>OW964176.2:0-5000000 GCA_943136025.2 Agrotis puta | reverse complement strand
GGGTGGATGCTCCAACGCGTGTCCCTCTGAACAGCAGAGGGCACAGCGGCGGAGCGGGCTTGCGGACGGTGAGTAATGGGTAAGCTCGCCGTCCGACCAAGGACCAAGCCCGGGTAGGTGGCGCGTCGTGTTTCACGCGTCACCGACGGGGCCCCTTACGGGGCCAAATGCCTGCTGGGGTCGCGGCTTTTTTCTTAATCCAGGATACCGCGGCCCCGGAACGTAAAGGGCATCCGAAGAAACACGGGTGGATTTTAGTCAGTAAGAGTCTGACAGTCCCTTCCGCCCCGCCCAGGGCGGGAGGACTCATTTGATGATTTTGCCACCCTAAAAAAAAAAAAAAAAAAAAAAAAAAAAAAAAAAAAAAAAAAAAAAAGTGTTTTGTTTAGTTGTCGAAACGGGATAATGATGCAACAGGATGTAGACCATTTAAGAATGTTTGAGATCACTAGCAATTATATTTTTAATTTTATGGAAAATTGAAGTGTTTTATATTCTTAATCTATATTTTTAAATAAATAATTTAAAAAGAAATAAATCATGATATAATCTACTGTAACAAAAAAAGATTTCAATTTTTCAATGTATACGCAAACTTTTTTTGATGTGGTTTTATTGCAGTAGTTTAGTAATGGCAAGCTTACATTTTACCTTCCATCATGAATGTTTTACCGCTATCTTTCCTGATGAATGATAAATTCCTGATAAATGCTGTGGACGACGAAATTTCAATTTTAATATCCTTGCTTTGGAGTACTTACATTCGATTTAGTCTCGACTAGAAGACTCCCAGATACAGTTAGTACAACTAACTTATAGGAAAAGGTATTTCAGACTTCAGTATGGTTCGGTGAGACAATAAACATGCATTTATTCTGCTCATAGCTACGGTTACACGTTGAACATAAACTATTGGCGCCACGTGGACTTCTCAGGTGCCAAACACTCATTGAGATGATTGACAATCTATTAACTGTCTATAATTAGACCACAGCCACAACAATATAATTACGAGACTAATGACTTTGATCTTCCGCGTATTCCATGAAACAATTTGCATTTCCTACATTTCGTTTGCATAGTTTGGAGGTAGCTAATTTACATTTTCGCCTACTTTCAGTTTTGTGCATGAAACTAAGTGCTAACAAACATTCTTAGTAAATGTGCAAATTATCTGAATTAGTTTAATTTAATTGCTCATAGTTTTAAGTGCATACGTTGAATAATTTCGGTAGACGAAGTAGATCAATGGATCAATGAAATAAAGAGTGAAAAGCACTCAAGATGTAACGCAAGACTTCACTAACTTATGTGGGTCGCCGAATAAAATTAAAGTCGGTTTATGTAACATAGAATAGAGCTTTCAATACTTTACTTTATGGCTTTATCGGAAAACAATATCTAGCCGTAGTCTTTCTATTTGATATTCTCTTTTGTTCTATTTTATTGAAAAAATCAAGTCCATCAAAAAAAAGTCGTAAAACAGCTTGTTTTAATCATAATCTTCGTCCAACAAACTGATACTGAGAATTGTTTATGGTAACGCACATGGCATCAGTCGGTGAGCAATTTACGAGGCATCCGAGTAGTTCAAACTGGAGCTTACATCTGATGTTATTTCGGTGTTGGTGTCAAAACGACACTGCTCTAAAAATGTCTGGACTGAAGGCGGGCGCTGCGGGGCGAGTCTGCAGGAGCTTGGGGCGGCGGGGGCGCGCGGGGGCCGGGGCGCTGCGCCTACGCACTGCCCGCCGCACCTTGCCGCCCGCCTCGCACCAGTCAGCAGCTGTGGCTCGTGTTGGCTGAACCATCTATAGGGCCATCCTCTTTTTCTTTGCCTTAGGTGAGTTTTAGTGAAAGTTAAAATATTTTACTAACAAAACGGTAATCTGACCCAAGATTATTGAAGTGCATTTAACGTTCAGTGAAGTGATATATCAATGTCGTGGTAAATCGGATACTGCGCCGTGATGCATCGGTCTCGGGAGCAAGTGTGTGGACTGACGAGCTTTCCGTGTATCAAAATGATGTTTCCCATAAGTGACCTTCTGTACTTCTAAAAACTAATGGTCTAAGCTGTATCTATGACGTCATTGATAAGGTCTCAAGTGTCATCGTTGTCTCCTGGACTTAGTTGACATAGACATTGAACAAGATCGGACTACAATAAAGCTTTAACTGATCGCCCATTTTCCATTTCCTGGATCATGTGATAATTGAAAATACGTATCATACTTAAATCATCTAACCAGTTGTATACATAACGTTAATATTTTCTGAAACAATAATTAAATGATAACTTTTCCTCGTGGACCACATAGGAAAAATAAAATACGTTTCATGTGCGTCAACTTTTATTCATCTGCAACTCATTTGCGTAAACGTGTTCCAGTTTGAGTTTGCACGAGTTATTTTGGTATAATTTTTTTCGATGCCATCGTGTTTGTTGGTCAATGAAATATCGTTTTAGTAGTCAACATCTCAAAATCGGTCTGCTTTGCATAACGATCGAAACCCGAGTAAGCAAAGCTGAGCGTTCGCGCCACCAAATTAGGATGCGCTGTTTGCGAGCCAACCTATTTCAGTCGCCCGCGCACCACCCGAACTTAGCCGACTATGCGCGAGCACGCCCGAACCTAATTGTGGAATTTTCATTACGTTGGCAACTGTTATTACACAGATTCTTTTACGATCCTCATCGTTACAATTTTCATGATCTAATTTTAGGATTTTTATTTTTTTCGGATGATTTTGTAAATTGAACTCTGGAAGCCATTTAATAACTGGAAAGAATGTAGGTATACGTCTGCAGTACTCGAAAGATGTAATAAGACTCGTTTTAATATGTAGTAAAATATGGAAAATCTTGGGTAGGTAACCGGATTTCAAGTATCAAATGTCGGTATTCACACGTCGACTACTTGGCTTTCTTCCAAATAGTTTCAAATAACGATCTTGTTTCTCATGACTGTGGCCAAATACGCTTTATTTATCGTCGTTAATAATATTTTGTTTTGCCGATGACAGATTTACATTAAATTGACTACCTTGACATTTGATGAGCAATTGTAAATGTCAAAGAAAAACTGTACTCGTCATTGCTAATCGTAAAGGTGTCTTGTCAATATGAAGTAATTATCTAGGCTTTGTTGATTGATATATACGGATTTGATTAAATAATTATTATTTAACAATATTATTGAATATTATAAAAGGGAAATAATAAACAACCACTAAAATTTAAATATAGCCAGGAAAAAAAGAATTATAATTTATCGGGATTGTTTAAATTAAGGTGTCATTCCCTACTAAGTTTAATAGAAAATTAATAAACAATTAACAAATTTCAACAAAACATCACGCCTGTAATTATCAAAGAATAAAGCAGAGGTACTTATACCCGAAAGTATAACAACATTTGAGTCCTATTTCAGTTTTTAGTAATTAGAGACTGAAAATATTTCTTTTTTTAATTTTCAGGACTCCGGAACCAACAAAAACAACACAATGTCGGACGCCGATGAAGTAAGGTAAGTCGATGGACGCTAAATAGAACGAAGTCTTCAACATTTATTTCGATCTCTTTATGAACGACCTGAATGAACTCTCTTCTTTGGTAACGTAGTAATAGATAGAATTCTGTGTATGTTTGAGATGCCATTAACTTTTTATGGAGAAACTTTTTTTTTAGCATGTTCTGTCCCTGCTGGGCTGCTGGGCAAATACTTCAACATTATAATCTTGAACTCATTTATCTTAAATGTTGGTGATCTAAACGATAAAGATGGCTATTTTAATATTTATTTAACAGAGAGGAGGCTTGTGTCTCAGAAGTGGTTCTAAGTTTCTAAGTTGTGTTTATCTTTTTTTTCACATTTATGACAATTTATTAAAGCTTATCGCTACAATACATCTGATCGCAAGAACTTAGACCGGTACCTTTTCACAACCGGCTTGTGAAATAGCTATGGACCCCCAAAAAATTAAGATGGACCCCACTAAAAATGCAGATGGACTATCACAAAAATTTAACCGGTTTTTCTAGGATTTCATATCTAATATGTTTCGTGTATTTTTCTTCTGTTTCATTGTTACTTTTCGCGTATCCTGGGGCTGTTCTTCCGTGATGAAACATTGACTTCGCTGTGGATTCAACATGTAGTACTAAATGCTATGTCTCCTCGAGACTCAGGTAATTTATTTTGCTTTTTTTAACAAATGCATATTGACACACAGACACACTATACACAGAAATATTGTATTGTGACAATTCGTGAGACAATTGAAATGACCAAATGTACACATTTGAAAAAAATGGCTCTTAAAGTTTTTTGATCAAAAAGAACATTGATATAGTTCATACACAATTAAAGAAGTAAAAAATATAGAAGAAGAATTGTTGCCGCGTAGAATGTAATTATGTGTTAGACAAATGATTTTATTTTGTATTATATTTTACAGTATTTGTTGCAGCATTTTTTTGTTTTAACATTTAAATCGTACGACGATAGACTTCAGTAAGAAATAGTGTCAACTTTATGTAACTAATTACGCAAAAATAAAAGTAACAATAAGCTTATACACGTATTGATTAATAACGCACAGAGTTAGATTCAGCACCAAAAACACTACTTTTTTTCTAGTTATAATTTTCGCACTTAGCTTTTATTTAATTACACTTAGAATACTTTTAAAAAAAGCAAAGCAAAAATACACATCTGAAATAGATATAACTTGCTTATATTTTAAAACACAACGCTTATACTTTACACGCATATTATATAAGATACCTTTACCCCTTAGATTAAATTAATAGTTATAAAACTTGTTGCTCCTCCGCAAAATAAAAAAATTAAACATTGTTTTGTTGTCAATAAAAAAAACCTTGTGGTCAGTACACACATAATATGACTTCTAGCATATTTAGAATGTAGGGAGGAGCAATAAACATGTCTATTAATCCCCAAATCGAGAATTATCCCTGTAAGCTTGTAGTCAAATAAGAGATAACGGCAAAGCAATATAATATTAAATGAAACTTAATGATTCTGGGCCTATATTATCTTTGTAACTCACATAAGAGCCCGCATTACCTCACAACTCAAACCGCACACTGTGATTGCATTCGCACTGAAATAACACAGCAAAATTTCATTATATTACCTTACACTGGCGAGCAAAAATATGGTAAAGTTTCTTAGAAAAAACTTCGTTAAAAACGGTGCGGATAAATTGCAGACTTGTCTGCAGATATCGAACTCGGGCAAATAGTGTGTTAAAATATTTGTCCGTGTTTCACATCCACAGCCTATCCTTTATATTTCGGCAATAGTTTCATGGAACGTTTTTTTAGCTCGCAGTGTTTTGTAATACGATGAAAGATAATTATCAGCACAATAGTTTTAATGTTATTAAAACAAACTTAAGGCCCAAGATAACATAAGTGTAATCGTTTCGACCCGCAATGAATGAAACAACAGGAAATCTCGAATCTCTTTATTGCAAAAAATGTAATTTGCCTTTTCAAAGGCGTTACTTACAGAGACTGTAAAATTTCCACCCAAAAATAGGATAATAATGGCAGTTATTTTGTCCTTAACTGTACACTGCATTGTGCTGGTAATAGTAGAAAACGTAAACACTTTAACTCAAGCAATTTATTCAGCTTATTGCCGTATACTGAGATTTATTTCTTTCTTTTGCAGAAAAAACGTCTCGAGGAGGTAAAGTAACGACGAGCAGCAATCGTTTAGTGGACGATTTATACACTATACGTACAATTTAATACACTTATTAAACGTACACAAAATACATTGAAATATACACAACAATACTTTACAAGACCAATATCATTGACACAAAATAAGTTCACAATCGCACACACACAAACACACACCAACAGAAACACACCCCACAAACATTTACAATTTACAAAAAGTCAAGCACTTATACACACGTCTGCATAATGCTAAATACAAAAATGTTTCACCTGCATACAACATAACATGTACACATACAAACATTAACCCATTAGTTAGGCAGCTAATAAGAACACTCGTTACCAATGTCCACTCTCTTCAGGCGAAGAAGGCCAAACAGGCCGAAATCGACCGCAAGCGCGCTGAGGTGCGCAAGCGCATGGAGGAGGCCTCCAAAGCCAAGAAGGCGAAGAAGGGTTTCATGACACCTGAGAGGAAGAAGAAGCTCAGGGTAAGTGAAAATGAAAATACCAAAGAGACAAGTTCTTAAAAACGTGCAAATGGTGTACTCAGTCTTCTGTCCCGTCCCCCAACAGTTGTTGCTGCGTAAGAAAGCCGCTGAGGAACTGAAGAAGGAGCAGGAACGCAAAGCGGCTGAGAGGAGGCGCATCATTGAAGAGAGGTGCGGTAAACCCAAGAACGTTGAAGATGCAAACGAAGGTAAATATCTGTTCAAACCCCGCTGTACGTCAATGATACCCATAATTCTTATCTTGTACATCCCTCACATGACATATTATAGCCAACAAGTGGACATTTGTAAAGACCCCATACAGTACCCCATCATACACTTCACAACACGACGGTACCCATGTTTGTGTTTCTCGTTCATAGGGCTCCACCATAAACTACATAAATGTACATGTGTTATGTCGAATTATAGATGCGCTTAAGAGGGTTTGCAAAGAATACCACGAACGCATCGGACAGCTTGAAGACGAAAAGTTCGATCTGGAATACATCGTTAAAAGAAAAGATATGGAGGTAGAGAGATGAGCTGCTGACAGCGAACAGCTCTCTTGTGTCGACTCACAAAACTTACAAAGACTTTACTTTCAACTATTAAACAAAATTAACGTAACTTGTGATATGTCAAGTGGCGTGTTGTTCTTACTTCGTCAGCTGGTTTAACAAAGACTTTAATGGTGTGTCCGGCCGACAATCTCAGGCCTATCTGTCTAATGCGTTTCTCTACTTCTTCTAAACTTCATTGATATCGTTGGTTTTATTTGCGTATACTTACTATCTTCTATATTTCCGTCCTTAAACTTTCTTTCCACTCACACTGGCTTACTGACGGTCGATGGCGCGCGAGGGTCGCGGGGTCCGGGCGGTCGCGACGAGTGACACGCGAGTAACTCTTGGTTGATGTTGTAGCGGCTCTCACGAGCATCATAACCGGTTACCATCAGCGTATCATCAAGCTTGAAGAGGAGAAGTACGATCACGAGATGGAGGTGGCCCGCAGAGCGTTTGAGGTCTGACCTGGTTTGGGAGCTACGCAATTTATATATTACGCTCTCGTTTGAGTAGTTCATGCCGATAATGTGACTAGTTTAAAATATTGTTTTGTTTTCGCAGCAATATTATAATTGTCGATTTAAGGAGCTGAAAATAAATTATACCTTTCAACCTTAACCGTGTGGATAACAAAGTAAATAAAAAAACGCTAAAATAACAACGACCCGTTGTAGCAAATTCCAAAGCTGCAATAGATTCTGTAGATACTCTCATCGAGTTTTGAGTCAATAACAACATTGATTATGTTTCAGTAATAGTCCATTTGATACCCACCTCAGTACTGATCATGTAGCTTCGCTTACGCTTTGTTCCACCAGTCGAGGGTCCCCATGTCGAGTCCACTACACAGCATCAACACAGAACCGTGAGACAGACTTCGAAGCGCCGAAAATTATTCAAAACTTAAAATGTGATTGTTTTTCTTTAGCGGAACTCCAGACCATTTGTCAAATGTACTGGCACAGAATATACAACCTTGAGGGGGATAAATATGAACTAGAACGAGCGATCGAAATTAAGAAAATGGAGGTAAACTGCATAAATTAGGAATTGGGAATGCATATGACATGATATGAGTTGATTCTGATTTAGTTGTTACGACATGACATGATAGTTGTACGGCTCACCGCACACATGCACACGTCGCTCCGCGTCGTCAGGTCACTCACACCGATGCCCATGCTCATTCTGCTGGCTCAATAATATGTCTTTCCTTTTTCTATAGCAATGCTCAAGAGAATAATACAGGAGTATTATGACCGCTTGTATGTGTGTGAGGGCCAGAAGTGGGATTTGGAACATGAAGTCAGGAAAAGAGATTATGAGGTATTGACCAATACTTTATAACCATTGTGAATATCACAGTCATCGATTCTGTAACAAACGTGCGCGTGTGACAGTTCGTGTTTATACATTGATAACGCTTTGTAAGTTTTCGGTTGTTTGTTGTTGAGTTGTAAATAACGGTGGAAGGTCGGTTCGTTAGTGGTGTATTGTAGAGCGCGTGTGATGTGTCGTTGTGAGAGGGTCGCGTCGCGTCACGGCGTGCGGTGCAAAATCGATCTCCGCCGATCGCGTCATTGACATGGAGCTTACACCATTAACTACACTAACTACAGTAACCGCCACCGGCGTAACAGTAACACAGCACTCACCACGCGCGGGGGCCCGTGTCGCCCGCTGCATGCCCGCGTAACTGTCTCATCTCTATGTTATGTATTATGTTATGTATCTATGTTTTCGATAGCGCGGTTACGTCTTCTGTCAAACTATATTGTTCATGTATCGTCTATACGTCTATGTATATATTAGATGTGTCGGTCATCTCTCGATGTGCTTCTCATGTTCACCCTTACCGAGTCATCTCGTCACCAAACCGCTTACCTGCTAAAGCTTTGCCTGTTGCATGTCGACTATATTATGTATAATACTACGTAACAACTATCCCTTAAAATACCTTATTAAATCATATCTAAAATAGTATGGCACTTTAATAATAATAATCTACAAAAGTGTTAAGTACATAATAAAGCATAATGATAATAGCTGCATCCATGCCAGTGTGTCGCTTCATGTGTGGTGGCGAGCTTAGAGGCCAAACTGAATTTTCTCTTTTTATGATAACAATTAGAGATACCGTTGAGGTGTAATTGGAACGCTGGACTGGTTCCTCTATTGGCACACGCAAGTGCATAGTGTAAGTGAAACTTCTTGTTCCAAATCTCCAACTTTTCACGTATGTGCCGTAATATTCCGCGCGACTTGTTTGCGTGTTCGGTTGCTGATCTACCCCACAAACCTTTTGCAATACCTGTATACACCGAGTGTTTAAATTGAAAGTGCCATGCTCTGGTCGATGTTGCCCGCCCCCTCCCTGTCCGAGCCGGCGTAGCGGCCGCTCGGACGTTTGCATCACTTATCCGGGACACGGAGTGGTGTATACTATGCTCACTTGCGAGTCCAAAGACACACAGTACCCACATCTGTATCTACATACATACCCACATTTGCAAGTCTGGATCGATTTTGCACCGTCACTCCATGATACACATTTTCTGCAACGTGGTACTTATACATTGATCGCCGATGTATACAGAATTGATTTCATCGCAACATCACATGTTAAATTAACTCGCATACCGACAAGCGCTCAATATGTTACAACTTCGATCACTGACTAGAGTAGTGTTAGAAACTGTCAGACGACGCGCGACGCACGCTGCGTCCGCAGCCGAAGCAGTACAATATTGTTAGCGCTCGTGTTGCACATGTATAATATCCTGCACATATCTTTGTACATTTGTGAATAAATCTAGATTATTGAGGCACAGGAGCTGCAGGCGGCCAGCTACCAATCACGAGGCACGATAAGTAGATCTCTTGCACGAATATGTCAGATGAACCTGTACTTATATAGCCCACGTTGAATTGTGTAATATTTAGGTAAAGAGCACAAGTTTAAGATATATAGGAGGTCACAATCTTGAACCGGGATAGTATAAACGTTCCTACAGATCACAGAAATTAAAACAAGACTTCAGCTCGCAAATAACACTGCCTAATCTATGCTCAGCTCTATATCTTGTTCTGTGCTTTTCTGAAATAATACTTCGAATTCTTTTTTCATTTAATCTTGGTCATGGGTTTGGTTTTATGGTTGTTCTGAGTTTTCTAGTTTGGGAGCTTTCAATGTGACATAATTCTCTGTACATTGCATGAGGTTTCTTCAGCTGTAAATTGAAGCAAACGTTGCACAAGTTTGAACATTCTGTTTGTCGAGTGTTAGTACTTTGATCTTACAGTACCTTTAATGGGTATCTCTAAACAAACTTGTGAAATGATTATTAGTTTGTAAATGCCTATTAGTATTTAGTCTATCTGTTCTGCCTATTTTATTTATCTTATTATCTATCTATTAAAATTAATTTAATTTACCTACAATTTCTCATTTAACTTAGTGATTCTTAATTTTCTACTTTCATAATTTCATTTCAAAGAACTAATTTATTTTATTCAAATCCTTCCTTAGTTTACCCGGAATGAAAACAAAAGCTTTTCTTAAAGTTTCGTAGATATAACAATTCCTTATATTTTCTTTAAAGCTGCTTTTATTTTATTAACTCGAAGTGTTTTTTTGAACTTTGATTTCTAAGACAAGATTTATTTTACCAGATCTCGGACCTGAACTCTCAAGTCAACGACCTCAGAGGAAAATTGTGAGTACCCTTATTCGGATGAAACAGCAAAATTATGATAATCCCGAGTAGTTACGGGTTTCCTTTCCGTGTAAAACAGTGCTCTTATTAATAACGTCTTATGAAAAATCCAGATCTTTTGTACAATACTCGTTATCCAAAATTCAGAGAGGCTGAAATTTTGGTTCCGATTCGGATTCAAGGAAAAAATACGATTGAGACGGGATAAAATCACGCTTGTATAAGGTTTCGGGTTTACGATATGCCACTTTAACTCTTCAAGAGCCCTGAGTGTATTTGCATTTTATGAAAGAATTTTAGACCTGAATGTAGCTGTGATTAAAATTACTAGTAAATGTAATGATATTCAGAGTCCGGTTAAGAGCTATGTTTCTACCGCGACTGGACTCCCTTTGTTATCGCATGGTCGCATTGTATCGCGCAGCGGTATTAAATATGAACAAAGCACATACCGCAAAATACAAAGGACTTTGTACTCTGTAAGCCGAATTCTAACTTTTCTCGGTCTAAAAAAAACATTGGCTGAAAATGTGGATTATAAAGATAAGATGGAATTCTGGATGGAATTCCAGAAATAGATTTTGTGGCTTTATTATTTGTGATATCTTTTTGGGTATTTCTCTCATATACCAATTCAAGGCATTACCCAAAATATGCCCCGGTGATAGCACCGTTATTCGCAGGACATCATTGTCTTTGACCCATCTATTCTCACGTTGAAAAAACTTTCAACCAAAACAAGAGAAAAATTAAGCAACTTGATTGTTAACAGCATCGTAGCAGAATTGTCACTTTGCCTAGTCCCTCCGATCTTGTTTTTACGATATGCTAATGTAATATCTTTTCCCTCCAGCGTCAAACCCACACTAAAGAAGGTGTCCAAATACGAGAACAAATTCGCCAAGCTCCAGAAGAAGGCCGCCGAATTCAACTTCCGTAACCAGCTGAAGGTCGTCAAAAAGAAGGAGTTCACCCTTGAAGAAGAAGACAAAGAGGTAAGATACTCGATACTATTCATACATATGTATTTATAGGTGATAATACTGATGATGTTTGAAAACAGATTTTAATATTAATATAGAGGGAATATTTTTGAATGACGATGATAGGGAAGTTAGATGTTAAAATAGTACGTTAAAAAGTAGGCTATTGAGTCTTACAGGACTGTCGACGGGTATCAATCGATTGCTACTAAACTTGCAAAAATAAATATTCGTTTTAGTAAATTAAGCGCAACGAATTGAGCAATTGAAGATCATGTTTTACATTCTCATGACAATTTTACACGATTCCTTAAAACACCAAAAACAAAACCGACGATTTATTTACAAAAACGTATAAATATAAATGTATCTAACCTTCTTCAACTCGTAGTTTATTATTGGCGTTATCTTTCTCTTCTAGATACTGTGTATCTTTGAACTAAAATTCTTCTTCACTTCTTTAATAATTTTCTTCTATAATTTTCTTGATTTCATTAACTTCATGGTGTATATAGTTGCTTCTACTTCATTCAGTTCATGGGTTCGACTCCCGAAGCCTACTGTATATACTTTACTACTAATATGTGGTGTATTTTCTGAGAAGTAATGTTTGACATCAAGCATAATTTACCTGATCATCTTCTACAGGCCAAGAATGCGGAGAAAGCTGATTGGGCTATTGGAAAGAAGTAGACCATTTAAAAACTAACAGTCAATTTCTTACAAACAATCTCTACTGTTGAACAAATGATGAACTTATTTTTTAATTACCCATTAATTTAATTTAAATAAATCATTCTTTTCTACGATAAATCTTTTAAATTCTGTTAGACATCCAAACCTGAAAATATAAGGTGAGAAAGAGTTTGGATGACGCGCTAAATACAGCTTCAACTTTATGAGTTGCAATCATGTTATTAACATTTTAATTTAACTCCTCCTCAGTCAAGGGCTTACGCTGCAAGTTTTTAACTTTAAAAATGAGTTTATTTTAGTACTCAGGTAGTCCCCGCAACGCTTTGCCGCTCCTCTAAAATAGGAACTTAAATTACATACCCAAAGCTTTTCTTCCAGGTATTTCTTTTAGTAACTAACTTTCTGAAATAAATCTGCAAGTAGGTCTTTTAATTTTTTTTTGTTATTTGTGTAAAAGATCTTCAAATATATACGTAGGTACATTTTTTAATTTACACTTACACTCAAAATATGGTTAAAAACTTGCATCTTTTTTCACATTGTTACTTCAACACATTTTGTTTATTTCACCACACACCAACTCTATTAAAACCTGTCAATCTTTAGGAAATGTAGCAATTTTTCATATTTGTACTAATACCCAGTAATTTGAGAATAACTTCGTCGGAGAGGTAGAAAATGCATCAGTAAACTGAGTATCTTAGTAGTTTTTGACTTTCTCGAAGTAGAATAGAAAAGAAAATAATATAGTTACAATATCATGATGCGATGTTTCACAGGGTGGCGCTGCGGGCAAGGTAAATAGAAAGTAAAGCGACAACGCGTACAGACACGTTTTTAATTTAGACGCTGCTCATACACGCGGCATGTTATATTTTCAGCACAGCTATGAGATGTACCGTTATTAGAGTGGCTACAATTACCTAGTTTATTTTTTCACTGAAGCTGAAGATCTTTGCCAATTCAGACACATTAACGATTGGCATCTATTTCGTTTTGTATATTTCATCCGTCCACCTGTGTTCGAGGGCGTGGTATTGAAATTTATTTCTCGTTATTTCTCTTTCTGCTGGTTTTATATAAGGAAAAATAACGAGGACACATGCGATTATGCTGCATTTTGGCCCCTTAGCAGATTTATTGTATAAAGCTTTAGTGTGATACCAACATGCGCTCCACAGTGCACACACAACCCACACTTGTATTATAAAACGGTTATTTCTAGGTTGCCACACAAAACGCTTCGGTTTTCATAGCAAAGTTTTTTTAGATGTGTTATACCTACTTCAAAGGTTTGAAGTGTGTGCTTTACACGATTATTCCCTACAATTCGAGAACCTTTTATTACACCGGATCATATGCCTCTTAGCGAGCGGTGACAATGATGTTGCGCTCGTTAATTAAGCGTATGGTGCGGTGGGTCCTGCTGAAAAGAGCACAATCGATGGCTTTTGCCAAGGAAAAACGGTGTGAATTTTATTTGGAACATGTCAATTTTTATAGCATTTCTCAAATTAAATAATGAATAAAACTTGCACCACATGTTTACTTGGTTTTTACAACAGCATCTGTATATAAAAGTCCTGTTTCATCAAAATTAAGCAGTTTGCTGTTCACGAGCGCATCAAGGAATATGGCCGCGATGCGCTATCAGCTTCAAAGAAACAAAAAAATGGATATTTATTAATGTAACCCGTTTTGTTTCCACAGAAAAAACCAGACTGGTCCAAGGGCAAGCCAGGAGATCAGAAGGTAAAAGAGGAAGAGGTTGAGGCATGAACTGTTCACCCCCACCTACAATAAGACCTATACTTGTCAATTGACAATTGTTATTAACTATCAACACATTGTGATATACCTACCCTCCATGATCAGTCCGCGCAGTGCGGATGTCATCCTGTAGGTATCTAGTACCAAAATTCCTTCATTAAAATCTGTGTACTTGTCGATTGATTACATCCATTTCGAACATGTCAAGTAATTTTTTTATAATTATTTATTTATTAAATAATGTTTTTTTGTAAGATAATACGTTTAATAAATTAATTTTCTGTACTGTATTACACTTAGTGGATGTCATTTGTGTCCCGTTTGCCCTGTTTTCCTGTGTATCCTTATTTGTTGTTGTAAACCTCACAAGCAGAATTAGAATTAGAACCTCATTTGCTTAGATTAATGAATATCAAGATTCCTAGCAGGCAACTGAGAATTGAAGCAAAAAAAAGAAAAAGAAAAATCATCCCCTTCGTTCGATTCCTACGTTAAACAAGTGAACCAAGGAAAACATTTAAAGCCTTTGTCAAACAGACAGGCGTGGCGAATGCGAAGCATGACGTTTTTATTTGTAATGTATGGAATTGTTTGAATCCAGTTACATAGAAAGCGAAAGCGATCCGATAGCGTGACAACTATCGGACGTCTCGTATCGGTTCGGACTCGCCTGTCTGTTTGACAAAGGCATAAATGTGTGTGTAGTGTTCACTCACACACTTATAAAAAGTTTCATCACGAAAAACGTTACGTTTCGTTTTGAACACGGAATCTGGATATTTTATAATTTAAGCTCAGAATGAACATGTCCTACCGACTTCAATATAAAGTTCTGACCATTGTTAATTTCCCTCTGATGTTTTTGTAAAGTGAACTTTATTATAGTTGTAATAAGGTAAAATTGCTTAACAAGAACTGGCCGTGTCCGTGCTCTGGACAGCGTGCCTTCCAAGCGGACATCTTAAGAATCCAATATAACTGGTCTTTTAGAAAGCGGCACTCCTATTAAATGAGTATTTCAATGACACTGGAGTTCTTTTGAAGGACCTTGATAGACTGAGAATAAGACGAGATTTGAGGGAACAGAAGTGAAAACTTCTCGCATTTTGTAGGAACCAGCATTTAGACGACTTTGTTATATTTTAGACATTGAATAAATAAATCCCAATAAAAAAATCGAAGACTTTAGGTAAAAGTCTTCGATTTTTTTATTGGGATTTCTGTCTACATTAACTAAGACAAGGTCAAATAAAATTAGCTAGGGATAATTCACAGACGTGAGGAGTGTCAAATCTCAACATACCTTTCCCCTGGCATTTGTTTGATATTTTGTTGTTCAATTTATAAATCCAAACAGGTACCTTAATTCAAATCACCACAATGAAGAGTATTAAACAAATCCCAGTTAAAAAGTTACCAGCATAAAATATGAGGTGTATTGTTTTTATTTTATTTTAAATGGCAACATCTGATCCGTTCATATCCCATTCTGATCCTTTGTATCCCTGGTGTACTTTTAACGTTATTGTCTGGAAAAAGGTAGAACATTATATGTTGTTTGAATTGTTTTGTCTATGTAGATTAGATTGTCGAGTTTATGTGTTTTTGTATCCTGTGTTGAGGACATTGACCTCTGAGTGCGACGAAAGTAAGTAGTTGTGGAGAATTTGGGAGGAATATCGGTAAGTAAAAGAATATGGCCTTAAAATTACAGTTTTATTCTAAATACATGATGATAACGTAAATTAGTTCATAAATATATTAATTACAATGTAGAACCAAAAACTTTCGTGTTCCTGACAACAATAGATCAGTCAAATACGAAAACTTTCAAACCTCGGTAGATTGATCCCTCGCGAGCAATGATTGTGATTTCCCCTGTCATAATGTTGATGGTATTTAACAAGTCGTATAAAGACAGAATTATCCGCCAGCCGAATATCGTGGCATAAGAATGGATAAAAAAGGAATATGCAGATTAAGAGCGCCGTTCCGTTTCCGTGTTCCGTGTGAAGTCAATCCCGTTCCGTTCCGTTCAATTGACGACGTATGCGCATACGTTTATCGAATGCCTACGCTGGACAAACGCTAGTATGAAGGCGTTCTTAAACACGAAATGTCACAGGATTTTATCGATCAAACTTAGCTTTTAGTTCCTAGTTATAAACTAGTATTTTTCATAGGTGCAATATCAAGCAAAAAACATGTAATCCGAAATAAAAAAAGTAAGATAATAGTAAGAAGAAAAAGAGTAAGGAGAGGAAACAAAAAAAAATTAACAATGTGCACACGTTCCCTAAAATAACAATAAACTCATAACTATTCAGACCTCCAGTTAAAAGAATAGTTACCTGCAAAGTTGTTTTTTGGCGCGAGCACTTGAATTAAAATCTGAGCGAGCGAAGGAATCTAAGATTAAACCGCGAGCAAAGCGAGCGGATCAATTATAGAATCCTGAGCGTACCGAAGTTTTCAAAGGTACGAGACGCAGAATAACTTTGCTGCCGAGCGCAACACTCAAATTTTCACCTCACTACATTGAGGAAATGCAGTGGGGTCGGCTCCCCTGACAGTGTAGAAAATAATTGAATACAAGACGTGTTCGAATTTTGAAAACACAATGTATAATGTTAAAGCAAATAAAATCGAAGCTGACCGAAAAAATATTTTCAAATAAACCAGTCCCGGGATAAACAATAGAAAAGGGCAAACAAAAGATCTGGCAAAGATTGGGTATCTTAAAATAGGGGTCCCATGTGCAAAGAACCTTTCACTCGCAGGTTAGAAACAGAAAGCCCGCAGTTCAGTTACCTTGTCTAAGTTTGATTGTACCCTTACATGTATAATATGCCAAGGGGTTAAGCTAGGGGTAAGTTCTATAAACGTTACTTAACATGACATTTTGACTGAAAATATTCGTTGCGGACGCAACAATGAAGTCTAAGACAGAAACGGGTACATGTCTAAACAGTCTATTAGTTTCTTTATTTGTGTAATTCATTAGGTAATGTTGTGTCAGCCTATTCTGTCCCATTGCTGGGATAAGATCTTCCCCACATATGTTTTTATTCTTTTTTTATGTATTGCCTTTTCTCATCAATTTCCAATTCTTCACGCAGCGTTTCTTGGACCTAGTTTCTTGAGTGTTTTTACTTACTGAGTGATAGTATTTACGCCTAGTACCGACAGACGTTAAATTTTATTTAAAAATAGAATTTTGATGTACTTCATGTACTATTTCTATATTCAAATTAAGATTCAAATCCTCAAATCAGAAGTTGGGTGTAAGATAAAGTGAAATGTAAGTAAAGTTTATAGATTCCGGCCACGAAGAGTTAAGATCTCAAAGTTAGATTAGGCTGTCAGTTTCGATTTGGTAATGTGTGCTTACCTGGATTAGAGTATTATTTGAAGTTGTGTAAGCCTACGTGGTAGTGTGCGTAAAATTAAATCAGGAAACAAGATACGGTAGGTAGATTAGATTGTTTTGTGGCTTTGCACACGCGTTTTTCGGAAAACGTACTGAATAGAAAAATAGTTACCTATTTCCTATACAAGGTCTTAGTCTAAACCAAGTAAAGTATCTATTTACAAATTTTATAACAAAAACCTTACGCTTATTGACGCAATGTGATACGGAATGAAGCAGGCTCTTTAGTATTACTAGGTTCTATAAACAGCTGATTTGCCTGGGATAAAAGCTTCTTAAAAATAGCGTTTTTCTGTTTGCGACAACGAGTTGGAACAACGAGATACTGAAATAATCAAATAAAATTATTGTGATTTGAGATCTAAATTATGCTTCCATCATTCCGGAATCAACACAGTGACATTAATTGTTATAGAAGACATAAATATCGATAAAGATAAAATAGATAATGTTCTTGACAGTAATAAAATCAGCGATAAAGAATGTAAATAAAAGGGTTGAGCTTTGTAAGTCAGCAAAGGACATAAAATAATATCTAATGATATGAATTGTTTCTAAAGTAACAAGGCTAGTGTATTCAAAAGAGCAGAATTAATATCACAGTAAAATTGGAATCACGTGTAAATCTAGGTTTTAACATTTGAAAGTCAAGGATTGCGAGTCAGGTGTCGTGTTTAAACCCAGAAAGTATTTCCCAAATTTTTCTCTCGTGTTCCTGTTAAATTACCATAGATTTTTTTTTTATCGTGGTAAAATCATCAAATGAGTCCTCCCACCCAGGGCAGGGCGGGAGGGACTGTCAGACTTGTACTGACTAAAATCCACGGTGTCCTACACTAGCCCTTTACGTACCGGGGTCACGGTAATGGGAAAGTCCCGCGACCCCGGCAGGCTATGGCCCTCTACAGGCCCCGTCACTATGCTGACACTCCTTGAGGCGCGCGTGGAACACAACGCGCCGTCGACCCGGGCATGGTCCATGGTCGGACAGCGAGTCGCCCATTACTCGCCGCCCGCATGCCCGCGCCTACGTGGCCGGAGATCGTCTTGCGAAATTACCATAGATAGTTAAAGTTTTTTTTATTAGCTCATTCTCCCACTAGTGGCCAAAGACTTCTCCAAATTCCTCACAGGAGCTCTTCTCCTGTCCCTCTTTGAACCAATAAGAATTGCAATTTCAAAATAAACAGCGTTTCATACATTCCATTCTAGACAAGTCGTCGTCGCCTGTGTAAAATCACAATCAAAGAGTTCAGAACTAAGTCTACTGCCAACTTCATACGTAGATGTAACTAACTTCGGGTTCCTTCGGTAAGTTCCGAGTAATCCCGAGTTCCCGACGCAGGAGTCCATAGATCTCGAAAACTTTTGTGCGTCAAGCATTCGCCTTTGACTTGATTTATGTAATAAGCTTTGTAATTTGCGTTGTTTCTTCTTTGTTTGTTATTATTACTGTATCGTTTGTGGCTGAAAGTTGAAAGACGACGAATCTTGAATTATTTTTGTTCTGTTATTTTTTACTTTGTTAAGAGAGGAGATGAAAGTAAAGGTAGAATTCAGAACTTTGATACAGTTTTTGACTCAGCGTAGTATCATTTTTTTAAAGGCTTTTAGGTCAACCGAAAGGGGAGTGTGAGCTGCTTAATCGGACTTTTCTGCCTTTTGTGTCTGTATGCCTTTAAATAATCTAAGGCAAGGGCTTACAACTAAATTAATAACTAAGCGACCAAACGCTAAGAGCACCACGAGTGGGATACTAACTTCTTTTTTTTCTCGTTTTGTAGTGGTATGTCGTTGACAACAATCATTTTCTTCTATTTCTCTTCTCTTTCTCTTTGTATGGTTCGCTAGTCAATCTGTCTGTCGCTTTCGTGACAATTAGCCGGTTATCCATTTCGGATTGCCATTGCTTTCAAAATGGTACCTTAAATGGACACAATAGAGTCCAAGAGTTTTGAATTTTTTATTTAATAATATCCAATTCCACAATTTCCCTTCTATCTCTTTTCGTCCGTAATATTTTTCAATAATGAGCTACCTAATAATGTTAATTAAATTAGAATCCACGCGAATATTAATTTTAATTTAATATTTAATAAATTTAATGACATAAATCTCTATAATATTATACAGAGAGGATTTTATTATGAGTAAAATGAGATTAACGAATATATAAATTGCTTTAATAAAAATATTACATTCTTATGGACGTTATTAACTTAATTGTGATGAACAAACTCTGAGCTTAACTGGATCGGATGGAAAATTACCACTAGGCATAGGGACATTTGAATTAGAAATAGGGATCATGATGTAGGAGACATACATGTAGTGGGCATTTTTGAGGGCTTTTGGGTGTATGGAGATTTTGAAAAAGCTTTGTCAGTTTTTTTTAAACAATCTCAATGCTATTATACTATCTACTTTAACAAAGGTGTAGCCAGGATTTGGAGGAAGAGGGAATGAAGAGTGCCAGTCTGGCCACTCAGTTAGCAGCACAAATTAGACACAGACGGAAACCATGTGTTTGAGAGTAAGATGAGCGAAGCGAATAACAAGAGAGCCGGAACTGCTGACATATTGATCGGGACATAAACTTCAAAACCGGGACTTGTCCATGCGCACCGGGACGAATGGCAGCCTTTCACCATAGGTACTATACAGCGTATTTTTAGTTTAACATTGTGATTTATTATTACAACGAACTTAATATGAATTTATTGCTTGGGACTGGAACAAAAAAAGCTTTTGGCTATTCATATCATATTTTTATTATTTTTGTCATTCACTGTCGCTAGTTAAATAAAAAAAATATTACTTTTTCATCGATTTTTCCACATAACATTACATTAAAGGCACATCATTATAACATAGCACATAATTCAAATATTCAGCTTTTTGCATATATTTATTTGCTTTGAACATTCAACGCTTCAACTTACTCCCTAGGGTATCATATTTAGCAGACTAATGGTAGCATTAGAGATTCAGAACCATTTTGGCATTTAGCTTTGTCCATATAATATAGCTTTACACATTATTTTCATACGCTTAGATCACAAATATAATTATTAGCTTATTTCACATCCAGATATTAATTTTATGCCGGGGCCACAGTAACTATTAGCAATGGTTAATTTGTGAACATTACCCTCAAAATTACGAAGTAGAAAAATTTAGAGAAAACTGATATGTCTTAGATTCTTTGAACCATTCCAATTCTAGGTTCATGTAACTTTCTCCAATCCGCAATGGGTTTGCGACTCCCTCTCACAGAGAGGATGTCTGTATCCCAGCTGTGGGTAAGAGCTATGAGTAAGCTTCTCCTGGGTAAGCTAGCTTCATCGCAGGCTTTGTCTCTGTCATTTCTGACCTAGACTAGAGTTAAGACCAAACTCATCTTAAATCTTTAGATTTTAAAATTCATCTCAATTTTTTTTTTAAAGCAGCCTCTTTATTCAGGCTGCTTTGCATAATATACTATGCAACAAAACTGAGACAAACCATGTTTGATTCCACGTACAGTTCCACAATTTATGTGGCGCTCAGAACAATAACAATAAATTGTGGTCTCGGTGGCAAATCCTCTACTGTAAGCCTCATTACTCATTATTATTGGCAAGGCACTTAATTAATACATTGTTTCTGGCTGAACGCTTGATTATTAATACAAGGCTGCTTCTTAATTGCATGTAGATTTAAGCCCCGTGTTTACTAGAAGCAAAAGTTGTATAACATTGTTGCGGTAACATCATTTTTTTGTTGTCAGCAACATGTTTCGAAATAAGCGTCACGTGGGATAAATGCAAAATCCATCAAAGTGGCTCGCTAACATGTTTCTGAGACAATAAAACATGTTTCTGAATGTTATGTAACTATTGTTTTACAACGTACGGGACTTCGTATGACACACGATGTTATAATTCTGGTATATTTACAGGAAGGTGAAGCGGCTGCAGCACCCGCAGATGGAGCCCCACCGGCGGAAGGGGCACCCCCGGCAGAAGGAGCACCCGCCGCGCCCCCAGCAGAAGGAGCACCAGCGCCGCCTGCAGAAGGAGCGCCCGCGGCCCCTCCAGCGGAAGGAGCACCTGCAGCACCTCCAGCGGAAGGAGCGCCAGCGCCCGCGCCTCCAGCTGATGGCGCTGCACCTGCAGCTCCAGCTGAAGGTCAATATAACTTTTTTGTTTTGGCAAAAATATAATGGAGTATCGAAAACGTTGATGGATTGAGTAATGATTTCCCTTATACCCGCGGCGGTACGGATACTGCTTACCTCCTATCTGCAATCTGCCGTCGGTAGCATAGTTGTACCAGTATTCTTCCGCACAGACTAAGGTGGTCATAACATGGTGTTCGAGGCGGGACATATTACGTACAACAACAACAATATTTGTACGGCTGGAATGTCGAATATAGTGAAACGAAATTTATAGATCATAAGAACTTATATGTTATCTATCATACAAATAAATATCAGTCATTTATTCAATATTACATTCCTCAGCAACGTTTAGTAGTAGTCCATGAAAATCATAAATTAACAATATAGACTGTGTTTAAGATGCGCCCAGTTTTTTGGATATTATACAGCTCTGTTATCTAGTTCTTGGTAACAATTTCTTACGGATTTTAACTGAACTCGTTCATAACACTCCAAGAAAAGCAATTATTTATGTTAAAGTAACATTTCATTGCGGGATGGGCAGTATTCCAGGCATTGTCAGCATGAGTGTCTGATGCCGTTGGCCACTCTCCAAATTACAGCCGTGTTGGAATTAATGTTCACGCTTCCACAGTCGTAGATAAGTAGACACAGATTAGCAAACTATTGTTTATGAACTGTTGTTTTCGACTTTTGTTAACGGGAGATGGAGTGTCATCAAGATAAATGAAGTAAACTTAACAACACGTCCATTATACCGGAAGGTTAAGCAAAAGTTTATCTACATTTTACAAAGATTTACTGCTATAAATCAGACGCTATCATCATCACCAGACAAAACATTTTTTTTTATCCTGGTAAAATCATCAAATGAGTCCTCCCACCCAGGGCGGGGCGGGAGGGACTGTCAGACTTGACTAACTAAAATCCACGGTGGCTTCAGTAGCCCTTTACGTAACGGGGTCTCGGTAATTCCAGAGTCCCGCGACCAACCAGACAAAACATTTTTTTTATCGTGGTAAAATTATCAAATGAGTCCTACCACCCAGGGCGGGGCGGGAGGGACTGTCAGACTTGACTAACTAAAATCCACGGTGACCTTCAGTAGCCCTTTACGTACCGGAGTCACGGTAATTCCAGAGTCCCGCGACCAACCAGACAAAACATTACGAAAAGTTTGAAACACTTGTCTTAAAAAAAGTGTAACTGCAAAACGACCCTTGTATCAACGTCAAATGCTGTTTTGCAGTTGAGAGTTTTTAAAACAAGTCTTCAACAGATGTATTTTTGTGGTACGGCAGAAAGACTCTCGGCGATGTTATTGAATAATTCCTGCCAGACAAATGTAATGGCATTTGCTGTACCCAGGAATGGAACCCCATTATCTTAAGTTCAGCAGTACCGACCTAGCTAAACTTTCTGTGCTATCAAAATCCACCTCAACCGTCAAGTTATTTGTTGATTTTTTTTATATTGTATGTTCACATGACAATTTCAATGTTGCAGGTGCTCCCGCGCCAGCGGCAGCACCACCTGCAGAAGGTGCACCCGCACCCGCTCCTCCAGCAGAAGGTATGTCTACTGCATTAAAAAAAATAGTTAGACAGAGAGAGAGCACTTTGGTCATACTTGTATAATATTTTTGTGCTGATAGTTTTATCAACAGTGTTTAGAAAACATAAATATCAGGTAACTTAGGTTTACGTTTAGCTGTTACTGATTAATTTTCCTATTTATTTGTGTGTACAAATCATCAAATGAGTTCTTCCGTACTGGGTGGAGTGGAAGGGACTGTCATACTCTTACAATCTAAGACTACCCTATTCCTTCACACGCCCTTTGCGTTTCAGCGATGCGATGTCTTTTTAAGAGAATCTCGTCGCGTCGATACTGACTGTTTATAAAGCCCCTTAAAACTAGGCGACGCAAGCCACCGATACCACCGATAACAAAGTTGTAATGTATCGAAGACTTGCGTCGTCCTGTGTACGACGGAGCTAACTGTTTGTTCCAACCGTTTCAGGCGCTCCAGCTGCGCCCGCGCCGGCTGCCGATGCTGCTCCGGCACCTGCACCAGCCGCTGAGCCAGGTAATAATCATAATTTTACCTATTCATACACGTATAATCAAAGTTCGTTGTATGAATAAATTCTTTTCACCAACAACAACACTATCAGCGAAGACAAAAAATCCGAAGATATAACTATATATCAAGCTATTGCCTTCCACTGGTGAACATAAGCCCTCCCTCCCGGTCCTGGGCAGTATGCATCCATACGATGCCAGCCACATTCTCCAAATCATCGACCCATCTTGCCGCAGGGGGTTCAACACTTCGTTTACCCATTGCGGACACCACTCTAGAATGTCTGCTCCATTTACCGTCTGCTAACAAGAATATTTAATAACAGAAGATTTGCCAAGAAGAAGATTTAACTACTGTATTATAAAATGGTGATATGAAATTGCTGTTACCAGCTTTACCTACAACGACGACAATAGGACACATTATTGTCTTTGTCAAACAGACAGGCGAAAGCGAAGCGTTTCCGATAGCGTGACCGAACCGATGTGAAGACGTGGCGAAGGCGTATTTGCTCTGTTTGATGTCGTACATAAAAAGTCAGCTAATACAACTGTCACGCCTCTGTTCGCTGCACCCAGTTTGACGTCTCGTATCGCTTCGGACTCGGTCCGGTTCACTATCGCCTGTCAGTTTGACAAAGGCCAAAGGCCTATAGGTCAAAGTATTCCTCCACATCTGTCACCTCCACACTGTCATCTGAAAATGCTCAAAAGACTGGTAGCATTACCAAGTTGTATGGCAATGCTTTCTTGTCCATAGAAAGAGCCTACCCTCTAGTCATGTGAAGTTTCGACCAGTCAGCGAGGGCATTTTTTTAAAAAGAAGCACATGGTCCATATGACCGGAGTGTTTGACCTCAAAGCTTTCAAAACCACATAAGATTTGCTTGAGGTAGTTAATTATATTTGAAACTTTCAGCGCCTGCTCCTGCGCCAGCGCCGGCGGCGGAGGCACCAGCCGCTCCCCCACCAGTCGAAGGTAGCTATGGGAATTCAGATTTATTTCATGTACCAAAACTATTAATACGATTTAAAAGACCTACCAAACTCTAGTTAAAGTTCATCAAACTTCGGAGTTATAACTTGAAATCGTGCTGTATTGTCGCAACTAAAACGTTTGCGGTTTTTGGACTATCGTCTTGAAGGAATCCTAGTATTACTTTACTTTCTTTTGAGCCGTGGGGTCTAGGGGATTTTATGGTTAAGGAATTCAGATAGGCAGTAGCTCCATGATACTCGTATTGAATTGAATCCGGTTAGACTGGAAACCGACCTTAACATAGTTGAAGAAAGGCTGGCCATCAATAATTGTATTTGTGAACCTATCGATCACCACGTCCGAGGTCTTTATTAATTTTTAATCTTATCGTTTTATTTTAAGAGCATAATTTTCTTTTTCAGCATCCGCCTAAGAAGTGCATTGATGGAGCTCAAAAAGGAATCAAATAACATGAAAACATACTTCATTCAAATGCGTCAAGACTACATCATTTAGCCTGAAGCTAAACGAGCGTAAATTGTGTTGTGAGTCGCGTAATTTCGTGTTCTGGTACAGGCAGACAACTCATTTCACGTCTAGAAAGACTTTTCTATGAAACCAACCGAAATGACGCGACTCACAAGTCAATTTACACTCGTTTGATTTTAGCGTAATATCATCTTCAGCGTCATCCCGGCTCAATGCCTGGGCCCGCTTCAATAAAACACCATTTCTATTTATTATTTTAATAAAAAAAAACATCATTAATGTATTGGTATTTATATCTACAACACTGTCTTTGTTATTTTTATACCGTTCCGTCTCGATTGTGTAGATAAGTTTTGTATGATATGGTAAAATAAACAGGTACATGAAATAACAACAAACTTATTTCATTTTGACACGAATTTTGACTACTAAGGTTGTTTTCCTTTCAAAGTACTACTAAATTACTAACTACATTGAAAATAACAGTAGTTTTAAGTTTTGTAAAGTTTCAAGTCTTTATAGATGAACCATCTTATACTTGGATCGAATTAAATATTAGAAGAATTACGATCTTCGTATCCGTATCTGGAATTACCATTACCATTAGTATATGCTATTGAAATATGTCAAACACAGAACCGGTCGGACACGTCGTCGCTTGAGGGTGAAAATCTTTCGGCTGAAATAAATGCCACATACATATATTTTTAGTTTAGTTAAAGGTTTCTCGTATATCATGAATTAGCATTAAACCAATAACCAGTACACATATCTAACATCAAACCCGTGTTCCCTGTTCCAAAATACTATAACAGCAAAATTACTTTCAATTACTAACAATTGTATCGAAAAACACAAATCATCCCCTTAAACACAATCAACGTATTACATTTCTAGTTTAACTATGAAAACCCAACTAAATTAGTCGGTACAAATAAGCCAGAATCGGAGGGACATGTGTTATAAGGGCCAAGTCGACCGTAATATCTTAGCCCTTATTACTGGGATACAAGCCTGGGCAATTTGGACAACTCTTTGAGGTAAACTGCCCAGCGCTCCCTACTCCAATGTAATGTCAGGCTATTTCGCCCAATTGCCTATTGAAGGAACTCCGCTCCCAGATTGCCCGTATTCTTTGTAATTGATATGTCAGGTCCACTTGTCTGATTGGAGATGTTTATTTCATTATTTGTTTTTTCTGTAGCTAAGCAACTAAGTAATATAATAAAAATCATTTACAAATCAACGATTCCCAGTTGTAAAGGTTCCATTGTGATTATTAGCCTTGTCTTGTTCGGTCTCCTGCTTGATTTGGAAGCGACTGGAATTATTGATTTTTCTAACTCCTCTGCTAATCTTTTCTGATTAATTTCGGTACGGGATCCGAGACAGTGAAAATCATTCCCCGGGAATTCATCAAGCTACATTGTCTTAACGTTTTCTGGTGGTCGCCACTGTTGATCCGGCTTCCAGAATTTGCAGTGGTTATTTGAACACTATTATGGGTTTATGGCTTAAAAAATATATACCAAATTGTTGTTACAGTGATATGGAACCTTATTATGTGCAATGAAACGCTCAAATCGCACATGAAAGGGTCCGAATAGGCGCGTGCTCGACATTGATAGCTCAATTCGGGTTGTTATGATTCCCCAAAGTATCATCTTCAAATATTATTAAATCCTCATTACATATTCAAAAACAAGACTTCCATTAAATAGATCAACGTTTAACGGATCCTGTCCCAAGTTCCAGTATGCGCATAAGTATTTAGAAACAGGAACATTAAAAGGGTTCGGTGAAATCACCCGAGTTGAACGGCCTTAATAAGTATCTCTCATTCACTTTATCTTGAACCTTATGTAGGTAATGAATAACCACATTAAGTTTAATTAAAATGGGTTTAATGTTGCATTGTAATGTCCGCAATTTCTGGTGAACAAAAAGTTTGGACCTTTTTGGATCTGTAGATAAGATACCTGTGTCGAATTTGAATAAATTCATTAACATTTATTCCACGTGTTCTCTTTTGTGAGTTCAAAGTTGTAGCACACGAGGGGGAAAGTAGTCTGAAGCGCATGATAAAGCAACAAATCATGCAGTAAGATACATATGTACGTTTCGGGTACGCGTGCGTGACGATGTGTGATCTCCGTAGAATCACAACCAAATAAGCATTCAATTGTTATTTTACTGAGATTCTCGTGTTATATTTTATTTCATATCATAAAATTGTTATTCTTGCATGTTTATTTTATTACGTTTTCATATATTTTTACGTTTATGCGCTGGAGGCTCGTATTTCTTGGCAAATTGGTAGGTCGTCTGGAATAAACAGGTGATTGTATTTATAGAAGTAGGTTTTTAGCTTCTTTGCTTGCCTTCCAATAATATTTATAGATGCGAAAGTTTGTGAGTAGGTATAGATGTTTGTTATCCTTTCGAGATACAACAACTCCATGGATTTAAAAGAAAGGTGATCATTCCGGCTCCATAAATTATTGGGTTTAGTTTAGTTTATAATCTAGATTACATAAAGGGTAATTTTCATCCCGGTGTGATATTCCCGTGTGATAATTTTCAAATTATAATTAAGAGCACAAGTTAATAATTATCTGAAACATTTTTGCGAGAATATTTAGTTTCATATCTCATATGTGTATTGAGTGTACTTGAGTTTCTTACCAGTGGGCGTCCTTAATGATTAAAGCCAAACATCTATGCTAAATAATTTCGACAAGCGCGTCTGTGTAGGCTGTAATTTGGTTTAGATTTCGTAATTACAGGACATAAATGTTTAGTGCTGACTTCACTTAATTTCTTGAATACTTTCATTTTCATCATCATCATCATCATCATGTCAGCCCGGGATCACCCACTGCTGGGTATTGGCCTCCCCCTTTTTATGCCATATCTCTCGATTCTGTGCGTCTCTTATCCAACTATTCCCCGCGATCTTGACGATATCGTCAACCCAACGGGCTTTTGGGCGGCCCTGGTTTTTATGGCCGAACCTTGGCCACCATTCGGTCAAAACCTTACTCCATCTGCCATCTCTGCGTCTAGCCAGATGCCCTGCCCAACTCCACTTGAGTATCGCCCTATCCCCGACGTCATAGACTTTCGTCCGTCGACGGATTTCGGTGTTGATTTCGTTTATATTTTCATAATCCAAATATAGTAAAATATGTCGTATTTAATAAGTTAAAATTGTTTTCATATTTTATGAAACTGAGACCTATGAAGGAGCAATATCTTTCAAACTGTGACGTATTTCTGTCTATAATTAATGCTGAGTTCGTAGATAACTTGCCTCCAATTACTCAGGTTAGCTAATTGAATCCCTTGTAGTACATTTGTTACCTGAAATCTGAATTTCAATTAAATGAGTCTATTTCGAGAGATCAATTTCATTTAATCTCAAACCAGATCCAATTTACCTCATCAAGTATTCAAAATCTAATTCAGTTAAGTTAAACATGATATCCAATTGCTGTCTAAGATTCCTCCCACCCAGGGCAGAGCGAAAGGTACTGTCAGACTCGTACTGACTAAAGTCCACGGTGTCCTTCAATAGCCCTTTACGTTCAGGGGTCACGGTAATTCGCGAGTCCCGCGACCCCGGCAGGCTTTGGCCCTCTAAGGGTCATTTTGCAGACACTCTTTGAGGCGCGCGTGGTACACAACGCGCCGTCAAACCGGGATGACAGTAACCTTTGCAAAATGATGAATCTGAATGTTTCGGATTACAGCCGCTACTAGAAGAAATTATTACGGACCATTTTCTGGGGATGATTCTCCTTGCCCGCAGAGGTGCTCGTGGCTAAATAATTACAGCCGCCCAGGCCGATCTTCCGGGTTAAGCCGCGCTTGCCGAGATTGGTCTGTGGATGGGTGACCATCTGTCATAGAGAGTTTCCTCCGTGCCTCGTAAAACACGTAAAGCAGTTGGTCCCGGCTGTCATTTGTAGATATTTGACAGTCGTTACTATTAGTCAGAAGCTCTAAAAGTCTGATAACCAGTCTTTTACCATGGGGTGTAGTATAACCCAGTTACTGGGTTGTGGATTACCGATAAGCAGTCGCTCCATGTAAAGTACTAATATTCTTCAGCTGCATCTGTTTCGACTGGAAGCCGATCTCAATATAATTGGGAAAAGGCCACCTCCAAACGGTCCACCCGTTTAGAGGTGAACCACAAACTGCACATAACCTGAGGTGACGGCTGAACGAACCCCCTGTCCTTGGTAAGCCTCGCCAAAGCCGTCTGACCAACATCCAGTCGGCGCCAAACAGTTTTTAGAATGATGATGAAACAAGAATGGACTGGAACTACACGGAATACAATATGGGCTCCTGTGCACGATGCCGCCGCTGCGCCACTACCGTTCCACCACCGCGCTATCGCCGCCAAAATTCAAACACTAGCGAATGGTGACGCGGTGACGGTGCGGCGGCGGCGCGGTTGCGGCGCGGTGGCGGCACAGTCGCGAAGGTATACATATAAAAGCGGTGCTTATTGTATTCCATGTAGTTCCAGTCCATCCTTGTTTCATCGTGGGCCTCATTTTTACCTTTTAACTAGAATGTTTGTTAACGCAACCTCGAGGTCACCAAACAGCGGAAAGTAATTACTACTCGTATGCCAAGAAAAGTCGTTATTTGATGCACCATCGCGAATTGTAAAGATTTATTCGATTTTTTAATTATACTTCTTATCAAATGGTTAAAAAGGCCTGGCATTTAACTTACTGTTAGTTTAACTACTGATCAAACAACTGGCTCTAAGTCTGTAACCACTGG
Source organism: Agrotis puta (assembly GCA_943136025.2). Lineage (NCBI taxonomy): Eukaryota > Metazoa > Arthropoda > Insecta > Lepidoptera > Noctuidae > Agrotis > Agrotis puta. Next base: position 4,970,105 of record OW964176.2, on the reverse strand, counting down.
GTCTTCACAACAATTTAGCCAACAAAATAATAATAAAAACTTTAATGCCAACCATAATCAAGTGTGCGTACTGAAAAGAAGGGACCACCTAGCATATAAAAAAGTCTACATTTGACGTAGGGACACAGAAACGTGCCTCAATTTTTATGCAAATCATATCCTCCTGAAGAGTCTGGTATTCCAGATTTTTAATAAAAATTCTCAAATTTTGGGCCAACGGATGTAATACACATATATTATGTAGAATTGAAAAGATGGGTCTTGATGTTTTTTGCTACATGAAGTTTATGAAAAAAACTGATTGTTTTTTGAGAATTTTGTGACTCATATAAACTCTGATGATAGATAGAATATTCTTTTTGTACACCAAAATTACTGTACGACTTCTGTTTTTAATTGTTAGGTATTAATTAGATATATACAAAGACAAAATGAATCATTAGAGTGATTCACACCAATCACACCCTTTGCCGCAAATTGGGATATCATGTGTCGTGGGTGTGTTTCTAATTGGGCTCGGTATAACCCAAATATAAACAAAGTATGCCATTTAATCAAAAAATACATTATAATATTATGTGTCGCTGATCACCAGTTTATTAACCAAGGTTTGTAACTTAATTAACGTTTCAGTGAAAGCATTTCAATCAACTGTTACCACTTTATGTAATTAAGTACAAGCACAATAATTAATTGGGAAAACAAAGTAATGAATATTGTTCGCGACTGTAACTTCAAGATTTTAGTCTAGATAACGTACAGTCACACACAAAAGGGGGGTTAAGGGTTGTTACCCTTGGGATCTGAAGCTTGTTTGTAAAAGTGGCTTGCCAATGCATTATTAATGTTACGTTGAAAACAACACCTGCTCAATCGTTTTTTTTATTTTCTTATCTGTGGTACTGCTGACAAGGGTTGGTTCCACAAATTATTTAAACGAGCTACGAGGTATTACACAAAGAATTTCAAAAAAACTCCTTGAATTTCAAAAATATGTTGTCTGCAAGCGCCATATTAACCCTTAATTGTTTTTGTAGGGCGTAACACACCCAGCATGTTTTCGAAACTTTACAACTCAATTTCTTAATTTCGTGCACTGTAGTTCCCGTTCATAAAAAACACGTACATTCTCGTATCCCTTATGATAAAGTACCGAGCTAAATCGTGTATTATATTTCAATTGTATAGTCGGGGTGCAATGGACACCACGTTACAGGTTCGTAACTTTTTTATTATTGTCAAAACTCTCTACTATTTTTACTACTATGTCTATGTGTATCTACTACTTACACATTCAGTAAATGCACATGTAGGTATCTTGATGTGATCTGGTAGTGTCTTTGAGACCAATTAAGATGTTTGAAGTCTGTGAGAGGTGCCCGAACTTTTAGAACGTGTAGTGTTTATTTAAACATTTTGGTGCCATTTTGGGGACCTGAAGAACTCGGGGTCGCGGGACTGTCTTATAAGAACGTAAAGGGCAACTGAAGGAATGATGAAGGTCGATTTTTAGTCAGTAATAGTCTGACGGACTCCTTTGATGTTTTACCAGAAAAAAAATGTATGAGGAACACGGTTTAAAGTTTTTTTTTATCGATGTAAAGTGGAGGTACCTCCAAGATGGTTGTCGGAGCACTTCAGTGGTGCAGGGTTTTGATTTTTAGTTCTTCTATTACCCCATAGATGTCGCAAGTTGCCTTTTGGTTCACAACTAATGGCGCCTATTCTTATTTTAAACGCATATTACGGAAGTATCTATTTATGGTGCTATGGTTTGCATTCTAAAAAAAATGTTCTACAACACCATTATTATTTTTTACTAGTCAACCAGTTTCCGGGTTGATGGCACGTTGTGTTCCACGCGCGCCTCAAAGAGTGTCAGCAAATGACAGCCCCCTCTAGGGGGCCAAAGCCTGCCGGGGTCGCGGGACTCAAGAATTACCGTAACCCCAGAACGTAAAGGGCCATTGAAGGACACCGTGGATTTTAGTCAGTACGAGTATGACAGTCCCTCCATTTCCATTTGATGATTTTACCAAGCTAAAAAAAAAGTTTGTGCTTAGCAAAGCCATAACACATTTCACAACAAACGATCATTTACAATAGCTAAGTTAATTTAATTGTAAATCTAGGAGCGACGCTAAGCATAAACTTAATAAAGTTTCACTAAAGTAAAGTCTGAGCTAAGGTTAAGTTAAAGTTCGATTTACAAATCTCATCTCAGAACTAAATAGGCTAGTGCCTTATCATATCCCGCCATATTGATGTAAATCATATTACTTTATCGTTCCTTCTAAATTGAATTACGAGAATGTCCTCAATAACATATAACTCAAAAGTATCACTTTCTCTTATGATTTGAGGAAATCTTTTCATGTTTTAGCTTGTCTGTCTGTAATTTTGTTTCTACAATGAAATAAAATATTTAAACACAGGTCGAAAAAAAGAGTTCATGGAAGGAATTGGTGGGGTCTTCGCCCAGCCCTGAGGTAAGAAAAACAAATGAATAATTCTTAGACTGATTTTGAAAATAATCCTTTACTTTCTTCTAGCAACATTATTATTCTATTCGATCTTATTCAGATGTGACATACTTTAGAAGATTAGTTGGAATAGGGAATTACTTTAAGAATCATCATTTTTTTCAACCATGTTTAAGCCTCGCTTCTAGTCTTTTAAAAAAATATAACATCATAAATGAAACACCAAAATATTATTCCGACACAAACATCGCCCTCAAAATGGCAATGTTGCCATGTTGACTGCTGACAGCGGTCTTTGGGAACTTGAAGATCTACAGTCGTTCGCTGAGCACTTAAATAGACGAATGGGCTACTTAACATACGCATTCATTTTCTGAAGGGTTACAGAGTCCAACATGTGCCCACCCTGTTATCGTAAAAATATATTTTTAGACACATATCTTCCCGAAAATCTTTTCCCCTATAAATATATCATAGTCCCTTACGATGTTTCAGTTTTAGTGGTCATATTTATATAGAGATAACGTAAAAAGAAGTGGTAATAGATTTGTAACCATCGATGATTTTGGCGACGTATTTTTTTTAAGCACATTGTCCCACACTAGTGATATCTTCCTGTATCATGGGTGCGTTTACAAATATAGAAACTCACATACACAAACACTTAAACCCGGAACAACTACTTGCAGATCATACAAATATTTTTTCCGTGCGAGGATTGAACTCGCGACTCGCTGCGCAGCAATCGATCGATCAGCCACTACGCCAACCGTGTCGTCATAGTCCAAGTATCTCACTTGGTTACGACAGCGTGAAGATCGGTAAATATCCAACGGGAACGTCAAATCGCGATAAAAAAACGGGTTGCACTCTGGGAGTGCCGGCAGAAGTGAAAACTTGAATAGTAATTGTTGGAAATATCTTGTGAACAGATTTTAGTAAAACTCGCAAAAATGGTTGACTTTTTATTTCAATAATTTTCCAATGTGACGTACATCTTTTATAAACAATGTTACCTAGCAACGAATGTATCCAGCATACAAACTTCTTTAAAAGTAATAAAGTCACACGAACATTCACGCAAGCGCCCTGCGCCGTCCTACGCTTTTTCGGTCAGGGTCACGTGACCCTGACGCGAGTTTAAGATTTTATACCCATTACAGAAAAGTGCTCAACGCCGCTAAAGAAGTTTTCACTTCAAAAATTAGTTTTTGTGCGAAAGAGTTACAAACATTCTCACATTCTTCCACATTTACAACGTTAATAAGAAGTTAGATATTTTGAGAAGGTATTTGTAATATTTGACTGAATTAGATTAAGATAGGAGATAAAACAGCCTATCGACGGAATGGAATTATGGTCACTGTCAAATAATTATAGAAATCTGCCATTCCAGTAGCAGAGAATATGAAACACTTCAGCAGGCACGTCCCTTTATTTTCTTTTTCTCTGGTTTCTTCTTAATCCGAACATTGTGACACTGGCTAAGGGCAGAAATGATGAGAAATGGTGAAAATCATAAGTAAATCCTTGATAGGATGGCTAAGCTAGGTGGACTCATTTGATGATTTTACCACGATAAAAAAAACCTTAGCGTGAAGTTTAAAGATTCTAGAATCCACGTACGAGGAAGGATTATTTACAAAAACCTGTATTTACCATTAAAAACAAAGAAAATACCCTCCAGTTTCTATGAAAAAAGTTACACGTATAATACATGAGAAAAAGTAATAACCTGCTCTATTGTGCTAGCTAAGACTTATGCGCTATTGTGCAGTTTCGTAACAGCGTGTTATTGTTAGCGGCTCTTATTACCTTGCGAGCTTTGTATCACCCCCGCTGGGGATTAGTTGCACTCTGCGGGGGTGAAGTTGAGCTTGCTTGGCTTAGAAAATAAACTCGTGAGGTTAGGTGTGAAGAAACTAACTTTTAAAGTGCGAAACTAGTTTAACTTTGGGTACCGTGTTAGTAGTTAAGTAGGTTATTGGACTGGCCCTTAGTGTAACTCGCGCGATGTTGTTGATAATATTGAAATTATTACCTATTTCAAATACGTATTGTCCACTTAGATCATATAATTTTTATTTTAATGTAAATCAGGCATAACACAATTTCATTTATCCCAGTACTACATTTAGGCCAAACTTTTCAATAAAATCAAATAAAAGATAAGAATAGCAAAACAAACTTTGGAATAAAATAAATGTCAAGTTATTTCTGATGGATCTTTCTTTTGTTTTCATTGAAGAACTTAAGTTGATGAATAATTTCAAACACGTAGTGGGTGTTTATTTTCGTCACATTGAGTAAAATTCATATTTATTACAGCAAACATTTTCAGTTCATTTGAAATATTATTTAAAAAAATAACTGCTGTAAATAAGAACTTAACTTTATTATGCAAACTGGTGTTTTTATCTGTTTGTTCCTATGGGCAATCATGATGAACTTGCAAAATAAGAATAGTTCTTTATTGATTTTTTTTAGGCTGCGAACCAACGAATAAGGATGCGATTACGTTTGCGGGAATCGGGTTTTCGCTCATAACTAAGTTTAATTCTCCAGCTTTGATTTCACCGAGCCGAGCCTAGTTTAGGCATAAACCGGTTTCTCTTCTGAACCTCAGTTCTCTCTTTCGGCTTTCGGTTTAGAAGCTATACTTTGAAAAATCTTCCGTTGAAAAAGATACCTAGCAAATTATAAAACGTCTTATAGTCAGTGTATTTTTGTTTTCAGCAGCGTGTGATTTTAACAGTTTAATTAAGAAGCATAGTAAAATTATCTCAATTTTAATTATACCAGTCTTCCCGTTGTTAAAAAAATAAGTCCCTGACATTTTTTCTCGCGATTTCAGAGCTTCGAGCAAACTTCAAGACTAAGGCAGGGCGCAAACATTAGACACTTTTGTGTCTTGTGTCAGATACAAGCTACCGAAGACTATTTGATTTCTATTGAACCAGTATGAAATCATCCACTCCCTGTGCAAATGTAAACATTTTTTGTGTCCAATTGCTTCCACTCATCACCTACAGTTCCCTGTAATCGTGTGCCGTGTCGGCAACAAAGTGTTTACGTTTGCGCAGCGCCTTACGTGTCTTACTGAAAACCATAAACAGAGCTAAGTTTTGATTAAAGCTAGCATTAAGTAGAACTGACTTTTAGAACACGCACGAGATGAGTAGTACGTGAAAGGAATATGAGAAGCTAGCTTGAATAAAGAAGATGAAGATTTAAACTTTTTGTTAGTAATAGGCATAGTCTGAAAATGTTTAACCTTAGAAGTAAGAGCGTAGTTAGATAAGCTACATTGCATTTAATAGGTACTGAATCTTTAAAATAATACAAGTTCATCAGGTACAGGTACAGTCATGTAGGTGTTTGTTTACAATAGCATCAATCTTTTTTTCAATGTAATTTAGTTTGGACCATATAAAGTGCTGTGTGACGAATTCACCACAAATCTTTACTTTTAATGTTGAAAGTTCAAGTCGTTGGTGTGTCAGTAAATAAATAAATCGAATTAGTCCGTCAGTTAAAGTTTTGTTCACATTTTTGAAGTGAAAACTTCTTTAGCGGCGTTGAGCACTTTTTCTGTAATGGGTATAAAATCTTAAACTCGCGTCAGGACACGTGACCTGATCGAAAAAGCGTAGGACGGATGGAGAGTAGACAGCTATCCCCTCTCTACGGCGCGGCGAAAATGTATGCCTGGGCCTACTGTTTCGTTTAGGCGGCGCAGGGCGCTTGCGCGAATGTTCGTCTATGTTACAGCGTGCCACGAATCGAGGTCGAGGTCGAGGTCGAGGTCGAGGTCGACCTCGACCGTGTACGATAGCGCAATAAATGAATATTGTATTCTACCACATAAATGATAGTACTTTTATACTGATAAAGCAATTGGTGCAAAATTATTCCCTAACCATTCCAAAATATCAAACATACTCAACGTTAATAATCAAGTTTTCACTTCTGCCGGCACTCCCGGAGTGCAACCCGTCTTTTTTTTAATCAATGAATTTTAATAATATTATATCGCATTCGCATTATACCATAACTATAAAAAATATACATAAAAGTATACGTATTGTGAATTTTAAAAGCGTCGTATCTTGTCTCAATTTTAGCTTAAGTAACAAAAATTTTTTTGATATTCTAATTGTCAGATTTTTAGATTTTTTCAGTCATCGTGCCTAAATTTTAAACTAGTTAAATAAGTATGTAGAAGATATTCTTATCATGCAATAAATAACAACGGTGCAACAATCACTTACAACAAACACCTCATGCACAGAAAAAGGTAGGTATAAAAAATTGAAACTAATATTCCAGTCTAAATGTAAGTAGACTCGTAGGCACTACTAAATTGGATGTATCCCTTCGTCACTCACTCGGTTGACAGCTGTCATTTTTCTTAGCCTTTCTCAACAAATATGTTTTGTAACTTGACGACAAAATATTTATAGGAACAACTGCCTTAGTATTTCACTCTAACCTTTTTTTTATTTATCGTGGTAAAATCCTCAAATGAGTCCTGCCGCCCCGGGCGGGACTGTCAGACCTGTAGACTAAAATCCACGGTGATCCTTCACTAGCCCTTTACGTTCTAGGGTCACGGTTACCCGATGAGACAGTCCCGCAACCCCAGTAGGCTTTGGTCCTCTAAGGGGGCCCCGTGCATGCGGACGGCGAGTTACCCATTACTCGCCGTCCGCATGCCAGTGTCTACGGTGGCCGGAAATCGCTTCCTTCGCGACGTCCGTTGCCGTGGGCGTCCCCCGTGGCGGATGGGTCATGAGGTGGAGGTTGTCCTCTCCCTCACTTCGCTAGCATGACTGCTTCGCAGAAGGAGGCGACCGCTTCCCATTCTGTCTCACCCCTCAGCATGGCCTCGACCAATGCCCGGCGCGAGAGGTCGCCGCTTACACGACACGGCGGCGGTGCTCTGCCTAAGCAGGGCAGTCCTGTACCGTTCATTCGTGTCCGGTAAGGTCCTGGGTCAAGCGGAAGGTGAGGACGCCGTGACGCCTATCCAGCCACTCCTCAAAGAGGGGCATTAGCCCCCCCCCCCGGCTTGGCAAAGATAGTACCTAAATAGTCTTTAATTAAACATAAATAAAAATACCATAACATTAGTACGATAATTAATCGCAATTATCTTAACTATCTTCTCAACTCGTAACCGTATGAACTATGAACCCGCATATTAATATCTTCACAACATTTAACTAATAGCAGTTTAAACTATGAACCATCAACCATGTGCAAATTAGCGGCAGTCGTGTTGTGTCGAGGACTAATAGCGTAATAGACTAACCCAGTCACTTCCCTGGGGTGCCGTAGGGGACGACTAATTGCTTATATTTACGGGACAGACGGTATTTAGGGGTCGTTATTATAATAACAACCTATTATTATAGTATTGATTTGAGAGTAGGACAGAAATAGGTTAGGTGGGTTTTGTGTAAATATAAGTAAAAACAAGAAAAATACAATTGTTTATTGTAATCCATGATGTACTGGCATGTACACATCAATCTACCCGAATCTGTTAAATTTTACCAATCGAACGTGATCCTTCTTATTTCGTGATAAAGTTGAAAATCTATTACAGAAACTTGACAGATTGTGGTAACTTGATATTTTTGCGTCTGAACATATTTAGGTGATCAATATAAATATGGTGTAGAAACAATTATGGACCCTATAGGTACAGCAAAAATTGAGTTTGTTTTAAGCCCAATTCAGATAATGCAAGAACTTGCATCCATGTTTCTACGTTGTAGTATTTGTTTGATCAACTGAACTCATTGTCCATTAAAAATGCATTGTCCGTGCAAGAACTTAAACGCAAGTTTGACTACGTTGCGGATGAAGATTATGTTTTGTTTTGGTTTTTATGCGAATACCTAATGAAATACAATTAAATCAACATTCAAGCTTAAACTTTCAGAATCATTCACTCACAGCCTTCAGCTTTTTTTTTTTTTTATCGTGGTAAAATCATCAAATGAGTCCTCCCACCCAGGGCAGGGCGGGAGGGACTGTCAGACTTGTACTGACTAAAATCCACGGTGTCCTTCACGAGCCCTTTACGTACCGGGGTTACGGTGATGGGTAAGTCCCGCGACCCCGGCAGGCTCTGGCCCTCTACAGGCCCCGTCAATGTGCTGACACTCTTTGAGGCGCGCGTGGAACACAACGCGCCGTCGACCCGGGCATGGTCCATGGTCGGACCGCAAGTCGCCCATTACTCGCTGCCCGCATGCCCGCGCCTACGGTGGCCGGAGATCGTCCTGTGACGTCCGACGCCGTGGGCGTCTACCACTGCGGCTGGGATGGAGGGAGGACGCTGTCCTCTCCCTCAGGCGGCCCGCCTCCTCCTTCACGAGCATGACTGCTTCGCAGAAGGAGGCGACCGCTTCCCACTCCGTCTCGCCCCGCAGCATGGCCTCGACCAATGCCGGGCGCGAGAGGTCTCCGCCTATCGCCGTCGTGAGGACACGGCGGTGCTCTGCCCAAGCGGGGCAGTCCTGCACCGTATGCTCCACCGTGTCCCCCGGACGATCCTCGCAGTGGTGACACCCAGGCGTTTCTTCCCTCCCTATCAGACACAGGAACCTCCCGAAACTTCCGTGTCCGGTGAGGACCTGCGTCATGCGGAAGGTAAGGACGCCGTGACGCCTATCCAGCCACTCCTCAAAGAGGGGTCTTACCGCCGCGATTGCGGCGTGCCCGACAGCCTTCAGCTTGGTATAAAAGTATATAATTTTTTACAAGAATTTCGTATGATGAAAATTAGTTCTCTAAGGTACATTTGGGATTTTGAAAATCCCTCTCATTATAAAAGATGAACGTTTTACTTTTCTGCCGATGAGAAATCTTACTAGGCACACAGCTTGAAGCAGAGAAATTAAAAGAGAAGGAAAATCCTCTTTTAAAGTATAAAGCTATATGGTACCTATTTTTGTTAGCATTGCAGTAATTCTCGTGGAAAATGCAACATTCTGTTTCCACGCAAACAAAAGTATGCAAATATCTTGACGCGCTGTCCCCTGACGCTGGTTGCTCATGTACAGTTGAACAGGGGACAATGAGACAGGTAGATGGTTCTTATCAGTGGTTGTATTCAGGGAACACGTCTGCTTTTATAACAGAATTGTATTTTCGAGCTAAACTTCATAGCTGATAAATATCAGAGGAAAACTGTTGGCGGATAATTTTCAAGCTGTACGAATACGAGTACAAACGGGTTCAACAAAGTTTCTTTCAATTTTATTTTTTTCCATCAAAAACGTTTTATCGAGATAAAAGTTATCCTATGTTTTATTCCAGACTAAAACCTATCGGTAACCCACATCAGGATCTGTTCAGCCATTTTGACGTGTTCGATTTAGAGACCCTATAGATTGTAATACATACTTATTTTCATGAGTTTGTTTGGTAGAACGCGATAATCTCAGAAACTATTGGTTTGATTTGAAAAAATATTTTTGTGTTGGAGAGTTCATTTTTTTTTAAATGTTGAAAAAATACACACTAGTAATTTCTCCTGTATCGTGGGTGCGTGTACAAACATAGAAACTCACATACACATACACCCAGACCCGGAACAACTACTTGCAGATCATACAAATATTTTTTCCGTGCGGGGATCGAACCCGCGACCCACAGCGCAGCAGTCCAACTGCTCAGCCACTGCGCCAAACGTCGAAGAAGAAAAATCGAGGAAGGCTTTAGGCTATATTATATTACGAGTACATCATGCTACTGTTTGTACTGTGAAACTGCGGGGAACAGCTAATATACTATAAAAGGGGGGAGGGGTTGCGGGACTGTAACAGGTAACAGGTAACAGTGGCACTGGAACGTAAAGGGCTATTAAAGGAACACCGTAGATTTTAGTCAGTACCAGTCTGACAGTCCCTTACGCTCCACCAGAGACGGCAGGACACATTTGATGCTTTGACCACGCAAAAAAGTAAGTACTGCATTCAAAGTCTTGATGAAAATGCCAAAAAACACATTACCTGACTTAATAAATCGAATCAGAGAATTTTTTTTGCAATCATGAAGAGGCAGTCAGCTCTAATAATATTTAACTTAAGTAATCGCCGAGTAGACTAGTAATCCGAGCTGAAGTGAAATCTAATCTTTTAAAGTGTGTCTTACATTTCGAGTTCCAGAAATGCCGTAGACGTTTTTACTTGTAATATTTTAGTAGCGAACGCCTCTTTACTTATCCTCAAAAGAGTCTGATTTCATATAAATTTGATGCTGTTCTGCTTTAATGAAAAATCTTCTATTACGGTTGGATATCTAGATTTAGAAGAAGCAAAGAGAAGAAGATTTTGTCAAAGGACGCGCTTTCGATGCCTTGCTGTTGGTAAACCTGCACCTGTTCCATCATCATCTCCGAGTCATTAGAATATATCACTGATATCATATCTTAAGTTACCTGTTGAATCAATCTTTGTCCATTGTCCGTTAGAAAGAGCCAATGCAGTATTTTAATGGGTCAATTACAATCACTAAACTCAACAAAAAAAAATTGTGATGTCTGATACATTTTTTAAATTTTATGGAAAATTAATTGAACTGTAGTGTATCTCTGTTACGCATATATTTAAGACGAATATTATTAATAAACATTCAGTAATCATCCAGCAGTCAGAGCGTTTTATTCTCTCCAATACCCATCCTTACATGGCGACCCTGCCATGTTTGGTGATGTGGTGTCAAGTCTCAAATTTTACCGACGCAATGTAGGCGCGCTGTGTGTGGCACAAACTTAAGTTTCTAAGTGATTTTGTTTTATGGAACTTGATTTTTTTCGAAAAATGTGTAATTCAAACACTCCAAAACGAGAAGAGGTCATTATAAACCAGAATGGCATTGGAGCTTCAAATGTGGCCACTAGCGACCAGCTACAATTTCATCTCTCAGCAATCAGCATAGTTATGATGATTATTTTGGGTTTGTTGCTAATATTGGCATTATATTTCTTCTACAAATGCTATAAGAACTGCCATCATAAATGGATACAAAACCAAATACTCCGCGAAAACTTGAGAGCATCATTTTCTCGGCGTAGACGAAGAGGAGCTGCAGAAGGCTGTTCGGCGTGTGCAACGCGATTTTCGACGGCCAACACCGGGTGTGCGTCGTGTCCCGGCCAAGGGTCTTCACTTCCTAAAGAAGGTTTTCAGTGAAAGTGTAGTGTCTAAAGTGCGTAAAGTGTAAAAATGTGTAAAGTGAACGGAAATCGTTGAACTATGGTAACTCAATTTATGTAATCTTAGCTATTAAGTGTATTACTTACTTATTTTATTTTAAAAATGACACATAATGGCCCATGGGCTCAATGACATATATGAGAAATTGAGAAAACTTAAAGAAAACTTATATAAATTAAGTATTGAAAAAAGGACCCCAGAGCGTTTGAAAGATAAGCTGAATGAAGCAAATATTGTGTATAATAGCTATTCTGTTTTAATTCCAAGCATTAGAGAACAAATAGAAAATGAGGCATATAGTGGCGAAAGTTTGTCATTAATTAAGTCGCATTGTGATAAAATTACTGAGTTGTATTCTCAGATACAAGAGTTTTGTAATAAATTGCATATATCAGTAACTGATAAGAGCAAAAGTGAACTATTTGGCTCAACATCGAATCCCGAATCCAAAATGGAGTTCGATTTAAAAATTGCCCTGAGTTTGTTACCTGTTATGAATAATGAGGAACTGACGACGCGTCAATTAATTGATGGGATCGATTACTATAACTCTACTTTAAAAACCGAACAATGTAAATTAAGTTTAGTTAACTTTGTCTTGAAGAGTCGTCTCTCTCAACAAGCTAAACTATTGCTAAAACAAGATTACCCATCCATTGATGCATTACTTACTGATATGCGTATGGTTCTCTTGCCTAAAAAAAGTGCTGTCGCCTTGCAAAGTAAATTACAAACTTCGCGACAGGATCAAAGATCTATCAATGATTACGGAAAGGAATTGACTGAGCTATTTATGGATTTATCTATAGCACAAGCCGAAGGTAAAACGGAAAATCTGAAAATTTTACAACCATTAAACGAAAAGCAAGCCATTAAACGTTTTGCCGACGGATTGCGCAATAGACGTCTCAGTACAATAATAGCTGCCCGAAATTTTGAAACCTTAAAGGACGCGGTGCAAGCGGCTATAGATGAAGAGACAATTGCGATGCCGTCTCAATCTGAAAATATATTAACTTATAATAGGAAACGTAATAATTATTATCAAAGTCAGCATAATCGAGGAGCTACTCGCCAATCTCGCGGTGCCTCCACATATAACAATTTTAACAGGTCTAACGCCCCTCGTGGTGCAACTTTCTACCGAGGCCGTGGTCGTTCGTCCCAGAACTACAGGCGAGGTCAGTTCAGACAGAATCGAGGTACGTACTATAACTCTCATAATAGGAACAAAGACTCTAGAGGTGCGCATCATAGGAACGAACAACATTGTGATGCAAATATTCGTGTCATCAAAGACGACGAGCCCTCAAAAACTAATTCGACAGGAGAGCAGAGCAAGTTTTTTCGTGAATAATGGGTTTGTATTTGCAAGTAATAGCCATTGTTGTATAGAATTATTCGCAAGTAAATATAACTATTCATTTTTAATTGACACCGGCGGCGCTTCAATTTGTGCCATTAAGTATAAACATGTTATTGAATTAAACATACCGATCCATAAAGAGAGCATTAAGATAAGCGGAATCGGTGGCACAATAGAAGCAATTGGATATGTTTATTTGACTCTGAGCGATTGTTATGACTTAGGTGGACATTTATTTAATCATAAATTTTATGTTTTTAATTCCTTGCCTTGTATGGCGCATGCTATTTTAGGACAGGATTTTCTTACAAAATTCAATGCTATATTAAATTATAGTGATAGAACTTTAACATTAGATAATAATATTGTAAAAGAAAGAGTAATTTTGTCTTTAAAAATGAATTATTCAAAGTATTCTTGTAATTTAACTTTGCCGCCAAGGTCTGAATCAATTCATTACATACCAACTGACATTACGGAAGAGTGTCTTGTTTGTTCATCTGAATTACGAACAGGAGTATTCACTGCTAGCGTATTAGTTAAACCCATAAATGGAGTGATACCTATTTTAATCCTAAATACAAATGAGACTGAGAACTACCTTGACACTATTGAACCGACTTTACATAAAATTCGTGACTATCATTTGTGTAATTTTGAACAATGTCAAAATGTAAACGCAGACCGTGTTAAAAAATTATTTAGCTTATTAAAATTAAATCATTTGAATGACGAAGAGCAAATCACGATTGAAAATATTTGTGCGAAATTCTCCGATATATTTTTATTGCCAGGTGATAAATTAACAACAACAAACATATATAAACATCAAATTAATTTACAACCTAATGCTCAACCAGTTTTTAGTAAACCTTACCGAATACCATATTCGCAAACACAAGAAGTAAACAAGCAGATAAGTAACATGCTACGGGAAGGTATTATCGAACCATGTCAATCTGAATGGTCAAGTCCATTATTATTGGTCCCTAAAAAGATAGATAACAAGGGTAATAAAAATTGGCGCTTAGTAATAGATTATAGGAAATTAAATAATAATATACAAGATGACAAATTCCCCCTCCCAAGTTTAGTTTAATATTCTAAGCCCAGTTGCACCACAATCACTAAACAGGTTTAGCGCTAAACTGATTTAAAACATCGTTGTCTCTGTCAACTTCAAACAATTTGACAGGGATACAGTGATATTCTAAGGCAGTTTAGCGCTAAACCCGTTTAGTGATTGTGGTGCAAGTGGGCCTTAATCTATATTTTTAAATAAAGAATCTAAAAAGAAGACCAACCTTCTAGCGACGGGGTCACTACGACATACCAGAACAAAAAACTCCATGTCATGTTTTCGAGAATTGTTCAGCCTCTGGGAAATTCGTAAGTAATTTTGATAAGAAGCTCGAGCATACAAAAATGTTACGTCACGATTTTGCACTTGGTAATCTTTAATATTATAGAAGCTCCAGCATGACTTGTCACGTAAATACTACAAGTACACTTTAGATAAAATACAGAAATCTTGTGCCTCAGATAATAATATCTAGGTACTAAGTAAAGTTCGTAAGATTAAACCACCCTCGTTAACTATATTAATATTTTTATATAAAATGCAAGTCCGCAAGCACGAAGCTCTTCCCAACACTTTATTAGCTTACATAATATAAAGGAGGAAATTGAAAGAACACAGTACATGAGCTGCTGTAATAACGAGCAAGCCGAGAACCTTCATCCATGCCATCATTTATTACTTTTAATATAATAATGTATTTTACTCCGCTGCTATTACGGTTTATAGTTGCAACGCAGCGATACGATTACAAGGGTATCGATAACAGTTAGATGCAGTTTACATCCTGCTTACTTTTTTTTTTTTTGAAAAGGGAAAGTTTGTAAGAATGGATAATAAATGGATATTTGTTACTCTTTCACGCAAAAACTGCAGAGCAGTTTTCAAATACATTTTTGTAAAAGCAAGATATTTATCGTCGTACCACAAAAAGATGGTCGCGGGACCAAGGGATTACCGTGACCCCGGTACGTAAAGGGCTATTGAGGGACACCGTGGATTTTAATCAATACAAGTCTGACAGTCCCTCCCGCCCTGCCCTGGGTGGGAGGACTCATTTGATGATTCTACCACGATAAAAAAAAACCACAAAAAGATAGATAACATCTGTAGCGCGTTGCTTTTATTTAAAAAAAAAAACGACGCGTTGCACTCTGGGAGTGCTGGCAGAAGTGAAAACTTCAATAGTAATAAACACACACGAACATTGGCATTTCGAATTTTCGATGAGGTCACGTGTCCTGACGCGAGTTTAACATTTTTTACCCATTCCAAAAAAAGTGCACAACGCCGCTAAAGAAGTTTTCACTTCAAAAAGTGTAACTGCAAAACAGCTTTTTTAGACAAGTCTTCAACGGATATTTAACTTTTTTGTAGTAAGATGGCTAGTTTCTGACGGGGCCCTAGAGGGGGCTCTAGAGGGCCAAAGCCTGCCGGGGTCGCGAGACTTACGAATTACCGTGACCCCAGAACGTAAAGGGCTATTGAAGGACATCGTGGATTTTAGTCAGTACGAGTCTAACAGTCCCTCCCGCCCTGCCCTGATTAGATGATTTTACCACACTAAAACAAAAGACGGGTAGTTTCTAACCTGGTTGGAATGCTAAGAATCATAGCTTGACATTTTTTATTCCAATTAAGGATACCTTGTACAATTACCGAAATTGACGCGAAATTGTGAAGCTGCAGGAATAAACTAGTTAGTAAGATATGATTATAAATTACATGGACCTGCACCTAAAATACAAATAAATTTTTATTTTTATTCTTTGACGTTCTTAAGAGTATCGGTAACTCGGAGCTACAATTTTCACAAAGAGGAAGTTCTATTGTGAACATTAAAGACGAGTGTTGCCGACGTTTGTCCGTTCCAAGTCCCTTTTATGATATTTGAGAAGTCCTCTGTAAATAGGTGGCATGTCGACACGACCGGCGTCGAGACATTTCTGACAGATAGCCACGTCAACGACTTGTCATGTATGAGGGACTTGTGATCCTAACACCATTGGTATACAGTGGCAACTGTTACGCATTTACTATATTAAAGGCACGTCAAAAGCCTTTGTCAAACAGTCAGGCGATAGCGAACCGGACCGAATCCGAAGCGATAACGAACCGATACGAGACGCCAAACTGGATGCAGCGAACCGAGGCGTGGTAGTTGTAGCTGGCTTTTTATGAACGACGCCAAACAGAGCAAATACGCCTTCGCCACGTCTTCGCATCGGTTCGGTCACGCTATCGGATCGCTTTCGCTTTTCTATGTGACTTTATTCAAAAAATTCCATACATTGTAAATAAAAACGCCTCGATTCGTATTCGCCACGCCTGTCTGTTTGACAAAGGCTTAAACGCGCAAAATCTACTGCAATATACGGCTGCAATACAATTGCCGGTAATATTACCAGCAATTGCAGCCAGACTATGCAATATTATGACAATATATTAAGTGCGACCCGAACATTATAGCCACACATTTTTGGTCTGGCCGTAAGTCAAAACGAGCCTTACTTGTTCAGACATGTTGCTGAGATATACTACATTAAAATGTTGTTAATGAGCGGAAATATTGAAAAGGTTTTTTAGCTGGCCGTAAATATTGTAGTAAAAATATTACCCGTTGTACTACTACTAAACTACTATGTACTACTTAAGGTGCATCTAGCACCTTAAGTAGTACATTAGTATTATCCGCTACCCTTGCTTGGTTCGTAGGTACGACTTGACATAACATCAAATTAAGTATCTCTCTTAGATGTGTAACCGCTAGCATTACACATCGAAGTGAGATACATACCTACTGTGACGCTTACATTAAGGGTGTGAGGTCTCAGAAAATTCGTCAAAGAAGTATAGAAATTATACTTGACAGGCCTGTTGGTCTAGTGGTTAGTGAACCTGACTGCTATGCCGGAGATCGTGGGTTCGATTCCCACCCAGGATAAATGTTTGTGTGATGAGCACGATCATTTGTTCTGTGTCTGGGTGTAATTTATCTATAATATGTATGTATTTAGAAATATATAAGTATTTTTATCAGTTGTCTAGTACCCATAACACAAGCTCTGCTTAGCTTGGGACTAGATGGCGTTGTGTGATAGATGTGGTATATTTATTTATTTATTTATACTAGTTTCTTGTGTTAACTATAATAAAAAAATACACGTAAAGGGATTTATATGTATATATAGAATATACACCCTTCAAAATCCATCTCTGAAATTCATTAAGTATTCAGAACTTCACGGTAAATAGAATGAATAATATTATCCAAAGAAAACTCATACAACTTTCTCTTCAATCTTTTGTGATTTTTTTAACTTTTGTCATTCAAGATTCAGGAGGCGATCTTCAAAACTTTCATCATTTCTCGTTTGATTTTTTGCACTGAAAACGTTCAACATTTTTTAAATTAACATTGAAGTGAAGTTTCAGGCACAAAGTTTCAGCATTGTGGTTTTCATTGACCGTATCAGGGGTTTCACGGAAATCATTTTGTTTTGTGGACTTATGCTCCGTCCTTAAAAACGGTTTCTTCAAATTAAACTTAGCTGATGAAATGCATAAAATCATGTTTTACGAACTTTCGAAATAGAGGTTAATGCCGACGGGAGAAAATGTAATTAATTCAAAATTATGTTTCTACTTCTAATAGTAAAGTAATTTTTTTTTTTGTTTCATAAGATTTTTCGGCTCTGAAAACGTTTATTCGTTTTTGTGACGTAAAGTAAATTAGAACGTAATGTTAAGGATATAAAGTAGTTCTTCGTTCGTACACTAGAGGCACTTATTTTACTTTTCCATATAATAAACGCAGTAAATACTTCACGTACGTTATAAATAAAACACAGAAATCTTGTGATAAGGCTTCTGTCGCAAAATTGGGGTTTTCATACTTACAGCATTTACATTTTCTTCAGTTGATATACAGTAAAGCAAAAATAGCCTGCTGCAGTTTTTCCGTGTAAAACGTATATTAACCTAGGGGTTAATTAATTTTCCCTTTTAAGAAAAAAAAGGTTTTTTTTTAATAGACATCTTGGCCAAGATGCCTGCAAGGTCGATGAAAGACGCTTTTATCTTTCCACCTCTCAGGTGTACGACGATGCACGATAGGAGTGGACTGCTTGTGATTTGCAGTTCTTGTTCTAGACTATTTAGGCAGAACAGTCTTACCTTCTACGCCTTAAAAAAAATAGTATTTTATTGCCCTTTTCTTCACATTGAAAAATCACCGAATGTGCCATCTCGCTCTGGGTGGAGCGAAAGGAACTGTAAGACTTCCGTTGCATTTTGTGTTCCACGGCCGCGTTAACCTTTCAAGACAATCCCACGACTTCAGTGTTGTGTCACCCTTTTGTTTTGTAGTTCGTTTAAAAATTGACAAGAGTGGCGGTATTGTGTACCTATATAATTTTTTAGACTTATTCAGTACATTTTCAAATGTACTTTAATTATTGTTTAGAAATTGAAAATTTGTAATACGGTATTTAGTAGCCTGCAAGCATTTACTTTAGAATCCTCAGTAAAACCACTTTAGCAAATCCACAAATAACGAGGCCGGGTTCGCAGTAATTTAGAATTTCCCGGTAGAACAGCTTTAAGGATGCAGTTTCATAACAGAATTAATTATACAGTAGAAATACCTGCAGCTACACTCGCTGAGAGAGATTAAATTGTGACTAGAGGGCGGGTCGAGGGCAAAAACATTTATGATCAAAATGGGCAAAAAATTGGCCTTTTGGGCACAAATGAGTTTACGCCCAAATAAAAGCCCGATCACTGGGCAAAAAAACGAATAACTTTGTTTAGTAACAAAATAAATAAAACTTAAATGGGCAAAAAGTTTAGGCAAAAGGCGTTCGGCGTTTGTATTTGTCGGGCGTTAATTCAACGTGCCCAAAATGTCTAGAGCATAAACTGACTAGTCTAGGTTTCATTAGAAGCACTGTGCAAATTTATACACGCAAAGGTAAATTAAATTAGTCTTGAGACTTAAGGAGGGTGATTATTTAATTATTTAGTGTTTATACCTCGACGTCGCCTTGTTGGCGGTGAGGTCGCAAGCGCGACTGCAGAGCATGAGGTCGACGGTTCGATAACCGGATTGAACAAAGTGTAACTGGGTGTTTCCATTAGGAATTTTTCAGTAGCGCCACGGAGTTTGGATACATGAAGTACATGAACATAAATTGTATGGAAAATAAAAAACCACTTCGAGTGTCAGCATAGTGACGGGACCCTCCTGTAGAGGGCCAAAGCCTGCCGGGGTCGCGGGACTAACGAACTACCATGACCCCGGAACGTTAAGGGCTATCGAAGGACAACGTGGATTATAGTCAGTACGAGTCTGACAGTCCCTCCCGCTCTGCCCTGGGTGGGAGGACTCATTTGATGATTTTACCACGTTAAAAAAAAGGCCTCTGATAAAGTTCGATTCATTTTCATGGAGAAAAACCGGTAAGAAACTGCATGATTCTATCCACAAAATATCTGGTAAGTAAAAACTCTTGTATCTCTCGTCTCAATTTCTCTGTGTTTCATCTACTTAGGGACTAAATAGGTCTATTTCAACTTTATAACTGTCTGTCCTAGGCACTCACAACGCGGCGGTTCGATAAAATAAGCATAATAAAGTTCCAAAGTTGTCAGGATCAAGATGAATGTTCACAAAGTTGAAAGAACTAATTCAGAAAATGTCGACTACATTCGCATCATTATTCATTATTATATTTTCGTTAGAACTTACTTTATCTTGAAGGCTTTTGTTTAAACATCAAAATCACGCTTTTAATTCCCGAGGAGTTTGAAGATACATGCTTTTAGCGTAGGTATACCTATTAGATAGATATTTCGGCAGTTATTTTTAAGTACCTACCTAAAGGCCCTTACCGACAGAGTGAGATCCATTCCAGCGATACGATCCGTCCCCATGCGTTCTCTGTAACCTATGGATATCCATTTGTGCTTTCTCACTGCCGGCGTCAGATCGCATCGCGGTCAGCCTTTAAGCCTTTGTCAAACAGACAGCCATAGCGAATTCGAAGCGAGGCGATTCAAACAATTCCATACATTACAAATAAAAAATTTGTAATGTATGGAATTGTTTGAATCCAGTCACATAGAAAAGCGAAAGCGATCCGATAGCGTAACCGAACCGATGCCAAGACGTGGCGAAGGCGTATTTGCTCTGTTTGACGTCGTTCATGAAAAGCCAGCTAATACAACTGCCACGCCTCGGTTCGCTGCACCCAGTTTGACGTCTTGTATCGGTTCGTTATCGCCTCGGATTCGGTCCGGTTCACTTTCGACTGTCTGTTTGACAAAGGCTTTACAGAGATAGCATGGGTCAGATCGTATCGCAAGATCGGATCGTCGGAACGGATCACGCTCTCTGGGTAAAGACCTATAAACAACATACGAAATGGAAAAGTTGGGGTTGGGTAAGCCTGTAAAATAGGCACAAATACTAATTCTGGAATGCTAATCAAAGATTTTTGATTTAAAAACCCAATGACAGTTTGTTTGACTATTGAACACCTCACTCATCCGCACACCTCAGCCTACCTCGCGCGAGCATGCGAACGGGGAGTAATGGGGGCTTGCCGTCCGATCATAGACCATGGGATCGACAGCGCGTCGTGTTTCATGCGCGCCTATAAGACCTGTAAGAAATTTGACGGTGGGCTCCGTCTTAGAGGCCCAAAGCCTGCCAGGGTCGCGGGTCGGTCAGATAACCGTGACAGTCCCTTCTGTCCCGTCCTAGATGGGGAGGACTCATTTTATGATATTACCATTTTTTTTTAATAATTAAAATAATAAAAAAAAATTATAACCTAACTATGCAGTTTAGCAGTACCGCTTTTAACCAGCAGACTTTTAAAATAAAGTCATTGTTTCTTCACGCTTTTTAAAAACGCGTCAACAAAATATTTTTTGCCAGGTTTTAAAACAAAGGAAATAAAAGCAGGACAGGCAGTAGCTGACGTGAAAACGTTACCATAACCACAAGCGTTTTAAAATAAAAATGTTTTCATAGAAAATAATTTTCTTTCGCTTTTTTTTTACGTGGTAAAATCGTCAAATGAGTCCTCCCAGGGCAGAGCGGGAGGGACTGTCAGACTCGTACTGACTAAAATCCACGGTGTCCTTCCATAGCCCTTTACGTTCCGGGGTCACGGTAATTCGTTCAGTCCCGCGACCGCGATTATGTCTATTCGTTTCATTTAACTCGTTTAAGATATTTTTGACCGACTTAAAAAACGTGAAGTTTTCAGTTAGACCCCTATGTTTGCATGTATTTTGGTTTGTCTGAACCGATTTTGATGTAATTTTCAGAAAAATGTTTGTACATTTTGGAGAAGGTTTTGCAACACAACAATAATGGATACCCCGTGACGTCATCCACAGGGATCCGTTATTGCGGATATTTTGATGTGTTAACTTTCAAAATGTATGTGCACTAAAACTAACAGGCATGATGTATATTTCTTCCATGCATGTTAAGTTTTCCATTAGTTATTCATATAATGACTACATCTTAGCTTTAGGTCGTTCCAACCTGCTACCTAAAACAAAAACATGAAACCATGTCGTCTTCATCCGGCTCGAAGGACCATTTTTTTATTCAACTTTCTTAAGCTACATATTATCTATAAGCAAAATCACAACAAGCCAAATTCCTCACTAAATCTCTTTCACACCTTGGCTCCACTATGAGGTAAAATGCGTGACAATACCGTTACAGGATACACCCCATTGGTTGCTCCACCATTTTCCTTATCTTACCTGCAGGAAACCTTTTGAAGGGTTATCGCATAAACATAACCGTGTTTCTTGGGGTCCAAGGCTCCGTAGACACAATATATTATACCTAGCATTGTATAGCTTGTATAAAAATACAGTATTTCAACTAGGAAGAATTGGCTGTGATAGACGGACAGACAGATACATGGCCCATAAAGCTTTTGTTTTTTATTCAGGCATACGGAACGTACGTACGACAGTACATCGAGTTGACGTCACAATTAACACAGTGTCCGAGCTATTGACTGCAACGCTGCATGTTACGAGTTCAGTTGACTTTCTAAAAAAATGTTTGTATAGCATACTTGAAGAGCCAAGTTTCTTAAAAAGAGTATATGTATGTGCAGGGTTCGACGCAGATTGTGCACTTTGCAAAATGGCAAGTGTAAGGAAGCAATAAGTTTATTTGACAACACTCACAGCTACTTTCATAAAACGGAAATATGACATGTCACGTTTTTGTAACGTAAAGTAAAAGGGATTTTGACGTCAATTTGATGGAAAAAATTAATTCTTCGTTCATATACTTGAGCCGCCATTTCAATATTCCAAGAAAAACATAGTAAATAATTCAAGTACGCTGTAAATTAAATACAGAAATCTTGTGATAAGGCCTCGCCAAGTTGGTTTACTGGTTATCTTTATA
Source organism: Agrotis puta (assembly GCA_943136025.2). NCBI lineage: Eukaryota > Metazoa > Arthropoda > Insecta > Lepidoptera > Noctuidae > Agrotis > Agrotis puta. The sequence goes on along the minus strand of OW964176.2, from coordinate 4,947,493 downwards.
CTGTAGCCTCACAGCCTTGTAGGGGTGCAAAAGAGGTGAATATATGGAAATAAGAAGCGGTGAGGACTGTGTTACCTTATCTTACGAATGCACTCTATTTTTAGACCACGGTAGTGGTCTAAAAATAGAGTTGTGTTGTTTCGTTCTTTGAAGAAAAATTTTTTGATGAAGGTTGTAGCAGCAGCGGTGAGGTTGTTGAAAACTCAGGTTTTATGTGTGTAGACTGTGTTGAGGATTTTTGTAAATAAAAACGATGCGTTGGCTTTAACGAACAAATTCTGTATTCTTGAAATCACAAGTCTCTGGTCTGGTCCCGGCTGTCTGGTGTGACTGATTTATAGTTCTTTGACAGTCTTTACAGTTAGTCAGTGGCCTGGAAGGACTGAAAGAAATAACCATATATATAGTATCCAATACTTTTGTCGTGGAGGTCAAATAGGCAGTCGCTAAATGTATTCAGCTGCGTCTGATTGACTGGGATAGTGCTCGTAACTGTCAAGAGCAGATTTTTTAAGCGACAGACGGTTATCTTGACGGTTATCTACCGGGAAAGTTGGTTTGCCGACACCCGCCTAAAACCAGGGCGAGACTTAAGTCCATAGAAAAAACAAAAGGTTATATTTAAAAAATATGCTTTTTACCTTACCAATAACCCTTTTCCGTCGACAATATGTAAAAAACACCTTTTGTCATGAAACTCGATTCGATAAAAGGTAAGGTAAGAATTTTTGTTCGGGAAACTATAAGGTCGGGTGCTTGTTCTACAAAATTTGAGTTGTTTTCAATGTCAAGATAGTAATAACATCAATATATAAAAATTGAAAAAAAAAACATAACGTTGAAAAGTTTAAGAAAACTTTTTAATTAATTCGGTTCGCGTCTTACAAACCAAGAACGCAACATACTTACTCGGCAGTACGTAGCAATGCTACCGCAGCACTTTACAACATTCCGAGCTCGGATACAATGTAGCAGCAGCACTGATGCGCAACAGTGTTGTCCCACCTCCTGCTCGAAATCAGCGCGGCAGGCAGCATTGCCACGCGGAAACTTGGTGGCAGCATTGCTGAGATTGGAAACAAACCTTTATCCCACTGCGCATCTTGTTCCACTCGCGTTTCAAAGAGCTGTCAGCAAACTGACGGCCCCCCCTTAGAGGGCCAAAGCCTGCCGGGGTCGCGGGACTGTCTCATCAAGTAATCGTGACCTTGGAACGTAAAGGGCTATATTACAGTCCCTCCCGTCCCCCTCTGTGTGGGTGTACTCATTATGATGATATTACCACAAAAAAAACCGCTGCGATGCCTCAATACGAGTTGGTAGAAGTTATATAGCCGGGCTTATTATGAACCCTACGCAGGTGCTGCGTATAATATAGTGGCTTATACTCACCCGCATCTGCGGCCGCATCTTAGTAGGGTAAGGGTGCGGATGGCACATGACTTAAGTTCTGAAAACCCTTTGACACCTTTTAGGCTTTGAGAAACTGATTTCCTTTGATCACACACATACATTTCACGAACCTCCAACATTATTTGCGTCGGTAAGTTCCAAAAGAAACAAAATTAAATTTAAGTTTCATTTCCCCACATTTTACACAATTTTACATTTACATTCCCAGTTTCATTTAAAGATTTTTAAAGCTGCGTCTATCTGGTACTTGTTTTCGCCTAAATTACTGAATCGATTGATTTTGATAGGTTATACAGAATTTGTGGTTTAGGGGCCTGAAAGTAGACATTGTACTTTTCATCCTGAATTGCAGACAAAGTCGCATTTTATATACATATAATAAAATGGTATTTATTTCTCTGTTTGAGATATGTTCAAAAGTTTAGAGAATCCATTACAGTGTCACTTGTTGCGTAGTTTTGGTGTTGTTCCAAATAGGTCATTGAGTAAATACCAAAATGTTTCCACAGCTATTTCTATAAAAGCTTATAAGAATTGAAATTCATATTTATTACTGCTGGATACTGTAAAATATTAGTAACTTGCTGACCTACATTGGAGAACAATGAAAGTGCGTGTTGTAATAACCGCAGACTATGAGTCTGACTGCACTTTATAGTAATATCTCGAACAAAGCAGGGCATTTTTATAAAGCTCGGTTTTATTTTCTATGTTTTTTTTTTCTAGCGTGGTAAAATCATCAAATGAGTCCTCCCATCCAGGGCAGAGCGGGAGGGACTGTCAGACTCGTACTGACTAAAATCCACGGTGTCCTTCAATGGCCCTTTACATTCCGGGGTCACGGTAATTTGTACAGTCCCGCGACCACGGCAGGTTTTGGCCCTCTAGAGGGGGGCTCCGTCACTTTGCTGCAATCTTTGAGGCGCGCGTGGAACACAACGCGGCGTTGACCCATTTTCTATGTAATAGGACAAATTTTCATTAAGAAATTGTAACTATTTTTTGTTGGAAATCCTCGCACCCTAGGTAGACTGTATTCCAGGATGATGCTTTTTTTCAAGACAGTCTCGGGGTTGCAGCAGGCATCGGTACGTATTAGGCCAATTCGAATTAACAAGTATCATATGACACCAGCGGGTGACCATTTGTGCCATTAGAATCCGCCGTAGGTATTTTGGTAAATAAATAAAAAACTCTTTGAATCCCGTAGAAACAAGCGTCAGACATTCTCGATTTACTCCATTCCCTGAACATACTTTTAAGATATTATTTTTTTATTTTTTTTTTTGTACTATTTGCGTACTCACGTTGTAAGTACTTGTACGATCAACGAAATACAATATTTCCCGGATTTTCCTTTTGTGTTTTTCACTTGGCGTCGCGCCCTTATTGTCTCAACTTCTTCAGCTCACAGCGACGCGCGTCGTGGTAAATGAAGTGTGCTTGACTCTAGATAGTCGCGCGTAAATCATTCGCTCTGGGTTCAAGTCGGGACTGCTTAGATAAATGCTCTTGGAAAAAAAATGGGGTGAAACGTGTTTAAAGTATATTTTTAACGTCTTTGTTGTTGGTTGGTCAACAAGCTTGATTCGACCAGCCCATTCAAGACTTTGGTCTTAGCAGTGAGCGTAGTGATGGGCGGCGCAAATAAGAATTTAGTTACTTTGTTAGTACTAGAATGCGCCAGGCGGCGCTTGTGTCGTGTGTCAATCAATTCCTATCATTCGATCATACCGCTTGCCGCTACTTAGCTGCAAGCGGACCGCTCACAGCGGCAAGGTCGTATACAGAGCGAAGGAGGAGGCGGGAAGCGTGAAGGAGAGGACATTGTCCACCTGACGAACCAGCCGCCGCGGGCGATACCAAAGCAAATGGACGTCGCGGGGCGATTTCCGGCCACCAAAGGCGCGGGCATGCGGACGGGGAGTAAGGGCGACTCGCTGTCTGATCATGGACCATGCCCGGGTCAAAGAGCTGCCAGCAACATGACGGGCCCCCCTTAGAGGGCCAAAGCCTGCCGGGGTCGTGGGACTATCAGGTAACTGTGACCCGGAAACGTAAAGGGCTATTAAAGGACACCGTGGATTTTAGTCAGTACAAGACTGAAGTCCCTCCCGTCCTGACCTGGGTGGAGGATCTAAAAAAAGGTCGTAAACGGACCGTAAGTACTTACAGATCTAGTTTGTTAGTGTCTCTTCTCTTCTAATCTTAATGTTAGTGAAATCCACTTTAGTAATAATATCTCGGATCAACTTCATGAAAGCTTTTTCGCAAAAAGGACCCCAAGACGTAATGTAATTGATTTTATTAAAATAACATTTTCTCTTGCCCTTTTCTGCTTTCTTATCAGAATTTTTAGCAATCTAAATACGTAAATGAAATGGCGAAGTCCAAAAGAAAACAAAAAAAAAAAGAATCAGGAGGCTGGTATTAAGATCGGACTCATTGCTCTAATAATCCGAAATTGGGGAAAATCGAGAACAAGTAAAAGAAAATGGGAGCCAACAGGATACTCGCATAATGCATATATATACCTATCTTTTTACTGTCTTCCTTTAACATTTGCTGTAATTGTCTTTTTTGTAGGTCAATTACTAGGGTACATAAGGAAAATAATAAAAAAACTTAGTGTTTTTTATTAAAATACCGTTTTCAGGCTGTAAACATACAACTGAAACAATAATTTCAGACGTAATTGAATCTAACTTAATTAACTTAATTGGTGACCTATACATTTTAATATCTATAATTATAAATCAGTAAGACAACCAATTTAATTTTACTGGTTTCTGTATTGTATTAATCAATTTAAAGACATTTAATACGTTGACGGCGCGCTTCCCTCGAGAAACAGGATCTTCATAAATAATTAGAATATTGAATTAATTTATTGGTATCAGAGGCTGGTATCTTGTTGCGTGGAAATAAACGGTTTTTATTTTGTTGCGAGTTGGCCCATTTTTTGCTCAAGGAATCAGTATTGCCAGCCAAAGTGGCAATGTTGCCAGCTTTCTGGGCACTATTCAGGTTGGCAACAATGTGGTGACATTTTATGACGCTCTTTGAATATTTTTTATTTTATGTTTGTCTATAGTTTATAATTTGTATAAAATATGATGTATTTTAATAAAATATAATGGGTGAAAAAAAATTAAATTACTATTATTAAAAACATCGATTTATCCGTGATCCAAATAATTGAATTTAAAGTGTCATAGTTTTTCTATTTTACTACTGCGTAGAGTATAGATAATAGTTATTTTCGATACAAGTGCGAGAAGTCTGTCTTTATGAACGAGTTCCAACTTTTGAGCCGAGCCGTAGGCGAGGGTCAATAGCTGGAACGAGTTGTAAAGACAGATTCGCACGTGTATTGAACAACTATTTTTAATACAGTTGCGAAGAAATAAAAATTTTAATAATAAAAAATTAACTTCACTTAGCGTAGAAAATTTTACGAAAATGGCGCCAAGTATATTTTTTGTCATCATACGCAAAGGCAGTGTACTCATACAGCCAATGTTTTGTTTATGTGGATACTAATATTGCTTTATTATTTGAACAAATAACAAATTTCATTTTTTTTTGCATGATTATTATCAGTCTTGTAACGAAGAAAAAAATATTGAATTAATACTTTAGTAAAAATGAAAAAAGATTAGACTAAAGTCTCTTTGGTTGCATAGAGAGCCCATATTAATTTATTATGTTGGTAGTACGGTTTTTTATTTAACTAGTGCGAGAAATTGCATTTTACGCACAGAAAACTCCACCATAAAATATCAATTTTCATGCAACTGTATTAAAAAATATATTTTTTTACAGATAGAAACATAGACAATAATGTAAACGTTTGAAAACATGTTATAAAGTAGATGGAGTAGTTCTGTCTTGTTCGTCTGTACTTATTTGGTTGTTGTGACACAGTAAAACACTTACGTTTATCCTTTGCGGGATCCCCACTTGCCCCAATTTTATTAGTACTTCATTTAGCTACTTTAGATTATTGTTGAGTAACAGAATAATAATACTCTGATAACAAAAAACAATTTAGTAAAAATAAAAGTTAATCTTTTCCTGATAAATATATTTTATTTCAAACCGACAGAAGCTAATGGCTAAACAATAACAGCCGTATGAGTCAATCCTCCAGGTTAAGTCACGCTTGCCAAGGTTGATCTGTGGTGGAGATCAATGGACTACCATTACGTACATACCGAGTTTTCTCCAGAATGCATTTTAAGTCGTTGGTTCAGCCTAGACAAGACCGACGGCGAGGAGGTGTGAAGGTCAGATGAGCTCCATGCAAAATATCGACTGTGACTACGAACACTTACGTTCCAGGGTTACGTTTACCTATGCAGACGGTCCCGCGATCTAATTCAGCTGCCTCAACTTAGACTGGAAGCCAAACTCTATATCCATTCTCCCCTTTTTATCAAAAGTACTTGAGGCCTTTTTTTTACGTGGTAAGATCATCACATGAGTCCTCCCACCAAAGGCAGAGCGGGAGGGACTGTCAGACTCGTACTGACTAAAATCCACGGTGTCTTTCAATAGCCCTTTACGTACCGGGGTCACGGTAATTCGCGAGTCCCGGGACCAGCTATAAAAAACGCTTGGCAAAAAGGTAAAATTTTGGTAAACTCGTTGAAGCCCTGTTTACCTTTTAGAAAAATGCGCACCTAAATATAATATTTCACCGTAATAGGCACTTTAATCTTCAGCTAAAACAGTTAGCAGTTGTTCAAACGCTGGCTTTAGAGCCGAGCTAGGCTGAAACTTACTAATGAAAAAGTTTTCACAACATTCTGCCGTTCATAGTGCTTCAGACTACTTTACAGAACATCACTGAATGTTTTTAGTGCTCTTAATTAGGGAGGTATAAATATACTGGATTTTCTAGTTTTATTTTTAAAAAGCTTGGTTTTTTTTTATTTTAAGTTGTCTTTTCATTGCATGTTTAGCAACGGTTTCAATTTTAAAATGTGAGTAAAGCAATTTAGCACGATATATAAATAACCATGAATAATATGAAGTTCTTTTTAAGCTATTGCATAGCTTTTATCGCGGTCTTTGAGCGCGGCGACCGAATCAAGAAATTCCGTAACGAAAATAAACCTAACACTGTCACTGTTACATCTGTCATGTCAATGTGAATGAATAAAATTTGAATGAATGAATTTTTTGTCAGTGTAAAGTGAAGAGGATTTTTTTCAATAAAAAAACATTGTATCGCTACCGCTCAGCAATAAAGTTCTTCTAGCCTTTAAGATTTTAATATTTTGATTAATTCTTAATAGTGTTAATACATGATGTAACCTACCCATCTGCAACGGAAATTAATAATATCTCAAAATCCACTGAAAGATTTCACGTGTGAGAGCTGTGACGATTTCAGGAAATACTGTCATTGAATTTTCAATTCTATGTTCCTACTACAAAGTTTATTTTCAAAGGTGGTCGGTGTGTTGACGTGCGCTGCGAATATGCGGTAGGCGCCAGCGAGTGTTCCGCATTCTATTTGCAGTTGCATGCGTCTATCAAATATTTCCACGTATTGAACTAAAATATCATTTAGTGCACTAATTTGCAATATGCAATAGCTGTCCTCGAACGCGTGTTATATTCATTGGGCGGAAAAAATATCTTATCCAAAGTAATGTTGTAAATTAGAAAGTATGTTTGTTTGTTACTTTTTCACGCTGAAACTACTGAACCGATCCCCCTACTGAAAGACCCCTGCACGGAACAAATACTCGTATTTTCTGCAAGTTACAGGTCTGGGTGTTTGTATATGTGAGTATCTATGTATTGTTTTATGTGTGTATTATAATATGTTATTTTGTAAGGTTTATATCTATGGGCCATTTTAGCTTGAAATTAATAAACAAATAAGGCACCAACGATACAGGACAAATTCTTAATGTGGGGGCAACATTAAAAAAATATGTTGTTTAGTGTCCAAAGACGAACATAGATATTCATACAATTATAGATCATTTAGTCTGAAAAAATATTCTTTCCAAGAAAAACAACAAAAACGTTCATATCTTATTAATAATTATATGTCGCCGCATGCACGATCTAGTTTATTATCTAATTCAATTCAATTCTAAATTAACGAGCAAAGCAACCGGAAAAAGCTAGCTGGCTTATAAATACACGAAAATTCAACAAGTTTTAACAACGGAAACACGATTTGGAATATGATTATCTGAATTTCAGGCAGACAGCAAACTGAAAACTTTTTCTAATTGTCTGAAAAGGCTGCTCGATTCAATTATAACGCCACTTTCAGAATTTTAATTAGAAAACAAAGGCAAAGAACTGGCTTGAACGAACAATCTTCTCTCTCTCAATACATATAAATATAATAATGTTGAAAGGTACGATGAAGGGTGAAATGTTCAGTAATTTTCAGACACATTCCTTTCGTATATAGAAAGCGTACGTATCTCACCTTTTGGAGCTGTCAATTTCGTTCACAATGTTGACAACACCTGGTCGAAAAATATGAAGTGAAAAAGAAATGTTTAATATTTTGTGCACTTATTTTATCTAAGGGCGAGTTCTTTGATCAGTAGTTAAACTAACAAGTTGTTAAATACTATAACTTTTAACCGTTTGTTAAAAAAATATGGGGTTTAAACAATTTGATCAAACAACTGGCCTTAAATGGTGATGTAAAACTTCCTACAGAAATCGTCATGTGCTTTTTTTTTACTTGGAAAAATCATCAAATGAGTCCTCACACCCAGTGCAGGTCCGAAGGTACTGTGAGACTTGTACTTACTAAAATCCACGGTATCGTTCAATAGCCCGTTACATTCAGGGGGCCATGGTTACGGTGCTTAACCTGATTTAATTATATGCCACAAAAGGAGACCTTTGTCAGAGAATCTGCCCGTAATATTCCCAGCAGTGGGAACATTGTGGGCAGATTCCTTGATTTTTCTAAGTATTTTCCTAGAGGTGCTCAAAATTTTTATTCCTAACAACACACATAACACGACTCCAAATTTATTAACTGAATATCAGACAAGAACTAGACGCTAATTATATTAGCTCACAGCGTCTTAACGTGAGATTATAATAATAAAAATAATAAATAAATAAAATAAATAAATATTCCACAACTATCACACAACGCCATCTAGTCCCAAGCTAAGCAGAGCTTGTGTTATGGGTACTAGACAACTGATAAACATACTTATATATTTCTAAAAACATACATATTATAGATAAATTACACCCAGACACAGAACAAATGATCGTGCTCATCACACAAACATTTGTCCTGGGTGGGAATCGAACCCACGACCTCCGGCATAGCAGTCAGGGTCACTAACCACTAGACCAACAGGCCTGTCAATAATAGTTCGTGTAGTACACAGTTTGTCGGCGACTGGTCCCGTGGGGAGTTGTGAATAATCGCTTGGTTGTAAGGCTAGAACTCGCTGCACGAATAACTTACAGCATGAATTTGGCTTGCATTTTACCTGTAGTACTACTCTTTACGCGTTTTGTCTTTAGAGGTTTTCTCATCAAAGAGCTCGTCGTAGATTCTTGGCATCGGTCGTACGAGAAAACGATGTTTTCATCGCCCTGTTTTGATATTGATCGTTTATCCACGTACGACTTTGGCATCCAGGTGACTATCGCTATACAAATCCAAAGAAGTTCGTATATAGGCACGCGTCAATGGATACCAAAGTCGTAAGGTATCCGAGACTTACGTTGCCTTGTGTACGAAGGGACTTATTCGGACTCACTAAAAAGCCTTTGTCAAACAGACTGGCGTGGTGAATGCGAAGCGTGACGTTTTTATTTGTAATGTATGGAATTGTTTGAATCCAGTCACATAGAAAAGCGAAAGCGATCCGATAGCGTGACAGAACTATCGGACTAACGTTTCGCTTCGGTTCGGTATCACTTTGGACTCGCGCGTCTGTGTGACAAAGGCATAAAAGGTTAACTCGTTGCCATTTCGGCGCCTTATAGAGAATAGTACAGTAGAGTTTTAAATGTTACTGATATTGCCCTTACTGTGTTTCAATTACAACAAAATTTTGGTTTTGTTGACATTGACTACTTATCAGGTTGCATAAAAGGATAATTATTATTATCTATCTTATTAAATACGTTTACGTTCCTGACAATTTTCCGTATAACTTGTGTAAACTCAAGATCTGCGTATTGTTTAGAAGATAACGATGACAAATAAACGTTAAACAGCTTTTAGTTCAGCAGCTTTAGTTGATATTACTATAAAGCATTTGTCAAACAGATAGGCGTGACGAATGCGAAGCGTGATGTTTTGATTTGTAATGTATGGAATTGTTTGAATCCAGTCACATAGAAAAGCGAAAGCGATCCGATAGCGTGACAGAACTATCGGTCTGACGTCTCGCTTCGGTTCGGTATCGCTTCGGAAACGCTTCGCTTTCGCTTGTCTATTTAACAAAGGCATAATGTCGGTGTAGTACACAAGTTATCGGCTACTGTAGTCTCTAGGGGATCGTGAATAATCGCGTACTACGACTACCAACGTGTAACACGAGGATTCGCTTCAGGTAATAACATAGGATGACATGAATTAAGCGGGAATATTACCTGGATTTTACATAGGTTAATTGTGTATCAATGACGGCCCGGTTAGCGCAGTGGTTGAGCGATTAGACTGCTGCGCTATGTGTCACCGGGTTCGATTCCCGCACGGAGCAAATATTTGTATGATCGACAAGTAGTTGTTTCGGGTCTGGTCGTTTGTGTATGTGAGTTTCTATGTTTGTAAACGCACCCACGACACAGGAGAAATTCCTAGTGTGGGGCAAGGTTTAAAAAAAATGTTGTATAAACATCGATTTTGCGTTCCGTTTTAGAATGTATGAAAGGAATGTTAACAGTATTTCAGATTTACGTTGTTGTATTTTTGTATCAACGACTGAAAAATCAAGACACAGACAAGAAACTAATGTTATTAGTACGAAATAGCATTTCTTAAACCATAAAGACATGTTGAGCAAAGGTCATAATAACCATTTTATGGGAACCGTCACCCTGGAGCTTTAAAGCCTATTGAAGGAACACCGTGGATTTTAGTCAGTACGAGTCTGACATTCCCTTCCGCTCCACGCAGTTCGGGAGGACTCGTTTGGTGATTACCAAGCTAAAAAAAACTTGTACAACCATATATTTAAAAGGCTATTTTCAAGTAAAATAAGCTTAATATGAGAAAATTTAAATAATCGGTGTCGTAAACAGTTTGTCGGCAACAGTTCCTGTGGGAGTAGTGAATAATCGCGAACTCACTGCAGGTATTAACTTCGAATAACGTAGTTTTGACTTCCATGTTAAGCAGAAATTCGGTGATTATACGTTTATAAAGGGTCCCTTGAGAGCAGTGGTGACCCAGTGGTATCGGCCCGGACTTAGGAGCTTGTAGGTCGTGGGTTCAAGTCTAGTCAGGCGCATTACTTTGTGTAATTTATTTCATCACTAATAAAACATAAAACATCGTGTGGAAACCGACATGTCCTAGTACCAAAAATTCGAAGACATGTGACATCTACCAATTCGCATTGGACCGCGCGTGGCCCTCACAGGCCTCCTTAGAGAGGAGAGTTGTGTCCCAGCAGTGGGAAGATGTATAGGCTGATGATGATAATGATGACGGGTCCCTTTTGTGTTGCCAATGACGAGTAAATGTTGGTTTTTAATAGAGATTTTGTTGATTTCAAGAACGTATGGCACAAAAAGATCTTTCAAATGATGAGCTCATGATGTATGAAATTTAAAATCGACGTTCAACGTTTTTCGATAGTCCTCATAGTTGTGGATACAGCCATCGACACCCAGTTGAAAAATTCACCCTGTATACCTCACATAAAACCAATTATAGTTGTGTCAAAAACAGACAATGGTTTAAGACCACGCTCAGAACAGATTTTTAATTTTGTTTGAGTTAATTAAAAATTATTTACTTTTTAAAATGTGATAGTTCAAATAGGCAGACAATAAAAAAAGGTTATTTGCAATCGTTTTCATATTTGATAGGCGTTTCAACTTTTTTCTTTAAATAATAAATGCTAGCCTGTGCTCCGTGCATAGAATGAGGTGATACATCATTATGCACAGTGTTTGAATTTATTATTCTGACAAAGAATACGTCTACTATTCGTACATGAATAGTAGTCGTATTCTTGTATAATGTATAAATAGAATATTGTGATGTTTACATACTATGTAAACATCACAATATTCTCTTTATACATTCGTTACGCGTATAGGTCACGCAATTAATTTATTGAGTATAATAAATGCCGGTAGAATTTGTTATATTGTTGTATATAACTAGTCATGAAAAAAGTACGTAAGGTACTGTAAAATATAATAGTGTCTCCGTGAAAGTACTGCGAAACATGAGGTACTATATAAATATTCCACTTAGTGGAATGCTTTAGGTGTGCTTCGTCTGGGTGTGCTTCATTTGGGTGTGCTTCGTGGAATACCTCCGAAACATAGTTTTGTGTCAAGAAATGGTTCTTATCCAAATTTGATTAAAACTTTTTTTACTTTCCACGTAACTACTATGTTACTAAAAAATCAAGTATCCTTCCATATTTTAAAATAGGTAGTCGCTTATATCTTATACTTTTACGATATAAAATAACTTAAACATACAAGCAAGTTGTTCCCCGGATATTGTAAAAGATAAGTAAAGAAAATGGCTTGTTGCGGTGTTGCCCGGCAACAACCCACATTATTTATGGACCATTGTGGTTTTAATACCAGCTCCGAGCTGCATGATGCAGAGCTTCCAGTTGCTTTCATTAAGTAGTTGCGTGTAATATCGCTTTACATTTTGTTCAAAACATGGCAAGTTTTTAATTTTGTAATCTGCAGGGTTTAACGTCTTTGTCAAACAGACTGGCGTGGCGAATGCGAAGCGTGACGTTTTTATTTGTAATGTATGGAATTGTTTGAATCCAGTCACATAAAAAGCGAAAGCGATCTGATAGCGTGACAGAACTATCGGACTGACGTCTCGCTTCGGTCCGGTATCGCCTCGGACTCGCTTCGCTTTCGCCTGTCTGTTTGACAAAGGCATAATGTATGTAGTTCGCTTGTTATACTTATTAGATTTTTGGAAAAGGAGTACCTGGTTATTGCAGTACGCCTTCTTGCGATTGTCATTTTTTTCTAGTTTAAACATTTATTTTAAAATCATTCCGGGATATCTGACAGTATCTTATGTTATAATCCAGTTTATAAACATTAGATTTTGTGTGAACGAATAACATACATCCAGTAACGACACAAACTAGGGCGTTAATAATAGTAGCAAGATATAGGATGCGACATGCAGACGGCGAGTAATGGGTGACTTGCCGGCCGATCATGAACCATGCCCAGGTCGACAGTGCGTCATGTTCCACGTGCGCTTCAAAGAGCTGTCAGCAGTCTAACGGGGCCTTCCTTAGAGGGCCAAAGCCTGCCGGGGTCGCCAGATTGCCTCATCAGGTAACCGTGACACTGGAAAGCAAAGGGCTATTGAAGGACTGTCGGGGTCGTGGGTCTGTCTCATCAGATAACCGTGATCATGGAACGTAAAGGGCTATTGAAGGATCACCGTGGATTTTAGTCAGTACAAGTCTGACAGTCCCTCCCGACCCGCCCTAGGGGGAGGGCTCATTTGATGATTTTACCACGATAAAAAAGCAAGATATAGGATGAAAATAATTTATTGGCTAAATAAATCAATTACTATGATACAAATCACAATTGAAACTTTAGTATATTTGTGAGGTGTCAGATATTATCACACGGGAAATTACTACTGGAATAAAATACAGATAATTAAATAGCAGTCAGTCAGAGTCAGAGTTCATTTCGTTTATTAATATCGAAGTATAATTCAAAACCTCTAAATTAACTCTACTGTTATGAAAAGCATGAAATATTTGTGAGCATCATCGTGTTCAAAGGGAATTCATTTTGAAGTTGTGAATTACAGAAAATAGGGAAGTTCTGGGATTTCGTCACTCAGTCTTGTGATAATGAAAATGTACCACAAAAGAGCTATTGTCTTCCTGAATTTATTTAAAAGCTCATATTTGAGAGATATCCGAATTTTAAGTGGTTAATTTAGTTAAATTTTAATGAAATTTTTAATGAATAAAAATTTCAATGTTAAATTCAAAATATTTTACCTAATATTGTTTGAGAATATTTTATTACTAATAAATAACAACAAACCAAATCAATAACTTACGAAATCGTAACCTATTAAAGAAATCTTGAAAACTGACGTTATAGTAACCAGACAAATGGAATATTCTACTGTTCAATCAATTTTAGTCTTTTTATACCCCTTAAAATTCCTATTGAATACTTCATCAAAATAAAATACACAAGACAATTTAATTAGGTGGTAGGTAGATTGAAATAACAAGATTACATAGACAAACCTATCTATAGTAATATTATTTGATTAATTAATCAATTAACTGTACTCCGAAACATTCTTCTCCAACACATATGAAGAAAAGTAATTAACAAACCTAAATCCACAATGATCTCACTCTGTACGATGAATGTTAGAACTAAAATTCACGTTCATTCAAAATAGTTCACTTTCGAACGATATTAAACTTCGTCTAACAACAAAACCCGGGAGTAGTTCTAACTTTTTGCTAAATTAATTCAGTTATTTGAATACCTGAATATTTAGTTAGGAGGACCAAGTTAATATATCTTTTTTTTTTTTTTTTTTTTTTTTTTTTATCGTGGTAAAATCATCAAATGAGTCCTCCCACCCAGGGCAGGGCGGGAGGGACTGTCGGACTTGTACTGACTAAAATCCACGGTGTCCTTCAGTAGCCCTTTACGTACCGGGGTCACGGTAATCTGTGAGTCCCGCGACCCCGGCAGGCTTTGGCCCTCTACAGGCCCCGTCACTATGCTGACACTCCTTGAGGCGCGCGTGGAACACAACGCGCCGTCGACCCGGGCATGGTCCATGGTCGGACAGCGAGTCGCCCATTACTCGCTGCCCGCATGCCCGTGCCTACGGTGGCCGGAGATCGTCTAGCGACGTCCGTCGCCGTGGGCGTCTACCACTGCGGCTGGGGTGGAGGGAGGACGCTGTCCTCTCCCTCACGCGGCCCGCCTCCTCCTTCGCGAGCATGACTGCTTCGCAGAAGGAGGCGACCGCTTCCCACTCCATCTCGCCCCGCAGCATGGCCTCGACCAATGCCGGGCGCGAGAGGTCTCCGCCTATCGCCGTCGTGAGGACACGGCGGTGCTCTGCCCAAGCGGGGCAGTCCTGCACCGTATGCTCCACCGTGTCCTCCGGACGATCCTCGCAGTGGTGACACCCAGGCGTTTCTTCCCTCCTTATCAGACACAGGAACCTCCCGAAACTTCCGTGTCCGGTGAGGACCTGCGTCATGCGGTAGGTCAGGACGCCGTGACGCCTATCCAGCCACTCCTCAAAGAGGGGTCTTACCGCCGCGATTGCGGCGTGCCCGAAGTTAATATATCTAGGTAGGATAATCTATGCTATCGTTCTACTTGTTTGATTATACAGCCCCTATTCACTCTTGAGGACAGAATACCTTTGATCCAGAAACGTTGTTTTATCTAACTGAGATCGTCTAAAGACGGTTCAGTAAATAATCTGATATCGATTGATCGATCTAAGATTATATAAGATATCATCAAGCTTGTTTTAAAGAAGCAGTTCTGCTTCTAGCAACCATTGTAGGTCTAAGATTAAATAAAATTTCCGTTAAAGAGGCAGGGGTCTCCTCTGCTTCTGGTTGACATAGTAATTAAGCTTCATTTTTTATTTAGGGATAATATGAAAGCACTATTCCTAAACCACTGCAACTCCTTAAAGTCCGAATCAACAGTGGCGATCACCAGAAAAGCATTGAGGCAATGAGATTGCCGAAAGAATTAATTTAACGATTTTTCACTAGGCAAAAGTCTATTATTTACCGGTATCCTTTCCTAATCCATTTCTGGTAATGAAAATGTTTGCGAGTGAGCAAAAAAACAAAGGCATAAACCCTGGGTATAACTATATTATAATATACTATACTAAAATTAAACATAAACTAAAAATAAAAACTAATTATTAATATGTACAGTCACGAGCAATAACATGTATACTTACACTTTTTTTTAGCGTGGTGAAATCATTAAATGAGTCCTCCCATCCATGGCAGAGCGGGAGGAACTGTCAGATTCGTACTAACTAAAATCCACGGTGTCCTTCAATAGCCCTTCACGTTCCGGGGTCACGGTAATTCGTAAGTACCGCGACACCGTAGGCTTTGGCCCTCTAGAGGGGGGCCTCGTAATTTTTTGAACATGTATACACTTAACAAAATTCAAACCCAATTTACTCGTGAAATACTTGTTTCCACTTTGAAATAAGACCTATTTCGTAATAGTATGGTATATACAGGGTGTCCCAAAACTCAACGTCAAGCCGAAACGGGGTGACAGGATTGATCATAACCATCACGAGAAAAATGTGAAAAAAAATCTATCCCATGCAGTTTGAAAATTATGGGCATTTTAAGAAAAACCTAGAAATGTGATCAAACTGTACCATTTTTCGGTTATTGTGGTTATTCTTTTTTATTTTTGTTCATTTGAACTTTGGAAACGTAATCCTTAATAACATTTCTAGAATCCCAATAAAAAATAATGACACAATTGCCTCAAGTTTCCGAGAATTGAGACTATTTGTTAAACTACGAATTTAAAATTTTCTAGATTCGTCGACTTTGACAGGCCCTCCTATAAAAAAAATGTACTAGAGTGCCTTGGCAAGTGGCATTAAAAGTTGGCGCATTTAATCAGAATTCTAAAATGGTACAATACTTGTTAGTTCCATACAATAGAAAAGAGTAAAAAAATTAAAACCTCAAGTAACCCGAATTTTGCTATCACATTTTACTCAGTTAAAATGTTTTTAATTCGCACAAGCTGTAGGTAGGTTCTTAATTTTAATAAGACAAAATGATGAGAGAGATAGATAATGGGTATGTTTGTCATGAGTGAGCGAGACAGATAGTGACGCCACTTATACCAAAGTGAAAAAAAGTTAGTAAAATAATTAGGTTTGTTGGACTAAAAGTCAGATAGAGAAAAAACATTTTTATTACAATAAATGTTCAAATTGTTTACCATCAGCCTCAATACAAGCCCTACATCTTCTTAAAAAAGATCTACTTATAAGTCGGGCATATCTTCGAGAGTTGATCGCCTCAGCTGCTTGAGAAATGCGTTCACGCAGGTCGGCTACGTGATCAATGGGCTTTGAGTAAACTTTTTCTTTGAGAACTCCCCAATAGAAAAAATCCAGGGGATTTAAATCTGGTGAACGGGCGGGCCACAAGATAGTGCCTGAACGTCCAATCCACCTTCCCGGATATTCCTGGTCAAGGAAATCTCTTACTTGCACTGCGAAATGCGTACCCATACCCATTATCCATCTCTCTCATCATTTTGTCTTAAAATTAAGAACCTACCTAGAGCTTGTGCGAATTAAAAACATTTTAACTGAGTAAAACGTGATAGCAAAAATCGGGTTACTTGAGGTTTTAATTTTTTTTCTCTTTTCTATTGTATGGAACTAACAAGTATTGTACCATTTTAGAATTCTGATTAAATGCGCCAACTTTTAATGCCACTTGCCAAGGCACTCTAGTACATTTATTTTTATAGGAGGGCCTGTCAAAGTCGACGAATCTTGAAAATTTTAAATTCGTAGTTTAACAAATAGTCTCAATTTTCGGAAACTTGAGGCAATTGTGTCATTATTTTTTATTGGGATTCTAGAAATGTTATTAAGGATTACGTTTCCAAAGTTCAAATGAACAAAAATAAAAAAGAATAACCACAATAACCGAAAAATGGTACAGTTTGATCAAATTTCTAGGTTTTTCTTAAAATGCCCATAATTTTCAAACTGCATGGGATAGATTTTTTTTCAGATTTTTCTCGTGATGGTTATGATCAATCCTGTCACCCCGTTTCGGCTTGACGTTGAGTTTTGGGACACCCTGTATATATGTGTAATCCAAAATATAAGTCTAATGAAAAGGCAAAAGTTTAATCAATATGGTAGTAGAACATTGCTTTTGAATACTGCTTAGTATATACATACTATTGCTCGTGACTATACATACAAAAACCCTAGGTCGTGTCTACTTGTAAAATACAGATGTATTCCTCGAAAGTAGGTACACCTACATTTTGCCTAATTGAACCCAAGACTAATGCCATTAGGTAATCGAACGAACAATTAATGTAGTCGCGCTGCTGTTGGAAATCTCATAAATCTTTTGCTGGCCTAGGAAGTAATCTCTCTCTGTTTAGCGGTTGCAGTTGCAACCATTAAACTAACAAATAGTCTTTGTAAAATCGTCTAATGAGTCCTTAGGTGGATCGGAAGGGATTGTCAGACTTGTACTGACTAAAATCCATGGTGTTCCTTCAAAAGCTCTTTACGTTCCAGGGTCGCGACTACGTTACATTACAAATGTGAAAGTTTTGGATATTCAAAGAGATGGATGGAAAGATGGATATTTTGTTACTTAATCCCGTCAGAACCGGATCTGGATGAGATTAGGTAAGGGCTTTTTTTTTATCGTTGCCCCACAGTTGGAATTTCTTCCTGTGTCGTGGGTGCGTTTTACAAACATAGAAACTCGCATACACAAACACCCAGACCCGGAACAACAACTTGCAGATCACACAAATATTTGTTCCGTGCGGGGATCGAACCCGCGACTCGCTGCGCAACAGTCGATTGCTAAGCCACTGCGTCAACCGTGTCGCCAAAACGCAAAAGAGCTAGATTATAGCCTGAAAACACAAATAGGATTCCTTTCATACCGGGAATACTTTCCCGTGGGATAATTTTCGATAACCGCACACGCGCAGGCCAAACCGCTAGCTGTTAAATTATTCAGTAATAAGTTTCAATAAATTGATACGTAGATACTTATAGAAAATGCAATATTTAACGTATTTTCTGTTACGTTAAATATTGCATTTTCAGTGAGTACCTATCCGCATCGCTAGCGATCCGCCCCGATTCCAGTCCTTGAGTGTCGCTCCCACTCTTCGATTTAATACTCACTACCAGCAGAACTAGTCAATGGAACGATTATATCTACCTATAGATATCTATAAGCTGTAGTTGGTACAGTCATGTTTATACTTTGCAACCATGTATCTGCCAGTGCTATCGACTTACGAGTTGTAGGTCGTGGGTCCACACCCAATCAGGTGCATTACTTTCTGTAATTAATTTCATCGCTAGTGCTCTCAAAACGATGAAGGAAAACATCGTGAGGAAACCAGCGTGTCCTAGAGCTAAAAATTCGAAGACATGTGACATCTACCAAGCGACAGATTATGTTCCACTCCCTCTCACAGAGAGGAGGCATGTGTCCCAGCAGAGGGAACACTATTGCTTTTGTCAAACAGACAGGCGAGTCCGAACCGAAGCGAGACGTCAGTCCGATAGTTCTGTCACGCTATCGGATCGCTTTCGCTTTTCTATGTGACTGAATTCAAACAATTCCTTACATTACAAATAAAACGCCACGCTTTGCATTCGCCACGCATGTCTGATCGACAAAGGCTATAGGCTGATTATAAAGATTAAAAGTTCTATCGTTCTGATTATAATCAAAACAAAGGTACCGGAACTAATAAAACGAAGTTATACGGAAGAAATAGTTGGACGCATCACTTGGTTGGGTTCAAGTCCGTGACTTGGTGAAACTTCAGACATCGCTGGCATTCTTAGGCGGATCGCTCAGCCGGAATGAACGCGATCTTCGAGGCCCCGACTTCTCGCAGCCATTCTCAAGATTTAAGGCTCGAAATGAAATCGTTTTCTAGGAAAAAGGCATCCTTTGGCTACTGAGATAGGGTTTTATAAATAAAAATATCAATATGATTTTTTAAGTGACAGGTGATTTATCCAAAGTAGTCAGTTAACCCGTTAGAAATGAACGTGGGAACATTAAAAAAATTATGACAATTCTTCATGGACCCAGTGGGAAATGAGGATATCAGAATCGTGGATATCCGGGAACAACCCCATTCCACATGCCATTCTGATCAAACTATGTTTTGGCTTTATTTGACATGTGTTGACATGAATTACGTCGTAATTTTATTTTATTTTTTATGCCGTTTTTTTTTTTATTTGTTGTTTTTTTTTTATTTATTTATTTAATTTTGTTTTATTCACTATTGTGAATATGAGGACAAATGTGGGACTTTTTTATTTTATTTTTTTTATTTATCATATATTTATATAGTCTGACAGTTTGAGTAATTTATGTGGCCTACGCAAATGTCCCTTCTTTGGTATTGTTCGTCGTTACGTTGAGCTCCTTGAGTTATGAGTTGAGCTACACGATTACCGACAAATGCTTGCACTGACTGGACAGGTCCACTCAAACTGGTTGATTCTTTCTTCAAAAGATCACCTCAGACACCTGCATGGTTCTCATACGTTTCTTTCTTACAAAATGTCTGGACTTTAAAAGAGACTGTGACCTCTGAGTTTGTTTCGGCTGTTTCTTCTCAGAGTAGTCAGGTACGAAACACCGGCCTCATCTAGTTTAAAAAAATAATAATAAGGAATGTGATTTGACGTGTAAAAGAGTTTGTCAAAACCAATTTGCAAAATAAATATCATTTATCATTTATTAGTTATTAGCCGTTCCCCGCAGTGTCAACCGCAGACTTTTCATGAATGTGTCTTTCAAACACAAGTTTAAGCTCAAGATTTTTTCACATTTAAATTGTTTTTACGTCTCCGTGAGGTCATTTCCGACTTCCACGTCTGTAAAATATAACGATTGCACTATTTACACACTGTAAAACAGTGCAAAATTTATTTTGTTTAGTCTAAGTAAAATATAATATATAAAATCTAGGAATACCTGTTTCAAAGCAAAAGCAAACCCCCTAATATAACCGTATTCACAATATGGTTACAAAATTCGGATCACCGATCAGAATATTGATTAGTTAGTATTACAAATTTATTTACGCCTGTACGGAATTCGAAACGGTAGAAAAGACAAAAAGGAAAATCGAAAACCCCATAAGTTACTCTCGAGGTAAGTTTATTGAACGAAAGTCTTCAGTAAATTGAACAAGTGAATGCTTTGTCAGCGGCGCGGGGTATATTCTCAAACCGCAAGATAGGGATGCCCGTTATCTGCATTTGTATCGATATTTCGGACTCATCCTGATTGCAACGATCGATGGTTTCGATCCTTAATTATCGAATCTTATTTTAACGTCTTTTGGAACAATTGCAATTCTATCAATAATTTGATACAAAAATCATAGAAATAGTATCGTAATTGTTAAAGTATTTTTTTACACACCCAACGTATAATGACGAGTATAAACCCTGTCATAATACATCCGACTTTTGTATTATTTAAATAATATGACTATGACTATGGTTTGGTTATCATACAATTTATAACTATGTGGGTTCATTCCAATTCGACACTTCTGTATCGACTCAAGGATGAAATCGTTTCCGTTTTCGAAAATATCAAAGTACCGCATCATGTTTTATCGATAACTACCGTAAACTACTGATCGTGCATCACTACCGCAAGGCATAAAATCATAGATACTCGGTGGCATTGAACCCAATATGTCCGTGATATTTTCTCCTTATTTATTATATTGAAACCGGCGAATAAATAAGAAATCTGTAGTCATTATCTACTGTTATTGTTGTCTGTACATCAGTAGAGATTTTCCTGTTTTGCTTAGGACTGGAAATATAAACTGTATTTTATTTATGGACGTCTGTTTATTTATTTCTTCGTTTTTACTCCTTTGTTGGTAGCTTTCAGAGCTGCCAGTATCGAAATGTATCGGATTTTTTGCGCATTAGTAATCTAACGCAAAAAATCCGACACTTTACGATATTTATATATATAAGGGGAATGCACACTTCGTTCCATTCACACTTCGTCTCGCGAACGCAGTAGCACTTTGTCGAATTCGTACTTAGTCCGAGTCGCGGTTCGTCATATTTGTAATTGGTCAATGTGATATTTTTATATACCCCCAAACCATGCATTTAGCATTCTGTTTCGCGTAAGTCAACTGATTAACGCCAAAGTTATGGGAGTCTTTCTATGAAATGAATATGTTTGCTAAAAACATATATAAACAGTCTATGATCTTGATAATTCGCCTTTTAACCTTTAGAAGAGTCGATAACAATGTTAGACTAGTACTGACCGCTTCAAGAAATGTGTAAAATAGGTTTTTCGCAAACTTTTTAGAATAGAATAGAATAGAATATACTTTATTGTACACCAAAATGAATAAATACAAACTTACAATATTGTTAATTCTAAGGGTACAACGGCGGTCTTTTTCTACATTTAAAAGATAATAGGGCATCGGGCTACTCGTAATCGTGTCAATGTTAGTATAAGAACGGACCCTGGCATAGAGCCAAGTTCACGCCTAGACACACATAAAGGTTCTCATATACCTACTAAAATCTTTATACGGTGTGGTATATAAAGATGGGATAGTAAGGGCGGATACCTAGCTTAAATGTTACAGCTGCGGAAAAACATTGTATTTAAAAAAAACACTTGTGACACTTGGGGACTGCCGCGGTAAAGCATAGCATTTTTTATCAACTTATGCAATTATAACTATTTATTTATTTTATTTAGAAAATAAATTATCGTCTACAGCGAATATTTAACGAGAATATCATCTTATCGTTGCTTTTTGGGAAATTACTCTACTAATTAGACTATGGTCAGCCACGTCAATCAAGTGTAACGTCGAGTTAAAAATTCATTCATTCAAATTTTATTAATTCACTTTAACACTTTCTTTACGGAATTTCTTGGTTCGGTCGCCGAGCTCAAAGCTCGCGATAAAAGCCATGCAATAGCTTAAAAAAAATTCAATTAAGTGACATTCAAAGTACTAAAGTCGAATTGTTAAAAGAAAGAAAAAAGCTCTTCTGTCATTTTATACAGCCCAAGGAAATCTGTTTCTTATAAGAGCAATACACTCTTTGGGATTGAATATGAAAATTTAGAAATCAGAATAAAGAATGGCTCCATATCACACTCGCCTGCGGCTCGGATAAGAATTCCCCTTCGAATTCAATAACAAACTTTCCCCACTTGTATCAACATTTACTATTCGTACGGGAATAGTAAATTTTGAGTCTACAGTCCACACTGAACTTATAAACTTTCATCCTTTTCATAACGGAAAGATGTCGTGTTTAAAGTCAGTTCATACAATATCCATTTATGCTTAATACCTTCGCAGCGAGAAAAAGAAAAAGAAATGACGGCGACATTCAATTACCCCACAATTACCGTTCCGTATGCTCAACAATTTACATAAGTACTCGTAAACGCAGCAAATTCATTGACATTCACACAGCTTCGTACTCTAATAACATCCTCATGAACAAAAACATACATATAAGAAGAAATTGTCTTTTGACAAAGTGAATACTAGAGAGCTACTAATTCGCTTTTATTCATCTATGTACTCATAGAACACATACATAAAAAACAGCGCAAATGTACTGCTTATTTTATTAAGAAATCTCTCTCAGCAAACCTATGATAGAAGAGAGATAGACAACTATCTAATTAGTCACTCCTAACCTAGACTAAGGTCAAGAGCAAACCCATTAAACATTAAAAAATATATATACAACATTTTTTTAGTATATGCGAAACCTGAATATAGTTTGTTCAGAATCAGTAACTGATTCGATTCCAATAATTTTTACACCATGTTATATTTTTTTTTTCAAAAATATTTTAATTAAATTTCATTACCAGTTAATTACAATACAATCACCGTACGGTGAGGTACCTATTGCCAAGCTATTATCACGAGTGTATAACACAGGAGACGCGGTTTACGCGGGTGTACCTCTAAATGAGCATGTTTTTGAACGGACAACCAGGTAATATACAAACTTATAACCTTGTGATTTTTTATGATACGGTTTTAAAATTTTGAAAATAAAAATACTTGACAGGTGTATCGGGTTTTGCATAAACAAAAAATAATGTTGTATATCTTATTTCATCCCAACCAGTAACGCAGTTACCTGAATTACATACAACGGGCTAGTGTTTCTGGCAGGTAATAAAATGTTTCATCGAGTAATAGTGTAACCCGATGTGAATTAATTTATACCAGCAACAGACTGGCGTGGTGAATGCGAAGCGTGACGTTTTTATTTGTAATGTATGGAATTGTTTGAATCCAGTCACATAGAAACGCGGAAGCGATCCGATAGCGTGACAGAACTATCGGACTGACGTCTCGCTGACGTCTCGTTTCGGTTCGTTATCGCTTCGGAAACGCTTCGCTTTCGCCGGTCTGTTGACAAAGGCATAACAGTGTGATCGTAAGGGGTGCTACTGGACGGGGCTTTATAATGATAAAATACACACATAAAATGTAAAAGGTTTTACGTCACGAGTCACAAATTTAAGAATAGCCCCCACTCGCTTGCACGTTTAAAGACGAAATTACGACTCGACTTCTTCTCTGAGTATGCACAGAGTTACTCGATCTCTCCCCAGAAATATCAGCCTCATTTCAGCTTGATTGTTCAACTAAATCCACACTTTTATTTCGAACTAGCCAACTTCCTCCTTGCTTTTAAACGGCTTTACGCGAAAGAGTTGAGGCCGCTTAAGACTGCACTTGTAAATTCTTGCCATAAATAACAAAAGCTTGTTTAGTAGTTCGAAATGAAAAGTAGTTCGTAATCCTGGAGCAACTTTTAAAGCATTCCATAAACATTGTTGGTAGAATATGCAGTATTCTCTGGAACCGTTTTGATTAATATCTCAACTGATGCAAAATTCGCGGTACTGTCTCATCATCAGGTTACCGTGACACTGGAACGTAAAAGGTTATTGAAGGAGACCGTGTATTTAGTCAGAACGAGTCTGACAGTCCTTCCCGCCCCGACCTGGGTGGGAGAGACTATCAGACTCGTGGACTCATTTGATTATTTTACCAAATTTAAAAAAAAAACTGATGTGCCTAAAATAAGTTGGAAACGCGATATCTCTCACAATTATCCAGGAACAGAAATCTTCTTATAATAAACTATTGTCGGTAGAACGAAATTGTCTCTGAATCGCGTTACAACTTAGAGTACATCAGTGTGTTAAATACAATTGACTGCATAAACGTCCGTTCAAAATTATCTACAAGTCTCGCACCATATTAGGCACAACCTACTTAAATAAACGGAATTGTTAAGGCAACGGTCTATTAGGCTATCAATGGTCCATAAGTTCTCAAATATAGCGCCGGTCCATAAAAGAGCAATCGTTTTGCCTTATTAGAATTAGATGTATAGGACAATTGTGGCACGATTACTATTCTTATGGCATTTTTACCAGTGTAAGTTGACCTTTGGTGTGAAGCACTTCGTCCCCTAATAAATCAAGTTACCGTTTCAAGTGGGGGGCGGGGACGGGTCAGTAACTTTGGCACTATGTGCACTATATTTCGACGCGGAAATAGAAGACATAAAACGTAGCGGGAAACGGCATACTCATTTAATGTTATCAAAATTATGGTTAAGTGGGTACCGTACCTAACTACTTATGTATAAAGTTATTGCGAATATTTTATACGCTTACAAATGGAGTCTACATAATAGCCGTGTTTTGCTGTGTTATTTTAGGATCGTAAACACACTGTAAAAGTATTGACGTAAGAAATAAACTTATTTGAATAATAGTATCTACTATCTAAATACATACGGTTTTACTACAAAAAAGTTAACGGGTTAGACAGGGGATTACTTAATAATACGCCCACATTTTGCCAGTCTTATTTTGAGACAAATGTAATAAGAGAGAACTGTGGCCCAAATCCAGGCACCCTGTGGCTGCTACTCAGAAAATCCTGATGGAAAATCCAGGAAGACTGCTCTACCAGGTACTAAGATCTACGATACCACGAACTCAGGACCTCGAGTCTCGCAATAGCGTTGTTTTTTAACGTGGTAAAATCATCAAATGTGTTCTCCCACCCATTATTGTCAGACTTGTACTGACTAAAATCCACGGTGATTCTTCAATAGCCCTTTAAGTTCCAGGATCACGGTTATCTGATGATACAGTCCCGCGACTTCGCAGTAGTGCTTGCGACCACGATTAAAACAATCATATATGTTTTACCTGCCAAATCAAATATTTGCTACGCGTAGAACTGTTTTTTAATCAAGTCTCTAGGCTTCTTTCTATAAATACTGTGCTTCCAATGAATCTTTGATATCTAGAATGAAATACATATAATTTTATTAACATTAAAGGATCCATTTCCTAGCTTAAATTAATTTAATTAAATTGGTTTCCATTACTATTTAATAAAGCAAGGGAGTTCTTGAATAACAATATCGTGTAATATCGTTGTTAAACGCTTCATTTGACTCTCCCAATCATAAATAATTATTTTCTATTATCTCGACAAAGTAATTAATGCCTCCTGCTCACATCTACCTACACGATCTTAATTGTACCTCAGAAATGTCAGGTGCGTAGTACTCGACTCTCAAGTGTGTATTATAGCTACAAACGCCAACAGGTCAACTTACCCCAACCTGTCAAGTTTTACCAATCGAACATTAACCTTCCACTATTGTGATAAGGTTGAAATACTTTTAAAGAAATTTGACGAAGATTGAGGTAGGTTGACGTGCTGGCGTCTGTACATAATGTATATGAACAGATGCTGACCAGGGGTCTATGAAGCCATTTTAGCAGAATCATAATATTAATTCATATTGTGACCTTTTAGACCCCCAGATGTTTGAATGTGGACGTTGTGCAAGGAATAAATATAAATATTCCACAGCTATCACACTACGCCATCTAGTCCCAAGCTAAGCAGAGCTTGTGTTATGGGTACTAGACAACTGATAAACATACTTATATAGTTCTAAATACATACATATTATAGATAAATTACACCCAGACACAGAACAAATGATCGTGCTCATCACACAAACATTTGTCCTGGGTGGGAATCGAACCCACGACCTCCGGCATAGCAGTCAGGGTCACTAACCACTAGACCAACAAGCCTGTCAAGGAGGAGTATGTAAGATAGAGGTTTTGTCATCCTTGCGAAATAGATTGAAGATTTAGGCAGCGGTGTTTGATCATTAGCTAAACTATTTGTTAATTCCTATAAATTTTATAACCATTTGTTAAAAAAATGTATAGGATTTTAAGAAAAGTTAGTTTAACTAAGTGTCATGAAAGAGGAAAGGGGTAATGTGTTGTGAAGTCATAAAATCAGACTTATATAATTTTAAGACTTTCAGATAATTTGAATATTTCTCAATTATTATTCGAAACAACTGTCAAAGATCTACGTGTGACTTGTAGGGCTAACTAGCTTTCCAACATCAAATTCAGTGTTAAAATTGCATTCCTATATACATTTTTTAGTGCCTTTCAGAGCCATATTTCTTATTTTCATACAGCAAAATTACCAAATTAATTAAAATTTGACAGCTATTTGCGACGTTGCCAACTTTCTGGTTACGCGCCCTTAACCTTCCTCGATAAATGAGGTGTCAAACACTAAAAGAATAATTATTCAATTCAAACCAATAGTTCCCGAGATTAGCGCGTTCAACAAAACAAACTCTCCAGCTTTATAATATAAAGAATAGATTGTCTCTTCCATATTCTCTAAGTCCATGTAATTCCGACCATTTGTGTTCATATTAACAATGCACCTTCCCACACACGGACCAGCTCCTATACCAACGCATCGATGCTTAATTCATTTTGTACCTTATGGCTTAAAATGTTATCTACCGGCATTTTGATTGTATTCAATAGGGATAAAGCAACGTCTTGTATTGATAACCTTCTTTATGACATTAACCCTTAGATAATGCTAAATGGGATTTGACATTAGTCTTTTGTTTTGTAATGTGAACAAAGACAATCTGTCAACTATACATAGAGGGGCGTGAATAGTATCCTCACTGTTAATTACTGGACGAATTATAGAACAGTTGTTCTTTACTTGTGGGCCGTAAATGTCACGCGTGTTTAGATAATTCTGTTATTTTGAGAACGGAGATTTTCTTAATTCGGTCAATCCTAATCCTAACTTAATATTATAAATGCGAAAGTAACTCTGTCTGTCTGTCTGTCTGTCTTTCTGTCTGTCTGTCTGTCTGTCTGTCTGTCTGTCTGTCTGTCTGTCTTTTCTTCACGCCTAAACTACTGAACCGATTTGTGTGAAATTTGGTACAGACATAGTTTGGAACTTGAGAAAGGACATAGGATAGTTTTTATTACAAAAAAATAAAAATAAAAAATAAAATTTATGAAATGCTCTAACGGAGTATAGATAATTCCTTAAACTCTCAATAGATGGCGGCGATCGTTCAATGGTGTCGATCGTTACACGAGTTGTCACTATGGATTGATAGATGGCGTTGGAACCAAAATTGTACTTATTGTCGGTTGTATGATAGTTTATGTGGACTGGTCCTGTTTCGTAAATTTTAAATTGTTCCGTTGTATAATTGGTGTTCCTGTGATGCTTATGAGAAACTATATAACTAGATCCACCAAGACTATATAACGGCATACGGTTACAAATAACCTATTTAGGACGGAATGTCATTAAAGCCGTTATTATGACTGGGATGGCAAAAGGCGAAACTTTTATTATTCCCCGTATTCCCATCATTCCAACTGATTTGCCATTCCAATTCAAAAGAGTTCAGTTTCCGCTGTAAACTGCGTTTGCAATGACCATAAATAAAGCCCAAGGGCAAACGCTAAAAGCTGCGGGGGTACATCTTGAAAAAGACTGTTTCTCCCATGGAGAACTCTACGTTGCGTGCTCAAGAGTGTCGAAACCACAAAACCTTTATATTTTTGCAAAGGATGGCTAAACTAAAAACGTGGTAAACAGAAATGTCTTGGTGTAAGAAACTTTCATAATCTCTAAAACCTAAAATAATAGAAAATTTGTCAAGGGAGAAACAGTCTTTTTTCCTTTTGGACTGAAATGTTAAATCAGTAGAATGATGAGAAAATAAGGGAAAAATAACATTTTCGCCTTTTTCGATCGGCAAAACGGCTTTAATGCCCTAAATGAGTATACATCTCTTAAATTCAAACGCAGAGCTCATTATGTTGATTTTTGAAGAGTTCCCTAGAATATCCCGCGAGATCGGGAACTATGTGGGTAAAACCAAAAATCTGCTGGAAGTCACTATTCCACGCGAACGAAGTCGCGGGCAAAAGCTAGTAATATAATAAGTATCTAAATTATACAAATCAGCGGTCGGCAATACGCGGCCCGCGGTCAAGAAGTCGAAAGAGCAGTAAACTTAAGATTTTCTTTTATGACCAAGGAGAAATCCATTATTGTTAAAAATAAATATAATTATGTTTCCACTTTAAATAAAAAATTGCGGCCCGCTGTAACTTGATTTGGCACTTTGCGGCCCCTGCCTTTTTTTACGAACAGTTTGCCGACCCCTGAACTAAATGATAATGCCGATGAGATGACATTATAACTAGTTTAAAGGCTCTTTGGTGACGAGAGTTGGCCTTCCGCTCCGGTGCAAAGTATTAATTGAGCATTTTAATCTCAGTCTACAATGTTGCCACTGTTGGGTCACAGGCTTCCTCTCGGTGCGGGTTGGTCACACGTTTGTCTTCGAATTTGTTGGTTCTAGAACATGACGGTTTCCTCATGATGTTTTCCTTCACAGTAGTGATGAAATAAATTGCACAAAGTAATGCGCCAGGCTGGGTTCGAACCACGACCTGCAACTCGTAAGTCGGGCCCCGTACTACTTACCAACACTGCTCCCACGGGGCCACCACTGCTTATTATTCTTATTTATTTCTTGAAAAAATTACATTTGTATTCAGTTGCCTACTTTAGAAAATGTGAATGTAAGCCGTAACTAAATTCTCAGACGTCAACAACCCTCCTCTAAAGTCTACTTAATTAAAGTATATTTAAGGTTCATTTCTCGGTCTGTCACCTCTGAATACGCTCCTTCAAATCATTATGAATAAGTCCCTACAAGTTTCAGGCATGCACAAACTGAAGGGAATGTTGAAAGCTCTTCTCTAATTAGATTTCATGTTATTTTAGCAAGTCATATACTTCGTTAAGGACTTAAGTTATTAGTCAAATGATTTTGAGTAAAACAAAGTTATCATATTTTTGAAAAGGTACAGAATAATGAAAAAAAGTTTAGTCTTTAGTAGGCAATAATTAAATCTTTCACAATATTCATATATTAGAAATTAAATGCATTTTTTTAAAATGGGTTGCGATTGGCAATGATTTAAAGAATTACTGTGGCCCTGAAACGCAATGGGCAATTGAATATATTTTTGATGTGACCAACCAAGTAATAAAGCAACTTAAATACATATTACCTTTAGATATTTTTTAAATTCCATCTGAACTTTTATGACTGCAACGAAATGCACACTAGAATAATTTAATAACTTGAAACTCAGCGAAAAAATTCGTCTAGAAAATCATACTGAAAACCAACTTTCAATCTGAATATTTGTGTTTGTGATATTGAAAACATTGTACTGTGTTACGGGAATAATTTGGAGCGAAAATCCAGAAACCTATCGCTGAAATCAGTGGCATCTAGAAGGGGGCAAAATGCATCTGAAGACCCATTTCTTACATCATCATCTGCCTAGCCTTTTCCCAACTATATTGGGGTCGGCTTCCAGTCAAACCAGATGCAGCTGGATATCAGTATTTTACATGGAGCGATTGCCTGTCGGTCCTCCACAACCCAGTAACTGGGTAATACGATACCCCATGGTAAGACTGGTTGTCAGACTTGACATCAGGACGAAAAATAGGACGTATATCCTCTACGCACGCTAAACCTCTTTGTTGTAAGTTGAATTGGTTGCCCCAAGTCATCTATCCTTTTTTTTTAGCGTTTTAAAATCATCAAATGAGTACTCCCACCCAGGGCAGGGCGGGAGGGACTGTCAGACTTGACTGCCTACAATCCACGGTTTCCTTCAATAGCCCTTTATGTACCGGGGTCACGGTAATTTGTGAGTCCCGCAACCCCGGAAATCATCTATCATGGGCGAAATTAAATTAAATTAGGAAGAGTTAACTGTTTTAACAGAGACATCTTTAGTCACCCAGTAGCGTAACGATTTTGCTAAACAATCGTTTTATATAAGAGGTTAATTTATAAATAAAATTGGATAACAATTAATATGATATTTATCCAAGAAATTACTTATAATTTTGAACTCTGGTTTGCTAAATTGGTCTATAAACTGACCTCAAAAAGTGCAGCTTAACCTTGAAAGTCTGCTGCCGTTATTACTTAGCCATGACCCCTTTATTGTATTGTTCTAAGACTAAAAAATATTTCGAACTCTACTTACTAAAACGACCTGAGTAATTTTACCATTAATTTGAGACCGTAAATAATGTTCAACATTTAGGCTTAAAAACTTTTGTTAACTTCTCAGCCAAAGTAGCAAAAGTAATATTTAAGGTCGTAAAGTTGGTGAAAACAAATCCATTTGACTTTCACAGCGGTCTCGTATAATAGTGACTGTAATTATGTGCCGAAATAACTGTTAGAACCTTATAGTATTTAGTAATAGTACCTACTCAAGTAACTGTAAAACCTTTGTCAAACTGACAGGCGATAGCGAACCGAAGCGATAAAGAACCGATACGAGACGTCAAACTGGGTGCAGCGAACCGAGGCGTGACAGTTATATTAGCTGACTTTTTATGAACGACGTCAAACAGAACAAACACGCCTTCGCCACGTCTTCGCATCGGTTCGGTCACGCTATCGGATCGCTTTCGCTTTTCTATGTGACTGGATTCAAACAATTCCATACAATACAAATAAAAACACCTCGTTTCATATTCGCTACGCCTGTCTGTTTGACAAAGGCTTAACCGCTGTAATAAAACCTATTTGCCCCCGAACGGTTGGTGTGTGTACAAATATTTATTTTACCAAATTTTTCCAGTCACTATTTTGGAGTTTTTACCCCTTTATTTTCGTATTATAGAACACTTACAATTATGATATTTTCGTGATCGTGGTTATGGAAGTGGTCTTTCCTATTTTGTACAGACCAGTAACTTGTGTGTCAGGTTTTAAACTGTTAATTCAAAATGGTTATTATAAATAAATAAGATATGTATAGAATAGGATAGGATTTTGAATTTTTATAGAACTAACATCTTCCCGTACCGACACCAGTCTGAACTTAGGCATGCAATGCCTCGCTATTGAAAGTGACAGAAAATAGTTAAACCGGTATGAAGGTTTTCGCTATAGAAAGAGAAAGAAGATTTTTTTTTTTTTTTATCGTGGTAAAATCATTAAAAGAGTCCTCCCACCCAGGGCAGGGCGGGAGGGACTGTCAGACTTGTACTGACTAAAATCCACGGTGTCCTTCAATAGCCCTTTACGTACTAGGGTCACGGTAATCCCTTGGTCCCGCGACCAAGAGAAAGAAGATAGAGCACAGTTAAAACTCTCGCTAAGGTTGAAGAAGAAAGGGACGCACGGATGAGTGCGTCCCTTTCTTCCTCAACCTTAGGGACCCAATATTGAGTACGTCTCTTCAGAATCTCTTTTGTTTTGTATCATGGCTTTCCATTTTCTTCCTGCCACTCTTATAAGATCGTCTAACTATACATATATTCAGTCCTCTTTCCTAACTCTTAAGTAACTATTTTAAGACTACCAACCAAGTAAAAATCCTGAAACTCAAAATCCAAATTACTGAGTAATACAATCCAAATCAAACCAAACTAAGGAAGTTTTACCCAGGAATAGCGCTTAAAATATTTCAATACTAACGTTAACTCCCAACTTTGCATACATTTACTTGGAAATTGAGTAAAAATGTGTAATACTTCTTCTTGGAGAAGCAGAATGGTATTATCTCATTTGGTATGCGGATTTTAGATTAAAAGAGGAAGCTGGTTAACGTAATATACAGTAGCGACTCGCCCCAGCTTTGCTCAACGCCATCTTTTGAGTCCTAAACTATTCTATCTTTAACTTTTTGTGGTAAAATCAACAAAATGAGGATATAATTTATTTTTGTTTCGAACTCACATTCCAAATGTTCTTGATTCGGCACATATAATATCCTTCCTTTGTCCCAAAATGTAATTTCAATTATTTTATTCCCGTTTCTTAATCCTCCCGCCCTGGGTGGAGCAAAAGAGACTGTCAGACTCTTACTGGCCTTTACGTTACAGGGTCGCGGCTACCTTTACAGACGATCCCACGAATCTTATCTCGTAACCTGGAAACTATTACACCTGTTCATAGTTCATTAAAAAAGAAGAAAGCTATTTTATCCCGAAAATGCCGAATTTTCCCGCTGTCCCCGATCATAGGGGGAGTCCATATATTATCATAGATCAGATATTTTCCCGACTTTTGGTGGGAAATTGATCCTTTAGCGATGATTTAAAACTATGAAGTCTAAGAATTTCAACTCAAATCTTTTCTCTTTCATACTTTTAAGTGTAGATACTAGACATACTTTATACGCTGCTTACTTACTTCAAACTAATTAACCTGAATATCGTCTTTCACCAGTTATTTCATGGAACTATAAAGTTATATAAATATTAATACCAGGAAAGTTTCCGTGTTCAGGTATTTCATACAACCTTAATGCAACATGCATTAAGGCTGCACGCTTGTTTAAAATACAACCCTTGACTGCTGCTATAGTAAAGTTAACTTAATAGTTTTACCTAACATTATTAGCTTGAATATCCTGTTACAACGTATAGTGGAACTTTTTTTAAATGTTTAATTTATATTAAGACGGCTAAAGTTAAATTCAATTTGCCCGGTTTAAAATGAAAATCTAGAATGTTTCATGGGATTTTCTTACAAATATCGCGCGCATTGTAAAGATAATAGAAAAATTCATTTGCAAGTGCTACGTTACCGAAAAACATTCAAACGAGGGAATAGAGGATTTCAGCTTGTAAGTGTGAGCTAATTGGTAAAGCGTCTGAAGTAGTTATCCAGAAGACGCGGGTTCAAATTCCACTTGAACAACTGAATTTTTCATTCCTCAAAAATCATCTTTAACGTAAGTTTGTTTTACCAATAGAAAAAGAAAAATGTTACACAATTTGTAAGTAACCCAGAAATATATTCTTTCTTAAAATTTAATAAATCGGCTTCTTGCCTCTGTAAGTTTAGATCTTTTAAACTACACATCCGATTGCCAGAACGGTTGGTGCATTGGCTGAGTGATTGACTGATACGCTGCATGTCACGTGTTCGATTCCACGCACGCAACAAATATATAATACAACATTAAATGGTTGTGAACGCATCCACGTTACAGGAAGATTTCCTAGTGTGGGGCAATGTTATTAATACAAAAATTAAAAGGTTTATTTTGTACATCTGTAGGCATTGCATTGTATTTTATATTGTGGGTCGCCAGTTGAAACAGAAAACTATAAAAGTCTGCGAGTCTACGGCAGAGAATATACTAGGGAAACATGTATGTTAGGTAACATATTTTCACTGTACTGAAACTCAAAATGCAGTGACATACTCTAGAGTCTAACCACAGTCAACTACCCACTTTATATGTTTGTATATGTTCAGTCTCCAACCAGCAAGCCCTTAGCAGGACCATTACTTGTAGTTACATATGGGACGGGTCTACCACAGGACATTTACGGGTTTCTGTACAGTGCACTGTACACTTGTCTTATTTCAAAGCTGAGTAAACGAAGTAAATTTTCTACATGTGTATTGTATACTAGCTGCTTCCCGTGACGTCGTCTGCGTTGAAGAAATAAAGGTTCACTGCTCGTTCCCCGTAGGTGATAGCGTGATAATATGTAGCCTATATGTTGACCCGACTTCTTCAATTCATAATAATATTCATGCCAAATTTTAAGTAAATCCATGCAGTACTTTTTGAGTTTATCCCGGACATATAGAGTAACAGACATTTTTGGTTTCGTTATCGATTGTAGATGACACCTCAAGTATTCTTTTAAAAAAATATTACATGTACATGTATTATGTACAGTTTTGACTTTCCTACGATTTTATTAAATGTATAGATAAACCATGATGCCTTTCTGAAAAGGCCACTTTAGCAAACATGAGTTGATTGCCAATTCCGATGGCCCGATGGGGCCCTGCGCAGTCAAATTCACTACCTCTTCTTCCGAGTAGTTAGTGAGTGATTTTCATGAAGCTCAGAAAAGGCAGACAGCCAGCACTTGAGAAGGTAAAATTTGGTAGAAGTGTTGATAAGTATTAATAAGAAAAGCGGAAACTCACTGATCTAGCTGAGAAATATCCCTCCTGCCTTTAGTAGTAACCCCAATCACCCTTTCTGTTATGTTATCGACCTGTAGGTTCGTGTTCCATTATCAGAGGTTCTAAAATGGCCAGTTAGCAATATCCCTCATTTTCCACTTGTGAATTTCCAGCGAACATCATTGACTATTCTTCTATTATTCATTCACGTAGTAAATGTTTAGGAATATTGCTAAGTGGCTGTTATAGAACTGCATTAGCATCTGTAAGATTCACCAACGTACAGGTGCATTTACAACATTAACTCATCGCTCCTCATTACTCAATTTATAGAACCGCACACTGCCTGCCTGCTCACTTTTGTACCAGAGCATCATATGGGTCTGTAAAAGTACTAATCCCATTTCAAGACATCTTCATAATCTTATTGAGAATAAACATTGACAAAAAGAAATATTCCAGATAAATTCATACATATTTGAGTGACATATTCTCATTGCTGTATATCCAAACATCTCTACTACAACAATGGTAAGTATTTCGTGTGACCATTTACAAAGACCTTTACACATTGGTATTAGAAGTTGTTTATCGTCTGGTATTTGTTGACTGGAGAACGGCGGGGAAGGTCAATTAATACTGGATATTGTCATTTCTTTATTTTGGTAGCCCGAAGTAGTTCGGAAGAGGACTACCCACGCAGAATGTCGTAACCGTATTTGCCCATTATAGTTTGTCGAACCCAAACAAGCCGGACCGCCCAAACATAGTTCCGTATCGTATTGTGATATGCAATTATCATCCCGTTCAATTTTATCAAATTCATGTTCACAACGCACTGGCTTTTGTCCCGACTGCTCTCGGTTTGCGGTCCCCATAATACGGTATTATGTGCTTAATGTTTTTCCCTTTTATCATTTACAGGTACGTTGGAGGGCTATAAGGGACTCAAAGGAGAATAATTATATATTTCAACAAGGAATTTCCGTTATACGGGACGCATATTTACGGTCGGTTAGGAAAATTCATCTTGACCATACACGTGTACGGTCAAGGTACCTTTAATACGTTATGGAGTGAAGAAAAGGTCCAGTTTTATTATTTTTTTAGGCCAACAAAGGGAAATATCAGCCGTCGTACCACAAAAAGATAAACATCTATTGAACAAATGTCTAAAAAAGTGTAACTGTAAAACGACCCTTATAAGTCAAATACCGTTTTGAAATTGACAGTTTTTTAGACAACACAACACACATCTATTGAAACAGATGTTTACCCTAGACTAGACAAAACAAATAGTATTACTTTTAAACATCGTTTTTCATATAGTGAGAAACATAATCCGCGAGTGGAAAATGTTACAATTTGATTCATATATGATACTATAGTCATACACGTCATGACTATAACATACACAAGCCCCAGAAAAAAAAAACATGATGAGTAGGTATTTTTTATACTTCCCTGCTCCGACGTATAATCTCCCTTGCTGTAACTGTTTTACGTAAAACAGAATTTCATTGGTTACCGGTTCCCTTTGGTCTACTTAACATTCATAGCATTAGGATCGAGGGCAAACAGCATAATAACTGCGAACATGATCTGGGGGCACGGCAGTGCCCCAGCCAAGTCTCGAGCAAAACGGGCACGGCCGTACCATCTTTTCTCGATGCGATTCGCGGCTGTTTCGACCCCCCTATATCTTCGACGTGGACAAAGCTAGGAGTTTAGGTTTTCGGTGAATAATAGTAGGCATTAGAACAAGCTTAAGTTCGAAATTACATGCCAATTGAATTAATAGTTTAGGAGTTACGGTCGATCAAAGTTACACCATTTTGTCACTCACTCACTGACTCACTGACTCACTGACCGATCATCAAAAATCTAAGGTACTTCTAGCAGACTTAGAAACTTCAAATTTTGCACCAAGATAGGTCATTAGCCACATATAAAGGAAAAATTATAAAAACATTAAAAAATAATATACCATAGAAAACAATTTTATATTTGCGGTTTGGCAAGAACATTATGTATGGATTTTGACTGCATTGTTAACTTTGTTCGTTGTTTAAGTATTCAATTGGATGAATAAATACATAGAATAGAAAAGAATAATATAAATGTAATACATAGACTATAATTAATTAATACATAAAGTTCATAATTAATTAAATTAATAAAGCTAAAACTCCATTGTATTGCGATAAATTTCGATTGTATGCGCGCTCGATAGTTGGCGTTGTACCTGTCTGAATCGCGCTATGGTTTCGTTACCGAGCGCAGTTTATGTAGAACTTTAAAATAATTCGATAATTTTCATTTGATAGCGCCATCTACCTATGAAAAACCATTTCGAAACTAAAAAATATTGTAGCTATATTCGGAGAACTTAAGTTAGCCGGATTAGATAGTAGATTTATTATTGTTATTGAAACAGTTATTTAGGCAAATAGTTTATTAAACACTTACAAAAAATAAATGAGATCCCACCAAAAACATTAAATGTAAAAAAATGCCAAGTCTCTCGATGCAGTCTTTCCATCGTAAAAAGTTTTGAGATCTCATAGAAGCCAAGTCCTATTCAAATTATTTTGTAGTTATAAATCAACATTTAGTAATTGTATCAATAGTTTTCTTTATATTATAATTATAGTGACTTGGCAATGAGCACAAGAAGAAACAAAAAAGCATATTTGGAGTTGAAAGTCACACACCGCATGCGTAAACATTAATATCACAAAATTAATTTTCTTTTGGTTTATCCGTGTCGTCCCAACCGAATTTCGGCAACGGCAGTCAGTCTCATCCAAGACTAGTAAACTGCGCAGGACATAAATTATAATGCACAAGTGTGTACGCAAACACTAGTGTTAGTGTACTCTCGGTTCATTTACTTTCATAAAGCGATGGCCCGTAAGGTATTTTTTATTATTGTATTGGAGCATGTAGTCGGTAGTGGCCATCATGATCCACACATAACAAATAATCTGATCACAGGTCTCGTCAGTAACATTTGCACATAATTCCAGGCAGCAAGCAGCTTTTAATTGGTGCTCATTGCCAAGTCACTATAATTATAATATAAAGAAAACTATTGATACAATTACTAAATGTTGATTTATAACTACAAAATAATTTGAATAGGACTTGGCTTCTATGAGATCTCAAAACTTTTTACGATGGAAAGACTGCATCGAGAGACTTGGCATTTTTTTACATTTAATGTTTTTGGTGGGATCTTTTATTTACATGCCGGGACAAATAAATGGCTACAGGTAAACTAGGGAGCGACCCACTATAGGTACCGTTCTCTGTGTAAAATGTTACAACACTATTATACAGTTGAATACTATGCTATAATCTGTATTTCCTGATAGCTACAACCTTGGGGTTGTTCAGTGTGAATAGTTTATTTCTAGGCCACTCACAAAACTGTTCGCCAGACGATCTCCGGCCACCGTAGGCGCGGGCATGCGGGCAGCGAGTAATGGGCAACTCGCTGTCCGACCATGGACCATGCCCGGGTCGACGGCGCGTTGTGTTCCATGCGCGCCACAAAGAGTGTCAGCATAATGACGGCCCCCCCCTCTAGAGGGCCTTAGCCTGCCGGGGTCGCGGGACTCACGAATTACCGTGACCCCGAAATGTAAAAGGCTATTGAAGGACACCGTGGATATTAGTCAGTACGAGTCTGACAGTCCCTTCCGCTCTGCCCTGGGTGGGAGGACCCATGTGATGATTTTATCACGTAAAAAAAAAGCGTGTTTCATTCACCGTCGACCACATCTTCGTTTACCATCAGGCGAGGTAGTGGTCAAACAGAAGCCTATCGTCAAATAAAAAAAACACTCCCTCCTTTTGTAATAATTTTGGCGATTGAAAAAGAGTGTCCATGGAGTTTCTTTCCCGTTCTTCTCTATAGAGATCTACGTATTGGAATGGGCATCTACGGTACTATCACAGTTTTTATGTCTTGTGACTGGGAGTGTAGCACCGTAACTATTTTTAGTACTAGTTTTTTTTTTTACAATTCAAAAGTGCCTGTAATTGGCCCAGTTGAAATAAATGAGTTGATTTGTAATGTTCGTAGGTATATTTCCTATGACGTTATCTTTATTGAGAGTTCTATTAGG
Source organism: Agrotis puta (assembly GCA_943136025.2). Taxonomy (NCBI): domain Eukaryota; kingdom Metazoa; phylum Arthropoda; class Insecta; order Lepidoptera; family Noctuidae; genus Agrotis; species Agrotis puta. Next base: position 4,908,490 of record OW964176.2, on the reverse strand, counting down.
ACTAACAGTTTCCTGCTGCCAATATGTTGTCAGAACTTATCAGATTTTTTTTCACATCCTCTCCCCACTCTAGAATTTTCTCCTGTATCATAGGTGCGTTAACGAACATAGAAACTCACATACACACAGCCAGACCCAGAACAACTTCTTGTAAGTTATACAAATATTTGTTCCGTGCGGGATTCGAACCAGCGATACGATGCGCAGCAATCCCTTTGCTCAACCACTGCGCTAACCATGCTGTCAAAAATTAAATATTCTGAAGAACCTTAAACCATTTACATCTACTTACAGCCATGGTTATTTTGTGACGCAGTGTGATCAACAGAGCGTCAGAAAATAACAGAGTCAGAGGTCATGACTGTTGAATTTATAGTAGTTTTGATTAACTATTTACTAGGAAAAACAAGTTATCTATTACAAATTTTTCCTAGAATCAGGTAATGAGAACAGGTTACTCAGTTTATTTCCGGGATATTGGAGCAGATGCTCTGATGAGTAAGAGAGAGTACTTACTCTTCAAAATTTTTTTAAATTTGTGTTTCACTCATCGCCAACGAGCGGTAGATTTTGTTATATACAAATACTCACATGTAGAGTTTTAAGAAAACTCTTCATGTGAGTAAAAGACATAGCTTTTTGGGTTCAGTACATTTTAATCTTTTGGTATTATGCCTTTCATTAGTATATTAATGTTTTAAAGTACAATAAAGTTGACGGCACGGTGGTGCAGTGGCTTCCCGCACGGAAAAAAATATTTGTATGACCCAGAAGTAGTTGTACCGGGTCTGGGTGTTTGTGTATGTGTGTTTCTATGTTAGTAAACGCGCCCACGATACAGGAGCGAATCCTAGGATGAAAAAAAGAAAAAAGTAATAATACAATACGAAATTATCCTTTCGTCTATGGACTCTACTCAAAAGTAACTAGCGACCAACTCAAATTAGCTAAAAGTACCCAAAATTTCACAATAAATTATTCTCTTTTAATAATAAATTATTATACATTATACACTAATATAAGAAATTATTACACATTATACACTGATATATCTATTATTTAAATAATAGATTATTTATACAGTAAATACAATGAAATGAAATAGTTATGATAATGATATAACACTAAAATAGAAATAGCTGTAGAATTTCAATGGCGATCCCAAGTTATAAATGATCAAGAATACCTTAAAAAAAGCAGTCACTATTCTCTACATTTTTGCATGACTAATTAATTACAGAATAAAAGTATGAATCATTTATCCTGACTCAGTTATTTTACATCTAGGAACTAGTTTTCAAAACATGACGTCACTCCTCTCTGATAAGTCTATCATCTAATTAGCTAGCCAGCTTCCGTATAAATATCAGTGTTATGAATTGATGACGAATTCAATCAATTACACACCTACCAACATCGTTAGGCTTTGGTGTTGAAGTCAGCGGGCAGCGGCGCGTTCGCTCCTTGGTCGTACACAAGGTGACACAAGTGTCCAATACCTTACCACTTTAGTGTCCAGGCGACTATCGCAATACAAATCCATAGTGGTTTATACACACTACACAGGCATGCGTCAAAGGATGCCAGAGTGATAACGTATCAGAAACTTGCGACGCCTTGTGTACAAAGGGGCTCGCCCCGCTTTCCGCTGGCTTCGAGACCGGGGCCTTAGGAAATAGGAGCGCCTGTTGTGGATCCTGCTGGTGAATTGTGGTAGAAAACCGGCATGTGGCGGATTATAACTTCTCACTCAATCTACGGATGACAAGGTCTATGATGTAGTAGAGAAAACACTGTTGACTTCGTCTTCTAGCACAGAAAAACACTGGAACTGACAACTTGCGCCGAACGCATATAACCGAAATAACTTAAAAAATAGAGTGATCAAGTTTCATTTATGCCTTTGTCAAACAGACAGGCGAGTCCGAAGCGATACCAAACCGAAGCGAGACGTCAGTCCGATAGTTTTGTCACCCTATCGGATCGCTTTTGCTTTTCTATGTGACTGGATTCAAACAATTCCATACATTACAAATAAAAACGTCACGCTTCACATTCGCCACGCCTGTCTGTTTGCCAAAGGCTTAATCGTTCTGCCAAAGGTTTTGTTGTCTTGCGTACTGTACTTAAAATGCAAAGCTGACATTATAACATTAGAATACTTAACAAGATACGAACCAAATCCGTACGTTTTCAAGGGGCTTAAGTATTATAAGTAATTCAGACCAGAAAGTAGTATAAGGAAAACCGGAAGTTCCGGTAAGTCAGGGATCAGCGTCAATAATTCAAAAAGTTCTGAATGAAACAAATAAAATTAGATCTGTGGTTTTTATTTTATTTTTCTTTTTTGTTTGGGATTAAAAAGCTTTATTAAAATATTCGCTTTGCAAAGGTCAAATGTTAAGACGTTGTTGAGATTAGTCATATTTCCTTCTAAATATTATATTTTCTATTGAAAGAATGCATGTGGAATGGTAAACTAGGATTTCCGTTGTAACGGATATCATTGGTTGAATTACCAATTTTCGTAAACTGGCCAATGATCAATCTTACCGTCTACATACGTTTTCAAAATATTAAAATTAATATCTTTAATTAAGAAACCTTTTTTGTATGGTAAAATCATCAAATGAGTCCTCCCACCCAGGGCAGGGCGGGGGGGACTGTCAGACTTGTACTGACTAAAATCCACGGTGTCCTTCACTAGCCCTTTACGTACCTTCACGTCTGGTGTCATTTTAATCATCATTATGAACAACTTTGACTATTTTTCATTTCACAGCTGTTTTTTTTATAATGCCGGGTAGTTCCTCGATAGGTTTTTACAAATAAAAATTAAGGTCACGTAGGTATAATCCTACAAAAAGCATTTAGTCTTCTAATCTTTCTTCACGTTTTTTCAGCTATAAACAAACGCCTTTTAAACCTAGTTCCAAAGAAATAAAGTTAATTTGTCCTTTCAAACTTGCTAGAACAATCTGAAGTGTCCACATGGGAGCGACCAACCCTTCACTGCTCGTACACTTTTGTTATTTTTAAACTTTATGGCTACACTTGAGAGCAACCAGCGCACTTGGTCTATTTTAAAAGAATCCTGGCTTTAAGTGGTCGTTATTAATATTCTTGTTAACCCTTCAATGAACCCAAGGGTTCTGTTAAGAATGGGTTCAACTATCAAGTACACTTCTCTTCGATATCGAGTTAAGGAAATTGAGGTATGCGTTAGTTTGTGCAGTTTAGAATTTGATTTTTAAAGTCACATGTGTATTCGATTTATTTCAGAGTTCAGATAATAACTAAAAAACAATAATACTTAACAAAAATATTTGAAAAGGTCGGTCCTATCAATTTATTCTTTCTTGAAATGGGTTTTGTAGTTGTCTTATGCGGGGGCCACATTTTTTTTAACGTGGTAAAATCATCAAATGAGTCCTCCCACCTAGGGCAGAGCGGGAGGGACTGTCAGACTCGTACTGACTAAAATCCACGATGTCCTTCAACAGCCTTTACATTCTGGGGTCAAGGTAATTCGTACAGTCCCGCGACCCCGGCAGTATTTGGCACTCTAGAGGGGAGGCCCCGTCATTTTGCTGACACTCTTTGAGGCGCGCGTAGAACACAACGCGCCGTCCAGCCAGGCATGGTCCAATGTCCTGTGGCCGGTGATCATCTTGTGGCCTTATAAACAAAATTTATTGAACAGAAAGTGTTTTCAAGACCAAACAAAATAAACACTGACAGTGATAGCATTTTGGCACTACCACGGCGCTGAACCAACAAAAAAACCGTCTTCTGGCTTTATAACTTAAGCGGTTGAATAGAAAAACACAAAACAGTGCACAGACACAGGAAGATTGGCCCGAAGCACCCACTTAATCTGCCTCAGCTAAACTTGCTAATTTAACCCGACTTGTTTTACATAACTCCTCCCACCAATTGCTGACGGGACCCTGAAGCCTGGGAGCTGTTACAGTGCCTTTATAGTTCCGAAGCAGCGAGCTTAGCCTTTCAGAATTAGCTCAAATTAGTGAACCAAATGACCAGAGGGAAACTTCCGTACGGAGCCCGCGTTTTCGTACTGTTGACAGGATGATGCTTACCACAACGTGAACCGTATTAAATATTTCCTCGAGACTAAAATCATCGCTGTGTCGGTACATTTGTCTTATCAACAAGCGGTGTAGAATGCGCAATGTACGTTGTCTGGTGCGATTATCTCGGAGTAAGTGATTACGGCGGCTCTTTAGACCTTTCGTAGTAGACGCTGAAGTGGAACTACGTTGGACGTAAGTCAGTACGGCGGCAACGCTACGGCTGTTGACACGTGCTGTGCGTATCACGACGCTCCGATGCGATGTTTTTCGCGCCGATTTTCGAATAAATGTTGTGTATGACGAATGTTCCTTTGATGTGTTTTAGTTGAACAGTTCGCACTGTTATCTTGGAGTTTCAGTGAAAAGTGGTTCAGTGAAGTTTTATTTTCATAATTTGAAATAACTGAGAACTTGTTGATAAGCAATAACATATTGCTAGAGATTTCCCTAGATTTTTAGGTAAGTGGAAAATGAATAAGAAATTTACTTACAAATTATTTTAATGTTTACGCCCACCTTAACATCTTACATGGAAATATAATTAATCTGCTACACCTACTACTAACTAATATTGATCCAAAAAACAGCTGATATAGAAACAGCACACACTAGAGATAACATATAAATTAAATATTTATAAAGCCGTAAAAAATCATTAACTCTTTCATCTCTAGTTAGAAGAGTCATAAAATTCGAGAGCACGGTCTATAAAACTCGTTTATCTATGTAACATTTTAAAGTCATAAAAACGTATGGAAAGAACATTTTGGTAAAAACATTCTAAATATAAAGTATGAAGATGTGGGTTCACCTACATGTAACCTACTCGTCTAGTCGTAACGCATCATTAATTTCGACTATAAATTAATTTCATGCTTAGGCCGAGACAGATGCGTGAACGTTCCTAATACCAACAAAAACTGTATACTAACAAAAACAGTAGATTTTAGTACATAGTTTATAATCGTGCACAATCCAAGACGACCTTGTAACGTCTGAGTATTAAGTCACCAAGTTGGAGAGTGACTCATGTCTGCCCACAAATGGACATCTTCAAGCCTTCTCAGTATACCTAAGTAATATTTAAGATGCTAATAAGTTAAACACGTTGTACAATAGCTGCAAGAATATGCAGTTGACAATTATCATTACATAAGTTAGTAGGTATTTAAACAAATTAATAATGTATGTCGCTCAATGCCGTTTGCGTTGTGTTTGTTTTTTTATCTGAGTTGTTTAAGGCCGGGTTACACTTCGTAAAATTATTGATATTGGTAACAATTAAAACGATATTTTTATTGTGTTCGACATATTCGTTCTTTGTAATAAATGTTGAAACATAGTGAGTATTTTAATGATGAAAGAAAGAAAGTAATAAATGTTTAGTTGAAATAAAATAAAGTGAGAGCGAGTATTAAAGGACAATAGAGTATATTATCTTTGCTTTAATAGTAATTCAATATCGTCAAGGTTAGGCACTGAAAATTATAAGTAAATGGAACTGGAATTTCATAGAAAATTTTCTCTATTATTTTGATCTAAAATGTTCTCAGAATATAAGTTTTTCTTTTTTATTCTTACAATAGGATGAAAATGGAATGAAGATTCGAGACCCCTTTTGCTCTCCCGACGTAATCACCCTTTGTGATAAGGATCTACTGACCTTAAAAACCCTTCATAATGACTGGTATTAAAATCAAAGTAAAGGGTGGGAAAGTCAACGGAGTTTAAATCCTGTCCCTGATTGATCGAGAGTTTAAATAAGCTTAAATTAGGATAATTTTAATTTAATTTTAAGTGAGGATAATTAACGATTGTTGTGGTGACCGAGAATTAAATAGAAAGTTAAAATCATAATTTTGACAATGTATTAACCTTTCTATGACCCTTATTAGTTCGGGTAATTATTAGACAATGTTTTTTGTTTCAAATAATGGAATTTGATTATATTCAAAGAGGCTGGGAGCTCACTATAGTTGGCTGTGTGTGTATAAGTGTATTTACTAATAATTGACATAATAATAAAATACCAGTCTATAATTAATTTATAATCTTTATTTGATAATGTATTACCTTTTCTATTATCCTTATTAATTCGGGTTATTATTAGAGAAAACATAGGTAGGTAGAAGACTTCAAATAATGTAATTTGGTAATAATCATCTATGATTATTACCAAATTCCACTATTTGACGTTTGAAGTATCTTTACTGGGAGCCCAATATAGTTGGTTTTGTGAGTATGTATACATAAGTGATTGTAAACTTCTATTAACATTTTCGCAAATTAACATTTTAGTCACTTAAAATATTATAAAAATATATTTACCGTGATAGATGTTAATTTTCAGAGTTAGTTATTTGTCTTAAAAGTGAATAATACAACATTAATAAATGCATAATACAACATTTTTAGTCGCGACCTAACACAACGTTATTCGTAAACCGTAACTGTCAGTGCGATCAAGTATAGCTGCTTACTTATGTAGTGTATTCAGTGACAACAGTCGACGGATATTCGTGTGTTCAGGCATGTTATGTGCATTGTAAGTACGGTCAGCATTAGGTATGCGTGACCATTGCACTGTACACCGGTGACCGTTGCACTGAACATCGGTAGCGAAAGGGTTAAATCCGATGTATTGTAGAATTTAAACATATATTCTACAGTATTTGTAAAACATTAAGCTTTTAATGGATAAAGGTTTACTTACAGGTAAACTCTATTCTTTTACACCTAGAATAAGAATTTATTTATTTCTAAGAATATGGTAAATTGAGATCTTATTTTTTTATAATAGTTTCACATTACATACAATATTAATTAACCATACAATATCAAAAATAAAATTTATAAATTAGATAAAAATAAAATAAATCATTTTAAATGTAATGTCAAGTTCTATAAACGCCATTTTTTAATTATTTATTTATGAATGATGAATTAGATAAACCTATATATGCATATACATGCATATATAGGTTTATCTAATTCATCATCTATCTATTTATATGTATGTATCATCTATGTATGTATTGATTTCATATTACTTTCGCAAGAAATACGATGAGATTTTATGTTATGTAGAATTTAATTTAGTAAAACATGATATTGTGATGAGTATTCTGTACTGGCAGAAACGATATTTTGTTTTACATATAACAACCGTGGGGTAGAAGCATTTCCTTTTTAAACAACCTTTTATTTTGGTTTTTGTATGTTTACAAGCACTCGGAAGTGATGTATCATAAAAACCAAAAACATAATATTTACTTAATTGAATAAGTGGGTGCATTTCGCTTCAGTCCTAAAACTACTGATTTCTTCTGGTTCTTATATTTGAATCTTGTGAAATTTGTCTTGTCTGGTTAGACTCGAAGCATAGAATACTTTTAATTATGTCTAAGCCATACAAATAGCAGCTGGCAAAGCAGTGGTGGCTAGAGTTGCACCCTTTTGCAATTAAAGTACATTTGATATTATGAGAAAGAAATTAAAAGTACGTAGTATTAAACAAAATACAATTTATTTTTAGTCCACTCATCGGGGAATTTTGCCCTACAAAAGGTGGTGTAGTTTCTTTTTTTTGTCCCCATCGTCTGGACTATTTTCTTTACTGTTATGTTTAAAAACGTATTTTTATTGCTTTTTGCTGTTTGTATCGGCATGGTAATCAGTAGGTATAGGCAATCTCTTCGTTATTTTAAATGTCTATTACAGTAAACATGGGAAGAAAACAAAATAGCACTTTTTGATTTGCTGTTTCATCAAGATTTACGTTATTTATTTCGAGTTGTTTTCTTGTATCCCCTTACAAAATAAACAGAGACATCTATCACGGGTTCTGGGTCAAAAAATATATTTATGACAGTACTTCTTCAAGGAGGCTCAGTTTTTACGATATTTTGTATAGAGGCTGAGCCAAGAGTTTCCTGTTTATTTATGTACATTTCAGTAGGCAAAGTTTGAGTGGCTTTCAAGAATGTTTACATTTCAGTGGAGTAAAAATAACTTCGAAGTTGTATAGAATGTAATTGGATGAACTGAATAACATGGGATAACCTCTAGAAAGATATCAATATGAACATAATTTTTATATAATGGCGCGGTTGACGTAGTCACTGCACGATTGACTGCTTTACTATGTAGCGTGGGTTCGATTCCCGTAGGAAACAAATATGTTTATGATTTATATATAGTTGTTCCCGATCTCTTTCGTTCCGGGATTGATAATCATCAAATGAGTCTGCTTTGCTTAAAACCCACCATGTTCTTCGATTCTAAGGCCGCTGTAACATACACGCGACCCCGTCTTCTTAAAAGACCTGAGTTCGTTTTTTTTTAATTAGCGAATGCATTAATAACTATGTATGACTGTATACTCATTAATATGTTACCTTCAACTTTGAGTGCTAGCATTTAAAATTAGCAGACATCAAATGATGTAAAAACAATTGTGCAAATTTTGACCTAGTGCTTTATTATACTTTTTGACATACATGTGCGTGTTTATGTATAAAAATAAGAAATTATATAACCAATGAAAAATACAAACAAGACTGCCTCTTTGGTCTAGTGATCGCAAGCACGAATACTGATCGTGAGGCCCTGGGTTCCATTCCCAGGCATCAATTTTATAGGGTTTTCCAGGAATTTCTCCCCGAATCCCTTCCATGAACTCTTTTCCGGCTTGTGTGAATGAACATAGATGCAATCATGCTTTTAGGGTTTCTCACTGAATTTCTTCTTTATTTTCCATCTATAAAACATAATTTTACAAAAACACATAAAATATTTTTTGAATTAGGCCAACGAAATCGCAGTATCGTCTGTAAATCCGGTAGCTTTGCAAATAAAATCTTTTACAATTGGGTCAGATTTTGTCAAGGGAACTTCAGCGCTATTTAAATAAATCCAAACGCAGTAGCTACCTACTGCGTTTGGATTTATTTAAATAGCGCTATTTCTGGATTCAATACTTGCTCGTGGATTCACCCGTGTGGAAATTTGTAATTGTCCCATGGGGTCGTACTTCTGGAATAAAAGTATCATATGTGATAAACCAGCACAAGTAGACACAGGCACCGTAGATACAGGATTTGTCGACGGAAGAATAGAGAACAAAGCGATTTGACGATGTCAAAAATGTACAAATATTTCTATTCTTTAAGTCGTCTATGATTCGTGCAAATTGCTTAGAAATAGGTATATACTTAGTCTATTCTTGATAGTTCGTCGTACAGTTTTGTTATGAGTCGTACTTCGATTACATACTATCGGTGTGCCAGATTTCATCCAAAAACGTTCAGTAGTTTATGCGTGAAAGAGCAACAAACATCAAGCCGTCCTCACAAACTTTCACATTTAAAATAGCAGTAAGATAACGCAATGACAGAATACAGTCGACTAAGTGGTAAGCTCTCCAGATATTCTGAACTACTATAAAATTCCTACATTTTACCTACCCAACATTTTCATGAATAAATGAGAGCTCGGCTATACTTTGCAAATTTGCCACGCCACAACTTTTCTGTTAGCTAGTACTTTATCATAACATCACGAGAATAAAATCTAAAGGGTTAAGCTGGAGAGTACAGTCAACAACAAAAGTAGATGATCAAAATCAGAAACTCAATACTAATTAACGGAGCTCAAATCAAATCATTTGTTTCAACTAGGCTAATTACAGGCACTTTTGAATTGTCAAAAGAAGTAAAATAAAACTAGTACTAAAAATAGTTATGGTGCTACAGTCCCAGTCACAAGGCATAAAAACTGTGAAAGTACCGTAGGTTCGCGTCAGAACTGTGCAGTTGAACTAGTAGTAGGTGTTTGGTAAATTATAATCACATACTCTTGAATCACTTCGACGCCACACTGTTCTGACGCGAACTGCGTTCTTTAGTATTGAATTTCTGATTTTGATCATTTACTTTTGTTGTTGACTGTACCTCAATATGTTCACATTTCCTGCCGGAGTCGCGGCACTATCTAAGCAGGCTAAAGTGACCCTGGAATGAAAATGGAAATTGAAAGAACACGGTTGATTTTGATAATTATGAGTCTGAAACTACGTTCCACTCAACCGAGAGAGTCTCCACTCCATTAGTGCTCCCGGTACTCATTTCATGTTACCACCTAAAAAAAGGATACTCATAATAATTCAATTTTGTTTTATTAGGGGGTGAGCCGTAACTCGCTGAACGACCATGGACCATGCCTGGGTCGACGGCGCGTTGTGTTCCACGCGCGCCTCAGAGTGTCAGCAAAATGACGGGGCCCCCCTCCAGGGGACGTGGTAAAATCACCAAATAAGTCCTCGGACCCAGGGCAGGGCTTGAGGGACTGTCAGACTTGACTGATTAAAATCCACGGTGTCCTTCAATAGCCCTTTATGTACCGGGGTTACGGTAATTTCTGATTCCCGTGACCCCGGCAGGCTTTGGCCCTCTACAGGCTCCGTCACTATGCTGATACTCCTTGAGGCGCGCGTGGAACACAACGCGCCGTCGACCCGGGCATGGTCCATGGTCGGACAGCGAGTCGCACGTTACTCGCCGCCCGCATGCCCGCGAGCAAGAACAATTAGGACATAATTATGATACTTTTAAACCGGGTAATACATTTCCATGAGATGATTCCCGACCATGTTGGCGAAAATGAAGGCAAAAGAATTATATTTCACATTTGGCGAAATTTTATTGATCAAATCATATTCACCACAAATCGCGAGAACGTGACAAAATCTAAAATATATTTTCTATATTAGGAAGAAATATAAATAGAAGAAACTATTTTCGCATTGCTAGTCTAAACATAAATCTTGTGGCCGCAGCTCTATTTCTATAAAAACTAGGGTATCTTTTTATCAATAGGATCCCTATCTTTTGTTGGACATTCCTGCCGAGATGGTAGGAAACAAAGGATAGCTACGTACTATATGTTTTCTAGAAATGAGAATAGAGTCATTCTTATCTTCTTTTTTTCTAAATACATCAAGATTGATTGATTGATCAAGTTGATATATTGCCTAAGTATTTTTTGAAAACTACGTCTGACGCAAGTACGAACAGTTAGCCTAAAATGTTTCCACTACACGCGCAGCCTTGTTTATCTATCTTTATTTTACTAAGAATAGACATAATCATTTATAAACGATTCGATATTTTGTTTATCCGAGTATAGGATGCACGACGACCTATAGACGACTGAAGAAAAGATAAAATATTTTCTAATTTTTAATCATCGCCAAGTAGCTAGTTTATAATTTAATTGTAATAATAAAAAGTATGTCAGTGGTTCAAAATAAATTTTAACTGTAAACTAATTATGAGCAAAACTTTAAAGCAAAATACTGCAGGATAATACATATTTAAGATTCAGTATTCGTTCGAATTTTACGTTCTCATCGCGCGTTCACACTTGGAGAAGGGCTAAAATATCTTAGCCTAATCTCAACATGTATGACGTAACTTACGTAACTATAACAAAAGACGACCTTATCTGAAACTTCGGCAGACACCGGAGTCATGACCTGAACGACTTTACCTAACGACTTATACACCCATTAAAAAGTTTAGCCTTTGTAAATACAAAGTTTAAGAGTAAACTTGCACAGTCTGCGAGTTAGTGCGTCTTCAAGCTGACAGCAGAATCATAGTAACCCTCAGGGGCTGCGCTTAGTTATATAGAATAGACGGATCTATCTGGCCTGGCCCAAGGCCGATACCACAGATCTAAACGTAAATAGTCATAATTTCTATTAGTTACTAGCTTCCGCCCGCGACTCCGTCCGCGCGGATGTCGGTCTTCGCGTGGATGGTTTATTTCTCCATTTTGAGTAACTCTGACAATGACATCTTATAAATATCTATTGGACCCAAAAACGGCTAAGCCTATAATAATTAAAGAGATCCCTCTATTGAGCTACTGCTGTTGAGCTCGCGTTCTGTAGTAACTGAAAAATAAGATTTTTTTTTTCTACGTATTTTTCCAGGACAAAAAGTATCCCATTTTATGCCCAGGATAATAAGGTATAATTATACCAAGTTTCATCGAAATCGAACCGTTAGTTTTCACGTGATGCCTGCATATACAGACAGATAGACAGACCGAAAAAAATTTTTTAATCACATATTTGGGTTTGGTATCGATCCAGCAACATCCCCAGCTATTTATTTTTTCAATATTTTCAATGTACAGAATTGACCCTTCTACAGATTTATTATATGTATAGATAAGGTCGAAACTGATAAAAAAGTCTTTAACGGAGTGTCGTGTTGTCTAGTAACTTAACGCAAAAATTTACACAAATAATGCACCTAGCGGGCTCGAACCCTCAGCTAATATGTAAGCTGTGGCATTTACCACAACTGCTCGTTGTGGCTATAGTCTCAGGCAGTTGCTTTATTTAAAATACTGATCTTCAGCTGCATAGATTCAGATTGAAAGCGAACGCTAACATGGTAGGGTGAAAGCTATGTGTATTATGTATAAAAAAATCTGTTCGTAGGACGTGTCAGGTAGCCTTGAGTTTGTTTTTTGTATTTAAGATGTGACAGTGTGGTAAAGCGCGAGACACACGGCTAAGACACTTCAGTACTTACAATTCTATCTTAAGATACCAAAATATGAAATATATATTATCTTCGTCGTGTGTGATGGTCCATTGAATTGTATGGCGAGCGATACGGTATCTTAAGATAAAATATTATAGTATCTTAGCCGTGTGTGACGCGCTTTACGCGTTTTATATCTATCTGTTTTGAGAACACGTCCTTACATTATTGTTGTAAATAAGTACATATAATATACGTCTTAAATACGAGTTATTGCGTATCTGTTCCGACAACAGAGTAACAGTTTCTCTTGGGTCTGCGCTTTGTTGCTTTACGGAACAGATGAATCTACCTCCTCTAGCCCAAGGCCGATACCACAGAGTAAATACTCGTACTGCTAGAAGAGCTATTAAGATATTGCTTAAGGGGAATGTGTTCTTATCGTGTCTTCTATAATTTGCCATAAATACACCTTTCTCTTAAACAGTTTAAGTTATAATACAGTCTGTATTAGAAAAAAATATTCATTTTTAAGAATACAAAAATCCATCACATGGAACCATATAATAACATTTACAAATACAAAAATAAATTCTAATCACATCAATCAGCAAATAAATAATTTTAATAATAATAATTTTTATTTTTTTGCTGTTAATGTAGTCTAAAATGTACAAAGACGGTAAAAATAAACAGGTTCAATCACATTTTTGGTATGCAAACAATAAAATTTTAGTTGACAAAAAAAAGGACTACACCGATGGGTCGGCGGACTGTCTGAACATGTCACATTGACCTTGGAACGTGAAGGGCCATTGAATGAATACCATGGATTATAGGCAGTACGAGTCTGACAGTCCCTTCCACTCCTCCACCTCCACCTAGGGCGGACTCATTTGATGATTTTACCATGCTAAAAAAAAAGGAATACACCTATTATTCTAAAATTTTGCATAATTATACTGTGTCAGGTTTACAGAGACGGACATAGGGTCACTATTATCCCCAACAAAAGTACTGTTCCTGAGAAAAACAACAAAAACATTTATATTAATAGATGACGCCATATGCACAATCCGAATTGATTGACAAATTCTAAATTAACACCAGCGAAGCCGCGAGCAAAAGCTAGTAAGTTATATAGCTAGGCACAGTTGGCACCATTGATCAGATGGCCATCCAATTCCAATAAGTGTTTACCCACTAAAAGGAACGTCCTTTAAAATCAGACGAAAATATTTAAAATTATTCTATCTGGTAGCTACCAACCAAATCTCGAAGCAAATCCTACAAAATGTATTCAGAATATAAAATCTCTGAATGTAAATACAAATGTCACGCTGAACACGTGATCGGTAGCTTAGCTAAAGAGATTGATAAGAGAATGAATAATGCAACGATAGCTGAATGTACAGTCACGAACACCCAAATCTATAAAGCGAACTTAGTTTTAGCTTAACCTTAACTTAGTCACGCTTCATCCAAAAATTTTCCTTATTAGCATACAATTAGTGATCTCGTTCGTATAATAAGCTTCATCACAGTCCTCTGTAGGGATAAGCAACTCAATTTTAATACCAATAAATTTTATTGTCATATGAAGCGTAACTCGACTAAGCTTGAACTAAAACTAACCGCCTGGCCAGGGGACCATTGGCTGCAGCGAAATTTCGCAAGAATTTATAGAAATGTTTAGAAATCTATAGTAGTGTATGAATGTTTGTGTAGTACATTACTATACATTTGTTTTGTACAGACGATTCGGCGTTCCAGTTGCGCGAATTTTCGCTGCGCGAATTTTCCGGTGGCCAGGCGGTTATTCTATACTCGGCACAAAATACTAAAGCAACTTGCTTGTGGAAACACAACTGTAAATTTACCTTTTTTTGTAACAATTTGGGTAACAAAATACTACGGCCGTAATAACAATAAAATTAGTACAATCAATTAAGTTTAATGAGGAGTAATAAGGAAAATGTCGTGAGGAATGTATTAGTTGTGGTGGGTAGCTATTAAGACATAGCCATAAAGCAGATAGGGGATACCAAAGATGCGATAAATGGACCTATGTAAGGAATGATATGGCTTGAAAGTAACGTAGGTACTATTGAGATGACGAGCAATAGAGAAGCATGAAAGAAGCAGACAGTCTGCGCCATACATAGATAATTTGGAATACACACATACACACACAACACACACACACATACTCATGCACAAAACACACACAATCCGCATGTTACACGTCACAATTACGTGATTAATGTAATTCTAGTATGTAAAATTGTCTTGCTAGCTTGAAAAAGGCGTCTCTGCTTTTTTTTTTTTTTTTTTTTTATCGTGGTAAAATCATCAAATGAGTCCTCCCACCCAGGGCAGGGCGGGAGGGACTGTCAGACTTGTACTGACTAAAATCCACGGTGTCCTTCAATAGCCCTCTACGTACCGGGGTCACGGTAATCCCTTGGTCCCGCGATCCCGGCAGGCTTTGGCCCTCAACAGGCCCCGTCACTATGCTGACACTCTTTGAGGCGCGCGTGGAACACAACGCGCCGTCGACCCGGGCATGGTCCATGGTCGGACAGCGAGTCGCCCATTACTCGCTGCCCGCATGCCCGCGCCTACGGTGGCCGGAGATCGTCTGGCGACGTCCGACGCCGTGGGCGTCTACCACTGCGGCTGGGGTGGAGGGAGGACGCTGTCCTCTCCCTCAGGCGGCCCGCCTCCTCCTTCACGAGCATGACTGCTTCGCAGAAGGAGGCGACCGCTTCCCACTCCGTCTCGCCCCGCAGCATGGCCTCGACCAATGCCGGGCGCGAGAGGTCTCCGCCTATCGCCGTCGTGAGGACACGGCGGTGCTCTGCCCAAGCGGGGCAGTCCTGCACCGTATGCTCCACCGTGTCCTCCGGACGATCCTCGCAGTGGTGACACCCAGGCGTTTCTTCCCTCCCTATCAGACACAGGAACCTCCCGAAACTTCCGTGTCCGGTGAGGACCTGCGTCATGCGGTAGGTCAGGACGCCGTGACGCCTATCCAGCCACTCCTCAAAGAGGGGTCTTACCGCCGCGATTGCGGCGTGCCCGGACCTCGGTTGCGACAGTCGCTCCCTCCATACTGCCCTGAGATCACGCCGGAGCTCTTCCCGCCGCGCCTCGACTTGTCGAGGCAGCGGGGATTCGCCCCGACGCTGCGCCTCCACGCGCCATTCATAGACGCGCTGGAGGGCAGTCGCCTCCAGATCCCAGGGCAGCAATCCGGCTAGGAGGTTGGCCGATTCGCCGGCGATCGTGCGGTATCCCCGGATCATCCGGATAGCCATGACCCTCTGGCATGCGACCAGCTTGAGTGGTCGCGTCCGGATGCTTAGGGCCCACACGGGGGCCCCGTAGAGGGCCATGGACCGCACGACACCGGCGTACAGCCTCCGGCAGGAGGCATTTGGCCCGCCGAGATTGGGCAGGAGTCGCTTGAGAGCGGCTGCTGCCCGGTTCAGCCTTGGGGCCAAATGCAGGAAATGCTCCCTGAAGTTCCACCGGCTGTCGAGGACGAGTCCCAGGTACTTCATCGTCCTCCCGACGCCGATGCGAACCCCCTCCACCGTAATGTGGGACTCTGAACGTGGCGCGTTCAGACGGCCATGAAAACACATGGCCTCTGTTTTGTGCAGCGCCACGTCGAGTCCCAACTGCCGGATCCTATTAGCGACTGTCGCTACCGCCTGCGTCGCCACGTCGGCCGCCGCCTGGTGCGACTCTCCCTTCGCCAGGACGAGCGTGTCGTCGGCGTAACAAATTACGCCGACGCCGTCAGGGAGGTCGCCGCGCAGCACCCAGTCGTAACCGATGTTCCACAGGAGCGGCCCCAACACCGATCCCTGTGGAACACCGCACGACATCTCTCGCCGGTTCCACTCTCCCCGGTGACCGGGGTAGATGACGGCTCTGTCCGTCAGGTAGTCCTCGACTATACGACGGAGGTAGGTCGGCACCCGGTGATACCGGAGTGCCTCCCTGATGCAACTCCAGGGCAGGGTGTTGAAGGCATTGGAGATGTCTAAAGACACCCCCAAGACGACCCTGCCCCGGGAAACCGCATCCCCCGTCGTGAGGGCCCTCACGCGCGTGATGGCATCCACCGTCGAGCGCCCCCTGCGGAAGCCAAACTGGCTCTCCGCAAGGTCCGGGCCCACCCGATTCAGGTGCCCGACGAGGCGGTTTGCAATTACTCTTTCAAAGAGCTTGCCCACCTCGTCGAGCAGCACGATGGGCCGGAATGCGGACGGAGAGTCCGCAGGGCGCCCGGGCTTCTGGATCAGGACCAGTTTCCCCGTCTTCCAACGAAGCGGGAACTGGCCCCTCTCCAGGCACGCGCTAAAGAGCCCCCCCAGTCGAGGCCCGAGAGCCCCCGAGGCCAGGACCCAGGCTTTTCCTGGCAAAGGCGTCTCTGCTAACACAAGTTTTGTTTTTTTTACTTCCAAGGAGACTCTTATTTTATCAACACGTCGTGTTGATTTTTTTTTATCCTGTTATGTCCCACTGCTGGACAAAGGCCTACCCCAATTCCTTCCATAAAGTCTTTTCCCGAGCCACTCATATTTTAGTTAAGATTTTTAATTTAATGAACGTTTAGATAATCACATTTAATAGTTTATACGAGCTGTGTTTCTTACTGTACAGAGATTTTAGAAATGCACTTCGTTTAATGCATAAAGTTTTGGCTATCGTGCCGGAATGTCGCCGGATACGGATCGAGGTTGGCCGTTCCGCTTTTCTAAAAGAATGGCGATAAAAGTCATGTGTGAATGTCAATAGCAGTGTCGGTGCAACATGTACTGATATTTTTTTCTTATCTTGTATATTTTTGAGTTAATTTTGCTCACCTTTAATTTTTTTTCTTTCATATGTTGTGTTTGCTTCAGAATTAAGATATAAGTCTGATAAAATGTTTTAAGTAGTAATAGCCAAAAGAAAATTAGTAATGAACAACCTCGTACCCCAAACGCAGATACTGTCCCCGTCCCAGATACGGGTCATAAAAAAATAAGGTAAATTGAATACGTGACTAATTTTTTTTTTTAAATATAGGATATATTGCTGGTAAGTGCCTACGCATATTATTAACTAAATTATTAAAGAGCTGTGTACAATATGACTTTATCTACACTAGGTCGATAGGGTTCGAGTGTCCACCAAGTTTTTAAAGAAATTGTTAGTGACTAGAAGGCTGGCCTATTTCTGATTGTCCAGGATCAGTATTGCCATACGAAGCAAATATTTTATGAATATTTTTCAGTGTTGTTCCATCTATCTATTTATGAATATGTAGTCACAGCAAAATGTGTCGTCTCCTCTTTTTGCTATTATTTCTGCATGACACATTTAGCATCTCTAACTCTATACTCCCAAGTCTTCTTTGAGTATTGTTCAGATGGAAAATGAAGCGCATCCTCTTTGACAAACTTCGCGACTTCTTGTTACAAACAAACAGTCATTCTTTTGTATAGTCTGATTTAAAAATTTAAAAATAGATAAACAGTACTAGTCATGCGACTGGCTTTACCATAAACTACACTTTTAATAAGATCAGAGTAGGTCGAGTTGTTGGTCACGGGTTCGAACCCAGCCAGATGCATTACTTTGTAATTAAACATCGTGAGGAAACCACCATGTACTAGAAACAAAACGTCGAATCGAATCGTGGTGGATTATGGCCCACTCCTTCTCACAGAGAGGAGGCCTGTGTCCCAGCAGTGGGAACATTATAGGCTGATGATGATGGTGATGATGATACTGTTCAAATGCAGAGTACGGTAAGGTTGGCACAGTGGCAGAGCGTGTGACTGTTGCGCTGCGGGTCGAGCTCGATTCCCGGACGATTCATATCTATGTAGTATACCTACATGTACATAGTTGTTCCATGTGTGGGAGTGTGTGTGTGAGTTTAAATGTTTGTAGATGAACCCTCGACACAGGATAAACTCTCAGTGTGGGACAATGTTTGAAAAAACCTGTTACTTTCTTAACCCATGCTTTCTAGGGAGAATCACTTGCAGATTGAATAAATGGGCTTTGTAAACAACTTTAGGTGTAAAACCTGACAAATATACTAACGTTTGCAAGACTTAAAAATAGTATACACAGCAATGTTGAATATTGTTTTATTTTAATAAAAAAGTTATCAAACTATGCTATGGGCGACTGTCGAAAAGATAAAGCGAGGAACTTTCATCGCGAGGAGATTTAAAATATGAACATGGCTTGAAAACTTTAAACAAGTTTAAAATTAATGAAATAAGTTGTCCATTGTGTTTCCAAATTAGAATGTTCACAGATATGTTTTGGGAGCTATTTGTCTTTTCTGACAAGTTGGGAAACTGTCCTGCTCACTACACTGTTTATTTTAAAAACAGACTGTGGAAATATTTCAGAACTAGTTTTTGCCCGCGACTTTGTTCGCGTGGAATAGTGACTTCCGGCAGATTTTTGGTTTTACCCACATAGTACTCGATCTCACGGGATCTCTTCAAAAATAAATAAATTTTATTTTTTTATTTTTATTTTTTGTAATAAAAACTATCCTATGTCCTTTCTCAAGTTCCAAACTATGTCTGTACCAAATTTCACACAAATCGGTTCAGTAGTTTAGGCGTGAACAAAAGACAGACAGACAGACAGAGTTACTTTCGCATTTATAATATTAGTTTGGATTTTGGTAGACAAAAATAGTGTTAGTGTTTTTTATGCAGAATTAGCAAGGAAATAACTGATTAAGATGAGTGATCTAATTCGCTTTATTTTAAAAGAAGATTGAGGAAATCTTTAAGAATTTTGGTAGACTAAAATAATGTTGGTGCTTTTACGCGGAATTAGCAAGACAATAACTAATTATGATGACTGATCTAATTCAGATTTTAAAAGAAGACTGGGTAAATATTTTAGAATTTTGGTCTTTAAAACGTTTTTGTTGTTTTTACCCAGAATTAGCAAGGAAATAACTAATTATGATGACTGATCTCATTCTGATTTCATTGCATATCATAAAATCAACACAATGGTGCGTTTTACGTACATAGGAATTAGGTAAGTATTATTCACCATGTACAAATAATTAGGAATTTACCGAGAAAATTAGTCAGATTTAATATGAATCGTGCGTCACATTTTTGGGTGGTTGCGCTTCACGAAACATTGAAATTAGGTACTTTAGATTTCCTTGATATTACCAATTTGTCATAAACTGTCAATTTTTTTTGGCCCTTTTTCGTTTCTCCTGTAACAATTTGTCAGTTGCAGCAACGGAGCCTGGATTTTTGTCCGGTTAATGGCATTAGGCTGAGACTAATTAACTGTTTTCGGCAGCGGGCCGAAAACAGTGCAGTATTATATTATTTTGGATTGTTTTAAAATGGTACAAAAATAAACCACCACCAGAAACACTTCTACACCTGGCTATACATAAAGCTATACAAAACCAGTTTATCGTGGTCTCACTTTGCATGATCATTCCTCACATTCAACGGTCAGCTTTTACTGGTTTTTAATAGCCTTTTTTTTACTTGGTAAAATCCAAATGAATCCTCTCACCCAGGGCAGGACGTGAGGGACTGTCAATCTTGTACTGACTAAAATCCACGGTATCCTTCAATATCCCTTTACGTTCCGGGGTCACTGTTACCTGATTATACAGTCCCCCGGTTTTCATAGCTTGATGTGTAGCCGTGTGTAACCTATCAACCATTGTCTTAACAGTTAAAACTTTGTCAAACTGACAGGCGATAGCGAACCGGACCGAGTCCGAAGCGATCCGAGATGGCAAACTGGGTGCAGCGAATCGAGGCGTGACAGTTGTATTAGCTGACTTTTATGAACGACGTCAAACAGAGCAAATACGCCTTCGCTACGTCTTCGCATCGGTTCGGTCAAGCTATCGGAACGCTTTCGCTTTTCTATTTATTTATTTATGTACACACACAGATATATACAGGAAAATATTTTAAGAGGAATTAAAAGTACAAAGGCACTGCTTATTTCTAAAAGAAGAAATAAGCTCATTATCTCTCTGCTTATTTTCTATGTGACTGGATTCAAACAATTCCATACATTACAAATAAAAACGCCTCGCTTCGTATTCACCACGCCTGTCTGTTTGACAAAGGCTTTAAGACCAGTAACAGGTGGTTCCATTAGCGGTTCTCAGCATTATAATCATCTATTTTATTATGAACTTACTGCTGTCTTGACTAGCTACTTTAATTCACTTTTAGAGTAAGTGATTAATGTTCTAAACTTGAGTTAATATTAGTTGAAGACTGTTTTTAGTGATTGTTGATTAAAGGGGACCTTTACCCTTTTTGAGGTTGTCATTAAATGCAAAGTAACGTCCTTTTTATTCGCTAAACCCTTATTTGAATGAAGCTAGTCATTTTGGAAATCACCTTTTTTTTGTTTGTTCTAGCAGCCTACTGAACCTGCGGCCGTATTATGACGTTTTAAAACCGGGCTTGTTCCAGTGAGTGAAAGAGGCAGAGCTATACAAGTCGTCTAGCCACCTCGTTCACTCACTGGGACAAGCCTGGTTTTAAGACATCATAATACGGCTCCAGTGAAACTTTTAGTTTAATCCCGCTCTGCCCTGGTTTTTTTTTTTTTTGCGTGGTAAAATCATCAAATGAGTCCTCCCACCCAGGGCAGGGCGGGAGGGACTGTCAGACTTGTACTGACTAAAATCCACGGTGTCCTTCACAAGCCCTTTACGTACCGGGGTCACGGTAATGGGTAAGTCCCGCGACCCCGGCAGGCTTTGGCCCTCTAGAGGGGGGCCCTGTCATTATGTTTACAGGTTGTTGCTGACACTCTTTGAGGCGCGCGTGGAACACAACGCGCCGTCGACCCGGGCATGGTCCATGGTCGGACAGCAAGTCGCCCATTACTCGCTGCCCGCATGCCCGCGCCTACGGTGGCCGGAGATCGTCCTGTGACGTCTGACGCCGTGGGCGTCTACCACTGCGGCTGGGATGGAGGGAGGACGCTGTCCTCTCCCTCAGGTGGCCCGCCTCCTCCTTCACGAGCATGACTGCTTCGCAGAAGGAGGCGACCGCTTCCCACTCCGTCTCGCCCCGCAGCATGGCCTCGACCAATGCCGGGCGCGAGAGGTCTCCGCCTATCGCCGTCGTGAGGACACGGCGGTGCTCTGCCCAAGCGGGGCAGTCCTGCACCGTATGCTCCACCGTGTCCTCCGGACGATCCTCGCAGTGGTGACACCCAGGCGTTTCTTCCCTCCCTATCAGACACAGGAACCTCCCGAAACTTCCGTGTCCGGTGAGGACCTGCGTCATGCGGAAGGTAAGGACGCCGTGACGCCTATCCAGCCACTCCTCAAAGAGGGGTCTTACCGCCGCGATTGCGGCGTGCCCGGCTCTGCCCTGGGTGGGAGGACTTATTTAATGATTTTATCACGCTAAAAAAAAATGTAGCAACGTTCTGAAAGTTGGCGTAACTTCTGTGTTGATGAATTGACTTCCTTCGATTTACTAGAACAAGTTGACAAAATCACAAACATATACAATACACTCACAAACTTACACGTTTGTATTATTTGTAGGAAATAGGGTCAGTATAATAAGATACCGGTAAAGCAAAGTCTTTTGACTTCGATGCCACGATATTAGTTACAGATGTATTACAATACTAATAAAAAATAAAATAAGCAAAGCTATAAATAGTCCAAAAAATAATTTTAAATCCGATGCATTTATTTTCCATCTCAATTTATCCAATTTTAAAATATTCACTCGTGTATTTCCTAAGGTCACGTTACGTTCAGATGAGCGCATCCGACGCTAGTGACGTCATCATGTTATCTCCCAGATGTCGGAAAATCAACGTACTTCATATCTACATAAACGTAGATATAACTTGTGTGCATACTCTTAGTTATATTGCCACGTTGCCTCCGAGTATATGAGACCATTTTTAATATAATATGAGTATTTTACTCCGTTTAAAATAGAATTTGTTATTTTTGTGTGTTATTATATATTTATTTATAATATTAAAAAAATGAGTTTTTCTGGGATCCTGGGTGGAGCAGAAGGGCCTGACAGACTCATACTGACTAAAATCCACGGTTTTCATTCAATAGTCCTTTACGTTCCAGGATCACGGTTACCTGTTTAGACAGTCCCGCGGCCACTGATTATAATCATAATAATTTCGTTTGGCTACGTATGTATTTAACATTTATAGTTCTGTTTTAACTATTTTAGGGTATTTTTCAGTGTATGATATGTGCACAAAGTTATTAACAAAAGGGATTAAAATTTATTTAAAAAAGTGGTTTAAGGAAAGTCTTCTGCGTATCTTTATAGCTTCAGCTTTTTTAAGAGAAACAATATAGTAATTTACTCCATAAATAAATTGAAAAACTGTAGTCCGTCAGTAAGATTGTCAAAAATTAATGGACACGTGTTTTTTGTTCTTTTTGCTGCACCCCTGCAGTCGTCCCCACGTTCGAACTTTGTTTCATAATATTTAATGTAGACTTAATTATTATTACGAGTGGAGACCGTGGTCGCCCCCCTGCAAGATGGGTCGATGATGTGAAGAATGTGGCTGGCAGCGGATAGATACGGACTGCCCAGGACCGGGACGGTTGGTTCTCGCCGGGGGAGAGACTTACGTTCAGCAGTGGATGCCATTGGCTGACAATATAATAATTCTATTAATACAAATTGTAGCACATTGGTATTTAAATTATTAGTTCAAAGCTTCCAAGTCAGTCAGAACTTATAACAAGCTCAAATGTCTGCGTTTTCGGTTAAATTCATGCTTCAATATTCAGCTTCTATTAAATTATCCGCCTTGAGGTAAATCTGACGACTGCTTTATACGTAACCTGAATAGTTTTAGATATAAATTACCTCAGTCATGTCGAAAATTTAGGTATTCGGTAGTTATATCTGCTGTTCCATTAAAAGGTTTCTCTATCTACATGATGTTGGGCGTCGTTGCCGAGGGAGGCCTAGAGAAACGCTGGCGTATGATGACTTGGACGCGTTTATGCAAAATTTCCCGGACAAAACTGCACAAAGGAAGGAATCACCGTGACCCCGGAACGTAAAGGGCTATTGAAGGACACCGTGGATTTTAGCAAGTACGAGACTGACAGTCTCTCCCGCTCTGCCCTGAGTGGGAGGACTCATATGATGATTTTACCACGTTAAATAAAAATGTACCTTTTGTGTTGCATGAAGTGTTAAATAAATAAATAAATAGACTTTCGCATTTATAAAATACAATAAGATTTTAATTTTGCTCAAATCAGACAAAAAATAACAGTTGTATTTGTACCTACCTGTAATACCTGTTACGGTTTTGGCTGTTTGTATAAGTGGAAATGTTTGTAAACGCACCTACAATAAACAAAAAATTCAAATGCCGTGATGAAAAAAATCGCGCTGTAATTTAATGTATCACACATATGTGTTCCTATATTAAAATAATACCGTTTATGTCCCAATTATCATAAACACTTCACACAATACTATACATCTACAATCTACATACATACAAATTATGACTGTGGTTTGGTTGCATCTGGCAGGGCACGTGTGTCCGTATATAAAAATAACTGGCCGCCTTGAAAAGTGGCCACAGAACCGCTCTTGAACCATAAGTCCATAACCGACTTATAAATAAAGTGCCGGCATCCGTCAAAAATTAATCATACTGTACACTGATTTAGAATCATAACATGAATGAATGTGTATGACGCAATTTATATAATTTTTATTTCGTGGAAATAATTTGAATCACGCCTATATTGAGTAGAAAATATATTGAGTAGAAAAAATCGCATGTGTCTGCACGAAGCTTAAAGCTTCGTGCAGACACATGCGATTATACGAGCGTGGCGTCATCGCTGTCGCCGCACGCGGTGCCTTGCCGCATTGCTGTTCACACAGGAGCGCGCAAAGCACCGCGCCGCCGTGATGAGGTATGCTAATTATGCTGAGGTTAGGCGGGCCGGCGCGCGACAAGAGCGCGCGCGGCGCGCGTCACGCGGCGCGTTGCCGCAGGACGCCCTGCCAAGAGAGGTGAACCCAATTGTAGTACGTTTAGATTGGAAGCTACATTGGCATCTTGCGCCAGCGCGCGCGTCACGCGCGCGCGGTTTTCAACCCGGCGGGCGGCGAAGCACCCTTAAGTGCCACAAAAATATAAACTCTAAATGTACGAGGGTATGGACACGACGGGCCGCGACAAGTGCGACAAGAGCGCGCGCGGCGCGCGTCACGCGCCGCGTTGCTGCAGGACTACGCCCTGCCAAGAGAGGTGAACTCAATTGTAGTACGTTTAGAGTGGAAATTACCTTAGCCGCTTGCGTAACGCCGCGACAAAACCATAAGATAAGATAAGATAAGATAAGATAAGATAAGATAAGATAATTTTATTTGTATAAAACATGTGTAGGTTTACAGTTGGTAAAAAAATAAAGTTTCAACATGTTTTGCCTGGAAGGCGTACAAATACAATATTAATGACTTAAAACAATGAAATCATGCAGTTACATAAAATTAATAGAACATTTCAAATGAATACAGTAATTAATAAAATAAAATAAAAGATGTCAAAAGTAAAATAAAAAATGTCAAAAATGAAAATTTATACAACAATAAAAAAAAACTGTCTAAATAATGTCATTTAAATAGTCGGCAACATTATAGTAGCATTTATTTACTAGAAAATTCTTCATAGTTTTATTAAAATTGTCAATATTTAAATCTTTGTATGTCTTTGGTACCTTGTTGTATAGGTTTGGAGCCATGCAGAATACACTCTTGCTCATGAGAGCTGTTTTAGCACTATGAGAACGAAGTCTTTGGTTATCGCGTTGACTTCTTTCGGAACCATCGGAATACTTCGGAAACAGTTGGGGATTCTTCTTAACAAATAACAATGTTTCCAATATATACAAAGAGGGAAGTGAGAGAATTTGATATTTAATAAAATATGGTTTGCAACTGTCTGTTGTATGAAGACCAAACATAGCTCTTATGCATCGTTTTTGCATTTTAAATATAATATGTTTATGTGTGGAATTTCCCCAGAAAATAATTCCGTATCTAAGGATCGATGCAACAAGTCCGTGATAGGCAGTAAGCAATGTATCTGTATTTACTATTGGGGCGAGTTTATATAGTGCGAAGGAAGAACTGCTAATTCTCTTACTAATTACGTCAATGTGATCTTTCCAATCAAGTTTTCTGTCAATGGTTAGTCCTAGGAATTTTGCATTTACAACTCTGCTTATCATGTGATTTTTATAACTTAAATTAATGTCATTTTTTATTGGCATTCTTTGACTAAAATGCATGATTTGTGTCTTATTTAAATTAATTTTTAGATTATTGTTGTCCAACCAGTGAATTATAGAAGCCAGAGTATTATTGATGTCAAGTTCATAGGTGTCAGTTTTCTTACATGCTATTGTCATCGTGCTATCGTCTGCAAAAAGAGTCATTGGATGCTCAGTAGAGTTCGGAAAGTCATTTATATATATAATAAATAATAATGGTCCCAGAACGCTTCCCTGGGGTACACCGAATTTCACTATTCGTTCTTGAGACAAATAAGTGGTTTCTTTTTTTGTTCTATCTATTCTCGAAATGGCTGTTATTTGTCGTCTATTAGATATATAGGATTCAATTAAATTAAGAACATTGCCTCTAACTCCATATGTGTCAAGTTTATTAACTAAAATAGTGTGGTCAACATAATCGAATGCTTGTGTCATATCGCATAGCACAGCGCAAGTGGGAGTCCTTTCATCCATTTGTAGCATAACAGTGTGTAAAAAATCATAGATAGCCATATTGATGGTCTTTTTTTGTCTAAAACCTTTTTGCTCATTACGAAGAATATTATTTTTTTCCAAATAAAGGTTTAACTGTTTATAAACAAATTTTTCAAAAATCTTTGACATAACTGGTATCAGTGCTATTGGTCTATAATTTTCGATTAGGTCTCTATTTCCTTTCTTAAATAATGGTTTTACTATTGATGTTTTCATACCATCAGGATAGGTACCAGTACTGATACACAGATTCATGATGTGACTTAAGTGGTTGCAAATTATATCACCGACAAATTTAATTATTTTGGTAGAGACACCGTCATAGCCTACGCTGTTAGTATTTTTGAGTTGGTTTATAATTTGCAAGATATCATAAGGTAAGCTTGGGGCCATGAACATTGATTTTTGTCTATTTAAAATACCTGCTGTGACGTTTTTTCCCGACTCTTGTATAGGGACAACTCTGTCAATGAAATAATTATTGAAATGATTTGCTATTGATTCTGGATTTGTAATTGTATTATTATTAACATTAATTTTAAGTAAAGAGTCCCGAGGTATATTTAATTTCTTATTGTTTATTATTTGCCATGTCATTTTAGTTTTATTTTCAGACGTTTTGATATTATAGTTATTTTGGGCCCTTTGGGTAAGTCGTATAATTTTTTTAAATAATTTATTGTATTTAATAAAGTGCAATTTATTGGTTTTAGACGGTTTCAGTCTGTATTTCCATAACAATTGCCTCTTCTTCTTACTACAGATTTTAACACCACGTGAGATCCATTTTGCTTTTCTGCGTATGTTAATAGTAATAAGTTTACATGGGAAACAGAGTTTGTAAAACAATGTAAACTCCTCCATAAACGAATTATATGCAATATTAGCGTCATCTATATTATAAAAATCAGCAAATGTGAGACTTTCTAAGCATAATCTGAACTTTAACATATTTTGTTTTGAATAATCTCGTTGTGTTTTTTTCCAATATTTACTATTGTATGTATTTTTTACAGGACACTTTAGTAGCTGTGCCGTGTGGTCCGATAATGCAAATTCTATCACTTCCGTCCCACATCGATTTTGAAAATTATGTGCAAAATTATCGATGCAAGTCTGACTTTTTAATCGAGTAGGTTCATTAATAGCTAATTTCAAATTGTAATTTAATAACAAACAAGTAAAATCAAGGCTCAAATTACTTTTTTTCATGATATCAATATTGAAGTCGCCAGCTAGTATAATGTTGCTATATTTTTTATTACTTATTCTTGTTAGTAATTGATCTAACTTTTCAAAAAATACATTTAAATTTGTAGCTTTTGGTACACGATAAATGCACACAATTAAGATATTATACTTTGTTAGTAATATTCCACAACATTCAAATATATTAACCACCGACAATTTCGTAACCTCTGGTACTTCTTTCCAAAAATGATCATTTCTGACTAAAATACATGAACCACCTCTTTTACTATTAGTTCTGCTAAAATAAGAAGCCAAACTGTAATTTGGGATCAGCAGATGTGTTTCCTCGCCTTCTGACATAAAATGTTCCGTTATGCACAATATATCAACTTTTAATTCTCTATCTTCAAGATCTTCTAAGCAGACTGTAAGCATGTCTGATTTGTTGATCAATCCTGCAATATTCTGATGCAATATTATTAATTTCTCATTAGTCAAGAAAAAAACTTTCTTCTTCTAAGTGTGTCCGTAATTCGTTATTGTTGTATTCTCTTAAATTCTGAATAAAGTCGTTTATGTCTCTGAAGATGATGCGAATGCCTTTGTCATTAATTATTCCAGTACTTCTATTATACAGTGAATAGTCATCATAATATATATTTTTATTGGAATCTAAAAGATATGCATGCTCATGTGTTATTATGTCCAGATATAACAGGTTGTTGAAGTTTTCAACCCTCCAATTATGCATGTTTACGTAATCTTTACACTTATAGGTAGGCAAACAGATGATAACATTTGTATGTGTTATATTTTGTAGTGTCTCACGAATAAAAATAATCTGGTCAAAGTAATTTTGCGTCTCTTTAAAGTCTTCTTCGCCTATAAGTATGATACAATAATCTTGTTTTGTGAAATTGTGTAGTTTTTTGTTTATTCCTGTAAATTGTTGTTTGTTCCCTGTATGGGGTGATATGTAATGGCAAAATTCAAAATTGTCCTCGATTGTCGCTTCAGCGATCTGTAAAATCCTATTCTTGTTATTGGTACTCATTATACATATTTTATTTTTTGTTGTTTCTGGTCTAGTGACATTCCTATGTGATTTCATGTTGTTCTTTTCAAGTTCAAAGTTCATTTCGGCATCATTATTTGTAGGAGAACTCGTTCGAATCTGTTTGGCAACTGAACTTAGTTTTTGTTCAGGTTTCCGTTTCTGACGATTTTTCTGACCCGATGATGGCGTAGGAGTAAACCTGATTTTCTTGTAGTTTCCTATAACTATTTTGTTTTGCTCTAATTCTAATTTTAGTTGTTGATTTTCCTGTTGCAAATGTTCTACTTCTTGGTTTATGGATGCCAATTCCATTCTTAGCTCTTTTATTTGTTTGATGTAAGTCTCATTTTCATTCATAGTATTCTCAGGTAAACTCATTTCTGTAGTATCAAACATTGAGCTCGAAGAACTATTTAAATTTAAAGAAACGGTTTTACTATTAGTTTTACGGCATGTAACGTTGTCAGAATCCATTACTTTTGGTTTTTATGTGAATACGAATCACAAAAAGAGATCACCGATGGCGGGGATCGATCCTGGTACTTTTTAAACGGAGCGTCAGCGATGGTCAACACATTACGGATCGAGCCATTTGAACAGTGATAGTTTAGTTCAAATAGCACATCGTATGTGACCTTATGTCAAAAAAAGTCGTTAAACACTTTTTGAATTTAAAATGTCTAATGAGGTCCAAAGTTCACTTCTTTGTTTGATTTGTACACTTTGTTTACCTTTTGTTTTTGTTCCTTTTTATCACTTATTTAAACTTTTACCGTGTCTAAGTTAAGTTTGTATGATATTATATTGCACGTTAAACACTGTTATATGGTTGTAACACTTGACATATGTCTGTATTATGGAGTTTATGGGATACAAGTATTAGGTATTCAATATTAATGTTCACTGCAGTATTTAAGTTTTATCAACACTAACACAGTTGCACAACACAGATTAGTTTGTTATCGTACTAATTATATGATAGTTTATTTGGTCTTACTATTTTTAAAACATTTAATAACGCGGAGCACAAACTTGCCGTGGCTCAACGCACTCGCGAAAGCTGTATTTGATATTTTTATTCGTAAATCAAACTTTGACTCTTTTATGACACCCAATTATAAAAGAAGTGTTGGGAGCTCTTACATTTGTGCGAAATTTTCATTTTTTAAACTTTGGGGAAATTAAGCCACCGCCGCCATTAATTATACTTAGGATGATTAGATAATTTCCTGTCCCCTTTTTATTACAACTTTGAGAGCTTAGACCTTTTCATAATTGTTTTGAACAATTTATTTAATTTGTTTTTGTTGTTAATGTTCCGGAGTAATTTCTAGTGTGATCATTAGGAATTTCTCCAGTGTCGTTTCGGGTTTGGGTTTTTAAATTCTTAGACCATCAAGAGATCCTCGTACGAACTCCACAATTTTAACTATTTTCTGTCCTACGAGTGAGACACTGATAAAATTACTAAAGTTGTAAACACACAAGAATCGAGAATTACACTCAGAACGAATCATACTAATGGACATAAAAATAAAAAGAGCATAAAACTTACAGCTACAAAAATAAGTCTACAATTCAATATAAAATATTTTCAGAAAACATGTTTCTCAGGTATTTGATCACAATTTGTTTTCTCAGAGTGGTGGCATACGAATCGACCAAATTCTAACATTTTCGTACGTCAGCGATACGGGACCCAATAGCGCGACCCTTCACCCAGCCATCTCTTATTGAGGACTTACGTCCGAGTCAAACGGACATCTATCAGCTAAATTGGGTATGTACTGAGGAGCTGAAGTTTTTTAGCTGACTCGTCTCAAAAAGTTTTTACGGATATTACCGGTGGATCTGAGAGTGAATGGAAATGGTAGATATTAAATATTGATGTTAGGTATTAATTATTGTATTCTAGTACTCTATTTAAATGAACTTTTTTGTTGCGACTGTGAGACACGTACTCGTATAAGCTTTTTGTATGTTTTAATGATAGCTATAACAATATACCAATATTACCTAAAAAAAACGTATCTTCATGTGATAGTCATAATAAATACATTTCTGTTGTATTTGCTTTTTTTCTCTTGCAGTTTTAATAAAGTATTCTACACCTACGGCTTTTGTAAGGTTCATCACCCAGTGCCAGAAGTCTTCAGAAATCAGTGCATTCCATAACATTCTAAATTTTTCAATTTTATACTTTAAATCTAAGTTCCAAAAACACATAATTAATTAGGCATCTACTTACACAACATCAGAAGAAAACATTTAAAATTAAAATATACTTCTCCGAATATCCATTCATTTGTCCAAATACAAGCCGAAAACAAGGACCCTAATTCGTCGGCCATGACCAATGACGCAAAAAAGGTTGTAGCCTTTCTAAATTTATTTATGGGGACATTTTGTTTGCGGTCAGAAAACTGTACGTCACCTGAAACATCCGAACAATCCGTATAAATCCCAACAATATGGCTACCCTAGTTGTTGTTATAAATTATACCGCGCTTTCACTAAACTGTTTTTACATTTGTGAAGTACAAAAAGAGTAAGCTACAAAGGAAATGAAAAAAAGAAAAATATAAAGCTGTGTTGCTTTAAAAATATTTTAGCACAGGATTTGGGTGAAAAGGTTTAATGTTTGAATAGTTTACTGTAATGCAAACGGTTAGCAAGTCGGAAAGGGTGAAGAGGTTATGGAGACATCAGGACGTCTAAAAAGACCCGTTTAAGGGTAGTTTATGGCATAAATAAATAGAATATCTGTTTAGTCCGTCAGTTAGAGTATTGAAAAATAATGAACACGTATTTTTTTGTTTCTTTTTTTAAAATCAATGCCTATTAACATAGATAAAACGTTTCGAAATTCGAGATTTGGGGCGTCATAACGCCTGTAAAATTATACCGACCGAGTGACTTTTTATGATTTTTAGAAGCGTTATATGTTCGTCAATTTTCATTAACATTATATAAGAAAAATATGAGTCCCATATTTTTTGATAATCTATCTTTCAGACAAATTTTTTTTTAGTGTAATATATAGCCTATTGCGATAAAATTCATTAAATGGAATATTCTGTTTTATTGCACAACCTATAGTAAAGTGACACGTAGAGTGCATCATATTCGTTCATCATCGGGTTGTGAACTGTTTGAGGCCAACCACGAAGTGTGATAGCTACTCCTTCAAAAATTGTTGTCGCCTTCAGTTTTTATTGTTTATTTTTTTACTAAACATTGACACTAAGAATGTGTCCTACGTCGTGGGTGCGTTTACAAACATATAAAGTCACATACACAAACACCCAGACCCGTAACTATTTTAGATCATAATATTTACTTTGTGCGGGAATCGAACCCGCGACACGCACCATTGCTTAGCCACTGCCCACTGCGCCGACTGCCGTCATAGTTATTACTACATAATAGCCTGACAACTATAACTCAATGGATAAACCTGAGTGCACATTTTCACACTGATCGTGCAAACGGGCATTATTCAATCAATTACACTGGTAACGGATACTACCAGTGAAACTGATTTAATTAGTAAGTACAAACACGAATATATGGCAAGGTAAATGGTTCAATTTACATAAAATAACACCACTATTCTCCTTAGATATCGCAGACCTGTCAATAGCAGAAACAGGGTCCTTTTTATTCAATAAAAGTTTGATAGTTTCTTTCGTCCTGGGCAGCAGAAGAAAAAGCCAACCCTGTAGGCCGTGTCACTGCAGTCAGCAATAACAATACAAGTAGTTGTTCCGGGTGTGGGCGTTTGAGTATGTGAGTTTATATGTTTGTAAACGCCCCCACGACTCAGGAGAAAATCCTAGTGCGGGGTAACGTAAAAAAAAATACAAAAAAACTTAAACATCTCTTTGAATACTTGTCTAAAACAGCTGTCAACTACGAAACGGCATTTGACGTTGATATAAGTTTTGCAGTTACACTTTTTTTTTAAACAAAATCCGCCGCATCACATTAGAACATTGGCATTAGTTATGTACTTTTTAAAGCTTCTGTTATAATAATATCAGACATTTTGTGCCCCCAGTAAACATCTGTTTAACTTTTTGTGGTACGACGGATTTTGTTTGAATCCAGATTTGCTGCAAAAAAAAACGTTGACTCACAAACAATAAATAGGGAATTGAACTGAAGACTCCTGGTTCAACAGTCACCTTTGCAACTACTACAGAACGTATTGAACGCTCTATTTGTTCTGTCCAATCACGTGCCTGTATCAGTTGAATGGAAATTCTTCAATAAATATTCAAATGAAAGAAGGAAAGAAAATCGTGGGTCTCGCCCAACGACGAGGAATGGTCGACAAATCTTCTTGACATTTTTTATATTGTTATATATATCAGCTAGCTCTCCAAATATA
This sequence comes from Agrotis puta, assembly GCA_943136025.2. Lineage (NCBI taxonomy): Eukaryota > Metazoa > Arthropoda > Insecta > Lepidoptera > Noctuidae > Agrotis > Agrotis puta. The sequence goes on along the minus strand of OW964176.2, from coordinate 4,875,342 downwards.
TAAACGTCGTTGTTACCACAGAAAAAATACGGAAGATCTGTTATCTACGGAAAGGTCGTTTTTTTGCCTTTTTTATTTTACTTTAATACCTCAATCTTACTGTTTTGTGTTGTTTTAAATTTTGTAACCAGTTGATTTTTCGTAGTTCCACTTTAATTGGTTGAAAAGTTCATCACCATAATCATCATCTTCATCATATCAGTCGTAGGATGTCCACTGCTGAACCGCCTCTCCTATAGATTTTCAACAGGACCGGCTTGCATACAGCGTAAAAAGTAGTTTCATAATTGAAATAAGAGCTTTTTAAAACTATCGAAGGTAAAATATCGTACGATAGTATATATAATAACTGACGGATCATATAAATATAAATCATGTTTTGTATTTGGAATGGATCCAATCATAAGAACAGGAATACTACTAGGTAGGTTAGTACCTCTCTACCCACACTACTACCAACTACTCACTATCTATCAACTAAGAATAGAATCGATGCCATATATAAATTCATGTACACTTTTCTATTGCCTTTCTACATGCTCTTAAATGCACAAAAAAATCCTATGAAAATAACAATATCAACATAGTAACCGATAACCACATATTATTGAAAAAAAAAACGTAATTGTGGTTCACAAAATGGCGCCGCAAAAGGATTCCTAGTTTAAACGCAGAAGTATCAAATCCCACTATTAATATCAAGATAATGACACAAAATCTCGAAATACCAGATTATTTATCATCTGTAGCTGTCACATTCCTTCCTTGAACCACTCTCGCTAATTGGTCGTGATGCACAACCCTTATGGCGTAATGAGACGCACAAACTAATTAATTTGTGCGACATTAAGTACCCGGTGACAACCAAGGAGAGGTATAATCCAACAGTGAGTGAAGATTGGCTTTGGATGATGATGATGAAGTGACGGGGTTGAGAGGCATCGTAGGAATACGTTTGATCATTTACAGAAGGATTTCTCTTACACAGTACCAGGGCCGCCTTTAAGGGGCACTTTTAGACTATGGAGCCTATGTCTGGTGCAAAATTAAAAAAATACCGACAATGGCCTATCGCGTCTCGATCGAAAATGAATATTTACGATTTTATAATTCACTTCGAAAATAGACATACTTTTTGACACTAAAATAATGATAATAAAAACACACAAAAATATACGACAGTTAACTTACAAAAAAAATCAAGAGAATCATAGGTAAATAATCAATGTACAATAAAAGAGAAACAAAGCGACACCGAAAATTTTAGAACATTGGAATTAGTAATGTACTTTTTTAAACTTCTGTTATAATATTATCAGACATTTGGGGCCCCCGGTATTTTGGGGCCTCTGAACATGCCTTGTAGTACCCAATGCAAGAGATGGTCCTGTAGTCTTGATTAATCCACTCAGTAAGACAAAAAAGTTTGTGTTTTTAATTAGTAAAGTGAATCACGTTTGAGCACATTCCTAGTGGTTTATGTAGGGCAGGGTAACATTAGTACGGTGGCTTTAATTAAAACACGTCCGGTACTGATTACTGAGGATTGAAAGGCTACAACACATTTATCTACAAAGTAGATTTTTCTCCTTCTACACATAAATTGTTTGAGATTAGGTCTTGCCTCAGAAAAAAAAAATGAGAAGAAGGTGACTAAAAATTTGTTTTACTTACTTAAAACATTATGAAAATTGAATTTGATAAAGATGTATGAAAGAACCAGAAACTCAGACTCCATTGGCACTAAAAGGCCACCAGTAATTTAACTCAAGAATGACACCAAAATCAATGGGTAGAAATGAACGTGATGAGCGTTGCCAAAGTATTTATGATGAACCTATTGGTTTGAGTGTTGCCAAAGTATTGATGATGAACCCAGTTTGTCGCAATCGTACCTTTGGTACAGTTAAATAAAAATAAATATATTATCAACGGACTATGGTCCAAACCACTTGGCGACTTCGAAATTAGTAAATATAATACAACCTACTGTAGTTTTTGTCTATTCAGTTAATAATGTAGTTCTACCTGGTTTGTAGTTCTGCCAAAGTAGAAGGTCTAACTCATATTGAACTTAAGTTACTATACAAGCAGTAAGTTAACGAATTCATTGGTTCATCAAAGCAAACTTGCTTTGATGAACCAATGAATTCGTTAACTAAAAAGTGCCTACCTGAAACTTCAGGTAGGCACTTTCCAAGTCTGCCAATCTTTGATAATTTTCAGGCAAACTAATTAGACTCTTCGGAGCTTGACGTTACTCGAGTTGGTCTTTTAAGTTACAATAATTTTATTAATTTATTGCAAGCTTCTTTTTTTCGGAGATGCAATACTATTTTTACGTAGAGTGACACTTGAAATACCCAACGATTTTCAAATTTAATTATAAACCTCGTTACGTTGAAATTCACGTATTAATTAAAACGCTGCCCGAAGGTTCCCGAATGGAGACCACGTAGCGGCAAGCGCAGCGTAGGTCGTTCACCTACTACAAGATGGACAGACGATCTGATGAAGAGTCCAGGATCGTTCTGGATGCAAGCCGCTTCAAATCGGAAAAAATAGTTAACCGTTTTATTATCTTTGAAATGGATTAACAAAAAAACAAATTGCCAGGTTACGAACACTAACTGTTATTCTAAAGCTAAATAAGACATTGGTTTATAATAGAAACCGTTTCCGTCGTTGCAATTAATTAATCATGGAACATTGTCAATTCGAGACTGAACTTTGAAGAGGCTCTCGTTGGTAAGTACAATGTTCCGAGGGTTTATGAAGAGTTACCGCTACTTGGGGTTGCGTTTAATTGAACATTCACTGTCTATAAAAACACAAGTTACTTGCGTCTGTTTATAAGGATTTTTTTTAACGTGGTAAAGTCATCATATGAGTCCTCCCACCCAGGGGAGAGCGGGAGGGACTGTCAGACTTGTACTGACTAAAATCCACGGTGTCCTTCAATAGCCCTTCACGTTCCGGGGTCACGGTAATTCGTTAGTCCCGCGACCATTCGTGAGTCCCACAACCGTCTGTTTCTAAGCATGGATAATCCCGTAGAATATAACTTGACATACTAATAGGTAAAGGTTTTGAGATGTAAGGAACTGAATACCTACCAGAAAAAAAACGACGGGTTGCACTCTGGGAGTGCCGGCAGAAGTGAAAACTTGAATAGTAATAAACACACACGAACATTCGCGCAAGCGCCCTGCACCGTCTTACGAATTTTCGATCAGGCAGGTCACGTGTCCTGACGCGTGTTTAACATTTTTTACCCTTTCCAAACAAAGTGCACAACGCAGCTTAAGAAGTTTTCACTTCAAAAACAGTCTTAGGAAACCCTAAGACTGTTTATACGATGTTTCCCTTCACTGTTTTGAGAACAGTAGTGATAAAATAAATTACACAGCCTATAAGTGTTCGAAACCTCAAACTACCTACTACACGTAAGGCTTATCATTAAGCCGCTCAAGCTCAATGATGAGCCTTACGTGTAATAGCTCAAGTCAATAGCCTATTATAGTCATAAGTTAACTCCACTTATTCATAAATGCTTATGTTTGTTTGTTCAGTACCGCTATAAACAACTCAAAAACAAAAGAAAACGAAACATTCGAATGCCTTTTAAAAAAAGAAATATAAAGCATAAACTTAAACAAACAAAAGTGTTATAAAATAATCGGCCGCCGCCCGCCGCTGTCGCCTTCACAATTTGTGCTGTAGTACCTTACAGCGCTTTCAGCGAAAAGCTGCACAATTTTAAAACTTTATTGAATTTGTTCCCAGCATACTGCCTTGTTATTACGACTGTACTATTCTATGAATCTATTCCTCTTTCTTTTCATTTTCGTGTGAGGACATTTCTACCCTTTTTTTTGTAAACATTTTTTTCCTGGGGTAGAACGAAATAAATTGTCAGAATCGTACTGACTAAAACTATTATTTGTTCCTCCAATTGCCTTCAGCGTTCTAGGGCTGCCTGCCAACCTCTTCAGACATTGCCGTGACCATATAAAATTTGGTCGTATCGGGCACCATCAATGTGGCATGTGGCAACGGGCATCATCAATTGACAAGCCTGTTGGTCTAGTGGTTAGTGACCCTGACTGCTATGCCGGAGGCCGTGGGTTCGATTCCCACCCAGGACAAATGTTTGTGTGATGAGCACGATCATTTGTTCTGTGTCTGGGTGTAATTTATCTATAATATGTATGTATTTAGAAATATATAAGTATGTTTATCAGTTGTCTAGTACCCATAACACAAGCTCTGCTTAGCTTGGGACTAGATGGCGTTGTGTGATAGTTCTGGAATAAAAAAATAATAAAAAACTTTTTCAAAAAAAATGTAACCGCCTTCAAAAAGATCGATGGCTTTGTTATTTTTTATTTCATTGTTTTTTTTTGCCACCGACTTCCGAAATAAAAGTTATTTTGTAGATTATTTTACCCTTTTTTGTGGTTCTTTTTGAAGGCGGTTACATTTTTTTTGAAAAAGTTTTTTATTTTACTCTTTTTAGTTTAAATATTCAACCCAAATTCTTGCCAAATACATATAATATAATCCGTAGCACTGGTAATAACATCCCTCATGTACACAATAAGCTAATAAAATTCCCTATCTCAAAAACTACTGAACCGGTTTTGATGAAACTTGCAGTATTCCCTAAGTTGAACGATACCTAGCACAAAGAAAAAATAATTATTTAAATCGGACGTGTAGTTCCGGAGACATGCGAACAATGAATCAGTCGATGCCTACTGCTTACTGTTAAGGAGTTGTACCTTCCATCATCAGCTCAGCTACATAAGATGATGATTACCATACGTAAGTACTTAAATTACTTCATAAGATTTACGAAAAACGATGGGTGGGCCGATAAAATTTGAGGGTTGCCCTCGGTTTCTCCAAGATCCAATCATCAGATTCTGATTTGGTGACAATGGGACCACACGGGAAGCACCAGCTTTCAAACAAAAAAAGAATCTTGAAAATCGGTTCACCCAGTCGGTCGTAATGCGGTAACAAACAACTGTTAAGGAGTTGTACCTTCCATCATCAGCTCAGCTACATAAGATGATGATTACCATACGCAAGTATTTAAATTACTTCATAAGATTTACGAAAAACGATGGGTGGGCCTATAAAATTTGAGGGTTGCCCTCGATTTCTCCAAGATCCAATCATCAGATCCTGATTTGGTGACAATGGGACCCCACGGGAAGCACCAGCTTTCAAACAAAAAAAGAATTTTGAAAATCGGTTCACCCAGTCGGTCGTAAGGCGGTAACAAACATAAAAAAAAAAAAAAAAAATACAGTCGAATTGATAACCTCCTCCTTTTTTTGAAGTCGGTTAAAAATGTTGCCAACCTGTGGTTTCAGAGTTAATGAAACCGTCTCTGGGACTTATACATAAATATGGATTAATAAATATAAAAAATCCAAGTTTCCTCACAACGTTTTCCTTTCCCAACGTCAGTGTGCAAAATGAATTTCGGAAGTACTTCCGAAGTACTGAGACTAAGACGCCATCAGCTCAACCTACCCCACTCTATCAAAAAAATCTAAGAAAGACAGATTGAGGCAGGTTGATATGCTGGCGTGTGTACAACATATGTATTGATAAAAGCACACTGTTAATTGCCCAACCTTGTGCATAAGAGATGAGGAGTTAGCTTACTTACCTCTAGCTAGTCTATAACGACAGTAAATCAATTATTCGCTTCGAATCGAGATCTCTTGTAAAGTTTTCGTCTGTAATTTGTGTTTGGCGAGTGTTGTAAGCAGGTATCAAGTAGATTGTAAACTGGTTGGGTGAGTGTTAAGTTTAATTGATAAAGTTACAGATTAGTATCTACTCCGCCTGTTGTATTATGCGTTTGATTTTAACAATTATTAAATATAAAAATCACTATCACTACATAGTATAAAACAAAGTCGCTTCCCGCTGTCTGTCTGTCCCTATGTATGCTTAGATCTTTAAAACTGCGCAACGGATTTTGATGCGGATTGTTTTAATAGAAAGGGTGATTCAGGAGGAACGTTTACATGTATTTAACATGCATAATATAGTGCGTTATTCATCCGTGCTGACCCGGGGCGGGTCGCTAGTGTTATCCTAACTAATATTATAAATGCGAAAGTAACTCTGTCTGTCTGTCTGTCTGTCTGTCTGTCTGTCTTTTCTTCACGCCTAAACTACTGAACCGATTAGTGTTAAATTTGGTACAGACATAGTTTGGAACTTGAGAAAGGACATAGGATAGTTTTTAACCGACTTCAAAAAAAGGAGGACTGTATTTTTTTTAATGTTTGTTACCGCATTACGACCGACTGGGTGAACCGATTTTCATGATTCTTTTTTTGTTTGAAAGCTGGTGCTTCCCGTGTGGTCCCATTGTCACCAAATCAGGATCTGATGATTGGAGCTTGGAGAAATCGAGGGCAACCCTCAAATTTTATAGGCCCACGCATCGTTTTTCGTAAATCTTATGAAGTAATTTAAGTACTTGCGTATGGTAATCATTATCTTATGTAGCTGAGCTGATGATGGAAGGTACAACTCCTTAACAGTAAGGAGTAGGTAGTCGTACTGATTCATTGTTCCTATATCTCCGGAACTTCACGTCCGATTTAAATAATTCTTTTTTTTTGTGCTAGGTATCGTTCAACTTAGGGAATTGCAGTATTCCCTAAGTTGAACTAAGTTTCATCAAAATCGGTTCAGTAGTTTTTGAGATAGGGAATTTTATTAGCTTATTGTTTACATGAGGGATGTTATTACCAGTGCTACGGATTGTATTATATGTATTTGGCAAGAATTTGGGTTGAATATTTTAACTAAAAAACGAAAAATAAAAAACTTTTTCAAAAAAGATGAGAGAAAAAGAAGATTATTTTACCGTTTTTTGTGGTTCTTTTTGAAGGCGGTTACATTTTTTTTTTGAAAAAGTTTTTTTATCCTAACTAATATTATAAATGCGAAAGTAACTCTGTCTGTCTGTCTGTCTGTCTGTCTGTCTGTCTGTCTGTCTTTTCTTCACGCCTAAACTACTGAACCGATTAGTGTTAAATTTGGTACAGACATAGTTTGGAACTTGAGAAAGGACATAGGATAGTTTTTAACCGACTTCAAAAAAAGGAGGACTGTATTTTTTTTAATGTTTGTTACCGCATTACGACCGACTGGGTGAACCGATTTTCATGATTCTTTTTTTGTTTGAAAGCTGGTGCTTCCCGTGTGGTCCCATTGTCACCAAATCAGGATCTGATGATTGGAGCTTGGAGAAATCGAGGGCAACCCTCAAATTTTATAGGCCCACGCATCGTTTTTCGTAAATCTTATGAAGTAATTTAAGTACTTGCGTATGGTAATCATTATCTTATGTAGCTGAGCTGATGATGGAAGGTACAACTCCTTAACAGTAAGGAGTAGGTAGTCGTACTGATTCATTGTTCCTATATCTCCGGAACTTCACGTCCGATTTAAATAATTCTTTTTTTTTGTGCTAGGTATCGTTCAACTTAGGGAATTGCAGTATTCCCTAAGTTGAACTAAGTTTCATCAAAATCGGTTCAGTAGTTTTTGAGATAGGGAATTTTATTAGCTTATTGTTTACATGAGGGATGTTATTACCAGTGCTACGGATTGTATTATATGTATTTGGCAAGAATTTGGGTTGAATATTTTAACTAAAAAACGAAAAATAAAAAACTTTTTCAAAAAAGATGAGAGAAAAAGAAGATTATTTTACCGTTTTTTTGTGGTTCTTTTTGAAGGCGGTTACATTTTTTTTTTGAAAAAGTTTTTTTATTATATATATATTTTTACGGGTTAAGCTGCGCTTGCCGAGGTTGGTCTGTGGATGGGTAAAACGCACTCGGAAAGCACGTAAAGTCGTTGGTCCCGGCTGTCATTTGAAGATCTTTGACAGTCGTTACTGTCAGAAGCTCTAAAGTCTGATAGCCAATCTTACCATGGGGTATCGTATTACCCAGTTACTGGGTTGTGGAGGTCCGACAGGCAGTCGCTCCATGTAAAATACTGATATCCAGCTGCATCTGGTTTGACTGGAAGCCGACCTCAATATAGTTGGGAAAACACTAGGCAGATGATGAACGGAGTATAGATAATTCTATCCAAACTAATATTATAAATGCGAAAGTAACTCTGTCTGTCTGTCTTTTCTTCAGGCCTAAACTACTGAACCGATTTGTGTGAAATTTGGTACAGATATAGTTTGGAACTTGAGAAAGGACATAGGATAGTTTATAACCGACTTCAAAAAAAGGAGGAGGTTATCAATTTTATGTTTGTTACCGCATTACGACCGACTGGGTGAACCGATTTTCATGATTCTTTTTTTGTTTGAAAGCTGGTGCTTCCCGTGGGATCACCATTGTCACCAAATCAGGATCTGATGATTGGATCTTGGAGAAATCGAGGGCAACCCTCAAATTTTATAGGCTCACCCATCGTTTTTCGTAAATCTTATGAAGTAATTTAAGTACTTGCGTATGGTAATCATCATCTTATGTAGCTGAGCTGATGATGGAAGGTACAACTCCTTAACAGTAGTTTGTTACCGAATAACGACCGACTGGGTGAACCAATTTTCATGATTCTTTTTTGTTTGAAAGCTGGTGCTTCCCGTGTGGTCCCATTGTCACCAAATCAGGATCTGATGATTGGATCTTGGAGAAATCGAGGGCAACCCTCAAATTTTATAGGCCCACGCATCGTTTTTCGTAAATCTTATGAAGTAATTTAAGTACTTGCGTATGGTAGTCATCATCTTATGTAGCTGAGCTGATGATGGAAGGTACAACTCCTTAACAGTAAGGAGTAGGCATCGACTGATTCATTGTTCGCATATCTCAGGAATTTCACGTCCGATTTAATTTTTTTTTTGTGCTAGGTATCGTTCAACTTAGTTTCATCAAAATCGGTTCAGTAGTTTTTGAGATAGGGAATTTTATTAGCTTATTGTGTACATGAGGGATGTTATTATCAGTGCTACGGTTTACGTACCGAGGCCACGGTAATTCGTAAGTCCCGCGTCCCCAGCAGGCTTTGGCCCTCTAAAATAATGAGCACTTAGAAAGGAATTGAAATAATTCCAACCTCAAGAGATTCCCTCTAAATATTAGATATAGGTGTTCAAAGATTGTATGGAAACTAATTTTGAAGTTAGAAATCTGGGATGTACGATGTGAAGTTACATAAAAAAATAAGTATTAAAAGAAATGTCACGTAACTTCATGAGGCAGACCAAATTCTACGCGAGCGAAGCCGCGGGCAAAAGCTAGTATAAAATATTTTTATTAGTTCATAGTTTACTTTTAAACGCATGAAATAAATTGATTTTAACATTGTTTATTTTTCTTTAAAGATCATCTTCGTCAGCTTTGATCCACGTTGCTGAATAAAGTAAGTACAAATAATTAAAAATATTCGAAGTTTTCAATATTTCTTTTATTTGTATAAATTGTTTTATTCAATATTGAAGGGGCTTTGTCGCACTTGCGATTATGCCACTCTGGTTTCGTTTACAAAATACTTATTTTAACTTAAAAAAGTCTCAGCATTACAAGTTTCATCATAAAAATAATTTTAAACACTACTGACTCGTCACAGTCAATATTAAGTGAAAAATCAAAGTTGTTATTCGAAAATGAGAGAACTAGATGAATTAATAAATAACCACAGCTATGCAATTACATATTCCAGGCTTGATTTATAGCGAATATCTAACATCGGGCAACACCGAATCCAATATCAGAATTAGAATTATTTTAGCGTGCAATTCATTTGCGTCTCTCCCCAGTATCTGGTACTTACGCTTTGTTATAATAACAAGCAGTTTTTGTTTGTTTGTCAAACATTCCTCTGCCATGTTCACGGTGTCTACTGTGAGACATGCGCCGTGTTTCCCTTCGTTTTTGTTGTACATTCCTTTTTTCACAGTAACTTTCAACGCCGATGCTGACGGAATACCGCGGTGGTGCTCTAAATGGAAAATCCGTCCTTTGAGCTTCCCGCTGTACGTTTGTGAATGAATCTGGGGTACTTTTATCTAAGCACGAACCCGTAGCTTCGCCCGACGTTTCGAGCGTTTAAAATAATAATAATACGAAAGTAACTCGAAACTTTTGAGTAAATCCTATTACCTAAATAGGATTTACTCAAAAGTTTCGAGTTACTTTCGTACAGGCCCGAATCTTCGTTGCCGGACTTAGAGAGTAGACCCTCTGAAAACAAATAGCAAGGTCGTGTCTTACACAGGTAGCAAATAATGTTGTTCGTTGCAACAGCGACGTGAAATATGCTAAGCATTAAATGTGACTGTGATAAAATTGCACAGATCTTTTGTATACTGTTATATGAACACAAATTGTGTTCTACATAATTTTTCGCTAGCGTTTATTTAACCGTCACAATGGAGTATCATATTTATTCCTTTTTTACAAGCTTTTATTTAACTTGCAATGTTTGTATGTTTGTTTAGATCAAATCTTGCAAGTCAAATTAGAATCACTTCTTATTACTCAATCGATCTGAAACTTGGTATTAATATGGAACCCCGATGACAATGCAATAATATGGTGACAGCGACCTGGTGGTGCAGCCAGGATCGTCTGCTCACGAGAGAACTCCTCAATGGTTAATAGTACACAACTAAAACTTGAAATATATATGGAAACCAGGTAACAATGCAATAATATGATAAGTGCGATCTGGTGGTGCAGCCATGATCGTCTGCTCACGAGAGAACTCCTCAATAGTTAATAGCACACAACTAAAACTTGAAATATATATGGAAACCCGGTAACAATGCAATAAAATGATAAGTGCGATCTGGTGGTGCAGCCAGGATCGTCTGCTCACGAGAGAACTCCTCAATGGTTAATAGTACACAACTGAAACTTGAAATATATATGGAAATCCGATAACAATGTAATAATATGATAAGTGCGATCTGGTGGTGCAGCCAGGATCGTCTGCTCACGGGGAGAACTCCTCAAAGGTTAATAGTACGCAACTAAAACTTGAAATATATATGGAAACCCGGTAACAATGCAATAATATGATGATAACAACCTGTTGGTGCAGCCAGGGACATCTGCTTACGAGAGAACTCCTCAATGTTTAATAGTACCGAGCTATAACATTGAACATAATATATGGCAACCCAAATAATAATACAATAATATGGTGACAGTGTCTTGGTCGTGCAGCCAGGATCAGCTGCTCCCGATAGAATATGGTCACAACGACAATGAAATCTATTTAGGCTATTAATAAAATTAATTATGATATTTATCTATTTTGTCGTGCCCTGGGATCTGGAGGCGACTGCCCTCCAGCGCGTCTATGAGTGGCGCGTGGAGGCGCAGCGTTGGGGCGAATCCCCGCTGCCTCGACAAGTCGAGGCGCGTCGGGAAGAGCTTCGGCGTGATCTCAGGGCAGTATGGAGGGAGCGACTGTCACAACCGAGGTCCGGGCACGCCGCATTGGATAGGCGTCACGGCGTCCTGACCTACCGCATGACGCAGGTCCTCGCCGGACACGGAAGTTTCGGGAGATTCCTGTGTCTGATAGGGAGGGAAGAAACGCCTGGGTGTCACCACTGCGAGGATCGTCCGGAGGACACGGTGGAGCATACGGTGCAGGACTGCCCCGCTTGGGCAGAGCACCGCCGTGTCCTCACGACGGCGATAGGCGGAGACCTCTCGCGCCCGGCATTGGTCGAGGCCATGCTGCGGGGCGAGACGGAGTGGGAAGCGGTCGCCTCCTTCTGCGAAGCAGTAATGCTCGTGAAGGAGGAGGTGGGCTGCGTGAGGCAGAGGACAGCGTCCTCCCTCCACCCCAGAGGCAGTGATAGACGCCCACGGCGTCGGACGTCGCCAGACGATCTCCGGCCACCGACCAACCATGGACCATGCCCAGATCTACGGCGCGTTGTGTTCCACGCGCGTCCTAAAGAGTGTCAGCATAGTGACGGGGCCTGTAGAGGGCCATAGCCTGCCGGGGTCGCGGGACTAACGGATTACCGTGACCCCGGTACGTAAAGGGCTATTAAAGGACACCGTGGATTTCAGTAAGTACAAGTCTGACAGTCCCTCCCGCCCTGCCCTGGGTGGGAGGACTCATTTGATGATTATATCACGATAAAAAATAAAAAAAACTATTTTGTCGTCTATTTAGGCTCAAAGCTCTTCGCTGCTGGCCAAGCATACGTGGCCTTAAGTAGAGTCAAATCGCTAGAAGGTCTCCTTATTGAATAACTTGACTGTACGAAATTAACAGGTAAACGAGCATGCAACAATGACGCACTACATGAAATGGAAAGACTGCGAAATATGTCCAACGAAAACTAAAAATTTAAAAATAAAATAACAGTAAAAAAACAATTTTAAAAACAAGCTTTTATTTAAATGCTCTAAAAAGGACAAAATAAACTTTAAATTAAATCAAACATATAACTTAAGTATAATATAAAAGCTTGTCGCGAGATTTACTTGTCACAAACAAAACAAACAAATAATTCAACGACAAAATGTATGTATCATAACATACTTTACACAGGTAAATCTCGCGACAAGCTTTTATATTATACTTAAGTTATATGTTTGATTTAATTTAAAGTTTATTTTGTCCTTTTTAGAGCATTTAAATAAAAGCTTGTTTTTAAAATTGTTTTTTTACTGTTATTTTTTAAAACTTCTCTGACATTATAATTTTTAAGAAAAAAAATGATAGATTATCCCTGGTCCGAAGTAACAAAGTCTTTAAAAAGTTTATACGGTTAGAAAGTAACTTTGGGTTCGCCTTTGATCATTTTTCGCTAAAGGGCAAAGTTTTACAGTATTTTTCCGTCAATTATTTTCGTTATCTTTTGGACGTAGACTAAGCTGGAGAATATTGCAGTCAATACAGTCTGTGGAGGGGACAGTTTGGGTATCTCCTGCTGTGGAAGCAAGGGTATTAGCTATCATCTATCTCAAACAGCTTGTGGAAATTCACTAAATTCCGAACACACCTCGAAAACTTGCAACTTGAGTTTAAGTAGACATTATAGTCCCTATGTTCGTGAAAATACAGTTCAATTTCTACACACACTCTTGAGGGCACATAAAAGTCATACCTAATTAAAACGGTAACAGAAAAACTTCGCCGTTTCATATTTTTATTTGTAAATGTTAAATTATTGCTGTCTGAACTTTTCACTCAATATTTTATTTTCAGACTGGCATGAAATATTATTTTTCTTTTTTTCTCAATTAATTAAAAGTAAAACTTTCATCGGTAGATAATTAGAATCAGATATATTTAACTCTGAAGATTATTAAATATATTTTAAACGCAATGACGAACACTATATTTACTTCTACAGTTACAGTATTTTTTTATTGATGGAATGGGTCACTTCCATCAAATTCCTTCCTTCTGGCTAGAGATTTTTATGACAGGGCCCCCCTTTAAAGGGCCAAAGCCTGCTGGAGTCGCAGGACTTACGAATTACCGTGACTCCAGAAATTAAAGGGCTATTGAAGGACACCGTGGATTTTAGTTAGTACGAGTCTGACAGTCCCTCCCGCTCTGTCCCGGGTGGGAGGACTTATTAGATGATTTTACCTATCGTGGTAAACAATATATATATATTGGTGCTCTGTGCAGAAAATTTCTTCATCAAATATTTAAAAAAAAATATGCATAAATCGAGTACAAGGTAAACTGTCAGACTTGTACTGACTAAAATCCACGGTGTCCTTCACGAGCCCTTTACGTACCGGGGTCACGGTAATGGGTAAGTCCCGCGACCCCGGTTGAATAGGTACTTCTAATAATTTTGAAGCTTATTCCAGTGTCATGATAAAATTAATGGTGAACAACACTTTCTACCTTCCTTTTAAGAGTAAATTGTTTATAACACCACAAAAGCTAGCCATGATCAGTATTTCCACTTCAAAAGCATACCTTTATTTCTTACAAATGTGCTCAAACGGTACCTAAAGTGCTTGGAAACTAAAAATAAAGCACGGCAATCTGTCGGCACTAAGCAATGAAGCGCAAACATTCTCCAGGGAAATCTATGAACTGTCTCACATAGCGCTCCCAATTTAATCGGAACAAAATTTGGTTAGCTCCAAAGAAACTTTCCCTTAACAGTCTAAACTGGTAACGTAAGAAATTGGTTATGACAATAAATTGGTAAAAGCCTAAATTTTGTACCCCCTAGATTTTGTATAATATGGGTTACGGTACACGGCATCAGCATTTCTTTAACTCATGATAGGTATTCAGTTTTTTTTTTTTTTAATTACTTACTGCATTCCATTGCACACTATCGGGTTCTGTAACAGCGTCACCTAGGGTCAGGAATCACGAGTGGAAAAAAGGTTACGTGTTGCCAATTCTTGCCAATTTACTGGTTACACTTTTTTGGAAGGGACTTTCATAGTATTACTAAGTTCATCCTGTTCCTTCGATTGCCCTTTGTGTTCCAGGGCCACGACATCCTTCTTAGACCTTAGACTGTCCCGCGAATGTGATATTTTGCGAATCTTGCGTTCGTCAATAATTGATCATGATCATTTACCAGGTTAATCCGTAAATTCTGAGTTACCAGCTAACTTTTAATTCATTGTTTTAAAGCACAAAGGATACTCCTTGGTTCTTAAAGTAGTTTTTACTTACTTTACACTACGCCAACGAGGACCAAGCTTAGTCTTAATCCTTTCACTAGCACCAATCCTTTGTGGACGACTTTGAGATTTTCTTCTTAATTACTTTCTTTACCTTCAGTCCTTCACATTTATTTTTTTCTATTTCTCTTATCAGTTTCCTCCTGATTATATCTCTCCTGTAATTCCAAGGCGAAAAAGGATTCGCTTGAAAATAAAAATAATTGGACCCTGAAAGTAGCTGAAACAAAACCAATCTCCTATATTGAAATTCCTAATCGCGCTTTTGGTTTGCTAAGCTTCACCGAATAAAATTAATAACGCTGTCTAAAGTACTAAGCGTCCAATTTATCAAATGGGCAGGTTTAAGGGTAGAAAAACTGAAAGGAAATATAGATTTTTTTGTAGCTTATGGAGAGAGATGAACAAGGGCTCATTTGTCAAAGGCCTTCGAAGGGTTCAGGAGAAAATATTCAACTTCCACTTGTGCCTTTTTAGATACCTACTCGTCCATATTCCTTTTTTTTCAGTCTCCGTTTAATCACTGGGACAAGTGACAGCTTGTCTTCTTAAAACGCCTCTATGTTACATAGCTGTCACTGTAGAGTTTTATTAACTGTCAGTTCCTCTGATATCTCACAGAGGAAGGGAGGAATTTTCATTGACTACTTAAATGTCAATCGTGATCTTCGGATCCTAGGTAAATAATAAATGCTAGATCGACCTTCAAGGTTAAGACTTACATTCTGAGATCAGTTCTTCGAGAGCGGTAGATGGTGTTGAGCCATTAGTGTCGATTGTAATTTATAGACTTTTGTCAGCCATTACGGAGGTTAGAAACTCGAAATACAGACCTATTGTCAGCGTGTTGAGTACAGTGTTAAGGTCTCGAAGATGGTGAAGAGAAATGAGTGGACTTGTGTAAAGTTAATGCCATAAACTGAGTCGCGGGACTTACCCATTACCGTGACCCCGGTACGTAAAGGGCTTGTGAAGGACACCGTGGATTTTAGTCAGTACAAGTCTGACAGTCCCTCCCGCCCTGCCCTGGGTGGGAGGACTCATTTGATGATTTTACCACGATAAAAAAAAAATGCCATAAACTGAACTTGTAAATCGGAAGACAGGGAGCTCACCCTAATATAGTTAGAAAAAGGCTAGGTTGATTGGTATATGGTGATCAGTTTTAATACTTGTGACAACATATTAGTTCTAGGAATTATCACACTAAATAATCTATTTGCTGCCTGCCTTTACACCTTAACCGCAGTCAACACAGGTAGGTAATTTATAGGTAATTTTCTTGCAACCTGCCTGTTTACATAGGTATCTACTGACCTAGTCAACTGGTAGTTACAGGAGCCCTGCAAAAAGCATAACCTAATCAACAAAAAATTACTGATAGGGGGGGAACAATGTATAAAACGGGGACGCGAAGTATTGTATAATGGGAACATACACTCTTTAGACATAATTATCACAACACTAACGTAGCGCAAGCGCCATCAGGACTTCATTTGCAAGCGGCCACTGTTCACCTAGGTAATTTTTTCATTTAATTCAAAACTTGAAACAATGTACTCTATCAATCAGTTTGTGCAGCGCTGAATTCGTTTTGACAATTCTGCATTCATTGTTCTATCTCGTTCAATAGTTCCATTCTCTATTAAATCGGTATCCGAGATAAAAAAAGTAACTGTTACAGTCCACTCGTCGCATCCAATTTGTACCTTCATAAACGACTTTCACACTGTTCCGTACAAAAAATAAACAGAAAGCAAATACAGTTTGTGAAAATAAACAAATTGTTTCAAATATTTGACTTCATTTTTCATCGCTTTGTAAATCATTTAGAAGACTCTAAATTGTTTGTGTAAAAAGCTCGCCAAATGATAAAATACATACGTTTGTACTCGGAAGGGTTTTCAAATGAAAACACTTAATACCAGAAGCGTCATATAATAAAAGTCGTCCTGTCTAAACTTAACCTTCTTGAGTACCATACCCAAAAATAAATTGGCCGGAGAAAGTTAAAAATAGGAAGTAATGGAAGGATATGAGGAGACCTTTGCCCAGCAATGGGACACTAGAGGTTAAAGAAATACGTTGTTGCTATCGAACCAAAGTCCACTTCATAACATTTGCAAAAATAATTAGATACGAATTGCAGGTAGATACTTGTAACACAAAAAATAAAAAAAAATGATGAAAGCTTTACCATGCTGCTAGCGTGTAAACCCTGCTTGGGTTTACACGCTAGCAGCATGGTCGATGAGGCGGAGAATTATCGGATGTGGGAGACCAAGACTTAGCTAACAAAGTTCGACTGCTAGTTTAATCTTTGAGCACGGAACTCTTCGGACTTTATGGTTTACGAGTTCAAAATTATTTTAAGAGAATTCTCTCACGATATCTCATTAAATTGAAAAGGATTCTCAATTTATATCTGTGCCCATTTTAAGCTGCGAGGTTGTTTCTATTTTGAATTACTCTAGTCAACTTTATTGAAATATGACTATTACTATATCTCGTTAGTTTAAAACAGACACTCATAAACATGTAACGCCATATACAGACATGCTCAAAATGAAAATAGATCAATTCTAGGCTCGTTACATACAGATACTGGGAAACTGAGCTACACGAAAATGGTGAGAACCATCGAGGTGTAACTCAGTTACCTGACAAATGGTGATCCATAGTCGCCTATACTCCAGTAGTTTATGTCGATACTCAACAAACTACCTCAGCCGGACCGCGGCCGACAAAAAACAAGCTATAAAAAGTCGCAGCGGTAACAGATCTGTCGCATAGCGCCGTGCAGTCTATGGAGTTCCGGGGATAACATCTTATGTTTGAATATGGAAGTTTTTTTACAAAATTCCCATTTTTCAAAGAGTGAGTCGATCATATTTCGATACTTTTTTACCAATGCCGTAACAAGCAACCTGGAAGGTGCATCGAATTGAAGAATAGGATCGGCTTCTACCTTCTTATTTTCTCGTTACTCTTCTACATTGATATCGTAATTGGCATATTCGTAGGTAAGTGGAATAAAGCTGATGGTAATGATGTTTGTAAACTGTAAAAAAGCAAATAAAACACAGGGGGGGGATTTGTAAATAGGCAACTGCTACAATCCCGTACCACTGCAACTCCTAAAAGCCAAAATGAACATGATAACCGGGAAAGAAATTTTATTGTCTTGGATTCCGAAACGAAATTAGAAACAAGCAGTTGCGACTCTAACACTTTGCAATAGAACAGAAACTAGGGAGCATTAAAAGCTATTGGCAAGGCAGTAGTACAGTGATGGTATTGTTATGTGTCTGAAGCGCGTGTTCCATTATTGTACAGACAAAATCGATTCTAATAGTTGTTGGCCTGCCACAAAACCGTAGTACCGACCGAATTCGGCGGTTTGTAGTAAGACACGGCCGTATCTACACCAAACAACTGTAACTGGTTCCAATTTTATGCACGAATCGGTGGATATGATAATAGTACCTATCTAGTAGTTCATGTTCGATACCGCCGATACGCCTAGCGTGTTCTTGCGAATTTCTATAACTACGCCTTGAACACGCCAGGCGTGTTGCTCAGCGAATGGCAAACTAATACTCATCCCTAAACCGAAAAAAAGACAGATTTAGAATTTAACTCTATCGAGGTGCCACTGGTCACGCCATGTTTAACAAGATGCAATGCCGCTGACAGGCTTGGCGTGTCCGCGTGGCTTTATAGGGCAGCATCGTTATGAACTTCAAAAAATTTTAGTGGCAGTGAACGTGTCAAGTAGTTTTACCGAAAATCCTTTCACAAGCCATAAAATGTGTCTTTTTAGTCGTAGTCATACCTCAGCTACGCAAACTCCGCTCATTTCAGATAGCAATGAGTATAAAAATGGCTGTAGTAACGTAAAACTAAAAGTGCGTGCCACAGATAACCTAAAAAATACGCGGTCATTCAATTCATATCTGTTAAGCGACGTAAACGCACTTGATCTCTAGCTTACAAAAAATATTGTCGAAAAGTAAAACTAAAAGTGCATGCCAGACATCATCATCACTTCAGCATATTGCAGTCCACTGTTGGACATGACGACTGGCATTTTATGCTTGCTAGAGAAGAACACCTAAAAATAATAACCGCTTGGTCAGTTCGTTTCAACAGAACAACGAGTAGAATCGACCTGTCAACCTCTTAATTGTCAACCCGCAATTCAACTTACAATATGACTGCAAATACAAAAGGTATCTCCATACAATACATATTTCACACTCCACTTCCATTCATACATCAAAGTCGACTTCAAATTCAACACGTAAATACCCTACCAAGTTGAATACCTACTTAATTGGACCCTTAAGTACTTTGTGCTAGGGTTGGCAGTTTGATTTCAATTTGTTTAAAGTCTAAATGACAAATCATGATTTTAATTTGATCAAGTATTTGTGTTAATTTATTTTTATTAAATTTTTAGTGCGTATTTTTGATATTTGTAATTTATCTTTTTTTAGTATTCATTTGCCTTTTTTTTTTTTTTTTTATCGTGGTAAAATCATCAAATGAGTCCTCCCACCCAGGGCAGGGCGGCAGGGACTGTCAGACTTGTACTGACTAAAATCCACGGTGTCCTTCACGAGCCCTTTACGTACCGGGGTTACGGTGATGGGTAAGTCCCGCGACCCCGGCAGGCTCTGGCCCTCTACAGGCCCCGTCAATTTGCTGACACTCTTTGAGGCGCGCGTGGAACACAACGCGCCGTCGACCCAGTATTCATTTGGCTTGAAAAATGTGTTTTTGAAGTGAAAACTTCTTTAGCGGCGTTGTGCACTTTTTTTTGGAATGGGTGAAAAATTTTAAACTAGCGTAAGAACACGTGACCTGATCGAAAATTCGTAAGACGGCGCAGGGCGCTGCGCGAATGTTCGTGTGTAATTATTACTATTGAAGTTTTCACTTCTGTCGGCACTCCCAGAGTGCAACCCGTCGTTTTTTTGAAGTGAAAACTTCTTTAGCGGCGTTGTGCACTTTTTTTGGAATGGTTAAAAAATGTTAAACTCGCGTCAGGACACGTGACCTGATCGAAAATTCGTAAGACGGCGCAGGGCGCTTGCGTGAATGTTAGTGTGTGTTTATTACTATTAAAGTTTTCACTTCTGCCGGCACTCCCAGAGTGCAACCCGTCGTTTTTTTTATGATAATAATCAATAGGGTTTTATTAAAATTTCTCAGTTTATTTTATAGTTTTTACATGATTGTCTCTTTTATACACGAACAATTAAACAGCATGCCATGTAGGAGCAATAACATAATTCGTTTTTCTTTTTAATCATAATATCCACAGCAACTAAAACTGTTTATAGAATAATAGATATATTTCCAATCAGAACAGTCAATTCACCAATCTTCAATTAATATTTGCCAATGTTGATAACAGATTTAATTTTATTAGTAGAGTTTGAGTTTTTGTATTTTACTAAGCCTATACAAAGCCCCGTGTCAGCATAGTGACGGGGCCTGTAAAGGGCCAAGGCCTGCCGGGGTCGCGGGACTTACGAATTACCGTGACCCCCGTACGAAAAGGGCTAGTGAAGGACTCCGTGGATTTTAGTCAGTACGAGTCTGACAGTCCCTCCCGCCCCGCCCTGGGTGGTTGGACTCATTTGATGATCTTACCACGATAAAAAAAGCCTATACAAAGCTTCGCTCAAAATCAAGATTTTTAATTTTAATTTTTAATCTCGATTCTGAACGTACGATTTTAGCCAACCCTACTTTCTACTCAAGTGCGCGGGCACCCCGGTTCAGATCTCTGACTCAGTAGTGATAATGAAACTGAACTAATATTTGTATATCTACCGTTCAAGGTAATTGCGCGGCTGCCTGCTAATAGAACACATGCTTCTGTAATTAATGGCAATTGATAAGCAATACGGGCTTTTAGACTGCAGTGTGGTTAAATGTATTAGTTTTGGTTTAGTTTATTCCATTGTCAATATGTAGGTTCCTTTATAAATATGCGGTCAGAAGTTAAGTCATGTTTAGCTATTGAAAAATG
This sequence comes from Agrotis puta, assembly GCA_943136025.2. Taxonomy (NCBI): domain Eukaryota; kingdom Metazoa; phylum Arthropoda; class Insecta; order Lepidoptera; family Noctuidae; genus Agrotis; species Agrotis puta. The sequence goes on along the minus strand of OW964176.2, from coordinate 4,854,588 downwards.
TATAGTAAACTTGAATGTATTCATTAAAATTTTACTTTGGTAATTACAGTATAACTTAATTGCTAGTACCTAGTTACAAAAAAAAAAAATATTAAACAAAAAAATACTTAAAGAACGGTAAACGTAGGGCCATGCCTTTACGATTTTCTAAATTATTATAGAAAAAAGTTCTAATGTTTTAAACTCTCCAAAATTACCTTTTTCAATAAATTGAAAAAAAAACCCGTGAACATTCGTTATTGTTCGCGGGACTGTACGAATTACCGTGACCCCGGAACGTAAAGGGCTATTGAAGGACACCGTGGATTTTAGTCAGTACGAGTCTGACAGTCCCTCCCGCTCTGCCCTGGGTGGGAGGACTCATTTGATGATTTTACCACGATAAAAAAAAACATTTGTTATTACTTTTCCACGCAAGCTTGTTAGTGCAAAATGGTTAAGCTATGTACTAGTTTTACTATCACGTAGTCCTCTAAACGAAGCAAACTATTTCTACTCGAAAATAACTTTTGATCACGTCCGCTTTTTCTTTGCGAACCCTTCCTGCTTTTATTCCGAGAAATAAACGGAATTTCTGATACTTTTTATTTAGGGGTTTTGTTCCAGTCAAATGTTGGATCAATAAAAACATTTTTGGAAAAACAAACCTACTGCTAAAACAAACACAAAATTGTAAAAAAAAAAACATTTGTTTCGGAAATCCCCTTATCGCCTTTTTTTCAAACTGGTTAAAAAAATACTAGGTACAACACGTAGGTCGTGGGACTCAGGAATTACCGTGACCCCGGTACGTAAAGGGCTATTGAAGGACACCGTGGATTTTAGTCAGTACGAGTCTGACAGTCCCTGGGAGGACTCATTTGATGATTTTACTACGATAAAAAAAGGTACAACACGTAAGGTTCTCGAATGGAGACCACGCACCGGCAAGCGCAGCGTAGGACGTCCACCCACAAGGTGGACAGACGATCGTATGAAGACCACAGGATCACGCTGAATGCAAGCCGCTTCCAACTGGTCCTATTAGAAGTCTATGGGGAAGGCCTATGTTAAACAGTAGACGTCTTACGGTTGATACGATGATGATGATGAAAACACGTACCAGAGACAATAACAATTTTTTTTCACCTCTTTTAATCTAAAAAATAACAAATTCCTGTACAAACACTGTATTCAGATATGATGGTACATTATCATAATATTTGAATATAGTGTTTGTACACTACCACGATAGTCGTAGAACTTAAGCGGTTCACACTTGCCAAGTTTCGAACGACTAGAGCAAAGACAAGGTAGAGGCATCGTTACACCGAACGACCCCAAACATTCCAGGTTGGGGGTGAATGCAGCAAAGTTTGTAATTATGTCGGTACATTCTCTTTGGAAACAGTACCCTATTCTCAGTAGGGTAATTATAAGTTACTTTGTTCGTTTCAGTTAATTTAAACTTTAGTTTTCAATAGGCATGTTGGCCGCATCAATAAATTACAAATGTAATTAGTGTGCGAGTTAGAGTTTTGAAAAATATTGACTCAGTGATCAACTGGGCGGCAATAAACTGGGCCACGTGGACCAGTTGTACATAATTAATTATGCTAATATTTACAAAAGTAAAACGCAGCAATAATCGAGAGTGGACTCGTGACGTCACAAGCAAGTAAAAATTGTACTTATTTGTGACGTTGCACATATTAAAATCATCTTTGTCAATTTTGGTTTACGTAATAAAAGAAAAAACACGGGTCAAATATTCTTTGATAATCTAACTTTGGCCTTTGCCCAGCAGTGGGACACAAACTAGGCTATTAAAAAAAAAATAACTTACGAAATATTTTTTTTTTCTGTTGATTGATGGAGAATAGAATGAATGAACGATTCAAGTGAAAAAAGAAAATTAGTCGAATCAATCGACAATGTAAAGTTCCACGTTCCGAACGGTCAAATGACATCGAATACAAAAATCGTGAGAATCGATCAAATCTTACTACTTTTTAACCGACTTCCAAAAAGGAGGAGGTTCTCTATTCGACTGTATGTATTTTTTTTTTTTTTTTTTTTATGTATGTTCACCGATTATTCGAAGACGCCTGAACCGATTTGAAAAATTCTTTTTTTGTTTGAAAGGGTATACTTCCAAGTTGGTCCCATAGAAATATTGCCATGATCTGATCACGGACTTCGGAGATATGGAACGGAACTCTTCAATAATAGACAGCAAATCTGTCGTGATTGCTGCAATCGCTTGGATGTTTATTGTTTACACAACATCATAACATAACATCACGCCTGTATGCTCTGAAGGGGTACGCAGATGTGTACAGTATACCCATATTTCGACAGTTTGGTATGTTAAGTTTCATTTTATTGGGGATAAGCCTATTACCATGAAAAATATTGTTAATAATAACAATGTAAAATAAATGCATAGCAAATATTTGTATAGGATATTACAACTAATAAAAATTATTGAGAAATAAAAAAAACTTTTTTGCAAAAAATAAAACCGACTTTAAAAACACAAAAAAAGTGAAAAATAACTTCAGAAGTAAGTCTAGTCAATTGTTGACCGATTTTCAAAATTATTTTTTCATTGGAAAGAGTATACTCCCGAGGTTAGAAAGAGTATACATGGTGACAATGGGAGCACCCATTGTCACCATGTCAGGATCTGATGATGGAATCTGGAAGGTAAAATTCCTTAACGGTTAAAAGTCAAAATCAAAGTCAGAATAATAACTCAAGTTATATGACGTAGTTCACATACGATATTTACACTAATAAAAATAGAAAAAAAAACAACCTACTGATCAGATGGGGTATCAAGACAGAGGGTTTTATAAATTACTAAATGTAACTAAAAGAAAATGACAAAGTTAACTTACTACATACGTACCTTTTTTTTATCGTGGTAAAATCATCAAATGAGTCCTCCCACCCAAGGCAGGGCGGGAGGGACTGTCAGACTTGTACTGACTAAAATCCACGGTGTCCTTCACTAGCCTTTTACGTACCGGGGTCACGGTAATGGGCAAGTCCCGCGACTCCGGCAGGCTATGGCCCTCTACAGGCCCCGTCACTATGCTGACACTCCTTGAGGCGCGCGTGGAACACAACGCGCCGTCGACCCGGGCATGGTCCATGGCCGTAGGCGTCTACCACTGGGCTAGGGTGGAGGGAGGACGCTGTCCTCTCCCTCACGCGGCCCGCCTCCTCCTTCGCAAGCATGACTGCTTCGCAGAAGGAGGCGACCGCTTCCCACTCCGTCTCGCCCCGCAGCATGGCCTCGACCAATGCCGGGCGCGAGAGGTCTCCGCCTATCGCCGTCGTGAGGACACGGCGGTGCTCTGCCCAAGCGGGGCAGTCCTGCACCGTATGCTCCACCGTGTCCTCCGGACGATCCTCGCAGTTGTGACACCCAGGCGTCTCTTCCCTCCCTATCAGACACAGGAACCTCCCGAAACTTCCGTGTCCGGTGAGGACCTGCGTCATGCGGTAGGTCAGGACGCCGTGACGCCTATCTAGCCACTCCTCAAAGAGGGGTCTTACCGCCGCGATTGCGGCGTGCCCGAATACATACGTACCTACGATAATTTATACAAAAAATGGAAAAATAAAAAACTTTTTTACAAAAAAAAAACCGACTACCAAAATTACAAACGCCCCACCTAAAACCACTAAAAAGAGAAAAATAAACTACTATTTATCTATTTCAGAAAACAAAAATGCACGTATTTTTCAAACGAATTAAATAAAAAACTTATTACCTACCAATTCTAAATCAACTTACAATATTATTTTATTTAACAAACAAGATATTATGTATTTACAAACAACCTATAATGATTTATTTACAAAATTACAATGTGACCATTCTTGTCTAAACCTAATTAGCTATAAATTTAATTATAATATTTTTATAATGTTGTGTGCTAGGCACCTACTGATCTGTTTGAAGTCGGTGCCAAGCCAAAAATAAAGAGAACAATAATACTTAGTAATATAATACACACAGGGTTATAATTAAAAACATCTAATATTTTTATCAATAAACAAATAGCAACCTACGAACACGTAAGCGACTATCAAAAATACAAAATTTATCAACAGCACTATAACGCATCAAAACTTAATTGCATTCAAGACGACCGTCAAAGACTGCCTGCTCGTGCCTGCCCGTTTGGGTTGAATCGCTCAAGACTTGCCGACCCACGATCGCGCGTTCGGTCGCAAGCGCAGGGTGATTTGGTGTGATTTAGATGTAGCGTGATGGCGTGACGGGGCTAGACGTGCGTATCCTATCGAATACCTATTTGGCTTGGCACCGACTTCAAACAGATCAGTAGGTGCCTAGCACACAACATTATAAAAATATTATAATTAAATTTATAGCTAATTAGGTTTAGACAAGAATGGTCACATTGTAATTTTGTAAATAAATCATTATAGGTTGTTTGTAAATACATAATATCTTGTTTGTTAAATAAAATAATATTGTAAGTTGATTTAGAATTGGTAGGTAATAAGTTTTTTATTTAATTCGTTTGAAAAATACGTGCATTTTTGTTTTCTGAAATAGATAAATAGTAGTTTATTTTTCTCTTTTTAGTGGTTTTAGGTGGGGCGTTTGTAATTTTGGTAGTCGGTTTTTTTTTTGTAAAAAAGTTTTTTATATAAAATGTGAATGTTTGTGAGGATGTATAAGTACTTCAGACGTTTTACCAACTAAGCCATCTCAGCCCTGCTCAGCGAGGTCGAATCTTTCTTTCCATTTTTAAAAGTCTACCGGTGACTTTTTAAAAAAAAATCTCTACGATTCGAGACGCAAGCGTTAATGCGTATAAAATATTTTATAACGCAGGTATTGTCTAGGTTAAGAGCCTTTTCTTATAGGCCTTTGGGCATACCCTTTCTCCTGTTAAATTTTTCGGTACAGTGCATCCGTCACTTAAGTGTTTCCAGTGACCTTGACGGAATCTTCATAGGTACTAAAGTTTCATATGTATTATTTTGTTTGTGCCTCTTCATAGAGTCTTCATTATGAAATTATTTATAATATAAACAATTTTATAAATAGTATCCGCTACCCTACCTGCAACTGACATTGTTTTCCTCATTGCCACTATTTGTTTTATCGCCCGCGTTTACAACAACCCTGTGTAACCTTTGATAAGTAAAATTACCCCGTTGATACCCACAGTACAAAAATACAACATAGAACGAAAAAACTCTGACATTAATGAATATTTACCTTCACAACCTTAATAAAATACTTTCACTTTGTTTTTACGAACAAACATTGTTTAGCGATACACCGAAACAAACGAATTATTGTTACGGAACGTCAAAAAACATTATTTTGTCGTAGATTAAAATAACAGCTGTGCGATGTAGAAACAAAAGGAATGGTACGTGATTCCTGAGACGTATGTTTTCGGAGGGTTGTGAAACCTGTGGGCCTGCCCTCAGGGCACTAAAAAGAGGATAACAAAGAGATATTTTAGAGGCCATATTCTTTATTACCTATCACATTATTCTTTTTTCAAAACCCGCAGTAAAACGAGAATTGAAATAAAATTATTATGGCTTTTACATCTGACATTTAGATCTCTTATAGTAATAAAATCTGTATTGAACCACCATATTGGAGTTACGAACAAATCGGAAGAAACGAATGTTATTCTCGGCCTCTGAGGGATAACACTAACTAAATGATACATATCGCGGAAAACATTCTTCCCCGAAAGGAAAGAAGAAAATCTAAATGAAGCAAAGTTAATTAAGACATCTCCATGCAATACACAACACGTGAAGTTGGAAAACGCTGATTCTGAATCCTTTATGTACTTACTTTCGCTCATTACATAAGCATTATATTCATTCATTGAGTGAGTCTCCTCATTTCCATTTAAGACGATTATATATTTAAGTTCCTTTAGACGAAACCGACAGCTTTCAGGAATGTTTCATTATTAATTTACTTTCCTTTCAGTCTAGTAGTTACTTTACATCTTTTTTCGTATTTTTACTGTCATAGAAAATTTATTTAGAGGAAAATTTATCGGAAAGCAAATTGACTACCAACTTAAATTATACGTAAGTTGAAATCACAACTGTCTTTCTTTGTTTGTTCTAAGAAACGGCTGTACAACGGCAAACTGAAGTTGTTTGGCAATTTGGAAAACCAATAATTTCCCTGACTATGTTATTTTCAAACTAACGACTCGTTCTATCTATCGTCAAAGCTGATAAAAAATACTTTAAGTAAAAATTTGCTGCGGGCATGCGGGCGTAGTAATGGGCGACTCGCTGTCCGACCATGGACCATGCCCGAGTCGACGACGCGTTGTGTTCCACGAATATTAACTGAACCCCAACCCGCGCCTCAAGGAGTGTCAGCATAGTGACGGGGCCTGTAGAAGTCCAAACCCCGCCGGGGTTGCGGGACTCACAAATTACCGTTACGTGAAGGGCAATAGCCCTTTACGTACGGTGTCCTTCTATTGAAGGACACCGTAGATTTAAATCAGTACGAGTCTGACAGTCCCTCCCGCTCTGCCCTGGGTGGGACGACTCATTTGATGATTTTACCACGATAAAAGTACAAATTAGCAGTCATGCCTCAAGTCATCCGTCATAAATGTGTTAATTTATTTCATTTATGTGATAATTATTAATTACTCTCATTAATCATTCCATCTTTTCTCACCCATTTCTCATCGGCTACCAGCTCTTTGTCAAATAGAAACATAACATTATTTCATCCAGTTGTTCCATCTTCATTCATTACATCCCATAATCTCTTAATCGGTTCTTATGACAACTACAGTGATAGATCGCTTTATTATTGTATATCGGCTCAAACATAATGCGTGTAAGATATATTATATCCCCTTTAAACCAAGTAGAGCGGAACCGGTTTTATGCGACGGTACAACTTGAAGTTGATGTAGCAATAATGTATTGAGTTTACAATGATGAATAGATTGTTAATGTATAGATACATCTTTATTACAGTGGTAATAGATGCCATTATGGCATAATAATTGTCTACGTAAAGTACGATTGCTCAATTGTGTTCAAAACGAAAATTGTTTCAATTTGAAATGTTGATGTTTTGTCTCTTTTTATTTTATTTTATATTTTAAATGGGTTTGTTCTTGGCTTGTATCCAGCTCAAAAGTGAAGGTAAGACCTAAGATGGATGCCTGTGGTGGACCGCCAGGGGGTAGATCCCGGGTCATGGAACTAACGAATTACCGTGACCCCGGAACGACACCGTGGATTTTAGTCAGTACAAGTCTGACAGTCCCTCCCGTCATGCCCTGAGTGGAGGACTCATTTGATGATTATACCACGCTAAAAAAAAAGGGAGTGATTCCAACAAAAACTTCAAGATCTTCTGCCAAGTCTGGTGACTGCAACAATTTTCTTCTTAAAATAATAGCAGCCTTTTCTACAGTTTTATGGTATTAGTTAAAAGATATCGGTTCAAAACCGAACAATTCGGTTGTGGAAGTCCCATCAAAAACTTTTTCTAACTTTGTTTACATCAATCGTGTTTTAATAGGTAGTTAAGATCGACGACATTGCATTTACGATGTTCCCTCAAGGTCCAAACAACAGTGTTACGACCTAATTACGTACCATAAATGGTAATCAAATTCAGAGGAACCGTCACATTGTACCGATTCCGATGACTATCGATATTACGTGATCGCCATGCTAATGTGACCGATCAATGGAATAGTCAACTAGTTTATCTCGGCTAGACAGAATAGTAAAATGGCTAACAAAACAAATTAAAGATCCATATTTTGTCTAGTGATTCAGATTCAAACATTAACTATAGTCCCTTTTTTTTGGTAAAATCATCAAATGAGTCCTCCCACCCAGGGCAGAGCGGGAGGGACTGTCAGATTCGTACTGACTAAAGTCCACGGTGTCCTTCAATAGCCCTTTACGTACCGGAGTCACGGTAATTCGTACAGTCCCGCGACCCCGTCAGGCATTGGCCCTCTACAGGCCCCGTCACTATGCTGACACTCCTTGAGGCGCGCGTGGAACACAACGCGTCGTCGACCCGGGCATGTTCCATGGTCGGACAGCGAGTCGCCCATTACTCACCGCCCGCATGCCCGCGAAATATAGTTCCCTATTGTATGTTTGTTATTATATCACGCTTTCATAAAAGTATAGATTTGGTTACAATTTTCCGAGATTACGAAAACAGCTGCATTTTTATATTTTTTATCCCACAAAGTAGGTTCCCATAGAATAATATCTAACCTCCTTGATGGTAGTGGTCTAAGAGCGAGGTGTTAGTTCAGCAATGGACGTCTTCAGGCTGATGATGATGATGACGCAAAAAAATCTAAAATAATAGGACAAAAACAGTTACATGAAAATGGAAATACCTAAATTGAAATAAGTTTGACTTCTGAGAAGATTTATAGGTCAGCTTGAAGTTCTAAAGAAATGAAACTTCATTATCCGAATATGAAATCCCCTACAGGTCACGGATTAACTTTGGTCGATCGTAAAGAGACGCCGTCATTATTACATTCGGGATGGAACCGAAGATACCCGAATTGATATTCGGAGAGACAGAACTGTAGGTACTGTTGACTTGATTCGATTAAAGTTCACTAGAAACGTTCGTCGTTTGTCAGATTTGAAGCTACAGTCCTCGAGAACTCGTGGCTCCTGGACCGTGAACGTAGAGTCCAATTTAGAATTCCACAATGCCTTTACGAGTTGTCAGCATACATGCGACCCGAGAACCAGCTTAAACGAAAGGCAATCAATCAAAATTCGCCTTTATTGACGATAAAAATACATTTTGACTGCGTGAACAACATCAATATGGCATCATATTGGGACATCATACCTGACATAAAATATTTTCTCCTCATATCAATTTTGCGTTTGAATGGAAACCTTTCCCAATAGCCGGGTCTATGAGATGCTTTAATACAATGCTATATTTTAAATGGAGTGAGCTGCTGCGGAAATCGGTCCTTTGGAATATTCTACATTCGGAAAATTTTACGTCGCGTCGCACTGGGAAATATATTTCTGTGAAGCATGAAAGCTTCAGCTCGATATTAGAAGATATATTTAAAATTCTTATTATTATTTAACCTAGATAAATGTAGGCTGAAATCTGTATTTATGTGTTGTATTAAAATCATGACTTTTAAATTAAGTTGAAATTATGTGAGTCAATTTCGAGGGCCAAATTTCCATAGTCATCCAAAACGTAAAATAAATTGATTGATAGGCCAAATTCACGAAAAATTATTTATTTATTTATTTTATCCTTTTTCCATTTCCATGGGTAAGCAGAACGCCACCATCTGCACGATTCACATTCCTTTAACTTGGTCCACTTTTGTACATAATGAAGGCATGCCCACGCCCATTGTGAGTTCTACACCAGTCTGAAAAACATCAGGAACGAAACGATTTTTATTAATTTTGTCTGAAATGTAATTGAAAGAAAGAAAGAAAAGCATAATTTTTGACACACATCACAAGTGCACACAATAATATGATACAAGTAGAAAAATTACAGTATACATTTACATGTACATACAGTATATAAAATTAAACAAAACAAGAAAAAATGTACTGTGTGATTCACGGCTGCGTAAATTGCAGACAATACTGTTACCGAATCTTCAATCTCTTCGCACTATTCCTTAAAAAGATGTGTTTTAAACTGGGTAACGAAAGGTCAATGAATAATCACAAAATAAATCAGTCTCGCGGGTCGGAAGTCTGTTGGTAATTCCTCCAATCGCAGTGCAGTTACCTACTAGTACCGAACTACCGACTTATCACACGATTTACGAGGCAAACTTCCCGCCGCGCCGTTCATATGTTTCACATAGGCCTTCCACTCATATATCACATAAGTTTTACGCCTAGATTCAAACTGTTGGGAGACGTAATTTACGTGTTATTTTCTAGTTAAAATGTTATGTGGGAAAACCTTCCTCCTTTACCGTCTATAGCAGGGGTGGCCAACCGGTCGATCGCGACTATTACTCCAGTCGATCGTGGCAAAGCAAAAAATATAAATAAGTAGATCAGACTGCGCAACGTAATTATACCAAGTACTGCAGCATCATCTTGTATCACTTTTCAATCGCTGTTCCGTCACAGTTGGTAGATCGCACAGGGTTTCGTTGGTAAACAGTAGATCTTATGTCTAATCAAGTTGGCCACCCCTGGTCTATAGGTTCTTGAAAAAATGGTCGTTGAAGGATGGACCATATATGGCGTAGACTGGATGGAAGATGGGGTAGAAAAGTGTCGGAGTGGAGACCACGAACGGGAAAGAGGAATGTCGGGAGATAACCTACTAGGTTCACAGACAGACAGTCTTGTTAAAGTGTCCGGAAGAAACTGGATAGCCATAACACAAAACTGCCAGAAGTGGAAAGATTTCGAAGAGACCTACACTCAGCATTGGGTGACTAAAGGTTGAAGATGGTCGCTATCAATGACCTTCTTCAACCTTTAGTCACCCAATGTGTGAGATTGCGTAAACAATGCATGCCTAGAAAGACAATAGCAGTGATTTGCTGTAATTTATTGAAGAGTTCTCTCGATTTCTCCAAGATCCTGTCATCAGATCCTGTCATGATTACCATGAGACGATCTGTAAAGTATACCCTTTCAAAAAAAAAAGAATTCAGTCCAGGCGTCATCGAGAAACCGGGAAAATAACAATAAAAAATACCGACGCTTTGAGAACCTCCTCCTTTTTCGAAGACGGTTAAATATACAATACATCATCTACCTAGCCTTTTCCCAACTATATTGGGGTCGGCTTCCAGTCAAACCAGATGCAGCTGGATATCAGTATTTTACATGGAGCGACTGCCTGTCGGACCTCCACAACCCAGTAACTGGGTAATACGATACCCCATGGTAAGACTGGTTGTCAGACTTTAGAGCTTCTGACTAACAGTAACGACTGTCAAAGATCTACAAATGACAGCCGGGACCAACGGCTTTACGTGCTTTCCGAGGCACGAAGGAAACTCGCTATGACAGATGGTCACCCATCCTCGAACCAACCTCGGCAAGCGCGGCTTAACCCGGAAGATCGGCCTCTGCGGCTGGATTTATTTAGCCACGAGCTCCTCTTTAAAATATACTGATACAGATAGGCCAAATTAATCGCTCTGACATAAATATTTTTGTATAGTAATATTCTGCAGGTAAAAGTGATTATCAAACGCTTTCAATTCAATTTGAAGCGGTCCTTTCCATTATTTTTATTAGTATGGCTACCGTTACCGTATTGAGATGATGTGCACTTAATATAAAGTATAAACGTCCTCATAATATAAACCCCTTTTCAAACGGGCAACAAGAATGTTATACAAATACACCATCAAATTCCACTTGACCATTTTAGCTTTCATATAATAACATCTACACATAATTATTTCGTATAATAATTATATTACGGACGTCTGACCTCGTCTGTGTGAAGATTGATCATCTTAACCCGCGGACACTTGAATACGGCTATGGACGTCACTATAGAAATAATAAATGTTTTATTTGTTTGCGTAAGGGTGAATTCACACCGTTACGCGACGTTGCGCGAACATTTCAATAGAGCAACTCAAATCTAACTTTATTAATTACACGAAAATATAAAAGTCGGCGCAACTTCTTTACAAAAACCTCTTAAACGAGCACCGTGCTCTGAAAGCGTCAGTTTCATGTCATGAAGGGCGCACGCTCACGTTCTCCGTGGATGTTACATTTTAATGTAAAGTACCAATAGTTATTACAGTGATTGTTACAAGTGCAGTTTTCTTACAATACCTATTGCTAAGCTAAATAACGCCTCCCAACCTGACAATCCACGCCTACCTAAAAATGAAGAATCCACCTGAATACCTGATGTGAGTAGTCGAAAGTACTTACTTTATACACATTTCCAGTATTGTCGCATCACGCACGCCGTTGCGTCGCGTCCCGGTGTGCACTGAACCTAAGAATAAAAAATACAGTATTTTTTGTTGTTAGCACCTCGTTATAGTAGCTAAATACGTCATTTGTTTATTTTAAACTTATGATAACAAAAAAATGTTGCCACATTATCTAACGCTACCTACTCACTGTTGTTGACCCAACCTTGTAACACTGACCTTAGCATCTATGATATCAGCTCGCGGGCTGTGTCTGTGGGCCTGTTTTACGAAACCACTCCACTGATTGCAATTGGGTCTTTTACCGTGACTACCAGAATACTGGAAAATAGAAAACGAAACTCCGCGGAATAGTAACAATGTTAGTGAAAATAAACTCAGTCAACCATTGAATAAAAAACGTTAAAGGAATTTTTAAACCTTGTTAGTATCTACAGACACCAGCCCATCAAGCTACCCGAATTTATCAAATTTCTTTAATAGATGATTAACCTTCTACTTTGTGATAAAGTATAAAGTTGAAAAAAAACCAACGGGTTGCTCTCTGGGAGTGCCGGCAGAAGTGAAAACTTCAATAGTAATAAACACACACGAACATTCGCGCAAGCGCCCTGCGCCGTCTTACGAATTTCTGATCAGGTCACGTGTCCTGACGCGAGTTTAACATTTTTTACCCATTCCAAAAAAAGTGCACAACGCCGCTAAACTTCAAAAATAAATTTTACAAATTGTGGTAAGTTGATGTGCTGGCGTCTGTTCATACATTATGTAGTTGAATGGAAAGATGTAGCTGTAGGCATGACTCAAAATAAGTACTAAGTTGGACTTGTGTAAACACCATTTTGCACTAAAGGTATTTTTCATAAAAAATACGTTGCCATATCAGAAAACTATCGGGTTTTTGGATTCGACGACCGACTGCTGCGCAGCGTGTCGTAGGTTCGATCCCCGCACATAACAAATATTTGTATGTTATGTAAAAAGTTGTTCCGGGCCTGTTTGTGTGTGCCCGGTGTTCATGTTTGTGAGTTTCTATATTTGTAAACGCACCCACGATACAGAAATTCTTAGTCAAAACAAAGTTTTAAACAAAAACACTAATACCAGAGGTTAGGTACATCCAAAATTCAAAACCTATCGGTACATATTAAATAGAATCGAACCTGACCCACGAGTGCACTTCATGTTTAAAAAAACACAGCATCCGAGAGTTGTAAATATTGAAATGTTTACAACACTGAGCGGTTCCCGGGTTATCGCGCTCGACAGTGCACAGTCGGGCTGAAAACCAACGAGTTGGATTTGCATACGAAAATCCTTATTTAGTTTAGTTAACAACACATGTAGTACTGTTGTGGCTTATCTAAAGTTTTGTAGATAAGAGACGCTAATAGTACGAATGCGTGACGAAAACGTTAAGTAAATACTTCTTCTTTTTTGAGGTTTCGTACCCAAATGGTAAAACCCTATTACTAAGGCTTCGCTGTCTGTCTGTCCGTCTGTCACCAGGCTGTGTCTCATGAACCGTGATAGACAGCAGACATTTTCACAGACGATGTATTTCTGTTGCAGCTAAAACAACAAATTAATTTATTACTACAAAACAGACTAAAATAAACAGTTAAGGGGCGAAAATTCACTCTTCTTCATTAGTTTTGTTTGTTTGTCGAAATGGGAAAATTATGAAACGGGATGTAGCCACGTTGTTCGCGGTCAATCATTTAATTTATAGAACTTGAGAAATTGGACGGTCTTAATAACGTTATTTTCAAGACTTCCTCTGGATGGATTTTTTTTAACGTGGTAAAATCTTCAAATGAGTCCTCCCACCAAGGGTAGAGCAGGAGGGACTGTCAGACTCGTACTGTCTAAAATCCACGGTGTCCTTCAGAAGCCCATTACATACCGGGGTCACGGTAAATCACAAATCCCGCGACCATCCTGTGGATGGATAAAAAAATACTAATATATAATCTGGATATAGGATTTCCCAACTATTTTAGTCAGTCTAACCGGATGGAGTTGAATATCATTATTCTTACTTTAAGAAAGGCCCATGCGACTTTTAGTATGGACCTTGGCATCAATTTCTTTTTCTTTTCGCCAGTGATTAAATTTTGGCCACAATTAGACTACTACCTAAGATGTCCATAGAAAAAATTAAGTTTCTAAACCGTAACCAACCAGAGATATGGCGGTTTTAATTTTGTTCTAATCAGGAGTGATTTACTCCAGATTAGAACAAAATAAAATCCGTTATATCTCTGGTTGGTTACGGTTTAGACTTTTTTAAATATTTTTTACGAAGTTCTTAGGTTGCGGTCTACTAATGACCAACATTTCATTACTGGCGAAAGAAAAAATAAATTTGATGCCAATAAGTTGCATACCCCTTTAAGGGTCTAATTTTCTATTATCCGCGTTGGAGAAGTTTACTCGTAAGCCAGTATAGTCCCATAATTTCTGTATGCAAAGGCTAGGATAACAACAGTCACATGTTTTCCCCTTTTTTTTATTTGTATTTAATTCTATTACTAATAATTTTTTATTCAAAATTTGTTTAAAATAGCATTGTCTTATGGAATTCATGTTAACAAATTAATGTTGATTAATAAAAATAAACCACAGGCGCATAAAAACGCCTTTACGTAAAGGGCTATTGAAGCACACCGTGGATTTTAGTCAGTACGAGTCTGACAGTCCCTCCCGCTCTGCCCTGGGTGGGGGGACTCATTTGATGATTTTACCACGATAAAAAAGGCGCATAAATAAAGTACAAGGTTTTAGACCCCGAAAACCTGCATTTAAATACAAGCTTTTAAATAAAAACTTTATACAATAATCCTTGCTGTCAAGACTTATAAATAGATAACATCAAACAGGAGTAAGGATCATGCCGTGAGAAAGAAGCAAGAAAACCGAGCTTACATCCCGTGAGTTACGACAGATTATCCGAAGTAGCATTTAAAGAGATGACGTCGTATAAATGTAGCAAATCTTTTGTGTTGGAATTGTCTTACGGCACTATTTGATACTGAAAAGAGAAAATTTAACATATCACAGGTTTTTCTCCTGAAAGAAAGGCAAGTGGTATTGCTAAACATGCATTTTGCAATAATTATGTATACATTTTACTTCTATACTAGTATTATAAAGCTGAACGGCCTTATTACAAAAACTAAATAAACCTTGGTTTAAACCTGGTCTATCAAGTCCAGGCTTATTTATCTGCAGAGCCATGGTTTAAATTTGACCGTATTACAAAACTAAGATAAAACGTCGACTTTAGTACCGCCATTAGAACGATTGTCTTAACAATTAAATCCACAATGAGTATTAAACCTACCTTATTGTGTTATTTTCACCCAAAATGGATTGAATCCATTTTGGGTGAAAATAACACAAAAACTACAACACAATGAAAAATTTGCTATGAGAAACTTCGACACACCTTTGACAGCTACTACTGTTAGACCATGGTTTATCGCAAAACCACGAATCGTAATGACGTTTGTGTAAACCGTAGTTTTACAAGATTAAACCTGGGTTTTTTGTTAAACCTCTTTTTGTAATAAGGCGGGAAGAGTTTAAATGGTTGATCGCGCTAATCTCAGGAACTGCTGGTTCGAAATAAAAAAATATTTGTGTTGGATAGCCCATTTATCGAGAAGGGCTATATAACATCACGCTAAAACCAACAGGAACCGAGCAGCGGCTTGTTATGAGGGATTAAACTTATGCTGTCATCTGGGCCACAAAAATAAAGAAATAAGTTTTAAAAGAAATCTTTCCCGTCAAGGGAATCGAACCTCCTCATGCTCATAGAAGCGCTTGCTATAAACCAGTCTATAGTCTATAGACCAATCTTTTGGGGTCGCTATCACCTGCCAGTATCGCGGAACTGTCTCAGCAGAATACCACAATATAAAGGAAGGATGGATCGGAGTGGTGTTAGTAGTCAGTGTTCTTCCCGTTCCATTATGGGCTTGAGGACACATTTGATCGTTTTTAAACCTAAAATCAAAATCAAAGCATCTATTTCAAATAGACCAGGTACAGACACTTTTGAATTGTCAAAGACAAAAAAATATCATTAAACACTACAAATTTTATGGTGCTTCAGTCCCAGTCACAAGACTTAATAACTGTGAAAGTACCGAAGATTTACATTTTTTTAATTAATATTTCAACAGCGCCAGCACCTAACAGTCAACCATTGGTTTCCGATACTGTTTCTAACTCCCGAAATTATTATTCAAACTCTTTAAAATTCAAATCCTGTTCCTATGTTTTTGACAGCAGCTTCTTACATCTTAAAGACGCAGATAGGCAAATTCGGTCGTTGATTGGTTATAGAGAAAGATCTAATTACAGATAGCAACCGAGATAGTTTATTAATTTCCAGCATAAATAGATCGGAGTCGAACGAACCGTAACGAATGAAGACACAAAAATACACCTTTCTTTCATTCTCTAAATAACCTCCAGTTCCATTCAATCGTTGGATTTATAAATAACGTGTTGAAGACAAAGACGGTAGTAATCACTATTGTTTATTTGGGTTTGCTGGTTCAGCGTAGCTCAAGAATACAGCATGTGTGTATTTATAAACGGGATAGACGGCAACATCCAAGGAAGCGAGATCAGAACTATGTAAATAGAGTCCTAGTACGTCCTGAAACGTCCTGAGACGACCTAGGAGTTAAATTGGTTTACGTTATTGCATGGTTGATCTGGATCTTGAATTATTCAGGTGTTCTTCCTATTAATAGCTTGTAGTTGATTTTATTTATTTATTTATTGCACAATGGACACATCGTTATAAGCATAGCTTTACAAAAAACTTACTTAAAACTAATGGACACATTAGTTAGGGCGCAGCAAATTACTTAAAACTATAATATAAATCTATAGAACATTATACTTACCTATTATTATAACTAGCATCGTAACAAAAAAAATAATGAATAGTCAAAATCAATATAGAATCACAATGAAAGTAATAAAATCAAAATATAATAAAATCGTGAATAATAACTAAAATAAAAATAATAAAAATAAAAGTTGATAAAGAGAGAGTAAACCTAATGAGATTAACAGGTATATTTTACGCAAAAAGTAGTAAAAAATGGGCTGTGTCTATTACAATAAAGTCCAAACCAAACTCCCAAACACTTTTAGGTGCGTCTTACACATAGCCTAAGCTGAGCTGTCTAGGCACCAGCCTAGACCATTCCTCTTTCTTGTGGTACAATCATCAAATGGGTCCTCTTTCTCTTGGTGGACTAGAAGGGACTGTCTTCTTACTGACTAAAAGTTCACTCTGTTGCTTCGGTTGCTCTTTACGCTACAGGACCACGATATCTTGCTTAGACACTAAGACAGTCCCACGACCCCGTCATGACTAGACTATAACGAAAAAAGAAGTAAATCTATATATATATATATATATATATATATATATATATATATATATATATATATATATATATATATAAAAATGTTATGTTGGTTTGTGTATGCTTTAAAAACTCAAAAAGTACTGCACTGATTGAGCTGAAACTTTAGCATGATATGTAATCCGCATCAAGGATAGTTTTTATCTATTTTTTGCATCAGTCACATATCCGCAACCGCGAAAAAACAGTTTTTTTTAACGATCAGCTCTGTACCAGTGACCGCGCCATCTACCGGAAGCGAGGATAACACTCGCTGACAACCGCAGTCGTAATGACGCAGTCACATGAGAAGAAATTTTAGCATGATATATAATCCGCATCAAGGATTGTTTTTATCTTTTTTTTTTGTTGAAAAAACAGTTTTTTGTGCCACAGCGAAGCGGGGCAGGGTACAGCTAGTATTTAATGAATCCCGTATTTCCTCTAGCTTGAAATTAAGAAATATCTTCAAACAAAGACGCTATTGACGTCGCTATTGACGCTATGCATAATAATAAATTTTCGCATTATCTTTCCATTCACGTAACCTATGTATTCATTATGTTCAGAGCTTTGGACCCTCACCAGGAACCACCTGTTAATATTGAGGAGGCACGCCAACATCATTACCGTTATTTCTCATCGTTATGGTAATGTTAATTAAACATTTTGGTTAGTAGCAGACAGATTTAATCTTTATTGTTCTTCATTTAAAGCCTATAAGAGTTCTCTGATGAACTTGAATATTTTGATTAGTTAGGACCGATAAATTGGTTACAGAAACAAGATATTCGCCACTATCTTTTTATTTTAACTTTGTGTCCGTTATCAAAATTGCCTGAAAACAATCGTGCCGAAGATCACATGACGTCATGACTGTTATGTTACATTTTTAATTTTTTCGCCTGCTTATTATGGATATACATGCTTAAGGCTTTGTCAAACACCGAAAGAGCTTAGCGGGGCGATGGCGCGCTTACTTACTATGAAAATATATGTAACTTGTCCCACAAAACACGCCACGCTAGCGCCTACGTTTAGCGGGAAGACTTTCATAAAGTATAATATTAATAGCGACACGCTCCGGCTCCGCACGGGTGCAATCTTGCATGTTATAAACATATAAACCTTCATTTTGAATCACTTTATCTATTAAAAAAACGCATCAAAATCCGTTGCGTAGTTTTAAATCTTTAAGCATACATAGGGATAGACAATAATTCATAAAAAGTTAGCACGCGAAGAACACGCCACGTTAGCGTCGCGCCCCGCCAATCTCGCTGTATGGCAAAGCCTTTATTTTCATTAAACGTCAAGAAACGAAAATGAAAACGCTGTAGCACACTCAAGTACCTCATAAGTCTTTACCGTACTCTATCATCGACCAATACGATTTCGTCTACTCATAAATAGCTACTAGAAGGTAAGTACACTCATGAACAGGACTAGCCTCACTAGGGATCCTTAGAACGACACTCAACAGTCTATGCGAGTCGTAATGTGCACTTGAGACCGACTCCGAGTGACCCTGATTGTTACCGCAGTTAGAAGTACTTCAAGAAGGACGGATGCGCTCTCAAGATGGCCTTTTTTATGACTTTTTGATGCGACCGTTTTGAACGGCCCTTTTTTATGTTACGTGGCCTTAAGTGGGCAGTTCTAAAGAGTTATTGCTTCCTCGGTGATAGTTGGAAAAACTTAGATGAATAGTTGTATGTTATTCCCACTAGTGGGACGCAGGCCTCTACTCTATTAGAAAGAGTGAGCAGCTATCCACCACGTGGAACCAGTGCAAATTGATAGATGTGACAAGTTTCCAGATTGTTCTAGGGCATGTCGATTTCCTAAGAAGGTTTTCCATTGACGTTTTTAGTTGAATCTTGGACAACTAATAATAAAATACTACGCACATAAAAGATAATTAAAATAACTGTTACAGGAATAACAACTGTTAGGCTGCGGTTCCACTGAGGCAGAGCAAAGTGGAGAGCGATTCACCAATCGCATGGCTTGAGTGGAGAAGAGATGTGGATTTCAAGCCATGTGATTGGTGAATTTCTCTCCGCTCCGCCTCGGTGGAAAAGCAGCCTTAACGTAATAACTTGTGCACGTTACCTTAAATTCAATTTCCCATTCAAAACTTCCTACTCTTCTTCCATTACTTCCGACTTTCCTATTCAAACAAACTCAGCAATCGTAGAGTAATATCTGAAGAAAACTTTATTGATGCTTCTCCAAACTACATTTACATAGAGAAACTTACCATTTGCAAAAATATACTTACTATATATTTGACACATCTTAGTGCAATAAGTCTTTAATTACGATTATAAATCTTATTGCAAAACTAGCACTCCACCGGTAACTTTGTCTATGATGGTTTCGTAACGATAAAACAAAAAAAAATATGATGTACATTACCATGCAAACTACAAGCGAAAATTGATTTGAACGAGATCAAGTACCTAATTAGTTTTTTTTTTAATACGTCATAAATTGTAAACCGCAATTTACCTTTCAAAGCTACAACCAACTACAAGAACTTTTATTTTATGTTACTTGCTGCTACGGAACCCTTTATGGGCGAGTCCGACTCGCACTTGGCTGGTTTTTCTCATATTTCTTCCATTTACAAATTGATCAGTTACATTTTTATTATATGTATAGATGTTCACATTCCTGCAAGTGAACATGATCGATCGTTTCATACGAATATGATCCTTAACGTAACGTATTTGTAAGAAATAAACGTGATCAATCTTTTTTTACGATGATTTGAAACAATTATATACGGATAATAGTAATGGAGAGTGCAATGCTCGGGGTTTCTCTGGTAGATAAAATTTGCAACGAAATCATTCGCCAAAAATCTAAAGTCATACTAAAAATGCGCGTTCGTTCAGCATACTAAAGCGCAAGTGGACCGCCCATAAGTCTGCGTATGGGCAAACACAATGGATAGATGATTTGAAGAAAGTGGCTTTCAATAGATGGATTCGGACCGACCAGGACCGGGATGGTTGGCGATCTTTGGTTCCCAGAGACTGCCTATTTGACTTCCACAACCCAGTAACTGAGTAAAACTAAACGCCTTGAAAGGCACAGTAACGACTTTCAAAGATCTACAAATGACAGTGGGGATGCCAACGGGTTAACGTGCTTTTCAAGGCACGGAGGTAACTCGCTTTGACAAATGATCGGTCACCCATCCACAGACCAATCTCGGCAAGCTCGGCTCAATTTTGAAAATCGACCTATGTAGTTGTCATTATTACTTAGCCACAAGCTTCTCGCCCCTTAAGAGATTTAAAAGTAGCATAGATCTATATCTATATCTTATCCTCCTAAACCCTTGTATAATTATACCGGAATCTAAACACAACATTGTACATATTCAGTTTAAATTGCAAGCTCAAACCACAAGCAAAGCATTAGTACGAGCACTTAATGAATACACGATAGGTACATTTGTTCACACCAAAAACCGTAAACTTGTTTGCGAGTAAGGCTGAGGCTACATTACACCGCGACGCGATCCACGATACACGAGCGATTAAAACAAATAAATGAATGCCCATGTATGGCTACACCGTACATCAGCGATACCACGTGTAAGCGAGCAAGTTGCTCATAACGCGGTTGCAAGTCAGTCAGAATATATCACACAAACGTTCGGCCGAAGAAAATGTATGGACAATCGCTAGGTTGACTTGCGTGATCGTGATAATAATAATGCATACGATTCTGTGTTCGAAATACTGGCGAGCGATTGCACACCTGGCGAAATCTTTTGTTTCATTATAATACCAGAAACCATTTTATAATGGCAGCGCCTCTTTGTCGTAGTAGTAAGGTAGATTATCGTAGGTCACGGTCGAATTACATCGCTTTGTTTCATTTGCATATATGTGCAATTTGAATCGGCAATCGATTCGATATCGCACGCATCGCGTCGCGTCATCAGCAAGCTCGCTAACTCGTTTCGCTCTTCCAATCGCACCGCAAATCGCTGCCTAATGTAGCCACAGCCTAAACCCGACGTTTACGTAGACGTGGGTCGCTTCCGAGATGGATCAAGCGATAATTTAAGCTAGATACAACTGTTTAGGATATTTCTGAATTAATTGGTGGTAATGATAACAGTGTTTTGGTAAAATGTTGGTAGCGCATGTAATTTTTAACCTGCATTAACACATTGCATAGGTTTTATCTAAATTGTATGCTCTCGTGGGTCAATATTCGAGTTGCAGAGAATGAAGTCAGCAAGAGCTAGTAAGATATACAAAAGTAACCACTCCGTGTAAATTTTCTTAAATCTGACTTCTCTAATATATGTATACTACAGTGCCAGTATACATATATTGGAGAAGTCCTTTTTACTGCGCAGTTTGACACAGTGCTCATATATCAAACCATAGAGATAGCCAGACCAATCACTTTAGAATACTGGCCATACCGCACTTTTGAGCTTTGTCGGCAATTTGTCTTCCGGGTCGCACAGTTAAACGCTGTGGAAGCCTGCTCTATACGATATTGCATGTACCTATGTGCTACGGCATACATTATGTATTATCGATATGTAGATCGTTTGTGTGATATGTGCACTGATGACATTATATACTCACATAGTACGGTTTCTGAAATATTGAACAAGACTTTTGTGAAGATCTGTTGCATCATAGGCTAGAAGATTGTATAAAAATATTTAATCAGGATAGCTAAACCGGTTGCGGGATCTTAGTGACTTTGGAACCCAAAGAGCAACCGAAATAACAGGGTTGAATTTTAGTTTATAAGTCTGAGAGTCTCTTCCGGTCCACACAGGAAGAGGTCTAATTGGAACTTTTATATGAAAAGTATGGTTTAAACCAAATAACAACAGCAAATCAAAGCAATATAACGGCACAGTTGACGTAGTTTGAATGAATGGCTGAAACGCTGCGTGTCGCTTATTCGATTGACGCGCAGCAATGGAGTAGTGTGGGGTAAATTTAAATAAACGGCTATTAACTTTTCATCTCATAAAATAAAAAACTTAACAATCGGGAACAGAACAGCTACTTAACTATAAATAACACACAAACGAATGCATAACAACGCACATAAGTCACAATCATCAGTAAACAATGACTAATATAATCTCGATTTGTTTTAATTCCAATGTTTACTGTAACACGCATTTTGTATTACATTCGGAGCACGAACTGACGTGGCCTTGGCTCGCTCAATCACTGCGATAGCAGCCAGTGTACTATTAACAACCAGGCTATTGATAACTACGACAACCATTCCGAATACCCCCTTGGCAATAGAATAACTAAAGTAGGAGAAGGGAAGGGGAGCTCAAACAACAATGGTCTATTTTCAAAGGGCTTTACGATGTTATGGTTTAACTCTTTGCGGGTAGAAACACTCCAGTTTTGATGAAAATATTTCGAGAGCTTCCATTTTGGCGTTCTCAATGAGTGTTGGAACAATAGCTTGGTTTGTTCTAAGGAACTTGAAACAAGTAATTTATTCAATTAACTACTCTTTAAACACGACTTGGCCAATTATGGGTCGTTCTCGAAAGTTCAACAAGGTTTTGTTTTAAAACATTGTTTT
The DNA here is from genome assembly GCA_943136025.2 of Agrotis puta. Taxonomy (NCBI): domain Eukaryota; kingdom Metazoa; phylum Arthropoda; class Insecta; order Lepidoptera; family Noctuidae; genus Agrotis; species Agrotis puta. The sequence goes on along the minus strand of OW964176.2, from coordinate 4,831,589 downwards.
ATTGTTATGATAATTGTGTTGTTATAAAAAGGTTATCAAGAAAGGCATCAACAGGTTATCCTCACAATAAAATAATGTGAACTCTTGTTGTTGGTCATGGATAATTATATTATTAAGAATATAGTTGTAGAAGAACAGTGTATAAGACGGGGACGCGAGGAAAAGAAGAAAAAATAACCTCCATAAGAAGAAAGTAGAACCTCCATAGTCTTCAAATATTTGATGTTTTAATGACAATGTTATATTAAGTTTTAATACCTAGAGTAACAAGTACTATGCATCAATTTTTACGAAAAAAGTGAAGCCATATTGTCACGAAAATTAATTTAAACAAAACGATGTGCAAATGATTTTTTTAAATATTTATCATTTGTTTGAGGTTATCTTAAGATCCTGCAATTGTAAGAAAAGCGTGTATGACGTCATAATACAGCGTCACCAACCTTTCCCGTAAATTTTGTCGCATTGTACAGTAACATAATCTTCCTACAAACAGTTTCTTCGCATGTAAATCTTTGCGATTACGCGATTTTATATATGTTCCGTGCATATAATACACAATGAATACTGTTATGGTTTCTTTCTTATCAGATTGTATTATCGTTTTTATCAGATTTTACTCTCGCTGGAAGCCTTCTTACAAAATCATTACAGATTCAGATCCTTCCATGTATATATCTTAAGACTATCGGTCCGCCCCAACTTCGCCTACAAATGTTTTTTACCCAGTGATTTTTCCGAAAACTTTATAAACAAAGATGAGATAGAACAAGTCTAACAATGAAATAATGATAGACCTATTTCGGCCACGGTGTCCAATCTCAGCGGAGATTAGCCATCTGCACGGGGGTTACAATAGTGCACAAGTGTGTGCGCAGTCACAGGTGCACTCCCTGTTCGTTTTCAATCCGATGCGACCGGAGAGAAATCAGGCGCAGGACCAATGGCTTAACGTGCTTTCCGAGCCACGGCAATATCATACCGTTATCTTCTAAACTGCTAGTTACTGGAAAATTCTAACAGAAAAACGCAACAGCACAAAAAATAATAACCCAATTTATTGTAGTCGATCAGGCCATATCATGAATTTGAAGGCAAAAAATAGTTCCTTATTTGTACACTAGAGGCGCTTTGTCATTTATTCATACACTTAAGCCTTTGTCAAACAGACAGGCGTAACGAATGCGAAGCGTGACGTTTTTATTTGTAACGTATGGAATTGTTTGAATCCAGTCACATAGAAAAGCGTAAGGGATCCGATAGCGTGACAGAACTATCGGACTGACGTCTTGCTTCGGTTCGGTATCGCTTCGGAAACGCTTCGCTTTCGCCTGTCTGTTTGACAAAGGCATTAACGCAGTCAATATTGTAAGGTAAAATACAGAAATCTCGTGATAAGGCCTGAAGTTAGTACGCACAGACAAACTTTAGAAGTTAAAACTATCTATGTAAAGATACATGCTCATGCAGGTATTCTCACACGGCAGCCACTAAGATTAGAACAGAACGAACTCAACGTCTTATCTAAATATATTTTGCAAACGTTCGTCGATAATTCTGCACGTACAAAGGGCCCATTGTTCCTTATTGTGAACGTGGAAACTATTCAGTTCGGTGTGAATAGAGCTCTTCTCCAAGATACGGAATCCACTCTGCACTTTGATTAATTTACGCTTTTGGAAGACTAGAGGGGAAAATATCGAACTGTCGTATTGTTTTTCGATAGTCCCTTCAATATGTGATGCAATTTATGAGAACGTTGGATAGTTATGTTGTTTTTTGTAATTGTCCCTTTTACAATCAATGATTTTAATCGAAATAATTGAGGCTGTACTCGACCCTTTACTTCACGAGTAAGGTAATATGAACTTTAATTAGAAACACAAGACATCATTGATAACTATTAGCCCTTTCGTACACAAGGCGGCGCAAGTCTCCGATACCTTAAGACTTCGGTATTCAGGCGACTATCGCAATACAAATCCATAGAGGTTCGTTCACGGGCACGCGTCAGTAGATGCTAAAGTCGTAAGGTATCGGAGACTTGATTCGCCTTGTGTGCGAAGGGCCTTAGAAAATTATGTTTGAACAGATTTCTCATTGACGTCGTTGTTCATTTTCGCGGTTCTCTTTTACACAGGCGATTGATGGGTGATTGGGTTGGTTAAACAACTCAGTTTGAATCCTAAGTTGCCAAGATTAAAATATTTGCTTGTTAGGTCTAGATCTAATTACTAGTATAAGTCGTTTTAAGAAATACAATTAGGTTTCAGTCGACCTGTATGCGTCAAGTTATCAGGGTTAAATTGTTACAAATTAGATCACTCCTTCATCCTGATCACTATAATAGTACTAATACGACCTAGGATCTTTTTTAAGTATTCTAGCAGAACCAACATCTAACGCTGCCAAATTTATAGTGGGAAACATGATTTTGCACCAATGACTCTGCCACTCATGTAAGATATAAGGACATTTTATAGATAGTGATTAAGATTAGGTAACGTTGGGGCTCGCATGTCCATGGAGACAAATGCCCCTAAATAAAACTGATTAAAAAAAAATAATAGTACTAAGCTTTTCCCTAAACCACATAATCGCATATCAGGCAAGCCATGACCGCAGGTAAAAAAAAGTTGTAACAAGTCTGATATATAGTTGTTCATAATCAATTTATCTGTAAACTATGTACCTAAAAGGTCAACCAATTATAATGAAAACCACAAGAGATAGAGCATCTTAGATATTCACAGGTCAGAGATCGTTGATTAGGCCCTCAGACACCGGGGGATTATATAATTTAATCCCTTATAAGATAAGAAAAGACGATGTCTCTTTTTAGCCAAGCATTAATTAAGATTTTTTAACTTTATATCTTAGATGCCTTTATTTTGTATGTAATAAGGATATGTAAAGGTTTGAATAGACTAACCGATCGATGATTGATCGCTTCGATACAAATTCGGTATTTTATATACGAGTACTTAGATGGGCCATGAATGAACAACCAATAATTAATCGGTCAGATAGTGAATTCCACAACACTTATTAAAGTTAAATTAAAATAATACGACTGCCATGCACTAGAAGGTTTAGAAAAATTAACGCTCATCTAGGATTTAAGCCTTTGTCAAACATACAGGCGATAGCGAACTGGACCGAGTCCGAAGCGATAACGAACCGATACAAGACGTCAAACTGGGTGCAGCGAACCGAGGCGTGGCAGTTGTATTAGCTGACTTTTTATGAACGACGTCAAAAAGAGCAAATACGCCTTCGCCACGTCTTCGCATCGGTTCGGTCACGCTATCCGATCGCTTTCGCTTTTCTATGTGACAGGATTCAAACAATTTTACAAATAAAAACGCCTCGCTTCGCATTTGCCACGCTTGTCTGTTTGACAAAGGCTTTAGTGATGACGAAACAGTCAGAATTGGATTGGCAGAAACTACCAATACGCTAAAGGTGAGGCTGTGACGCTATATTGTGACGTCAGGCATGCTTTTATAAAATTAGCTCGCTCTTAAATAAACTAGAATAATATGAAAACAATCGTATAATAATATTAATTGGATAACAAATATCATTGAAAATTAATTTGCACAAAGTATTATTTGCAAACGGAATTTTCAAGTGACAGTTGACAGTAGGCAATTGACGTTCAACCTCGTACGTAGATTAAAGGCACTCTAGTCTCGCCTTAATATTAGTTCCCAAATGCCTTTATCAAACAGACAGGCGAAAGCGAAGCGAGTCCGAGGCGATACCGAACCAAAGCGAGACGTCTGTCCGATAGTTCTGTCACGCTATCGGATCGCTTTCGCTTTTCTATGTGACTGGATTCAAACAATTCCATACATTACAAATAAAAACGACACGCTTCGCATTCGCCACGCCAGTCTGTTTGACGAAGGCTAAAACGTACTGGGAATTAATTACATTTACAAGATATACGTATATTACTTCGCTCGCAGACAATAGTTGAAGGTATTCATTAGCTGTACACGCCACTACAAGAACAATATCGTTATTAATTATATTATAACTATCCTCTTCTGTATTCTATTAGCGAAGCCTCAGATGTTTTGTAAGGTCTTAAGAACTTGGCTTAGCTTAATTATTATTTTACTTAGTTTTATCCGAAAAGATATCATTTGTTTTAAGGTGACGGACAAAATCTATATTTTAATACTAGCTTCCGCCCGCGACTCCGTCCGCGCGGATGTCGGTCTTCGCGTGGATGGTTTATTTCCCCATTTTGAGTAACTCTGACAATGACATCTTATAAATATTACGGCGCTGAATCCACTGCGGGTAATGCAACGTGTGTTCGCGGTTCTACAGAACAACGTCTATGAATAAAACTGAAAAATAAGATTTTTTTTCTACGTATTTTTCCAGGATAAAAAGTATCCTATGTCATGTCCAGGATAATAAGGAATAATTATACCAAGTTTCATCGAAATCGAACCGTTAGTTTTCACGTGATGCCTGCACAAACAGACAGACAGACAGACAAAATTTTTTTTAATCATATATTTGGGTTTTGTATCGATCAAGCAACACCCCCCGCTATTTATTTTTTCAATATTTTCAATGTAGGTACAGAATTGACCCTTCTACAGATTTATTATAGTATAGATTATACAACTACTACGTCGAAATGACAAAATGTTTTTTTTTATAGTCTATTTATCGAGGAAGGCTTATAGGCTATATAAAATGGCAATAGCTAGAACTAAGTATATCTAATTATTATTTATTAAATACTATCGACCCGCTCCGGCTCCGCACGGGTGCAATCTCTACTATACTCGTAATATGCATGTTATACCTATCTCTTGAATCAATCTAACTGTTAAAAAAAACGCATCAAAATCCATTGCGTATTTTAAAGATCTCAGCTTACATAGGAACAGACAGACAGACAGCAGACTTTATTTTATACTATGTAGTGATAAAGTTATCCATTGTTACTAAGAAAATCTTCTAAGATTTATGAAAAGAATGCTTTTAAATTTTATTTTTTGTTTTTTTTTTCGCTCTTGCTACTTTATTATTCTAAAAAATAATTAAAGTTTATTGTTCTCATAGAATTATTTTGTAACTCGTAATTATTCTCTTCCTTTATTACAATTTTCTTTTATGAAGAAATAAACGAATGAATCTGTTCAATTTAAAAACGTTATTTCATAAAGCCTTAATTGTAATAAAGTAATATTAAATATTCCCCATCTTTAATAAGTACCAAAATCAAATAAATATTTCAAAAGGCCTTCACACTCTGCGGTCCATGGCCCTCTACGGGGCCCCCGTGTGGGCCCTAAGCATCCGGACGCGACCACTCAAGCTGGTCGCATGCCAGAGGGTCATGGCTATCCGGATGATCCGGGGATACCGCACGATCGCCGGCGAATCAGCCAACCTCCTAGCGGGATTGCTGCCCTGGGATCTGGAGGCGACTGCCCTCCAGCGCGTCTATGAATGGCGCGTGGAGGCGCAGCGTCGGGGCGAATCCCCGCTGCCTCGACAAGTCGAGGCGCGGCGGGAAGAGCTCCGGCGTGATCTCAGGGCAGTATGGAGGGAGCGACTGTCGCAACCGAGGCCGGACCTCGGTTGCGACAGTCGCTCGCCGCACGCCGCACTGCACGCCGCAATCGCGGCGGTAAGACCCCTCTTTGAGGAGTGGCTGGATAGGCGTCACGGCGTCCTTACCTACCGCATGACGCAGGTCCTCACCGGACACGGAAGTTTCGGGAGGTTCCTGTGTCTGATAGGGAGGGAAGAAACGCCTGGGTGTCACCACTGCGAGGATCGTCCGGAGGACACGGTGGAGCATACGGTGCAGGACTGCCCCGCTTGGGCAGAGCACCGCCGTGTCCTCACGACGGCGATAGGCGGAGACCTCTCGCGCCCGGCATTGGTCGAGGCCATGCTGCGGGGCGAGACGGAGTGGGAGGCGGTCGCCTCCTTCTGCGAAGCAGTCATGCTCGTGAAGGAGGAGGCGGGCCGCCTGAGGGAGAGGACAGCGTCCTCCCTCCACCCCAGCCGCAGTGGTAGACGCCCACGGCGTCGGACGTCACAGGACGATCTCCGGCCACCGTAGGCGCGGGCATGCGGGCAGCGAGTAATGGGCGACTTGCTGTCCGACCATGGACCATGCCCGGGTCGACGGCGCGTTGTGTTCCACGCGCGCCTCAAAGAGTGTCAGCATGTTGACGGGGCCTGTAGAGGGCCAAAGCCTGCCGGGGTCGCGGGACCAAGGGATTACCGTGACCCCGGTACGTAAAGGGCTAGTGAAGGACACCGTGGATTTTAGTCAGTACAAGTCTGACAGTCCCTCCCGCCCTGCCCTGGGTGGGAGGACTCATTTGATGATTTTACCACGTAAAAAAAAAAAAAAAAAAAAAAGGCCTTCACACTCGGACATAAAAATCTAAAGTTTTATAATAACTCAGTTGAAAAGATACTTAATTAACTTTCTGGGCCATCCGCACCTTTTTTGCCTACCTTATTAATTTCACTTTAGCCTCTGAGGCCTTCAAAGGGATATTTTATAATAAAAAAATCAAATTACCACCTCTAATGTTTTTAAAACTTTATGTTCATTGAAACTGACATCCAGTGATCCGATATAAGATTTTTTAGCATGACATAAAACCAATTTATTAAATCGAAGAGTGTAAACCTTTTATTTAGAAGATTGTGCTTCTAACTGTAGAAAAAAATCAATTTGTCAATTTGATTCATTTGCCATTTTGAAAATTAGGTTTTTCGAGATATTGCCATTTTGAGAATCAGGCCTTTTGTGAATTGCGAATTTGTTCTTTTGCGACTCGGTTGCAATTTTGCGAATTAGGCATTTTGCGCGTAAACCAATTGAAATAGCAGGTAGGAAAATCAGTCGCTCCACTCAAGGTGTAAGAACATTTCACAATTTTCCTATAAAAGAAATAAGAAAATGTAACATAATATCATTTATCGAAATATGTTCTATTATTACATTTATTACTGTCAAACAACGGCAGAAAATACCCTGTGAAAAACAACATATGAATAAAACAATTGTATAAACATAACTAATTAAAACGTACTTAAACGTACGTGGGGGGTCACATCGTATGGTAATCGCTATCTAATATGTAGGGAACAAAATGCTCACTCGACCGTATCCCAATTCTGCCAACGTTTCTACTCTGTGCTTGAGTTTTTTTTTTCATTTGTTGGTATTAGAGAGTATATAATGGCAATTCAATAAGCGAAAGGTAAGGGTAAATGTTGAGTATATTCATATTGGAAGGATAAAACTCATAGGGGAACAGTCTATAAGACGGGGACAATAATAATCACGAGGTATAATGGGGACATACACTTTTAGGCATACATATCACAATAATGTTCCAACTGCTGGGACACAGGACACAATTTTTATTCCACATCACTAATTAATCTTACAAACAGTTAGAAACGCCCGAAGCTACTGGCTTCGTGGTTAGATAAAAGTACCCCAAGGTCGCTCTATAGTACAAATAACTTCAATGAAACAAATCAATATTTGGAATTACGAAGACCATAATTTCGGACCCTTTGGAAAATACGCTCATATTGTTAAGCGATAAAAACATGGTTTTACCTTACCTACAGAAATCCAGTTCAATAGTTTATCGTAAGGTCACATTATAAACAATGTTTGGTTATCTGGTAAGTGGTAACCTACTCTAGTTTCAAGGAAGGATCCCTACACACGATGTGTAAACAAAAAGAAACAATTTCTTTGACTTGTTATTTATTCGAGTCACAGACGCAACTGTATAAGTTTGTAGTGCTCAGATAAAGTTGAGAGGATGAAAAATATGTTTGTTTTGTACAACTTCTAATAAAATTAGTCGACAACCCTTAAACAAATTTCTACTCATGACTTTGCCTGCATTTCCGGTCACAAGTTTCATGAAATTATTGGTCCAGAACAACCAGACCAACCTTGCAATTCAGTGATCAACACCATCATCAGCTGGACTAAGAGCATCCGGTTAGACCGCAACAACGAACAACTATCAGTCACTTGTATCCATCGCTAATGTTGTGTGTTGAGATTGCCTTATTTTTATTTAGTAATTATATTTTGGAATAAAGACAGGTAAATCAGCGCCCCATATGCGTAACACACGTTCTTTGAAACCAAAGTATTTAAAAGAAACGAATCCATTAAATTGTGCCTATAAATAAATAAATAAATAAATATTCCACAACTATCACACAACGCCATCTAGTCCCAAGCTAAGCAGAGCTTGTGTTATGGGTACTAGACAACTGATAAACATACTTATATATTTTTAAATACATACGTATTATAGATAAATTACACCCAGACACAGAACAAATGATCGTGCTCATCACACAAACAATTGTCCTGGGTGGGAATCGAACCCACGACCTCCGGCATAGCAGTCAGGGTCACTAACCACTAGACCAACAGGCCTGTCAAATGCCTATGCCTATGTTTAATTCATTATATCATGTCTATGTTTAAAACAATCCCACTGACATAAATAACGCAATAAAAATCTATTATCCCGCAGCTTCAATGAAAATATAAACATTTTACTGAGACTGAGATGAATTATAGTAAACGTGATTGAAATATCGCAAAAACAATTCACGATATAATAAAGCTAAATAGGTATAAATTCTCTTTGAAAGTCTGAAGTAATAATCCTGTACATCAATCAAAGAACTTAATGGAAGAAAAGAAAAATACATGGTTCGTTTTCGATTGCATTTATGGTACAGGGCATTATAAAGGTGAACGCTCGCGGGAATGCGGACGGCGAATAGTAATGGGAGACTCCCGGTCCAGCCCGGGTCGACGCGCTCCTGAAAGAGCTGTCGGGCGGAAGGTCTAAAGCCTGCCGGGGCCGCGGGACTGTCTTATCCGGTAACCGTGACCCTAGCACGTAAATGTCTATTAAAGGATCACCGCGTGTACGTCAGTACGACTCTGAAACTCCCTCCCGTCTCGCCTTGAGGAGTCATTTGATAATTTTACCACGCTAAAAAAAAGTGAAGAAGTGGTTTGGTTCCTGAGAAAAAAGAAAACCATAGGATAAAACGTATATCAATGTTTTCCAACTCTTGGCAGAAACAGCTCATTCCCTAAGTTGAATCATTAAGTGATTCGTGAATACAAAACAAGATGTTTCGCGTGTGAGGACCGCAGCAGCCTAGCTCAGGATTTATCGCACGTTTCTTGTTTATTCACACGTTTTATGTTTTATCCTCTTGTTTTTTCGCCTAAATCCTTATAAAACTGGCCTATTTTTCTCTGTTTTCTTAGGAGACACGCGCGCTTTCATTTGGTTTACTCCGTAATTCGACACGTTTGCTTCCTTCATTGTGCACTTGTACCAATATTCTGGGATAGTGTTACTGTCTTAAATGACGTGATATTTCTTTATCCATAAGGCATTATTTTGGTATATTATATTACATTCTCTACATAGAAATTTCTAAAAGACTTGTTGGCGCTTCCCGTGACCCAAGAGCTGGCTTTTACCTTAGCCAGAGGCTAAGTACATATTGCCATACAAAGAGGCAACGCCGCCAGTCTCTTGGGCACATTACCAGCTGATAGCGTTGAGCATGAATTTTTCGATGCTCTCTAATAGTTTAGTTTTATTTTAATTTTGTATTTTTATATTTATGTATTTTTAGCTTTTGGTATTTCTTATTTTTATATTTCACTAGCACTTTGCCCGCGACTTCGTCCGCGTGGGTTACGTACTTTCCTAATTCCCCCTTTTCACCCCCTTAAAGATTAAATTTCCAAAAACCCCTTCTTAGTGCTCCCCTACATTATAATAGGAAGCCGTGTGCAAAATTTCACATTCCTAGCCCCAGTAGTTTCGGCTGTACGTTGATATGTCAGTCAGTCAGTTCTCCTTTTATATATATAGATAAATAATAATAGTATAAACTAAAAATATTATATATTTGTTTGGTAGAACGCGCTAATTTCAAGAAAAACTAGTATGCATTGAAAAAAAAAAATTGTGTGGTGTAGTCTAATTATCGAGGAAGGCTAGGAGCCAAGTAACGGCGTTGAGACCACGGGAACAGTCATTCAGTTATATTTACACAATAAGAGAAAGTCCGGAAGTAGCACCAGTTGACTGAAATTGATGTAATACTCGGTTGTTACTGTAATGGTCATTTAGAAACCGAAAAATAAGGTAAACTCTCAGTGACATGGCGTGAAAGGGGGTTCATACTGAGTTGATCACTAATACAGAAATATGAAAACAAAGAAGAATATTGAGGCATATTTTCTCTGAAAAAAAATGGACTTGCCTGAACTTCTATCAATTTTAAACCAAATTCACTTTGTTCCTTATCGCATTTAACTAGCTATAAAGTAAATTGACACGATTGGCGTTGAGCCAAAATATAAATTTGTCTCTAGACGGTGAGTTTATTGCGTTACGCAGTGGTGTGATAAATGAACACCTAGCCACAGTCATTTATTATGTTATTAGTTACCTGCTAGACATATTTATTGGAGTTTTTATTTAATGACACTGAGTGTACCGGGTGTTATGAAAAATATGTTTTTTTTTTCTTCGATGTTTCATACATTCAAAAGAAATAAGCAAAACAAAAGAAACTAATATTTATTGAAATATTATCATGACGAAGTTAGTATAGAGGCGAACTTAATGCCTAGGGCATTTTCTACCAGTATACCTAAGGATAATATTAGTTACTAGTTAGTGCAGCATAATATTTATATTTTAGATAGCAATATCATTGTTATTAACAAGAAGAGCAAAAAAAACAATAATATCATTGATATCTGTTGATTAACTTCTCCGTGAATTCTCTATGTTTCGAAATGCACCCACCTCGCAAGTTCTTTTAATTCGCTCCTTTTATACAATTTGCCCACCCAGGCCCATAATTCGATAACACTACCTAAACCACGAAGTAAAATAATAAAGCATATTTCTCCGGTGTACCGTAAACTTAGGATAAAGAAACAATATAGTGGGGGGCGCTACGGGAACCATTTTGAAATAATCTGGCCGCAGATAGAGTTATAAAACATGGATACGACGGGCGTCCCCCGAGAGCCACAAATTCAAGCACATCACACGGACCAATCTTTTATACATGCCGTTATCGAATTTAGTTACGTGTGAAATGTAGCAGATATTTTGATGTAACGTTTAGCAACCTTTAAAAGTGATTTTCCGCTTTCGAATAAACTGAATTTACAAGAAATGAAAAGATAAAGGGAAATCATCGGTCTAGGCATGGTTGTAAAAGGATGAATCCAGTGCCGAAAATAGGGGTGTGCCAAAGGTGCCCAGGCACAGGTCACAGACCTTGGAGGGGCGCAGAAATGGCCAGACCAGGACCACAATTGGCTATTTGACAGTAGCTATAAATTACAAATATAATTAGTCCGTCATTTAGAGTTTAAAAAAATAACGGACACGTATTTTTTCGTTTGTAAAATCAATAAATATTCACCAAAATACAACGCATCAAAACTCGAAAGTGGGGGCTCGTGACGTCAGAATTCAATAAAAATTGTACTAAATTGTGACGTATTGCCAATTTTGAAAGCATCGTATCTCAGTAAATTTTGGTTTGCGAAACAAAAGAAAAAATAGGGTCGAATATTTTTTGATAATCTAAGTGACGGACTAATTATAATTTTACGCCCTGGTATAGCCAATTGGCCAGACCAGGGCGCAGTTCAAGAAGCTCATACTGGGCGCATAAAATACTAGTTACTGCATTGGATGAATCGTATGTTACTGAGAGAAATATCAATACAGATGCTGATAGATAGAGAGCAACAGGAAGATGTAACAAAGTAAAGATGGATGGATAATAAAAGTAAAAGATAGCAAAACGGTACTCCAACAGAGACAACCTTATATGAATGAATTGCAGAAAGCTGTGAAACTACAGACAATTATGAAATTGTAGTCGCTATTCCAAAATACAGTGATTAGTGCTCACGACAGTACAGACATTTGGAACCTGCTGAATAAGTTTCGTCTTTATGTCTCTTCTTGTTTTTGCCCCTTTTAATGGTCGTCCAATTGGTTAATGTGTATGGCCAGTGGTCAGAGACGGTAAAAAATCTAAATAAATTGCATCTGTTTCATATCGGTTATAGCCAGGCGCGCTGGAAGTGTAATTAGTAAAAGCAATTTTATTTTCTTGCGTGATTTATGGACGAAGAAAGATTTAAACCAGGCAGCGCTAAATATTAATGCGAAATTGATTGAGGTAGAACTGTTCTTCTCCTGAAGGAAGGCTTGACCCTCTTTTCACTTTATCAGCCTGTAGAAGTCGACTGCTAGACTGCTGCTGCTTCTCCAATCGCCATTTTACTTGATCATCGCCTATACTCATACAGCTATTACCAGCCACTTTGCGAAGTACGCCGCTCCACCTAGCCTTTTTCTATTTATTTTGGTATTGCTTCTTATCGCCAATCATCTCAGATGTCAAAAATTACTGAAATACAAGTATAAGACTTTTAACCGTAAAATAATTTTAGTATTGCTAGATCGTCAATCAAAGCTAATTACATTTTCGATACGTGATAAAAAAAAATTTAGATTACTTAAATATTTTTAGCCCTGCATCCAATGTATCAAGTTTTGAAATATATCCTAATCCTAACTAATATTATAAATGCGAAAGTAACTCTGTCTGTCTGTCTGTCTGTCTGTCTGTCTTTTCTTCACGCCTAAACTACTGAACCTATTTGTTTGAAATTTGGTACAGACATAGTTTGGAACTTGAGAAAGGACATAGGATAGTTTTTAACCGACTTCAAAAAAAGGAGGAGGTATGTTTGTTACCGCATTACGACCGTCTGGGTGAACCGATTTTCATGATTCTTTTTTTGTTTGAAAGCTGGTGCTTCCCGTGTGGTCCTATTGTCACCAAATCAGGATCTGATGATTTGATCTTGGAGAAATCGAGGGCAACCCTCAAATTTTATAGGCCCACGCATCGTTTTTCGTAAATATTATGAAGTAATTTAAGTATTTGCGTATGGTAATCATCATCTTATGTAGCTGAGCTGATGATGGAAGGTACAACTCCTTAACAGTAAGGAGTAGGCATCGACTGATTCATCGTTCGCAAATCTCCGGAACTTCACGTCCGATTTAAATAATTCATTTTTTTGTGCTAGGTATCGTTCAACTTAGGGAATACTGCAAATTTCATCACAATCGGTTCAGTAGTTTTTGAGATTTTTTTTTTTTTTTTATCGTGGTAAAATCATCAAATGAGTCCTCCCACCCAGGGCAGGGCGGGAGGGACTGTCAGACTTGTACTGACTAAAATCCACGGTGTCCTTCAATAGCCCTTTACGTACCGGGGTCACGGTAATCCCTTGGTCCCGCGGCCAAAGTAGTAGTTTAGTTTAGTTTTTGAGATAGGGAATTTTATTAGCTTATTGTGTACATGCGGGATGTTATTAAAAAGTTATTTTGTAGATTATTTTACCCTTTTTTGTGATTCTTTTTGAAGGCGGTTACATTTTTTTTTTGAAAAAGTTTTTTATTACGGGTTAAGCCGCGCTTGCCGATATTGGTTTGTTGATGGGTAAAAAGCACTCGGAAAGCACGTAAAGCCGTTGGTCCCGGCTGTCATTTGAAGATCTTTGACAGTCGTTACTGTCAGAAGCTCTAAAGTCTGACAACCAGTCTTACCATGGGGTATCGTATTACCCAGTTACTGGGTTGTGGAGTTCCGACAGGCAGTCGTTCCATGTAAATTACTGAGTACAAAGAAAATGCCCGAACGGAGTATAGATATATAATCCGAGTTGTCACTATGCTTGATATATGGCGTTGTTAGTTTATAATTATCAAACTCTTATCAAAATGAATATATTTCTCGCATGAAGTATTTAATTTAGATAAACTTTGTCTTTCACACTAAGTAATTTGGCCGAATAGTTAAAAAGTTATCACGATAATATGATTGACTTGAACGGAGCGCCTAACGGCGGCAGCAGCACGGGCGGAGCGCGAAACGGCGTCGCGGCGAACAATGCAATCCAAGCAATTCGCTATTGCTCGCAATCGCCTCATCGCCGAGCGTAGTTTTAAAAATGTAAGCATACATACGCACAAAGAAAGCTACTTTGTTTTATACTATGTAGTGATTAAATGCAAGTAACATTGGTCCGACCTGTTTATTAGTTAGTGTTTAGTAATCCGTTTGTGCTGGATAGGATAATCTCAAGCCCGAGGAAGGATATAGGGCTACTTTTATAAACACACCATACAGGTAAAGATTGATGAAGAAACCACTGGTAGAATTTTGAAATTTGCAGAGTTCTATTTTTTTTTTTTTATCGTGGTAAAATCATCCAATGAGTCCTCCCACCCAGGGCAGGGCGGGAGGGACTGTCAGACTTGACTGACTAAAATCTACGGTGTCCTTCAATAGCCCTTTACGTACCGGGGTCACGGTAATTCGTAAGTCCCGCGACCCAGGCAGTCTTTGGCCCTCTAAAATAATAAGCACTTAGAAAGGAATTCAGATAATTCCACCCTTAAGAGATTCCCTCTAAATATTAGGTATAGGTGTTCAAAGATTGTATGGAAACTAATTTTGAAGTTAGAAATCTGGGATGTACGATGTGAAATTACATAAAAAAATATAAGTATTAAAAAAAACGTCACGTAACTTAATGAGGCAGACCAAATTCTACGCGAGCGAAGCCGCGGGCAAAAGCTAGTAAATACATACTTTAGAAAAACTCTCTTTGATCATAATCGAGTGCAAGTACACTGTTAACATATTTTTACCCGCCATTAAACTATAAAGCTAGGTAAAAGCCCAATACTCCAAATATTCCTCCTTAAACGTTAACTTTGCCGGAATAATCCCTTATTCACGGTCGGTTCTAAGAAATAACCATTACCTGGATGAACGATTCCCAGAGTTCACTCTCCGTTGAAGATTTCTAAACCTGAATGGGAAGAAAGAACTCCTATAACGGAACACAATAAACTAGGCTGTAGAAATAGGTATGTACGCAAGTGCTTTTAAGATCTTCCACTGTAGAGTACTACTACTACGACTCTTCGCTCAAATTGAAAGCACTCTGCAGCTCTATTCATGTTGTGATTGAACACCCTTAAATGGAAAGGCAGGATAGTACAGTAGGCATGGTAGTAGGTACAAGAGACTTATGAAAACCTTAATGCCTTTGTCAAACAGACAGGCGAAAGCGAAGCGTTTCCGATGCGATACCAAACCGAAGCGAGACGTCAGTCCGATAGTTCTGTCACGCTATCGGATTGCTTTCGCTGTTCTATATGACTAGATTCAAACAATTCATACATACATTACAAATAAAAACGTCACGCTTCGCATTTGCCACGCCAGTCTGTTTGACAAGGGCTTAACCACACTAGAACCGGAACGCTAAGAAATATTGTAGATAATGTCGACAAACTATTTTTTAAAACTTAACCCCACACTAGGATATTTTCCTGTGCCGTGGGTGCATTTATAAACATTTAAAATCGCAAACACCCAGACCAGGAACAACTACTCATACAAATATTTGTTCCGTACGTGATCGAACCTGCCAAACGCATGACAGCAGTCAATCGCGCAATCATTGCCCCAACCAAATTATGCTGATTATGTCAGTTCTTACGTTAGGTCCACATGGGCCACACTAACGGTATTCCCCGTTAGTGTGTAACTGTTGGTGTAACTGACAAAATATGTAGTTATAGGCCCCTTGTCATATTATCTGACAGAAATTAATAAGTCAAAAAATATGACGCTTCAGCGATCTAGTTTTTTTTTTAACCGTCACCCCACACTAGAAATTTCTCCTGTACGATACAGGAGAAATTCTAGTTTTCGGTGCGTTTACAAACTTAGAAACTCACACACAGAAACACCCAGACCCGGAACAACTACTTGCAGATCATACAAATATTTGTTCCGTGCGGAAATCTAACCCGCGACACATAGCGCAGGAGTCCAATTGCTCAGCCACTGCGCCAAACGTGCCGTCAAAGCTTAGAGTTTAGTATGACTAAGAACAAAACTTCCAAAAGTGATTACGAACTTTACCGTATGTAATCGAAGGTACTCTCCTAACAACAAAAGATAAGTACAAACAAATAAACAGAAGGAAACTTGTACGAGTATTCCTTGCCCTAGCAATCTGCCATTTCTTGTGTTTCCTCCAGTGTTTGTGTTGTGTTTGTTCGCACAATCGAACACAAACATCGTCGGTACAATCTGCGAGCCGATAGGAAACCCCCTTGTTACCGGTAAGCCCGATAACAATTGAAATATTCTATTGTGTGAGATAAAATGTATTGAACAGGCGCTGTTGCTGGGTTAGAAATAGTGAAGATTTGCTGCTCGTTTAACGCACATTTATCTCATGGAAGTCTCTGAGGCCTTTTTCGATAGCTAGGTAAACAAAACATCACTGAGCTTACGCTTAGTTAAAAGAAAGAGAAATCTACTTATTTATCAACATGAGCCAAATTTATGTGATTTTTTTCTAGAAAACATTATTTTTTTTTGTACCATTTGTACTTAGATACATCTTCCCTAACAGTTCAAATTGAATCCGCGTCTTGTAAATTAGTGTATTGCACTCCTTTATCAAGTATTTTTCATCAATATAATTTTCAAAACATCTATGATCTTCTACATCCTCTATAACCACTTTAGTCTAATTGTTTTTACAAACAAGTCCTCCCTTCCCGGGTGGCGCTTAAAGGACTGTCAGACTCTGTGTGTCAGACTGTTTCTTCGGTTGCTCTGAGTTTCAGGCCCACGGTAACCTGCTTAGACAGTTTGCGTTTATACCATAAAGACAGTAGATACAGTTCAAACCGAATCCGCGTCCCGTAAATTAGTGTAGTCACGTCCTTATTAATACTTTATCTTCTTTTTTTTATCACAACCATATCTTCGTGACACATTTAGTATCCCTCAGATCGTCGTTTACAATATCCTTGAATTTCAATGCCCCATATACACGTAACATTTTTACAACATGACCTTATATAAGTTATTTACGACCACTAAGCTACTTGGGAGCCGTAACTCCATATTATGCGGGAACTGGCCGTCATCGCTTTTATATTGGTTACGCAAAAACCAGATGTTGTGTTGGCATACGGTCGGATGAACAAAAAGCAGAAGGCGATGCGTGAAGTTCCTTTGTGATATCTTTCATGAAGTTGTTTTCAAAGTTGGTTGTGTAGGAGGTAAGTATGTGTTTTGTTTGTGTTTGTTGTTGAAGGTATAGTGTGTGCTCTGCTTAACATTACCGCTAGTTAGTGTTTCGTGTCTTTGAGCAATATTTGTACAATGTTTGTTTGTAAATCTACTTAGTGAAAGTCTTCAGTTATTTTATTAACTGTATGAGGTTTCTTTGTATATTTACTTGATATTTATGAATGAATGAATTGAATTTTTTGATAGACAACGCACGGTTTTATTCTCCAGTTGTACTTTGTTTTTACCATGAGATTTTTTCTCGGGGCTTTCCAAAGAGTGAAATTGTCAATTAGACATTCAGTTCTACTACAACCGCGTCCGTTGAGGACATGCGTCAGGCGGGAGGGGAGTATTACGTAGCGCTTATCCAGCCACTCCACTCAAAGACGGATCTTCCGTAGCGATTGCGCCGTGCCTGATTTTGCTAGCGCGATTTATCCACCCAAAAAAAAGAGGGCAGGAGGACTCATTTGACAATTTCCATCTAAAAAAAGTGTTGAGTAAATGGAGTGTGAAACGTAAAACAGAAACACATTTGTAGAAATCACAGTTAATAGAAATCTATATTCCTGGACAGCACGTTTCGCCGAAAACTTTATTGGTAGAAGACATTGTTGGTAGATATTTCGGTCCACAGATAACACTGTTGACAGAGATCTCCGTTCATAGATAGCACGTCTAACGTGATAAAATCATTAAATGAGTCCTCCCACCCAGGGCAGACCGGGTGGGACTGTCGACTCGTACTGACTAAAATCCATGGTGTCCTTCAATAGCCCTTTATGCACCGGGGTCACGGTAAATCATAAGTCCCGCGACCTGCCGACGTCTGTCGCCGGGGGCGTCTACCACTGCGGCTGGGTTGGAGGGAGGACGCTGTTCTCTCCCTCACACGACCCGCCTCCTCCTTCGCGAGCATGACTGCTTCGCAGAAGGAGGCGACCGCTTCCCACACCGTCTTGCCCCGCAGCATGGCCTCGACCAATGCCGGGCGCGAGAGGTCTCCGCCTATCGCCGTCGTGAGGACGCGGCGGTGCTCTGCCCAAGCGGGGCAGCTGCACCGTATGCTCCACCGTATCCTTTGGGCGATCCTCGCAGTGGTGACACCCAGGGATATCTTGAGACTTGGCAGTTCCGTCAATAATTGCAGAAAGAAAATCTCACAAGCAACACGATTTGTCAAGATAGAACTTCCAATTGTTCAAGGCAGACTTCATAACATTAACTAAACCAAATCGAGAGATATAAATGAATAAGGCACATGACAGCTAGGAAGATCAGTGATGCGAAAGGGCCAGTTCTGCGGTCACCAACCACCAGACTAGCGTTAAATACCAGAAATAGCCAGACAGCTGAGATTTAGTGCCTAGGTTATCTGAATGGGGAAATGTTGAGGTTACGAATGAATCTACAGTTGTACTTGCAGTGAGTCCGCTATTATAGATAAAAAGGATAATGTTAATATCTGACTATGATAAGAAGCGGCTTTATACGACATACAGAAGGGGCCCATCCCAGCTGGGATTCATACAATATGTTCTAATTTTCGACCAACCCGTTTTTCCAACAAACTTACTTTCTTACAAATTTTTAAAGTGATATGGTCACTAATACAATTATTAGGATTTAAAGTTGGATACTTATCATTTTTATTATTTGCTGTTGCAAGAGAACAAGAATGAAGGTAAACCGTTTTGTCTGTTCATAAACAACCGCAATTCCTTCAGTTCATCCGTGATCATGATGCTTGTAACATTAACGAAATATCGGAAACTGAAAACAATTAGCGAACATGGTAAATATACTGTTTTAAATCCTATTAATAAAACATTCTTCAAAGGTTTGTAACCTTGCCCTGACAATAAATAGAAACAAATTGGTGTAATAATTCAGAAGTTATTCACGTACGGACAAACTTAAAATTAAAGATAAACAATTAAACCTGCTGTAGTGTATACTTTAATGTGGCTGAATTATAGCTTATAATGATCTAGTCAAAAGCACCAATAAATACTTGTTCATAAACTTAAGTAAATTGCAAATCCCGGTTGTAAGTTTGACTGAAGCCTACTTCACAATAGCATTTATGTGTGGATTCCAAAATAATGTTCATAAATACGTAAGATAACAATCGGAGAAAATCGTTTTATAAGTCTTCGCATATGAGTGCCCTCGACTGTACATTTAGATGATAACGAATGACATTTTAACGCACAATAAAACCAAAAATATTGCCGAAAAATAAACATTACGTCTGATTTGTGATGGAAAAGTTAGTAAAATCGTTAGTATTAGACATAATATCAACGCTACGTCGACAGTCTATTAATGTCTGTCCAGCTAATGCCAAACTTTGTAAGTTATGGCCAACTCCAAGCAAATGAGCTTTTCAAACACTCTGTATCGGACACTATGAACCCGGCGGCCATCATACACTTTGCTGACATAGAAAGAGTTTTATTACGTAACTCCACGAGCTATTTTTGCCTGTTGAGCTAAATTTGGAAAGTAGGGCTTTAGGAAGCTCGGTGTCAACAATGTGACAGTTTTTTTTGTAGTATATTAGTTGACACTTTATTTGTGGATAGCGTTTCTTTATAAAAATATAACTTTTTCTAAAAATGTTACAATGTTTTTGTAATAGACGGGTTTCATCTTTTAAGTTTAATTATTTTAAAGAAGCAGGCTTCACGCTGGTTCAAATTCAAAACCAACCGAATGGATTTTCCGAAAACATTCTTCCAATTTAGTGCAGTTGTTCGGAATCTATGTGCGTACAGACAGACTAAAGTGAATTGAATTTGTTTTAGAATAAAATAGAATAGAATAAAACAAATTCGTAATAAAAATATCGACAAATGTTATAAACTCAATGATCAACAAATAAAATATTATCAAAATCTCAATGTAATAAAGTGTGAAGTATATTATGTGTAGCACCTTTTTCTTTATACTTTGATGTTAACGTACATTATGATGGCAGAAAATTATACAAAACTTTTCTTTTGTTTCAGAAGTGAATTCACGCAGTGCTGATATCGAAACTCAGTTATTAGAAACTCACCAGGAAAAGAAAAAGGTATGATTATCTGTACTAATAGTTACTTTTTCAAAGTTAAAAACTTGAAGTACTCCGCATCGAAGAAAAACGTCCCATGGCTCTCAATAATAATATTGTGGTTTGTTATTGGTGAAAGAATGTTCAAAATTGGATGAGGAGTTTCGAATATGACCTCCTAATTCAAACAAACTTTACCTCTTCCTAATATTAGTATAAACGTACAAAATATTGGTCCCTTCATAATAATATAAGGCTTTGTCCAACAGCGTAGTAGATTTCTTGCGGGCCTTTCAATTTATTTTCACAAAAGATCTTCATTGGAATAACCTCCTTGAACCGCGTGGGACAGACATGTAATCATACAAAGAAATATGTACCTACTCCTTTATGAACGTATACGTGTAGGGCATTTCATACAAATTTTCAAATGCTGTATTTCCGAACAGATTTTAATAAAATTTCATACGCATAAGCAGGAAACATATTTATAACATAGGCCTAAAAAATTATCGGACAAAAGGTCCTGAAAAACTAAAAAAAAATAATCTTAAACACTTACTAATTTCTCCAGCATCGTTGATATCTTTACAAACATTTAAACTCAAATACAAACAAAACACAAGATTATTTCCATAGACGCAGATTTCTTTTTAAATAAGACAATTAGAAAGTAATCTCTGAAAACTTTTTAGATCTTAAGTCCTGCTAATGTGAGGTATGACGTTTCATTACAATAAATTCAGTTGTTTCGAAAAATAAGGACTTGCTAATTTGTATGAAATGGCGTTCGGCGTATTAGCTCTTAACACCGTACATTGATTAATACCCAACATGGTCATCGATTTAATAATACGTATTACTATTATAAAGCTTTTTATGCTCAATCAAATAATATTTTGACATTCACAATCATAGAAACAAAAAAATACTGGTTATTTTTTGTTGCTCAATGTTTTGCTAGACATTACGAGGCCAATTCGTGTCTCGAATAACTATTCTTCATTTTCGAGTTACAAGTTGTATTTTGCCGGACATGTCCAGAATTCGTCCGGACTTTTCGACTAAAGGACTAAGTGAGACAAAAGTACAAAACTAAATAAGTTTGGAACAACTTGAAGAACTTGCCAGTTACGATCAGGTTTACTTACCTGCATATGCGAACACGAAACATTGACTGATACTCCTTTAGGTTTAAGGTAACATTCGTCCGAGTGTTAAAATGTCCACATACTTGTATCATAATAACCTAATGTTATATTTCTTTTTGGTTAGAATGAAGTTTTCAACAAGTGTTAAAATGTCCAAAAGTCATATTGTACATAACTCAAAATGCTTTGATAAAACGATTTTTATTTGTGTGCTACTTTACGAAGTCATAGATAGATTTACGGAGGTGTCCGGAACTACGTTTGATACCAATATTTATCCGTATCAGTTTGACGGAACCTTAAGGAGGATTTTCACCAAATTGTTTTTTTAAGAACCACAAAAATTATAATCTAGTACCTAAAGAAGTATGATTTAAAAAGTGTAACTAAACTCGGGACTATTTTTTAAATGTCCAGCTTTATGAGGTCAAGAGGGCAACCTTTTTTACAGAAAAAAAAAATGCTTATGTGATATGGTAACCCTACCTTTATCTATATACCTATATTTTTTATATTACTAGTGTTCAACAAAAAAAAAACCTTTGTACGATGCGCCTATATTGGTCGCGATAACCTATGAAGGCCAGATATTGGCATTTGGCAAGCCCACGAGGCTCTAGATCACGCACAGGCTCACACAGATTTCATACAAACGAGCAATTGGTGACTTATTAGAACTACGCCAGGTGTTCCACGAACTTTTAGAAATCTTGTTCGGTAGGTAATCTAACTGGGCTTGAGTAATGTAGAATTCATGTCTAGCATAGACTATGTCTATACTATAAAGCTGAAAAGTTGTTTTGTTTGTTGGGTTCAACCTTCGCGCTAATCTGAGGAATCGCGGTTTAGAATTAAAAAAATATTGTGTTGAATGGTCGACGGTACGGTTAGCGCAGTGGCTAAGCGATTGGACTGCTTCGCTACGTGTGGCGGGTTCAATTCCCGCACGGAGCAAATATTTGTATGATCTACAAATAGTTGTTCCGGGTCTGGGCGTTTGTGTATGTGAGTTTATATGTTTGTAAAGGCACCCACAACACAGGACAAATTCCTAGTATGGGGCAACGTTTAAAAAATAAAAAAATATCTAGGATATTTCACGTCACTCTACGACCAAAAGGAGTTGAGTAGCGGCTAACAGCTAACAATGGTATGGATTAAGTAGGTACTTTATTCCTAAAATATAACGTTTTATTCACAAAGCAAGTTCTTTGTAACATTAAACGCTTTCGACATTTGATAGCGCTTCCGAAGTTCAAAAGTCTATTTTAAATTAAAAAAAGTTTTGACGTAAACCAATACATAAATTATATCGAATTACTAAAAACAAAGGGAGGTCCAACTTGTGGGTCTATAAGCCTGTAAAACATTAAATAAAAGTTTACCGCTGCAGTGGGGTATTGTAAAAAAGGTTCTGTTGTCAGTACTTTCACGTAAAATAGATGACTTATAATCCCCGGAGCGAAACGAGAAAATTCGGAAAGTTGAAAAATTGCCCGAGAAAAATTAATATAAAGGAGAGACAGTGTTAATAGCGCTTTTGCGGGTCAATTAAGACGGTACCATTGTGAAAATGCAAAGGTTTTTAGACAGAAATCACGCTACAGGCGGTTCACTAATTAGCCCAAAAAAGAAGAGGAGGGGTGAAATTTAATGAAAGCAAAAGAGGTTCTGAATTTATAAAAGAAGCGCTTTTTTACGCTCGAGCGCTGCATTAAAGCGAACGATCGATGATACCTACCGGCTGTTTTATTTTCCGAGTTACCAGAGGTTACGGAAGTAGCAAGCGACGCGTCTTCCGCTCTCAAATATTCATTAATCTTTTCTGTCTTTACGTTAATTTCGTCGTAAAAACAGCTCAACGTTCAAAGATTCGTAAAAATTGAGCTCATTTATTTTAGTTGATATTTAATTCTCTGAACTCTGAGTGTTTAATGTAAGGCTCGTGTACTTTTAGCTGTTTATGTCCTCTTCAGTTTGTTTAGATTTTGAAAAGAAAAGTATATAATTATGTATAATTATCTACTGTCGCAAACCGTCTTTACCTACACTAGATCCACTTATATAAGTTTTGGTCTTGTGCATTGAACAATACCCGTGATTATAATTAGCTAATTCAGGGAAAACGAAAGACTTATCACAGCCCTAAGTAGACCATTGTACCAACTCACATTTTTATTATCCTAAGCAAATAATAATATTTGCATGCTGCATCTATCACTTACTATGATATAACTCCGCTTGTATCCTGTGCTGCTGTTGATAAGTTGGGTTAAGGCCCAGAAATCCTAATTCTGAAATTGGCAACCGAGTTGCAAAACGACAAGTTCTTAAAATGGACAGTTCTCAAAAAGGCTGATTCTCCAAATGAAAAATTCTCGAAAAGCCTAATTCTCAAATGGCAAATGATCAAATTTTCTACAATTGAAAGTCTATTCTCATTATAAAAGATTTCTGCTCTTCGATTAAACTAACTTTTTTCATGTCTTTAAACCACCCTGGAAGATCGGCCTGTGCAGCTGCAATTATTAAGCCACGAGCTCCTCTCGCATTGAACATAAAACAGTCATTGTTATAGCTCAAAAGTATTTTCGGGAGCTCAACCTTCTGTCACGCTACGCTACCGCCAGTAGCGTACTGGTAGAACAAGTGGTACAGTTAACGAGGCTCTAGTAACTCATGTTCAGCCTGACACGTGCCGCTGTTTATCGCATTCTCAGCGCATTACACGTGTTTAATTATTACGAATGTGTGGGCTGCAGCACAATGCCTTTCTTTACCGTGTAACGGTAGAAAATCAGTGTGGGCATGATTGTGTCTTTTGTTCAGGATATGTCAAACTGGTAGGACAAGTTTATGGACGATTCCGAACCGAACTTGTGTTATACTACTATGTGATAGATGCATGCAGTCCTATGTTTAAGTCCGATGTCTGGAAATACAAATATTATAATACAAGACTACTATTTATACAAATCAATTAAACATGTTTGTACTTTTTTTCATTCACAATTCTCAATATAAATAATCTCAGTACCGTAAATTAAACAGAACGCAATCGTTTTGCTCGTAAAATACAAAATCCGTGCATAAATAATGCAAACATAGAATCCATTCAACTTCCAAACGTTCACAAAAAAATACCCTTCCCAAACGTTTAAGTAGGTATTGTATCAAAAATAAACAAATGCCTGTCACCCAAAGCTATTAAAATAGGATAACATATAATAGCGTCGATCCAGCCTGATCTTTCTAAAAGTGTTGTAAGATCCGCCCATTCAAAGGATAAAAGCGATTCTTTTCCCTTCAAGAAATAAAGAGTAACAAACAGCGCCCTCTACGGCTTCAACATAAATTATTTCCAACCTCATTCGATTCAACTCGCAGTAACCTTTCGGTTGTTATCACTTTGAGCAATCTACAGTAAGGAGACCCTAATTTCCGGTAAAACGTCGACGTATTCACAGTGAGGATTCTTCGTCGCCTTTTTCTGAAAGTTACCTTTTTGTAAGTCGTTTCGGTGACGGAAATACGAGGGTCGTCGTGTTACATAAAGATCTTAAAAGACATCGCTGATTTTTAGACTCGACGATCAACGATTCAGTTGTTTTATAGCTTGACTAGCTCTTCTCCATGGTTTCACCACCGCGGGACTCACGAATTACCGTGACCCCGGAACGTAAAGGACTATTGAAGGACACCGTGGATTTTAGTCAGTACGAGTGTGACAGTCCCTCTTGCCTCGCCCTGAGTGGGAGGACTCATTTGATGATTTCACCACGCCAAAAAAAAAAATAACATGGTTTCACCACCGCTGCTTGACTTTTATTAAAGATAGTAACGTAGTTTTATATAGTTTATAGTCTTCCTCGATAAGTTTTATATACTATCTATCGTACATGTATCAATTCGAACTAGAGATTACCACGTTCAGCCGAACAAACAAAGTGTTCAGCTTTATTCAATTAAATATAAACACAGTGTGATAACGACAGGTATAAAGTACGCGATTTGGTTACCACGCTCAGTCGCAGCAATTTACTTTTTAGTAATAATGCCAATGAAACCAATATCTTAGCAACACACGATGTAGTTTTATTAGGCCCTGTGAAAGTCCTCTGACGATGCGACACTTGAATCAAGCAAGACGCGCTTTACATATCTGCGAACTGTGACGTGTTTGCGAACTGTGACGTGTCTATAGATTATCAGGCAAATTACTTCTTCTTAAAGCTAAGCCTAGCAGAAGTGTAAAATTGTTTATTTTTGAAGACATTTTCTCAGACTCCACTATCATCACATAAAAAAACAGCTACACATTCTTAAGAAATCTACTTTTTACTTAGCCAGTTCTATGTTCTACCTTATAACCACTCTGTATAGTTTAAAATTGATTATCGTCACATCTAAAAACGTGTCACGGGAACTAATGGCAAAGTATAATTTTGGCAAAATCGCTGTTTATAATGTCACATGTTTAACCGTATAAGTCGTGGCCAAGCAATTAAGAACTATCTAAAAGTATAACGTCTAGAAAGGCCCCAAGAGCTCAGTTGGCATTGTATCACACGCGTGTAGATCGAATGACAAATGATTTTCAGACCTCCACCGCAATACTTTTGTTCTAACTTGTATTGTTTCCAGTTTTTCAAAGACGCGGCTACACGCGTTTGAACCGTAGAGAGAGAATTTCAAAATGGGTTAGTGAAAAATACAAGGATATTTTCATGAAAATTGGTGTAGTATTCTGAATTTGCATTCGTTTTCGGACACACAGTTTTCAAATTGAATAGGTATATCACAAAAAGTATTTTAATGAAGATGACTGAAATAATAGTAATAAAGTAAGTAAAGTTACTAGATACTCTTACCCATCATGTATATTGGTTGGCCTGTTGGTCTAGTGGTTAGTGACCCTGACTGCTATGCCGGAGGTCGTGGGTTCGATTCCCACCCAGGACAAATGTTTGTGTGATGAGCACGATCATTTGTTCTGTGTCTTGGTGTAATTTATCTATAATATGTATGTATTTAGAAATATATAAGTATGTTTATCAGTTGTCTAGTACCCATAACACAAGCTCTGCTTAGCTTGGGACTAGATGGCGTTGCGTGATAGTTGTGGAGTATTTATTTATTTATTTATATTTTCGCTATAAGAATTTAACATTATTTTGCAGAAAAACACAGCGTAGTAGATTTTCAAAGCAAATTTAACTCACAATAACCTTGGAAAATTCTCCATCTTTTGTATCAATATAACTTCAAAACTGTAATCGCTTTACTTTGCCCATAACTTCTATTTTATCGATACTATTAGTCATTTCGGTATCTGGCCCATCGTTTTACGATATTTTACTCGTTATCCGACGGTAATTGAATGAACTATTGGCCTCTTCAATTCCTCTCAGTGGAGAGAAAAGGCTATTCATGTTCCATAAGCACTCTTCAGTCTTTCATTGTAGGGGAGTATCGAAATAAAAGGCATTGTTATTTCGGGAAAATTATATTTTTTTATCGTTATCTATTATTAAGCTATTGCATAGCTTTTACCGTGGACTCTGAGCGCGGCGACCGAAACAAGAAACTCCGTAACGGATTTCCGTTAAAACGACGTTAAACGTTGCGGGGTGTTAGCTATTTAGCTAACACCCCGCAACGTTTAACGTCGTTTCAGTTCGGCAGACTTCGGCAAAACATACTTTTTCGAACTCATTCTAAACGGCCAGCTACAAAATGAGGTTTTCACAATGAAACCTACTTATAAAATACTCCTACAACGAAGCAGAGTGGCACAGTGGAAGCGTGCTGGGCCCATAACCTGTTGAAAATTTTGACTTAGTTTGGAAGTGAGACCTGGGAATCCTGTATATAAATGATATTCTCGTTAAATAATTGCGGTAGGCGATACCTCAGCAGTCCTCGAGTGGCAGACTTATTTTTATATGTATTCGAATTAAGATATACGAGTAGTTTGTACAACTATTGTTTTGAATTGATTTATTTCATTTTGTATTTCATGGATTCCTTCATTACGTTTTAAGTATTGTTTGAGTTGTTTAATACTATATAAATATAACAATAACATTTTATTATACGTGTAAAAACTAAAGGAAAAGATTAAATGCTTGTGTGAGCTGATTGAGCGTTCTGAGTGAAACAACGTTCTGAGACAATACAACAAAAACAAAAAGAGGAAAATTAAAGAAAATATTATCAGATTTACTTTCCAAAATATAAAACTTGTAAGTGCACCTAAATGTTTGTTCAAAGGGACTACAAAGGCGAAAGGCGTCATGCGGCACCTTTCCGTTTGTGTACGACAATAGAAAACGCAGTGTGTTCATAAAAGTACTTTATTTTACGTAAACAGTATCATGTTTAATGGGGTCTGCAAAACGACGGATACCGAAACCGTAAAAATAAAATTCATACTGTATAAAATTGTGAATAATCCTGTCGTTAAAAAGTTCTGAAAAACATTTGTCACGGTTTAATTCTGTTAACTTTTCTGTTTGATGATTAAATCGCACGTTACGTCACCAAATAATCCCTAAAGAATTGCTTCACTGGTACGAGTACTCACAATTTCTGACCCAAATTCCCTTGAACAGCGCTTTCGTAGTTCCCCAATAAAGCATTTACTGTTATAATTAATTTACGAGTACTTTATCGTGGAGTTAATAAATCCTTATTCGTATTTCATGGAATATAAAAGTGACGTCATCAGGCGAGATATCGCCTCGTCACGCTAGGGTTGTCACCGAGCACTTCTCTCCGCTCCAGTTTCCACTTGAACCCGGGTCCCGGGGCTATGTATCAAAAATGTCGGGATTATGCTAATTACTCAATCTGTTCCGAGTAGCAGATGCGGCGAAACAAGCCTTGCATACTCAATTACTTGCTATATTTCATTTCAGTGTAATGAAGGAAATACGTGCTAATGGTTCTTGGAAATAAAAAATACATGCAAAAGGAAAGACAATAAAAAATTCAACTCTCGAAAAAACGAATTCTCCTGTGCGTGATATGATCTATTTTATGGTAGATACTGACCAGAGAGATCTTTTAATTTTTCAAACAGGCCAGTATCATTTCTTAGCAACAAAATGCACGAATCGTTAAACTGAAGTGCCTATTTTCTCAAAAAAATACGTGCCCATGCTTCTCCATTCCATTTTTGTCTGTGCAACAATTCATGTGTTTTTGTTCGTCGTTTTTTCGGGTATGACAACCCTGGGTGCGGCGCGCGACAAGTCCCGTCGTGGCGCGTGGCCAACTTCCTGAAACCACTGAAAAACTTTCCCCTTGTACTTCATAGCTGTCCGCCCGTTGTACTCGTTGCACACTAACCCTGATTTTAATTAATAGTACGATGATGTTTATTTTATGAGAAGCAGTTTTTGTAATTAATTGAATTCTCTTATATCTTGCAACGTAGCTCATAACCAGTCTCATGCTTATTTCATACGCTGCGTTCTGAAACGTAACTAACGAACGAAACTCACCTACACTTTTTTGTGATTTTATCTACAAAGATAGATATTATTTCGGTCGCGGGACTCTCGAATTACCCTGACCCCGGTACGTAAAGGGCTATTGAAGGACACCGTGGATTTTAGTCAGTACGAGTCTGACAGTCCCTCCCGCTCAGTCCTGCGTGATAGGACTCATGTGATGATTTTACCACGTAAAAAACAAATGCATAGATATTATTTTGGAAAGCGTGTTAATCATGTGATAATTCATAGTGAGACTGAAAATGCTAAATACTGTATTCTTATTCTACATATATCATCAAACAAAACCCTAACAATCTTGTCACTAACTTAACCCACACTGTGACGTCACAACTTTTTAGTTGCCACCCTAAATGTGCCACTAGCCATCGTCGGACAAGACATCAGCACCAGACGCCGCCCACATCTGCCAGATACAAAATGAGCCACTCTCACAGATAATATGTTATGGACCTAGAACGCGTGCTACGGACAGAAACTACCACAAAAAGTATAAATCCCTTCTAAGGGCGTAATAAATTGGTGAAACGGGTGACGGGAATCTTGTTAGGTCGAGGCGGGACGTAAAACTACCAGTATCCCGCTGACAGTCCCCATACGAAGACGACATGTTTCGTCCTGAGGGACTACCTATACCCACTAACGGCGAAGTGAAGGTTAGAGGTCGGAACAGGGACACTTTGCTCAACCTAATGTGTATTTATGCCGACTCCTGATAGTAAAATTTTATGCGCACGCTACGACGGCCAAAGACTTGTCTATTATACATATAAGACCTATTTCCAGCGTGTGCAAATGTATTTTTTATTTTCCCTTATCCTTTTTTAGAGTACTCGTGCCGTAAATTCTTAAGGATAGCCGTAAAATCTCTTAGATTATTAAGGCTACTTTACAAAGTTTACTAAGAAATTCTTACCAACTTGGTAGTTTTTTTAAAAGGTAGTAAAGATAAATTAGCAAAACAATAAAATGGGGGCATTTAAATTACAATGCACTCTGTAACTCCAGTTGATGCTGATTAATATTCCAACGGTATAAATTAAAACAAAAGCTGACAGAGATTGAAACACGTCTACGTATTGATGAATAGGTACAGTCAACAGTAAAAGTAGATGATTAAAATCAGAAATTCATTACTAATGAACGGAGTTCGCGTCATAACTGTGTAGACGAACTAGTAGTAAATGTTTAGTATAATTTACAATTACATACTTTTGAATCACTTCGACGTCACACAGTTCTGACCCGAACTCCGTTAATTAGTATTGAATTTCTGATTTTGATCATCTACTTTTGCTGTTGACTGTACGTTCGGGGCAAAAACAAAAGAGCCAATTATTCTTTCAACACTCGCCGACTATTCATAAGGTTGGAATCCATTGTTTATTCTCTCTCCCCTGTTTTCATCCATATCCGATTGTTAGAAAAATTCGAACAATTTAATTTCTCGTCTCAATTTTTATGTTGGCGCCATTTAATTTGATATATTTGAATTAGATTTTTTTGTTGGCAACATTCTTTGTTATTTGCTATTGTTACTTGCTTTCTGATTTATTTCTCAAGCTTGTTTAGCTTTTTTCTTTTTTAATTTTCTTTATGATGAGAAATAAGTAACAATTTATATTTGCTACGCATATTAATCAAAGAAAAAAAAATGTTTCTACGACAACAAATTTTTACAGCTCTTTTATATTTTTGCAACAAAAAATGAAAAAATAAGCACAAAGCAGAAACTGTAGTTTCTCGCGTAAAATTGAAAATTGACTGCTATAAATATTTTATAGAGTTTTCATGAAAGTTACTATCACGAAACTTTTGTAAATTTAAAACAAATTGTTTTCATTTCGGAATAAAAATCACCTGCTTCAACCATAAAATTCAAACAACCATAAATAAAGTTCAGTATTTAGAACTACGTGTTTTATTTCGTATTCTTCTTGATGGACTGTTCTTCTTTTTTGTACTTTCTTTTTTTTTACTTGATTTCTCATAATTCAAGTTTTTAAAAATAAACAAAAACCAAGCAAGCATGGAATTAATCATTAAACATACATTACCAAAACTGATTTTCAATACATTATTACATGACAAATCTCATTTAAATTCAGATATCCTAGTAGAGAAATTTATAGTAGAATCAAAACATAAACATGCCTATTTTCTGGCTGTAAAACAATTCGGTGTGACACTACAGCCACTATTCGTTTCGCGTTATCTCACTCGTCGAGATTTAT
This sequence comes from Agrotis puta, assembly GCA_943136025.2. Taxonomy (NCBI): domain Eukaryota; kingdom Metazoa; phylum Arthropoda; class Insecta; order Lepidoptera; family Noctuidae; genus Agrotis; species Agrotis puta. The sequence goes on along the minus strand of OW964176.2, from coordinate 4,800,319 downwards.
AAGCCACAATGCGTGTTCCTCTTTTTGCTATTTTTCTCGCCGCAAATGTAGATACGTGTAGTACAATTTTGTAGTGTCCCCTCAATACACTGTTGTAGTTTTGTCGTCTGTTGATTTATTGTGTTCTTTGAGCCACTTGGAACCTTTTTGTCTTCGTCAAAAGTACTGTAAAATTTACATTACACTATTTTCTTGAAATGTAATTAATTATTTACTTACTCAGGTATATGTATTTCGAGAGATGTGCCAAGATAATATGTACTCGATGGAAGTCTTGTTATCGAGCACACTTTCTCTCACACAATAGCCTTTGTCCCAGCAGTGGGCATGATATTGGCTGATTGTACTGTTATATAAAAAACGTCGAAAATGTTTCATCCAAATAAACAAATAAAAATATATAATTTAACATTTTCGTTTACGCATACAAAATTGGAGGAATAATCACATTCTATCAAAAAGTATTTAAATAATAAAATAACATGCGCGCGAAAGTTATAAAAAATATATTAAATACAGATTTTTATTCATAAAATGCGTAACCACGTTTCACTTTTAAATGTAAATATGAATACTGGCCAGTAATAATTTATCGGTCGCTTCCACCCCTACTTTCCCCTCATATGTTTGACTGGGTGTCCCGATATAAAAAGCTTATAAATAAGTATTATTTTGTGTCTTTTATAAGAAATTGTTTGAAGTACACACATCAAAAAAAGGCTGCGATCACTTTGAAAAACCGAAATCTTTTTGCTACGATAGATTATACATATTTATAATGATTTCTTCTTCATTAAAGATCATTTATTTAAACATTTAAACAGATTTAGAATGTAAAACAATGAAACAGTTCAAATGTTTTTCATAAAAATTTAAAAAAGAAATCAGCTTATGCACTAGCATAAGCTGATTTCCAAATCCCTCAAATGTCAGATAACCTAAATAAATGTAGAATCAATTTCTCAAACTTTATGTAGCGAAGATAAATCTCTGAGGGATTATTGTTTATCCTGTTCCTCTGTTGTCGTAAATATTCCATCACCATTGTTTAACGTAAATCGACGGAAAGGGGAAAAATATAAAAGGGTTAACTTTTTTGTAAGTAAGACTGATCATCTTACAAAGTTCTTATGTTTAAGAAAAGATCGGATTTAAAAGGGAAAAGTTGTACCCATCCTCTATCTTAAATTCCTGAATGCTTACCTGAAATCTGGAAGCCAGGCATACTAACAGCTTGTGATAATAGATACAATTAGTCATTTCCTGCTGTTTTGTTCTATCTCATCATCATCTGCCTTGCTCTTTTTTTAAGAAACCTTTGCTTATCTCACGAAATTCTCGTGTATCGTGACTACGTTTACAATCATTTGAACTCACACAAACAGCCAGAACCGGAACAACTACTTGTATATCAAACAAATTAGAAATCATCATGTCAACCTATGTAACATGCATCCGCACAAATCGCATTTCATATTTTCTATAACTATTTTCCTAACATGGTGTTATCATAACATACCCAAGTATTATGTATAATGTGTGTGTATATATGAGCCAGTCGGCGTATTTTACCCTAACCATAATAATATTATGTTATGGGTATTGATTCAGGCACCTAAAATATCTGCTGAAATTAATATATTGCTTCTCTCCTGAATAACCCGACTCATTGAACTGTATAAAATTTTGTGAAGTGGTTATTTTAATTGTTCTGTTTTAGTGCAAGTACTCCTTTAAATAGTACCTACATGGAGAGGTTCTTGCCCAGCAGTGGGATAGTAAAGGCTAGCAAAAAAAATACAGTTTTGGATGCGAAGGACTAGATTATGGCGCATTTCTGAGAAGTTGTCCGAATTTCACGCACATAGAAGGATATGTGGAATAACTTTTGACGGTCGCGGGATTGCTTTAATTGAGGATTGCCGCCTTGGAACGCAAAGGGTAAATGAAAGAACCGGTTGGTTCTTCTTCAGTCAAGTCAGCTACTCCACCCAGAGCGGGGCTCATATTTTGCTGATTTTCTAGCCATAAATAAATGGAAGGTCTTTGCCCAGAAAGGGGACGAAAAACAAATATGCCTGCCTCTCTAAGCTTGCCGCCTTTCCAATACACCATCTTTATCTTCGATAGTATAAACAGAGTGTGCACGCGTATCTTCCAAATGACTATACCTAACTCGATAGTTCTTTTTTGTCAGGAAATTATTTGTATGTAAGATTATTTTCCGGGTTTGTAGAAATCTTTCCAAAAAAGATGATGGGGACCATTTTTTTTTTCTCGTGGTAAAATCATCGACTGAATCCTCCCACCCAGGGCAGAGCGTGAGGGACTGTCAGACTCGTACTTACTAAAATCCACGGTGTCCTTCAGTAACCCTTTACGTTCCGGGGTCACGGTAATTCGTACAGTCCCGCGACCGATGAGGACCACTAGTGAAATATGAATGCACTTTTCTTATACCTTTAACCACAAAGCGCGATCTGGCTATGCTATCTAATCGAATGCGATCTGTGTAAAGGCAGAACGCAATGCGATCTGACGCCAGCAGTCAGATAGCACATATGGACATCTATAGGGTACAGAGATCGCATAGGTTCAGATCGTATCGCCGGAACAGATCGCGCTCTGTGGGTACAGGCCTTTAAACAATCTCAAAATCTGCCTCTTGTATTACTTCAGTGTTTTATCAATATTTTAGTTACCCATTTAAAGACGCCCAAAACATAATCGATAATTTCCTATATAATTACTAATTAGTTCATTGAACTGTTCCATTTTCTATAAAGGTCGGAGAGTTCCCCTGATTGGAATGATGGCCACACCGCAATTAACCGCAGTTATTCAGCCGTTACAGAATTCAATTAGTTACATAATATTGTTAACTCGACGATATCTCTTATTTTCTCCAACGCGATTTTTTAATGATAAACCGAATAGAAAAGTCATATTGCATAGTGGAAATAGAATTGGCCTACTGTTGAGACAAAGAGAATATAATAAATTAGCTTTTTTCCGCGGCTTCACTCGAATTTATTTAGAATTTGACTAACAATTCGTAGTGGTACCACATTGGGCACCTACTGAAATGGCATCTGAGATAATGGCACCTGCGAACCTCCAAATGAAGTATAATTATATTTTTATCTTGTTATTAGTCTTTAAAGATTTTGGATCGTTTTTTTCCGTTTTGTTGTGCTAAAAATACATATAAAGTTCCAGCACTGGTACTTGTTATATCATAAACTATTTCACTTATAGCACCTGCAAATAATATTGATAAGTGCCGTACGGGGAATATCTTATCTGCCGTTAGCTCAGGTGCATTTCAGCGGGTAACCAATGTGGAATACCTCAATTCGGATTGTATGCGGCGCCATCTTAAAAATGTTAATGTTGTTTTTTTTCGGGAGCAATACTTTTTTAGGATGAAAGGTCCCTAGGACCCTATCTCCGTCTCATACACCTGACAACCTATACACATTTCAGTATGATCGATTAGGTGATTTAGTGTATTAAAAAACAAACATACTTTCGTATATAAACTTTCAGTTAAGATGGATGCATATGTTTGAACCCGGGCCTGTTATGAATATTCATCTACACGTTTAATAGACAACGAATGATGTTCAGTTTCAGCCATCTTCTTATTAAATTAACCCTAATCTACCGTAGATTAAAACTGAGAACTTAAACATTAACTGAACTGTAATTTATTCTTTGATCAAAGAAAATTTCGTTTTCATCAAGTTTTAAACAAGAATCGACTTCATTAAGACAACATCTTAGGATTATAATTAATAGTAATTAGCTTTACATTTCGTAATGAAACAACGATTTTTCATTTTCATAAATTGATGTCGAGATATTTTTTGTTGTATTTTTTACTACTTCTATTTTATCCGATTTGCGTTTCTTCAGCATGAGAAAAGAACAACAATGAAAGTTAGGGCCGCCAGTAATAAAACTTACAAAAGGCTTAAAATTATCGTTCAGGGTTGAATTTCAAATTGTACTCATTATTTTCGGGTCTTGAAGAGTTTTGTCTTTAAATGAATCGATAAAGATTGCTGAAAGTCGCAATTTCTTGAAATTGTCTGTGAGTAAAAGAAATTGTGAGTTTGCTGTTGCTATGATTTAATAAAAATTAGGTGCTAAAATAAACAAGCGACAGATGGATTCATTTTTCCTAATTATGACCACTTCTCCACCTTATCTAAAGGCGTCAAACATAATTATTATTGAATTGTGTACTACAATTAATAATAAACACAAACAGTGTTTATTATTAATTCTAGTACCAGAAAATATGTGATGTTGTTTTGTTTTTGTCAACGGCCTATAAATAACTAACTATAAACATTATTGTAAACTATGACAATACTACATACGCAAAATGACATATAAAAATACGACACTGTCAATTGCATTTTCATATTTCCAAAGAATTTCATTTGTTTTTCCGGGGTTTTCGCGACCTAACATTTATTCTTATAATGCTAGGATACCATAACATTCATACCAAGGTCTAAAGTCGTGCCAACATTGCTAACTCAGAACGAGTAGCAATATTCTTCCAAATTATATTCATAACAATACAGTTAAATATGACAGCTTGCTAGTTTCAGTTGGTTCGGTGTATTCCCACTGACCCCGTCTGTGGGGAAAACGGAACTTGAATAAAGTAATAGAAATCTAGTATGTTCTCGAAATATCGTCAATAATTCAAGTAAGCTCTAAAACCAATAAGCAATTCTATCTCTATTCTACCAAGAATAGACAAAATTATTTCTATCTAATTCTATTTTTTATTCTCCGAAAATAGCATAACCGTATCCCATAGTCGACTTGAGAATAGAAACATAAACTTTATACATTTTAAGAATTGACATGCGAATGAACTATAAAAATCTTTCTACGTTCTTTTATTTTGTCTATTTACTTCATTTTCGTCTACAAAACATGTTTCTGCGCGAAGAGCTAAAGACGATAAGGGACAAATGCCTTGTTTTTCTTTAATTTCCAGCTTAGTTTTAAGCTTAGCCAGCTGAACTTTATACTAATCCTGCACGTTTTTATTTCATACCCGAGTAAGCTTCAAGGCAATTTGAAACGGCAAAATGGCTTCGTTTATGTAACAAAGTGAAATTCAGGAAAACTGGTAAAAACAAGTTCATAATTTGAACCTTACCCGTAGTGCATAAAACATAGTTATTTGCTTATTTTCTTGCAAATACAAAAACAAAATTAAAAAACCGATCAAGTGCGAGGCAAACTCGCGCACGAAGGGTTAATTTCTTTCCTGCCAAAAAAAATCAATTTTGTTGTATGCCCTTAAATATTTGTATTATTCTATTTTTAGTATTTGTTGTTAGGTGCAACAGTCAAAATCTGTAAAAAATTAAAATGGCAAACTATCACAGTACTTGGAATACAGTCTGGTGATAGACAGACGGAGAAAGAAGGCTTCGTAACAGGGTCCTGTTTTATCCTTTAGGAACGGACCTATAAAAAGAAGTTCCTCCCAAAAAAGAAAATTGACTTTTATGAACAATCACAATAAAATTAAAAACGGTAAAACGTTTTACGAGACACAAACGTTTCAATATCCCTTTTCAAGGGTACTTAACTGAAAACAACAAAAAATAACATTTAAAGACTTTTTTGCGACCATTTATTTCATTTTAACTTCGTTTAATTGTTGCTTTAATCATTTAGCAAGAGAGTAAAAATGCATTCAACTGACAAATTATACGGAGGCTGCGTAACTGAGCGGCAAATTGTTCCGAACAAGAAACAAACCTATAAATATAATTCAGAGAAACCTTTTTGTTCCGACTCTCGGTTTATTTGAGGCCCTTATCTCAAACAAAGGGTTATAATTTACTATGTTCCTACGGTGTAATGAAAACAATACGCACAAAATTTGGCTTCCAACACGGTCAAATGTTTTGATTTCAACAAAAAAACATAAGTTCGGGTTTACAGGAAATGTTACCATCATGGAGGCATTTTAATGGTTTATTTTCCATGGGATTGGGCCCGAAAGTTTAACTGATACGATAAAATAGACAAAACTTTTCGATGATCCGGCTGTTGTTATGCAATATCTATAAGGATCCCTAAAATTCTATTCAGAGGATGTAAGCGGGTACAAAAGACAACAAAAACTTATGTGAAACACACTGCGGCACGGTTGACGTAACAGTTCAGTGATTAATTGCAGTGCTGCGTGTTGCGAGTACGATTCCTATACAGAACAAATATTTTTATGACTAGATGTAGTTATACGGGTCTGGCTGTTTGTGTTTGTAAAGGCAGGATAAAATCCTAGTACGGGGCAACGATAACAATAAATAAAAAATGAACTCGTATCTACCTCGTCTGTATTAGATAATGTATATAATCCTATTATAGTCTTATTAGTCTTACACTACTAAACATGCTACTCTACAATGCAATCATTTTGCAGCTTTATATTTGAGGTGTCCAAACTTAAATACAAACTAATAAGATAGCACTCATAAACAACAATAAAACTTATACGAACATTTAACTCTCACATTTATAAAATAAATCGATAACCACGTCAAAAAATTGCTACCAATATTCCCTAGATATGTCTATTCACAGACAGACACCGTGGATTTTAGTCAATACGAGTCTGCCCTGGGTGTGTGTGTGTGAGAATGAGTCCTCATTTGATGATTTTACCACACTAAAAAATAAAAAGACATGTCTATTATTTTTTGAGCTGACTAAGCCTTGGTTCTCACACGCGACTTCAGAGAAAACTTGTCAAACTGTTAACATATACCTTTCAGGGTGGATTTCACCGGTTTCTTGTGAAACCCGTTTTCACGAATAAAGTTCCGCATGAAATTGTTGTCAGATCTCGATTTACATCAAACTTATTTCTCTAGCAACATTTGAATTGAGTGGATATTTTTTTTGAAAAGCAAAGTTCGAGTTTTGTTTTTGGAGACGATTGTTGCCAGAAGCCACGCGCTTCTAATTTTTAATTAAATATAACTCTTCAGCGGTTAATGAATAATTAATAATGTACCACGATAGCAAAAATGATGAGAGCAGTGACAGTCGTAACCTAGGTTTTAGCTTAAACTAAGCTCGCTGAAATTAAAATAGGTAATAAACTCAATCAAGAGCAAAAACTCAGTTTCCGTTGACGTAATCGCATTCGTATTCGTCGTCCAACCTCAGTCACGCATTCTGAAGGACACTAAATAGGAGTTCCACGACTTTTCAACTTTTGCTAAGCAACCGCTGATATTTCCATATCCATAATATGAAAAATCGTTGAAAAAGTTTGCCGGTTTTGCTTATTTATGATAAAAAATACAACCTTGAAAGTCTTCGTGATTTTTTCTAACTCCAAAATAAAATCGAGCTTAAACTAAATGGGTAGAGATTCATAATTAAGTAGGTTATTTATTTATTTCATTGGTAATTCGGATTTACCTATGTACGAGTAACGCTGTACATTGACCTTAAGTGTTGTTGGAACGTTACACTCACTTATGCATATCAATATTGTATAAGTGTGTATTTCTAACATTATTACGTTAATATAATAATGATGTAAACTAATTATAATTTAGTTTTTTTTTTAAACACTGCCCCACACTAGGATTTTTTTCTGTGTCGTGGCTGCGTTTACAAAAATATAAACTCACATACACAAACGCCCAGACCCGGAACAACTACTTGTAGATCATACAAATATTTACTCCGTGCGGGAATCGAACCCGCGACACACAGCGCAGCAGTTAAATCGCTCGGCCACTGCGCTAACCGTGTCGTCCATTAAACCTTTATACCAATGGGTTGTTTACTCATTCAACAATACAAAGCATCAACATAACATATACACTGTTGTGAGTTACGCCCCAACACCCTATTTCAAGCTATCTGTCAAATTGTAATATCATTCATTCTTAGTTCGGGCTCGTTGTCAAAGGTCTATCACAAAGGCCGTAACCACGGGTTCATGTTTAGAGATTATACGCCCAGGTTGGAAGCAGCAAGCCCAAGCAGCAGTTTGGAATCTGGATTTGTGGTACTTTGTGGGTTTAATTATCTTCTTAAACAAATTACCATCCTTACCTTATTGCCATTCCACCAATTCGCACTAAGCGTTTCCAAACGTCTTTTATAATGCGGACAGCGAAGGAGTGGAACTCTCTGCCTGCGACTGTGTTTCCGAACGCATACAACCCTAATCTCTTCAAAGTTAGAGTGAACAGGCTTCTTCTGGGTAAGCTTGTTCTATCGTCGACCTTGCCTTAGTCACTCCTGACTAAGACAAGACTAAGACTAAGGTCAAGAGCAAACCCATTGAACATAAAAAAGGGAAAACAGGCGTCATGTTACTAAGAATAATTAGCTCGGCTGTAGGTACTACTTCATTTATTTTAATATTAATATCACATTTTCCACATCACAAAAATATGTTACATTTCTCACGTTGCCACAAATAGAGTAGATGTTAGTAATTATTGTTATGATTACCTAACTCGTACAGCTAGTGCTTCTGGTCCGTCGTTCTTAAGCAATTAATCTTGAGTGGTAATGAATGGCTGGTCGCTTCGTCGCCTTCCTTCATAATTTTATTAATGATTGGGATTATTACTGCATTAGGTTGTCATTTGATAGAAGAGTTATTATCTATCGTCGTCATCTCTGATCCAATTTATTTAAAGCAGTCGCATTGATTCTTTCTTGCATATATGTTCTTCATCGCAGCGTTCACTTCTTTAACGGACTCCAAGGGCCAAACGCCTGCCGGAGTAGAACGTAAAGGGCTATTAAAGGAGCACCGGATTTTAGTCAGTATGAATCTGAAACTCCATTCCGCTCCACATAGGGTGGGAGAACTAATTTATTCGTTTTATTACGTAAAAAAAAGCATTTACTTCTTAGCCTTTGTCTCACTTTTTTCCTTTTACCAAATCAAATATGGTGCGTTGTTACCCAACATTCAACAACTTCATCTAATTATCATCACAAACTAATTATCGATCAATATAGATCAGGGGAAACCAATTCTACAAATTTATCTCATCTAACCCAAAGAAACTAATCTGATACTAATAACAATCTCAAAGAAATTGGGCTACAAACAATCAAAGTCCTATAAAATGTCGAACCATAAAAGTTATAAGAAAATAAAAAGTCGTTTAATTAGTTTAACAACCCATTATGTCCCAACTTCAATCATTAGCCATTACTTAAAGGCCCCTAATAAACTCTAAATGGTAGTAGAAAAGACATAAAGCTCTTTGAAATTGTAGAAATCTCTCAGCTAGACACTCACTCATAATAAAATACGAGAATTTTAGAACACTTAGCTTTAGTTCTGCGCAATTTATTAAAGTATCCAAAAACTTCACTGAAATTCGTATTTTTTGAAGTAGGTACTTACGATGATACTGCTAGCCTGCATCATGCCACTGCTGGGCAAACGCCTCTCCTCATGACTTCCAGTTTCCTCGAGACAGAACCAAAGTGGACACTAATTGTGATAAAAACAGTTTCGTCCACTTAAAAACCTGTTAACTAAGAGATGCTTTAATATAACTACTGTAAATGAAGTTTAAATTAATACGATTTTTACTTAAATCGCATAAATAGGATAGACTATATTTTAACGTGAAAGAACAAAGAACACCGGTATATTTCAATTTGGATGAATGATTATGAATGCCAATTATTAATAAGTTATCCATCATTTAACTATTTCCAAACAAAGCTCACAATAGGAACCTAGCCAGCAACCACATTAACAGTCCTACACACATTAGCGGTGACAATAATGCAATAATTAAACAGAATTAGTTACCGACGGCCCAAATTGAATACAATTGTGATACTGAAACTGTAATTAGAAACAACATATGGACTTAACAGTGTTGCTATGAATTTCATATTTGCATCAAATTCAAATGAAATAAGTATTTAAGCCACAGATTCTGTGATTTTAGCCCACCACAGCATACCGTGAAAACATACTGTGATTCTGCTAATTACAACTTCATACGGTCAGATTCAAAGTAAATTAACAGTATTAATCAAATAGTAGGTACAGTAATTAATGTACATTTCGTATTCAGCTGAGTAATGAAAACTTTCGATGGGTTTAATTAACTGTTAGTACGTAATAAACAAGTGAACAACAACAAAACGATAGAATAAACATCAACAAAAGCACAGACGTTTGAAATAATTATTTGAATTGAAAGGTTTTCCCAAGGAGCGATTCTAGGACCCTTTATATTTAACGATCCTTGTACAATTTGTTCAGTCCGTTTAGTAAGTTTCCTTTAACGATTTCCAATTAAATGCACCGATACACAATTTTTATGCTAAACTACTTCAGTGCAGGCGAGTTTGTGCAATAAATCGATTCACTGCTTCTCGAAAACCTCCTTGAAGAGTCATGACTCTTCAACATTTTCTTCAATATTTTACTAACGACATGCCATTGCATTTCGTTAGTAAAATATTGAAGAAAAAAGACATTTTTGAACTTAAATTATCCGCTATTATCTTGCATCTTTAGAAATTCATTAAGCAGACAAAATGTACAATCGACACATTTGAATTATGACGCACCATAAGCTTATTTTCTTACAGACATTCAAATATAATTAGGTGCACATTTGCGTAAACATATATATCTATCGTAACGATCTTGATCTTTATTATTTTGACGGATTCAAACAATTTAATGTCAAAATGGGTCATGATTCTACTTTGTCGACTGCACAGAGAAAAAATTAACTCAAGATTTCGACTAGTCAAGACCACGAGTTATTTTATTCAAGTGCAAACAGTTGCCTTTGTCTTTGTACTATTTAAGCATATCATTAATTTATTGTGATTCTATTGAATATATTACCTTGACGACCCTTATTTGTAGCATTATGAAGTCAGTACACCAAAATGAGCCGTAATGAGGACCTACTTAGCGAAGTTTGAATAAATTTTATTCTTGTAGGGCAAAGTTTTAGATTGTTTGAAACAAAATACTCGTACATTTACATACTTATATAGACAGGTTCGCAATCTACCTGCACTAACCAACTGATTGCTTGCATACTTGACAATTTTGGTAAAAAATATTAGATTGTTATAGTGTCCTCATTAACACCTTTGATTGTTAAGTTTGTGATCACTAACATAAGCTGTTTTTATTTTTATTTTTTGGAAAACAATTTGAACTGTTCTGTTGTTCTTTATTCTAAATCTGATCGAATCTTTTGATGTAGCAGGCCGGCTTGTGATTCTCGAACATGCCGCCGACCCGATTATGTGTGTACAGTGATAATATCTATGGTAATTATTATCATGGGGTCTCCTGAAAGCTAGCCTTTCTGTAGTATCATAATTGTGTTGTATCGGCCATGGCCACAACTTCGGACACTTGCAACTGGCTTTACAGTTCAGAACTAGTTGTAATGGTCGGGGTTTTGCAAAGCAATTAGATCGTGCCCGTCTGTTGAACACAGCGCAGCTTGCGTCTTTTGATGGCATTGTACTAAACACGGACACGTAGTTATTAAATTGTTTGATAGTTTCATATTGCATATGGTATGCATAATACATATATTTGAGGAGTTATATCTCTTTTGCAACCATAGTATAACATACTGGCTGTGTAGAATGGAACATAGGAACAGTCGGTGGCATTATTTGACGCTATTCTGCCGTATAGTACGGTTTTTTAACATAATACAATCACCAAATGAGTCCTCCCACCCCTACTGTCAGATTTGTTGTGACGAAAACCCACGCTGTCCTTCAAAAGCCCTTTAAGTTCAGGGGTCGTGGTAATTCGTTAGTCCCGCGACCTAATTCTTTTCTATTGGATAGTCTATTTATCGAGGAAGGCTATAGGCTATTAAATATCACGCTACGACCAATAAGAGCCCAGCAACAAAGGTAAAACCACGAGGAACAACTAGTTACAAATAAGTATACTCAAGTCACTCATGGCGTTCATGGTGTTGTAGATGCCGACAAATCACAACTCACACAAACAGCAGAGCGCTGGATAAGGCCGAAAAAAGTTGATCAAAATAATAAGTTTATGAACCTACATATACGGGAAAAGTGTATAAGACGGGGACGCGAGGTATGATGGGAAATCACACACTTAAGGCAAACTTAACACAATACTAACGTAGCGCAAGCGCCAACAGGACGCCATTTGTTAATGGCCGCTTGCAAATGACGTCCTGATGGTGCTTGCGCTACGTTAGTGTTGTGTTAAGTATGCGGTATGCCTAAACAGTGTATGTCCCCATTATACCTCGCGTCCCCGTCTTATACACTGTTCCCCTACTTATGAACCTACATACGGACTAAAAACGGATCATGTTCGTCAGATGCTGCCCTGAAGGTCTAACTTGAAATTAAATAAAGTCCCCACTCCTAGTAAATCTTATTACTGTTAGGATAGAGGGGCATCCTTTCAAAATAAACAACGTCAATAAAAGAGGGTTACTTTGTAAAAAGTTTTTTGTTGACGACCAATTTAATCTCGTAATAAAATCAAGTTGGGATATCGTGGAGAGTTTTATTGATGTCGTTTCAACTGGCCTGGAAGAAAATGAATTTAAACAGAACTTATGTTTACAGATATATGGTGAATAACAATTTTGTTGTGTTTTTGGAACTAGTATTGTCAGAATATAAAGACACTGTCTACCTATGTCTGTACTTTTTGACCGTGTTTCGTACTTAAATAAATACGACGTAAATTGTATGGAAAATGAAAAAGCGCCTCTTGTGTATGAACGAGGAATTACTCATTTGATGATTTTACTTCACACAAAAAAGGGTCGCAAAATAATAACGACTGTAAACCACATTCAATCCTACAAAGTTAAAAAATAAGATATTTTCTAGTACAAGTTTTAACAAATTCATTACATTCAAGAGACCACAAAATTTCACTAAAGCTGCTCGTTCTGTGAAACCCAATGTATTCTCCACACGTAACACTAATTACGTAAACAAAAATGAAGGAACCGCCGCTATTTATTTATTTGCTCATGTGGGAAGCAACGGTACAAACGCCGACAACTCAATATTGTGATACCCATGAAATAAAACAAATTAAATTGTGGTTAGAACACCACAACGTTTCCGCAACCAAAATATGTTCTGCTGCAAGTATTATTAGGTCGGCACGCCGCAATCGCTGCGGTAAGACCCTTCTTTGAGGAGTGGCTGGATAGGCGTCACGGCGTCCTGACCTACCACATGACGCAGGTCCTCACTGGACACGGAAGTTTCGAGAGGTACCTGTGTCTGATAGGGAGGGAAGAAACGCCTGGGTGTCACCACTGCGAGGATCGTCCGGAGGACACGGTGGAGCATACGGTGCAGGACTGCCCCGCAATAGCAAGTAGCAACCAAAGACCAGGATCGGAACCGATGGATGACAATTGGCTTCTTCCTGGAAATTTTCCATGAAATGTAGATGTGACAGATGCTTCTGCCTGCTTGATATGGAGTGAAGTGACGGGAAATGTCGGTAATTATCGATACTAGCGACGCTTTTATAAAAACTGCCACCCTACATGGCCTAGATGTATTGAATAATCTATAATGGGATTGTTACTACACATACTGACACTTACACTCCCCTCCACTCATTGTCTTCTCACTCACACCTACACACTACACTTTCACTCACACTCTTTTTTTTTTTTTTTTAGGGTGGCAAAATCATCAAACGAGTCCTCCCGCCCTGGGCGGGGCGGAAGGGACTGTCAGACTCTTACTGACTAAAATCCACCCGTGTTTCTTCGGATGCCCTTTACGTTCCGGGGCCGCGGTATCCTGGATTAAGAAAAAAGCCGCGACCCCAGCAGGCATTTGGCCCCATAAGGGGCCCTGTCGGTGACGCGTGAAACACGACGCGCTAACGACCCGGGCTTGGTCCTTGGTCGGACGGCGAGCTTACCCATTAGTCACCGTACGCAAGCCCGCTCCGCCGCTGGGCCCTCTGCTGTTCAGAGGGACACGCGTTGGAGCATCCACCCGACAGGCTATTCGCATACGGGCAAAGAGACCCCTTAAAAGAGTTTTTGCCCGCATCCCAGGGTGCACCGGCCCGAAAAACTGGTCTTCCCCCCGGACGTATCCGAAGGGGAACTCCAGTCCACGGGCACACGTGGAGGTTTCCTGTCTTAGCACCCCTTCACTCACACTCTTACAAATTTTAAGTACATACGATTAGTATAAAAATAAGTAGGTAGTGAGTTTTTTAAATTAATTTTTTGCACATCTTGCTAAGGAAGAATACTCTCTCCTAATTCCGACACCATCTGCTTAAAAGAAGGTTTTTTTTACTTTTACACTACGGTTAAACAAACTAAAGTAAAACTATGTAACTAAACAGAATACATATCATATCATTCGATATTCGCTACTTCAATCCACAAATCCAATTGCCGATTTGGGACATGCTTCCCATAACTATAGATATGTTACGGCTAAAGGTAGGTGTGAACCTAAACTTAAGATTAGCCGGCTAAACCTAGGTTTATCTTCGACGAAATGTTAATGATAGTTTGTTCTATCTTTAGCCGGCTAAACTTAGGTGTAGCTGCAGGTCCTTGGCTAAAAATGTAGAAGGAAATGGAAAAGGAAACAATGTAATAATGTTTACTATTTTGACACGAAAACTTTATTAAAAAACAATCACTTTCATTACACATGAGCGAGCGAAGCGAGCTCGGGACTCGCTGGCACCCCGACTCGGACAATTTAGGTTAGAAGAGGATGGCGGGGTCTGAAAGACCCCGCCATCCTCTTCGTGGTTATTTTTTTTTTTAAACCACCCAGAAGTAGGAGCCCCGCGAAGCGGGTTTCCGTCGACATGCTGGGAAGCGTGGACGCCCCGCGAAAGCAAGACCATTCCATTTCCTTCATTTTTAGCCAAGGACCTGCAGCTACACCTAAGTTTAGCCGGCTAAAGATAGAACAAACTAACATTAACATTTCGTCGAAGATAAACCTAGGTTTAGCCGGCTAATCTTAAGTTTAGGTTCACACCTACCTTTAGCCGTAACAGATACATATTCAACCTTTTTATGCGAACTACACAATGTGAATTTCAGTACAAAAGGTATGTTGTGTGGGTAGCAAACGCGACCTATGACATCTACGAGTATAGCAAACGTTTTGGTAAAAACTTCTGTAATCGAGTTTCGGTTTTTGATGTGCTCGAGCTGTGATCGAGTTTCTGGTACTTTAATGTTCTTTGTCCTTATTTTATTATCGTGATAAAATCATCAAATGAGTCCACCCAAGGCAGAACGGCAGGGACTGTCAGACTCGTACTGACTAAAATCCACGGTGTCCTTCAATAGCCCTTTACGTTCCGGGGTCACAGTAATTCGTAAGTCCCGCGACCCAGTCGTCGACCCGCGCTAGACCATGGTCTGACAGCGAGTTGCCCAATACTCGATGCCCGCATGCCCGCGCCTACGGTGGCCGGAGATCGTCTGCCGTCGTCAGTCGCCGTGGGCGACGCTGTCCTCTCCCTCACGCGACCCGCCTCCTCCTTTGCGAGCATGATTGCTTCGCAGAAGGAGGCGACCGCTTCCCACTCCGTGTCGCCCCGCAGCATGGCCTCGACCTATGCCATATAAAAGAAAACTTTTACAAAACTTAGATAATAATGTAAACAAATGTTGCCATTTTTGTTTTTTTGAACAATTTCCATTGACAACTTCACATATATTAACCAGGAGAACGATATAGGTACAATTTTGAAAACTATATTTTACGGGACACCACAAATACAATTTTCAAAATGAGGCTGAAATTCATCGCCGTTGGACTACATTAGTATCGGTAATGGAAAATAGAGTTCTAATTCAAACTCACTCGGAACGTCAAAGCAAAATTGATGAAACCGAAGTTCATCATTCCATCAATTTCGTGCGACAGTAAAGTGGAACACAGGTATCCATAATGATATTCATTAGGAGTATGTTACATTTCATAGGGACTCGATTTTCAAGAAGACTACGAATTGTAATGAGTCTCTTCAAAAGATCGTTAGGATAATAAACTAGGTTTTTTTAACGATTGGCTCGTGTTTGGTGGTTATATCTATAGGTTTATGTGGACGTGCAATATTAAATAACGCATTTTTTTTTTACGTGGTAAAATCATCTTATGAGTCCTCCCACCCAGGGCAAAGAGGATGTATTGTCAGACTCGTACTGACTAAAATCCACGGTGTCCTTCAATAGGCCTTTACGTTCCGGGGGTGACGGTAATTCGTACAGTCCCGCGACCCCGGCAGGCTTTGGTCCTCTCCCTCTTTGTCATTTTGTTGACTATAACACTATAGGATAATAATTTGTGATATCTAAAAACTTTATACTGCAAACCTCTTTTCGATGGGCAAAATTTAAACTACGAGTACCATTCCTTAATTCCTGTATAATTGGTGTATCTTTAACTGCAACTGCGACTGTCAAAATCTACAAAATAAATGACAAGCGGGACCAATACATTTCCGAGGTGCAGATGAAATGAACATACCGACCTATACAACTACAATGCGGCTAGACAATCACACATTTCCATCACACTACAGCACCCAACTCCATATTCACAATATAATTAAAATAATTTAATTAGCAAAATGCAAAATGAAGGTGTCTGCTTTTAAAGCGCAGTTTATTCATCATCCGCTGAAATCAGCGCCACAATGTTCCAGTAATTAATGTTTGAAAGCGTCCTAGGTTTAATTTACAACGACCGCTGAACCGTGGTGATAATTTGACATCGACAGCAGCTTTATATCGGTGCAGTAAGGTCGGTTTTTGTAGTTAAAGTGTTGTTGTCACCGACAACAGATGTGGTGCATTCAGTCTATATAATTAAGCGATGGAGGATCTAGCTTCTTTTGCTTGAAGATACGATCTATTGGTCTGGTTCGGTGCGGTTTTAATCAAAGAGTTTTTCTCGGTGTGGACAAACTTTAAGCGTTTTTTTTTTGCTGTGTCAAAATGCTGTCGATGTTAAATAGCTATAAAGTGCAGTTCCCATTCGTTATCATGCCTTTGTTGTCTATATTACCGGCTGAATAATGATTGTTTGATGAAATCTCAAATGAGTCCTCCCACCCAAGGCAGAGCGGGAGGGGCTGTCAGACTTGTGTTGACTAAAATCTACGGTGTCCTTCAATAGCCTTTTACGTACCGGGGTTACGGTAATTTGTGAAAACCGCACCGAACGAAGGAAAGGAAGGAATTTAAAAACCCGGACTCAAAATCAGTCTCCGTGGCTGCTACTGACAAATTCCTTATGAAACTCAATAAAACTCTGCCCAACCCAGAAATCGAACAACAAGGAAAATGTCACCAAAAATATTCTGCTGTCACTTAACTTCGTATATGTACAATGAGGTAACATTTTCTCACAGGTGGAAACTGTTGTATTTAAATTTCCATCTAATTCATTTTGTATCACGTATCACAATAATGTTATGTAAAAGTGCTGATAAACTTGAACATTCACTTGTAATGAGCAACCTTGTGAATGTTACACAAAAGCAAACGAGAGCGTTTTAGCGATCATGCCAACGAGCGTTTTGGCGAGCTTTTTGCCGAGCCGTTTGTCAAGTCTGACATCATCATTGAAGACAAAAATTGTTGGCGACCATCGACTAGAGCGTTCATGAAAATGTTCGTAACGATGTTTTGCTTTATGCTTGGCTCTGTTCGTTATTCGGTTAGACAAAATTAAAAACGGTGAATGCTCGATGTTCTGTTACAAATTAATGCTCAAGTAACCAACCGCATATTCAAAAAAGTATACACAGTTTCTGTGAAAAAAAAGGGGACCGTCTAACAATGTTCAGTATTTTTAAAAAACTAGAACGCGGTTTTAACTTTATCTGACTGTAGTATTAACAAAATATTCGGATTCATTAATTTTCGTGAATTCTCTCTTCCCATTCGATTCTCGTTATTGAATCGGAATGCTACTCGTAATTGGTATTTCGTTCCTACTCGATACGGGTCTTTAATCAGGTAAGCGTCAGAGATAGCTACCAAAATGAATTTTCTCTATTAAATAAAATCTTTAAACACAGTGATTTTGAAAAATTTAAATTTTTTTTTTGTATGTTTGGTATAAATTGTTAACTCATCCCTTTTTGAAGAGAATGCCTTCAAATATTTGTTTTTTATTACATATCTATTTGTTCCGTGCCTTAGAGTTTTTTTTTTTATTATTTTAAATTTAAATTTTTTCGCTTTGCGTATTTTTTATTTATGCCATGCCACAGTTACAAATAAATATATATACGTTACATATTGTTATTTTTTTAACCAACAGATGAAGAGAAGAAACTTCTGTATTATTTAATTTATATTAAATAAATTAATAATTATGATATTTTTGTTTCACTTTCAGGTATGTTCTAAGTTACGAGTTCAATGCTATGAAAAGAAGATAAATGATTGGTAAATATATTATACGGAACAAACAACACTGTCAGCAAAGGTGGAGATATTAATTATTTAACAATCAATTAGGGCCAGTTGTTCAATCAGTGTTTATACTAACAATTAAAATCCGATACCTACAATTTTGTCCATTTGTTAAAAAATGTAAAGGATTTTAACAAATAGTAAGCCTAGCTTTTGATCAAAGAATTCATCATTATTCTTTTGAATATAATAATAACATCACGGATACTCACCATTACCTTGCTTCAGTTTAATCTTTTGAACATTATAATTTAGTTCTACTGCGTTTGTAGATGCAGTTCAGTTTAAGCACTGAAGTTGCAGTTTAACCGGCTTATAACTTTATTCTGCGAACTAAACTTGAATGAATTAAAATTAAATATTATTTTAAGCACCTATTACTGTATAAGTATGTTAGTTCTTAAACTAGCATGCTCATGAACATGATCAAGGTTTTATTACTGGATATTTAGCCATCTTTGGTATCAGAGTTTAATAAGCCGCCTTTAGAATCCCCATAGATCTCGGACATGGCTTAATACTCACGGGATTGAAAACACAATATCGTACATTAGCTGCGATTAGATAGATAGAATACCTATTCTCACATCAAAAAATATTTGTGATCACTAGCATAAGCATTTTTTTTTTAAATTGAACTTTATCAAGAAAAAATCATTGTTGTGTGTTTTCTTTAGAACGAAATACCTTGTATGAAATAAAAAAAAAAATATTTTTTTTTTTATTATTTAATCTACCTTAATGCCTTTGTCAAACAGCCGCATAATAGAACACACTCTCGCCCACCGACAACTGGGTAGCGTGACCGGTGCCCTGTTCTTCGATATCGCGAAAGCATTCGACAAGGTCTGGCACAACGGACTGATATACAAGCTGTATCAGCTCGGTGTGCCAGATCATCTCGTACTGATACTACGGGACTTTCTGTCGAATCGCAGTTTCAGTTATCGCATCGAAGGTGCACTCTCCACCCCACACCCGATCTTAGCCGGGGTCCCACAAGGCTCCGTGTTATCCCCTTTAATGTTCACGCTTTACACAAGCGACATCCCCAAAGGCAAACCGTCACAGCTCGCTCTTTTCGCTGACGACACCGCCATCTATCATTCAGGCAGATGCCCTCAAAGAATAGCCACGACTCTCCAGAAATCCGCAAACGCCTTAGGCGCTTGGTTCCGGAAATGGAGAATCGAAGTAAATCCCGACAAGAGCCAGGCGGTCATGTTCTACAGACCCCACACATCCGTCCCAACCCCGCCCACTCCGATCTCTATGTTCGGCAAGCCGATCCCTTGGGAGAAGCAAGCCAAATACCTAGGGGTCATCCTAGACCAACGTCTATCCTTCGGAGAGCACATAAAGACGGTTCGCTCGCGGGCCGCTTTCACTCTCGGTAGACTCCACTCGGTGCTGAATGCACGCAGCAAATTGTCACTCAAGTGCAAGTTGCGTATTTACACCGCATGCATTCGGCCCATTCTGACATACGCGTGCCCAGTGTTCGCGCATGCAAAATCCCATCACATCCATAGGATGCAGACCCTACAGAACCGGTTTCTCCGAAAGGCCACGGGTTCACCCTGGTTTATTAGGAACGAGCGACTCCATGTCGATCTCAAAATCCCTACAATAAAACAGATTATGAAACGCCTTACAAAGCGTTTTCTCGACTCAGCCGAGAAGCATCCCAACCCGCTCATCTCATCGGCCGCCCGATACACCCCAACTAGAATAGGGAAAATCCGTCGCCCTAGGCATACCCTGTTAGATCCAGACGATCCCATAACCCTCCTCCAAGAGAGCTGTAGGGAAACAAGCACAATCCGAAAATACAAATACAGATACCGACCGCGTTTCCGGCCCCGCCGACGAGGCCCACTGCGAAATCCCAGTAATATTACTGCCCGACCCTTGCTCGACAAGCCAGCTCGCGAAGCTGAGCAAGTAGCTTTAAATTCCCCTAATAATAATTCGACCCAGCCTGACCCTTGCTGCCCCCCCCCTCAATGACGCACTAAGCCTAGGCCCGAACCCCGCAGGGGGTGCCCTTAGTGACGTTCATTTAATTGAACCTTAGTTGTAAGCCCTGGCTGGGGGCCTTAAAGTAATTTTTGGCCACCGCAGGATTGTCCGATTAAGTAGCATCAACCTTCTAGAGTTGTTGTGCTACGAGAGGCCATGTCAAAAAAAAAATTGTCAAACAGACAGGCGTGACGAATACGAAGCGCGGCGTTTTTATTTGTAATGTATGGAATTGTTTGAATCCAGTCACATAGTAAAGGGAAAGCGATCCGATAGCGTGACAGAACTATCCGACTGACGTCTTGCATCGGTTCGTTATCGCTTCGGACTCGCCTGTCTGTTTGACAAAGGCATAAAAGATTTAGATTTTTCAAAGTGATCGTAAACTTTCTTGATGTGTGTACCTGCTTTATTGTACATCAAAATTGTTGCACAACTATGTTATGAACATTAAATATTAATTATATGGATACTACAGCGGTCTTATCGCTAATCTAATACATATTAATCTTTGGACCAGCGTTTCTTAACCTCGGGTCCCGGGTTTTATTGGGATGGGTCACGGGTTTTTACAAAGACTTTGTGATTGCAGATTGCATTTGCTATTGTAATTATTGTTATATTATTTAACATTTTATCCACCTTCTCACGCAAGTATTTACTCAAGTTTCCGAAAAATAAACAGTTATAATCATAAGATTTATAAACTCAATATTCCTTTTTCTAGTCCTCAACCGCCTTTCAACAACGGTAATCACGCATAAAAGTGTAGCCTTTTCATTATACTTGAGTACCGTGTAAGAAAACAGAAAACGTTGGTAGCAAAGAGACAAGAAAAAAACTCTTTCACTTGAAGGTAATCAGAGAAAACATGCAAAACAAATAGGTACTGCTTCTCATTCCATCATACCGTTTGAACTCCTTTACCGTAGTTTTCTATTAAGTTCTCAGAAAAACAATTTGCTGGGACTTTTAGAACAAAACAAACACTACACTTTATTTCAGAAAAACGAATGCAGTATCAAGTAACCGAGGATAAATGTTTTTACAAAACTTGCAACTTTTCACTAATAATTTTATTGAAATTTTAACATTTTTTTTTTACTTCGTTTAATTGGGCAAAATTTACGAACAATACTCACCTAAAAACAAACTGTAACTTCCTCAATTCTTGTACACACGGGTTAACATTTTTCTCAAATTCGAAAAACTTGAAGAAAAACATTGTGCGAAAACTTGAACTTCATAACAATTGTTGTACGAGAAAGGCCAGGCCAGGCCCAAGGCCTATAGCCAAACAATTTCAACTTTATACCCCAGCGCATAAAGTTGAAAATCTATTAAAGACTGCTGAGCGATGGCGAACGAGTAAAACGAAAACTATCTGTAATTTTTAATAGATCTTCGACTTCATGCTTCAAGTTGAAAATTTATTAGCGACTACTGAGCGTTAGACTTATAACTATTATTTTATTGAATAACTGCCCAAGTTACCATAAAGTTACTGTTCGTAAAGCAATCTACTATGAGTCTTGCGTTGTTTTCTTTTACATATCAATTGACATTTTGTACATACATTGTTAGCAACAGAAGTGAATAAAAACTGTGACAATGCAAGTTTAGTGTGCAGTGACCAAACATTTTCAACCAACCAAATATCAGTAGTTGAATGCAGGTCACAGTTGGAACTTACTTTGTTTTAAAGTGATAAAGTTAGAACATAAAACGT
This sequence comes from Agrotis puta, assembly GCA_943136025.2. NCBI lineage: Eukaryota > Metazoa > Arthropoda > Insecta > Lepidoptera > Noctuidae > Agrotis > Agrotis puta. Next base: position 4,778,023 of record OW964176.2, on the reverse strand, counting down.
GGGTTACATTATGTAAATACGTATGTTCTTACTATGTGTCCTTTGGGTCAATCGTTCACGAAACATAAACTTAACCACCTACCAAATCTGCATTACGTTCTGAGTGAGTTTGAATGTTTGTTAAACCGTCACGCCTAAACCGCTGAACCGATTTTGATAAATATTGGCACAGTGACAGATGGGACACTGCAGACGGTTTTAGGCTAAAACCTGAAAGGGAGAAAAAAGAGGCAAAACATTCGGAAAACGCAAATGTGTGATCTCCTAATTTATTAATGTTTTGAGTTCATAACCGGTTACTTCTGCGCACCGTCGTGACCTTAATTATATAGCGCAGACAATTATTAACTACTCGAAGGGATTTGCATCTGTATTCAATGTGTCTCTCAGGCTTCTGTCTAAACGTCTACTAAGTCATGATTACAAAGGAGCATTACAATAATGTACGGAGTTCATTATGCACTATGCTCAACTTGATGCGTCGTAGATTAAACCTTGTAACAATGAGATTGGAACGATATATATAGGATAATAATATATTTTAGTAGAACTTCTCTACTGCAATTCTTTATTTCTTAGTTTGAGCCGTACAAAAAAAAAACATTGCTGTTGAATTATTACAGAAATTATATAATATTAAAAAATCTTTCAGAAAATCTTTACTCCTAAGAAATTTTTTACATTTGTCTAAACAATACTTGCGTAAATACGTCTTGCTCATAAAATTTCATGCTTTTATTTCATTCCACAAATCAAAACTTTGAAAACAATAGCTAGCGACGTGCACAGTCTCATCTTTTCAACAGATTGTCGGTTTTCCGAACGACCCCGAGGGCTTCACGACGATACCCTAATTAAGTTTCTCTTTTTCAATTTACTCGTCTCTTATTCCCTGAATAACAAAAAGGATTTGAGAAATTCGCCATTTTGGAACATCACTTCCATTTAATGCTAATGAATTAACCGGCTTAACATTCCGCGATCCACACGACGAACCTGCAGATAACTCTTTATTGCTTAAGTAAACTGCCCATATAAATATATTGTAGGCAATAAAAATCCTCAGAGGTCCCGTTTTCGGGGGTTTAAAGATCCGAGCAGAATTGTTTTATTAGTTAGAAGCCGAGTTAGCACCCCAGCCGACTGTTAAAACACAGATCCTGGAGTACTCGCAGACATTACCTCGGGAACAGCTTGGTCTTGGGTTATTATGCAAAGGATTTGAATTTCCATGGATTGACGAATCAAAAAAATAAGGAAGGAACGGAGCAAAATTCGAAATGCTGTAAAATGTTCGAATGTATCTTGGTTTTTTTCCCGTAATTGCTTTGCTTGATGCAAACTCTTTGATACTTTAAGTTAACAGCAAAAAGTAATCTACTTAACTTGCCTATACAATTATACATAGTTACATTTGTGTCGTCAACTTTAATGGAATTCTCTTCACTACAAAACAAAGTCGCTTCCTGCTTTCCTTCTGTTTGTCCCTGTGTATGCTTAGATCTTTAAAACTACGCAACGGATTTTGATGTGGTTTTTTTAAATGGATAGAGTGATTCAAGAGCAAGGTTTATATGTATATAAAATTAATAATATAGTAGAGCACAAAGAAATGCAGTAAGAAATCGAATCGGTAGTACCCCAAATAAATGCTTAGGTACCCATAGGTACCTAGCAGAACTATAACAGACTAACTGCGACTTAAAAAAGAAAACTATTAATACAGTACACAAGGAAACCTGAAATGAATATACAACACAGTTCATTCTTTAAAAACAATGCTATATTGTAACTGAAAGTTAAACTAACATTCAATCAATTTAACAGTCCGTTACAGCCTAGCTCAAAGCTCAAATTGGACTCTCAAAATCCCGCAAAATCATTTCGAAAACTCGACACACTCGGAATAGTAAAACGCAGAAATAAAACTATAAATTCAAACACTTTTCAACTCGAGAAAAGCCGTTCGTTTAAAAGTAAAACGTTGGATAAGAAATCGAAGGCATGTGGAATTTTTCCGGTCAGTGTGTGCAGGCATGTTGCCTATCCTGTCTTAATACATTCCAGGAATGGAAACTTTTCCTTATAGACAAGATATTTAAAACCGCATATTGCTTGCGGATACTTGTTCTTATTAATTAAAGAAACCGCCAGTTAATACAAATTGTTTCATAATCTTGCATTTTTCATTTTGTTGAGAACTTGGTTTGGTTAAGTTACAAATTATTATCGGTAAATAAAAACTATCTAATAAATAAATATCTAGTTTTTAACCAACTTCATTCAAGAGAAGAATCAAATAGTTATGCAACTAGAGAACACCACCTATCGCCAATTTTTCGTGTTAATCTTTATGCAACTTTTATGGATGGACGTTTTAACTTGGCAGTCAACCAGGTGTTCAAAATATTTAATGTATATTATTTTTAATAATATTTAATTAGATAGGATAATATTTACAGCGAATTACCTCTAGTCACACTTTTAGATATCATATAAGAGCCAAACAAAAAAACTGTAACATCGGACGTGCAATAAATTCCCCAAACTTTATGATTTACGAACAGTACGAGCTGTAAACAACACAAATATTTTTATATCTCGCCATTTACTGTGGTCGTTATAAATGAACATTAACCAAATTGCGTTGTGTTGCGGTCTTCATCTTTTATATTACGGAAGTCTGCGTCTAATGTACCAACTTAATAATCATAATTACTCATACACGCTTGTTACCCAGTAACTGGGTTGTGAAGGTCAGAATTTGACCTCCACAACAGTTGATCTGAGCTCGGATAGGTAGTTGCTTCATGTTCTGATATTCAGCTGCCTAGTTCCGGCTTGGGACGCGTGATAACTGCGCTAATACCCCGACAGCCAAGCCCCTCAGAGAAGGGTTCTCGCCTACCCCAGAGTGGACGATATTCATGTGGATTTCCCCACACAACTAAAAAGCTACAGCTAGCTAAACTAGAAGCCGCAGACCCCGAACCTCAATATGGTTAGGAACTCGCTTAATTAGCACAACAAATCAAGTTTTAATTCAGAATAACCATATAATTTATACAAAACAAATGAAATTTCACCATACATAGTACTTACTGGTAGCTTTTTTTTTTTTTTTTTTTTTTTTTTTTTATCGTGGTAAAATCATCAAATGAGTCCTCCCACCCAGGGCAGGGCGGGAGGGACTGTCAGACTTGTACTGACTAAAATCCACGGTGTCCTTCACTAGCCCTTTACGTACTGGGGTCACGGTAATCCCTTGGTCCCGCGACCCCAGCAGGCTTTGGCCCTCTACAGGCCCCGTCACTATGCTGACACTCTTTGAGGCGCGCGTGGAACACAACGCGCCGTCGACCCGGGCATGGTCCATGGTCGGACAGCGAGTCGCCCATTACTCGCTGCCCGCATGCCCGCGCCTACGGTGGCCGGAGATCGTCCTGCGACGTCCGACGCCGTGGGCGTCTACCACTGCGGCTGGGGTGGAGGGAGGACGCTGTCCTCTCCCTCAGGCGGCCCGCCTCCTCCTTCACGAGCATGACTGCTTCGCAGAAGGAGGCGACCGCTTCCCACTCCGTCTCGCCCCGCAGCATGGCCTCGACCAATGCCGGGCGCGAGAGGTCTCCGCCTATCGCCGTCGTGAGGACACGGCGGTGCTCTGCCCAAGCGGGGCAGTCCTGCACCGTATGCTCCACCGTGTCCTCCGGACGATCCTCGCAGTGGTGACACCCAGGCGTTTCTTCCCTCCCTATCAGACACAGGAACCTCCCGAAACTTCCGTGTCCGGTGAGGACCTGCGTCATGCGGTAGGTAAGGACGCCGTGACGCCTATCCAGCCACTCCTCAAAGAGGGGTCTTACCGCCGCGATTGCGGCGTGCCCGACTTACTGGTAGCTAAAGGGAATTCCGAAAAGCTTAGCGGAAACTTCGTATGAGAAACACACATAAGTAGGGAACGTCTTTTTGCGGAAATATGACATTGCAAGCTTTACAAAGAGATCGCCACCAAACAAAAAGGAGTATCTTAAAAAAAATGAAAGGTCACATCTCGCATGGGGTCGCGGGACTTACGAATTACCGTGACCCCGGTACGTAAAGGGCTAGTGAAGGACACCGTGGATTTTAGTCAGTACAAGTCTGACAGTCCCTCCCGCCCTGCCCTGGGTTAGGACTCATTTGATGATTTTACCAAGAAAAAAAAAAAGGTCACATCTCGCATCGATTAGATCGGCCAATTAAAACATGCAAACATGCAACTGAAATAATGATGGAACATTAAAACAAAATAAATATTAAATTACATACTGCAAAAAGCTCAATAAAAGATCTATCACATAGCCTCGCTTTCCGGAAACACTTAAATTTTGTTGCGTTACCGCTTTTTGCCAGGGCAGTAAAAGTGACAGAGATGCTATAACACCAGTCTTCCAAAAACTCAATGTGCCATATTAAGAACCGCATCTCGTAACACTTGGTGAACTCAATTAACTTTATGTATCGTCGGAGGCTACGAGTGAAGAATGCTAAGTGAGCTTGATGTGAGTTCGTGAGCTTCGCTGAGCTCAGTGCAAAGTTCGTGAGATTCGCGACACGCGTTTTTAAGTCGCGCCTAAAAGACACGGTACGGCTGGCTTCACACTTTGTTTTCAAGTTTCTTCGATGTTTTGGGTGTTTGAGTTAATTCCGGAATTAAGGAGGTGTCTGGAGGTGCTTTTATAGGCCTCGTACCTATTTGGTTTACTCATAACTTTATTGTTTATGTTGAAAATAAGATTCAGTAAGTACAGATTGTAAAAATTAGCGCAACAAAATGAATCTGATGGTCAAAACGAAACAAATAAGCAAATATTCTTGAAAACTCGTTCAGAAAACTTTTACCTAATGATTATGAGAAGTAGTAAAAACACATTCATACAATATATTATTGAAGTCCATGATTGCTATGTATATGAAGTGCCAGTAAGAAGATAAACAAATAAATAAAAAGCTGGAGATTCCTATCGTCAAAATACTTAGAATATTACCCGCACAAATTTCCCCAGCAGGCTATATTCGGAATGTCAGCCATTGCAGAATGCGCTCAATGTCAGCTTTATACAACAAATGATTAAATAGCTCAAATGACAAATGGCGCAAGCATTCGCGCCATATTAAAAATGTTATTTGAGAAATGTCGTTGTACCTATTGCCTTACGATTTTCCATCGCTATTACTTTCGCATTTCGCACCGGGTTTTGGCTATGAAAATGATGTAACACCAATCAAAAAAGTGACGAAAAGACACTCTTTCACTTATTTAGCACATATTTTGATTAACTGTCGAAACGAGAAAGTGACGAAACGGGATGTAGTCCATAAAAGCTTTCAAAATCTATCGTTACGAAACAGAGGGCACTAGGAATTCTTAGTTACTAAAATAACCTATACAACCTGTACGATTACCTTCAGTCTTAATAGACTATTGTTCTGCCTGTGCTAAAAGTACTCACAGCTACCTTTGTCTAACAAATTGAGTTTCATCCTAACGGCAATTTAAAACTTTCCGCATTGTGTTCCAGTGGTTTGTCAAAATAAATCCTCTTCCAGCAATCGATTCAGTTTCCAAAGTAATAAACTATCAAGAACCAATTAAAAATATCGAGAGAAAGAAGAATAAGGTCATAAAAGAGCAAAAGTATGGACTGTGGTCCACAGTTGCAGTTCGTTGAACGTCTTGACTGTCAACTAGGGAACGATTCCAATTTAACAGCATTGGCCGGGATTTGTTGCGATCGCACCACCCCAATACATTGGGTACACGAACTAGTACCTAATTGGCTATCGACTGCCACAAACCCGCTCTTTCAAATCTTAATAGAAAATTCCTCTATAAAGATATTTTAGTCTGGAACGTTGCTCAATGGAGAGTTAATAATTATGTTTTCCATTAAAGTTTGCAAGCATGCAGTTTGCAAATGGATAGTCAGGACTATAGTAGCAATTTGTTAAAAGATTAATTGAATTCTAACATTCATTTCATGATAATTTTAATCTTTTTTATTCATGAAAATTTCCATGTGAGCTTATTTAATGGAAGCGATTAGTGATCAGTAGTACGATGAAATGTATTTTTATGTGTATCATTCATTATTTAAAAACAGTTTGTTAAATGTAAATACTCTTAGCTTCACATGTTGCTCAGAACCCGTTTTGCAATTCATATAACCAATAAATCCCAATTCGACACTCCTAAAGAATTCATTTCCTATCGAAATGAAAGGAGAATTTTTCCAAAATACGATAATGAGTGCCTGAATTATTCATATACTAAGACCACCGAGGGAATCAGATACGGTTGCCGCGAAATTTCGTATAAATAAATCGGCGATTAAGCCTAATTATCCGCTGAGATCAGGCGATGCTCCAACACCTTCAGCTCGTTTACACCCCATTGTGTATACAGCCACCCCTCTCCCCCTTTCATTGCCTAGCTATCCCCTTCTCTACGCACCACCCGATCTTTATAACATCGTCTAGTTACCAAGAGACCCAAATATTTTATGTCTATATTTTACTGCTTTCAACGTCATTTTTTATCAATATATCCCACGATGAGATTCTCCTAAGCTCGTCGCTTGTCATATTATATTTTCACAAACATTATTTTGCAGTTGCCGACAACTGGGATGTCGTAACTCACTTAACAAAATAATTCAAATGTTTATAGTAGCTCAGTTGGTCGCCGGCAGAATAAAGTTTGTGGGACAGTTGCAGTGTAAAATTTACGGCCGACCCTTCCCTATAGCCTCAAGGAGGGAACCGTCCTGTTTTCTTTGATTTCGGATTAGTATCTTTGACGAACATTTTCTTCGATTACTCTTTACTTAAACAGAGAATCTACAAGGAAACGAAAACCCTCTTAACAACTTCTAAGGAAGGAATTTAAACAACATTAGATCAGGGCTCGAGACAACTTTAATTTCTTGCCTGCAAGCTTTATATTTACACTACACAACGAATTCTACGAATGTTCGCCATATAAACAACAATTTAAAGAAGTTTTATTGTTATTTCCCTACAAACAAGTACAAAGTTAATTGTGTTTCCTGTTTGTGGCCAAGTTGGAGTCAGTAACTCAGGAACTGCGCACATGGACTTCCAAAAATCGAGGGCGTCTTCTTTGCGCTCCGTGTTACTTAAGTTAACCCAATTTGTGTTTTATCTATTTCTGCCGCTTCAGGTCGGCGAAACTAATCAAACTAAGCCGCCTACTGTCGTCAATTTCATATCTAGGGGTATTTTTATGGCGACTCGCTGTCCGACCATGGACCATGCCCGGGTCGACGGCGCGTTGTGTTCCACGCGCGCCTCGAAGAGTGTCAGCATAGTGACGGGGCCTGTAGAGGGCCAAAGCCTGCCGGGGTCGCGGGACCAAGGGATTACCGTAACCCCGGTAAGTAAAGGGCTATTGAAGGACACCGTGGATTTTAGTCAGTACAAGTCTGACAGTCCCTCCCGCCCTGCCCTGGGTGGGAGGACTCATTTGATGATTTTACCACGCAAAAAAAAAGGTGTATTTGTATGGTGGAATAGTGGTCATATTTTACCTTAGGTGGCACTAGTGGGAGACAGTTGAATGAGGGTCGGCCAGATCTGAGTAGTATGGCAAAAAAAAGGGGAGCCCATATATACCCGGGTGATCCTAGGTTGAATTATAATTATAATGATAGGCCACTGTAAAATCAACAGGCTCACTTCAACACCAACATTAGGTACCTAGTTTCCTTTCACAAAATAAATAGTCGTTTTTAAAAATGGTTACCAATTCAATTCATTTGCAGCGGAGCAAAAAAGCGCACACAAAAGGCGTGACAGATTGCTATTGCAGAGTTCCAACAAGAGCGTTAGAAGTCTAGAATAACCTACTTTCTTTAGACTGCAACCTTGCTGAATTCTTTTTTATTTATAAAGGCAAAAACCACATTGTTTAGAATTAGATAATGTTTAACACAATACCTAATATATCTGATTTCAATTACTTTTTTTTACCGTGCCAATATCATCAAATGAGTCATTCCACTCAGGGCTGACCAGGACTGTCAGACTTGTACTGAGTAAAATCCACAATGTTCCTTCAATAGCCCTTTACGTTCCATGGTCACGGTTACCTGGTGAGACAGTCCGACAGACTGATTTCAAATACTTTGATTCAAATTACAAGCCTTCAGGTACACTGTTTTGTCAGGGTTGCGATTGACATCATTTGTCAGACCAGAACATTGATCAGATCATTTCATCGTTTATCAGACCAGAACCCAATTCAGTTTAAAAGAGATACAATGGCTTTTTTTTAGCGTGTAAAATCATCAAATGAGTCCTCCTATCCAGGGCAGAGCAGGAGGGACTGTCAGACTCGTTCTGACTAAAATCCACGGTGACCTTCAATAGCCCTTTACATTTTACATTCCAAGCTTTGGCCCTCTAGAGGGGCCCGTCATTTTGCTGACACTCTTTGAAGCGCGCGTGGAACACAACGCGCCGTCGACCCGAGATACAATGGCCTTAGAAGGCAAAAGGCATTTGAAGGAACAGGGTGTGTTTAGTCAGTTAAAGTCTCACACTCCCTTTCGCCGGCCCCGACCGTGAGAAGTAACTTGAAGTAGCCAAAAAAAAACCGTTATTTTTTAAAATAATTTGCCTGTTTATTTACGTAAACAAACATTCTGTATCCTCATCGGTAGAATGGCTATTAATTTTAAAACCTCTGACCTTCCGGGTTTTTTCAACCCTTTTACCGTTGAATTAATCTCTTCAAACAGTTTAATTATTAACTGTTAATTTAACTTCGTGCGTGACCCATATAAATCAGTTTCGTCCTTCCTTTGTGTCCTTCCTTTTTCTTTCTTTTAAACCCTCAACGTGAAAAGGGGGTGTTATAATTTACACCGTGGGTCTTGGGGGTCTTGCCTTAATGCGACGCGCGTGATTCTTATAGTAACAATCCCGTGTGAAAAGCCGTGATTAAATGATTCAATACTTTTTTTTATCGTGGTAAAATCAAATGATGATGACAATAAATGATTTAATACTTAGATGTGATTGCTTTGCCCCTAAATAATGATATCATTGTGATCCAGCCCGTCCCTTGCTGTCCTCCCTCAGTGACGCCCTAAGCCGAGGTCCGCACCCCACAGGGGGTGCTCTTAGCGTGTGGTCACTTAGTTGTAGTTTTTTTAGTTGTAAGCCCCTGGCTGGAGGCTTTTTTTTTATCGTGGTAAAATCATCAAATGAGTCCTCCCACCCAGGGCAGGGTGGGAGGGACTGTCAGACTTGTACTGACTAAAATCCACGGTGTCCTTCAACAGCCCTTTACGTAGACCGGAGTCACGGTAATCCCTTGGTCCCGCGACCCCGGCAGGCTTTGGCCCTCTACAGGCCCCGTCACTATGCTGACACTCTTTGAGGCGCGCGTGGAACACAACGCGCCGTCGACCCGGGCATGGTCCATGGTTGGACAGCGAGTCGCCCATTACTCGCTGTCCGCATGCCCGCGCCTACGGTGGCCGGAGATCGTCTTGCGACGTCCGACGCCGTGGGCGTCTACCACTGCGGCTGGGGTGGAGGGAGGACGCTGTCCTCTCCCTCAGGCGGCCCGCCTCCTCCTTCACGAGCATGACTACTTCGCAGAAGGAGGCGACCGCCTCCCACTCCGTCTCGCCCCGCAGCATGGCCTCGACCAATGCCGGGCGCGAGAGGTCTCCACCTATCGCCGTCGTGAGGACATGGCGGTGCTCTGCCCAAGCGGGGCAGTCCTGCACCGTATGCTCCACCGTGTCCTCCGGACGATCCTCGCAGTGGTGACACCCAGGCGTTTCTTTCCTCCCTATCAGACACAGGAACCTCCCGAAACTTTCGTGTCCGGTGAGGACCTGCGTCATGCGGTAGGTCAGGACGCCGTGACGCCTATCCAGCCACTCCTCAAAGAGGGGTCTTACCGCCGCGATTGCGGCGTGCCCGGACCTCGGTTGCGACAGTCGCTCCCTCCATACTGCCCTGAGATCGCGCCGGAGCTCTTCCCGCCGCGCCTCGACTTGTCGAGGCAGCGGGGCTTCGCCCCGACGCTGCGCCTCCACGCACCATTCATAGACGCGCTGGAGGGCAGTCGCCTCCAGATCCCAGGGCAGCAATCCGGCTAGGAGGTTGGCCGATTCGCCGGCGATCGTGCGGTATCCCCGGATCATCCGGATAGCCATGACCCTCTGGCATGCGACCAGCTTGGGTGGTCGCGTCCGGATGCTTAGGGCCCACACGGGGGCCCCGTAGAGGGCCATGGACCGCACGACACCGGCGTACAGCCTCCGGCAGGAGGCATTTGGCCCGCCGAGATTGGGCAGGAGTCGCTTGAGAGCGGCTGCTGCCCGGTTCAGCCTTGGGGCCAAATGCAGGAAATGCTCCCTGAAGTTCCACCGGCTGTCGAGGACGGCTGGAGACCTTAGGGTAATTTAAGGCATCCACAGAAAAGTCCGGTTAAGCAGCTCACAACCTCTTCTAGGTTGACCTGCGAGATGCCATTCATAAAAAAAAAACGACGGGTTGCACTCTGGGAGTGCCGGCAGAAGTGAAAACTTCAATAGAAATAAATACACACGAACATTCGCGCAAGCGCCCTGCGCCATCTTACGAATTTTCGATCAGGTCACGTGTCCTGACGCGAGTTTAACATTTTTTACCCATTCCAAAAAAAGTGTACAACCGATAAAGAAGTTTTCACTTCAAAAAAAAAATGCTTGTTCTCCATTTATTTTACGTCTCAATTCATTTTGTTTTCTGCAATGCAGACAGAGAAAAAGAGAAATCCTCTTACGATGCTATTCAATGGGACTTCACTCACACTTTTTAATTAATATTTTTGCGAAAAAATGTAACTGCAACCAGAGGGCTTTCGAAAATTAAAACTGTGGCACAGCAAGTAACAACGTATGAATATCTTTAGTAATAAAAAAGTACACAATTGATTTTACTGGTTTTCTGTGTTTTTATGCCAAATGTTATCTACTATTTGTAAAAAAAAACTAAAAACGTAAAAAGTTCTTGTCCTACTTTCAACTGAAAAGCTACTGAAACCTCTGTAAACGTACAGTTAAATTAAACACAAAACTAGTTTACATTTTATCAATTGCTTGCTGAAAATTGCCCGCAATTAAAGACGGGAATTAATTTAAATTAACGACCGTATAAACGGGAATTTTTGGCACTGGCAACTCCTAGTAACATTTGGCAAAAATGTCCCTCTATAGATTACCAATAAAACGGTTCGAATCCAAGAAAGTTTGTTTCAGAATGCATGTATTCAATATTAAAACTGGAGTGTTAACAATTCCGCTCAATGATCCTTTTCACTTTCATGACTATCACTGTAACTGCGGAGCCTCGTTCCACCTGTCTTCCTGTTGAGTATAAACTCCTTCTCGAGTCATGCTTCCCTAGTCAACAAAATCCCAAAGTAATCCTTTGTTTAGGTGGTAAAATGATCAAATGAGTCCTCTCGCACTGGCTGGAGCAGAAGAGACTGTCAGACATGTACTGACTGAAATCACCGTGTTCCTTCAATTGCCCTTTACGTTCCAGGGTTACCCGTTTACACAGTTCTGCGACGCCGGTTTCAAAATTAAGCGTTTAGACAGTTCGCTTCATCGAGAGCGGGAAGACTTAATAAAACTTAGAAAAGAACTTAAAAGACAACCATATAGCTGATGCATATAGCTTGTGGTCTGCCAACACCCTAGGCCACCATAGACACTTTACCTCCGTAAGAAAAAAGAGACTTGTTATTTTTTTCGCTAATACCGTTTCCAGAGTCACAATGAACATTTTCTTCACAACATAAACAGTATGTTATAACAAAGTCACAGCAGATGTGACGTGTATATCTATGATACATGTATATTCGAGACAGGCTGTATCTCCCCGTGTTTGTGCCTACCTTAATGTAACCGTGAGGGAAGTAGAAGGCACCTGTCGCTTCCTCGCTTATTACAGTTAATTAAGAACATGTGTATGTTCGCATATTTTCTCTCTGTTCTTCATAATTTTGTTATGTTACGCTGTAGCGAATAATTTTCTGTTGTTCCAGCGATGTCACACACACACACGTAAATCCGACAATGTCGAGGTATATTATCAATTAAATATTTGACAGGTTATTAAAATCTGTTTTTCATGTTTTGTGTTGGTTTCATCTGAATTTCAAATAGTTAATATCAGTCATGATTGCCCGGAGGTGAGTTTTAAACCCAGGCAATTACCAATGACTCTTTTTTAATATATAATATGTACTTTTTATGTTTTTTTTAAGATATCACTAACATTGGTGAAGAAAATCAACGAGAGAAAATCTAGTTTTTATATAATTGTATATGCAATACAAGTCTAAAGTCATCTCTTCATCAGTCCTGACATTAGAGGATGGCCACGCCACATCGTCAGACGAAAAAGAATATTTAATATCGATCTACTCTATTAAAATGTTACTATTTTCAACGATGGTCATTGGACGGAAGATGAAAAGCAAGCATTTCCCGAAGGAAATCTCAGAAATTATGCCCGACTTTGCTTTACCAATATCATAGCGATTTTGATGGTAGTTATAAAAACTTTTGACTCATTCAAACATTCATTGATTAATGAATATACCTTGTAAACAATAAATTGTAATTCCCTTGTTCAGTTGTACAAATACTTCAATGTTCAATACATGTGTAACGTGTAAATGTTTAACGGATTTACTGTATCGGCAAAATTGACAGCAACATGATTGTGTTGTAGTCATAACTTTAATTAAATATTTCGGTGTTTCAGTTTTAATTATTACATGTAGTCATTTTGTTAAATTGTCATCAGAATCCATAATATTTTAAAAGAATTCAGGAAGGAATTTTTTTCGAAAGTTGCCAATTAATTAGTTATTCCATTGCCAGTTGCAATATTATTTTTTGCGTGTCCGCTAGTTATAAGTGATGACTGTAAATAATAAATGGGCTGATGTTTTCACTTCCGTGGGACTGTTCCACGTACTATGGTTTTTTTTCACATATAGAAGGTATGGTCTGCAAACGAGTTTAGTATGCAGACAGCAACTTTTAATCGGTTGTCCAATGTTGTTTAGTTGTTATTGTAAGTTTTAAAAATCATTGCTACATGTAGCACACAGCCAAAAAAATGCAACCATTAGGTCTATAAATCAAACATTAATATAGTATACAGGAAAACAACTTATTTGCTGCGTGCATGCATAACTATTTTGTTCACTGTAGAAATCTTTTTCATCGAACTTATTACATGAGCGAATCGAGAGATTCTATTGATTCCTGTAATAAGAAATATAACAGAAATTTTACGAATGTTATTGCAATTCATATTACGATTCTCCTAGTTTCTAGACCCCCAGAATTACGTAGCACAATTTCAATCACAATCAGAAGGATTTTGATGACAATAATTCATCCATTGCTTCTTTGTCTGTTTGACAAATACCGCAATGAATTATCTAAAACTGTAAAATAAATGAGTATTGAAGGGACAATTATTTCTCTGGTTTACTCACGATATTTTCCTTTATGTCTTTTCTTTTTCAAAACCAGCGGCAGTTAATATTTTTAAAACATAAGAAGTCGTTGTCCAAATGATAAATTGTGTTGTCAACAAAGATGAATGAAATAGGGCCAGATACACATTAGTTGATACTCGTAAAACTGTCCAACTTTCTTTTGATTTCTCTTGAGGGTCCATATTTCTGGAAAACGTTGAGTTTGAGAACGCCTGTAAAAACTTTTATAGAAATAGTAGTCAAACAATTAGGTTTAATAATAAATTGTTTTGAATGGGGTAGACGTAGTATTTGTGTTAAGTGGCTTATTTGTGACGAAATAATGGAAGGTATAAAGATTATTGTGCTTTTTTTTTACGTGGTTAAATCATCACATTAGTCCTCCCACCCAGGGCAGAGCGGAAGGGACTGTCAGACTCGTACTGACTAAAATCCAAAGTGTCCTTCAATAGCCCTTTATGTTCCAAGGTCACGGAAATTCGTACAGTCCCGCGACCCCGAACAAGTATTTTACCTAGTACTGCTCATTTAACACTCTAAAATTCAACATTGCATCTTCAATATCAATTAGGATCTCCTCTATCCGTTTATATTTTAAGCTGTTAACGAATAGTGGTTTCGCCCGGCGGTTTGCGGCGTGGCGAGCAATATGCTGGGATAGTGAATTATGGTAAGTGTGCTTATACACCGTATGAGCGATGACACATTATTCGGGACCATAAAATCTGCCGATACTAGCCAAATAGATATTTTGATAAACATATTCAGCTTGTTTTTTCATTGAAAATGAAATAAAACCGCAATAAAAAGTACTTAAAAAGGTGCATATTAAAATTGACACGTAATTCATTCTGCCGGTGCGTCCGTCAATTCACATCTCTGTCACATCGCTTAGCGATCGATTTGATAATAATCACCACCGACTTTGCACATAATACAGGACTGACTCTTTAGCTAGTTACGCTAGTAATTAAATCGTGGGTGCGTTTCATAATGTTTAGACGCACATACACAAACACCCAGACCCGGAACCTGAGTTACTGAAGTCCTTACAAAATAGATACTTACGTATATTGCGCGTGCCTGAGAAACGATTCCTCTGACACCACTGAAAACCCCGGCTTTTTCAAAATAGAATATCGCTTTTTTTACGAAAGTTTTTCGTTTGATCACTATCTTTCCTCTATCCTATTTTCGTCCTATTTTTAATTTCGAAGGATTTTAGCACATCAGTAATCCATTGGTACTTATACCTCGTTCACCCTGTATACTTGTACATGGGCGGTCTTGCCCCACGCCAGCAAATTGGCCTCCCACTGCGAAACATTAGTTCTGTTTATCTAGCTGCGGCTAATATGTCTGCTTATCTACCACAAAGTGTACTTCCCTTATTTTGAGGGCTGGCACGTACTGAAAACGCGGCAAAAAATGCCAGTGTCGCGAGACCGTCTGTAAGGGTAACCGTGACCCTGGAACGCGAAGGGTAATTGAAGGAACAACGTGAATTTTTAGAGACCGTCCCTTCTACTCCACCCAGAATACAATATTAGTTTAAAATGTGTAGTTACTATGCCCGTATCGTACTACGAATATCATTAGCTAATTGTGTTTAAAAAGCTGCCGACACCAATTTTCGGTTGTCCAAACATATAGATTTCAGGTTACTGTCACCCTAAAATTCCTTTTAAAATTTCTACTAAATACTAGGCATCTGGAGTACTAGGTATCAGCCGAAAATAATTAGTTTCTAAGACAACTTTAATCCTCATAATATTATAAATTAGAATGTCTGTGTGTAATGTACGTTACTCAATCACAAAAAAGGTCGATCGATTTGGATGAAAGCCAAACACACAGTCCATATCTTGAATTGGGATAAAGAATAACTTTTATCCCAATATTACCTCCTCTAAGATAATACTCAACTTCAAAATTTTGAATCTAGTTTTTTTAGTTTCAAATAGTAAACTCCCAGTGTACCGGAAATTCAACGAAACGTTCTTAGAACGCCCCTTGAATCGCTAGAGTGAACCGACTCGTGGTAATCTATTTCTGGCCAGACCACACAGCACGGCATTATTCTGAGTGCACCACAGACTATCGACTAAAGAGAATATGTACTCACAAAACAACCACTAGTGTGTCTACACCTGTTGTCTCACACCTGCTTTGTATCTAGTTTTTTTTTATTTTTTTCCACAACTATCACACGACGCCATCTAGTCCCAAGCTAAGCAGAGCTTGTGTTATGGGTACTAGACAACTGATAAACATACTTGTATATTTCTAAATACATATATATTTTAGAAAAATTACACCCAGACAGAGAACAAATGATCGTGCTCATCACACAAACATTTGTCCTGGGTGGGAATCAGACCCACGACCTCCGGCATAGCACTCAGGGTCACTAACCACTAGACCAACAGGCCTAAGGCCTTTGGTAATAGTGGTTAGTGACCCTGAGTGCTATGCCGGAGATAAATTACATAAATTACACCCAGACAGAGAACAAATGATCGTGCTCATCACACAAACATTTGTCCTGGGTGGGAATCAGACCCACGACCTCCGGCATAGGTTGCGTAATAGGTTGAAAGTATAGATCACCTTATTTTAGGTATCGTCCAGATGTGGCCATCGGGACCAGATAAAATTGTGTCATTTTCCACTATAGATGGACAAGCTGGAGGTGGACATCGGAAATCATTGATTTCATCTGCTTAATCTTTTTTCAGCTCAATGAATTTAGTTTCCAGTCTGACCAGCTACACCTAATTACAAGTATTTTATCGGCCCACATATGTCCTTTTTTATTTTAAGTTCATCTCAGTATAAATATATAGGTACAGCGATAGTAAAACAATTTTCCTAATTTGTATGACAATTTTGGTTGTCATTAAAGTTTACATCTTTTTTTAAAGTATCATGGTCAATAACGTTATCATTATCGAGATATATATATACTTTGTTTATTATACATTATATCTGTCATTGTGCTCGAGACAATGCCGAAATATCGGGAAACCAAAACTAATAACAAACAATAGATATCAAGTTTTAAGTTCTGATAGCTTTTAAAACTCAGTTCATGGCGTACCAAGAAATATCCATTGGTACGCCATAAACTAAGTTTTTGACTTATAACTTATTCTTTCTCCACTTCCATTTCGCCTCGTCCGAGTTCAATTTTATAATCCAATTTTTATTTTTGAATATACTTTACTACTTAGCAAAAAAGGCAATAAAAAATTCATGACAAAACTCCTGTTTCAGGAACTTCTTAAACTTAAATTCAAGGACTTTTTACACTGAAATTCAATTGAATCGTAACATAGGATTTACATTTTTATCTGCAGCAGCAGTCCTTACGCTTTTAAGGCGCTGAAATCTCTCACACATTTTGAATAGATTTTAATCCACATTTACTCGAATGCAACATACGTGGGTATTCCGACATAGATGTGATTTTCTCTATATGAGTTTGCATTTGAATAAATTTATTTTGTGTCACGGTTTTCGTTCCTTCCTGTTCACATGGCCTTAATTTTTTGGGCGAAACAAAAATGTATTTCGAAAATAAAACATTTTTTTTACCCCACACTTAGAATTTCTCCTGTATCGTGGCTGCGTTCGCAAACATAGAAACTCACATACACAAACACCAAGACCCGGAACAACTACTTGCAGATCATACAAATATTTGTTCCGTGCGGGAATCAAACCCGCGACACATAGCGCAGGAGTCAAATTCTCAGCCACTGCGCCAAACTTGCCGTCAAACATAGCCTGTGGCACTTAAGAATGATGAGGCTTTCTTCTGGTTAAAGTAATTTTATAATCGGTTCAGTAGTAGAAACAAACTCACAAACTTTACTTCTTTTGAATGCTTATATTTTTTATTAAAAAAAAACGTTCAAAAACTGTGTTACAAAATATACAGGCATATAAAATTCGACTAATTAATGTGTGGTCGCGGGACTGTACGAATTTCCGTAACCCTGGAATGTAAAGGACTATTGAAGGACACTATGGATTTTAGTCAGTTCGAGTCTGACAGTCCCTCCCGCACTGCCCTGGGTGGGAGGACTCATTTGATGATTTCACCACGTAAAAATAGAAAAAAACTAATTAAAGTGTGATTTCCACACACACATTGGCGAGTAATGACGTAAAATAAACATCAAATATAATTTCCACTCCCTACTTACAAAGTCCCTTTCAGGTCTAAAATAGTGTCAACGTAGTGTAAAAAGGGTTACCTACAATTTGTCTCTGAACAGCTGCCCGCACATTTTGCTGAAGTGATATCTTTTTTGGCACCTAAACTATGAATTTTTAAATAGACATGTACAGTGTTGATCGAAAGTCGTTTTGTTTGGAGTGTAAGTGAACAAGGTTGAGATGGTTCCGAAAAAAAATAGCCGTAGGTTTTTGGTCACTGATCATTCAAAGATGATTTAAAATCTTCAAACTTTTTGTTAAAGAACGACACCTAAAAAAAAGGGTTGTAACAGCAACCCTTTTGGAACGAATCACATAAAAAAAAAAAAAAACTCGTCTTTTTTGCCCTTCCGTATTCTGACAAAAGCCACGTTGACAAATGAGCGGCGAATCAACCGAACAATTGGAGCTCATCATTACAATGTCGAATAAAATATGAGACAATTTAGTAGGGACGATCCCACAGATTAAACCAAAATTGCCGTGAAAGGGAAATCTCGCATGACCTTTCAAAAGCGGTATAAAAATAGAAATCCATTCAGAATCTTTCATAAAGGCTGAAAAATTAAACGACTCTTGCTCGCTTTATTATATCCTCGTAATAAAAATTTTAATGACATACTACACGAAAAATTTGCTCATCTTCAAACGAGTCCTAGACTGAAGATGCTCTAAAACTAAAATGAATACTAACTGTCAGGCTGTTGACTACTTTCGTTTGTGTACTTAATTTGTGTTTTATTAGCAGAAGGAACGAACAGCTGCTAATTACTTTAGTAATAAGGAAAATAGCAATAATATGTTGTATTTTGATGTGCAACATCACTACTAATATTTTATAAATTATAGTCTAGAATAACACTTGTAATTTTATCCCGTTATTAATTAAAACAAAAATATACGGTTTTCATGAATTAAAACTCAATTATTACAAAAGCGAAGTAAGCGAAGGTTCTGGCAAAATTTTGTATTAAATAAGACTCCAACGCATTGCACCAACTCCTAAACCCTACATGTACTCAGACCACACATACTCATAACTCGCCGTACTACCAAACACTTAAACCCCGTTTCGCAACGTTACGTGCTAAAACGAGGGTCCTCACTCGCTCAGGATTTAATTAATCCCATTGTGGATTACTCCATGTCCCAATAACCCAGTGAACAGCATCCCTGTGATTGAATCCAGGCCCTTTATGGCTTTCTACAACTCGTTAATCCCTTGTGACACCTGTTCCACCTGTCACAGGGTAACAAAATGGACTGGAACAGGAACTCGAAATACTAATATCAATAAATATTCCCTGTTACTTTACTCTGTTAGGAAACTTTTGGTGGAAAGGTTTTAAGTGTAACATTTTTTATAGGTGGGTAATAATTAAAGTACTTTCGCCATGTTGTGTTTATTTTTATTTAATGATTTCATAAAATTATCCAAATAAATTTCGATGAATGCACAGGAGACGATAGGTCAAAAAAGATGTGAATGCTAGCATGACGGTTGATGGGACCAAATAGAAGAAGAAAATGTTTGCTTCGACAAGGGCGAAAAAATAAGGATGTCTACTTTGTTTCTCTTTTTTTATATGCCATATAAAATATACTTACTGTCAACACTAGAACATCGGGTAGTAATATTAAATGAACTCGTATACGAATAGTAAGAATACTCACCATCTAAAGCCACAAACCACAATTCAGTGCTCAAAGCGCATATATTTAGATAACAATACAATACTTTTCAATAACACCTCACCGTTTGCAATGTTCGCAGTAAAAGCTTTCTCTACAAAATTATTGTCTATTCACTATCATATCACAGGCTATAGAACCAAGCCTGTGGTATTTTATTGTAAATATTTATGGTTTCTAGAAACAATAGACTACAAGTTATCTCAGGGATTGTGGATAAAATGTTTTAGAACTGTTATTAAGATTCCGAAATATATTATCTGTTTCCTTTGCCAAGTGAAATAAACAACACAATTTGGAGTTATAACTTCGAATTTTAAAACCAAACCCATGTCCAAAATACAAATATCTAGGACTGATATAATTCAATTACAGATTCCAATGTAAAAGAGATATTTATTAGATTTCAATTTGAACGCAAACGTTGAATAAAGTGCCGCCTCAGTGATTCCGCACATTTAGAATGTGAGCTCCGAACACGTTTCTACGATCAGCGTTTCACTCTGAACGACATATTAGTCACTGTAACTTTATTTACTTTAAATTCAATTTAAAGGACAGGAAATAACTTACTAGATGGAACTCTGAGACCGAAACTGAGAATACTAGTATGCAAATACTGCAAACTGTATTTGTATTTCTCAAAAGATTTAAAATAGCTACATATGCCCTTTGTCAAACAGACTGGCAAAAGCGAAGCGTTTCCGAAGCGAGAAGTCAGTCCGATAGTTCTGTCACGCTATCGGATCGCTTTCGCTGTTCTATGTGACTGAATTCAAACAATTCCATACATTACACTAAAAACTACAATAAAAACGTCACGCTTCGCTTCGGAAACGTTTCGCTTTCGCCTGTCTTTTTGACAAAGGCATTAATGTGTTTCATTAACTACCCGTATTCCTTATAACATCACTAACGAAGCAAAAATATACTTCGACAAATGGAAGGTAATATTTTATTCCCTTTACGCAAGTTTGTAATAATTTAAAATAGCTACATATGCCCTTTGTCAAACAGACTGGCAAAAGCGAAGCGTTTCCGAAGCGAGAAGTCAGTCCGATAGTTCTGTCACGCTATCGGATCGCTTTCGCTGTTCTATGTGACTGAATTCAAACAATTCCATACATTACACTAAAAACTACAATAAAAACGTCACGCTTCGCTTCGGAAACGTTTCGCTTTCGCCTATCTTTTTGACAAAGGCATTAATGTGTTTCATTAACTACCCGTATTCCTTATAACATCACTAACGAAGCAAAAATATACTTCGACAAATGGAAGGTAATATTTTATTCCCTTTACGCAAGTTTGTAATAAGGTCAGAGGATCGTGGGCGTCAGAACTAACTAGCATATATCAGTCACAACCACACCTTTGCAACACATGCCAAATGAGAGACGAGCACAAAAAGTTACGTAACAACATTAGTACGATACAATACTCAGTTCCAGCTTAAACTGTGGTGCCGGCTGTACACAGAGCGACGTCCCACATGCCAGACGAGAGCAAATTGACGACGAACGCAAATCTGTCATCCCTCGAGTAGAATAGGGGAATTTGAAAGCAGGAACTCTTTTTAAATTTCAATGGATATATTTTATAGTTGCTGGCTTCAATATTTTTATGTTTGTTAGTGTCACTCCCTTGCCTTTGTGGAGTTCCTTTTCAAATGTCAATTGAAGCTTTTAAAAGTAGGTTTATTGTTAGAATTTCAACTCTTTAACTACTTTTTTTTTTTTTTTATCGTAGTAAAATCATCAAATGACTCCTCCCACCCAGGGCAGGGCGGGAGGGACTGTCAGACTTGTACTGACTAAAATCCACGGTGTCCTTCAATAGCCCTTTACGTACTAGGGTCACGGTAATTCCTTGGTCCCGCGACCCCAGCAGGCTTTGGCCCTCTACAGGCCCCGTCATTATGCTGACACTCTTTGAGGCGCGCGTGGAACACAACGCGCCGTCGACCCGGGCATGGTCCATGGTCGGACAGTGAGTCGCCCATTACTCGCTGCCCGCATGCCCGCGCCTACGGTGGCCGGAGATCGTCCTGCGACGTCAGACGCCGTGGGCGTCTACCACTGCGGCTGGGGTGGAGGGAGGACGCTGTCCTCTCCCTCAGGCGGCCCGCCTCCTCCTTCACGAGCATGACTGCTTCGCAGAAGGAGGCGACCGCTTCCCACTCCGTCTCGCCCCGCAGCATGGCCTCGACCAATGCCGGGCGCGAGAGGTCTCCGCCTATCGCCGTCGTGAGGACACGGCGGTGCTCTGCCCAAGCGGGGCAGTCCTGCACCGTATGCTCCACCGTGTCCTCCGGACGATCCTCGCAGTGGTGACACCCAGGCGTTTCTTCCCTCCCTATCAGACACAGGAACCTCCCGAAACTTCCGTGTCCGGTGAGGACCTGCGTCATGCGGTAGGTCAGGACGCCGTGACGCCTATCCAGCCACTCCTCAAAGAGGGGTCTTACCGCCGCGATTGCGGCGTGCCCGGACCTCGGTTGCGACAGTCGCTCCCTCCATACTACCCTGAGATCACGCCGGAGCTCTTCCCGCCGCGCCTCGACTTGTCGAGGCAGCAGGGATTCGCCCCGACGCTGCGCCTCCACGCGCCATTCATAGACGCGCTGGAGGGCAGTCGCCTCCAGATCCCAGGGCAGCAATCCCGCTAGGAGGTTGGCTGATTCACCGGCGATCGTGCGGTATCCCCGGATCATCCGGATAGCCATGACCCTCTGGCATGCGACCAGCTTGAGTGGTCGCGTCCGGATGCTTAGGGCCCACACGGGGGCCCCGTAGAGGGCCATGGACCGCACGACACCGGCGTACAGCCTCCGGCAGGAGGCATTTGGCCCGCCGAGATTGGGCAGGAGTCGCTTGAGAGCGGCTACTGCCCGGTTCAGCCTTGGGGCCAAATGCAGGAAATGCTCCCTAAAGTTCCACCGGCTGTCGAGGACGAGTCCCAGGTACTTCATCGTCCTCCCGACGCCGATGCGAACCCCCTCCACCGTAATGTGGGACTCTGAACGTGGCGCGTTCAGACGGCCATGAAAACACATGGCCTCTGTTTTGTGCAGCGCCACGTCAAGTCCCAACTGCCGGATCCTGTTAGCGACTGTCGCTACCGCCTGCGTCGCCACGTCGGCCGCCGCCTGGTGCGACTCTCCCTTCGCCAGGACGAGCGTGTCGTCGGCGTAACAAATTACGCCGACGCCGTCAGGGAGGTCGCCGCGCAGCACCCAGTCGTAACCGATGTTCCACAGGAGCGGCCCCAAGACCGATCCCTGTGGAACACCGCACGACATCTCTCGCCGGTTCCACTCTCCCCGGTGACCGGGGTAGATGACGGCTCTGTCCGTCAGGTAGTCCTCGACTATACGACGGAGGTAGGTCGGCACCCGGTGATACCGGAGTGCCTCCCTGATGCAACTCCAGGGCAGGGTGTTAAAGGCATTGGAGATGTCTAAAGACACCCCCAAGACGACCCTGCCCCGGGAAACCGCATCCCCCGTCGTGAGGGCTCTCACGCGCGCGATCGCATCCACCGTCGAGCGCCCCCTGCGGAAGCCAAACTGGCTCTCCGCAAGGTCCGGGCCCACCCGATTCAGGTGCCCGACGAGGCGGTTTGCAATTACTCTTTCAAAGAGCTTGCCCACCTCGTCGAGCAGCACGATGGGCCGGAACTCTTTAACTACTGGAAAAACTTGTCCATCGTCAAACTCTTTTTTTTAATTATTTTGGCTCTCGTTTGACCACTATCTCGCCTGACGGTAAGCGAGTATGTGGTCGACAGTGAAACACGCTTCGCTAGAAGTTACCTATTCAAGTATTCACTCTTGACTAGAAGACCCCAATGTTTTAGCTACCAGGGAATACAGGCTTATCAAACTAGTACATCAATTTACCATCTACGTTCTATTAATTCAGAAACTCACAAGTAATCTTCTCGGATTGCTCACAAAACTAAATTCGTGGAGTACGTTCCCCATCGAATGAATATCGATGACTAGCAAAAAGCTCGCAGTATTATTGAATTATTCATCGATTCTCGTTTGCATTCTGATAGCAGGCGTCCTCCATAAGTCGGAACTAACACGTTTGACTGGGAACTGGAAGCACCACAAATCTTTGGATCAAGTTAAATACCATCGAACTATACAGATACCAGGGTTCCGCACATATTCCGAGCAGATAATCTGATTATGTGCCGCACAGCACTGGGGAATCGTACTGTCCGTGTGCACTCATGTTTTATGGAACACCTAAAGTGGCAGACGGTGCCCGAAGGTACCCGAAGATACGAGGCTTGAGCTTCTAACTACACTCGAGTTAGAAACTTTTTAGTTTGTAGAAACAACACGCGTTTCAAGCCACAAGTTAGATTAGTTTTTATATGTAGGCCTCGCAGAAATGTAGTGGCGAACATCAAGATGAGATAACAGTATACATTGTATAGTATCGGTTTTCTTTACTTTCACAATAGACAGTTCAGAGACCTTTTTATCGGTGCCTACTCTAATACATTACGAGTGTTGTGGCTTTAGTCGCCAAAATCGTAATGTACACATTTATTTGAATTCTCATCATCAAAGTACTGATGTGCACTAGGCAAAAAACAGAATGAATTTACATTCGCTAAAATGAGAGATAGTACATGAATTACACGATAAAATAACCAACTTCGTGTATTTTGTTATTAAAATAACTTTACATAGCAATTTCGCTATCTCCTGTCGCTATTATAACATGAAATAAATTACTCGCTTCATATTTTCAGCGTTTCAGTGAAAATGTTTGCAGTGAGTAATGGCATGGTAACATGACACTATTAGATGAATTCGCCCTCGTCCATTTAGAGTCAACGACACGACCGCGATACGATATTCATCAAATTCATTGATAGTAAACTTTAGTTAGGTGCAAGCCGCATCCAACCGGTCATACTGGGTAGCTTTAGGGGAGGCCCGTGTCCAGCTGTGGACGTCCTACGGTTGAAGTCAAAATTCAAAAAGTGCATATCATAAAAAAATCTTCGTTTCTGTATTTCTATCCCGTTGTTCTGACTGTAAAATGAACAAAACTGGAATAGTTAATAATGTATGTAACTTCTTTTACAGAATAATAAAACACTCGAATTTTATTCCAGGCAAAATTAAAACTATATATCTCAAAACAAAAATAACAATAGAAATATAAATGACTTAATATAAAAACTAACCTAAATAAGTACAAAGCATCGAAATAATTCTCCTCAACGCTGTCAACTGGTAATGCCCAAGAGACCGGTGACGTTGCCTCTTTGTCTGGCAATACATTGCCTCTGGTCTGGCCAAGATAGAAGTCAGTCCTTGGGTCATGGGAAGCGTCACAATAAAATTGTGCGGTAAAACTCGAAGGCTCGTCACGTGTCCGAACCTCACCCACATCTCAAAGCAGCTTGTAATTAAATTCTCCTAGATAATAAAAATGAGGTGGAACTAGGACATATGACGTCACAGATCGCTAGGTGTAAGCTATTAACTCTCAAGGCTTAAGCCTCACCCTTCATGTAATGAAGCAGAGAGACATGCGAGCCTCCCCAATTAGTCACCATCATAAAAATGTTTGTACAAACCCAGTTTCTGCTAACTGTTAAAATTTTTGGCAGAATCATGATGTAATTAAAAGGGTTTAGTGGACCACTACATTTAAGGTTCATCCCAAACGAAATTACTTTTTGTTACAATATTGCAACATGTAAACATTACGTTAGCTTTTGTAACTTTTACGATGTAGTCAGTTGTTACCCTTTTTTTACATAATATTGGGATCCAATGAGTCCTCCCACTCTGGATGGAGCGGAAGGGACTGTCAGATTTATACTGACTAAAATTCACGGTGTTTCTTCAATAGACCTTTACATTCCAGGTTATTGGTATTCACTAGAAATATGTTTTAAAGTACTGAAGACAGCGGCTTAAAAACACCTTCTTCATAATCCTGTTCTCCTAGTACTTTCTGTACAGACTCCACATACTGTTCTCGTTTTCTGTAATTTTGTGGTTGCCTCTTTAATTTTTCTGCTACTAACTTAGTGGCAAATGCAACAACCTGAAGAAAATGCATTAAAATCCTTTGCTAAGTTTAATCAACCTAAAACGTCTAACAGACATAAGACGAGGACGCGTCGCGGACAGGTGCAGACGTATAAGCGTTACGCCCGCGACCGATACACTTCTGTATCTTCTATCTATATATATAAAAGGAGAACTGACTGACTGACATATCAACGTACAGCCGAAACTACTGGGGCTAAGAATGTGAAATTTTGCACACGGCTTCCTATTATAATGTAGGGGAGCACTAAGAAGGGGTTTTTGGAAATTTAAACTTTAAGGGGGTGAAAAGGGGGAATTAGGAAAGTACGTAACCCACGCGGACGAAGTCGCGGGCAAAGTGCTAGTATTTTATATGAAAGGGACGCTGTAGACACAAATGTTCGCGCCCCGATGTCTTACGTCGTTAGCGCAGTGGCTGAGCGATTGGACTGCTGCGCTGCCTGTCTCGGGTTCGATTCCCACACGGAACAAATATTTGTATGATCTACAAGTATTTGTTTCCGATCTGGGCGTTTGTGTATGTGAGCTTATATGTTTGTAAACGCACCCACAACACAGGAGAAATTTCTAGTGTGGGGCAACGTTTTTTTTAAGTAAAAAAAACCCCATTGTACCTATGTAATCATTAATCTTGAAATTCTGAGGTCAATCTGAGGTTACGCCTTAATAAGATATCACCTATATAAAACTGGTGCTCAGGTTAATAAGTCCGTTAATAAATAAGTGGGCACATAAGACCTTATACGTGGTATAACATTTGTGTGGGCTGAAAACAACGCAGTAACAAAGGACAACCCTTTACGTGAGTAGAATCGAATTAACATGAAGTTAATTAAAAACGAAAAAAAAACGTTTTCCGCAAACAAAAAAAAAACATCCTGAATCTACATCATTATATTCTTGTTATAACAACATGGAAACGTCCAACTCTGCGTATAGGCCATTTAAATTTGTAACGAACAAACAGAAATAAATCCTAACTTTAATTTATATACGAGAAAGTGAGTTATTTTTATATCATCACTACTGCTCTCAAAGCCGCAGATTATCAAAACGATGAAGAAAAACATCGTAAGAAAACCGGTATATACTAGGATTAAAAAAAAACGACGGGTTGCACTCTGGGAGTGCCAGCAGAAGTGAAAACTTGAATAGTAATAAAGACACACGAACATTCGCGCAAGCCCCCTGCGCCGTCTTACGATTTTTCGATCAGATCACGTGTCCTGACGCGAGTTTAACATTTTTTACCCATTCCAAAAAAAGTGCACAACGCCGCTCACTTCAAAAATCGAAGACATGTGACATCAACCAACTCATACTGTGGATTCCAGCTCACTTCCTCTCACAGAGGGTTCATGCCGCCTGCATAATAGGCTGTCAAGCTTTTATGATTTTTGTAGACAATATTGTGCACATAGCTAAGGAGTGGAATAGCGATAACGTTGGGGTCTTCAAGTCAAGATTGAATTGGTTACCGTGCTTCACTGTCAAACGCATCATCTCTTACCATCAGGCGAGATAGTGGTCAACCCCGAACATAAGATATAGTTTATTTAAAATGAAACAAAGGCATATAATAGTTCTTATGCCAGAGGTTCTACAGACTTGCGGGTGATCTAATAATCTGCTAATTATTTCTTGGATTAACATTATTGCCTTTGTCAAACAGACAGGCGAAAGCGAAGCGTTTCCGAAGTGATACCGAACCGAAGCGAGACGTCAGTCCGATAGTGCTGTCACGCCATCGGATCGCTTTCGCTTTTCTATGTGACTGGATTCAAACAATTCCATACATTACAAATAAAAACGTCACGCTTCGCATTCGTCACGCCTGTCTGTTTGACAAAGGCTTATAGGATCAACACCCACTCATGGATCACCCGAAACAAACGTGTCAATCACGTCAAAGCTACTAATATTCCATCTGCTCATTTAAAGTCATGTCAATTAAGTGATTGGTAATTAGTGCTCTATATTTAAACACGATTGAATTTGTTCAATAAAGTCTTTGTTCGTACAATTATATCTTAAGATACCAAAATATGAAATGTATATTATCTTCATCGTCTGTGATGGTCCATTGAATTGTATGGCGAGCGATATGGTATCTTAAGATAAAATATTATAGTATCTTAGCCGTGTGTGGCGCGCTTGAATAGAACTAGCCATTTCAACACCCGCGAAAGAAATAAAAGCATATGACCTCCTTGTCCACCTCTTCATTATTTCCTCCTTTATAGATAAACAATAAAATAATAGAGGAAACACATCTAAAAATTACAAGCTGAACAATAAATCCAAGACGTGTGTAATGGCCCGGGAGCTGCAATAGATAGCGTTAAGTTGTTCGTAAGACAGTAAAGTGTGGCACAGATGCATGTGCCAGGCCACAACGGTAACTAAAACAGTATTAAGTCAGAACATCTTGTAGTTGAGGATAAGTTACTGCTTTAATTAGTTAAATTGGTTTGTCTTACGTACAGTCGACTGAAAGTCTTGCTACTAGACTATAGTTTCGAATTACTCAAGTCTAACTAGACCGAAGATCAGATAGACCGTTGCCATATAAATCTTGAAATTGCCAGTAAGGCTGCAAGCAACCTCAAGATAATTGGAAAAGGGTTAGACAAATGATGATGTTAGTCTTAGTGATTTGAAAATTGGAGAAAATGAACTGCCCATCCCTGAAGTAGACCTTAATACGAGAATTATGACAATTATAGTATGATTCTGAACTTCTTACAGTACATTTTTTTTGAACCTCAGAATTAGATACGTCGTTCTTCCAAAGCTCTGCACCTTTCTTGACACTAAAGTATAAAATAGAGACTTAATGCGTATTATTGACACCTGTGTTATCAAATGTTCAATTAATTAAACAAAATAGTGCCGTACTTGTTTTTTTTCTATTTTCTTTAAAAAACATTTCCCCATACTTGGAAAATCATCCTGTATCGTGGTTGCGTTTGCAAACATAGAAACTCACATACACAAACACCCAGACCCGAAACAACTACTTGTAGATCATATTTTGTTCCATGCGGGGATCGAACCCGCGACACTGCGCGGCAGTCGATCGCTTAGCCACTACTCTGTATGAGAGAGAAGTAAGCACTGTCATAATACCCCTTTAGTAACTGGATACAACGTTGCTTCCAACTCTGCCGTATAAGATATACCATCTCATTTCAACACTGCAACCCCACTACATCAGCATCAATTATTCTAAATGTATTATAATTTATTCTATTGATGACGTGAAAGCAATTAAACCAGGGAAGGAGAGACGTAACAAATTAGTCTTCCCGCCGAATCTAGTGCCAAGTAAGGGTTGTCACTAAATAGAACGACAAGACTAATGACAGTACTGACATCCCTGAAATATAAGACAATGGAGGTTAAAGAATGTTAGGCCTTGATGTAACAAATTGTTATTAAATAACAATTATGTATTTGAGACTATCGTTCTCAGCATCATAATTGGGACAAGGACATATTTTGATAAATTACACTTGCAAATAAATATATGAAACTTCATTAATGATATTTTGTAAATTATGTTTTGATGATTTATTTTACAGGTAATGCTTTTTTTTTTCGTGGTAAAATCATCAAATGAGTCCTCCCAACGGGGTTCCGACCTCAATTTAGAGTAACCAAAACCTCAATATAGAATAATAATTTTATAGGCAGAATAGGGTATTTTATTATCGATACATATAATAAATCTGTAGAAGGGTCAATTCCGTACATTGAAAATATTGAAAAAATAAATAGAGGGGGGGTGTTGCTGGATCGATACCAAACCCAAATATATGATTAAAAATTTTTTTGTCTGTCTGTCTGTCTATCTGTCTGTTTGTGCAGGCATCTGTGAAAACTAACGGTTCGATTTCGATGAAACTTGGTATAATTATTCCTTATTATCCTGGGCATAACATAGGATACTTTTCATCCTGGAAAAATACGTAGAAAAAAAAATCTTATTTTTCAGTTTTATTCATAGACTTTGTTCTGTAGAACCGCGAACACACGTTGCATTACCCGCAGTGGATTCAGCGCCGTAATATTTATAAGATGTCATTATCAGAGTTACTCAAAATGGGGAAATAAACCATCCACGCGAAGACCGACATCCGCGCGGACGGAGTCGCGGGCGGAAGCTATTATAAATAAATTAATAATATGTTTAGTATAATATCGAATGAATATTGACAAAGATTCAAATAATTCGAGATTCGGGAGTAGGGTCTTGTGACGTCATAACGTCTGTAAAATTATTATATTGTGTTGTGATTTTTAAAAGCATTGTATCTTCGTGAATTTTGGTTTATGTTACAAAAGGAAAAACGGGTCAAATATTTTTCGGACTAATTACATTTTAACAGTAATATAGCGCAAAATTGACAAGCTACATCCCCTTTAAATTTTTACAGACCGAAAGCGGACACATTGTAGATTAAAGTCAACTCCTAAACTTCTAAACTATATAACTAAATAACCAGCCAATCTACTTTAATCAAATCATCTACCAGACTTCCTCCTCTTCTACAAAGTGAAGGCGAGCGGGAGTATAATTCGGTTATGAAATATTGTCGTCGGGCAACCCACAAGCCGCAATATTCATCGGGTATACATCAGCTATTCGGTCCCAATGTCGTTATAATGGCCAACAATGTTTGCACGGCTTCCAAGTCTACCATAAATAAGGCAAACTGCATCGAACTTGCTTCAGTGAGGGGTTAAGTATTGTGTTTATTATGATAGATGAAGTTCGTGTCTATGTTACTAATGTTTGACTAGAAAAATAATGTTATGAATATTTGGAACAGTGTATTTCATGAGCGGTGAGGACATTGGACGTGAAACAAAGAGTAGAATTCGAAAGATTCCTAAATTAAAAGTAATGTATCCGAGAAAACGGATTTTAAGGAGATACATTCTTTGATGCCTGTCTTTAAAAGCAATTTATCAAAATGTTATAATTAACTATAGCTTGGTCTGAACAGAAAAGTCAATAACCTCCACTTGCCAATAGCGACTTGAAAGTTACGATCGCGCGCGTGTCATGGCGCCGGTGCTTGTTTCTCCCCGTATCGAAGTATATCACGTATTCGTGGAACTGTCTAAATAGGTAACTGTAAACCTGAAACGTAAAGGGCAACTGAAGAAACACGGTTGGTTTTTAACCAGTACGCGTCTGACAGTCCCTTCCACTCCACCCAGAGACGGAGGACTCATTTGACGATTTACCACCTTAAAAAAAGCATAGTAAGAAAAAAACTCGTTACAAAAACCAACATTCCCACAGTCTATAAAGACTCACTGATTGCCCATAACAAACAAACATACGCCCCAAATACCACCTAATTTGTTCTTACACAAGATAAGATCCACCAAACTGGATAAAAAGGGGTCTCCTGTAGTGAATGACAACCATTACCGTGACTGTCGAACCATTGCTAATTGCTGGCAGTTGGGCGCGATCCAACCCGACTAGGAATGGTCATCTTGCCTGCTTCTACTGGAAAAACCATAGAGTAAGACTTTACAGAAGCGACAGTTTTGTTTAGAATGCTTCCAAAATCGAATTTTGATAGTGATTACACTGCTATTTATATCATACTTCTAACAGCTGTAACTTAACAACAACTTTGATAATAAAAAAGGTGACGATGAAGATGATAATAATAAAAATCACTGACTGAAATTGATGTGGGACAGTTCTTTTTTGTATTAAATCAGAATACTTCAGATGTGTCTTTCAGTCGTGTTAGAGACTTTTACATAGAAGACGACGTTACATCGAAAGATCCAGTTGATTCAGTAGAGACAGAAGTAAAAACATAAATTATCTTATCAGTGTATGGTATATGGAATCCCCGCCGCCATAAACGTTCAACATGCCGCAACGTCCACACACCGTACGTATTAGAGACGGAACATGGGGAGCGCAATGGCGGGTGTAGCACAGTGGGGTACCTAAACGTATTTGAAATTCGTTAGAGGAGTTCTGCTTCTGTACTCTTTTATTATTCTATGGTAGAACGAACTAAAATTACGCCCCAGTCAGTTTTCCTTAGATTCCAAAGTTAACGTTGTGCTACGAGACCATTAATGCGTGCATTGCCCCTTTTAAACTAATCTTAGAACTATATTTGGCAGGTAAATATACCCTTTGTGATTACTGCTGATTCAGGGATTTGAAAAGGAAAATGTGGGACGTTTAATTTTCTACCTGGTAACATTCAGCTCATTTAAATTGTAATTAATGTATATAATTTGTACTAGAGTGTATTTAGTTTTGTTCTAGGAGCTTCTATTTCGAGCTTATATTGTGTGTGTTATTGAATGAGCATGAATGAAACTTGTGTGCGTTTTGAATTTGTGAAATAAACATTTCACGTCATTATAATTTCCAAAAAAAAGAGGACCAATTACGTAATAACTCGCTAAACAGTCACGCGAACTAATTTCCAAAGCGGACAGCTATGTAATGGATTGCTCATTGAATAATTACACGACATAACAAGCGTTACCGTGTCCCTAAACACGTAGACTATCCAACAGTGACGAATTACCTCCATTGCTGCATTACTGACTAACGTTGATCAACCTGTGCCGTACATGTGGAGCAACGGACGTAATTCCCTTGCCGTAGGCTCGCGTAATCACAACGTTACTAGCAACGTGAAAAGCGTGGGAATCCTCGAAACAGTCTCCAAGGTATTTTAACTTCAAAATTTCGATTAAGAAGGCCGTTTTCACGTTTCCCAACCATTTACTCAAAGTAAATGAGCGAACTAAAATTCCCGTAGCATAATTTTCTGGGAGCCAAAACTCTGAGACGAAATAAAAATTGGATATTCTCGAGGGAAAATAAAATGTATCCTTAATATAAAATTATTAAAACCGAGAGCTTGTTAAACAAAATAAAGCTCCCTGAGCTCCGGATTTACTCGGACTAGGACGCTAGTTCGATGTTCGCGAGCTTGAGAATTATTCTGGATTAAAATTTTGCGTTTTTGGCTTTTTTATTCCCAGTGGGGCAAGTCTGATGTTGTGTTTTGTTCTTATTCTGATAATCAACAACATAACGGTGAAATCTGATGCAATAATGATGACAATGATGAAAAAAATATTTTAATGTTTTTTTTTAAACCTTTTTTACATTGCAGCATCGCAATTTCGTGTAACCCAATTAATGACGTGACTTATTATAAAATATCAACTGGTTGTCTTATCGAACTAGGTTTAGTTTCGTCGGCTCCTAAACTATGATCTATGTTCGACAGATTTAAAATCCCAAACAAATTTTTATTTTTAAATGCATTCTTCAAAAATGCTGATGAATGGAATATTCAAACCACATCGGCGTTCATAATGGGGCAACCATATTGGTTAATAATTCAGGAATCGCAATCACTGACTGATTGGCTTTCGGTGACAATTGGTTCAACGCTTTACATACGCGTGACCAGCTTCAATCGTGAAATGAATCGCATTTTCAATAAAATCAACATATAAAATTCACTGCAGTAATATTGAGTGCGAAATTCACGCCAATATTTGAATAGTTGGTTAACATAGTTTTCTTTATTATTTATCAGCTGATAAGTTGTTCGATATCTCATGTCCCAAATGCCTTTGTTTAAAAAGCTTGTTATTAAATGATACTCGTATCAAAATCTCTACGCGAAATAACAGCAAGCAAATAAATTGTTGCACAAATTAATAAGCTGCGTTATTTACCGCGTCTTAGCTACGTAATATTAATAGTAATTCAATTATTTATTACTAGCTTCCGCCCGCGACTCTGTCCGCACGGATGTCGGTCTTCGCGTGGATGGTTTATTTCTCCATTTTGAGTAACTCTGACAATGACATCTTATAAATATCTATTGGACCCAAATACGGCTAAGCCTATAATAATTAAGGGGATCGCGGTTCTACAGAACAACGTCTATGAATAAAACTGAAAAATAAGATTTTTTTCTACGTATTTTTCCAGGATAAAAAGTATCCTATGTTATGCCCAGGATAATAAGGAATAATTATACCAAGTTTCATCGAAATCGAACCGTTAGTTTTCACGTGATGCCTGCATATACAGACAGACAGACAAAAAATTTTTTAATCATATATTTGGGTTTGGTATCGATCCAGCAACACCCCCCGCTATTTATTTTTTCAATATTTTCAATGTACAGAATTGACCCTTCTACAGATTTATTATATGTATGTATCGATAAGCGATCGAGTGCTGTGCAGTGTGTCGCGGGTTCGATTCATGCAGTTGTAATTAGAATATCCAATTTGTTTATTACGCAATAAAATTAACAGGTAAAGTGACGCCAAATTATGAAATAAAAAATACTTTGTGCCAAAAAAAATTATTGGCATAAAGTATTTGAAAATATTTAATATCTTTATTATGTATTTTGTTAATGTTATTTTGACATGTTTGTTTATTGTTTATTTAGAAATGTGTGTAGGTATGTAGTCACAATATGATCATCATACTTTTCAACATGAGCATGATCATACCTTCCTCGTTAATTTTGTCACATATTCATTAACCAGAGTCTGCCTGTAATTATTTCGTAATAAAACAACAATTTTCTCTTATTATTTTCAGGTAAGACCCATACACCGATCCTACCATAAAAACATCATAGAACAGAAAAGTAAGTAAAGGCGCACATTTTACAGAAGTGACGTACGCAATCCATTTAATACGGGATGCAGTATAAAACGCACCGTCGACAAACGCTTTGAACTTTGTGCTGAGTTAATGGAGCATTAGACGGGCACTCGTGTGACACCCCTGGGAACTGACTGGTTACCCCATACGTTAATAGACTTGCTATATCCTTTTACTGACTCTAGTAGATATATTTAGCAATTCGTGGTTGACTCTTTTCATTAAAAATAGTTAGAGACACCAGCATTATAATTATCAACAACCCCAACCCAAAACTGTCAATTTTCTTCAAAAGGTTTTCAACTATGTCACCAATGAAGAAAGCTTATATTCGATTTAGACCAACGCATGACCAGTTAAGACAAGTCTATACAAGGATATTTTGATACTCTATTGGCAGGAAGTTGCTGTGGTTTAAAAATATGAAATTACAAAAGTGTATGGAGAAGCACTAGAGTGGAGACCACAGACTAGCAAGCGCAGCGTAGGACGTCCACCAGCAAGATGGACGGACGACCTTATAAAGGTCGCCGGAAGACGCTGGATGCAGGTCGCTTCCAACCGGTACAAGTGGAGATCTAAAGGGGAGGCCTATGTTCAGCAGTGGACGTCCTATGGCTGAGATGATGGAAAAGCCAAAATTCAGATATCCAATTTCAATTGTATGCTAAAGCAATGTCTTGTACAGCCTATGCTAGACTAATAGCTGGTAAAAAATAATAAAAAGTGACATAAACCAGACATAAAACTAACCTAACAAGCAATTTGCATACGATCTCTTATTTCAAAGCCCATTATTCTGAAACAATTTTTACATAGATTAAAAATCACATTTTCAAACTAATTGCTCATTAAATATTCCGACTAATATTTTGCATAATAAGGCTCATATTGCCATACATACGCATCAACGCTTTAATCCTCGCCACTAGCTCGTCGTTATTAAACAAATTAAATCCTCTCCATTATCGACGATATCAAAGTGTCTATTATGAAATTTAAGTGCCAGGCACAATAACAAAGGCATGCGGACGAAGAGTAATAAGTGACTCGCCGTCCGATCACAGATCGCGCCTAAAAGAGCTGTCAGGAGACTGACGGGGCCGCATAGAGGGCCTACCGGTGTCATGAGACTGTCTAAACAGTTTACCATGACCGTGGAACGTGAAAGGTCACCGTGGATTTTAGTCTGTACGAGCCTGACAGTCCCTTCGCTTACACTGTTTTTTTTGTATTTATTGTTATAGCCTCGTAAGGCCTAACGTCCTAATTAAATGACAAAAATAAGTAGGCTTTCCGGCCCAAGACAGTTTTTAAAATCAATAAATTACGGCTAAAATAAACCCGCCAATTTAAATCTGTCATACAAAATGTTTTACATACATACATACTTTTTGCATGAAAGAGTTAACTTTAGTTATAGGAAATACCCCTTAAAAGAATTAAGCCAAAAACAGTTCAGTTAAACACTTTTTTACTTGATCAAAGTTCTGGGCCGCAACTACTTGTACCTATTTTTAGTACATTGGGTCATAATTTACAGCGACCTAAATTTAGGTTGGGCCTTACGAGGATAGGGGCAACAGAAATACATAATCTGTGAAAATAACAATTTTTCATGATATAAAGCCTAGTGACAAACAGACAGCCAGCGGAGTCTTAGGAACAGGGAACTTTTACCCTTTGGGTACGGAACCCTAAAAAAGAGTACTATGAAAGTTAGGGGTACATTAACATATGAAAATTAGGGGTACAGTAACAAATCTGCGCTGGGACTAGGGAAACAAATTCCCCTTTCATCGGCCGCACCGCTAATGATGCGTGGTACTGGGGAACCGATACACAAATGTACTGTCATTAATTTGGTAGTAGACTCCGATTTATGTGCGCTACTTTATAATGAAAATATCTGCAGTAAACCACGAGTAGGTAAGTGACGTAAAGTTGAAGTATTCTTTAGCTTGATGGTAAAATTTTTGGCCAAATATAAAATCGACACATTTGAATTATGACCCACCATAAGCTTATTTTCTTACAGACATTCAAATACAATTAGGTCCAAATTCGCATAAACATACATATCCATGATAACGACTTTGATCTTTGATTTTTGACGGGTTGAAACTATCTAAAATGGGTCATGATTCAACTTTGTCGATTGTACATTTTGTATCCCGCATACAGACTAAAAAAAGAAAACCTATTATTTCCCACTGTTGGTCAAAGGTCTCCCCCATACTCTGCCATCACTTTTCCTTTTGAGCGGCATTCTCCGGCCAATCTCTGAAAAACGCGTCTAGAGGCCTATGCAGTTCGCGGGACTAACGAATTACCGTGACCCCGGTACGTCAGTACAAGTCTGACAGTCCCTCCCGCCCTGCCCTGGATGGGTGGACTCATTTGATGATTTTACCACGCTAAAAAAAAAACAACGGGTTAAACTCTGGGAGTGCCGGCAGAAGTGAAAACTTCAATAGTTATAAACACACACTCACGCAAGCGCCCTGTGCAGTCTCACGTGTCTTGACGCGAGTTTAACATTTTTTACCCATTCCAAAAAAAGTGCACAACGCCGCTAAAGAAGTTTTCACTTCAAAAAGAGGCCTATGCAGTAACGCCAGTCCAGCACGTTCGTGTCCCACCACAGTGACCCATTGATCCCCATGCATTCTAAACCCATCGCCCGCCCAATCCAAAATATTGAGTGAGTATTATTTTTATGAGAAAAGTGAGTTTTAAAATCAAAGTATTTACTTGTCGTCTACGTCGTAGACGACACGTCCTTATGGATTAAAGTTGACAAAACATCTCATCCTTTGATTTCTGCCGTGCCAGAAAAACGTGAGTTTATATTTGAATTTGTAGATAGTTTTGTGTAGATAAAGTGTACGCTCTAGTGGTAAGTTTGTGCTCAAAACTTCTAAAATTTTTCACAGGTGTGGTTCCTGAACACTGGAGGTTTTGTTCGTTACTTAACGAATTTAAAATTCACACATACCACATGCATACTACAAAATATACAAGTTTTTTGCCGGTAGTTACTGACAGTGCATTTAAAATTGTTCCAATAACTAAAATGCCAAAAACTCCGGGCAGCCAACAGCCGCGAAACAACGGTCCTAAAAGGCAACAGATAAAACCCCTCTTTGACAAATAACTTAAATTGCTACTCAGAAAAATGTCGCGTTTAATCTGAAAGAAAATGCCCCGCGAGGTTCTTTTAAACATATGAACGTGCTCTGAAATGGAAACAGACGATGAGAGAGCTTGCACAGTTACATTATGAAACCTTCACAAAAAGGTCCGTCGTCTTACTTTGCATGTGAAGCAGGCTGAGCCTTGCCTTGTACAGTCACCGCTACAAATATGTGACCATATTTTTATCGTGGTGAAATCATTAAATGAGCCCAGGCCGGGACGGTACGGGACGGGACGGTGGTACTGATTAAAATCAACCTGCGTTCGTTATATTATCCCTTGCGTTCCAGGGCCGCAGTAACCATTTAAAGCAGTCCCGCGATTGTTGGACAGTCCCGCAACTGAATTCAAAATCGATTTTCTTGTAGGATTACGATTACGAAAAGAGTAAGTATGTAAAAATCATAGCTGGCGGAGTTTTGTAGTTTTTGCATGTCCATATGGCAAAAATACGTGAATTACTATTTCGTTTATTCATTTCCAAACATATTTTTAAATTTTCTTACAAAACAAAAAACATTTAAAAATAGTGATCCGCCGGTATGGGAGCAAGGTCAAAGCTACCGGTGGTTAGGGCTCCAGAGACAGGAACCTCCTCACAATGCGAGCCGTATTGAGGAGTACTGCCTTCTGAATCAGGCCCTTGATCCAACCACCTAGGGAGAGCCTCGAAAGATGTTCGTGGAGGTTCTTGGCCATCAGGCCATTGGCCGTAACGACTATCGGCACAATGATAGCCGAGCTCACATTCCACATGCCGACAACCTCTACTTAATTACAATAATTATAGTAAGAGATATTTACTTGCAAAACTTACTAAGTACTTAAGTAGTAATAGTTGCTAAGTAGAGTTAGTGTTAGTTGTTGAGCAAGAACTAATGAATACATATTAATGCTCGTGACTGTAGGTACATATAGCCATTTGCTTAATCTTATTCTTCTTGTTTCTTTCTGTGTATGTATTAACTTTTCAAAAACATGTTGCAATAATAATGTTATGTGACGTTCACTTGTTTTCAAGTCTCCACTTAAACCTTTGTCAAACAGACAGGCGTGGCGAATACGAAGCGTGGCATTTTTATTTATAATGTATGGAATTGTTTGAATACAGTCACATAGAAAAGCGAAACCGATCCGATAGCGTGACCGAACCGATGCGAAGACGTGGCGAAGGCGTATTTGCTCTGTTTGACGTCTCGTTCATAAAAAGCCAGCTAATACAACTGCCACGCCTCGGTTCGCTGCACCCAGTTTGACGTCTCGTATCGGTTCGCCATCGCTTCGGACTCGGTCTGGTTCGCTATCGCCTGTCTGTTTGACAAAGGCTTAAATGTTTCTATGACGGTCCGTTCACGACCTTCCCGCTGTAAGCGGTGACTTAGCGCGGGACGGCGAGCGGTAAGGCCAAATGCATAGAAATGTTTGAAAAACGCCACGAACCGCCGCTAGTGGCGAATTCCCGTACTTCAAAGTAATTCTTGTCTTATTGGCGCCACCCGTCGCAACGCTCACAGCTTAGACCACGTGAACGGCCCGTAAACGACCACATTTACCGTTAGTGAAAAAAAAAATCTTCTAACAGTAGGGCCCACTGTTAGATTTTTTTTTCAGGTGACTGAAATATCTATTTAATTTTAGGTATCACAGTAATTTCATGTTTTATTTATTAAGATGGCAAGAGCCATTTGATACTGTAATGCCAAAACACATACTCAAGATAATATTATGGTAATACTAGCTGTTGCCAGCGGCTTCGACCGCGTCTTACTCGAATATAATCCCTCGGGAACGTCATACCGGCTAAAAAGCCTATAAAATAAATAAACCCTATAAAATGAATGCAGGTTATAAACTTGTCTGTGTTCCAAATAATTTATCATCCAAATCCCTTAAGGTGTGAAAGAGCAACAAATAACCATGCATACAAGTGCTACCAGTTTTTTTTTTTTTTGCCAAGTTGTGATTTTGAAACTTTAATAGAAGTATGATATTTTTAATCAGAATTAACCTATTGACGGTTCAGTCTTCTTAATATTCCAAACTAAATTAAAAAATAAAAGTTATCCCCGAAAGCGGGACTGAGCTCGTCCCGCGAGGGACATTTAATTTTGATTTAAAATTCGGGACGTCCCGCCAATATTGGGACGTCTCAACACTAATCTACACATCCATTCTCACAAATTTTCACATTTGGTTATATTAGATCTTACTTTACATTTTTACTTATTTTCCTTACTTTTTATCTTTCTTCTTTGGGTTAAATTGGAAGACCCTTTAACAACTTTATTAGTCCACTTCAAACTTGTCAAAATAGCAAAAGTTTTACTAATTAATGACGGCGGAGAATTAATTAATTCACAACAACTTTTTCCCACACAAAAAGTTAAACATTGGCCTTGATTATATGAAAATGAGTAAGCAGGGTCACTTTACTGACCCGTGAATCCTTCGTATGTAAATTGGGAGTAGCTCACACACAAAGCGATTGTGATTAATTTCCCCCATACTTCCCCGTTCCTCCATTTTCCCTGATCTCTCCCTGAACATTTCACAAAATCCTCGTTTTTTTAGCAGCAGCCCATATATTTAACTTTTTGTAGTAAATTGATCAAATAGGTACAAGCGGAAGGGACAGTCGTCAGACTCATACTGATTAAATCCATACAAATCCACCCCGTCCTTTTTTAGTTGTCCTTTGCGTTCCAGGGTCACGGTTACCATACACGCAACCGATGTATGGTCACCTTAAATAGTGTTTTTGATCTCTCAGAAGTTCTTATTTCAAACAACTATTTAGTGCTGATTTTTACCATAATTTAAAGATACATTTTCCACAAGTTCTAGGCAATATAGTGTAGTTAATGTTCTAGGTACTTGTACGATAAATAAATAAAAAATTGTCCTTTGCATCTCTATTTTACAGTAGTACTAATGGGAAAAATATAACACCAGCGTAGTGTTACTACTGGGAACGAAATTCCTAATAGCACTACGGGTAATAGTACTGGGAATAGCTCACATATTTTACTCAATCCACTCGTCACGTCATCGGTCCATAACAGATGACAGGTCATAAATGTAGCATGTAGCACATAAATCTGAATGTTGCTAAGCTAAAATAAATGCCTCCTTCTGCGAAGCAGTAATGCTCGCGATGGAGGAGGCGGGCCGCGTGAGGGAGAGGACCTCCCTGCCGCAGCCGCAGTGGTAGACGCCCACGGCGACGGACTTAGGCAGACGATCTCCGGCCATCGTAGGCGCGGGCATGCGGGCAGCGAGTAATGGGCAACTCGCTGTCCGACCATGGACCATGCCCGGGTTGACGGCGCGTTGTGTTCCACGCGCGCCTCAAAGAGTGTCAGCATGGTGACGGGGCCTGTAGAGGGCCAAAGCCTGCCGGGGTCGCGGGACCTACGAATTACCGTGACCCCGGTACGTAAAGGGCTATTGAAGGACACCGTGGATTTTAGTCAGTACAAGTCTGACAGTCCCTCCCGCCCTGCCCTGGGTGGGTGGAATCATTTGATGATT
This sequence comes from Agrotis puta, assembly GCA_943136025.2. Classification (NCBI taxonomy): domain Eukaryota; kingdom Metazoa; phylum Arthropoda; class Insecta; order Lepidoptera; family Noctuidae; genus Agrotis; species Agrotis puta. The sequence continues at coordinate 4,736,989 of OW964176.2, read as the reverse complement.
TTACCACGCTAAAAAAAATCTTTTCCCCATCACCATTGCATAAACGGACAAACCATTACCTGTATTCTCCTTTCCCGTAGAACTCCAATAAACATTTCCAAGAATACTTGTCGGCAATAGTCAAAGAGATAAAACGCTGTCAAAGCCAGCCTTCTACGAACGGCTCGAAGCCGCGTCACCTGTCCCCTGTCGAGTTGGAGTTTCTTATCTAGCTGAAGATAAATCCCTTGAGGAACACGGTGAGGAGTAACTGTCAGCAATGAACGACGGTCACTGCAAGATGGTATGACTTTAGAGGTGTTCGTGGTAGTATTAGTTTACTAGCAATCCGCCCTGACTTCGTACAGGTGCAATTTGAAAGTAAAATATTGCCTTTATCAAATAAATAATGAAGGTTTCTACTGGTGAAAGAATTTTCTCAATTTTCAAGAATTTTAGTACAAACATGCTCACACACTGACTCTTTTAATATTAGTATAGATTTCTATTATTTCTTTTGTTCATCTATTCTTGTTTATATTTTCGTAATTTCGTGTTCGATCCGGAACAACTATTTTTATGAAATACATTTGGTTATTCCGGGTCTGGGTGTATGTGTATGTGTGTTTCTATGTTTTTAAACGCACCCACAACACAGGAAAAAATCCTACAGCAATAATAATTTAAAAAAAAAGTCATATGTCAAATTAATAAATTAGGGGTTCGAACTTTTCCCACAATATTTAGGATAGCCCTAGTGCATCTACAGCATTGAAATCTTTAAAAATGTGATGAAGACGCAAGTAATTTAAATATATCAAGATTTGTTAAATTACTGATATTACGAGGGTGTACCCCGTATATACAAACTTTCGGATCCTTATTTTTAGAATAGACTGAACCGATTTAAATGAAATTTTATACTCATGATACATAGGTCTAAGAAGTTATCAGACAACATTTTCTGTAGACAGAATAATAATAGAGGCAATTTATGTTCGTAACCACGTCTGTACAGACGTGAATACTGATTTTATTACCACCAAAGTATGAAACCTTAATCCCAAGACACAACAAAACAAACCTAAATACCTCTCTTATGTAAGCACTACATTTATTGGAATCCAGAGAAATATAGAATATTGAAGTACATTACAATTTCTCTTCGTAATATCCGTCGCGGGTATAACAGAAACACGATATGACACCGCGGACGAAATCCGACTTACTAGAGAAGCGAACGGATCTAAATTGCCCCGGCGTCTTTCTTACAAACTGAAACCAAGAAGCGAACGGGGAATTTAATAAAGAAACTTCTTCAGATAGTTAAGGGTAAAATTTATGTCGAACTAGCTTGTAAGAGTGGAAAGGACGAAAATAATCCCACGGAAACATACTATTGGGATGAAAAATATCCCATTCCCTAACCTAGTTTTTTACTTCTGTGTTACGCTTCAACCAAATATGTTTAGACCTAAATAGGTAAGACAGGTAGGGTAGAGTTATTTTCGCACTGGCAACATTACGTATAAATTCACTATAAAATGCGACTCTAGACAAAGGTAGGTACAGTTCATTTCAAATTCTCAACCTCAAAATGTCAGTTTTCATTTACTTCTTGCCTTTTTAGCAATCATCAATGTTTCACGCAAATCTCGCCACTCGGGAATGTAAATATTTTTATGTGAGAGTAAACAGAATCCCCAATAGAAATAAGCTTAAGCGATATTAAAATCGGCTTTATATTTTGGTTGATTTGATCAGAAAAGCTTACGTTGGAGGGAAAATTCAACATCATTATAATAATTGTATGAATGTGTGTCTGTTGCGGCATTGTGTTCAATAATTGCGAGGCTTCCTCATCTCGCATCATTTAACCGACTTCTGATGTATTGGGTTGCTGGGTTTTTGAGCGCCAAGGCCAGTTGAAGAAACAGGGTCGATTTAGTCAGTAATTGTATTGTATAACTGGCTGGTGTCCACAACTCTACGTCAAAGCGTGTATTAGTCAGTAAGGCCCGTATTACGGAACGTCTCTCAAGACTCAAGCGTCACTTAACACTAATCAACCAATCAAACGGCTTGAATGTAGTTTTAAGTAATACTCGAGCGACGTTCTGAGGGTCTAAAACGACCACTTAGCAATATCCCAAATGATTCAGCTTCGTGAATGAATAGCCAATGGCGTTGCGGGAAATGTACGAACTTCGTGCATTTCCAGTGATTTCTAGTAACGTCATTGGCTATTCTTGTATTATTCATTCACGAAGTGGATCATTTGGAATATTGCTATGTGAACTTTTTAGGCCCTCAGTAGTACGGAACTAAGAATCTGACAATATCCTGAGCAGAGCGTAAGAAATCACTGATGAGTTCCCCCACAAAAAAATCTGGCATCACATATTTTCCATTTCGATTTGCAATAAAATTTGCGAAAGCTTCCACTTGTTTCAAAATTACAGCTTTTATATTTCGACAATCGGCGTTAAGCGACACTCCACCCAGCGTCACTCCGCCTTGGGCGATAAAGCGCGCCTGTAAGATGAGATAAGACGCAATCCGCTGATAACACACCTACCCCTTTATCGAGGTGTTCACACGGATTTATCTCCCTCCTGAGTTCCTGGTGCTCGCAAATGACTCGCATTACTGCCAAATGGCTTCGTTAACCGACTCCGCAGCCACGGTTACGTATAGGTAACTTTGGATAAATGTTTGATAGATAGATGTCTACAAAGCTTAAGACAAAGATGAAGAAAATTTCCAAATTATATCTAACTACGTAATGGCAACATTTAGATTTGATTCATTTGTTAAAGCATGTTCGACACAGTTATACTTTGATGTTGACCGATAGGTCTTAATGCGTGCCCGGGTCGTGGGACTGGTTACCGTGGCACTAAAACGCAAAGGACAACTGAACAGGTTGTTTATTCAGTCAGTTCTGACAGTCTGCTTCGCCCAAAGAGTATAATTTGATAATTTTACATAACTTTAAAAAATAATTGGTTATAAGGTTTATTTCACAAGTTTTAGTTATTTTTATAAGAAAATAAACTTTACACAACCCAAGCCAAAATAAATCTAAATAACCGAATGTAAAGTTTAAAATAAAAATACGTAGTGTACGTGAAATCTAAAACTAGCAGTCTGCTGTCCGAAAGTAGGAATATTTTAGAACATTAAAATTGGGACATTTGAAAGTTGTGACTTATTTGAATGTTAAATAATTCCAGGAATCCCTATTTAGCTCTAGTATTAACTGACAGCTATTAAAAAAAAAAAAGATCAAAATCTATTCTTGGAATCATTGATTGTCGGAGAAATTGATGATAGACATTTCCGGGTCTTCGGCGCGTCGTGTTTCACGCGTGCCTCTAAGAGCTGTGAGCAATGTGACGGGGCCTTCATAGAGGGCTAAACATCTAGGGCCAAGGATATCTGTCTAGCCTCTAGACAGATATTCGTGGCCCTGGATCGCTATTGGAGGAGCACCGTGGATTTTAGTCAGTATCAGTCTGACAGCCACGTCCGCTCCAACCTGGGCGGTAGGACTCATTTGAAGACAGGTAAAAAAGGGCACAACAGGTAAAAAAGGGCACAACATTAAACATAACTCATTATTTGGTTGTGTATCACATAACATATCACCCCGAGGCCGTCTTAGGCAGCCAATGACTATGTACGCAGCAAAATTGTGAGTGTTTTAAATAATTTCCCTTGGCGTTTAAGAAGGCAATTTATCAACGTCGCAAAGCGGAGGCACTCCATGTGATGCCAAGAGGATTGGCCTAAGGCGTGCCTCCCACAAGTACTCCTCATTGAATACCCTTTTTATACAGCCCCTTTCCATTTCATCTACATTACCATACGTATTAGCTGATTTCCTGATTACTCACTTCATACGAATTTCAAAATAATTCAGTAAATCCAAGGGATCCTCTTGAAAAGTACCGAATGGACTGGGAAAGGTTCGCTCTTTACCATGTTACTCTTGAAACGGAATAATATAAGGACCCACTCTCTTGAACATAGACGTAGAACCGAGCAAAGACTTTACTTTGTGTAAATTACTTCATCACGAATGCTTTTAGAAAACTGTGCAGGAAACGGCCATATTCTAGAATGAAGAGGTCAAAGACAAGTGAATGTGAATACTCGTGAAGGCAGCTTTAGCGGAGTGTCTGACTAATTGACTGCTGCGCTGCGTATCGGTTCAATTCCCACACGGAACAAAACATTTTATGACCTTCAAGTTGTTGTTCTGGGTCTGGTTGTTTGTGTATGTGAGTTTAAATATTTGTAAACGCACCCACGATACCGGAGAAATTCCTAGACCAACATTAAAAAAAAAAATACCAAAAAGCACTGGATTAACGTAGCGGACCACAGTCCACTCCCTTTTAGAAAGAGGAAGCCTGTGTCCCAGCATTGGGAACCATATAAGCTGATTATACGTTGACACTTCTCTCAATCATAAATAATTCTCTGACACAGCAAAAGTATTAATAAAATATATGTTAAAATGAAAACACATTCAATCTAGAAATAATAAAATATAAATCAAATCTGAAATATATTCACAATAGAATAAAGTTTTATCAGCTTGTGTTATTTCATGTTATAATGTTAAAGTTTTATCAGTTTTTGTTTTAATGTATAATAGCAAAATGTTTTTGCGATAAAATTATTCTCACATGTTGCGATGTAATAATAAAATAAAGCGGTTTTATAAATTATACATAATAGTAATGTCCTTTGTTGAAATCGCCATTATTCAATCTTTTATTTTTGGGTATAAAATCATCAAAATTAAATGAGTCCTCCTCTGAGTGGAGCGTAAGGGACTGTCAAAGTCTTACTAATTAAAAACGAGGTAATCCCGTTTGAGTACCTAACAATTTTTAGGGCACCGATGTTTACAGCAAATATTTTATTCCCGTAGCAACTATCAACGTTTTGACGGATTCCAATCTATTCTTCGGTTGCCCTTTACGTTCCACAGCAGCGGATTATTATCAAGACAGTCTCACGACCGACTCAATGTGATCCTGATTTGAAACTATTGATTGTTCGTCAGAATAGGTACCGTTTAATAAGATGTCGCTCTTCACCGCAGATTGGAGTTCAGTAACTTCAAGGTTTTATCCTTGATTTCATTAGACGGGAGTACATATCGTCTTCAATTTATGAAGGTTGGACGGGTATTTTGATATAACATCACAACTGCGATCCCCTAAAGGCTAGGCAGAGATGTACCAATACCCACATTGTACTGGTTATGTTTTGAGCTCCATTTTATAAGAACCACCCCATTACCATAAATGTATTTAAACTCCGTTATTGCACAACATTAAACATAACTCATTATTTGGTTGTGTATAACATAACATATAACCCCGAGGCCGTCTTAGGCAGCCAATGACTATGTACGCAGCAAAATTGTGAGTGTTTTAAATAATTTCCCTTGGCGTTTAAGAAGGCAATTTATCAACGTCGCAAAGCGGAGGCACTCCATGTGATGCCAAGAGGATTGGCCTAAGGCGTGCCTCCCACAAGTACTCCTCATTGAATACCCTTTTTATACAGCCCCTTTCCATTTCATCTACATTACCATACGTATTAGCTGATTTCCTGATTACTTACTTCATACGAATTTCAAAATAATTCAGTAAATCCAAGGGATCCTCTTGAAAAGTACCGGATGGACTGGGAAAGGTTCGCTCTTTACCATGTTACTCTTGAAACGGAATAATATAAGGACCCACTCTCTTGAACATAGACGTAGAACCGAGCAAAGACTTTACTTTGTGTAAATTACTTCATCACGAATGCTTTTAGAAAACTGTGCAGGAAACGGCATATTCTAGAATGAAGAGGTCAAAGACAAGTGAATGTGAATACTCGTGAAGGTCGGTTTAGCGGAGTGTCTGAATAATTGACTGCTGCGCTGCGTATCGGTTCAATTCCCACACGGAACAAAACATTTTATGACCTTCAAGTTGTTGTTCTGGGTCTGGTTGTTTGTGTATGTGAGTTTAAATATTTGTAAACGCACCCACGATACTGGAGAAATTCCTAGACCAACATTAAAAAAAAAAAACTACCAAAAAGCACTGGATTAACGTAGCGGACCACAGTCCACTCCCTTTTAGAAAGAGGAAGCCTGTGTCCCAGCATTGGGAACCATATAAGCTGATTATACGTTGACACTTCTCTCAATCATAAATAATTCTCTGACACAGCAAAAGTATTAATAAAATATATGTTAAAATGAAAACACATTCAATCTAGAAATCTTCTATCTATACATTTTATGACCTTCAAGTTGTTGTTCTGGGTCTGGTTGTTTGTGTATGTGAGTTTAAATATTTGTAAACGCACCCACGATACTGGAGAAATTCCTAGAACAACATTTAAAAAAAAAAAACTACCAAAAAGCACTGGATTAACGTAGCGGACCACAGTCCACTCCCTTTTAGAAAGAGGAAGCCTGTGTCCCAGCATTGGGAACCATATAAGCTGATTATACGTTGACACTTCTCTCAATCATAAATAATTCTCTGACACAGCAAAAGTATTAATAAAATATATGTTAAAATGAAAACACATTCAATCTAGAAATCTTCTATCTATACATATAATAAATCTGTAGAAGGGTCAATTCTGTACATTGAAAATATTGAAAAAATAAATAGCGGGGGGTGTTGCTGGATCGATACCAAACCCAAATATATGATTAAAAAATTTTTTGTCTGTCTGTTTGTGCAGGCATCACGTGAAAACTAACGGTTCGATTTCGATGAAACTTGGTATAATTATTCCTTATTATCCTGGGCATAACATAGGATACATTTTATCCTGGAAAAATACGTAGAAAAAAAATCTTATTTTTCAGTTTTATTCATAGACGTTGTTCTATAGAACCGCAAACACACGTTGCATTACCCGCAGTGGATTCAGCGCCGTAATATTTATAAGATGTCATTGTCAGAGTTACTCAAAATGGGGAAATAAACCATCCACGCGAAGACCGACATCCGCGCGGACGGAGTCGCGGGCGGAAGCTAGTAATAAAATATAAATCAAATCTGAAATATATTCACAATAGAGTAAAGTTTTATCAGCTTGTGTTATTTCATATTATAATGTTAAAGTTTTATCAGTTTTTGTTTTAATGTATAATAGCAAAATGTTTTTGCGATAAAATTATTCTCACATGTTGCGATGTAATAATAAAATAAAGCGGTTTTATAAATTATACATAATAGTAATGTCCTTTGTTGAAATCGCCATTATTCAATCTTTTATTTTTGGGTATAAAATCATCAAAATTAAATGAGTCCTCCTCTGAGTGGAGCGTAAGGGACTGTCAAAGTCTTACTAATTAAAAACAAGGTAATCCCGTTTGAGTACCTAACAATTTTTAGGGCACCGATGTTTACAGCAAATATTTTATTCCCGTAGCAACTATCAACGTTTTGACGGATTCCAATCTATTCTTCGGTTGCCCTTTACGTTCCACAGCAGCGGATTATTATCAAGACAGTCTCACGACCGACTCAATGTGATTCTGATTTGAAACTATTGATTGTTCGTCAGAATAGGTACCGTTTAATAAGATGTCGCTCTTCACCGCAGATTGGAGTTCAGTAACTTCAAGGTTTTATCCTTGATTTCATTAGACGGGAGTACATATCGTCTTCAATTTATGAAGGTTGGACGGGTATTTTGATATAACATCACAACTGCGATCCCCTAAAGGCTAGGCAGAGATGTACCAATACCCACATTGTACTGGTTATGTTTTGAGCTCCATTTTATAAGAACCAGCCTCTTACCATAAATGTATTTAAACTACGTGATTGCTGCTGAGAAATTCACGGTGGAATAACCCAATAACACTTTGCCCAAATCGGACCCCCAAGACCTCTAGCTCAGCAAAAATAGACTTACGAAGTTGTTTTTACTCTCATTTAAATTATTCTGCCAGTCACCTCTAATGTTTATATATTATATATATATTGAAATGTGCAATAGTTCCCACAGTTCCGACCAGCTCCGACCTATCCAATGAAATGTTTTCAATCTTGGGCTAAAGTGTTTACTAATCCTGCCAAACATAAATAAATATGTAGAAACATGAATGAATGTACAAAAAAGCGTTGAAAAAGAAATCAATGGAAATTTAAAACAGTATACTTTAGGCTTGGTCGATTGTGGACGATGTGTCCTCCGTTTCAAGGCCCTCCCAATATTTACTGGCGACCCAATAGTGGGTCGCGACCCATAGTTTGGGAAACACTGCGTTAGTGTATATTTTGTCTGCCTGGGTTGCGGGAATGTCTTAAATACTAAGGGCAACTGAAGAAACAGGCTTATTCTAGAGATTGAACGAGGTGGCGCTAGACGAATTGTATAGCTCTGTCTTTTTCACTCACTCGAACAAGCCTGGTTTTAAGACGTCATAATACGGCCGCAGGGTGGTTTTAAGTCAGTCTAGTCTGACAGTTCTTTTCGTTCCACTCATAAAAAGTGCATAGTTTGTTATTCAATTCAGAGTTGGGGAATATTTACTTAATTCTTGTACCAGCCTAGTCATTAGTGCGGGCGTTCTGGCGTAAACTACAAATGCACTATTACGGTCTTACAGCGGCGCAGTTAGAGGAATAATAAAACAATCATTTGTACTGAAAATGCCGTTTGCTCAGATGTTATGGTCATTTCGGTGAGGAAAGCTGAAAATATTTCATTTGAATTTTCTCTGTGTGAGCACAAAAGAGTTTTGTACACAAGCTTCTTTCGCGACCGCTACAAATATTTAGTTTTGTTTATAAAAGGGATGATATAAGCGACTCCGTGAAACTGTCTCGAGAATCTGTTGGAACCATTACGTGAGGGACGTCACATACATATAAATCTTTTCGTTGTTTGTTGAGAATATAGTGGTGAACAAAAAATGTGCTTGAAGATACAAGATGTCGCCAGCACGCGTAGCATGGCGCCGTAGAAACGAATTTTGTAAACGGAAGAAAAGAAAAATGACAGAACGTAGGAAGACTTTTAAGCCTTTGTCAAACAGACAGGCATGACGAATGCGAAGCGTGACGTTTTTATTTGTAATGAATGGAATTGTTTGAATCCAGTGACATAGAAAAGCGAAAGCGATCCGATAGCGTGACAGAACTATCGGATTGATGTCTCGCTTCGGTTCGGTATCGCTTTGGACTCGCTTCGCTTTCGCCTGTCTGTTTGACAAAGGCATTTTTTTTTGTAGCAAGACAAGTCTTACTACAAAAAAGTTGAACATCAGTTGAACACTTGTCTTAAAAAGCTGTCAACTTCAAAGTGGCATTTGACGTTGATATAAGGTTCGTTTTGCAGTAACACTTTTTTTAGACAAATGTTCAATTGATGTTTAACTTTTTGTGATACGACGGATGTTTAAAATATAGAAAAGAAACTTTTCTATTCTTCAATTGTCTACTGCTATAATCAAGCAAAAAAAAACAGTCGAATTGTTTAAAAAATAACCATGAAATAACTTAGTCTATTCTACATAAAAAAACTTTTTAACAAAAAAAGAAACCGACTACCAAAAATACAAACGCCCCACCTAAAACCACTAAAAAGAGAAAAAATAAACTACTATTTATCTATTTCAGAAAACAAAAATGCACGTATTTTTCAAACGAATTAAATAAAAAACTTATTACCTACCAATTCTAAATCAACTTACAATATTATTTTATTTAACAAACAAGATATTATGTATTTACAAACAACCTATAATGATTTATTTTCAAAATTACAATGTGACCATTCTTGTCTAAACCTAATTAGCTATAAATTTAATTATAATATTTTTATAATGTTGTGTGCTAGGCACCTACTGATCTGTTTGAAGTCGGTGCCAAGCCAAATAGGTATTCCATAGGATACGCACGTCTAGCCCCGTCACGCCATCGCGCTACATCTAAATCACACCAAATCACCCTGCGCTTGCGACCGAACGCGCGATCGTGGGTCGGCAAGTCTTGAGCGATTCAACCCAAACGGGCAGACACGTGCAGGCAGGCGTCTTTGACGGTCGTCTTGAATGCATTTAAGTTTTGATGCGTTATAGTGCTGTTGATAAATTTTGTATTTTTGATAGTCGCTTACGTGTTTGTAGGTTGCTATTTGTTTATTAATAAAAATATTAGATGTTATTAATTATAACCCTGTGTGTTTTATATTACTAAGTATTATTGTTCTCTTTTTTTGGCTTGGCACCGACTTCAAACAGATCAGTAGGTGGCTAGCACACAACATTATAAAAATATTATAATTAAATTTATAGCTAATTAGGTTTAGACAAGAATGGTCACATTGTAATTTTGAAAATAAATCATTATAGGTTGTTTGTAAATACATAATATCTTGTTTGTTAAATAAAATAATATTGTAAGTTGATTTAGAATTGGTAGGTAATAAGTTTTTTATTTAATTCGTTTGAAAAATACGTGCATTTTTGTTTTCTGAAATAGATAAATAGTAGTTTATTTTTTCTCTTTTTAGTGGTTTTAGGTGGGGCGTTTGTATTTTTGGTAGTCGGTTTCTTTTTTTGTTAAAAAGTTTTTTTATTTTTCCATTTTTTGTATAAATTATCGTAGATACGTATGTATTCGGGCACGCCGCAATCGCGGCGGTAAGACCCCTATTTGAGGAGTGGTTAGATAGGCGTCACGGCGTCCTGACCTACCGCATGACGCAGGTCCTCACCGGACACGGAAGTTTCGGGAGGTTCCTGTGTCTGATAGGGAGGGAAGAAACGCCTGGGTGTCACCACTGCGAGGATCGTCCGGAGGACACGGTGGAGCATACGGTGCAGGACTGCCCCGCTTGGGCAGAGCACCGCCGTGTCCTCACGACGGCGATAGGCGGAGACCTCTCGCGCCCGGCATTGGTCGAGGCCATGCTGCGGGGCGAGACGGAGTGGGAAGCGGTCGCCTCCTTCTGCAAAGCAGTCATGCTTGCGAAGCAGGAGGCGGGCCGCGTGAGGGAGAGGACAGCGTCCTCCCTCCATCCCAGCCGCAGTGGTAGACGCCTACGGCGTCGGACGTCGCAAGACGATCTCCGGCCACCGTAGTCGCGGGCATGCGGGTGGCGAGTAATGGGCGACTCGCAGCCCGACCATGGACCATGCCCGGGTCGACGGCGCGTTGTGTTCCACGCGCGCCTCAAGGAGTGTCAGCATAGTGACGGGGCCTGTAAAGGGCCATAGCTTGCCGGGGTCGCGGGACTTGCCCATTACCGTGACCGCGGTACGTACAGGGCTAGTGAAGGACACCGTGGATTTTAGTCAGTACAAGTCTGACAGCCCCTCCCGCCCTGCCCTGGGTGGGAGGACTTTTGGGGGTAGGAGGAACGGAGTGGAAAGTTCCTGGCTACCCCGGTGAAAAGGAAGGTACCTTCCGACCAGACGGGTGTTGTGTCTGGTTGTGTCTGGTGGGCTTTCTGCCCGACATTCATTGTCGGAATGTTCTATGTGTTCTAATCTCGCGGATAACTTTGATTGCGCGATGTAGACATCTTTCTAAGGTAGTAGTTCTTCCGTCGTTGCAGAGATGGCGCTAGTGTCGTTTTTGTTCACAGTTATTTTGTTCGCTACATCACTCCCCTCCGGAGACCGGAGGTCGATAGTAGTAGACCAAGCCAATTGTAGTCGTCGTAGATGCCGCAATGTTCACAGTGAGTCGGAACAATTCGATGCGGAGAAGAGTTGCCGCAGGGTTCACGGTGCGTCGGAACAGTCTGCTGCGGTGAAGCGAGATCCCAGTGAGTCGGGATCCGGCGCTGAGTAGCATTCATCATAGTCGGATGAGGAAGCGCCGCGAGGTGAAGGCTTATGACAACCAGGAGGATTCGCACTCGACTGGCTGAGATGTGCCTTAGTGCAGGAACATGGTCGCTCGATGAGGTTGAGGGTGCTGACCAGGTATGCGCCTTCTGCGCATGCTGATGGTCAGGGATGCCCGTTTGAAGCTGGCTGGCTGGTTGTGGTACTCGTTGCTCGAAAGCTTGAGGAAGTGATGCAGGTGATGATGACGTCACGTTGCTCGAAGGTTGCGCTGACGTCCATTTCGGGGTCACCAGTTATGGGGGTAGGAGGAACAGAGTGGAAAGTTCCTCACTACCGTGGTGACAAGGAAGGTACCTTCCGACCAGACGGGTGTTGTGTCTGGTGGGCTTTCTGCCCGACATTCATTGTCGGAATGTTCTATGTGTTCTAATCTCGCGGATAACTTTGATTGCGCGATGTAGACATCTTTCTAAGGTAGTAGTTCTTCCGTCGTTGCAGAGATGGCGCTAGTGTCGTTTTTGTTCACAGTTATTTTGTTCGCTACAGACTCATTTGATGATTTTACCACGATAAAAAAAAAGGTACGTATGTAGTAAGTTAACTTTGTCATTTTCTTTTAGTTACATTTAGTAATTTATAAAACCCTCTGTCTTGATACCCCATCTGATCAGTAGGTTGTTTTTTTTTTCTATTTTTATTAGTGTAAATATCGTAGGTACGTACGTAGTAAGTTGAACTACGTCATATAACTTGAGTTATTATTCTGACTTTTAACCGTTAAGGAATTTTACCTTCCAGATTCCATCATCAGATCCTGACATGGTGACAATGGGTGCTCCCATTGTCACCATGTATACTCTTTCTAACCTCGGGAGTATACTCTTTCCAATGAAAAAATAATTTTGAAAATCGGTCAACAATTGACTAGACTTACTTCTGAAGTTATTTTTCACTTTTTTGTGTTTTAAAGTCGGTTTTATTTTTTGCAAAAAAAGTTTTATTTTTTTATTTTTCAATTATTTTTATTAGTTGTAATATCCTATACAAATATTTGCTATGCATTTATTTTACATTGTTATTATTAACAATATTTTTCATGGTAATAGGCTTATCCCCAATAAAATGAAACTTAACATACCAAACTGTCGAAATATGGGTATACTGTACACATCTGCGTACCCCCTCAGAGCATACAGGCGTGATGTTATGTTATGATGTTGTATAAACAATAAACATCCAAGCGATTGCAGCAATCACGACAGATTTGCTGTCTATTATTGAAGAGTTCCGTTCCATATCTCCGAAGTTCGTGATCAGATCATGACAATATTTCTATGGGACCAACTTGGAAGTATACCCTTTCAAATAAAAAAAGATTTTTTCAAATCGGTTCAGGCGTCTTCGAATAATCGGTGAACATACATAAAAAAAAAAAAAAAAAACGACGGGTTGCACTCTGGGAGTGCCGGCTGAAGTGAAAACTTGAATAGTAATTGTTGGAAATATCTTGTGAACAGATTTTAGTAAAACTCGCAAAAATGGTTGACTTTTTATTTCAATAATTTTCCAATGTGACGTACATCTTTTATAAACAATGTTACCTAGCAACGAATGTATCCAGCATACAAACTTCTTTAAAAGTAATAAAGTCACACGAACATTCACGCAAGCGCCCTGCGCCGTCCTACGCTTTTTCGGTCAGGGTCACGTGTCCTGACGCGAGTGTCCTGACGCGAGTTTAAGATTTTATACCCATTACAGAAAAGTGCTCAACGCCGATAAAGAAGTTTTCACTTCAAAAAAAAAAAATACATACAGTCGAATAGAGAACCTCCTCCTTTTTGGAAGTCGGTTAAAAATAGAGATAGAATTGGTTATGCTACGCGTGAAGTGCTAGCCTCCCAACATTCCAGTCATGTTTCTTGTTCCTCGAAGTAAACTCCTTTGATCTCAGTTTTAAACTTTTATGTTTTATTATAATGTAACAGTAAATATACTGTTTACATGAACTGTTCTACGTGAAGGGACTGCGCACCGTTTCCCTGCATGTTTGTTCAATAAAATATTGAAATAAGATTGTTTGTTCGCGGTTGAGTACCGTGCTTTTGCGCATTGTGAATACTAATACTAGTTTTTTTTTCGTGAGATAAAGGATCAAATGTTCTTGTTAGGCCATGCAGAGTATTTTGTATGTACAACGAGTTTTATGAACAACCAATTAAAAACTATATACTTATGTAGAAATTTTTACATGAAAACTTAAAGATATTTTTTAGGTTGTAACATGACCAAATAAGTCTTTCCGCTCTAATCCACCGTGTTCCTTCAATTGTTCTTTTTTTCCAGAATTACGGTCACGAGACATTCCCGCGACCTGTAAAATCTTATGCCTTGGTCAAACAGCCGCGTGAGTCCGAAGCGATACCGAACCAAAGCCAGACGTCCGTCCGATAGTTCTGTCACGCTATCGGATCGCTTTCGCTTTTCTATGTGACTGGATTCGAACAATTCCATACATTACAAATAAAAACGTCACGCTTCGAATTCGCCACGCCAGTCTGTTTGACAAAGAAACATACAGAAACTACATTTAGAAAGTTCATCGTATGTATTTTTTTAAGTCTTTGTAGTAACAAATAAAACAACAACAATCTCGTTTCTACAACAAGATCTCGTAAGATAGACGCCGAGATTGCGGCTCAAGTTGGGCTGTCAAGAGTTTAATTAGGAGCTATGGGCAGAAAGTGCTAGGAGGAAAAACTATTTAGTTGAAACAATAGGAAGTAGCCGCATTTTATTTTTATGGCGGGGAATTTGCGGAAAGGTTTTGCTCTGTGCAATCTACTTTGATGTTATCTGCAAGGAGGTTCAGTGTTTTTAAAAGGATGAACCTCATTTCAGCAGACATAACCCTGTCAGAAGCATGCAGACATATGAACGTCACTCGGTATACTTTGTAGAACACGGAGAATAGAATATAATATACTTTATTGTACACCAAAATGAATAAATACAAACTTACAATATTGGTAATTCTAAGGGTACAACGGCGGTCTTATCGCTAATAGCGATATCTTCCAGAAAACCTTAGGATAGACTTAAAAAACTTTAATCAAAAACGAGGGAAGGCATGGATGCACAACAAATAAATACAATACACATAAATATTAATTGTAATATAGAATACACATACACATTTAAATATATATATAAACCAAACAAAAATAAATGTGTCGAAACATGAATGAATATACAAAAAAGTGTTGAAAAATAAATCAGTGGAAATTTAAAACAGTGTACTTTAGTAGTTACTTTACTATATATATATATATATATATTATAAATTCACAATATATAAAACTACTAAAGTATAATGTTTTAAATATTTCCACTAATTTCTTTTTCAACACTTTTTTGTATATTCATGTTTGGCAGGATTAGTAAGCACATCAGCCCGCAGAACTGATCGGAACTGTGGAATCTATTGCACTAACGTAACATATGAAATCATGATTCGGCAGAGAAATAAAAGACTTTAGACCTCTAATTGCACTTCAATAAATCCTTTTTAAAAACGCAGTGAAAAGGTCCAAGCACCGTGCACCGCCGCGGCCATCTGGTTTGTATTTGCGTTACCAACTCAATTAACTGGTCTCGTTTACTATAGCCTATAACTATTTAGGGTTAAATAAGCGAACACATTACGTTCATACAGATGTTACTCGACAGAGCACAGACTACATGAAACCATCTTGTTTATATTTTTAATGGTGGTTTTATTAACTAAAGACAGCCACATGTGGGTAGGTGCTTTAAATATGGCCGCTATTAAGATGAGGTGTCTGTTTATTTTCATAGAATACCTCTGCTCACATTCCGTGTTGTTGAAAATATCGGCAGGTAAGGGCGGCGCCGGCGCGGCGTGTGTTCGTACGCTCGTCGTCTCTTCAATCATGCAAGTATTCACGGAATGCCTGAAGGAATTTTTCGATTAAGCCAGCGTCCTACTGACAAGAACTCGCCATCATTGTATTAAACATGACTCGACAACACCTAGCTTTAGGGTTCCTTTTTCCTCATGAATTTCGCCTCAGTAATTCACTTTTTGTTCACCCATTTGAGAAGAAAAACTTTTTTAATTTGATTAAAGTGTCCGAAGTAACAACGTAAGACATATTTTGTCAGTCCATTCGTGGCTTCACGATAAAACGGCCGAGGATATAAAGTTTCTCAAAGTCAGGAATAATGTACGAGTCCCTTTCTTTTAATTTTGTTCAAAATCCGGGTTATGGCAATTTTATTGAATAAGAATAAAAACCTTGACCCGTTCTCTAACAAATCGTATAAGAGGATGAACGTGAGCAAAGAAAGAATAAAAACTTTTTAGTTTCTGCGAAAGTTCATCGGAATTGCGGTTGAAATTCCCTTAGTTCTAGTTGGGCACGTGCCAAATGAGAATTCTCCGCAAATTAAATACCCAAATAGATGAATTCGCTCTTTTATATTACTTGTAAGAATGGCCATTTATGAGAAAGTTATGTTTTAGAAAATCGTCCACTGAAAAGATAGTTTAATGGTCTGTGTTTTTAATGATACCAGTCAGCTCAAGATACCTTTATTTTTTCTTTTCTTGTTACGTATTATGTATTTTATGACAGTTTGAGAGAACCCTGACTCTACACTGTCGCGGTTGACTACGATAGGCAAACTCAGTTGATTACTAGTTTAAGATAGCTTCTAGGTTCATAATATTTCTGATTATAATTATTGAAGGTAATCTCAAAATTAGCTAACTAGCTGGATGAACTATCCTATTGTTGCTATCTACGATAACGGTATTGATGTATGTACACAGGAACAATCAAATCAGTCCCTAATCGACATCCTGTATTCACAGGGTTAATTAGTACGTTATCATCGTCACATGAAGCACCTCTGGGAAATCACTGGATTTCCCAGAGGTGCTCTATGAGTGGTCAGAGCAAAGTTGCGTGAAATTGATAACTAAAAAGGCGAGTTTAGCGGTATCATAATATGACTGGCGATAAAATTCGTAAAATGGGAATATTCAGATATTATTTCAAATCATTTTTTTAAACATAGTTTATAAAAGGCTTGACTTGCGTTGTAAATGCTGGTTAACTCAAAAAGTGGAAGGCGTTTTTTTTAGCGTGGTAAAATCGTCAAATACCACCCAGGGCGGGAAGGACTGTCAGACTCGTACTGACTAAAATCCACGGTGTCCTTCAATAGCCTTTTACGTTCCGGGGTGACGGTAATTCGTGAGTCCCGTGACCAAAATGTGGAATACAAAGACTGAGAGTCTCGATATCACACGAGGACACTGAACAATTTCTTAAGAAGTAAAAACTTGTAACGACGTATGTGATTGTCAGAAAATATTAGTTTTTCCGATCGAAAGCGATAGCCGATTTGATTAATACAGGTCGTATGTAACTCGAGGACTTGACGGCGACGCTGTCTCATAAGTCAAAGGAGCCGTCTGTCAACCACAGCGACACTTCTCGTTTGATATCGACTCCAAACAAATCGACTACTTTAATTCGTTCTGTCTCCGTAGCCCCTGTTCTATAAGAATGACGTATTGCCATTCTCCGCGCTGCGAGGCACTTTGTATTGGAAAATATATCACTTCCACGGTATGCGTTTGACGTTCGCTATCGACTGGAATTATACGTAGACATTGTTTTCAAAGTTCCAGAGACATGATGTACGAGTTTAGTTTTTCAATGTCCACTCCAGCCCAAAAGTATTGGTTTGTTGTGCTCCAACTATTCGGACGAGAGACTGAACAACAAACTGGATGAAAAACACAACAGAACAAAGTTTAGTGAAGCGTGTCGGACACTCCGCAAATATCTGCTGTCGATCTAATTGTATTTGTAACGATACCCAATCTTCGATAAAATACGTATAACATTTAATTACGTGGCAAGCCGCCGAGAGCTATAAAACTCAAGGGTCCTTATAAATGTAATATATAGCAAAGTAATTAGGAATAAAATGGGACAATTTTAGTCCGCTGATATGGCGCGTGGGCGCGAGCTATGAATATTAATTCAGCACTACTTTAGGAACTCAGAGGGAGGTACCTTCGACCGTTTACATTATGTATTAGTTACGAATAAAGGTTTGATGTATCATTATTTTACCAGCGAAATTGTAAGCCGCACCCTAAAATGTTCGCGGTTATAATTCGACATACATTTGAAGATAAAATGACACAAAGAGAATTTCTGGGAAATATGTTCGATATAATTCAGTATTTAGTCTGTTTACTTTATTATTGAGTTGTGAGTAAATCGAGGTAAGTTATTGGCATCAATGATGATAATGAGTTCCTCGAAAGGGTAGAATTATAGGGAAAATGTTGTTACTGACACGAATGGTTAAACATATTGACTATTACTTAACTGGTATCGACAGCCAAACAACACGTTCCACAATTATACATCATTATTTCACCGTCATTTTTAGGACCCATACCTCTCATCTTAATTAATTCTCCTGGCCTTACGACATTTTATTTGGGGGTAAGTATAGCTTAGCTCGTGGCTAAATAACTGGTCAACCTTTAAAGTTAAGCCGCGATTGCCGCGGTTAGTCTGTGGATGGGTGACTAATTGACCATATCATAACGAGTTTCGTCTATGCCTCGAAAAGCAGGTCAAAGCTTTGATCCCGGCTGCCATTTGTTGATCTTTGGCAGTCGTTAATCACAATCAGAGGTCGAACAACCAGTCTTTCGAAGAGGCATCGTATTACCCATTTACTGAATTGTGGAGGTCAGACTGGCAGTCATTCCCTGTAAAATACTGATATTCAGCAGCATGTGATTAGAATGGAAGGGAACCCCATTATAATTGGGACAACGCTAGGCGTGTGATGATGATGATGAAACATAGTTATTATCTTTCCTTACCGACTTTTCTATTACTATTAAAGTTAAGACCCAAGTAAATCCTTTAAATATCCTACTTATTTATTTCACCCTACCCTCCTTAAATACAGTATTATTCAAACGCCTTCATAAAATGGAAATATCTTTAAAATAATTACAATCATCGACTCCCGGACATCTCATAAAAATGGATTGCATAATCTAATCGGCAATCTATAAAATGGAGATTTCATTTCCATAATCCTGGTAATAAACGTTTGCTTCACAATTTTCTTCAGGATTGGGGTACAGAAAGTACAGTCAAGAGCGCGAATATGTAAGTATGCACTTGAAAAAGTACAGTTAACTTTTCCGTGCTTTTCTCCTATTCTCAACTACGTTAGCCCAACACGAGTTCCAGAATAAACTTGTTCACGCAAGACTGTCCCTCACTACATCTTTAAAATAATTATGCGCAACCTTAATTAGCATGAGTTGCAACTATACGAATATTATCAGGCGTTTTACTTAATTCTTAAATTTTTCTCTGTCATGTTCACTTATAAAATTATACTTGTACACTACGCACTGCTGAGAAGGTTTTATTCCCCAAAATCCTGTGGAAGTCCATTTTAAATTTATACATGGTCCTTACGAACCGGATACCAAAGGGTTACCAGTAGAAGAGGAATTAAGTATATTATCTGCAATATAATTAAAGAAATTATCGCCGAGTACCGGAGTGACGAGGTCAAAGTGCGACACGAGTTTTTGGAAGAAAAAAGTGGCTTGGACATTAGTGTTTAATATTAAAAACGGAAGTGTTCGGCATTTATATAATATATATTAATTTCCACCCAACACTCAATAAATTGTAATACAATATTCAGGTAATATAAATTTTTCATCAATTAGGTACTTAGGATTTATAAGGTTAGTAACGTGTTTTTTATATTTTTATTTTACAAAGTTATTATTTTAAATTTATTTACAAGCATTATATACACATCAATTAGGTTAATTTTCATTTGTTTTCTTAATATAGGTAGTTAGCCAGTACTTATAAAATACAGTACAGTAGCATTAGTGTTATATATGTTACATTTTTTAGTTAACTATTCCGTTATTTTAAATACAATTGTTATTAATTAACACCTTTTAGTGTATGCATTGTGAATCTTTGTAGATTTAGTCAATTTAACCGTTACATAATTTTTTAATTTTACATATACCTTATGTTCCTACCTACAGCAGTTCATTATTAAATTAGTAGTGATACAATTTTAAGTCAAACTTATATCTAGTTATTAATTTACGCCAATTGTTATTAATTATAGTCTCTTTACGATTAGTTTTTGTTATAAATAATTATTGTTATATTGTTTTTTAACATTTTTATTGTATAATTTCAGGGTCAACGACACCCACCTTCAAAATGACTGATATTAAAGATCTTAAAAAGAAGCGTAGCAGTTATAAGGGAAGATTAACAGTATTCGGAACTTATTTAAGTATATTAAAAGATACTGAGTTATCCCCCTGTCAGGTAATGGAGTTACAGTTGCGTATCGATAAATTGGAAAATATTTATGATGATTTTAATGACATTCAATTAAAAATAGAATGCCTTTGTGACAACATTGACGCTGAATCTCTCGAGAGAACCTCGATTGAGTCACAATATTATGCTTTAATGGCTCAAGCCAAAATCATGATTAGTAACCACTCGTGAACTGAACAAGACGAAATTAAATCAAATCACAGTAGTTACAAGCGTCAATTCGTCAAATTACCGACCATCAAATTACCAAAATTCTCGGGATCTTACGATACCTGGCTCGAGTTTCACGACACTTTTTCTAGTCTCATTCACAACAATGATGATATAGACGAGATAAATAAATTCCATTACCTGAGATCGTCATTAGAAGGATCTGCTGCTACACTAATTCATTTGATTGAGTTTTCTGCTCAAAACTATAATGAAGCATGGAAACTTCTTTGTGAGAGATTCGATAACAAACGTTTATTAATTGAGAATCACGTCACGGCGTTGTTCAACATCGAATCGATCACCAAGGAGTCCTCAACTGCATTAAAGTCTATTATCGATAATGTCAACAAAAACATCAGAGCACTAAAAACATTAGGCGAACCTATTCATAATTGGGACACGTTATTGATTTATATAATACGTCAAAAATTTGACAGTAAAACATTTAGAGAATGGGAGGAATATAAAGGGCATTTGGATAAATCGAAGCGAATCACACTTCAGCACATAATCGAATTTATACAAAATCGTGCTGATTTCATGGAGACACTGGAGAAATCACGTCATTCTACAACTACTTTAAAAAATAATATCAAAATCAAAGCTATGGTTTCAACTGAAAACACTAATGCAGATAGCAATGTATCATCACATAGTTGTCCAAAATGTAATGGCGGTCACTATCTTAATTCTTGTCCAGAGTTCCTAGCACTGAACGTCAACGATAGAATGTCGATACTGCCTCGTTTTAAGGTTTGTTATAACTGTTTTCGTCACGGTCACTATCCCAATAATTGTAAGAAATCCGGTTGTAACATCTGTAAGCGCAAACACCACACGCTAATTCACAACACAGATTTCAAATCAAAACCGGTTTCAAGCAAATCAGCTGACGGGATGACCGATAACGATAAGGTCGAGGCATGTTCCACCGCGGACAATAATATTCACGTTGTGCTCTCAGCTAATGTCACAGTACATTCGCATGCAAGCAGCACAGGCGACATCTTGTTGTCCACTGCATTAATTAGGTGCTATGATGCCAATAATAAAGAGCATATTGCACGCGCCCTTCTTGATTCTGCTAGTTCATCAAGTTTAATAACAGAACAGTTATTTAAAAAGTTAAGTCTGCGGTATTCAAAAACTAATAAGTCCATTCAAGGAATTAATAATTCTTTCTCACACGTGAATAAAATGTGTCGAGTTCACATACAGTCCTTGGATGAAGCTTACACTAATGATTTAACATGTTTTGTCTTGCCAACAATCACAGATAACGTTCCCACTAGGCAGGTACACGTTAACATACCGCCAAATATTAAGTTAGCTGATCCGTATTTCCATACACCCGCGCCGATTGATATGATTATAGGCGCTGACGTATTTTGGACTTTATTACGATCAGAAAACATTATATTAGGTGATAGGAAACCAACACTTCATCAAACTGGACTTGGTTGGCTAGTTTGTGGCCCAATTAACGGCGGCTATAATCATGTTAGGTCTCACTCATCATCTATAAAATGCCATTTCACTCATTTAAAAACTCATTTTGAAAAATTTTCATGTTCTCGTGAGTTAGATGTTACTCAAAACCAACAGAAGCGTTTTTCGCAGCTCAATAAAGCGTGTCAAAAATCATCTACTCACTCAACTAAAACCAAATTGTATGAAAACCACTTAATAAAAAATCCACCACGTTTATCAGCTGGTCGCTCTAACGGTAAAATACCATTTAAACAATCGTCAGGTAGTCGGGGTAATACATTCCATCGCGCGGAACGATGGTTTCTGCCACTTGAGAGCAGAAATCTTAAAATACCCTCACTTGACAAAATGTATAAAGATTGTACATTTACTTAGGTCTTAATAATATTGGAATGTGTTACTGATAACGATCAGAAATTATGTTTTGTTCCTCATTAGAAATTTAACCAAAAATCATGATCTTTACATATTAATTTAAAAGACTGATCTGATCTGAGTTTATTCAGTCACCTTATTTAATGATATCACCGCGTCCTGTTTGTTATACTTTTCGTGTATTTAAGGTCTGACGACCAATTAAATGCTTTTTAAGATGCATTTTTATCATTACTCAGTTACAATATTAATAAAATTCACAAAATATTAGCAAACAATTAATTTTAACTTTTCAAAATTACTTATTCACTTATTAAAATCCATTTATTCATTTATACTCATTATTAATACATTTTATTAGAATGATTATTAAAATTAAACGTGTTTCTCAATAAAACCAAAGTTATTCGTCAGTGGTAGACCACATTTCAATGGTTTTATTCGAGAAGAAACATCATAAGATTATCTTGCTACAGTCCACTTATAAGCTTACATAGCTATCATTTACTCAATTATTTATTAGGTTATTAAAACAGCCTTACAGCCTTTTGGTGGTCATAATCACCAGATTTTGGTATCGTCAATATGTCAGCTACTTAAGGGACAAACGGTTGTTCCCCATATGGGTAATCCACCATTGAGCAGACTCTCATCACTGACTGACTCACCTTTCCAAACGTAGCAGTTGACTACACATGTCCTATAATCTCGGCTAGTCGTCATAGTCGTGGATGTAGATCGGAAAGGGTATTTTTGTGTGCTTTTAACTAAGGCCATTTCATTTAATATTATTGTTGGTTGGTGATTTGACGAGTACATTAATAATTAATTACAGGTATTACGTCGGTTTATGTCTCAGAGAGGAAAACCTCTCAACATTTATTATTTTGCAATGAACTTGCAAATGTTTTGTAGTCCAACTGTGACTCCTTATCTGAAGGTAACTTCTTTATTCTCTTCTATGCTCCACATTTCAGCTATCATTAGGAGGCGGGTGTCAAATCGACAAATTTTCTTATATGAGTGTTGGGAAATTGTCATTCGACGTATTAGGAGCTTAACTCCGAGTTAATTAAGATGTAAGGTTTTTTAATTTGTAGCCACTTACACCTTTACCGTCGAATACTGAAAACTTGTTGCCTGTCACTCTAGGTCATTTTGATTAGACGGCATTTAACGTCTCTCCGGTGAAATGGGACAAGGATTGCTTGAACCTGGACTCCCTCTTTATAATAAGGGACGATAACCTGCCGATTTCAAAGAAGATGGTTGTGGTATTGCTCTTCATCCTGACACTGACAGCATGATGGCAGAGCTCCTATGTCTCAACGTCAACAGGAGCTACTGGGAGATCCTTTTCATGGAATTGCCCGTTACTGGAAGATGCTGGTTGAAAGGCGAGCTTTCAACGGCCGGGGGCATGTTCACGCAAGACTGTCCCTCACTACATCTTTAAAATAATTATGCGCAACCTTAATTAGCATGAGTTGCAACTATACGAATATTATCAGGCGTTTTACTTAATTCTTAAATTTTTCTCTGTCATGTTCACTTACAAAATTATACTTGTTCACTACGCACTGCTGAGAAAGTTTTATTCCCCAAAATCCTGTGGAAGCCCTTTTTAAATTTATACAAAACTGATGCAGCATTTAACTCGAATCTATCAATGTTTTGGTGGGCCGTGGATAAACTAAAGTAATTGCGGGTTTTAAAATACAATGATGGCGGATAGGAACTATGTCAATTTGAAAACTTTTGACCCAACCCCATCTACAAACGGCTGTCAGGAACAAACGGCCCCGAGACATTTTTTTTTTTTTTGCGTGGTAAAATCATCAAATGAGTCCTCCCACCCAGGGCAGGGCGGGAGGGACTGTCAGACTTGTACTGACTAAAATCCACGGTGTCCTTCACTAGCCCTTTACGTACCGGGGTCACGGTAATCCCTTGGTCCCGCGACCCCGGCAGGCTTTGGCCCTCTACAGGCCCCGTCAACATGCTGACACTCTTTGAGGCGCGCGTGGAACACAACGCGCCGTCGACCCGGGCATGGTCCATGGTCGGACAGCAAGTCGCCCATTACTCGCTGCCCGCATGCCCGCGCCTACGGTGGCCGGAGATCGTCCTGTGACGTCCGACGCCGTGGGCGTCTACCACTGCGGCTGGGGTGGAGGGAGGACGCTGTCCTCTCCCTCAGGCGGCCCGCCTCCTCCTTCACGAGCATGACTGCTTCGCAGAAGGAGGCGACCGCTTCCCACTCCGTCTCGCCCCGCAGCATGGCCTCGACCAATGCCGGGCCCGAGACATGGAGAAAATTCGATATACGAGTACCTACCTATTTAGATTCAGTTGTTTGTTATTTATCTTTTGTTTGTTTTGTTGTATACCTGTGAAGACGAATAAATCCTTTTTTTTTCTCTCTAACCGACCCCAGCAAGCGTTACAAGCCGTATTCTACCTAAAAATAGCTTTTGGTTTTAGACAACTATATGCACTAGCACATATTTTTGTTCATAACTGTACCTACCTACTTATTTATTTCCCTGTCCCAACTGAAATTGTTTCATACCTACCAAAATTCTGTTGGAACCTATAAAACTTCGTGGATTGAATTAATAATGTTAATTGAAAATTTAAATGAGTTTCGCGTTGTTTTAACTGTTTTATGTTGTTTTGGTAAATGATATGTAAAATTCGGGATCTATAGCTTTAGAATTAAGTCTAACCTAATTATTTATTGATTCAGGACTAGGGTAGGTCCTAACTTTCAATTTTGTTTGTGTGTGAGGTCCATACCTACATATAACCACTTGGCCAGGGACTTAAACTGACATGCGTTTTTCGACATCAGAATGAGAGAGCAGTTTAAAAAAAATAACTAACAGTATTACAGCAGGCTGTGGCGTAGCTAGGCGGGGTCGAACCGGACCCTAGCCCCCGGCCTCGCACCTGAAGGGGTCAATACAGCAGTACAACTTAACTTCTACATAGAAATAAAGGCCTCGCAATTCTGATGTCGCGACGATCTCGTTTAGGTCTAGCGCCTCCACTGCTTGTGGGAGACTCCATGTGACAAGAAAACTTGTGTATATTTTATTTGTAACTGGGATGTGAAAGAGTCAAACAACAACAAGGGCGCCTCGCGCGAGCAGCGGCGTCATGTCATATTTTTCATGCTTAAAATAAAGGGCCTCGCTGGATGCATCTTGCCCACACCTAGAGTCGGTCGTGCTACGCCACTGCAGCTAGGTTATGGTTCTAAACTCTATAGAGTACACCACGAGTCCCCCCTATCCGCGATGCAACTCTACTCGAGAGAAGGAAACAAACAAATGACAGACGCACAAGTTGCTTGAAGCAAGTCGCATCGTCTCAGGTCGTGAACGAGGCGTGAAAGCTATATTACGTACGTATAATCTATCACTATTGCATGAAATACCAACTTTTTAAATAGCGCAATATAATTTCGCTGAGGTTTTAATTAGCATTTTCTTTTATAAAAGAATATAAGAAAATTATTAGACGTCAAACTAAGGTTCTACAATTAAGGTTTACACACAAGACAGTTCTTAAATCCTAGCTTTTGGCAGCCATAACTCCGCTTGCTGTAAAGCCCGCATTTCTCCGGCTTAAAGCGCTGTGCAGCACTAAGACAGCTAGCTCTTCGCTTTAAGGCCACTATTAGTAAGCAAACAAATCTTTTAGGTTTTATTTTAACTACGAAACCACTTACAAGCATACGAAAACTCTGAAAAATACTGCTGTTTTTTTTATCGTGGTAAAATCATCAAATGAGTCCTCCCACCCAGGGCAGGGCGGGAGGGACTGTCAGACTTGTACTGACTAAAATCCACGGTGTCCTTCAATAGCCCTTTACGTACCGGGGTCACGGTAATCCCTTGGTCCAGCGACCCCGGCAGGCTTTGGCCCTCTACAGGCCCCGTCACTATGCTGACACTCTTTGAGGCGCGCGTGGAACAGAACGCGCCATCGACCCGGGCATGGTCCATGGTCGGACAGCGAGTCGCCCATTAGGTAAATAAACTATAACATTTTCATACAGGAATAAAGCTACTCTTGCATTAAAAAAACTTTTTTTTAATATTAATTGTTAATGGTGGTTTTTCTGAAAAAACCTTGTAAAGCTACTATATACATCAGCCGTTGCTATAGCGAGCCTCTGGCTGGAATCGAGAGTTTCTTTTCGGAATGGAATTCCCATGACATTGAAATCATCTAACCATAAGGCGAGGCCACAACACTGCGTTGCTGCAAAAACGACGTCACACAGCAATAAGATTTCGTTGTGCATCGTACATTTTGTAACGCGAAGCCGATACCGCTACGCAGTGTTGTAGCCTCGCCCTTAGAGCTATCAAATATTCACTTACTACATCACCAAAACTAATTCCTATGAGAGGAACATAATTATTTTGACAAATTAAGGTCACTGTTATTAGAAAAAATCACAAAATAAGAACGTTGACATTGTGATTATTATCTTTTAGATATTTATTCCAGAACTCGTAATAAGGACAAATTATTTGCGTTCCGCCATCATCGATTAACAGTTTCATTATTCTGTGGATTAAGTCTCATTATATCTAGGCTGTAATAATAATGGCGATGATTTATTATTATTTGAGCGACCTGACTTTACACGGGAATGTAATCTTAGTTTTACGCTTAATTAATTAATAGGATAACGTAAAATCGTATTACAAGTAAAAGGCCTTTTGAC
Source organism: Agrotis puta (assembly GCA_943136025.2). Lineage (NCBI taxonomy): Eukaryota > Metazoa > Arthropoda > Insecta > Lepidoptera > Noctuidae > Agrotis > Agrotis puta. The sequence goes on along the minus strand of OW964176.2, from coordinate 4,709,880 downwards.
CTAACATGAAAAAAAAACTTCGTCTGACTATTAGGAAAATACAAATCCCTGAATTTCATTAGGGCCTGGAATTTTGAAGGGTAAGTTACCTACGCATTTAGAAATTAATTATTACTTAACACCATTTTAGATTAACAAAATTCCGATCATAATTCTGTGTAAAACCAAGCCAACAATTAATTATTTAGACAAGATAACTCATAACAGGATTTTCTGACTAATTAATAAATAAGTAGAAACCGTACTTTAACCTTATTAAACTTGGTTCACAAATTCTCGACGAGTAACAATTTTCTGGAAGCCGAGACCTACTAAGCCGGACGGCTTGGTTCGGTAATGACCTCTCGTGGGATAACATCGCCAAGTAGCGACGCGACGTTGGGGGCTTACGATTAGGACACCGAGGGATCTTGACCGCCAAATAATTGCTGACATAACTCAGACTAATGTATGCTTGCGATAACACTCACAAGATGGTGTTCAAGTTGCTCACTTGTAACACTCCCCGAGTCATAAGACGAGAATATCACGAGTAAACACGAGGAAGTAATCACGTGGTGTGTTACATGTCTGTTCTCGGCTTAAGGCACTTAAGTGAGCCAGTACAAAGATATACCTACATATGTTCGTACTAATAATCGTGTTACGCGGGAAGCGATACACATCGCATTAGTGGAAAACGCTTTTGCGTTCCGATACCGATGCTTCAGATAAAAGACTTGCTGGAAAATGCGTAATAAATTACATTAAACCAAAATATAATTGTAAAGTAGGTACAACACAGTGAATTTAAAAGGAAATGTGGGAAAGTTAAAAAAATTACTTAGTATCCCTAGTGATTTAAATTTATTTGAAAATGAAAGAAAACTTACAATGCTCATTCTTTTTCTTTGTAATTACGCAGTGCCCCAGCTTAAACAAAGCTTTAAAGAAGATTCTTTTTGTAGACTGTAAGAAAATAATTCTTTACCATTTTTTTTATCAGCAAATGAATCCTTCCACCTAGGGCGGGACGGGAGGGACTGTGAGACTTGTACTGACTAAAATCCACGGTGATCCTTTGATAGCCCTTTACGTTCCAGGGCCACTGTTACCTGCTAAGACCCCAGCAGGCTTTGGCTTTACTTCACCATTAAGTAATTTTTGCTTAGTTCCGTTTTTCTGCTAGATATTGATCGATCTCTTTTTGTCCTACATACATTTCACTATAAATATCCTTCAAAGATGTTCCTAAGTAGGGACACAAATATTCTATTAAACCCCTGCCCATCACTCTCGTGGGTCACAAATCCCTGTCTCATATAAAGCTATAATAAAACTAAGCTGTGACATTCTGACCATCTGTTCATATATGCTTTGGCTTACTCGTCGTTTGCTTTCAATTAGTAGCGGTCATCACTGGTTAGCGAGGATAATCCTTACTTACCATTACAAACCTTGTTTGTTGTTCGAGAATTGATTAAAAGTCAGTTTAAATCATCACCATCGTCATCTTCCTGTCCTTATATTGGGGTTGCAAACCTTTTTCGTTAATCAACCAATTAATTTATAAAATGATCCCTAAACCAAATTGAAAAAAAAAAGAAAAAACAATAAAACCTTTCAATTCATTAACGTTATGAACGTGGGCTTAAAATTTAATTCTATACAAAAAAAAATGTCACGTTAACAAAACACACATTAATCAAACAGTGAATTCCCGCATTCAGATACGTAAACGATTGATCACTTGGTTAGATTCTCAATACAAGTTTAACAGATGGACGTACACTAGCAATACGACTGTGTTCGACGTAGTCCGGGAGCTTCCGAGTGAATGAGAACTCTGTCGTATTCAGGACCTGACCGTGGCTTGTGGTTATCGAATTTCGAGTCGATGAGATCGGTTAGTTACTCCCCATTTTAGAAAATACCTGCTGTGATTGAAACCATGTCACCGGCAGCTAATGTGGCTTTCAATTAAGTTTTAGGTTTGAGAAAATCAAATGTTTAACCTTTAATTAGGTGCGACAAATTGCTAACGTCGGTATTGGTGAGGGGTTGTTGTTACCCCAAAATTATAGCAGTAAATAAAAAGTATTTAACTTCAATTACTCTTTGTATTTTTATTAACTATTTAAAAAAAGAAAATTAAAAGAAACATTAAAAATAATTTAACAATAAAAAGTTCCCTTTCTCACTTCTGCGTTAAAAGATGTGGGGCCGAAAAGGCCATTAACAGGAATGAATGGCTCGTATCAAAGTCGTAACATAGTTTGTGCCAATTCACTTGTTAACTTCCTACCTACACGGTAACAGGTACTTTCAGAATACGGGTCAAAGGAATCGGATAAAATCCTCACCGGCTTTTCAATTGGAAATCGGTGTTTGTAGCCGAAGGCTAGTGTCGCTCCATTTATCACTGGACTTGTCACTTGTTGTTATAAACGACCTTTTGGTTTGCCGATGTATTTTTATTACACGACTGAAGGAGGGTTATGTTTTTCGTATGTTCTCTTGCCATGCTTCTTGCAATATGACGGCACGGTTTGCAGCCGCTGAGTAATGAAATGCAACGTTGCGTGTCGTGAATTCGATTCACACGCGGAGCAAATTTTGTATGACCTACATAAATAATAGAATATCTATAATTTATATTCTGGTGTTATTCTGGCTGTTTCTGAGTTTAAATGATCGTAAATGCATCCAAGATACAGGAGAAATTAATACTGTAGGGAACAACGTCTAAAAAACGCGTAAGTAAGATATCACATTATTGCGGCTTCTGTTTGAACTTATCAATATATCTTTTCACAAGAAAATTTTACAAAATAAAGGAGCGTTTTTTATACTTTGTTGTGAGAACGGTGTTGAAGTGATATTATGTATCGCGGGAGCGTCATCTCTAGCTTGTTTGTTCTGCTTTGATTGTTTGTTCGTAGCCCGGTGTACTTTACAAAGTTTGAGCAACATTACTTTAGATGGAAACAGAAACTATTAGATACAGTTTTGTGACGATACTGAAAAGGAAAATATCAAGGCAAAAAAACACGGACCTTTTGAAAAAGTAGGTACTGATCAGGAACTTGACTGACATTTCCGGTAAAGAAGGCGCCTGTATAAAAGTGAATTAAATATTTTAAACAAAATCAACCGGGGGGGCACTTACAGCCTACCTAGTACCCATAAATTGGGTGCTTTTAAACGCGCGCTTTTGACGCTCGTTTTATGGTCCAAGAGGTGATATTGAAATGTATGTGTGCGCACAGTGTGTAAAGCGGCAACGTGCGTTTAAACCCAACGCCGTAATGCGTAGTAACTGTTATTCTGGTGTCTACCAACTTACACTACGGCATAGCCTGCATAGTATCAGTAACATTCTAATACAAAATCATAATGAAACACTTTTACCCGCTATCCTAAGCTGGGTCAAAGCAATATGTACCCATTTCCGCAGACAATTCCCGAAAGTGTGACAAGTGAAGCGAGTTTTCCATTTCCGCATTAGTTTCCTCAAAATGGTGGTTCTAGCGAGAATTTCACATCACTGAAAACGACCATTCAGTTCGAGTGTTGGGAACATTGAGCTGTTAGATTTGGCATTGTCAATACTTTTCATACAAACCTTTTACGCATGGCCATAGTAGTGGAAATAACTCCACCATTTGGTTTTCAATACAATTTCCACAGAAACCTTCACAAAACATAGAGCCATAACAAGGTACTGATAAACTTGAGCATTCATTCGTAACAGAACATTGAGCATTCGCCGTTTTTAATTTTCTCAACTAAACAACTAACGAGCCGCAATTTTCATGAACTTTCTAGCAAACGCTCTAATCGATGGTAGTAAAAAAAATATTTCTTAGGCCCCTGGCGCACTAGGCAGCCTGACTGCGCGGCCAAGTTGCAGCAGCCAAAATATTTGCGTAGCCAGTTATAGCAGCCAATCGACGACTATAACTAGTGCGCGGACACTAACGGCACCCAGTAAAACAAATGATATTGTATGGGAGCCCGAGCACTAGGCAGCCACGGTTTCTTGGCTACGGCAGCCAATACGACGCGCCCGATTGTACGGCAGCCATAGCGTGTGTAGGTGAATGTATGTGGCTGCCGTCAGTGCGCGAGGAGCCTTAAAGATGTCAGAATTGACAGTCGGCTCGGCAAGAAGCTCGCCAGAACGCTCTCGTTTGTTTTTCTTTAATGTAACATTTGCAGGAATGCTCTATACAAGTAAATGCTCTAGTTTATCAGCACCTTAAGGAAACAGAAAAGCGGCCAAGACTCCTTCGCCTTCACTGCCACGAATTTTATTTGTAGACCAACGAACATTACCTATTACTAGGGGCCCCCTTAGATTTTCAAAGCCTGCCGGGGCCACGGGACTGTCTTATCAGGTAACCGTGACCCCGGAACGTAAAGGGCTATTGAAGGATCATCGTGGATTTTAGTCAGTACGAGTCTGACAGTCCCTTCCGCCCTGAGTGGGAAGACTCGTGTAATGATTTTACACGATAGAAAAAAAAGCCTATGCTACGAGCGGATTATGTAACTTTCTACAGGTTAAAGTTTTTTTTTAAACGGTTAAAATTCGTTACTTAAATACTACTACTAAACAGTTTCAAAAAATCAAAGTCTTTTTCTTTATAATATTCGTATAGACAGTTAAGTCTAGAGGCGTTGCCTGCGTATCCATTCCGTGCTCTGTAATTCAGAACATATTCTCTTTATACTTTGAACCGCCAAGCCGCCATGCACAGTGTGCACATGTGTCCAACTAAGGACTAAATTTTGGATCAACTTAGGCACGTGCGAGCTCCCGAGATCCCACTTCCTTTGATGTGTGTTTACGTTCTTTTTTATAAGGAGAAAAGAACGGTGCACGCCACTAATAAAGGACTTGTGCTTTGAGAATATGAAGGCTTGTGTGTTTGTTAGACAGAAATTAGATGTTACCTACCTTGGAAATTATGCCATACAATTGTATTCCATAATACCGGAATAAACGGTATCCTTTTTGTTATTCCAGATTGTAACATATCTCTTTGACCCAATTTGAATCAACATCCGTTCAGCCATTCTGACGTGATTTGAGTAACAAAAATCAATTCGTCAATCCATCCATTCATCCAAACTTTTGCATTTATAATAATGTAAGTTAAATTACTGTATCGTGGTACTACAGTAGCGACCGAAGGAAGGAATCGCTTTCTTAGAATAGACCCGGGATAGCTCCGTAAAAATGGCATGATTTGAATGAATTTGGTATCAATTTAGAGTTAACAGTTAAACCTTTAAGCCTTTGTCAAACAGACAGGCGTTGTGAATGCGAAGCGTGACGTTTTTATCTGTAATGGAATTGTTTGAATCCAGTCACATAGAAAACCGAAAGCGATCCGATAGCGTGACAGAACTATCGGACTGACGTCTCGCTTCGGTTCGGTATCGCTTCAGAAAAGCTTCGCTTTCACCTGTCAGTTTGACAAAGGCATTAAAATGGTAGGTACCATTTTTATTATTCGTAACTAGTTATTAAGCACTCAAAAACGCACAGAATAGGAGTGATTCCATACTTTTGCTAGCGAGTGCAGTAACCGCATGCGCGTTATATAGGTACCTAGGTCTTCTAAAGTGATATTAAACATTTTCTTAAAGAATACCTTTTGATGTCATGATGGCATTAAAATAACCCTTATCATGCCAGTTATTGTGAACCTACATATCGTGAGAAATAAGGTTTTACTAAACAGTTGACATCCACCTATATACCTATGTACTTCTAGCCGTACAATTGTCCTGATATTATGTTCAATATGATAATTCATTGTTAAGTTCCAACCCAACAAATGCCAAACACAGAGAAGGCGGGATTTAAGAGGATGAAGTGAAATTTCCAGGCTTATTCCAGAGTTTCAGACACGCCCTGTAGTTATGTTTTCAGTACAAACCGGTCGTTGAACCGGAGGGGACAATGAAACTTATTGTTTCAATAATGTGTAAACTGTCTCTACAAAACCCTGGGAAGGGACAGACAGGGATAGAGGTTCTTAACCTAATATAAAAGCAGGTAATATTCACTGAAAATAGAAGGTACTAAGTTCTTGAAATATATTTCTACATTCTTGGTCCCTCATTGCTAAGGGAATTACTGCTATTGTTGATGTGATATCCTGGCTTGACACCAAAATAGGCTCTCGACTTTTTCTTAAGCTGGGTACTCACTTAGCAGTGTTGCATGTAACGTATCACTTACGGTATCAAGTGAGTACCTAGGCACAAGCCGCTGTAAGCTCGCAATGAGCCGCCGAGTGGCGGTATCACTGCTAACACAAACGCGGCTCGCAGAGTGCTCAGACTAGCCGTACCCACCTTGCAGGTTGATACAGTATCTGATACGTTACATGCAAAACTGCTAAGTGAGTACCCAGCTTTAGACTTCCTGAAAAAATAACTCGTAAGATTAGAAGATCGGGTTGTACCAGAATTTTGGCTATTGGACCCTTGGTCAATTCACTGGTCTCTTTCAAGACTATCACAAATGTACAAAGATTTGTCTATAGTTGTTTAGTTAGTTGAGTAGTCCTTTCAAATAAATTTTCTAGAGCACAAATGCAAAACGGGTCTTCTACCTATATATTATCTACAAAAAGGAAAATATTAATACATATACAATCATCACCAAAATTATAATTAATTACCAAAAATTACTTGGCAGGCGGAACACGGGTTACTGAGCCCTGTCTGCATCAAACTCACCGAAGCTTAATATCATATTAATTAATAAAGGAAAATGTCAAAAATAAACATGAAAGATATGTATTTACTTAGGAAAATTGAAATATAAATTCGACCTTTTCGAAGGGAAGTTCAACATTAAAGTACCTAATCATATATTTATAGAAGCACGAATTAATCTCCCTCTGGTAAAGTTGATGTTTGCCGATACTCTTAACTTCGATGTTGACAAGTAAATAAAGTGCCCGGTCAGCACATCTTATTTGGAAAAGGTTCTGTCGTCTCCATCAGTCGTAAGTGTTGTATGTCTCATTATGAAACTTGCTGTGTAACTAAAAGAGTAGCTAGCTAGGTATGACTTTTCAAATAATTTTACTTACCTACCCCTAACCTTAGTCGGACTAACTCAGCCATCTTTCTTTTAATTTTCTTTTCTTGCCACTTTTCATAGACTGATATTTTTTTAACAGCATACTTCCTATCAACGTTATTTACGCCTAAATTAATCGTCCTTTGGCGCGTAATATACCATTTCATTCGTTCATAATTATTGTGTTTCATGAGCATTGTGATTCCAATAGGAATATAAGACATGGTGCCTTCAATTTATTTATTTCTCACTGAACGCAACACACCATGAATTTTTGTGTGACAAGACAGTGAGGAGCCTACAAAGTATGTAAATTATGGAAACAATGCGTAATAATATGTCTCAAAGGCGCAATGGAACCTAATGTACGAGTATTACGTAGCGTAGGGTTTTATTGTTCTCACATTTATATTACGAAAACTCCGCCATCTTTTATGCCTTTGTCAAACAGACAGGCGAGTCCGAAGCGATACCGAACCGATACGAGACGTCTCAGTCCGATAGTTCTGTCACGCTATCGGATCGCTTTCGCTTTTCTAGATTCAAACAATTCCATACATTAGAAATAAAAACGTCACGCTTCGCCTTCGCCACGCCTGTCTGTTTGACAAAGGTTTCATTGTCAACACTATTTCCATAGACAACTTTTCTTTTTTTACGCTGCTCCTGTCAGTTAACACTGGTACTCATAAATGACTTCATTTGGCCAAATGAACCGTGCACTTTAATTATATTATATTCACAGCCATTGTGGCTCGAGAAGATGTACTGTATCTTATTATTTTTTTACTCAATGCGACATACCATGATCCATGAACGTTTACGTGACAAGAGAGTGAGAAGCCTACAAAGCATGTAGATTACGGAAACAATGCTTTATATACGTGTCAGAGGCTCAGTAGTACCTAATATACGAGTATTACAGAATGTATGAAGACTTTTATTGTTCCCACATTTACATTAGGCTCTTTGGAAGATATTTAACGATGTTTTGTAAAAAAAAATCATGGAAGATAAATTTAGAAATATTTTCAGACTCTTTGTATAATAATATGCATGCACAAAGTCCGCCAAAGTACATATCTGTTTATCGACAGTTTTAATATGAAACGGGGAAGTTTCATATTCGTAATGTTTCATTTTTATTTTTCTTAACCCATTCAAAGTGCTGTAACTAATTTTATCTTTATTTTATTTCAGATATCGCGCAACTAGAACAGGTCAGTATCACAAATCTCCTAATAGACAAACACCGGAAGGGCCCCAGCGTTACCCTGATACCCCGGCATTGCAAACTGACCCTTTTTGATATATTCAGGAGCGCTGGAGCGCCTTCAAAAATGTAGCCTAAAACGTTCCTTAGGCTATGCCCACACTAGCAGGGTTTTTAACAATTTGTCGCTTAAGTTCTAACACCACGTAGTCGAAAATAATAAATTTATAGGAGAGTGAAAAGCTGCATAATTTTGCAAAGAAAAATTTAGGAGAACAGTGTATAAGACGAGGACGCTAAGTATAATGGGGACAAACACTCTTTAGGCATATTTAACACAACACTAACGTGGCGCAAGCGCGATCAGGACGTCATTTGCGTCCCCGTCTTAAACACTATTCCCCTACAATAATAATGTCAAATCAGAAAGGTTTTTGGATGTTGCTTGTTTCTGATAGGTTGAATCAAAGCGTGTTCCGATTCTCTAGCAAATTGTCAAAATTTATAAAAATATACTTACATGGTTTTAAATTTTATACAGCTTATCATTGCTTGCCAACTATTGGCTTAAGTTTCCTACTGATGTTGGAGTAGTCAACTTTCCTACTTAAAATTGTCAATAACACATTTTCCATTTATCCCTCTAATTACTTCATGTATGTGTTGTTAATTAATTGTTTTGCTTACTTTATGAAACTACTTGAAACATTGTTAAGGCGATTTTACTAGGAACACTTGTCATTGTGTTTAGCATCGCAGGAAATTGATTGTTGCATTAATCTAAACATACAATAAATCTGTAGAAGGGTCAATTCTGTACATTGAAAATATTGAAAAAATAAATAGCGGGGGGTGTTGCTGGATCGATACCAAACCCAAATATGTGATTAATTTTTTTTTTTGTCTGTCTGTCTGTCTGTATATGCAGGCATCACGTGATAACTAACGGTTCGATTTCGATGAAACTTGGTATAATTATACCTTATTATCCAGGGCATAAAATAGGATAGTTTTTATATAATACGGCTTAGCCGTATTTGTGTCCAATAGTTATTTATAAGATGTCATTGTCAGAGTTACTCAAAATGGAGAAATAAACCATCCACGCGAAGACCGACATCCGCGCGGCCGGAGTCGCGGGCGGAAGCTAGTCATAAATATATGTATTCTGTTATACTCAATTACCCCACTATAATAACATACAAAGATATTGAAAAAAAAACCGTAAAACATATGTCGTTTAAAACGTCTATAAGACAGTATTAAACGCAACGACGCAGTTTAATTATTTTCAAAATAAATAACAATGTACAAGTATGCACAGCAGTATGGCTCAAAATTTAACAATTTAAGTCCACCATGTAAACGTACCTTTTGTATTCAGCTCTGAAACATGAAAACTCTCTCAAAAGGTCGTGCTTTTAATGAGATGAATACGCTTTATCCGGATAAGCTTTACAGTCTCGAAGTGTCGAATGTTTCTCCTTTATTCTAGTCAAGATATCCTTTGTTTGTTCTCTCTACTATATGTATTTTCTGGTCTTCTTGGATAAGCATTGCTATAATAATGTTAAGTAAAATCATGGATATAAATTCTATAATTTCCATCCACCAAATAATTGCAATTAGATCCAACTATCTCACTATCAGTCTTCAACAGTTTGTATAAGTACTTTATAGCGCAATGATTTTGATGTCAATTCTGCTTAATATTTTATTTGACTGGCAGTACCTTTATCTAAATTAAGAAATCTTTTTCAACAGACGGGACCAAGTTTTGCATAAAACCGATCAACTTTAAGTTACAGTTTCCAGAACTCTGAATTATATCGTGAGAGAACTGATGAGGAAAACAATAGCTAGTTTGATCCCTTTTTTCTAATCGTGATAAAAATATCAAATGAGTCCTCCCACCCAGGGCAGAGCGGGAGGGACTGTCAGACACGTACTGACTAAAATCCACGTGTCCTTCAATAACCCTTTACATTCCGGGGTCAGGGTAATTCGTAAGTCCCGCGACCCTCATCTAGTTTGATCCTAAAAAGATTTTACGTTATAATTAAAGAAGATTAAAGTTAACTTAAGCATTTAATCATTTTTATTAGAGGTTTTACCATCGTTTTTGTTTCCAGAGAAAATCATAAAAACATTATCTGTCCTCATCAATTTCTTCGGAGCCTGACAACCTTTAATGAAATCCCGATTAGAAGCTATTGTTCAGTATTTTTTACTCCCAAACTTAATATTTTAGGCAATATTAACTTTTCTTTTAGCAAATGGTGATAACAATACGTAAGTATTCTTTCGGAAAATTTTAAGCCGCCTTTGTAAATTTTCTTTTTATTTTAAGAAGTTTAGATGGTTAAATACTCATTTCCATTATCTCTTTTATGTACAAAATGTAACTGAAAACCTCTAATGAAAACATAGTTTTTTTTTTCAATTCATTTATGTTCACATTATTCTACATTTAGAGACAGCTTTATTGTCGTGGTAAAATCTTCAAATGATTCCTCCTACCCAGTGCGGAGCGAGAAGGACTGACAAACTCGTAGAAACTAAAATCTACGGTGTTCCTTCAATAGCCCTTTATGTCCAAGGCCACGGTTTCCTGTTTATACAGTCCCGCGGCCAGCAGGCTTTGACCCCAGGGAGCCTGTCAGATTTAGGGCCATTTTCGTTTTTCATAATTTCAATTCTGACTTTGTACAAGTCGGATCAAAGTTACATTTTCACAGATAGATTACCCTAAATAAACATTTGTCTAAGTTTCGGCCTCAATTAACATTTCATTAACAATAAAGTTATAATTATGCGCAGCAGTAGAACGTGTTGGCTGTAGGCTAAACTGAATCTCTCACCACTTTAGAAGTTAGTACATTAATCATGGCCCGCTAAGTCACGGACGTAATTACACTAGCTACCAGGATTTTCATTGTTTCCTTAACATAGATAGGTATCTAACAAGTTCTAACTCAGTACCCTTGTAGATTAGTGGGACAAAGAAACTTTTAGGCTATAAATATGTCAGCTTATTTTTAATCACACTGTCCAGGAGAATGGGGTAGAAAATGGTAGCAGAAGATTTAAATTATATCTGCTAGGTACTAAAAAGTCACTCTATATACATATGCTTCCCCATATTAAAAGTTAAAGAGACATTTATCTGCACTTTCAGGTTCAGGTACTTAATTATTTCACCCCAAAACAATTAAACGCAACGTAAAACCAGTCGCGCTCATGTTCGCTTTAAAAATGTACAAATTAACGATTCCCCCGACAGTCAATCGAATTACACCTTAACAGCCAGAGTACGCGTTTAATTACTGTACTTACTCCAATATTAACTGAACCATATCACACGTTCAAACGAGGCATGAAGTAAACATAAAATCTTTATGTGCTTCCACAGTCACATACCTCCCATAAGTTGTTCGGAATTTGCATAAAATAATTCCATTTCAAAGAAAATTACGTATGTAACCTCTTCCTCTGGGAGCATTAACGTTTAGTGGAAAAGAGGAAAGTTTGGAGAGCTATTCTGAGAATCTTGCGTTTTACAATTTTTCTTGAAGAATATCATGAAGTTTATGAGAAAAACTGAAGCTTTGAGAAATATTTCAATAAGAAGATAGACTATTATGGTAGTATAAAGTTTATTGAAATTTTAGTTTGTTAAACTAATGTAAGATCGTTTAAATAAGTTTATTAAATAGCTAGGTTACATAAAACAATCATGGTATTATTATTATCAAGGGATTTTGCTCTTTTTTTTTACAAAGTTTGGTTACGACACTGATGTCTTGAATAATAACAAAGATTTAAAACAAACTCTACAACGACAACATTTAAAATTCAATCTTTTTACTCGAAAATCTAACTAAGTTGCAACTAAATGCAAGCACTCAGTTCCAACTGTGATCGACGTCATTCGTCTCGACCCTTTATTACAGAACTGCAATCGACCTCGACGTCTGTGGCTCGTAACAAACTTTAAAGTGCACTTCACAGCAAATGTTACACTTGTACTGAAACTTTCAGCGGACAAAACCGTGCAACTTCAGTGCCGAACAAATTATAAGAGCATCGCAAACTTTTGTTTTAATTGACGCTCGAACAGTTTGCTTTCAATTTATACTTTTAGTTTAGTGTTTGGTACTATGAACAACACTGAAGAATCTGATACAGATAATAATAAGTGATAACATTATTTAGTGTATTTTTATTATACATACTACACATTCAATTTTTTTTAATTATTGAAACTGATTTTCATCCGCACATTCACCACCTAGGCTCAGTTGAAAATTATTTGCTGAACTGGGCCTATTTGGCGCAGCAGTAAATCGTTCTGTTTAGTTTTAAGTTTTCTTTCATATTTGTTTTCTTTTTTGGTTGTGTGTCATCATTGCATCTCTCAATAAACGTTTGTCTTTCTCTTTCTTTCTAGTTTTGGTACTGCAGGATCACCCTAAATAAAGCTAGGGAATAGTTCGTTCTATACATAATCAGCCTGTGTGGCTTGTTCTGTCTATATATACTTGTCCTTTGGGAAATATAGGCGTGATATTGGTTGGTGTTGTTGGAACATCGCTATGCCCGGTTAAACTGGAAACCGACCCCAACATAGTTTTACTATAGTTGAGAAATAGGCCAGAATACGAATTAGTTTTAAAGTCTCTAAGAGCTGTCAGTGTCTGACGGGGTCCCCATAGAGGGCTAAAGTCTGCTGGAGCCGCGGGACTGTCTAAACAGGTAGCCGTGATCCTGGAACGTAAAGGGCTATTGAAGGATGGATTTTGGTCAGTACGACCCTGGGTGGGATGATCATTTGATTATTTTACCACAATAAAAAAGACCGTTTTCGGCGGTTACTGAGAATCTTTATGAAAAAGGTTCCATTGCCACTCAACGATTCTTATTCGCAAGAACTCCGGTGATTAGCTTTGAACAAGAATCCATTCACAAAAACTGAATGTTACTAAAAGGCTCTAGTTTGACGATGACTGATGGTTGAGAATGTAGTGGACGTTTCAAGCTGGATTATTGCGTAATACGTAATAAACTCGCATTCTCACTATGGAAATTTGCGAATTTACGTTGTCACGCGTAAGTAGAAACGCGTGGTACGCGTTCGTACGCGCAATTCGGTTGCTCTGGTCCAAACATTGTTTTAAGTACCTGTGTCATGTTCGTGAACGGGCGCTGTCAGTTGAGACTGGTCATCTCTTAGCTGCCACGGTTTATTTTAATTATTGATTATTTTGTTTCTGAATTGTCTCTTTTTTGTATTTTACTGTGGACACTTTTAACTTGCTACATCGTTCTCACATAATGTACCATCTAAAAATGAATGATGTAACAAAGGTTTTGTAAAAATTTTGGCGATCTAAAAAGAGTGTCCATGGAGTTTCTTGCCCGTTCTTCTCCATAGAGATCTACTTCTTGGAACGGGCATCTACGGTACTTTCACAGTTTTTATGTCTTGTGACTGGGACTGTAGCACCATAATTTTGTAGTATTTAATTATATTTTTTATGTCTTTGACAATTCAAAAGTGCCTGTAACTGGTCTACTTGAAATAAATGCTTTTGATTTTGATTTTGATTTTGAGTTTCTTATTTGTGGAACAAACAAAACATGCAATGGATCACCCGTTCACTTCCATTCATCCATACAGCTTGAATAAATCACCTTTGGGAAACAGTGCGCAGTTTACACCGATAGTTTAGCAACACGAAACTGTGTTCCTACGGTTGTTATCGAAACTCAAATTCTACATGCAAATTTAATCCCTACATGATCCTACAAAGCGTTTGAAACTTTTGTGAATTTGCAATGATAAATGTTAATACTTAGGCAGGGATACTCTGTTGTGTAAAGGGTAGTTATGCCCCGATCACGCCTTCAGGTGATACGACTATCGTCAAGCAAGTCACGCGTTTGTCCCTTGTGTCTTTCTAGTAAGCATATTGCTTACATGAATAATACAAGGGACAAAAGCGCGTCTTTAAGCATTTTTTTTTTCTCTTTTCGTAACCGCATTGTTTTGAACTGTGTTGTAAAGAAAATCATAGTGTTTGATTTTTTATGACTGACATCCATGGAATAATTCATAATCCAGTGTCAAAAGTACTTTTAACAAGTTATAAAACGATATAGGTGCTAACGAAAATAGAAACAAAACAAAAAAGCTACAGGTAAACTCGTTGTAAAAACAAAACGCAAAATGTACTCGTATAAACCCAAGTATTATTATGAATCTATTTCAGGTTTTTATTTTCCTACGTGGCGAGCACTTTTCAGTTTTTTAGCTTTAACGAGCGCGAGGGCATTCAACGGCCGATTCACTAAACAACGGGAGCCTTCACCGGGCAATGATTATTTTACATAGTAATTCTGTGGTATAGAACTGAGTTCGGTTCAATATTCAAAAACTCTACTGCTATGCATTTTCTTTTTCTTTCTAAAATTTAAAACCATCGAATGAGTTCTTCCACCCTGAAATGAATGGGAGGGACTGTCAGACTCTTACTGACTAAAAGGCCACCATGATTGGTTGCCCTTTGCGTTTCAGGATCACGATGATCATTAAGATGGTTCCGCGAACACAGCTAGACTACTAATGGCGCAATTTCATTAGTCGATAGGGCCCGCATACCGGATGCGAGAGATTTCTGGAACGCGTACCATAGGGCCGCATTCGGGGAACCGTTTTTATTATTCGATAGCCTGCGTGCTGGCTGTAGAAGAACCTCCATGTTCGTCGCTAGTTATTCACAAGAGCGGCAGACCCGCAAGCTGTATACCGACCGATAAATTTCATTGGTCGATATCACGATCGGTATAAAGTATGCGAAGAAACACTGCAGATGTTGTACCGAACACGTATCGACTTGTAACTTTCATTGGATGTTATGCGAGAACTCCCCGTATGCTGTACTCGTTCGGTACTAGTTAACGACCAATGAAATTGCGCCATAAGCGTTGGATGCTGAGTTTGATTCCCAGATCAGCTTAGTGTAATTGAGTTTTGTCTACCAGGAATTTCTGAGTTGCTCCATGTAAAATACTGGTATTCAGCTGCATCTGGTTAAACTAGAAGTCGCTCCAAACAAAGAACAGGTTAGACAGACGATGAGAACGATGTCTAAGTAGTAGCCCAGAGCCTGTTTCATGGTCTAATAGTTTTCTCCTCAATTTCACAAGACTTAAACATAACTTATCAAGGCCTTATTATACCTTACGCAGGCCTGCGTAACCCTTAAGGGATTTACAGGGCTGATTTTATATAATGTTATAATAAAAAGTAATCGCTTTATATAAAGGAGGCTCGGTTTACCTAGCCTATCTATCTAATATTAAGAAGTACCCACGACGTAGACGACGAGCGAAGCGCTTTAAATGTAAATTACCTTACACAGGCTTTAGTAATTCACTTTTCTTGCTTCGCTACTAAGTTTGAATCACTGGGTTATATAAACGGTGACGTTATAAGATAGTAAAGATAACGAGCTGTAAAAGATTTTTACTCATTTTACAAGTATGTTTCGCTCGTGTGGAAGTCTGAAAGTATCTCATAGGAATATAGCTTTAATTCAACGGCTGGTATAAAATTAATCCCATGTTTTATCCCAGGTCTGTATACAAAGTCTAATTCAGTTAAGCCGCAAAGATGCTAAAAGTAACGCACAATTCAATATACTTGCTTTTGCTCGCGAGTTCATTCAAATTTATAACACTACAAACACTACAAAATTAATAGCACTCAGGAGTAACGTAGCTAGGAAGCTACGTTTTTTGTGGTAGGAACCATAAAAATAAAACCATTTTAGGATTTAATCATTCATCATCATCAACAGCCGGATGACGTCCACTAGCTATAGACTACCACGTCAAACGACAATTCGCCACTTGCATCAATTCGGAAATTACCGCTACATACAATCAGACGATACCTCTTAATAACATGAGCATAGAAGTACGAATTCAAATCAAAACTTTAGCATTTAAACCCAGCAAATTCAAATATAACTACTCTTCCTCTTTCTCTCATTTATGTTTCAAATGGTTCAGCAAACAAATGGGAAGTAACCATGCCTGCTTCAACAAACAAAACTAGTGCTGCGTTGAAAATAGAAGCTATCGGTCGTTCTACACTTTGATTTAGTACGCAATCACACATTTATGACATGAATAGTGGGAGCGAGCGGACTGGTATACCTATGTGGTAATTGCTATAGAAGGATTAGACTGGCTAGGCTAGCCACATCGAGTGTATGCTTTTTGAACTGTCGGTGAAAATCGCTACATTTTAGAATACGATGTGGGAATTCGTAATGGGGAAATAGCGCTCAAATTGTACAATACAATTTATATCACAATAAGGAGGGTTTTCACGGATATTCGTAAGCCATTGCTTCATATTTTAGAATGTTTTTTTTTTATTGCGATACTGAAAACTAAACCCATAATAATCAACAATTACGAAAAACGCCCAGACAATGAAGCTTGAAGAAGTAGTGGAGAATGAAGTTAACCGTCATAGATCCCGCAACGAAACTAATGAGAAAATAATAGCCGAGGAGTAGGAACAACGATTGTTTCTACTTCCCTCCATATCAAGCAGGAGAAAGAAAAAAAAGACAATAAGCACAAGAGGGCGGGATCACTTGTGTTTCGTCTATTATCAGAAATAAATACCCGTGTGATCTAAAAATAGAAAGATTAGCGCCGATCCCTACTGTTGACACTATTTGTAAACATTGCCAAGACAAAGCGAAAACAAACAAGTGTCGCGTTCTATTTATGGACAAAATCTTCCGCTGTACACTCGGATGGATGGCGGAACTGAAATTTATTATGAGCCCTTTCGACAGCTTGTCAGCAGTATGCAAATCTGCCGTGTTTACTGTAAGTAATCCGTCTGAATTTGTTATTTTGAATAAGATTGATTATTAATTTCTGCCATCAATATTCTGCCTTTATAGCTCCCTGAGGCAATTTAAAATACATTATTCCATAAGTTTTGTACCTGACAATAATGGGATACGTAAACATGACATTTTTTACCGTTTAGAATCCGAAAATCGACGACGTCGTTTAAAACACATAACAGCAAAATGTCGGAATCAATTTCTGAAAAATTCTTGAGTAAAAATTGGGTTTCAGTGTATGAAAACTTTTACATAACGAATATTTTATGTGGTACCGCAGAATTTTCATTTAAAATGTGATTTCTTTCCCATGTAAATCAAAAAATTAAAGAAAACAGTGATAACAACGTTTTTTGAGGCTTCTAGTTAAATTACGGTTTAGCCTAGTACTGGATCTTATCGAAGGAAAAATGAAGTCGTACTGCGTTCAGTATACCTTCATTTTTTTCCTTGATGAGATAGATAGATATATAAAGTAGCCCAAAACTACCTAATTGTAAAGTACCTATAAGTTCAGTTCAGTATTTGTACCAAAACTACATAAATCCACCAAAAATAAAACAGAAACTAACTAAACTAATGATGGAGGCCTCATACATACAACATATATTTGTAAAACTAACAATGTCACAAAACATTTTTATCAAAAAACGTTTTTGCCTTTGTCAGAAACAATATGTGTCAATAATAAAAAATGCTACGCAGCACCCGCGCTTATAGTAAACCTATACCCGTCCAATACATGTCAACGTCGGCTGTTAGCAGTCCAATACTCAACATTTGACAATTATAGGCTTTATTGGTTCCCGTATTTATTTCTTGAATTCAGAAATAGAACGCAATGTTTCCTAAGTTTTTGTGAAAAAAAAAAAAACTTCAAAACCCACGTATAAAGTTCATTTTGTGCTACGCCTAGGACTTCTAAGATTGCTGTCTCTTTCAAAAGCAGTTGTCATTCTGAAATCAACTAAATAAGCACTCATAAAAAGTTTATATTCATAAATACACAATCTACATGGCTGCCATACAAGAAGGGTTAGTAATAGTTGTAGCAAAGGTTGTACCAAAACGCCAGTTATGTTTAAGTCACTCGTAAACGCAAAACAAGACTTTAAATAAATAAATATTCCACAACTATCACACAACGCCATCTAGTCCCAAGCTAAGCAGAGCTTGTGTTATGGGTACTAGATAACTGATAAACATACTAATATATTTCTAAATACATACATATTATAGATCGTTAGAATTTACATAAGTTGATCGCAGAAAAGCCAGGAAGTTCAATAGCTGCCAGAGCTCAGCGTGATCCCGATACAGACAGTACTGTCGTACGCCTTTACCGGGAGTCGCGCGCAATCTGTCGCTGTCCAAGACAGATGTGCCGTCGTTATGCCGGGGTTCCGCACTACCCCGCCTTTCCAGCGCAGGGTTAATACGAGCAAGTTTCCTCTGAATTTCAACGTGTTTATGAAAGGGTTGAATGTGCGGAATTGCAGATGGTGTCCGTAAGTCCAATTACGTAATTTTCACAATTTGTGCTTCGTAATTTTGGAAGTCTGCCTCCGATTACGGTTAAGTTATATTTTTTGCTCTAAATCAATAACACGTTTTACTCACACAAAACAATACAGGGTGTTTGGTGAAAGGTCAGTACGTACTCTATGTGCAACTTTTGAGTCGCGTCTTATCAGGCAACCGTGACCCTGAAACTTTCAGGTCTATCGGAGGATCACCGTGGATTTTAGTCAGTACAAGTCTGACAGTCCCTCCTGTCCTGGCCTGGGTGGAAGGACTCATTAGACGATTTTACCACGCTAAATAAAACATGTGCAACTTTTACTACGTGACTATCTCAGAATTATTAAAAAAAAGTTGTTTCACATCTTTTCGAGTTATAAGACCATGATGATCTCATATAGCCTCATATGGAACAACTAAAACATTGAATAATTCGTTGTTGGTTCCGTAGTAAACATTTATGTTACATAGCTGTCGATTTTCACGAGTACTACACGCCAAACAAATCACTCAACATACCTATGAAGTAAACCTAGTCTGAAACCAGAGTAAAAGCCCGAAGTCTGAAAAGCTATTGGAGGAATAGCATCGCCTTTAACTTTGTTGATCTTGTTAAAAGTCTGGAATGAATACGGGCTGGAGGCTGCGAACCAATCGCTCCACAAGGTACAAGCATGCAATTAATTTGAATCGAACGAGCCGACCAGCGCTGCAGCGCTTGTAAAAGTGCTGTTAAAGCAATTGCTATTTGCTACACTTCACACGCTAATAGGATTTCATAGCGAAGTTCTTTGGTATCTTGAATTTGATTGGAGAGCGGACAAATGAAAGTAATAATTATAGAAATTATAAATTGTGAGTAATTGGCGACTGCTACTACTATGGTATGAACGTCGTCTTTCTGTTAATTTGAATCACATGTCTTTCACTTCGAGAAAGTCATTCAATTTCCACTGACTTTTTTAATTTTGGTATCTATTATCACACACGTAGATAAACTGACTAGAAAAACTGTAAAAAATTTAAGTCAATAATCAAAATCATGATGTGAACTGCTAAAGTCAGAGGCTTTAGATTATAAAATGTCCAGATTCCGTGTTCGAAACAAAACGTTACGTTTTTAGTAATGCCACTTTTATATATATGTGTGAGTGAGCGCCGCGCACACATTTAAATGTTTTCCTTGGAGATGTTCACTGGTTTTACGTGGGAATCGTGGTAATTTTTTTCCGTGTTTTTCGCTTCAATTCTCAGTACTAGGAATCTTGATATTCTATAATCTAAGCCTCTGACATACATATAAACTCTCTGAAACGACTGCAACCCTAGTCACACGCGACATTGTACCATAAAATGAAGCTGAAAGTTCCTCAGAAACATGTGGTCTGCTTCCTCCGTTTACACGTCGGGAGATGGCCGTCGTTAATTGTGTTACGTTAATTAATCGACGTTTGTTTACGGATGTCTGGTAGATACAAAATGTACTTCCCGTGTGACCAGCTGTTGCTCTGTCAATGTACGGTAAATTGTGTATTATGCGTTCAGGAATACATCTAAGACGTTTTTACACGTGATAGATAGGAACTTGCAGACCAAAATAAAAAACATTTGAATTCTGTAAAAGATCGTCTTCTTCTGTTTCCTAACCTGTTTACCAAACTCCGTCGTAATTCTTCAACTGTCAAGTTATAAATAGCAGATACTTACTTTTTTTTAAAAGGCACATCTTAATAAAGTAAAGAAAAAAAACCTCAACTTAACATACAGAAATCTGAGAAAAGTCTCCAAGAAAATTGAATATAATAAGTGAATAAGCTCTGAAACTGAGGGTGAAATATCACAGTGAGCTTGACAGGCGTTGTCCACTCCACTCCGGCGGCCATTGTGGCACATGACGCTAAATGCTGCCAGTCTTAAACATTGCCTTTTTATTTTTCACCGGCAACTTTCTTCAGCTTCTCGAACGGCAAAAAATGTGTAGTGACAGCGTTGTCTTGGTTTGAGCACATAAAAACGTAAGGTCACAACAACTACTTGCGGATCAAACAAATATTTCTTTCGTGCGGGGATCAAACCCGCCACACTCTGCGCAACTGTTGATCGCTCAGCCACTGCGCCAACCGTGTCTGGCGGAAATATTGAAATTGTTTTTGAGCTGGCCGGAAATGTTTTACCTAGCCACCAGCGCTTCCAGACGTCCAAATTTGGCTGTAATAATATTGCCCGTTAAGACTCGCACCTTAAGATCGACTTTACAACAAAACAATTCTGAAGCTTAATATAAAGATCACAGCCCCCACGATTAATTTATGTGAACTCCAAGTACGTACTCAAGTTTTGATTAAACAAAGCTTTGCAATATATTAAGAGCCCTAAAGTTACGGAACCAGACAATGATTACAAATTCTGACACAAGTCAAACAAAGTACCCAGTTATGAACGTTCGGCTTCCTCAAACTTCAATATCTTCTACGGAACAAGTCTATGGGGACCATTCTTGCGTAAAACAGAAATTATTCTCAAAAGTAATTATCAGCATCGGCGGCATTGGCGTATTATTGAAATTAACCACATCGTTTAAATTAAAGTCAACCAGTTTTTTACTTTGTAGAAAATGTTACGAGTTGAGTGCAGTAACAAGTAAAAACTTTAACTTTGCGAAAGAAACTTGATTTAATTTAACACATTTGCATTAATCACTTTCCAAACTACTACAACCATATTATTTTACCGAAAACAGTACTGAACCAACATCCCTCCTCGGGCCATTTTTATTCAAACTGGAGCAATTGACTCCGTCCCGCTTAAAATAACTGCTCAGAATATACCGAGAACTCTTTTTCAACGACCATCGACAAATCTCGTGAGCCTGCTGACCGCACAGACTCTCAAAGTGTACTTACATACAGGACGGCAGGTCAAAGCCACACGACTTTATGTCAAGTGCTCGCAAAGGGAAATAAATTCTTCCTGCAAAGATTTAGAGCTTTTAATGGAAAATATTCATGTACTCATTTCAAATTCACAGAGGAACTCGGACTTTAATTATTGTCCCTTCATATTATAATGAATTCCGCAAAATCTTCTAAGACACCCATATTTATTTTTGTTAAACATGAAAATAATTTTTGTCTTGGATTTATACATTGTCCAGATTCCTAGTAGGCCACTGAAGATTAAAAACCAAATAAAAAGGAAAAATTATCCTCATCTTTCGATCCCTATGTCATTTAATATGAGCGTTGCGCTAAATCACACATGTGAAAAATTGTCATTACGAAAAACGTGACGTTACGTTTTGAACACGGAATCTGGACATTTTATAATCTAAGATTTTTGTTTTACAAGATGCTTTTATGATACAATTAATCAAAACTTGCTGAATTTGCTAAATATCAGCAATTTACTTGTTGTTTCAACAATTGCTTAAATAGTAGCAATAAATATCTGTGCGCGCGTGAAATTTTTGATGTAAGCAGCATTTGTTGGCTCTCGAGTGGGTTGGTTTAATGGACCATTTAGTCGGGAATGACCGCATTTGGCAACCAAGCAAAACTGAATCACGCGGCGCTCGTCGTGGCCTGATAAACTTGCCTCTACTCTGCTTTTTAGGGTTCCGTAGTTAACTAGGAACCCTTATAGTTTCGCCATGTCTGTCTGTCTGTCTGTCCGTCCTCGCTTAATCTCTGTGACCGTTAGCACTAGAAAGCTGAAATTTGGTACCAATATGTATATCAATCACGCCGACAAAGTGCAAAAATAAAAATTGGAAAAAAATGTTTTTTTAGGGTAGCCCCCCTATATGTAAAATAGAAAGTGATTTTTTTTTTAATTTCAACCCTAACGTGTGATATATCGTTGGATAGGTATTTAAAAATGAATAGGGGTTTACTAATATCAGTTTTTGATGATGTCAATAGTTTCGGAAATAATCGCTCCTAAAGTCAAAAACAATGTGTCCCCCCCCCTCTAACTTTTGAACCATAAGTTTAGGAAATATGAAAAAAATCTGGAAAGTAGAACTTTATAAGGACTTTCTAGGAAAATTATTTTGAACTTGATGGAAAGAACAGTTTTTGTGCAAAAAAAACAAGAAGGTGGTACAAAATTCCTGGACTAAGTTTGTAGTATAATCAATTATTTAAGTTTAAAAAAAGGCTATTTGTTAACACTTATTGTAACGGACGGGAAACTACGGAACCCTACACTGAGCGTGGCCTGACACGCTCTTGGCCGGTTTTTTTCTATGCACGCAGAAAATAAATTGGTCTACTTATACGGTTAAGGATTTCGATTAAGTCAATAGTTCCGCTATTATATGTTAGGAACATTACTAAATAAAACATAATGAAACTAAACCAAACTATTACAAAGCATCGAAAAACTGCTCCTCAACGCTGTCACCTGGTTTTGTGCCCAAGAAGCTGGCGGTGTCGTCTCATTGCTTTGTAATGCTTAGCCTTTAGTCAAGGTAAAAGCCAACCCTAATAGAAGCTATGTCATTTTTTGCCGGCGGTTTACAATAATAAAAGGAACATAAACTTTATCAATCAATTCTAATATTACTGTAAAGTTTGAATCGGATGACATGATAAAAAGTTTCATACAAAACCCCCGATTTCTCCGCCTTTGATACAAGTTAAGCAAAAAATGCAGTTTGTTTATTAAAGTCCACTTTTTAAAATGGCATTGCAATACGACAGAGCCTCCTTTTTGCAGCAAATAAAATAAGTTCTTTGCACTTTAATTGAGTTCACTTCGTAACTTACAAGTTTTATGCAGCTTTTGAATCTATAACTTTGCAGAATCGAATAAATGGCACAGGTTTTATCCTGAGTAAGGTATACAGCCTCGTCTGTTAGTTTGGAAAGTTATGGGGTGGGCAAATTGGATTAAATTTCATTTTTTATTGGCCATTGTTGGTTACTGAAACAACCAGTAAAATGCTTGATTTTAAAGTTAGTTTATAATTCGAGACCGTATCGACTTTCAATTGAAAATACAAATACGATTTAATAAGCGTTATCCAAGCTAGGCGTATCACTTTAAGTACAGTATCTAATTTATTTCATCACCACTGCTCTCAAAACAGTGAAGGAAATTATCGTGAAGAACGTTGGACCAAACCGCACTGGGCCCGTGCGGTGGATTATGGCCCACTCCTTCAGAGGACACCTGTGTCCCGGCAAAAGAAACATTATTAGGCCGATAATAAAGCGGAATAGCTATAGCATTTACATAAATAATATAATCAAACCTACTGGTGTGGTTTGATTATTTATGTAAAAAAACTTAGTAATTAGAGGTTTCACTCGGATCTTCAATAGTTCATACTCAAGCACGGACGAGATTGACTACTGTGTAAACATAAACCCGAAGCGCTGTGTAACTTTTGAGTTGCAACTGTAATGCAACTTTATTACTATATAAATAAATAATAAATAAAATAAATAAATATTCCACAACTTTCACACAACGCCATCTAGTCCCAAGCTAAGCAGAGCTTGTGTTATGGGTACTAGACAACTGATAAACATACTTAAATATTTCTAAATACATACATATTATAGATAAATTACACCCAGATACAGAACAAATGATCGTGCTCATCACACAAACATTTGTCCTGGGTGGGAATCGAACCCACGACCTCCGGCATAGCAGTCAGGGTCACTAACCACTAGACCAACAGGCCTGTCAATATATATGGCAGTATATGTGGCATAACTTCAGCAACTGCAGGGGAAGTGAGCACTTACACTGGGAATACTTTACTAATATAATATACAAACTTGTTCAACACGTGTTAGCAAGGATTTAAATTATTCGAGATCTTCTTTAGTTGCTGTGATGAACAGAACAGAGACCTTAGACTCTAGCACAAGATTCTCGTTTTTGTTCATCGATCGTTTACAAAATCAAAACCCGAACTTTGATTGCAACGGCCGTTGCAATATCTCATTTCAAACGACTCTAAACTCTATTTTTAAAGCTTTAAAGTCCTTTCAAACCGTGTTCATTCAGTAGTCTAATCGATTTTCTGTCTTTTACTATACGTCACAAAAACGTGAAAAGTCATGCTAGGGTCTCAGATTCGCAGGACGATCTCCGGCCACCGTAGGCGCGGGCATGCGGGCAGCGAGTAATGGGCGACTCGCTGTCCGACCATGGACCATGCCCGGGTCGACGGCGCGTTGCGCGCGCCTCAAAGAGTGTCAGCATAGTGACGGGGCCTGTAGAGGGCCAAAGCCTGCTGGGGTCGCGGGACCAAGGGATTACCATGACCCTAGTACGTAAAGGGCTATTGAAGGACACCGTGGATTTTAGTCGGTACAAGTCTGACAGTCCCTCCCGCCCTGCCCTGGGTGGGGGGACTCATTTGATGATTTTACCACGATAAAAAAAAGGGTCTCAGATTGTATAGTAGGATTTGGGAAGCAAGTAAATGCAGCAAATGTAGAAAGACATTCTTCTCAATAATTTTATATCTGAATTGTCTTTTTTTATATTTACTTTGGACACTTTGTAACTTGATACATCGTTCTCACATAATGTACCATCTGAAAATGAATGACGTAACAAAGGTTTCTGTAATCATTTTGGCGATTGAAAAAGAGTGTCCATGAAGTTTCTTCTCCATAGAGATCTACGCATTGGAATGAGCACCACGGTACTTCTACAGTTATTATGTCTTGTGACTGGAACTGTAGCACCATAACTATTTTGGAACTGTTTGATTTTTTTGTCTTTTGATAATTCAAAAGTGTCTGTAACTGGCCTTCTTGAAATAAATGCTTTGATTTTGATGATTTTTGATTTTAAGAGCGTGCCAGGATCCACCGCGAAAACAATAACAAAGAGTTTTTAGCTTTTGGAGCGACGATCTGCCCAACCCCGGAGTAAATAATAAACCAAAAATAAAAATCCAATTACTTTAGAAACAATAAGACTGTCGCAATCTTTTCTAAACGTTTTACAAGTCATTTGTTTTAATAGAAATGCCGGATGTCTTCCCTCCATTGATTTCACAATTTTTGCCTTGTTAGATTTATTATACCAACGCCGATTTTGATCAACATAAAAAGATATTTACCAAAAATGAATGCCTAAGTAAACCCACACTATTTGGAATTTTATTGTTAACTTTCAACGATACGAGCAACTTGTTTCATCAATAGTTTATTTAACTATTGTTAAATTACCGAACATTTTTTAACAAATGGTTAAACATCTTATAGGATTTAACAAATAGTTTAACATCTGGCCATAAGTCAATCTTGGAAAACTCAACAGTGGTTTTTTTGTGTCTCATAGTGAAAATGGGCACAAATAGAGCTGCTTTGTTAGTACGATTTATTTCCGCAGTAAAATCCACAGATATCAGGAAGTGGTTTTCGAATTCGCAGTTGACCGGACGTAATCGGACGTTAAATTGAAACCGCACGGGGATATAATGCGTTTCATCAGTGATATTTGTACCAATGTGACGTCATACCTAAAGGTGCCACAAAATGACCAAATTATAAGTAGAAATTATTGACCAAAATGTTTTGACTTGAAATAAACTTATATACCTAGGTAGTTGTTGCGTTTTAGCATGACAATAGTGGTTAGAAAAACAGGCTGAAGTGCTCATTCATTTATAAACATTAAAACAATACTTTTTATGCGTTTACTTTTCCAACTTAATTACAATGATGACCAAAGCATACATATGGGACATATAGATAGTATGATTAATTCATTATTAAATATTGAATGTTACTTAATATAGACTTCACGTGTTACACGGAAAATTCATCAAAGTCCAAACCTGACTCATTAGTTAAATTGAATTGATTTAGTCATGTCTAACCAAACCATTTTCATCATACCACTACAGACCTAAATCGACGATTGTCAGGATGTCGTTACCACAAGTCAACGTTTTCCGGCCACAGTAGACGCGAGTAATGGGTGACTCGCCGTCCGATCATGGACCATGCCCGGATCGACGGGAAGTCGGTTTCCACGCGCGCCTCATATAGCTGTTAGCAGTCTGATGGGCCCAAGAGCGACAAAGCTTGCCGGGATCGCGCGACTGTCTTATCAGGTAACCGTGACCTCAGAACGTAAATGACTACTGAAGGACACCGTAGTCAGTACGAATCTGGCAGTCCCCCCCGTCAAAGCCCGCCCTGGAAGGACTCATTTGAAAATATTAAAACGTAAAAAGGCCAACATGTTGGCTGGGCCATGGCCAATTTCTGTCGTCTCAGTGCCCCGCTGCTGCATGGCGGGTATAGGTCACTACCTACGGTTTAAAATTAGGGGTTCTTAAAATTAGGGACTTACCCTAATTTTGACCCTTAGGTAGTGTACCTATCACCGCCTTGAGATCTGGTAACGTGTGGAGGCGCAACGCTTGGGCGAATTTCCGCTGCCTCGACAAGTCGAAACGCTGCGGGAAGAGCTCTGGCGCGATCTCAGATATGGAAGGAGCAACTATCGCAACCGAGGTTCGGGCACCCAAAACCCCTCTTTGAGGAGTGGCTGTGTGGTGTACCTATTGTAGGTATTAGATTGCTTTCTATTTAATCGATTGTTTTATAAGGTACCTACTGTTCTTTCTCGGACTCTAGCCGAAAAGACGTGCATTCTTGATTTAAACCAGCAGGTTTTCTGTAAGCTAATTTGCTCCGCACGGGTGCAATCTCTACTATACTATGCATGAATTATACATATAAACCTTCCTATTGAATCACTCTATGTATTAAAACAAACCGCATCAAAATTCGTTGCGGAGTTTTAAAGATCTAAGCATACATAGGGACAGATAGCGGGTAGCGACTTTGTTTTATACGAGTACTATGTAGTGATACTGAAAGTAGGTTCTGATGCTTTGTAAGATGATAGGTCATATCGGTTAAGTATCTCTACTTTATCGTAAAAAGTATTCCTAAAACCAGTAAATACAGAATTAGGTCTTAGGATTCTTTTAAAGTTAAAAAGAACCTCACATTTGGTATCGATTCAGAAACCTTTCATCCTTCCAGTTTCAGTAAAGGTTACCCACAAGTTACTTTGAGATTTTCTCTTTGATGTACACATTCATCCCGAATACTTTTGACTCCGTACCGGGAAAGGTTTTTCATCCACATTCAGACTAATCCCAAATGCCGATGCTACGAATTTAGGAGATATGAAAAATCTTTTATTTGAAGGCGAATATTATCTGAGTAGGTAGTGACTACAAACTATATTTTAGGGTCTAATTTCCACTACGCGGGATCTATAGGCAAAACTTTGAATAAAGAGCTGTCATTCTCATTTATTTATACAAATTTTATTTAACACGTAATCCTGCTTTATTTTATAATTTATTGTTCTACAATGCTAATCCTAATCCTAACTTCCTAACTAATATTATAAATGCGAAAGTAACTCTGTCTGTCTGTCTGTCTGTCTGTCTGTCTTTTCTTCACGCCTAAACTACTGAACCGATTTGTGTGAAATTTGGTACAGACATAGTTTGGAACTTGAGAAAGGACATAGGATAGTTTTTAACCGACTTCAAAAAAAGGAGGAGGTTATCAATTTTATGTTTGTTACCGCA
This sequence comes from Agrotis puta, assembly GCA_943136025.2. Taxonomy (NCBI): domain Eukaryota; kingdom Metazoa; phylum Arthropoda; class Insecta; order Lepidoptera; family Noctuidae; genus Agrotis; species Agrotis puta. The sequence continues at coordinate 4,681,528 of OW964176.2, read as the reverse complement.
TTACGACCGACTGGGTGAACCGATTTTCATGATTCTTTTTTTGTTTGAAAGCTGGTGCTTCCCGTGGGACCACCATTGTCACCAAATCAGGATCTGATGATTGGATCTTGGAGAAATCGAGGGCAACCCTCAAATGTTATAGGGTCACCCATCGTTTTTCGTAAATCTTATGAAATAATTTAAGTACTTGCGTATGGTAAACATCATCTTATGTAGCTGAGCTGATGATGGAAGGTACAACTCCTTAACAGAAGTTTGTTACCGAATAACGACCGACTGGGTGAACCGATTTTCATGATTCTTTTTTTTTGAAAGCTGGTGCTTCCCGTGTGGTCTCATTGTCACCAAATCAGGATCTGATGATTGGATCTTGGAGAAATCGAGGGCAACCCTCAAATTTTATAGGCCTACGCATCGTTTTTCGTAAATTTTATGAAGTAATTTAAGTACTTACGTATGGTAATCATCATCTTATGTAGCTGAGCTGATGATGGAAGGTATAACTCCTTAACAGTAAGGAGTAGACATCGACTGATTCATTGTTCGCATATCTCAGGAACTTCACGTCCGATTTTTTTTTTTTGTGCTAGGTATCGTTCAACTTAGGGAATACTGCAAGTTACATCAAAATCGGTTCAGTAGTTTTTGAGATAGGGAATTTTATTAGCTTATTGTGTACATGAGGGATGTTATTACCAGTGCTACGGTTTACGTACCGAGGTCACGGTAATTCGTAAGTCCCGCGACCCCGGCAGGCTTTGGCCCTCTAAAATAATGAGCACTTAGAAAGGAATTCAAATAATTCCAACCTCAAGAGATTCCCTCTAAATATTAGGTATAGGTGTTCAAAGATTGTATGGAAACTAATTTTTAAGTTAGAAATCTGGGATGTACGATGTGAAGTTACTTAAAAAAAATATAAGTATTAAAAAAAATGTCACGTAACTTAATGAGGCAGACCAAATTCTACGCGAGCGAAGCCGCGGGCAAAAGCTAGTATTTTAAATAAACTATAAATAAAAACTTACTAGAAATGTAAAAAAATATATTCAAAGGACTTCAAAGAATACGTCCACATCGCTGACAACGGGACCAGTACCACGTTGTATAGGTAGCTAGGTTTTTGGCTTAATACCTATACAATACAAGACAAACTTCATTAAGTTTTCGATGCGCAAACAAATATCCAATATCCCCTCAACATTGCATGCTCATTGTTGCCAAGTGCCTACAGAAAGTCAATGTAAGTGTCCCAATATTAAAAAGACTGACAAAATAAAATACCTAGGTATTATAATAGATGAAACCCTTTCCTTCAAATACCACATGGAAGCATTAAATAATAGAATTCGTAAGTTGATATTCGTATTCAAAAAACTACGGATTATTGCAGATGCAAAAATAATTAAGCAAGTATATTTTGCTCTTTGTCAGTCAATTTTGACTTATTGTATTACTGCATGGGGTGGAGCGAGTAAAACACTGTTATTGCCCATTGAACGAGCTCAAAGAGCTATTCTCAAGGTGGCTACTTGTCGGCCTTTTCTGTTCCCTACTAACCTTCTGTATAAATCCTGTGAGGTACTAACAGTTCGACAGTTATTTATAATCAGCACTGTACTAAAACAACACACAGCTCTTCCTTATAGCACTGAATTTACTAATAAGATACGGAAAGATATAGTTTGTCCTCAAAAAAGTACAAAGCATGCTTTCACAGCCAAATTTTATATGTACCTTGGACCGCTACTTTATAATAGGTTAAATGAAAAAGGAAACATCTACTCCTTAAATTTCAGTAACTGCAAAAAAATCCTTAAGGAAGCTTTACAATCAATGTCCTATGAAGATACAGAGAAGTTACTACTTGTTCTTAAGTAACGATTGGTCAAATTATTGTAATTTTCTATTTATAATTAGTTAACTAAGTTAAACACCATAATTTTTAAACATCTTATATTGTATAGTCTATAGATTATTATGCTTATTATGTGATTATTTAATAAATTAATGTTACCTCCCTTCGCCTGAAACACAGGAATTCCTAGTTCAGGCATAGATTATTTCTGAACTCGACATAGATTTAAGAAAAATTGTATTTAACGTATACCTTATGTTTTTTGAATAAATTTATTATATTATTATTATATATATTATATATAATATTTATTGTACCTATCTGCCTTATATCCCTACAATAAAGTAGATAAATTCATCAATCATATTTCTAGGCACAAAACTGACTGTCTATCCAATATTGTGTACAGAGGCGCACGACAACCTATTCATAAAATTTTCCCAATCGAACATAAACCTTCTCTTTTTCTGTTAGAGTTAAAAATCTAAAACAGAATTGGGTAGAATTTAGGATGGTTGATTGGTGATAGTTAGTTGGATGTGCTAGCTGGCGTCTATACCATGTAATACAATTTTCATTGATTCTGATAGTTGTAACAGCAGAAACAATATTTTTTCTCGACTATTGGCGCTGAACGCTCGAAATAACCCTGACCAAAAATCTCACTCATTTCAAATGCTTCAAATACTAAATAGCGCCATCTCTCCGAAACGTTGAGAACTACACGAAACAACTCAAGTTCTTACTCTCTGGAAACCTGTTTTTCCATTGGTTACATTATCAGTGTAACTGATTTCTTCGGCTTAAAACACATTTTGCTAACACGTCATTGGTTGTAAACTTCAAATGTAACACAGTAACCAATAGCTAACATCAGTTTATTAGTAAAATTGCCACGTAAACGAGAACAAGGATTAACCAGAAACAAATTCTTTGTGATCTGTCAAACAGATGACTGTTCAATCGGTGTATCCGCCTTGAAATATTTATTATAAAGTGATACAAGTAAGTAGAAGTCTTTATATATTGTATTAACAAGTTGTTTGTGAATGTAATTGTGATATTTGTATAAGTTTCTCTACAAATTACTCAATATTCTCTGTGAATAATAGTCGAAACATGCTCCACAAATTGACGTCATTGGTTTGATTTCCATCACAAAACCAAAAGATTTTACAATTGAATGCACATTCTGCAATTTCCTACGACATAATCCATAAGGAATGGCTTACAATTCTTTCCAGTGCAGAAGTTAGCACATTACTATGTTTCACAAATTTTGGCTGACATACGAAAACAGGTATTCCTACGTTGAATTTTGAAATTCCATTGTAATGTTATTGTATTTTAGAAACAATAGGAAGTGATTTAGTATACTATTAGTCTAGTTTTCTTTAAAATCTGCAATGAAGTGCCATATTTATGGCCCTCGCACATTGGACAATTAGGTTTCAATTACTCTGCTTAATTAGGGGCTATTAGGAATATGTGTCAGCGCCTTGCAGTGTGCGACGCCCTAAATCGTAGCGTACAAGCCACTATTAATAATAATGAGAACAGTATTCGCGTGAACATAGATATTATCACATATTATGTGCATACTCCCTACTTCTGTAGATAACAATGATAAGATAGTGTGTTGTCAGTACTATATGTTTCAATCCATCCTTATACACCGTGTTGGCTTAATTTAATCATCTTTGAAATTGTTTTAGGTGAGGGGTCCCAAAATGACGACCCAAGTACAAGCTCTGTACGACTTCTCGGGAGAACCCAATACCACAGAGATGTCAATTACCTGCGGGGAAGTATTAACATTAATTAATACAGAAATTGGTGAAGGCTGGTGGGAAGGAAGGAAGGCTAATGGAGAGACTGGTTTATTTCCTGCTGCTTATGTACGTAAACTAGAACCAGAAGAATCAGTTCAGACTAAAGCAGCACCTGCAGCACCTCGTTATGACCAAGCAAATGATGACTGGGGAGACCAACAGTTTAGTGCAGGGGACAGTAACTTTCAACGAGGAGCTTCTCATGAGGAGGGCTGGGATGACGATTGGGATGATGATACTTACTCTGAAATAGGACCAGTCCCACAGCAAAACAAAGCTCAATATAATCAGCAGCTAACTCCCTTACCAGGAATGCCTATTAGTGACTTCAACCATCAAAATGAAGACACAGCTTCTAACTATGGATCTTCAGTAGGAACTGTCAGAAAGAGCAAGTTTGCACCATCATCCAAAGTCAGTGGTGAAAGTTACTTACTTGCTACGTTAAATGTAGAAGTACCAGATTCTGAAAAAGTTTACATAGTTCAAGAAGAAGACAGATATGAATGGTGGCCAATAACACAGCCATACCACGTCACTGTGGCCTCGCCAAAGAAAGAATCCAAGTTCAAAGGTATCAAAAGTTTCATTGCTTACCAGCTGACACCATCTTTCAACAATATTCAGGTTTCTAGAAGATATAAGCATTTTGATTGGCTTCATGAAAGACTACAAGAAAAATTTACACTCATTCCAATTCCACCATTGCCAGATAAACAAATCTCTGGCAGGTATGATGAGCAACTAATAGAGCGTAGAAGAGTACAGCTTCAAGAATTTGTAGACTGGATGTGCAGACACCCAGTGCTATCCAAATGTGAAGTTTGGCAACATTTCCTCACTTGTACTGATGAAAAAAGATGGAAGGCTGGCAAACGGCAAGCTGAAAGGGATGCCTTATTAGGTCTTAATTATTGCATATCAATAGTAGTACCTGAAAAAGCTTTATTACAGTCTCAAGTGGACCACATAACTGATCAATGCCATATGTTCATCAACAGTATGGACACTTCTGTCAAATCTGTCTCTAGCATGTGTGTTGCCCACACCAAGAAACTCCAGACCTCATACAGAGCTGACTGCCAGAAAGTTGGTGAAGCATTTGGTAGCCTCGCTGCATCACTTAGTTTGGATGAAGGATCACTGGCTTCCACATCAAAGCTAACAACTGCAGTCAAAATTACTGCCGCTGCTTACATTGACATTGGTAAAATGTATGGTAATCAACCAACTTATGATTGGGAGCCTCTAGGAGATAAATTCCATCTATATAAGGGTGTTGTTGGTGGCTTTCCTGATGTATTAGCTACCCACAAGAGTGCAGTGCAGAAGAAACGGGAATGTGAGAGGCTGACAGCTGAAAACAAAATGGAGATAGCACAACTAAATGAAGTACTGCGGAGAACCGATGTTATATCTTATGCACTTCTTGCCGAAATTAATCACTTCAAAGCTGAGAGAACAAAAGACCTGAATGCAACAATGCGAAAATTCTTGATGCAACAAGTTACATTTTACAAAAAAGTGGTTGAGAAGTTAGAAAATACTCTTAAATATTATGAAGAATAAGAAAATGTGGAGCCAAGTAAATGATAATTAACTAATAGCTGATAAATAGATCCATCACAGAACTCTTTTATGAGAACCATTATTTTATAAAATTAGTGTTACATAGTGCCAGGGTATGCTTTATCCTATTTGACAATGGGCAGGGTTGTGATAACTACTTCTCATTGATAATAATACACGTTGTCTATACTAATATTATAAAGAGGAAACCTTTGTATTTTTGTATGTTTGTATTGAATAGGCTCAAAAACTACTGGACCGATTTCAAAATTTCTTTTACCATTACTTAGAGGGATTCTTCCGAATCCGTATAGGCTATATTTTATCCCGGATTTTTTTTTTCAGAGAGCTTAAAAAATAAATGTCCACCCGTGCGAAGCCGGGGCCGGTCGCTAGTCCAGAATAAAAGCAAGCTACATCGACATCAATAATGAGTAAGAATTTAGGCGCATTTATTTGTCATCTTGATAAAAAATGTTTAAAAGCACTAATACATAATAATCAAACAAAAAGTTGAATAATTGTCTAAAATGTATTTATGTATTATTTTAATAAGGATAGGTCATACCATACGAAATCTCGTCTTTATTGGGCAAGAATAGAATTTGTGATATACTATGTGCCACCTAACCTGTGGCCATGTGACTAAAGTAGCCAGTTTATAAGCTGCAATAATATTTCCAACAGTTGTCATTATGTGGTGTGACTTTACCTTAACTTTCTTCTTGTCTAATCTAAAAAATAGGTATTTATTTATGATAATCCAATAATAATAATATGTATTCATGTAATCCCAAGGATTTTATGACAGTATTGAAATAAGGTTGCATAGAATGAATATACGTTGTGATGAATTTAAGGACTGAATGAATTGTAATGATGTAAATCATTATTGCATAAATTTTACAAAACTCAAATTTTCTGTATATATTTTTGCACTCTTACAAGGTCTTCATAATACAATGTCTTTTTCTGTATACATCGTTTATTTTATTTTATTGAATATACTAACTGTGGATCAATTATTTTGAGACGTTTTTGTTGTATAATTATTTAGAATTATAAGTGTTGTACTATATTCCACTTTTATAAGCTATTTTATTTAGGAATTTAATTAAATAAACAATGTAATTCGTTTTTATTTCTTTCAATTATTCAAATCCTTGATGAGTCTGACAATAAAAATCATGAAATCAAATCTGTAAGTATTTCAAAGTTGTCTTCTGAAAATACTTAATTGAATTTTCTTGAAATAACATAAGCTTTTTCGTATTTTTCAGAATTCAAATGAACATGAAAATTAGAGAAGTCAGGTGAAGAAGAATACACGTGACTGAAGCTTAGTGACGATGGCTGAAGAAAAAAAGAAAGATGCAAGTGCATTGCTGGCCAAAAAGAAGAAAGTGAAGCCGCGCAAATCTAGAGACGCTGACTGCTGTAGCGTCAACTTCTTGAAATGCGTCCTGCATATCTTCAATGTGGTGTTTCTGGTGAGTTACAACAAATTGACAAAACTTTATGCTCACCTTTTGTACTTACTACCTTGTTGTCATGCTGCATCATCCCACTGCTGGGTGTAATCCGCTTACAAACCCGTCCACACCAAAATTTTCTTTTTTGAAGTAATGTGTTCAACTGTTAGTGGGCAACTACCAGCAATTTAACATATTGTACTCAGTAGCGGTTGTAATTAGTAGAAGTCACGGAGTCTAGATTTGTGCCTGGCTCTATTACATGGGACATAACCATTTATTGGCAAAATTGAGCACACCTCTCGCACAGAATTTGGGGATCTTACAAGCATGATATTGCTCAACAAAAAGTATCGTTGTTTGATGTGGATGCATCTTTAGATATGAGAATTTGTCATTGTTGTCTATTGTCATTAGTAATAGATATTGTTATCATATCGACTTTAATCCTCCGATATCTTTCGAGTGCTATGTATACAGCGGTCAACAATAACAAAAAGCATAACTCCAAGAAAGTACAGACGCCAGAAGATCAACCTACCTCAATCTGTCATTTAATAGATTTTCAATCTTATCATAATAATAGAGGAAGGGTAATATTCGATTGGTAAAATTTGATAGATTCGGGTAGGTTGACCTGCAGGCGTCTGTACATTATGATGTACAATTCACTTTCTTTTTCGCTACACGTATGTCTTTCGCTTCGCCACGTGGTTATGGTGCATATAATCAGGCCCTATTATAGCATCGCCGTATCGTTTCACTGTAGAAAATGAATTTGCGCGCAATTAGTACTTATCGGTCTTTACTGATATCGTGGTTTTATAAATACTATTCTAAATCCGTGTAAGTACCTATTGCTAGGTGCACTATTTGTTATATTATTTGTTATTTCGTTGATGTTTTTTTATTTACTTTTTTGTTATTAATTTTTTTTCGCATTTCTATTTGTTAATTTGTGTGTCCGGTAATGGTTACCCAAATAAACGTTTTTTCTTTCTTTCTTTCTTTCTTCTTTTCACTACCTATGCAAAGGCCATTTCCACTATACATTTCAGCCAAAGTTTTCCAAAGAGAACCAACCGTCCTGATCTTGAGCAGTCAGCATCGATCCATAGTGCCGCAGGTTACTACTTACGTCTTCTCATACGCATTCTCCACTCATGTATAATGTCAGCTCCATCAACCATCTGTCCGTATGCAGACATGACCGAGCACCCAAAGGCAAGACAATAAATATATATCCGTTTTCGCAAACACTTGATGCCTAAATAAACATTGTTAAATTTTCTCAATCCTCACTACACTACTTGAGTTGTTACTAGAGTTGTTAGGGCATGAATGTAGGTGTTTCCTAGTTTTATTGTGTACGGGCATGAAGGTCGCTCGTTTATCTGATGTGGGTAAACGAATAGTTTCTTAAACGGATTAACTTCTGGGGCATGTGGTCATAGAAAGATTTCGTCGTTGAGGCATCAACGTCATCATCCAATCATGGTCAAATAACGGCCATAATATTTGACTTACGAAATGTGTTAGTGTATGATATAGCAAGATTATTTCTATGAATAGAGTGTTTTATACACTTACGATAACCGCTCATTATGCGATTAACCTGAGTTTTATGTAACAGGAAGAAAATCGCTGGACATTGTTTAGGAAATACCGAATTTTATCGGTTCTTTATCATACGTATTGTTAGTTGTAAAGTTTATCGGTATATTTCTTTGGACATGGGTTTTTAAATTAATATAATATAAAGAGGAAAAAGAATGGCCAGTGTAAACATTAATTGTTTTAGGTTGTCGTCACTCTGAAAATAAAAACAAAAAACTATTACATTCGCACACCACAGAGGATAATAACTAATTTATTGGATATAATTTATTATCTCAATTTGTGTATGGTCATACAGCACAACGAGTTCACACTACACTGCCAATTTAATATTCATTCCCATTTTGTCAATGATACTATATTTGTAAATAATACTTCGTTAAACCAATGAATCGTTTAGTTAGAATTATGTTCCTCATTCAAATGAAATATTGTATATTTGACGTAGATGGACTTTTTCCTACTAAACACTGTGTTTAAATATTAATACGTAATTTAATTCGCCATGCATAATACTACTCTATACACAAAACTCGAAGTTCTTTCCGAAATTTCTGGAACTTGCTAGTTAGAGGAACGAACTAAAAATTTGTGACAACATGATTAAACAGTTGTCCCTCCCGATGTGTTGTCGAAATTCATTAATTTGAAAATATTAGAGAGTAGGGTTCACTCAAATGTTTCGTTTTACTTTCGTACGTATCTTCGTTGACTGACTTAGAGAGTTAGTAGACTCCTGATTCCAATTCGAGGTGATCTTTTATGTAGCTTCATAATATAAAGCTTGATGTGGCATATTTCTCGAGTGCATTGCTTATATGAGTGTAAATGTATAAAGCTTACAGTTTAGGTCTAGCTAAACCCCATGCACGCGTATGTCAATACACCACGTACGTTTAATCTAAATATAGACCCCAGACTGTAGATAAAGGGGGCATATTAAAATATACATGAGTGGATCACCTAAGGGACAGTACACACCAAGACGCGACATGACGTAACGCGACGATACTGGAAATGTGTATCTTTTAGTTATGTAAACAAAGTTAGATTTTGAGTCGCGTCTCGATGAGAATTGACTCTAAATGTGGGTCAGATTTATATGCTATGCAATCACCATGCTTATGGTTACTGTAGCCGTGAAATATGTGGTAAAGATATTAGATAGCCAGTATAAATATAAGTCACAAAAATGAATGTACATAACAAAAGTAAATATTAATCATTTAATTAAGATATTATCAACTTGAAATTCTCAACAAGGTCTGACTCAGTGTTTCCACAAACTAAAGTAAACAGAGCCGAAATCTAACAGAATTAATTGATAACAGTTATCAGTCATATCATTTGATAAACGAGTTTATCTGCCTCAGTTCGCAGGCGCCGGCGTGCTAGGGGTGGGGGCGTGGACCGTGACGTACCGGCACCGGTACGTGTCGCTGCTGCCGACGCCAACTTACCCGGCTATCGCGTACCTGTTGATCATAGCCGGGGCTATGGGAGTCCCCCTGTCTGCACTCGGCTGCTGCGGGCTCAAGACTGAGAACAGAACCAGCTTGTTATGCGTGAGTATTTAGAAAAAAATGCTTTTATTACAAACGCCAGTAAATCCACCTTCCCCTGTAATTTTTTTCCAATCGAAAATTAACTTTCTTCTTTTGTGATAAAGTTGAAATTCTTTTAATCTTGAAGAAATTGAACAGATTGAGGTAGCTTAATGTGCTGGCCTTTGTACATACCACAACATTAAAAGAAACTTGAATTTAAACATGATTCTAAATATTAATAAGCCTAGTATTGTTATTATAGAAAAGATACACTAAATATGATTTTTTACTAAAAGTTGGTTGCGCTCCATGTCTCCAATAACACAACTGAGAAAATGAATGTTGAAAATGAGTACTACACAGACATTTAACTGTACAGTCATATTTAATTTCGACAAAAAAACTGATTTTTTAAATTGAAGTCCACATATCCTCTCAAGATGGCAAGAAGCTGTTTAAAATTACCTTTTCAAGAAGGCAAATCGAGAAATAATAACGCCACATGTAACATCCATGTACTAATATCCATTTTATAATATTCCCAATGCCATTTTCAACGACACCACACGCTTATCTTACTTTATTACATAAAAAAATGATTCATTAATCCGCTATATTCTGATATTCCAGTATACGTATTTCCTGCTGATAACCTTTATCCTGGAAGTCGGCGCTGGAGGACTGGCGTATTACTACGAAGTGGCCGTGGAAGATGAGCTGAGGGCGGAGCTCAACAACACGTTCTTGTCGAACTACGCCCTCGATACCACTGTTACTAACGCTGTTGATCGGATGCAGACTGAGGTTGGTACTAGTAGCAGACTTTATTATTAACATGGAAGAAGTAAACTTAAAAAATACACTTCGAAGAAATTGGGTCTGGAAAAACAATTGTGAAGATTATATGGCACCAAGAATTATACATGTTATTTTTTATTACTTTGATTTATGAATGCCACTCTTACAATTAAGACGAATATAACGACAATTTAAACAAAAAATCCATCATTAAGTAGCGATACTGTGATGATTTCCGACTTTGGAAATCTTTAGTAATGGATGAGGAACCTGTAAATAGCCCATCAGGGTACCTGTAATTACAACAATGGTACCAGAGATACAAACGCAAAGACCCGTTGACGACCTTGCCGCTGATTAAGTAATAGCAATTTAGCAAGGGACGGCGAGCGGTAAGATAGAATGTATTGAAAAGTTTGACACACTCACACTGTGGCTAATTCGTTTACACAACTGTCACACAGCTCAACGCTTAGCCCAAACTCGTGAACAGACCGTAAAGCAGTTTTCAATCTAAGATAGAAAGTATAAGGATGGTCGTTTCAAATTCTTGTTAGAATTACATCTTCCAAAAATGGTTGAGACTAGTCAATTGGCCATGCCACTTGACCCTGTATAATAAAGGGCGACCCTATTTATTGCCTACTATTATCACGAGAATATAATGTCCTGCCGTAAGGTAAAGGCCAAAATTAGCATATTTGTTCTTCTGACACAGCAAATTCGTTCATGTCCATCCTTTAAAAAAAAATCCTTACCTTCTTTAAATATTTTTTCACATTATGGCCATGCAGAATCACGTGAAGTATACAACTCACATGATAATAAGTAACATTTTACAATCAGACTATGTATTAATTTTAAGAAAAAAAAAACAAACCAACCAATTTTAATGGCTTCAACGCTATTCGCTATGAAATAGAAAAGCACTTTAATCTATTGCTGTTGGTGTTTGATCCAACCATTGAAGAGTATCTTTATTAATTAAACCAGTACTCCGCCCGCGAATTGACGAATAGGGATAGGAATTGGGATGAATTTGAACTAGCTCTTTGGGGTTGAAATTTCCAAAATTCTTCAAACACGTGTCAATTTGATTGATAAGTCAATATTCGAAGTAAATCGGATGTAAATTCTTTTTTATACGTTTTTAGTCCCCTGCCCTTTAGGGGATGTATTTCTTAAATTGGTTTTTAGTGCATTTAAGAAACATTTAGTGCAAAATTTCATTCTTCTAGACCCAGCGGTTTCAGCTGTGCGTTGATCGTGCAGTCAGTCGGCCAGTTAGTTTCTTCTTTTATACATATGACAGATAAAGAGACGATGTATTAATTCTTATAAATAATCACGTAAGTAATATAAATATTTTCTTTGTTGAGTGACTCAACTAATAACGATTTTATCTGTATTTGGTCTTGTAAACATATTGTCACGTCACAACATATTGAGTTCTTGGCTAGGCGCCCGGGCTTGTAAGAAACATTCATTACAATTGTATTTCTTGCGACAGTGTTTTTTTTTTTAAATTATATCGTTGATAAATTAAAATTTACAAAACAATATTATAAAGTTCTGACCGTTTTCGGCAACAACGGCCAATCTTAGCGGAGATAACCACAACAAAGTAAAAACCCAAAAAAAGTTCAACAACTGCTTCACGATAAAAAATGCCCATAACTTTACTGCCGCAGACACTTTGAGACGGCATTTACCTGAATCTGCCTTTTTTACCTTGTATTTTTTAATACAACGAATTGTTAAAACCAACAAAATACCAGAGGAACCATGAGTCATTGTTTTTTTTTTATGTTGCCTCACTCTCAGAATTACTACTGTATCCCCTGATACAGTTGTAATTCTCAGAGAGAAGCAAGTCAGTTCAGTTAAAAATTGAAACTCACTTTCTCATACAGCCAGATCCTAACAACCTACAGGTCATATAAATATTTGTTTCGCGCGGGGATTCAAACCACGACAATAAGCACAGCAGCCAATCGCTCTGGCACTGCGCGAAAGCTGTATGTGTTTATTATTGACCTCAACATTTGCCATTTGATTCCTCCCTCAGTTCAAGTGCTGCGGCGCAGTGAAGTACTCGGACTGGCGCTACAGTCCGTGGCACGAGCACGACCCGCGCCTCCTCGTGCCGGACTCGTGCTGCAAGACTGTCACCAACCGCTGCGGCGCGAGAGACCACCCTTCCAACATTTACTATCATGTGAGTATCCTTTGATGACATTGAACTACTGTTCTGGTGAAGATAGTGCTAATGCCAGCCGCTGTTATACTTGTTATTGGTCTCATTTCTTTGTCTTAAAATCTTAGATATAAATAAGCAAAGTATATCAATTTATGAGTCGAAGTGACATAATCTCTGATTCATGTCTGTATACTGATACTGTATTAGTTATTTGTTATTATCATTATAATCAACAGAAACAAAACGTTTTCTATTTCAATTCCAGGGTTGCATACGACAGTTCACGAACCACATACGGGACCACCTGATCATATTAGCAGCGGTGGGGGTGGGGATGGCAGTCATCCCTATCTTCGGGTTCCTGTTCTCGTGCGTGCTGTACGTGAAGATAAAGCACGTGATAGACTGACGGCGGGCCGCGCCGGCCAACGCTAAGAACCGCAAAGTGTTCGACAAGAGTGCGCGCGGGGGGGGTGCGGGGGGCGCGGCGCGGGCCCCGCGGCTGCGGCCCCCCGCCCGCGCGCCCCCTCCCGCGCCCCCTGCCGCGCCCCCCGCCTGCCCGGTGCACCCCGCGCCCCCCGACCCCTCGCGCGCCCCCATCTCCACCATCAGCGACAACGTCAGCATATAAGCTCCTTGCTGAGCCTTTGTGAATGATGATGATAGTGAAGTGCAATCTCGATGTAGACTTAGATCATGTGTTCATCGGATGTTAATCGATTATTATACCGAGTTAATGTTCGTGTCTAATTATAGTGAAGTAGAAACTGTGACCGAATTTATATCAGAGTGTATCCGAGCTCCAGCTCGATAGTGACTAATATTGTAAGATGGTGCTAAACTATTTTGTTATAGAATCGCGGGTAGCTAGCGCATCTAATTGGGAGGGAGTATCTTATTATTTAATTAATGAGCCATTTGGAATTGCAACTAAATGTAGTTTAATTGTGTCATTTTAAATGTAACTACCAAATATGGAGAAATTAATAAATCTCAAGAAATGATTTTCTCTAAATAACCACTGAGTCTCAACACAATGCAAGCGCAACTAAATATCAAAGAAATCTTTCACGTAATCTCGTAATTGATACACATTCATAGTTTATAACCTTTACTCATTTATAATTACTTACAATGCCATTATTTCTGATAGCAAACACAATATAATTGTTACTGGCACGATATGATGACGACATTTGCCATTCTCAGCGCTCGACAGTGGTACACGTGCACAGAATCTGAAGCTTATTTATAAATTCCTTTGATAAACAAGATGAAAAATATAGCCAATGAGTTTATATGCGGTGTGGATCAGACCTTATGAGCTGCATACTGATTCAATTGTCGGCGATCCGTTCTGCAATTATTATAAATACAGTTTAAACCTAGTCATTAAGTTACGAGGAAACGAAATGCAAAACAAGATGGAAATACGTGACTTGGCTATCTAACTAGTCCTGTTGTTTTTATCCATCAATTAAAAACCGACTTCTAATTGAAGATAATTGTCTAATATTACAATGTATTTAGAACAGAGAACCGTGTTTAATCAATTACACTTAAAGAAATATGTGCCTTACTACTTTATAAGATTGTATATAAAATAATGTAATGAATGTAATTTAAATGACAGTTATAATATAATTAAATTATTCGTTCATATTTTATTAATGAGTTTTAAATGATTATGTCCAAAGTTTTAATTGACAATCGAATTTTTTTGGCTGGTGGTTCATTGCTCAATTGTATACTAGTAACAATGCTTAGTAGGTAGAAAAGTAATACAAATGGATTACTATACTTCTGAAATTATCATATCTTTCCAACCTATCAAACAATATGAAAGGTTGTGACAAGGCCATTGCTATCAAACTATAACAGGGTGTCTTGTCTTTTCACAGAGAGACTGAATGAGGTCCGAAATAAAAGTTTTCTTATTACCCTTATCCCTTCCCCTTATACCCTTCAGCCGAATGAAACTTTAAAATAAGATCTGGCGCAACTTTCATACTAGCCTAAAACTACTTAATTTTATAACCTGCTAATCGTCATAACTTCAAGATTTCTTAACAGCATTTTTGCCTTATGGGCTTGTCTTAGCTTACCGTTATGTTGACATTTAAGCGCTCTACTGAAGATAAAATGTTGAAATATTAGTTTCAACTGGTTTTAAAGTAATACAAATAAGATTTTAAGATATCTTATATCTCGTATCATTTGAAAATCACGTCTCACAAAAAAAACTTCTCTTCATTTTAACAAATCGTGAAATAACAAGATACCTTACCGTATGCAATGTGTACGTCCATCCGTCATGACTTTTTTTTTTTTAACAATTGTTGAATGAGATCCCGTGTCATTGAGCCTTTAGTAGTATCGAATAAAAATACGCTCATCTCGGGATAACAGAGGATACCTAGTTCTACTAATAAATAAAAAATCGACCAATGGGCCACCAGCTACATATACACCGTCATATTGGCGTTTATGTTAATTCTAAAAACGATACTTAAAGCCAAATGTTATGATAAGTCATTGTTTTGTACGGGTACTTAATTGCTGTTACTATGTCTAATATTTCCACTTAATTTACTAACTTTTTAAACGTTATTATACTTTCTTTTATTCTATTTAACATCATTATGCACTTGAATTGTAATTGATAAAACCTCGCTACTATTTTTTGTCTTAGTGCGGAAAGGAATAATGTCTATTTCATTCCTTTTTTTTTTTGTCAGTGTGTCAATCTTTTATAAAAAAAAAAACATAAAGACACAAGATACAAGAGATTTTATCAATTACAATAAACGCCCTCTGTTAACTTTGTCTTCACGTTTAAAAAATCTTGTTAATTAATACAGTTCGACTAAAACGACAGCTTTGTTTTATTTTTTCTATAGCATAATTGACTTGAATTCCAAAAAAGAAACGATTCCACAATAATCATGTTTGATATACTAAAACGAAATGAATGTTCTATCATACTTTTTGGAAAATACTGATAAATGAATACTAATGATCTTTGAGGTAACTGGATTATAAAAAGTTTTACATAAAATAAATGTAAATTAACCAGTTCTTACTATGAACGCTTGTATTAATATCACATACTTATGCTAAATAATAAGTTAAAAACCAGTCTGTGTTTCACATAACACTATGTATTATTCACATGATCTACGTGTTGCCCATAATGAAGCAAATTATTTAAAATATTCACATAACTCTACTAAAACTCGATCTTGGTCTTTTTGATGTTAGAAATCCCAGAACACATTCACAAACATTTTTATTAAGAGGCTAATGGACTTCAACGGTCTTAATTGAGTATCATAGACCAACTTCATTAAATTAAATGACTAAATAATTACACTTTAATGTAGTGCAATGAAATGTAGTCAGTAATATTATCGAATTTCCTACAACTGGGTGCATAAAATGTTAGTCCGTGTGGCACTGTTATGTGCAGGCATTTCGTGTGTTTTAACTAGTAAACTGATCAATCCCGATCTCGGTTCTATCGACGATGTACTGGATATCATACACAAAACATCTACAAAAGCTCCTGAACTCAAGATCAAACCTGTACCACATCCCAGATTGCAAACAGAACAAACAGGTTTTCCTTTTGTGCATCCAATGGACAATTTCGACTTCCTCAAACACTTCAACAAAAATCCAAGCACCATGTTCCAGAAAATTATGAACGATATGAACAAGTACATGAAATCTAGTTTTTTTCCATCAGATTTTTGGAAAACAAATCATTTTCCAATACCAAGCTCAAATGAAGCGAACTTGCGACCATTTCAACCTCTGGGAGTGACCAAGAAACGACCTCACATTCAAAATCAAGGTGAACCGACTGTCCACGTTGGAACGAGTATGTCGTCGCCTGCGAATATTTATAACCAAGGTATCGCGACAATGCTTCACGGAAATACTAAACCAAAAACTAATCAGCATTTTCATAAAAAAAATAACGACTACGACTATGATTTCGATGTCCGTAAAGATACTATAAAATAATAATACAAGTGCATACTGAATATTGTTACAAAATTTGATTTGTCATTATTATACTTGTAGATATGTTTCTAGTTTAGTTCTAATTTTGAAACATTGTTAACGGCATTATCCGACCCAAATAAAAAAAATCGGGTACAATAATTCGTAGGTTGAAATAAAACTTTTACCTTCAATTAAAATATAAATACAGTCATAATAAAATTAACACCTACCCTACGACACAACTTAGTAGATACATTACATTGCGTTGTGTAGTGGAAACAAACAATTTGGGGGATGTCTAGTTTTTCAAATAACTTATTTTTCGAATAAACTTCTCAGTTCAAACTGGTTTATATGAGATATAAAAGAATAGCAATCGTATTGTGAAGATGACGCCTTAGTTGTGCACACGTCGTAAACGACCATAGTACTTGGTCAAGCTAGGACGAGCGCATCTTCACCACATTTTATTTATTCACATAAATAAAAATGAAGTCTTATTTCTTAGTGTTTGTCATTGTAGTTGTGAGTTATGAGTGTAACGCTGGTTTATTGGATGGTTTTATTGGTGGAGCAATAGACGTGAATAAAAAAGTGCATGACGCGGCCCACAGTGTCGCTGGTACGTTTTTGGGAGGAGTGACGCAAGTCCTAAATGGTCATCGACAACCAGTCAAACCACCGCCTGAAACTGTTGTCGTGGAAATTGTCGTCAAGGATGATGAAAAAATTGAGGAGCCAGAAGGACCACCACATCAAAACGGATACGGTCCCCAAGGTAACAACTACAACAACCGTCCTCCACCTAATGACGGACACAAACACCCTCATCATCATCATCATCATGGATATCAAGATAACCAAAATCCTAACAATTATAATCAGAATAATGGTAACTGGAATAATCAATATGGCAGCCCTAACAACCAATACGGAAACCCTAACCAGTATGGTAATCCGAACAAGCCATATGGAAACCCATATAATCAGCATGGTTATCCCAATAACCAATATGGAAATAACAACCAAAATGGACGACCCAGTCAACACGGAAATTATAATAACCAAAACAACCAGAATGAAAGACCCAATCAGCACGGTTACTACAACAATCACAACAAAAGACCCAACAACCAAAATGAAAGACCTTACAACCAGGACGAAAACTACAACAATCAAAATGAAAGACCTAATCAGCACGGTCATTACAACAATAGACCATCAGAGAACCAAAACGGGAATTACAACAACCAAAATGAAAGACCCAATCAGAACGGTCACTACAACAACCACAACAAAAGACCCAACAACCAAAATGAAAGACCCTACAACCAGAACGAAAATTACAACAATCAAAATGAAAGACCCAATCAACACGGAAACTACAACAACCATAACGAAAGACCTAACAACCAACACGAGAGACCAGATAACCAAAACGGAAATTACAACAACCAAAATGAAAGACCCAATCAGCACGGTCACTACAACAATAGACCTTCAGAGAACCAGAACGGGAATTACAACAACCAAAATGGAAAACCCAACAACCAGAACGGGAATTACAACAACCAATTTGAAAGCCCTAATAACCAGTACGATAACCCTATAAACCAAATTGATAATTCTAACAACCAAAACGAGAATGCTAATAACCAAGACGGAAACTTCGAAAACATATTTGGGAAACCTGAAAATTATAATCAAGGTAACAATAATCAGCCTTCCGAAACACCAAACCAGAGTGGATATCAAGATCAACCAACGGAACTCGAAACCTCCAAGCCCTTTGTAATAAATCCAGTCACTCACGGGACACCTAATAACGGATATAACCCGATTTATGAAACCACGAAAAAACCCATCGCATCTGTAGATAATCCTCTAACCATACCACTTGGACCCAACAATTACGTATACGGTGGTGACAAAATAGAGATCAATGCCCCCGAAAGAGAGACGGGCAACAGTAATCTTAAACCAGGCGACGAAGACGAGGACTTGGCACTTGACATAAGGATTGAAGAAAATAATTAAACCTCTAATATAACAGCAGTAAGCAATGTGACAAATTTTTTATAGAATCTACTCCTGCTATCATTCACTTCATAGCTATCGATTCAAATTCATTGTTGTTTAGCCCAATATCTAGCGACTGAAATCTAACTTGCCTGTCCAACTGTTACGAAACCAAAGTATGTTCTTTTTTGTATTTAGAAATTCTTATTCGTTGAATGAGATGTTTACTTATTATTATAATCTACTTCCACGATATTAAATTATATTTTACTTCACTATTAATTTATGCTACCTTCAGAGTAATCTACGTACCTATCTGTTGAAACAATCACTCGCATCTATAAATAAATATCATGTATAATTAACCTTTAAGGAGTATACAGATTGTTGTCCAAATATTTATTTTCAATTTTTATTAAAATATATATCTGTCTCTTTTTCGTTTATTTTGCCCAGGTGAACATAATGTTATTATTTTTGACCTATCTTATCTGAAAATTCAAATATCGAAGGTACAATCGCTTTTTTAAACACTGTTTAATTTTTGTTTTATAGGATCTACTTCATACATACCTGGATTATCCAACGAAACCGGTAATTTAATGTCATTTTTTTCCTTATTGTATATGCTATTATGAAAACAATATCTAACATTTTATATGACACATATCTATGACCAGTGTATAAGTATACCTACCTACCTACTGAATGATGTGTGTATCGCAACATTTTTGTAGATGAACCAGCTAACTGATATTTACAATTTGAGTTTGCGAAACCTTAGCTAACATTGTGTCTTCGCCTTAAGTGCAAAAATCGTGACGCCCAATGAACAAGAAACTGATTCCTTATTACGCGTCCAGCTGTTTCCCGACGAACACATTATTAGCTGTGTGTAATTTTTAAAGTTATTTCACTGTAGTAAATTATAAAAGAAAAATAACCCTGACATGAGTGAATTACTCATCGTTTTCGTGTTATTAGCACTAGGAAAAATCCACGGCCAAAAGGCAGTCGTGTCGCAAGTTACAAACCTACAACCTTTGCACGTGCCTGCGTTTGATCGCAAACCGGTTTCAAATCTGGAATATAGCGGTCTTCGAACTTCGAAACCTCCACGGCTGTACACAAATCCGCCTCGATCAGCTGATCGTGACCAGTCTCATAAAACCATTGTAAATGGCAGTCATTATCTTCCGCCGTCTACCGTGGGAAATACCCAACCAAAACGGAAACTATTTGTTTCTTCTAAGTTTCCCGACAAGGTGAAAATTAGTGATCTAGTGAATAACACCGAATACAACTATAGCAACGATGTGTACGCAGACATTAATTTTGAGAATAACAGAACCTCAGGATACGTCGTAAAGCCAGTTAAATGGAAGAATACAGTTAATATGACAACAGTGAAACCAGTATCTGATAGTATACACATTCTAAATAATGGAAGTGTGCCTGATGTGGATGAACGATCATCCTTTAACGGCGATCCATGTCCTGTAGGGTACGCCAAGGTAAATGGAGAGTGCATCAAGGCGGACAAATGAATAATAATTCAACTTGACGGCACTTAGTGGGCATCCAGAAAGTACTGTTTTAAAGTGTGACCAAGTGACCCTGGAAAATCCTTCAACCCTATCAGTGCCGGTGTGATAATTAATGTGATTAACTCATGAAAATTGCTGTCCTACATAGGTACTCGTATTATAATTAGGTACAGACGCCAGCTCATCAACCTACCTCAATCTGTCAAAGGATATTGCCAAGCTTCCCTTGAAGCCTCAGCCAAATCCCAAGAAAGATGAATTATATATCATTAAAGAAGAAAACAATAAAAGAATTTAATAGTATAATTAGTTTTCCATAAGAAGTAGACCGAAAAAAAAAATGATTGACCACTCAACATACTAACTTTTACGTTTACATAAAATAAACTTTTAAACGATTAATCATTCATCAAATTAATGATTTTTTGCATAACATTCTCGCATATATATTATGTTTTATGTTATGAATTATCTTTAATATAGAAAATCTGTTGGACACAACATAAATCGGGCCGATTCTTGTCATTCCCCGTTCTTTAATAGATTTCAACCTTATCACAATGCAAAAGTAGAAGGTTACAATGTTCGTTTGGTAAAATTTGACAGATTTAGGTAGCTTGACCAGCTGGCGTCTGTACGTTGGTTGTGAAGTGATTAATAGACAATAAACGGTAAATTATTTTATTTAGTATTAAGGGAATTATGAAAACATGACTGCAGGATTGCGATCTTGTGAGTCACGTCTAATTATTATTATTAATTTAAAATTCATTTGAAAATAACTTAGTGGAAACTGTTTACCTTTTCTTCTATTTAGAGTTGGCTAAAACTTTCCAGACGATCTGTCAACCTGACAGTCACCAAAACAACGGAAAAAACCCGCGAAGTAAATCTTTTGTGCGGTGTACCGTAAGTAAACCTTCTAATTTAAAAAAAAAAGGAAACCTACGATAACAGAAACTAGCTTGATGAATAGTAACTTAGCTGACCAGGATATTCGAAAATACCTAAATAACGATGATGAGTACGTCAGAAAACAACGACGAACGAACTAAACAATTTTTTTTTAATTTTACGACCATGATCGTCATTTCACTTTCATTTTAAATGCACTGCTTGACTTAGGCCTCTCAAGAGCGTCGACAGATAGACCAAAAATGCACATCTGGCATCCAGATTTTCTAATTTGCTGTTGAACAATTAGCGCAATAAAATCAGGTACGGACCCGTGCTTCACTGATCATCGTTTTACTTTTGAAGTAGCATCTAATTCTAATGGTTTTTTTCCTTTCTATAACGGGGAACCCTAGTTCTGTTTTCTTGATTAAGTCTATGCTAAGTATCGGCCAGTAATATCCCCCTCAAAATGCAAATCGGTCCAGTCCTTATTATTAGCTTGGTGAGACACACAGACAGGCAAAAATAACATTGTTATTACTGTTTATTTTCAAAATCAAAATCATTTATTTCAAGTAAGCCAGTAACAAAAATAGTTATTGTGCATGCGTTGCCCCGTTGCGTTTCCCGGACAAAGACATCTAACGCCTGAATTTATTTTCATAGCTATAAAATGACGATTGACGTTCTCAGTCTGCCAACGTGGAAAGTTATTTTGGGAACGAAAGCACATTTTGGTCAATCATTTTCGTATTATTAGCCATTTCTTCTTATTTAATTATTAATTAATGCTGATAAAAAATGCGATGACTGAAATTATATCATGAACGCGATTGCAACACGTACGCAACAGTACCTACCTACAGTAGTGTTTTACTCGATAACGTAACAAATTGAATCAACTATGAATGCCTTTTTAAGGAGAGTAAATTCAAAAACAATGGTTTTGTACCGCAAATGCTAGGGTTTTTATCAAATAGGCTTTTTTTTAGTGTGTTTGTGGCTGAACTTGTTTGTTTTTTATCTAGTTGCCAATACACAAAACTTCCCGAATTTGTGGTAACTTTCACTTTAAATACTAAACAAAACGCGGAAAAATCAGTACAGCTTGTTATATTATGAGCACCTTGCTCTTACGAGTAAAAATATATTAGAAGAGCAGCACAGCACTATAAAAATATATCTCGGATCACATTATCACTTGCAGAATCTATTGGCTGTACCATACACAATGGATAATTAGATTCAGTTATTTTAATACTTATAATACAGATATACAATTTTTTATTCAGAATCTATCATGAAACAATTCATCTTTAATTTTTCAGGGTGATTCCTTAGTTGAAAATAAATTGATAACGTGGACAACCCTAAATGTGTTTCTACAAATATGGTAACATTGGAAATGAATGTCAGTGTCATTTCATTAGAACGTGGAGTAGCCGGCATTACTCCTTTTGTAAAAGATTTACAATTTTTTCGAAAATCTATTTTATAGAATTTACTCTTTAACACGCCAACTTTACAAAAATAAGAAATTATAAATCCAGATTCAAGAAGATTACTATTTAGTACAAGTTTCAAGTTAAAACAAACACCACGTGTGCGATTTTGTTCTACGACACATTAGGGATTAAGCTTCAAGTTGCTTTTAATGTGATCAAAATACGTACAGTGTATATAATCGTGATTACTGTATAAGACAGTCTCTTCAGCACACTCCACGTGCCACTAAAATGTCTGCCAAGGGCGATGTGGACCTTCGCGATGGACTCTCCGCTGCACAGATCTTCGAAAACCGCGAGGGGTTGACCTACAATGATTTTCTGTTGCTACCCGGGTACATAGATTTCACGGCCGAGGAAGTAGATTTGACGTCGCCTCTAACTAAAAAGATTAACCTGAAATCTCCGCTTGTATCCGCTCCTATGGACACCGTGACTGAAGCCGACATGGCGATAGCGATGGCACTCTGTGGTGGCATCGGCATCATCCACCACAACTGCACGCCGGACTACCAGGCCAATGAAGTACACAAAGTAAAGAAGTACAAACATGGGTTCATCAGGGATCCTGTATGCATGGGCCCCGACAATACTGTAGCTGATGTTATTGATGCTAAGAAAAAAAATGGTTTTACTGGTTATCCCATCACAGAAAATGGCAAACTGGGGGGACGCCTCATTGGGATAGTCACCTCTAGAGATATAGACTTCAGGGAGGGAGATCCACAACTAAGTCTAAAGGAAGTTATGACACCGATTCATGATATGATAACTGCTCAGTCTGGTGTCACTCTACAAGATGCTAATTACATACTGGAAAAGAGCAAGAAAGGCAAATTACCTATTATTAACGGAGATGGTGAGCTGGTTGCTCTTATTGCCAGAACTGACTTAAAAAAGGCTCGCAGTTACCCCAATGCTTCTAAAGATTCCAACAAGCAGCTTTTAGTTGGAGCTGCAATTGGTACTCGTGAATCAGACAGGGAACGCCTCAAGTTGCTAGTTAACAATGGAGTAGATGTGATTATTCTTGATTCATCTCAAGGAAATTCAATATATCAGATAGAGATGATAAAATATATAAAGAAGACATACCCTGACATTCAAGTGATTGGAGGCAATGTTGTGACAAGAATACAAGCTAAGAATCTTATTGATGCTGGTGCTGATGCCCTGAGAGTTGGTATGGGCAGTGGCTCTATCTGCATAACACAAGAAGTAATGGCATGTGGTTGTCCTCAAGCCACGGCAGTGTATCAAGTAGCATCCTATGCTCGTCAGTTCAACGTGCCAGTTATTGCAGATGGTGGAATACAGTCTGTGGGTCACATTGTCAAGTCATTAGCATTGGGAGCCTCAACTGTCATGATGGGTTCTCTACTAGCTGGAACATCAGAAGCACCTGGAGAGTACTTCTTTTCTGATGGAGTCAGGTTGAAGAAATACAGAGGAATGGGCAGCTTAGAAGCTATGGAAAACAAAGATGGAAAAGGGGCAGCAATGAGCAGATACTTCCACAAGGAGACGGATAAGCACCGTGTGGCACAAGGAGTAAGTGGAAGCATTGTGGACAAAGGCTCAGTCCTGCGCTTCCTGCCATACTTACAGGCAGGCATGCAACATAGTTGCCAAGACATTGGAGCTCGATCAGTTGGCATCTTACGTGAAATGAGCTACTCTGGAGATCTGAGATTCATGAAGAGGACTTACTCTGCTCAATTGGAAGGCAATGTGCACAGCCTGTTCTCTTATGAAAAACGATTGTTCTGAAAAAGTGTCAAGTCTCATGGACTTAAAAGCTAAATCAATATATGTATATCTGATTGTAAGGAAAGATCTAGTAAATATTTGAAGAAATTAATCAATTTATTTTTTAAGACTATGAGTTGGAATGTAATTAGGTGTTAAAAATAAATATATGTATTATATAAGTGTATGTTATCCATTGCAACAGAGTATTCCATTTTAATATTTTATCGTGTTTATTTCTTGATGTATTAAGATTTAAGCAATTTGTTGCTTTGTGATAAAAATCAAGTTTTAAATAAAGTGTGAACTTAAAATATCTTCGTTTTATTTTAACACAAAATCTCACGCCCTTTTTCTGTAGGTATAGGCAGGGGGGTCGCGGGACCAAGGGATTACCGTGACCCTAGTACGTAAAGGGCTATTGAAGGACACCGTGGATTTTAGTCAGTACAAGTCTGACAGTCCCTCCCGCCCTGCCCAGGGTGGGAGAACTCATTTGATGATTTTACCACGAAAAAAAAAAAAAAAAAAAAAGGTATAGGCAGGAAGTACAGTCCGCCACCTTACAAAGGGTACCTTACAAGTACACCACTTCAGAGTACTATACAATCGACCTTTAACAATTCGCTACACCTACTGTTCATAAATAATACACCAAGTGTTAATAAGATTACTCTTACCTTGTTAGAAGCCAAGACAACTATGCAAGGTTTCTTACTTCTAAGTGAATCGGGGTTTATCAAAGCTTACTTGTAAAGGTCATCGTAAACACCATCGAATTGACGGCACAGTGGTTGAGCAAACTACCTGTTCAGCGTATCGCGGGTTCGATCCCCGCTCGAAACAAATAATTGTTTGACCTACAAGTAGTTGTTGTTCCTGGTCTGGGTGTTTGTGTATGTGAGTTTCTATGTTTATAAACGCAGTTTTTTAAATAAAAAAGGCATTAAAGCGTCCTTCCGTACTACAGAACTTGTAGTCCAATCCTAAATGAACTTTCAAAATTTCCAGACAACTTTTCCAATTTTCCATACTCTTAATCAGCCCATTGTGCGCATTCAAAAATGAACCGTATCAGATTGTAAATAAGGTGAAATAGTACCTAGCTTTATTTCGAACCTGTATTTACATACATCATTGTAACTGTATAATTAAACCAAGCGGTCAGCAACCTTTTGGTAGGCACGGGGCAACAAATTGGCAAAATCAAGTTACGGTGGACCGCAATATAATTTCTTTCCGATTTATTACATTATAATAAATCGGAAAGAAATTATATTTGAATTTTAATGACATAATTAAGGCTATTAGGCCTTAATTATTAAATAAAATCTTCAAATTAAGTAAGTCGCGTTGTTCTAAACCATTAAGAGGGCCCTTGTAGACAGCACGCACTGAGGTAGGGAAGCATCCCTGCTGTGGATGTCATTGTGATGAATGTGTAAAGAATCCTGGACATGAGAATTCCTGATAACTACAAAATAATGTTAGGGATGACAGGTGTGTTCATGGAGAGTGTTCAATAAAGAAAACAACGACTGTTCTAATAATCACAATTTATTGGAATTATAAATGCACAAGCATGATTATTGGAATTTGACAATAAATATCATAAAAGTGCTAAATAACTTAATAAAAATTATATGTGCTACAATCTATGATTTAGACTGGTGCGTCCAAAAATGTTAAGCTTAACATTTTAAAAACTGCATCCTAGCTAGCAATACTACCGCGACTGCACGTAATGTTATCGTCTGCTGAATAATAATACTCCTTCTTCTTCAAAACATACTAATTAGTCGTCCATACTGCCAAATGTAGTAAATTTCTAGAGAGCGTAGCAACCACGTGATAATACAAATATTTCTAATATACCTAATAATGATATCAAGTCAGTATTACACTGGTCTTCAACAGGATCTCGGTGTCGTGTTGGCTGAATAATAAGTATCGTTTACATTGTTAGCCTCAAAATGCTTAAAGTTTGTCTTGCTGACTATATCAAGACAACCCAGCTGATAGTCTACCCTGACAAACCAAAAAGACGTTGGAAGCGACCGGCTAAGTCTCAGTTGATAACGCGGTTACAAAAACTATGAAAACTACTCATTTCTTAAAAGTTCAAACTATCAAAGCGATAAGTTCGCTTCTCTGTTATTAATGAATTCAAGGCAGAGGCAGACTTAGCAGGTCTCAAATTTCGATATGCATACACTCGTAATGTGAGTACATGCTATAACGACGTCTGTATCTTACTTTCTCATACCTAACGCACCAGTCGGAATGCACGAAGTCAAGCGACCAAAGCGTATAAATCTTACTGAGATTAAATCTTGGTTTCAGCACGTTTAAGTGTGTTTCTAATATTTAAATCATCGAAGGTTTGATATTGACTTAAACTAGAACAAAATACCTGTGGACCTAGGAAATAGCGGAGTCTCTTTTAATACAAAACTTTGTTTATTATGGTGCTGTTTGCGATAGCGGTTTTTGGTGTCTGCGAGGCTAATCATATTTTTGGTGTAGGTATAAATTGGGTCCATCCACATTTTCTAGGGCCATGGAAGCGCGGCAACTCGCTCAAACGTGCTGAGGAGACTGTAACGCAGCGCGGTACGAGTGCGCCTACTCCTTGGGTGCGTCTGCGTCGCCGTCGTCATCCTGTTCGCGCTGGAACTCGGGTCCGTGAGTGACGTCATCTTCGAACACGATCTCCTCTGGGTCAGGGGCGCGCGGCAGGAACTCCTCGCCTGGACAGATCTTCTTGAAGATCTGCTCAGCCTGCGGAAGAAATATAACATTTTTTAACTATCATACACAAGCTGTTCCCCGTGGTTTCATCCCCGCTGCTCGTTGCCAATGGGCCCGATTGATAGACTATCCAACACAAAAGGAATTTTTCAATTTGAACTAGTAGTTCATGAGATTTGCGCGTTCAACCAAACAAACAAACTCTTCAGCTTTATAATATTAGTATAGATTCTATCGATAAGAGAAAACGTTTGCAGAACATATCTATAATTAAAATGAGAATAAAAAATATTTCAATGCAATTAATTGTTTGAGATGAGTTGGACTCGTACTGTGAGGGCTGGTTCGAAGAGGCGCTGGACAAGAATACATGGAAAAACTTGGGGGAGGCCTTTGCCCAGCAGTGGGACAGTGTAGGCTAATAAAAAAAAAAAAAATTTATTGTTTAACTTTTATCGCGTGCTTTTGTTAAAAGCTGCTGTGCCACACATGAGGTAGGTATAACTAAGAAAATTAAGACGAGTACGAGATGACCATCGTTACAATAGAGCTTATACAACAACATTATGTTTAACTATAGATAATAAAATAAGAAGGGACTTCATTGGAAGAAATATGGAAAACATTCGACCAATATCTTTACACCTGTAAAATTATTTTCCTTCTTTATTTCGACCGCGAACTATAAATTGCACCATAATTTCATTGAACCCACCATGTGTTCACTTTGCTTATCTATAAACAATTATAATTATGTTTATGTTAGTCTATCGGTAACTGTTTTAAATATTTATTAGAAACACGCAGAAGATAACACATTCCTTAAGATAACCGTAAAATTAGGTACCTACTGATACCTACAAATTAACTGTCTCGAGTACCGTGTTGGGTTCAGTAGGTAGTTTTAAAATGATTGGAAAACTATTTTATAGCTTTTAGAAATTGAGTTGTCAATTTGTTTCGCAGCAAATTTCTCTTTGTTTAACATTGATATAACACTATAGCGCTCTGCATTGGGATATCTATATGTATAATTAAAAATTTATTGCTAATCGTTAGTCTCGCTTAAACTCGAGAACGGCTGGGCCGATTTGGCTAATTTTGTTTATTCTTTTTGTGTATTATTTTTTGACATCTAGGGAAGTTCTAAAAAGAGAGTATTTTATTTTAATAGATTCTGAGATGGTACGAAATTTGCCGGGTCAGCTACCATAATTTGTGTTCATCATCTAAAATTATATTTTGTGTCTTCTTTCCACGCGACAGTACGACAAACATATCTACGTATTCACTATGTATGTACTAGATGGTAAAAGACTAGTTTATAAATATACGATAAGATAAAATTATTGTCTGCTGAACCCTAGAGATTGTGCCAACACTACAATCGTACAATCTGTCCTGTATTGAGTAATGAAAAACAGTTACAACGATAATTTGATCGATGACTGATGGAAATAAATAATTATCATGTTTTGGGTCATAAATCATTTTGTTATCTAAGCGCTTTTCATATTATTTATTAGGCAACAAACTGAAAATAAAAAGGCGGTGTATAAAATAGTTCTACCTATTCTAATGGGGTCTCTAAGTATGAGGTCAGCCCATAATGCTATACATAAACAGTATTTCCAATTGATAAAATTTGAACATGTTAAGACAATAAAAAGAATAATATGTAGTACATTTCTTATATTTGATCATTAAATAGTAGACTAGATAATGTCTAACTGATCTAACATGATTTCTATTTCTTTGTTTGTAATTTTAATCACAAATTAATTTAAACATTCTCACTTTGCTTTTTGCTTTTTTGCAACATTTTGTGCACAATAAAGAATATATACTATACTTCTCAAGCTTTTTCTAAGGTCAATAAGTCTTCCAAATAAATATGATCATGCCAAACCGGTAAGAAATACCAAAAAACATGTTTTAAAGCTAAAAGGCAAGGTTTATGGCATATACCGGAAAATCATCAGCAACATTTTGCTAATTGTAATGTAATTGGATAGTTTCACCTCAGTAACACTAGGTTGGTATGTTTCGCAATAGTTTCATTGTTATCCAATTTTTACCTAATATCGTTGACATCCGCATGTTATTAAGTTATCACAGTATCATGTTCCACAACGTGACGATGCCACTGAACAAACTTGGGGGTCACGGCCCCATCTCTATAATTGAATTGCTTCATGTTCGTCTACAGTAAACGTTGATGTCAATAGAATAGCGGTTAATTGTGGCCATAGAATACTAATAGATGTCTATGCGGCTACGGGCGTTAACCAAGTAGGTTTTGTTTTACGAAGTGTGAGTTAGTGTTTGTCGATTATACTTTGACCTGAATATTAATAAAAATAATGAATAAATTAGGATTAATGAGTGATGATGAACACGACAACGTGTAAAAACGCTAACTGGAATGTTGCGTTTACAGTAAATACAGATTACTATAAAAACATAACATTTCTGGCGCAGTCGGGTACTAAGAGATGATAGTATTGTTGAACACGCCAAGGTATAAAAATGCTAACTACATAATAACTAACGATATTATCACGAGTACCTAAGTAGGTGATAGAAAACCACAACTTTAAGATTTTAAAGCTTTTTCTTTAAATCTCATTTTTAAAGCATAAACTGCTATGAATAGAGTAGCGTGAAAATCCTAGATGAAATGAGGCACCAGATATTTAAAAATATTAACATAAGGAGGACAAAGCAATCAACATGGTAAGGACTTGAAACAATCAACTGATTGGCGTCGGTAAGTGTGACGAACTGGGCAATTAACTTTGTATGTAATTTTGCAATATGGCCTTACTGAGACTTAATTGTCACAGTTTTTCTATGACAGAAGCAATGCTTATGTTTTCTCCAGTGTGATATCCTAAATCTATAAAAACTCTAACTTATGTCTATGCGAGACACAAACTAGTACTATTGAGTATTCTGTGCACAAACTTATAATAATGTACAACTACGACTACTAAAATGCATCCATCAGGCGATGTTTTGAAAGCTTTATATTGAACCGTAAAACGCCGACTTATCACACCTAAAACGAGTAAACTAGATCTCCTACTATCTATCAATGAGTGTGGTTTGCTAGATTGGGCCTCGGTCAAGCAAATGCGCAGTGCGTGAAACTGGGCACCGGAAACACAAACATACAGCGATGTATAGAGAGTTCAAGAAGCGGCAACAATTGAGGAACAATTGGAGATGCGCAGCCAACCCCGTGTGTCTATGAACGAGCCCTTAGTTGGGCCCTGAAAGTGGCCACGCGATCATCAAGTCAACATAAGACACTTGATCATGGGAGCCAAGGTTTGGTCGAGAGCACAGCATTCACATAAATGTCGGAAGTGTTTCAAGCGCAGGCCACACCCCACCAGCTTGCGAGGACTGAAAATCATGTTGCACGACAGATGAGTGTCGACTGGTCAAAAGAAGTAAGATAGCCAAGGACAGAGTGGGTGCACCGCCAAGGCGGGCGGGCTAACAGTGAGCGGAACGAGCATCTCTGTGTCGCCTCTATAGTTAAAAAAAAACGTTGCCCCACACAGATATTTCTACTGCATCATGGGTGCGTTTACAAACATAGAAACTCACCTACACAAACATTCCAGATCCGGTTCATCTTCTTGCAGATCAAACAGGTATTTATTCCGTGCGGGGATCGAACCCGGGGTGTGAACCGAAGTATGAGAAGAGACGATACGATGCTCTCCCGGCTTGCTCGCTGGCTGGCTCTTTAATCTAATCACTCATTTTGCCAGTGTGTTTGCAGCAGCCTATTTAATGTGCAATCGATTCAGTGCCTTATAGGCCACTGTAAATTTTCCTGGTGTTTGAAGAAGTTACCAGATGATGAAGACGTTTTCCTAGTTTGCTTCTCACGTCTAGTGTTCCAACCATTGGTAGTCTGGGTGGAACATTTGAAGCTCCTGCGATTTTAAACCTAGCTGGGGTCGTATAGACCTAGAAATTTCATCATTTCAGCCGTAGGACGTCAACTGCTGAACATAGGCCTCCCCCTTAGATTTCCAATCTCTCTCTTCTTGCGTCCAGCGCGATCCTGTAATTTTCATCAGATCGTCTGTCCACCTTCCACGTGGACATCTCACGCTGCGCTTGCCGGTGCGTGGTCTGCCCACTGCCACTTCAACTTGCTAACTCGTTGGGCTATGTTAGCAACTTTGGTCCGTCTACGAATCTCCTCAATTCTGACTCGATCACGTAGAGAGACTCCGAGCATAGCCCTCTCCTATGCTTCTTGGGCTATCTTGAGCTTACTAATGAGGCCCATAGTAAGAAAGCAAGTTTTGGCACCATAAATCATCACTGACACACATTGGTCGAAAACTTTCGAATTGAGGCACTGAGGTATTCTGGACGAGAAAACGTTACGCAGTTTCCCGAACGTTACCCAGCCGGGTTTGAATCGGCGGTTGACCTCTTTCTTCAAGTTGGACCTACCTAGTGCGACGGCTTGTCCCAGTGAAACATACGAGTCAACAAATTCAAGAATCTTGTTCCCAAATGACAGTGAGGGAGGTACAACATGGCCATTGGACAATAATTTTGTCTTGTCCATGTTCATTTTAAGACCCACCTTGGGAAGCTCGATTGAGGCCTTCGAGGATCGTGCTTAGATCTTCCATCGATTTGACTATGACCACAATTAAATCGAAGGTTAGTGATGTACTCGCCATTAATATTGATGCAGAGTCCTTTCCATTCCAGAACCTTAACAGCGTTTTTCAAAGGAATCGCCTTCGAGTTCTGATCCTGTACTTGGACCGACATTGTGGCGTCATTGTACAAGCACTTTAACACTTCGATGTACCGATAGTTAATACGGCACCGATGGAGAGATTCAAGCACTGCCCGTGTCTCCACGACATCAAAGGCTTTCTAAAGTCATACTCTTCGGTCTTCTGTATAACTTGCCGCAGCGTGTGTATGTGGTCTATGGTACTGTTGATTTTTTGGAAACCAAAAAAATTGCTGCATTTGCACAAGTGTGTGTTAGTGTGTTGGTACCCGTTCTACGTCGCGGTCGAAGTCCAGTCCAGCGTTGGGTCGGGTCCTCAGCACACGTGCACGCTATGCACGACACTCGTCATGTACTTATAGCGTGCAAAACGTGTACACTAGTGTGTGTAAAAGTGTGAGTGTTGGTACCCGTTCTACGTCGCGGTCGAAGTCCAGTCCAGCGTTGGGTCGGGTCCTCAGCACACGTGCACGCTATGCACGACACTCGTCATGTACTTATAGCGTGCAAAACGTGTACACTAGTGTGTGTAAAAGTGTGAGTGTTGGTACCTGTTCTACGGCGCGGTCGAAGTCTAGTCCGGCGTCGGGTCCGGAGCACACGTGCACGCTGTCCACGACGCTCGTCACTGGAGCGCTCGTGTCTTTCACATTGTAGAACAGGGACCACAAGCACTGGAACAATATAATCAAAAATTAGTATTTTAACTAATATTATTAATGCCAAAGTAAGATTATTTGTTTTGTACGCTTTCAGGCCTACATAGCTGAACTGAGCTTGATGAATTGGTACAGAGATCGGTCCAGTAATTTAGGCGTAATAATTTGAAAGACTGACTCAGGGACCCTGGAAACCGACTGGCTGGAAAACGGTGGCGTAACTAAACTAACCCAATATAAAAAAAAAACTTTGTTATTATACTATTTCAATGAGGTATTAACCTTAGGTTTGTCAGCCTCTACAGTTTGATCGCCACCCGACATGTCGAAGATCTTCTCCGCGATGCCCATGAGATCAGACTCAGCATCGTTCACCTTGTTGGTTATGAAGTACACCACAACTGCAATATACAAATTTGAATGTAGTTTTTTTTTTACATATAATCAATACTGTATCCTGGTTATAGAATCAAATGGATGGTGCATGACTGAGCGCTCGGATACTGTACTGCGTGGCGCATATTCCAAAAACCAAAAATTTTTAATACTGTTGGGAGATCTATAAATTAAATGCTTCAGAGAACTCTGCCCTGACTGCAAAAAAATGTTTTTTTTTTTAAGGTTAGCATAGGTTTAATCGATATGCATTTATCAACGTATTTTATAAATTCCATAAATGCATTCAATTATAATCATTTACCACGCCGCACCTGCTATACTTTCATATCAATTAACATGACGGTATTCAAATTAATCACGGCCACATACAGTTTAGGGATGACTGATGCTAATTAAAAAACCATTCCAATATCTGGATCGAAGTGGTTCACAATGACTCACATATTACTCAACAAAAAGACCAAAGTACTACGTGTTACCGACCGACGGAACTGTACAAAAAATGCAGTAAAAAGTTTAAATGAGCTTGCGACCCTGGACGAATTTTCAAGTCTCAAGCCAGTTTAAATATCGTCAGCGGTGCGGCCATGATTTATCTGGTCGTAAAGAAAAGTACCACCGATGATTCATGCGTGGCCAATTAGCACATGTTTTTTGGATCACTTTGAAGCAAACGGTGGC
The DNA here is from genome assembly GCA_943136025.2 of Agrotis puta. NCBI lineage: Eukaryota > Metazoa > Arthropoda > Insecta > Lepidoptera > Noctuidae > Agrotis > Agrotis puta. The sequence continues at coordinate 4,647,634 of OW964176.2, read as the reverse complement.
GAGATCGAAAAAAGTGCGTTCCAATACCGTAACGTATGCGTAATTATGGCACTCTAATGTTACGCTTCTATGGACACTAATAGGGGAGATCGCTAATAGAAATGTGACAATTGTAAATAATTTATCATTTGAAAGAAACTCTCATCAAAAAACAATGCTGTTCCCACAATGAAGACGTCTAATTAACAGTCCAAATTAATTATGTGTGTACTGATGTTTACGACCGGATCTACAGTGATGGTATAAAAAGTTAAACTAGAAAAGATTTCAGACAGTTTGTTGCATCCTAATTTGTTTCACCGCGTCTAGCCATCTGGTCGGAATTTTTCACAAATTAAGGTCAAGAGAGAATGTTCAAAATAATGACGGTTTGTGGTTACAGACCGCACAAAATGCAATTGTGCATTGTATACTTACACAGTCCTTTGGGGCAAGAGCCGGTGGCCGGGCCGACCTCCAGCACCGTGACCGACTGGTCGCCGTCATTGAGGGGGGGGAAGCGAAGCAGCGTCAGCGGCTCCTTGTCACTCTTCATTATGGAGCCATTCGTTATGAACACTGCCTTAGATATGTCGCTACTCTCGGTCGGCTCCGGCGAGATCAAGTCTTTAGGACATTCGTTGATTCCAATCACCAGGTGATCGCAGTTCAAAGTCTTTGACTTGCTGTCGATGGTCACCACCGTCCTGCCCTCGTCCACGATCTTCGTTTGAACCTTGTCGATCGGTCGGTTCAGACAATACACGCCGCCGAAAACAGCGCACAATCTAAAAATATAACGTACAATTTATTGAAGAATGCTTCACTTTTGAACTAGTGGAAGATTTTTGAAGCACCCGTTTCAGATCACGTCCATAAAATAAAAATATAGACGTTCGCCGAAGTAATGTAAGTTTCCGCTATTCAATCTTTATAGCCAACAAAATACATTCAAGGAACATCAATCTGAAAATTTTCATTTAATTATATATTAAAATCGTGACTAGCAATTGCCGATTTTTAATGATAAACTTCCTCAGTGAATAACCTTGTGAAAAACGCAAACAAACTGGTTCAATGGTTCTATGAACATAAAAATTTCAGCGTGTCTATAAAAGTCTGTTTATTTTCGACCCGACCCACATGTTGTGTTGTCTTTGTTTCCCTACCCTCCTGAAATAACAAGGAATAAACAATGGGTAGCCGCAACATTCAGTCGGAATAGATAGAAGTAATTATGATGCTTTATTATTATTTTCCAAATATAGGATGTTATACTCTGTCTCATTCCGAGGAATGTTTCGCATAAATATTGAGACCTGTTATTAGCTAATGGGAAAACGTGAGTGCCAAACCCTCAACATTCTCTCGGTCGGTGCAAATATTGTGACCGGCGATGATTCAGCGAAGTTTTTATAGATACAGTTTAAAAATAGCCGTTACGTGCAAATATGTCAACAATTAAAACACCTCGGCTTCATTGATCAACTATGTAATAAAACTGATCGATTTTGAATTGCTATAACATAAATTAAATAACATGGTCATAAATGAAAAGTCAGTTTTTAAAATTACGATATCTTAAATCGTGCTGCATGCAACATTAGAAAGTTGCTTCATTTTTGTTTGCGTAGTCGAGTTGTGCACATTTGGGTCATTGTACCGCGACCATCGAGCCGGCACTTTCATGGTGCACTTTTTTTGCAATAACAATTGATAACGTAACATCAATCTCTCTTCTGCAAATAAGATAGTCGTACATTTTTAAATAATCATTCTAATTGACATGAATTGGTTTGCTAATGTGGATTAATCTCATAAAAATAAAATAAAACATTGAATTCTGTTTTGAAGATTGAACTATCCTACAACAAATTATATACACAGGTGTTCGTTGAAACGATGCTATAAAAAATGTAGTAGCACGTAGCGCGGTAAACAAATGATCAGTCATTGATCCACTGAATCTGTTTTGTCGTACATACCTGCAGAAGCATTGTGGTAATTCTCCGCTGCCGTACATGGGCCAGAGGAAGGGAGTGTTGCCATAGCGACCGAGACTCATGAGGAACTTCTTGCACTCCTTAACACCCTCCAGGCACGGCATGGTGTTGGTGCCGCCGGCGATCGCGTACAGCACGTAGTGGATGAGGTTGGGGGTCAGACCCTTGTGTGCGAGGTACTCTTTGAAGGTCTTGTCGTTCCAATCTAGAGGGTAAGACGTAAATTAAGCGCAGGATAACGATATTGAGTAAATTCTTTAGATATGGTATATATATCAAATAAGGTAGATATATCAAAGGGAAATAAAATCTTCTTTGTGCAGAATAGACAATATTTCTGTTTTTCTTCTTTTTTAGAAAAGGTTTAAAAACCGACATTACTGAAAAAAAAGCATGACAAGGGAAGGAGAGTTGTAGCTGTGTAGTTGCTTAGTTATTGACTGCTGCGTGGCGCAGGTTCGATACCCACACGGAACCAATGTTTGTACCTACAAGTCGTTGTTCCGTTGACACCGTTGGCACGTTGGAGAAATACCTAATGTGAAAAACCAAAACCCTACCTTTAAATTCATTATTCATCTCCTCTTCATTGTATCCAACTATAGAAGTCAACATCTTCATGAGCTGACGTTTCTCGACAATGCCGACGGCTTCAGTCGCGAACACATCAGCTCGGGAGCACGGCACGGGCATCAGTTTGTCGCTAAGCCACGTGAGGACCCGGGTGACGCAGCGGAACTCCGCGTAGCGAGCGATGTTCGAGGAAATCAGGAGCTCGACCAGGGGGCCGCGGGAGAACAGCAGCTATATGAATAATGGTTTTAATATATTAGTAAACCTAGCTCATCTCTACTAATATTATAAAGCTGAAGAGTTTGTTTGTTTGGTTGAATGCGCTAATCTCGGGACCTCCTGAAAAATTGTTTTTTGTGTTGGATAGTCCAACTATCGAAGAAGGCTATAGCTTATAAACGCTATGAGCAATAGGAGCCGCGTAGCGGGTGAAACCGAGGAGAAAGCTCATAAAATCAATAAATTAACATTGTTAGAAATGCATGTTATAACTCTCCTTCTAATCTTGCTAAAATTCTAAATGCAAAATGGTGGTTTGATGTATTGTTAGTTACGCAATCACAGCAGAACAGTTGAAGGGATTTTGATGAAAGGCCAGAGAGAGGTTTTAGTCTGCAACAACACATAGGATCTCATATATGAACTCATCACTTATTACATTCCCGTGGCTCACATCAATGACTATACATACAACTATTGATGCTTGTATATTGTCTGGCAATCTTTTGACCTTGCCTGTTGTTACATTTTGTCTTATTAATCCTTATTGTGTTATTACACTTATTACATTCTACAAAATGCAAATGGTTTGCAATGTTTTTCTAGTTACCTTAGGTGTCATGTCAATGTTGAATTTCCTATACTCTGCTGCGAAGTTTGCCTGACTCCACACTTTCTTACCGGGCTCTGGCTTGGGTTCTTCAGGCTTTTCCTCCCCTTCTTCTTTTTTCTCATCTTGTGCTGATTCCCTATATAATTCAATAAAATTATATTTTTTTTTTTTTTCGAAAATCACTTTTCTTAATATTTTCAATTCTTTTTTGATTGTCACTTAATGTGTTATGTGAATTCTTACTTTTATCTATGTCAAATCAGCATCGGATAATTATTTTGGCATATTATTAAGGCTCCGTAGAACCTGCCTTGGTCATTCAACTATATCCTAAATAAAGTTGTATGCATGTACACAAAATCACACTTACTTTTCAATATACCACTTTTCAGCTAAATTGTAGACCTGTAGTTGTCTCTTTGGGTCCGAATTGACTTCTTTGATAAATTTTTGCAGGCCATCAAAGTTGTAGGAAGCCCATAGGCCTCCATAATGGTCACTTGAGTCTAGATGTAAGACATTTTTTCCTATTCTGCTGCAAGCGGCAGCCACTATGGACTCCACCATTCCTAAACAAAGGAAATGGGTAAATCCCTATTGAAAACACACAAGTAAACTCAGAATTACAAACTATGTAAGCTACAATTAAGTTGTTATTTTTATTTCCATACCTGCCGCACAAAAACATGTTTCTCAATAATGCTTTGTTAGAAATAATGAAAATTAAATTTGGGAACCTGGACTGGTAGTATGTTCATTTGTAACTCCCACAGATATTCCTTGAAGTTCAAGATCTCACCCTGAATAATATGTAATGCTCACAAATTCTAGCAAAATAATAAAAAATAAGTTTTAATGAGGTTTCATTTATTTCTAAATATATTTTTTATACGCAATGCAAAATTGTTTTATTGCTTATAATTGTAGAAAAGAAACTGTAGAAAAGCTGTGAATGCTTCCTTATTGTGTGTTTTTTGTTATTGAATTGTATGTTTAATTATTTCTTTTTAATTTTATTGTTTAGTTTATTCTTGTTTATTTTTAAATTGTATATGGCAGGGGTGGCCAACTTGATTAGACATAAGATCTAATGTTTACTAACGAAACCCTGTGCGATCTACCAATTAGGTACATACTTCTTGAAATCTTAAATGAAACAGCATGGTTTAACAGAACATTTTTAGGAGTTCCTTTTCATATCACATGTGAGATTGTTTCCTTAAATTTACTTAAAACTCTGGAATGGAAGTCTGAGTTGAAGATGTTTTAACAACATAATATAGGTCCACGATCGGCTGGACTAATAGTCGCGATCGACCGGTTGGCCACCCCTGGTATATGGACTATGTCAATTCAAATAAATAAATTAAAAGGCAATCAAACAAAACAAAAAATGTTTCTCTAATGGTTTATACAATATACCTACATACTTCATTGTTGTAAGTTAGTCAGCAAGAAACACAAGGAAATTCCAGCTCAAAAGCTTATACATACTATACTAAAAAAATTGGTCTTATTTTTTTTCAATTATATTGTGGTTATTACTTGCAGGTTAACCAGATGTAGCTAAATACCAGCATTTTACGTAGTAAGTCTACCATACAATCCTGTTAGCCTGAAAAATGTCAACTGGAACAATACCTAGTTTTGTGATGCAATAATGTTGTCATCATTTCTACAAGATCATGATTTTACCAAACTTCTTAAGTAATCAGGGATTTATTATTTGAAACCTGTTATTATAACGGTATTTAAAAATGCCAGTTTGTCAGATATCTGTCAGATATCTGTACAGTTTTAACTAAAGGAATATAACTGAAGATTATAAAGACCTTGCCTAGATAACAGCACTACAATGAAAAGCCAAGCTGCTTGTTGCTGATAAGTGGGAGCCTAGTTGCTCGTAATTTTATCAAAAGCTATATCCTATACTTTCATGAGTTTTATATATTCTTTGTTATTTATTTTCAGTAACCAGATTCATTACATTTATTTGTAATTTTATTTTTTTTACTAGTAGAATTTATACATTTTTTTTACCCTAGTACGAAGGTATCATTTTCTAAATACCATTACATCTCAAATTTCCCAGAAAAAATAATGGAAACTAATTTCCATATTTATTCCTTTTTTAATAAATGAGATTTAAGCACATGAAGGGTTGAACGCATTCATAAGTAGTATGTAGGCAGACAATGACAGCAGCTCGACTATCTGTGCAAATATTTAATTAATGACTAAGCTGCAGTATTGACCGTCTACGACTTTCTGCTACTTTTATTTATTAAAATACGATAAGGCAGTATAAAAGTCAATTCTTTCTCTTATTAGATCGCATTAGAATATTTTCAAAAGGAAAATTGATGACTAGACAGCCGTAGACAGCTATGAAAAAAAAGGATCGATAAGTAGGCTGCTATCGCCATCATGACCGGTGCAGTATTACAAGGATAATATAGCATACCTGTCCCAACAACGATGACCTGGAAATCGGTCGGTAAATCGTCGTCCATGATTTCTCCTTAATTTCTATCCACAAAAATTAAAAATTATGAAATTAACTATTACAAAATTGAACAATCTCACTTCTCTGGATTAGCCACTTGACACTTTGACAGTGTCTGTCAAACGGACAATGACATTTGACAACCAAGCATTTACGTTCAAAAACTTGTACATGCATATAATAGGTCCGTGTTTAGAATTTAAAGGAATTATTCTGAAAATTTAAAGCTACTGATCGTTTCATAGGTTTCAAAATGCATAATAAAATATTGCTTCAATTATTGATTAATTTTTTACTAATCAGATATTTGGATATATCGATCGATCACAATTTCTATAAGGATTTAAAGAACAGACTGAGCAATAACTGCCACAAATTAAAATGAAAATACTCTCTACAAGGAAAGGAAATCAATTATTTGCTGCAAATTACTATTTTCCTCCTTCCTTTTGGGGCCAATTTTACTGTCAGTTCAGTAGGAAAGGCGATGTCCATCCCACGTCAATGGGTAGTGTTAACAACTGGGTTTTCATATTAATTTTATGAGCCATCGGCATCCGTCACTTTTTTTCATTTAAACAGTAAATATAATATTGTATTTGAAACCAACTATTGATTAATACAACAATAATGTGTGTGATTGTCACTTAAAGATAAAACAAAGTGCCATAATTGAGGCCGGCCAGGCATAATTCGATGGGTCGCAGGACTGTCTAAGTAAGCAGGTCCTTCTTTACATTCTAGGGTCACGGCCTACAAACACTAGATTTTAGCCTGTACTAATCTAACAGTCCCTTCCATTTCATCTCTCAACGACCCGAACTTTTGCATAATATATAAATTAAGTAAGAAAAAAGAAAGAACATACAACCAAAACCCACATCATAATTATAATATTATAGCACAATAGGAAAACCGTTTAAAACTTGCTACCTAGATACTTATATATCTCTTTTGTTGACCATACATACTTGATCGACTGGTTATTGGAACCTCAGATTAACTCTATCTATCTAATCAAAAAATCCGGCAAATTAAACTCTGAACTTCATTTCCGAACTTTCTTGTACTAAAGTTGTAAAATCGTTAAGTTTTGATAGGTTCATATCAAAGTTGTCAATACATGTGTTTCGCGGGAAATTTAAATTTTTATTGTAATGGATGCCGAACTAGTGCAACAAATTTAAGTGTCTATGTAGTGTTTAGCATCTCCCGTTTTGCCGAAACTAGATCAAGCAGTACGCAGTAAAACTCCACAGTAAATATTAAAGATTTATTTTTATAGCCAACATTTCAAGTATTTCCCGTGAAACTAAATATTACATAATAATAATAATATCTAGTATGGAGGTCCGATAGGCAGTCGCTCCATGTTAAATACTGATATCCAGCTGCATCTGGTTTGACTGGAAGCCAACCCCAATATAGTTGGGAAAAGGCTAGGCAGATGATGTTAAGATGTTACTAAAACTATGTCGTCATAATTCAATATGGATACCTGCAGAGAGAAAAACGACAAAAAAACTGTTTCTCCAAGATTCTGTTATCGACTTTATATTTCGGTGAGTAGCTCTGAAACCCGACGTTTTAGGACATTCTGTTATTTTTGTGTAAGTGTCCTAACTTAGCTAATTATAGCTAACATTCGTTGTGCACCGATATTTAGAAAAATAAAACAAAATGGCGGGCGAGCGTTAGGGTAACCCAAAAATCTTGAAATCCCTTTGCAATATGGAGGTTTACGAGGCGAACAATCGATCGAGCTAGGTAGTCTGGAAAAAATCGTTTTCTAGGTATTTTCACGAAAAAACATTTAACTGAACAACATGTTTCATAAGTTCTTCGCCCGGTCAAGGTGGCCAATTTATATTTATACTAGCGCAGTCTCCACATCTCAACAACTTAATGCACATATTTCTTCTGTGATAGAAGGAAACGCGTTCTTATGCATCCTGTCGTATGCGCGCGTCTTTCTTTATTTTTAACTGTGAATATGCTATGTATGTTAGGAGACCAACGGTTATCAGGGACACCGTTTCAGCGCTCTGTGCAACTTTCAACTTTGCAGTTGAGTATAGTTAGCAAGTATAATATATAATAGTTAGCAAACAGTATTTTATTTTAATTGGCCTTTTGCATGCAAGATAGTTATGGCATAAGTTTCATATTTATTGGCCTGTTGCTTATTTAGTATCAATGGCAATTTAATTGAATTGGTCCTGAATTTTGTTGACTGTCAGTTGTCAACTCGCACTATACAAACAATATTTAGCAAGGAACTCCTGTGCAGGTAGATTCATAGACACCCAAACTTGGAGTGAAAGTACCTACGTGGTACTATGGTAAATATGACAAAGACAAACGACAAAGACTGACAGAAGATGGACATTTTTAAGCCAGTTAAGTCCGTACCTAGCCTATATTTAAGACTTTCAGGTCAGCCATCGCAACTTGTGTCCAGGTGGGAGATTTTTAGCAAGTGGCGTAAATCAGTTGGGAATGAAAAATCTAGTCGCAGTTTTGAGTCTTTTATTTTCTTTCCCTAGAGCAGATAATTTAAAAAAACTGTTAAGGCTTATTAGCCTTTGCAGAAAAAGATTTTCTGTTTATGGTAAGCATCAGGAGCATCAATGTACCCATGTTGTTTAAGCCGCGTTTTCACTAGGTGACGAAGTCATAATAAGGTGACTCTTTCGCCCGAAAATTACGATGTCAATCGAAATTCTCTCGCAAAGTCGCAGAAATATCATGTAAATATCCAACAATGTGTCTCAGTACCCTATTCCCTAGTGAAAACGCGGCTTAAGTTTAGAAAGTAAATTAACAACTTTTTGAATCATGAAAATGAAACAATAAATGAGTTGTGTTTTATATTTACAATTTTTTACATACATTTCAACATTTTACAGACTACAGGGAGCTCTTTTTAATTCGAGCAACGAACATTACATAAACTAACACGTAAATCTAAATCGTAATAAAAACGACTTATGCGTAATCAATCTACTGGGCCCGCGTGTGGCTGTGGCGGGATCGAAACACCCAGAATCAATAAAACCCCGGTGTCCGCGTAACATTGTTACTAACAAGAACTTACAGTGGCAGTTTACTTGGAAAATGACATTGGTACGAGCAACATCTTAGGCCGCTTCCAACTTCAAATTTTATTGTTCAAAGGACGTATTGGTCTTCTGTGCCCTTGATTTCTAAGTAAAACTGTAGTTTACAAAACTAATTAAGTATAATACAAATACACATTCGCAATTGACTTCACTGACGACTATCTACCCTAACAAGTTAATATCTACATTGTACAAACACCATGTGAGTCGGCAATGCTTTGGTTAGATCATCAACCGCACTTTCAGTGGGGTTGGCAGTTAGCCCGGTAGAGTTGAAAACTTTGTAAATAGAGTGGCGATTTACAGAAGTTAAAAATTCGTCGAAAACTATTATATTAAATAATTACATTAATTTAATGTAACTACAAATGACTAATTCGGCAAATCTTTACATATTACTTTTACGTCGAATCGAACACTATGGTGAATACCAGCGGAACTTGATAAGTATGCGTGGGTAATTATGTTTATTGTACTGATGAGCCGTTAGCAAAATAAATACACATGAGCAAAATTTAACTAATTTGCTACCTATGTTTACACATACGCAACATATACAAGTTATTAGGTAGTACATTGTTTACAATTTTTCCGTGGGCTGGGAACATCAACATTATGAAACATCAATTTATCAACGAAAACAATCTATATACACAATGATTATTACATATTCAAATATCGACTCTTTCCATTCCAACAGTAAGTCAAAAATAATAAGCGCAAGTATAAGCGATAAATTACAATAAAAACACGTTTGTCAAGAAGCAGCAGCAATTTCATTTATTAGACTGCGTTAGTTAAATAGAATATGAATAAAATTCAACTTGGTAGTTTTAAAACCAAATGATATGTCGAATTTTATGATATGTTAAAATAGAAATAAATAGTTTTGGAAATGGAAAATGTCGATATCTTAATGTGTTAACTAACATTAATTTTGCCAACGGTTATATACTCCGTTAAGCATAGACTAGAACAACGTTTCTCGTGAATGTGAAGCACGGTCCAACTGCAATGGCAGTGTTGTTGGACGACTAGAAAGCTCCGTGCACTCGCCTACCAACGTGACCTCGCCACCTCCACTGTCCGTCGAAAATTGCTCCACTTCATCATCAGTAGAGTCTGCATCGTCCTCTGCAAATACTGAATCCGCACCCACTGAAGCTAATTCACACTCTACCGCATAAGACGGGCCTACGCTGCCCACTGACGCGAGGGGGGCTAATCGCTCACTGGGGCAAGGTGATAAACGGCGTTCTGGCAAAGCACACACTACCGATGAACCGCGTCTCTCCAAATAGGAGCTTCCTGAGCTGGAACAAGTCGCAGAACTCAGCCGTCGGTCGCGAGGACCAGCTGATGCTCGTCGCTCCGCGAAACGTAAGGCTGAACCAGGAAGCGAATCGCCGCGTACGGTCGACAACCGACGAGGCGGCGTTAGTAAGCTCCCATATCCACCTCCATAAGACGCAAAGCGCCCTGTTCGAGGCCAAGGGGGCTCCTCACCTATAGACGGACGCGAGCGTGCACGTTCAGACAGCGCTTCCTCGAGCGCTGCTGTCAGCTGCCTCTCCTCTTCGACTGCCTGTTCTTCGGCGACAACAGCTTCCGCCATTTCCACTAGCTTTGGGTCATTTAAAGCCTTCACAGATTTGCTGCGGCTTTTATAGACGATCAGAAAAACCATTAATGCAAAGAAACCACCAAGAGTAGCGGCTATTCGTACGCCCGTCATGACGTCATAAGTGGCATAGAACTCGATGCGCACCCGGTCGCGTTCAGCAGCCCGGGCACTATTTTCAGTAGCGTTCCCGGTCGCCACCGGCTCGATGCCAGTCCATCCATCTCGGTGATCCATCGTGCGGTCAAACGTTCATCTCCTGCGAACAATGAAACCAAATACATTTATCACTAAACTTGTCGATTTGAGGCAAAGTGTATTTTTTTATTTATGTACATACATCCATGCCAGCACATCAACCTACCTCAATCCGTCAAATTATCCCAATCGAACGTGAACCTTCACTATTCTTAGTTAAATCTATTGACAGATTGGGGTAGGTTCTGTGCTGGTGTCTCTATAAGTCATTATTTAGAAATCATTTTTCTGCACTATCTTTTTAATCCGCTATATGAATGAAACCCATGCCCAGTGGCCCACTTTGGCCCTGGATCGTGAAAACTGGAAGTCATGGGGAGAGGCCTTTGCCCAGCAGTGGGATGATGTAGGCTAGCAGTATCAGTATCAGTATATGAATGAAAGCTGCTTATCTAATAAAAGTAAGTAAATGTTATTCTGTCCGGACCAGTTTTTCTCTGTCGACTAAGTAGTAGCACCAACGTAATGATTGTTTTCTTATTACAAAAAAATAATAATAATTCAGAATCTGTTTGGTGTACACAAAACAATTTAGAATTTCCAAATGAGAAAGTAAATATAGCGATTTGCTCATGTTAAAATAGTTCATAAATTATAACCATCGTTTGACTAGTCAATTGGAATACACTTGAACTGAATGCACATAATGAAAAATTTATAACAAGGAAACTTTAAATTAATCACGTAGGTAATTGGGAAAATACATGATAGATATTTCGCGGCAAATGGATCACATGGATGTGGTTTATGTTGGCTCTGGTACCTACTTCATAAGTCGAACAAGAGAGACCGCACAACAATGTTGTCGCTAGGCGATTTCCGTTCGCCAGTTGCATCGGACTACACTCCCGACATATCTGGGACACGGCGTGCATATTGTGAAATGGTTCCTACATTTCAAATATTCATTTTAATATTAAACAGCAGGCACCAAGATGTTATAATATGTAGTGTTCGTCACATATTTTATCATCATCATGAGGACCCACCATTACATATTGTCCTATTGGGGATCTGAATAAAATCCATAGTCCTTACATGTTGAAGTCCACCCTATCCACAACTATACCTACTGTATATCAAGATCCCAACTAACTTTTAAAAAGTAAGTGGCTTTGCTTTTTACTTCATTTACTTTTTTGCTACCGACTTCCGAATGCATAGAAATGCGATAGCAGCAATCACGGTTGATTTTCTGTCAATTATTGAAGAGTTCCCTCGATTCCTCAAGGATCCCATCATCAGACCCTGACCAGATACCCATGGGACCACCTGGGAAGTATACCCTTTCAAACAAAAAAAATATCTAAATTGATACAGGCGTCTTTGAGTAATTAGAGAACATACATAACATGTATGCAAAAAATTCATGATCCAAGTAAGCTAAAGTAGTCATCAAATAAAAAGCAGTGCGTACTACGTAAGGCCGAAAAACGGATATGTGATTAAAGGTTGTGCGACAATGAAGTTTGACATCAGGCTGGTGTGACAAACGATTGTACGAAAGTAGTTAGACACTACGATAGTGCAACAAAAAATAAGTTAAAATTTACTAAAACCCGACTACTAAAAATACGCGCAATGAAAAGTAGAAAAAAAACAAGAACAATATTCATTTGCGGTTGTTTCAGACAATCTTTATTGGCTGACGACCACGGCTATTACTCGGTCAAATGAATATTGTTCTTGTTTTATACTTTTTTTACCCGACTACGGCCAAAAGAAGGAATAATAAAATGAAAGTGGTGAGTTAATTTCAAATATACTCTTTAAGCCTATTCATTTGATACCCATGTTGACATTGTTCGAAACAGGTAAACTAACTAGTAAAAGCTAAAATATATATTATATATATTTTAAATGTGCTCATCAAGCCCTTTAATTTGATACCAATGACGCTAATGCCGACTGCCGTAGTCGGGTAAAAAAGGTATGGGCGGAAAAGGCACAGAGAACTTAGGGGATAATCCCATTCGTGGTTTTTTCTAAACCAATTAGAAGTAGGAGACCCTGCCAGCGGAGCTCCGTCGACGTTGTCATCATAACGTAATTTTGCTATTGGCTATAAAACAACATTCTTCATGTCGAACTAGAGTAATTTCGAGGTTTAGTGTTTCGCACAACCGTCAATTTTAAACGTATACGTTTCTATATTCGTAGTTTAGTCGGTTAAAAATCTTCAATATATACTTAACAAAGATGCACGATTACGGTCCCAAAAAAAATGAACCCAATTGGATTCCGCCTTTCGGCTTCGTTAGGGGTCTTTTTGAACAGGGGACCACAAGAAACATATCGGTACCTACTAAAGTCGATCGTAAAAGTTATTTCTTAATAGGTAAAAAATATGAACAGTGACAAGATCAGATGCATTATCATACGAGTAACAGGATGTATACTTATTGGCTAGCTCTACTGATCTTTCGACAGTCGACACAAATACATAACGAAATACGTGTCATGTCATGTCATTTTCAAACATTTCAGTAGATAAACATCCACCATTGTCGGATTGGAGGCAACAAAATCAATCACCTAAGAAAATATAGGGATATTTCCACTATGAAAGATATTAAATAAAAAGGTGTTGGTATCCGTTATTAATTCCGTTACTAATCTTTTTACTTACTAATCTGATTCCAAAAATTCTTCACCTAATTGGAACCTTGGTCATAGGCTATATTTAAATGTTCCCTTGGGATACCAACAACCATTATGCGCGCATAGCTGCGGACAAAAGCTAGTAAATAATAAAGGTACCAGTTTTCCTATCACACTAATCTTAGAACTAGAAAAACCACTTACTGAAGTGATTGTGCCACGATGATATATTTTATGAACATGTTAGAAAAAACAAGAGCACGTTACCTGCTGTTATATAGGACAAGGATTTAGCTCTTATAATATCGGCTGTCTAAAACAATGAACGTATATTCACGAAACAGGCTACTGACAAGGGTACCCGTCCTAATTATGTAACAACTCAACTCAATCTAGATATTGAGCTCAGGTATAAAAAACTCTATATTCGTATTCCATTTAACATTATTTATTGAAATTCGACATAAACTAAATTTTAATGTATTTTAAAGTTTGGAAAGGTAAAGAAATAATCGCTAGCAATTTTTCTTATTACCGATTAAAGATTTATATCCAATCTTTTAAACACACAAGCCTTGCCATCGAGTGTACCTACATAATAACGTTATTAACGTAGGTTCACAACACAGTTCTAAATTGCACGGCAGATCGATGTATTACACCCAACACACAATGAAACTAAATATAGCGACGCAGGTGGAGCACTCAGTCGCTCATGAAATGAAGGAGTAACAGCTCAAATAATTACCTTACTATATGAACGATGTTTGTTTCGTTAAAATCGAAGCTTATTATGCATCCACGTAACAAAGGAAGTCCATAATTTTATAACGCAAAACTGCTGGACCTAAATATACATTTTACGGATGAAAGCACCAGAGAATATGAACAGAAACGTGAATTATGTTTTACGTAATATGGAATTTTATAAAAATGAAGAGAGCGGCTGTGCTTTTATATTAGGGACTACCTATATGATTTAATAGGAAACTGTAAAATAAATTATGCTTGTTTGAACACAAAGAACGAAAGCTTCGTGGAAACAAAATGAAAAATAAGTACAAAAATGATTCTTGCTAGCCCAGATTGCCATGATTTAACGGCCAATCTAAATCTTTTATCTAGTTATAAGTTTTTTATTAGGTCTATTATTTTACACCTTTCTTATTTGAATGAAGCGATTCACTTGAGGCAGATAGCTTTAAGTGAAATATTTAATTTTCAAATGGACCGCAGGATCCATCTAACTTGATAATCGATTGGAAGTGCCAGCGGCTATGGCCAATTTTATAAAGCTAAACAAGACAAACACATAAACGCAAAGAATAAATGAATTCCTAGTTATAGCTACGAATTCATTTATTATTTGTGTTAACCAGGCTGAGACATCGTGCAAATGTTTTGCCGTCTTTTCAGACTATTAATCATAAGTTTACTATTTACCTATTTGATTTTGGGTATAATCATATCGGTATCGTTTTGTTCGTAGCCGTACAATAGTAACATCCAGTGAGACTTGGCAACCGTACAAGAAAATATTAACATAGTGCATACCGCATGGCAAGAAATTACAAGGTGAGTCATAAGGTCTAAGGCCTGGATTTGTCATGCAAACCTTTCAGGAAACCGCCACAATATTTATTGAACTGAAATAATAGTACTTTCTTGCGCTTTTGCGTATTTTTTTAGTGACATGTTTAAGTCCTAAAAATCGAAAAGACCCAAAGTAACAAGCAACGCAAATGGCAGTCCATGTGTAGTACACACATGGACTGCCATTTGCAATATCATAACCTGCTTATTGCTTTACCTATATGAGCTGTATATTTCATGGCTACACGAGAAAAGAAGAAACTGATTTTGAGCTACACTGGCTCATTACGATTGTGGGTGATGACTTCTTTGCCACGGTTTATGCGACTATGACATTGACGATAAGTTTTGTTTTAAGACGCTCCCTCACCGGGAGCATTCACGTGGAAAGTAACATTATAGATTCGACTTTGAGCATTAAATTACAATACTACCTCCCTGACTGACGAGCATTCGCGTACATTTAGTATAGATTTGAAACAAGGTGCGCATTGTAATGCTCGGTTCTCCTCCTTTACTGCTGTAAACTAGTTATGTATCATTACAAGGTGTGCATTGTGATGCTCGATTTTCCTCCTTCACTGATGAAATGCTCGAATCTGTAACGTTACATTACATGTAAATGGTCGCGGTAAGGGAGCGCCTTTAGCGATCATTTGTCACACGGCGTTAAAGCGGTGCTCATGTGCTTTTTATGAACTTACAACCAACGTAATAGCTAACGAGGATTCAGATTTAGCACAAGAGCATTTTTTATATATGCCTAGCATAGGGCTAATAAAAATCGGTTTAGTGTCTACCGATATTTTTTAATATTAGTGCCGTTATTTGAAAATAACAATATGGAACATATTGCACACTACACACTCTTTACACACTATGCAATATGTATAATGTTTTTCTACAATTAACAAGCCATTTATTATCCGGGTAGAGGTCGAGCTAGGCGTTCCCTAGAGACTGGCTCGCGTTGGGCGGTCTACGTGTCAAGCGGGAGGCAAGCGGGAACTCTAGATTTATTACGTGCAGGTTCCCTGGGGGCACCCTGTATCCGTGAAGCTGACTATTACAGGTGGTTTTATAGAAACTAAAATTGAAATGTGTCAAGTATTATTTAAAAGTTTTGTTTCTATGAACAAAATAAAAAAAATCGGGCTACCCTTGGTTTTCCGAAAAAATTTGAGAGATGTCAATATGATCGCGACCATCGTGTATTCGCGAGACTGGTCAGTTAGAACACTGCCTACAGCCTTGTGTACCTACGACAGTTAAGTGCGTCTATCTAACCAGCCTGATAGAAGCCATAGCCATGTGCACCGCTAATGTATCATACTTTAGATAGCCACCTACACTAAGTGTATTCAAGTGTTTGAGTAATTACTGAGTGTCCTAACTTAATTTTATTACATACACATTTTATATTAGACATAGTGTCATATAACATATTCATAATATTATTTATTTTGTATAACGATAATTATGAGATGCAAATTTATCTTAAGGGGAAAGAAATTATTTTGTATTATTAGTAGGTACTTACTATAATTAATCGTTTTTACAGGCATTCAGGCAATTTATAAAGTTTTTGCAACAGTAACTGTAACAGCAGAATGGCCAAGATAATAAATTTTACTTAGAATGTGCTTTAACTTAGTCGCTGTGATCTAACAATATAGCCAAAGTATTACTGTCATCGTTGCCTTTTTGCAGCAGTTCAGGTTAAGGAAGAAAAAATTACCATCATTTACACAGCCTGTTAGCATCAGTTTCCAGTCAAACCAGATGCAAATGAATCCAGCAAATTACTTGGAGCAACTTCCCACTAGAGCCAAAGTATGTGCAAGTGAATTTGATCAATCTCAGCCAGAAGAAACATTTTTGGCATAACCATCAATGTTTTACAAAATATTTTATAAGACAAGATGAGATGATTCAGATGACAGCAGTCTCATACTATTACTAACTAATCTTGTTCTTGTATCCTTAGACAGAATAAATTGGTTAAGCTATTGTTTTAGGACGTAGGACGTCCACCAACAAGATGGACGGACGCCTTATAAAGGTCGCTGGAAGACGCTGGATGCAGGTCGCTTCCAACCAGTATATGTGGAGATCTAAAGGGGAGACCTATGTTCAGCAGTGGACGTCCTATGGCTGAGATGATGATGATGATTGTTTTACCAGGGGTAAATAAAATCTGATTTAAGCTAGTATTTTATGAAGTTTAAATCAGAGTGTGGTGGCAAGATGGGCAGACAACATTGTTGCCATCGTTGAGCAGATTGCCGCTAGTCTTCAGAGCATAAAAATATTGTCAGTTGCAGTTAACAACAAAATGTTTAGTCACCAAAAGTGATTAGTATCCAAACAGCAAGAGAACAGTTAACCTGTATGCTGTATGTATCTACTCTTTGTTTATATGCTACATACAGCCAAAAAGATCGCTAATCAGATACACTGAAAATAGAAAAAAGATCCTTTATAAACAAAGAAAAAATTTTTGTTTGTATACAAAATAATTAAGTTTAAAGAATATTTCTTTATCCAAAAGAACAATGTTCACTTACGAATAAATATACATTTAGAATAATGTTATAACTATAGTATTCAAGTACAAATATAAGTGTTATAAAGAACAAGGATAGTTATTCTCCAATTAAATAATCAAACATAACAATTAATATTTAATAAGCAGGTCTGTAGGAAGGTCGGTACACTATGTGCCGCTATGTCTGTTACACTTTTTCACTCCTATGGTGCCAGAATAATGCAATGTTTTTTTTTACATTGAAATCAATAAATCAGAGAAATTTTATTGTGCCAATTATTTTTATAAGATTTGTTTGAATTGTACACATACTAAGTGACTTGAGAATTATGATGTATAGGTATCATAATGCTGTAATGCTAGGACAATGTAGAAAATAACCATTTCATAATTATTGATTTTGCACATTAGCAAGCAATTTTAATTTAAGACTATTAACCATCATAGGAAATGACATACAAGTGAATTTATCAAAAGGGAAAGCAAGAAGTATTTGTTGACTGAATATTTGTTAAAACCTTTCATGACAAAGGCATTAAATGGCATTGGCAAGTTATAAAATCAATCTTGGTGGTTTTAGATCTAATGAAGGGCAGGGCAATCAAAAATACACACATCAACTCTGAACATTGCAAAGACCAAAATAGACTTCCCGTTGCACAGAAAGTCATCAGCTGATGCTACTCTTTTAATACCATCATGTAATGAAATAAATTGATAGTACCAAATAGTTAAAATTGTTTAAAATAAGTTATTTTATTTGATTATAGCAATACTTTACCACACCTTAGAAATAAATGGTGAAAATGTGAGAATGTAACTATAATAAATGTAGAATTTTGAGAGACCTATATGAAACTTTCAAAAGTAAAAAGAAATAAAATAGAAGATTTATTTATTTACCTGCTAAATAGCATGCTCCGTCGTCCGCAGAAATTGAAGAACGTCGTGAGTATCGATGATTTATTATGTACATGTCCTTGGTAAATTATTGAAAAATTCTATACACCCTTCATTGAAAACACTTAAAAACAACAATAACTACATTCTGCACCGATTTGCAAATGCTAACATTTATGATATTTATCGCACCAATGAATTTGGAAATTATTTCTACAATGTAAATCACGTTCCTGACATTATTTGAAAGTAAATATAACACCAATTGTCATCGTCTTGTCCGTTTTTATCGGATAAAGAACTCTTTGTGCTATTGAGTAATTTTATAAAAATTGGGAGTTCGTAAATCACTATCTTCTCCAATCATTCAAATGACACAAAAAAGTATGAAAAAATGTCTAAAAAATCAAGATTTTTCCAGGTTTGTTCATTTTACTGACCATTTTCTTAATGTCGCTAGTGGTCACTAGCAGTCACTGTGGTAGCCACAAACTACAATGAAAACTAAAAAGAGTAGGCTACACTGGCCATATCATAAAGTAGGTATTATTTTGATTTTAAAAACACTTACTGAATTTAAATTTTATCTGTTATCATAGGTTTTTAATGTCGAATGTGGTCGTATTTATTATGTAATCTAGATTGAATAATCCAGTGAGAATGCGAGAAATTGCATTGCTCTATGATATCGAGGACATTCACATGAAAAAGGTCTGTTCAAGGCTTAATGGCAGCCGTGGAGGAGGATCCATAGATAGGCAAAATCTATGATTGTATGGGCTTAAGCCCTCCCTTCGCCTTTTACGTTGGAAAGAAAGAAAAATATAAAAAAAAAAACGACGGGTTGCACTCTGGGAGTGCCGGCAGAAGTGAAAACTTGAGTAGTAATTGTTGGAAATATCTTGTGAACAGATTTTAGTAAAAGTAAAACTCACAAAAATGGTTGACTTTTTATTTCAATAATTTTCCAATGTGACGTACATCTTTTATAAACAATGTTACCTAGCAACGAATGTATCCAGCATACAAACTTCTTTAAAAGTAATAAAGTCACACGAACATTCACGCAAGCGCCCTGCGCCGTCCTACGCTTTTTCGGTCAGGGTCACGTGTCCTGACGCGAGTTTAAGATTTTAAACCCATTACAGAAAAGTGCTCAACGCCGCTAAAGAAGTTTTCACTTCAAAAATCTATGATTCAACTATACGTTCTGATTTTGACAGAAAGATTTGACATTGACAGACAGTACTGGACAGTATCATCTGTGGTATCATTTGGCAGTCTGCTCTGGTTATCATCCGCTAAAACGGTCACAACTTGGTCTCAACATGTACGCGATTTAACACCATCAGTAAAATGTAATTAAACGTGTAACTTTGTGAATTTATTAAGCATTGGTTTTAAAATGGCCGACGAATGGAAAGGGTACGTAGACGATCAACGGAATGTTTGTAAATACGGATCTAAGTGTTATCAAAAGAATCCGGAACATCACCGAAAATTCAAACATCCACCCCAAAGTATTACAAAAGAAGTCAATCGCAATAAGAGGCGGTTTTCGCCCTATAATAAAGATTCGCCACGCCATTCACCTAATCCTCGTAGAAACGAATCACATACTGAAAAGGCGGGAAATGACAGTGCTGATAGAGAAAAGCGGGCGAACGATAACAGCGATGTCGATAAAAAGGCTGAAGACTCTGAAGTACCTAAAACCGATAGTGATGATGAAAAGAAATCGGAAGAATCTGGAGTTTCGAAACCTGAATGTGATGGAAATAAAGTTGAAGTACTTCCAGAAAATATAACATTTTATGATAAATGTACAGACAACAATCTCCTAAAAGAACTGTTTCTTGTAGAAATGCCTGAAGACTTCTTCAAGTTTTTTGAATGTATCAGTGAATGTGGCAAATCGGTGGAGGATACATTGGCAAGTGTGAATTTAATGCCAATCGGTCCTTATGAGTTGCTGTTAGGGAAACTGCCCAAACTGGACAATAAAGAACTGTATTTAACACACTGGAGATTCTTTTATGATCCTCCAGAGTTTCAGGTATAAATCATTGAAATTTCCTTTTTATTCTATATGACTATGTCTTGTTCACCATTTATTTGGGTTTCAGCTAGATTCTAATTAACTGATAAAAAAAACTGTTCAAGTTTCAGATACTAACTCAACATTCTATCTTTTACAGGCTGTTCTCAAGAAGAAAAAGAATTCTGAGTACCATATTGGATACTTTAGAGATGAACCTGACAAGAAACCAGTATTTGTAGCCAGCAATGATAGCGAGAAAGGTTATCACATCACTACTATGGCTCAAAATATATTTGGAGGTGTTTAGTATGTATTCAATCAATAAAATTAACTCAGTTCATGATTCAATATTATATTAACAGTTATAAGATAATAAGGCATAAGTGAGAAAAACTAAATTGTTCAGAAGAAGAGTTGTTCAAAGTTTGAAATTGGAGAACAATGGACTTAATTTGCAATTTTTTGCTTGAGCAAAGTAATAACAAAAAAGTCATTGTATCGCTCAGGAGGAAGTTCATTCCAAAAAGCAGATAATTATTACATTCATAGTTTATTCTTTTACCAAAATGTTGCTTCTGCCATATTACCTTCTTGCTGTTAAATGGTAAAACCACACTTGATAATATACCTAATATTTTAAATTCTTATAGTGTGTACTTAGAAAATGAGAAGAAACAATCACCATTCACTGCTATGACATGTCAAAAATTAATGAATAGCATTAAATCCTATGCAGAGAAGAATGGCATTTCTTTAGAAGGATACAGCATGAAGAATAGGTCACCACACATGGTGACAAGATCATTCCATGGTGCAGGCATTGTGGTACCTTATGATAAGGAAACACGATTAGGATACCGACATTTAGTGGAAACGGATGGTAAGATAATCAATGAATTAATTTATAAACATTTACATATTTAGAATTGAGAATGTTGAATTAGAGATACAAATTTGTTAAAAAAGTATACCAAAATAAAATAAAAGTTTAATTTTATTTCAACAGCTAATTTGAAAAAACTATTTGCCAGTCTGAAGAAAACAACAGATCAAATTAAAAAAGATAAATTACTATCAGATCTTCAGCCTGTAATAACTTATGCTAGTATAGCTGTAGATGAATATGACTTTGGAACAGGCCTGGAGGTTGGCATAGCTCTTTTCTGTTCTGGAATAAAGGAGCTAGAACGTAGCGCTATGAATAGCTTGGTTGCAGCTTACTCTGTGTTGAACAGATCATCTTTTGGCGAGATAATCAAGGTTTATAATAATATCAAAGTTATTTATTTAAGTTATTAAAGAAAATTCCAAAAAATAATTATATGTTGCATTTTTTCAGGCACATCTCAAGTATCGTCGCAAAGGACCAAATGTTTCGTTGCTGCATCTCAAATAGTTAAATGTATAGCTGGGTACTCACTTAGCAGTGTTGCATGTAACATATCAGATACCGTGTCAAGTGGGTACGGCTCGTCCGAGCACACTGCGAGCCGCCTTTGTGTAGCTTACATGCAACATTGCTAAGTGAGTACCAAGCTCACCAATTAATTAGCTTAATGTAAATAATGCAACTCTGTGAGCGATTAGTAATGCTATTCCTTTGTTACTCAGCGGCGCGACAGCGTGCCGAAACTACGGCTTGTCTTTAGTAGATTTTCAACTTTATGCTCCAGAGTATGAAGCTGAAAATCCATTAAAGACTAACTTTCGGTCCTCGTCGTTGAGACAGTTGGTCTTTAATGGATTTTCAACTTTATGCTCTAGCTGGAACATTATTTTGAAAATATATTAAAAGTACCTCAGTCTTTTGAAGAATAGCATCTCTAGTCTGCGCCATCCTAGATTGGACGCGGGTAGTGTAATAGAATGATAAGTCCATCATGTTGACGAAATAATTGCGGGCCATCATCTTATTGAACTGACCTGGGGGTAGGGTTCAATTTCACAGCTTGCTTCTCAGTACTTTATTTTTCTTAAAAAAATGCAGTTGGCTTAGTCAGTAGTATGTTAGACTTTTAATGGAACCTAAAAACACCACTTTAGCAATGTTGCAAACAAACTTGCGGTGAGATTCATAAAATGGAATATTCTATTATATTGCTGAAACAATAAAGTAGATAATTGATATAGAACAATTTACAACATTGGTAAAGTGGCGATTCTAAAACCGCTGCTACTACCAGTATGTGGTTTGCAGATTTGAGGATTTCTAATTAATATTAGTGAAAATAACATTGTAAAATAGCTCAATACAGCCAGTACATTTGTTGGAACATAGTCTTAATAAATAGTGCCTTAATTATTCATACCTTAGACCAGTTATTTATGTATATATTTATTTCGTTATTGAATTTAATTCATTCTAATAAATTGTTACACAATGGCCAAATAATTAGGCACATGTACAAGGTTGTGAAAAGTCAGGTCAGGTAGGTTACTTTATGTGACGGCTAAACACCCTTACACACATCAACATAATCTAGGGATATTTTATATTTCATCAAATATCTAAAAAACTATGAAGAATTTTCTCATATAGTAAATGGAAGAATGATAGGTTATTTTAAGGTGTACAGTAAAAAATAAAAAACATTTCGTGATTTTTTTGTTTTAAATAGAAATGTTAATTATTTTAATCGCCGTAGCAAATTAATATGGTAAAAAACTTCATTTCTTCTTATAAAGCTATTAATTTTAATGAAAATTTAAAAAATCTTATTAAATCTAATTATTAATAATCAGTTTTGCCACCTCTTACATTAATTACACATCAACATCGATTGTTCATGCTTAAAGTTAGATTGTCAATGTCTTGCTGCGGTATGAGGTCCCATGTTCTTTGCAAGTGGTCGTAAAGTTGTTGTTGTGTCGTCAAATTTGGCGGGAAATCTCTCAAAGCTTTTCGTTGTAACATGTCCCAGGCATGCTCGATAGGATTTAAGTCGGGCGACTGTGCAAGCCAATCCAAAACTTGAATATCGTGGTCTCGGAGAGCGGTCGACACCGGCCGCGCCGTATGGGAAGGAGTATTATCGTGCATGAGTAGAAATTTCTGGCCCATTTGAATTCTGTGTGGGTCAATAACAGGCTCCACTACCTCCTCGTGGTATTTTTGTGCAGTCATGCTACCTTGGATCCAAATGAGCTGGGTTCGTTCGCCAAGACGAATTCCTGCCCACACCATGATTGTCTCGCCTTGGTATGAGTGGACCTCCTGAGGGTGCCTTAGACGGCTAACTGTCCCTGGAGTTCTCCAAACGCGTGTTCTTCGTGATTCCAGATGAAACCCAAACCGGGACTCGTCGGTGAACAGCACCAAAGACCGTTGTTCGTCACTCCATGGTAAATGCTCCCGAGCCCACGAAAGCCGCCGACCGCGATTGCCACGTCGCTATGCTGGAACACGTAGCGGTCTTCGAGCATGAAGACCAACTTCATGCAACCTCCTTCGCACGGTTTGGTCGCTTACCAGCAGCTGGTGGTCCTCCTGGAGCCTTTGTACTAGTTGCATCGCTGTGATATTGGGTTGTCTTCTAGCAGTTATTTGGAAAAATCGATCCTGTCTCTGCGTAGTAACGCGATATCTACCCGTGTGCCGTTCAGCTACATCCCCAATACTGCGATAACGTGACCACAACCTTGATATCACGTTTTGGCTGGTGTGTAGGGCCTCAGCAACGAAGCGTTGAATAGCACCATTTTATAGCATGACCACGGCTCGTAACATTTCATCTCGACTCAAATGACGACGTGACATGACTCCTAAAGCTCACACGACACGTTAAATTAAAAAAGAATACCAATCTAATCCCTGTTCATTAATTAATATTAATAAAACAATTTTAATTTTCCGTAACATAACGAATCACTAACAATTTTGCCACCGTATTTTGTTTTTTCTTTTTTTTTTGATATGTATTCTTTAAATTTTGAAAATAGAATAAATGAGGTTTCAATCTGTATACAAACTTTTATGAAAACTAAAAAGATTTTAAACTAAACAATCGTAAATAATTTACGATTAAGATATCCCTAGATTCTGTTGATGTGTGTATTTCAGAATTTGTGACGCTTTTTTTTTTTTTTTTTATCGTGGTAAAATCATCAAATGAGTCCTCCCACCCAGGGCAGGGCGGGAGGGACTGTCAGACTTGTACTGACTAAAATCCACGGTGTCCTTCAATAGCCCTTTACGTACTAGGGTCACGGTAATCCCTTGGTCCCGCGACCAAGAATTTGTGACGCTACAGAATCTTAGATAATAGATCGAAAACGTGTCCAGCCATCTTGAAAAACCACTTTTCGCTGGTCTCTCAATCTCGGTAACGGAAGTGATTTTGACGACTTTTTGCATATCAACGGGCGTCACATAAATTTGTGACGGGCACCGAGCTAAAAGTTTTGTGATAAGTACAGTGGTTTAGTAGAAAAATGCAAAAATCTGTGGCCAGCCATCTTGAATTTACGTATAAAACTTATGGCTGGCACTTCCGAATCTCAATAACGGGGGCGTTTTCGAATATGGTTCCTTTACTAATACTTGGTGACGCAATGTGTGACAGTAATAATATTTGATTTATGGCGTCACATGTAAGGGTTTACGAGAAATCAATAAAAACTTAATGTCCAGCCAACCTGAGTTCAAGATGGCTGGACACATGTATCTCCACTGCCTGATGATCTACGACCTTCGAAATGTGTTCAAAATTTTGTGACGGGGACGATAACGATAACCTGAAATTGTGACGGAGAAACTTTGCGTAGTTTCAAAGATATTGACCATTTAAATTTCCCCATACAAACACTGCAGTAGGGTAACCAATATTGTAGGTTTTATGTAGGACAATTTTTTTTTACGGTGTTTTCATTAATGGTCGAAAATCCGTGTATTGGTTAAACTAATACGAACAACTGTAGATATTTAAATCAATAGAAGACAAAAATGTAGAAGTGAGGAAGGGGGTGGGGGTGTAATTTTTAAATGTTATTGATTATTTACGTGCAGATATCTATTCTTTTTAGTAGGAAAGTAGAGGAATGAACTAAAGCAGAAACAGGTATATATTATGTCAGGAGAACTAAACTAATGCTCTGAAGGTATTGAAATGAAAAAATATTGTTTGCTGTAAATAAAATCACATTTATTTATTTGTACTCATACAGCGTTTCAAATGGCGAAAATGACGATGATCAACTCGCATTTGCACTTCCGTAACCCCCGCCTTGTACCACAACGTTGTTTTACCGCCGTCCTAAGGCCGCGTACCGGACGACGGCCGGCGGCGGTCGGCGACACGCGTAAACTGGCCCGTTCGTACATTTGGTACGTCTCTTC
Source organism: Agrotis puta (assembly GCA_943136025.2). NCBI lineage: Eukaryota > Metazoa > Arthropoda > Insecta > Lepidoptera > Noctuidae > Agrotis > Agrotis puta. The sequence goes on along the minus strand of OW964176.2, from coordinate 4,621,722 downwards.
ACCGCGACAAACTGAGCGAAACCGAGAACAAGCCAGCCCCCCCTAGCCAAGTCACAAACGATAAAACAGGACGCATACATCCAACTGACGACATACCATAAATCGTAAAAACTAACAACTTTCGCAAAAAAAAAACATTGTATTTCACGTTACTTACCAAGGACACATTGGTTTTTAAACAAAACACAAAATAATAGTTGTATGAAAACACAACAAAGTACAATAGTTGTACGAAGTTAATAACTGAAAGTTTGTAACGGTCAGTTACAAACAAGTCACACACAGATTACACACAAAGCAAATCATCATGGCCGCGTTCCGAATCGCACTCATGAACACTAAAATCGCTCATGCTGCTAATTCATAGAAATGAGTCAGTAGTGATTGAATGTTATGAAGTTGCAGCTAGGTATTGTTTATTTAATTATCAGAATAATAATTAAATAAACAATATCGATTTCAAAATTTGAAATCAACAAATTGCGTAAAAAATGTTTTTAATGTGGTTACTTCGTGGTAGCCCGCGAATTTCAATTTTTCTTGCGTTCGTTCGTTAAAAGAAATCAAAATATGATTCGCGACAATAACAAGTATGTATTTACATAATTATAAGCATAAGAATCATCATACATATCTATAAGTTATTTGTTTCCGCGGACGAAAAATGTAACTGCAAAAAACTCAAGAAAAATTGAATTTCGCGAGCTACCACGAAAACGTCGGAGGACAAGACAAACTATACTGCCATGATAGCTGATGTTGGTGTCGCCATCTATTGCTTAAAGTTGGTACTACTAGGACAACTGGTCGAATCTTAACTCTTAATAGGTTGTCTTACCGCAGATTAATTAATAATTACTAGTACTCTGATTAGTGCTAACACTTCGAAAAGTAAGTACATACACTGCCGGCTATCGAGTTTAGTTCTCATTTTCAGTTATATAAGATAATGAACTAAACGCGAAATACAAGTGGGCTCTCTCTTGCAGCGCTGGTGGTCAATTATTATTTTGAATTAACACATACTTACTCTTTTCACTGCAGGAAAACCTTTTATTCCCACGGGGAAATCAAATACAAAGCAGGCGTGGATGCTACCGGCCAATTAATCGATTAAAAAGAAATCCTTTATGTATGTAAAATTATGGTCACCTCATAATATTAATGGATGTTTGAATGGAAAACATTTAAATGGTCAATATCTTTGAAACTACGCAAAGTTTCTCCATCACAATTTCAGGTTATCGTTATCGTCCCCGTCACAAAATTTTGGACACATTTCGAAGGTCGTAGATCATCAGGCAGTGGAGATACATGTGTCCAGCCATCTTGAACTCAGGTTGGCTGGACATGAAGTTTTTATTGATTTCTCGTAAACCCTTACATGTGGCGCCATAAATCATATATTATTACTGTCACACATTGCGTCACCAAGTATTAGTAAAGGAACCATATTCGAAAACGCCCCCGTTATTGAGATTCGGAAGTGCCAGCCATAAGTTTTATACGTAAATTCAAGATGGCTGGCCACAGATTTTTGCATTTTACTACTAAACCACTGTACTTATCACAAAACTTTTAGCTCGGTGCCCGTCACAAATTTATGTGACGCCCGTTGATATGCAAAAAGTCGTCAAAATCACTTCCGTTACCGAGATTGAGAGACCAGCGAAAAGTGGTTTTTCAAGATGGCTGGACACGTTTTCGATCGATTATCTAAGATTCTGTAGCGTCACAAATTCTGAAATAAGGGTGTTTAGCCGTCACATAAAGTGACCTATTGACCTAGTTAAATGCAAGCTATTTTGAAGATTTGTCCAGCCAACCTGAGCCACATTTTGTTTTGTATTTTTCAAATGCATACATACATCATAACTCACGTCTTCTTCCTATACGGGTGGGCAGAAACTACAGAGCGCCTCGTGCTACGATCCTTACCTTACATACTCCTTTCACCTCATCCACATTCATACATGGTCATATATACACTGAATATAACTATTTATTTCCTTTCACTGAAGATTAGATTTTTAATTACTTTCTTTTTATCTTGTTACCATTTTGCTCAGACATTGAACATTAATGTAAATACCTACGCGATAGTAGAAAGTGTGGAAATTAATTATGCAGATGCTAACACAGGTACAATTTTAATAAACTTATATATTGCTCACATAGAGGCTTTTATTTAATCTTTAGTCTGCAACGCTGTCAAATCGTCGTACATAATTGTAGATTTTTTAAGTTTCCCTGTGGGTTGTATTGTATGATGTTTAAGGTAGTACTGCTATTTGAAATATTAGTTATTGGAAAAATCTTCAGCCAGGAATCAGATGAGTTTCAAGTACATATACCGCATCGACCATCACACCATTATAAACGACCCAGCGGTAAGCAGCATCGTGAATATCAAGATCCACCTTGGGGATTGCGAAGCTACGATAGTACAAGTGATGTAAAATTTAAATAGATTAGGAATAAAATCGGTTTTATATTGTTGTAAATCTACTGAACAAAACTATGGTTTTCCCATTTCTGACCTGAAATAGGCGTGTGAAGCATTAACATGTCGAGTGATATTTTATTTAAAAAAAATAATTAAAGAAGCACATTGAGTAACGTATTTATTTTCAAGTGTCCTTCACAAACAATACAAAAATATTCAAAAAAATGTAGATTACATCAAAATTAAAATGAGTCATGTTTTTAAAAGACATTTCTAAAAAACTTTATTGGAAAATTAAAGTTCCCTTACATGTCTCAATTTGGAGTGACCAAATACTATATGACTTCAGTGGGTTTTGGCGCGGCTTTCACAATATTTTAGAGGATTCATTCAAAAAAGTTAAATACATATTTTATGAAATTGTGATGTTTCGTCAATCGTAAAAAACGTACGAAGCAAAAGACGATCGGAATGTTTGTATGAAATAAATATAAATCATATCTATGCAAGCAATTCCTTCGGTTTGTCAGCGGTGCTCAAATGTAGAAACAGTGTTAATGGACAATGGTCGCTACCATACACGCCATCCCTTATAACATTATCACACAAAGCTGGTAGCAGTCTTTCCGATATTATAAAATAGTCCAAGCGCCTGAAAAAAATTGTAAATAGATAAAAGAAAATACAAACAAAGTTGTCAACTTCATATATCTACTTATATACATCCTTAATTTGCATGTAATGGCACTGATTAGGTAGAGAATTTAAATTAGATATTCAGACTTGAAGGTTATGTCTGCTAAAAATAGTTATAGGTCGCGAGTTTTATCAAGGACAGTAACCCGATTGTTAAGAAATATTTTGTATGGAGCAGGTAGTTTTAATCCTTTAAGCGCGATTCGTCCAATTTATAGTATTCGTATTGTGCACATCGCATCACCGCACATCAACCTAACCGAAACTGTCAATTTTTGCCAATCGAACGTGCACCTTATCGTTTTGTGATAAAGTTGAAAATTTATTACAGAAATTTGACAGATAGTGGTAGCTTGATGTGCTGGAGTCTGTACAATTCGCGGTTTTATTTCGCTCCTAAAGTATATGTTATCAAAAACCTGAGAAAAGTTAGTTTTTTATCAGTGTTGTTACACATTTTTATAAAAAAAGTAGTCCCTAGACTGGACTACTTTCATTCAAGGGGTTATCGAAGGAGTCCCTATTTTTGGTTTAGATTGTTAAGGGAACTAAACACAAAAGGTATGGTACGTGGGGTCTTAGTTCACTCGCCATCCCCTAACCGAACCTAACCTGCCAGAGTTGGGGTGCTCTTAAGTTCTGAGATCGCCTGCATCCTATATACTCAGGCATTGTTTTATCATAAAACTAATCCAGTCTAGGTTTCCGATTTAAAACAATGGACCTTTTTGTGCACTGGATCAATCGTGCTTAAACAGGTATTTTTTTCAACAACAATCCAAAATTATCGATTGGTGGGTTTAGCTGGAACCATGTACTGGATGCAAAGTTAATTTACGTATTGATGTATACAATTTATAAATGAAACAGCTATCCTTACCATCCTACGTTTTTCGCACGGCAATTCATCATGTAAGTCCAGAAGGTATAAGCACCGGTCTTATCTGGGTATAAGTGACGGTATGTATCGACGAAGCCATCTCCCAGCAACTCCGTCATTCCAGCACGCTCCTCATCAGTAAAGCCAGCATTCTTTTTATTTGTTTTAGGGTTGGTCAAATCTGTAATTGATTAAGTTAGTCAAAATTCTATACTACAAAAAATTAGAGTTTCTCTAATAAAAACAGCAGAAATATATAATTATCAACACTAAAAACTACAGCTTACCTTATTTTTAAGCAAGGAACAAATATTAAATTAATGCTATAGATTAGTATAAAATATGTACCTATTTCTTTGTGTGACACATTCATGTCGCCGCATATTATCACTGGCTTCTTCTTATCCAATTCTTTCACATGTCTACGAAACTCTTCGTTCCATTGCAGTCTTTTGGGTAGTGTGACTAGTTTCCGACCAGAGTTTGGCACATATGTACATACTAAATAAAACTGTTCATATTCTGCTGTGATAATACGACCCTCGTTGTCCAACTCTTCGTTTTGTAAACCGTAAACGACATTCATAGCTAGTTTAGTTGTATATATGCCTACGCCTGCGTAGCCATCTTTCTCGCCGGCCACCCAATATGCATGGTAGCCGGGTATATTCGCTACTTCAGTCGGGAGTTTATCTTGCGAACATTTAGTTTCCTGAACGCATAAGATATCAGGTTTCTCATGTTTAAAATAATCCAAACCACCTTTGGTGGCCCATGCTCTGATGCCGTCTACATTCCAGCTGGAAATTTTAAAGTTCCATTCTTTGCCCTGACTATTGACTGAAGAATTTGAGAAGTCAATAGATTCATAATCTGTGGCTGAATTATTTTTAGGGGGTGCTTTCTTTTTCGGATCTTCTGCAGGCGCTGAAATACATTACATTATGAAACTGAAGTTAAGACGATTTAACAAGCAGTTTCTACTATTTTGTCGTACGTTGTCTCATTGATTCATCAAAGCGTGCATTATCGCCATCCTCTTAGTCTACGCCAATGGAAGCCCAATGTTACATGCACATGTATATAACTGAAGATGATTATTCCATAGAGCTTCTGTATACCTTGGTGTTACAGAATTTCGCGTCAGGAAAAAATACAGTCAATTATACCTTATAAATAAAAACCTCTAAATAACCACATATTAATTATCATGCGCAAAATTTCCCCCTCTCTTATTAATATAAATTAGTCACCACATTGGAAACCCAATATTATGAAATTTAGTATTAAGTTTTATACTAAAGAAGTACATTTTTGTCTCAATACTACATTGTGCACTTAATTATTAGCCTGTCCCTTACTAAACCAAATAATTTATGAAGCAGACCAAGTTTAGCATTATTGAAATTGTATTTACGATCAGGGATACTAATTTGTTAAACAAATCGACTAGAAATTAAAAAGAAATAGCCCTTATTATGTAAATTGCAACAACCATACTTTCGGAGTACAATAAATCCTTGATGATGTCAAATTACTTTTTACAATTAGTTTCCCTGAAGATAACCACAGGTATTATCTTTTTTAAAATATTTAAGAGTACAGAAAGGTAGAAAAAATAATAAAGCATTGAACATATACATTTGGAAAAGTTTTATTATGAATAATATTTTAATGATAAAACACACTTAATAATAAATCAAAAAACAATATTTGTCAAATGTTTAAATTATAATCAACTAGTTACCCTTTTCTGCAGCACCTTTGCGCCGACGTTTTGATGTGGGTTCAACTTCTTGTAGTTTTTCTTCAGGAACATCCTCATCTTCATCATCATTTTTCACCTCAGCTAGAAGAAGAAAATTTTATTTGAACAGTAACTTAAAATTATTTTTAATTTTGGTTTATAGACGAGTTGCTCTTGACTCTAGTCTAAGTTGGAGATGTGCAGGAGGGTATAAATAGTAATAAAGTCTATGATGGAATGAGCTTACCCAGACGAAGTCTGTTCACTCTTTGAAGAGATTCAGATTGTAATAAAAATATTAATGTATAACTAAGTTACATTAATATACTGGATTTACAATGGAATAAGTTGTTATGTTGAAAATTTACCTTTTTTTGTAACCTTTCTCTTCTTTGAGGATGGAGTTTCATCTTCCTCTACATCATCAACATCCTCTTTGGGTTGTGTCTTCTTTGCCTGGTTCTTTCTACCTCTTGGTTCCTTTTTCTTAGGCTCAGGTTTATCTTCTACTTTCTCCTCATCTTCATCTAAATCAATTTCTTTTTCTTGAACCTTAGCCGGAGCCCTTTTCCTGCCCTTAGGTGCAGGCTTTTCTTTAACTTCCTCCTCTGCAGTATCAGACTTCTCTGCTTCGTCAGGGTCAGCCTCAACTTTTGCTGCTTTCCTACCCCGGCCCTTGGCAGCTGGTTTAGGTTTATCTTCTACTTCATCTTTTGGTGTATCTTCTTCTTGTGCTTCTTGTTTAGCTTTCCTACCCCTGCCAGCAGGTTTCTTAGCTACAGGTTCTTTTTTCGCTGGTTTCTTCCGACCTCTACCTGAAGCTGGTGCTTCCTCTGTGTGACCATTGGCTTCATCATTTTCATCACTCTGTTCATTTTCCTCAGCTGGGACAGATAATTCCTCTTCTCCTGATTGATCACCATTTGATGGTTGTTTGTCTAGAGAATCATCATCTATATTCTTCTTACGACCTTTCTTGGCCGGTGGCCCTACTTCTTCAGGTTTGTCATTATCCTGTGGTTCACCCGAGTCACTGGCAGCTTTCTTCCCGCGCTTTGGCTTCTTGTCAGCAACAGGGGCAGCCTTTTCATTTAGTTCTATGTCTGCATCAAGATCTGGCTCTGGTGCAATTTTCCCTTTTCCTCTGCCTTTTTTGGGGGCATCATTTTCTGTTACCTTTACATCAGCAGCCTTCTGCAAAAATTTGCTATGCATGTAAATCGTTCCTAACACAATTCCAAAACTATTTATGGGAAAGGTTTGAGTTTGGGTTCCAAGAATACTTTTAATAGATCTAAAACATACAAGTAAATCAAGTGATCTTTAATTTTACAGTAAATACAGCAACTGCATCCTGAAATCATTGACTTGAAACTTGGTTATTGCAGTAGCATTGAATACGTAAAATAATCAGCATAAAATACAATGCTTTGCGGTTTTAAATATGAAGTAACGGCCAAGTCAAGCAGTACGACCTATGCTTCAACAACAAAAGTGGCGCCAAATGCCGCCAATAACTTACATACAGCATAAACGTGTTTGTAAAACCGCGATGTAGTGCTAACGGGAAAAAGGCAAATGTATTCGTGAAATAATTTTAGAGCATGACAAAAAATATCATTGGAAAGGTTTCTCACAAATTGAAGTTGAATATGAATGACATTAGCACCGTTTATGTATCCATCGATAACAATGCTAAACCCGTTAGTAAATTCGATGCAAATACTCAGGATTACAAGTGGTTTACAGCGAATATAGCATACCTTAGTTTTAGCAGACCTGGGTGCCATTGTCACGAGGCAAATGTATCAGGAAATATCACAGATTTCACAGTAATTCCAAACAAATTTTTGCTTCACCCGTCTGAAAGCGCGTTGTTACGAGCAGGGGTAGCGGGCGAAGTTTCCGGCAAAATGACAGATATCGTGTACCGCCACTGCCGCCAAATTTTTGCCCATTTTTTTTTTAAACGCGCTTTTTATTATGGATTACTAAAGCTATATGTACACTTAAAAACTATTGCCTATGAAAAACTAATTACTGGAGTTAAAATAAAGATAACAATATTGACCAAGAACCTGAGCACTATAATTAATGTCTTAAAAGTTTATCACGGCCCTGGGACACAAAGATCAATCGAAAGTACAGAATGGTTTTCTTACTGACAGTCACTGTCACTTCCGGTGTCATTTAATGATTTACTACCACAATAAGCATCATATCAGCCGTAAGACGTCCACTGCTGAATAAAGGCTTGGAGCCATCGTGATCCTGTGGTCTCCATAAGACCGTCTGCCCACTTTGTGGGTGAATGTTGCGCTCTGATGCGAACACAGAACCGTCGACCATCAGTTTTGCGTTCTATAATATGGCCTGCCCACTTACTTTTCAATCTGCTAATTCGTTAGGATTTCAAATGATGGTCATTTATTCACTGATTGACTTCAGTCTGCAAATCTTGTTTAATTTAGATTGACCTATGCGGATGGTAACATCGAGATGAAATGAAATTATAATTATATATGAGAGTAGGTTATGTAAGATTACGTGAATCAAGCTTCAAATCCCTCTTTAACACTAGATAACAATGGCGGATTCAGCCGATTGAACCTTCGAGTCAGGGGTCACATAGCCTGGGGTCGCAGGACTGTCTCATCAGGTAATCGTGACCCTGCAACGTAAAGGGCTATTAAAGGACACTGAACACCGTGGATTTTAGTCAGTATTCGATATGTAAGCTGCAGGGAGAAAAAGATAAAGAAGTTGTTTCTTCAAGCGTCATTTAAACTTATATTTCGCCGTATAACTCTGAAACCTGACCCTGAAGATTTAGGACATTATGTCTGTTATATTTTTTGTTTGTCTAAGTGTTTATCTAAAATTGTGATTCTGAAAAACAATTAAAATAGTGGGCGACCGATAGGGCTAAAAACTAAATATCTTTCCCGTGGATGTAGGTCATGAGTGGTAACTAAAAATCCAGTGTGTACTGGGGTTTTCATTAGATTTTGGCAGACTGTCAACCGAGGCCTATTGTAGAGATGCGCAAAATGTGTCAGCACAAAGAAATGAATGAAGTATATCTTTTCGCTTAACGAAGTAGTCCACTCATTTAGTTCAGTACTTCATTTAGTTCAGCAAATCAGAACGAGTTCCTGACTGATAATGAGACTGAGATGGTTGACAAAAGGATGCATTTCACTAGTTCAGTTCTAAATGTATGTCGATTTTCCTCCATACTTTAAACAGAATTAGGGCTGCCAACCTAGAAATATAATAGAAGGTCTTGTTTTTACTAAAATAACGAAAAAAAAGTCTATGGAATTATTATTTGCTGTGTGTACCGCAAAAAGGTCTGATCTGATTGCAGTTGATACAATAATAAATTATATTTCATTAACGTACTTCTGTTTTGGTTTACGTATACTGTTGTAAGTGAAATAAGACTGTATACCTTTAAAAATAAATTTCATATCATTAGACTAAATACGGTTGTCGCTCGTTACTTTTGCCAGCCGAACTTCGAACATGTACGTCGTACATTCAAATGTGTCTCTACTTCAGTTAGTTCAATCGGCTCACTCGGACAGTGAGTGAGACAAAGAATGATTGAACTAAGTGAAGTAGAGACACATTTGAATGGTTACTGATTGAGTGATAAGTTTATTTAGGGTAGTGAAGTAGTTCATTTCCTTCAATCGTTCGCGAACTACCCATGTCTAGCCTATTGCAGAATTTGACATGTGACGGCAGCTGTCAGTGTCGTGGCAACGTGCAAATGCAAATCCTTCGTTTTTTAGTTACTTGGGAGGATTTATGATTGAATAGAATTGCTGACTAAAACCTCGATAAAATGGTAAGACTTCTGAAACTTAAACATATATCAAGGCCCTTCCTAATATATGTATAGGGTACAGCTAGGTAAACTGCTTCACATAACCGTGAGCAGTTTTCCTCAAGCCGGGAGTTGGGAAAGGATATTATGAGTAACATACGTTGTATAAAATACTCATTGGAATTTCAGGGTACATTAGATCGTAAAGGCACCTTTAAGGTGGAATATTTGCAAGATATCGAGAAGAAAGTCCAAGCAAAATGGGACACTGAGAAAATATTCGAAATGGAAGCACCTGACGATGGGAAACCTCATGAAAAATTCATGTGTACTTTTCCCTATCCGTATATGAACGGGCGGTTGCATCTTGGTCATACATTCTCACTATCAAAATGCGAGGTGAGTTCAAACTGATTCATATATCAATGTTTACAATAATAGCTATCAAGATAAAAGAGTTGAGTACCTACCTCACATGCATGATGCAATAATATTGAAGAAATTATTAACATTTTAATGCTGGAAATTTTATTAGTTATCTTCCGATACTTTTTCTTTTATGTATGGGGTTGTTTCCTGGCCCTTTTTATTATGTACTTATAAACATAAAATATTACCTTATAGTTTGCATCAAGATACTATAGATTGAAAGGTAGAAAGGTGCTGTTTCCATTTGGGTTTCATTGCACTGGCATGCCAATTAAAGCATGCGCTGATAAATTGAAAAGAGAAATGGCTCTCTATGGTTGCCCTCCAGTATTCCCTGAAGAAGAAGAGGTTGCAGTAAAAGAGGAAGGTGATATTGTGCCCAAAGACAAAAGCAAAGGGAAGAAAAGTAAAGCAGTGGCCAAGACAGGAGGGGCCAAGTATCAGTGGCAGATCATGCAAAGTATTGGAGTCCCTGAAGAGGAGATCAAACTGTTTGCTGATGAGAGTCACTGGCTTGAATACTTTCCTCCATTGGCTGTAGCTGATTTGAAAAGGATGGGTATTCATGTAAGTATGGTTTTTTTATCACAATCTAATCTGTGTGTTGTGAATAGTATAACAGTGTGTTTTACTACAGAAATACCTGAATTGTTACAAAATTTGAAATCAAATAAACACTTTTTTAATTTTGCAGGTAGATTGGCGTCGGAAATTCATTACCACTGATGCAAATCCCTTCTATGATTCTTTCATAAGGTGGCAATTCTACCATCTCAAAGAACGCAATAAGATCATGTATGGCAAACGTTACACTATTTTTTCTCCACTGGATAAACAACCTTGTATGGACCACGACAGGAGTATTGGAGAGGGGGCTGGCCCTCAAGAGTATACTCTTCTCAAAATGGAAGTAGTTGAACCATTCCCAGAAGTTCTCAAGTATGTGGTCCTTACCTAAAACCAATCAATTATTCTCTTTTGAAAACTTTAAATTATTATAAATCTTCTTCACTTTTAGGCCCCTTAAAGACAAAAAGGTGAGTTTAGTTGCAGCAACATTAAGACCAGAAACAATGTATGGACAAACAAACTGCTGGGTCCATCCTGATATCAAGTACATTGCCTTTGAAACAGTGAATGATGGAGTTTTTATTTGCACAAGAAGAGCAGCCAGGAATATGGCTTACCAAGGTTTCACTGAAAAAGATGGAGAGTTCAAAGTATTATTAAAAGTAACAGGACAAGATTTAATGGGGACTGTTTTAAAATCCCCTTTCACTTGTTATCCTAAGATATATGCTCTTCCTATGTTAACAATCAAGGAGGATAAAGGCACTGGGATTGTGACTAGTGTTCCATCGGACTCTCCTGATGACTATGCGGCACTTGTGGACTTACAAAAGAAACCAGCATTCAGGGAAAAGTATGGCATCCAAGATGATATGGTTCTTCCATTCAAACCTGTTTCTATTCTTGAAATTCCTGAATTTGGGAACATGTCTGCTGTCTACTTATATGATAAGCTTAAAATTCAAAGTCAAAATGACAAAGAGAAGTTAACACAAGCTAAAGAGATGGTTTACCTGAAAGGATTCTATGATGGTGTGTTGTTAGTTGGTGAATACAAAGGAAAGAAAATCCAAGATGTCAAAAAGAATTTACAAGCAAAACTTATTGAGGAGAAGGGTGCAGTGATTTATTATGAGCCTGAAAAGACCATCATCTCCAGGTCTGGGGATGAATGTGTTGTGGCTCTTTGTAACCAGTGGTATTTGGACTATGGTAATGAAGAGTGGAAAAGTCAGGTGGAGAAGGCACTTGGTGCTATGAACACCTACCATGATGAAGTTAGGAAAAACTTCCAAGCCACTCTGAAGTGGCTACATGAGTATGCTTGCTCTAGGACTTATGGTTTAGGTAAGTTGTATTTCAATGTAAAAAGAAAAAAAATGTTATTGAAAATAAATATTATGCACGGGACACTAAATAATTGCCTGCCTACGTTGCGAAAGGTGTATCTTTTCGTGTAGGAAATAGAGTTCGATTTTCAATAGCTCTATTGAAATGTGCGCGCAGCGTCACGTCTCGGTCTGAGCTGACCCTGATGCATTGCCAGCTCTCAGCACTGACTAGAAGAAGGTCATGGGACTGTCTTAATAAAAATCTAAAATCGCTTTTAATTAGGCATTTGTTAAAGAGGTAGTGAAAGTATAGTAAATAGGACCGTTCATTACGCCTCAATGATTTTTCCACAGGAACAAAACTGCCATGGGATCAGCAGTGGTTAATTGAATCTCTGTCAGACTCGACAATTTACAACGCGTATTACACGATCTCGCACTTCCTACAAGGCGACACATTTAGAGGCAACAAGGAAAATGCTCTCAAAATTAAACCAGAAGACATGACAATGGCGGTTTGGGATTACATATTCTTCAAGGATGCACCTTTCCCTAAAAACTCTAAAATTCCTAAGGACTCTTTGGATCGCATGAAGAAGTCTTTCCAATTTTGGTAAATATCCTTTAAAATAACAACTTTAACATATATTGAGCACTTGACTTTGGTATTTGTTTTTCGTGTTATCGGCATGTACCACAACCGATAAGGATTACATAATACGCGAATAGTCTTAATCCACATCAAATGGGCATTTAGCGTGCAGTAATAATATTTATGTTTCTCTAATTTTAATCCACTTTGTTTGGGATTGGCGATAACAAATTCTACGTTGATCCGGGATATTTAGGAATTGGGATAAAGGAAGATTAATTTATTTTTTAATAGAACTCTCTGTCACAAGGAAATTCTTCTGTATCGTGGGTGCGTTTACAAACGTTTAAAACTCACACGCACAAACACCCAGACTCGGAACAGCTCCCTATCGACCATACAAATATTTGTGTCGTGCGAAATCCAACCCGCAACACGTAGCGCACTAGTCGATCGCTCATCCACTGCGCCAACCGTGCCGTAAGATGATACAGATACGTCTTTTTTTACAAAATATTTCAATAATTCCCTATACTGTCTCTTATTGTTATAAAACCGAAAACTAGTTACTTTATCTTATTATTTCTTTATAAAGGTACCCAGTCGATCTCAGAGTGTCAGGAAAAGATCTGATCCAGAACCATTTAACGTTCTACATTTACAATCACTGCGCCTTATGGCCCAAGGAAGAAGACAAATGGCCTAAAGGCATCAGGGCTAATGGCCACTTGATGTTGAACTCTGCCAAGATGTCAAAGTCTGAAGGAAACTTCCTGACGCTGACGGAATCTATTGATAAGTTCAGTGCGGATGGCATGCGTCTTACTTTAGCAGACGCGGGAGATTCTGTTGAAGACGCCAACTTTGTGGAGAACACTGCTGATGCTGCGATCTTGAGGCTGTATACTTTTATTGAGTGGGTGAAGGAAATTATTGCGACGAAGTCGACTCTGCGCACGGGTAAGAGACTATTGTAACTGTTTGTGTAATTCTGCAATTGTTTTATAGAGATATTTAATACCTATTGCAGAATGTAATCAACGAATTAAGTTCGTGATCAGAAAGCAAAATTATAAGCAGAATTTGTACAACCACCAACCTTGTCCATTATAACAATTTGACTTGACAAAACTTCGTATTTTAACTTTCTCGTTCAAGTCGTTACACTGACAACAACACAAAGTTGATTGTACAAAACTGCTTGCACTTATTAAATTTCAATGTACTTGCATAGACTTATAAATGATTATTTTTTGCAGGAGAACACAATTTCCACGACAAAGTATTCGTAAGCGAGATGAACACTAAGATTAATCAGACTGACGACAACTACAACAAGATGTTGTTCAAAGAAGCCCTTAAGTCTGGTTTCTTTGAGCTCCAAGCTGCGAGGGACAAGTACAGGGAACTTTGTTCTGAAGGCGGCATGCATGTGGACTTAGTGATGCGGTATATTGAGACGCAGGCGAAGCTCATGTCCCCGATCTGTCCGCATGTCGCTGAACATGTGTGGGAGCTGCTGGGAAATGTGAGTTTTTTTAAAATAATATTTAGCGTAGAGTTTGTGTAGGCTGGCTAGGGCACCAAAATATCAATAGAACTAACATTAGTGACAGATATAAGTTAAGAGTCAATTTTCGCTTTATCAAATTATAGCCTACAGTTGCTCTATGTTTAGAAAACCCAAGGTTTCGTTTTAAATATTCCCATATCTCTTTCAAACATTGCTTGGTCATAAAACATAATCCATTTTTGACTTTATCATGGTAAAGTAATAATTGATGTTTTATACTATTAGAAAACAAGCATCCTCCACGAGCGCTGGCCAGTAGCGGGAGAAATTGACGAGGTTTCAATCAAAGCCAGCAACTATTTGATGGACGCGGCGCACTCGTTCCGTATCTACTTGAAGAACCATTGTGCGGTGAAAAAACCTAAGAAAGGAGAGGCACCAAAACCGGAGAAGAAGCCGAATAAGGCTGTTATTTGGGTCGCTAAGGAGTATCCTAAATGGCAGCACATCATTCTGACTACTTTGAAGGAATTAAATGGGGTACGTAACTCTTGGTTAACTTTGAACTTGATGTGAAAACAAACTAGTACTAATCTTCAAAAAAATCCTTACATAAACAACTAGCTGTTGCCAGCGGTTTCGCTCGCTATAATTCGAAACTTATTCCACGGGAAGATAAAATCGCGATAAAAACTATCCTATGTGCTAATCAAAGTTACAGACTATCAGTGTACGAAATTTTATCCAAATCCGTTCAGAAGTTTATGCGTGAAAGAGTTTATAATATAGAAAGATTAGTAAGTTCATGATGTTCCCAAGTCAAGGTTAGTCTCTCAATTACCTTTGGAAATTCTCTTCTACTTGTTTTTTTTCTTCATAAAATTATTAATCTGTTATCCAATTCTTTGCAGCCCGCAGGTCTTCCGGACAACAAGGTGATATCCACCAAACTAGGCGCTATTCCCGAGCTAAAAAAATACATGAAGCGAGTGATGCCATTCGTGCAAGCAACCAGAGAGAATATGGAGCGCATCGGTATTGAGGCTCTGTCCGTAGGCCTGCCCTTTGATGAAGCTGCCATTCTGCAGGAGAATAAACTGTATTTACTGAATACTTTAGATGTGAGTTGAAAATAGTTTTATCTTATGTGACATCAACATTCCACTAAAAACCTCTTTTTCTCACTCCTTTATTTTGAGACCTATTTGCGTTATTCCGCCTTATTACAAAAAGGGGTTTAACTAAAAACCCAGGTTTAATCTTGTAAAACTACGGTTTAAACACAGACTATTACAAATCGTGGTTTTGCGATAAACCATGGTCTAACAGTAGTAGCTGTCAAAGGTATGTCAAAGTTTCTGATAGCAAATTTTTCATTGTGTTGTAGTTTTTGTGTTATTTTCACCTAAAATGGATTTAAACAAGGTAGATTTAATTATTATTACTCATTGTAAATTTAATTGTATAGACAATCGTTCAAATGGCGGTACTAAAGTCGACGTTTTATCTTAGTTTTGTAATACGGACAAATTTAAATCATGGCTCTGCAGATAAGCCTGGACTTGATAGACCAGGTTTAAACCAAGGTTTATTTAGTTTTTGTAATAAGGCCGATTATGTTCACATGATATATTTTTCCTTAACAGGAAAAAAAATATAATATTTTGGTTGAGAATTGAACTTAGAAAATGTCACAGAACCCTAAAGTGGAGGATTTAAGAGGGATCTTAAATATGATTTTTTAGGTCATCTGATAAGAACTCATTCAACTAATCAAATAGTCCTTTAACCATTACATAAAATAAGAACACAATTAAAACTGCACTTTTGTTTACAGCTGGATTCAATAGAAGTAAAATTTACGGACGACGCAGAAGCCCCGGAGAAAACAAAGGAAGATTGTGCGCCGGGACAACCACACGTGTCGTTCAGTGTGGAGGCTGGGGTCGACGCTACGTTCATCAACCCGATGGCTTTGAACGGACTGTTCACTGTAACGGCCACACTATCCGATGGTGACACTGTGGAGAGAGTGAAAGTTAAAATCGCTAAGGAAGTTAAGGCGATTAAAGGTAAGAAATGTGAAAAATAAACTTATTCCGTCTTATTACAAAAAGGAGTCTAACTAAAAACCCAGGTTTTATCTTGTAAAACTACGGTTTACACAAACGTTATTACAAATCGTGGTTTTGCGATAAACCATGGTCTAACAGTAGTAGCTGTCAAAGGTGTGTCAAAGTTTCTCATAGCAAATTTTTCATTGTGTTGTAGTTTTTGTGTTATTTTCACCCAAAATGGATTGAAACAAGGTAGATTTAATTGTTATTACTCATTTTGGATTTAATTGTTTAGATAATCGTTCAAATGGCGGTACTAAAGTCGACGTTTTATCTTAGTTTTGTAATACGGTCAAATTTAAACCATGGCTCTGCAGATAAGCCTGGACTTGATAGACCAGGTTTAAACCAAGGTTTATTTAGTTTTTGTAATAAGGCCGATTTTGTCTTACTAAAGCTTTAAATTAATAATTTATCTATCTCGGTCGCAATATTGATCTCGATCTTTATTTTTCAATCAATGTCCGAATTAGGCTATCGTGTCTTAGTTATCCAATCAGAAGCAGATGTCAAAGAAAACGTATCAGGATTTGGATTGTGATAGAATATTCATGTTAAGTGTTCTGTGATTTCGGTCGCCTTGTATTTGCTACTAAATCATTCGTTGCCAGACGTACCCCACTGTTGCGCCACATAATTCATTTTCTGTTCTGTGTGCATTGTATTGACTTTGTATCATTTCATCTTTTCAGACTTGACCAGCCTCAAACTGTGGAGGTACAAAGATCCGGTGTTAGGGCCCCGAACAATACCCGTTCCTGGTGACCACGAGAACAAATGTGTAGTTTTAGACAACACATCGGTATTAAAAGTAAACCTAGCCACAGCAACTGTGGAACTAGTCTCCAATGGAACAAACTTGCCTGTGGGCACGCAAATGGTCTACACATATGAAAAATAATTATGTTCTTATTTTTAGGAATAAATTATTATTTATTGACAATTTGTTTCTTTTATTGTACCCTCAGATATTCTAGTTCAGTCGAATAGAACTTGTCAATTCTATATCTAAATAATGATAAAGTCTAGTCTAGACTAATTCATTGCGATTAGAATTCGCAGTTCGTCTGCCAGACAGATTGCGAACTAGACCATCTTCCTTGATTAGTGACAACCTTGCTGCGGTCTGTAGCTTTGCAAAGTGCTGGCCTACCTGAGTTCGAAATCTATTTTATCTACTATCATGCTATTAATCCTCTATAAAAGAACCTATAACAATTAGCTTATTGCCAACATTAAAACACTCAATGATATAATGATCATTATATCATCCAAATGCGTGAAATAATGAATTTCAAAAAGAGAACATTCTCATGCAATGACATTTTCACCACCAGATCGCTCAAATTTTGAAAAAAGAACAATAAATTGTGTCTGTCTTATCGTGTTATATCCCGCCATTTTTTCACTCGAATATGGTATGCGAATATGGTATGGTATGAGAATCTTTTATAGAGGATTCACATCATGATTGTAGATAAAGTCTTGTATGCAACTGTTATAATTAGGTATTAAAACACTCATGTGATACTATTATCACACTCGGCTACGCCTCGTGTGATAAACCCACATTCGTGTTTTAATACCCCTGATTATACAACAGTTGCATAAATAACTATTAACTACTCTATGTGGATGTGCTACTATACTACCTCTCACGCCCGGCATTGGTCGAGGCCATGCAGCGGGGCTATACGGAGTGGGAAGCGGTCGCCTTCTTCTGCTAAGCAGTCGTGCTCGCGAAGGAGGAGGAGGGCCACGTAGGGGAGAGGACAGTGTCCTCCCTCCACCCTAGCCGCAGTGGTAGACGCCCACGGCGACAGACGATCTACGGCCATCGTAGGCGCGGGCATGCGACATGGACGACGACGCCTTGTGTTCCACGCGCGCCTCAGTGTCAGCATTATGACAGGGCCCCCTTAAAGGACCACAGCCTGCCGGGGTCTCGGGACTCATTAATTACTGTGAACCCAGAACGTAAAGGGCTATTGAAGGACACCGTGGATTTTAGTCAGTAGGAATCTGAATCCTGCCCCGAGTGGGAGGACTCATTTGATGATATTACCACGCTTAAATAAAAAAATGTGGATGGGCTACTACTACAAATTCTCAATCAAGAGAAATAAGATACTTATTTGATTAAAAACAAAACCAATTTTATATTTCGGTATAAATAGATTTAATTCATAATATGTATAATTAATGACATAGTAAATAGTCAACAAGGGGCTAAGTAGCTAGGTAGGAGCGCTGGGAGCGAACAGTCGTTCTAACCCGGCGCCCTCGGGAGTGTCGATGGCACTGCGTGGCTTGTCCTTCACCACGTGCATGGTGGGCAGGTCCAGGATGTATACTTCTTTCTTGAATAACTGGCCCACGTTGCGGCCGATCAACTGTAGTGGAATAAAAGGATTTTATTACTAGCCTGACATGGAATCAAACATTTGAAGACGAGTGTCACAAAGAGGAGGTCTGTGTTCTGCAGTAAGTACATTATATGCTTAGAATGTGTATACTGACCTACAACAGATTTTTAAAAGTTTTCAGTCTTCAACCGAACAATATCCATTCAATAAAGAATTCCAGCGGCCTATAATCCAATATGAACTATTTTTCGAGAAATACAACTCCAATTTTAAAAACAAATTACCATGAGAATATTCTTAGTACTTCCATATCAAAGAAAGGAAGTTATTATTATTTTCTTCCTTCAATCTTGATCCAGGAAGGAGGTATGGGTTCTGCATAGATGTGGTCTGTCTGACACGGCACAATCGGACAGCAAAGTATAAATCGAAAAACTTCGGCATTTGCCGAATATGGCCGATGAATATTTAAATGTATCATCAAACATACCCTAGAAGTAATTTTCTTGAACAAGTCTCGTTTGCTCTTGTCTATCTTGGAAGGTTTCGTGTTGTGCGCAGTGAGCTTCTCATCCAGTCGATGTAAGTCATGCGCGTCCACGTCTGGGATGGCACGTAACACTGCTACTATGCCCGGGAATAGAGGGCGCAGGATCTCGTATGTCTGGCGGAGAAATGGGTTTGTTAGTAATACAGTTTCTCGTGTCAAAAAGAGAATGTAGATGAAGTTTTTTGAATGTGTGTCTTAATTCTAACAGACTGAAAAGCAGAGCTGGTTTCCTTCAGGATTTAAAATTATATTATAATTTTCTTATAAAGGTTCTAGTAATAATTGACAGTTAAAAACTAATAGCTAGCTATGTAGTTGGACTGTACCTGCACAGCCAGCGCCAGCAAGGCGGCCTGGTTGGCGTCGTGTTGTCCGTGCACCCGCAGCGCCTGCAGCACGGCCGTGAGCGCGCCGCTGGCCTCGCCCGCGCCCACCCGCCCCGCCTGCAGCGCGGCGCGCAGGGCCGGCAGGGCCAGGGCGGTGGCGCGGAGGGACGACTGGGAGTCGTTCCATGTTAACGCTCGTATCACCTTGAATATTACAACGGTGTTTATTTGATTGGACTACCAACGCCAACTGCTTTCATATTTGGTTAAAAATACTACTCAATTGATACTATTTGGTACTCGAACATTCAAATTGGTACTTTATAACTTTTCAAGTGGTGAGGCTTGAAATCATGCCCTATTTTTTTTTTTTTTTTTGCGTGGTGAAATCATCAAATGAGTCCTCCCACCCAGGGCAGGGCGGGAGGGACTGTCAGACTTGTACTGACTAAAATCCACGGTGTCCTTCACGAGCCCTTTACGTACCGGGGTTACGGTGATGGGTAATTCTCGTGACCCCGGCAGGCGAAATTGATATCTTTTCTAATAACGTGGTTACGTTACTAACAAAGATATCATAGGCCATGGGAAAATCGACTTTGAAAGTGGTGAGGCTTGAAATCATGCCCTATGATATCTTTGCTAATAACGTTGTTACGTTACTAACAAAGGTATCATAGGCCATGGGACGTACCTAAAACGGCTCAATAGCACTGACAACTTAATCAGTCGGGTTATACAAGGAGATTTAGTATAGAAAAGTAATGAGAGCTAATTTTTCTTAAAATACAATACTCGGGAATCAGAAATGTGGATCCCTATACCGTGACCACCGCCACACCAATGGCACGTGTGGCATTCGTGAGTATCAATTTTATCTTGCAGGGTAGTAATTTTTATACAGTATGATCTTTGGCGCAAATCATTGAATACATGTTTTTTTCTTATTGTATCACTCAGTGGGCACGCCGCAATCGGCGGTAAGACCCCTCTTTGAGGAGTGGCTAGGCGTCACGGCGTCCTTACCTACCGCATGACGCAGGTCCTCACCGGACACGGAAGTTCCGGGAGGTTCCTGTGTCTAATAGGGAGGGAAGAAATGCCTGGGTGTCACCACTGCGAGGATCGTCCGGAGGACACGGTGGAGCATACGGTGCAGGACTGCCCCGCTTGGGCAGAGCACCGCCGTGTCCTCACGACGGCGATAGGCGGAGACCTCTCGCGCCCGGCATTGGTCGAGGCCATGCTGCGGGGCGAGACGGAGTGGGAAGCGGTCGCCTCCTTCTGCGCAGCAGTCATGCTCGTGAAGGAGGAGGCGGGCCGCGTGAGGGAGAGGACAGCGTCCTCCCTCCACCCCAGCCGCAGTGGCCCGCCCACGGCGTCGGACGTCGCCAGACGATCTCCGGCCACCGTAGGCGGGCAGCGAGTAATGGGCGACTCGCTGTCCGACCATGGACCATGCCAGAGTCGACGGCGCGTTGTGTTCCACGCGCGCCTCAAAGAGTGTCAGCATAGTGACGGGGCCTGTAGAGGGCCAAAGCCTGCCGGGGTCGCGGGACTAACGAATCACCGTGACCCCGGTACGTAAAGGGCTATTGAAGGACACCGTGGATTTTAGTCAGTACTAGTCTGACAGTCCCTCCCGCCCTGCCCTGGGTGGGAGGACTCATTTGATGATTTTACCACGATAAAAAAAAATTGTATCACTCAGTACAAAAATATTGAGAACATCACGAAGTTATCTATAAAAAGTTGATGAATCTGGACACCGCGCGGAGCGTACGCGCTGGATAACACAATATAGCATTAAGCTGGGTGCGCTCTGCCATTTTTATTGAATATCTGCGTGGCAAGAGTAGTATTTATTAACGTTTAACTTGATGACCACGCAGAGCGGATAATTGTTTCGAGAAAATGATTTAATATGAAATTTTTACTTATTGTTACAAAATTGGCGGTTAGTGAATGATACCTAATACCTTTTTTTTACGTGGTAAAATCATCACTTGAGTCCTCCCACCCAGGGCAGAGCGGGAGGGACTGTCAGACTCGTACTCGACTAAAATCCACGGTATCCTTCAATGGCCCTTTACGTACCGGGGTCACGGTAATTCGTGAGTCCGAGAAAAAAATTTAACTGTGACTAAAAAAAAATCCTGTTTAGTCTTGAGGAACGCTACAAGCTTCTCGACTTTGGAATCAACGTTCAAATTCCAATCTACCACCAGCACGTGTAGCATGGCGCCGTAGAAAAGGGCTTTGTCGACTGAAGAAAAGACAAAATGACGTGGAAAGATTTTATCGATTTAAGCGTAGTAATGTTTAAAATATAGAAAATAAATGTTTATATTCTTTAATGGTATACGAAACGTTTCATACTTGTGCATGAAAACAGTCGAATTGTATAAAAATAACCAAGAAATAACTTTGTCTTTTCCTGGTAGTGATAGAATTGGTCACGCTACGCGTGCAGATCTCCTTCAAAGTCGATTTTCTCGAAAAGTTTTAAGGTACCAATTTAAAGGATGATTCACGCCACACCGTGCCGTGTCCCGTCTGGCCAGCACGGCCCGGACACGGCAAGGTGTAGCGTGAATCATCCTTTAATGTTCCGGTATTAAATAGTACCAATTGAGTGGTACTTTTTAACAAATATGGAAGCGTTGGTTGTCTTGCAGTAGACACGGACATAATTGAATACTGTGGTCGGTTTATTTCTTGTCAGGTTACCTGAATAAACGTCATCGTCAGTTATACGAAGATTAAAAAACATATATATCGCAAAAACTTGCATAATTTTAAGTGGAGGAAGACATATTGAAAGGGACAATTTTAAAGAAACGCGCTTATAAACTTGCAGGCTCATATACTAGTCTGAAGTCTCAGTTGAAGTCTTTCCAATCACAATGAAAATAAAATATGTATGCACAAACACTTTTATTTACCTGGCTGAAACCTTCGGGTAATACAGGCGAACTGTTGTCATGTTATAGTCTCATCATTTCAACGTGGGATCACCAATGCCAGAAAAAGCCAGGTGAGACTCGAAACGAGACGAAAGCGAGAAGTTAGATAGCGAAAACAGGTCTTATGTCATTATAGGAAATCCAGGTTCACTTTATTTATTAAAACGATTTATAAAATACTAGCTGTGCCCCGCGGTTTTACCTCCGCTTCACAGCTTCTTTTGATCGCAGAGTGGTGTTATGTATCCTATAGCCTTCCTTGATAAATGGATTATCCATCATAAAATTATTTTTTAAATTTGAACCAGTAGTTCCAGAGATTAGCGCGATCAACCAAATAAACTCTAAACTAGATAGATTTTTATTAGCCAAATTAATTTATAATCTTAACTTATAATCTAATAACTATAATCTAACTTATAATCTAATCTAATAGGAAGATTATAAGTCTATAATAATATAATAGAATAATCTTCCTAGTGACTTTCAAAAGTCACTAGGAAGATTTTAAGTCCCTTCGATTTAAAGTACAAACTAGAAGTGAGATAAGAATAATGTTGGAAAGCGAGTAGAGATGTAATGAATATTCGTATTCGCGACTATTCGCTTGTTTTAGCAACCCTATGGGCTTTTCGGCGGCCCTGATTTATTCGTGCGCACCTAGTTGTTAAATAAAAAATGAATAGTTGTTGATCCTCACCGTGTACAAGGCGGCAGGCCCGGCCCCGGCCTGCGCCAGCACGGCGCCGCCCAGCTCCGACACAGTGTCAGGTGCGCGCGCGGCCACGACCGACGTCGTGTCGTCCTCCATGTCGTCCGCGTTGTTCTCCACGCTCAGGCCTCCGTCTACCAGAGATATCTGCAATAGTCAAGGTTAATAAAGCCATCATGAAAATAAACAAAATAGGAAGTGCAAAATCAAAGAATATTCAACTTTTTGTTTTCAAACCTAATACAGATACCGGCACGGATCTTGAGCGCTTTTTTTATCGTGGTAAAATCATCAAATGAGTCCTCCCACCCAGGGCAGAGCGGGAGGGGACTGTCAGATTTGACCGACTAAAATCCACGGTGCTCTTCAATAGCCCTTTACGTACCGGGGTCACGGTAATTCCTGATTCCCGCGACCGAATCTTGAGCGCTTGGCGGAAGAAGGAGATCGCTTTGCGCATCGTACACTTATGACAAAACAAAGGCACCATACCTCTTCATTATTTATTTTTTATAAGTTACCTACATACCTAATTTATTACTGGTTCTATTGTTGAAAAAAAAGATTGTATGATGATTTATTAAAATGAGAAATGGAAACTAAGACGTAGGTACTTATAATAATAATAGTTTATTTCGGGTATTAACCCATATCAATTACATTACACATAATAAAATCATCACAAAAATTACATTAAAAATGGTTCTAATTTAAAATTAAAAGTTAGTTCTTGTAGTTTGTCAAAAAATATATTAAAAAAAGCATTTACGCCTACGCATTTCTTTTTAACATTTTTGACCTCGAATTTCATTAATAAAATGAAAAACAATATTTTATAAGATATTATTAATATACCCTCCGGTAAAAATCAGTGTCAATTAAACTGGCGGGAAATGTAGTCATCGTTAGGTACGTGCAACAGGAGTCAAAAACAAATCCCGAGTGGCGGCTATGACGCGATGCCCTACGGGCCAATCACTGCACTTTACCCCGCCCCTGCGCCTCACTTCATACCACCAAAGGGACACAATAACTAACTTTTAGCAGGTGAAGGTCAGCGCTCAAAATTCGTGCCAATCAATCAGTAGGAAGCAGTAAGTATTGTACCTAGTATCTGTTATAATCTTAAACAATATGTTGCAAAGATCAACCGCCATTTATTTTTTGGCTATGTTATTAAGTACTACGTATTCTCATGCTCATTAATTTCCGGGATACCCAGGATATTCTAGTACCGTTTCCCGCCTGAGACAAGCCATAAAAAATGATTTTCACGTATTTTTACTACGTTTTGAGGTTCCATACTCAACCGCAGTGGCGTGCCTAGGGTTTCAAAATAAGGCAAGCCCAATAAAATTTTATCCGATTTCAAAAAAAGAAAGTTCAGTTTTCGACCGAGTATGTAGGTACCTACGTATGTATCATCGCAATTTTCTCATAAACTACTGGTTAGGTATAAATTAAAAGTGAATTCATCCATCTTCTTCTTTCCTGTACTTTCTTCAATTTCACTCTTGCTTGTCGTGCGGAATGAGGTAACCAAAGCTCACTGAAGGCATGCTAGTGCTAGATTTAATATAATAAACATATCAGCAATTGCATAACTCCGGTGGCTTTGAAAAAAGCCGTTTGGTTTGCTTCATTGCTTGAGGGAACAAAGTTATAGAGAGTAATTGCTTGCTTCGTAACAGGCTTACAGGTTACAGACAAAAAAAAAAACAAAACAGAAAGTTACAAAACGAAAGTAAAAAAATAGCTAGATAGAATGTAATAAGGAATTTAAAATAAATAAATTATTTATATTCTAATTGGAATCGTCTATCTTTTTTAAGAAATGATTTATTTACATCAGAGTAAAATGTTGGTGATCGTTTTAATTCTACCAACAACTCTTTTTCAATAGCTATCATTGATAATTCGGAAAGATGCTCTTAACCTTGTGTATTTCTCAGATAGGTATGGATACGTTTCAGAGACGAAAAAGCACGTTCCGCGGAAGAACTTGTAGCCGGAATAGTCACAACAAGATACGCTAACAGCTCGGGAATGGTATCTTTGAGGTTATTCTCATGAATGAAATCAATTAATTCGAAAATATTACGAACTTTCATATACACTGATCTATTAAATTTTCGTTTATGCGATTTATTAGTCTGAGAAATACACAGATTAGGCGACGGTTTTAATTGAGAAATTAACTGTTCTTTCTGAGCAAAGTTTAAAATTTTTACCTTATCTTCGCCAATCAAAAAATGAACGCATTTTAATCCTCACAAGGTACAATAGATAAGTCACCAAAACAATTGTATCACTGAGAAAATCCAAGAAAACACACAAAAAACTTTAACAACAAAACTTTTCGCACTCAAGCAATAATAAAACTGAAGTGAGTTGCGAGTGCAGTGTTGTCATTTAGGCAAAAAAAAGTCGCCCGGTATATGAAAATCTAGCTAGATGTCGCAATTTTTTATTTTTAAGATATTGCTTGAATATTTAATTTCGTTGTTTTAAAAAGTCGCTAGTTTTTATTAATGCAAAATTAAAAAAAGTCTCCAAGCTCGTTAAAAATCTCCAAGATCTCAGAACGTCGCTAAAATGACAACACTGCAGAGTTGGCAAGTCACGCATACGTATGCAACGTCATAGGCATTCACGGCTTAAACCTTCCTTAGAAAACGATTTGTAGACGCCAAGGTTATAACTCGTTATACGGCACATCGCTATAAGTGCGAAAGTGACAGAACGATAGTATTTGAAAGCCCGGTAAAAGCCGGTCGAGTGCAGGCGAGATAGCTATATGTTGATGCTTCAAATGCGAAACTCTGCGCGCGAACCATCGCGATGAGTGGCATAGGTAAATACGTTGTGTTATTTTGATAAGAATTAAGCGCGCGAACTTTTAAATAGTTCGGGTTTGATATTGATTCTCTATTGAGCATTTTAGTAAGGCATGCCGGGCTTTTGGGCTTATATGAAGGTACCGCCACTGCTCAACCGCAATCATACTCAAAGGTCTGAGCTATATTTGAGAAATGCCCGTTTTTCGCTACAAACCTTGAGTAGCTCCAAGTGTTCTCTCGTTAGATTTCTGACGAGGATATCTTCGAGTACTTCTTGTGATTCACTGCCACCTTCCTCCTCGAGCTTTCCGGATTCATAGAGAGACGAGATGTAGTCCCAACGTAATGAGAGATGGGTCAACACTGGAAGAACAAACAATTATGATTAGTTTAATGAATTCCGGAAAGACAGACAATTTTTTTTTTATAGATATTCAAGTGTTCTTTTTTATTCGTTCATAATGTACTTATTAAGTGGAACAGTTGTTATGTTTGTACACACAAATGTAAGGTTAGCTTTACTTTTAATTAAGGGATTTTAAAACAAAGTATATAAGATTTTCTACTATGTCACTATATTTCTGCCCTTTTGATGGATTGGATTCTTCCTAGTAGCATTCGAAAATTCTGTCCAGCAGCTGCCTAAGATCGCTAGGGGCTCTTTTTTTTACGTGGTAAAATCGCTAGGGGCTCTAACCTCAAATTTACTTATAGTATACTACGCCAGTGTATTATCCTGCTCAAATTTTTTTAAGCAGCACAAGATTCAATTGTGTAAATGTGACGGTATTGGGTCGGTCGATGGTGTAGCTAGCGTCTATAAAAAACTTACTGAAAGGCGCGAAATGCTCCAACAGAGGTAAGGCCACGTCCGCGTAGTGCGCGGGCGGACAGTGGTGCAGCAGCGGCTTGAGAGCGTTCCTCACGATGGGCCGCAGCCAGTGGTCGGGCAGCTGCGGCAGGCCGTGCAGCAGCGACTCGCACAGGAAGCCGGCCAGCCCCGGCACCACGTACAGCTCGCGGCCCAGCGTGCAGGCCGCCGCGCCCACCAGGTGACACACGTTCTCGTGCAGCGTGTGGACGAAACTCTGCATGCGGTCCTGGTGAGACACGGAATGGGATACTTAATTGTAGGCATTTTATTTTTAGTGGATCAGAAGGAACTGTCGGACGTGTACTGATAAATTCACGCTGTTTCTTGAATTGCCCTTTACATTACAGAATCACCGCGGTAACTTGTTTAGACAAACTCGCGACCCCGCTAGAATAATAGTGTAGTACGAATCTTTTGATATCTGAAAATATTCATACTGAAGTTTCAATCTCATTTCAGCAATATTTAATGTAATAAGAAATGAAGAAGAAAGAAAGAAGAAATGTAATAAGAAATTTTTGTGACATATTTTTCAAATTCCTCTGAAATTTTATAAAATCCGTAGTATTTATCCTCCGAAAGTATTAAAATTATTTTGTGAAAATTGAGTTAGGGTTTTATCGATCATTAGGATTTTAATATTTACCTGAGGACGAGTAGAAATGGGTGGTTCATGGTCTCTTTGCCCCAACAAGTTCCTTCTTTCGGATGCAGGAGGTGCCAGTGCCCGTGCGTGTGCCGGGTGCCTGAGTCCCTGAGCTTGCGGGGCGTGTAACTGATGCAGCGCTCTATTAAAAAGATACAAAAATATTTTATTATACATCAGAATGTTCAATTGCTATTTGCTAATATTGGTTTGGTGTTCGCAAGAGCGACTGCTGAAAAGAAAATCGAAAGGAACTCATGTCCTGGGTTGCTGAAATCAGCTTTGCCAGGTTAGGTCGGCCGACAACCCCGTGTTTCCGCCACACGGGGTTGCCGGCGTCACGCCGCCGCTGATAACACAAGCAGCAGCTAGGTACCTGTTGAGTGCTAGCGCGGCGGGGAACAGCGGCAGCACATGCGAGGCGCACGGGTTCCGCCACACGGGGTTGCCGGCTGGCGTCACTCCGCCACTGAACCCTCCTCGCGCCGCCTTGTCCGGGTCCGAAGGCACGCACGTGCGTTTCACTACGCCTGCAACAGATTAGATAACAAATTGTAATAAAACATAAACAAAACCCTGTGTCGCGGTGGATTAGGCAAAAGGAGAGGCAATTGATATTGGGAGAGAAGCTATAGTCCAATTAAATTGGCTTCTCGCTTTCGACCACAAATCTGGATGACCGATGTTTTTAATTTTTGACTTCTATGTTGATGACCGCGGGTACGCGGAACCTGCCCCAGTCATATACATTATTATTAACAAAAATATATATAAACTGCATTAGCCTCCGCCACCGTCATGTAAAAGATCAAACTATTGTATGCAACTTTTTTTTATTAAAATAAATGAAATCGCAAAACATCTTGGTACCCAGTTTCTACGTTAGTATGTTTTTTTTAAATTTATAAAACAGGAAGAATTTTTATCTTACCCAATAACAAAGTAAGTGCGTGTAAAAGTGTGCGTCTGGCTCGTCCACAGTCGTCTTCTTCCTCAGTGGGCGGCGCGTCCAGTCCGATCAACCGAGCGAGGCCTTCAGCACTGGACAGGTGAGGACTGAGGCTGGCCCAGCGCTCGCTGCAGTCACCTAGCACCTGGACAGAACATCAATTAGCATATTTTACTATTGGACACCAATAAGCGGCGTCCTGCACTGGTTCAGGTCATATTACAGCTTGCGAAGCAGTAATATAACGAAAGGAGAAGATGGAATGCGTGAGGGAGACAATCCCCCACTTCACGCCCTAGCCGCCGCTAAACTACAGGAACTAATCTACTGATAGACGCTTCAAAAGGTGCCCGGTAGAACTCGTAACCCAGTTCTGGACCGGACGAGTTTAGGTTCGACACTGTTATGAAGATCGTTATTTAGGTTTATTTAGCAGTTTCCTAATGAAAGTAGACAACAACATCTAGAAAATAGGCTTGTGTACCAAAAATATCTAAGTACTCCGTCAATAAGTTTACCAAAAAAAATTTGACCCATAAAATTGACGAATATAAGCGTCAATTTTGATGTTCACAATTTGTCATGCCGTGGTGTCATTTCAATGTGTGCTGACGTCACAAGCCCGTACCATCGAATTTTGATGCGTTTTATCTTTGTAATTATTACCCCAAGTAAAATGGGATAAGGGTAAGAAGATGATTTTGATGATCTTTGTAAATATTCACTAATTTAAAAAAATAACAAAATCGTGTCTATTATTTTTCATACCTCTTAACGAACCTAGCCTACAACACTCACCTGAGCCACCAGCGCACTCTGTCGCTCGTAGCAGCAGAAGTGGTTGGACACCAGCAGCAGCGCCTCCTGCAGGGTCACGCTCTCCACGGCGCTGAGGTCCGGCCGGGCCAGCGCCGCGCGGCACAGCTCGTGCAGCCGACCGAACACCGGCAGCAGGAGCAGTGGGTACTGGGGAAAAAGAAGGGCTATATTTAGAAAAATAAAGTCGAGTTAAGCTAGCTGTAATCTAAAGCTAACAGTAAATTGGCAGATTTTTTTTTGTGTTCATGTAAGTCATGAAGCAAAACTTTATGTACCAGGTACATCTCTCGAAAATGTAAAGCTCAATTATATTTTTTATTTTTCCCCATACTTTTTTTTTTTTTTTTATCGTGGTAAAATCATCAAATGAGTCCTCCCACCCAGGGCAGGGCGGGAGGGACTGTCAGACTTGTACTGACTAAAATCCACGGTGTCCTTCACTAGCCCTTTACGTACCGGGGTCACGGTAATCCCTTGGTCCCGCGATCCAATTTTTCCCCACACTACAATTTTTTTTCTCCTCTGTCATGAATGCGTTTACAAACATAGAAAGTCACACCCAAACACCGAATCCTGGTAGGTCATGCAAATGTTTGTTCCGTGCTGGGATCGAAGCCGCGACACGCCGCGCAGCATTTGATCGCTCAGCCACTGCGCTAAACGTGCCGTCAGTACATTATTTAGCAAATATTCAACGAGGACACACGTTGATTTCTAAATAGCAGCCACAGTCTTGTTTTCTGTCCCCTATTAATGATGGTAAGTAAATATCTAAAACTTTAAAGATTCTCTCTCCTTATTCCATACAATACTGACCTTAGATCCCAATTTGACCAGCAGTCCAGCTGCATGTCGTCGCACATTCTTCACAGATCGAGATCGTCGGTCATCAGGCGGAGTACCTTCATACACCAACGCTGCGAAGATCTTGTCCAATACTCGCGGGAGTAGGTCCGCGCCTGCGTTCCCCACGCCTGGACCTTTTTGATAGAGAAAGTATTGTGACTAAGGTTGTGTCAACTTTTGTTATTAAACTAGCTGCTGCCCGCGACGTCGTCTGCGTGAATGCGTTGAAGAAATAAAGGTTCAGTGTTCGTTCACTGTAGGTGATAGTGTTAATATGTAGCCTATATGTTGACCCGACTTCTTAATAATATTCGTGCCAAAGAAGTAAATCCATGCTATGCATGCTATGCAATTTTTGAGTTTATCCCGGACATACATACAGACAAAAATTCTAAAAACTATATTTTTAGCTTCGGTATCGATTGTAGATCACACCCCAAGTATTATTTAAAAAAATATTCAATGTATAGTTTTCACGGGATATTTACCACGGATAAACTCTGTTCACTTCATCCGTGACCATGGCGCTTGCAACAGTGCCGAAGTAACGGAAACTCAAAACAAATAATAAACATGAAAAAAAAAAAAAACTAAATAATAGTGACCATGTCAGCCTAAAAACTTATAATAAAATGAGTGTGACCAAAAGCTATCTAAGCCCAGGGTTTTACAAAACTCACCAGCCAGCTGACTGTAGGCACAGCTCAGGAACACAAAGAGCGCGGATATGAAGGACAGTAGCAGCGAGTGTATGAGCGGCGCCGCAGGAGAACACACCACGCAGCGCTGCAGCAGCTGCAGGCCTTCCACCACGCTGGGGCGAGGGTCGGCCTGCAGCAGGCGGGATAGTACCATGTCTAGTACCTGTGGTCAACGAAAAATATTAGATGGAAACGCAATAACTTTTTTTTTTGGTAAAATCATCAAATGTTCCTCCCACCCAGGGCAGGACGAGAGGGACTGTAACACGACACGCGTTCGACCCAGGCATGGTCCATGACGGACGGCAAGTCACCCAATACTCACCGTCCGCATGCCCGATAAAGATAAAATAGGTTTCGGAGTCAGAAGAGATGCTAAATTAGCGGGTGACACAAGTGAAAAAACGGATATCACAATTTTTTCAAATGTTTATTCAAAATTTTGCTCATTGCAGTTGCTAGTGAAGCTTTCATTCTTCGAAATTCAAATTGGGCTGACAAACAGTACTTCTTGAAGGACAAATATTGCTTGTCTTATTTTCTTTCTTAAAGGCCGAAGATTGTAGTTAGCTATGCAGTCTCAGCTTCGAGCAGTTGATGTTGACTGCTTCAAGCAGTTGTGTACGGCCGACTTTATTGCTTACATTGTGAGCGAAATTATAGGAATAGTTAAAAATATGGGATGTGAATGCTATTGAGAACTTACTTGAGATAGAGCCTCCCATTCGATATAAATAGGATGATGCGTGTCCACTTGTTGCGGACACGTGTCCACTTTGTCCAGAGCGGCACGTGTCCATTGTTCCACATAAGCCCACGTCACTAGCGGCGCCGCTTTCATGCAAAACCTGTCATAATTACAGACGATGAGGTTTTGTCCATCAAAGTCTCTTATGGCTCGCAAGAAGTGGAAATAAGTTGAACTGTTTGTGGTTTAATCACTATTAGGACAGCCAATTAAAAGTCCTTACTTATAAAAACAGATTAAAAAAGAAAGAATTTGAACAACACAGCACTGCTCACTTAAACTATGTATAATAAAAATCGAACTCACTTAAAACTTTCTAATATCTCAGTGCGGCACCGCGAGAAGAATATGGCGAATTCCTGTTCACTGTCGTAGTCCATGCAG
This sequence comes from Agrotis puta, assembly GCA_943136025.2. Classification (NCBI taxonomy): domain Eukaryota; kingdom Metazoa; phylum Arthropoda; class Insecta; order Lepidoptera; family Noctuidae; genus Agrotis; species Agrotis puta. Next base: position 4,589,839 of record OW964176.2, on the reverse strand, counting down.
GCGTACGTAACGGCGTCGTTAGCACTGTTCACACGAGATGTAGGGTATGATACCTGTGGAAAACATACAGGTTATATCATGTGGGGTTTCTCTGAGTCTACTCAACTATGTGTAGACAAAGTCTAGTACATAGCAGAACTGTTATAGGCTGTTATAAGTTTTGTACTAATATTTCTGCATACAAAAAGACAAATCTTTTATCATGACACCAATCAACACAAACTGATTTTGAAGCATTTCCTTTGATTTTGAGAGCAGATGAATACCAGAGGGAACAAGTCCTACGAAAAGAGGATATTCCACTTCTCAAACACAAGACCTCCAGCGTGAGATTTATTTGTAGATGTCAATTGTCAAACTATTCTGATTGAAGAACTTACCTTAAGTACTTTAGGAGCAGACGCCTGCAACCACTGCGGCACAATAGCCAATACATATGGCAACTTCGATATCTGCTCATGCTTCAGGAACGCTAACCACACCGAGTTAGCGGTATGCGCAAGAGTCAGCGAAGGATGTGACGTCAGTAATAGCATGGTTTCTAGAAGAATTGGTAGCCAGGACTCTGCGTCGGCCACGTAGCTCCAGAGAGATGTGAGTTGTTGAGCTAGACCTGCTAGAACCTGACGTAAACACAACATTATTTAAAAAATACGACAATTAAGACCTCTTTTGAGATTCTCTCCTATAATTTCAGCATAGAAAAAAAATAATCCTTGGAAAAAATCAGGCTATTTTTCAACATGTATCTGGACATAATTATAGATATTTATGATTCCTGATCGTTTTTGGAGATCGGATGAAGATTCCCAAAATGTTCAAATTAAAATTGTGTTACGAGATTGAAAATGACAAGAAATATTGAACACCTAAAAATGATGAACTTTAACAAAGGGAAATTTTTAAATTTGGCTTCCAAGGGGGTATATGCATATTAATAATAATAAAAGAGCAGGTCACCTGTGAGAATTTCTTTAGGAACAAATAATGAGCTTCATCAACAGTATTGATGCTAGCGACTGCGGCACGGTGCATGCACGAAATCGCATCTTTACTAAATAATATTACAAGGGGTTTCTTCTCTTTCGTCTGAAACAAATACACACAATATTATGCACATTATGTATCGTAGCTATCTTTTTTTTTACACATTTCATTTGATGCTTGACCAGCATCATTTAATTTGATTTTTTTGTATGGGACAGCTAACCATTTTTCGCGATTACGATGGAAGAATTGGTGCCATGGAATGTAATTAATAATTTCAATACAATAATTTACAGTTTAAAATTTTTACTTACAGATCCCTTCCTATTAACTATTTGTAATAAACACTCGGCAGCGGGAAGCTGGAAGACATCATCTTGCAGTAAAACGCAAAGAATTTGCAGCAAGCGCCCGTTGTTCATCACCACGTGGGTTATGGACACCCATTCCACGTAACCCGTCAGAGTCAGTAGCACAACCTGGCATATAAAGTTATAAGTATTAATTACAATTTTTAACGAACTCTAAAAAAGGACAGGAAAATCTGCCAAATTCGTATCGGAATATGGATTCGCTCATGATCGATGTGGTTCTTACGAAGATGTTTAAAAGGTTACATGGCTACAGTTATTTAGACCGCAATAGGCCTAGTCTTCGTTGAAGAGCGCGCAAAGAAGGCACAATTATTGGAGCTTGCTACACAACCTCAAGACAATCTTTCATTGAAAAGTGATCTGAAAAATTAGACATCATTGGGTCACGAAAAGCAGGACTTTATTATAAGAGTGAGCGCAGTAAAATTGTAGCTTTCTGGAAAGCGACAACACAAATCTTCATTGAAAAGTGAGGACAGTAACCTCAAAAATGTAGGCTTTTGTATACTAGGTATGACATGATTTTAGTTGATGTTCTCCCTTTCCTAAGGTATTCGATGAATAACGAGTTTATTTTGATCGTCGGTGTTATTTACCTGAACCACCTGCCCGTGGCTAGCGGCGGCTGCGTAGTCCCCTGCGGCAGTCTTCTCTCTAAACTCCTGAACGTGCATCTCAATGAGACGCATGAAGAACGCGAATATCTCCGACATGTTGCTAGTTAGGCCTTGGTTTATGTCCTTCCGTCGTTGATTGTTTTCTAAAGTCTACAGAAAATAATTTTCATCTGAATCTTACTGCTACTATAAATGAGAAAGTTCGTAAAGATAGATGAAGGGAAGAATGGAAGGATATTTGTTATTTTTCCACACAAAATCTACTGAACGAATTTGACCTGGATTAACACAAAGGATACCCGATAAGCTGTTCTCATGGGATAATTACTGAACTCAGAAACAAACCATATACAGGTGTTTTGGGGGACTATCTATCTATAATATTGACGATCCATAAGACAAAACCAGATCTGTATAGTCAGTATCACTAATTAATTGATAAAGCAGTTTTCGTAAGAGTTAACTGTGAGGAAATGGCTGGCGTGATGGAAATTTTAATATACTAAACAATTTGTTACTTTTAGTAGCATTCGAGCCGTTAAGTCATAAATGCTATGAGTACAATTTAAAGTATTTTAAATACATAACGTGATACATGCATTGGTTTAACTGCGCGGAACGATAAGCCACTAAAACATTACATTCTAGTAATCACAGGCAATTTGAAATGGTTGAGGACTTGATTTTAAACTTGTTGCCGTGATAACTGTTATAAAGATGCTTATGGTGGTCTTACTGCCCAGAATCGAGATTTATAGTTAGAAGTAAGAAAATCTAACTATAACATTGTTTTTTACTGGTAGGTAGCTACATTATTCCTTGGTAAGACCCCGCTTTGAGGAGTGGCTGGATAGGCGTCACGGCGTCCTGACCTACCGCCTAACGCAGGTCCTCACCGGATACGAAAGTTTCGGGAGGTACCCGTGTCGAATAAGGAAGGAAGAAACGCCTGGGTGTAAACACTGCGAGGATCGCCCGGAGGACACGCTGGAGCATACGGTGCAGGACTGCCTCGCTTGGGCAGAGCACCGCCGCATCCTCACGACGGCGATAGGAGGAGACCTCTTGCGCCCGGCATTGGTCGAAGCCATGCTGTGGGGCGAGACGGAGTGGGAAACGGCCGCCACCTTCTGAACTGACTTACGAATTACTGTGACCCCGGAACGTAAATGGCTATTGAAGAACACCGTGGATTTTAGTCAGTACGAGTCTGACAGTCCCTCCCACTCTGCCCTGGGTGGGAGGATTCATTTGATGATTTCAGCACGATAAAAAAAGACCTATTATAATTTATATCATGCATATGAGTACTAGTCAGTTATCAAAATTTACGTCTAGCAAATCGGAAAAAGTTAAAGCGTGGGCAGGCGATTGGATGCGACGCTTCGATTGGATGCGATGGTTCGGGAGCCAAAAACTCACGCAAATAAAGTCGCAGGTAGAAGCTAGTCTAGTATTTTTCCTAGGATTGGACGTGTTTATTTTTTATCTCTTTATCCTCATCGTCAAGTGGTGGCGATGAGGTTGGGGTTTGTTTTGCATATGCAAGTTCTACATTACGCTAATAGGATATTTGCATACTGCAGGCGTCATAGAAACAGGATGCTGCTTCGCATAAACAGTGTTTCAGTATTTTCTCAATCTAGCATACAATTCTATTTTAGTCGAAACACGAGTGACATCATCAATGCAGTTAGAACATTACGTGTCTTTGGTATCGAAAGTAAACGAAAAAAATGCTCATGCGTCTCTGAAGGTTGATTGTAACCTCATTTACAATTTGTGACATTGTGTATTAATTAGCAGTAACGTTAACTGATAACAGCTGATGTTATCTAATTTCAGTTTGGAGTTCCTCACAAATCTTTTGTTGTTATGATAATGAAAAATTTATGGCCCAATTCTTAAATCTTTTTATACATGGTAAAATCATCAAATAGTCAAACCCATGATTTTACCATGTAAAAAAAAGCATTAGTTGTGGCTATCTACCAAATAGCCTTCAGAAAGACATCCATGGTCTTTATCTGAGCAGCAATATAAACTGAAGAATATTAGAGTTGAAACAAATGCCAAAAATTTTTAGAATCTACACTACTAAGATGACTGCTGATATTCACTGTTGAGAAGGTAACCCCAATCAGAATAAACTGAAAATAAAAGTTACTTACTTGTAATATTGCTACATCTTCAGCGAGCCTCAAGAATACATGCAGCACTATCTGTGTATGCCTGTGCCCTCTAGCACACGCGTCACTTAGCTCGGCCAGCAGAGTGGGCCACTGCTGTGGCCACTCTCGCTTTATCATCTCAACGATGACGCGAGCCAACGCGTCGTTCAGGTGGCTTGTTTCCCAACCACCCAGATATAGGAGTTTCATGGCATTTTCCTGTGTCAAAGTTTAATGGTAAGGCTCTAAACAAAGGGACTGCAATCCGTAGTCTGTCGGGCAAACTGCAAACTAGCTGCGTGGTCCATGTGCAGTTCAAATGCAGTTGGGACCAAATTGGACAGAGAAGCTAGCTTGCAGTCAGCATACACTCGTATGAACAGCATGATTGGCTTGATTTTTTATTTTAAATTAATTTGTTGAAAATTTTACTGCGGGTGTCAATAATCCTATAGTTAATATTTGGCTTCTTGTTGGATTTTGATTATAATCTAAAAATACTAATGACAACTAGCGTTAATTTTAACTGCTGCTACTGTGCCATGAATTTAGTAGACATTAGGGCTCCTGTACACAATGCCGCCACTGCTCCACCAACGGAACGGCGCGGCGGCAGTGGCATCGTGTACATGAGCCCTTATTTCTTGTATGACATAGGGATAATAAAGCAATCCAAAAACTTAAAAACAGTTTTTGGATTGTAATGAGTTGTTTTTTATTACAACACACAGCACACTTTTTCTAAGTTATTTTTCAAAAAGATCTTGATAGTGATATAATGTTCCTTTCTTATCATTTTCAGCAATGTTTCTTATCTACAGGAATGTGGTCTAACCCAATTACGCTAATTGAACTATTCACTCTAATGTTCCTTTTAACAAAACATAAGAAAATAGTTATATAGACCAGTTTTCCAATTTAAAACAATGTTGCCAAACATTGAGCAACAACATTATGAGTTTAAGGAAAATGTTATATTTTATGAAGACATAATCACTTATGTGCATAGGTAATAAATAAAAGAATCTTTTGTGTCTGCCCCATCCATGCAATACTTTGAAATTGAAATTGATATGGTTTTCACCATTAGAGATGTTTCTTGCAGGTTCACATTTAAAATACATTTAATATAAAAGTAACATGAATAATAATAATATCTCATCGTCACGTCAAAAAGCCATTTGAAAGCAGGTTGCTTACCTTAATGAATATCTTCTCAGCTTGTGTAATCTGAGTCCATCTATACTTTACAGTGTGCTCCATGAGCTGGAGCCCAAAGTGCTTCACTCCAGGAGAGTATTGATTGCCACTGGCCAGCAAGAGGCCAGCTTGAGCACACCATGGTGAATTCTCCTTAAAACTAAAAATAAGAAAAATATTTTTAAAATAATCTATATATATAAAAGGAGAACTGACTGACTGACATATCAACATACAGCCGAAACTACTAGGGCTAGGAATGTGAAATTTTGCACATGGCTTCCTATTATAATGTAGGGGAGCACTAAGAAGGGGTTTTTGGAAATTTAACCTTTAAGGGGGTGAAAAGGGGGAATTAGGAAAGTACGTAACCCACGCGGACGAAGTCGCGGGAAAAGTGCTAGTCATAAATAAAATACAATCATTAAGAAGGTAAAATTGTTTTGTGACAGTAAAAAAAATTGAAACAAAAATTGTAAAAAGTTACTCAGTTATCCTTGTTCATCAAAATATGAAACTTATTTTTACTTTTTCAAGTTTAACATTATTTCTTTATTACCTTTCACATGCATTATAGGCCTGGCTACGTTCTTCATGAGAAACAGTAGGAATTAGTGTGAGCTCCACAGCTCGACTGAGTTCATCTACTAGGAGAGCCACCTCCCCGGTAGCCTCGCTACCTACACCCACTACATTCATTGCCACTCAATTCTACACCTGAAACAAAACAAATTTTTGAATTATTGTTCCCGATCAATGTAACATTAACCATGAGAATTTTTGATTACTGAATGAAATAGAATCGGTTTTAAGGGCAAGAGATCATTTTGCTATTAAAATAACACATGTGCAAAAATTAATGGCAGCTTGTTTACATTTTTGCTAGTGACCTCTTATTCTGACACATTTGTCTTTGTTGTTTCAGAAATGACAAAGGAAATTATTTGATTTTTAAACACAAGCATCTTGTAGATCATCTTGAATTCGTATACATTTTTTGTGAATATGAATTGAATGTAAAAAAAATCGCACTGGTCATGCAACAAACTGATTCATTATTGAAATATAATTTGAAAACTGATGCAAGATGAAAAAACATAATAAACTTACCAACAGCAGTCAAGAAAGTAATCCCCATAGAATATTTTTCACTTCATATTTCTATTCACGAGTCTGTAAATTAATGAGAATAAAATTGAGGCTTGTACAATTAATTTTAAATTATTTAATTTTGTTCCGTAAAACAATATACGAATGCAACCGGCAGCTTTAGGTATGCTATGAAATTAACAAAACAAATTAGTCCTTCGAGTAATTAAAATTCTAATGACATTTTATGGTGAGGAAATATATTAGCAATTATTTTACCTAAATTCTAATGAAGGAATTTATTTTAATTTCAGAAATCAAATTCAAAACATTGGAAAACACCTCGTGTCCACTGAAAAGGAATCGAATAACGGCCACAGATAAAGTAAAGTAAATAGACAAGTAGACTGAAGTAGCTCATAGACGAAATTACATCTTAGTGTTTTGTTGCAAGTTTGTTCAAGCATTGTTCTACAGCTGATTCATTCCTAAAGAAATCAGTAGCCAAGTCTTCTAAAATCTATGCTATTGTATTTAGCTGAATTTGAAATTTTGTATTTTTCTTATTCGTATTATGAAAGTTTTTTTTTATTGCGAAGAATGCGAAGATCAAGACAAGTTTGTTGACTTTTCCTTACGTCATAGCAACTTGCTTGACACTTTGACAGCAGTTTGATTTGAATTCTGTTTATGTTGGAAACTATTGTTTTGCTCTTGCGATATTCCATTACACCAATAAAGGAAATTATTTAACTATTTTCCGCCATGGAAAACAAATTTACTTACCTTGAACCATCTTTGGAAAAGCAACTAAAGGGCCATCGGAACGGAATAACTGCGTTATATTTCAGTCCCAATGAACAACAAATTGCTAGTAGCTCACTGGATAACAGTGTTTTGGTATAAAATTTTTCTATTATTTTTTCAGTTTTACCTCTGAATTATAATGACTACAGATCGATTCGGTTATTGACTTGTTCTGTGTTTATGCCCTAGCTATGGGATCTACGCGGTACTATGAGAAGCTACAGGTTTCAAGGCCACGACGAAGCCGTTATGGACGTAACGTTCTCACCTTCGGGCAAGTATATGGCCTCCGCGTCGCGCGATAAAACTGTTAGGCTGTGGGTACCCACAGTGACAGGTAGCACTGGCATGTTCAAGGCTCATTCACAGACTGTGCGGTCAGTGCAGTTTAGCCCTGATGGAACTAAGGTAAGTTCACAAAAAACCTTCTATATGAAACTTTCTACCAATGGTCTCCATGGTTACTGAATATTTTTTTCCTTTTAAAAATTATTATACAAACTCACTCAATTTTTTTCTCAAATATTGGAAAAAAAAGAACAAATCCCTTAATAATCCCCTAGCTTAACACATGTCCATATTCAATACATACAAATGTAAATTATATGTTACAGATAATCACTGCTTCTGATGACAAGATAGTGAAGCTCTGGTCAACTGATAAACACAAGTTCTTAGCTTCTTATGTTGGCCACACTAACTGGGTGAGATGTGCCCGCATGTCCAGTGATGGATCAGTGATAGCCTCTTGTTCTGATGACAAGTCTACTAAGCTTTGGAACGTAGATAATGGAGAATGTATTCACACTTATAAGGACCAGAAAGGCCATGGATTATGCCTAGCATGGCACCCTTCTGGGTGTTACATTGCTGTTGGTACCTCCCATGGGAATGTGAAGTTGTATGATGTGAGGACCCATAATCTTGTGCAATATTATAGGTAATTTATAATTTTCCCCCTTACAAAATTAATTTACTATAGAAAATTTTATTGACTAATAAAATTTGGTTCAATTTCAGTATTCATAATGAGGCCATAACATCACTATCATTTCATCCTAGTGGAAGTTATATCCTGACTTCAAGCAAGGATGGGAAAATGAAGGTAATCTACTGACTGTAACTTCAACTACCAATGGTATTGAAGGAACTACTGTCTTACATCTAACAAGAAATTAATCAATGATTCCTTTGGTTTCAGATACTGGATCTTTTAGAGGGCCATCCAATATTTACCCTAAGTGGACATTGTGGCCCTATCAATGCTGTTAACTTTTCAGCCGGAGGTGATACCTTTGCCTCTGCAGGAGATGATAAACTGGTAAATGTACATTATTATGTATTTACAGTCAATAATAGTATTTGCTTAAGAGGCCTCTTACAGTCCACTAGCGACGCCAATCGAAAAAACAAAAACGGCCGTTTATGTTTAGAATGCACGATTTAGCTAAACAGCTATATTTCAAGTGTTGACAATGTGTTATAAAATTACATTATTGCCTTTTCTACAGTAATTACAGACCACATTTTGTATTTTTGATTCTATTTACGAGATATGACATTTTTTCGATTGGCGGCGCTAGTGGACTGTAAGAGGCCTCTTAAGATGTTTTCCCATAATTTGAAGGTTGTTAGTGTGTAGTAGCAGTACATAATATAAAGCATATTTTAAGTATTCACTGGAAGGCATAGAGGCATGTATTATTAACATTACAAAGAAGTTTATGTAAATCATATTTGCACACATGTTTCTGTACAATATTTCGCAATGTTTGCAGGTGTTCATATGGAAAACAAACTTCACTGAACTATCTAGTGATTTAAAGGAGAACATAGCAGACAATGGATCAACCGTACCTAAGTGCAACTCTCAGTCTTCCAAACTAACAACTTCATCAACAAAAGGCACAAGAGACAGGACTCAGGTTGCTCATAAAAGATTCTATTTGTAGTACAGATAGTAGCACATACTTAGTTACTAGCTAATTATTGTAATTTACTTGTATATATTAATGATTAAATATTATATTAATAATTTTGTATGGTATAAAGAAATACATTATATTCTAAATTAATGATAAAATTCTAAAACTCATTCATCTCCCCATTCAGGATTATTCATTGAGATCTGTTTCAAACAAGTATATGGTAGCCTTTCAAAAAATTGAATTCAGAGAAAACTGTGATAACTATTATGCATTAAAACGTTCTTCTTCATATTAAGTTTGCATTAAGAGTCCAAGTATTAATACAGTTTTCATCATCCATAAAATAGGGCTCGAAAGCTTGGTATCAATGTTATCACACCAATAAGATTCCAGTAACTACATTTGTCCACTTGGATGATGTCAGTCAATGCAACCAATCTGCAAGATTGAATTGTTCTGAAGAACCAAATGCTAACAGTACAATGATTGAACCTAGATTGTGCAGTCAGACAGAACCTTGTTTACGAAGCTCTTATACAATTGTTAGTCCAGTGCGAATAAATGCACCAAGGAGTTATGCAACATTTGTACCAAAAATCACACCAGCTATATCTGAATGCTCAGCTGATAACTGTTCACTACACAATGTTGAACATATGAGTCATATTCCTAGAATCCCACCCAGCCCTACCACATACACCCTACCCTCTGTTTTGGAAAAGTGTGTGGGATCCAGAGGGAGTATGTGTGGAGGGAGACAAGGTGATGATTTATTTGGTATGATCAAACTGAAAGAAAATGATGTTTGTTACACTAGCGGCACTATAGAGTGGGTGGGTAGGAAGAGAAGCTTTCCCTTGAACAGTGGATTTAAATTAATTAATGATCAATTTGATACCCCAATGCAGAAAATAAAAAAAATTGATACTACATATTCCTGTGACATGCATAAAGATACAGACTGTAATTGTCCTGATGTATTGCCTACTGTTAATGCTATGTTGGACCATCTTAATGCTCTCCATGAAGCTGTTGATCTTGTTGACTTACGACTCAATACACTAGAAGATGTTCTGAGCAAGAAAAAAGAACCAAGAACATGTAGTCACTTTTGATTTGAATTAATAAATGGATTTTATTCTGAGAGTCTCTAATATTATTGATAAACTTTTATAGAAAAATGATTTATTAAAATACTGTAAAAGTTACATTCTATACACTTGGTAAAATAAAATCAATTTAAAATTAATATACATGATACAACCATAATATCAATAGAATATTTTTCAAAATCAGTAGAATGTCAACTTTTGGCTCAAGGGGCATTCTCAGCCTTTCAATTTTGGTAACACTATAATTATATTATAGTCCATACACACAAGATTGACATAGGAGTTTAAATTATACTGTTCATATTTGCTTCTGAACATTACATTTTATTACTATTTGATAACTTATAATAACAGAAACTACTGTGGGCCCACATAAGTTGTCTTCTTGCCAGTCTTCTTAATCACTTCCAGTAATTGATCTGCACTAAGGGTGGATGTGACTGAAACCTTCTGGTCTGGCAAGCTTATCAAAACGTTTTCCACACCTTGACCCTTTAGCCGGTTGAGTACTCTTTCAACAGCACCTGAGCACCCCTCGCAAGTCATTTCAACGTTGAAAACGTGTGTCTGTGAATACAAATCCATGACTCGTATGAACACAATATTTATCAGTAAGAGATGATATTATTTAATAGGGTTCACTCACCGATGACATTATTACTCTTATTTTGTTCTTTAGCGTACGTGCGGTTATTAAACTGATTACAAATAAAGTAGGTACAAGATACGAATGATTGTGGATTTATGGATTTACGCTTATCAGTAAGTAAGCAGCTCACTGAGTGACGTTGTCAAAAAATATTCAAGCAAGTTGAATGTACTGTTACTGCGTTGATATTTAGTTCAAAAATAGCATTTACTACAACAAAGTATGATTCAATATTCCTTGAATCTTGCTTTACTTTCGAAGTAAAGAAAATGTTTATTAGATCTGACATCTGACAAAGTGACTTGTCACCTGTCACTTGTGACAGTTGTTAGTAACTTTTCTGGCATGGCTTCAGGGTCTTTGTGTCATCTCGTGATAGATACGACAGTGCCCAGTGTTAAGAAAACTCCATGCCAACTGATGCCACTGTGTCATCAAGTAATCGTGACCCTGGAACATAAAGGGCTATTGAAGGATCACCGTGTATTTAAGTTAGTACAGACGCCAGCAGGTCAACCTACTCGAATCTATCAAATTTTACCAATCGAATATTAACCTTCCACTATTGTGATAAGGTTGAAAATCTATTGAAGAAATTTGACAGATTGAGGTAGGTTGATGAGCTTGTGTCTGTAGTTCCTCCCGCCCCGCATTAGGTAGGAGGACTCATTTGATGATTTTACCACGATAAAAAAAGTAAGGTCCGACCGAAACGGGTTTTCCAGCCGTAACCGAAACTGAAACCGAATATTCGGCCGTGGGTTAAGTTTCGGCCGAAACAGAATCCGAAACCGAAATTCACATGGTCAAGTATAGAATTCCTTAAAATACTGAAATTTGGTGCATTTTACCCATTATTCTGCATTACTTAGGAAATGAAATGGAAACACAATATGGATATAATATAAAAAATATTAAAACATAACATTTTTTTTTCATATTAAGTTCTCATAGCAAAATGTTTATCGGAGACATCCGAACGGCGCACGACAATTCCATAACAGGGCCGCGAGCGTCCGCCAAAGCGTTGCCGCAAGAAACGAAGTTAAGCGAGCGTGCACGACGACTTCCGAAATCAGTTTCGGTTTCGGCAAAAGTTACGGCCAATTTTGGCCGAAACCGATACTGCCGCCGAAACTTGATTTTTGGCCGAAACTCGCCCGAAACCGAAACCGAAACCGAACCTTCGGTCGGACATTAAAAAAAAGCTTAATATAAAAAACCCAGTACCAAACCCAAATATGTGATTAAATTTTTTTTGTCTGTCTGTCTGTCTGTATATGCAGGCATCACGTGAAAACTAACGTTTCGATTTCGATGAAACTTGGTACAATTATACCTTATTATCCTGGGCATAAAATAGGATACTTTTTATTCTGGAAAAATACGTAGAAAAAAATATCTTATTTTTCTGTTTTATTCATAGACGTTGTTCTGTAGAACCGCGAACACACGTTGCATTACCCGCAGTGGATTCAGCGCCGTAATATTTATAAGATGTCATTGTCAGAGTTACTCAAAATGGAGAAATAAACCATCCAGCGACGATCGACATCCGCGCGGACGGAGTCGCGGGCGGAAGCTAGTTATCAATAATCTATTGTTATAAAATAATAAGTGTAGTGATCCTTACTGGCAAACAATATAAAAATTGTTAGGATTACTATTCAGGCGTCCATTACTTTTATTTGTTTCGCAGAAACTTATGTTTATGTACAATGGTTCGGACTCACAGACTAAAACGCCATTCACACGAAAATAGAACAAATGAATTTTAATGTATGTTTAGGTTTACACATCAGCTTTATTAAAGCGCGGCGCTTTTTTCGAACTGTATATGACTTTAAGTGCCTGGCAGTGACATTTAAGTTCAATTCACATTTTGTTCCTATCCATCGCTTATTTAACGCCCGAAAAAGAGCACCGAAATAGAACAAAATATGCATTCCCATATATCTATTCACACGTCAGCGCTTTAATAACGCGGCGTTTTTTTCGAACTGCATTTGATTTTAAATGCTGGGCGGTGACAGTTAAATTTACCTTTTTATTAAAACTTAGCGACTTTTTAACGCCAAAAAAATAGCTCGTGCCTATGAGAGCTTAGGCTGCGGTTCCACTAAGGCAGAGCGGAGGGAATTTCATCAATCACATGGCTTGTAATCCACATCTCTTCTCCATTCAAACCATGTGATTGGTGAATCGCTCTCCGCTCCGCCTCACGTGGAACCGCAGCCTTAGGCTGGGCTTGTGCGCTGAAAAACATTTTACTCTCTTCTCGCTCGATTCCAAATTGATTCCATAGATAATATCAAATGCATATTTATAATCTGTTGTACACATTACCGTGGCTGTCATTTCATTGATGGTGGTGCCGTATGTCTCCGAGTTTTATTTTTAATTATTTTCTTTGAAGTCATGTTAATTTAACCACTAATGAAAACATGTCACTCAGGGAAAATTTAAGTGAATTAGGCTGGTAATTACATTTTTCTGTAATTACTTGTTTTCGTGGAGAAAATTCGAATGTTCACATTCAAACTAATATCTGATTTTTTCAGGCACTTAAGTGAAGAAGGTCTTGATATTGTTAGTGAAAATGGTCAAATAGAGGATATAGATATCCTTGCGAAGAAGGCATTAGATGTGAGTGATTAAAGTAGCTACATTTTATTATTGTCAAGGTCTACTGCTCAATTGGTTCTGGTTGTGTTAATGTTTAATTCTTATTGTTTTCCAGTATGATTTAAGAGATATAGGAGATGCAGCGCTTCCTGAAGACTTTACTAAAGAACCATCTAAGTTGGAGAAGCCTGTGATACTCCAAATACAGAAAATTAGAAATGTGTCAGCACCAAAGGCAAATGAGGAGTCTACTTCTGCTCCTCGAATGCTCAAGTTAACATTACATGATGGTAAATCAACATGTACAGGCCTAGAAACTAGTCCTATCCCCAGTTTAAGTATTAACACTCCACCGGGTACCAAGGTGATGTTGAATAATGAAGGCCTAGAGGTCTGCCACGGAGTCATTTGGTTGGTTCCTGATGTCATTACAGTGCTGGGTGGAAAAGTCACTCATATGATTGAAAAGTGGGAACTAAACAGGAGTCTTGCTAAGCATACTAGAGGTGAGTCAGTTCTGCAAAACACTGAATATATCCTAAATATGAGAATGATTTCATGATATTGATAATCCACTTCTTGTTACACTATATATTTTTTTCTGATAACATTTTAAATAGATTCATGTAGTTTTGGTAATCAAAACGGATCATTGTAAATTGTTTAGAGAATTAGTATTAATTTATTTTTTTACTTTACTTAGTCACTACTAAGCTGCAATGCATACAAAATTAATAAAAAAAAATGAGTCTGTAAATTTTCATGTGAATTCAGTTTCTAATATTAATTTAAACTGGCTGAAAACCTGTATCTTTTGAAGGTCAACAGTTACAACAAACAACCACACCTTTAGCAAAAAAAAAGCTGTCACAATTAACTTTTATTTTGTAGGGGGCCCCGGGGTGGATGGTGGTCCTCCACCATGGATTCCATTTGGACAGAGACTTGAAGCTCTTGCAGTGGACAAGCAGTTCAAGAGTATATCTGAGGCTGCTAAGCAGGATAATGCGGAGTTTGAAGCTCAGAGGAAAGGGGCAATTGCTGAAGCACAGAAACTAGCCTCTGGTGTTAAAAAAGTAAAATATTTGTTATATTGTGTAAATGAATCTTTGTTATTCTTTCATGCTCAAAACTGCTCAAATGAATGAAAGTTGTCACATAGATAGTTTATAACCTTAATTAACTAATAGAATCACTACATAGTATAAAACAAAGTCACTTCCAGCTGTCTGTATGTTCCTATGTATGCTTAGATCTTTAAAACTATGCAAAGGACATTGATGCAGTTTTTTTGATAGATAGAGTTATTCAAAGGGAGGGTTTATATGTATATAACATGCATAATATATTAGAGATTGTACCCATGCGAAGCTAGGGTGGTTCACTAGTACTTTATATCCATATTATGTAGAAAAAGTTGTTGGCAGGAGTTATAAATTAAAATCAATTGATTGGTTTTACCAAATAGTCAAGACCTGCAACATGATTGCATAACATACTTGCATTCACTTTCATAATAACAATTGAATGAAATACTTTGATGAACACATGCTCTAATTGTTGAATGTTTAGTTTTTGGAACATTTGTTTTTTATTTGACAAGTTTAAAGACTTGATTTGTGAATGAATTTATTTTGCAAATTTTTCTCAAGAACTACATAATGCTATTAGATTCCTATAATATGTGTGTTGGGATAGTAAAGCGCGCCACACACGGCTAAGATACTATAATATTTTATCTTAAGATACCATATCGCTCGCCATACAATTTAATGGACCATCACACATGACGAAGATAATATATATTTCATATTTTGGTATCTTAAGATAGAATTGTATGGCGACCGATATGGTATGTTAAGCCGTGTGTGACGCACTTAATAGTAATAAAAAAAGACTAGTTTTCATGTCGTTTTTTTTTTGTATTACAATTTCGGATATACCATTAATAATATAGTGTCTAATATCTTTCTTTTTTCATTTAAGGTTTTTGGCGGAGGTACCAAACCTCTATTAGATGCAAATGTACAGAAGATAGTTGATGCTGGATTCTCAGAAGAGCAAGCTGAAAATGCTCTCAAATATACTAAGAATAATGTTGATAGGGCTCTTAAGATTCTGCAGAAGAGGGACAACTCAGAGAATAGAAATAAAGAGAAGCAGCAAAAAGAACCAGAACCACCCAAACGAAAGGGAAGGAACAAGGAAATTAATGATGAGGACATTCAAGTGAAACCATCCGGAAAAGTGTCCTTATTTGACTTCTTAGAAGATAAGCTGCCTAATGTACCTGATAAGGATAAGAGCAACCGCCAGAACAGCTCCTCGCAGGAGGACAGGAATGATCGAAATAATTTTAATTATAGGGAGAGGAATAGTGGAAGAAATAACCCTCGTAATCAAGGATCTAGATTTGACGGTGCCAATAGACAAAGATCTGACGGTAGAGGACATTATTCTCATGATAATAATCATTCACATAGAGAAGATAGAAAATACCAAGCCCAAAGCGAAAAGCCACCAAGGTTCCAGAGGAAGTTAGAAGAGAAAAACAAGCAGCAGCAACAGTTCCAACAACAACATCAGAACCAATCCGCCAGCATTAACTTGAATATGAATTACAATAATTCATATCACACTCTGCCACCGCCACCACAGAGTCACTATAATGATAAGAATATGAGAAGCGACAGGAATTACAATAACGACAATAAAATGCAGCAGCAACAACAACAACAACAACAGCAGCAGCAACAACAACAACAACAACAACAACAACAGCAGCAGCAGCAGCAACAACAACAACAGCAGCATCAACAGCAGCACCAACAGCAACAACAGCAGAATTACCGAAATGCTGGGAGTACTATGGAGAGTTTAGTGGAGGCTACGGCGAACTTAAATCTATTGGCGACTCAGCGCGCGGTGGAGGAGTTACAGCAGCCACGGAACTACCCGCCGCTGGAGCAGGTGTACGCCAAGCAGGCCTACCTCGCCGCGCAGGGCATGCCCGACATACCGCCCTTCAGGAGAGGCAGCGACCTGCAGAAGTACCAGGAGCAGTCGTACCAGCGGCGACAACAGCCAAATGGTTACGTGGAATCACGGCAGAATAACTTGTACGGAAACGTAGCGAACTACATGGGCAATGCGGCGGTGGCAGCGGCCGCCGGCGGGTACGCGGGCCGTCAGTACGGGTACGGCGCGCGGCCGCAGGAGTACGCCAACGTGCGCGGCGCTCCCTTCCTCGCCAACTCGCTGCTGGGCTTCCAGAACGCGGCCGTCAACGAGCAGGCGCGCGCCATGCTCGGGGTGGCCGACATCAACTGGAAGGTCGGCGACCGCTGTCTAGCGCTGTACTGGGAGGACAATAATGTAAGTTGAACCATCACCTGTCGGCGTACGGATTGTTTCACATCTCAAACTCTGCTCACATTTCAATCTTTAAATTTCAGTTCTATGAAGCCGAGATCACAGGCATATCGGCCAACACAGTAGTTGTCAAGTTCTGTGCCTATGGTAATCACGAGGAGATACTCAAGACCAATTGCCTACCATTCCCTAACCAAGGTTCGTGAGTTCTATAGTAGTAGTAAGTATTCAGTTATTTTTATTTCTTTTTCAGTTTTTTTTTAAGGATTGTCTGGCTGTTTATGTGACCTAATATGTTCCGTTTTTGGTATCGTTTCTCGCGTTTTTGAGCCTTTTATAATTTCTAAGTTACGCAATACAATAAAATTATTATCGATGATGAAGTATTCTTTCCACAAAATACTGCCAAAGGATAATCTGCATGTTCCTATGAGCTAGTTACTGTTCCTTCCAAGACAAAATAATTTGTAGTGATTTGTTTTTATTTTAACAACTTAAAGAAAGAAATATAAATTGTAGAAGTGTTGACAGCATGAAAAATGAATGGTGTTTTCATGTATTGCAGGGTCTCACCCCGACAACGCGGCGTACCTGGCGCAGCGCGGCGTGTTCGCGGCGCGGCGGCCCTAGTGCTGCGCCGCGGTGCCGCCCGGCGCCAGCTGACCGCACCGCGACCCGCGCCCCGCCCGCACCCCGGCCCCGTGCTGACGTACGCCACCACACACCCCTTACAGGCAGCTACATTCAAACCACGAACACAACCTCTCAGCGGCATGTTAAAGTCTCGTATTCTTAGTGAATAAATGTTTCGTAACATTATTTGACACTGTTGGGAACAAACCTGGTGGATTCACTCAAGTCACACTTACGATGTGGTAGCAACTTTGAGGGCTCATTTTAAATGTAATGAGTAAGAAAATTCGAGATTACCTAACCCGATTTCTCATTTTCCAGAATTTATAAAATGTCATCTCTCCATGCAATATGTTGATAGTGATCTTACCAGGTTGGTTAAGTATGTATTGCTATGAATACGAAGCTTGATATGAACCTATATGATTTGAGGAGTGTCTGATCAAAAACTATTGTTTTTTCTATGATGACTAGTATTATTATTTGAAATGATTGTTTTGGTGACAATTGGATATTTATTATCTGAATAAATATCCAAGTTAAAATGATGGAAGTTTTGGTTCCAATTTAACTTACATGATAGAAAAATAAAGCTTTAAACATAGATTTCTTGGTTTTTGATTAGATAACTTCTCAATTGGAATCTCTCAATCTCGGTACGGATTTAAAGTGAGCATTTATGCGAGTTTATAGCGGAATTTCTGCGACCATTGTAGCATTTTATAAAACGAGTATGTTCACACATTTTCTATACAGTAACACGATTTTGGTGATATTCAGAATGGTATTGCTTACGCATCAACAAATGTTCCAATAATTAATTCTGAATATAATTATCTTCCATATAAAACATCAAGGCATACGGTGTCAGTCAGTCTGCCGAAGACAGATTCGGTCGCGTTAATTCTGCTACGTATAATTTGCTCTTAAGTCAATGTTACCGATACCGATGCTCATAGAAGACGAAGCGATTGCGGATAACTTCTAATATCGCGGTTTAAACTACACTTATCAGTATCGATTTGCTCTTGTATAAAGTAAATATTCGCTTGTAACGCTTCGGTATTCCATCACACTTCGCTAGAACTTTCTTCAAGATAAACCTGAGAAGACTGAAAATACAATAGATTTTCACTGGTTACTGCAGTACATTTGTTTACAGGGGGCGTATTATGACGTCTTAAAACCAGGCTTGTTCCAGTGAGTGAACGAGGTGGCGCTAGACGACTTGTATAACTCTGTCTCTTTCACTCACTGGAACAAGCCTGGTTTAATAAGGCCACAGTACGTTAATTTAAGCTCACATGCAATGCTAATAATAACGTTTGACACGCTTTACACGTAATAGTGTATTAAGTCTTTCAAGTATGAGCGAATCGGTATTGATAATGAGTGGTATGACCCGACCACGCTCTCTAGAAAGGCCTGAGGTGATTTGGTTGAATGTTCAGCTACATTTCCAGTTCGAGAAGAGTGAATGAAGTTGTAAAAAAAACTTGCAATCTAAGCTTTAAAAGCTCCACAGAAAGTTCTCACTTGTATTCACATTTCAAAGTACCTCCTAATAATGTAATAAATAATAATAATAAAGTACTTGTTAAATGTTCATATTCAGTTCACACGCGAAAGTTTGTGAGTTTTCAACTTTTTTCACTTCATGTTATGTCCCGTTTAGGGCAATGAAAGGGCTCACGCGTCGCTGCGTAGCTTCTTATTTTAAATTTGTAATATTTGTGTACAGAGGATTTGAAAACATTTTATTATTGGTATAAAATTATGTTTCTGGCATTTATTTGTTGTCTTCTATTTAAATATTTATTTTTGTTTTATTAAATTTGAACGGGGTGCAAATATTTTATATATTACACGCTTTTCAAAACTTAAAAGTACCTAATAAATTACTAGGCTAATGTTCTTGCACGGTTTATCAAAAACTAATATACAAAATTATAAAAAAAAATCCCCTTAATTTATATCTACGTAAAACATTGCATGTTTTAGGTAGATATAAATTAAGGGGATTTACGTTTTTCAAAAAGTTATAGACCCAAATTATACTCACAATAAAAAATAAATAAGTATGAAATGTAACGCATGATTAGGTCAGAACTCTGCCTACACAAATGTGAATCATATTGTATCAATCTTTGCAACTATTTACAAAAACTTAATTGTCCGTTATATCGCATAATACTGTTTGGATCTTGTGTCCTCTACGTTTTTCTTTGTTCTTAGTCACTAGGGATCGAAAAAAACGACTTAAAAATAATATTATTTATTTATATTAGGCCATGTTCGAAATTATATAAGTATTATTTATTGTGTTAAAGTTTTTTCTTTATGCAAGATGTATATTTTAAATTAAGGAGTATTTATCGAGCAGTTTGCGTATGTCAAACTTCTGGACGTGTACATTGCGTAATCGGGACCCCTACGTGCTTTCGAAAGTTGTTGGTTCGTTTTTTATTACATCGAACTCAATTGTATGAGGAAAATTCAGTTGTACGATGTTTTATTATATCGATGCTTTATTGGTGCGATATAACGTTTGTGCGCGAAGCTCATTTGTTCGGTAGTTTATTAGTTCGAATGTATGGTGGTTCGAAACGCCTACATTTAATCAATAAACTATATAGAGTTTTTCGTAACAAGATTTTTCGCATAAACGTTACATCGCACCAATAAAGCATCGAAAAAATGAATTTTCGACATAACGAGTTCGATTTAATAAAAATCGAACCAACAACTTTCGAAAGCACGTAAGATCCCGCGTAATCTTACTTGGAAACATTGAACTATTTTATTTTATATTCGTATGTAGGTTAAAGTCTAGAGACTCAAATGGGTACCTTTAGGTTGTTTTTTTTTTTAAATCAGGTTTGAGTTCTACATTAATTTGGCTTTGAATAAAATATACAGTTTCTATCTCTTTTATCATTGTCAATTAATTTATAAGAGAAGCTACGCAGGTCGTGTTGTGTAATAGGTCTAATTACAGCGTTCTTAATGTTTTAAAATAGGTAATATAATATTAAAAAAGATGTAACTCTCATGCGTTAATTTATTGTCAGTCCGTATGTAACAGACAGCAGTAGCGAGTTGCTTGTATAAGTGTATTACGTTGTATTTCAGCGCAAAATATATGTAATATATGATTATAATT
This sequence comes from Agrotis puta, assembly GCA_943136025.2. Taxonomy (NCBI): domain Eukaryota; kingdom Metazoa; phylum Arthropoda; class Insecta; order Lepidoptera; family Noctuidae; genus Agrotis; species Agrotis puta. The sequence goes on along the minus strand of OW964176.2, from coordinate 4,569,112 downwards.
TCAGTTAAAATATAATTGCAAATGTATTTGTTTTATTTTATATCCGTGTCTAAATAGATATAAATAATTGTACCTACGAAATCACCTACCGTTTAACTGCTTCTGTTTGAATTAAGTTTATAACAAATGAGATGTATCTATAATTTTTTTTATCATTGATTTAACGCGATCACTAATAATTCGCACTAGCTACATATTTTATAACAAACAGTTGCTAACTTATTAGTGATAGCTGTATTAGAGCCAGTAGCAGGTGAGGATATATTGTGGAATCAAATAGGACCTACTTGCTGTGACAGGGCTCACGCTGTTACTCTTCCACTACTATTCGATATCATGTTATATTTCACAAGTTTAAAGCACTGGGTTTTCTATTTATTACATAGTTTCACTTTCACTATGACCTGCGCGCGAACCAGATAGAACACTTGAGACTTTCATGCCTTAGGTTTTGTTTAGATTTATTCAAAGATGTGTATAAAACGGGTATTTTTGGTCATATTATATAGTTTTAATAAGTGTAGATAAAGATCATCTAAATACTCGCTGAAGAAGTTATAACAATATAAAGATTTATCCACATAGAAGCAGTGATATCTGTGTGGTCTGCCTAAATATGTAATCTTTACGAACGGCCTTATGTTCCTATCTTTTTAGATGTTTATAACTTTTAACGATTAAGTAGAATTAACCAATTTGGAACCAGTTTTGTTCATTGAATCTTTGTTTGATCGCGTGCAGGTCATATATTTCTTGAGTTTTTAATATAAAACTTATTTACTAAATTGATAGAGACATCAGAGTATGTTTAATTTCATGTAAACCAAAGCTCAATGACATCTTAGTTGGTAGTAGACGCAGTAATGCTCATATTGATGTAAAACCGCGTTGATTACATTTGTACCACCAGTTTATAATTATGTTGAGTTGAGGTGAACGTTTATTAACAAAAAGCTAATAAAAGAAACTGTGACAAACTGTTGTTTTATTTATAAACTGCCTAGCTTTACTTTGGTTACTACCTATACAATACATCAATTAGTATTTTATTAAGAGGTATTTACAAGCAACCCAAACATAAACTATCGGAATCGACCTTACAACCCGGGACTTAACGTTCAGTAGACACGCTTTTATACAACCAGAACAAAGTGACTAGGTACATTTAGATACCTTTCCATGTTATCCACTGACATTAAACATGGCTAGATCTTTGTGCGAGCAATTATTATACATCTCAATGTGTGATTTATGAACACTTCATGCATCGTTTGTTTCAAAAGTGAACTCACCAAAAGTTCGTTTATTTCAAACGAGTTCCGTTGAATGACGTCAATGTTATTCAAGTTTGTTGGTTTATTTTTGTAAATATAGAGCAATGTGAATTAGTAGTAGGTAATCTTTTTTTTCCGATCTTTCATTGTAAATTATCGCTGCATTACACGCTATATGCCTGACCTAGTTGCGAACTCATAAACACGTTCTTAGGACCCTTCGAAGGCTGTCCCATTCTTCCTACAGCCTGTAGCTTGGTGGGGCGTCACCCGCGTGCTTGACTCAACAAACCAGTTGACTCTGTACTACCGGCCACGACGCACCTGTCGCCTTCCAAAACAAACAATTTGTCAATGAACTGTTCAACTTAACGTAGTAACTGTAGTGCGTAGTAAGAGTGATGGTAAAGTGAAACTGAATCGAGTAACGGTTCCGACAAGACGATATTGGATTTCGTGATAAAATGTAAGTAAATGCCACGACACGACGTGACCGACGCTAAACTTATGTTGATGTTGACATCAATCGCGAGTTTTAAAACTTAAAACTACTGTTTACGCGTTTCCTATGTTATTGTTTTACGTGCTCTTTTTAATGAAGCGTCATACAATGCTACTTTCACTTATAAACATCGTAAGAGAATGGATTAGATGGACCTTGTGTTATTCGGAGTATCACCTTGACTGTTTGCGTCCGCGCAACTAGCGTACCTCCTCTGTGCAAGTGGTCGCTATACTTCATGCTCGTATGACATACATACTTACATAGCAATACATTATGTCATATATAATGACATACATAACATGCAGTTTATTCAATAATATTATGCAGTAGCTGCTGCTGGGCAGATTAAGTTTATGCCCCTCAACTACCCACATAATTGTTTATGTAGATCTTTATGGATTTTCTACGTAAAACGTCTGATAACATAAAATAATTATCTATTTCATAACTAGAGAGTTTGCTTATAAAGAGTCCAATTGTGAATCCAAGAATGCAATTTGCTTTAAAGAAAAAGTGTGGTGTTTCCGTGAAATTGCAGGATAAGTAGCGGAACTCTCAATGGGCGGCATTTTCTTACTCAGGTTTTCCGATCGAACCTTATCAGGTGCGTTAACTTCTTTGCATCTATACCACCATTAATCTAATGTGATAGGTAGTTAATCATCTATCTAGTTTTGATAAACCTAGCTTGTGCAAGCCATAGTATTGTTTATTTCGGTTTCCGTTGTTATGCACTAAAGTGGTATGGAAACAACAACACAAACAACTATATTGCCGACATGTTCAGACGTCAGCTTATCGCCTACCTACCCCAATCTGTCATTTTCAATGTTATTACATAAAAAGAAGGTTCATATTCTGGCTGGGAGAATTTTAAAGTTTATAATAAGTTTAGATGCTGTCTGTGATGTCTGTACTTAAGTATTTGTATTAGTTGTCAAGTTAGGTATTGTATGTGAGATCACGAAGGTATCTAACTATTAATTACGAAATATGTATATCTATGTACTTGTAGGACGTTGTGGGTACAAGGAAAACTAAATTCATACCAATTAAATCTATTGTCATTCCAAGCCTGAAATGAAGAACACATCAGTATCATGATCAGTTTTAAAAATCGTTTTAAAATCCACTTAAAGTGGCGAAGGAAACAGAAATCAACTTACTGGAGGTAAGAACTGCTAACTATAATTATTTTATCTGTTGTACTGTGGCTTACTAGATCACTTAGCCGTATGCAATGTCGACCACATCCGACTGACATGAGCCATGATATAAAACAAGATTAATAAACTAGTTACAGGTATTTATCGAGGTTTTATATTAATTGGATTCAAGTTTTTATAGCAAGCTTTGATTACTACAAGGATCTGATTAAATTGTAGTAACGTTTACGTGATGTAGTACGTGATTTGATCGTAGTAGTACAAACGTTTGTCATTTTTTTTTATGGGTACAGATTAAGCTATGTATTGTTAGTTATTCTTAATTTGTCTCTTAGAAAGCTTTTCATAAATTTGTACGAATGTATGATGTACTAGCCTATGCCCGCTTGTAATTCAGTAATTGTCCATGTGTCATTCCGGGTTATAAACTATGTATGTTTCAAATCTCATCCAGATCTGTTTAGTAATCCGTTCAGTAGTTTTTGTCTGAAAAAGTACCTAAACATCCTGCTATCCATTTTCACAATCTTTGTAGCACTATACCTATACTTTACGTACTTCCTACCTTATTGCCATTGCCACGGTCTGTCTATGTTTTACTGAAGGTCAAACCTCATGGTGCATGTAAGATGATATGGATATATATTATGGTCAATTAATAAATATGGATATTTACCATATTTATTAATTGACAACAGTACCCAAATACCGGAAACTCAAAACGAAAAATAGACATTGTAAACATCCTGTTTTGAATGTTTGTGACTACAATACAGAAACTTAGATGCCCAGGGCGAGTCGGGAGGGATTGTCAGACTTGTACTGACTAAAATCTACGGTGATCCTTCAATAGCCCTTAACGTTTCAGGGTCCCGGTTACCTAATGATTCAGTCCCGCGAGCCCGGTTTTCTCTTTCATATCCTATAAATCCTTCAAATGTTAGAGATATTCCTAATGTCTAACATTTGAAGATTTATGACTTTAAATTGTAAAGGTTAAAGGTGGGATCATATCGTACCGGCTAATTTTGTAATTGACTTTATTATTCTCATAGACTAATGAAGCATACCAATAATGAAGCTCGTGTATGTTACATTTGGTATTCATTTCTATTCGTGACTTTGTCTGCATAGACTTTAGAATTAGCAATTATTGAATATTACGTCCAAGAAGATAATTATACTGTATACTGAATCGATAATAAACTATATTTTGCCAACATCCAAATGAACCAGCAATGAAACATTCACATTTATGATATTAGATGTGGCAGACTTAAAATAGGGGTGTTCTGGTAATGTTGCCCGGAATAAGAAATCGTGATGCTAACACGTCTTCTAGAATGGGAGCCATGGGGAGGAAAGTCCCCTCAACGAAGACCAAAAATGCTCTGGAAGGACGTCGAGAAGAAGTTCATGTGTTCAAATTGGTTACGAAGACGTCATTAAGAAGGTCATGTGTTCAAATTGGTCACAGAGCTCGATGTCGTAAAGATTTGAAAAAGGCGTAGGTACAGCAAGATGGTAGAAAAATGCTAAAGAAGAAGTAGTAGAAGAATACTCGTATAATGACCTAAATCTCATAAAATTCGGTCAGTTGTTAATCTCAGTTCCTATCCAAGGTTTTTACAGCACCCAGGATAAGTTACGTGAAGTTACTTGCTGCCTCATATGGCGACCACACGCACTTAAACTTTTACTCTCATTAAGAGATGCCGAAGCGTGCCATAGGTGCTGTCCTAAGCACGTGGATGGCTTGCAAACAACTGGATACATTGTAATCAACTTTCACTGTTTAGCCACTCAAGGTTGTTGCTTATACTTATTACTGTATGTACTTATGTTACTTTATGCACCTGTGACTATAATAAATATTAATCTAATCATCAACTACGACAAAAAAAATATCTAAATAAATGGACAAAAAAGGGCTTCAGGCATAAATGTTGAAATCCTTTTCAAACCATCATGTCGATTTGTCTAGTTTTAAGGTGCTCGTAATGCGCATTGTTTGTATGTCCTAGAATCTAGAAGACAAAATATAACGAATTTTCTCATAACAAGCAACAATTTTATATGAGAATAAACAAGCCGATCAGAAACGTGGGAGTGGTCTCACAGTCTCGATCTAAAACAAAATATACACGATGCAGGTTGAATCTATCTGTCGTTTTACGCATCAGTCATCATTTCATTTGCACGCATGGTTGAAAATTAAAAAAAAAGTTAATGCGTCGGCGCAACCCTTACCAACCAAAGAAAGAAAAAAACTTGGGAATCTTTTGAAAGGTTCATTTTAGGTTGGAGGCAATTTGATATGTCTCAATTACTTAGCTCAATGACGTCTTAAATTACTATATAATTTGTTCGTACTTTAAGATTAAAATAAAATAATAATATAGAGATATTGCTAACTGTGTATAAATAATTGAATAGTAAATAATTAAAAAGGAAACCAGCGTTTTCATACAAAAGTGCATTAGGCTCCTACATGGTCAAAATGTATGGAACAGCATAGGAAGATTTTATTATGGCATGGATTTTTATTTTTTTTTCTCAAAATGTCCACAGATTCGCCATGGGTATGGGAGGAGCAATGGACAGCTGCGGCAGGTGTATGAAGTTCTCATTAATATGCATCAACGTGGTCACCTTCGTAAGTACCAACTTCTTTAAATACTTCTTCGTAAGGCAGTAAAATCTTAATTATTTCCATTTTGCAATCGTGTCAATGCGTGGTATGAATACAAGTATCTCAGGGTTTATTTGACATATGAAAAATAAAAAAAAAATAAAAAATGTTAATTCGATTTAACAAGTTTTCTTCCATTATAAGATAGTGATTGGAGCCTCCTTTAAGCTAAAAAAGCCTGTATTAGGATACTCCGCTCTTCCATACATTGTTGGTATTAACAATAAACTTGTTTATTAATAAAATAATATTTTTTTTAATAAATAATGGAATCTAATCACATTATGTCAAAGAAGCCCTGAGATATGATGAAAATAAATAAAGAAAACATTAAAGGCAACTTTTGACGTTATCTCAAATTACTCCTTTCGACTTCAAATCTCATAGAATATCCTGACGATTAAATGAAGTAATATTTCAAGACGAACGCATTTAGACAAAAACATGATGCAATTTAGATTGTATCTAAACATTAGACGGACATCCACCTGCACTGCATTCATCAGTGGAACAAAAAATGGTCGAATTCACGATAAAAACTCTTGTATCTAATCTATTTTATTGATGGGGATACCAGGTGTGAGTTTTTTTTGACGTGGGAAAATCATCAATCGAGTCCTCCCACCCAGGGCAGGACAGGGCAGACTGTCAGAATTGTGCTGCCTAAAATCCACGGTGTCCTTCAATAGCATTTTACCTTCCGGGATCACGGATTCATGTCGATTGTTGTAATTGAAGACATTAATTTGTTTTTGGTTAAAAAATAATACTTTTTGATTTGTGAATTCATATACCTACCATTAATTCACCAAAAATAAATCAATTAATTGGAGGTGACACAATGGGCGGTCTTTTCAATAAAAGTGAATAACGAAACCTGGATTTTTGGCATCATTTTGAAGATAGAACAGAAGTCTATGTATAGGTACTCAGCAAAAAAAATGATCAGTGTCCTATAAATATTCAGGTAGGTTTATGCATCCGTTGCACGCCGTCAATGTCATACGACTGTATGAGTGACCTTTCATAGTCTTTATGTCTAATGCCACTTACATCAATCAAGTACAACCGGTAGATTATTGCTCATCATACAAACATAATGATCAGACCTTTCAATTGTTGGATATTTAGATTAGTGTTTGTGTAATTTAAAGAAACTTTACACAGTTTTGATTCTGACAGAACCTTTTGTTTTCTTCGTGTTTGCATCTGTTTTGTCTGTGATAATATTTCCTGTTTCTTTAATGTTTTAACACTGTTCAGCTAGTTTTTGGCAACATCGATTACCTATGCAACCTTTTTCAATTGCTTCGAATTGATTTACTGGCCACCAACCCTCAAAAAAGTTTGGATGCCATTAACCTTTTTTTTATTTACTTTTTCTCTATGGAAAATGGCTTTTGTTATTTTATTTTCAACTAAATAGGCCAGCTATATCCGATAAGAAATCCGTTAAACCTCTTTTGACGCTTTGTAGTTGCTGCTTGCATTCATCAAAGTTATTTCAGCGTGGAATCACATACTACAAAACACACATCATACACATACACATACTATTAAACAGTAGTTTTAGGGTGATACTAAGTTTATAGTAGTATCTATAGCTTTTTAAGCCATTTGTTTCCTAACTGACGAAAAAATTACTCTATTTAATAAATTGCACCTCAATATTCCAGATCGGCGGCGCGATCGCGCTGGGGGTAGGCCTATGGGTGTGGGTCTCCCGAGCCTTCTCCAGCACGCTGATGAGCAACAACATGTTCATAGCATCTGTGGGAGTGGTGGTAGCCATGGGGGCTGCCCTGATGCTGCTGTCATTGTTGGGGTGCTGCGGCGCCGCGAAGGAGGTCAAATGTATGCTGCTTACGGTGCGTTTGTATTCATTCAACCAGTGGTATATCACCCAATTTTTTTTGAAGTGGTGAAATTTCTACATTGGATGTCCACCGCCCTGGAGAGGGCGGGGGTCTGTCGGACTCGTAGTGACTAAATTCACCCCGCGGTTCCCTCGTCAGGGCGCATCGAGATTACGCTAGTAATCATAGTGTAAAGCGATTCATTTATTAATATTTTTGGAACGGGAAAACCAAAGTGTTCCCATCGATAGTTTTCCGCTGACGGCAATATAAACATGTCACACCATTAGGTTTGAAAAAAAAAATCTTAATAATTTTTCCAGTACTACATCCTGGTCTTCATACTCTTCGTGGTGATGCTGGTTGGTGGGATCCTCCAGTTCGTCTTCAGAGAGAAGGTCCTCACGACATTGGACCGGGAGTTGTATGCCTCCATTCCTTATTATGGCGTCAGGCATGAGTACACCAAGTCTTGGGATGATACTCAAACGTACCTGAAGTGCTGTGGCGTCAAAGGATACAAGGATTGGAATGATAATGTTCCTGAAAGTTGCTGTCGGGAAGTTTACCCTGGGAAGGTGAGAATTTTTAAACGATATTTTGTTCTACTTGTTGAAAGAAATATTGCCGTTTGACTCAATTTTTTACTTCAATTTTTATGGGTAAAAAGAGGTTGAATAGAAAGTTGAAATTCCTAAGCAACCTCTTTTCATCAATAAGTGTCAACGACTGGCCATAAGATAACAAAATAAATTTGGATGCCATATATTTTTAGTTTTTATTTGTTTTTTTTTTTCGCTAATGGCTAGTTGTCAATTATTTTGACTTGAAGAGGCCAGTCTCCTCGGAATTAAAACTCCTTTGTGGATCTGTTTAAACGAGGTTTCATACGATTTTATGTCTGCATATCTATCGTGTGTTCAATGTCGCCTAATTAACTTTTTTAAAGCTTTTACATAATTCGTGTAGGAGTCAATCAATCTATTATTCAATTCTACATTAAGACGGACTAACAATAATATTTTGAATGTTTCAGAGGATGGATTGCAAGGGGTCTCCGAATCCTACCACGATGTACGTGGAGGGATGTCTGTCTAAGGTGACAGACTTCTTGCGAGAGGATGCCGTATACGTCGGCTCAGTTGCCATCATCATAGCTCTGATAATGGTAAGTTTCTATAATTAATTTATAATTTGATGTCAAACAAAGTAAAGAGGCACTCGTTCGATAAAAGGAGAACTGACTGACTGACATATCAACGTACAGCCGAAACTACTGGGGCTAGGAATGTGAAATTTTGCACACGGCTTCCTATTATAATGTAGGGGAGCACTAAGAAGGGGTTTTTGGAAATTTAACCTTTAAGGGGGTGAAAAGGGGGAATTAGTAAAGTACGTAACCCACGCGGACGAAGTCGCGGGAAAAGTGCTAGTCTGTTATAAACCATATCTGGGGACCTTCCATTTGCGAAGATATTGAAGGCCCTTATTCCGGAAGCCATTAAAAAAATGTAAGTATTATGAAATGCACCCCATCAACCTAAATCATAATCACTCACACCAAAAATAAGTCCCATTAATAAATAATTTTTGCGCAGTAGTTTGATGTCTGACTTTTAGATGGGTGATTTTTTCGGCCCTTAATACATAGTAAGGGCCGAAAAAATCGCCCAAAGCTATAGAGCTTTGCTGTGTATGTAGTATAAATTTACGGCGAGGAATATGTCAGAGCTTGTGAAGTTTCTAAAAAAATATTTTCGGGTTAATATTCCTAGTTAAAATGAAAAAACAACTCTTCTCATTTTATTCCCTTTACACCCAAGTTATACAATGTAACCTCCATACTTCGAATCGATAACCTTTGAAGTCTGGTCGACAGCCCTCAAAAAAAATAATTGAGGAAGCCATTTACATTTTCTTTTTTTTTATTACTTTTTCTGCTATAGAACATGGCTATTCTCGTTTTGTTTTCAGGTAAATAGACCAGTTGCATGTAGTAATGAAGCTTAAAACCTCTTTCGTACTTATTTTATTCTAATTCAAAACTGATTTGGGGATCTTTCGGAGCTCTAGTCGATAAAAAAATAGTGTGAGATTGAAACATACAATATTTGATCGATGAATGGGTTTGATTGGTTTGTTGGTCTAATGGGAGGTTGTGGGTTCGACTCTTAGGTTATAAAAAAGATTTCGCATAGAGAACATGACGGTGGTTTCTTAGACTTTGGTGCCTTGGTGACATGGACTACGGAAATGTGAATAATAGGTATACTTTTGTTTATTCCTTCGGAGATTAGAGGCGTGATGTGATGGTATGATGTGTAATGTGTAATTGCGTGAGGCAAAAAATGCAAAAATGTAACGGTTACGCATTCTAATACGTAGCCTACGTGACTTTAAATCAAAATAAAGTATAAAAATCACAGTTTCGCATTGTTATTTTTTAAGCACAGTGGTGAGAGAGATTGTTTGCTGCGCTGCGGAGTCGATTCCTGCACTTAAAAAATATTTGTATCGCATAAAGGTAGTTTTTTCGGGTCTGGCTGGTCAGCACCACGATACATTATTATTACCCATATCAAGTGGGTCAAGTAAAGCTGGCCGTTAACTACACTATTCTTTTTTTAAACTTATTATAATTTACTTTTTCTTCTATTCCAGTTGCTGGCTCTGATATTATCGTGCGGATTGTTCGTGAAGATAGAATGATGACAACAAAATGGCGGCTACGCGGACTTGACTAGTAAATAAAATTAATCGAGTATTGATTGTACGATTATGAATGTGTACTTGTGATTTGTTTGATTCGTGTGGTGTGCCTTCAGACTTTTCTATTTATTTATACAAAAATATATTTTTTTGCAATAAATTGTGATTGCAGTCATTTTTTCGTTTCTTTGTTGATGCTTTGTCTCATTCTTGTTCGTATTTTGAATTGCTGATGAGCTTTAATATATAATTGTAGTACCTACCGATTACAGGTCAATATTGCACACTGACATTAAAAAAGGTAATCGGTTAGTTTTGGCTTTGTAGAGCGTTATCTCTGTCGCACGAATCATTAAGGCATCACAACTACCGAAAAACATCGGCAAACGTCACATAAGCGGTATGTGCGACAGAGATAACTACAAAGTCGTAACTAACCGATGTCTCTTTCCAAACAACGATGTGCAAAATTCATCGCTGGTACCTTTTGTATTAATCATTTCATGAAGCAATGGCGAAATGAATAACCTCAACATGAATTGACATTAAAGGAAAACTGTATAAAGTCCACGACATTTCAAGATCAAAATACCCACCCATTTTATTAAAATTTTAATAAATAAAAAAATCTCAGAAACTATTTGGAATACAAAAAGTACTTAAAAAAATGCATTATTTCTTTCCTCTTGGCGGGAACTTGATGGTGTTTTGGGCGCCATCACGATACTGCCCGGTGCGAGTGAACCAGCCGCACGAGCGGATGATGCAATCTGATATAGGAGTACCGAGGGGCAGTCCTAGTGCACTGATCCGTTCCAATGTTAGTGGCGGTCCTGCTATTATCTATGGACATAGAAAATATACTGAACAATATCCGCCTGAAACTTCGACACACGAGAAATGTCTAGAAGTGGAGGGCAAAATTATTATACGTACTACAAAAATGTCCATTCTAGAAAGAGAGGAAGCGATTTCGCAGCTAATAAACATTCATATATAACTGGTCATGGTCATGATAACTTTGTCTCTTTCACACCTGTATTAACTTTAAAGGATAGGGAACGTTCAGTCTATTCTTTTTATTATGATGTTTTTAAGAAAACCAAAATTTAAAATAATATCTGTATGGACTTACCCTACCGAATACCACGTGCTTATTATCAAATTAAAATAATATTATCTGTATGGACTTACCCTACCGAATACCACGTGTTTATTATCAAATTGCGGCAATGGCTTGAATATGATGTTAAATTGTCCACTGACCTCACCCACAGGAGTAACGAGCATAGACAATACACCTGGATGGAATACAACATACAAATATAGACAAACCAAAGTTGCCGACACAGCCCAGCGAATAAAATAAATAAAGTTCTCGAATTCATCGTTTCTAGGTCTCCACCTAGAAACGGCAAGCGCAGCGTGGGACATCCACCTACAAGATGGACGCAAGCCGCTTCCAACCGATCCTATTGGAAATTTCTGGGGATGCCTATGTTCAGCAGTGTACGTCTTATAATGATGACGAAGATTGCTTTTAAGTTGGGCCAAAGCTCACCCTCCTGTCTGCCTGATTAAGGGTTTACCTGCGACGCTAAACGACTTTGTAAGTCGTCCACCCACCTACCAACACGTCCTTGGCCTGTGTGCTGGACAACAGCCCACTCTTTCTCACAGGGAGGAGGCCTGTGGCCCAGCAGTGGGATTAGAATATAATGATTACAATAAGCCTTGGCCAGAATAGCACTATCCCATGATTACTATATCGTAATACACTTCTGGACACATCTATTGGCCCACCTTGTATTTTCAGTTTCGTTTGGTCCTAGCTAAAATTTTATATTAGGTCGAGCAAAAAGTTTTTATGCAGTTTTGAACCTGGCACATTCACAATTTCATTCAATAGACTTTTTTTGAATTTCGAACACAGAATTTAAAGAAACAAAAGACAATTTGGAGCCTGTTTGTTGATATCAAACAATCGAATACTAAGAAAACTTGGTTTTATTGGTTTACTTGGATTTAATTCTTGAAAAAGTGATTGATATCTTTGGTTTTGCAACAAACATTACTTATTCTTAACATTAAGGTGATGTTCTATCAATAATCTATGGATACTTCACCTGAAGTCGCCGCCCAAGCTGTGGCACTTATTCAGGCCGGACACAGCCAAAGAAACGTGAGTGCTCAACTTAATTGAAGTCGATCTGCGGTCCGAAATGTTTATCGGAGGTACCTAGAGACTGGCGGCTTTGTTCGTCGCCAAGAAAGGCCACGATCTCGGGTCACAACTGAAAGGCAGGATCGATTCATCGTACCGACCAGCTTGAGAAATCGTCACCTTACCTCCATTGAGATACAAAACCAACTTCGCGACTTCCACGGAGTATCTGTGAGCGCTCGAACTGTTCGGAGAAGGTTAAAAGAACGCGATATGGTACCACACAAGCCAGCTAATGGGCCCAAACTAACGCGAGCCCACCGAACAGCGCGCCTTCATTTCGCACGCAGTCATTTAAATTGGACACAGCAAGATTGGAGCCGTGTACTCTTTTCTGATGAGTCTAAAATTGTGTTACATGGCAATGATGGAAGGAAGAAGGTCTACCGACGTAAGGGAGAGCGTTTCGCACAATGCTGCTTTGAAGAGAGGGTTGCTTATGGCGGTGGCTCATGGACTGTCTGGGGCGGTATATCCGCGAGCGGCAAAACTCAACTTGAGGTTGTTACAGGACCACGGCTGCCAACATTAAATGCTGAAAGGTACATTCGTGAGTGCTTAGAACCTCACGTGATACCATACGCGGACTATGTGGGCCCAAATTTCCTTTTTATGCATGATAATGCAAGAGCCCATGCGGCCGGCATCGTCAGGGAATATCTTCGGGATGTGAACATCACAGTTATGGACTGGCCAGCCAGAAGCCCAGACATGAACCCCATTGAGCACATGTGGGACGAGCTAAAAAGACGTGTTAGGGCTCGTCAGCCAGTTGCCCAGACGATGCAGGAGTTGAAAACTGCCATAGAAGAGGAATGGGAGATGATCCCTCAAAATTTCATAGAGCGGTTGATAAACTCTATGCCTAATCGTATGAGAGCTGTGGTAGATGCCCATGGAGGCAACACGCGTTATTAAATTAAACCTTTATTTGATAAACATGTTTTTTATTCAAAAATCAATTGCCTTTAACAAGGCGCATATCCGACTTGTTAGGCGTAGCTCCTGTCGTATGGTATTCTGAATTCAAATTTAAAACAATACGATCGAAAAAGATGGTAAAATGTATCAGGTTTAAAACTGCATCAACAGGGGCCATCGAAACCTAAACTCTAAGGTGGGCCAATAGATGTGTCCAGAAGTGTACGTGTACATGTGAACATGTCAAATGCTCTATAGAATCGCTAGGCACTTCACCTGGTACAGTATGTCGCAAGATCTTGTTTTCAGCAGACATAGGTTGAACGTAGTCTCCCTCGGTCTTCACTGGTGGTATGTACAAGCCAAAACCATTGTCTTTCACAACGTCTCCGCCACTGCAGTACAGATCTGGCACTATTCTAAACATAATTATGTTTAAAAGCATGAGCAATGACCACCATAAAAAATAAATATCAATTATTATGTAGAGTAGGGAAAGTTAAACGGTATATAAGTTCCATATTGATGTCAATAATACAGTGAACATAAGAGAGCCATGAGAACCACATGATGAAAATGATCTAGAGTAAAAGTAAGACAATTTATTGCAACAACAGTATCTACTACTGGTATGCGTACATTCGACTTTGTATTTTCTTTGTGATCTTTTAAACTCATTAACATTAATCTTCTACCAGCCCTGGGGTTTACAGATATTCTGATAAAGGCTTGTAAAACGAACCTAAAGAACCTGGTGCCGGTATAAGCATGGCCAGTCGAAATTCCTTTAACAAACATCAGGAACATTTTGCAAGACTCCGGCGCGATGTCAGAGAAGAGCTCGATCATTACTTTACCGATCTTCGATCCACCTCTGACCCAAATGTCCATAGAAACTCTGTAATATGAGATGATATTAATGTCAATAAATTAAAAAAAAAATGTCAATGATACTACTCTACTGATTGTTTTTCTTCTTTTTTTAAGAGTCTACCATAGAATTTAACTACCTATTTTGTTCTGTTTTTTTTTGTTTTATTGTACGGATCACTATGGATGGAAATGGCAAAAATGATGTGTTACCTATTAAAGCCACTTTGACTGTATGTCTAGCAGTGAATCATCAAAGTGACATTTCTGTGAAGTGAATAAAAATATATCAGACAGGATTGACTTACCTAGGTCTGACGACGTGAATAGGCTTTTCGAACGCTGGGTCCTTTATATCACGATCAATTTTACCAGTCTTAAATAAAATGAAAGGTAATCTGAAAATAAGCATAGTCATTCAAAAGTATAATTAAAAAAAAATAGTTGAAAAGGACGTCAAAGTCGAAGACTACCACGACTTCATACTCACGATGCGCCTAATATAAGTTTATGTTTTGTTTCCTTCCATGCTGCATCTAATTCTTTGGTGAGCAGTTGCTCCGATCTCTGTGAAACCATTATATAATAAGTAAACGTTTCGCAGGGTACGAACAGGTGGTTATAATTTGCAATGGCTGCATGATTTAAGCATTGCATCCGGTGCATTGCTGCTCATTTCATAAATACATTTTTCTTTTCGTTTAATCATGAAATGGGTCCTCTTATCTAGGGCCGGACAGGAGGAACTGTCAGATTTGTACTGACTAAAATTCACTGTGATCTTTCAATAGCCATTTATTTTTCAGGGTGACGGTTACCTGAGATAGCCCCGCGACCAGGCTTTGGTCCTCTAAGGGGGGCTCGTCAGATTGTTGACAGCTCTTCGAGATGCGCGTAGAACACGACGCACCCTAGACCCTGGCATGGTCCGTGATCGGCCGGCGAGTCACCCATTACTCGCCATCCGCATGCCCGCGTTCGTAAATACATGCGGTTAGAGTAACGTAATGAAAAATTGAGAAAAAAAACTAACGGCAATGAGTAGTCTGGAGTAGAAATATAAATTAGACTTCTGTATTGCATTGAGTTGTCGTTGACGTTGTTTGCAGAGCAGCTTATTGTACTTAGTGCTGGGTTCAGGCGACCAGCAGTCCACGTACCCCTGAGAATATGCGTTAGGTCATGATCATCAGAAATTCTTTTTTTTAAAGATAACACTAATCTTTTCCCTAATGTGTCGAGGAAGATAATAGTAAATATGTATATTTTGAATCGTTACCACCTCCTGCTATGTATTTTATCGTGTAGATACTTTAGCTTTATAATATCTGACATGACATTAAAATATTGTAAAACTTCCTATATTTTAATAAATAGATCATAAAACCTACTCCAGTTCTCTGTATAAGATTGATCCTCTTGAGGAGATCTTTGTTAACATTCATGTTCTCTTCCAATTGCCTTGCGTAGTAGTCCAGTCTTCTTGGTTTCAAATACAGCTCCGGGAATAGCTCTGGTGGGCTGTCGTCCACTTTATGTTTCGCCATTTGCAACTAGATCAGAATGAAACTCATCAGGTAAAAGTAGATGTGTACTGTGTAGTTAAAGATATTGTCATAAACTCTCTGCCTGCGTCTGTGTTTCCGAACGCATGCAACCCTAATCTCTTCAAAGTTAAAGTAAACAGGCTTCTTCTGGGTAAGCTCGCTCCATCGCCGACCTTGTCTTTGTCACTCCTGACCTAGACTAAGGTCAAGCAAACCCATTGTACATTAAAAATAAATCTTCCTAACCTTTCGTCGCCCTCCAGTCTTACGCCCCGTTCACCACTTTGGTCTAAGCGGTAAGCGGTGCGGCGGGAGGCGCGGCCAAGGTCATAGCGGGATGGAATCAGTAGTTATACGTTCCCGCTAACACACGTTACGTCAGGAGCGTCTACTTGTTTCACTTCTACAACTACACTTCTTAGTGCTGTTATTATTATATGCTTTTACTTATCCATGAGCTCGGGATCTTCTAAGGAAATTATAACTAACGGTAAATATTAAGATGCTAATGTATACAGAAAAGAAAGTCTGTCTTTTACAGCTTCATACGATTTACCTCTTTAAGATGATTGCACCAGCAATTATAAGTTTCTATCGGTATCAACGGAAATCTTGGCGGCTGTAAAGTCACAAGATTTACCTTTAGTTACAGGCTAAGAAGTTGTATTTGATTTATATTTGATTATTTATGAATAATGAAGACATTACAAGTTTGAAAACACGCGGTTTTCGTACGCGCGGTGGCTTGGGTTTTTCAGGTTCCGGCGGGGGAGTCGCCAAGAGCGGGTTCTCCAGCAATTCATCGCAAGTTCTTTCTTGTAGGGGATGCATGGTCTATAAAAAGACTTCTGAACTAAAAAAAAAGAAACGTAACAATATTATGCGGCGGTTCTATATAGCTTTAACAAAACTTCATCAAATTTTAGTTACCTTTGTGCTGTACTTTAAATTTCCCTGTTACACGTAGGTAGCAAGCAATCTTTCTATACGTAAATTAAATTTAATGTTTTTTATTTTCACTCTTTTGGAATTTAGATTTGATGAGCATTCAAGCCAGTTCATGCTTTTCACATAAATTTGTAAAATAATGTCTGTGCCATATTTAAGCTGTCATATTTTTTCTTTTTCTGATTTCGTGACAGCATAGTCCTCAGAATAGTTTTTATTCTTTCTGAGACTTGTATCAAAGAGATTTGATGTCACTAAAGTATAAGTATATTACTTCATTCAATTTAAACTACAAAGTCGTGATAGCTCTCTATATGGAATTAGTATCCATGCCAAACTAGCATGTATATAATTTCCCAGACAACAAGAAACATCCAATTTAAGGGTGGATGGGAACTAGCCACTAGCGGTCTTCTTTGTAACCTGTTGGTGATTTTATCCATGGCTGCTTACAACCACCACGAATTACTTAGTTCCAGTTTCTTCTTGTGAACTCACGCCATCTTAAGTCTCATTGTTTCTTATAGTGTAGATTTAGGCCAGGAGCTAACCCATTGACTATTTAAAAAAAAACATCCATAATCAGGTCAATAAAATACATCTGCAGTAAGATCACGTTTTTATTTTCATTTAGTTTCTTTCATTACACATATACTAACTGAAACGTGTCCATTTTTACGGTGGGTTCAGGAGTGTTTGCGCACGCGTCTTTCAGTTTGGCTTTGACAACTACATCATACGTAGACATACTGATTTGCAGCGGTTTGTATGAGATGGTCACAACTTGTGTTAGTTTGTCGTAATACACTGCCGGATTCGATAACATGTTGTGAACTTCAACCCTAACGTAATCTATTTCGTGACATTCTGGCACCTGAAAAATAAAGCAAAATAAAGGACATTGGGTTTCTGTTGTACTAAATGTATGAGATAACTTTAAAATAAGCTATTTACATCATACTATTGCATAGCTTGATCCTCCTTCACTTCATCATCATCTGCCGAGCCTTTTCCCAACTATATTGGGTTCGGCTTCCAGTCAAACCGGATGCAGCTGAATATCAGTATTTTACATGGAGCGACTGCCTATCGGACCTCCACAACCCAGTAACTGGATAATACGTTACCCCATGATAATACTGGTTGTCAGACTTTAGAGCTTCTGACGCGGGACTCCGTCGAGCTTCCATGTTGGGTGGTAATCAGTAACAAAATAAACAAAATGTTGAAACGATGACGATGACAACCCCATTTTTTTTTGGTACTTTATGAAATTTTCAATAATTTTAATTTAGGACTTAAACAGTAACGACTGCCAGAGATCTACAAATGACAGCCGGTACCAAAGGTTTTACGTGCTATCCAAAGCACGGAGGAAACTCGCTATTACAGATGGTCACCGTCACAGACCAATCTCGGCAAGTGCGGCTTAACCCTGAAGATCGGACTGTGCGGCTGTAATTATTTAGCCACGAGCACCTCACCTTTCTTCACTTATTGAGCTGTATAAGATGGGTTATACATTATAACTAAGGGCGCTGGGCGGTGGCTGGGCGGTGACTGGTACCAAAGCCTTGATATTTAAAGTCGTTTATACTTATACGTATATACATCATTAAACTTACGATTAAGAGAATAGTCCTTGTTTTCTCTAAAAGTGAAATATCACCTTGATTGTGAAATACAACTCTACTAGTTGGAGCATTTTCACCAAACTCCCACACTTCCCCAAGAACACAGTGTGCTGTAGCTGTGATGCAAAGAATTAGAGTGGCCTGCAGCTTCATTGCACAATTGAACAAGTTTTCAATGTTTTTAATGAATAAATAATCATGCTTTAACCTAACTGCTACAATACTTTTTGAAACTGGCTGCACATTTTTTTGAGATGAGTGTGTTATAGGTACCTACTCACTGTAATGCATATTGTGCAAAAATAATTGATTTGTTTAAATTGTTTGCTTCAGATAACTTCATACTGTAATTAGTAATTATTTTCTTAATAGGTTCGCTAATTAAAAAAATAATTATACCTACGTGAACAATTATATTTTAGATAAAACTTACTGTAGGGAGGAAAATATGTATGCTAGCTGGCTGGCCATCTGGATACGTTTTTGTCGATTATCATTTACATGCGTATTATATGTTACGTATACTATTCAGAAAGTTATTTGCGATATTGCTGATAAAATTAAGCATACAACTAAGATTATTTTTTAATGATATATTTTTTTAATGATACAATTGATAACTTAAATCTTAAAACTAATGTCAAACCTTAAACTGTGAAATAATGATTTGTTACTTGTATGTAACTAACACAAAACTAATTTTGTAATGTTGTGTGTGTAATGGTGGATTATTTTTTACTATTAATGTAGTAAAGGATTTAGATGCTACAGGAAAGAAAACTAGCGTAAAGTAATTTTTCATTTTTATTTTTTAAAAACGTGAAGTACATTTTCTAGTTGAACTTTTTGTTACAGTCTACTCCAGTTGGTGCATGTGATTAATTCTTAGTAGTGTTGTGCACTGAGTGAGTGCTGTTATATTATTATTATCAGCCTATTGGAATCCACGGCTGTTGCTGTGCTGGATTAGTAGCTGGGTTTAAAATGCAGCCCTGTTTAAAGACCGCCTCCGCCAATATGTCGTAAGTCGACAAGCCGTGCTGCCATAGCTTATACGATATGGTAACCACATTCGTCTGTGGACTGAAATACACTTTCGGCGTTGATATCAAATTATCGACTAGCACACGGA
This sequence comes from Agrotis puta, assembly GCA_943136025.2. NCBI lineage: Eukaryota > Metazoa > Arthropoda > Insecta > Lepidoptera > Noctuidae > Agrotis > Agrotis puta. The sequence goes on along the minus strand of OW964176.2, from coordinate 4,549,634 downwards.
CAAATGTTATCAGGGTACACTGTGGAACCTGTAAGAAATTGTCAATTTGTTAACTGATCAACATTGATGCTAACTATCGTTGCCGGATACAAGCAAAGTTCAAGCTTCATTACCTCAGCGCTTTACTTGTGGTCGCCACAGTCGGTTCTGGCTTTCAGGAGTTTCAGTGGAGTGGGAATATTACGGTGAGATTGATCAACATAATTGATGTTTTCTATTTTTTTTATCGTGGCAAAATCATCAAATGAGTCCTCCCACCCAGGGCAGAGCGGGAAGGACTGTCAGACGTACTGACTGAAATCCACAGTGTCCTTCAATATCCCTTTCCATTCCGGGGTCACAGTAATTCGTACAGTCCCGCGACCAGTACCTTAAGCCTAAACAAGCAACAATGTGTAATTAGGTGCACTTACCGCTAAATAAATATTCTTTGTACGTTCAAATAATTTGAATTTTCCTCCAATATGTGCAATGACTACGCTGCCGGGAGCATTAGGAACACCAAAATTCCATTGTTCGCCATGTACCTCTGCTATTGACATCCACAGGAGGATACCGAGAGCAAACCAATTGCGGGATCCCATCGTAATACAAACATCCGATTACTTACTAACATTAGTAATAAATTACACTCGACAAACACTTTTTAAAACCCGATAATAACAAGTTTGACTTAATTTACAATGTTGTTATACGAAAATTGATTTTGATTGTACGTAATAATATTCGAATGTTATTTCTATTCGATTACAATCGAAATTGATTCGTTCTATGCGTTTCTGTGTTGTACCACTCTCTTATTTTTATTATAGAATTAGGAATGCCTGAAGTAAAAAGTGATGAGCAAGTGAAATGGTGTTCATCGCTTAGAGGCAGTACCTACAGGCTCTTGAGTACGAGAAACAAACAAATAAATAAGAAATGATTCGAGAGGGTATCATTCTCTTAGTACGCTGAACAAAGAATACATTGACCAGCTCTACCGCAGAAAGGAATCATCACAGAGCACCAGCTAGATGAGAGTAGTTGAGATTATAGTAAATAGCTGTTCCCCGCGGTTTCACTCCCGCTGCTCGGTTCCTATCGATTGTAGCACGATGTTATACATCTTATAGCCTTATTTTTCCTCAATAAATGGACTATCTAACACAAAAACAATTTTTGAAATCGAACCAGTAGTTCCTGAGATTAACGCGTTCAACCAAACAAAGTCTTCAGCTTTAAATTATTAGTATAGATTAATATAGGTAGATAGGGAGTCCTTTTTCAGAAACTAATATGAGTTATTTCGAACAGTAAGATTTTTGTAGGTAACTGTAATAAAAACGTGATGTGCACTTCCAGTTATTGGGTATTTCTTGTTAAAGTAAGAAAACGAGCAAGTTACGAAGTTCTATGTCACTTTTATTCGAAATATATCATTTTGCAAGAGTCACTGATTGATTCGATTCGTTTTGCATCCTTGGTTCATATTTGTCACCCGTTGTGAGGACGTCCATTGACAACCTCACATCCCGGTATCCATACGGCTTTACCCACAATAGAAAATGATGAAAGACTGCTTGACAATGTGCTATAGTTTATAATGACCACAAGAGTATTTGGATCATATTGGATTGTCGGGGTTGAAATTAAGTTGTTGACTTCGACTCTCACGTAAGTCACTGCATAGCATTGTGGTACCTGTAATTAACGTTTACTCATTAGTGGTATCATTTATTATCCTCTGCGAATCATATTTGAGGGTTCACTGTTGTGGGTCCGTAACAGTCGCGTCCTAAGAACAAGGTAAAGAAACTCGAGTGGGAACTTATTAAAGGCATGAGTGAAGTGAGTGAACCATAAAAAGGTATACTGTGCAGATTAATACATGAAATATATTGTACAAATCAAATGGTTATTCTCCGGTTGAAAGAGTCCAGTGAAAACGATCAATGAGAGACAGTTGGCAGCCTGTCGGTTTTTATCGTTTACATTTGATGGAACTGCATAACTTGATTACGCCTATTTCTTTCATCTTTGGACTACAAGGCAATGCGCCCTCGGTACATGGTGGACATCCCTCCGGTACGTACAACGCGTTTTGCCAACACTTATTGTGCGCACAGCTACGGAGTGGAATTCCCTGCTGTATTTTCCGACAGCTATAACCTTTGGGTCTTCAAGACAAGAGTGCACAGGTTACTTCTAGGCAATAGTGCTTCACGACGACCATATCTTCGCCTACCATCAGGCGAGATTTTGGTCAGACGCGAATCTATCGTTAAATAATACAAAAATACCTATTTCGGGAGAGAGGAGTGGGCAAAAAATCGAAATAAATAATATTATTACGTACGGGTAGTTTGATTTTCTTTTCATGTTCAAATAGTCCAATGCGACCATCCTTTTGAAAGATTTTAAAACTACCTGGAACATTTTTTCTTCCGAATTCCCACACTTCACCAAACACAACCTGTGAAGCTGTCAGGGCTATGCATAGCACTGTTATAGTGTGAGATCCCATTGCACTACAATCCACCGAACTGAAACCGAATCAACGAGTTCATTCTTTTTATAACTTTCTTGTTACAATTTTACTTTGTAATCCCAATGTTATACCTACATAAGAATTTAATTTAATCATACAGTACTACACGATGATCGTTACCAACACTTGATTCCAGTTAAATTGATTAAGCAAATTTTTTCGCACATGCATGTAGTATTTTCGTAGTTTGTGGTTTTTAGTTTTCTGATCTAAGATTCCGTGTTCGAAACAAAACGTAACATTTTTAGTGAATCCATTTTTTATAAATGTGTGAGTGAGCGCCACGCACGCATTTAAATATTTTCCTTGGAGATGTTTACTTGTTTTACGTAGGAATCGAACTAAGTAAGCAAGTACTATTTGCAATAAGTATTGGTACAGTGTAGGTGTTTAAGTAAATTATAAATAGTAATATATAGTGAAACATTTGACATGCAAATCATTACAATAATTATTATAACCCACAACTTACACTTGTGGAGTTCATGTTAACATAATAGTTGATCGTCTCATTATTTATTTTTGTATTGTTAGATGAAAGTCACCAAAACACAATAAAATAAAATATATTAGGAATATGAATTTTTATTTGGACCGAGGCGACCGCTAAAAATATAAATTTTAAAGGTGTTATGGTTTTAAGATCTCCTCAAGGACTTTTTTGGCACCTAAAAAAATATAATTTAATAACGTGTTTAGGTTCCTTTTGGAGCTGTCGTGGCGCTGTAGTGCTTTTACTTGTTTGCGGACACGCGCACAGATGATTTTTACGCAATACTAAGAAAAAGGACCGCCTCCCAAGGTGGTCGGCTACGCACTGCCACTGCGTGTTCTCAGATCGGTGGTACTCCCCTCTGCTAAGATCCATACCGTTTGATTTGTTTTTATTTGTCTCCTTTACAATTTCTATATATTACTATAATACTAGTTATTAAGTTACTTTGTTTGATACTAACACTAGGGACTCGTATCTGAATTTAAACAATTGAATTAAAACTTTCAAAAGTGTGTCTTGATACAATCCCGCTACTAAAGCCAAGTCTCTCCCAAAATTCACTTCTGTGTTTAAGGGATTATCTCAAACAAAAACATTGCACATAGCTTTTTCTCTCTAGCCGTAGTGTTATTTGTCAAAATTCGAAGTAATTGAATTTAAAATATAAAGATGCTCCCTCATCGAGAGCATTCGCCTGTAATGTAACGTTACAGACTCAAGCAATACATGAGTAAGAAGAAAAATGAGCATTGCAATGAGCATCTTCTAATGATACAGTGTGTACTTTGATACAATTAAATGTGTGCTTTATGGCGAGCCGCACACGTTACACTACAATCGAATGCTCGGCAGTCAAGGAGTTAGTATTGTAAAGTACTGCTCAAAGTCGAATGTGTAATATTACATTACACATTGCAATTTTATTTTACGGTTTATGCAATGTCTGCCTAAAATGTAACGGTAACAGGATGGTAACTATGTAAAAAAAGGTTTTATTTAATGTCATAATATTTTTTTTTCATTTATTGTTTTCACTTTTACCATCCTCCGTCTCCGTTTCTTCATTGTGTTCTATATCTGGTACAGATTGTAAATCTTCTTGGTTCTCCTGTGAATTTTGTTCTTCAGCGTTCAGTCTGGGTATTGTGTTTGGGTCATGTGGGTCTTTTACTGTTTGTATCGTTTGACCATTTTGTAAATCTTCTTGGTCCTTCTGAGAACTTTGTTCTTCAGCGTTCAATCTGGGTATTGTGTTTGGGTCATGTGGGCCATTTGGGGGTCGTTGTTGCACCGGGGGGCCTTGAGGGGGTTGTACTGGTTGAAACAGTGGTCTTGTGGGATCAACTTGTACGTGATGTGGTGGTTGGCCATTTGGGGGTTGTTGTTGCACCGGTGGGCCTTGAGGGGGTTGCACTGGTTGAAACGGTGGTTTTGTGGGATTAACTTGTACGGGATGTGGCGGTTGGCCATTTGGGGGTCGTTGTTGCAATGGTGGGCCTTGAGGGGGTTGTACTGGTTGAAACAGTGGTCTTGTGGGATCAGCTTGTACGGGATGTGGTGGTTGGCCATTTGGGGGTCGTTGTTGCACCGGTGGGCCTTGAGGGGGTTGTACTGGTTGAAACAGTGGTCTTGTGGGATCAACTTGTACGGGATGTGGCGGTTGGCCATTTGGGGGTCGTTGTTGCACCGGTGGGCCTTGAGGGGGTTGTACTGGTTGAAGCAGTGGTCTTGTGGGATCAACTTGTACGGGATGTGGCGGTTGGCTATTTGGGGGTCGTTGTTGCACAAGTGGGCCTTGAGGGGGTTGTACTGGTTGAACCGGTGGTTTTGCGGGACCAACTTGTACCGGATGTGCCGGTTGGCCATTTGGTTTTACGGGTTGTTGTTGTCGAGCCGGTGGTCCTACGTCACAACCTTGTTGCAATACAGATTTTGCTGTTATTCCAAAGGTGGATGTACTAAGATCCCAAAAGCCATAATATATTGTTACTACGTTTGTGTTAAAATTATAAAGAACTTTTGGAGTGGCAATGAAATTCCGCACTTGCACTTTTACGTATGTCACTACATGGCATGGGGGTACCTGAAAAGAAATAAAACAAGATATAATAGTGATGCAATAAAAAATTGAGTATTCAGTGATCAGATTACAGTTTTCCCTCGAAAGGGTCTTATGCTGTTATGAATAATCAAGTTGTAAAGTGCGTCAGAAATTATAAGTATCGCTATATATAGTAATTTTTATGAACTTCATTATATTAAAACGTCATACTATTGTTGTTTTGTGAGAAAAATAATTATGTTCATATTGTCACATATAATCTTCTCTAATTTAGACAAAATCACACCATTTTATGGGACTGGACTCACATAATTATTCTTATAAGTGTCATGTTATGTGAAATTATTACAATACTACTTACAATTAAATGTATGTGTTGTTGTTTTTCAAAAATTGTAAAATATCCTCTGTACTGAGTGGTTACTATGGCCTCTGGTAAATTATCCTTGCCAAATTCCCAGATGTGAATACCGTTCACTATATGAATGGCCGAGAAGCCCAAACAAATGAGCAGTATCGTTTGTGATCCCATTGCACTGTCACTGAATGAATGATTCAAATCTGATGACAATTGGACAAATCCTTAGTTTTAAAACGACCTTTATTATAAAAAGTACTTGTTTGCAATAATAGATTTTCAACATATTTCAATGTAAGTTAAATCGATTTGTTCGTTCGGTTGTATTTTTATTTTATAAAGGGTAATTTGTTACACATACAATAAATTGGTATTTATTGGAAAGTTAAAATTATGTCTGATATGGTTTTGGTGTAGTTTTGAATAATGCAGTTTCCGTTAGCAACCATAAATACTTTTCAGCACAGTATGTTCTTGCAGCCTACAATGCTGAGTCCTAAGACCTATAGTCTACTATTACAGTTGTGTCATAATGGTCTAACACTGATTTCAGAATGCCAATTACTGACACTCCATTGAAAGATATGGCATAGAATGGTAATCTCGAAAAAATGTTCTTTTTATTACACACATCAAAAGTGTCTAGGGATCAACATATATTTTTGCAATAACTTTTCTCCTGATTGATATTAATTAAAATTTTTTTTAAGGATTCATCAAATAAAGTGTTTTCGTATGTCACAGTAACGATAAACCAAGTCACCTTTGCATTAATAAAGAAATTTGCCATTTTCCTAATAAAGGGATTTTTGACATTTGAACCACTAACACAAAAGTTCGAAAAAAAGACTGAAATAACAGTTTTCTTTAAAATTTTATTGGGTAACTTAAACAATTAATAATCCGTGTTTCTACCGCGAACACTAACAACACAAGAACATCGGTTTGGCATACTCAAAATGAGTTCATCCAAATCACGCTGTGGAATGGCCGCCCATGTTCGTTGCAACAACAAAAAAAGGTCTTCTTGCGACTGGATACCCTCCATATTCGGCAGAGCTCTTCTCTGTAACATATCCCATGCATGCTCAATCGGATTCAAGTCTGGCGACTGAGCAGGCCAGGGCAGGACATTGATGTTAGCTGCGGCGAGAGTCTGTCTTACAACTCTTGCGGTGTGCGGTCGTGCATTATCATGCATTAACTGAAATAAGGGACCGATTTGCACTTGTAGAGGAACGATGACGTCTGATACAATCGTCTCAGCATAAATTTGAGCGTTGAGGTTGCCTCTGATCCAAATCAACTCAGTTCTTCCGCCGATCCAAATACTCGCCCATACCATGATGGTGCCACCACTATAAGGATGGACTTCCTGGCAGGATTTTAATCGCTGTTGGCGTCCAGGGCTTCTCCAGTGTCGTATACGTCTTGTATCCGGTCTCATACCAAAACGACACTCATCCTTATAGTGGTGGAACCATCATGGTATGGGCGGGTATTTGGATCGGCGGAAGAACTGAGTTGATTTGGATCAGAGGCAACCTCAACGCTCAAATTTATGCTGAGACGATTGTATCAGACGTCATCGTTCCTCTACAAGTGCAAATCGGTCCCTTATTTCAGTTAATGCATGATAATGCACGACCGCACACCGCAAGAGTTGTAAGACAGACTCTCGCCGCAGCTAACATCAATGTCCTGCCCTGGCCTGCTCAGTCGCCAGACTTGAATCCGATTGAGCATGCATGGGATATGCTACAGAGAAGAGCTCTGCCGAATATGGAGGGTATCCAGTCGCAAGAAGACCTTTTTTTGTTGTTGCAACGAACATGGGCGGCCATTCCACAGCGTGATTTGGATGAACTCATTTTGAGTATGCCAAACCGATGTTCTTGTGTTGTTAGTGTTCGCGGTAGAAACACGGATTATTAATTGTTTAAGTTACCCAATAAAATTTTAAAGAAAACTGTTATTTCAGTCTTTTTTTCGAACTTTTGTGTTAGTGGTTCAAATGTCAAAAATCCCTTTATTAGGAAAATGGCAAATTTCTTTATTAATGCAAAGGTGACTTGGTTTATCGTTACTGTGACAAACGAAAACACTTTATTTGATGAATCCTTAAAAAAAAATTTTAATTAATATCAATCAGGAGAAAAGTTATTGCAAAAATATATGTTGATCCCTAGACACTTTTGATGTGTGTATTTCAGCTTGCTTAAAAAAAACACCAATAAATACTATGTCAAAATATAGTATTAATGAAATCTGGCATGAATAAATGTTCAAATGTCAATTTATCGCAATTCATTGACCGACCGACCATTATGAATTTAGCAGGTTACGAAACTTTAGCAAAATGAGATCGTGTTGGAATGAGGATTGTATATAAAATAGCTGACTTGGGCCCAGGTCTCCTCATTTTGTGAGGGAATGGTGTGCATTCAGGATGTAATATGTCTTTTTTATTCTTTTAGATTTAAAAATAAATACGTGAACTGCTGAATTCGAAATCACCGTCAAGATTTCATAAGTCCGAGTTGATACAATAATAGAAAACTATGCTACTCCTAACTATGTTACAACTATTGTATAGTCCAGAAAAAAAAAGAAATGACTACCACACAGCTATTTCTGCTTTTCGAAAGGCATCTCGAAAAGGTGTTTTTCTTCGATCTTGCTTGGTGACTTCTAAGAGATATCACTAGTCGAACCTGCGCTAGAACTATATTGTAGGTGCCCCGTATTACCAACACACCCGATACAGGGGCCGTACACACGAGTGGTTCGCATCGGGAGCGAAAAAACCAACACCGCGCGCACTGAATACTGAAAATGTAACTAATTTAACTCGTGACTTGTATCAAGGGAGATTAGGTTAATAAAATAGGTTGGATGTGGCAATTGAGTTAGCGCATCATAAATCTTGACGTCAGATGATTAACATTTAGGAAATCACGATGACCTGTGCATGTTGGGAGAACATGACTCAGTGAACATAGGTCGAGATCCTATGGTTCTTATCAGATTTCAATCCTGATTTATACAATCGACAAATAAACTTTTTTTTTCATGTTAACTATTGCTGCTTCTATTTGTAATTCACAACTTCACATCACTATGCATGCATAACACTATGAGAAATTGTAATTCGTCTAATCGTTCATTATGTCATTACTGTGTAAAAATGCATTTAATTTATTTATTACTAAAAATTAAAACACATACACCTGTCATCAGGTTTCACCAAATACAATAGTGTAGTTCTAGTAGCTTGCGGACTGTAATGTTATATACAATTGTTACTTAAATCGATAGATATATCTAATATACTCTTTAATATTCGCACTATACAAGTTACAGGTTCAGAATACAATGTAGAGCATATAAAATAGGTGAATCAATGCGCGGTGTTATCGCTAAAAGCGATCTTTTCAACTTTTGGATTGATTTAAGAACGTTAGAGAGACAATGCTGTGGTGAAGATTTATTTCGTATATTTTCTATCTATGAAAATACCTCAATGCCACATCCACATCCCCCTTAGTACTTCCACGCCATTGATGCACGTATGGTCAGTAAACGGCGTGTGTTTGCTCGGGGGCTGGCTTTTTGTCCGTCCGTGCGTCTAACCGTACCTACCCGCTGTTTAGGGCAAAGAACAACACACGGTCAATATTCTTAGTAGTGTAGGAGACTATGTTGTTTGGGTCAACATGCTGTGTTGTGACTATAAAAAACACCATGAAAGATTATGCCAAAATGAAAAAAAAAACTGTAAAATTTTCCTCTAGATATCTCTAGGTGTGAATCTCAAGACCGTCATGTTTTAGTAATAATCACCATTAGAGTTTTTTGCCATTCTTCTGTGTTTAAAAATATTTTATTTTGACTAACGGACTGATAAACGTGAATCACCTGTGTCACAGGCAGGTCTTATGTAAAGCAAAGTAAAAAAAAAGATTCCATTATTTATTTCTCTTCACAAACTTAATTAATTAGAATTATGAATAGGCAAACTGTAGGAGCACGATGGCGTACTTCAAGATGAGAGCTATGAGCTGTATCGCCAGACCGTTGATAACAAACATGCGGTACACTGACATCGGCTGCAACGTGCTCATGACACGGACCATGTTCTTGATATAGCAGCGAGAGGTCACTGAAAACAAAGAAAACTATTGATAAAAGGAACAGCTTTATAGTCTAGTGCTTACAAGAATTTACAGTTTATCCCGAGGTCCCGGGATTGTCAAAACAGATAAACATGACTCTGGAACGTAAAAGGCTATTGAAGGAACATCGTGGATTTTAGTCAGTTCGAGTCTGACAGTCACTTCCGTTCCAACAAGGGCGAAAGGACTCGTTTGATGATATTACATAAAAAAAATTATGCTATGTTCGATTTCCTTCCGAAGCTTCATTGGATTGCCGGGGTCGCTGGACTAACGAATATCGTGACCCCGGAACATAAAGGGCTTTTGAAGGACACCGTGGATTTTAGTCAGTACAAGTCTGACAGTCTCTCCTGTCCTGTCCTGGGTGGGAGGACTCATTTGATGATAGCAAAGCTTCATCGGATTTTCCAACAGAAATTCGTCGGTAATGTCCTGCAGCTTGCATTTTAGCCCTGATGATGCTAATTATGTTCACGTATGTGACGTATAACTGGCGTAACATATTGTATTGTAATTTCGTGATCGCATTATGTTAGTATGTACGATTCCTCTGTCAGTCGACAAAAACTTGTTGCTCCTGTTACAATTCCACAAAACCTGTAAATTTGTATTAACTGTTACTGAATGAGAATTTACAGAATTATTCAACAATACGACAAGTCGACGTGAGGCGTCGTAGCGGAATGTCTACCGGCGTCAATGTTGCACGCGTCAGAAGTCGCGCGACAAGTCGCATTGTGGCGGTGAATTGGCTTTTGTTGCAATGTATGTGTAATTGCGCAAGTTTATTGCTGTGGCTGTTCGTTCTTGTTCAGAGCAGGAAACATATGTGAATATTCTAATTTCTTTTGATGAAAGACATACCCTAAACTGTGGAACAACTTATATAAATATGGGTGAGTCTTATCTGACTCCCGCGCAATTTCATCAAGAGAAAAAAAAAGGTATTTGTCTTCTTCGTATTGTCAGCATATGGCACGGTCGTACCATACTTTTCTCGAAGCGACCCACGGTACTTTTGACCTATATAACTTCGTAGTTTATGAAGTTTAAATTTTTAGAGCTCAAGAGAACATTCTAAATCTGGCTATGTGGCCAAAAAATTCAATTAAATATTTTGCTTTGGGTAACGAACAGAGTTACAATAAACTCACGCCCCGCAAATTCCTTTTCTGTTGGTAAAATGCTTACTTTTTGTTAAAAAAACAAAATTTTCTCATAATAAGAATTAATTAACTGAAATATAAAAAGAAACAAACCATCTTCAATTTTCGCCAAAGCATTGACACAGCTCTCTGAAGTTTCATACAGTTTCTCTTCCAGAAGATTAACCAAGTAGCATATCAAGGTTATTCTTGTGATGAATCTGATAGCTGGGGGGTCCGGTGCTACTATAAATTGACTCCATCGGAATTGCTAAGATTTAAAAGAAAAACTTAATATGGGTTAAACACGCTTTCGTAGACCCAGGAAGAGCACTTGTTAATTTATTATTACATTTATATTTTTGGACTATTTCCTTTATTTGCTGAGCTACGGAGGGGGACTCGGAGTCTCTCTGCGTGATCGAATCAGCAATTAGGAGATTTATAGAAAGAAGTTGAAGTGCCAGGCCACGCAGAACTAATAGCCGATGGGGCTGTAAGGTTCTCGAATGGAGATCACGCACTGGCAAGGACTATCATCTACAACATGGACAGACGATCTGATAATGACCACAGGATCGCTCTGGAAGCAAGCCGCTTCCAACTGGACATATTATTGGAATTCTATGGGGAGGCCTATGTTCAGCTTCGGATGTTCTACGGCTGATATGGTGATGAAGATGATGACAGACCTTACTTCTTCTTTTATGATTCTAGCTTGTTTATATAGCTCCAAGGGACCATAGACCAACGTATTTGGCGTCAATCATATTATTATAAGGGTTCCGTTTTTCCCTGATGAGGTACGGTACTATAATTGTAAATTATAGTCTTCAAGGCTGTATGAAGTAGTTCGGGAAAAAAGTGAACCACATTGGGTCACTCAACTTAAAGCTGTGGTAATAAAGTAATGAAAATAAAAACGATATCAATCCAATTATTTGATGGCGAAGGAGGTCACTCTTGTCATCAATCATTATTTATATGAAATTTTTAATCAAAATTGGTATACAGAAATAAGTAAGTATGACTTTAACAGTTTCAGCAACATGTTTTAAACCTTTAATTTCGACTAAGTATGGTTTAAGCTTAATGGTGCCACCACACCAAACGATTGACTGTCGATCGACGAAAGAATAGATCAATCGATGCTATGAAGATCAGTCGTCCCGCCTGGCACCCCTCGTTTCCTTCCATTGAAGATAAATCGACATCGATCAATGATATGGAACCCATTGGTCTAAAAAGGCTACCAAATCAATCGATGGTGTAGTGATAAAAATTAGTGGTCTAAAGCCCTGAAAAAACTTGTATTATTTCAATGTTACCTTTATTGCCACTGTAGTTATTAACTTTTTCGCGCCAAGCAGATAGTAAATGAATAAATGCGTGACTATTAGCAGCATCTGAAATACAATAAATGCAATCATGGGGGATCTACACGAATACATTTTTGAATTGCGGCACGTCAACAGTTCCATCTTCCGTTCCGTTCTTGCAAACATTGAATCATTCTCATCACCCCATTATACCGGTCGACAAAAAGCATTTATCTAGAAGTTTGGTTTTGATCTTTTCGGTTAAATCGCATTTTCTTAGGTGACTGTTTGGGTAGAAGAGCATTTATCATACACCAAGTTTCTTCCGTGCATCGGAAAACCGTTGGTTCTGACTATCAATTGTAGATCTTTGATAGTCTCGTCTATTCGATATCTGGGTTGTGTAGGTCAGATAGGCATCGCTCCATGCAGAATTCCATGATTCAGTTCGATTAGACTGGATGTCGATCCCAAATTGTTGGGAAAACCCTAAGCAGGAGACGATAATAAATACCTTACTCACATAGGTACGAAACACCCTTTCGGCCAGCCGCATAGCTTCAACAATGCCGTTGAACGCCCGCCATATATTTTGATGCACCTGTATATTAACAGCCGTCTGCTGCCATCTTATTTCTGTACCAAAATCTATCATCTTCTGAATAAACGCTAGTCTCTCGTGTAAGATCAGCAATAATGTCAGAAATAGAAGAGTTTCGAAGTCTTCTACACTGAATAGAATTACCACTGGTGGGATTACCCATAACATACTAAGGTTAAAGTTTAAAGTATCTTGTACCAAAATGTATCCGCGATATACCATGAGTAAAATAATACTTAAAATGTTAAACACGTATATTTTTGTATTATGTCTTCCTTTGCCTGTAATTTTTAGGTCTCTGTCGATCCTTTGCAACGTTAGAAAAAGTTCCACATTTGAGTCTCTGTTTATACAATTGTTGATGACTATGATAGAAGCATTCAAAATTACGCCAATGTTAACTTGTAATATGGCCCAAATTATTTCAAGGCGTTTTTTGGTAAAATCTACGCCAATAATGCCCCAATAAAACGTAAAACTTATGCAAGCAAATGAAATTAGGAATAGAGAATATGCACTTTGGATCCACAAGGGCGGGGAGATGATGTTACACTGTATATTAACTCGCACAGAACCTAAAATTGTTTGTACATAAATGAGTGGTTTAAATAACTTTATGAAATTCTCATCTAAAATATATTTACTTGATTCTTTTAACGTAGACGCCATTGGTTAGTCGTAGGACAGTTACTACTGAGTTACTGATGCTTTATCATTTAAACCTTTACTAAAATTGTGACAGTCGTTTGTAGTTATTACTTGCCTATTGTATTGGTAGTTTTATTTTTATTATTAACATCAGTCATTATAAAACCATTTACTGACCTTTTGAAATGTTGGTATCGTACCTTTTCACACAGTGCTGCTCATTTTTTAAGTTTGCTCGTCGTGGTCTGCTATCTGACATGTTGTAGAATTGGCAAAATAATGATTCCTGCCACAACTCCATCAGAGTTCGGTACAATCACTATATTTTAGTTTGCCAAATATGTGTGTGATGGTGATGGCAAAAATGCGGGTCATATACATATGTCGTAGACTGGATGAAAGATGGGGCTGGAAAGTGTTAGAATGGAGACTACTGACCGGAAAGAGGAAAGTAAGGAGACAACAAGAGACGGCTAAGTGGACAGAGGATCTGATTAAAAGGGTCCGGGAGAAACTGGACAGCCATGAACCAAAACCACAAGAAGTGGGAAGATTTCTCACTCAGCATAGTGTGACTGAAGGTGGTAGAAGAGAAGGGATAATGATCTAGATATAAATGTAATCATAGATGTGTTTATTTTTTAAACTTCATCTTGTCTATGGCAAACCGAAACAGTACAAAGGAGTATATTTAGTGTTGAGTGATATATTCTGTACGATCACAATGTTGATTGGGATCAAATTGTAGACAGTTAAGGGTTCTATGTCTCTGGATATAAGACGCATGATATTCTGGATGTAAGAGCGAGAGGAAGCTGAAACAAAAACATGAAATTAGTGCAGAAGACGATATTGTAACAATTTTTATGCTTACAGGTAGTTTCAAACATGTGTGCCTACGACGACGCCACCGATGTCGGCCCAAAAAGAAAGTGGTAGGATGATCTGGAAGCGTGCCTTGACGACTGGTCCGAAGTGGCACTCGATTAAAGCACTTAGGAGGATATGGGGAGGCCTTTGCCTAGCACTGAGACATTAACGGCTACTAAATAAAAATAAATAAAATGTTTTTATTTATCTAGACATTGCTTTATTATACATAAAATTGAGACAGTTTCGGTAAGTTACGAGAGCACTTGTAAAATATACTTGCACTTGTACAATCTCAGAAAATACTGAACCGATTTTGATGAAACTTGCAGTATTCCCTAAGTTGAACAATATCTAGTGCAGTCACGAACAATAGTATGTATACACTAAACAGTATTCAAAAGCGATGTTCTGATATTATATTGATTAAACTTTTGCCTTTTCATTAGACTTCTATTTCGGAAGTTATACTATTACGAAATAGGTCTTATTTCAAAGTGGAAACCAGTATTTAACGAGTTAATTGCGTTTGAATTTTGTAAAGTGTAAACATGTTATTGCTCGTGCTTGTACAACGAAAAAGGAATTACTTAAATCGGACTTGTAGTTCCGGAGATATCCGAACACAAACATAAAAATATACATACACTTTTGAAATTTGGCTTTGTTCGGACGCTGATATAGACTAACAAATACGAAAACTGGGCAGTTCTGGAAATATTACATACATATGGGTCGAATGAAAACCTTCCTTTTTTTTTTAAGTCTTTTATGTATATACGGAAAAAACCTTTGAACTAAACTATGAGGAATGCTCCAGTAGCTTCTATGTTACAGTAGTTTATCGATTTTTGGGTAGTTCTTGACAGGCGTAATCTTATTATGATAAAAAGTAATTTTGTATTATCAGGACAGAATATGATAATTATCCACATAATTTAATGGATAGGTAAAAGAATAATGTAGTTTTTATTCAGAGCACACAACAACTTTGTTTTACTTAAAATCAAGTTGTATTCAATCTATGATTGATGCAGTGCCATGTATTTGACTACTAAAGTTTACAAACTTTAGACTGGCACCTTTATAACAGCAGAAGGTATTGTATATTTTTCGACGGCTAAAATTCTGAAACACGTTCGATTTACCAACACCTCAGGTAAATTATTTGGGAGGTAACAATTTAATATATTTCTCGCTATACGCCGGGCGTAGCGGCGTACCGGCGTGGTGGCGTAGTACTTGCAGTACGCGCGGCTTGTCATTGTTCCCACACAGGCTCATCAAGTATGCGCCTCTGAATTTTGAGCGGCGTATTCAAACATGTCCCCGTAAGCCTCTACAATACGTATTTTATAGGCGCTTCACACGATATTCCTGTAATAAATGATTTACACACAATTGTTTCGGATACCTAGAAACAACCAAATAAGCACTTTGATTTAGTCACATAGGTTTAATTTCATAAATTAAATTTTTGGGAAAACAGTATTTGGGAAAACACAATGTACAGAAATTTTAGCGAACGAACTAAAATAAAATCATTCTTTCAATCAGTGCCAACGTAATCAATAAAGTGTCTATTTTTATTTAATAAAAAAAGTCTTTGGGATTTAGGTTAGAGACAATGAAAGAAGATTTACATAGCAATTGAACTTGTCGTCCGTATTTTCATTTTAACTAACGACATCCATGATGACATAAAAAAAAAAAAATTTTTTAACGTATTATAAAATGATTGCCGTGCTGTGCTTTAAGACCGAAAAAACAAAAAGATCCGGACTGGTATTTTGATATACTGCACCACACAAAAGTCATCCAAAATAAAACGTTACAACTTTTATGTATTGAAAAACGAAGCACTAAGTTCTTGTGACTTTTCCATTTACGAGAGCGACTAGAATCGTATTTTAAAATATAATACGCTTTTATTTTGGAAAATTCCAAGAGTGGCTCTAGGGAGGGAAAGCTAATTTCAATTTCATTTAGTTCTGGCGCGATTCCATGTGCCGACCAGAGACTACGGCATGGTCGTGCCGGCTGCCCGGATTTTTATTTAACCACATTGTGGGAAACTTACTTTCTTGTTGTTTACATAATTTTGATTTTGGGATTAAACTTTATATAAAACTGAAACTCACAATCAATCAATCTATCTACCTGAGAATTCATTTTTTAATTATGGAATGGAATACAATAAAGACCAGATTTTCTGATTAGAATACTATGTTTGGTTACAAAGGTTTTAAAATTGACGAAGATTTATGATCAACTGATGAAGTAATTGTCCTCTAAGGAGCGCGAGGAGCTTTTGATTCTTTAACCTCCACAAGTGGTGGAATTAAATTGATTCGGTTGGTAAAAATGGGTGGAGACGTCCACCACCATCTCTATTTTAATTCAAACGGATATGCTGATGGTGATGCGGCAATGCTGATGAGTGATTTTATTCTATGGTGATATAAAAAATGAAATAGTAACTTTATAACTTAATAATAAGCTAAATCCAGGTATTCATGAAATAGGTTCGCTTTACAGAAAAGCGTTTCTAATCTATGGTGGCGAGTGCAACTCCGCGGAACCCTTGGGAGCGTTTGGGTACCGTAGGCAGATTACACCCTGTCTGAGCCCCAATACGCAATTTCATTGCAAGAGGATTTCGCATTTTTATCGGCGAATCTATCCGGTGTCTTTGCTATTAGAGTGCTTGTGCTTCAGAGGGTCTTAAGGTCTTTATTGTTTGTTAATGTAAGGGGTTGTGATTGTGAGTTGGAATCAGGATCTGGTTAAAGAGTATTTAGGAAAGTTTCTGAGAAAACTGTACTCATAGTTTATAATGAGAAATATTTCACACCTGAGAAATTGTTAAAGGGGAACGTTATGAAAAATATGTGAAATTCAAGAAAGTATTAGATAGCGGTCTACTTTGTCTGACGAATTATTAG
The DNA here is from genome assembly GCA_943136025.2 of Agrotis puta. Classification (NCBI taxonomy): domain Eukaryota; kingdom Metazoa; phylum Arthropoda; class Insecta; order Lepidoptera; family Noctuidae; genus Agrotis; species Agrotis puta. The sequence goes on along the minus strand of OW964176.2, from coordinate 4,532,482 downwards.
AGTTTTGTCACCGTTTTATTAGCATCGTAGACGTATTTATATTACTAGAATTATTTTGTTGTGAAACTGTCACAATGACACATGATAGGGACATGAAAAACGGCAAATGAAGCTCGCAAGCAAAACAAATAAATAAAATGTATTTTCGTTACAACCCGAAACAACCAGTATTTCATAATCCTCCGTATCAAGAACAATGTAATAAAGACTGACAAATAAAGTACATAAATAACTTCTAAACTAAGGTTCTAACTTTATCCTTCTCGTTGTCTGAGTGACGCGGGGACAATTTAAATTGTGGTACTCTCCGTGCCAAGATATCAAACCGCCCTTACGGTAGATGATTCATATTATTCGCCTTCAAGACTTGATTACGCTGGCGATATTGTAAGGGAGCAAGCACACGAGACAGACGGCTATATTGTACCGGTTAATTTACGTAAGTAGATGGCGGGTGTATTTTCTTGGAATGAAATGTAGTTGAGAGGAGGACTTGCAATTCATGTGGAGAGTTTAAACTTTATGCTTATTAGAAGTTAACCTTGAGAGATGCAATTTGGTTTTTATTTTGTGTCAGCATTTCGTCATGTGTCTAATCAGAAATAGGCAGTCGCGCTACAAGTATATTCAGCTACAAGTCGACCTCAACATAGTTCATAATTTCATCATGTCTCTTTCTCCAATATTCTTGATCCGTTTCTAGTCAAAGACAACACCAGGAGTTAAGGATTTTATTCTCAGGCCCGCGTAGATTAATATCAGAATTTCGTTATAAAGCCAATTACGTCAGGATTCAAAGTGGTGTAATTACAGGGTCTTATAAAGAAAGAAGGGTGCATATGAAAAACTCAAGTGGAGCTGTTATTACGAAATGACGTGTTAAATGAAAACACGTCTTATTTGCATAATAAGGAGCCCGACAGCTCCCCTAGGAAATAATGACAAGGAAGTTTTGAGAACGCAATGAGCGAGAAATGAAAAGCAACATTGAGGAAAAACAAAATGGTTGTACTTGTGTTTAGACCTATGTTCCTTTGATAATACTTCTAAAACAAAATAATGAAGTTATCAAAATGAAAAAGATGTGACAATTAAAATAAATAAACACGACAAGAAAAATAGAAAATGTATAATTTTGACAAGAATAAGTTTTTTTCTTTACACAAATCCTTGCATCACTCATACAGGGATGTCTGATTGTAATCATTACACTAGCACTGTAATGATTCGGTCACGGGACTGTACGACCTGTACCGTGACCCCGGAACGCAAAGGGCTATTGACACCGTGGATTTTAGTCGAGTCGAGTCTGACAGTCCCTCCCGCTCTGCCCTAGGTGGGAGGACTCATAAGGTGATTTTACAACTTAAAAAAAACGCTGTAACGATTACATTCATTTTCTACAAAAACTTTTGACGACGCAAGGCTGAGTGTAGGTCTCTTATAAATCTTTCCACTTTTGGTAGATTAATGTTACGACGATATCACTTAAAATAAGATCTTCTGTCCATCTAGTCGCATTCCTAGTCCTCTCCTGAGTGCAGTTACATTGCTTTAAATGCAGAATTACAACACAATATCCCAAGCTTTAGATTCCACTATCAAATCACACAAACAGTGTGAAAGCCTCCCACTCAAAACCACCTCGTTAGAACTTGATTAGAGAGGCCACAATGCGATAACAAGCCGGGCTTACAAGCCAAAACTTCAGATTATCTCGTTTATGGGTTCTGCAACTTTTTAAAGAAATGTCTTCGTGAATTAGCTGTATATCAGGAAATAATGCCGCGGGGTGAAGTTGCGGGGTGGAGGGTTGAAAGTGGGGGGGCGTCTGGGGGAACAAATTGACAATTTATACCGTATTAACAGACTGTTGCTGGGAATTGCTTGTGTTTGAGTGGACGGGTTTTTAAAGCGATAGGGTGAGCAGACGTGTAAGTTGGTTTCGTATGAAGTGAGTGTGTCACGCTCATGCATGAATTTGTGTGTGAGAATTTTAACAAGACTTTAACAAGTCTCTTTGGATACGTGATTGACAAAATTAAAATATTTTGTAATTTCGCCTATAGCTTTATTAAGACGTATAGAATTACTTCAATTTATTCAAATTTCTGTTACAATAAATTCGTAGGTAAAACTAAAGAAAAATATACTTCTGTCGTGTCCTTATTCATTGGGTACATCGCAGCATGTCTTTTCCCATATATCTTTTGGACACTCATTTTGATGACTAATTTAATGCTCCTTTATTCTTATAGCCATCCAATTATATTATTAAAACTATAACCAAGAACCCATCTGTACTTAGCTCATCCCCACAATTCCCTAATACCACAGTCCACCGACCAAGTGCGAACTTTAAGTAGATAGTTGAAAATTGGCATATTACCCGACAATGGCTGTGCAATCGCAAATGCATTAGTCCAAGAGTGCTGGAGTCACACGGCCCTCTCCGAGTCCTCCGCTGACCGTATGCAAACCTACTCGGTAATCGAACCGACGTACCGTCTCAAGTGATTCTATGTACTGCGCCAATATACTGAGGAATCTCTTGAGATCTGTATTCAATTTCTTTATTGATTGTCAACTGTGTGGGTATGTTGACCTATTTTCGACTGTATTTATTAATCACTTAGGTATATAATATCTTTTATTAGTGTTGACTTTTCAGTTTAAAAAGACCATTTCCTACTATTTATTATTTCTAATTTTTGTTTTTGGTTGGTGATACCGTATGCCGGGGCCCCCTCTAGAGGGCCAAAACCTGCCGGGGTCACAGGACTTACGAATTACCGTGACCCCGGAACGTAAAGGGCTATTGAAGGACGCCATGGATTTTAGTCAGGACGAGTTTGACAGTGCCTCCCGAGGAGGGGGACTCATTTGATGATTTTACTATGATAAAAAAAAGCCCTCAACCGGTAATAACTTTCATTTAGTCGTAATTTTGAATTATTTTGTCTATGTATTAAATTTTCTAATTTTGAATTATTTTGATAAACGTAAATCGATAACTAGAATCCCAACCCTACGCATCGTGGTTCATCCTTAGCGGAGCGAGCAGAGACAAGGCGGGTTGACATATGCCAGCCCGGTGTGATTTGGCATGTCCGTCAAATTCGAGGTACAAGATGATAATTATATTTTACTAGCACTTTGCCCGCGACTTCGTCCGCGTGGGTTACGTACTTACCTAATTCCCCCTTTTCACCCCCTTAAAGGTTAAATTTCCAAAAACCCCTTCTTAGTGCTCCCCTACATTATAATAGGAAGCCGTGTGCAACATTTCACATTCCTAGCCCTAGTAGTTTCGGCTGTACGTCGATATGTCAGTCAGTCAGCTCTCCTTTTATACAGGGTGTCCCAAAACTCAACGTCAAGCCGAAACGGGGTGACAGGATTGATCATAACCATCACGAGAAAAATCTGAAAAAAAATCTATCCCGTGCAGTTTGAAAATTATGGGCATTTTAAGAAAAACCTAGAAATGTGATCAAACTGTACCATTTTTCGGTTATTGTGGTTATTCTTTTTTATTTTTGTTCATTTGAACTTTGGAAACGTAATCCTAAATAACATTTCTAGAATCCCAATAAAAAATAATGACACAATTGCCTCAAGTTTCCGAGAATTGAGACTATTTGTTAAACTACGAATTTAAAATTTTCTAGATTCGTCGACTTTGACAGGCCCTCCTATAAAAAAAATGTACTAGAGTGCCTTGGCAAGTGGCATTAAAAGTTGGCGCATTTAATCAGAATTCTAAAATGGTACAATACTTGTTAGTTCCATACAATAGAAAAGAGTAAAAAAATTAAAACCTCAAGTAACCCGATTTTTGCTATCACATTTTACTCAGTTAAAATGTTTTTAATTCGCACAAGCTGTAGGTAGGTTCTTAATTTTAAGACAGAATGATGAGAGAGATGGATAATGGGTATGTTTGTCATGAGTGAGCGAGACAGATAGTGACGCCACTTTTACCAAAGTGAAAAAAAGTTAGTAAAATAATTAGGTTTGTTGGACTAAAAGTCAGATAGAGAAAAAACATTTTTATTACAATAAATGTTCAAATTGTTTACCATCAGCCTCAATACAAGCCCTACATCTTCTTAAAAAAGATCTACTTATAAGTCGGGCATATCTTCGAGAGTTGATCGCCTCAGCTGCTTGAGAAATGCGTTCACGCAGGTCGGCTACGTGATCAATGGGCTTTGAGTAAACTTTTTCTTTGAGAACTCCCCAATAGAAAAAATCCAGGGGATTTAAATCTGGTGAACGGGCGGGCCACAAGATAGTGCCTGAACGTCCAATCCACCTTCCCGGATATTCCTGGTCAAGGAAATCTCTTACTTGCACTGCGAAATGCGTACCCATACCCATTATCCATCTCTCTCATCATTTTGTCTTAAAATTAAGAACCTACCTAGAGCTTGTGCGAATTAAAAACATTTTAACTGAGTAAAATGTGATAGCAAAAATCGGGTTACTTGAGGTTTTAATTTTTTTACTCTTTTCTATTGTATGGAACTAACAAGTATTGTACCATTTTAGAATTCTGATTAAATGCGCCAACTTTTAATGCCACTTGCCAAGGCACTCTAGTACATTTTTTTTATAGGAGGGCCTGTCAAAGTCGACGAATCTAGAAAATTTTAAATTCGTAGTTTAACAAATAGTCTCAATTCTCGGAAACTTGAGGCAATTGTGTCATTATTTTTTATTGGGATTCTAGAAATGTTATTTAGGATTACGTTTCCAAAGTTCAAATGAACAAAAATAAAAAAGAATAACCACAATAACCGAAAAATGGTACAGTTTGATCAAATTTCTAGGTTTTTCTTAAAATGCCCATAATTTACAAACTGCATGGGATAGATTTTTTTTCAGATTTTTCTCGTGATGGTTATGATCAATCCTGTCACCCCGTTTCGGCTTGACGTTGAGTTTTGGGACACCCTGTATACGGTATATAGATTGAATAAATTGTAGATTCAGTTTTCTATTTCACAACACATGTTTTAAATTTATAGGTTTCCTATCTTATTTCAATTATTAATTTTTGTTTAATCTTTATCTTTCCATTTGTTTTTCAATGCATTGGCAAGATATAAAGTTTATTTTATATTCTTATTTATTTACTTTGTGAAAAACCTAAAAGCCCATACAACATAAATATTAGTCTACAAATTCCAAGCTCGTATCAGAGGCTCGTAAACTGTAAATACCAGTTAAGAACCGAAAGACAAATGAAGCACCTTATCCTTACGGCACGAAATCAAGACTAATATGCTCACGCCTGCAATTTAAAAGGGTAAGTCAGGAGTTCATGGCGGAACTCTTTAAGACTTTGATGAAGATTTCCGCGTTAGGGAATTAGTTGTAGATAAGATGGTGAATGATTGCTAGTTCAGTTCGAAGTATATAATGGTTGTGTGTGTTTTTTCAGGGTTATATTATCTTCTTTTCTTAAACGACTTTGAAAAAAGGAAGAGTGCAATACTTTTTTGTTATCGTGTTAGAATCATCAAATGAGTCCTCCCACCCACCTACTGTCAGACTTGACTGACTAAAATCCACGGTGTCCTTCATTAGCCCTTTACGTACCGGGGTCACGGCAATTTGTGAGTCCCGCAACCCCGGCAGGCTTTGGCCTTCTACAGGCCCCGTCACTAAATAGAGAAAAAATAAAGAGTGCAACACTTGCCTAAAATAATACAAATAGAGGCTTGTGAACTAAAAAATCGAATTAGTCCGTTAGTTAGATTAACAAAAAACATTTAAGCCTTTGTCAAACAGATAGGCGTTGCGAATGCGAAGCGTGACGTCTTTATTTGTAACTAGCACTTTGCCCGCGACTTCGTCCGCGTGGGTTACGTACTTTCCTAATTCCCCCTTTTCACCCCCTTAAAGGTTAAATTTCCAAAAACCCCTTCTTAGTGCTCTCCTACATTATAATAGGAAGCCGTGTGCAAAATTTCACATTCCTAGACCCAGTAGTTTCGGCTGTACGTTGATATGTCAGTCAGTCAGTTCTCCTTTTATAGATATAGATAGATGTATGGAATTGTTTGAATCCAGTCACATAGAACAGCGAAAGCGATCCGATAGCGTGACCGAATTATCGGTCTGACGTCTCGCTTCGGTTCGGTATCGCTTCGGAAACGCTTCGCTTTCGCCTGTCTGTTTGACAAAGGCATTAAATTTAACACGTATTTGTTCTTTTGTTACGTAAGCCAAAATTGATGAAGATACAACGCTTTTTAAAAATAAATCACAATACGTCCTGTGTAGTGATTCCTGACGGCACAATCCCCACACTCGAGTTTGATGCATATAAATAAAAAAATCGATTAACAATCCCTTATTTTTCAAAACTTGAAACTAACGTATAATGCCGTATATTCACACGAAGAACTTAAACTATCTCCCAGTAGGAACTTACTTTAATTACAAGGAATTAAAGTCAGCACCAAACTCGATGTCTGTCATCGGCGATAAAAATTAAAAAGTAATAAATATGCAAACGAACCAAGTTCCCGAGACGATTGGTACAAAAATCTTCGTTAAATAACCCTTTTTATGTGCGAGGTGAGTTTAACGATGTCTTACGGTAGTATTTTTCAGTAAGTCATAAAAGTTGATTTTTTAATTTAAATATACAGTGTTAAATTAGAATATATTAGCGAAACGCCGCAAAATTGAAGTACAGTCTTCAATTTTGCGGCGTTTCGCTAATATATTCTAATTAACACATTTATACTTAATTTAAATTTAGGCTAGATATTAATAGACATTGAGATTGGGTTAGATGTTTCATTTGAAGACATATTCTGACCATAATAATGTTATTAAAATATAGCAACACACTGTGTCAACTTTTCTGAAATGTAACTCTTTCTATCTTAATTCTATTGGTAGAGATTTCTTAATAAAATAATAAGGCAGTACCTACGAGTATAAGCTATAAAGAATTGAAAAGTATTAAGTCTTTGGTATGAGTCTGGAATCTTAGTTTTTTTGTATGTTTTTTCCTGTGACGGTGTTGTGTGTGTACATAAAATAAATAGAAAATACCGTCTATTTCCGCACGTTAAATACCCATGAAGCTTGACAGCAAAGTGTCAGAATAAAATAAAACTACCCTCACATAATCTATACAGAGTGATGTTAATGGCCGTCAATACAGTATGTAGTTATTATGTGATTCATCATTACGTGTCAGCTATGTTTTATGAGGCGGCGTCGCCCGGCGCTGCCCAATTTCACGCGCCAACACCCGCTATATGCTCGCACCGGTACGAGTATTTTCAAATATGCGGCAGGAGTTAAACGGTAGGTAGCTGTGTTTTGCAAATTTGATTTTTAAATATTTTTAAAATTGTTTTTTTTTATTACTGGGTAATTTCAACTTATCGATCCGATGGCAAAATTGAAAATAAACCTATGTAGTGCTTTCTTACATATAAACTGCATATTGAAACATATGTTTACATTTTTCTACAACTTCAAACATTTGTTATTTATTCCCACTAAAGTTGAAAAATCCATTTTGTCAAAGTACAAACTTATTTAATAGATATTAAAACTATTAGATGTTTTTTGAACTATATCACCAGTGAACAAAGTGATCGAATCTTATTACTCTTCAAGGAAGACGATTATCATTTCTTCTAAAACGTACACTGCGATTTATTTATATCTGAAAACTATTATTCAACTCCCAAAATTCCCACTAAAATTAACAAATGAAACATTCAGTAAATGACAGCAGCTAATTCTTCCAACCCGCCAATTCAACCCGCAAATGTAAAACAGTAATAATGAAGTTCCACATTGAGCTCCCTCATTGCACCCAACGCGCCTATAAAACTGAGGTCTAGATTTATGTGAATACACGATAATCATAAGCGGAACACAACACGCGTTTTATTGCCCGCCGGCATTCTACACTCAGCTTTATTTGCATATTATTCCTTTATTACTCTCTCAGAATTCATATGCTAATGTCAACGACGATATTTTCGATCCCAGCGGTATCCTCACGGATGTGACCCTAAAGATTTCGACACGTTTTATGTGTGTTTCAGCGGGTTTCATTTGAATATGTTTTAAGTTTGCGAATTTATTATGTGTTAGGAAGTTCTGGTCAGTTTTTTTTTCTGGGGGGTTATTTTGTAGGAGGAAGATGTTTTGGGTTTGATAGATTTAATAAATGTTGTTCTGTTAAATGGAAAACACACAGTGATCGCTCGGCGCGCAGTCAGGTCACAGATTACATACTGGTTGTAATGTCACATTACTGGAAGCCCAGTTATGGGACATTTCGGGACCAGTTGTAACCCTTTTCAAGAATCGTACTGACTAAAATCCACCGGGTTCCTTCAATCGTCCTTTAAATTCCAGGGTCACGGTAACCCTCTTACAGTCCCGCGACCAATCGTTTTCAGACGATATTTATCTGCTGAAAATTATATGTGAAAAAGCAACTGAGTATATTTTTTTTGGGACAAAGCCACCGCACTGTTCCCAAACCACTGCAATTCCTGAAAGTCAGAATAAACAGTGACAACCACCAGAAAAGCGCCAAGAAAATGAAGCTCGACGTATTCCGGGGAACGAACTTACCTGATCCTGCAACGAAATTAATGATAACTGAGTGTATATAGACTTCATAATTATAAAAAAGAACACAAAAGCAGTCAACTTGATTCAACTGCATCGCACCCGTCCATCCCCCGAACATAACCCCCGTGAAAACGCAACAAAGTACAGATAATGCACGGCAGCCAGCCAGCCATGTAATGGTTTTATTCCGAAAGGGACCTCCTCACCGTCTTGCTCGCACCTGTGATATCCCGGCCTTACTTCTAACCCGTTAATTGCTAAGAGGATTTCGGAATTAACGAGAACAGATCACGTTTTTGCGTTGAATACCTAATTTAGAATTGAGATGGATCGTCTTTTGTTAAGTGTTAAATGTTTGTCGGATGAAATAAAGTGTTTAAGCGATTTTAAGATACGGGGAGTGTTTTTTGTTACAGAAATTGCGATGTCTTCTTGTTGCTTTTTGTCGAAGTAATTTGTCGATAGGATTTGATTAATTCTCGGTTGTTTGTTGTTCATGTTCGATTGAAGGAATTGAAATGATATAAAATGCGATAAATAAATAATAATAATAAATATTCCACAACTATCACACAACGCCATCTAGTCCCAAGCTAAGCAGAGCTTGTGTTATGGGTACTAGACAACTGATATACATACTTATATATTTCTAAATACATACATATTATAGATAAATTACACCCAGACACAGAACAAATGATCATGCTCATCACACAAACATTTGTCCTGGGTGGGAATCGAACCCACGACCTCCGGCATAGCAGTCAGGGTCACTAACCACTAGACCAACAGTACGATACTAGTATGAAAAGAATAAAAATGAAATATGCCAATGTTTTCGAATCTGTGTTGCCACATTTATAATATTTTCAAATTCAATTCTTCGGTTGACTCCAAGAATAAGAGTTCGAGACATCATATTTCGATGCGTCTTCCCTTTGATAATAATACTATAATGGTTAATAGAAGGATTATTTCATCATTGGCAGCTCTGATCCACCCTCCCATTTGAGTCAATTACCCACACCTCTGCGATTTTCAACCAGATTTTACCAACGATCTTCTGGATATTCCCCATCCATTTAAAGTTGATTATTGAAAATCTGAGGCCTTATCATAAGATTATTTTGTATTTTACATACAGCGTACTTGAATTATTTACTTTGTTTTTTGGATGGAAAAACGAAAAGACGCCTCCAATGTATAGCGCCTCAAATTAACGTCAAAGTTTCAGTTTAGTTTACGCCTCAAAAAAGCGAATACTCATGATAGGGACTCCGATAGTTATGTTTACTTCACCCATATCAAAAATCGCAGCAATCAATTTGAAATAATAACACAACCGAATGTCCAGTACACAAACATTGAACGACAATTGCAACCAACTCGCCGATTTTAATTTGTAATCCAGCGCGGCGATTTAACGTCGACCGGTAAATACGATTGCAGGATTAAAAGTCCACAGTTCATTTAACAGCTGCCTCGGTAATACCGTGGAAGCTTATTTTAATTCGGCTAATTAATGTCCAATTGTTTCGTATATCGAGTTGCTATAGTCAATTGTTTTAATAACACGTTTTTTTGTAGTGGCGCTAATTGTACTTTTATTTTTTGATGTTCGCGTACAGTCACGAGCAATAGTATAAAGAAAGGGGTCATGTTTTCGTAGGAAGGTTTGATGAGAAAACGAAAATGGGTCATAGATTCGTCGATGTTTGACAACCCTTTGAGCTCTGTAGAACACGACACAGATTTCGATGACTGAAAAAAAAAATGGGGAGATACAAAAAACCTACAAATTTTTTGACGCCCTATAATTTTTTAGTTTTATTTTCTATTTAGTCTAATTTTAGTTTTTAAATGTAGTATTTTTTTTAATTTAGTATCTTTTGTAAATTTTTAGATTTATTTATGTATATGTAATTTAAAAATATTTAAGTAATATTGTAAATAACCTTTCATAAATAAGCCATATTCAATTCACAAAAAAAAAACTTCTTGAAAAGTTAATATACCTACACTTTTGCCTTCTCCCTATGAGCTTGCACTACAAAATGCGACTATTTTTAACAGTATTTATGTGACCTGCAACAATTTTAAAGAGGGGTTAAATATCCTGTTGCACAAATTACACAGTAATTTACCTACACAGTTATAACTGTGTAGGTATTTTAGGTTTGTTATAACAAACTAAACTTTAAAGTAAATCTTCCCTTAAACACGGTATCGGATATATCCCAGTATTTTCCAAGAAAGGTATCGTGATCTACACGATGTATTCGCAGACGCTGAACTTTGCCACACTGGGGTCAGGTCGGTGGAGGTTCTATTTACACCGAATATCGATGTTCTATGGTAGACCCACACTTCCAGTTCCAGCGCCGGTAGGGAACATGTATTTCTGGCGAGTACTAACTGCAGTGCTATCACCTAAGTGCACAATCGAACTCATTTTTTAAAAGTAATTCATCACGGATTTTGAACAAGACTCCGTTTGAGTTTCAAACTTTATGTTTGGGGACTTCCTTTTATTGTCTTGTATAGAAACTGCGATTAATTATTTTAGAAAAATTAGTTCAATTGTGCACTCACTTGGTTAGGACATGTTTTTCAATATAATTATGATTGTATTAGATTTACATTAGGTATAGGTCACTAACTCTGTTACAAACCTTCTGATAATTATAATAAAAGTCACTGTACTGCAAAAACAAATATAGAAGAAAAATGTTATTTTGCTCCTTTTTTTTTTGCTGAAGTTATTATAGAAAAAAATAATGAACGATAAAGTAATAATATAGGTCTTCGGTCGCATATGCTTGTCAATGCATAATTACGCATTTCAGTAACCCATAAAACCAATTCAAAAATAATGAAAGAAAAGTTGTTGTATCTTTCCTCAATTTATATAAAAAACGTTTGGTCTTGTCTCCTCGTCCCAGCTTCCTCCTTTCTATAAATATACCAAAGTGAAGACACGTGAATACATGAACCTTGTTCAATTTTGTTCGGTAGAATTGAGGAACATTTCTTGTTCCGGAAGTGCTAAATTTAACTTCCTCATCATGCTATACATAGAGTGATCACTACATCCTCGTGTTTCTCAAAATAAACTTCGATATTACTCTTATTATAACGTTGGTAGGATATAGCTGGAAACATTTTCTGAGCCTACTTTTAATTAATCTGTCACTGGTAATGTTTTTTTTTTGGTAATATTTAATCTTCTGATAATATGATGACTCAGTAGTACAGCCTTCGCCTCCATTGCTCGATGTTGAGAATTTCCAATTTTTTTTAAAGCCTTTTGTCTTTCTATTTTTTTACATTTGTGTGAGGTTATGGTCACTCTCTGGTGTTAGGGCCTCCGACTTCCCGGGGTCGCGGGACCAAGGGATTACCGTGACCCCGGTACGTAAAGGGCTAGTGAAGGACACCGTGGATTTTAGTCAGTACAAGTCTGACAGTCCCTCTGCCCTAGGTGGGAGGACACATTTGATGATTTTACCACGCAAAAGGGCCTCCGACTTTGCTTTGGACTGACGACTCTTACTTCGATTCTTCATTTAAGTCCAGGTTTCCTCACGATGGTTTCCATCACCGAGACTTTGAAATATTCCCATTTCAGCAATTATTTCCAGAGCACCTAAGTTAAGATCAACTTTTTATTTCCGATTGAGCACTTATCAAAATTTTGACAAATTGCTCAATTGGGAATTAAATTACAATTCAAATTACCAGTAGAGTAACTACGGTTTGATAGTTTGTAGTGATGGAGTGTTTAGCATTTCAGTTAATCTTCCCAGAATACCACCTTGAATGAGTGGTGTCCAAAATAAACTAAAAGTACATGACTGTATTGAAATAGTCTCTTTGGTACTTGCCCGGATTTGAACTCACAACTTCCTGCGAGGGATCATTACGAGTAAACCGTAACAAGAAAGCAAAAAAAAAAACAAGCTAAAAATCTGAGATATTACAGCTGAAATGTGTGTACCTTCCGTAGCTCGTCCAGCTCGCAACATGTCAAGTGTGGCTCTTGCTGTTAACGCGCCTTGTCCAAACATGGAGGCTGGTCACATGTTTGTTTTATTCACATTATCAACTTGTTCTGTGGTGCCTGTTGGGGAATTCGGGGTTCTGTTTTGTATCGTAAAAATATTGCTGACATCTTTGAAGTTACAAGACTGGTCGAATTGAAAGTGGCAGCTTTTGATATATCCCATTCTGTCTCGTCTCGCAGCATGGCCTCGACCAATACCGGGCGCGAGAGGTCGCCGCCTATCGCCTCCGTGAGAACACGGCGGTGCTCTACGGGGCAGTCCTACACCGTATGCTCCACCGTGTCCTCCGGGCGATCCTCGTGACATCGAGGCGATTCTTACTTCCTAATCAGACACGGGAACCTCCCGAAACTTTCGTATTCGTTGAGGACTTGTGTCAAGCGGAAGGTGAGGGCGAATTGACGCCTCTCCAGACACTCCTCAAAACGGGGTCGTGCCCGGAGACAGACCCTTCAGATAGAGTTGAGACACGTTTGCCGTCCGTAGCTTAGTGAATACCAAACTGTAGCTTCGACGCATGGGCAGCGTTGCACACAAAACTGTATCCTTAGAGAATCGCTATCCTGCTGCTTTAGTTCTAGTCCTCTACGTCAGAAATAATGAATTTAAAATGACCGTCTCAATTATTGGTTAAGCTCATCACTTTACTTTAGTTATTTCATTGTAATTTGTGTGCATGTGTTTTATTTGTTGGTCAAGAAAGAAAAAGGTTTAAAAATAGCCCAATGAGTTCTTCACAGAGAGAGAGAGAGTAGTCCTGTGCCCCAGCAGTTAGTACCTTCATTATAGACTGAATGTAGCAGATTATTACACATATTCTATACTGGAATAAACTAAAACATTTCTAAAAATAACTCTGAAAGTTACAGTATAAGCCACAGTGTATGCACAGCGAGCAATCCTCAAGTGTGCCGGGGTTACGTAGCAAACGAGGCTCCAACGTAATTGGTTGGAAAATTCAGAAGGCTTACCCGCTTGGCCGGCCCGTATCGACATGCTTGTGCTGGGGAAATATTTTGCCTACACGCTCTTCTGATACTATTAGTGGTAAGTGTAAGGAAAATTTTCATGAGAAATGGGTGAAAATTCAGGATAGATTTTGCAGAACATGTGTTAGAAGCATTCAAACTTTAGAGTTATTTAGTTAGGTACTCATTGTTTATTTTTAGACTGTCGAAAAAAAAATGATGAAAGAAAGTAACATACTCAAGTTTAATCTGCACATTCTATAGAAGATACGAAAATATATAATACTAGCGACCCGCCCCGGCTTCGCACGGGTGGAAATTTGTTTTTTAAGCTCTCTCACAATTTTAAATTCGTAATATCTTTTGAATGGATTGTCCGATTGGAATAAAATAAAAAGTAATTTATAGTGTGAGGATTGTATTAATTACCTACTTTAAGATCTGTATTACTATAATCTATGCACCTTTGTAACCATTTAAATGCACTATCCTATGAAATATATCTCAGTATTATTCGAGCATTCACTGGTTTCATTTACCATCAACACCGCACCTTACATGGCGACCCTGCCAAAGGCGCGCTACGCGAATTTGAGACGTTGAGTGTGACTGTGTGACATAATACCGTTCGATGAATAACGAAAAATATTAGTAAAAATGAGACGAGTATTGATTTTTGGTGCCTACGGACTACACGTAAGCGGAGCTGTACGAATCATCCACGAAAATGGGCAAGCAGCAATCTAAAGAGGAGACCCTCATCGTTCAAAACGCGGCAGCAGGCAGTAACCAAGCCACAACAGATGAATTGCGCTTTCATATGTCCACATCCAACATTATTTTATCCTGTATCCTGCTTATACTACTAATCGGCGTATTGGGCGTCGTGTATCGACTGTATAAAAGGTGCCATCGAAAATGGATCACCAATGAGATTAATAAGACGACTATGAGAAGATCTCTTTTTCGGCGACAAATGCGGTTGGGCGCAACGGATCCGTCTTCAAAAAACTACGAGGAAGACATGGTGTAAAAAAAAAAGTTATGTTTTCAAAGTTTTTGGAAAGTGATAAAAAGGTGTATACAAAAAAAAAGTGCGTGTAATAAGTGCTTCTCTATAAAAAAAAAATAATCAAGTGTATAATCATATATTAATCGTATTCACATCCCAATAACATCATCTCTTACCAAATATGGACGATGCGCTGTTTGAACTTTGGACTTTGGTGTTAATTGCGTGCGATGTATAGATATAAACAATGTATTGCAAGTATATTATTTTTTCTCTACGTTATGATGGTAAAAAGGTATGGATGCTATTTTAAAGTTGTACAATGATTTAAAGAAGATAAGAGTGTACTTAATAAAGTTAGGACCGAAAAGAAGGACAGAAAGGATATTAGAAAATAAATTAAATGAAGTTGATGTAATTTATGACCAGTATGAAACTTGGTTGATTGATTTTAAAGAAAAAATTAAGAAAAAATATTATAGTGTCGAAGATATAGAATTAATAGAAAATTATTGTCGTCAATTTATAGAATTACGTGAAGATATTTTGTTGTTGCGAGAAAGTGATTTAATACAGACAAACATGAATTCATTTGATCTGAAAACTGCCCTAACACTTTTACCTATAATGACAAATGAGGAAACTAGTATAAAACAGCTAATTGATAACATAGAATACTATAACTCTCTGTTGAAGGATAGCGCTTGTAAACAAAATTTGATTAATTTCGTGTTGAAAAGTAGACTTTCACAAGAAACTAAGTTAAAGTTAAATGCAAAGTATGATACTGTTAATGACTTAATTGATGATATGAAAAAAGTGTTATTGACTAAGAAAGCTGCAACGGCAATACAAAATAAATTAATAAAATTGAAACAAAATGAGTTGTCGATTGCTGATTACGGGAAAGAAATCACGGAATTATTTGTGGATCTGACGATTACGCAAGCTAACGGCAATGAACAGAACTATGGTATATTAAAGCCAATTAATGAAAAGATAGCAATCAAACAATTTGCCGATGGGTTGCGAAATCGAAGACTAAGTACCATTATATCTGCAAGAAATTACAGCTCATTGAAGGACGCAGTCCAAGCAGCACAGGATGAGGAGGTCTCGACTACAACTCCACATGGAGAAATCATGGGTATGTACAAAAGGCCCCACAATAATTTCTATAATAACAGAAGCCGTTCAAATAATTATAGAGGTCAACGTGGTGGAGGTAGAAATTTCTACGCATACAGAGGCCAACAGCGAGGGCAACAGCAACGATATCGCCCTACTTCTCGTGGGCAGCCGACTCGAGGAGGAAATAGCAGTCACAGATGGCAAAGAGGTAACTTTAATTATTCTAATAGAAGAAATCAAGGGATACCTAAAGAGCGTGGCGTCAATGTTCTTAATAAATCTGAGCAATATACAGAGTCAGGATTAACACCCAATCAGTTTTTTCGTGACTAATAATAATAAATGTATTTTAGCTAGTGACAGTAATTGTTATGTTACTTTATGTTCGTCATTACATAACCGTCATATTAAGAAACATTATTTTCTAGTAGATTCTGGAGCATCGGTGTCGGCATGTACATATAAACATGCACTCGAATGCGGCATTCCAATCCATAACGAGCATGTAGCCATAAACGGTTTAGGTGGCAGAGTTCAAGCAATAGGATACTTATATTTACAATTCAATTTAAATGGTGACACAATCAGTCAGAAGTTCTATGTATTTCATAACTTACCAATAAAGGGAGATGGAATTTTAGGTCGTGACTTTTTAAATAAACATAAGGCTCTATTAGATTTTAATGAAAATGTTTTAACTTTATCTACTGAAAGGACAACTATTTGTTTGCCACTATCATGCAAAAGAGTTGATACTTTAGATGTACCCTCTAGGAGTGAGTCTATACACTACATACAAACAAACTTTAATGAGGATTGTGTAGTATGTGCAAAAGAACTAACACATGGTGTGTTTTTAGCAAGTTCTATATGTACTCCTAAACATGGACTAATACCTATTAAAATATTAAACGTTAATGAAGAAGACGTATTACTAACGGAAATAGAACCTAACATTAGAAAACTTAGTGAATTTGACGTTTGTCGCTATGAAAAAACGGAAAACAACGCAGATAGGGTTAAAAACTTATTTTCTCAATTAAAATTACAACATTTAAATAATGAAGAACAAAAAACAATAGAAAATATTTGCGCAAAATATTCAGATATATTTTACCTCCCCAAAGACAAATTAAGCACTACAAATGTATATAGTCATACTATATCTCTAAAACCTAACACGACACCAGTATTTTCAAAACAATACCGTTTACCACATTCTCAAAAAAGTGAAATAAAACGTCAAATTAATAAAATGCTAGAGGAAGGTATAATAGAGCCAAGTAAAAGTGATTGGTCCAGTCCAATATTATTGGTACCGAAAAAATCGGATTCAACTGGAGATAATAAATGGAGACTAGTAGTTGATTACCGAAAACTAAATAATTGCATAGAAGACGATAAATACCCATTACCGGATATTTCAGAAATATTAGAATCATTGTCGGGTAGTGTTTATTTCACACATCTTGACTTGCATCAAGGCTATTATAACGTCAATTTAGAGGAAAACAGCAGAAAGTACACAGCTTTTCATTACGGCCAGTACCAGATGACACGTATGCCTATGGGATTGAAAACCAGTCCCAGTTCGTTTTCAAGAATGATAACAATAGCAATGGCCGGTCTTAATTATGAAAAATGTTTGATATATTTAGATGATTTGATAGTGTTTGGACGTAACTTAGAAAATCATAATAAAAATTTGCAAGATATTTTTGAGAGATTACGAACCGTTAACTTAAAATTAAATCCCACCAAATGCGATTTTCTTAAAAAACAGATATTGTACTTGGGACACGTTATTTCAAGTGACGGTATAATGCCTGACCCTGCAAAAATAACTGTAGTTCAAAATTATCCATGTCCAGCAAGCACAGAAGAAGTAAAAAGATTCGTAGCATTCACAAATTATTACAGAAAATTCATACCAAAATTTGCTGAAATTGCTCATCCTTTAAAC
Organism: Agrotis puta; assembly: GCA_943136025.2. Lineage (NCBI taxonomy): Eukaryota > Metazoa > Arthropoda > Insecta > Lepidoptera > Noctuidae > Agrotis > Agrotis puta. Next base: position 4,514,716 of record OW964176.2, on the reverse strand, counting down.
AAATTATCTAAAAAAGGCATACCATTCGAATGGAGTGAGGCATGCCAACAAGCATTTGATACATTAAAACAAAGTTTAATACGTCCACCAATATTACAGTACCCTGATTTTTCGGAACAAAATCGTTTTAATGTTCACACTGATGCATCAAATAATGCTATAGGAGCCGTATTGTCAAATAATAACGGACGACCAGTAGCCTTTGCTAGCAGAACTTTAAACAAAGCCGAAAAAAAATTATCCTGTCATAGAAAAGGAACTTCTAGCGATAGTATGGGCTGTGAAATATTTTCGACCATATTTGTATGGGCGACCTTTTATAATATTCACAGACCATAAACCATTAGTATATTTGTTTAATATGAAAGACCCATCAAGCAGACTAATGAAATTTAGAATGACTTTAGAGGAATATAATTTTGAAGTACAATACACAAAAGGTTCTGACAATGCAGCTGCAGATGCACTGTCCAGAATTACTATAGAAGCATTGAAGGAAATGCATGCAAGTGTAATGAACGTCATGACAAGAGCACAGGCGAAAAAATTAAATAAACCAGACTCAACGGTAGATATGGATGTTTCAGACTTGAGGCCTGATCAACCAAAAGTCGTAAGCACTCATATCAGACCAAAAGAATCTGTCGAATTACAATTTATTCATATTAAAGAATTAGAAAACTTAAAGAAAATAGGAAATATTTCCAAAGAAAATAAAACATTCTGTTATGTAGAAAATAAATCAATAATTTACGTGAAATTTCTAAGTTCTCAATCGCAAATGACGCGAGACGAGTTTGTGAGAGATTTAGATGAATTTTGCAAAGAATTAAAATTAAAGGAAATATACATATTAAAAAATAAAGACAATGAGAACTTTATAAAAAAGTTAATAACGTCAATAAAAAATAATGAAAATAGGTCCGGACCGCGCATTTGCATTTTAAGTGATGTAAAAAGAATAGAGAATAAGGATGATAAAAAAGTAATTTTAAATGACTTTCATCTCTTACCTAGTAGTGGCCATGCTGGAATGAGACGAATGTCAAATAACATTAAGAAATACTATTATTGGCCTGGTATTGATAATGATGTTCGGGAATTTGTAAAGCGGTGTGACAAGTGTCAGAGGCAAAAGTATTCAATACCTAAGAAAGAGCCAATGGAGATTACTAGTACAGCTAATACTGCATTTGAAAAAGTATATTTAGATTTGGTCGGTCCTTTGGAAACAGACAATGATAATTTTTCATACGTGCTAACATTACAATGCGAACTAACAAAATACGTAGAAGGTTATCCCTTAATTTCTAAAAAATCAGAAGAAGTCGCGAGATGTTATTAAAACAATCTTGCTCAATAAATAGATTTATTTGGATAAGGATTAGTATTTGACGATAATATGATCAATAAACATAGGCTAATAATTTTAATTACTTTTATTCTATGGAAAGTGGTTATAGTGGTTAAAATATAAATGTTTGGTTTATACTATCGCGGACTTTTTTGTAGGCATTATTGAGTTCTACAACTTTTCTATAGAAGTCAACCATACATCTCTAACCATTTAGGCAGCGTTCGCGAGAATCGTTAACGTACGGCGTTTTTTCGACGCCTTACTCCACAATTTTCCGGGATAAAATATAGCCTAAACGGATTCGGAAGAATCCCTCTAAGTAATGGTAAAAGAAATTTTGAAATCGGTCCAGTAGTTTTTGAGCCTATTCAATACAAACATACAAAAATACAAAGGTTTCCTCTTTATAATATTATTAGTATATTAGTATATTAGTATATTAGTATAGAAAAATGCATCGTAAAACTGTATGTCTGTCTCATAACTTTCCAACCATTTCAGCAGAATTTCGGAAAGGGGAAAAAATAATTTATTTATAGAGTAACAACCCTATTCGGCTACAATTTGAAATATTTCAGTTGAAATGATTAATATTTAGATACGCAACACAAAGTTCAAAATTAGTATAACTTATCACGGCTTTCACTCTATAAAATAGCGTAAGCTGCTTAATGACAAACACGTAGGTGTTTGTCATCTAGCAGTTTATGCTATTTTATCATCAATTTAACTTTAAAGCTCCTAAGAGCTTTTAAAACTAATACCTTACCATAATTAGCTAAAATTACTATCAAACGAGAATAAAACAATATACAAGAGAGAACTAAAAGTTAGTTATCTGCCGCGCGGCGTCGTTTGTCAAAGCTCTTGCGTCCAAAAGTTTGGCTATTACCGAACCTATCGGCTTCAGCTTAACTCCTACTTAACGTGACGGGATCATAATTGATGCGCTTAACTTGCTTTTGGCATATTTTGGATTAATTAATTAATTAAGTAGTGATTAGGTTTTGTATTAGTTATGTTAGGCGTGTCTGTAAATTGGTGTCATTTATTTATCCAATGCAAGTTTTTAACAGTCAATCATTAGTCGGATAAAATAATCTGCAATTCGTTGTATTCTTTTAAAAATACCAACTATAGGTTGTATGGCTAAGTATGTTATGGTATGTAGATAAAATAGGAACGCAATTGTTATGAAATATCATAATTTAAAATTCTCAAAAAAGTAATTCACCTGCAAGTTGTAAATCAACCCGTTAGGCAAACATTATCACAACGACTATATTCTGCCCCGACAGTTCTATTAAAGATCCCACGTTCAGCAATTACCCTTTACGGTCTGTTATGATGAAAGACACTCCACCCGAGCCATTCGCAGCAGCACCATAACCCTAAAACAGACAACTTATAAGCAAGATGTAAAAACTCCGTTTAATCCGCGACCAATTCGCGGTACAAACACTTTTATCGGTTTAGGCCCACATTAAAAAAGAAGGATACCGATATAAAATTAAGTCAACAAGCTCCTCCGAAAAATTATTCATAGAAAAAGATCGCGAGGTGAAAACTGTGGGGTGGGTTTGGGTAAGGGATGAAGAAAGGGAAAAAGTTGGATAACAGCCTTCATGAATTGGAAATGTAATTTGGCGGGTAGGTGTGTGTGTGGCAATTGTTTTCGTTCTATTGCCGGATTACGACGTTTCTGATTGACGACGCGTGCGGCGTGTGTCGCTTCGGTACGAATGTGCGATTGCCGCTAGTTTCGCTCCGAATGAAATAGCAGTATCAGTTGCTTGTCGTCGTTTCGAGCTGATGGAATATTGAGTGATGGGGAGTTGTTCGTGACGTTTCTAGGCCTCGAATTTAGATACCATCTTTACTGGGTAAAAGGTTTTCAGTTGGTTCCTTTTAAAGCTTTTAGTGATATACTTTTGCTACGCTGCGTATCAGTTTCACATCTTGTCGAATTAAATGTTACGAAAATAAAACATAACTGATTTTGCTTTTCGGAGCTGCTCACATCTTCGACTTAAAAAACCATGCAATCACAATCGTGCAGGCAGTTGAAACAAACTCAATTCCTCTGAATGGCCCAGTTACACGTAAGCTCCACATAATAGAAAGTGTCCCCACATTCCATCTGCCATCTCATCTGCAGCTCGGCGGACAATCCTGTGACAGACACGCAGACAACAGAGGGTCTGTCTAGCCTCGTAAAACACACGTTTTACCGACTTATTATACGACAACGTTTTGTAAAAACGACTTTCTCCGAGTAAAGGGAATCTAAATTGGCGTAAATTTTACGAGCACTATTTGAAGTGAGATGTAATTTTGTCAGGAGCTGATGGTAGTTTTTTTCGTGAACGTGAGGACGCCATAAAATGCTTGAAGGGCAGTTTAGACGCCGTTAGCCGGGGCCAGTGATAAACACTGTGGCCATTAAAGTTCAGTGTTATCAGGTAACTGCTAAGTATGTTGTTGGAGGCAAGATGAAATAGTGTCTTAGTTATGAAATACTTGTCGAAGTGATCGACGAAAATAGAGCATTGTGGTGATGGTGGGCGGGGAGTAATTATTTTGGCGCAGACGATTGAACTAAGTTTCATAAAGCCTATTCATAGCTCAATGTAAAGTGTATCGATGAGATAAAAGTCTAGAGAAATAGTAGTACCCATAAGTGTATATGTAAATATATTGCCACGAAAATGTCTAGAACTAGAAGGTTGTAGACGAACACAAAACTTTGTTCCCATGTTTCCATGTCAACATACATACGTGTGTAGCCCCTGATATGCCTAGCCCATAATGTCATCTATCTTAGGTAACACACTAACAAAGACAGATGACCCTGCCGGCCGTGCAAGCTAAGGGGCATAAAAGGTTAGCCTAAGGACATAATAGAAAATGTAATTTACAGAAAAAAGGCTGTAAAGGTACCTTTATCGCTATTTTTATAGGCCGTGAATAGTTTATAAGTACGTATTATGTTATATGGATACCAACATACCGTTAGCAATGGACTTGGGAGCAAAAATAATAAATGTGAGGCAAGTCAATGAGTTCTTTTCAATTTACGTGTTGCCGTGGTCGATTTGGAAATCGCGTAATGAAAAATGGCCCCAGCAAAGATAACCTCCATAGATGGGGTTTCACTGACGGCTCAGACCTCAAATGTATATGCGACGTGTACCCACAGACAATGGCTCACCTTCTCTCCTGCACGGCAAGTCCTGTCACCTGTACACTTGACGACATTATGACTGCATCAGTGAGCGGGGTTCGCGTAGCTGAATTTTAGGCCAAAATATATAAAATAATTTGCCATCGACACGGTAAGAAGAATTCTATTATTATGGTTACATAGCGGAATTTAACATTAATAAGCACAATTTTTGTTGAAATAAATTAAAACTTATGTATTATTTTAATTTATTTTATCAGTAACGATCTGGTTGATTCGAAGCTCCAGAGCCTTGGACATCAACGCCGAGTTGCCAGCCTGTCCAGCCTTAATGCTTTAATCTTGTTTAAAACATCAATCTGTTTCTATCGTTTAAAGATTCTTTTTTTCCACCAAAGTTATTTATATGCCAGCGTAAAATCACAAAAACCACATCTAAAACTAAGTTTTTCAACTTACAAAATAATGACCAACTAAATGAAGCAACATAAATGATCGCTCCGTTCTTGCTTTGACTCCAATCCTTGGGGAGCTCGGCGGCTGGTTGCGGCTGATAAAATGCGCCTCCAAGGAGACCTGCACACTCACACGCGAATGTACACTAGCGGACACCGCTATTTGGAATCAGGAAAACTTTTAAAATTAAAAACTATCTTCTGAAAGTTTCATCCAACTTATTCCAAAGCATGAGAAAAATAACAGTTTTTAAAAATATGCTTTCAAAGAGAAAGACTAATGGGTAGTTTACTGCATAAATAAATTTGAAAAACGGTTTAGTCAGTTAAAGTATGGAAAAATAATCGACACGTTTTTTTTTTTTAATATATTTTGATATTCTAACTTTCGGACTAATTTTATTCGAGTAAAATAACCTATTCTTTTGAACAAAGAGTTATGTAAATGTGTGAAGTCTTTAAATGATAAGGGCTTGATGATGACTTCATAAACACGCTTTGTCTAAAACCGATCTGTCAAGGACACTGGACTGAAACCGCTACTGACCTCTTTTTGTTTATTATGTCAATACTCCTGTCCTTGTCCTGTCCTTTTAGACATCAGAAAAGTTGCTTAAGTTGCTTCTTACCAAAGATCGGTCCTTAAACAAAGTAAAGTTGTATCAAGTTCTACTGTGCCAATACTTTTGTCCCCGATTGTAAATATCCGCTTGATCCTATACACTTAATTCTGTTTTTAATTAAAGTTCAAGTTACCGTGAAAAAGTTTTCCCGATGCAAATGAACGCATTTACCTTAAGAAGTGTAGCTTTACCTTCCTGTACAACTTTAGTTATTACTTAGAAATAATTAAACAACTTATTTCTTTGATCTTATCTTTCGTATTGTGGTCTCTGTTATTGTTTTGAATTGTATTTATGTTTCTAGATACCTACTGCAAGATTTCGAATTTAGTGAGGGCCCGTTTTTCCAGTTTTATAAAGCAAGTATAATTGTTTTAAGAAATTCTGATGTGGTGCAGATTGGAAGAAATTGTTTGTGGAGTTCTGTAGACGTTAGATACACAGTCGCTTCATGTAATTTACTATATTATGATATGCAGCTACAATTGGTTAGACTGGTACCCGACCACAAGATCGCCGAGAAAAAGGTAACGCAGATTTTTGGCGAAAGATATTTTGGTTATCCATATATTCTTGCCTTAGTTTTAAAATGGAAATGACTATTGTGGTCCCAATGCTAGACTAAGGGCTCAGATAAAAAGAGAATCAGAACTACCATAATCGTACCATAACAAGATAGATGCTGGGTTTAGTAAATTATAAACCACATCTGCATACACATTTGCAGTCCTTACAGTCGGTTTTCCCCGTCCCCAAACAACCAAGAGACTTCCATATATTTACAGCCGCAAACCAAACACATTATATCGTATATAAAGCAGGACATTCACGGCAAGTTTAAAATCTAGTTGTCTGAAAGCCATTCGGCAGTACCTGGCTAAAGCTAGGTCCAAGCTACTGCCTATGGTATGACTCTGTAATCAGCCATTCCGATGCAAATTCGCTCGCTGAACCAACTATGGCTTTATATAAGGGGCTGTATTCGCGTTTACTGTTTTGTGTTTGATTCTCACGTTGCGAAAGGGGGGTATGGGTTGTATGGCGTATTTTGCAACAGGGTTATATGAAGGTACATATTTGTCCAGATTAAAGCCAATTAATCTTCAAGAAATTAGTAGAAAAATGGAATTTTATTCAGCGAACCTTACAAAACAGTAAACATAAAAATTGTGTAATAATGTTAGGGGGAATATTGACTCCTATAACACAATTTAAACCACCACAGGAGTAAGAGAATTCCATACATATTACAATATGTAATAGGAGCTGTGTCAATAGATAAATATTTTATATTTTTGTTTTTTTCGCCGTTAAAGGCTGCATTCCAGTATTCTTGATGTACTTGCATGTATATTTTTGGTTTAGATACTCAAGTTACTTTTTAAGAAATATGTCATTGTGTAGCTTAGAATTTTCTAACAGTAATGAGCTTAAGATAGCCAGTTTGTTTTCAAATCATACTAGTATCGAATACCCCGTCCACATCGCGACTATATCTCCATCCCAATGTTTGGAGCCGCGTCCGCTATAGGAGTAAGTGAATTTTCCCCTTTATGCAGCCACTTGACTCTGGCTACAGAAGGTTTTATCCTTTGATTACACTTCGAGAAAGTTGCGAAGGAACTCAATGAGGCCCCGGGCGCGATAGATGAGATCGTTCCAAAACTTTTGTGTTTACATGTCAACGTTACGCGATCCGTCTAGATTGTTCGAGAACAATCGAACACGAAAGATGATAGACGATATTAGTTTCTTAGTACTAGCTTTAGTTTTTTAATTACGTCGCGTGTTTGAATACGTCTTTTTATCGAAGATTTCATTGTTGTTTTTGAAACGAACGTAGCAACTCAATTCTGGATTAAGCTAACAGTTTATCTGTGATGTTTCTTTAATATTTAATCGTAATCTCTTACACGTGTCTATGGCAGAAAATCTAGATAACATTATTTTCCATTCTTCATCATCATGAATAACTTCATCCTTAAATAATATTTTCTTAAGGGCGCGTAACCAGAAAGTTGGCAACGTCTCACATAGCTGTCAAATATTTAAAAGTTTTAATTAATTTGGTAATTTTACTATATGAAAATAAGAAATATGGCTCTGTAACAATGAATTAAAACACTGAATTTGATTTTGCAAACCATTTCTGGTGTAAAAAAATGCATTTGGAAAGTTTCTAAAGCCTTTTTTTATATCAAAAACTATTTATTTGGTGTTACGACATTAATGATTGCATTCTCTAATTAAAACTTGTTAATATTTGACAACTATTTGCGACGTTGCCAACTTTCAGAATACGCGCTCTTAAAAAGTGATTTAGTGAATAGAAGGTTTTTTGTGTTTAGATTATTACTACCTACATACTTATCCCGTGAGAAAAGATAAAGAGAAAATTGTAACAACAATAAACCATGTCAAGGCCAACCAAGCAGAATACTATTGAAAAATAGATTATTTATTTATGTATTTATGTTGTACATTTATTATATTAGAAGTTCGAGGATTCAAAAAAATGCGTGCAATAGCTTGTATAAAAATCATTATAATATTACCTCAAATTATTATTCAAATCCATAATAGTCCATCTAAATGATCTGTAGCGTACATCAACGTCAACAAAAAACTACACTAGCGCCATCTATGCAACGACCGAAGAACTAACATGTCTACGCGAGTTTAGAAGACATAGAACATTCCGACAATGAATATTGGGCAGAAGGCCCACCAGACACAACACCCGTCTGGTCGGAAGGTACCTTCCTCCAAAGATCCTTACATGAATTGACCAAATATTCGCTGGACTTCAAAATTGACAATACCTTTGTATGGTATGGAAAAAACGATCTCATCTAGTACGTAAAAAAGATGTAGGTATGTAGATCATGTAACTTAATATCAATGTCACTTGTATCTTGATGATGGCAACATTATCATACTGCAGCTGTAGAAGGATCTTATAGCAAGTCTGAACAAACATCGTCATCTTGTTTTTTTAAACTTAAAAGATTTTAACAAATGTTTAACCAAGAACGTCAATCAACCACCAAAAAGCCCATGCACCATTGAATTGTCATGATGACAACCAACATCTTACAAGACTTACAACAACAGAGCATGCTGTCGGCGAGTAATGGGCGACTCGCTGTCCGATCATGGACATTGATCATGTTCCACAAGCGCCTCAAAGAACTGTCAGCACAATGACGGGGCCTTTAGAGGGCCAAAGCCTGCCGGGGTCGCGGAACTAACGAGCTACCATGACCCCGGAACGTATAAGGCTGTTGAAGCATACCGTGGATTTTTGTCAGTACAAGTCTGACAGTCCCTCCTGCCCTGCCCTGGTCCTGGCCTTGGGAACTTTTTTTAGTCAATATTTTTCAATAAGCAGCACAACAGTGGGACGAATTACCGGGACCCCGGTACGTAAAGGGTTATTGACGGGTCTGACAGACTCTCCCGCTCTGCCTTGGGTGGGAAGGATGATTTTACCACGTTAAGAAAAAGACTCACAACAACAGTAAAGCCACAAAGAATCTTGAACAAGCAGCATATTTGCCCATCAACCATTCCGCTCACGTTCCCTGTCGTACGCCACGGAACCAAAAATTGCAGCAATGCCGAAACAGTCTTGCCAAGTGACTTCATTAGGAAAAACTTGTGTTGTCAACTTTCTGCTGGTTGTACTGGGAGCCAAGGTAAACAGAACTGGTGTCGGTTTGTGATTTTGGTGAAGAAAAGAGTATCTTAACTAGATGTACTTGGGGTTGCTAATTTTTGGGACGTTGTAATGCAGTTTTTGATGATAGTATAATAGTCGTTTAGAAGATTTTTATATATATTGTTGAAGTTATGGAATCAGGCGTTACTTTATGGAAATCCATGACATTAAAAATATCTAGTTTTAGATTGTTTAATTATCTTATTATTATCAGTAACACCAATCTTTTTTACTTTTCCATTTATATTTTCTGATATTAAGATAAACGAATCAGATTGGATTCATTATAAGAATCCAATATGAATCGTTTTTGTAAGATAGAGCAAGCTTCATTGTTCCGGTGATTGTCACGGTTAGTTCTGGTTTTGTTAAGTTTGTGGCTTACCTAAAACAAAAACTAAATATTAGGAAACTCCAAAACATCTAAAGTACTCTTGGAACGTGGCACAATGCCCGCTGAATGTTTTAGAAAAGTTTTTACCGAAGAACAGAATTTGCACCCATATGTTTAGAGAGCATGTTTTGTGGCCAACATATGCCTAACAAATTCAAGACCGCTTTCTAACTTTTGTAACCATATGAGAATTATAGCCGAAATGAAGTACCTACTAAGTAACGAACTTTTGACACAAGTTGCAAAACTTTATGCACTAAGGTGCTAATTCAGACCTTTAATTACTATTTATGGGTCGAAAATTCAAACATGGAGATGTATTTCAGAATTACCAAACAAATCCAAACTTCGCCGTTTTTATGGAGGTAAAAAGGTCAAAGTTTGCCTTGTAACTTGGAGGGAAACTATCAAAATGGTTACAACTTAAGCCATTCATTACCAAGTTAATCTTGAATTCAGCAAGCAAATATTGACGGGAGGGTGTCTGGTGGAGTGCGGGAGTGATAAGCCGTGAAGGGCCCAGTCTTATTGGATGAGCACACAGGCAATCACGACCGGACACAGCCGCCCAACTGGCCGTTTCGCTCCTGTGACGTATAACTGCAGAGATTATGTCGTAGATGCGACAATTTATGACGAAATCGTTCTTAAGGTCAGATGTTTGATCAGTAGTTAACTATCTATTGTTGAAATCCCAAACCTTTTTTGTAACAAATTATTAAATATGAATGGGATTTAACAAATATGTAGTAAGTTAAACTATTGATCAAATAGCTGGCTCTGAACGAGACAAATGTTGTAAAATAGTAAATTTTGAAAAAAAATGCGAGGCTGTAATCTCTAAAATTACTTCTTCGAGATGTAATAGGAAGAAACTCATCTGGTACTTCTAAAACATTCAGTAAGATCATATTTGGAAAAATATTTGTAATGTTTGCATTTTGAAGAACTCAAAGCCGTTGATTGTAGACTCGACAGTGTAAGAATCTGTCTTGATATCCCGAAACAGTTAGGTACTTTGTCATAATTGTCAGCATAGCCAGAGAAATGTTCATACATTTAACAGAACATGTCAACTTAAAATAAGTTTTTTAATTAAATCAATGTAGTCACAGTACTTCTGTCGACACTGTACAACTATTCCAATCTTTGTCACCGAACCTTCAGTCCATTTATTTGCATTGGTAATTCATAATAATGTTATTATTGCAAACTCGACAATGTCCAGCTCCCTTTGATTGTCGGCCCCCAGTAATCGTGTTTGTGTCTGTCCAAACTATGTTATATTGATTTTTGTTATTAAATAACACGGTTTACTTGTCAAGGGACGTATTGACCTTTCGATTTTGTTATTTCCATGAGCCCAGGGTTCCTCGTTTGTTTAGTAAAGCCGTAAAGGTTAATTGTACGGAACGAAAAGATACGTGGGCGCGAGTTTACTTGTTCTTTGACATAATTGTACTACAACACACTCAGCTTCCAGTCTAACCAGATGCAGCTGAATATCAGTATTTTACCTGACCTCCACAATCCAGTTAGAACTGGGTAATACAATAACCCTTCATAAGTCTAGTTAGACGTGTATATTCAATTTGATATTTCCCTACATGAGGAAAAATCTCTTCGGATGAAAAGATTTTCCGATTTATGACATCCCTTTACTATGTATTTGAGAATCAATATCTTTATTTATTTCTTATCGCCCCCTCCGTGACACCAGGAGCTGGCGTCCGTTTGTCTCAAAGACAAAGCTGCTTTTCTTGTCTAAACCTCCAACGATAAATCCATTGGTGTCCAGTGCAGCTTATGCGGAACCCCGCTGCTTTCTTTACAAGCGCAACAGCAATATAAACATTTGAAAACCACCCTTATAATAACGACATAAAGTTTTCATACTCTGAAAAGTTATTTTTGTATGTCACGCCAAAAGCAATACATTTTTTGAAGTCAAATCAATGAAAAATAACCTTTATTTCACTGTTTTAAAGGTTCAATTGCCTGTATAAACTATTTGCGATTGTGTCATGTTTCCGATCATAGTGAGGGCTTGTTTATCTTTGCTCGGTGTCGAATTTAACGCAAATAGTAAAAGAATAATATTTTAAGAATATTTTGGACTGATTCATGATCAATACATTTAAAAAACACTGACACTTGGAGAAAAAATTTAACAGCTGCCATACCTATTGGAAAATCAACAGAAACTGAATTAGTCATAGAAAACTGTAGTAGAACTTTGAAAAGTGCAAAACATTTGTTTTGACTTCCTTTAAATCAGGATTAAAAAAATAAGCAAGGACAATAATTGTATAGAAAAGTGGAAAACATGTCACATAAATCTATCCAGTTGACAAATAATTTGATTTTGGCAAATTCTAGCTAAAAACCTTTCATAACAACGAAATATTTAGTTTCCACCCTCACCAACTGTAGGCAACATACTCGTAATTAGCCGTAGGGCACTATCCATTGCGGGCGACATCAAATAGTTAGGAGGCGTGACGGCGACGCGTTTGTGATGCTACATTGAGCACGATTTGCGAGCGGCCGCTCGGGCGCGCTCGGCAATGTTCGGCGATTTAGGAGCCAAGGAACATTTTAGAGATTTTTGCACAAGGTTTGTCGTTCCTGTGTTATGATATCCTTAGCGAGTTGAATACGCAAGCAAGATTTGATGCTAGACTCATTGGAGCGTGATCAGCACGAAACTGCATGTACAGGTTATAAAAATAGAAAATTGCAGTCATCTTTATATTAGTTTGATACTATAATTCTTCGACCAATCTATTCAGAATTGAATCACCAAATACTTGAAGCACAGATTTGCACAGCAGTCGGAACTTTATAGAATAATTATTCTTCAGACCTAGAAAGCATATAAATCGTTTTTTATTTAAATAGCGTTGGACTATTTAATGTCATCATCATCATCAGTTTCAGTACAAAGTTTTCCCTTGTCAACTTCATCTCTGACGAGTTGTCAACTTGTGTCGTACCCAAACTTGAGGACCTAGACAAAGTTACAATCTAACGAACATTCTGATGGTAGACCTGTCAAGATAACTCAGATTTGTATCATTACACCTTATGTGCACAAACGGGAATACTTCGAAGTTACCTAGGAACACACTAGGAATTTATCTAATGAAGTACAGTAACGAGTAATAGTATGTATGCACTAAGCAGTATTCAAAAGCGATTTTCTGCTACCATACTGATTAAACTTCTGCCTTTTCATTAGACTTCTATTTTAGAAGCTATACTATTACAAAATAGGTCGTATTTCAAAGTGGAAACAGCATTTCACGAGTATATTCCGTTTGAATTTTGTTAAGTGTATACATGTTATTGCTCGTGACTGTACATCGCGGTCACCACACCAAACACACACATTTTTTTTACAAAATCAAGAACTCTAATACATAAATATCCAGATCTGGAAAATAACCATCTGCAGGCCATAAGTTACCATTTTTCTGGGCCCTATGGTTGCCACACTTACCTACATTGTATAGCCTGTAGGGTAGAAGAATCCCCGGTCACAAGGCCGGCTCGTGCACTGCCCCGCCGCACTGCTTCGCATGCGCGGCGGCTGGCAAGCCGGCCGATCACCGGGCTGGGGGCAAGTCCTGCGCCCCTCCCACCAGAACCAAGGGCAGAGGTAGGCCCTCTGCCACCGTCGTCACCGCCACACCCGCCGCCGCCGCCGCCACTGCTGCCGCCGCCGCCGCCGTGGCTGTACCCCCGCGAGGGGCCCTGGAGGAGGCTGCAATGGACTCCGATTAATGGCTCCATTGCGCTTCCTCCAGGCGAACATCAGCCACTGCGCCGCTGCTCAGGATCTCCTGCTCCAGAGCATGGCGCAGTGGTTGATAAATGTCGCCGTGGTCGCCGAGCCGTATTTTGTCCCGCCCAGGAATGACTGGGTGGCAGACCTGAACGGCTCGGTGACCCTCATCTCGTCGGCCGCCGCCGGTACCCCGCCCCTCGATCGCGTCGAGAGAGGGCGTGGGATCGTCGCAGCACGGTTCGGGGAGATCGCCGTGATAGGCGTTTATTTCTCCCCGAACCGAACTATCGCCGAGTTCCAGGACTCCCTATCGGAGCTGGGAGACGTCGTCGTCGCTTTCGGTTCCCTCCCCGCGCTCGTCCTCGGGGACTTCAACGCCAAAAATGTGGCTTGGGGTTCCCGGGTTACGGACTACACGCGGGGCAGGATGCTCGAGCACTGGGCCCTGGCGCATGGCCTAGTCATCGAGAACCGGGGTTCCGTCCCCACGTGCGTGCGGTGGACGGGCGATTCGGTGGTGGACATCACGTTCGCCACCTCCGGCCTGTCGCCGCGCGTCACAGACTGGCGCGTTGTAGAGGAGGTGGAGACCTATTCCGACCACCGGTATATCCGGTTCGACGTCTCCGCCCAGACCTCAGACGCGCCGGTTCGACGGAACCCAAGTGGTCCGCGATGGGCGCTGAAGCAGCTGGACCGGGAGCTATTCCTGGAAGCCTCGATCGTGCAGGCCTGGGTGTCACCACCGGACAGGCCTGCCGACATCAACGACGAGGCGGGGTGGTTCCGGGAGGCCATGTCGGAGATCTGCGACGTGGCCATGCCCCGGGTTCGGCTAGGACGCGCCCGGCGTCAGTTGTACTGGTGGTCGCGCGAGCTAGCAGCGCTGCGCGAGGCGTGCGTTGCCGCGCGACGCCGGTACACCAGGTTCCGCAGGCGCCGCACCCGACCTCCGGATGCGGTGGCTGTAGAGACGGAGCTGCAGGATGGCTACAGGGCAGCGAAGACCGCCCTCCGCGACGAGATCTGGCGGGCCAAGGAATTGGCCCGCAAGGAGATGCTGGAGGCTCTGGACGGGGACCCATGGGGCCGGCCCTATAAGTGGGTGAGAGAGAAGCTCCGCCCCTGGGCTCCCCCGTTGACGCAGAGTCTCCAGCCTCAGTTCGTGGAGGACGTGGTGAGCGCCCTGTTCCCCTCGCGGGAGGAGCACACTCCCCCGCCCATGGCTCCGTCTCCGGCGGTGCCTGAAGCTGACGCAAACGCGGACCACAGCGACGACGACGTCTACGACGCTCCGGAGGTGACCGAGGTAGACCTGAGAGTGGCGGTACAACGGCTCAAAGCCAAAAATACCGCCCCAGGACCCGATGGCTTGCCAGGAAAAGCCTGGGTCCTGGCCTCGGGGACTCTCGGGCCTCGACTGGGTGGGCTCTTTAGCGCGTGCCTGGAGAGGGGCCAGTTCCCGCTTCGTTGGAAGACGGGGAAACTGGTCCTGATCCAGAAGCCCGGGCGCCCTGCGGACTCTCCGTCCGCATTCCGGCCCATCGTGCTGCTCGACGAGGTGGGCAAGCTCTTTGAAAGAGTAATTGCAAACCGCCTCGTCGGGCACCTGAATCGGGTGGGCCCGGACCTTGCGGAGAGCCAGTTTGGCTTCCGCAGGGGGCGCTCGACGGTGGATGCTATCACGCGCGTGAGAGCCCTCACGACGGGGGATGCGGTTTCCCGGGGCAGGGTCGTCTTGGGGGTGTCTTCAGACATCTCCAATGCCTTTAACACCCTGCCCTGGAGTTGCATCAGGGAGGCACTCCGGTATCACCGGGTGCCGACCTACCTCCGTCGTATAGTCGAGGACTACCTGACGGACAGAGCCGTCATCTACCCCGGTCACCGGGGAGAGTGGAACCGGCGAGAGATGTCGTGCGGTGTTCCACAGGGATCGGTCTTGGGGCCGCTCCTGTGGAACATCGGTTACGACTGGGTGCTGCGCGGCGACCTCCCTGACGGCGTCGGCGTAATTTGTTACGCCGACGACACGCTCGTCCTGGCGAAGGGAGAGTCGCACCAGGCGGCGGCCGACGTGGCGACGCAGGCGGTAGCGACAGTCGCTAATAGGATCCGGCAGTTGGGACTCGACGTGGCGCTGCACAAAACAGAGGCCATGTGAGTCCCACATTACGGTGGAGGGGGTTCGCATCGGCGTCGGGAGGACGATGAAGTACCTGGGACTCGTCCTCGACAGCCGGTGGAACTTCAGGGAGCATTTCCTGCATTTGGCCCCAAGGCTGAACCGGGCAGCAGCCGCTCTCAAGCGACTCCTGCCCAATCTCGGCGGGCCAAATGCCTCCTGCCGGAGGCTGTACGCCGGTGTCGTGCGGTCCATGGCCCTCTACGGGGCCCCCGTGTGGGCCCTAAGCATCCGAACGCGACCACTCAAGCTGGTCGCATGCCAGAGGGTCATGGCTATCCGGATGATCCGGGGATACCGCACGATCGCCGGCGAATCAGCAAACCTCCTAGCGGGATTGCTGCCCTGGGATCTGGAGGCGACTGCCCTCCAGCGCGTCTATGAATGGCGCGTGGAGGCGCAGCGTCGGGGTGAATCCCCGCTGCCTCGACAAGTCGAGGCGCGGCGGGAAGAGCTCCGGCGTGATCTCAGGGCAGTATGGAGGGAGCGACTGTCGCAACCGAGGTCCGGGCACGCCGCAATCGCGGCGGTAAGACCCCTCTTTGAGGAGTGGCTGGATAGGCGTCACGGCGTCCTTACCTACCGCATGACGCAGGTCCTCACCGGACACGGAAGTTTCGGGAGGTTCCTGTGTCTGATAGGGAGGGAAGAAACGCCTGGGTGTCACCACTGCGAGGATCGTCCGGAGGACACGGTGGAGCATACGGTGCAGGACTGCCCCGCTTGGGCAGAGCACCGCCGTGTCCTCACGACGGCGATAGGCGGAGACCTCTCGCGCCCGGCATTGGTCGAGGCCATGCTGCGGGGCGAGACGGAGTGGGAAGCGGTCGCCTCCTTCTGCGAAGCAGTAATGCTCGTGAAGGAGGAGGCGGGCCGCCTGAGGGAGAGGACAGCGTCCTCCCTCCACCCCAGCCGCAGTGGTAGACGCCCACGGCGTCGGACGTCGCAGGACGATCTCCGGCCACCGTAGGCGCGGGCATGCGGGCAGCGAGTAATGGGCGACTTGCTGTCCGACCATGGACCATGCCCGGGTCGACGGCGCGTTGTGTTCCACGCGCGCCTCAAAGAGTGTCAGCATATTGACGGGGCCTGTAGAGGGCCAAAGCCTGCCGGGGTCGCGGGACCAAGGGATTACCGTGACCCCGGTACGTAAAGGGCTAGTGAAGGACACCGTGGATTTTAGTCAGTACAAGTCTGACAGTCCCTCCCGCCCTGCCCTGGGTGGGAGGACTCATTTGATGATTTTACCACGCAAAAAAAAAAAAAAAAAAAAGGGTAGAAGAATCGCAAAACTTCTTAAAAGCACGCTAGAACAATGTATAGATAAATCCTCCTAATGTTCACAATACACCTCACTTTGCAAATCACTCACACTCGAAACGCCACACACTTCATTCAAAAACTTGTACAATACGTTTGTTACATATAATTTGCGACAAAACAAAGCGAAACTTGTCCGTGTATCTGTTTAGCATCTCTGCAGAAGTTCCGCCATCGCGGCATCGGAGGGAGTATGATACACTGGCGATAAATTAAGAGGAACAACAAAGTTGGCGCGGATAATTACTACACTTGCGTGTCCATTCACTTGTACTTTCATTATTCTTGGAGCGCGTTTTCGTTCTACTGTCGTGCTGTGTTTTGGTAATTTCACGATTAGAAATTAATTTATTGGTTAATTACCTACCAAGGCCAGTTTTACTTTGGTCTTCTGCTCAACATAAGCTTTTTCTGGTTCATCCTTGTTTATCAGTATATTTATCGTCGCTGATAAAGTAGGTAGTAAAGAGTTTTTCAAAACGTGGATAGAAATGGTACTGACTTTTCAAGATGAACGCTAGTCAAAGCTTTATAAACATTCTCACATCTTTGGAGTCTGTTAGCTACATGTTATTAACACAAGTTGCAAAGAAACATCCTTATCGACGCCTGTCTCTGGTAGAATCTCCATTGTTACCAAATTCAAATCTCCCTGACTGGTGGCATAGTTTAAACAACCTCCTTTTGTTTTCGTCTGCAACCTGGACTCACTGTCAAGCGATACGAGAGGCCACAGCTCATAGCTAATCGGTAACACCGTGTGCGATGAGACTTGCCTAACTCTGAATTCCCGTACCGTATCGTGTGCCCAACGGATTAGCACACCAGCAACGCCGTACCAGTAACACGTGTACGTAATGACTCCGCGAACTGTTTGATTTAAAGTCGCAACAATTGTGTTTACGAGTTGACACCCCTTGCCCCCCGCCTGTTTCTGCCCTGCCCCCCAAATTAACACTACCGATGATATAGCTACACAAGTTTTGTTAAATGGACGGTGTTTAGAACCGGTGCTGTTTTCGGTTCGGCTGTTATTGTATGCCATAATCGGGGATTTAGAGGAGAGGAGAGGATTTGAGGTATCTGTGAAATAATGAAAAATGGTACGTATAAGAGAGAAAACAAACTCTTTTTGTTTCTGAAAATAATGGAAGAATAGGTTATTGAGTAAATACCTGTAGAAATCTTGAGCTTGCTTGTATTAACGTGGTTGAATTTGAGAATGGATCGTAGACTGGATAGTTTGTTTCGTCACTATTCCACTCCAGCTGAAACACCAGGAATAGGTGAAGAGCAGACATTTTAAGGGACTGTATTCTACATATTTCTGATGTTCAGAAGAGATTTTCGTGGAAGATCTCGAGAAAGTATCACCAAAAAATACTCTTCCCAAAAATTGTATTCTATTTCAACAAGAGCCTTGACATCTCATCTTAGAGACAATACACATAAAAACTTAAACAATACCCATTTTTACAAAGGAGCTCGGGTAATAAACAGGTATTTGTCAAACAACTGGCGCGAATGAAGGTAATGCCTCGTGAAATACCGAAATGAAATATGTATTAAATCCAGGGCCACTGAGATTAAGCTGCTGACGGGAGATCAGATATTAATGAGGGCGAACATCCAGCGAGAGCGACGCCGGAAACACGAGACTTCAAGATGGCGGAAAAGGTTTAATTATAGTTGGGGTCATTAGTTCGTGTATTATTTTTGGGTATCTTTGGCTTAATTTATTATGTAAGTTATGAAATGTGTGTGTATTTCATTATTTAGGTGGCTTCAATGTTTTTTAAGTGCGGAGTTTAAAAGGTTTCATAAATATTTTTCAAGTCCGATACTCGTATTCATCTAGCGATCGATAAATCTATCACTATTTTAAAATTTTCGAATAGTTCTTTTTTAATAAGTATAATATATATAAAGTTTTTTTTACTATTCTTCCATTTTTATCTAGTCACACGTAGCGATAGCGTTAGCCTCGCTTCCCTTGGACGCTCACTAGGTGAGCGGGGAATCAAAGAATTTAATCTACAATGAAAGAAGTTGGAGGTTCTTTGTGCGTGTCACCCGCCCCGACCCTCGGAGCTGGCGTGATCTTACACATGGAGCGAGAAAGGTATACCTTGTGGTTTTTGAGTAGACATGAGGATTCAAACTAGAAAATCTCGTATTGGATGCTATGGTAATGTCAGCTGGCATTACAACTTTGTGGAGTCCTTTCACGGCCGTAAGGCGTCAAGGAGGATAAGGTTAGTGTCCTCATAATTAAGATAGGTATTGAGATAGACTGGATAAAACCAAAGACTAGTGGTTTATATGCTCCTTTGACCATGAAATATAAATAAACTAATTTTTTTTTAAATCCTTTACATTTTTTTTTTAACCATTTAAAAAAAATGTATTTCATTTTAACTAATTGTTTAAGTATTGATCAAGCAACTGGTCTTAAGATGAGAAAACCTGGGTTCTTTTTAAAAAAACTCTTCTATAATTCATTTTTTTACTTGACTTCAGACAAAAATATCTTATAAAGTAGTAGTTAGTTTGATCGAAACCATATTGATAATTTAGTAATTACTAACATCGTTTCCGTAGTGTAGCGGTTATCACGTGTGCTTCACACGCACAAGGTCCCCGGTTCGATCCCGGGCGGAAACAGATTAATGATTTTTTTAAGTTTTTTTTTCCGAAACTGCCTCATCCAAATCCTCATAAATCTTCGTCACCGTTCCTTACAATTCAATATCATCCCTTTGTTGCTGGTTCTCTTTAATAAATGCGGCGGATCCCCAATTTTAGCTCGAATAATATTGTCACCTCACCACGCCCGATCCACAGTATTAGCAAAGAGGGTAGTTGACTTTCATAGGCTCTTTGTAGATTTTTGAATCGGGAAAAATTCCATTTGAATAGACGTGTCCTGAAAAAGATTGGCTTCTGTGAGTTATCGCGGCTTTTAGCTGAGAGTCAACTGTTTGGACTTTGAGATTTGATCTTTATTGCTTGTAACTTTGTTTAAACTGTAATATTCTCTTTGTATCTCAAACCTGGATCCGTCAAATGTCGAGTGAAAGTCAAAACAATGACTTACTTACAATTTACCTTTTTTTCCCGCGGTTAATTTATCTAATTAGTGAAGGACTCATTGGATAACTTTGTTGGGGCGGAAGGGACTCTCAGAATCGTACTGACTAAAATCTGCGGTTTTCCTTCAATAACCCTTTACTCTGCGGTTTTACGTTCCATGGTGACGGTCATCTATTTAGTCAGCCCCGCGACCCCGAAGGCGTTTGGCCCTCTGTGGGGCCTCGTCAGACCTACAAAGATAAGGAAGGCATTACTTTGTAGAATTCACGACTGTTTCGTGCCAAATATGTATTAAGTTTCAATTCAGCATTCTGCATTGATCGAGGGTCAGGTTTCTTATTCGTTTTTTTTTTTAACCTTTTTAAAATCATCATGTGAGTCCTCCCATCCTGGGCAGAGCGGGAGGGACTGTCAGACTTGTACTGACTAAAATCCACGGTGTCCTTCAATAGCCCTTTACGTTCCGGGGTCACGGTAATTCGTGAGTCCCGCGACCAGGTTTCTTATTCGTAGATTTAAAATGAAGAGCAGTGGTGTCCCAGTGGTATCGACCCCGACTTACGATTTGTAGGTCGTGTGTTCAAATAAATTATATATTAATTATATTACAATTATATCACCACTGTCATCACAATATCACTCAAAATGGCGAAGGAAAATATCGTGAGGAAACCGGCGTGTCCTAGAACCAAAAATTCGAAGACATGTGACATCCACCAGCCAGCACTGGGCCCGTGTGGTGGATTATGGCCCACTCCCTCTCACAGAGAAGAGGCCTTTGTCCCAGCAGTGGGAACATTTATAGGCTGATGATGATGATGAAATAGAACTAAATATATTATACAGTCTGCTCCTCAAGAAATAAAGGGGTTGAATTAAAACTAATATTTTTTTTTTTCTTCGAGGTACAAAGGAGCGTGCGTAAAATCTTACTACTGTTCTATATAAGTATTATCTAGTAAAGTTCTATTAAACTCTGCTGGGAATCCAAAAATCAATACAATTTAATCAATCCAACCACAACACAGCCGCCCATAACAGTTATAAAGTTAAAACAAGAGTTTTCTACAAGTTAATTAAAATGTAGAGGCAGCCAATCAGGGCCATCAAATGGGAGAACTTGCTGGTACAGTCACGACCACGAATATGTAAACTTGGCTAAATTTAACTAAGATTCACTCCTTAGTTAGTATTTTCCAGACTTTTTTTAGGTTTGTTAAATAATTTTCTAATTGTTAGCATATTTTTGTTCGTGACTGTACTCTTGCAAGTACCACTTGATGACTTATAAATTCGTTGCTGGGTTTTATTCGTCTGTTGCCCTTTGTTGATACTGTATTAGAATATTAGAAAGTTTTGAGTTGTTTTTAATTGCTGTGTTTCTGTTTAACATTTGGAAAATAAAACAGTTTTCATACTGCCCTAGGGAAATAAATTAAAGGATTGTGTATTCATAGATTCAAATAATACATGTAATTAATTATATTCATTCATATATTCTTATTCATTTCTACACTTATAAATTACATTTTTAAATATTTTTACAAAAGAGCAATAAAAAACATTTAAAAATATGAAAAGTACCACCAGCACCGGGAACAGGGTCCGGGCTACCGGCGGTCAGGGCTCCTGAGAGAGGAACCTCCTAAGAATACGCGCCGTGTCTAGGAGTACTGCCATCTGAATCAAGCGCTTGACCCAGCTACCCAGCGATAGCCTCCTCAGGTGTTGGTCGAGGCTCTTAGCAATTAAGCCATTGGCAGACACGGCTATCGGCACAACAAGTTGGTCGAGGCTCTTAGCAATTAAGCCATTGGCAGACACGACTATCGGCACAACAACTGCTGTATTCACGTCCCACATGTCAACAACCTCGCGAGTCAGATCAAGATACTTGTAACTAACTAATAATAACTAACTAATAATAATAATGATTAACTTACTATTTTTTCCCACAGATGGTAGGTAACCATCTGTGTGGAAAAATAGTAAGTTCATAATTATATGAATTAATGTAAGCTGAAACTACAAAATGTTTGCTGTACAAATTGATAAAATAATACACGAATTAGAAACACTTCATTCGACACACCGTATCATTTTGTGTAACTCGACTCCAAAATTATTTAATTCATTCACTTCGATCCACCGCAATTCTCACCATTCTCACCATGTACTAACCTAAATAATAAATTGCTCACACAAGTCAACAAACAAAAAAATACACGCTTTATTTATTTTCATAAATAAAACCTCACCTTTAACAAATGGCCTGCCGTGCCCATCTCGATTAATGGTCCATGAAATCGATGGCACTCGATTATTTTTTTACCGATATTATTAACAATTACCGGGACACTAATTTCTTAGCGAATGATACATCAATCCTCGCTGAAGGTAGATTAACTCCATAATACGCGGGACTTGCTGACATATTGTATCATTAATCTGTGCCGAGGAGCTGGCTTGTACGAGTATCATTGGGCTTACGGCTACACATTAAGCTATACTTAACCAGTTTGTCTTGGCCTCGCTTTATATGATCTTTGAGTACAATGTATGGATCGCTTCTTTTATCGTGGTAAAATCATCAAATGAGTCCTCCCACTGTAAGGCAGGGACTGTCAGACTTAAAATCCACGGTGTTCCTTCAATTGACCTTTACGTTCCCGGGTCATGGTTACCTGATGGGACAGTTCCACGACCCTGGCAGACTTTGGCCCTCTAAGGGGGTCAGATTGCTGACAGCACTTTAAGGCGCGCGTGGAACACGACGCGCCGTCGACCCCGGCATGGTCCATGATCAGACGGCAAGTCATGGATGACTTGCAGTCAATAAGTAACGGGTTACTCGACGTCCGCATGCCCATGAATGATCCGCTTAAACTGGTTTTGCATAGCTTGAAATTCAGCCGTGTGTACATGCTCGTAGCTATAATATCATGTGGTACAACTATTGTGTACTGAAATTGGAAGTAGATGGGAGGATGGCGATTTATGTGGGCGATCTTGGGAGGCAATGATTGACTGAATCTAATGATAGGAGAAGCAGTTTCTGGCTAGACAGAGACTGACCTTTCTGATGGCTTTATTTTGTTGGTATTTATTTAAAAAAGAAGAGAGATGAATAAATAAAAAAGTAATCCTCGAACTACGACGCTGACGTAGTTACAAACATCAGCGTAAGTATCTATTATAGACATATTTCTTTCAGGTCTTTCACTATCGGCCTCATCTCAAAGCTCAAAGTCGCTCAACGAGCTATGGAGAGAGCTATGCTCGGTGTTTCTCTACGTGATCGAATCCGAAATGAGGAGATCCGTAGACGAACTAAAGTCACCGACATAGCCCACCGGATTAGCAAGCTGAAGTGGCAATGGGCAGGCCATATTGCTCGTAGAGCAGATGGCCGATGGGGTCGAAAAGTACTAGAGTGGAGACCAAGGACTAGCAAGCGCAGCGTAGGACGTCCACCAACAAGGTGGACAGACGACCTTATAAAGGTCGCCGGAAGACGCTGGATGCAGGTCGCTTCCAACCGGTATATGTGGAGATCTAAAGGGGAGGCCTATGTTCAGCAGTGGACGTCCTATGGCTGAGATGATGATGATGATGATAGACATATTTATTTCAAAATCGATTGATCTTATAGGTAGGTCAGATTGGGATCTAGCTATGGACACGCTATCTACAAACATGGTCGATATTGAAAAGTGAGAAAAAGTTTCAATAATATTGATAAAACGATGTTTTGGGTTTCATCAATCGGCTTTCGATCTTTGACTGTATAGCATACGGAAGGGAGACTTGTATCTTCGAGGATTGTTTGTATGACAATATCGTCTTAAACGAATCGTCGATTTCGCCTTTTAATATCGTCAATAGCGTGCTGAGTTTCCCACAGGGTTTATATATGCAGATGCGATCCCGTTCAATCTAGGGCCGCGTAGGCTAGACGTACGTTACAATATTAATTATTCATCGGATCGAGCGAATAAACCAATTTCACGGTTCTTTGGTCGCGAATCGCAGCGAAACGCCGCGGCTTATATAGCGGGTGTTGCAATGCCTTGCCCTGTAAGTGGCGAAGTTATTTTTTTTTTGTTTTGGATAGCAAAGATGATAGTGTTTTGTTTTGAACAACACCTGTGACGGGCAAAATAAATATGGCCATCTATGGGTCCAAACAAAAGACGTAGCATTGGAAGCGCTTTTTAAATTTTCCATGCAATAAACGCAGTAAATGCTTCTATTCTTCTATTCTTATCTTGTGATAAGGCCTCATTATATTCGCACCTACGACATAGGATAAATTCTTAGTAAAACAATAAAGAAAAAATGTAAACGTACGGAACCTTCACGAAGCCGTCAACCGAACATTCTGACCATCAAACTAAGAAAATAACACATCAAAATAAAAAAAACCGAGTTGACTTTTCGGCTCTATTTAAGTAACTCACTTAAAACATTGCACTACCGATGGATGCATTGAATATTATAGAATTGTGTCGTACTGCTTCTTTGTGTGTCGATAGACTCAAATTGTGTTCAAACAATGCGTAGCCACCTGCGGGACTTACCCATTACCGTGACCCCGGTACGTAAAGGGCTAGTTAAGGACACCGTGGATTTTAGTCAGTACAAGTCTGACAGTCCCTCTCGCCCTGCCCTGGGTGGGAGGACTCATTTGATGATTTTACCACGATAAAAAAAAGCCACCTGCACATCTCTGTCGTTTACCTCGTTCAAATCCTGGAATGGAGGTAGGACATATCCTTGCCACTGCGAGGGGACTGGTAAGCCTCATTGGGCTTCACATTGGCATACGAAGCTGACTACGATCTTCATACATGAGAGACCGATTACAGAGAGAGAGAGAAAGTCTTGTCGATAATAAGAGAAGAAGAAAGGCTGTATTCAAGTAGCTAGTACACAATAATGATATAGGTTAGTAATATTTTTGTATTGTTATAACATTCGCCCTTGTGATGCGTAACCATTTGAACACTCTTGTTTTTTTTTACTGTAGTGAAATAAAAACTTCCAACATAAAAAGTTTTTATTTTTAAATCTAGGTACCTACCTTTATACTAGAAATCTACGCTACGGTACAGTAGTACTAATCTAAGTTAAAACGAGAACGACAAAAACTGTTATTTCGAGGTAACTCGGAATTATTCGGGATCTTACAGTCTCATTTAAAAAAGTTAAGCTATATAAAGATACGACTGTTTTAGTGTTATTAGAGTTAGGCTTCTTTTTTCACTAATATTAGGTAAGTATAAAAGAGGCTATGATCATTGATTACTATTTATGCTGAATTACTAGACATGGTTAACCTTTACTTCAACTACAATTTCGTAAACAGTACTAATAAAAATAAAAATAAACATTTTATAATGAAGTCGATTGAAAAGCAAGCCATGTGACTAGTTGGATGGTAGCGGGACTCATGAATTACCGTGACCCCGTAACGTAAAGTGCTATTGAAGGACACCGTGGATTTTAGTCAGTACGAGTCTGACAGTCCCTCCTGCTCTGCTCTGGGTGGGAGGACTCACTTGATGATTTTATCAAGCTAAAAAAAAGGCTCGCCTGATTGTCATAAAAGGACATCATAGCCTTGGAACGCAAAGAACAACCGAAAGAATAGGGAAGTTTTTTAGGCAGTAAGAGTTTGAAAGTCCCTTCCGCTTCATCGAGAGCGGGAGAACTCATTGTCACTTGTAGATTTTTCACCCCCAAAACTTGCATTCACCATCGTCAGTACGGCAATTTTGCAAACAATCTTCTTCTCTGCTCATCCTCTTTATACAAGTACGTCTTGTAATATGAAATTTTGCCAATAGCTGTGCTTGTCTTTCAGTGAATGAATAAAAATGATGCAAATACCTTCTCAATAACGGACAAAAAAAAGGAATCATGATTAATTAAGCGAACACCCTATAGAACAATAACTAAACGTATCCGTAAAGCCGAAACCGCGCGATCAAATTTGCAGCGTCAGCGCGCACGCAACCGCTCGAGAGCTGTGTGACATCACTATTGAGTATAATTATGTACGATTATTGTGCCGCAAAGATTTTACGCACATTATTTGAAGCTAGAACGCCTATTAGTGTCAATTTAGAAATAATGATGGTCGACTAAATCTAGACTGCATATTTAACGTCGCCGTACGGAAATCGCAATCGATAGGCATAAAAATTATGAAAGATTACATTTTTGACATATAAAAAAAACACCGTTGACTACATAACCCCTTAACATCTGGCGAGATAGTGGTCAAATGCGAGAATATCGATAAAAAAGAGACTGTTGATTGGGATTTCTGCCGGTTACGATTTTCTGAGATTGTGGACATAAACATTTTAAGGATATGAACTAACTATGTCACCTCAGTTCAGGTGTCGTAGTTTTCTTTTTTGTGTGAAAAGATTTAGATATAAGTCGGCTAATTATGGAACATGTTATTCCACACACCTTAATACTCGGAAAAAAGTATTTTTGAAATCGGAACTCGGTAAGAAAGTTATGCGTGTCGTACATAAAAAAATATACGTGTCGAATTGAGAAACCTCCTCCTTTTTCTGTCGGTTAAAATCGAACCTCGGCAGGCTTTCAAGGAAAGCCAATTTTCAGTTCTGGACACACATTAAACCCAACAAAAGTTTAAGCGCACCTCACACCGCAAATTCAGTACGAAAATTTCTAACCGGCGCATTTTCATGACCAAAATAAACAGTCCCAAAACTTCTACACATTCTATTAAATTAAGCCTTTCGGTTTGAATATGATAATGCTCGTTAATTTTTATCCGCTCTGCCGGTCCTCAATTACCCGGGCGGATGGATCCAACGGATTCCAACGTGATGCGATGGGAACCGACCCACCCGGGTTTCTTCGTTTTCACTCTTCGCCGATTCTCTGACTTGGGTACCCTGATTTAGACAATTAAATTAAGTTTTGGGCTAGAGTTTGGTAGAAGGGGGATGGATGGGCCAGCTGTCAATATGTCAGACTTAAATAGTGTATTTGTATAATAGTGTATATGTTTAGGATGTTGAAGAGTCTAAAGTTGTAGTAAAAGTGGAGAAGCGGTAAACATGTGCTAAAAACATATTGTAATATTTAATTTAATTTATTTTATTTCCAGTCACCTCACTTTGCCTAAGATCGTTTATGTAAATTTTCTGAAACTAGAGAAGAAACCCTTGGTATACATATGTATATCAGTCCCCCCCCTCCCCGTGTATAATATCAAACGTGGTCATTTCCAGTTTCTTAAACTTTATTTTCAAGGATAAGGCAATAGGCTATTTCACTTAAATAAAATATTAGTCCGAAAGATAGATTATTAAAAAATATTTGACACGTATTTTTTCTTTTGATACGTAAATCAAAATTGACGAAGATACAAAGCTTCTAAAAATCACAAAACGTCACGCGGACGGTACAATTTACAGGCGTTATGACGTCACAAGCGCTCCACTCCGGAATTTCGAACAGCGTTTTATCTTTGTCAATATTCATTGATTAAGAAAATACGCGTTTATTATTCTTTAACACTCTAAACTGTCGGACTAAACAGATTTTCATTTATGCAGTTTTATTATTATTTATTTGTTTATTTATGCAGTAATCTACCCTATTGGTTGCTATTAACTGTCCCGCATTACGCAGCGTTGTACACGTGTCCTACCACGCGTGTTTTCAATGCAAAGAGAGATACTTTTAATCTCCGTAAGAACACGAACCCGCTCTACGCTGCATTTTGCGGTGCAGTGTGACAATGGCGACAATCGCCTTAATACCACTACGCATTCTTGTTCATGCTTAATTTACTACACTGCCTTTTTTTTTTGGACTGTCAGACTCGTATTGACTGAAATCCACGGTGTCCTTTAATAGCCCTTTACGTTCCGGGGTCACGGTAATTCGTACAGTCCCGCGACCTACTACACTGCCTTAAAAAGATTTCAAGTTCAAACCAAACATTCAGATTCAAATCAAATCTCAAATATTTGTTCAAAAATATATAAACTTCAGCAAAGTTCAATATTTCATGAATGATTTGTGTTCGTCAACTCGTGCGCAACGGCGCGTGAAATCGTTCGGATCGTACGTGAGTCAGGACTGATCTAAACAGCATGCAATGCTTCGCCCGATATGATTTATATTTAGGGGCGGCTGTCCAATAGATGAAATGGTCGGAATAACCGAAATAAGCAATATTGTATTGTTTGAATTTTGAAGATCTTTGGTTAGCAGTTTATTCATAAAAGTTGATTTTTGCTAAGGTGTTTATTCGACCTGAATGATTTTATTATCTCGTCTAACACCTCTGATAACTTTTATGGTTCATTTTATTTTTGCATATTGAGCTGTTATTAATTTTTTTTAAGGACTGTCTAATCAACCAATATAATTTTTAAACGCGCTGTAATGCTCTCAGCTTTGCAAAATATAGAGTGTTTTTTTTAATCAATCTGTGCATATATTTTTTTTTATCGTGGTAAAATCATCAAAAGAGTCCTCCTACCCAGGGCAGGGCGGGAGGGGCTGTCAGACTTGTACTGACTAAAATCCACGGTGTCCTTCAATAGCCCTTTACGTACCGGGGTCACGGTAATCCGTTGGTCCCGCGACCCCGGCAGGCACCTGTGCATATATTAGCTTAATTCACACACACAAATTCAAGTACAAATGACAATGTTCTGAGGCCCTATGACTCTTCCTGTTTTTGTAACGTGAAGTAAAATTGGGACTGTAGCTCGATCACAAGATTTCAGTATTTTGTTTACAGCGTACCTACTTGAAGTATTTACTGCGTTTATTGTATGGGGGAAATGGAACAGCGCCTCTAGTGTACGAAGAAGGAACTAATTTTCTCCTTGAAATTAATGTCAAAGTCACAAAAATTGGAAATTCATGTTATGGCCGCTGGAACTTTGACATTACTTTGAAGTAAAACAATAGTTCCTATTTCATACACTAGAGGCGTTGTTTAATTTTTCCATATAACAAACGCAGTTAATACTTCAAGAAAAAAAAAATGTGTAAACATCCCCTTAATTTCAGGAAATCTGTTCAGCTGCAGTTAGTCAGTCCACAGTAAGCCGAAATAATTTCGTCGAAATCCGTAACAACTCTGAGTAATTTTAAGGTTTCTCGAATGAGTATCGTCCACTCCGCGCGTTCCACATTAAATACAATATTCTAGTTGTCAACTCTGAATTGAGTTGTGCATTTTGTGGTTTTCGTTCATTTTGCGTCCGCCATTGTTCGTAGCCATTTTGTTTTAAAAAGGATTATTCCGAACGAAATTATGAATTTTGTAGATATTCCTTTTAGGTTATATTCATTGTTGTTTAATATTGTGTGCGTATATTTCCGGAAATCTGATGACAAAGGATTGATTGAATGACTGAGTAGGTTTTTGTTTACTGCCGACCTTCTGTAAAGGAAACTGTGATCCTGCTGAACGCAAAGGGCTACTAGAACATGGTAGATTTTTAGTCAGTGAGTATCTGATGGTCCCTCCCGCACCACTCAGGTTAGGAAGACTCATTTGATGATTTTGCCACCCTAAATAAAAGAGGTCTTGTTAAACGTAAGACAAGCCCGCTGTAGATCAGGTGATGATTATGATAAGCGAAGATGGTAAGATAGTTTTGGAGAGTCCGTCCCCTACAGAACTAAGTGCAGAACTGTGAGAAACAGAGACAAAGAGACCCAGTATTGGTATATACGATAATCTATGCAAGTTTGTCGTATTTGAAGATCAGTTATAGACCATACAACAGCTCAAATGTCTCAATTGTAGTCACCAATAATAGAACAGTTGAACCAGTAATTCGATAGTAGGTAAGGCTTGACCGTTGGGCTGCCTTTACACTCAAAGCTAGAGGCCGTATCTTTGTGCTCTGAAAACGCAATTAGTGTTGCTTGCAATTGTGGAAGCGATCACACACATATGTGTGTGTGTGTGTATCCATAAGCTAGAACAATATGTACAAACACACTGCATTGAGTTGGATATTAATCTCTCTGTGATAACGGAAAGTTGTGTTGCATTCACTGATCTGACCAAACGGTTGTGTGCCACGTGATCTGTCCATTTCTTAAATGTTTCGTGTTCATAGCACAGAAAAGACTGATAGCTTAAATGAAAGGATTAAAATTTATTCGTATACAGCTGAAAAAAAAATGTATTAATAACTTTCGGCCAATTATAAAACCTTTTATACATGTCAAAAATAAAAGATATTTCGATTCAATTTCTATTAAGTTGTGAGACTATCTCGAATGCATTCGATATGCGAAAAGGAGATAGACATACGACTTCCCTAATCGAAGTATTTATAAATACAGATGATGATCTGCCGTCTTTTTAGTCGATAAATAAAAATGCAAGTATTAACGTACTTCTAATTCTGCGTCCATTTCCATGGCCTACCCCGATTCCCTTTCATCAAACGTAAGTTTCCCATAGAATAATCCTTAGGCTACACATATAAATAACAACAAACGTAGGTGTACATGTACAGTTAAATAAATGCAGTGTCAAATGATAATGTTAATCCGTCACATGCAATGTGTCGGTGTCGCGTCCCACGGGATTTATTGGGGCGAGCAGACGGGCGCGGGGTGAACGCTGCGTTTATTTGTTGTAATGTCTATTCAATCTGGAATTGTAGTTGTTGGCAATGATAGTAGTTTATGGAACTTTTGGATGTAGATTTTTGTAAGTCTCATTATTTAATTAAAGTTATAGATTCAACTCGTTGCTTTAGGCACTATTTATTTATGAACACATACCTACATTTATTTTACCAGGTAATATCCAAGTTAATAAAAGTAGTCATAAAATGCCTATGCTCAACCAAGAGATGACAATGGATAGAATATCAGGCACAAAAATATTGTGTAAATTGAGTTGACATTTACTTTTTAGCTGCTATAATGATTTAAACGACTTGTTAACAAATACTTTTGAGGTTTATTACGACTGCGCATAAATACTTCAATTACGCCAGAAGTGTCATATTTTTACCACTAAAGTTTACACTGATATGACGGTTCAAATAACGTAGCTACAAAACGCTCGTCTACAGCTCATAAATCAAAGGAAAATGTGGAAAAGGGGTGCGAAATGACACGTGTCGCTGTGTGCTGATTGGTCACATCGCCCCCGGGGTGCTGGGGTCGCGTGCCAATTATATGCAATAAGGGATAAGCTGATTTCGCTGTGTGGAATTTCTCCTTCTTTGCTATTGCTAGGTAACAAGTGACTGATGTATGAGACGATGGTTTTTTTTAAAAGGGTTCAAATGATAAGTATTTACTTCCAACACATACATACTATCAGTCCTGTAATCCACAAAGGTAATGTTTAAGTTTCATGTAGCTAAAAGAGGGTTGTATATTGCCATTAACCGGGCACAAATCTAGACAGCCGCTTTTCACGTAGAGATTTTTATTGAAAAACCCAAAATCTCTATCTATAAGTCTGCAGAGCCTGATTGCCTACCGCCTTATTTGTAGTTTTAATGATCCCACCTGCAGTTTAGGGGCCCTGTCCGAGGCCGCCACCATCGCTGTAAGTGGCAGGTTTTGGTCGAAGATTATTATAATAATACCTACTATAAGAAATTATTGACACGATGAAGAAGAACACTAAGTCCGATCTGGGAGCTGAACCCGATACCAACTCAAGAATACTGTTTGCAGCCATATGGAAGTACCATACAATAGGGACTCATACAATAGACCCATTTTGTATTTCCGAAGATACTTTATTGAGATTCCGCTTAATTTTATATAAGGAGGCAAATCACAATACCCTGATTTGTATAATGAGATAGCTCCCCGGACAACCATTTTCCAATTCAAACCACGTTATTTATCGAACCGTAAAATGATGTCCAAATGGCTTAACTATTCTCGTAAGCAAATACTTCGTCCGATTAAGTTATCACAAAGTGAGTATACTAAATCCAATTTTATTTAAACGGGGTAAAATGAAGGGCGAAAAAGAGCAAATGTAGGTACGTCAACAACACGGGAGCAGAGGAAGGGTCAGTTTATTTACGTATTGATAAACTCTTGGACATTTGACAATGGTGACGGTTGGCCGGATCAGCCAGTATAATTGGACCCGTTTTATTTAGAAATCGAACGTAATTTGAGTTTTTGTTTATTTATCATTTGATTTTTTTGTGGGTATTTTGTAGGGTCAAATCAACAATTCATTAAGTGTACTCTTTAAATGTTTAGCAGAAATATCCTAGCCATAGACATTTTTTTTTGGTTCTTTTCGTCCCTTTTTGGGACAGGCAAAGGGACTAGCCATAGACATAGTTTTGAAATAGGTTTTTTACTGATTGCATTTGTTGCGAAGAATTATTAATTATTTATAAACAGAATGATATACAGATGTACAAATTTTTTTCCAGATTCAATCCAAATTCTATTACTCATACCACCTTCAAATACAGACTCACAAACGTACCGAACATACATACAAAAATGTGAACCTCGTCAAGTATTACCAAGAAACTTATTTAGTATTTTCGCATGATAAATCCTCAAAAGGGCAGCATACACTGGCGACAGATACCGGGCATAAAGCGAGGGTCGGTCCCCAAGAGGTCCTATTGATACTGTTAATGAAATCCGTGACCCCCGCCAGATAAGTGCGTCTTCTTCATACATTTTTATCTTGGCAACTTTTGAAATGAGAAGGCCGGTACTTGAGATAAAGATTTACTTTTAAAACAGTTTTTTTTTAGAGT
Organism: Agrotis puta; assembly: GCA_943136025.2. Lineage (NCBI taxonomy): Eukaryota > Metazoa > Arthropoda > Insecta > Lepidoptera > Noctuidae > Agrotis > Agrotis puta. The sequence goes on along the minus strand of OW964176.2, from coordinate 4,481,797 downwards.
TTTAGGAGTTACTAAAGATTATATTTATTTTCTATTTATTCAAGAGATGCTATTACAATTTTTCAATCAGCGATGAAAGGTTAGCAAAGTAAGCAAGAACTGCTAATTTACTATGAAGATTAAGTTGGGTGTCTAATAAATAATTCGAAAAAATATTCAAAAATGGAACGCATCTCAAACAGAATGATTTGATTGGTGGATTGTGGTCGCTTGTCACCCCCCCCCCCTGGTCCCGCTCTTGCACATACTGTGTAATTTTGCCATGGGCACGAACCTTACGTCAGTGACAAAAATTAAATAAATAATAATGTGAATTACTGTGATAAAGTGTCTCATACCGTCTCCAACTCTCCAAGGCCCGGATCTTCGCTTATTCGGTAAGTGATTATAGTTTTACCAACCATCGTACATTTCCAAACTTATAATAAAATACCCATGATGTTTTTATCTCATACCCACTATTTTTTTTTGTGATTGGGAAGTATAATGGGGAGTCTAAGCGAGCCCACATACTAAGAAATTTCAGTCAGAAAAGTTCTGGTGCACCCCGCATAATATCAAAAATTTTAATCCGTCAACTTTTACAATACAAAATGTATGCACCGAGTGCTTTCCCGCGAGCGTCTGAACTTTTCTGACAGTTTTAATGCAGTTGCGTTAAATCGCCGATCATTAAGTAAAACCAGCCTATAGAACTATCAATTCTAAAGCAGCATTCACACTATTCAGCAACTGCGCGTGTTCATACGTGATCATTACACATTCTGTCGGCGTGCGATATGAAATGTGCATTTACACATAATGTGGACTAATTGTAATGCAAACGGTTACGTGGCAAGAGGAGGTGGTGATAATTGGCAACCACCTACGTGCCCATTGCGCTCGTCGAAAAACACGACGAATCGTTCGCGCTGATGTGAATAATAATTCCCTCTTTGGTTTAATCATATTATCGATAATGGTTTAATTTTTCTGCAGGACTTTTGTTGGGTTTTGTTTTAATTTTGAGCGGTTCTGTTCAAAGCAACGTGTTTCGTACTGTTGTTTATATCTACTTCACTACTAGATGGAAAATGTCTATTTGGCATTGCTATTTTTAACATTGATGTCGTATTATTGTAATCATCATCCAAAATACTATGGCTTATTTTAAAACACTTTATGAGAATCTGAAATTAATTATTGCAAGCTTCCTTAAATATTATTTTTTCAATCCCTTCCCTCAATTAACTTAACATTTACTTTTCCTCACATTAGCATAAACTCGTAATGAAATGTGAAGTTTTTCACACGTGCTAATTGTAAGGAACGCCGCGGGCGGCGCGCCCACAAATTGTATTATCAGACCTCAAAGCTCAGACGTGTGTTTGCGCCGCCTTCGTTTGACGTTCCGCGTTGCACTAACTCGTGTGTTGCAGTATCACGTTCTGTTGTTGACTTGAAAACTGGGAATTGTTCTGTTTTATTCATTCTTGTTTGTCGTTTGAAGCGAAATCGTAGTGAGAAAAGAGATTTGTTCTCAAACCGAAAATTGAACGACATTGTCAAACTGCATTGACTATGAAAATATCTCTTCTGCATTTGTCAAACAGACAGGCGAAAGCGTTTCTGAAGCGAGACATCAGTCCAATAGTTCTGACACGCTATCGGATCGCTTTCGCTTTTTTATGTGACTGGTTTCAATCAATTCTATACATTACAAATAAAAACGTCATGCTTCGCATTCGCCACGCCAGTCTGTTTGACAAAGGCTTATAAGTGAGGAGGCGTGTGTTGTAGAACATTACACCACCCTAGGAATGTCTCCTGTGTCGTGGCTGCGTTTCAAACATATGAACTCACATACACAATCGCCTAGACTTTGATCAACTATTTGTAGACCATACAAATATAGCGCGCCGCGGATACGCAGCGCTGCAGTCCAATCGCTCAGCCACTGCACCAACCGTGCCATCAGCTTCATTATAGGCTGAATAGATTTACGGTAAACAACAAATAAAAATTTTGTGGTAACCACCAACTCGTATTGGTTCCACTTAGAGGATAGCCTAGATGAGACCTGGCGAGAGGGATGTTGTATTGTTGATGAGATGCTTGATTGGGTGTGCTATGTTTACAAATAAAAAAAAGCATTTTCATGTTTGTGTGGTAGGTTTGAGTTCTTTTCTTTTCAATTCTATCAATAAGTAGCAGCCCTACACTTTTTTTCATAAATCAATTATTAAAAAAAAAATAAGGAACCCTTCTAATAATATCAATCAGTGATAAGTATAATCTGTTTTCATCCCTTGCCATATTCCCTTGTTGCTCTTAGATTCTATTTTAGATACTAGGATAATCCGATATTAGTTTTAATGAACATGTCAATCACGTGTAGAAACATGGTTTTGTATTAAATGTAGACTATTGTTGAAGATTAATGAGAATATTTATCGATCAAAGGATTAATAAAGTTTTGTTGGCAACGTCTCCAGGGGATTAGATAGTTAACGCGATCTACCAGAAGAATAAAGTTATAATAAAATGAGCCTTACATAAATACAACTGCTGTATTCCTGCTCAAACTATTCCCTATTTGTTGGAGTGTCCAAAGTGCCATAACACCCACACTTCTCGTACAAGATCACCACTTTTTGGAATGGTTCTTTACGGCATAAAAAAGAATATAAGTAAACATGATAGAACGATCATATAGGTTATAGAGATGTTTTGAGTTGATTTCCATGTTCTATCCTAAAATCTATTTCTAGTAGTTGAGTAAAATCCTAAAACGGCAGCAGGTACGTTGGTTTCATTCAATTTTTGTCACTCACTTAATCAAAACAGAATTGCAACAAAGCAGGAATGCTCGTAACACGCACTGCCTCGCTTTGTGCATGAAAAAGAATTAAGGAAAGTCACCAGCCCTACACCCACATGAATGCACGCCGACAATAGCCAATTTGACACTTTAAGTGACAATGAAAAACTTAAAAAAAGTAACAATTAGGGTTGTTCCCATCGTTCCATTGTAAGCTACGGAAGCTAGCATTTAAAATTCCATTAGGCACTTTGAATCGAACTGGTAATAATTGGTGTAACCCTATTGACTTTTCATATTGGTGGCACTCGCGTTGCTTGGACTATGTGATAACCATTTAAGTCTTAATGGCCTAATCGATGGTTGTTAGTGTCATTTCTGTTCTAGGCTGTAAAACGATTTAATTTTTATTGAAAGTTGAAAAAGATTTTTGAATTTTTATTTTAATATTAGATCCAAATGTTTTTAAGTCTAAATATTGTGTGTGTTCAAAAAATCTTTTGAATTTCACTATAAAAACAATTACATTGTACGCATCAGAGTGGAAGATAACTGAACTACAAAACAAAATATTCTAATTTCCCCTTCGATAGAGTGCGAAAGTGCGAACATAGTTTTTTATATGGCCAATTAATTTTTCAGTTTCAACACGACTGGGTGGCCACAGCCGCAGAACAAAATGTGATGTCGCTTGTCAAATTAGTGACGGTTGTGAACGGCCATTTTGCTTTTTTAAATTTCGAACGCTGCATGATTGGCGACTGTTATTGAACGCGCGCTTTCGCCTGGAAACGGATGCGTTCAGTCAGTGGGAAAAGTTTACATGAAACTTTTGTCACATTACTTTTTATTATCTTCATATTTCTCTATATTTGGTTACTTGTGAGTGAACAATAGTTTCAGAACATTTACATAAATGGTCTTAGACAAAGTGAGGTGACTTTTTGATATCGTGGTAAAATCGTCAAATGAGTCCTAGTCCTAAAATCCACGGTGTCCTTCAATAGCCCTTTACTTTGGCAGGCTTTGGCCCTCTAGAGGGGGGAGGGGGGCGTCATTTTTGCTGACACTCTTTGAGGCGCGCGTGGAACACAACGCGTCGTCGACCCGGGCATGGTCCATGATCGGACAGCGAGTTGCCCATTACCCGCAGCATGGCCTCAACCAATGCCAGGCGCGACCGCCGTGTCCTCACGACGGCGATAGGCGGAGACCGCCTATCGCCGTCGTGAGGACACGGCGGTGCTCTGCCCAAGCGGGGCAGTCCTGCCCCGTATGCTCCACCGTGTCCTCCGGACGATCCTCGCAGTGATGACACCCAGGCGTTTCTTTTCTCCTCATCAGACACAGGTACCTCCCGAAACTTCTGTGTCCGGTGAGGACCTGTGTCATGCGGTAGGTCAGGATGCCGTGACGCCTATCCAGCCACTGCTCAAAGTGGTGTCTTGCGATTGCGGCGTGCGCGTGATAATTTTGGTATTAGAATAAGAATAAACAGGGAATTTAATTGACTTGACCTATAATATTAAAGTATGAATTTAATTTTCACTGAACAAATCCAATCACGAAAGTTCAACTTTCGTGATTGGATTTCACTTAAAATAATAGTTTTTGCTTTTACTATAACTTTATGGCTATCGTTAAGTCTCTGGTTCGTGTAAAGCTTATTTATTGTTCCAATTAGTGGAAAATTGGCGTAATTAAGATCGGCCGTCAACCAATTTTCGTCAGTTGTGTACCTTTAATTTATACAGGACCAACGTAACCTGATATTTTATTCCATCCATATGCGTAACTTTTAATGTCTGCCCTTCAAAATTACGTGTTTATTTTCTAAAAAACAGCGCTCGTCGCTCTTCTGAAAGCAACGTGGTGCATGCAAAACTTTGCCTTTCTTGGCAATATGTATTACCTATACGTCAAAGAGTATAAAATTGACATAAATGGTTGTATTTTCTCCCAAATTAATGTAAGTAATTTTGGTAAACACAACATAATATTATTGGTTCGATGAAAAACATATACATGACAATCTCTTGATAAGCACTAATGCATGGATTTGTAGAGCATTTATAAATAAATGATTGATTGAATGAATGATTTACAATGAAATAAGGCATGATACTTAAACCACAAACCTTTCTTCTCAGATGCAATCAACTCATAGGTATAAAATGGCTGCGTTCTTAAAAAAAAGCCACAGCAGCCACTTTTTAAAATGGCGAGTTTTGTACGAAGTACCGGCGGCGCGGTTCGATGTAATTTAATTTCATGAGTGGCCTACCAAGCCTCGTACGCTGAATCGTAATAAGCAAACTTCGGAACAAGTTTGATAAGCTTTCGGGGCAATTACCAAGATTAAATAGCTGCCGGTAAGGGCTTTCTTAATATAAACGTTGTACGTTTTAATGTTATAGTGAGGTTTTTGAGTTTTATTGAGAGTTGTTCGAGTGGCTCGTTTGTGGGCTAACGCTGTGTATTGGTTTTGTAAGAGGTTATTCTGATATTGGATAGGATTATGGTGCTCGAAAATTATGTTGATTACTCTCCCTAGATGCTTATTTACTAATAGATAGATTCGCTATCATTTTAGAAAAGAAAAAAGCTTTATATTAACTTTAAATTTTGTCAAAAAGTTTCTATAAAAGATCAACAATGTCCTATCCTGTCTATTCAAATAAAAACCAAGAATTTCAAGCTTGAATTACCTTAAACACACAAACAAAGGCAAGTCCACAGGAACTGATAGTCAAAATGTCCCCTAGGTATCCAATTAGTGTGCCTCCCGTCCTCCTAACGAGCTGTCAAACTTTTTGCACGCGCACCCTTTGTTTGTCGCAAAACGGCCAATAATGGCGATACTCGCGTATTTTCACTTTTAGACGGAAAAATCGCGAAAATGTTAGAAGGTTTTTTGTAGTTTTGAGGAGTTCAGCGATGGCATGTCTTTTGATGGCGACTCAATTAATTACGTTTTGAAAGCTTTTTTGCGGAAAGAAGTACTTGACTTGAACTTACGTCCTGGATAAGCATTCCAGATGCTTTACCAACTAAGCCATCGTAGTACTGCTCGGCGAGGTCGAATTTTTCTTTCCATTGCTTTGTCTTTGGTAATGTTGCTTTACGTTTCGCTACTCACGCGCATAAAATAATTAAAATATTGAAAAATCTACATCTGGTTAGACTAGAAGCCAACATAGTTGAAAAAAGGCTGTACAGACAATGGCAAGATTCAAGCAAGTTTCTGACAAGCCATATTTTTATTCTCAAATAATAACGCATATTGAGAGAATTCGCCAGTTTAAACTGAAATGTTATATTCAATCAAACGTAACAAATTGAATTGTGCGGAACCGGACCGAACGGGATGCGGGATGGGGTTTTCCAGCAAATGGCGGACCAACGAACCGATGGCACCGTCAGCTTCCTTCAATATTTCTTATTTACATTTTGATTTATATGCGAAAATATTTGCTGGAGAATTATGGGATGAAGTGTCCGTGAATTTGTGCTTAAGTATTATGTTTAGTGTTTGGTTTTCCCTTTGACTTTGATGTATCTTGTCCCTATTTTTCATATCAGAGTGTTGTCAGGGCGTTGGTTTTCAGTTAACTATCCTCCTCAAGTTAATCAATAGCACTCATGCTTTTCTAGTCTTGTTTAAGGAAGTGGGGCCAATAATTGAATGGTCATTTTTTTCACATGTGTGCAGAAAACATGCTTCAGATATGTGGTTGTGAACGCAAACCATTTGTTCAGTATTTTATTATTTTTTGCAAATTCTACCCTACTGGAACAAAACAATTGGGGTAATAGCTTTTTGAAGTGTATCATTAAGTAAAAATACAGCAGATTATAGCTATCGTCTGCTCTCTCATTTTTAAGTATCTGTTTTTTCCGTCATTATTAATTGAACCTCTAATGATTCATATTGGATTTTGAAGCTCCAAAGTAACACCAAGAAAAATAAAATCAAAATTATAACTCAATAACAAAGCTTCGCTAACCGCAGACGGTTCAAAAATAAACGTGACCTCAATAAGAAAGTAAAGTATCAAATCCGCGTTAAAGATTACAAGCTACTTTCGTTCGGTAATAAATTACTCGTTGCGACACCGTGCGACTTCGTGCGACAGCGTGCGATACGCTGCGAATGGCGGCGAATTAGCGTGACGTCACTTCGGAACTTACCTAAGCGATAATGACGAAATTTAAGGAATGTTAAGGCGACGGCTTAAAGTCTGAATACTTTTTTATGGACTGTTAGTAGAGTATTATTTGTTGAACATTGTTTTAGATTTATGATGGTTTTCATGGGGCTTGCACTTAAGAAAAACGGAACAACGATCATTCTTTGTCATTACTGTTTAAGGATATTATTATTTTAAGATTTTTTCGAAACATTAGTAAGTGTTTAGTCTATTATTTCCACGTTTATGAAAATCGAGAAATAACCAACAAAACAAAATGTTACAATTTTATTTCCGCATTCAATATTAAACCGTAATCGCTGCAGTTTAAATAAAATACATCCCTCGCTTCGCCGCAAAACTTAAACATTTATTCGCGATCGGTATTGACAAATTAAATCGTTATTAATTTGCAAGCGTTCGGCAACAGCCGCGCCTTGAATTCATAAACACTGATTGTCAAATATGTGTCTATTGCCTCGTCTGGTTTAATTATTGATCATTTACTAGTGGGGCGAGGAGTCAAGGACATCGATTTCTATTCCAGATAAAATAGTAGGTAAATGAATCAACTAAAATTCCTGCAAAAATGATTAACTCTGAATATTATTTATCATAAATCTGTAGAAATCAGCGCTATAAATGTTTTAAAGGCTTGAGTTCTATAAATCTGATGAAATAATTCCTTATAAAATAAGAATTGGTATGTATAATTTTATGATCCTTAGTATGGAAACAAACTTCTGTAAGTCGTTTCTTCACCAACAGAGATTTAATCACATTATAATAGACGTCATGACGCCCAACAACGACCTCGACACCCCACAATAATCTTATCACCAACCCAATTCCCAAAACACAAATTATTCGTACAATCCTTGCGGCCCCAAAATCACAGAATATGCATAATTTAGATTTTCACAGCGCAATCTAGTACGAAGACAAAGCAAAACAGTATGTAATGATCAAAGTTATACTTGTTCGTCACAATCGTCAGCCGCTACGAATATTTGCATACAGCCCCCGGGAGTAGACACGAGGAGATAGTTTGCACTTAACTACTTTCATTTACAAGTCGTATGTGTTTCTTGGGGTTGGTGGTTTTTTGGGTGTTTCTTGGTAGTTAGGACACACTTGATCTGGCAACACATCTACTCATAGTCAATGGATTAAATGGAGGAAAGTATGGTGACTACTCAGAAAACAGCAGATGATAAACTCTCATATTGTTTGTATAGTGCGTGCTCTATCTGGTTGGAAGTGCACGGGGGAAGTTTTAGGAAGGAATTAGGGAAGTCTTTGCGCAGCAGTGGGCAAGAACAGGCAAATAAAAAAAGTTCAGGGCAGCCTGGGTATGGAACGGATTGAATAATTATATTAGAAGAACAAGGAATACTCCCAAATTACGGTTCATAATTTTAGAACTTTCGTTCAGGTTAATATTTGAAACCTATGTTAATTTGACACTTACCTAAACATCTATCTTGTTCATATTCAAATTGACGAAAGGTTTGAATTTCAAAATAGAAAATTATAAAAAAAAACGACAAGACTCACCTACGATATAAGGCGTGAAGGTCTTACGCAACATATAATTTGCTTAGTACAACCTAAGACCACAATCGAATGTAACACAATATACTGAGCACCATAGAACATAATATACATATATATACAGACAATATTATAATAATATGTTGATTTTTGTACACAAAACCCAGGTGGAGAAACGAGCCACCCTCCTCAAAATTGTTAATATACACAGATCGATGTCTCGAAAGATCTTAGCTGCAAATAATGCAGTGAAAACTTAAAGATACAAAATACGGGATTATGTTAATTTTAAGCTACTTTACCATTCAAATCCTATCTCGGGGTGTCTGGATTCGGGTCTCAGAATTCGTGAGTTTCGTACCTGTCGGTTTACTCTTAAGAATATTGTTCAGTATCGGGTGTTTACATTGCTTAAGATATACGGGATTGTTCGCGAAGTAATGTTTCAATTTAAAAAAGTTTACATTTGCTAGGGTTATTCAAGTAAGGAGCTTAGAAGAGAAAATTATAAAAATATCTATACTAAAATATGTTATTATTTACATTATTCTATTTAGGTATTGGAACAGAACTGGAACTACCTACCAGTCGGAACTGAAAATATTTTTTTTATGATATCCGTCTTGATGAGGAAAACTATTCAACCCACGTGACTACTACTACGTGCAATAATGACGTTATGGACCAGTGTTCTTCAACTATTAGTTTCCGTCACTCCTGCGATCGTAATTCAAACAATGACTTCGCATTTTAAACCAATCTAAAAAATAACTCGTACCGTAACTAAAGACATTAAAAAATAAATAAAAAAACTTATACCCTTTAATTTTTTCACATGGGTCCACCGTTGGCCCGTGCGAGGGGCGTTGTTCTGAGGGTCCGAGTCTATGGTCACCCCGGCTTCACCCCAGCGGCGTCACCCCGGCTTCACCCCAGCGGCGTCACCCCGTCACTGGTAGTTATACGCGTCACTTCACACATTACAAGGGTTGCTGATTGGCCACGTTTCTCCAGACCTTCGTTATTTTATTTAGTTATTAACTTTTGTTCGGTTGATCTCGTCACGGTGCTTTCTGATCTTTGTCGCTTGGTTTCCTTTTAGGGGTGTCAATTTAACGTTGATTTTTGGCAATTTTTTAAGGTATTGTGGTGGAAATGGGTCTCGTATTAAATAAGCTACTCTGTGGAAAATAACATTATTGTAAAACTGAAAATACTTAGCTGCTCATTTAAAGTCCTGCTTAGTCACAGAATTATCTAACTACTCGTAGGATACCGCGGCCTTGAAACGCAAAGAGCATGTTAAGGAATAGGGTGGTCATTAGTCAGAAAGAGTTGGACTGGTCCTTTCGCTCCACCCAGGGGACGGGAGGACTCATAATACGCATGATGATTTTGATACACCCCTTCAACAAAAAGGTGTTCTTTTAAAAATATTTGAGCCCCGTTTGAACCTTATATGTTTCATTTTATGATATTAGGAATAGGGCCCTCTAATAAAACCTATACATAAACAGACATTCTAGGCAAATTCCATTTTAAAGCAAATTAAAAACGTGTGCTATTTATATATGATTTTCATTTTTAATGATGTCGGTGCTTAAAAAAGGTTACTAAGATGATCGGCTTTGGCAACCTAATACATTATGAAATCATGTTTTATTTATTAATTTCTCGGTAAGGGTGCACAAATTACGAACCCTTCATTCCTTTGCTGTTTATTTTGGGTTTTTGAGCATATTTATTAAAAAAGGGAACACAACTTTGCAATAAAAGTAAAAAGACAAGCTTTTAAAATGGTTTCTTTAACTATCTTCGCTCAATCGAGTGGAACGACTCAGTTATCAATTCCCTATATCGAGAGATGAGTTTCCATAATGATGGCAATAGGGAGCTTGCCGTGTATCTCCGCTTGAACCGTGGTGCAAGTTATAAGCTGAAGTAAGAGACAAAACTTACCATTTTTTTTTAGGTGGTAGAATCATCAAATGGCCCCTCCAGCCCTGGAAGGAGTGGAAGGGACTTTCAAACTCGCACTGACTAACATCCAAAGTGTTTCTTCAATTGCTTGACCACTGCCTCCCCTGATTTTTATCTATTTTGTCTACCTAAAATAGTTTCCTATTTTCCTGTTTAGGCTCTCTGTGCAAATGCTTTAATATTAATACAATTTTAACGTAATTTTGTGTGTACCCTAAAGAAACAAGGAGAGAACGTTAGGATCCTAATTTAATGGAACAGTTCTACATTCCGCGTTATTTTTTTTCTATCTACCTTGGACCACACACAGTCTTAAGCCGGTCATTTGGCCGTAATAATCGTCCAGTGTGCACGTGAAAGAAACAGGCGGGGCGTCCACTCTTTATTATCTTCATTCGCGTGTAATTGGACAAGACGCGTCCAGGACAGCCGTGTGCAGCGGGGACGCTTCAAAAGGACTTATAGTTTTGAAGGCCGTTTGAAACGCTGCAAATAGTATAAATGTATGATTTTGATACAAACTGCGTGAAAAGTTTAAGGAACGTATTTACATTTAATTACTGTCTTTTGAAGCACTCTATTATAAGCATTTGCTTATAATAGAGTGCTTCAAAAGACAGTAATGTCGGAACTAAGGTTTTGTGCAAAAAGTATGAGGCGGCTGGAGTACTGTCCGTTTACTTTCGTCTACAGCCTTTGGTCCTTCACATTATGGTCCTTCGAGCTGGAAAATGCACGCCTATTAGCCCGACCTCGAAAGTGCGTATTCTTTCTTGCATAGCATGGCTGTATTTTTTGAGACCTATGCTTCCCCACTTCCACAGCAACGTGCGGAGGCCTACTGCCCCAAAATTATTACAAATTTTGTGGATACAGGTAATTGGGTCTGAACACTTTAAAACACCAAAATGTATGGTATTACTCGTATAAATGGTTGTAATAAGATAATTATAACTACATTTATATCTCATTGCGTCTATCGTGATTCAAAGTTATTGTCTACAATTTTTAAATTTAAGTAACATTCGTCCGCGTGTGGAGCAGCCCATAAGAAGATCAACGTTTTTGTTGCTTCAATAAATTAATTATTTCCTTGAACAAAGTACTTCCACGAGAAGACATCGCTAAGCACTTACCCGGCCCCCTTACACGACAAACATGGAAACAACCATGCAGCTTAAACTGAATTAAACATTACATTTGATTGATACGAGTGCGAGCACGAGTACGACAATAAGTAGAATAGTACTAGCAGGTACAATCGCCCTCAAAAAGATGTAAACATCGACAAGATTTCGTTCGTTTGTCGATAATTTTATATTCCCTAATATTGTAACAACTTGTAGCAAAAACTCGTTAAGTACTCGTAACTTTTCTTTTTTGCCGTGTAGAAATCATCAAATGAGTCCTCCCGCCCTTGGAAGAGCGGAAAGGACCGTCAGACTTGTACTGACTAATATCCTAACTAAGTACTTACGTGTCCGTGGGACTGTATTAACAGGTAACCATGAACCTGTAACGTAATGAGCTATTGAAGGAACATAGAGGATTTTAGTACGAGTACGAGTCTGACAGTGCCTTCCGTTCCACTCAGGGTGGAAGGACTCATTGGACGATTTTACCAAAAAAAAACTGTTACTTGTTTAGAGGCCCTAACGTGTAATAATTTGTTTTGTCTCTACTCATGTCGATGTCACAAATATTATAGATTACGACAATATTTTTGTCGATGTGGATTGTGGATATATTTTTAAGGCTGAGTGTACAAGTACGCAAGTAAGAGCGAATCCATTACTCGCACGCAATCTAAGTTGCAAGTTGCGGGTCACAGCTTAAGTTGAAGTTAGATGGTTCCTACGTTTGATCGGATTGAAACTGTTGAAGATGCTTTTACGTTATGAGTTTAGGAGAGCCTTTGTTTAGCTGACTTGCAATCTTGGATTATTCAATTTCGGAGTGGATTTCAATTAATTTTGTGTTAATATCATCTAAGTTATGTGAGCTTAACTATCGTATTATATCTATCAGTAAAGTGTTTTACCGGTTGGGATCTGAAGGAACCAAATGCTTGCTGGGGTCGCGAGAGGTTACCACTGCCCTGAAACTCAAAGGGCATTTGAAGGAATAGGCTGGTTTTTAGTCAGTCAAGTCACAGTTCATTCTACTCAACACGGAGTAGGAGGATTCATTTAATGTTGTTCCAACAGAAGGATGTTTCAAAATAAAAATAAAAGTTTGCACACTAATTGCGTCCAAAATTTAAAAGATACCAATTATACGTGTATATATGTAGTAGGAGTGTACCTATTTTTATAATTTATCAACTTCACAAAGTTCGAAATTCAAGTTCAGTTTCAAATTCCTAAGTTTGTTTATTTACACTGCAGTTTAAATAAAGTAACAAACACAATACACTGCACTATTATTATATTACTAGCTTTTTTAATCTTTAACGAAGGGGACAAAGCCGCGTGAGAATCGAAGGCCAGCGTGACGTTTTTTAATTTAATCTTTATATTCATGTTTAGTAATAATTGATTTTTAGTATCACTTGATTGGTCGAAGGGTAAACAAAGGGTATTGCGGGGTTGTCTAAACACGGTAATGCAATCTGGAACACAAAGGGCAACCGAAAGAACTGGTTTATTTTTGGTCAGTAAGAGTCAGACAGTCCGCTACATCCAGGACGGGGTGTCTCATTTATGCTTTTGTCAAACAGACAGGCGAGTCCGAAGCGATACTGAACCGATACGAGACGTCAGTCCGATAGTTCTGTCACGCTATCGGATCGCTTTCGCTTTTCTATGTGACTGGATTCAAACAATTCCATACATAACCTATAAAAACGCCTCGCTTCATATTTGCCACGCCTGTCTGTTTGACAAAGGCTTTAATGATTTCCCACCCAAAAAAAAAGAATAAATACAGAACATGTTAGGACATCAACGCACAAATTATTTCAAAGAGAACAATGGAAGTTTCTGGACCTACCGTAGAAATGTTTAATTAGTGTTTATATAGCTGCAAACAGCGTCACAATGTGGTTACTCTTATCAAAAGCATCTACTCTTTCAAGGGGGGAAACAACATCATGATACTGTCTGTACATGAACGTGTATTCGTATTGCTCTATTGCAAGTCTACAAATTTTTAAAGGAATTTGGGTTAAATAAAAACACGTTATAGGTGACACGTCACCTATAACTTGCGGACAACTGAGACGCTTCTAACGACACCTCATTTATCATGTTATGATAAGTAGTTTAGAAGTTATGAGGGAACAAACAAACAAACATACATACATACCGGTCAAAATCATAACCCGTAGCTGGGTAAAAAGTAACAGTAACAGCGGGTTTTAAAACTTATATTTATAACGCACCTGGATGGAAGGTGCTCTGAACAAAATGAACGAACATCAACAACATTAAAAAAAAAAACACTACTTGACTTAAAACCCCAACAGCCTGACGACTGACATTACGAGTACCATGATCAACGCCAGCTATAATTGAGCACATAAAGTGGTATAATGAATGTAGCGCCACCCACCATAGTTAACAACCGCAAACAGAATATGAATCGGCGGGACGCAATCAGCTACATTTTGTTTGATTTGCAATCCATCTCGTTATCACCACGGCCAATATTGCCAGTTAAATAATCACTATCATTGTTGCGATCAGTGTAAAAGTGCTTGTTATGTGTTCTAGAATAGAATAGAATATACTTTATTTTACACTAAAAATTTTAAAATAATGCTTTACAGAATTGCTTAATGTATAGTTACAATGGCGGTCTCATCGCTAATAGCGCTAATAGGTTATTATAGAATAACTAGGTTATGATCACGGCTTTGCCCACATGAAGTTCGGTAATTATATCCTTCAGGAATGTCATACTGGGATGAAAAATGAATCTGATGTATTAATCCATGTTGTAAACTATCTATGTACCAAGTTTGATCCAAATCCGTTCAGTAGTTTTTGCGTGAAAGGCTTACAAATAGTAACAAGTAAGAAGATGTGACGTACTTTATGGTTGTGAAAACTGGATAAGTATGACTTAAAATTAAAAAAAGGTAAGAAGATTTGGAAGAGATCTACACTAAGAATTGGAGGAAGAAGATAGAGGGCACAAACCGAATAAAAAATCAGGAACTTTTGTCGAGTTGTTTTGTTGTCTAGCTTTTTTCTCATCTCTCTCATTTCTCATCATCCACGATGGAACTTTCCTTACATTTCATTTACTATTACATTTTATAGTAGGGACTGTCTGAATGACGTAAAACGAGCATCAAAATACGACAAACAAAACTTCCGTTCATCACATTCAAAAATCAAGACACACACGTAATCAAAAAAGGACAGTTGAAAACGTAAAACAAAAGTCATGGTGGACACTGCGCAAAAGTTAACACTATTACCTTCACTCAGTTATTCGAACGAACCCATATAAATGAAGTGAAATTGAATGAACCAATGCGTTATTGTCAACGGTTTATTGTTTGAATTATGTTCAAGCTGTTAAATTGTCACGGGGTGAGTGGTATACTAAGCTTTGTAGTGTCAGTTGATTTATATGATATTTTTACGATTGCTTTGATTTATAACGATAAGCAAGGGTGTTTGGAGTGATATACAAGACAGTTTCAAATTGATTTTATCAACATTTTTGTATAAGGTTTTAGGTTATTTTCGTTAAAAGCGCGTTGGGTTGACGATATCGTCAAAATCGCAAGGAACTAGATGAGGTGCGTAAAGAACGGAGAATATGGCAGTAAAAGGGGGAGGCCTATACCTTTCAGTGGGTGATCCTGGGCTCAAATGATGATGAATGAACCTCTTCTTTATTTGCTGCAAATTCCGGCCATGCCTGCCCCGTCAACATGATGATGTGATCCAACCAATTTCTACCAACGCGATACATGAACTCTGCTGTAGTAACAACAAAAAGATGCCTCCGTTATATTTATTTATTTATACTTCATGTACAAATTAATGGTACATAGGCGGACTTAATGCCAGAAGGCATTCTCTTTTATATCCTTTGTAAGACCAGAAACAAAAAACGAAACATACTCGATTATTCCGTCTTTCCCACAAAACCATAGTTCACAAATTCTCATGGCTCGTACCTGTCGGAAGGTATTCCTCCATTCTACGAAAGATACCCGCTTCATGAGTGGTTGGATCTGAACACAAACAACCAACTATGCAGACGGCCCCGACTAGATGCACTCCATTTAATTAATGCCGATTTACTAGTTAGCAGTTGTTAAGCGAATGTGTGGGGTTGCTGCGAATTGGACCGGTGTGTTGTGGATGCGTTTTGTGAGACTGTGGACTTGGTTCACGTTTCCGTTGGACATTAATGTAGACAAGAAGTTTTGAATATTTTTTAAAGTGAAAACTTCTTTAGCGGCGTTGTGCACTTTTTTGGAATGTATAAAAATGTTAAACTCGCGTCAGGACACGTGACCTGATCGAAAATTCGTAAGACGGCGCAGGGCGCTTACGCGAAAGTTCGTGTGTGTTTATTACTATTCAATTTTTCACTTCTGCTGGCACTCCCAGAGTGCAACCCGACGTTTTTTTTTTGGATTTAAGAATTTATTTTGTTTTATAACTTTATCTTCTCTAAATGCCCATGGTTCCTTAATAACTATTCACTGCATTTATCTGCTCAATTTTACGTTCAGCACTACCACAAAACTTCGAATTATTCACACTCGCTTTTTTTTGCGTTGTTTATGATGTACAAAATGTTTGATTGACGGGTTCGTGAAGAGTAGCTTCACACTTAGTATACTTACTTAGCATGATCTCTTCCTCGTCTTGCAAGTAGCTCTGTTTCTACTGGTATCCTAAGAATCTTTATTTTGATAAAGTTCATCGACGGATGATAGGAAACGTTGTTAAGTAGAGAGCGTAAGAATTATAAAAGATAAACGTTGTCGTTTTAAAAATTATTCAAATTGTGGTAAAAAACAACTCTATCTCAAGATAGATTGGCTTGACATGGATTAATTACATTATGAATTTGGCATAAAAATGGCTTACAATTGTGTATTTCAGTTCTTGTACCATGCAGACAATACCGCAATAAGTAATCACTTTTTTATGCTATCAGTGTTATTTTACTATTATTTTTTAATGTTAGGTACTTTCACCATTGACAGCGATATGGATGAATAATCTTCAGTCTTCATATTAAGTTGAATATCTTTTTTCTTTAAAAACAATCTTTTCAGTGATTAGATAGACAAACAACTATCTAATCACTGAAAATATTGTTTTTACTCGTACCTAACGCCTCATCGTTACACGCATACGGTATAATGTTACAGTCCAGTGTGAATGAAGGCTTATAGTTTATCGACTGGCTCGCGGTAATCTAATAAAGTCGATGTGCTCGCATGACCAGCGGAAAGACGGCCGAGTTACATAAATGCCTTTTGACAATGGTTTTAAATAGTTCACAATATTTTGTTTTTAAGTTAAAATTCTAAAAACTAAGTACTAAAATTAAAATAAAGACCTTTTTAATCCGTGGATTATTAAATAAGAGAACAATCACCACCGCCAACCACCTCCACCGCGTCCGTCTCTTTGTTTGTCTGTCTGTTCACGATAAACTCAAAAACTACTGTGCCCATTTTCATGCTGTTTTCACCAATGAATAGTGTTTTTTGAGGAAGGTATATAAACTCTCGGGAGTTTATATACTAAAACCGTCGGGCGGATCGCTATTAAAATATAAAAAGGAAACAACTCTTAAATTATGCAAGTAAAATTAAAATTATTATAGTCAGATTAGTTTTAGATTTCTAGGACTGAATTTTGAATATAGTATTAAGAGATAAGTTAGGAAAGATTAAATCCATTTTATCCTGCAACAA
Organism: Agrotis puta; assembly: GCA_943136025.2. Lineage (NCBI taxonomy): Eukaryota > Metazoa > Arthropoda > Insecta > Lepidoptera > Noctuidae > Agrotis > Agrotis puta. The sequence continues at coordinate 4,464,372 of OW964176.2, read as the reverse complement.
ATATGAGAACAATTTGAACATTTCTGCCGAGTTGTTTATCCGTACTATGGGATAAAACTTTCTAATCTCCGGGCTATGAACAAGATTCGATTAAATGTTGAAACTCATCGTCCAATTAGTTGTAGTCTGACTTTTAAGCAACTAGATCAACTGGAAACAAGTTGTGTGGTTTAATTAATTGTTTTACTACACATTTCTGGACTGTGTATTGATTCTTCTTTTGCTTTAATTTATTGGTTTCACCAACTCTGAATGTCTCTTCATAAAATCTGTTATGCCTTTGTCAAACAGACTGGCGAAAGCGAAGCGGTTCCGAAGCGATACCGAACCGAAGCGAGACGTCAGTACGATAGTTCTGTCACGCTATCGGATCGCTTTCGCTGTTCTATGTGACTGGATTCAAAGAATTCCATACATTACAAATAAAAACGTCACGCTTTGCATTCGCGACGCCTGTCTGTTTGACAAAGGCTTTAGGGAAGAAAAAAAATAGACTGAAAACATATATGCTGTCATGTGTTTTCATCTTGTTTTTTTCTGGCGAATTGATGTCGAGTATTCTACCAACGCCAATCAGTCTTTTGGTGGAATGACTGGATTTTGATGAGTGCTGCTTAGGTCGTCAGTACTAGACAAGGTATTATTTAAGTTCACTAGATTATTAAAGATTAAATAGTGTTCTGGTTATGAAAACGTTTTAAAGTCAAAAGAAAGTTAATACTCGAAGTTTGATTAAATAATTGTATTTCAATCACAGCTGTTACAAAATGGTAAGGGTAAGAATTAAGAAAAATAAAAGCAGTGCATATTCTAGATAAGTAGATACGCCAGCACATCAACCTACCTGCCTGAATCTGTCAAATTTCTTTAATAGATTTTCAACCTTATGGGGACAAGACAGATGGGGTTAGGTGACCTGCAGGCGTCTGTATATCACATGAGCTACCAGTCTACATTTTATCTAAAAGTATTATTTGTTTAAATATGAAAGCGCAATAAACAACCAGACAAACTTACATAACAACATTAATATTTAGGAACTCTCGAAGCCCATTAAATTATTCAACTTATTAAATCAATCCGTGGTAGGTAAATGTCATTAAATTATTACTCACATCGTATTGACACCCGACATCATTTACAAATGAATTCGCGTGTGGCTGACGAGTACCCATGGGTCATCCCGTATTCACGCTTCAGCGCTGATAGAATATTATGTAGAACTAGTTTATGCCCGTGGCTTTATCCGCGCGGAGGTCGTTAATTTATCCCCCAGGATCGTAATACCTGTATCAGAAGAATTCTATGTGTTAATCCAGGTTATAAACTATCTAGCTCGCCGTGCGATCAAGGACCAGACCTGAGTTTATGGCACGTCGTGTATCACGCGCACCTCATGGAGCTGTCAGCAAAATGGCTGGCTAGGTCGTGTATAAGGGCACCGCAGCCCTGGATCGCAACAGGCATGTGAAAGAGCAGGGTCGTTTTTAGTCAGTAAAAGTCTAACAGTCTTCAACGCGCCACCAAGGGTTGGGGAACTCATTCGATGATTTTTACACCCCTAAAAAAAGATTATTAGTTTGTAACCGGAATTTATTTAGAAGATTCTTTTGACCTGCTTTTCACACCCTTTTTTCTTTTTTATCGAGGTAAAATCACCAAATGAGTCCTCCCACCCAGAGCAGAGCGGGAGGGACTGTCAGACTCGTACTGACTAAAATCCACGGTGTCCTTCAATAGCCCTTTACGTTCCGGGGTCACGATAATTCGTACAGTCCCGCGACCTTCACACTCTTTAATACGTTAAGATATTATTATTACATGGCATTTCACCAGTGTAGATTTCAGATAAATCCTTTGAATATTCAATAACGCTGTGTCATGATCCTTTCTTAGTGCACCTCGACACCGTCTAATCACTTATGAAGTCTGTGGAGAGGTTCGATATTTACTAATTGTTAGGTCTTGTTGAATATAACATAAAATTAATATAAATTGTTTCTTCAATAAAAAAAATACAAACTAATTAGTGTTCTTTTTAATTGAGGTAACAATTTTTACATTTGCTTCCACATATACGAGTAGTGAGTTTACGAATTTGAAAATGGATTCGCGTAACCAGCATTATCTGCTTACGCGACATTATTTTGATGTTATAACAATATTATAGTAATTGTATTGTGTATGAAGCATTAACTTTTTTTTGAAATACCAGTGAATTAAGATATATCTTTAATATCTAGAAGTCATCATCATTCTGCCCTCATCTCATTCTACTCGGGATTTCAGTAACAAGTTTTCTTCTTTCAGTCTCCTCTGAATTCCTCTTTCCTATTTATTTATTAATTTTTCCTTACTTATTATTAAAATTTTTAAATATTTTTACACAATAATAATAAAAAAACATTTAAAAGTATAAATAACAGTGGCCCACCGGTATCGGGAACAGGGTCCAAGCAGGGACCAGCTGTCAGGCCTTCAGAGAAAGGAACCTCTTAACAATGCGCGCCGTATCCAGAAGAACTGCTCTCTGAATCAAGCCCTTGATCCAGCTGCTTAAGGAGAGCCTCCTTAGGTGTTGGTCGAGACTCTTGGCAATTAAGCCATGGGCCGACACGACTATCGGCACAATGATAGCTGAATCCACGTCCCACATATCGACAACCTCGCGAGCCAAATCAAGATACTTGATTTGCTTATTTTTTTCAGCTTTCACGAGGTTCTCGTCGTGCGGGACGGTTGTGTCAACAATCATTGTGAGCCGCTCTGATCGATCCACCACCACTATACCAGGTCTATTGGCTACAATAGTCCTGTCAGTGACGATGGATTGATCCCTGAGAACTGGGTCGGGCACATACTTCCACTTCTTTCTTACATAAAATATCTGTTTTATCATTAGTTTTCTTCTTCCTCTCTGCATTGACTTTTATATCCATCACTGTCTTAGTCAAATTATGACGACACGGTTGGCGCAGTGTCTGAGCGAACGACTACTGTGCAGCGTGTCGCGGGTTCGATCCCCGCACGTAACAAATATTTGTATGATCTGCAAGTAGTTGTTCCGGGTTTGGGTGTTTGTGTATGTGAGTTTCTATTTGTAAACGCACCCCCGATACATGAATAAATTCCTAGTGTGGGACGACGTTAAAAAAATTCGTGTCATTCCTCTTCATCACATGTCCATACCAAGAGAGCCAATACCCCTGCTTTAATTATAAATAAATGGTGCCCCACCCCGGGAATTTCTTCTGCATGTTGGACATGGGTGCGTTTACAAACATTTAATAAACTCACGTACAAAAACACCCAGACATTTTAATCTATTTTTTAAAACTGCCCTAGAAACATTCTGACTATCTATACTAATATTATAAAGAGGAAACCTTTGTATTTTTGTATGTTTGTATTGAATAGGCTCAAAAACTACTGGACCGATTTCAAAATTTCTTTTACCATTACTTAGAGGGATTCTTCCGAATCCGTATAGGCTATATTTTATCCCGGAAAATAGATAGGATTTTTCGTAGTAGTGAAAATTGTGGAGTAAGGCGTCGAAAAAACTGCCGTACGTTAACGATTCTCGCGAACGCTGCCTAAATGGTTAGAGATGTATGGTTGACTTCTATAGAAAAGTTGTAGAACTCAATAATGCCTACAAAAAAGTCCGCGATAGTATAAACCAAACATTTATATTTTAGCCATTATAACCACTTTTCCATAGAAAAAAAGTAATTAAAATTATTAGCCTATGTTTATTGATCATATTATCGTCAAATACTAATCCTTATCCAAATAAATTTATTGAGCAAGGTTGTTTCAATAGCTATAAATAACTTTTTATTTTATGCCAATCGGACAATCCATTCAAAAGATATTACGAATTTAAAATTGTGAGAGAGCTTAAAAAATAAATGTCCACCCGTGCGAAGCCGGGGCGGGTCGCTAGTATGCATATAAAATGATTTTGTGGAGTATAGTGCCATCATGAGAAATGGCAAGAAACATTGACAAGATAAATGGACCAGATTTGAGATGAAATGATTAATTACTCGATGGGAAGTGGGTAGCCTTGAAGAAATGTACGTTAAGTGAAAATTAAGGAACTTTCTGATGACTTGTTACTTACTTAATCATGTCTATTATTCTGTCTTTAATTAATTATGGGAGATTTAATGGAGTAATATAATAATCTTAAGTCGCTGTTATTAGGGCCCCCCTTAGGTGGCCAAAGCCTGCCGAGGTTGCGGGACTAACGAATTACCGTGACCCCGGACCGTAAAGGGCTATTGAAGGACACCGTGGATTTTAGTCAGTACGAGTCTGACAGTCCCTCCCTCTGCCCTGGGTGGGAGGACTCATTTAATGATTTTACCACGTTAAAAAAATGTCAATATAAGTTTGCTTGTAAGTACATCATAATACTCGTACAGTAAATGAGTACTGACTCATTTGATGATTTTGAAACGTAAAAAAAAGACAAGGTACGCTAACCATTTTAATTAAATAAAGTATGTTGCACTAGGTTCGTTGAATATTTGCCACAAATAACTCAAACTAGAATACTGAGTCAACATTTCGTATTGAATATTGTGTTGCCAAAAGTTTCTATCCCCTAAAAGCCACCAAAAGCAATCCATCATATTACAAAACTTTTCAAAATGTTATTTTACACAATTCGCTGAATTTTATTTAAACCTAGGCATAAAGTTACCTGAGTTTTTCATTTTTTAAAGTCTTCTTTAGCTAGGCCTACTGAAATACAGCATGGTTAACGTGTGGCAGACAGGGACAGGTTGATGCATTTATGGGATGATAGAAAGAGATGCACAGAGGGAACACAATCCGTCTCCATTGCACGAGCGAATGCACCGGCTGTGTACGGTTAACAGATAAAATAGTGCAATATAGAATACGGAACTGTTTTTGTAGAATTTTACATAAAATAAAATATACTACATTGGTTAAAAAAATTAAAAATTAAATTCCTTTTTTATAATTATCTGTTTTCATAAAAACTCCTGGAATTTGGGAGAAGTCTTTACCCAGTAGCGGGACAGCATAGTCTTATAAAAAATAAACAAAAAATTGATTTTGTGATCATAATAATTACAGACAAAGAATAAGTTTAATCTAAAACAATAATCCTTTTTAGTATTCAGAAAAATACGTATTTAAAATGTCATTATCAATAAAAATTGAATTGAATTGAAAACATTTTTTTAAAACAACAACTTTAACAACAATTTCACAATTTTAACAACAGACAACGTCTATGTGTGCTGCAATCATCATCAAAATCGACTACAGCACAAACACTGCAACATTTCCCCAAATACCAGTCTCCGATGCACCTTTGCCGCTCTGTCCCTACAGCCCACACGTGTGGCGCAAACGAGCCGGCCTTATAATGAATAGCCGTCGCCTGCCACCATATTTCAGCGAATTAACAAATGACCCGCTGTCATTGTACGCGCGGCGCACAATTTTTCTGCGCACCGTACCTAACGGCTTGATGTAGGTGCGGTTGGCGGTACTGTAGCGTTCGCTTGCTGCTGTTGGTACCACCGAATTAATGTTGGGTTTATGGTGTATGTGTCTGGAGGAATGTTATGATTGGTATGGTGTGTAATGGGAGAGGAAAGAACTTGAATGTTTCGAAAGGGTCTGGGAGAGACCAGGTCAGTATGATCAGAAGTCAGTATGTATTTTTTATGTCAGGTATTTTAGTTCTTAACTATATGAATTTATTAGATAGTTTAAATAGGTACCGTCTTAGTTGGCAATGATGGAAGTATTAAATATGTAAAAAAATGCGAATAAAATCTAAGTTTAATAAGCTAGAACCTCAAATTCGTCAGATATGTTTTAGAACAGCAAAAGCTACTTGTCCAGATACTCGTATCATGAAAAAGTAAAGGCATTAATTCTAATACATGCTTACAATACAATAAACGTAAAGGAAAATAAATAACAAATCAAAATAAAAAGCGAGAATCACCCATTCATCAATACCGTAATAAAAATCCACTCACTCTTTTCATTCATTCATTCATTCACACCCACTCCATTCACTCACTTTAAAACCACCAGCGAAGTAAACCTTAACAAATCTTCGCAGCTAATATTTAACAGTTGACACCTGAAGTTTATTCCGTTTTTCGATCGAGACAAAGCCGATTCCCCACTGGTTGGAATCCAGTTGAGTCCTACCTCGGGCTTCCCCTGTCGGATTAGGTTCGAGGAGCTTTGGTCCAAACCTATTACTGATTTATAGACAATGGCTTTATGACCAATTGGTTTTTTTTAAGAGGCATAGTTATGGATATTAAAGACAGTGTATTGAGAACGAAAGAAAAAAAAGTTAGATTAAAAATTGAGCTCGTTACCTCGTAAATGAAGATAAAAATGTTAAAAGTGGAGAGTAACAAAAAAAAAAAAAAAAAATTGACCGAGTTGCTAATGCCACATTCGAGCCTTACGACTGTTGAAAGGCAACGCGCACGCGTCACTTGTTTTCGTCTGTCGTGCAAGTCGAATCTTGGTGATTTGTGAGCGTGTACGCCGAAAAAAGTCCCTATTTTTCGTAATGACTGAACTGATTTTATTGAAAGTTTATACAGACAGTTTTTTAAGCAATAAATTGAAATCAACATTTCTAATAAAACCTAATAAAATAGAAAGAGCAAAATGAATAACTAATGTACCCTCAGACATATCAAACGACTTCGTAACAATGTTATAAATAACGACCCTTCCTTATTCGACGCCATTTTGTATGCATGGCAAAACACTTAGCAATATTCAAATGTGGGTTCCGATCTAAAGCAATTTGTCGTTTGACCTGAAATTAATGGTTTTGTGTGATATATTGAGTTATGATTGTGTTTGATAAAAGGTGGTTCCTATTTACTGGTAACCGGATGGTTCGGGGCATCTTCGAAAAGGTTGTTAACTCAGAGAAATTATATTTGCTGTCAAATTATTAACCTTGCAATGTGATATGGTGTTTTTTTTAATAAAACATTACCGCACCCTAGGATTTTTTTCCTGTATCGTGGGTGCGTTTACAAACATTTAAACTTACATACACAAACACCCAGACCCTGAACAACTACTCGTAGATCATAGAAATATTAATTTCGTGCGGGAATCAAATCTGTAAGTCAATTGCTCAGTCACTGCACCACTCGTGTCGTCCAAAGATTTTTTTGGTTCTCTAATTTCATGAAAGAAGCTGTAAACGCCGACTTCGATATTACCACTACTGTGTTAAAGGTCTCCTCTCTTTAAGAGGGAGTGAGGTGAACTCACGAAGGTCCACGAAGGTTGGCAGATGCCACATGTTTTTTTTTTATCGTCGTCTATAATCCACGGTGTCCTTCAATAGCCCTTTACGTTCCGGAGTCACGGTAATTCGTACAGTCCCGCGATTGACTTACATAATTAATGTTTTTAGAGACATTCTTGTAATTAAGATTTTTTCGGAAAACCTTTTAAAATGACACTTACGGGATATCTTCCATTATAATTTATTTGTTTGAGTTCCCGCTATTTCGACGCTGTTGTAACCGCTTGCAACAAACTAAAAACTTAGAAACAAACCGTGATAGCTTAAAACAGTGTTTAGATTTATACATATATCTTCTAATTAAACTGTGACTTTGTTCATAGAATCATCTAATTGTTGCTTTTTCTACAATTTCAAATGATCAACTTCATGTCACTTGACGCAATTTGCATTAAAGCACAAAACAGTCTTTGTTCAATTATTTAAACTTTAACTCTCAAATTACGAAATTTTATACACAATAATAGCTAACTAGCATGCCACGTGCCGGACACGTGTTGTCCTGCAAATGGACCCCTAATTAGAAACTAGTGGACCAATTGCGAAGGGGTTGTAATAAAAAAATAGCTTGCGTCAAATTGTTGCAATTATTACTAATACACTATTTCACACATGTTCGGATACAAATAAAAAAAAACGACGGGTTGCACTCTGGGAGTGCCGGCAGAAGTGAAAACTTGAATAATAATAAACACACACGAACATTTGCGCAAGCGCCCTGCGCCGTCTTACGAATTTTCGATCAGGTCACGTGTCCTGACGCGAGTTTAACATTTTTTACCCATTCCAAAAAAAGTGCACAACGCCGCTAAAGAAGTTTTCACTTCAAAAAACTAAAACGGTTTTGGCCGTCGTTTTAAGTAGATCTTTGGTAATCGTTACAAGTAGAAGTAACATTCCCTCTACTGGGACATTGGCATTATTTGTGAGAGGGTACCTCAATACTGGGAAATAGGCCTCCTCTCGCGCTCTGCGCTTAATACCGAATATAGTCAAAACACAAGTTCAAGCACAGGAATAATAAAAAAACAAAACAATCATTCATAAACAGCCTTTTTCCCATGGAGTAGGCAGAAACTATAAAGCGCCATCTGCTACGATCCTTATGGTAAACATACACTAGTGATTTATTCTAAGGCACGTAAAAGTATACTTGCCTCCCAGTCTATACTAGCACAAGTAAATCGCCACGTATCTATATGGCTACAATTACATACTCATTTCGCCTCGTCCACATTCATACACCTAGTCATTAGCGAAAACTGCGCTCTCAGAAAAATAAATAAAAAAGATTGATATATAACTTTAAACCAGCAGTATATTGATCCTTGTTTACGCAAGACTGTCCGTCACTACATCTTTGAAATAATTATGCGCAACCTTAATTAGCATGAGTTGCAACTATAACAATATTATCAGGCGTTTTACTTAATTCCTAAATTTTTGTCTGTCATGTTCACTTATAAAATTACACTTGTACACTACGCACTGCTGAGAAAGTTTTATTCCCCAAAACCCTGTGGAAGTCCTTTTTAAATTTATACATGGTCCTTCGAGCCGGATACCAAAGGGTTACCAGTAGAAGAGGAATTAAGTATATTATCTGCAATATAATTAAAGAAATTATCGCCGAGTACCGGAGTGACGAGGTCAAAGTGCGACACGAGTTTTTGGAAGAAAAAAGTGGCCTTGACATTAGTGTTTAATATTAAAAACGGAAGTGTTCGGCATTTATATAATATATATTAATTTCCACCCAACACTCAATAAATTGTAATACAATATTCAGGTAATATAAATTTTTCATCAATTAGGTACTTAGGATTTATAAGGTTAGTAACGTGTTTTTTATATTTTTAATTTACAAAGTTATTATTTAAAATTTATTTACAAGCATTATATACACATCAATTAGGTTAATTTTCATTTGTTTTCTTAATATAGTTAGCCAGTACTTATAAAATACAGTACAGTAGCATTAGTGTTATATGTTACATTATTTAGTTAACTATTCAGTTATTTTAAAAACAATTGTTATTAATTAACACCTTTTAGTGTATGCATTGTAAAACTTTGTAGATTTGGTCAATTGAACCGTTACTTTATTTTTTAATTTTACATATACCTTATATTCCTACCTACAGCAGTTCATTATTAAATTAGTAGTGATACAATTTTAAGTCAAACTTATATCTAGTTATTATTTACGCCAATTGTTGTTAATTATAGTCTCTTTACGATTAGTTTTTGTTATAAATAATTATTGTTATATTGTTTTTTAACATTTTTATTGTATAATTTCAGGGTCAACGACACCCACCTTCAAAATGACTGATATTAAAGATCTTAAAAAGAAGCGTAGCAGTTATAAGGGAAGATTGACAGTATTCGGAACTTATTTAAGTATATTAAAGGATACTGAGTTATCACCCTGTCAGGTAATGGAGTTACAGTTGCGTATCGATAAATTGGAAAATATTTATGATGATTTTAATGACATTCAATTAAAAATAGAATGCCTTTGTGACAACATTGACGCTGAAGCTCTCGAGAGAACCTCGATTGAGTCACAATATTATGGTTTAATGGCTCAAGCTAAAATCATGATTAGTAACCACTCTAGAACTGAACAAGAGGAAATTAAATCAAATCATAGTAGTTACAAGCGTCAATTAGTTAAATTACCAACCATCAAATTACCAAAATTCTCAGGATCTTACGATACCTGGCTCGAGTTTCACGACACTTTTTCTAGTCTCATTCACAACAATGATGATATAGACGAGATAAATAAATTCCATTACCTGAGATCGTCATTAGAAGGATCTGCTGCTACACTAATTCATTTGATTGAGTTTTCTGCTCAAAACTATAATGAAGCATGGAAACTTCTTTGTGAGAGATTCGATAACAAACGTTTATTAATTGAGAATCACGTCACGGCGTTGTTCAACATCGAATCGATCACCAAGGAGTCCTCAACTGCATTAAAGTCTATTATCGATAATGTCAACAAAAACATCAGAGCACTAAAAACATTAGGCGAACCTATTCATAATTGGGACACGTTATTGATTTATATAATACGTCAAAAATTTGACAGTAAAACATTTAGAGAATGGGAGGAATACAAAGGGCATTTGGATAAATCGAAGCGAATCACACTTCAGCACATAATCGAATTTATACAAAATCGTGCTGACTTTATGGAAACACTGGAAAAATCACGTCATTCTATAACTAATTTAAAAACGAATGTCAAAATTAAAGCTATGGTTTCAACTGAAAACACTAATTCAGATAGCAATTCATCATCACAAAGTTGTCCAAAATGTAATGGCGATCATTATCTTAATTCTTGTCCAGAGTTTCTAGCACTGAATGTCAACGATAGAATGTCGATACTGCCTCGTTTTAAAGTTTGTTATAACTGCTTTCGTCACGGTCACTATCCCAATACTTGTAAGAAATCCGGTTGTAACATCTGCAAGCGCAAACACCACACGCTAATTCATAACACAGATTTCAAATCAAAACCGGTTTCAAGCAAATCAGCTGACGGGATGACCGATAACGATAAGGTCGAGGCATGTTCCACCGCAGACAGTAATATTCACGTTGCGCTCTCAGCTAATGTCACAGCGCATTCGCATGCAAGCAGCGCAGGCGACATCTTATTGTCCACTGCATTAATTAGGTGCTATGATGCCAATAATAAAGAGCATATCGCACGCGCCCTTCTTGATTCTGCTAGTTCATCAAGTTTAATTACGGAACAATTATTTAAAAAGTTAAATCTGCCGTATTTAAAAACTAGTAAGTCCATTCAAGGAATTAATAATTCTTTCTCACACGTGAATAAAATGTGTCGAGTTCACATACAGTCGTTGAATGAAACTTACACTAACGATTTAACATGTTTTGTCTTGCCAACAATCACAGATAACGTTCCCACTAGGCAGGTACACGTTAACATACCGCCAAATATTAAATTAGCTGATCCGTATTTCCATACACCCGCGCCGATTGATATAATTATAGGTGCCGACGTATTTTGGACTTTATTACGATCAGATAAAATCATATTAGGTGATAGGAAACCAACACTTCATCAAACTAGACTTGGTTGGCTAGTTTGTGGCCCAATTAACGGCGGCTATAATCATATTAGGTCTCACTCATCATCTATAAAATGTCATTTCACTCATTTAAAAACTCATTTTGTAAAATTTTTATGTTCTCGTGAGTTAGATGTTACTCAAAACCAACAGAAGCGTTTTTCGCAGCTCAATAAAGCGTGTCAAAAATCATCTACTCACTCAACTAAAACCAAATTGTATGAAAACCACTTAATAAAAAATCCACCACGTTTATCAGCTGGTCGCTCTAACGGTAAAATACCATTTAAACAATCGTCAGGTAGTCGGGGTAATACATTCCATCGCGCGGAACGATGTTTTCTGCCACTTGAGAGCAGAAATCTTATAATACCCTCACTTGACAAAATGTATAAAGATTGTACATTTACTTAGGTCTTAATAATATCGGAATGTGTTACTGATAACGATCAGAAATTATGTTTTGTTCCTCATTAGAAATTTAACCAAAAATCATGATCTTTACATATTAATTTAAAAGACTAAGTTTATTCAGTCACCTTATTTAATGATATCACCGCGTCCTGTTTGTTATACTTTTCGTTTATTTAAGGTCTGACGACCGATTAAATGCTTTTAAGATGCATTTTTATCATTACTCAGTTACAATATTAATAAAATTCACAAAATATTAGCAAACAATTAATTTTAACTTTTCAAAATTACTTATTCACTTATTAAAATCCATTTATTCATTTATACTCATTATTAATACATTTTATTAGAATGATTATTAAAATTAAACGTGTTTCTCAATAAAACCAAAGTTATTCGTCAGTGGTAGACCACATTTCAATTTTTTCATTCTAGAAGAAACATCACAAAATTATCTCACTACAGTCCACTAATAAGCTTACAAAGCTATCATTTATTCAAATATTAGATAATTAAAATTATTATTATTAAATACAATAAGAGACATACAGCCTTTTGGTGGTCATAATCACCAGAGCTTGTTATCGTCAATATGTCAGCTACTTAAGGGACAAACGGTTGTTCCCCATATGGGTAATCCACCATTGAGCAGACTCTCATCACTGACTGACTCACCTTTCCAAACGTAGCAGTTGACTACACATGTCCTATAATCTCGGCTAGTCGTCATGGTCGTGGATATAGATTGGAAAAGGTATTTTTGTGTGCTTTTAACTAAGGCCATTTCATTTAATATTATTGTTGGTTGGTGATTTGACGAGTACATTAATAATTAATTACAGGTATTACGTCGGTTTATGTCTCAGAGAGGAAAACCTCTCAACATTTATTATTTTGCAATGAACTTGCAAATGTTTGTAGTCCAACTGTGACTCCTTATCTGAAGATAACTTCTTTATTCTCTTCTATGCTCCACATTTCAGCTATCATTAGGAGGCGGGTGTCAAATCGACCAATTTTCTTATATGAGTGTTGGGAAATTGTCATTCGACGTATTAGGAGCTTAACTCCGAGTTAATTAAGATGTAAGGTTTTTTTTAATTTGTAGCCACTTACACCTTTACCGTCGAATACGGAAAACTTGTTGCCTGTCACTCCAGATCATTTTGATTAGACGGCATTTAACGTCTCTCCGGCGAAATGGGATAAGGACTGTTTGAACCTGGACTCCCTCCTTATAATAAGGGACGATAACCTGCCGCTTTCAAAGAAGATGGTTGTGGTATTGCTCTTCATCCTGACTCTGACAGCATGATGGCAGAGCTCCAATGTCTCAACGTCAACAGGAGCTACTGGGAGATCCTTTTCATGGAATTGCCCGTTACTGGAAGACGCTGGTTGAAAGGCGAGCTTTCAACGGCCGGGGGCATGTTTACGCAAGACTGTCCGTCACTACATCTTTGAAATAATTATGCGCAACCTTAATTAGCATGAGTTGCAACTATAACAATATTATCAGGCGTTTTACTTAATTCCTAAATTTTTGTCTGTCATGTTCACTTATAAAATTACACTTGTACACTACGCACTGCTGAGAAAGTTTTATTCCCCAAAACCCTGTGGAAGTCCTTTTTAAATTTATACAATCCTTTAATTCTTTAAAACTAGAAAGTAGGAAGATCAGTTTCTGGACCAAAATAAACACCTGTAAACAATTCATAGCGACCGTCATCAAGTTCAAGAGCTATTTCAAAGTAGAACGGTCTATCTGCGACGAACGCTGGCAAATTGTACGCTGGCATTTCAGGTTCCTTTTCGTTTTTGTCCAAGATATCTGTGGATGTTAAGATTTATCTTTACTGGTAGAAATAATATAATAACAACGACTATTTTAATGCGAAGAGTAACAAACATCGTCATCACCACCTGTCCAGTTTTTATCCAACTCTAAATTCACTTGAATGTCATTATTTTAGAGCTCACACACACGACATGGAGCGACTGCCAATCTGTTAGTTAATTAATTACTTTGTAACAGAGAGAAACAAACGCAGTCATTTATTTTTGTAGTTATTTTTGTATACGTTTTTTTTATTCACTGTATAAAGAGGCAAAGGCACGTCAAAAAGTCATCCACGTTGTAGTCAAAATGATAAGTGCCCAGTTGGCAGCGTACAGGGCAATGCAAATATTTTAATCAGGAAAGAGATCAGTTCTCTCTTATTTGTGGTATTAAGTACCTTATTAAGGAAACACCGTTAAAATACGACCTTGCTTAATATTATTACTATAGGTTAACTCTCTGATCACGCGATGGGTCGCCGTTATTCTTTCTCACGTGAGTTTCATATACTTGTCTGTTATTGTCATTTAAAATATTCTCACCTGGAACTTTTCTGGATACACCCATTTCATCAATTTGAACGAAAACCTTTTGTTTAATTTTGTTTAAATAAATGGTTTGGTTTTGGCCAGCCGTCAAAATTCCTGAAAGATCCGACGAGTTGGCGTTGAAAATTGAGTACAGACCCAACTGAAATGATGAAGGTCCTTTGTAAGTAAAAAAATTAAACAGAAATAAACTGTATGAAAGTATTTATTTATGCTACGCCTTTCATTTTAGCTGGCGAATTAGATGGACGGCTAGAAAAAGGGAGACAAGTACAAAGAATCAATTTTTGGAACAATTTTTGATTTTGAGGTATATAAATCATCAAATGAGTCCTCTGAGTGGAGCGGAAACCGCTGTCAGACTCGTACTAACTAAAATCCACGGTGTTCCTTCAATATCATCATCATTATCTTCCTGCCCTTATCCCATTTTACTTGGGGTCGGCGCAACTCGTTTGTTTCTTCCATTCTCCTCTATCATTATTCTCCTCTGTCACAGTATCATTTACTCCTTTTTCTTCCATATCATTCCTTAGAGCCTTAGACAATCCATCCAAGTTATTGCTACTATAATAGTAATAAATCAAATACCCCTTGAAGAAATCCAGTCCAATCTACAAAAGTTTTGATTTTAAACCTTGGTATTGATACTTTCATTGTTTTTTCTTGTAATCCTTTAGTAAGGCTGCTGACGACTCCGTTTTCGTTATAAATTTCCGCAAGTTTTGGCATCAAACCTTGGGGCGATTTCGGTAAAATAAATGTCATAGATGCTTGAAAACTTCTGAACTTGAGTGTAAGAACCTATGAACATGAAAAAGGGACGTTTAAAATAAATTAAAATGTTAATTAGCTACTCAGTAGCTGCCTGGCGGAGCCAATGTTGTGACAGGCCCAAAAAATCAAATTCACAGTGCCTTCTAATATGGTTCAGTTGATGAAATCAAAATATATTAAAAATTGGTCTGATAACAGTCTATAGAAACTTTTCAGTTTTAACCAGCTAGAAAGAACAAGTAAATAATCGCATAGTTGTTCTTCAAATATAATAGTAGTTAATTAATCGTTTCCATTTGTTCAAACTGCACATTATGAAGCGTCTTTTGTTTTTTGTTGTCTCTGTTTTGATTTCTATTTGACCACCTACTGACATCTTATTTTTACCGCTACTTAAAATACATACAGCACCATATGTGATTTACATTTTTAATCATTTACACCTTTTTTTTTCTTAGATCAAACAATATAATAATTTAACTTAAAAAATAACTTGCACACTCGTTCCAAAAAATATGTTTACCTCGCAATCCAGGGCATCCTTGTACATAAATTCACCCACTCTGGTCATCATTGGTACTTTTGAGGATTTTCCGTCTATGTGTTTGAACTTCGTCAACTTAGTCAACCGATAATCAAACGGAGTCTCCCATGTACCCTGTGACGTCATTAAATTTATAAGTCAGTAATTGACCTGAACTGATGCTACAGTAGGAATTTCTTAAGAGAGAATTTCGGTGATGGAAGTGGGCTCACCTTTTACATACTAATACTGCTACTCCTAGCCTACATCATCCCACTGCTGAGGAAAGGCGTGAAAACTGGACGTCATGGGTAGAGACCCATGACGTCCAGTTTTCACGATCCAGGGCCAAAATGGACCACTGATCATTGGTTTTGTCAAGCTCGCCTTTTACATGGGTTTCAAATATAACTAGCGATGTGGGTGTACTATCTTGATATTAAATAAAAAAAAATGAATACTCATTAACGCCTGCGTCGCAAATCTTAATTTTTTTTTTGAAAAAATTAATCGAATGTGAGCAGAACTACTACTACTCGAACCTGCATCCTTATAGATAAGTCCTCCAAACACTTAACTAACTAAGCTATCGCAGCCCTGCCCGGCCGGGCACGCCGCATTCGCAGCGGTAAGACCCCTCTTTGAGGAGTGGCTGGGCGTCACGGCATCGTCACGGCGCTCAGCACGGGCTCGTCACGGCGTCCCGACCTACAACATGACGCAGGTCCTCACCGGACACGGAAGTTTCGGGAGGTACCTGTGTCTGAAAGGGAGGGAAAAAACGCCTGGGTGTCACCACTGCGAGGATCGTCCGGAGGACACGGTGGAGCATACGGTGCAGGACTGCCCCTTGGGCAGAGCACCGCCGTATCCTCACGACGGCGATAGGCGGCGACCTCTCGCGCCCGGCCTTGATCGAGGCCATGCTGCGGGGCGAGACGGAGTGGGAAGCGGTCGCCTCCTTCTGCGAAACAGTCATGCTCGTGCAGGCGGAGGCGGACCGCGTGAGGGAGAGGACAGCGTTCTCCCTCCACCCCAGTCGCAGTGGTAGACGCCCACGGCGACAGACGACGGCAGACGATCTCCGGCCACTCGCTGTCCGACCATGAACCATGCCCGGGTCGACGGCGCGTTGCGTTCCACGCGCGCCTCAAAGAGTGTCAGCAAAATCTTTAATTTCATTGTAAAACGTCTTTCGGTGACATTATGCCATCTATTGTAGCAATGTTAAATTACTACACCAACACGTTGAATTAACAGTCAAATCAAAGTTATATTGGACGTATGTTCGAGTCCTGTCATTATTTTGTAAGTAACCCTACGGGAATTACGGCTAAACATGGTTAATTAATTAATTATCAAAACGTATATTTTATACACATACGTCTTACTTTATAGTGTGCTCCTGATATGATTATCATCTTTGTAGATTTATTGATGTCTTTAATATCCACTATGTCTGTTATTCTTCTAAATGTCATAGCACCAATCTGTAAGATTTAAAGGTTTGTTATTTCATTTTGTCTTATCCTCGCTGTGGTCGGCTGCTAATCAAACAATAGACCCTAGCATGATTTATATGGATTTGGCTGTAGCGTACTTGACGTTAATTGTATGGAAAATGGAAAAGCGCGTGCGATCGAGGAACTAATTTTACCCATCAAACTGCTTCAATGTCAATACCCCGTTTGCTTTACGTTACAAAAACGTGAAAACTCGTGCTAAGGCCTCGGATGTAGCTGAATATGAGATTTTTTTTAAGACTTGAAAATCGGCTTGTGCAGCTTTTATAATGCTTCTGTGAATTTTAATCAGGAAAGGGAAATAAACTAGTTATTTGCTTTTACCGAGATATAATTAATTTTTCTATGTAATTTAAGTCTTCCAGTAACTTCCATAGCAATTTCGGCGTAACGGTTTCCGTGATGTTAAGAAAGTTTGTAAAACCTTCTTTTGATTAAGATTTTTTATTTTATTGTTTTTGCATGTTACTAATAAAGTTTGTAAGCAAGATACTATTATACTAATAGGTTTGGATACCTGATCATTAAACATTTTATAACGTGGGGGCCTTACCAAATTGTTGATGTGTGCAACTGCTGCTTTAGGATAATTGAAACCAACTTTTTCCACTCGGACTCCGTCATTTTCCAGGGAATCCTGAATAAACTTTGAATCGATAGCTTTTGTGTAATTCACGTACATTCTGTTGGTAACCGTCAGGTCAGCCTGTTTCATTATATTCATGTATGGTTTGACTTTTTTGTAACACATACTTAACTGAAAAGCAAAATAATTGAAATAACAATATTTGGGTTCGCCCTTCGGAGTCGCTCTCCGTAGTACCACGGTTAAAAAAATAACCCATAGTTCTACCAAGCAATCTTGTAGTACCACGGGATGTTTTTTTACCCATGGTATTGCTCATGGTATTAATTTACATTGCAGTTTAACTATACACCCTTTTACTTTGCACTACTTTTTTTTTTAGTTTTGGTAATTAATCAAATGAGATCTCTCGCCCTGGGTGGAGTGAAAGGGATTGTCCGAGTCCTACTGAGTAATAAAATCTACCGTGTTCCTCCAATTGCCATTTTCATTCTAGGATCACGTTTATCTTTTTAAATAGACCCGCGATCCCGGCAAAGAAAAAGAGTAGTAACATGGGTTAAAAATATATATGTAAAGACAAAAAAAAATATGTTTCACTTACAGACTCGTCATTTTTATATCCCAGAACTAACATCAACACTCTTTTGGCATCACCTTTAGCTACAGTTGCTAGCTTACAGAGTGCAAAGCGCACGAGTCGCTCTGAAGCAACCACATTCTGTGTCTGTGTCACATTTACTAGGCTCTGTAACATCGTTTTAATTAATAAGAAAGAAATTGTTATGAATAATTCAATCAAAACAAATAAGTGCTACTCTTTAATGAGCAAGGTTATCCAAAAACCATTCTCATGGAGTTCTTGTCCACACTTTTTGGAATATTTTCTTTTAAACACGTATCCAATGTCCATGTTTTGTATTTACAACAAGAATCATAGCATAATTACCAAAACTAATCTCTGATTTAAACTATTAAACAATATTTCACCGTACACCCTTGGAAACAGAAAAGTTAATACTAAAATCTTAAAACAATTGTACTCATTCATGATAAATTTGACTGCATTTACGAAAATGAGAAAATAAACTACGCATATTTTGTAGACTATAAACTGCGACTAAAACTTAATTAACTAAAGCATTTTATAGTGTCATAAAATATTTAATTTTCGTGATTTGACTTTAACGACAAACAGCATGGTTTTGCAACTTACATAGCATTTGTAAATGGTAATGGGCAGGCCAAATCACTCGTAGAATTGACAATTGATCGCATAGACATACCGAGAGGAAGTTCTCTACTGGCAACCACGAACCCGGAGACGCAACGTAGGCAGGCCTAACTAGGGTGGACCTACAACAAAGTGTCAGACGCGGGCAACCGATGAATGCAACTATAAGAACTATAAAAAATGCAAATACTTTACGCATATGTGTAATTTTACCTGTAATTATAAACAAGACAGACAGACAAATCATTGACATTAATTTGAAGGAAAAAATTAGATCCTCGTACGTACAATAGAGGCATTTTGTCATTTTTCCATACAATAAAAGCAGTAAATACTTCAAGCACGTTGTAAATAAAATATATAAATCTTGTAATAAGGTTTACAATCAGTAGATATTTTGAGGAATTATACATAAACTCACTCTTTGTGCCCCATAGAGTTGGGCAGGAACTACATAACTTTACGGCTATAATCCTTTCGCCTCGTCGACGTTCATACATCTGGTCATACAAGCATTCCGATTTCGAGTCATCTGACCTTTCTGAAGAACCTCATCAAAGACTTTTGTGTATGTCTCTCTGTCATCTCATCATCATCATCATCATCATCAGCCTCGTCTCTGTTAGAGGGAGTGGGCCATAATCCACCACGCGGGCCCAGTGCGGGTTGGTAGATGTCACATGTCTTCGAACTTTTCGTTTTACGATATCTTCTTTTTCTACAATGTTCTCCTATCACCGAATTCCATCAGTATCTTTTAAAGTTACACCTCACATACTTAGTCTTTACTTTTATAAAGATTTTTCATAAAACAATTTGGATGATCAATCTGGGCTAGTCTATGCAGAATCTGCTTCTCAAAGAGTGAGGTGCAGATAAGCTGGTGAGAATCTAAAGCGAAGAGATAATGTAACCGAGGTTCCCGTAGGACGGGCCGCTTTGACGGGTGAATCGAATAAGTCGTCGGCACAGAGAATAGTAATAAAATTGAACCGAGCGCCTGCCCAGATGTACCTATGGATTTATCGCCAGCTAAACTTAGAGGCACACTGGTAGCAATGGTATTTAAAAAAAAATTTTTTTACTGGAATATATTCAAACCAACTTGGATAGTTTGGGTTGTATTTGAAATCGTAACAGTGATCCTTCATACAATTTTATTAGTTGTCGCCTATCTCAGCAGGATAATAAATTTTAAAATCGGGAAACATGGCGTATAAATTTTAAGAAAACTACATTAATTTATATGGACCAAATTAACATTGAAATAAATTAAGGTCTGAATGTCTGATAGAAAAAGTTCCATTGAGGTATTCTTCTGAATCAGTTCAGCAATAGATTTGCAGTCGTGTAAAGATAGCACAGTATTGCATTATCTGTACCAGTCAGACATTGATATTAATACTTCTAACATGTGTTTAATCATGACCGAGGTGTTGATGAGGTTAAAGTCAGCAAGCGTGTGGTCGAACAGCATATACGTGTTCAGAAAACCAAGCCTTGGACAATTCCTTCCAGCCAGTGTGCCCCAGTCCTCCCAGGTCGTCTCCGCTCGCTCGCTTACACATTCGTCGGGCTGCATCCAATATGTTTCCTAGCATATTGTCTTTAACAGCTCCATTATACCGACGATAGATTGTGCGGAAACCTCCGCTTCTGCCGCCTCCCTACATATTGCGACGAAAGAAATCTTTTCCACATCCTCGATGAATATTTTTGTTTGCTTACGTAGCGCGTATTGGGGAAATGAATAATGAAGATGTATTTGTCGTTCAAGTATTGGATGGATTTGTTAGACAGATGCGATGGTTCTGTGTGCTGACTGTCTGCATTTCTACCCTTCTTGCCAATAACAGGCTTGCGGCATTTAGGGCACTGCTGTTGCATTATGAACTTAAAGATATCTCACATATAACAAGATCTCTTTATTTAGGTGGTAAAATCGTCAATTTTCTTCTCTCGCTCTGGGTAGAACGAAATTAAAAACCACCGTGTTTCTTCAATTGCTCATTAGTTTCCAGGGTCGCAGTAACCTGTTTCCGTGACTGCAGGTAACAAGATCCGTGATCCTTCAAAACAGTGCTGTATTTTCTGAGACGGACATCGGAAGGGACAGAAAGACCAATTTATTACAATCAAGAAGTCAAACAAAACTAGCTTCTTATTAAACCTCATTTATCTAGATTAACTCCAGCCATCTAATACTCACAAAAACAAACCACTAAGTGGGGACCGACAGTGTCA
The DNA here is from genome assembly GCA_943136025.2 of Agrotis puta. Lineage (NCBI taxonomy): Eukaryota > Metazoa > Arthropoda > Insecta > Lepidoptera > Noctuidae > Agrotis > Agrotis puta. Next base: position 4,443,211 of record OW964176.2, on the reverse strand, counting down.
ATAGAACAGCTCAAATATTTTCCTTCAGAGTAAAGTAGGTAAATACCCTTTAAAACCATAACCCACGAGGTTTCATCTGGGAGCCGCGCCACCATATAATTGAATGAATATTCACGTTTCTTAATCAATAGAAGCATTACTACCGAGGTCCTACGGAAGCAACCAGCCGCCTGTGAAATTGGACTAGTATAGACAGGGATAGATGTTTGCGATCTGGCGTGGAGAGAAAGGGACGTGTATAGCGGAGCGAGCTTTTATAAATCATTTTTCCTGGCACGGAAGAGATTTAGGCTGGTTGCATGGTGCAGATTTTTATCAAGAGTGGTACTCGTATGTCATTTGACATAATGGTCGTGGAGAAGAATGTTCAGCAGAATGATTTTTATAAAATGTCCATTGGTTGTGTTTTTACTGGAGGGCTTAAATTAGCTATTAATTTCAAATGTCTTGAATGTTATTATTGAAATACAAGCACTCAAGACATGCTTTACCAAAGCATATATTTAGGTTTTTTATCTTCCTTAGACCCGAATCATGCTAGACACATTACAGCATTTTTTGAATTTGGAATATTATGTTTTTAGTTCATAGGAAGCCATTATGAAGTTTCCTTTCTAACTAGCCCTAATACGCCTGCCTCCAAAAGTCAATCGATTCAGTCGCAATTGCTTACCAAACCTTAGTTGATAAAACGCTGAATCGCGATTATTTCTCTTTGCGTTTAGTTAATCAATTATTCTAATGTTGTTGGTGGAGACGTGTGCACGTTTGTGGCTTAACATTTTTACCTAACGAACGTCGCATAAATCCTATTATCATTTATACATATGTGTCTTGTGTGTAAATGGATAAATAAATCAAGGGTTTAGGTGATGTTGTAAATATATCTACTTGAGATTATAAATAAAATAAAAATTCTTTATTATCAGACCAAGATAGTCCATAAGTTGTTAGTGGGTTAGTAATTAAATTAAATTATATCTTTCTAATATCCTACTTCCTACTAATATTATACTCGTAAATGTGAAAGTTTGTTTCGATGGATGGATGGATGTTTGTTACTCTTTCACGCAAAAACTATTGAACGGATTCTGATGAAATTTGGTACATAGATAGTTTATAATCTGGATTAAATAAGATTATTTCCGGTATGACGTTGACGTCAAATGAGTCGTCCCACCTAAGGCAGAGCGGGAGGGACAGTCAGACTCGTACTGACTAAAATCCACGGTGTCTTTCAAAAGCCCTCTACATTCCGGGATCACGGTAATTCGTAAGTCCTGCGACCCACTGCGACGGCAGGCGGTATGACGTTCCCTTGGGATAATTACAGAACACAATATAGTAAGAACTCAAGTATCCTAAGAAAAGTGAGTTTGTAACGCATTCTTATTTAAATCGCTTCATTGATATTGATGAATTTTTGTGCAGAGAAAAATGGGACTAAATGCCGTTATGGGCTTTTTATTCTTAAATAAAATTCAAGGATTGCGGAGAGGGTAAAGGTTAGTTTATAATATTAATGAAATCAACTTTAGATTAAATTTACTTCAAGGAATTTGATTTTTTCGTAATGCTCTCAAACTGTTCCGTAAAATCAAAGTCACCTGTAGCCAAAGCTACCTACCAATCATATCGCAGTAAGGAATTCCATTGGGAACACTGTTTGAGCACTCCTTGACTCCTCCACCTCTTCCTCCACCTCCCAGCTACACAATCGCTGAATCAATCTGAACTGAACTGTCCGGAAACATTGAATCAATTAAAACAGAAAAAAAGTCTTTAACGTCATTGTACAACGGGCACGCCGCAATCGCGGCGGTAAGACCCCTCTTTGAGTAGTGGCTGGATAGGCGTCACGGCGTCCTGACCTACCGCATGACGCATGTCCTCACCGGACACGGAAGTTTCGGGAGGTACCTGTGTCGGATAAGGAGGGAAGAAACGCCTGGGTGTCACCACTGCGAGGATCGTCCGGAGGACACGGTGGAGCATACGGTGCAGGACTGCCCCGCTTGGGCAGAGCCGTGTCCTCACGAAGGCGATAGGCGGAGACCTCTCGCGCCCAGCATTGGTCGAGGCCATGCTGCGGGACGAGACGGAATGGGAAGCGGTCGCCTCTTTCTGCGAAGTCATGCTCGCGAAGGAGGAGGCGGGCCGCGTGAGGGAGAGAACAGCGACCTCCCCCCATCCCAACCGCAGTGGTAGACGCCCACGGCGTCTGACGTCGCAAGACGATCTCCGGCCACCGTAGGCGCGGGCATGCGGGCGGCGAGTAATGGGCGCCTCGCAGCCCGACCATGGACCATGCCCGGGTCGACGGCGCGTTGTGTTCCACGTGCGCCTCAAGGAGTGTCAGCATAGTGACGGGGCCTGTAGAGGGCCAAAGCCTGCCGGGGTCGCGGGACTTACCCATTACCGTGACCCCGGTACGTAAAGGGCTAGTGAAGGACACCGTGGATTTTAGTCAGTACAAGTCTGACAGTAGGGTGGGAGGACTCATTTGATGATTTTACCACGAAAAAAAAGCATATTATAATTTTTTCCACGATAAACCACGATAAAAAAAAACGTCATTGTACAAAATTCACACGTCCACATAAACGATAGCAAATCCTTCATTCATTAAAAACGCAATCGGCAATCGTTAAAAAACATCGCAGAATTCAGTTGGTGACGTCTAAAATGAGTCAGGAGGGCAGCGCCCAATCGAGATCGTCCAATCAATCTCGTAGCGTCCGATCACCTGAAAAAAGTAAAGGAAGATCGTCGATAACCCAACGGTCGCTTGCTAATAAGTTTGCGCACTCTTCCATAGCAGAACGAAATTGGAGCAATTCCCTTTTAAAATTCGCAATTGGTCGATCGTGAGGGATTTTTTTTGGCTTTTCTGGTTTTGTTCGCTTTTAGTATCATAGTGTGCTTTTTGTGCTTTTATTGTTGTTTGGTTTTGGACTGCTCGCGAGCTGCTGCCTCAGAGATTGAATCAGATGTGACATTCTTCAATATGTGCATCTTAAGCGTGGTTGTCGGTTCAGTTGTAGACCGATGGACTTTTTTTTTTTTTTTTTTATCGTGGTAAGATAAAAAAAAAAAAACACGGTGTCCTACACTAGCCCTTTACGTACCGGGGTCACGGTAATGTGAAAGTCCCGCGACCCCGGCAGGCTATGGCCCTCTACAGGCCCCGTCACTATGCTTACACTCCTTGAGGCGCGCGTGGAACACAACGCGCCGTCGAGACCGATGGACTAGTTGCAAAAACGAGAGAAATGTATTTCAAGTACATTTTCTTTGGAATGTTATCTGAAACATTCCAATCGTTGATGATGTTGTTCCAGACGTTACATCGGGCCACACAAGGCGACATGGCCTTGTACGTCTTCCCGCGATCGTCGTCGTGTGACGGCCCGGGCGGCCACTCGCTCACCGACGCTTTTAATATACGCACACATTTCGGTCATTTTTGTAATCAGTACCTTTACCAGACAGACGATACGGTTGGCGCAGTGGCTGAGCGATTGGACTGCTGCGCTGCGTGTCACGGGTTCGATTCCCGCACGGAGCAAATATTTGTATGATCTACAAGTAGTTGTTTCGGGTCTGGGCGTTTGTGTATGTGAGTTTATATGTTTGTAAACGCACCCACGACACAGGAGAAAAAAAAACAGTATTTTCATAGCATTGAAGTAATGATTAAATATACTAGTTTACTACTGTCGAACTTATACTGACTAAAATCCACGGTGTCCTTCGATAGTCCTTTACATTCCGGAGCCACGGTTACTCGTTGGTCCCACGACTCCGGCAGGCTTTGGTTCTAAGGGCCCCCGTCATTTTGCTGACATCTCTTAGAGGCGCGCGTGGAACACGACGCGTCGTCGACCCGGGTATAGTCTATGGTCAGACAGTGAGTCGCCCACTACTAGCTGTCCACATGCTCGTAGAGCCTAGAGCTTGACATTCAAAACTGACTAGGAAATTTCTTAAGGCCAAAGATCAAGTTCTAATAAAAGATCATATCTAACAATAACAACAACCAGATTTCCCCAAAAAATAAAAACATACCAAACAAGAGACGGTCTTAATTCCACACCATACATTTTCCATCGGAGCCAATACAGTCCCGAAGATAAAGTCGCCATTCGAGCGAAAAGATACGAACAGGGAATTTACAAAGAGAAGCCAAGGGGACCGGCTAAGCCCCTTTCGGACGCCAATAGATTTATTGTTTAAGATCGGCGACCGGACAACTGTGTATTATATACTGAGACGATACGCGTCGGTCCGCGATGTCACGAGCTACAGTTTTAAAAGAAGATATTTTTATATGATGTTTATTTTTATGCGCGGTAAGCCGACGTGAGAGTCCTTGGGAACTCTTATCCTCTTTGAGACGCGGACGAGATTTTGGCAATTAGCTGGTGGCAATTTGTGGGCAAGTAAATCCTCTTTTGCTTTCTGGAAACTTATTACATCATGGATAAGGCGAATCCTTAAAAAATATATTTTTTAAAGATATTTTTTTTCAATAGTTAAACATACCCTTCATGTCATCGAACCACCAAGTTAACTGTCATTGAACTACAAGAAACACAATCATCTCTCAAATTGCTATGCAAAACCTTAATGCCAATATTATGATGCTTAACTCCCAGTATTATTATGTTGGCTACATGATCGCTTCGCCGGGACAGTTTGGCGTGTATTGAAATTCAAATCGTCTTGAACATGGCCGGTGATAATGCAAAGTCCACAGAGGCTATTGCTACAGTATATCAATGAGAGAGAAGTATTCCAGTAAGAGGATTTCAGATTTGCACTCGTGTTTGGAATTTTGTACATAAAATAAATATGCTTTATACATGTTTGGTTCGGTTTGTTTGATATCGTAAAGGGTCGCTTTTAAAAGCTTTAGACTGGAGGTCGGGCAATTTCACTTTTTAAGAAATGTATGTGGTAACAAATGTTTTATGCTTCGACTCGAACTTGATGTCAAACGAAATCGTAACAAGACGACAAAGTGAAATTTTAAAGGACTGATTGTAAATGTAAGGAATGAAATATAGCAGGGCATATCCAGCATTATCATGCTGGATATGCCCCAACTGCTATCTTGCAAGTTACACACAACCACCTAAAGATGCAGCTAATTGTTGAGTTATGGAGGTTGAAACATGTTGGTCTAGCAATTTGAATTTCGACATGCACAGAAGAATAATAAAAGTTTTTACTATACCATAAAATGGACATTTTCAAGCGCAGGGTGCCAAGTGGATTGACATCAAATAATTCTTACACATTAGAAACATAATAATTCCTATTATCGACAAACCCAGCTTCATTTTGACTTCACTCCCAGATTATAATAAGTCTTTATTCCTTTCATAAAAACATCAATACATTATTTCCGTATTTACAAACTATTGCGCTGTCGATTCCCCATTACGCGTACACACCTATAGAGACAGCACAATGTAATGAACTCAACATAATGCGCCTGCATCGGACACTGAATGGCCGAGGGGCTGGCCATCAATGGCGAAGTGAAACGCCAGCTAATGGTAATGGTCGTTTCATATACAAATGGTTCTTTTACTAAAACTGACAGGGGAGGAGATACATTTTATTTTCCGCAATCGGGGAGGATGAAAAGATGTCTGTGTGTCTACGCATCGGTAAAACGGGAAACATTAGTTTTTTTTTGAGGGCATTCAATGAATTAATTAATCCGCGCTGAGCTGGGGTGAAGGAAAGCCTTATAGTAGTTGTATGTTCGTTTACTGTCGGTGCATGCATGTTGCGAGTCGAGGGAAATGCGTCATTGTGTTTCTGACAATATTTATGTTCCGTGAAAAGAAAGGCTCAGCTTTTTGTATTTGTGTCAACTTTTGCTGACGCTACGAATAGACTCGTTGAAGATATACATAATAAAAACTTCACAATATTATCAAAGTTCTGACTTTCTATGCAAACTCGAGTACAAATACGTATCGTACACGTAAAAAGTACGAGTAAAAATACTCGTACTTTTTACGCGTAGTTTAGTTATTACCTTCTTTGTATTATTATCAGTGGTTCTTTAAAACTCTGATAAAAACGGCACAGTAATACTAAAAAGCAATCGGCATAGATTAACGGTAAGGTATGAACAATACAGAACCACATAATAATATTAATAACCCTATAATACTTCAGTTCATTTTTCATGAGCTCCACAAATGAATGCGTAATACCCCGTGGTATGAGATGAAATCTTTTTTTCATCCGAGATTGAAAAGATTATTCAATGCAATTGAAAGATTTTTCATCTTAAGAGGTCACCGATCTTTTTAATAAAAATCATTTGAAATATGAATCGAATTATATTTCTGTGATATTATATTGTCGAGTTGCACTGAATAAATTATTTTTATGGCCCATTAGTTAAGGTAATTCAGTGGCTTGGTTAATAAAACTGTAATTATGTAAGCATGAGTGCGTTCTTTCGCGTTATAGAGGTAGTTTTGTTTGTTTTAATGATGAATCGATTAATTAGCAATCGATAATTGGAAATTTTAGGTTTGAGCAATATGTTTGTTTTGCAAGAGATTATTACAAGGGATAACGTTATGTTATAATAGCCCTGTATTTTAAAATACGTTTCAGATTAAATATTTCAAAATTACTAGCATTAAAACATTTTTAATATAAGTACACTTTTAATTATTGGTTGGTTCTTTTGTCTACAATACACCGAATTTATCATTTTAATCTTCCCGTCTCTGTAATTAAACACTAAAACAAAATTCACAAATTCGCGGCAGTCTTATAAATATTAATACTTATTAAGCAAAAGTATCCTGTTTAATATGTAAAAAAGAAATTGAAAAGATAAATGGAAAAGTAAATTTTCCTAAACCAGAGTGGAAATCTTAATCGAGAAGTTTATGAAGTATAAAACGGAAAATATTCAAGAAATAAGTTCTTTTTTCTCTTCTTGGGAATTCTCGATTCGGTCTTACATTTCGATTTAACAAGTTATCACAATTTACATGATGAATGTTAATCATTACGCGCAAATAAACCGGGAAATGCTTTTAAAACTTGCTGAGATTTTCTTCAAGAGTTTTCTGCGTTTTAATTTTGGTTGTCGCTTTGGGTATTATTTTTAATATCTGCGACTTTATTTGTTTTGACATCTGAATGCTTCTTATAACTTTGACGTTTTTATTGTGAGGTTGAAAGCTGGTTTTATTTAAGTAGGAGGATTAGTCATTATAAAATACTCGAAAAGTAAGAAAAATTTATAAGTATTTGACTTCAAAGGCATTAGCTCACTGACAGACACGGCCAAAAGTAACTAGCCATTTATAAAGTATAGCATATCATTGTTTATATCTTTTTATTATTCTTCACTAGGAATTTCTAGGAACTAGGAATTAACGACGGCACCGTTAGCGCAGTGGCTGAGCGATTGGACTGCTGCGCTGGGTGTTGCGGGTTCGATTCCCGCACGGAGCAAATATTTGTAAGATCTACAAGTAGTTGTTTCGGGTCTGGGCGTATGTGTGTGTGAATTTATATGTTTGTAAACGCACCCACGACACAGGAGAAATTCCTAGTGTGGGGCAACGTTTAAAAAAAAAAAAAAATCTCCTCTGTATCGTTTACAAACATAGAAACTCACATACACAAACACTCAGACCCAGAACAACTACTTGAAGATCATAAAAAAATTTGTTCCGTGCGGGGATCGCACCCGAAATACGCTACGCAGCAGTCGATCCTCAGCAACTGCGCCAAACGTGCCGTCTTTGTCGCGGTACTCTTACCAGATAACCGTGACCCTTGAACGTGAAAGGCTATTGAAGGAACGCCGTGGATATTTGTCAGTACGAATCTGACAGTCCCTCCCGTCCCGACCTGGGCGGGAGGCCTCGTTTGATGGTTTACAACGATAAAAAAAAACATTGTTTTAATAAAGAATAATTCAAGGTACACCCAGCAAAGAAAAAAACGGACATGAACGCCCATATTTCGGCGCGGCGCCCTAATTCCGTGCAGTATTTATTCTGTTGATACCTCGAGTGGACCGGAAATAGCGGCAATGCCAATATCCGGTACACCGGCACACGCGTCCAGCTGGCTGTAATACATGGACTTATTTAAGGAAATATCCTTTTAAAATTGTTAGTTTTTGAAAGGGACTACCTTTGTATCAACTAAACCTATCATAGTTTTTTTTCACTATAGGAACACAGGTCTCGTGTATGTAAAAGATAGTGTGCTGTTATCAGTAGATGTCACAAGTTCTGAGTTTCCTGATAGCTGTAACCTTGGGGTCTTTAAGTCAACAGTGAATAGGTTACTTCTAAGCAAGCGTGCTTCATCGTCGACTACATCATCACTTACTGTCAAGCGACAGTTGTTACATGCAAACCTATCGTTAAATAAATTAAACAATAAAAATTGGAATGGAAAAGTATTGATATCGCGCATTTTTCCTTAGGCAATTAGACCATGGGCGACTCGCTGTCCGACCATGGACCATGCCTGGGTCGACGGCACGTTGTGTTCCACGCGCACCTCAAGGAGTATCAGCATAGTGACGGGGCCTGTAGAGGGACAAAGCCTGCCAGGGTCGCGGGACTCACAAATTACCGTAACCCGATACGTAAAGGGCTATTGAACGACACCGTGGATTTTATTCACCCAAGGCAGAGCGGGAGGCTCTGCCCTTGGATGGGTGGACTCATTTGATGATTTTACCACGTAAAAAAAACATTATCAAAGAAAAGCGGTGAATTGGTGCTAAATCAGAGTTTATTTAGTTAACATATTTTTTTCTAGAATGAATCCGTTCCAGAATATTGTGCCAGTTATAGCCATTGTAACCATAGAATAGAAACATTATAGAACATTTTTGTAAACATTTTTATGTATACAATAAATTATATCCTATCTATCTATTTATAAAACAGCTCAAAATACCAACACAGCGTGCACATACTCTCAGATGCTACCTAAAGCCGTTTATACCGATCCAGGTCGTTCCTACAATGGCCAGTTAGGCTTTCGGTGGCAGAGCAATTTGCATATTGAGAGGCTCAGTGGCGCCCCCTCCGTGCACACAATGGCCCATGATTCGATGACGGCGCCGATGATTTGATGATTGGTAACCTATTAACGTATTCAATGCGTTTGTTACAAGTGAATACTGATTGATTGATTGATAGGGTCGAGTTTTGATTGATAGGTGTTTTAATTGTATTAATTTTGTGTTAACGTTTTTTTTTCTGTATGGTAGTAAAGTGTTGGTCTTCTGGTCAATCCTGATAGCTGATTTGATACCTACCTGAAGACCAAAGTACCTGATATTAAATGGCTTTTAAATAGTGCTTTAGTTAATTCAATTCGTGGTGATGCATGAATCATTATTGTAATATATTCTCCGTTTTTAATCTTCTGTTACGAAATGTGGACTAGCCATATTTATTTTTAGTCAAACTTAACTTATCCTTAAAGGTTTTTTCAGGTCACTGTAGTAAAATGAAGTCACTTATTTTAACTTTAATTTCGTTTTAATTGACTTTTTTGACAAAATAAAGAAAATATTTGTAACAAAGATATGATAAATGTATGTTGTTAAAGAGAGACAGATTGGGAGAGAAAGAAAGGTACATTAATTTCAACACAATTTTCCTTTTAAATAATAACATGAATAATCAAACATGATTAAAAATCAATACGTGAATTATCTCCCACAAATATATCAGATAGAACTGCGTTATTAGTTAGTTCGCTTGATTCCGAACACCGGTAGATAAGGCAATTGCTCTCCTGGGTTCCGTTATACCATTCCAGTGTTATCATCGCCATACGCACGTTATACTGCGCTGGGAATTATTGGTCATATTTGCAGCTAGTTTTGTTGGTAAATTAGGTTAAAATGTCTGCTAGTATTTCTTTGCGGCTTCGCCTGCTTGTAGTTTGGAGTAAGTACTACGGGAAGTAATTTTTTTTCAACCTTTATCACCTAATTCTGAGAGTAAGAAATGGGTTAAAAGTATGTCTTATTATAGTTGATAGATCAGTGTGATAAGTTTCATCTAAATTAGTTGAAGTGTAAAAAGGTAAACAAATAAAAGTGAAACAGGTTTCAGTTAACTTTTTCGTATGGATGTGGTCTTAAAATTAATAAAATTATGGAGTGGAGCAACTGAAAGTCGAATGCAAAATAATGGCAATAAAAATAAAATGGTCTCAAATTCGAAACCGGCTGAGGAGCTTACTATAGTGTCATTTATACATACTTCATTTTTTTTCTTTTTTTAGTAATTCCAGACTATATTGTAAAATTGAAAACAGTATTACTGGTATAGAACCCATCCATAGTGCATAGACTAATACGATGAAGTGCTTCTCTCTACTATGTATACAGACACTACCCAACACTATTACTTAGTCTACGTTCTATCTTATTCCCTAACAATAGTTGACCACTAAGATCAAAGCTCGCCGTAACCTTGACAACGGCTAGCAGTTGTCCAGTAGAGAACAGAAATTGTACAAAATTGCTCGAAATCCCCACGCCCAGCGGTATTCGAACAAATTTATAGAGTGGTGGCCGCTCCGGACGGATGGACGGACAAAAGATGCATTTACATAACAAATTGAAGGGCTACGAATGTGCTACGCCGCTACGCCGCTACGCTGCTACGCCAGTACGTAGCAATGTATTCTGTGTGCTACGATGCTTAGTTACGTTTGTTCATAGATATTGTTGTTACAATACTGGATAGTGCTAGTTTGTTAACGATACTAGTTTATGTTCCACTAACTTTTCCCTTTTGAGTGTTATATTTTTGTGTACGTCATGATATTTTTTTACAGCGTACTGCGACAGTACTGTTGAATAGTGGTCGCGTACAGAAGCGTTCAAACTCAAACTCAATTTTTTTATTGCATTCATGTGTACATAGTTTCGACAAGCCTGTTGGTCTAGTGGTTAGTGACCCTGACTGCTATGCCGGAGGTCGTGGGTTCGATTCCCACCCAGGACAAATGTTTGTGTAATGAGCACGATCATTTGTTCTGTGTCTGGGTGTAATTTATCTATAATATGTATATATAAATCTATAATATGGTATTTAAAAATATATAAGTATGTTTATCAGTTGTCTAGTACCCATAACACAAGCTCTGATTAGCTTGGGACTAGATAGCGTTGTGTGATAGTTGAGGAATATTTATTTATTTTATTTATTTATTTATTTATAGTTCTTTTGTAGTGCAAGATTTAAAATTTGATGACACCGTCAATAATTGTCAAGAAAACGTAAAAAAATGAGATTCATTTTTTGTATTCTAAACCAAAACAGCTATTAAAAAATTACGCCCACAAGCACACCTCTTATGCGGGGGCCACACTAGCGAGAAATGCCGTTAATTATCGTGATGATGGACTATTGCGAACATAGAATTTTTTTTTTCCGCGAAAGTTAACGGCCGGGGCCACACTACGGCATTAGTTTGGCCCCCGCATTAAAAATCCTAATAAACTTTTTCATACAAATATTTTTTTCTATCTAACAAACCCGCCTGCCGGGGTCGCGGGACTGTACGAATTACCGTGACCCCGGAACGTAAAGGGCTATTGAAGGACACCGTGGATTTTAGTCAGTACGAGTCTGACAGTCCCTCCCGCTCTGCCCTCACTCATTTGATGATTTTACCACGAAAAAAAAAAAATCTAACAAACCCGAACCTCAGTGTACGTACAACCGCCCCGCGCCGTTAAGGTCTGCTTACACTATAACCTGGCATAACATATGGAATGCGCTCTCCATGCCTCATTAACACCGCTCCTGGTGTTTCATTAGCCCAATGGCTTCTCTTTACGCTCTATAGATTTTTACGTTTATAAATAGAAAAGAGGTTTCATATAAAGAGTAGGTGCTTATTAAAACGTCATTATGTTTTATGGACCGTTTATTGTTTATCCCAGAAACGAGTTGTAAAAGTCACAAAAGACGAGAGTTGCAAAAAAGTTAACAAATATTGAGGTTGCCTTTCTGTGACAAATCATCATTCCAAAAGATAAATCCAAACTAATATTATAAATGCGAAAGTAACTCTGTCTGTCTGTCTGTCTTTTCTTCACGCCTAAACTACTGAACCGATTTGTATGAAATTTGGTACAGACTTAGTTTGGAACTTGAGAAAGGACATAGGATAGTTTTTATTACAAAAAAAAAACAAAAATCTGTCGGAAGTCACTATTCCACGCGAACGAAGTCGCGGGCAAAAGCTAGTGTAATAATAAAAGAGTCTACTACTGGAAAAAGGCCTCTTCAAATACAGAGAAGGCACCGCAGCATCAGTCAATCGATCATTTCCTTTGCTCAAAACCTCTTTTTTTTTCTGGGGTGATAAAATTTGCAGATGAGTCCTGCCATCCTGGGTGGAGAGGAAGGGATTGACTCTTATTGTCTAAAAATCCTCCCTGTACATTCAGTTTATTTTTGCGTTCCAGGGCCACGGCGCCCTTTTAGGACAGATACCCGGCAAGCATTTAGCCCTTTTGCTGACAGCTTCTTGAAGCGCGTATGCAACACTATGCGCCATCGACCCGGGCCGTTCTTAATCGGACGGCGAGATACCCATTACTAGCTACCAAAGGAAAGTTTGGCAATAAAAAACTGTAATTTTAAAGTAAAATTATAATCTAAGCCCAGAAGATGACTCAAAATCTGTTTTTCCACTACGCCAGTAAAATGATACATTACAAAATATCGCTTACACATTATCCTCCCCTCTGTTTTATCTGAATTTTAATGGTCGCGAACTAACCATTAATAAGAGGACCCTCTTAACAAATGTCCGTGTTCCACCATCATGGCGTGTAGGAATCTGTATGGCGTATAAATATTAATAAAAAAACACTTATGCGGCTAAAACCACTGTGGTTGCGGAAGCTGTGATTCTGGCGACACTTTTGGTAGGGGAATTTGAAATGAGTTGAAAGTTATGATATGGAAATTTCAAGAAAAAAATCATTCTATAAATAAATTTCTATTGAATATTCATTGCTGTTGGAAAAGTCCGTGATATCATACTTTTGTACAAAGAAAAAAAAAAACCTTCTTTTAAATAAGCGCTTGTGCAGTTTTCAGGTCACTTTTTCTAGACTCAACAAAATGCCTGAAGAAAATATTTGACTCATAGTTCACGACTAGAATTGTCTATTCGACTGAAAGCTTCTAACTAGTCCGTTAGAAAGATTTACAAAAATATTTGAACCCATTTTTTCTTGTGTTACGTAAACCAAAATTGACGGAGATACGATGCTTTTAAAATTGGCAATACGTCACAACTTACTACGTTACAATTTTTACTGATACCTGACGTCACTAGTCCCCATTCTAATAAAAATCTCGATATTCATTGATTTAAGAAAAGAAAAAATACATGTCCATTATTTTTCAGAACTCTAAATGACGAAATAATTAGATTTACAATTTAATGATGCTGTTAACTTGTCTCAACATGTGTATTCGGTTTGATGTAATATGGCTTTAAATCGTTTGCTGGAAACACCTGGATGAGCGACGCACAGTATTGAAAAGTATGCACTCAGCAAAGGGTGAATCTGGGTTTAAAATAAGGAGGATGATGATGTCGTTTCCATAATTAAATAAAAAGAAAGTGTGACATGACGACACGACACAGTCAAAAAGTAAACTCATAAAAAAAGCGTTTTGCCGTCACTTCACAAACACACAGGTAAATTCCAAGCCTACCTTGTAATTAAATTGATTTTACGTTTAAAACGGTCCATTTGACTCATTATCATTACGGTAACGCCTCCGGTTATCCGGTTGAAATTGAATCGTTCCGGTAATGAGCACCGGTATCGGATGCAATGCCGGCCCGGATTCGATGCGATAGGCCAAATAAAAAGTAATGGCTCCACATGCTTACTGAACTATTATAGCAGTTAGTTTGGTGATCATTGTTTGGATTGAAGTAGCTGGGATTATTGTTTGTTAGAAAGAGAAGAGAGTTTAAAAATGAGAGATTCTTTTTTATCCAATTTTGTAGTTTTTTCATTGGGTAATAGTCTCCCCATCTCTTTCCTTTGTGCAGTTTTATTCGGACGCCTAGAAAAATAGCGTGGAAAACTGGCGTTTAAGTAAACATATCTTAAACGCCAGTTTTCCACGCTATTTTTCTAGGCGTCCTTTGGTAATGATGCCCGTCTCCTGGTTTTTACTTTGTTAAATTTATATGATCTGCATTGCTCTATAAAAATTCGGGACCTTAAAAAGTAACGTATTGTGTTGCCAAATAAATCGGCGAGGACCTGAAGAAATCAGTAGTTTCATGAGGCTAACTACTAAGGCCTAACTCTAGTTGCAAAATTATGGAGCTTAAGCACTTTATTTATTTTGAAAACATGTTGAAATGTTGAAAACATAAATAAAGTGCTTATTGCTTGATTTTTGATTCTGCATTCTTCACTCACTACTGTGATCGTTGAATATTAGGTGTAGCAGCATCCATTGAGGCCACCATAAACTTTCATGTCACCCAAATATCGGGTTCGAAATGTTTTTTAAACTAATCCTAGTCAAAGACCTACTTATTTATTAACTCCTGAAATCCAAGAACTCAATTCCCCAAAAACACATACCTCTGCAATAGAAAACACATCCCAGCATTATATACTCAAATAAACAGGTCGTGAGGACTTGAAGTAGCAGACCGCGACACACCTGCGAGCCAACTTTGTCCCGCAATTTAATTAGTTATGGAAATCGAGCCGGCCGCGCGGCCGTTTGAGGGGCGAGGGGGAGGCGAGAAGGGGGGGGGGAGCGTGCGGCGCGGGCGCCATGTAAATTGTTTTTGGACTTGTTAGTTTGTAGACAAGTGGATGTTCCTTGATGTTCAGGTATTTGCGCATTATGGGGATTGTATGAGTTGGTTTTTCATTGGGTTACCGTTATACACATATATTTATGAATGTTGTGTAATCTCATGGATTCAGGCACTTGTAAATACAAAGCCCTCCTTCTGGCTTAGTCGGATAAAAAAAAATTACTTAATTTCTTGTTAAAGAAAAACATGTGATACGAGTATTATAGGGTGTCGGTTTACCGCGTAATTATAAAAAAAAATATATAAATGTAGCATCGCTTTGAATTTACTAGTTGACAGTGAAAAAAAGTCCAACCGGAAATATAAATGTAGCAATATAAGCTCATACAACTCCCAACTGTCACCTAATTCTTACGACCCAAACTACGCACTGTATCTTCTACCATATAACCGTGTAAAATTATGCGACTCCACGCGATCATAAGACCAACATGAATCTAGTGTGCGCAGAGAGTACGGGCCGAGTCACTTTACAACAGTGGCTCTCAACCTTTTAGATCAGGGAAAACGTTTACATAATATACTACAATTCTAATCCTATGTACATAAAAATGTTATGTTGGTTTGTATACGCTTCAAAAACTCAAAAAGTTCTGCACCGATTGAGTTGAAATGTTTGCATGATATATAATCCGCATCAAGGATTGTTTTTATCTATTTTTTGCATCAGTCACATATCGGCGACCGCGAAAAAACAGTTTTTTTTTTGTGCCACAGCGAAGCGTGACAGGGTACAGCTAGTATTATAATACTAAACTTTAAATAAAAACTTACAAGTAATATGTACAGACGCCAGTAAATCAGCCTACGCCAATCTGTCTTTCTTCAATAGATTCACAACCTTATCACCATAGTGGAAGGTTAATGTTTGATTGGTAAAATTTGATAGATTCGGGTTGGTTTACCCTCTGGCGTCTGAACAACAAATAAAAAGAAAAAACTACAACAACAATTTTGTTTTTTTTAGTTAGTAGAGATTATAATGTTCAAGGAGAAGAGAAGCTCTTTATTCTGCATATCTTTATCGCATGATCATTGTGTAAACAAGTGTAATTAAAGTTACAAAAAGATGGAATAATTAATAGTAATTAATACGAGTATCTTGAATAATTGTAGCTTAGGAACGTGGTGTACAAGAAAAGATATATCTTTTAAGTATCTTACCCAGCAATGGGTGAGTAACATAAAAACAAAAGAAAGAAAAAATAATAAAATGAAAGGAAACAATAATTGTAGAAGTTTTTATAACATGCAAAACAGTACATAATATTCTAATAGAAAACGCAACATATTTAATGGAAAATTAAAATCTCGGATGCATAGATGAGATTTTTAACTTTGCATCTGTTGTACAAGTTGAAAAATTTGAATCTTTAGTGGAGCATTACGTTAGCTCTGGTGGTTCCGGGGTCGCGGGACTCCCGGGGTCGCGGGACTTACGAATTACCGTGACCCCGGTACGTATAGGGCTTGTGAAGGACACCGTGGATTTTAGTCAGTACAAGTCTGACAGTCCCTCCCGCCCTGCCCTGAGTGGAAGGACTCATTTGATGATTTTACCACGAAAAAAAAAGCTCTGGTGGTTGACGGACTTTAGTTTGGGAACCAGTGCTTCACAGCATCTCCCTAGACATCTTGAGTAACAAGCGGCAAGTCCCGCGATACCGCTACATTACGCTGCATAGCAACAACTGTATCTAAGTAAGTTTACAGCGGGGATTGCGTCGGTACAAGTATTTTTGTTTAAATGTAGTAATAAAAGCTGACTGGTGGTTGGGTCAGACCAGATGTGGGACAGCTGACTTGCCCGGAGCATGAGGCCTGCACGGCAGTCCGAAGGAATTTCATCATGAATTTTGACAGTTATTATATTTTTACAGTGGTACATAAATGAGTTGACGTTTAGAGGAATTAGAAATATATATTTGTAAGTCTAACTATGATAACTTGTTTTTTTTTGTTTGCGTGGTAATATTATCTTATGAGTCCTCCTACCCAGGGCAGAGCGGGAGGGACAGTCAGACTCGTACTGACTAAAATCTGCGGTGTCCTTCAATAGCCCTTTACGTACCGGGGTCACGGTAATTCGTGAGTCCCGCGACCAACTATGATAACTAGTAGGAAGTCACGGCTAAAACGCAGGGTTAAGGTAAAAGACTGTCTATCGCCATAAATAATCCCAAGAGTGGGGTTAAATAATTCCGGTGCAGTTCACTGAGAAAAGTGCCTTTAGCGCCATCTATCGGCGGTAAGAGCTCCATTAGTGGTATGGTTTCAATTGCTATGGGATAGAAATAAAGTTTCACAATATTGACAAACTTTTACTTAAATTTACATTTTTATTAAAATAATACAAAAATGTCAAAGACTGTCACAAACTGGACGATTAAAGGAAACCGTTCAGAAATCGCAGTTCAGTTAAACCCGTTCAGAAATTTCATAAAACGGAGACGTTTGGAAGGAGGAATAAAATGCTTTTGCCCAACATTGGGACATATTTAAAAATAAATATTCCCTGCCAACTCGATAACAAGCTAACTACAACTCGTAAGAAAACTGCCCCATTACTTTCTCTAAACATTTAAGTAAATACGTCGTGAACTCACACAGTGGGCTGTTTGTGTTATAAAAATCGCTGGGGACTGTCCCTCGGACATACAATTTGTAATGTAAATGTTTGGAGCACAATCGTCATGTAGTGACATTGTGGGGCGGGTTTATGGCCACCCGGAGAATGTTTTGTAGATGTTCTGGCAATTAGAGTGGAGTATGATTTGAAATAAAGCAGCTGTTAGTTTATAATGTTATGCTTATTTTATTTGTCATCCTACGAGTATCTGTTGAAGAAAACTGGTTTTGTGATTTTGTAGGCACGGTTTGCGTTGTGCGTGTTGCGGGTTCGATTCTCGCAAAAAAATATCTGTAAGATAGTTGTTCCTGATCTGTCTGACTGTGTATGTGAGTGAAAATGTTTTTAAATATTTCATAAATATAGTAGGAGAATAACATAGTTATTATGGCAAGTAATTTACTTATACCACAAAACATACTTTCCATGAATTGACAATTTTTGTTTTTTTAATCTAAGTTGAAAATCGAATTAGAATCTATGATACGTTAATTAAACTTTGCTCTTCCAATAGTTTCATGACTGGCGCGTTTATGTATTACGACAGTAATAGGTTAATAATAAGCTTCAAACTACTAGAATTCTTGGGAAAGAAATATCAAAGAAAAAGTACAAACTACAGATCACGTCCAACGAGTGTAGTACAAAAATAATCAAACACTAAACTGCAATTCGGCTGCAGCCGGAATACGAGGCTTCAATCAAGGCGCGACTAAGCGGTTCCTATTTCCGCTCATAGATGGCGCTGCGTTACATTCGATGGTTCCTATCTGAGCGCAATCACGCCTTTGACCAGCCATTGTGCTGAAAATACGAAAATGCTCCCAGAGCCGTTCTTCCGGCCTTTATTTCGGGTTGAAATCACAACGTTCGCTTTGTGCCCTGGCCTCTTGCACGTGATTTCGTAAATTTCTTTGGGCGTCGACGCAGAAGGCAATAATGGTCGAAGTTTGATTCCAACTAGTTCGGAATGCGAAGGCCTATATTCGACGCGTTCGAATGAGAGCCGATTACGTGGAACGTGGTCGTCGATCACCTCTGCGATTCAATTGGTTTAGGTTTCCAACGTTTGAAGTTGTATTGGAATCGGTTATTGAGTTTTATTACGTTTGGCCGCGAAAAACTTTTCAGAGGAAGAAGTTACGGTTTGTTTTCTTTTTTGCGATATTTTAATTACACCTCTTACTTGGTCGCGAGACTAACGGATTACCGTGACCCCGGTACATAAAGGACTATTGAAGGACACCGTGGATTTTAGTCAGTACAAGTCTGACAGTCCCTCCCGCCCTGCCCTGGGTGGGAGGACTCATTTGATGATTTTAACACGATAAAAAAAACACCTCTTACTTCAAGTAATGAAATATTTTCTTTGAACTTCAAGTATACTCGTAGTGCTTAAATGACATTAAGTAGCATTTTAAGTGACTATGGGAGATTAAACGACTAATGTGTATTACTTACTTATCATCCTAAAAGTCAACTTATAACATAAAACCTGTTCCCTAAAACCCTACATCATCAACCACCAATGAATAACAATTAACAAACACGGCCCTGAAAAACAATTTGCATTCAAAATGTTTGACGACATAATCAGAAACACTATGCCATCAAAACAGTGGAACTAAATGCAAACAGTACTACAACTAAAACGTTGAATCAGACTGTGTACTATCGCTACTATATTCTAACTCGTGCCTCACTCGTGCCCAACTCGCGCCGAACTCGTGTCGCATGCACTAGGCATCAGTAGTTAGGGCTGCTGTGCCTACACCTATCCTAGACCTACGATATCAGTTGTTACTCTGTCTGATAGCCGCCGAGCTCAGTGCTACACGGTCGGCGGTCGCCGTAGCACGCGCTTCACATCCCTATTAAAAAAAAAAGTTTCAACAAGTTCCAAAAAGTTTTTAAAACAATTAAAAACTCGCCAGTAATACTCGGTTGAGTGCCCTCGCCGACTTAACGTTCGAATGTAAACAATTCAAATTTTTCGTAAATAGAACTTCTCGATTTTTCTAAATAGTTTTTATTCTATAGGTGTTTTTGAATAAAAAATGTATTTTTAAATTAATTAAGAAGTGTTTAGGTTAGTTCTGATAGTTAAGAAGCTACTCACTGGTTGTGAAGTTGTCGTAGTTGCATGTTAGGTCGTGGTAGTAAGTGTTAGTGTAGGATCTTTGTATACGATTTTACTGTAGTTTGTAAAGTTATAAAGAACTTTGTATGAACTGATTGTATCGAGTTATCGCCATCTGAGTGGTATCTTCATTGCGGTAAGTTTAGATCAAGATTATTTGTTGGTTCGTAAAATTGTTCTCAAAATATTGGATTTTTTTTTCACATTTTGGAGACACGATATTTTACGGTTTAATTGTTACTGTTAAATTAAAAAGTGTTGTATAAATATTAAATGCATCATCATACTGAAATGTTTACTTTAAAAACTTTATAAAAATATCTTCATAGCAATTTATTTCTCGTTAGGAACGTAGTAATAGTTCTTGCATAAAAACGCAACTAAAAATATTGCATTCGAAGCCTTAAAAACTTATTTGCGTGAACTTAACCTTCCTGCTAACTCCAAGGCGCACGTAGCGCTTTCGTAGCACACCAGCTACACGTGGCTACGGCGTAGACGTCTTACGTTGCTACGCCGGAGCTGGAATGATTTCGTACATTTATTTTCACACAACCTTTGTTGTTACTTCGTGATTCGTTGTTCTAGAGTGCATTCAGAATAAGCAATTCGTAAAATCCATCCTGTTAACTAATTTACATTTGAACAAAATATAAATTCATCTGTTTTTTTGAAAGTGAAATTAAATTAAAAATATCTGATAAACTTGGATGATCAATAACGTAAAAAATGAACTCAGGGAATTAAATAAACCGCCCTCAATAATGGTTGCAAAACCATGCATTCCTTTGAAGTTATAATTAAACAAGCACTTTAATGGAAGAGATTTTCAAAAACTCATTTACTTTCAAACATTAAATATTTCACTCAGCAGAAGTGTAAAGATTCGTCGAACTACTTTTCTATACAATTTTATTAAATTTATTTTTAAATTAATTAAAGATATTTATACGAAAACCTTACAATTTTAATCTAAAAAGTATCTCATCTCTATTGAGATGCTTTTATCAGCGATCAACTTCATTTTTAAACTGACCAATTTTATTGTTAATCTGACCAACTTCATAAAAATCAGATCATAAAAATTATAAACAAAAATAAACGTAGATACGTTTATCAGCATTTATTGTTAAACTGACTTTGTTATATACTTACAACAAATTATTACAGTCTCAATAACAAACCCATAATAACCAAAAGTAATAACGTCATAAAGGTACAATCACATAAATTACCAACTCCATACAAACCGGCGGGGGAGTGTGTTGACTCTCTCTTAACGAATATTGACATTGATTGGAATGTAAATATGACTGCATCCATTTCTTAATGAGTCCTTTAAATTAATTATATGACGGATTGAAAGGCTGGTTGTATTTCCCAATAAATTTGTGATTCGGTTTATTTTATTTTTAGGAGAGTTACAACATTCTGTCTTTCATTTGGTAAAAATATAAAATTGTCACAATTATGTACACTATTAAAAAATTAGAAGTATATTTACGGTGTACATATGACGAAGTTGTGCGTGCGTACGGTTGGTTTTGTGTGATCAGATGTATGAACGTGGACGAAGCTAATGGGTAAAAGAAGCACATAACATTAATATTGAATTGTATTTAATGTTTTTTTCAATATTAACTGACGATTAAAATATCTAAAGCAGTTTCTCAGAGTGGCCACCTCCAGCTTGTAGACACACTACGGCTCTCGTGTATTGGACCCATGGGTAGGGTGTAATTTAAAATAGTTTATATTTAAGTATTTAGAATATCGCTAGTTCGTGTCCGGACACACTGTATAAGGATCGTAGCAGATGGTGTTCTGTAGTTCCTACAGCGTATAAATGGAGTTATAATAATAATAATGTGTTCTTTTTTTATTTAAAATATTTAAAAATGTAATTTTATGAATGAAAAATGAATAAACGAAATAATGTGATGAGTTTCAAAAAAGAAAGGCATTTTAATATAGATATTTATACTTCTGAACTTGAAGTTAAATATTAATGAAATGAAAAATTTATTACTTTTATTATAAGCCTGTGTCTTCCCACTGTAGGACAGAGGTATCCCGTCCCTCCTTCCACTTTTCGCGATCTAGTGCGATTGCAGATTGGACGAACGTCAAGCACGTCAACGGCGGTGCCCAAAGACCCTGTTAGGTGGTCTACTGGGCACCTAGCAACCCACATTAGACAAGCGTGGCAGGTTAATAGGTCTAAACCCCTTCCCAAAATGAAAAAATATACTAAACTTGATCTCTTAAGAGCTTCAAAAGTACCGTTAGTTTTTAATTAGTAAATATATATTCGAAAACATTACTCTTAAATCGGAAGCCAATTTTCACAATTTTATACTACACTACATTTCAGCTGAAATTCTTCGGGAAAACTGTTTTCAGCTCAAATTACCTGAAAGCTTGAACGCGCAGGTTAATTATGTGTAGTTTGCCTGTTGATTCAAGCTAAAAGCTATTACCAATTAAAATAAATTTTCAAGTTATTTGATAACAAACTGTAGGTATTTAGAATAGTTGCTTTAGTTCAATACAAAATTACATTCTGTTTTCAGAAAATATGCGAATAACTGAACGTTATTGTAATATTTCATTTAAATGATTATTCATAGTCGAAGCTTTATTTATTCACTAGAACAATACTAATAAACTGCCTTGCAGTTTCATAGAAAAACTGTGAAAAAGCAACAAAGCAATGTTGCATTTTTTTACATTGTATTTCCGTCAAACTGCAAGGCAGAAGCGCCTTAAATTCAAACAAAACCACCTCCATCTGAAGCGTATTTAAAACAACAAATTTGAGAAAATGTTTCAGGAATATCCCAGAAATAAATTCTTATTTCGAATAACTTGAAAACTCTAAAACGTTTGGTAATTTCAACTAATAATTAATTAAACAATTACATAAAAATACCAAACGTTTCAAAAGCAATTTTTACACACATTCAAATCCCACACGATCAAACCACCAACATAATAAAATTAAAGAACGTAAGCTACAAAAACCTTGCAAGTACAACAAAACCACAAACAAGGTACCCATGTTCATATTATTACGGTCTAGTACACGCTTATTCCGTATAAAAATATTTGCTAAGCTTTTAAAGTAATTACGTCATTCGCAATGCCGTTTCAGACTGACTTGCGGTGTCGGTGCGTTGAATTTGGGAAGCGCGGCTTACTGTGCCGTATTGTTGGTATTACATCATCTGATGTGTAATTTGAGCAGAGTAATATTCGTATTGTAATGAGTAACGCGTTTTTATGGAAATGAAATGTAATTAAAATAATCCGTTTTTTTTTTATCGTGGTAAAATCATCAAATTTTCCTCCCATCCAGGGCATATAGGGAGGGACTGTCAGACTCGTACTGACTAAAATCCACTGTGTCCTTCAATAGTCCTTTACGTTCCGGGGTCACGGTAATTCGTGAGTCCCGCGACCAAAATAATCAGTTTTTTTTTTATCGTGTTAAAATCATCAAATGAGTCCTTCCACCCAGGGCAGGGTGGGAGGGACTGTCAGACTTGTACTGACTAAAATCCACGGTGTCCTTCAATAGCCCTTTACGTACCGGGGTCACTGTAATCCGTTAGTCCCGCGACCCCGGAAAATAATCAGATGGATAAATTTTGACATTTATCTATCGACTAATTACGATTTGATAATATTTTTCCTCAATAAACGCAAGTTCCATACACATAAACCTTATTCTTCTCCTTCTTCTTCATGTGACGAAGAAACCGTAATAGAATTCTTTGCGTTTCTAAAGGAAGAGCAGTCAAAAGTTCGCCACAAAAAAACCCTGATTACAATTTTAAATAGTAAAATATTTCTGGAAAAAAAAACTACTACAAATTTATTAATCAATACAAAGGCAACACTGAACTGTTACCACCAATACGTCTATCATATATGTTGTATTATTAATTGATAGTCTTCTTAATACCTTTATTGAAAGCTTTGAAAAAATTGTAGTTTATAAAGATTAAATAAATTAATGCGCCTTATCACTTAGATGCACAATATGTAATGAATTATTACCCACCAACAAAGTTATCTTCTGCTCACAATTTAAAGTCCGTGTCCAGTATAGAGTTACAACTTACAACCCTAATAACATTTACACCCGCAACTTCTAAATTCAATGACCACTTGCAGTACAAAGTATTAACCCTAATACTGCCTCTGTGGTGGCCAAACAGTCTTCTATAGTCGGCATCGCAACTTGGTCCGCAATACTCTATTAATCCGCCAACGAGCCACCTCACTTGAAATACATTACAGCAACTTACGGCGATCGTGAGCCGACTCGCAAGCTTTCTGTTCATTTATGAATCAATTTGCTACACTTTCAAATTGTTTTATTTTATCTTTTAAGGCAATTTTTCGATTATAATGGCATTATATGGGCATTATAATGGTATGTTTGGAAGCCCCGACGGCAAATTGGGGTTAAAAAGTAAGGAGTAATATGTCATGATGAATTTTACAGTTGTTCCCCTAAACAAATGTGTGTTAAATAGGTACCTACTGCATGCGAAGACTTTAATTTCCATTTAAAGTTAAGTTTAGTTCTGGAGGGCCATTTACAGTTGGTTGAAAACGATATTATATATATTGTATATTTATGGATATTTAATCCTAACCCAAACAAAAATAAACCAATAACCTACATTAGAACTGAACAGTAAAAAAGCATCCATACTCCTATTTCATATTTAAAGCACCATTAAAAACGAGCGGAACTAAAAACTTGGCGCTTATAAATAATCACGTTCCGACTTTCCGATTTTATCCGCCATTTTGCGAGCGTCATTCGGTCCATTTCGCTGCAGGATGACGTCACAAGTAGTGACTGACAATACGGCGCGGCTGATGACGCAATTAGACCGACACTTTTAAGTACCCCGACGTAAAAATGGCGTAAATTTTTATTTCAGAATGCATTTCGCAGTTCGGTGTGAAAGAAAGTGACTTATCACCGTCTGCCGCGATATCTAATGAGCAAAACGTTTTAGTTATAAAAGTACTTCTAGGGTCAGTTATCTTGTTTTCCTTTAAATTTATTAACGCAGCTACGATAGTCAGGGAACTAAATTTTCCAACAAAGTAAGCGTTTTGTTATGGAAATTTATGGGGAGGCCTATGTGTTACTGTGCGGCTTCCGGGTCGTATGGTGATGAACCTTGTTAATGACTTCTATGGCCAAGATAACAAAGGCTTTCTTTGGTTCCGTTTGCTTTGTTCTGCTTCGTAAGTGGGAAGGTAAATTAGGTGTCAAGAAGTTAGTCTGATAAGCTTTAACCAAAATTAAGTATCTACATTATTTATTGTCTAATTACATAGTGATTAATCTTCAAATGAATAGTCGGTGTAGTGGTGGGGGTGTCGATGGAGGTGAAGATAATTTCATCTTGTCGATTTACGAGACAGGTCCCGTTTTTGATGTTTTTTTTCAAAGAAGAAAATATTAGCAATGCTCTAGCAATTATACTCCAGACATACAACATTCCTATCCACCGATATCCCCCAAATACATCATAAACAACAAAACGTAGAGCAAAACCGAAGGCCATCTGCGAATGTTAATTAAAACAATAAATTAAATACGCCAAGTGGGTAGCAATGAATATGTCACTACACAGGTCGGTATTAGCAATGCAGAGGTCCGCAACTATGGCTTGCCACCTTTATAAACTAACGCTGTATTTCGCTAATGTGCGGCAATGAAATTAGAGGTGAATAGTTAGATGGAATTTATTTGTGTAATTAGGGACAACAAGTGGGCTTAGTATCCGGAATTTATGGTTTAGGATACTGTCTTAGGTGTTAGTGGCAGTTTTATTGGGTTTAAAATTAGGATTCGGGGCTGGGAGAGTGAATCATGATCTTTAATTATTTATCGATTACATTGCCTTGTCGATAATAGCTTAAGGTAGTCTCAAAAAGAAAGAAGTTTTGATGAAGAATGTTGTGGAGTATCAAAGTCTTTTAATTCAGTAGAATCAGAATTACTTATTTGTCAAACATAGGTTATAACATTATAAGATCTTATGGTAAATAGTTTTCAGTGCGCTATGTTTTGTCAACATTACAGCAGTAGCAAGTTTAATCATTAACCTAAGTTTAAAAAGAAGAATCATTTTAGTTACAATACCGTTACTAGGTATTATTTGCTCAGTAGATCACAACAGTTTCAGAAACGACTATAGTATCTCCTCCCAACAAAATGCTTCTACCAGGTCTATTTACCTACGATTCACCTATTCTCGCTTTTTCCATGGCCCAATACATTTGTCCAACCCGCGGTCTACGGAAGACACCGCGTACCGCGGACGACAGTTAACAATGTGTCGCAAAAACTAATTCAAACCGAAGGGTTCGCCCGCCCTCCATAAATTTTGTCCAGGAACGCGAGCCGCGTGTTAGTTAACCATAGTTTATTATTTGGTGTCATCGGGCCTCATAACATTGGTAGGTAGGTAGGGACTAGTATAGTTACAGGACTATTTAGGGTAGTTATAAGGGTCTGCTAAAAGTGCTGTGTATCTAATATATATGTCTCTCCTTTCTTTTCATAGAGGTACAACACCTTTTCTTCTTCAATCTCTAATGGCTTGAATCTAGTACCAAAAGTACACCTACACCAATTAAACATAGTCAGAAGTAGAATAAGATTCATGAAACGGCAGAAGTCGTTTTTTCTAAAAGTCTTTTAACCCAACACACCTTTTATCTTTGTATTCGCAGTCCATCAAAAACTTTGACAGAAAAACATTCACCAATAAGAATACAAACACTGAACCAATATTCCATTTATATAATCTACATACGATCGGAATATTCTCGAAGCAATGGATAACATATCCACAATAACCAGTACACAAATCCTCCAACTATTCAGAGTTACGATTTTTTCCTCTCCTCAACATATATCACTGGGGCCGTTCGATTTAACTGTTTTCTTACGTTCAAATTTATAGAGGTTGGAGCCGAATTATAGCCGCCAGGTGTGGGCTATAGTCTGCGACGCTACTAGTTTTGTTTTGTTAAGAGAAACGGTTTTAAATACGAATATTTGCACGTTCGTGCGTGGAAGTTTTTGTGAATTGCTACTGAAAGTTTTGGATTTCTGAAGTTGTCTTATTTTTTTTTTTTGCCACTAAGACATCCCCAAAAGTCGGTGAGATAAAGTTAAAGATATAAGAAACTATGCTAACTTCTAATAATAACTTATAATTGAAAAGTAGTTTTACATGTTATTTGTCATTTTATAGAAGTGAGTTTAATTTTTTTTAATAGTTTTTTTTAATACACATATTATGTACTTCATATTTAGTAGATGCAGTGAGACAGAAAATTTAACATATCAATTAATTTAAAAGCTTACTGCATAATTTTTAACACTCTAAAGTGCGTGAACTCGAGAGCTCATTATAAATTTCTCTGTTAAGTGTTTGATGAATCAATTCACGATTAACTTATCAAAAACTGCACGCAAACAAATGCACACAACAATTGACATTTACGTGCACTAAAAACAACCCAGTTTAACACGCACCGCGTGACAAGACATGTACATGTGTCACTGTAGTGCGTGCTGCGCAAAAAAACCACATAACTCAAGAATTTCTGCTTACAAAATATCCCCTTTACCGTCTAATTTATCACAAGGTGCAAAAACTCCCTCCTGTAATGAAAATTTGTATCAAAATTCCTGGGCCGGTGTCGCAAAGCATGTTATCAACGAGAATTAATCTTTCGCTATGCTAATGTATGTGTAGTGAAGTGATTATATTCAAATTGATGCTTTAATTTTATTCATGCTTATGGGGAAAATGCGCCACCTATTTACGTTACCTATATGTAGGTGCTGAGTATACAAATGCGTGGTTTCGTTACGGCTAGTAATTAACTAATGATGGTAGGAGGTAATAGAACTGTTTGGTTGGTATGTAATGTGTTTGGTACATTATGTGTTTTCTGTTGGCTGCGAGAGAGCGCTGGTTGATTTCGGTTAGCGTTTGGTACAGGAATTCCCTTCATTTGTGGCGTTACTATCGGTATTGCACTTTAACAGTAAAGTAATGATTGTCATTAGAAGCCTCTTTCCACCAATTATTACCGGTACAGATATAACACCTGAATGTTATCCACCGATCTCGCTGTTGGTTTGCCGAAACTTGTTCCGTCTCTTGATCCTCATTAAGTGAATGCACTACTCCACCTGCCATCACCACGTCTTGCCAAGTGCTTACCTCTACTTAAGAGACGCGAGTGCCGTATGAGTTATGGACTCAATCTTTCAATGATAGGTCTAACATGGTATTTTCCAAAGTCTTTGTGCAACCTTCACTTTGTGCAATAAAATTGTAACGCAGTTTCTAAAATTCATTTAATTTATGACAAAAGTCAAAAATTAAGCAATGAATACCTTGGTACCTCTTCCTCGAAGACCTTTATTCTAAGAATAACAAAATAATTCACATTTTTGTTGTAAAGCAGACACAGCAAATACATCTTAGCACCGTATAACCCTCCAGTGCATAAATAACGACATAATTGCCGCGTTGTTTGACAAACGACTAACATTTTGCAGAGTTTGGGGGTTAACTACCGGCACATTAATATTGCGAGCCTGTCGAGACATACCTTTGGCTTACTGCTATTTGATGCCTATGAATGTTAATGGGGACTTTTACAGGTTAAAAAGCATAATTCCTTATTTCGTCACCCCTTTCGTTGTGGTCTTACCTTTATTTTTATGAGTTATTTTGTTGGGTTGCGTGAGTAATGTTTGTATACTTGGTCTTACATTAAGCAGTAAGAATTAATAAACTATTACTACCCAGCTTTTTTCAACTATTTTGGGGTTTCTAGTCTAAAGAAATGCAGCTGAAAATCAGTACAGGCGACAGCCTTTTTAAACGGCACGGTTGACGAAGTGGTTGTGATTGGGTTTGACACTGCACGGAAAAAATATTTTTGTGATTTACAAATAGTTGCTCCGATTATGGGCGTTTATGTGAGTTTAAATTTTTGTAAACGCACCCACGATACACCTGGACATCTTAATTACAGTCTTTTCGATTACTTAGCTTGCCTCTTTCATCAATAAAAATTATATGTAACATAAGTATCCCACACATTACGCTATCATCACCGTGGCCCATGAGTTCAATTCCGTGCGTGTTACTGCTCAGTCGGCCAACAAACTGCCTGATCCAAGATGGCTGCTCAGCGATAGAATAAATCTCTTAGTACGTATGCGACGGGCACGCCGCAATCGCGGCGGTAAGACCCCTCTTTGAGGAGTGGCTGGATAGGCGTCACGGCGTCCTTACCTTCCGCATGACGCAGGTCCTCACCGGACACGGAAGTTTCGGGAGGTTCCTGTGTCTGATAGGGAGGGAAGAAACGCCTGGGTGTCACCACTGCGAGGATCGTCCGGAGGACACGGTGGAGCATACGGTGCAGGACTGCCCCGCTTGGGCAGAGCACCGCCGTGTCCTCACGACGGCGATAGGCGGAGACCTCTCGCGCCCGGCATTGGTCGAGGCCATGCTGCGGGGCGAGACGAA
This sequence comes from Agrotis puta, assembly GCA_943136025.2. Classification (NCBI taxonomy): domain Eukaryota; kingdom Metazoa; phylum Arthropoda; class Insecta; order Lepidoptera; family Noctuidae; genus Agrotis; species Agrotis puta. The sequence continues at coordinate 4,413,918 of OW964176.2, read as the reverse complement.
GTGGGAAGCGGTCGCCTCCTTCTGCGAAGCAGTCATGCTCGTGAAGGAGGAGGCGGGCCGCCTGAGGGAGAGGACAGCGTCCTCCCTCCATCCCAGCCGCAGTGGTAGACGCCCACGGCGTCGGACGTCACAGGACGATCTCCGGCCACAGTAGGCGCGGGCATGCGGGCAGCGAGTAATGGGCGACTTGCTGTCCGACCATGGACCATGCCCGGGTCGACGGCGCGTTGTGTTCCACGCGCGCCTCAAAGAGTGTCAGCATATTGACGGGGCCTGTAGAGGGCCAAAGCCTGCCGGGGTCGCGGGACTTACCCATTACCGTGACCCCGGTACGTAAAGGGCTTGTGAAGGACACCGTGGATTTTAGTCAGTACAAGTCTGACAGTCCCTGCCGCCCTGCCCTGGGTGGGAGGACTCATTTGATGATTTTGCCACGATAAAAAAAAAAAAAAAAAAAAAAAGTACGTATGCGAGCAGATAAAGTATAGGGTTTATTGAATGTGCTTTGTTTCGGCGATAGTGTTGACAAATGTAGTAGAAAGATGATAATGTCGATTGTATGGGATATTGATTTGTATTGAATAGTAAATGTGAATTCACTTTTTCTATTGGCGGGTATTATTGCTGTTAAAAACTGGTGAAGCACAATAGGGCCAAATCCTGCCGGGGTCGCGGGATTTTCTTAAAAGGTTACTATGACCCAGGAACGCAAAGGGTAGCTCAAGGAACGGGTTGGTTTTAAGCACGATTTTTAATCAGTTAAGTCTGATAGACCCTTTCGCTTCCGCGAGCATGTGGACATCATTGATGATTTCTAAACAAAAAAAAGCATTAGCGTCTTAGTGAGAACAAATGATTTCTGCTTTTTAGGGAATAGTTATGAAATGGATTTATGCTAACTACTTTCTAATAATTGTTCGATATTCTATAATTTATTTTCATACCAAACATTTAAGTAAGAGAAAAATTAAAGTTTTTAAAGTCAATATCCATCACAACTTTCGACTCACCAATATTTTTGTCAAAATGTAAAGTGAAAAGTTTCAGTTCGACACAGTTTTCAACTGAATCATATGAATATGGCTTTACTTGGCTCATATTTCAGGTCTGGAATAACTTAGATCTTTATTAAATATTCTTGAGAAACTGTATTTTTCAAGTTGATCTCTGTGTTTGTCAAATATTTGATATAATATATATACATTTAAATGTTTGCCCCACACTTGGAATCTCTCCTATATCGTTAGGTGCGTTTACAAACATAGAAAGTCACATATAAAAAAAACAAAAAAGCAATTACTTGCAGACCATACAAATATTTATTCCATGCGAAATATTCCAGCGAAATAAGAACCTCCTTCTTTTTTGGAGCTGGTTAAAACCAATTTCACATATCTTATACTGAAACCTCATCTCAGACTTCTACTAATCACACGTACTAACAGGTAATATTCATCTATCTGCGGAACAACTTTTTTTAAAGTTTAAAATTGCACGCGGGAACGCTGCTCGCGGCCACTCCGCCGTAAAATTGCACAGACTCGAACCCACGACCCCACGGCGCGCCGGTTACCAACTTTACCAGTGAACTTCGCACTGCTATTTTGTTTTGTTAAATGAAATCGTTTTTTTTTCAAAATGTTTTTAAAGGTACGAGTAATTTTTTGAAGAGGTATTTTACAAGTTGGAGTAATTTGATACAAGCACCAAAAAAAAACTTACGAGGCTTAATGCGATAGACATGTTTAGAGCATCAATAAATTGGTTTAATCTATTTAGTACGTCAGTTAGGGCCTTAAAAAAATAATGGCTACGTATTTTTATCACGGCGGCGGCGCAGCGGTGGTATATTGTGAATTTTAAAAGCGTCGTATCTTTGTCAATTTTGGTATGTGTCTAAGAAAAAATACGGATTTTTATAATAATGTAACTGACGAGAATTACCAGATATATTCAATAAACTTAAATTAACCTCTCGGGCGCGTTACGTACACCCGGGTGTACATAACAGACAGTCGCTCATTGGATGTTGATTTTTATCATTTTCTATTATAAATCGCCCGAGAGGTTAACAATTACTCTAACGTACTAATATTTCACAACATTGAAATGACGAGTAATACTAACAGAACTATGGAAGAAGAAGACAGGCGCCGCGGCGCCGAGCTCAAATGAATTAGGTTATACGCAGGAGAATGATGAATGGTGATGATTTTATAGCAATGATAACACTGGCAGTCTCTTTGGTGTTTCGCCTTATAACTGTAGCAATAATACTTATATGGCCAATTAATCTTTATTCCACTTCTTACGCTATGAAATTGGCCATAGAAATAAGACACTGTTCAAATTCTTCTTCAAAACTTTATCAGTCAGTCAAAATTCACTTCAGAAATTCTCTGAAGAAAAAAAAAGCAGGAAAAGCCATCTCATCACTCAACACAACTCTTTGCTGCAATAAACAGAGTTCCAAGCAAATAAACGCGCACCTCCACAGAAATGCAGCATCCGAGGTGAGACCAAATGTATGCACGTCAAGCTGTTTGCACTGACGATGGAGAACTAAAATTTATCTATCGCCAAACATATTCGCCAAGTAGCATCATTTTGTTAACCACAACCCCACTGGAATTTCAACTTTACACCTAAAAATTTAGGTCTCTTTTGGTATGTGTGCTAATTTCTGTCGTACTTGTTTATTGGCGATATATTTTTGGGTAGTGCATGCACTTTATAGTCGGGCATTCGAGCCGACACAAATCTTTGCGGTTCATAATTTTACGTATTTACTTTTAAAATGTCGTAGTTTATGTGATACTGTTGTGGTTTGTTGAATGTTGAGGTGTCCTGGGAGCGTTTGTGTTCCGTTTACCGTGTATTTGTTACTCAAAACGGGGGAATAAGTTGCTGTGTTTAACGATGTCGAAGTATTTTGGTTTAGTTTTAAATATGTTTGCGTTAAATATGTTTTACCGTTTTGATCATGTGCTCTCTAGTTTTTTCTTTATAGAAACGATTTTCAGTTTTCTTTCACGGATTCGCAAAATGTGCCTGATTTATCATAACATTTACTTCATCAATAAAGCGGTGATGATGAAGAATGTAAAGGAATCAAAAATCTTTTTAATGAACTTATAGATTTTTAATGATCAAGATCCATGTGAGTTATTTGTGTTAATATAGAGCTATTAATAATTATATTTCACTAGCACTTTGCCCGCGACTTCGTCCGCGTGGGTTACGTACTTTCCTAATTCCCCCTTTTCACCCCCTTAAAGGTTAAATTTCCAAAAACCCCTTCTTAGTGCTCCCCTACATTATAATAGGAAGCCGTGTGCAAAATTTCACATTCCTAGCCCCAGTAGTTTTGGCTGTACGTTGATATGTCAGTCAGTCAGTTCTCCTTTTATATATATAGATTGGTGATAATTTAACTAAATAACTGTTGATCTAAATAACTATTGTTATTTAGATAAATTCGTATGTATTACCTCCATTAACCAAAATTAGTAATCACTAGTCATCTTGTTAAACAAACAAAGATCGAATGAATTCATAAATTAATGATTTGTTTAATGAATTCATCAACATCATTGTAACATTAAAGCATTCCCTGCATGTTAGCATTGTTCTACATTGCCTTTTCATTTAATTAAAGTGACTGTTAAATGTAAATTGTACATGAGGTACCAATATGATAAGGCTTTAATTATTATGCAAAAACTAGCTGTTGGCAGAGGCTTTGCTTGCATGGGATGAAGCGGAAGGGATTGTCAGACTCTTATTACTAAAAATCAAGCCATTTCCTTTAGTTGATCTTTGTGTTCTAGGGTCACACCTTTGTGTTAGCGGGCCTGTGAGCCACGAGTTGCGGGTTCGGTCCTTAGTAGTAGAACGTATTGAAGGTCACCGTGGATTTTAGTCAGTGTGAGTTTGACAGTACCTTCCGTCCTGCCCTGGGTTGGAGAACACAGTCAAAACGGCCACAGTGTTCTTAACAGAAGTTCCCGCGACCCACAGATGCTTGACGGTTTCGTGATACAACTGTTTGCACCTAAAAGTGCTTAGCAAATTTGAAGGCACAAGGATAGGCTCTGAGCTGGGTAATGTTACAGGGACCTTTAAGTCCGTTAGTTCGTTCTTTCATGGGGCCATTTCCCATTCAAAAGTACTAGCATAATACCTATGTGTGTTGGGTCTGACATATTTTTAAGTTAAATTGCTATCCGTGGTAATTTCACACTTGAAAGTAATATGTTAATATGCATCTTGTTTCTGATTTGAAATTTTTGAGCTGAATACCTTTTTATAACACAAGTGTACTCCGCAGTACTCTTTGTAACTACTAACGGTCAAACAGGTATATTTAAAATGAAAAAAAAAGGGAAAACCCTCATTCACTACTGACCTTGTTATCTTAAAAAGCTGACCCAATTTTCATTCAGCAGAATAGTATTAAATACTCCTTTTTAAAAGAGTTAATTTTCCTGTTTCAGCCGTTGCCATTCACTGTCTACCAATCCTCATTATGTTGAGGGTTGAATGTGGGCTCGTTTGCCCGACCCAGATACTCAATGGAAGTGTAAAGTCAGTATTTTCAGGAGACAGTTCATAATGAAGTATTATCTGGCATTAAGTAAGTGCCGTTTGTGCATGCTGCGCGGTTCATTTGACGTTTTATTGTAGACCGTTGGGTTGGGGTAATGGATTGGGTCTCAGGTATATGTTCTTTAATATGAGAAAAAAAAATTTTGCTCGACAGTCATAAACAGTTCGAATTCGGTAGATATTGCACAGTTTTCTAACTGTTAGGCTATCCACTAACTGGTGACTTTTTTGCAGTGACTTTGTTTCCCAGTTCAGTGATATGAAGATATGATAAGGGAGTGCGCTGATAATAGTGGCGGTACAAATAGTTTGTAACCGGTGGCTATTCTTCATAGCGTTCGAGAGGGTGACAAAAAGTCACCACAATCAGCAAAAAATAAACTAAAATAAACAAAATAGGTTTTTTTTCAATAGATTAACACAATGGACCTCTTTAGGAGTGGCTATTGAAAAAAAATAAAGCAAATAGTTAATGATGGTCATATTCTTTTTCTGAGATTCTCACGAAACTGGTGAGTTTCGAAATTCCAAAGTCAATAAACTATTATATAGTGATGTAATAGTATATTGATTTTAACTCAAGGTCCATTATCCTGTAATCGTAAGCTTGTTTAAAACTTACCTTTTTACCAGATATTACAAAAAAATGATCAAATACGATATTAGATTTTCTATTTCAATGAACTTGAAATATTGTAAAAGAAGCGGATCTCTGAACTCCTTACTCTCAGCGATACCTAATGATGACGTTAATTAGTTGTTACTGACGTAAATGTTTACGACAGTGGATTTTAACAGCCTTCTTACAATAAGTTTAACATCTGTTAAACACTTGCCAATGACATTTGACGTTGATATAAGGTCTGTTTTGCAGTTACACATTTTTTTGACAAGTGTTAAACAGATGTTAAACTTTTTGTAGTAAAGCCGTTTATGTTCGTAAAACGGCGATAAATAAAACTGTTTGTTACGGCAGAAAATGCTCACGTAAACTGGATTTCTTTTGGTCCAGTTACCTATATTGCTTTGAAAGAATGATGAAAAAATAAACCAGGCTGGAGTTCGTTCGCTTTTGCATATCAATTTAGATGGAGCAGCCAAACAGAATAGTGTAGACTTAGAAGTTTATAGTTCAATATTAGACATAACCTTCTGTTTGTAGACATTCGTTCAAAGTGAATCAATTTTGTTGAAACATGTGATGCTAACAAATAAAAACAAGTGCCTATCGACTGATGCAGAAATGAACTCAATAGAGTAGAGGGTAGGTACCATTGTATAACTAATCCTTCTGGGAACGGATTTCATTTAATTAAATATCAATTTAAAACTTTTTTCATGCCTATATTTTCACAAAGGATGGTTGTAGCTTAATGAACCAGCATTTCACCAATTATGTTTTAGTCTATTGCCGTCAGACGGGCATAAATCCGAACTGTTATGGTGAAAATGGTTGGCAGTTGGTTTACCCGAATTCGATGGCCTATGGAATTCGGGCGTTCGACCACGTGTAAATGAACAGGGTCGGATACTCCTGTTTTCGGACAATCTTGTTCGGTTTCATAGTTCGAGTTATAATTAAACTACTCGTAGTATAATTAAAGCATCAGGTGCTCGAATTCAAGTAATGTCTTTGAAGTACCCGAATACGGGCTAACGACTGAATGTAAATACTCTATAAGTTATTAAAATCTTCTCGAATTACTATCAATTTAAATAACAATATTACACAGATTTTAATCCTCATTTCCCATACTTATATTTTCACAGTAAGTTAAGCATACCTAACTAAAAGAGACCATTAGATACAAGAGCGCATTACGTCTAACTCTCTACCATAAAGCAAGGAGGGTTTCTCCTATAATCATAGGCTTAGGATGGAAACATCACGGTGTGATGTTGCAGTCAGAAGTAACCGCATATCCTTTGCTGTAATCTCACGACTGTTAGAGAGAAGTCGGCCGCTGCCACATCTGTCATGTCAACGTGAAGGAATACAATTTGAATTAATGATTTTTTTTCTTGACGTTTCACTTGATTGAAGTGGCTGACCATAGCCTAATTAGTAGAGTAACTTCCCATAGAGCAACGATGGGATGACACTCTCGTTAAATATTCGCGGTAGGCGATAATATATTTTTTTTTTCATAAACAAAATAAATAAATATTATAATTGCATAAGTTGATACAAAATGCTATGCAATAGCTTTATTGTGGCAGTCCCTGAGTGCCACACGTATTTTTTATTTACCCTATTCAGTGGGTGCGTAATATTTTGTTGTGTGATTGCGTTTAGAACGTAGCAACCGCCATCGACTTGTTACAATTTATTGAAGAGTTCCTTCGATGTCTCCAAGATCCCGTCATCAGATCCTGACCTGACCATGGATTATTTTTTAAATAAAATAATAATTTTCCAAATCGACCCAGGCATCGTCGAGAAATCGGGAAACGTACATAAAAAAAAAGATTTCGATGAATTTATAACCTCCTCCTTTTTAGAAATCGGTTTAAAAACAAAAAGGTAAATGAAATTTAAAATAATTTGAAATACCATCGATTCGTATTCCCATTCCCATTCCATATCCCATTTTTATAATGATTGACAATCTGTGAAAAAGACTTGAAACTTAAGGGGAAAAAATACAAATTTTTCAGACGAAATTATGTGTAGGCACCGAAGAACAGTAACTTTTCAACAATCACATAAAGATGTCTACTTGGAGTAGTGGCGAGGATAAAATTACCCTTACAAAAGCTTCGGGGTTATTAACCTTTATTGCAAGCCACCTTCTTACTAAACATTACTCCCGGCCTTCGGAATAGCTTATACTCATGTACTTTACGTCATGACTGCTAAAACTATTTGCGTTCCTGGGTAACGTCGTTTTAACTGGAAATATTGCGTTTGTTAGTCTGTATTAAATAAAAAACAAATTCTATGTTGTATTTGCTTGGTACCTGCATTTGTCCCACAATAAAAGTTGTTCACATTGACCCCTTCTGAGGTTCCCGTAAAGATAAACTAAGATATTATGTTGGCCGCGGGATTCACGAATTACCGTGACCCCGGTACACCGCGGATTTTAGTCAGTCAAGTCTGACAGTCCCTCCCGCCCTGCCCTGGGTTGGAGAAATCATTTGATGATTTTACCACGTTAAAAAAAAGGTATCATGTTACTTTTCAGTATTTTTTTAGTAAAAAATACTATACCTAAACTAATGTTTGTCTGGTCAAAAGGCCTTTTTTATACTGACTAACAAGTTCAGGTTTTACCTACATTCATATTTTCCTTTACAAACAACCAATAAATTACAAAAATTACTCAAAAACATTCTGTCTCTCTCCAAATAAAACAAAGTAACAATTTTTTTACACCGGTCACACTTCCTACGATCAAAACCGAGATATAGCTATACATTAAAAGTTGGCCGGAACAATCGCACAGGGATATATAAACCGTCGTGGGGAGATCGTTTATTAGCACAAGTAATAAGAAAACTTCCGCGGAATCTTTGTGAATTTGCATTTTATCAGCCGAAGACTACAACTTAACTTTGTGGATGGCGGTATGAGAGACGCAGCGGTAACGTCTGGGATTTTCCTTTCTTTTTTTTTCTTTGGTATGTTGTTGTCCAGCTGCTTAGAAAAGGCCTTCTCCTAATACCTTTCAGTAGTTCTGTCTTTTCAATAAGTTAAAAGAATAATTATAACAGTTTTCTTTTTAGAAAGAAACTGGAAGCTTTCAAAGACCACTTCATGTTATCTTTCCCTTTGTATTTCTATCTTTTGCTATTCGGTAGTGTACCGATGAAATAGAGTTGCAGCTGCCGAGCTTTGACACGTTTCATGGTTCACTTTCTGTTTTGCACTTTGTGCATCTCTACACCGCCGTCGAAGTTGCAGAGTTCGGTCGAAGCGAATTAGATGATAAAGAAAATCATCATAAAAAGTCTATTTTAGTCACATTCAAAATATAAAATCAAATCAGATCATATATTTCAAGTTGGCCAGTTACAGGCACATGTCAATAAACCAAAAATAAACTAGTAGGTACAAAATGATGGTGGTAAGTCCTAGTCACAGTACATAATAACTGAGAAAGTACTGTAGGAAATAGGTACTCCAAAGCGTGGAATATCCATTCACATCTAATAACAATTTCGAACAAACAATCCATGAATTTAAAATTAATAAAAATGCCTTCTCACGTTCTACATAATACCATCCACAGTCACCTTACACCGCGAAACGTTATGATAACAATTTTCCTTATTTTTATCTCTTGCTTTTTATATTATTGCGGTGACAACTATGGGGGATGGCGACCCGCCTTATAATTTAACAGCACAATAGAACCGCGTAAATTGTATCGCTTTGTCACGGACTCAAAACGGTAGACGGAATGTTTAAAATGACAGTTCTGGGGTGAGAAAAGTTGTAATTATGATGACAATGAACGGAGTCTGACAGAATCATAATCTTTGGTAACCTGCGCCATGATGGATCTGGTTCTTGAGCTAGCCTTTAATTCGGTTTTCGTAGACTTTTGGTAGATTGTTAGTAGTCAAAAATTGTTTAACTCAACATCAACGATTTCAAAGCTCAAAAATTAGGTCTAAAACTTAAATGTTCAGTGACCGAACAGAATTAGTTAAAATAACTAAATGCTAAACTGCTTACAGCGTGTGAGCAAACATCAAAAAAGTATTTAAATTTTAATGACGTTGAAACCTCCTTACGCAGTTTTAAGCCGCGGGGGGCGGTCGGGACGGGGTACAATTCCGCTCCAGTTATCGTGCGAAAACTTTCACCCAATCCGATTTACCTGAGTTAATTACATTTCATAGTATTGGAGCTTATAGTCGTCCCATAGCGAGTTGGCCACTGAGAACCCTTGGGAATCAGGTGCAATAATTCAGGTACCTAGGTTGGCAATGTGCACTGTGAAAGGTTTTGAGAAATTAAATGTTTGCGTAGAACAGGACGTTTCTACTGTCGTATCTATCCAGTAGCGTGCAGTGGTTCCAGACTAAGGGTAGGCCAGGAAAAAAAAAAACTACATTCTCAATACTGACGATGCGAATGGAAGAAAGCTTCGGCCCACTTCAAAACTTATAATTTAAAACACTCACCACATTCTTCACGTAAGATTAATAATCACAATATTCTGACGATTCAAATAGAAGATCTGTCACCTCAAATATCTTTCCAAGTGGGTGATAGTTACAAAACACGTCACTTGCAAGAATAACTCTCGAAGATTGAAATTGTTGGATTAATTCTCGTAACATTTAGACAAAACTTGAAATTTAAACGAAAATATTAGTAGTTCTTCATAAGAGTTGTGAAAAATAAGTTTTCACAACTATCGTAATCAGTATAAACACACATTGTCAGCACAAGTCACACAAACTAGGACCATTTTAAGTAAACAAACGAATCTTCTTTAATATTTACACTACTTTTTGTTTCAAAATGTATTACTTATAGCTAAATATGATTAAATAAAAACAAAAGTGCAAAACAATAACTAATTTTAGCCGGCATAAACTGACACTTGCACACGGAGTTGCCAGTATTAATTTACACAATTCCCCAAAAACCAAATTCGAAATAAAATTCTTACAGTTTTTAATTATTATAATAGGTCTTTGCTATTCCTTAAAATAACATTTAATTTGAAATGTATAGATTTGACAATACTACTCTGTTTTTTTAATTGTCTTTATTAGTCTTTTACGAAATTGTCGTTTCTGTGTGTAATCTGTTTCCCGAATTGGCAACTCTGTTTATTTTACCCGTGCGTTTTCATTCATAAAAAGCGTACTCGTCAGCTACACCGTAAGGAGCTGCGTAGTAATTTATACATGTGTGCGGTTTCATATACACGAAAATATGAACACGGATGCACACATATGCATGAATTATTGAATGAATTTTAGAATTTTTGAGACCACAGGACCGCTTGCCTTCGGTTATAGTAATCTGGACGAGATGACGTCACACGGCGGCCGTGCGGAAATTTGCTAATGCATTATGTGAGGCGTTATGTTTTATATTTTTGTTTTATTTTATTACAAGGTTACAATAAATGCGTTTGTTTTATTTATGCGATTTTGTGGTAGGGTAGGCTTGGCCTAAATCAGTACTATGAGAGACCGCCCCTGTATCTATCTTATGCTTCGTTAAACATTATATAGATACGAGAAAAGAAACCTCTCGGATATGTGACAGCGGTGGCAATGCGATAGTAATGAGTTTAATATCACCATTTTTTTTTTTTTTTTTTTTTTTTTTTTATCGTGGTAAAATCATCAAATGAGTCCTCCCACCCAGGGCAGGGCGGCAGGGACTGTCAGACTTGTACTGACTAAAATCCACGGTGTCCTTCACGAGCCCTTTACGTACCGGGGTTACGGTGATGGGTAAGTCCCGCGACCCCGGCAGGCTCTGGCCCTCTACAGGCCCCGTCAATTTGCTGACACTCTTTGAGGCGCGCGTGGAACACAACGCGCCGTCGACCCGGGCATGGTCCATGGTCGGACAGCAAGTCGCCCATTACTCGCTGCCCGCATGCCCGCGCCTACGGTGGCCGGAGATCGTCCTGTGACGTCCGACGCCGTGGGCGTCTACCACTGCGGCTGGGATGGAGGGAGGACGCTGTCCTCTCCCTCAGGCGGCCCGCCTCCTCCTTCACGAGCATGACTGCTTCGCAGAAGGAGGCGACCGCTTCCCACTCCGTCTCGCCCCGCAGCATGGCCTCGACCAATGCCGGGCGCGAGAGGTCTCCGCCTATCGCCGTCGTGAGGACACGGCGGTGCTCTGCCCAAGCGGGGCAGTCCTGCACCGTGTGCTCCACCGTGTCCTCCGGACGATCCTCGCAGTGGTGACACCCAGGCGTTTCTTCCCTCCCTATCAGACACAGGAACCTCCCGAAACTTCCGTGTCCGGTGAGGACCTGCGTCATGCGGAAGGTAAGGACGCCGTGACGCCTATCCAGCCTTTAATATCACCATAGGAAAAGAAATCAAAAAAACATCTCGCGCTAATGATCTCAGACTACGGTGTTAAAAGCAATGGTTGAAATGTTGTTATCATATACTACGTGTTTCGGTTACACTATGTTGAAAATATGCTGTTTTTATCAATGGGGTTTTTTTTCGTGGTAAAATCATCAAACGATTCTTCTCACCTAGGGCAGGACGGGAGGGACTATCAGATTTGTACTGACTAAAATCCACGGTGATCCTTCGTGCTCTTTAAGTTCCAGGGTCACGGTTACCTAATGAGGCAGTCTCGCGACCCGTCAAAGAGGATTTTAAAATTTCTCGAGTGTTAAAACTTTAGACTACATATTCCTAAAATGTCCCACATTAGAAATTTCTCCTGTATGGTGGGTGCGTTTATAAACACACAGATACTCACATACAGAAACACCTAGACCCGTAAAACTACTTGTAGATTAAATAATTATTCATTATAAATCTGCGTCAAGCTGCGCGCAGTACGTCGCTTAGCAAAATGTACTCGTATATGCAAATATTTTTGAAAAAACAAAAAACATCATTGTACAAAAAATATATAGTAGATCAGTTTTGTACATGTTTCAATTTATTATGTATTAATTTATATCTGAATTTACTAACTACAATCAAATAGTTAAATAAACTTGGTCCATTTTCAATTATTAACCTAAGCATGATCCAAAACTGTCAATATTAATTAATTTACGCCAATCCTCACCGACCTTAGCAGACTAACTCGGAGAAATTCGTGTGTGAAATATCAGAAGTTGTCGAGATCTTAGCGGCGGGTCTTGGGGCCAGATTAAACCTTCGTAGACGTGTCAATTATCGACTGTTGCGAATTCATTATAAAGGATTTCCACTTTCAGTTTACTGACAATGTATTAATTGGGAGTTTCGGAAGGAGCTTACTGATTTTTATGGGCGGTTAGTCTGTAATTGTCTGTGCTGATCTCTGGTAACAATAGTTGTATACGAATAGTACAGCTAGATTTACTTTTTCAAGCGTTGTGAAAATATAGAACCAGTTAATGTTTATATGGAGAGAGAGTGTGTAGAGTGGCTAATATTTTTATTTATAAATGCATTACAAATACATTAAATTATAAAAAAAAATTACGCAGTTTACCATGCTTTTTTAACACTTTTATCTTTTATTATTATCGAATTTCGACCACTGGACCACCATTAGCATACTTTATTGTACCCTAAAATTAAAACATAGCAATCTTACAATATTTCCAACTCTATAGGTAAACTGATATCTTACATGATACAATCTAAACAGATGCTAATGTCTTTATTGCTTTTTTTTTCAATTCGACACGATTAGAAGTGTGTGTTTCAGATTAGTTGAATTTCTTTCTTCCAGTCATAAATTCACTTGCAATGGTCTATGTCTAGCAGTGGACTGCAATTGGCAAGGAATAGTGCATGCATGGACGCACGGCCGCCATTTTGCAGCAGCACGCTTAAAGCCCTTCACCACCCAAAAGACAGCATCCGCCTAATAACCCTATAATTTAGATATAAGCAGTGACAGGTAACAATCCCATCGCTTACAAGCTCCATAATCACCTCTCCCCTCGAAAGGTGAGCCGTTATTTACACGAGTAATTAAATCCAATTTGAAGGCATTACACATTGTGATCAAGCGTTTCTTACAAAATAATTTTCGACCTTAAACCCTCCCAAATTAATACCTTCCAGAAGATTCTCTCATAATGAGTGCAATAAAACAATCTAGCTGTTTAACGGCCACAATATATGCCTCCCTTCTACGTAAAATGTAGTTGCAAGCCAGGTTTTAAAATATATGGTCGGACGAAATTAAATGCGCACACCGTCTTATTGCAAACGCAGTTTACGCCTAATGTGAATTATGAAGAATAATAGTGGTGGAAATAACAGGTGGGGTTTGAGAGGAGCGGAACTGGGGAAAATGTTAATGCGATATCTGGGGTGAGAAAAATTATAGACGGAATTAAACGTTGAGTCGAAAACCTCAAAACGAGTGTTAAACCTAAAAAAATAAACTGGCTATAAATATACCCAGTTTATTTTAGCTCATGGCTAAATACGTAATAACAGCCGCACAGGTGGATCTTCATGGTGAAGCCTTGCTTGTACTGATTGATCTGTGGATGGGTAACCATTTAAGATAACCAGTTTCTTCTGTGTCTTGGCAAGCACGTAAAGTCGTTAGTCCCGGCTGTTATTTGTGACATATTGTTAGTCAGAAGCTCGAAAGTCTGACTACCAGTCTTACCGAGGGGTTTCGTTTTACCCAGTTACTGAGTGGTGGAGGTCAAATAGGTCGTAGCTTTATATAAAATATTAATACTCTTCTGCATCCGGTTCTACAAGAAACCAACTCCAACGAAGTTGGGAAAAGGCTAGACAGATGATGATTTATATCCATACTTGACTTTCATATTTAAATAAACAGTATGTACATTATTTCTATCAACTTCTCCAATGGACATCATCCAATGGACACACAGAACACATCATGAAATATAGTCTAGTACACTTAGTATTGAAAATATCTAAACTTTATTCGGCGTTGAACTGAACGATACACTGCTCTCGTTCACATTCAAAGACTTTCTCGCAAATATAAATCGCAATTGTCTGAAGAAATAGTAAAGTAGAACGATAAATTGGATAAAAGAGGCAATACTGCCGTGCTCAGGGGCTGGTAATAGGCAATTTTCGACATCCAATCCCGGCACAATGGGACGACTTGCCTGTTTAAATATTTCTAAGAATCATTCGTTTTCAATGTGACCTATGTCACAGTCTTTTAGATTAGCGGGTTGATTGATTGTTGTACTGCTTTTATTTTTAGGTGTGAATGTGGAAATGTTTTTCTTTATAGCGAGCCTATTTACGCCCAAATAGGCTCGTTTATGTGTGATGTATTTTTCTGTTTGTTTATTGGTAGACTACTGTTATAGTGACTGTTTACGTATATTATTGTTGGGGCTATTTATGTCTGTTCTAAAACTTAAAGATATATTGGAAATATAATAGACCGTATAGATCAGGTTCCTGAGAAAGGAGTAGCGTGTTTATGTGTCTAAATGTACCTAAGGACACTGGCGAAGGAGCATGAAGAAGTAAAAAATCGTATCAGGTGTATCCACAGTAAAAAGGAGCAAGTTTAAGCATTTATCTAAAAAAAAACGACGGGTTGCACTCTGGGAGTGCCGGCAGAAGTGAAAACTTGAATTGTAATTGTTGGAAATATCTTGTGAACAGATTTTAGTAAAACTCGCAAAAATGGTTGACTTTTTATTTCAATAATTTTCCAATGTGACGTACATCTTTTATAAACAATGTTACCTAGCAACGAATGTATCCAGCATACAAACTTCTTTAAAAGTAATAAAGTCACACGAACATTCACGCAAGCGCCCTGCGCCGTCCTACGCTTTTTCGATCAGGGTCACGTGTCCTGACGCGAGTTTTAGATTTTATACCCATTACAGAAAAAGTGCTCAACGCCGCTAAAGAAGTTTTCACTTCAAAAAACACAATAAAAACTTATAGACACACATTGACTAAAAAAATATTATCAGTCTATTGACTTACAAGAACCAAAATAATTTAAACCTTCAACAAAATTCTAGTTACAAGATTCTACAACTCGTTACCACAAGATCGAGTCAGATATCAAAGCAGTCAGCTCAGTAAATACCAACGTAAAACCCACAGCGACTTGTTTCGTACATCGCATTGTCTGAAATTAATTTTCCTGTTCCGCTCAATGCATCTTTTATAAGATAGAGGAACAAAAGTGGAATGAAAGTGCCAGAGGAGAAAAAATGTACAGTCACAAGCACAAGTCTTGCTAAGGGGTGGAGTATTACCCAGAATTACTCAGTAATTGGTCTGTGAAGGCCAGTTTAGGCCAGGACACCATGAATTTTAGGCAGTACGAGATTGACAGTCCCTCCCGCTCTGCCCTGGGTGGGAGGACTCACGTAATGATTTTTCCACGGTTAAAAAATCCTTACACATTGGTGTTCGTGACTGTACCGTCGCTTATTAAATTGAAGGATTTAATTTGTGTGGTCTAGGTGTTTGTAAGTATTGTCAGATTCGGGTAATTGATGTTGACTGTGTCTGCGGCTTCGTTTCAGGATGTTGCTCAGTCTTACGTTGAAATAGGGTTTGTTTAAATTAATTATTTGAATCTGAAGTATTTTAAACGGAAACAACGCTTTTAAATAGTATGCAGTTGAAAGAGGGAATAGGTAACAAGCGTGTACCACCGACTACATCATCGTTTACGACGTGATAGTGGTCAAATACGACCCTATCGTATTTTCTTTTATTTGGCGTTGTGAATTCATGTAATGACTCTTGCTGTCCTAGGTGGAGCAGAAGGGACTATGACTGAGTAAAGAATCCACCCTGTTTGTTTAATTCTTCTCTTACATTTTTTTTTCAACGACGCCGACGGCATTGTTGGCGCAATAGCCAATTCGCCATCCGGTTATTTTTTTGAAAATAATATGGGTAGCATTCGGGGACTGTTGCGGTATTATAAGTTTAAATACTAATAAAAGTACAAATACGTTAAATACTATAAGTTGATAAGAATGCTATTGCAGAGTATTTTTATCAACTTATGCAATTATAATTATTTATTTATGAAAAAAAAAGAAAAATTATCCCCTACCGCGAATATTTAACGAGAAAATCATCCCATCTTTGCTCTATGTGAAGTTACTCTATTTATTAGGCTATGGTCAGCCACATCAAGCACTTGAAACGTCAAGAAAAAAAATCATTCCTTTAAATTTTATTCATTCACGTTGCCATGACAGATGTGACATTGGCAATGTTAGGTTTATTTTCGTTACGAAATTTCTTGATTCGGTCGCCGTGCTCAAAGTCCGTGATAAAAGCTATGCAATAGATTAAAAATAAATTGCTCTTTTACGTTCCAGAGTCACGATAACCTGCATAGACAGACCTGTGACCAATTAGGCATACCTCTACCCGACTTTTCTGTGAGAAACATGCGTACACACTACACCTCAAACTATGAAAAACCCATATTAGCTGAACGTTCATTATGCGGAAAAATAATTAGAAGCGAGGCCAAGACTGGCTGGTTCTGTATAGAAATAGAAGAAGAGTAGAACAGAAAAAAAATTATTTGATATTGGACACACACACACACACACAGAAATAATATATATACTAGTAATAATAATAAATAACAGATTCAGAAGCAGTACTCCTTAAGACGGCTCGCATTGTGAGGAGGTTCCTGTCTCTGGAACCCTAACCACCGGCGGACTATTATTTTTATATTTTTAAATGTTTTTTAATGTCTTGTATCTTTGTTAAAAAATATTTAAAAATGTGACTATATGGTTGAAAATGAATAAACGGAATAAGAATAAAGAATATAATAAAACAAAATATAGCTTGTGTAGTCAGCAGTACTCGTACTAACGATATTTATAAAATCCGGATTGCAACAACA
Source organism: Agrotis puta (assembly GCA_943136025.2). NCBI lineage: Eukaryota > Metazoa > Arthropoda > Insecta > Lepidoptera > Noctuidae > Agrotis > Agrotis puta. The sequence continues at coordinate 4,396,775 of OW964176.2, read as the reverse complement.
ATTTCATACTTAGGTTTCCATGCGCCATAATTATGCATTTGTTTAAAAGTTTTAGCGGTAATAAAGTAAATGCCGACTAATTGCGGCCGCATTAACTATTTTATGCCACTGCATTACAGACCAGTTTTATTTGCATTTAAGTGTAATGTGCACTTAAATTTCTTTTATAATATCTTGCTTTTGGAATTAAAATTTGCTTTGTTTTATTAAATAGTCAGGATATTTTCAGGGTGTATTTGACAGCTCTCCACAAACTTTAACCATGGTTTTGGTGTCAAAAGTTTTTAACACGCTAAACAATACACAAGAAGAAAAGATTTCGGGTAATAAAAAGAATAATTCGACTCTCCACATAATATACGAATCTAGTTAAGTAGTAAGCGAGAGTAGTTCCACTATGGGAAAGAGACAGAGCTATACAAGTCGTCTAGCGCCATCTCGTTCCCACAGTGGAACTACTGTCGCTTTAAGACTTCATGGCATGCCACCACTTGTTTATTTTGTATGAACAGTCAAACTTCCTTTTCGTTGTTTTTCAAAAACTTCTTGAATGTTATTTAAAGTGATGGTCTGTAACGATGGTTAAAGTTTGAGATGGAGGGCTGTCAAATACACTCTGTGTCTTTACGGTCCAATAAATAAATAAAAAAAACTTGACTTAAAAAGGGTTAAGTTGTACAGTAATGGACTACCGTTAGGCCTGTTTCAAATTGCTTCACAACATAATTTTTCTAACATTTGACAATAAATTGATGATTATCTTTTTTTTTTTTTGCCGAAGTCAAATTTCTTACAAATCAATGTAACTTGTGCATTTTATACCTGAAAAATTGGAAATTTTAAGTGACATAGAGTCATGGATATCTTTGATAATATCGCTACCTTCAATTCTTGGACATTCCTCGTTCCAGATAAAAATGAGCAGCTATCTAGCTCAGCGTCTTCCAATAGGTTTAGTTCGAACGGTCAAAACGAATATATGACAGACATTTTATCAAATATTATTTTAGACGCTTTTATAAATTTAAGAAATATGTGGTGGATCTATCAGTTTATAGAAATTATTTTTATGGATTTTTTATTGCATTTATTATTTCTTGTCTTCAATATTGGCTCTTTGTTCATACTTACAAATAATACCTTTTAATTTTGGTTATAGCTCAAAAGGATGACACATATATTACATCTTATTTTCTCAGTATACGTATAATTTTTACATTTCATAGCCATAATAATGTGAGTGGTGTATTTAATTTATCTTTTTTTCTCTTATTTTCTTTGAACACAATCTTATTCTTCTACATCTTGATGAATTGAAAATTATCAATAGATTTTCTTTCTTATAGATTAGAAAAGCTCTTGATGCGTTACAATTTCAATACCACATATAAAACAGTCACGCCCTTTCCTACATTGTAGTGGTACCTAATTAAAATCAAAACAGAAAATTTAACAGAGCACAGACTAATTTCTGGAAATGAACAGAGAGATCTATACAACCTACAAAATCTAATCCTAAACCTTTGTGAGGTGTTAAGTGTTTTATCATGTCTTGTCTCCGCAAGACGTAGAATGCGGCAGAAAGAACGAACTCTCCTTGAGGTTCCTTCGTTCATTCACTCATTCATTCATTATGAACGAACTCCTTGCCATGGGTGGTGAAAATGCTCAGTTGCATATAAAAGCATTTGAGAGATTTTTAGAACGTCTCTTGTAGAAATTCTTGGTGAAAGTGCTGTGAAAACGGGTGGTTTAGAATTTTTTTTGGTTTTCTGTCTTTGTCTGGCTAGAATCATTATTTCTTCATTACTTTAATTTATTTGGGTGTTAAATTGAACTGGCTGGCTCAGTTATCTTTCAAAGGTTCTACGTGATGCCGTCTGAATGTGTCTCACTAATGAATGGTTATGTAGGTCTCTCTTTTTAATCTGGCTGTTTTTATTGTTATAGCAAACGATCTGTCTATGCAATTGTCTGATCTCAAGACGTCATGGTTAGTGCTGTGGTTGTACTGCTGCACAGAGCGTATTGCGGTCGATTCTCGTAAGGAGAGAATATTCTATTCCAATAATAGGTATGGCAAAAATGTGTAAGTGTATGTGAGTTTCAATGTTTATAAACGTATCCAGGATCCAGGATAAGTTCCTAGTGTGGAGCAACCATATTTTATTAGACAAGAGAACGCCTGCTTTTTTAGTTTACGCTTTTCGACACCAGAGGCGCTGCTTTGTTTCAGTATTTTTTTTAGTATCAAAAACAGAGACAGACATAACTAACCAACATTTAATGCAATAAAACTGATTAAACGTACAATTTGAAATATATTTCGACACTAGAAACCTTTCAATCAATTAGACATCGAAGCACAATAAAGACAGACTTTATCTATCTCATGACATATCTTTATAAAAAATCTAAATTAAATTAATCAAATAGAGTATGATCAACTATCTCATGGTAGTACATCATTCTCTCTTTAGTTCGGGCATATCTCGATAATACCCTTTGTTAGAGAATCTTTAGAGCCATTAGTTTTATTGGACCAGTTCTATACTGGAGCCCGGCCCGCGGCAAAATACTGGCAGTAAGCAAACTTCTCGCTAAAATGTAATTGGTTTTTGAAAATCCTGTCTATAACTCCATAGTCTTTGCGTAGAGCCGATCTAGGGTATCTAGGTTTTGCTACCGTAGTTTTGTTTGCGTGAGCCAGTTTTTGGCGTACAAAGCTTTTTGATGGAACTAGAGTTTTTTATCGTTTGTTATTGTTGCGTGTGTATAGTTTGGTAGTTAGACGAAAAGGGATAGTACAAAGATGTTAGTTTGTGTCTATGGAAGTTTTATTTTATGTACGTAGTTCCTAGACTAGGAATGTCTCTTGTAACATTTAAACTCACATACACAAATAGTTATGAAAAATGTTTTCAAAACGTGCAGATTTTAATATAGATAGAGTTTTTAGAGAGCATTGTAATTCTAGAGAAAAAAAAAGTTGCATAATAATTATTTATATTACGCTAATTAGCGTATGTAAGTTCAGCTTCTAAGTCAAACATAACATTAACTAACGGTTACAAAGAGAATGCCTCCCGGACAAAAAGTTTACACAGATAAAAAATACACAGAAAAAAACTTAGGAAGGAAAATAAGTTTAAACCTCTTAGTAATTAGGTACAGGATCTCGTGGCTAAATAATAACAGCTGGACAGGCCTATAAGGTTAAGCCACGCTTGCCGAGATTGGTCTGTGCATGGGGGATATCATTATCTCATAATTACATAAGGTTATTCCGCACCTTGTTCCTTTCTTTGGTTTTGTTCGTCATATCGTTGAGTTTATAGAGTTATGAGTAGAGCTACACGATATCTGTGTGGTTAGAGAACCACACAGATATCGTGTAGCTCTTTTTTGCGCGAGTGTGTGTGTGTGCGAGTGTCTGAGATGGTCTTTTGAGGAGAGCCTCAAAAGACCATCTCAGACACTCGCATGGTCTTCGTATAACCTGAGCAATACAATGTCTTGACTTTAAAAGAGACTGTGACCTCTGAGTTTGTATCGGCTGTTTTTTAGTAGAGTAATCGGGTAAGAAACACCGGTCTGATCTAGCTTTAAAAAAATTGGTTGTGAGTCAAGTAAAAACTGTACTTGCTTGAGACGTATTGACAATTTTTAAAGTGTCGTATCTTCGTTAATTTTGGTTTACGTAACAAAAGAAAAAAATACGTGTCAGATATGGACGGAGTAATTAGATTTTTTCAGTCAAATACTCTATGTATAGAATACCTGTCAATAAAGGTGTTATCAGAGACACACAACATGTGTTCAAGTTTCAAACTCATTTCGAGTCAATAAAATTTCAGTGTACGTATAATATGTCAATAAATTAGAAATACCTGAACTGTCTGAGCACCCAGTAAGGATCAAATCAGCATTTTTTTAGAAATAAATTGTAGGGATCATTGGAACTTTTTGATCGGCGAAATAATAAAGTGTCCATGGTTATCAAATTTATTTCAGGACAACAAATTGAAGTTCAAAAAAATGTTCAGCATAAGATTTGCGAGTCTGTCTATTTTGTGATTTTGTGTGTTTAGTGACAGTTTTATTTGGGGGCTATTATTTATTAATGTTCTTGATGGTATCTGTGCCAAAATTGTCTTGAAAAAAATTATGCTTGAGGAAACTTTATAGCTTTAATAGATCAGGTAAGTGATTGCAAAAAGAGTCTACATAAATTCTAATCTTTATCATTCTCTTTTCGCCTCGTACACATTTAGGCCTTTGTCAAACAGACAGGCGTAACGAATGCGAAGCGTGACGTTTTTATTTGTAAAGTATGGAATTGTTTGAATCCAGTCACAAAGAAAAGCTAAAGCGATCCGATAGCGTGACAGAACTATCGGACTGACGTCTCGCTTCGGTTCGGTATCGCTTCGGAAACGCTTCGCTTTTGCCTGTCTGTTTGACAAAGGCATTATACATCTGTATAGACAGATAAACTGCTTGTGAGTATTGCGCAAAGGACCATTCTACAAGAATCTTTAATATTATTAAATCTGAGTCCTTTTTTTGTTCTTGAACATTCTTGGCCACCCTAGCTCAGAATTAACGTGCATTTTCAAGAGCTCAAGAATGGGGTGGGATAAAAAATCGCCATTTTAAATAGGTTCTGTGGCGTCAAGTGATTTAATGGTTTCCCCCGATTCTCATGCAGTGCGTGATACGACGATCATTTTTTTTATTCGTAATCAATTCGAGGTACCCTCACTTTGGTTTAATTGAAATTCTTTTGAACGGTGTGACTTGAATTTTGCGATTAGGTGTTATAATCGATTTGGAGATGTACCTTTAATCTTTGTTGTCTGGTGTTATGTATCTTGAAATTGAGAGGGATGGTTTTATTTGGCGATAAGAAAAGCTGAAATGTATCTTTAATATCTAATACATGACGTATAATGTTAGTGTTGCCTAATACAAAATTTCAGTATCTTGTTCATAATTAATACAATTTTTTAAAAGAATAATAATCTCCATATACTAAAGTCATTAAAAGCCAGTTGCATTTTTTCAAAATTAGAAACTTTTTTGTGGTGTGTTCTAGCACTCCCTTTAGACTGTAGCCCTTCTACTACATGCGGTATAAAACAATAATTGCATAAAAAATTGTGTATTTTATCATAATTTTACATTCGAATTCTACATGTAAATTCCAACACGGTGATATTTATGTAATATTCATTTCATCCTCAAGTATATTCTTTCTTTCTTTTTCTTTTTTTTTAAAAAAACGTTGCACCACACTAGGCATTTCTCCTGTGTCGTGGGTGCGTTGAAAAACATATAAACTCACATACACAAACGCCCAGAACCGGAACAACTACTTGTAGATCATACAAATTTTTGCTCCGTGCGGGAATCGAACTTGCGACACGCAGCGCAGCAGTCCAATCGCTCAGCCACTGCGCTAACCGTGCCGTCATATTTTATTTGCGAAAGCATATCTTCAGTAGATACTCATTTACTGTACGAGTATTATGATGTACAAGCAAACTTATATTGACATAGGGAATAAATATAAACCTAGATATCTGCAGCCAGAAACGTTATAGGTACATATAAGCTTTGTTACTAAGGAAACGAAGTTTCTTTATCTGTCCATGTGTTTGGTGACACTTGTGACGTTTTTCGACGAAAGTTTTGGTGTCAGTACTAATTGAACGCGTACGAAAAGCTGTCGGTTCTGTCTGGACGCGTAATGCCGTGTGTTGGCATGACCGGAAACTTATAAATAAAAGGTTTTTATTATGTGAACATTTTTGCTTCTTCATAGTTTCTGGGAACAACTTCCTATTACAGAAATTAATAGCGATGGTCGTATTTATTTTAATAATGATAAAAAGAATATGTATTGGTTTGACTTAGGGCCGGTTGTTTGATCAGTAGATAAGTGTTTGTTACATTATGGAGAAGGTTTTAGCATATAACAATAATGCCTTTGTCAAACAGACAGGTGAAAGTGAAGCGAGACGTCAGTCCGATAGTTCTGTCACGCTATCGGATCGCTTTCGCTTTTCTATGTGTCTGGATTTTAACAATGCCATACATTACAAATAGAAACGCCTCGCTTCGCATTCGTCACGCTTGTCTGTTTGACAAAGGCTTAATGGATATTTCGTGACGTTGCCGTCTTGGATCTGTTTTCGCTTATTTGGATTGTTGATTTTCAAAGACGTTTTTTTGTTGAACATCTGAACTAAAAAGGTTGAAAAAAAAAACGTTTATTTTTCTTTATTATTAAATTTTTATACGGCGGTGCAGGTGTTTCAAATAATGGTCTGTTATAGATGAGTAGAATGTCGTAGGTAGTCGGAAGACACTGCCATCCTCACGTAACGTAGTCTCAAAGATGCATCTTGAAATTCACCTTACTTCAGGAGTGTAAAGTGCCACAACTCCGCCCAGCACGGAGTTCGTTTAAAAGCAGTACTATGGCGAATTTCCCTACTATAGCGAATTTCCACGAAAGCAACAGCAAAGCGTTAATTATTATAGTCTAGTGAACTCTGAAGTGGATCGCTTCAACATCTACCTGCGAATTTCATTAGGTGTAGGCTTTCAGGAGCATTGGCTTGAAGCTGAGCTTGCTGTGTTCGAGGGGCGCGTGATAAAAATCTGTATAGGGAGCCAATTACGTAATGTTGGTACTCCCGAACTGTTTTGTGTGGTGTGGTTGGTATCAATGTTACCGATGAAAGGTCTCAATTATAGTATAGGTGAAAGATGCGAGGTACTGTGGCAAGGATTTTTTTTTAATTACTTAAAGAGGGTTATTCAAAAGTTTCGTTTTGGAGTAATTTGGTACCTATATTAATACCCAATTCTAGCTATACCATTATCAGCCTATCGTGCTCGTCCAATGTTGAACATAATTTTCTTGAATTACCTGCTTTTTGTGACACTTTAAGGTAAAGAATTTACCTTACTTTAGCGTTGTGTTTCATTAGAATAGAGCCTTTTCTCTTTTTAAATCAATAAATAAGACATGTCTAGAAGAGAATAGGAAACATAACAAAACTTCCAACACATCCGAGGTCATATCAAACATAAATTCTTATTCAATTCCCTATTAGATATCAGTTTTATTCCTCCCGTCTTTATCTGCCTACCTAATGTTCGCTGACGAGGCGAACTCCATTTTATTCAATAAGCCATCGCATCAAAGAAGTCCCATGGATGTATGGTTTTATTGACTTCACTGGCCACCACAAAACCCCCTAATTTCACGCTTCATTTAACAGTCTTATGGTGTACGATGGCGCCTCTATAGATTTGCCATTAGATTGTTCAATGGGGAACTCCACCCTAGTAATAATTTTTTCTCCGTATCAAAGCGAGTTTAGTGTCTTCTTGGAGTTTCCGTAGTTGTATGAGTCACTTCTGCAACGTCATTCATGTAAACAATTACAGGCAGCCATTTTTTTAGTACGCATTTTAGGAAAATGCAAACATTGCTATGTTTTTGTTTTAATTTTTTATCTCCACTAATATTATAAAGAGGAAAGACTTGATTGTTTGTTTGTATTGAATAGGCTCCGTGTTGTGTGTGAGTATATGGCCTCTGGTGTGTGGGACTCCACAGCCCCCTGATATGGCTGTAGACTTATATAAGTTCAGGTTTCCTCACGACGGTTTCTTTCACTGAAGTTAGTTATGTCCAATATAAACTATATAAATAAATTGAAAACACACATTGGTACAGTCACGAGCAATAACATATAAACACTTAACAAAATTCAAAGGCAATTTACTCGTTAAATACTTGTTTCCACTTCCAGTATGGCTTCCAATTTTGGTCGCGGGACTAACGGATTACCGTGACCCCGGTACATAAAGGGCTATTGAAGGAAACCGTGGATTTTAGTCAGTACAAGTCTGACAGTCCCTCCCGCCGTGCCCTGGGTGGGAGGACTCATTTGATGATTTTACCACGATAAGCCTGTTGGTCTAGTGGTTAGTGACCCTGACTGCTATGCCGGAGGTCGTGGGTATTCCCACCCAGGACAAATGTTTGTGTGATGAGCACGATCATTTGTTCTGTGTCTGGGTGTAATTTATCTATAATATGTATGTATTTAGAAATATATAAGTATGTTTATCAGTTGTCTAGTACCCATAACACAAGCTCTGCTTAGCTTGGGACTAGATGGCGTTGTGTGATAGTTGTGGAATATTTATTTATTTTATTTATTTATTTAAAAAAAAAGTATGGCTTCCAAAATAGTCTGATGAAAAGGTAAAAGTTAAATCAATATGGTAACAGAACATCGCTTTTGAATACTACTTAGTGTATAAATACTATTGCTCGTGACTGTGTGTGCTTGCCCGAGGTCCCACATCAGCAGAGGCAAAGATTTAACTTCTGGGTTATTACGACTCTACCTACATGTAGCAAAAACATTAATCAAAAAAAAAATATTGTAAAGGGAAAATAAATCATCTCCAAAGCATCGAAATTTACAAATGCACGCATGAAATAAAAGCCAAAAGAATGAAAAAGCCATGTGAATGAAATTCTCGCCCCTTCCAATGGTGCGTGGAGAAACTTCAATAAGTCCAATGTGTCTGGATTATAAACTTATGTCTCTGTATATGTCTGCGAAAGACAACTGTGAAATATTCTTTTGACGATATAAAAACATCACTGTCATATTTTCCTTTGTGCAATATTATTAAATGTCTATCGTATTATTTTTTATAGAAACTTAGCGATACGACCCCACTTGGTTGCTTGTTTGCATGGTGTGGCACAAAATTGTTTGTATATAATTTTTCAAGCTGGAACCCACTGTCGCGTTGACAAAATTAAACTAGTACAGGTTAAGCGGTTTCGCAGATTAGTGAGTAGCCACTTACTGAAAGTAATAATATTTAATTTAGAATCGTATAAACTATTTATTCTTTGAGATTTAAATGTTAAATGGTACTTATTTTTATTTATAATTTATTAAAGCCTAGTCTGAAACAAATATGCTACCCACACATAACTAGCTAGACGATGCAAATTATATTTAGAAAATTATTTCATCTTAAGAGGCCTCTTACAGTCCACTAGCGCCGCCAATCGAAAAAATGTCATAACTCGTAAATAGAATCAAAAATACAAAATGTGGTCTGTAATTACTATAGAAAAGGCAATAACGTAATTTTATAACACATTGTCAACACTTGAAATATTGTTTAGCTAAATCGTGCATTCTAAACATAAACGGCCGTTTTCTGTTACAAATAAAAAAAAAATAGCTAAACAGCTATATTTCAAGTGTTGACAATGTGTATAAAATTACGTTATTGCCTTTTCTACAGTAATTACAGACCACATTTTGTATTTTTGATTCTATTTACGAGTTATGACATTTTTTCGATTGGCGGCGCTAGTGGACTGTAAGAGGCCCCTTAAGTATAGTACGGTCACCAATAGCTATAGCTATGTATTGCTTACTTGTATGATATAATACGTTCTTCTAGTTATACCTTTTATATGGTGTAGTCTACGAATAAGAGGCATTGGTTTCGATTCCCGGGTTTGGTAAAGTGTTATAGGGGTTTTTCATCTAGAATTCCTCACTGGGACCAGGTTTCGTTTCCTATTAAGTACCTACACACTTCTACCTAACCATTTTATAAGTGGGCCAATAAAATTATGTTTTAATGTGACCATGGGTAAACCTAAATGGCGTTTTACTACAGTTTTTGGAATCCCTGCTAAAAACAGTCTGTTTTCTTCCTACCTTTACGTATCAACACAGAAATTCAGTCACACAACGTTACTGCTCAAGATTTTTCAAAATAAAAATAGCTCAGTGACTTAGCGAACTGCACCCAAATCCACTTTCATCTATTGATAGTTTCCCCCATTCAATAATCAAGGACAGGACACCATGGTCCCATAAACCGGCCCGTGTACAGATATCTACCGTCGCATCAGTATCAGAAGATCTCACGTGGAATGGGGCAATTCGGTCCCCGTTCGATTCTCGGCTAAGGCTTATCGGTGTTAGGATCTTTTATGTCTGGTTGCTGGAGGTAGGCTGCTGATACTTTGGAGTATTTGTTTTTATGTCAATTTAGATTAGGATGGGTGGGTGACTGGAGTGGTTTGTTAAAATGGTCCAATTTACAAATTGGAAAAGCTTAATCGTTTTGAATCTCTAGCAAGACGCAAGATAATATCTTAAACTGGGAATATACTCATATTCTGTTTTAAGAATACCTACTATATATTTTCAGTAGATTTTTATTTGGGTTTATAGTGCAACTACATAATAATGTCAGTTACATACGTCACGGCAGCCATCTTTTGTGCGTGCCGCAAGTGCGTGCGTATGCGTCGACTTTTGTTTGTTACTGCGTTGAATCCTAAACGGTAGAGGACAGTGCTAGTTTTATGGAGTAGACTTTTTATTATTTCTTTGCTAATTTAAATGTTCTGATATTTATACATTTTGAACGTATTGGTAACTGTTAAAGTTAATGCAAATAATTTAGGCTGGGCAGGCAGGCTAATTATTACCGTTCAAATATTACTTTCTTCCTTGCAGAAATCGAACCTAATACACGTAATGCAGCAGCCAATAGCTTAGCTATTTAGCCAACTGTTCTGTCAAAAAATACAAGTAACGTTTATAAACAAACTTTAGTAAAAAGGACAGTAGACAATTTCATTTTCTGAATGAGGATTGTTTTCGCATAGATTGTAAATGCTAAGGAGATCGATCTGTCACATTTTCTTGAAAGTGATGCTTTTTAGGAATTTCTTACTTATCGTGGGTCCGTTTAAAAACTTTACAAATCACATACAGAAACACCCAGAACCGCATTTACCTTGTACGCGACACGTTGCGCAGCAGTCTTTGATCCAACTAAACCGTTAAAATATATAATTAAATGAAGTTCTTACTAAAAAGTAACCTACTCCACATTATTTAATATCTCAAACAGTAGAAGTTCTCGTAGTAATTATCTGAATTTGCCGCGACCAGTAGGACAGTGGAGATAAGGCACTGGTATAAATCTGACAATGGGTCGTGTCCTAATTAATTGTGTTGTTACTTCCACCGTATTATAGGGAAGCGATGGTGGTCGCTGATAATCGAGGTGCCACCTTATTTATAGGAGTGTGGATTTGGAGAAACTTCGTGTTTGTTGTGTTTTATGGAGTAATTCGGCAATAATAACAAAGATTTCGGTGATAAATACCAAAATACTTGTTTATTTTTCCATAATTTTAATTACCTAAATGTATAAAGGGCCATTGGTATATTGCAGACAAATCCACAAGTCTACTTAAGCTAAATTTTTATGCATATGTTTGAGTTATGTATATCGCGGGTTTCAAATCTCCACTTTATCAACGTTGCTGATAACAGTGTTGCTAAAATTGTTCTTTTCAATTATACTCTATTGTTCGAGCCATAGAATACAATATTCCATTTTAACAATTTTGATTGCAATAAAATTAGAGAGTATCTTAACCATCTATACTATATTTTATAAAGCTGAAATGTTTACATGGTTGAAGGCGCTTCAGGAACTATTGTTTCGAATTAAAAAAATCTTTTTGTGTTGGAACTGATGTCCATTTATCAAGGAAGGCTATAGGCTAAGTAACACCACGCTAGGATTAATAGGAGACGAGCCGCATGTGAAGCGCGGAGGGCTGCTAGTAATATAAATATAATTTTTTGCAACATTACAATTAGCTATGCTTTATTGCTTTATAAGAGGCGATTTAAGACCCGCAGGTGTTTTTTAGATAAAATTATACAGCCTATTTTCACCTCGCAAATTAGAGCTTTTTGAACACAACATTTCACACATGCACACGAAAAAATTACCCCAATTTTGCTGGCCAAGGCCACAAGCTAGAACATTAACAAAAACAAAATAATTTTCGAGCATGTTGTAAAAATTTTAATTTTCCACTAACTTAAAGGGAAATTGAGCGTTGAAAATGCTGAAGTTTTTCATCGTTGGTAAACATTCTCACTGTTTGTAGTGGAGTTTTCACACGTTGCCCGTGTTAACTCTAATGACAACGGCTCGATGGACTAACAACATTATTTTGCTGATATCTTGCTATCCTGATTATGTGGTCGCGTGGCGGATTACCCTTAATATTATGTAGATTCAATTATTAAGGTATCAATCATGGGGTGAGTTTTATGCCCTAGGTGCATGACTCTGCCGCAGTGGTAGATGCCCACGGCGCACGGTGGGCTGAAATCAAGCTTTAATGGACTTAGGGATTCACGAAAATTGATGAGCAATTTAAAAAAAAATAAAGACGGCTTGGTGATCTACCACTAAATATAAGAAATTTTTGTTCTGCGATTTTTGTATATACCTAATATTTTAAAAGTTATAACGATTTGAATTTATTTTTGTATGGAGAAATTTGATTTTATATGAATAACTTTTAATTCTCAAGAGTTCTCAAATAACCGCTTTCGGTATTCGATTGTGCTATTTTTTAGGCAAATTATCCGATATATCACTTGCTTCGATTTTCTTCGATTTTGGAGAAAATTGTTTTTCATTCCCTTTTCCACACCACCCTTGAGGTAGAGAACTAAGCGCGTTTTTTTTTATCAGTGGTGTCCCCAGGAGGCCTAATCCACTCATACGCATACTCACAAACTCACTCACAAACACACGCACTCACAAAATTATCACTTAGACAATTTCATCAGATTCAGATTCGTTCTCTAAATGTTCCACATTAACAAATTCTATATTTTCCCGCTCATCATCTTCAAATGTTGGAGATAAAAGAAGCATGGCTTTCGCTTCTTCTGAAAATGGTTTGTGTTTCCGTATCATTTTATGACGTTTTGATGATATATAAGGGTCTGAACTAATTATTAAATTATTTAAAATATCCTCATTATTAGCTCTTCTGCAGAATTTCCTTGAATGGTGTTGGCGATATCGCCTAAAGTCTTTATTTCTAGATTCAGCCGCTTCTTCCGATAACTTTCCAATCGGAATTAATCCCAAGTTTTCAATGATAGCTGCTCCATGAACGAGAACTTTATGCACACTGGAGGGCATGTGATACCACTCATATAAATCTACGTATAATTTTATGGTGGCTTCCGTATATTCTTTAAATTTCACTGTGTCAATTTTATGACCTGAAGATATTGTTTCTAAAATGATTGAAAACCGTTTTATTAAGTTTTCATCGACACCAGTAATTGCAGCAGCAATCTCTGTATTTGAAAAAAATCTTCGAGCGGTATTCCCGTCATTAGTACTTCCATGTCCTTGCTTTACAACATCTATTAAAAGGCCTGTTTGATTTTTAAAAGCTTCCTGAATGTTTTTTTTTCTTTTTTCCATCAAAACTTTGTTTTCACCTTTTGCAACCCATGTTTTGAAATCCAGTCTATAGGCTATGTGAAGAATGCATTCCATAAAACGTATCCATATATGTAGCGATGATAAACCATATTTGTACAAGTCGGTATCAATGTTTTTAGTCAATAACAAAGACAAGTTATTCATTTCTGTAGGAACAGCTTTACATATGTCACATCGTTGAGCTGAAGTTTCAGAGAGGATTGATGTTGCTTTACCATCTATCATAGTAAGCAATAATGAATGTGAGACTTTTATTTCTCCAATTTCTGTTTCCTTCAATTCATTTATCTCCGTTTCAATTTCGGTTTTCTCTCTTAAAATCGTTGATTTATTCTCTTTTTCAAACTTGAAAAATATTGGACGACACCAATATGCAGAATTTGGTGAGTCGTTTTCCCAGATAATTTGTTCCTCGGAAATAATTTTTATTGGTACTAAACTACCCATAAAAATACTTGAATCATCTATCGAAGCACTGTCCACTTTGTCATCCGTTGTCATTTTTTGCTTATAGTTTGCTTGATTCGAGGCACCATCCATTCCCCATTTGCTTATCATTGTCAACTCCTTAAAGTCTGTGCTATCAATATTGATTGCTTTGAATATCCTTTTGGCGGTTATATCTAATAGAGGCTGCAATTTTATTCTAGCAGTTGTATCTGTTAAGGTGATATCATCTTTTGGCGGGTAGCATTCTTGTTTTGCATTTTGCACCTTGTAGTAGGAAGGGAACATGTCGACATTTTTCTCTTTGATACTTTTTCTTAAAGTATTATATTGCCACTTTGTTAATTTAAGGGACAAAACAAGTCCCAAAGCTTCATCTGGAGTAAATTTAGGTTTTTCATTTTTACCTAAAAGACTATCTTTCGCTTTTTGCACATCCTGTGGATTTTTAAGTAGGTGTTCGAGGATTTCAGCTATTCCTTGATTACCATCCTCTCGTAATTTCATAATATATGCATGAGATATTTCCTCTGTAGTCATATTTGTATGAATATGTTCTGTACGTCTCTTTTTTTGCTTAGGTCCTAATTCACAAAATGGTTTTCTTGGACTTACATTCGTTGACGTGGCAGTAGACACTTTTGCTGGAGATTCATGTTCACTTGATGTACTAGGAACAGAGTCTTGGTTTCTTTCAAATGCACTTACAATGAAATCAGGCCACTTTATTTCCGATGATAACCATTCACTATTATTGTTGCTGAACAATTCCTCTTTGCTATGAGCATTTTGCCATCTCCTTTGCAGATTATAGCAATATTTTGCACAAAACGCTTTAAGCGCTTTATCGTTTTCATCACTTAACACAGTGGGGACTAATCTAGATTTAATAGCACTATATAAAACACTATTATTTTTAAAACTTCCACTTTCCTTTAATAGCACAACAATATCAATATTTGACACCAAATCGAACATTTTTACGTAATAAATAGTATTAGTATTCCGAAAATGTGAGATAGGATAGTGCGTTTATTACGATGTGTAACAACGTACTGAGGATGGTTGTTTTTCAAATGTAACCGTATAATTTTTTACCTGCTATTCATCATCCAATCACATAATGACACGTCATCATTTTGCTGCGCTCAATGGACGATGCGCTAATGAGAGTCACCGCACTATTGAGTATTGTTAAAAACAAATGACGTCATAAGGGTGGTGTGAGTATCGTGAAAAATAAATGACGTCATAAGGGTGGTGTAGAATGTTTACCAATAATTTGTTTTTTTGCTATATTTCTGTAATACAATATTAAAACATGTCATATTAAACCAAAAACCGATTAATATTTCATACAAAGTTTAGGGGTCTATAACTCGAAAAATACTAAGTATAAAAAAATTACATATAACAAAAAATATTTGTATTAGTACATAAAATTCAAAAATACTCATTTGAATCCTTAAGTCCCCACTTGACGATTCCAGCCCACCGTGCGGCGACAGACGTCGGCAAACGATCTCCGGCCACCGTAGGAGCGGGCATGCGGGCAGCGAGTAATGGGCAACTCGCTGTCCGACAATGGACCATGCCCGGGTCGACGGCGCGTTGTGTTTCATGCGCGCCTTAAAGAGTGTCAGCAAAATGACGGGGTCCCCCCCTAGAGGGCCAAAGACTGCCGGAGACGCAGGACTCACGAATTACCATGACCCCGGAACGTAAAGGGCAATTGAAGGACACCGTGGATTTTAGTCAGTCAAGTCTGACAGTCCCTCCCACCGTGCCCTGGGTGGGAGGATTCATTTGATAATTTTACCACGCATAAAAAAAAACGTACCCAATTGAACATATATTTGAGTTCAAAGCTAGAAAAGGAATATTTTAATGTTTAGCAAGGCTCCGCACAGCTATCCAAAATAATTCTGTAACTAAGAACAAAACTAAAATAATCTTCATCCGGTTTACTGCTATATATAAAGCCTGGCTTCCACTAATTACTGTGTCTCGAAATAATACAAGAGCTCCACTCGGCTTGCACTGAAGAGCAAAATTAATATTGATGTGCGGCTCAGAATGTTATCTTTGGCCCAGTGGTGAGAAACTAAAATCAACATCTATAATTCGATAATTAAGTTATCTTTGTGTTTCTTGTTAATGAGGGTGTTTATCTATAGGTAGGTGAATAATTAAAATAGAAGAATAATTAGAATAAAGAATAAAAGGTCATTTTCCCGCTCTTGTTCCATTTTATTTGGGGTTGGTGAAGTATGTATTCTTCTTTCATACTTCTGTAAATTTGGTGTTTTTTTTTTATTTCAACGACTTGCTCACTAACACAGACTAAAACAATAATCACAGACAGGTTATTGAATCTGTCAGTTATAGAAGAGCACAGCACACACAGGCAAAAACAAGTCAAGACCAATGAGAAAAAAACAATGTCAAGAATTAAAAGTTAATAATAAAATATCAATACCAAAAATATATATAGGATAACTCAACAACATTGAAAAATAAGCCAGGAATAATAATCATAATAAACATAAAAGTTAATAATCAAATGTCAAAAGCTACATTGGATGGGGGATGTAAAAATACATTGGATTAAAAATAGTAGATTATTAACCAAGGGGATAAAGCAGTGTCTTCTGTCGCGGGTGACGATTTAAATCGCGAGCGTAACGAAGGACTCGAGGTTTACTCCCGAGCGTAGCGAGGGTGTTAAAAACTTAAATCACGAGCGAAGCGAGGGATTTAAGACGAGTCCTGAGTGTAGCGAGGGATTTAAGTTCACCCAAGACTAAGACAGCTTTATCACCGAGGAAAATACTCTACTTTTCGTACCATTTGCGAAAAAATGAACTCAATAATAATATGAGATAAGCATTTATTGAAAATAATGACAATTAAAAGTAAAAGTTAACATTGGAAACATTGGTCCAATTATTGATAGAGAGAGTTACATTTTTGTTTGGTACATTTATTGTCGATGAGTTAATTTGAGTATATCTCTGTTCTTGCGTCTGAGGAACTTGCGTTTCATTTGATTTAACATCGTTACGCATTTTTAGAACATTAACTTATTTATAAAAATAAAATAAACTCAAGGTTTTATTTGAAGAAAACAAAAACGCGGCAAATTCCTAGACTACATTTTTTTTGTCGGAAAAGCAAAGGCATCAAGCTCATACGGCCTCTTCGGTTTTCGTAATTTTGTTCAATAATCATAACTGCATAATAAATACGTATTCCTTTTTCAAAAAGATGTGTAATGCTTTATATACAAACTCAATAGTGTAAACACAGATGTAGTTCAGTATTTTCGGTAAGTATTCCAAATTTAAATCACATTCTCTCCCTAGAGGATGAATGAAATTCAGTACAACATTCTCTCCCTGTTTTTAACAGATTAAAAATGACTATCGTTATGTTCGATTTTTGAAGCATAGAATGTCACTTTTTTGAGCAAGTGGTACGAAAAAATAATTACACGTCAATTGCCAACATTATTAAGATTAAAATCTATCAAAAATTAAAAATCAATAAGAAAGAAAGGAAGTCGATGTAACAATAATTACTGTCTCGAGACTCAGAGCTGGTTATGAGCCTCTTTCGGTATTGGCGCTACTGGCACGTTTAGCGATATTATTTTAACTACCTATAATACGGTTCATTACTGCAGTGCTACCTAGGTTAGTACGCCCACCGATCTTCGACCACCGTAGGCGCGGGCATGCGGGCAGCGAGTAATGGGCAACTCGCTGTCCGACCATGGATCATGCCCGGGTCGACGGCGCGTTGTGTTCCATGCGCGTCTCAAAGTGTGTCAGCAAAAATGTCGGGGCCTCTAGAGGGCCAAAGCCTGCCGGGGTCGCGGGACTTATGAATTACGGTGACCCCGGAACGTAAGGGGCTATTGAAGGACACCGTGGATTTTAGTCAGTATGAGTCTGACAGTCCCTCCCACTCTGCCCCGGGTGGGAGGACTCATTTGATGATTTTACCACGCTAAAAACAAAAAAAAACCTAGGTTAGTATGACTTCCAGTGGTGGCAAAGGTTATTGTGTCGTGTCCAAATCTAATTGAATTGAGCCGAGGTACAGCCATTCTAAGTTCAGCTTAAAGTTCTGGGACATTTGGCAAGCCGTTGATAATTTGTAAAGGAAGATTCGGTCCGTCACAACTCGTCGGTGTTCGAGTGAGCACATATTGAAGTGGCTGAGTCCTTGCTCATAAGGGGAATCCCGCTGATAGCTAGAAGTTTTAAAACGAAACAAGTTTTTTGCCATTTTTATTGTTTTTTTTTATGTGTGGAAGGGAAATCATGAAGTAAGTAGGTGAGCTAAGGGTGGAGTTGAAGGTACCGTCAGACTTGTCTGACTACAACTAACGTTCCTTACCTTCCAGGGCCGGACCGTATCCTAGGAAGTATCTTTTCGATGTGGATGATTTTTATCCATAATTTCGTTAAGTTTACTTATTCTATGTAGCTTCTTCTACATACTGGAGAATCTACATAGAATACGTAAACGAATGATTTTCCTTTAGTTAAGTATTATTCTACAAATTATTGGAATATTAATGGGGCCTTACGAAAGGTCTTTAAACTTTAAGCTTTCGACAATTTGCAGGTACTTAGGTACAGGCAATTAGGCAATTAATAGGGTCTGTTGATTTGACTAGAAGTTCTGATCCAGGCCAATTTTCGATGTAAAATAAATTATATTCCAACGGAGACACCGTATATTCAGCGACCTTAAACATTTTCTCTGTCAGTTATTTCCATAGGGGTAATAAAAAAGTACTGGTTACCAGCTAACTTTATACATAATTTTACATATAACAAATTGTTTAAAGGTACACTCATTTTGATTTTTTCGGTAGATGTTTTTCAATTTTATAAAACTGAAATTGACCGACAAACCGACCGACTAGCTATTTCACCCCCTGATCGGGACTTATTGATTGTATTCAATTCATATAGATTGTAGCGTCAAGTTATACAGCCTATACTCGTAGTCTTCCTTGATAAATGGGCCATCCAACTTTAGAAGTTGGAAAACATAATTTCAGGAAATGATTTTAAAATGTTCTTGTTTTTTAAAATCATTTCCTGAATTATGTTTTCCAACTCCTGAAATGATGTTCAACCAAAATAACTCTTCTTTATGATATAAGTATAGATTTTGCTACGATATGCTTATCAGCGCTGCAGAATCCATTTATTAACTGCAAGGACATTACAAAAAGAAATGAAATCATACTACAAAGACAATGATGCGTCATACAAGACACACGAAAATAAGATCAGCAAAACTTCCCACGTCGTACCCGCACGCACCATAAAGCACGAAAAACTATCCGTAAGAAAGAAAAAAATAATAATTTAGAAAAAACACACTTTCCAACAGATAAAAGGAAACGCTAAAGTAGGAAAGTTTTGCACGATTCGAACGTTGCTGGGCCGAAGGTAACTTTGCCAAACTACTTTTGATAGGATCCCTCTTTTGTCTAAGTTAGTGTTTGAGCGCGAACTTAAGACTTCTATTGTGCTATATACTTAAGTGGTTCGGATGTGGTTTTGGGTACAAACTATTGATGTTAGAATCGATTAGATTCTGATTGTGTCAAAGGTACTTGCATTGTGTGAGGTGTTCGAAGTTTGGCAACTAATAATACGTATAATATGTGTGTAATTATAGACATATATGAGGAGAAGGGGGAAATCGATTTGTTATACTTTACAAAGGCGAATGCGGTAATTTCGTATCCAAAAATGGATCATATCTATTCGATAGTGTTACCAAATTGGCACCTTACGGCAAAAGAATAACTCAATAAACTTAAAACTTTTTTTTCAAACCGCTCGACACTGCCTAACTCCAAAACACACACACACATACAAATCAAAGCAGGCCTTCAACAAGATTGCTAAGTCGGGCTACACGCGACCCAACTACCAAACAAGTTCTTTGAATTTGAATTTTCCGAAGTAAGTAAGAAGTTGAAAAACAAATGGCGATACGGAATGCACCCAAGCTATGCGACAAAGCTTTGACAATCCGGGATTCCTTGCAGATCCAACTCCGGGCAGGTTGCATACCAAACATTTCAAGTAAATAAGATATTGGATAGTTTTGTGCGATCCTTGTGAATGTAAGTTTTTAAATTGTTAAAGTTTTTTTCTCTTGTGTGAAAGCTTTTATGTTGATTGGAATTGGATATTGTAGTGATCGAAGAGAATATTTTGAACCGTACAAATTCTGTATTGTGTTGATTCAACTGCGGGCTGCGCAGGCGCCGTACACACTACAGTAAACGCTACAACAACCTGGCCAGAGTATACAATTGCTTATTCAAAACTCTTAAATACAGGTAGTAGGAAATTTAAACTAAAGACACAAAATAAAAAGTTTAAAACCATTTAAAGCTTTAAAGGCTTCCGTGCTTTTGGTTATAAGCCGTTTAATATACAGTCACTGTTTAAGTTAAATGAAAAACTAATCCTGTTATTGTGTGTTGTTTCAGGTCTGTGTGTATCCAGTCCTGAAAGGTGAGATTTTAAATATTTAAACTATGAAATGAACTTCAGATAGTTTTTCCTGTAATGGGTGGCTCGCCATCTGATCAAGGCCAAGGCCTGAGTTAAAAGATAGTTGTTTAAAGTATGTAAGTGTCTGTGAGAAATGTTTGTAAAATCACTCTCGATTCGGGAGAAATAGTGGAATATCTATATAAAGTACATTGGATCTTAACTAATTCAATATAAGAAATTTAATGTGTGTTTATTAATTATTAATACACGCATCATAAAGAAGATTTTTGAGGACAGAAAAATGCAGTTGCAAGTGGGATACGTTACCGAAAAACGTTCAAATGAGGGAATAGAGGAGTTCAGCTCGCACGTGTGAGTTGCGGTGGTCTAATTGGTAAGGCGTCTGGAGTACTTATCCAGAAGACGCGGGTTCAAATCCCACTTGCAACTGAATTTATTTTTCCTAAAAAATCATTTTTAATGTATGTTTGTTTTTATTCGCATTAGAACCCATAACTTTTTATTTAGCAGCATAGCAACTGCCAATAATCAGGTCTCATCAAAATCACTTTAATCAAACGCTTTTTTTAAACTACCAATAAACTGCATCCTAAAACAAAATGAAAGAATTTAATAAAAGGCAAAACCCGTTTTTAATCCACACCACATCAGATTTCAATAAAATTAGAATTTTAAACTTAAGTATGGCTGGCGTTGTGTAAATATTTATCTGTACTACAGTCGGGATGGCAATTAGCCCCTCAACTATTGAATTTACATTTATATCCTTCCAGGAGAGCTACGTTAATATTAGCTCGTAGAATCGACACTTGAAATTCATTAGATTGTCGTATTTAGTTTGATACTCGCTTTTAGCGCGGCGTTGGTTGGGGATATTAACATTTTACTGATTGCTTTTTGAGGAAACGTTTTCTGAAGCAGAGAAGTGGAAGGAAAGGTTAGAGATCTTTGCCCAGGAATGAAACAATATAGGATTTTTTATCGTGGTAAAATCATCAAATGAGTCCTCGCACTCAGGGCAGAGCGGGAGGGACTGTCAGACTCGTACTGATTTAAGTCCACGGTGTCCTTCAATAGCCCTTTACGTTTCGGAGTCACGGTAATTCGTAAGTTCCGCGACCACGGCAGGTTTTGGCCCTCTAGAGGGGGGCCCCGTCATTTTGCTGACACTCTTTGAGGCGCGCGTGGAACACAACGCGCCGTCGACCCGGGCATGGTCCATGGTCGGACAGCAAGTTGCCCATTACTCGCCGCCTGCATGCCCAACAATATAGACTTCTTTTTCAACGTTGTAAAATCATCAAATAAGTCCTCCCGCCCAGGGCAGAACGGGAGGGACTGCCAGACTCGTACTGACTAAAATTCACGATGTCCTTCAATAGCCCTTTACGTTCCGGGGTCACGGTAATTCGTACAGTCCGGCGACCCCGGAACAATATAGGCTTGAAAAAAAATTCTGGGACGCAGTTTTGCTTTATTACGTATGGTTTGAAAAGTTTAAATGATTAAGTTCAGACTGGTGTCAGTACGGAAAAACGTTAGCTTGTACTCAATATCCTTATTTTTGTCAATGAAAAGATATTCTTATTGGACTAAAATGAAATACCTACTAATCCCAAAAAGTATTTTTGTAATGACAAATCCTTTAGAAGTCTTATTAGTAGATATTATAATGTACGATTGCTGTACAAGGACACAATTTCCCCTCTGTAGGCGGGTAGGATGAGAAATATTTTGAATGATAATAATAACGTATTGGGGCCTGCGTGCGGTACCATCAAATTAGGGTGGATTTGTGTTACCGTTGACGTGTTCCTTCGTGGTTTTAGGGGTCTGTCGATGTATACATAAATAAGCCTTTGATTCATGGTTTCTTTGTTTTTTGGCAGCTTTTTAATCCTACTTTATTTTACTCTTCGACTGTGTTTAAACGTTGGCTAAACCACTTTTCTCTTTATAACAAGAATCACGAAGAAAAGGTAAAAAAATTACGAGAGTTTCGGTAGTTTTAAATCCTGTTAAAGGTAATTCCAGAATCACTTAAAACTTTGAAAAGCGGCTTATCTATGCGTCTGTGTCTGACACTGCAGCTCCCAAAAGAACGGACCGATTTTGATGTTGATTTATTGTTTGAAAACTAACATAACCGAGATGATTAGGAGCGATAATTTGTAAAGATCTAATGAGGTGTTTGATGATAAGCAGTGTGATTCTGTAAGACTTCATTCTAAACTTCGAATCTGAATCCGCTGTGAGTTTCTTGATTGGCATTCTAAAACTCGGTTAATAATTCGAATCTACACTAGCGCTACTCTAGCGAGCGTGTTTGCGAGTTGAACTATATTGAACTCGGGATTTTGACAGATAAAGTATGAGATGACGTAAAAAGTGGCATTCTGTAAGGTAATTCCACCGTGAGTTCGACGCTCACTTCGCACTCAAACCCGATTCAAAGTGTCTAATTATAAGCATCTATTTTACGAGTGAAAATAGAAGAAATCATAGTTATATAGTGTATAAATAAAGTTATAAGTGAATAAGTGCCTATCTACATAAGCGATAACGATGGCAAGAATGTTTTTGTTTAAATCTATATTAGAAGCTCACGCTTTGGATAAACTAGAAAAACGTCGACAATCTACCAAAATTCGAAGTTTATCTTTATTAACCCGAGATGACGACTATGTGAGCGTGTATAGATTGTCAAAGGAGCTAATTGACCAACTGGAATATGAGTTACTGCCTCTGATAAAGCCCACAAAACGTCGAAGCAAAGAACTTTCAACTCGTGTAAAAGTAAGTTTATTTTACTAAGTATAAAGTTAATTTTGTAAGTATTTAC
The DNA here is from genome assembly GCA_943136025.2 of Agrotis puta. NCBI lineage: Eukaryota > Metazoa > Arthropoda > Insecta > Lepidoptera > Noctuidae > Agrotis > Agrotis puta. The sequence goes on along the minus strand of OW964176.2, from coordinate 4,373,507 downwards.
ACAGTTTATAATTGAAAGATTTGTAACCAAGCATACCATTATAAGAGAAACACTTCATGATAAGTGTTCCCTTTATGTGGTTTCCCCGCTAGCTGTAGGCTTAAAATTTCATGTTAGTCTAAGGTACCCATAGTTATAATATTGGTATTCTATTAAGCATGAAATTAATCAAATTGGTCCCTGTTTTGATTTGACTAGATCCAGATAAAGTAGGTATTTAATTTTTTATTGATTTATTGTTTCACAGATATTATGCACCTTGTCATTCTTGGCTAATGGCAGTTATCAGAAAATTATTAAAGAAAACATAAGATCATATTTATCGCAACCATCATCTGAATAATCCAGCCATAGTAAAAAAATATATAAGGTTTCCTCAAAATATACAAGAAAGACAAATGTTAAAAGGTATAATATATTATAATTCTTATTTTATTTATTAAGTGACCCTTTGATTTTTACATTTTATATGACGGTTGATCATGTTAGTAATTATTGTAAATTACAGGTTCTACAAAAAGTTTGGTTTTCCAGCAGCTCTTGGGTGTATTGTTGGCACTCTGATGGCAATGAAAAAACCAGCAGAGAATGAAGAACGCTTCTACACCGGTTCTTCCTAAGTGAAATAAAAATATTTGATTTTGGTATTGTTTATTGTATGTATTCTGTGGTGTGTGAGGCGGGTTTTTTCAATAAAACTGCGCTAGTATTCGTTAAGTGTTTAATTTAAATATGAAAAAAAACTTACTTTAAAACTAAAAATCTTACTTTAAAAGCTAAAACACAACTCATACTGCTACACCCTATCTCTATTCTTGGCCTCAGCCAATGTTTCCAGCCCTTTCCCGACTGCAGCCACAGCTTCAGCTAAAATTTTACCCCTCTCTGCACTCCTTTCCAGAAAGGACTGCAAGATCTGTATATTTAATCTTTGTATCTCCAGCTGCTGTTCTTCCACACTCAGGAATCTCTCAGTGGTGGTGGAGAATTCTGTTCACCGTTGTGATGATGGAGGAGCAGCAACTGAAGTTGTGTGATGTGATTCTGAAACGAGAACACCTATTAATACATGCGTTAAAAAAGAAACTATGCGTTAAAACTAAATATTTGTTTCGAAAATGAAGTTTTGATAGTTTGTACTTACACACAGAACTGCCTCAACTACTACGAACTGTCCTAGGGCGGCGAGAAGGTGAAGTAACTGAAGCAGCGTGATGAGGAGCTAAAAAGATAAATATTTACATAACTTACATGAAGGTTGTTTAGGTCATCACTTCTATGATTTACAATATTCATCTTGCTTGATATTATATTGAATAATGACCATCATAGACAACTACCAATAGTAAAAAAACCTTATTACTTAATTTGCTAAATATAAAATCTTTTGTGAGCAGATATGAAACAAAATGCTGTTATTAAATAGGTACACATGTATTTTTTAAACTACATTATAATCTCCATTTCCTTCATTCATAGTCAAGAATTGAGTAAAATTAAAATATTTATGAAATCAAGGAACAAGCTTGAAACCAAGATTATCGCACATTTGTCAAGTGGTTTGCTTCAAGGAATGTTATGTGGTTCGAACATGTAAAAAAAGCACTGCTAACCTTGGTCCACTGTTTGAAGGTTTTGATAGTGCTATTGAGGCGCACAGCTAGTTCCTCCCACTGGTGTCGACTTCGCTCTCTGGTATTTTCTCAAGAAACACTTCGCCATGCCAGGGTTTCTTTCCATAAACTCTATCAGAGTTTCAACCTGAGCCGACGATGGGTGAGAGGAACGTATCTCATTTGGACTGAAACATTATTGTTGGATTAGAAAACAAAATAAACACTTTCTTTAATTAATATTATTTTTGAACTTCACAACAAGAAATATAAACTTACTTCATGATTATTTCACAATTATTATCGGCACTGAACAATCAAAACGTAAACAAAACAATGCAACGACGAGATGAAAATATTGTCCACAGATTATATTTTTTTTCGTAGGGTAAGCATAGATTATATTCACGGCACGAATATAGAGTTTTCTGTTTATTTTTTACTTATTAGCTGCCTCAAATTCCTTTAAATAATAAATTGTAATTTAAACATCATATTTAGCTAAAATTCTGTATCAAAAACTGATAAAATGAAAAACCGATAAATCTCGACTTACATTTTGTTGAGTGTGGTAGTCACTAGTACAGTATTGGTCGCTTTGGAGCTCACGTCACTTCGCAAATGTTTAGGTGATGCTTACAGAATGCAAAATCAAGGTCATTTTGAACCTTACGCGAAGTGTAAGTGAATAGCGACGTGAAATGCGAGTTGTTGTCTGAATTTTACAGAATCGACGTAAAGGTCATGTGTTTCAGTAGCATCTATTCTGTATAGTTTTTCAAACAATAATTTAATACCGTAAAGGCAGGTAGTTATTACCAACAAATCACGAGGGGAGTTAATAGTAGCTAGCCATACTATGAATATATCTATGGATACGAACTGGACGGGTCTATCTTCACATCTTTCAACCTATTAGGGGCCCAGTTTTTTTCATATAATTTGGGTATCTATCCTGGATTAATCCCAAATATAATGTTAGTGAGTCCCTTTGCATCATCAATTATCTAGCACAACCACATGGACCTTCATGCACCACCAACGATACACCTTTGGAGATGGCTACACACATGTTATCACTGTTATCCATTTCTTATGGCTCTTGGTTCGCCTTAAATAAATACTTGTATGACAAAATGTAAATCTACTGAACCCAACGTTTTAAGAACATTTTTTTCGCGATTGTTAAGTCGCTAGCAAGACAATTGATTTGTATACGTTGTGTTTGTTTTCTTTGCCAATAAGGGGAGATTCTGCTGCTTGACAAAAGGGTGATTTAAGTTGTGTTTGAAGTTGTTTAAGATTGACTTAAGGTTTTTATTTTCAAGTTGATTGTGCTTTGTTTGTGCAAGAATGTTTGAGCTTTAAACCATTTCCGTAGTCTATTGTTATTATTGACTAAGATTCGTTTCGCAATGCCAGCTATTTTATTTACTTCTCATGATGCTTAGCTTATAGAATGACCAGATTCTAATAACACTGAGATTTCAAGCCAAAAACTCTGTAGAGAAGTTATCCCCGTCTTTCTCTTCCTATATAAAAAAAGTGAACACCTCCAAGGAAAACATTTAAATCTGTGCGTGGCGCTCATTCACACATTTATAAAAAGTGGATTCACTATAAATGTTACATTTTGTTTCTAACACGGAATCTGGACATTTTATAATCTAAGTTATGTTACCCAGCCGCAGTGGTGGACGCCCACGGCGTCGGACGTCGCAAGACGATCTCCGGCCACCGTAGTGTCCGACCATGGACCATGCCCGGGTCGACGGCGCGTTGTGTTCCACGCGCGCCTCAAGGAGTGTCAGCATAGTGACGGGGCCTGTAGAGGGCCATAGCCTGCCGGGGTCGCGGGACTTTCCCATAACCGTGACCCCGGTACGTAAAGGGCTAGTGAAAGACACCGTGGATTTTGGTCAGTACAAGTCTGACAGTCCCTCCCGCCCTGCCCTGGGTGGGAGGACTCATTTGATGATTTTACCACGATAAAAAAAAAGTTATGTTGTTAAATAATAAATGTATTAACCCTGATTATTCGGAATCGAATAACTAAAGGTGTTCTTCTATTTTTTGTAAACGTTACAAATAGAGTTGCATAGAAAACAGGCAACGTTACCGCCGCCATTTGCAGTTGTAACGTTGCCGTAGCCACCTTTGGAGAGAAACATGTTGATATTGATTATTCTTCATGCATAGAAAAGGAATTAATATTATTATTAGTTCATAATTTTGACATGAGGAATAGTCCTAACAGCGTATTCGTAAACATAAGTTTACAACACATTCCCTAATCTAATTTGATATTTGTTTTTTTCCGTAACCGCGTTAATTCTTGCTAACACAATAAATGTATGTCACAATCAGGCAAATTGAATAGAAATTAACGGTATTCGTACATATACCGTCCTTTTATCTGCCGTAATAGGATGTACAAACATTGGCCAAAGCTGACATTGTTTGTTTGTGAAGATTTTAATAATAAATTGTATTTGCCTTTTACCAAAGGTAGCGTAATGTTTTATTGTATGACTATAGTTGTTGCCAGTGGCTTTGCCTACGTGTAATACAAAGTTATCCTACGGGAACATCATAGTTCTTTTTTGGCGAGAACATCATTCAAGGATAAAAGTATACATTGTGTTAATTCAGCTTAAAAAACTATCTATATAGCATATCTTATCCTTATCAATTCAATATTTTTTGTGAAAAAAAAAACTACCAAATATGCATTCACCATATTATTAGATTAACCTAACAATAAAATTTAACATGATATGTTCTCATACACAATCACTAGGGCCGTCATTCCTAATGGGTATTCTGGGCAAGTGCCCAGAGCCACTCAATCTCCAGTTCTTGTGAGGCTCACAGAAGTTATATCTACTTATTAATAAAAACTTGCCCTAGACAGCATTGAGCCCTTTTATTCGAAAGTGCAATACAAATCATATCTAATGGAAAACGAATCTAGGACCCCATATTTGCAACTCGCTGTCCGACCATGGACCATGCCCGGATCGAAGGCGCGCAGTGTTCCACGCGCGCCTCAAGGAGTGTCAGCATAGTGACGGGGCCTGTAGAGGGCCAAAGCCTGCCGGGGTCGTGGGACTTACGAATTACCGTGACCCCGGTACGTAAAGGGCTATTGAAGGACACCGTCGATTTTATTTTTATTTATTTTATAGTCCCTCCCGCCCTGCCCCGGGTGGGAGGACTCATTTGATGATTTTACCACGAAAAAAAAGACCACATTTTCAGTAGCGACGCTAAGATTTTTGTATGGATATTTGCTTCCCATACAAAAATCTAGGCCAATATAGTTTTACACTATCGTCTATATTCCTAGGTTATACATATTCTATCAAAGATTGATATGTAAAAATATGTACTTTAAGATTAGTCTACACGCTCTGGGTCTGCTAATGGTGTTTCAATGTAATCTGCACTATTTAGCCCTTCTAACAGCCCCGCGTGTCACATAGGATTTAAATAAGGCTATTAACACACTAGCTGTACTATTGTAAATAACAAATGTTTGTAAATAGAATAAAATTTTGACTGACTGGCCTCGCATTCTATGTCCCTATGCTTCGCGAGGTGCAGTTTTGAAAAACAGTTCACTATTCATCAATACTTTCGAATGTAAAAACGTCCCACCAGTAGGTCAGGGGTCTTGAGAGAGGTACCTCCTACCAAAACGAGTCGTGACCAGAACTACTGCTTTCTGAATCAGCCCCTTTTTGGGAATGGGGGCGACGGACGTTCCCGAAGCTGGTCGGAAGTTTTAAACATGAAAATGTTTTTATTCCTTTTTACAAAAAAATAAGTGATAATTTATTCGTTTTAATTAGGCACACCTCTGTCCAACCCTTTTGGGATTCCAGGCGTAATGTTATGTTATGTTTAATTGCTCGAATTTGCTAGTTCTAGCAATACTTATCATTATTTTGTGTTTTCGACACTTTCAAAAATCAACAAACGTATGAAAATTAAGAATCTTCTAACTTGTACAACTTGGCCGAGAGCAACCCTACAACTTTTGTGCTATAGTAACAATTGCTCCAAATGACTAGTACTACCCATAGGTACTACTTTTTTCTTTGGCCGAACTTTCATAAAAGGCCCAAAAATGTATGGAGCGTGAATGTTCTCCTTTTATTTGTTGTATACAATGTTACAGTTGACGATGACTTCAAAAAAAAATACCTGGTATTTAGTACCATTTTTTTTTAAGTCATCGTCAAAGTACGTAAGAATTATGACTACTAACAGTACTGTATGAACTAATATTTTTCGTTTACATAATCCATATTGTGAAATAAATTTAACCCTTCGTAGGTGAAGTTGTAAAACGCAAATGTGTAAACGACCTACGTTCGTCTCAGAGCAAGGATTTGCATAAGCCATACAGTAGTGTGAAGAAATAGTACTAAAGTTGAGTTGTGTGTGAATTGAAACATTGTTACAGCTGAAATCACTGAAATAATACAATGGTACCGCAATTCTATGGAAATGAACTGGTTTCCATATTCACGGAGTTTCGTTGTTCGTAATTTGGGTCATGATCATCATAACCAGGGTCGCGAGACTATCTAAACAGGTAACCGTGACCCTGGAACGTTAAGGGCTATTAAAGGAACTTCGCAAGCATGATTGCTTCGCAGAAGGAGGCGACCGCTTCCCACTTCGTCTCGCCCCGCAGCATGGCTTCGACCAATGCAGGGCGCGAGAGGTCTCCGCCTATCGCCGTCATGAGGACACGGTGGTGCTCTGCCCAAGCGGCGCAGTCCTGCACCGTATGCTCCACCGTGTCCTCCAACGCTATTTAACTGCTGAACATTTTATATATTCGTTGAAATTTCGTACGCATACTGCGTTCTAGCCAAAGACCTTCCAAAGCAAAAATCTTCTTTTATACCAAAATACGAGTACATACTTCCCGCCTCCATTTTCAATTCAAAAACGTCTTCGAAATCGAAATCAAATCGTCTTGAATAACGTCGATATAAAATACACTGTCGAAATATAGAATTTCACGCGTAACATGCGGTGACATGTTGGAAAAATGACGTGTCAAAATGTTAGATAAATCTTTAGTACGAAGTTATGTGCACTCAAAAATTGTTTCTATTTATCAACCCTTCTGATTGAACCGTGACGAAAATGTTGAGAAGTACTGTCGCGTAGAACGATTACAGTCTTTGATTTTTGTGATATAGTTTTATGAAGTCTTTTTTTTTAACGTGGTATAATCATCACATGAGTCCTCCCACCCAGAGCAGAGCGGGAGGGACTGTCAGACTCATACTGACTAAAATTCACGGTGTCCTTCAATAGCCCGTTACGTTCCGAACTAGCACCGATGCTAGCACTTCATAGTTTATGAAGTGCTAGCATCTATTTAAGTCATTGTTAGAGTCGTAGAAACAAACTAGCACTCGGTACTAGTATACTATATCTATACACTAGTGCAAGAATTTTCGCAAATCCTCTATCAACGTTTCGGATATTATCTCTTACAGGCAAAAGTCCCATAATAATATTTGTACCTTATGACTATTTTTGTAGCAGTCTATATAAAATCTATGTTGGAGCATTTGATTTGTTTTTTAACAATGAAAAATGATGCATTAATTCGCAGTAAGCTTTGCAAGCGTTCAGTATTGATTTCTTATTTATGGTTGGTAAAAGTACCAGCTCATTTTCATGCTTATATATTTTCAAGACCATAAACACAAAGTTTGCTTCATGTATTTCTTGCTTCAAATTATTATTTAAATGGAACTTGCTATATACATAAACAGTTTTGTCCCCGACTGTACATTGCAACGGTTTCTGGCAGATGGCTGCAAAAAATATTATAAACGATAGTGGAAGATCAGAAATACTATCAATAACGGTGTCGCCGCATCCACTTATAATGTTTGTGGGGGACATGACCCTGATACCATCAAGTTTGTTTAAGACTTTCTGTACAGGCTGTTGTGAAAATACGAACTTAGTTTTTGGTAGATCATATTGGTTTTGATACAACCATAATATTGGTGGAACTTATTTAAGTTATGTAGGCTTAGCTAGGCCAATGAGAGCCTTTTAATTATAAGTTGAAATATCTCAGGAATTCGAAAGTCAAAAATGTAGTTAAAAGTCGACCTGTGGCGATTTGAAAAATCAGAAAGGACAATGCATGGATGAAACGTTGTTTTCATTTCTCAAACATTTTTTCATGTTTTTATTTTCCTAAGATCTAATTATGTTCGCGAGAAAAGCAAGCGAGAAATTGCCCAAAACGGGGTTTGAAAGAAGAAAGAGGCCTAGTGTGTCGAACTATCCAGCTTTAGGACACCGTTTAAAACAGCAAAAAAAAAATTAGACTATGGAATGCTAAATTATGAGGTTTTTGTTGCTCAATAATTAAAACCTTCATATTTTAGAGAATACAATCAAATCAGGCAGGAAAATTCGTTAAAAATATAACACCCTAAAAGCAGAATGAGACACGTTCGTTTTTCAAAAAATCATTTCTTTTTCTATTGTGCGGGGAAAGGCTATTGTTAAAATGATCGATAGTATTGTCCACTGTCTATTAGTTTGGATTTCATCCAGATTTGAGCGTATCGTCTACTCGTACGCGCCCGTGCGGGACGAATCGAGCGTTGAGTGAGTCATTTAGATTTATCGATTATTTGATGGTGCATCACTAGTTTTGTTTGCTTTTTTGTGCGTGATGGGATGTTGGAATACAGTTTTAGAAAAAAGTACTGTGTGGATTTTACAATACTCTTTCACATAAACATAGATAGATATTTATTTTCCCATGGGGGTTGGAACCCTTTATACAACTCATACAAGTATTGTAAAAGAGTTAAAAGGAATATTAATCAGCAGGTTGTATACTAATGTGCTTTGCTGACCACACATAATTATTTCCCGAAATTGAGTTTGAAAATCTAGTCCAGCTTGCCTACCCACACAATTGTACCTCAATTGTATCAAACATTTGAAATCTGTGTATAATCGAGTATACCAAACACTTGCAAAGCGATCCATTAACGATTACAATTAATCTGCCTGATGAATGTTTGCCAGGATGTGACCACTCAATTTGGGCAAACATTTGGTCAAACCCCTCATGTTTGCTGTGCACTCCAGGTCTAATGAGGTCCTATTGTGGATATTGGTTACCTCTGACATCGAGCTCTATTGTTCTTGAAGAATGTGTGGATTAAATGCCGAGAGTTGAAAAAATAGTGCTCTTAATTAGAGGGCGCTTCTACATACTTTTTTCGGAAAATTGACTCGAAAAATGAGGATAGTAAGAGAACTAGTTTATTGTTGGTGTGTTGCTGCATTGTGTGAGTAAATGTGCAGACGAACAAAAACATTTCCGTTCTTTTTTTTAAGGGGTAGTATTTAAACGCTTTTTCTATGCAAAAAGATTCCGAATTCCCATCAAAATTACTGATTGCACAGCAAAATATTCAACTCAAAATATCACTAAACACACTACAATTTATTTTTGCAGCGTACAGCGATTTTTCCTAAAGCAAAAGCTTTTTCATCAATGCACAGCTAATAATCTTAATGCACATTATACATGTTAACTCTTTTTCTTTTAAATATAGCTTCTATTTTTATATTATTTACAGCAGTTTTTCTAAATAAAACAGCATTTTATTAGTCACAGTCGTCTTATTATTTATTAATTACCACATACCAGTAATTTATTGAACTATTAAAGCGGGTCTTGCTTTCGCGGGGCGTCCACGCTTCCCAGCATGTCGACGGAGCCCCGCTTCGCGGGGCTCCTACTTCTGGGTGGTTTAAAAAAAAAATAACCACGAAGAGGATGGCGGGGTCTTTCAGACCCCGCCATCCTCTTCTAACCTAAATTGTCCGAGTCGGGGTGCCAGCGTGTACTTACTGGTTAATATGCGACTGGGATAGTTATTTTGCTATGAAATATGGAAAATTTGCTGTGCAGTCAGTATTTATGCTATGTATGTAGTATTTTTGTACAAAAATAAATTTAACTGTATTGCATTATGAGAAAAAAAGTAATGTCATATTGATGTATAATTTCGAATTATCTGCAGTTTGAGTTTTGTAAAACATTTAGTTTATTTGTGGTGAAGTAAGTTATTTGATGTAAAAAAGAATATAAATGATGAGTATGTATTGATAGGCGATTATTTATTTGATATGCAATTTATAATATCCCTTTTTTAAGATTCTTAAAAGTAACAATAATAATTTTCCTGAATTTCATGAAATCGGTTGTTGTCGGAGATTTTAATTATTATCTTGCAGTACTAACATCTGATGTAAATCCTCATGTGAATAGAGGCAACACTATTCCCTTCCATCTACGACACTGGTTCAATATAGACGTTCATTTTACAACTTCATATATTTTATTGAATCTTCGAAAAACGTACCAGCACCTCACCAGCTACCCAACACCTAACAAGCTACGCATTGGTCCTTCGAGCCGGATCTGAATCTAGTCTTCACTAATCTATGTCTGTTTGACTGGTTGTTAGTCTTTTGCACCTTTAGTATCCACCTCGAACCTATTGGTTTGATGCAGGCAAGTTAGGATGCTTTTTGATTTGAATAAATCTCGAACTTGTCACCAGACGGTGGTAAGTTCGATAATTAAAAGAGGTCATGGAAACTGACATTATTTAAGCGATAACCACCTACTGTCAAAATTGGATTCTCTTACGCTCAAAATTAATATTCAATCTCAATCGAGATCCCGTTCCTTTGTTTTTGATGACTGCTTCTGATTGGACATCTTAAAAACTCTGAAAGGAAAATTCGGTCAACGATTGGTTACTGGCAAAGATTCAAGGTTACTGAAAACTTTATGCCAGCCAGTTACAAATCCAAGGGTTAGAAAGCAGTCAAAGAGTTTTAGATATCTATTGATTTGACACAAACAAATCTTGTAGACCTTTCAAACTTTGAACATCACAATCCAGGTGACAACCTTATCCATATCTCCGCCAACCAAACGACCTAATAACACAACCCATTACCCACCAACAAATCACACTAATCACAGTCTAATAACTGCCACTAATATCAGTTTATGTCCGGCAATAAATCATGGCGGCGATTATATCGGCAACTTGTCAATAACTTGGCTAGGTAATCACTCAGGCGACTATCTGGCAGTCAGGTCAGTGGCGCTTTGTTTGCCATGCTCTTATCACAGCTCGTACTGCAAACATGGGAAGCTATGAACTAGGCGCAGCGTATGAATTACGTGGATATGGTATGCGTTGAAGTGTTTCAGTGAGGAGTGTTTGTTTTCGATAAGGATCGGTTGTGTTTATTTAATTAATTGTTTGGTGTTATGTTTAGTTTCGTATTTGCATTAGCAAAGTTAACAATAATATTCTACAATGACCATTTTTTTGAGAGCTGATATTTTACAACGAATATTTTGGAAGCGATCTTAATTTTTCGTTTAATGTCAACTTTTATAAGTTGTACGTTTTCTAGAACCTGTCTTTGGTTTTATAGTTAGGCTAACGTCTTGCATAGGTAAAACTATTGAATTTTAAAATTTACCAAAACATAAATCGATATCTTGAAAACATTTTTATAACGAGAAGCTTAAACTGGGAGACTGACTGTTGTGCTGCGTCTTGAAAAATATTGGCTAAAAAAAGTTGTTCCGTGTCTGGTTGATGGCATATTATGTGAGTTTAAACGCACTCACGAAACAGAAGTTATTCCTAATTTGGGGTTATGTTTTTACTTAGGCAATTACCTTTTTTTTACGTGGTAAAATCATCACATGAGTCCTCCCACCCAGGGCAGAGCGGGAGGGACTGTCAGACTCGTACTGACTAAAACCCACGGTATCCTTCAATAGCCCTTTACGTACCGGGGTCCCGCGACCCCGGTAGGTTTTGGCCCTCTACTAGACAATTACCTTACCACGTTTTACTATACATACTAAAAATACCGCATCCATTCCCCTTCAACATCCGTAGGTGTTCAGTACACACACACCAGGAACTGAACTCCAACCTGATTAATAGCATCCCGACACAGCACGTCCAAATGAATACTGTTTAGATCTAGATATTTAGACCGGCAGACATATTGATGAATGTAGTCGAGTGCCGAACTGTGCTGGCAATTGCTGCCTCAATAACTTAGCGTAGGTCCTGCTGAATTTAAGTTTATGCTGGAGGTGGTTAGCTTGTTTGTAAGTAAAAGACAGGTTTGATACTGGTATGAAAGTTTGTGTGACCAGAGACCTGAACTCATTTTCCTAATTTTACCGCCAGTGTACTTGGAGTATATAAGATAATTGTATGGTACATGAAAAAGCGCCTCTGGTGTAGATAGAATATAATTTATTTTACACCAAAATTGTTACACATCTGTTTAACTGTTTCAATTGGTGAACGACGGAGACACTCATTTTTTTTTTCATCAAATTAACGTTAACGTTCCTAAGTTCCAGAAAACTCTTGCTAGAGCCTTTAATGTATGAATGAGAAAGAAGTAAAGGGTTGTGCCAAGTGGTGTTCTGTAGTTTCTGCCTCCGTGGAGTAAAGGCGTGAGTTGATGATTGTATTTATGTAAGACTTCTGTGAAACCTAAGTAACGTTACCTTTTAGACCAACCAAAACGACTGCCTAAAATTTAATGTTCAATGTTATCAATTAAGTAGTTTGACTTTTAGAAAAAAAAATGAAATTAAGTAATGTAATGCAGTCGCAAATGAAACTGTAACGGCTTTAAAGCTACGAGGATCATAGTTTTCACGAATCATTATTCTGATGACACTTTTATGCGTCAATAAAGCATCTGCAATATTATGAAAAAATAAATGGCCATATTTTCAAATTAAAACTGATCCAGAACAGCCAACCAATAACTCATCTACCTCATCCGTACCGCTCATATCTCTCGATCAGTTGAAATGAAGACACACAACCTGATATAATGAGCCCATTGGCCAGATGCTGTGTCATTATTACATGATATCCTGAGCGAACATTAAGTAGACAAACGGCGCTCATTACACGCTGTGAGGCCTCTGCCTCGTATAGAGCGGCGAGCGGGGCGGTGCGGCAGCGGCAGCGTGGGCAAAGCAGCTATGCTATTCTCTGTAAGCTCCTTCATACACCAGGCGATGCAAGTCTTCGATACGTTACGACTTTGGTATCCAGGCGACTATCGCAATGCAAATCCATATAGGTTCGTACATAGACACGAGTCAATGGATGTCAAAGTTGTAAGGCATCGAAGACTTGCGTCGCCTTGTGTACGAAAGGTTAAGAAATCACATCGTTGAACTTTACGATGTGATTTTCATCATGTCATTCGATCGTGCAGTGCGAGTGGTGAGCGCAAGTTGTGAGCAAGAATAGTAAATTTTAGTTTCAGCAAAGCGTCGTTCAGGTCCATTTGATTTTATGCAAAGAGTCCTGTGACTCCTGCGCCGCTCCCGCCTCGCTCCCGCTCACCGCAAAATTCGAGGCAGAGTCCTTAGGGTGAGTTTCACCGATGAATAAGAACGCGATTTCGTCAACGGAAACGAGAACGCTCTTATTTGAGTTCATGATTCCAATTTTGATTTCACCGAGCCCAGTTTAAGCAAAAACCAAGATTACCACTGTCACTGTCATCGTAGTGATCTTTTACATATATTTGGTTTATTTTATGACGAAGAGACTGTTATCGCTACGTTTTGACGAAACGTCTGGGACGAAAACGAGGTTATTACTCGTATTCGGCGTTCAAGACACTCAATCCAAATGTTGCTATAGTAAACGTAAATCTGTAAACTAGTTTATCTAGAACTTGGTTCACGAAAAACGGGTTTTATATAAAAATCGGTGAAATCCACCCTAAGTAGGTCATGGTATGTTCCCGGGCTGGCCGAAATACCCGGAGCATCCGATCCTCCCTGAGATTGATTCGGGTCTTTAATAATAAATCTGGCTTTGTTTTGTTTCTTTCTAATTAGCGTTAGTTATATTAAAAGTTCTTTTATTAGGACGGCGAAGTTGAGGGTCGACAGTCGTAGGTTTATTATAACAGTACAATTCAAGATTGTTTGCCTTTTGGTCTAGTGGTCGACGAAAAGTTTGACCGAACTGGATATCAAACCCAGAAAGTCACACTCAACAGTCGCGACAACTAGATCAACGAGGCACACAGGTTTAGTCTGGAGTTCAGTATGTATGACTATTTCCTTCAGCATTTTACCATCTTATTTCCTAGCTATTGTTAATGGCTTTGCCCTTTAGAACTCAAAAATTATTTAACGGGAATATCATACCGGAATCTCTGTTATCCAGGTTTTAAGCTATATGAAATTAATCGCTGGGATATCGTATCAGTTTTAAATTTTGAAAATTTAATTTAATTGAAATCTCTAGGCAGTTGTTGCCTACCAGAATACGAAAAGTGGTCATAATTATTAAAACTTAAAAAATACTCGCCGTATATCTCAGAAGTAAAAAGATTGGAAATTACTTTTTCCATGCATCTGTTCAATTTGATCTACATTAGCTGGGACATCTTGTATATTGCGATCACTTAGAAATAGATTCGCCTTTATTTTTGATGACCCACTCAATAAACTTCCTAAGTAAGGTGCCACCCGCACATGTGATGCCCCGCTATGCACATAGCCCCCTCGCACCACACTCGCCACAAATTGAGTTACAAAACGATTCTTTGCTGGACCGGACGAGTGCCTCTCAAACTTGCACAAAGGAACCATTTTATTGTTGGACGCAACAAACCAGGGTTTACATTTTTATACAAGGACCTTGTTTTTCTGCTCTACAGGAGTGCTTGACTTCTGCAGTAGTTTCTTGGTAGTTACTTTGTTTGTATTGTGGAAGTGGCTTTTGTTGCTTTAAGTAATATTATCATTAAGCCACATTTAGACAATGCAAGAACTTGCATGCAAGGGCCAAAGCCTGCCGGGCTCGCGGGACTTACGAATTACCGTGACCCCGGTACGTAAAGGGCTATTGAATTCTCGAAGCTTTAATTTCATATGCAGCTCTTTCACTCCATAATACTGTTTCTAGGAAAACTTTGAGCATCGTAGTTGAACAGTGAAAGCTGGTGACGTCAGCTCACGTTCGTTACTGTGGTGCTTCATTACGACTCGCCCTCAAGGGCACGGCAGGACTCTTCAGCTGTCTTGTTGTAATACTAATGATGTAAAAATCTACTAAACGCTTTGCTATTGAGGGTGCAGTTGACAGACAGCTTTGTTGTCTTGTTTTTTGAACTAAAGAACAAAGATCACAGGCCTGTTGGTCTAGTGGTTAGTGACCCTGACTGCTATGCCGGAGGTCGTGGGTTCGATTCCCACCCAGGACAAATAAATATAAATAAATAAATAAATGTTTGTGGAATGAGCACAATCATTTATTCTGTGTCTGGGTGTAATTTATCTATAATATGCATGTATTTAGAAATATATAAGTATGTTTATCAGTTGTCTAGACCCCATAACACAAGCTATGCTTAGCTTGGGACTAGATGGCGTTGTGTGATAGTTGTGGAATATTTATTAGATTAGATTAGATTATTTTGATGATTTATTTGGTTTAGTTCCTTCACACTATGCTGACTCAGGTTCTTAAATGGACCAAGATTTTGCTGATACATATAAAAGTGAAGTACAGATTTATTATAATTAATTGACTGACTGATAGGCGTCCAAACCCTAGAACGTACCAGTAATATATGAGGCTTTTATGATGTTGTTAAAAAGTTCTTCCGACCGAAAGTCCGACAATATGTGGCGATCGAAGTTGTAGTCAACAATCATTTAAAGAGACAGTCGTTGAAATTGTTACATCGATTGTAGCATTGTTAGAATTTTTGTTACAAATTCTTAAACGATATCCACAAAAAGCAAGTTAAGAAAAAGTTAAATCAACACCACCGCCAAATCTGTCCACACACTCTTTATAAATAGAAACCATCTTCCAAATTGAACAACTTTTTTACACACAAGACTTACTTCATAGCCGCTCCATTTTTGACTTCTCAGCAAAGTGAGTTTGGAGACAATTTTCACGGAGTTTTCTTTCAAAGTTTCATTATACCACGGGCGAAAATGAAGGTACGAATCGAACAGAGTTCCGAACAAAACCGATATATCTTCGAAGTTGAGTGGAACGCTTTCGGGTACCAGGGTTCGATTGTAGACTTTAGTAGTTCCAACTTTAAACTGCTTCAGAACCTGTTTATTTTGTAGCAGATCTGATAGTTTGATTTGTGAACTGGTGAGCTTCATACGTTCTACTTGGACTTTTATATGTTTTTGAAAACTAGATCTCTTTAGACTAGTTGTGATTTGTTTGAGTGTCGTGTAATGGAGTTTCTTGTGGTGTTGCAACTTGTTTGTACATTGTGTAGTACATTTTCGAATGTCGGTAACAAAACCAGTTTAAGCTGGACTTTTATGTCTAGTCAGTAATACGCTAGGCCTGCTGAATGTCCTTGGTTGTGTAGTCGAATGTTGCTGACTGTACCAAAAACAATGTGTCTTTCGAAACCTACAGACGTGATACAAGCTCTAAAAATACTCCAAAAAGACAGTTCAAAAAACAAAAGCTAAAAGCCCCGAACAAACGAGAAAGTGCAGAAAAAACACTCGATATTCTAACAAGCCTTACAGGGTCGTAATCTTTTAAACCTTGCTACCCAAAATGTACCAAATGTACCACGATGGACCTTCCAAGCTCTCTCCATAAAAATTCTACTACTTTGAATAATTTTGTTAGTTCTGCAGTCCATCACGGTACGCCTATGTAAATGGGGGTAGATTGAGTTTGAAAGTGTATGTAGCGGATGCCCCTCGAAACAAAATGCTCCTTTTTTTGGACAGGAAACTGTTGATTTATGGAAACCGGCGGTGTTATTAAAGTTTATATGTGTTCAAGGTTTTGTGTTCATTTTTCACGTGAAATCGAATTTCTATGATGATTTTACCGTTTTCTTTTTATCGGATTTATACTGCACGATTAAAACTCCATTAAATTGTACGTAGCCTATTACGTACATAAATTCCATTCACCAAAACGTACATTATGTGTGATACGGGCTGTATTACACTATTAATACACTTACTCTCACAGAGAATAAACCAATGACTCAGGCGTGTGAATATACGTTGATTATGATATACTATTACATGGGTATTATACATAACTGGTGAAATATGAGCGATGCGCATGCACTCTTAACGATCATTTTAGAGGTATTCCCGTTTGAACAATTATTTCTAAAGCACCTAAGTTAAGAGCAACTTTTTATTCTCGATTGAGCACCTATCAAAATTTTGACAAATTGCTCAATCGGGAATGAAATTATAATTTAAATCTATTCCCATTAGAGCAACTACAGTTTGATAGCTTGTAGTGATGGGGTGTTTAGTATTTCAGTTAACAGTTCCCAGAATGGTTTATAAACATACCTCCTGTAAACCATGCTAGCCTTGGACAGCGAACTCCCTCCACCCCAGCCGCAGTGGTGGACGCCCACGGCGTTGGACGTCGCAAGACGATCTCCGGCCACCGTAGGCGCGGGCATGCGGGCGGCGAGTAATGGGCGACTCGCTGTCCGACCATGGACCATGCCCGGGTCGACGGCGCGTTGTGTTCCACGCGCGCCTCAAGGAGTGTCAGCATAGTGACGGGGCCTGTAGAGGGCCAAAGCCTGCTGGGGTCGCGGGACCAAGGGATTACCGTGACCCTAGTACGTAAAGGGCTAGTGAAGGACACCGTGGATTTTAGTCAGTACAAGTCTGACAGTCCCTGCCGCCCTGCCCTGGGTGGGAGGACTCATTTGATGATTTTACCACGATAAAAAAAAAAACCATGCTAGCCTAGTACTTATGCTGGTAAGTGTTTCAGTTAAACTACCTTGAAAGTTACAAGAACAAACCATCTATGCCTATTATTTTATACACAGCCCATCACTAGAAACAACCAACCGTATTTGCTCTAATGGGAATGGTTTTGAATTATATTTCTGTTCCCGATTGAGCAACGGCTTCGTCAATCGTCAAAATTTTGATACGTGCTCAATCGGATATAAAATATATAATACACACATCAAAAGTGTCTAGGGATCAACATAAATTTTTGCAATAACTTTTCTCCTGATTGATATTAATTAAAAATTTTTTAAGGATTCATCAAATAAAGTGTTTTCGTTTGTCACAGTAACGATAAACCAAGTCACCTTTGCATTAATAAAGAAATTTGCCATTTTCCTAATAAAGGGATTTTTAACATTTGAACCACTAACACAAAAGTTCGAAAAAAAGACTGAAATAACAGTTTTCTTTAAAATTTTATTGGGTAACTTAAACAATTAATAATCCGTGTTTCTACCACGAACACTAACACCACAAGAACATTGGTTTGGCATACTCAAAATGAGTTCATCCAAATCACGCTGTGGAATGGCCGCCCATGTTCGTTGCAACAACAAAAAAAGGTCTTCTTGCGACTGGATACCCTCCATATTCGGCAGAGCTCTTCTCTGTAGCATATCCCATGCATGCTCAATCGGATTCAAGTCTGGCGACTGAGCAGGCCAGGGCAGGACATTGATGTTAGCTGCGGCGAGAGTCTGTCTTACAACTCTTGCGGTGTGCGGTCGTGCATTATCATGCATTAACTGAAATAAGGGACCGATTTGCACTTGTAGAGGAACGATGACGTCTGATACAATCGCCTCAGCATAAATTTGAGCGTTGAGGTTGCCTCTGATCCAAATCAACTCAGTTCTTCCGCCGATCCAAATACCCGCCCATACCATGATGGTTCCACCACAATAAGGATGGACTTCCTGGCAGAGCCCATTGATATCGAATCCTACGATTGTGCATTGCTATAGGTGGTACCCGTAGCGGTCTTCGGGAATGAAGGTTCACTTCATGCAAGCGGTTTCTGACTGTTTGGTCGCTAATTAAGTTCCCTGAAGAGTGATGAAGCCTCACGGCTAACATCATGGCGGTTATTGTTGGAGCTCTTCGAGTTAAGATTTGAATGTATCGGTCTTGTCTCCGTGTGGTGCAGCGATACCGTCCTCCATGGCGCTCAGCCACGGTACCAGTGCTTCGGTAACGTGTCCAAAGTCGACTGATAATACTCTGACTTGTATTCAGAGCTAAAGCCACAGTACGTTGCCGGGAACCAGCTTCTATCATTCCCACGGCTCTGAGCATTTCTTCCCTGCTTAAATGACGTCGCCGCTCCATAATAACGTTGGTTTTAATCAGTAGTAGGGAAACAGTAGCACTAATAATGTCTTCAATGCGTTGTATGTTTTTATAGGGAAAATATTGACAGCTGATTTTCATCTTTTACTCGAATTTGATTCACAGTTCCTGATTCAAATTATGAAATGCACCAAAAAGGATCCATATAAATTTATAAAATCATAAATTTATTACAAAGCCACATCTCAATCTCAAGAAAACCGCATAAAAATGCTTGATCCCTAGACACTTTTGATGTGTGTATATTGCTCTTAAAATAAGTGCTCTGAAAATAGTTGCTCATACGGGAATACCTCTCATTTTATACTTGAATCTTTCAAAAAAGCAAGTGACAATCCCATCCTCAGATCAGTAAATACAGAAATATGGTCTTTGAATAAGTATTTAAAACAACGTCTCTATCCAATTATCCAGTATCTTCTGAAGCCCCGTCTAAATCAGGCGCTTGCTTGGCTTGTTAATAAAATGCCGATTCGGGGAAATTATCGAAAAACTGTCAGTTTCACTGGACCCTTGCCAACACAGCGGGGGCTTCCCTTCTAAGCGTCTAGCGCCCAACTCATTAAAGATACTTAGACAATTGCGAGAGACATTAATTTGTCCGTGTTTGCTAAAATTCGGAAGGTATGTTTTTTTGTTTTATTACTTTTTTCTTCTGTTTTTGTACTTAGTAATTGTTCGGACTTATTTTGTTTTGTTTATGCAGATTTATTCATTAGGGTGCTATTGAATGTTGTCGAAAAGTTATGATAGTCATGGTATAAGGAAGTTCTTCGGAAGTTAATGTACAGTGGCCTTCATCAATTAGCTTTGCCAGTTACTAATATTCGTGTTTTCAAGGGACCCACATCATGAAGCTGACTGTACATGTTAGAGACGGAATTACATCAGTTCAGGAGTTAAAGTTTTATTGAGATTCTAGAAAGAGCTAAGACACAAACAAGGTTATTGAAGTCTTGTGCTGGATGTACGCCTTTCCAGAATTGCGCATAGCAACCTGTCCCCGTCTGTTTAAGATCGTCCGTCCAGCTTTCTGGTCTACGTGTAACCCCATGCTTATCGATACATAGTCTCTACTTCATAACTCGTTTGCTCCATCGACAACTGATCAAAACACCAGATAAGAACACACATGCGTCAACAAACATGTATGACGTATCCCAAATATGACCATCATCTGCCTAAATTTTTTCCCAACTATGCTAGGGTCGGCTTCCAGTCGGTTTCCAATTAGATGCAGCTGAATACTAGTACTTTACCTGGAGCGACTGCCTATCTGACGTCTACAAATCTATACAACGAACTTATAATTTTGATCTAATACAATTCCGAAAATGAAAATGGCGGTTTTCTTTCAAGTATCCAAAAATAAACACCAATAAATCAAGAAAAGCAGTTCTTAGATCGACCTCCTAACAAATTTAGAGGATTGATAGGTTTCTTTACGAACGTGGGGTCAAAGTAAGCACGTTTGGCCTCCGAAAATCTCAAGCACCACTCTAGTGGCTTAGACACGTCAATAGATCTACAGTTAATTAGACTGTCTGCACATGAGTTTTGGAGGTTTTGTCGAGGACCCTTCATAGTCTAGATGTGTGTACTTAACGTTTCTTCCAGCTATATGTATAATAAGTAGCTAGCTATATATTTTTACGAGTTGTTCACCATGTTTTCAGCCCCGCTACTCGGCTCCTATTACTCAAAGCGTGGTGTTTTATAACCTATAACCTTCCTCGATTAATGGACTATCCAACACAACCATTTTTTTAAATTTATTTCTAATTTTAAAGATTGTTTTAATTTTGTACCAGCAGTTCCTGAAATTAGTGTATTCAATCAAAGAAACACTTCAGCTTTATAAAATTAGTATAGATTGGTACTATTAGTTGAGGCTTTTGACTGTTGTTATGCTTAATTCACAATACCCCGCGCCTGCAGTTGGTATAACATACTAAAATCGGATAAACCAGCCCGCGTCGCTGCTTTCACACGGTGCGCGTCGCGGCGTTGTGCGAAAAGTTCACCCTATTCCACCAGTTGCCTTTTGCGTTTGAGGGCCACGGTGCCTTCAGTGTCGCAAGAATGCAATTATAGGTACATATTTACATCGGCTAGTGTTTGTAACACAATGTTTTCTCAAACAAAAACTAATCGCTTTTAAAACTACAAAATAGTATGAAATAACTTATCTTTTGTAAGCCGGTGGGTTTGATGTTTTTAATAATTTTTTGAAGTCGGTTAAAAACAAAAACAGCGTAATATGTGTGTTTTTTGTGTTAATAGAAAAACTTTTTATTTTAACCGATCTCTTATTATATACTTTCGGACACAAAGTCCAAAGCTTTCACATTTCAATGCGTCGAAAGCAAAATCATTTTGAACATAAACTTTTCGTTTGATAACTTGACTGAATTTACTCGTTAAGAGTTCTAACGAGATCACTAATTATCGATTTAACTGAAGCCGGTACCTTTAAAAGATTACTGTTAAATAACTTTGCGTTAAGTAATTAAGACCTGTTCAGGATATTTCGGGAATTCGTTTTCTGTGTAATAGACTAATGCTTTAATTAAATTGTGTTGTTCTATAGAATTATCTTGGATCAAAAGTAATTGGAAATCTTGGAGGTCATAATGTGTAAATGTAAAATTTATAGAGTCAAAAATGTGACTCTGTGGGTATCCTTAATTAGATTTAAATATGAAGAGATAAGGTTCTGCGGTTATCTGAGAGATAAGTCATGAAAGTAAAATATTTTTATAAAAAAATAAATATTTCGAACTAACTTCTGCCGCGGATTAAGCAACGTTTCAGTTGATTCAGACAACATTCTGAGCCGAACACAAATCATATCTGTTCAGCCTTTCTAGCGTGTTTGAGTAACAAACATCCATCAATACAAAATTGACGCTTTTATCAGTATTACTAGATCGCTTTTAGCGATAAGGCCGCCCATTGTGTCACCAATTGGCAAAATCTGTGTCCAATTTACATGTATCTGTAATTTGTATGTTGTGCATAATAAAGAATATTCTATCTATCTATCTATCTATTACCTAAGGTTTTTGATATTATGTTTAGATTCCTAAATATGGCACATTCATTTAGTAACTTAAACATAAATGAATTAGATAATCCCTCATCTTAAACGAACCATATCGTAAATGTTTTCGAGAATAAAATTCTCTATCGTCAATTCTACCGCAAACAAACGTTTTATCGTATATTTTTCTTGTTCTCACGCATGAAAAAACATGAAACTAAAGTCAG
Source organism: Agrotis puta (assembly GCA_943136025.2). Classification (NCBI taxonomy): domain Eukaryota; kingdom Metazoa; phylum Arthropoda; class Insecta; order Lepidoptera; family Noctuidae; genus Agrotis; species Agrotis puta. Next base: position 4,351,322 of record OW964176.2, on the reverse strand, counting down.
TAGATCAAACTGGCGGGGGATGCAGCAAAACGGAGGCAAACGAACGCCAAACGTAACGCACGTACCCCACTAACAAGTAGAAGCTCAAACATGCGCACCAGCCGGGCTAATTTTGGATCGCAGACTAAGAAAATGAAGAAGATTGGACGCTTTTGTTATTATGTAATCCTTACTTACCTACTTTTTTTATCGTGGTATAATCGTCAAATGAGTCCCACCCACCCAAGGCAGAGCGGGAGGGACTGTCAGACTCGTACTGACTAAAATCCACGGTCTCCTTCAATAGCCGTTTACTCAATAGCACTTTACGTTCCGGAGTCGCGATAATTCGTAACTCCCGCGACCCTTACTTACCTACCTTTCCCTACTGACATCATTAATTCGAAAGTTAGGATGTTTGTATGGATGTTTGTTTTTTAATCACGTCAAAACGACTGAACAGACCTTGAGGACCTGAAATTGGCTTAGAGGTACGTTACAGTCTAAAATAAAACATAGAATCGTTTATTTTGGTACTACGTCTCCGTGTGATAATTTTCGAGTTAGGTTATGGGCTCTCTGATCATGCTCTTATAATTTAATAATTCCTTAATAATTCCCGGTAATTTTGTGTTTAATAATTTCATTAAGATTCTATGTCATAGTATAAATCCTTAACTAATTGATGTTCAAAATGTAAAGTATTTGAAGGTTTTAAAAAAGCTTGCTTATATAATTTACTTTGTTAATGTCCTCTTTGATAGGATATTGAAGCTATTGACGGCTAATGATAGTTTCTGTTACTGCAATGTTATCTGCCAAACGTTCTCCAAGAGTTTTACTAGCTGTAGGCACAAACGTGTGTCATCACCAAACACATCTCCATATCTCCCACTAATCTATGTCCAATATACCTCGTAATTTCTTACCTGCCTCTCATTAATTGTGGGCACGTAGGTACCACGTGACCGCTTGTGTGGCGAACTGAGGGTCATGAGGGTATGTGTTATGTCCAAAGTCGGGTAATGGCTGACTGCCTGATGGCTTCCCTGTTTTAGTGGTTTCGGGCTCTTGCTTAAAACGTGGGTGAGGCGGAAGTGCTAAGAAACATTTGAGGTTCTTTATGGTGGAATAAAACCTTTTTTAGGATTCGAAATTGGAAGGAGGTGATGTAGTCAAGGAGTATTTATATTCATCATAGAAATGACTCACAAAGTTAATGTATATTGTACTTTATTTACTCATTTTTAAAACTACACACATCAAAAGTGTCTGTGGGATCAACATATATTTTTGCAATAACTTTTCTCCTGATTGATATTAATAAAAAATTTTTTTAAGTATTCATCAAATAAAGTGTTTTCGTTTGTCACAGTAACGATAAACCAAGTCACCTTTGCATTAATAAAGAAATTTGCTATTTTCCTAATAAAGGGATTTTTGACATTTGAACCACTAACACAAAAGTTCGAAAAAAAAGACTGAAATAACAGTTTTCTTTAAAATTTTATTGGGTAACTTAAACAATTAATATTCCGTGTTTCTACCGCGAACACTAACAACACAAGAACATCGGTTTGGCATACTCAAAATGAGTTCATCCAAATTACGCTGTGGAATGGCCGCCCATGTTCGTTGCAACAACAAAAAAAGGTCTTCTTGCGACTGGATACCCTCCATATTCGGCAGAGCTCTTCTCTGTAGCATATCCCATGCATGCTCAATCGGATTCAAGTCTGGCGACTGAGCAGGCCACGGCAGGACATTGATGTTAGCTGCGGCGAGAGTCTGTCTTACAACTCTTGCGGTGTGCGGTCGTGCATTATCATGCATTAACTGAAATAAGGGACCGATTTGCACTTGTAGAGGAACGATGACGTCTGATACAATCGTCTCAGCATAAATTTGAGCGTTGAGGTTGCCTCTGATCCAAATCAACTCAGTTCTTCCGCCGATCCAAATACCCGCCCATACCATGATGGTTCCACCACTATAAGGATGGACTTCCTGGCAGGATTTTAATCGCTGTTGGCGTCCAGGGCTTCTCCAGTGTCGTATACGTCTTGTATCCGGTCTCATACCAAAACGAGACTCATCAGAAAAGCACACGAAACGCCATTGTTCTTCTGCCCAATTTCTGTGTTCAAGAGCCCATTGATATCGAATCCTACGATTGTGCATTGCTATAGGTGGTACCCGTAGCGGTCTTCGGGAATGAAGGTTCACTTCATGCAAGCGGTTTCTGACTGTTTGGTCGTTAATTAAGTTCCCTGAAGAGTGATAATGCACGACCGCACACCGCAAGAGTTGTAAGACAGACTCTCGCCGCAGCTAACATCAATGTCCTGCCGTGGCCTGCTCAGTCGCCAGACTTGAATCCGATTGAGCATGCATGGGATATGCTACAGAGAAGAGCTATGCCGAATATGGAGGGTATCCAGTCGCAAGGAGACCTTTTTTTGTTGTTGCAACGAACATGGGCGGCCATTCCACAGCGTGATTTGGATGAACTCATTTTGAGTATGCCAAACCGATGTTCTTGTGTTGTTAGTGTTCGCGGTAGAAACACGGATTATTAATTGTTTAAGTTACCCAATAAAATTTTAAAGAAAACTGTTATTTCAGTCTTTTTTTCGAACTTTTGTGTTAGTGGTTCAAATGTCAAAAATCCCTTTATTAGGAAAATGGCAAATTTCTTTATTAATGCAAAGGTGACTTGGTTTATCGTTACTGTGATAAACGAAAACACTTTATTTGATGAATCCTTAAAAAATTTTTTAATTAATATCAATCAGGAGAAAAGTTATTGCAAAAATATATGTTGATCCCTAGACACTTTTGATGTGTGTACTTTGAAGCTTTAGATAATATCAGCCAATATTATCTGTATTGACCACCAACTTAGTGAACAGCTGGATAGTTACGAGGTGAGACTAGAGTGTCTACTTAATCGGCGTTAAAAAATTGTCAATCCCCAGTGTAGTTTGAATAAATGGCGTTTCTGTTTGAATGTGTGTGTTTTAAAACTGTCAAATACTTTTGCTCGTTATCACCAACACTACACACCGTCTAAATGAACACCTTGAGCGAGAACGAACATCACTCATATGTCTATAACTCGCACCATAGCCTACCAAAATTCAGGCAACAATTTGGCGACCTGGCTTTAAAACCCAAACACCTAGACGCTGCAGAGGCCCCATATACAATACATATCAAACGGTTCTGGTTTTAACTGGGTGCGCGGCCGAGCGAATTTTGTTTGAGAGCTCATAAATCTGTCACATGTCAAAGTAAGCCGCGTATCGAACGGCCCAGCCCTCCGGTAAATTATGAACTAACCGCCTTTTGCTTTGGTCGTCGCAGGACGTTGCACGTACTTTTAAAAGCATGTGTAGGTTGTACTTAAAACTGTTTGGGGTCCTTCGTATAGACAGGCCTGTTGGTCTAGTGGTTAGTGACCCTGACTGCTATGCCAGAGGTCGTGGGTTCGATTCCCACCCAGGACAAATGTTTGTGTGATGAGCACGATCATTTGTTCTGTGTCTGGGTGTAATTTATCTATAATATGTATGTATTTAGAAATATATAAGTATGTTTATCAGGTGTCTAGTACCCATAACACAAGCTCTGCTTAACTTGGGACTAGATGGCGTTGTGTGATAATTGTGGAATATTTATATTTATATTTATTATTTATATTCGTATGATGTTGTTATAGAAGTCCACAACCACACCACGATGGGCCGCCCTAGCACAGGCTTTCTGTATTTTATTTACAGCGTTTATTGTACGGAAATGAAAAAGCGCCTCTAGTGTACGAACGACGGCGATTGGCGGAGACCTCTCGCGCCCGGCATTGGTCGAGGCCATGCTGCGAGGCGAGATGGAGTGGGAAGCGGTCGCCTCCTTCTGCGAAGCAGTCATGCTCGCGAAGGAGGAGGCGAGCCGCGTGAGGGGGAGGACAGCGACCTCCCTCCACCCCAGTCGCAGTGGTGGACGCCCACGGCGTCGGACGTCGCAAGACAATCTCCGGCCACCGTAGGCGCGGGCATGCGGGCGGCGAGTAATGGGCGACTCGCTGTCCGACCATGGACCATGCCCGGGTCGACGGCGCATTGTGTTCCACGCGCGCCTCAAGGAGTGTCAGCATAGTGACGGGGCCTGTAGAGGGCCAAAGCCTGCTGGGGTCGCGGGACCAAGGGATTACCGTGAACCTAGTACGTAAAGGGCTAGTGAAGGACACCGTGGATTTTAGTCAGTACAAGTCTGACAGTCCCTGCCGCCCTGCCCTGGGTGGGAGGACTCATTTGATGATTTTACCACGATAAAAAAAAAAAAAAAAAGTGTACGAACGAGGAACTTTTTTTCCATAAAATTAACATCAAAGTTCCCGTTTACTTCACGTTACAAAATCGGGAAAAACCGGCCAAGTGCGAGTCGGACTCGCCCATAAAGGGTTCCGTAGCAGCATGTAACATAATATAAAAGTTCTTGTAGTTCGTTGTAACTTTGAAAGGTAAATAGCGGTTTACGATTTATGATGTATTAAAAAAAAAAACTAATTACTTGATCTCGTTCAAACCAATTTTCGCTGGTAGTTTGCATGGTAATGTACGAGTGCATAATATTTTTTTTTTGTATTTCAATTCAAAGTATGGGGAACGCCCAAATTTTAAATACCAATACGCCTCCAATGCTGAAGAGACTGGTGACGCTTTCAAGTAACTGGTTACTTGAAAGCGGGACTAAACAATACTGTGACCCCGGAACGTAAAGGGCTATTGAAGGACACCGTGGATTTTAGTCACTACGAATATGATAGTCCCTCCCGCTGTGCCCTGGGTGGGAGGACTCATTTGATGATTTTACCAAGCTAAAAAAAATGGTTAATTTTCATCTCTCGGATATTATAATTTCAATTTTATACATTCTTGCTTCTTTGCCAATCATAATTCGGTGAGTTTCTTTATACTACACATTCTTTATATTACCTTTCGAGGAAAAACCCTGCAAAAACACATAAGACGGTGAAACGATAAAACGTTTTATTGCTTACTTAAAATTCGCCAAAAATCAACAATTCAATTCTATGCGAGTCATAAAGTGGAAAGATGGATTTCGAATTGAATGTCGTACCACGGGCTCTCGATTCTTACCTCTCTTGGTTCTTTTTTTGATCGATTACAGCTTAGTTTGAAAGTTTATTATCTTAAAGTTTTTTGTAAAATTGTTGTTGTGATTTTCTACTTTACAAAACATTTCATTTTAATCATTTGCCTCTTTATATTACCATCTTCTTCGATGATGGAAAGATCTACTGGGTTTCTTATAATGAAAGCTGCTTCATCAGCAAACGTTTAAATACCCTGATTCAGTTCTTAGTTGAATATATCACGCCAAACTGAAGAAACTATGTTTTTGTACTCGTATTTTACCAATGGCAACTGTCAAGTCAAGTACTTATGCCTACTCGCTGTCCGACTACGGACCGTGCCCGGGTGCGGGACTAATGAATTATCGTGACCCCGGTACATAAAGGGCTATTGAATGACACCGTGGATTTTAGTCAGTACAAGTCTGACAGTCCCTCCCGCTCTGCCCTGGGTGGGAAGACACATCTGATGAAAAAAAAAGTATGCCTAGAAAATAACGTTTTCCAAGGTTTTCCATTAATCTACTCAGGAAACTGTCATCAGGGCTAGTTCTGTGTTGCAAGACGAAAAAAAAAAGAACCGTAATACAGTAAACTTCCATCACAAAACAACTCTCCTTCTCAAACAAAACTTGTAGTGACAACTCTATTCGAGACTTCGAATCACCTTCAGCCAACGGTAGGATCCTTATACAAACACTCGTAAAATACTGCCGATATTATCCGCGCAATAGGTTTAATGTCTTATGACGTAGACGGAGAGCGAGCGGGATGGCAAGTGTGTACTGTTCAAATAGCCACGATTACTTCGTGCAATGGAAGATCGGATCCTTAGGGATGGAAACGCCGCGAAGAATGCTCGCCTTTATTTTACAGTGGAGGGTTATTCTTCTATTTTAATTTTGTCAGATTGCCTTGTGACTGCGGTTATTAGAATGGAAGTTTCTTTGCTTTCTTTTTGACTTGGAACTATTTGAAAGAACTGAATTTTCTAACAGTAGGTATAGATAGATAGAGAGAGAAGTAAGTTACGATAAGTTATAGGTTGAGGAGACGCCTTACTTTCATAGCACAAAAGTGTGTTTTTCTCAAGGAGATCTTTATAAAATAAAAGCCATGTAGCACCAAGAACCAATTCTTGATTTTGTTGAATCTATTAGTCATAATCGCATCACATTTCAAGCCTAATTTATGATGTTAAAAAAAAAAACTATTTCGTTTTAAACTTTATAGTAGAGATACTTTCAAACTATCTCAAGAGTCGACTGAGATTCGGGATTCCTCATATGTAACGTTCTTCCGTCTCGCTTTCAATCGAATACTTCTACTTTGCTTTTTTCTTGAACTCGCATTTTTTTCTTTATTGGAGGAAAAACTGGGGGTAAAGTCGAATTCAATGTGCAAGAAGCATTCGTTCACTTTTTCAGTTCAAATGTCTCATTTCAAGGACAAAATTTTACAGAATAACTTATATATTGTTAGCTACATTTAGGTATATCTACGTGTGTTGTTTTCACCGATAACAATACTACACTGAACACACAATTTAAAAATCTGGAGACTATCACATTTATTTAATTTAAATTTATTACACAAACTGTGGATGCAGACATTGGTAAATATATTATTAACTCTTTACGCAAAACAGACGTTTTCATAGCAAAAAACTAAAGGTGTGAAGTCTACATAAGTCAGAAATCTACATAAATCCAAATAAATTTATAAAAATATAGGTAGCTAGAGAAAGTCTTAGTAATAATTGGAGCACATCGACAGCAGGTGGTCCAATCACCCTCATTGGTCCCGGAATCAATTAGAGTCGGTACTCGTCGCGGCCGAGACAATGCCGTGCCGCGCCGGCGCTGCGGCTCAGACGTGCTGGCACCGTTAGCAGAAAAAATCGCACTGGGATATTGTAAGAAAGTAGGTATGATTTTTATAAGAAAGATTATTCTTTTAAAAAAAAGTGAGGGGTAGATCTAGGTTTCTTTTTTTGTATTGTTTAAAAAGCTGCATCTGCACGTACTTTTATAGTTATAGACTGGTGAAGAAAATCGCACCAGTGTGGTTTAAGAAAGATTAAGAAAAGAGAAGTTACCGGTGTCTCAGATCTAGGTTTTTTTTTAAGCTTTTACGAGACGTTGCGAACTCTGAAATAGCATCAGGATATTTAAGGAATGGTAGTTTTTTAAATGTATTGGTAAGAACCAAACATGGTTGGCTACATGTAAAAAAATCCTGGTTCAGTTTTTTACAGATTTTTTTTAATATTATGTAATTATTATTGAAAGTTTGTATTCTGCGGTTAGTATTGGATCCACTTAGTCTGATAATTAATTATTTTTAAAGTTAATTATAAGGATCTAAAATAATTTTAATGGCAAACATTTGTTCTGCAACCACTACCTCAAGGTGTACATAGACTGAAACGTCCCAACTTGTCGAGTCAGGTCGTGACGACATCGACGCAATGAGTCGCAGGTGCACACCCGCCGTAATATGTGCTACTGTATGTTGAATGAAGCGTCAGTGTGCACCGCGCTTTACTTGTAAATGAAAACTACCGTTTGACGTATTGCAAATTTTCGCCCCATGTTCCGGGAGAATATTGAAATCGTGGATTTTTGTAAAAATAAAATTAACGTTCTTGTGTTGGTAAATACAAAGCCTTAGCTGCTTTTTTGTCTCCGGTAAAACTTTCTACTAGTAAACTAATTGACTCATAGAGATAACTGTGAATCAAAATTATTACTAATACTCCTAAATTTCAATACAATTAAACCAACATCAAATCATATCTCGCTTCGATTACAAGTCACTGCTCACACCGACGGCTTCCGATAAGTAGTAGCATTTAAATCAGGCATATATCAGCGCTAAACTGCAGATAATTTCATCACTAAGCCCGCATTTCACACTCGAGTCGGCAATTAGCAGTGATCTGTCTGATTAACATGCGTTGTTGGAGCGGGCGGGCGGTACGTGGAGCCTCTGTTATAGCGATTTTGTTGTGTGTAGAAGACAACATAAAAACACACTGTGTGATCCTAAAAATAAAAACCATGAAATCGAATAAGGCAGTGGTTGTAAAAAGTAATCAGAAGCAGCAACCCTATATTGTATTTCGCTACTCGCTTATACAGCAACCTTACGACACCAGCTGCTTGCTTTAACTCTTTACTCAGTGGCTACTTGTCGGGAATTGATTGACACGTGGTCTCATACGTATTCGTACTAAATTTATAAATAACTCATATTCTATTTAGGAGTTCGCTTTCGCTCACCCTGCGATTCACGATACCCGTTTCTTGCTTTCACTGCGACCTTATGAGCTGGCCGCTGCCGAGTCGTATTGATTCAGATGCTACACTGTTTATTATAATATCCAAATTTCATTAAATATATCGGTTATCGCTTCTCGCTCATACTGGCGTCTCGTAGGCTATTTAAAAGCGACTTACTATCGGTCCGGCCGAAACCGACATGTGATCTTTCAGGTGCTACACTGTTGGTTATAATACTCCATATTACATTGCACACATTAGTATTCGCTTGTCGCTCACACTGGGACCTCCTAGGCTTCTTATCAGCGATTAACTATCGATCCGGCCGCTACTGACACGTGATCTTTCAGGTGCTACACTGTTGGTTATAATACTCCATATTACATTGCACACATAAGTAATCGCTTGTCGCTCATACTGGGAACTCCTAGGCTACTTAACAGCGACTAACTGTCGGTCCGGCCGTTACCGACACGTGATCTTTCATGTGCTACACTGTTGGTTATAATACTCCATATTACATTGCACACATTGGTAATCGCTTGTCGCTCACACTGGGACCTCCTAGGCTACTTAACAGCGACTAACTGTCGGTCCGGCCGCTACCGACACGTGATCTTTCAGGTGCTACGCTGTTGATTAATACGCTGCGCCGTCAGTCAGAGTGACGTCGTCGTTTCGAACCATTACGTCCGTAATGATGTCCGTCGCAGAGTTATGGAGGTGATTAAAATTTTGGCAGAGGTCAGTGGAATAATCGTTTAATTTGTTCTGTTTAATTGCGCCAAAATATACAAAAAGAAAAAATAGAAACCGGGTTAGTTTAGTTCTCAATTTCGTCATGTTGGTACGTTGCGGCATGGATGGTTATTTGTTCGGGTACTGTGATTCTGAATAGCCCACATTGACCAATATTTGAGTACAAAAAACCACGAAAAACTCATGTCGTCATAAAAGGAAAAACATCCAGTATTTTTTCACCAAAACAAATATTTTCTTTACTTTTTTTTGACAGTCGTATCGGACTTTTAACGAAAAATAAATATCAAAGTGACCACAAAAATATATAAATAAGGTTACGTTTGTGTATTGAGTCAATTAGTTCGGTACGTTAGGTTGTCATAAATCAAAAAACTGAAAATGCATGCACTCCTTTTTTCGGCAAAAAAAACTCGAAATGTGCAATTTTATTCGTAAATGTTTCCCGTTTAACTCAAAATTTATGGTCCGTAAAATTGGTAGGAGCTTTTTGTTACACAATTTTGAGTGTTGCGTATTTGTTAATTACCTATAGGTAACCATGACACATGTTGATTTGAGAATGAAAGTATGGTTCTGCAGTTGTGAAAACTAATATGTTCTATAAGCAATAATAATAATGTCCAGAAATAGCTTTATGAAAATTTTAAAAGAACGATTCTAATCAAAATTATTTTATCAATCAACGGGCAGGTTATGGGGTACGCTGACACTACGCCTCCTCTCCGGCCTGTAAGTTAATGATTGTTTGAGTCAATCCAAGCTTCCGAGAAAAATGCCTTTAGCAACCAGGTTTTCCACACTTTTGCAAATGTCCACCTGGGAGTGGAATAAAATAAATTTTATCTACAATTTGCCTTTTACAACTTTTACTTTACCCTCACAAAAAACTAAAAAATCTCTCTTATAAAGGGTCTCGATGTAACTAAGTTTAAATTTTTTACATAAAACGTACTCGTATTGCTTTAGCGATTCCATCGTCAATTGCACCCGGGTGAGTATTCAAAGAGATCTCAGTATTCAGAGATCACGTTCGCAGCCGACTTGTGTGGTGTGAGCGACGAATGAAAGCGGGTGAGAGCTAATTTAGTATTTTTGATAGGAAAAGGATTAGATAGATTTAGACAATATCCGTTTTACTACAAAAAATACATGTATAAAAAACTGTCAAATGCAAAACGACATTTGGAGTTGATATAAGGATCGTTCTGCAGTTACTGTTTTTTTAGACAAGTGTTCAACAAATGGTTAATTTTTTGTAGTAAGACAGTACATGTTTATTTAAAAAAAAAAACATAGTCCATGTTATTAATGAATTATATATATTGATCTAAATCGGCACCTTAAAAAAATATTATTTTGAAAGTGAAAGATTTATAATATAAGGATTTTTTGAAGTGAAAACTTCTTTAGCGGCGTTGTGCACTTTTTTGGAATGGGTAAAAAATGTTAAACTCGCGTCAGGGCGCAGGGCGCTTGCGCTAATGTTCGTGTGTGTTTATTAGTATTCAAGTTTTCACTTTTACCGGCACTCCCAGAGTGCAACCCGTCGTTTTTTTTTTAACTAAACAGATAACCTCACCTTACTTTTTGTGGCCAAAAAATTATTAAGTAGTAATTGTTAGCATGTTACACGAGATACACATACCACTGTGTGATGTTCTTTGAGGCACGCATGGAACACAACACACCGTCAGGTCGACGTGGCATGGTCCATGGTCGGAAAGCGAGTCGCCCATTACTCGCCGCCCGCTACTCGCATGCCCGCGCTTACGGTGGCCGGAGATTGTCTTGCGACGTCCCGTCGACGTCGCCGTGGGCGTCTAACACTGCGGCTGGGTCATGAGGTGAACGCTGTCCTCTCCTTCACGCATCCCGCCTCACCCTTCGCTCATGCGTCTTCTTTATACCTAGGGTTTGTATAGTATTCCTGATTTCTTCTTTAGATTTTATGTGAAAATGAACATGAGAGTTTCTCAAATCATATAAGTGATTAAAGAATAAAATTGGAAGTATTAAAACTATTCTTCGATAAAACTAGGACAGGCCCTCAATAAAACAAAGCCTTACACGGCAACAGCTTCTAGAAATTTTCATTATTATTTTATCTATTTTGGGACTTACTTTTTATGCTTTTACCTTTATGTAGAAGTCCTAAGAATGATTAGATAAAAAGTATTGACAGTAAACATTCAATAGGTATGTAAATAGTGTTTACAATTAGGAAACAAAGCAAGAGACAAGCTTGCTAAAGCTCACTGCTAGTGAGCAGTGAGCTTAAGCTAGTGAGATTATCATTATTTTAAACAATTTAAAATAATGTTTTAAACGTTTTTTTTTAAAGAAGCGGTTTTTGTGCGTACTCAAGTTTATTGTGAAAAGTCTAAGTAAACGATGCAAACGTTTACTTAGACTTTTCACAATAAACTTGAGTTTCGTTTCTAGTCTAACCGGATAAAACTGTCCACCTGTACGTATTTTACATGCGCCCATTTTTGCATTGTACCTTAAGCAAGATATTTCCCTCCCATAACAACTGTCTTTACTCCATATTAATTTATAAAACAAAACAACCTACTTTTCGGTTGACATCGATGCGGATTTTCTTTTCAATGTCCTTTCATTATGTTTCTTATTGTAATTAAAGTTTGGAAGTACTGCGTTTAAGCATAGTAATAAAAAACGATATTTACAATCAATCCGTAAATCTCTTATGCTTTGTACCACAGTGTAAGTGGATCGAAGGCAGGCGGCGACGGAAAAAAAGTTGTGTCTAGCAAAAGGTAACAATGGTTAAAGGTGGTTCGTGAGCTAGACGCCGCGGAAGCGCTTTCAAAGTCCTTTCTTATTTAGTTTTCTTAACTGATATCCGCTTTTAGATTTACGTATGCACGTTTTCTAATAGCAGCTGTGGGAATTAACGTTGTTGGTGTATATCGTTCGTGGGAAATCGCGAGTCGATGTATTAGGTTTTTTCTTGTATACCTACACCGATAATGTTTAACTTTTCTCATGCTTAGTTTTTGATTCTTTCACATTAATATCCAGTCGTAAAATGTGTTCCATTCGCTGATTAATTGACTATGACTGAGTAATAAAAGTTTTCAAATTGTCAAGCTCCCTAACACAATCATTAAAATTGTGGTAGTGGTGTCTAATGCAAAAACGAATAAGAAAGAGGGTAGATCGCATTTTGCATTATTGTTTCGTGTGCTCATAAACATCCACCCGCAATAACTTACTTCATCCGTGATCTTGGCGCTTGCAACGGTACCGAAGTATTGGAAACTCAAAATAAATATTAACATGGTAAATACCCAGTTTTAAGTTGTAATAATAGTGATTAATCCCCAAGCTGCCTGTTTCTTTCAACTCGCTGTCCGACCATGGACCATGCCCGGGTCGATGGCGCGTTGTGTTCCACGCGCGCCTCAAAGAGTGTTAGCAGAGTGACGGGGTTCCCCTCTAGAGGACCAAAGCCTGCCGGGGTCGCGGGACTGTACGAATTACCGTGCCCCGGAACGTAAAGGGCAATTGAAGGACACCGTGGATTTTAATCAGTACGAGTCTGACAGTCCCTCCCGCTCTGCCCTGCCAAAGCCAAATAAATAAATAAATATACCTTCTGACATTTTCAAAGTTAACATAAAGCATCTGCCTGTGACCCCCGAAGGTTAGGTAAGTAAAGGCGTACCTTCAGGGACATCCATATTTTACCAGTTAAAGTCCTATGTAATAAGGGGCGAGCCTATAGCTGTAAGACTAGACAAATTAATATTCTTTGACAAGGGCTAGACTGAGTCTGACAACCTAGCTTATTCCATGAAAATTATTTAGATTTTGGCTTTGAGATACGCTGCCCAAAAAGGTCGTTTCTAACGATACGCCAGCGGTGGTGCTGTGGGTCGCGGGACCGTCTCATAAGGTAACCGTGACCCTGGAACGTAAAGGGCTATTGAAAGATCACCGTGGATTTTAGTCAGTACAAGTATGACAGTCCCTCCTTCTCTCTCCCCTGTGTGGGATGACGCATTTGACGATTTTACCACGCTAAAAAAAAGCGGTGGTGCTGTTAAAATAAGGTGTTTTTTTTCAATTTTGCCTAGCCTTTTCCCAACTATATTGGGGTCGGCTTCCAGTCAAACCAGACGCAGCTGGATATCAGTATTTAACATGGAGCGACTGCATGTCGGACCTCCACAATCCAGTAACTGGGTAATGCGATACCCCACGGTAAGACTGGTTGTCAGACTTTAGAGCTTTTGACTAACATAACGACTGTCAAAGATCTACAAATGACAGCCGGGACCGACGGCTTTACGTGCTTTCCGAGGCACGGAGGAATCTCGCTTTTTTACAATTTTGTAATTATATAAAACTCAATCAGCAATAGATCATCGAAACCATTAAGATAGGCATTGTATTAACAAAAAATAAATATGATTTTGCTATATTTTGTCACTTAAAACTATTTTAATAAATATTCCACTTCGCTTGTTAAAAACGATCAGACTTTTTTAATAAAATAATAATTTCTTGAACACGTATAATTGAATCCACATTCAAGTTTCAATACCGAATAGGAACTCAATATGACTCGCAAATAAAAAATTCCTTTGGCGCAGCACTATTCCCGTTAATGAACACCTGTATTCAAAGAAAACCATAATGAGCTCACACTCAAAGCATACGTCTCGACATTTTCTAGAAATTTCTTTTTAAATAACGTAGGTCTGAGACGGAATGAATCGGCGTACAGACGGAATGAGTGAGACTCGCATAAGTGAATGGGCCGAGTTGAACGATGAATGGAACGGCGCGGAATGAGACCGACTTCGGATTCTTTCGTGTATACCTGACGTTTGACGTAGACTTCAATTATTTTTTTAATTCGGTGAAGTAGGCACCTTTTTCGTTGAAGTTGGTGGTAAAGTTAGTAATCTTTGCGCTCGTTCCTTCTAATGAAGTCAGAAGTCTTAAAGACTAGATACAGAACTTAAAGTTTCGATATTAGTGTGGAAGTCCGCCTGTTTCGTCGAATTTAGTTCTATTCTAGTTTGAAGAATAGCTGAACTCGTGCTTGAAACGAGCATCACAAAATTAAATGATTTTACTATTATTCTGAAACTCTATATAAATATTTATTTTTTACAGATCGTTCCAGTTGATCCAGGTTCTTCAAATTAAGGTCAGTGTATTTTTATAAAAATAATTGACTGTACACGGGAATGATTTTCCTTTTTCCTAACTTTGACTTTATTTTATACGAATATCTGTGTTATCGACAAAGTCGCCTCACATCGATGCCTGTCGTAGCTCCTCCCTGCTCACGAGGGAGGAAAATCTTGAACTTCGTTCTAGGTAATCTTTAATCAGGCAGCAATTCTCTCACAAATATAATTTTGCATTCAATGATCTCGCTAAAGAAATTCTCGCAGTACACTGGAGTGAGAATTTATCGGCGTTCCGCCCACTTAAATAATTTTCTAAGGGCCCAATTTCTCACTGGTTTATTGTTCGACGACTCGTTCTACGGCCCTTAACGACGTTAATTTCGAATTAATTCGTTGATACTCCCGCGCCTTGATTAAACTCTGATTAGGGAATAAATCTTGTTCTATTTTGTGTGAGAAGTCGTTGCGTTCAAATTGGGAAATCTTGGTGTCTAGATGAGAGCCTGGGTGAGGTAGGTACCTTGATGTTATTTTGAAAATTAATTTAAAATTAATCAGGTGGTTATTACGCTCTAGAATTGTTCGGGGTTGTGAGTTTACAAAGGAGATGTGTTATAAAGGGGTTGTGGGTGAACAACCTGATGAGAATCCATTTATTTTTACGATAATAGGCAAGTTAATGAAACAATTTTTGGGATGTCTACACATATAATAGCAATCTTTACAATCATATTTTAACCGTAACAAACGTAGATAAAAAACAAGTCGTGCAATATTTCCGGGCCAATCCTAGACCGGATTACCTACCCTATTTAATTTCCACTTTCACCAACTTTAGAGGTGAATGCTCAACGCTCATTAAACATGAAGCAGTGATGGCACATGTACACTCAGCAATGTTGCGCTTTTGATTCCAAATTTAATAAACGCTTAACACTTCAAAGCTCGCGTGTAAAGCAATTTGGCGCGCGCCGAAAAACACCACAGTTTTGGTCTAGCTACGTAATTGGTTTATACTGCAGTCCGCACAGAAAATATTAATTAGGGCTGCCGACGCTGCAGCGCTTGCGAGCGCTTTCACTCCTGTATCTAAAGTGCATCTGCAATAATCGTTGGAAAGACGCGTCTTTAGGGGTGGGATTTTTTGGTAACATTAAAACATTTGGTAAAATTAAAATGTGCACTGATATTTTTAACTGGGTTATTAGTAGTATACTACTAGTGTTACTAGTGGGTTACAACTAGTGGGTTAGTAGTATTATCGTTTGAGAGCCTTATTTCCGTTGTAGTGACCGACTAGCAAATCCCTTAATAGACTGTGAAGCCAAGGCGGTCGTAGCAACTAAATTCTGTGTAGATGAGGAATGACGGACGGGTACTACTATTTAAGCACGAAACTCGAAGCTTCGGTCGCCGTTTTGGGCTTTTATTATTCCTTATCACTTACGGTCATCGTATTATTACGGGATATCGTATTACCCAGTTACTGGGTTTTGGAGGTCCGACAGGCAGTCGCTCCATGTAAAATACTGATATCCCGCTGCATCTGACTTGACTGGAAGCTGACCCCAATATAGTTGGGAAAAGGCTAGGCAGATGATGACTTACGGTCATGATTGAACAGTTATCCCGGCTTCCGATATATTGTCAGAACTTATGAATTCAGAATTAATAGGGAGTAGGGTTCACTCAAAAGGTTCGGCTCGTGCTCTTATTCTGGTTGACGGACTATTCTGAGGCAGGGTCACGAGTCATCTGCTCACTTGGTGATCTTATGACTGCATTAGTGTGCGAAGTTCATGTAGGGAATTCTGGGCTTTACAAAAGAACACATACCTAAATAAATACCAATCTAAATATAAAAGGCTATGTTACTCAAAAAAAAAATATGTCCGATTTATAGATTACAGATTTAATAAAGGTGTAGCAAAAAAATAAACTACGGCCAATTTTCTAATTGACCGTATTTTATTTTTTTGCTACATATTCCAAAATTGACGAAGATACAACGCTTCTAAAATTCACTAAACGTTACTCGGTCGGTATAATTTTACAAGCGTTATGACGTGTTAATGAATATTCACTGATTTAAAAAAACAAATAATACGTGTCCATTATTTTTCAATACTCTTACTGACGGACTAAACAGATTGTTGACATGTAATATTTTCCTTTTTTTTACGTGGTAAAATCATCAAATGAGTTTTCCCACCCAGGGCAGAGCGGGAGGGACTGTCAGACTCGTACTGACTAAAATCCACGCTGTCCTTCAATAGCCCTTTACGTTCCGGGGTCACGGTAATTCGTACAGTCCCGCGACCGATGTATTTTTTTACGTAGTGTAAATAACCATAATTCATCATCATCATCATCGTTAGCCAGAAGAAATCCACTGCTGAACAAAGTAACAAAGGGCATGAATTATTATCAGCCTATACATGTTCCCACTGCTGGGACACAGGCCTCCTCTCTGTGAGAGACAGTGGGCCATAACCCACTACGCGGGCCCAGTACGGGGTTGGTCACAGATGTAACATGTCTTCTATTTTTTTGTTTTTGGACTTGCCGTTTTCTTCACAATGTTTTCCTTCACGGTTTTGGTGATGAAATTAATTACGTAAAGTAATGCGCTTGGCTTGGCTGTGTTCGAACCCACGACCTACAACTCGTAAGTCGAGGCCGGTACCACTGAACCACCACTGCTCTTGGGATATAATTAGTCAGACACAAACGGAGATTTGGTGTTCAGGGTTGTGGTATAAAAAAGCAGCAGCAAACCTTTATAACCTTTAAATATTTATCAGATAAGTTGAAACGAATAAAATAATTCCATTGAACAAATAAGTATAAAATTGAATTTACGCAGTCGGTTGAAAATATTCGTGGAAAGGATATAAAGCTGAAAAAAGAAAAAATACAAGCAAATCTTTTATTTACCGGAACAAAGCTGTATTTCAGCAAGTAAGCTCAGGTTTCTCGGAACAGTTTTTTGAAGCGCTTACGAAATTCTTATTGTTATCAAATAATTGTTTACTGGATTACTAGATCTGAAAGCGCCTATTTGTAAAGTTTTTTTTTAGTTTTTTTTTTTTAAGAAAGTAGAATCTTTGACAGAAATCATTAGCAAAAAACAGTGCGAAATTGTACAGACGACAGCTGCAGGTCAACCTACCCCGATCTGTCAAATTTTATCAATCGAACATTAACCTTCCACTATCGTGATAAATTTGACAGATTGAGGTAGGTTGATGTGCTAAAGATGTGACTAAAGGCTTAAAAGCCTTTGTCACACAGACAGGCGTGGCGAATGCGAAGCGAGACGTTTTTATTTCTAATGTATGGAATTGTTCGAATCCAGTCACATAGAAAAGCGAAAGCGACCCGATAGCGTGACAGAACTATCGGACTGATGTCTCGTATCGGTTCGGTATCGCTTCGGACTCGCTTGTCTGTTTGACAAAGACATTAAAGCTAGAAATACATTCCAAGTTTAACTCAACGGACATATTCCTACAAACGTTTGGGGATCAAGCATATGAGTATAAAAAATAATTTTAAGGATCGTTAAACGTGAAATTGAGCGACCGACTAGTTGGCAATATACTCGTATCTGACAATAAGAAGTGCTGGATATCGGAGACCTTATCACAAGATTTCTGTTTAAATCAAAATCAAAATCCAAAATCAAAAGTTTTTATTTCACATAGGCCCATGAGGGCACTTATAAAACGTCGACAGCAGGTGCTCGGTTCGGGTTGGTCGATTCCATGGAGAAGAACCGGCAAGAAACTCCATGGTTACTCTTTTAAAATGTTGTATAGTTTTACAAACAGATTGTTACAATTTTTCGATGCTTAGATATGTGAGAAAAACGTAGGCCTGGTAACAAAGGGGAAGTCCTAACTAAAATTAGTGCTACAAAAGAAGAAATGTATATATATACATACGACTTACAATGTTCTCACATTCACAAACAAAGAGTAAGGAAGAATCTATACAAAAAAAGAAAGCTATAAAAGCTGGGTTAATTCTATAATGTCTTACAAACTGTAACAAATCTGAACTGGTATTAAAACTAAGGCAATATAATATTGCAAAACGAACACAATAATAATAAAAAAAAAAACTATATACAAAAATAAAATGGAAGAATCCTATTATCCTAACACGTGGATGAGAGAAAATAAGTGCTGCTGCTGAGCTGCCAGGGAAGCCACATGTGCAGATGGAACTATTGCCACACATCCTTGTCTTCAACGTAGTCCTTAATTTTGTAATATGCTTTTTTAATAAGGACACGTTTAATGTGGGTTTTAAACTTTCCCTCAGTTAGTCCAGTGACTGACTTAGGTAATTTGTTGTAAAAACGTATGCTGTTTACCAGGAACGACTTGCTCGTCTTTGCTAATCTGAATCTCGGTATTACAATTTCGTGTTTACTGCGTGTATTGATATTATGAAAATCGCTTCTAGTCTTGAAGAGTCCTAGATTTTTGCGTACATACAGAATGTTTTCTAAAATGTAATGTGAAGGCAGTGTTAAAATATCAATTTCTTTGAATTTCTCTCTAAGAGACTCACGAGGGCCCATTTTATAAATTACGCGGACCGCCCTCTTTTGTAATATAAAAACTGAATCTACGTCCGCTGCGGAACCCCACAGCAGAATGCCGTATGACATAATACTGTGGAAATAAGCAAAGTATACTAGCCTAGCTGTGGCTATATCAGTTAGCTGTCTTATTTTCCTTACCGCATAAGCAGCAGAGCTTAACCTACCCGAAAGAGTTCTAATGTGGGCGCCCCACTGTAATTTAGAATCAAGAGTAATACCCAAGAATACAGTTTCTGCAACAGCATCGAGTTTATTGCCGTCAAGTTTTAAGTTTAGACCCACTTGTGGAACATTTGGTAACGAGAACTTAAGACACTTTGTTTTGTTCGCATTCAGTAATAGATTGTTAGCTGCGAACCATTTCGAGAGAACACCTAGACTTTCGTTTACATGTAAAACATCCGTATCTTTTCTATCTATTTTAAAAATGAGCGATGTGTCATCAGCAAAAAGAATTATATCCGATAAGTTGGCCATCATGAATGGAAGGTCGTTGATATAGACAAGAAATAAAAAAGGGCCAAGAATTGAACCTTGAGGCACGCCCATCTTGACCAGAGACCCAGATGACGTTGCCCCATTCACATTAACTTTTTGCTGCCTGTTTGATAAATAAGAGAGAACAAGGCCAGCAGCTTGATCACGAATTCCGTAATGATGTAATTTACAGATTAGTGTATTATGATCGACGCAGTGAAACGCTTTGGAGAGGTCACAAAAGATACCAATGGCATCCTGAGATTTCTCCCAAGATTCCAGGATGTGACTGATAAGTTTAACTCCCGCGTCAGTCGTAGACCGACCTTTCGTGAAACCAAACTGCTGACCATGCAGAATTCCATTTGAATTAAAATGTGACAACATCTGATCCAGCATGATTTTTTCATAAATTTTACTTAATGCCGGGAGCACAGATATGGGTCGGTAATTAGAGGGATCACACTTACAACCTGATTTAAAGATTGGTACTACTTTACTATGTTTCATTAAGTCGGGAAACTTGCCACTATCCAAACATTGATTGAATATGCCCGCCAGGACAGGAGCAATTGAATCAATTATATCCCCAAGCACTATTTTTAATATTAAGACTATTGAAAGCTTTTTTGATGGTAGCAATAGATATGGCTGTGAATTTAAAAGTCGGTATGTCTTTTATAAAGTTATCTTTAAGAAGAGCCTCAGCTAGCTTTGGTGAAGAGGGGAGAGATTTTGTGACTTCAAGCGGTATGTTTGTAAAGAAATGTTCTAGTGTCTCAGCGACTTCTTGCTTGTCAGAAATGGATTTATTGTCTATTTTTAAAGACATTCCATTCTGATCTCGATGTTGTGACTTACCAGTTTCTCTGTTAATGACTTGCCACACAGTTTTTATTTTATTATTAGAGGTACTAATTTTATTACTTACTAGCTGTACCCTGCCCCGCTTCGCTCTGGCACAAAAAGCTGTTTTTTCAACAAAAAAAAAAAATAGATAAAAACAATCCTTGATGCGGATTATATATCATGCTAAAATTTCTTCTCATGTGACTGCGTCATTACGACTGCAGTTGTCAGCGATGGCGCTTCCGTTAGATGGCGCGGTCACTGGTACAGAGCTGATCGTTAAAAAAACTGTTTTTTCGCGGTTGCGGATATGTGACTGATGCAAAAAATAGATAAAAACCATCCTTGATGCGGATTACATATCATGCTAAAGTTTCAGCTCAATCAGTTCAGCACTTTTTGAGTTTTTAAAGCATACACAAACCAACATAACATTTTTATATATATAGATTATTTGAGACTTAGCTTGGGCGCAAACTTTTTTGAATATTTTTGAGTATTTTCTGACATAATTATGAAAAACTAGATCTGAAGTTAAAGATTTTTCATGATATAAATTATATAAGTTATCTCTGCTTTTTCTTATTCCCGCAGTGGCCCATTCACTAAATTTGGATTTATTATTAACTTTAACTTTTTTTACTGGACATGTTTTATTGAATTCCTGGCAAACTGTTGAAAATAATATATTATAGTTTTTATTGGGGTCCTGTGTATCAAAGCAAGTAGTAGAAAGATTGCTAAGAACATTGTTATTAAACGATTTTAATTTATTTTTAGTAAGAGGTCTCAACTCTATTATTCTATCTAACTTAATTTTAAGATCAAATTCAAATGATACAAGTTGGCCAGTATGGTCGGACCTAACGCCACTAATTAAGCAGGAATCTTTAACTTTACAATTAGTAAAAACATTATCTATGCATGAAGCTGAAGTTGCTGTTATTCTAGTTGCTTCATTAAATAAACATTTTAAATTAAATGATTTGAACAAAGATATAAGCTTTAAATTATCTGGCGAATTGATTAATAGATCAATATTTAAGTCACCACAGACAAAAACTAATTTACTATCTCTAAAAAGTTTGCTTAATATTTCTTCCATTGTTACTAGAAATAATGCCAAGTTAGATGATGGTGGTCTATAGACACAAAGGATGGTATAGCCTTCGACCTCAGCACATGCTACCTCACATAAGCGATCAACAGAGCAAGCAGTGATATCCTTCCTTTCTTTATATCGGAGACTGTTATTACAAAGAATCATGGTACCACCACCTAATGTAGATCTGTTGAACGCACTGGCAACTGAAAAATTATTTACATTAAAAAGCATCCTATCTGGTTTTAACCATGTTTCACAAAAAACATACAATATCCATTTGGTATTTATCTATTAATAACTCCACGTCTAAAATTTTGCCAGAGAAGCGATTAATATTCTGATGATAAAGTAAAATATTCTTACTATGCTTCACTATTGTCGGCTCTAAAAGTTTAAAGATTGGGATACAACATTACTTGAGTTACAGGATAACACTGATTCATCACTTAACCTAGTCTCAGTTAAATTATCAATAACTGCGTGTAAACTATAAACTAACAAAGAAGCCAGAAAATGCCGACTTCTTTTCGGAAGAAACATATAATTATGTTCCTGAATCAAAACAAAATCTCTAACAAAATTGTTAGTATCAAAAAACAATAAACGGTCAATAACGGTCTGTATTTTATTAACAGCATACTTGAAGTATTTTCTACGTTTATTGTAGTGAAAATTGAAAAAGTGCCTCTGGTTTAAGACCGAGGATAATTTTTTTTCATCACATTAACGTCTACGTTAAAAGTTTAAACCGTTATGATGTAGTTTTGCATGTTTGCCTATTTGGAATTTTATAAGTTTACTACACAAAGTTTACAAATACTTCCTATCCTTTACAAGTTTACTTTTTTTTACTTGTAAAGTATTGATGATTGTAACGAAAAATGACCACTTTCAGGGTTACTGAATAAGGATCCATCCCGTTATTACTATTTGTCGTGTAGATGAAATATATTTGTAACATTATATATCTTAATTACATTCAAACGAGGAATATTTATGTCTGCTTATACTCCTTTACTTTATTACTGACGTAGTACGTACTTTATTTTATACAATTTGAGTTTTACGTCAAAAGAAATAAAAATAGTTTCTATTTATTGTATCTGTAACGAATATATAATGGTTTCTTAGAAATCCCAGTATAATGATACGCAACCGGAATTAGACGTAATCCCATATTGAGCTCTAAAGAAAATATCTCAATATCGTAAGAGTTACAATACATATTGGAAACCTTTTCATAAAAAATATATCTTTATCCTTAACGGAGCCCGTATAATCAGTCTGTGCTCTTACTTCATTTTCCATCGGCTTTCTTGCTTCCGTTCAAGTATTTTAAAAAACTACTAAAATGTTAGAACTAATTTCCGTTACACAGAAACTTTTCCGAAGGCGCTCTCCGCTTATTTTATGCTCATCTGAATCTTGAAAGTTTGATGAACTATCTCGAAGAATGGCTGCCGTGAAATTAATTTTACACTTGATAAGCTTCTGCTATTTTAAAATATTGCACTTTTAAAAGTTTCGTACGGAAAAGGTTTAAATTGACAATGAAATTAAGGATGGTAGCGTGAGGGAAGAGAGGCGTGCTGACGAGGATAATGCTGTTCATTCAATAATGTAGGCCAGCTATAACTTTTTTATCCGCCCGCCGCCTTTTTCCTGAAAAAATATTATATTCTATTTTTATAACTAAGAGGTTCCCATCTTGGAACTGGGTTCTCACTTTCATTGTAGGGATTCTTGCAAATGTCAAAGCTTTTAGTAGTAAGATTTGCTGAATAAATATGGTTCCGCCATATAGCTGTGGATTTTAGATTTTCTAATATTCCTGAAAATAAAAAAGGAACTGCCAAAAATAAAACACTGGCAAAAAAAGGGAGAGGAACCGTCAAAAACGTATCAAGAAAAATAAATATCGGTTTGCGATAATCCACCACGTTCGAACATTACCCACAAAACACTACCGTCGCATTTGTATGTATTGCAAAATTCAATAGAATAGCTTATAACATTGCGGACTCATCCCGACCGTTCTTCGGGTTATGAAATTGGATCCAGTGACAATAAAATACATAATTTAGGCTCCCGCCCCACCGTGGGGTGCCAACTTATTGTATTAGACATAGTAAATTCTGCTAAGACGCACGTGCGCACAATTGTGGCCAGAATTGGGTACGAATGTTTCAGACAATGTGGCCTTTCAAGGTTTCGGTTTTCTAAGAATTAGGCTGCAGGTGCGGTGTGAACGGAGCGAGCTAAAGGGTAAAATATATAGCATACTTACCTATAAACTATTTATTCACTAACCTACATTTATCCTTCGGAAATATCTTTTTTCTCGGTCGCTTTAACATTCAAGTGTTTTATTAAGTCTAACTACTAGTCACCGTCGGACGTCGTAAGACGATCTCCGGCCACCGTAGGCGCGGGCATGCGGGCAGCGAGTAATGGGCGACTCGATGTCCGAACATGGACATCGACAGCGCGTTGTGTTCCACGCGCGCCTCAAAGAGTGTCAGCATAGTGACGGGGCCTGTAGAGGGCCAAAGCCTGCCGGGGTCGCGGGACCAAGGGATTACCGTGACCCCGGTACGTAAAGGGCTAGTGAAGGACACCGTGGATTTTAGTATGGGTGGGAGGACTCATTTGATGATTTTACCACGATAAAAAAAAAAAAACTACTAGTCACAAACTACATTTACGGATAAATGTAAATGCTGATTAATCTTAAGAGAAGATTATACTCCAAAAAAACAGGAGTGTCAATCGCTAATCATTACTTAATTATGAGCTACGTTTTTGAAAAAGCTCATCAGTATTTTAATGCGAAAAGATCTTGATAATTGCAGACTTGTAAGGTATCATTTCTCAACCAATGGTTCTTAAAAATAATTACTGTTAATGGGTATCAATAAGCGATAATCACATATCCTCCCCTTCAGGGACACAGCTTGTATACAGGGTGTCCCAAAACTCAACGTCAAGCCGAAACGGGGTGACAGGATTGATCATAACCATCACGAGAAAAATCTGAAAAAAAATCTATCCCATGCAGTTTGTAAATTATGGGCATTTTAAGAAAAACCTAGAAATTTGATCAAACTGTACCATTTTTCGGTTATTGTGGTTATTCTTTTTTATTTTTGTTCATTTGAACTTTGGAAACGTAATCCTAAATAACATTTCTAGAATCCCAATAAAAAATAATGACACAATTGCCTCAAGTTTCCGAGAATTGAGACTATTTGTTAAACTACGAATTTAAAATTTTCAAGATTCGTCGACTTTGACAGGCCCTCCTATAAAAAAAATGTACTAGAGTGCCTTGGCAAGTGGCATTAAAAGTTGGCGCATTTAATCAGAATTCTAAAATGGTACAATACTTGTTAGTTCCATACAATAGAAAAGAGTAAAAAAATTAAAACCTCAAGTAACCCGATTTTTGCTATCACATTTTACTCAGTTAAAATGTTTTTAATTCGCACAAGCTCTAGGTAGGTTCTTAATTTTAAGACAAAATGATGAGAGAGATGGATAATGGGTATGGGTACGCATTTCGCAGTGCAAGTAAGAGATTTCCTTGACCAGGAATATCCGGGAAGGTGGATTGGACGTTCAGGCACTATCTTGTGGCCCGCCCGTTCACCAGATTTAAATCCCCTGGATTTTTTCTATTGGGGAGTTCTCAAAGAAAAAGTTTACTCAAAGCCCATTGATCACGTAGCCGACCTACGTGAACGCATTTCTCAAGCAGCTGAGGCGATCAACTCTCGAAGATATGCCCGACTTATAAGTAGATCTTTTTTAAGAAGATGTAGGGCTTGTATTGAGGCTGATGGTAAACAATTTGAACATTTATTGTAATAAAAATGTTTTTTCTCTATCTGACTTTTAGTCCAACAAACCTAATTATTTTACTAACTTTTTTTCACTTTGGTAAAAGTGGCGTCACTATCTGTCTCGCTCACTCATGACAAACATACCCATTATCCATCTCTCTCATCATTCTGTCTTAAAATTAAGAACCTACCTACAGCTTGTGCGAATTAAAAACATTTTAACTGAGTAAAATGTGATAGCAAAAATCGGGTTACTTGAGGTTTTAATTTTTTTACTCTTTTCTATTGTATGGAACTAACAAGTATTGTACCATTTTAGAATTCTGATTAAATGCGCCAACTTTTAATGCCACTTGCCAAGGCACTCTAGTACATTTTTTTTATAGGAGGGCCTGTCAAAGTCGACGAATCTAGAAAATTTTAAATTCGTAGTTTAACAAATAGTCTCAATTCTCGGAAACTTGAGGCAATTGTGTCATTATTTTTTATTGGGATTCTAGAAATGTTATTTAGGATTACGTTTCCAAAGTTCAAATGAACAAAAATAAAAAAGAATAACCACAATAACCGAAAAATGGTACAGTTTGATCACATTTCTAGGTTTTTCTTAAAATGCCCATAATTTTCAAACTGCACGGGATAGATTTTTTTTCAGATTTTTCTCGTGATGGTTATGATCAATCCTGTCACCCCGTTTCGGCTTGACGTTGAGTTTTGGGACACCCTGTATACAGATTTAATTAAGCAATGTAAAGCGCACAAACACTAACGTACTTAATATCTGTATTGACATGGTTGCTTCAAAACGTCGGTGTTCCGGCACAGCTGTTTAATTATCAGCCGCAGTTATAGACGAGTTTCGTAGACAACTTGTTCCGCCAATCCAGTGCTTTGGCAATCGGTGGCGGTTGCCAGTTTGAGCGGGGAGCGGGTAACTTCGAGTTTGATTTGTATGAAGAGTTTAGTTTGGAAATTGTATGTTTTGCGTAGATAATAAATAAGTACATTTTTATTACAAAAATCTAGGTTTTAATTTCTCAACACAGTGCCTTGGCGATATGCGGTGGTGCCAGTTTAAGCGGAGAGCGGGTATATTAGGTATTTTGTATAGATTTTACTAGGTAATTATTACATTAAAATAATTATTTATTTAAATAAATCTTGGAATTGTATATAATTTATTATATTTCTGAATTATAACAGAAAGAACTACTAAAGAAGAATAACTTATATAACATTCTAGGTTTTATTTTTCAATCCAGGACTTTGATTGTTAATCTGTTGGGTTCCATATTGAGCGGGGAGCGAGCTATAGATTAAGTTAGCACGCAATGCCTTCAAGTGAATAGGTTATTTTAAGGCAAGCGTGCTTCACCGTCGACCACAATTATCGCTTACCATCAATTGAGATAGTAGTCATCTGTCAGTTTTTACTGCTATAATGTAAAAAAAAAACACTGCCGGGAATAACAGCTAAGTGTTAGTCCATATCAGAATTGCTTTATTTTACCCAGAATTACAACATGGAATTACCCCGACAAAAAGCATTTTTTTTCATAAAAATTACAAAAATTGTCCTACAATAAGTAGAAACGTTTAGAAGTTATGGTAGGATGAATAAAACGTAACAAACACAAGTGTAAAAGAAATAATTATCAGCATCTTTATTATAATAATGTTATCATAATGCATACAAAGTTTATTTATTACACCATTCTAGTTGTTAACGTACAATAATTCCAATAATCTTATGTTATGTCAAACTGTGCAGGTCAGGTACTAGTTTGAGCGATAAGCGGTCTGTGAGCGATGATTCTAAAATATGAATCCTATTTAAATTCAATTGAGTTTTTTAATGAATTGTTTATTATTTTTTACTATTTACATTGTGCGTGGAGTGTGTATTTTGACTCTCTATTTTTGTTTTATTATAACAGCTGTGAAACCTAATACCGAAAGCATCATGTGTAGGCAACGGGTAGAAACACAACAAGAGATTACGAGATTTTTAAAACATAAAATTCATCCTCTAACTATCGTAGTCAGTTTTCCTAGACAAAAACTTGTACATATTTAATTAAAACAGAAAACTAGTGACATAATTATGTGCAGTAATAGAAGGACTTTACTCAAAATTTTGCATCACGATAAATTATAGTTCACCGTGATTTAGTAACATAGGTACACACTAAAAGGGAAACTCTATACCTCTTCGGCAGATACCCATCAGATATGACTCCCGTTTGGTGGGAGGATCTTGGTATAAAGTGTATTAAAAGACCCTGTACCACATTTATCAAACTCAAATTTTATTTACTGACAGTCCCAGGCATAACACATAACTTGTAAAAGTAATGCATATAGTTCCTGTTATCCCTCAACATTATATTTTCCAGTCTAACATGTCTTTCTAACACTTTTCAATCGCTGCAACACGAACCTCGCCTCACCGTCTCATGGGCTGACCGCACAGCCATAAATTCCGACACAATATTTCGATGTCGCTCCCCATCGAACTTTCAACATGGACACGTCGCGTACGTCACATAAAACCCTTGTTTATTACGATGTTTTATTAAATTTATATCGACACTATACGGTTTAGTTGTTGTATCGAATATTGGAGTGAATTCTGGATTGTTGGCGTAATAAGTTTGTTATTGAATTGGTTTGGGATAAGTGTCGTTATTAACAGTAAGGGTTAAGGTTTTGTTGGACCTATCAGAGCCTTAATCGTACCTAATACTGTATTAATATGTTGTGCTGATAGATTATGCACACCATATAAATTACAGATGCATCCAACTTACAATATCTTCAAATAGAGTGACAAAATGGTCCTGATTGTAATACTCGTAATATAGTAATTGACATTTCAAAATGTAGTTGTTTTATCATGGGATATAAAATAATGGAATATTCCTTTTAAATGCTAGATTTAGAGTTTTGATCGGCTTAAATTAAGTTAAAATCTATACATATAATAAATCTGTAGAAGGGTCAACTCTGTACATTGAAAATATTGAAAAAATAAATAGCGGGGGGTGTTGCTGGATCGATACCAAACCCAAATATATGATTAAAAAAAATTTTGTCTGTCTGTCTGTTTGTGCAGGCATCACGTGAAAACTAACGGTTCGATTTCGATGAAACTTGGTATAATTATTCCTTATTATCTTGGGCATAACATAGGATACTTTTTAACCGACTTCAAAATAAGGAGGAGGTTATCAATTCGACTGTATTTTTTTAATTTTGTTACCGCATAACGACCGACTGGGTAAACCGATTTTCATGATTCTTTTTTTGTTTGAAAGCTGGTGCTTCCCGTGTGGTCCCATTGTCACCAAATCAGGATCTGATGATTGGATCTTGGAGAAATTGAGGGCAACCCTCAAATTTTATAGGCTCACCCATCGTTTTTCGTAAATCTTATGAAGTTATTTAAGTATTTGCGTATGGTAATCATGATCTTATGTAGCTGAGCTGATGATGGAAGGTACAACTCCTTAACAGTAGTTTGTTACCGCATAACGACCGACTTCGTGAACCGATTTTCATGTTTCTTTTTTTGTTTGAAAGCTGGTGCTTCCCGTGTGGCCCATTGTCACCAAATCAGGATCTGATGATTGGATCTTGGAGAAATCGAGGGCAACCCTCAAATTTTATAGGCCCACGCATCGTTTTTCGTAAATCTTATGAAGTAATTCAAGTACTTGCGTATGGTAATCATCATCTTATGTAGCTGAGCTGATGATGGAAGGTACAACTCCTTAACAGTAAGGAGTAGGCATCGACTGATTCATTGTTCGCATATCTCCGGAACTACACATCCGATTTAAATAATTCTTTTTTTTTTGTGCTAGATATCGTTCCACTTAGGGAATACTGAAAGTTTCATCAAAATCGGTTCAGTAGTTTTTGAGATAGGGAATTTTATTAGCTTATTGTGTACATGAGGGATGTTATTACCAGTGCTACGGATTATATTATATGTATTTGGCAAGAATTTGGGTTGAATATTTAAACTAAAAAGAGAAAAATAAAAAACTTTTTCAAAAAAAAAAATGTAACCGCCTTCAAAAAGAACCACAAAAAAAGGTTAAATAATCTACAAAATAACTTTTATTTCGGAAGTCGGTGGCAAAAAATAAACAATGAAATAAAAAATAACAAAGCCGTCGTTGATTATTTTACCCTTTTTTGTGGTTCTTTTTGAAGGCGGTTTCATTTTTTTTTGAAAAAGTTTTTTGTTATCCTGGAAAAATACGTAGAAAAAAAAATCTTATTTTTCAGTTTTATTCATTGACGTTGTTCTGTAGAACCGCGAACACACGTTGCATTACCCGCAGTGGATTCAGCGCCGTAATATTTATAAGATTTCATTGTCAGAGTTACTCAAAATGGAGAAATAAACCATCCACGCGAAGACCGACATCCGCGCGGACGGAGTCGCGGGCGGAAGCTAGTATTAAATAAATAAGTACTAAAAGCCGATAAAATTAAAAACTTTCTATAGTAATTTTCTGCTAAGGTCGCGGGACTGTCCGAATTACCGTGACCCTGGAACGTAAAGGGCTATTGAAGGACACCGTGGATTTTAAAAAGTACGAGTCTGACAGTCCTTCCCGCTCTGCCCTGGGTGGAAGGACTCATTTTACCAAGTAAAAAAAAAATAGTAATCTTATTTTATCTTAATTTAACAAAAAAATACAATCTTTTTTTTTATCTCAACATAGTAAGTATACGTAAAGGGCTAGTGAAGGACACCGTGGATTTTAACATAGTAAGTATTCTTTAAAACATACAAAAGTGATGGGCATCTGCATCTATATTTCTACTAAAGTAACAATTATATTTTGTGAATCTTACCTACCCTATTCTAAAGCTTCAGTTATCTCTCAGATAGCGAGCTAGTTGATAATACAGGGTGTAAAATTACAACAACCAAGATAGCCGGGGGTAATTTATCATAATGACGTCTTTATATTTTTTTCAGCTCAACAGCGCCCCCTAACGGCGACCCCGTACTAAATCACGGCCAAGAGACAAGAATTATCATATAACTCAAGATAATAAGAAATATAACCGTAGCATTTTTTTCTTGTATTTATTTATGCCGCTGATAACGTGTGGTAGCGCATTTTTAAGTTCGGTTTGAAATGTTTTTGAAGTTCTAAAATTTCCATTTTTTGAAGTGAAAACTTCTTTAGCGGCGTTGTGCACTTTTTTTGGAATGGCTAAAAATGTTAAACTCGCGTCAGGACACGTGCCTTAATCGAAAATTCGTAAGATGGGGCAGGGCGCTTGCGCGAATGTCCGTGTGTGTTTGCACTCCCAGAGTGCTACCCGTCGTTTTTTTATGTTTTCGAGTAATATAGAACAGAAATGTTATTCAATAATATGATTATTAAATGAGTAAAAACGTTTGATTAAAGTAAGGCGAACTACAAAAAAAATATCAGGCTGATGTGAGACCTACACTGACCTTATTGGTAAAGTTCTTCTGAAAGTTCGGGTGCGTAGTGCTTGCAATCGGCGTGCTTGTAAGACCAAATGTATAAAAGTGGATGAGGCGAAAGGAGTAAGGATCGGAGAATGCTCTGTCGTTTCTGCCTACCCCCGTGGGAAAAGAGCGTGAGTTTAGTATGTATTATGTTTACAAAAAAATATATTTTTAAGTCTAGAGAGCCATCCCTCAGAGGCTATCACGAGTTTTTACGTTTATATGACGTAAAGTAAACGGGGACCTTTTTTTTACGTGGTAAAATCATCACATGAGTCCTCCCACCCAGGGCAAAGCAGGAGGGGCTGTCAGACTCGTACTGAATAAAATCCACGGTGTCCTTCAGTAGCCCTTTACGTACCGGGGTCACGGTAATTCGTGAGTCCCACGACCCCGAAGTAAACGGAGAACTAACGTTAATTTGATGGATAAAATCCTGAAACCTCGTTCGTACACTAGAGGCGCTTTTTTCCATTCAATTTACGTCGTAACACTTCAAGTGCTATCAAAGACTCTTGATAGCACAAGTTTAAACCTCTGTGGTTTTTTGGTTGCTATTATTAATTAATATTCTGTAATTTGTTTTTTACTAATAAATTAAAAAAAAAAGTACACTATACGGCCAAATACGTAAAATTCATGCTGGTCACGCATCCCTTTAGTATTATTTTATCCCTACACGACAATACCCGAAAATAGAAGCAATCAGAACCCACTAGACATTATTTATATCAAAGTACGAGAATACCATTATTAATATCATCACGTTATCAACTAACAGCTCAAAGTAAATCAGATATAAACAGTAGATCCTCTTCAAGTTATTATCAGGAAATTAACGTCATT
The DNA here is from genome assembly GCA_943136025.2 of Agrotis puta. Lineage (NCBI taxonomy): Eukaryota > Metazoa > Arthropoda > Insecta > Lepidoptera > Noctuidae > Agrotis > Agrotis puta. The sequence goes on along the minus strand of OW964176.2, from coordinate 4,319,731 downwards.
AGTACAGGTAATTATCATTGAATTGATTGTCATACAATATTGATGTGCGAATTAATCGCATTACTGAATTATACTACCCGTTTATCGGGTGTCGAAGTGTGGACTTGTGTAATTGTGTGTTGATTTGTTCCGTGCACTTACAGGTCAGACATCTGAATATTTATGATACGAGGACTAGCTATCACTAGCGATTAATTCAAAAAAAAACGTAGCCTATATGATTGGGCATGCGGGCGGCGAGCAATGGGCGACTCGCTGTCCGACCATGGACAGCGAGTGAGTTTCAGCATAGTGTTCGGGCCTGTAGAGGGCCAAAGCCTGCCGGGGTCGCGGGACTCTGAAATTCTGAATTAACCCCGTTACATAAAGGGCTATTGAAGGACACCGTGGATTTTAGTCAGTCAAGTCTGACAGTCCCTCCCGCCCTGCCCTGGGTGGGAGGAGTCATTTTGATGATTTTTGATTTTTTTTTGAAGATTTTACCACGAAAAAAAAAGCCTACATAATTACTGACGAAAAACATAGCAAATGACGCTGTGGAAACGGGGTTGTCGAAGATCGACAAATAATAAAATATTGAAAAAAATACGTTTGAAATGTTTCTATTCTCCAGTCGTCTACAGGTCGTACCTTATTCTTAACAAAATTCATCAAAATCTGTTCATCGATTTAGGTGAGAAAGTGTAACAAACTCATTTATGTGTTCATAATATTAGTTATGATTAACCCTCATTGGTTTCAATGAAGGAATATTTTATGAGGAAACCTCAGGTAAAATGTCATCAAACGAAAATATTAGCTATGTCCATACTTCACAGCTTAAACAATGATAGTAACCCAACAAAATAAAAGAGGTAGCTGGTTATACAAATGGTACAAAAACAGGAGCGGTTCACCGAAGTCGGTCGAGTAATGGCGCGGCAAGTCAACTATTATGAGAAACTTTGTTGTGTGGAGACGAGAATGTTAATATTTGCTTGATATGGATGTGACATACTAGTATCTTACAAAGAAGAATCGTATTACCTAGTACTGACTGGTTTGAGATCATCAGATAGGCAGTCGCTCCATGTAGAATACTAATTCAGCAGCGTCCTGATATGGGCCTACCATACGCACAAGCTTCATCACAGTTCTGCCTGTGCAAGCTTCTCGCGTGAAAAAACTGTAACTGATGCGTGATACAGTTGTACCAACCACACGCACGGTGTTCCGTGTACAAACCGGCTTGCGCAGGCAGAATTGTGGTGAAACTTGTGCGTGTGGTAGGCCCATTAGACTGGAAGCCGACCCCAAAATAGTTAGGAAAAGGCTTACCTAGCCTTTTCCTATTTTGGGGTCGGCTGATGATAATAAGGTGATATAAAATTATCTGTCGAGCTACGTTCTCACCAGAGTGTGATATAATAAAAAAATTAAAGCAGAAGAGTTTGTTTATTTGGTTGAACGAGCTTATCTCAGAAACTTCTGGTTCGAATTTAAAAATATTTACTACATATTTTTAAATTCGAACCAGACATACATATGGCTATAAAACATTACGCTATAATCGATAGGAGACGAGCAGCGGGCGTGAAATCACAGGGAACAACTAGTGTGATATATTATTTCTTACGTGGCGCGCACATTTTCCAAGTGGTATTTTATGTACCTGGGTTGTGAAGGTCAGGTAGCTGCTCCATGTAAAATACTGGTACTCAACTACATCTGGGTATACCTAACATAGTTAGACCTCGTTTTTCCCAAAAGATACGAAGAACCGTGGAGTACTCACATAGCTAATAAGGATTGAATTTTGGGAGCAGTATCGAATGGAATGATTACAGTTCTTTTTCAAAATTAAGAGATTTAATGTCTGAATAGTAATGTAGATTTTTAAATGAATGATGTAGTTTTAGTTTTACATCAAAATTGACTCATTTCGGCTCCTACTGGTCTTCCTTCAAGGGCCGTTTACGTTCAGGGGTCACGGTTTTCCAATTGGTTAGTTCCGGGACCACTTACTCTCTGACTTAAAGAACTGGAAGTTTATCCTAATTTTATCGTGGTAAAATCATCAAATCAGTCCTCCTACTCAGGGCGTAGCGCGAGGGATTGTCAGATTTTACTTACTAAAATCCACTGTGATCCTTCAACAGCCTTTTATGTTCCAGGGTCACGATAACTTGATGAGACAGTCGTTCCAGGAACTTTAACCTCGGATGATAACAGTAGATCGATGACGAACCTACTGATTTGATTTAAGTTATTGAACAGCTATGACAACTGTCAACGAACGTAAACAAGGCAAACGGAGTATGTAAGGCTCCTAACAGCGCTTCTAAAATCTTTGTCACAAGACAAGACTTAGCAAGCAATAGATTTGAATCTGCATTGTATTTTCCCTAACAAGCATCATATTGTCATATCCAAATTACTTTCTTTGTTCCTCCATCCTCTTACCGAGAGGTTCTTCATTACACCTCCGCGTAGACGAGGTAATTGCAGGGCCGACACACGCGAGCATAACCTCTTAATTTATTGAACGAAACTAATGAAATTCCTGAGCAAAGTTTATTGCTCGAGACAGCCCTGTTTCGCGCTAACAATTTTGGCCTCTTCTCTACAAGGGGCTGAAGTGCTCTAATCGTTTCTTTAATTATTTCTGAATTAATGTATAGTCTCGTCTTGTAACGTTTATTCTGTGAAATATCTGGATATTTGTGACTTTAAGACTGCTTATTCTTAGAACTGAGTTTTCACTTTGAATTTTGTGTTTATAAATATGGTGCTAACAGAATTTATTTCAAGTTTAAAGCTGCGGTTGACTTAATTAATTTTACTTACACTTAAAGTAATAGTTATTCAAGTTGACGACTTATCTTTATCACAACACATGCATATTGCACGAGTAAGTAATGTCTTCTTTACGAGTGTGGTTCAGTCGAAACTAATATAACTCAAACATAATCTTATGTTGTATAGAGCACCCTTTCTCAACCTTTTCAATGTTGAACCTTTATCATCATCGTGATCATGATTCTCCGGCCTTTATACCCTTTTTTTTTGATCGTGGTAAAATCATCAGATGAGTACTCCCACCCAGGGAAGAGCGGGAGGGACTGTCAGACTCGTACTGACTAAAATCCACGGTGTCCTTCAATAGCCCTTTACGTACCGGGGTCACTGTTACCCGATGAGACAGTCCCGTGACCAAGATACTGCGGCCCTGGAACACAGTGGTGGTTATGAGAAGGAACAGGGAGTTTTTTAGTCAGTAGATCCGACATTCACTTCTTCTCCAACCCGGGAGGGAGGACTCTTGAGTCTCCAGGGCAGGAGAATGTCACTTGCTTTTTTTTTTAGATATACGATATTTGCATATTCGCCCCATGTTGGGAACCGCCGTTCTAGACTTGGTATATGACCTAAATAAATGAGCTGTGCACCTGTGTCGTGCTCAGTGTTCACGATCATTTTAAGTGTCGGTCTGTCTAATTGGTTGAACACCTCAGGATTAATAGGAGTTTCAACTAGACTTAGGTTATAAAGATGAAGTTATTTACGTAACGACTTAAAGTTATCCTAATGATTGATTTGGTTATTAACAGTAAATTATTGCTTCAGGTAATTTAAATGTCCTTTTTTGAAGCGTTAAAGTCATGTTCAAATACAAGATTATTGTTATTTAATAATAACATGGTTTTGGCAAGTCTTTTTCATAATAGCCTTTGAAGTCCCACAGCTGGGCCAAGGTCTCCCATATCTTTCAGGTACTCTTTTCGAGCGGCACTTCGACCCAGTTGAAATATTAAAAGTAATTAAAATTGTTTACTAACACATTTACAATATCAAAAATATACGGTTTAGCAACGACTCATTCAATAGTCAAAGTTTAAAATTCTTGGAATATTTCAAGAGTCCTGAATGGCTTAACTGTCAACAACGATTAATGAATCCATTAACAATACAAATCTAAATGAAAAACAGAGTCTGGAATATAAAAAGAGGGCGTCTAAGATTTTAATTTTCAATGAATCAATTAATTTGATGCGAAGTATCTTGGCAACTTTTACACTTTTCCCCACCCTAACTGTTGCAGTTATTTCGATTCTTAAAACGACTTATCATCAAAATTTACTGTTTGTTCCACTGAAACTTCGAAATTTTGGCGATGTGGTCCAAGTTACAAGATGACAGAAAATGCCTTAAAGTGTTTTAGCTCTATTTTATAAATCATAAAACAAATAGATTTACGGTATTGTCCGCAATAATATTCTTTTGATAATTATGTTAATGCTGGTACGCTGGTGGAGTCAAAAACTCGACCAATAATTTCGTCTCACATATTGTGACTCATGTGCATTATTATGATCTCATACTCCAATTAACTAAATCAACTCGTAATATGAGAACGTTGTCTGCAATGGTTTAACTGTTTAGCATTTGACTCACAAAATGACCCAACACTAATATGACTCGTCATCGTTAGGCCCATATTAATTACTCCTGTTTAAATAATACGAGTACATTCAAATACTTTTTCTGTTGACTTTTTAACTTTATAATAATGTCTGCACCCTGTTAATTTAACAGGGTGCAGACATTATTATTATTTGTTTTAAATACAGAAGCGAATAAGCAAAAAAGTATTTTTTTTTAATGTCGTTATAAACATTTAAATTCACACATACACAAACACCTAGACCCGGAACAACTACTTGTAGATGATACAAATATACGTTTCGTGCGGGAATCGACCCCGCCACACGCACCACAGTCAATCGCTCAGCCTCAACGCCAACTATGCCGTCAATAAAATGTATGATAATTAATTCTATCAAAAGTTGTATTGAATGTTTAAAACTTAAGAAACAACGAAATTTATTGATGTAAATGATCATGAAATGAAATGGTGTTGAAATTATATTTATTTATTCTCTCTTATATCTTATGACTTGTCACAAATATCAGGCATATTCCCCCCTCAGTTACTCGGTATTTTGCTTAGACATGATTGTTAAGAAGAGATTTTAATTAAGCTTACATTTCTAAATTTTCTCCGGCGCTTAATAACGTCTGTGACGATTCAGTTTGTCTCATACAATTATCATATGAAATCTGATTGTCACTCGTTTATTTTTAAGTGAGTTCTTGGAGTCGACAGTTTTGTTGATGTCTGTCCATTAAAGTTACTGTGTTTTCATTTACGACGGCACAATTTGGATATATACATTTACTAGCTTTTGCCCGCGACTTCGTTCGCGTGGAATAGTGACTTCCGCCAGATTTTTGTTTTTTATTTCTTGTAATAAAAACTATGCTGTGTCCTTTCTCAAGTTCCAAACTATGTCTGTACCAAAATTTATACAAATCGGTTCAGTAGTTTAGGCGTGAAGAAAAGACAGACAGACAGAGTTACTTTCGCATTTATAATATTAGTTTGGATTAACACAGGCTTCTATCATTAAAGGGGCAGACGGAAGGCTCGAGTGACTGTCTAAAAGGTAACCGTGACCCCGGAATATAAAGATTAATAGAAGAAACAAGATTTAGTCAGTCCGAGTCTGACAGTCCCTTTTATCCACACAGGATGGTAGAACTCATTTCATGATGTTGCAACCTAAAAAAGGGGGCAGAGAGAATGCGGGCTTGCGGACGGCGAGTAATGGTTAACTCACCGTCCGAGCAACGACCAGACACTGGTCTAAGGCGTGTCGTGTTCCACGCGGACATCAAGAAGCTGTCAGAACAAACTAAGAAACCTAGTCACGGGGCAATCTAAGCAAGATAGTCTTTTTTATCAAAATAAAATCGTCAAATGAGTCCTCTAACCTAGGGCGAGGCGGGACAGACTGTCAGACTTGTACTGACAAAAATCCACGGTGATCCTTCAATAGCCTTTACGTTCCAGGGTCACGGTTACCTGATGAAACAGTCCCTAACCAAGATACTGCGGCCCTGGAACACAATGGTGGTCATGAGAAGGAACAGGGAGATTTTTAGTCAGTAGATTTGACAGTCACTTCTTCTCCACCCGGGAGGGAGGACTCTTGAGCCTCCAGGGCAAGAGAATGCCACTTGCAGCTTCAGGCACGTGTAAAGCTATTTGCGTGAAATAAAAATTTAGGATAGAGTTTCGTAGGTAACTATAGTTTTCTTCAGGAGTTTGATCGCGGAGTTTTTCTAGTGTGTATCTAAAAAAACATTTATTAGACACATCTTTAGCAGAAAACTTGTGACACGTGTATGTTTTTTTATTAATATAGTTATAGGAATAATAAGGGTTTGAAGAAGGTATTAGGCCATTTTGTTTTATTTGTCAGAATCGTGGTGCACAGAGGACACTTATTAACAAAAAAATGACGTCATGTTCTAAAGCGTCAGGTTACGACGAAATATAGGTCGAAAATAAAACCTTCAAGAAATAATATTTTCGTCTTTATATTGAATAATGACGACATCATTACAAAATCTTCAAACCCCTTAGATAAATAGTGTCAAGTAATAACAATTTAAAGATTCTACTACTAGAATTAAAGCCTCGATTCGATTTGTGAGGTGTGTGATTCGATTTTCATACAAATCCAATTCAACTTCGTGGACCTTTTTTTTTGTGGATTTGAAGTCATCAAATGAGTCCTCTCTGTCTGGGCGGGGCGGATGGGACCATCTGACCAAAAACTTACTCTGTTTCTCTACCCATTTTTTTTAAACGTTGCCCCACACTAGGAACTTCTCTTGTATCGCGGGTGCGTTTACAAACAGAGAAACTCACATACACACACACCCAGACCCGAAACAACTACTTGTAGGTCACAAAAACATTTGTTCCGTGGGGGAATCGAACCCGCGACACGCTGCACAGCAGTCCAATCGCTCAGCCACTGCGCTAACTGTGCCGTGGCATTCCAAGGTCCCGGTAGCGTATTACGTTGTGTTATAGAATTTCTTGTAATATGACTTAACGCGGTCCCAAATTACCTGGTTTGCCAAGGGATACCGTGTTACCCAGTATTATGTTGCGGAGGTCAGATAAGCAGTGGCTCCATGTAAAAGACTAACTGGTGTTCAACTGCATCTAGTTAGACTGGAAGTTCACCTCTACATAGTTGGAAAGCTACTGATGATAATGCATAAAGCGGTTTCTTCATAACATTTACGATAGCAACTAGGTTTTGCTTTTGAATTAAAAAGGTTGCTACACTCAATTTCTCCTGTGTTGTGGGTGCGTTTACAAACATTTAAACTCACATTCGCACTCAGTGCAGTGTTTCTGGAATTTTATTACGAAGTTCATTGAAAATTGTACAAAAATCTGTTAAAAGTATTTCAAGTTACAGGAACTACAATGATAAATGACTGAAAAATGCGACTGTAATTAGTCAGCAATCTATCACAATCAACGTTAATTTGAGCAGCGGGTTCAAACTCTCTTTCAATTAAATGTTCAACATTTTTTCAAGAGTTTTTCTTCTTAGTTTGCGTTTCTTCAGCACAAAGAAAGGTTCACTTGAGAAAATTCGATAATTTTATCGGTATTTTTTAAATCGTTGTTGAGTTTATTAATTGGTCTGCGGTTTAGTTTAATAAACCATGCAAATTGAATCTCTATTTAATTGTAAATTATTCGTTTAAACATTTTCTTCGTATACTTGTTCTTTTTCTTTTTACAGTCTTTAAACGAGGGAATATAATTCAAATTAAATATGTAAATATTTTTGGGTGTGGTTTATACATATGTATGTAAAATATAAATTTTAGTAAGCGACTACAAATTTTGAGCGTAAAATAATAACAGAATCTTGTAGACAATTTTTGTTTAAGAATTAGTATATTCGGTTAAAATGCTAAAGATAAATAAAGATAAAGATAAAGAAAGAGAATACTTCACACTAAAACCAACAGTAACATCGCCCTATCAAACCATATTGACATTTACTTAGAACAAAATCCTAAAAAATACATGCGCCAACATTTCACTAGTTTCAGACCTAGACCGAATCTAAACAAAGACCAATCCGATGGATAGCAATAGTCAGTACATTCACCAGTCTTGTCTAGACCAATTCCTTCACGTAAATAAGTCTAACATCTTCGTCCTTTTGAGCCTGGCTGGAGAAAATGACAAAGTCTTTCCGCGCTCAATTGAAAAATGTGACAGGTTCTTATTTTAGACCTGCCGACTTTCATTTGTTTTTTTTTCAGTATTTTACGGCTATAACAAAAAATATAATCAGTTATATCGCGAACTACAAGTTATCCTTGCTAACATTATAAAATAAGCGAAAGTGACTGTTTTTAGGTCGAATGTATGGTAAACCTTTGTATGGTATACAGATCGATGGTACCCCGGAGATAGTAAAAGGTTACTTCTTTAAGCATATAACGAGTGGTGAGAGAAACCACAGAATATTTAAAGAGCGAATCTATGAATATTTTGAAATATATTCCTGACCCGCTGCTTCGTGTAAATGTTAAAAATATTCACCTATAGCTACTTTGCGATGTAATTAACGTAATAAACGACACGAAACTTTCAATATCATGTCCATATGTTGTTCCGAGACAATGAAAATTGCTTATCCAGAAAATATCAAGATAAGTTAATACAATGAGCACAAAATATAGACATTTCTAACAAATAATGTCCTATGATATCTTTACAAAATTATTTGTTAGGATAAACTTGGCTATTGTAGTATTTGATAGTAGTGTACCTATTATACCAATTTTATTGTATCTATTGACTAGCTTAACAATCCCTTAGTCATGTATAAGATTTTTCAAAGAAAATAAAGAAGAAAGACTATTAGTAAATAGAAAAAACGTCTCGCAAATTGCTGTCTTTGCAGAAAATGTTTTGATTTCGCCTAATAAGCAGTCTAGCAAAAAAAAATCTTGTCGCGTGGTTATTGGCAAGCAACTTATTCAACTGACTGAAGCCCTCGCCCAAATGCGTAATCTTAATGTAGGAAAATTTGGAAAAAAGAAAGTAAAACTATACTTTGTTAGAGAAGTTTCCTTTAACTATTGTGCTCATATTAAAACTGAGTAACATTTAATTTAAAAAGAACAGTTAGATTTTTTACTTGTGACTTCTTAATACTGAGTATCAGTATCTTAAAAATCTCTGTACTTTTGGCGAATTTACATTATGTCTAGTTTCTTCAGGCCACTTTAATAAAATCGAACTTACCACCTAGTTACAACGCGAGTAAATATTAGACCCAATGAAGTTTTTTATTGTCCGCTTCACGACATCTTTTCGCCATGAAGTGGATCTCACTTCGCCTGTATCAAACCATTGATGCCTCAGACATTTGTATGTACACTTGTACAGCAGACCGGTTCTCACCGCCGCCTCGCGTGGTGCACTGCCGATACTTTCATTTTGAAGCTTCCGCCCGACCGCGCGGATAAGCGTTTTAGTGTAAGTATCGCCTTATAGCCTTTGTCAAACAGACAGGCGTGGCGAATGCGAAGCGTGACCTTTTTATTTGTAATGTATGGAATTGTTTGAATCCAGTCACATAGAATAAAATATAATATAAATATAAATATTCCACAACTATCACACAACGCCATCTAGTCCCAAGCTAAGCAGAGCTTGTTTTATGGGTACTAGACAACTGATAAACATACATATATATATTTTTTAAATACATACATATTATAGATAAATTACAGCCAGACACAGAACAAATGATCGTGCTCATCACACAAACATTTGTCCTGGGTGGGAATCGAACCCACGACCTCCGGCATAGCAGTCAGGGTCACTAACCACTAGACCAACAGGCCTGTCAAGAAAACCGAAAGCGATCCGATAGCGTGACAGAACTATCGGACTGACGTCTCGCTTCGGTTCGGTATCGCTTCGGACTCGCTTGTCTGTTTGACAAAGGCATATAGGTACAGTACATCGTCAACATTCGAACAGAAACCCACATAGTAAAAAAAAAACAAAAGAATGTGACAGCCATCAATATAAAGAAAATAGCTCAAGTTATCAGTACCGAGCAATTTAATAACAACGTCAACTTCATCGTCCTCGGGAGTCCCGTGCACAGTAGTCCAAACGTTTTGGGCGGTCAAGTGACGTCTACCAACGTCTAATCTGAGCAATTAATCCCCTGATTGCTCTAAATGGGGCTTTGTCCTGTGCCATCGTAGGTTATTGGGCAATACATCTGTATATGTTGGTAGCATGTGATACAGTTGCTCTGTTTCGTATAAGATGGGTCGAGGAATTTGTGAAGTGAATATGTTGATATGGAATGATTGGATTTACTTTTGTCTGGATTCAGATGTCATCTGAAAAAATACTGGTCTAATATGGGGTTCTGTGTATTCTGTAAGTGTATTTAAAAATGACTGTCGTGTGTTCGTGAATTTTATGACACGTTTTAGTTTAAAATTCTCATTTCAATCGTTTTTTTTGTTGTTAGTAATCCACGCTGCTCCACATTAAAGGCCTCCCTCAAATACTGAAACTTCGATACAACATTAAAAAAAAACAACCCCGGCAGGCGTTTGGCAAGGTCCGTCTGCGAACAGCTCCACCTGATCCTTAATCGTACGGTGAGGTACTCATTACTTGCTCACACCTAAGGCGATTGGAAATCACTTCGCACAGTCCGACGCTCTCGGCGTCTCCCGCTGTAACTGGGGCGTGAGTTGGAGGATGTCCTCTCCCTCACGCATTCCGCCTCCTCCTTTGCTATTTACCACACCTCAGGTACTGTAAGTAGAAAAGGAAACCATCAAAGATAATACCCAGAAACAATCTAGCAAACATTAACCCTATCCATACCTAACCATGCATTCCCATTTCCCTAACTAGATAAATGGCTCCACATAGGCTAGCTATACATAAGCATGAGATTAAGTCCACGGGGACACGTCACGTAATGTCCGTCTGGTGTCGTGCTATGCATAATAAATAACGATGGTGTATACAGCACCTAATGCCCATAAACATTTAATCAATGTACGATTAATTTGATGGTGGATGTGTAGGTTGGGGTAGGTCATGGTTTTAGAGGAATTGTTAAAGATTTGAAAAAAAGGGAAGAGCGAAATATCATGAGTTTTGATCAGCAATACTCGTATCTGTGATGGAAAGATGTATAGGGCTGTTAAGAAGCTACTATCTATATACTCGTAATACAAATTAATTTCTGTTGGTTAGTCTCGCTAAAACTCGAGAACGGTTGGACCGATTTGGCTAATTTTGGTTTTGAATTACTTTTGGAAGTCCAAGAAAGGTTTAAAAGGTGAGTAAATATGATAAAATTATGAGGAATATAGTAAAAGCAACAATTTCGTTTTCCATTAGAAACTATTCCTACCTGTCAAATAGTTGATGTTCAGAAATCAATACTTTTTTATTTATTGATTCTAAGGCGGTAAGAAGTTTCCCGAATCTGCTAGTAAATTATAGAAACCAATTTCAATCCCGTTCTAATTCAAAATACAGAATCACAAAACGCTAAATTACCATTTGACAATTTACAACCAAATTCAGGCACTGCGAGAATTGAAGTTAGTTTGACAAAACGGAGGCATTAGCACAAGATTTCCGTATTTTTTATTTTACCTACAGATTCCTTAAATTATTTACGGTATTTTTGTTTTGTTGATTAAATTAAGTTACCATTAACTGTACTATCGCGGACACTCCCGCCTGACCACCACTAAGCTCATTTTTGCTTGCACTTACAATATAGAAACGTTCTCTAGCCCCGCCCCGTTTCCTTTGTGTAGAAATAATGAATGAAATACAATACCGATCGGCCGAGCGCACTGACGACGCACGCCAAACGAGTTTTTTTTTAAAACTGCTATTTGAATTATAAAAATACTTTAGCTTAAATTGGCCTGCGTTACTGACGATAAGTATGTGTGTGTGTTTTTTTTAACTTTGTTGAAACTGGCTTACGTTACCTTAAGTGTTTGTGTGTGTCGGAAATTCGGAATTCACTGATTTCTTATTTATTCATTTATTATATTTCAATTTATTATAGTAATCTTATCAAATCCTATGCTATTGACGGGCAATAGATAAGCTTTTTTTTAGCGTTGTAAAATCATCAAATGAGTCCTCCCACCCAGGGCAGAGCGGGAGGAACTGTCAAACTCGTACTGATTAAAATCCACGGTGTCCTTCAATAGCCCTTTACGTTCCGGGGTCACGGTAATTCGTGAGTCCCGCGACCCCTGGCAGGCTTTGGCCCTCTAGAGGGGGGCCCTGTCATTTTGCTGACACTCTTAGAGGCGCGCGTGGAACACAACGCGCTGTCGACCCGGGCATGGTCTATGGTCGGACAGCGAGTTGCCCATTACTCGCTGCCCGCATGCCCGCGCCTACGATGGCCGGAGATCGTCTGCCGACGTCCGTCGCCGTGGGCGTCTACCACTGCGGCTGGGGTGTAGGGAGGACGCTGTCATCTCCCTCACACGGCCCGCCTCCTCCTTCGCGAGCATGACTGCTTCGCAGAAGGAGGCGACCGCCATTAGTCTCGCCCTAATTTTACCTAAAGTAAATAAAACAAACAGATATTCGTAAAATATTTATTAGGGTTCAATATAGGAACTGAATCAGTAAAAATAGGTTAAACACAAAATCATAGAAAAAGTTATGAAATTAACTTCAAGGAGTGACATAGACAATAAGGGCAGGGAGGGGGTGAGCGGGCGCAGCCACTGGCGAAAGCTAGTTACTTATAATAATAATATTTTAAGTTAATACTGATATCTTTACAGTGGCAAACATTGTTTCTTTAAAACCAAACTAAGAAAATGAAACAGATATTGCGTGAGTAAGCGAGAAAGTATACAATAATACCCGTGCATAACGTAACATACAGAATTATTTAATTTTAATTATGCCTATTATTAAAATTAGACTTTCTAGTTAAATTGTTCAACAAATCAAATATTTGTTTGTTTGTTTTGTTTTGTTTTTTTTTTTAAAACGTTGCCCCACACTAGGAATTTTCTCCTGTGTCGTGGGTGCGTTTACAAACATAGAAATTCACATACGGAAACACCCAGACCCGGAACAACTACTTGTAGGTCACACAAATATTTGTTCCGCGCGGTAATCGAACTCGCGACACGTTCCACAGTAGCCCAATCGCTCAGCCACTGCGCTGTGTCGTCATATTAAAATTTTTGTTGCTCGGTTAGCAACAAAAAGTGGCGATTTTTTTCGCTATTTCGCGGTTTCCTATAATGGAGCCCCTCTCTATGTAAAGCACGACGAACTGTGCGTAGTGATACTTCATACTACTCGGCGAACACTCTCGTCGGAGTAAACTCGTTCCCTTGTTGGTAGGTGTTCACCAAACGTTGGACGTTTTCCTCAGGAATGAGAAACGGACGTAGTACCCGCGGTCTTTCCTCTAAGACACCCTCTTCTTTATGGCGTCTGATCCATAGCCGCGAAGTGTTTCTCTACAAACAATAAACAACCTCATAAGTCACAGATACAAATTTTTAAAAGTGTCAACCTGAAACTTTAAATCGGTTCTCTATCTAAACATAAATCTGAAATGCCATTATTTATTTTAGTTAAAAGTCATAATTTGTCCGAATAATAACTTGCCCCAACATAAGATCACATGTTATCACATGCCATAACATTAAAATTCCTTAATACAATATGTCCTAAATACTTAGGACATATGACTAGAATTTTTGATCAATATATTTAATGAATTTTTTAGTTAACGTGTTCTGGATAATGATTTTCGGACAAACAATTTTAAGAGATGAAAAGGGATACCTTTTAATCAATACAAAACATATTATATTTTCCCCTTTATTTACACCTACTCTGGTGTTATTTATGTGTAGGTAATAAAACTGCGGCTTGGGCCCGATTTTTTTGTCATATTATAGATATATTTAGAACAAAGCATGTTCTTATTTCGGCATGCAATTTGACACAAAGAAAATAGTTACACAAACAAAGGGCCTTTTGTTTATATTTTTTAGCAAAAAAATTGAAAACCGCAAACATAATAGATATTGTGCTTTGTTATCACTCTTTAAACTTTGTCGGCAAGGATTAAAATTCTTTGATGCCTTCTACTATTTCTAATTGCTTTGTTATACTAAAGTAAAAAATAGGAAGTTCGGATTTGTCCGAGATATTAATATCATTTTCCATTCAAACTAATCTGAAGCTCATTCGAAATAGATACGAATGATCTTTTTGTAACGAAAGAAATTACGTTTGTATTGGCATTAAAAAAAATAAGACTTACAATTTAGTTTTTTTTCTGTTTGGACACAACTACCAAAGTTGTGTCCGGGGGCCTAAAATGTCCGCTTTAGTCGAAGCGTAAATAGAATAATAATATGAATTACATTACAATTCGTAAAATGGTCACAAAGTGACAATCCATAATATTAACTGCGTTTGTAACTAGTTGATTCATAGTAGTATGCAATTGATTCTGCTAAAGCGCTCATCTTATCCCTTGGGTATCATCACAAATCATCTATAGCTACGTATAACGACGACTCGGGAGGCAGGTTGTGGGCTCACGTAGAAATAATAATTGTTTGACCCATATGCTAAGTCGTGCTTGGCACCAAAAGTTTTAAACAAGATTATGATATTAACTATTGAAATACCTAATAACTAATGAATTACTTATAAGATACAGTGGCAAAGATTGTTCTTTGAGAATCAAAAACAGAAATAAAAACAACTGAGATATTAGTGCGTGTCTTAGCGAGAAAAAGGAAAATAAGTATTTGAGTTCGCGAAGTAATATTCTATTTGTTTCTAGTTTAATCATATACTTTTACTCTTTATATAACGAGCTAAAAAGTTTTTAATTATTTACACAAGATGATAATTATTTGCATGAAACACTTTAAATCGTTCGTATTAAAAAAAGAAAGTCGTTTAAAATAACAAAATGTATCATAATAATAAGTATTAAAATAATCTATTACTTACGCTCATATGCAGCTGCTCAGCGATTTGACTGAAGTTAAATCCTTGTCCATTCTTCTATTCTGAGATTTCTGGAAGACATTATGCACAAAATGTTCTAGCACAGGTTCTCAGGAGTCCAATATTATTGCACAGGTTAACGTTTAGGCAATCAAAGGTCAGGTAAACAGAGCAATGGTCAATATTAAAAAGGTCCGGTGAGCGCGCCAAACTTCGCGCGTAAAATTCGCAAAAAAAAAGTGTACAGAGGACACGTCAGTAACCTGCGTAGAGCAGATTGCAACTAATAACGTTGACTCTTTCCTCATAGGCCCAAACTGTAAGGGGGCGTGGCTCGGTGCCTCCGCATGATTTAGGCGAAAAAATTTTTAACTGGTCAGGCGGAAAAGTCCGCGATAGTACGTCACAAAAACTTGAAAGTCGTTCTAGGTTAAGAACAGAGATTCGTGATATGACTTGCAGTAACTGTTAACAACTAGTATACTAAATAAAGCTATTCAAAGACATAAAAAACATAACTTTACAGACAATTCTACACCCCATAAAACGGACACTCTTCTAACGTTAGTATTTAAATAAATAACGCTAATAATACTCTGGGGGCCAACACCAAATAATATAATAAACAAATAGACGAGATACAGATATCGTTTTTGGCGAACGTGCCTATTACGTTATTGGCCGTTTTCATAGGGTGCTTCACAAGGCATAAGATGAAGCGGGAAACGTAGTCTAAATTGAATATAAGTTTTGGTTCGACTAATACCAGTATTTCGACTGAAATCAGATAATTAATCAGAGATTTAAACTACATGAATTTTCTAGAAATAGACGTAACATAAGTAGGTATCTGGAATAAGATGTGATAAAATTCATATTGACAGTCAAAAAAAAAAAATAAGCTGATCTGGATCATAGGCTTCATCAACTCTTAAGTCATGTGGCACAAATAAATTTCTTGAGTGCTTTGTTTAACACAAAATCTGTCATAAGTAACCCATTCCTGGAAAACCAACAATAGTTTTTCAAATAACTAGAAATAAATATCCACTTTCTAAAACCCGCTTCAGCTAGTCGCTTGTAGACCAGCCGGTTTCGGAATAGGCATGTAAAAAGGCAGGGCGCAATGCATGCCAATTCGTCCGCGCCGGACACCGTCCGACAACCAAGTACCGACAGCAAACTCATTTCATAAAGAGTTCTAACATTTTTGTATTTAAAGCTATTGCATAGCTTTTACCGCGGACTCTGAGCGCGACGACCGAATCAAGAAATCCAGGTTTACCGCGGTAGTCCACGAGTGCCACACGTATTTTTTTTTGTTATTTTTCAAAGTTTGATTTTTATACTAATATTTGAAGCTTTCATATTTACCTAACGCCATTTGTCAAAATTTACTTAGGTAGCATTTACATACTCGTATGTACATTTCTTTGCAACTTTTTCACCATCAATAACGCTGATATCTATAGCTATACAGACCTCTAGATAAATTCCTCATTTAAAAAACTTTGAATAAACAACGCAAAGTTTTTTCGTAGTTGTTGCGTTTATAGTAATTCCTAAGACTTTTTAGGAACCACTGTGAGACTAATAAAAAATATTGAATTTTAAAACTGAAGTTGTAAATAAGAACCATAAAGCTGTTCCTGAGTATTTTCTTCAAGTATCAACGAATGAAATTTTCTATTTACTATCACACTTTTGTGCAGACCGTACGTCCCGGTGTCGGGCCGTGACCGGTGTGCGAATCAAACCGGAGGGCAGTTTCAATTTGCCGTAGGCTCGACCCGCGCTACTAACACTTTAGTGCAACCTGACTTCTAGGTATTGTCGCCTTTACGTGCACATACGGTCTTACCAATTATTATTGTTGAAAGGACACTTATGGCAAAGACAGAAAGCAGTATTTTAGCGTGATGTTCAAAGAGGAAAGAGAAAAATAAATTCTTCACGCATCGCGAAGAATTTATTTTTTGACCTTTATTGTCCCACTTGACTGCTGGGCAAAGCTCCTTCTTCTGTGCAGCCTTTTCTTGCCAAGGTCAAAGATAATGACCTATAGAATTAAAATTACCAAGAAGCCTAGAAGTAGGTCTCAGTATTCAAGAGAAACTGCAAGATTTGCTCATTATAATTAACCCTAAAAAATCTTAATGGACCAGATCGAAATCTAGACCAACTAGTGTTAATAACTCCCACATTTTTTTTCATTTTATCAAAGTAAGTAAAAATAGGTAAAAATAAATGAATTTTTGCTATCGCAAAAGTTTAGCTCCATTTTCAACGCTTATCTTAAGTATCAAAATCTATTTCGGTCCTTATTGAAGTATATCACTAAACGTAATGGCAAATACATTTGGAGAATTGAGAATGTAATGACGCCCAAGGTCATATATTAACAGTCTCTGAGGTCAAGGTCAAAATGTTTGAACTCTTAATTTATTATTGAATTTTTTCTTATCATTCTTCAGCTAAGCAGTTCTAGAAAGGGTTTCGTTTTGAGAATTAATTTTATGGATCCACGATAAATGAAACCTTAGAAATAATATTAATATTCTTGAACTATTTTTGGGTTCTAAGAATAGAAAATTACTGTAGAATGTAAAATTTATCTATTGTTTGTTTTCTAAAATGTCGATTCTATACCCAACAAAAACAAAGTTAAATGCAAAGATTTAGTGATGCTTTCATAAAGGTTGTATTTTGCATAGGTACTTCGTTCATCGAAACTTTAATACCAAACGGTCCTATGATCTTTACGGTCTAGATCTCCATTTGAGGTCCTTTCGGAAGTCGTAAAAGAACAGATTCCTATAGCTACTGTCGGTAATATCTGAGGGCGGATGGCTCTCATTGGCCATGGTACGTAAATCCAGACGTCTTTGGGTTTCGTCATAAATAAGTCAATAAAAACTTTAACATGAAATGGAGGTAACGCTAGGTCACTGAGCAGATGTCAAATATTTTCGAGAATCTCGGTTTTTATTTAAGTACAAGACAAAAGTCACAATTCCTATCCTGATCATGTACCGATCCCTTATTGTACAGAACACAAAAGGATTTAACTTTTAAAATTCCGCACACCAAAAACCGATTGTCACGATTTCTCTTACAGTAAGCAAAAAAAGAAGAAAAAAACTTCACTATCTGATATTCGAATATAAATTTCTGATTTACCGGTCGACCTGCAAAATTCGAGATTCAAGATTCTCTCTCAAATTGTCGCCGCGCGTGAAATTTTAAAAATATTCCTGAACGAAACGTATGTATTGTAAATAGAATATTTTGTGTGGCAATGGCGTTGTGTGATATGCATCTTACGTTTAATATTGAGTACGCCGAAAGAGGTAAAGGGAAAACGTTGAGCGTGCAGTTTTGAAATATCGTTAGTTAGTTTCCGCCATGCTCTGTCGATGACAGGAAATGTGAAGTCAATATGGCTGCTGACGTAACGGGGTTAATTTTTACTGGGAGCTGAGAAATAACTTTTAGCTTCACTCAGTCTTTATGGAGACTATTCGGTAGCACATAACTTAGATTAAGTGAATATCTACTAGCTACAACGATAATGCAAACATTCAAAATACCAGTAAAAAACTTTATTAAGTTTAACGTGTTTCATCATCATCATCATCACATCAGCCGTAAGACGTCCGCTGCTGAACATAGGCCTCCCCAATAGACTTTCAATAGGACCGGTTGGAAGCGGCTTGCATCCGTGATCCTGTGGTCTTCATACGATTGTCTGCCCACCTTGTGGGTGGACGTCCTACACTGCGCTTGCCGGTGCGTGGACTCCATCGGCCATCAGTTCTGCATGCTATATGGCCTGCCCACTGCTATTTAAATTTGCTAATTCGTTGGGCTATGTCGGTAACTTTGGTTCGCCTACGAATCTCCTCATTTCTGAGTGGATCGCATTGCAGAGAGACTCCGATCATAGCCCTCTCCATAGCTTGTTGGACTATATTGAGCTTACTAATGAGGCCTATATAGTAAAAGACTACGTTTCGGCGCCATACGTCATCACTGGTTGGTCGAAAACTTTCGACTTGAGGCACTGAGTTTCCCGTTTCCCGAACGCTGCCCAGTCGAGTCGGATTTGTTGAAGTTGAACCTACCTAGTGCGACGGTTTGTCCCAGACTTATGAGTCTACAACTTCTAGAACCTGTTTAAAGTTGCGTCGCGTTTGCGTTGTGTTTAAAGTTGTAGAAATAGTGAAAGCTTAACAAACAATTGTTTCTTGGCTAGGAATCCATGCCAACAAGCACATCTCACTACCATAAAAATTTCCAATATTACTTTTTCACGTAAAAACGTTGTATGGTCTGAATGGATTTGGATGAAATTTTTCAAACATATAGTTTATAACTTGGACATACACAAAAAATACAGTTTATCCCAGTAAGACGTTTCTGTGGGATAATTACCGAACTATAATTTTATGACTAATACAAAAGTAACTTACCCAACACTGCTTAAAGTCACTTATTTGATTCCTCTAAGCATGATTTCACTCTTGAACCCAATAAAACCTTCTTAATTTAACCCATTAACAAACTAAAATCTTAACATCCACATTAATTAATTCATGCTCGTACAGTGCACACTGTCGAGAATCGCCAGTAGCATCCAAAATGCGCCTGTTGCAACGCTGGCCTGTCACAATCGATCTTCGTCGAGTCCCAGCGAGATTTACGACCGACATGATGCGTATTGCCCGTACATTTGACGTTAAAAGCTGACGTGCGCGAAGTGAGCCGGCGATGTACGTCTGAAATATAGTGTCTGATTGATATTCATTGTTTGTTATGAGTTGTGTTTATGGATAGACTGGACTCTAAACAGGAAAGAAGATATTTTTTTGTCATAATTCTGAAATCCTGGTATGTTACCCCCATAAATAGAGTCAGAGAGAAATTTTTCCAATAAGTAAACTCTATCTTTCTAAACTTATCTATGGACGCAGTATATAATTAGTAGGTAATGAAAAGAAATAATAATATCTGACGTTTCACAACAAACTGCTTTACTGAAACTAACAACCGATGTTTTTTTATAGTGATTTCTCTTCTCATCAAACATTGTTTCTATAAAATAAAATAATGCTTAATATAATCAGTGGTACAATTGAATCCTGAGTCACAAAATTCTCCATTAACATGTTTTTCAAACTAAAATTCAAAAGTCATGTTCTAAAGATTGCACTCTCGCACTTAAATAGAATTAGCTCACAATTTCAAAATTAAGGTTAACTAATTTATTACAATTTTAATACATAATCGATATGATCATAAACATAATCGTTATTTGAAACAAAATTATAGTAGATCAATAATAATGATGGGTTCCGTGACTCAAGGGTACAAATTATGTTAATTTTTGGACCCAAGACGGTGTAACATATCGAAAAGTTTAACCGATTAAGCTAAGACTTTTTTTTAGTCGCAAAAGAACGTTAAAAATGCGAATTTTAATATGAGTTCCTAAGTAGTTTAATGTTTAAATTAAACTAGCCTTAGGTAGTTGAAAATTATCCCACGGGAATTTAAGTAATTTAAGTATTATTATTGCCTATGTCTTATTTAAGACAATAAGATATCTGTGAAAAATTTTACCTACAACCGTTCTACAGGAGAAATTATAAGAGTGGGTGATTAAAAAGAAGAAAATAGTTTTGTATTGTTTACGTGTCCAATATAACAAATATATTAAAAAAAAATAGAGATGGTCATACCTACCAATCTTATGCCACTTTAGTTAACCCTAACTGTGCTCGCTTTATATACTTTTTCACCGGACTTCATATTTTAATGCGTCGCCAACCGTGAACGGTGCAGCTAAAATTATGTGTTAATTTGTTTACATGCTACAGTTTGACGTGTCTCCGTAATTTATGGCCACATTCTGTTTTTGTAGAGTATAATTTCACGCTATTTTCTCTCTCGGTGAGAGCAGAACTTTATATGACACCCACTTACGTTCGTCGGTAGTGGCTTAATTTTTCAAAAGAGTTGAGTTAATTTAAATTGAAATCAGAGTTCTTAATTTTACTAGCAGATTCAGAAGTAGCTTAAAATAATTATGTTTTCCTATATCAATTGGAAAATTATAAGAATAGTTTTAATTGTTTTCATTAATATAGCTTATTTTGTATTAAATTTTTCGATATTTACACCCAAATAATGAAATATATTCAGAGGCATTTTTTATTTGCACAGATTATTAATTTGCTTTCAACATGAGAAAAAAAAAAACAAATGTTCTCATTTGTTATTTTTTGTCTCAATACTATTTGCTGTTACTTACCTATTAACAGAAACAAAAAAATAATCTTGTTTTTGTTAAAAAAACGGCTGCAGTTACTGTCAATATATTTTTTTACCAAAGAAAAGTATTTTTAATTTAAATGGCCGGCAAGGTTTTCATTTCTTGTACAAATTAATACAATATTTGGCTATTCAAACAATGCAACACTCGTAACATGAACAATATAGTTATTCAATACTGTAACTGTAAGGTGGAGTACACAATAGTTTCTCGCCCCGGGACATTTTGTATTACATTTATAACTGGGGCGTTGTAGCCACAAGTTTCTTTGAAGCTAGTTTGTAGGTTCAATGTTGAATTTTTTTAGGTATTATTTATAAACGATACGTGGGTCTTGTTAATGCATGATTAAAAATAATTAAGACCTGGTTTAGAAAAGAATTTACTAATAATTTATCGAATATTGACAACTTAGCTGAACACACAATAAAGCTGACTTTCTGCATGGCACAAGAGTTACTTGAAAATAATAACTTAGAAGAAAAAGAATATCAAAAGACATTCGTGAGTTATGTTCTCATTAAGGGTAATGATATGACATGATGTAAAACTTCATGAAGTATTTTTATTTAGTAATAGGGCTCGTGCATTCTGCGCCAATTTCGATTAAGATAATCAAACTTAAACAAAATCTGTCTTATTCATATTTTCAATTACGACAAACAATTGCCACATCCTTAAGCCCCTAACTCAAAACATTAATTTCCTAACAACCTCATCGTCGTGTACTATTAATACCTGCATACACGAGTCATGTATCTCCCATCCTACACAACACTACACTAGACAATATAGATCATCATAAGGATGGTACGGGGTACAAGCAAGTTATTACCCTTCGCTTATGGGACATAATTCAACGGATCGCCCCGTCGCGACCGTCAGCACCACCCATTAGTTTTTTCATCTATTTTAAAACGCTCTTCACTGTTGATACTTTTTTTTCCTTTTTGTTCCCATAATTGTGTACATGGATAGCTTTTTATGAGCTTTTTAGTTTCTAAGTGTAAATTATTTTAGGTCGTTGTGGTATAGCATCCTGTATCCATTGATAAGATCTATTGTAATGGTTGTTATTAACAGAAGATTCATATAATAGAGACTTATAACTCTTTTTTCTTGCTTCGTAGCTTTATTATCCGCCTGTGAATTCCAGTAAATCACGTCGTTCTCATAAACTACTTATAAGCCTCATATATCTGACTGATTCCTTGACAATACAACAGTGCTGGTTTATAAGAAGCAGAAGCAGTTTTAGATCTTCTGCTTCTAAGCGTAAAACTAACAGATTTACTTAATTTTGGATCTTTATCATTAACATACTATCTTCCACATGATCAAACTGTGGTAATAAGAGTAATGAGACTCAATGTTCCTCTCGCCAACGTTACTCAATGAGGCCAACTAAAAGCTAGTTTCGTATTAAAATAAATAATAAATTAGATTGCTCTACATTTTTTAAAATATGGTTGGAAAATATTTAGTATTTTTACTTAGTTTTTTTATCGTGGTTTTATCAAATGAGTCCTCCCACCCAGGACTGGAGGGACTGTCCGACTTGCACTGATTAAAATCAAAGAATTATTAAAATACGTACAGTTTTTTTTTTATCGTGGTTGAATCATCTAATGAGTCCGGCCCACCCAGACTGGAGGGAGTGTCAGTGTCTTGCACTGACTAAAATAAAATAATGATTAAAATACATTACATTACATGACAAGCATTTTAACTTACCTACTGATCAAACAAAGGGCCTTAAGATGATGCAAAGTATCTCATTTCTAAATCTTTTTTCTTCCTCTGAACTTATTATAACCTGTCACACATTCATAATGAGACGGTCATAACAAATCACGTTATTTTCGTGTTGATTATTTTCGAAATTTAAATTTACTGTCAACGCAGACGGATGTCCATAGAGTCGAAATTAATGCTCCTGCGCCGAGTTAAAAAAGATTAAATTATTAGTTACGGATGACAGTCATGATGTTTTACGTCAGTTCATTGATGCTTGAAGTTTTTGATTGTAAATTATAATTAGATGCGAAGATGGTTGTGATAAATTAGATGTTTTGTAAATCTTATTACATGAAACGTCAATATATTTATTGACGATTCTACTGGATATTTAAGAGCGTACCTTTATTAAAAACTAGCTGTTACGCTTCGCTGTGGCACAAAAACACAGTTTTTTCGCGGTTGCGGATATCTGACTGATGCAAAAAAATAGATAAAAACAATCCTTGATGCGGATTATATATCATGCTAAAATTTCAGCTCAATCGGTGCAGAACTTTTTGAGTTTTTGAAGCATACACAAACCAACATAACATTTTTTATACATATACATATTTTATATATACAGTATAGAAAAAAATTAACAAGGTCTTTTTCTTTATGGAGTAGAAAATCGTCAAAATATGAGTCCCCCGCTTTGTGTAGAGCAGAAGGGACTAACTTTCCTCCTTCTATAGATTTTTGTATTCCAGTATAAAATTGAATATTGTATCAATACCTTTTTCGTTATTTTGAATATGAAGTAAAAAAAACGAAGGCCCTTAAATATCCCTGTCCAGAAAATGACTTAACGTTTTAATCAATTTCGAGGTTATTATATTTGAACAAAACAAAGTATACGAGTCCGATAAATGCATAAAATACGTGCGATTTAAAAATTTAATCGCGATTCGAATAAAAATCACAGAGAATGGGTAAAAAAGCCGTATAAAAAATAGGTAGGCTTAACCCCTCAGCTGGCGGGGCGGGTCGAAACGACACAGGTAATTAGTGAACTGGTTGCGACAATTTGTCACGACTATATACGTACATGTTTTGCTTGGTTCTTTTTGTTGTTTTTCCGCTGTTGTTATTTTGGTGGGTCTATTATTTGTGTTTATATTGAGAGTTACGTGTATTTGGTAATCGGTTGAGTTAGAGAGTTTTTTTACAAGTTTTTATTTATAAAAACAAAAAATAGTCTGAGTGGTTACCTACGTTACGGTGATAAATATAACAATTTTAAAATTTTACAGTGTTTTGTATGTGCTTATAAATGCACAGTCACGAGAAATGAAATTAATACACTATTAATTTTTTTCTAGACTGTATTGATTAACGTCTTCCGTTTTATTGCACGTAGTATTTTGGAAGTCAGGAAGAATTACGATTTAGAAAAAGGTTTTAGATATTACGAGTATGTTCATTAGATAATAACTTTTCAATTAATTTGAGTGCTTCCAATTAATTGATCGCCGCAGTTCATAGACTTGTTAATTCAAAAATACATGGTCATACGAGCCATGACTACTCGACAGGTATTGTAAGAGTACAATAAAACGTAGACTAGTTCACATTCCGTTCCAAAAATAACTAGCCCAGTTTCCATTTAAAAAATAGCAATATATCTAGCATGAAATAAAAATACTTTTAAAGCTAAAAAAGCGTTTTACACACCCAAGAAGAAATATTAAAGTAAAACTGCTATTGCACAGTTTTATTCCATTCTTAGCCGAGAAGAGAAAACTCCAATTTTGTCTCTCATTTTGTATTCGCTTTGGACTCAAATCATATTTTAGTTGTCGCCACCGGGGAGCGAGGACGCGGAGATTAATATTTTTATACCGAATATAGCTGTATTGTGAGGTTAAATTGTAATAAATTGTGTATTTTGTGCTTATTTTTGAAGAAAATTTAATAAAAGGGCTAATGTGTGCTTCTACAGAAATTTGAAAGTAGGTTTCAGCTAATATGATTAGAAGATTTCAAAATCTAGCACACTGCAGGATATCCATGCGTTAATAGCTTGTGGAAAAAACCGTCTAGGTATTAAAAAAAAAACACACTGCCCCATACTAGGAATTTGTTCCTGTAACGTGGGATGCGTTTACAAACAGATACACACAAACACCCAGACTCGAATAAACTGATGAACCCGAATGAACTGCAGATCATGCAAATATTTGTTCTGTGCAGGGATCGAACCTGCGACATGCTGCACAGCAGTCGATCGTTTAGCCACTGCACCAACCATGTCTTATTTAAAACTGTCGTCTGAAGAAAATATCGATATTCTTATATAAATTACATACTTCCAAATTAATGGGGTTTTCGTATTTTTTTTCTTAACTACAATATTTTGAAAAGAAGTCGACTATTATTATCGTTCCTCTCCTAAGATTTTAAAACGCCCCAGCAGTGACAGGTTAGTTCGTTCCCCGATAAGCATTTAGCAACACTTCCTTCACCTGACGTTTGCACCTTGCGTCGTCGATGGAGGCAACATTTACGATACTTTATTTTCCGCGTTTATAACTCAAAATAATATTGTACTACTGCTGAATAAAAAATACATATGAATAATCATAAACACAACAAATATGCACTAAAATTAAAAAAAAAATCTTGACGTAATTACAACTACGTGACGCCAGTTTGAAACCAAGGTATGTCACTGTACTTTTTAAAACTTTGAGATTTATACGTTCAATTTAAGAAGAATTATAGGAAAATTATAAAAAAAACATTACATAAACATTAAGATCACAATCTGATGTACAAAAAAACATTATGTTCCTAAGAAATATTATGTCTACTTATATTTGTTTTTTCTATTCTTCAATAATTGTAACATTTTAAACAGACAATTTAATGCAACTTTTCGCTTAAGAGGAGCAAAAAAATCTATGCTGTACTCAAGTCGCTAGCATTTCACGGCTTGCATTGTTACGAGTTCAAAAATATTAATATTTTGTACTTCCTTGCTCCTTTTTGTGAGTAGACCTGACCTCTGATGTCTTGAATAGATAATATGAATGTTGCATTGTTCTTCAAACCATCATGCGTCTCAGGGCACGAGGTTTTAGACACCTATTGTTTGGTTTTTGTAAAGAGGGTAGAAGTTGATTTTAATAACGATATGTTTGAGGTTTAAGTGAGGACGGGTCGTCGTTAACGAGTTCTATTTAGGCAAGTTCGTAGTTTTTGATAGGGTAATTTTTTTTTTACTTTCGCTGCTAGACTTAGGTTCCTCCTAACACCTTGTCTTCCCCTTTTTTTTTTCTTTACGTGATAAAATCATCAAATGAGTCCTCCCACCCAGGGCAGAGCGGGGGGGACTGTCAGACTCGTACTGACTTAAATCCACGGTGTCCTTCATTAGCCCTTTACGTACCTGGGTCACGGTAATTCGTGAGTCCCGTGACCCCGACATCGTCTTCCGCTTACCATATTCAGTCTGTTTCAGGCATTTCTTTATGATCGTCAATTGATCTAGTTAGAAGTGATTCCACCCATTCCAGGACCCATTAGCTCCATTTCTTATTATTTTACAAACATGGTCAGCCCGTTAAACTTCAGTTTGCTTCATACTGAAAGACACCAATCCAATGAATATATTTCTAATGCAATTTTGTCAAGACATTTTGAACTTCAGTCCCAAGAGATATAAAGATACCGCTTAAACTTCAGTTCTCCCCTGCCAAAACAAATGTAACGATATTAAGTGTGACAAAATATCGAAACACTCAAAAAAGTATCTGAAGCCGCGGGCAGAACGTGCCATATCACGGGAACTGATAGCAAACTCCATATCAGCGAGGAAAGTTATTAAAGCGTCTACCAATATTTTATACGAGCAAAATCACCGTCTCTAAGGGTCGATGGAAAACTTTCTAAGTAATGAAACGTACGGGGATTAAGTGGGTGCTAGAACGGTGCTGTAATGTAAATAAAGTTGTGTGCTTTATGAGAAAAAAATCACATTTCATTTTTAGACTATTTTTATAAAAAGATATTTCTCTGAAAGTATTGAAGTCTAAAAATAATACTTCCACAGAAATATATTCTCTCGTATTTCGAGAAAAATCCAGTACTGTATCTTAATACTCGAAGATTTTCTTGTGTCGATAGTAGCAATACTATTTTCTCTTAGAAACCACTTGTCTTCCAGAATTGAAATAGCTATGCGTATATCTGTGTTATCTACTCACATTTGGTCGCGGGACTCACGAATTACCGTGACTCCGGTACGTAAAAGGCTATTGAAGGACACCGTGGATTTTAGTTAGTACGAGTCACAGTCCCAACCGCTCTGCCATGGATGGGAGGACTCATTTGATGCTTTTACCACGTAAAAAAAATCTACTCATTTTTACTTTTAAATAAATTCTGATTTCTGTGTTTAATAAAATATTGTTTTTAACAAAATCATTAGGATGACGACATAACCGCCCAGACTTTTACACCGTATGTTTCCAATCTAAGGACGATTCGTCTCAAACTTTACGAGGGTAGAACAATAAATCAATATGTCGAATAATTGCTCCTCATCGGAGCTCCGGAAAGTCGGAATCAAAAGTTACTAATCACCCGGTCTTTATTAATAAGGCGTGGAAGAAAATATATTCAGTGAGTCGAAAGTTTTCCTCTGAGTTTTAAGAGTTCCGGTCTTTGGGACCGAACGCGAAATTTACGGGTTAGACGGTACGGCGGGCTCGCGATTTGTTAGTTAGAAATTAATGTTTAATAAATATTTTGTTCTGTTTCGTGCGATTGAATGGAATGATTCTTTGAGGGGTTCTTAATGATGCAATGTTTGGTTCAATTTGTAAGGATTTGTTGGCATTGAAAAGTTTGTAATGTTTTTGAGAGTAATTCATATAATTACTCTTTGACTGTTTTAGCTGTAAATAAAACGTTGAATAAATTGATTTTTAGAATACGAAGACTTCAAAACCTATTAATGAGAAGTGGTTTTCGAAACCACCTTCCCTGTTTTCAGAGTTAATTCATTTTGCATTAAATATGTCTAGTCAGGTGTTAACAACGACAACCAACACGGAAATTTAATTCAGTCAAATGATTCAAGCATTGCATTGAGAGATTTATTCGTGCATTATTATTACAGCGCATTTATCAAGCGCTTGCTACGAAAACAACAACAAATCAAAGGGTTAAATAATAATAGTGCACGTGAAACAATACAACGTACACTGCACAAGTGTGTTTCATGTTTAATGACTTGGTTCCGTACATTGAGAATGGTACGATTTGTTGTGTAAAATTGTAAGTAGGTTGGTACACGCCCATGGTTACTTGGCCATGAAAAATAAACATATCAATATTCAACAGGAAAAAATAAGAAATCTCAATTCAATAATATTTGACTTAAAGCTGTTCTTTATTTTCGCTCTAAAATAAATAGATTTACGAAATAGTTTCATTTAATTTAGAAAACTAACGTTAAATAAAATCTTCTAATTAATTCTTATCTTAAGTCATCACAATTGCGTTAGCACTCAGTTTCAGCGCGCGTCTGACTAGACTAATAAAACTAAGTTTTCATAGTTTCAGTTTAAATCTTATAAAAGTCTAAGTTACGGGCTCCAGACTTCATCCCCCCTTTATCGAGAATTTATTTGATTCGCTTCAGATAATTTGTACTACTAACACTTTAAAAAGAATCGGTTTATATCTATTTAAGTTTAAAGCGATACTATCCGGGAGAAGTTTTATTTGTCTTTCTAAGACATAAAAAATATAAGAACTCCTAAAGAATGGGGGGAAAAATAGCCTTTGCCCTAGCTGTTTTTGTGTTATTTCATGATGCATCACATTATTTTTCACTTTTTTAAGCATCTGTATGTTCTTTGAAATTCTCTTATGTCTAAGAAAACTCTTTTTCTTATAAACTTCTTTATTTTAATTACCTGTAAGGAAGAAAGGAAAACAACTTAAAATTCGTAAACTGCTTAAAATTATTCCAGAAAAAATATGTGAAAAATGGCAAGCCTGAATTGTTACACCACGGAACCCTAAAAGCGACAATCACGAGCCCGGTGGTCCATAAGTCCACCAGCAACAATTCATATCATTGGCTCATTTCGTATGTACTCGCAGACAATCGTGCGAGCAATTTGTTCGTCCATTCTTCCGACGTCGAATTACTATGGACGTGAGTGTGTTGCTAAGCTGCGAACGGGTTATGAAGACAAGTGCTGTTGACGTCTAGGCGTGAGGGGTCAAAAAGACCGAGTTGCGATTTTAGGGTTAACGCTGTTGATTTTTCTTCTAAGTATTGGATGACGGAGGTGGTACCTGCGGGCCTAAAAGTGAGAAGAACTAAACAATAATTATAAAGCTAAAAGCTAATAATAAAAAGCTAAAAGAATTCCTCGTTTTTCGCGGCTTTTAAAAATACGTAGAAAAACTGTCTATAAAACAAAAACGAAGTAAACATTTCGTTTATGGTGTAAAAGTTGGAGAAAAATAAACTTTTGTACAATAATTGGAACCTCGGTTTCATAGTATTTTCTATTTTTAGCTTTCTATCTAGTGTCCGTAACTAAACCAAACCCATCCCATTTTCACGAATTCTAAACTATACAGGCGGTTTAGAGTAAAAATATAAAAAGTCTAGTGTTCGTTACACGGTAGTCGAGCACAAAAAATGCTGCATTTTTTTATGCGTGCTCGGATCTCAGCCTTTCAGCCTAGCCTTTAGAGCCGTAAGCACACGAGTATCTATTCAGTGCTGCCAACGTTAGCGCTAGGTTGCGAGTTCGTTTTTGAAATTTTTTGACTATTCAAATGCGGAATTCTGGAATGCGCTCCTTTTTCGCGCGAAACATGTTGTCATGATTTACTTTTGTTTTTTAACGAAGTCGGCAGTTAAGGATGTGGAAAGAAGGCAGAATGTAATTTTATTTTTATAAAAACGTAAGTTTTAACGCAAACTTTTAAGAGAGGAGTTGTACAGTGTTTTGTCGGCACTTACTTATTTTTAAGCTTAGTGCAATTTTTCACACTGTAAGAACGTTTGCGCAAAATAGTAAGTACCTACTAAAATAAAAGCGGTTGTAAGTACAGAGTAAAATACTTATTTTGTCTTTCATAATACCTACTTTCTTCGGGCAAATCCTCTCAGAACAAGCTTATTAGAACATCATTGGTGCAAAAATGAATGGATGTGTTTCATTTTTTCAAAATGAATCGACAGTGCAGCTCTTGAGGCTTCTTCGCAGCGATGACGACTTCAAACGTGCCTCAGTGTCGTACTCAAACACGACAGACTTGCACCTGAAACTTTGTACCTATAGTAAACCATTGTATTCTTTTTATAAGCTTTTCTTATGAAGCGAGTGATAATTTACTATACAAAATAAGTATGTTTAACAACTTAAGTGTCTTTATGCTTGATATTTACTTGGTATATTATTGGATATTCTTATTAGCTTGGTATTAATATGCGTCACCGTAATTTACAGCCTATACCATTGCCAAACAGTTCTCTTAACATTTCTATTTGTATGTAAAATAATTATCTTTTTGTGAGGAAGCCGGTATGTCATAGAACCAAAAATTTGAGGACATGTGACATCCACCAACCCGCACTGGGCTCGCGTAGAGCCCAATTAAGCCTGTGTCCCAGCAGTGGGAACAATTATAGGCTGATGAAGAGGATGTTTTTTTTTTAAAAAAACGTTGCTCCACACTAGGAATTTCTCCTGTGTCGTGGGTGCGTTTACAAACATAGGAACTCACATACACAAACACCTAGACCCGGAACAATATATAATATTTGTTCCGTGCGGGAATTGAACCCGCGACACATAGCGCAGGAGTCCAATTTTTCAGCCACTGCGCCAAATGTGCTGTCAGTTATCTTTACTTGATAAATATTTAGCGGTAGTGACTACTTTTACAACAGTGCTATCCCTAATATTTATCACCTTTCTAAGTACGTTTTTTCCCCTTTTGTTAACAGACTTCTTTAGCCTCTTTATTTGTGCGTAGGTACATAAATAATTTACTTATATTTACAATGGGCGTTTCCTTTCTAAAAAAAAACGACGGGTTGCACTCTGGGAGTGCCGGCAGAAGTGAAAACTTCAATAGTAATAAACACACACGAACATTCGCGCAAGCGCCCTGCGCCGTCTTACGAATTTTCGATCAGGTCACGTGTCCTGATGCGAGTTTAACATTTTTTACCCATTCCAAAAAAATACACAACGCCGCTGAAGAAGTTTTCACTTCAAAAATTGCAACCCGTTGGAAAGTTCCAGCAAAATGCATACTTAGTCTGAATAACAGATACATTTGTTTGAATCCTCACTCAGCTTCCAGACGCGTCTCAGTGCTCAGTAGTGGAGACATTGCAACGCGTGACGTCATCTAAAACAATTAGGATTTTGAGTGAACGAACCATACATTTACTAGAGTAGAGTAAAAGTTTAGTTTATAGTTTAGTCTTGCCTTAGAAAAAGTAGAAAGTTATAACCCTAAAAAGCTCAAATTAATAAAATTTGTGCTTGAACTAGAATAATAAGGAATTGACCACATTAAACCGAAAAGGCAGTGTCAAATCGCATTGTTCGGAGTCAAAGACGTCAAATGTCGGATCATTCAGAAAAGCATAGATCAATTTAAATCCAGTTATTCGTTACGCCTGTGCTGATTACCGTTGACACAGCAAATAAATAAAAAAAAACCTAAATAAATTCAAAAAAAGAACTAACAAAACCCGCGAACCCACTCGCGACAATCCTTTCGCCAACGTGAACGTTCGAAAATTTAAAATTTAATTAAGGCGCGGCTCCTACAGTCGGTTGCTCGCGTTAATCTCGTAAAGGCAGGGACACACGCGCACACCGCTTACAAAGCAATTTTTAATTGCGCCCCAGGCCGGAAAGCGCCGTGTCTTTGACATTTACGATTGATTAAAAAGAAAATGTCGGGACGTAGACTTTGCATTCCGTCTTTGGGTTTAAAATGTCCTTGGGTTTAGCTTTTTCGGTCATAGCTGTGCCGTTGTGTAACCGTTCTCGTTTCAGTTTCCAAATTACATGACTATGCGAAAGGCACACATGTAAAATATTACAATTTTATTTTGCATATAAATCAAAAATAGTTTAAACATTATAAAAACTAAGCATGCCATTTAAATACGCCATACACATAATTAAATACCACATTAATTTTAATTTATTTTCCTTATATGACGTTGTATGTATTAAAGTATTAATTTCATAAAAGCTATGATCAGGAATTCACATTCACAAAGTTCTGTTCTCATGAAGGAGGAGGGATCAGAGGCCACGGAGAACATTGGTCACCACGTTTTTTGAATAATTGACTGACCTTAATTGGATAATTTCCCAGAACAGTCTGACCTTTCTGATTAACTACGAAAAAGAAACCTCTCTATTCAGAGGCACATAAGCAAGTACCTAAATAAACAAAAGTAAATTCTTTAACAGAATTATTCCAACCGAATATATTCAGACGAGTCACAATAAAATTACAACCAGTTAGTAGAACAAAAAGAAAGCTAATTAGGCAACAGAACTACACTGGATGGCTAGAATGTGGGTCAAGAGCCACCACAAGTCTGCTTTCACAACTAAAAGTGTTGTTTTTTAACGTAATTAGTGTTACTACCCGAACTACAACGAACCCCGTGTTCTCACAAAACGCAATGCATAGCCAGCGTAACCTGATCCTTTATAAAACCGCTAACATTGCCTCAAAAAGGTTTAAATATACTGGCAGATAGTTATTTAACTTTACCATCCCGCTTTGAAGTTAATAAGTATGGGTTTATTGAGTGAAAACCCCAGACAGTTCTACTTGGATTAAATATTTCAGCTTGTAAATACGGCATCGATTTATTATCCGTTACGGTGGATTTGCTGGTAGATGGATCGTATTATCCGACCCGAAGTTTTAAGTGGATAACCCGTTTAACTCTTTTCATTTCACGCATGGTTCGACTCGGCTACTCTCAAGCCTTGTTCTTGTATTAAAATCATACGACTTTAAATAAAAACTTTTCCTAAAGACTTTTATTGTTTATTCATCGATGTTGACTGTTTATAGACGGAAGAGCTCGTGGCTAAATAGCGAGTTTCTTCCGTGCCTCGGAAAGCACGTAAAGCCGTTGGGTCCCGGCTGTCATTTGTAGATCTTTGACAGTCGTTACAGTTAGTCAGAAGCTCGTAAGTCTGACAACCAGTCTTACCATGGGGTATCGTTTTGCCCAGTTACTGGGTTGTAGAGGTCCGATAGGCAGTCGCTCCATGTAAAATACTGATATTCAGCTGCATCTGGTTCGACTGGAAGCCGGCCCTAATATTGTAGGGAAAAGGCTAGGCAGATGATGTTTACTGTTTACAGACAGAACCTCACGACGACTGAACTTGGATTATAATCTGAAAGTCGTGTCGTAGACTAAACAATGTAAATTCAAATAGGTGCAAGGCCCGAAAAACGAAACAGCTTCTATCGTGGCGTGTAAAATTATAAAGTCGGCAGGTCTAAGTTAGGGAGCAGTGCAGTGCGACAGATGGTCCGGGTGGCGAATTAAACGGGGCCCAAGGGAACGTCGCGAAGAAAGACAAACACGCAAAGTTGGCTTCACTGTTGTTGAGATTATTAAATTTCCCCCGCTATAAACTTTGAATAAACTGAATGTGAAATTTTTGGACCGTAGAACTTATCTCGATGTTCGGAATAGCTAATGTCCAGAACTTCAGATATTTCTAAAACTGTATTACGGATGAGAAGACAAATATTGGCTGAGATTGACAATTGTTACTTCGGAGAGCGTACGAAAGTGGTTCGAAGAACTGTTGAAGAATTAGACGCACGAACAAATTTTGTAGGACAAGTCCTAGTAACAGATTGACAAATATTTAATTTTATCTAGATTATCTGCAGACTTTTCTTTCTACGTCACAGAATGTTTTTTTTTTATCGTGATAAAATCATCAAATGAGTCCTCTCACCCAGGGCAGGCCGGCAGGGACTGTCAGACTTGTACTGACTAAAATCCACGGTGTCCTTCACTAGCCCTTTACGTACCGGGGTCACGGTAATGGGAAAGTCCCGCGACCCCGGCAGGCACGTCACAGAATGTTAAGTAAATTATGATTATTTTAGGTCAACTATGATGATTTAACGTAACATATTGACGTTTCTCTCTAATTATGATCTGGACAATTAGAATAAAGATGCAGTTTTATCAAATGAGTCTTCCAGCTTTGAGTGGAACAGAAGATATTACCCAGTACCTTAAGTTACCCTTTTGCTATCCAGGCCCGCTGTAACCACTTAATACACAGCTACAACCAACAGCAAAACGTTACGACTTTGTCTTAGATAATAGCCAATCATCAATCAAGTTCCTGGTGTCATTCAAATGTGTGTTTGATATAGCTCAAGTAAAGGTTGTTGAATGCAATGTGTCCAGTTTGCAATTGTCTCTACGGATCAAATTCGCTCGCAGTTTTGTTCTGAGTCTCACTGTCAGTTTTAATGCGTCAAATATCCCATTGCCAGATTGAATGGCTTTATAGTCCCAATAATAAGGCTGCATTGAAATCTCTCGGCCGTTCCACTGTCAAAGTTAGTCATGGATCTATGCTTTGTGATATGAACGTCAAACTGGTACTGCAGAACTATAGTACGACTAAACGGCGAAAACTAGGGGAAAATATTTTCACGTTATGCCAAACTAATATTTGAAATGCTGAAAAATTTATCCAACATTTTTGGTGAGTACTTAATTGTTTTCAAAGGGTAAAGGAATTAAATTGAGGCGGTATGTTAATTCTTTTTTTTTTCAAAGTTAAGGTAATCTGTCATAATGAATAACATTATAATGTTGAAAAAAAACCCTTAATATTCGGCTGTTGAAAAGTCGTTTATACAAGATGGATTATCAGTGGCCAAATGTGAAACTATGGCGTAACTAATTTTTGTATTTTTTTTCTTTAAGATTAAAAATAAATGATGTTATAATACAGCGTATGGTTTTTTAATCAAAAGGTTCGCATTCTAGTTAGTTGTTGTTGTCAATAGTTCTGAAATAAAATTTAAGGTTTAGTTTGTTTTTTTATAACGTTGCCCCACAGTAGGAATTTCTTCCTGTGGCGTGGGTGCGTTTATCTGGTTTGACTGGAAGCCGACCCCAATATAGTTGGGAAATGGCTAGGCAGATGATGATGATGTGGTGGGTGCGTTTACAAACATAGAAACTCACATATACGTACAAACACCAAACCAGAAACAACTATTTGTAGATCATACAAATATTTGTTCCGTGCGGGGATCGAACCCGCGACACCCTGCGCAGCAATCCACCGCTCAGCCCCTGCGCCAATCGTGTCTTCAAAAGGTGAAAGTAAAGTGATGTTTTGAGTGTGAGTTCCGTTAAAATCGGGCTCGAAACTCCTTCATAATTTTTTCAATGTTCCTCATAGATTTGATTTCACGTCTTTTAATGATTTTTGTGTTGAAGTCATATTCCACACTACTTGAGGTGAATGCACACCAGAATCCCCCATACACTAAAAATAGCATATCTCCTATGGAAAGTCGTTTCCCAGGGGCTGTGGAGATCAGACGGTGGTAACTACGTGTAGAACCTGAAACTACCCTTATGCTAATGAACACACCGGTGTCTGAAAGCTAAACTGATCTATACTGGTAAGGAAGGAATTTTCAAATTCTCCGTAGTTTTTGAAAATTGTGTAGAAAATAATAAGACAGACCAGTTTAAAAAAGTGATGCTAGATATTACGATGCAGTTACAATGTGCCTGTGTTTAAGTTGTGTACATTAAGCAGTTTTTTGTTTCTAAAACAGTCTCTCTATTGCTGCCATTTTTGATGATGATCTTATCACTACATTTTTGCATTCGTGAATTGAAATGAGACAAAAATTAAGAGACTGCTTCCAGCGCACGGACTGTACAATCGATAGGCCAAGCAGGACGCACAATGAAACCAAATCAAACCTACCTAAATAGAAAAAGAAGGAATATTTTAACAAACCTCACTTATTTTACCAACTCCACCCTTATAAAAAAGAAGTCTTGTTTAAGTAAGTTACTTGAACTGAGCGGCCAACTGAAGCAATTAAATTAGTAATACTATCCCGCGGTTAAGATAGTAAGATAATAATTAAATTACCGTCGATTTTACTGCGAAGGCGATTCTCCACTGTGGAAGTTTCATTTTATTAATGCAATTACTTTCTGTGTCAGCTGATTTTCTGGCATGAGTACTGTGGACTGCAGAGTGAATTGTTGAGATCTGGCGGCTTAGAAATTGGGTCGGTTGAGAGTTTAAAATTTTCGTTTAAAAAGGTCGCATCGCTCTAGAAATTTCACCTTAATTGTGGGTTCGTTTACAAACAAACCAACTGTCTTAATACAAAAAGTTAATCATCTGTTAAAACTTGTCCAAATAAAATGTCAACTGCAAAACGGCATTTGACGTTGACATAAGGGTTATTTTGCAGTAACATTGTTTTTAGACAAAGTGTTCAACAGATGATTAATTTTTTGTAGTAAGACGGATAAGATCATACGAGAATTCAATCCGTGACGCGCAGCAATCGCTCAGCCACCGCGCATACTGTGCTATAATTCTTCAAAGTTAGAGTGAACAGTGGTATTCGTAGACGCCCGCGGCGACAAACGTCGCAAGACGATCTCCGGCCATCGTAGGCGCGGGCATGCGGGCGGCGAGTAATGGGCGACTCGCTGTCCGACCATGGACCATGCCCGGTAACGACGCGTTTTGTGCCGCGCGCGCCACAAAGAGTGTCAGCATGATGACGGGGACACCTTCAGTGGGCCAAAGCCTGCCGGGGTCGCGGGACTAACGAATACCGTGACGCTGGAACGTAAAGGGCTATTGAAGGACACCGTGAATTTTAGACAGTACAGGTCTGATAATCCCTTCTGCCCTATCCCGGGTGGGAGGACTCATTTGATGATTTTAACACGTAAAAAAAAAGAGTGAACAAGCTTCTTCTGGATAAGCTCACTCCATCGTCGACTTTTGTCTTTGTCATCTCTGACTTAAACAAGCGTCTTGAGCAAATGCATTAAAAATGTTGTTAATTTTTAGGTGACAAGGAAATAACAAAAAAGAAAATGTCAACTAGTTTGTTTCTCATGAACGATATAGAAGGCCTATATTCAATAGTAGGTACTTTTGAAGCCCGACTTTTCTCTATAAGACATCTTTGTTCATACAGATATCTATATCTACAATAGATACTTGCGTACCTACCTAAATAGGTACTCGTACCTAACTAATAGGTAATCATCAATCAGTGCTATGCTACGGTTCAATCGATAATTGCGATTATTAGACATGTGGTTAACTGTTTATCTTAATTAACCTGTATCAAGCCAGACCACACAGCAAGCGAAGCGGAAAAACCCCCACCGCTTTGCTGCGGGCCACTAAACCCGCGGTTTTCCCCCATTACAATTTCTACTATTCCGCTCTTATTCTGTTTTATTACGGACATAAAAGCCTGCAGTTAAAGCATTCCTGAAGTAAAACTCTTGAAAATTTTATTAGAACCAATCGAAATTCAATCGAAGATCAATGTTGGAATTTAAGTGCAGTACATTAATCATTTATTTATTTATAAACTTGTTGCATTTCTTTGTAAATGTGTAATGTTTTATCGTGAAGAGTAAGGTATGGTTCGCTGTAATTACTTCTAAATTGGCGTAGCGTTTTATAATAATGGTGTTCTTGATATCGTATAAAAGTACGAAGAACAGTGATAAACTGCTATTGAGAGGCGCTAGCGGCTAGAAACACTTCTATTTTAAAGTTAAAAATACTTGTTTCCAATACAAAACGTATTCAATGTTTTGAATTATTTATTATGAAGAATAGTAGAACTTGTAGATTATGAATTGTTCCGTGCGAGAATCCAATCCACGACTCGCAGAAATCAATCGCTCGATTGTTTGAAAAATGTAAAACAAATTGTATTTTTTATTATTGTATTATATTTTTTTCTTTGACTTTTTCAATTTAGTATTTGTTTTTTTCTAAATAAATAAATCTGAATAATTAATGTCTGACCATTGTAAAATTTTGTCATTTTTTAGTATGTATATATAGGTTTTTTTTCTCTGTATTTAAAGAAAAAGCAAATCATCATAAATAAAATAAAAACTTACAATCTGAGGAGTACTTGCATCTTTTTAACTTGCATATTCAAATAAAAAAACGGCATATTTACTTAACGTTTACGTCATTTACTCGAGCTAGAGCCTCAGGTTAAGTTTAACAAAAAGTAACAAAGAAAAATTAAAATTAAAGTCTAGGTACGTCTGTTTATTCGCTCTCAATCTAAAACGTTGAACAACTACTTATCAGAATCAAACCTTTCACAGAACAACTATGATACAGCTAAAAACAAATTAACTCCAACTGAATCTAAGTTAATCTGAGTTTAAGCCGAGACCACTTGCTATATATCACTGTGTTTTAGACCTAACGTTTTAGTCGCTTCTAGGATTACCGCAGATAAGATGTTGCCTAAGTGGGGGTCTTAATAAGGATTTCTCTGTTTTATTTCACCATTTATTCTAGTTTAATGTAATTGGACTACGTATAATTTCTTAAAACGGTAAGGTTTGCGTTGGTCGTTGAGTTTTTTAAGTGTTTGAAAAGGAGAAAGGTTTGTAGAGATGGATTTGTTTTTCCAGACAGGAAGTTTGCTGAGGTAACAGGGACGGGAGTGAAAGGCTGCTAGAATAATGGGAGCAGTACCTGTTTTAATGGACATTTGGCAGAATTAGTTGCAGGCTTTTAACTTCATGAAGATTTTCCTTCGCTTTTGTGCAATTTTGACAACAATATTGACTTGGTTGCTTTTATTGTTTGTATATGTAATTACTGACGAATGTCGTTGTGGACGTTTGTATTTTGTATTGAATATTTGTCTACTTACTATTACTCTACATGAATTTGAAGTGCGATAAGTAAATCCATACACAAATTCTAAGTAGTTTTTTTCCTTGTGCTATCGGCAATAAATGTACAAGTCTGACAGTCCCTCTCGCCCTGCACTGGGTGGGAGGACTCATTTGATGATTTTACCACGATAAAAAAAGTAGTCTTTTTCCCATGGTGATAGACAGAAACTACAGAACAACGCTTGCTATAATCCTTACATAAGTAAGTATATAAACACCGACAAATAGAACACGTACACATAAACCCAAAATCACCGACCCACCCAAAACAAAACGAACTAATCACGCATCTAATCCACGACACAGTACACTTTAATATCTTAAACTACTAAGTATGAAAGTTCCATCCCCTTGGTCTCAGATTATCCAATGATAATGAGACGGCCGGCCACTCTGTTTTCATTACTATAACGACTGGTTTTCCGACGTAATGGGCCATAAACATTGCCGCAAATAGAGTGGGAAGAAACCAAGTTCTGCAATAATCTTGCTTTACTTGTATGTATGGGATTATAATTGGATGTGACTGGATGGGGCTGGAGGCCCACGTAAAGAGCAAGGTCTGTTCTAAAGATCAGTTTAATGTTCTTCTAATAAGCCTGTGTCCAAGGACTTTGTGAA
This sequence comes from Agrotis puta, assembly GCA_943136025.2. Classification (NCBI taxonomy): domain Eukaryota; kingdom Metazoa; phylum Arthropoda; class Insecta; order Lepidoptera; family Noctuidae; genus Agrotis; species Agrotis puta. The sequence goes on along the minus strand of OW964176.2, from coordinate 4,280,023 downwards.
GTGTAGTTATTTGAGACTGAATCTGTTAGTGGTACATGTATAAAGATTCTTCAGCTATCATTTAGATTTCCAATGAAAAAATGACAGTTTTGGATGCTACACAATAGTCATATTTTAATCTTAAGTTCGGATTCGTGACTATTCACCACCTTTTTTTTATTTTGCATGCATTGTTTCGCTTCTGAGAAAAGGTCTCCTCCCATTCTTTCTACTTTTTTCGATTAAAGGTTTCTTCTCGCAGTTCACGAGGCGATCACACAACTCATCTCAGCTCCAATCAAATGTCGCTTCCTTCTGCGAAGCAGTTATGCTCGCGAAGGAGGAGGAGGGCCACGCGAGGGAGAGGACAGCGTTCTCCCTCCGCCCCAGCCGCAATGGTAGACGCCCACGGCGTCGCACGTCGGCAGACGATCTCCGTCCACCGTAAGCGCGGGCATGCGGGCAGCGAGTAATGGGCGACTCGCTGTCCGGGACGACGGTGCGTTGTGTTACGCGCGCCTCAAGGAGTGTCAGCATAGCGATGGGGCCCCCTGTAGAGGGCCAAAACCTGCCAGGGTCGCGGGACCAAGGGATTACCGTAACCCTGGAACGTAAAAGGCTATTGAACCGTGGATTTTCGCCCTGCCCCGGGTGGGAGGACTCATTTGTTGATTTTACCACGTTAAAAAAAAAGCTAATAGCAAATAATTGCAAATTGGTTTAAAAATTGTCTTACATAACACATCCAGTTCCCATTAATCCTCGTCTAACCTCATAAAGTTAGTTTTAGTCGGATATCTAACAAATTTTACGCCTCTTTGATTACTTGCCGGCTTCTGAGCGTAGCCAGTGTAGAAAACAGTGGGTTTATATCCATTTTAATAGTGCCCAACTATGAAACATAGTTTCTGAAGTTCCATAACTGCTATGAGAGCTTTCATTTGAGGTCTGATTAATGTAAAGTTATAATTCTGGACTGGTTTAATACTCGTATTTCTTGTAATTTCCTCTAGTACGAGTAGTTTGAGTTTTGGGAGATTATTATGTTGAAAGTTTTTATTTGTTTTCATGACTATTGATTATAGGTAGATTTTAAGGCACAAATTTTTTAAGCGGCTCGAGGAATTTAATATTATCGTGGTTAAACGTTATTATTGTCAACTACTGTTATTATCTACCTATTGCTCTTCATGATTTCCATCTCTTCCAGTCCAGAGTAGAGCCATTGGTCTACCAGTATCGCCGGTTTTGTCCAGCTCGTCTTGAAAACTTCTACGAGGTCTGCCACGACGCCTACTGGTTGTGTCAGGGTTCCGTATGGTGGCTATAATGGCGACAGCTTGGGCACCGCCCTGTTTTTATTTTTGCTACAGTATTAGTACCCAAACTTTAAAGGACTTTCTCACTTACCTATTTTTTTCTCCTCAGTCACCAAGTCACCACTCTGCCAAGACCATAGCTTTTGGCAGAGTGGTCGTGGTCGTCATATCAGAGGTGGTGGCTTTCTTTCACACTGCTAACTTTCTGGTACATTCGTGTAGAGGACCTTTCAATTCAGCTTTGATCTGGTCTGTCTAGAGCGTAAGTGATCTGCCTAAACTCACAGAAAAAAAAATAGAATATACATGAACAACACAACTAGCTGTGGGCCAGGCATCGCGGCAGACCTCGTAGAAGATGGCGGGACGAGCTTGACAAAACCGATGACCAGTGGCCCACTTTGGCCCTGAATCGTGAAAACTGGAAGTCATGGGGAGAGGCCTTTGCCCAGCAGTGGGATGATGTAGGCTAGCAGTATCAGTATCAGTATGAACAACACATTGTCAGCCCAACGTTGTGTGGTATCAACACAATAACAATAACTATAGCTAGCCATCTCTGATAACCGGTGAAGCTAATCCACCAGCAGCGATTATCTCTAAGTCACCATAATTTGAAAATAGTCCCATTATTATGTCACTACCATATAGCAAAGTGTAAGCAGAAAACACCATAGCGGACCTTACTAATGGTCAATAAACGGGATCCTATGCCCGGCGTGAGCGAGTCCCGGGAATTGCACTCGTTGATCCCGGCTCTAATCCGGGACCGGCGGCGCGGCAGTTAAGATGGGTAATGTGTTCGGACGCCAAATTATGACTGTTTTGATGTAGGTGTATCGGTATTGCAGTATGTTGGTATTTACCTGTGTTTTTTTTTGTGAAGTCAAAAAAGGAGAAATTCGTAAAAATTATGGTTTTCTTTCTAAAAAAAACCATAATTTTTACGAATTTCTCTCTTCGTTTCAAATCATGTTATGGAATTTATTCTTCGTCTTCGCTTTAGGACAATACCGATATGAGACTTGTTATTAAAAGCCGTCACTACAGACTAGCATAATTCAAGATTGTATTTTTTTTCTTTTTGTTAGTCTGACTTGTCCCACTCCAACACCTCTGTTCATGTTGTTCAACACTAGTGTTGTGCTTCTTCTCGCAAAATGATATAAAACCCAGCAAGCTTTTTTCTTGGGCGAGTACGAAATCATAAAATGGCTTCTCTCGCCTTTGGTGGAGCGAAGAGTGAAGGGAGTGCTAGTCACTCATACTAACCAACACCCTGTTCCTCTAATCACCTTTTGCATGCCAGCACGTACATTATCGAGCATTTAAAAAAATTGTATGCATTTGTTAGACCTTTTACAGCCACTCTTTAGATGTACTGCACACTTCTTGTTCAGTTCGCGATTTTATTTTTACTCCAACTGAGGTTTTCTCTTCAGCGTGTTTTAATTAAACCCAACTCAAAATACCACAATGTAGTATCAAATTTTTCGTCCAACCGCCATCGCGGCTGCACAATATTAGTTGAAAATATGAGCGGTTCGTTCATAATGTCGGCTTCATTTGTCACCCCGGCATGTGCCAAGTGTTCACGTAGTGTTAATAACCTGTCTTCGTGGCACACGGCCAGAATCAGGTTTTTGGGACCTAGGATTAAGGCAGAAGATGATAGCGGTTAAGACGGCTTTTGAAGGTCGAGAATTGTTTAAAAGTGTGAGTGGTAACGGACTCAAATTACAAGTTTTAGTAAGTTGATTCGCAGTCCAGTACCAGTTAGGCGCATTCATCATCATTAGGTGAAAGACGTCCACTGCTTAACAGAGGTCTCCTTCTTAAAATACCACGCCGAACGATAATCTGCCACCTAAACCCATTAGTTGCCCGCAACGCAGGCGCATTGCGTTGTGAGATTTATTTCAACACCACTGCTCTCAACACTGCGTAGGAAAACATAGTTGAGCTCCTTGAGTCCTGAGTCGAGCTACACGATAACCGACAAATACTTGCACTGACTGGACAGGTCCACTCAAATCTGTGTGGTTCTTTCCTTAAAAGACCTCGTGTTCTACCTCGTGTGACTTGAACAAAACAATGTCTGGACTTTAAAAGAGACTGTGACCTCTGAGTTTGTTTCGGCTGTTTCTTCTCAGAGTAGTCAAGTACGAAACACCGTCCTCATTTATCTTTAAAAATATTGGTTGTGACGTGTAAAAGTGTTTTTTTTTTATAACCAACTTACAACAACCAAAATAAATATAATTTAAGAAACTGGCATGTCCTAGAACCATAAATTCGAAGACATGCGACATCTTCACTCCCTCTCACAATGAGGTTGCTATAAAATTGAATCCGTAAATGCCTTAGATAAAGTCACGTTATATCAGCTGTTACGATGATGGACCAAAACATATTTGATACCAAAAAGCTGCGATATAAATCTTTAAGGAAATATATGTATATAATGCTTTCAAAGTGTTAGTCATTTGTCTACAAGTAAATCAAAACAATTGCTTAGACAATCCCGCGATCCTGGCAGGCGCTTGCGTCAGTTCGCTGATAGCTCTGTGTGGCGCGCGTTGTATAAGACGCGCGGTCGATCCGGGAACGGTTCTTGGTCGGACACCGAGCTACCCATTACTCGTCGTCCGCATGCCCGCACCTAAGGTGGCACCCACGGCGGCTGGGTCTATATCCTTGACCCTGATAATGGAATCCTGCCAACTATAAATTCATTCAGTAAAGACTATTTCAGAAATTAAAGAATAAGAAGTCAAAAATTCAACAAAAGTACGTAGCAACCGTGTTTTTAGTTAAAACTATCAGTTTTTCTAGAGTACACTGAATATTATAATATTTATATAACATTCTTTTGCGAATAATTTAAATTACTGTATAATATGAATGTTTTATTTTATTGTATAAAATCTTGGTTCTTCTAATCTTACAAACTAACCTGTTTCTGGGGAGTTAGTTCCACCAATCTTTTTCCCAGCCAAAATACTAGATATTGGCGAATGGCTTTGGGGGACTGTCGTAGGAAAATTGACCTTTAAAAAGTGCTGATAAATCAGCCTTTTTTGAATTGCCGATTTTTAGTTTTGTCAAATAGTTTTGGCATCTAAAAGCCGCTTCACCTAATGACTTGGAGCTAACCCTAAGTGCAACGTAAGCGATGAGTGCCCTATTTCGCTACCCTAACAAATATTCCGCTGTTGGAATAACATCTAATTGCTATTTAAGATTTTGATTAATTTGAGTCTATAGGATTTTTAATTGACTAACTTCTCAATCGAACCTTAAGGGCTATTGAAGGGGTAACTCGCTGTCCGACCATGGACCATGCCCGGGTCGACGGCGCGTTGTGTTCCACGCGCGCCTCAAAGAGTGTCAGCAGAGTGACGGGGCCCCCCCTCTAGAGGGCCAAAGCCTGCCGGGGTCGCGGGACTGTACGAATTACCGTGTCCCTGGTACGTAAAGGGCTATTAAAGGACACCGTGGATTTTGGTCAATACGAGTCTGACAGTCCCTCCCGCTCTGCCTTGGGTGGAAGGACTCATTTGATTATTTTAACACGTAAAAAAAGGGCTATTGAAGAAAAACGGTGGATTTTTCTTCAGTATGAGTCTAACAGTACTTTTCGCTCCATTCAGGACTAGAGGGTTGATTTGATGATTTTACGCTATTTGTTAATACACGTTAAATAATATTAAACGGTGAGAAGCCGTTTTGTCTATGTAGGTATGAGAACAATATAAGTGACTTTCTATAGCAAGATACCTACTAGAATACACATACCTACCGTATGTGTATTTTAGTTAAACATTAACAGGCGCACAAGCAAATTTTAAAGGTTAAGCCGGGCTAGCCGAGGTTAGTCTTCGGATGAGTGATACCTATTGTAGCGAGTTTCCTCCGTGCTATGGAAAGAGCGGAAAAACGTAGGTTCCAGCTGTCAATTATACTTTTTTTTTTAAACTTGTTTTTGGAGGTCCGATAGGCAGTCGCTCTATTTACTGATATTGAACCGCATCCGGTTCGACTGGAAGCCGACGCCAACGTAGTAGGGAAAAGGCACACCGATGATCTGTTGTAGCACTTTAAAAATAAGTAAACTTGCAGCAAGTCAAAAACTCAACTGATTAACCTTATTGTAAGTACATCAAACACTGTATTAAATTTTCACAAAATATGTAAAGAATTTAAACCGTTACTTATTTACTTACGGGATATCTTCGGTGATTGATCATTTTGAGTTCCCGAAACGACGCTGTTGCATGCGTTTGTGACAGTGTCAGTGAAAGTTTAAATTCCTTATTGCATATTTTTTACAACTATTAAAAATGCTATAGTTTAAAGGATGCTTATTTGAAAGGATGATTTTTATCAACTGGTTCGTGCAAAAACTATAATTCTACAGCTATATCCAAAGCTTATAACTTCAGAGTAATCCCTCGATAGAAATTCCGTTGCCAATCAGTCTTAAGGCCTTTAAGGAAAAAGATTTATCCTTTTGGTATACGAAAAGGCATTGACTAACGGAGAACATCAATTGGCTCTAATTACAATTGAATAATTCATTTATTCGTTTAAAACTTAAAAAAAAAACATTAGATAACTTACAAAACTTGAGGGTTTTAAAAAGTTGCCAAATTTTATGTTCATTACTTTTATCTTGGAGTTTTAACGGTTAAAGTGTAGTTAAAGTATCTACTAATTAGTCCGTTTAACTTTAGTTTTGAGTGTTACCGTAAGAAGCAGTTTGCGTTGCGTATCTTGATAACACCTGGGTTTTAGGACTTTTAAGGTGGTGATATATTTGAGCATTGACTTGTAATGAGTATTCTTGCCAATGTTAAATTACAGAAAAAAATAACGAGAGCGTTTTAGCGAGCAGCCTAATGAGCGTTTACAACAAAATCTTCACGAAAAAAAAATACGCATGATTTATCAACTTATGCAATTATAATGATTTATTTTATTAAGAAAAAAAAGACAAATTATCGCCTACCGCGAATATTCAACGAGAATATCATTCCATCGTTGCTCTATGGGAAGTTACTCTACTAATTAGGCTATGGTCAGACACGTTAATTAAGTGAAAAGTCAAGAAAAAAATTCATTCATTCTTTTATTCACTTATTACATGACAGATGTGACAGTGACAGTGTTAGATTCGGTCGTCGAGCTCAAAGCCCGCGATAAAAGCTATGCGAAAGCTTAAAAAAAAAAGAACATTTTATGAAATTTTTCTGCTGTTCGTTGCTCAGTTCGATAAAAAAAGAAACGGAGAATGCTCGAAGTTCTGTTACAAAAGAATGCTCAAGTCTATTGGCACCTTTACGGTTTCAAGGTCTTATCTGATAAGCAATTAAGAGTATTAAAGTAGCAGTTTAAAACCTATTATCCTTTAATTAAATATGAGTGCTTAATTGATGGCACGAATGGTGCAGTGGCCGTGTCATCGACTGCTCCGCTACGTGTCTGGGGTTCGATTGCCACACGGAGTAAAACGACCGCGACGGGTGCAAAGTAAAAAGGTATCTACCACACAGCTACTTTTCAGGAGAGCGCATAATAGGAAAAAGTGTACCCATTTTGTTAATTATAAACCAAACTGTTTAAAATTTTATTATTGCTTCATTATTTCATACAGCATCCACATGCATATTGCATTCCTTCTTATTATGTTTAATTTACGAGATATTTTAATGGCTTATTTTTCAATTTATTTCACAGTTCTACCGATCTACTCAATAATTGACAATGACCTTAATATAAGGAAAATCGTAAATAAACTCGTTAGAGAATGAATAAAGTCTTGTAAACAACAACAATTTCTTTCATCTTTTTCCCCATTCATGAGATTTCGTAACAACCGATACGTAGCGACATCTATTGACGAGTGGCGTTAAACTAACTTTTGTTTCTGCACTGCGCCGTTTTTATGTGGCGCTAGTTTGTTCGATGTTTTGTATACGCGAACGATTTAAGAAACTAGAAAGTTGTTTTTTTTGAAGATCTTTAAATCGTTTGACTGAAGAAACTTTGGATGGATTGTGTGTATGATGTGGCTCGAAAGGAACTTGCATGAAAATTATTTTTGCTACCTACGTTAGAAGTAAGGAAGTAGATAGTTTGGCCCAAATGGATAAAGCTTTTGTCAAACAGACAAGCGATAGCGAACTGGACCGAGTGCGAAGCGATAACGAACCGATACAAGGCGTGGCAGTTGTATTAGCTGGCTTTTTATGAACGACGTCAAACAGAGCAAATACGCCTTCGCCACGTCTTCGCATCGGTTCGGTTACGCTATCGGATCGCTTTCGCCTTTCTATGTGACCGGATTCAAACAATTCCATAATAAAAACGCCTCACTTTGCATTGGCCACGCCTGTCTGTTTGACAAAGTCTTAAGGGCAGGAAAGTGATCATGACAACATTTTAACCATATTGGCTCTATTTGATAATACTGTTGATTTTGCGGATACTTTGAAGGGGAATAGTAACTATTTTAGACACAAAAAACGAAGGGTATACTTTAACAACAATGTATAAAATGATTGTATCTGTCTTGAATCAATTGAAACGTTTATAAATTATTGGACAAAAACCCTTCTTCCTATAAAACAAAAACATAGTATCCCACTTCCCCCGAAAAAGAACAACCAATAAGTAGCTACCAAAAAAAAACGGCCAATATTTACGCAATACCGTAAATAAAACAAAAACAAGATAATTCGAAGGATTCCCGCGAACAGCGAAGATTTATGTAACGCACACATATCAGGGGATCTCAATTTGTTTCGTACTACCCACCGCGTGATAAAACGGTCCGCATTGAACTATCGCACTTGGAGCCGATTTGGTTATTTGTATGGCGAACCGAGGATTTGGGAAGAAATAATGCTGCAGTCATGCGTATTGTGCGGAGCTTGCTGGAAAACTATTTAGAGTGTTTTGGTTATTTTGAAGAGTTTTTTTTGTTTCATGCTTGCATGTCTTCCTATTTCTGTCTCATTTTGGACAATGCATGATTGTAAAAAAAGACTTGGGTAGGATTTACTTGTTGTGTATTTGAATTAATACGCACCAAGTTTTAATAGAAGTAGAATTTTTTTCATTACTTCATATCGGTGACGAAAAATATAATCAGAAAACCGGAATGTCCTAGAATAAAAAAATCGAAGGCATGTGGCAACTACTGAGCCGCAGACCCAGTACAAGTTGGTAGACGTCACATATAGAATGAACATTCTATCTTGCTCTTTAGACCTTTCTAGAACGTAACTGTCTAGAACGTAGAGTAACAGAAACGACAAAAACCAAAAAAAAAAACAAGCAGTCAATCCTAATAACCTTCAATCTTCAACTACCAAACAATATAGAAAGTTTGTTTCACAAACACATCTGTAATATGGCCACACTTATTTATTAGTGCACTAAATCCAGTCATAAAGGCGACTAAGGTCTCCAGACTATCCTAGGCCGGAGCTTAAACTTTTAATGGCACTTGACGGCCAAGAAAATGAGGTTAGCAACATTAAAGGCTTTATCACGATTCTTACTTGGCGTACTACACGTTACTGAGTCTTGAAACTAAAGTGATAATTTTGTTATAGAGCCCTGTTAAGATGTGACTGGTTGGCCAAAGATGTTGCGGCCGAATTTTTTTTTATTGGTTTTCGTCCAGCTCCCCCAAGTTGGATTCGAAGAAGTAGCAGAACATGACTCCTGTTACAGGAGGTGAGTCATCGTCAATAACAAAGGCCTGTAGTCTATTTTTTTTTGCACGGGATCCTGTAGCGGCTCATGTGGTTTCGGCTAGAGATTTCATGATATTGGGCGTCGGATCAAATAAAGAAATCCAAAAAATGTAGCCTTACAGGTTATTTTTTTTAGATTTACTTAATTTTAAATTCATTTAATATATTTCACGGTGTGCATATCACATTAAATCAATGATGAACGATCCAAAAAGTCCAAATAAAATCAAATCCAATTTTTCTTCACCAAACTAGTTTTTAAATAAGCGACGCGCGCGCACGTCACATAACTCCATCGTCGTCATCTAAATTTATAAAAAGAACATTCGAATTGAAACGTTTATTGATCCCGACAGATGACGCTACTGTTTAAATCAAACACAAAACGATGTATCTCACACAATTTTGTGTTTACAATTTTGACTCCTATGGCCGCCATGTTTAAGGTTGGAAGTTGAGAAGGTGGTTTAGTAAGATATTCGTTTTGTAACAGCGACTCAAAGAAAGTTGAATGTTGCATGTAATGAGTTAAGGCGTTAAGTGTCGTGTGGATTAAATTATATGCCATGTTGAATCATTAGAGGTTTGTTTTCATTCTGTCATCTGTGAGTAAGCAAGGCTCGGTGTAATTATAAACTTGGGTTGTTTACGCAACGCGCAGCCACTAACTCAGTTTTGTGGAACTTGTTTGATAATGATTCCTGCTCGTTACTTCCTCCTATAGAGATAACAAGCTGAAAACTATAATAATGATACTTTACATGCTCTCATTATGAATTAGAAGCCGTAAAGTCGTTTGTGACGTAAAGTAAACGGGAACTTTGACGTTAATTTGATGGAAAAAAATAATTTCTAATTTGTATACTTGAGGCGCTTTCTTTAATTTTCTGTACAATTCTTCTTCTTTAGATACGCTGTAAATAAAATACAAAAATCTTGTGATAAGGCCTCAGCATAATAACTGAAATAAACAAACAATAAATATTATACAAAATATCATATAAGGGAAATGCTTTGAATTTTTCCATGGAATCAATGCCGATTTGGATTAGATTTCAGTCTAGTTTCAAGCTAATATTAATACGAGTACTGGGCATGCGGGCAGCGAGTAATGGGCGACTCGCTGTGCGACCATGGACCATGCCCAGGTCGACGGCGCGTTGTGTTCCACGCGCGCCTCAAAGAGTGTCAGCATAGTGACGGGGCCTGTAGAGGGCCAAAGCCTGCCGGGGTCGCGGGACTAACGGATTACCGTGACCCCGGTACGTAAATGGCTATTGAAGGACACCGTGGATTTTAGTCAGTACAAGTCTGACAGTCCCTCCCGCCCTGCCCTGGGTGGGAGGACTCATTTGATGATTTTACCACGATAAAAAAAAAAAAAATCGAGTATCAGTGCACTGTTTTCTGTTAGAAGTTAAATATACATTTCAAAAAGAGCATGTAATCTGCTATACCAAAGGAAATTTCGGGTGATCATTAAGTATTTTTATACATATACGGTTTGTGGTTTGGATTTCTTATTTTGTATTTGTGTTGGTAACAGACGTCTGTAAAGAAGAATGCTCATTTTTCACCTGGCAATGTATAGAAATGAAATAAATCTTAAAATAAAGCTTATTAAATTGTATATTAATTACGCTTATCACAATGTAAAAAGAAACGCAGGAAAAAAAGATTTTTTATTTTATTTCTTTAAGCTTGATTTAACGTATTGACATATTTTGAACGCATCCAAACCATTAATTTTTAAAACGTTCCATTTTACATATTGCTGGTTGACCATATTTAACTTTGTTCCTTAGTTTTATACTTATTTTACATTTAATTCGATCAGTAACTATTTCTTTATTAGTCATGGAATGAAGTCAAATATTTAATAAAAACGCAATAATGAAATTAAATTAATCAATCAGTGTTTCATTGGGTGTACGCAAGTGAAATGGATTTTTTTGACATTTGACAGTTCTACGATAGACATCGGCGCAGTCCTTTGTTGTTGCCAGTATAATACAATGTACTCTGTGGTTGTTGCGCTTGCGTCTCGTTATGTACTGTGCGATTTTGATTGTGTTTCTTTTTATTACGATCCTATTTACCTCCCCTGGACTCCGATATCTTCCTCATCTAACAACCTTTGCTTACCATACCTGATACCGTTATAAACTCGTCTTACAAAATAAATAATGTGTCCTGGAAAAGGCAGTTTTCAACTCGACACTCATTTAATATTGATAATCATGGAGTCTTAGCATTGACTTAATGGCAGTTTGTTTCAAAGAATTAACAAAATAAAAAAGACGTTTTAAACCATAGTTAGCTAATATTCCTATTTTAGACTAAACTTCGAGCGTTATTAATTACTTTATGCACGTTTGTTTCATTATTTCTGGTGACGTGAAATCCTAACCTAAAAATAAACAATAATATTTTCTGGACTTCGTGGCGTTTAAATCGCTGAAATGACTTTAAGAAATTACTTTCTAAACATTCAGGGAGTATTTCTACTATATCTGATAACTATACATATACTTTCATCACCAGGTTTTTAAATGTATGGAAGGTGGGCATTGTTCTTAACTATTCCTGCAAACAGATGTCTGTAGTAGAAACACACAATCTTACTTTTCCTTAGATTTTCTCTTTTAATACGGATTAATTAGGTACGAGTAGTATCGACCTACGTAGTTTTTTAACTTTCACTGTTACTATGTAATATTCCTTTATTTATGGAGGTAAGAAACTACTTTGATTTGAAAATGAATATCTTTATTCATTTACGGAGATTACATTTCTTTTCATTCCTATTTATTGAATTACTTTATTCAGTACTAGCCTTTGCCAGCAGCTTCGCCCGCTCCTACCCCCCCCGCCCTTATAGCCTATGTCACTCAGGACCAATACAGCTTTCTACCAGTGAAAATTTTTTTAAATCGGTTCATTACTTCCGGCGATTACCCCCTACATACAAACAAACTAATTTACCTTTTACCTTTATGATAGTAGTATAGATGACAATGGATATTGCCAGCAAGCTTTCAGAAAGATGATAGATATAAGTAAAACTAAGTTATTACTGAGTAGTCGGTATTTTTGTACATTAAATAAGTATAGAAATATCCCACACGCGTTATTCAACGGGTTAACGCATCGATCTATGGGTTAACTATAATGTGACTATAGTCTTATCTCTAAAGTGACAATTCACTTCAATAAAAAGTGTTGTTCGTGTCGCTTCCTTATCGACAGCTCTGATAATAATGTGAGCCTGTGAGATTAGTGACCCTTGGAGATGAGGACCACGATTTAGATAGTAAAATATTTATAGTTAAGATATCATAATGGTTCTGATAATGATAAGTTGTTTGGTGATCACTTCAACGGTGATACTCAACTTTTTGAGGTTTACAACAATTATTTGAAAATATATTAGGAATGCTGTAGTTTTGATATTTTGTTTAGCAATCCAATATTTCGGAACTCTTTTCTATTTTCTATAGCCTTAAAACTTAAACTGGTGACAACATTTCACATTTAACACCGACCAAATATTTCAATTGATTAGGGCTGTGTATTTTTTTTAACTACGCGGTGGTGACATCCAGGCGTTTCTTCCTTCCTTATCCGACATAGGTACCTCCCGAATTTTCCGTGTCCGGTGAGGACCTGCATCAGGCGGTAGATTAGTACGCCGTGATGCCTATCCAGGCACTCCTCAAAGAGGGGTCTTACCGCCGCGCAGTAAATATGAACTCACTTATGAAAATTCTGATCAACAATATTTACTCCTACTAACCAGCTTGCATTAATAATACCTTCACTCACTCACTCTTTCTACAGTTACAGACATCTCTATCGATCTCACCCACGGTGTGATGCGTCTTAATTCGGACACATACAAATGGTGCATAGAAAATTGCCGACCCGATCGTTATCTCGCTTATCTATCATCCGTGTAGCCATCAGTGATTATCTCGTATCATTCATCAATGTGATTGGTGATTGTGAGATGTACCGTGATTGGTTTGGTAGGTGAAATTCTTACCTACGCATCGTGTCGCGGGTTCGATTCCCGTACGGAACAAATATTTGTATGACCTACAAATAGATGTTTCGGGTCTGGGTGTTTGTGTATGTGAGTTCCTATGTTTATAAACGCACCCACGATACAGGAGAAACTCCTAGTGAGGAGCAAAGAAAAAAAAAAAAAACTTTACAAAATACAAACGCGATTTTATCGTGAAATACTACTTTCTACTTTTATATGAGACCTATTTCGTAAATGCATGGCTTCCAAAATAGAAGGTTCATGAAAACGCAAAACACAAATCGATAACGGTAGGAGAACATCACTTTTGAATTCTGTTAAGTGTATACATACTCGTAATATTGCTCGTGACTGTACATACTGGTATAATTATGTAAGTACACTCTATCCAGCTTTTACCCGTTATAGTTAAAAATTATATAACTTGCAAGGATATTTAAAAAAAATTGGAATGCAATGTTTATAACAAGTGAAAGATTTTTTAATCATGTGATTAGTTAGTACCGTTAATTACCTCTTAAGCCGGTATTAACCGCGACTCTGGGAATCAAAGGGTTTTTGAAAGGAAAAGGTGCATTTTTAGTCAATAAAAGTCTGACTTAAGTAGTGCCTTTAGGTCCACCTAGGGCATCCCGAAAAAACGGGTAATTATTATGGGCTCACCATTTCAAAACTAGTCAGTTTGATAACTCCACAAAACTCATTGAATTATGTGTCGCGTTGTGAAACAGGCAACATTTCAAAAACATAATAATATGAACCAATAAATTACAATTGTCCCTTTAATACTGCAAAAGATCTACAAATGACAGCCAGGCTCAACAACTTAACATGCTTTTCGAGGTTCAGCAGAAGCTTGATATGTAATAGATGGTCACCCATTGACAGACTGAACTCTATTGCCTTTGTCTGACACGCTATCGGATCGCTTTCGCTTTTCTATGGGACTGGATTCAAACAATTCCATACATTACAAATAAAAACGCCTCGCTTCGCATTCGTCACGCCTGTCTGTCTGACAAAGGCTTATAAGTGTGGATTAGCCGCCAAAATTGAAAGATATAAATTGTCAATTACAAGCGACCCGCCTCGGCTCCGTACGGGTACAATTTATACTATATCATGCATGTTATATGCCTATATATCATGCCTTCCTCTTGAATCACTCCATCCATATAGGGACAGACAGACAGACAGTGGGAATCGACTTTGTTTTATACTATGTAGTGATAGTGAAGATATTTTTCTAGCTATCAACGTAATTTAACATCCTAAAAAAACAGCCAAACAATTTTCCGCACATTTAATTCCAAGATTACTTTTTTCCAAATCACGTTCCGTACTCATAAAGAGCGCTTACGCTCCGGCTGCATTCCTACCTGCATACAAGTGCAGACACCACGTCTCGCCTGCCCCGCACAATAGAATGGCAGACAATGGACGAGCGCGTGACACCATGCTGGCGATAACGGCTATGTATGTTACTTTTATTTTGTTTACGACGTTTTAATCGGGTTTAATGTTAGTTTGATGTGAAAAGAATGTTTAGAGTAGTGGTTTACTTTTTCAGCTTTTGTAAATCAGAATAAGAATAATTTTAATTTCTCAAAACTTAACATTGCGTCTGGGAATACAAATACGCTATGTAATTTTTTGATAAATTAAAATTGCAAAAACTCCTGCTGAATATACCCAATAAAACTTTTACCGAACTGGGAATTGAATCCAGGACTGCATATGCGACACGGTTAGCGTAGTGGCTCAGCGATTGGACTGTTGCGCAGCGTGTCGCTGGTTCGATTCCCGCACGGAACCAATATCTGTATGTTTGTGTATGCTTAGGCACAGGCTTGCTATCTATGTGGGGGGTGGGTTATAATCCACCACGCGGTCCCAGTGCGATGATGTTAATAGATGTCACATGTCTTCGAATTTTTGGTTCTAGAAAGTGCCAGTTTCCTCACGATATTTTCTTTCATTGTTTTGAGAGCAATTGTGATGAAAATTCATTCGGTTTAACTGCATAAATAAGCCTTACGTTATGGTTGGAAAGTTAAATAGGTAATAAAATCGAAGTTCTACCGCCATCTTTCGAGCCTGATCTCCATCCAAGACTTTAACCCAGAAATAATCGTAAACCACGACAATAAACCCGACTGAAAAACAGGCCCTAAGTTCCAGAAGGGCCACAATCCGCTTGCACCACCGGCCAACGAGGCGTCAGAAATAAGCGTGAATAATACGCCACGAAACTTCCTCCCCAGGGCATATCACAAGGGCCACACATTTAACAGGCGAATAAACTTAGCCAGTGAAATAACACTGTTCATTCACATACCAAGTAATATCGTAAATAAAGGGTCATACACAAACAGTGGCGCCCCACCCGGCAGTTACCGAAACTAACGGTAATTGTTTAACGACACTGTCTTAAGGACTGCTTGGTATGTGGCGCGACCATTGTAGTTGGGAATGCGCTGTTAATATTGTTAAGGGGGAAAGTCAGTTTTTGGATAGCATGCTAAGGTGCAGTTAAGGGTGCAGTTTCTTATAGCGGCAGCTTTCCTAACTTCTCAGTAGTTTTACGTGGAATAATGACACAGAAAATCATAATCTTGTAACACGATAATGCATAATAGAATCATCAGTGGCAGTATCGAACACAATTGGTCACTGGATGTTATCCGAACTGGAAGGAAGACACTTAGTATTGCAAACGGTGAAAGGATTGGGCCTTTGCTGAGGAGTGGTACAGGAGAGGACTAGAGGCCAGAAAAAAAGAAAACAAAACCAACTTAAATATCCATCGAAAATGGCATCCAATATTACAAAGGTGTATCCACTCTAAGTAAAACGTAACAGCAGAAATACGAGTCCACTTGTTTATTATATTGAAACCGCGATTATATAATATCACAGCTGCTTGGTGAGTCGTGAGACAGTTGTAATGTTGTCTGGGTCGACTAGAGATCTTTTTCTTAGGGAGGTTTCAAACAAAAGTTGAGAGAACGAGAAACCATGAGTTAATAATTGCTATGCTAACCAATAAATTAAAAAAGCGTATGAATAGTATGCCAAGGTTACAAATCTTCCGGGGTCGCGGGATTAAAGAGTAAACGTAAAGGGCTATTGAAGGACACCGTGGATTTTAGTCAGTACAAGTCTGACAGTTTCTCCCACCCTGCCTTTCTATTATTCTTTGATTTTACTACGTATAGTATTGAGATATGAATCATCAGTACCTATAATTTAAATATTGAAATCTCACAAATAGAAACCAAAAATTAGCCGATGAACACAACACGAACAATTATTCAGGGAACCCAATAAATTCCATTGTCCCCTAAAATAGAGGTATTCCTAACTGAATATAAACGGGTCGCGGACATTTTTAGGTAATATTTTCATTGAAAAATACAACACAATAATATTTAACACAATATAAACCAAACAGAGGTAGGTATACTAAAAAACAAAATTCAATTACATAAATGGCGATCGTTTAGCGAGTTCGAATGCGATTAAAAAACCCGTCGTTGCGTCCGTAAATTTAACTCGGTACAATAATCGGCGCAGTAGATATTCTTTTATTTTCGTTTTAAGTGTTTTTTTTTTTGTTTTTACTTATTTTCATGTGCTTTGTTTTGGATAGGTTTTGTTTACCGAATGTTGGTGGCACCCATAAAATGTTGGAGGTATCCGATTTCTGGCTAGTCTGAATCGTGGTTTTATGAACAGAGTTGAGCCAAAGTAGTGATGGGTGTATGTGTGAAGGCTTATAGGGGTACCAAGGAGGTGAATGCTGGTATGACGAGTGTTAAACAATATATGCTACAATGACTCCTGATGAATTGGAATGAAGGCTATAGGATGATGATAATATTATGATTTGATGAATCTGCAATTGAATGTCAATAGACGAGCTCTTTATAGATACAGAAATTTGTTGCAATCCAACGGATTTGTGCTGTATCGGTATCTCGAAACTTATTTACTCTCAGCTGTTGTTGTAAAATGTTGCGATTGAATACAAATACATGTGCATGTATTTGTATTAAATAATTACATCAAAACTCATTTCTTTGTGTTCAATTAATTTATGTACAGACAGCACATATACCTACTTCAATGTCAAATTTCTTTAACAGATTTTCAACCTTCTTATAATAGTAGAAGGTTAATATTCGATTGGTAAAATTTGACAGATTCCGGTGGTTGACCTGCTGGCGTCTGTACTTATCAGATGCGAGCATAATAATATTAACAACTAAAATCACAAAGCCCAATGAATTTAGTGCAAATATTTGTACCACTTTAAAGGCCTATATAATATCCCTCACAAGTCCCGAACCAAAAAAAAAGCTCAGATATTTATACCTTTCTTAATGCGCTCACTACATATTAGGTAAGTCAAGTCCTTAGTTGCAGTGTCCTTGCAATTGTGCCGTACGATAGCAAAAAGCTACAAAGCGTGGTGCTTGGACCAACCACCATAAACATTGCGACAGCTGCTTCGGATGTGGCAAAAAATCGAGCAGTTATGGTGCGGCAAGAGTGGGGATTATTGGATGAGGCATTTGTGCAACAGTTGGGTTGGTTGTGTCAAAGCATTGGGAGCTGAAATCATGACCAACTCTCAACTCAATTTTACCAAAAATAGACAAAATCGTTTCTACACAATTCGACTTCTTTTTTGAAAGGTCAAAAAATATGTCGGGTTTCTACAGGTCGCGCCATGCACGGGCATGGCGCGACATTTATCTAAGTTTTCCGAGGCATGCACATTTCTTAATATGTTCCGTTTCAGCAAGCATTGTGGCTATTATTAATTAGTCATGAGCCTCTCCATGGACGTCATAATTGAATCTGAATATACTGAACTTGTGTTAATGTCACATGGCACAAATCACCATATCCATATAGCTTCTTACATCATTGTCCATAGTTGTCGTTTCTTGTTTATGCCGATAGTGTTACCATACGCGAACTGCTCCGGTTCTGATTATAATTGTAATGCTGGCTTTTTTCTTTGCTTTGAAATCGATTGTTTTAGAGTAACTTTAAATAGCTTATTGCTTATGGCATCGGTATTATTGAGTTCCAGTGCAATTATTTGGTGCAATGTTCTTCGAATTTTATGAATCATATTTTATAGTAATCACGTAAATATGAATAATTACCTAAACAAGGTTTACCCTGATATTATTTTCGTTTTGCAATTATTTAACATAGCGTAACTTTGTTTAAACAAACTTAAAACTTAGTATTTAAAATTCATAGACAAATATCGTTTAGATAACAATTGCAGAGCTTTGAAAACACAAACAGACTTGTATAATGAAATTTATTTTTATACATAAAATCTACCAAAACGGGCCTTTGAAAAAAAAAATGACGATGCAAAAAGCATGTTACATCATAAAATTTAAATTACTCCACCACATTCTATTTGCCCTTGAAACTATCCACAGATAATAACCCACCCAACGATACATATAACCAGGCAATTGTTAAACATGGTTTAACTGAAGGTTATCGGCGGTCTCGTTTTACCGACTTTATTAAGACAAACGACTCTTTGTTAACTACCAGTTTAATTGGCTATAAAATGTGAGATGACGCTTACTGAGACGATCTACATAGACATGTGTTATATGTTCTATTATGTAGAACTAAGGTTATAGCCTGTTGGCTATAGGTTTACGGCTCGTGTAACAAGGGCAGCTGATTAAAGATTATAGGTTTTAAAAATATAAATTCTGTTTCAAGTCTATGAAAAGGAGTCAAATGACTGCGTTGTTTCTAGGTTAGCTCTTGTTATTTATAAAATAATTCTCTCTTTTGTACCATCTTTGAAATGGAGAAAACAAGAATCTATTATTTTCCCTTTTATGTTTCGTCTAGGTTTGCGAATATAAATGAATGTAACAGCAGAATTTTTCGCGACTTCTGTTCTATAAAGTTATTTATAATAGCACAATAACTTTAAAAAAATCTAATTAATGTCACTCTTTGTAATAAAAGGAGGTGACCATACATACTATACATATAATGTGTATTATAGCATAGATTTTTTTATCCAATGAAAATAAGATCATACCAAAAAAGCAAAAACAAAAATAAATCCGTCCATATAATTCTACAATCCATAATAGTTACAAGTTATGGATAGACGCTTTTACTCAGCAATTGGATGACACAAGCTGACAGTAATAGCAACTATATCCTACTGTAGTACAGCAGGTTAGAATAGAAAACATGCCTTCGTAACGATCCCATTTGAACAATAAAATTATTTCAAACGGACTTTAAAAAGAAAAAGTGTATTTTAAACAGCGCTGAATAGAAAAATCTCACGTCAGAAAGTGTCACCAGCCTTTTCTATATGGAAATTTAAACGGACAAACCATGGCAAATATGGCAATATTAGCCGTGTTCTGGGGGTCTATTTTTTAAGTCCGTGGACGAAGACACGGGTACGAATACGGATGTACGAACGTAACTCACGTCAAAATCACATTTGCGGACGGATAATACCGCCACGACTGAAACTCTTTTGTCGCGGCGCTTGTCTATGTCATTACAACAATTTGCATAAATAATGTAATACCACGAATTTTCTGCAGTTCATCAGCGGTGGCGCGGACTCTAAGAAGCTATCTGATTCTGTCAAATCGTAATATCATTCGTTCTTAGTTCGGGTTCGAAACCACGGGTTTTGTGCTTAGAGATTATACCCCCTGGTTGATGTGTTCACGTCACATGGTATCCGTCATAGAGAATAAATAGGTACCGAGTATTCGATGGATGAAGACAAACATGCAGGGATAGGTAACGTTACCAGAATAGTTTCGTTTGAAATATACTTGGTATTAGATGTATAGGAATAAATAAACGTGTATCTAGGATGAATTTTTCAACTGAGTGTGGCTAACAAAATTCAAATTATGAGAATATATCAAATACTGATAGACAGTTGGAAAATTGACCCGCTATATACGTCTGTAGCTTTTAATATCCTCGTGAAACCCAATGTTATGTCATCTTGAGGACTAATTTATGGACAGCTTTGCAATAAAAATATATATATTGAATAACTAGCTAGTAAGGTCAATTAATGCTCAAAGGTCAAAATACAAAAAAAGGGACCAATTGCGATTGAGCTTCAGCGATTGCTCTATTTCAGTTATTCTAATGTTCGTTCCTACCAGGGTGTTTGATTGCATTTAAAATAAAATCACACGATTTCAGGAAAAAGAAAGCAAGAAGAAAAACATTGAGTGTGAAAGCAAGTGCTATGTGATTTTTTTAAACTGATAACGGAAATTTTTTTTCGACCCAGATCATAAAGTTTTATCAAAACTGTGTTCTCAAGCCTTACGCTGTCCATCAATGTAACAACTTTCGCAATCGCCATACAACTTTACATGAAGCCCATCACAAAGGTACGGTCTGATTGCGCACGCAACATTTCACGATATCGTGCAATTTGCATACGTTTGTTCATTCCTTAGAGTTTACAAGTTTATACTGTAGCCACATTAATTGCGTCGTTAAACTGCACGTTGTCGGCCGTTCAAGAGGTAATAAAAGCTGGGGTTTCTAATGTTAATTTTTGGTTTGAAAGATGGCTTGACTGAAAATTATGGCTACTTGAAAGCTTAGGTTTAAACTAGGCAATTTGTTATATGAAATAGTTTACAAGACATTTTTGTAATTATATTAAAAAAATTGTATACAAAATAAAATACACTTAAAAATACAACTTTCGACTAAACTCGTACATTTTCTGTTAAATTAAGAACAAGCCAGTTTGGTTTTAAGTTTTCAATCTTATAACAGAAAATGGTGTACATTCAATATTTTTATGGACCTAATTATTGAAGAACTAATTCAAGTGTGGTACTTAAGGTTAAGTAATTTAGTACCTATTGTTATTGTTAAGGGCTCCCTTTTTCGCATTTGGACTCGTAGGTGGTCCGTTATGCGTGAGGTGGGACGGTTGGCTATGTGAGCCAACCCAGCTCCTTCCAGAAGCTCAGAAGTCTCCTGGGACGTTCACAGGCTTCTTGGAGCGACCTTGGAGTGCCAAGGTTTTGTGCCCGTTGGTTAGCAACGCCTTCGCATTCCAGGATTACGTGGGTTGCCGTTTCATCCGCGTTCAGGCAGCCCCTGCACAACGGGCTGTCTGTCGCGTTGATAGTAAACAGATGTTTGTTGAGTGGGCAGTGACCGGTAAGCATACCCACCACAACTCGTAATTCTGTTCGTTGGAGGCTGAGAAGTCTGCTGGTCAGTCGCGGTGTTAGTGCAGGTACCGCTTCTCTAGACTGTCTGCAGTCGGTTGTAGATGCCCATCTGGCATTATGTTTTGTTTGGGTTTGCAAACGTATCCAGGTCCTGAGTTGACCGGATGGGATTGGCAAAAAGGGTGTGGGGCCGGCCACATCCACACCCGAGCCTCTCCTTGCAAGTTCGTCTGCTGCATCGTTACCCAATGATCCACTATGTCCTTTAATCCATTGCAAAATGACCCTGTTGCGGTTCGAAATTTTTTGCAATGCTAGATGACATTCATAAATTAGGCTGGACGACATAATATTGCCGTTCAGCGCCGTTAGTACAGCCATACTATCGGAGAGAATTCTAATCCCGTAGTTAGATATGTTCCTTTCCATGACTGCGATGGCAGCTTGGGTGATTGCTACACATTCACATTGGAATATAGAGCTATGTTCCCCTAGCGGTAGAGATATTTTTATGTTGAGATCCATTGAGAATACACCAGCACCTGTACCGGTTGCGGTTTTAGAGCCGTCCGTGTAAATACGGACTTCGTTGGCTCCTGATTGATCTCGCTCGGTCTCTGATAGTTGAATTCGATAGAGCTTATCGAACACGTGAATTTTGGGGATTCTATCACAGGGCGCTTCAATGTATGGTACATCGTTTAGCGCTCTTTCCCATATTATGGTGTGATTGCCCCTTTGGTTTTTCCACATGCCGGAGTGTTTTAACCTGATTGCCGCCATACTGGCCTCCTGTTGGATATAGAGGTCCAGTGGCGGCAGACCAAGCATTATCTCCAGGGCATTAGTTGGTGTTGTTCGCATGCATCCTGTGGTGGCTGAGCAGGCCAACCTCTGGAATGTCTGCAGTTTTTTACGGGTGGTTATTAGTTCAGTTCTGGGCCACCAAACTACCGCTCCGTAGGTAATTATTGGTCTAATAACGGTCTTATAGAGCCATAGTGTTATTTTCGGCGGAAGGCCCCAGGATTTCCCCAGAAGTCTTCTGCATTGCCAAAATGTTATGCTTGCTTTGTCAATCTTGTGGTCCAAGTGTTTGTTCCATAACAGTTTGCTGTCAATGATGATACCCAGATATTTGACCTCATTAGTTAGGGACAGCTCGGTGCCAAACAGTTTAGGTAGTTGTAAACTGCCAAGATTGCGTTTGTGAGTGAACATGATAAGTTCCGTTTTTGACGGGTTCACTGATAGTTCGTGCTTCAAGCACCATTGTTCGACGATCTTCAGAGCCTGTTTTGCCAAGTTGCACAGCACATTCTCAAAAAGTCCCGTTATGAGAATGGCTAGATCGTCCGCATAGCCTACCGTATAGTACCCATGTTCAGTGAGTCTGCAGATCAGCTCATTGACCACGATGTTCCATAGGAGGGGGGAGAGAACTCCTCCCTGTGGACAGCCTTTTGCTACCACACCTCTGGTCGTGGTATTTACGGTAAGTTGAATAGCCCTTTGTCTTAGCATGTTGTCTATCCACCCGGCAGTCGTGGGTTCGACCCCATGCCTGGATAGGGCTCGGCTAATGCTGTTAAAGGTGGTTTTGTCAAAGGCGCCTTCCACGTCTATAAAGACGCCTAAGGTTGATTGTTTGGATGATAGTCCGTTCTCGATTCGTGATATGACGCTATGAAGGGCGGACTCTGTTGATTTGCCCATACTGTAGGCATGTTGGTTAGCGTTGAGTGGCTTACACGACAGGGCATGCGTTCGAATGTCCCTTTCACAGAGCCTTTCGAGGGTTTTAAGTAGGAAGGATGTGAGGCTGATTGGCCTGAAGGACTTCGGCTGCGTGTAGTCACTTTTGCCGGGCTTGGGAATAAATACGACTTTAACTTCCCTCCATTTGAGGGGAGTGTGACCGTAAGCAATGCATGCTCTGAACAGGTTCACGAGATGCACCACCAGATTGTCATCACTCCATTTCAGTAGTCCTGGAAAGAGACCGTCCAGGCCAGCTGATTTGTATGGAAGGAAGCTGTTGATAGCCCATTTCACTTTATCGTATGTTACGATTCTCTGGGCTTCGTTCCAGTCGGTACTGGATGCTGAATTGCCGGTCTCAGCTTCCCAGCTCCCTGAGGAGGTAATGACACAATCTGGAAAGTGAGTTTGGAGCAGCAGTTCGCATGTCTCTGCATCCGACTTGGTATACGTGCCATCCGGTTTTTTTAAAGAACCGATGTTGCGCTCAGGTTCGCTGATCAGAATATTTTTTATTCTGGTGGCATGGCTGTTTGATTCTATGTTCGAACAGAAGCGTTTCCAGCATTCGCTTTTCCTGAGACGGATACGCTTCTTGTATTGATTCTGGGCTACTTTAAATTCGTCCCAGTCGTTATCCCGTCGGGTGTTTTTAGCTCTATTGAACAGCTTTCTTACCTTGCGACGTAGTTTTTCCAGTTCTGGGCTCCACCAGCTGGTCTCACCTGCGGGGGCCCTTCTTGGCGTCACAAGTGGGCATGTTTTTTCAAAGCAGTCCACTAGAGTCTTGGTGAGTTGATTATTGTGGGTGTCAATCACAGCGGCGTTGTTGTAACTAGGAATTGGAAGTCCCTTCAGATTTTCCGCCGTTTTGGCAAGATACCTTACGCGGTCCATCTTCCGGGGATTCCGTCGCGGCACCGCGGGATTTACCATGATGTTAATAGTGTATATGATCCACCTGTGGTCAGAGCAGGACAAATCTTTCGAAACATGCCAGTTCAAGATGTGCCGCGAGATATTCTCTGTTGCAAGAGTGAGATCAATGATAGTTTGGGCTCGTCTTGTGACAAAGGTTGGTTCAGAGCCCCGATTCATAATTCTTAAGTTAGTGGTGAAGAGATAGTTCAGAAATTCCTCACCTCGTGCGTTCGACTTCTCGCTGCCCCAGATGATATGGTGCGCGTTGGAGTCGGCTGATATAACAAGCTCCAGTCCTTCCCTCTCGCAGTAGGCCACCAGTGCTGTAAGCTCCGGTGTGGGTACCTCCTCGTCGCCTGGCAGATAGGCAGACGCAAGTACCACCTCGGGTAAGCTGAGGGATGGGTTGCACAGGAGCCTGATGGCAGTCAGGTCCCTGGAACAGAACTCGGTTAATAGAACTACAGGTACATTTTCTGGTGTAAATATACAAGTTCTTGGTTTACTTACGGTAGTGTTCAGGAGGAGTTTACCCCCGATGTTGGATAGACCACAGATTCTGCCATTCCTAATCCAGGGCTCCTGGATTAGGGCTATGGTCTTGGTTGGTCCCTCCAGCGCCTTACGCAAGTTGGTCGTAGCAGTAAGGCTGTGCTGGAGGTTGGTCTGGACGATTTTACAGGTCTCGAGGAGGGGAGCTGCTTGGGCCATCACTACTGTTCCCGAGCAGTTTCTCCTCATCGTCCACACCTTCCCCACTGAACCAGTCTAGCCTGGTGGTCTTTGCCGAGGCATCGACGACGGCCATGGGACTGGGAGGTGAGTTATCTCCAGACACCTGCAGAGACACAGGGTTGTTTTGGCTCACCGTGGAGGAAGGTGTTGATAAAGCCGGACCCAAGCCTCCAGCAGCTTGCTCCGTCTTTACTGGGACGGTTGCTTGCTCGCTTTTGGCACTAGGTCCGGTGGTCTGGGGGGCAGAAGGTTCGGCTTGCTCGCCCTTGGGTCCGCTTGCCATCACCTCCTGCTGGAGCATCAGGTAAACCGACCCCGTCTTATAGCAGACGCGGCGGTCCCTCTGCATGATCCGGTCGGTCTCCGATTGCGGGATTCCAAGGACGATGTAGACACCGTCCTTGTTGTCCTGCTTCTCGGCGTGGTACAGGCTCCAGGAGTCGACGTTGTACCAGGGGTTCTGCCGTCGCAGCCTGATGCGCAGCCTGTCCACGGTCCCGTCCGTGAAGTTAGGTAGGAACATCCCTGCCCTGATTCTGCGAGGGATCTCTGACTGGCGGCGAACCGCCAGTTTGGTCCCATCGATGGGCGAGGGAAGTTCCGTGATGGTACGGCGAACCCATTCCAAGGTGAAGTCGTCCTCGCACCAGAGTTTGAGTACGCCATCACTCAGGAAGAGCTTGCCGCGGAAGGAGGGAGCACGGTCGACATCCGTCGATGTTGACGGGGCGAAAATCGCCTCATCTAGCGCCAGATCAATGGCAGCCTGGATGGCAGTCGAGTGCTCCTCGGTAAGTTCGTGGAAGGGTTCCGTTGTAACGGCCACGGCTAGGTCGTTGGACCCTATCGCGTCCGCGTAACTAACCCCTCCACGATGGTTAATCCGTCCTGTTGGCGGGATTTGTCGGGGTGTGGCGGCAAGCTTTACACGCTTGCCTCCGTCCCGTGGCGACATAGTGTCGTCAGGACGAGTCCGCTTAGCAGACTTGGTTTGGTCGTCGGCCGCACCAGAGGCTCCCGTGTAGCGCCACCTCTTCCCCGCCCGCTTACCGCGAGGGCGATTGGCGCCCTTCGCCTGCTGGCCGGCACGGTGGTCCTGGGCTACCTGCATCATGCCAGCCGGTCCTGCAGCGTGCTCTGTAGGCCCGCGCTTAACCGGCTTGGCTGGATCAGCAGCGATCGAACCAGCAGCAGGCCCTTGCGGGCTGCGCTTATCCAGATCACTGCTGCCAGCGGTTGTCCTCAGGTTGACCCCGCGCCGGCCTGCCGGCGAGCTCGTCGTTTTTCAGCGCGCGACTTAGCGCGACGCGTCTTCGACGTTGCTTTCGCGTCGGACTGAGGGATAGCGATCTTCCTCGGCTTGGTTCTCAGAGTCGCGCTCCACAGGGTTTGCGTCTGTAAGACGATCCTAGGCATGGCGTCTCCGAGGGCCGTGAGGTCGATCGTGGTGGAGGCACTGACCCCTGTGGATCCGGTAGGTTCCACTTGTGTCGGTGCTGATGTGGTTGGTACAGGCGCACATGCAGCCTGGGGAGGCAAAAGCAGCGCATTGGATGCAGCAGGCGACTTTGCCTCCGTGCCTTGCGGCGCGTTTGGTTTCGGCGCTTCCTTAGATGCAGCCTGGTGGTTTCTAGGTACCTTTTTTTTACCCATAGGTACAAGATAAATTTTTATTCATCCTCGGCGGCGTTCCACCCTCCTTGGAGCCCGCAAAAGGGGACGCTGTTTATACAGACGCCAGAACTACCCCGAGAATATAGGTTCCCTCCTCAACAAGACGAGGACGAACATCAGTCCGAAGGACCCGGGTACGATTAGCCCCCGTGTGGAAGGATGTAACCACACGAGGTCGCACCGGGCCCCGCGGATGAGCCGTCTCGCCTCGAACAGATTCAGGAACCTCGCCAGACATCCCTCTTACGGGCATGTCGCAGCCGATTGACCATATGTGGCTAGCATATGGCCTCCCGTTTTGGGCGAAATCCAGGCCAAAGAGGCGTGTTGCCGCCAGCGGACACTGACTCCGGTCCACTGAGCAGCTCAACCATCCAGGACCCCTTCATCCCCCCATACGGGTCTCCACGCACGGCACAAACACGCGGGTGGCTAAGTTCCCCAACCTGCCATCAACCGTTTTTTTTGTGATGACAGGCCCGCAGCTGTATAGCCACAGCTGGGGGACCGGTTTACAGGCGCCGGTTGTTCGCCTTCGCTTCCATCTATCGGCTACAGTGACTCCGGGGTGGATGTAAGTATGTGGAACCCGTTGCTGAGTCACAGTATTACCAGGGTGTACGACGAGGACGTTAGACAGAAACTTGGTGATGAGCGCCCATAGCCAAGGTCCACATTCCCTTGGCGTACGCTATCGGCATTTCCTGGTGCTTACCAGCGACAGTCTACCAGCTTGACTGCCACTCCAGGACCGTTTGAAAACCACCACCCACACCCCTAATTTTTACAATTTAGTACCTAATATTTACAACAATCGTAGCAACAAATATTCAGAATTACGATATAGAATAGCTAATACCGAATACTTTCAATATTCATTTAACTAACAGGTGGCCCACACTGATGTCTTAAAGCGAGAGTAGTTCTACTGTGAGAAAGAGATGGCGCTAGACGACTTGTATAGTTCTGTCTCTTTCCCTCAGTGGAACTACTCTAGTAGTATAGTAGGCTCCCTGGCATGCGGGCAGCCAGTAATGTGCCAATACCATGCCCGGATCGACGGCGCGTTGTGTTCCACGCGCGCCTCAAAGAGTGTTAGCAGAGTGACGGGGCCCCCCTCTAGAGGGCCAAAGCCTGCCGGAGTCGTGAGACTGTACGAATTACCGTGACCCCGGTACGTAAAGGGCTATTAAAGGACACCGTGGATTTTAGTCAGTCTGACAGTCCCTCCCGCTCTGCCCTGGGTGGGAGGACTCATTTGATGATTTTACCACGATAAAAAAAAATGGTAGGCCCCCAGTAAGTATTATTTTATACCATAAAGATGACAAACATTTATAGATTGATAATGATTATAAAATGTTGATGCATTAAGGTTCATTATTCTAACTATCAAAATAATGACATACTGACAATTTTCAATGAATCAATTTAATCATCATATATCTAATTGTAATAATTCAATCATAAAAATATTTTAGGGAAACTAATTAGGCATAACAATGCTGTTATCAACGGAGTACAAAATAATAGACAAGTACTAAAAGTAATTTTAAATTACTTCAATCATGCTTTTCAAATTCCTATCAATTATAACAAGGCCCAGCCTGGTATAAAAATTAAATAACTAATTGCAATAAAACAATTTAAATTCTAAATATTCAAGACTAGTTTTTGCCCGTGGCTTCGCTTTCGTTAATTTAGAATTTGATAATAAATTCGGATCGGATCGATTCGGACATGTGGCGTCATCTATTATTATGTGGAAGTTATTGATTTTTTTAGGGAACGTTTAAGTTATTTTTTTTTTCGGGATGAAAAGTAACTCGTATCCGTGTTTGTACACCTGACAGCGTATGTACCAAATTTCATGATTATTGGTTCAGTAGTTTGGGCGTGAAAAGCTAACAAACAAACTTACTTTCTATTTTGTAAATTTATAATATTACTTGTTAAGAACAGTTAACATAGTTTGGATTAGGATTAATCAGTGTCTTAAAGATTAGGATTAATCAGTTATCGTTGTGAAATGGCAGGGGACTGAAATTCCAAATACAGTACAAAGTACAAACTAACTGAAAATACCCAATTATAATCTAGACTGAAGTTGGTAACAATTTCTAGGGTTTATGCTAATTCTACCAAGTATTTGTTCATGTTATCTGAGTGATGGATAGGGGGAGCCACTGGCACGCGAACTTAAAGCGTTAGAACAGCGGCTTTTTTCAAAGATAAGGCATTGTTTTGACGCGATCGCGCCAATAAATTAATTACCATTTATTTTTCTTTTTTTCTTTATGGCAATAGTTGCGTCACTTTGATTGGTCGCTGTGGATAAGGAATCTTCTTTATCGGTGACTGCTGAGGTGTGGTGGCTATTCTTTTAACGATAAAGCAGCTATCACAGACTAATTTATCACTAAGACTGTGCGGACACCACAGTAGAATTAGTTTGTCTTTGGTAGATCTAACTATTTCGTCTGGTCAAACTAAGGAGTCTGCATGCCATTATTATCTTCATTACATAACTGCCATTTAGTCTAGAGATACGAGTAGATATGTATATAGTTAGAGCCGAGATCGCGGCAGAACGCAAGGAGCAGATAAAAGAACAGAGTATACTTTTAATCAGGAAGAGCCTGACAGTTCTTACCGCTCCAGCCATGTTGGGAAGGACTCATGATGATTCTACCACCCCAAAAGAAGGGTTAGATAAATGCTTACATAACAAGTTGCAAACGAAATTGGAAAGATCGACAGTTATCCCTCAATACATAGCCTACCTATAGCATATCGTAGCCTGCCAACGATTCAAATTGCATTCATACGATTGAAAACTGAATCGTCAGATTTTTCCAGCAATTCATTCCCATCAGGTCATTCATGAAACGATCGAACCGAAACCGAACAGCACTGAAAGGCTTTCAAAGATGAGTAGGTATCTCTATAAAAAATCTGCTTCGATTTTACATTCACAGTAGGTACTTACAAACTCTTCAAAAACTTGAAGATAATGTTCGCTCGCTGAATAAAATTTTCAGTTGTTGCGAAAACATTCAGGGTGGCTAGGGCGGGCGGCAGTTAGCCGGCTGTCGTGGCGTCGGGCGGCTGTGCGAAGCCTCCGTACAACCTCCCGTCCTAACTTATACCGCGAAGTGTTGTGAATAACTTTATTTTTTCTTGAAGAATTGTATGATAGACAATAGTAGTTTTAAAAACGTTGGATATTTGGGTGTATTAGAACTGCTTTCTCTAGTTTTGGATAACAGTTTAAGGTTGTGAATATAGTGTTTCAAGTTTATCGTGATAGGTAAGCTTTGTTTACTTTTTTATGGCGTAGTAAATCTAGAACGTAAGCTTAAACCTTAAAAGTAAAGTACTGTCACAAACAACCAAATTTATCTTTTTAATGTTTTGAATAAACAAGATACGTTCTCCCACAAAATAATACCCACTTAATGATGTTGCAAGTAAGATAGATAGTGTCTTCAAACATTTTATCGTAAATTCGGTTGTCATGTCGAGAAGAAAAGAGCAAAAAGTGTCAGCTGGTGATGTTCCCGCGATACTTCGGGCTCTTGGAAGTCAACTGAGGGAAGACGTCATTTAATGGTGCCAACAAAGCCTTATTATTAAGTGTAAATATTTTATTTCTTTCCATTTGTATTAAGTGAATAGCCTTGGCCCTTTTGCAGAGATAGGTACCTATTTACATCTTGATCATCATTGAAGTTTCATTTTCCGATTCTTATAAAAAAATCTGTTAAATTTTAATAACATTCTAATACATAACATTTTAAATTGCTAATGATGTCCCAATGATGGGTGCCGGAAGATAGAACCTAGACGCATACCATGAGGGCTGGTTCGAAGTGGCTCAGAAAAAGAGTTCCTGGAAGGAATTGGGGGAGGCCTTTTCTCAGTAGTGGAACGTGCAGGCTAATTAAAAAAAATATGTACCATAAAGCCTCCGTAAGTCCTCCTCCTCAAGTACTATTTTCAACCTAAAGCAAATTGATATTTATTTTCTTGGTTTTATAACTGCTTACCCACTTTGCTTATACCTTCTAAGGAAACAATTTATATATCAACAGATATTTGACTGAGTACGTTTAGTTTGATGACTACCTACAGTATTGTTAGTCCTTTCTTTTTCAAATCCATCCTAAGGTTATCTTGAAAAGATCGCTTTAAGCGAGAAGACCGCCCATTGTGTCACGCTATTTAAAAGATATTGTGAATTTGATAATTGTATCTGAAATTTGTATGGTGTCCATAATAAAGATATTATATTATTCTATCTATCTAACATATCTCTCAAAAAGTGTCAGCAAAATGACGGAGCCCCCTCTAGAGAGCCAAAGCCTGCCGGGGTCGCGGGACTCAAGAATATAAAGGGCTATTGAAGGACACCGTGGATTTTAGTCAGTACGAGTCTTACAGTCCCTCCAGCTCTGCCCTGAGTGGGAAGACTAATTTGATGATTTTACCACGAAAATAAAAAATAAAAAAACTAGAACATCTATGTATTATGTCCATACAAATGCTCTAACACCATAACTTCCAGTTGTAAAGTTCCTTCATGTTCTTAATTTAATCTCAATAACATTTCCTTCATGTTCATTCAACTCATTTCTGATCATAAATTTAAAAAGAATCAAATAAACATCATCCTAACTCAAAGTATCATCTTAAATAAAAAAAAAGTAATCAGAAACACATGTATCCCGCACTCAATTGGCATGATGCATGCAAAGTGATCTTAATAAGTCCTTACACGCCTGCAAGCACCAGAAATCTTTGTTAATTTGAACTCTGTTCCACTGTAATAAGGCTGTAAGATTTGTAGTGCCATGTATCATGGGAACAGACATGTGCAGTGCGTTTGATTTACACCCTGTTACGATTTTAACCTCGGTTCATTTACACATGGTTTTGGTTTAAATGTTTATGGCTGAATTCGCGTTCGGAATGCGAATTTGTTAGTTTAATAACACGCTCTTTGTCTTTGGGTGTTGCAGTGTTAAATTAATTTTGGGAAGTGATACGGTATGTAAATAAATGGGTATTCAATACCCACTAATTGTATTTAGTGTTTTGAGGTTTTTTTGTGTTCTTTTTGCGATATAGATAAACGTCAAGTTGGTTTTATCTTTTTTTTGAAGTGAAAACTTCTTTAGCGGCGTTGAGCACTTTTTCTGTAATGGGTATAAAATCTTAAACTCGCGTCAGGACACGTGACCCTGACCGAAAAAGCGTAGGACGGCGGCGCAGGGCGCTTGCGTGAATGTTCGTGTGACTTTATTACTTTTAAAGAAGTTTGTATGCTGGATACATTCGTTGCTAGGTAACATTGTTTATAAAACATGTACGTCACATTGGAAAATTATTGAAATAAAAAGTCAACCATTTTTGCGAGTTTTACTAAAATCTGTTCACAAGATATTTCCAACAATTACTATTCAAGTTTTCACTTCTGCCGGCACTCCCAGAGTGCAACCCGTCTTTTTTTTCTAAACTGAATAGTTTGCGCGAGAGACACTACCAAAGTGTTAAAATGTGTGTAAGTTCTAAAATAAGAGAGGAAAGAGATAAAAATATATGATGTACAGTACCATGCAAACCACCAGCGCAAATTGGTTTGAACGAGATCAAGTAATTCGTTTTTTTTTAATACGTCACAAATCGTAAACCGCAATTCTACAAGAACTTTTATTATAAGTTACTCACTGTTATGGAACCCTTTATGGTCGAGTCCGACTCGCACTTGGCCGGTTTTTAAGAGTCTGACGCTCCTTTCCACTTTAAGCCATCTGCTAGGAAGGAAGGAAGGTCGTATTTGATGTTTTTAAATAATATTAGTATTTTTGGTTATAATACGTTATTGTGATTGATTTTAATAATTGTTTAACTCTGTTAAACTTATATTTAAATTACCTATATTTCTATTGTTTTCACACAGTGAAGTACTATCGGCAATGCGTCGGCTTTCATATCGGCTTTCAATGCTCCGTGTTGACAGTTTCAAGGCTTCCTAAATACGTACTGTTATGCAAGTACAGTAATGCATTGAGTTTCAGGTGATTCTAACAACTGTTTGACTGCTACTTTGTGTGTATTTCAGTCGGAGTTTCTAATTTTATTAATCAAAAAACTTAATTTTATTTTCATAATGAAGAAAACAGGCGAGATTTTTTTATTGTACACTCGCGAGCAAAAGTATGGAATCACTAACTTGGATAGAGGATAGCTTCTTTAACAATAGCGAGATTTGAATGAATTTGGTATCAATTTAAAGTTAACAATTAAACCTTTATGCCTTTGTCAGACTGGCGAAAGCGAAGCGTTTCCGAAGCGATACCGAACCGAAGCGAGACGTTAGTCCGATAGTTCTGTCACGCTATCGGATCGCTTTCGGGTTTCTATGTGACTGGATTCAAACAATTCCATACATTACAAATAAAAACGTCACGCTTCGCATTCGCTTCGCTTGTCTGTTTGACAAAGGCTTGAAAATGGTATTTCATCATTTTAGATTTAACTGTTAACTTTATCTTTCATCATTTTCAAAATTCTTAACTAGTTATTAAGTACTCAAGATCGCTCGGAATAAGTAATTCCATACGTCTGCTCGCGAGTGTATACCTACTAATCCAAAATTGTTATTTTTTTTTCCTTCCTTTCTGTCTGGGTGGAGAGACTGTCAGATTCTTTCTGACTAACCACCCTGTTCCTTTGATTGCCAGTTTGAGCACCAGAGCCATGGTAAACTGTTGAAAAAGTCCCCCGACCAGCAAAGGACCCTGTATGAAACCTCTCCAATTCAATACTAACAAGCACAGTCCTACTAATTTCCCTAACCAACCGTCTAATACAGTACAAATTACACAGTATTTGTATTCCCTTTTTTCCGGGACTGTCGTAAATTATAGCAATAAATTTGTACGGGACACATTCCCGTTGTCCGGGATTAATTAAACCCTATAACGGTACTTGTGAGTTAATTATTTATTATAAATACATGTGGTTGGCCCAAAATGTCTGGTTTCTTTAGGTGAGGAGTATCGGGGCGTGAAACGAGGTTCTGTCTGACATTGAAAAAGGCATTGAGGTTAATGAAACTTGGCGGTTTATTCTTTGTGATCATAATGAACTCATTTGAGTACTCACTTTTCAACTTGAATATGGCCGATTTTGGCAACGATTCATTTGATATTTCTTTGAATTATGTTTAACCTTTTAAAGATAAGTTCTTGGTCCTTTCCTAACTATGCTGTAGACAGTTTCCAATCCATACACTTTTGGTAAGAGTGGTGTTCAAACATTTTTATCACGGACTATGTTAAAATTACTATGTTGAAGATGTACATAATGAGAGCCGGCACCAACGGCATAAAAATCATGGCATATTATACCGGCACGGCAACTGCATAGCAGCAGAACGTTTTCGTTGCCTTGAATACGGTTGCGGTCTTGTTGTCCGGGTGTTGCCGCCGTCCGCGCGCCGTTGACTGTTTTCATAGTCACACATTACGAAACATACTCGTATTATACGATACACGATTTAATGCTCTTTGAATGACAAGTTAATTGCTGGGTTGGAGCCGTGGTGCTGCGGTGCCGGTATAGTATGCCATGAAAAAGTACTTTCCAGTTCACGGTTTAATCATGAGTGGTCTGGGTTATCATCTTTTAAATAGTGATTTTTAAAAGATCATTATCCATACATGGCCTAAATTGAAAAACAAACGCTGCGCGCACATTTCAATAGAGCAATTCAAAATCTAACTCTATTTACTATACAAAAAGATACATCGTTCGCAATACAGCGCGGCGCCGCGCTGCGTTTTAATAGCGACTCAAAAACAAACTTTATTTACTTCACGAAAAGATTCACATTTGCAGTATCGTTACGTCACGTCGCGTTGCGTCGCGTTTCGGTGTGAATCGACCGTAATAAACAGTATGAGTATTTTCCAATGGAATTATTGGAAAATACTCGTATTTACAAATTATAATGAGTCTGCAGTACCAACCCAACATGACAGATGGCGTTAAGTTACGCGAAACTTTTAAATTGAAGAGTCATTCATTATGTTGCGTCGTGTCTGTTGCGAGATAAATAAATACACTACTATAGTGTGTGTGAACTACGAAAACCAAGTTCTAGTTTACTTTTGTACCTAATAAAAAATACAAAGAGCACACAAAGTGCACAGTAACTTTTTTTTTAAACGAAACAAATATTGACAGTCCACATTTTTATTGTTTGGTTAACAGGGGTTTAAATTTCGTGAACGTAACCTCTCATTGAAGAGTTATAGAGAATACCTATATTGTATTTCCCCAAACAGTATCTTTCAATTATTTATTTCAATAAATTTTGGATTGATCAAATTAGTGAATAATATTAGTCAATGTCTGAACTATGCGGCCAGTGGTTCACGAACTCATTTGAAACGTTCAGCAAAAGATTACACAAAAATAGTTAGACAAAAAGCTTTTTTCTTTTACGACAGAAAATGTAAAATAATTAGTTTACTTCTGCTAGTGATACATACTCTCTACCTATCAACTACGACTAGCAAGCGACATAGTTGTTGGCAAACATCCACATATAAATAAGACAAAGAAGAAAGTTGAATTAGGTACTGTCATGTGCGTCAAAAAGAAAATTGTTGGATTAGTCCATGAAAACGTGGGCGGTTTTTAAAACGCGACGTTTTTTAACCGGACTTTCGTTTTTAGTTGCAATTAAAAATAGAACGCCATAAAGTTAAAACATCTCATTATAAGATCTTCCATTATAGAGTTGAAAATTCAGTGGACGGCAAAACAATAATTCATAACAAAACCCACAATTGAATTTACACTAAGGTTATTTTCAACCCCAGTGTAAATTCAATTATGGGTTTTGTTCAATGCATGAACAATAAACTATAGGCCTTATTATGAATTCCCAGTTTTTGTGACGTAAAGTAAACTGACGGAACAGAACTTTGACATTAATTTCAAGGAAAAAATTAGTTCCTTCTTCGTACACTAGAGGCGCTGTTCCATTTTTCCATACAATAAACGCAGAAAAAACTTCAAGTACGCTGTAAATAAAATACTCAAATCTTCCGATTGAGTTATTGGCGTTTATTTTCCGTTACGTTTAATAAAACGCCCGTGCGTATGTGGTCTCACACTCATATCTAAGCAATCTATCTTTTGTGGGCAAACAATTGTTACATAAATGTTATCTTTGTGAATGAGACGAATAAAGTCTATCTTAGAAGTGAAACAATAGTCGTATGTAGACGTAATGGGAAGAAAATACTGCGGGTCAAAACGGATGAAGGAATAGTTAAGTACAGTTTCTATACAAAATATCTTCATAGTTAGTCGAACCAGAAAAATTATATCAAAATTCCGTACAGCATCTTCAGATCTTTTCCCCTCGATTTTTATTATTCTGATCCGCTCCAATTTTCTTTATAAAACTGGGAAAACGTTCTAGTATTATTTATAAAATTCTTATTGTAACATCATAATAAATACAGAAATAAAACGTACTTCAAACGCTCCACCGACTCTGTATCCTGTCTAGAAATAATTTAGATACCTACTTACTCAGATCAAACCGAATACATTTTGAAGTATCACCATCTCTCTCCTTTCCCCATTGATAGAAAAAGACAGGATTAACCGAATATCCAATACTTGTCTGCGTTGTATGGAAGTACAATCACTCACACTTGTTTTAAACTTTTTTTAATGAATCCTAACCTTTTTTAATGTAGCGAAGTTCAACTAATTAAATTTTTATTGAACGAAAGATTTAAAAAAAATTAGTCTGTATTGGATTTAATTTTATATGATTTTGGAAAAGTAGCTGCTGAGAAAGAGAATACTTCTCTTTATATTCTCTTAAAAATATAAGATCCAGCCTTTTCCCAATTCAGCTGGGATCGGCGCACCAAGTTTTCTTCAATATTTCTCTATTTCTCGTCATCTCAGTAATCAGATCCTTTATCTAAAATAGTAATAAAAAAAAGAATGATCATTACCAATAATCCGAGGTTTACAAACCTTGACCTTTTATAATATTTATATTTGAACCACTGTTGTGTGGGAGTGTATTTGACATTCTGCCAATAAACTGAGCGTATAGAACTGAGGATGAAGATGGGCTGTCACGCGTCACCTTAAGAAATGGCCGACATGATTTATATGTACGAAATGCAATATCGAGCTTATTAAATTAGTTCCGTTTTTGGTTGAGAATTTGACATGACTCAAACATTTCTTCACGATGAAAACATAATTAAAAATAACACCGTGAAAAGTTAACAGAAGTGAATCATTGCACGTAAAATGTATATTTCACAAACTTTCAAATTAGTATTGAACTCAAGACCTCATACCTCTGTAACGTTTCTTTCCACTTAACCATCATTGGATGGTCAAAAGCCTCATTTTTTTTATCGTGGTAAAATCATCAAATGAGTCCTCGAACCCAGGGCAGGGCGGGAGGGACTGTCAGACTTATACTGACTAAAATCCACGGTGTCCTTCAATAGCCCTTTACGTACCGGGGTCACGGTAATTGGTTAATCCGGTGACCCCGGCAGGCGTCAAATGCCTCATGGCATTTAATAATGAATAAAAAAAAGTGAACGATGTAATGTTCTTAGTTTTCGTTGATTTCCAGTACTTACAACTAAAGTATTCTATACAACTCCAAAAATACACAGTTCTTCCATCTCACCTCCAAATAAAACACACCTTATTTATTATTTAAAAAAATAATAAGAACCATCTTTTCGAACCTTCCTGTTTGACCTCAGAATCCACCGCGTAGGGCCGCAAAAATCCTCAACTCTCTTAATAAATAGAAGGATATAAACGAGAAACCATTCGTTTGACCTTTGACCTCAAACTTTTCGCAAACTTGACATTCATGCCTTGAATAAGCCACAAGTTTATGCCTTATATTGATCAGGGTATGAAAGAAAATAGTCTTTGTATTATGAGATCAGATACTATACAATGCGAAATGAGAATTTCTTTTTCGCTAACATTACTCCACCCTTTGGGTTTTGACAGTGTAGCAAGAAGTAGGCATTTTTTTTATCGTGGTAAAATCCTTAAATGAGTCCACCCACCCAGGGCAGAGCGGGAGAGACTGTCAGACTCGTACTGACTAAAATCCACGGTGTCCTTCAATACCCCTTTACGTCCGGGGTCACGGTAATTCGTACAGTCCCGCGACTTTGGCCCTCTAGAAGGGGGCCCCGTCATTTTGCTGACACTCTTTGAGGCGCGCGTAGAACACAACGCGCCGTCGAAAAAGTAGGCATAGGATTATTTTTAAAATATTAAAGCTGACGACAGTCTGTGAATTATAATGCAGTAAAAAGTTACCGATTCTTTGTCTATCCTATCTAAAAATGTTCTTTGATTTTTGGATTACGAGGATAGATTTGGTCAAGTTACCGGTCAGCTCAAGGTCTATGTTACCATTAATAAAATTAAATATTATATCTTAATATTGTTAAAGAAGAAATGACGCACGTACAAATAAGAATAATTGTTTAAATGAAAAAATATATTGTCTAAAAAAATATTCTAAACTACTTGGACAGTACACTAATACCTTGTCCTTGATATTAATAAAATAAACGTACATATTTACCTGTAATATCAGCCGCTCACAGAAACAGATTAGGAAGGCATTTGTCACAACGCATATGCAAACGATCATGATGGATGACAAGCTCAGGAGCGCTTAACTGCCTATATAACCTATATTAATATTTGACTAAGTATATTTCATACGTTTACTTGCTTTTTGAGCTAACTTGTAAAAGGTTTGTAAAGAAATCAAGCCCCTTTGAAATTATGATTATCAGGCGATTGAGTGACGGATTTATAATTTTTTTTTCGGGCACAAAAATTTAGGTAGAAATTACCATCACATTTGGTAGATATATTCAATTAGCTCTGCCTATCACCGTCCAGTGTTGGATAAAGGGCATCTAGTTTTCAGCCCTCTGCGTCAAGTCTGACAGATGAATTTTCAAGGTCAAAGGTCAACCTAGCTAAAGAGGATTCGTTCGTTATTACCTCGCTGCCTAACAACCTATCCCTGGTTAAGAAAGATAGAAAGAAAGAAAGGGTAAAGTGACGAGACGAACAATTCTACTGACACTTTCATTCAATTTATTTTTAGACCCCTTAAACATCAAATTCACGTCCAAAAACCATGCCGCGTACCTAATTTAGTGTTCCCGTTCCACTCATTCAAACTTTTTTCTTTTTAATTTGCCCGGAAAATAAAAAGGAAAAGTTTTATGATTGTCATCTATTTCTAGATTGCAAAGAAGTTACGTTTTTACATGAGATTATGTAACGCGCGGCTAGAGAGATGCCCGCGTTTTTGGGTCACGCCTTGGTTATTTCGGTCCATATTATATTTTATTAAAAAATAATTTTGATTGGAAAGGTAGATCGTTTTGAAACAAGGTTTGGTGCCGTTTTAGTAATCGTTTCGAAAGCATCTTGAGTTTAACTTCACTTTTATCTTCTACCTAAGTAAATATACTGTCTTAAATAAAAGTTGTTGGTATCGTCTGGCGATTGCAGTTTGTTAACTTCGTCGTCGTTCGTTTGTTGGTTCTTTTTTCGACAAACACAGGTAAAAAGCGCAGCTTTTATTATAGATCAGAACGTGATGCACATTGGTAATCCACTTGTTAACGACAGGTTATTATTTTATGAGAAAGGGCGATCATTTCAAGATCAATGATTGTCGGTGTACGGAGATCTCACATACATGAAATTATGGCAAAACAAGATTCTGCCATAGATACGCTAATAAGAGAAAATAACCGTTCATTCATTTACTTAATTATCGTAGGCGTCAGTTTCTTTAACCTCTCGGGCGAATTATAACTGAAAATGATAAAAATCTGTGGCTGGAGTTATTACTACCCTACTTGGTTTTAAAGATAGTTCAGGGACTTACAGGCTGACTTTTAAAAACTGTACCTACAGTCACAGTTCACAATTGTATTAAATATTAACTCCCCTCTATTGATTCAATGTTATCAATTTACATACTGCAAAAGAATTATACGTATACAACAAAAAATTACTAAAATTAAACTTAAATAAAATGTACACGAATAGGATAAATGAGAGAGAAATAAATGAGATAGAGAGCGTCAACGAATTCATTCACATCCCTGACAACGAGGAACGCGAAAGAAAGAATGAAAGAAAAAAATTGCCAAAATCGCTGACAGCAATGCCACGTTGAATGGCAATGCTGATTCTTTGACCAAGGAAAAGGCCAGCTCTCTGGTCACGCATAGAATCGACTAAGCGCTCAGAGATATCTTAAAATCATGTTGGGCACTCGGACCCCATGGCCCCAGTGTTGTAGCTCAAATAGGTCCTATTACTTTCAGATCGATACAAATCTAATCATCCTAGTAACTTACTCGTAAACATCAATTGTAAAATATAAAAGTCAGAGTAAATATCAGAAGCATTGATACAAAAATGTTTTATATAAGTTTTTAGCTCTCTCGGTATGAATGTTTCATTGATTGAATCCACTGTGGGCGTCCCGTTCGTTCCATTACATGATTGAACTGACGTGGTAGACATATTGCGAATTTGTTGAGCTAGGCTGTTGCGATATCGAACAGATGAGGGAGGAGGGGGGAGGAGGGGAGGTAAAGTTGAAATCTGTTTGTCGTAATGAAATGTATGGTCTTAGAGAGAAAATAAAGAGATTGTCTTTGAATGCTTCATGATTTTCTGGTTTTCGAACGATGAAGATGGTGAAATGAGTTGGACAAGCAATTCATTATTATGATTCTGCTAAAGTGTTCTTTGGAGAACAGCAGTACTATTCCCTATGAAGACAGCCTTGTAAAAGCCGCGTCCGCAGCGCTCACGCCACACTGGGACTAGAGTTTGCTATTCACTAAGCTACTGACAGGGCATGCGGGCGGCGAGTAATGGGCGACTCGCTGTCCGACCATGGACCATCCCCGGGTCGACGGCGTGTTGTGTTCCACGCGAGCCTCAAGGAGTGTCGGCATAGTGACGGGGCTTGTAGAGGGCCAAAGCCCGCCGTGGTCGTGGGACTCACAAATTACCGTAACCCCGGTATACGTAAAGGGCTATTGAAGGACACCGTGGGTTTTAGTCAGTCAAGTCTGACATGCCTTGCCGCCAATTATTTTTTTCCCTGTTTACGATTGACGTTTGATGGTCTGTACTACACGCTCAAAATAAGATACACTCTTTCTGATATATACGAGTAGATAAATGATGAAATGAACGCTAGAATACGTTTTCCGAATGAGATACTTTTCATTGCTGACATATTATTATTATGTGTACTCACATTTGACGGGTATCAATTCCACTGTGCCTGGTGTATTGATTTAATATTATTTATTTATGAGTACGTACTTACTAGGGACGTTCTTATTTAACGATGTATTTAACCGAAGTTTTTTATGCTGATGGATACAATTCATGTTTTTTTTTGAGATTCAGACGTAAAAATACGCTTTTATAACTTCGAGAAGCTCTTAAAATCAACTACTGAAATAAAATAGAAGGCTGAACGAGAATAGTTATTTTAGAAAAGGCTCAAATACAGACTCTTTCATGCCACGAATATATATCACGCTTGAAGATCTCTGGTCACCGTAGGCGCGGGCATTCGGGCGGCGAGAAAAGGGCGACTCGCTGTCTGACCATGGACCATGCCCGGGTCGACGGCGCGTTTTGTTCCACCCACGCCTCAAAGAGTGTCAGCATAATGACGGGGCCCCCCTTTTGAGGGCCAAAGTCTGCCGGGGTCGCGGGACTTACGAATTACCGTGACACCGGAACGTAAAGGGCTATTGAAGGAGACCGTGGATTTTAGTCAGTACAAGTCTGACAGTCCCTCCCGCTCTGCCTTGAGTGGGAAGACATTTAATGACTTTACCACGACAAATAAAAAAAAAAGTCAACCACGTGCATGCGTAAACATTATTTCATCTCCAGTTCCCATTACCAATAAATCTCTCTACTCAATAAAAATTAATTGAATGAACAAACGACAGTGTCCATTTGATCGCCTCTTCAGTGAATTACGCTGTCACTCAATAGATTGTTCAAAAGATGCCGCCTGTTCTGTGAGTTACTGCTGATACTCGGTACAGTTGTTAGTACAACGTATAACTAATTCAGTTTAGATGTTTTTTAGCTATCTATGGATATTTTCTCATTTCGGAATTTTCCTTCTACCAGGATCTCTTCTCGATGTGAAAAAATGATTCCATAATCCATCTGCCGATTTGTAGATGTCATATTATGTCTTTGAGGAGTTATAGGTCCTTGGAATGTCCATGGCAGTTTCATAATGTATCAATTTGTCAACTTTCTTCTGTATATTTTTATTTGAGAAGGGATGTAACGGACAAAATAGACGGACGCATATCCATAGTTGTGACTATTCCTTAAATAACTTTTTCAAGATTCCAATTTCAATAATGTGTGCATCCTAGAGCACATTAAAAATATGAAAGTAATTAATCCTTAAAAACTTCGTCCAGCAACACAACAAACATCCACCACCAGTTCTACATCACCATCACACAATTATGGTTTTAAAAGAAAATTTACTTCATTTCATAGCGATGATTCTGACGGTATCATACCAAAAAAACTTATTTTACAAAATGCAAAAAATCGTATGCCCATGTAATGTTCATCTCGATGCACATTAATAATCCTTAGTACCTAGTAGTGTACAACATGGAACAAGCCATCCAAATCAGTGTAATGCATGATCACAACCCCGTGGGAGCGTGCTACTGTCACTCATATTGCGAACGCATTGCGCACAATTACGAGTTGCACTGAGCATTATTATGCGACTGTTTTTGTAGTAATAGTACCTAGCAAAAAATTTAGGAAGTCACACACCTTTTTTTAAGTGTAGAAATTTCAAATTGTTATGATATTATTATCTAGTTGAGTAAAACATACAACATAATAAGACGGTGCAATTTTGGATGCATATTTAGAAAATTCTTTTTGTAATAATTAGAACACAATTTTATTGTATACACCTTTTAGTTTTTTTTTGCGGAAATAAAATTTGTAGTGACTTTAATTCTAAAAAAATCTGATAGATGGCGCTACTTGTATCGAGCTTTAAGCTCCCTAAAATTGTGTGATGTTTTAAAGGTGGCAAAAATTGTAAAACATTATTAAAATTTACACTTTTAAGGATAGAATACTATAGGTATGAGAGTAAAACGTAAGCCCAAAGCACTTTGTTAGCCCTAAATCGTCAAGATAAACAGAAATACTCAAACAAATTGCTTACGCTTCAGCATCTCCACTTACATTGAAGATCATAAGCGTGCAACTATTTATTACCATAATGACATTCTACAATTCCACATTCAAATTCGATCTTTTTTTTCTTTTTTTCAATTGCACGCTACGGCAACAAAGCCTGCATGCAAACCTGCACTGAATGGAGTCAGTCAACGATGTATAGAGTGGCACACTGACCTCAAATAGTTTAGTTTCGAATAGTTAAGTGCATATTACGTAATGCTGTTTGTATTGCGATGTTTGCATTGAATTCGCATTAGATTTCGGAATTTAGTTAACTTGTAGGAGCTCTGGATTCTATTGAGTTGTTTAAAGGAAAGTTGTTTAGTTAATTACTTACTCGTACATTTGAGACTTTTTGACGTTTGTTATTTTTTTAGTTATATTTCTATACTACAAATTATTTAAAATACTGATGTTTTTAGGTCGGATTATGGTCTATCTACAAACACAAATCTGCTAGCCAAAAAGCAAAATA
Source organism: Agrotis puta (assembly GCA_943136025.2). Lineage (NCBI taxonomy): Eukaryota > Metazoa > Arthropoda > Insecta > Lepidoptera > Noctuidae > Agrotis > Agrotis puta. The sequence continues at coordinate 4,236,689 of OW964176.2, read as the reverse complement.
CGATTGTCACGTAAAACCTTTTTATATGTATAAAAAAGAAACAATGTTTTAAAGACTTTTTTTTAAGAATCACTTCTTGCCTTCAAATTCTACGTCTTCAAAATAAGAACCAAAACAAATGACAAACGATTTAACTCATAGCATAAATAGAACACAATACGCCTGGTTCCTGAACGTAGCTCTTTGGAGCCATGACTGCTGCGTCCAAGCGGAAAATGTAACTGGTTGCAAATGAATGCTGTGGCAAAAGGATGTCGCTTGCAATGCATGCGGTGATAATACTGTAAGTGGCATATTTTAGTTAATTTTGGGAGAGGTGAGGTATTAAGGGACTGTGGGTATTATGAGGATTGTCAAGGGTGTGTTCTGTGAATTACAAATAAGTCTGTCCTGTGCTAAAACCAGTATTTTTTTTTATCGTGGTAAAATCATCAAATGAGTCCTCCCACCCAGGGCAGGGCGGGAGGGACTGTCAGACTTGTACTGACTAAAATCCACGGTGTCCTTCAATAGCCCTTTACGTACCGGGGTCACGGTAATCCGCGACCGTGCTAAAACCAGTATTGGGTCAAGCTTATGACAGCTTGAGGTTGTGACTTCTAGTATCTTGTCAGCTATTTTTCTTTTCTTCTTTGCGAATGTTGTGATTTACTGCGATTACTTCACAGTGTATGTAGAAATATTTAGGCTGTTGTTGATTTAATTGCATAGATTAAGCTGAGTTTAACTCTGTTATTGTGCTTTAAAATAAATAAATGGTATTCGATTTAAAAAACCAAGGAGTTTTCAATTAAAAAGATTTTAATATGACAGGAACAGTGGTAATATTCCATTCCCGATACTTTTAGTGCAGCCCTCGTAGTACTTCAGTGATAGAATAACAATTTTGTTGACCTCGAAAGGCATCTTTTTGCTGTCTCAGGGGAGCTTCTCTCACAGAAGAAGATAACCCCATCATTACTATCGTCTTTACCAAAAAGTCAAGACAAACAGCTGACGCCATCCATCACGATATTACATAGAGCGTCGACTTAGCCCGCGGATGATTCTACTACGCAAATATTTGACGACGGCTCAAGGGACGCGCGCGGTCCCCTTGTTACATACGATACGGTATTAGTGACTTTGGTGACGGATGAGTTGATTGGTTATTGAATTGACTGATAGTTTTTTTTTCTGTTATTCTGCCTTATAATTGGAACGCCCGTAATCGTTTTTTTACTTATTTTTTTAATGTGATTAACGCACGTAGCATTAATCTTTTATTGTATAATAGTGATCAGTGTGTTGGTTGTACAATAAGTGCTTTAATTTAAGTAATTAGTGTATAACATGCCATTATATTACTGTTTTTATCCCTAATAAATAAATTATATATAAAATTAATTATATATAGATTATTTTCTTTTTTAACTGACTTTAAATAAAGGAGGAGGTTCTCAATTCGACTGTATTTTTTTTATGTTTGCTACCTCATAACTTTCGACTAGATATCCGAATGTTTCAGATGTCAGTGTCAAAAATGAATTAAAAAACGAAGTCACCGTCTTTCTAAAGAATAGTTATTTACACTTTTTAATGGTGGCTTTTAAAGGTGGTTAGTGTTTATTTTCACTACTTAGTATTTATGAGCGCACAAAAAATAAGTAGAATAGTTTTGTTATTTTTTTTTTGTTGAATGTTTACATTTCTGATGAAACGAATAAAATCTCAGATTATGTTGTTATATTAACAAAATAATAATAATTTTGCACTTTATGAAACCTCTTTATCTGAAATATCTAGAGAGAGATAAAAAATATTACGGGTCATCCTTTTTGTCTAAATAAATCGTGTGACAGTGTCAACAACGAGACAGTACCTCCTGTAGCCTGTCTACAAATTTCATGGAACCCCCTTTCTTAAGTAACGTTCTATTACTATAGTTTGAGTATATTTTACAGACAAAATAAGCTGGTGCTGACTAAAATAAACGTCTAGTAATTTGTAGACAAAACTAATTTTCTTTTACATTGAAGTTATTACTAACAAAATTAGGTTTTCTACAAGCCTGTTAGGATACTCATTAGTTTGATAATGTTTACTGAATTTTGTTCCTAAGTAAAACAAATTAAAGTAGTGTAGAAATCTAGACAATGTCATGTTTATGTTAGACCTTTCTTTTTATCGTGGTAAAATCATCAAATGAGTCCTCCCACACAGGGCAAGGCGGGAGGGACTGTCAGACTTGTACTGACTAAAATCCACGGTGTCTTTCAATAGCCCTTTACGTTGCAGGGTCACGGTAATTCGTTAGTCCCGCAACCCCGGCAGGCTTTGGCCCTCTACAGAGGGGCCCCGTCACTATGCTGACCCTCCTTGAAGCGCGCGTGGAACACAACGCGCCGTCGACCCGGGCATTTTCCATGGTCGGACAGTGAGTTGTCCATTGCTCGCCGCCCGCATGTCCGAGCCTACGGTGGCCGGAAATCGTCTAGCGACGTTCGTCACCGTGGGGTTTATGTAAGCCTTGTAATTATGTGGGCACTTTCAGTTACCAAGGCTGTCAGGCAATGTATGAGTATGCATAATAATAAAATTCTAGGTTGTGGAATCGGAAGTGCCGTACTATAAGTATGCGCCCGACCCAGTTCTCGAAAATGGCAATATCTCGTTGTATTGGGATCGACCTATCGTCACTGACAGGACTATTGTTGCCAATAAGCCTGACATTGTGGTGATAGATCGATCGGAGCGTCGCGCAATAATTGTTGATATAACGGTCCCGCATGACGAGAACCTCGTGAAAGCAGAAAAAGATAAACAATTCAAGTATTTTGATCTGGCTCGCGAGGTTGTTGACATGTGGGACGTGAATACAGCAGTTATTGTGTCGATAGTCGTGTCTGCCAATGGCTTAATCGCCAAGAGCCTCGACCAACAGCTGAGGAGGCTCTCGCTGGGTAGCTGGGTCAAGCGCTTGATTGAGAAGGCAGTACTCCTAGACACGGCGCGTATTGTTAGGAGATTCCTCTCTCAGGAGCCCTGACCGCCGGTAGCCCGGACCCTGTTCCCGGTACTGGTGGACTTTTTTTTTTTTTTTTTTAAGGTGGCAAAATCATCAATTGAGTCCTCCCGCCCTGGACGGGGCGGAAGGGACTGTCAGACTCTTACTGACTAAAATCCACCCGTGTTTCTTCGGATGCCCTTTACGTTCCGGGGCCGCGGTATCCTGGATTAAGAAAAAAGCCGCAACCCCAGAAAAAAAGCCGCAACCCCAGGTGCTGGTGGACTGCTATTTTTTATATTTTTAAATGTTTTTTATTGCTTTTTTGTAAGTATATTTAAAAAATGTAATTAATAAGTGTAATAAAAATGAATAAAGAACATAAATTCTAGGTTAATTCTCGTAAATCATTATTTTGTTTAGTGGTTTTTTTATCAAGTTTATTCGGTACCTAGTCTATGCAGTCTAACAGAAATATTTGTTAAAATGTGATCACTGTTTACTCGACTTCGCTAAAAAGAGGTTATTGCATGTGGAAATACAGACAAAGTTCTAAAAAAAATATTTTTTAGTGGCAGTGCGCTTGTAGGACTGTTAACACTCGGAGAAGAAAAGTTCTTGAACTGTAAGACGCAGCGTTGGCAGGCCTCCCAATAAGGGAACCGACGCGTCATCATGAGAGTCGCGGGCAACCGATGGATGCACGGAGCAGATTGTTCTTTAGGTTCTAGGGGGTTTAGCAGTTGGCGATTTTTGGCTGATGATGAAGAATTATGGTAGCTGTCCAAATATATTAAGAAAGGTAACATCAACTCATTTTTCTAGACAACGTGGTCAAATAATAATTATACCATTTATTTAATTTTTAGATGTCTCGCTTTCAAGATCAGTCAACAACTCAGCATCCATTTAAGACCAAGCCGCACAAAATAACATTTTAAACTATTCAATTTTATCGTAAAGTTAATTCAAAGGCACTTTATAACAAAGAAATTATTTATCTAACGGTTGTAACCCCTCGAAGCCGTCGCCTTCGTGAATAAACAGAAACCCATTTCTCGAATGCTAAAATAAACCGATTTGGAAAAAAAATGCTGTAATGGAGTTGACAAATGTAGCTGTCATTTCTCCCTGGTATTGTTTTAAGGTTTACGGGATGTCTAGGGAATGCTTGAAAGGTTTTATTGAGTGGTTAAATATGGGGCTTTTATTCGTTAATATCTGATTAAAAATTAAATAACCAGCGAAAAATGGAGATGATTTTTTCCAGCCTAAAAATGATTTTGTACTTTTTATTTTTACACGTAATGTCAAGTAAGTGAATGGTTAGATATCATCTTAAGCTAATGGTTAGGTGTAAAAATCAACGCAACTGTGTTGTGTTTCAATACAACTGAAATTGATTTAAGATTTTTAAGCTTAAAAAAATTTGAACAGAGTTTTAAAAACATAAGTTTCAACATTTTCCAACAAAAAAATTTAGATCTGATAGATAGAAGTATATAAACTTACTCTCAGGCGCACTTGATTTTTTTATATCATTGTAACGAAGTAGCATCATTCAAGTTAAATATAAGTGAAAAATGCTCAAAAACTAATAATTTTATGGGGAGCCAAACGACTAGTATATTACATCTAAAAAAAACACATAAATCGGATCAGAAACCTCCTTTATGAAGTTGACTAAAAACAAATTAGAAAATAAAGTACAAAGTAGTAAAAATATCAATTTCTACAGTAATTTTACAAACTGAAGGGAAAAAACCAACTGACAGATTGACGCAAAAATTACCCCTTTAAAGTCCCTACTGGTATCAAAATCAAAACGAATGCTTATTAAATAGTAACCGAACACCCCTTTAGTAAAAAAAACATGGAAAAAAATATATGAAAAAGTCTGTCTCGTCTCGAATTAACAACATTTTAGGGCGACTTTTGTTACCGGCCGCATTGTCTTGGCCATGGACAATCTGTGGGGTGGAATGCCCTAAAAACTATTTTTGCGTGCCGGACGCATATAGGCATAGTGATGGGGCGATCTACAAATATCGATATTTTTATAACATGGAAGCCATCAAAATTAGTCCGACCTGAATTGCGAAGACTGTTTGGCGCGGGAAAAGAGTCCATATAAGTAATTGGTGAAGGGCTTTGTTCCGTAGTGGAACAGTTTAGGCTGGGAAATAAACAATAACAATATTCTTTTATTTTTATTTGATAAGTAGGTCCATTAAACTATTATTATACTTAAATTAATTTCGTCTTAACCATAAACGAGCCAAGGGATTATAAGACATTACAATTTAAATGAAATTACGTTTACCTTTAAAACTAAGAGAGGATTTAAATTAGGTACTAGGAAAACGTAATAGCATTAAGAGCGATGTTAGGTTCTTTGGTAATTTTGTTTTCCAGGAACTTGAAAAACAACAGGTTTTAAATATATTGTACTAGCTTTTGCACGCCGCTTCGCTCGCGTTCATTTAGAATTTGAAAATAAAATCCGATCAATTTTATATTTTTCGGGAACAGTTTTTCTTCGGAATTTAAGGTCATTTAAGTAATTTCAGGATGATCAGTTCAGTGGTACAAACAAAAAAACTTTCGCATTTATAATATTAGTTAGGATTAACTTATTAAGATCCCCAATTTATGAAATCACGCTAATTAACTACACGTGTATAATAATTATTACCTCTTCAAAGTAAACGTTCAGGTAAACACAGCCACGACTTTGTCAGCGTTACGTCATCTCCAATATCATTTCTCAAAACATCGATATCGATAAATCTTTGTACCCCAACACTAGCAGCTCAGCGGGGATGGGCGCAAATTGATTTTAACACAATAACGAGCGCCTCTGAATGGCGACCCTATTTGTAGGCGACGACGAGCGATCCATCATCCTCTCTGGCTGCTACAGCTGGTGTGATGTCATAGCTTTATGGTACTGCATGTGTATGTTGCATTTTGTTTGTGTACTGGTTTCTGATCTAGCGTATACTGTAACATCACGGCTTTAATTCGCAAAGGCTGAATAAGCTCTCTTTTTTACATAATTATATTTTAGACTCAAGTAATACGTGGCGTGCCGTTTACAACAAATCAACCATGCATAAGACACAGATTTCGAGCTATCACTGAGAAGTTTTTGTATAGAAAGAAAAAATCGACTGAGTGCAGATTTTTGAACCAGCAACCTTCTGGTTCAGTACACAAGAAACTCTTTCTAACCAAGCTATCGCTGTCATACCCACAATGTCATAGTCATTTTCGCATGCTAGAAGTCGAACTTTTCTTTCCACAAAAAAGCTTTACAAATCTCGACCAATGTGTACAATAAAAATAAAAAAACAATAAACTTAACTACTGACCTGGATATTGGACACAGGGACACAATTAATTTTTGAACACTGCATTTAATATCTGACTAACAGTTATTTAAGAAAAAAAAATATGTTTGATTAATTATAATATTCGTATCTTCATGACGAACTTAAATGCCACGAGAAACTTTAAATTAAGCTTTCTGAAAATTCACTCTGGGTTTGCGTTTACCAAAGTATGTTTAATTACGATTTAAAAGTAGTTTCAAACTGAAGATTATGCTGCTGTGATTTCATGATACATAATATTTATTTTAACTGCTTATCATTTTATCTTCTTTTTTGTTGGTTTGGTTGTCATTTGTAGATCTTTGACAGTCGTTACTGTTAGTCAGAAGCTCTAAAGTCTGACAACCAGTCTTACCATGGGGTATCGTATTACCCAGTTACTGGGTTGTGGAGGTCCGACAGGCAGTCGCTCCATGTAATATACTGATATCCAGCTGAATCTGGTTTGACTGGAAGCCGACCTCAATACAGTTGGGAAATGGCTAGGCACATGATGATCATTTAATCCTATAACGGATCGACCATAATTCTTTTATAGTAATGTGAGAGTAAACGAGTATTGTATAACGGGCGGGTATCCGCAACTTCACACCATAAGCGCTTTTTTTGTGTGAACAAAAATAATTATAAACAATGGTTATTATTAATTTTCTTTGACAGCAATTTAAATATTAAAACATAATGCTTTCTGCTCCCAAAATTAAACTGCGCCTTTCATACTCTTCCATCGACGTATTTTTTGTTAAAAATAGGTACAAAGTTTTTGTTTCACGTATTCATAATAGATTGATACAATTACTTTTTAGTAACACAAATTAAGATGTACTTGATGTAGTTTAAAGAAGTTTCACTATGTGAAGACTATCTCAGAGATTTTTTGAAAATATTTATTACTGTAATATTTTTCAATATAAAGCAAAATACCAAAATACATACGCCATTTTTTCCTTTGACACTATCACCATTTGTTATTAAATTCCATATTCCTAATAGAAAGTAGATAAAATTTCATATTATTTTCTGTGATGGATGGATTTTGTCATAACGTTCCTAACATTATATTTTTCATACATTTGTATCGTCAATATTTAGATTTACGTCCATAGTATTTTTACCAAATATAATAATATCTAGACATATTAATATCGATCAATTGCTATCTCATTAAACCGATATTTAAAATTTATTTTCTTTTTAAAAAGTATAAGGCCCTTCATACAGAACGCGACGCAAGTCTCCGATACCTTACGACTACTATCCATAGACACGTGTCTGTGTACGAACTTCTATGGGTATTCTTGTACTGCTGGTATCCTTGTAAGCGGAGCTTAACTTCGAAAATTTACCATGGCACCTCTTATTATTTGGCCAAATGCAAAACATTCCTGGTCGCGGGACTCACGAATTACCGCGACCCCGGTACGTAAAGGGCTATTGAAGGACACCGTGGATTTTAGTCAGTACGAGTCTGACAGTCCCTCCCGCTTTGCCCTGGGTGGGAGGACTCATGTGATGATTTTACCATGTAAAAAAAATGCATAACATTCCTGATTAGTTCCATAAATGCTAAATCGCTAATTGTGTATAACTCCAGTCTCTTAACGCGTCTGAATCTGAACACAATTCATTTAACTGTGGTTATAATGAATTCAGATCATTAACTGCTAAGAGGCTTATCTACTCTGAGCTGGTGTAGATACTTCAACTGGCGCAATTAGTATTTACATACGAATTACGTAGTATCTTGAGATCGCAGCTGCGATTGGGCCGATACGATAGTGTGCTAAGGCTTGGATATCGAAAGACGAGATTCTCTTTAGAATAGGGATGCGATAGTAATTGTCCTTTAGTATGATGGTATTTATGTCCGTTTCCTTATAGTTTTATTTGCTTTCTGGGGGCACGGCAGTGCCCCAGCCAAGTCTCGAGCAAAACGGGCACGGCCGTACCATCTTTTCTCGATGCGATTCGCGGCTGTTTCGCCCCCCCTATATCTTCGACGTGGACAAAGCTAGGAGTTTAGGTTTTCGGTGAATAATAGTAGGCATTAGAACAAGCTTAAGTTCGAAATTACATGCCAATTGAATTAATAGTTTAGGAGTTACGGTCGATCAAAGTTACACCATTTTGTCACTCACTCACACTGAAAAAATTTTACTTTAGCAAAGTACCTTTTTGGCTCGGTTACAATCATATTGGTAAATTTTAACTAAGACTTGCCTAAAAATCTACAAGTAAACTTGACAAAGAGTAGACTTGTGAATATTGTTAAATATTCTTGGCTAATAACCAATAAGCATGTTGTTGTTACTAAACGAGTATTTCACTCGGTTGTTTTTTCCAAACATCTATAGTTAATAATAGATAAGTACAACTCTGTTGATTGTAATCGAGTAATTATTCGGTTGTTTTTTACAAACATCTATAGGTAATAATAGATAAGTAGAACTCTTCTGATTGTAATCGAGTAATTATTCGGTTGTTTTTTACAAACATCTATAGTTAATAATTTCGATCAGGTCACGTGTCCTGACGCGAGTTTAAGATTTATACCCATTACAGAAAAAGTGCTCAACGCCGCTAAAGAAGTTTTCACTTCAAAAAGATTACGACGAATTGAGAACCTCTTCCTTTTTTCGAAGTCGGTTAAAAATAATAACTCGAAATTAATACGTTCTTTTCCTACCTCCATCTCTGTCCTTCTGGCTTCTAATGATTCAAAAATATATATGTATCTATCATCATTTATCACTCAAAATAATATACGCATATAATATTTATTTATGTTTATGCCTTTCCTAATAATCCTATCCAATATCCATCCAAATTCCGTGTCCTAAATTAAACATTTCATTTTCTACCAAGTTTCCTCGTTTTTTGTTGTTGGCATTGCGCAAATAGCGACTTGCCAAATAAAAAAAAAAAAAAAAAAAAAAAAATTAATACGTATTTTTAACAATACACTTAAAAACTACCTACTGCACACGAAATGAATGCGCTTCAATCACGTACCTAGACTTATCAAGTGCAATTGATCGTCTAGGGGACCCTTTAGTTAAGCCCATTAAAAAGTTCATGACTGAATTCTATATTATTCACTAAAAACTAATTCAGAACATAACGTTGAGTTAAATAAAATATTTTTCATTTAAAGACGTAGGAAATTAATCTCAGCTAAATCAAATGTAGGTATGGGCGGCTGCCATTTTTCTTTACTCGGTTGCTTCTTGCAAACTACCTCTGTTAACGGCAATCGGTTCGTGTCGTTTAATTTTAACCGAGTAGCTAACTCTGTTAAAAATAATCGAATCGTTTGGCTAGCATCAATCAATCCCATCATTCGTTTAGTCTCGGTCGCTAGTTCGCTCGTTCATTTTCCCGTCGATTCTCTTAAAGTAAGCACGTGTGCATGCGCTACTCGTTCGTGGCTCCATTGTGAATATTGGGTGTGACAAGTTTGGACAAGTGACACGTTATTTGGACAATATTATGGACGAAGAAGTGCAAAGTTTATTAACTGCTTGGAAGCTCGAATCCTACATTGAAGTGTTTAAAGGTTAGTTTCATTTTATTGTTTTTTTTCTTGTGATAGTTAGGTGAATAGTAGGGCTTGCATGTCGTGCAATGTGGTGAGGCACGCGGGAAGCCGCTGGATGCGGGCTGCACAGGATTAGTCAGGTTGAAGATCCTTGGGGGAGGCCTATGTACAAGGCAAGGTAACCACTTGGTAACAAACAGGTGGTCTCAGGTGGTGTGGTTGCACAGAGTACCTACCATATGTGGTTGCGTCTAAAATGGCCGCCTTATTACATGTTTTGCAATAAATATTCAGTCTCCTGGTTAAATTTTAATTTATTTAGAAGAGTAGGTATCTTTGTAACTTTACTTTTTTCATTACAGAAAATGAGATAACAGGTTTATCTCTGCCCCTATTAGGGGAGGCAGAAATAAAAGATTTGATTCCCAAACTAGGGCCAAGATCAATTTTTTTAAGAAATTTGGAAATTTATAAAAAAACAATGCACCCTGATTGCGTTAATTTAAATGTAAGTTGGTATTAACTTACAAAAAAAAAATTAGAAAGTATTAAATCTTTCTCTAAGTAGGTACTATTCGTTCATATTTATTTTACCTTTAGTGCTAATGTTGTTAACCTCATCATCATCATCAGCGTATAATGTTCCCACTGCTGGGACACGGCCTCCTCTCAATGAGAGGGAATGGGCTATAATCTACCACGCTGGCCCAGTGCGGATTGGTAGATTTGTTGTTAACCTGATAAATGGCAATTTTCCTTAGAAATAAAATTCAAAATCACGATTGATGATTTCAGATTCATTAGGTACGAGGTAAAAATAACTGTGAACAGTTAGTACATACCTACTTTTCGACTAAGAATAGGATGAGAGCCGCGCCATTTTTTGATGTACCTAGATTACGATTGTCTCGTTAATAATAAGAATACTATTGTATAAATTGCTTTAATTTACTTAATATTTAAACAAAAACAATGCTTATTTTTTGTCAAAATAATATTTGCCGACTTTATTTACTGTAAAGTCACATAGTAGCACAGCTCTCATCCTATTCTTAGTTGAATCGCATATAATATTTCGCATATAATATTTTGCATTCAAGCTTTATATTGTTTTATTTTCAAGTTTAAATCCGCCCCTAAGACGACCCACTGACCTTTGAATGCTATAATTTTCAGGCTTGTGACGATTTAGATATCTCATTAACAGATCTGCTGGAATATCCACTTGGTAATAAAGCTGAAACGAGCACACCTAAACCAAAATCTCCCGTTACAATAGATAATGCAATTAGTACTGGTTCTCGTTCAAAATTATCTAACACAGCTTTAACAATCACAATTCCTGCTGCAAGCCAAGTTGAAGTTTATGTATGTATTTTTCTTTTGCATATTTTGGTTTACATATTAACACTCGGGTGACTATTTTACAGGGACGTACCACATCTGTAAAATTGAAATAAGTTTTAATTCGATTAAGTACTTTTAAATTATTTTTTATTTGCATTAAACTTTGTTAACACATTAACAACAAATCTTGTGGCTAAGATGATGATGATTACTTAGCTTTTTAAAATGTTGGTTGACAAAGAGTGTGAGTTGCGACTCGTGTGATGTGAAAATCCCTGTAATATGGTTGCTTATAATTATGCTGTTGCTTAATGCTTGGTGGTGGTTATTATGAGTTAAAATGTTTTGGTTCCACTGTACATTATGATCCACAGATCTTCAGATATTTATTTTCGTGTAGAATACAACTCTTCTTAGTATACAAAATACATACTATACAAAATAGGTACCTACTATAAAAATCACTGGGCCTTAGTGTACAGTGCTTCCAATGTTTTTTTTTTTTATTTTCAGGATCTAAAACTGCTATTAAATAATAGTCTAGAAGGAAAAGGCCTTTTAAATTTAAACAAAAACAGCCCATTAGAGAACGCTGCACGCCAACGATTGGTCCGGATAATAGGAACAGCAATCTTACGAGATACTCCAGACAGATGTATTCGAACCGCCGAATATGCCAATTGGGCCAGGCAGATAGTAACAATATTTCCATGTGAAAAACCATCCGTGTACTTTCACAGTAAAATTGTTGAGTCTACACGTGGCCTTATCACCAGGTTGGCTGGGAAGTTACCGGATCAAATCCATAATTTAAAAAGAAAATACCGGGATTCTGGTGTACTAGAAAAACGTAGACGAATTTCTAGAACTTCATCTGATGGATCACTACCACCTTCACCATCACTACGCTTACCAGATGAATTCTTGACGGAACAAGAGGAAGAGATCCCTGATGCTATGCAATGGCTTAAAAATTCCAGCGAGCCTTGGTCAACAGTTTTACAAAAGTGGACAGAGACAACACGGACACGCTTAAACCTTTCAAAAGAATTACTTATATCTCAATATTTCAAGGAGTACCCAGCTTTGAGGAAATCAACTGGATACATATTGGTAAGTACTTCAAAAAAAGAACCCATTGGTTAAATTGAAATTATTTTTAGAGACTAAAATTATGATTTTGTTTACAGTTGGAAAACGATTTTGAAAAGCTGTATGCTGGCCAATATACAGAAATTTTTGAAAGTTTTCCTACTTTAAAAGAAAGTATTTTTAAACTGGCCATTAAGCGAAAAACTACTCACAACAAGGACACAGCTCTAAATGAACTTCTTAGTTTCCAAGATTGTAAGTACCTACACTTTAAATATATATAATTACAATTTTAATTCTATTCTACTCTAATTCTATTTGCTAATACAATGTAAGTGATACTGCTAAGTAAAGTAAATACCTATACCTACATTTTTATTATGTCTCTGGGTAACTCATGTAAGGGTGGGAATAAAAAACAATTTCGGTATATTTACATTTATAAAAAAAATATTTCAGACCTTGATCCATATGATGTTAGTAATACACACAACACTAATAAGTAGGTACTACCAAATTTCAACATAGTTATTCCCGTGACAATTTTATAGCCCATGACCTTCTCTATCCAATCGCTCCAATCTATATTTAATATGTTTTACTATTCATACACTACAAAAGCTTTTTCTTTTTCCAGCATCGGAAGAGAGCTCCAACATTGCCTGCATGCTATTGATCCCTACACTTTTGGCTGTAACAAGTGTGCATTTAAAAAATAGTAAAAAAAAAGTTTGGCGGCCATCGAAATCCGAAGTCAGAGAAGGATTCATCACTCATGTCAAAAACGATTCTGATGTAAGGTCAGTTGTAGATACAAGAAGAGAAAAGTTTAGGCAATTTGGTCTTACAGTACAACCATTCATGGTAATTGTGGGTCCATCACTTGACACAATTAAATCTTATTTTGTAGTAATCGATGAAGTGTGGTACGATCTTCCTAATATTTTGTCAGTTGTCAGTTCGTGTTTTAAATTAATCTGGGTAGTCAATGCCCAATATTCAGTAGAGTGTCACAGTACGTGGATGTTTATTCAGCACGCGTATTTTAAACTTAAAACTAAGTTTGATAGTGAATCAACTTCAGCTGTTACCTTATTGGGAGAGCTGGGCATTGATGTATGATATGTTGTTCCTACATGTAGGATTTCAATATTCAATTATTCCACGAGAAAACAAAACTTTTTGACAGGCTGATATACTTCACTTCAACGGTTAATTCAAGATTTGTTGTACTATTAGTATTAGTATTTTTGATATAATGGTTATTTGTTTTATGTGTAGAGATTCTGTAGAGCTTAAGTTACTTAGGAATCATTTAAAATATAAACACAGTGACCACACAATAGCAACATACAGATGCTGTGAAGACGATTGTAAGAGATCATTTCAAATATATAATTCTTTTAAAAGGCACTTAGAGAAATGCCATGTATCTAAAGGCCAATGCTTGCAGACGTCGAATACGGTAGAAAGTAACGATTTTAATACTGATGAGTTGCAGCGATCAGGTAATAATCATAACAGCGTAAATAATATTATTCCCTCATGTTCTATTTCTTCTGAATCATCATGCTCTGTACAACAAAGAAACTCTATCGATAATGTTATTTCCACATTTATAGCATCGCTTTATGGTAATACATTGCTGCCAAGAAATGTAGTACAAAGTATTGTTAATAATCTAAGTGACTGCCTAACTTCATTGGGCCCAGTAATAGAACAGTGTGTCAATAAGGTTTTGATTGAACATTCAAACAGTTCTGCTAATATTTCAAAGAGTTTAGCTAATGAAGTACAGACTTCAATAACATCTTCACTAAACAATTTTTTAACAGAACGTAAACGTTTGAATTACTTTTTTAAAAAAGGATCTTACATTAAACCTCAGCCAGTGTGTATTGGACAACGGTTAACTTCAGTGAAAAGTCAAGGGATAACACGTTTGCAACCTGTAGACTGTCATGAACAATTCATTCCACTAAGAGAAACTCTAAAATTTTTTTTATCTTTGGATAATGTATTGTCTGAAATGTTGCAGTATATGGAAAGTTTAAATTTAAAACAGGAAAAAGAAAATTTTATCCAAGGTACATATTGGAGAGAGAGAATGAATCACCATGGTGACAGGACAGTTATTCCTTTATTTATGTATTTTGATGACTATGAGACCGGAAATGTTATTGGGAGCCATGCTGGTATACATAAGTTGGGAGCAGTTTATGTTTCAATTCCATGTCTTCCTCCCTGGCGCTCTTCTGCTCTTTCCAATATATTCCTTGCTTTATTGTTTCATTCATCGGACAGGATTTCTTTTGGTAATCGCATTATATTCGCTCCAGTGATAGAAGAATTCAATTACTTAAGCGAATTTGGTATAACCATAGACATTCCAACTTATAAAGGGAACATCTACTTTGAACTTGGTGTGATTCTGGGTGATAATTTAGGCTTACATTCAATGTTAGGGCTTGTGGAAAGCTTTTCAGCTAACCTTTCATGTAGAGTATGTAAAGTACCTAAAGCTGTCTTAAAAGAGCAGTGCTTCGAAGACAAAACACTGCTACGCAATAACGATACATATATTGCAGACTTGGCTTTGAATAATGTAACTTCGACTGGCATTAAAGAAAGATGTGTTTTTCTAGACATTAAATACTTTGATATGTCTCAGCAGGTTGGGCTTGACATAATGCATGATGTGCTCGAAGGTGTAGCAAAATACGTATTAAGTTATATGTTATTAGAGTACACTCAAAGGTTTAACTTTTTTTCGTTATCTGTTCTTAATGATAAAATATCAACAATGAACTTTGGACCCGATTCTAAAAATAGACCGTGTTCGATAGAAAAGGACCACCTGATTCGAAGTACATTACGTTTATCTTCAGGGGAGATGTTAACTCTTTTACGATTCCTGGGAATAATTATTGGAGATTTCGTGCCGAGAAGAGACGTCATTTGGATCTTATATGTAAAATTGAGGAAAATTCTTGACATCATTCTTAGTGTAAAAGTCACAGTCGGTACAGAAGATTTGTTGCAAGTATTGGTAGGTGAATTTAATGAGCTATATATCAAAGTTACGAAAGACTCTTTAAAACCAAAATTTCATAACATGATCCATTATCACTCTGCTCTTGTAAAATACGGGCCTATTTCTTCATTATGGTCAATGAGATTTGAAGGTAAACATAGACATTCAAAAATGGCTGCAAAGGCATCATGCAATCGTGTTAATCCGACTTTAACTTTAGCTATGAGACATCAACTTCAACTAAATGAAATATTTCACCGTGGCAGTCTAAGTGATGTTCTCATAGTAGGGCCTAAGAAGAAAGTTTTACAATCAGAGACTGAGTTTGTTCAATCAAAATTGAATTTAGATTCTTCAAAATCTTTCGTAAGTGTGAATTGGGCTATGATTTCCTCTGTGCGTTATGATATAGGATGTATACTTTTACATAGTGTAAGTAATGATGAATATCTTTACAATTTCTTAATTGTTGAACATATTTACCTGTACGACGAAAATCAGTTAATTTTTTTGGGTATTTTATTAGATACTGTCGAGTTTGATGAACATTATTATGCATACCATGTCCAAATTCCTGACAGAGTTGTCCATTGCACTGTATTTTATGAATCGTTACTTTCACCTATTCCAAATGCTAAGAGTGTTTTACAAAATGGTAAACAGTACATAGTTTTAAGAAGTCCCTTATAATATTTTTTATTTTGTGCGTGTGGACTGAGGTATTCTTTTTTAAAAATTGATTGATTCTAACGAAAGTTACATATATTTTAGTAAAAAAAATGTAAGAATATGATGGACTCGTTGAAAGAAATGTAAACAGTAAGATAAAAGAGGTAGGACCTAGAATTTGGATCACTCCATTCACACGCCTGCAAAAATTGTCATGGCAAAAATCTCAGAATGTACGGCCTTGGAGGTTTATGTTTGCATTTCAAAATATTGAAAAAAAATATTAAGAAATACTACATAATTCTCAATTCATTTTATGGCCATCAAATGTAGTATTCTTAATAAATTCTTTTCAATTTTTTGAAACGCAAACTTAAACCTCCAAGGCCGTACATTCTGAGATTTTTGCCATGACAATTGTTGCAGGCGTGTGAATGGAGTGATCCAAATTCTAGGTCCTACCTCTTTTATCTTACTGTTTACATTTCTTTCAACGAGTCCATCATATTCTTACATTTTTTTTACTAAAATATATGTAACTTTCGTTAGAATCAATCAATTTTTAAAAAAGGATACCTCAGTCCACACGCTCAATTTTTTGTTGTACCTAATTAAGTAAAATTGGCCAAATGCTAAGAGTGTTTTACAAAATGGTAAACAGTACATAGTTTTAAGAAGTTCTTTATAATATTTTTCTTCATCCATTGTCATCCACAAACAACGTGTCACACCCAGTATTCACTAGCGGAGCCACGCACGAGGAGCGCAGAGCAAGGCCGTATTAAGGGGCCGGCGGAGCATGCGTATTTCATACAAACGTAATACCAAAATGATTTGTAAATCAAACATATTCTTAAGGTAGTGTGTATTTATTTCGATTGGATTACAGAATATCTATGTTCCCAAATATATTTTTTGAGAGGACAATGATACAAAGACGAGATATGAGGAATTTAAAATTTCCATAGAAAACTTATTTTTCTTATAACTCTTGTTAAAATCAGT
Source organism: Agrotis puta (assembly GCA_943136025.2). NCBI lineage: Eukaryota > Metazoa > Arthropoda > Insecta > Lepidoptera > Noctuidae > Agrotis > Agrotis puta. Next base: position 4,219,623 of record OW964176.2, on the reverse strand, counting down.
ATCCAATCAAAATATATATTTGGGAACCTAGATGTTCTGTAATTCAATCGAAATAAACACACACTACCTTAGGAATATGTTTAATTTACAAATTATTTTGGTATTACGTTTGTATGAAATACGCATGCTCCGCAGGCGTCTTAAGTGCTCTCCTGACGGTCAGGACTGACGTCGGTCTGCCGTAGCTATCCGCCATAGAAACCATGCGTGCATTCAGATTCATGAAAATTGAATTTTTTGTTGTAAGTATTTTTAGTTTAATGGAAAAAAAATAAACACATTTCATTACACATACGTTTGTACTTTAATTTCCTAAGAACCCCTAAAACCCCTTTTTCTTTTACAGTAATGTTACTTGGTAACTACTGCCGGTTTACAACAATTTTCTGGGCAACTAATAAAATTGTTCAAGGTGTGGTTACGGTTAATTAATATTTATTATTAATAAGAATTGTTTTTTTGCAGTGTTACTCTGTATTCGAAATCAATTTAATTCGGTGCATAAAGACAATTAAATTTGTATTATCAATAAAAATACTTAGGTCAGTACTTCCAAAGTTTTTATATTTTAAAGTGTATCTACTTTCGAATATAAAAACTTTGGAAGTATTGACCTAAGTATTTTTATTGATAATACAAATTTAACTGTCTTTATGCACCGAATTAAATTGATTACGAATACAGAGTAACACTGCTCTAACTACCGAGTAGGCTGGCTGTGGCTACAGCTTAAATTGGTTAAGAAAACCGAGTAACACTGCTCTAACTACCGAGTAGGCTGGCTGTGGCTACAGCTTAAATTGGTTAAGAAAACCGAGTAACACTGCTCTAACTACCTAGTAGGCTGGCTGCAGATACTGGATATAGTGGTTAAGTATACTGAGTAACACTGCTCTAACTACCTAGTAGGCTGGCTGCTGTTACTAGATAAATTGGTTAAGTATACTGAGTAACACTGCTCTAACTACCGAGTAGGCTGGCTGTAGATACTGGATAAATTGGTTAAGAATACCGAGTAACACTGCTCTAACTACCGAGTAGGCTGGCTGTAGATACTGGATATAGTGGTTAAGTATACTGAGTAACACTGCTCTAACTACCGAGTAGGCTGGCTGTAGATACTGGATAAATTGGTTAAGAATACCGAGTAACACTGCTCTAACTACCGAGTAGGCTGGCTGCTGTTACTAGATAAATTGGTTAAGTATACTGAGTAACACTGCTCTAACTACCGAGTAGGCTGGCTGTAGATACTGGATAAATTGGTTAAGAATACCGAGTAACACTGATGTTATGTACCGAGTGAGCCGGCTGTAGTTAAGTTAGTAAAACTGGCTAAATGCAGCCAACTTAACTCGGTCGTTACTAACGTAAGATACTGTGTTATTTCTAACCAAGTAAAATTGGCTAAATTCAGCCAACTTGACTCGGTCGTTACTAACTTAAGATACTGTGTTATTTCTTACCAAGTATTTTTAACCAATTTTAACGGTTAATATTTAACAAGTAATGTCAGCAAAGTTGACGTATTTGTTTTTAGCAACAAACTTTGCAGGTGCTATGTTGACAAACATGCTGGGTTATTTTTAACAGTATTTTATTTATTTTTAACCCTTACGTTTTTTGAGTGCAGTGACTCACTGACTCACTGACCGATCATCAAAAATCTAAGGTACTTCTAGCAGACTTAGAAACTTCAAATTTTGCACCAAGATAGGTCATTAGCCACATATAAAGGAAAAATTATAAAAACATTAAAAAATAATATACCATAGAAAACAATTTTATATTTGCGGTTTGGCAAGAACATTATGTATGGATTTTGACTGCATTGTTAACTTTGTTCGTTGTTTAAGTATTCAATTGGATGAATAAATACATGGAATAGAAAAGAATAATAAAAATGTAATACATAGACTATAATTAATTGATACATAAAGTTCATAATTCATTAAATTAATAAAGCTAAAACTCCATTGTATTGCGATAAATTTCGATTGTATGCGCGCTCGATAGATGGCGTTGTACCTGTCTGAATCGCGCTATGGTTTCGTTACCGAGCGCAGTATAAGTAGTACTTTAAAATAATTCGATAATTTTCATTTGATAGCGCCACCTACCTATGAAAAACCATTTCGAAACTAAAAAAATATTGTAGCTATATTCGGAGAACTTAAGTTAGCCGGATTAGATAGTAGATTTATTATTGTTACTGAAACAGTTATTTAGGCGAATAGTTTATTAATATAACATAGACATAGGTAGTTACAATATCTAGTTGTTTACGTGTTATTTAGTTTAGTTATATTTATTTTGTAAGTTAGTAGATTTATGTTTATTTAGCTCGTTGAAAAGAAACAAAAGAGATAGAGAATGGGTTCTAAGCAAAGCAGTAGCTGAAGTCCAAGAAATTATGAGGTCACCTAAAAAAAAAGAAAGAAATACACTTACAAAAAATAAATGAGATCCCACCAAAAACATTAAAATAATGTAAAAAAATGCCAAGTCTCTCGATGCAGTCTTTCCATCGTAAAAAGTTTTGAGATCTCATAGAAGCCAAGTCCTATTCAAATTATTTTGTAGTTATAAATCAACATTTAGTAATTGTATCAATAGTTTTCTTTATATTATAATTATAGTGACTTGGCAATGAGCACAAGAAGAAACAAAACGGCATATTTGGAGTTGAAAGTCACACACCGCATGCGTAAACATTAATATCACAAAATTAATTTTCTTTTGGTTTATCCGTGTCGTCCCAACCGAATTTCGGCAACGGCAGTCAGTCTCATCCAAGACTAGTAAACTGCGCAGGACATAAATTATAATGCACAATTGCACAAGTGTGTACGCAAACACTAGTGTTAGTGTACTCTCGGTTCATTTACTTTCATAAAGCGATGGCCCGTAAGGTACTTATTTTTTATTATTGCATTGGAGCATGTAGTCGGTAGTGATCTGATCACAGTTCTCATCAGTAACATTTGCACATAATTCCAGGCAGCAAGCAGCTTTTAATTGGTGCTCATTGCCAAGTCACTATAATTATAATATAAAGAAAACTATTGATACAATTACTAAATGTTGATTTATAACTACAAAATAATTTGAATAGGACTTGGCTTCTATGAGATCTCAAAACTTTTTACGATGGAAAGACTGCATCGAGAGACTTGGCATTTTTTTACATTATTTTAATGTTTTTGGTGGGATTATTGATTTCAATAATAAGTAAGCGTATTTAAGAAGCAGTTGCAACAATATCTAAGCATTTGGTTTTGGATGTACGAATATTTGGTGAAGGTAATGTTTGTCATCTTCAGAAGCGTTCATCTGTGTATTCTTATTATTATTCTTAAAGCGTCCGCTTTTGATAATACTAATCTCGTAGTCTAGTTGTAGGCATCTAAAACAAGTCATTTTAGATGTCCATCGACACGCTGAGAAGAAAATCTTTTTCAATCGACATCTCTACATCATTTATAGATTTGTGATGGATGAGATCCACCTCCTGACGGTGCAGCACAGCTCTGAATGAAGAAGCGAAAGTAACGCCAATAAGGGATTCACAGGACTGTCCTAAAAGGGCAGGAAAACTGAAGAAACAATGAGGATTTTTAGTCAGTAAAAGTGTGACAGTTCCAATGCTCGACCCAGGGCGAGATGACTCATTTAGTCATTTTGCCTCGTCATAAAAAATATATCCATGTATCATTGTAAATATTGAACACACTTGAAGCAATCAACCACTGCCACGAGCAACATTTTTACTTGTCGAGGGTATACACCAGTTTTAACGATCAGTACATTTAACCCAACATTTGCAGCTAATTTTACATTTAAACTCGGTCCTATTGTAAGATCCCCTAAATCACTATTATTTGTCATCGAAATGTTACTATTTATGTCCGATACACACGTTGCTACAAGGTTACGTATTGTAAATTACCCGTACCACGCTGGGGCACAATGGGACCCCAATACAAGGTCTATTATAAAAACGACCCCCTTTATTATTATGTTACAATTTTAATGACTGCTGTGTGCATGTTACGTATATTTTCTAAGCAAATAAATATGTAACCAAACCTCAACTTTAGGTTCCTGTGGTAAAGTTGAGTTTTGAATATAAGGTTCGTGTTTACCAAAAATGATTGCTGATACTGATGTGAAAAAAATGTATTGTATGAAATAATATTACTTACTCATTACTAATACAAAAGGCTTATTTTCTTCTGTAGAAGGTATATTGAAGTAAATAATTATAACCTTCTATTATGAATTAAATAATAAAAAATAGTGAGAACTTCAGATGGTATCAAGTTTGACAACAACTTTGATTGAACGAGTATTAATTCATTGATCATCTAGAAGAGCATACTATTATTCTGTAAATTGTGTTAGTAGGCATCTTATTTACTACCTTCATCTGTTTAGTCTCCTACATATTAAGGGTGACTGGAATTGGATGCATTTCTTAAAATGGGTGATACTATAAATAATAAACTTTTCAATTACGAGTACATCAATGAAACAAAACAGGTGGGCTTGCTTGCTTTTAAATATAAACCAAAATAATAAATAATTAAACCGTAAATCACCCATTACAATACCCAGGGGGTATTGACGGGATGTTCAATAGGTAGCTATAATTATTGTATTCATTTTAGCTCCCTGTAACGTAAGCTGCTGACGTATCGTTATAGCAACTATAAAAAACTGTACGCAGTGTGAATAAGACCTTTTGCGCCCCGGGAGTTTTGAACAGTGTATGGAAAGATAGTGTTCCATTTTTTTTTTTTTGTATTTTTTCGTACAAACTTTTTGAATGTGACATCATCCACGTATGCTGTGATGGCACCATATTACGAGGACTTGTACGCTATTGTAAAACTTGCAGGGTCTTAAATAAAAAATAATCATATAAAAATAACATTTTCAACAAACGTTATTAATCATAATAAATATTATGGTAAATTAATTTGCACAAATTATTTTTTAGTGACAGATGGAGATTGTTGATATGTCTTCACTCTCATTGTGATTGCGTAGTACTTACCTTACTAGCTTATTGGAACATGATAAGTAGTTGTGAGGGCTTTGCACACAAACCTTTTCAGAAGGGTTCCATCTAAAATTTTGCTCAGCAACTCCAAAAAATGTAATTTGATTTGTGAACCTCTTTAATTTCCCCGTAACCCTCGTTGCATCAATCTGAATACAGCGAGTCGCCGTCATAAGGGTTGTGGCATCCACCGCTGATTAAATTCGGGATAATCCCCAACCCCAAACGTGACGTAAGATTATTGTCACTCCATTAATCCTTCGCCTGTTTAATTAGATTACTAATGTTCTGTACGGACCTCTGGATCTATAGTTCGGCAGTTGGATTACGCGATTTGGAGTAAATTTTGAATTCTGTGATTGATGCGGGACCCTAATGTTTTGGAATTTAGTTTCTGATCGGTTTCTAATTGTGTTATTTAGGTTGATGGCTTTAAAATATCCTTTTGCAGTAGATTTATTATAAATAAAATTATTTGAAAGATGTCATCCAGCCGCATGCAGAATAGACGCTGGGCCAAATATTACATTGCTTGAAGACGGACGACAACGCCACCGAGACCGGACTAAAACAGGTTGCGAGATTATTTGGGCGAGCACGGTAATGTCTTGTCCGAAGTGGCGCTAGAAAAAAGTACTGAGAAAGGACATTAAAGGGCTTATAAAAAATGCTTACCAAAACTAATTACAATGTTTCAGCAAAAAAACAAATAGAAAGTTGTTTGTTTTTTTGCTGAAGCATCGTAATTGTATAAACCTTGATTATTCTAAATGATGACATAAATAACACACCAAACGATGTTTTCCTATCTCCAAAAGACAACTTTGGCAACAATGCAGAGACGAAACCTCGTCAATAGTACAAAAATGTTAATAAAAACGAACGATCCTAGTGTACTTCGGCTCCAATTCCTATATCAAATAACCATTTTCGTAGATTGATGTAATAAGACATATCCTATAGATACAATGGTATGAGGGGACGACTCAAAGAAATTAGCAATACGCCCTTGTGTATTAGTAATATTAATACACGAATCTATTTGAGGGATGCAATCAATAGGGCTCTATTGATCGTGTCCCCTTTTCGTGGTTTGTATGGAATAGTTCACCCTATAACTTAGAGAAAGGTATGATGAAAAGTAGTTACAAATAAAAATGTTGCTCTTGAATTTTATTTATTTATTTAAAAAAAGGTTTTCCAACAGCTTCTGTGAACAGTATATAAAAGGTGCGGAATTATAATAGGACTAGGACTTACACAGTCGCCAATTATAGACACAGAAATAAGTAATAACTTCACAAAAATAATCAAAGAAATAAAAGAAATAAAATTAAATAAACAAATTTAAAAAATCTATGGTAATACTTCGCACACAAGACTCAAAAGGCAATGTTGAAATGCTAATGCGCGAATTTGAAGAAGCTTGTGGTATTCCATAGCCTTTGAAATGGGTGTTATGGAACCATAGAAGGTGATTTACGAAGAAACCACACGTAACAATAAAAATTAAACTTCAACCCTTTCAACTTTAACTACAACAATCATATTATCTTCCAAATATCTTGTGGAACAACACTTAACATAGTTTCAAGTGTAATAGCGTAGTACATTGTGGTGGAACAGTGCCACCGTACAATAAAAACGGAAAGGCTCTTCGGTTTATTTGTGATAATGAACTCTTGCCAGGGAAGGGTAGGGACAAAAGTACTAACTGTAGATGTAGAAACTTGGTGGAAGCGCTTTGTGATATGGTTTCTTTTGAAGATCGTATTGTTGAAGATTCTGATCAAGTCAGATGTTACAAAACAATTGGGTAAAGTTTCAATAAATTGCATTAGTTAGGAATGACAATGAACTGACGATTAACGACCAAATGAAAGTTTCCACGATTCTAAAATGTTTTAATTACGAAAAGGCACCATTACTTTCTATTGATACTACACCAAGACTTATTGATTTGGGTGACCTTAGTTACAGATAAATGTTCGTATTTTGTTTAAAGCTGTTTTTGGATTACCATATTATGATGTAAGACTATAATGAACTGGCTAGCTGGGACATTTGTCTCCTCCTCTGTAAGAAGAGGCATTATTCAACACAGCGTTGGACGATGTTTGACGACGCTTGGTAAATGCCATTGATTATAAGAATTATTACCATTCTGAATACCGGTAATAGTTATTGAATCTTAATTATCAAAACCTCAAGTCACTGCATTCCTCAGCCCGATACCATCATCTAGTTCATTTGTACATCTAGGAGTAGTAAGGCTAGAAACCGAGCTGTTTGATACAATTTATGTGGCGCGATGTCGACGCTAATTGGTCGTGAGGACGCCTCATGCGCAAACATTGCCTTTTGATTGCACACTTACTACTGCTACTGCTTCTACTGCTCCGTTAGATTCAATTCTGTGATGGATTCTTATATCTATTTTTAATTTTAAAATGTTTTTAATATTTTTGTTCTGTTTATTGGCAATTTTATTATTATAAAGTCTTCCCTCTCGATACTAGTAAAATCTTTATGCACAATTCAAAGATGTTCTACAGTCGTTGCGATATTTTCTATCTATCTATATTAGTTTGAAATGTAACTAAGGTGTATCATATCGTATAATATAGCAACCAAAGTGGCAAGTTCAATTAAATAAAAAGGCGTTATATAATAATAATTATGTAGAGTTGTGGAATACATAAGAATTTCACCTTTGAATGAGACTGAATTTTTGTCAAAGTTGATTACAATTTAAATGCACAAGTTGCTATTTTCGCTATATAACTTCGCCAAAGATTGAGTAAAGGAAGCAGAAAAGTAAACGTGACGCAAACGCAAATACGACACACGTACCAACAAACCGACGCACATTGAACGCTCACCTTTAAGCAACGCTCCTTGGTTTTTGCTAACGTTTTAACGTAATTTATGGTTTTTCTTTTTGTGTACCGTTCTCCTGTTTATTCGTATCTCCCTCACGTAGGTCAGTGCATTTGTTATGTTGCTAATGCTTGTCTTTTTACTTACAGGTATGTACGAGCTTTGTGATTTTCTTGCTTGATGGATGTTGAGGTAGGTTTTTAATGACTACTTTTGCTTGCACGTTATTTTTTATGTTGGTTCCTGACCAAGATCCTTTTGGTGACTTTGTATTTGTTACTAAATGGATCTTGCTCAGGGACTCGTTTGAGATCAATGCGAAGGGGTTCATAAAAATAAATAATAGTATCTATATTATATTATTATTATATATTTAAAAGGAGAACTGACTGACTGACATATCAACGTACAGCCGAAACTACTGGGGCTAGGAATGTGAAATTTTGCACACGGCTTCCTATTATAATGTAGAGGAGCACTAAGAAGGGGTTTTTGGAAATTTAACCTTTAAGGGGGTGAAAAGGGGGAATTAGGAAAGTACGTAACCCACGCGGACGAAGTCGCGGGCATAGTGCTAGTAACAAGTAAAATTACAATGTAGTAGTCTGTTTCAAACTAGTTGAGCTCATTTTTCGGACTAGCTAACTAACCATGATGGAGCATCAACACCACTATTTTACATGGAGCGACTGTCTTTACATAACTCAGTTACCTACTGGGTAATATAATAACACTTGGTGAGACTGGTTTAATAAATAAGCAGTGGTGCCTTTTTTTTCATGGTAAAATCATCAAATGAGTCCTTCCACCAAGCGCAGGGCGGGAGGGACTGTCAGACTTGTACTGACTAAAATCCCACGGTGTCCTTCAATAGCCCTTAACGTACCGGGGTTACGGTAATTTGTGAGTCCCGCGACCCCGGCAGGCTTTGGCCCTCTACAAGCCCCGTCACTATGCTGACACTCCTTAAGGCGCGCGTGGAACACAACGCGCCGTCGACCCGGGCCTGGTCCATGGTCGGACAGCGAGTCGCCCATTACTCGCCGCCCGCATGCTCCTACGGTGGCCGGAGATCATCTTGCGACGTCCGTCGCCGTGGGCAAACAGTGGTGCCTGGATTTGTTATAACTTACATAAATATTTTGTTATGTAACTCTATTGGTAGGAGTTATCAAAAGATCAAATTGATCATCACTTAATATCAAAACGATTACTGGCAACTATTTACCATAATTCCACTAATCTCTCCGCGTTATTAAACGTACAATATTTTAACAATAGGTATTAACACTAATTAATAGTAACATATTATACTAATGCTCGTACCATTGATGCGAACGAATAATTCAATAATTCTCATTACACTTTCAATTGATTGTCATTGGAGGCTGTTCTATCGGAATGATCAACTAGCAAACTGTTTCTGAATAGATAATATTAATCGGCTTATTGGTCAAGCGCAGTTTACTCAACGATGTTTGACCTCTTAGCAGCTGAACGTTTGAGAGTTGAAATTGTAGGTTGGTTGCATGGAAAGTGATCGATGGGAAATTGTATGCTGATTTTAATGGAATGGAGAAACTGTATACTGCTTGATCAATACCTTCTAATCAATGACATCATTATAATTTTTGTCTAGTTTTTTCTCAACAATATTGGGGTCGGTTTCAAGTCTAACCAGATGTACCTGAATATCAGTAATAACAGTTACTGTTAGCCTGGCTCGTCCCACGGCTGGGCAAAGGCCTATCCCTATGACTTCCTACTGTTTAATCTTGGGCTAATGTGAGCCACTGCTCGTTAGATTTGTCCGTTACCAAGTAGTAGTAGTATAAAATAAATAATGACCTGAATAGCTGGCCTCTTAGTGGTATGTTATTTTTTTAGTTTTGATCTAGGCTTCAATCTATCCTAGAATAAAATAAGAGACCTAAGATGGAGCGAGTTTTTTTTAAACAAAAAACTTTGCCTCGCACTAGGAATTTCTCCTGTATCGTGGGTGCATTTACATAGAAACTCACATACACTAACGCCCAGACCAGCTACTTGTAGTTCATACAAATATTTGTTCCATGCGGGAATCGAACCCGCGACACGCTGCGCAGCAGTCCAATCGCTCAGCCACCACACTAACCGTTTATAGATTAGGCCAACTGTGTCAATTTGTAACCACAGACGTATTTGTAATTTTTAACCCTCACAACTGTATTTACTAACATTAGTGTAACCAATATTGCATATTGGCTCGTGCCCTACAGCTATTGGTTATAATATTATCAGCTTATTATAATTAGTTCAGAGGAAGAAGTTGCGGACCCTGTTGCAAATTCTCTTGATGTAATCCCAAAAGTCGTATTTTATGACCCCAGGGAAAGGTGGGGTGACCGGTGATCAGTCACCCTGTGAAACCACACATTAGGAAGTAGTTTTCAAAGCAAATAAGACGGTAGTCGAAATTAAAATAGATAGAAGGTAAATAGGTTTATTTGGCACAGCCGACAATGTGTGAATAAAATTATTTTATTTGATTATTCAAGTCTTAGCTACAGCTAAGTTACAGATATTTGAACATTATTGAAAGAACGCAAATTACAAGTTTCTACTGACATCCTTATGTAAGAAACAAAGTCGCGGGTCTGTTTTATCAGGTAACCGTGACCCTGGAACCTAAAGGGCTATTGAAGGTACACCGACAGTCTCTCCCGTCTCGCACTGGGCTGGGGGGCTCATTTGATGATTTAATCACGTTAAATTGTGAAAGATATAAACATTAATAAAATCAACGGTAACTTAGCTGTAGCTAAGTTCCAGTTATTTGAACGCTAGTAAAAGAACGCTAATTACAAGTTTTCACTGACAGCATTGGGTTACAAAACAAAGACAGTAGACAGGTAAAGGAAAATAAATATTGATCTTTTTTTTTAAATTTTAGCAAAGAAAGAAACTAGAGAAAATATATACCTATATGTGTTACGGATACCTGGATGCAATATCCATCAACATTTTAATACGGTATCCCAATTAAAGAATAAAATGTAAAAATAAAATGAATTTAAAACTGCTGCAAAACTAAAAAAAAAATCTTTAATAAGTGACCGTGTTCAACATCCACGTTGAATCACATTAGCTCGGCATAATTACGCAATACCATAACTAAGTTAGCGCCCAGGCGGTCGCTAATTCAAAACCGGACTTAATTTACTAACTGTACGGAACCAGGTGATTGATCGCGCGCCCGCTGCAATTTATAGTTTTAGGGTTCTGCTGTACACCGGTGAGAACGCGCGACAAATTATGAATAATGCGATTGTGTTTGTTTATTAGTTGATCGATGACGTCATGTTTTATGTTTTGCATGGTATTTTTTTTCGTCTTGAATTTGGGGTTAGTGGTTATCCTTTTGAACATAAGATTGCTTAGTTTGCCTTCATTGCTAAGTTATTTTTTAGCTATCTGAACTGCCGGGTACTAATTCTCTTCTAAACGTTGTCCTATCTTTACGTGGATACTTTTGCTTAGCGCTATGTCGTTACGGATCGGACGGTTCTAGAATTAAATATTTTCTTTTGCAAGTTACTTTTCCAAAGGTAGTCTTTAAAGTATCAGCAAGAAGGTCAATAAAAAATACTTCCAAAATTTTAGCAATTTGAAATAGTTTTAAAACAAATACAATCCATACGAGAACTGTTGTACCACAAAAAGCTGTCAAAACAAATGCAAAAAACAAAAAAAGGGGATCGCTTTGTCGATACGCGCTAATCCAAATTTGGTTCATGCAAAAAAGTGCTGCAGCGTTGTTTTGGCCGTGGGCTCGACGTCGTGCGACAAGGCGTCGCTGTATCGTATCGCATGTCACGGTGACATGAGTGCGACATCGCCGCAGGCAATCGCGCGACCGAACGACTTTTTCACCATTATTTTTGCACTCACCTGTTCGATTTTTTTGTTGGATATATTGTGTTGCATTTTTTAAACATTTTTGAATGGTTGTCTTGATTATGTTTTATTTTTTAACAATACAGCCTCGCAAACACCCTTATGCGTCTCGACAGTTAGGTATACTTGGCTCCAAGTTTTTCGTAAAGGTGATGATTTATAACTTCTTCATCGCTGTGCTGTAACATGTATAATAAATGTCTGCTGAATACCACTAGATGAGCTTATATTAAAAGGAATTTCATTTACAGTAAATATCAACTAAGTTTCATACAAGTAGCTAAAAGCGTCGATTTCTCAGAACATCAGTCAAAGAGAACTTGCCTCATAACAATTAATTAGATTACACAATGTTGACACACTTATAAATTACGCAAGTTTCGAGTAACCGCGTATTAGGTAGACGAAGTACGTTTTCGTTAAGGGAAAAACCAGAAAAGCTGCCAAAACAAGGGTTTGAAAAGCTTTAGCACCCTCGAAGGGTTGCCAGCCATCATTTATAACCAGCACTGACGGGATAAGGAATTCTTGTTTGTTTTATCCTTACAGAATGTTGTTTACTTTACGTGGAGTTTACATACTTTTAAAATTCTCTTTACTTGTTTATGGTGACTGTCGATATTGGGTTATTAATCATTGTTTCATTTGCACCGAGAAATTGCATTCCCTTATCTTAATATTTTTTTACAAAGTGGTTTTTTGATGGTACGATTTATCTCTGGATCTATTTTAAAGAGTACAATAATAATGCCTAAATAAACTTTGTAAGAAATTACCTTTTTTTTTCGTGGTGAAATCATCAAATGAATCTTCCCACCCAGGGCTCTGTCAGACTTGTACTGACTAAAATCCACGGTGTCCTTCACTAGCCCTTTACGTACCGGGGTCACGGTAATTTGTAAGTCCCACGACCCCGGCAGGCTTCAGCCCTCTACAGGCCCCGTCACTATGCCGATACTCCAACGATAAATTATCAAAAAAAAAATCCTATTGGTTTTCATTTGTTTTAACACCACAATTTGCTACAGCGAAAGCAAAATATTCACAAAATTACATTTGAGTTTATGGTAATAACAACTTTGCAAAAACATAAAGTAAACATCCCCAAAATCCATGCGAAAAGATTTAAAAATCCTCTTTGAAACATCTCGAAACCGAAACGTTTGCTAGGTGTCTAAGCGCACACTAATAAGGAGGAGGCAATCCATCAAGCTCGGTGCTTTTTTCCACTTTTGCGCCAAAAATTGTGGATTCCTTACGTGTTTCTTTTTCCAGTTTCATTTAGAAGATGTTTTCTGTTTTTGTAAATACTTCTAGTGAACTGATTGATTTCGGTTTGCGGTGCTTTTGGGTATTCCATTTAAAAATACGTGGTGGTCACTTATTTGGCAGGAATAAATCTTCGATCACTTATAAAGAACTGGATACACAATCAGTATCAAAAAAGTACTCTACAAATGAGCACGGTTTCGAAAATTTTGGTGTACTTCATGGCCCACAGATATCTTTGTAAGTACAACTTCAAAACTTGCGTGTAAGGTTGAACTTATATTAAACGCTCAGCATCGATATCGCGTGAATTTGTGAGAGTATTTTTCTAACGAACACACATCAAAGACTTAAATAAAAGCGTACAAGAAACACCGGTCGTGCACCCAAGATCTCCCCACTGATACATTCTTTCCATTTGACCCAATTCAGAGAAGACAAATAACAAACACAACGTTTTCCATAATTCGCTTATCAGCATAAGAGGCAGAACATGAGATAGGGAGACAGGGCTTTCGTTTCACCCCACCAACGAAATGAGCAAACAAACCGATCAGGCGTTAACCAAAATCATTTTTCACACCTGACGCTCTACATTCGAGTTCAAATACACCAATAACACGGTTAAGAACAGCCCTTGGTATATCGAAAGGAATTTATTTCTAATTTTGTCCCCCAATTGTCGTTCCCATGGTGACGGCAGATGATTTATCTCTGGCTTCGAGTTGCCGAGTTGCCTATTAATCTCAACACACACGACCGGATTTAATATATGAAATTTTCTTTTGTCCCGTTTTTAGATATTAAGATTCGTTTTACAAGTTTTGATGTAACTCTGTTTTGTAGGAGTTCAAATGACAATAGCAAGGAGGGTGAATCAGGAAGGATGTTAGTCGAAGTCGTCTGAGTACAAGAATTACTTTGTAGTTTGAATAATAAGTCAGTTGTGCTCAAAAGGGTTGATTAGTAGGTATTATAATAATCATAATTCCTTATCCATATATTTCCACATTCAGATCTTCATAAAACAAAAGTGTGATTTGCTGTTACGTAGTCATTTTACTTTCAAGGCACTTTAATTTTAAAAGTTATCCATTGGTTAAAGTTATCCGGCGACATAGGTTAGTCTATAATTCGAAAATTATAGATAAGACCTGTAGGCTCTCCTATAATTGGCTAGCTATATTCAAAATCATTAAACTTTCATGAAAATCAAACAGTATTCGAGTATCAAATAAAATACAGAGCTGGTATCAACAAATATGAAAATATAAATTAAGAAAATATTTAGAGATCGCGCATGAAAAGTTTTGAAAAGTCAAATACTTAAATCAAACTAATCTTGTTTGTATATAAAATGATACGAAACAAAAATAAAACACGAAGAACCCAAACCGAACCAACGAACGAAAAAGTTGAAATCGAAAATCAAATAAAAACAACATCTCTCGGAACCTTGAGAAACAAACAAAAGAATAGAGAAGATAAATAGAGAGGCTTGGAATAGAAGAGAACAACATGACTTGTTTGCTTCTCTAAAAGTGACAATGCGTCAGCGAGCGGTGACTTTGTGCATCGGACATGAACTAACATCATCAAAGGGGACAATGAATGGCACAGTGTACCCCTGTTGACAGTCCACCCCTGTCGTCCCGAATTTATTCTGGCAGCCCCTCGTTTTCCGTAAACCTAATAAAGATCAGTGCTAGTCAACAGAATGCCGGTTAAGAACTGCGAATCCTTGAAGCCCCCAGATTTTGCTGTGACAAATCTTAATTCAATTTGAAGAAAGGGAAACAAGGAATTTATAATTGAATGATTAGTGTTAAATATTTTGTTTCTCCCTTGCGACGTGGCCTTGAATTTGGAGTCGGATTTTCAAACATCTATATATATAAAAGGAGAACTGACTGACTGACATATCAACGTACAGCCGAAACTACTGAGGCTAGGAATGTGAAATTTTGCACACAGCTTTCTATTATAATGTAGGGGAGCACTAAGAAGGGGTTTTTGGAAATTTAACCTTTAAGGGGGTATTTTGTTTGTATGGAAAATCTTCTATCGATTGAAAAATCAGCCTTCGAATTTTTTGGAGGAAAGTACGTAACCCACGCGTACGAAGTCGCGGGCGAAGTGCTAGTTGTGTATAATTGTTTTAATGCTTTTGTTGGTAAAACAAATTGCTTTCTTAACAAATGAGCTTTTTTTTTTTTTTTTTTTTTCGTGGTAAAATCATCAAATGAGTCCTCCCACCCAGGGCAGGGCGGAAGGGACTGTCAGACTTGTACTGACTAAAATCCACGGTGTCCTTCAATAGCCCTTTACGTACTAGGGTCACGGTAATCCCTTGGTCCCGCGACCCCAGCAGGCTTTGGCCCTCTACAGGCCCCGTCATTATGCTGACACTCTTTGAGGCGCGCGTGGAACACAACGCGCCGTCGACCCGGGCATGGTCCATGGTCGGACAGCGAGTCGCCCATTACTCGCTGCCCGCATGCCCGCGCCTACGGTGGCCGGAGGTCGTCCTGCGACGTCCGACGCCGTGGGCGTCTACCACTGCGGCTGGGATGGAGGGAGGACGCTGTCCTCTCCCTCAGGCGGCCCGCCTCCTCCTTCACGAGCATCACTGCTTCGCAGAAGGAGGCGACCGCTTCCCACTCCGTCTCGCCCCGCAGCATGGCCTCGACCAATGCCGGGCGCGAGAGGTCTCCGCCTATCGCCGTCGTGAGGACACGGCGGTGCTCTGCCCAAGCGGGGCAGTCCTGCACCGTATGCTCCACCGTGTCCTCCGAACGATCCTCGCAGTGGTGACACCCAGGCGTTTCTTCCCTCCCTATCAGACACAGGAACCTCCCGAAACTTCCGTGTCCGGTGAGGACCTGCGTCATGCGGTAGGTCAGGACGCCGTGACGCCTATCCAGCCACTCCTCAAAGAGGGGTCTTACCGCCGCGATTGCGGCGTGCCCGTAACAAATGAGCTAGAATATAACTGTGCTGTCGAGGAGCACTGAAATGGAGACAAATCACAAGTGTGAACTTTTCTCACTCTCTTCCTTTTTTATTGTCTTTTTTTGTTATACATACCTGCAAATTACATGATTTGCTCGCTCAATTATAATTTAAAAGTAAGCAGACACAAAAAACCAAAAACAATCCAAACTTCCTTTCAATTGCCTTTTTCTCTTTTCATTTTTAAATAATTTGCAAAGTTTAGAACTAACTTCGATTGGGTTTTCTTACAATATTAATAAGACAACTAAAAATAGATGGCGTGTCTATGATATTAGGTAAATTAGGTAATTGGTGGCTAGACAGAAAAAAAAGAAAGCTTTTATTTCTGATAATTTTGCAAATATTGACCAAACTAAGTAAGGAACAGGACAACGAGAAACAGATTTCAAGTAGTTTCAACCCTTCCATTTTCCAAAGATCTGTTTGTTACAAGTTATATATTCATAAAGTGATATATTTATACACAATAACGCCTGGGTCGCGTCTTCGTAAAGATATTTAGTAGTCGTTATCTAACACAACATTGATTTGATTGCAATATCAGACGTGTTGGCTGGTAAATACTTTGAGACATTTCCAATAGATGGCGCAACGTGTAAAGCATTCAAATAAAAAAAAAACTAGGGTATGAGTAATTCAGCTTCGAGATTGGTGGTTCCGATGGCCTAATTGGTAAGGCGTCTGGATTACTTATCCAGAAGACGCAGGTTCAAGCCCAGTTCGCAACTAAAGTTTTCATTTCCTCAAACATATCTATATATATTCATTCTTTAGGGAATTTGGGAACCAAAAAGCCCATGTTCTAATGGGAATCCTTTTTCAAATGACACAGTACACCATCAAAACATGGAATGAATGAAAAGCGAAACCCATATCAACGAATAAAGCAGGCTGGTTAAAACGAAACCCCAAAATGTCGTTATGTTGACGGTAAAAAGCTCACTAAGTCAACTCAAGGCAAATAATGAACTGAACAAATTTTGTAGGCATCTGAAGTTAAAAAGAGCCGATGGAGCGTGTCTAACCTGTCGATATTTCTCTATCGCGTCATAATAGTGAGCGTTTGACACTTGGCAGGAAAGCTTACCGTCCAAAACGACCGAACTTCCATTCGTTTTTCAATGAAAATTCAATTCTAAGGTTCCGGCTTAACGTGCAGATTAACTTTGTGAAGATTAGACTGTTATTATATCCTGTAGTAATTTTTCTGTCAGGTTATGGATGACTGTGGCTCGTGTACTTTTCTTGGTCGATTACAAAGAGGTATAATTACTTTGAACGGTTGTTCTACATTTGAAATATTTTTTATTCCGTTTGTTCAAAGTTACAGTATTATTTTCAGTCGAATTTTTTAACTGTGAAACTTCTATTGACATTTTGGTTGAACATCAAAAAATACGACTCAAATACTTTCACAATCTTCTTTGTATCAACTTTGATGTCTTCTTTTATTATGTGATTATTCTGCAAGATTTTCTTCAGCTTTAACTTCAAGTTCAGTCCTACATTGTCATGTACCCGTATGCTTAGCTCCCTCAACTACTCTATATGATGCAAGGGGACTCAACGTCAATCAATCATTGCTATCAATTCCTTTCAAACATTATTTATGTAGGAAAAGGGACTTTTATGTGATCGGTTTCAATGGCATGTGTGTTTATGGTATAGTGCGTGGTATGGTGAAAAGTTGTAGAAGAAAAGCTGTGAATTTCCTCAAGTAACCTTTAAAAATTTTTGGGTCATTATAAGGCGAGCTTCAAAATGTATTGTGGGGTATTTTTCACAAAATATTATTTTACCGTTAGGGTTATTTTAGCCGACAGCGTTGACACTGTTGTAATATTTCCAATAATTCAGTTTTTGAAGAAATAAATTAGGGGAATTGTACATTCTACCAGCGATACTGGAGAAGTTAAAAATAATTGGATTGACGTACAATATATAAAAGTTTCAATTACTAAATTGAAACTTTTATATATTGTACGTCAATCCAATTATTTTACCAATCACGTCAAGTACGTCAAACTATTTTTTTAAATTTAATTATTGGTAAAGCTAAGTTTCTATCTAATAATAACGAAAAGCTTACTTAGGACCTTTAATCTATTGAATTTATGGTGCATTTTTAGCATTTTCCGCATAATACAAGTACTACGAGTATCTCACTATTAAACGCGCTTCTTCAATGTGGTTAATTTGAAGACACCCTGCCTTCAAATTAAGCAAACCCTCCCACTATTTCTTTCATACTTACGGCCTTTTTTTAGGTAATTGAACCGGTAAAATCCTGGCTGAATATTCAATCCGAACACATAAAAAAAAAACAGTAAAAGCAAGCAAGATCTATGACAAATATTGGAAACCATAAATATCAAGGTCACATAACATTCTCTATGAAATAGTGACATACACTAAAGAGGCAAAATATTACTGTCAATCTGGCTCCAAGAAGCAATATTTAAATTCTCGAATATTCAAGATGGCTGCCGTTGGTGGCTTTATCGTTCGTGTAATAAATCATCTGCTGTCGTGTCGGTGGAAATACGAGATTTTTATTCTTAAGAGTTATGTCTCAATTTGCTTCTAGTTTTCTTTACTTAGGGGTATTATGAAATTAGTGGCGTTGAGTAAGTAAGTGCTTTAGTCGTTTCGTTTGACATTTAAAATCCTTTACATTTTTGTTATTAAATGTGTGGGATTTTAACTTACAGTTATCTAAACTATTGATCAAATAACTGGCCTCAATTCGCAGTTTATATGAACGCAGTTAAACTATTCAATTAAATTACTTACCCCTTTACAAAGATAGGCAGTGTTGCGGTTCGGCTATATAGAAATATATAAAATTTGTAACTATTTATTTAAAAATATTTTCTTGGGGCGCTTATCGTTAAAGCTTTTTTTTATTAAAACGTTTCGAAAATAGTTTCAGAACTATGTATCCTGCGAATACATGAAGTTTCATTAAAATTGGTTTATTTGTTTCGAAAAATAAGAACTTGAAAGTTAACATTGTTAATCGCGCTGCCAATTCCACCATGCGGTCTTATTGGTGGATTCCAAATAGTACATTGTTATCCGAGGGGTGAAAGTAACTTATTTCAGTTCCGAGACTCAAAACTTTTATGTCTTCCTTAGTTTGAACCCACTTTACAACTGCTCTGTCTCAATAGATTACATAGGTGTACAGAAACGGACATCGCTAAAAAAAGTTCTACTCCCGAGAAAAAAAAAAACGACGGGGTGCACTCTGGGAGTGCCGGCAGAAGTGAAAACTTGAATAGTAATTGTTGGAAATATCTTGTGAACAGATTTTAGTAAAACTCGCAAAAATGGTTGACTTTTTATTTCAATAATTTTCCAATGTGACGTACATCTTTTATAAACAATGTTACCTAGCAACGAATGTATCCAGCATACAAACTTCTTTAAAAGTAATAAAGTCACACGAACATTCACGCAAGCGCCCTGCGCCGTCCTACGCTTTTTCGGTCAGGGTCACGTGTCCTGACGCGAGTGTCCTGACGCGAGTTTAAGATTTTATACCCATTACAGAAAAAGTGCTCAACGCCGCTAAAGAAGTTTTCACTTCAAAAAGTTCTCATGATAACAGATGGCACCACGATTCTTTTGAATCATTATTGAATTATATTATGTCAAATTCTACATTACGACCGAAGCCGGGGGTAAAAGCCAGTATTCGATAAAACAGAGTTAGCTAACATTTTCCTCACAAACAACCACCAATTTTCCTACACACAAATAACACAGCTATTCAACACTACCGAAATAAATGAAAACGTAACGAAAATCCCACCGCACACGTGTCCTTGTACGCACGTCGACACAATCAAAAGGAGAATAAAATCGCGCGACTGCAACGCGACTACACGTTTTATAAGCGTACATTAGGCAGGCCGCGCACGTACGACACATTAACGTACACCGTGCGACATACGTGACCGTCAGTCGATGCAGAGGGGCGACTCGATTCAATAATCTGTGCTCTTTTTGTTGTTTTCTGTTTACTTCTGTTGACTGAATATTTTTTGGGTTTGCGGTTCTTGTGATTGTGTTTTAATTTTATTATTTTATTTTTCGGGTATTTTGGTGAAAACCGTGACTGTATTAAACACAATTTATTTATTCATGCCCTAACAGAACATTTGGCAGAAAAAACACACTGGCACATGAAAGTAGAATGGCGTAAAACCTTAACCTATAATTATAAATAGTACATATAAAGAGTGTTATACTTTTTCTTCGATTCAGTTCGATTAATGTAGAAACTATCCAAGAGATTAGATGGCAAACATGTAGCTTGCCGTCTGCTAAGGATCGGGCCCGAATAGACGGCGCGTTGTGTTCCACGCTGCCTCAAGGTAATAGCAGCATAATTTGCGAGGCCCGATAAGGCCAAATGCCTGTTGGCGTTGCGGAGATGTCTTAAGAGGTTACCGTGACCCTGGAACGCGAAGACGGGCTAGGTCGAGGCTAAGACGAGTCTAACAATCCTCTCCCCTCCATTTTGAGCTCCCTTAGACTAGAACCATCGAAAAGAAGAAGAGAGAAAATCGATAGGAATCTACATACACAGCCATTTTCGATAAACGCAAACGTTATTAATGAATTCATTAGCATTGACGCGTGCAGGCTGACATTCGATTAATATGTATTAATTACAATGCTAGATCACCTGCCGGATTAAACGTATTAGACTTAAATGGTTCGGGTAATGTGCTGTACGTTGATCGAGGGTAGAACTTGGTAGGTGGAAATGTAACACGGAAATGATGGGTACAACATTCATTTTGGAACTGTTATGTAGCAATAGACCATGGTATAAACTAGGTCTGTTACATGTCCTTATCAGTCGGTTTACTAGATACTAATTGGGTTTTCTATGGCATTTGCAATATAGAAAAAAAAATTACTCCACGAATATAAAAGGAGGCGGACGCTGACGGAGAAGTCTACAAGAGAACTTAGTGGATCTTTTGTGATTTGCGAGCTGTCGCGATTCATTTGGAAATAATCCATGAGGCACAATGTAGTCGCAAGCATAGGTTTTAAACCCCTTTTTTCGTAGTAAAATCTTCAAATGAGTCCTCCCACCCAGGGCAGCGCGGGAGGGACTGTCAGACTTGTACTGACTAAAATCCACGGTGTCCTTCAATAGCCCTTTACGTTCCGGGGCATGGTAATTCGTGAGTCCCGCGACCCCGGCAGGCTTTGGCCCTCTACAGGGGTCCTGTCACTATGCTGACACTCCTTGAGGCGCGCTTGGAACAGAACGAGCCGTCGACCCGGCTATAACCCCCTTGGTATTAACGACCACATTTGAAAGCTTTTTAGAAGTCATGAATCTCTCGATGCTAGGTAATCGCCTCCCTCATTTCTTTCCAATTGTTTCCTTTATGCACGACTTCCAATGAACCATTGCAGTGTGTCTCCAGGTCATTCCGTCATTTTTTTCTGAGCCGGTTTTATTCCAGTAACTCACAGTAAATTATAATTTAGTTAACATTTAAACTTCCTGTACGTCAGGTGGAGTTAGTAATTGTATGAATTGAACGTGACATTTTTTAGGGTGCTAAAGCAATTACGAATTCAATATTCTGACTGTACAATATGTTGACTCTCAGTTAGGCTGCCTATTAACGAATAGGATTGCATCATGAGGAGTGAAAATTTTGTGCAATCCTATTGGTAACTATTTATCCGTTTCTCCGCTCCACAGCTCCGCTCCTGTGGACAGGCAGCCTTATAATCAATTGATAAATTAAACTTGTGTCTGTTATTGGCTAGGCTTTTTCAATTTACTGCTACGTATGTGTACGTGGTTATTTCAATCATAAATTCATACCACGATTTTATAAAAAAAATGATAAATAAAATAACATATATGTTTTATATTAACAAACGGCCCGTAGGATGATATTAATACATCTTACTTAAAAAGGAACATGCAAGAACAATAAAAATGTTTATAAAAACACAATCACATAAAGGTTTTTTGCCAATAGCTTAGTAAACATATACATCTCAAAACAAGCAAAACTTCTACTTCCCTAATATTCTGTAAAAAAATATCAAATCCCTTTTAAAACGCTTCAAAAGTCAAGGTCACTCTCCCCCTATTTAGTCTTTGCCCCGATTCGTCTTGTGCGGTTGCCGGAAGCGGATGTCGGTGTGCTTCTATCAGCCATGTTGTTGTTTTAGTTGTTCACTGACAACTGACGTGCGACGAATTGACGTTGACGACGTGTCATGTCAAATGTTGGTGACTTTATTTTTTTCCTTTCTGATCGGGGTAGTTAGGAGAAACAGGTGCTGTACTGTTTGGAGTTACTATTTGTTACAAGACTAAGTTAGTAGGTAGTTACATCAAATAGTACAGTCGAGTTCGGAATAATATCTATACTATCTATCTATACTTATAATAAATCTGTAGAGAGGCCAATTCTGTACATGAAATATTTAAAAAAAATATCTATCAAGGGGTGATAAGGGATCTCTACTGATGCCAAAAATGCAATCAGTAAAATTTTTGTCTGTCTGTCTGTCTGTCTGTCTGTCTGTCTGTCTGTATGTTCGTTATAGAAACAAAAACTACTCGACGGATTTTAACGAAATTTGGCACGATTATTCTTCATTCTCCTGGGCAGGTTATAGTATACTTTTCATTACGCTACGATCAATAGGAGCAGAGCAGTGAAGGGGAATATTGGGAAAACGGGAGAAGTTACTCCATTTTTTAAGCTTCCGTCGCGTGTTCAGCTTTAATGGTTAAAGCTACATAGAAATCATGTATGACGGAAATGTTTTCCTTAAAATTATATAAAAATATTCCTTGACAGCATATGTCTATCTTTTATGGTTAATCTTTTATTGTGAATAACACGTGAAACTCCCGATAGCTTAGCAATTCGGAGCTTTCTGATTATATTTGTCTACTGTTGCGTTTACAACACTCTCACTCATCCCTAATTTAAAAAAAAAATAACATTATTACCTATTCAATAAAAAAAGAATCATGTAAATCGATGTAGAAACACCAAAGTTATACATGAAATACGCTAATCAGTCATCGCGCGTAAAAACAGAATCATGCTATAAGGATTATCTTGGAAAAAAGCGCGCGTGCTTCATACAATATTTGGCTGTTGATGCGAATAGACGTTCAGACTTTTCGACCTTATTGACAGACAATAATTGTTATTTACAAACCGTGCTTATCAGCGCGACTTTTAGTCTTTTTTTTTTTGGCGTGGTAAAATCATCAAATGATTCCTCCCACCCAAGGCAGGCGGGAGGGACTGTCAGACTTGACTGACTAAAATCCACGGTGTCCTTCAATAGCCCTTTATGTACCGGGGTCAGGGTTATTTGTGAGCCCCGCAACCCCGGCAGGCTTTGGCCCTCTACAGGCCCCGTCATTATGCTGACACTCCTTGAGGCGCGCGTGGAACACAACGCTCCGTCGACCCGGGCATGGTCCATAGGCGGACAGCGAGTCGCCCATTACTCGCCGCCCACATGCCCGCGCCTACGGTGGCTGTAGATAGTCCACCGACGTCGGTCGCCGTGGGCGTTTACCACTGCGGCTGGGGTGGAGGCAGGACGCTGTCCTCTCCCTCACGCGGCCCGCCTCCTCCTTCGCGAGCATGACTGCTTCGCAGAAGAAGGCAATCGCTTCCCACTCCGTCTCGCCCTGCAGCATGGCCTCAACCAATGCCGGGTGCGAGAGATCTCCGCCCATCGCCGTCGTGAGGACACGGCGGTGCTCTGCCCAAGCGGGGCAGTCCTGCACCGTATGCTCCACCGTGTCCTCCGGAAGATCCTCGCAGTGGTGACACCCAGGAGTATCTTCCCTCCCTATCAGACACAGGTACCTCCCGAAACTTCCGTATCCGGTGAAGACCTGCGTCATGCGGTAGGTCAGGACGCCATGACGCCTATCCAGCCACTCCTCAAAGAGGGGTCTTATCGCCGCGATTGCGGCTGGCCCTTTTTAACTTTTAGTCTTTGAATAGTTTATTTTTAGATTTGTTTTGTTGTTATTTATGAAATAGGTATAAGAGGTTTTGGTAGTGTTTAAATATATTATTAGTTTACATTTTATTTCTTTATAGTTGAAGCAATAGTAGGTACGAATATCAGTTATTTTGGTAGTGTTTAATTATATTAATAGTTTACATTTTATTTCTTTACAGTTGAAGCAATAGTAGGTACGAAATTAGTTATTTTGGTAGTCTACACTAATATTATAAAGAGGAAAACTTTGTTTGTTTGTAATGAATAGGCTCAAAAACTACTGGACCGATTTTAAAAATTCTTTCACCATTCGAAAGCTACATTATCCACGAGTAACATAGGCTATATTTTATTTTGGAGAAAAATAGGGTTCCGTAAAATATTTGGGTTTTTCGGCCACAGGGTGTAAAAAAACATCCAGAAAAGTTACTTATTTTGCGTACGCTGCCTAAACTATAAAAGATAGAAGCATAAAATGTTCAAATTTATTGTTGATCTTATAAATATCTACAAAAAAGTCCGCGACACACGATATCTATCTATGTCGAGTGTTTGCGATGACTGCGTCGTCGATGTTAGTGTCGGTGTCTGTGAATAGACCTGGGAATCATGTTGCTGACCGTGTCTTTCCTGAGTAGGCTTTTTGCAGCGGTAACCGACATTCACGCGGGCGGAGCCGCGGGCGCCCACTAGTAATATAATAAATCTGTAGAAGGGTCAATTCTGTACATTGAAAATATTGAAAAAATAAATAGCGGGGGTGTTGCTGGATCGATACCAAACCCAAATATATGATTAAAAAAATTTTTGTCTGTCTGTCTGTCTGTCTGTCTGTCTGTCTGTCTGTCTATCTGTCTGTCTGTCTGTTTGCGCAGGCATCACGTGAAAACTAACGGTTCGATTTCGATGAAACTTGGTATAATTATTCCTTATTATACTGGGCATAACATAGGATACTTTTTATCCTGGAAAAATATTGTACTTAGAAAAAAAATCTTAATCTTTTATTCATAGACGTTGTTCTGTAGAACCGCGAACACACGTTGCATTACCCGCAGTGGATTCAGCGCCGTAATATTTATAAGATGTCATTGTCAGAGTTACTCAAAATGGGGAAATAAACCATCCACGCGAAGACCGACATCCGCGCGGACGGAGTCGCGGGCGGAAGCTAGTCTATAATAATTTTGTACCTCATTCAGACTAAATGAATGCATATTGTAGAAATTACCTACTTTATTTATTAAAAAATCAACAAATATACTCTTTTATTATACTTCATATTACTGGATTAAATATACTCTTTCATTAACAACTTAGTTGCTAGGTTAATTATCGTAAAATCATTTTTCTTAACAGAGTAAGCTTTTTATTTTACTTTGTCTTTCAAATGAATAAATGGGAAATTTTCATGATGAATTAATTTAATAAAATGAACATTTAAAATGTTGCTATGTCCGCTAATAACAAGTCATTTGAATGCATGTTGACATACCTACTGTATTTATTCGTTGATATTTTAATTTTTTTGTTAGTAATATTTATTAAATCGCCAAAATCTAGTCAGATGTGCGTTCCAAATGTAAACCAATTAAGTAAGCTCGTTTAAATGCAAACATTAAACTTAAACATAAACTATGTTACGTTTCACTAAAACTCAAGTTTGTTCAGACTTTTCAAGTATGGTATACGTCGAGGACTTTTTACCTTAAGTTGGTGGACAAACATGTTTACATCAGTTATTACATGTTTAGCTTTATCTTAGGTCTGAGATTAAAACAGAGTTACGACTGGATAAACATACGAAGAACATTAACATTATGTGCATATCTACTACATTTACGGCACGGTTAGCGCAGTGGCTACGGGCACGCCGCAATCGCGGCGGTAAGACCCCTCTTTGAGGAGTGGCTGGATAGGCGTCATGGCGTCCTCACCTACGGCATGACGCACAGTGGTGCAGGTAGTACGGGCATGCGGAAAATATTATTTTTAAATGAAAAGACGTTGCGTTTCTTCATAATACTTTATTAAAATGATATAATGGATGTACCAGTTTACAAAGAGAAAGATATAACACGTATTTTTTTTTTATTAATATGAAAATATTCATCAAATTTTTTCACATGAATTTCATATAATTAAATCAGCATTTTTAAATAAATAAATATTAATAAACTAAATATTAAATAGAGAAGACATTGATTGAGAGATGGGTGCTATCCACTAATAAAGTTTTGGCATCATCGTGAAGAGGATAGTATTTTTTATTCGGTACTGCACGTAAACTGTTGATAAGGGGATCTGAGGTAGCTAAGAGCATATTCATAACATCTTCATTACATGATAGACGAGAACATTTTCTTGAATGACCTAACCTATAATTGCGGTAATCTTTATTTCGCGCTTCTTGAGCTTCCTCAGATAACATCCCAATAGGTAAGGCAGCAACACTTATTATTTCTTTGCCATGCAGCAAGATTTTATGCACAGTATTTGGCATATTATACCAGCTGTACAGGCTTACATATAGTTCAGCAGTCTCGTAACAATAACTACCAAACTTATCCGAATCAACTAATGCACTAGAATTAATTGTTTGCAATATTATACCAAACCGATGAATAAGTTCTTTATCGACTCTTGTGACTTCAGCTACAATGTCTGCATTATTGAAAAATCTTCTAGACGTATTTCCATCGTTAGATGTTCCCATTCCTTGCTTTACAAAATCCACTTTTAGACCTAAACGTTGAAACAGCTCACTTTGGATTCTTTTCTTCTCTTCATCTTTTTATTGTTTGGTAGTTGCGTTCGTTCTCCAACTGGTAAATGACATATTGTACGCAATATGTAATATGCATTCCATAAATTTAATCCGTGCGTGAAGCGGGGATAAACCGACCTTGAGAGCCTCCGTATCCACAGTTTTATTTCGCACTTGGTCAAGGTTATTCATTTCTGATGGCTTTGACTTGCATATAAAACACACTGCACATGATGATGTGTCCGTAACTGTCTGCGCTATTTTGCCATCTATCATTGTGAACACAAGTTTATGGTAGACTTTGTAAGTCTTTTCCTTTAAACTAATAACAGTTTCATTTAAGTTTGCTATTTCAGACTCCATTCTAGCAATTTCATTTTTCGTAGATTCTGTAGTTTCTTTTTGAAATTGGAATTGTACCGGGCGACAACACCTTGTAGAAGAAGGAGTTGCATTTGTCCAATACACAACAGATTTATTTTCCTTTTCATACAGACGCAGTGGAACTAATGATGTCAAAAACATATATGAATCTGACACATTTTCGTCGATAAATGACTGTTTGTACTCAGCATGACCTGATGATCCGTCACATCCCCACTTGTGTAAAAACGTTGAATTTACACTAATCTGTGTAAGGTCGTCTTCAGACATTACTTCAAATAATCTTCTGGTTGTGTGATCCAGTAATGACTGCAAACTTACACAAGCGTAGCTTTCCGTTACATCAATATCCGTGGGGTAGCATTGCCTTTTTACTTCAAGTACTTTATGATAATCGGGAAAAATATCACAACCAATACTTTTTGCTGCATTTCTCAGTACTTGATATTGATGTTTCGAAAGTGATGCATCAAGTAATAATGCCAACGCTTTTTCTGGAGTAAACTTGATAGTATCCGATGATTCTTCTTGTACGAGTACCTTAGAGGCAGCTTTCTTAATCATTTCTTCAGGAACGCTTTCACACAATCTTTTAACTTTATATCGCTTTGTTCGATCGCAACATTCATCAAATGATTTTTCTGGTCGTCCTCTATGAGAGCGTTTTGATGGCCCTGGAACATTACTGTCACAATTCACCACATCAGTCTGCACCGAAGATGTCTCAACGGTAAAAATATTTTTCAGCCACTGTTCATTTTTTGCCATAAAAGCATTTTTATTTCTCGCTGCAGTTTGCCACTTTTTTGTAAATACGGGTAGAAAATTACGGCTTAACTTTTCATAAACTTGATTCCAAACACTTTCTGTAAGCTGTGGATACATAAGTTTTAAATTTTCGAGGCATTTATGTATCTCACGATTACTTGATATTATGATTTCCACTAAATCGGCATAGACAATAGTAAAGCTATCCATCACTATAATAACACTGTTATCGTAAGAGAAAATAATTGTAAGTGAAGTTAAAACTACCATTCAATGCTATTTATACTTACACGATATGATAAAATGTTAATTACCCTCATTAGAAACACTTATTAATATAATGCACTTTTTCTTAATTACAGAGCGTCATTAGTTAAGGACCTGGTATTTCCAAGATCGCAGGTTATCGCAGCCAAAACTAATGTATTCTTAATCTATAGGGTCTAATTAATCTCCGAAAGTATATTATTACGTATCGGTCGATAACGGAGATTAGTTATGATCTCATGATTGAAAACAAAAGGTTCCAAATGACCTTCTTCACTA
Organism: Agrotis puta; assembly: GCA_943136025.2. Lineage (NCBI taxonomy): Eukaryota > Metazoa > Arthropoda > Insecta > Lepidoptera > Noctuidae > Agrotis > Agrotis puta. The sequence continues at coordinate 4,190,956 of OW964176.2, read as the reverse complement.
AAAATGTAATAGCAAGTAATTATTCATTATATTATAACATTATGTTTACTATTTTATTAATACACACAATAAACTTATGACTAAACTAAAAATGAAAGTTGATAATTATAGTATTTTGGTTCTATTCATACTTGAAATAACAATATTTTTAGCACGAAATTTGTAAATTCTCGATCACCCTACTTTGGCATCATATAATTAAATACTGTATAATTATTTATCCGTATTAATTTTAGGACTTGTTTCTACTAACATTCTAGTATGTGTGTACCAAATTGTAGACATTTTAAATAAGGTTGAAACAAAGGACTTTTTTCCGCCCTTGAACCAATGTGTGACGCAGTTCCTCACCGGACACGGAAGTTTCGGGAGGTACCTGTGTCTGATAAGGAGGGAAGAAACGCCTGGGCGTCACCACTGTGAGGACTGCCCCGCTTGGGCAGAGCACCGCCGTGTCGTCACGACGGTGTTAGGCGGAGACTTCGCGCGCCCGGCATTGATCGAAGCCATGCTGCGGGGCGAGACGGAGTAGGAAGCGGTCGTCTCCTTCTACAAAGCAGATGCTCGCGAAGGAGGAGGCGGGCCGCGTGAGGGAGAGGACAGCGTCCTCCCTCCACCCCAGCCACAGTGGTAGACGCACACGGCGACGGACGTCGCCGACGACGGCCGTGGGCAACTACCACTGCGAGATCACTAAACAAACATAGCAATAGAGGCTAGTTTTCATTAATAGGTACGCTAAAATATCTCCTACATTCAATTTTTACATAACACGATCGCATAGCTCCAGCGAAACGGGCGCACGCTTCCCAAAAGTTAGTCCTCTTCGACTTACAAACGTTTTCAACTTTCTAATTAAGTTCAACAAGTCTTGAGTTAACATTTAGACGCGCTGATTAACTGCTGAGCTGGTTGCAGTTAGTCAAATGTAGCCGGTCTATAAATAAGGATAACATTTGGAGAATAAGTGACCGAAGTTTTGATTTAGTTGAGATCTTGGATACTAAATTGTTCTAAGGCTGTGCGCAAAATCGCAGACATGTATTAAGGCTATTTTTGAATAGACCATCGCTCTGCGAAAAAAGGCTAAAACTGTTTGGTATATAGTCTATGGAGATGAAATTATTTTGAGTCTGTACTCTTAACATGAATATATATATATTTGGTGAAAAGTTAGAATTAACCAAATCAGGTTAATTTTAATTTTTCACAGTATGATCACAATCTGGAACTTATTACCACTGCCATTCTGGAATTTATTATTAATTAATTTTATAGTTTATATTATGGTTAAAACTACATAATGAGCAGAAGTTTAGTCACATTATGAAGTCAAAAGAGAAAAGCATAGGAAAGTAGAGTAGCAGCCAGCGTTCGTTTTTTTATTCGTCTTTGACAAAAGCTACAGTGACCGTTCCGAAGGCCGCCGCAAAGGACAATGTTTTTTCATTCTATTTTCTATGTAGTGACACATGAAAATAAAACTAAGCGTTCTAGAAAACGGTCGCTACAGATATATTTTATAGGATATTCTAATTTCCAATAGCTGATCAATAAAATCCAGTTTTAATAGAAAGAAGAAAGGATAAATTACGTACATTGTAATCATTATCAAAAAAGTATCTACAATAGGTCAAGATAAGAATACGGTTCTTTTAACTTCAGAATAAGGAAACATCATACTTGACCTTGATATCAAAAAGGTTAAGGTTAGATAAAAATAAAATAATCCAATTTAAAAAAAATAAACTTGTGTCTCAGGCCACTTGGGAAATCAAAGTCTTGAGGCGGCCTGAAGCCTACGACGAGAATTTATGGAAGTCCGTCAAGGGAGCGGATCGAATCGTACCGAGAATCTCGAATGCCTAGCACACACGTTGAATACAGTATCGAGAGGCTTTTTCAGCTAAAGCAGAGTTAAATGAAGGGTTAAAAACGAAATCGTATGTGTCGAAATACTCATGTGTTCCGTTCTCCATTTCCCCAAATGAGTTTACTACTGATTCGCAAAAATGTCGTCAGAAAAGTGTAAATTCGTGAGGGTAGCGGGTTTACAAATTTCTTGGTATTGGAGTTTTAGGAGAGGCATCAAGTAAGGTTGTTTCGGGAAATGTTAAGCATCATTGTATTTGCAGAAAATACACTCTAAAACAAACAACATTTTAATAGCCAACATCGGTTGAAATACAACTAAAGGAAAAAAAAGCTGTTCCTTTTTTTAAATCAGTTAACAGTCCAGGGTATTTCTCTTGATAAAATAGTGAACGAACAAAACACATGTTTTCCTAAAATACGAACAACCTCAATCCAATCAATAAGACACACACATATCCCGTAAACCAAAAAAGGAGGAAGAAGAAAAAATCACCTGAAATATACGAAAAGTCAACACGTCTTTAAATATTTATGACAAAGGTGCTTAGAAAATCTTTCGCAGTACAAAAGCCATATTGATTTTGCTTGTTATGTCCCAATGCATAATGCGACCTCCTGAATATTGTATGGTCCGTGGAGTGTGAACGTTATGCTGGAGCCAAGGCACTTTGGCTTAGTGTTTTTTTTTTCTGGCATTTCCACTGCTAATAAACATGTTGAACTAAGCTTGGGTGCTTTTGGTACGAATTAATTGGACAAATTAGCTTTTGGTTGAAGATAGGTGAATGGGTTAGCTAGTTTAACCTGAAAGTGCTATCTGCCTTTGCTTGTGTTGTTTCTACATCCTTGAATAAATTACATCCAGCGCAGGATCCAGGTTTCATCGACGGCTTGAGTACTTATTGCTTAATTATAATCCAATCCTCTCTTAGTCTTAAGAATGATAAGAAAGGCATAGTGAGTTGGTCGCGGGACTGTCTAAATAGGTTTCACAGGACAGCTCTGGAACGCAAGGGGCATTGTAGGAACAAGGACTGAACCCGGAGGTCGCAGGTTAAAATCCTGCTCACGGTTCGATTTTTTCTTTTCAAAAAAAAAAAAAACTTTGAACAAAGTGGTTTTGGTCAATACGAGTTTGATAGTCGCTTCTGCTTACCCAAAGCGGGAGGACTCAGTTGTTGATGTTCTACAAAAAACAAGAAACTCGTACTTTGAGTGCAGTTCTATTAATGGCTTTATGCAAAATGATGCAAAGATCTGTTATGAGTAGAATTACTTATAGAACTTCCTCTCATCGTAAAAGTTAATGGTACAACAACTATTTTCACCACATGGTTACCAACCACCATAACTTGAGACAAATTACAAAACAACACGTAATGACTACTGCAGTTTCTTACGCAAGTCCCACAAAAACTTATTACGAACGTTTCCTTAGGAGTTCACAACATACGTTTTGTGAGCTAAAACACTTAAGAACTTTGTAACATGTTTATGTTTGTTTCCACATTTCCTTAATCGTCAGAAAAGAAAATTTCCTACTTAAATTTGTCGTGGCAAGCGCTAAGACGTTCTTGTTAGAGCAGCGCTCCCACAGGAGGGTCGTTCACTAAGGAAACCTTCCTCTTGCCTTCTACAAAATTCTACTTGTGGTAAATTATTATTTTTTCACTAAGCCAACATATTTCCTCTCTACTCGTTAAAAGTGCACGGGAATACTTTTGATTCCTTTTTTGGAGTTAGACTTAAGTGAAGTGATTTTGTGGTTCTCATCTTGAGTTTGTTAGAAGTTTATTTTGGTGTTACTTAATTAAGGAAAAGTGTATGAGTGTACTGATTGAGATGTCCATGGTAAATTGTTTTTCATTGACCTTGTGGTTGATAAGTACAATCTATGAAACCATCTACAATAAAGCATTTTGTCTGATAAAACTGATAAAACCAAAAACATGTTTGTGTAATTTCAGGTTCTTTAACAGTCTTTTTAAGAAACCAACCTGTTTTTTTTATCTTTTATATCCACGCGTATTTCAAACCCTAGACACTCTTCTAAGCTTGTAAAATTCAGTAACCCGACCAGACACGGTATCCTAACCAAACTCCTTCATAAATAATCTTTAAAATCACTCATTTATTTACATTACACAGTTATATATCACGGGAAAGTTTAAAATTCCCCGCAATAACAAAGCCCGCACTGGTGAATGTAACATGGCTAGTACAAAAGTGTACGAACTTGCACGAAGTAGGGGTATATTAAACTTTCGTTCTGATTTATGACAGTTTATTGTTTTTGTGGCTACAACCCTCGTGGACGCCCTTGGCGACATATTTTTTTGTGGGAGATTTAAAAATTCGCACTATTTTGTTTGATTTTCTTGCTGATGCGGGAGCGAAGCGGATTATGAAGTTTTTCAAATTGTTTTTAACATTGAGAGTTTTTGGCTTATCCCCTTTTATTTTTGTACATTATGACTCAGTCAACATGTCATATTAATGTATTTTTTATGTTTGATAAAGTATAACGGTGGCAGACAAAACCAAATATTGCATAGCAATTTATTTGGATAGTATCGACTTCAAAAGTATCGCAGTTGTCTTTAAATTGAAAACTGTTTATAATTTGAAGACTATTCTATTACTGAATGCTTGTAACAGATGGATGAGACGGAACTTGTAGAAGATTTTTTAGAAAACAATTCCAAACTTATAATACCTACCTATTATGCTCAATAGAGTAATGATCCTACCTATATTGCTGATAAAGTTGCATTAGTACTCTAATCCGTACAAATGACAAGTATATCGATGTCAAACACAAGTAGCCCACGTCAAAGCACACAAAACTAGTTCAAATAAGTCCTAGCAGCAAGTAAAACCACTCCAACATAAACTTCCAATATAGTACAATAGATGAAGTAGATATAAAGTTTAACCAACGACATGTGCTTCCTACAAAGAGTTTAAATGTGTGGTATTAAAAAGAAATCTAAGCTATGTTACGAAGTGCCGAGTCTTGAGCTCTTGTAGTTTCGTGACACTATCGATAAAAATGACTATCGATAAAAAAAACATGTTTGACGACACTTAGATTCCAAAATTTATTTCTATGGATGATATGGTTTAATAAGAAAACTGTTGAGAAATGCATTTTGATACCAAAATAACATGTTAAAATAATTAACCTAGATAATTAAAACAAGATACATAACTCAAAGTTTCTAATCAGCTTCCGCTTTTCCGAAAATGATCTCATTAATAACAGAAAATTAATTATTTTAATGTAGACACCTTTGAAGTGTAGGCAAAGGCCAGTAAATATTAATTAAACATTTTCGGCTTTGTAACTTTCATGCGATGTATATTTTTATCTTTTTTCATCCAATTAACAATTCTTTTTGAGTTTTTGGGTACCTGTTATGTAAATCAGTATGTTTTTATTTTGTCAAGCCTATAATGTTTACCACTAATGATGTTATTAATATGTCTGAAATATGAAAGCTCCATCCATAATTTTATCATGAATTGACGTTTTATGTATCTATTTGACTGGCCTCATAATCTTCTAAACATTAATAGTGAATATTAAGTTTACTAGAACACAAACATATATTTTTTTTGTTTCAAACAGAAGGTTTTTGATCGGCACGTGTGTATATTTAAACTGAGTTTGAACTTTTGCGGGTTTCTTAAAAAGGTTTCCAAAACTATCGACATGCCGTTTACAGCCCATCACTATTTCTCTAGACGAAGACGATAAAGAAGGACGGATATAATGTAGTGCTTTCAAACATTGAAGCGAAGTTTGCCTACAGAGCAGCAGACAAATGACAACCGGCCTGAGGCGGGGGAGCTGCGATATTAGAAGCCTTTAAGATGGGAAAAATAGCAACTTTTACTTGAGGTAGTTTTTTGTATGGTGTTTGGTGGAAGATGGAGCGAATTGACAATTTGATGGGCTGTTGGTTGGATGGCGTAATGGATAGTTTGTTGCGGTTGTGAATAATGTAACGGTTGAGCATTACCTTCAGGAGTTAGGGAAAATAGCTCAATGTAGTACCGAAAGATGAACTTTTGTTTTATACCAGCACCTTACTCCATCAGTGGTTTAATACAAATTGTGAGAGTTATTATTGTTTAGTAATTTTGGCATTCAAGCGGATTCTATAACTGAACGGGGAGTGCTTGCTTCCAGTTACGCCTTATTTCATAGAGTAACATAAGACACTCGTGTCGCTGTATGTGCCATTGAATAAGGGGCCGTCTGAAAAGAGCACCGTGCCCCTGGAACAGAAAGGTGATTGTAGTCGCGGCCAAAGGAGGTTTATACTTCTGTTCGATTTTCTATGAAGATTTCAAGATTTTTTTCCCGGCTCTTCCTATCTTGACACACATAACATCCGCCCCGTATCAAAACTTACCCCACACGTCATGCATAAGATGGCAGAGATGTTACACTCCGTACGCCGTGAGAAAGAATTGCCGACGACATTTGTTTCGGGAGCGTCTCATATGCGTTTGTTCTGTAAACTTCAGTTAGAAGCGAATATCCTTGTATCCATTCAACTTATTATGTGTCGCTATGTGAAGGGAAAGATTTTGTTAAAAGTTTGAGGTATGAACGTTTTTATGCAATATCAAAAGCGATTCATAAAACTGAAAGAAATATTTTCTACGAATTATGATTGAATATTTAATGTAGAAGAAATATTTTTATAACACAAAGGTCGTGGAGATGAAGAACAATGCGTTTAAAAGAAGCCCCGCAACTGATAACACGAGTAAAGCCAACTTACCAACTTACGCCTATTTCTGTTGGTAATGTAAAATATTCCAGTAAAAAATAAATAAGTAAATGTAATAAATAAAAATCAATTTATTAATCCTATTCTGGAAGAACTATTACAAAAGAAGAGGTCAATTTAAAAGTTGCACGTTGAATATCAAAACATGTTGGAAGGACGTCAGATTTATTTACATTAATTGCAGTAGGTATTTAAAAATGCTCACACTATACACTACTAAAAAAATACATAATCGTAATCAATTTTAGATACATCGCTTCTAAAAATCACAAAACGCCACTGGGTCGGCATAATTTTACAGGCGTTATGACGTCACAAGCCCCCACTCCCGAACATCGAAGCATACGTGTTCATTATTTTTCAATATTAGACGAACTAAACAGATTTTCAATTTATTGATGCAGTTATCTACTCTAACCTCGCACAACTTGCGATAATGCCTTTGTCAAACAGACAGGCGAAGGCGAAGCGATACCGAACCGAAGCGAGACGTCAGTCCGATAGTTCTGTCACGCTATCAAATCGCTTTCGCTTTTCTATGTGACTGGATTCAAACAATTCCATATATTACAAATAAAAACGTCACGCTTCGCATTCGTCACGCCAGTCTGTTTGACAAAGGCTTAAAATCATCAGCACCCTTATTGTCCTAAACTTCACACGCCGAGACACTTCCAGGGCCCTTCTGGCTATAGGAGCCTACCTATGGCTATAGTCGAAATAAAAGTGGCGACAACGGCGTCTGGCTACAGCTTAGAGTTGAAAGGCTTCGGCTAGACGGCACGACTAATTGTCGACACTACTATTGTCGCATTTGGATGCGTATTTACATGTCTCACTGAAGTCGTGGACGAAAATTACGACATTGGGACTCGAAAATACGTGGTAGTTTAAAACTGTTTGATAATTTTGTGAGGAAACTAGATAGATACAATATAATTTGATGGAATCCGAAATATTTTTGTCATGAATGCAACCTGAATGACAACTCTTTGTTTTCGGTGTAAATTATTCATTTAGTGTACTAAATGAATAACTTATACTAAAAAAAAATATGGCTCTGTAGTGCACTACAGAGTCATATTTCTTATGTTCGTACAGTAAAATTACCAAATTAATTAAAACTTATAAATATTTGACAGCTATTTGCGACTTTTTTTTTATCGTGGTAAAATCATCAAATGAGTCCTCCCACCCAGGGCAGGGCGGGACGGACTGTCAGACTTGTACTGACTAAAATCCACGGTGTCCTTCAATAGCCCTTTACGTACCGGGGTCACGGTAATCCCTTGGTCCCGCGACCCCAGCTATTTGCGACGTTGCCAACTTTCTTAAGGGCATGTAGTACGTTATTCAGTTCATTGTCTACGAAGTTCGATATTTCCCTTAGAGTCTTTAAGGTCAGACAGCCCTCGTTATAATCTAAAATCAAACGTAAACTAGGTTCATAAAGCAATTTCTGAAAATCTAAATATAGTTCATAACTATGCATGTCGGCTTAAACTGCGTGGTAGATGTAAATTATCCTACGGGGACATAGCATTGGGATAAAAAGTATCCTATAATTAATCCAGGTTATAAACTGTGTATCTTTCATATGAATTCGTTCAGCAATTTTTTTTTTGTTATAGAGTATTACAAACTTTCACATATTTATGTTTTAGTAGTAATATTTTGTATTTTATTTTTTGCTCCGTTTTATAAAGTTAATTAGATGGCTAATACTATGGATACAATACGAAACGTCAAACAGTTGACGCTGAAATGATACACCCTTTTTTTTAGCGTGGTTAAATCATCAAATGAGTCCTCCCACCCATACTGTCAGAGTTGTATTGACTAAAATCCACGGTGTCCTTGAATAGCCTTTTACGTTCCGGGGTCACGATAATTCGTGAGTCCCACGACCCGGCAGGCTTTGGCTCTCTACAGGGGGGGGTGCACGATGCACCCTTAAGACGATTATTCCAAATAAACAGTACTATTTTAAGAAATGTCTAGATGGTTAGAAAGACAAAAATTTTAAGTCAATTCAAGACAGAAATTCGAGCGAAACCGCACGAAAATCTAATAGGTACTACTAATATAATTTAATTACTACGTGACGCGAATAGACAAAGAGACAAATTAAATGTTGGATTAAGGTATTCCGCGCGGGGTGATTAGAATGATTGATCACTTGAATAGCATGTGTTCTGTTGGAACCGGTAGCGGGAACCGGGTAACCGGTTCTATGGATTGAATTGGTTGAATTCAAATTGTTATAGGTCATCTCTATACGCTCCCGACGATAACATTCTTGAATATTGTCCATGTTCAACCACTGACTAAACTAACTTTTGACGCCTCAGGTTTTCATCGAGTCAAAAAATTCCGCTTCTCGAAAAGACTACATTCTAACCATACATAAAATTAGTCTGTCTTTAATTTTGATTTATTTCTGCAAAAAACATCGTCTAATTCATTGCATTCATTAAACTCAAGCAACTCCTCATTCACCGTTTTTGTATTCAACATTTGTATCTACCTACCTTGCTATAGTCCTATAGTGTTCCTTCAAATTGCCAGAGGTTGGCGTCGTTATGAAGAGTAGAGCAAACTTAGATTGGCGTCGGAGGCGCCTAGATTGTTATCTTAATGAATGTGTTTTGGTTATATCTTGTAGACATTTATGAGGTTCATTTTCTTTGGAAGCATTATAGAAGTTGTGTTTTATACTTTAGGTATTGTAAAATATAAATTAGTTTTTGGTTAAGTAACATAAACCTAAACCAATTGATTCTATCAGCGATAGTGATGGTGAAAAACTGAAACTGTACTTATCGTAATTTTTTTTGAGTTGTAAAAATATCAAATGATGAGTGCGGGAGGAGTCCCGCCCTGGGTATAGCGGAGGGGACTGCCGGACTCGTGCTTACTTCTCGTTTCAGGGACTTAGTATCCTCCTCAGATAGTCCTGGTATTCGCAAACAAGCTATTGACTGCTGCTGACTTTAAACAGCATTGTTTCAAGAAACCTCATGAAAATCCCGTAGAAACACAAGAAAGTATTGAAAGTACAACATTTATTTGTCACTCTATAGAACTGCTATTCTATTTTTGGTAATAAGAGAATTGCTAAAAATATTTTACTATTTGAGAGCTCCGTAAGAAAATGATGGCATATTAGAAAAGAAAGTCTAAAAGACTACTTTATCAGATCCATAAAACAAAATATATAAGCAATAAAATCGTAAAATGGAATATTCTATTTTATAATGTGACTTGCACTGCGCCCGCGACTTCGTCTGCATGTTTTTCTTACTGCGAACTCAGAGTGTTTAAATACCCGGTTACCCTCTTTATTGGATACTTTTGGAAAATCTAAAAATGTGTCCAACTAACATTCTAACTTAATAAAAATCATTCACTTTAAAGAGGCCCAGGTAGAATTTCGCAAAATCTGTACCATTGTGAGTTCATTAATTTGATTGTATATTTTTAAAATTTAACCCAATAACCCATCTACAACCCTACCTCGCTAGGGGTTGATTTTTGAAATATAGATAAATATATTTTTGAAATATAGATAATAATGCCTATAGTTTTTATTCACTTACACTCATATTCCTACCAACTTTCAAGTTTATAAACCAAAGGAATAAGATTTTACATACAAAGGCTTTCACCCCTTTCCACCCCCCTAAATGAGTATTTTTGAAAAATCCCGTTTTGTTGCTCCCCTACATGGTAAAAGGTAAAATGGAAATTCTGTCCAAAATTTAAGTTACTGCGTTTAGCGGTTTCGGCTGTAGTCGAGTCTTAATACAAAACGCTGTTCTTTTATATATGTAGATGGTGGTTGACTACTTAATATTGACAGTAATGAAACCTTCCCTCAAACTAACCTATTTCTTCATAATATTATAGACTTAGCAATCAGTAACCAAGTACCAAGTAATAAATATAGAACAAACCAATCAATAAAATAACAATCAAAGTGAAGAGTTAAACCGAACCAACAAACAAAAGGAACTGAACTGAGTCAATAAGAACCAACTGCTTGAAAACAAAAGATCAAGATGCTATTTTGTAATAAATGAAGCAATTACTTACTACAACCGGTCTCAGAGACAGCAGTCCATATATATATTTTTTATAATCGGATTACTTCCGCCATGTCTGATACTAGGGACTGCAACACAAAAGGTCGTATTCCAGTTTTCATGAATTCAATTTATAAAATTAGTACTAAAATCCGTGAAATTGTTTTCGGCTTGTTTAATTTTAGAGTAACTTATTTTCATTGTCCACGAATTTGGATTTGAAAAATCTATTTTATAGCTAGTACGTATCGAATTTCGTCTGAGCAAAGGAAAATAATAATAAGAAGCTAGAATTCTGATAATTTTAATGAAAAGATGATTTTTTATTTATTAAATAAATGTTGCCTCAATTAAATTAGTTTTTCAAAACCTTTTTCGAAGGTTAACATACCGTTTAGTCGTATGTGTATCACTAAGCTATTAGTTCTCGTTTATTAACATTTTTTTTTTTAGCGTGGTAAAATCATCAAACGGGTCCTCCCAGGGCAGGGCGGGAGGGACTGTCAGACTCGTACTGACTAAAATCCACGGTGCCCTTCAATAGCCCTTCACGTACCGGGGTCACGGTAATTCGTAAGTCCCGCGACCCCGGCAGGCTTTGGCCCTCTACAGGCCCCGTCACTATGCTGACACTCCTTGAGGCGCGCGTGGAACACAACGCGCCGTCGACCCGGGGATTATTAACAGCTAAGTGGATTTTCGAATTTGATCAACCACGTCAGTTGGAATTTAGGTTCACGATTTTCCATACCACAAATCAGTGATGCCAGTACTTTACACTAGTTTGTATTCGGCGTCGAAGCCCCCGTATCGATTTACTATATGAAACGCACTTTATACACACCGTTGCTGTCATGCTATCATTATTGCAAAACCGAAGTTTGTCAAACGCTAACGGAACATCCTTAGTCACACTCACAACACAAACTAAGCTCTGCACTCCAGTGTTGAAGTCTAAAATTGCGTGACAACGGTAGTTGTTCAGCCGTTTCGCTAGTGAAGGGAAACGTAGTCAATAAAGGCGGCTTAGTGGCATCGATAACTTTGTGTTTTGCGATATTTATGCGTTCCACTTGGCTCGGGAACACCTGTTTGTTTGTGTGCACGCCAGTGTGGGCAGACTCGGGAATTTGTCTTGTCGATTGTTGTTTGCCACAAAAAAAGACAGCTGTATTGACTCTGTTGACATTTCCAACTACTCGATCATTTCTTCTTTTCATTGGATATTTTGTTAAATGTGTTATATTTTTGTGTTAAAATGATCTGGACAAAATCATTTATCAATGGTCCACTTTGGCCCTGGATCGTGAGAACTGGAAGTTATGGGGAGAGGCCTTTACCCAGCAGTAGGATAAAGAAGGCCAGAAGTGTCAGTTATATTTTTACTATAAGATTCTGTCACTATAGGAAATGTACTGCTGGTGTGGTATTAGTATTATCTATTCTTGTATCATTATCATGTGTTACCTTTTTCGTTGAAAAAACCTCACTTCATACAAATCACCCGTATTATTTATAAATTAAGGTTAACACATTAATGTGGTCGAAATAAATCAAATAAAATTTTGACAGTAACAATTCACTAGTTACTTACTAGTTAGATTTTTATTTTATGCAACAGCACGTTATCTTCTAATTTCATTTAATGAACAAATTGAATAATTACCAAAAACATTTTTAACAAACAGTTGTTGATTATCAATTATTTTTTATTGAAAGTGTAGTAACACGTTCAATAAAAAATACTATCGATAGTTTTTACGAAGCAGTTCACATCCCTACACCAGCCTCCGTGCATTTAACAGCAACATTCATTGTAATATTTGCTTTATACAATCTGTGTTGAATTTTGACTAGTCTGTTAAATAATTTAGTGAGGTTCGTTTCGCGCGAGCAGTGTAACAATCCAGACCAATTTACTGGCTCTGTTGAAGCTACTTGCGAACTGAATAATTCTTGATATAACTAGAATGATCGTGATAATGAAAATGTTATTTTTCTGTAATTAAGTTCAAATGCTCTTTTCGATAAATTGACTGAAAGTCGAAGTCATTTGGGTTGTGAAGATAAGTTTAGATTGAAGTTACTATAATGAAAAAAAGAATTGGCATTTAAGGCGCGTTCTCATTGTACAAGTTACACAAGATTATACAAGTTGCAAATTCTATGCAACTTGAACTAACCTACATACTCGTACAAGTTACAAGTAGGTAATATGAACTCGTACATTTTGTTTCAAAAGACGTGAATAGACGTTCAATTCAACGCGCAACCATGTTAAGAAATATTATACAAGTAAAACATGCATACAATTTGCACACTCTGGAAAACTTTTATAAATATGTGTACTTGTATGCTAGACTTGCCTAATGGAAACGCGCTCTTAAGATAAGTTAGAGAAAAATTACCTAAACAAGTTGCTCCTTCTATAGTGTTTGTTTTAAATGGCAAATTGATGTAGGTTGTCAATTAGTTTTACAAGCATGAAACATTCATGTTTGTTTACATATTTCTTTTTTTTTCATGTTTTTATTTTATTCCAGGTGAGTGCTGTATGAATGATTAAGACGAGAAAAGGGGAATGGAAATTTCCTGGTGGGAATAGTATGCTGTATACCCAAGGTAAGACTTTGACCAATATTACATAACTCTCTGTTCTCATTATTTAACTAGACGCTTGAAGCTAATGTCACATAAAACATTGATGAATAAATGCCTACTCCTTCTACGATAATGTTTTTTGTATTTTTTGGTCACTATAAAAACAAAACCCTCCGAAAAAAAAAATCGGCAACATCGGGTCTAGCTGAAGGCAAATCATTAGAACCATTTCTAAAAAACCAAAGTCATTAATTCATGATCTTATTTAATTTCAATATTTACTACAAAAAAATAAAAACTTTAAAAATCACCCCTTTTGCCTTCGTAATAGTTATTATACACGTATACACAAGTACCTGACAACCCCCGTTACCTATACCTTCACGCTTCGTCGGTTGGGTACCGCCTAGACGGGCGGTTTGGTCGATTTCACACAATTCGCAGCAATATGTTGTCACAATTAAAGGGGTAGATAGCCCTGGGGATAGTAAAATATACGCTATGCAGAGATAGGTAGGTTTTGATCGACGAAAATTAGTTTATCCGACACAAGATGGCCACGACATTATATAGAATTTTGAATTTGGAGGTTTTGATATATTTTTTTTAATGACACAAAGATGACAAGCAAGCATACGGCCCATCTGATGGGATGCGGTCAGCGTAGCATATGACCTGAGGAATCACCTGCGCGTTGCTGACCTTGCAATTTTTCACGTCCATTTTTAAGGTGTGAAGAAAGAAGGAAGTAATGATGTGTGACAGTTAAAAGGACAATTTAAGGTGTAATGTGTTTACACCGTAGAGATCTTTCAGCTGTTAGCACTCCTTCAAAAAGAACTGGCATAGCCCCAGACGAAACGCTCTTTTTCTACTGCTCATGAACCGACATAATTTATGTGCTGGATGCACGTCGTACCAATTAAGTAATCAATAAAATAATCTGACAGATCATGCCCAGAATAAAGTGGTAAAATGCGTGCTGGGGTTCCAGGGCTGCCTTAGAAGATTAACGCGGCTTTGGAACCGAAATGGTTACAAAAAGTCCAGGTTAGTTTATCGTCAGATAAGTCTGACAGTGCCTTCTGCTCCACCCAGGACTAGATGATTTAAAAAAAAACTAATAGCTATACCGTCGTCATTATAATAGTGAATAAACCCTCCAGCACACTTGAACTTTAATTCCTAAAAATGCTAGCGTGCGAAACCCTTTATCGCGGCCAATCCAGAATATTCAACGCAACTACGTATATCACGAACTTTAAATCATGAATAGAATCTGCAAACTGAATAAGGGGTGTCTGCCAGGTGAGGGTAGAGGGTGCAAATGGTAGGCAGTCACGTCCTAAACAGCCCCTAAACGAAGGGTAAACGGACGGAAATAAGTCCTTTTTATTTAGGGTACCTAGGGATATAATTTTAAGCTGTATTGGACTAGGTTACACTACACAAATTAGTTTGGATTTGGCGGATATATTGACGATTGACGTTTTTATGTAAAATTTAAAATTAAACTTTATATTGAGTACCTAAAAATTCGATATTGTTGTAAAGAATTAACAGTAACATTTTCTTCTAGTTTACGAACTTCTCGAAAAAGTATATTTACTTAGATATAACTCTTTAGTGTGATCATGATCGTATAAATTAACAGAGAGTTAATTGTTGGTAATTTAATTACATAGTAGTTACTTTACTAAAATCTAAATAATGAAGGCAAGCTGTTACACATACAGAATTTATAACACTTAGTTGTGTCTAAAATGAGTTTCTGAAATAGACTTTACATAGGTATCAGATTACTCTAGAGAATCCTGGATAATTAGATTTCATAATTTATTTTAACACGCGTCTCGAAGCTTCGTATAAATTGCAGAATGCAGACAAACAACAACAAGTTTTTGATGGATTCTTTCTAGTGTCATCCAAAATCATAAACGAATACATTGATAGCTAGGTATAGAAAAGGGACACAAAACTATTGAGTCGTATTTTGGAGAAACCGCATAAGGTAGGTTTCATCTCAATCGTAGAGGTTCCATACATCGGGGGACTGTCGCATCAGAAAACCGTGACCTTGGAACGTAAAGGGCTATTGAAGGATCACAGTGGAGTTTAGACAACAATATTTTATTATTAATTGCTCTTCCCCGCGTTTCACCCGCTGCTCTTCTTTGACGCAGGTTCGTCAATAAATAAGTTATCCAAAACAAAAAGATTTATTCATTTCGAACTAGTAGTTCCTGAGATTTAGATTGTGATAACCAAACAAACTCTACAGTCTATAATATAAGTATAGATTTTATATATCTTTTACCTTTAAGTAAATACTTAACACCTTTGCGTGTCCTATCTTTTCAACCTCCTGGTACAAGAGCCAGGAACCCTTGGTGTCTCGCCAGACTACTTCAGACGGCTGTAGTGCTGACGAGTGGGTGTGAAAAGTACCTCCATCAGGTTCAAGGTTATATTCCAGTGCGTGTGATTATTGTGTTGTTGGAATCGTTAGGATATGTGGGAAAATTGTGAAGAGTAGAAAAGAGAAGAGATTAAACAGGTTTTTTCCATTTTTGAATTAAGTATCCTTATATTGTATGAGTTTTTTAAGTATTATTTATTTGGTATCTCTGTGGTAATGACTACTATTTCTTGAATGTATCTGTAAAATCTTGAGAACTATATCGACTTATGGTCCCTTTGAACTTCGATAGATCTTTGAGATAATACAAATACAACTACGGCAAAATCTATAGAGTTCATAAAATTCTTTATCGACAAAATCCGCCATGTTAATGCTTATCTATGATTTGTTACTTGTAAGTTATCAAAGTGTGATATTTTGTTATTGCCATTACTATCCCTACTACGTTTGAGCCTGATGGAAAACCCTTAAATACTTTGCCTTTTCTTGGAATTGAAAACCACCAATAATTTCATCTCTCTCACACACACACACAATTCGCCTAAAAATATTGATTTTAGTGACAAATACTTTTTGTAAGAATGCACTCAAAATTATTTTATTTCTGTAGTCAAATCCTGCATCAAACCAGTTAATTCAATTCTCAACAAAAAAACATCAGGTACGTAATCAATCCATTTCATCAAGCCGTTGTTTACATGGCCAGTGTGTCAAAGTGGCATTTTTGTGTGATAGAAGCGGATCGTAGGCCGCGCGATTCAGTCTGCATATACATTATTGAGTACCACTGAGTGACGAGACACGCGTCCCATGGTACCGTTGTATCGGGTAAGTTCACTTGAACAAGTCACTTGCCTATTTATTTGTACTATTTTTAAACGTCCAACTCATCTATTCAAATTTTAAATATAGCAAAAATAGACAATTAAAAGTGTTTCAGGATAAAATAAGAGAAAATAAAAGAAGATCAAATTCCTTTAGAGACTAAATAAAATCAACTGATGACTGTTTATGAAATAAGAGTAGTTTTCTGTTGTTACAAAATACAGGTAGGCTACTAATCAGCAAGCCAGTGGCAGTATTGACAGTGCTAGAATCTAGTGTCTTTAGTTATAGTAGAGTACGTATCCATTAGAATAATTAAACACTAAAAAAATGTTTACCTCTGTTAACTAATTACTTTTTAGAATGCCCCAATAAAAAATTTGGTGCACCATAATTGGATACGAGTTTGTTACTGTCAGTAGGGACCATCAGTTATAGAATGGACAATGGACAAAAAAAATTCAAGGCTACGAAAAGACAAGATAGTTAATCACTAACATTAAGATTATTTATACTATTGTCTCATGTTATTTCTGTATTGTTTTTTGGCTGTATGGGCTCAGCTCCCTTTGCCTGTCCCAAAGAGGGACGAAAAGAACCAAAAATATTTCTGGTTTTACTGCCTGTACTGCACTAGCAAGTGGCCTGGAAAGTAGTGTAAAGGCAGCACAGTAGCAAGCACTCGGCACCCCATAACGCCAGACACTCCGCCGTAGTTGCGAGCGACGTATAAATAAGTTTGTACACACTCGCTATCAACCGTTCTGAAGGCTTACGTTTTGAACCAACTTCTAAAACATAGATTTTCAATATAATTTTTTATTTAAGACGAATGTAAATTCTTCGATATAGGCTTTTTATATACCTAGGGCAAATACGTACAAATATAATTTCACCAATTCTCTGTAGAATTATAAAATAAAAACATAAAATTCATTTAAGATGTATATTTTAATTATCCATTATTAGCCTTTGACAGTTGCGGAAAATAATAGGCCAAAAAAAAAAAAAACATTCAACACACAGCAATTTAATGCACCTCATTAAAATACTACTATGGCATAGAATAAAAATCAATCATAATAATGTGAAAACTGCACCATGACCAGGGAATAAGTGATGCACAGGTGTAATATGCTGACAACCATGTTTATATTGACTGAAAATAATCGCCAAACCGTATACTGGAAAGGTTTATGTTCCAGGAACAGTTGACAGTCTTCCAGTAAGCTTTTAGAATTTTCATCTGCAATATAAAATAAAGGTTCTTCATAAAGGACTACTTGTGTGACGAAATGTATGAATGTGGACGAGGTGAAAGAAGGAGTAAGTGAAAATAGTGACCGATGGCGTTCTGTGGTTTCTGCCTACCCCCATGAAAAAAAAATCAAAATCAAATCATTTATTACAAAAAGGCCAGTTACAGGCATTTTTGAAAAGTAAAACCAAAATAGTATAAAAATAGTTACGAGTATGGTGCTACACTCCCAGTTACAAGATACGTAATAACTGTGAAATTACGAATTACCGTGACCCCGGAACGTAAAGGGCTATTGAAGGACACCGTGGATTTCAGTCAGTACGAGTCTGATAGTCCCTCCCGCTCTGCCCTGGGTGGGAGGACTCATTTGATGATTTTACCACGATAAAAAAAAGGTGCCCATTCCAAAAAGTAGATCTCTATGGAGAATAACGGGCAAGAAACTCCATGGACACTCTTTTTCAATCGCCAAAATTACAAAAGAACCTTTGTTGCATCATTTGTATTGAGATGGTACATTACGTGAATGATGTATCAAGTAAAAAGTGCCCCTAGGAAAATATGTTGTATAAAATAGAAAATTCAAGAAAAGTATCAATAATTAAAATCCCGTTCACGAAAATTACACATGCATCAGCACTAATTCAGCTCAACCATTTTGAAGGGAACTAAATGATTCGACACACGCGCCACCGTCAGCTAGACATTTGAATAAGCATGACATATTCTCAACCACCAGGGTAATTCAAGTCAATAAAAGACGTGGGTATCTAATCATTGAAAACTCTGAAGGACATGGTACTCACACAATGCTTGCTGGTATATAATACTAGAAATTAAAGACGTAAAGTATGTTCGACTTAACAACTTAGTTTCAGAAATGGAATACATCTGCGATGTCTTATAATTGCAAATCTATAGCCACTTTAACTACTCAGTTCATAATAGTTCAGTAACTGTTCACTGATGTCCTTTTCATCAACAGACTCTCTCATCTACGGACTTTTCGCCGACAGATACTTTCATATTCGTCAATAGGATATTTGACACATACTTTTGTTCACAAGCAAGTACACTTTTAACTTGCTTTCGACGTCATGAGCCCCCATTCTCGAATTTTGATGTCTTTTTTAATATGCATTGATTGAGCAAAACAAAAAACGTATCCGTATATTTTTCATAACTCTAATTGACACACTACGGGTAATTAGATTGGCAATTGATTGATGCTGTCAAAATGCCTATTTCGGAAATTACCTCACCTTTACAAAAAAGAATTTGCTTCCCAATAATTTGTTTCATTCCATTGATTTCAATAGAAATTAATTCCATTAGCAAGCCTGGCAGTGTAATCAGTGCAAAATCTTTTAGTATCAGCAAAATCATTACATGTAACTGAAATTTCAACATACATATTTTGAAAAAAAATTACATAAAAACTTTGAAATGTTACATGGTTCTTTTGGTACAAAATTTCATAAATATTTGCTAAAAGCGCCCCCCCTATGGACATGCCATTTAAACGCCAAAAGAACCATGCTGAATATCTATGCATTAACATAGTAAAGTCGTACATCATCTGCTGAAGTTTCTATTATTCCAAAAACCAACATCAGTATAATGGGAATTTTAAATAAGGCAGTGGTCATTATCTGAAAATATAAGAAATATATTAATGTACGAAATACATATTGTCCGCCTTGCCACAAAAAATTAAACAGCTGTTAAACGGTTGTCTAAAAAAATTATAATTGCAAAACGACCCTTATGAGTCTATCAACGTGAAATGTTGTTTTGACGTTGACTGTTTTTTTAGACAAGTGTTCATCAGGTAATATCTTTTTTGTGGGAATATGTTTTATTTTTAAGGCTTTATTTTTCTCATCATCATTATCGCAATATATCGCTAGTAACTTAGACGACCCAGTGGTTAGCTACAAATTGACATTAAACAACCTTGTGGTACACTGTGAACTGAAAAAGAGTCGTTTTTAGTCACTCAATTGTGCCTGTCCTGTGTCACCTAGAACGGGACTCATTTAAAGATTTTCCTCCCTAAATAAAGGGGACTATTATATCAAATATAGTAATATCAATATCACAAAAAACATCTGAGTCATACATTTACTCTTATGTAGATCATCCAAATGTACAAGCCTGACAATCCTTCCCGCTCTGCCCTGGGTGAGAGGTAAAAACATCAAAATGTAAGGAACAGCTGATATATTTTAAGAGTTCATGGTTTTAAACCGACTTCAGAAACAACTACAAAAAAGTATAAATAACATTTCTTGCGGAACGCGATGGTAAAAAAAGGCAATGAAATAAAAACAGAGCTATGCAAAAACTAAAAACAGTAAATTAAAAAAAATATTAAAAAAACAAAAAACCCGACTGCCTGAAAAAATTTGAAATAACTGGAAAGGTAAAAACAAAGTAAGAAATATTTTTTTTGGTTTTTAAGCGATCGTAGTGGACATTTTTCACAAACGCAGTCGGAGGCATCAAACACATGACGACAATGATGTTGAGTTAACTACTGCTGAGTCATCGTGTACACTGTGTCTGATGCCTCCTACTGCGTTTGTGAAAAATGTCCACTACGATCGCTTAAAAACCAAAAAACATATTTCTTACCTTGTTTATACCTTTCCAGTTATTTCAATTTTTTTCAGGCAGTCGGGTTTTTTGTTTTTTTAATAAATTTTTTTTACTCTTTTTTGTGGTTGTTTTTGAAGTTGGTTAGATTTCTTTTTATGTTTTGTAAACCAAAACTATCTTAACTAGGTATCCCATCATGTACAACAGCACTACATACGATGTTATTTGATTGTACGGACTTACCATTATCTTCATCACTGTTCCGGTATTTTTAACACAACCTAATAACTTTGTATGGTTCAACATAAAGTACCGTAAATGATGTTTCAATTCCTGAACGTTTTCTGTTCGGTTAAATTCCAATAATTGTTTTTCCAGGCATTTTTTACATGCTCGCATTCTGTACCACATTAGTTCAAAAACCATGAATTGTGGCAAACACATCATGGATTCTACAACCTTCATGTAAGTTTTAATAATGAAAGGTATTACACTAACCATTTTAAGTATTTCATATTTGGAGAGTACATAATTTGCGTACACGACAATTATTTTTACAATGATAAATAAAATCCGAGTGATTGGTATATCAGTGTCCAAAGTAATACCCATTAAATTATCAACAGATTTGAGTTCGTCTATGTATCTTGCAAAACGCTTTGGATCACTAAATAATGAAATTAAAGAATATACCCAATACACTGTCGTTTGACATATAAAAGCAAGTTTAGCTGACAGAGGCACGAATGGTAATACAGCAAACATATTTAGTGTACCATAAATATTACAAACAATACAGTAAACTTTTAAAATTAAACAAATTGTTTTATTTGTAGTGATTTCTGAGTAAAATCCGGCGGAGATCCTTAATAAGAAAAATGTTTTAACTGAGAAGACAGTTTTAATAAAATTATTAATATAACGTAGGTATTTATAAAACATTTTTGAAATAAAATAAAATGAGGAGTGTCTAAAATCGATACTTGTGCTAGGCAGACGTGAACTGAAATGACTGATCATTCTATACCTAGAATTTTATTTCAGTCTATGATATCGGTTTTGTAATCACTCTGTCCTTCATCTAAAGTGATTACCTACTTGAATTGTTTTATTTTTGTTGCATACAATTCAAGAACTATATAATTATGTATAAAATAGTGAGGATACGTGATGTCACATATTATATATTGGAAATTAATTTAGAATTTGTAAGCATGAAATATAATAGAACGTATAGTTCACATAATAAAGGAAAAGAATTATGAGGATCATGCCATTAATTAATTAATATTACAACGCCTACATGGACATACCTGCCAATACCCAATATTCACCTATGCAAATAAGCCGCTGGTATTCAATCTACGTGTAGTTTCTGTTATTAAGTTCGGCAGACGTCGACTCTGCCAATACTGCTTGTACACACGGCAGTACGATGTTCTTACTCGTAGGTAAAACTTTACTGACATTGGCAGTGACTGAAATACTATATCGACCTACCCCAATTTATTTTTTATTTTTCAAACGAATTTTCTTCTCCTTCATTTGTTATAAAATTGGGATTCAATTAAAGAATTTTGACAGACTGGAGCAGTTCGATGGGCTGGCGTCTATACAGACCCACCAACTTATTTGTTCCAATGACGGCGTTGTTAGAAGAGACTCTGTGATGTTGAAATGAAAGATGTTTTCAAAATGGCGGCTGTAGTCCAAATCGTGTATCTATAACAGATTTTATATTCCAAGTTTTTTTAACCTCGACTGAAATATTGCTGGAAATCAAACAATTATTACAGCAACCCATGAAACAACTAGCAAGTAATAAAACACTTACCTTCAATAATTTTTTTAAAAATTTTGTTACAAAAGACTCATTCTGAATAATAATATTAAACTACGTATATCAAATTGACCCACAATAATAACACTGTGAAACCATACGAAAACTGTGGGTTAAGTGCTACCAAAGTAGCTAAAAAAATAACAGAATGTTATATTTAACTACAGTTCCAGCGGTTATTACTCTAATAAAAGAAAAAGCTCCTCAATAGAATCCCGCAGCATCATTAAAAATAAAATCTAAGAGCGGTACAAATCTCTAAGATTGCAAATGGCAGCTGTAACTAGTAGAAACCAATTTGGCAACTCCTTCTTATTGCGTATTTAATAGTTGAGCGAAAACCGGACCTATTAAAAGAGTGTGCTAGTATAACGGCCTCTTCCTAGTACGGTAGGGATACCATGATGATATTTTTGTCGGTATTTCCCTTCCATCCAAAAGCGTGTTGCTTTGACGATATCGTCAACATTTTGGGAAATATGGATTATGGATAATGGGCGAATAGAACTAAAATATTATTGTGAGGGTGATCCCAGGCCGTGCTGATGATTATGTTTCACTATCAAAACTATTTACGTATAATAGTTTGTCAGATTTATGGTAGAAAACATTTTGACAGCAAGAGATCTTATTACGCTATCAGGGATAAGTGAATATTGTTCATTTTCTATGGATAAAGATTTTATAAAGTACCCTATACATACCCGGTATACAGCCCCTTTCTTAAAAAGCTGTAGATGTAGTTGTTTCCTTGGACATCCAATCAGTAGCCTTTCTAAATTGTTATGTATTTAACGATAATTGGAATTGGGTCTACCAGGCATTGAGACAGAAGCCTAACTAGATTGCCAGTCAATACATTTAATGAATTTAACGCCTTCGAATTCCAGATATAGTCACAATAATTGACAAATAAATTGGCTTCTGGTACGTATGTAGTATAAAACGTTTTAGTTTAATGTGGAGTATGTATTTATAATTTAATAATTGTGGTAAAGGGATGAAAATAATAATCTTAATTAAAAGCTTTTTGTGAAAAAAAAATCGACTAAAAGATTCGAAAGAACAATACAAATCCGGCCGGCGCATGCTCTCTTCATGCTAGCAATCAAATTTTTCTTTCCACAAAAAAAAATCTTTATTCACAGAAATTAAAAAAAATGTTCTGATCACCTTGGAGGGGCCACTGCCGTGCCACCCGACAAGTCTATGGTTTTGACACTAGGTTTAGGTGCCTGTATTTCATATATCAGATTTAGACGGTATTTTTATAAAAAAAATTATTGTTATTTTGATTGATAGCAGCTATTTTGAGGTAAGTAGAGTATATTATAGTGCAAGTTGAAATACTTCTACTATTACACACAATAAATAAACTTTTTTAACTTCAATAATCCGTGCTAGATAATATATATAATATACTATGTCCATTTGTCGATCTGGATTTAAATATTTAGCACTCTAGACCATGACCAGTATTGACCAGGATTATGACTTAATTTACTTTATTAATATCCCTTATTGGTATAAAAATTTAACTCCACACGATCGAATCCGAAGACAAGAACTAGGTTATACCCTAAATAATTACGTCAATATTTTTCATTTAAAGGAATGGGAGTGACTCCAAACCAATTATAGTTCATAAGCGTACCGAGAAACGTTTTCGCGTAGTAGGAAATTGGAAATTAATGTGCCATTAATTATGGCTCAGGGCATCGCAGCTTTGATAGCTAATAACATCCGACCGGACGGGTGAGGTCGTAGCTACCTGTTTACTACCACGGAATAGTGCAGAGTATCAACTCTAAACAAACCGTGAAAAAATGGCCTAGACTAGTGGCAAATGATAAAAGAAAACGCTCTGTAGTCTTAAATAGATATTCAACTTTATGCTGTAGCGCATAAAATTGGTAATCTAGCTAATACTACTAGAATTGAGAGCGCTTTAACTAATAATAGGATGGACCATAGCGCTATATTGAGATGGAAACACGCTTTTCTAATAGTTACACGCTCTTAAATAAGCAAATTCCTACAAAAAAATAACGATAATATTTACTATTTTGAAAGCTTGTGGCTAAATATTTCAAGCCGCACAGGCCGATCTTCCGGGTTAAGCCGCGCTTGCCGGTGTTGGTCTGTGGATGGGTGACCATATGTCATAGCGAGTTTCCTCCGTGCCTCGGAAAGCACGTAAAGCCGTTCCCGGCTGTCATTTGTAGATCTTTGACAGTCGTTACTGTTAGTCAGAAGCTCTAGTCTGACAACCAGTCTCACCATGGGGTATCGTGTTACCCTGTTACTGGGTTGTGGAGGCCCGACAGGCAGTCGATGCATGTAAAATGCTGATATCCAGCTGCATCTGGTTTGACTGGAGGCCGATCCCAATATAGTTGGGAAAAGGCTAGGCAGATGATGATTTACTATTTTGAAAATTAATAATTTGAACAAGATAAGTTATTGTAGTTGAAACGCATATATTCCTGCAGTTTGTCCACACCAGTTAACATAATCCTTTCGTTTCTAATAAGGGTAGGCCTTCTGTACCTGCTTTTTGGTCACTACTTATGTAAAGCAAATTTAAATACGCTAAAAATGGAAATCAAAACTTCGTCGCCATATTTACTAGTACGATGTTTGTGAAGTAGCAAGAAAGTTTAAATTAAGTGAGCAATCACTTGCAAACATGACACGTGCGGAGTTGGGATTAAGTTGAAGTTATATTTATATAAGAGTACATATGCTTGGTTTATTTTATTTTGCTTGCAGCATTTGGTAACGTGAACAACTTATTGTTACTTACTTCTTAAACTGATTTTTAGACATTTTTTGACGACAGCAGCGTGTCGCAGGTTCAATCCCCGCACGGAACATTAATTTGTACGATCTGTTAGTAGTTGTTCCGGGTCTGGGTGTTTGTGTATGTGTTGTTTCTATGTTTGTAAACGTACCCACGATATAGGAAGAAACTCCCTAGTGTGGGCCAATGTTTAAAAAAAACATACAATCGTATTAAAATCATGCGCGATAAAATAAATGTCCAAAATCAAACATTAGTTTAGAAAAAAAAAAGTTGGGTCTCTTCTGTCTCTATCTGCAACGTGGCGTTATATGACTATGTTCAGAATGGTGTCGTAACGGAAAAACGATAGCTTATAGCTTGAAGTCTATATTCTGGTCCAAGTCGTTTACATGTTCATTAACGCGTAAAGAAAGAATTTAAAACACCTACCTATATAATGAAATACATTTAAATTTCTTTTTTTTAATCAACATTTTAAATTTTTGTTTCATTCTTCTCTAATCACTTTGTTTATAATCGGCCACTAATTTCCCCAATGAATTGAGGTGAACATAAAGGACGCCCGCGACCCACGTTCATTACCATTCAATAATTCACTAAGTTTCGCGGGAATTTTAGAAATTTGTTGTACCTTAGATTCCAATCAAGATATAAATAGCGTACTTTGTAATTTTGTGTTTGCTGTTAATACTTAATAAATTTTTAAGGATATTCGTGAAGCAGCAGTGATAACTCACAACTAGCTGTTGCCAGCGGCTTTGCCCATGTACCTTGAAAACATGAAAAGTTTCCCACGGGAACTTAAGACCAGGATAAACTGTATTCTATGTGTTATTGCAGACTATAACCCATCTCTGAGTCAAATTGCATCAAGAATCTTTGAGAAGTTCTGACGTTATTGTATATTGTAACAAACATCCCTGCATCCATACATCCAGCCATACACACAAACATCTCTATTTTTGCATATATAATATTAGTTAGAAGTTATATGAATTGACTTTCTTGAGTAGCTAATTATTTAAATACAGAAACGGCAGAAAGTTCTGATACATCAAAAATTTCGTTGAAAAACAATGACAGCGGAAAGCGTCAGTCAACTACAACAATAAGTTCAGATCCAGCGTGATCCATCTAACAGCACAAAATTTTCTTGGACAACAATTTCCAGTAGCTCATAGAACTCATAGTCACCCTACGGAGTATTTCCAGTCATATTTGTTAGTGAGCCAAGTCTGAGGCAACTGGCAAGAGGCCTATCAGATGGAGTCGCGGCTAGCAGACCCATTGTGAACTGTGATAACCCAGTTTTAGCCGGAAAATGTTTTGTGTGTATGACACTCGGGCGATAACGTGTTATGTGTGGTTCTGATCGCTTGGTTATGGACAGTGGTCCAGCATTAAAATGATCGCCCTGTGATCGAGTTAGGATTAATTTATGGTTCTGGTTGTTTAAAAATGTGGTTGGAATATCCGAATGAGAAATATAGAAAGATTCTTGAATACTCTTGGTATTTGGAGAGCGTATAGTTTGTTTATTGCCTAATAATCTTAAAATTTTACAATCTATCAATCAAGTTATTTGTGTCAAAAGGGTCTCAGCATAATTCCAAATGGCACCAAAGAATGTTGATTTTCAGCTGCATGCGAGATTTACATTAATAATGGGTTAACTTCGACGGCTGCACTAAATATATTTTTTATCCCTTCTGTAGGTGGGTACTAGTAAAATCACATGTAATTATTCCAAGAAAAAAAACGTAACGTTTCAGTAATAATTTCTAGTAGGTTTAACAAGGTCGCGGGACTCACGAATTACCGTGACCCCGGTATATAAAAGGCTATTGAAGGACACCGTGGATTTTAGTCAGTACGAGCCTGACAGTCCCTCCCGCTCTGCCCTGGGTGGGAGGAATCTATTGATGATTTTACCACTACCAAACAAACACACTACCAAAAAGCAAAAGAACATTTCACCATTTCTGAAAACCAACTCATTAAAAAACTTTCCAACAATTTCAGACTTACCCCGCTTCCTTAGCAATCGCACCATTAGATAGCAGTAGCCACTTATTGATTATGAGGTCCAAACCCGGAGGGCAAGCCGATAAAAACTTACGCCACCACTGTAATTTGAAAGAGTATTTCAGCGATAAGCCACCATTCGGTTTGCTTGTCTCTGCCACTGATAAAAGTTGTCCTATTATTTCTGCCGAGGCCCGTATCTGCGTGGCTTCAGGCGTTCGGAAAGAAAATACTGGCCAGGCCCGGTAGCCGCGGTAGCAAGCCAACCGATTATCGATACAGTCTTTGTATGAATTATGTATTTAGTTGGAAAAATTTGTTTTATACGATATCTGGTTGAGATTTATCATGGAAGTTTGTTTGTCAGTTATACAGGGATAGTTTTGTGACCGTATTATTAGTTATTCAGACGTGACCTCTTTGTTTAATGTTCTGGCTTTGGTTTTCTGGGTTTATTCTATTCCTGTAGGGGAACAGTGTAGGTATAAGACGGGGATGCGAGGTATAATTGTTAGTATTGTGTTAAGTTTGCCTTAAGTGTGTGATTTCTCATCATACCTCGCGTCCATGTCTTATACTCTGTTCCCCTTATAGTATTGAAGGCAAGTGTGAACTGTGATTGGTACTAATTTGTGTATTTTTATAGCACTTTAATTTTGTACATAATTATGTTTATTGACCTTTTTACTACCGGTTTCTGTACAAAAGTAAAAAAAAAGATTCCGGTTACAAATTGGTACTTTTGTTTATGTGTGTGCATTCGTATTTAGACCACCATTTAACATATTCCCATAAAAAGAGAACCATAATTTTTTGTACAAGTATAAAACTTATAAATAAAAGGCAGTGTGTATAATCAATTAAGAGTTTATTGATAAAACAGATCCTAACTAACCAACGATATTATAGAAAACCACAGCAAAATTGTGTTGACGATTAAAATGACAATTATGACATTAAAATATTGTTAGTGACTAAAAAGGTTAAACGTTGGTTTGCGTGTTTGACACTAGTTCTAGGTAATTGAGTGATGTGGGGACTAACAGACCCATTGAATTATACATGAACACATCAGTTACCGTTTAAACTCATAGCTATTTTAAAAGTCAATTTTTTTTTTATATAGCCTGTCTCAATTCTAGTTGTTTTCAGCTGAAAAAATACCACATTTGTAAAAATCGTTTTACAAAATGTAGTATTTTTTAGTGATATCTTAATTTACCTATAAGAAGTCACTTGTTTACCTAAATGTATAATCGATCAGAAGATTTTACAGTTTCACAACTCAAAAATTGTTGTATTAACAATAATGCTTGTTATGAATAAGAAAAAAAAATACGTGTGGCACTCGAGGACTGCCACGGTAAAGCTATTGCATTGGCTTTTTTATCAACTTATGCAATTATAATTATTTATTTATTCCATTTCTGAAAAAAAAAAGATTAAAATATCACCTACTCCGAATATTTAACGAGAATATCATGCCATCGTTGCTCTATGGGTAGTTACTCTATTAATTAGGCTATGTTCAGCCACGTCAATCAAGTGAAACGTCAAGAAAAAAAAATCATTCATTCAAATTTTATTCATTCACGTTGACATGACAGATGTGGGCAGTGACAGTGTTAGGTTTATTTTCGTTACGGAATTTCTTGATTCGGTCGCCGTGCTCAAAGCCCGCGATAAGAACTTTGCAAAAGCTTAAAAAAATTAAATAGTTTTATTCAAGGTAGTAAGATATATTTTTTAATTCGCAAGCGTCACCGTTGTTTGTGCATCATTTTAACGTATCACCAAATCTGGCCAGTGTTTTCATAGGTTTACTGTACTAATTTTGTAAATGATAAACTAAACTATTAGGTAATAGTTTTGGCCACAACTTTGTAAATACTTGTGGCAGACCGGAGTTAGGCCTCAGTCCACGGAGTCATTGGGTCTTTTGTCACTAAGTTGTAACGACAACAAGAAAAACATGTTTTTCATGTGAAATATTTAGGTACTCGTACTGAAACTGATTTGTATAGTTAGACTTTAAACATAAATAGTCATTTTTAACAACGTTCTTTACGTTTTATGTGGATTCCAGTAGTCGAATACATTAAGAAAAAAGGGAATCATTGACAAATTCTTTTCAAAATCATTCGTGATTTAAAGTGCGTTACATGAATGTGGTATTTTTTTTATCGTGGTAAAATTATCAAATGAGTCCTCCCACCCAGGGCAGAGCAGGAGGAACTGTCAGACTCGTACTGACTAAAATCCAGGGTGTCCTACAATAGCCCTTTACGTTCCGGGGTCACGGTAATTCGTACAGTCCCGCGACCCCACATGAATGTGGTATAGGATAATTTTTGAAATAGGTATTAAATAACTGGTTACTGAAGCTATTTATTTATTTTTTATCCATTTTTTTTTTCTAAATGTTTGAAAACGCATCGACGACACATGAGAATATGTTAGTGTTTGACAATTTTTTTTTTTATAAAATGTCATTAAGTGGGAAATACTCACAGGCATAGCCACATTTATAAGTTAAGAGATTCTTCGATCTGAGTCAGTTAAAATATATTATTACTACTACTTAAGAGAAGTTTTGGTATTCATTGAGTTAGCACGCCTGTGTTTGGTGTCCAGTGCTGGCCTGCCGGCTTCTTTGACACGTGTAACGTCAGCAGCAAAGTTTACAAAACTAACATTGTGACTATTTTTTTTTTTTTATGATAAAGCTAGTAACTA
Source organism: Agrotis puta (assembly GCA_943136025.2). Lineage (NCBI taxonomy): Eukaryota > Metazoa > Arthropoda > Insecta > Lepidoptera > Noctuidae > Agrotis > Agrotis puta. The sequence continues at coordinate 4,161,074 of OW964176.2, read as the reverse complement.
AACTGTGTTAGTTGTCAAACTGAACTACAAAATTGTACAAGGAAGTTTTGAAATAACAAAAGTGAATTATCTAAATCGATTAAAATGTATCTGTGATAAATAAAGATAGTTTCATAGTATGCAATTTAAGTCCTAACTTTCAAATGCCTTAAGGCGTGAATACAAGAAATACGATCAACTCGGCATCAAATTAATAACTGTCCTATAGCTTAAACGTAAACCATGCTTGTACCTACCTAGACAAATTTTAAGTCTGTTTGAAATAGGAACACAGATTAATCATAGGATTAGCTTACCGTATAAATGTCATAGATCCAAGTTGAAAATCGATTCTGGAATCTTTTTATGTTTTTTTTTTACTCTAATTCTGTCTAAATAGTTTCAATTCGAAAAAGGGTTCTAGAATCGATATTGTTTTTAAATCAAACAAGTTGTTCACTGTTATTTTCACCAGAACAGTTTAAATTCCGAAATCTCTAATAGAATCAAAACAGATTTGAAATAAAAAAAATCTTTCTTATAACCGTCACGCCTTTTCTTATTAATTCCCTACATATTTTATCTCAAATCCACATTTTACTTAGCGCCTGTAAACTGCCAGTCGTACAATATTTCCATTATAATCTATTCTGCCGTCCGTACGGCAGTCCGCAACAATGTGACAGCCGCGTGCCGGACGTCCGGCCCCGGCCGTCTCGACGCCGGTCTAAACTTATTAATTGCCCGGAGCTGCGCCACCGCGCTCGCTTGCGCCCACTCTACTCGCGAAACTGTTGTTCTGGATTTAGGATTAACGGGGTAGTGTGTGAAATGTATTTTTTTAAGTAGGTATTTGTCTTTTAGCTTTAAGTAGGTACCTATAACCAGCGTAACCAAGGAGTCTATTAAATCACCAGAAGTATAAAATACCCTAGTCTTAATACCGTTTTGCTGTCCATATTCGGATTTCAGTTTTGTTCGTTTAACGGGCTTTTGTGGAATATGTTTTTTAAGGTTTAAAAATTTTGGCTATTCGAAGATTTTTGTGTACTTACTTATTAGAAGTTAAGGATATAATTTTAGAAACAATTGGAAAGTTCTGCCATCACAATAGTTATCGGCAGCCTTGTTCTACCTATTGCCATTCTTCACACACTGCGTGAGTCTCCCAGCTGTGAAAGGCAATAAAACCACTAAGAATACATAATATCTTATCGATCGTTAAAATAACTGTAAGTCTTACATTTGAACACAAATAACCCTATCCTTAAAGGATCAATTTATCTCAAACTGTTAAGTTTAAGCACCGATTCATAATGTAACTACACACTCATATCCTGACACCAATCACTGCACCATCCACCATTCATAATTCAAAAAATAATAAGAACAACACGAACTGCAATCGTAATTAGTCGGGCTATTTCGGCGGGCGTCGGCTCCGTTGCGCGGGAGCATACGTCAAAACATCGTTTTGTTTTAGAAGGAAGATATATTTTACGACAGTCGCAGCGCAGTCACGATTTTTAACTGCGCCCTCTTAATTAATGGTAATGTCGGGTCGCAATCGGCAGTCGAAGCCGACGTCGTTTGTTTTTGTATTTTTTTTAATCACTTGCAGGTGTTGGGTCTCTTCAAGTCTTGGATAAAATTATTGTTAGAGTTGGATGTGTTAATTTATCCAAAGTCTTTAACAAGCAGGAATACCAGTTACTGTTAAAAAGTTGTCTTACCGGAATCTCTGGCATTCGGCGGCATGTCAACAGACATGCAACAACTAAACTTACCAGCATGTCGGTTGCAGTGTTGTATGCCATTGTAGCTTTGTTTTGTTGGCTCCACAAAGGTTAGGCAAAGTTTTTATCAAGACTTCTACTTAGAAACTTATGTAGGTATCGACCAATTTGTTTATTGAATTATATATGTACTCCGGATATTGTCATCTGCCAGAGTCTGTGAGGTCTGCTTCCAGTCGAACCAGATTCACTTGAATATCAGTATTTTACCTACTAAATCAACTGCCTATCGGACCTTCACAACCCAGTAACTGGGTAATATGAAGCCCCTTGGGCAACCTGGTTGTCAGACTTACGACCTTCTGTACTCTTGATATTTTATTCAAAAAATATAACATACACTTGCTACCTAGAGATTTTTTCAGCATTTAAGTACCTATTGGTGTTTTTCAAATGAAAGTATTATAGAAAACGGCGTGCAGGTAACAACTTTAGTTATTTATTTAACTTAAGGAATGTAAACAGGCGGATTTCGGCATGTCCCTGTGGGCCCAACACGAACTTATGGAGTAAATGCTACGTGAACTCAAACGATTTTTAAAACAGAAATATTTGTTTTTCTTATAATATTTACATAGTTAAAATTAAATTCGAATGTAAAGTACACGTACTTGCTTGTGCGTCTATTACCAACTTAAGGGTCACACTTTTTGTGGACGTTAAAAAAAAGTATTAATGCCGAATTTTAACAATCTGCGTGGCAAATATCATTTAGATCAATTCAGAAACATTCATCCTTACAAAACTCTAACATTTATAATAAATACATACATACAAGTACGTAAGGATCATTCTCAGCATTCATATCAATTCATTTTCCAATATTTTTTCCCTTTTAAATAAAAGATTAATCGGGGCTCTCACATTTTTCATTTCTGTGATCTGTAGAACATACTTGGGCCGTAAATAAATAAAGTAACACAAATAACTAGTGATATTTCTGTCTGACCCAATCCGCCACACGCGCGTCGCCGAAGGCAGTTAAGGTGAATGCACCAATATTCGGGAGAAGTTTTAAAAATAACTTTTTAATATATATTTTTAGCGATATACGAGTATACTTTAATGATTAAAAGCTTTATTTGATTTTGAATATAAAATCAATACTTATTAAAAAATAATTAAAACAGCTGAAAATGATGTGGAGACGATTTCGATGTAATTTAATTTAAATACGAGTATTTTAGTGATGTATGTTGAGTTATTTTAAAGTGATTATTGAAAATTACGTAATAATTAACAGTGACATAATAAAAACTGAAAAAAATCTGTAAAATATAAATTTGTAAAAAATATATGAACATTGACCTTTTCATTCTAAGAACTACTTTGAATTACAATCATTTCAGTTTTATTTTATTTTGTATCTTAAAATAACAGCGTCTTAAATAACAAGCTTTCAATTTAACTCCAGCAAATATTGTAGTTTGCCTAATTTAACTTTATTTTGTATTAGAAAATAATGCTACTCTTTCAGTCTGAACAATCCGAGCGTGGGTTGCCGGAGGCAGGAAAGTTGAACGTACGGATTTGTAAGTTGAGTGTAAATAATTTATTTGTCAGTTTTTGTTAATAAAGCATGTTAATCCGACTTTTAAGCATGTAATATTTTGGGAAGGTTTTTTTTGTTTCTATCTATCACATTTCAAATTCTGAAAAAGTGATAATTTCCTCTGATTGATCAAAAGGAAGTAAGATGAACAACGTAAAAAAAACTGAAAATGATCGTGACAGGTTTTTTTTCTCAATAATGCAAGGAAAAAGTTACATTTTGCCAGGTCGAAACCGTATACGTTTGGCCCCGAAGCTGAACCGGGCAGCAGCCGCCCTCAGGCAACTCCTTTCCAATCTCAGCAAGCCAAACGCCTCCAGCCGGGGGCTGTACGCCGGTGTCGTGCGGTCCAGAACGCTCTACGGGGCCCCAGTGTGGGCCCTGAGCATGCCGACGCGACCAGCTAAACTGGTCGCATGCCAGAGGGTCATGGCTATCCACATAATCCGAGGATACCGCACGATCACCGGCGAATCGGCAACCTCCTTGCCGGATTGCTGCCTTGGGTTGACACTGAGTTTAACACTGAGTTTTCGTGGGGGTACCTTGCCGGTGTCGTGCCGGTCCCGTGCCGTCGACGGATCGCAAGAAACACGCTGAATAATAGAACATATAGTGAATTGGGTTAGGTATCTAAAAATAAGAGCGGGTTCGGAACCTTCCCATCGCAAAAGACCTAAACTAGTAGCATCGTATCAGCAAAATGAAGCAAAATAATAATAAAAAATTGACATGAATACAATGCGGTCCAACTAAGAAAGGGAGTTTCTATGGTTTTCATCTGTCAACTGACAGTTCAAAAGTACGTTTTCCAAAACAATTACTGTGCACAAATTAATTTAAATATTATATAAAATTTAATTTCTGTGCGTTTGTCAACCCGTATATGTGCAGTTTATTATTTTTCGTTTCGCTAGATCGCATTAGTTTTCATTGACACAATAATGGTAATATAGTCACAGAAATTCCTTTTTTTTTCGTGGTAAAATCATCAAATGAGTCCTCCCACCCAGGGCAGGGACTGTCAGACTTGTACTGACTAAAATCCACGGTGTCCATCACTAGCCCTTTACGTACCGGGGTCACGATAATGGGTAACGCGACCCCGGATCATAGAAATTGCTTAAAAAAAAATTGCTTAAAAAATTAATTTTAAAATCAAATCTTAAGCAATTGTTATTTATTACAGCTTAAAATATCGTTACATGAAACATACGAGTATAATAATCATAAATAATAAATTTAAAAACACAATAATACAAACTTGACCATGGTGTATTATTATCCTGGAAACTTTTTTGCTGTCCCTATACAACTGTTACCATTTGACAAGTGTGACGTCAGAAGACAGTCTCCTTCTTAGTTGGATCGCACTATACCTACATAAACTACCAAAAAGTAAATAAATAAATATTCCACAACTATCACACAACGCCATCTAGTCTCAAGCTAAGCAGAGCTTGTGTTATGGGTACTGGACAACTGATAAACATACTTATATATTTCTAAATACATACATATTATAGATAAATTACACCCAGACACAGAACAAATGATCGTGCTCATCACACAAACATTTGTCCTGGGTGGGAATCGAACCCACGACCTCCGTCATAGCAGTCAGGGTCACTAACCACTAGACCAACAGGCAAGTATGTCTACCTATGAATGTTGATCCTAATTAAAGTTCTTGTAGCTTGTATAGGACCTCCGGGGTAATAGGTTATGATAACAACACAATATGAAAGACCTACAGTAACCACAACTTTATTACAAATTTTAAAGACGTAAGACATAAGATATCGATATAAAGTTGACTCAGTACTCCACATCAAGTACAGAGCTCTCACCTGATGACTAAGTAAACCAGAAATATCCATCGCATGAATTTTGATTGGCAGTATAAGGAAAACGGTGATTCTTGGTATCTACTCTTCGCACACAACTCTTCACCACACGATTGTCTATTTGAACAACTAATGTAATGCGTCATCACTCTTAGAATGACAGCAACCAGCTGATTTCGATATTTTATTTTTATTAAAACAAGGCAGTATTTGAAACTTCCTGAGGCCCCAGCACAAGATTTTCGGACTGATAGCGTACTTTAAGTACTTACGGCGTTTATTGTATGTGAAATGAAAATGCAGCTCTAGTGTACGAACGACGAATTTATTTTGTCCATCAAATTAACGTTCAAAGTTATCGTTAACTCTACGTCACAAAAATGTGAAAGGGCTTCTGATTTCTCGATACACTTTTAGTAAGACTGGTTGTCAGCGGTACTTACAAATTACCGTGACCCCGGAACGTAAAGGGCTATTGAAGGACACAGTGGATTTTAGTCAGTACAAGTCTGACAGTCCCTCCTGCCCTGCCCTGGGTGGGAGGACTCATTTGATGATTTTACCACGATAAAAAAACGAACTGGCTGTCAGAATTTCTTTAACGACACTCAATGTTCTGTTGTTCTGTGTCTGGGTGTAATTTATCTATAATATGTATGTATTTAGAAATATATAAGTATGTTAATCAGTTGTCTAGTACCCATAACACAAGCTCTGCTTAGCTTGGGACTAGATGGCGTTGTGTGATAGTTGTGGAATATTTATATTTATTTATTAATGATCTACTAATTACTACTAAGAGAAACGAAGAATACGAATAATACGATGATACGAAGGAAGACAGTAAGAAGCAAAGATAAGGAAAACGGTGAATTTTTATATCCACTTTCCGTACACAACACCTCACCACACGATTGTCTATTTGAACAACTAATGTATTGATGCGTCATTACTTTGTGCATGACAGTACCCGGCTGATTTCGAAATTGACATAGATAGGCTGCAGGATTTGTCAGACATCGTTATATCATTATCACAGTTTATATCATTACTAGCGGCTAGTCCCGCCTTCACACGGGTGGACAATTGACGTGATACAAAGCCTATGTTACTCAGGGTGAACGTAGCTTTCTAACGGTGAAATCGGCACAGTAGTTGTTCAGTTTATTCATTACAGACATACACACAAAAATATTTCCTCTTTATAATGTTAGTGTAGTTAATAATGTTCATATATTGGCCGCTCTATCGCCAGAAAGGCATTTATGAGGTTTCACATAAAGGCTGACAAAAGCTGATAACCATAATGTTCAACTTCATTTGCCCAAAAACACCATAATACTCAGTGTCAGCAAATTTTCTACAGCGAAATACTTCTCACAGACCTTTAATTTAAAGAATATGACAGCTGATTAACTTTCAAGCAGTGACCATGACCTAAATCGGGTTCAGCTTAGGTCAGCTCTGAAAACATTTGTCTGAATTCTAATCTAACTGGTGAGTATGAAGAGCTAACAGCAGTCGTTCGAACATTTTGTGGGCAGAGTAGGGATATCGGTCGAAAGTTTTTAGGATCGTCATGTGGTTTTCCTGGTTTGGGAATCGCGATGATTTTTGATCTCCGCCAGAGGCAAGGGATGCGTACTGATTCTAAGCAATGGTTGAAAATTTGCATCAATACTGACACAGATGCAGGACCGAGGTGTTTAATCTGTGGACCTGATATGTCATCATAACTAATATTCATACTGTGTGTGTGGATGTTTGAATTAGATTTTTATTACTCATTCATATAAAAATTACCGAATACACATATTTTTCTATCCCGGTATAACGTTCCTACGGATAACTTTCAAAATACACGCGAACGAATCCACTGGCAAAAGTACATACTGTCCTGTTTTCCTTATCCATACAAAACAGAACTCCAATACACAAATGAATCACCATCCCTTCAACAACACTTGCGCGATGTATCCCCCGATTGATAAACAATTCGGATCGCGTACGCACGAGGTTGGCGGCGTACGCGACGAATGCCGAAACTGTTAGCAATCCGATGCCGCGGCCACCGGCGAAGCTCGTGCGGAGTCGTACGGTTACATGTCTGACTTCTCGCCCTTTGATATTTATTGAAATATGTTTGGGCTACATCTCGTCTTCACATTCCCGTTTCATCAAATCGTCAAAATAGCAATATAAAAGTGCCATTTCAAAATGAAATTTAGCACAATGATCGAACCTGTATCAAACATTTGCTATGTGTTACACGGGAGTCAGCCGGAGTCGCGAAACTCACGATTTATTGTGACCCCGGAACGTAAAGGTTTATTGAAGTACACCGTGGATTTTAGTCAGTACGAGTCTGACAGTCCCTCTAGCCTTTGCCCTGAGTGGGAGAGATTGAGGATGATTTGACCACGCTAAAAAAATAAATTGTTACACGGGCACTCCATGCCGCGAGGAATAAACTAGTACTCGTACAAGTCAGTAAATAAAATAGTAGATTATTAACCAAGGGGATAAAGCAGTGTCTTCTGTCGCGGGTGACGATTTAAATCGCGAGCGTAACGAAGGACTCGAGGTTTACTCCCGAGCGTAGCGAGGGTGTTAAAAACTTAAATCACGAGCGAAGCGAGGGATTTAAGACGAGTCCTGAGTGTAGCGAGGGATTTAAGTTCACCCAAGACTAAGACAGCTTTATCACCGAGGAAAATACTCTACTTTTCGTACCATTTGCGAAAAAATGAACTCAATAATAATATGAGATAAGCATTTATTGAAAATAATGACAATTAAAAGTAAAAGTTAACATTCGAAACATTGGTCCAATTATTGATAGAGAGAGTTACATTTTTGTTTGGTACATTTATTGTCGATGAGTTAATTTGAGTATATCTCTGTTCTTGCGTCTGAGGAACTTGCGTTTCATTTGATTTAACATCGTTACGCATTTTTAGAACATTAACTTATTTATAAAAATAAAATAAACTCAAGGTTTTATTTGAAGAAAACAAAAACGCGGCAAATTCCTAGACTACATTTTTTTTGTCGGAAAAGCAAAGGCATCAAGCTCATACGGCCTCTTCGGTTTTCGTAATTTTGTTTAATAATCATAACTGCATAATAAATACGTATTCCTTTTTCAAAAAGATGTGTAATGCTTTATATACAAACTCAATGGTGTAAACACAGATGTAGTTCAGTATAAATTTCGGTAAGTATTCCAAATTTAAATCACATTCTCTCCCTAGAGGATGAATGAAATTCAGTACAACATTCTCTCCCTGTTTTTAACAGATTAAAAATGACTATCGTTATGTTCGATTTTTGAAGCATAGAATGTCACTTTTTTGAGCAAGTGGTACGAAAAATATATTTTTATGTTTTGTTCGGGAATGTAGCTATTACAGTAAAAACAACAAATTAATTCCATGGAAACAAACAAGGTATTCTCTTTATATTATTGTCCAAGGCCGTGAGTTTAGATTGACACAGACATCACTATGTCACTTGTGATGCCTTAGGACAAACATTTTTTTTTATCTACACTGAACATTGTAATATCCATCTTTTTTTCAGCTTCGGGTTTGCTCTCTTTGTAAAATTATATAATTATATTGAATCGTCGAAAGTAAACATAACTAACTAGAATCAGAATACAAAATAAAACTACTACTAGACCTACTGGTACCGGGGTCGAGGTACTATGTACTTACGGCTATTGAAGGACACCGTAGATTTTAGTCGGTATGAGTCTGACAGTCCCTCCCGCCCTGCCCTAGGTGGGAGGACTCATTTGATGATTATCGCGCTAAAAAAAGACCTACTGGTAAACCTATCGTACCGAATGTGGAACGCAAAACAGAAACACTAAAACAAACGAAGTTTTTTCATTTAGGCAAACATCTATGATGCAAAATTAATGAGTCCACCTGTGGATTGTCAAAGAATAGCGGTAGCGGTGACAGTTTAGTATTTTAAGCTATAGTACGACAGAATTGGGACTAACGAATTACCGTGACCCCGGTACGTAAAGGGCTATTGAAGGACACCGTGGATTTTATTCAGTACAAGTCTGACAGTCCCTCCCGCCCTGCCCTGGGTGGGAGGACTCATTTGATGATTTTACCACGATAAAAAAAAAATACGACACAACTAACTTTTTCACATCCGTAACAGAAAAAAGAAACGCATGCGACTCATACAATTCCTTTTAACTTAAACCGGGTAAAAACTTTAATTTATGACTTAAATCTGAGTATAAATCTCTAAAACTGTCTGAACTTTCGTGTCTTCCTGTCACGTCACTTATTAGTTCCATATAACTTCACATGCAGTATAATTTGGTAAGTTTATTTGTAAAATATGCGTAAGTGGGATTTTCTTTTACAATTTTAACATATTCACGGAAATAAAATAAGAAAGTCATGCGAATGATGTGCCAATGAAATGCGTAATTTGCGACGCAACTTTTAAGGAACCTGTCATTTCTCAACTGCCACAGGAAAATAACTATAAAAAATAAGAATTAAATGTAATGCAAATTATTTTTACAGTGAACCTATTTTATCTTTTATATCTTGTTTTAAGTTATTTACAAATAATCATTGTTTATTTAAAAGCGTGCAACCTACCTTCAAAATTGAGCCTCATAGTGCCTACATTTTAAAGTCTTAACTCGGGTGTGTGGAATATAAAATTAGAATGTCAGTAAACTAATTATAAATGGAGAGAAACTCATAATTTTAATAATCTAGATAGATAATAGAGCTAAGATTGTACAGGTAAAGGGCTTATCAGACATCAACCCTTAAATTGACGGCACGGTTAGCGCAGTGGCTAAGCGATTGGACTGCTGCGTTGCGTGTCGCGGGTTCGATTCCCGCACGGAACAAATATTTGTGAGACCTACAAGTAGTTTTTTCGGGTCTGTGTGATTTTCTATGTTTGTAAATGCAACCACGACACGAGAGGTTTCTAGTGTGGGGCAACGTTTTTTAAAAAAACAAAAAATAAATGAATACGAGCTACTAAACAAAAATTACCTAAGAAGTTTTTTTGAATGATTTTTATTGTCTAAAACACCAAGGAAAGAACATTATTCAGAAGCAGAAACAAAAGTTACACAACTCATTGCTTAATTTACCCAAAACAGATTTATTAGGCAGTAGCTCACGTAAATACATGTACAATTTAAACTATATCAAGACCACCGTCCATCGAATACATTACCGAACCCAATGTGCTCTAGCCACTAATGCTTAAACTGTGTTCCGTATATGCATCGTATTTCAATCATTATTAATTACTGAGGCCGGGCCTTAAACGCATCTCGATAACTTACGGTCTAAGCATACACGATACTTGTTCGTCGGGTTAGTAGCGTCAACAGACATATTTTAGTAAATTGAGTCAGTAATTTAAAATAAATCTTGAAGAGGTGTTTCGGCATTGATTTTCAACAAAAGTGTCAGAAGTTACACTTTCCATTTTGTCTATTAAAGCTTAAATACATGGTAAGGTTTAGGTACTTTTGAATGTGAATTTTCTTTGTGAATCACCGCAAAAAGATTTTACCTTACGGTAAAGTTGACGCCATACAGTCTTCAATAGGTTTTGTTAATTATTCACTAGCATTGTCTGCCACCGCAATGTCAATTTGCGGTCACGATATACTTGTGCTAATAGTTCCTTCAAAGTCCACGTCAAATCAATTGTGAACATAATTGACATTCCAAAATTAATAGCAACCTAATATTCTATCGGTACTAACCCTTTCTCATTGAGGCAGTCTCTATCAAACCGGTATCGGGGTCTAAAGCGCCAATGTTACTACACCCTTGCCATACATTATTACTTATGTCTAACCGCCGGATAACTCAATATGGGGCCCCTTCTAAACGATTTAAGATCTCGATGGCTCTGTTAAGTTTTCGAAGCGTTCGAAGGGTTATTTTGATTAATTCTGAGAGCACTTTCAACATTTATTGGAGTTTCAATTTATATTGGTTGAACGTTCAAGTGTGGTTTAAGAAAGGATCAAAAGAGTATTAAGTGTTTATCTCCTTGCGTAAGTTCAGACAGATAATAATGTTTCACCAATGCGGTAGAATGTTACAAATTAAAATCGGTATTGAAGTTGGAGTACTACAAGTTTAGCTCCAGTACTAGTCCGGATTTTGCTTTGCGAAAATATTCCACTATTCAGTCAAGAGTTAGATTTCATAATAATAAATTGAAAAGGATCTTTCAGCGGTTTTTCCAGCACTCGGCAAATCTTTGAGAGGGGTGTAGCTTCATAGAAATATGCTTCTAAAAGCATATTTCTAGGAAAACACTTTTGTCGTACATTTTTTTTTTAATTTAGTGGATGGAAACGTTTCCATGAATATTACTAAATAGAAATTTCGTAATCCCAAAAACACATTTAAAGGTGCCACCACATTAAACATGATAAACGCGGGCAGCACATTAAATTTTGCGTTATTCGAAAATGTATATGAAATGCCATTACGTACCCCATTTTATGACCGGTATAAAAGGTCAGTTGCTCCCCCAAATAAGGGTTGGTTGCATTTGGAACCCCTAAAAATCCTAGGAGTGTCCAAGAAAGGATTTCTAAAATTGCTCTATGAATAAAAATGCGGCTATAACTCTTAATACCGGTCGAAATATGACCGGATGCGTTTCTCCATAACGACGCATGCTATGCGTTAGGGAGAGTTTCCACTGGTACAGTCCGGTTGCGGTTGTTCCGTTCGGTTGTTATCACCGGTCCGTTTACTGGGCACAGGAAATGGTTTTCAATGGGAGGTTCTACTTAGAGTAGGACAGGCATAAATCAAATTGTATTTTGTTTTAAATCTAGACTTTTTTATACTGACTATGATGAATCGTGTAACTTTTTTCATACACTGCAAAACACTTTGCAGAAAAAAAAAACAATGCTTACTTTTTGTACTTAGGCAGCGACATAGATGTCAATAGGTAACATTGGCAGGGTCAACCCCATTTTAAAGCAAATTAAATCAATGACTCCTCCGGTCCCCGTCCGGTTCCCCTGCGGCGCTCGGCTCATGTAAAGCCTATTTTAATCTGAACGTTTACCGCGATGATCTCCGATGCATAATGCATGAGCCTGCATATAATGTACTAACACAAATATATTCATGTGTAATGCGTCATACTTTACGTCTTTGTCGTTACTTAGATATATAGGGTTTGAATAACTTTTCATATTGAACTTGGAAGAAATTAAGTAGTCCAGTTTTCCAGGCAAACACGGAGTGGCTTATTATTTTATATTAAGGCAGATTTTGAGTGTATTTTCATTAAAAAATATGTGCTATAGTATGTAGGTACATATTTGAATTTAATAACTTTTTATTATAATAATTAAAATATTTTATATGTCGTCAAGCATCGTGGTCCATAGGGTATTATTATAGTATTACAAGCGGTAGGTCGTAGGACTGTCTTAAAATAACACCATGGCCTTGGAACGCTAAAAGTAACCGAAACAGGGTGGATTCAAAGTCAAAAAGAATGTCATAATCCGCTCAAACCATGGCCGCCCGAACTCATTTGATGATTCAAAAAAATCAAATAAAAAGGTAGGTAGTTAACAAAAAATAATAAACTTTGATTTTGGGTAAGACGACATGATTAGCTATGAAAACATTGATTTCACTATTGACTTCTAAAACAATCAAACACAAATGGTTTTGTTAACTTACACCTACTTTTGTCTCACGACCAACAAAAACCGCAAGCAACGGTCTCGTATACATGTCAATCATATGTCATGACTCATGTAACATACCTTATACCGTAGATTGTCAAACAATTGACCGTTCGTCGGTAAGGGGTGTTACATATGTGTTCGGGTCGGCAGATTTATTCGATCTAACCTATGGTTAGCTGTTTGGACAACCCATCAATCTATCTTTAGGTAAATGTGGCGGCTAACTGGGCGCTAACGTTAAACAAAAAAAAATGTGTATCACGGCTGAAAAGAAGAAAAAAAAGCAAGTGTTAAACAATGACACTGACTCCAAATGAATTTTATACATACTCGGCATTGATAACAATGGTGATGATCGGTAAACTCAGTTCGGCATTTACCCAATTCATCTATAAGAAACATCGTAAAAAAATAATTTCAACCGAGCGGCTTTTTCTCGAAAGTATATTTGTTTTTACCGCCTGGCCGCGCCTCGCCGGTATTATGCCGACCCGAACATAAGCGTAGCATCCCTAACGAACGGCCGAGTCATTCATGGCTTACTCATTGTTCTTGCTCACATTAGTCGTCATTTACTAATAGACAGTGGTTAACGTTAACTTTTGGTTTTGTGGAAAATATTGCAAGACTATGAATAAGATTTTATTTACCTATGGAACTTTTTGGCCGTGGGCTAATTAGGTGTCAGATATTATTCACCTGTATATAAAAATTCAGTCACAATAACCATACAAATAATGACTGCAACTGTCCGGAATATGAGTACCGGACGGCAATTTCTCCGTACTACTCTGATTGATCTATCTCAAATTAACAAATGTTTGTCGTATTAGGCAATTTACACACTACATCGCATACTCCAGCGCAGCGCATGAGTGCGTGTTCTTACGTTACTTGAAAGTATCTCTCTTTGCATTGAAAACACGAGTAGTACAACACATAGAAAACGCATTCATGCGTGCGTTCATTCCTTCATCGCTACGCGTGCCGCTGCGTGATGCGGGGCAGTGTACCAAACCTTCTTTTTTTTTCGAGGTAAAATCATCAAATGTGGGAGGACTCTCCCACCCAGGGCAGGGTGGGAGGCACTTTCAGACTTGTACTGACTAAAATCCACGGTGTCCTTCACTAGCCCTTTACGTACCGGGGTCACGGTAATTCGTAAGTCCCACGACCCCGGCAGGCTTTTGCCCTCTACAGGCCCCGTCCCTATGCTGACACTCCTTGAGGCGCGCGTGGAACACAACGCGCCGTCCCCGGGCATGGTCCATGGTCGGACAGCGAGTCGCCCATACCAAACACCCTAGAATAATAAAAAAACAACTTTGCTAGTCCATTACAAGTTATAAGCGGCTGGATGTGGCTACTTCCAATTGGTCCATCTGAATCTTTCCATAGTTAAGTCAACGTTATCTCATCACCCTATCAAGTTTTCATACTGGATAGGATTGCTAAAAACCCTCTGGGTTGCTATACTCACTTGACCTTACGCCGTCGCCGCACTGCCTTTGAATAGAGTAAGTTGAAAAAATAGTATCAGAAAGAGTAGCAGAAAAAATAAATAAACCATCCGCAAACATTTCACCACTAGAAACACAGTAGCAAATATGTAAATAGAACAACAATATCCAAACCCACGGTGGGCAACTGAGAAATTAATTATGTGTCGAATGTGCCGCCATCTGGTGCATCAATATTCAATCCTATTGGGACCGATAGTCCAGCCAATTCATTTAGATCCCATCCACGTCATTATACTAGGTCCAGGCTAGTTTGGGAATGCAAGGGTTCTGTAGATCAATGTTTTCTGGACATCAAATTGCGGTGTATTCAATAAGCGTTTTGTGTGGCAATGATAATAGGATGGATCAATTACATGGCTGTATACTGACTTTTGTTAACCAGACTATCCTAGTTTTGAATTAGCTACCAACTAATTTCATCTATTCTATATGTCTCATCAGGTAACCGTGACCCTGGAACGGAAAGGGCTATTGAAGGATCACCGTGGATTTTAGTCAGTACGAGTCTGACAGTCTCTGCCGTCCCACCTTGGGCGGGAGGACCCATTTAATGATTTTACCATAACTTTACCATTTTATAAAAAAAAAACAGAAATATTAGTATCCTTAGATAACGAAACGGTATTGTGGCCATATAACCTTTAAGCACCCGTACCACAATAGGAAACAAAACTCTCAGAACTGTCCATAGGTACTATACTGTAGTACAAAATAAATACAATACCTGTCAGGGCTATGTCAGGAAGAAGCTGCTGTCGATAATATAAAGAAGAAAGAAAATCTGCCAAAACAAAAATAAATACATAAATTCACGCCCTTTTCCCATGGGATTGGATAAAAACCACAGAATAATACCTGCTATGTAATGGTCCCTACATACTCCTTTCGCGGCAAAAATCAATAATATACTTAAAGGTAGATATAATCAAAAAATATTATTAACTAGCTTCCGCCCGCGACTCCGTCCGCGCGGATGTCGGTCTTCGCGTGGATGGTTTACTTCTCCATTTGAGTAACTCTGACAATGACATCTTATAAATATCTATTGGACCCAAATACGGCTAAGCCTATAATAATTAAGGAGATTCGCGGTTCTACAGAACAACGTCTTTGAATAAAACTGAAAAATAAGATTTTTTTTCTACGTATTTTTCCAGGATAAAAAGTATCCTATTTTATGCCCAGGATAATAAGGTATAATTATGCCAAGTTTCATCGAAATCGAACCGTTAGTTTTCACGTGATGCCTGCATATACAGACAGACAGACAGACAGACATAATTTATTTTAATCACATATTTGGGTTTGGTATCGATCCAGCAACACCCCCCGCTATTTATTTTTTCAATATTTTCAATGTACAGAATTGACCCTTCTATAGATTTATTATATGTATAGATTAAACGAAAATAGTTTTCAATAATTCGGTGTTAATTAATGTCCAAAAGTCCTGAAGCTTTAAAATACATTTAGTAACGCCGCAATCTCGGCGGTAAGACCCCTCTTTGAGGAGTGGCTGGATAGGCGTCACGGTGTCCTGACCTACCGCATGACCCAGGTCCTCACCGGACACGGAAGTTTCGGGAGGTAGCTGTGTCTGATAAGGAAGGAAGAAACGCCTGAGTGTCACCACTGCGAGGATCGTCCGGAGGACACGGTGGAGCATACGGTGCAGAACTGCCCCGCTTTGGCAGAGCACCGCCGTGTCCTCACGATGGCGATAAGCGGCGACCTCTCGAGCTACGCAGTGGTCGAGGCCATGTTGCGGGGCGAGACGGAGTGGGAAGCGGTCGCCTCCTTCTGCGAAGCAGTAATGCTCGCGAAGGAGGAAGCGGGCCGTGTGAGGGAGAGGACAGCGTCCTCCCTCCATCCCAGCCGCAGTGGCAGACGCCCACGGCGACGGACGTCGCTAGACGATCTCCGGCTACCGTAGGCACGGGCATGTGGGCAGCGAGTAATGGGCAACTCGCTATCCGACCATGGACCATGCCCGGGTCGACGGCGCGTTGTGTTCCACGCGCGCCTCAAAGAATGTCAGCAAAAAATTACGGGATCCTCCTCTAGAGGGCCAAAGCCTGCCGGGGTCGCGCGATTTACGAATTACCGTGACCACAGAACGTAAAGGGCTATTGAAGGACACCGTAGATTTTAGTCAGTACGAGTCAGACAGTTCCTTCCGCTCTGCCCTGGGTGGACTCGTTTGATGATTTTACCACGCTAAAAAAATATTAAAATACATTGCACCCTTTGTTTTCTTGTAGCTAAACATCAAAGTGACAGTTTTTCTATACAATTACACCACAACAAACCCACCAGAGCCATCAGTACCAAATAACGTTCCGTAATTATGGGGGTTGGTTTCCAAATTGCAATCAATTTGTCCGATTAACGCGGCTACCCCATGAAACCTCAGACCACACACCAAATATATGTATAGCTTTATATTAAAATAGTGTGGTAGTGTTGCAAGATTGTAGATAACAAAACAGTACACTGAAAAACGAAATGGTAGGTGTGGTGTCTCTGTAGGACAAAAAAGTTGTAAAATTAGTAATTACATCATACATGTTGCACCTTTTTTTTTTGCATGGTAAAATCATCTGATGAGTCCTCCCACCCAGGGCAGAGCGGGAGGGACTGTCAGACTCGTACTGACTAAAATGCTCGGTGTCCTTCAATAGCCTTTTACGTTCCGGGGTCATGGTAATTCGTTAGTCCCGCGACCCCGGCAGGCTTTGCCCCTATGTCACACCTACCAAAAATATACAATAACTACAATAACTAGTGTGGTAGTATCTTTTTAAATTATTGGAAAAGGAGACGGGGACTTCTGGGCCTGATAAGTTGAAATATGGCTTAAAAAAAAGGTTATTTTTTTCTATTTCGAACTGTGAAAAATCAATTCAGTTTACAATCTGGGAAATGTAAAATCCAATAATTAAGTTAGTGTTACGAAGTAATTGGAATATCGATTCAATTGGAATCGATTTTCGTTACAGAGTTCATACTATTTAACGAAAATACTTGCACCGGATGATTTATTTAATTAAAATAATTAAATCTATTAGAATTAGAGTATTAAGAGCTAAAACTAATTAAATATCTACATAATTAAGATTAATCGATTTACATTTACTAATCGATTATTGTGTTTTTAATCTGTGCTAACTCTGACAATCATGCATGACATGACAGATGACATCGATCGACACTCGTTTCGTATCGTCTATGCGTGTGCATTCTGAGTGTTTCCTCCCATACTTTTTTATCGATATAGAGGAACAAACATAAATATATACAAATATACACACGTATACTGATAAAACCATTACCCACATTCAGCAAACGGGTAAAAAATGACAATCGCACTTCAAAAATCGGTTATTATGTATTACGTAACCTCACTTTTCTTAAATCTCTTATATCTCGGCTCTCAGATTGCCAAAATCTACAAAATTTTCAGCGATTGTTTGTGAATATAGTGGCTATCAATTGACACCAGTTTCATCTTTTTACATCCAGGCCCAAAATTGTATGAAAGGGTATCCGTCTCCTTTGGTAGGGTTAAGCTAAGAATTAACAGTGAATATTCAATGAAGAACTATTTTAAGAAAATTCTTTTTATTTAATACAATTTCCTTTAGGTACTAATAACTCAGTTTGCTCAGGATCCAGACGCCTCAATTGCAAATCCAATCGGCATGGTTCAATTATTGCAAATTAGCACCAAGTCTCCGTTGTATATCGACAAATTAGACTCGATTCGTTAACCAATAATTTGCTCTGAAAATTAGCTGTGACACTGGAATTCAGCAAGTTTCAGAAATACATTCTACCATTGGCATAAAACTCATCTACGGTACTTACGTGTATGTGGAAGATTCTTTTTAATTGCTTTTATTTTTTACTAAACCAGGGGATCTATCTGATGATGGTAAAAATGTACTTCAAAAATATACCAAAAAACTTATGTATAACACATTGAAAATCAGTTTCGAATATCGCGGGGCAGTCAAAACAGATTACCGTGACTATGAAACATAAAAAGCTGACGCAATACCGTGGATTTTAGTCAGTACGAGTCTGACAGTCCCACCCATTCCAACCTGGGTGATGGGACTCAATTGTTGATTTTACAACGAAAAAAAATAAGTAAGGAATAGGAGATACTTCGAAAACCTAGCATAAAACTGCCTAGGGACTTATTACAAATCAAGCTTATACAAGTTCGATTTTTATTTTCTATTTTCCTAATCTTCGTTCAATCCACACCTGCCTATCATGTCTTGTCTCCACCAATCACAACGCGTCGACTAAATAGCTTTTGCCAATGATGGAAGAGCTTACGGCATACCATGACCGATTGCGCCAATTACAGGGGACTGGCACTAATAATTACTGAACCAAGATCGATGCCGCTTCCGAAGAAGGATGGAACGTATGTCAGTGTGGTCAAAGATAGAAGGGGAAGATAAAATTCGAGGGGTGATAAAAGGTATCTGCTCACACATTTGTTTTTGGTTAGGGTACTGTCGATTTCGGAGTAAAATCTATGGGATAAGAGACCAATGCGCCAAGATTATGGTTGATTTTTTTTTCCAAAAGTTCAAAGTATTTTAAAACTTGTGCCTTGCCATAAATAATAATGCATCGTGTTCTGAAACAGCACTTAAAAAGTTGTCGTAAATCTACCGAAATCATGGGTTTTTGAAAACTTTGCGCACGATTATTTTCAAGGTGATAGTTACTCGTACCTTTTATTTTTGTGATTTTGCAGTGGACACAACTAAATTATATCATATTAAACTTTATCAGTACAAAATACCAAACTGAACAACTCCCAAAGGGTTGCCAGCATCGAAATATAAATAAATTCCCGCTGCCCAACGAACTGAAAAAAACGTGCAATCAAAGTTTATCATTAAATTGGTGTTCGAAAACAATAATAACGTGATTATAATTACAAAATATGTATAAAATGGCTGGCAACATTAAAGTTTGGGCGGCAATCATTTCAGTGTCCCGTCATGCGGTCATTCGCGTACGGTCAATTGGTGACGCCGATTAATTTCATTACGAAAACGGACGGGTCATGTACTCGTTCAATTTCATTCAATTGGTGATTGTGATCGTTTGGTTTTTGCGTGAATACTGTTATTTTATTCGGCTTTTTTATGTTTTGGTTAAACTGTTTTTGTGTTGTATTTTTTAACCGACTTCAAAAAAGAAGGAGGTTATCAATTCGATGGTATGTTTTTGAAGTGAAAACTTCTTTAGCGGCGTTGTGCACTTTTTTTGGAATGGGTAAAAAATGTTAAACTCGCGTCAGGACACGTGACCTGATAGAAAATTCGTAAGACGGCGCAGGGCGCTTGCGCGAATGTTCGTGTGTGTTTATTACTATTCAAGTTTTCACTTCTGCCGGCACTCCCAGAGTGCAACACGTTGTCTTTTTTTGTTTGTTACGCGATTACTCCGCTAATTGGGACCGATTTTCAAAATTCTTTTTTTGTTCGAAAGGAGATATATCTGAAGTGGTCCCAAAGTCACCAAGTTAGAATCTGATGATTGGATCTTAGAGAAATCGAGGGGAACCATCACATTTTATCGGGCAACACATCTTTTTTCGCAAGTCTTATAAAGTAATTTAAGTACTTGCGTATGGTAATCATCATTTCATGTAGCTGAGCTGATGATGGAAGGTGCAACTCCTTAACAGTAAGGAGTCGACATCGACTAATTCATCGTTCGCATATCTCCGGAACTACAAGTCCCATTTAGTTATTCTTTTTTTGTTGTACTAGATATTGTTCAACATAGGGAATAATGCAAGTTTCTTCAAAATCGGATCAGTAGTTTTTGAGATAGCGAATTTGATTAGCTATTGAGGCGATGTTGCGGGGCGAGATGGAGTGGGAAGCGGTCGCCTCCGTCTGCGAAGCAGTAATGCTCGTGAAGGAGGAGGCGGGCCGCGTGAGGCAGAGGACAGCGTCCTCCCTCCACCCCAGCCGCAGTGGTAGACGCCCACGGCGTCGTACGTCGCAAGACGATCTCCGGCCACCGTAGGCGCGGGCATGCGGGCAGCGAGTAAGTGGCGACTCGCTGTCCGACAACGGACTATACCCGGGTCGACGGCGCGTCGTGTTCCACGCGCGCCTCAAAGAGTGTCAGCGTAGTGACGGGGCCTGTAGACGGCCAAAGCCTGTCGGGGTCGCGGGACTTTTCCATTACCGTGACTCCGGTACGTAAAGCGCTAGTGAAGGACACGTGGATTTTAGTCCGCTCTGCCCTGGGTGGGAAGACTCATTTGATCATTTTACCACGATAAAAAAAAAGCATAACATATTTTTGCGCTTGCCTAGGTTGGTCAGTGGATGGATGGCCGTCTATCATAACAAGTTATATATGTGGCTCGGAAAGTAAAAGGGTATCGTATTTTCTAGTTACTGGGTTGTGTTGGCTAAATAGGCAGTTGTTTCATATGAAATACTGATATTCAGTTGCATCCGGTTCAAAAGGAAACTGACCCTAATGTAGTTGGTGAAAGGCTACGATATAACTTGATGTTTTCTGTTTAACTACTACTAACATTTATCTTAACTTAAAAATAGTTTAAACCCCTGTAACTTTGAGAGTTGAGAAATGTATTATCTAAAAATATTTATGGAGTCATTTCAAATATCTCAGTAAACATTATTGAAGCCATCTATTACGTCTCCAAACGCGTTGACGACCTCATCAATCTCCTTTTTGATAGTGATTTACTGGCAAAATGAATAATCTCAGCCCTTTTCACGAAAATATTTGGATCTCAATCCAAAGCTTAAACGCTGCCAATATTTGACATATCGAAAGTGCACTTTACAAATACCACCTGAAACCTGAAAACTCAACAAGTATTCATTCTGAAACCAAATTCCCATAACACAACTGAGATAGCTCGCTGAATGTTTTAAAAATAGCATTCTATGGCCGTCGTAGGGAAAAAGAAAAATGGACAAAACGAACGCCTAACTTTTGAACGCATCCCGCAACTTTACACTATACACTTGCATTCGAACATGGTTAATGAAATTGAAACCTTATATCCTGCCCCATAAGCTATAAGGAAACTTTGTATAGGTTTATGTTAATGTTGCTGAATAAAAATCCCGAATCAATTCGGTAAAAACTTATTCGGTTCGGGCTTCTAAAAGACATGTTACGTTTTGACGTTGCGTAGGTAGAATTAGGGGTATAAAACGACTGAAAAGGGTTCGAGTAAGATCTATCTGTTGCGTAAATCTTTAGTAAACGAGGTTTGGTACGTGGCCAGTCTTGATAGCAATGTATACTTTCCCTTTTACTTGCGTAGGTAGCTTTATATAAACCATTTTCGTAATATAATTTATAAAATTTAATACAAGCAGGAGATTACCGTAGATTTTTGTAACGACAACGTTGGGTTCAGCAAAAGTGGTCATGAAATTAAAAAATATGTCTTTGATATTATCAGGTTTAGAGTGGTTGCCGTTTTCACCGAAATCGTTTACGTTTTCATTAAAATATTTCGTTATCCTTAAAAGGAAAAATAAATTGAAAACTTCGACGATATTAAAATTGAGTTTTGGTAAAGATTAGTAAATTACAGGGCGTTCATGAAAACAGTTTTCTTTTGCTTCTTTATGGATACAATTTTTTCACAAGAATGTGATAGTATTTTTTATAAATAGCAGTCTACAGTACAGCTTTAACCTTTTTTCTAATATTAATACTCGCAAAACTAAACATGAATATTAAAAAAATTCTTGAAATATCCTACTAATGTTCATCTGCCCCCGGTTGACTTACAAGCTGACCCCGTCGTTGAGTAGATAGACGATCAAAATCATCAAGATAAACGTAAGAATTGTGCCTAAAACGAATCACAGCGTGCCATCTCTCTCTTTGTAACAAAAATAGGTTTTATCTAACAATCTTACAAAATCACCTTTAATCTTATAAACCACTTTACTTACCAACCATTTAAACAAAATCACTTAGCCGAAATACCTGTCATAAAAACACGAAATGTTTCGGTTTCTCCTAAAACTCGGAGCAATGGCATGCTGAGTTTATAGATCGCAATAAAACATAAATAGTACGAGTTATAGCTATTGGCCATGTGAACAATAATAACTTTCCCTCAATTGACTTTCACAGCTCACGCGTTTTATGTATAGCATTGGATACAATCGTTCTGTATTGTTTTTAAGATTTATTTTTGACTTCTTTACAGTATTAGAATAATAATTAAAATTACCTACATTATAAATTGCATGTGCAATTGTGCATAATAATTAATTAATAATTGGTGTAATTCGGCCACCGTAGGCGCGCGCATGAGAACGGTGAGTAATGGGCGATACTCCGTCCGATCATGGACAATGCCCAGGTTGATGGCGCGTCGCCATGTTCTACAGGCGCCTCAAAGAGCTCTCAGCCAGCAATATGACAGGGCCCCCTTAGAGGGCCAGAGTCTGCCGGAGTCTAGGGACTGTTTTATCAGCATAGCCCGGAGTAGGTACATTGATTTTATGAACGAACGTACTGTCATAGAAATCATAACATGGATAAGCTTTTTATCCAGGATTTCATTTCCTATGGAACTTTCAAACGATTAGGGTGAAATTTCAAATCAAGATGGCTAATACCCGGATCAACACATTAAAACATTCGGAATAATTTTCAAATTCCGGAAAAATCTCTTAATATACCCGGAATCCCAGAAGCATGTACATATTAATATATACAATTCAGGTTATTGACTCCAAATCAATCTACCAACTCCGGCCTATGCTTATCAGGTAACCGTAGCCCTGACACGTAAAGGGCTATTGAAGATCACCGTGGATTTTAGTCAGTACAAGTCTGACAGTCTCTCCTGTCCTGTCTCCTGCCTGTGTGGGAGAAATCATTTTGATGATTTTACCACGTTTAAAAAAAGGTGTAATTGTAGTGGCAGAAATGTCTTAAGAGGCTACCGCTGCCCTAGAGGCAATTGAAGAAACAGAGTGCAGGACCTTGAAATATGTTCAGATGAAAATGTATGTGTAATAAACCAGCGATAGTCGTACATACGAGTACAAACACTGAACTTTCTATTTACATATTTTGTCATAGATACTACATTCGATCAATCATTGACAGCTCTTCTTTACTATCCTATGAAAGACAAAGACAAAAAAAAACGTAATAAGTATGATGTCAGTATAAGTATTTGAATATTAACTTTTAAGAAAGTTTATTTTGTATTGTTATAAAGAAAAGTTTGGCAACATCTGCGCCCCTAAAAAGGTCATGATGACATTTTAAATTTTCATCACTGGCAAGTTACTTTAGCTTACGAAAAAAGTTAATACGTAGATGAAATTGGGTTTATTTATTCTGTCTGGCAACAATATTTCTTTATTAAAATTTAGACTGTGATGTAATTTGTTTCTGATAAATTAGTTTACATTTCAGTGATTTGTTTTTAGCGTTGATTTTTTTATGAAAAAATAATAATAGTAAGAGCTATAAAAGATTTATACCTTTTTCATTTGATTATGTAGCTACGAGTAAATATAATTATTATAATATGAATCGAAAGTGATAGGTATATTAACCTCTACTGATCTGTCACACTATAACTATCACTCCCTACCTGGAGGCCTTCTGTTCAAGGCCTTATGTTATGCAGCACTTTCAACAACCCTCTTGGTTGTATTACGAGATGCCATTAAAAAAAAACGACGGGTTGCACTCTGGGAGAGCCGGCAGAAGTGAAAACTTGAATAGTAATAAACACATACGAACATTCGCGCATGCGCCCTGCGCCGTCTTACGAATTTTCGATCAGATCACGTGTCCTGACGCGAGTTTAACATTTTTTACCCATTCCAAAAAAGTGCACAACGCCGGTAAAGAAGTTCTCGCTTCAAAAAAGAAAACTATCACTTCACAAATTCACGAGTACCTATTTACTCAAACAACTAATAAAACGCAGTTGTATGATATTTTCTAAACATCATTTTCGTCAGCAAATGTTAGTTTGTCGTTTATTATTTAACCCAAACTACAATATTACACTTTATTTATTTAATACAAAATTAAGTTTAAAATGTGTCAGGTAATAAAAAATCCTCGAAATCTATACACGTTTCTTCAAGGCGTAGTTGAGTAGTAAAAATCCCTGCATATAATTTTCCAATACACGTTGCTTCAGTTCCTTGAAACCATGACATTTGAAAGGAAAGTACAATCGAGCAAAAATACACGGTGTAGCCAGTTGTTACTGTCAAAGAAAGTTTCAAAAGTCAACTGAACCAAACGGATAAGTATAGGTCGTTATAGGTCATGCTGGCTTATTACCATTGATTCTCGCGTTTACCTTGTCCGTTGTGGTTATTATTTGGTAGATAGTACCTGTGTGGTAAATTTGTTTCATCATCTACCGAGCCTGTTCTTGGTTTCCAGTCTCACCTGATGCATCTCTTAAATAGACCGGAGGAGGAGATAGGCTTCCTTAACTTTGATATTGGGTAATATTATGATTTCTCTTGGTAAGCGATTGCTTTTTTTTTTATAGATTCACGTTTGACCACTATCTTGGCTGATGGTAAGCGATGCTGTGGTCTAAGTTGAAGCACGCTTGCCTAGTAGTAATCTATTAGCTAATTATAGCTAGAGGAACAGTGTATAAGACGGGGACGCGAGGTATGATGGGAAATCACACACTTAAGGCAAACTTAACACAATACTCACGTAGCGTAAGTGCCATAGTGACAGCGTCACCTTAGTGTTGTGTTGTGTATGCCTAAAAAGTGTATGTCCCCATTGTACCTCGCGTCCTCGTCTTATATACTGTTCCCCTATCAGGAAACATAGACCACGGTTTGATGGCGATATGAAGTCGGTTAAAGAGTCGGTGGAAATGAATGAGTGGACTTTTATTAATTATATACTTTGTTGAATTCATGTTTTCTGTTTACTCGTCAACAATCAATTGAACAATAACACAATTGTTCGGCGTTAAACAAATTAGAAACGCTATTAATACGACAACTCAAGTGTACTCCACTCTTTAATATAATAATACAACAAAAACATAGTCAATAGCTCTTGTTATCGGCAGAGTTTCAAGTGCTCCAATTAAGAGAAAAAAAACGATCACGTGCCAACTTTCAGGTACCAATCAGCGGTAATACAGACTTCTGAACATTGAATAAATAAAACGATTCCATCATGTAGTTTCCGAAGCACCTGCCAGTGTTAAATATCCAAACAGCGTAACCGCACCTGGCGATAAATCGATAAAAAAAAGGAAAACAAAAGAAATATAGTCTATAAATCGGACCGCAGCGTAATTTACGTCTATTAGGGAATTCAGTTGAAACGCTGTAAATCTCCGGCGATCCCCCAACTCTCCTGCTTTACAACTTTCACTCTCACCTATACATATAAGAATGCTAGGTATTTCCTTTGCGGTGCATTTGATAAATTTTTAAGGGGTCCGAATAGGGCTCGTGGGTTTTGGGAATAGGGGTCTTTCGTCCACCTGATTCATATTAACTCGCTGGGGTCTGCTTCCCCTATTTTGTTAAGAAAATAAAACTAAATTCTGGTTGTTTAAATAGCTGTATAAAGTTACATCACGTTTATGGGTACGTGTTGGGTTAACAAGGTTACATAATTAATTATTGGTTAAGGTCTGCCGTGAAGGTATTTCTTTTGCTAAGGAGGGATATGATATGTGTTTTCATTTCTGACTCTGACTTTCTGAGGGCCTTTCTTTTTGTTGGTTAATTTCATGTTCGTGATTGATCGTGTAGATAGATAGATAGGATACTCTTTATTATGCACATTATACAAATTACAGATACATTTTCAAATTCACAATAAATCGTCTAATGTGTGGTATGATTTTTTCCTTATAGAACCTTTATCCTTGTATCTAATCTTTAAATCTCCGTTTTTTGGCCCTGGTCTGTCAGATGATGTTTGCGTTCCAAGGTCACAAACCGCTTTTAACCTCACTGCATCTTTCACTCTCTTGTTTTAGCGTGGTAATATCATTAAATGATTCCTCCCACCCACACGCGGGAGGTACTGTAAGACTCGTACTGACTAAAATTCACGGTGTCCTTCAATAGCCCTTTACGTTTCGGGGTCACGGTAAATTGTGATTTCCGCGACCGTCTTCAACTGTCCTGAGTTAACTTTCCGAATATTAGTTAAAGAATATTACTTGCCAGATTGATTAACCTCACAGAACCCGATGACAATGTAACCTGTCTAAAAGTTTCCTCCCACCGACATCAGGAAATAATAGTTAAAGAGTAATACGTTGGATTTAATTCAAAGGTGTTTCGGTTCGATGGCCGGGCCGCGACTTGCCCGGGGCACCGCGCCCGGCTACAGATTTATGCGTTCAACTTGCACCAACATAGTTCAGCTTTGTTTCTCTACAAGTTCCGAATTATTAAATAGGAAAGTAGAGAGGGTATCGTCGTTTTGGTATTGGTGGAGTTAGACTTTAGATTTGCTCTGTAAATTGAATAATTTATGTATCTAGCTGTTGCCAACGGATTCGCCCGCGTATTACTCTGAAATCATATCATGGGAACGTCATTGCCGGGATTATCCTATGTTTCTAGGTATTTATGTTATTAGTTCTAATCTTATACATTTTTACCAATAGTTTATCTAAATTCTGATCAATCAACTGACCCTTTATCTTTGACATCCTTCAATTGAAGAAGTATTTTCCTAAGTTACAGAAAGCAAGAGTGAATTGCGAGATTAAGAAGCTTCCTTAAATGAAAACTTTTCTTCACCAGTGATTCTGTTCATTCATCCATTCACAAAATCAGCCTATAATGTTCTTTTTGATGGGTCATAGATCTCCTCCTTATTAGAGGAATTGGGCTGTAATCCACCACGAAGGCCCAGTGCGGGTTACTAGATGTCACAATCATGTCTACAAATGTTTGGTTCTACGACATGTCGGATTTCACACGATGTTTTCATTTATTTCAGTGGTGATGAAATTAATTACACAAAGTTTTGCACTTGACTGGCTTGGCTGGGTGAAACTCGTAGGTCGCTCATTCGACTTGACCAACTTTCATAACATTTAATGGAGCACAACTGCTCTTCTACATTTTAAACATCGCCATGCTTAGATATGTAAATAGATAGATAATAGAAATTTTACTGCATTCCATCATTTTGTCTATTACAGATTTTTGTTATTTTGATGAAAATCTACAGCCTTCTTGAAATCAGAGGCACTGTGATCAGTGTCACTGTAAACATTATTGTTTAAATCCCATAAAGTTATTGTGATTTATTTCTAAAACTAACTTTGGTGTTCACACCTTGCTTCGTACCTCCGACATTTCTCAGCTCATTCGTACTTCGTCAGATAGCGAGTTCATAGCTCGGGATTATAATTTACAACAACGCATGCGCGACCCCTCGCCTCGGTTGATCCATCGCGGCTATTGTTGTTATTGTCTAACGTTACACAGATTACCTGGCTGATTCTGTGTTCACGATGCTATGGGACTTAGTGGTCATATTTTGCTTGTTATTCTATTGCATAGCTTTTATCGCAGGCTTTGAGCGCGGCGACCGAATCAAGAAATTCTGTAACGAAAATAAACCTAACACTGTCACTATCACATCTGTCATGTCAACGTGAGTTAATAAAATTTGAATTAATTTTTTTTTTTTTTTACAATTCACTTGATTGACGTGGCTGACCATAGCCTAATTAGTAGAATAACTTCCCATAGAGCAACGATAGGATGATATTCTCGTTAAATATTCGCGGTAGGCGATAAGTTTTTCTTTTTTTTTCATAATTAAATAAATATAATTGCATAAGTTGATAAGAAATGTTAGGCAACAGCTTTACCGCGGCAGTGTCCGCACGGCACGAGTTCAAATAAATTACAAATATTTGCATGTCTGGATGTTTGTGAGTTTAAACGTTTGTAAACGCACCCACGATACAGGAGAAATACCTACCTAGTGTGGGGCAAGGTATTAAGTACTTGAAAAAGACGCTGGACTGGACATGTGCCATGAACTGAACTTTCTAGTTTCCACTCGAACGAATGGTTGATTTACTGACCTGTCTACTGCATTTTTTTGTTTTTGTTAAGAGGCACTTCATGGTATTGTATACTCTTTTTCAAAACGCTACGTTTCCGTACCGACTGTTTATCCTTTCATACAACAGCGCCCATAAATTTGTTTATTATTATTATGTCACGTTTCTTTCCTCATACAGAAATTATTACTCCCATAATTTCAACGTAACTCAGCACATACGTTTTATTACAAGGGAAATATCTTTATTAAGTCCATAGCATTTGTCTCTTGTGATACCTTATCGCTTGCCCTCGCTTCCTCCGTATAAGACATAATCTCATAAAACTCTTCGTTTACGACCATACCTATAACGTATGCGTTTCATTACTGCTTTTGTACCACCACCGTTTATAACCGTGTGTTAAAATACAGCAATGTATACTGTGTAAGTAATTTCGAATGTGTTAATATAGTGTGGGAGTAGGGGGACTTTATTAACCCTAGTCACACTGTTTTAAGTTAACGCCTTGTTATGACTACACTTTTAATGTGACTTTTCTTGTTATAAAAGGATTATTTTGTGGTCTTATCAAATAATATTAATCGTTGTCGGTGTCTCTTGGTTGTAGAAGTTAGTTGTTCTTTTTATTGCTGTGGTATAATACGGCATGTTAAAGGTTAGATAGTTAATGTTGATAGCCGGCTGTAATTGTTAGGGGTTTTGTTTTTATTATTCTGTTTCATAGTTAGAACTTTGATTCTTATTAACATTAATTAATTAATATGAATCGATCGTAGTTGCTTGCTTGTCGGTCTTCTTTTTTTTTTACGTGATAAAACCATCTAATGAGTCCCCCACCCAGGGCAGAGTGGGAGGGATTGTCAGACTCGTACTGACTAACATCCACGGTGTCCTTCAATAGCCCTTTTCGTACCGGGGTCACGGCAATTCGTAAGTCCCGCGACCCCGGCAGGCTTTGGCCATCTAGGGGCCCTGTCATACGGTTTCACCCACCTAAAAACAGAAATTGGTCGATCTCGGTCTTCTAGATCTCTTCAAAGTTAGAGTGAACAGGCTTCTTTTAGGTAAACCCATGTTAAATAAAATAAATCTTTTCTAAAACCGCTTTCCGCTTTCGCTTATTTAAAACACAAATATAAAGAAACAGTGAAAAAACTGGATCTTTAAGTCACAGTCCAAATAGTCGGCACATCTAAACCATATTCAGAAACTGTGAAATGTTCAGTTTTACAAAAGCTTTTAAGTGTTTTTCGTTAAAAAATACCTTTTTTCTTAAATGTTGGAATATGCTACAAATTAAAAGCGCTAGGCCCATTATAATTTGGGAAAATAATAAGCATCTATATGACAATCAAAAGTTAAAGATAAAAAATAAAGATGTATTTTAGTAGCTAAAATCTTTACAAAATTACAGTTCCAGTGACTGTGACACCTACTAAAATTACTAATATATTAATTTCGACAAGCATTCGAATTCATCACCTACTTGAATTTGAAGTGTAAAATTCTAATTATATTACCCTCAATACTAATGAAGATAATTCCTAATGAGCTCTAAACATTTCTGACGTTTATTGAATTAGCTGGTAACAGCAACATCCACTAAATATAGACAACACTAAATACTCCTCAACTAATCACCTGAATTCAGCAAAAGCCATTGAACAGACAGAACCTCGAAATACGCAGCTTTTTTATTTTCAATGCACAAAATGTAGACAACTCCGAAACTGGAAAAATACAGTCATGTCCGAAAAAAAATGAAGCCTATCATATTCTATTTTCAACTTTATTTGAATTGAGCTAAGATACACATTTAAATGTGTGAGCAACCTTTATTCAGATCCTAGTTTGTAGTGTACGGAGCATAACGATTCGATTTTCAAAAGCCGAGTGACTCTTCAAACTTACCGATTATTCTATTCGAATCGATAATCGATTCCAATGCGTTGTTTGTTGTTTGTTCATTGACTTTGTTTCAGTTGTATTATTTTGTTTACAGAGAACAGTATTGTAATAAATAGTTTTGAAATATTTTCTCGCCGTTTCTATCTATACATATAATAAATCTGTAGAAGGGTCAATTCTGTACATTGAAAATATTGAAAAAATAAATAGCGGGGGGTGTTGCTGGATCGATACCAAACCCAAATACATGATTAAAAAAATTTTTGTCTGTCTGTCTGTCTGTTTGTGCAGGCATCACGTGAAAACTAACGGTTCGATTTCGATGAAACTTGGTATAATTATTCCTTATTATCCTGGGCATAACATAGGATACTTTTGATCCTGGAAAAATACGCAGATAAAAAATCTTATTTTTCAGTTTTATTCATAGACATTGTACTGTAGAACCGCGAACACACGTTGCATTACCCGCAGTGGATTCAGCGCCGTAATATTTATAAGATGTCATTGTCAGAGTTACTCAAAATGGAGAAATAAGCCAACCACGCGAAGACCGACATCCGCGCGGACGGAGTCGCGGGCGAAAGCTAGTTTCAAAATAAGTGCGATAAAAGTAAAGTCACAATACAGTAGGAGTGAAACAGTGGAGATTATTTCTCATTTCAAGAGGCATTTAAATCTTTATTTCAGCAATTCATTCCTTTATACTAAGCTCAACATGATACAGAAATAGAATAGAAAGAGCCACTTTCCATCAAAAAGATTTCAATATAGCACAAAATTCCAAAACATATTTAAATAAATCAAGACTTATTTGATCTTTGGCGCGGACTCATAAAGCTGTAAATAGCCGAGCGACCGTATGAACGAGTTGAATGGAATGCGAACGAGTGAATGAAGAGCTCTGAACACACGGCCATTAGTCAACTACAGCCGACCATTATCCTAATGGGATCTCTAACCGCCCGGCCGTTTGATGAGATAATACAGTCACTGATACATTTGAACATTTAAAATCGTGTATTTGAACAAATCTGGATCGCTGTTAATTTGACTTTCATGATAATCTCGTATGAAATTGCTCTGCCGATATTATTGATGGCCGGTTTTGATTATATCATTCGTCGTTCCACCTGATATTTATCTTCATGTCCTTTTGTTCGGGCGTCGTTCCGCTCACTTTTAAGAATTGCAGGCATCAGCTTGCTCTCCTCTTAATAATGCATTGAAGATCGCACGTGTGCATATTTTCATGGTACATAATTTATGGCATGATGGGAATACATAAAGAATCGGATGTACTTTTTAAGATAATTTAGCGTCGCTCTTGACGGTACTTTACGGTTTTTATTTTTAGGGAACTTGATCTCCTGCGAATCACATGTGGTCTCGTAAAGGTGTAATTAAATCAAGTGTTGGACTGCGTATTGGCTGCTGATAGACAACCGAGCTTCGACAGATACGAGTAGGTATTGCGGTTTAAAATCGATAATATCCGCTTCCTGTCCAGTTCTAGAGGTCTAAAAAGACAGTTTTACCAGAGTCACAGTCAGAATCGATACAATCATTCTTTCTCTATTCTATTGGTTATAACAATTTACGATATATTTTGCAATTCATAGAGCTCAGGCAAAGTGGAGCGAAGACGTTCGCAAGGTGACCGATAACAGTTGGATTAGAGTAGCAGTGATAGAGAAGCCTATGTTCAGTTCAGTGGACTGCTATAGGCTGATGATGATTACTGTTAAAGTAAAGAGTCCCCTTTACTAGGTCCGCAGACATCTTTGGTATAATTATATAGGTAACAAGAATCCAAACAAACAGGCTGAAACATAACAGAGATTAATAATGTACTCCAAGACCGTAAGAAAAAAGAACATTAAAAAGACAGCTATTCCCAAAACATTCGCAACAAAACATCATTCACTCGTTCACTCGTTCAACATATGTTCAGAATGAGACGATCTCGTTCCCGAGTACAATCAGATAGACAGCTCATTCGAATAATCGATTCAAGCGCCCGATTCACGTCACTATACAAACGGACAGTGTTGTCGTTGGCTGTTGTCCGTTGCGAATTCGAAATTTGAATTTGAAAAGAATTTGAATGGAATGGTTTCAATTGGAGGGAGTATGTTCCATCATATGTTGTGACGTAGTTAGAAAGACGTGTTCTAGTTTTAAAGTTTAATCCAAAAAAGGGATTTCGATTACTTTCGGTTTCGAGAATAACGCTGTGCAAAGCTGAAAATAGTCAGTAATGACTTCAAAAGGTCGATGTACAATATTTATCACCAGTACATTAAAAAGCACTGTAGGATAATATTATCATAGCCCTATATAGATTCTTCCTTCTTTTGGCACATGTAACTTGGGGTCACAAAAAACATTTCGTTTTAGTACAGTCTCATGCAACTTTTGAATTGACCCAAATAGACCATTCAGCACTACGTTTTGCACAACTGAAAGAAAATTCGTAATAAGTATTTCTTTAGATAAGTTACAAAAAACTAGTTAACTTCACTATACGTAGTAAAATACAATTAAAGAAATATAGAATAAGAAATGTTAGTGAATTATGTTATTACAAAAGTCACACACTGTTGAGACGGAGAACATAATTACTTCCTCACATACAGGCTGTACAAAAAACGTGCTATCTACACATTTAAACATGCGTACAACATTTGCAACATGCACATTAACAACAAACAAATGGCTTCTCAAACAATATACAAATGTAAGTACGACATTACTATAAACCCTGCGTTAGCTGAGCGCTTACCACTCATTCCCTATATAGGTTAAGAAGGAGTACCAGGGCTTACACTATGAAAACGCATAAAAGCAACGTTGGTAGGCCGTCACGCGAGCTCGGCACGCGAATCAAGTGCCGGTTCGGTATGACGAATTTTAATTTGACTCTAGCCGAACATTTTATCGATTTATGATCAACTGTTTAAGTCCATGTCCAAGGTATGCAGTGGTTGCTTTTCATCAAATATTTGTTCCACACAGAAATCGAACCGTGGAATACGACACGTAGCGTAGAAGCCATTCGGTGAGCTACTATGCCAACCATGCTTCTAATTCTTTTATGAACAACTTTACACATTGGTAATTAAACTACTTACAATACTTTGTACAACACATTTATGACTGCTACTTCTTCAGCCAAAGGTAATCTTTCTAGTTGAACTGGCAAACGCTGATTAAGCAATCCATATTTCTACAATGACTTTCCACAGGACTGTCATAACCTTTCGGCAATATATTTATGGGTTTTCCAATACCATATTTTTTTCAAAGTCCTAAAAGCTGTAAAATAACAGCTGCAATTAGTATTAATCATTTCAAAAACTTTAAGTTAACAAACCTTACATAAATCCGATCACAGAAAAACGTAGCAGCAAATCGTTTAACTGTTTCTCCGTCTCCGAGCAAAAGTAAATTATACGCAACTCTAAAACGAACATTTTAACGAACCGATAAATAAAATGAAAAAGGAATTACAGGTTTTTTTATTCGGCATAACGAGGCGGGGACTGCAGAGCGAGCTTCCAGACGTAATGAAAGCCTGGTACATTATTTTCTATGCAATTATAAACTACACACGAGATAGCACGTTTTAGCGCTTATAATACATTTTTAATTAATTCATAGACGTTTATATGAAACTATTTTCTTCTGGAATGTGATTGTCATTTATTTAAAATGTTTTGTTAAGGTTAAGTAGTAGTAAAAATTTTGACTAAAGATGAATATTAAATGTTCTGGAGGAGATAATTCTGTAAGAGGAATATTGAAATTCTAATATACAGGAATATATGTGGGCAATCCGTTAGAGGATAGTAGGGGTCAATGATCCTCTACTGCCCTAAACGGATTGCCAACAAATGATTACCAATAACTCTAACTATTTCAAATTTACTGAATCATTACATAACAAGTTTTAATATTTTGTAGTGAGTTTCTGATTAGTGATCATTTGACAGTCTTTTTAGCTGCACCCAGGGTGCGATGTCTCATTAGTTGATTTCACAACCCCAAAAAAAGGCTTTGCAATTTAAACTAGTATGGACACATAAACTAAAAATTGTTTTCTTTAAAAATGTCCTCTGATTTCTATTAAATAAGTAAGAATCAAGCAACTGTAATCTCCAAGAACAAAGTATTCTGAGAAATAAGGCCACACTTTGAAACAGCATTCAATGGTGTCAAAATTACCGCCTTCAGCGTCAAATACCGAATCGACTTTAATGTCCCATAATTTTTCGCTCACATCAGATGCAAATTCGCAACATCAAATCGTATGAAGACGGGTATAAAAAGTTTAAAAAATACCCCCTTTTAGCCTAAGGTAACAGGTGAACACCGTAACGGCGCAAGCGCATCTGTCTTATGTCTTCCAATATGGTGGAAGGGGTAATGATAGGATGTTATTACGAAATACGTTAACTAGGGTTGTTAGTTTTTTTTATTCGTCGTGCACTTTCTATTAATAGCTTCTTTGTTACCGTTATTTGAAATGATTGTAGGTTTTTACCCCCGATAACGTGGTTTGTTAAGTTTTATTTTGCACCATAAGGACAATGTGTAAGGCCTTAAGTCTGTTGCATCCTGTTAGAATAACAGTCGAACTGAGCTTACTTTTTTTTCTTTTTTTTTTTACGTGATAAATCATTACATGAGTCCTCCCACCCATGGCAGAGCGGGAGGGACTCACAGACTCGTACTGACTAAAATCCACGGTGTCCTTCAATATCCCTTTACGTACTGGGGTCACGGTAATTCGTGAGTCCCGCGACCCCGGAAATAAGCTTACTTGAGAAGAAGCTGAGCATATTGATTGGGGTATTTCCATACTTTTACATGACTAAATAACATTAAATTATATCTTAATCTTTCTATATGAAAATATAAACAACTGACATTTACAATCAAAATAATTGTCTAACGACAAATATAATCATTTAATATTTAATGACACTTCAGTTACAAATGAAGACACGCATAATTACTAAAATTATAATACATAAACAGTTTGACGGCACGTTTGGCGCAGTGGCTGAGCAATTGGACTGCTGCGCTGCGTGTCGCGGGTTCGATTCCCGCACGGAACAAATATTTGTATGATCTACAATTAGTTGTTTCGGGTCTGGGCGTTTGTGTATGTGAGTTTATATGTTTGTAAACGCACCCACGACACAGGAGAAATTCCTAGTGTGGGGCAACGTTTTTTAAAAAGAAGAAAAAAAAAGAAGTGAAATATATCCTAAATTAATTACAGTGTAGGTCGCACTTATCGACATGCTATCTCAATCTAAGTCGGTTGCCTCGACCAATTATGTGTTCCGATTAGGACCTGTTTTTTTGGGTTAATGTAACAAAGAATCAATATTTGTCAGATCAGGGATCTTCAAGTAATTTTGAGAAGAATGAAAAAATAAAACCTTTATGGATTAATAAGCAGTAATCTATATTCCACTATGAAACCTGTAATACTATCTGTGTTAGCGTACTCATAATTATAACGTATTTGCTGTTTTTTTTTTCGTTTTGAGTATCATGGCTTGTTTTGTAATTTACTAAGAAGGCACATATCAAGCTTTCAAGAAAATGTAGATAGGGTGTCAAAGTTTAGCCTAAATATGTATATTTATCCTAATAATTTGATTAATAACACATAAACACCTCTAACCAACCCAAAAAGAATATCACATCCACTCCTACAATACATTTATACCCATCATTACACTCCTAACACGAATGATTGACCGAATGTTTCCGCTCAGCTACCTTCATTCACTCACTCCGAGGAGAAGCTGAGGAAAACGTTCATCGTTCATCAATCATACTGGCCCTGCCGTGATTAGGTAATGAATAACTTTAGGTTATCATTAAAATTTATTGCTAAACACCCTAACTGTGATTAGGGATTCATTGTGGTGGGGAAGAAGAAGAAAGTGTTAATATACTGAACTGACTAACTGAACCGACCAATTAGAGGATTCATTTTAAATTAAATTTAGAAATAATAATTATGATGTAAGTTTTTTTACTCGAAAAATTACGTCTACTACTACTTAATATAAAACTAAGTCGCTCCTCACTGTCTGTCTGTCTGTCACTATGTATACTTAGATCTTTAAAACTACGCAACGGATTTTGAGACGGTTTTTTAATAGATAGTGTGATTCTAGATAGAGGAAGGTTTATATGTATAATACATGCATAATATAGTAGAGATTGCACCCGTGCGGAGCCGGGGCGGGTCACTAGTACATATTAATATTGCACCTGGTTTACAAGGTGTATCAAAATACCAAGTTACTGGATTGTGGAGATTCTATAGACACTCGCTAGATGCCAAGCCCAATTAACAAGAAAAAAAGCTGGCTAAAGGTAGTGAATAAAGTCTGGTATGCCTGTGGAGATCAAAAGAAATAGGAATGCTATTTCTTTGCACAGATCTAAATGAAAGTGGAATTTCTAGTTTTTTTTTTAGATTGGTCGAAATAATTATATCAAGAGAAAACGTGAAATTGTTGGAATTCGTACTAAATGGAAAAACCTTAGGAATGATTGAAAACCTAATATGTAGGTCATTTCAACAAACCTTTAAAAGGAGGTTCTCCATTCCTAGAAATCTTTTGTTCTAAATTCAAGTGCCATAGTTTTATTTTTCTTTTTACGAATCCAAGCCACGCATTAAGATGCCATGTTAAAATATCGCAATTAATACTGACATGTTACAAGTCATTAAGTGTGCTAATAACCTCTTCAATCAATCGACTGCATGCACTTAACGTATTCACGCGAGCTTATGTCATCTTGTTATACAGGCTTTATACGGCTCAATTTATAGTAAATTCAAAACATTACCGTCAAAATATTAAATCATACAACCCTGTATGTCACGCAGTGAACTATGGAAAGGTCTATGCTTGTGATCTCGCTACAGGATAAAATACGGAACGAGGTCATTTGGCTTAAGACCAAACTGACAAATATTGTCCGAAATTGTTAATTTTTTTTAAAAAAAAACGTTGACCCACACTAACGTTGAAGAAATAAAGGCTCACTGCTCGTTCCCCGCAGGTTATAGCGTGATAATATGTAACCTATATGTTGACCCGAATTCTTAGTAATATTCGTGCATGGATTTACTTCAAATTTGAAGTAAATCTATGCAGTACTTTTTGAATTTATCCCGGACATATACATACAAACAGACAAAAATTCTAAAAACTATAATTTTGGCTTGAGTATCGATTGTAGATAACACCCCAAGTATTCTTTCAAAAAATATTCAATGTACACTTTTGACTTTTCTACCATTTTATTACAATTATGTATAGATTGACACTGATTGATTAATTTAAAGCACAAAAGCGTTGAACCCATATCTTTCACACACGCAAATGAATCTGATATTAAAGTAGATTGCTCCCATATAGTCATTAAGTGATTCGCAGAACATGACGTAAGCTTTTACATGAATCAGTATTAATTAGCATGCGTAGTTTTATTAGTTAGCCGGCGAACTGTCAGCATTTTGATGAATTATTGTACTTGACAAGTTATTGGTAATGGCTTATCTAAGTAACGTGAATCATAGTAGAGAAATCCATTAATTTGGCAAAGTTTCTGAACAAATTAGAAAGATGGACTGCAAATGAAAGCTAGGACCACCGAAGTTGACGGGGCCCCTATAAAGATCAAAAGTCTGTCAGCCAGTCTAGTTGCGGATTGTCGAAACGGGAAACCATGACCCTGAAATGTTAAGGGCTTTGATGGATTTCAGTCAGTAAGAGTCTCACAGTGCCTTCCGCTCCATCCAGTGCGGGAGGAAACTGTTGCCTTACCGTCATTTTGATAAATGATTTCACAAGACAAGTTATTGGTGATAGCGGATCTAAATAACGTGAATCATATAACAGAAAATCATTATTCATTTTAAGTTTTTGCAAAATTTTTGATTGATCTTGTGGTAAGTTTTTAATATATGATTTATCTTCCTTAATACGTTATGATTATTATAATAAGCTATTATTCATAGTCATGATCTTAGTAACGGTTTGTGATGAGACACGGGTCACGACCCAGGGCAACTGAGTTATTCTCACTTCTTAGTAATAGCACCCATACTGTGTTCTTCTATGATGATGTTGTTTAAAAAATTGACAGAGATTAACTTATTAGTTTCATTGGAATTGGAACTCGAGTCTTTTCTCCATGAGAAGGAATGGGTCGTAATCTATAGTGTTTAGTAGATCTCACAATATCTATATACATATAATATAAATGTTATGTTGGTTGGTGTACGTTACAAAGACTCAAAAACTTCTGCACCGATTGAGCTGAAATTTTAGCATGATATGTAATCCGCATCAAGGATTGTTTTTATCTATTTTTTGCATCAGTCACATATCCTCGACCGCGATAAAACCTTTTTTTTGTGCCACAGCGAAGCGTGGTAGGGTACAGCTAGTTATTTATATATTTAAGCGAGAGATGCCTTTTTTATCATGGTAAAATCATCAAATGAGTTCTCCCACCCAGAGCAGAGCGGGAGGGTATGTCAGAGTCGTACTGACTAAAATCCACGATGTCCTTCAATAGCCGTTTACGTACCGGAGTCACGGTAATTCGACACAGATTCACAGCGAAAGAGACCTAGGAAAAGCTGGCGTGACGACATAGACGCGTTCATGACAAATTGGCCAGATAAAGCCTCACACAGGGAAGAGTGGAAGGTTATGGGGGAGACCTTTTCGCAGCAGTGGGACAATACAGGTAAAAAAATATATTTAAGATTATAGGCTGCATTAAGACATGTTATGTCTTAATTTTTTTATAAGACACACGTGACATACCAATTAAATCTCTACGAGTATATTTTCTTTCAGATTTAAAAAGCTTTCACTTCAAAATTATAATAATAGAATTAATTGTGACATCACCAATTAAAGTCCCAATTACTAGAAATACTTTCATATCATCCTTATCCATCTGTCTATTGACTAGTACCATAAGTAACATGACAAGCACATCTAAAACAGTAGAGAACCAAGCACTGTATTTCATTCGAAAATTCCCGCGGTAAATCTATTAGTAAAATAATGATAAATATTTTATAACAAATAATTATGATTGATTCGAAGTCGGGACCCTCAACATGCCAAGCCCGGGATATTAATTAAGAAACTAATGGGCGAAAAAGAAATAAAAGGTATCGCTGCACGGACAAGTGATGACCTCAGGTATGGTCAGCAAAAAGGGTTGGTCAAAATTAATTTGTTTAATAGTTCGGAGATTTTTAATTTTTTGATGAATAAATAGTTGGTTAGTATTTTTTTTTCTGTCACGTAATTTGGAATCTTCCAGTTACGTGATTTTGAACATTAGAGTTCCATCTTTTTACGACATGATTGTTTAAAAAAAAATTATATTTATTTTCTCATTCTTTTAAATCTTCCATGACATTCTATTCAATTCAATGCATCAATGATTGAAAATTATGAATTGATTTTGTGAAACATGATTTTTCACACCAAATCAACGCACAGCTCAAACCCATGGACAGATCGGGTTAAAAGGCGTATAGGTACAAGATTTTCGAAAATTCGTGCTAAAGTCCGGACGTGAAGCAGGAGGAATTTCGTACTTTAACATGTCACTACCCGTCTCTGTCACTCCTGCGTAAAAATAATGAAATGAAAATGAAATCTCGCTCGCACACGCGGCTCTGTGACAGGTTAAAGTACGAAA
This sequence comes from Agrotis puta, assembly GCA_943136025.2. Taxonomy (NCBI): domain Eukaryota; kingdom Metazoa; phylum Arthropoda; class Insecta; order Lepidoptera; family Noctuidae; genus Agrotis; species Agrotis puta. The sequence goes on along the minus strand of OW964176.2, from coordinate 4,120,826 downwards.
TTCCTCCTGCTTCGCGTCCGGACTTTAGTAGGTGAAATAAAAGTCCTGGTGGCTGGTGTGGGTTGATATCAACGCCTACGAATGTAAAGGTTTCATAGCGCTGTCTTTGAGGATCCCCAAATTAAGTCTAAGAATATGATATGGTGGGCGTTAGGAAACATTGTCATGAATTGAGACTGAAGTCAATATTAGATAGATCTTAGAATAGAATAGTATAAAGCATGATCAGCTTATAGTGTTCCCTCAGTTCCTTTATGTTAGAGGGAGTGGGGTGTAATTCACCACTTGGGCCCAATGCGAGTTGGTACCTATCACATGTCTACAAATTTGTGGTTCTAGGACACGCGGTTATATTCACGATATTTTTTTATCACAGTTTTACAAACAGTAGTGATGAAATAAATTACACAAAGTAACGCGTCTGGTTGGATGTTGTTACCATTGGGCCACTGCACTACCTCAGAAAATATATTTTTAAATTAGGTAGATATTTTAGCAGGTTCAAGGGTGACACACGTAATTTAATTTCAGCCTTCGACATGCGTGCTAAGTTTTCAAATATTTCAATCAAAATTCATCCTTCGTGTTTGCGTTGAATATTAATTCAAACCATAAAAGAAAAATGTGGCTTAAATGAAACTGTAATAAATATTTAACTAGCGTTATTAAAAACTTGCAATGAATTCATGAATTGAATTTTAAATAGCTAAAATATTTTTTCATAGTGGGCAGTAAAACGAGATGAAAAATATTTTATTTAATAGTGAACCACAGTTGAAGGTCTAATGGAAGAATTTTCTTTATTTAGAGAGTCTATTTTATAGTAATTTTAATCTTAGCTGCTTTCAACAATCGACAGAAAACGCACACACGTGTAACCTTCTTCTGCCTTGCCGTTCCCTTTGGAAATAAATAGAAACAACAAAGTTTGTCTTATTATTGTTTTAACCTTCCTGATAAAAAAAGTAAATGTTTTACAAATCTTTATTGCCATAGTTCAACTTTACAAACTTTACACATTGGTGGGTATTTCTTTGCCTTTGTCAAAGGCTTTTAAGCGATTTGGTTTTTTTTTTAATGCAGTGAAGGATGCCTTATGCATATCGCACCATTCAGAGAGTTGGCAGGATAAAATTGCAGTTGCGATGGCAACTATGTTGTCTACCCATCTCGTCGTCAAAACTTATCTTATTAATTTTAATAAGTAAGAGTTTTCAAGCTGTTTTTGCTAACACTACCTCTGATTATAAGGCATCGCTCACATCGCTCCGTTATGACATGGGCGTTATCTCATAAAGCATCCGAACACATGGAATATAGCACCATTGTGTAGAAATGCCTGTGTTAATATAAAGAAAAATATTTATTATGTATTTTCACGCGAAGTGTGAGCGCACAATATTGATGACTCAGATCATCGATATTATGAAAAGAATAAGATTTTTAATACTGCAAAATTTGTTGATTTAATTGGACATTTTAGCCATCGTGCAGAACATTTTGTAATCAATCCTCTGGTAACAAGTGCAAAGGAATATAATGTTAACTTACATCCACTTTGACTTCACGTCTCGTTCAAGGAATGAGACACACGATGAAAATTTCGTCTCCCTCATTGCAAAAAGAGTATCCCCTGCCCCCAGCCAAGTTGCAAACTATAATCGGAAACACTCGGTACTCCCCAATAGATTTTCAACTTTGTAGCCTATTGTTTGTTATCAGCCCTGATCAGATTGTACTGTATGTAGAGGCCTATTCGCTAGATTTGTTGGTTGTAAGAATAAGCATGACATCAAGTATAAATAAAGTTCATAAAGCGATACAATCGCCACTCATCAATAATGTTACGTGTGAAAACACAAACCTATGAATTACAAGCTCTACTCACCCTTTTTTTTTTTTTTTTTGCGTGGTAAAATCATCAAATGAGTCCTCCCACCCAGGGCAGGGCGGGAGGGACTGTCAGACTTGTACTGACTAAAATCCACGGTGTCCTTCACGAGCCCTTTACGTACCGGGGTTACGGTGATGGGTAAGTCCCGCGACCCCGGCAGGCTCTGGCCCTCTACAGGCCCCGTCAATGTGCTGACACTCCTTGAGGCGCGCGTGGAACACAACGCGCCGTCGACCCGGGCATGGTCCATGGTCGGACAGCAAGTCGCCCATTACTCGCTGCCCGCATGCCCGCGCCTACGGTGGCCGGAGATCGTCCTGTGACGTCCGACGCCGTGGGCGTCTACCACTGCGGCTGGGATGGAGGGAGGACGCTGTCCTCTCCCTCAGGCGGCCCGCCTCCTCCAGCTCTACTCACCCTTACTGTAATTACCCATAAGGATGATGTTTTACAACTTTACGGAAAAAGTAAACATTTTGACAACGTAAAACTACCAGAAAACATTTTAATAATGCGGTAAAGCCTTTAATGTCAGTAATGATAATATTAAAGTGCCGGTTGTGTGGTCAATTTGCCAATTTAACGACTGTTTTTGTATGAAATAATTTTTAAAAGAGAACGTGCCTTTACTATGAAATTGTTTGAAAAAAGAACGTTACCTTTAAATTGTTTTCAAAATGGCGTCATATTTTCTTAACCACCACGTTTTATAGATGGATCAGTGGTTAAGCATGGCAGTGCAGAACTTTCACTGTTAATTTACCACCGAAAGCAGTATGCTGGATTATCACCAGCAACCCAAAACCATCTTTATTGTGACAATTGTATAGATTACTATGATTTTGCCTGCGATGTAAAATAATAAAAAAAAGCAGACATGAAGGATACATGTTATCTGTGATGTAATGTTTTTTTTTTTTTTTTTTTTTTTTTTGTGTATGGCATCTCGCAGGTCAACCTAGAAGAGGTTGTGAGCTGCTTAACCGGACTTTTCTGTAGAGATGCCTTAAATTACTTTAAGGCCTCCAGCCAGAGCTTACAAACTAAATAAAAACTACAAACTAAGTGACCGCACGCTAAGGGCACCCCCTGTGGGGTTCGGACCTCGGCTTAGGGCGTCACTGAGAGAGGACAGCAAGGGACAGGCTGGATCACAATGGTTCATTATTTAGGGACTGATTTTTTAAAACTCTACGGCTCAGCATCGCGGGCTGGCTCTTGCGAGGGACGGGGAGGGCATTGATTCGGACGTCGCGACGGTCGTCCTCGGCGGCGAGGACGGAATGACGGGATCGGTTTACGCTAATGTTTTCTGAGCGTGCTAGTTTCCCTACTGCTCTCCTGGAGGAGAGTGATGGGGTCATCGGGGGTGACAAGAGTATGCCTTGGTCGGCGAATTTTGCTGATACGAGACGGTTCGTATCGAGCGGCCGCTGCGACTAGGGGATTGGGGTGCCTGATGGCAGAGTCAAAGAAACGCTTGGAAAGGCGTTTCATGAATTGGAGAATGGTGGGGATTTTAAGGTCGAGGTGGAGGCTATCGTTGCGGACATAGAACGGGGCTCCCGTGACTTTCCTAAGATAACGGTTTTGAAGGACCTGCATTTTGTAAAGGTAGCGGGGATTGGAGTGCGCGAATATGACACCGGCATATGTCATGATGGGGCGGATTACAGCGGTATAGAGGCGAATTTTGCATTTAAGCGATAATTTGCTTCTCGCTGTAATCATGAAGTGGAGCCTGCTTACGGCAAAGGCAGCCCGATTACGGGCTGCTTTTATGTGGGCGCGGAAGGACAGGTTACTGTCGAGGATAACGCCTAAGTACTTGGCTTGCTTCTCCCAAGGGATAGGCTTACCGTACATGGTTATCGGACTGAGGGGGCGGAGGGGAAGTCTTTTGAGCGGCGACCTAAAGAGGACCGCCTGACTTTTATCAGGGTTAACCTCAATTCTCCATTTCCTAAACCAGTCGCCGAGGGCGTTGGCTGCGGATTGGAGGGTTTGGGCTATAGCGGTCGGACTTTGGCCAGTGTAATATATGGCCGTGTCGTCCGCGAAGAGGGCTAACTGAGCCTTTTTGCTCTTGGGAATATCGCTAGTGAACAGCGTGAATAGGAGGGGCGAGAGGACTGAGCCTTGGGGGACACCGGCTCGGATAGGGTGAGGGGAGGAGAGGGCATTCCCGATGCGATAGCGGAATGTGCGATCTGACAAAAAGTCTCGTAAGATGAGCACGAGACGGTCTGGCACACCCATTTGGTAGAGCTTATATAATAAGCCATTGTGCCAGACCTTGTCGAAGGCCTTCGCTATGTCGAAGAATAGACCACCAGTCATTGCACCGCGTTGGAACCCAGCGCTAATGTGCTCGACTATACGGTGGACTTGATGGATGCACGAGTGACCGGTCCTGAAGCCGTATTGCTCGTGAGGAATGAGGCACTTGGCATCGGCAAAATCTCTGAGTCGCTTATAAATAAGTCTCTCGTAGATTTTGCCGAGAACGTTCAGGAGACTGATGGGACGGTAACTCGTGGGCTCAGACTTGGGCTTGCCTGGCTTAGGGATACCGATAACAGTGGCCTCTTTCCATGCCTGGGGAAAGATATTGTTGGTCAGAGCGCCATTGAAGATGGCGGTCATTAACATAACGAGCTGGGCGGGGAGGATTTTAAATACCCTATTATTGATACCGTCCGACCCGGGAGCTTTCCTGGGTCGGAGACGTTTTATGATGTCCTGCACTTCGTCTGGAGTGACTGGAGGCAGAGGATCATCAGGGTCTTCTACGGGAGGGAGGGAGGTCCTACGTTGGACTTCAGAGTCGACCTTGAGGAGGTGACTTTTATCTACCGGTTGGGTGCTGGGAGAGCACTGGGATTCCAGACTGTCGGCCAGGCATTCGGCTTTTTCAGAGTCGTCAAAGGCGACGCTCTTATCGGGACGGTTGAGGGGAGGCATAGTGGCCTCTTCGGTGGCACGCAACTTTCGTTGCAGCTGCCAGAAGGCTAAATGGGTGGGCTCGAGATCGCTCAGCATCTCATTCCAGCGGTTCGAGCGAAGCTCAGCGATGCGTTTCTTTACAGCACGCTGTAAATTGCGCATGTGAGCCTTGTTCGAGTCGCATGGAAAGTTGCTGTAGGCACGGATGGCCGCGTTCTTCTCGGTTATCAGTTCACGTACGTCATCGGGAAGTTTCCAGCGATGATCGTTCATCTCTGGGACTTCCCGTGAGCAATCCGTCAGTACGGATTGCACGTGTTCTGTAAACGAGTTGATCGCGGCCGTCGTGTCCGCGACGGAGACTATGTGGTCGGGGATAGAGTCCAAGTGAGGTGACGAGGTTGATTTCAGCTTATCGCTTACTTTCTTCCAGTCAGTTATCACTTTGGTTGGAGGAGGCTGGCTGGGGTCGGAGGGACCCGAGCGAGGGATTAAGTGCAGGAGCACTGGACGGTGGTCAGAGTCTAGCTCGTGTAGCGTCTCAATAGAATGCAACTTGAGGTTGACATTCTTGAGAAGCGCTATGTCAAGCACGTCGGGACGGTGGTTGGGATCACCGGGATAGTGGGTGTGCTCAAGAGGAGCGATGGGGTCAAAGTTTAGTGAGGCGCTTAGATTGAACACTACCTTCCCTCTAGGGGTGGTAGTAGTGCTATTCCAAGCGGGATGTTTGGCGTTGAGGTCGCCCGCCATGATGACGGAGTCGCTCAGGCCGAAGAGGGCTGTAAGGTCTTTGGTGAGTAAATTGTGATCCTCTGCGCCGAGGGCAGGGGGAAGATAGGCGGATATGATGGTGATCGGTTGGTGGCCGGTCATGCCTAACCGACAGACTGAAACCTCGAGAAGAGACTCGAGGGGAGGAGGGATTAGAGGGATGCAATGCAGGGTCCTTTTGAAGTAGATGAGCGTACCGCCCTTGTGACAGCGTGACCTGTCGTTGCGAACTAATTGATAGTTGGCAATTTTAGGGTCACGGTGGTGCGGTTTTAGGAAAGTCTCCTGAACGAGAAGGATGTCTATCTGGTTGTCGCGGAGGAAGGTAGCGATTTCATCACGCTGACCTCTAATGCCGTTGGCATTGAAAAAGCCTAATTTAAGGGATCGTGGTTTAAGGACATTCTTATTTTTAGTAGCCATTGGACTAACTAAACAAGGTGGAGGGCTAAGAGGGCGTCACCCACTCCGGGGTGGGCTTTAAAGATTTTTGAGTATTCCTCAGGACTGCCATTGGAAGCCCTGAGTTGGGCTGCCAATTGACTAGCCTTAGATCTCAAAAACTCTTGGTGGTTGCGGACCGTTTTAAAGGCATTGATTATGACATACATGTCATTGGGATCTACGTCGGGCACATGGCCGGAGGATACCGCGGGAGGGATGGTTTGCGGGGCTGCTGGAGCGACCTTGCGCGAAGGTGCAGGGGCAGTCACGGGAGCCACAGGTTTGGGGGCGGGGGCTTCGAGTAGCCCTGGGGTGGGTTTTGAGGGCGCTGAACCTAAGGCTGGGAAGGCCTTTTGGTGGTTCAATGAGTTCCACGGAGAGGGTCGCTGAGGGCTAAGCCTCTCGGGAATCTGTGAGGAAGGAATCTTCACAGATGGGGATTCCCTCTGCTGGCGGGCGGCAGCGCGCTTTGCCAGTTTGGGAGAAGCAGATTTGGGGGCTTTGGGGCAACCGCGGTAGTTAGCCGGGTGTCCTACTTGGCCGCATAGAACGCAGCTAGGGGGTTCGGTACATAGGGACTTGTCCTTAGGACGGGGACAATCGGCCGTGCTGTGGCCGCCTAAACATTTGACGCACCTGGGTGGTGCGTAGCAGTGGGCCTGACTGTGGCCGTATAGCTGACAGCGGTGACACTGTCCTACTGTGTGTGCTTTATAGGGCTTTTCAATTGAAATGCCCGTCAGGGAGCACACGGATTTGATTTTAAAAATGGGATGGGGACCGGACTCGACAGGGTCGCAAATTACCAACACCATGTCATAGAGATCGCCGCCCCTCGCCTTGTGAAGGCGGTGGACGGCAGAGGTGGGGACGTTCTGGGCAAGGAGGTCGTCTAGGACGTCCTGGGTGGAAATCTCTTTTGGGATCCGCCTTATCACTACACGGGTGGGCTTCTCCTCGGGGAGGGAGTAGGTGTGGAAGGCTACATTCCTTCCACGGAGCAAACGGGAAAGTTCCCTGTAGTCCGAAGACGTAGGGATTATAACTTTGATACCCTGCTGGGTATTAGTGGCTTTAGTGTATTGGATCTTTCGATCCGCACACAATTTAGAGATTTCAGTCCATTTGGACTTCTCTTGAATGAAAATCGGGGGTGGGGGCCTAGGCTTCTTGGTAGAAGCCGCGGGAGCGATTGCCATGGGGCTGGAAGGGCGGCTGGCGGGGGCCGCCGGAGGGGTGGGGGAAACCGGACGAGAGGCCGGAGGGGAGGTCGGAGGAGAGGGGGTAGGTGGGGCTGCAAGGGGTTTTTTCGCCTTGCCGGCTTGGGAGTGTTTCCCTTGTTTCCTCTTTCCTATGACGACTGTGAAGTCTTCGTCGGAGGAGGAAGCGGAGTCGGACTGTTCAGAGTCCGAACTGGGCACTGATGTGTCCATTTTCTCAACAGCATGTTTGGATGTTGAGGGAGTGGGGGCAGAAGTCGCTTTTGCGACAGAAGGGACAGGGGCCGCTTTTACAGAAGCGGTTTTAGGAGGAGGGCCGTGAGAGGCGGGGATTTTTGTCTTTACAGACAGGGAGGTCGATTTGACCGGGATGCCTTTTTCGGCGAGCGGGGGAGATAAGGGGCTCTCGAGCGCATCACTAAAATTAGCGATTTGCTCTAAATCGCTTTCTGCTTTAAGAGCAGCGAAGGCCGAGTCGTATTTACCCTTTAGTAGAGGGTCTTTGATGAGGGTCTCGACAAACTTGAGGAGTTTGTCAACTTTATCCATGTTGTCAGCTTAAAGTGGCCGACATGAGAGTGAAGCTCTCGGGGACCTAACCCTAACAAACCTAACTCCCCGGGTGGGTGGGCCCGGGGGTGAGTAGCCTCCCTGCCGAGGGATTGTGTATGGCAGGGAGGTGTGTACCTACGGTGTGCCCTAAGCTTGTAAACCTGTTGCCAATCTTAATGTGCAACAGGGCCCTATTTGGGTCTGGTGCGAAGGGGTAGACACTCCCAACCGACACCAGGTGTGTAGCTGTGAACGAAACCAGAGACTAGGTTTGACTAGGAGTCCCCCCAAGGCCAAGGTCCTAGCTCCCGACTCCAATAAATTAACCTCGCCCTGAAGGGGTTCGGCGGGATGGATTGGGGCACCACCCTCTTGGCTTCGTTGACACCGTAAGGTTTCCACCAAGAACCACGAAACTGTGGATTTTCCCTGAAGGGGCAAAAACACACGCGGGACGTAAGGGAAATAAGATGAGTAAGAATTGTCCTGAAAAGGACAATTTTTACTCGAGTAGTCTTGACTACTCTCTTGACACGTCGCAGCAGGACACGACGAAATCGCAGCGGAGAACACAGCACTGGCACGGAGCACACACGAGGAGACGTCCGTACGCGGCGGCGGTCGGGCGGCGAAAAATGTGTGATGTAATGACGAAACGCTGTAATGTTATTGTAAATGTGTGTGCTGATCTTATTTTAACTGACGACAGCATTAGGCACAAGGATAGCAAATGTGCATTATGCTATGCCTTTTATCGTTTCCAGTCTGGTTTGAAGCAGAGTTAAGCTGAGTTGAAAATGGTGCTGACTGTCTATCTGACCTTCACAATCCAGCTACTGGTTAACACTATCTAAAATCTCAAATCTATCTATCTATCTATCTATCTATATAATCTATCTCAAACCTCGGTAAGTAAAGGGCTTTTGAAGGATACCGTGGATTTTAGTCAGTACAAGTCTGAAGTCCCTCCCGCCCTGCCCTGGGTGGGAGGACTCATTTGATGATTTTACTACGATAAAAAAAGACCTAATCACAACATTTCTGTTTTTACAGCGTACTTGCAGTATTTGTTGGGACTATTGAATGGAAAATTGAAAAAAGCGCTTCTAGTGTACGAACGAAGAACTATTTCTTCCATCAAATTAACGTCCCTGTTTACTTAACGTCACAAAAACGTAAGAAGTCATACGTGATGATAGACACGCTCTTATGTCTTGCAAAAGTAGGGCCCCTCATTATAAATCGTCAACTCCTCCATTTATATCATCGTCAAAGAAATGGCAGCAATAAAGTTCGAAAACTAGCTTTCTATTGAAGCAAAAACTACAGTTTTGTCTCGTTCCTTGATGAGGGCGTAGACATTCTCACCGGTGCAACTCGTCACTGTCCACTTTCACTTGAAATTTCACTGGAGCCAATAAAAACGGATGAGTGGTTCTAATTACCTGGATTTTTATATCGTGGTAAAATCTTCAAATGAGTCCTCCCACCCAAGGCAGAGCGGGAGGGACTGTCAGACTCGTACTGCCTAAAATCCACCGTGTCCTTCAATAGCCCTTTTTCGTTCCGTTCCGCTACCACCTGGTTTTTTGCTTTATGATTGATTGACAATAATTATATATAGGTACTATATTTTACTGAGATAAATTTTAATTTATTTCGCCGAAGGGCGGTCGTTCGCGTAGTGGGGAAACGTATTTTGTAAAAAATCACATTCGTAACGTGCTGAAAATCAGGCTGTTTTGAATATAATGATTTTAGATTTTGATAAAATTCGTATTAACCTCTCGGGCGTGTTACGTACACCCGGGTGTACATAAGCGAAAACGCCCCAGCGTCTTACGTACACACGTCTGTACATAACAGACAGTCGCTCATTGGACGTAGATTTTTATCATTTTCAATTATAAATCACCCGAGAGGTTAACTTGTTGTTGAAGGTTTTACTCACTCTTTGCACTATTTTGAGTACTGATGGGAGCATTAATTAGCTAGTACTATTTTTACTTTTCTTGATTTGACCCAAGATATTCAAGGTCATAATATCAAATGAGAGAGTTATGATCTTGGACATCAGAAAATACCATATCTCAAGCTTCATACCTCATCCCCAAATGTCCCATTTACTTCTGACCCCACGGGCACCTCGTAAAATCAAGGTTCATCTACACAATAACTGTATAGCAGTAACCTTACGGTAATTTACCGTACTTTACCGGCATTACCGGTAACAATGAGGCTTGGTGGAAACGTTTTATCGGCTTATAAGGCGTACGATCGTGCCCGATTGGCCTATAAGCGCTCTATGAGTGATGTTCTGATCTAGGGTTCAAGACTATAATACAGGCACGTTACAACTTAACTTTGCTTTCATCTGGACTGATAGTAAAATGGATGTGGTTCCGCGCATGTCATAATCGAGGAATAGGAAAGGTCGGCTTTGTTTTGTGTAGGTAGTTTTTGCTGGAGCAGTCTGTTTAGTTCTGTTCTTGAAATAATGATGAAAATTGGTTATTAAAAGATGTTGTTTAATTTTTACTACAAAATTGCCGCTCATTTAATACCTTAAACTTATACAATCAGATAATGATTGACACGAAAGGAAGCCTTAGTACTCTTAAGGGCGCGTAACCAGAAAGTTCGCAACGTCGCAAATTACAAGTTTTAATTAATTTGGTAATTTTACTGTATAAAAATAAGAAATATGGATCTGTAGCGCACTAAACAAATTATATAGGAACGCCATTAAAACACTGAATTTGATGTTGTAAACGTTTCAGGTGTAAAAAAAGCATTTGGAATGTTTCGAAATACTTTTTTTACATCTAAAACTATTTATTCGGTGTGACGATAATAATTTTTGCATTCCCTAAACATTTTTTTAGTGCACTACAGAGCCATATTTCTTATTTCCATACATTGTCAAATTTATTAAAACTTGTTAATAGTTGACAACTATTTGCGACGTTGCCAACTTTAAGAATACGCGCTCTTAAGGCTGTCATCAATTAAGGCAAGGTGATCAACTTACTGGTTCATTTAATTATAGCATAAGACCTACTCGTATGTTACCTACATACCATTCATAAAATTACCGATTCTAACCTCAACTTTGCTGCTTTGTTCTAATATTAGGTGCCATCAATCAATAAAAGTTCCACGGACACACTTCCACAATTAAAATCTCACGTTCACCACCAAAGGCATTGGCAGAAAAGGTATCAGAAAGTGCATCCAAACCGAATTCATCAGTTTACTCCGAGTTTTCCCAAGTACAGTAATAAAATCCGTCAATATTTTGCAACAAGTATATGCATAGAGCGCCTGAGGCAAACACCGAGTCATATTAATGCTGCGCTGACATTTTTTACCAATTTTCATCGTAATTTACGGGTGTTCAGAAATATGACTGGGATCGTGAGTCGACGTTTCCCGACCGACATTTTTTCCATACAATTTTCTCCGAAAGCCGACGGCTACATGTTGGGTGACAGTAATTACACAGTTTTTATAAGAGTTTCAAATATGAGCCGTTTTCTGCTTTAATTTAAAGTTATGGCATTGTTCATAGATGGTCTTGTACTGTGTAATCTTCTAGAAGTTTATAATAATATTATAAAGACGTAAAAGTTAGTCCTTGGGTACTTACTCGAACTATTGATCTAATTCTTTTTTTTTTCTGGTAGGAAGCCAAATTGTTCTTGAGTGCTATAGATTAGAAATTATTATCTATATATCATACATATTAGCTGAGCTATCACGGTTTTTGTCTACCAAGTCGGGAAATGTACAAGTGCGATCGGAAGATGTAATGCGTGAGACACGGGTCCCGTGCAAAAGCAAGTTTAATTTTATTTTTAGATAAAAACATTTTGTTATGATCAACACAAACAAAAAGGCGACCAAATAAAATGTTTCAAGCCCAATTAAGTACAGTATTTTCCTTCTTATTCAACAAACCGTAACGGATTAATGTTGTTACAAAACTTTGTCATGAAAATCATTTCTTCTTGCCCACTCAATAAAAAATATTCTCCCTCGTTCCCTTTTAAACATAGCATTGAATTCATTAAACTAACGACAAAAACTTTGTTGAGAAATTCACTAAATTCAGTGGAGCATTAAAGTTTATAGTCATTTGTTGCAAACTTGATTCTTTCTAGAAGGGCCTGCGACATTGATTGAAAGTTGCCAGTGCGTAAAATGTATACAATCTGTAAATAATTTTATAAGATCAGTGTCCTTAGCTTGACGGGAACCATTGATTTAAATTTAGGGCTGTTGAACTTTGATATTTTGTAAATAAAAAATATTTACAAGGATACCAAAGAGAAGAAGAAGATGTTTCATGTGTCTGTTTAGTGCGTAGAGATCTTTAAGTTATAGTTTCATTTATTAGCTGTCAATTGCAACTTAGCTCTCATATATATCGAAATTAACACACGGGGAAAAGCGAACGGGCATTTTTATTCTATGTCCTAAGTCAGGTCATATTATATTGTTCGGCTGACAAGTATATTACTGTGTTTATAATACGTATGGATGTTCTTCAAAACATATAAATGGTTAAAGCATAAGAATATTAAAATAGACACGGTTGACGCAGTTTCTGAGCGATCGACTGCTGTGCAACGTGCCGCAGGTTCGATCCCCGCACGGAGCAAATATTTGTTTGATCTGCAAGTGTCCTGGGTCTGGGTGTTTGTGAGTTTCTATGTTTGTAAACGCACCTACGATATAGAAGATTTCCTAGCGTGGGGCAACATAAAAAAAGATAAGAGATATTTTTGAACACTCAGGTTAAATAAAATGCATTCGCTGGATCGACTTAAAAGCGCAACCGAAAGACAGAGTGGATTTATAATCAATAAGAGTCTAACCATCACTTCCGCTCCACCCAGGGCCAGAAGACTGATTTAATGATAATACTGCATCGATAAAAAAGGGTAAGGCTGCTTTTCCACCCGAGCTCCGCTATGCTACGTTGGTGAGAGGTCGCGGGCCTCACGAATTACCGTGACCCCGGAACGTAAAGAGCTATTGAAGGAAACCGTAGATTTTAGTCAGTATAAGTCTGACAGTCCCTCCCGCTCTGCCCTGTGTGGGAGGACTCATTTGATGATATTACCACGTTAAAAAAATGCTTCGTTGCTGCGGATGCGTTTGATATCCAACAACCATATTCATTGGTTTACATAGCACAGCACAGGTGAAAACGGATTCAACTAAGATGTGTTTTTGATATGGAATGATGCGTGATATGGCTGCGTGCTATGACTGCGTGCTATGGAGGCGTGCTATGGGTCGTCTTCCCAACTATCGATACATCGCATACTTCGAGCTGCGTATCTTCCAAGCGCAGCTACATAGCGTAGCATCAGTGAAAGCGGTCAAGCGGCAGCATAGCTACATAGCACATCTCTGGTTTAAAGGCACCCTTTTTGGGCAAATTAATAATGCCAATAGTAACCCATTACATACTTCGATCGGCCCCCTCCTACCGTCAGATTTCTATACTTACTGCTTATTATTATGCATACTTAGTTGCCATTCCACCAACTCGCACCAGGTGCGTTCATAATGCGCACAGCACAGGAGTGCAACTCACTTCCTTTGTCGGTGTTCCAGAACGCATACAACCCGAATCTCTGCAAAGTTAGAGTGAACAGGCTTTTCCTGGGTAAACTCGCTCTATCGTAGGCTTAGTCGGGGTGCTAAGACAAGAAACCTCCACGTGTGCCCATGGACTGGAGTTCCCTCTCGGATACGTCCGGAGGGAAGACCAGTTTTTCGGGCCGGTGCACCCTGACCCACCCGACACCACCCAACCCCTTAGGCACCTGCCTAAGGGGTCTCTTTGCCCGTATGCGAATAGCCTGTCGGGTGGACGCTCCAACGCGTGTCCCTCTGAATAGCAGAGGGCACAGCGGCAGAGCGGGCTTGCGGACGGTGAGTAATGGGTAAGCTCGCCGCCCGACCAAGGACCAAGCCCGGGTCGGCATTTGGCCCCGTTAGGGGTTACGGGGCCAAATGCCTGCTGGGGTCGCGGATTTTTTCTTAATCCAGGATACCGCGGCCCCGGAACGTAAAGGGCATCCGAAGAAACACGGGTGGATTTTAGTCAGTGGGCGGTAGGACTCATTTGACGATTTTACCACCTTAAAAAAAAACGTAGGCTTAGTCACCTTTGACCTGGACTTGGACAGAAAACCCAAAAAAAGGATAATTCAAAATCATTCAAACAATATTTCATTTCTCGTTCACACAGGTACCAGCCCTACCTCAACATGTCAAAACGTTTTGTCAAGCATTTTTTCCCTAGTTCCCCACTGCGTCCTTTATCCTTTACTATAATGAACCATAACAACGGTCGGGGTTTGTCAACTGGAATGAAAATAGCAGTAAGTAGGTTGCGGATTTTATACAGGTATACCTACATTCATGTACATGCTTGTAATTAAAAAGTTTATGACGTAGGTTCTGAATGTTTCACCTTTCTGTTCGTATCTGAAATAAATTGTATTGACAACAACAACCAAAATGTCGCTCATCTCACTAATATTATGAAGTGAAAGTTTGTTTGGATGGATGAATGTTTGTTACTCTTTTACGCAAAAAAAAACTGAACGGATTTGGATAAAGATAGTTTATATCCTGGATAGTTTTTATCCCGATCTTGGCGTGAGATAATTTTTGGGTTAGCTAGCCAGTTCAAATTGACGACACGGTTGGCGCTGTGGCTGACCGACCAACGGCTGCGCAGCGTGTCGTGGGTACGATCCCCGTACGGAACAAATATTTCTATGATCTACAAGTAGTAGTTCCGAGTCTGGGTGATGGTGTATGTGACGCTCGACCGCACCCATAATACGTTTAAAAATTTAAAAAAGAAGTTGCGAGTTTGTAAAAAAAGGATACAATTTAAAAATTATGTTCTTTTTAAGAAGCTTAAGAGGTACCCTTAACATTTAAAAAAGATTCGATGACACTTGAAAAGTCATTGTAACAAGGGATTAAGGGTTTTGATCAGTTAACGTTCGAACTGATCAAAGACATTTTTTTTATTTAACCTCTCAGTTAGTAATTTATAAGTCTGAATACGAGTAAGATAAATGTCAAACAAAATTGTGCTTTAAAGAGCATTTTTGATTACTGTTATAGAAAAGTGTACGAGTATATGTCTTATTTAAGGCCCGCAGTAGGCGATCTGATGAAATAGTGTGGTATTGAAAAAAATATGTCATGTTAAGGGAATAAAAAAAATACTAAATATGTAGTAAAAAAAAATAAGTTAGATTTGTAAAGAATATGTTGAAATTGAAAACAAGCACTAGTTTTTGCCAGCGGCTCCGCTTTGCCTATTAAATAATTCAGGTTGTACTCTGATTGAAATAATAATACATAATGAACTCCGTTATATGCATATTAGAAGGAAGACCTACACTGACCTTATAGTTGAAGTGCTTTTCATAAATTCAACATTGATTCACATCAGGGGAGTCATTGCCAAATGCATGCTTATTAATAAGTGTACCAAAAATCTATCTATTGCTGGCATTTGCCCGTCCATCCTCTACAGCCTATAAACGTCTCCAGAGTCATTTCTGTACCAAAATTCTTAAGAATTGGTCCAGCGGTTAATGCGTGAAAGCGTAATGAACAAATTTACTTTCACGTTTATAATATTAGTTCACGCCAGCAATTTATTTTATCTTCGTACTTCTTTTACCATAGTAAAATCATCAAATGTGTCATCCCACCCATATTGTTAGACTTGTATTGACTAAAATCCTAAGACTTACAAAAATCTTCACCTTTCATAGCATTTCAAATTAATACACCACAAGAGATATTTTGTTTTTCAACGCATGAAAAGTGGTATAAAGAGCCGGGTGTTGCGAAGAGCCCATAAATTCGGGACAGCGAGCGAATCTTGTACACGTCAGTGTAAAATAAAGTTGTTCCCTCACAATAAGGCCTACGATAGAAGAGACGGTTAAGGCACTGACTGATGTATTTATAAGATGAAATGGGTACGTACTAGTCTCAGGATTTATTTATTTTGTGATCGAAATGAATATTTTAAGGGTACTTTGTGATATTTGAAGATTAAACTGGGTATAGATTTCGGATTTATGATTGCTTAATGTACCGTGTTGGAATCTATACATATAATAAATCTGTAGAAGGGTCAATTCTGTACATTGAAAATATTGAAAAAATAAATAGCGGGGGGTGTTGTTGGATCGATACCAAACCCAAATATATGATTAAAAAAAAATTTGTCTGTCTGTCTGTCTGTTTGTGCAGGCATCACGTGAAAACTAAAGGTTCGATTTCGATGAAACTTTGTATAATTATTCCTTATTATCCTGGGCATAACATAGGATACTTTTTATCCTGGAAAAATACGTAGAAAAAAAATCTGATTTTTGAGTTTTATTTATAGACGTTGTTCTGTAGAACCGCGATCTCCTTAATTATTATAGGCTTAGCCGTATTTGGGTCCAATAGATATTTATAAGATGTCATTGTCAGAGTTACTCAAAATGGGGAAATAAACCATCCACGCGAAGACCGACATCCGCGCGGACGGAGTCGCGGGCGGAAGCTAGTTTAAATAATATTTTTTCTTTAAATCTATTTAATGTAAATCTCTAATTTTAGAAAAGTACTTATACTTATAAACTTTTGATTAATTTATAGATGTATCCTTTGCCCGCATGAAAGCCGGGATTTATCCCACGGGAACAAGTCGCGGTATGGATACCTGTGTGCCGAATTTCATCAAATTCTGTTCAGCTGTTAACAGGCCACAAGTAAAAAACGTACAGATAGGCGACAGAATTACTTTCGCCTTAATAATAATTTACAAGAAAAAGTTTACCTTACACCAGTTTAATACTATTTCATACCATCTTTTTTCATCGTTGTAAAATCATCAAATGAGTCCTCCCACCCAGGGCAGAGCGGGAGGGACTGTCAGACTCGTACTGACTAAAATCCACGGTGTCCTTCAATAGCCCTTTACGTTCCGGGGTCACGGTAATTCGTACAGTCCCGCGACCCCGGCAGGCTTTGGCCCTCTAGAGGGGGTGTCCGTCACTTTGCTGACACTCTTTGAGGCGCGCGTGGAACACAACGCGCCGTCAACCCAACTATTTCATACCATACAAACATTTTAAAATACTTGCAATATAAAAGTTTTCCTAAGATTTGTATAAAAGATTTATAGCCCAAACTTGTCGCCTTCAGCAAAGATGAGAGAGATATAATTCCTTTCCTGAAGGGTAGTTTAATATTTCTACCAGTGCAAGTGCACTAATACCCAGGATAAATTCTAGCGCTACGATTCTAGTATTCAAGCAATAAATTCTAGAATTCTATGAAGAATTTAGTAAGGCTACTTACTCGAAACGTGAAGAAAACCGCCATTTATTTTAATGTTTTAGTGGGTTTAGGAAATACTACATGTATTGTTCCTGGTAAAACTAAACTTCAGGAAAGAATAAGGAAAGTCAATAATGTTTGAGATTTAAAATTAAAATGGTGTTAAAATAAATAAAATGTGTGAATTTAATAAACCAGTAGGGCAAAGGGAGATATATTCGGCTTCAATATCTAAAGGTTGAGTTTACAACTTAATTTGCAATTAAAGCTGCCAAAACATTATTGCCCATTCGAAATGGGCCTTTACATATAAACCTTATTTCTTTATTATTCTTGAATTATTCAATAAAAAAACCGCATCAAAATCCGTTGCGTAGTTTTAAAGATCTAAGTGAACATAGGGATAGACAGGCAGACAGCGAGAAGCGAATTTGTTTCATAATACGTAGTGATGTTTCCTCACACTAGGAATTTCTCCCTATGTTTGTTAATTAGTTGTTCGGCTGACAGTTTACCTAAGAACTTTTTACGCAATCTTTTACCTTCTAAAATGTGTCACTAAATTGAAATAGAAAGCAATGCGATAAGCAATAGTCTCAATTTACCAATTATTTAATAAATGCAAACCTACAACAGCAACTTCTTAAAAATAAAGTTCAAAATGCCACCATTAACATTTCCCATACCCTCATTTACAACTTATGAATTTCTTGCACCGACCACACTAAGTTACCACACCCTATAAGTTCTTCGAATTAAAAACCCAATCTAAGTTATCCTACACAATTACCAGGCACTTACCACTCCCCTACCGTTAGGGGGTGGGCAGTAATAATAAAATGCAAGGTGCAGACGTCACGTATCCCTGCAAGTGTGGGTATTCTGCAAATGGGAGATTCTCTAGGGATTAGAATAGCTGCTAAGGTGGGGAAAAGATACCCGATTTCCTTTAGTTTTCTTTCGCAATGAACTTCTTGTTAAGTTTTGAATTATAGCTCTTTGTGTAATGTTTTACGTCTGGCTTGAAATTTTTATGGCTTGAATATATAGCTGTCATAATAACTTTTGTGTAATTTAGTTTTTGTTTGTGTTTACTTTGCGCTTTGTACTTGGAGTGGCGATAAAGGAAATTTTATGCTGTGTCCGCAATTTTTAAGGAAACACCTATTTGGTACTTGTGAGGAAACAAGAAAGAAAAAGAAGTAAATAATGCCGTGACGTCTACCAGGGCAGAATGGGAACAAAAAGTGTTTTTTTCTCAAGTGAAATACGATGTGGGAAGATGATGACGATAATAATGTTTGACGTTACGGATTTCTCTGATCATAATGCTGACAATATTATGAAATAATGGTTCTCACTCAGCCATCAATACCTAATAGTTAGGTTTAGTTAGGTATTGCTGATGTCACAAGCTATTCTACAAATACAAAAATATTTTCTAGTCGTTTGAAACTTGATTTCTATTTTTCACAAAATAAAATCATAATACCAATCATATTCAGCACGTTGTTCTCCATTTTTTTTATCACTGAAACCGGCCCAAATTGCCTGCACACATAATAACTTTATACCAACGACCAAAATATAGTGATTCGTGCAAATATCAATCGTGTGAATGGGCCCTATATTGTGGCAGTAACAACGGAGCATCGCACTGTGTGTGCCGATTTATCGTAGCGACAGCACAAATGTTTTAGTATGACAGTTTTATTAATTTCTAAAGTCTTATTTTTATCAATTAAGTAGTTAGTGAAGTTAATTTTCCAATAAAAGTGCTGACACCTCTAAATTTATTCATCATCAAATCAGGAATAAATAAAATTACTGTTTTTTTTTAACCTAAGTAGGGAAACCCTTCTTTTGCGGTATTTGTTTCAAGTATTGCTTAAGAGTCTTTTGAAGTGAAGCGCAGAATCAGTTGAACTTGATAGATTGAAACTGAAGACTAAAATAAAATTATAACTTAAATTATAATCAATTCTTTGATTTTCTTGATCCTTTTATTATTATTTAAAATTGTCTTTGTTTAAATTAAATACCTATTTAATTTAGTCTCTCGTTTTGTAAATAATTATTTTGCTTGATTTTACAATTATGATGAAACTCTTATTTAAATTCAATCCGATTAAATGTTAAAACGTTATATTGATTTGCTAACTGTACGCGGAGTGCATTGGCGCTATCACTGCGAGTCCATCGAACCCGTCCATACCTTGACCTGTCACACGGCCGGGTTACCGTCACACCGGCTCGAGGTATACTCCGTATCAGTAACGTTTACGCGCGCGTTACATATTTATTACATCGGCGACTACGACGGATAGGGTGAAGGAATAATATTCATGACAGGCGATTGTGATAGGTCAGTGAATTTATTTGTGAGCCAAGTTGTTTGTAACGCCTACATACATAACTTAACACCTCGATATAAACTTAGAGCGATTTTGAAATCTGACGCAAGAGAAATTCGTTTCTCTGGGACATCAAAACGCTTTTATGTGACAAGATGCCTTAATGATACAATTAACCCGTAATACAGTCATTAAATGATCTTTTTTGTTTATCGTTATGATTTTGACTTTTCACTTTACAAAAACTTAACTTATATATCTAAAGAGTGGTTTTATAACCCAACAGATCCCACGCAGAGCGTTTAGTAAATTTCTTCTTTCATAATGATATTTTGATAAAACTTTATTAAGCCTTTAAACCTCGTAAAATACGCCTACTAATACAAAAACATTGTCTTTGTTCCAGGTAAGACAGCAATTGAAGAACAAGGTATTAATATAAAAATATGACAAAACAAAAAACCGTAAATTGGCAAGATCCAGCAATAAATTCGTAAAGGGAAGACTCTCAAACAAATTAAGCTTGGTAAATATTAGTGGGGCCATCTTTCAAAATGTCAGCGAATTCGAACCTGGAACGAGGCGGCGACGAGACGACGAATAGGTCGAAAGCCTAATACTTTAAAGCTCCAATTCATTATTGTTAATTGGGGGACCCTTAATTTTTTCCCCCTCAACGAGTATTCTGGTTGCGCTGTGGTTTCTGGGTCACAAAATTTTGGTTATTACCGCTGTGGGGTGTAATAATCCTATCGTTGTTTATTGTGGGTGTAAAGGGTTTTTTGCTGTCGTATACATTGGAATTTTTTTTACAATTCAGTGTTTTAATATGAAAAAAGTTATTTATTTCATACTAGCTTTTTTACTAGATTTTCACGCTAAATTGTCAATTAATTCGGAATTTCAGATCGTACCTATACGTGGCGCTATTTATAATCTTAAATATTTAAGCGGAGATCCTAGTTCTAACTAATAAAACTAAAATGTGAAAGTAAGCATACGAGTATATGTTACTTTTTCACGTCCAAACTACTGAACCGATCATTTTGAATTTTGTATAATACTTTTATCCCAAAAAAAAAACAAAACAATACCAACATTCATAAAAAGAGATAGATATTATACTTATTCAAATAAATTACTATCGCTAGTTTCTTAAATACTGAGATATTTAGCTTTGAACAGAAGTCTTTTATTTTATTTCTAGCTCTAAATACTCTGTTTATAATTCGTTTTATATTTGTATGAATAAAAATAAAGTTTTAAATAAGTTTTCAACTTCCAATTACAATATTAAATGACCGAGCTGAGAGCACAACTACGATACCCAATCATTCGTCAAAAATAGAACTCTGAATTAAACCCAGACTACGTTAAGGTCCAAAACTTTTGATTAACCTTCAACCTTTCGGTTAATCTAGCGAACCTTCCTACCTAGAGGCACACAACTCGTGTATATCTATCTATATATATAAAAGGAGAACTGACTGACTGACATATCAACGTACAGCCGAAACTACTGGGGCTAGGAATGTAAAATTTTGCACACTGCTTCCTATTATAATGTAGGGGAGCACTAAGAAGGGGTTTTTGGAAATTTAACCTTTAAGAGGGTGAAAAGGGGGAATTAGGAAAGTACGTAACCCACGCGGACGAAGTCGTGGGCAAAGTGCTAGTGCTGTATAATAGAAGATCCGAACTAGAACTACCATCTACCTCTATGGTTTTAATCATATATCGGCGAGTGAGATGGCTTAAAAATCCTTTATTGTCTCTATGTAAATTTTTCTTTATTAAAAATAAACTTTCTTTCACATTAGGAATTCCTCCTGTTTCGTGCGTTTATAAACAAAAAACTTACATACACAAACACCCAGACCCGGAACAACGGACAACAAACGCACTCATGATACAGTAGAAATTACAATTGCGGGGCAAAGTTAAAAACAAAAATCTACTAACAGATCATACGAATATTGATTCCGTTTGGGAATCGAACCCACAACACACTGCGCCAACCGTGCCGCCGCGTCAAGGATAGTCCTATCGTCCGAATTCTAACTGAAACAGCAGCTGTTCATGTCTTACCGGACGCGATTAATACTCCTTTGAATTAAACATTTTTTATGTAATTTTTGCCTGCAATACATACTAACAAGGTCACTTTTTCAATGATCCTTATAGGGATTGTTATTTCGCTTCCTCCACATTCATATATCTGAGACCTTATCGTAAACGGGGATTTTGACGGAAAATTAATTTGATGGAAATATATTACTCGTCGGTACACTAGAGGCGTTTTTTCATTGTCCATACAATAAACGCCGTAAATATTTTAAGTAATAATAGTCCTCCTGATTGATTTCGGCCACGGCGGCCAATCTCAACGGAGATTAGCCAAGTGCGCGGGACATATAATATTATAGTGCACAAGTCTGTGCACAGCCACAGGTGCACTCACTGTTCCTTTACTCTCATACTTCAAATGGGACGGCAATCCTACACGACCGGGGGGAGGCGCAGGCCCAACAGCTTATCATGAGGCACGGGGATATTATACCGCAAACTTCCAAACTCCGGGCAGCTACTGAGAAATTGTTTTTAGAAAAACCCAATAGTACTTTTTGTCCGACCCGGGAATCGAACCCAGGACCCACTCTCAGCAGTTGCGCTTGCGACCACGAGACCAACGTTGGTAAAATAAGGAAATTTTGTAATAAGATTTCTGGTCCTACAAGCACGCCGCACAAAGTACTATTACGTGTAGTTGTAGCAGTAAGGTATTTACAATATAATAAAGTCCTAGACAAATGGAAGTAAATGTTCGATACAGAGCGTTAGACGTAATTTAGTATAAGTACTAATGTACGTAAGTAATGGTAATTATTGGGAAAAATGGGTCAAGTGGCCGGTAATGTATTATGAGAACGACTATGTTACATATGTTTTTATTTAGTTAAGGTACTCTGTTTAGGTATTTAAGAACTAATATTTATGATCTAATTAAATGACAATTTCGAGGAAAGAAGCAAACACGTTGAAAATACCAAAAGAAGTGATATTTTTCACGAAATGAGTAGAGCACTTGTTGCAGTAACACAATTTCTAAATCTATTAATTAGTCCGTAAGAGCAAGTGTTGTGGACCGACCAACCTTCTTATAATATTTTACTATTGGCAGCATGTATTTTTTATTTTAAATACTTTTTTTTATTAGATTCGTTTTGGCAGATTGTTTGAATAAAAAACCTATAAAAAACGTGTAAAAGCAAATGATAAAGTATTTTCTCAAAAGTCTCTTTTATTTAGTAATTTTACATCTAGTGGCTTCCATCCTCCACAGCAAGCGCGTTAGAAAATAATAGAGTAGTTTAGAAAATAAAAGACAAGTTTATTTTATATATATATATATATATTTTTTTAATAAGCTTAATATTAACAACGCATCGAACTCGGGAATGAGAAGCTCGTAACGTCAAAATGTACTTTATTTTTATTTTTTACATATTAAAATCATGAAATGATTCCTCGCACCCAGGGCAGGACGGAAGGAACCGTCAGACTTGTACTACTGACTAAAATTCACGGTGTCCTTCAATAGCCTTTTACGTTCCGGATCCACAGTCACCTGATGAAACAGTCTTTGGCTCTCTAAGGGGACCCCGCCATATTGCTGACAGCTCTTAGGGCGCGCGTGGAACACGACGCGCTGTCGACCCGAGCATGGTTAACGATCAGACGGCGAGTCGCCCGTTACTCGCCGTCCACAAGCCCGCGCCTACGGTGGCCAAAAATCGCCTTGCGGCGTCCGATACCATAAAAATTAATTTAAAAACATCGTATCTTCGTCAATTTTGGGTTATGTAACAAACGAAAAGCGTCAACAACAAAAAAGGTCAACTATTTTTTGATAATGTAACTAAGGGACTAATTAATATTTTTTTTTCAGTCATCTGGCCTATTAGGTACATAAGTAATTAAGCAATATATTTTTAATTCGATTGAATTATTTGGACTCAATAATTTGATCGTGTTTAATAAGTTTCAATTCCATTTCAACAGTCATTATACACCCGGTCATTGTCCTATCGACTCTACAAGCTTATTACAATAAAGCAATATAATTATATTCATCATCGGATCAATTGTTTGTACATCATCAATCATATTTTGACAGCAGCTGTCTACGATCACAAAGCCGTGTCTTGAAATCAAGAGTGACGTAGAATCGAATAGTTTATAATGTAGTTGCTAGTATGCATGTTGTTATGATGTAAATTAGCATATTAATTAATATTGCTAGATAGTGCCAGTTGAGTATGAGGGCAGCGAGTAATGGGCAACTCGCTGTCCGACCATGGACCATGCCCGGGTCGACGGCGCTTTGTGTTCCAGGTGAGCCTCAAAGAGTGTCGGCAAAAAATGACGGGGCCCCCCTCTAGAGGGCCAAAGCCTGCCAGGTTCGCGGGTCTTACGAATTACCGTGACCCCGGAACGTAATAGGCTATTGAAGGACAGGATTTCAGTCAGTACCAGTCCCTCCCGCTCTGCTCTGGGTGGGATGACTCATTTCACAGAGGATTTTACCAAGAAAAAAAAAACTGCCTGCGAAGATCTATTAACCGAGGCACTTATAACTCTTTTCAGAATTTAAATTATGAAGGAATAAATTCCTTATACCAGCCAGACAGTCTAGTAATTGGAGGATAAAAATATTCATTTCTATCAAAGATTACTGATTTTCTCGGTATTTGCCATTCAGATCTGAATAAGAAGATGGCCCTCAGATATTCACTGTAATCCTCGGTGTGGCCATGAAAACTGTTGGCTTTGTGGTTTGATCAGTAACTGATTTTCGCCGGACAGGTGGAGCGTCCACTTGAACTTTTTCTTTGCGACGGTTCCACCGCCCTATTCCCAAACCATTCCCAAACATCTGAAAGTCAGAATCATTGGTGGTGACCACCACAAAAGCGCCAAGACAATGATACTCGAGTAATGAATTTAATTGTTCAATTTAAATTAATCAGAAAAGAATAGTGGAGAATTAGGAACATACGTAGTTTCCACTTACTACTTGAACTTAGTTTTTTTTTTTTTTGTTCTTTTGTACGTAAACCTTTGTTAATGGTCAAATGGCAATAGGTCTATTCAGACTAAGTACCAAAAACGTTCATTGCAATAGTCAGTTATAATTATATCAGTTAATAACAATAGGTTAACCCTATTTTCATGGCACTAAAACTGACTAAATTTGACTACCTATATCACTGTTTATACTTCAGTGATTACAAATCTGACATTTTCAAGCTAGTCAGTATTCTATTATCAGTTCGTCTAGAATATGCAGACAAGACGATAATAGTACTGTTGGCGACTGGCTGGGATGCCACCTTTTCTTTTTAAGAACTATTTTTTATAATGATTTTGTCTGTTCAAATAAATGTCAGTTGTTGTTGTCAAGTGTCCAATTTGCCTTGCAAGTATAGTTTATCAAGTTATTTCTGTTAATAAATTTAATTATTCATTCTATCAGTGTTTCCATCATCCTCCAATTTCAAATTACCTACAGTCCATTTTGCTCACCAACAAGTACCCTCTCTCGCTACTCGCTGTCTTACTGGCCGCCAACCAGTTGTCTATTTCACAATAAGCCAGCCATACTGAAGGCAGATGCCCGTCGTTCCAGCCGCACTCTTTGTTCGCACTAACAATGCCTTGCCTCCAAACTCTAGTCGAGTTACTACGCATCTCGATTCGATTTTGATACCAATTATTATATTATACGAAGAGACCTGGCCGCAAATAAAATGGGACTGGTCAAAAAAGGTTTTATGGTAATACCACGTATATACGTCCGTGGATTATCAAAAAGAAGGTGAATTAGAAGTAGCTGGCCACAAATAAAATGATACTAGCCAACATTTAATTGCTAGCAAAATGTAAGATTTGGCCTTTAATAAAATAGGTCTGACCAGAAAAGGTTTAATGACAGTAAGTCCGTGAATATTAGAATAGAGAGTTAATCAGAAAGAACTGGCCGCAAATAAAATAGTACTGGTCAAAATAAGGTTTATTAGCAAATACGTTGGTTAGGAAAAAAAGGAAGAATAATTTCTGGACTGCAAATAACAATGAAAGAGAATGAGCGATGGCAGACAAAGATAACGTCATCCTAATATAGTGGCCTGGACGTAAATACTTGAAGATGTGTCACAGCGTGGATCCAGTTTAGTCTTCATTATTCCTGTGATGTTTCAAATCTTAGACAGTGTTCTAATCAAAATAAATGAAATACCCGAAGGCCTGGACATATAGACATTCATCAGAAAACTCACGGATGAAGTTACAGGGTTTACAGAAGATACTGAAATATTTGTTAGTAATATGTTCAACGCCTTTGTAGACATAGCAATTATCATTATGTCATTAGATGGTACAGTTTATGACAGAAAAGTAAGTAGGCAATCCGAATATTTCCCAAAAAAAAAAAACTTCAAACATTGTTCAAAATAAAGACACTGCAGAAAAATAAAAGCAGCGTCCCGAACAAACAATCAAACTTTGTCCTTGTAATACAAACAAACAAACAGACATAATTCACTTGAGTGACCCGCGGACCAAGTTTAAACTAATTATGCAGAAACAAAATATATTTCTCTTTCTACGGCGGAAGGCTCGAGGAGAGAATTTTTCGCTTTATATTATAAAAAAAAGAAAACTGGCAAATAGGTAGGGCTTTAATGAATCTGTCATAAAAAGCTACGGACCGCGTCTAATGAGGGTACGCTGTTAGCTATAATCAATTTGATGTCAGCAAATGAGAGTATAGTTATTAAG
Source organism: Agrotis puta (assembly GCA_943136025.2). Lineage (NCBI taxonomy): Eukaryota > Metazoa > Arthropoda > Insecta > Lepidoptera > Noctuidae > Agrotis > Agrotis puta. The sequence goes on along the minus strand of OW964176.2, from coordinate 4,094,412 downwards.
TTTTCATTTTTTTTTTCAAGTCGTTTTTGATTGAGCTGTCTCAAAAATAAAGTGGCAATAAAAAGGATGATGCTAAAAATATACTTAAAATTATAATTATTTTGTGTTTCTTTTAGAATTTTCGAGTTCTTTTGACAATGAGGAAAAGCAATTTAAGATTTGCAACAGACTTTAACTGGGTAGAAACATATTGTAACCCAATTTAAACAGCTTGCTGTCTATTCTTAGCTTGTCAAGAAAATAGAACTACATTATTTTGTGCATTTGGGTGAAATTCTTCCTCTAAATGCTATCTATGTTATTATTATTTAGGATAATTTGTTTTGGAATTTTGGTATGTATATATTTATATGTGTATAACAGTAATTATTTGAAACATACGTTTTTGTTTTTTTTTTCTTACATAATATCAATTTATTTATTTTTTATGCACCGGCCTCAGACATGACGTCCGCCTAAGGGTACATATGGGTACATATATATTTTTAGTTAAAGAATTATACAAAGTTTTAAACAAATAAAAAATAAATATTAACTAATTCAATCCTACGCTTTGAAAGAGAGGTATACTTTCGAACTAAATAGGGAACGTAGACGTGATATGTATCAATATTTAAATGTATAACAAAAATATAAAAAAAAGTTAAAGATTAAATTTTTCTACCAGCGGAACCAAAAAACACAAGTAAACATTATTCGTATCATTTTTTATACCTATTTACAACACATGTTACCCGATACCTACTTAGATAAACCTCAACTAATAAATTGAATCTGACAATCTAAGGCGGGTGAGAACCTATAAAACGGCATACCAATTCGAAAATTGTTGGACATCAATTAGTTTTATGGCAAACAATAAAGGACTTCACCTTATTAGTTTCGGTCTGAGATTGGTATTAAGCCACTACACAGTTAAATACGTTGTAAACTTGAAAAAGTACGGTCAATAACAAAAGTGTTCAAATTTATTTTTTTACTTCCGAGGTTCTTCGAAAAGTTCAGGTGGGTAGTACTATCAATCAGAAAGAAGTATTTAAGGTTGCATTCTGTAATTTCTGCCCACTCCCATGAAAACAAGTGTGTGTTTATGTAATTATTTATCTTTAGTGTCAACACCAAAATGGGAAGCTCTAATATTTTAGAAGAAAACATTTCAAAGTGTGAACCTATATTACGTAGCCATTTTTATTAATCTTTGTACAGAATATAATTAAAAGGGTAAAAACAAACACCAGTGGTTAAACCTATGGAAATAAAAACAGATTTTAGGGTCTCCAAAGAGCTAGACAATCATGACAGATGAGTAATGAAATACAGTCAAACTTTGCTAAGAAAGCATGCCTCTAAACTTTTAAAAATGATCCATAAATCACACGTGCCCAGTCTTTTCTTCTTTTTTAGATCTCCCAAATTATCGCACGGCATTTGATTGACCTGCCTAAACTTTGCCTGACTGTTTTTACTTCTAAATCCTTAACACTTTTCTTCGTACATGTACACGTACAGTTGACCCAAGATTTATATTATGCTCACCATAGATTAATCAAATTAAGCTTTATTCGTTAAAACGTATTTGTTAGCACGGGACAAATTAATTTCTGACTTTTATTATGTGGTACTACATCTAAATCTGTAAGAAGAGAATTTACAGTTCTGTATTTTATCTTTTTCGTCTGTCATCAATTAATTTAGGTGTATTTCACGCTAGTTCCAGTGAATCAGAGTAATCAAGAATCTTTGTTGGTAATTGAATTAGAGTTTCGATTTTATTGTTTTCTTTAAAGTTTCTTTAGATTTAATCAGATTGCGTTTTAGATTAGTTAGGAGAGTATTGTTCTCAGACATTAATGAAAGTCAGCATGATTAAGAATAAATGGAATAATTTCAATGTCTTATGGATTTCAATTAATGCGATGCGGTAATTTTTTTTGTTGGGTTGATGTTTTATGTCTAAACGACATGTTTATGTCTATACTAGAAAGATTTCTTGTGCATTTGTTTGTTTGTTATGGATGAACTCATAATCTTCTTAACTGATTTTAATCATTCTTTCACTAATAAAAAAGCCACTTACCTAGTGAGTTACTTAGCCTTTACTATTTTTATATCTTGCTTGCAAAGTTCGAAGTGTGTGTGTGCGTGCCGATCATTATACATGATGATAGCACACAGGTTTTCAGCAATATTCAACTTAAATCTTTACAATAATTTTATCACCATCATCATCTTCCTTTCCATAACCTTGGCGCAGCGTGTCTTCTTCGGGCACGCCGCAATCGCGGCGGTAAGACCCCTCTTTGAGGAGTGGCTGGATAGGCGTCACGGCGTCCTTACCTTCCGCATGACGCAGGTCCTCACCGGACACGGAAGTTTCGGGAGGTTCCTGTGTCTGATAAGGAGGGAGGAAACGCCTGGGTGTCACCACTGCGAGGACCGTCCTGAGGACACGGTGGAGCATACGGTGCAGGACTGCCCCGCTTGGGCAGAGCATCGCCGTGTCCTCACGACGGCGATAGGCGGAGACCTCTCGCGCCCGGCATTGGTCGAGGCCATGCTGCGGGGCGAGACGGAGTGGGAAGCGGTCGCCTCCTTCTGCGAAGCAGTCATGCTCGCGAAGGAGGAGGCGTGCCGCGTGAGGGAGAGAACAGTGTCCTCCCTCCGACCCACCCGCAGTGGTAGACGCCCACGGCGACGGACGTCGCCAGACGATCTCCGGCCACCGTAGGCGCGGGCATGCGGGCAGCGAGTAATGGGCGACTCGCTGCCCGACCACGGACCATGCCCGGGTCGACGGCGCGTTGTGTTCCACGCGCGCCTCAAGGAGTGTCAGCAAACTGACGGGGCCTGTAGAGGGCCAGAGCCTGCCGGGGTCGCGGGTCTTACCCATCACCGTAACCCCGGTACGTAAAGGGCTCGTGAAGGACACCGTGGATTTTAGTCAGTACAAGTCTGACAGTAATGGGTGGGAGGACTCATTTGATGATTTTACCACGCTAAAAAAAAAAAAAAAAAAAAGCGTGTCTTCTTCCATACTTCTCAATAACTTGTCATCTTAACAGTTACCTCCGTATCATCTATTCCATTCCGGGGTCGCGGTGTCTTATGAGGTAACCATGGCTCTGGTACTTAGGGCTATTGAAGGACACCGTGGGTTTTAGTCAGTACAAGTCTGACAGTCCCTCCCGTCCTGCCCTGGGTTGGGAGGTCTCATTTGTTGATTTTACCACGTAAAAAAAATAAATCATTCATTCCATTACCCATTAATCATTGTTAAGTTTATGTCTTTCTTTACTAATTTTAATATTACAGTGAACAGTGTTCTTCTGGGTATGCTCACTCGATTGACGTCGGTGTTACTGTCACCTCTTGCCTGAGACTTGAGTCAAGAGTAAACACATCGCAAATAATGTAATAAAAAAAATTCCCCATTCACTCCAAAATTCATAATACCACTATCAAAGACTTATCTAGCGTCACGAATAGATGGCGTCTCAAATTCCTTCGTTCACACGGACGGAACGAACGGGCCTACACCCGGGGTCACGTCTCGCCCTATTTCCCAAATGTTGAAGACTAATGTCGGTCGTACAGACCTAATGGCGTACCGTTTAGGACCCAGTTACAACATCTCCCTCATTCCGAGCTTAAAATTCCACTAGTTCTTTTTTTGGCAATGGAAATACTTATCCAATTGTTATTTTAGGTCGTTTTATACCGCGTGAGATTAGAACAGGATTAAATGTAGCAAATGGATTCGTGTTTTGATGTTCTCCAAATAGTGTCTGATGTTTTCTTAAAATTGTTCGAATTTGTTAGGTTTAGTGATACGAAAATAATATAAGTGTCTGGCCTTTGTTTTTGTTTTACTATAGTTAAACGTTTTTATCAAAAGTAAAAGTTGGCTTTGCGTGAGTAATGGAAACCATTTAATTTAATGCGTACGTTGGTGATGACACTTTTTCTGAAAGTAGCTTAAACGTAATTATTTTTGCGAAGTTACTCTATCTTATGGTTATAGGTAATTGTTTTGATTACTCTAAGTACAAAGCTTATTTTTTGAATAATGACCTTTTAATTAAAGGAGCTCGTGGGCCAATAATAATTCAACGATCCATCTTCGGGGTTAACCACTCCTTCCAAGGTCGATCTATGGATAACAATCTATTACATACTGAGTAGGTATTCTCCTTGTCTCGGATAGTACTACGCCATTGGACTCGACTGTCATTTGTCGATGGATTTGGACACGACTGTCAACAGTCGTTAAGTGAAGTCAGTGGCCCTAAAGTCTGACAACCAGACTTATTAAAGGATATCGTATAACCCAAAAGATAATGACTAGATTATGGAGGTCACATAAGCAATCGCTTCATGTTCGATACTGGTATCCTGCTCCATACTGTTAGACTGGATGCCGACTCCAACTTAGTTGGGAAAAGACCAAACAGATAATGTATTCTCTTTTAATTGCTTGTAGAACCTTTACTCATAAAGCTTATTTTCCCTTGTACCAACCTCATGAGGGACAAAGGTCATAAAAACAGATATTAATATTAAAACATTAATACTAATTTAAAATCCCATTAGCTCGTATGTTGGGTCATTCGGATAATTGAATATCAAATAACGACACATTCAATGTTTGTCCGGAATCGTATCGACTTGGAACAATGGCTTTCCGGCTTTTAATGCATTGGAAACGGTTATATCTAGATAGATATATAATTATATAAGTAGCATAAAACTTATTATTTTTATAAGGACAATAGAACTCGATAATATTTAATTAAGTAATATTAATTAAGGCAAGCACAGCGTAGAACGTCCGCCTACAAGGTGGACATACGATCTAAAGAAGAGTATGGGATACCGCTGGATGCAAGCCGCTTCCAACCTAGATAGTAGACACCCACGGCGACAGACGTCGGCCACCATAGGCGCAGGTACGCGGGTAGTGAGTAATGGGCAACTCGCTGTCCGAATATGGACCATGCCCGGGCGCAGGCCCGGGACCATGCGACGGCGCATTGTGTTCCACGCGTGCCTCAAAGAGTTTCAACTAAATGACAGGGCCCCACTCTTGACGGCCAAAGCCTGCAGGGGTCGCGGGACTCACAAATTACCGTGACCCTGGTACGTAAAGGGCTATTGAAGGACACCGTGGATTTTAGTCAGGACAAGTCTGACAGTCCCCCCGCCCTGCCTTGGGTGGGAGGACTCATTTGATGATTTTACCACAAAAAAAAATATGCCTAAAAACGCCTTTCACATAATAATATTATGGCATTTTTATTTTAATCCCAAAATTCATAAAATTTTTACCTCTACGAAGCTTACTCCACACAATAGTAGCGATTTTGTTCATTTTATTTTTTTCTCTGTAAAAGTCTTGGTGATTGCAACGTGAAACTTCTGGAATCCGATTTGAACCCTAAAATAAATCAACACTTTTTTTTACTTTTTGATACTTTTTGTTATTTAATTAACTGTGACTCGGTGATTCTCGTAAATTGTTGTGTGGGCTATCCACAAAATTATTGCATGACCAATTTTTATCTATCTCATCCTTATTTGAAGGTGATAAAGTTGATTTTTGTTTGTTTTTCAATTTGTATAAGCTGAGTTATCGTTGTGGTTTTGTGATAAAATCTTTCTTTGAACCATTTTTTCATTGGTTTGTTGGTAATTATTGGGCGCGTGTCGCTTCGGACGTATTTTATTACACGACTATACTGTCAAATTAAGGTAATTGTGATAAAAATGATAAAAACTGTGGAATATGGTTGTTTCGTCACATTTAAGGGTTTGATATAAGGTGTGTTAATTGTTTGTGGAAATCGGTTTGTTAGTGTTGTAACTTATTTACATATTTCTTTTTTTATAATTTGTTAAATATTTTTATGGACGGAATTATAAAACCAAAAATTTAATTAAACGTCTGCATTTTTTTTTTTATATAGAGTATTTACAAACCCGAAGATAAGCCTTAGGTATGTTAATTTAAATTTAAACAGGTAGCTACATTGGCTTAAACATAATGAAAAAAAAATACACATCATTACTTAATCCGAATCAAATCAAACCATTATTTATCTTTTATTTATCCAACTTATTAACTTTTTTTCCTTTTTTATTTTTGTCCCTTTCACTGAGCATCTACAAAAAACTGCGGGCGTGTATTAAACAATCTGAAAATCTCCAACTTATCAGATATTGAAAACATGTGGGCTCAATTAAAAGGCATTTTAAGCAAAGAAAAAAAGTTTAAGATCATGACTAACGATGCGTGTCCCCCTTGTCTTCTTGCCGTGTGAAGTGGCCTTTATTTAAGGGACAGCCGTTGCACTCTTTAGCTTTTAAATAAACATGAAGGTATTAAAAATGTCTATCGCTTAAAAATACTTTGACCTACCATTATAAACACATTTTGAAACAACGGGTCCAAAAATGATTTCAATTTCAATCCATAGAATTATGCAGACTGATAAAATTACGGTTGGTTTCTTGAGTAATCTTTGAAATTATTTCAAAAATAAGTGATAATTTTGCAAAACATCTAATATTTGTGAAAAATAAATCTTTACGATTCGCGACGCAGGCTTTAAAGCGTATTAAAAAAACACAATTTTAATGAGGAATGAAGCGGTTATTTGATTTTAAAATAGAATGCTTCGCCTTAAAACTAACTGACGCTAATTAGGCATGACGTCGCATTAGTTTTCTTTTCTCCTATCCTTTTCTATCATTCTAAATAGAAAGAGTTGTAACATGTTTAAAATTGATGGCTTCCTTTTTTGGCATCACTTTCGGTTAAAGAACCGAGAAATATAATGCCTATTTTATTTTTACATTTAATGTCAAATAAATGAGAAGGAATTGTTTTTTTAATGTCGTCAATAGTTTCCTTGGAATCCCCCAGAAATAGTTTTTGGTATACACAACTGTGTCCAAAATTAAATTCATGTGTAGTTTTAGCGTCTAACTAAAGTTAGTAGACTTTATGACTATCACAAAGATTAATTGGAAACGGCCATAAACTGTATTCTGATGCTAGGCTAATGAAATTGGAAAATAATAAAATCTTTACTTCCAGCAGTTCTGACATTTTAGCATCTCTAAAAAAGCCATATCACAAAACTATGAAACATTCTTCTGAAGCAAAAAAACGGGCAAGTTTTCCATACAAAACTTTTGTGGCCACAAGATATTTATAACGAGAAGTTTACTTAAGAACAAGTGCGAAGTTTAGCCGACTTACAAAACAGTAATATTGTACTTTAAACTACATTACAGTTAACGACATCCGAGCCCGTGTCGGGCACATATAATGCTTCTATTTGACGCTATAACTTACCTCCTACGGTGCCGCTTGAAATTTTATTTCATTGCTCCGTCCATTTTTGTTTGCGCCTGAAAATTCGTAACGACATTCTGTTTAGGCCGTCTGTTTACATTTTTTGTGAGATAAGTTTTTGATGTAAAATATTGAAGACAAAAGTTCTGTTTATTTATGGAGTGTGAACAACTGAACACGGGTTTTTGTGAATGATTTTTCAAGCATTAAAGGAGACTGTAAATCGTGAAAAACAATACACTTTATACAACAATACTTTTTATAAAACAGGTTATAAATCTTTGGTTCATAAATAAATAGCAGCAACTAGAGGACCAAGATAGGTGACATTAGATTTCGTAATCATACAACTACTTTCAACATAATAGACATAAACCGATTTGGAGCTATTGTAGGTCCAATATTTAAACTAAAACAAAATCTTTTGTTCGACCATGCGTAGTATTACAGAATGGCTCGTTTTTTTTTCATTTTTAGTTATTATTCTCTTATTTTTATTCGTGGTTGAGATGTCACTTTCTGTACTCCTGTTAGAACAACCAAAACATGGTAAAACACTCCGAATCCAAATCCTCACCTACCAACGAACAGCCATAACGATCTACTTGTCTAATATTTATGCAGCACAACCGCAAATCTGCAACAAACGTTCAACATTCGGCGCCAGTGAAAGCAAGTTTGGAAATTATTCGGCTGCGGTGAACAGACGGTCCTGCTCCAGAAGTATTCACAGCGGCTGCAATGCGGATCCAGATTTACAATAGTGCAGTCACAAACTTGCACCCCACCTGCTACTAAATGGTCAACTTCTGCATGTAGTTACGTTTAATTTACGTATTCGTGCGAGTGAAAGAGAAAGAAGAACATTTTGAGCTGCATTTTGCATTTGTCGTTGGAATTCGCGCGATTAAATCCCGAATTGGATGAGGAGTGTACATTTGTACAAGATGAGCATAATGCGTTATTGTTAGGAACTGAGCTATTACAAACAGTAAGTTAACAGCTCAGTTGCGCATGCAGGTACCTGTTAATCACCAATCATTGGACATACCACCTTAGTAACTGATAAAACGCAATATCCCCAAAGATGGTGAATACATTTTGTATGGCAATAACAACTTCTGCTGTGAATTTGACAAAAAGGCTCATTTTTTAATTTGAATTTTAGAAATTGCATGCAAGTTGGACTGCATTGTGGACTAGGTGATCAAAAAAATACCGCAATATTATCAAATGTACGTATAAGTATACGAGTTACATGCAACTCGTATACTTGTCATTGTGGTATATAACTAGACTATTAATTACGTTGACAAAGAAATGCTGCTATATAGTGAAACTTGCATGCAAGTTCTTAAATTGTCTTAATAGGACTTAATAAATAATGCCGATAGTTCTTGGTTTTTTTTTTTTAAGAAAAGTCGGGTTAAGGAATTATTCTTTTTTAAATATGCTTTTAACCCAATTACGTGAATGTTGTGTTGGTCAGAGATACATATGAAATTAAATTATATCCACATTTTCATATCTCCGTACGTAAACATAAACGTTTCCAGTACCAAGCAATCAGAACAAAGTATCTACCAATTCATAGATGGAGTGGAATAATATAAAATTTTACACCATACATAAATCGAGGATTGTTTTATGTAGGAGCGATGGTCGGCCATGTTTTATTGGAGCCGTATCGCGCGCTAATTTTGAAATGTGGCGAAATGAGACGCGGCTACGTCGAGCCCGATCGCTTATTTATGACCCCTGGGAACGCGGTTCATGTTTTTGCTGACCAATAAATGGTTTAAATGCTGGCTTTTTGGAGGTTTTTATGTTTGTTTCTATGGTTATTTAATTTGATGGTAGCGTAAATGACTTTTCTACGACTGTGTGAATACATTTTAAATACGTCGCCCCGCTTCAGTTAGGGTTATTTTGAGATCCCTTTCAACATTTCCCTTTGGGACCTGATCATTTTTTTATTAAAGGTATTCATTCCATACACAAAACATGAACAGTATCATCGAGACCACATACCTTTCACATAAAAAACCGTTAACTTATATCAATTTTGTTCATTAAAAATCTACAAGCTAGTGCGGCACTGATGCACAGACGGATAAACATACAAGTGCAACCACAAACAATGTCAAAATCAATTTATACAACAACGGACGGACAGCATAACATGGTATACTAAATCGCTGATGCATGTCAGCCCGATTTTTTTTGTTCGAAAATACAATTATATCGAAACCGATCCCTTTGTGTTCAGTAAGCGATGGATTTTTCGATGTTGACAATACATTGCTTGTTATTAATGTATTTATTTTGATGAGGACCGCAATTTTTCAATCAAATTCATTATATTGGAGAGAGAATTATAGTCAGTGAGGCAAAAATGTTGCTTATGTTAGCGTCTGAGGGTTCACATCATTGATAATGAGGAGGGAAAGGTCAACGGATTTAGATCAAAGCTACCGAAAATTTATATCAATCTGTTTGAATTATTGCAGAAATACGAAAAGCTTTGAAATCAATTTGCTTCTTTTCAAGACAATATTTATTTTTAATTGGTCTGAATTTTGAGTACCGACACTTGAAGAACAACTTAATTAAAAAGTTCAAAATAAAAAAAGCTTAAAAATCCCTAACCCATAACAAAAGAGCTGATCTCTTTGAAATGCCTCAACCGATTTTGATACAAATGTCTAAGAACCATCGCTAAATCTGCTTCCAAATAAAGTACTCCATTGAAAATCGGTTCACCCGTTTAAAAACTACGGTAGCATAGACAGATAGTTTTGAAAGTTTATAACACCCCCCTTTTTGCATCGGGGTTTTAATAATAGTGATAGGACAAGGACTCATTTCGATTCACCATCAATGAATTTATCCAGAAACCGGTGATGTATAACGTACAGAACCCAACTATCTGTGAAACAAAACATCGGCTCATATTACAATTTGGGAAGACGGTAATAGAACTAGATATCTGTGTCTCGCTCTGGCAGCCACAATTTGACGAATATCAGTTACATGACGTTTCTTAGAAGTGTAGAAACGTAAGCAGCGGAACGGTACATATTTTTTGGGGTTTGGGACTCGACTTGTATAGTTTAGAAGTCTCTAAGGTTATTTTCTTAAGATCCTATATCTATATCCTATCCTACATCCGATAGCTAGATGGAGACTGAACAGGAGTTAGCGGTTCAATATGTAGCCCAGTCAACTAACAGTTATAGAGGGAAATTCTTGGAACTCAATTTGAAACGGCAACTACATTTCCAAATCGGGCTGTTATTGGGTTTTAACTTATCAGGAGTTTTTCAGTAGCCTCCCTGATTTTGAAAGCTGTCGAATAAGGTAGATATCCCCGAGACTGGCAGCGTAAGTTAATCCGTTGGTCTCACGCCTGATTTTAAAAGGTGCACAGTTGTCGATGCACACACTTAAATTATTAACACACACCATTCGAGATCATGAACGTGCGAGTATTTAAAGTTCGTGCGTATAGTGTTCGATCAATTAGCATAGTATATCTCCCATGTCGATAACAATCTCAGCTCCGATTGGCTTAATTCAAGATGACCATTATTAAAAGTTAGATCTGAGTTAGCAAGTCGTGAATCAATTGAACGAGTCACGTCCTTTTGACCACTGCTTTCTAGGTCAAATCTCTGCTGAACTTAGTCTGGTCAAGAAGCATTTGAAACAGATAATTTGGTACTATCTGCTTAAATGCTTTCAGTTTTCAGTTGCCAAAGTCTCTTCGGTTTTTAGGTTCCGTACTAAAGGGGTAAAACGGGTCCTTATTACTTAAAGTCCGCTGTTCATCTGTCTGTCATTTTATGAACCGTGATAGTCTGACAGTTAAAATTTTTACAGATGGTGTTTTTCTGTTGCCATGATAAAAAAAAAATACTTAAAAAAAACATGATATTTTTGCCGTTTCTATAGACGAGAATAAAGTTTTTTATTAGTACTTAGATAACAGCTGATCTTAATGGTACCAATTACTAGTTCAATATCCAAACTAATATTATAAATGCGAAAGTAACTCTGTCTGTCTGTCTGTCTTTTCTTCACGCCTTAACTACTGAACCCATTTGTGTGAAATTTGGTACAGACATAGTTTGGAACTTGAGAAAGGAAATAGGATAGTTTTTATTATATATAACAAAAAATAAAAAATAGAATTTATTAATTTTTGAAGAGATCCCGCGAGATCGGGAACTATGTGTGTAAAACTAAAAATCTGCCGGAAGTCACTATTCCACGCGAACGAAGTCGCAGGCAAAAACTAGTTACAATCTAAAATTAAAATGATTGTCCAATCTGTGACCATGCGGCCATATTATGACTCAAACTAAACTACAGAGATAGATCTACCATAAAACGTTTCAATTATCATATCGAAATTCAGTATAAAGTATTCCATAATAATTATAGTCTGATCCCTGGGTGGTATGTCAATAAACTCACAAAGTATCTAACACTCAAAATCAGCGATAAAAAACTTTATGAGCGTGCGAAACATCAAATGTAGTTCTAATTCTGTCAAAATTACCGTTATATAAACACAGAAAAAAACAGCTGTGTAAAATATGGTTTTCTAATTCTTGTCTAATGTTGCAGGTGCTCCATTTTATACCGAAATAGACTTTACCTTATAAGTAATGAGGTATAATTTTAGAATTACGTAAGTGTGGTCTCTATGAGAATTCAATCTGGATATCATCAATCGAAGCTGCGACCTTGAGCCGTTCGTGAGTCAGTGGGGTAACGTGTTATGGACCAAGAGCTAGCGGTTCAAATACTTTATTGCTTCAAAACTAGTTGCTACGTGTGAGTTCACCTACGTTTAAAAACTCCAGGGATATATTGAAATCGGATGAGTGGTTTCAATTTTTTTTTTTTTACTTGGTAAATCATCACATGAGTCCTCCCACCCAGGGCAAGCGGGAGGGACTGTCAGGCTCGTACTGACTAAAATCCACGGTTTCCTTCAATAGCCCTTTACATACCGGGGTCACGGTAATTCGTGAGTCCCGCGACCCCGGCAGGCTTTGGCCCTCTAGAGGAGGTCCCGTCATTTTGCAGACACTCGTTAAGGCGCGCGTGGAACGCAACGCGCCGTCGACCCATGGTTTCAAATATACAGAAATCTTACAAACTTTATATATAGTTATAGATTATTATTTTTTTAATTTAGTACACAAATACTTACAGAAGATCAAAATCCAAATTAGGATTTGCGATAACTGCAGAAATACTGATTTTCTCTACACTGCTTCAAAACTATTTCCTGATCCGAAAATTTTAAAGCCAACTAATCAACCAACACGACATTGCAAATCCGTCCACATAAAACAAAGTTCTCTGGTCTCTGGCTCTTAAACAACACAACATGTGGTTACCAAACGGTTCCTAAGTAAATAAACGAACCTAGTTCTACTTCGGATTGACCAACTTGTGGTTGCTTTGTACCGCGACTACCAAAATATTAGGTTCAGTATGATTTATGTTGGGATATTATAAGTGTATGAGTATGCGGTGATGTGGTACGTCGGTAAAAGGACTTACGTTAGTAAAATTTATGATTTTTCTCTTCTATTTTTAGGTTTTTAGGATTTGAGAAAGCTTTTAGAGGAATTGAGCTGCCTTTATTTATATTTGGTTTTCAGCCGGCAAAGGGTGACTTCAAATAGTTTCAGAAAATAGTGCAACGAATTTCTCCTGTTTTGTTGGGTGTAATTACAAAAATTTTAATCCACATAATTATACCATCAATATCCATTTTTTTTAGCGTGGTATAATCATCAAATGAGTCCTCCCACCTAGGGCAGGACGCAAGGGACTGTTAGACTGGCATCATCTTCCTGCCCTCATCCCATTTTTCTTGTGGTCGGCGCAATACGTTTTTTTCTTCCATTCTCCTCCATCAGATGTCACAGTATCGTTTATTCCTTTTTGTTCCATACCGTTCCTTAGACAATCCATCCATCTTTTCTTTGGCCTTCCTCTTCCTCTCCATCCATCAACATCAATACTTATCACTCTCTTAGTCACATGAGTGTCATCCGCCCTCTGTCAGACTTGTACTGACTAAAATCCTTCAATAGCCCTTCACTTTACCGGGACACGGTAACTCGATAATCCCGCGACCTTGGCAGGCTTTGGAGCTTTATGAGTGCATTTACAAACACTTAAACCCATATATTATACCATCAGTATTCTCTACCTACCTTAATATCAATTTATTCGAAGTCAATTCCTTCTCTCTCTCTCTTTTTACTCTCTCATCTCAATCTATTCACTTCAATGAACAAAAAATCTCCAAAATTAATGTCGGTTTGATGTGTATGTCTGTTTGTGTATCCGTCCTGACTAAACGTCTGTTTTGCCACTTTATACCGTACATATTTGTTAGGACCATCTGTTTTACGTCAAGTGACGTCGTAAACTTTGAGGGGGATATAGAATGCTTTGTATTACATTATAAATAAACTGTTTAACTTTTTTGTTGTTGAGACTGGTCATTACCAAAAGAAAATATATTTTTTAGGAGGATTTTTAATAATTTTACAAGACATACTTTTAAAAACCGACGATTTTTACTCAACTCAAAAAAAATACCTGTATGTATTTTTTTTTGTTATCGTTTAGTCCGAAATAGATGGGGTTGCGTCGTTGTATTACCGAGAGTTATTATGCACACATTTCAGCACCATCATTAGGTTAGCTCAATGTCATCATAATGTTACATTTGTGCGCGTTATACCTACATATGCATGCTTCAGTTTAATTGGAAACTGAGAAGAGTGTCAAAAATTTTGTGAAATTTAATTACAGACAGACAACGGGACGAGAGTTTGTAAAAATAGGCAAACAAAACAGCTTTATGAATTATTTTAAGTCGAGTAAGTGCTTCATGGAAACCAGCTTTGCGATTTCATAGTAAAAATACTGATGTTTCTGGAATTTTCTATTTTAAAAGTGTAAGCCGTAGCAGGAATTAGAAGTTTTTAAATGAAATAAACGTCTTTTCCCCTTTAGATCAAAATGCTATCAGGTAGTTGTGCTTTCGTCTTTACATTTATGTTTATCTTCTGAGCAGGAAATATAAAAAAATAAACAGCGTACAACCTGAAGCGAATCGACTAATATTGCCGGGTTAACATCGTTAAGGGAGCGTCGCAGTGACTCGTGGTATGTATTTAGCATACAAATAGGCTCAATTCATCTAAGCGCCTTCGTACATAAGGCGACACAAGTCTCTGATACCTTACGATTTTGATATCCAAGCGACTATCGTAATACAAATCTATAGAGGTTCGTACACAGGCACGCGTCAATGGATACCAAAACCGTGAGGTATCGGAGACTTGCGTCGCCTTGTGAACGAAGGGCCTAATCTGTGCTGAATATTTTCATTTGTTTTCCCCAGCGAAACGACCAAGTAATGAAAAAGCTTTTTCTGAAACACAAAGAATTTTAATAAAAAATTAAAAATCAACAATAGCCGCTTATCTAAAAACCCCTTATATCAAAGGATACTCGATTTTGAACAGACATGGTATATCTAATTAAATAAAACAAGAAAATCGTAAATATGTCACCGGGCCGCAAGCGCCGGCTGACAGCCTTTTGTCGCGCATGCGTACAGCCATTTTTGTCCGCCATGTTGTAATTGCGTGCGCAATAAATTGTCAGTGTTTAAAACTGCGGTAGTGTAGATGGAGCGACAATAATGCTAAGCTATGTTTTAACACATTATTAGCTTTAAAAACATCTGTGTTTCTTCTAGCTTCGTCAAGAATTTGTTTTTCATTTGATGACTGACTGCTTTGTTTGTTTGTATTTTTAGTTACACCTGGAACTAACTCTTCTATGAATCCATTATAGGTAATTCTTATAATGGATTTCAAGGTACTTGTTTTAGGTCATTGAATAAAATATTCTTCATCGAATTAAATCAGTTTAGATCCGATGTCTGCCATCTCCATTGGCTTTAATAAATTTGGACGGGCCCCTCAAAGTGCAGGTGAATTTATACAAAAAGGTGGGATGGAATTGCATAATAATATTGTGGTTCCCTGGTCATAAATTCTTTGATAACAAAAACCTTATTATCTGCGTGTAAAAAGCCTGAAAGAGATGTTGAAATTTTCATAATTAAGGACTTTTAACTTTTTAACAGTATAATTATCGTAAAGTTCCGATTTCAACTAAGTGCAATACTAAAATACCTATTAGTTACCTCTAATAAATGCAGGCACGCATTGGCATGACTCCCTTGAACGCTATAAAACTTTTACAGCCAGGAAATTGTAATTAACTACAATAAAATTGTTTTTTTTTTTTCCTGTAACATTATTTTACGAAAATGGAAACATGAACCAATTAAAATAGTAATATACCAATAAATTATTAAAATTTAAAATACATCAATTATAAAGTTTGAATGACTAATAAACGAACCTATGATCGAATATGATCAGATTCGTAAACGCAGATGAAGCAACTGGAGTTACGGTTGTGGCTGATAGATTTTCTCTAGCTTGAGTTAATTTATTTGATTTGTTAGTCAAATCAAAATATGGCATGTTGGCGCATTGGCTGAGCGATTGACTTTTGCAGTAGATGTCGCAGGTTGGCATGCGGGCAGCGAGTAATGGGCAACTCGCTGTCCAACCATGGACCATGCCCGGGTCGACGGCGCGTTGTGTTCCACGCACGCCTCAAGGAGTGTCAGCATAGTGACGGGGCCCCTTGTAGAGAACCAAAGCCTGCCGGGGTCGCGGGACCCACGAATTACCGGGACCTCGAAACGTGAAGGGCTATTGAAGGACACCGTGGATATTAGTCAGTACGAGTCTAACAGTCCCTCCCGCTCTGCCCTGGGTGAGAGGACTATTTTGATGATTTTACCACGATAAAAAAAAGGTGTCGCAGGTTTGATCACCGTATGGAACAAGTATTTGTATGACCTACAATTAGTTGTTCCGGGTCTGGGTGTTTGTTTATGTGAGTTTAAATGATTGTAAAGGCACCGGAGATGAGAAATTCTGTAATTATGTGAGGCAACATTAAAAAAAAGCCTATCCATCTCTTGGCTTCATCTGGACAACAACAATTTCAATAAAGCACAAGAGAGTGTTTCATTCTGACCACACGGACTTCGAGTGGGTGGCGACATTTATTTATTTGCGAATTTCTTAAACGCACACATACAATTAGCTTTCGTGGCGAGGTCACGTGAATCACGACTTGTCTTATTTATGCTCTGTGTTTAAGATTAAGGGAATTTATTGCTGGGTCTGATGATTATGTTAAGTGTGATTTTGAATTGATTTGGTTATAGAGTAGATTTTATCGTAGTTTTGTTTTATGAAAGGAATAGGTTTATGTTTGCTATTGAAGATAGGAAAGGGGTGGAATAGACTAGACACTAGACAGTCGAAGTTAGTCTTTGATCATCGGTTTATTTTAGTAAATACCACCATAATTTTCATCCATCACTAATACTTTAGGGGTCGATTCGGCTGTCTGCGGGGCCGCGGGACTGTTATATCAGGTACCCGAAACGTAGAATTCTATTGAGGGAACACCGTGGATGTTGGTGAGTACGAGTCTGTCAGTCCTTCTCGCTCCACCCAGGGTGGAGGAACTCATTTGATGATTTAGCCACGATAAAAAAGGAGATGGGCTTGGCTTCCAGTTTTACCAGATACATCTATATTATCAATAATATTTTACGTTAGAGAGCTGTTTGATCTGTTTTAAAGATGTAAATGCATATCCCTGGATACACGATACTAGATTCCTGCAATATTTTGGAGTACCACAGAAAATATATCCTTACCTAACCATTTACGAATCACAAGCCTGATGTTACATCTTTACGCAGACGTAAATTTCCCTACACTTTACAACACCATAACTCAAACCAACACCACAAAATCCATATGCAATAACACAACCCCTACTTTACATCCCAAGACAAATTCACCCAAGCAATGTAAACACAAACATCTAGTTTGAAAAACAAGATCGTCTCGGCGCTTTCCACGATGAAAGTGTGTTTTTCCAACAAACGTTCGGGTTATGCACTTATCATATGCGTCCGCACGGTATGCAATATGCCAAGATAGCGCGGGACAGCTTTATGTGGCGACGAACCATAGATTATTGGGACAGAGCCGACAGTTGGTTGATGGATGGGCTTTGAATTAAGGACGGAATGACTGACTGTGTAATAAATGCGGTTAACGCTTTGTCATAGTGACCTAAGTGTTGGTTTGACAAGACGTAATTTTTATGGCAATTGCCATGAAGAGTGTTCATGAGAATCGAGGTGAGGATTGTGATGCTTCTAAAAGCAATAGACGTTACAATTTTTGCTACTTTGCCTGTTATAAGAAAAGAGAACTCCTATTAACAATTTAAGGTTTTATCAATTTCGTCATACATAACGTCAAAATACATTTATGTCCCATACCAACGTCCAAACCACGTCTTTTGGAGTTTCAAAATCGTGTACGTTCAACATCAAAGTAATGCATATAATGGTTTTACATGTAGGGTAGGAAACATGCTCAAAGCAAAATATATGATAATTCATTCATTAAGTGTCCTGGATTATCCTATAAACAGATGTTATTGCAGTATGTTAAACTGACAATGTGACCTGTGTGTCAGTGATCGAATTTTCTATTTTTAAGCTAATGTTAGCTTGGATGAAGCAATTTTGGATTTGAATGAAAACAAAAAAATAACAAATAATAATTTAAAAAACTAAAATCACATCATCAAGAAAAATATAAAAAAGAAACATGGTTGTGTGCAATCTACACGTGGTAGAAGTTAAACCTTAAAAAATTAAAGCTTCAAGTTAATAAGCTTCGTATCTCATTTTCTCCCACATTAATGCCTTTGTCAAACAGACAGGTTTCCGGGGCGATACCGACCGAAGCGAGACGTCAGTCCGCTTGTGACTGGTTTCAAACAATTCATTATAAATAAAAACGCCACGCTTCGCATTCGCGACGCCTGTCTGTCTTTTTACTTTCACTTTTTCGTTTTCGATTTTCAAATCACAACGATGATAAAGGAATTTTCACTTCAAAAATGGTTTAAAAAACCATCAGATAACCTGCAGATTCCTCGTCAAAATATTTAAAAGTTCAAGATAGACTCTCAAATACTCAGCACTCAAAGCAAAATAGGCACAAATCAAATCCACACACCATTATCATCTCCACCAACTTACTCTGTGCAACACGAAGAGCTTGCTCTCTCTTCTTATTTAGTACCATATTCCGCGGAGCGAGCGCTGGCCGATTGTTCAGCCAGGATTACTAGTGTACCACTGTCCTCCATACCAACAATGTTTTGTATTTCGTACGATATGAAAGGAAATTATACGCTGAAAAGAAACTTGACCCGCAGTACTGTTGTGGCTATAGGATTAGGTTATTTGGTTCGTGGGACTGCGTTTTGCGGAATATATTTTATTTGAGCTTGTTTAAAAATACATAGAAACGTGTATTCGAGTTCGTTGAGGTGTATTAACTAAACGCTACTAAAATTTCTACTTAAATGGCATCCGCTGTTTAAGAAGGCTCGGTCAATCTAGTATGCACAAATTTTCAAAACGGTCTAGACATCCAATTTTTATAGATAGTAATAATTTTACTAACGTGTCTTTTACTGTGCAATGTCTGAAGCAGCCAAAATTTGTCCGTAAAGCTTCGAATGAACTTTAACTCCTTTTGAAACTGAAAACGATTGGATAACTTACGCAATTTGAAACTCATTAAAAGCAAAGTATGGTCATAAAGGATAACAAATGTCCACACAGGTTTTCTTTACACTCATAAACAGTGAACTCATAAGACAAAGACAGTAAACCTTTTTGAATTTATGACATTTTTGGCTCGGCGCTGAACAAAGGCACCACTGTGCCCCGGCCACCCATTCCGCCTCCCCTCATTTCACGGCTATTAGTTAAACTTGTTACCTACGCGTGGATCTCCATTAAAATGCAAATTTAACGCCCCCGAAAATGTTTATATAATATATTTTTCATTTATTTTTATATTTACGTCTCCGGAAGCCTGCTGGCTTTTTTGCTAGTTTTCTCCCATCTTTTTTTATGTCCGTTCCTTTTTTTTCTAAAGAAAATATGTTTCGGAACACTTGGCAGAGGATTCTTTCTTTTATTATGTTACGGGAATAGCTCAACAGTGAGAATTCTTGTGTTAACAACTGGCGTTCGTAATACTGCAGTCGTTTTTAGATTTAGATTCCGAGAAAGTTCTTTGTATTTAGCTTGAACACGAGCGTTTTATAACGCTATCATTGTGTTTTGCTCTTAGAATTTGACGGCACGTTTGGCGCAGTGGCTAAGCAATTAGACTCCTGCGCTATGTGACGCGGGTTCGATTCCCGCATGGGACAAATATTTGTATGATCTGCAAGTAGTTGTTCCGGGTCTGGGTGTTTGTGTGTGTGATTTTCTATGTTTGTAAACACACCCACGATACCGGAGAAATTCCTAGTGTGGGGCAAAGTTTAAAAAAAAAGAAAGTTAAGTTTAACTTAATCTTGAAATTACCTACTTGTTATTTCATTTATGAAATTAAAATAGTTACTAAGAGTACTTACGGATCTAAATAGCTTGAAAAACTTTGTATAGATACGTAGGAATGCAATGCATCAATCCTACAAAAGAAAGTTCCACTAATGAACATGCATTTTAGGCACGTTACACCCAATCGATAATCACATACCACACACACCTACCCAAAAACACAAAAACGACGTAGTCACTGCTCCCCGAAATGCATAGCGGCGAAAATTATCGAACGTTGCCGGACAATGCCGACTGATTGCTAACGTGAGCATAGAATCACAAGAATAGGAGAACTTGTAAGGACATGTTCCCTACTACCTCCCGGAAGTGGCACACACCGAGTGGAAATGGAAAATCCCGTCGCCGGATGTGACCGGCCCAGGTGTAGATTATTTCCCATGGAATAATAAAGTGACGTGAGGATTTTGGGAAGACAAAATGGATTGAGAATTATGTAGGGTGATTTTTTGGCTTATTCAATTTACTTGTGATTACGTTGAGAATTCACATTTCTGTCCCATTCATTCATTATTCTAACAACAAGTGAAATCTAAATAGAAGCATTTAACGGATTTTCAGAGCTTTACTCAGTACAGAATTATCAACAAATAGTGCAATCATATTGAGGTATTCCAGTAACCATTAAGCGATAACGGGATTTTGTGCATTTAAAGTTTAGTTTGAAAAACACTTCTAATCTATATCTATATCTATACTATATAATAAATCTGTAGAAGGGTCAATTCTGTACATTGAAAATATTGAAAAAATAAATAGCGGGGGGTGTTGCTGGATCGATACCAAACCCAAATATATGATAAAAAAAATTTTTGTCTGTCTGTCTGTCTGTTTGTCTGTCTGTCTGTTTGTGCAGGCATCACGTGAAAACTAACGGTTCGATTTCGATGAAACTTGGTATAATTATTCCTTATTATCCTGGGCATAACATAGGATACTTTTTAACCGACTTCAAAAAAGGAGGAGGTTATCTTTTTTTTAATTTTGTTACCGCATAACGACCGACTGGGTGAACCGATTTTCATGATTCTTTTTTTGTTTGAAAGCTGGTGCTTCCCGTGTGGTCCCATTGTCACCAAATCAGGATCTGATGATTGGATCTTGGAGAAATCGAGGGCAACCCTCAAATTTTATAGGCTCACCCATCGTTTTTCGTAAATCTTATGAAGTAATTTAAGTACTTGCGTATGGGAATCATGATCTTATGTAGCTGAGCTGATGATGGAAGGTACAACTCCTTAACAGTAGTTTGTTACCGCATAACGACCGACTTCGTGAACCGATTTTCATGATTCTTTTTTGTTTGAAAGCTGGTGCTTCCCGTGTGGTCCCATTGTAACCAAATCAGGATCTGATGATTGGTTCTTGGAGAAATCGAGGGCAACCCTCAAATTTTATAGGCCCACGCATCGTTTTTCGTAAATCTTATGAAGTAATTTAAGTACTTGCGTATGGTAATCATCATCCTTATGTAGCTGAGCTGATGATGGAAGGTACAACTCCTTAACAGTAAGGAGTAGGCATCGACTGATTCATTGTTCGCGAATCTCCGGAACTACACATCCGATTTAAATAATTCTTTTTTTTTTGTGCTAGGTATCGTTCCACTTAGGGAATACTGAAAGTTTCATCAAAATCGGTTCAGTAGTTTTTGAGATAGGGAATTTTATTAGCTTATTGTGTACATGAGGGATGTTATTACCAGTGCTACGGATTATATTATATGTATTTGGCAAGAATTTGGGTTGAATATTTAAACTAAAAAGACAAAAATAAAAAACTTTTTCAAAAAAAAATGTAACCGCCTTCAAAGTCGTCGGCAAAAAATAAACAATGAAATAAAAAATAACAAAGCCATCGACTTCCGAAATAAAAGTTATTTTGTAGATTATTTTACCCTTTTTTGTGGTTCTTTTTGAAGGCGGTTACATATTTTTTTGAAAAGTTTTTTATTATCCTGGAAAAATACGTAGAAAAAAAAATCTTATTTTTCAGTTTTATTCATAGACGTTGTTCTGTAGAACTGCGAACACACGTTGCATTACCCGCAGTGGATTCAGCGCCGTAATATTTATAAGATTTCATTGTCAGAGTTACTCAAAATGGAGAAATAAACCATCCACGCGAAGACCGACATCCGCGCGGACGGAGTCGCGGGCGGAAGCTAGTATAACAATAATATCACTTTAAGCTTTTTGGTTAAAATAATAGACCGGCGGCAAAACTATTGTAAACGCATTCAAATTCAAAATATTGTTTCTCAACTAGAATGCAGTAAATTATTGCAAATTATATTCCACGATTACCATATTTATGACAAAACATTAGTGCGAACTACAAGTAGCCCAAAGATAAGACTAATCGGTATAGCTTAGACCTGAAATCCAGATAAGGCCTAAAAGGTCTAAGTATCAGAATCAATAGATTAATCGATAAAGTACAAGATTATGGGTGAGGTTTTGTGCTAGTTAGAAGTACATAGACCACTAATATTAGATTATCCTTCTAAATGTCGCTTACAAAGGCAAAATGTAGTGTCATTTCCAGCGCATTCACTCTCTGATTCCACTATTTATTGATTCTTACATTTCCCTCTATTCGTAGCTTTATCCCATTCAGGAATTTATCGCATTGTTATTTATAAACATGACTTATTTCAAACACAAATCCCGACAACTATGTGTTGTGTAGCAATCAAATAAAACTTCTTGGGTGACGCTAAAAATACTCATACGACACTCTTGCGTAGGCGCCGCCGAGTGCAATCTCACTTAACTTTGATCTTTATGTTTAGTGTGTAAAGGTCCTGATTAAGTTGGCGTCCTCCTATCGGATTAAGTTACTGGTACAATGCAGTATTGTCGACTGGTCGGCTATAATGCGGCCAAATATGGAGAAATGTGAATTAAATTGGTTATTCTGCAGGAGCAAGCTTGTCTTTGGAAACAACTCCTAAGAGAATGTGGTCCTTGGAGCCGCCTTTTATCTGCGAGGCATTAACGGCTACTTGGTGGTTATTTATCTACTTATCTTTAAGGCTGGTTTCCTTAACAGAGTGAGCTGTAAATTGATGTCAACTCAAGGAAGGGTCGGAGCTACATTTGGTTGCATAAAGGTCATGATTTTCCATAAGCAGTGCTGGCAAGGTACTGCACGCGTTATGGGTACTTTAAAAACTATTATAATTTTTTTTTTAAGTATGTTATCCTTTTACACACTAAATTCTTATGTAAGTATGGAATTACTTCCTCATGTAAAAAAAGTACAAGATGTGATTTAATTAGGAACTATTTGAATTCTAATTTTTAAAATTACATTGCTTACTTGCTGTTCCAAGTCAAGACATCTTCACCTGAAAACCTTCTAACTAGGTAAGTGACAAATATAGAACATGTAGACAGTGACCAGTTAAGTGGCGAATCAAATAGCAAGTCAGATCGTACATTTTCGGTACTATTTCTAGCTTGCATCTGTATTGTTATTTCCTACTATGACACATGAATGCCGCCAGTCGCGGTCGTAATGGCTCGATAAATTCGTCCCTTACCATTCCTCTTTGTGTGCTATTTTTGTTTTTATTCTGTTATCTTGTTTGTTTGTGTCTCTTGGAGGGAAATGTAAATGCTGCGGTGGTTGTTTCCGCTTCTGTTAAACTGTTGTATGACATGGATGAAATCGTTTGCTGACGTTGCTTTTTACGTATTCATTTGTTTTTTGTTTTATATTGGTAAGTTTCAGGTTTTCATGTTTTAAGTTTAATCGTTCTGTGATACAGAAGAAATTCTTAGCGTGGGGCAAAGTATTTTTGAAGTGAAAACTTCTTTAGCGGCGTTGTTCACTTTTTTTGGAATGGGTAAAAAATGTTAAACTCGAGTTAGGACACGTGACCTGATCGAAAATTCGTAAGACAGCGCAGGGCGCTTGCGCGAATGTTCGTGTGTGTTTATTACTATTCAAGTTTTCACTTCTGCCGGCACTCTCAGAGTGCAACCCGTCGTTTTTTTTTTAAATTACTGCTATGTTGATTGCTTTAGGGTCGACTCACACCAAAAGAGCGGCGAAGGGCAACGAAGCGGAGCGCAGTTTCAGTGTCATATGAATTTCAACTTTATTTTCATTACTATAATACTCATTCTTATTATCGCACTCATACTCGAAAGAGTCGCGGGAATGCCCGCGGATCCGCGGGCATTCCCGCGACTCGTTCGAGTTTCTCATGCGATAATAAATATTATTTTAATGAAAATAAAGTTGAAATTCATATGACACTGAAACTGCGCTCCGCTTCGTTGCCCTTCGCCGCTCTTTTGGTGTGAGTCGACCCTTAGTTGTAGGTAAAACGTACGAAATACATCAAACAACACGTTACTTACTATTACACCTACACATTATCTACTATTATATTTTATATTAACGTTTGACCTGAGGCGAACAATATAATCTGAGTTCATGGACAGTAAGTTGGGATTAGATTTCAGCTAAAATGTACATATCAAAGTCAATTTCTTTCACTTTATTTTAAAGAATTAAATTTAAAAATTTCACGTTGTTCATTCACAGAAAAATTAACATAAATAGATAATGTAAGTAAAACTACACTAAAATGCACTACAAAATTCAAATTCCGAAATCAACCCCTAACACGGTTACGTAGTGGCGAAAGTCTACTCGAATTACTTTCTAAAACGCGGCGGGGACGCGACGTAATCGAGTTGCGAGTCGAGCGAGCTTCGCATTCTGTTTAATTGATCAGTGCACCGTGTCGCAAGTCGAGATACGTCGGGTGATTAGTTAGGCAATTAGTTGTGGTCACTGATCGTCGTTAGCAATGTTGGCTTTGAAGGAAAAGTTGAATCAGAAGAACTAAGTATTTTAAGGACGATTTTATTGATGTGTAACATCTTTCCTATCCCTTCTGTGGGAACGATTAATGTGACGAAGTGGAACAGGATTGGACAAATCAAATAGCGCGTGGTAGAGTGAGCCATCAGATGGCAGCAACTCATGCCTACCCTTTTCATAACAGGTCTGTCTTTGGATCTATCTCTAGATAAGTCCATTGTCTCAAAGTCAAAATCGAAGTGAAAGTCGTGTTGTTTATTACTAAGGTTGAATATCAGATGTTAAAAGTCATGCAATTTCTGTAGAGCATGCTCGTTTTTTTATGTAAAAGCAAACGTTAACCTTATTAAAGGGGTATTTGACAGCGATGACGAAAATAAAAATTATATTTGCTTATAAAGTCAACAAATAAACATTCTTCCTTCCCAACACTGCTTTGATTTAAAGACATGCTCCTATTTCTGTCGTGCGTTTTTCCAGTATTGTGCAACAACGCGTAACCAAAACGCTCTGTAAAAGTAGATGCTCTAAATAACGTTTAAAGATCTCGACCCGAGTTTCAAAATATCACTTTCATGCTTCTAAATTCATGATGTTTCATAAGTAAGTGCCTACAAAAGCCTATTTCAAATGAAAACATTTCTCTCCGTTCATTTGAAATTCAGCTGAAAGTGTAATGTAACCTTTTGACCTAGGTAAGAAGATATATGAATGTTTTGGTAGTTCTAGGACATTTCAAAGGCAATGTGATTTTTCGTGAGGGTATTTTGTGGCAATGACATTGGTCCAATGTCTATTTCAAAGAAAGAACAACTACGTAGTTGGATTGCGAACACAAGTTTACATTTACATTTGAAAAACCAAAAGCAGGCTCTTCATGTAAAAAGTATTCGTATTCTTTGAAAATATTGGCAAGTTTTTCTTTTAAAAATAAATAAACGTAAAAAGAATACGAACTTTATTAGGCCAACTTATGTGGCAATCGCCTACAAAGCGTTTTATTTCTGTTACAACGGCTTTCAACATGATTGACATTTAGCTTTCAAGTTGTTTTCTTTGTCCCACTGCTGGGCAAAGGTTTGCTTCATAACGTTAACCCTTTCCTAAGCAATTTTAAGTGAGTTTAGGTAGTCTAGCCAGCGTTACTAGGCTAGCTTCGACAACTGATGCTTGTATTTAGTTTTTATCATTCAAATACAGGTTGGCTGGAAGAGATCTCTTTTAAGAGATAAGCTCACCAACTAGGTAAATATTAAGTAAATGCTTTTATTGTAATTTTTTGTACACAATAAAGAATAAATACGTTTTTACTACAGCTTTGACTAGAGCTTTTTTGTAAGTGGAAGCTCACCAAATAAGTCCTCCCACTCTCGTACTCGTACTGACTTAAAACTCACTCACTAGACTCGTCTTCCTTTAGTATTATTATATCGTATTCCCAGTGCGTTTCAGGGTCTCTGGATCCTCCTCAGTTTCTAAGACACGGGTCATCGCCCTCCCCAGAGCAATTAAAGTAACCCTCAATGAAATAAATCTAACTGCATTAATATCAGAAAAGGTTACTAATAGGCACTAATTTCTAATCATTTCACCCCTACGATGACTTGCAATGACCGCAGGAAGCGAGAATTATCGTGCGGAAGGTAGCAAGTCACGCTTAGTGGGGTAGCCACGAGGTAGAAATATGAGAGGTCTTTCTGTTACGTATTTTAATGTTAAGTATTTTAATTTTGATTTGATGATGTAACTATAATAATATTAGAGGGTTAAACTTTATACTCTTAAGCCTTTGTCAAACAGACAGTCGTGGCGAATGCGAAGCGAGGCGTTTTTATTTGTAATGTATGGAATTGTTTAAATCCAGTCACATAGAAAAGCGAAAGCGATCCAATAGCGTGACCGAACCGCTGCGAAGACGTGGCGAAGGCGTATTTGCTCTGTTTGACGTCGTTCATAAAACGACACCTTATACAACTGCCACGCTTCGGTTCGCTGAACCCAGTTTGACGTCTCGTATCGGTTCGTTATCGCTTCGGACTCGGTCCGGTTCGCTATCGCCTGTCTGTTTGACAAAGGCTTTATAGTTATGGCGTTTCATTCTAATTTGACGAACATGAGATGTTTTTAATTTCCATTCGCACTATTAGCACAGAATACACAATAGTACCTAAAGGTACAGAAGTGTAACTCCCAAAAAGAAAACAAACAAATGTAAAATCTATGCACGAAAGAATAGAGTCCATTTTTACTTGCAGCCGCATCACTCACCTACTTTTATAATAGCCTAAACTTCCCGTGCGCAAGCAAAAATGAACTGAATAGTGACGCGCGAGAGTTCATTTTAGTTTATCTGACGCCAACGACATTAAAAGGTTACTGTCGGTCAAGCTCAATAGGGTTGCGACTCGCGAGTTTGGGCACAGTTAGGTAGGAATACGTATTTTATGCATTGTTTAATTACATTATTTATGCATTGTTTAATTCTCTTATTACGTTAGTTTTGTGGCACAATAATAAATCTAACAAACCTGCGGTCTTTGTTTACATCAAATATCAAAGATTTTAAAACGTTGTCAGAAACAAAAAGATTAGTTCCGTTTCAATCCGTTCTGGCCAAGTTGTAGTCATAACTTTAAAGATCGATTGTTATCGTTTACGGCAAAATAGGTAACTAGTCCTTATCATTTCATTCATTTCATTGTCACAGGCCCCGTGTTGCGTGTCTTTGTAGGTAAGTAGGTAAAAAAGTCGCGAAGAGAAATACGATCGCTGACCTTGAATGCGTAGTGTAGCCATTTTCTGAGTTTGAACGTGTCTAAACAATAACGTAAACATCTTCCTACTTTCTACCGATCATAATTCGACCTACCTACGTATTCAGCTTAGGTGAGTGAGAGTGATGTCAGGTTTGATATTCGTCTATTTTATTTATCTTGGTCGTCTTGTAGGCCAAATTTGTAACCTACCTAATCATACTGATCATGATTACTAGCCGGTACTTGAATGACATTAATAAGCACACCACAAGCAGGTAGATAGTTTTTTGATCATTATTAAATATGTACTACATAGATAAATATTCACTTTTTTCCTTACCTTTCGAAATCACGTGGTAGTGTGTGAAACGTGAGGCTCCTATCACTGTCATTATTTAAACAACCAAACGTTATGCAGTATTTTCTTTTCTTCATCATATATATATTTTTTTAAACTTATGCGTAAATACAACCAAACACCAAACTTAAATATTATTTAAGTAAGCGCGTGCGTAGTGGGCGGCGCGCGACAACCGACTAAATGGCCGTGACGAAGGGGCCCCCGCCGGTACTTGCAGTTTTATACCTACACCGCGGAGTGAGCCAGGCCTGCTATTAGGTAAAGGTATTTGTGACAGTAAGATATCAATTACTTATGGGTTTGATTATAGAATCCGGTTATTAATTTGATACATCCAATTTATTCCTATAGATAACAGTATCGAAGATAACGGTATATATGGCCCATTTTGTTCTAATACAAAAGAAGTCATTAGATTTTAAACCTTCTTTAACATTTTTATTAAAGTGATAAACCTAGCCGCTGAATCGCGTCATAATTATATTTCATTTATCTTTTCATTTCTACTTTCTTAAAAACCTCAACTAGGACAACAGTTAAGATTGTTCAAAGTCACCTCTACCCATACAAAAGTATTTATCCTGATTTTAACAAGTTAAACGATGGCGATCCTAACTCACACCTCGCGAGGATGTGGTGCGTTCACTAATGTTAACAATAGAAGGATGGAGTCGATGCGTCGATACTAAAAATAGAAATCGATTTTGTTTAATTATAATATACGATATGGGGAAGTGTCATTGTGTTATGTTTAGTCAATTTGTATAACTCACTGATGGTAATTTTTCTGTTTATTCGAAATTGTTAAAGTCACCTGGTTAGCTTGAACTTAAAAGCTAAATGGATTTCGAGTCTACGGCATAGAAGAATTTTTCAACACGCGCAATTATTTTCAGGCTCTAGAAAAAGCCTAGCCTTTTACAAAAGGAGGATCGTAAGATTGAGATCACAAAAAAACGTTCAGGAACATCTATATACTTTCTTTGATACTTAAAGTACCTGTTCCTTAATCTGTACTTATGTAACTTCTAATTTATCTAGATTAAACGTGACAAGTCGAGCGCTCAATAAAGCTCCAAACATCTTTGTGGTTGACATTTCTAAAAATCTCTATACTTCACAAAAAATGCGTAAATTTTCCCTCCGTAGTCCTTTATAAGTCCTACACATAATCTACAAAGTGCTGACAATGTTCAAGTGGCCATATACGGAACCGATAACCTTAATCGGCGGCTCCTCCTTGACGTCGTGAGCTACTTCAGGCTTACAGACAGCAGAAAAATAAATTGTTATTTTATGGAAACTTTACGTTTGCGATAGAATAGACTATCTTGGTGAAACGGTACCGAGTGTTAAATCTTGGGTGATGGGGCTGTTTGGGCAAAGTGAAAGAGAATTTTTTCTCACTAACAGATGATTGACAACAGGAGGAGCTCGTGGCTAAATAAATACAGCCGCACAGGCCGATCTTTCGGGTTAAGCCGCGCTGCCGAGGTTGGTCTGTGGATGGGTGACCATCTGTCATAGCGAGTTTTCTCCGTGCCTCGGAAAGCACGTAAAGCCGTTGGTCCCGGCTGTCATTTGTAGATCTTTGACAGTCGTTACTGTTAGTCAGAAGCTCTAAAGTCTGATAACCAGTCTTACCATGGGGTATCGTATTACCCAGTTACTGGGTTGTGGAGGTCCGACAGGCAGTCGCTCCATGTAAAATACTGATATCCAGCTGCATCTGGTTTGACTGGAAGCCGACCCCAAGTTGGGAAAAGGCTAGGCAGATGATGATGAGATGATTGACAATAGATTCTTTTATTGCATGTTACTTACAGCTAAATCATAAGCCCCTTCGTTAAGGCGGTGTTCTGCGTGATCGACAAATACGACGCGACGCGTAACAACGCTACACAAGTCTACGATACCTTACGACTTTGGTATCCAGGTGACTATTGCAATACAAATCCTAAGAGATTCGCACACTGGCATGCGTCAATCGATACTAAAATCGTAAGGTATCAGAGACTTGTGTACGAACGGGCTGTCTATCTGTGGATGTACAGACTGCAGCGCATCAACCTACCCCGATCTTTCAATTCTGATAGAATGTGATGAATAAAATAGTTCACACCAAGCCGCATAAAAATTATAGAATGACTTTATTTCTCAGATACTTGTAGGCCAAAGAAGAGATGGATGGATTGTCTAAGGAATGATATGGAAGAAAGAGGAGTGAATGATACTGTGACGTTTCATAGAGGAGAATGGAAGAAAAAAACGTGTTGCGCCGACCCCAAGTAAAATGGGATAAGGGCAGGAAGATGATGATGATGATACTTGTAGGCCATAGTTTTAGGTGAAGTTTTCTAAAAAGACATGCTATTCCTTTTCTTATTTGTCCAGACCACACAGTAAAACTGTGCAATAAAATTATTTGATATATTTTAATGTTTATTGTTTTGCTAACGACACCGAGCGAATAAGGCGGGTGGCACACCGCAATAACCAGTGACTTACGTCTGTGGAACTACACACAGGAGGTACGTATGAATTTATTAGAATTTCTCTGTGCACCACCGTCTTTATACTTTGTTTTGTTATTGTTAATAGGGCGGGAATTTTCACCGTATTCTTTGAAAACTATAGGTATTTTATTTTTAGTTTTAAAGGGCTCAAAAGCTAACTTCATCATCAAAATTTTCCTGCCTTTATGCGAATAAATTTGGAGTCTATGCTCTATTTTACTTGTCATTTCAACTGTCATCGCCCTTCAATCCATGATTATCCTTCTCACCATCCATCTATCGGTTTTTCTCTATCTTACTTCAGTCATCCACATCCATACTAAGAGCTGAATGTGCTTTTTTATATCGTGGTAAAAACATCAAATGAGTCCTCCCACCCAGGGCAGAGCGGGAGGGACTGTCAGACTCGTACTGACTTAAATCCACGGTGTCCTTCAATAGCCCTTTACGTACCCCCCGGTACGTTAAGGGCTATTGAAGGACACGGTAATTCGGGAGTCCCGCAACCCCGGCAGGCAGCTGAATGTGCTGGTATATTTTTCTCCTAGGTTTGAATAGCGTTCTGCTGATCTTGTTCAGTGTCATTGGTGAAATCGACCTTTGAAAGGTAGGATAGTCTAATAAGTAAGCAATACAACAAGGAATTACATTACATTACCAACAAACAATAAAATACTCTAAACAAAGACATACTATACGTATTAACAAGGAAATGAGTATCAATTTCCTCAATAACACCTAATCGTGACGAAATCGACACCGAAAATCTAAAAACAAATAAAAGCAAGAAATAGGTGTACTAATAAAAATCCTTCGAACAAAAACACGTGTCGATCGAATATCAAATTACTGTCATCGAAAACCGTAATCTACCGCCTACAAATGCCTAAAATCTAAATCCAGCCAGTACGATACAGCTCCAAATTCAAACATCATTAAATCTAATTACGTTTCAACTGTATTTTGACGGTTTAATCCGACACTATACATACAAACAAACTGGCTGTTTACAATAAAACCGAATAATTACGGTACCGGTGGCCAGCACTACTTAGTCGAAGAAATAAAATATACGGTGAGGAAAGAGATGGGTGGTCTAAACGTATCAATAACGGTTTTATGCCTCGTTTTGATATCGTTATTAGTGATTTTATGTTTGTGTTGTAGTAAGGACGTTGATTTGGTATTTGAAGTGTTATCGAGTTGCGGTTAATCTATGGTTGAAGTGGTAATGAGATTATTATTAGTTGCTCGTAAACAAAAAGTCTAGAAAAATCACAAAAAAAAATTACAAGCGTACTTCACCGTATACCTATAGGTAAATAAAATTAACAAAAACAACTTAAGGAATGGAAAGATATCAACTAGAAAGAGATAAACCTTTACGGGTGTAAAGGTTTATCTCTTTCTAGTTGATATCTTTGGCGTAACTTTAGTTCGCGTTTATTAATAAGGGTTTATTAATAAACGCGAACTAAAGTTACGCCAAAGTTATTCCTTAAAAAATGTATAATTAATCTGAAGATTATCGTTGTTACAACTTTAATTCACGTTTATTAATAAGGTTGTTAATGACGGCAGAAAACTCAAAAATTTAAATAATTGATTAAAAAGTAAAAGCCCTAAATCAGTCTAATACTTTCTGTAGAAACCGAGTACAAAATTATTTAACATCATAGTTAGTACATTTATCAGCTCTACATTAATCACTATTCACCTTCCCAGTGTCAGCAAAATGATGGGGCCCCTTCCAGAGGGCCGAAGCCTGCCGGGGTCGCGCGACTTACGAATTACCGTTACCCCGGAACGTAAAGGGCTATTGAAGGACACCGTGGATTTTAGTCAGTACGAGTCTGACAGTCCCTCCCGCTCTGCCCTGGGTGGGAGGACTCATTTGATGATTTTAACACGATAAAAAAAAAGGAGATACTTGAATTATCGTAAACATAGCTAACTAAACTAAACTAAGACGCGTAAGTTACCAAAAAGCTCTTTTTTATATTAATCTGTTCTATTCCACGGCGGAAAGATTGGAGGAGGCCTTTCTCCTCCATGTCCTTCCAATCTTTTTTTATGTATTTCCTTTTCCAGCCAGCTTTATAAAAGGAGTCCAATACGTCACGTCAGCGTTATTAGACCTGCTTCTCAAAAAACTTCACCTATCTTCAAATTGGTATCCTACGCAAGCCCTCCAAGAATGAAGTCTCCAACTCCGTCATACATACTCAATGATCCACCATGTCTTATAAAAGTTTTGCATGCAAATATTTTATCAGCATCCGAAGTTTAGAAACTTCAATACACGTTAATTATTTCGTCTCCCCTTGATCCGAAGGCATATTCGATTCCAGTGTAGGCGTCAAGACACTCTGTGCGGTCCCTACCGGACAACCACTAAGCTAAAGTAAACAAAACGCTGATACAAACCTTATGCAATTCACGAAAGGGTTTACTTTCAGCTGGCAACTCGTGATGTACAACTTTTGAATACCTCAAGTGACGTGCTAAACGAATTTAGGTTGTATGTTTAGCAAATAAAGTTAACTTTAGTCTGGATAATGTGGTTTACACTATTAAAATAATGAGGGCTCCTAAGGGTATACCCAGTATTTCTCATGTGTTTGCTTGCTTTATTTATTGTTGCGAATAAAGCTACTGTTTGTCTTTGTTGAGACGTAGTTCGTCACTTGCTAGTTTAGTTTTACTGATTCAGTTCAGTTTGTTTGTTTATATTTTATTGCCGTCATCTGGGCTTGGAAGAAAAATATTGAGACTGCCGGTTGTTTACTGTGTGTCAACTGAACATAGTTTTGTGCAGACTGTGTCATGCTTCCTTTGCTGTGGGAGGTCGTTTGTGGTGGTAGCTGGTTTTTTTTTAGAATCCTAGAGATACAGAAAGCAGCTAATATCCGACAGAATTTAAGATGTTCCATCATTCTATTGAACCACCAATCCAATGCATGATTAAAATCATGTATCAACGTAAACGTTACATAACTTTACTATTTATTAACAAACGTTAATCAAAAGGGTATTCAATCATAGTAATATAGTGATAGTGGTGATAGGCTAGCGTTTGCCCCTGTTTTGCCTGACGGCAAGCGATGGTTTGGTCGACAATGAAGTACGCTTTTCTGGAAGTAACCTATTCACTCCGGGCTTAAAGTTACCAAGGGTGTAGCTATCAGGAAACACGATCCCGGCAGAGATCAGAGACACCTAAACACTTCGGTTCTCCGTAAGCACTCCTTCCAGTGGTGTATGAGACTCCATGTGGGATAGTAGTTCCATGAAACTAGAGTACTTTTCCGAAATGGAACTACTGAGATTCATTATTATTATAGTAGGCTTTATAGCTTGAGCGTGGGGTCCTGGGTTTGATTCCCGGGTCGGCCAAAAACTGCTCTGGGGTTTTTCTTTTAGAATTTCTCAATGGCAACCCGGAGTTTGGAAGTCAGCGGTATAATAACCCCCGTGCTTCAGAAAAAGCTTTAAGCTGTTGGCACTGCGCCTGATCTCACTCCGGTCGTGGTCGTGTCGTACCGTTTTTAGTTTGTCAACTTGGTTATTCTCTTGTTTTTCTCAATTTTTTTTGTTTTTGTTTCCTTTACAATAATGTAATTAGTTCAGTAAAAGCTAACATGTTAAACATCGCATGGGAATGGACTCCACGACACAGGGTACCCTAGTGTGGAGTCCAGGAAATATGTAAATATCAAGCTATTAAGGATTACTGTTCTTTGGCTACTAACTTTTCTAATATTGTACCATCGGACTATGAGAGTAAAGGATAAGAGACTGCACGTGTGACTGCGCACGTGCTTGTGGAATTTAACATCTCTCACACCGATGTCTAATCTCCGCTGAGTTTGGTCATCGCCGCTGTGGCCGAAATTGGTCAGTAGGACTATTAATGTTACTATCAAGATCCTTAACATCCTGACTTAATCGCTAACCTGCTCCAATCACATAAATTAACATTTTTAATCACTCGTTTGTAATAATTAATGTTTTTGTTCCAGGTAAGGCACCACTTTCTTAAACTGAACCTGCTACTGATAAAATAATTGAAGTTTGAATAATTATACTGTAAGTAATTACATAATATAATAAGTCTAAGTATAACTTCGATTTTAATATTGTTAACACTGACACAACATATAAAAAACATTAGTTTTTTTTTTATCTTACCCATACTGTCCCACTGCTGGGCAAATGCCCTCCCAAAGACATTCCAAGAGCTCTTGTTCTGCGCCATTTTGAACCAACCCACACGCTATGCACCCAGGTCTTCTTGCCTTTTGTGCCGACCTCGTTGCCACCGCTATAGCATCTGCATTTTTTTCTGTTCATTTTAGGAAGGCATACAGACTTATCACCTTATTTTTAGCATGGTAAAATCATCAAATGAGTCCTCCCACCCAGGGCAGGGCAGGAGGGACTGCCAGACTTGTACTGACTAAAATCCACGGTGTCTTTCAATAGCCCTTTACGTTCCGGGGTCACGATAGCTCGCTAGTCCCGCAACCCCGGCAGGCTTTGGCCCTCCTAAGGGAGCCCCGTCAGAGACTTATCACCTGCCATTACAATTTCATAATCATTCAAAAGCTTTACATAAAAACGATTACTACCTGTTGTATTCATATGAGACAACAAAAACACATAGTAATCCTGTAACCGGTACAAACCAGTTACAAACAAATAGAATGACTTGTATGGCACGTGAACGTTTTCCGTCGAGTCATCGAGATTCACTAACAGGTGAGTAGATTCGTGACCCGTTCACTTAGGTGCATGAGCGAGTCAAGTGGAAGATAGAGCTTGTCATGTCCGGTGTCAAGATTTTGTTGGCTCGTCTGTTATTTTTTATTTTTCTTTTTCGTGGCTTAGCTTAGGTCATACTAAAGGCTAGTAGATTACTTGATTTCTAGATGTGTCTCGTTTAGTTGGATGCACGAGCGAGTTAGCTTGTCATGTTTGATGTGAATATTTGTTTGATCGTATGTTTTTTGTTGCCTGGTAATGGTTATTTAGCAGCTAGCCATCTAGATGGCTAGATTCCGGCAATGACGACTTAAGTGAAAAGTGATTTCAATTTACTATTAGTTTAATGATAGTAAATTAATAACATGACCTTATTAATAGTTTGTAGATCATGGGAAAAGTGCGGTTCTTTTTTATTTTTTCTGACATCTTGGAGTAACTGGCCTCTCACGATTTATATTTTTAAAATTTTGAATTTCTAACTAAATCATTACTATTCTAAACTGAACTGTAAGGTTCAGCACACACCGAGACGCGACGCAACGATATTGCAAATGTGTATGTCGACGTCAGCGACGGCGGAGCGATAGGGACGTCATCATCTCGGTTCGGTGGTGAAGGGTCCATTTCGTAGGTGTTGTTGAAGTATGGCACAAATAACACGAAACGTTAATATAACCTCACTTTTATTCACAATAACTTAATTCACAATATTATTTGACAATAATTAAATTAGGCAAACCGACAGTTTCGTTTTGGAGAAGTGACTTGGTCCGCCTCTCGATGCGAAGTGTCCGTTAGACAATCCCCACTTCCCAAAACGACTCTGTCCACGTGCCGCCATTACAAAATAACGTCACAGCGTTTGCCCCACTACTACAATGATCAATTGAGCAACTTTTATTAAAACGATATTGCTATTCACGACATGTATATTTTCGTGTAGTAAATAAAGTTAGATTTTGATTGTGAATTCGTCTTGTCTCGGTGTGACTTGACACTAATAGTATTCAACTTTTATCACTAATACTTTTTTTTTCATAAAATAAACATTAATACTTTTTTGTTAATTGTATTCCTTTAGCTTTAAACTTTTTTTTCTAAAATCTGGCAATAAATGACAACTGTACCTGACAGCAGATCAAACGCACCACAGACAGAAGGGTGCAATACACGATTATTGACAGTCTGTCCCCGCGTTGTTCGGACAACCAGTAAACATGATTTGTAGGAATGACAAGCGTCACCACTGTCGCCGCACCGATCCAGTCGTGTATTGAATGGCGGGCTTTAGCTTGATGAGTTCATTTCCATACTAAGTGCGTTTGAATCGTGTGATAGCGGCATTATTTTTCATTTGGATTTGGAATGTCTGAGTGCGGGTGGCATTAATGATGCCATCGTGATGATTTTTGAATATTGAAGAGCGACATCAAAGGTGTATAAAGCAAAATTCAGAGGAAATAAGAGTAAACTGATGTGGTGAAAGGTGAACGTAAAATAGTCAATATTTGATTGCAAGGAAATTGGTAGTACGAAAAAACTTCATAATGGCAAAGGGAAACACCAGAAGTATGACTTTTTTGGTGTGTTATAATCATCAAAAGACCTCCTGCCATGGAAAAGGCGTATGGGACTTTCAGACTCTTACTGACTAAAAAGCTCCCTGTTCCTTCACATACCCTTTGCATAGGGTACACAGTGCCCTTTTCAGACAGCCGTGATCCATAAACTAAAAACATATACTTATTTCACTTGCACTAGATTTGCGTTAGATTAGGTTATGGTTCATATAGTCGCGACCGTCTTGCTTAACAGTTCCCGCAGCTTATCCGCTTAGGCGAAAGAAGGCTAACGGCGGTGATTTGATTGTAGTGGATGTCAGCCCAATATAACTCAGCCGTCGTCAGCCAGACATTGCCGACAAGACACATAAATTACATAGCTAAAAGAAATGGTCTATTTCCTCTGTCAAGGACTTTCGACTTCAGCCAATTGCAGTCCATTGCTGGAAGAAAGTCTTAGAGTAAGGAACGCCAAACATCCTTATCCTGGTCGTTCCGCATCTATACACTGCTACCCACTTTCTTCACATCACCGTTACATCACACGGCAGGGCATCCCATAGTACGGTTGCCCATACGTCGACCGTCATCAGCATGCTAATTCTACTCGTAACATCACGCAATATGAAGGTCTACAACCTGCCAATTTAGGCCCTTGTAGGTTGATTTATAATTATCATGCTAAAAAGAACCTTAAAACTTACTAAAAACTGAAGGGTGAGAAAATTAAGAACATTAACTACACGTGAACAATTAATTAACTATCAATTACGATCAAAACGTTCTGACCATGAAATCAAGTTAAAATATAAGAATTCATGTACTCTTATCTGAAACACGTATCTTATTAAAACAATAAGGGGGGATACTTTGGTAACCACAATGTATTCTGTGGAAACGTCGTCTCGATTTGTTATGGTACTGTGATCAAATGTTAAAGGGAAGAGCTTTGATGGTTCTGTATGTTGAAGAAGTTTTTGATCGATGTTTAGACATAACTTTGATTAAAAAGGACTTGCAATGAGAGAGCGGTGTTTAAAAAAAATATTAAATACGTGTGGCACTCGGGGAATGCCGCGGTAAAGCTATTGCATAGCATTTTTATCAACATATGCAATTATAATTATTTATTTATTTTATTTATGAAAAAAAGAAAAAAAATCGTCTGCAGTGAATATTTAACGAGCATATCATCCCATCGTTGCTCTATGGGAAGTTACTCTACTAATTAGGCTATGGTCAGCCACGTAATCAAGTGAAAAGTCGAGAAATAAAACCATTTATTCAAATTTGATTCATTCACGTTTACATGACAGATGTGACAGTGTCACATCTGATGTGACCTGATGTGACTATTGTCTCAGGGTTGTCACTAAAAGAGACAACCCTGAGACAATAGGCAATAACAGATTTGGCCGGAGATAGCCTACTTCCCCTCTTTATACTATGACATAACTAAATAATAATGAAAAAATCATCTTCGCCTTAACTAAAAATTAAATCACTTGCACAAGACAGTAATTCAATCTACCGACAATACGATCGCTGTTCTCACGGCGCAAATGATCTATTTTTTCATAAAATATTTTGACACCAACAAGAATGCTGTAATCGTATATGTATGTTCCGGTTTTATGTACATTACAGTTCGCTGGTTATATAGGTATAGGTTTTAAAAATTCAATTGTTCATTGTTTATCTGGATAATCTTTTTGCCAGTACGAGAATAAAATTTCTAAGGAATATGTTTAAACAAGTTAGTTATTTAAAACGTTTTTTAAACTCAAGCTTTTATTGTTAAAAACATTCTTACAATAGATAAAGTAAGTCTAAACTCGATAGGTTTGCGGCGTTTCATTACAGAGTTCCTATGGCCACCTTCCAGCTCCATCATCAGATCAGCTCCATTTCATCATAATATTGCATTGTCACGCGATATACATATTATACGTGCAAAATTTCAGCTCCATCGGAAAAGGGATCAAATTTTACTTACAAGATTACTTGCAAGATTTCATTCCAGACAACGAGACAGATACATATATATACTAAATAAAAACTTGTAAAAAATCCGTGCTTCTGGTGTTAAATTTTTTAATAGGTTACTATGGCGCTTTCCACCAAGTTGGCCGTATGTTTTTTTGTCACTTACATGGTATATAAAATTCTGTTATCGATGATACAGGAGAAAAATCAAAACATTTGAAACCCCAAACGGTTCCCTAAAAAATAAAAATTCCGTAAACGTTTCTGATACTCAAATACACGTATCTATAGGAGAAACAAAGCCTGCAACACAATCAGTTCACCCTCAGCACAAACTTTAAACATACCTTACTATTTACGTAAAAGTTTTCCATGGATTCGCGTTTTTTCTGTACCTGCATGGGGAGCAAAGTTTGCACTCGCAACAAATAGTGATAATTCGAGCGTAAATGTCTCCCTTTTCGGGGTTTTCTGTATCTATAAGTTAAATTCTATAGGTGAAGTAAGAAATTGGTGCGGGGTTTGGGGTGCTTACTTCGAGGGATTTTTTTTTCTGTTAATCTGTAAATTCAATACAGGGTTTGTACCGGGGTATTGCTCCCTGTAAGATACAACGCAAGTATTTTAGTTAACTATTTAAGAAGAATGTGGGCTACTTTACTGCTCGACTTGAATGCAAAACTTACAAACCTTTCTAAGAAGGAAGTACTTTTTAAGTCACTTAATATTCGTATTTCATTTAAATGTGTGTAAGATTTAAGTTAAATAAAACCTTACTACACTCAAAATAAGAGTTGGTTCGTTTATTGTCTGTGTTTGTATAATTTCTCAACAAACAAAGGGATTAATAAACATTTTACAACACTTTTAACATGTCAAAATCGTTTACGAATCCGCACACAAATCAAATAACAAAACATAAATCTGTCTACCAAATAAACTTATCCTCAACCCCAGTAATTGAAAGGCAGAATACAAATCCTTGACAGGATTTCAAGCTTAACCCGAATCCTCCAAACAATTACCAGCTAATCATTAAAACATTTCAAGAAAATGTTCTAGCAATTACCAGGAAAACAGGACAAAGAGAGAGTAATTCTAAAACCGACAATACTCATACTTATTCTGCACTCGTTCGGAGATGTTAATCTCACCCCAACTAACTCCGGAACTGAGTTTGGCGCAATAAAAACTGTCACTATACTTATTTACGATGCAATAAAAGAGATTCAGATAGAAATAATAGGAGGCGCCCGCGCACTGGGCTGATAAAATGGCGCTGCATATGTGTAAAGACAAGTTGTTGTGCAAATAGAAAACTTTTTATAGGAAAATATAATAAATGTAATAGGTCACAAAGGGTGCATTTACAAACATTTAAATATTTAACATACACAAATCCAGAACATAGTTGTTCCGGATTTGTTTGTTTATAGATCATACACGTTTTGTTCCGTGGGGTAATTTGATATGTCTGTTTTTTATCAACTTATGCAATTAATTATTTATTAAAAAAAAACAGTTATCGCCTACCGCGAATATTTAACGAGAATATCATCCTATCGTTGCTCAATGGGAAATTCCTCTACTAATTAGGCTATGGTCAGCCACGTCAATCAAGTGAAACGTCAATAAAAAAATTAATTCATTTAAATTTTATTCATTCACGTTGACATGACAGATGTGACAGTGACAATGTTAGGTTTATTTTCGTTACGGAATATCTTGATTCGATCGGCGCGCTCAATGCCCGCAATAAAAGCTATGCAATAGCTTAATATGTACGAATTCGAGTTTCCTTTGTAGCCTTTTTTTATGACTGCTTATTTTGCCCAGATGATTGATCTAGATTTCCTAAAAGTGCCAGTCTTTTTAAGGCTTACATTTTGCAGCCAACTTATTTCATTTCAGTTACCATTTTTTAGGCTCTTTTTTATACCTGTTCTCCGTTAACTGCATGGAGAATAGGCATAAAGTAATAGTATTATTAATATCTAGAAACCGCAGTACTCCCGACCATAATTCATAGGGAATCTCCAAGGATTAGTCGAACATAACCACACGAACTGTACCAATCCGTCCAAAAGCTAGGAAGCGCCGTTTTAGCTACCTTCGTGCATTATGTAAAGGCTCGAGTGATGTGTTGTGCCCGATATAAATTATTGAGTTACGATTAAAGCTTAACATAGCTTTTGTTCTTAAGGTCAAGAACTTCAGATATCGATTTTATCACTTCGGGAATGTTGGATTGCTCATAAAGTTTTATCAGATTTTATGTACTTGCTGTATGTGTTGGGTACTTGGAAAGAGCAATTATTATAAGTGCTTTGTTCTTTTATTATATGGCAGCCCCAAATCAATTCAATGATCAATATTAAAGCATTTATTTCTATTAAGTCGGTTACAGGTGCCTTTGAATTGTCAAAAGTTCTAGATTTCAAACCCTTAGTTACATCATTTATGTTGAGACTCTTATTTTCATCTTCTTCCTACTCTATTTTATTTTGTTATCCTTTTCTGTCCTAATGTTAGATCCTTACCCAAAATACTGATATTCAGCGTATGGTTCAACTGGAAGCTGAACCGAACATAGTTGGAAAATGGCTACACATCTATGTACTGCTGATACACACTGGTTTATAATCTTTATATGGATATGGGCTATTTTTTGTCCCAGTATAACGTTTCCGTTTGATAATACCGCAAGCATAAGCAAGTAATATCTTCTGGTACAATTTGCTTTAGTGACATTAAATAGACGAATGGTAACAAAGAACCAGGAACCGCGCTGAAGGCGTCATCAATTCTGCTTATTTACTACATACAATATCAAAATGGTGCCAACGAAGCTCTGCCTTTATAGTTTTCCCTTCTCATTTCATAAAGTAAAACCAGAATGATTAAGTAAAGGAAAAACATAAAGTTATCAGCTGTTTACCATTCCGCGGAAATTGTACAACGAGCTGAAGGAAATAGGTTACCATGATGTTAGTTGGGAGCAAGCCAAAAACCTGTCGATTTATGCACTATATATTTGTATTATATATTCTTTATAAATTGTATGTACGAGGGTATGTGCGGGGCAAAGCCTGGCCGAGTTGACGTGGGATAACTTTCAAATCTCCAGTTTTGCAAGCTCATGTTTTGTGTAGCAAGTGTATAGTTAATGTGAGGTGAAAAATATGATGGAAAAATAAAATTTATTGTCTGGAACTAACTAACTACTAACTAACTCTTTTTTTATCGTGGTAAAATCATCGAATGAGTCCTCCCACCCAGGGCAGGGCGGGAGAGACTGTCAGACTTGTACTGACTAAAATCCACGGTGTCCTTCAATAGCCCTTTACGTACCGGGGTCACGGTAATCCGTTAGTCCCGCGACCCCGGCATTATACTCAAGCACGCGTCAATGAATGCCAAAGTCGTAAGGTATGGGAGACTTGTGTCGCCTTGTGTACGAAGGGGCTTACGCTACAAGGCCACATCTCCAGTCCCCAAGATACAGACGCAACCTAATCTGAGGACGAGTGTCTTGTAAAAGTCAAAATAAAACTGTCACAAAAATCCCTTTTTGCTAAAGATTAAGAAAATGTTTATAAG
Source organism: Agrotis puta (assembly GCA_943136025.2). Classification (NCBI taxonomy): domain Eukaryota; kingdom Metazoa; phylum Arthropoda; class Insecta; order Lepidoptera; family Noctuidae; genus Agrotis; species Agrotis puta. The sequence goes on along the minus strand of OW964176.2, from coordinate 4,052,013 downwards.
TTGTAACAATGGTTTAATAAAATACATTATTCTTATCTCGAACATACATTAACGAACAATAAGTCTTTTATCAATTAAACGTAAGAAAAAACCTCTAAAAAGAGTCCAAGAAAAGAAACATGGCCATCTAATCCCATCTAATCACAAATACATTTCGTAAGCTTGTACCGTGTTTCCATTCATACTAAACTTCTAAATACAACAAAACACTTTTCATCTCCAACTCTCGAAGACATCAATAACAAAATCTTAATGTAATTGCCCAACATTAAATGTTTATTAACTTCACTTAATCCACTTCGTAAATATCCAATAATTAATATTAGCAGAAATTGAAAAGGACCATTAATGCCGTGTCTAAATACAAAGCCATACTGGAATTAATCTTGTGATGACGGCGAATAAAAATCGGCCATCAATAGAACGGGAGGCATTTCTTAATATTTCCTTCGGCCATTGAGAGGACTAAACAAATTCTCAGAAAGGAATTCCCTCCTCGAATACGTCAATCAACTTTTGTGGGATTGTACTAAAAAGATAAGGAGTGGAAATATACGGTTGTAGATTTTATGCGGGCTTGCTATTGTAATAGTTACCCAAGAATACATAAAAATATACTTAATTGAGTCTGTTATAGTGCTAAACGTTTTAAAGTACATCTAATCTATTCTTTTCTGAATATTGACGACTTTTTTTTTTTTTTTTTTGCGTGGTAAAATCATCAAATGAGTCCTCCCACCCAGGGCAGGGCAGGTGGGACTGTCAGACTTGTACTGCCTAAAATCCACGGTGTCCTTCACGAGCCCTTTACGTACCGGGGTTACGGTGATGGGTAAGACCCGCGACCCCGGCAGGCTCTGGCCCTCTACAGGCCCCGTCAGTTTGCTGACACTCCTTGAGGCGCGCGTGGAACACAACGCGCCGTCGACCCGGGCATGGTCCATGGTCGGGCAGCGAGTCGCCCATTACTCGCTGCCCGCATGCCCGCGCCTACGGTGGCCGGAGATCGTCTGGCGACGTCCGTCGCCGTGGGCGTCTACCACTGCGGGTGGGTCGGAGGGAGGACACTGTTCTCTCCCTCACGCGGCACGCCTCCTCCTTCGCGAGCATGACTGCTTCGCAGAAGGAGGCGACCGCTTCCCACTCCGTCTCGCCCCGCAGCATGGCCTCGACCAATGCCGGAAATATTGACGACTTAATGAGAAAACATCAAATCACAACAGATAACTATCAAATCATTTTCAACAGAAGACATAAACAGTCCCTACCCAAAACTAATAAAACTTATTGATAACTCAGTACAGTTCCACAAAAATATTAATCAGATATGTGATGTAAACACGGCACGGATCTAGCTTAGCTACTAAAAACGTGACAGTAGTCTCAGGTTTCTTATAATAATTCATCCAGATCCATCATCGAATAGTACTCAATTTAGCGATCACGTTTTCAGTATAGACGCGTGTATTTACAAGAAAAGAACTTTCTATAGAAAAAAAAAACGACGGGTTGCACTCTGGGAGTGCCGGCAGAAGTGAAAACTTGAATAGTAATTGTTGGAAATATCTTGTGAACAGATTTTAGTAAAACTCGCAAAAATGGTTGACTTTTTATTTCAATAATTTTCCAATGTGACGTACATCTTTTATAAACAATGTTACCTAGCAACGAATGTATCCAGCATACAAACTTCTTTAAAAGTAATAAAGTCACACGAACATTCACGCAAGCGCCCTGCGCCGTCCTACGCTTTTTCGGTCAGGGTCACGTGTCCTGACGCGAGTTTAAGATTTTATACCCATTACAGAAAAGTGCTCAACGCCGCTAAAGAAGTTTTCACTTCAAAAATATTTTGATCTATTTAGACGGGCGTGGGTATGTCGTAAACGCAAATGGGAGGGTTAAATCTCATTACATTATAGCAGATGTAAAACGATTTATAGAGGTAAACCCGTCCGGTCATATTTTGTTATGTTCCAATAATTCTTTACATTTTACATTCCAGCTTCGGCAAAACCAACAATCTTTTTTATTTTTAAAACTTCAAAAACACGTGCCTTGGCTTCGAATAGGTAATCTTGGGAGAAATTTTCTTTTTGCCAAATTGGGTCGTGAGTTTTATGCTTTCGCGTAAACTGTAATAGGCGGGGCCCTTTTTAAATTAACGGGAACTACCGCATTAAAGCGGGCTCTCGTAGTATGTATGCTCAAGCTTTCCTTTACGTTAAACCTCCGCGGATGAAAATCTTTCTCACCTGCAACTTTGTTGATGACTTGTTGTGTAGTTACAGTATCTGTTAAATTCTTCGAGTAATGCTTGTTGTTGCCAAATAACTGCTGCAACCCAATAAATGCTTTAGTATGATTTATCATTATCATCATATCAGTCACAGTACGTCCATTACTGAATATAGGCCTCCCATAGATTTCCAATAGAAATCCAGCACGGATGCAAGCCGGTTCCGACCGGATCCTGTGGTCTTCTTCAGATCGCCTGTCCACCTTGTAGGTAGACGTTCTAAGCTGCGCTTGCCTGGGCAACTCGCTGTCCGACGATGAACCATGCCCGGGCCGACGACGCTTTGTGTTCCACGCGCGCCTCAAAGAGTGTCAGCAAAATGACGGGGCCCCCCGCTAGAAGGCCAAAACTTGCTGGGATCGCGGGACTCACGAATTACCGTGACCCAGGAACGTGGGCTATTGAAGAAAACCGTGGATTTTAGTCAGTACGAGTCTGACAGTCCCTCCCGCTCATCTCTGGGAGGCAGGACTCATTTGATGATTTTACCACGATAAAAAAAAGCTGCGCTTGCCAGTGAATGGTATCCTATTAAGGAACCATACTGCCCCATCAGCCACCAGTTCTCCGTGCTATGTAATTGTAATTTAATTATGATTACACTGATAAAATATAGGTACTCTAATATAAAACTGGTTACCCATGATATAAAACACCAGAATTGGAAGAATTTGGAAGAGGCACCCAGCATTGGGTTGCTAAATGTTGAAGAGAAGGAAAGTGATTACACGCCTGTGGAACACTTTTATTTAAGCTTTTACATATACCTACTATAACACGGATCTTGGCTGAGCTGACGGAAAAGTTGCGCAAGCGCTAACAGGACGCCATTTGTTAATAACCGCTTGCAAAGTGTGTGATTTCTCATCATACCTCGCATCCCCGTCTTATACACTGTTCCCCTATAATGTAACAGATCAATAAAAGAGTTGATTTGTACTCAGTATGTGTCAATAGATCAATTCAGCCTGTTCAAGTCTATTCTTAGTCTATTATTCTAGTCTAAATAGGCCTTTGCTAAGTTGCGCCTCAACTCCCGGTTAGCTACCTTCCGCATCCAGTCTAACCAAGCATCCTTTTATGGTTGTCGTTCTATCTAGCTGGACGCGTCCCACGCCAGCTGTCCTGCTTACACACTCAAGCACCGGAGGTCAACTCTCTTAGTCCGTCAATGAAGTTACGGGCCCGTACGAATGTAACTCAAAGCTTTTGATAAACCCTACTCCCTATTCGATTTGAATTCATAAATTTTGAAAGCACATCGAGGGTCGCTATAACTGTCCAATCATGTTGTCAGTGGTAAACAGTAGTTTTGTTAGTGATGCATCCAAAACTTCGGCTGAAGCTACGTTTCGAGGTTTGATAGAACCCTGCATGCGATAACTGAGTGCTTTTACCAAAGAAACCGAACTCGATTAGCATATTTAAATCAAGAAGTGTCTATGTCATTATTTTCACTTTATCAACACTTGAGTGCAACTGCCCGAAACTCAAAAAAAAGTCAGCTCAAAGCGACAAACAAGATTCTTATCACAAATCAAGATTGCCAAAACCATATGCAAATTACAAAATAAAATATAACAAATAATATCATCCAAACACTACATAATAGACACAGTTATCAAAAAAAAGCAGTTATAATAAGAGAGCCCCATACAAGGGAGGCAGCCATGTTGTCTTTATGCAAAAGTGCGTGGATGTCACGTTGCAATACTTTGTGCATCTGTAACGTGGCGACACATGGCGACTGTTGTTACTGTGCAAACGAGCGGGTGAAACGCTGCGGTTGGCGTTTTCTTATAGCTAAAGTATTTATCTAACAAGTTAGTCATTTAAAAAACTATGTTCTTTTTAAAAACAAGCTGGGTTTGCGGCGTTTTATTACTGAGCGACTATGGCCACCTGTCAGCTTCACCATCAAAGCAGCTCAATCGCATCATAATATTGCATTGTCACGCTATTTATATTTACGTGCATAATTTCAGCTCAATCGGAAGCCGGGAAGTGGATCTTTAACTTGCAAGATTTGATTACAAACACCGGGACAGATGAAATTAAAAAAATCTTTTAAGAAGTAGAACCAACTAGTATTTAAAAAAAAGACGCTTTTGCATGTACTAAAAAATCAACAATTTACTCTTTCTAACACTGTTACGCTTTAGACTAAGCCCATAAAGCATGCTGTTGAAATTTTTTGAGATTGGGACAGAACACCTAGGTATATGAACATCGCAGTTTCTAGTATATTAGCTGTTTCCTGCGGTTTCACCCCCGAAGCTTGGTTCCTGTTGATCGTATGGTAATCGAATACAGCCTATAGCCTTCCTCGATAAATAGACTATCCAAGACAACAATATTTTTTAAATTCGATAAAGTAGTTCCTGAGATTAACACATTCAACCATACAAACTCTTCTATTTTATAATATTAGTCTACATTTTATTGCTCAGCTGTATTCAAGATCTGAATAACACTAAAGATTTTTTTTTTCTAACAGTATTACTCTGGTAACATACATTTTTATGAGATAGAGAGGGGCACTCTAATTTGCCAGCACAATTCAATATTTGTTTGTCGGCTGTAACCATTCACATCACGTTATCGATACGTAGTCTATTTCTATTTTGAGATCAATCAGCCTCTAACTTTATATTCCACACATTTGCGAAGTGATCATCAGCCAATTAAAAACAATTACGTATTCTAAACAAACGTCCGTCTGTCCACACATAATCTGTTTACAGTCGCAATGCCTCGCCCCAAAGTTGTCTTTAATTAAATTTAAAACTTGGGAGTGACGTCATCCTGCGCTTGGCTACGCGTGCTCCTCTTCCGGGGCTGGTCGCAACTTGTTCTGTCCTGTTGACTGTAAGTTGCATCAAGCCTTTAATCCAAAGAGGAAAGGCAGCTTTTGGTATAGTTGTTTAAATGAACCCTAACATGACAACATGTTTTTGTAACGTAAAATAAACGGGAACTTTGACGTGCATTTAATGGAAAAAAATGTTCCTTCTTTCTTACACTAGAGGCGATTTTTCATCATCCTTACAATAAACGCCAAATACTTCAAGTATACTATAAAAAAAAAAAAAAGAGAAATACGGAAATCTTGTGTTAGGGCCGCGGATAATTTAAAGTTGACCTTTTGATAAATACCCCAACGCTGATATCTTGATGGGAACACGGGACCATGTCTGTGATTTTGAATAGATTAAGCACCCAGTACTCTTTTAAGGCCTGTTTCGGATCAATAAGCTCTCAAATCTTAAGGTTGAATTGCGCAATTTCTAGTGAAATCTCAATTAACTAGGCCTGCCGGTCCTAAGATGATCCTAAATTGCGCAAAACAATCGTAGGGGGTTAAACTATTACCAAGATTCCTACACAAGTTGAGGTATAACTTTCCATATTTTTTAGACTAGCTTCCGCCTGCGACTCCGTCCGCGCGGATGTCGGTCTTCGCGTGGATGGTTTATTTCTCCATTTTGAGTAACTCTGACAATGAAATCTTATAAATATTACGGCGCTGAATCCACTGCGGGTAATGCAACGCGTGTCGCGGTTCTACAGAACAACGTCTATGAATAAAACTGAAAAATAAGATTTTTTTTTCTACGTATTTTTCCAGGATCACAAAAAACTTTTTCAAAAAAAATGTAACCGCCTTCAAAAAGAACCACAAAAAAGGGTAAAATAATCAACGACGGCTTTATTATTTTTTATTTCATTGTTTATTTTTTGCCACCGACTTCCTAAATAAAAGTTATTTTGTAGATTATTTTACCCTTTTTTGTGGTTCTTTTTGAAGGCGGTTTATTTTTTTTTTGAAAAAGTTTTTTATTTTTCTCTTTTTAGTTTAAATATTCAACCCAAATTCTTGCCAAATACATATAATATAATCCGTAGCACTGGAAATAACATCCCTCATGTACACAATAAGCTAATAAAATTCCCTATCTCAAAAACTACTGAACCGATTTTGATGAAACTTTCAGTATTCCCTAAGTGGAACGATACCTAGCACAAAAAAAAAGAATTATTTAAATCGGATGTGTAGTTCCGGAGATATCCGAACAATGAATCAGTCGATGCCTACTCCTTACTGTTAAGGAGTTGTACCTTCCATCATCAGCTCAGCTACATAAGATGATGATTACCATACGCAAGTACTTGAATTACTTCATAAAATTTACGAAAAACGATGCGTGGGCCTATAAAATTTGAGGGTTGCCCTCGATTTCTCCAAGATCCAATCATCAGATCCTGATTTGGTGACAATGAGACCAGACGGGAAGCACCAGCTTTCAAACAAAAAAAGAAACATGAAAATCGGTTCACGAAGTCGGTCGTTATGCGGTAACAAACTACTGTTAAGGAGTTGTACCTTCCATCATCAGCTCAGCTACATAAGATCATGATTACCATACGCAAGTACTTAAATTACTTCATAAGATTTACGAAAAACGATGGGTGAGCCTATAAAATTTGAGGGTTGCCCTCGATTTCTCCAAGATCCAATCATCAGATCCTGATTTGGTGACATTGGGACCATACGGGAAGCACCAGCTTTCAAACAAAAAAAGAATCATGAAAATCGGTCCACCCAGTCGGTCGTTATGCGGTAACAAAATTAAAAAAATACAGTCGAATTGATAACCTCCTCATTTTGAAGTCGGTTAAAAAGTATCCAATGTTATGCCCAGGATAATAAGGAATAATTATACCAAGTTTCATCGAAATCGAACCGTTAGTTTTCACGTGATGCCTGCACAAACAGACAGACAGACAGACAGACAGACAGACAGACAGACAGACAGACAAAAATTTTTTTAATCCTATATTTGGGTTTGGTATCGATCCAGCAACACCCCCCGCTATTTATTTTTTCAATATTTTCAATGTACAGAATTGACCCTTCTACAGATTTATTATAAGTATAGATGTCTTTGTTTATCAAACACTCTAACAATTCTATCAATCAAAATGAACTATCGCGGTCAACTGATGGACGAGTCCTCTATTTTATTTTTTAGCTATTGCATAGCTTTTATCGTGGGCTTTGAGCGCGGCGACCGAATCAAGAAATTCCGTTACGAAAATAAACCTAACACTGTCATTGTCACATCTGCCATGTCAACAAGAATTAATAAAATTTGGATGAATAAAAAAACTTGATAGGAGCTATTGGCTTTTACATAGGCGGTTTGTGTCCAGCACGATTTTGTGGTCTTCATAAAATCGTTTGTCTCTGAAGTTCTGTTCTGAAGTGTCTCAGAACAGGAGAGAACAACAGCATGAATCATGATAAAACAAAAAAAAAAAACAAAAAAAAAAACAACAAGTCAAGTCCTGTGCGAGGCCAAAAACCAATCTCAGCAAGGGATACAGATTAAAAAAAATACAGCGCTAGTTTCTATTAGGGTTCAAAGTGATGTCATGGTCAGATTTATATATAGATTCCAAGTATTGCCATTTTTAACGTTTTTTATAATATGGCTACCCAGGATCCAACCGTCACAAGTATTATAATATTCAAATACCCGTAAAACCAATTCGAAAGCTCCAACTTACAAAGCCATCTAATGGACACAGACCCAAAACTTCCAACCTCAAGCTTAAAAAGTACCTAATGATACTAACCTTTTTGGTAAAGCTAAAAATTGAAAGAAGATTAGCGACGCCAAAGTCCTTATTACCATTACATCATTATGAGGAGTTCAGTTTGAATGTGGCCTAATTGCGTAATTGTGGCCAAGGAGATGAAAAGCGGTTGGATTTTCTTTGTAGTAAAGCATTAAATATCGTAAGCTGAGTGCTGTCAAGATTACTGTTCACTTGGTATTTGCAGCCTTGTGAAACTGATTTTGTATATTGAACGAGGCCACAATAACTAGTGCTTATCTATCATGAAAGTATCCCAACTGACATTATAAATGTGAAAGTTTGTTTGTTACGCTTTTACTCCTAAATTACTGAATTGATTTTGATGTATTTTAATACACACATTGATGGAATTCTATAAACAGTTATTAGGTAACTGCTTTTTAGCATAAAAATTTAAGATGAATAGATGGAGGGTGAGGGAAGTCGCGGGCAAAATCTCAATTCTTCTTAAGGTTATTCAGTCTTATTGGAACGTTTGGCAGAGAGGACAGACTCCTCAGAACCGAAATAACGGGCAGTACATTAATTGTCAATTTCCGATGGCCATCGATGGCCAAGTCCTCACCTTAGTCCGTTATGTTTAACCGCACCTTTGCAACAATTGTTTTTTTTTGTCTTCACTTTGACCGAAAGGAACAATATATAAAATACCTCTTCTGACGATTCATCCTGCAAACCATTCAAAAATATTATTTCATTTGATTTCGTATAAAAACGGCCCAATATCGAACAAAGAAATAAAGAAAGAATAAACCTAATAAAGTTCCCAACACACACAAAGAAAAGTTCGCAATTTTTACACTAACTTCGTAAACGTATCGCGCATAATGCTTTAAAAGCTTCAAAAATCTCGTCGGCTTACGGCAAAATTAAACTAATTAAAAAACTTTTGTAATTATCGTCTTAACAGACACTTGGAGTAAATCGCCTTTAGGGCAAACAACACCTCAAGAATTTTACCTCCCATGTTCTCGACCAGCAATTGGCGTAAGGTAAAAGATGTAGCGATTTCTTAAGAGTACTACTAAGTTTAAAGTGCGTTTAAGAAGGAGGAAATAATTTAACATAGATTTTATTTTCAGTGCATAGTTGCTAAAGGTAATTCCAGAGTCTATATAGTTATTTTATTTCACTATAGTTCTTTTATGTTTGCTTTCCGTAGTCCGCGACCAAATCTATCTTGCCGTGTTATTGTAAAATGTCATACATAACATGGTTTTAGGTAAGGTAGAGGCTGCCCAAACACTACACCAAAATGGCGAATTGTGACTGCTAAGATTTTGAGTGAAAAGACTTCAAAAAACTAACAGTGTTGGGTTGTATGTTGTTGACTTCAAAAAACTAACAATGTAAGTAGTATGGAGATTTAACCCCCACTGAAAAATGTAACAAACCGTAGGTGAACTTTAAAAAACACTCGTAAAGTAGCTGAGGCTACTTTACGAGTGTTTTTTAAAGTTCTGAGGAACCTACTTGAAATACACCCATCACTTGGACCATACGGTATAAAGCTCTTTAGAATTAACACAGTTGCACGTCTGTATTGAATAAAAATTACATTACGACCCCTGATGCCTCCCTATTTTGTCTGGACTCGAATAACAATAAATGTAAAGTTACATTGTTTCAAAGACCTATTACCTTTAGCTCGTACATAATTTCCCAGTCTAAGTTTCCCGCGCCCGTTTTATGGCTACAATTTGTAAATTTTATATCGCCTATTGTGATTCGGATGCTGAAATTCTTTGAAATCATATCTGAAATCCCCCTCCATTTGTTCTCTTAATGGATTTATGGGGAAATATAAAGTGGATCATTAGAAATAACAATTGTAAAAGTATTATTCTTGTTTCAATGTTGGTTTGTAGCATCACAGATCTTTGTTTATATTGATATTCTTCACGTTTACTTCACTGTGTTTTCAAATGAAATAATAAAAGAATCAGTTTTCATACCAACAGCGATTGAGCAAGTGATTTATTCCACATGAGTTTTGTTAATTAATTTTGTTTTTTTACTATTAGTTGATTATTTATTGATAACAACATTTGTACGCTATTGATGGCAAGACATAGCGTTCTAAATATAATTTATACATTTGTACTTTTGTTTACTTATGTTCTACAAATAAAGGTATTTGATTCGATTTTAATTGTAAGTAAGTAACCGTAAAAAGTTTTGTAACATACCTAGAATTATTTAATTGAATTTCTTTTATTTTTCTCAAGCTAACTATAATTTGATTAAATTCGAGATTCTTCTACTTAAAATTTTAAGGTTCTCGACTTGAAATGTTTTAATATAATTAAGAGCTTTTCTAAATCAGGTTCATTTAACTAACAGTATCATTTACGAGTACACGCCCGCGCCAACATGTAAATTAACCATCCAATCAAAGCAGAATTATTATGACAGTTTAATATGAAAATCAAGATCAGAATTCTCCGCCCCGATGCTTCAGCAAACAATCTTCAAGAATCACCAACTTAATTATAATACTGCAAGCTCATTCGTTATTCATCGAAAACGTAGCGACGCATTCAAAAACCTCCGACTAAGACGGTCGTTAAGTAAATTAATACGAGTATAAAACATGATTAAAAAAATTACGTCGACAACCAATGTGGGGTGAAAGAAATAAGGGCGCATCCCTCCTATATGAATGGATGCTTTCTTCCAACGAAGCACAAAATCGTTTTTGCCACTCGCAAACTACTTCGAAACACAACAACCAACACTAAATTCTAAGCACTAAAGTCATTGTTGTTGTTGTACAGCGGCAAACTTAAGTTTGTAATTGTGTAGCAAGTTTACGTTCAAGTGTTATAAGTTCTAATGTCCCAACGGTTTAATATAAGTTGCTGGGGGCGAAACAATGAAAATGGTAATGTTTGACTCGCATTCTATATTTTTACCTTTGCATTTGTTGAATTGCTTAGCAAGGTCTGTTGTTGGCAAGAGCTGCACTTTGCCTGCTTAAGATCTTCATGCTCTTTTAACCTTTCTGAGTGAACAAAGCTGTGTGGGGTGTACCATTTACACAATAAGTAATCTTCTTTATCGTAGCGCCTTTTACTAGGGTCTGTTTTCTTAGAGAATCTCGTTCTCTTATCGTTAGTGATCTGTCAGTTTAGTAGTAGAGAGAGGAAAGTATTTGTGCGATAACTACGGTATGTTTATTTAGTTCTATGTATTTTCGTGAGATATGTTTTTTTGTATGTTGAGAGAAACAAGATCAACTATTCATTTGGGAGAGCCTCGATGAGATGAATTACACCAGACTTGTGAGTCTTATGCTAGGCATACACGATCCAGTGAATGACAAGTATGCTTCTAATAGCCATACACCATCAGGGGATTCAAGTGCGATGCAATTTTGACGGTAAAATGGATCGTGAATAGCTGACATTACATATTATTCCATCTATTCTCTCATCTAAACCTTTTATTTTATGTATCAACATAAAAATAAGAGATAGAATGTATCTTCTTTTCAGCATGTTAATTGTAATTTTAATTGTAATTGAATCATGCTATAATTTAGATGTAAGATAGTATGACTCATCTATTGATTAACACATAGTTCAATTAAACAGAAAGCGAAACCTCACAGACGTGTTGGTACCGATATCTAAATATCAGACAACTGGAATAGACTGCCTAATAAATAAGTAGACTAATAAAACCAACAGATCGAACATTGTTTACATAGGCTAATACGTACTCATAAGAATAATCCCACACTCTATTTACCAACATATATACGAATCTGTTGATCAAATATTCCATCTCAAGATTGAAGGCAAACAAAATTTGACAAAATCTAATCCGTACTCCAACAAACAGTATTTTTAATTCCCGTCCCACTGTACACGTTTCTTCGCACACATTTCTTAATACGTAGAAAAAAAGGAAAAGTGAAAATTTATACGTAAAATACTCGTTCGTCGACGACTTTATTAGAATGGGTGTGAAATTGCGAAACGGCCCTAAAATATGCGTAAAAATTCCTGCGAGCGTAAAATTTCAATCAGTCTTATATGTATGCAAAGCGTATTCCCTCTAACTGTATGCTGAGGTAAAGTTCCAGTGATTGCCAAGCGATCATATTCATAAGGATTTATTTAAGTAAATACAACACCGACATACTAAGTTTCTGCATTTTAATTTTGTATAATGAACTTGGTGGAGTATACACCACCCGTCAAGTCTGTAAGGTATTAAAATTGTTTACCTTCGTTTTTTTAGCGTCGTAAAATCATCAAATGAGTCCTCCCACCCAGGGCAGGGCGGGAGGGACTGTCAGACTCGTACTGACTAAAATCCACGGTGTCCTTCACTAGCCCTTTACGTACGGGTCACGATAATTCGTAAGTCCCGCGACCCCGGCAGGCTTTGGCCCTCTACAGGCCCCGTCACTATGCTGACACTCCTTGAGGCGCGCGTGGAACACAACGCGCCGTACCTTCAAGGGTTAGAATAAATTATCAAAATCAGGATTTTTAGAAACGACAGGATACACTCTCAAACACATTACCTTTTAAAAAAGGGTAACACAATTTCAATCAATAATTTATTAATAAGCTTATAGAAATGGAATGTTTGCATATAAGTAAAAACTTTTGATTACCTTTTAGTAAATCCTAGTGGTTGCCTAGTGGTTAAAATTAGACTTTCTCTTCATTCATACAAATTGATCCACTATAAATTTTAAGGTGACCTCCTCACCTCATCAGCGCGTTTTTGTACCGAATCTACCTATGAGTATATCAAATTCTTAACCTTTCTGATTATTTTCGGTATATAAACGAAAACGCGTTGTTCCGGTGTCAGGTGATAGGAGCCAAACAGTGCCAAACATACTTCTCCCGTCCACGTAATTTTTGTAAACATTTATTTAGCCTTAACAATAGCTATAATATTCAAAATTACTATCAGCAATTTCTAAAGGATATCATACGACATGTGCAAGAGATTGTTACTCTGTAATTCTGTCTAAAGCACTTCATTTGAAAGAAATTGGGTCAACATTCTAGAGCTAATAGGACTTTATATTTGAGCTTGTTTTCTTTTCATACATTTGATTAAATCTTGACTGTAATAAAATGTGACTGTGATACAATTTAGCTCTCATACTTGTCGTGACACAGTAGCAGCATTTAATCAAACCTTAAATTTGTAAAAAATAACAAGATGATTTTTTTGTAACTCAAGTTAAAAGTTATGTTATTGTACAGATGAAAAGCTACTTTAATAGGCATGTTAACAACATAAATAAATTACAAATCGAACAACAAGTATTATAGATTTTACGTAAGTATTTTTTTTTTTGTTAAATTGTAAATTTTACATAATATAACAAAAGGGAGAACTCGACGTCGTGGCAGGCCCAAACGATGATGGCGAGACGATATGGACCGCTTCATGAAGGACTGAACCACGGTTGCAGAAAGCCATAATAAGTGGAGAGAGGCCTTTGCCCAGCAGTGGGACATTATGGGTTGATATAATAATAACATAAAACGTATTAAAATTCGAGATCGAGGGGGGCTCGTGACATCAAAATTGTACAGCCGTGACGTAGCGACAATCTGAAAAGCGTCGCAATCTTCATCAATTAATTAGATTTTACAATCAAATTTTCTTATTCCGTAAAAGTTACAGTGATCCTATCCATAGTAAAATTGTTATCAAATAATTGTTTAAAGTTCTTCGAGATACAATAATCATCAAAGACGAATACAACTGTATACTGTACACAAGCATGTTTAATAACAACCCGTAAATGTGTATAGCCGTATATAATAACAGAAAATTATTCCAGGAATTATAAATTAATGTCTCGCAACGTTTATAAATAGAAAATAAAATGAGAAATCTGAGTTTAGATTAATAATCTAGAGTAGTGTGTACTCTTCACCACTTTATTTTTTTTCTAAGAAAACCGTTCTTTTAATGTCAATAAATCTGTACCATAAAAACAAAAAAATAATTATTTACAGGGTACGCTCCATATTGCATTCAATGTAATACAAAACCAAGAAATTTTAAATATGAAATCGCTCTTTTCAACGCATCTTAATAAGTGAATGTGAATATCGTTGAATAACAATGAGAATTGTTGAATAAATCATTAATTTTCGGATCATTTGATAGAAAAGAAAATTGAGGTTTTCTGCTACTTTATGATGGCTGCCTAGTTATGAAACCATAAGGTTTGATCATTATTCGTGATGATTCACTTGTCTCGCATATAATTTTAGTTTTGCAAAATTATTTTTAGGGAACATTGAATTTTAGAATTTAATGAGCAGTGAATTGTTGAAGAAAATTGTATTCTAAGAAGATTTATTCTTTGACAAGAGAAAGATTTACGTCCTACCTTGTCTATCTTGAAGACAAACCATTTTTTAAAGAGAGATAGAATGGGGTTTCACGTATACTTTAAAATATCATTAAGTTCTGCACAAAATAAACGGGATACCAACTTTATAAAAAAAAAACTTGACACGCTAAATAAATACTTAAATTAAAAAAAGAAGCAGCAGGAAAATTCTAACTCAATGAAGATAACGTAATCACAGGGACGACACATCCAAATAAGATTTTATAAAATTTAAAAAAGCAGTCTCGGGCTATAAATCTCGTTGTGCATTCATTTAGCGCGACCCACTTTTGGAAATACCGTTTTTTTTGGTGGGAAAAGGTAAAAGTGAAAAATTCAGATGGGCCAGATGGTAGGCGAGACTGGCAGATAACTGGAACGATCCACTAACCTATATGAATACGATATATATAGTATTCTACTATATAGGTGGTAGGATTTACTTTGCAAACGCGGATTACTGTCTTTTATTTCTATACTGAATAAAAGTTTTGGTTTTACTTTGGTGATATTGGACGAATTCATTCTTATGATAAGAATATGTCATAGTACTGATGGATTGGTTCATTACCTGTCGAAGAAAATACTACGGAAAAGTATGCTTAAAAACAAATTAATTTTAGTTTCGGATGAAACGTAACTGAACTGAAGACAAACTTCGCCCAAATGGATCTTAAGCCTTTGTCAAACAGACAGGCGTGGCGAATGCGAAGCGAGGCGTTTTTATTTGTAATGTATGGAATTGTTTGAATTCAGTCACATGGAAAAGCGAAAGCGATCCGATAGCGTGACCGAACCGATGCGAAGACTTGGCGAAGGCGTATTTTCTGTGTGACTTCGTTCATAAAGAGCCAGCTAACACAACTGCCACGCCTCGGATCGCTGCACCCAGTTTGACGTCTTGTATTGGTTAGTTATCGCTTTGGACTCGGTCCGGTTCGCTATCGCCTGTCTGTTTGACAAAGGCTTTACGGCCCATTCACGACGTTGCCGCTGCGAGCATGGACAATTGGACATGTTCGAAACACGCCACCAGGCGCCACCTGTGGCGAATTTCCGTACTACAAAGTAACTAATGTCATATTCGCGCTGCCCGCCGCAGCTCTCACCAACCAAAGTCGTGAACGGGACATAAACCTCTGGGTCCGTTCCGCTCCAACTAGAGCAGGGAGGAATCATTTGATGATTTTGCTCGGTATAGAAGCATTTGAAAGTCGCTACTGTTAGTCAAAAGCTCTAAAGTCTAACAACTAGTCTTACCATGGGGTATCGTATTACCCAGTTACTGGGTTGTGCAGTTTTGACAGGCAGTCGCTCCATGTTAAAGACTGATATCCAGCTGCATCTGGTTTGACTGGATAGATGATAGAAGCATGAAATTTTCGAAGAATTTGTCCGACATCGATCGAGTAGATAACAATAAAACAACATTGCCTTAAAAATCTAAATTTTCATTACAATTCAGAATTAATAACAATAAGGTTCATAATAATTCAGGATATTGACTTCCCCAATACAAATCAAACTAAATCACCTACACATAAAACTGAAATTATTATAGTAGGAAGCACCCAATTTCCCGTTCACAAGCCTATCTGTTATGTCCAGCTGATCAGGTCCCCAATTCGTAGCCACCCTTAAAGGTCAGTGCACTCGGAAGCCCTTCTGATCCCCTACCATCACTGATTTTACCCCGTTTTATTTTTCGTTTAACACACAATTGTATGGCGTTTTACTTTTAATTTTAACCCGTGTGAGTGATGTGATTAAATCATAATTGGAATATGGACTTTGGTCAGGTTTTTTTTAATGGTAATGTGTTTTCGTAACTCTTTCAAATTAACTTACGTCTGCTGGATTTGTGTAGGAATGATTTTTATAATATTCCCTTTTTGATATTTTGTTGTGGTTTTGGTGATCATCAAAAAATCGAAAGAACACAAAGTCCTTCAGGCTTTCAACACATTGGCACTTGTATGAGGTATCTAGAAAAGTGGGTAATTTGTGCTATTGAAATGTCTGTTCATACAAGTCTATAAGCAAGCCGCGCCGGTAGCAAGTTCTACGCACCCAATCTTTATAAAGAACTTATAATTTCTCTTAGAAGTTCTGTAAAATAACGGAAAAAATACTTTAGTTTACTTTTGTTTCAGTTCAATCGAACTGAAACAAATCTCTTAAACCTTTTAGTGAACCATATTTAATTTTCTCGCCTCATTAATGAGAAATACCAACAGACTTAGTAGTAAATGAAATTGTAATATCTTATATTACAATTTCTAGTAATTCTTATACACAATCTGCTAGTTGCGGTAGTATTAAGAGAAGCCTGAAATACAAGTGAAATACACTTTAATAATTGAATAATGAAAATTCAAGGAAATCCTATCATAACTTCCCAACTAGTAATATAAATTGGAAAATTAATGTTGTTTGTTTGTTAACTTTTTATGCCTGAATCACTGAACAGGTCATCCTCTTTTGCTTCAGTGTACAAAAACGGATAAAGGGTACCTTTTATGCCTGCCAAGGTCGCGAGACTGTCTAAACATGTACCCGTGATCCTGTAACGTAATGAAAGGGCTATTGAAGGACATCGTGGATTTTAGTCAGGACAAGTCCGACAGTCCCTTCCGCTCCACCCAGAGTGGGAAGACTCATTGATGATTTTACCGAAAAAGGGTACTATTTATTTTGAAAAAAAAATGTCTTTTCTTCAGTAAAACATTATTAACATTCTATATTAGATAACGCCACTGATCATGATTGAATTTTATTATTATTATTATGTGAACTACCCGAATTAAATGTCAATTTCTAAATGAACGCAACCGAAGCCGCGGACAAAAGCTAGGCTTTTATAATTTAGATTCTAAGATTTCCTCAACAAATGTTCTTATTACAATAAATGTTTGATAGAAATCTTAATTGTTAGAAATTTGTTGTTTGATTTTGTACAAGTACTAATTGAGTTTAGTATACAAGGTCAAAGTAATGGAATTAGAACAAACAATTTTGGGTTTAAACAAAACCAAACAAAATTATATTAGTTTGAGTTAAGAAGAATTCTTGAAAATAAAATAAAAAGTCGTGTTTTAATTTCTTCTTTAAAATTCTAATTTCTTGCCTGATTTGAGAGATAAAAAACTCAGTAACACTTAGCTATAACTGGGAAGCAAACCAAGGACCTCATGGTCAGCAATCACGCTTGCGGTCAGAAATTGACATCAAAGTATAAAATATACTTCTCTTTTGCCAAATATACTTTTCTTCCTGGGGTCGCGGGAAACACGCCGGTGTCGCGGGACTCATATATTACCGAACGTGAAGGGCTATTGAACGACACCGTGGATTTTAGTCAGCACGAGTCTGACAGTCCCTCCCGTTCTGCCCTGAGTGGGAGGACTCATTTGATGATATTACCAGGCTAAAAGAAAAAAATATTATCCCCTATATATCCCCTCACAGGAAGAAGGCTTGCGACGACACGGTTAGTGCAGTGTCTGACGAATTTACTGCTGCGTAGCGTTTTGTACGTTCGATCCCCGCACGAAGCAAATATTTGTATGACCTACACGTAGTTGTTTCAGGTCTGGATGTTTGTGTATGTGAGTTTCAATGATTTTTAATGCACCCATGTATCAGGAGAAATTTACAGTGTTTTTTTTTAATTATGTGCCTACTTTATAGGCTATCTATTTACTTTCTGAAGTTATAAGTAGTACTAGATTGTCTCTAAGTTTTCATTCTGGTGACCACAGGACTAATAAGGCAGTAATTTCTGTAACTTTTCCAAAATTAATTCCTAATATAGGCCATACGTCAACGCCCGACAGATTCACGGTAAAAGTAGCCCTAACCACAATAATTTGGAAACAGTAGTGAGCCCATGGGAAGTGGGTAATTGTATCCCCACTTTGTTCTATCTATTAATTCCACCCTTCTTTGATTAAAATGTCAAAACGTAAATGGCGTGCCATTAAAACATTTGTAAAGGTGACAATTTTATTGTTAACACGAAATGTCTAGTTAGGGCCCCGTATAAAAGGTGAGGCCTTTTGATCCGGTTTTGGAAGGATAACAAATGCCTTATCTTAATTAGTGTTACTAACATTAATGTGGAAGCTTATCTTGTTATTTATTAATTTTACGTTCTGCATTTTTTGATAAGCTAGGTATCTGTCTATTTTTCTTTTATTTGTTTCGCTGATTAATAGGCACAAGCAGAAAATAAAGTAGTAGCTGAAGTAAATGTTTTGTACTGACCACAGTTTTGATAATTTTCATTTCAGTCGTAGAATGGTTGGAAGCGGCCTTTATAAAGCACGTTTCTGTGATCTTCATTAGATCCTCTGAACACCTCCTGGGTCCTCTGGGTGGATGTTCTACGCTGTGCTTGCATGGTCTTCATTGAGACCCGTATATCCCCATCGGCCATCAGTTCTGCGCGCTTTGTGGCTTTCCCAGTGCGACTTCATCTTACTAGACAGGCTTTTTTTACTCAAATCAAATAAGCCCTCGAGTAGTCTTGGGTGAAGCGGAAGGGACTATTAGACCCATACTGAGCAATGTTCCTTCAATAGCGTTTTATATCCAAGGTCACGATTTCCCGTTTGCACAGTTCCGCGACCAATTAGTTCGACTACCACCATCCAGAAAAAAGTTTAATAGAACTCAATCAACCTCTTTCCCATCTAAAATTAAGTTCTCATTTTCAGCACTTTACTTACATCGATAAAACTGCCTGTTCGCTTACGCTCCCATATCTCGAATATAAACACGTTCGCTGTAAGCAAAATATAACCTCCTCACACTTGGAACATCTTACATCCCTGAGCAACAACAGAGCATCGAACGTTTTCTTATATAATCAAGGGCCGCTTCTTAGATGTTCAAGTTAAGGGGATCACATATTGGGGAGAGCAGGCGGTGGTAATGCACCGCGTGACTAACAAGATTTTGTGTACCCCTTCCTATGTCCTAATGGCAATTGAAAGACTACATATTTTGGAAGGGAGATTTTACATGCGACGTGATTGGAGACTGTTTGTCTTGTTTATTATTAATGAATGGTATAAAACACGCATTTCTAAAACTGCTTCTGTTTTACATAATTCAGAAAGGATTTTTTGTAGTGGGACCCTGGAAGTGGAATTTGTATCATGTTGGTGGCTATAAGTTCGCCTCTATTTGGTAGATTCACCATAGAGTGCTTGTCTGTCCTAATGCTTTTTTTAATGTGGTAAAATCATCAAATGAGTCCTCCCACCCTTACTGTCAGACTTGACTGACTATAGTCCACGGTATCCTTCAATAGCCCTTTATGTTCTGGGGTCACGGTAATTCGTACAGTCCCGCGACCGTCTGTCCTAATGCTTGGACGATTTTATAAATATGGTGTTATTTTAGGTTAATTAATTTGGTTCAAAATGATTGGTCGTTCTCAAATATTTTCATAAAGCTTATGGATTTCTGAAAAAAATACATTATCTAACAGCAGAGATATAAAGATATAGACGATAATAATGATGTTAACCACGTTACCAAGTATTAATCGCTTCGCTACCTCTTATCACAAACACCCTTCGGCGTTATTTCAAGGAGGGCACGAGCGAAGGTTGTATAAATATTGGCGCCTCGCTTTGAGGCCAAGTGCCGTCTTTGTCTCGACAATAAAAGAATAACACTCATTTATACGAACAATGAAACCCCCCTACCACTACGAATAAATTCCTAAAGCTACCCACTGTAACGTAAATCTTCACTATATTGTGCTGGAAAATCGAAAGCGGTAAACGTATAAACTGTTTCAGTATGAGAAAAAGAAGAAAGGAAAA
This sequence comes from Agrotis puta, assembly GCA_943136025.2. NCBI lineage: Eukaryota > Metazoa > Arthropoda > Insecta > Lepidoptera > Noctuidae > Agrotis > Agrotis puta. The sequence goes on along the minus strand of OW964176.2, from coordinate 4,031,828 downwards.
CCGGTATACAGTACTATGGAGGGTAAAACAATGAAGTTCCAGATAACGATAGGTATAGTATTCAAAATATCGCAGTAATTCTTATAATATGTGACATCAAATTCTGATAAATATGACTACTTCTGGATCGTTTATTTTTTCTTACTGTGGTAAAATCATTAAATGAGTCCTCCTACCCAAGGTGGGGCAGGAGGGACTCTCAGACTTGCACTGACATAAATCACCATTGATCCTTCAAAAGCCCTTTAAGTTCCAGGGTCACGGTTACCTAATGAGACAGTCCCGCGACCCCGGAATTCTGGATCGTGGCTTCTAACCAAACAGGTCATTATGCAACTTGATCCTATAGGAGGCACCGGCACGAGTATGTGTAGTAGTATGTAGTACCTAAATGTGAAGTCAAATACTTCGATTATCATAGTTGAAAATAATCGTTTCTAACTAAGACATTTTGCTAAAAAAAATAGTTAAAGTTTTAAGGGCGCGTAACCAGAAAGTTACCAACATTGCAAATAACTGTGAAATATTTACAAGTTTTTATTAATTTTGTAATTTTACTGTATGAAAATAAGAAATATGGCTCTTTAGTGCACTAAAAATTGATATAGGAATGCCATTAAAACACTGTATTTGATGCTGTAACCGATCCAAGTGTAAAAAAAGTATTAGGAAAGTTTACAAATACTTTTTCACATCTAAAACTATTTATTCGGTGTTACGATATTAATGATTGCATTCCCTAATCAGTATTTTAGTGCACTACAGAGCCATATTTCTTATTTCCATACATTAAAATTGCCAAATCAATAAAAAAATGTTAATATTTGACAACTATTTGCGACGTTGCCAACTTTCAGAATACGTGCTCTTAAGTTGAGAATTTTATAAAAGGACTAGCTGTTTCGCGTGATTTCACCTCTGCTGCTCAGCTCCTGTTAGTCGTAGCGTGATGTTATAAATATAGCTTTTTTCGATAAATATACTTCCAACACAAAAATAATTTTTCAGTTGGAACCGCGGGAACCACGAAAATTTGCGTGTTCAACCTAAAAATCTCGATTAAAAAGCATATTTTACTTAGGCATACATCAATCACTCTGATAGTTATAGAAACCATTACTTTAACATTCAAGTGAAAATATCTAAGCAAAATATTTTCAGTAAGTACGTATACAAAAACTCGAACATAAACCAAGTAACACCTGAGCGTCATGGGAGTACTTATTTGAATTTCTTCATAAAACCCAAGAACTAAGGTAACAAATTCTGACGTAGGCGAACTAGACTTTGTAGACACTTAACCTTTTTCATAAAAACAATGTCAAGAATACCTAGTATTCTAATATAACTTTTAATATTATAAGTGCGATAGTTTGAATGGTTCGGTATTCGGATATACGTTTGTTATTCTTTCACACAAAGACTACTGAAAGAATTTGGATGTAATCTGGTAAACATCTTAACTAATATTTTAAAGTTGAAGAATGTTTTCGGTTCGTATTGAAAAATAATTTGTGTGTTGGATAGTCCGTTTATACAGGCTACGACCAATAGGACCCCAATAGCGGGTAAAGTCGCGGGGAACAGCTAGTGTAGTTTATAACCAGGATTAACACGTTGAACGCTATGGGGGTCACCGGTGACCTCAAGGGTTTTTTTTTGTTATATTTACGGAACCCTACGGCAGATTCTTATGAAAAACAGTATACATAAATATCTTGATAAAATACTTACATAAATTACAAGTTTTTTTTTTTATTTTTTTCTATGATAGCGTTTAACATGTTAACACGTAGCTTAATTTTTATCTCGTTATTACGTCAATTTTCGAGTTACACGTGGGCAAAGCCGCTGGCAGCAGCTAGTATTCTCACTAATATTGTAAATATGAAAATTTTGGTGGATGGATGGATGAATTTTGGCTAGGATAAAGTCTGAAATAACACATAGGATACTTTACATCCCGATGTTACGCCCACGTAGGATAATTTAAACCACACGCAGGGGCAACTGCAAGAAATAAATGGTCCTAAGAATATTAAAAACATTTTCACAAAGTCGTATTTTCGAGCTGACGACCGCCCTGTTCCTTATCTTAGGAGATAACAACAACAAAAAAATGTAAAATCAGCACAAACATATTTCTAAGCTGACTCACAAGTTACAGCCGTCAGTGTGACTAAAAGAACCTATCTAGCTTAATAACTTGTCAACTTAATGGGCAACATTTTTATAAACTTACGTTGCCGATTTTTGACATAGAAAATGAGAGAATTTTGTGTGAAAAAGACTTTCATTATAAAATAGGGATGAAGAACAATAATAAAAAATCATAAATCTGTTTCTGTTTGTTGATATTGCAACTAATGTTGGACGTAATTTTAAATGTCTTTATAGATCACTTAAATTGAACATACTTAATTTTATTTAAGTATTTGATTTACGATATACTTTTACTGCCTGCGTGTTTATTTTGATATTTTCTAAATGTACGAATACGTTTTCTGTAATCTCTGCGTCATCATCGTTAATTAAATCAATTACTTTAATAATACTTCATTTCATAATCTTTAAACTTTAAAATCATAATCTTATTATTATACTGCCATTAATTTATTAATTTAATGTGATGATTGGTTCCAAGAACCGTGCAAAAAGGCCTTAACTACGTACCGTAAAAGATATGGGTCTTTTCCCAGGCATATCAAATATTTAGCTAAAATAAAAAGATTTTTTCAAAATTTAAATAATATTCCTGATTCCCTTAAAAATCCGCACAGAAACGAAAGATCTCTTAATTTACAACCAATAAAGTAAGTATCACATCTGTTTCCTATGACGCATATCAGTTCTGCGAAAAACAATATCTTCGCTAGCCAGATTCGCAATATGGATACGATTATTTTTCCCTCACACATTTTTAATAGCGCTTTAAACTGAATGTCAAATAAACTTAATGTGTTTATGCGACGTTCGGCCTGTAAAAACCTTTATTTTGACATTAGTTAGGATGTTTCGGCGAATTTTGCTCTGAAGCTATGATTGTTACGATCTCAGAGAAGATTTTTCGTTAATTTAGTGTCGGTTATAACATTGTTGGGGGCCTTAAAGTGCAGGTTTTAAAGGCTCAAAATTGAGTGAATAATGTTTTTCGGTTACGTGGAATGTGAGAGGCTTTTGAGTCATTTAACCTTTTAAGTCTCGATAAAAAGGGATCATAATATCGACTATTATTGAATGTGATTTTATGTCGGTAAACATTTTCATTTTCAGAATGCTCTACTATAAGCACACAAGATTGTGTCACGGCATTTGTAGTTGCACTCCTACTAAATGCTTAATATTTTTTATTAAATGCATCTGTTGGCAGATATGAAGATACGTATTAAAGTATTTCACCGTCCTTCCGCCAACCTCCATTTCGACTCGCACCGGTCAAAAATAGGTACAAAGTTTTAAAAATCTGTCCCCCTAAACCCTTTCTTTTTCTACGCTATTCACTTTGTAGAGAACCTAAAAATACGACGACCCTAAGTACTAAACCCCTTCCAAAGAGAACATATTGACGAACAATAACTTCATAATTAAAAACAAAAATAAAAAATGGTCGCTCAATTAAGTAATAACCCTACATTGTAGGGCCATCGTATCGAGTATAGTCTAAGTAGAGGGGAGAATGGGGAACCCAGGGGGAAATTGAAACAATGGAGACCCTAACGTATGAGAATAATTATCAGTTCCTATTGTTTATTTACGGGTAGATCCAGACTGTCTTTTTATTGCTTCTGGTTCTATTGGAAGGGAGGAGAAACTAATAAGCCTGGGGTAAGATAAAAAAACGACGGGTTGCACTCTGGGAGTGCCGGCAGAAGTGAAAACTTGAATAGTAATTGTTGGAAATATCTTGTGAACAGATTTTAGTAAAACTCGCAAAAATGGTTGACTTTTTTTTAATAATTTTCCAATGTGACGTACATCTTTTATAAACAATGTTACCTAGCAACGAATGTCACACGAACATTCACGCAAGCGCCCTGCGCCGTCCTACGCTTTTTCGGTCAGGGTCACGTGTCCTGACGCGAGTTTAAGATTTAATACCCATTACAGAAAAAGTGCTCAACGCCGCTAAAGAAGTTTTCACTTCAAAAACTGATTTAAGTTGAGCACTTAACTTTCTGAATTGAAAGTGGCGTAGGGGTATCCTCTCGTATTTGCTGATAGTGCCCTTTCTGGCAATATTGATTCCTGTTTTAATCCATTAAACTTGACGTTTCATTGTCAGTAATTTACATTGAAACGGTAACACGAATGTCCAAACCTGATTACACATCTAATTCACAAAATACTCGAACAGACTGAAATCGTCATAGTCATAGTCGTCATAGATAGGGGTATCTATGACGAAACTACACACAAATAAATACCAAAAATACTAATAACTAAACTTGAACTTGATGGTCAATATTATGTCTAAGCCATGTCAGAGATACAGATCTCTGACATGAAACCAGAAGTAGTCAATTCTTCAAAGAAATAAAGGTAAAATTTCAGCAAACATTTTAAGAGATTTGTCGATGTAGGACGGCAAATTATTCAAAGGTTTTAATGGTTTCAATCAATACCAAATAAAACGATACGAGAACATAAATCGAATCATTCGAAGCAACGTTGTTTAATTAGGCAAATCTTCGGCCGCGCTTGGACGGCATAATCGAATTTATATTTCATACGAGCGGTTCTCGACAGTTCCTGTTCCTCCGTTGTGTTCCCGAACAAACACACGGGGCTTTGGTTTGCACTGGCATTTAGAACACTGTTTCGGGTTATGGCAGCCTGGTAAGATTAGAAATTGGGTGAGGGTAAATGCTATGGCAAAATGTCATGGATTTAGTGGACAATGAAGTGACCAATTTGCATGTCAGCTGCTTTATGTATTAAATTAATTAAATCCCGTTTATGGGTACTTTTATATAGAAACAGGCAAAAATAGACCCACGTTATCTCTTGTACTTGCATGTAAGGATGAGACTCGGATTTTCCATTTTCTTTATATAACTTTTAAATACACCGCTCAGTACTTACCCGTACCGAAATATCTATACCAAAATCTTACTTCTTTATAAAGGCACCCTGTGGTACTGATATCACACTCATATTTCAGACTGTAAAAAAGGGGTTGTATATTTAGTGTATCAATGTCAATCCAAATTGAGTCGGCCCATAATTATTCGGTTACGGATTATGCGACTTAAGTCTCAGAAAAGTGCAAAAAACAGTACCCAATATTATGTTTCTCATTGTATTTAGATCAACACCGTATTGCATTCCTAAACTGATTTATTTATGAATGTCCTTGAGCAAGTATTCCTCGCTTCTGTTTATTCTATCTAATGTAGACTAAGTGTAATCTAAAACTGATGTAGTAACTGTAATAGGTTTCTATGTGGGAGAGGAAAAGTCTTTACTTTTCATAAAATACATCATACCTACAAAGCAAATGAGGCATCACGACCCCTGTGGCGTGATAAACTGCGAATAGCGCCTACCTATCTTATCCTAGACTACTCTAAAAATATTGCCACGTCAAAAATGATGCCTACACATACAGGCGAACAGGACAAGTACTCACAATACCGAGATATTATCACAAAGGGCGCATTCGTTATCTGTGGCACTGACGGCCGCTGGAACGGCACAGTTCATAACATATTATATCATTTAGACTAGACGATGCGATCGAATCGTGATTTCGCAGAAAATATTTTGCGTTGAGGAATTAAATGCATGTTTTCTCTTAAAGTAGTAGTAGTCGTTTGGTGATCACAGGCATGCTATCAACACACAAAATCACAGAATTTGCCATAAAAGAACTAGCATTTAAAATAACTATTTATTCGAAGAAAGAAAGGCAGTTCCAGATGAAGAAGTCTATGTTAATGCAGTTGGCAAATTATAACTTGTGTTCCTGATCGTAACCGAAAAAGGGCTAAAATGCCACCACAACACACATAATATTATACATGGTCTAGACGAATTGTCGTTGGGAAATTAGAAACGTATTGGATTAAAGAGAGCTGTCTAACAAAAGGTCTTTTGGTAATACGAAACGGTTTAAAAGCGATAACCACTGGTCTAGACCTTTAAATTCTAAATAATTGCTACTAAAAAATCCAACCCAGCAAAACATCGTGCCCTCTAAAAGCACCTGACAAAATCAGGTCACAATATCACAATGCAAGTCGGTCTCAGTCTGATGTTCAGTGCGATACATCATACATGTACGGTCCGAGCGACCTCGTATGAAATATTAATTAGAACCACGTTTATTTCATTTTGTCGGATAAGCTCACTGGATTAAGTTAGGACCAGTTTTGGACTGTTTATTTCTGTCCGTGGTTTTTGGCTAAGAATAGAACATCAACTGTTGCTTGTGGTGGATATAAAACGTTTTCATTTTTCAACGAGTACTTACTAAAAACTTAAAATATGATACGAATAAAGAAAGAAACAAATATGCATTAATACGAAATTTAAAAAGCTGACGGATTGCTGAAATGACAATCGACTCCATAAATCTAGATCAATATTTCAATACGACCTAGCAGATTCCAGTAACCACCACTATCTAATCTCCAAAACATATAAATCCCAATTTTCAATAACACGAGAACTAAAGAGCCAACAATTACCTACTTTAGACTCATAAGAAATAATCGATGAGCTCATAATTGGACTATAAATCATAGCTCCCGTTCTGCTTCATTATATGAGAACCACCTAGATGCTGATTCAGTACTTGCTGGCTTTCCTACACTTGCAAAATCATCTAAATTTTCGAAACGTTCCAAATCTCGAACGAACACATCGCGATTTTGAACCATAACACTGAGAAGTAAGTTCAAATTTAGGGAGGTACCTAAATTGCTTTATATTCGCTCCAAAATTATACGAAATTTAGCTAGTGAAGCATAATCTTAAGATGATTTATGATGTTGTATGTATGACATTTACGAGTTAACAGTTCTAGGGAGGCCTTTTAATCAACTATGCTAATGTTTTGGTGTTGATCCCCGAGTTTCGGATCTCACTACCGAATGTCAATATTAAACCCTAATTGAATCTCCGAATGTGAGCAAAATTTAATTATAGTCTTGGGTAGCGACACGTTTGATGAGACGTGTCACGTGGTACAAGGGGTTTGCAAGATTGAGCTATTTTAGAGTGGTTTCATGTAAAAATTAAATATTTTGCTATTATTAACAGTGCAGTTAAATAGGGTTTTTAATGGGCCGCCAAAAAAACGCAACGGTTCGTTGCGGCGATATTACATTCGAACGATATTAAAAATGTATTTTATTCTGAAACAAACAGCCTTTCACAAATTTTTGTGCTCAAAAAATACGAGAAAATATTATATCGCAACTTTTTGACCTATCCTATCGCGGTCAATGGGGTAAGGGAGTCTGCTTTAAAATTCAGTCATAACTTAGATGATTACGCCCCAAACATCTCACGTACGATCTGTATTGCCATTTTGGGTAACGATGCGGATCCTCAAAAATTTTGGGGTGATAAGAAAAAAATACCCGCAGGTTTTCTCTTGATTTTTAAATCATTCTCTGTTCTTTGACTGTTTAACCATGATTTAAGAGGATTATAGGCTAAAATAAAGAAGTATTAGATCGCGCGACAAGGAAACGGAACATTTGATTTTCTATGACACAAATAAGCTTATGTCAATCTTTTTCAAAGTCTTTGAAGGAAGGTAAAGCAATTTGAGGACAGCTCTTAATCATAATTTAAAAAGGAAATAGGTACCTTTAATAATACAGTTTTTTCCATCTTATCTCATTCTTTTTTTATTCCGTTTCAACCAAGATTTCATAACCTCATTAAATTCCACCAGTTCAAGTTCTTATTTAATAGTTTACTATTTAACTGGGTTACGCTAAAGTTCCTCTTATTTCTCGATACTAACTAAAGGCTCTTTGAAATCGAACGACGGGCATGTTGTAATATCTCAAAGCTTTGCAGCGGGCGAATGAAAGGGAATGCTAATAAATAGTTCAGATCTAGTTTGAGCTGAAAAAGTGACGGTCAAGAAGACTTGTTTATTAGTAGCTTTCTGTAAAATCATCTGTTGTTTTATTTCTGGATAGATTATGCATTGTTAGGCGCTTTTTTGGATTAGTCGTGATGATGGAATCAATAAGGTAGAAGTTATTTAGTATGTGTCAACAACATTTTTTTCTAAATATTATCACCTAACAAGAGAAGGCCTGTATAAATAAAAAAGCTGTAACTAAACTTCTATTACTTACTTGCATTATGAACACTACATTATTGCAATAAGATAACACTTCCCTAAACTTGAAATTCAAATTCATCGAGTCAATTTTTTTAACCTATAAAAAAAATTGACTCGAGGATGAAAGTACATATAAAGTATGTGCGGCAGCTCGTTCCGCCAATCTTTTAAATGAAGCCCCAAACGCATTACTCATGATTAACCACTCCATGTCCGCATCAATTCGTTTGACAAATGCCAAAACAATGGCAAGGTACCCCTGATTAACCTTTCATCCAATCTTCAATAGACAGATGGCGAATCCAGATGTCCTATCAGGGTCACGCATTCAATGGGGCATACTAATCGGCGGCCCACCCTATTAATTATGGTTGACGAGAAAATTTCAAGGCAAGAAATCCTTGCTATCAAGCCTAATGCCGAATGAAATGGGTCCAAACTGGACCCTCGTATTGCTCATTGTTGTAAGTTTCTGAGTGATAAGGGACTGGCGATAAATGAGGTTCACCTTGATGAAGTAATTACTTATAACAAGAGTGGGGTTCTAGTCCATAAATGCTAACGATACTACGTATATTTTTTTCAATACTAGAAAAAAATGCAACTTATGTCATTGTTTTCAGTGGCGGTCACAGTATACACCTTGTGATAAGCCTTTTTCTATACATCTTATAGGTTCAATTTATGACAAAATGAGACAGATTGTATTACAAAAAAAAATGTCACAATCATTCATAGTTTAAAATAGACCTTTAAGAGGTTTTTGCTGGCAGTGTATCTAATTCCAAATAAACCTGGACCTATTTGTAATTACTCAATAGCTTGACATATTTCTAAATTTATCTTGTAGTATTACTATTTCACCGCTTTCTCTTACATCTTAACCCACATTCGGACATCAAATGGACTCGCGGCCGTCATAACTCCGACCTGCTCAGATTGAACGGGCATGTCGTTTGTATTTTGTACCGGCAGCGGCACTACTAAATGCCTACCTCATTTGGCCCTTGTTACAGGGATCACAGTTATACAAACTACTGTCCTCAAAACTTGACTTAAGCGTTGTCAAATTGTGTTTACATTTGAATTTCTGTTTGGAGGAATGTCCTCTGTTGTTTCTGCTATGAATGACGCCTCATCCGTGAGCTGTGATTAAACGGTTTTGTTTTGAAGGTGAAGGGTGTCGTTTACTTGTTTTCAATTCACAAAATGTTGAATTTAAGTTACTATGGCATTGGCTCATCTCTGATTTGCACGGGTTCAATCTTTTAACCTACTCGGTGGATTTTTCTTAAACTTTCTTACATGTAACCATTGTTCTGACAGTAAGGGCCACAAAAAAAAATAGTTTTAAACAATCAATCAGAAGGTATGCGCGTACAGACAGAGTAGCTATGTAAAGATATTTTGTGGACTAATAGTTTTGATTAATAAAACTGTCTGAAGTAATTGCCGCCTTTAAATACTATGAAGGTATATGAAAATATGTCTAATCATCATAACTACCTACATAATATTACTATTAAAAGTTATTGTCTTAAAACCCATCCAAGATTAATGTGGTATTTCTAGCTAATATTCAAAATTTGCAATGGATTTTCACGAATAGTTCAAAACAGATGAACTGCTAATATGTACGTCGAACATCAATTGTTCTGTGTATTAGTCCAATATTCGATCGTAAATGATTGGCAGGACAGTAATGATGTATTTCCAATCATAGGTATTTTGTAGTCCCGGGTGTAATACTAAATTGTAGTGTAGAAACCTTTGTGTCACAGTTGATTATCCTCAGTGCACACTTCATACTACAACAAAGAAGTAAAACCTTTTCAAATATATTTGCATATCAATAATAACTTCACCATCAATATTTTCAGTTGATATTATAAAACGAATACAAAAATATTGGTTTTTACCAAAAACATAGTTACATATACAGAATATGTTAAAAATAGAATAAAATACACATTACAAAATAAACATACAAAAAAACAATTAGACTGATGTAGATTGTAGGATCAAAGCAAATAACAAAGCAGAAAAGATAGAATTCAGAATTGGAAAAATGTGTACTGAATAGATAGATGAAAGTACAGAAACACTTTGTCGCAACTCATCTAAAAACAGTATAGATACAAAGATAGATAGACCCAAAGATAACAAAACCAACATATATACATTATTCGTCGTCCACAAAATCGTACGAAACAACTTAATACAACGGGGACCACAAAAGAAAATTGAAACAGGAAAAAACTCAAACACAAAAGACATGACAGTAAATAGGTAGGGGACAATCAGATGACCTAGTTGTGGACAATTGGATGGCACGAAAAGATTTATCACTACTACGAACGTATGTATGAGGCAGTTATGTTCCGATGGAGAAACGTTTTGATTTAGGATGTCTGTTTTGCTGTATACTTTTGGTAAAAGTTTGTTAGCCCTTTGGTATTTCGTATGGGAATCCATTTGGGCCATTTTATAGCCTGCTTTTAGTATCGAAGTTTATATTCAATGTAATATGTACGTAAACTACAGTTCGCGCTAATATTAATATGAATTGACTTCTGCCTCTGCAAGTAATGACGTAGAAAGTAACCTTGACAAATCCCTTAGAAAAATTACACAGTAAGCTAAACGCTATATCGCTATATTACTTGCAATCATTAACTCGAATAACCAAGCGAGAAACGGTGCTATTAACATAAAAGTAATTTTTCATGACATCATTATTCTCTCTCGCTTACTACTGCTTCATTTCCACATTTTGTATGGGCGTACTTATTCGTATATTAGGACCATTATAGGCCAATCTTACTACAGAGGACTATTTCTATTTATATCAAGTAGAAACTATATCAGCCTAACAGAGAATGGCGTAATATGTAATTTAAGTGAATGATGATCATTGTATACTTCCTTTATTGCAGTTTCGATGTTTGACTTTGTTTCGTGTTTATCTTGGAATATATTTGCGAGCTCAGCAACATTATATGGATGTTACAGTTAATAGGATTAAGAAAGTTAATGCGACATTAATGTTGTCTTTGAAGTCATTTTATTGCCGTGCTGATTCAGGAATTATATACGCTTTTGGACTTATTTTTGTTGATCCTGTAAATTCTGGCGAAGATATATTTAAAGCCAATAAAGCTCGGAGAAGATAACTGTGTTTGTAGTTGTACAAGTTTTGTATAAAGGAATAAAAAACTTTTTAGAAGGCAGTAACAAAACGGTTGATAGGTACTTTATTTTTTTTTAAACTACTTACTAAAACTTGACATCTAGAAATACTTTACATAGTACTGTTGATAAACCGACCATACAGAAAAAATCCATTCCTTCTATTCACACTTGCGCTACAAAAATCGCTAGCCTGCATACGGTGCACATTTCACAGTCGCCAATCACTCAATCACTCAGCATTCCTTTTTGCGCACCGCATACATCAGTAGGTACTGGTTTTTTAACAAAAGCTCATAAACTTTCTGCTATTTACACCCTGGAGGTCTACTTTTTCGTCTAATTTTTGCCAAAACTAAAGATAAGCGTCCCTGTCCCCGTCGGTTTCAAATTTCGCGATATTTTAAACACTTCAGAAGTTCTCAAAAACGTTAAGGGACACACGAACGTGACGTAAGGAATCTTTCGAGTAGGGCCACTTGTCTCACGACACCATAACTTGGAACTCATAAATCAGGCCTGCTTAAAACTCGATTCCGGCAGACATGCAAGTTTTAGAACTTACGACTTTTTGCCGCTCAGACTTTTTTAACGCTGGATCAAAGATGTTATACTTTTGGTACTTTCATCTTTTGTGTTCATCCAATATACTCTTTTAGCTGTCGGTAAGGTATTTTGTGTATTGTTTTTCGAGTACGTTTTCTTAGTACAAATATTAATTTTGGTTTTGTTACAGGTACGTACCTATAATAAAACCTTCATTTTTAATAAGTAGATATTTCTGAGTCTCCTTCATATCTTCCTCTAAAAACGAGATCGAATTATCATCTTAGTAATTTCTTATATGTAAACAGTACTGCTGTGTGTTAACAATCCTTTCTTTGATTTTGTTCTCCAAAAGTCGTCACGTACCCGTACCGTCTGCTCAAAATGCCCAAGCTTATCTGCAAACACATGTCAGAGGGAGAAATTAGTAAAAAATGTCAGTCTTGGAGACACCGGGGGTGGTCTGCGGTAACACGTGTGGTGTAGCCGATAGTTCTGTTATTGCTTGTTTGAACGACAACAATTTGGGGTAAAAAAGATCTGAGAATTTTACCTTGGGTGGATAAACTCTACGAAATCCCTTTGTGATGTCATGTGCAGGTTGCACGTAATGATCTGATAAAGTATAAATTTTTGACAAGTGAGAAATAACGAGGTAAAGAAGAAATTACTTTATGTGCTTTCAAAACTGCGTTCGCGGGACTAACTAATTACCGTAACCACGTGACGTAAAGAGCTATTGAAGGACACCGTGGATTCAGTATCCGACGCTCTTTCCAAACGAGTCACCGAGATTCTCACCTACAAGAGTCGAATTCTTCAATGCACTTCAAATCTTGCTTGTGGTCGAATTTTTCTCTCCATTGGAAAATCTTTGAAATTTACAAAGCATGCGTTCTATTTCTCAAATAATAGAGTAGATAAATGAAACAAAAATTTTAGCAACATTGATATTAGCAACTTTGCTAAAGTGGTAATTTTAGACCCGCAGCCCAGCTTCCCATTGGAGTCCACTCAGGCGTGATCTCACGCAAGCGTATTGTATCTTATCAAGGCCACATTGAAGCGTGCAATGATAAGGCTTAGCTCGTTACAAGCATATAACCCGGATACAATTCGCGATTGTGTTACTATGTTCATCTGTAATGAGTTAAATACAAGTGTGATGTGATTTGAATAGCTTTATGCTTTAACTAAGATACATTATTGATATTGATTTATTTGATTATTTGATATTGATTTATATCATCATTTTTTTTAACTTCTTCTTCGTAGGTCACATTAGTTACATTAAAACTATTACATCGAAAAAAAACAAATCCTACAATCTATATTATATAGATATAAAACAATTTTATTATAAGTTTTTTTGTGCCTCAGCGAAAAAAGCAAAAAAAGTTCCGAAGTAATTATGATTCTACCTGCGCTTGTATTCATATTTTCAAAAAAATAGAAACCAAATTATAACAAAAGTAAAAGAAAATCGTAGTCTAAAAACTGAATTTTATTCATGGTTTGCATTCCACAAAATAGTCAAATACTTTCCAACACCAATTGGAAATAACGATATTAGGGGCCAACCTGATAGCAAGCGAGCCATTCTCTGGGCAAAGTTCCAACGTAATAGTGTGACTAAACATTTTCACTTGAATTTTAATCAAGGCAAACAAAGTAATGGTACCCTTGATGGGGAAAAAGGCCTTCCAATTGAAATAACTGACACTAGCCCTACAATAAAACTACGTATAAAACAATAGTTTATAGCAAAGACCCTCGCAAATTAGCAGTGGTCACTTTCCGCTTCTTAATGGTGCCAAATGTTCAATATTACATCACCTTCACTTTTAATATCAATTGTAAACCTTACCACTCACACACAAAGCTCATTTTCGTTAATTGTAAATTATTGTATTCTGTGAAATGAAATCAAACTCTACCTTTGATGTTACAAGGTGTAATTTCGATTGTTAGAAAGAAGTAGTGTGTCCAGAAAATTGTTTTTGTTGTTCTAATCGTCTCTGGGTTGGACAGAAGTGACAGCATCGGTTTAACTAAGTGATTTTATAAGGGAAATGCGACCGAACGTCGGCTTAGGACACCCTATTGTTTGTATAATAATAATTGCACAGTAGGTGACATTTGTAAACACTGCGGCCGCTTTAGACGCTCCCTTTGCCGTTTAATAACTGTATTGAACGAAATTGCGCTTCATTTGGTTTAATTTTACTTAATCCTTGTTTGAGTCAATGTTTACAGGTGGGTGGAGAAGAAACAAAAAGCCTGAAGATAAAATAATAAATACATGTGGGAAGACACAATAATCAATATTGTTTCTTTAAAAATTTAAGATTTATTGTTGCTGTCGACATAATTGAAGCAAATGGTTTGAGGCACTTTGAAATCAAAGGAACATTTGCTAAAAATAAATGACTTTAGATTTTTTTTGCAAAAAATAAACCGTTACTATGAATTTATCCTGGAACATGGATACTTTTACAAATATTTGAACTCATGAAGTTATTCAAACAAACAGACCCGGAACAACTGTAGATCATACATATATTTGTTTCGAGCGAGAATTGAAACCGAGACTGAAACGAAAAATCCGTGTTATTTTTACAAAATAAATTGAGAAAATTCAACGCCAATGAGAAGTTAGATACATTTTTTATAGTTGTCTTTCATAAGATCAATATACAGCCAGACAACGTCTCCACTCAGACATATCTACATACATTTTGAACACCCACATCAAACTACAATAAAAATTATAAAAAAAAGAAACTTCCAAACTTAATCCTAGCAGATAGTGTGTCGAGTTCTACTTGCGTATAAAGTTTGTCCTTAAGCTTCCAGCCGGTATAATTTCTTTTCTTCTTATCTTGAGTCAGTAGCAGGACCTTTTTACCCGCTGTTTTGTTACTGAGATTTGTTTTTTTTCTATTCTCAGGTGCCTATGCCTAGTTTAAAAGGTTTGAAAGTTTTCGGGAAGAAATTGGTTAATAGTGGGATTATGAAACACGTTTCGACGAAGTTGAATGCCTTTTCTACTATTGAAAGTTATTGCTGTAGTTATCTTTAAAGAAATTGTCATTTTCAGTTCTGCTTTGAGTTGGTGTAGTAGTTGCAAGGCATTTCTTATACTCTTTTTTCATAAAAAACATTAGTTTTTTTTTTTCAATAACAAATCGGTTCTTGATGTTGTGCACAGATGATGTTATCGGGCTCGCGTAATGAAATAAGTCACGTATCCTAGTGCTGGAAGATCCCCCATTGCCTTATTTGGGTGCTTAATCATCAAATGAATCCTCCCATTCAGAATAAAGCGAAAACAGTTATTAAATCCACCTTGTTCTCTCAATTGCCCTTTGCGTTCCGTGACGTCAGTATACTTCTGAGGCGTTCTGAGGAGGAACTTTTCTTGCCAAACCTAGCTCTATATTTTATGTTACCTGTCACTCGTCCCGAAAACAATATCAGATCGACACACTAACTTCAACGATTGTCTTATGACTTCAATGATTGTTGAACAATACCTGCAGGACATCGTCTAACTATTCATCCCGTAAAGAAACAATTCACAACGATATATTTCTTTGAAGAAAATGAAGCTTTTCTAACAAAACAAGGACTTTTATCCTCAATCCTCGGGCTGTATCTTCAAGGCATATGACCCCGACCTTGCAACATGTCTTACAAGACAAACAATTTAAAATTTGCGTCACCGGATGATTATGCTTAATCTTTTTTTTTCTTTTTAGTTTCGCGGACGCAGCTGCGCACTTGGTATTTCCGGATTTCGGATTTTTTGTTCTAAATTGTAAACAGCTTTACATTTTTGGAAGTTTTTTGAGATGTTATCTTGCTTATATGCTTGGAATCTAAGAATGTCTTTAAGATTACCTTTTAATGAAATGCTATCGTAATAGTTACGATTTTCCATTTAACTTTTTTAGCTTTAAGTTTTTTTTGACCCGCTGTAACCCACTAGATACGTTTATGTCTTACCCATTTGGTCAGAATAGATACCTATACTTATTAAAAAAAACAGCTTTGGTCCAGTCTATTATATGTCGTCAAATTCAAGGCCAATTACCTATCATTAAGTGTTCTAATATTCCTAATAAATAGTCCGGGTCTGCATGTAAAGTTACAGAACTCTCACCAGATGGGACAACCTGTCAAATGTGACAATTTATTTGAGTTAGTAATGTGCGTATTAAAATGAAGCTATAATCTTCTCCATGATGAGTACTATTTACTATTATTCGTTGCTTTATAAAACAAGGTCCAACATAAAATAGGACTAAATGAAACTCGTGAGGTTATGCCCCTTTTCATTGACGCTAAACATTGCCAAAATAAGTACTCAGTTGGATTCTCAACTGTCAGCAATAAGCTTAGCGTTGAAAATACAACAGCGTGCTTTCATTTTGGCACTTGTCGAGGTATCATCTAGACTTAGCAACAGCGACATAACACTGGCGATTTACAAACATAAACCTTCAAATGCTAGTAAAAACACAGAATTTCAACAACAACCCTAAATATTATAGCAATAGGCACTAGTTTTATTAAGCTATAAACTGCGTAGTTAGTACGCTGTTAAGGCCTAGCGAAACTGTCACGGTCACCGACCAATTAATTTCAAGATATTCAACGTATAAATTGGTTCAACCAATTTGCTAGTTATAAATTCAAAATGCATCCGCCCGGAAAATTGTATTGAGACCCCAGTTTACCCGAACAAGTTTGGGTGGTGGGGGCTTAAACCGATCCTTATCTCATCGTGTGATATTGTATTTGGTAGTTTTATAGCGGCTAAACTCGGCTTTTGTCCACCCGAAAAACCAGACATTGGGCACATGAATTTTGGGCAAACTCATTTGTTAGAATATTAGTAATGAGTTTCTGTTACGTATAATTTAAATGGTATGATAAATTGATGTTGTTTGCGTCCAAACCTATGTTCCGTTTAGTTACTTAATTAAACGTGTCTTCTTATCAGCCAGTAAATATCTAGGTACTAGAAAAATATTCAGCTTTTTCAATATGGCTGTTTTTTTTTATCATGGTAAAATCATCAAATGAGTCCTCCCACCCAGGGCAGGGCGGCAGAGACTGTCAGACTTGTACTGACTAAAATCCACGGTGTCCTTCAATAGCCCTTTACGTACAGGGGTCACGGTAAATCGTTAGTCCCGCGACCCCGGCAGGCTTTGGCCCTCTAAAAGGGTTCCGTCATTAGGCTTCCAAAAATAAATAAACAGAAGTAAGTTATCTCGTTTGGTTGATCGGTGCTGACATTATGCGTTTTATGTAGCAAGGGAAGGCAGTGTCCATAATCTTTAATTCAAAAGTATCACTTCATAATTATTGAAGTGAAAACTTCTTTAGCGGCGTTGAGCACTTTTCTGTTATGGGTATAAAATCTTAAACTCGCGTCAGGACACGTGACCCTGACCGAAAAAGCGTAGGACGGCGCAGGGCGCTTGCGTGTTCGTGTTACTTTATTACTTTTAAAGAAGTTTGTATGCTGGATACATTCGTTGCTAGGTAACATTGTTTATAAAAGATGTATGTCACATTGGAAAATTATTGAAATAAAAAGTCAACCATTTTTGCGAGTTTTACTAAAATCTGTTCACAAGATATTTCCAACAATTACTATTCAAGTTTTCACTTCTGCCGGCACTCCCAGAGTGCAACCCGTCGTTTTTTTTTTATAAAAGAAAGGCCTCGCCTGTTTGTTCATGATAAACTTAAAAACCGCTGCGATTGTCATATGGTTTTCATCAACTGAAAAAGTGATTAATGAGAAGGGGTTATCCTAAAGGCAACTCAATTTAAATGAATACCTTAGTAGGTACCTCAACAACAAAGTTACCCAGTATAAAATTAATTATCCAGCAAAAGTTTAGCGAAAGAACATAACGTGGAGCGATTATTTTTTAATTTTATAAAACTACTACTACAATATATTTAAATGTATTAGCTTTATGTTTTAGTAGCACAGTAATAATTAATTACCGTGCCACTAAAACAAAGTTACAGCTTTTTACAACTAGAGCCCCTCACACAACACATTACAAAACAAATTGTACGGGACATTACCTGGCATTTTATATGGAGGACCGCGGTACATTATATTTAATCAAGAGACCATATAATGGCTTCATAAACGTAACCCATGACGGTACATGAGGGCCGTAAAAACTAAGCGATGCTTACATACATACCCTAAAATCTGAATTTCTAATAACATTTCTGGAGCGAAATGAACATGCAAATATAGCGTACACATTAATTTTTAAAGATATTTTGTTACTAGATGTGGTATCTGCGCACAAATTATGGACAAGTCTGGGGTTTTTAATCGCCATAGACTAAGAGAATGGACTAAGCAAGGCAGTTTTGACCACTTTCCAGAAAGAGAGAAAGTTATTCAGCGGACGTAGCTCGTAAAATTTGCAAGTTGAAATGGCAATAACTAATAAATAACTAATAACTTATAACCGATGGGGAAGAAAAGTTCTCGAGTGGCGACCACGGACCGAAAGACGCAACTTAGGCAGGCCTCCCACTAGGTGGACTGACGACATCGTGAGAGTCGCGGGCAAGTGATGGATGCAAGTGGCGAATTGTCGTTCGGCGTGACGGTCTAAGGGGGAGACCTATGTTCAGCAGTGGACGTCTTCCGGCTGATGACGATGATGATAATAATTCAGCGGCACATAAAGAAGAAAAAGAATGTAATGTAAAAAAACCGGTCAAGTGCGAGTCTTACTTGCGCACGAAGGGTTCCGTAACAGTGTTTATAAAAGTAATATGTTTGTTGAATGGGAGTGAGCCCCCTTAAATATTTATTTTATTCTGGTTTTTAGTATTTGTTCACGGTTAACAGTTTACAGCCTCGTGACACATTAACAAGACAGATGGACAGACAGACGAACAATCCGCTGTTCGCCTGTTACAGTACGTACAGAATCTTAAAAAATAAAAAAAACGACGGGTTGCACTCTGGGAGTGCCGGCAGAAGTGAAAACTTGAATAGTAATTGTTGGAAATATCTTGTGAACAGATTTTAGTAAAACTCGCAAAAATGGTTGACTTTTTATTTCAATAATTTTCCAATGTGACGTACATCTTTTATAAACAACTAGCTGTACCCTGCCCCGCTTCGCTGTGGCACAAAAAAAAATAGATAAAAACAATCCTTGATGCGGATTATATATCATGCTAAAATGTCTTCTCATGTGACTGCGTCATTACGACTGCGGTTGTCAGCGAGTGTTATCCTCGCTTCCAGTAGATGGCGCGGTCTCTGGTACAGAGCTGATCGTTAAAAAAACTGTTTTTTCGCGGTTGCGGATATGTGACTGATGCAAAAAATAGATAAAAACAATCCTTGATGCGGATTACATATCATGCTAAAGTTTCAGCTCAATCAGTGCAGTACTTTTTGAGTTTTTAAAGCATACACAAACCAACATAACATTTTTATATATATAGATGTTACCTAGCAACGAATGTATCCAGCATACAAACTTCTTTAAAAGTAATAAAGTCACACGAACATTCACGCAAGCGCCCTGCGCCGTCCTACGCTTTTTCGGTCAGGGTCACGTGTCCTGACGCGAGTTTAAGATTTTATACCCATTACAGAAAAGTGCTCAACGCCGCTAAAGAAGTTTTCACTTCAATAATAATTATGAACGTGGTGAATTGGTGATTGCTTGAGTCTCTCACACTTATCTGCCTGTATTTACTTGATATCTACAAGAAGAAGAACGAACGCCTGGAATGATGTCCTCTTGAAGTGACGAGAAAAAACATAGAATCGAGAGAAATGGCAGGAATGTCGGAGGCCTTTGCCAAGGATTGGGTTAAAAAGGTTGATTAAACTATTATTTTGTTCTCTTCAATAAAGATGGTCACTAATATACAAATATTTACCACTACACAGGGATCTTTGTGGGCGTTAGAATACTCTGTATTTATTATAGATGGAGACACCATTTCCTAAAGAAAGTACCAAATGTCTTTACAAAACGGTTTTCTTGATATAAAGGTCTATAATGTAATGACTGACTAATTATGTTACTTTTATCTATGAAAAACTAATAACATGTGTATTTACACCCTCAATTTAATTATACGCTTTTGTTTTGGATAATAAATTGCGATAGAACGAGCTCATCAATTTCTCGAAAACTTGGCAAAGGAAATAGGAATGAGTCATTATACGAACATTAACGTAAACTACAGCTTATTAAAAATAATAGAGAATAATGTAATAATAACACTGTTACCATAGACTTTTGCTGATAAACAAATATCCGACGCTATTTAAAAAAAACAAATAGTTCTTATAAAAGATTCTCGCCAGTGAAACTCATTTTACAAAATCCCGTCTATTTCCCATAGGTTTAGACATAAAATAGAGAACGTTAACTTTTTTTAAGGTTGGATAATCATCAATGATGAGTCCTCCTCATCAAATGAGCCCTCCCACCCATGGCAGAGAGGGAGGGACTGTCAGTCTCGTACTGACTGAAATCCACGGTGTCCTTCAATAGCCCTTTACGTTCCAGTGTCCCGGCGAATTGCCGTGACCCCGGGACGTAAAGGGCTATTGAAGGACACCGTGAACTTTAATTAGTACGAGTCTGACAGTCCCTCCCGCTGTCTCCTGGGTGGGCGGACTCATTTGATGATTTTACCACGATTAAAAAAAAAGTATCCGTATCCGTTAAGTAAGGAATAAGAAATACCCGAAACGTCAGCGGAAGCTACGAGTTTCGTGCTTAGATAGTAATGACTCTGGTTCTTGATCAGACGGCAAGCTAGCCATTATTCGCCGTCGGACAGAAAGCTACCTGCTACGATTTGTCATAGCTACTAATTTCATTTCAATCTTCTTCCAGTCATCAAAATTATGCAGTTCTGTTTTGGTTTAAAGCCTTTGTCAACGTTTTTATTTGTAATGTATGGAATTGTTTGAATCCAGTCACACATAGTAAAGCGAAAGCGATCCGATAGCGTGACAGAACTATCGGACTGACGTTTCGCTTCGGTTCGGTATCGCTTCGGAAACGCTTCGCTTTTGCCTGTCTGTTTGACAAAGGCATTAGTCCGCCGCAAGTTACATGGATTGCACTATTATCTGAACATTTGTACTCCTACAATGTACAAAGAATAAATATAACATCAGATAACTGTTATCAGTCGTTGTACCATCCAGTCTCTCTATTCTCCACATACAGTGTTAAGATCGTCGCACACGTAACCCGTTAGAGCCCCCAAAATGTTTAATTTTGGCCCCCATCTACCCCACGAGGGTACCAAATAGGGGGAGGGACCTCCCTAGAAGTCACCCGACCACTTGCGATGTAATATATGATAGGTATAGTGCACCTTAATCACTTATATAATTGCAACATTTATTTTGTTGATTAAAATACTTCTTTTATTGTACAGTCAGCAAAAATGGTGATTGTCATAGTATTTTTTTACTGTCGGTACAAGTTGTAGCGCTGCGATTTTTTGTTTTTATTTCATAAAATTGTTTTAGGGCTTTCGTTTGTTGGCGTGAGTGAAACTGTTGCTGTCAGTTGTTTTCATAGTATACCGGTGTTAGGAAGAATTGGAACGTTATTTTGCGTTGTAGGTAAAGGACTTTTTGTTGCAATGTTGCACCTATTGAAGTTGTAATTGTCACAGTTTCTTTTGCACTTTGACGTGTAGTTTCAATTATTTGCATAAAATTCCCTTTGCATGAATTTAAAAAAATCGTCCAATTATTTCACTAACTCCAAAGCTAAAATTGAGTTAAACGGTTAAAACACCATTTTAAAAGAAGCTAGCGTAAAACATTGAACAAGAAACTAAAAGAAATGAAGTAAATTCTTATGACTTTTCTGCTGCCATTACAAACCATAGAAGAATGTACGGTTAGCAGCGTTGAGCGTCGACAATTTAAACGCTCTCACTCTTCACGAGACTCAAAGTTTATCGTGGATCGTAACTAGGAGCCCCGATGTAGGTACAGTCCTGCCAACATATCTAGATCTCCTTCCCCCTCTCCACATTTCCAAAATTAAGGGAGTTGAGATGGACCAACTCCAAAGTTAGGGGTTCGAGTTAGACTGGTGGTTAGGAGCAAGGAATTTCAGATATTAAGCACTTGTGCATTCATTCGTGTGTTCTTGTTAGTGCTCACTGTTAATACGGTATAAGGAAATTTTGTGAAACCTAATGTTCTGGCATTTTGTTTCTAAATGGATAATGCGATGGCATGTAATTGGTGCTACGAGACGACTCTTGATGATAATGCAATACTCATACTCAGTTGGATTGTTCCAGAACATTCTATTATACACTTGTAAGTATTAATGTCAGGTGTTAGAAGCGACTTTATACGTGTTTTGGTTTTGTAAGGGGAATTAGGAATGCTGGTGGGTAAGTATAAGCCTGTGGAACTCTTTATCCATTATATATTACTTCAAATGAATAACTTTAAAGTCTCCCTGTTTCGACCTAAAGTTTTTTTGTCCTCCACAAAGTCTATCTTCGATTACATCGACAGACAAATGTATTAAAAGCGTTTCATAAATTGATCTAGAATGACTTTCAACGGGATTATCAGAAGATTTTCGGTAGCTTATGATAATTCAATTCCATTTTTAGATTTTTGGTCAATGCAACTATTAAATTGTCTCTTAGTCCAGGCTTTAGACTATCAACATATAGTTCAACTTGATGTACAGCCTCGTTAGTTTCGTTGTCACATGTGTGACTGTTAAGCATGAGGTCCTGGGCTGATACTAGTAGTCAGAAACTCTTGATCTTTTACTCGCCCCCTCTTTCATGGGACACAAAACTGGTGAAATTCAGTTTTACTACTAGGTACACCTCTACCATACCCTTCAAGGATTAGAGACGTGATCATAAATGTAGTAAAGTAAATAATTTTACCTCTTTGTGTTGGAAAATCACCAAAAGAGACCATCCGCCCTGGGTGAATCTGAAGGGACTGTTAGACTGGACTGATTAAAAACCAATTTCTTCCTTCAGTTGCCCTTTACGTTCCAGGGGCGCGATGCGCTTTTAAGGGTCCCGTAACCCCGGCAGAGTGTAGTATGACTTAGATATTCCTTGCCTTGTCACTACAAAATACAACATTTTCATTCACAATAGTTATTTATGCAACTGTTGTATAATCAGGGGTATTAAAACACGAATGTGGGTTTATCACACGAGGCGTAGCCGAGTGTGATAATAGTATCACATGAGTGTTTTAATACCTAATTATAACAGTTGCATACAAGACTTTATCTACAATCATGATGTGAATTCTCTATAAAAGATTTTCATACCATAGGGTGTTGTACAGAACTATGTGAATTCAAGATGGCGGGAAATAACACGATAAGACTAGAATCCGAAATTACGAATTAGTCTACAATTTATTGTTCTTTTTTCAAAATGTTAGCGATCTGGTGGTAAAAATGTCATTGCATGAGAATGTTCTTTTTTTGAAATTCATTATAACACGCGTTTGGATGATATAATGATCATTATAGCATTGAGTGTTTTAATGTTGGCAATAAGCTAATTGTTATAGGTTCTTTTATAGAGGATTAATAGCATGATAGTAGATAAACCAGTTTTACGTTTCGTCCCACTCATTCATCCTTCAAATAAGAAGTTCGTGAAAATAATACGCATGTAAATATTTCATTAGGCTAAAACGTAATGGAGCTTTAGTGAACCTTTTACGAGGTCGCTTCAAAAGTAAGTAATGTGTTGTAAAAAAACCTTTTTGTTACGACAGAGAATTACTAGAGCTACTCTAATATTCATGTAGTAGTATGATCAGATGTGGAAAGGAAAAAGGTTCTACTGTTACTGGCAATTTATACTGAAATTATTGACTTGTTGAGATTTTTGGTATTTAATTTTTTATTATTTTATTTAAAACCTGAGGGTCTAATCCCTAAGTACGAAGCCCGTGGTTTCGGCCTTACTGACAGACGTTTTGACAACGAGCCATGAGACCATGGACCATGTCCGGGTCGAAGGCGCGTTGTGTTCCACGCGCGCCTCAAGGAATATCAGCATAGTGACGGGGCCTCCTGTAGAGGGCCAAAGCCTGCCGGGGTCGAATCACTCACGAATTACCTTTACCCCAGAACGTGAAAGGCTATTGTAGGACACTGTGGATTTTAGTCAGTACGAGTCTGACAGTCCCTCCCGCTCTGCCCTAGGTGGGAGGACTCATTTGATGATTTTACCACGCTAAAAAAAAGTGCCCGCGCCACCACTCATGACCTGCGGAAATTTGTGGTACTACATTTTTTAAACGCAATTTGATGTAATGACATATCACTATTTAGCTCTGTGTCAAAGTGACTTCAGTCTTGTTATTTTCACTCCGTTTGATTTTGACGTTAGTTATCAGTTATCACTTTATTCACATGATCTTCTATACTTATAATCAATCTTTAGAGAAGCCAATTCTGTACGTGAAATATATTTAAAAAATAACTATCAAGGGGTGATTAGGGATCGCTACTGATGCCAAAAATGAAATCAGTAAAATTTTTGTCTGTCTGTCTGTCTGTATGTTCTTTATAGAAACAAAAACAACTCGACGGATTTTAACGAAATTTGGCACAATTATTCTTCACACTCCTGGGCAGGTTATAGTATACTTTTCATTACGCTACGATCAATAGGAGCAGAGCATTAAAGGGAAGTATTGGGAAAACGGGAAACGCGTGTGCAGCCTTAATGGTTAAAGCTACATAGAAATCATGTATGACGGAAATGTTCTCCTTAAAATTATATAAAAATATTCCTTGACAGCATATGTTTATGGTTGACTCACAATAACACGTGAAAGTCCTCGCGGGCGTAGCCGCTGGCAAAAGCTAGTATAATATAATAATCAAATGTGAGAAGGAAAAAATGAGATGTGAAAATCTACTGTTCCTAACTGATCATTATTAATCTGGCTGGAATATTGGGAAAAGGTGCCGACATGTTTGACATTTAAATATTCATTCTTGATTCAAATGTTTTT
This sequence comes from Agrotis puta, assembly GCA_943136025.2. Lineage (NCBI taxonomy): Eukaryota > Metazoa > Arthropoda > Insecta > Lepidoptera > Noctuidae > Agrotis > Agrotis puta. Next base: position 4,006,698 of record OW964176.2, on the reverse strand, counting down.
ATTAGGAACTGGTCTGGCATTTGTGGTTGAAAGGTCACAAAGTGAATTATGATAAACTCATTTGCTTTTTTTTTTATTTCTCTCAAGATTTTTTTGTTGTTACTTTAACAGTATCCGTGAAAATTATGAATTTCTTATTTCTACAAAAATTGTCTTAAAGCATCACTATGAGAGGGCCCAGTATGGGTATTAATGTAATGTTTTGATTTGCAATGGTTTTTCCTTTGGCATTGATCTGGACGAGAAACAAAGATGAGATCTAGGTCAGCTGTAACGAGCTCAGCGTGAGGGAACTGGTGTTCCTGTGCTGTCTAGACAGACCTATATTTTTGATTCTAGACCATTTACTTTTTTGGGTGGTAAAATCGTCAAATGTGTCCTCTCAGTGAAGCAGGACGGACTTTCGGTTTATTACTGACCAAAAATGAATCCTGTGCTTTCAATTGCCTTTAACATTCCAGGGTCACCTGTTTTGACAGTGACGCGTCTATTATTTGCTCACGCTATGTTTTTGCACCGTTAATTTAATAATTTATCCCCAATCGTAATTAATCCTCACACATATTAAAATAATAGCCACACCATCCATCTTTACACGAACCATCAGATGACACGAGACACAACCTAAGAATTCACGGTTGTCCCGTATCGCACGGTGCTCCATAAATCAAAGTCACGTTGGGTCTTTTCAATTAATTCTCGCTTGCGGGGCCTGATATATTTGCATCAGAATATGTAATCGGTCTAAGCGCCCATTGTCGGTTGTACTTAGGAAAAAGGGTCAAGAATTGTTCTCCTGCCTCCCTATTGTGCGATACACAATGTAAGCCTGTGTTTGTCTTACTCATTTTGTGGAGCCTCATATTTGATTTGGACTCATTTTCTGGGCTGTTGCTCAGTTAAGGCTACAGTAAGTTTCGTCGAAGATTTTCCGTTTTGTCGGCGTTTCGTTCTGTTTTTGTTTGGTCAGGGTATTTTGCGGTTGATTGTTCTAGATATTTTGTAGTAATACGATTTTTTGTTTTGTTTTCAGGTAAGGCGGTTCGGAATATTTGGTTCGCTTCTTACTGAGTAAGTTTTACGTCTAATAATTTTTTATTTAATTTATTTATTTATTCGGGAATAAAATAATGTAAATTATAAAAATACAATATAAATGTGAAAAACAACATATTAAAAGTTTCATTAAGCAGAACGCTATTCTAAGCGATTAAAACCGAAAATGAGTTAGTACAGACAGTGACAGTTGGTCACGGGACTCATGAATTACCGTGACCCCAGAACGTAAAGGGCTATTGAAGGACACCGTGGATTTTAGTCAGTACGAGTCTGACAGTCCCTCCCGCTCTGCCCTGGGTGGGAGGACTCATTTGATGATTAAGTACAGACAGTGAATATAAGTATATGCAGGCATGCAAACAACAGACAAAAAGCGAAAGAGAAGGAGAGAGAATGATCGAGAGCTTATAATAAACTATTATAATCTAAAATAAATTTAATTTTTGAATAGGGATTAAAAAGAAGTGGATTTCTTCGAAGATCTTGTTGTATTGATTGGCAAGGCGTCGTAGAGTTGAAAATATTATACCTTAAGTTATTTAAACCAAATAGATGCGTAGACTCTCCAAGAAAATAATAATTGAGGAATGAATGAAGATTCAATAGTTTATATGCAGAGGCACCAAAATTAAGAGTGCCTATTCCTTCTTGCTATTTGCACCTAATCCATTTTTTTAATGAAGTTTCTATCTCATGTAACAATACAAAAGTAATCTTATGTCATAACCGGATTTTGTTCTAAGAACTGACGATCTTGGTATTTACTCATCTTCTTCTTCTTATCGTATGGTTGATGAACAACCTGGTGTCAGAGTTTAAACCGCCCGTAAGCCTCTGACATGGCTTCACACACCATTGAAAAATCTCAGGTGTGCTGGTTTCCTCACGATGTTTTCCTTCACCGTTTTTAGCAAGTGATAATTAATTTATAATACGCACATAAATTCTAAAAGACATTGGTGCGTGCCGGGGTTCGAACCTGCAACCTCTGACTTGGCAGTCCAACGGTCGTACCACTCGGCTATCACTGCTTTTTAAGTTTTTATTTACTCATAAGAGTATGTAATACGTACTACAAGTATCTTCCTACGTCCATTCTTCTGCTTCACTCAATTCCATAAACAAACATAAAATTCCTCGAACGACGCAAGCATTCGTCCTTCGATCTCAAACCGTTATATTGCGACATGACAACGTAATAATCCGATGACTCATTAGTTTCTCAGAACTGTATCAATACCACTAATTAATGATTCTATATAACAACAGCTTGATTTACTACGACGATTCTAATAGAACTAATAGAATAAAACTATTATTGTGTTTAAAGTTACAGAAAAAGTAAAAATGAAAGGGAATCGTATGTCTCGGTGATGAGGAGGAATGACACTCATGTGACTAAGAGAGTGATGAGCATGAATGTTGATGGATGGAGAGGAAGGCCAAAGAAAAGATGGATGGAGTGTCTAAGGAACGATATGGAAGAAAAAGGATTAAATTATACTGTGACTTTTGTTAGAGGAGAATGGAAGAAAAAAACGTGTTGTGCCGACCCCAAGTAAAAAGGGGATAAGAGCAGGAAGATGATGACGTGTTTAAAGTCACATATTGTAGAGCACTCTCCGAATGTCTGTAGGAAATGACTACCTACGATTTATTTATTAGTAACTGTTCCCTGTGGTTTCAAACCCGCTGCTCAGCTCCTTTTGGTCGTGGCGTGATGTTGTGTATTTTTTAACCCCCGACTGAAAAAGAGGGGTGTTATAAGTTTGACGTGTCTGTCTGTCTGTGGCATCGTAGAGCTCGAACGGATGAAGCGATTTTAACCATTTTTTTTTGTATTAAAGGTGACTTACGTGCGAGTATTCCTAGACATGTGTGATGAACATAGATTGAGCCGTTTAAAAGTTGTGGGATGTACATAAGTCATCTGCCTAGCCTTTTCCCAACTATATTGGGGTCGGATTCCAGTCAAACCAGATGCAGCTGGACATCAGTATTTTACATGGAGCGACTGCCTGTCGGACCTCCACAACCCAGTAACTGGGTAATACGATACCCCATGGTAAGACTGGTTGTCAGACTTTAGAGCTTCTGACTAACAGTAACGACTGTCAAAGATCTACAAATGACAGCCGGAACTAACGGCTTTACGTGCTTTCCGAGGCACGGAAGAAACTAGCTATGACAGATGGCCACCCATCCACAGACCAACCTCGGCATGTACGGCTTAACCCGGAAGATCGGCCTGTGCGGCTGTATTTATTTAGCCACGAGCTCCTCATAAGTGGGGAAGAATAACCGAATGTCTGCAAATATACTCGAGTGGGGTCTCAAATGAAAGCGCATTGAAAGGGAATATTGATGACTTAATCGAGAATGTTCTAAGCATATTTTGGTGGGAAAATTGGGACATGGAAATCCGATTCTCAAGTGAGAGTGTCAATTACTACATACATCTCTGTCTTTGCAACTACAAGATTAATTTCCTGAGTTCAACCAAACATACTCTACGGTTTTATAATAGATTTTAGATAAAGATGGACAAGGTTATACCCGCGGCGTTGCCCGCCGTAAAGTTCGGTAGATCATCCCACTGAAACTACATACCCAGATAAAAAACAACCAATGTTAATCTCAGTTAAATGTTAATCCAGGTTATAAACTACGTACCCATCTAAATCTGTTCAGTAGTTTTTGTGTATTTAGAGATTTAACAACTTAGAGAAAAATAGAGCTCCTAATCTCAAAATCAATTCAATGCTATCACAATACTATTTGAAACCGAACAGTGTATCGTCAACAGAACACTTATTTCTATGATCGTCCGATTACATATTTACAATACCACTGTTTTGTTGGTCCGCTCTCTGTAATTGAATCGTTGGACGGTGTCACAGGGGACTACAAGAACGATTCGGGATGTTATTCATATGAGAAGCTGACATTACTGGGATGTAGTTTAATTAACAGAATTAATGTGTATTCAGATTGCAGTTATATTTTTGAAGCAGTGTAGATAATGTTCCTTAAACCTACACAGTGTAGTATTTCGTGATAGCAATAGTGACTAAAACAAAATACGAGTACCTTATAAAAGTACTCATGAAAACTTAGAAGTTCTAAAGGGGTTGTTTACTGTGGAATACAGCCGATAAAAATAAAGTCCTTTAGTTTTTCTTACCAATTAATTTGAAAGCTGAGAGAAATCTTTTTGTCAGTCTTTATAACAAAAGAAATAATCGTAAGTAATCCCACATTTTAAACCATAACTTAACACAAGTATAATATACCTCTAACGGGGCCCCATTAGAGGGCTAAAACCTGCCGGGGTCGCTTAACTGTCTCATCAAGTAACCGTGACCCTGGAATGTAAAGGGCAATTGTAGGATCACCGTCAGCACGAGTCTGACAGTCCCTCCCATCCCACCCTGAAAAGGAGGACTCATTTGATGATTTTACCAAGATAAAAAAGAAGTATGATATACCAAATTCCATCAGCGCTGTTCACAAAACGGTAAAGAAACATATCGTGAAGAAACAGGCATGAATCAAAATACTCGAAGGTATGGGACATCTACCAACCCTGAAGGGGGTAACCATATTAACTAAAGGGGTTTATTTCTTTGAAAAAAAGAGAGAAACCCCTTTAGTTATTTGACCTTTTTGGTCAAATAACCAATCTTCCACGCATATTTATACCTTCATCATCATCATCTCATCCATAGGACGTCGACTGCTGAACATTTTTTTTTTATCGCGGTAAAATCGTCAAATGAGTCCTCCCACCCAGGGCAGAGCGGGAGGGACTGTCAGACTTGTACTGACTAAAATCCACGGTGTCCTTCAATAGCCCTTTACGTTCTGGAATCACGGTAATTCATGAGTCCCGCGACGACTGCTGAGCACAGGCCACCTTTAGATCTCCACACGTGCCGGTTTGAAGCGACCTGCATCCAGCGTCTTCCTTATTTATACCTTAAATTTCCCAAATTACATCACCACAATACATTCAAAATGATAAAACACAAAACTCATTTAAATGTGAAAATGATCCCCTAAAATACAATGTTCCTCTTTGGTATGTAGTTAATAGGTTTGGCAAGGAGCTTAGCGAATCCTTATTGGTTTTGCAAGGCCTCTCAAAGGCAGCTAATGAGAGGAATTACAGTCGTTAACTTAGGTGTTACATTTACGCCGACTTCCTCTTATGTGCGGTACAGATCTTCAGTGTTAAGTGTATTTTCGAATTACCGACATTCAAATTGGGATAAAGTTTTGTTTAGAGGAATTATAACTTTCTTTAAATGTATAGGAGTAGTTTTGGCCCATTGGGCCACTTAAACTCCAACTTACAAATTATGAGTCGTGAGTTCGAATCATGCCAGGTAATGCCATATTTTGTATAGGTAATATATTTCACTCACAGCAGTGAACTGCAATAGGTTGAGTACCTATTTCCATTCACTGCAGGGCATAGATCTCTCCCATGCCGCACCATATCAGCCTATCCGCTTTGCCCTAAGCTCTCCGCATCTAACAGGAAGGCATCCCATACTATATTTGCAGATACATAGTCTCCACTCGTCCTCCACCGACCATCGGTCCTTCGAGAGTCATGACCAGCCCACTGCAACTTCAGTTAGCTTAGTCTGCAGGCTATGTCGGTTAACTTCATTCCTGATTTTATCCCATTTAACAAGAAATCACTTCGATTTTCAAATCGATATCTTAAACCTTTTTTCTCCAACCTCCAACCAGCCAGTGCTCTTCGGAATCGAAAATTAAACGTATCCAAAATGGCGACTCAATCGCAATGGAGGTCGGCGGTAAATTGTCGGATCACGCGCCTCTCGAGGGTTAGGCATACTTTTTCTGTGGCCCTCAGGCTAGAATTTACTGCTTACAAACATGTCACTACGAAACTGTTTTTGTGGATAGGTTGTTGTAACATATTTTACTAGAAAATGTATTGTGTGCTTAGTTTCTTTGCTATCGTAGCAAAATAATTCACAGTCAGATGTTTCTAATTTATTTGTTTTCCGTAGTCGACTAAAATATGGTGGTCATTTGTTTGTCACTCTTTTGGCAGTAATAGTAAGCTCTGCAGCTAAAAGTGGTGACTTTGGAGGGAAAACAAGAACAAGTCAAGTGTTATGGAACTTCTCCCTAGTTAATGGCAAAAGGATCAGTCATATCTCATTGTATTTCTGCCCTTTCGGAGTTTGAAAGTCTTAAGAGTATACCGCGGCTCAGGAACGTGAAAGAACTGAAGGAACAATGTGATCTTTAGTCAATACGAGTCTAAAAGTTCCCTCCACTCTACCCAAAGGCAGGACTAATTTTATGAATTTTCTACGTAAAAAGGCTATAAGTGTGAAACTTAAAATAGCTTATTTAACCTTGTGTAATTAGAAATGAAATTCCCCATATTTCAAGAAAACAAACTGTAAGGCGGCACCACAAATATAAGTGGTTTGCTTGCCATATCGCCCCATCTTCGTATGTCAATGTAAGGACTAAAGGAGCTAGTTTCCCCGTGAGAAATACACTGGCAGTAATGGCGGGCCGTGATTTCGGTATAGACTTCAGATAATTGAGAATTTATATCCAGTTAATATTGTACGGCTTGCATATTTCTATGAGTAGATTTTTGTGGCGAATGAATCGAGAAATATACACATTTGAATGATTCATCTTCTTTGCAGAATAATATCTTAATTTTATCCAGATTGTCGTGTCTTAGTACTAAGAAAGATATCCTTAGTTCAATTCTCAGGTCAGGCAGTGTTACTCCGTTTTCCCTTGAGGAATTTCGCAGTATTAATCACAGAGCCTGAACTGATAATCGATGAGATAGAAAAGTTCTCGAATGGTGACTTCAAACTGGAAGACGCCGCGTCGTTGACAGCCCGCCCACTACCACGGGTGGACGACGGGACGACGGCACGCGTCGACGTCGGGAGAGTCGCGAGTAATCAATGGATGCAAGTGGCGCCGTTCAGCGTGGCGATCTAAGAGGGAGGCTTTTGTTAACCAGTGGAAGTCTTCTGGTTGCTCATGATGATGATGAGTCATAGAGTCTAGATGTATAGTAGATAACAAAAAAGCACAACTTCTTACGTATAAAAAACTATCAGAACAGCAATTATTCACCTCATTCCATCTATTTGAAACTTTGACTCCTAACACGACAATGCATTTCAAACTTTAAACAGTCCACTTCCTAGTTATTTTAAGGGTGCAGCGTACTTGTGACGCCAATTCCACAGTAACTTCCACTTAACTACATGAGCTATCAATTTAACACCTGTATGGTTTCCATGCAGTAGGCTATTAATAAGCCTTGTGTGTTTTGACGCGTTGGATAATATTAGAAATTCCTTTAGTGAATTACTGGACTTGTGGTTAATGCATAGGCGATTTCACTAGCAAAAATTTATATTTACTTCAACCTTAGCCTAGTGTAGCTCTCTAGCGCGGGATGCGGGCAGCGAGTAATGGGCAACTCGCTGTCCGACCATGTCCATGCCCGGGGTCGACGGCGCGTTGTGTTCCACGCGCGCCTCAAAGAGCGTCAGCAGAGTGACAGACCCCCCTCTAGAGGGCCAAAGCCTGCCGTGGTCGCGGGACTGTACGAATTACCGTAAACGGGAGGACTCATTTGGTGATTTTACCACGTAAAAAAAAAGTGTAGCTCTCTTTCAAATCTTTCTACATCTGGCGGGTTTGTGTCATGGCTATTCAGTTTTATCCGGCGACTAATGAGATTGTCTGTCCACCTAGTCGACTGTCTTCCCGTATTCTTCTTCTCTTTCCATAGTTTTAACTCCAACACAAATAGCTCAAATAATGAAAAAGTTTAAAAAAGGGCTTTTTAGAGATTTTTTATCGTGGTAAAATCATCAAATAAGTCTTTCCACCCAGGGAAGAGTGGGAGGGACTGTCAAACTCGTACACACTAAAATCCAGGGTTTCTTTCAATAGCCCTTTACGTTCCGGGATCACGGTAATAATAGAAGTCTGTCTAATTCCTTTCTATCTTAAATCTAACTTCATAGTGTTCTATATTTATACAAATATCTAGTAAATCCATATTTTTTCCGTCATCAATAATTTTCAAATGACACTGCAGCTTATATTTTCGTATTTTTCAATCTAGCTCTGTTAGTTAACATACATAAAATTCAAATTTAACGCAATAACACTATATCAAAAACTAAAAACAAGAAAACAATTGAGGAGCACTACACCATTCATTCTCTGTACTGGAACTTTTTTAATTAACTGCCACCAAAACGACGATATATCACTAATCTGGCAACATTGAACATAACAGCTGTTTCGGCATTACTGCAGCCACTAATTAAAAACAAACAACGCACAAACGTACGTGTGATTTATTATTTATTGCGCGTTTTGTCAACGAACAGATTATGTGGATATTGAATAAGTGAATTTTGATTGATGTTAAACTATTTTGGGTACGGTGTTGCCATTCAGTGTAACTGATTATGCAATTTTTTTATGTAACCTAAGAAGCTTTTTTTTTACATTGTAAAATCATCTATTGAATCCTCCCACCCAAGGCAGAGCGGGAGGAACTGTCAGACTTGTACTGACTAAAATCCACAGTGTCCTTTAATAGCCCTATACGTTCCGGAGGCACGGTAATTAATACAGTCCCGCGACCAAATACAAGAACCTAAGATAATTGTGAGTAAGGCGCAATATATAAACAAAGTTAGAAGTCAGAACTCAGTGGTGTTCCTTCTCTCCCCCATAATCATTGCTATGCCAGTCAGGGTCCAAATAACAACCCACCAACCAATGAAAATTTACCTATTTGCATTTTTAAACGCAATCAAGAAATTGAGTATTAAGTGAAGGATAATCCACTACGCAGTCCAATGCGGTTTGATTAATTCCATAAAAATCATGAAAACTCACAATTGATGCAAGCTGCGGAAAAGATTACCAGATGGAAGCAGATCCAACTTTTCGCTACAGAATCTGACACAATCACCCCACATCACGATGTCTCGTTGAAAGTTGCTGTAAAAAATCCCCTGTACTGTGAGGGCCTTCTGAACATCTTCCCATCTTTTTTCAAAGACAATTAGTTGACTCTTAATTCCATGCAACCCACAACCACCATCATAAAAGCGGTAAGAACACACAGCACTAATCGCCTTAAGACAATAAAGTTCACAAAAATATGGAGTCGCCACTCTGTCATAATGTTTATATTTTACGAGTAGCAACTACTGCGAGTACTGAATTAAAATTAACCCCCACAGTGGCTCAGTGGCTCGGTTATGGTGTGTGTAGGGGAACAGTCGAACAGAAGCCTTGAATGATGTATAAGTACAAGCTTATGAATTTGAGGACATACGGTTGTGAGTTTTGTTGAGCTGAGCTTCAAACTTTTCTGGTTATCAAAGGGTTGGTTACTTGAACCATGTTCTAGAAATACATTGTTACGAGCTGGGTATGGGATAAATGAATTAACACCAATTATACCAAATATTTTTTATTGACACACAAATCACAAAAATCACTAAACGGGATTCAACACTATTCACCACTAAAACACTATTCACCACTTAAACACTATTCGCCACTAAAACACTAAAATACACATTAAAATACACTTGAAAGTCTCTTCGAGTCGCCTCGATCGTAGTCAAAACCAGACTGACTGCCGGCCTTATCGGTGCCCTATTTCTATCGCGACCGGACCCATTGAATGTTAAGAGAAGATGGTCGAAAGCTCTGGAAAAAATCCATGGACTTCTACTCATATCCCATAATTTCTAGAAACTTCCGGTCAATCAATCTTCCAAACTATCTTCAGTAGAATTGTCGAGAACTTCTCTCGACAATTGGATCGACGATACAATATATTCTAGAAAAAATGTGTTATAATAGCGATTACCACGAATATTTTGAATTGACATAAGCTCCTCAATAAAGAAATCCATATTGAACGTCAATTATTAGTATTCGTAAAGCTTTTCTTTTCCTATAATGTCCTTAGGTCTACATGCCGGGATCGCGGGACTAACGAATTACGTAGTGACCCCGGAACGTAAAGGACCATTGAAGGACACTGTGGATTTTAGTCAGCACAAGTCTGACAGTCCCTCCCGGCCTGCCCTGGGTGAGAGGACATTTGATGATTTTACCACATAAGAAAAAAGGTTCTTAGGTCTGTATTACTTGAATAATGCTCAATATTCTATCCGTCTAACTCGGTAGACTTTAATTTGGAGGACTAAATTATCCCGTTTCTTAATTACTAGGTTCTGCCTATAAGGATCTGTTTTATTACCTTTTTATTATTTTTTTATACTTTGGTTTGGTTTGGCTTTCAACCTGCCAGTCAGAGGAGATTTTACACTTGATTCAACTACAGATGTAATTGTTAAGTTGTACATTCAGATTCAAAAGTACAAACCCACAAAAAGTTTCTAAAACATATCCTACAGGAAGACATTACATTCCCCCGTATGTCACCCGAATGTCTTAACCGCTCCTGGGCTTAAACCGAGTTTAACTCGTACTTACAAATCAACACGGCCATTATAATAATGCATCGGCCACCATTATGGCCGCTTTCTAAGGATAAACATATTATTTATCGGTGGTAGCGGCTGAACTTTTATGATCCATTAAAAATAAAACCACTTACACTTTATCAACTGATTTATATTTTATTTAGGCCTAGTATTGGCTTATATCTATGTTAGGGGGTCACATTTTTAGAATACATTAGTAGTGTATGGTTTTTTTTATTTTAACAACACATAACCCCGTACTAGGATTTTTTCCTGTATGGTGAATGAGTAAGCTCACATGTAACACGATCAGCCAGACCGAGAACAACTACCTTATAGGTCATACAAATATTTGCTCCGTACGGAGATTGATCCCGTAACATGCAGAGAGGCAGTTAATTTTTCAGACTATGCGCCAACCGTACCGTGAGTTATAAAAACTATGTATGTGTTTTTTCGATTTAATTACAAACACATGTACATTTCAGATGTCTGTCAAAAAGATGGTGGATAATATTTGTAATTTTTGACTTAATAGACAGGCATATTAAATACATACTTGTTTGAAAACTGTTAAGACGTGAGTCCTCCGTTGCCAGATGACATCGCCCCCCTACTTTCTTATACAGGCACAATAAGGGCCTTCGCTCCCAACCCGTTTGCAGCTCAAGATCGAGCACAGAAGCAAACCGCTTCCCATAATTTACTCTTACAACTTACGGAGACCGATAAGTAGCTCATACTATCATGTCTTTCTTACCTTCTTACCAATATTGGAAACAAAAAGAGATAACTAATCTGACTTGATTTACTCCCATTTCTGTACTCTCGATACAAGCGGGGTTTTATCCAAATTTATTGCGATTATACCAGTACACAGCGGTTACCAAGTTACCGAGTATTTAATCTCGGATATAGAGCGGCATTAAGCCTTGGTAATAGCGCTATTTCGATTCCAAGTTTCACATTAAAAGTTATGATGAACGCTGTATAGGATTACGTGTGAAATACTTGGATAAATATCGTCATTAACACTGGGCCTAATTTAATATACAATCTGGATAATCATTCAATAAACATCATATTAAAAGGGCCACCGGAAAAATTGAGATTGCACACAAACATACCTGAGTAGACAAGTTTCAGTTAAGATCTATAAACGTTGCTTAGCAGCTACTTATGCGTTATCCTGTCACTATCGACTGATAAACTCCAAGTGAAAAATGGGAACATATTCTTAGAATATGTAGGTGTTAATTGACGTTTATATATCTCAAATTTAGACAGCCAGCAACATTTGTAATTCAAAATTCATTTATAACAAAGTCAAGATATAAGATAGAAAAGGCCATTATTCTGAAGTAGATACGCGCACTATCTCCACTAGTACTCGTACCTTTGCTAATGACATGAAAAATCGTAAAAACTTCTACTCGACATCGTTTTCACTACGCAGAAACTGTTTCTTTCAAGCTACAATAGAACTGACTGAAAGTAATAACAGATGCCATTGCTTACTTTTTCACGAAAGTGTGTTTACTGTATATTTCTAAAACTAATGTGAATAGACGACGTGTGTATAACTCACTGGAAGCCGAGATTATGATTCTTTGACTCATTTTGTGGAAGATGTCGTAACTGAGATGTATGTTACACTGGACTTTGCACTTTATCCAAACCGAATATAGCCCAAATTGGGATGAATGTGGCCTCTGCTATAAGCTATTTTATCTCAAAAAGCGAAACTCGCGACACTGCGACACATTTTTCTCATTTCAGATGCATATTTTATGGAGCACGAACGCATAATGAAAGAAATCTCGTTGTGACAAACAAATTACAATATCTGTCGTAGTTGTGCGTGCCCCCATACAAACCGAATAATAGTGCGATTCAATATAGCTCGTAAAACTTGTTCGTCCTTAAAATTAAATATGGACTGCTTGTTATGTTAATTTGGTACATCGATACATTTGTGCATGGAAACGTTTACTTTATTTTCATCAAAGGAAAATATTCAGATTTAAATGCAAGAATTTACTGAGTTGCTCATCCCACACGGGGCATTTGTGATGGGAACTGGTAGTATCATTAGTATTGATAAGGATCAACCGTCATTTATTATAGCGATAGCTTTTCTCTAGAAGTGAGTACATTGCATCAGTATTTTACGTCCAATTTGACACCTGACATCTCTCGTAATTTTAAGTTGTCTGCCCTGAGATCTGCCCTCTTATCTTAGGTCATCACTGGTTAGAATTTTATTTGAAGTGTGAGCTACACGGATGCTCTTCTATTTAATTTTGTTGTTTATTACATTTTAAATGCATTAATTTACATAAATGTTTATATTTCATTTTTAACGTTATCCAGTTATAACTTTATGTGAAATTAATTCAGTCATAAAATAAGGCATATCAAAATGTATAAGTATTTAATCATAAACCAAATTTAATCTATCCCAGATAAAATATGATTCATGAATAAATACTTTCTTTGAATTTTTTCACAAAAATTCAATATAACCACGGCGAGCAGCTTTTTTTATCAAATTATCGCCGAAAATTTTCAACCAGGGTGTTGAACCATGATTGTTCTGAAGTTATAGTAATATGTACTATTTTTTGCCTACAACTTCACCCGTCTGTTAAAAACTGTTACATATTACCGAGATAAATTTATTAATATGTGTAATAATACAGACGCCAGCGCAGCGCAACCTACTTCAATCTCTAAAATTTTCTCAATCTAACATGAACCTTCTATTATTGTGATAGAAAATCTATAAAAGTGACAAATCAAGCTACCCTGGATGTTCTGGCGTCTGATAGTAAGAATTTTCAAGAAAAAACTTATAAAGATATCATCGAACTGCATAAAACGCAATCCAACGAAGTCACTAAGAAACTACTGAAAACAAACAATATTCTGTTCATCGACATCGATCTTGAATTGCTCAACACTTGATGGAACCACGTTTATTTTCATATTGAATGCTTATATGAATATTTCCTTAGTAGGTCGCATATGAAGTGAGGTCTTACGACCTATGGTCATGCAATTCAAATTATATACTCATTGTTCGTGTATGATGCGAGTTCTTCAAGTTAAAGTACCGTCCGATCTTCGGAAAATATTGCTGCAAATTTGAACGGTAAATAAAAATGTAAATTCAGAACTTATAAGAATATCGGTAGTGATAAACCGATATCTGACACTATAATAGAACTTGCTTCTGACAATATTCGGATTTTAGGTCACGAAATATTGTTTCCTGTAAAATCAAGTCAGATACGAATTTGCCAACAGCTACAAGTAAAACAAAGCCAGGTCAGGACAAGCTAACATCACAGATAGGCCGACGTACGTATAGAGGCATGCATCGCGCGTGGGACGACCAGCTTCGCTCCGGGCCCTTATCTGCACCATAATCACTTTGAACAACCGAGTGGCCCGTGATTACAATCTTAAATCCCCCGTAAATTTTCTATTCCGAAGGGCCATTATAATGGAACAACGTCGGCGGGTTTGAGGGAAAAAAATATACACGAATAATTTCATCATACCACTCCCCCTGTTGATTGCAAAATTTCAATCAAGCTCGTAAATGGTGTACAGTTTCGGATCGACACTCGAAACGATATTTTTTGGGGTTGCAACTGTAAAAATTGTGTGCATTCCATTTTGAATGCTAAAACAATGTCGGCAAGATACGTTTTTGATTGCAAACGAATCACTCCGGTTCTGCACACGCATTTTGGCGACGAATGCAGTACACGACGTAGATTTATTTGTAGAATTGAAATGGCAATTGTAGGAAGGATTTATTTGGCTGTATAGAGTTGACTGCACTAATTATGAAGGGATCATTTGGATTAAAAGACTTGTGCCATCTGGCAGTAAATATTCTGAAGTGCCGAGTCTTGTATTTCGAATGAACTATACCTATTTTCAAGGAAGAAACGTTTCAACACGTGCACTGCAGCGATTCCAAACGTAACAAGCTACCCTTCTTGAATAAATATGAATAAAAATGTGACTTTCCAACGTCCAAGCTCCTGCTGTGAACACGAGGGCTTAGAAAATAATAACGGAACTTAAATTATTGTTGAAATAGTGCACCCCCGTACTTTACATATTAAAATTATCATCTCACCGAGGGGTCAAAGAACACATTTACTAAATTTTAACATCAACCTTTCGGCGCGTTTGCAGCGTTACTTAATAGTGATCAAAACTTGAGCCTCGGTCGTTATAAATATTATTTTGCTGGGGTAATTTCTACCTTCCACCCTGAGCGTAGCATCGAAATTAGTTAGAGCTTTATTGGAAACATCTTCAAATTATATTTGACTATTAGTGGCGTTGAAATTTGATTCATAACTGGAAGCTGGTAAGGCATGATTTTCAATGTCACGAAGTTGACTGATATGTTCTTTTCGACGAGGATCTTGAGTGGAGCACGCGTAAGCACGTGCCGGTTACTCCCCGCTGCTACGCACTCCTTGTTACAGCGGGAACTGTACCGCTCTGTAATTACACACAAATTAGACAAGATTTATAGAGGGGTGGAACACCTTGGCAACTATTGTAGGTACTAATAACGGCTGGCCAGGTTCGATATTGCGATTAATCGCGGGAACGATTCCCTAAAAGAAGAATAAATTACATCGACGAATAGCGAATCGTGAACTATTTTTCATAAAAGTCGTAAGTCATAGCGCGCAATTAACGTGTCACGGGGTTTATGGAGTGCGAATGTGTGTACGGCGGAATTCAAGTTCGATATTTTATTGCGTCATAAAAAGAGTTATGACGGCGTCAGATCGACACACTTAGACACCGATGTGCATGAAACATTTGACAGGTTCATTTAACAAAAGGTGGACATTTAGCAAACAATAATGGCATTTTTAGTGCGGCCTTTTCATATTTTATGGTGTGTTTATTGGCCATTGTAGGAAGTTGGTCGGGCGCCGGGCGTTCCGGTGGGACAGTAAATATGATTCATCACCGCAGGTAAGAATTATCTCGCATTGTTCACGTCCTTACGGCTTAATAAGCGTGAGGAATGTCTTTTGGTTGTGGAATTATTATTTTTTATCTTATGACTTAGTTACTGCATTGTTAATCAGTTACTAATGGATGAGGTTCATGTATACATTATCAACTATCGTTTATTTAGGATAGTCATTTGATAAGAAGATCGAATTTTTTGTAAAGGGACATGCCTATAAATTTTGACGAATACATTATCGTCACATTTTTAGACTCAATCCTATTCATATATTTATTTTGATGATTTTGAGCTTATGATCATAAACAAACAGACCCATCAGACCGATGACACTTTTTCTATCTTATTGATTCAACAAATCACATCAACTAGGTGAGGATAACCCACCAAATTCAGACGTCAAAGAAATTAAGGGAAACCTCCAAACAAATACAACTTGTGAAGTTGTTCGGATTATACTGGGCTGTGTTACCTGCTTATGCCCGGAGGAAATAAAAAGTTATCAAGGAACTTTGTTCCTGGTTATCTTCGGGCCAAGTAAACAGTTTTTATTTTATGACCTCCCGCAGTTTTAGTGCCGTGAAGTCCGTTGGAACAGACTGTTGTTGCCCTATGGATAGAGGGGGAGTCTGGAGAACGTGGAATAAACAGGAGAAAAATGTATAGATCCTTCTTGTTTTGAAAACAATACCGAGAAAAAAAACATGTAAACATTCTTTTTTTTTGTTAAATAATATATAATAAGTCAAGTCATACTCTTTTTACATAGCCCTACGAGCCCGGTAGGCGTTTTGCCACCAAATAGTCAGCTGATGGAGTTGCCATTGGCAGGATACTATAGAGGTCCATATTCCACTACAAGATCCCAATATCTTTCAATCAGTGTATAATATCAGTACCTACCTAAAGGTCACTTCGTCAAAAGAATTGATATATTTCCTTCCTTTATTAACACCAATTTAATAAAAATCCAAAAGCAATTCTGAAAATCACACCGCACCCTGTACACAAGTACTTGTGAGAAGATTGGAAACAGTTTGTTGTACTTGTTTCTAACCTACTGTACGTACAAACAAGAACAAATCTTTTTATTATAC
Source organism: Agrotis puta (assembly GCA_943136025.2). NCBI lineage: Eukaryota > Metazoa > Arthropoda > Insecta > Lepidoptera > Noctuidae > Agrotis > Agrotis puta. The sequence goes on along the minus strand of OW964176.2, from coordinate 3,989,965 downwards.
GTACACAGCCAACTAGTAGTTTTTGAGACCCATTTACACAAATTGGCTTAATTTAAACTGAAAATTACTTGATCTCGAAATATTCGGTTTATTCCACAAATCCCCTCTGACAAATCCCCACCAGTGGGGATTATATTATTTGTAAATGTTATCTCAAAATTATTTACATCTGATAGCTTTCTCTTTGAATGTACTTGAATAAGTATCATTTTAAATGCTTTTAACTAGGTATGAATACCAAATACCTAAAAGAAAAATAAATTTACCAAATTAATGTTTTCAAAACCCTAAAATTTTTAAGATTTAACTCAGTATGTTGTCTTGTCTCTATTGAATTACAATCAAACTTAAGTGAAAGCATAAATGCGTTAAAAGAGTTTAAAGTACCAGATTTTTTTTAAATACCTATATGATAAAAATATGTAGCTAGTAACTTTATACCGAAGCTTCACTTGGATAATATTTACACAATATCTTTATAAATTACGGCCTATTTTGATGTATAAGGAATATCACAGTTTATTAACGGTACCTAAAGTTTTACTTTAATTTTTTCGTGACAAACATTTATACATACATCCAAACAAAGTTTCGGCTTTTGATACTAAGATAAGTTTTCATGCATCGTTTCCTTACCCTTTAAATAAAATTTAAATAATGTTCGCAACAATATTGGCGTACTTAACACTAACTTATCTCTTGGCACATATTTCACAAAACAATTGACAATAATGGGTCCCTGTAAGCTGGTCGAAAATGGGGTTGCATGTAAGCCAATACGGCATTGCACGTGCCGAATCACTTAGCCAGATAACGTTCTAGTCAAGATAGATTTGGGCAATCCAATGGTTGTAGACTAATTTCTGTGTTACCCAATTCGACATGCCATACATCTCAAGCCTTGGGAGAGCTAGGATTAGGTCCTGCAGTTAGGCTTATAGATATATTTAACAGGATATAGATGATACATTTAGGACTTCCATGTTTAAGATATCCATTCATCCATTACTATCCCCATCCATCCATACTACGAGTACATTATGACTGTGTGTAATTTTACCAAGATCGATGGGTCAGAGTCATAACGCAGAGGGTGCCAGAAGACGTGCATCGAAGCTGATCAGCTTCGATGCACGTCTTCTGGCACCTTCAGGCCTAGAAAAGGCTGACCTGTCGAGAGAAATACAAATGAGAAGGAACGTAGAGTTATGAAGGAGCCCAGCTGTGGGATGGTACAGGTTTAGAAATAAAAAGAAGTCTTTTCCCATTGCGGTTTCTTTTTTTATCGTGGTAAAATCATCAAATGAGTCCTCCCACCCAGGGCAGGAGGAACTGTCAGACTTGTATCGACCGACTAAAATCCAAGGTGTCCTTCAATAGCCCTTTTCGTTCCGGGGTCGCGGTAATTCGTTAGTCCCGCGACCGTCCCCATTGCGGTAGGTAGAAACTACTGAACGCCAGTTGCTACCATTCTAACGTACGGTTTTATCTCACACTTCCTAAAAACATCATAAGCATCATAATTATGTACGTCCCTATGTACTTAAAACAAAATTCCTATTCAACATCGCACGAGGATCATTTATAACCCCGAGAATTATTAAAATAACCAATTCTTATCAGAAAAATCAAACACCCTTTCCACTATCAGTGTTCACCTTTTTTAACCCCCAATTCAATAAAGAAAAAAAATCGTCTAGGCATATAAAGGTAGATTGACATCCTTATACGAATAAATCTAACGTTATCTTCAAGAGATACGGCGAAGGATTTATTTTTTAGCGAAGGGAAGGACAATGCATTTGCCGTGTTTTTGGACCAAAAGACAGGCTTTACGTGTATAAGATGATAAGAAGCCATTACAGATAGGAAAGGGGGTACAATATAAGGGTTTTTTAGTGTTATAACATCGTAAAGTATAGGGGGTTGTGAATGTGGATTTGCCATGCAACGGGGCTTAGTTGCTACCAATACCCAATCAATATGATAGAAGTCCTTATCGTCTAAAGGAGTAAGTAGAAACAGTATAGATATAAAACTTAATGGCTTGCGTCCCATTTGTTTACTATTTTGATGTTTTGGGGACGAGACGGTTCAATGGGATTTAATTAAATCCTGTGCAGTAACGTTGCTTTTACTGGAAAGGATTAATCAATTCTGTTGTAAAGAGCGAGTTTCTAGTGCTGAGTTTTTTGTTTTTAGAGGAATTGGTTGTGTTGTTTTGTTTGCCTTTTCCAAAATCTAGTAAGTACACACATCAAAAGTGTCTAGGGATCAACATATATTTTTGCAATAACTTTTCTCCTGATTGATATTAATTAACATTTTTTTTAAGGATTCATCAAATAAAGTGTTTTCGTTTGTCACAGTAACGATAAACCAAGTCACCTTTGCATTAATAAAGAAATTTGCCATTTTCCTAATAAAGGGATTTTTGACATTTGAACCACTAACACAAAAGTTCGAAAAAAAGACTGAAATAACAGTTTTCTTTAAATTTTTATTAGGTAACTTAAACAATTAATAATCCGTGTTTCTACCGCGAACACTAACAACACAAGAACATCGGTTTGGCATACTCAAAATGAGTTCATCCAAATCACGCTGTGGAATGGCCGCCCATGTTCGTTGCAACAACAAAAAAAGGTGTTCTTGCGACTGGATACCCTCCATATTCGGCAGAGCTCTTCTCTGTAGCATATCCCATGCATGCTCAATCGGATTCAAGTCTGGCGACTGAGCAGGCCAGGGCAGGACATTGATGTTAGCTGCGGCGAGAGTCTGTCTTACAACTCTTGCGGTGTGCGGTCGTGCATTATCATGCATTAACTGAAATAAGGGACCGATTTGCACTTGTAGAGGAACGATGACGTCTGATACAATCGTCTCAGCATAAATTTGAGCGTTGAGGTTGCCTCTGATCCAAATCAACTCAGTTCTTCCGCCGATCCAAATACCCGCCCATACCATGATGGTTCCACCACTATAAGGATGGACTTCCTGGCAGGATTTTAATCGCTGTTGGCGTCCAGGGCTTCTCCAGTGTCGTATACGTCTTGTATCCGGTCTCATACCAAAACGAGACTCATCAGAAAAGCACACGAAACGCCATTGTTCTTCTGCCCAATTTCTGTGTTCAAGAGCCCATTGATATCGAATCCTACGATTGTGCATTGCTATAGGTGGTACCCGTAGCGGTCTTCGGGAATGAAGGTTCACTTCATGCAAGCGGTTTCTGACTGTTTGGTCGCTAATTAAGTTCCCTGAAGAGTGATGAAGCCTCACGGCTAACATCATGGCGGTTATTGTTGGAGCTCTTCGAGTTAAGATTTGAATGTATCGGTCTTGTCTCCGTGTGGTGCAGCGATACCGTCCTCCATGGCGCTCAGCCACGGTACCAGTGCTTCGGTAACGTGTCCAAAGTCGACTGATAATACTCTGACTTGTATTCAGAGCTAAAGCCACAGTACGTTGCCGGGAACCAGCTTCTATCATTCCCACGGCTCTGAGCATTTCTTCCCTGCTTAAATGACGTCGCCACTCCATAATAACGTTGGTTTTAATCAGTAGTAGGGAAACAGTAGCACTAATAATGTCTTCAATGCGTTGTATGTTTTTATAGGGAAAATATTGACAGCTGATTTTCATCTTTTACTCGAATTTGATTCACAGTTCCTGATTCAAATTATGAAATGCACCAAAAAGGATCCATATAAATTTATAAAATCATAAATTTATTACAAAGCCACATCTCAATCTCAAGAAATCCGCATAAAAATGCTTGATCCCTAGACACTTTTGATGTGTGTAGTAATAGAATATTCTAATTAAGGTGTCATGTTTGTTAAAATAAAAAACTTTTCCTATCCGACAATGTTTAAATCTGCTTATTTTTAAATTATTATGTTTGTGAAGTTTTAAAAAACATTAAAAGTAATATTCATTTATTTACTCAAACACCGAGTTACTATAATGATAGGTAACAAAATATTTCCCGAAAACAAACAAATACTGTAACATGAATAACACAGGATAGTTAAATTTCACTTAAACCAGCCTACTTATTTATTTAAACAAAAAAATGTAAGTACTGACGACACGAACATCTATTTCGAGTTAACCCTTAGAACTTCGTTGAAATCCCTGCGCAGAATCCGATGAATTCCATTATAAATTGACGAGAGCGGCAAATCAATTCATTAGCGAAACCAGTGGCTTAACACTATCCTACAATCGATACAGGGGAACATCTAGGTGTTCATTTAAGTCAAGATTGAACTGGAGATTAAACAGTGGATGGTTTTGCCCCCTCTAGTTGGTGGTACAATTTGGAGGGTTCAAGCGGGATGAGTGAAACTATTGATAGTTTACATTTTAATTTAAAACAGATGTAACCTTTATGAATAGTTCGTTGGAAGCATTTCTTGAAAAGATTGGCTGCTAAGATAATTTTTGTTGGAATCGAAAACATAACTTTGAGCTTTTTGGTGAAAAATTAACATACAACCTAAAGTGTTTAGTCGAAGAATTGAGAATGTTCAGCTCCTCGTTTAGACTGAAAACCAAACCAAACATAGCTCGTAAAATGGATAATGTTTGAAGATCATCCCCTTTTTTTTATTTTGTAAGACGGTACTCCTGAAAAGGTCTTGTACCGTCTACACATTCATTACTCGCTATATCTTACAAATTGTACCAACAATGACACAGAGGGGCATTATACCTCCTTATCGGCACTCGTTAGTCGCCCCTAATAAAACCTCACCCCTCTATCTCAAGGGCTGCTGCAACTCTCAAATTTAATAAAGGCAACTTTAAAAAATAAAACAATGATGCCCGTTTGTTTATTAGAACAAATTTTTGTCAATACAAGTCAGACAGGCCCTCCTGCCCTGGGTGGAACTCATTTGATGATTTTACCACGCTAAAAACAAACGTTAGTTTGTTCAAATATTAATGAGAATGTACTGTATTTGTTTTTACCTTATCGGCTCGATTCCTTTATTTGTAAACATAACACAACAATCATAAACATTAATAATCCCCAACGTGGGTCCTAACACTATTAAAATGTTCGTAACTAAATAACAGAAATAACTGGGGATAACCAGTGAGTTGCCAAATATTTTGATATGAATCTGAATTATCATTATATCCCTTTAACTTTACTAATATGTGTGAATTAATTAAAGTTAAATAAGGTAGTTAGACAATAATAATATATAAAAAAAGCAGTAGGTAATATTATTATCATAATAATTAGTCATTGGACCCGAGTTACCCACTCGGGTCCAATCCAATTTATACATACTTCACGTATACAAAAATGTGCTCATCCAGGATGTAAACTCTGTTTTCGGGTCTTCCTGTCCCCTTCGAACCTAACATCGAAATCTGTTTGGTAGTTATTGCGTGAAAGATTTCTAGGTATATACACAAAATTTGGTATTTAATATTGGTGCTATATTTTGCACGCGGCTTCACCCGCGTAGGAATCGATAAATTTATCCCAGGGGTGGAGAATATAGGGATAAAATAAATCTAGGTTTTAAAACTATCTGCATTCAAATCCGTTCAGAATTTTTAGCGTGAAGTAATAACAAACATCCTTAATAAGTAAGTAGTAAAAATGTCACTAAGCTTTTTTTTACATAGTAATATCATTAAATGAGTCCTCCCACCCAGGGCAGAGCGGAAAGGACTGTCAGATTCGAACTGACTAAAATGTTGTCACAGTAATTCGTACAGTCCCGCGACCCCGGCAAGCTTTGGCCCTCTAGGGGGGGGGGGACGTCATTTACGCTAAGTTTATATAGAGAAGCTTATTATTATAATCAGCAAGATCGTCATCATCATATGAGTCCAAAATACCCCACTATTGTGTATAGGCCACACATCTCTTATTTGAAGCAAAGTAAAACCACCAACGCTAAGATGAGAAGCTTAAACGAGATCAGTAGGAATCACTCATATAATTACGAACCTATTTAATAAATTTAACATCGCAACCCCATACATCCACAGACGCATTACATTAGATTGCTGACTCACCTTCATAATTGTGGGACACACTGACGGGTGTTTAATCCAACTTAGTGTAGATAGCACAAAATTAAAGCATTTATTTCAAGTACACCAGGCACTTTTGAATTGTCATTGTCCCAGTCACAAGACATAATAACTGTGAAAGTACCGTAGATGCCCATTCCAAGGAGTAGATCTCTATGGAGAAGAACAGCCAAGAAACTCTATGGACACTCTTTTAGATCCCCAAAATTATTACAGAACCATTCATTTTGAGATGGTACATTTTGTAATAACGATGTAGCAAGTTAAAAGTGTTCATAGTAAAATTAGAATACCGAATTAATGACTCAGATATATATTCTTTTGAGTATAAATACTCGTACCTAGAGGTTTAGGCTATCCCAAAGAGCGGGTTATTAATCGAAGTGACAATCTGTAAAATGTGGAAACGTCAAAGTTAATTGGATTGGTTATAATCTATCACAAAGCTTGTCTATTAGAAGTTCTTGGACCTTCTTGTCGCTTTATGAGCGATTGTCATATGTATCGATATCGGACCGTCTTTTTTTGGGTGTCACAGTCAACAGCAAAAGTAGATGATCAAAATCAGAAATTCAATACTAATGTACGGAGTTCGCGTCAGAACTGTGTAGATGAACTAATAGTAAATGTTTGGTAAATTAAAATCATATACTTTTGAATCACTTCGACGCCACACAGTTCTGAATGGTCTATGACTTTTGATGAACTTGGAGTATAAAATGATGTATCAATACTTTGACTGTAACGCCTAAATATTTTATTCTTCTTATTTGCTTGACTATCCTTTCAATCAGTATGTCCCTTTCAAATCACAAACTGGATCGCGTTAATGGTTGAATCTAAAACATTAGTTCTACACCGAGTAGTCCCCTGCTAGCGAATCTAATGAACGTTGAATTTATTTGAAAGTCATCCACTATCGCACTACGATTGTCATTTTTGACAATGATCGAGTGTATGTGGCCCACGATCCCTATTTGAAACTCATTAGTAGTAAATCTATTTCTGAAGTTTTGAGGGTTAATACAAAAAGGTCGTATTGTGAAGTGGTAAATCTAATTCTAATGTGGCGATTATGCAAACGTCTTTTATAGTTTATAACTGTTTCATAATCATCAAAGTCAAATGTTTAGATGTTTGAACCACATATTTTAATAAATGGCACGTGACATCTTTTAAATTATGAAAATTTAAATGAAAATTTGTCTGATATTATACTACTCATACTTTGATGAATAACAAAGTAAATGAGGAAGCTGATTTATTTGAGCCCTTAAAAACCTTTAAATAAACGGCATGATAATTAGAAACTTACATCCAGTAAATGATAACGATGAAAGAATGACAGCATCCATGGCGTCAATCTCAAAAATCACAAAAAAGGACTGGAAGATGGTAAAGATAAAAACTAAGAGAATGATTTCAGCTTTTTCGAAACCATAGGTAAAGCAAGCTAAGCCATAAAGCACAGTCTTATTAAACAAAAGAACAGTATGTTCCAAGCTTTGACTAACAGAAACAATACTACAGAATCTTATAATAATACCTTTAATCTATGTAACGGACAAGACAATGAATAGGTCGCCTAATTAGTGCAGAATCGCACTATTGTTATAGAGGTAACAAGATCCAATGCGGACCTTGAGGTCTAGGATTTAATTCCCAGTCTTAACAATTAGAATTCTCTGGTAGAATCGAAGATTTGTGTAGTATTGGTACAACAGCTTTAAGATTTCTTACATGGTTACTTATTAAATTGACCTAGAATTTGAATATATTCACTTTGAAAAAAAAAACTGCGCACAGCTGAGAAGTGGAACTCGCTGCCGGAGTTCCACTTCTTCTTCTGACTCCAAGATTGTAGCTATCAGGTCAGCCTGATAGCTACAATCTTGGAGTCCTTAAACCAAGAATGAATAGGTTTCTTCTAGGCAAGCGTGCTTCACCGTCGACCACGCCTTCGCTTACCTTCAGACAAGACACGAGCATATCGCTGGATAAAAAAATAATAAGCTGTTATTGCTCCTGTCCTTTAACTATCATTATCATCTGCTTAGCTTTTCTCATCTATATTACAATCTGCTTCATATATATAACAGTTGTAATCGGAACCTCTATCTGTTTAAAAGCACTCCCTCAATCCAGTTTTCAATGAATTATTTTTTCTTCTTTACACTGGTTGTTGTCTTCCTCGGATCCAATATCTTTTGGAATTTCAAGTCTTGCAAAAACCTAATGAACAAAGTATTTTCTAATCTTTTTAATAAAAGATAAAAAAATCTCTACAGTGTAAATATCACTCATATCTACTTTCAAAACAAAGACAATGGCATGTAGGCAACGTATTGTTCCAACTTCGTGATTCAACTCTGGTTATATCGACGTTAGAGTATATAAGGGGAATGATAACATTTTGAACCGCAGATGTAGGCGCTTCTGATAATACGCCAACAATAGCATTTGCCTCTATCTTCTAGGAACTCTATGATTTGTGCGGACTGTGTTTTACATTACTGGGGTCTCATAAAGCCACGTCAACATCATCTATGAATTACGATGCATTGTGATAAATCCATTATCGGTTCTGTTGCTTGAGTATATTGGGGTCGGCTTCCAGTCAAACCAAATGCAGCTGGATATCAGTATTTTACATGGAGTGACTGCCTGTCGGACCACCACAACCCAGTAACTGGTACGATACCCCATGGTAAGACTGGTTGTCAGGCTTTAGAGCTTCTGATTAACAGTAACGACTGTCAAAGATCTACAAATGACAGCCGGGACCAACGGCTTTACGTGCTTTCCGAGGCACGGAGGAAACTCGCTATGACAGATGGTCACCCATCCACAGACCAACCTCGGCAAACGCTGCTTAACCCGGAAGATCGGCCTGTTGCTTGAGTAATAGAATAAAATATTCCATGTTATGAATTTTTTAGCAATTCATATTTCGATTCTGATAAAGCAGCATTTTTAGGACCCTGGTTAGTCGTATTGGTCAGTATGGCAATATTTTTTTTTTATTTTAAACCTCGCAACCACTAGACAAACCGGGTAGGTTTGTCTAGTGGTAGTTCACGTCAGAGCTGTGTGGCGTCGAAGTGATAGTAAAAAGTATTTTACTACTTTTGCTGTTGACTGTACTATGGAATATCTCTGCATAAACCTTATGTTACACTCTAATAAACTGCGATATTACTTGAATAAAGCTCTCGTTTTAATATTCAAAAATTTCATCCAAACATTAGCAAGTTACTTGAGAATTTCTAAAAAAAAAACATGATTGATTGAACCGTACCCTCGATAAAGGCTTAATATTCAAAATCTTTGGAGTTTAAATATTCACAAATTCATACATTTCAGCCTTGATTGAAACTATTAGTAAAGTTTAGATTGATCGGCAATAAATAAAGGCTTCAGAATTCAAAACACGAATCGAGAAAACTTTATTCTTTGATGTATATTTCAATTTTTTGATGGATTTCTCTTGTAATTATTTTGTGAAGACAGCTTTATTGCCGAATTTGTATTTCATTTTCGTTTATAATTTATGACGCTTTTTCATTTACCTACTAACGAGAATTTATATGAGAAATAAAATAAAATTACAAGCATTATCAGTATTTAATATTTTAGCTGGAACTCAAAATCTTTCTCTGTGAGAAAGGGTGGATTAACCATAATGCATTCCTTTTGGACAACAAGTCTTCAAAATTTTACACATAGAACATACCTGTTTTTTCGTAATTGTTTTTTTTAGCGCGGTTAATTCATCAAATGAGTCCTCCCGCCCAGGGCAGAGCAGGAGGGACTGTCAGACTCGAACTGACTTAAAACCGCGGTGTCCTTCAATAGCCTTTTACGTTCCGGGGTCACGGTAATTCATAAGTACCGCGACCATATTTGTATTGCTTTAACAAAAGAAACGAATGCGAAAGAGTGTGACGTAAAAGTCAATTAAACACTTCGATTTTAAACTCGATAATACTTGTTTCAAATGCGTAATTTAATATTATGAATCTATAAGGGATACTGCTTGTGCTTTTTTGCGACTATGTGGACATTTTCAAGCATTTATTAAACGTATAAACTTTTACTAACACAAAACATATTCCAACTTTTTTTTTTATCGTGGTAAAATCATCAAATGAGTCCTCCCACCCAGGGCAGAGCGGGAGGGACTGTCAGACTCGTACCGACTAAAATCCACGGTGTCCTTCAATAGCCCTTTACGTTCCGTAGTCACGGTAATTCGTACAGTCCCGCGACCCCGGCAGGCTTTGGCCCTCTACAGGGCGAGATCGTCTGGCGAAGACATATTCCACCTTACCACAAAAAGATAAACATCTTTTGAATGCTTGTCTTAATAAAGTGTAACTGCAAAACAACCTTTATATCAACGTGAAATGTCGTTTTGACGTTGACAGTTTTTATTGCCAAGTGTTCAACAAATGTTCATCTTTCTTGTGGTAAGACGGCCAGGGTTTAACACCGATGTGATCTGACTTGCAAACTCGCTACAACAACACAACATATATTTTTATATGAAAATGTTGTTTAATGGATACTTGTATTCTCGATAAAAAAATCGATGCATTTATATCTTGCACATCATCTCTGTAGTAGAAAAATAGATAAATTTCACACATATAACTTTTATCAATCAAAGTTATGGAGTAACAAGTTTGCCCTTATTCCGTAAGTTACCAACCTTGGGAACTACGTCTTGTAGAAGTTGACCTGGGGTGCCCGGGACTGAGCAACTAAACTGTGAACTTGGGCTGTGAACGATCGCTTAGGAAGCCACCGACGTACGAAACTTGTTCTTAGATTAAAATGGAAATAATTACTACAATATAATGTAGTTGTGTAGTGAGAAATGTTGAAGAGAGGCGTTGTTCCTATTCTCGGAGAATACATAAGGACAAGAATAACGAGTACATGGATATCTACACTAATATTATATAGACGAAAGATTTGTTTGTTTGTTGTATTGAATAGGCTCCGAAACTACTGGACCGATTTCAAATATTCTTTCACCAGTTGGAAGCTGCTTTAGTTCTGAATGACATAAGAAACAAGGGGGAGGGGTGAGCATACGAAGCCGCTGGCAAAAGGCTAGTAAGATAATATAATTATGCAGGAATATTCAAAGGTACGACCTTCAGTAATGAGGAGTATGACACGAGGATGCAAGCGTTTTTTATTAATCGCATTATTACTTGTATCTAAATTAAAATCTAGTTTAAACTAAAAAAAGTCACTTGTACTAAATAATAACGACATTTACATACAAAGATAATAACTTAACATGTACAGTACTTGATTATAGAAAGTGACATTTTAACTAAGATATTTTTGTGATAGACAAATCTATATATATAAAAAGAGAACTGACTGACTGACATATCAACGTACAGCCGAAACTACTGGGGCTAGGAATGTGAAATTTTGCACACGGCTTCCTATTATAATGTAGGGGAACACTAAGAAGGGATTTTTGGAAATTTAACCTTTAAGGGGGTGAAAAGGGGGAATTAGGAAAGTACGTAACCCACGCTGACGAAGTCGTGGGCAAAGTGCTAGTCAAACACAAAAAAAATAGAAGCCTAACGAAAATCTTAAAGACGAAACAATTTCGAAATGATTGCCGGTTGCTTATCTGGGTCAAAGTGATGAAATTAAAATTTCTAAGAGATAATAATAACATAAAAAAAACGTATTAGTGCTTGAAAAGAAACTATAAACCATACAAAAAGTTAATTTTTCAGAGACAATTCCTTCACCCCCAAAATTCAAACAAAGATTTATTTGTTTATTGTTTACTAAATAAATAATTTATCTTAAAAATAATTCTTCAAATACCATACATTTCATTGATTGAATAAAATCCGATTTCAATAAAAATTTCTGCCACGAACATAACAAAATCAAACTGCGGCTGATCAAAGCGGTATATCGCAATTTGTTTGATGATGACGTCGCTTCAAGTTGAATTGGGTTGATTATACATGTCCTGTCAAAAAGTGGCATCTAATCGATGGAAACAGTAATGATGTTAGGGTATGAGCACACGACCGATTTTCGATCGCCATTGCCGTCGGATGGTCACGATCGAGGCAATTAAACTGACGTTTTGCGACCAAATAACAGTTCTGTCTGCCCGTCAGCACAAGTCTTTGCTGCTGTTATGGCTGGGTGGTCGGGTAATGTGTAATTTCATTTTAATGGATGTTAAGTATGAATGTTTAGCATCTGCTTATGGTCTAGATGTGTCATAATGTCTGATCTATTAGATTGGATACTCATAGTAGATCTAATCTGATTCGAGTCTTGCATGATCATATTTGGAAATGCGGTTTTGCGCTGTTTTTTTTTTAACTCCGTCTGGAGTATCTAGATACTCTGCAGATAACAAAAACCTCTGCATGTTGTGTCTGTTTACTCTCATGAGTAAAAGGAGTAAATTACTGTACTTCTTGTCCTAATCGTGGTTCATTTTTCGACGGCGGAGCATAGTTTCTAATACTTGACTTTTTAGAGTGGCAGCAAAAATGACGGGGCCCCCTCTAGAGGGCCAAAGCCTGTCAGGGTCTTATGATTTACCGTGACCGCGGTACGTAAAGGGCTATTGTAGGACACCGTGGATTTTAGTCAGTACGAGTCTGACTGACTGCTTGCAGTCCCTCCCGCTCTGCCCTGGGTGAGAGGACTCATTTGATGATTTTGCTTTTTTTTTAAATAACGTGTTTCATTATATTAGACTTATCACCCCGCTCCCATAGGGTACTGCCCCCGCAAATTATGGACCAATACAAAACGCGTGATGTGTCTACTGTCTACTTCTCTAGTTAATTTGGTGATCAATTCTCGTTTAGTCTATCTTGACTTGTAAGGTGAGAGAGAATAGCGGGACCAGATACTTTTCAGGGTTCCGTACTTTATACCAATGGAGCACTATTACTAATGCTCCTTGTAGAGTGATCTGTGTATTTTTTAATCGTTCTAGGTAGATAGGTACACACTTGAATAAGATACTTTTTAAAAGAGTGTGCTATAAAAATATGAATATAGCTGCTATAAAAATTAAGACTAATAACGTTTTTTAAACAACGCGTCGCGGTTGTAGTCTTCAAAAGGTGGAACAAATTAGACAAAAGTAACAATTCGGTCCACATTGGCACACAGTTAAAAAAACAGGAGGTTGCACTACACAACAATAACAATAAAAACAGCAAATTTCATTCTATCTCAATAACGGCAATACATACAAAATGTAACTATAACGAATACTCCTAAAGTAAATTAATATTTTACTATGGTACGGAACCGAGTGCCACTTGCACTTTTTTACTTTTTATAACGCGTACAGCTTAGCATACTCTTGATCTTTTTGTAATATTTGTAAATGTAAAGGATGTTGCTTTTATCCGATTATAATTTGAACGTACTTAGTAACAGGGCTTAAAGGCTTTGTTGTTTATTTGTGTGTCCGCGTGCTTTATTTAAACTTTTAAAAGGTCATTGTGGTTAATAAATAAGTCAGTATTCGAGGTCGATCACGTTAATGTTATAATGAATACTGAAATAATAATTTGAGCTAGTTGGACATTTTCAATTGCTCCTGTTTCAAGTTCTCTTCTAAAACTTCGAGATTTAACATGGATCCCATTTTGGCATTCCGCATACCCTTACTGATATTTAAATTGCATTTATTACTCGTATTGATCAGTATCACTATCACTTCAACAATCAGTGTTACATTTCTCTCCCATTGTTTGTCACCTAAAACTCGGGACAAACAAGACATTGATGGTGCGGTACGAATAAAAAGAAGTGTTGGTCATCGGACACCTATGTCCCACGATGTGTCCGACATACAGTGTGGCGGTTAGTTCACAAACTAACGGGCTTTTTGTGAACTCGCTATTATTTTAGGGATATATTCAAAATATCTTGGCCTTTATTATTATTTTAGATTTTGGATCAAAACATCTTGACATTTATTGTGGCTTTATTAGAAGGAGCGAATGTTACTGCGTCCATTGACAGCAGAGAATTTATAATAATCTTTCTGTCGTTATACCATTCTACTTTCTTTACGGTGCAACATGTTTTCTTCTTCCATTTTCCTATGGCAGATATCACGTTTTTTTTTTAATAAATCAATGAACCATTCCAGAAACATTGTCTAACCTGGAAATCGTGCCCAAGACCTTATGCTCCGCAGTCGCGCCTGCGTCGTCTATTAAATCATAGCGTTTGACTGTTCCTATAACTTCCAAGCAAAAGATAAAAGGATATTTCTTATTCAAAAATTTTGAACAAAACAATAAAATTTTATATGCAAAATTGCACATACAAGATAAATGGATGTTTTTTTTCCTTACTGAGAATATACAGTATTACATGCTCGTAAACACACAGTAGGTCCCATTGGATATTTTTGCTAAAATAGTAAAAAAAAATACTATAGGAGCTACAAAATAAACAGACGTAAAATAAAATCCGATACCGGACACCCACGTCCGATGAAACGTCGGATAGACAATGCCGTAGTTAGTTCTGGCTATCAGGAATTTTATCAACTGACTTGTTCGCTCAGGATATTAGATCAGTCGTAAAATTCGGACGTAGGTTTTATTACGTCTCAGTTTACATTCGTGGCTTTGGACTTTTTTTTTTCAAGATTTTGATCTCTTTTTTATTTGTTTTATTCCAAATTGAACTAGGTCTTGATAGTTGAGATTTCATGCAGAATAAAAAAAAAGTTAAAAGCGTTTTATGTATTTGAGCCTTTTGGGGTTGAAACACTAGGGCCGTGGGGTCCGAGTGCCCACAAAGTTTTTAAAGACATCGCCAAGCGTTTAGTCGACGCCTCGCGTGACCAGAGGGCTGGCCTATTTCTTGGTCAAAGGATCAGCATTGCCATCCAACGTGGCAATGCTGCCAGCGTTCTGGGCACTTTCCCCATTGACAGCGATGTGGACGAATTTTATGACGCTCTATAATTTTTATTTTTTTTTATTATAGTTTTAATTTAGTCATTATTGTAAATATTTTACTTTTAATTTTAGTATTTAAATGTATTAAGTTATGTACTTATCTACTATGAAATAAAATAAAATAAAACTCTTTATACAAAAAAAAAAAAAAAAAAAAAAAAAAAGCGTTGGTAAAAAAGAAACATACATTTTGTTTTGGTGAACTACATGAACATAAATGAAATACAAAATATTGTAAATAAAATTAAAAATATGAAATATGATATTCCGACAAAGATAAGGATAACTTCCGATTATTCAAAACAAAGTTGATTCAAATACAAAAAGCGACAAAGAATCATGACAACTAACAATTCATTCGATTCCGATTATCGACTACGACATGCAAACAAAAAACTATTATCCGATCTCATGCATCCCACGTAAACGCATGTTGTGCGTTATCTCACACACATTGTTATACATCTCTGCTAGTACCATTTTACAACTTCATAGTTCATTTTGATCACTTACAAAGACAAACTTCGTAACTTCTTTACAATGAACTTGCCAAGGGAATTTGAACCCTATGCCTTTGAAACAGGGATTTCACCTTTAATCAGAGTTTAAAATTGATTTGTGGTCTGAGTCTTCTTCACTAAAGAATTTGTTAAGGGATTTTGAACCTTATCCTTTTGACATTGAAACTTCTTGTTAGGTTTCTAATATGATCATTCGTCAAAGAGTGAAGGCTTGTAATGGATATATTATCGCGCTCATGGATGGTTTGTTTGTCCAAAGAGTGTGCTGTGTCACTTGTGTCGTCCATTCATAATGTTAGTGCTGTGTTTATTATGCTATTGACATAATCTTGTCACTAGAGGGTATCAAACATATCATAATAAGGTATTTTGTGGCTTCTGGTTTTGAGATTGGATGAAAAAGAGGATTAGAACATAAATTACGCGTATTTAAGCCCCGAAAGGTTTTAGATGTTATGCTGTTGGGCCATAAAGTGCACAAGTACCACACTAGCACGGAATATTGATTTGAAATAGTCACTGGTTAATGACACTTTAGACATTAACCAATCACAAAGCCAGCATTCCCGTCAACCCAAGGCAATAGGAGTCATTCGATGATTTTCCATCTCAAATAAAAGCCTCCGTGGCTCAAAATGCTTTGTGGGAACACTGATATCAATTTGCCCGATCTGGGAATCTACTCCAGGATCCCATTCTTAGGTAATGGTAGCAGTTACGATCATTCGACCAATTAAGCTGTCTTGACCACTCTTGACTGTAATTTTTCATATCCACTTACAGCAATATAAATCTTTTAAGCTGGAACTAAACATACAAATTCACAAAATTTCATTAAAATCGGTATTGTGATTTCGGAAATAAGCGGGTACGAACATTTTTTTTTATCGGTACGAACATAGCGATGCATTGTAAAGAATTAAAATAGGGATACCTACTACTATAATAAGTTTCTATATCTTAAGCTACTACCTATAATATCAACAACCACAAAAACATTAACGGTATTCCAAAGTATCATGTCATACAATTTCATATTCCCACCGTCAAAAAACATGTCAACCGAATTCGGTCAGCCATCCGTAAAATGAAGTTGTTTATAAAATCTCAATGATCAAGATATTGAATGTCTCGATGTCTCAATGTGTCATCGCGAATTTACATTGAATGGTCGAGACAACTCGTTTACGTTGCAAATGTTCTCAGAAAAAACTCGACTGCAATATTAAACGGTTTGAAACCACATGAAATGAGTATTACATGGTGTTTGGTGATGACAGGAATCAGTGATGACTAGGAATGTCCATGAGTTTGGTCACGTAGGTGAACATTAGGATTAATTAAGATATAATGGGATATAATTCATAGGTACTCTTTTTAAAGAATTAAACAGTTCCTAAACAATGTGTCTACAAACTACTTTTCTGTAATTTTTGGCATTCCTCATCGAAAAAAGTCGTATTTCTATTTCAGGAGATGAAAATGTTACCAAAACTTTAGGTATGAAACATGTCGTTTATTTTGGCTGTAGTGGGCTCGTTTATTTGCATGGGCACATGTATTTGTGCGTACAACCGCAAAATTTAATGGTTTCATTGTCTTCCAAATAAGTGCAGGTATAATAAAATTCTTTCAAATATGATAAGCAATTGTTATTTGACACATTCACCTTGATCTAGGTTTTTTAATTTAGGACTCCAGCTGAAACACTAAACAAGAATCATGTTGAAAGTTGAGTCTGTTTGTATGCCGATTGATGTTCATAACTACGCCAGTTCCATATCATTCATAGACGTTGCAAAAGGCATTTCGCAACCACTTATAGCAAACAGGAGAGAAGAAGAATTATATCAAAGTTCATAATTTTCATTATTATTTGTGTACATTTCAAGTTCGATATTTTTCATTGGACGTTACTTTTAGTTACTAAATTTTGTTTTTTATATAAAACGATCTTTGCCGCTCAACTGGTCCATAGAAACAATATCGATGGACATCTTTTTTGATAATTGATCCATAGAGAGAGACCCCATTCTTTAGCTGCTTTCTGTAGCCACTTCTCTCGAGTTATTTTTCCTCTTAATAGATACAGCAAAGAACGCCAACAAAGCTACAACTGAAGTCATTTCAGCACTTGAATCATCTAAATTCATTAACGTACTCAAGCAGACAGAGGGGCATCTACCCTTCACCCTTTAACAGAGGCGTGAATATAAATGTTTAATAAAGGGTTGTAGATGCAAAGTATAAGAAACTCTTGCTTGCGTAAACATTGAGTTAAAGGCAGTTTCTTAGGCACCCCCTCAAGTGTGTGCTAATTTTGTTTGGATGACTGTAGTTCGGGGCAAGCTGTGTGGTATAAGTTAGGAGATAAAGGCAACAAAATGCTAAATATTAAACATTTAATTCGCATTAACACTGGCCTCATCATCTGCCTAGCCTTTCCCAAATATATTGGGGTCGGCTTCCAGCAGAACCAGATGCAACTGAATTTTAGTAGATACATGGAGCGATTGTTTATCGGACTACCACAACCCAGTAACTGGGTAATACAATACCCCATGGTAAGACTGGTTGTCAGACTTTTAGAGGTTCTGACTAATAGTAACGAATGTCAAAGATCTACAAATGACAGCCGAGACCAACGGCTTGACGTGCTTTCCGAAGCATGGAGGAAACGCTGTGTGATAGATAGTCACCCATCCACAGACCAACCAAGACAAGCGCGGCTTAACCCGGAAGATCGGCTTGTGCGGCTTTAATTATTTAGCCACGAGCTCCTCCGCCTAAAATATACACTCAATAGGTTCTTGAAGATGGACAACGCCACCGAGGTCGGCTCAAGAAGATGTGGCAGGACGATCTAGATGTGCACCTTGTTGGCTGGTCCGAAGTGGCTCTAGAAAAGAGCACTTGAAAGGATATGGGCAAGACTTATGTCGAAAAGTGGAACAATAATGGCTAATGAAATAAAAAAAATACACTGTCCCAACAGCTGCAAGGTCGAAGTGGAACTAAGATGGTTATATCCGCCGTATTATGGAGGAACAATAGGGCTACAATGACCACACAACTAGCGGTAAAAAACAACACGACAAACCCAGAAGAAGACGGTGGGATGACCTGGACTCATTACTAAAGGATCGGCTACAATCGCGCTGGATTGCGAAAGTAGATCTCCTAGGCCGGCACCGGCAGTGGGCCATAAGGACTTTTAAAAGTACAAAAACCAATTAAAATCAACTCAGAATGTCTTCTTGTCCTACTTCCTCATGTTTTATATAAAACTAACTCTTTGCCTAAATGTAGTCCAGATACAAATATGAGGCATGAGAGGGAACGAGCTCGCCCACACCCACGCACCAATGGAACACAGTAATAAAAACTTTGGCGCCAGCCTCCTACAGGATGGTGGTCAGCCAGGGGGTCTACGCACGGTTTTAAAGTCCTTTTAACGTGGCGCTAGTGTCTGTGTCATTACATCAAATTGCATTAAAAAGTAGTACCACGGATTTTCCGCAGGTCATGAATGGTGGCGCGGACTCTAAGGAGGTAGATTTCTTAATCAAAAAACAAATTGTAATATTATTAATTCTTAGTTCGGGCTCGATGTCATAGGGCGTAGAAAACGTCCGTAACTAAGGCCGAAACCACGTGTTTCATGCTTAAAATTAAGATTAGACTCCCAGGCGGCCGTTCTACCAGAATTCCATTTACCGTTTCTTTAGTCTTTCTTTAGTCTTCCCTTATTGTTACGTATAAATATTATTATGAGCGTCTCAATCTTAACCAAACGCCCGCCAGCGGATATTCATCAACGCTCCATGAAAAATAGTGCTGAGTTTACCAACAGTTTATATAAAGTTTTAAAATAAACGTAATAGTTGTGTTGATGGTAAGGGGCTTTCATCAATTATTCATGGATTACAAAGATTGCAGTCAGTAATAAGAATAGCCTATCTTGGACCTCCTGATAACCTTACCTTCTTACTAATATTATAAATGGGTAAGTTTGTGTGGATGTTTGTTACTCTTTCACGTAAAAACTGCTGGACGGATTTGGATTGTAAGGTCGGGTGATGATTAATTAATTATAGATTGGTCTAGTACCGGGTTTTATAGTTATTGAATGTTTATATATGTTTGTCGTAGTTAACTGGTCTCCTTCGAGATAAAAGGTATCATTATATTTTGCACATATATTTATAATACTAATTTGTTCCTCTTTATTTAAATGCGTTAAATTTAATAATGGTAACAGTTTTTTGACTCGTTCTGTATTTTTACTGGGCTTGTCAAATGTACAGATATTGTAATCACTTGCTTTATGTATATTAGGTTGAATGTTATTTATATAAAAATCATTTTCAGTGGTATTCAAGATTCTAATTGGTAACTTCCCATTCGTAGGATTTGCCAGTGTGCTTGCTAAAAATATTCCGTTTCCTATTTCCGCCGCGCAGACTACACAGTCCTCCGCTATGTCGGTCGTAATGTAATGCGTACTTTCGGATCTAGCCGGTATAGTTAGCGTCTCATTATGTAAGGTAATCGGCAGACTGATTTCTTTATTGTTATTATTTATAATCAATGATTTAGTCCTATAATTAATAATCGAATGATATTTGTTTAAAAAGTCTTGGCCTAAAATGCCACTAGCCTTACAGGGTAAGGAGTCAAATACGTGGAATTTATGGTTTAGAATTTGATCGCCTGTTCTTAATTCAAGATAAACAATACCGATCGCTTCTATTTTTCCACCAATACCTTTTACGACAAGCTTCCTTTTTTGGATGGGTACATTCAACTCACAAATGTGTTTATATTTTACGGCCGATATGGAAGCTCCGGTGTCGATTAGCCACGTATATGTAAGACTATTATGCTTGGAGTTTAATGAAATATGATATATGCTATTACATGACATTATAACACTTTTATTCACGAAAAAACTCTTCTAAATTTCCATTACTATTTTCGGATTGACTTTCCCGCGGGTTTGTATCTGTCAAAATATGCATATGTTCTTGCTGTTCCTGGTTATTAGCCTGGTTGTAAAATATCTTACCTCTGGTTCCACGGTTTGATGTACCACGGCCGCGAGATCTCCATCCACCGCGACCTGTTTGCGATGTTCGATCATCCCTCCGTTCCGCTGGTAGGGTTGCTTGTCCTCGTCCTCGTGACATCCCCTGACCTCTGGAATTCCTATATTGGTGGTAGTTGTTATTACGGCGCATAAATAGAATATCACCTGAAGTGGACGGTGTTGAAACTTCTTCATCGACGGCTGCTTGTATAGCATCACTTAAAGATGTAAATTGTCGTGCTGCGATTATAGTGCTTAGCCGACGATTTCTCAATCCGTCGGCAAAACTTTTAATGGCTAATTTTTCGTTTATAGGTTTTAATATACCGAAGTTTGACTCATTACCTTCAGATTGTGAAATCGTCAAGTCAACAAACAAATCAGTTATCTTCTTCCCATAGTCATCTATAGAGAGATCGTTTTGTTTCTCATTGTACAATTTGTGTTGCAGAGCCGTTGCCGATTTTTTTGGTAACAGGCTTGTTTTCATAGCCTTGACTAGCTCATTTACACTGTCATATTTTGTGTTAAGTTTGAGTTTAGCAGACTGCGAAAGTCGGCTTTTTAGAACAAAATTTATTAATTTAAGTTGACCGTCTGAGTCAAGTTCCGTTTGATAGTATTCTATCCCATCAATGAGCTGTTTCGTATTTGTGCCGTCGTCATTTAAAACTGGTAATAAGCTCAAGGCGATCTTTAAATCAAATTTTGCCATATTTAGTTCGATTATCGATCCTTCAGCTGATGGTGAATTATTACACAAATCTAAAATATTGTCATACAAGCTAACAAAATCTTTGTTTAATTTATCAAATTTACGTAATTCCTCGTCTTTTAATCTAGTTTTAAGCAAATTTAAATGTTCTATACTGTCATTGAAAGTACTCAATAATTTATCGGCCTCTTTTAGCTTTTTCAAAACAATTTCACCTCTTCGTCTACTTGGCCCTATTTTTATTAAATATATTCTTATTTTAACAAGGTCATTATATAACTGTAACAACTCCTCATACATAACTGTTCATAATTATATAGTTCACATACCGTAATCTCGATTATGATTTCACTGCTAAGGCACGTGTACACAGTCCGAATTAGACTTGCCGCACTTTCATACATTTATTAGGACACTGAACTCACTAGAACACTTGCCGAATTGTAGAATTTGTTATACGCCTCTGTGTTGTTATGGACCCTTGTTGGAACCATGGACCCGACATTCCTCGCTTGCATACATGCCACCAGCACCGCCGCGGCACCTTCCGGATCGGTCCACAGAACGCCTTAAGATATGTCTCGTTATCTGCTCTCGCGTCCAAGACTCATGACATCTCTTGTATATGTTATACATGAAATATAACGTACCGAGGAATAAAATCGTGCAAATGATTATTAACACGATACTTATGGCCGACAAATGTAATTTGAATTCCTCCACTGTTGCGGTGTTTTTAGCGGCGCTATTTTGATTGAGAAATACCTCTTCATTAGTTACTTTTGAGTTACACATGATTGTAAGTCACTTTTAATATATCTTCTCTCACTTAAACAGTTGCCGCGTAGAGCAAAGTCTATACTAATCGCGCACATGATTCAAGCCCTGTTTAGTGGCAGGGTCGCCATGTAAGGTCGGGTGTCAGATGGAATGAAACATCACAAGATATTGTACAAGACTGTCCTTTAATATGAGGTTACACGTTTATATATTGGTTACACACATAGAAATAGTAAGTACTTACATACTACATCACAGGATACAAATTGGTAAACAGATAGTTTAGTACCTGGATTAAGTCACAGGATAGTTTTATCCCGGTTTTTATATTTCTACAGGATCATTTTCGAGTTGTAGCGGATGAAGCCGCTAGCAACATCTAGTCAACATTAATCCGCAAAGACATGCGGCCCGGACGGATTAAATTTATTACACATAATTTGTGCGTGTTATATACGTAGCATTAATGAATAATTCGCATTCCATCTAGAATATAGATAGTTCATTTAAATGTTTTAACACCACTTACTAGTCATACAAGCTCAAAATCGTGTAATGAATATATTTGTCATTTACAGATCGCTATATTTAGTTTATTTTATACTGTAACATCAACTGGATAACAGTTTCGCGTTAAATGATTGTTTACTGCGAATTGAGTGGAATTAATTTACGAAAAGAGACTGGAAAATTACTGTTGTCTTTTTATCATGAATATGCCAAGAGAACTTTTCATAAAATACTGTTGCTATCGTAATATTTATTAAAAAAATATCCTACTTATAAAGTGTTTTCCGTTTTCATGTCAAAAGAGTAGAACCGATTTTGATGAGTTTTGGTACGGTGATAGATGGGTCCTTAGAGACGATTATAGGCTACTTATGAGGGGCAGCAGCGAAGCCGTGTGCAACAGCTAGTTTCATATAATATGACTATCTTTTAATGCAATATTTTCATGGCGAAGTCTCCCAAAACTTATAATTCAAAAACGTAAATTTGTACTCCATCAAATTCACGCTTGGCCGGTTCTATCTATTAATAACTTAAAACTACACTTACTAACTGACTTTTTGGACGAAATGTTGAGCTATTGACTAATGAGTCTATCGGAGAATTAAAACTTAAAGGGGGATTTAATTAAAATCTCTTTTGATTTTAATTTGAACAGAAAAGATTTAAAGTACATTTAGAATTTATTACTTAACCTAGATTTTGGCCTAGCTACGCTCGCATTAATTTAGAATTTCACTATTAATTCAGATCATGTCATATTATGAAGGTCATTCTTATTTTTGTAGGGAGCAGTCATTTTTGTCGGAACGAAAAGTGCCTTATGTCCGTTTCTGTGCACTGATACAACGGAATGAGATTTTTTAGGATAATCGGTTCAATAGTTTGGGCATGAAATGGTAACAAACAATCAAACTTATTTTGGCACTTATCATTTAAAAAGTTGTTATATTAGTAAGTTTTTGAATTATTATGTTTATAAGTGTTATCGTTTTTATTTTCCCAGGGACAGAGTAAGTTGTGGAATCTGTATATCATGGTAAAACATAACGTAGATACATGGCTATTTTCTCGTTTTGATATTAGGGCCGTGTTTCATATTTCACTTCTTACACTCGACAATGCATTAGTGGGTTGCTTGTCAAATGTAATTGTGTAAAATCGATGTATGTGGGTTCTACAGTCATCATTGTGTATAAAATAACTTAACCATAAAACTAAAAAACACGTAACTATCCATCTAAGAAGCGAAACAATGCCAGTACTTTCTTACCCAACATCGAACTATCGTATTTACACAAAAACATTTACAATTTCGATTTCTTAGGAATCAAAGGAACCCGCTGAGATACAAGCGATAGGTATCGAGTGTGGACGCCCGACTGACGGAGATATTTTCCGATAAATCGATTATCAAGTTACAAGAACAATGGTTGGAACATACGATCTTTTTGTACGTGACTTAGATTGATTTGGACTAGATGTGGTTGGGATTTAAATGTCAGAAAAGCAGTATCATAATAATAAATAATAATAAATATTCCACAACTATCACACAACGCCATCTAGTCCCAAGTTAAGCAGAGCTTGTGTTATGGGTACTAGACAACTGATAAACATACTTATGTATTTCTAAATACATACACATTATAGATTAATTACACCCAGACACAGAACAAATGATCGTGCTCATCACACAAACATTTGTCCTGGGTGGGAATCGAACCCACGACCTCCGGCATAGCAGTCAGGGTCACTAACCACTAGACCAACAGGCCTGTCAAATAATCTGCCTAGCCTTTTACCAACTATGTTGGGGTCGGCTGCTAGCCCACCGGATTCAACAGTATTATGGAGTGTCTGTCTATCTGACCTTAACAATCCAGTAACTAGGTAATAGATGTCAGCTGTTTAATTTTCAATGCAAATTATGGTTATAATTGGAAATGAACATTTAGCGACTTGGTCACTAAAGTCTTAAAATTCTTAAAATTTGTGAATCATCGGAAAATTTGTTTTACTACTTATCCTCGCCAGCTAAAATGCTTGAAGTGAAACTTTATGGAGGGACATTTTAAAAACTAACACATTGGCATTTAATAAAAAAGAGAAGAAAAGAGCATTTGGAAGGATATAGGGGAGGCTTCTGCCCATCAGTGAATTTAATGGCTCAAAATTAAAAAAAAAAAGTGTTTTACAGTAGCATACATTTCATATCTCTATAACTTTATTCGATTAACTTTTTTACAACGCTGACATAAATAATACTCCTTAAAATTCATAAAGCTAAGTTCACACTACAAACCATGTTCATCACTGTATGCCTCTTCCAGCAAACACCACACTCATTGTACCACACGAAGGCGGATTAGTATGCGCAGCAGTATTCAGTTGATGCACGACACTCGCCTATTCACGACGGTGTAACGGGCGGCCAGTTATTGAACTCGCTTTATAGGCTGTGTACTGTTGGCTCGTTTAACTAACATTTTGTTAAGCACAATGTTTGAGGAAGTACGTGACAATTGACTTACGACTACTCGTAAGTAGTCGTAAGTGACGTTCCGTCGTCAACGCAAGTCGTAAGATCGGAAAGCAAAATCCGGTACGCTACTCGTAAGTAGCGTACCGGATTTTGCTTTACAATTAATATTTCTATGTAGAGTTATATTTTTAATACAATATTATTACACATATGTATATATATTCTCGTATATTATTTGTTTTATTCAAATTAATCACATCAAAAATCCTTTCAATGCCGATTGAATAAAAGTCAAAAACCCATTAGCCTAGCTTATGTTCAGCCGCAGTGGTAAGCAAGACCATCTCCGGCCACCGTAGGCGCATAGGGTATGCGTGCGGCGAGTAATGGGCGACTCGCTGTTCGACCATGGATCATGCCCGGCTCGACGGCGACGGCGCGTTGTGTTCCACGTGCGCCTCAAAGAGTGTCAGCACAATGACAGGGCCCTTAGAGGGCAAAAGCCTGCCGCGGTCGCGGGACTAACGAATACCGTGACCCCGGAACGTAACGGGCTATTGAAGGACACCGTGAATTTTAGTCAGTACAAGTCTGGCAGTACTCCTGCCCTGTAATAAACATCTATGCATCCTCACAAACTTTCACTATTTATGTATGACATTTATGATAGTAGTATAATAAAATAGTAAAATATTGACACTGATAAGAGTTACCGACTCCAAAATGTAATGTCAATCCTATTGAAGCTCGTAAAGATGTAAAAGCCTTAAAAGTGATTGTCATTTGTTCATGTGCAGGCCAAGATCATAATTCTACTGACTTAACTATCACAATAAGAAAGTGAAACTATTTCATTATTTTTTACCTTTACAGAAGTCAAAATACAAAATTCCAAAAAATAAAAAGGTTGATTCTATATCGGGCTAGTGGTATGAGTGAGATTCAACTGGAATGTTTACTTGTCGAAAGCTTATATCCATAACTCATAATTTAAGTGCACCGGTCAATGTTTCACTTCTCTGTTATTTAGTATTACGAACTTAACAATAGTCTAATGGTGCGTTTAGACAGTTGTAGTTTGAACTTAATTTTTTCTTGCAAAAAGTTTCAGTGATTTTTTTTTGCTTTGTTTTCAATAATATTTAAAAAAGAAAGGAATTGATAGGACATCATAATAAAGACAAAATCATGAAACTTGAATTATATTTTATTGCAGTTTTTTTTTTCAAACTCGACATACTTATATTATGTAGCAAAAAATATTATAAAAACTTCACTCAATCACTCGTTCATTGTCTTTCGACGTCTGGACAAGCCTTTATCTCAACAATGGATGGACAAGAGTCAATACATTTTACATATTTTTATTTAACAAGTATTATTGTCGTTAACTCCGTGCTCATTAAATCCCGGGGTTTTTTTATTATCTGCTCCATATACAATGTCATTTTCACATGATTCATAGCGTCATTTGTTAATTATAGACGTTTTTACTGTGTTTTTACTTTTTATTGTAAGTATGTTGATTGGGTGTATTTTGTTTTATAGTGTAGTTTATTTCATTGTTTATGCGTTGTTTAAAACATGTTCGAAAGATGTAAGATTGTTTTAATATTTCATTTGTATTGTGCCTTGAGGTAACTTATATGAACATACTACGGATTTATGAGTGTAACTGAACTAAACCTAATTATTTCCTTAGATTCAACTTACACATTATTATTATGTAATTTTTATACTTAAATATAAATAAATATATTCCACAACTATCACACAACGCCATCTAGTCCCAAGCTAAGCAGAGCTTGTGTTATGGGTACTAGACAACTGATAAGCATACTTATATATTTCTAAATGCATACATATTATAGATAAATTACACCCAGACACAGAACAAATGATCGTGCTCATCACACAAACATTTGTCCTGGGTGGGAATCGAACCCACGACCTCCGGCATAGCAGTCAGGGTCACTAACCACTAGACCAACAGGCCAGTCATCAAAAACCCCTTAGATAATTATTGTTTCATAGTTTTGGACAATCAGCAAAACTTGTATAAGTGTACAGTAAAGTTCTTGCGTTTCTTTCAAGTAAATTCTATATTTTTACTTTAAGAAAAACTACGCAAAATAGATTGTGCGGTATGAAAGGTAAAGGTTAGGTTGAAGGAACCTTGACCTTTCATAATTAAGTGTATTATTCTACAGAATATATACTATATTATCTGTATTTTGTATTTCTTTCGCACTCGCACATTTGATTTAATAATCAAATCACTAACTGATCTTATTGTAGTGAATATCTAATAATACACTTTGTCATTTGTGTATTAGTATGTATTTCACGTTGAACTGTTTTCGGAGTTTTGCAATGCCAATATCTTGAAATCCACATAGACCTAGAAGACTGTAATAAAAAATAAGTATACCCATAACTCCATACAATCGCAGAAAAACTTTTCAGCATTTAAACTAAGTTATTCTCCATTACACTTTATCTAAAAACTATAAATTCTGGTGTAACGGCTTAAACGCTCAACCCTTAAAATGCCGTGAATATTTTCACCGAGGCACTGAAGCTACCCCTGGTCTTACAGACCCGCCCACCGCAGCGAACGTTAAGATACAGAAAACAAAGACGAACTTTATAGTATGTCATTGTTTTAGTATTCTCCGTAATTGTTTTTCCATGTTCACTCGTAATCAGGGTTGGTTTAATCTAACGCTGGCTTAATCGAATCTTCATAAGTCCAGGGGTACTTTGGACCGATAATACACTCTCGGGGGGTTGAACAATGCTAGTCTGTTATTCGTCGTGGAGAGATATATGGATGTAATTACAGGGTTAGAAGTCTGCTGCGGAATTTTATGTTAATTTTATTAGTACTGCTTCGAGAAAATGTCTTAAGTGAATTTGTATGCTAGTCTAGTTGCCTCGATTTTATTTTTGTGCATTCAAAGGCTTTTGTAGAGGCGAATTTTTCACTAACCTTTTCTTGACACGAAATGATTTTTTTTTTAATTAAGCCCAGAAATACGCCATATAAAAGCACGGTACGTGATCGGTTCTTTAAAGATATGAAAAGTACGTATTCAAGCCTCAAAGTATGTATTTGAATAAAAACACCATTTAACTTATCAAACTGGTTTCATAAATTGTAATTAAAAAACCGTTCTTAAAATGTTTCAAAAACATTTTCTATTATTTTTACCAAGAGCTTTTTGTAAAATTAACCACAACAAATTTCATAATTCGACAGAAGTGTTCTTCAAGGAAAATCTTCCGTATCACTTGATTTATTCCTCCCCGCTTCGCTAATGCAATTATTGCAATTTATTATGAAATTAAATAAGGTCGACTCGACTCCCCCGCTTCAACTCGAAATTTATACCCCTTTGTAGAAAACTATAATTCTGCAGGGTAAAAAAGACCGATGGTCGCAGGGAGTGGGTTGATTTTTGAATTTGGACCGTTGACACAAGGTTCGCTTTCGTGGCCGCTCGTTCCGTAAGAAATGTTACGTCTTTTTAAGTGGGTAGTTTGCTTATTTTTCTCCCGGCTTATGTTGTCTGTGGCTTGAAGACGATAAATTATTTGTACCCCAACACCTTGTCGGAGGGACGGGCGCGGTGATAGCGTCATTTTTATAAAAGTGTAATGTGGTTTTCTTGTTGTGATTGCGTGCACTGTCAAGCAAATCTTGGAAGGTATACTATAATATCTTACTTTATTATTGAGCTTGCTTTTTGTGTTTTGACTGCTGTGACTTGTTTGCTTACAATATTTACTGATTTGATATGATTTGATCAACAAAAGCTATCCGATTTCCGTGTCCTATCATTTACAATTAACGATATGAATTTCAATCATCATCACCGTCATTTAGACTGACTTCGTCAACTGCTGGGTTTAAGCTTACGGGTTTAAGCTAACGAAGGTGCTTCTAAGGGAAGTGGATATCCACATTGTGACGCGGTCTGTACTTACCCAGTTTTTCAATTCGTTCCAGTCGAACAAAAAAACTCATGCCACTGCACTGTCAGTTAGCGTGTTCGAAACAATTACAGAAATCACTAGTTCCTTGTGACTACAGTTTTAAACACCGTTTATTTTTTAATCACAAAAGCTGTTGACGTTGTAATTACAAACTAGTAACCTGCCAGTATTATATAAACATGAAGTACTTTGCTTCTGGAAGATGACTAGATTATAATCACGCATAAATTTTGAAAGATTGCCAGCTTTTCTAATAACTGGTTCGTCTTGTTTAATGTTTGCAGGTTAGCTAAGGTATAAATGTTGCAGTACAGATTATGTATTTTCATAACTTGTTTTTTTCTAATGTGTCCTCTCATTTTTCGTCTTCTTTGATAAGTCAGTCTTCATTTTGCACACCGCGATTTTTTTATCATCTTTGTTTGTATTGATTTTATTGGGTTCACTGGATTATCTAAGCTTTTGAATTGTATTAGCCTAATGCTAACTGTAGCATTATAGTATTTAATTTACGATTATACTTTAAACTGGGAATAGTTTAAAAGAGACAAACATTTCATGACGCCAGCCTTTTTTTTGTAGGTGCAGCAGTTCTTACGTTCTTTTTTTTTAACCGTCGTCTACGCTTTCGTCTTTTTAGCCATATATTAGTTATTTCAATCACAAAGACTTTTATCAATTTATTAACGAACTTCCCTCTGAAGATATTTTATATTCATTACTAGCTGTACCCTGCCACGCTTCGCTGTGGCACAAAAAACAGTTTTTTCGCGGTCGCGGATATGTGATTGATGCAAAAAATATTAAAAACAGTCCTTGATGCTGATTATATATCATGCTAAAATTTCAGCTCAATCGGTGCAGAACTTTTTGAGTTTTTCAAGCGTACACAAACCAACATAACATTATATATATATATATATATATAGATTTAAATATGGAAGTTACCAATAAATGTTAACTTAATTATTTATTTAAAGACATCTAAATACACCTAAAATTCTCATGCATGATAATCATACCAGCGACATTTATCAACCCAGAGCACGACCTATCAAGTTCCATCAAACATTAACAATGTTATTAAGCGAAGATCACACACTGAACTCGGCACCACAAATAAGATGGGCATATATGTCAAAAGGTCAACTCTATAGAACAGGCGAAAATACAGACGCTGAGCAACATATAGGTGGGTTTAGACCAAACGATCGTCAAACAAAAACATCAACATCGATTGTGATATTTTTATTAAAACTTGTATTGGTTTTTTTTTTTCTATGATGGAAATATATAAAATGTGAACTGTAAAGTGAAAACACTTATCGAAAGTTAACTTTGCTAAAATTCATTGTATAATAAAGAAACGCTTGTAAACGATACTCATTATTTTATCTTGACCCTACGAAAATGTCAGTCGATATCGCAGTCGCAATTTGAAGCATGTTTAAGTTTGAGTTCGTAGGTAAACAACAGCAGTTGACGATGACGTGATATTGCAATATTTTACAACTGCAATCACGATTGTGAACCCAGCTAGGAGTTAGTTCTAAAGCCTTTGTCAAACAGACAGGGGTCGCGAATGCGAAGCGTGACGTTTTTATTTGTAATGTATGGAATTGTTTGAATCCAGTCACATAGAAAAACGAAAGCGATCCGATAGCGTGACAGAACTATCGGACTGACGTCTCGCTTCGGTTCGGTATCGCTTCGGAAACGCTTCGCTTTCGCCTGTCTGGTTGTTGTCGCACCCGTCGGACACGAATGTCGTCGTCGGCTGCTGTTGTTTGTAGTCGGCAACGTACTCGTACTTGTCTTTATTTCTGTGTTGTTTTTCGCTAGTTCTACTCATTGTCCAGATCTTCTGTCTTGACTGTATTGTGCCGGTACCAAAATCAATAATAACTGTGGTTGTATAGTTTGTAGTATTTAGTTTTACAGTTATAAGCAGGTTAGAAGTTCCAAGACCCGCAAGTTTAGATATTACATTGTCGAAACTTTACTTTGAGTTCTCCAAAACGTATATTGTATGTATGGGGTGTATTATTACGATAACCTAACTTAGATTATACAGATATAGGTAACAGAGCAAAGATCCTATAACTCATACACTGTCTCAATTGTGATGACAATATTTTGAAGTAATGTACATACTAATACATTGCTTCATATGTAATTGGAATTTGTCTACTGTATAGTGTAAATTACGCAATGAATATTGTTGAACTGACAAAATAAAAGACATTGAAAAAATGTTACACAGTTATATGTTTTGACAACTAAATAATAAGGTTGTAGTTGTTTTTTTCATGTAAACACTTCATTTATAGCCTCAGAGATGAATGCAACGTAAAAAAGTATTTTCATGTTTGCATTACAGTACTTTTCAACTTTAATAATGGAAATAATAAACTTCATTACGAGCTTCATTTTCAACTTTCACAGCCCTTTCTCCCCAAATTGAACTTTTTTGCTTAAGATAACATTGTTCCCGACTTTCCTCTAATTCTAAGCATATTGTGCAAAAATCTTGGACAGAATTATTTTTATTGTTCAATGTAAAATTGCGCGCTTTTGTTCATCATAAAATATGTCTTTACTTAATTACTGCGAGGGATAATTAGGTGTTTTGTATTTTTTTTTAACGGCGCACTAGGATTTGATGTAAAATGAATGATTTGGGTTTGTATTAAAAGAAAAACCTGAGTTTTGGCCTCCCCTGATTTCTGTTACCTATGACTGAATAGAGATGTAACCGAACGTGAAAACATCGATAAACTCAAATTAAGTATTCTTCTTCTTCGTCGTGTCGATGATTCATTCAAATTACATTTTTCGACCAAAACTCTAATAAAGTATTATTTCATTTAGTATTAGGATTTTCTATCTAATTTCTGATGGAGAATATATAATTGCAAATAAATGTTTCAGTTATCAAAAACTGAACTGAGAGGAGGTTCTAATAATTTTAAATTTTTCATCCTTAACTTTTACTATGTCGCAATATTTCATTGTAATCAAATAACATATTTTTATCACAATACTTTCTCTTTCAGTGACTGTAATTTAATATTGATATAAAAAGTCAATATCAATATTTTATCGATATTTTATACGTCTCTAATCAGGGTCACCCTTTGTCGTCGACCTCTGGAGCCAATCTATATTATTTTGTAGTAAAAATATCTTTATGAGACCTTAATTTTCACTTGTTGGAGGCCGCTTAATTAATTTGTTTGAATTCTACTTAGATTTTCTGATGACTTTTGGGGTGGCTTGTAACTTTTCTTCCACTAATTAAATGATGCTTGATTGAGATCTTCTACGTACCTATAGAAAAAATACTAACTTATTAACGTTTTAAAAAATCGGACTTTTTTTTTAGCGTGGTAAAATCATCAAATGAGTTCTCCCACCCAGGGCAGGGCGAGAGGGACTGTCAGATTTGACTGACTAAAATCCACGTATTATTCGTAATAAATGGTGATAAATAGCTAAAATTATCAATTATTTAGAAAGTTTTTTTTGGTGGTAAAATCATCAAATGAGTCCCTTGCATCCTCACCTTGGGTGAAACGGAAGGAGACTGTCGGTCTCTTACTGACTAAACATCAACCCTGTTCCTTCGGTCCCTTTGCATTACAGAATCACGGTTAACATTAAAGCAAATCCTACGATAATGTAGCAACCCACCATCGAGGTTTCGCCCGCGTATGATTCGGAAGATATTTCAAATATACTCGTACTTGAGGGACGAAAAAAGACACACTACCTGTGTTTTCACCAAAATAGTCACAGACAGAGTATAATCTAGTACGGATATTATTTTTTTTTCGTGTTAAAATCATCAAACGAGTCCTCCCACCCAGGGCAGGGTGGGAGGGACTGTCAGACTTGTACTGACTAAAATCCACGGTGTCCTTCAATAGCCCTTTACGTACCGGGGTCACGGTAATCCCTTGGTCCCGCGATCCCGGCAGGCTTTGGCCTTCTACAGGCCCACGGATATTACTATAACGAAAAATGTAACCTACCGTATACACCTGCCTTTAAAGGATACAGCCCATTTACTATACCTACCCCGATGCACGCTGTATTATCGGACAACCACGGCAAACAGCGGCCTATGAGGACATATCAATCTGCGTTGTAATTAACTCGGTTAGTCCGATAGTGTTCCACCGCTCAATAATGCTGGTGATACCAGGATCATGATCGATGCTTGGATAAGGCATGTGCTGGTTTGGGCATGCTTCTGTTTTGGGTAACAAAATATCTATGTTCCTAGCGGGTGAGTTTTCTAATAAACCTAAATTGACATTAAGATGCCGATCGCAGTACACTCGATAGAAATACAATGCATTTTTTTTGACGTGGTAAAATCATCAAATGAGTCCTCCCACCCAGGGCTGAGCGGGAGGGACTGTCAGACTCGTACTGACTAAAATCCACGGTGTCCTTCAATAGCCCTTTAGGTTCCGAGGTCACGGTAATTCGTGAGACCCGCGACCCCGGCAGGCTTTGGCCCTCTACAGGAGGCCCCGTCACTATGCTCTCCTTGAGGCGCGCATGGAACAAAACGCGCTGTCGACCCGGCATGATCCATGGTCGAACAGCGAGTTGCCCATTACTCGCTTCCCGCGTGCTCGCGCCGCAATCGCCTTGCCGCCGCATGATTCTACTACAATTGACACTTGCCTTCTATTCAATAAACATAATATAGTGTACGTTAAGTCTGAAACCTGAAAATTTAACAGTCTTACCAAAGGGTTTATTATTGCAGAAACTGAATTATGGAAAAGATAGACAGTGAGAAAAAATATAACAATCATACAGTTAGACCAGACACCGATATAGTAGAGAAAACACAATTCAAATGATAAGAAACATGACTGCCCATAGATACACGATTGAGTCATTAAAAAACAGTATCAGTTCAATTCTTACAGGACATTATACCTTACCAAGGAATGTAAAAGCTGATAAATCCAAAGGGGCTTGCCAATAGGTGATATCTTGGCAGACTCTTCGCTTGGCAGGTAGAACAAAAGATTGTGGTTTATGATAACAACTGTTCCCAATCATTGGCATTAATGATTGATCCTGGAGCCTTTTAATGAAGTGTTAACGTGTCATGAGTAAGGGGGTATTTTTTTTTTTGATGATGTTTGTATAAGGCGATTTACTGTGAAATCATCTTCATATTTTAATGTTTATTGAATACTTCTTAATTTGAATCCGACGAGTAAATCTCTACATGGACATTTTTGTAATTTGTCTTGTTTAAATTCTGAAATATGTAGGTTGATATCAGGAAGCTAGCAATATTACAGTAAATATTAGATCAATATTTTACGTTTTTAGAAAAAAAAAACCGTATGATTATGTAGTTTATTTACATATTTATTTATTTTACTTCATGTATAAATAGTGGTACCTATGCAAACGTAATGCCACCAGGCATTCTCTACCAATCAACGTTTGGGTTTCGACATACACAATTTAATAATTCCATAACTTAATTTTCTTTACTGTTTTTCAAAAGATCAATAGTAAACAATCTTATTACCCAGTTACTGGGTGTTAGAAGTCAGATAGGCAGTTGTACTATGGAAGACTGATAGTCAGCTACCGACCCATGCTCTGGAAAAAGCTAGACAAAATTTAATGATGTTGATAGCCTTACAAAAACATTAATTAAATAATATTTTCTAAACTAAGATACTAATAACAAGCTAAGCAAGCAAGCAAAACCCTAATAATGTTTAGGAAGAGAACCACATCCTAATTATTATGCTATAAAACATAGTTAATTAAAATCTGTTTACGATGCCGTATCTATATTATATCAGGCAGCAAATTTAAAGGTTCGTTCAATGCACACATTAACGTTGTCCGTAATGTCGGTGGGCCAACGTTAATTAGGAGCAAATTAAATGATGTGTTTCGGGTCAAAATGGCCGCGAATTGGGTCCATAGGTTTTTAGCCTTGTTTTTGTTTCTTCTAATTATAATATTGAGAAGAATTAATTGGTGTTTCCTAGTTGATAGACGAGTCGAAAGATAATAGGAAAAAAAAACGACGGGTTGCACCCTGGGAGTGCCGGCAGAAGTGAAAACTTGAATATTAATAAACACACACGAACATTCGCGCAAGCGCCCTGCGCCGTCTTACGAATTTTCGATCAGGTTACGTGTCCTGACGCGAGTTTAACATTTTTAACCATTCCAAAAAAAGTGCACAACGCCGCTAAAGAAGTTTTCACTTCAAAAATACAGTCGTTTTGAAAACCTCCTTTTTTGAAGTCGGTTAAAAATGATGAGGAACTGGGTCAAAATTGTGCACTAGTGTTTTTGAACCACTCGGGGTTGCCGGCGCGTAGTGTTCCATGCGCGACTCTAGGAAGTGTCAGCGAACTGATGGCCACCCCATGACCATTTTCTTGCCGAGGTCGCTGGACTTTCTAAGTATACCTACACCATGACACTGAAACGTTAAGCACAATTGAAGGAACGGGGTAATTTTTAGTAAGAGTCTGAAAGCCCCTCCGTTCCACACAGGGCGGACTCACAGGACTCATTTGATAATTTTAACAGAACGAAAAATATAGAACAGGTTTCCACACTTTTCAATATTGATTCGTAATTGTTAAATATTCTAGTTTTTTTTTTTCTAGCCTGTCAGACAGATCCTATCCAGTTTTTAATATATCTTTGTACTCTTCCGTAATCTGACCTCCTTGTCATATATAATACGTCCATTCTAAGGTCTTTTATTAAGTATTATTCGATGGGAATCATAGAATCACGTACATCTCAGAAAAAAACGACGGGTTGCACTCTGGGAGTGCCGGCAGAAGTGAAAACTTGAATAGTAATAAACCCACACGAACATTCGCGCAAGCGCCCTGCGCCGTCTTACGAATTTTCGATCAGGTTACGTGCCCTGACGCGAGTTTAACATTTTTTACCCATTCCAAAAAAAGTGCACAACGCCGCTAAAGAAGTTTTCACTGCGACTCCTTAGTCTACAACGGCTAACGTAAGAGGAAGCGTTAGACGTTGTAGCCTAAGGTCTGCACCTTACCATAAGCATTGGATTAGGACCATAGATATATCCATATTTATTAGACTAATCAGATCAATGCACTGGTGGCTTACCATGACGTTTTAAAGCTAGAGAGAGTAGTTCCAGTGAGGGCACGAGATGGCGCTAGACAACTTGTATAGCTCTGTCTCTTTCTTTCACTGGAACAACTCTGGCTTTAACGTCATGGTACGCTACCTGATCTTTCCAGACCAAAATATAAGCTACAAATATGCCAACACGCCAAAAACCAGCAGTTACATCAAAATAACGCAATGAAATCCCATTAAAATATTTACACAGCGGTTATATTAATGAGATGCAGCGTTTTAACATATTAGTTGTGACACGCTAACGTGATAATTGCACAGCGATTTAGATAATGATCGTTATTGTTGTGTAATGATAGCGCTAATAATTGTAATTTATTGAGATAAAGCCGGCTGGTGTGGAACGAGTCATTTTCGTTATGTTGTGTTAATATTATTGATGGCTTCATTTTGAAGAGCTCTTGGGTAAATAATTACAACAGTACGGGTCGATCTTCCAGGTTAAGCAGTGCTTTCTAAGGTTGGTATGTAGATGGGTGACCATCTATTACTTACTGAGGTACGTTAAGCCGTTAGTGCGGACTGTAATTTGTAGACCTTAGACAGATGTTACAGCGTGGCCTTAAAGTCTTAGGGGAACAATGTATAAGACGGACGCGAGGTATAATAGGGACATACACTCTTTAGGCACACTTAACACAACACCAACGTAGCGCAAACGCCATCAGGACGACATTTGCAAGCGGCTGATGATTTGATGATGGCACGGTTAGCGCAGTGGCTCAGCGATCGGTTGCTGCGCCTCGTGT
Organism: Agrotis puta; assembly: GCA_943136025.2. Taxonomy (NCBI): domain Eukaryota; kingdom Metazoa; phylum Arthropoda; class Insecta; order Lepidoptera; family Noctuidae; genus Agrotis; species Agrotis puta. The sequence continues at coordinate 3,952,846 of OW964176.2, read as the reverse complement.
CGCGGATCGACGGTTGATTTCTGCACGGTACAAATATTTATTTTATTTTTTTATATTTGTGTGACCTACAAGTAGTTGTTTCGGGTCAGTGTATTTGTGTATGTGAGTTTAAATTTACAAACGCACTCACAACACATGAGAAATTTTCAAGTAAAGTCAAAGAATTTAAAAGAAAATGCACGTAGTTTCTTGAGATCAAACCTTATAATTTGCCAGTCGTGAGTTGTTACCAGTTAAGAAACATGACTAACAAACGTGTATCATCTAGCAGCAAAAAACATATAAAATTAGGCTTCACTTGAGGCAAGAATGTCTAAAATAATAATTATGTTTAAAAGGTTGAAGCAAAAAGTTGTAACGTGTCAAGTGACTAATACTGAGCTCAAGATGAGTGATGGTCGGTCATGTAAATGTACGTAATTGTAATCATTAAGCCTCCTGCAGACACACGCGGTTATCCGCGCGTGGCTATTGTTGAAAAAACCTACTTAGTCCATTTTCTATGAAAACACCCACATCTGTTCACTCTAAAGCGGCGCGGCACATCGCGTTTCTGATATTATTAAGCCTCCTGCAGACACACGCGGTTATCCGCGCGTGGCTATTGTTGAAAAAACCTACTTAGTCCATTTTCTATGAAAACACCCACATCTGTTCACTCTAAAGCGGCGCGGCACATCGCGTTTCTGATATTATTATTGCGACGGCTTGCGGCAGGATTTGTTGAATTGTTGGATGGAATTTATTTAATTTATAATTAATTGTGCATGGTTTTGTCGCGGCGTTACGCAAGCGGCTAAGGTAATTTCCACTCTAAACGTACTACAATTGAGTTCACCTCTCTTGGCAGGGCGTGGTCCTGCGGCAAAGCGGCGCTTGACGCGCGCCGCGCGCGCTCTTGTCGCACTTGTCGCGGCCCGTCGTGTCCTTACCCAAGTACATTTAGAGTTTATATTTTTGTGGCACTTAAGGGTGCTTCGCCGCCCGCCGCGTCGAAAACCGCGCGCGCGTGACGCGCGCGCTGGCGCAAGATGCCAGTGTAACTTCCAATCTAAACGTACTACAATTGGGTTCACCTCTCTTGGCAGGGCGTCCTGCGGCAACGCGCCGCGTGACGCGCGCCGCGCGCGCTCTTGTCGCGCGCCGGCCCGCCTAACCTCAGCATAATTAGTATCCCTCATCACGGCGGCGCGGTGCTTTGCGCGCTCCTGTGTGAACAGCAATGCGGCAAGGCACCGCGTGCGGTGACAGCGATGACGCCACGCTCGTATAATCGCATGTGTCTGCACGAGGCTTTATTGCGACGGCTTGCGGCAGGATTTGTTGAATTGTTGGATGGAATTTATTTAATTTATAATTAATTGTGCATGGTTTTGTCGCGGCGTTACGCAAGCGGCTAAGGTAATTTCCACTCTAAACGTACTACAATTGAGTTCACCTCTCTTGGCAGGGCGTGGTCCTGCGGCAAAGCGGCGCTTGACGCGCGCCGCGCGCGCTCTTGTCGCACTTGTCGCGGCCCGTCGTGTCCTTACCCAAGTACATTTAGAGTTTATATTTTTGTGGCACTTAAGGGTGCTTCGCCGCCCGCCGCGTCGAAAACCGCGCGCGCGCGACGCGCGCGCTGGCGCAAGATGCCAGTGTAACTTCCAATCTAAACGTACTACAATTGGGTTCACCTCTCTTGGCAGGGCGTCCTGCGGCAACGCGCCGCGTGACGCGCGCCGCGCGCGCTCTTGTCGCGCGCCGGCCCGCCTAACCTCAGCATAATTAGTATCCCTCATCACGGCGGCGCGGTGCTTTGCGCGCTCCTGTGTGAACAGCAATGCGGCAAGGCACCGCGTGCGGTGACAGCGATGACGCCACGCTCGTATAATCGCATGTGTCTGCACGAGGCTTTAGTCATGTTTTTGTTATAACAGTAGAAAATCTACGACTAAATACTAAAAGCCTCTTCAATTCAAAATATTTGCGCATTTAGAATTGATTTTACTAGCTAATCGAAGGCCTCACCTCACTTCTCATCAAATCGTCTTCCTTTCAGTTCTTACAGATCTTGTCTAGTTTTCGGCATCTCTTCTGTGGTCTTTCACAACCCGGCCTCCTTGTTTATTGTAGATTTTTTTACGGAAAAAATGCATAATAAAACATAGAAAGATTCCGAGTTTACAGAAACTAGATAAGTAAGATCTTTATTTCCTTGCTGTGTCTTAGTAAAAAAAAATACAATTTGTGTCAACAATTCGTTAAAAGTTAAATATTTCGATTAATTAGTAGATACATAATACGAGTATCTTTTACAGTAATTTTAACACTAGAATGAGACATCCTTTTATCCTTGACACCTCAATTTTAACTCTTCAAACAAACCGGACGAGTTCTGTGGTACTTATTACCACAGAACTCGTCCGATTCGAGAGGGTCAAACCCGAAGCCGATTAACAAAACATTAACACTTTATTTAAAAACAAAGTATACCCCTGTCCACTAAACACAAACCTCTCAGCCATGTCAAAGTTCAAACGCGCGTCCCATTAAAAAATTATGTATCTACTTTTTATTTTTTCAAACAACTGGCATATTCCAGATGGACAGACACGCTAATTACAGGGCAACCCCACTCTTGTGAAATGCCGGACAACGGGCCCCGTAATAGGTGCAATTACATCACAATTTACACGTCCCACGCTCACGGACAGTCTCGTCTAATTTGATTTGATTGTCACCCTATTTGGCGTTTATTTAAAATTTGAGTTATGTCACGTACTTTGATGGTCAGTTAAAAGCGCACTAAATGCCATTTATTAGTTACCTGTGTAATGGTTTGTGTGGCACATAAATTTAATTTTAGATGTTGTTTCAGTAACTGCGTTTGGTTGTGATAACGAGCACAAGTAAATAGATTATTTGGCTAATCCAAATATTGATAATAATGAATTGCAGTACCGGTTATCGTGACACTGAATGTTGAGTAACGACTTCTCTTTCAATGTTACTCCTACAATTAATAAATAAATTTAATCGCTGTTTTGAATTAAAAACGATACCACATGGCGAAATATTCGACTGATATTTGCAACATTGTAAACTATGATGACATTTATCATTCACAGAAAACTTTAAGAAAAATACGGTAGAACTTAGATTAAACTTCAAAAACCACCTTGAAAACAGCCTTAAAACCAGACAAAAACAGCCTTGAAAAATCTTCCAATAGAAAGAGTTTCATGAACTACGAAACATGAATCATACCGCTCAAATATGCGAAGTTACCCACGAAAGAACTTCAAAGAGAACCGTTCTCCAATCTATGGCATTTATCAGGTTTTTTTAAACATTTAATACCGAAACTGAGTCACATTTTCTACTACATTGATTCCATGAATGATATTTATAGTATCAATTTTCAGCTGTATCCAATTTTGAACTCTAGATTTTGAAAATAAAGTTGGTTATTGAATGAAAAGATTTCAGGAGAGGTAGTATTGTGTAGCTTTTGCGAAATACGGGAGGTTTATTTCAACAAAAATAATTTTATCCACTGCGTTAATGTTATTCGATATTTACTGACAGTATTTGCGTATGGCTGTGCGGGATACGAATCGCCACATTTTGTACGTGTGGTTCAATTGAACGCTGTTTATTTGTAAAAATAATGCAGGTACGATTTGTTACAGTAAACAGAGTTTTTTGGTAATTATTTTACGGTTTGTTAAAGGGATTTTAGTCTTGGTAAATAGAGCTTTAATGGGTAAATACATTTTATATTTATTTACTCGTTAAAGCTTTATTTACATTAAAAAAATGTTTTGTTTAAACAGCCCGTGGTGACATTAACTACAGAACACTGACATATTCTTTAATTATTTTGGAATAATAGTGTAGCCTACTGCATAAATATTAGAAACCTGTGTAGTCAGCCAGTCTTTAAAAAAATGAACATGACTTTTTCATCAATTATAATATTAACAAAGAAAAAACGCTTCGGAATTCGGGACTGGGGTCTTATACGTCATAACGCTTGTAAAATTATACCAACCGAGTGACGTTTTGTAATTTTTAGAAGCGTTGTATCTTCGTCAATTTTGGTTTACGTAAAAAAAGAAAAATAAGTGTCAAATATTTTTTTATAATCTATCTCTCGGACTTATTTTTTTTTTGCGTAAAATAATCTATTATGCACTGCAGTAACCAATTGGTAAAACTTTCAGAAGCTGTACAAATAATGAATCCTCAAGCTCTCGTTGTATGAAAAAGTTGACTCAACTTTTTCATACAGAAAAACACCGTAACATTATCGAATTTGTTTCTTAACATCAAATGAACCACAGGAATAATAACAATAACATTAAGAGAATTTATATATACAAGTATGTACGTCAGTTACTAAAGGTACGGTAAGGCACTAAAAATACCGGCTCTGATAGATACGATCGCACTATGAACTATTTAACCTCTACTACGGCGAAGGTGGACGCAATTACACCGTTGTGTAACATTTTTTTTTAACTCGGTCAAATCGTCATATTAGTCCTCCCACGCAGAGCAGGGCAGGAGGGACTGTCAGACTCGTACTGACTAAAATCCACGGTGTACATCAATAACCAATAGTAGTTAGTGAGTCCCGCGACCAAGTATAACAATTTGTAGAAGTTTGAATAATCATAAGGCAATATTTTCCAAAACAGACTACTGTTAATAGTGTAATTGATGGCACCACAGATTAATTAGCGTAATATTGCCTGAAATTGCTGTCCGATAATAAAATTCTTCTTTAAAAGTTTAATATGACTCTGGCACGCAAAGGGCAACTAAAGGAACGGGTTGGTTTTAGTTCTACCCAAAATGGGTCTCATGTGATAAATTCCCATCTGAAAAAAATAGGAAACTTGATTCTTGAAGAGATTTACGTTTGAGCCTTGATAGAATTAAAACAAGTTTCTGCTAATCAAATGACTTGAATCTAGTTTTCAGTAATGCCGTCAAACGTCGCTCAATACTCAAGTATTGAGCGACGTTCTGTTATACGGGCCTAAGTCGACTCAACATGTCTTAGATAGACGAACATTGAATTTAAACAACTGACAAAAATGGCAACTGTGATAAAATAGACCAATCTTTTCTGTCCATTCTGTTCCACTGCTAAGCAAGGGCCTCACCCAAGTCTTTCCAAAGGCTATTTATTTTTAACTACATCTCTCTCTATCTTCTTCTTCTATCTCCTTCTAGACTCCAAAAACAAGACAACATATTACACTACGGTGTAACAACCAAAGACGTTCGTTATAACGAAACTGTACCGAATCGATCGAAGTAATGGCGTCTAATTGTTTAGCTCGGTATCGCTCGCATCGACACGTACTGATGCTATCTCGTAGATAACTGAGCTGACGAGCTCACCCGGCGGTTTTCTTTGGTACTGTTAGTTTGGGACTGTTTAGAAACGTCTTTTAGAAAAAGTGCTATTTGTAATTTCATTGCTAAGTTGCGTTTCACCATAGACTTTGAGGGGTTTCTGTGAAACTAACCATTTGTTTTTTAATATTACCCAGTTACTGGAGAAGCACAGAAAGCTTGCGGAAGCTCAGCTCAGTAACTCCCGGGGTACGCATCCAATACCTCTCGAGTATAAAATTGAGATAATTCCCCAGATCTTTTTTTATCGTGGTTAAATCATCAAAATGAGTTCCCACGCAGGACGGAACGGAAGGGACTGTAAGACTTGTACTGACTAAAATCTATGGAGATCCTTCAATAGCCCTTTACGTTCCTGGGTCACGGTTACCTGATGAGACGTTACCGGCCAGGTCGTCTCGAGTGTGAAATTGACCTATTTCCCCAGGTCTTTTTTTTTTCTTTTTTTGCGTGGTAAAATCATCAAATGAGTCCTCCCACCCAGGGCAGGGCGGGAGGGACTGCCAGACTTGTACTGACTAAAATCCACGGTGTCCTTCACGAGCCCTTTACGTACCGGGGTTACGGTGATGGGTAAGTCCCGCGACCCCGGCAGGCTCTGGCCCTCTACAGGCCCCGTCAATTTGCTGACACTCTTTGAGGCGCGCGTGGAACACAACGCGCCGTCGACCCGGGCATGGTCCATGGTCGGACAGCAAGTCGCCCATTACTCGCTGCCCGCATGCCCGCGCCTACGGTGGCCGGAGATCGTCCTGCGACGTCCGACGCCGTGGGCGTCTACCACTGCGGCTGGGATGGAGGGAGGACGCTGTCCTCTCCCTCAGGCGGCCCGCCTCCTCCTTCACGAGCATGACTGCTTCGCAGAAGGAGGCGACCGCCTCCCACTCCGTCTCGCCCCGCAGCATGGCCTCGACCAATGCCGGGCGCGAGAGGTCTCCGCCTATCGCCGTCGTGAGGACACGGCGGTGCTCTGCCCAAGCGGGGCAGTCCTGCACCGTATGCTCCACCGTGTCCTCCGGACGATCCTCGCAGTGGTGACACGCAGGCGTTTCTTCCCTCCCTATCAGACACAGGAACCTCCCGAAACTTCCGTGTCCGGTGAGGACCTGCGTCATGCGGAAGGTAAGGACGCCGTGACGCCTATCCAGCCACTCCTCAAAGGTTTTTAACGGTAAATATCAGCTTATTGTATTGTATAAGCAGGTAAAATATAACTAGACAAATAAATAACTTAGTTGGAATCAATTTAGTCCGAAAATTCAAATAAGTTAGCCAGACATTACCTCAAGAGACGATCTCCATAACCAATTCAATTATAGCAACTAAACTTGGTACCTCAGACGAAAACTAAAATAAAAAAAGTAAAATTTGACCTAAGATAGTATTTAATTAAAACTAATAACTGGCTATAAACTGTAGCTTAGATATAAAAAAAACTATCGGATACTGTTTAATTACTAAAGATTCTGTTAAGGGGGATAAATCTACGAAATGTTGATAAAAATAAGTATTTAATACCGCAATAAACTCACATTCTACTTGTTAATCACGATTCCATATTATAAGGCCATTTTTTAATATTAACGAATTACCGTGACCCTGTAACGTAAAGGGCTTAGAAGGACACCGTGGATTTTAGTCAGTACGAGTCTGATAGTCCGTCCAGCTCCGACCTGGGTAGGAGGACTCATTTGATAATTTAAACACGAAAAAAGAAAGGTAAGAAAAGTAGACGGGTTTGCGAAGCTGCAGCTAAAAACTAGTGTACCGAAAACAAAACATTAAAAAGATAAAGATCACTAAGCCTTAACAAAAACGCATCCTTGTGGAGCCACGGCCGCCCACTCGTGTTCAGTTACAAGTCTCCTAATTAAGAAAACAGCCCAACTAACAATACGCTAAGTAACCAATGGAATTTACATCGATAGATCTTTATCAGCATTATATTAAAGATTTTGCTTTTTAACACAACATGTTCAAGAAATCCCGTAGATGTAATATTAGTACTGGACATACTCGTATTACCACTTTTTTTAGTGTGGTAAAATCATCAAATGTGTCCTCCCACCCAGGGCAGAGCGAGAGGAACTGTCAGACTCGTACTGACTAAAATCAACGGTGTCCTTCAATAGCCCTCTACATTCCGGGGTCACGGTAATTCGTGAGTCCCGCGACCCCGGTAGGCTTTGGCTCTCTAGAGGGGGGCCCCGACATTTTGCTGACACTCTTTGAGGCGCGCGTGGAACACAACGCGCCGTCGACCCGGGCATGGTCCATGGTCGGACAGCGAGTTGCCCATTACTCGCTGCCCGCATGCCCGAGGCGTAGTGATCTGCTATTTGTTTCTTTTACAAATAATAACAGTCCTTCCACACTTAGTAGTGATAGTAACTGACCAGTATTATTATAAAACAAACACCAAGTCATCGACTCCCCATACCCGAAGAAGACCTTTGTCCAACTCGTTCAGAAATGAACCGCAACCATACGTTCTAATTCCACTCGCATCATTTAGCATTGTTTTGTGAGTACGCGGCCAGCGTTTGTAATTCTTTTGTTCTAACGAGACGTGAAATGCCCATTCAATGTTAAACGGCCAACTTCTGGGTCACTGCGTTTGGTACCGCACTTATAAATGGGTAAATAACACACACACACACACACACACACACATATGAAAATGTTCGAAGAAATACAAGGAGTGGACTATGTAAGGATTGTGGTTTGGAATTTTGATAGGCATTTAGAAGTTTTCCATTGATTCTTGATAATTAAACCTTTGTGGGTACAGATGAGTATCAGTTAATAATATATTTCTATTGCCATTAATGAAATTGAAGATTTAGAAATCTTACTTATAAAAATCATCATCTGTTTTCATGTTACTAAAAATAACATGTTATAAGGCAATTAATATGAAATGAAACAGGCAGCAACGTTTCATTGGAAATTACTCAAGTTAGTAACATGTACTTACAGCATAGCTCGTACAGAAACAATTGTATGCAAAATTCTGCGAAATACCTGTTTCCTCACATTCAACGTATTACAGCTAAATTTTGATAAAAATAAAAGCGTTATTGCCCTCAAATAAACATCGTCAACAAAGTACAATTTCAAATAAACCGACAAACAAAATATCCCGCCTAAACCGCGTCCATTTTACAGAATTTAGCACCAAAAAAACGAGCAGCATAAAATCGTTTCCAAACACAACTGTGTCATACTAGTTGCTTTACAAACAAAATTAAATCATGTTAGCATACCATATAAAGCGCCACTAAATATGTAAACATTGTAAAAAAAAGCGGCCGAGTTCGAATCGGAAACTATGGGTTCCGTACCACCATACAACATGTATTATTTCCTAGTTTGCGTTCTTTATGATTGTTATTATGAGGATCAAACTGTATTTTAAATGTTTATTCTTAAAACTACCATTGTTATACACGCTTTGTAAACAAATCAAGTGACTCTCTAGCTGTTAATGGTACAAAGTAACAACCAAATCACAGGCGAATGGTATTCAACGGAGCTTTAGTGTAGGGTAATCGTTGAAACCTTCGGGCACGGAACCCAAAAAAATCTTTACCGGACATTCCATTCAAAACATATTTTTTTCTTTCTTTCTTACAATTTTACGCAACACCATTAGTGACAAATGGTGTCGACGAAGTAAGGGTCCATTGTTGAGAAATCAGATAAGGACAGCTCAGACCGATGGACGAAGCACGAATATTCGTTTAAGATATGCTTAAACGTTACAAACAATAAGGCTATAATGAATGTGATATCAGCAGCTTGTAATCCTGAGTTAACGGATAGTAATGATGGTGACCAAAAATGGAACGAATAGACAATGACCAAAAAGAAACAGTGATAACGGTCCCGACTTACAGGTCGTGGGCTGGAACTTAGACAGGCTCATTACTTTATGTGGTTTATTGCACTCAAAACGATGAAGGAAAATATCTCGAAGGAACCACCGTGCCCTGTAATCAAAATATTCGAACACATGTGCCGTCCACAAATTCACCACGCACAGAGCCGCGAAATGAATTACAACCGATTCCCTCTCCTATAGGATTGTCTGCAGGAGTGGAAACATTATAGACACGATTATGTCCACAAGGAGCGGTCAACTACGTAACTACGAACCATACTTTTATAGGATTTCCGCCTTGTACTCGTCATTGTTGCGGATTGATAAATGGCATCCTCTATGACGTGCCTGTAATATTTGGCGCCATATGAAATTTTAATATGCTAGAGTCGTTGCCTCATAGATCCATCTTTTCGCGTGACCATCAACAATTTTTTTATTCCTCCAAGAAGTACGGATGTTTGTCCAAAAGTTTAGTCACCTCTTAGCTGTCAAATACTCAGAAACAGCGAACAATCTGTCAAAAAAATCTACCTTCGAGGTAAGAATAAATTACAATAAACGTGAAAGTAATTCAGAATTTCAGAGAGCAACCGTTAGAAAGCTTTCCGCCGAAACTCCAGTACAAAATGTTGCATTACTTCTTTTTCTCATATATTTAACGGTACCTTGTTAAAATGTTTCCCCCTAATTGCATTGGAAACTCATTAGAGCACCGTGAATTGCTGATTCAAAATTCTATTTTGTTTCTTTCACATTGGTTAAGTAGAACAGTTGGCGGAATGTGCTAAATGCTCGCGATCTGTCTACGAGGAATGCCGATGACTGGGCCCAAAAGTATCTTGAACTCATGATAACTGTCTACTATGACGCATTCATTACTATTCTACAAAATATTGTGGTTGAGTATTGGTGCGAAAGTTGATTTTGGTGACTTCACAGTGTAAGTAAATATTGTCGAGAGGTAAATACCCATCGATCGCCTTCTGGTCATGGGTAAGATCACCTCAGGTGTTAGTTTTCTTAGACGTATTGTATTTCAATTAGTATGTCATTAGTGACATCGAAAGTTTATGATTTAAATTGAAGCTGGTCTCTGTTATTTTTATTGTTCTGGTACAATGAATCTCGAAGACCGTTAACTGACATATCCTTTATCAAAAAACACAAACACTCCACCCACACAAGCTCGATAAATTCAAAATCATGACAACTCCTTTAAGAACTTATTCTAAAAAACATTACTAAGAAACATTAGGCCGCACTTTAAACGACATTACGACTAAATCAGAACAAGATAGTCCAACAATACGGTACCGGTAACCAACTATTAATCAAAATGAGGGATCGTCTTGAACAAAAATAGGTGCATCCATTTATTCTGTATCGGCATCAGACGTGTGGGCTGTGCGCTACACATACAATGTAAGAGCGCGTTCAGACGTGAACAGTTATTAGCATAGTGGGAATAAGGGAATAATTAATGCTAGTTCGTTGAAATATTTTCTTAAATGTTGTACGTGAGATGCTTATACTGAATATAACAAAAGAAAAACATTCGCCTAAACAGCTTGTAAAGTTAGAATATAGCACATTTAAAATATTGCCCCCCGCTGTCAGATTAAGTGGGCCATCATCGACCAACCGGGCCTAGTGATGGTTAGTGGACATCACATGTTGAAGACATGTTTCTTTGTAAAAAAAATTTATTCTTTTGTTATTGTAAAGCTGCTATTTGTAATTCTTACGACACTTCTCAGTGGCGTCAACCATATGTCGTGACCATTTTATTGATAGCATTATTCTATTTCTAGATCACACATCACCAAGTCTCTTTAGAACACATACATTATTAAATGAATGCAATTCATTTAGTCACTATTCTACAGCTTCAATCATTTGTATCGTAAAACATTGGCCATTATTTCTATGGCCGAAGTTGTTTCGAAAAATTGATTGAATTTATTCATTCTTCTTTCCCATAAAATTCTAATATTATAAATTCGAAAGAGAGTTTGCTTGTATGTTTATTTATGTAATGCATCGCCCCAAAACCACAAAACTGATTCTGATGAAATTACGAGTAACACAGAAATAGATCTGACAGAGATAGACTCTGGAGATGGGTAGGCTACTTCGCAGTGAGCAAATCCGCGGACGAATACTAGCTTACGAAAGTACACTCTTTTAAAAAGCAACTTTAAACGTCTCTTTCAAGTATTTCTTTCAGTCACGATGTATGTTACTAGATAAGCTATCTAGGAAGCCATCTTGGTTTGTAAACTGGAGCTGTGGGCTTTAGTACTTTTCTTTTAAACAGTCGCGTGTTTTCTTTCACCTCATTTGCGGTTGGTCAAATTGCGTGCGGTTTGGCAAAGAGCTAAAGACTAGCGAATAGTCCTTGCTTTGCATGATTGTGTGCTATAGAATAATTATATCTTCTTCTTTCTTCTTCTTCGTGTGTCGATGTAGACAACCTCTGGTATCAAAGTTAATGAAGCTGCTTTTGGGAGCCACAGGCCTCTGATATGGCTTTAGACTTATATATTATACTAGCTTCCGCCCGCGACTCCGTCCGCGCGGATGTCAGTCTTCGCGTGGATGGTTTATTTCCCCATTTTGAGTAACTCTGACAATGACATCTTATAAATATTACGGCGCTGAATCCACTGCGGGTAATGCAACGTGTGTTCGAGGTTCTACAGAACAACGTCTATGAATAAAACTGAAAAATAAGTTTTTTTTCTACGTATTTTTCCAGGATAAAAAGTATCCTATGTTATGCCCAGGATAATAAGGAATAATTATACCAAGTTTCATCGAAATCGAACCGTTAGTTTTCACGTGATGCCTGCACAAACAGACAGACAGACAGACAAAAATTTTTTTAATCATATATTTGGGTTTGGTATCGATCCAGCAACACCCCCCGCTATTTATTTTTTCAATATTTTCAATGTACAGAATTGACCCTTCTACAGATTTATTATATGTATAGATTAGTCCAAATTTCCTCACGATGTTTTCCGTCTCCAATGTTAGTAATTTCCAAGATATACTTAAAAAGTACATATGAATTGAAAAGGACACATTGGTACTTCACTGGGTTTGAACTCGCAACTTCATGCATAAAAAGCGAAGTGCTGAACCTCAGGGCCATCACGACTGATAAATGATATATAAACATATAGATTTCCGTCGTACAGTGTAAAAGTGAATAGACTTACTATTTCATTAATAATCTATACATATAATAAATCTGTAGAAGGGTCAATTCTGTACATTGAAAATATTGAAAAAATAAATAGCGGAGAGTGTTGCTGGATCGATACCAAACCCAAATATGTGATTAAAAAAAATTTTGTCTGTCTGTCTGTCTGTCTGTATATGCAGGCATCACGTGAAAACTAACGATTCGATTTCGATGAAACTTGGTATAATTATACCTTATTATCCTGGGCATAACATAGGATACTTTTTATCCTGGAAAAATACGTAGAAAAAAATATCTTGTTTTTCAGTTTTATTCATAGACGTTGTTCTGTAGAACCGCGATCTCCTTAATTTTTATAGGCTTAGCCGTATTTGGGTCCAATAGATATTTATAAGATGTCATTGTCAGAGTTACTCAAAATGGAGAAATAAACCATCCACGCGAAAACCGACATCCGCGCGGACGGAGTCGCGGGCGGAAGCTAGTTTGAAATAAATGCTCTGAATGAAATTGTCATCAATACTACATCGGTGTCAGGTTACTAGTTTATAATATAATATAATCCAGAACAGACATAAAACAACGAGTTTATTTAAACTATTTTCAATGAACTGGAGTAACTGTAATTATCCTTATCATTTCTTATTAGCGTCTCACCTCAAGGCATCAATTTAATTATAAGTTAAATAACATAGTATTAGATTCAAAGTACTAAGTTAATTACAATCCAATCAATTTTGATTACTTAGAACCGTTTTGCACATCATTAATATCGTTTTAAATCTCTCTAACAAAGTCTTGCTCGTTCAATGCTCTGATAAAAAAAGATTTATCGGCGTCTGTCATAGCGGTGACCTCTCGATCATGACTCACGGTCTTAATAAATTAATTAGAAGAGAAATACGACACAAACTTTATAAAATAGTTGTTTTTAAACCAATATCTAGCTTTGTCTCTTTGTCTGTTCAGGATAAATTCAATAACTACCGAATCGATTTTCGTAAAACTTTTATTGATGAACGAAGTGATTGTTAAGGGTGGTTTAAGTGAAAATTCATTTTTTTTTGTAAATTGGCTGAACTATGATAACATCTAGCCGGCTGGGAGCTTACCAATGTGTTACCAATGTGTTTAAAAATATTTTGCTTCCCGTACGAAGTCAGGGCAAATATCTGGTTACTAATAAACCTATGGAATGTGTAATAAATAATCTATGCTTATACATTGACAGATCATAATTATAATAGTCAGTTGTGTCTGTACACGCCCTAACAGTTCCGAGATTCTTTTCATTATTAACTCCAAATATAATCCTGCGTTCCCGTAATCCTTTCCACACTCTTATCACTTATGTAGTAAGGATCAATATAGCTGCAATAATTGATGGGTTAACGGTAAATATTATTTGGTATATATGCGTGTAAGTTATTAATAATATTTTCTCTTTGTTTGGAGCAGTTATCCTTGTACGTCTTTTGTTCTTGTGATCGATCCCTTGTAATTATTCGATTAGTTTTCAAGTTTCTCTGTTACGACTTTATTGTGATATGATCTGAGAGACTTGAGTTCTTAATTTCAATGTTAAACGCACAAGGAATGAGAATAATGAAACAATATACAATAATAACAACGTGAAACGTCTTCATCGCAAAACTTTTTTTTTTGTTATCATGGTATAATCATCAAATGAGTTCTCCCTCCCAGGGCAGAGCGGGAGGGACTGTCAAACTCGTACTGTCTAAAATCCACAGTGTCCTTCAATAGCCTTTTACGTTCTGGAGTCACGGTAATTCGTAAGTAAATAAAAAGTAAATTTCAAAAAAAAGTTTCTTAAAATATTATGTCGACTTAAAATAGTACGTAGTATCAACATGATCAGTTCCCTTAAGAATACTGTTATTTTTCTAGTTCTAAGAACTGTGCGCCCTAAAAGGCACAGACCATGGCATCCAGGAAGTAATCAGAAAACGTTTTCTGGCGACATTCACCTGGTAATGTGGTCGTGGGAACCAATTGGTTTAAATTCAATCCGAAAGTATCAGTCAATCAACTTCATCAGACTACATTTAAAAACTAAAATTAATATATTTACAAAAACGACTAAATTAAAATTAAAATAAAAAAAATATTGGGCGTTAAAAAATTACAGTGCCCAGAACGCTGGCAGCATTGCCACGTTGGATGGCAATGCTGATCCTTTGACCAAGAAATAGGCCAGCCCTCTGGTCACCGGGCACGCCGCAATCGCGGCGGTAAGACCCCTCTTTGAGGAGTGGCTGGATAGGCGTCACGGCGTCCTGACCTACCGCATGACGCAGGTCCTCACCGGACACGGAAGTTTCGGGAGGTTCCTGTGTCTGATAGGGAGGGAAGAAACGCCTGGGTGTCACAACTGCGAGGATCGTCCGGAGGACACGGTGGAGCATACGGTGCAGGACTGCCCCGCTTGGGCAGAGCACCGCCGTGTCCTCACGACGGCGATAGGCGGAGACCTCTCGCGCCCGGCATTGGTTGAGGCCATGCTGCGGGGCGAGACGGAGTGGGAAGCGGTCGCCTCCTTCTGCGAAGCAGTCATGCTCGTGAAGGAGGAGGCGGGCCGCGTGAGGGAGAGGACAGTGTCCTCCCTCCACCCCAGCCGCAGTGGTAGACGCCCACGGCGTCGGACGTCGCAAGACGATCTCCGGCCACCGTAGGCGCGGGCATGCGGGCAGCGAGTAATGGGCGACTCGCTGTCCGACCATGGACCATGCCCGGGTCGACGGCGCGTTGTGTTCCACGCGCGCCTCAAAGAGTGTCAGCATAGTGACGGGGCCTGTAGAGGGCCAAAGCCTGCCGGGATCGCGGGACCTAGGGATTACCGTGACCCCGGTACGTAAAGGGCTATTGAAGGACACCGTGGATTTTAGTCAGTACAAGTCTGACAGTCCCTCCCGCCCTGCCCTGGGTGAGAGGACTCATTTGATTATTTTACCACGATAAAAAAAAAGCCCTCTGGTCACGCTAGGCGTCGACTAAACGCTTGGCGGTGTCTTTAAAATTAAATTAATACATTAAATATTTTAAATATTTAGATTACATAACAAATAGTTAATCATAGTAATAAAATACTTCATCAGACATAGATGTCTATACATGTATAGAATTTGCAGCATCTAGTTTATAGTCACTGGGCGGAACAAGACAATTCTACCTCTTATTTTTAATATATTTCAAAATCATTGAACGGCTTGATTCAGCCAGTGCTTATAAAGAGTTCTTGAGGTTAGCTCTCACAATAAAACCTCTACAGTACATAATGTGATGAGTAATGTGAATCACAAATTATACCTTACCTAATCTAAGACAATATGACACAAATACAAAATAGGTATAAGAACTCCTTCACAACAGCGTTTTTTCACGACCACCGCAGGCGCAGTCATGCGGACGACGAGTAGTGGGAGACTCGCCGTCAAATTATGAACCATCTATGGAGAATTCGTCGACAATCTAAAGACGAGAAATATTACAAAAAAAAAAATAACCAAATATGCATGTGCAATACGCATGATGACAGCATCAATAAATTGCAAATTTAATACTTTTTTTACCAAGATTATATCGCATCAGTATCGAGAGGGGACTCGTGACGTCAGAAGCAAGTGAAATCTGTACTCGGTTGTGACGTATTGGCAATGTTTAAAGTGTCGAATCTTCGTCTATTTTGGTTTTCTTAACATAAGAAAAATTACGTGTCTAATATTGATTGATAGGTAATCTAACTGACTAACGGACTGATTAGATTTTTTCAGTCTAATACCCTACTGCGATTTTTTACTTGCCAGTTTCAAACCCGAGCTGAAAACAGCAGACATCCCAACCTTCAAGCCATTACCTCTTTCAGAAGTAGTTACGTACAGAGAATTTGTATGCACACAAGTGCAACACAAATGTCCACTAAGTCGTTAATAACTGTTAGGTCGTCTGTCCAACAACTCTGCTCCGCAACACGTTACAATACGTGATTCACATAATGTTGCTGTAACTGTTCGTGCAACACAACAAGCTCGTAGTTATTATGTTCAGAACTGTATAGTCTGGTGTTCGTAGAATTATTTTATTCGTACCGTATTTTTGTTACGAGTATTTAGCTGTGGTATGTATAAAAGGGAGTAATAGGAAACACAAAACCCAGTATTTTAGAGATAATCTTATCATAATTTTTATTATTAGACAAAATAACGTTCAAATACATTTTTTCATTTAATTTTGTTCATGATAGATTTTTTCTTACTAAGGAGCAATGATACTCGAACATCAAGTTTTTTTCGTTCATTAGAATAAAAAAAAGGCTTCTTAAATTCAAACTTTTGTCACATTGACACAATAGGGTATTTTACTACAAAAATAAATTGAAACTCTGTTTAGTCCGTCAATTAAAATATTGAAAAATAATGGACACGTACATTTGATTTTTCAAAACAATGAATATTGACAAAGAATAAACGCTTCCAAATTTGGGAGTGGGGTCCTTGTGACATCATAACACTTGTAAAATTGTACCAACCGAGTAGCGTCACTCGGTCGGTACAATTTTACAAGTGTGATTTTTAGAAGCGTTGCATCTTCGTCAATTTTGGTTTACGTAACAAAAGAAAAAATACGGGTCTAAATTTTTTTTTTGATTAAAATAAACGATTGGCTTTTTTATTTTAGGGGAATGATGAGCCTCGGCATCATTCCCCTAAAATAAAAAAGCCAATCGTATAGATAGCTTCAAATCGGTAGATGAACGGATAGTCTTTCCGATCTCTTGACTCGCAAAAAATCTGAGTACCGTCCCGGAAATCCCAGGGCTTTAATTAGAAAAAAACGTGGTCGGAGTACCACGAGACCTATGCACCTTGGGGGCCATTCAAACTGACAGTGTAAAAATAGAAAGCTTCAAGTGGACGCGCGTTACACCGAACCTGGTATTATTTTCACACCTTCGTTTTTATGTAGTAAGTTTTTTGTTCGGACTGAAATGGTAGTGGTAATACTGATGAGTAGACAAGTGTCGGATGTGTAGTTGTGTCTGTACAGGCCACTATTAGTGCGTTAGGTACGTTGTAGATTAAATGATATAACTCGGATTGGTTTCAACGAGCACGTCTTACTCGGTCGGCGGACAGGCTAAGAGTGTGCGCTCTGTCAAGCGACTGACTGACCGCACCCCCACTACCGCTCGCCCCACCAGTAAGGCATGTCGGTATTTATTTATACACTACATCTACCTTTTACAAAATTAGAAAAAATAGCATAATTTCGTATAAGTATAATCAAATACAAATCAGTTTATTCCAAGAACAATCAACAAATAATTTTAATAATGGTCTGAAAAACAATAACTTATTAATTTTCATCACACACATTATTATCAACAGTATCATTATTTCCTGACGTTTTATTATCTTCATTTGTGCAAACTTCCCACTTTCCTTCAACCCTCTTCAAATGAACTATATTTCTACGTAACCGTTGTCCGCTATCATCATTCACCAATTCGACATCGTTCCCTTCTTTATTTACCACTGTATGTGTCGTATCCTTGAATGTGGTGGACAACTTGTTTTCCTTTATTAGATTCTTAACATACACTTTTTCTCCAACATTTATGCTAGATTCCGTTGCTTGCCTCTTCCTATCTGCATATTCTTTTCCTTTGCTTTTCATTTCACTATCCCTGTCTTTAGTTCCTAAATCAGCAAATTCTATATCTATAAGAGAAGGCAGTTTATCTCTAAACTGGCGCCTGAAAAAGAGTTCAGCAGGAGTTTTACCTGTGATGGAGTGGGGCGTGCTATTATACATAGTGAGATATTTGAGCAGATCTTCTTGCCAATTAGATTTTTGGCTTTGGCTAATCCGTAAGCGTTTCAAAATACTGCGGTTCTGTCTCTCAACTTCGCCGTTTTGCTGAGGCCAATAGGGAATGGTATGAAACAGCTGAATGCCAAATTCTTTGCAAAAAGTTTCAAATTCTGTACTGATAAATTGCCGACCATTATCAGCGGTAACGCTTACGGGTGTACCTAACCGAGAAAATACTTCTTTGAGCATGCTAATGGTGTGTGCAGAGTCTATGCTTTTAGTGATTTTGATTTCTTTATATCTGCTATAATAATCTATGATAACTAAAAGATAATGTCCGGTAGGTAAGGGTCCAAGATAATCTATTGCTATATCAACCCAGGGCTGTATTGGCAGTTCTCTTCTGCGCATGGGGTTAGGAGGATTTGGAGCAGAAACCAAAGTGCAACCTTTACAACCTCTAACACAATGTTCCGCGTCACTGTCAATTTTGGGCCACCACACTTTAGAACGTAGTCTCATTTTCATGGCTACAATACCTGGATGGCCTTCATGAGCAGCTGCTAAAACTTTTGACCTCAAACATGATGGGATAACTATTTTATTTCCACGTAACAGTAAATTATCTTGAAAACAAAGTTCTTTTTCAAAGACTTTATAAACTTTGACAGTCTGGTCCCAACTATTGTTATATATTCCATCCCTAACTAACTTGAGCTCTGAATCTCCCTCACAAGCTTGCCTCAATTCATGCAAAGTAATTGCTACAGGACGGTATTGTTCAACAACTAGGTTCAAATAATTATCATCATCAAAAGGCTGTGGAGACTTATTGTCTGAACAAAGTCTTGACAGTGAATCTGCAATATTTTTCTTGCCCGGGCTATAGACTACTTTAAAATTGTACGATTGTAGACGCAGAACCCAACGCTCGATTCTGGCACACGGTTTAGAGTCAGTTCCAAATATCACCTCTAACGGCTTGTGGTCACTAACAAGTTCAAAACTATCCTTTCCAAATAGGTACATTTCAAAATGTTCCACTGCCCAAACCAATGCAAGAGCCTCTTTCTCGGTCTGACAGTACCGTTTCTCACGGTCTGTCAGACTCTTATTGCCATATGCAATTATTCGGGGACCATTAGTGTCATGTTGAACAAGCACGGCTCCTAACCCAACTGGACTAGCATCAGCATAGACCTGAGTACGGTCAAGCGGATCATAGTAGCCTAAAGTTCTAATTTGAGTCATGGCACGTTTCAGCCCATCAAAAGCCTGTGTTTGTTCGTCGTGCCAGTAAGAAGTAATATCCACACCTTTGCCTAGTTTAAATCTTAGAAGTTCGCGCAAAGGTTCGGTCCATGTAGCTAAATTAGGGATCCATTTTCCTACATAATTTACTAGTCCCAAGAAGCTTTGTACTTCCTCAATAACTGTTGGTTCCCGAAACGACTCTATTGCCTTTACATATTTATCGAGAGGCCTAACTCCCTTGCAAGATAACTGATGACCGAGAAAATCAATTTGATTTACTCCATAGGCACATTTTGAATCATTTAGCAATACATTGTTATCTTTTAAAACCTGTAAAACTTTCTTGAGCCTTGCGCTATGTTCGGCCTCGTTGCTACCATAAACGACTATGTCGTCAATGAAATTAACGACTCCTGTACAAGGCAAGAGAACCCTTTCTAAGTTTTTTTGAAAATATTCGGGAGCGCACGAGATGCCAAACATGAGACGCTTATACCTAAATAATCCTTGGCTACAAATAAATGTTGTGATGTGCCTACTGTCCTCACTTAGCTCTAGTTGGTGAAATGAATTTTTTAAATCTAATTTGGAGAATACTTTGGCATTTCTAAACTTTGGAATTAATTGTTCCATAGTGGGCAAAGGATGCTTTTCTCTAATGATAGCTCGATTAGCTCGCCTCATGTCTACACAGATGCGAACATCGCCATCTGCTTTTAAGACAGGTACCAATGGAGAGATCCAGTCAGATGGGCTATTAACTGGCTCTATAATGTCTAACTCGACAAGCTCTTGGATTTTTTTATTAATTTTGGACTCCAGTGGGATAGGTACTCTTCGACAAGGCTGAGCAACTGGTTTAATTGATTTATCTATAGGGATATGAATTTGAACATCTTTAAATTTAGGGAACATACCATCGACTGCATTAACTCCTAATCCAATTTTTAGAACTCCAAGAGACGTGGCGGTGTCTCTTCCTAGCAAATTTCTTGTGCCATTTTTTACAACATAAATTGTGGCCTTGGCTATAGAAAAATTGTTACCAATTGTTATGGTAGAGTCAAAACATCCGAGTACGGTTAAAGCAGTACTACTTCCGTAAGCCAGAAACCTCTTGTTTGGAGATTTTACTTGATTTTCAACAAGGACTCCATTATTTTTGAGAATTTGCCACGTTGCATCATTAATTATATTACATTTACTGCCAGAGTCTATTAACATCTCAATTCCAACACCCCCTAGCGTGCATTTAATGGTGTCGTCATTATCGATATGAAAAATATAATCTACCTCTTCAGACTTGCTTTTGTGTTTCTTACTAAAGCTTATCGGTTTAGAAAGGTTATCATCATTTTTACGTTTTCCTGCCCTAGTCCTACATTGTTTGCGATAATGCCCAATAAATCCACACTTAAGACACTTCTTATCTCGAGCTGGACAAGATTTAGAATCTGCTGAATGACTGCCACCACAACGAACACATTGATTTACTTTGGAAATCCTTTTAGAAGTTTCCACTCTATTAACCGACAGATCTTTACTTGATCCCGGCAACCCAAAGTTGTTCAGTTGCCGATTTACAGTCTCTAAAGCGTTGGCTTCGAAAATAATTTTGTCAAGGGTAACATCATCACCAAGGGTTAGGATTGTTTTTCTTAATTTAGGTGACTCACACTTCTCGGTAATTTGATCTATCATGTGTTCATCGGGGGCAGTGAATTTACATTTAGAACTCTGGTGTCTAAGTCGGACGAGAAACTTGTCAAATTTTTCCCCATTTTCTTGTTTGATCAGCCGGAACAAGTGACGTTCATAAACACGGCTTTGTTTAGGGGCGAAATATTCGTCAAGCTTGTTGACAGCAACAGTATAAACATCATTGTCACTAGTCGTTTCTACATGTGCACCAGGAATATTATAATATATTTCTTGGAGGGGTAATCCACCCATGTGTAAGAGCAAAGCCCTTTTTGCCTCAGGTGTGGTAACGTTGGAGGCCGTTAGGTACAACCCTAGTGCACGTTTCCATTTTTCCCAGCGTAAACCAATTGAAGCTGGGTCACCGTCACAGTCCAAAGACTCTAGAGGTGGTATGTGCGACATACTTGTGGTCTACCTGGAAGGAAGGAGTATTTTCCTTTTTTTTAGGTACCGTTCCGATTTAATCGAACTACCTCTTGATCTAATTGTATTTTATTCCAGACTATTTAGACTGTTATTCATACAAGATCATTTAGGTACTGTTCGCTTAAGCAAACTACCTCTAACGAAAATGTTAACTTTGATCATTGACAGAGGAAAAACTTAAAATGAACACTCACAACTTGTCCATCACTGGTATCAAGTTTACTCCAGACACAAAACTAAAAGGTAATCTTAAGGAGTTCCACAGTATAACATGCGTACCGAATAATATCGTAATCTTAACTTCTTTGCAATCTTATTTAATAAAACACTTCTTCAGTTTGTACCCACAATATCTATTCAAAATTTACATTTATTGCTTAACACTTTTAACAACACTTCAACTCGTGTCTGCCAATAATCAAAGCATTTATCATTGACGTATTAACTTCGTTATTAAACGAATATTTAGGTACCAACCAATATAACTAAATCAGTTTAGTTTTAAAGTAATGACTGCCTTTAAAATTGTATTACGAGTGAACAATTTAATAAACTTATTATATTTATTTAGAGGATTGCTTTAATATAATTTATTTATCCACATATTAGAAAAATATTGTGTTATTAGTTATTACTAATCATGTAATTTTGACAATTAAATAGATTAAAATATAATTATGTAAGGCATGAACGTATAACAAAACTGATTTGCTACCGGTTTACCTCTTGGTTACTTTATTAACACTCAGTTTTTATTTTGTTTTATTTTGCACGTACCTTTTATTTTGGATCCTGGCAGGGTCGCCACTTGTACAGGCCACTATTAGTGCGTTAGGTACGTTGTAGATTAAATGATATAACTCGGATTGGTTTCAACGAGCACGTCTTACTCGGTCGGCGGACAGGCTAAGAGTGTGCGCTCTGTCAAGCGACTGACTGACCGCACCCCCACTACCGCTCGCCCCACCAGTAAGGCATGTCGGTATTTATTTATACACTACAGTGTCGTTTCGATATTTCTTTCTCATTGGTTTTGAAACCATTCGTTATAATGATTAAGTTAACAGAAGAAGCCGAGTTAGAACTTACACCTTCAGAGAAGAAGAGAATTGATTGTACAACATATCAAGTACGTATTGACTATGGCAACAAAGCCCTGTCTCTTATAGGTGTATGTAAAAACTATAAATTACCCATTTTACTATCCTACCTGAAATCGCATCTACAATCTACATTCCACAATCCTGACTTAAATCGCATTCCTACATCTTGTCAAATATGCTGGTCATGCACTCAACAGTTAGTCCTTAAATTCATACTTTGATTCGTCAAAGTGATTCACACACTCATTCGTCAAAATGTGTGACGTATGGTGGGCTTCGGCCCGCCATACGTCACACATTTTCGCCAACCCCCGCTGTTACAGCACGGTGTAACCACATCCAACATTGAGTGTGCTTCCTCTGACCGCTCTCGCGGTAACTTCAAACGGGCCGCGGGTTCAAAGCGCGATCGCCCCCGGCTATCAAATACGATTACATCGTTATATTCCTGTTATACGAATGGAAATCATACTTCACGTTTTAATAATTGGTAATTGGTGGTAGTGTTTTTGTACTATTTGGTAGTAAGGATAAGATCTAGCAAGGTGTAAAGGTCGTGACTGGCTGATTAGAATTAAAGTTAAAAGATGAATGGCTTATTTTGGGGTGTGCTTAACATAAATCAGGTATCGATTACAGCTCTTTTTAAAGAGGCGTGTTTATAATTGTTTCTTTTTCTTTTCGTGACGGTTGTATTCATTACCAGTCGGGACCTGTAAGTCGCCACGCTTATCTTGTATTTTAAAATCCCGTGTTACAATATATGTTTTTGTTAGCAAAACGAATCAAACGAATGAAAGTAATTTTTTTATAGGTCATATTTTTAACCCTACTACTCCCACCCCCTTTCTTGAATATAGTAATGTTTGACGCCCGCCGATGTAGGCACGGGACGGCTAGTAGCAGCAAAAATACAATTTATTCCTCAAGTTACTAAAATATCTCTTTTTAACCTTCAATGTTCCTTACAACCCGTATACTAACAAACCATACAAACTAAAATTTAAAAGCACTTTTAATACAAAAACCGTAATAGTTTCAACGAAAATTAATGACTGCTTTTCCACATACGACTGAACCCCGTAAAATTATAACACCCCGTCTAAATTTCACCCCAAAAGTTTGACCAGGCAATAGAGCTATATATATTTGCAAATCCTGCTCAAAAGCATGTAGACCCGTGAGGTACAACCACCTGTAAGTCCGTTCAAAATATTAATCAATCGGTGCAGTGTATCAATCATGTTTTACGTAACTTTGAGTTCTGTTCGTCCAGCGGCGGGTAGACTTGTATTGATTGATTGAATACAACTAATCTAGTTTGAAGCATGCTTTTTTTTCGTGTTAAAATCATCAAATGAGTCCTTCCGCCCTGCCCTGGGTGGGAGGACTCATTTGATGATTTTAACACGAAACTTTTTTTTTTTTTGCGTGGTAAAATCATCAAATGATTCCTCCCATCCAGGGCAGGGCGGGAGGGACTTTGGGACAAACCCACCACACTATTCCCTAACCACTGCAACTCCTGTGCGCCAGAATCAACAGTGGCAACCAACCAGAAAAGGGCCGAGACAATGAAGCTCGACGTGTCCCGAAGAATGAATTTACCTGTCTTGGATCCTGCAACGAAATTAATCAGAAAAGAATAGTGGAGGAGTAGGAAAAAATATATGTTTCCACTTCCCTTCATGCAAGCAGGAGACAGAACAAAACAAGGCCAATAGGCACAAAGGGACATTACAACTGGGAGAAGCCCAGTTGCCTAGCACCACGGGTAAAATGACTACTAATATTAATGGGTCCTAAATTGTGAGCTGCTAAATTTGATTCCAATAATAGGTATGGCAAAAACGCTTGAACGCACGGAAGTTTGTTCGAGTTTCAACAAGGTCCGAGTAGTAAATGACTCCAGATGTAGTCTGAACAGTGTTCAACATAATATTACGTTCGTTCTGCCAAAGAATACACTCCCATAGAATATGATGTGCTGATTGTTCATATTCACAGTCGGATGTCGAACATTGACAAAAAGGCGAGGGAACAAGCTTGAAGGAAAATAATTTACTTTTAAAGTTACCATGTCCCGTGAGAAATTGGGCAACACAGTGATCCACCTCCAGCCACGTCCTAGCCAGCCGCTCACGAACGGATGGAAAGAACTGGTGGAGGTGCCGCCCCTTGATAGAATTATCCCACCTACTTTGCCATTCGGATAAAAGATCCTCCCAGACGTCGCTCTGGGGTTTGAATAATCTAGATATCTTATCACGGTCACGTTGAGGTAGAAAATCAGCATCAGTGGTCTCCCGTGTGGAAAAGTACATTGCAGCACGTCGCTGTACTTCAAGATCGACTGGAAGAACACCAGCAAGTACCGGTAAAGCTTCAGTACTGACGGTTCTATACGCTTTACTTAAGAATAACAAAGCCAAGCGCTGGCTTTGAAGCAATTTACGTCGTGCCGCCCCTATGGTGGCCCTATCGGCCCAAACAGGTGCTCCGTAGCACATACAGCCCAAGTAAGTAGCACCATAAATAGTTTTTAAGGTTAAAAACGACAAACCCCAAGTAGACCTGGATATTCTCGTTAGGGCATAAAAATTATTTTTAGCTTTTTCACCAACTGTTTTTATATGTTCTATGAATGTGAAATTCCTCTCTAAGACTAAACCAAGATAGCACACCGATTTCTTTTTCTTAACGGGAACATTATTGAATTTAATACTAGGCCACGATTTAAGGTCACCTTTTAAAATGAGTTGATAGGTTTTATGTGGTGCAAAGGTCAGACGGTTACGATCGCCCCACTGTGATATTAATCGTAGGCAAGTGTCAGCCAAATTCTCGAGTCCAGCACGAGTACTCGACTGAATGAGCAGAAGGCCATCGTCCGCATAACCAGTTAAAGAACAACCACTTGGAAGTGGAATCGCGAGGAAATCATCGAAGCCTAGATTCCATAAATAAGGACCGATAACCGAACCTTGAGGACAGCCCATGGTGAGAGGTTTCGATATGGAATGATGTCCGAGTTTAAGTTTCGCGGATCCATTAGAAAAGTACGAACAAAGGAGATTAAATATATTATTATAGCAACCACGAGCTTTTATTTTAAGTAGTAGCATTGGCCACCACGCGTTATCAAAGGCCCCGGAAATATCTAAAAAGATCCCAACTACGTACTTGTGTTTAGAGGTATTAACCATTTTTCTAACAGAAAGTGCCGCGTCAACGGTTGATTTCCCGATAGTAAAACCGAATTGATTTTTATGGAATTTGGGCCCGTCCGGTAACAATCGTGGGACGATAAGACGCTCCAAGAGCTTTCCCAAAGATGGTAATAAAGTTATGGGCCGGTATGACTTAGGGTCATCTGGTGGCTTGTCGCCGCTTTTAGGTATTATTCGTATAAAGCCATGTCTCCATATACGAGGAAAAACGCCTTCAGAAATACACCGGTTGTAAACAGTTAATAACGCGTCACCCGCTGTTTTACACGCTTCTTTTATCATACGATTAGATATTTTATCTTCACCTGATGATTTGTTAAGGGGCAATCTCCTAACAACATTCATTAATTCGTCAGTGGATGGAAGGTCTGACGCTGGTGATTCAGGCGGGACTGTTGCCCATGCTCTAATTTGTTGGTGGTAGTCATTATCATTAACAGGTGAATCATCAGGGATAAGAGTATTTAATAAAACTTCCGTTGTTTCTTCAATACCGGCGGTGTGTTTATTATTTACTTTAATATTCTGAACATACGCGAGGTCGATCGATCGATTGGCTTTAAACTCATGATATAAAGGAGACCACGGACCTTCTTTTTCTAATTTATCGACTACTTTACGCAACAAATTACCCTTAGATTTTTCAACCGATGCTCTGTAACGGGACTTGGCAACTCTAAATGTATTTAAAGCAGTGGTTAGCGAGTCTCCGGTGACTTGGCGTTTTTTAAGCTTATTAAGATGTTTACGCGCTCGACGATAGGTTTTACGCTGTTCGGTTAGGTAGTCACACCACCAATCACATCTACGTATATTGGTCATAGGTCCGCGACCAATGGCAATGTCAGCACAGTAAGTGAAGGTGTCTGACATAATTTCAGCACTTTCTTCGGCTGACAGCCCATCACGAGTGAACTCTTTGGCGTGACATGCAAAAAGCGATCTAAAGAATTCCCAATTAGCACCTTTACTTTTGTACCTAAAATTACCAATGACATGTGAGGAACCCTGAATAGAAACCGGAACAAACTCGTAAACGATCAAGCGATGATCACTACAAGACGCGTCCGGTAGGACACGCCACCTATCCAAGTGTACGTCTGCACTAGAAAGTGTGACGTCAATACAAGATTCGCCCATTTGGCTGCAAAAAGTAGGTGGTGCGTCGGGGGTGTTGTGAATAGTTAGGTTCATTTCAGCAATGAAGTCTTCAACAGCGCAGCGCCGTTCGTAATCCGTGGACCGAACTTTGCCATACCACAGGGACGAGGACGCATTAACGTCTGCGCCTACGATAACTTTGCAGCCCGCGAGTGACCGCAAGACGCGACGGAGATTATGTATGTGAGGACCAACAGGGTCTGAATATTGAAAGTAGCAGCTCACAACGTAAACTTTAGAACTAGCGGATGAGACTTCCACAACCGCGCAGTGTCGATTCATGAGGTTTCGTAAAGACGTTACTGTATAGTTAGAAGAACGTGACACGTAAATTCCGGCTCGTGCCTTGTTATCCAACTGAACTACCTTGTGACGTAAGCGCGTGTTTTGGTATTGTTCTTGAACCAATACAATATCTAAGTTATAATCGATAATTAATTTGTCCAATTCAGAAGTCGCCACCCTATCGTTGTGTAGATTTAATTGACCTATTATTAAACTATCCATTATATTAGTAATTAGTGTTGCGTATTAACTGTTCGAGCCTAACTTTATAGGTGGTACACTGTTGGGACCCGCATCGATGGTCAAACGGTTTTTTAATACGTTTACACGCCGCACATACTGGTGTAAAATTTAAATTATCCTTTTGCGGGCATTCTTTTGTTTCATGTGCTTCAGAGCAATTAGCACAGGTAGGCGATTTATTAACGCAGTATTTTTTCACGTGACCGAACTGCTGGCAATGTAAACAACGAACTACATCGATATCATCAAAAAATCGGCAAGTCGCGAAGTCAATAAAAAGCTTCTCTTTGGTACTAATTAAATGCTTTCGTATGGCGTTGTCGATTTCAATGCCTACCCACTTCCGGCCATTATCTAATGCACGTCTACGTATAATTTTTGTCGACTTAATAAAGTCTTCCTCACTAATTGCCAATTCGTCTTTAATATTTTGACGGTACAACGCATGCAGAAAAGGTTTGTCTTCCATTGAGGATGGGACGTCTTTAATTAATAAACGTGGCCTGCGGCCTTTCGGTTTTTCAAGTCTTAACCCGGCAGTCCTAATAGCATCAACCGACTCAAGTTTACTTATTTGACTATCGTTAGCGACACGTAATACAACGCCCGATTTCGCGATTTTTTTCATGCCAACTATTTGAAAACCGTCGTCAGTTGGCTTAATTGCTTTTTTAAGCGCTTCTTTAGTGGCTGAGGAAGTCGCGAATTCAGCTGACCTTTCGTTGGAGGGGTATGCTATTACACACGGCAGCGGTGGTCTAGACTCCATCACTGGAGCGACCTTAGGCAGACGAAGTTTCAGAGAATCTGAATAAGAAACTTTGTTGAAATCTGTTTTAACAATACTGACATTATTATTTAATTTGACTTTGTCCAATTCGCGCTCCATATTTGCTAACTTTGTTTCATTTGAAGACGACCGTATGGCTAACAAAGAAACAATGGACGTAATCCGCTGTGTCATGTCCATAATCGCGGATTTATTGGCTACATTAATACGGGATCCTTGATCGCTCACGAGGTCGTTTATTTTTGACAAGTATGCAGATGCCTGAGTAACTAAATCGCAGTAGTCTTCGTTTGAATTACTGACATTATTTATTGATAACGGCGATTTTTCGGCAGAATCGGTCAGATGTTGTCTCTTCGGCCTATCTTCAGGTGTTAAATAAGACGGAGACAATTCGGTAAACAAGCGTTTAGAATAAGCGGAGGTCGGTGACCTGGGAGGTTTATTTACGCGTCGCGAAGTCCCCCCGCCACGGTCTGGCGGATCATCATTACTGGACAACATTTTTAAATCAAAATGACAAAACGATTTAAATCAGATCGTAAAAACAAGACGAAACAACAAGACTTTTTTTTTTCCTTACGCGGTACCCCCACACCCAAAAAATAAAAAGTACTCACCGAGCGCTGATGAACTAATTTAAAACTATATTTACCAATTAAATACGCGTAATAACACTTAAAAAACTTACAATACCAACACTAAACACAAAGGCACACAGTTAGGATCAATTCACGAGCCGGTAATTGATAACGAGACACGAAAAACGTAATTATTAACGGCAGCGATACAAATCACATCTACACGGCGCAATTGCACAGAGGGAAGGGCGGGAGGGACTGTCAGACTTGTACTGACTAAAATCCACGGTGATCTTCAATAGCCCTTTACGTACCGTGGTCACGGTAATCCCTTGGTCCTGCGACCCCCGGCAGGCTTTGGCCCTCTACAGGCCGGACTGCGGATTGCGGCGTGCCCGGACTGTGCAACCCTAGCAATGGAAACAGTATAGGCTGATTATATAAACTAGCTAGCTGTTGCCAGCGTTTGCACTCAAAAATCATCCCGTCGAAACATAAAATTGGGAAAAAACTATCCTATGTGTTAATCCAGATTATAAACTATCTGTGTACCTAATTTCGACCAAATCCGTTCAGCGGTTTTTGCGTAAAAGGCGAACAAACATCCATCCATCCAAACAAACTTTTACGTTTATAATATTAGTGTGAAGTAGAATAGTAGGATTAGTTTTCTCATACGTAGAATTTCGGTCGCGGGACTGTACGAGGTCGCGGGACTGTACGAATTACCGTGACCCCGGAACGTAAAGGGCTATTGAAGGACACCGTGGATTTTAGTCAGTACGAGTCTGACAGTCCCTCCCGCTCTGCCCTCATAAGATGATTATACCACTTTAAAAAAATACGTAGAATTTGAGAACCATATGAGTTGAGTTCTTAAATCCTATTTCAGTACTTCAGTAAACTCCAATTTTTTTTATTGGCGACGTTAGCTTTTCGGTAGCTCATGTGAATGATAATCTTGAATACAGTCATTTGTAGTTAAAAAGGTTGCTTCGAAAGTGATTTCTGGTTTACAAAACTCTTAAAATGCTCTGAGTGTGCTTTTATTTACAGAATCGTTATTCGTAAGGTACTTGGATATATTCCAAATGTTTTATGAAAGTTTTGATTTGTGAAATGAAGATGCATTTATCAATTTAGTCTAGCGCACAATGAAAACTCCTTAAAACTGGCATGAAAATTGAAAACGAATGGAAACGAGAATTTTGAAAAAGAACTAAAAGCAGTATAAAATAAGGCAGCTTTTTACAGCAACAAGCGGTTTCGCGCTGATTATTTTATGAGCACTTAACTAGGCTCACATTATGGAGTAGTATGCTATTCTGGCGAATTGACTCTTTAGTCTTTAAGTCATTCTTTGGATCACTGATTTGTGTAAAGCATTTTGTAGTTCTAAATTCAAAAGAGATTTGAACAAGAAGACCACAGGAGCAAAGCAATATTCTTTTCGAAGAACTTTGGGAGTTACTTGGAATTGTTAAGTATTTTTATGCACAACGTTTTTTTAATATCTACATCGCACATCTAGATGCACAGCAAATTACCATCCTTACCTTGTTGCTATTCCACCAATTCACACTAAGCGTTTCCAAACGTCTTTTACAATGCGGACAGTGAAGGAGTGGAACTCTCTACCTCTATCTTTATACAAATATTTCCCCTTTATGATATTAGTTTAAACTAGCTGTTCACGCGGTTTCGCCCGCTGCTCGGCTTCTATTGGCCGTAGCGTTAAGTTAAATAGCCTATATCCTTTGTCGGTAAATGGACTATATACGACATAAAAACAATTTTTCAATTCGAATCAGTAGTACCTGAGATATGCGTATTCAATCAAACAAAACTTTCAACTTTATAATATTAGTATAGATTCCCTGCAACAAACCTTCATAGCTTTTTTTTTCGTGGTTAAATCATCAAATGAGTCCAGTGGGAGTATTGACTAAATCCACAGTGATCCTTCAATAGCCTTTTACGTTCCAGGGTCACGGTGAGACTGTCCCGCGACCGAAATCTTCATACTTTTAAAAGTGTATAATTTATAATTTTTTGTAGTGTTTTAACCAAAACAAATGCCGCACACATCTCCCCCTGTATACAAGTAACATTGGGAAACTTAAAACAATAACTTTTGTTTTGTCAATACCAACTTCAGCTTGGAATCTCCTTAGATTTTCTGTTCTCAGTTTGTTCCACTTTTGAAAAGAAAATACATACTAAGCTCATACGTTATTTTGCGTTAGCGGGAACTGTTGTCGATGAAATAAAAATAAGGTTTTTAGGTGAAAAGCTTGAAAATATTTAGAAGTTTTAGCGGTTTTAGGAAAACTGGTAATGAAATGTTGGTCTAAAGAAATAATTGAATAAGTAAGGCTTTGATGTCAGGATTGAAAATTGAGTTAAGTTTTTGAGATTAATGTTTGTCTAAAAATGTCTCTTGTGGGCGAGATATTTTTCGTTCCATACTTCAACTATTACTCGACCCAAATGGTCGAGTAATAGTTGAAGATTTTTAAGGGACACCTGATTGTGATTTCGCAATTTCGATGTTGGTCTCAGGTCAAAAATGGTCAAGCTTGATGGTATATTCGTTATTTTCTAACTTTAACCTTGAGTGGTTAATTCGAAAGGCATACTTCTATGAGCAATGAAGGGAAATAAACTCGATGGTCGATAGCAAACTTTTTGTCAAAACGACACCTCCCAGGCGGCCGCGATTAGTTCAGTCGTGGGAACGAGATGGCGTTAGCCATCTAGACGACTTGTATAGTTTTGTCGCTTTCCCACAGCGGAACTACTCACGCTCTAAGACGTCATGCTAAGACACATGATACGAGTACTGTATGGGCCACAAAACTTTAGAAACTTGTCTCTAAATTGCTCTCTCAAACAGGGTTGCGCATTTATCTATAATATGTATGTATTTAGAAATATATAAGTATGTTTATCAGTTGTCTAGTACCCATAACACAAGCTCTGCTTAGCTTGGGACTAGATGGCTTTGTGTGATAATTGTGGAATATTTATTTATTGTTTATTTATTAATGCTCGAAAGAGGTAACGCAGTCCTGAAAGGCAAGGGGTAATTCAAACAATAAGGGTAGATGTTAGTCAGGAATAGTACTATCTAAGCACGAAATCCGTAACTTCGGTTGACGTTTCGGGCGTTTCTAATTCTTTACCGTTTACGGAGTTGTCCCGACTCCTGATATGTGACCAGGACTTATGAATTCAGAACCAATAGGATACTACTGGGTTCGCTCAAAAGTTTCGGCTCGGGCTTGTATTCTCATTAACTGACTGGAGTATGATTTCCCACTACAAAAATAAAATAAAATTGTTTCAAGTCGCTACCGCCTCAACAATATGTGCCCACCGCTCTTTAGACGCGCGTTGCATCTAAAACTTAAACCCGGTACTACACAAAAACTACGTATTCCTAAAGCGGGGATAAGTTTTGAGAACAGTGCGAGCTGATTTTACTCCTGTAACTATGTTTAGATTATTTTCTTTACTTTTTATTCTTTCTTCTTTAAAACAGTTCCCTGGGCGATGGAACTGGAGTACCTAAGTAGAAATGAGTTCCTGAACTAAGAATTCTATGGTTTAAATATAATTGTAGCTTCAAGTTAAAAGAAAAGTCTGAGTCAGAGAAAACCGCTTGGCGCTGCTATACAAAGTTACGTTGTCTTAAAACTTTTCTAAAGATTATAAATATCTTGTCTTCCGGGGAAATTTCATTGAATAATATATTTATTTAAGTATGTCAAATAATATTCTGGACGTCGGCAAGAAGGCTGCCAGGCTGAAGTGGAACTGGGCGGTTCCTCACCGCGAGCATTCACCTGTAACGTAACGTTACAGATTCGAGCATTGCATCAGTGAGGGAGGAAAATCGAGCATCAAAATGGGCACCTTGTAATGATACAAAACGAGTTTACATCAGTGAAGGAGGAGAACCGAGCATTACAATGCGCACTTTGTATCAAATCTTTACTAAATGTACACGAATGCTCGTCAGTCAGGGAGGTAGTATGGTGATGTAATACTCAAAGTCGATTCTATAATGTTACATTACACGCGAATGCTCCCGTTGAAGGAGCGCTTTTAGGTACTAAGTAAAAATAGAACCTTATTTAAGGACAGGATGTCGCCGAGAGTACCTTAAAAAGTTCTCTCCATAGACGTTTTCATTTATTCCTTAAAACGTATTAAAGGAGTTTCCTTTCCTTTTAATTGTATTAAACAAACAGCTTGGCAACTCCCAAGTCTTCAACTTAATTATATACCGTACTTACATAGTTATATAGTTACTTTTGGCTTCTATAGATTCTGTTAGCAGATACGCGCGATAACAAAAGTGGGTCAACCCTCCTTATAGTTGGTCCGCGTTGCAATTCTTAAGTACGAAAACAAGTTAAACGATAATTTTAATGACTTTTACTTTGTTAGTTGAACATCGGAAAGTTTATTACAACTTATGTTCTTTTAGGGATTTGTCAATTTTGTTGCGAATAATGTTATTGAAATCTTAAAAAGTGGGATAAAGGACTTAGTAAAATCAACTATAAAAATTATAATCAGGAGTGACACACTGATGAGACAATTATATTCTACTCCCAAATATTTTTCTTAGTGCCCCATTATTCTGTACATCAAGGAAAGTGTAATTTTTTTTTTTTTGACAGGCCTTTTGGTCTAGTGGTTAGTGACCCTGACTGCTAAGCCGGAGGTCGTGGGTTCGATTCCCACCCAGGACAAATATTTGTTTGATGAGCACGATCATTTGTTCTGTGTCTGGGTGTAATTTATCATTAATATGTATGTATTTAGAAATATATAAGTATGTTTATCAGTTGTCTAGTACCCATAACACAAGCTCTGCTTAGCTTGGGACTAGATGGCGTTGTGTGATAGTTGTGGAATATTTATTTATTATTTATTATTATTTATTAATTTGTTAACGAGTAACGTTAACGTTCAACAACCAATTTTTTTTTAAGTAATAAAAGATGTCAATAGGCAAAAATAGCCTATTGACATCTTTTATTATTTTGTCATACAACAGCAAACTTCTCCTCCTGTCTCTTTTCAAAATGAAGCCGATAAAAGTATTCTTAGCTCATCAATTAAAATATAGATAGTATTCTACCGCTCAAATTGGTAGGAGGCGTTGTTGGGATAGATGTATGAAGTGGTTTTCTGTTTGAAGTTGTCTTGGACAACCAAAATGGTAGAATATGTTTCAATTTGGGCCACACGCCAAAATAATCTTTTACTACTTGCAGTTTAGTTAGTGTTTTACCCAGCTGCATAGGTTAATGTAATTACATGTCATGTATTAATAGGTTCTTTTGTAGCACTATAATAGACCAAACGCATGAGCCGATTTTGAAGATTCTCTCATTACAGCCGGGCCACGCTCACGGAATATCCAGTTGTTGAGGCTTTAAATATTTGTATGATTGCGATATTTAACGGCATTTCCCGTTAGTGTCGCTCTATTATTAGAATAATTATGTTGATTTTCATGATTCCCCCTTAACGTCATAGAATAAAACTACTCTGGCAGTATCGCCTACAACAACTTGAGTTACTGCCACGCCATAAGAGTTTCGTCGATAGTCTGTGGATCCCTAACAGTTGTCAACGCGTGATTTAAGCTAGATGTCATTCCACTGTAACTGCATAATATTTGTTTAAAACAAATACTGAAAATGGACAGCTATCCGATTTAATCATGTAAATACTTCGAAATCATTAATTTTACTCGGGTTTTGGTTCATTCGAGTTTAATTAAAACCGATGCGTTTGAAATTTTAGGATTACTCTGCAAAATTATCAACATAAATAATTATGCCGTTCCATTTTCCTAAGGGATGATAGCAAAAGTATTGAATTTCATAGTTATCATTAATAGGTTTGAATCAAAATATTTTGACCTTACATCAAATAACCTTTACATTAATAGACCACGCTAACAAAATGTCTACCATGTAAGTTGCTAATAAAATTTTGTTTTTGTTTACAGGTAACATATGAGCACACCAGTTCAGTTCGCGTGAGTAAAAGACTTTTGACACACAAGCTTCAAACTAAAATGCAAAACCAGATTAAATCATGTTTATAATAACAGAAACGCTTTCACCAAACATATAAGTTTAAATTCTATGACAGAATTGCAAGTGTGCTAACCTCAACACGATTTGAAGTACTAAATTCAATAAAGTTCAATTGCAACTGCCGAGTGTTGTAAAAAAAAAACTAAATGTCACCCCTCGCCGGAGAACTAAGAAAAGAATTTTCACAACAAAATTTAAAGTTCGAATTTTACGACCGACTATACAATCAACGTTGCGTCACGAACACATCGAGAATGTATAATAAAATCCGGCGAAGGAAATGAAATTTGATGTTGCATTTTCTTATATATTTTCACGGCAACATTTGCATGTGACGTCCGTCCCGCGCGGTGTTTCGAGCAAAAATGAACGCTAGCTAGTTGCCATGCGAAAAAAGAAACAAAAAAAAATAATTTAATTAATTCTCTTTGCTAAATCGCAGCGTAAAGCTTAGCTTGTCTCTGCGTTCATATTTTTAATGTGTTACAATGTTGCCTGAGCGTTACTTGGTAATTTTATTTTATCATGTTAATAAAATATTGTTCTTGTGGTAGGTAAACAACAGTGGGATAAGCTTGAAAATAAATATAGAAATAGAATTATGTTCCCACTGTCAAAAAGGCCGTTGTTCTAGTCTATAATATGTTTATCTTAACTTCTAACACGCCATGTTATTCGGATTAAACTAATAATTGAAGCAAAAAATCTGTCTTTGCCATACATTTCGCTTACTATATTATCTGTAATTAAATTACTCTGAAGTCAATTCAGTTCTCCGCCTCCGTCCATCTTCAAGTCTTCCATAGCAGCGTTGACAACATGTCTAAATTCATTCATTGCCATTTGGAACATTGCCAAATGAATTCATGAATGAATATAGTGTCCTTGTAACCACTCACAGGCCGCAACAGTATTATTCTGATCTTAGTTCTATGATTCATTAATCTAAAAGAGATTTGGGCTTTCGATTTGACCATCAGATTGAAAACGAATTGGGCCTTGCCAAATCGAAAAATGTTTAGTCCGGAAACCTAGTTTCAGCGCTGTGTTGAAATCGTTGGCTTATTTTTTTAAGCGATTTCGTAGAAAGGGATATCTGATTTGTTGATCTTTGTTATAAGGATTAACAAAGTAGTATCAGTACAAGTTCTATCAGAACTAAAAGATATACGTGCAGGTTCGCGAGAAGTAGAAATAAATGGAGATCTTTGCAGTGGTTCTAGGGGTTCTAGATGCTTCTTCTTCTCTTCTTCTTCTGATCTTTTTATACAATTTCATTACAGGTTTATATACATTTTGTACCATTAAACCAGAAATGGTTTGTATTGGTACTCACATTCGCTACAAAAACACTCTTTAATCAGTACCTAATATGAGTGGAATAAAAACATAATTAAGTATGCATCATGCATATTCACACCATTCGTCTATATTGTCTATACATATGTATAATAAATCTGTAGAAGGGTCAATTCTGTACATTGAAAATATTGAAAAAATAAATAGCGGAGGGTGTTGCTGGATCGATACCAAACCCAAATATGTGATTAAACAATTTTTTGTCTGTCTGTCTGTCTGTCTGTCTGTATATGCAGGCATCACGTGAAAACGAACGATTCGATTTCGATGAAACTTGGTAATTAAACCTTATAATCCTGGGCGTAAAATGGGATACTATTTATCCTGGAAAAATTCGTAGAAAAAAAATCTTATTTTTCAGTTTTATTCATAGACGTTGTTCTGTAGAACCGCGCCGTAATATTTATAAGATGTCATTGTCAGAGTTACTCAAAATGGAGAAATAAACCATCCACGCGAAGACCGACATCCGCCCGGACGGAAGCTAGTCTTAAAATAAAATAATGTAGGTATCATCATATCAGCCGTAAGACGTCCACTGCTCAACATCTGTCTGCCTAGATATTTACCCAGTTGTTTTCTATAGACTCATCTCCTAATACTTGGAACATAAACTTAACTAGAAAAATGTGAGTATTCTACCTTGTGTACTGGACGACTTCCAGTACTATAAAATAGATACGAACCAAACTTTGCAATTATTACTCCAGCAGAAATTTACGTAAGTATAACTAAACACGGGCGGCGAGTAACGGGCGACTCGCTGTCTGACCATGGACCATGCCCGGGTCGACGGCGCGTTGTGTTCCACGCGCGCCTCAAGGAGTGTCAGCATATTGACGGGGCCTGTAGAGGGCCAAAGCCTGCCGGGGTCGCGGGATTTACGAATTACCGTGACCCCGGTACGTAAAGGGCTATTGAAGGACACCGTGGATTTTAGTCAGTACGAGTTTGACAGTCCCTCCCGCCCTGCCCTGGGCGGGAAGACTCATTTGATGATTTTACCACTCTAAAAAAAAGTATAACTACGACTGTACGTGAGAAGTCCTTTCGTCATTATAACCATAGAGCTGCAGCAGTTCGTTTACTTTTCAGTTTACCGAGACTTAGTTACACAACCTTACCGCAATCGGGTAGCACTACACTATCCTATTTAACAATGTAAATACATTGAGTTTTAACTTTAGATTAACCCACAAATATTTCAGCCGACGAACAGATATACCTTCACCTAATTGTTAGTTTAGGACGGAAAAGCGGCCGATCGATAATTCTAATTAAATTCAACTCCGTTCTCAACTATTGTCATCCCTAACGGAGTTGTAAGGAACGCCGGGGGAATCGCCCTTCATTGCTCAGAATTAAGTTATTGTCAAGTTTATTGCACTAATGTGTGGGGTTAGGTCTGACGATGTGTGACGCGCGTTTCTGTAACGTTTTGCCATTGTTCTTTATCTGTGAGTTGATAAAATAAAGGATGCACGCGTCGCTATAAAGGGTAATTAACGAATGTTGTATGTCAATTCACACTTTTGCTCCCTGTTCTGATCCTGGTGACAAAATGTGCTTTGTTTTTTTTTTAATTGATATTTTTAACAAAATAAAACAATGTAAAACATGCAAAACTTTCGGCTATTATGTCATAATAGGATCGATGGCGCGTTGTGTTCCACGCCTTAAAGAGTGTCAGCAAAATGATGGGTCCCCCCTCTAGAGGGCCAAAGCCTGCCGGGGTCGCGGGACTTACGAATTACCGTGACCCCGGAACGTAAAGGGCTATTGAAAGACACCGTGGATTTTAGTCAGTACGAGTCTGACCGCCCCGCCCTGGGTGGGAGGACTCATTTGATGATGTTACCACGATAAAAAAAAATTCATCATACACTACAGTAATAAAAGTCTTTTTCTAAATGACTTCATTTTTAGATAAGAAATACGATAACCATTAGTGATAATTTCTTACAGTACAAAGTGAGTAATGTGTGAAAGCTCTTCAAAGCGAAAGATATCGCTTCAGCGAGCTGCAATGTGTTATGACTCAGCCACAATAAACTGACAAGTGTATGTCAATGGCAACTTTAGAAAGAAAAAGAACATTTAAACTTTCACAATTCAAGAAACAGCGGTTTCAGTTTATGTAAGTATAATTCTATTGATTTGTATGATAATTTTAAGTGATATTGAACAAAGGGTTCTCAAACTGAATGTTGGTAAAATGAAATTTTCCTAAAAGTTTTTACAAGAAAACATTTTAAGAAAACATTTTTTTTTTGGGCATCCTGATTTTTATACATATTACGAAAATAAAATTTAATTCTTCAATTTAATTCTTCTTAAAATGAATACGTATTATTAATTTGCAAGTAATTTGAAAATTAATACGTATTAAGATTGAATAATAAACTACACTTTAAACATTCTATAAAATAATTAAAAAAAAAACAGATGACATAAATCTTTCGAATTTCGAACACTAACCTTTTTGGTTCTAATTATGTCATCTTTGGCGCCTAAAATAACTGTTCGATCGATACGTCATTTGTATTGATCGTCCGCCACGGTCGAGTGTGCAGGGACTGCCCTTTGTCATCGACGATACGGCGCATTAGGCTACAAATTGTGATAAATATCTATACATTGTATCGTGACGTATATGATGTATCGTTCACATTGTAACGCGCAATAGTTAGGGTGAAAGTTGTTTGCGAAAATCATTCGAACGTATTTGATGGATTTTGAACTGAAAAACTTACGTCTTATTTTTGTGAGTCAGTCATGTGTGAGGGGAATAAAAATATGTTTTATTGAAACTTCCCTCCCATCTTGTCTTGATAGTGATTATGGTTTTATTCATGCGATTCTTAAACCAAACATATTTATCACAAAATATCATTATAAGAAACATGCGTGGAAATCGGTACTGGACTGTACTTTTACACTCTGATGTGTGTAGTGATAAGATCTGTAGGGTTACTTTGAGAATAGACCAGTTGACAACATCAAATCTCTAAGTTTATCAGTTGGGGCATGCTGGCAGCGAGTAATAGGCAATTCGCTGTCCGACCATGGACCATACCCGGGTCGACGGCGACGGCGCGTTGTGTTCCACGCGGGCCTCAAAGAGTGTCAGCAAAAATGACGAGGTCTTATGTATTACCGTGACCGCGGAATATAAAGGACTATTGAAGGACACTGTGGATTTTAGTCAGTACGAGTCTGACAATCCCTCCCGCTCTGCCCTGGGTGGGAGGAAATTTTTAATGATTTTACATATAAAAAAAAGTTCGTCAGTTAATGTACTGAAAAACAATCATCACGATTTTTTTTTGTTTTTTTTTTATAATGTGAAAATGCCAAAGAAAATACGAATCAAAATTCATGACGTAAGACGCACTAAAATTGTACCACGAAAGGGTCGCACATTTATAAATTTTGATTTACTTATTTACAACTCATTAGTTGTTTTTAGCGTTTATTGGTTGCTGGCATCAGAGAAAATAACTGTTAAATGACTGTAAGTCTGTCAATAGATGCTTAGGCTATTTCCAAATCTAGTTTCATGTTCTTAATCAGTCTAATACTGGGGCCACTGACAGTGCCGATAACTATCGCGATGATAGACATTTACATAAACATATACGGTTTTACTATAAAAAAGAGTTAAACATCTGTTAAAAGTGTTCAACAGATGTTAAACTAAAAAAAAAAAAAACAAAAATCTGACAACGTCAAAACGGCATTTGATGTTGATAAAAGGGTCGTTTTGCAGTTACACGTTTTTTTTTCAACAGATGTTATTTTTTTTTTTTACATTTTTGTGGTATGACGGTTAAAGTCCATTACCGTGATATTTGACGGTATTTCCTGTTAGTGTGGCCCCCGCATAATCCAGCTCTCAATATCCATCATAGCTCCCAGAAATAATGCACCATAATCTAAAAGCATAATAAGTTAAACTAAAAATATCTCACCGTATAATCTGTAACTTACTGCCTGGTTACTCGTTAGTATCGGCTAAGTGCTTGCAAGTTATTTTATTAATAGATGGACTTAGGCATAACGTGTGGGTAATATATGTTTTGATGTCATTATTAGTTGTCCATACAGAGATGGAACAGAAACAAGTCTGAATTTTCACTTTTAATATACACGCAT
This sequence comes from Agrotis puta, assembly GCA_943136025.2. Taxonomy (NCBI): domain Eukaryota; kingdom Metazoa; phylum Arthropoda; class Insecta; order Lepidoptera; family Noctuidae; genus Agrotis; species Agrotis puta. Next base: position 3,912,089 of record OW964176.2, on the reverse strand, counting down.
CAATCAAAGTTTGAGATTACTAAGCTGAAATATTTTTTTTATTATGGAAAAACTATTGAGCTGTTTTATTTTCTAAATCTATTTTTTTTTAAATAAAGAATCGAAAAAGAAGAAGGAATCATGATATAATCCACCGTAAAAAAAGATTTCGATTTTTGAAAGAGATCGCGAACTTTTTTTTTTTGATGTTTTTATGGCTAATGTACGCTTTACAGTAAAACTAAATATCGGCTGAATAGAAGCTAGGAGCACAGATTTAAAATTCCATCGCGCAACCGAGCTATGATATTTAGGAATCATTAAAGGCTTGTCTCTAGTGTTAGTGGAATCGTCCGGCAGAATAATAATTCCAAGTCATGCTGGACAAAACCAACAAAACAATTAGTGGTCCACTTTGGCCCTGGATCTTGAAAACTGTAAGTCATGGGGAGTATTGGGGAGATACCTTTGCCCAGCAGTGGGATGATGCAGGCACGCTTTAATAAATCACTTCCAAAATAATAAATATTTTCAACAAAGAAATAAATCGAATACTGGCAATAAAACTTTTCCACAACTAAACTAGAGAAATCAAAATACAAAAGGTACCCAATATTTTATTTTACAATCATATTATTATGATAACATAAACAGATTCTGGAATATTTAAGATACAGCTTCAAACTGGGTACCAAAATAGAATTTCGCTTTCAGGTTCTAAAATAGAATTTTCTCTTACCCTTAATTTAACAACAAAATTTCTTAGATTCCTACAAATATAGTGATCTTTAAACCAACTTATATAACTCTATTAGCGAAGCTTGGTATGCTATAATTCCCCAGAGAAACAGGAATGACAATATAATATGTTCAACAGTCCCATAAACTTGATTCAATTAAAACGACGCGTGGGTACGATCGAGGCAGCCATTAGGATTACTCGTTGAGTGGAAAATACATTACCACTCCGTTTAATAGAATAAATAAACACTAAAAAGACATTCGCGTTTCATGATTAAAGGGATAATAATAGGATGCGGTTTTTTTAAGGAGTTTTTGGTTGTAATAAAAGCCACTTAGGTCTATTTTCAAGGTTTAGTAGTCCTACTGTACTTGCCCAGGTTGACCCGTGGATTTCGTTCATACTGAGTTTTCTATGTGTTTCGGAAAGCACATTCTATCGTTGATCTCACCCAACTATCACTTCCACATTTTAGTGAGAGTTATAGGCAGTCAGAGGTCCGGAAGAGACAGTCTTACCAAGAATTATGGAAAAAGGCAGATGACGATTTAAAATGGTCATATTTGTTTACTCGTGGTCTTAGTCTAGCCCAGAAGCAAAAATAAACCCTAAGATGGAGTGAGCTCATCTAATAGAAATTAGAAGTTCTGCACACTGATTGAACACATTGAGGAGTTCGTGGCTAAATAAATACAGCCGCACAGGCCGATCTTCCGGGTTAAGCCGCGCTTGCCGATGTCGGTCTGTGGATGGGTGACCATCTGTCATAGCGAGTTTCCTCCGTGCCTCGGAAAGCACGTAAAGCCGTTGGTCCCGGCTGTCATTTGTAGATCTTTGACAGTCGTTACTGTTGGTTAGAAGCTCTAAAGTCTGACAACCAGTCTTATTATAGGGTATCGTATTACCCAGTTACTGGGTTGTGGAGGTCCGAAAGGCAGTCGCTCCATGTAAAATATTAATATCCAGCTGCATCTGGTTTGACTAGAAGCCGACCCCAATATAGTAGGGAAAAGGCTAGGCAGTTGATGACGCTGATTGAACACATAAAAAAATTGTTTGGCACCGAACTCCGACAGGATGGAGGTCGCAAGCCAAGAGGTCCCGTCGGCACTAGCCACCGTCAGTGGAATCGTTCAGCCGTCACCGCAGATTAAAGAAAGAAAAAGAAGAAACGTTTATTAAATAAGCTATTGCATAGCTTTAATCGCGGGTTCTGAGCGCAGCAATCGAATCAAGAAATTCACTGACGAAAATACCTAACATGCCGCTTCGTCTAACGTCGTTTCAGTGCGGCAGACTTCGGCAATCATAAAAACATCTGTCATTATGAAAATTTACGTTTACGTACTCATTCTAAACGGCCAGTTACAAAAGCAGGTTTTCACAATGAAACCTACTTGTAAAATTTCATTCTGTCATTTGTGTCATCTTCAACTCTTTTTTGATCAGTACAATTTTACCCACTCTGTTACAAGTATATCATGTGTATTTGAGCCTATTTAAGTGTAGATACATGCAACTATAACTCATACAACATCGATCCAATTTTCATGTACGAGGACATTTTTAAATTAAAATGACAAGAGTTTTAAAACGATATCTGTTTCATGAAAAATTCAAATGCCGTTTTTCAATGCCCAATCAAAGTTTCATTACAAATCATTCATTTCCATTTATTGAAAATTATAAGTTTTTTCAATTTAAATATACAAGAACTAAATTAATATTTATGTATGCTTTAAATTTTAAATTAATGAAAACCTTAGTTCGCATCAGCTGTTGCGTCTTTGTACTGCGTGCTTTGTTTAAGTTAAAAAAGCTAGAAGTTTTGTTTTTTTATTAAGAAAGAAAGAATCAACTACTTTTTCTTGCTAAAATCATCAAATGAATCCTCCTACCCAGGGCGAGGTGGGAGAGACTTTCAGACTTGTACTGACTAAAATCTACGGTGATTCTTCAATAGACCTTTACGTTCCAGGATCACGGTTTCCTGGTAAGAAAGTCCCGCGACCCCGGAAAGAATCAATCTAAGGCTCACAATGGTTTACAAACAAAAATACAATACATTTTTTTTAAGGAAAACGATGAATACTGTCTGTGTGACTTTCTTAAGTAGGTACTTAATTTAATAACTAAGTAAAATTGGTTTGTTAAATACCTATTTCTACAAAATTGTATCTACGTTGTTAAAATTACTATTTCACTGACAACTCTCTCCAGATTCTAGGAAAACTCATTTTCATTCCAAACTTCCTGATAAATGGGTTTAACAGTATTTTGATCATCCATAATGTCTAACTTCAAAGAATTAATTTTCTAAATAATAGAATTGAGGTTACAATCGCAACTTGCTTGGAGCAAATTAAAAAAAACATAGATCATATTTCACGGGCAATTTATGACCCCATCTGAGCTAAAAGTGAACGAAGCAAAGGGGACCAACTTATAAAGCTCAATGAAACAGAACGAACTATGATCGACACTCACACGTGAACTATTTACGGCCCGTTGAAATCTTGAGCTAAACAAACGAACAAACACATCAACATCTCTATTCCGACTGCACTTTTTTTTTTTATCACGACAAGAACACGTCACGTTTTCATTAACATTCGTTATGCGTAATGCACCACGAGGATCCATCATCCATTTTGTCTTTAACCCGTCTATCTTCCCTTTCAACACAAGACCAAAAAGTATTTACTAAAAAAAAGTAAAAAGTCCCTGTTGAATGACAAGTCGATAAGGAGGAACAGGCCACCAGAACAGCTCTAAGAAATGCATTAACTATTTTTAGGGTTCTTCAAATCTTAATACTGATCTTGGAATTTTAAAAAAAAAGTGAAATTTATCAGCTGCTGCCCACGCGTGAAGTTTACTAGAAACGGGTCGTTTGGTGTAGACAATCCGTCAGTAGCTCATTGATCTAATAATTTTTAACTGTGTGGGCTGCCAGAAATAATTACGGTGTGAAGAAACTACAGATGAATGAATTTATGTAGAAAGGAATTCAAATAATATTGGTGTAAAAATATAAATACTATGCAAATAAAAAGTAGCTACCTATCTGCTCCTCCAAAATACCGAGTTCATTGAACCTTAACAACAATTGTAATTTATGTATAGATAAATAAACAATAAATCGTGGTAAATTACATTAACATAAATTTTAATACCCCCCAAAAAATATTTCAATATGCATTTACTGCATTTTTTGGTCCCGACTTGCAGCTTATCTTTAAATTCCTTGGGCATGATACCATTCTTGTTAACCGCTCTAAATATTTTTATGTTAAAAAATATCTTAAAATTCCGTTTAAAACACATTAGTGTGACAGGCATGCTCGGCAACCCATTAAAATATGTACAATGTAATGCAATGCTTCGTGATCCAAAAAAATATAAAAAAGTAAAAGTTAATTCAAGAATTAAAAAGAACAATAACATAATCGAATAAAAGCAACACTCGTTCAACACCAAACAGGAAACACGAAAACGGAACGAGAGTATCGGAAACTCGAATAAACAAACTCAACTGGCCACTCAACTAACGCACAATGTTACTTAGCTCATATAAAAAAAATAACAACAAACGCTCACTTGGAGTGCTATTCGCGTTATTATTAGCTGCAGTGCATATAAACAAGGTTACAGCTAAACGTCGCCTCCGGCCGTATCGATGCGTCGACGGGCCCTGCTTCGCCGCTTTTAAAAAGCTAACCCGTCCCGCAAGAAAAGGACGGGTGGCTAGCACGTGGGAAGTGAATTCCGAACGCACGCACCCCCTCCCGCTTCGCTCCCCCCACCCCGCGCCCCTCGCTCCTTGCGCCGCGCACACCAGTCGCGCGCCGACCGCCGCATGGGCAACACGTCCTATAAACTTACCCTACACCGAACCCGCCCCGACGTTGTGTTAACCGTAGTGGGAACGAATACGTTGTGATTTGTTTTGAGTGTGACGTCACTAGTGCAAGCTGTGAACGTAAACGCATAAAATTGGTGTTTTGAGTGCACTATGAGGTTGTTAACAACGTTATGAATGGTTTGGACCGCTGCTTCTTCGATCAACGTAAGTTTGTGTTTTGGTTATGTTTGGTTCTTGTTAATGCTGAATTGGGCGGAAATTCGTAAATTGCCTCGTTCGGGCTGCGGTTAGCGTTGGCTTTATTCGCGTGTAATGGGACGTGCGTTGCGGCATTTCAGCATTTTCAGTGGCTATGCGGTGACTTGGGTCACGTTATTAAAATATTCCAAATTTATTTTATACAAAATTCTCTTTCAATTTCTCGCGTGGGTAGGGAATTAGGTTTGCATAATGTAAACATTAAATTTAAACTTTCAGATTATAATAGCTGGGCTTTCCAGCGAGTTCTTAATTAAATTTGGGATGAGTTTCGTTTATTATTTAGTTAGACTGCAAGTTCAAAGCAAGGATAATACCAGTTTTTGATGTTTTGGAAATTTCGTAATATAATATTCTGAAAACGAAGTTGTGATTAATTTTCATAAACATAAACACCAGTGTTACCAGTTTACAAATTGAAAACGAATATTGAAATATAGCGAGTGGAATAACGTAAATTGGGTTTCATGAAAATGATACAACCCCTTTCAAAGCAAGCCATTAAAAAAAGACTAAAATTTCAAAGTTCTTAGTAATTAAGAAAATCACAAGAATGTTTCAAAGTCCGCAAAATAACTTTTTTAAGACATAAATCCTAAAAAAGAAATAGCCAAATTCGTAAAGCGATAGATAAAACGGAAGCAAAAGAATTCTTATCACAGATGAACTGGTAGTAACAGAAGTCACTGCACATAAACATGTAACCAAAAAGGACAAACTTGAAGAATATATTAAATCCAACAAGATAACTACTAACGACCGTTGAGTCAACAGCTTTATTTTGTTAAGATATGAGAACGAACACGAAGTTACCAGTTAAATTGGTAATGATTTGTCCAATTAAGACGAAAGGGCAAGCGATGGAACTAACAGGATGGCTTGTTGTGAAATCATTGGAAATGATTTGAGGAATGCTTGGACAGTAATTGATTTAATGAAAGAATTGCTTGATGCACGACATAATGATGTTTATGGAGACTAACGAGAATAGTTTTATCATGCTCAATTACTTTCAGATTAAACAGAAGCTAGATGACACTGATAATATTAAAACTAAGCGAAGTGTACTTGATTTTGTTAATTATTGTTGTGGGGATGATACTACGAAAATAAAGATGTAAGAAATTTAAAAAGCTATGCAAAACCATTCAATTATTATAAATCCTCAAATCGCTAAATATCAAACATGTTCTTATGAACTTTCTAGTTTATGTCAATTTTATCAGTAAAGTACACAAACATAATTAAGCTGGTAAACAGTAATTCCAAGAAAGTTTATATTAATCTGTTTTGCCTGAATTATTTATGCTCGTATGGGACGACTCAATGCTTGTATTTTATTTACTTAATACCTACTTACTTACTTTGAACATGTAAGTAATAAGTTTTTGTATAATTTTAGGGTTGAACTCAAAGCCCTTTTGCCTTTTAATATCTTCAACTCAGTAGATTCCTTTTTATACTGTGTTTCCTATTAGAATAGTCTTATCGTGAATTATATTCTGCTTTAGTATCTTCATAATGTTTATAGCTATCAATTAATCGTTCATCACCTACTTTATTAAAACTAAACTAATCGCATAAACGGCAATAACTCATCCGAAACACCAAAAAAATTAAGATATATTTCTCTTTTTGGGCATTTTGAAATCGATAGCCAATAAAGAGCAAACAAATCACACTTATGTTACCCAAACACCTTCGTGTTAAACCAACATAAATCACCAAATAGTGCTGGCAAATAATAAAAAAGTAATATTTAAATAGTCCGACCGCACTGGACCACCCGCGCGATCCGTTCAACTTCATCCGCGGCACGAACGTTCCCATTATACTATCAAAAGATAGTTGGACCCGCCCGTTTGTATTCAGTTTTTACGTAATTTACATCTCTTCTATTCTTATAGTTATTTTGTTTTCGTTTTGTGATCTCCACGGGACAGGTTTTTGTTCGAATGTGTCGCGTGTAAAACTGCATCATCATCCGGCTTTTGTTGTTTTCTTTCCTGTTTTAAATTGGATGCATCTTTATCGATTACATTGTTCGCTACCGGTGATTGGGTTGGTTTTTTAGTTCTTTATTGATATTGAGGATACGTTTTATCTTTATTATTGTGTGATTCACTTGTCTCTCTATAAATATTTTCTATGTTATCGTAGACGAAAGTTTTTATCGCATATTACAGAACATTGATGTCGCAACTTCGATCTTAATTACCTGCGCAACCTCTTACGAGTTTACGACATCAACATCAATAATATCATCTTCAGATATAAATGTCGTAATATTAGTTTAATAGCTTACACAACGTTGATACCTACGATCTACCTTCGTAAATACATAAAGTTAATTTAGTTTGAGAAAAAGAGCTTAGCACCAGCATAAATAAACAAGTAGATGACGGCAAGTTTACGACTAAATACAATTTTCTCATCAAAGCAAATAATTAGGGCATTTAATATTTATTCAACAAATACAATTTTACCCCACTATAGCTTACGAACTTTATAATTATTTTAAAATTTCAGTTGTGGCGTCGAAATTTTAGAGAAAACTTCATTAAAATTCGTTGAATCATAAAACTAAACTACAACAACAGCCGCGACGTCAAAACCAACTGTTTTTCGATACACAATCGTATTCCCTCGGTGTGTAAAACTTCGTACGTTGTACCTGAGCCGAATCTCAACTATTTCCCTTAAGTTTCCGGTTAATTTAACACGGGGTCGCCGTATGCATCCAAACGACAGGCGAAAGACAACACAGCCGGGACTCCCACGTGTGTTGTACCAACAACGAACTTCCCAGAAAACACAATGTCATCAGAAACAAAAACATTGCACCCTAATTGCCTGCTATTACCACAAAAGTTCTTCCCAATGATAATTACGGACGGTTCGTAAGGCCAATACTGTGTATTTAGTGCATCGTAATGATTGCCTTGGTGTAGAAAGGGCTTATTATCGACCCAATGTTTGGTCTAGGAAATCATTATACCTTAGAGAAGCCCTGTTTTGTCTATTTGTAACTGGTTATTATTTTACTTAGTTTCCTGTACTACAAATATAGGAGAGAGGTTTTTCTATAGTAATGGATCACTGTATCTTTCAAGTAAAAATCATTTGCGCACGTTTAAGTTACAATTATTATGGGTTGTGTTTAAAGTCGACTTTGTGTTTAACCAGTCAAAATCTATCTTCTTTCAGTTTGAGTTGTTTATTTCGGCACTTCCTGTTTTCAGTAACTGTTGTATCGTTTCCGAAACCTGGTTGATGACACATTTGCCGAAAGTCAATACTCGTTTATTTAGCCGAAGTGCTATTAAAAAGGTATTTAGGAGAACAAATGATTTCATTCCCTGATAATGATATTCGATGTGGTGGGAGTAAAAAAAGATACAGAATTTTTATGGTGGCTAATAAAAGTGTTATGTTAGTAAACGATCAAAGTTTAAAAGCCGTAAAAACACAATACTTTCGCTCATTGTTTGATGCTTTAGTTGCGATCGTAAACTTTAAACAAATTGGTTTTTAGTTTGATCGATTTAAGTTTTTTGATGCCCGTAAGAAGTTTTGTATCTTTTTAATGAAACTGTCTCGACAAAGTTGACTTCAGTTCATAGCCCATAACATCAGATAATCCATCGAATGTCAATATCACTTTTTTTATCGTGGTAAAATCATCAAATGAGTCCTCCCACCCAGGGCAGAGCGGGAGGGATTGTCATACTCGAACTGAAAATCCACGGTGTCCTTCAATAGCTCTTTACGTTCCGGGGTCAAGGTCTTTTTCCTTATTTAACTTGAAGGTGTCCGATATTACACAGATAATAGACTATTTTTACTTCATTGAAGAATCTGCATGAATACGAAGCGGTGAAGGTCGTGAGTTCATGATCTGCTCTATCTGGTTTGCTCCTAATTAAGGTACACGTATGTCTAAAAATTATCAAAATATATGAGTAGTTTATTCATATATTTTGATCATTTTTAGACATAACTTATCAAACCCTTTGTCTTAATATCATTTTTAACGAAGCCTGTTTGATGATTTTGGAATTCAAAGTTTTTAAATGTTCAGCTTCTACAATTTGATTCGGCTTTCAATTAACCCACTTTATTAATTAATTATCACCTAACATATGTTGTTCAAACTTCAGTTTATTACCACTGTCTCTGCGTGATAATTTCCACTAGTTAGTTGAATACCCGATCGTCTCCAAGGCTTTAATTATCACCAAGTAGGATTATCCGCCATCTTGGATTCATTAGTATTAGGAGCTTTACAGATAAATCGTTGACTAATTAAATGTCTATTGAACACATTTGGAGGGGCTAATAATTTGGTAGCTTACATTGTATGTGTTCCCAGAAGATGAAGTTCACCCAGTTCAAAGTGAAATTTGATATTATTGAAAACGATAAACTTTAATCAGAAGTCTTAGATTATTATTCTACTAGTCATTTTAAATATATTTCATGTTTTGTAATATTTCGGACATATTTCTTTGATAAACAATCAGCTAAGAAAACTGGAACTACCCGCATTCTAAAAATTATATATGAGTAAGCCGAAAATGGATTGATGAATGAGTCAATTACACATAACACCTAGTTCATCCAATTATAAACAATCAAGCCTTGATGATTTCACTTTTACTTCACTCCGGTAGACGCTTATTTTTCACACATATCATTAAGATATATGATGATTTAATACTTGTGGAAATGTTATTCTTGTTCTAATTTAACATCTTGGACAGTATGTCAGAAGCGTGCACTCTCGATGCCAGCTGCGGAATCCCTGACCTATTTCATTTTAGATCTCATAACTAATGCTGATATAGAATGTTGTGTAAATACTATAATAATATTATCTTTACGAAGCAAATAGATGTTCTATTTCTCTTTCTTTAAGCAACGCCTTCGCTTCCTTATTTGTTTAGTACGGATTGCTTTTAGTAAAAATCTGCAAACATCTTTGCAAGCATGAATTACATTATCTTCCTTTTCCATGTTATCACCCGTGGGAATAGTCTTGGCAACTCTTTTACTCTTCGCTTCTTAACTGGTAAAATTTGAGTAGATACATCTGCCCTATCCTTAGGAGGATTCAAGGGGGATGATGCTGTTCGCGGGACTGACTAAGCAGGATACCGTTGTCCTGGAATGCAACTTCAACAACAATTCAACTGGATAGAGTGGATTTTTAATCAGTAAGTCCGACAGTCCCTTCCGCCCCGCCCTGGACAGCACTCGTTTGATGGTTTTACCAGTCTAATCAATAAAAGAAGAGGTGATGAAGCATCGTTCATAAAGAATGATGAAGTACAACCTATGCATGATGACAGTATTCATTGTAAGCAAGTAGTCGGTTTAACATTTAAATCTGACAGAGCAACTCATCAACCTTTCTCATATGAGGATAAAGTTGACAACAATGATAATGTAGGTGGTCTTAACTGATTTGGGTGTGACAATGACACTTGGGTGGCTACATGTTCAGCTATGGCCTATATTAACCAACAATCAATAATTAACTTCGACGTAATAGCTGCATTATCAGACGCGGCATCGAATTTGAAATTTTGTGCGTGATGGTGCAGTTTATATGAATGTGTGTTTTCGCTGAATCTGCTTTTGTGTAAATACTATGGCCAGTGACTTCTCCAAACTCGAAAATTAACCTACATTAAAAGAATATTGGGATAAAACGTATCCAATGTGTTCTTTGAGACAAATTTTATCAAGACCCGTTCAGCTGTTCGAATGTGATTGAGTAACAAATAGTATTTACTTTCACTCTTCGCGCTAGAAACTCAAAGTTCATTATAATTATGTACTTAGTTCTCAGTACATAGCGTTGAAATTGAATATTTATAACACCGAAGCTCTCAAAACTGTTCACATTATCCTTATCAAGAATCAGTTTGGAAGTAGCAGAAAGTAGACAATATGTAGATTCTTCAGGAAATAAAACTAAGATATTACTGTGTTCACACGTTGGTGTGAGGTACATGTGTTTCTATGAATATATGAATCGTATATAAGCGTACTCTACTATTTTTCAATTTTCCGTGACAATAGACTCTGTGAATGGATAACTCATTACCATATGTGTTCGCTTTCTATATTGATAATACAATTGTGGATGTGAAAAAGCCTATAATGGAGATTCGAAGTGTTTTGTTCACATGTACGTTTTTTTTGTTAGATTAGGCTGTCATTGTCATGTCCTTTCTCCCGAATGTTTTGTTATAAATTAAATGTACAAGAAAGTCCTCACAATCACTTCTGAAAAAAATATCAGTGCTTTTCTGTAAGGATACGTACTCGTACATACCATCTGGGCTTCCTCACTGTCGAAACAACCGTTTGGTATTCATTAAGCTACTGACAGCTACATATCGCCACACGTCTTGACGACGAGCTCGTCGTAGCTTACAACCTAGACATTGTCTTTTACAGAATAACATAACCGATGCCTTGAACGATAACAATGTTAGCAACTCTTCGAAATATGATGATGATGGACCGAAAATGCATAGACTGTTACTTGTAGTTTTGATCCAACAAATCAATCTATATTATATTCGTCAGCACCATCATGTTCCCATGATATTACAACGTAAGTGTTGCAATAACAGTACCCAATCCAAATGTACAACAAAATTGAAGCAATAGAGAAATCCCAAATAACATAACACTCATTCGGAACGGTGATAAAACGAAAAAACTAACCAATTTTCACTTCATGTAGATAGGATTCCCACAAAAAGGTCTATAATAATAATAAACGCATCATAACACTATAAACGTAGCTGTAAACGACTTTTTTCAACTGCACTGACGTCTTTAGTTCGTTCGAACGGCTTCTTTGACGATTATTCTCGGATATAAGAATTAAATTGGGTTGGATGAACAAAAAAGTATGAATGAAAGAGTTTTGTGTCAGTCACGCGTTTGCTCCCACCTACAAAGGTAAGATTGATAAAAATATCTGTAACAACTAAAATAACTTATTTTTTAATACTAATATAAGCGTCTTTATAAAAATATTGACGAGATCAACATTTTACTAAAACGGACCGAAAATGTGACTACTAGCGCCATCTCTTGGCGAGTAGCGGGCAATAGAAGTGAATTTTACGACCGGCTGCAGCGACCGCTAAAATATTTAGCAATCCTGGCGCCATCTGGAGGCATGACACCGGTCAAAGCTTACAAAATTAATAGAAATTCTGTACTAGACAATTTATGTAGGTACTGATCATAATGGGTCAACATTTAATTTGGTTACGTCATGTTCATGATATCGGTTTATAGTCAAAGGATATGGCCATATGTTTTCGTGTATGTTGACAAACAACATCATATAGAGTATATTCGGATAAATCGGGTATTATGGTGAATATTATTGGTGTCCAACAGATTTCCTGGAATTCGATAGATATGTCATACTAGATCAGCTCTTCCCTACGGTTGCACCCTTTGCTCGGCTCCTATGGGTCATAGCGTGATGTTATATAGCCTATAGCATTCCTAGATATATAATACCCAATACAATTTTTTTTTTAATTCGAACAAAATTTTCTTGAGATTAGCGCGTTCAACCAAACTCCTCTGCTTTATAAAATGAGTATAGATTCATTGATATAAAATTGGCCTCTTTAGACTAGTGGCCAAAAGCGCGACTGATGAGCTAGATGAAAACCTGGGTTGAATTCCTAGATCGGACAAATAGTTATTGGGTTTTTTCATTGGTAATTCCATTGGCAATTCTTCAGCAGTCACTGAGTCTGGGTTTGTGCCCGGTTCATAACAATAGACACGCTCCCAATTAAATGAAATTTATATATCCTGGTGAATCGTGGGTGAAATTAGGTACAACTCTGCCTAACTCATCAGGAATCACAGGCGCGATGATGTTGTAAATTTGCCAATAATTGTTTGGACTATTTTGGTCCGTAAGTCATTTGAATATCTATTGTGAAAAAATCATGGTTTCGATCAAGCTATACAAATTGAATAACAAACTGTTGTATTTTTAAAGCATCACTTAAATGCTACTTGTTAAACACTAAAAAAAAACATACTTTATTTTTATCCATACACCCGTCTCAAATTATCCGGCCTTTCATTACATACCACTAGAAACTGTTACAAAGTAATTAGTCCGAATAATTATCCAATTGTCGGAATTATTTATACGTGATTCGGTGATAATTATCAGAATTACACTGGAGCTACTCTATTATCGATTCGTCACTCCAATCGGTCAACTAACTGAACACCAAATTAAGGCCAACGAGATCTATTTAAAATTGCATTAGATAGGAGGTTCTCGGGTGACAAATTCAGGGTGACCTCTGTAAGACACATTATTTCGTCTCAAGTCATCGTTTGTTGGTGAAGTGGGAGAGGTTGAGGGGGTCTTGTGAAGATGGTCGTTGTCACAGGGCTGTCTGGTGGCGGCAATCTGCAGGCTGTGACACTAGAGATTAGCTGGGGCAACGCGTGTGCTGTCAATCACTGCTTCTAGCCCTTGCGTTGAGACGATCACACATGCTTGAAGCGACGGAGAGGGATTTGGGAAACGACAAAATGGCCGCCCATTTGCTGGGTACGTATTGTTAAGCGCTAAATATGGGCTTAAAAATGAAATCGTTGTTCCGATTTTATTAACATTTTTTATTAATCTTTGTAGAAACGCTTTTGGTGTTGAAGACTACAATCAAATATCATAAAAGACTTATTAGAAAGAAAGATTTCAAATTTCATTTTCGTAATTGTTGGCTTTATTGAAATCTTACTCGATTACGCCCACAGACAATGTAAGTTATTGTAATAAAAACATTCAATCACAAAAATAAACAATGCATCATTGTACATACGAGTACACTTACGAAACAAACTCCTAATATGATGCACTCAATTAAGGTCGGTGAAGGGCCTTGCATAAAATTACATAAGAAAAAACTCGAGGAGAACATTAATCGTATGACAAACCCATCCATATCGGTACATGAATTATGTAAAGTTCGAAAGCCTATAATCCGTATAAAGGAATGACACGAACTGGTCACAAAAAATGTATGATGACCAATCGCGGCGACAGTTACAAATGTGAGTACTTAAAGACGCATTCATGAATGCAAGAGCTTAAAATAGGGATCAATAAGTAAAGACCCGTGTGGAAAGTGTGACAATACAAAATAAGACGTCGAAATTAAAATTCTCGGTCAACACAGTTCAAGAATTCTCATAATACCTTACGTAAAATATTTATTTAGTCGTTGCGTTTCATATTTCTTTCGATAATATAATAACAGTGGACTACTGTATTTCTTAACAATTTTTTTTTGTACTGTAGCTGTAGAACGGTACTGAAACGATTTGTAAGGATACGTCCAATAAAGTAACAAATATGACTTTAACAGTAACTGATGGATCCATGATTGTATTTAAGGTTATAGAAAAAGAGAGCGCGAACATTAACAATTCTCGCGTGCCCCGACCTTTGATACAACACGGTCGATTTACGAAGTCGTACGGTTTCTAACGTGTAAAAGAAACAAATGCGCTTCTCATTCCGACAGGATAAGACCTCTAAATCCGAACTATTGTTGTGGCTTTGATTAAGAGTAATGGGCCAAAGCGAGCTGTATTCAACGCAGACCTTGTTTAAAATGAACTCTGTTTATACTTCTGTCAATCGCACAGTTAATGCAGAAACGTTGAACTACAATAAAATTGGTTTCTTTATGGCAACATTTATTTTATTCAGTACGATTCATGGTGAAATACGACAAAAAATATCGCTCCGTAGTTGGATACAGATTCATTACATGAGGTTCGTTTCTTACTAATTTATGGGATTGCATCTTTTTGTAATTACAAGAAGTTGCAACACAATACCATAGCAATGATATCAACTGGTTTTGTATTTCATGTTTCTTATGTGATTTTTTGCTGCTGCGTACAATTTGAACTATTCCATGCTAAGTCCTAAACTTATATCAAGTTTTATTTGCTTACAACACGATTCCAAACCGTCGTCCTACACAATTTTTGTCTTTCCTAGAAAACGTAAAAAGAGACCGAAAAAAAATAAGATTTTCACCATAGCAGGGATGTATATTTAAAAAATCCCCGTACAAACCGATGCTGCGGGGCGTTTATCAAAACTGTCCGGTCGTATCGCCGCATGTCCGAAACGTCCCCTCACTAATGCTACTCGTGTTTCTGTATCCCGAATTCGCCCAGAATTTACTAGTATTTTTTTTTTGTTCAAACAGTTGGACGGCGATAACGCCGGACAGCCGGTTGTCCGAATTAAAATCTCGCTTTGGGCGCTTGTACAAAAATGTGTCACTATTTTAAGCAAAATTAAGTCCGTTGTTTCTACGGTTAGTTTTACCGTTTCCTGACTTTGAGTTTCTTACTTTTTTCTTACTTCACCAAATATTACTTACTACGTAAATATACCTACAATTTTTTCAATAGCTATCCAGGAAATTCACAAATGACTAACGACGGCGGCGTCACATGAAGGCTGGTTCGAAATAGTCGGATATTTCCAAAAATTTCGGTCGTCTGCGATCCATTCCGGTCCATCTCCCGTACGGCTGTACGCGATAATTCATACAAAATTATGGACTGACAATTGCCGTCCGACGAACAATGCGATGCGGGCTACTCCCAAAATGTGTGCCCTAGTAAAGGCACATGTTGTAGGTATATGTATGTATGGGATATATGAATGGTTACATGTAGGTAGTTCATAATTAATCGTTTTCGACTTGGCTATAAATAGTTCAACACTGATCTGTATACATATGTAGGAGTGTATATAAATATCTATTAGTGATGAATGAAATAAAGGGTCTTAATGTTATTGTCTTACCTTTCCTACCTACTTATTATAAATAATTGGGTTACATATCCATTTCTACTATTTATTTCTAATGAAACAATTAAATCCTCTAAGAAATATGTCATTTTAAAGTGTGTTTTTTCGAAGTAACGGCTCAATAGCGTGTTTACTGTACATAGATAATGTACTGCCCATTATATCGGTATAATTAGTGAAGTAAAGATTTTATGGAGGTACCCCGTTTTACGAAAATTACGCTAACGGAGCAGAATTAAATTTGGCACAATTTATACGGAGAAGGAGTTTAGAAAGTTGTTTTTGTACAAAATATCGTATTAAATCATATACATTAATAAATATTTTTATTAAAATTATTGTCTGGGCATCCGTTAAATATAACATCGTAATAATATCTTCAATACAATTTCCTAGCTACCAGGAACGGCACAACCTCATAACATATCGATCGTCAGCAATCGGTGACACAATTCCAACACAATTTGTCATAGGAGGAGCGTTTAAGCCGAGACAAACTGACACCCAGTAAGCCGTAATGACTTTCAAAACAAATTTTGCGCTGAATATTCGAGACATTAGCTCATTACTGAGTCTAATTATGTTGTTGTGGTGACACACGGCGTTCGCGAGTGAATTCCCGATGTTCGGTAGTTTATTAACCTCTTTTTTTTGTTTTTTTTTACGTGGTAAAATCAACAAATGAGTCCTCCCACCCAGGGCAGAGCGGGGGGGACTGTCAGACTCGTATTGACTAAAACCCACGGTGTCCTTCAATAGCCCTTTACGTTCCGAGGTCACGGAAATTCGTGTATGCCGCGACCCCGGCAGGCTTTGGCCCTCTAGAGGGGGGCCCCGTCATTTTGCTGACACTCTTTGAGGCGCGCGTCGATGGATCGGACAGCGAGTTGCCCATTACTCGCTGCCCGCATGCCCGCGCATTTTATTAATCTCTGGCAAATGGGTAAAATAATTATGATAAGTTTATACAATGTGAATAATTGTTTTGTGTTGGGTCGAAACAGTACGAACAAATTAAAGAGGTATACCCGTTTGAACACCGATTTTTAGAGCACCGGTCTTAAGAGCAACTAAGTTTTGTCATTTAAGTAGTGATATTTAAGCACCGATGTAAAGGGCACCTAAGTTTTTCCATTTCAATTTTGGCCACAGACTTATAAACTCACTTCTGTTTTCTCTAAGTGTCGGCAGAACGTTATCTGCTATATACCTTACAATTCTTTTATTCACAAAAAGGATAAGTTAGGTTGCTTATTATTCGCAACCAGTATGCTTGTATGATCAGATGTATGAGCGTGGACACGACACCTATAAATGGACACATACAGATATTATTCAAGCATCTGTTAAGCCTTTGTCAAACAGACACGCGTTGTGAATGCGAAGCATGACGTTTTCATTTGTAATGTATGGAATTGTTTGAATCCAGTCACATAGAAAACCGAAAGCGATCCGATAGCGTGACAGAACTATTGGAATGACGTCTCATTTCGGTTCGGTATCGCTTCGCTTTCGCCTATCTGTTTGACAAAGGTATTAGCGTCCGGCAACTGCAGTTAGTCAGCATTTTAACCATATTAGTTATACTTATTATTTATCTTTAGAGATGTAGGGAAAAAATCTATTATAACAAATGTTATGTTTTCTTTATACATGTTTCTCTTAATCTAAATCTTTTCTTAATTTATATTTAAGAAAAGATTGACATCAACCAATCGCCAGCCCGTTCAGACGAGACATTACACGAGTCTATTTAGAACCCAAACTTTTCTCCAAATAGACGTTAATCCTTTCCTAACTTCAACATCCCGATATCTCGACACAAGTAATAACAATAATAATCCCATATGCTCGCCATTTATCACGGCAGTGTGTCTCAAACAGGACTTAAAATAATAAAGTAACAACTTTGCGTGCGTACGAGGCCTCGTAAGCTTAAACTTGTTCAACTCCGGTTTACGTTCTATTTGTATGTGTGTAGTGCTGTTTATAACTGAATTGTAAGTTGTTTGTGCTTTGAGATTCCGAATAATGGGATCTGTGCTGGTTGGTGGAGAATCTAAGGCATCTCGTAGTCTACATTAGCACTGAGAAATCTAACAATGCACAGTTTTGACGATCTTCCGCATTCAGTGGTTGTATGTCGGCCCTTCGCAGAATCCCGCGCTGCATTTTCCTATGCCAATTCACAGTCAAAGCTTTTACGTAAGGTAGTGTGTGCGTGAATATCGAACTCCCTCGTCTACGAAGTTAGTTTTTGCTACGAATATTCGTAGCAGCTCTACGCTTTTCGTAGACTCACGTCTGTACGATTATACGTCCGTACGATTATATCACGAGGATAGACAAATCTTTTACGTAACGCAGTTACGTTTTAGTAAATCCTGACGTGTTTTGAATGGGAGTACTTAATTTTTAGTGCTCAATACGTAACAATTGTATAATTTAATTGTAAAAAAATATGTAAACTTGAAGTAAAACTTGAATGCTTTGTTGATACAGTGGTCGTAAGCGCTACGTAAAAGATTCCAAGTTCTCATGTTATTCTACTCAAAGACTGTTAGTTTCTTCAGTAAATTCTCAATCTTCAGTTCTATTCAGAACCTGCAAGGGATTTCAGTCATTATTTCAGACGACATTTAGTGGTTTTTTCAACAGCTCACAAGGACTGTCACCATCCATCACGAATTCGGTCAACAGTCGGAATTTCAAAGGGACTGTTAAGATTTTTGAGTTTTGTTTGTTCAACGGGGATGATAATTGAAATATAATTGTTTCTTTGAATATCTTGCTGACTTATATAAAGAAGAAACTTAGATGATTTTATTTAAAAAGAAATGTATATGAAGATCTTCTTAAAAGGTTATTAAATTGACTGCAAAATTACATCACAAGAATTACTTGTAAAGATAAGTAGCACAATAAATAAGTCGCATATGGTGTTGTCGCCCTACTAATAGTCCTTATGTGCTAAACTAGGTTGGGAAGAATTTAATAAACACCATTTGAAATAATAATTAATGACTACAGATTCTCAAAACCCATTAGCCGTATTAAATGTTAGTTTTATACGATAAACAGTCGTTAGAATTAACGATTACACTTCAGGCGCGATTCACTTGATCACTTTAACAGATACGTCTATTAAAACTAAATCTCACGCACATTTGAAACCAATTAGGGAATTGATAAATAATTAGTTTATTCTTTTTATATAATTACAAACTGTAATAATATGACTGTTTTAACAGCAGATTTTTTTTAATTGCTTCCAATCGGCCAGATAGTGTTATAATTAATTCAAGGTTTGATAAAATAAAAAATCCGTTGTATTTTGGGCTGTATTTACATTAGTTTTATGGATAAAATGATAATCACCTTCGGCGTTCGTAATAAAATATTCATATTCACTAACGATAGCCGGTGAAATAATTTCTATTAATTTATCTAAAAAAATATATTTAAAGACAAAAACAATCATCTTGACGTTTTCCATTTAGTTCTGATATACTTTTGAAATGTATTACCCATTCTAATTTAGAAATAATTTAAATATACAGCTGTTTATTTTAAAGTCTCTTCAAGTTCAGTTAAATTATTTTAAGACGATGAAAGTGTCAAATTATATATCATTCTTTATTATTCTTGAAATTGCTTCGCTTGTCATTTTGTTTCAAGCGAAAATTTTCACATTTGTCATGGCTGTGTTTTAAGATACTTATGAAAACTTGCGAATTCTTGAGATGTTATTTCAGTAAGTACTTAAAATTAAATTGAGACATTTAAAATAAATTAAGTATGTACGTCAGCTTTGACATTATTTTGAAGAATGCTTTTTATTCACTAATGATTTATGTTGATCATAGTTTTGTAAATTTTTTTTCTTTATTTTGCCATTTAAGCAAGTAGGTATCAAACTTATTTGTTTCATAACAAAGCGTTTCGAGTATTTATTGTCAACAAGTAGCTACACACAACCATACCCTCTTTGTATATAAAATAGCATAGTATATAAAAAGTTTGGTACAAGTCCAGTTGACTGCATATTTTGCTTTAAATAGTCAATTATAACAGATTTTTGTTCATTAGCATACATTATTCAAGTTTTAAGGCAATATCTTAATAAAGTACATACATTCAAGCAGTCATTTACATTAATATTATTGAGGCTAACATTCATCAGAACCAAGAAGTGAAACAAAAATAAAATATTTATTACTGCAGCTGAAGTGAGCCATTAACTTGGCCCCATTTGTACCGCGTAATGATCAAAGTGAATTGTAGATAAAGTGTAATTGCTACCATGTGCTAGATACATTGTTTTTGTATTATTTTCGGTGCACCCTAATATAAAACATTATCAAATTATGATTATTTAAACGTTATTTTTAGTAGTTTTTTTTTTGGTTTAGATACATAGTAATATTTACGTGGGGTTAAGACTATTAGAAACACTAAGACACTTAAAAAAAAAACTTGAAGTAGTTTTTTTAAACACGAGTATAAGGAGCTTAACTTTTCAAGATTTTTATACCCATTAGTGAATTCCCAAACAATATAAGTGGACTTAACATTTTCACAGTCAAAATAAATATTTTTATTTTCAGTTCAATATTATTTTTTGTTGCAAAACTAAACTACATTTATTTCTTTGCACCTGAAGAAAGTTGAGAGTACTTTCACAATTCTTCTTAGTAGTTTTGTTAGATAGTGGTTTCTCAGAAATTAGCTCCACCTCGTCTTTGAAGCGTCGCAATTGGATTTTTGCTATCTAAACTGAAGTAGCAGCTAAATAGCTGGCTTAAAATAACGATACCTATCTTCACGAGATTTTCAGTTGAAGATTAAGCGAAATTCGTTCAGGTTTCTCTTTCGCATTCCTTCGAATTATCGTCATGGTATTTGGGAGATTTCAGATTCAAATCCTGCCTTTATAATAAAGCGGACGAAATGTTTTGTAGTAATCTTAAGATTTGATTCAACCAGTATGGACAAATTATGGACGCAGTTTCGGACTGTGGACTTACACCCTCATCATCTGCCTAGCCTGCCCTTTTCCCAACTATATTGGAGTCGGCTTCCAGTCAAACCAGATGCAGCTGGATATCAGTATTTTACATAGAGCGACTACCTGTCGGACCTCCACAACCCAGTAACTGGGTAATACGATACCCCATGGTAAGACCGGTTTTCAGACTTTAGAGCTTCTGACTAACAGTAACGACTGTCAAAGAGCTACAAATGACAGCCGAGACCAACGGCTTTACGTGCTTTCCGAGGCACGGAGGAAACTTGTTATGACAGATGGTCACCCATCCACAGATCAACCTCGGCAAGCGCGGCTTAACCCGGAAGATCGGCCTGTGCGGCTGTGACGACTGTGGACTTAGATATAGTAATTTGTGAGTCGCAAGAACTGAGCGGGCGACTCCTGCGCTGGATATAGAGGCTTTGACTCCCACACAGAACAAATAACTGTATACAAGTGATAGTTCTAGATTTGGCCGTGCTATATTAATTTAGATGTTTGTAAACCAACCTACCATGTTACAGGAGAAATTCCTAGTGTGGGGCGAAGTCTTTTTTTTAATAATTAGTTGTAGCACTAGCATTTAGAAAAAAAAACGACGTGTTGCACTCTGGGAGTGCCGGCAGAAGTGAAAACTTCAATAGTAATAAACACACACGAACATTTGCGCAAGCGCCCTGCGCCGTCTTACAAATTTTCGATCAGGTCACGTGTCCTGACGCGAGTTTAACATTTTTTACCCATTCAAAAAAAAGTGCACAACGCCGCTAAAGAAGTTTTCACTTCAAAAAGAATTAAGTTTACATAAATTACATTCCGGATAAACTTTATCGGTGTTTCCGAAACTTAAGCATCACATAATATGAATGAGCAGCAAATAGTATTGAAATGAACACTTAACTAACCATAAACGGCACTTAAATGAACAATAACAAAAGTTAAAAGAGTTCTTCAAAGTAATCAAATACACAATATTATCCCATCGAACACTGAAACAATATACTAATATATTTCGTTCAGAAACGTTAATTAAAAAGCCCCCTTTCACAGAAAGGCGAACCCGACATCCCGTTCTCGATTATTGAAGATTAATTATTGCTATACTAAAACAACGCACATAATTTTATTAATATCGGATTCCGCAGAAATAATGCGTAATACGACCTATGAAAATATTTATAGGGTTGCCTACAATGCCTTGTTATTATATATTATACGAGATATGAATATTCCAATATTTAAATAGGTATTTCGTTGGCAACCGCTGAACATAATGAATCGTGTGGATATATCGAACAGATATTAATAAAAAATTTGTCATTTTTCGGTGAAGATTCGTCTATGTTTTGTTTGTTGATATAATTAAACCTTTGAGGTTATCTTGAAATACGGATTTTGCTTTCCAATTTTTATAATATATCCTTTGAACAATTTTTATTTTATTTGAATGTGTGTGTAAACAACCCTGAGCGAAGGTGACAAATACTTATTTTTCCTTGACAGATATTAATTTTATATATTGGACGTTTTATATAATGATGTTTAATTTACTTGTAACACTGGCAAAAAAAAAATGCGTGTGATAGAAAAAAAAAGTCTACGAACTCTAACATTGAATGCGTTCAGGAACACAGACGGACTAACATAAATGTATAGAAATATAGTACGGTATCGACTTGGAAACATTAAGGCTGCAATTCCAATGAGGAGTGGAGTAGAGCAGAGAGAGATTCACCAATCTAATGGCTTAAGTGGAGAAGAGATGTGGATTTCAAGCCATGTGATTGGTGAATCGCTCTCTGCTCTGCTTTGCTCTGCCTAAGTGGAAACGCAGCCTTACTTTGTGGTATGGTCTTTTTCACTTTGCCTATGTAAGTAGGCAACAGTAACGTACTTCTAAACTCATAGCCTCAATACCTAAATGTTCTACTTCTAAGTAACAGATGGTCATTGCCAAAGAGCGTCAACGTTGGCCATTTCTCGTGGTTGCACATAACGTTGCCTCCACGGCCCCGACTAACGATTATGAATGACGTCCAATGTTCCATTTCGAATAGGAACCACGATAGATCTCTTTTATAGGAGTATGGAGAAATTGACATTATTCTTTACACACTGGGCTATGCTGGGCCATAATGGAAATTTTAATTTAATATATTTTAAATACTTCCTAGAAATAACTAGAATTTATTTTTGATACATATAATAACGTCACGCCCTTAATCGCCGAATGGTAACGAAGAGGTGTACTAAATGGTCAACCGACAGACTATAGTCTGTCAGTCAAGTTTAAGTCAAGCCAAGTCAAGTTCAAGTCAAATAAGGGGCGTTGCAATTAATAGTACACAAATTAGACTCCGTAGAAGTTACTGAGAAATTCCTGATAACAATCCAATAACAGATAATCCGACCAAGAAATCGTCCTCACTACCTGACACTCGGCAGTTGCGCATACAATCTTCTAGAACATCATCTGTCTAATCTCTTCCTACACTGTGTTGATATCGCTTTTCAGTCTAAACGTCTACAGCTGAAGACTAGTATTTTTGGAGCCACTGCCTGTCTAACTTTTTCCAGTATCTGGGCTCCACAACCCAAAAACTGAAAACGGTACACTTTAGTCCAAATGGTTGTCAGACTTCAAGCCTCTTATTTCTTGTGATGACAGTCTTAAAATCTGCAAATGACAAAGTGTCTAGCTCACTAGAACAACGAGGCAAAAATTATGTTGACCACAAACAAGAGGAAACATCATTAAACAAACAACACACTATCTAAAACTCGATGCGAAAACCTTAGGATTTTACCACTTAACTTGGCCGCCAGTGTACATGTAGTGTTCAATATCAAGTTACAAGTAAGCGAGTACACTTGAGGCCACGGATAGCCCGTTTAAGTGCACGGACTAAAGTGACACGCGACCAAAGCGAATAAACTTTGTGGATGGTATTTCATTTGGTGGTATTATGTAGTAACTTGTAAATGTAACTTTTTATATGGTTGCCTATTTTTGTCGTGTGTCTTACTTTGATCTTGTCCATCGGTAAACGATGGATTTTAGATTAGAATGGAGCTATGACACTTTTATTTTTAGTGTAAAGCTTTTTTATCTCGCGGTTTAATAAATTATTTGTAAAATATTAAATATTTGTGGAAATAGGTAATCACGATAAGTAGCAGTTATTTTATTGTCTGTTGGTCTAGTGGTTAGTGACCCTGACTGCTATGCCGGAGGTCGTGGGTTCGATTCCCACCCAGGACAAATGTTTGTGTGATGAGCACGATCATTTGTTCTGTGTCTGGGTGTAATTTATCTATAATATGCATGTATTTAGAAATATATAAGTATGTTTATCAGTTGTCTAGTACCCATAACACAAGCTCTGCTTAGCTTGGGACTAGATGGCGTTGTGTGATAGTTGTGGAATATTTATTTATTTTATTTATTTATTTATTTAACGTAGAATTTGTGATCCAATAGTATAGGTATTTACCCCGGTCGATGTTCTGTGAATCTGGGGTGTGGTACAAGTTAAAAGATTACGCTTTTAATGAGTAACAATTATATATATATTTTTTTGTTTTTGTTAAATCAAAATCTTTAAATTAATAGGGATTAACTTGTGTATATTAATTAATATCACATATTTTGAGCTTGTCCGACACCCCCGAGTCACAGAACATCATTGTTTTAATTAATTAATTGGCTATACATATTCCATAGTTTTTGAAACGTTTATTCTAATCCTTTATCAATTATTGAGTTAATTATTACGTACAATAACAAAGTGATTGACTAATGTTATTTACTTAAAAAAGTAAAATAAATATGTAGATATTTATTGTTCGTTCGAAAACAAAATTCTAAATTAAATAAGGTACTATCGGAAACTTTCCAAAATATCCAATACAGTAAACCCAAAACTTTATACTCGTAACCCTCGTAATTATTCACGGAACGACAGGCAAACACGAAATCGAACAAAACCAAAATAAGTTCTCTCAGATCGAAAACCACGTCTCAAGGACATCACTATTAACATGTCACCAGGACTACCAATAACACTTAAACGCGAAGTTTTATAGCGCTCACGTGGAAGCTAAGCTGAGCTGAGCTTATTACTTAAGCCATATCGTAAAAGCTTACCGCAGTAAAGTACACAACTTACCCTCCCGTGTACTGTAAATTTACGATGCATGCGCCGTGAGAATTTTGTTACGCCTTAACCGAGTGTGGATTTGGTGCAACGATTTTTAGCGCTGCAGCTTTAGGGTTAGGGGTGTCGAGTTTTTTGGCATGCAGTGTAAGTTGTGACAGCACTGTTTTTGTTACCACAAGTATTATTTAAGTATTTGTTATTGCTATTCTTTCCATAAAGGCAGTGCTTGTTTTGCATTAATGTATATTTTTCTGTGGGAATACAGTTTGTCATACTCCAACCGAGTGTAGATTTTGGTGCAAAGGTGTGAGTTTTTTTGGCATGCAGTCTAAGTTGTGACAGCACAAGTTTTTTACCACAAGTGTATTTTTCATTTCTGTTCTTATAATTCGTAAAGGTAGTGCTTGTTTTGCATTATTGTATATTTTCTGTGGGAATATAGTTTGTCATACTCCAAACGCCTGTAGATTTTGTACAACGGTGTCGTGTTTTTTTGGCATGCAGTATAAGTTGTGTCAGCACTGTTTTTGTTACCACAAGTGTATTTGTCATGGCTATTCTTATAATTCATAAAGGTAGTGCTTGCTTTGCATTCATGTATATTCTCTGTGGAAATTAAAGTGTGTCATACTCCAACCAAGTGAGGATTTGGTGCAACGGTGTCGTGTTTTTTTGGCATGCAGTGTAAGTTGTGACAGCACTGCTCGATGTTACTGCACGTGCATTTGTTATTATGATTCTTATAATTGATAAAGGTAGTACTCGCTTTGCGTTACTTATATTGTCTGTAGGAATTATAGTTTGTCATACTCCAACCGACTCTACATTTGGTGCAAGAGTGTCAATTTTTTTTTTGGCATTCAGTGTATATTGTGACAGCACTGTTTGGTGTTACCGCAAGTGTGTTTGATATTGTGATTCTTATAATTCGTAAATGTTCGAGAAGTTCCTCCCTTGCATTATTATATATTCTCTATGGAAATTATATTTTGTCAAACTCCAACCGAGTATAGATTTGGGGCAACGATTTTTAAGCGTTGTTACTTTAAGGTTCTAGTAGTGGTGTCGAGATTTTTTGGCATGCAGTGTAAAGTTGCTACAATATTCGAAGTATTTTCTGTGTTTTCGTTACATAAAACAGTATGATAAACTGATAACTTATATTTTATAGAACCACTTTTACAATATGCTAACCAAGTGTAAATATACTGCTACGATTTTTAGCGCTGCAACTTACGGGTTAACTCTAGTAGGGGTGTCAATTTTTTTTGGCATGCATTGTAAATAATCTTTTCAGTTTCTGCAAATATGCTTCTTGTAGTGAAGTGTGATAAGGGTGCTTTTTGTGTGATAAAATATACGCTGTAGGAAACGTGGTTTGTTTCATAGTAACAGAGTGTGAATCTGGTGAAATGATCTCTTGTTGCAATTGTAGTGTTGATGTTTTACACCGGAACTTATTAATAATGTATCTCGGTCGATATAATGATAGTGATCATTATATCGACCGAGATACATTATTATTATCTGTATCAAGCCAATTAATGACTGTTTTTACCAATAGATGTCTTGAAAATGTCCAATCACTAGGAGCCGTCAAAGAACATGATTCAAGATTTACCTTTCGCATTTATTATTAAAGTCGAGTTATAAACCGCAAATAATTCTCCTATAACAAATCTCTAGAAATATCCTTATTTCTGTACCATAATACCCTGGATATCAGATTTAACTACCAGTCAGTTAGAAATTCGTAATATTCCAACAGGTGGATCGGTATAACATAATACATACCTTCAACATTAAATAAACAGAAATATATTATTCTAAGATTAACTTACATTGAAACGAGACGATCCTAATCCAGCTAAACCTCGTACTGTTAACTAGAACGCTCAAAAGTTTTATCATTTGAACTGAGTGAGACAAAATGTTATAATATGGGACACAGACTTTATCTTTTCGCTTGAAACCACACATCTGTAACACTTAAAACTCTACACTGATTCTTTAAGTTTAAACTACGAGTGTGAGCGGAGCGTAAGTTCGTCTTAAAGGATCTAGCACGAACTTACTTCTCGTAAGACCTAGGAGATCTTGTTACTTGAAAATACATAGGCATAAAAATAAATTAAAAACAAATAAAGATAATTTCGATTATAAAATGTCCAGATTCCGTGTTCAAAACAAAACATAATGTTCTTCGTGAAGCCACTTTTTTATAAACTTATCAGAACATTTATTCCAAAAAAACAATACAATATAGACAATGGTGATTACATTTTGACACCATTGTATCTTAAGTGAACTCTCAAACTTGTACAGAACAAGAGAAAAGAGAATTGAAAAACAATAACAAAGTAGATATTATAATCTTCATACCTTTATCAATCTTTTATTTTATTTTCACTACAGAATGGGTATGAATAGTTCTCTATAAATGGTTATTACTCACAAACAGCTGTGAATTCATCCCTTCGGTTGCAGGCATCGCATCTACCTGTTTTAGTGCGATCCCACCTGTATCTGCGTGGGGAATGTCCATTGCCAACAAGTGTTTTGGGCTTATGATATCTGATGCTGTCTGTCAAATATGTAGTGATCAATTGTGAAACTGGGATTTCTGAAGGTTTTTTTTAAATTATTTTCTTTGTTTTATTACACGCTTTTTTTTAATTCGTATAAGAACAACACTAGAAATGAAAGTTTGTGAGTTTGTTACAGTTTGTACAAAAACTACTCAATGAATTTTGATGAAAATAAGTTTATAGATAGGTTATAATCTGGAGTAACACATAGGGTACCTTTTATTCCAGTATAAGTTCCCGTGGGATAATTTTTGAGATAAACGCGGGCAAAGTTGCTCGTAACAGATAGCAGTAGTAGTAGTAGTAAATGCGAAAGTTTGTGAGTATGGATGGATGTTTGTAACTCATTCACACAAAAACTAATTAACGAATTTTGATGGAAATTGGTACAGAGGTTTATTTCTAGTCAAGAATAGCAAATACATAATTTATCTTATATCCTAGTATTACGTTCCTGTGGAATTAACTTTCGGTATAAATTATTTATTAAAATCGGTTCAATCATTTCAAAAACTAAGGATATAATGTATAAATTACCGTTCAGCGAATACGCTCTAAGTAAAGTCACAGACCTATGTGAAAAACTACGCGTTTATTCCCAAGAACACCATCTTTCTCATTATCCTATAAAAACTCCTTCAAAAATCCTACCATCATTTCCAATTACTCAAAAACACCTGTGTAAATAAACCTTGAAGAACATGACACATGTCCCCTACAGTACATCACTACGAGAGGTTAAAATCCCTTAATCCTTGGACATAGGCACGTGCGAAGTCCAGGCATTCGGCTCTAAGTGGACACGTCCTGGAGTGCATGCAACGCTTCAACTTGGCAATGCAGCTTGGAATCGGTTCTTGATACACAAAGGGAAGAGTCTTTGGGAATAAATGTGTGCGGGGTTTGTGCTATTTTACGTTTATATGAAGTAAGAAAAATAGCGCACTTAGATTTCAGTACAATTCGAATCGATGGTATCTAAATTGTATATTTAAAATAATTTTTCAGTAGTCGTGATAGCTCGGAGGTTTTTAGCATCTCGCTTCTCAAACATAAGGTTTAAGTTCAAATCCAGGGAAGTAAAAATGTGTCTTTTTCAACTCAAAAACTGATATCGGTAACGGAAAACATCGTGAAGAAATTTGGACTTACATATTAATATTTAATCTACAAAAGCTACGTCAGAGGCCTGTGGTGTTTCTAGAGGCTGCTTAATTCATTCTGACACCAGAGGCTGTCCACATCCTCACAACGAAAATAAGGAGTATACTATCAGTAAGCTCGATGTACTTCTAAAGAATAATTAATCAGATAAGTTCAAGTCCTAAGTTCATAATTAAACAAAAGGTAGAGTAGGTACTTTTTTAATTATTCGGTATTATTTTAATCATCCCGCTATGAAAGCAATTCGTTTAATTCCGTCTCCACAATTAGGCCGGTGTTGAGCAGAAAAACGTACAATTTTTCAACTGCGACAACACACCGAAAACATTTTTTTTCCCTCTCGTATTTCGTATGCTGGGATAATGACATCCTTATTCTGTGAAAGCCCTAGTTTTGCCTACAGCGACGTTTTAATTTCGCAATGTTCCACTTCGAAGGGGAGGACTGTATTTTTTTCCAACTCCCTTCGAAATCCGACCGTGACCTACTTATGGGAAAAAAAGTTCGCAAGATCCGAGTGACATTTAAGTTGTAATCGGTACGTCGGGTAATCGATTTTATTGATTTATCTCCTACGATGTAACACTTTTTGATGAACTGGCTGGAAGAAAAATGCATGTTTCGTGATTCAGCTGATTTCT
This sequence comes from Agrotis puta, assembly GCA_943136025.2. NCBI lineage: Eukaryota > Metazoa > Arthropoda > Insecta > Lepidoptera > Noctuidae > Agrotis > Agrotis puta. The sequence goes on along the minus strand of OW964176.2, from coordinate 3,882,751 downwards.
TTCCCGCCCTATTTCTGTTGAGTGAGGGTAAAGGGTTGTTTTGGTAGCCATGTTTAAGAAACTACCAGTTCTTATTTCATCTAAAATATTTAGAAACGAAGTTACCAGCTGCTCCTCTTGGTAAATGGGGAAAAACAGTAGTAGTCAACTTATATAGTAAATAAAAAGTTTTATATACTGACTTTATACTATCGAGCAAGTGCATTGAAAACAGTGCCGTACTCTCCAATATTGAAATAACTCAAATATTCCAGCCGCTCAGCGATGTATTTATAACATCCAATAACATTGTTTAAACTGTTCCAGAACTTTGCAACATTAATATCACAATATTTATGTCTCTCTACAAAAATATTTCTATGAAGTTGTTAGGGCAGTTTCTTCAAATAAAGTTGTTTATTTTTTTCTAAGTTATCAAAACGTTTCAAGTCCATGCGAAGTGTCTCGCAACGCCCCAACACAGCGTTACTTGACATTGCTTTCGTGACCTATTTATCAAAAAGGACCAACAATTTTATCTCGGCATTTCTGTGTACATCCGCCTCCGTTCTCTTGGCTTGTTTACACTTTTTGTATTGTAAATATATCAAGATATTTTTCTGTATTCCGTACCTTTTAATATAAATAACTGTTTAGTTGCTGCAAATATTTGCCGGTTGTAATTTATTGATGTGCGATTTACAACGAAAGGTTCTGTTTGCTGCAGGGATCTCCATTTCTATTATTACGATTTTCTTATTAAGAAACACACTAATGTAGAAATAGTTGAAAATACAACCATTCAAATAAAAAATCCCACTGCAATGCTGCAATTTCTAAGAAATGGCGCCGAAGATCGGAGTTTAAAAGATTTAAATTCTGCATAAGTGTCTTGTGCCTCGTTAGTCACAGAGCTACCGGCAGGACGCACTCGATCGGGCCCTGACCGGCCGAAATCGACGGCTATCCCGAAAGCGTGACTTTTGCCCCCGGAATTGACGCGAAACGCGGGTGCCAGTGTGGGGTATTGATCGCGGATGCTCGGGCCCACTTCGGACTCCCTCGGCAAAGTTCGACCGACTTCGGCTTTACTTGAGGGTCGTCATACTTGGTGCAGCCACCGGCCGCCGACTATTTGGTCAGTTGGCGTGTCAACTTTACTGGCATCGAGTTGATTGGAACTTTAATTGGGACAAGGTTACCGGATTGAGTTTGAATCAGTTCGCAATATTGTATTTTGTCCCTATTTGATTATTTTGGATCCACCTGTTAATTTGAATCGTGGTGTAATTTATACCTATAACTACTATTTAATTGTAAAGCTATACGTTATAGTTAAGATGACGTTTCATCCGTGTGGTAGTTTATTTTCTTGTCTGTATTGATTAAATAACTGTCAAGCTGCGAGCAATGTTTATATCGTGTTGAGTAGAACAGATGTTTGTGACAGTTGTGTATACACTGCGTCGAAATTAATGATTCTTTTAACATTATGTATTAATAATTCGGAGCAAGGTCTCCTCATTCGAGCTTTATCGAAAAGGAAGTCATTTCGAATCCAGTCACATAGAAACGCGAAAGCGATCCGATAGCGTGACAGAACTATCGGACTGACGTCTCGCTTCGGTTCGGTATCGCTTCGGAAACGCTTCGCTTTCGCCGGTCTGTTTGACTAAGGCAAACAAGAATTACGTGAAGCAAATGGGTTGAAGTTGACTTTACCTTCTTTTGGGTGATTTTCTCTGGGTACATCACAATCTACTCATGAAGTTCTCGATGGCGGAATACTAATTGTGAGAAGGAATGGGCCATTTTAAACCATGCGGGCCAACCATGTATATCGATACGAACCAGTCGTAGATTCCAATTCACCGAAATACATAATCATAACCAATTTTTTTCAAATAAACCTTGACTTTTATCACAAGAAAAATAAATAAAAGAGACTTCAACAAATATTATCGTGTTGATTCGAAAGAGAAACAAGAAACATCGCATGAATAAAATATTCCTGTCGGCAAACTTGTATTTACAAAAACGTTGCTTTGCTTCAAAGATCTATTTTCGCATTTAGCCTAGATTTCCCGGATCAGCCTTCAAACGTTAACACGGTAGGCTGTAGGCACTCTACAAAATGCCGTGCGCACAATCCGAGCCTACAAATTCGGATACTCGGATATTCGGATATTCGCAAGCTTATTTGCGCCGAAGGCCCTAAGATACCAAACACAATTTTGGCCTGAATGACGAAGAATCGTGCGTTGATAAGCTCAAATATAAGAAGATTGCTATGTCAACTCATGCAAATATATTGTCGTGTAGGTACCTTGCAGACAATTCGATCTAAGAAGGTTTCCAAACGAATTGACGTTTTGTCGTGACCTTTTTTTATTGAGATAGGAAATTTTGGCCTACTGTGTAAAAAAGAGTTTTGTTGACGCTATAACCTTATTTGTCGATAAATAAGTTGGCTGGTATCTGTGTTTTTATTTATTTTCATAAAAATATTTTATGGGACCATACATACAGCTCTCGCTCTAATACTTCGCTTCTTGTTTGTATAAAAAACTTTAGGCACAAATAGTTAAAGTGAAGCTTTTTATAGCCGGCCGATAGAAAATATTTTTATAAAAATATTTGACTTTCAAAACGGGACACAAAAAAATGTCAGCCACGTGTTAAAGGGAGGAAGTAGAAAATAAAAGTGAACTATTTGATCAAACCGTTTTCGAAGTAGAATTTTGTTTTTCTTTATTATTCCGCGCGAGTTGTGCCACAAAACACAATCAAAAGGTTTTCATTTCGGCAACGCACCGGCGCGTACCGGACTGTACCGGTTGGAATCGGACAGAGCCGACTCCCGGATCTGGGTCAGAATATACCCGCGCGGCCCGTATTCGCTTAATTGAAAAAGTTAAATCGGCCATTTCGCAAAATCGTTTTAATTTTTTTTTGTCTTTAGTTCACGAGTGCATCGTCTCTGTGCGTTTTGATTTTTGCCGTTCATTGGACGTTTGAATATTCTAACTTTTATTTCATGCACTCAATGAGGCTGGCAGTCACAAAGTTTTTTTTTGCAAACGATGCCCCACACTTGGGATTTCTTCTGTATCGTGGTTGCGTTTACAATCATAGAAACTCACAAAGACAAACACCCAGACCCGGAACAACTACTTGCAGATCATACAAATATTTGTTCCGTGCGGGGATCGAACCCGCGACTCACAGCGCAGCAGTTCAATTTCTCAGCCACTGCGCCAAACGTGTCATCGAAAAAAGCATGTCCACTAAATAATTATAAATCTTATAAATAATTTAATACTTTGTATAAAAAATGCGACAACCTTTTTTACTAAAGAATAAACAAGATTTACACAGTAAAATTCACTATATGATAAAAAGATGCAGATATAGATAGGATAAAAGTGCAATATACGCTGTCAACACTAAAATGTATGGGATGGTTCAAAAATTCCCAACAATTGTTTAGTGGGCTGTTTATTAGAAAACTTACTATTTTATGTTGTTTATATTAGTGCCTGTAAGAATAGTAAACAAGTAATAAATTAAGCTCGCATGGACTGCGTTGATAGATAGATCGCGCTATGTAAACATAAAGGCAAAACAAGATACTTATTGAAACAAATGTCTTTTTTTTACCCCCACAATTCGCAATAGCATGTAATAATACATGTAAATGATTCATATTTTTAATCAGAAAAACTAAACAAGTAATTTAAACTAAAATTAGTTTAATTTGCAAAATCAAGTGTTAATAAATAACTTCGATAAAAATTATTCATTTAAAATAGGCACATTTATTCCCACACTAGTAGTTTAAAAAAAAAATCCTTACGGAAATAAAACAATGGCAAATAAAACTCTAAGCAGTTTCGCTCCTGAGTTTAGCGTCACACCGTAGGGACGCGAACAATTGTAAAACCGCGAATTTTACAGCATCGTAAAGCAATCATACGGTTTATAACACGACCGTAAAGTTAATTGCAATAAAACTTGATGTCACGTGTCGTTAACTTTAAAGTAAATATGCAGATCGTGGGTTGTATCTAATTGCCTTGGGATACAAATGAATAAAATCGGATATTCGGATATTTATACGAGTTTCAACGAGTTTTAATAGTTATTTATGCAACTGTTGTATAATCAGGGGTATTAAAACACGAATGTGGGTTTATCACACGAGGCGTAGCCGAGTGTGATAATAGTATCACATGAGTGTTTTAATACCTAATTATAACGGTTGCATACAAGACTTTATCTACAATCATGCTGTGAATCCTCTATAAAAGATTCTCATAACATACCATATTCGCATACCATATTCGAGTGAAAAAATGGCGGGATATAACACGATAAGAGAAGTTGTTCTTTTTTCAAAATTTTAGCGATCTGGTGGTGAAAATGTCATTGCATGAGAATGTTCTTTTTTTGAAATTCATTATAACACGCGTTTGGATGATATAATGATCATTATATCATTGAGTGTTTTAATGTTGGCAATAAGCTAATTGTTATAGGTTCTTTTATAGAGGATTAATAGCATGATAGTAGATAAACTTTATTATGATCCCATAGTGTCCAATGTAAGCAATGGAGGGTTGTTTATTGTAACTGTTAAAGTATATTTAGCAATTTCATTAGTACGGTGTAGTGATTTTGTAAAGAATCATTTTATTTCAAATTACCTTAACCTTTCGTAAAATCCTTGGGTTTTAAGGGGAATTTTCACCGGTATTTGATAAATCCCTTTGATCTTAAATTTTCTTTATTTCGTAAATCAGTTCCACGAAATCAGAGAGGCAACATTATTCAAATAGAGTTAGTTTGTAAAACGAAAGCGATTTTGTCTAATTTTTGCGAAAATCTAACAGAAGTGGAAGCGCACATTTTTAGAATGTTAAATAGTCTTCTCACACAATTAGTTAGTTCAAAGGGTGTTCCAAATTTAGTACCCGAACTTCTCTAATTTTTTTTTATGATCTTTTTATTTGAGTTTGAAAAGCGGTTCAATGGGTCTCATTAAAACTCTTAGACATCCGAAAAGGAGTTCATGAAAGGAATTCCCGAGAGAGCGGTTCATTTATTTGTTCCGTTCATTACTTAATATTTAATTTTTCCCCGAAACGGGGCCGTTTTGAAAGGCCTTCGGGCTTCATCGAAAGAATTTTCCAATAATCGGCGCATTATTGAATAAGCAACTCGGTTTTGTGATGAAGAATTTGATGATTAAAACTTATTTAATGGTCCCTCTGTATTGGGAGAAAAAAAGAGTTTTGGGTGCTTTAACAAAAATAGCTTTTTAAATATGTATCGGTTATTAAAGAATTCTTATTTTAAAATGTTTACAATAAAAATAGGATTGTAAACGTTAATAAGGGTTACTCTTAGAAATTACGAGTATTACGCATAGTATTTCTTGTAATTTCTTAAATCTTACTGTTTGTTAAGAAAATCGTAGATATCATAAATAAACCTTTCTTTTTTGAATGAACTCGACTCAAAAACCAAAAAAAAAGGATAAATTAATCTTATTTTTCTTACATGCATACTAGAATTTTGTCATCTCCAGGTAAATTAATTAAATCATCCAAATAGCAATAAACCGATAAAATGATTATAAAGCATCAGCTACAAATCCAAACAGAATGGGACCAAACGACAATTATTCTGCATCGAACAAAAACAAAATTCGGACTTTAAACCTCATAGTAATCAGTGCACACACATCAAAGAAAAATAAATGCCAACCGAATTGAAAAACTTCTTCTTTTTGGAGTCGGTTAAAAATATTATACGAATAGCAATTTTAAAATTCTCTAGGATAAAATAATAAAAGCCAATTCCAGTATTTTAGAATATGCAAAAAGGTAGATTAACTAGAACGATTTTTATCCGCTCTTAAAAACACGAAATTGCCTTTCCTGATCTCAGTAGGTAACTAAATTCTAAGCAGAGGAAACGAACATAATTCATCTTCTCTTCCGCCCTTCCTAAATTAAATCCATTCATATTTCGAATACACGACAAGACACCGAACATGAATAACAATTTAGATCGAAAAATACTGGCCGAAAATAAATTACCGCCAAAAAAAGAAGATGGCGGATGACAGCCATGATTATTAGTAACGAAAATCTATATACAAAATTTGAAACGTCTGTCTATCTGTCGGATGAATTTCCAGACGGCAAAACTCCCTCGACACGACGATTCGAGTGAAATATCAATTTCCTACCCAGTGGCCGCACAGACCCCGTTCATTTATCAGAAAGCAGTGTACGGGTTAAATAAAATATCCTACCTAATGTACGTACGTAGTTTTTTATTCTGTAGGGGCAAGTGCTTTACCTATGGACATTTTCCAAAAAATGAAACAAAACATTTTTTAAATCTGAACTAAATAATTTTATTTATTTTTTAATAAATCACCAGTCTTACATAATAATCAGCCTTTCTTAAAAATCAACTTAAACCTCGAAATGAATTATACTCATAAAAATAATCAACTTTTCTTAAAAACTACGGTTTTGTCCACAGGTTCATAACTCAATTGTTCCTATGGACAGCAAAGTTGTACCTATGGACTATGTTGTACCTAGGGACGGAACTCTTTAATATAATAAAATTAAATAAAAAAAACAAAACAATAGACCTCTAAAAGGTGTTTTTGTTTTAGCCGATGATGGCTTTATTGATGAATAATATTATTCATAAGCTTTACGACATTCTTCAAATAAATTATTAGTAGATTCATCACTAAAGCTATCATCTGCTAATACAAAGCAAGCCATGCATACAAAACTTCCACTCTCATCGTCAGAATCAAAATTCTGTCTGTGTGACTGTGGAACACACTTAATATGATAATTATGATGGCATAGACTACATTTAATCATTTTTTTATTATCTTTGGCATAGATTTTACATTTCGAACACATAACATAGGATAATTTTTCATGTTTTAATATTTCAAAATTTTTCGTAAGCGACTTTGAGCAACTGGCGCACCTGAAAGCGGGATTTCCGTTATTGTAGAGGAACTAGTATTAGCTATAGAAGTACTTGGTTGAGAAATATCTATAGTAGTAGAGATAATTTTAGTGATTTTCGTGTTAGCTTTCTTCTTAGTGGTCTTTTTTAAAGAGTCATTTAATATAGCATCCTTTTCTGGCGTATCTGTTAAAATTCTTGTTCTTCCAGGTTTTCTTCCTCGTGCAGCAGCTTTTCGCGGATTTGCTTTAATAAACGGGCGTACGGTTTCGGGCGTAATTATTGCTGGAGTTGGCAAAACAGGTTCTCCCGAATGTAGCTGGTAATCATTTTCAATAGAAATATTGAGTTCAGAAGCAGGATCATTTTGAATTTTATTTTGACAATCTAATTGTAATGGCAGTGTTGTTAAAGTCTCTTTATTTTGGCTTGGTTCTGGACGATCAGTTACGTATGAGCATAAAAAGTCTTCTTCTGAGAAAATATCCCTGTTGAATGGATATATGCCTGAAACTTCAAAACCTTTCACTATATTTTTTGGTGAAAATGAGACTCCATATGCTTCCCCTGCTATTTCTGCTACATCGTAAATAGTAATGGGTTTACCAGGATGATTGAGCATCCATCTATCTGCAGCTTGACTGAATTGGGCTTTGAAAGGCCCAAAAACTGTCCGATCTAATGGTTGCAACCGGTTTGATGTATGTGGGGGCAGCGTCAAAAGGATGATTCCATTTTCTTTTGCTTGGTCAATAATTTCTATGGAAATATGGGTTTCGTGATTATCCATTATTAAGAGAACTGGATCATCTTTACAAGGTTTGGCAATTTCGATAAAATGGGCCAAAAACTTTCGGAAAATTGGCTCTGTTGACCATCCAGACTGATTAGCAACACCCAGTGAACCTGGTGGAGCTCCTTTCAACATGTGGTCTTTGAAGAAAACCCTTGGAAAAATAAATACTGGAGGGATGGAGTTACCAACAGCATTGATGCAGGCAATCATTGTAGTATTCACTCCTCGTTCTCCTGACGTCATTTTTCCGAGCTGGCGTATTTCTTTAGGGGCCAACACTCTGCCTGGCTTGTGAACCGTGGACACACCAGTTTCATCTACATTATATATCGAGCCTGGTGCAAAATTATATTTTTTCATAACAGATTCTAAATTATTGAAAAATGCTGTCACATTAAATTTATTAAAACTAGTCGATCTTGCTATACTGATTGCTTCGGGTTTACGCAGTGATAATTCTGGAAACCGCTGTCTAAAATTTCGCAGCCATCCAATTCCAGCCATCTTGTGTAATTCCCAGCTACTAGGTATATTTTTATTCGCTGTTGATACTGCATATTCATAAGCCAGTTCTCTGCATTGTTTTGTAGTCAAACCTACATGTAGAAATGCAGCCTTTCTTAAATATTTATTCAGCAACGCCTCTTCTTCCGGAGAAAATACCTTCCTTACGTCATTTTTTAATAATTGAAAAGAGTCTTTTTTTAAATCTTCGTTTTCGTGAAGCTTCAAATATTTGAAAATAGTAGATTTTGGTATTTTGAATTTAGCAGCAACTTTTCTGAGGGAATTCCCTTCTTTCGCTTCGTGAACAGCTTCTTTTAGGGTTTCTAAACATATACCTTTTCTTTCTATACCGGTCTTACTACGAGGCACTGAAAAATACAAGATACAACTAATTAGAAAGATTTATAAAAAAATAACCTGAACTGTCCATAGGTACAAACACAATTTTGTACCTGTGGACAGTCCATAGGTACACACAGTTGTTTGTCCATAGGTACAAATTTCCGCAAAAAAAAACATAATAGGTCTATGGCCACCAGTACATTGGTTAAAGCTTTAGTTAAAATCAAGAAAATAAGCTAGAAACAACAGAGACCACATTGCACATACAGGGTGTCCCAAAACTCAACGTCAAGCCGAAACGGGGTGACAGGATTGATCATAACCATCACGAGAAAAATCTGAAAAAAAATCTATCCCATGCAGTTTGTAAATTATGGGCATTTTAAGAAAAACCTAGAAATTTGATCAAACTGTACCATTTTTCGGTTATTGTGGTTATTCTTTTTTATTTTTGTTCATTTGAACTTTGGAAACGTAATCCTAAATAACATTTCTAGAATCCCAATAAAAAATAATGACACAATTGCCTCAAGTTTCCGAGAATTGAGACTATTTGTTAAACTACGAATTTAAAATTTTCAAGATTCGTCGACTTTGACAGGCCCTCCTATAAAAAAAATGTACTAGAGTGCCTTGGCAAGTGGCATTAAAAGTTGGCGCATTTAATCAGAATTCTAAAATGGTACAATACTTGTTAGTTCCATACAATAGAAAAGAGTAAAAAAATTAAAACCTCAAGTAACCCGATTTTTGCTATCACATTTTACTCAGTTAAAATGTTTTTAATTCGCACAAGCTCTAGGTAGGTTCTTAATTTTAAGACAAAATGATGAGAGAGATGGATAATGGGTATGGGTACGCATTTCGCAGTGCAAGTAAGAGATTTCCTTGACCAGGAATATCCGGGAAGGTGGATTGGACGTTCAGGCACTATCTTGTGGCCCGCCCGTTCACCAGATTTAAATCCCCTGGATTTTTTCTATTGGGGAGTTCTCAAAGAAAAATTTTACTCAAAGCCCATTGATCACGTAGCCGACCTACGTGAACGCATTTCTCAAGCAGCTGAGGCGATCAACTCTCGAAGATATGCCCGACTTATAAGTAGATCTTTTTTAAGAAGATGTAGGGCTTGTATTGAGGCTGATGGTAAACAATTTGAACATTTATTGTAATAAAAATGTTTTTTCTCTATCTGACTTTTAGTCCAACAAACCTAATTATTTTACTAACTTTTTTTCACTTTGGTAAAAGTGGCGTCACTATCTGTCTCGCTCACTCATGACAAACATACCCATTATCCATCTCTCTCATCATTCTGTCTTAAAATTAAGAACCTACCTACAGCTTGTGCGAATTAAAAACATTTTAACTGAGTAAAATGTGATAGCAAAAATCGGGTTACTTGAGGTTTTAATTTTTTTACTCTTTTCTATTGTATGGAACTAACAAGTATTGTACCATTTTAGAATTCTGATTAAATGCGCCAACTTTTAATGCCACTTGCCAAGGCACTCTAGTACATTTTTTTTATAGGAGGGCCTGTCAAAGTCGACGAATCTAGAAAATTTTAAATTCGTAGTTTAACAAATAGTCTCAATTCTCGGAAACTTGAGGCAATTGTGTCATTATTTTTTATTGGGATTCTAGAAATGTTATTTAGGATTACGTTTCCAAAGTTCAAATGAACAAAAATAAAAAAGAATAACCACAATAACCGAAAAATGGTACAGTTTGATCACATTTCTAGGTTTTTCTTAAAATGCCCATAATTTTCAAACTGCACGGGATAGATTTTTTTTCAGATTTTTCTCGTGATGGTTATGATCAATCCTGTCACCCCGTTTCGGCTTGACGTTGAGTTTTGGGACACCCTGTATAATCTATCAGTTTTGTTCTATAATTTAATGGTAAAACTTATTCAAATACAGCTAAAAAACTTACTTTTTCGGTCAAAAACTTTCTGCGCCGGAATAACAAAAACAACACGGGAAAAAAAAGATGGCGATATGTCAAATCTGTCAACCATAGACAAATACTTACGGCTGCGTTCAAATTAGAATTTTAGGGTTGCCCGTTTCCCCAGAATTAACGGTGTCCACAGGTAAAACCGTCCATAGGTACAGCACTTGCCCCTACTATCAATTTCATAATTACATTTCTATTTTGTTGGGAGTTTGGTGTGGTTTTAACAGTATTATGTTACTTTGTGCACTTTTTTGGTGTTTTCTCGATATTAAAAACTTCGTTTTTAAAATTGAGGTAGGTATACAATTATATTTATAAATGTACATCAAATAAATCCTCTTAACTTTTTCCTTTATTCCTCTTGAGATTTATCTGAAAGGGATTCGCGATTAGTTTTCTTCCGTTGAGTCTCTTTTTTTCTATTAGAACTTTCCTATACCTTAGAGCAGGGAAGTGACAATCACTTTCAAGGTTTTATTCTGATAGATTGTCACGTTGTCTACCAATTCCAAGAACACTCAGTGACAATATCATCTCAAAACACGAGAAAAACAAATGAAAACCGTTATAAGAATTCTTCCCGAAGCGGGAAGTCGCATCGCAATTTATTTTTCTTCAGTCTTTATCTATTAGCCGGGTTCCGACAATAACTATTTGTTATTGCAGCCCCCACTTTCGCTTTTAACGGGAATTAGAGGGGCCACTAGTTGTTTTAGTTGATGTTGCCGTGAAAAGGTTCGATTTTCTTGCCTTTATTCTTTTTCTGGAGTAAAAAAGGCGTTTGATAGAATGCTTTTTTTTTTTTTTTTTTTTTTAGGGTGGCAAAATCATCAAATGAGTCCTCCCGCCCTGGGCGGGGCGGAAGGGACTGTCAGACTCTTACTGACTAAAATCCACCCGTGTTTCTTCGGATGCCCTTTACGTTCCGGGGCCGCGGTATCCTGGATTAAGAAAAAAGCCGCGACCCCAGCAGGCATTTGGCCCCGTAAGGGGCCCCGTCGGTGACGTGTGAAACACGACGCGCCACCTACCCGGGCTTGGTCCTTGGTCGGACGGCGAGCTTACCCATTACTCACCGTCCGCAAGCCCGCTCCGCCGCTGTGCCCTCTGCTGTTCAGAGGGACACGCGTTGGAGCATCCACCCGACAGGCTATTCGCATACGGGCAAAGAGACCCCTTAGGCACACAGTGCCTTAAAGAGTTTTTGCCCGCATCCCAGGGTGCACCGGCCCGAAAAACTGGTCTTCCCCCCGGACGTATCCGAAGGGGAACTCCAGTCCACGGGCGCACGTGGAGGTTTCCTGTCTTAGCACCCCTTGATAGAATGCTGCTAGAGTATTTTGTAGGTTATTGTAGAACTATTGAGAGATAAAAGTGTGTATAGATGTTTTAATCAATAAACCTTTCACATCTATGAATAGTTACATTTGTGTAGGTGGCCTGTATTATTCATATTTCTATTGAAGTCGTCTTATATTTACAATTGATAAGTTGTGTTATTGTTCAAGATCATAATATTATTATCAATCTTCTAGCCCCACATATGTAAATTATTGTTGTAAATAATAAATAATATTTATTTATTACAAAATCGAATAGTTATTACCGACAATTCCTAACTAAAACTAGTAGTGAATGGGAATTTAAGTATAATTGTGTGTTTTACTTTTTCACGTCTCAGCCACTTAACCGATCATCCTGAAATTATTTCACATACGTTTTCAGATACATACTCGTATCATCCCGAATAAAGTAATGGTCCGATAGATCCTTATAACGACGGCACGTGTCTCCGAATTGAAAGAGCAAATACGCGATAAAAAGTTAGTAATTAATAAATATGAATTGCGGCGTAAATTATAATACGGCAACACTTTTTTTAGCATGGTAAAATCATCAAATGAGTCAGCCAGGGCGGGAGGGACTGTCAGACTTGTACTGACTGAAATCCACGAAGTCCTTCAATAGCTCTTTACGTTCCGGAGTCACGGTAGCTCATTAGTACCGCCGCCCGCTACCCCGGCAGGCTTTGGCCCCCCTCTTAAGGGGGTCCCGTCATTGTGCTGACACTCTCTGAGGCGCGCGTGGAACACAACGAACCGTCGACCTGGGCATGGTCCATGATCGGACAGCGAGTCACCCATTACTCGCCGCCCGTATGCCTGCCCGGCCTACGGTGGCCGGAGAGCGTCCTGCGATGTTGCAACTCTAGATAATAATATTCAAATACTCTAAAGTCAGTTCAAGTTTGAAAAATGCTATCTACTAGAAACCTAATTCTGAAATTCCCTTTACAAATGATAAGTACGAGTCTCATATACAATTTATGTGCAATCTCTGTCTGCACGTGCAGTTGAATTTTTAGAAAACTCGCTACTTTGGTTTCCACTATGTTTAAAAATTACGACCGACTAAACTTGTTCGAATCACATTGTGAATCCTCCATATTCTTTCTATATTCATTCTTTTATTCCCAAAGGTCGCATACTTTTAGTTCTAGCAGAGATAGCACAAAAGTTTGACGATTAAAGTTGCATGTAGTTTGGTTTGCAACATCTATCGTGTTTACAGCATAAAATCACGATTGTAAAACTTAAGGGGGCAAAACTACAAATATAGTAGGTTCCTACGCCGATATATTACTACACTATGTGCGTGGGATCACCTGCGCTGAGTTCAGTAATAATATATTAAAAAGTAGGAGAAAGAAAACATCGTGAGGAAACCGGCATGTCTTCGAACCAAAAATTCGTAGACATCTCGCCATCTCCAATCCGCCCTTAGCTTGTGTGGTAGATTATGGGCCACTCCCTCTAACAGAGAGGAGGCCTATGCTCCAACAGTGGGAACACTTACGGGCTGATAATGATATTAAAAATATAATATTACAAGAATAAAACTCAAACATACATAAACGCATAAGATGTGTTATAAAAATATTAAGTAAATAATATACCCCACTTCCTGTCTGACTCTGGAATCAAATCCACAATACAAACACTAGATAAATTAATCAGTAAGTATTATTAGTAGGATAGTAAAATAATTTAAGTTATAGTCCATATCTTAAGTAATCTTCATAAACTAAACAACAGAACGTCGATAATCTGTTGAGGTGTCATACGTCAGCTAGCTTACTCTAAGCATTATACTGCGGTGCAAGCTGCGCTTAATAATTTTAGCTTAAAAGCTCTTCTCACTCCAGCTCACGTGTGAAGGTTCCGGAACTTAGTCGCTTTTTAATCCAATTTTTGGCTCACGCAAAGTTAAATTTTCGAATGAATTTTAATTTTAAAATATTTTATTACACGGTAAAGGTGGGTCATGACTCTATGTATATGAACGCCAGTGTACTTTTACATCCTACAACTGTATAGGTATTTTTGACTGACTCATTCTCTGGACACACAGTGTACTCTCCTCTGTGACGAAAATAAATACTGGCTTTATAGTGTACACCGACATATTAAAAAAAAATCCTCTTACACAAATAATTTTGTTAAAAGCTTTCCTATATGGAGCTTTTTTTTCTAATACTGTTTGATTTTCCAATGGGTTTTATAGAGCACTCGATAATCCTAAAACTATTACAATATCACGCGTATCGCAGATTTTTTTCCACATCCGGGATTGATATCCCTATATTGATATATTGAATTTGTTTGTTGTGAACGATTCAGGTATTAAAACAAACAATCAGAAGGTATTTGAAAAAAAAAAAACTTTTTAAGAAACATGTATTTATAATATTTCAATATGTTTCCCGTACTTCTAGAAAAATACATTGTCAAGTATCGTATTAATGAAAATAACATTCCCATTCAGAAAATAATCTAAAAAAGAAAAACAAAAAAAATGGCGCATATACCACACAGGAAACGAATACACCTCTTAAACGGCGCGTCCCCGTCGGAAGTCGGCGTACTAAATCACAGGTCGCCTCGGCCCATGTATAATTCAGGAGGTCGAACGCGACACCCAACATACACACATAATTCGACCAAAAGCCGAAGAAGATACCGTATACGGCAGGACCGGTCAGCGTGCCGACCAATTTTACGGTCTACTGCCGCCAACCGGCCGATTCAATTTCGGCAAAAATTTTATTCGTCCGAATTCGAGCGTACAAGTGAAATTCTATCGATGGTCGTACCATTCCCTTGACGTTTTCTAGTGGCCTTTGCTTTGGCTGAGTCGTTAGTAGACCATAAATGTTCCTTTGATCAATCGTTTGTCCAATTCGTTAACGCGCAGGGTGATTTTGTGTTGGGGTGTTAATTTGGTATATAAAATAACCGTCTAAGTTTACTTTCTGAGTTTTGACTTTGATCTTAATTGGTCATGAACAAATAATGAATAGTGAAATGTTTCTAGTAATCAATAAGTTCGAAAGAATAATATTTTTGATGTATGTTGCATGCATGTCGGCAGCTTAAGTCATGAAGGGCATAAGCGACTTTTCAGTAATTTTTGCACTTAAACTCGAGCAAAAATGTGAGTTATTTCCAGTGTTCTGGAATTTCAAACTTTGAAGTGCACTCCTGAATAAAATAGTTTTTGTCACTTATCACCAAAATTATTTTGAACCGTCGATATGTAAATACGACACATATTCTTTTGGCCTTTCAAAATAAACATTCTTTTACTGGCAGATAGATTAGAATCATTTTGGAGCTTAACCGTAATCATTTTCATCATTTGCCTGCCTTTTCCCAATTATATTGAGGTCGGCTTCCAGTCGAACCAGATGCAGCTGAATTTCAGTATCTTACATGGAGCGACAGCCTATCGGACCTCCACAACCCAGTAACATGGGTAATACAATACCCTATGGTAAGACTGATTGTAAACTTTCAGGGCTTCTGACTAACAGTTACGACTATCAAAGATCTACAAATGACAGCCGGGACCAGCGGCTTTACTTGCTTTCCGAGGCACGGAGGAAACTCGCTATGACAGATGGTCACCCATTTACAGACCAACCTCGGCAGCGCGGCTTCACCCGGAAGATCGGCCTGTACGTCTGAATGTTTGTTTATAATTTTCTGGTCCAACTACAGTCAGTAATATAAATACGTCAAGTGAACCCTATTTCGCCATTTATCAAACGAAATCAAAATACGATAACTCAATTGAATTCCCTCTCAAACATTAAGAGATTTCATCATCAATATTAATATAACTCCATCAACAGTCGGCACCATATTTCAAAATATTAATTAATGTGTATCCAAAACACATTGAGTGAAAAAAAAATGTCGCACAAAGTATAGGAGGGAAAAATGTTAGAATAGAATACATAAGGGTGTCGTCAAGATATGTGAAATTATTTCGTCCCCTACTTCAATATCATTAATCAAACGTCGAAACCTATTCAATGGGGTGGTGAAAGATGCAAAGCAATCGCATGTCTCTCCGAACTGAATTTATTGTGTAGAACAATGGTTTCCAAACTTATTGTCTGTGACAGAAAAAAAAACATATTCAGCCCCTCGGGAAATCGACTTTATAATTTTTTAGTTTTGTAGGACGTGTTAAATTTTTTATTTTACTTTCAAATGCAACTGAAAGTCACCTTTAAGAATTAGATAGATATTTGTTTAGAAAATATTTTATTGTACTCTAAAATAACACAGCTATTACTATTTCACAGCAATAGATATATTTGTAAATTACATAATGTTATTTTTCTATAGGTAGGTACAACGTCTGTCTTATCACAGATATCTTCCAGATAACCTTTCAATTAACTAAACGAACTTTACCAAGAGGTGATAGTCAATGGTACGCTGCAAATAAATACACACAAGTATAATATAAGCATGGGCTTTTCACAAATATTTCATTTCTCACAATATTCGACGTACTTATTCATTACAATAAAGTTTATTTTGGATTATAGCTGTCAGAAGTAACCAAAGCATTAAAATATACAATCAATATAATATGGAATACTTGCAAAGTTTTGAAATCAATATTAAAGTCTAGACATTTAAATTAAACCATTTAA
Source organism: Agrotis puta (assembly GCA_943136025.2). NCBI lineage: Eukaryota > Metazoa > Arthropoda > Insecta > Lepidoptera > Noctuidae > Agrotis > Agrotis puta. The sequence continues at coordinate 3,866,141 of OW964176.2, read as the reverse complement.
ATAGTGTATTTGTCAAACAGCCTTTGACTGTAACAGAAAAATAAATAGCAATTTGAAAATAGAACATTTCACGCTATCATATCGCGTGTCATATCTAAGCTCGTATCAATGGTTTTACAAACTGTAGTTATGCAATTGTGACATGTACACTTACGAGCACTAAAATGTATATACATAGTACAATAGGGTATTTTACTGTATAATTAAATTGAGAATCTGTTTAGTCCGTCATTTAGAATATTGAAAAATAATGGACACGTATTTTTTTTTAAATCAGTGAATATTGACAAAGATAAAACGCTTCCAAATTCGGGAGTGGGGTCTTGTGACGTCACAATGCTTGTAAAATTGTACCGACCGAGTGACGTCAGTTGAATACCAGTATTTTACATGGAGCGACTTCCTATCTGACTTCCACAACCCAGATAACATTAGATAATACCCCTTGGTAACATTGGGTGCGAGACTGTCATACCTACTTGTAACGACTGCTGTCAAAGACTTATATAAATGGCAGCCGGGACAGATAGGCTATTTTCGTTTTCGAGGCAAAACGAGAAAAAAGCTAAAAATTAGTAAGTGTAGTAAGTAAACATATTGGTGCTCGCGACTGTACTTATAACAAACGGTACGCTAATGGTGATAGTTGACAACCTCGTTAGGTATTACAGGTGACGTTTGGAACTGCAGTCACAACAAACATGCATTTTAATGATGAGTTCCATATTAAGTCATTGTATTCAAGTATCTTGGATATCGTTAATGGTGTATTTGTCCCTAAATCGAATAGCACACACTACACGACACTTATATAGATCTCTCTCAGACAAACATAGGTAGACTGTAAGTAGCTGACACACCCACAGGCCGGACACACCAGCGACCTGTGGACATCCCCAATGTAACAAATGAACCAGGGAAATAAACAACTTTCTATTCTATTCTATTCTCTAAATCGAAGAACGCAATTATTTATTTAAAGTCTAACTGACTAACATGCATCACACCTAGGCCACACCCAAATGATTTCTTAAAGGAAACCGATGTTGTATTTTTTACTAAAGCATGCTTTTAAATTTCCCTTGAAACAACTACATTTTAGTTTTGTTTAGCGTCAGTAAAACCGGTCACCGGCAAAAAAGGAGACCTATCCTTTTTTGAGATAGTAAACTCATCAGATGAGTACTCTTGCCCTGAGTGGAACGGAAAGGACTGTGTGAATATTACTGACTAAAAGTCCACCCTGTTTGGCATTAGGACTCCTTTTTTTGGCGTGGTAAAATCATTAAATGAGTTCTTCCGCCCTGGGTAGATTGGAAGAAACTATCAAACTCTGACTAAAAATTTACCTTGTTCTTTCAACCTTTACGTGCCAGGATCACGGTAACCTGCTTTATCAGTCCTGTGAAAAAAGCAACCTATACTTAGTGCAAAAGGCAAATTTAGACATTTATCCTTTATAGCTACCAAATAACTAAAATTTATCTTAACTGTGCTATTTATTCCAGATTATATTTTATTACAGCCATATCAATTAACCTAAAACTGTCCTACACTTTATCTCCTAAATGACAATTGAGAACAATTCCAATTATTTGGAAACCGCTGTCTAATAAGCTAGCTGCAAGTAGGCATAATATTCGCGAGGGTCCCTATCAATAGTAACAACTGCCAACCCTCATAATTTACTTTTTGTTTGAAGTTACGGGTCATGAGGCAAACGTTATGTGTTTTCGTTATGATTTTAATTGTGTAGGCACAATCTGTTATTTTTGTTAACTCGTATTTTACGTTTCTGTGTAATTAATTTACTATTCCGAAAGTTTTAGGTTAAATGTTAAACAAAAACAAACAATGTACAAACTAGAAATATGTCTGTGCATATTTCTACTGTTCCTTAAATAAGATTAGAAGCGATTTTGTTGGCATTCGATTTGTTAAAAGATCGAATGATATTCATGTAATTATGGTAGCATTTGGATAAGCAAAGGTGTGTAAGTATTTAACAGAAACAGTAGATAATAATTTAGAACACCGGACAGTGTACGACATCAAATAAAACTCATTACTCAGCAGACTTCAATTAATATCTGTGGAGATTATAAGACAGACCGTTTTTTCAATATATTATTTAGATTATGATTTGTGCTGCTATTTGCCCAGCATTAACATTGACATCTTATAAATAAAATAAAATAATGATAATATAATATTAATACCCATCATGCAAACATGGGTGTTTGAGTATGTGTGTTTGTTTCTATGTTTGTAAACCCACGAGACAGGAGAAGTTCCTATGTGAGGCAACGTTTTTACATAAAAAAACATAGTTTCGCTAGCCAATCTAAGTTGACCCTGTTAATAGAACACTCTCACTTGAAACACGAGCACCTCTAAAACTCATTCAATATAATCATTGCTATACTAAATCCATGCCATTATTCAGCCAATCCACAACAAGATACGATCGGCGATAAAGACGAAGCTCGGTCATAAACGACTCTTAAACAATATCCTCCCACTCTTAGCTCTTAGAGACGTCGTCCACCGCAACTTCTGCAGCGATGCGATAGAAAAATGCCCGCGATACTATCGCTATGTTTTTTTGGGACTATCCCGCTACACCATTGCAAAACATATTCTTCGTACTCCTCCACTATTCTTTTCAATTTAATTTCATTGCAGGATCCAAGACAGGTAAAATCGTTTTCCGGGTCACGTCGAGCTTCATTGTCTCAGCGCTTTTCTGGAGGTTGCCACTGTAGATTCTGGCTTTCAGGAGTTGAAGTGATTTGGGAATAGTGTGGTCGGTTTGTCCCAAAAAAAAACCATTGCAACTTAAAAGCCAGAATCAACAATGGTGATCACCAGAAAGGTAGGTAATGAAGCATGACGAAGTACCGGAGTTTGAATTTAACTGTATTAGATTCCGTAATGAAATTATTCAGAATAATAAGAAGAATACTGGAAGAGCAGGGTCTCTATGCGTTTTAAATACCTTTGCCCACGTAACAATGCTGTTGTGTAATGCGTTTCAGTCGCAATGCAAAATGCCACGATGAAAACATTCATTTTCTGATGTCGTCAGAATCAATCACGCGTTAGCATCGTTTCTGTCACGCATTGGAAATGCGACTGAGATACGATACCGACGATAAAGAAGCGTGTATAAGAAACGTGTGACAGTCTACCAGCCAGCAGTAATTTAGATCGATGTTGCATATTTATTTTCCTTCCATACTTCTCTAATACTCGCTTTGATAGTATCGCTACAAAAAGTAACCGTGGACGAGGGTCATTACAAGCTACGAACAGTTATAGTGATGACATAACGATAGAAATTCCCCGCAGTTAGCGGCATCCGTCGCAGAATTAGGTAGTAACTCTAATGGGTCCAAGTTACCCGCTTGATTCGGGTCTTAGAATATATGGGTCTTTGGCAGAAAGGGAATTTATAGACTAGGTTATAAGTTTTAGGTTGTTAGTTACGCTAAGTGACTAATGTTGTAGAAGTCAAAGACTTTGAGCTCATAAAAAAAAATATTTATCCCAAATGTTACACCTGAGATATATTTATTTGAAAAAGCTGTAGCAATCAAATCGTTGTATTTTATAAATTGAATTTTATGATTCTCTGCTTTCATCTAATCAACTTTTCAAAGTACAAACATAGAAGTGTTTTCTATATATATATCTAATTGCTGTGAAGCTCCAGAACCTATAGGCAGAATTCGAATAGATATCTTAAGTAAAACAAAGTGCGTTTCAAACTTCGGGTACGCATTTGTGTGAAATTGATTATTCTAAAATAAAACAGTTGAAATGGATATTAAATTCAGTCAGTCAGTCCTAGTCACTGGGTAGCCGTAAAGTTAATTTAAATAAATAAATAGATAGGTTATTCTTAATTTTTAAGATACCCACTAGGGCGTAAACATTTTTGATGACAAATATAATAAAAGTACAGCATGTATGAAAAAAGGCGAGAGAGAACCTATAAAAGTTTAAGTTTTCTTTAAGATTTATGAAATCGAATCTGTTTCAAGCACTGAGTTGTTCTTATTTTCATTGTCTTTTAACGTAAAATTTATATTTTCATTCACAATTTAATTGTTATTCAAGCAGTATCTTTAGACAGATGGTTTGAAAACTTTATCTATAGAAATCCGACCAAAAACCTCAGCTAGATAATAATATTAAAGTTGTCAGACACATTAATCCTATTCAAGCCTTTATTACACAAAAAAAAAAATCACTTACGTTGTCCCACACATGAAAATGGAAAACCCGAATTTTAATCACACTCTTTGTTTAAAAACCTAAGCCCACAAACCATTGTTCTAAAGATTTAGCCATGTTTAATATACCATGTGCCACCCTAAGGTCATAATTTCTCGTATTTTCGGGCCCAGGGGTTAGGCAAGTTATTTATAAAGCAATTAAAACGTTAACTGGAACCTGTAGATAAGGAGATCGATTGGATTGTAACACCCTTTTGGGCTTTTAGTGCGCAGACGTCTGCTGGACAATGAATTTATTGTTTAATTAACTCCGTTTGGGAATTAATTGTTGGCTATTTTTTTTTTGTTTTTGCTGAGCGTAAATGTGAGTTTTGGTTTGCAAACAGTTTTCAAATTTAAGCTTTTTTTATTTAAGTCCAGTGGCATTTATTTGGTGATTTCATAATAAAATAAGTACATGTGACCTCGATATGAAAAAAAAACTGATGGATGACGCCATATTGTTATGTTATGCACGCTTTTCAAACACTTGCAGGCTTATCAAAGAAAATAACATTAATAAGATGATAAAATACGAGTAGTTTTATTAAAAATTAATTTGAACAAAGTATTTTTGCCAAAAATAATTTTCAACTGACTGTTTGAACAACGTGAGGTCATTGACGTTTTAGTTCTTATAGTGGTCGTGGAACTACAAAACTATATACTCGTTAAACATTGACATAAATATATCTACCATTTGTACATACCTACTCAGTATTCGCCATATTGTTTGCTAATTCCTATTCCAGACATTCAGATTGTTAGCTTCCAATATCACGTTACCATTTCTTTGGCTTCCTCCTACATACCAATAATAACAATACTGATATTGGTCTATTGACTTTACATAATGTGTTCTTATTGTCACAAACAATCTATTTAAATGTAGGCGGTTCTGGTTCCAAAAGGGATGCTGGAATACAGCTTTTATGAGAAAAATCTGGAAAGAGAGAGAAGGATAGTAAACTGGATTTTCGTAAGAGAAGCATCTCAGTTCAAAATTGTTTCATTCATTCTCCGCAGAAATATTGTTCGAGATCAAACTGGACCTTACCTTAGCTGCCTCACAAAATAGGAAAGATAATAATTAATCTAGTAACAACTTTTGGGCCTCAAAGGAGCTAACTCAAGCAACTTTTAGCTCCTTTATCACAATATATCCCTCGTAGCCGTAGTCTCAAACATCAAAATCTACATCAAACATAGCAAAACAAAAAACGATGTGTTGCACTCTGGGAGTGCCAGCAGAAGTGAAAACTTCAATAGTAATAAACAGACACGAATATTCGCGCAATCTCCCTGCGCCGTCTTACGAATTTTCGATCAGGTCACGTGTCCTGACGCGAATTTATAATTTTTTACCCATTCCAAAAAAAGTGCACAACGCCGCTAAAGAAGTTTTCACTTCAAAAAAAAACTGTCAAGCTACTAAGTAGGACCAACGGACAGAGATAAATACACTGTCCTACCCAAAATTAGACCTAAAATTGGTTCACTCACAAAACCAGATTAACTAATGACTAGAATAGCCTACTCACTGAGATAGCTCCATAGATAGTCGTGGGGTTAGCTCCTACGCCAAAACACATCCCTCACAGCGCTGACCCGTAAATCTCAACCCCACATCAGCGGGCCTGGAGCTAAACGTCAAACCCCGTAATATCGTCGATTAGCGAGGCAACGGGGTCGCGCGACCAAAAAACAGCCAACCTCATAACTGATGGAGGACATCGCTCATACGCACAATGATTAAGCGAACAATTTATTTGTGGGACAAACGTTTTGGACCGCCAGTTATTGTACGTATTTATAACAATGGGATTCTGCGTGGATCAACTCATTTGTATTGCGTTGCTATTATTTTTTTGGGGTGAAACGGTGTTTTTTATGGTATTTTTATCAAACGCTAGCTGTTTTCCACGGTTTCACCCGCTGTTCGGCTCTTGTGGGCCGTAGAGTGACCTTATATTAATAGCCTATTTATCAAGGGAGGCTCCCTTGATAAACATTCTATGTAACAAAAAAAATAATTTCGAAGCTGTAGTTCCTAAGATTAACCAAAAACTCTTCAGCTTTATAATTTTACTACCACAGGTAGTTTTTTTTTTATATTTGACTTGCGCCTGACCTTAACTCGCCTGTTGGTAAGAAACGATGTGGTTGACGGTGAAGCAGACTTGCCTAGAAGTAACTTATTCACTTTTTTGACTGCAAATCGACATAAAACACTTCCTGAAAAAGTTTCTGAAATCCTGCTCCCCTACCTAAAATAAAATATAATCTAACAAAATAAACGTCAATATCCCACCCTCTTATAGCGCAATCTGAACATGCAAAATTCTAAAATGAATTTCGCATTATAATAACCTGACGTAGCGTAGGTCCGTAGCAATCGCCTACGGCGTAGCGTCGTAGCGTTCACGCACTAAACTGTACGGAACTTGGATTCGCCCGCGGGTTATTGCGTAGAAAGTTACAGTGTGTGTATAATGTATGTATCTGTTACGGCTAAAGGTAGGTGTGAACCTAAACTTAAGATTAGCCGGCTAAACCTAGGTTTATCTTCGACGAAATGTTAATGTTAGTTTGTTCTATCTTTAGCCGGCTAAACTTAGGTGTAGCTGCAGGTCCTTGGCTAAAAATGTAGAAGGAAATGGAAAAGGAAACAATGTAATAATGTTTACTATTTTGAATGGTCTTGCTTTCGCGGGGCGTCCACGCTTCCCAGCATGTCGACGGAGCCCCGCTTCGCGGGGCTCCTACTTCTGGGTGGTTTAAAAAAAAAATAACCACGAAGAGGATGGCGGGGTCTTTCAGACCCCGCCATCCTCTTCTAACCTAAATTGTCCGAGTCGGGGTGCCAGCGAGTCCCGAGCTCGCTTCGCTCGCTCATGTGTAATGAAAGTGATTATTTTTTAATAAAGTTTTCGTGTCAAAATAGTAAACATTATTACATTGTTTCCTTTTCCATTTCCTTCTACATTTTTAGCCAAGGACCTGCAGCTACACCTAAGTTTAGCCGGCTAAAGATAGAACAAACTAACATTAACATTTCGTCGAAGATAAACCTAGGTTTAGCCGGCTAATCTTAAGTTTAGGTTCACACCTACCTTTAGCCGTGACATATCTACACATTGTGAGATAATCCGACAAAATCCTGGCGTTTAAACGCATCTGGTGGAACGAAAACGAAAATACATTTCCAGCAAAAATGCATGGCACGGGTTAAAATAAAAATTATATCCAAATAATTTGCAACTGAAATTTCAGCCGTTTTTTATTCCATATGATTACTATTCACCTCATATCTGAAGCAATTTTCGGAGAAATTTTTAATAACTATGCATTTTCATATAGTAAAATTCGACGAAAGAATTTATTTTTTTAATCAACTTAAAATCATTATTTGACTGTACCGAACAGTCAAATCATGTTGAAATTTACCCTTTTATTTTTCAAAGATGACCCTTTTATGTATTTACAATCGTCAATTCCTTCAAAATTACTGTAGCATATACCGGATAGTAACTTTCCGAAACGTTGTTGTATATTCCCCTAGTTTACCCAGTCGTCATTAAATACCGTACAAACATGGATATCTAACGAACAAACAAACAGTTTTAATCTCTTTGTACACGGAAATGTGTTCGTCAGACGCTTTTCAATGTCGACGTTTGAAGATTAATTCGTTAAGTTTCGGCCGATTTTCGATGTTTGACAGGGGAAATGACGAATTACATTGAATTGATTTTGACGTTTGCTTTTTGATACATACTGTATCTACTGCGTATGTGTTATTTTAATTGCAACAAGTTACACTGAGTGAAATAATGTACATTATTATTTTTCCCCTTGTTTATATATGATTAAATTCTATCATTATAATATAATTATAGAATTTAATTTATATGAAATATGTTTATTTTCACAGGCTTTATCAAAGAATCGTTATTATAGTACCCCAAATTGAATACATATTTGGAGTTGTATTTATATTTGTAGATATAAATAGGTTTATCAACAAGAAAAATACGCAACCCTATTAAAAACAACTGTTCGTAAGTTCGAATAAATAATTACTGCATCAATGATTTTTGGAACGTATTATTTGAATAAAATAAACCGAAAACTTGTATATTATGCATGAACTTATACAGTCGGGTCGGCAACACTCACCTTTCGATTTTATTTACGACCAATAAAACTTTTATTGCGCTAATTTGAAAGAAATACGCCGTTTCGTAGTGCATAAAGCGCAGCCAGGGGAAACACTAAGGGTATTTTTCTAGATATTTCTAGAAATAACCACTGGGCAGCGTAGAATTTATTGGTGGCATAAAAGTTGGAGTCTGGCAGTTTATGTAAGTCATAATGTACAGGTTCGGATCCCGACAGTTTGTTGAACGAACAGCTTTCAAGTTCCCTAGATTTACTACCTTAAATGTTATATTATTAAATATCGTGTTGTCGGTACAGAATTTAGCTCTCCGGTTGTGCCGAAGTCCGTTTTGTTATTTATTTAGCGTGGCCCTGACTTGGCTGTATGTACACAGACAATGGCCTCTTCCCACGGGGCAGACATAAACAAGTGTGCCACGTGCCTGCAATCCATACGCACCTATTTCGAGGGGCTGTATATTTCAATTTAATACGGGCCTAATGCAAAAGTTATAGTGGTCACTTACGACTTAATAAATAGCTAAGGGCACTCGTGTCTCGAAAAAAGTCTACAATAATTCGGAGTATTTTTCACATTATTTCATCTGGGTTACGTTACAATATATTTTAGTTGCGTTCTTGTACAAGTACCTAGGTGTTTTTTTCAACTATCATCAGTTTTGAGAGCAGTATTTTTTATCATTATAATAATAAGAAGTTTTTTATTCGAATTTTAAATGTACAATTACGTTTTCTTATTGCGTTAATAAACATATTTTCCTAATGTAATTTTATTCGCGTGTTTGTTCCTTTATTTTCTGTAAGTCCTTTTGCCAGTTGGTAAAGGCCTCCAACCTATTCCATTCAAGTCTCTGTCGGAGCACTCTGCTCAATGTTATGCAGGCAACCTGCCTGATAACTGATGTTTTTTTTTTAATTGCATATGGATCCTGTCATAGGTCTCTGATCAATAAGAAGTAATATCCTATTTTAAGATTATCTCAAAAGTAAGGGTACTGACCAAAGAGTCTTCACTGCAATTTAGATCATCAGTGACTCTACCTTACAGTATGAGTCCCAAACAAAGATTTAACAGAGGTACTTAATTTTAAATTCACCGTTATCCGCTCTGCGTCCACTGCTAAATGACCCACAAACTGGCACACACAGCCGGACAACACATAAATCGAACAATCGCAATCGTAACACTGCCCGATGCGTTGTCAGCTTAACACGTTCTGGTCAAGCCACTAAACTAGCGAGTGATGTGATAGTGCAGTCGGCTTATGATTTTGGCAATGGATTTCGCTCACAGTAGAAATAAAATAGTTTCTTTTTTATTATTTTTTGTTTTGGATGGACACATGTCGTGGATTGTTTAGAGAGGAATGATTGATATTTTTCTTGAATTATTTTTTTGCTTATTTTCTTTGTAAATTGTTGCAATTTTTGGCCACTGTTTTTAATTTTTATTTTATTTTATTTATTTATTTATTATAATATTAGTACACTTAATTTTTTTTACAATAAATGGGTGCAAACATAAACTCATTAGAGTTTTACCGTGCCCCAAAATCAACGACAGCATAATGATGTGCATATTAGTGTCAAATAAAAAAAAAACAAAGTTCAGTGCTTCAAGAAAGTCTATTCCCCTCCAATGTTGACAAGCCGTTTTAAGCAAGGTACGATTAAAAAAAAAAGGCAATGGTTTATGGAAGAAGTACCGATTTAGGTCAAATTATTTAGTAAAGAATAACACATGTACATATTTTTCTGATACAGAATATTTTTTTTAAATTTTCGTTTGAGAATTAAGAACCGCCAAAAGTATTAAGTCATGCACTTGCTAACTAACACAATATCGTTTCATTTTATTGCAACTAATCCAAACTTTTAACACACATACATTTTAATATACTGTCTTGTAAAGTCCAAAATTGGTCATCGTTTTCATACTGGGTTATTCAGTACGAAACTTTTTATAACTTTGTATAATCATCAAGAATTTGATATTTTAGACGCCTACGACAGTTTTATAGAACCTTTAACTGAAACAAAGCGTGGCTGTAAAAGCCAAGTATGTTGTTATTACAGTTCAGCAAAGTTGCTGCTTTATTATATCTTTTATGTTGTTCTACACATAACTTAAAGGTATAATGTTAAGCTTTAAACATGAGTTAAAAATAAACTGGGTTTTGCCCACGATTTTACTCATGTTGAAAAAGGAAATGAACAAGTTAATGAACCATTTGAGTAAAAAGTTTTGGGTTTTGTACGTGCACAGACCTATCAATGTTGCGAATTTAATCGAAATCCGTGCAGCTGATGGTAATGTACATTATGGTTCAAATAAAACGATTAATTACGAAAAAAAACCTCTTTGGTACTAGTGTCAGTATAATTTTTTTTCTCAGAAATTTACTCTACAGGTAACATACACAGACAGACAGACAGGCAAACAGACGAATTGACAGTAAGAGATGCTGGCACGTTTAAAATGGTGAAGACATTGTAAATTATAGGCAGCTACTTTAATGACTGAAACCATTTACGTTTAGAAATTGTAGACATTAAGAACAAAATATTCTCCTAAACCCTGACGTAGTGGCCCGCACTTTGTTCTGACAATGGCTTGTCGTTCTGATGTATCAGAATGGCTCTTTGTCGCAGTAGGAAACTGCAATGCAGTGAGACTATGACAAATTGTATTGCGAATTAGTACGACGCTGTGTTTCACTGTGCGAACACCTTTTTCGAAAAGGATTGTTCTGTATCCTGTTTCAGGCTATTGACCTTTGTTTTTATTTTAATCTATAAATAGAACAAAAAAAATTCCTGTCCTTTTTATCGCTGATTTCTTCTATATTACTACATGGATATTGATTCTGTTTTCACTTAATTTTAGAGGATATTTTGTACTTTTTTTTTGTTTAGTCCACGCTGACCCATTGCTAGGCTAAAGCCTCCCCTACGCTGTCCTAATAGCTCTTGTCCAACGTCACCTCGAACCGGGTCGAAAGTTGGCGTTTACATTTTAATAATATGATGAACTACGGAAAAACACAGATATCTCATCATTTATTAGCCACTATTAGGCTTTCGCACAAAACAAGAGCGGTCTCTATTTCAAAATATATCTATATTTCACATTGCAATATTTTTTATTCGAAATAGAACTATATATCATATTCTGAATGTTCAGTGCGTGAATAAAAAAGTCATTTCCATTATAGTCGCGTATCACATTGTCTAGATTATTCATAACTCTGTATTCAATATCCCGTTCTATTTCAGCGGATATTTCGTAATGTAAACAAAATGTTAACACTAAAAGAATTTACTTCACTCTAAAATTCAATGAAAAACCAGTAGTTGAATAAACACAAACGAGTCTTAAACATTCAATTTTGCTCAATGTTCCTTTAAACTGTAATACGGGAAATATTCTAGAACGTTACAAAGAAAAAACAAACCGCAAACCGTCAAGAAACTCCTAAAGAAGCATAAAATCGCTTTATAGCTACGAATTTCAGTACTGAAGACAAACTTCAGGCTTACGGCCTCCGTCTCGTGTAATTAACCGCCCTGAAAACGCTTCAGAATCCCTTTGAAAAGCTCAAAAGATCCTTTACATAATATAGTCCATGGTCGGCCATTCACGTCGTGATTACTACAGCCGTCTCGACGGCGCAGTTCGTTATTTTTGTGTAGGCAACCGTATGTAACTTATATTCGACGCCAATTTTCATTTGCAGCTAACACAAGCGAGAATACACCCTAAATAGCGGTACTAAGGTCCTTTTAACGGTCGGTAGGTTTGTAGAAAGTACGCGAGCGAAATTTGCACGCGTCGAGGCAATATTTCAAAGAATTGTAGACCGTATTGCGACGGTGTGAAAAAATTGCCGTCGAATTCGTAACGCGGCTCCAGTCGCGCGGATGTAGTTGTATGAATGGCCTTCTTTATTTTAACGTTGTGTGTGAGACTTGGATTTTATTCATTCTGAAGACGATATTTGGTTACCCGAGCATCCTGATGATCGGGTGTGTTCCTCATTATTTCTTTCCGGGTACAGAGCTTCAGGAAAACACCTTTCTTTTTTCTTTGGTGAAAGATCTAATCACTCTATGTATAATACTGATATTTAATTGTGTCCAGTTAGACTGGAAGTCGACCTCGATATACTACAGGCAAAAGGGTAGATAGATCATCATCATCATTGTATCAGCCGTCTACCACTGAACATAGGCCTCCGGATCCTATGGATCCTATTGCCATTAGGACCGGTTGGAAGCGGCTTGCATCCAGCGCAATCCTGTGGTCTTCAGATCATCTGTCCTACGCTAATACCTCTAAAAGCCAGGTAGATAATAACAATATTTCCCGCTTCTATAAAAGAATAACTTTCATATAGTATAACAAACAGTGTTTGAAATGTTAATAGCACAAACAAATAATGACACAAGTGTCCCAAACGATCACAACGTAGCTACACCTCTAAGCGAGGCAAAATAGACACTTTTTCCACTACATTACATTACTGCGTCAAACAAAATTCCCCTTTAAATAGTGAAATAAAAAGTTTAAAACAAGTATGGTTATCCAGAAATTATCCGTGATGCACTTGTAACAAAATCAAAATCAAAATCAAAGCATTTATTTCAAGTAGGCCAGTTACAGGCACTTTTGAATTGTCAAAGACAAATAAAATATATATATAACAGTACCAAACACGTCTATAGGCTCAGTGGCTGAGCGATCGACCGCTGCGCAACGCATCGCGGGTTCAATCACCGCACGCAACAAACATTTATATGACCTACAAGGAGTTGTCCCGGGTCTGGGTTTTTGTGTATGTGTGTTTCTATATTTGCGAACGACGCGAGAAATCCCTAGTGTGGGGCAAAGTTTTTCAAAAAAATATGTAAAACCTCGATTTAATTTTAAATCGTAAAATAAACATTTAACGTACTTACTTTTAAATAAATGCTTTTTTAAGTTACTAAGCTTTCAATGGATCCCATCTGATTTATTATCATAGGTCCCACAGTCCGCGATTTTAAGTTACAAGCTGTTGATTTAGGACTATTTGCCTAAGTATTACTAGAATTTGAGCTCTAAGTGTTTGATTTGAGGTGAAATTTAATGTAATTTATGAACTTTGTACAATGGTAGGTAATGGTCGCAGTTTGGTATTATTGTTCATAACTTTTGGGGAAGTGAATGTTTGAAGATGTTATTACGGTACAGGTGGATTTAGTGTCTTAAGTTGGACTTCTATATTCGTACTATACTTTGTAGGTGGATATGGCCAATTCGTTACGTAAGTACATAGCCAACTGAAAAAAAAATTGTAGCGCTTTCTGACCTGTCATCCCCGTGTTTTCATATTTGACAATAATAATTATTGATTTATACAAAAAATGTCGTTATATTTTTAACAATACTTAACTAACGGACTTAATAAATTAGCAATGTATTAATGCTGTCAAGTAGCCTATTTCCCAAGACCCAAGTAAGCACTGGTTTAACTTAACGTCTATAGGCGAGATTGGTCCATATTGATTCAGGATCGAATTGAGTGTAAAAGAAAATGAAGGTCGACTGTGTTATCTCACCCTGAATTGAAATAACCCAGAGTATAGAACTAAGGCTGTACGCCCAAAGACCTATAAAAACATTTATATCTTCTTCTTCTTATCGTATGGTTGATGAACAACCTGGTGTCAGAGTTTAAACCGCCCGTAGGCCTCTGACATGGCTTCACACACCGTTGAAAAATCTCTCAGGTGTGCTGGTTTCCTCACGATGTTTTCCTTCACCGTTTTTAGCAGGTGATAATCTATATGTCACGGCTAAAGGTAGGTGTGAACCTAAACTTAAGATTATTTTTTAATAAAGTTTTCGTGTCAAAATAGTAAACATTATTACATTGTTTCCTTTTCCATTTCCTTCTACATTTTTAGCCAAGGACCTGCAGCTACACCTAAGTTTAGCCGGCTAAAGATAGAACAAACTAACATTAACATTTCGTCGAAGATAAACCTAGGTTTAGCCGGCTAATCTTAAGTTTAGGTTCACACCTACCTTTAGCCGTAACATATATATATAAAAGGAGAACTGACTGACTGACATATCAACGTACAGCCGAAACTACTGGGGCCAGGAATGTGAAATTTTGCACACGGCTTTCTATTATAATGTAGGGGGTGAAAAGGGGGAATTAAGAAAGTACGTAACCCACGCGGACGAAGTCGCGGGAAAAGTGCTAGTTAATTTATAATACGCACATGAATTCTAAAAGACATTGGTGCGTGCCGGGGTTCGAATCTGCAACCTTTGACTTGGCAGTCCAACGGTCGTACCACTCGGCTATCACTGCTTTTCATCAAAATTTATATCAAAATATATTGACCGAGAAAACCACACTGAATGGTATCATTAAGCCTCATTTAGACGATGCAAGAACTCGCACGCGAGTTGCGTTACATTGCGGACTTTATGGGTACAACGAATTCAGTTGATCAAACAAATACCGCAATGTAGTGAAACGCTTGCGAGTTTTGCTCCGTCTAGATAAGGCTTTACTCTTGCGCAACGAAGAGGCTGTGAATCATACTAAGAACGTGATAAAATTAAGTAGCGAAAGTAAAATGTAATGACAAGATCTCCACGCTTTAAATAATAATGCTCTTGCGAACAAAAAGACAAAACGTGTTTGAGCAAGCATGCTTTTGTGAGCACGCTCAACTTTTTCCAGACTATTCCAATCAACACTTAGGCCCTTTAGATTTACAATTACATTTCTTGTGCACTAACTATATTTCCGATTTAGATGTAAAGAAATATATATTTTGGGAAAAACAACTTTAAGAAACCAAACGTAAAGCTCAGTTCCCTTTATATTATTTGGAAGTTTTCAATAATACTGGCTAGTATTATTGAAAATTTCCATTTACTTTAAAATCAACATTGAAACACTGGTATAAAGTTGTCAATTATTGTTTCAAACAATAATATATTTTTCGTACCACTTGCTCAAAAAAGTGACATTCTATGCTTCAAAAATCGAACATAACGATAGTCATTTTTAATCTGTTAAAAACAGGGAGAGAATGTTGTACTGAATTTCATTCATCCTCTAGGGAGAGAATGTGATTTAAATTAGGAATACTTACCGAAATTTATACTGAACTACATCTGTGTTTACACCATTGAGTTTGTATATAAAGCATTACACATCTTTTTGAAAAAGGAATACGTATTTATTATGCAGTTATGATTATTAAACAAAATTACGAAAACCGAAGAGGCCGTATGAGCTTGATGCCTTTGCTTTTCCGACAAAAAAAATGTAGTCTAGGAATTTGCCGCGTTTTGGTTTTCTTCAAATAAAACCTTGAGTTTATTTTATTTTTATAAATAAGTTAATGTTCTAAAAATGCGTAACGATGTTAAATCAAATGAAACGCAAGTTCCTCAGACGCAAGAACAGAGATATACTCAAATTAACTCATCGACAATAAATGTACCAAACAAAAATGTAACTCTCTCTATCAATAATTGGACCAATGTTTCGAATGTTAACTTTTACTTTTAATTGTCATTATTTTCAATAAATGCTTATCTCATATTATTATTGAGTTCATTTTTTCGCAAATGGTACGAAAAGTAGAGTATTTTCCTCGGTGATAAAGCTGTCTTAGTCTTGGGTGAACTTAAATCCCTCGCTACACTCAGGACTCGTCTTAAATCCCTCGCTTCGCTCGTGATTTAAGTTTTTAACACCCTCGCTACGCTCGGGAGTAAACCTCGAGTCCTTCGTTACGCTCGCGATTTAAATCGTCACCCGCGACAGAAGACACTGCTTTATCCCCTTGGTTAATAATCTACTATTTAATTTAACTTTCTATAGCACTTATCTACTTACAACTTTATCATACTGGTTTGAAGTTGATATTTGTGTGAACTGAAATAATATTAATGAAAAAACATGGAAAAATACTGAATTGAACCATTTTTTACTCGATTTCTTCGTAAAAACGATTGTAAAGTTCTTGATCGGACGTCGAACAGCGTCGTTTCGCACGATTGCACCGGAGCACCCACAAAACTATCATTTAGTATTATTTGGAGCACAAAGACCGATTGTGCGGTTATAGATGATTGCATTGTAAATAGAGCGGTGAGAAATTGTGGCTCGATCTGTCGTTGCTAGGTATTAAAAAAAAACCATCAACAAAAAACTATTACATGCAAAAAATCATTATCAGAATGATGATTTCCTTGTTTGTCTCAAACCTTGAGATAGTGTTTATTATAAATAATATTAGCTTCTACTTAGTAAAGTCCCAGAAAAAAATCTCAAAACGGGTAAAAGGGCTATTGGGTGTTTCTGTTACAATTTTTTCAGACACAGCCTGAAGTTATGCCTGGTAGATGGCTATAACCTCCGTAATATCTAAGTATAAAAGATTTATAAAAATAAACTAAACCTTTTTGTTCAAGAGGGCAATGCAAATTCAAATAGCACTAGTCTCCACACTATCTTCAACATAACTAGCAAAACCTGAGGGTAAACATTACAAGGTCACCTCTGCTTAACCTTCCAGGGATATCAGGCGAGATGATAAGTTTATGACGAAGTAGTACGTAATCTCACTGAGATAAGACCTAAATCGCGATACTTTAACGATTACCCTGTCTCCTATCTCTAATGTAATCTTAAAACCCTTATATTTAATGCTCTAGACGTGACTCGAAATAGCCAAAAAAATAACCAAACCAATTTTAAAAGTTCGCCTCCTACAGGGAATTTAATTCACGATAAGTTTTGCTTTATTTTTGGATATCGGTAAAAGTTTTTACAGCATATTTGGTGAAAGTTTACTAGTTCCAGGGATTTTACAGATTGAAAGTTTGCTTATTTAAAATGCTAAAGCCTTTTCTGCTTAGCATTAGTTGGTACGATTATTAGCTTAAAGGGACTAAAAAGCGGTTCCTAAGCTGTGTCGAGGATTGGCACGGTCGCATTAGAGCTGGCTATTCAAACTACCCTCTTTTGATAGTTAATTAAACGTCAAGCGGGAAATATTCGCGTCATTAGGAGGACTCGGCGCCGAGTCGGAAATGTCGCCGCCCCCACCCTTCGCACTTTCGACCAAGTATTGATACTATGGTTTCTCGATTGGAATGCCTCAAATATTTAACTTTTATCATAAAGGGGTAAAGTTTGTAAGTTTAGGTGTAGGGGTTAATTTTAGAAACTACAAATCTGATAACGAAAATTCTTTAAGTAATGGAACGCTATATATTACCCATAGGGGGGTTACAGGCTTGGTCATGAGTCTGTTTAAGCAGGGTAACAGTCCTTTTTGGATATTATTTAAAGGAAACAAATAATGGGAGTCACAGGTTAATGTACTGTATTTGAAATGTTTATTTGGGATTAGATGGGGTGAATTTCGGCCACACGAAAAAAGTTATAGGCGAAAGCTTTTATTATTTGATTAAAAAAAAACTAAAATATTCTCATAAACTAAAAGAAAAATGAATAAAAACTATAACGGAAAAAAGTAGCACTAGATCAAGTAAGATACTTTACAAACAGCAGTAAATATTCCCATTTAAATCTAATACACTGAAGAAGAACGCCAAATACTTCAATGAGGTTCTAAATAAAGCCAAAAAAAATATGGCGGCGATGAATCGTAAACCCGTGGTAAGACCGGCGCCGAGTGCTAAACAATATTTCATTAGACTATAAATTTTATACGTGAAGACGTTGTCGATTTATAAAGAATTTCGCCAGTTTTAAAACGAGATGTTTTAAGTTTTATATCTTTCGTGAAATATTCGGAGGTGCTTCAATTTAAGCCGTGCTTGTTTGAGATAAGCCTATGGATAGGTGACAACCAGTCTTTCTAAGGGGTATTACACAGACAGGAGGAGGGACAGTCGGGACCGACGGCTTTTCGTGCTTTCCGAGGAACGGAGGAAACTCGTTATGATAGATGGTCAACCATCCACAGACCAACCTCGGCAAGCACGGCTTAACTCAGAAGATCGGCCTGTGCGGCTGTAATTATTTAGCCACGAGCTTCATTCTACATACATACATTCAATAAAAACTGACGTCAATAACCATCCCTGTGATTTGTCGTGGTCTTGTAGACCCGGAACATATCAACGGTCACAAGTTGGAATGTTTAAGATCACTGTATAAGGGAGACAATCGTGACGATGTGTACAAAGATAGTGGTGTAAGTAAAAAAACTTCACATGGTATTGAACACGGGTAGTGTTGTGACTGTAGAGCCTCTTGAACTACAATGGACCCGTATATCTGCTTCCCGACATTATTATGTTTTTTTTTTGTTCGGTGAGTTTGCCTGTAATAATGTATTGTTGGGAGTTTTAATTAAAGTTGGAATAGAAGATTTGATTTGTGAATTATGTATGTTTTATTAGATTTTTTATTGTAGGTGCAGTAAGAAACTTGAAAGTCTGTGTACCGGGACGAAAGAAAATCCGTAGGGATAACGATAAGGAGCCGTTACATATATTGGGGTCGCTCACAATGTATGAACGCCGAAAAAAAGAATAGATTTGAGACAGATTCGGAAAGAGTTCAACTCGCGTTAAATGGCATGCAACATACCTGTTCCAAAACGGGCTCCGCTCTTACCACCTGGCCAGGGGTTGATGAAGGTGCTGGTGACGGGTCTTGGGCACGGAGAGCAGAAATGAAGTGGAATTGTGTAGAATAAAATGCGATAAGCCGTGGATCGCTGCACGCGCGTATCGAGCGAACTCAACTGTCATCTGTCACTTTTAAAAGGTTCTAGGAAAAGGTGCGTTCAGAAATGGATAGATTTAATAATCTTTTGTAATTACGAAACATATCCGCCCACCAATTTAACGAAATAACGAGTTAAATTTATAATAAAAGAGGTTATGTTGTTTACAACTTGATGGAGCATGATTGACAGTGACATACAAGTGTCAAACGTAGTGATGTGCGTGCGACGAACGATAACAAAGTGAACGAAATTGATAATCGAATACGATTGATAGCTTGGGTTACCATTCGAGTTAAATAAATAAATTAAAGTTTTGAAATGAAATCGAATACGAAATGTTAGAAAATAATAAAGTTTTTTTTTTTTACTGTAAGTTAAGATTAGATTAATTGATGTGGAAATATTAAATTATTGGTCACTTTGCGATGGCAAAGGACACAATTTTACGAGAGGTCGTGTCAGTGTATTTGTTGCCGTACGAACCGTTGCTACGCGTACTATTCCGTCCGGACTGGGATGAAGTTTAATGACACGAGCGAGCGGCCAATAAAGGGGTGCAGTATTTTCTGTTTTAATTAGAACAAGTGAACCCACAGTTAGAGGTTGCGATTGAGCAGTCCACTTTGCCCGCTGAGTAAGTGTATGCAAATATTCAGTTTTCCAGCGCTCCCAAAAGGTTTGTTGAAAACGCTGAATTAACTGCCATCGGCCTAAACGATTAATGCTAATTTTGGTAAGATCCTCATCTGGAACCGCTGTAAGAGGCTCGAGAGTAAGAAAATGGCCGGGAGTTAAAACCGAGAGATCGTTAGGATCGGTACTCAACGGACAAAGGGGACGCGAATTTAGCATTGCCTCTATCTGTACGAACAACGTTGTAAGCTCTTCGAATGTGAGACATTGCGTACCTATGATTCGATATAGATGAGACTTAACGACCTTTATTTGAATCTCCCAGATCCCGCCGAAATGCGGACTCGAAGGCGGATTGAAACGGAAGTCAATTTGTTCAGTGCGCGCCGCGTCACTCATGTACTTGTCAAATTGGGTTTTTGCACCGACGAAGTTGGTGCCTCGATCCGAAAATATACAATTGACACGACCGCGACGTCCGACGAATCTTCGAAGAGCAGCGATAAAGGCATCAGATGAGAGGTCTGAAACGACTTCGAGGTGAAGTGCTTTTGTCGTGAGGCACACAAAAAGGCACAAATAGGCCTTACCCGTTTTTGCACCTCGATAACGACCGAATTTGATAGAAAAAGGTCCTCCGTAGTCAGTACCGACCATGGAGAATGGTTTTACTTGATTTACGCGCACCGCTGGCAAATCGCTCATAAAGGGTTCTATGGGGGTTGGATTGGTACGGTAGTACGGAATACACTGGGACAAGCAATGGCGAATGGCTCGCTTTGCCGATAGAATCCAAAATTGCTGAACTAATAGGTATTGCAAGGTATTGACACCAGCATGACAGTGTTCACGGTGAAGCGTTTTAATAATCATGTGAGTTAATTTTGAATCGCGAGGAAGAAAGGCTGGATGTTTGTGTTCGAATTCTAGCCCAGAACGTGACAAACGACCGCCCACCCTGAGAACTCCGTGTTCGTCAATGAAAGGATTAAGCTTTCGAAACTGTTTCGGTAAGCTCAAGCCATTTTCAAGCCGTGAGATTTCCTTATTGAAATGTTGTTTTTGCACATGTTTTACCATAACTAGTAACGCAGAATGAATTTCCGAACGAGATAAATTAGAAGATAGTTTACGCAAAGATGTATTTCGAATGCGAGAGTTATAGAAGAATCTTAAACAATACGCCAGGATGCGTTGCGACTTGCGAAGTGATGAGAATTTTTCTAGCAAGTACTCGATTATATCTTCCTCACTGTGTGTCACCATGGAATTGACTCTCTCTTCATCTTGAGTCTCAACTGAAATAATCAAATTGTTCGATATTGGCCAGCATTCTTCAGCCTGCCGGAGCCATGGGGGACCCGCCCACCATAATGAATTATTGACGAGCTCCTCAGGAAGCATGCCCCGCGAGGGAATGTCAGCAGGATTGTCTGCAGATGGGACATGATTCCATCGAGCTTCGGGAAGCACAGTTTGGATATGACCAACACGGTTCGATACGAAAGTCTTCCAGCGAGAAGCATGTGACTGAAGCCACGCAAGCACGACCATAGAGTCAGACCAGGTGAAAACGGTTGAAACGGGTAACGGAATGAAGTAGACTTGCTTAACGAGACTTATAAGGTCAACAAGAAGAACAGCTGCACACAACTCGAGGCGAGGTAAGGAAACTCTTTTGATTGGAGCGACACGCGATTTTGCACACAGTAAAACGGTTTGCACGAATCCGTTATAATCTTCAACTCGTAAATATGCAACAGCACCATAGCCTGCCTCCGACGCATCAGCGAAACCATGAATTTGATAATTTGTGGAATGAGCCTGAGAAACGTAACGAGGTATTTTCAAAAGTTTGAGTGAAGTTAATTGGTTTATGTAAGAATTCCAACGTAAAATAATTTCTTCTGGCGGAGCCGCATCCCAATCAATGTCCACAGTTTTTGAACAAGGAGTTTCGAAAAGAATGTAATTGGAGCTAGAAAACCGAGAGGGTCGAAAATACGTGCCAACTCACTAAGTATATTCCGTTTATTACATTTGACATCACGTGGTGCAACGTCAAACATAAAAACGTCACTAAGTGGATCCCATTTAAGGCCTAAGACTTTGATTTCCATGGATTTTCCAACATCCATGGAAAGAAAGTCAGTTAGACAGTGGTCAATTGGCAAATCTGAAAGAAGTTCAGGTATGTTGCTCGCCCACTTTCGAAGTTCTAAGCAACCCCGTTTTAGAAGTTCGATAACCTCTTGTTTTATCGTACGGACCTCTGAAAGATTGGATCCTCCAGTGACCAGATCATCGATATACAAGTCAGACTGTAGAGCCTTGCTTCCTAACGGAAGATCCGCGCCTTCGTCCGCAATTAATTGTTGGATTGTTCGACAAGCTAAAAAAGGTGCAGATGACACGCCGTAGGTGACAGTATTAAGGCGATATTCTTGAACGGATTGGTTTCGATCCGAGCGCCATAGAATGCGCTGGTAGTCGCGATCACGCTCACGCACTAAGATCTGGCGATACATTTGACGCATGTCGCATGTAAAAACGATTGGATGAATGCGGAATCTCAAAAGCAGTTCCATGATGTTCGTTTGAAGCTTAGGGCCTATTAACATCGTTTCGTTAAGTGAAACACCATTGTCGCTCTTACATGAGGCGTCAAACACGACACGTAGTTTGGTCGTAACACTATCAGGACGGATAACGCAATGATGAGGAATGTAATATTTGCCTTTAGAAAGGTCCTGAATAGACACGCGAGTCATGTGATCACACTGCAAATACTCTTCCATAAAATCCTTATATTGTTTAAGTACAACTGGATTACGATAAAGTTTGTTTTCCAAAGAATAGAATCTCCGTAACGCTTTTTCCTTGGAACCGGGAAACGAATGATCTTCAAGATCCTTAAACGGCAAGGCAACTATGTAACGTCCTTGATCATTACGCGACACAGTGTTTTCGAATATTTGCTCGCATCGCTCCTCTAATGGGGTTAGCCGAGAATTTGTAGGAATGTTTTCTAACTCCCAAAATTGTTGAATTTGTTGATGCAAGTCAAACTCCATTGAAAGAAATGAGTTTATTACTGAATTGCTATCAGCGTTACCAATAAGGAGCCACCCAAAGATAGAATTAATAGCAGAAGGTCCTTTGGAACCACCGTTATGTGTGCCAGGAATTAAGAGCGAAGCAAACACTTCCGCGCCAAGCAAAACGTCGACCGGACCGGGCTTATCAAAGTCCGGGTCAGCTAAATCAAGGTTTTTCAAATGAGGCCATGAAGCAGTATTTAAGCGAGATGAAGGCATAGTACCGCAGATTGAAGGCAAAGAGAGCGCTTCGATTTTTAAGATGGTCTCTCCTTTGACACCGATTTCCAACTGAATGGACCCAGACACTGCCGCAGCAGATGAACCGAGACCGTGAATCTTCCGCGTAGTTGGAATGGACTCAAAACCTAACTTCTCGATTGTCCTTTCGGTAACGAAATGAGCTTGGCTGCCAGAGTCGACTAAAGCACGAAACGATTGAAATTGACCATTACGGTCTCGAATTTGCACCCGCGCTGTCGATAACAAAATAGCAGATCGATTAGAGGAAGCCTTAAGGACGGATTCTGACGTAGATGGCACAGAAACGCTATTACAATTCTGTGATTCGTTTACACTTGGGTGAAGTAATGTATGATGTCGTTGAGAACACTGACGGCACCTAAATAAAGATTTACAATCTTTGAGACTGTGTGAAGGACGAAGGCAGTTAAAGCACCACTTATGTAAATTAGCGTATTCTTGTCTTTCGTCGACAGTCTTCTTGCCGAAGTCAGGACAGGACGATATGGTATGATCCTTTCCGCAAAAGGAACATTTAATATTAGATGAAGTACTGGAAGGAGCAGGCTTTTCCGTTACAGTTGATTTATTAGGTTGAGATGATGAATTACTGTTTTTTGTCGCTACAAACGACGAAACCTTCTTTTGATTAGCTTGTGCTGATTTTTCTGTTGAACGTGGTTTCTCAACTGACACGCGCGGACTAGATGTAAAATGAATGTCTCGCACGAGAGCTTCACACTTCGAATAAAGAAACTGAATTAAAGTGTTGTAACATGGTAATTCAATAGACGAATTACCCTGCTCGTACTCGTATCTTGTTTTAGAATCCAATTTAGAGAGAATTAAATAAGACAAAACAAAGTCCCATTTATCGGTAGGTAATTCCAATTCTTTGAGGATAGTAAGGTTTTCATTAAATGTGTCCAGCACTCGACGAAAATCGTGAGGTGATGTCGGTTTAAAGTTAACATTGAGAATTTCCTTCCAACATTCGAATGCTAGTTCACGTTTGTTGTTATATCGAGAAACTAAACTTTTAAATGCCTCTCGATAATACGCACCCTGAACCGGAAATGTTTTGATTAAACTTAACGCATCACCAGTGAGACTTGATATCAAATAATGCATACGTTCCGTATCAGATAAACTGCCATTTTCATGGATAAGTGACGTGAAAACATCATAAAATTTAGGCCAAGCCTTAATATTTCCTGAAAAAGACGTAATAGTAATTCTCGGAAGCTTTACGTTTAATGAAACATTCGAAGGAGCAGAATTAAAAGAATCATCGTGGGAAGATTTCGGATTCAACTCAGAATGAATCGTTAATATTTTATAATATAGTGCATCAAATTCTTCCCGAATTGAATCTTCACCTTCCTCCAAGGCGGCGTCGATCAGAGATAAAATATCCTGATGAGCGTCTTCAAACTTTTCTACAAGATTTTGAACATCAGAGAAATGAGCGAGAAATAAGCCTACATTTTGTATGTCTGCCTTTGCCTGCTCAGCTATTTCATAAGTACGCTTTAACCGATTGAAAGCAAGAGTACGCTTGCGCCTTAATGAAGGTAAGTCCGTAACATCAAAGGAAATTTGTTTACCAACAGGTTTTTTAATTCTTTTATCTGTACTGCGTCTTCGTACTGTTGAATAAGGCATTATTAAATATTTAATCGAATAAATAAACCAAAACTATCCCGAATAACAATTTATGGAATAATCGACTAACTTGAAATAAATCGATTACAAGATTGAACGTTAAACCGAAAATTACAATCATGCGTTGCACATCACTAGTCGCAACACAATGACGCTGCCGCTTTAACAGTTTACCCACATTTAAAAATGTAAACGAGAAAATAAAATGGATTCTAATAAGAATCGAAATGTTACGTGAATTGAATTAACAATGGAAACGAAATATAATTAGGTTCGTTGTACAAGGGATTTATCCTAATTGCATGGATAATTACTTATTACGACAACGTATGAAATTGAAACGTACGTTTCGAGAATGAATAGTGAATATTTCTAAGGATAGGTGTCACACCAACCTCATTATGCGAGATGAAATTGTTAATTTATTGCGAATTAACAACAGCGTTTTGAGAATAATGAAAATTGGGTGGGACTTCGATAGAATATTGACGATTGCGTTGTAAATTGAATAAAATGGCGGACCACGCTAATGGTGAATCTCGCCGGGGCCTCCAAAAAATATATGTACCGGGACGAAAGAAAATCCGTAGGGATAACGATAAGGAGCCGTTACATATATTGGGGTCGCTCACAATGTATGAACGCCGAAAAAAAGAATAGATTTGAGACAGATTCGGAAAGAGTTCAACTCGCGTTAAATGGCATGCAACATACCTGTTCCAAAACGGGCTCCGCTCTTACCACCTGGCCAGGGGTTGATGAAGGTGCTGGTGACGGGTCTTGGGCACGGAGAGCAGAAATGAAGTGGAATTGTGTAGAATAAAATGCGATAAGCCGTGGATCGCTGCACGCGCGTATCGAGCGAACTCAACTGTCATCTGTCACTTTTAAAAGGTTCTAGGAAAAGGTGCGTTCAGAAATGGATAGATTTAATAATCTTTTGTAATTACGAAACAGTCTGACAACCAGTCTTACCAAAAGGTATCTTATTACGTTAAATGCTGATATTTAGCTAAATCTGGGACCAAAGATAATGTTTGTTTATTTACTTGTTAATTTGGTTTCACGGAGAGACAGTACGTTGTGACTTATATCCTGGTAGTCCATAGCAACACAGAATAATACAAAAAGGTCAAACGCAACCTTTTTATTTACATACATAATTCCAAAACCAAAAGTCGATCGGAAGAAATAAAAAAGAAGCTTAAAGACACATCATAGACGCACCGACCTTAGTCGACCTCTTTACGACTTTTAGAAGGACCTTTCTCCTAATATGCGTACGTGAGAGAGCCCGCAATGGCCACGATAAAGAACACTCCCCCCTCCATACCTCACCCCCCACCCATGGGGACCGCGTGGTCAAAAATATAAAGGCCCAAAATGAAATTCCTAGCGGCCCATAAAGTATAGAGTTACGTCATTATGGATAAAAAGACGACTACCGATTTTCCGTCAAAAAGTTTTCCTAGCTTTTTGTCATTGGATACCTCGCGAGTGATACCTTTGAGAACTGAAAATAATGTATTTTTTCGTAAAGTGATCATATGTTGTTATACTGCCTTTGTTCTAGATTTGACTGACCCAGTTTTATAAGCTATAGTCGAACGGTTCATAACAATGGTTGTTTGTATATTAAGTTGACAACTCGACTAATGGCTAGCAGACGTATGAATAAACTATTAATATTATAAATGCAAAAGTGTGTATGGTTGTTCCGTTTTCACGTCAAAACAACGGAATCGACTTTGATGAAATTTGTATTTAGCAATGGTTATACTCATAGGCGGGGTGGGGGGCGAGCTGTGGGCAGCACCTAGTAGATTATAACAAAAATAAAAAACTTTAAAATAAAAAGACTGAAACGAATTGATAATGCGTCAGTAACTTTATATTAATAACCAAATGTGTGAGTGAGTTGAGAATAGCTTTCAAAATCCTCAAACAAAACACACGGAAGACATCATTACGACATTTTAAGGAGTTCCAGATTCATATCTAATGTCGCGTGACGGTGCGATATACATTGACGTGACATAACAACGTTTTAAATAACAATACCCTATTTATCTCTATCTATTCAGTAATAGAATTCAATTTCGATTGAGAGAGAAGACACGTGTCGAGTTTTTCGTGAAACTTGCTGAACTCCGATCAGATTGTTGACACGATTTTGGACTTTATTTTCGGAGAGTCAAAGATCATCTTTCTCAGCTAATAAGTCATTATTTTGTGAATGAACTGTCCCTATAATGTATACTTAGAAAAGTGTTTAGATGTTTAAACATGTTTTTATTCTTGTACGTGGCGTCACGAATCTGTGATGGACGTGAATGAATTTGTTTGAACAAGTCCACAAAGTTTGGTTTTGCGGTCGACAGACCATCGTGGGCCCTTTATATTGCACTCTTATTTTATTTTAAAGACGGCAAAATATTTGTAAATGAAAGTAGCTACTAAGTTACCATATTGGCATGAGTAACACTTGTGTTCTTATTAAATTTTTATTTCTTTTTGTTTACAGGTGAGTCGCAACAACATGGGGATGATTGCAGCTATAGTTATATAAGTGAGTATTTCTTACGAACTTCTTTTCACTTGATCACCGGCCACTCATCATCCAAATGTTACCGGCCACCTTGGCTATCTTTACATACATCATCTGCCTAGCCTTTTCCCAACTATATTGGGGTCGGCTTCCAGTCAAACCAGATGCAGCTGTATATCAGTATTTTACATGGAGCCACTGCCTGTCGGACCTCCACAACCCAGTAACTGGGTAATACGATACCCCATGGTAATACTGGTTGTCAGACTTTAGAGCTTCTGACTAACAGTAACGACTGTCAAAGATCTTCAAATGACAGCTGGTACCAACGGCTTTACGTGCTTTCCGAGGCATGGAGGAAACTCGCTATGACAGATGGTCACCCATCCACGGACCAATCTACCTCTAATATCTTTACATACCTATAAAAAAAAATCAAAGCTAAACAGGAATAAATTTAAAAAAAAAGGTTATTATTCTACTTTTAAATTGACACTAAGTTAATAATTGGCTGTATGACAGCCATTACCTACTACTAACTAAGAATGATTGTCTGTGATTTGTATAATATAGACTATTGAAGTATTCAGATTACCTAAACAATTACATATTTTACATGACTTTTAAGAAATACACCTACACCTTAACGACAAAGTTACGCAACCATCGAAAGATTTATACCTACCAACTAATTAATTCAATGCAAAACAATCAACTACAAACTTCATAAATTCTAGTTTAGACCTAGAATTTGCTGGAAACCGTACCTGCCTGTATAAACTAGGTAATCTTCATTCTGAATTTATAGACCTGGTGCCTAGGTACGAGGTGCCTACGAAACAACGGCTCCTTAATTGAAATGTTTCGATGTCCCGTGAATCGATAATGCGAATTCGAATACGAATTCAGATATCTCGAATTGAATTTATCAGATCGTTTATTGGATAATTTACTCGAAGTACTCAAAAATGTGTAGTAATGTTAGTAAATCTACTTATTTCATCTCAAAAAGTGCTGAATCTTTATTGAAATTGTTTCTGCGGCCTTGCAACATTGCCACAACACTTGCCACATTTACTTAATCAAATACCTAAAACGTATGTTACTTTGAAGCAACAACAACTGTGTCATACGAAATATTCCCCGTTTTTCACATTTTTTTCCTGCTTGATTAATCTATTAAGAGTATTTAATTTATTAATTTGTTTTGCTTACATCATCTTTATAAATATACATGTAAAACTATTTTTGCGGTTTCTGACCACAAACATTTCCATGACTCAAAAAGGATCTACTTAAAATATTATTCAAGCAAGTTTATATCTAAGTAACTATTCCAGTTCAATATTTCCACGAGCACTCTACTCATCCATTACAAAGTGAATTCTTTGCCAAACAAAGTAAGTTTAAAGTAACTTGCATCCACTCTCACTAAATCATGAAAGATTGAAGAGCTAAACTAACGTACTAAAGCGTTGCACAAGCCAAAGATAAACATAATGAAATCTCCATTACCTTAAAAATATCCATGGGATACTTGAAAAACAGAGTCAGGGAAGTTGGTCCATAATAATAAGATTGCAAGGAAGGTTTTAGCTCTCTTCACCTGAAAATATAGCGGTAAAATTGTGGAAATTCCTTAGTTTGATTACGCCCGGCGTAAAAACAATCCACTTTGAATTTCAACAAGTTTGTTGGACTCTCCAATAACTTAATTAGTAATGTTGGACTGTATTCATTTCTGGGAAATCTCTCTTTGAATTGTATCCGTGTTTGTTATCGCCTGAAGGGATGATTTTTGCTGTTTAAGTCTTCAGTTTTGATGGCACACGGTTTTATAATAATTGGATGTAAATGGCATAAAATAATAATAATAAATAAATATAAATATTCCACAACTATCACACAACGCCATCTAGTCCCAAGCTAAGCAGAGCTAGTGTTATGGGTACTAGACAACTGATAAACATACTTATATATTTCTAAATACATACATATTATAGATAAATTACACCCAGACACAGAACAAATGATCGTGCTCATCACACAAACATTTGTCCTGGGTGGGAATCGAACCCACGACCTCCGGCATAGCAGTCAGGGTCACTAACCACTAGACCAACAGACCAAAATCTGAATTTGATATTTGCAAGACATCATAACTAGCGAAACATACAAGCAAAATATAAGCAAACTATTAACCAATAATTTCATAGTTTATTTAAGGCTCAAAAACCCGATTAACTTTCAGAAAATTATTTAATTAGGTTTTTTGTAACTCTGAAATCAGTTAATTGGTCATAGTTTGCTATTGCCAAACCCTATTGTTATGATATGTTGTAAGTACTTATACAACATTTAATTCACCATCACTCACTGAGATCCTGTTAAAAATATAACATATAGCCCATTATAGTTACAATTAACCTTCGTAAGATTTTTCAGGTCACAAGTACAATCATCTCGGTCGCTTTTCTAACTTCTTGGCAAAACCTTCACAGCGATTCTCCTAATTTTCCAACGTCTGCTGTTCAAAATCCAAAGAATTCCAAATTATGTCCATTTGCAACAGAAAACTAACCGGTAACGCAAACTAGGTTGAAACTGCATCCACGACTCGCAATTCGCATTTACAATTCAACCCGCGTCTCAGACTGTCCGCATATCATCTATCCTTTTCTGTACAACCACTTTTTTGTGAGGCCGTCTCTTTCTAATGCATTGGATTGCAGAAAGCCGATTTCAAAGGTACCATTCTCACGTTTTGTTTCGAACAGGGCGTCGAGGTACTGATTTTGAATGCCACATATGAACGGGACCACGTAGAATTTTCCTAGGGAACGGGATTTTTAAAGTTCGTTAGATTTTCCTTTTTGTTCCCCGCTGTTTGTTGGTTTGATAGTTGAAAATGTATTTTTTTCTTTTATAGAATCTATTTTTATCTATGTGGACAGTGTGTAATCGAAACAAAAGCACGTTATGCGATAAAACTAGCTTTATAAAGACTATTTTGTCTTGAAAGTCGATTGCAAAACAAGACTGCTTCCTATCGCTTGCAGTAGTAAAAGTCAATACAAGGATACGGTTTATACGATAGGACTAGATACCATTACATTTTATGCTCACTAGCTCTCCTTAAACCCACCATATTATTGCTTTCATACAAACTACTATTGTTTGCAATGCAATCGATGCAATGAACCGACCACAGTCAAGCGTATGATGTGATATGGTTGCACCTGGAGTACTCAATATAAGCCGTGGATACGTGTTACTATCTTGCATTCTATTGTGTCATAACAATACTTCAGATTATTGATTATTATTATAAACTGGAACTTATTATTATAAAGTGATTTGTATTTTTTTTAAATGGCCCTAATCCTGCCCGCGGTAACAACTTCGCGTCAGTCGGTTATACACGGGATCGTAGTGCCAGAGTAGCAAGTCCTATCGGTCTATGAATGAAATGTTACATATTATTTTTATAAAGATATTTGTAAAGGACTTACATTTACACTTGTAATAATATATTTATAACTATGGATATAGGATAAGTGCTAACTAATGACCATTCCGAGCATATTATAGCATTACTGTTCGCCCACTGCTTGCATAACGCAGTGCAATAGTGTATTCCTAGCTTTATTTTAAACTTCTAAATTTAAAAACATAATTCTATATTTAAAAACCTTATCACGATTTTCATTCGTTCGTCAATTGTTTATTACTTATAAAAAATTCGAGGCGTCCCAATGGTCACGGCATGAGGCACACTGAATACATAATAGGAGCTATGCCCTAACTATGACGTCATGAACTCACGACCTTGAAGGATTATTGCCACATAATAGATTTAGTCTGAATTGCTCAACGTTTTGTTGTATTGGTCATATGTTTTAGATAGAATTCCAGGAAATACTCTATGTTGACTTATTGAAATGGGAAACTGATGTATTTTAAGGCGTATTATAGCATAATTTACACTTAAAATCGGGATCAATATAGTATTTTATGTGTTGACAACAAACTGATTTCAATTTTATACAGGTGATGAAAAAACAGCTCGAAAAATCATCTTGAAAAATCATATTTGATTTTTAGACCCACGATCAGACATTAAAAACATTATATATTTAAAAATCAATACCACTTTTCGTTGTAATTTTATAACTCAAGAACGGGCTCACCTATCCAAACCAAATGTTTAGGCTTTGTTCGGACTATTTAGTAGATGGTTTATGTGAAGTTTGCACAAAATCGGTAGAGCGGTTCTTCATTTATCACATTTTTTGTAATAAATGAATTCAATAAATGGCGGATCATTTTGTTAGTGGGGATTTTGTTGTAAAATGAAATTAGATTTTTTCAGTGTTGACAGTACAAACATGTTGTTATGTCATTCATGCGGTCATTTCATTAGGACGTGCTTCGATTAAAAAAAAGTTCCAATTTTTTTTTTATTATTATTGCATTTTTACGTAGCGAAACACGTACCGGGCCGCTAGTTTCATATAATATTTTGTTCTGAAATTTTCTTTTATTTTCCAGTTTTCCGAACACTGGATGCACGAAGATGATCTGATAGTGAAGGTATTGAACTATTTCATCACCTTTGACCACCGCTTTGATCCCTTGTATCACAAGCACGAGTTACTTAGACAGCTTTTGTTTGTGACGTCTGAATATACCTGTATGTACCAACTTTACATGAATGTGTAGAATTGTTCTAACCTATATTTATTTATCTAAATAACCCTTAATAAATCAGGATTATCGTAATGTATTGTGTGCTGCATTTTCCCCAAAAATGTGCCGTAATCACTCAGTTGACCGTATTTTATAAATGACCCACCCTGTATTATACGCTTTGTTGAAATTGCATCCTCTAAGCCAAATATCTGAGCGTGGCGTTTACACTGACAAATAGCACATTAACGCTTTCCTCGTTGATTTAACACCCTGAAACTTACGTACAAAAGCCTACCCTAATAAAATATAGAACCACATAAAACATATAATTATATTTTTCTCTCGCCTCTCGAAGGCAGGAGTCGTTTTCATTCCACACACCTCCGCAAAATATGGTCTTTCATAACTCCCCACAAAAAAATCCCCTGTAATTTAATGCTTCCCCTGAAAATAATATGTAAAAATACGCGCTGGGTAGGGGCCACTTTCGACCCGTTTCGGGCCATTTCGGACAATTTCGGCCCGGTGTCGACCATTACGGGCACATCCTTCGCGCCGTTATCTTGCCCGTAAGAATAAATCAGGATATTATTTTACCCCGACAAAATATTATTCTTCATACCTAATCAGTGAGGCAAGAAATATGGATATGATACCGACCGAAATTGTATTTATGTGTTATGGTTCTCATAAGTGCCGACGCGGGCACCCCTACGTGCCAAGGTTTTGAGTTGCCTCCTCGCGCCGAGCCTGGCCTACTTCATCAATGACACAATCGTCTTTAACGTAATTTGAGGCCAGACTATTCATGTTGACTTCGGTGTTCGTAACTAAAATACGAACTTAGTTTGTCAGGGCTCAAATATTAATTAATTCTAGACAAAACTATAAAGAGGCATACGAAATATTTGATCGAAAATTCAAATACTGGAATCGAAATGTTCGACTTCGAGTCATTAAAATTGCTAAGAAACGAATACGTAGAAATGTACGTAATATAGACTTATTAAAACGTTTGTATAACAGTATGCCAACAATCTTAGAGGAGATAAACTAAAGTTTTCAAATTTCAAAGATGCGAGCGTAACTCAAAACACGTTCTTCAATAGTAGCAACCGCAGTCATTCCGTGGAGACATTTTAATCAAGAAATCTTCGCGTCTTTAATCAAAGGGAAACTTGAATACCTACACAACACTTGTAAAGTAACACGACGAATTAGAACAGTACTTCAGTTTCTGGTATTTTCAACCCAATTTGACACTAAAATTAGATTGTTTTATAACTGAACTTCTTTATAAATAACCTTTAAGTAATGACTGTCAGACTGCTAGCAGTTAGTATCGATTGCTCCAAGCTGCGACTGCTCGAGCAGTCTATTTATGCCTGGCGATTGTTTGATCGTATCAGTCAATACTTACTGCTTCAAGCAACCTACACAAGCCAGTCTTGGAAGAACTAAACTGGTGCTTTCTGAGTTACCTGGAATGCAATAATAATAACATAACAGAAAATGTTTAACTCACCTTCAAACTTTGTTTGACTGAAAAAAACATACTTGTTTTCTGCAAAGTTCAATGTAAAATTGCCTCTTCCACGTTTCAGAAAATAGTACCACTATGTGCTTTCGATTATTTCCAAGACTTCTATTTCGACCATACAGCTGTCGAAATAAAACATTAAAATGCTATTTGTGAACGTCGAATCGAAGGAGCGATATCGATCATTTATTGTACTGACATCAAATCGAGTAGATCGAGTTTCGTTTGCGGTTGGCGTGGTCACGGCATCAATACTTGGTGACTACAGACTTGTGAAGTCATTAAAAATTTGTTAAGAAATCAATAACGAAAACACGATGTAATCGTTATTATTCAAGAGTGCCTGCCACACGCTATGAACGACTTACGTATATTTGTATTTAACCATGGGCTTTCTAGTCTCAACCATTGTATATTGTATCACCTCCTCGAATTCTCAAATCAGAAACCGATCACAAGGTTTGAAAAGAGCAAAGTGCTGTCATATTCTTAGCATAAAGCATAATATGCACAATCAACTATAATGTTCCCACTACAAAGACTAGCCCCCCTTTCTGTGGGAGGGACTGGCTGAAATCCACTACGCGAACCAACTTCGAGTTGGTAATTTTTTGGTTCTAGAAATTTTTTCCTGACGATGTTTTCCTTCGCCGTTTTGGAAGAGTGGTCATCATCTACCTAGCCTTTTCCCAACTTTATTGGGGACGGCTTCCAGTCAAACCAGATACAGCTGAATATCATATTTTGAATGGAGCGACTGCCTATCGGACCTCTACAACCCAGTAACTGGGCAATACGATACCCCATGGTAAGACTGGTTGTCAGACTTATGAGCTTCTGACTGACGATAACGACTGTCAAAGATCTACAAATGACAGCCCGGACCAACGGTTTTACGTGCTTTCTGAGGCACGGAGGAAACTCGCTATGACAGATGGTCACCCATACACAGATCAACCTCCTCGAACTCCTCGAAGAAGTAAATTATACGTCTGTCTGGGTTCTGATTACCCACGACCTAGAACTCTTCTTAATACCTTTCTTATTGACAACTGACGACTAGACCTCGTCTTAGCAAGGGATAAAGTGTTACCTACTGACTTGTGGAGGACAAGTAGTAGTTCGCTCCTTGTAAAATATCGGTACATATATTTAAACAGAAAAATAAAGACGTTCTGTAACAATTAATGATAAAATTTTAGCCTTCTTTTGGAATGGACAATGATAATATTGATCACTCAAATGAGTTCTACCACTTAGGGTGGACTGTCAGACTTGTACTGACTTAAAAATCACCCTATTCCTTCAAATGC
Source organism: Agrotis puta (assembly GCA_943136025.2). Classification (NCBI taxonomy): domain Eukaryota; kingdom Metazoa; phylum Arthropoda; class Insecta; order Lepidoptera; family Noctuidae; genus Agrotis; species Agrotis puta. The sequence continues at coordinate 3,831,162 of OW964176.2, read as the reverse complement.
CCTTTGCGTTCTAGAGCCGCGATTTTTGAACTAGACAGTCCCGTGGTCCCATAGGTTTTTTACTCAGAAGTCATAAAAATGCATTACAACCTAAAAGCACAAAACGAAATCAAAGTTTTTGCAAGAAAACTGTAACCTCTTATGTTTTCAGTAGACTATTCAAGTTATAAAGCTAGAATGAAGTCAACCACCGACGTTTACGATCTCTATATTTCCCCACTTTCCCCTCAACCCAATCTACATACGTCTAGAGTATTTCTTTACCTAATACAGTCTTCGCCGAGAAAACCGGCTTGTTGCGGGAACAAATTGCCACCTAATATAATTTCATATGGGCACAATTTAACCGCATTGTACAATTGTATATTCCCCTTCTGTGTAGAACATTTGAACATTTCGATTGCTTATTCAGATATTCGTTCATTATTCATAGACAGACTCATTGGTCTAAGGTTCCATAAGCTTTTTCATGAGCATGAGGTCCTGGTTTCGCTTACCAAGATGGGCATTCGTATTTATTACAGAAACTTCAGAACAACGTGATCTTATCGTCAGGAATGTTTCTTAGGCACTATTCGAGGTCTTAGGTACCCTTCAAGTTGCCAAAAAGACTCAATTTTTTTCCACAAGAATTTTTATACTAAATGTGGATGTCCCGAATGAGCGATAGACTTCCCTCCATTTTTATGGGATTGAAACTTTTTTTTTAGCGTGGTAAAATCATCAAATGAGTCCTCCCACCCAGAGCAGAGCGGGAAGGACTGTCAGACTCGTACTGATTAAAATCTAAGGTGTCCTTCAATAGCCCTTTACGTGCCGGGGCACTACCGTGACCCCGGCACGCTTTAGCCCTCTAGAGGGGGGCCCCGTCATTTAGCTGACACTCTTTGAGGCGCACGTAGAACACAACGCGCCGTCGACCCGGGCATGGTCCATGGTCGGACAGCGAGTTGCCCAGGACAGCGAGTCGCCAGAGAAACGTAAACAGCGAAATTATGGTGTAACACTACATTTTATTGCGTTGGTAAAATTATCAAATGCCTTCGGTTGCCCTTTGCGTTGCAGGTTCATTCTGTTCTACTGGCACTTCGGCAATTACAGTTTTCAAGAGTTTCAAATAAATCATAATTTCATCTGTGGAACACTTCAAATTTCGAATTGCTTATTCAGTAAGCGTGCATAATGAATACAATATAAGACAAAGGATTGCATTCGGTACTTTACTTGAAACTCAATACTGTTTGCAGTGTCGTGTACTTTAAATCCGACACTTGCTACGGCTTCCAACTATGCTGATCAGTAGTTCGCTTCTGTTTGTTTTGGTGAAATGTCACTGGTATAAACATGGATAATAAAATAATATGAAACCTGTCTGTCTCTTTTTTAGATTGGCAAAATCATCAAATGATCCCGCTCACGGTGGAGAAGGGACTGTCAGACTCATACTGACTAACATCCACGTTGTTCCTCCAATAGCCCTTTACGTGCCTGGGTCACGGTTACCTGTTTAGGCAGTCACGCGACCCCGGCAGTGTATAAGACCTGTCTACCTTCTATTTCTGATTATTTGACAAAGGAAGACACTCCGATCCGGTGAGCCAAAGGCCATATTGCATAGATCTTCGTTTCTCAGCGTTTGATTGTTTGTTTGTTACGCTTTCACTCCTAAATCCTGAAACTAATTTTGATGAATTTTGGTACACAGATTGATGAAATCCTGCTGCAAATAGTTATAGGCTATGACGTTTTTCATTGAAGTTTAAGGGGGAGGATGGGTGGTATCAAAAACTCGTAGTAGCCAAACTCAGATCAAAAAAAATAGGCAGATAGAGCGCTCAGAACACGCGAGTGTGTCGACCAAAGATAATACAAAATCCAAGGATAATACAAACTCGCGACAGTACCAAGCTACGCATCGTCTCGCTCACACGTCACTAGTGATTTGCCATTTTAAGTCAAAACATGCCGTCTTGTATGTTTAAACACTGCAAAAAATGTTCACAAAAACAAAGAAAACAAGATGGAATATCTTTCCACAGGTAACTCTTGTTATTTTTATTGTTTTGGTATTTATTTTCCATAAAATATTTTCGGCTCACTTGAAACACAAAACCTTAACAGTAAATCGTCTGTGTTGCTAGTTTAGGACGGGTAAATTACCCTGAATTAGGGGAATGTGTATTGTGCATAAAAAATAACAATCAAATACGTCAATACAACTGCACAGTCGTAATCTATAGTACCTATACAACATTCGTTATTGCTTATGCGAAACCTGAAACACGTGTCTAGTATTTTTTTCATGATCACTTATCAGATACACACTAAACTACTTCGCGTATCGCGTTGTGTCATAGGCGCGTGCGACTGTTACAACCGGACGACTGAAGACACACGCGGGGGGGCGGGGAACACAACCCCGACCGGGTTGTGTTCCCCGTCCCCCGCTGCCTGTGCGCTGCCGCAAAACGCGACTTCAGCTGATCGCTTTGATCTGCCGTAACCTCTGTAGTGCTCGCGTATGATTGCGGATAGGTGTCCAACTCCTAACCTTTTTAAATAATTTTGGGACAAAATATAACACGGTGTAAAAATTATTGGAATCGATTCAGTTATTGATTCTGAACAAACTATATTCAGGTTTCGCATATACTAAAAATAATGTTGTATGGTCTATGGTCGTAATGACACAAGGTCACTAGTTAGTTCCGTCCGGGTCGTAAAGACTTCGGGTCTCGTCTCGGGATGGCACCCCCGCGCGCGGGGCTGTATTCGTATTTTTGCGTGAGAAAGTGGGACGGAGAGCATGCCTTTGAGCTATTCGGTACTTGTAAGGATGTGCCGAGCTCGCGCCGCTGGATTATTTTATTATTTGTTGCTATCTGGATATAACCATAAAGCAAAATCGCGTTACCAATTTGAAACATTAATAGTATCTTTGTACAATATAATTGGTGCAGAACTAAGGCTGTTAAAGTTTAATGATTGTGTGTAAAATTATTATTATTTTAATAAATGTGTTGATTGTTATAACAAATTGTTTATCTTTTTAAACTAAAAAACCTGTCCTTAAATAGTTTATTAATCAAATTACTAAAAAGCGTTATGAAGTGTTATCCGTTCTGATATAAATTAATTAAATAGGTAGTAAGTAATTACGCATATTAACTTTTATTCCTTATTATTATTCTGTTAAATAATAAATACTACACGCTTTTGCTCTCTGGGTGTAACCATAAAGCAAAATCGCGTTTCCAATTTAAAAAATAGTGGTACAATATTGAGAACAATTTAACTGAACAAAATGTGGGAGTATTTGTCAATATCTGGCAACCGTAAACGCACACAGATGCACGTGTTCGTACACGGCGTGCCATATTTGCCGCGCACACTAAAATAAAAACCGGCTTCACTTTGTTGTTCGCGCTCGTTCTATCTGCCTATTTTTCTTGATCTGAGTAGCCAAAAGTAGCCTTTAATATCCCTATCAAAAAGACTTTGAAATCTGGTACAACATTCACCAATCTTACAAAAAACCAATTGCGTAAAAACTAAACAAATATAAATCTAAATTCGACCCGTTACAATTCGGAATTCGTCGAGTCATTTAGTCACTACTAATGCAAATCTGCCATAAATTGTCAATAAATCGGAGGGCGGAGGATAGTTTTCGATAGTTCTCGTTCGGTGGCCCGTGACGATTTATAGTGCAAGTTTCAGATGGAAAAAGTTGGTGATCCTGTCTTCTTACGGTCTCCCAGGGGGGAGGGAGGGGGGAGGTTGTTCTAATACGTACTGTCAATTGCGAAAGTGCGTCGTTACGTCTTTGTGTACGAAGTAAGCAGGCTTGCTTTTCTTTGGTATTTTTTCTTCTGGGTGAGATAACAATGCTTCAGGCTATAATGCTGTGTTATGTATGAGAGATAATTACAGTTTCGTCATAGTCCTAATGTTTTCTCTGAACATTATTTAGTATTAAAACTACAATGATTTACGAAAAAATGATAAAATTAAATATCAAACCTTAACACAATTAATCAATGTTTATAAAATATGAAAATTGTTTCAAGCCACCCAGTTTATGATAGCTCCATTTATTACGAACATACATAATATGTGTCCCTGTTTTTCACATATTTATGCCCGCTACTTCAAGTTATTCGAGCCAGTCGCAATATACATGTTACGAAATAAATTTCATCTCTCAGCAAAGAACACTAAATAAGCTCCCAACAAATTACTTCTCCAGTCCCCGAAGTAACTTACATAATGCTGAAACAGTATACTTAAAATACTTGAAATTTATCAAAGGAAAATCAACTTTAAAATGAGAGATGTAAGTCACGTTTCTGTTTGGGGTCCGGAGCAGCCGAGATAATCTTGTTGGGGAGTCATTTTTGACCAATTTCCCTCGGTATTGAAAATATTTTATAGAGGCCGACATTGCAAAGTCACATAGGGCCCGATAGGCTTTGTGTGGACGCCGTTCAACGTTGTTTTGTTCATTGTTTTATATTTAAGCGACAGAGTTATGTAGACAAAGCTTGTTACGGCTATTTTGTATGAAAATCAATTTTACATAATATGAAACATAATAACATGCTCTCACTGGATATTATGGTTCAATGAAATATAGATAAAGCTTTTGTTCAGGAAAAGAATGTATGGCCGCACGATAATGTCGAAGATTGCTATCATAGATGTCATAGTGACATTAGATGACGACAAGATTGACTGGAGTTCGTTCCTCAGCTCTCTTTTAAATCTGTTAAGTATTTATATTTAAATATACCCCACCACAAACACCTTTTTCAAATAAAAGGTATAGGACAAAAGGTACTTGGGAATAAAATTCTAAGAAAAGGCAACCGAACACAAAACATACAATTTTTTACATGTTTATTTTCCTTTTTATTTACATTAAGTTTTGTACCTATTGTAATAACATTGAAATTACAAACACGCAAATACAAAAAAATTCTTCCAATTCCCAAATCACCACAAAATTAAAAAATGACCTCGTGGACTCGTTTTTTCTCCACTTTTCTACGAACACGAAATAATTAATAAAACGTAATAACTGTTGAAACTTCGTCTCCGTCGCCAATATTTTTGTTGGTTGCTTTACTTTTTTGTTCATATTTCAGTCCTACACGGGAAGGTGATTAAATAATTTGCATTCGAACCGGCGTTATTTCGATTCGATGCTTTATTTAGTTTCCATTTTGCAATGAGGATGAATTAAATATACATTCTCGTGTTTTATTTAACTTGACCGTGTTACCAAATCGTTTATTCGTAATCGTTTTCGAATATTCAGTAGGATTTTTTCATTGATGAAGATTTTGGAGTATGTAGAAGTATTTTTCGTCGTAAAACGTATTGGACGACTTCATTCAGTATTACTACATAAATTTTGTATTATGTAAACTGAATCGCAAAAATCATGGGCTTATAATTTTTCTCGTAAATCTCTAACCCATGTTGTGTAAACATGGTGGTGGTATGGTTTCAATTCTCATGCCTTCTCTGTATTAGAAGAGAACACACAGAAATACTGATAAAATTAGTATCTGGGTTATTCTTATTTTTAGTGTCATGGAAAAAAAAATATAGTGATTTGTAATTATTATGTAAGTTTTATTTCAAATCGTTAGATAACATATCAAATACTTCGTTTATTAGGTTTGCCGGGCTTAAATTGTAGAAAAACACAAAAAAAAAATTGTTTTAGCACTGCCACGGTCGCGGTGTTTTTAACCACTATTTTTTTTAATCTTTTTTTCTCAGATTTTCGTTTTTCTCGACGCTGTTTTAAATACCTATATAAAGTTAACTAAGTTAATATTTATATATTTATAAAATAGTAACTGTAAAAAAAGTAACGACCATGACTAACTGTCACAACCATGGTATCATATACTATGGTTGTGACTCCTATGGTTGTGACAATTTTGAATCGTGGCTCACATAACCTCAAACCGGCTCGGTCTATAATGTTGATTAAATCACTGTAAGTACGCCTCACCCTGACTAATTAATACATGCAAAATATAAAGGTATATATAAATATTTTCATTGAAAATTGTAAACACGGTTTTGACGCTTATGTTCGACCAAACTCAATAAATGTATGAAGAAATAACTCTCACAAAAACTCTAAGCCACCATCTTGACAGAACTGGTTAACGTTTGATAGTATTGCTAGGCCTAAAATAAAAAATAGTGTTGCCAGAATTAAACCATAAATTATACCGATTTTACACACGATTGAGTTACGAGCCATGGCCGTGACAAAAAAATTGATCACAATTTTCAAATGTAGTATTTATTGAAAAAAAATCACAGCACAATATAAAAATAAATGGAGTAGTCATCGTTGACATTCCATAAAATTAATAAAACTGAAATCTTACGTATAAACGAGATGTTTAAAGTACAAAAAATAATTTACTACTAAATGACATACATCTCACATGCCACGTCGCGTGACTTTTCATTATATTTTAATTTATTAATATTATACCTTAACAACATCATAATTATTTTTATTTGTTTTGTGAATAGATAAGTGATACTTTCATTGTTGCATAATAATTTTAGCATATTATGAGTAAATAGGGTATTTAAAATGCTTGAAACAGTTTTTTCAGTAAGAATAAGAATAACCCATCTGCTACATAGTTATTATTGCTTTTAATATTTGCTTATTAAAGTTGAAAGTAGGCAAGAAGCAGTGATGCCAATCAATCTAGTAATTTCTCATAGAAACAGTCATATTTTAAGGTAGAAAAGTGGAACAAACAAAAACTTTCTTTCACTTTTTTATCGAGAGTAGTTGAGTGATAGATCAAAAAGTTTTCAAAGCAAAATCACAACCTGCCAATAAACAGAAAAACCGGATCGCAAAAAACAAACATTTCTTTATTCGCAAAAACATTTTCATCGTCGGCTAACAACCCAAAACATGAACAAATTATATCTAATCGCTTGCCAAATCATCTTTTTTATAAATCGATACGGAATCGCTTTGGGACGCAAACATACGTTAAATCGCCCACTTCGCGAGCAAACGATTCAATTATATCTGTATGTTGATAGCAAACCGTTCTGAAAGGCTGCACGTGCGTACATCTCTGAGTGTTGATTTGACGAAAAATTGTATGTTTATAGGCATTGAGGTGTCGTATTTATGTGGCAGCAGCGATAGGGTTGACTTTTCATAGCTTTTCTTAGATAAAAACATGGGTGATATAGCTTTAAAGATCGCAATTGATTTGGTTTTCAGAACAAAAGTGCTTTTTGCTCATGGACAAAGTTATATTCTACTTTGTACACCCTTTTGTTACGTAAATATTACGTATCTACTACAACGCCAATACAATTTCTGTAAACTTTTCATGTATAAAAATGAGTATTTTCCGTATAAATTACAAAACTAGGCATCCTTTTTTTATCGTGGCAAAATCTTCAAACGACTCTTATTAGGGCAGAGCGGGATCACTGTCAGACTTGTACTGGCTAAAATCCACGGCGTCCTTCAATAGCCCTTTACGTTCCGGGGTCACGGTAATTCGTTAGTCCCGCGACCCCGGCAGGCTTTGGCCCTCTAAAGGGGGCCCCGTCATTGTGCTGACTCTCTTTGAGGCGCACGTGAAATACAACGCGCCGTAGACCCGGGCATAGTCGGTGGCCGAAGATTATCTAGCCACGTCCGTCTCCGTGGGCGTCTACCACTGCGAGACTACGAAATCTTATAAAACTTTTTCATTGTAATCATAACAGAAAGTAACACAACACAAACTGTAATTGCAAAGAGAGCAAAAATGACTAAATTATTTGCGCAATTTTGTAGCGACAATATACATTTCTCACTCTCATTGGTGTGCATGAAAATTTTAAATTTTCTACGTGAATGGTAAGGTAATACTCAATGGTAGCGTTACATGCGACTGGGGACCCATCCCCAGTCGCATGTAACGCTACCATAGCAGACAATGGCAGACGATACCATCACATTTCCCGCGACATTTGATAAGACAGTGCGTTACTTTTATAGCCTAGCTCCTAGCCTATGCAAGTGTTACGCGAAAATGGCAGCACTTAGAATGGTAATAAGGGCGTTTGTTAGGCTAGTTTATGTCGACGATATGCTCGGTATGGCCGCTGTTTGTATGGAATTATTTGTTATGGAATGCTGTCTCAGTCTGGAGTACAGAAATAATTATATACTAAAATGCGAAATGTCGCAGTTCTAGAATTGTATTGAATTCGTCCCCAATATGTCATTCACCTTTCAGAAACATGAAACAAAAATACATTTGTCCGATTTTGTTACAATATTTCTACAGTTCCAAGTCCGAACGAACAAAGAGAGAAACATGATTGACTGACCAAAAACATGGGTCGCCATAATAGGTTGGTCGTAAAAGATTGACAAAACGTTCAGCCTATACGGTTTTTCGGCGTTCAATTTTTAAAATAAGCTCTTCATTGTGGTCGATGGTCATACTCTATTTATAACAAGTGGAAAGGCCAAAAAAACAATGAAATCCTGCCATCAATACACGCGTATTACAAAGTGGGACGACAAACAACGTCCGTCGTTGTTGCATCGACTGCAGCGAACATATGGACGGGATATTTTTAAACTGTATAGAGACATTAAGATAAAGTTTACTGCATTCGAATGTTCCTTCTCTAGTCACTCGGATATTTTGGTTTATTGTTTGAAACGGGACAAAGGTTTTTTAGTGTGCTTTTAGAAGCGTGGTGCACTCTCGGATGATATAATATTAATGAGTTTTTCGTCGCATTTGAATTTAGAACGATATAGTTTTTTCGCCGTCACTGTTTTTGTCAGCCAGTCTCCATTTGTGAGGTTATGTTCTGAAAGAAATAATTATCTTTGTATTGTGTTTCTATCTCCATAATCATTTTATGCAGTTCTGGAAAAATTAAATGAGTTTGCATTGTTGAGACTAGCTCTATTGTATTTTATTTAAATAAAGATCCATCTTAACCAAAACCAGAGCAGTTACGATAGTGTCAAAGTTTTTTTTTAAGAATTCATTTGAACTTTAAATCGGATCACCCACGAGGTGACCAGACCAGTTTATTAAGACCCTTAGCTTAATAGACGTGTAGGGTATTATCAGGATATATCCTCGGATCAATTTGAGTGGTCCAGTATTTTTTTTGATGTCTTTATCGCACCACCAACGCATCCCGCCCTCTGTGTGTATCAGCGTTATGATATTGACACTTAAGTGCTGTGTCCCATGGGATGAATCCATGATTTTATGGTGGGCTGCGTTACTTATCACTTTTTATGGGATCTCGGGCGGATGTGGTGATGCGTTAAATCACTTACTTTCCATATATCCAGATTATCTTAGGGACATAATTTTTTTAACATTTTTATGCGAAATTGTGTTTATGCCTTACTTTAAGGGCTTTTGGTTTACGAGTATAATTTTATCAGTAAATCAAAATTATATGGAGGTCAGATATTCAGTTGCTAGGTGATAAATACTAGTTAATACTAGACTAATCAGTTGTACCCAGTTGGACTTGAAGCCGAGTCCAAAATAGTTGAGAAAAGGCTACGCAGATAATGATGCTATATTTTTCAATGGAACGCTAGTTCTACTTACAAATTATGTCTGTCGAGCTCTATAAGGACAGTGCGTGGAAAAACTGGCAAAAGGTTCATCTAAAAGTACACACATAAAAAGAATTGTTATCAATTTGAAAAGGTCGCAGGACTGTACGAATTACCGTGACCCCAGAACGTAAAGGGCTATTGAAGGACACCGTAGATTTTAGTCAGTACGAGTCTGACAGTCCCTCCCGCTCTGCCCTGGGTGGGGTCATTTACCACGTAAAAAATAACACTTTTAAAAAACGAAAGAGTTTTCGTTACGGCAGATTAAATCACAAAAAATGTGCTATTATTTAACTTCAAACAGGGTACCTCTATCTAAAGAAAACGCACATCAAAGATTTTTCTTGACAAAGTTAAATTAAATAAAAAACAGCTTATGCTATTGATCACAAACTTTTTTTGATGTGTGTACTTATACAAGAAGCCACACAATCTTTAAACTAACATAAGTATTTTCATCAGCAATTTCTAAATCAAAATCTAAACTTACCAACAAAAATCTAACAGCATTCGTCCCATAATATATTGTCAGACACCCTGCCATATCAGCATAAATATGTATTAGTCTAAAATCAGCTACATTGTTACTACGAAAATTGTGCTGAACATACCAAAAGCGGGCGTTTCAAACAATATAGAGTATTTTGGTCGGCTTATAGATTGATAATGCGGCTCTGGACCGCATCCGATGATTAATTGACCCGGTTTGACCCAACAATTACTTCAATTATTTACCTCCGGTGCTGTATTGTACTGTTCGATAGTATCGAGTTTAATTTGAATTTTAATTATTAGTGTCTTGCTTGTAATTAAGGTTCCTTCTTATTATTTGTCTTAGATGTCTGCCTGTTGATTTAGTTTTAGTTACAAGAAGTAATTGAACACTAAAATACATCATCATGTCTTATATTTAACAATATTAATTTAATTTCAAACCAGTCTATTACCAACATTCGAGATAATCGTTTGCTTAAAGGTATATTAGTTTACCTAAATGAAGTTCTTTCCGATTATTATTATTGTAAAACCTATTTTATGATTAAAAAAAAAGCATTTTTTGTCCTTCTGTAAGTACCCTATAACAGATCGTCAGATGTTCAAATGTTTCTTTGAATGTTTGTCAGTAATGAATAGGTTCAAATGCGGGTGCTTTAAGGTTTAAATCTGACTATCCCTTGGGAAAAAACAAGCGTAGCAATATAATGATGGTATAGCTTCTCACTATACCTTTTAAACTTTGCACCCCCCACACTAAGAATTTTTATATAATAACTAGCTGACGCGGCCACGCGTTGCTGTGGGAGAAATATGAGAAAAAAAAATGAAAATACTCAACCCAGTCGAAAGGTATCGACATCTGTTAGAATCATTTGGAGTTAACAGATAATTGTGACTGTCAAATAATAACAGACAAATAATTAGCAATAAATTAAAATTGCGACTATAATTTGAGATTTAAACTATCCTATCTCTCAAGTTGGATCAATCTGCACATGGTGTGCGAATTTTATTATAATCGGTTAAGTGGTTTAGGAGTCCATTGAGGACAAACATTGTGACACGAGATTTATATATATTAAGAGATTATAATAAGTAATACTATACAAGAAACTCAGTTAAAATTATAAATCCAGAAACTGGGAGTACTGAAGTATAAAAATAAATTAGGTATCATGCAAATACGGGTCAACACTCTAAAGCAGCTTCCCAAACTGCCTCTATATTATCGCTTAAAATGACATCTCTGCAATAAATGACATAATAGCTAATGTGAACCCGATCCCTAATGAAATTAGGCTGGTTACAGTCCATCAGTGTGTTTAGACGCTTCCATAATGCATCCATGTAGGTGCACACTATCAGGTCATTAGTGAGGTACTACTAATCCTTGTAAATGTAATTATCTTGAAAATGAAAGTGCTTTCAACTTGTTATCGTGTAGGTAATACGTCTAAATGTGGGAAAATGAAGATATTTTAAAATTCAGTAAGGGTTTTTGCAGAAAAAAGTTATTTATGCACGTTTTTATGCATAGTGGTTATAATTTTTCATGAATATAAAGATCGATTTGTGTCTCTTGTACTAGAATATTTTAGTATGATATTTCGTGTTTAAAAAAAAAGGGGTATTGTTTCATATAGTTGCTAGGTTGGCAGGTCAGATAGGCTGTTGCACCATCGATAATAATTAAATAACGACCTACAGGAAGTCTTAACAACTTTAATCAAATCAAACCCATTAAATCACTCACAGGCCACACAGTTCTGACGCGAATTCTAATTTTGCTGTTGACGGCACATCATTCATTAATTTTTATCTGAGGTAAATTCGAATTTTCTTCTACAATTAAGATTTTCTTAATCATATTTTATTTACAGTCTTATTCAATTCAATCAACATTAAACCAATGAAATCTTCTATTTATAACAACGAAACACATTTTATCTTAGACTTATCAAACGAACCATCGCAAAACGGATTTTAAGCCCGGATCCATTGAAAGACATCAAATAACCTCCCCACCGAGAGCACGGCTCAATCAAATATCTCAGATTATTTGTTCGTGTAAATCAAACAAAATCTCTCATCCTAGTAAGAGTAACGAAAGTACCAGGAAAGTACTAGGAGAGTACCAGGAGAGTACCAGTATCAACTTGACCCCATTTCTCGCTAAATGTACCTTCATACACTCGATCAATACAGCAACGTAAATAAATCACTAAGTTTGAGTTTCGCGATACGGAGCTTGACGGCAACAGACAGATTCAGTAGGCCAAGTTAGTATTACTCCCCTGTGTGTCATTCAAAGGAATTGGTTACGGTTACGGGAAAATAGGCGTTTTTACCTACACGTAAATTTAAGGGGACAAGCAACACAAAATAAAGCCGTTTTAATGAGTTTAAAGTGACCGGTAGGAAGTTAATTAAGTGTGTTGTCTATATAATTTAGCTGATAAACAACACAATCTGGACCGTAACGCATATACAACAAAACATATAGAGTAGTAAATAATGCCCAAGGCATTAAGATCGCCGCTGTTCAAGCTTTTATTTAACTGCACAAGTTAAAGTAGTTAAAATAAATAAAACATATTTTTATCGACATTAACAATGACGTAAAATTCAAAAATGCATTGACATAAACTGCGTAAATATTATAACAATCACTGAAAGTTATTGTAGAGGTTCGAAAAAGGAAAAAAAAACACATTCCAAATTCAAAAAACAGTCGAACAGCAAAAAATCCGAATATAAACAAAAAGTTAGCTTATATCGATGTAATAAAGTCGAAATCTCACTAACAGTGCAGCCCCTGTCTATATATCGATCACAAAATGAAAACGAACAACTACTAAACCAAAATCATCACACACAATGTATAAACCGCCGAATTTATCAGCTGGTTCAGCAATTTATCATGGCCAACAAATAATATCAGTTGAGTGACAGAAACGGGTTACCACGCCGGTTTCAGGGTGTTAGCGGGTTGCCTGTAATTGTATGCATATGCATGGATATTTGGACCGGGGTGTTGATGTACTAGATATTGATGAATTAAATGCTTCACTTTATATTTCATGTTGTAGTAACCATAGATAGATAGACAATATAGAGATGGGGGACAACGTATTTTAAATTAACGATAGTTAAATTCATTCTCCGGGACACGTCGAACTTGCGACTTGAGATGCAGTTATAAAAAAAATATAGAATTTTTTATTGCACATTTTAACAATTACACAGCTATCTCTATCATAATATATAATGCTATGGAAAAGTTCCGATACAAACTCACATCTTCGCTTACCACCAGGCGAAACAGCGGTCAAACATGGGACTAAAACGCTATAAAACATTGAAACAGTGTTTATTTCAGAGAGTAGTTTCACTGTGGGAATGAGATGGCGCTAGACGACTTGTATAGCTCTGTCTCTTTCCCACAGTGGAATTACAATCGCTTTAAGACGTCGTAATAGGGCCCCCTGGTCTTATCACATTGTTTTTCTGTGGTTGTATTTCTGATAACCTAGACCGTATAGGAACATATACCGCCTTATTACAAAAAGGGGTTTAACTAAAAACCCAGGTTTAAATCTTGTATAACTACGGTTTATACAAACGTTATTACAAATCGTGGTTTTGTGATAAACCTTGGTCTAACAGAAGTAGCTGTCAAAGGTGTGTCAAAGTTTCTCATAACATCTTTTTCATTGTGTTGTTGTTTTTGTGCTATTTACACCCAAAATGGATTGAAATAAGGTAGATTTAATTGTTCTTACTCATTGTTGATTTAATTGTTTAGACAATCGTTCAAATGGCGGTACTTAAGTCGACGTTTTATCTTAGTTTTGTAATACGGACAAATTTAAACCGTGACTCTGCAGATAAGCTTGGACTTGATAGACCAGGTTTAAACCAAAGTTTATTTATTTTTTGTAATAAGGCCGCTTAAGTTTATTAAAACTTGTCAGGTTATGAAATCGAAACGTACAAAATGAAGAAACAAGTAAATTAACATTCGCCCATTTTAATTTTGATGACGCTTGCAAGAGAATTGAAACCTAATACAAACATAAAAAAATTGAATGTGAACTAACAATATTTTGGAAAAAATAAATGTAACAAACACACAACATGTTGGTAATTCCGAAGATATACGACAATTGCCGATGTGCATTTTAATTAGGGCAACTGTAAGTTCGTCTTCTAGTCGCGTATGTATCTTACACCAATGCTCCGTCCCATCCTCCCCACTCTTTGATGTCAAATCATTACAAAGTCAAACAAGAACGTCTAATTAGCAATACATGAACGTATCTCATCGATTTTCGGTTAGCACCGACTAATCCACTAATTTAGTGACTACCTATTAATTTAGTAGACCATTGATTCGATGTTCTAATTGCGTAAATGTGGCGTGATGGCGGTGTTTCTTGGTTCTAAGCTTCACAATTAACGCGTATATGGAACTCGTTACCGATCAATGTCTTAACAAAAGACTTTGTTAATTAAGATGTTTTGATGAGTTCAATTATTATTTGTAAGCCGATCGTATCGTGTTTATTGTGTTATAATGATGAGTTACTTTGTGCGGTTAATTGCTTATAATCTTCAAATACCTTGGCTCAAACAAAATGGCTGGAATTTTCGACATTTAGAAAGTTTCTGAAATACAGTACGCCAAACTCACAAGGTCAAAAGTTTTAAAATATCAACAAAAATAAATACCTACACAAATCTCATTATTCAACAAAAGAAAATTTATTATTTTGTTCTTTTGTTAAAAACAACAACAAAAAAGTCCGGAAAAACAGCAAATCCACCTGATTTTTAAATCTCGTCACAACTCCAGTGTCCAACGACATAGTGAATGTTCCATGTAGCACTGGAGGCCAATCCTGGTCCCTCGAGTGGCATGCCGTCACTCTGCGTGGCCCGTTCGACGCCATATGTGACCACGCTAGCAAAAAAACATCACAACATTTCAAATAACTCGGAACTCTATCACCAACTAAATAAAGTTCAAACTTGATTGGACTTACAACGCGAGGGTGGTATGGGGTGAAATCCCAAAGGCGACGTACGGCACAGTGCTCATCATTTCCCCATTGTCTCGTTAGACAAAAATCAAAAACAAACACTCGCTGTAGGGATTTTCGGATCTAAGTTTCGGATGACTCCCAATCATCGTGTGTTGAGTTCTGATTGTACGTTTGGGATTTAGAGGTCTATAAGCTGTCAGCGTTCAATTTTATGTGATTAGGACAACTGCTTACACCGCAAATATAACCTCAATATCATATTATCTGAAAATGTGGGGAATTCTTGCGTACGGCATCATATCTCTCGAAAATATTTTGTTAAGATGAAATGTTTTTGTAGATTATAAATTCCTGACAAATACAATTTTGGTTGTATCTACCTTTAATTTTCAAAGAAAATCCTCTTTAAACCTGTTGCTTATTAAAAATATCTTGTGTAGAATTAGCAGAAAGAACTCACCCATAGTATTACAGCTAAAATATTCATAACCCTACTGTCAGACTTGTACTTACTAAAATCCACGGTGAGCCTTCAATAGCCCTTTACGTTCCAAGGTCACGGTTTCCTCAGACAGTCCCACAATCCCAGACAGTCCCGCAGTACCGTATATGCCATTTTTCCCCATGTACCCGTCATTGACAACCTAAGGTTTCGTAAACACTTAGGCTGGCTATACACTGACTGCTTGAAGCAGTTAATATCGACTTCATGAGCACTCGGTACTTACTGCTTCAAGGAATCCGGCTTTGACAGACGAAGAAAACATATTAGTTTGCAAGTTTTTACACTACAACTATATTATATTTATTATCGATTATATTGACGACTTCTTTATCAATCATTGTGCTGATTTGCGAAACATAGCTACCAATAATACACGAAATACCTAAATCCAATAAAATATGAATTACAAACATTTCAATATTGATAACAAAAACACTAAAACAGTAATAAAGTACAAAAAACTTTTTTATGTTGTATCTGTATACGGTGCGCACAATAAAAATCCATTCAAATATATTCTAGCCTGCCATAATTTGCGGGCAGCGAGTAATGGGCGACTTGCTGTCCGACCATGGACCATGCCCGGGTCGACGGCGCGTTGTGTTCCACGCGCGCCTCAAAGAGTGTCAGCAAATTGACGGGGCCTGTAGAGGGCCAGAGCCTGCCGGGGTCGCGGGACTTACCCATCACCGTAACCCCGGTACGTAAAGGGCTCGTGAAGGACACCGTGGATTTTAGTCAGTACAAGTCTGACAGTCCCTGCCGCCCTGCCCTGGGTGGGAGGACTCATTTGATGATTTTACCACGATAAAAAAAAAAAAAAAAAAAGCCTGCCATAATTTATTAGACAAGCTGTTGTCGGGAGTTATGGAGTTTCGCACCAAATCCAATCACTAAATCAACAGAACACAGAATTTATTTTCAACGTGAATTTGTTATTCTTTCTTTCCACTTTTTTCGTACGAAAAATATTACAAGGCGCCACCACGTCAGACCTTTCAAAAGCTTTCTCTATGTATTCTTCTATTCATCGAATATATGCATTGAATTACTCAAGATTTTGCCATGTTTTGGATAAATGTAATTCTTTCCTCGGAGATTGCGCCTCCGTCGTTTCGCGACTGCTACGTGACCACAATATCTAAGTCACGCTTGTCTCCAGTCACTCTTTTATGTCTATCATTTATTCTTTCGATACGCAAACGTCAGCGATTGACAAGTACAGTTCATGTCGAATAAATTGTCGGTAAAATTGTACGTGGAGTGAGTTACGACTGTGGACGGGCCCTTCGACTCCGCTGTTTTGCTCCGGCCCGACAGATTTATCGTTCGCTTTGTTTTTAGAAATTTTCGCCTCCGTAAACGTTTTCCCTCCATATCGGAAACGTCTATTTCGATCTACATTTATTTGCTTAACGGAAAAGCTGTCATTAAGACCGCCCTGACAATTTTCTATTCCCGGCAAGCCTCCAGCTCGGAAACGTAAATAATACACCCCATATTGAAGATTATTTCTAATGCTCAAACTCGAGACGCAATAAACTAGCGCGATGATAATAAAAATGTTCAGCTTATCCCTCGTGTTCCCGTTGTAAATTTAAACGGCGATGCGCAAGCGATTCTAAACCTTAGCGCATTTTATTAATGTCACGATAGAACATTTTAATTTTAATAAAACTGAACATCGGCACGCCCGACCTATTTGTCAACCTTCTTTACTTTTGCTGGCATGAAATCATACAGTCTCACTTTGCGTAACTACAACACTAAACGTGGCGAGCTCGGCAGTCGACAGAAAGCGTACTTTTTGATTAGAACGCTAAGACATAAATTCGCACGATAATCCACGTCCGCTCCCGTATGAAATATGAAATCCCCGAAGGACGCCGCGCTGGATTTAAGCTTTTCTCTTTAAAGTAATAAAGGTGTGTTTTATTTGAACTGCGACGGATTATATTTGGGATTTGGACGACGAAACACGTAGGCGAACCATCGCTCATGTGACAAATTTCTACGTTTGCCTTAACGCGGGCCACCGTGTTTAGAATATTATATCTGAAGAAGGGACTTTGGGAAGTCATATTGATTTACATAAGGAAAAAAGGCTGAAGGATTCTGGACAAATGAAATGAATCTCGAGTGACCTGGAAGTGTACAGGGTATGAGTGGAAGTAATATTTTTTACGTGTACGTGTCTATTTCAGCGAATTTATTTAGCATTTTTCTTTTTACGCACTTTTCCTTCTATTCAAAAATATGAATGGAATGCAAGAGAAATCTTCAATCAATCTTTAGATTTCTGAGGAGTGTTCGTTTTGTGTAAAATGTGTTATCGTGAAAACGTATTTATTACTCTAATATGTACTACCTGTATTTATTTTGGACATAGAATTGTAATAACAAAATCCGCTCCTAGAAATACAAGTCATCTTGTAACGAGGCCTAAAACTAACAATAACAAAACCCGAGTTGCTCTAATTAGAGTCGATATCTGCTAATTAAGAAGTAATTAGACAAAATTTACGGATATTTCGTTATAAAATTGGTGTATTAGTGGGACCTCATTATAAATAGATTAAGAGTTAATATTCACCTCGATGTAGCATATTGATAATTATAAGCAACATATTGATTGGGCGACTTTTTGACAGATGTGTGTAAATTATTCTTAAAATATCCGCTGCGCTTTAAATAATTCTTTTGAATTATATATTTTGAAAAGTTAAAAGCAATCTTATAACTAAAATTTACCCGAAGTTTTATATGCTGGGACGCACACCACTAAACTCATACCAAAATCACAAAAAAGCCAATTGCGATTTTAAATTCACTCATCAAATTGCATGAATATTTGATCAACAGCTGTCACACAGTCTTTTCTTCATTTCAACGTCAAGATAACCCTAATTTTGTTTTTTTTAGAGATAAATCAATATGCGACATCAAGCGTCTCAAGGGGTGTGCAATAACGATTGTCTACATGCGATTTTTTTGCACCAATCGTAACTGTCCCCCCAGGGAGAAGATTTGTCAGTTCGTTTATGCGACTTTGTCGAATTCAAATCGTAGTTTTCCTTTCTGCTAGTAACGAACTCCCAACAATACGTGCGGAAAGAGGATTTTGCGTTTTATTCTATATTTATTTTTTGTGTATATTTTTGGGGGCAGTAGACGTGATTCAGCTAGGTAAGCAACCCACCAATTGTATATTTATGAGCTCACTATTTATGCTCTATAGTTTTTTTTTCACTGTGTTGCCAATAAATTTTGAGTTGAATCTGTTGGGAATTAGTTCGCGTGAAGTTTGAAATTGGCCGTTTATGAATCATTGTTACGATTGAAATATGTTCTGTGTTGCAACTAAAAGTTTTATTCTGTTGAAAAAATGGTTTGCATCATTTTCCTGGCTGGTGCGCTGCGTTGGCAATTTGCCACTAATTGTGCAATATTTTTTTATATTTAAAAACTGACATGGTGGTGTATTGCTCCGCTTCGCTCAAATGATGTCAATAACCATAGATCTATCAACGGCGGGTCTATTCTGAAGGGAACAAGCGTAACCTGTCACACAAACTTAAGAGTAGCTATTTTTATTTCGGACCTCAGCGTTGCATCAACCGACGCATTCTTATTCGTGAGTACACTACTGCCACTATTTTTGGTATCAGTGTGACTCAACATACATAGATTACTACATAAACAGAGCTGTTTTACATTTAAAACAATATTCGTTTCATTAAAGTACCGGTCAACGGTTATCACCGCGGACGTCCTGCGCCGACCTCTTATCACCAACATTATCACCGAAAGAGGAAACAGACAGTATTTTTATTTATGTTAGTCCCCTCCGCCCACACTTGACGCCACTGAAGTCTAGAATATCCGTGATTTTGACGCGCGAATTAGTTTCGCATCATTTTATCTGAAGGACGAACGTGGTCTATGCAGTGATTCCCATAAAATATAAGATAGTATTTCGAGTGACTTATGAATAATTTATGTGAAAGTTTATAAAAAAGATAAAAATTCCTAACTTAAAAATATAATTCAAATTGCAGTTTGTGTGTTACAGTGAGCTTAAGTTTAGTAATTAAATCTACCAGCCATTAATTACACCCTAACAATAGATGAATGATTAAACACCGGGTTTCCAATATTGATTCATTAAGAGTACACAGGTATGTTGTTTAAAATTATCAAATTACATGAAAGCTGTTAATTCGTTACAATTAAACATTTATAGCGAAATAATTTTCAATTGAAATACGTTAAAACGTGATTCGGGCATAACAAATGCTCCTCGGAATATAAAACAAGATTTGTGAACAGAGGAAGGCATGGAGAGGAATAAACACGATTGTAATAAAATTGAAATGTGCATTGCCTTTGCTACGTTGAGCAGTGACCTATCCATGTCAGTTTACTGCCGACGTGGAGTAAATTCATTGGTTGTAGATGTGCTGGTACCAAGACCTATGATGTCAAGTTTTAGTATGGCTTATTACAAGTGACATTGGTACAAGGATTTTAGATTGATTAAGTCATGTTCATGAATAAGTAAACTAAATAATGACCATTTTGATCAATTATAATATTTTTATTCTTTAACATTTCTGTTACATTCACCTACTTTGTTTTTTTTCTCTAGATCACCTTACTAGCTTTGATAGAAAATGCCCCTAGGTTTTGTCTTAACAATGTTATTTTGTTAACATGTGGACCACAAAGTTCTTATAAATAAATGACAGCACTCACCATGCAAATAATTAATAAAATGCAACTAGTTAATATATCCCAAACATTCCCAAAAAAAACAAAATTGCATAGTCATTACTATGCGACTCGTTTTCAATTAGCATTCCTTATCTAGTTCCACCACCGCAGTAGGAAAAGAGGGGAGGGGGGGAACTTGGCAAAAATTTCCACCTAACGAGCTCATTGTCTTTTATTTGGACCAAAGGGTTCCGTCGCAGTCCTTAATTAACGGCTTGAAGAATCCGGAATGACTTGACTAGATGATTTGAATGGGCGACAACATTGTTTTTTTGAAGTGAAAACTTCTTTAGCGGCGTTGTGCACTTTTTTTTGTAATGGGTAAAAAATGTTAAACTCGCGTCAGGACACGTGACCTGATCGAAAATTCGTAAGACGGCGCAGGGCGCTTGCGCGAATGTTCGTGTGTATTTATTACCATTGAAGTTTTCACTTCTGCCGGCACTCCCAGAGTGCAACCCGTCGTTTTTTTTTTATGTTGAAGGGTTTATTCAAGTTATGTGTTCTGCTTATAGATGTGTTGTGTCTGGCTCTTAGCTAAGTAACAGCTACTGGTTGATCTCCAAGGTCGTGGATGGGTGAAAGCCCTTCTTGCTTCGGATGGTACTTGCAGCTGTTTTTCCCAATCTCAAGCACTTTTTGGTAGTAGGTGGGTTGAGGAATCACACTGGTTTGGGAATGGCGTGGCAGGATAATTGCTCCCAATTGTTTGTAGATCATCGGCAGTTGTTATGGCTACTCAGGAGCACGAAAGTCTGGCGACCAGTCTTACTAAACTACCTTCCACCCATTTATTGAATTGTATTGTAAAATACGAGTATTTAGCTGCATTTTAGAGCAAATGGTTAAAAACTACTTATACTTTGCGTAACACTTGTAGGGGGATAACTCGGGTACCGAATAGGGGTAGTTTTTTTTTTGTACGTTGTAAAATCATCTTATGAGTCCTCCCACACAGGGCAGAGCGGGAGGGACTGTCAGACTCGTACTGACTAAAATCCACTGTGTCCTTCAATAGGCCTTTACGTACCGGGGTCACGGTAATTCGTGAGTCTCGCGACCCCGGAATAGGGGGAGTTAGTAAAAAAGCTAGTAGTAAAATGATTCTTATTACGTGATGATTGTGTTCTGTTCAAACAAGTATAATTCTCATTGAAATTGTAGCAGTATGCAGCTAAGTGTTGAAATCGCTCAAGTCACGCATGGCTATACCATATGGTATGAAATAACGAACGTAATTAGTAATAATGGGTCTAGAGATTGCTCAACAGCGTTAACGAATAGTGTTACCCATGGTTACCCAATTAACAATGTGTTAATCGGATATTGATAAAGTATTTTCATGTTATTTGAAGAGTGTTACAACACAAGATTCCATTGAATTTGAAATGGACTCAATTAACACAGTATTAATATACACACATAAAAAAAATGCGATCTTTTGATGAAATGAATGAAATCTTTTTTGTTACGATTGTGTGTATGATTTAGAATATAAAGCAATAAAACAGTTCAATTCTTTCCCATTTTTTTTTTTTTTTGTTTTAAAGTCTGCTCATGCTTGTGATCCACAAACTTTTTTGATGTGTGTATACTCATTAAATGCATTATTACATAAGTACAAGTTTCTCATAAGTATCTCTATGTTTACGTTTTTGTTCATCTTGCTTTTAAATTCGATTTGATGAAACACCCGAGATTGTTTACTAAAAACCTGTCAATGTCATTCAAACGTCAAAATATCGTTGTAACTCAGCAACTGTAGATAATACAAAATCAATAGCAAATACAATGGTGGCAACTCTTCTATACTTCCATGACGAAATCTGACATTCGACCTTCTGACTAACAGTTACGACTGTCAAAGATCTATAAATGACGGCCTAGATGCCGTATTATGACGTCTTAAAACCAGGCTTGTTCCAGTGAGTGATCGAGGTGGCGCTAGACGACTTGTATAGCTCTGTCTCTTTCACTCACTGGAACAAGCCTGGTTTTAAGACGTCATAATACGGCCGCAGAGCAACGGTTTAACACAGTTGATTATTTGATCAAATTCAGCAGTCCATCAAATATTTGATCAAATTCAGCAGTCTATCAAATATTTGATCAAATTCCGGAGTCTACCAGAGCAGTCTTAATGCAACCAGCTTCCAGTATCCCAAGTCCAGTAATGAGACTCAGTCGAAACTAATTTTATTTTCTTCCTTTCCTTTGACTGGGCCTCCCGGGATATTTGCGTTAAATTAAAAAGTTTCCTCTCTACATCTCAAGAGCACTTCTTCCATGGCCCGTTTATTTCTTTTCGATACTTTTCCCTAATGATCTCGTACGATCACTATACGACTTGGGTTAAAATAGAAGGAAAATAGAAATAAATATCGTTAATGAGGTTAGCTTCAGAGCTTTGCGCTTTTTGTAATCACGGCATGAATTTTCTTTTAACTTAATTCAGTTTTGGTTTATTATTTGGTGAGAGACGTATTCGAATCTAAATAGTTTGTTATGTTATTCCTAGGAATTTATTTGTACTCAAACTTTTCATGCGTGTACTGTGTTCGGGAGGATCTAAAGTAATTTCAGCTTTCTAAATTCGCTTATCGTTACTTTCGACACAATGACTGACGAATTACGTAAGAGGCAGCTAAAGTTATTTCATGTGTTCAAAATTGCCATTCCATATTATTTACCCACTTCTGCTTTTATTTAATTTTCTCTCTTTACCTGACCTTGAACCTGATTTGTAAAATAACAATATTCTTAGCTTACAACTTTACAACTTGCGCCTCAAACAGTGAAACATCCAATACTTACATCCTAAGTTTACCGCGTACTTTCTTATTTTCATTTCCAACATTAAAATCATTCCACGAAGCATCTTATTGTACTCTTTGTCATGTTCCAAAGCCATATTATTCCTAATTATTTGTCCTTTCCTTCCGAGTTCGTTATGCGGCTTCTTTTCCTTTTATTTATTGTCGATACTATCTCCTTTATTTATACGTAATGCTGTATATATATGAAACGTCTCCTTCAAAAATACATTCTCTGGATGATTCAAGTTTTTCTCTCTCATGTGTTATTGATATTCTTTTGTTTGAGTTCCGCTTTTATGAATCTTTTACATTATTCATTAAGATTTGCTTTGAGTGCCTTTAATCTTACTAACTGCCTGTCATTCAGGTAAATAAATGGCTTGTTTGTGTTTTCGATCGACTTCAGAATTTGAATCAATAGCCATATTGTATCAGTTCACCCGCCGATTAGGATCTACGTAATAAAAGTATCATATTGTTGTATGTAAATTAATCAATAAATCTTTAACAACAATTCAATCGATTGTTCTTTTCGCAATCCACTGCCTCACCCAAACCTATATTCTAAACACCGTGACCTCAACCTTCACAATCCAATATGACCATCACCTTTTAAAGTTCGTTGGTCCATCTATCTGGGCCACAACACTAACCGCCGCTTTTCTCTCCAGGCCTGGGCCGGCTGCAGCCGTACGGCTCGGGCAGCGGTAGCGGATCAAGCAGCGGAAGCGGGCGGCGGCGCGCGCGCAGCGGCCTCTCCGACTCGCCGACCGCTCCCGCTACGCCCACGTCGGCTTCCGACAACGCGTCCGACGCAACCCTCACGGACTCGGAGCTGCCGTTGGCTAGGGACTCCACCCTCCTGCATAACGGTGAGTTTACTGGTGCCTGATAATTGCTATAAATTCAGCACTTGCTACCACCATCACTACCATCATCTGCCTAAAATACAAATAATGGATAAGTGCCTGTTGGGATTTTACATTAGCAAAAATTACGCGTTGTCACACTCAACTTCTTCCCATTTTGACCTTCTTTAGAAGACGAAACCATAATTCGAAATTCTTTGTGAAACTGTGTGTCAGTAAATCAATTTAACATTGTTTTCAAATACTCGAGTGACACAAAACCTATATTAAGATTGTCCCATCGTAAGAGCAAGTAAGCCCATTTGCTCGTTTATTAGTAGACTTCCTGTATTCTTTTAATATCTATATCAGTTATTTCCTCAGTAACACTACTTATTCCTCTCACAGCTACATCGTCATTTTAATCTATATTAATTATTTTCGTCTTCAAGAGCACCGTTAATACCTTTTCTATTATCTCTCTACTGAAGGATATAATATGACTGCGAGATAGACTTTTTGTTCGTGTGAGGTTCCACATGGCGGAGTAATCTAATGCTTCAGTAACAGTTGAAGTTACATTTAATGTGTCGAAAGTAATTAGCGTTTGTTCTTGCTAAGGGTAAAAGTTGTTACAATTTTGTTTTACTTTCTTTTTGCTTGATGTTTCTTCTTTCACTCTTCGAGAGATGATACGTTAGTTTATTTTTTCACTTTCTAAGTGTGATGTTACAGATTTTTTATCACATTTTTCTTTGTAGATAACTATCTTATGCAACACTTTCTTTAACGGTGTACAAAATAATTGTCAAAAAAATAGTAAATTCAATCCAAAATATTCAATAAACCAAAGTTCCGTTACACATTCCAATGGATATATATCTAGGAACATAATTTATAAGAATTTAAACGGCAAAGCCGAAGGGCCACCGTTTCATGTTGGAGGCTACGAGGATCCCGCGGTAAAAGTGTTTGCTGGAATGCAAAATGAAGCATGTGATTGCTACGGAATCGCATTATGCCAGTCCTGGATATCGATCCGCGTCACTGGAAACGATGTTTTTATTTTGCAGGCTAGTAGGTAGACCGGGGACAGCTCGCATATAGAATTTTTAAAAGATAGCAAAGGCACAAGATTTGTAGCAGTTTTTGTTACGAAAAAACCGTTTTGTATAAACCTCTTCGTAATATTGTTACATACATGCAAAATTCCCGTCAGATTTAATTAAAATATTTTAAGCAAAAATGTTGAAATTTTTGACGTAAGACTTTTAATTTTTCCCCGTTAATATCGCTTCCAGCGGTCCCTAAATTCATTTAGCAAAGCAGTGTGACACAGAGGCCTCTCGCGACGGTTTCCTAATGGATTTTTATCGTGTCGTGCTCCATGAAAATTGAACAGGAAATCCTAGGGAGACTCGGTTTTAATTTGCCAACCATTGGATTCTATAATCGTTCTAGATTTCATTGAAATGCAATTTAATTGGAATTCCCTCGGTGTGATTTGAATCGACTGCGTTTGTGGGTCGACGTTATTTGGTATTTTATTCAGAGCCACGTAAGTTCTAGGGATTATCTCTTTAATTTGTTTGCAATTTACAATTTGCTACAGTTTTCTATCTACATTTTTTTAAATACAGATACAATTGTATAAACCGCACTACACAATTTTATCCATGTTTAAATATAGATCATACCGAAAAGTCAATATGCAATCCAAATATTGCATACACCAAATATTTAAAATAAAGTGAACTTTACTACAAGTAATTAACATTCGATTCATATTTTCAGATTACGCAAACTAAATCCCAACAACCTCTGTCTCACCTATCCCAACAAACTCAAAGACAAATACTCCAAACGGTTCAAAATTTACCTCTTCCAGTTAAATGTTTACTGTTGCTCCAATAACGTTAGTTATAACTTATAACTTGTAAATACAAATTACTAACGAACGCTTCCGATACCCGCCGCGTGTTTTCAATGTTTCACTTTCGCCCCTCAAAACTTTACAGTTGAAAATTTGGGACCAACGTTTGTTTACATACAGTTTTTGGGGTCCCAATTTAATTTAAACTATCGCAGCTTTTATTTGTCGTTTAGTACAACATTTGTCGTTCCGCGGTTTGTGCGTGGGACCTTTGTTTGCGGTTCTGAATTTATTCCGTCTGTGTTTTGCTTTCACCGAATTCCGGGATAATTTGGCCGTACGTAATGTATATTACGTTTCATCTTTAATTTGGGTCGTCCTGTGTCACTCGAGTTTATTTCCACTCGTTAATTAAACTAAGTGATACGATCCTATTTAACGTTTTTCTGTCTTGGACAACGGACGTACATTAACATAAGTAATAAGGTGTAGTTTAAGTGTAGTGGTTTCACTTGAATGACCAAGTTTTGTTGACGCTCAGTCAAGCCTACAGTATAAATTAGGAACAATAGATAAATATTATTCTTACATCACTTTGCCTTTCGCCCTCTTCTTTTGAATGTTTAATACCGTAATTAGTTTTCTCTTAGCTTCAAAAGCCGAAAGTTAGAATTCTAAATGCCACAAGAGAAACTTTCTTGACTATACTGATATATTTTTTTCAAAACTTAAACACCGGCTCCGAGGACCAATTAACAGACGAAGCCTACACTTTAAAAACGATGGCGTATCACAAATCGCTTGAATGACCGTCATAAACTGGCGACAAGTCGTAAATGTGATCTCGCCAAGCGAATGTGTTAAACAATTTGATACGCGGTAACAATGACGTTTTTATGTCGCGATATTTCGGTAAACCTACCGAATGTCGCCTTTAATTGCCGCCATTAAATGCATGCTTGTGACGAATTGCCGAGCGATAGATGGATCCCGGTTATTTTTCACATTACAAACCAATATTTATCTCGCTCGCTCTTAATCCCAGCTACTGCACTAGAAAGAGATGCAAAGGCATAGTGTTTCAGTAACCGTGGGATAATCATAATGAAAGCCGGAAATTCGTTAACGAATATGGCAGCGCTTCGTTAAATTTTATGTGTGTTTGTTTAATGAATGAATGCCTTTTTAAATTTCCATATGGTGCCGTCCTGTTTTAATGATCGCGTCGAGTCGGACTTAACAAAACAAATGTGGAATGAGTGTTACGAAGGATCATTAATCTATTAGTGAATGTATAAGAATAGATAGAAAGAGTATGACGTTATTAGCTTCAGCGCGCGCCGCTTCTTGCGTCTTTTACTATTTTACACCCCGAAATTGCGGAATTAATGTTTCCGTATTCATCCATCAAGGGGATACTGTGAAATTTCGTTCGCTCAAGATATCCCCTTAATCCTCAAGACGAATATCTCAAACTCACGGACGGAGCGGAATAATCGCAAGGTTGTGACGAGCTGAAAAAAAATATATAATTCGTCACTTAATCCGAACATCTCGGGGGGTTAGTCAAACAAATACCTAGTATTAGTTGTGACAAACGCAGGCTTGAGTTTTATGTGATCAAAAATAAAAGAAAGATCTTAACATGTTTCCCCCTCTCAAGTAGATATGTAACACACTTATAGGGAAGGCTTTCTTCTAAAACCATATTTATATCTATATATATAAAAGGAGAACTGACTGACTGACATATCAACGTACAGCCGAAACTACTGGGGCTAGGAATGTGAAATTTTGCACACGGCTTCCTATTATAATGTAGGGAAGCACTAAGAAGGGGATTTTGGAAATTTAACCTTTAAGGGGGTGAAAAGGGGGAATTAGGAAAGTACGTAACCCACGCGGACGAAGTCGCGGGCAAAGTGCTAGTCACCAATAAAAGAATAAAAAGTTACTATGGACAGCTCCATAGAATTTTGTCAAATGCAGATTACTTAATGACTTCAAATATTTTTTAGGAGTTGATTTAAAAGTTTAATAGTCTTTTGAAATCTCGCTGATGTTATTGTCATTCAGAAGCCTATCTAATTCTCGATATCGGTGTCTTAGAAAGTAAAACGATTAAAAGTATATTACAAAGGACTTTCGTGCCAAAGGGACGACAGTAGAGTAGATTTTCACAGTACATTGAGCGTAAAAATTCACCCGAAAATGGAGGACGAAGGAAGAAATACTGTAATGCGTAATGAACTGAAATCTTTTACTACGTCCGTGTGTCCGAGTACAAGTTTCGAGCGAATAGCGACGAAACACATACAGTAGCGGTCCTAAGTAACCTCCCTGGGGAACCCGCATACATGAAAGGCACAAAGAAAATCAATTCATTATGTTCCGCTTATGCCTTGTCATATCGTCATCTTACAAATAAATCCGCTTGTAATTTGTACCAAAAGCTTTATGCGACAAACCATGGCACAAAGCTACAACCTTCTTAGTTTGGTCGAAAGCACAAAGGAGTTCAGTAGCGAGTCGCCAGACCCGAAAAAGTACGAGTCCTTTGAGAGACCAATCCTTTAATACTAATTGAATCATAATTTAGGAGACTGGAAGTTTCTTTTTATGTAAATCTTTTTTGCCTCTGAAGGCTCAAAGGCTGGCAACGAAATAATCTTGAGTTTGAAAGGTTTAGAAAGCACTCGTGTATTTGGGATTGGAATAAACGTCTTTCATGTATATTCGTAAAACATTGTTTATAGATTTATTGTTTTTTTTTTATTGGAGTAAAGCTTTCTTTTTATACAATCATTTTATAAGGGTTTATTGTAATTTAATAAAAGTATTTAAAGTAACTGGTAAAATTGATTAAGTCTTTTATAGAACAGTGATGATTATTTGTGATGTTTGCGTATTACGATTGAAGATAAATTTATCAAAAAAAAGGAAAGTAAGTATTTGCTACTGATTTTTTGTGACATCTTCATAGTGTCCATTTTCATGACAAAAATAATAAAAGAAATCAATTAGTGGAGTTGATTAAGCAAGCTTTCGCAAAATACATCCACTGTTTTGAAATGTCGGATATTAACCAACAAACATTTAGCTTAAAAGAAAATACAAAATTTTGTTGGCAATTGAAAATAATATTTACACAAATGGTGTGTTGTACCCAGTTTTATATCCCCATGTATTTTATTTTCTTTGCATCAATTTTATCGAACCATTCAACGATACAATAAATGGAGCCATAGATGACGTCAATATCACTGAAATCCGAAACTTACAGCGAATAACGTCAACTTTTCTCTCGCACTAACTCCATAACCCATCCAATGTCAGTGTAATATCAAAAGACAATTTACCGTAGTACACGCGACAACGACGGCGGGAGAGGCGATAAATCTCGAGGACAATTTCCGAAATTTTTCTATCAGAAAGATTTACACTCCAGTCATCTTTGCGAAAGAAAATCGCACCTACAATCCTATTATCGATCCCTATTCCAGTACAATTTGCGAGTTGCGCGGGCGAGCGGCAGCAATTTTCAAACTTAAATGAAAATATCGGTTGGGGTTGAAGACTGTAGGGAACATTTTCCACGTCTTCGGATTCCCGATAGTTCACATCACGTCGAAGCCAGACATGATTCAGTCGGAAGCATCCTTTGTCTAAGCGAAGTTTACATCCAGTGGTTTCAGATGAATGTAAAACTGACCGGGTAGTGAAAGAAGCACAACATAAATAATAGACGTGCAGAGCTAAGAGTATTTTTTTATTACTTACTAGAATTATAATGAGATATCGTAAATATTATGAGTTTCGATACAGCAAAGAGAAGATAGATAATCTCTCCGGAACTATTGACCTATTTCAAAATTTCTTTTAACATTTGTAAGGTCCATTATTCCAGAACAAAGGCTACTTTGTATCAATGTAACACGCAGACAAAACCGCGTTCAGAAACTAGTTATGGTATAAAAAGACAAAAAAAATTCACTTAGAAAAAAATATTTCGTGGCAGTATTAATTTTTCCTTCGTATTATTCGCGCAGGTATCAAAATAATAATTATAATCTCGCTCGCGACATTCAATTACTTAACAGAAACAAAAATACGGGGGATTATTTAATGAGCTTTAGTAATTTCATTTTGATAATTAGAATAGTATAATTCTGCTTTAATTAAAACCTGCTCTACTTTATTTGATTCTAATTCTTGTTACATGCCTACTACTATTAGTTACCTATGTAAAACAGTAACTACGCGCTAGCACGAATAAGTAACGTAAAAGTAAAGTATATACTTCGATTATTTAAATTGGACGTACTCGTTTACCACAATATATCAACTTAATATTATGGATTCATTTATATCTATGAAAATTTGAGGAATACTGATTGAGAGCAGTGGTAGCCAAATGGGTCCGAATTGTGAGTAGTAAATCGTGGATTCGAATCTAACCAGGTGCATTACTTTGTGTTACTTATTTTGTCATCACTCCCCTCATTTTGGTGAAGGAAGACATCATAAGGAAAATATCCTAGAACAAAAAAAAATCGAAGATACGTGACATCTACCAACCCGCACTGGGCGCGCGTGGTGGATTATGGCCTACCCTCTCACAGGAGGTTTATATCCTTTTTTTTTAACTTGGTAAAATCATCAAATGAGTCCTCCCACCCAGGGCAGGGCGGGAGGGACTGTCAGACTTGACTGACTAAAATCCATGGTGTCCTTCAGTAGCCCTTTACATACCGGGGTCACGGTAATTCGTACAGTCCCGCGACTAGTGGGAACATTATAGGCTGATAATGTAGTTTTTTGTCAAAAGAACACTTGTATCTTAACTTAAAAATCGGCGTACACTTCATGTTTACGTGACATACTCGTGCGAACACCTCTGTGTATAGTTGTTTTGTTTTTAATGAAGAAGAAAACTTCGCTAGTTATTGTTAATAACAATTCTGCCAGAAACGGACAGATTAAATTGATTGATCATTATTGTTTAGTTCTTGTTCAGTTAACTCTAATAGGAGATAAATTTATTGGACGTAAATCGCAAATTACTATTTCATTATTTCGTGTATTTGGCATATTTGACTGTTTAGCGTGTTTAGTAATACATCGCTTTTTCAAATACGTGGATACACGTAAAACATTAATCAACAACGCAATATAGAAATCATCATTTCAATCTTTGTAATGAACTAGCTGTTGCCCGCGGCTCCACTCGGGAGCTCCCTACTTCTTTTATAGCCTATGACTGTCACGAGGGTCCTATATCTTACCGAAATTATTAATCAAAATAGGTTCCCACGTTTTGCAGTAAAACGGAATATACAGATACATACAAACAATATACACACTTTCCCGTTTATAATATTAGAAGTAGGTAAAACCAGAGCGAAAATCAGAATTTAATACCTAATAGCCAACAGATAAAGTAATGAAGCATATTCCCAACCAAGACCACACTTCATGAACGGTATAAAAACGACATTCCCCAAAGCCAAAATATCTATAAATCATTATAATGACCAAGAAGAAGACCATATTCCAGCTCTAGACGACCACTTCGATAAGGCTTAAACTACACTAGCTAAACATTGAGTACCTCTTAGAACATTAACGGCTCATTTTGAACAGAGTAATATTTCTGTGGCCGATACCGTGGTCGTAGTATTTTATAGGAAGACAATAGCACGGAATTCGGTACTGAATAAGTAATAAAATATCGACAATATTCGCCGATCGGCCCGATACGGTGTAACAATCGAAAATTGGAAATTGTTAAATAAAGTTGAATGTGAACAGTGAACATGCTTGTACCGACTACACCGGGGTCATCTGATTTATGTTATCGTGGAAGATATTTATAGACTTTAGCACGTTGTTTAGTGGGTATTAAAGTGGTATACTGTAGTTTATCTGCAAATTGGCTTTATGGCGGTGGCGAATGGTTGATTTTGATCTTGATTTGAAGGTCAATTTTTAGTAGGAGTTTTATGCCCTTTGTCTAAAATTAAGTAGCAAATAAATCAGATTTTACAGTTAGAATATCAACTTTTAGTTCTGTCATCCCAATGTTGGTAATCCAACAGAGCAATTTTTTTCACACATTTGTTTAGGTTTAGTGAAAATGAAGCCGGATATTACAAACACAAATAAAAGGGAAAGAATTGTTGACTAATTCACACTGATCAAACAATACAGTTTATGTATCTTCACATACCTAATTTAATTTATATTGTAAAAGTTTTCAAGTAGCAACATGTTTTAGTACAATAGCTATTGATAAAAGTTGAAACAGAGAGTGCATTGAAGCAACGCCGACACAAAGGGAGGATATAAGCGAAAGTAGCAATTTTGACGCCTTGCGAAAGATTTCCTCATTTTCACTTAACGTATTTGCAACGTTTATAGCCCTTATTTCCCTAACATAAGATTGGTTTTTGATTGTTTTGCGGTGAGAAAAAATATTGTTATTTTAGAGCAGATGCCTTGTTCCTTTTTTCCGAGAGGTATCTCAGAAAATTTGTAATGATTGCTTATTATTGTAGGTAAATAGTCTTTTCTCCCCTTTAATGGTTTTCCTATTATCAATATTGTCTACGAAAATACAAAATTCATTTCAATCAAGTTTGCAATAAGTAATAGAACCAAGAAAGCTTACAAATTAAGTCTTACAAACATTTCACCATAAGATATACGTACAAATATTGTGACAAATATCATTAGGTGATGAAAAGAAAGTGTTAGGAAAACAAGTGCCAAACTAGTCCTAGTTACATTAGAAATAAAAAGAAACAACAAAAACACAATAACAAAAACTGGAGACATCCCAAATATGTGAGAAAAACAAGACTCGGCAAAAGTTACGTGTCGTTGTGAGACGATAACAACAAAATCAAATTCTATCTTCACAATGTACTACGTCAAGTAAAAATTTTCTGAAAAGAAGTTGTTAACAAAAATACGCTTGAGGCCCGCAATGCCTGCGGGGCCTTGATAAGGCGGTGGGATCTCTAGTAAGCACCCGTCCGGGGAATCGCTCCTGCTTGGCTGCAAGATATGCGATGTAGCGGAGGTAATCTAGTTTCAGTAACACTGTATTGACCACAGTATCACCCTCCTGTATTGGCTTTGGATCTTCGTTAATTAATTAATCTTCTTTTCTCTTGGCTTTATCAGTTTACTCATCGTAAGGTTCGTTTCTGGTTTTGCTTCGATTTTT
This sequence comes from Agrotis puta, assembly GCA_943136025.2. Taxonomy (NCBI): domain Eukaryota; kingdom Metazoa; phylum Arthropoda; class Insecta; order Lepidoptera; family Noctuidae; genus Agrotis; species Agrotis puta. The sequence continues at coordinate 3,797,906 of OW964176.2, read as the reverse complement.
GCTTTATACCTGCTTTTTATAGCGTTTCTGTTTTCAATTCTACCAGCATATTCACTAATTCTTTTGATCTCTTCTAACTGTTTTTTTTTTGTTCTTCGTTGTAAATGTTCGTTCCAATCTTACCTCTTCCTTGAACTTTTAAGTCTGCTCTTCACATACCCCTGTGTTTTATCTCTTTATGAATTTTCATAAACACTCTTTGAAATTCTCCATTTACTAGTAACTTGTTCCACAGTCGAATCGACACTTACAACCTGTTCGTGGAAACCTAAAGATCCCTTGCCTCACGATGGTGTTTTCAAAGAAAACGTGTATTGATGAGTTAATTAAGCTCCCTATTCTTAACGTTCGGGTTTCGTGTTTATAGAATAATATTTTAATAATTATTTGAATTAAATTTCCTAGAAAAGACTGCTTTTAATGAATTTTCCATTTTGTGGCTCGTATGTGTTATTATATCATCAAAGAAACTCATAATAATGTTGAATAATAAATTCTGTTCATGTTAATACTTTAGTACTTTTCCGCTACTTCCAGTTTATGAAGAGAAATCCAATCCAACAGTAATCTAGATAATAACGAGTGATTTATCTATTTCAGCAACTATGGTCTCATTAGAACTTCAGAAGCTACTCGTTTATTTCCACGTCATGGTATATTCAGCTTACAAAATAACTTATTCATCATAATACTTCTTAATAAAACTTTTAGTCCCGAATGTATTCTGGCACGAAAATGTTCAATTCATTCCTTCCATCGTCCATATATTGTAAAGCTTAAACCTATACATAATTCATGGAACAATAAAAACCGATTTGCGTACTTCGCTTCACCAAAATTCCATTAAAACTCTCAGCAGTACCCCGGCCATATTTTTTTACTTTTTTCATCACAAAAGAATACTCGTGGCCCTAAAAATTGAGTTAATCTTATAACTTTGTACACAAAAGTACAATGAGGGAGACGAAATAAAACAAATAAATTAAATAACAGGAGATTTCTGAGAAGATTGTCGCCTATATCCTTTAGCAGATGTAATACCTTGTTAAATTTTAAAGCTTTAGTTGTAAAATCAGATATTTTTATACGTATTTGCCTTCATTAATGCCTCTTCAATCAACCATATTAAAATAAAAATTCTCCTACAACCTAATACCACCTAAACGTCTAACCCATTATGGGCCCCAAAATGTCTCCCTAAAACGTACAGTGTGCACTGCGACACGTCACAAAGCGCCCCCCTGACTGGCTTGCATCGCCAAATGCATCATTACGCCTGCCAGACACAATGCACCCCCATACGCGTGGAAGTGACAAAAGCAAAACATTTTGTAGCCTCGTGAATGATGCCAGTAATCAATTTGGAAATTTTATTTCAACATCACTGTGGTTTTGCGTTTAGTGGGTGTGTGAGTTGTCTTGATTTTGTAGTGTTTTTGACAAGATTGATTTGGGCTCCTAGAGCGACAAGTAAAAATTTGAAACAAATAAATAGGTTTGCAAACTGTTTTTTTTTTAATTTTTTGCTTGTTGGTAATTTTACTCCCATCTTGACTGGAATTATACATGCAAAAGTTTAGTTGTTTGGATGTTGTGTGACTCAATCAGAACGCCTGGATTCTGAAATGACACATATTACGTTCTCGTAAGACGAAACTGACTTGGTTGCAATACAAGGACATGAAACGATTAGAGTATTTAAGAAAAACAGAGAACGATGTGTTTTATTTTAGATCCGATATTCCAAATAATCTGACAACCTACTGGACTAGCTAGTTTCAGTATACATGTATTTATTCGCTCTCTTTGTTCACTTACAATCTGGACAAGACAAACAGCTACATCCACTTAGTGTTTTCTCACACAGAAAACACGTGACCTACATCAGATTGTAGCATTGCCTCCACAAGAGATAGCTCTATCTCAGCGACCTAGATTTTATTCGATCAACGCTTTTCAAAGACGTGAACATACAATCGTAAACCGATTCGGCCTCACAATGTGAGCCCTCAAAAGGTCCCATCATACACCATTATCACACGAGTCAACGCACCCTTGAACTAACCATTATACTGTACAAATCCCTACTTACGTTGCTGTCAATCTCACACCTTAAGGTAAAGAAAGAGAAATCTGGATGATCCCAAATTAGATACCCGGTAACGAGGCGGCTTCCACAGCAACGATAATGGGTTTTCTTTGCTGAAGGGAAAAACCAATTTCGTTGCTAAAACATCAAAATATCTAAGTCAAGTTGAGGATAATCCTCGTAGTAGACGGTAAGTATCTTACGTCTTGATATTACTTTGTTTTTGAGCGCGCGCTGGTGGTTACACGTGAATATTTTTATGTGCTGTGAACTTCGTTCGACTTGAATCAATGATACTGGAAAAGTTTACTTTTTCTTCGTGTTTGAAATACGCGTTAAAATTGATAGAAGCAGCTTTTGACAGGTTATGTTTTCACGCGGAAATTTTAAAAGCTTTCTTGGAAGAGTAATCGTTAAAATAAACAGTTTTGGGAACGTTCTAAAAGCGTATGGCCAAGATTTGACTTTGAAATTTGCCGTTGATTTCTTAAGGACTTTCGGCCTGCGTAGCTACTCTTACAAATATACATAAAATTGTTGAAGCATTGTGCATTTTGCTATACTGTTACAACAAGAACAAAACCTATAAACTGACGGAAAATCACTGTTATCAATAAACTGAAGTAAATGGAAAATATAATGTGATGTGTGTGTGTATATGTGTGTGTGTATATGTGTGATGTGTATATGTGTGATGAATTCGTACATATAATTCCAAGAGTAGGTTAAATTTACATCCTTTGTGTACATTGTTCAAAAAATGAATTTATATAAACATGATACTCTGCCTACATTACGTGGAAAAGTAAGCAGAATCCAGAAGGTTCCTGGAATCATTCAAAGAACACCAATAAAGCTGTATTTCGGTGATTTCAGGGGACCGCGGTAAAAAACCAATAAAGTTTACTAAGTGAAATGCCTACCAAATACGTGACATAAAAATTAATAATCCTTCACTTTTTCATTTCACATAATACATCATCAACCCACTCGTACACTTTTTTTGTTTCCTTTGTCACATCTGCTGGATTACAGACACATCCCCGAATGTTTTCATAACTTGTACAAACATTATCTTGCCGGATGAATTAGTTTTAAGCCTAAAATAATTTTCTAACAAAAATACTGTACATTCTACCCACTAGTTACTTGGATTTCCATACCTTTCGCTTTCAAAGCAACGTTGCATTATTTATTGGGGAAAAACTTTATATTTTCACAAAATAACCGAGCAGATGCTTGGATCACCTGTGGACGGGCTATTAACATAAGTTTCCATTAAAAACTGAACCCTATTATTTGCGTCGTAGAGTTTATTTTTCCCCAGTGTATTGTGAGTGAGGGGTTATGTTTTTGTTTTTATAGCTGTTTGTAATCGCCTCGGAAAGGCAGTAGTCGGTGTAATTTTCGTTGCGGAATTGTGTCTTATAGAATGTTTTATTCAAGCGTTTAGAAACATCCACGGTGTATTTTAATGTTTGTTTATGAATGGTAATGAGCTATCGATAGACATATGTTTATGCTACTTTGTTTGAGGGTACTTCGATATTTTCCGACAACTCGTCTGGGCAGATATTTTTGCTACACGTGTATCATCAAATAGTAATTTGAATGAACATAGAACGTAAGAAGTGGATAGTACACGACTCGGCATCGCTTCGGGCAACTTGTCAATCTTTCAGCTGACTACAAACTACCTTTGATTACTAGTGCACTTTAATGGCAATATTACGCCATTTGCACCTTTAAAGTGGTTAGCAGCATTTACAGGGTATTTGGTGCGTGTAGTTCTCACGAAAATAATTGTACAGGTAACACCAATCCACATCGGCTTTTAGAAAGAGACTACAGACTAGTTTCGGCTTCCTAGAGCGTTTTGTCTGCCACACACTTCTTCTGTGACATTCGTCGCTGGTTTGTCGTTCGTCGTCATTCATGTGACAAAGACACACTCTACTACTACTACCAATCCAAAGTCGTTGTGCAATATTTGTCGCCTAGATACCTGCATAATTATTTTTAATTTGCTGATTTTTGGGATTGCATAATGAAATGAGTCCTCCCGTCCTAAATGGAGCGGCAGACTGTCAGACTCTTTATGATTAAAAATCCACCTTATTCCTTCAAATGCCCTGCGTGTCCTAGTAAAAATTAATGCTCTAATGGGTATTTTTTACTAGGATAATGCTATGGCTCCCGTCTAATCTAATACCCAGTTTTGCAATATCCCCAGACTATGAAACCACTATGTTTAATTCTTCCGTCCTCGATTTTTGGTCCAAAGTTATTAGACACACAAATCGCGCGTCACTCAGTGTCCCAGGGCAATGTTGTTTGTTCCCGACCCGTGTTTGTAGAGCTAACTGGATTGCTGCGGAGTCCTCATTTATTCAAGGCCTTCACTCTGCCCTAGTTACATTAGCCGCAACTTCTGATATACACATTTTACAATTTTGATTAACTTTGTCGTGGTCGTTTAGGGAGATGATCGTTTTGTCTGTTTTGAAGACGGGTTTTGGTTCTATTTTGGCCTTTAATGTTTCGTGTGCATTTAGTACTCAGTAACCAACGTTCGTTACTACATCCACAAAGTCGACAAAGTCATAATTATCGTGCCTTTTTTTGTGGTGGTAAAATCATCAAATGAGTCTTTCCACCGTGAGTGTAGCAGAATAAACTGCCAGACACTGACTAATATTAACCCTGTTCCATCAAGTACCATTTCACGTGCCAGGACCATGGTGCCCTTTTAACCCACACCCGCAAATGACTGAGATGATTATTGAAATAATTGCAAGTGCCTTGCTTATTTATTTCAGCGACGCTTGGGAGTATACATTGAAAGTTTACAGCAAATAAATTATTTGGGTTATTATTCCGGTTTGAAGACATTTTTATTTTTAATTAAAAAAACCAGCGATATCACTTACGAAATCGACCAATTTATAAAGTGACGAAAGTCTAAACAAAATCTTTAGATTTTCTACGATACACCTCCAAATTAGTGTCTCTTAAAATTGTATGGTATGATTTTATGTATAACATTCTACATAAACAGGTATAAGTAGTTTAAAGTAAAATTTACAGATAAACCTAAACGATTTTTTTTATTATTCTTAACAATTAAATACTCAAAATCACGCGGAATCGGAGTAAGTAATTCCATAAGTTTACTCACGAGTGTACTTATGTATACTACTTATACTTACTCGTATATGGCTTGTATAAAAACAACATTTCGGTATACCAGTATTGTTTATTTAAAGTATTAAACGCCAAAGTTAACTTTGTAAGTGGCGAATATATGTATATTCCAGTAGCTCTTCCCAGAGTGGCGGTATTGCGTATAATGTGACCGCAACTAATCTGACCTAAAATGTATCTAAACGCCATTAGATATGGCGGCTTTTGACGTAACCTGCGGTGGACGTTTTAATATTAGGGTTTTTGACCTTTACATTATATTAAAAGGTTACGTATTTTAAGGATATGGTGGTTATTTTAACGCGCAAAATTAATAGATAAAAATAAATATGAAGAGTCAATTTGGTTGAATGCGCTCATCTCAAGAACAATTGAAAAATTATTTTTGTGCTGTGCAGTATATTTATCGAGGAAGGCTTTATATAGTAGGCTATATAAAATCACGCTACGACCAATAGGAACTGAGCAGTGGGAGTAAATCCACGGGGAACAACTAGTGTATAAAACCACATCCTGATCCAGCTTCTTTGACGAGATGACGGCTGTTTGCGAAAGCTGCGATTGTTGATTGGTTACTAACGAAGATCGGGATCAAAACTGCACCCGAGATACATTTTTAGATTTCCGGCGTAAATTCATGTTTTATTAACATTGCGTTTTTTCTTTTGTAAGCCTAATAAGAAATAACTTACCCATTACTCACTATCTTTAATGTTTTTTCGTTGTCCCTAAAGAACCTTTTTTTTTATCGTGGTGGGAGCCATCAAATGAGGGCTCCCACCCGGGGCAGGGCGGGAAGGACTGTCAGACTTGACTGACTAAAATCCACGGTGTCCTTCTATAGCCCTTTACATACCGGGGTCACGGTAATTCGTAAGTCCCGCGATCATCCCTAAACACCCTTTGTAGAGATTTATAAAATACGGTTACTGATCATTTGTATTGCTTCTATTGTCATTTTTATTAAGGGAAATTACATGAACTTACATTTTATCCCACAAAGTAGGTACACTACAAATGCGTCGTATTGTTCAAAAGATATCATCACAAAGGACATGGTTCATAAAACCTACGATTACAGACAGTATAGTATGTTTTAGTCTTTTATCAGAATTAATAACGACAATGTTACACTAGTGTTGCATGGTGAACTTTGGCCCACAGTGGCCCTGTGTTCCAGTAGTTTTTTTTTTATATCTTGGTAAACTCATCAAATGAGTCCTCCCACCCAGGGCAGAGCGGGAGGGACTGTTAGACTCATACTGACTAAAATCCACGGTGTCCTTCAATAGCCCTTTACGTTCCGGGGTCACGGTAATTCGTAAAGTCCCACGACCGTGTTCCAGTAGTGGGAACAATTTAATTGAACTAACTTGTTGCCCATGGTTCGTTCGCCCCTCCTTTCTAACTGTCTCTATGGTCCCACCTGTCTCTGTAGGTAACAGAATTCATCAAAATCGGTTCATCCGTTTTGATGTGAAAACAGACATTACACGTATAAACCTTAGATTGTAGAATGTCCTGATTCGACAAGCATTTTTTCGCATTTATAATATTCAGCAGGATAGGATTTTTTTTAACGTGGTAAAATGATCAAATGAGTCCTCCCACCCAGGGCAGAACGGGAGGGACTGTCAGACTTGACTGACTAAAATCCACGGTGTCCTTCAATAGCCCTTTACGTTCCGGGGTCATGGTAATTCGTGAGTCCCGCGACCGAGCAGGATAGGATAATGTAAATTTATTATCATTTCTGTGACGAAAGTTCACCAAAGCAAATGTTTTTTTATTGTTACAAAATTATTAATGAACATAAATTCTTTTGTTTCAGGTATGTACAAAATTGACACAGATATGCATCATTAATGAGGACACCAATAAAGGTAATATACAGGATTCATTTATTTCCATTACATTGAAATAATGTGGAGTAATATTTTGTGGAACCTCACAGGAATTCAGGGAATTTATACATTCGATATTGTATTTATCTACCTAGCCTCTACCGAACTATGTTGGGGTCGGCTTGCAGCTGAAATGCAATTGAATAACTATATTTTACATGGAGTAATTGGCTATCTGACCTCCAGAACCCAGTTAGTATTCGGTAATACAATACTCCTTGGTAAGACTACTAACCAAGCTCTATGTATATAAGCTATGCGTTTCTAATTTATATCTCCTCACAGGGATCGAATCCACGACGCACAGCACGGGAACCAATTGCTCAAACACTGTGCCAATCGTGTATTGTTTAGTATTAAGCTGATTTGTTCTGCAAACCTTGAAATAATTTGAATCTCCAACTACTTGCAGTTCTCAAGATTACCATCTTCTACTACTAATTTAAAGCAATATTATTTAAATTCGTGTTTACATTCAGATGAAATCATGAAATATTATCTCGGGTCAGCTCCTGTATTTAGTTCTTGCGGCATTCAAGTTGAGCTAAGATAATGAAAAGGGCTTGTTATCTTGAGTTAATTCTTGACTTAAGAACCTCGCAAAATCAAGTAACAGGTTACCTAACTTAAAATGGTAAAGTAATCTTGAACTTGTTTTTTTTTAGCGTGGTAAAATCATCAAATGAGTCCTCCCACCCATACTGTCAGACTCGTACTGATTAAAATCCACGGTGTCCTTCACTAGCCCTTTACGTACCGGGGTCACGGTAATTTGTGAGTCCCGCAATCCCGGCAGGCTTTGGCCCTCTGCAGGCCCCGTCACTATGCTGACACTCCTTGAGGCGCGTCGTCGACCCGGGCATGGTCCATGGTCGGACAGCGAGTCGCCCATTACTCGCCGCCCGCATGCCCGCGCCTACGGTGGCCGGAGATCGTCTGCCGACGTCCGTCGCCGTGGGCGTCTACCACTGCGGAAAGTAAGCTTGAACCACGGTAAATATTAAAACATACGAACCACCCCGGAAAATGAGAAGTAATCCTACACACGTTCTAGCAAGCAAAGGTACCGGGTAAACGGTTCGATGTCATCAAAAATCCGAGGTTAGGTTAACGTAAACGTGCGCGTTTTCAAAATTGCCTCTCGAGGACTCGTGTGCTGATTAAAATACATAGATTTGATCTTACGTGAGAACGTTCGATCAATGCGCTTTATTTGAACAAAATCCCCCGTTTTGTTGGTCGTCGGTAGGTAGGTAGTACATTGCATGTGACATTGTCAATTGTTGATTCGACATAACGGTATTGTGTTGAAAACGAGATAATTTCGGCGCACTCGTTCAGTATTGTTCGGTTATAAATCGGCTTTTGTTACGGAACTCATTTTCTATATTAGTATTTTTTATTGATATAGATCTGGATATTGAGTTTAGTAGGTCAATTATTATGTCAGTATTATACACTGGGTTATTCATTCATATTATTAAGTATGTAAGAGATTTATTTTGGGTTGATAGATAGAATAAACTTAGTAGATGTTATTAGTTGTGTTGGGTAGTTGTTTTGATTAGGTACCTAACTAAAAACAGCCTAATATGTTCTTTTTTACTGACATCTTAATGAATTATACGAATAATAAACATTAACTTAATATAGACAAGGTTCATTTTCGGATAAAGCACGAGACTGAGATCAGCTTTTGTTCTAAAAAAGTTAGTGCTTATTTTTTTGTAATTTAAAATAAACAGTACTCCAAAAAACTTAAACTGATTAGACAAACATCCCAACTTGTGCTGTTCTAAAAAGTTTTTAATGAACATCTAAACATTCTAAATAAATATAAATATGGTGGATACACATTCCCCTCGTTAATTAGTTAAACTTTCAGTTATTGACTTGCAGTTAGTTGCTCTGACAGTGATAAGCCAGGCTTAAGGGAACGTCGGTTAAACACGACAAGCGTTAAGACCATTTTGTTTATTTTATGCTATTTAATTGCGCAGTTTCGTTTCTAATTTTGTTTTTGTTTAGTTTTAGTTCGAAAGTTTTATAAAGCAGTGACTTGAATATTTTAAATAATTAGTTTATTTTTTCACTTCTTCACTCCTAAGAATTTCTTCTATACCGTGGGTGCGTTAACGCACCTTTAAGGTAGAGTTGTAGAAATAAAATAAAAAACTTGAAAAACGAAGTACAATTTCTTTTTTGTAATTACAGCATTTAATTACTTGGTTTGACTTTAAAAAGTATGGCATAAACTTTCAAGAACAATTTACGGATCTTTATCTACAAAAATATATACATAAACACTGTGTGTATAAAGAAAAGCAGTTATCGCAATGTGTGTTGGTTGCATCCCTACCTTTTGATACATGTAATCCCTTAATTACCTTACGGCCCCCACGGGAAATGATCCCGTGATTTATTTGTTACTGAGACAATTCATAATGCTTTAATTATAAAATAGAAATGAACATGGGCTCTATTGTTGTGTATGTCGAATATTGGCTTGTAATTACTTTTTTTGTAGTAAAACTTTTTTTTTCTACCTTTTATTAAGGGTCTGAAAGGAACTTACTGTTTTACTGTGTTACTTACTGTTTTTTTGCATGATTTGATGTACCAAAAACAGTACAAATGTAAAAAATACTCTTGAAGTCATTACACATAAAATAAGCATTCAAATATTTCAAATTTAAGTTGATAAAAATCTTTTATTGTAAACTTTTTAACAAATGTACCCTCTAAAGGGAGAAATTGCCAGTAAAGCTCCTTATTTATAAAGCATGTAAGGATTTTGTTTAATTAATCCGCCACCAAAAACCATTTTCTTCGCGCAATTCAAACCGGTTTCAAACGCGAGGGGAGAAGGGGGCTTTCACAGACGTTCCTGACACACTAGCAAAAAAAAAATAATCTCGCCTCTTTTAATTACTATTCCGTCGGACAAGCAACGCCACAGCCACGCTACGGCGACTGACCGGCCTTTAATTTAATGCTGTAATTAGATTTTTTTTCTTCATTAATACGTTGAGATATTAGTTTAGGTAGTGACAGGTCATTAGCCGGTTAAATATTTCTACATTATCTAGGGTGGGGTTTCACATAATTGATAGAAGGTATGCTTTGGGTCGTGGGAGTCGCTAAAAAGCAGGGCCATGGAACGATAAGGACAATTGAATGATCTGGGTGGTATTTTAGTCAGTAAAGTCTGAGAGTCATATGACAATTTTCCAATATAAATAAAAGTATGTTTTACAATGTCTAATCTTGTAAGGAAAATTCAAATATGAAAAGTAATCACATTATTTTTATGATATTTAAAATTCGTTTAGTAAATTAATAAATACTATAGTTCCACTTAACAATTATACTATACTAGCTGTTGCCAGCGGTTTCACTCGCTACAACTTGAAAACTATCCCACGGGAAAATCGGATAAAAACTATCCTATGTGTTAATCCAGATGATAAACTATCTCTGTAACAAATTTCATCCAAATCCGTTCAGTAGTTATTGTGTGAAAGAATAACAAACATCCATCCTCACAAACTTTCGCATTTATAATATTAGTAGGATTTAGTACACTGTAAATCAACAAAGGTACTAAGTATACATAGCATACATATAGCTTTTAATACCCGCGTTATGATTAGTTCTCATAAGCAATGGCTCCAAGCGAAGCCAGTCGATAAAACCAATCCAACATTGTCGTTATAAATAGCCACAAGTCTAGTTTTCCTTAGAAGCATTGAGTAAAACAGTTACACAGAACTGAAATTAGCGCATACACTTGATAATAACGTAAAATGTTGTACTATTTTCATAACTTTACTAAGAAATGTTTACAACGTTGCAAACGTAACTTCCTCGTGTGAAGACAAGATTTAGTTTTAATTAAAATTATTTAACAGCAAATGTACAAGACATTTTTGTACGTAATGTGGAACTGCATTTGTGTATGTAAGGAATTTATGCTTTCCCACATTCCACAGAAATAAAACCCGCAACATACTTCACTAAATGAAATCATAAATTAACGAGAAAACTACCAATTGCTCCTCCATTATCCAGCCTCAGATAAATTTTAGTACGAAAACTGGGAATAAATTGAAAGGCAATGATCATTTTCTCCCACGCCCCCCCGGTTTGTTTATGGCCATCTAAAACTGAACGGCTACATCAGAGTTGAGTACCAGGCTATCATGGGCCGGGAGAGGTGTGCAGCGGTCGTTTACATTTTCAATTGCGTCTGGACTCGCGGCCTAGGGCCAGTGCATTAACATAATTGCAGCCACTATATTGATTGGCCAGCTTACGGGCAAGGTACTCTGTAGATGCTACCAATTGCCCGAGCACTGGATTGTAACGGCTAGTCTCGAGGGATTAGATGTAATATTCTTGCTGTCGAGATCTTTTTCTAGGTTAAGATCGTGTCGCTGTATTGTTCTGTTATTTGATTTTAACTAAGTAGATAGTTGTTTTACTTTTTTACCGTTAATTATTTGTGATGAAATGGAAATAACGAGCCAGTTTTTGCATGTTGAATGAAGACTCGTCTTCAGAACTTAAGAAAATATGCCAAAAAATATAATCACTCCAAATATTATTATATACAGCTCAATCCACAAAAACTGCAACATCACTATCCCCGAATATCGTCCAACATCCACAAAATACAACGAAACATATTCATCAAATAAAATTTACGTGGACAACTCCATTCAATTTCCTGTTCGCGCAGATCGGTAGGCGGACCATCCGTCAGTAGCCAACGGTGGCACCGCGATATGATCACGACCAGTATTACGGGACCAGCTTAACATAATAGCTGCTTTAGTCTTTCTATAGAGAAATTGAATCATTTCAATAACAGCCCTACGGGTGTTTTAGTCGGAGGGTTTTTAAAACTGTTATAGAATTAAAAAACCATTTGCGGCTTGGTATTTAGAAAAATCCTAAAAGTAAATTAAACGAATCTATTGATATTTATAAAATTTTCGTGAAAATACTTTCTCATCTCTACAAATCATTAAAGCCCCAATTATAAAGATTATGAAACAGCAAACGAACGAAGATACCTTCTTTTAAATATTTTCCAAATTATTTAAACAGCGCAGTCAGCGATACTGGATCAAATTGTCGGAAGCTATCTGAATAGGGGAGGAATTACTGAGAACGATCCGACTCCAAAGTGCTCATAAACGTTGATCTTCTTTTTGTTATTTTAGCAGTATCAGCACTAACGCCGCCATTTTGCGAGATACTGCAAAAATGTAGATTAAAAATCACGAACTGTTACTCAATAAATGTGATGTCAACAATAATGATTACCTCTCGAAGAAAATCCGTTTCATGTTGCAAATTGGATACGTGGGATGTAAATACCAATTTGTTTTATTTATTTTACTTATTTATGTATAGGTAGCTACTGAAATATAATACGTAACCTAGTTACAGCTCGAAAAGGCATCTGATTATTGCAATGATTTTATACGTTGTCTTTATAATATTTTAACGTTAATTTTATATGAAAACATAATTTCAAAGAGGAAAAAATAAACGAATAGATTTATCTTAAGTAAACAAAAGACGAAATAAATATACATGTTTAAAAAACGCTGGTGACACAACCTCGGGAGTCTCGTAATCCCCTATTCCGTTTGGAAACGCGTGACCTTCATCAAAAGGCCAAAGAAGGGGCGAAGCCATAAAAACCTTAGGTACTTGTCATTCAAAAACATCACTGTATAGTGACACATCTTGGAGAAGCAGTAACATACCCCTGGTTCCTTGTCAGCAGGGGACGCGCACAGAATTCGCAATTTTATTTGATTTCCGATTTAAATTCCCTCGCCGTGGTTCTGTGGTAATATTTTGATGTATTTTGTTTGACCGATATCTTGTATTATTGCGGAGTTAAGATTGTCATCTTTTAGGGGATGGAAAGGAAATTGTGTTTGTATTGTAATAAAGTTTTAGAGTTTAAATTGTAATTGTTCGTGGGTCTTTGATCGTGATAACATTGAAGTCTCTAATTTGTTTTTTTTTTGTTGACATATCAGCGCTTGATTATTGATTTTTATTTTATCTTATATTATTGCTTCTTATTTATCTTCAAATGTCAAAGAAATATTTTTTTTATCAGTTCATTGTGAACTTTTGTTTAAACGGTACTCTTAGATTTATGACTGTAACTGACAATGTTTGCCATTCGATATCGATTCTAATCTAAGCCCAGATTTCTCTAGCACAAACTCATACAATGTAGCAAGTTATCTACCGCCCTTCATTTGTGGGTACCAATCAGTACAGCTGGAAGCGATGTGCTGCAAAACGTGTTAGCTTAAAGATATAATGAATAAATAGTGACAGTGTAAGTAGGGGCACTGGATAGAATCGCTGGAAATGATCGGTTGGTAGCCCTCGCCTGTGGCTATGGTAATCTTTTACATCGGAACACTTTGTACCCGCTTTTACTGAGAGTATGCGATGGTTAAATTAATGTGAGTAGCAAAATATTACGTAGTTTTACGTTTTTTAGTTCTGATTCTGTCAACCCACAGCTTGGCATAGACATCTCCTAATGGCTTCAAACTTTCAATCCAGGGCTAACGTAAGCCACAGGTCATCCGGCGTCGAGGGACTGCCTTAACTAGTAAAAAGGATCCTGGTACGTAAATAGCTATTGAAGGAACACCGCTCCACCCTGAGCGGCAGGACTCATTGATGATTTTACACCCTTGGATATTAACCGTCTTTTTAGTTTGGAACAATATTTAATGCCAGTTCCATCGATTTAGTTACACGAATATCATAAACGCTAAAATTACAGTATGAAAGATGGGAACAACTACCAACACAATTTTGGAACTGAAATACAAAATTCGTGACAAAAGCTATTCAATGAAAGCGTTGATGCTTGCTCAACCAAAATGTAATGATAGCAGGTGATTTTTGGAAATGCAGCAGGGTTTTGTATGTGCTAAGTTATTTTTTTCATATTTTGAGTATACATAACCCTGTATCATGTGAAGTTTCTAAAAGTCTGCAGATGTGAAGGACATCATGATTTCAGCCTGGTTAGGTAACACTCAATGTTGGCCACACTCTTCGGTTTCATCATACTTCTGGCTTTTGGATGGTCTTGATTTTGTTGGTTCATCCTTTTCAACTATTCGGCCAAAATCTTACTCTACCGAACATCTCTACTTCTAGCCTGATTCGCAGAGTTTCGCCCAACTCCTCTTGAGATGCATCGTTTCATATTCCTAGAAAAGGTACTGCAAAAAATAAAGAAAATAATTAAGTAGGCGATTGAAAGCGTTGTCACTCAAAGACACAAAGTGACAAAATGTGATTATACTATTGTTAAATAAACTAGGGCAACAATTAATAGTATCTAGATACGTATGAAAGTTACATACAAACTACTCAACAGTACATTGTTCTAAACAATGTATTGTGCAAAGTTTTGTTTGGAATTTCAGTCAATACTGACTAGCATCTGATTTTGATACCTTCACCGATATCGTCCGAAATAGTTTCTAATTATTTTACTATCAAAGGCTTGAATATTGTTACTACCGTAATTTTATGTTCACATAATTTGTATATTAATTTAAATTATTAATACAATTTCAATAATATTAAAATGTACACGTGTCGTATCATAATAAGACAAAAGGACGCCAAAAAATTTCGTTGCGTCGCCGTCAACGGCAATCATATCCAGAATACTAACGGAATAACTTACCACGTTAGATAGCTATAGGGTTCGTAAGCCAAAAAAAAAACAGCTTCTGGTCACCTGAAGAGTACATACACGTTTAACAAAAACAACAAATTCTACAACAGACAACCGTCATTTTCTTTTTCGATTTTATTCATGTCCTTTCATTAAGGCAAACGTATCACCAAGCAAATATCGACGTTCATTTGAGGGTGATTATCCATGCAGATCTTTAATCTTTTGACATAAAGCACCAAACTTTTCCAATTCGAGCCAACATGTTTATCTGTGTGTTCAGAAAAACATCGGAAACCCACCCCACGACTACATTGAAGATTGATTGGAACATCAGAAAGGGAAAATTAAGGTTTCACAGAGCAATATTTTAAATTTATTTGCGTCTACGATGCAAATTATGAAATAGAGATGGGGTGGCTCCTTTTTTTTTATTTCTGTCGGTTTAATCGAATAGGGGAATCTTTTGTTAATACCCTAAGATCGAAAACTGTTTGCTTTGCGTTCCGTTTCACGTTCCATTCCGCCATCATCGATATTCGAAGGAGCTAATTCTGTAAATTTTTATTTGTCTTGAAATAATGGGACTTTTGAAGAATTCCAATTTCCTTTTATTTGTTTGATATTTTTTGCGGGTGTTTTACTTAGATCAAAGTTGTTCAGTTATTGAGATGAGCTCATTTAAATTTTGGAATGTTAAGTAACTGTGATCGTGGAATGAAATAAATTGGGTATTTTCATGGTAATGAGACGAAAAAAGAAAATAAAATCAATGATTTTGTTAGCGCACTTGGACACTTGACATCCGGGACAAGTTAATTGACTTGATAAAAATATAGTATACGACAAGACCGCTGGTTGGCCCGTTATTATCCCACTGTATGTATGTATTGTAAGTACTCGTCATCATCACCTTCCTGCCCTTATCCCATTTTAATTGGGTTGACGCAACACGTACTACCAAGATAAAAATGTGTACAGCGCCTACACATTGTGCGCTTTAAAACGCGCGCTTTGCCAACGCGCGTTTTAAAACCAAGAGTTGATATCGAAGTGTTTACTCACATGTAAGCGCGTAATGTATACGTCTTATGTCAACGCCCAATTTGTGACAACGCCAAGCGACGGATGTTACTATGTTCTAGTTCTTAATCCAGAATATAAACTATCCGTATACCAATTCTTAATTTTTCTTTTCTTCTACCGTTCTGTAGATTTGCAGGAAATAATAAGAATTATTTATTCTCACAAACTTCCACATTTATAAAAGTAGCAAGAAGTAAGACAAAACCATAAACCATCTGAACTACAGGAACAAACACCAAATAACAATGACTTCTGAACTCTCACGTGTAAGAAAAACATACCAAGAACATTAATAAATCAGCCATAGATTCACGGACATGTTATTATCCGGACAAATCAACAGCACATAATAGGGCAGACGATATTTCCAATAATAAGAACGAGAACTAATCTAAGAGAAGCTCGTAAGACAACATAGGTCGGTCCCGCGGGAATGCCTGCGTTTAGTCCGTTTACAACGGTATAAGGCGAGCTTATATTGATGGGTTTCGTCGAATACTATTAATTGAGTTAGATTATTGTGTTGTAGTAATTAATGTAGTCCTGGTCGTACCTAGAAAATTGGCAATTACTTTCAAAGTACTATCTCCTCACAATCAATTCCACCAGGATTTATATAAAACTAAATCATGTCCGCGGTTTTGCCCGCGTTAAGTTCAGTGGCTGAGCAATTGGACTCCTGCGCTATTCGTCGGGGGTTCGATTCCCGCACGGAACAAATATTTGTATGATCTGCAAGTAGTTGTTCCGGGTCTGGGTATTTGTATATGTGAGTTTCTATGTTTGTAAACGCACCCACGATACAGGAGAAATTCCTAGTGTGGGGCAACGTCTTTTTAAAAACTAAAACTAACTAACTAAAAAATCGTCGAAAATTCATTTTATCCTTAAAAATTAACAGTAAGGCTTCATACAGTTAATACTTATTTATAACTAAGTTATCCCTAACATTTAATCCCTGCATTAAAAGCAATAATTGTAGAATATTGCTCGCAAAAAAAACTCATATTTTCATCGAAAAAAAATACTACATTACATCGACAGACATTTCTTTCGATCGACTTATTCTAGCGCAATGTGACCTCTATCTTATCCTTACAATTTAGCGGGGACTCGTATAGATAATACGATGATATCTTTCGGAAAATAGGATACCGCTTGACTTTACCCTCGACAATTAAAAGACTGGATTAGCCAATACATGGGTAGGCCTCTTAGTTCGGTTTATTTGTAGCTGTAGGTGTAATTATACTTAGTGAGAAGTAAGTAGAAAATCCTACTTAATAATAAATGATTAATTCGAAAGTGTGTATGTATTTATGTTCCGTTTTGATTCCAAAACGGCTCTACTGATTTCAATGAATTTGGTATAGAGGTAGATGGATTTAAATACATAAAGAGCAACAGCTGGTTGTTTTAAATAATTATATAAATTGAGCAAACTTAGGCCCATACTACGATTTCATGGGACCGTACTACCGAGATGAGAAAAAAGTATTGTTATTATGTGTAAATAAGGTTATACTGTCGGTGTAGCGATTACATCCAAATCGGTTGAGCCGTTTTTGCGTGAATGTGAAACAAACAGACAAAATTTTAAAATATTTACCGGTGAGAATTCTATCGTCGCTTCTTTCGTCGTTCTATTTAATAACAATGTAATGTTTTTTGTTTTCAAAGTATAATGTTAAAAAAAAGATTTAATTTAAATTTGGTTCTTGAAACTTTGTAAGTATTTAAGTAGTGGATTCTAGAACAATAAAGACTGGAAAATTAATTTAGTTAAAGTTTGAATTGTGGAAAATATTTGATTGGGTTTTAATCTGTGGTTGGACAAAGATTAATTAATTTTAATAAATATTAAATCAAAATTCGTGAAGTAAATATGACAAGCCAAGAACTCAATATTAAATAATAATTTATGTACAAATACAACAGTTTTCCTTCTTCAATTAAAAACAAGGCATAGTTCAGACTTCAGAAATCCCAACTCCCATTCTAATCCCCGCCTTTCACCTCAACAAAAACCCGACATTTTTCGAACAAAGTAACATCTCAAAGTTATAATAAAGCCTAGTGTAGACAATAACATTTGCCAACATCGCCGGGACAATGAAGGGTGAACTTGTGGCCGTGCAATCTTAACAGCGATCGGCGACCTCCGCTCTCGTTCGACACCGGTTAGACTGCGGAACGTATGGAGTAAGGCGATGAAATGTTTTTGTTCTGGGACGGGAGTTTTATGTTGAAATACCAAGTTGAGATGTTCTTGATTAAGTAATCTAGAACTTTTGTTGTTTAGAAAAATGTTTTAAAAAAAAATGGAATCTTTACATGGTATATAATAATATCAAATCGCTTAAATCTGTAAGTTACGAAGGAAAGGAGGAGGACGAATGTTTTTTTTTTGTTGTTTTGTTTCGTTATTGTCAAGACAAAATTATATTGTTTGTTACAAAAAAATCTATAAGATAGGTCGAACATTTGAGTAGAGCAAGCGGGTGTCTAGATTAGTATTTTTTTTTTCTGATTCAAAAATTAACCATCGATACAAAAAGGAAATTGTTACAACGAAGTTAAAGCGTCACAGCCAGAGTACATTTTAGTTTATTTTTAATCTTTATCTATACTTATAATAAATCTGTAGAGAGACCAATTCTGTACATGAAATATATTTAAAAAATAACTATCAAGGGGTGATTAGGGATCGCTACTGATGCAAAAAATGCAATCAGTAAATTTTTTGTCTCTCTGTCTGTCTGTCTGTCTGTATGTTCGTTATGGAAACAAAAACTACTCGACGGATTTTAACGAAATTTGGCACAATTATTCTTCATACTCCTGGGCAGGTTATAGTATACTTTTCATTACGCTACGATAAATAGGAGCAGAGCAGTGAAGGGAAATATTGGGAAAACGGGAGAAGTTACTCCATTTTTTAAGCTTCTGTCGCGTGTGCAGCCTTAATGGTTAAAGCTACATAGAAATCATGTATGACGGAAATGTTCTCCTTAAAATTATATAAAAATTTAATTTTAAGGAGAAAATTTGTCCTTGACAGCATATGTCTATCTTTTATGGTTGACTCACAATAACACGTGAAACTCCCGATAGCTTAGCAATTCGGAGCTTTCTGATTATATTTGTCTACTCTTACGTTTACAACACTCTCACTCATCCCTAATTAAAAAAGTTAACATTATTACCCATTCAATAAAAGAAGAATCATGTAAATCGGTGCAGAAACACCAAAGTTATACATGAAATACGCTAATCAGTCATCGCGCGTGGATACAGAATCATGCTATAAGGATTTTTTTTTGTGTAGCGGTTGCCGCACTCGACGCTCGGCAGGTATAAAAAGGCGGGGGGCCCGCGCGCCTGGAGGCCTTAAAATCTTAAGGCATCCACAGAAAAGTCCGGTTAAGCAGTACACAACCTACTAGAGGTTGACCTGCGTGATGCCATACACAAAAAACGCGCGTCCTTCATACAATATTCGGCTGCTGATGCGAATAGACGTTCAGACTGTTCGACCTTATTGACAGACAATAATTGTTATTTACAAACCGTGCTTATCAGCGCGACTTTTAGTCTTCTTTTTTTTTAGCATGGTAAAATCATCAAATGAGTCCTCCCACCTAGGGCAGGGGGCGGGAGGGACTGTCAGACTTAACTGACTAAAATCCACGGTGTCCTTCACGAGCCCTTTATGTACCGGGGTCATGGTAATTTGTGAGTCCCGCAACCCCGGCAGGCTTTGGCCCTCTACAGGCCCCGTCATTTTGCTGACACTCCTTGAGGCGCGCGTGGAACACAACGCGCCGTCGACCCGGGCATGGTCCATGGTCGGACAGCGAGTCGTCCATTACTCGCCGCCCGCATTACCGATTCTACGGTGGCCGGAGATCGTCTACCGACGTCCGTCGCCATGGGCGTCCACTGCGGCTGGGGTGGTGGGAGGACGCTGTCCTCTCCCTCACGCGGCCCGCCTCCGCCTTCGCGAGCATGACTGCTTCGCAGAAGGAGGCGACCGCTTCCCACTCCGTCTCGCCCCGCAGCATGGCCTCGACGAATGCCGGGCGCGAGAGGTCTCCGCCTATCGCCGTCATGAGGACACGGCGGTGCTCTGCCCAAGCGGGGCAGTCCTGCACCGTATGCTCCACCGTGTCCTCCGAACGATCCTCGCAGTGGTGACACCCAGGAGTATCTTCCCTCCTTATCAGACACAGGTACCTCCCAAAACTTCCGTGTCCGGTGAGGACCTGCGTCATGCGGTAGGTCGTCGTCTGCGGACGCCGTGCCGCCTATCCAGCCACTCCTCAAAGAGGGGTCTTACCGCCGCGATTGCGACGTGCCCGGACCTCGGTTGCGATAGTCGCTCCCTCTATACTGCCCTGAGATCGCGCCGGAGCTCTTCCCGTGCCCTTTTTTACTTTTAGTCTTTGAATAGTTTATTTTTAAATTTGTTTTGTATGTTATTTTATGAAATAGGTATTAGAGGTTTTGGTAGTGTTTAAATATTTTATTAGTTTACATTTTATTTCTTTATAGTTGAAGCAATAGTAGGTCTGAAATTAGTTATTTTGGTAGTCTACACTAATATTATAAAGAGGAAAAGTTTGTTTGTTTGATTGTAATGAATAGGCTCAAAAACGACTGGACCAATTTTAAAAATTCTATCACCATTCAAAAGCTACATTATCCACGAGTAACATACTTAGGCTATATTTTATTTTGGAGAAAAATAGGGTTCCGTAAGATATTTGGGTTTTTCGGCCACAAAGTGTAAAAAACAACCAGAAAAGTTACTTATTTTGCGTACGCTGCCTAAAGTACAAAAGATAGAACCATAAAATGTTCTAATTAATTGTTGATCTTATAAATATCTACAAAAAAGTCCGCGACACACTATATCTATCTATGTCGAGTGTTTGTGATGACTGCGTCGTCGATGTTAGTGTCGGTGTCTGTGAATAGACCTGGGAATCATGTTGCTGACTGTGTCTTCCTGAGTAGGCTTTTTGCAGCGGTAACCGACATTCACGCGTGCGGAGTCGCGGGCGCCCGCTAGTTAATAAAATAAAATACTCAAAGTGAAGATTTAATTAAAAATAGAAAACGTGGATGAAATAATAAGAATTTTAAGGCATATTTTTCCTTCTCTTAATGTTATTATAATACATCCTAGATTAATGAAACTAGAACCATTTTTTTCCATTGTAGAAAAAGTTCACTCAGCTTTGAAAGTCGTCATATGAGAAATGCTTCGTATTAGAAAGGTAATAAGCACTAAAACTGTAATTGCGGTTTTTCAATTCAACCTTATTGTATTACGTATGTGGTTTCTTTGTAGACATGGGTCACGCTGGTTCCGCTCTCATAAAACAATGTAAAATGTGCATCAAAGCAGTAAAATATAAAGGAACTGTAGCTCGATCACAAGATTTCAGCGTACTTGAAATATTTACTGTGTTTCTTTGTATGGAAAAATGACAAAGCGCCTCTAGTGTGTGAAGGAGGAACCAATTTTATCCCACAAATTAGCGTCAAAGTTCCAGTTTCCTCTACGTCACAAACACAGGAAAGATCATGATAGAGCCTCTTTTCAATTTTATTTAAATAACTGTTACCACGTTAGTTCTAACCAATTATATGGATAAAAAAGTGAAGAAATATTTTTATTTTTATCGAAGGTTGGAACTTTTAGTGTTTAATTTCTAGGGAAATAACATTCAATTTTAACATTAAAGTATTATCACTTAACCATTAATTTCCAAAATCTGATAAATCAAATCGAATAGGTTCATTTGGCTGTGCATTCTGCGCAAATATTGGATGTTTCAAAATATGTGCGTCCAGTTACACAAATACATACTGTAAAATAAGCAAGTAGTAAAATAAGCTATGAAGATTACTGACCCGTTATTTTTTTTTTCTTTCTAATCCCGTACTGTAACTGGGCAATGGGCTTTCGAAGTACGCATCCAGGTCGTCTCACCGTCTCTTTCTAGGCTGACCTTTGACCAGGCATACATTGTGTGGAGACTTGCACGGCTGTCATTGTTCATGCGGCTGAAGTGACTTGCGTAATCCTAATTTATGTTTGAATTTATTGATTATTTTTATTTCTTTCTTTCAATGCCTAATATCTAAAATGTTCCCAACACCGCACTCACCGTAGTGCCTACTAGGGCAGTAAAACAGCCGGTACCTCGTGACGAGTGGTCGTGATGCGCCTGCAATTTGAGCAGCATCATGTCAGCGTATCAGAGACGACTCGTTCAACGTATAATTGTACGTAAACCATCGTTGGGTTGCTGCAAGTATGCGCAGGATTGTGAAAGTTTATGTTTGTTGTTGTTGTTACTCGTATTATTGTTGTAAAGAAATAGAAACACGAGCAGTAGCCACGATTCACGTATTACGGTTTTGACACTCTCATTAACTTTCTATTTTTTTTTCGTCACCACCGTTATCGCATCGATGAAGGAACAGATTGTGAGACAAATGACTGCCCTTTTTTATCGTGGTAAAATCATCTAATGAGTCCTCCCACCCAGGGCAGAGCGGGAGGAACTGTCAGACTCGTACTGACTAAAATCCACGGTGTCCTTCAATAGCCCTTTACGTTCCGGGGTCACGCTAATTCGTAAGTCCCGCGACCCCGGAACTGACTTGGCTTAAATCAACTATTCAAAGACACGTGACATCTACTGACTACTGACAGTGGGCCCTAATCTTGAATTTCTAACCACAAAACTTTCAAAAAGTTTGTGTTACTTTTACTTCAAATGCTTGTAAAGCTTTCGTTCCACAATAGAGCAAAAATAAGTCTAGAAAATCACAGTAAACCTTGAAAACGACTAACAACACACCCATAAAGTAACATTAAACAGAGAAGCCTACACTTAATGTCATGGAAAGTGGGCTCAATAGAATAGGCAGAATATCATGTTAGACCTAAACATGCAATCTATTCACTTTTATCGACGAAACTTTTCAATCACCTTGCCCCAGTTTTTATGAAAGCAAGTGTTTACTAACACAAAAACACGAGTAATAATCATAACCTTTTTTACGAAATCTTCATATTAATAGTACCATGTAACATTGATATTTTTAGTCGTAGTCTCAGCTCAAGTCGAGCTCGACACGCCATTGTACTCGTATGTTACATTGACAGTTACAGCGTATTTATAAACTGACATAAACGCCCACAATTCGAGAATTTTTTAAAGATCCAAAAATTATAGACAATTTTTTTTATTATAGGGCGTTTTGGACCGTTGTCATGGTATCTGAGTCTTGAGCTGAGCAAGGCAGCTTTTCGAATACTAGCGTTATTGTCAACTGAGTAGGATTATATTTCTTAGTTGGATGTCAAATTAGGATGAAACTTGTATGACATGATGTCACAGAAATGTCATGAGTTATTTTTGAGCCTACCTATGTTAGATTAAACTTCTCGTGATTTTCCTTGTTGTAAAGGTGTTTGGGCTAAAAAACACTAAACATAGAATCTAATATAAGGTTTATGGTTGAAAATAGCCGTTGGCTACAAACAGACGAGGAACTGTGTGGTTTAATTGCGTAATATGCTAGGTATCACAGCTTAATTTAGCTTCGAACCAATTGTTGAGAACGAATAACGAATTTCCATTTGAAAACTGTGTTTGAACATACAGTTTATATTTGTACAAAATGTTAACCACACCTCGCAATACACAGCTGTCACCAAGAAAAAAAATGAAATATTTAAGAACGGTCTAATTTTCCTCGGCGTCCCCACATAACACTATAGCCAAGCAATAAAGCTTTCCGTATAATAACGGTCCCGGTATACAATACGCCAGAAGTTATAAATGTTAATATTATGCAATTACCCCGCCTTGCCCCTATGGGATACAGGTACCGTATCCGAACACCCCTGTTTCCCCCAATTCGGTATAAGTTGTTACTATAACACCTGCGTTTGCGGAATTTGCTGAAAATATGTTAATTTTCGTGACAAATTTGAAGGATAATCCGGAGTTTTCGTTAGGAGATAAGTAGATGAATGTGTCTGCAAGAGAAAGTAGATATACCTACAATACGTTTACGTATACGTTTTACAACCACCCCTTTGCGAACGAATTCGTCTTATGATGAAAACAGGATTCTTAACAGATAAATATCAATATTATGCTTAAAGATACGTCATAATGTGTGAGGTAAAAAACATATAAATTGTTATTTTTCATAAAATACAAAATAAGTATAAATTAAAATGTCAGAAAACAGCCTCATTGAAACTACATTGTATTTTTTTTTATCCTGGTAAAATCATCAAATGAGGCCTCCCACCCAGGGCAGAGCGGTAGGGACTGTCAGACTCGTACTGACTAAAATCCACGGTGTCCTTCAATAGCCCTTTCCGTTCCGGGGTCACGATAATTCGTACAGTCCAGCGACCACCTACATTGTATGTGTTAGGTAAAGGTTTCTGAACAGACAAATTTCGAAATTACATTTATAGATACGTTAGAATAAATAAGATAACTAGGCTAAAACTTGTAACGAACGCGAATTATATTTTAACTAAAAATTAAAATTAAATAGCCTTAATAAGCAACAATTCAAAATACTTCTACACAGTGCAAAACATACCAGCAAAACACACACGTAGCAATTTATTCAACGTTATTTAAGTATGACAGAAATTACACAAAAACACAAAGATACCCACATGCTTACATTAAACCTTACTAGGTACTCACATTTCCATCCAAAAAGTAATTAACAATATTTATTATTTTGTAACGTAAATTAATAACAGGCGCAAAACATTTAGCTGGCATTGCCATCTATCACAATTCATCACCAAATAACTCGTGTTCGCAATAAACGAAGCAGACAGACAACTGAAAATATTATAAATGTGAGCCCAGAATTGTTTGTGTTACCAACAATACATTATATAAAACATCATGTGAAAAAATACGTGAGAAACTATCGAACTTATAAAACTCTCTCCAAAAAAATCTTTACGAATCGCTATGTAGGCGTTACTGTGTATAAATATTTATATTGAACAATTTCTTAGACACAAAAAAAGTGTAAAATTACTTTTCTTTCGTTTTTACCATCGACTTCCTTAAGAAGACTTAGACTTCCTTTTTTGTTTTAGCAGAAAATACCGTTAATTTTCTGTCATTTATTGAAGATTTCCCTATAATCTGGTCATCAGATCCTAACCTCAGGTATAACCTTTGAACCAAAAGAAGAATCTACCTAATTGGTCTGGTATTGGTCGTATTTGAGTAATCGGGGAAAATGCATTTAAAAAGAAAATTTGACGAACTGAAAACCTCTTCCGTTTTTAGCAGTCAGTTAAAAAAATACAAGAATTCATCTGCACGCTGCGTCAGATCCGGATTAAAGGCAAAAATAAAGAGAGCGCTACGTAGTCAAATTGACAAAGAGGATTCATCAAAGGGTCTATTTTATATACGACGCTGCTCCACTTTTACCGATACAAAGCCTTCTTAAAATATTTCTGAATATGTAAATGACGTATAGAATAAGAAAACACGAGAGCTACTTTTTGTACCTACTACCTAAACTACGTCTAAATCTAACTTGTCCTATCCTATCCTACTAATTATATTATAAAAGTGAACGTTTGTGTTGATTGTTACTCTTTCACGCAAAAACTACTGAACGGATTTGGATGAAATTTGGTACACGGATTGTTAATAACCTGGGTTAATATAGGGGATAGTTTTTATCCCAATTTTATCTGCCACTGGTTATACTATAATAGCGTAATGTTGCAAGGTATACAGGGACGGATAAGGGTACCTAAGCTATTATCCCGAAAAACTGTTCTCGACGAAAACAACAATAATGTACATATCACAATCAATGGCGCCATATACGATGCAAATTGATGGTTAAATTCTGAATTAACGTGTCAAAGGCTAGTTAGTTAGAAAAAAAAACACACCCGTTTCACCACACACATTGAAAAACCCGTACCCAAATCTAGAACGCCAAAACACAAACGAAAATTAGCATAACAACACTGTCACAGTATGTTCGTCAACATCAGAAATCTTGAACTCCAACAATTTGCGCAAACAGCGTAATCCTGGCGCCTCCTCCATGTTTGGCGGAGCCGTTCGTAATTAGATAATTGCATGAGACCTTGTCGTTTGCGCATTAAACTCTAGCTGTATTTGCGCGCCCGATCGATGGATCGACAGAACTGTTAATGAACGACTGTTGAATTTGTGAGTGACAATCGAATCAGCCTGATTGTTTTATCAAGGTAGGTACTGCTGTACCATTGTTTACTAACATGCGAACAGTTTGCGTATAGAATTCGCTGTATAAATAGTTTGGTTCAGTGGTTTTTGGTAAATCAGATCAGTTCCTATGGATTATGTAAAGGGTATGCTGAATATTCCTGTTATTTACTAATATAAATTGTATTAATCAATCCGTTTTAACAAACCGGGTATTGACTCAGGCGCTCGCGTTATAATTATGGCGATTGCAGAGTACTGTGGCATAAATTGGTATAATTGATTGTGTTGCCTTTTTATTTCTTAATAGTTTTTGTTTGCCTCGCCCTCAACTCAGTCTCAGTTTAAAATTCTGTCCTACCTCTGAGCCAAAATTAAACAAAGTCGTTTTTTTTTATTTAGTTTATAATTTGGATATGTGGATATGTTTTACCTGACTGTACATCTCCAGGTATAATAATTCAATACAAAGATGCACTTCAGTGTGTTTTATTTTCATACCCACCTTTTACCCCGTAAAGGCTCGTAACGACCTACGCGGGGCAGATAAGCAAAAGCACTCACTCGTAAAGTAAATTATTTTTGCAGATACATTTTTAGGGAAAACTCTTGTTAGACGCAAATTGATCAAATAAGGTCTTTATTACTTTTAAAAGTCCGCAAGTACTTATTACATTTTAGGTCACAACCGCGACACTTTTCCCATTTTATCGGAATAAAACCTTGTACTAAAACTCGGAATTGTAAATAAATGTTAGTTCAAGGGTAGTAGATATTTCTACGAGACCAAAAAGCAGTGAAATGTACAACTTTATAAATAAATTAAAACTCGTAGTGACATCTATGCTCTCACTTGTTAACTGCGTAGTTAAAACTGACATCAGAACCCGGTAGATGACGCTATGAAATGTTGAGGTCCTGATACAAGCGCGCGGTTAACGCAATGTAAAACGACGTTTTTGTTCGAAAATACGATTGTGCTTTAGTTTATTATCTTATGAATAAAGACTCTTACATACAAACACATTCTTGAGGTCATTTAAATACTTTAAGTGAAACGTATATTTAAATTTTAATCGATTGCGCCAAAAAGAGGGCTACGTTTTTAGAGTATCTACTTTTTAATTTTTTAACGTTTTCTACCACACTAAGAATTTCTCCTGTGTCGTGAGTGCGTTGACAAACATAGAAACTCACACAAATACCCATCTCCGTTTATGTACTACGTATTAAATGTTACATGAAGTTTAACTTGAAATGTGTCTTAAGATTGCCCTTAATTGTGTGAGTAAAGCCTCATTTACACGATGCAAGAACTCGCACGCGAGTTGTGTTACAGTACAACGAATTCAGTTGATCAAACAAATACCGCAATGTAGTGAAACTCGCATGCGACTTCTAGCTCCGTCTAAATGAGGCTTAAAGCTAAGAACATAACATTTCGAGTAGAATCAAAATAACGTTCTTTTTATTGTTTTTCTCCCGACAAAATCGTGCATGGAAAATTTTTGAGTAACCGTTTTATGTCATATAGCCGTATATTGTGGCACATCCCTTAACATAAGGACGTCACGCTACGTTCATGATTGCTGTTTACATTTTAATATTACTTCCTGTCTTTGCCGAAACTTATTTTTTTAAATCACGTCCACCCTAACCATGGTTAGGGATCAATTTCGAAGTGCGTGGGTTTCGATTTTTTCAATCAACCGCATCGTCAATCAAAATAGGGGTGCGTTGAGGGTCGAAATTATTTAATCTATAGTTCAATGGCCTTATTAATGGGGAAAATATCTTCCATAGTGTCTTTTCTCTTAGAAAACTGTCAGTGTTAATTAAAAACGATATCTTTATAAGACAAAGGTAATAATTATCTACGTTGGCACGAGTGGCGCAGTGACTGAGAAATTTACTGTGGCGATGCGTGTCACGAGTTCGATTTCCTCACGGAACAAATACTTGAATGACCTGCAAGTACTTAAATGTTGGAGTTAAAATGGTTGCAAAAGCCACGAACACAGGATTAATTCCTAGTGTTGCAAAATATTTTAACAAAGTTTCAATATTTCAAAATAGCTCAACAGGAGCATGTCATAATATACGCATGTTTTTCCCTTCGGGCCGAAAGGTTCCTTAATGAAGAAAACTCACAAAATACGTTTCAGGATAATTATCACAAAATACCCATTACGTAATAAATACCTGACTGACCGAAATAACCTCATATTAAAAACTATTTTTATACCAAAACAAACCAAAGATATTAATACTTTGTTTCCTTTTTGTTACAGGTAAGGATTCCTTCTCAAACCTCCGCATCCAATTAGACAGGACCCTTTATTACAAACAGGTATAACATTACATTCATTTAAATCTACGGTTTAACTTCAATAACTGTCCGTTATACGTAAATGGAAAAAATTGCATATAACTTAGGGAATGAACGATAAACAGAGGGGTATCTTGCCACCCTCGTTAGTAGAAGAAATCAAATTAATAGGGTATTACTGTAGGTACGTATGTGTGTGCTGAGCACTTAAAATTGCTGTACTGTGTAGATTGAGTTGGCTAATTCATTGGTTGAAGTATTCCCTGGAGAAGCTAGAAATAAATGACTTTTGTTTCTGAGCAATCATTTTGTACTTCAAAGTGTCATATATAAATAAAATCTACTCTTTATTTCAAATAAGCATAATGTTGGTCGCGGGACTTACGAATTACCGTGAACCCGGAACGTAAAGGGCAATTGAAGGACACCGTGGATTTTAGTCAGTACGAGTCTGACAGTCCCTCCCGCTCTGCCCTGGGTGGGACTCATCGGTAAAAAACGAAAAACTAGCGTAATGTTCTCATCACTGAGATATAGGCTCCTCTCTGTGAGTGGAGTAGAGTGGGCTGTAAAGCACCACGCGGGCCTAGTGTCGCTTGACAGATGTCACATGTCTTCGAATTTCACCGTTTTGCGACCAGAGACTAGGAGCGAATCAAGCGCTTGATCGAACCACCAAGAGCCTCCTTAGATTTTGATAGTGGTTTTTGACAATTAAGCCATTGGCCGACATGACTATCAGCACTGATGTGAATGATTACTGTTCATTACTATTTATTATTATACTTAATAACCTCTTATATGTACTATAATATCAATGATTTATAACATAAATAGCACGTTCTAACATTTTCCAAACCACGAAACATTTCTTTACACAAATAATAATTACCTGTCACAGTTGTAATTATCAATCAAAATTCCATCGGAAAGACATAGTGTCAGAGTATTTATCTGTTATTTATATTTCGATTACTATAATTACAGACGGACACCAGTACAATGGACGTTTGCCTGTTAATATTGTATTGTTTAAACTCGTTTCTGACATCGTTAACTTGACATGTGAATGTCCACGTGCTAGCCTATTTATCTAATAGAATGAGTTTATTGATTTGGTTGATCGGTTATCGATTGGATAATTTTGGTCACCAGCTTGGCCATTCTTGCCATTGAGCACCAAGCATTTAGAATTTTACTACTTTCTGCTAACTATGCATTATCTTTTGTTTTCGGTTCCTCTTCCTCTCTCTTTCCGCTCTTTCCTTCTCTTTCTTCCACCGTATCCTCAATAACGAAGGTCTTTTATCACACAACGCTAAATTGCTGTAATTGGTTGTTCACACAGCCGTTGTAATTTGGTACCTAAATAAATAAATAAACGCTACAATTCAAAAACATTACTTAATGTAATTCAACTCCTACAGTGATTTTACTTACCATCAAAAAGGAAAATAGTTAAAGGCAGCTTGAACTACCCAACATTTGCATAGACACGTTCGATACAGCAATTTCCTACCCAGTGTTAACACTTGTACCAATCAGGCCCCAAGGACTACAAATAGAGAATTAACATCGTACACGCGTGACATTTACCTATAAATTACCCACAAAACGCTTGTTAAAAAATCTAATGATTACCAAGAGAACTTCTGATACGGCAATATTTTCGTGGGACCGATTAGAACCCCTGTTTAACCCAAAAGCAGGTACGAAACGGAAGCGGTTCGTCGGCCACTAGGATTTATAGCCCCGACGGGGTTCAAATCGGGGGTGTAAATTGGTAAATGCAAGGGGTCGAGTCGTTAGTGTACTGGTCTGATACCTAATCCCACTCTGTACTAAAAAGTCGTTTTAAATGTGATTGAGATACGTACTGGGTGTCGGTTTCATGTATTAGGGTTGGCTGAGATTCAATTTTTTGTGTGTTAATATTTTGTATGCGTAAAATGTAACAAACATTATAAAAAATGGTGAACATCAACTTGGAAGATTAGATTTGAAATATTCATTGCAAGATGAAAAAAAATGAACACTTTCTTTAAAAACTTTTTTTTTCATATTGTGAATGTGCCTAAGTTATTTTGGAAATAATAAAACTATCACTGATAGTTACCGCATAGACCACATCCTATTAACATAACAATAAATATACATACAATAGATACCACACAATATTTATTCGCCACATTACGATACCTATCAAAATCCATCTCACCACACTGCAAAACGAATCCATACAAAGAGCGATGTTATCAAAATGAATAGATCGTCATATGAAACAAGATAACCCGCCATACAAAAGATCGTAAGGTCCTGATAAGGTCCGTTATAGGGCGATAGTGTGCTTCGGAAGTTCACCGTCTGGGCTTCTAACGGAAACGCTTTGTCCCTACGGATTTAGGGATAACGTGAGAGGTCGATAAAACGCTCCCGAAATTATACGGAATTGAACCTTGCTGCATACGAGACTATTCCGGATACTAATTTAGACGCGAAAGATTCGGTCCATTTGGTTACCCCTTTTGAATGGTAACGTTGCAAGGCACATGGTGATTGTGAGCTTAGTTTTATTGAAAGGCATCATGTGTGATTGGATAGGTAGTGAATAATCATTGGTGCATATTTAGAAACAAGAAAATAAAATTATGCACACGCTACGAGTACACATAACATTAAATAAAGTAAGAAAATAAAAAACTTAAATCGTAACAATAAAAATAAAGAAAAATTTATAGTACGGCTGCGCCAAAGTTCAGCAAAATGACACGCAGCTAGTACCCGCAACTGGTTTTCAACTGAACTTTCACACGATTTTCAATGTTCATATATTGTTAACGCACCAAAGTCTACCAGTTCTAGGAATAAACAACGTATTTTTCCTCAAAAATCATCCTTATTCTCAAATACTTGCAGCGCAACCCCACACGACAATACCACACTCCACTCTTAAAACCAGAAGAAATATAGCTTAACATTACCTGCCTATAACGCTCTCATTCTTGACATACACTTCTCTGTAATGTAAGAGAGAGAAATAAAATCCCCTTAATCAAAAAACCAAAATCTTTTCAATTCCATACACTTCCTCAATCCCTCATACAATATCTTCGAACATCTCGTAATTAAAACTTGCTCAATTTATTAATTAGACATTAAGTACTTGTAGCGCGAAAACTTTGCAGAACTCATTCCGCGA
Organism: Agrotis puta; assembly: GCA_943136025.2. NCBI lineage: Eukaryota > Metazoa > Arthropoda > Insecta > Lepidoptera > Noctuidae > Agrotis > Agrotis puta. The sequence continues at coordinate 3,766,062 of OW964176.2, read as the reverse complement.
GGGAGCCGGTTCGATTCCGACTTGGAATGAATTGTCTTTTGAATTTATATGTAAATGTCTCCTTACCGAGAGAGAAATAGTTTATTTCTGCTTTTCTGAGCGTTCGCGTTGTTACTTTGAATAAAGTCTGGTAGGAATTAATTTTACGCTTGCAATAATTTCGTGGTGCCGCCAAAGGGAGCCAATAGACACTGCCGGTGTGAAAACATACTTATTGCATTCTGGTAATTAATTTTGGTTCAAGGAATATTTCAATTTAATTATTCTTTGGGATGGATTTCAAACGCAATCGAATTACGAAGTACCCTGAGAACTTGACTACACCCTTCCATCGTATGCATTTCCTCTTTAGAACAACGTCGACAATAATAATTGACTCCTGTGCAATCAAACTGCAATACAGACTCTGATGTCGCGATCTTTGACAGATCGTGTTGACACACACCACGTACTTTCACCTGTGTTTACTTCCCCCCCTTCCTTCTACCCTCACCGCATCCCCCGACCCCTCTGTCAATTCAATACGAAAATCCAATTTCTTTTACGTTACAACTTCGCTCATTTTGTTTCGTCGAAGAATCGAAAGTTGGCCGGTATATGAGGATTTCTATTGACTCGTATGCTAGTGACAGCCCTGAAGCTATTACTGCTTCGGGTCCCCTGATTATTGACTGAAATAAATGTACGGAATGTCTCTATTCTGAACTTAGGGTTGGCAAGCAAGGGTAATTAGTATGTATTTTGTTTTGCGATGAATAGGACTCTTAAAATGCTGTGATGAAGACAAGTTGTGATTAATGAGCTGTTTAATGGACTTACGTTCAAAAATGAAGAGTTCAGAAACGTTATTATTGTTCACTTTTCTTTATTCGCTGATATTGGCAATCGTAAATTCCAAATTGAAAACAGATGAAGTGCCAAAACCATTTCTTATTTCAAAATAGACCCAGGTTCTTCAAATAAACTGGCAAAATCCGAACATTCTATTTATTTTAAAATACCTTTCTTATTAAATAAGAGAAGTTTCTGAACGTCCTCTAGTCACCCTACCTCCGCAAATTGAGAGGGTTACATTCCGAATTTGAATTTGTATAATGATGTTTTTGGATAATAAAAGGATTGAATAAGCAAGTAGACAAGACGGGGATTTCGTCGATCGATCGTCTTTCAAGGGGCTTGGGAATTCGATTTTGTGATGAAACGATGTCCATTTCACAGCTCTATGAAATCTAGTGAATTAGATACTGAGGAATCTTGTAAATCAAAAAAACCTCTGTTTATTTATGCGAGTTTAACTGCGATACATGAAAAAAAAACCAAAAGTAATTTACATTCAAGATGATTTTACTTCATAGTGCCTGTCCATATAAATAAATTACGTGAAGACACGAAAAAACATATTCTATTCAATCAAGAACGTTAACCTAAAACACGCAAAAAACAACACAATTTATAAAACAAAAGAATATAGTAAAAACAAACGTACGCTGTAGTTCCGTCTCCTCAAACTGTCCGCAACTTTATTTAAGTACAACATACTGTTTACATTGACGGAGACATTTTATGGAATTCTGCCTTTATCCAGTATATTGTGTTTACTTAACTCCGTTGTATACACGTAAGTTGGAGTCATGTCTTTATTGAAGCTCTCGCTTGAGGCAAGGGCCTTCCGAATGACATGTTGCTTGCCAAAGGCTATTGCTCATAGTAGCTTGGTATCGGCGAGGTTGACTTTATGCAATCAAGATTTGGTCTCAGGATATGGCAACTCGTCTGAATAGCTGTGTTTATCTGGACCGGTAAAGGACCTGGCAACTAACATCATTTTGGTCAATATCTTTTCATTTCATTTATTCACGAAAATACATATTGTCATTATTATAATTATTAGTATGGTCAGCATATAATTTTAATAAATATTTGTTAAATTATTTTGTCAACCTTTTATCATTTGAAATAAATTCTGACACTGACAACTGTCTAACCCCATTTTGAATATTTTCAAGACATGTCAATACAAAGTAAATGCTTATTTTTTATTGACCCTTCACAAATGTTTGTCCAAAATCGTGACAGGTGGGTCACAATACCGTCTTCATAAAAAATATCTCGGGCGAAAATCGTCGAACAATCATAAAGATCACGCCGACTCCTAGAGACCGTAACGTATCGAACTCCTTATCGAAATTTTAACGAAGGCATCGGCTGCGTTCGACAGCCCAATTGTACAGAGAAGGTTCAGAAGGACCAAAGTCAGTGAAAAAATTTAGTTCTCTGTTAGCATTATTTTATTGAATTTTCATTCTAAATTAAAAAAAAAATAACGTTGATCAACCACCAATAATCCGGTAAGAACTATTTTAAAAAACAAAAATTAAATTAAAACGGTAGTAATTTAAAAAGAGGCTCTTGCATAATTCTGTGTTTAAAAGTTTTTATCAAAAAAAATAACTATGTTTAAGGTTTTACTACAACTTTTATTTGGTATAAATTTATGGATCACGAAAATTTTCTGTTTTCTTGAAAAAACTTACCTCATGTAAGTATCAATACCTTACAAATATTTTTGAGCGATTAAGCGTTAAAAAACACAAACAGAAGAGTTTTTTTTATCTAAAAGTAAAATACTATGTAAATAAAGAGGTTAGAAGATTTTTTACGAAGACGAAGTTTAAATTCCTTATTTTACATGTTCTATTTTATTTTTCAAATCCCTTTTGCAATTCGTCTATCGCATTTAAGGACTAAACCTTCTGCCTCCATCATTTACAAGAGAGGTCAGCCGGGAGGATCCTTAGGGAGGGGGAGGGAGCATCCTGCGTTCGACACACGGGTTCAGACCATTCGTCTAACGAGTCACTTGGTTCAGGTTTAAAGATTTTTTCTTTTTAAATCCGTCTGGAAGGATTTCTATGTTTTTTTTTCCTTAGCAACCTGTGCGTAAGTTGTCTGTTTTGTTTCGTTTAGTTGATTAAGGATTGGCAGGTTTTGTTTAATTTTTGGTAAGTGAATGGATGATAGATACTTAAAATGGTATGGAGGAATGACGATGGAAGGCGATCTTTAGTGTATTTTTATTTATATCTTCATGCCTTTTCACTCTTTTTTAAATGCTACTCTTTTGAATAGAAGACCTGAGCGGTCTTCTATTCAAAAGAGGTTACCCATAAGTACAGGTTGGTAAATATCATACGTCGCCTTCGTCTAATTTTCGTCACTATGTTTTCCTGTACCTTTTTATGTTACTCATGAAATTTTATTTTCATAATGATACTGTAAACAGTAAAAAAATAGTAAAACAAATAGTAACAGTAAAAAAAAGTGTGTCTCTAATATTAATACAACACACCTTTATTTTATCGTGGTAAAATCATCAAATGATTCCTCCCACCCAGGGCAGAGCGGGAGGGACTGTCAGACTCGTACTGACTAAAATCCACAGTGTCCTTCAATAGCCCTTAACGTTCCGGGGTCACGGTAATTCGTACAGTCCCGCGACCAACACAACACACCTAAACTAAAAACGATAAATTATTCTTCCAGATGAAACTATTTATAAACATCAACTCACGATACTTCATTACGTAAACGGACGAAAGCATTACTCAAAGAACTAATATAACTTTCACAGTTGCTTTTCAGCTAACTATTTATCAAAACAGAGGTTTTTCTGATAAAAAAAGTATTCAAATGAATCTACTAGATAGGAATCTCTTAATAAAAAGGTGCTTCATTCGGCGAACATTATCTCGACTGTGGGCTAACTTAACTTACAAAAGACTGTTAACTTGGACAGAAAACAAAAGCAATAGAAACTTGGGGCACTGAATAAAAATAACGAAATCAGCGGCTCTAATTCATTTTCAAAAGTGAGAGTTCTTAATGTCTCCTTTTCATTATGCGTCACGACTGCGATACGATTTTTAAATGCGTTAAGAGTTTGCGATTGCTTTGAGAAATGAAACTAGAAAGAGGTCTAAACTTTTGGACAGCGTAAGTCTTTTTGATAAATTGATGTGATTGACTTTCTTTAGATTTATTGGTTGTGGATTCGATAGTTGGAAAGTAGTAAAAATACTTTTTTATTTTCTGTGACATCCAGATAATAATGAAATCTATGTCATGACCACAAACAATATTTTAAACAACAAAAATAAGACTGGGTTTAACGTTTATTATATTCACAACACGTGTTACTCCCACTAAATATAGTATCAAAACTATTAGCATTTTATGTCTACCATTTTGAATTTAGCGCCTATAAACTTATTCAACACGGCTACGATTACCAGTCGTCGCGTGTAAACCCCAAGGGCAGATAACAGCGAGGCCGAAATAAAATTAAAGAAAAAAAGGTAAAAAAAGAAAAAAGTTTCAAAGCAACAATGGGCATTCGCCGCGACAAAACACATTGCCAGTATTAAAAGAGTTTGAGAACTTTTCTTGTTCTCTCCTTTTGGAAAGAACAAGAAAAGTTAAAGGGAAAGATGAAACGGCTTATAGACAGCAGAAATCTCTTAGTGTAGACGTACATGGAAGATGGGCGAAGATGGGCCAGTGTGTGTACGCTGGTAAGCCAGTGTGAGTATTTTAAATTGACACATTGCGAGAGCGTACTGAGTATGCTGTCGGCTCGTCCTGACGTATATCCAGTGCTTATGTTTTATGTCACTCAAGATTTTTCTGTTACAAAGTGGAAACAAGTATAAAAATAGTATACATGTTTCTTGGAAAAGTGATTTTATTTGGATTCGTCCTTTAGAACATTAGCCTGTTTAATTCATTTATTTTGGGGATCAACTGAAGATAAAAACCAGTCGTGAAAACAATAAATATCCTAAAGTTTCGTTGTAGAACTTTCGCAATTTCGAAAATCGTCTATGTAAGTGAAATCAGTAACTACCCCCATGAGCATTACCGTAAAGACAAATCAAACGACTTTCTGTGGCCGAACTGTTGCTGTGAAGTTGCTCATCTGAACGATTATTAAAAAGTTTGTGGGGATCGAAAGGGTCTTTTATTTGGTGGAACGTCATAGTAAAAGCTGAGTGTTTGAGACAACGAGGTTATTTCGAGTGACCTGACTATAAAAATCTCACCTTTTTGACTTTTCTCACGCAAGGTTGAACAAGTCGTAACATTACGTGTTACCTTTAGATGAATTATTTCTGAAGTAGTTAGTTTTTTCTCATTGGCACGAACGAATGCCTTAAGTGGACTTTCAAAGGCTTCAACACGCTGTCTCTTGAGGTGTGTGGGGACAAGCAATTATAATGCCCTAATGAATATGAAGTAATACAAGTAAGTTGCCGAAAGATACTCATTAAGATTAGATATTGTGGATTAATATTCGGTATGGCATAATTTCGGAATAGACTGACTAAAGGATTTTTTCTTAAGATAAGACTTTGTTACTAAGGGCCAGTTACACTTAACGCACCACATTATACATGTTTAAATGTAAACACAACATCTATTTTCATCCCAGCAAAAAGAAACTTTTCCTTTTAAAAAAGTTAAAAATACTCCAATATTTCGAGTAAAAAACCACTTTGGTAAACAACGACCGACATAAAGAACACACTTGATGTGGAGATATTAAGGTCAGCTCACACGGCACAACGCGTACCAGAAATGCGCGGCCCGCGAAAAGAATCCCTTTGTGTGTGTTGCCGTTCTAAAAGTATTAGTTTTTCCGAATCCAATTTCAACTTGTGCAGTTTTTTGTCAGTTCGGAATTTACGGAATCCGAAGTGAAGATTTCGGAATGTTAGTGAGTAATGGTCAACTTCGGTGTTTTTTGGTTGGCTATCGGTTTGGACGACGAATTCCAAATTTTCTGATGGAATTTTTGTTAGATTCTTTCGTAAAGATCTTTTTTGAAGCAAGTCACAACTAGTCATATAGCAATTATCTAGGTTATATAGGCATGTCTTTGTGAGCAAAGCCAACAAAAAAGAATGAAATATTATCCGCCTGTTGACCCGGTCAAAAGTTATTCTAACACTCGGATAAGGGCTGACAACCTAAAACCGTGTAAATATGAAGAGGGAGACCCTTTGTCTGCTCTTTACCTACACCCTAGTATGTGGTAACCTTACATTATATGTGTGTTTAACCTAGCAAAAGAAGATTAAGTTAGTTTATGAAATAGTAACATACTGTTTGTGCGGCATTTTACTTAGAATTTGGCTCGCCAAATAAAGAAGACAGGCTGGAGTTTTCGGCAAGAAAATTAATGGAAACTTTACCTTAGTAGACAAACAAAGTAAAAACAGAAAACCAGTTTATGTGACATTCTTCCAGTATTTAATTTGTCTCATTTCTTTTGAAGTTCGCTCGGCAGTTGTTACTTAAACTTTTCTGAAACGACGGCCAGGTAAAAGAATTTCCCATTAAAAAAGGACATCACCGAATCGGCTGTAAACAATTCACTCCAAGTCCTTTATTGGTTTTATCAGACGCGTATGTCAAATTCTCGTCTTTTTGCGCTGGACTTTCTTTTATAAAGGAACAAACGGGATTCTTTAAAAAAGTCCTCTTCATTCGAAGTTGGTCTAACTTGGAGTTGGACGTAAAACCTGTTTTGTTTTATTTTTGTTTTAAGGGTGCACTAGTCTCGCTTTTTGCAACTTTTATTCTGATGGTTGGGGCGAAGGTTGGCGGTAGCCCGGAGCAATTTATTAACAAGTTCTCTTTAAAATGGACTCTCTCACAATCTGTTTTTATGAAAATCATTTGTGGTAAAAAAAAACCTTATCTGGAATAAATAGATGGCACTTATTTTTAAACAAATATACGGAAAGTATGTTTTACTTGTGTAAAACTAAGTAAAAAAACAAGCCTATTTACCTACTCACAGGTTTCTGAACCAAAAACCGAGTCAACCAATCTTCACGTAATTTAATTCTAAATTTAACCCAGCAGCACTCGCGTTGCCCTGGGATCTGGAGGCGACTGCCCTCCAGCGCGTCTATGAATGGCGCGTGGAGGCGCAGCGTCGGGGTGAATCCCCGCTGCCTCGACAAGTCGAGGCGCGGCGGGAAGAGCTCCGGCGTGATCTCAGGGCAGTATGGAGGGAGCGACTGTCGCAACCGAGGTCCGGGCACGCCGCAATCGCGGCGGTAAGACCCCTCTTTGAGGAGTGGCTGGATAGGCGTCACGGCGTCCTTACCTACCGCATGACGCAGGTCCTCACCGGACACGGAAGTTTCGGGAGGTTCCTGTGTCTGATAGGGAGGGAAGAAACGCCTGGGTGTCACCACTGCGAGGATCGTCCGGAGGACACGGTGGAGCATACGGTGCAGGACTGCCCCGCTTGGGCAGAGCACCGCCGTGTCCTCACGACGGCGATAGGCGGAGACCTCTCGCGCCCGGCATTGGTCGAGGCCATGCTGCGGGGCGAGACGGAGTGGGAAGCGGTCGCCTCCTTCTGCGAAGCAGTAATGCTCGTGAAGGAGGAGGCGGGCCGCCTGAGGGAGAGGACAGCGTCCTCCCTCCACCCCAGCCGCAGTGGTAGACGCCCACGGCGTCGGACGTCGCAGGACGATCTCCGGCCACCGTAGGCGCGGGCATGCGGGCAGCGAGTAATGGGCGACTTGCTGTCCGACCATGGACCATGCCCGGGTCGACGACGCGTTGTGTTCCACGCGCGCCTCAAAGAGTGTCAGCATATTGACGGGGCCTGTAGAGGGCCAAAGCCTGCCGGGGTCGCGGGACCAAGGGATTACCGTGACCCCGGTACGTAAAGGGCTAGTGAAGGACACCGTGGATTTTAGTCAGTACAAGTCTGACAGTCCCTCCCGCCCTGCCCTGGGTGGGAGGACTCATTTGATGATTTTACCACGCAAAAAAAAAAAAAAAAAAGCAGCACTCGCGTTCTCGAAAGTAACATAGGCACTCGCACATAGAGCATTTTGCTCACTCTTTATAAGCAGTCAAATTGTAGTATAGGACATAACATATTTTAAGACTTCTTGTTTTTTTATAATTATACAATGTTTGTAATACTTTTAATTTTTAGTAACAAATATAACAACTAATAAATTAGATTAATTGATTGCTTATTACATTATTTAATTATAAGGTAATCATATCTGACTATTATTTAACATTAAAATAGCAATAAGTGAATACATTTATTAAATCTAAGTTAAAAACAATAAAAAAAAATACTGACTCTGATACTCGCGCGATGAAAAAAATGCTGCGGGTCTCGACCCTGAAGAACAAATCTTCACCCACTACTGACAGAGGAGCACTGAACACATGATACCGGTATGTCGGGGACGAAAGAGGACTAAAAGTCAGCTGTAGCGTGCATGAGGTACCTATGCACATTGTTGACAAAATCACACACTTTTTAAATTTACCGTGAGGGAAATGCTCATACCACGAGTGTTCGCGGGTTAAGGCGCACCACGCAATCTTGTGTCGGTTTTCAATCAACCCGTCAAATACCGGGGAATTTCCAATCATACGAGTTATGAACGATGCTAAAATCATTTTTTCATTTGTAACCGTTAAATTGAAGAAGTACCCTATACTTCTTACTTAGGCAGGTAGGTATGAAGGTAGTTACTTAGGCTTACATTCCCTTTTATATATTTTATTTGAAAGCATGTACCTACTTGCTAGCCTAAAAGGAATGACCCAGAGTTCGGTCATTCAACTTACACATGAGAACATTTGACGTAACGTCTTTTTCGTAAGGCAATGCTTTTTTAAATGGCAGTATTCATTCATATCAGAAATCGTGAAAAATAACGATCTCTCTTCTATCGGTCTTCTTCGACCTCTTCTAATCTTAATATTTCACGAATGGTGAAATATTAAGATTCCATATGCAATGAAAACGTCCATCCGTCATGACGTATCATCAATGAGGGTTCCCGTATGAATGATCACTTACTCTTCTTCTTTTAGTGCTCCAGTTTTAAAACTTTAGGTCCAAAAAAATCCTCTACTTAACTGAGATATCTGACTAAATCAGTTTTCTTTTGAAGATTTTACGTTATTAAATTTATATTTGTTCATTTTTAAGTCTTTCTCTAAAAATAATCAAAACCTTGTCCAATGTCACCATTAAGTAATTATTTAATTTTCTTCGGTTCCATTTAGTACTCTAATCAACAATTTAGAAAATCCTAATTCCACCGCCAACTACTCAAATGCCTGGCAATTACTAAAGTAAGTACTAATTACTTACTCGACCTAATGTTGGGTAGAATTGTGGCCACGGTTCGATTCCAAATATTTCGGCAGTAACATTCATGAACATTGACGTAACTCAACTTAAATAGGTCTGGATAAGTAGACTATTTGTTTTAAGCCAGTGTCAGTACAATGAATGAGTTTTATATTTAACTTAGCATGTCTTGCGAAAATGAATCTTGTTTCTTTAAAGTTGAATGTATGACACGTTTGATGATATAAGCTTAGTAGAATATGAACTTCTTACTTTTACAAATAAGGTTCAGTTTTGGATAAAGCTGATGATGATGCTTGATGAGAAAGACTTGATACATTGATACTTTTCGAAGAAGGTATATTTCACGATGAAGCTAAACTTGAGTTTACTCTCAGTTCGTTCTATAATTGTTTGCCTTTGTCATAGTATGAACGTAGTCTGTAGGTATATGAACACACCCTATGATTTGCAAAAAGCACATTAATTAAAAAAAAAACTCACATAATTATTTTAAAACTCGCACTTAACGCTTTAAGTGCTTAATCTTAAAATACTTGAAAAGCATCGAATGAATGGAATAAAAATCCTTTTGGAAGCCTTTTCATTAGCTGATTGATAGAATCGATCTTTGAATTAATGCGAACAGGCTTGTGAATGTAAAATCAGGGCTCTCATTTGTCAGTGTTGGTTTTTCGCATCCATTTGAAAATACCGCCTTTGCATGTGTATTTTCTGTTTATTCATTACGTAAAAATATAATTCGTTTTCATTTGTGTGAAATGTGAAATATTTGGTTCAAAGTTTCATTGTAACTTTTGTTGTTCTTTATATAGGTTCCATTTTGCTTTGACACAACTAGCGGTAGTTACATTAGTGTAGCTTTTCTTTTTCACATCAAGTTTCCGGTGAACAGCACTCACAGCCGTCTGATCGGTTATCCGTGGAATCAAGATTACAGCCTGCCTGTTATGTTTCCTGGTACAAAAACTCGCAACACATTCCCCTCTCGCCTTACACAATACTTCGATAGAAAAAACGAAACAAAATACTCTTCAATTACTCTCACTCAGTCACAAAATGAAGGCTGGAGTTGGCAACATTTTGAAAGCCCCATAGCGCTTTATAATTATACAACAAGGCCGGGCTATCTAATACCAAATACTTTTAATTGAAGTGCACAGTTTTACTGGACACGTCAGCACGAAAGTTATAATTAACGGACGTCCAATTTGGGTCCGAGATAATTTAGGGTCTGACGGGCCCCACGGAAGCGTTTAGCCTAAACTTGCCAATCTCAGATATTTCTGCTAAATTGAATCGGTACGTAGAACTCTCAAGTGATCTCGGATTGTTTGACTTTTGATCGTGAAGGGTACTTACACTGAAGGTTGGAGAGGTCAAACTTATTTTGGGTACTGAAAGAGCATTGAGTAGGTATAATATCATTCAATACTAGCAGTTGCCAGAGACTTCGCCCACGTGTATCTCGAAAATGTTGCACGGGATAAACAAGAATGTATCCTATATGTTGACCCAGGTTATGAACTCTGTACCAAATCTTATCCAAATCCGTTCAGTAGTTTGTGTGTGAAAGAGTTACAAACACACACACATAAAAACTTTCGATTTTATAATATTAGTGAGATAATATATCGCCTGTAATCCCCGAAGGTTTTAGGCAGAGATGTACCCAAGAAATACACCCACATTTCGCCAGTTTTATTTCAGTCCCATGGGCCTGTTGCCATCAGTTGGGCCCGAATCCAGACTCCATAGTTGCTACCGAGTAATTTCTGATGGACAAACTTTGCCCGATCTGAGGATCGAACTCGGGACCACGAGGCAGTCCATACAGATACCACTTTTCTGGAAAATTTTCCCTACCATAAAACCTACGATAAAAAGATTAAATAGTATTGTGTTATTGAAATCATATAAATCTTAACAGCATCATATACTTTAACATAAATTCAGAACAAATTAATAAGTTATCCACTTACAAGTGCACAAATGGAAACCTTCACTGAATAATTAAATAATGGTAGCTTTATTTTTTTGTAAATAGCAGCAATCACTAAATTCTCGGTACAACACTATACAATACTTCTGTAGATCAATTAGTAAATTAACTTCGGTCGCACAACACAGACTCGTACCGACATTGTTTTTTTTTCTTTCACATTAACCCTCTAACGGCAACCGCAGCGAGTATTGTTTAAAACTCGCACAAAAAGGAACGGCCACTTTTCAAGTTAATATATTTGTTTGGAATTTGAGCTGAATTTATTTATGTCAAGAACAGGCTGAAGGAAAATCAACCACGTCTGTTACCGTCGTTGTATTCATAATTGTATCTTTCCGTAAATAATTGTGTATTGTTATCGACTTTCTTATTATTGGAATTCCAAAAATAAACGTGATTTTATATTTATATATTTATAAGAAGCATAGTTAAAATACAACGCCGCGACTAGAAGTATTTCTTGAAAACAAGTTAGTCATTTAAAAAACTATGTTATTTTTAAAAGAAGCTTTTATTGTTAAAAAAATACTTACGTCTCTACGAGTACCATCTCTATGAAAGTACTCGTCAAGACGAATCAAACAAGTCTAAGCTCGGTGGATTTGAGGCGTTTCATTACAGAATTCCTTTAGCCACCTTCTAGCTCCATCATCAGATCAGCTTTATGTCATCAAAGCATTGCATTGTCACGCGATATACTTATACGTGCAAAATTTCAGCTCAATCGGAAACTGGGAAGTGGGTCAAATTTAACTTGCAAGATTTAATCACAGACAGCGGAACAGGTAAATGAAAGCTTGTAAAAATATACGTTTATAACTCACATTTTTTTCCAATGGATGAAACCAAAGAACACCACTAGCCACGATCTTTATATACTCCTTCTGCCTTGTCTACATTTTTATTTCTGATCACAATTATTATTTCCATTCTTAAATTCTCTGGTCATACAAGCACGCCGATATATATTTTTTTATTTGTTAAACGTCTGACGGAATAATAAATAACATTAATTCAAGATCCTAATCTAGCTAAATCACTATCACTACATAGTATAAAACAAAGTCGCTTCCAGCTGTCTGTCCGTCTCTATGTATGCTTAGATCTTTAAAACTAAGCAGCGGATGTTGATGCGGTTTTAATAGATAGAGTTATTCAAGAGGAAGGTTTACATGTATATAATATGTCAGTATATAGTAAAGATTGTAACCGTGCGGAGCCGGGGCGGGTCGCTAGTACACTTATAAGGCATAGCCCTACTTTACCATAAGCATCCCACTAAATTATTTACTCCCAAACGCAACTAGCCAATTATTTTAAATGGCCTCTCTAAAACATTAAAACCGAAGCAGCGCAAGGGTTTAAACTATTAAGGCGACACACACACAGCTAATTCGTTACACTATTCTCGGCCACGATACATCAACGCCATGGGCCACACGGGCCAGTGGCCCTTGTCCAGTTGTAAAGACCACTTAGACGTGAACACATGCAAATCACGCCGGAACATTCTTTCGGACCCTCAGGGCTTAAATAAAACATGTCCAGTAAATTAAGCTGCAATAAATTAGTCACCCCTAGCTTTTAGGGGCCTCAGGTGGTTTGGTCCTCGCATAAATTGTGACCTCTTTGGTCCATTTCAATTGTTGATGAACAGCCAGATAAGAAATTAAAACGGAAGCGCCCGTTCTATTGGAAATCATTGCTGAGTGCATAAGCAACCTGATTCAAGTGATTATAAACACACATTTGTATTCAAAATTCGTCAATAAATTGCGACAATTTGGGAATACAAAATTAAATTAATAATTATGTGCTAGTCTGCCCTCGTTACGAATAGCTGAAATGATTTACTCTTTGAGCTATTTAGGTAGTACATATTTAATACCATCCTCTTTGTTTCATCGTAATTTAATGCTACATAATTTGCTTGCCATTATACTTGTACAATACCAAATTGAACAATAGTTTGTGTTGTTACAGAAATTGAGGAGAACAATATGTATACTCGCATACTTCATTTGTTTCCAAAAATATAATCCCTCATTAAACATGCTTCGGTTGAAACGCTACACTAGCTATGACACGAGTGTTTCGCTCATGTAGCCATATAAGTAGAATGGTATATAAGGGTATCATGAGCTCAGTACATTCAACAATATAACGTGACCAATACACCGCTACGCTCACTTTAGTATGGCCTTTAAAGTTGGCTGTTTTGGTCTGAAACTTTGGCACAAGTTGTAAACTCGAGCGAGGTTTCTGTGAAGAGAGATTGCCTTTTTCGGGGAAAATTAAACATTAAACAGTTTATCAAGTTTGAACCATTATTTTAAAGTCATAAAACTCATTTTCACCAAAATTTACAATGTATTGGTTTACTAGAATCTCTGTTTACTTACTATAAAAACTCAAAAGCCAAGGACCTTTAAGAAGAAATATCATCTCCATGATTACCTTTTAATTACCGTTCCTGCAATTAGCGGTTTTTGGAGGTTAGAAAATGTTCTCAAAAGCTCAGCGTCTTAACCCGCCATCTCCTCCACGAACGACCACATCCCACTGAGAGACGGAAGGGTGTAGCACGGGACATCTTGCGGCATTCGCCCACTTGATTTATCCAACCGCAGGCCACCACAAACTAGGCGCCTCCCGTATTTATTGCCACAATAACCCTATTAATTCACAGTACGACTTTGAACTTGGTGTGCGAGTGCGCCCTAATCCTTGCACTGTGGGGTCGTTACGACCTCTCATAATGACGCAACAGCGAAAGTGTTGGCTGGAATATTGTTTGAAATGTGCGAGCTTCAATTTAGGGTTAGCGGTTTGAACAGCAAGTAATTGTTAATGGTGTAGTGTGAATTGAAACTCTCCAATAACGAAACCAGTTTGCACCGTTTTGTAACTATTTATAACTATTACTTTGTATCGATGAAAGTTAGTTGAAATTAATAAACGTCTTGGTACGCTTGTTTATAGTGGATCATTGGCCCACGATTTTCAAATAGTTGTGCTTCAACTTAATTCACAATTTCATAACAAAGTACGCAAAGCGTTTCATTGAAACAAAACTAATTAATTTGAGGTCGCTTGGAATTAAGTAATCTGAGTCTTTTTAATCACTTAGGTCACACAACTCGGGTATCAAGGCACAATCTAGACATAAAGCAATCGTATCAATTACCACAAATGCCTGGCCATTAGCTGACGCCTTGCCCTAAATAGGTATATTGTAATCAATTCGTAATCTAAACAAAGTGGTGCGCCTGAAAACTCCATTAACACGAGTTCAGTAGCACGACTAGTTACAATGATTATTTATTAGTAAAGCGACGGGCGTTTCCTCCAATCGCGGATGTGACCGCGGGCTTATTCAATTTGATTCATTGCACTAATGCGAAGCGGTCACGCGAATGACCAACCGAAAATTCGACGCAACCAAAGGATGGGAGCGCAGACGTGCGATTTTTAGGGGTTAAAATATCAAGAACTAGCTTTTTTGACACCTCTGTATAACCTTCTCCAGATTTCCATTTATCTCTTTTACAAACTTTATGAAAAGCAGTCCAGTGATTTAGACGTGGAAGTGTAACAAACAAACTCACTTTTGCATTTATAATATTGGTGTTGTAGATGCAGATGTTTTAGTTTCGCCAATTTACATTTAAAAAATATCTACATTTAAATAATATATAATCTACTTGAATGAATCTAGAACCGGTGAAGACGCGAGTTCAACCGAAACTAAGATCATATCAGAACCTACCACCCACTCACATATGTAATAATACAGAAATTCGTATCTAAGCCCTTGAAGTCTCATGGCGGTCATTTCATTATATTCTCACGTGCGACAAATCCTGTTGCCCGTCTGCTCCCGAGTCTTAACTACCAATTTAGCCAATGCCTTTCTTCGGAGCCCTCGATTCTAGGACGGAGCTTGACCTTCTTATTTTATGGTCTGTGCCCTCCAATGATCTTAATACCCCTCATTGTGCTAACGCTTGTACCTCTGAAATAGGACCTCTTCCTACTGCCCTTAATATAATTTCGTTTGCTGCTTTCTATTTTATAGTTTTTGTTAGAATTTGTGCTTGATTGTTATTTAAAGAGTTGTTGACTCTTCCCGTGACCCAAGAGCTGGCTTTTACCTTAGCCAGAGGCTAAGTATTGCCATACAAAGAGCCAACGCCGCCAGTCTCTTGGGCACATTACCAGCTGACAGCGTTGAGGATGAATTTTTCGATGTATTTTTTATATTTCTATAGTTTAATTAATATTTATGTATTCGTACAATACAATTTTACCCTTTGTTATTTTAAATGTAGAAATAGATGTCTTATAAACATGTTCATCCAAAATTTTAAACCTTTATATTTATAATGTTACTTATATTATAAATCTTGCAAACCAAAGGTCTTCCAGCAATCATAGTTACTGCGCATTTTTTAATTTAATCAGTTCACATTTTGCATAAACGAGTATTAATTACCGTTATATGACACGCGGATATTTATGTTCCCATCGCTTCCATAATTTATGTCCAAACGAAACAGCTGTTACTAATTATTTAATAGATTTGTCATTTATTTATCAATAGAAAAGCTTTCGATTCACATCGTTAAACTTTTAGATTTGATCCTTCGAGGCCCTTAATTCCAAAATAAAAAGTAATTATAAAGCCGAAATTGAACGCGATCATCACATTAACACTGCGATTAAATACTATTAAGTCTTTGTCAAGCAGACAGGCGTGACGAATGCGAAGCGAGGCGTTTTTATTTGTTTTGTATGGAATTGTTTGAATCCAGTCACATAGAAAAGCGAAAGCGATCCCATAGCGTGACAGAACTATCGGACTGATGTCTCGATTCGGTTCGGTATCGCTTCGGACTCGCTTCGCTTTCGCCTGTCTGTTTGACAAAGGCATTAGTGTTCAGATTGCATAATATTAGTGACACTGACTGTTCTTAAACCAAAGTGCTGATCGCGTTCAATTTCGGTGTTACTAATATAAAAAACTTATGATAATGGGATCAAATTTCATTTTTGTGATGTATAATCATCCAATGAATCCTCCTGCCTTGAGTGGAAAGAGGTTAAAACACTCTTAATACTACTTAATAAATACTTTTTTTTACGTGGTAAAATCATCAAATGAATCTTCCCATCCATGGCATTAAGGGGGTAGTAAAATATATTTGAAACTATCCGTAATATGAATGTAACTATGACAAACTGTTTTACGTTTTCGACGTATCGGTTTTATTAATGCAAGTCTTAATGTTGTTGACTTATTGGCAATAAGTAGTTCTTGGAATATTCTGATAGAAGTCGAGGTACTCCACGGGTTGCGGGACCATCTTAAAAGGTCACATCGACCCTGGAACGGAAAGGGCATGTAAAATAACAGGGTGGGCATGCGGTCGGCGAGTAATGGGCGACTCGCTGTCCGACCATGGACCATACCCGGGTCGACGGCACGTAAGTATCGAATTTCGATACCTAATAATATTTTATAGACAACCCGTAAAGTTGTCTTATAACATATTCTTAGTGATAAAACAACTGAAACGTCACAAAAAAAACCTGTAGGTAAAGTACATCTTCTATCTATATATATAAAAGGAGAACTGACTGACTGACATATCAACGTACAGCCGAAACTACTGGGGCTAGGAATGTGAAATTTTGCACACGGCTTCCTATTATAATGTAGGGGAGCACTAAGAAGGGGTTTTTGGAAATTTAACCTTTAAGGGGGTGAAAAGGGGGAATTAGGAAAGTACGTAACCCACGCGGACGAAGTCGCGGGCGAAGTGCTAGTAATATATAAAACATTAAAACATGCGCTACAATAAATTAACTGCGGGTAGTACTGGTCATACGTACGATAGCTTTGGTTTTAGGTTAATACGCGTGTATTTGGGTCACAGTGATAAGAATTATTTTACGTATTACCTACCGTGCATTTGCCGGAACGAATTATTTATGCCTCTGCATGACAGTTTTCACCAAGGGGCAGTAACGCCATCTATGTTTTTGTAGAAAGATTACTTCACGGTACCGGTTTGTACGGTTTTCAGAACTAATTCTTTGTGTAATAATTTTATGATATTGATAATTACATCTATAAAAGAACTAGATATTCGATTATAGCAAAAAAAAAACTCGAAAAAATATTATTGTTTGTAAACCTCTTTCCTAATAAAATTACCTGTTTCAAGAAAGCATGAAAAATAGGTATATAGAATTAGATAGATAAATAAATAAATAATTAATTTCTCAAGACAGCATTCCAGTTAAAATGGCAAAAGAGCGTTTTCCATTAAGTAAACTCTTCTAAACCCCAAGTGCCACCCCAAAAAGACAACCGAACTTTCATTTCAACGCTTTAATTTCGACGAAACCTTTGACAGCGTTAAATATGGCCTTTATTGCTTTCGTAATAAAGATTTAAGTAATGTTACAGTGTAAGTTTTCCAACAAGCGCCACAGTAGCTTGCTGTGTTAATTTACGGCGGTTCGGCTGGTGAGTTTAGGCGTAGGGGGTGCACAGTGCGACACAGTGTCGCGTCGGGTTCGGCCAGAAATAGGTCAATGTAGTGACAGGATATTACGAAGCCACGATGTCAGACGCATCCGCGTTTAGTCGTTGGCTAAATGAGAAATAGCAGAATAACAGCACACTGAGTTGTCGCATTGCTTTTAATTCAAAAGTTGGTCGGTGTATTTTAGAGCAATCTGTTACGAGCTATTGGCGAGTGAAGTCGGAATGTGCTCCAGTTTCATTTGAACTACCCCGAGCTAAGTTTCTTTATGCAAACGTTTGGAGATTAGAGTTATATAATCTGATGTAAAAGTGTATTTTAACATAGTTGGAAAACGTTTTGTGTTGGATGTATGTGTGTGATGTCTGAACTGACCTGGTTAGTCGTGCCAAGTTGTAGCACTGGGCACTATAAGCAAGGCGGACATTGGATACGATCTGAAAACGTTTCACTTATCTCCTATACTTTATAGATGTTATTTCTTGATGTATGTTCCTCCATGAAAAATATTCGAAACTTTATTGTGACTTATTTGATGGTGATGTTCCTGATTCTGTGTTGTATTCATGTTCTTCGATGACAGTTTTTCATATCCTTACTAATATTGTTTATGTGAAAGTGAATTTATTTATTTGTCACGCTTTTACTGCTAAACCATTACACTGATTTTGATGCATTTTAGTACAAATATAAATGAGATAGTGCTGATTAGAAAGAGAGGGAGAGAAAAACGAGGTAATAACATTTTTTTTTAAATGTCTTTTAACTATGAATAATACAACGTTCTCTCCTTTTTGTATTCAAAACTAGCTGTACCCTGACACGTTTCGTTGTGGCACAAAAAAACTGATTTTTCGCGGTCGCGGATATGTGACTGATGCAAAAAATAAATAAAAACAATCCTTGATATGGATTATATATCATGCTAAAATTTCAACTCAATCGGTGCAGAACTTTTTGAGTTTTTGAAGCGTACACAAACCAATATAACGTTTTTATATATATAAGATATCAACTGACATTAAAACAAAAGCACATCACAAACTTTCTAGAAACAATTAATATCAACAATTGAACTGTAAACATTCTGAATTCAGCTGAAACGGGCCAAAGTCTACAGTTTTCTCAACGACGCCCGTTAAGCGCGATTTATATGTGTGTTGCTTAGAAATTTACTTAATGTGTAGCTACGGAGCACTGCGATTAATCTTTTAGCTACGGAACCCTAATACTGGTAAAGGTAGCGCCACACTGGTATGTGGGAATTTACGACTGTACTTAATTTTATGAAGAGACTTTTGTTTGTGTGTGAGGTACCCATATTTCTATCATTGTTTCGGAACTTTTGCCATAAGATCATCATATGGCGCCGGCTTACTTATCTGTTACAATAAATATTATTACGATGAGGTAGGAAACAAACAAAAAGATGTTATTATCTTAGGTACTGCCTACAATTATTTTAAATGTGAAAGATTTTTTTTCTTTTTTTTTTTTAAACGTTGCACTTTTGGAATTTCTTCCTGTGTCATGGGTGCGTCTACGAACATGGAAAAACACATACACAAAGACTCAGACCCGGAATAATTAATTACAGATCATTCAAATGCTTCCTGCGTGGATAGAACCCGTGACACGCTGCTCAACAGTTGATCGCTCAGCCACTGTGCCAACCGTGTCGTTTTTTTTTGTTCGGATATATGGATGTTTCTTACTCAATGTACTTGAACGGATTTTGATGAAACTTGACACAGAGATGTAGATTATAGCCTGGAATAACACCTTTTGTCCAGGCATTACAGCCAGTTCTGTCCCACTGCTGGGGAAAGGCCCGATATCCTTCCAATAGTTTTTAAGTCTTGTGTTTTACGGCTTATCTTTCAAAAAGAAATCCAACAAGTCACACCTACTTTTATTGAAAATACAAGCAAGTAATTTCGGGATTAGTACCGTATTCAAACACAGCTCATTCCCGTATCCCGTATAATCATTGTATACCACTTTGACTAGCTGGGGAAGTCGGTACAAACATCTCAGTCCCCCACGCTATCTGTACAATACTTTTCGCGTGAGCTAAAGATTAATGTCTCACAATTTTGCCCCAGTTTACCCCCAACTTACTCTAAGTCAGAAAATGTTGGCGGTTTTCTGATTAGGATTAGGATCGATTATTTTGGAGTTCTTAATTAATGGAGGTGGAGATGGTAAAAGGAATAGAAGAAGTCAAGGGAAAATGTGGCAAAAAGGGTGAGTTAAAGTTAACAGCTCATCCCAATTGTAGAAGAGTAGACAGAAATAGAAAGCAATAGAGGATGTTAGAAGGTAGTGCCAGAAGGCACACTGTACTGACTTTTATACGCAAATTCAGAAAACAAATTGAAAGTTCAAGATTTTGAATTGATGGAGATTATCTTGATAAGTTATTGAGGCTGAGGTATTAATTTCAAGTGTTATAGGATTTTGTCATATGGTATACCTATATTTAGATCTACTTCCATAGTTTATTAAGATAAAATTATTGTGACCTTATCTCCAAAGCTCATAGATGCTTAGATTTGACGTAGATCACATTAAAAAAACCGTTTTTGTATGTGGTCTCGTGCACAGAACCAACAATTCTGTAATGACGTTTTTTTTACTTTTCCTTCGTTAAATTACGAGCACAACATACACACAAATATACTACAAATCGCTTGCACACCACACTTGCACCACACACAGCACAAGCGGAGACGCCTGTTAAATTAATTGTAGCGCTTATGTCGCTCGCACACCCCGATTCGCTTTGAAAAATCATCGCTCATTGGGTTTTTGGTATGAGATTTATAACTTTAGAAACTACCTACTTGTTACTATCTAAGTGCTAGAGGGGAAGAGTGCATTGTTGTTGTAAATGGATTGTTAAGGGCCAAGGGAAGATGTTTACCAAACTGTTTGGTTACAATAGAGCTTCATTTACAGCGATGAGCGATAATTTAATTCAGTTAGAGGATTCCTCATGAGTGAGAGAGATATATAAATTCTATACCATAAAAATCTTAGTCTTTTAGGGGTGCAAAAATTGTCTACGGCCTGCTCCTTAATCGAACGGCGAGCTATCCATTAATCGCCATCCGCAAGACCGCGCTTACGGTAGCCAGATTATCATCGATAATTCCACAAAGAAGTCTAACCAATATTTAGTTTTCAAAGAATAGATTGTTTTCTACTGAACTTTGAAACAAAGAAACACAAAAACAGCCGTTTTATTCAATCCACTAAATAAAACTCTGAATCACGTAATACGGCCCTTTATTTTAGTTACAAACCCATTACAAACTTTCAGAACTGCGGCTTTGGAACCCTATCAAATCAGTTTATCTAAGCACTAAGTTGTAACGATCACAGACACCAACAAACCTAAACCGCGGTATCCGTTTCATACACACACGAGCAAACACGCATACAAACATAAAATGATAGGGACGAAACGACTTCGAAACTCACCGAAAGGGTCATCTATAAAGAAGATTAAAACTATAGGAGGAACCCATTATCATTGGGCCGCTCGGTCGGATTCGGCGGCACACTATATCAGAGGCAATTACGCCAGGAAGCCTCTACACATGACCTGAAAGTTCAGCACTTCATTACATAGCCATCGGTAACCCAATTTTGCAAGCAAAGTAATGTCCATAATTTTTGGTAGCGCCTTGACAGGACCGGAGGCGGCAGGAATGACCATTTTATTTTTGTATTGTTATGGTTAGTTGTGTCTGACTCTTGTTTAAAACAGAGACAGGCTTTGATGTTTTTGAACCTTTTAAGAATCCAGAAGAATATTGCAATTTACATATTGATGGGTTTATTTAAACAACTTTAGTGAAATTATTGAACCCCGGAAAGAACGATACAAAAAATCTGAACACATTCACGTATTTTCAGGACAAAACCACACAACTTGTGTACCCAACGCGGCAACGAGCAAACTTTATTCCGCAACTGTAGCCATTCATACGAATACACGAGTCTGTAACAACATTATTTCCCCGAGAATGCAAAACGAGGACCAATAAATTGTACCCCGTTTGCACCCGTTTGAGCGACCCGAGTGCGGCCCCGATAACGACTGACGAAGACTCCCTTAAAACTCCATTGTGAATTTCAATCTAAATTTATTTAAATACGTGAACCTTTGATTGCGATGCGAGGTAAGCTCGTTACATCATAACAAACGTAACGCTGCAGAACAAAGCGACTTTATAACTACGCTTTTAAAGCTGAAATTTGTGTAAATCAGCAGTAAAATTATATTTGCTACCGAATACTAACCCTTTCTCTCTAATAAGAGGATGAAAGGTTTTGAATGATTGTTTTTTTTTTCATGGCGAATGCTTCGGTTACCGTTTGATATGATAATTCGTGTAATAGGATGAGAGAGGGTGTGTGATCGTGTGCACGCATTTTTGTGGCTAATTTTTGAGGGCGTTTGAATGTCAATTTGGGTTCCGATACTATGCGGTCTGTGAGATTAATAGGCAATAAAAACTGGACCTATAGTAGGGGTTCCTAAATTCGAATCTGTCAAAAAATAATGCAACATTTCTAAATAATTTTAAACATTACTAACTAAACACAAAAAAATGTGTTACCAGTAATCAATAAATGAGCTAGACAACAGCTGAAAGTCACCTTGTCATGTCCCTGGCAACACAGACACACACATCGCATTTTAAAATAACAAATTGTTACTAGCTAGCAACACAAACAAACGGAAACAAAAATAAGAAAAACAAACTTCCATCGAAATTCAAAATTAGAAGCCAGTGCTCCGAAAAAATAAACAGAGGACCACGGTTTAATTGTAAATTAAATTAAATTCGTTCAAAAATCAACTTAGGTGCTTCGGCGCTTCGGTAGGTCGCTAATGACGTCACAGGAGATACCTACCCTCAGAGAAAAGTCCGACAGTTTTTTGATTAACTGGAAAAATTTACGTCACGCCCGTAATTAATGGCGGGCGTGTTTCGAACGTTTTTTGAAAAAAATTAACCCTGATTGGTAAACGGCTAATCATCGTATCATGTTCCTAATGTTTTAAAAGTTTTGGAAATGTTTTTGAAAATCATCATTTCCCCTTGTACTAATTTATTTGGGATCGGCCTAACATTATCTTAATATTTTTTCTTTTGTGAAAGTCATCTTACATTCTTTTTTTTTCAGTATTTAATTTACGAACAGGTACTTTAAAATCTGAATACGACCACGCAGCACACAGCTATAGAATTTCATTAAAAACAAATTCAATCTATTTGATAACCAACCATTACTTGCGCCCTATAAATTCCCCACCGTCACCCCATAATAACTTCTCAAATCGATGACAAAACAGAAAAGTTTAATCACATTAACAACCTCATCAAACCGCGAAACCGTTCATAACATAATTACATCTCAAAGCGCTACTATATTAAAATCATCTGCAGAAATTGAAGATATTCCACGTCTTAATAAGTATGCCCGAATATTCTAGATATCAGCAGAACTGTTCGGGATGGCCTGACTTCTTAATGAAATTTTCGTATTACGACTTGCCGGTTTGTGCGTCCCTCTCTCACTCCCCCAATCGTTCATCTTGCTTACTCTTTCGTCATGTAAAGGTGCAGTTCCGAGTTTTATGCGAAATTTATTCATAACTGTGTAATTTATCCGCGCCAAGTAAAACGCTTGGTAATGGAGAGGGCTAGTGGCGTGGGGGGGGGGTCATAATGTTTTCGTCTATTATTATTCGCCTGTTCAGCTTTAATCTGGATATTTTCGTTATCGTTTGTGTATGTGTGGTATATTTTAAATTCAACCAAACTGGTGAGAACTTTCACTAAACTGCTGTTGGTAATTGAAATATTTATTATCGTTTTAATTAAACCAGTATTAACAAACGAGCAGTAATTAAGCGGTTCCAGAAAAATTTAATTTATCTTCGTTTTCAAACTAACTAAGCGTATAGTATAGTCGCTCGTCCAATCATTAAACTAGAAAGTGTTGATTTCGATGTATTTCATTGGAATATACGCAATGAACTGCCATCATTTGCGCCCAAAATTCACGTACCGTATATTTCAATCATACGTAACAAACGTTGCGTATAATTTGTGCCAGTTTTCGATTCTGCGAAAACCTTCCTACAGAGAAAATATTATTATAATTAAAATAAACCCCGCATTTTGCAACAATAGCCTTTGATCTTCTTCCATTTTCGCTAGAATCCCAACAAAACAGAAAATGGTCTTTCGCGACGCGACTTTTCCAAAACATTTAGGACCAGACCATTATATTATCACGGTGCGGTAACTCTGTAAGACGACGAGCTTTTGAAAATTATCCTAAGGATGTCTGCATGTCGAAGGAATCTTTCACAGCCAGTCGTCTATAAATGTATAATGATCACCTCTCGTTGAGACAGGCTTAAAAGGAATCTTTGTGAACGTTTTTCTGACGATTATGAGGATTTACTTCCTTATTTCCGTGTTAAAAAAATAATAGTTGGACCTAGCTTTGAGTAAAAAAGTGAGGGGAAATAGTTCTCTATTGTTTACGCATTTCACAATAGTATTGTATTCATACCTTTTCGCTCAATGCTGACAGTCAAATTCAAAACTACAACAAATAAATTGGTTCAAGTTAAAGTTCACAATGAAGTGAAGTGCTACAGCAATTGCTACGCCGTAGCACGGCGCGTAGCTCGTAGCACATACGCACACGGATTTTTCTTATTCTACTATTTTGGCTATCATAGCCAATTAAGAACTAAACAAAACCTTTGTCATGAAGACTTTATAGAATATTTATGAAAATAAGAAAATAACCTTATACTGACCGTTTATCAAGCCGGTTAAACTAATCATATAACAATTCAAACAATAAATCCATACTTTAACAGAACAAACATTAAATTCAAAGGTATAATGACTTCATATAATGCTATAAAGTTCAAGTGGCAATATAATTATGAAGCTCGCATGCCGTGACTGGCCCTTATAAACGCGTAATGATAAAAATGGCTGCCCGACGGTCTAACAAGATCGAACCAGGTACTTTAGTATTAATTTATGCATATTACAGCTTTGGTGGCTTTAAACAAATAAAAATGATTAATTGCCATAGATAAGTGTTGCGAGCTAGTATTTTTGAACAAGGTTATGTTTTGAGATGTTTACGCAAGTTAGGTTGTTCACATTTTGATGTATGGCTGACTTTGAATTCTAGTGTTTACACGCACGCTTTTTTACTTTACTCTGACTTTGAATTGACTCTCAACTGACTTTTGTTTTTTTTTTTATCGTGGTAAAATCATCAAATGAGTCCTCTCACCCAGGGCAGAGAGGTAGGGACTGTCAGACTCGTACTGACTAAAATCCACGGTGTCCTTCACGAGCCCTTTACGTACCGGGGTTACGGTAATTTGTTCAGTCCCGCGACCAACTCTCAACTGACTAGCATAGAACTTATAGAACATCGAGGAGGTCTATGAACTTAGTTTCTGTTAAATACGAATCGTAGCAGATGAATTTAAGTTTCTAATTACGTCCACAAATGAAGTTTTTTTTAAGTCATTGCATAGCTTTTATCGCGGGACCGAATCAAGAAATTCCGTAACGAATTTAAAACCTAACGAAAATACCTATCACCCCGCATCGTCGAACGTCGTTTCCGTTCGGCAGACTTCGGCAATCATAAAAACATCCGCCGATTGGCGCGGTGGCTGAGCGCAGCGTTGATTTGAAACACTGGTTCAAATCCCCTACGAAGCAAAACACTTTTACGTTACTTAATTATTTTTCCATTATAAATCAGATATTTGTGGTTTTAGGTATGTGATAAACGCAGCCACGATACAGGAGAAATTCCAACGATTATAAATAATTAACAATTTACTTCTCTTGCCTAACAAAACAATAATCGGATACTATTCCAGTTACTCATTGAATACTACAGTATCCACACGTCATTTCCTTAAAGTGTTCGCCGTTATTCAATCCTCAGCTACGGATAGTTAGTAAACTAATGCGGGTTCAAGCACTACTTAGGCAAACTATACTAAACTTTGATACTGTTATAGTTTCAGGAATCCTCACTAAAATTTAAAGCAGATAATAATTTACGAAGTATAATGTTTTAGCGCTAATTAAACTTGATATCGAGGTTAACTGGATTTTAAGGATGAAATTGGAAGTGAGTTTTGTTGCTCTGTTTCCTGTATGCAGGGGTTTAAACTGTGTCTTCAAATAGTTCATACAGTGATCTAATGTAACCTCTTAAAAAAAGCACAACTGAACAATGAACAACTTAAAATCTTTAAATTTTTGAAAGAATTTTCAACCACAAATTAGGCAACCAACGACATCGATTTAGACAGGTTTGACTAAGTTCCGAAAGATAATGTGCTCAAGTATTTATCAGGCCCAGTGTCCATAACCAGTCTATAGCCAGTCCATAACGTTTTCATCATTAAAAAAAATATGCCGTATACAAAGACACCCACATCTTCTCTACACAACGCTTTAATGTTCATGTTTAAAATGAAATCATATTTATTTTTGCACAATAATAATTTAGTATATCTAGATGTAATAATTTATAATAATAAAGTGACAAAAACTATACTTAAACAAAAGAGTTTTTTATCATTTTTTTTTTTTACAAATATTCCTGGCAGAAATATAAAAAAAAAACACTTTTCATCTTCACAAAACAAAGAAATAAAATATGAAAGTACCGGACGTTGTGTTCGGCATCTAGGTGTAATGATAAGGTGATAAAAACACGCGTGTCTCGCTTGTAATCCATTTAATCCGCGCCGCCTCGGGCGATACGTGCAGCGGAGGGTTGGGGCCCCAGTTTCAGCTGATTAAGGTTTCAAAAACAAGTGTTAACTTTTGTGTCATATATGCGCTGAATAAGGATATTCCATCCTTTAATATACAACAGTAACAGACATTATTTTAGAATAAATAATCCGGTTCATGAAAATTTGGTCGCCCCTAACATCGTGTTTCCCTAAAGTCTTATTCTGCAGCAATATAACATTGGCTCATAATAATATTAATTTCCTTCCTTTTATTACATACAATTTGTATCAAAGTATACTTTTGCTACTTTTAATTTTAATTTAGTAACAATTATTCATAATTTATTAGTGTACGATGAATAGAATTTCGAGCTAACAGTTATTCCGTATCATTACTAGTGTGAACATTAGCATTCCCCCCAAAAATGAACTATTTATCGCAGAGATTAAACTCCATCTGTGAGCCACTGAGTCGATGCAATCATTTTTATTACTCTTATCTGATTTCCACATATCAAAAACTTCACCCCCTGATCAAATGATTTTCCTGTCACCAAAGTTGGTAACAACGTTTTTCTGCCAAAGTAAGTGAGGATATACTCAAGTATCGACAATCGCTGGATCCTTTACTTCACCCCACTTCATATCACTTTCATCATTAATTTATGAGTTGACCCACATACAGTGACATACACTCAATTATATCCTGCTTCCACTGAGCTAAAAAAAAAAACAAAACTACACAATCAAAATAAATATAATAGAAAATTGTCCCAGTAAAGTGTCACTGCCTGCCGGGGTCGCGGGACTCACGAATACCGTGACCCCGGTACGTAAAGAGCTATTGAAGGACACCAAGGATTTAAGTCAGTACGAGTCTGACAGTCCCTTCCGCTCTGCCCTG
Source organism: Agrotis puta (assembly GCA_943136025.2). Classification (NCBI taxonomy): domain Eukaryota; kingdom Metazoa; phylum Arthropoda; class Insecta; order Lepidoptera; family Noctuidae; genus Agrotis; species Agrotis puta. Next base: position 3,738,564 of record OW964176.2, on the reverse strand, counting down.
GGTGGGACGACTCATTTGATGATTTTACCACGAAAAAAAAGAGGTCCTTTATTAGTACTAGAGCCACTTAAGGATCTTCTACATCGCTCCTTAACCCTATCCTACTCCGTATCCTTAAGGTATAATTACTATCAAATAAAATGTTATCAATTTAATATGAACCGGGGACTTTGGCAGCTATTACGTGATAAAAACACGCGTATCCCGTGGTGTGTAATCCGTTTAATCCACCGGCGCCTCCGGCAATACGTGCAACAACGGTGTTTGTGGTGCCAGTTGCAGCGACAAGCGATATCATATTATTATGGTTGGTGATATATATTATTAAAACGAGAGGAATATTATCCATGTTTACTATTTGTTTTGAGTTTTTGTTATTTATAATCTGGCCATACCGCTGTTAACGGTTTGTGCTGTTATGTTTATACGTTCAACGAGTGATTGCAAAAATGTACATAGTTTAAAAAAAGAACACATTTTGCGTTCTAATGGTAGTGTTAGTGACTGTTGGTAATATCAGTTTAAAAACAAATTTCAAACAGTTGATGTGTAATTATAATTGTCTGCTTTCTTGCTTATAATTTTTCTTAGCTCTGGTTCTGTTTATTTTTAAGTACCTCATAAAGTGTATGTCGCAGGGATTTTTTTTTTTATTTTTTTATATCGTGGTAAAATCATCAAATGAATCCTCCCACCCAGGGCAGAGCGGGAGGGACTGTCAGACTTGTACTGACTCAAAATCCACGGTGTCCTTCAACAGCCCTTTACGTACCGGGGTCACGGTAATCCCTAGGTCCCGCGATATGTCGCAGGGATATGATATAAACAGCGATTTGATCAAATCCCTGTTTTTATCATATCCCTGCGACATATACACAAAAGTTTATATTATATGGGGCTGGTTTTTGTTAAATATATTTTAAGTAACCTATGAATAATTTATCAGGAACTCGCTACTTAGCTATAATTATACTTACATGTTCATAAAAGCCTTCCAAAACAACATTTATCGGTCGCTTTTACTAAGAATTTTCTGGAAATGTAATGTCATATTATAAATGAGAGCCTCCCAATTTCTAGAAAGGCAAAATTAGATAAGCCCAAGCGCGTGTAACAACACTTTACGTCCATACTTACATAGGTAGGTATATGTATGTATGTGCCCACAAACATTAGACATTTAATGAACATTCCTCGCTAGAAGTGTGACCACACATCGCCAGCAGCGACCACGTACATGGTACGTATTCCCAGCGCGTGGTCCACTAACAAACCGAAATTCTATTACCAAATTAGGAAATGTCTTGCTTCTAGATAGGTGCTAAATGTGTTTGCTAGTAATAGAAAAATAGGTTTAAGTTTAAATGTTGTTGTGGTGAATTTATTTTGGGGATATTTTTATTTTTGTGGAGTATTTTTCTTTACTTTCTTTTTGATAGAACTAATATTTACAATGACATTACCTGAGTTGTAATAATGTGTGTAATCTTTGAATTTATCATGTCATACATTTTTATACAAAAAACGTGTATTGGTTTTATTTAAACAGTGTTTATATTACCGGTACAACTAAAAACAGAACACAATATTCACTAAACAACAGATCACAGTACGTTTTTCATTAAAAAAAAAACCGTCACTGATTGCCTCCACAGTTACGCTCGTTTGTGTAGGCACTAAGTACTGTATGTCCATTAACTCCAATGTTGGTAAACAGAATACCTCCATACAAACATTTCAGTTACAATAACACAGTATAAAAAATAAAAACAGGGTCAAAATATTCGTTTATAAAGGGGAGGCTCGACCGAAAAGGATAAACACGTTAAAGGATGCTGTTGGCTCCGCTATCCACAAAGAAAACACTTATGATTGTACGCGACGGGCGTTAGGGGGTTAAGAGGAGGCAGGGGATAAAAGGCGATCGAAATTTTTGCAAACACTCCTCATGTGAGGCAAAGGCGTTCGCCTTTGTTTGTGTACAGCCTGTAAGAATTTATGTTATTCTTTTTTTTATTTAAACGTAGGCATTGACGTTTTATTTTATCGCCGGAGACGATTGCATTACGACGATTGCACGGTAGAATGACATCTAATTTTTTTATTAGATAGCGTTGATGTCATTCTTGCTGGTTTATTTTCTTGTATTTGTTTCGGACGGGTTGAATGCACGAACAATGTTCGGGGCATAGACAGACGGAAAACAAACATGCTGTGCTGTTGATTCTTTGTACCTATTTTACTTTGAACATTTATTCTGTTGCGGACGACTAGCGTGTCAATCGGTATTATACAAACGAATGTTTTTAAAACGTGTGCAGGATTGTTTTTTTTTTGGCACAATACAATTTTTTTTTCTATTCAGTTCCAAGTAAAACTAGATTATAAGTCGTAGTACTCCATCACGAGATTTGCAGTGTACTAGCTCGTCAATTCATAGTTTTCTGTTCCCGTAGAAAATATAAGAAAAACCCGCGTGTTTTTGGCGTGGTAAAATCATCAAATGAGTCCTCCCACCCAAGACAGGGCGGGGGGGACTGTCAGACTTGTACTGACTAAAATCCAAGGTGTCCTTCACTAGCCCTTTACGTACCGGGGTCACGGTAATTCGTTAGTCCCGCGACCAAGAGAAAAACCCACTAGCAAAAGTTTTTAACGCATTCTTTCTGTTTGCAAGCAATTTCATCAGCTTATGAGACCATGCTTGTCATCTGACCACCAACAAAACCCAACTGAATATTTAATTTCAATTTCGATATATCATCGTAATACAGTCTTAATTTAAAGCGGTGAGCACACAACGCCGGGCCCAGCATGGCTTAATCTCCTGAATTTATAACAAGTATACAACAATTACCGAAATTAACAGCCAGGCGGCCATTTTACAATGTTCGGACCGAACATCCCCCATCAACGGTTTTTACCAATGAATTTTTAACAAATTAATTTATTACTTCATTAAAACTTAATTAGTAGTTGTGTGCTTATTAATTTACATTTATTTTAATGTGCGGACAATGTGTTTGGTTACTTAACGTAATGCAGGTTTTTGTTATTTTGTTATTAATGTGTACCAGCTTTACGGTTCGTGGGTGCGTTGTGTATGTGGACTGAGAATCATGTAGGTTTCATATATAATTTGTAAATAACGGCGTTTTGGGTTAACATCACTGTATATTATATCGATCTTTTTTGAAGTGAAAACTTCTTTAGCGGCGTTGAGCACTTTTTCTGTAATGGGTATAAAATCTTAAACTCGCGTCAGGACACTCGCGTCAGGACACGTGACCCTGACCGAAAAAGCGTAGGACGGCGCAGGGCGCTTGCGTGAATGTTCGTGTGACTTTATTACTTTTAAAGAAGTTTGTATGCTGGATACATTCGTTGCTAGGTAACATTGTTTATAAAAGATGTACGTCACATTGGAAAATTATTGAAATAAAAAGTCAACCATTTTTGCGAGTTTTACTAAAATCTGTTCACAAGATATTTCCAACAATTACTATTCAAATTTTCACTTCTGCCGGCACTCCTAGAGTGCAACGCGTCGTTTTTTTTTTTCAATTCGAATTGTGACGACTTTATACGTGCTTTTCTTCGAACTTTTTAACAAGTGTTCTACCCAGTTAAGTATATTACGTTAATTTGACGACAAGTATTACCAAGGAGTATTGTATTCCCCGTTGCTAGCGGCTTTGAAGATCAGATAGGCAGTCGCTCCAAGTTAAATACTAGTATTCAGATGCATCTGGTTATATTGGAAGACGACCCCAACATAGTTGACAAAGATGAATATATTAATGAAATTGTTTTTAAAGTTGACATTTTAATAAATAATTTTCTCCCCGTAGCCGAAATTATAAAGTTAAGTAAGGTGCCAGCTGTTATTTTCGTGACCGTACAAGCAGAAGTGAGTAAATAAATTTTACTTGAGCACGCAATTTTTGAATAATTTAACTAATTGTCGTTGAAAAGCTGCTTTTGAACACGTCTAGTATTGTAAATGCTAAATAAAATACCAAATTATTTTTAATTATTCATAAAATTAGATGTATATAATACTCGTATATATATATAGTTTTTGCACGTTCTAAAAATATAAATTGAAGTCGTTTTTCATGTTTTTACAGTTACATCCCATTTAATCACTTTCTCGTTTTGATATCTATAAATGAACTTTGCAGAATATTTTGTTATAATTTTCGCCACCATGCAAAAACCCTTCAAAAATAAAATTATTATTGAAATTAAAAGTTAAAAACCATTCAACTCAACAACTGTTACAGTCTTACAGATCGTGAGAAGGACAGGCTGGTCATGATAGACATTATCCAATTTAAGAGTAACAATTAGTGCATTACATCCAAAACTCTCTAAAAAGCTAACTACTTTCTTAAAACAACAACCACCCGGATGGCACGTGTAATACTTGAAACCCCTTATAGTATAACAGTTACATTACACATTACATTACACATTTCAAAACGTTGTCAAAGACGCCATTTTACTACAAAACTAGTGATCGAACGCAAACATGACCGTGTGCGTTTCGCCTTAAAAAAACATCGATACTCCGCCTTAAGAGGTGCTTGGTGCACTCCGAACGATGCAAAGAAAACACGTACATTGATGAGTTTGTTAGAAAAAAATATTTACTTACCCCAAGAGTCGCGCGATGTAAGTTGACTGATATGAAAGTTACGTTATTGTAGACCGTTAGTGTGTTCCAATTTTTATAACTTTATTGAGGTTTCCTTTTCTTGTATATCGATTTAGTTTTCTATCGTTTTACATGGGGCGGATAGGCAGTTACTTCATATAAAATATTGATATTAAGCCGCATCCAGTTCGACTGGAAGCCAACCCCAATGTAGTTGTAAAAGGCTAGGCAGATGAGGATAAAAACGAGAAATTATTAAAAAGAGAAAAGTGAATACAACTATATTATTACGATTTAAAACACATATTTATTTAACAACACCGTCAGCCACAGAAGTGTACATTCATGTATTATCAAAAATTAAAAACAAATTGTATATAAACAACTTTTTAAATATAATTTATTTTGTTTGTTCCATTTGTTTGATAACCGACAAGGGTAGTATGGGGCACATAATTTAAAATTCCTTTAAAGTCCTTTGTGATAAAAGGGCTGCCTTTGTATTCTATTGTAAACGTTCCGTATCGAACAGACATTACAACAATGAAATGACACTTGGAAATAACATCAGAAACCTCTCTGGAGTGCCGTAGGTACAGATATTAAAATCAAATTGTTTATTTCAAACACTGCTGTAAGTACAAACAAGCTTTTCGTATCACTAAAACACGTTTCTCCACTTCTATATAAATAAATAACTATGAATTACACCTATTGAATGGGACAGAAATTCCTCAATATAACAAAAATGCTCATATCTCATATTTTCCTAACAATAATTCTATATTTTGGTGTAGAAAATACACGATCCCATCCGTCATATCGGGCCGAGTTTATTTTAGTTATGTATTGATGTTTACGTTATGGAGGGCCGATATTTGTCGCCACTTCATTTCACTCGGATCCTCTTATAAATGGACCGCTTAGATTGGTGAAAATGATACGATATATCTGATGTTGTTTATGACAACAAACTGTATAAGCTGAGATAAAACGTTTCTCGGATTTGTGATTTGTGAATTAGATCATTCGTTATGATAGTCAGGGAGCTAGAAGTCTGATTGTCTGTAAACTGGTATATTCTTAGAATAGTCTATACAGGGTGTAAGAGACATCGACGCACAGACGAAAAATTCCAACACAGGGGCGTCCAGAATCAAATCCTGGACCCATGGTAACCGTTTGTACGTCGATGTCTCTTACACCCTGTATATTCTTAGTATAAATCTGGAATTCTAGAAATGTACAATCTGGTTCCCATTATAAATTACTTACTGATTCTTGGTATTCAAGCTTTATCTAATACTCGACACCCACTTGGATTTTAACTGATAAATTGTTACTAATTTTAATTTATTTCTTGTTTCAGGTAAGAAAACATAAATTATTCAAATAACGATTACACGAGATGAGAACTTTTCGTGGAACCGTTTCAGTCTTAAGGTAAGAGTATTTTCTGGAGGCGACTGCCCTCCAGCGCGTCTATGAATGGCGCGTGGAGGCGCAGCGTCGGGGCGAATTCCCGCTGCCTCGACAAGTCGAGTCGCGGCGGGAAGAGCTCCGGCGTGATCTCAGGGCAGTATGGAGGGAGCGACTGTCGCAACCGAGGTCCGGGCACGCCGCAATCGCGGCGGTAAGACCCCTCTTTGAGGAGTGGCTGGATAGGCGTCACGGCGTCCTGGCCCACCGCATGACGCAGGTCCTCACCGGACACGGAAGTTTCGGGAGGTTCCTGTGTCTGATAGGGAGGGAAGAAACGCCTGGGTGTCACCACTGCGAGGACCGTCCGGAGGACACGGTGGAGCATACGGTGCAGGACTGCCCCGCTTGGGCAGAGCACCGCCGTGTCCTCACGACGGCGATAGGCGGAGACCTCTCGCGCCCGGCATTGGTCGAGGCCATGCTGCGGGGCGAGACGGAGTGGGAAGCGGTCGCCTCCTTCTGCGAAGCAGTCATGCTCGTGAAGGAGGAGGCGGGCCGCCTGAGGGAGAGGACAGCGTCCTCCCTCCACCCCAGCCGCAGTGGTAGACGCCCACGGCGTCGGACGTCGCAAGACGATCTCCGGCCACCGTAGGGGCGGGCATGCGGGCAGCGAGTAATGGGCGACTCGCTGTCCGACCATGGACCATGCCCGGGTCGACGGCGCGTTGTGTTCCACGCGCGCCTCAAAGAGTGTCAGCATAGTGACGGGGCCTGTAGAGGGCCAAAGCCTGCCGGGATCGCGGGACCTAGGGATTACCGTGACCCCGGTACGTAAAGGGCTATTGAAGGACACCGTGGATTTTAGTCAGTACAAGTCTGACAGTCCCTCCCGCTCTGCCCTGGGTGGGAGGACTCATTTGATGATTTTACCACGATAAAAAAAAAAAAAAAAAAAAAAGGTAAGAGTATTTCAAATCCAATAAAGGTCTCTTAAAGCAACTTAATCCTTCAGTTATTATAGTTATTTTGGTCATCTTGTGTGTATTACAATACCCAGGAAAGCATAACTGTGAATAAAGTTGGTCGCAGGACTGTCTCATCAGGTAACCGTGACCCTAGAACGTAAAGGGCTATTGAAGGATCACCGCGGATTTTAGTCAGAACGAGTCTGACAGTCCATCCCGTTCCGACCTCGACGGGAAGACTCATTTGCAAATTTTACCACGATAAAAAAAAAACTGTGAATAAAGTTACAATAAAAAACATTAACAAATTGAATAACGTTACACAACGAGCATCAAAAACCACGTATCACATACACAAATCGATAACAATTTACGAACTACAAACACAGTTCAAAAAAGCCGCAACAATACGAATATTTAAAATAGCTCACATATTCACTCAAAAAACGAACACCAACTTTATTCCGGAATGTTTCAACCAATGGCACGGCAGTATTGTACGCACCGCTCGGAATGAGCCAATCAGAACAATGTTGCTACGACTGACGTAATTAAGAAGTTTTCAACTCAATCAGTCCCTTAATATTTGTACAAAACGAAAGTAATCTCTTAAAACGGTTTTAGCTGGAAGTTTGGAGTGGAAACACACGTAATTAGGTTTTGTACTGTAACGTTACGATTTTGTTAGGCATTTTTTAATGCGATGAGTAAAATTAATAGTAATATTGCTCTTTAAATATTTATTTTATTAAGACGAAAAACAGTATACCTTACTTGTCATGTGATACATATAGATCATATACAAACTAAACAAACAGAATTTGAGAGTATGCAAACGCACCTTTTGCCAAAATTGGGGTTCTAAAATAAAACTTTCAAAGTTCTTTTCAAAAGTCTAATACTATTACCTCTCAACTAAAAATGACCTGTTCCGAAGAATCACTCAAATATGAAATAGGCATGGTGTCCCGCCAGTGGGTACATAGGCAGTTAAATACGACGCCACGTTCCCAAACACAAGCTCGTCCCGTATTCCCTTCATAATATGTATGTATATCGAGTTTCCAAGTCCTGTACTTTGATTATACAAAAACGTTGTTTAAACGAATGGTTTTCGAGGTTGGATTATATCCTTAGAAATCCTCCGTTTATTGCCTTTAGAGCTGTTGAATTTAACTTGCCTTGTATCCAACTCGATAATTAAAAAGATTTAGGTTAGTTGAAGTACCTTTCAATATATCTTAAGAGCTTTTTCTTATGTAAAATCTGATATTTTGTATTCTTGGAACAGTTATTTTTAGACATTCAGTCAACGATCGGATACATTTTTTTAGCGTGTGGCTGTGGCCCTCTAAAGGGGGCCACAGCCCGGACTGTCGGGGTCACAGGGGGGGCGGACAGACGGGACTGTCGGGGTCGCGGGACTCGAACGAAAGAACTAAAGGGCTATTGAAGGACACCGTGGATTTAAGTCAGTACGAGTCTGACAGTCCCTCCCGCTCTGCTCTGGGTAGGAGGACTCATTTGATGATTTTACCACGATTAAAAAAAGGATAAATAAAGATTACATAACTAAGAATAAGAATAAAAACATCTATTTTGAGTGAGGGAAAAAAGATTTACTCTCTATATTTCCTTATTAGAAACCATTACATCCAATCGGATATTCCTTGGCTTACAATTTGTTTTTCACATTTTTCTTCCACTCCTCTATTACTCAATATATACGAATTACTTTGAAAACGGAAAAATCCCGTTTACAACACACACATATACAAATATACAGGCTGTGATTGTATATGTACGAGTGGTACAAATTTTTCAGTTGGCGCCTCGTCGACTTCGAGCCAACGCTCATTTGCTAAAACATCCCCCTGTATAGGTCCTCGCGTAGACGTACGAATGTTTAGAAGTGAAGTAGCTATTTATTTATTTATTTTGTTACATTTTGAATGTGGTTCAACTGTGGAAGGCATGTTGAGAGTTTATATTTCTTTCGTCTCGTTTCTAGACGGAAATCCGAAAACTAAACATTATCTTTTTACTAAATGATTCAAGTATTGCAATCACTTAGAAAACCTTTGTAGAAGACGAAAAACAGATTCAGAAATTAAATTATTAAAGTTTTTGAACGTTTTACTTTTTCACCAAAAACTCGTTCATTCCATTTCTACAACTATTTGACACAACGAGCAAAATAATAATAAAAAAAAGAACAACAATAAAGGAACATTCCTAAAACTTCTTAGTTCTACTTGTCGACGTAGTGATGAATGCACCAAGTTAGTCCACGTCAAGCCGCGAAAAAAAAATCACGAACACTACCGTTACAGAAATAAGCGACCCACGCGCCCCTCGCTCTGATTGGCAGACGTTCGAAAATTGAATAAGAATTTTGGAAATAGAACGTCACATTCGAAATATGTTTTTTTTTTCATGGCCTCTTGTCAACGTTTTCTCATGTTTTATAGGATTTTTTAATGTATTATTTATTAAATGAAGGGTCTAATTTCAAAACCCTCTAAAATGACTTGACGCAGAGTCATTTTAGGGGGTTTTGAAATTAGACCCCTCAAATATGTTATGACTTTGTCACCTAACAATAATTGATGAAAAAAACAACTGACATAAAATAAGAAAACTTTTTTGATTTGTTTACGTCAAAAATTACTCAGCGTATTTAAAATGTAATTCTTATTCGGGCAACATTAGTAATTAATTAATGATAGTTTTCCATAATTTTCAAAAATAGAATAATGTTTACTGTTAATGATTTGTGGAATAAACGGTCTTGTTTGCAAACCCTTTTAAAACGAAGACATAGATGGTTATTGTGCTCATTTTTATTTATTGTTTTTTTATTCCCAGGATTGTCCGTTTTCATCGTGTGAGGTATAACAAATAATTCTCCACATAATATTCATAATTATATCCACAGATAGCCTTCAGAATTTATTGCAAAATGATGTTATTGCTATTATTACAACTGAGTTGTCCATAAACAACACCCACGGAATGTGACAGTACCTACAGACCACACGACAGAACTCCGCAGTCCTATAAAAATATGGCAAAGTGAGATTTTATTTACATTTACTTCTGCAATAAAAGTGAGTTTAATATAAGTGCATTTTATATTTATTAAAAGTAAGGCTGTACAAAGGATATTGCACTGTGCGCCTAGAAATAACGTCAACAAACAATTCTATTATGATAAACAAATATAAGTGTTTTCTTTCATTTTAAATATAAGTGTTTTCTTTTTTTTTTCACACATTTTGGAGACAAAACCAATATAACTCTACCTCTTATTTTTTTAAACACATACTACTTTTAGGCGGGACTCACGAATTACCGTGACTCCGGAACGTAAACGGCTATTGAAGGACACCGTGAATTTTAGTCAGTACGAGTCTGACAGTCCCTCCCGCTCTGCCCTAGGTGGGGGGATTCATTTGATGATTTTACCACGATAAAAAAAACAGTTATGACATGTAATTATGTAGGTTTTTTATATGTCAAAGTTTAGCCACCAATGTGAGGTCAAATATCCCTAAACACGACTTAAATCAGTAGTTATTCAATGAACTACAGAAAAATACTCAAACAGCTGACACTTAAAATACCTTTCACAAACCATTGTCCACTACAAAGGGCATTATGTAAAATTTTCTTTTACATAAAACTTTACGGCCTACTTAACAGGCTCACATCGTGTAATAAATCCGAAACGACACTTCTTTGCGACATAAAGTCTGATCGGTAGGCTTAAAAGCGATCCGACACCCTACGTTTACGATTCAAGGGCCAAGTTTAACACCCTGTAGGTATTTACAGGATGATGACACTATAAAAACTCACATAATATCTGTAAACGTTTGACTTCCAATCTAGGCGCAATAAAACCGGTTATACCCGGTTACGAGCGGATATTACTCGATTTAAAGACTGTTTATATGTTTGAAGCTCATTTGCGGATATTCGAAGAACATTTATATAATTATGTTGGGAGAAAAAGCCATAAAAGGCTTGAAGGTAAAAGGTAAAGCTCTAAAATTTGTTTATTGTTTGTAAATATCATTCAAAAAGTATTTTACAACCAATTGCTGTTATTTCTACGAAAGTCGATTGGCTTTTGAGAAAGCTCTATCATCTGGCATTTCTCTTCCAAACTTTATGCTTTTCTTAGAGGTTCCTGCTATCTGGTTTTAATAGAAAGTGGGGTTTTAAATAGTTATTAACTATTCCAGTTAATGAACACAATTCAGCGAATGACTCAATTCACACTTTTATAGCTTTCTAAAGATCACTCACTGCCCAGAACAATATTACGTTTAATAACAACAGTTTATACGAAGCAATCCTACGCCAGGGTAAATTAAGCTAGTTATTTACGTCGCTTAAACTAAGCCTCGTCGCACTGTTGCCCTGCTCTGGTTTCACTTAAATACATCTCACAGATAGTTTATGATGTCCGTCCTTTGTCTGACGTCACCCGACTTAATCAGAGTTGATCTTACATGCATTAACGTTCCAACGCTATTCCGCTTTGTCTACTGAACACGACCTTCCCGAAACATCAGCGAACCCGGCCCGACTCAACCGACCCACTGTCCGACAAAAAAGAATTAAGAAAATCCAACATCCACTTCCATATCAGCAAGGCGAAAGTTTCGAAAACTCGCTCCTACGTTTACAACATTATTCAATTTGTCGTTACGCTGAAAAGCAGTGTACAAAGACGAAAAAGAGTTCCCTCAACCGGGGACCTGCGTATTTTTCAAACAAATCCCCCGCAGTGCGCGGCAGAAGTTGAGGCGAAACGGATACGGCCCGCGTCCGCCTTTTCCGACCATCTGAATTGCAAATGGGGATGTGATGACGGCGTTATACAAAACTAAAAGTGTCGGGCAAACTTCAGATTAAACTTCCCGAGCTGAGCGCAGGTATAGAAACAAAAACGTTACAATTATGATAATTTTTGGCCGCATCTCGGCGGATTGAATTTGCATGACTATCCGTTGCTGTGTCAACTGAGCCACCGTTCCCGATGAATAATGCACGCGACGCTACTTACCTCGGTATTAACATATTTATTAATAAAATAAATATGAGACGTCCGCGCGGCGCGGCGTCAGAGCAACGAATGCCACCTCAGCCGCTGTTGACACAACGTAGACAAACTTTGCAAGTGGAGTGCTCATAGCGAATTGTTAACAGAAAACGGGTAATGTATGGCATTCATTATATAAATTGAGTTAGGACTGTGCGAACAACGATGTTCATTTCGTTAATGTGTACAGAATTAAACACAAATAACGCGACGTTGTTAAAGGGGTGTGCGACAATTATTTTAATGCTGACAATGGTTGCTATATTTATAAATTTTTGCGGTTTGTTAAACAGTGTAAATGTACCTGAGTGCTACGTTTTGGCACGCTGATGCTATTAGTTTGTTAACGTTTCACTGAACTGTTAATTGCAAGCTTCAATTTAAATGGATGCATTAACAATTATTCCATAAAAAGGTAAAATTTTAAATTAGGATAACCGAGCTTTACAGGTCAGTGAAAGCTCAAAGGAATTACAGAAAAAAGCGAAACATTTTCAATATTTTAAAACATTATTCACAATATTACCCTCGAGATTCCACTTTGAGAATTATATTCGTAAAAACCGTAATACCGTCTGTTTCATTTTGTTTTAAAAAATAAGCTGTAAAATGTGTTTCTGTAAAACGGACCAGCAGAACAGTGAAGTGTCAAGCAATAAACCATGAGAATATGAACAGACTGCTGACACGAACAGATTCCTACTAAAAAGCATAAGTCATATAAAATCTTTTTTTATTTTAACGTGGTAAAATCATCAAATGAGTCCTACCACCAAGGGCAGGACGGGAGGGACTTTCAGACTTGTACTTACTAAAATCCACGGTGTCGTTCAATAGCCCTATACGTTCTGGTTCCTTACGTCATATAATAGTCTGTCTTACGTCATAGCAGCTTTTTACAGTCTACTATTGCAAAGACCATATCTCAGACAGAATTTACGACCCTTGAGCACACTCAAGGCCTTACGCCAAAACAAATTGACGATTTACCTATTTTGATTTGAAGTCACGATTAGCTTAGAAAATTTCCTTATCATGTAACACATCGGGCACGCCGCAATCGCGGCGGTAAGACCCCTCCTTGATGAGTGGGTGGATAGGGGTCACGGCGTCCTTACCTACCGCATGACGCAGGTCCTCACCGGACACGGATGTTTCGGGAGGTTCCTGTGTCTGATAAGGAGGGAGGAAACGCCTGGGTGTCACCACTGCGAAGATCGTCCGGAGGACACGGTGGAGCATACGGTGCGGGACTGCCCCGCTTGGGCGGAGCACCGCCGTGTCCTCACGACGGCGATTGGCGGAGACCTCTCGCGCCCGGCATTGGTCGAGGCCATGCTGCGGGGCGAGACGGAGTGGGAAGCGGTCGCCTCCTTCTGCGAAGCAGTCATGCTCGCGAAGGAGGAGGCGAGCCGCGTGAGGGGGAGGACAGCGACCTCCCTCCACCCCAGCCGCAGTGGTGGACGCCCACGGCGTCGGACGTCGCAAGACGATCTCCGGCCACCGTAGGCGCGGGCATGCGGCTGGGGTGGAGGGAGGTCGCTGTCCTCCCCCTCGGCGAGTAATGGGCGACTCGCTGTCCGACCATGGACCATGCCCGGGTCGACGGCGCGTTGTGTTCCACGCGCGCCTCAAGGAGTGTCAGCATAATGACGGGGCCTGTAGAGGGCCATAGCCTGCCGGGGTCGCGGGACTTTCCCATTACCGTAACCCCGGTACGTAAAGGGCTAGTGAAGGACACCGTGGATTTTAGTCAGTACGAGTCTGACAGTCCCTCCCGCTCTGCCCTGGGTGGCTCATTTAATGATTTTACTACGATAAAAAAAAAGCAGAGCAGAGCGGTCATAAAACCAACGTATTCTTATAGGGCCCTAAACTTTGAATCCTCAGGAGAGCAGATGCATGCCGAAGCGAAGTACAGCCAGATTAAATACGTGGCTCGCAGGTGAATGGGGGATGGCGAAAAAACGCGAACGGACAATATGACCACGATTTATCGCTACCCAGGGACATGAGTCGATTGCTAAAGAAAAAACTAGGAACCACGTATCTTTAGAATTGTTTGTTTTGATAGATTTCGTGTCTTGACTAGTATAATTTAAGTGGTTTTCAGAAATTATTTGTGTAAAGTTTTGTTATGGCTGTAGTAAAAGTTTACTATATCGTTCCACTTAGATAGATAGATATTAAAGTGATTAAGCGAAATGGCGGTAACCAGCATAACCCACAAATATTTTAATACCAATATCATCTTTAACCTTCCATGCAAACATTCCCCGACATTCATAAAATGGTTCAGCTGTCAAACATCACACCTTGGGCCAATGATGGCTAAACAAACCAACAATCGTCTTGAACCGAAATTTACATCGCGTTGGCGCCAACATTTGCGGCATGGAAGCGTAACTCAGACATCGCATTATGCCGCGGAACACACCATGCCAAGTTGCTCTGTGCGCTCTGAATTATGCATGCATTCGCCGCACATTAAACCGATACGACCGCGGCGCGCAGATTAAATATGGACACCCTGTTTAGTCATTCAGTCGTGCTAACTACGAGGTGAGAATGTTGGGGATGTTGCTTCGCGCGGCTGTCTCAACTGTCCCTTATTTAGAGCCTAAGTTGTAACAGCCTGTGTTTATATGGGGGTGCTTGGTTCACCAACATCAGAGCCAATGTTGACCTCTCTCCTTTATCGCTACAATGTCCTTCTTGGGATGCAAAGTGGGTCGGGTCTCTCTATGGTGCCTACAAGAGACTTTTGCATCTCCACAATGTTTTATCACTGTATAGAACACAATCACAATCCGCCTATAAAGATTTCACTACGTAGAGCTCAGTTTTGGCGAGAAGGAATGGGCCAAAATCGACCACACAGGCCCAGTGTGGGTCAGTACTTGTAATAGGGTAAGAGGTGACATGGGAATTGCAGACTTACATTCATTACAAGTCCAATCTAATCGTATGCAGCTGAGCCAGTATTTACATGTAGTACTTGACCTCCACCAGCTACTGCATAATACGATACCCCCTTCTTGGTTAAAACTGGCTTTTACACTATCAGGAAACTGACTACCTATAATCTTCTTCTTTGCGTGTCGATGTACTCAAATTGTGGCCGACCAGTACGTAGCCACCCGCACAACTCTGTCATTTGCCTCGATCAAGTCCTGGAAGATGCAGGTGGTTGAGCAGGATGGGCACTAAATGAGGTGTTATTTATCCTATACTGAGACTCCGCACTGTCTAGATGAGATGATGAGATGGGATGAGTCTAGAATACCCCATTTTACCAGATTATTTTTACAGCGGCCAACCTGGGCTCGCTATCGATTGAGAGGTTTCCATGAATTATGATAATGATAGCGAAAACCAACAGCTTAACATAGAAACTCCCTACTTTGATAGTCACCCATATTCCACACAACGACATGTACGAGTATATTCTAAGAACTCAAAATCAGAGTCCTGAAAAAGAAAGAAACAAGGAATTGAATTAGAACAAAAAAAATGTTCTATCAATATTGATACAATTAAGTTGATAGCAAACAATACGTAATCCTAAGTAACAGCTCCGCGAGCCGAGATGACGTCGCGATTGAATGGCACAACTCAACTGAGATAGTGATGTGGTACCACTTGAAACAGAAAAAGAAGAGAATTTTATTAGAATTCTGTGCGATAAAATGAGAAAGAAAATTTAAGTTTACACCCACGTCATTCTAGCAATCTTCACACATCCTCATTTTTACTTTCGTTCAGTAGTTAAGATAAAACGTGTTATTAACGACTAGTTTAACATACAGTTCAAGGGCACTTGTGTTTACAAATGGTTATTAGTTTATTAAACAACTTTTATAATTACCTATTTAGTTTATCTCTACGTTGTCTATATCTAATAATTCAAGATCAAGACTTCTTTTTCTTCTTAGAATATCGTTTATCAGAACAATTAAATCTGGCACAAAATTCAGCAACAATGACGTCATTAATTGCACAATTATAATATGTCGCAGCTAACCAGCTTAATCAGCCCTTCAATTAACAGCTAAGCCTTTAGTTAAACGACAAGACTTATTCAGCCAATGTGTCTAATACAACATTAACGGCCAGTGGTTGGATCAGTAGCCAAGTAAACTATTAGTTAAAATTACCATTAATAGTCTTACTACAAAAAAGGTAAACATCTGTTTAACACTGTCTTGTCTAAAAAAGTGTAACTACAAACGGCATTTGACGTTCATATTTTCTGACCTGTTTAACGGTTATCCGTTTTGTTACACTTTTTTTAGCCAACTGTTTAACTTTTTGTAGTAAGGCTTTATTTTATTTTGAATAATTTGTTTAACTAATATATCGTTTATTTAACTATTTAGGTCAAAAGGAGAATAAATGACAGAGCAGAACTATAAGACCAATTTCAAGACCGATCGACCATATATTTTCCAAAACCTTTTGAATGTAAATATCAGAAACAGATTATGATATTCGACAAACTCCGCATCACTAACCAAACCCAACTTTTATCGCAAAATTCTACTACAACACCTTTATCGAAAGAAACAGCGTAAACATAACTTCCACCCACAACTTATTCCGTTCGCTCCATCGACAACATAATCGCGTATCTATATTTAAGGTGGCACATCCCTACCAGTGTTTGTTGTAGAAGTTTGCGGGCTCCGAACGACACTCACAGACTTCCCCTTTATATCTTAACATTGCTATACTGTTTTATATTTATTCTCAACAAATAGATACTGATTTAAACTGTAATGTGCAGTTAAAAGTATTGGGGATTTAATGGAATTCGGAGCTGTGTGTTTTTGTGGGTTATTCTGTTTGCCATTTTCTGACAAAAAAGAATATACTTCTTCTTTGAAGTTTACTTATTTACATGTAAATATGTATTCACCGATCATACATTTTATTTGGCAGAGATTATGATGAAAACGCTCGATTTTATATTGTAGTAACTTTGAGGATTTTCAAAAGTCTGGCAACCAGTCTCACTAAGACGTATCGTATTACCCAGTTACTGGGTTCTGCAGATAGGCAGTCACTCCATGTAAAAACTGGTATTTGGCATTCGGATCCCAACATAGTTGGGAAAAACACTAGGCAGATGATTGCTTGCCTTACCTACATTTTCGTGAATACCAAATCCAGTTCACAATAAGCCTCTTGCAACCACAACCTCAATGGGTCGGCCACAGACTCAAACGCATATTAATTACATATATCAACTACAAACAATAGCTCACGCCTGGATACGATGACGTCACCCGTCAAACTACCGTCACGCTGTTTATCAACGCAACAGTAACACGTTATATAACGTGCCATATAACATGCTGCGTTATTATGAACAGTTATTGTACTTTGTTACATGGAAGAATAGAATTATTATGATCGAGTACACTTGAATATACTAGCTGTTGCTCGTGGCTTCGTTGCTTAAGGTGAACCTCTAGGATGTGGATCTCACCAACGCCAATTACAAATAAATTTTATTTTATTTACAATATTAGTAAGAATATGATAGCTCCTCAGTACAACTATGTAGTCCACTAGCCTATCCTATGGTACTAATATCTACGCACGGAACCCGTAGCTTCAGTAAAATTTTCTTTATCACTTCTCAGATTAATTTGTGATACGAACTAAAAATTGGTGGCAACACAATTGGACATTTGTCCCGACTCCGGAAATGTTGTTAGAACTTCTGAATTCAAAACTAATAAAAAGCAGGGTTCATTTAAAAGATTTGAGTTACTCCCGTACGTATCTTCGTTGGCGGACTAAGAGAGTAGACCTAGCGGCTATTCTTATGAAGTTTACTGAGTCCATATTACTGAGTAAATAAAACTTTTATAAAGAACCCGCCACATTTAGAATTAAAGTTGCTGTAACTTAGTTATGCTTACTCTAGAACTTTGATTAGAGTTTAAATATTACTTAGATTTCCACGATTTACTTGCTTTTGTATTTTAGATTAGGGTCTGTGTAATTATTATTTTGAAACAGAAGTTGGATAGTTAAATTCATAATGTTCCTCCACCAAAAACTTTATTACAAGGTTGGGGATAATCTGGGTCTGAATTAAACTTTAGACTTGTTTTTAAATTGTGACTACTTTTCTAATCGCACTTTTTAATTATTTTTTTTCTACTGTTTTACTCTATTTTGTTATCAGTGACGTATTGCAACTAAACTAGTGATGACACCTGTCTTCTTCAACGTTCATTTATATCGATTTGCTTGTCCCAGAGATCGACAGTGCGATTTCACTTGTCGTGTTAAGATTTCAAGTCCAGATGTTTTGACACAATAATGCAATTCAATTCTTAGAAAAAGTCTGTCAATCCGTAAGGTAACTGCACCACACCTCGCCCCCTGTAAATCACAATTTATTTAAAGTGTACAGTGACTGTCTGTGGCACGCCCGCATCTAGTGTCGCCCCCTCGCGAACACTTTCCGTTTTATTTCCACTGAAACTTTTATAATTCGAAGCCGCCGTTTCTCGGTGCCTCGTTAAGCCACCTTTGTCGCCCCGCGAACATTTCAAAGGTAAATAGCTCGGATTCAACGCGATTGCTCGTGATTATTTATATTGTAAATTAGACGCCTCGTGCGAAGGAAAAAATCTACTTTTGAATGAGAACGTAATTTTATTTGAGTTGTATTTACATCCTGCAAAGTTTTGCCAAAATGTTTGCATTATAAGCGAAACATTTTTTGAGAATAATTTAATATTTTTTGAGAATAATATGCCAAATTAGAATTTCAGTACACTCTACGCAACATTATTAGGCACAATTTTATTTACAAAATGTATTAAACTGATTGCAACATATACAGACTTTTCGCAATAAAATTCTAAAAACACGAAAATACAATCATCCCCAATTCCCAGTAAGTGTCGAAACGTGAAACCAAATCTCCTTAAATCCATCGCGGTACTTTCGCGCACAAAATAAAGGATATAAGTCAGTCAGATGGTACAGTTGAGCACGGCTGAAAGAACGTCGGAGTCAGTACAGTCGCACCCATTCGATAATTGCAACAGCACCGCTGCCGACTGGCCCACTTCTACAAAAGGCCGTAATGCATTCGCGAATTTCTGACACGAAACCATATCGATAGTGATGGCCCTGTGTTTGAAACATCGATAGAATTTTCTGACTCCTCTCAATGCCTTTGATCTGTCCTCTGAATTGGTTCTGACACGTGACGTTGCGGTATCGTTGTTGAACAGCAATTTGAATGCTCTGTTACAGCATAATGTGTGAATGAAACGGCGGGCGGTGGAGCGTGCATTACAGAAATCGATTGGTGCTGATGAAGTCATTATTTTGTGGAAATGTGAGATTTAGAGCGGCGATATGTTGAAGCAATCGAGACTTTAAAGTGTTCGGAAAATTCCAACTAATGGAGTGATTTTTTACTAGTTCACATGAAATCCTCTGCATATAACTTGGACTTTATCTCAAAATCTAACTTGAACTAAATTCGTTGCTAGATACTATCCACATAACCACGTATTTGCTTATCATGCCTTTGCTTCACGAATTTCGGAGAAAAAAATAGCATTTTTCTAACAAACTACAATTAAATTAATCTAGAAGAGCCAAAAATCTTTTCAGAAACAGAAAATCTCATTTTGTCTTAATTTTATTACGTTTCTTCTTTCATATTATATCATAATCTTATTTAATGAACTTCATTCTAATTCGTAGATTGCTTAAATTAGTTTATTTTATAAAATTCCGAGTAAAAATATTTAAACCTGTTTGTAACATTAGAAGATTAAACCTTCATTGCCACGATTCGTAGAATTATCGTAATCACATAATACTTTGCCAAGTGACCTCAATGACGTGTTAATAATTACTTTTAAAAATAAATGTACTTAAGAATTTACATAAATAATTTTAAAGTCAAACAATATTCCATTTTTTGAACTTTGAAAGAACAAACCTTTCTATGCATTCGAGAATAGCTTGATCAGGGGCCTTTTCACAAGATTTCTGTATTTTCTTTACAGCGCACTTGAAGTATTTACTTTTACTACTACTACTATTGTATGGAAAAATAAAAAAGCGCCTCTAATGTACAAACGAGGACCTAATTTTTTACATCAAATTAACGTTATAGTTACTTTACGTGAAAAGTTATTAAAAGTTAGCTAGGGCTTCCGTCTGGGGTGCTAAGACAGGAAACCTCCACGTGCGCCCGTGGACTGGAGTTCCCCTTCGGATACGTCCGGGGGGAAGACCAGTTTTTCGGGCCGGTGCACCCTGGGATGAGGGCAAAAACTCTTTTAGGCACTGTGTGCCTAAGGGGTCTCTTTGCCCGTATGCGAATAGCCTGTCGGGTGGATGCTCCAACGCGTGTCCCTCTGAACAGCAGAGGGCACAGCGGCGGAGCGGGCTTGCGGACGGTGAGTAATGGGTAAGCTCGCCCTCCGACCAAGGACCAAGCCCGGGTCGGTGGCGCGTCGTGTTGCACGCGTCACCGACGGGGCCCCTTATGGGGCCAAATGCCTGCTGGGGTCGCGGCTTTTTTCTTAATCCAGGATACCGCGGCCCCGGAACGGAAGGGCATCCGAAGAAACACGGGTGGATTTTAGTCAGTAAGAGTCTGACAGTCCCTTCCGCCCCGCCCAGGGCGGGAGGACTCATTTGATGATTTTGCCTCCCTAAAAAAAAAAAAAAAAGGGCTTCCGTCTGTTAAACTGCACTCGCCGCGAAGACAGCTGATTAGGATGAAAATTAACACACGGAAAAACCTGGTCTCGAAAATATTGGACATACCTTGTATACTCCTTTATTTCTGTACCAGCGGCGCGCCCCCGCTTCCCTCATATGCAGCGTACAGAGACGCCAAGCGACTTTTCTGACGAGCGAGTATACATAATATATCCAAAATTAATACCCGTGGCATCGTTAATAAATAAATCAACTCGTTGTATAATGAGATTCCTCGTGATACTTCCTCAAGTTCAGTCCACAAAGTTTCCCTCTATTATTCAAGAATGTAATAACTGTCTGCCGTCGCTCTTATCAACGTTCCGGTTACAGCACAATATTGAAGTGCTGTATCCAGGCCGATATAAGAATAAAATGGAACATAAAATGTATAGCTGTAAGTGAATGTCAATGGATATGAGTTAATACGGTACCCGTAGACAATGGGCCATCAACCTACTTATGAATTATTGCCGTCTCAACTCCAACGATGCTTTTATTATTATTATACTTTACTTTACTTCGGTATAATGAGACGTATTTTTGTTTAATTGAACGACGTAATCTTGAATTAATGAGATTCTTTGTATTTCTCTAAATATTTCACGACTCTTAGTCACGTTCGCCTCCTAATATTTAGCCAAAAATAACGTAATGAATTTAAAATTCTTATTTGATATAACGAAGTCGAAAGCTTTGAGCTAGCAATTTATTAAAATACTTCAATTTGCTTCAATTTTATTTAACAATGATCTCCTTGTGAAGGTAAATTACAATCCAGTAATACCAATTTAAAGTAATATAACGATGCCTTTTGGAAAAAAATCTTATATTAAAAGAAAATTCCAGAGAAAGCCAACAAAATTGCAACGTCTACACATTACATGACAAATAAATTTTCAAAATGGCGAAATAGTGATTGTTCTTTATGAAATGTCATTCGACCGCACCAACGTGCATTATGGATTCCATAAACAATGTTCGCGTTCAGAAATAGAACGACTCCAGGTAAATAGGAGTTGTTCGGCCCCGTAACGTGGTATCGACTCGAGTTCCCGCTTGTCTGCTCAATAATGCATCGACAGATCGATAACTTACAATACGATATATGCCGCAACACTATTCTGTATTGTTTGTGCGATTCTTTACAGAAATGATTTTTCAAATAGATAGCTTTTTATTGAGTCGCGTCAACGTGATACGTGTATTAATGTGCTACGTGGTATCCGTCTGTAACATACGTTTTCTTGTATAAACCTGATGGCTGAAGGCTACAATTATATTAACATACGAAATTACCTTGCATAATTGAGGTGGGCTATAATTATTACATTAGTGGTGTGGTAGTGCGGTGTTATTAGAACGTAGTTAGACGTGGCTGTCCGCCCTTATCAAATCTAGGTGTTAATTGAAGGCAGTGATGTGGTAATTAATCGTGATAGTGGCGCTAAACGCTGCATATTTTCAGCAAACAATCTATGGCCGAATTAGGTCGTGATTAGAGGCGTACAATGAATGGGCTGGTCGGTACTCGCACGAGCGGCCGCTGTGGCTTTGTTGTGCACGCTAGCTGTGTTGTCCGGTGTCGCTTTAGTTCCTCTGCTGGACCAGTTAACTCCGTACAATTGTCGGGTAATGGGTCTTTTCTCTGGCTTTGCCTGACGTTATTGCTGAAACTGAAATTCACGCAATTTACTGTATTGTTGGAGTCCAACAAAGTGCTATCGATCAACTGGAACTGGGTACTTTCGAATTTGCAACGCCATTTTGGTACTTCAACAATATACATTGAAACCACACTGTCGAGAACATAATTTTATCAAACATTAAGTAATAGACCGACTTAACCAACTGACCAAAATAACCTAGTAGATGTTTATAGATATGTTACACAAATAGTGTGCAGGTGACTTCGACTTATCACTTAAAATTTTATACATCGTTTATAACCCTCTTCACTCCGTCTTCAAGACATTACGAAAAGCTTCATCTCTCCCTCAGTCCCTCACCAACCACGAACCTCACAAGACTCTCCCATATTCTCAGACGGCCGTCTATCAACGTCCTCACAAGATTACAGCCAACAGATTACAAGACGTCCATTGTAGTGTAAAGGACGTCGGCCTCCTAGCCAATAATTCCAATTAGGGATGCATGCGCCGCACTAATAAGTCAAATTGAACAATGCACCGACCCATAATTGCTTGTGGATATCGGCCTACTGTTCTCTTTGATGTACACTTTAGATTACTATTGCATCTTTTGTGGATTAGAGTGGACATGTAGCATCATCATCGTCATCCACTGCTGTATATAGGCTTGTTCAATCGCACTCAATAACACTCTACGGTCATCCAACTGTTATGGACAACCTTGGGAAGATCGTCGCTCTACCTATAGATATATAATATTGCCACCATAATTACCCTATAATTTTTCTACTGCTGAAACTAAGGCCTTCTCTCTGTGAGACAGAGTGGCTGTGGCTGTACTCCACCACATGTTAAAATGAAGGAGGCTCTGCTCTGTGTCGCAGCGTTCATCAGGTGCAGTTTGAGCAGTCTTTTCACTCCGTCAGAGTGAATGGGCCATAATCCACCACGCAGTCCCGCTGTATACTTGATTGTTCACTTCTTTCTTCTAAAGTTGTCTCAATCTATTCTTATTTTAAAAGTTATATTTTTTTTGTACCAAACTGACTTTTCCACATTTCTCCATAAGGTCACAGCGTGTTGATTTTAAATTTAATTAGTAGCAATATCCCTAATTAATACAAAAACAAATCAGTGCAAAATGATATTAATATACTCCAATATAAATTATGACTATTTCAAAATGTAAAAATTAGGTCCAGCTCGAACTAAAATGTAACATTCAAAGCAAAGTTAGAATAACTCTAAAACAAAGCCGTAGCAACTCACAGCTATAAATTATATAGTTGTACGGAGCCCTACACCTCGAATATTTCAAATATATTGTCAGCTATTTCAATTGAAATACTACTTATGTTAGCAGGAACTTGATATGCGCCATTATTTTCCCAGATCTATATAGAATCTAGTGCCAACTTGCCTTATAAGGCTAGTTAAGATAAACGAGCGCCAACTGTCCTGTCTTTGTATTTTCTAGATTCATCCGCTTCATTCAGTGCTTTAAAGCGCTTTATTGTTAAGAAGACAGCTTTTCTGCGCGCTATGTAGGGTAGATTTTTCATTTCTATGTAGGTTAAAAAAGTATATTATAAAATTATTCACGAGTTTATTCCTGTAGGATAAGGTGCCTAATTCCTTACTGTTTCGGCAGTAATACCATAGTAATTTCTCAGTAACATTCAGAATCTTGAAGTTATTCGTATTCCCGATACAAGTCAATAGGCTCGATCAATATCCGAATATATGTTTTTTATTTGGCCAAATGTGGCCAAGACTCATCCTAAATAGCTATAACACCAGCATACGCAACTGTATAACAAGTACAAATCGATTGTGTATACAATATATCGATTGTACAGTGTATAATTAGTGCTGTAATTACTCCGGTTACCTGCCGATCGCATTGGTCACCGCAACCGAAAGGCCTTTAGATGTTGTGTAGGTAACAAGATATCTATAACAGGTGTTATGTTCTTATATATCTGCAGTAGAGGGTGTTGTTTGTCCCCATGAGGTGAACAGACAATCTGATGAAGAGTATAGGATCGCGCTGGACACAAGCCACTTCCAATCGGTCCTATTTGAAAACCAAAGAGAACAGAGTTCAGCAACGGCTGGAATAATGATGATGATAGCTGCAAGAAAGAATGCTCCATCGCGTCTCCTCCACAGATAAAACACTAGGAAACGAAAAATGAATGTCTATCTTTGACCTTTCTGCTTTTTTTACAATTAAGTGAATAAATTAGATATTTGATCTTTATTTAGAGCCATTGAGAAAAACTAAGGGCTTTTAACTTAAAAAAATATTGAGATACGAGTCGAAAAATAAAATGAATTGATTTAGATATAGCTACTACTAGAAAAGCCAACACAGTTCAAACGAAATAACTTTTTAATAGCTCCCAAATATTGCATGTGAAATAAATTACTCGCCTCCGTCCATTTACAACAGGCCACTTCAAATTACAGCTTCGAAATTTAAAACTTAATAGTAGATTATTAACCAAGGGGATAAAGCAGTGTCTTCTGTCGCGGGTGACGATTTAAATCGCGAGCGTAACGAAGGACTCGAGGTTTACTCCCGAGCGTAGCGAGGGTGTTAAAAACTTAAATCACGAGCGAAGCGAGGGATTTAAGACGAGTCCTGAGTGTAGCGAGGGATTTAAGTTCACCCAAGACTAAGACAGCTTTATCACCGAGGAAAATACTCTACTTTTCGTACCATTTGCGAAAAAATGAACTCAATAATAATATGAGATAAGCATTTATTGAAAATAATGACAATTAAAAGTAAAAATTAACATTCGAAACATTGGTCCAATTATTGATAGAGAGAGTTACATTTTTGTTTGGTACATTTATTGTCGATGAGTTAATTTGAGTATATCTCTGTTCTTGCGTCTGAGGAACTTGCGTTTCATTTGATTTAACATCGTTACGCATTTTTAGAACATTAACTTATTTATAAAAATAAAATAAATTCCTAGACTAAATTTTTTTTTGTCGTAAAAGCAAAGACATCAAGCTCATACGGCCTCTTCGGTTTTCGTAATTTTGTTTAATAATCCTTTTTCAAAAAAATGTGTAATGCTTTATATACAAACTCAATGGTGTAAACACAGATGTAGTTCAGTAAAATTTCGGTAAGTATTCCAAATTTAAATCACATTCTCTCCCTAGAGGATGAATGAAATTCAGTACAACATTCTCTCCCTGTTTTTAACAGATTAAAAATGACTATCGTTATGTTCGATTTTTGAAGCATAGAATGTCACTTTTTTGAGCAAGTGGTACGAAAAATAATTTATGAACCCAAATGGCCGGCAACAAAAACTGAAATAAATTCACGTTTACAAACAAAAACTATAAATATGGCTGTAAAGCTGAAAGTGGGAATCTTATCTGTAAAAAAAAAGAAACCCTTTTAACCTCGGCATTCGTATCAAACGGCCACCTAACCTATTAGATCGGCTAAGAGGGTGCGAGGGTGTGCTACCCAGTGCCAGGCACTGAAAAACGCTAGTAACAGCCTTTTGTTATTTAAAACGAGGAATTAAGAGGTATAAACCAGTCTCGGGATTTAGGAACGTCGTCTCTCGCTATAATTGGTACGTTTACCCTACACGCCACTGCGGCGCTTTCTAAAGATGTTTTCCACCTATTTGCACAGTGTTTTGTGCCATTTAATGACAATTAAGTTAAAACAACCTTTAAAATGTAATAACTAGGGTCGAAAATTATATATCGGATTTCGTCTCAAGTTTGTACTGTGCGAGATAAAATTTAAACGTGTCCGACTATAATAATACGTTTTCTCTTATAAGTAATACTCTTTGCCAACGCAATAACACATTTAAATTAAAGTGCTGAGAGTGTAATATCTCATTTAACATTATTTAACTTACAGTTTCATGCGATCGTAAGTAATTTAGATAGTAAGAAGCTTATGTATTTAAGTTTGTACACGCGATGTCTTAAAGACTTAATTTTGCAGGTAGTTTGACAATTAGTTGGTGTTGGAACTTTGTGGTGAATTTCCTTGTGCGATATCTGCGATGTAGGTTACAAGAGCATTCGTGCAAAATGTCTGTAAATAAACGTTAAGTTACTTAACTAATCTTTTTGACGTATTTATTTGTATCATGATCATCTGCCTAACTTTTTTCCAACTGTGTTGGGGTTCCTGCTGGGGTCGCGGGACCAAGGGATTACCGTGACCCTAGTACGTAAAGGGCTATTGAAGGACACCGTGGATTTTAGTCAGTACAAGTCTGACAGTCCCTCCCGCCCTGCCCTGGGTGGGAGGACTCATTTGATGATTTTACCACGATAAAAAAAATAAAAAAAAAACTGTTGGGGTTGGCTTCCCGTTGGCTACTATTAAATTGAATCTTGCAAAAACAATGTTTAGAGTTATCTTGTGGGTGTGACTTAAAACTCTGACAATCAGTCTGACCACGTTGTATCCGGTTGCCCAGTATGCCCCTGAATTGTGGGGGTCAGTTAGGCAATCGCTCCTTGGTCGCGGGACACACGAATTACCGTGACCCCGGTACGTAAAGGGCTATTGAAGGACAACGTGGATTTTAGTCAATACGAGTCTGACAGTCCCTGGATGGGAGGACTCATTTGATGATTTAATCACGTAAAAAAATGCTTTATAGACCGATGATGATATACTGATGACTAAGATGATACTGAAAACCGCATTCCCCGATATGAAAAGTTGAAGACTACATTTTCCAAAAGCAGCACATAAACTTCGAGTACTCATGTCATTTAAACTTAAATTACTGCACACTTAACACAGTAAGGACACAGTGTGCAACCGTGCATGGCCACTGAAACGCTTACCAAACATGCGCGCTTTCGTGATTCATACCCTCATGAATATATTTACTTCTAGTAAAGACGTATTATTTTAACGACACGCTGAAAGCGTCATTACTCAGCTCTATAACATTACTCGCTTGTAATTGAAAAAATATGGGCCGATTTAAAAAACCATTAATAAAGGGAAATTATTATAATTATTGCCGTACTTTGAGAAATAGAACAGGAAGGAAGTACTTGTACACATTTTGTGGCGTTTAAAGTCAAGCCAGTGGTGCCCGTGACTTGGCGCAACTCAAAGAGCCTTGACCACAAAAGTCGAGGCTTTCTGAATTGTTAAGGAAAATACTTAACAGTAGCTACTTAATAAGGTGAACATTTTGTAGGAAATGTTCGTAAAAGAAAACGGCAAACTTTGCACTTTTACATTAGACAGTGACTTTACAAGAAACGCCATCGTTTATTCCACGCAAACACACTTTTGAACCATTAATGAAAAGTAGATATTGACAGGTTTCGCCATTTATCTTTCCACGTCCCCTAATTTAACTTGTTCCCTCCATGTGGTAACGCAAGTCATCGCCTGATACACATCTTGAATTGACATGTTAATATCTCAGTTTTAGATAAATCGATTTAGTTATAAAATGATATCATCATAAATTGCCCCAAATCAATCAAAGCGAGGGGCTTTGAAATGAACATGCGGATCAATATTGATAATGCGCCTGTTCCTGATACTAGTTTAATTTAATGAAAGGTAATTTATTTAAACAGCATACTTGTCCTTTTACCTTTACTCATGGGGTATGCAATCATCCATGAAGTACCTACTAAGAACGATATTTATAGAAGGCTGTAACAAAAGAGAGAAACGTTTCGGTGCCACTCGAAACCATGTATTAATTTGGCCTAAAAAGAATCCAACAACGTTGAACGCTGATGTGTGTTACCCACGTCCGCTGCACGCGACTGTCGACAATCGAATGTGCATATCAATGCGAAGACAGATGCGTGCGGTCTAGGGTGCGGGCGGGGGGGACGGGAGGTGTTCGGCGTTTGAATAAATTCCGCGGGAAATCGCAACGAGTAGGCTTGCACATTTCCATGTCAAACGTACGCCGCAGCGGTGTGGGGGCGAAACTTGTGAATTTTTAACAACACATAGTTGTTCACTCCTGTCGATTCAGAACAGAATTTGATTTCCAACATTCACCCAAACTTTGCACCTTTCCATCCCACAATTTGAAGCGAACGGGATTATAAACGCAATTTGCTCCTACCGTTGATTAGCGAAACTCGTAAATTACGAAAGAAATACGCGTCGATAATGGTTTGAGGCCTCATTTTTATGCTATTTAAAATGGAGGAATACGGAAGCGGCTTATCTCAGTATTAATTCAGGAATTCCGCCATAATTACTTGTTCAAAGGTAACGCTGAAGACGAATTTCGTCCGGGCGGTCAGGGTGAACATTTTACGGGTATCGAAAGTTCCTTATTGTAAAGCCAACCCTATGTGGTTGTACAGAAAGTTGAGTATTGGATCTTAGTAGTGTTGGTGGGAAGAGGATAAGCCGATTTCAAAAGGAACACGTGATCAGACGCTGATTACGTCGAAACTCCCCCTCATCGGTGTGCAGTCATATTCTAATATTGTGAATAAGGGGATATTCCGCTAGATTAAATAACTTCACCTTTGCTAAATCTTTTCATTCGGTTTAAATACCTTCGCGCGAGTATTCCTTGGGGGTAGACTTTTCTTCAATCATTGATCGATATTTTAATATAGGGTTATTACTCAAGAAAGGTATTACTTTTGGAAAGAAGTAACGCAGAATTGCGACTGTTGGAAGAAATGGAAGGAGATCTTTGGCCCTGTGTTGTGACAGTACGAGTTAGGGTATATTAAATGTATGTTTAATTTTACTGACACACAAAGTGAAAAGGAGATAGGTATATTCAAAATTATGGATAATAAACGTGTGAATAACGAGTTGATTGGCTGAATACAAATATCCATATTGCGATGCCGATCTGTATTGAAATTTAAAACGTGTGGATGATTGGTGAAAATACCATAAAAATATATAACTGGAAATTGTGGAAAACACATTTATACGTATCATAATTTTAGTGTTATTTGCGATGAAATTGACCTACATTTTAAAACTGACTTTAGGATTGCTACAATTTTCCATACTGCCGTACTATGTACAAAAAAAAATATTTTATGACATCCCTCAGATTTTTTTTTAAATTGTTGCCCCACACTAGGAATATCTCGTGTGTCGGGTTATTGATAAATTCTAATTAATTTTTGTTCAATTCGGGCGCTCCCTGCAATTTTCGAAGTTTCTAAGATTTTTGATGAGAAAACCTAACATTTAAAACTACCAAAAGTTTAAAACATTATAACATCTTTTTGGAATTGCTTACGTCATAGAACAGTTATCACCAATTTATGTTTGAGTCAAATGTAACTTATTAAGGGGGACTTTATCCAATTTCCATTTTTCTCATAAATAAACAATATATGAATATGATAGGGTACAATTTCCGCAAAAGATCAACTATACTTTTTTTTTTTAAAGAAGAATATAACTACCTAACATAAAAAACAGCAACTTATATAAAATAACAGGCTGGAAATTATTTTAACAAAATAGCTCCGCACTTTTTCTATCTACGTAAACTTTTTAATAACAATTACTAGGCACTAGTGGGTCATAAAAGATAATTGGCCGATATTGAGCCAGTGCTCGACCCCTGCTCAAGTAGGTACGTTGATCCTCCTCATTAAGGCGAAAAGGTAAAATATCTAATTTTGCCTTACCTCCACTCGCTTGCTACGAAAAATCCAAGGAAAACGTTTTTTCTGTTGTAAAGATGTGGTGCGAATTTAAGAGGTAGCGAACTTTGTTCTAGTGAGTGAAGGAAAAATGAAAAAAAAAAATATTACAATCACAAATACACATCTTTTGCATCATTTATCTCATATCTTCCTTGAGTAAAATATTTTATGCAAACAATCTGTGCAGTCACAATGTCTGATTGTATAATTCTTGATTAAATAACTATAAGACAAAATTGTGTTTGAATTACTGTGTGTAAGTAATTTGAACTAATATTTAGTTAATTTAATAACAAATGAATTTTCAAATTTCTCCTCAGATAACCAGAACGCTGTTGCTGTTTCTTGAAAGATAGTGGGATGTAATCTATAGGTGCGGGATAGGCCAAAGTGCCAAATCGCTACAGCTTGTCACAAAGGCCACACCCAAGGCTGGCGCGATTAAACCGTGGAGCCCTCTCCTACCCATATTCAAGGGTCTTAAGATTTGTTAATTACTGGCAACATTAAAATTAACTACCGTTTCCGTTGTAATAAAAATCCTTCTCCACTTTTATATGAAAAGTTTTTGGAAAAGATTTCTTTATTAGATTTCTATTTTAGTCGTTTATGGAGGCTTCGACCGGGTAGGTTATATAGCTTGGACTTTAAATAACTTACAGGCGTTTTACTTGGATTAGGTTTTTTATTTCGTCAGTGTTACATTTTTATGGCAACACAGTTTGTTCAAAAAAAAATCTACCAAATGTTTGAAATACGAAAGTTTTGATGTAGAATGTATGAACGCATCTTGATAAAAATTAGCTCAAAGACACATACGATACCGTTTATCTTGGTATTAGGTACGTTCCCATCGTTTTTTTTTATTACACTCAAGTGATGTCCCTGTCAACAGTTAGAAACTTATTAAATCTAACCAATCGTACCTGCAAATCAGACTTTATACTGTAATAAAAAAGACTAAATTTCCAAAAAAAAAATGTTTTCAAATATACATATTAGTTTGACACTGTGATGGCAGCCGACACTTCCGACTAAGCGCGATTCAATGTTAAAACAAAAATATCCAATCGAACCGTCGATATTTTTGTCGGAAACAAATAAACACAGGCGACTACAATTCAGTGCATCATTCTAAAACTTTATAATCGCGAGCAGCTTTATTGGTCACATTTACGAAAAAAACATTTACAATTTCTCCTAAATTGGTAGGAATTGAAAAGAACTATTACGAATAAAAGTATTTTATACTAAAGCTGCCGTCATTATCATCTTTAATAAAAAAATACGTGTGGCACTCGGGGACTGCCGCGGTATAGCTATTACATAGCATTTTTTATCAACTTGTGCAATTATAATTATTTATTTATTTTATTTCTGAAAAAAACAAGAAAAGTTATCGCCCACCGCGAATATTTAACGAGAATATTATCCCATCGTTGCTCTATGCTATGGGAAGTTACTCTACTAATTAGGCTATGGTCAGACACGTCCTGCCGGGGTCGCGGGACTAACGGATTACCGTGACCCCGGTACGTAAAGGGCTATTGAAGGACACCGTGGATTTTAGTCAGTACAAGTCTGACAGTCCCTCCCGCCCTGCCCTGGGAGGGAGGACTCATTTGATGACATTACAACGATAAAAAAAATGGTCAGACACGTAAATCAAGTGAAAGGCCACGAAAAAAAAGATTCATTCAAATTTTATTCATTCACGTTGACATGACAGATGTGACAATGACAGTGTTAGATTTATTTTCGTTACGGAATTTTTTGATTCGGTCCTCGCGCTCTAAGCCCGCGATAAAAGCTATGCAATAGCTTACAAAAAAAAAAAATAGTAGCTTTCTCCACTTTTACATATTATAACATTTTTGTAAAAATAATGTACAAATTTTTCGCTTTATGTATTAATGCAGATAGATACAATGTATTATACCACAAGAAAATCGCTTTTGAATGTTACGTAACTGGAAAAGAAAAAAAACTCATGACTGTACATGTGCGTTTGAGAGCAACGTAACCGACATGTTTTTCTCGAATTCACACCCTCCTAGATAGACGTTTCACTTAACCCCGACGGCTATCAACAAGCCTAATGTAAAGCTGAGGCCACATCGCGACGCCGACAGAGATAAATGACTCGCCAACTCGACTCACACTTAGCGGTTGCTAGCTGACTTCGTTCTATATACTTCTATGTACATAAGCACAGTAATGTACACTTTTGCAAACAGTCAACATTTTACTTTACAACTTTAACGTGGTTGTTAGGAAACCAGTACAAAGTTGTGATGTACAGCCATTTTGTTTTTTTTTGTCGTATGTTAGTTTTTTAATTTTGTTAAAATTTGTTAAAAGCGATGAACTTGGTCGCATTCGTCTGTAGGAATATGCAACTCAACTATATAATAATAAGGTTTATTTTCAGATGAAGAGTAACTCGGTTAACCTTGAGCTAAGTTCGCTCCAAAGATTTGGCCCTGAGTGAGATGACGTTGATTCCTTAAACCTTCTCGGAAAATCTCATTATTACTTATTTAGTATTAAAAGCGAGCAATTTTCTTAGCTAAAAGATCCTTACAGAATTTATTAACTAGCATATTATCCCACCTCTTTGTATCATTATCATGACATTTTATAGCCCTCAAAACTTGGGATACTTCCATGGCTTCATCGATCGGTGGCAGGGCAGAGGTCGCGTTGACTGCACATTTTCAGGGTCAAAACGTAGGATAGTTTGTCTCTCTGCAGGGTAAGGAACTGTCTGCCGGGATCGCGGGACCGTCTGTGAAGGTAGCCGTAAACCTAGAACGCAAAGGTAAAGGAACAGAGTACATTTTTAGTGAGTAAACGTCTGACGGTCCCGTCTGCTCCAACCATGGCGGAAGGACTCATTCGAAGATTCTCCCACCCTGAAATAAAAATGGGCAGCGAACTCTTTTCTGTATTTTCCATTCAATCTGTCTCTTGCTCTTGCTATTATTGATATTTCTGAATAAAAATTGATGCGAACAAACGCAAACTTAATAAAAGCAAAGCATATTCCCGGTAGTGGTAGAAATATGCATGAATTCAGAAAGTATTATAATGAATAGTCGAAGATTACTTGCTGTTTCATGGAACCTGAGTTCTCAATGATAGCGGTAAGTTATCGAAAATTATTCTTTAGAAATCCGAAGCAAAAACATAGGCACTTTCCAGACAGTTATACCGATGAAGCTTCAATTTTCATTTTCATTGTGGTTTCGTCTTCTATAAGATATTTATTTTAAACATTGAAATATTTATTTTTCTATTCAAACTCTTTTCTATATGCATTTAAATAATAAATTTAAATTGCTGTTGCATATAAAAAAATATTCATAGCTCTGTTTCTAGCTAGGATTAAACTTGTTTTTCTTGTAATAAGTAAAAATATTGCAGCCCACAACGTTTACGGTTTACAATAAAATACTAGGGTAATTTTTTTATATACCCTATTACATTAGGCTTGTTACTTATACCCATAAAGTTATGCAGAAGTACACCTTAGTTTCGACTTTTGTCCCAAGTTGGATTCTAGAATCTTGATTTTCTTTCTTCTTGGTTTGTAAGATTTCCTTCAAAAGGAGTACACAAAGTTATTCATCATAAATATACAAAACGCCTAGCTACCGCTTATCGCTATCCGCTCTTAGTCGCACATCCATCTACAATTAAAATGCAAATACCGCGCCACTTGAGTAGCGCAAATCTTGCAAGTTATAAATTTTTCCAATCTAACTCCGTCCTTTTAACTAAGTCTCTTATGAATTCTAATGCAAAAAGAAAAAAATCTGGAATATCGCTAATGGATTATTTCACCTACCTTCTGTTTTTTATTATGATAATTTTGTTCAAAAATTTTAAGGGTCTGAAATAAAGTTAATTTCAGTTTTATAGATGAAGGTAAACTCAGAGTGCGAAGAACTTTGTTTTGTTGTCTAACTGGTTATTACAAAATTGATTGTTAACCGCTGAAAATAAGTTGAAGAGTCTATGCGTTAATCCCTTTAATCTTTCTAAAAACAATCTTAAACTCATTAAACAACTTCTTTAAGACTTCATAAAGTAGCCACTCAAAAATCGATAATCGCCACTCAATGAATAAATTAACATCAATAAAGATCTCGTTAGCAACCCTACGAACGAGGTGTGCGGTCAAGCAGACCCTTACTTTTAATTATCATTTAACACGAAGCTTTCTTATATACGTGTGTACTACGTATTTTTTTTTTTGGCAAGTCGCTATTTGCGCAATGTACTACGTATTTCAAAATCGAGTGTGTGTCACTTAACCCGTTCGCTGCGGGCTGTCCCGAGCCACCGCGTTTGGTAACGGCCGGCCATTTATGTCCAGCCCGGTATGGCAGCCGGCCCCGCGTACCATATATGGCACTGAGAGTTGCATTCTGCGCTTGTAACGCGATACAATTGTGGTAGAACTTGGAAATTAATTTACGGCACTCACTGTCGGGTGCAGCATCCGTATTTGGTGACAAAAAAAGAATTTAGTACCAGTTTTCAAAGTTGACTAAATTGTTTTAGCGCTGCTAGGTTTTTCAACATCTGTTTCTTTTATTTATGTCTTTGAGATTGACTCAAATGTGTACCTTTCTTATCGTCAACAGTGTTATAAAAGCCACCATTAACTTTTCACGAGCCACTTCTAAGTAAATGTTCGCAGCAATCAAGCAGTCGATAGTACCCGAGCAGTCCACATCGAATCGAATCAAAACGATATCTGTTATTACAACCATAAACGTTCTCAAGTATCGTGGCCCAGATCACAATCTAGTAAAGTAATATCCTTTTCGGCTAAGACCTATTGAACCTCCTCGTAAGGAAACTTCATACGGCAAAAAAGTGATGTGGTCTCGTCAGTTAGTGGCAGCGACCATAAATCATAGAGGGAGTGACGTTGACACATATATCTACTTGTTGATCTAATAGTACGACGTTAGAGTATGTACATAATGATATTCAGCTATGTGAGAGAGAGCCATTTCCGTATGTGTCACTCAATAGTTGTCTTCGAAAGTTATGAAGATTCATGGCCTCATTCCACTGTATTTAGTCGCATATATTTTCCGCCCATTTTTTATGTTTTCATTTTGCAAAAGTTTTAAAAAACAAAATGTTTAAGTAAAAAGTTCTGGATTCCGCATTTGTGTGCCGCGCTGTTCAGAAAGTCGCCCAACTTGGGTGTGGCCGTCCACCACATATACTTTATAGCATCGCAATGAGAGAGATAGGAACGATTACTCCTTATACAGACGGTTGTAAACCCAACTTGATAATTGAGACGACTCCCATATTACATTCATTGCAAGTATAATTTGTTTTCGCAACATTTTTAAGGTGTTTTATTAACAATTTACAACGAATTTGGGCGTATCGTTCGATCATGCAAGTAAGTTTTGGACAGAGGTCATAACTTACATCGTACTTAACAAAGATTGTTTACGATTGCTCAGTGTTACGAAATTTTATCGCCTTATAAGTTAGAACACAGTGAA
This sequence comes from Agrotis puta, assembly GCA_943136025.2. Lineage (NCBI taxonomy): Eukaryota > Metazoa > Arthropoda > Insecta > Lepidoptera > Noctuidae > Agrotis > Agrotis puta. Next base: position 3,702,769 of record OW964176.2, on the reverse strand, counting down.
TAACCTAGTTACAACAATAAACCTAGTTCATTCGGTCATATCTGTCTGGAGAAATTGTCGACACATTTGGCTTAGCACTAAATGAATAAATGATGATAAATAATGTACTGGCGAAGTGTCAAAAGCTGGTCTGCAATCCAATCAAACTTTTTAAAGTATACGTAGATACACTTTATTTTGTATTTCTTCAAATTAATTTTAGAAACAATACTATTTAAACAAAATAATGTCACTGCATTCATTATTACTTCAAAATCAGAATCAATATTCTATTTTTAAAACATCGAACTGCGACAGTGTACCCTTATCGTATTCCTATATGTTAAATTGACATTATTTCCTGCATTTCATAGTGCCAATAACAGTCACCCGGCATTCTTACTGCCAATCAGTGCCAGCCAGAAATAACCGTACAGATGAACTTTGACATTTTATCAATACGCAACAGACAATTATAATGATACGTAAATTTTACAGTTTCATTGACCGCCTGTGATTTAAACACCGCTATGTATGCGATTGCGAAATTTATGATGCCGAGTCATTACATTTATATAGGTAACCGATTGAAGAATAATGTTAACACAGCCTGTTAATTAAACTCATGTTTTACGACAACGCTTTTAATATACGATTGTTTAACCAATAAGCAAAAACAATTTATTAAAAAAAAACTCGCTAATTCCCTAATCGTAAAAGAAATGGAACGCGAATAATTTCTCCGTGTGAATTAATTACTCAAACGTAAAACAAGCTTCATTAAAAGAATCTAAATTCAACCCTCGTCGGCTAAAACGTCACGAGTCGTTATAATTAAAAAGTAAAAATGACCAATTAACTAAACTGGCGCATACTGAAAGTACTATTTTTAGAGAGTCGTGATCTTATCGTGCCGATCGGCTTCCGATCTGTCCGGACACGTGCGACGGATCACGACCGGTGACTCACGACGCGCGCTTTGTCGTCAGTTTTTGTCGCAATAGTTATTTATTGGTGTCGTGATCGGTCCGCGTGGTCACGGTTGCGTTTGAGGGTTAACTTGCAATGGATTGTTCTGATGTTACTATTCAATAAGCTGTTTGATTTATTTGTGCTTTATGGCGCTTGATGGCCGTAATCGTGAATTGGTCGTTTAGACCATGGACAATGCTAGAAAAGGTGGACATGCATAGCGTCTCTATAGGTATCTTTCATTTCGAAGTTACAAAACTTCTTTGAAACAAAAACAGAGTGATAAAGATTATTAGCAAACAGACATTTACACCCCAAACAGGGGGTGTTTATTACCGTATTTTTAGAACCCACTTTAAGTATGCACTTTAACCTGCCTTCTTTTTTTGCGAAATGGAAATAAAAGAAATGGAGTGCATTACACTTTTATTATTTTGCGCTTGTTGTAAAAGAGAGATGCTGTGAAATTGTGTTGAAATGAAAGTGCTATTTTAATAAAAATACAAACAATGAAAAACCCACGATACATTTTTTTTTAAATTTATTATGCGATCAAAATGTTTTTTTTTCTAGCTATACTGAAAATAAAATGCTCAAGCAGATATTATAACAGACACATAAATACAAGTTGATATTCAATTTTGCAAGCACATTCACGTATGTGAACAATTCTACAGTTCAATAAACATAAAAACAGTTCCCAGTCCTATAGCTTACATAAAACTCCGTCGTACACAAATAACGAAACTTAAAAAAATAAAAAACAACTCCACTAAAATAGGACACTCGAAAAGAAAATATTTATCCCAAAAATAAATTCGCATTTTGTAATAAAACCGTCAAAATGGCTACATATATTTCGATATCCCCAACCACGTGTGCACAATACACTCGGGACGTGGTGATGCGTCGAAAACTGGCGAAAACTTTAAATGTTTTCATAATATGGTTTTGTAAGGAATTTTCACTCACCCCTGATATCGAAAAGATGCGAGTTCATCGAGCATACACAATGAAATAATAAACACTACGCACCCCACATCTGTTTCTGACATATAAGTTATTTTTACACGTTTGTTGGTACGTGGAAATCGACGATTGCAAGTGCCTTCTACGCTTTTTGTTGTTGGCATATTAATGTACTTCTTTCTTTCTTTGTACTACTTTATTTGGCAGGATTAAATATACAGAATGGTAAAGGCTTTTTTTTACTTTACGAAAACACAAACGTAAACCAGTCAACCTTTTGACCCAAAGGTTGACTGGCAGATAATTCCTTGCGGCATTAAGTCCGTCTTTACAACCATTTGTACGTGAAAGTGTAAATAAATAAAATCGTTATTTATTGATTGCTATGATTATTCTATGTCGAAAAGCACACAGAGGATTATCCATACTTCCTAGTTCAAACTGTTTAATAAAAAAAATATATCTGAAAGGAACAGAAAAATAAACAATTACGAATAATTAAGTTAAGCTATGTAAACTTTCTCCACAAACGAAAATATGTTTTATTGGTCGACACCAAAAATTATTCTTTTGACATACAAACTAAGCATTTATTGAAACAAAGAAACATTTCCACTTACACTTATGTATGCCATGCGTGTTTTATTTAACTAAAACAGAAATATAAAAATTGATTGTAATCATAGCGACACACAAATGATAGCTTTTATCAAACACGTTGATTCAACTAACGAGGTACAAAATGTTCGATTTTGTATTCACTCTAATTGGAATGAAATGTTGTTTTATTCTATGTACGTTTTATGCAGATTATTTATTCATTATTTTGTGTAGTCTTTTATTAGCTTTTGTTATTTTATGTACGCGACTTAACAATGTAAAAAAGGTCAACGAAAATAACTTTGCCTTTGACAATATCTTTGTCAGAGGGATTAGTCAACTGATCATAGAACGAGTTTATTCTTCATCATCTACCTGCCTTTTCCCAACTATTTTGATCTCCACAACCCAATAGCTAGGTAAGACGACCCCGTGGTAAGACTGGTTGTCAGACTTTTTAGCTTCTGACTAACAGTAGCGACTGTCAAAAAACTACGAATGGCAGCCGCGACGACTTTACGTGTTTTCCGAAGTACGGAGGAAACTCGCTATTCACTAAGTGTGATTAATCGTGGTCAAAATTGATATAATGATTAAAGAAAACAAATAAAAAATAGTATGAACTAGTTTACGTACCCGGTTCCCATTTGTTTTGTTATCGAGTAAAAAATTATCCACAATAAATAATAATAAAACCTATTGATAAAATAAACATATTGCAATACATCCAACCACAAAATCAATAAAAATGAATTATAGCATTTCAAAAAACACCACACACATGTTTCATTGCTATCTGTAATGAGTTGTAGCAAACTTTTAACAACGGCTCCTATGTGCCATGAGAACAACACTAGGTACTGTCGCGCACAATCTAATTACTACATTATTTATTCAACCGTGAAATAATTAAAGCAATTACAGCTCACGGCGAACTTAAATTGTAATAATAGACGTGTAATGAACGAATTTAAATTTAAAACACAATCAAAGTTAAATCATTTTATCCGACGCGACGGATCGTTTTACCGCGGGTAGGTACGTCAATTTATTAAAAACCCTGTAAATTTTGCAGGGTAAAAGTTTATTCAAAGAATAAAGGACATAAAAACGCGGACTATAAAAAGCAATAAATTATCTAGAAATGCGAGTCTAAAACGTTTTGAATTAATATCATGTATTGTCGATTGTACGTATATGAACGTGGCTGGGAGGTGCTAAATGGTACAAAATGTTAGTCGCTCAGACAGAGGCCGGGCAATTAACACGTGCCCACCATAAACCGGTTGCCATGACAACGCGCGCTTTCGGCACACAACGTTAAACAAACTAATTGGCTGGCGCTTTTGTCAGCGACTGTACCATAGTTGTGTGAATGTAAAATGATGAATGGATAATAGTGGCCATATTGATGAATGAATATTTTATAGAGGGTCGGTACTTAAACGATTCCTTTTTTATTAAACAGGTTTGTTTGGTAGTTGGGTATCGGAAGTGCTTTTCATGTTTCAACCCTTCAATTCAGTGAAATACGAACATTTTTGTATATTTATAAACAGGAAAACGTGTTTGTAACAATAATAAAACAGTTCTTATACTTTAAAAACGTATCCTTCTTCAAATCATACTACCGAAACTAAACATCACCCTCTATTTGTTTCAGGAATGCTGAGGTCCACATTCGAACGACCAGACCACGAACGTAAGTAAACAAAAACAACCCTTATTGTACTCACATTACGGCAACAATTCACAACTCTACGAAAGATTTGTTAGAAAAAAAAATGACGGAGAAATTCGCGCACAAAAGGGCTCCGACTGACGTAATAGCTATCAATATTTTTTTCCATTCCGCGGACGCGGTATTGAACAGATCACTCACTTTAACACGGTAGCCCACCTGTCATAACCATTTGTTCCATTGAACTGTTCCCGAACGAATGTGACGAGGATTAAGTTGTGTAAGAATTGAAATAAGAATACGATATAAACGGCGCTTTTTTTTCTTTTCAAGGTGGCGGAAAGTTCCGTTTGAATATAGTTTTGTGATTTTAGGTTTGATTTTGGTTAACTTTTTAATATTTATCCAACTGCAGAGGTTGTTTAATAGTCAAGGTATGTATAATATATATACATACCTTGTTCCTTTATTACAGTGACTGTGATTACAATTATTTATGTAGGCTTTTTCCGAACTATTTTAGGATTTAGACTAAAGACATAAGGATGCATCTATGCTTTAGAGAAGTTGTCTTTGATTAGCAAATGAACTTTTTGCACACAAAATTTGCACAAAATTTATTTGGGCTCGGTGGTCTTTTGAGGTGTTTTTCTTTCATTACATTCTCGCTCAATCTATTCATTCCTGTTTACACGGCCACTGTACAGTAGCTCTGTTACATTCCGAGTACAGGACAACAATTTATGTCCTCCTTGACTAAAGATAACCTTTCACACAACGACAGATAAAAACAACCACATACACAGAAGCATAATTGTATTCAAACAAAAGATATAATCTTCATTTACTACGCAAACAAAGCTTTCGTTTACCGTCAACAAAACACGTTAGTTCCGATAAGATTACAACTCATCCGTCAACGTCATTATTTTCGATTTATAGACAAACATCTAATGGTGGCGCTGGTTGTTAAGAAAACTGTCAAACTCCTGTCAAATTCAGTACATTTTAAGTTAGTTCCTCATTTTGCCGCACGCATTTATAAGTTTGTCGGTGTATAATCGAGAACCGATGGTAGGGGAGGCAGATAAATAATCGCTCAGTTCACTACCAAACATAGAGCCGCTATTCGTCGCATAAATCAACGAATTTACACGTTTCCTGCTATTTGGGGTGAAATATTGTTTCGTAGATAATATACTTAAATAACTGGTGGACAGTGGAGAGCTTTATTGGGGATTTTTTCTATGTATCAATAAAAAAGCAGAGTAATACTCGTACTTTTTGGTTTTATGCGTAAATAAATACTCTTCATGCCTGTTCCAATATGATATTACCTTCTCATTTTATTACCTTCGACGTCTTCCCGACATTTCCTTTTCAAGAACATGTTTCCCGCATACTTATTTTCCCTCTTAACGCTAAAGCCGTAGTGTTACCAACGCAAAATTATAATAATTTGTCTATAAACAAACAACCACGCGTTATCGTCCACAATACTGCAGCGAATATTTATTTAAAACTCCACGTCTAGCCACTGGTAACTACTAATTTATTCATCCACACAACTAGGCACTAGGCAGGCTTCTTTAGCAAAAACTTTCCACTTTTCCACACAACTTCACCGTAGCGGCTACTTCCAACAAACTTCTATATCGCAACTCTTTTTACCAAAGTGTTAAAGTCCACTTTCGTACGTTTCACATGCATCTGAAAGTTTCAGTACTAGTAATTATGTCAGAATGATTGATATTTTCAAGTATGGCGAAACTTTGTGTAGCTATTTTTATTTTTACTTATAATTCATGCATGTCTTAAGCTAGCTTACTGGACTTATAACTTAAGTACAAAGCGGGTTGGCTAGATAACCAACTGCTGGGGTTGCGAGACTGTCTAAGCAGGTCACCGTGAGCCTGGAACGGAACGATCAACTGAAGGAACATAACAGATTTAGTCAGTACAAGTCTGACAGTCCGTTGCACGCCACCCCGAGCGAGAGGATTCTTTAATAATTTTACTTCTTAAAAAAATCTAGTTAACTAAACAACAAACTCAGATAACAAAGGCTTACGAGTTTTAACAGATTCAAATATTATTATTGACTTTGATCTTTATGGAGTTCACAAAAAGCCACTGATAAAGGTCAGTGACATGCCTTCTAAAAATAAATAACATTGTGTTTACCAAAGTACATAACGACGAGTAAAATTGATTTATATACCTGTTACAGATTACGAACAACAATTGAGAATAAGCACAAGATATTTCTTTGCTAAAATATGTGTTTGTACGTATTTATGTTCCGTTCGCGTCAAAACAGCTGAACAGATTTTAAAGAATTTTGGTACAGAGATTGGTGGGACTCTAGAGGGGCAGGAGTCGCAGGCAACAACTATTATAACATACATTATATTTATCTATATATATAAAAGGAGAACTGACTGACTGACATATCAACGTACAGCCGAAACTACTGGGGCCAGGAATGTGAAATTTTGCACACGGCTTCCTATTATAATGTAGGGGAGCACTAAGAAGGGGTTTTTGGAAATTTATCCTTTAAGGGGTTGAAAAGGGGGAATTAGGAAAGTACGTAACCCACGCGGACGAAGTCGCGGGCAAAGTGCTAGTTCTGCTATATAATTATATTTCCGTGATAGGTCAGTGGCGGTTTCAACAGTCTTCATTATTTTGATATAATCGCTTTCATAATAATTGTGAAGACATAATTTTGGCTCGAGTGAAACATCAGATGCCCTTTCTAGACATAATTATAATGTAGGTACTAGTGATTTAATTATAGAGATTTAATTTCGAAATAAAACTTAAATGCTTAAACAGTAATGTTTTCGTTCTTATTTGTCTTAACAATAAGGTTTAAATTTAAAATCCAAAGTTCTAAGTACAATTTTAATTATTTTATGGTCTACAGAATCACTTTATACCGAAAATAAAATAAAAGAACGTTGATTTAAATACTGCTTAGTGTAACTAACATATTTTTAGCAAGGTCACCTCTATAGAAAATAAAGGTTTTATATATTATTACTACACGTTTTTGCTCACAGCTTCGCTCGCCCCCTGTAGCATAATATCTTCACCAGGAATCTATCTATTTCGGTACCAAAATTCATCAAAATCGGTTAAGTAGTTTAAACCTGAAAGTGTAACAAAGAAACTTGCTTAAGCTTTATAAAATTAAGTTATTTGTGACTGGCGACCCGAACTAACTTCGTGCATCGCTCAGTTGCAATTTGAAAATAAAATATCGGCTGTCACTCAAGAATAATGTAGCTTTCAACTAATAAAGGAATTTTCAAAATCAGTTCAGTAGGTTTCGAGATTACTTCCTGCAAACGAACTGACAAACTTACAAACTTGACCTCTTTTTAAATAAAAAGCAAATAGATAACAATCTTCGCTTTAAAGCGCTTCGACGCAAGAAAACAGCCGCTTAAAGGGAGCCCTAACATTAAAATACATCCTCTACAGACAAAATTATCAAACACCTGCACAAGTTGTAACCCGGTGTTCGAACTTCACACGCTAAACACGGAACTTTAGGTTGAAAATCACTAACTTGCTATCCGACTGGTAAACAATCGCTCCCAACGTAATTTGCCGGTTATAGTGTAATGAGCGCGCAGTTAGAAGGATTCTTGTCGAGTTCTACCCTGTTTGCCGTTTTCCATTTATCGGCACTGTGTTTCTGTGTGTCTCGATTAAACTAGGTTAGTTTGTTGGCATAGTTGTCGTTGACGAATACGTGCTAGCGTTTATTCATAAACTGTTTTGTGTAATGTGTTGGTGGAACTGTTGAAGTTATAATACGAGCCTATTTTTGTCCTGTTACTGGACAAAGACAAGCTCGCCTCGTACAAGCATATGTTACGTAAGATTGGTAGGTGATTTTCGACTAATATAAGTCTTATGTTAAGATGTTTTTCTTCAACTATTTCTAAAATAAGCTTGGAAATTAGATAGTATTTTTTTACCTTTGTACCTTGTATGCACATAATAATTATATGCATAAAGGAAAAAATCATAGCGGTACTTGCCCGGATTTTAATACATATTCTGGTATATATAGATGCAGATGAAGTAAGGATAATATTTTGGATGTAAACTCTACAGGAAAATAGCACAGAAACCTTTTTTTTTGTTACGTGGTAAAATCATCTTATGAGTCCTCCCACCCAGGGCAGAGCGGGAGGGACTGTCAGACTCGTAGTGACTAAAATCCACGGTTTCCTTTAATAGCCCTATACATTCCGGGGTCACGGTAATTTGTACAGCCCCGCGACCCCGGGGCATAGAAACTTTAGTGACTATTTCCCCGTGAACATTTGAGTTGAGTTACATGCAAGTCACTAGACGACCTGTTCAATATCCTTATTCTGTCGACTAAAGTTCATCAGCAATTTTTTTTTTAATAAACGAAGCAACTTAAATCAATACTCAACAAATAGCTAAAAAAGAAAAACAATTTATAATTACAATACATCCTCATTCTCACACCAAATTAATCACAGAAATTCCAACCCTAAACTATTCACGCCATATTTCAGTAGCAAGTAAGTCCATGCAAGAGCTACGTCTAAAGGCAATGTGTCGTGTTAAAATGTGCAACGAACAGCCATGTAACGCGCAACGTTGCGGGGGTTGCACCGAGTTGTTTACTTGATCGTGTTGCAGACATCTTGGTGACTGTGACACTCCAGTTTGTATGAAAATTTGCTGCGAAAATAGGGTCCCTAAGGTTTTGAATGCCATGTCATTCTTGGTACAGCTTGTGACTTCTTTTTCTGTTCTGTTCTGGATTAATGCAGTTTTCAGTGACATAACCCAGTGTGTTGTAATAGTTTTGTTATATGGCGTTGTTATCTTTAAAGGTTCTCTGAAATAGCGATGTTATATAATGTTTTAGAATGTTGCATAACATTTGCTGTTTAATTTTAATTACAAAATGTAACAAAAGTTATTGATAAATTTCTGGTTATGTATACAACTTCATGTATAAATGATATATGGAATTAAGTTAGGTACGTATATATACATATGTTGAATGTTGTTTGTTGTTTATAAATTAATATAATAGTTGTTACAGTATATTTTTCGACCCGGTAGTGCAAACGGTGCCACCACTGTTAAAAAAAATATTAATTATTCTGTAAATTACTTACTAATTCCATAGAATACTTTTCTTTTAAGATGCAATGCAAAAAAAAATACAATAATAACAAGCATAAAATAAACGCAAAGACCTAGTGCAAAAAGAAAAATAAAATAAAACTTCTTATGGTTTTCCAGATACTATAATACCACCTTCTTACTAAAAGAATAACAACTAAAAGAAACAGCATCTCACGAAAACCAAAACAAAAAAAAAACTATGGAAAAAGAACACTTTTATTTCTGAAGCAATTATTCTTGGAAGACAACCGTAGTCTACGATTTATACAGAAATTAAATACCCTTTTCATTTGGTAGGGTAAACAGGAAATTTGTACGCGTTCCCTGCGATATTACAGACATTATCGTGTAGAACACAGGTAATTAGAACGATTCCACCTGATCCTTGCGGAAACCTTTTCATATACGTCTATGCTTTAATAAAAGCAGATATGTACGTGTGTATGTATGTACATATGTAGGGAAGTCTTATGGTGGGGAAGGCTTAATATGGGATGGGGTTTTCCTTTTGTTACAAAATAATGATTAGGAAATAAAAATATCATCGCACAAATTGGAGCCGTAAAAATAATATCACGGTTCGGAAAGAGAGTTCTGTCAATTTTATTTTCTTTAATCAATATTTTGTACAGCCACATATACCAGGAATTTCATAAACTCCGGAGATTAATCTATAACCTTGTCCTCTCTAACATCTTTTTAAAACAGCCTTTAAACGAGCCTTCTTGTAACTTTTCCCCAATTTGCTTGAAGTATTCACATCTTTGGAAATAATGACGGCTTTGACTCAAAGATTAACAGGGCCAAGATCCGTCTAAATAACGTTCTGTATAGATGAATCTTAATTTTTTTTTTTCTTTGTAAAATTTCTCATTTCCCGTGTATAAGTAAATCATTTCCCGGCGTTGCCCGCTGCGGATGCTTGCCAGTCGATTTTACGACACTTTTTTTATGTCCCAGTTTCACGTCAAAAGTTCCGAGATGATTAGATTGGATTTCTGTTATCTTCAACATCTTTTAACTCAGGTGATATAAAGACTGGTATTAAGAGAAACGGTGGGCGTTAGCAGAAGTACCCGAAAGTTTTATTGGGTTCTCTAATTTAATTAGTGACGCTTTGTGATTTGAAAACTACGGCTTTCCGTTTTAATGTTAGTTTTGCTTAAGTATTTTACATAAAACTCGAATATATTTTTCCGCAAAAGCGTTACTAGAAACTTCTCTTAACTTTATTAAAAGCTGTTGGATATAATAATATAGCTACTGTGACACTAAAAATTATTTTTTATTTTGAGGAGCTCGTGGCTAAATAAATATAGCCGCACAGGCCGATCTTCCGGGTTAAGCCGCGCTTGCCGAGGTTGGTCTATGGATGGGCATAACAAGTTTCCTCCGTGCCTCGGAAAGCACGGAAAGCCGTTGGTCCCGTCTGCCATTTGTAGATCTTTGACAGTCGTTACTGTTAGTCAGAAGCTCTAAAGTCTGACAACCAGTATTACCATGGGGTATCGTATAGTCGCTCCATGTAAAACTGATATCCAGCTGCATCTGGTTTGACTGGAAGCCGACCCGAAAATACTTGGGAGAAGGCTAGGCAGATGAGATGATGTTATTATTTTTCACTCTCTCTAGACTATTTATATAATAAACTAAAACCACAATAATGTCCATCTTTCAAACTAATCACTTCTTCCAATCTACTCATTCCATCTATTTAAATTACATTTCAAGCTATCTCCAAACATTGAATGAAATTGTTCTCAATATTCCCCGCCGACTTACTCGGTATATACCGGAGACGCCGACGTTATTTATCTAAGATTAATGGTATCAATATTATAAGTAAATACGCACCATTGTTCAGTTTGTATTGCTCTACTAATATTAGAAGCACTTTATGTATTATGTACTAGGATTTCAGTATCACTGGATTTCCATGTTAGTTTCGTATAGATGTTACTGTTTGATACCAGGGTATTATAAATTCGGTATGTTTGCATTAGTTAGGGAATCTGTAGGACTAAAGCGACTATTGAAGTGTCATAATTAAATTATTAATTGATTAGGCATTTATATATTACGAATTTATGTATGCAAAAAGCACAGAACATCTGCTACGATCTTTATACTTATATTATTTTCACCTCATCCATTGCGGGTTCGATTCCCGGACAGAACAAAATATTTGTATGATTTACAAGTACTTGTTCCGGGTCTGGTTGTTTGTAAATGCACCCACTAATTAATTCCAAGAAAAAAAAAATATGGAGAAAAGTTAAACAAAAGTGACACTGTCTTATTTTTCGCAGCTTTCTCGATGGAAATGAAAGCATAAATATACTACCTTTCATAAAATCGAATCATTAACCATCTCACCCCACTCACACCTTAAACCTAACAACAGCAATACAAAAACTCATTGTAAAAAAAAAACGAACTCTGAAAATACTTTATACAAATGAAAAAGAGCACTCAAACACAAACGAGTACCTGAATCACTTCCGTTTAACGAAGGACACTGTCGTTAAGTACTAAAGAGGCGCGATTTAACGGAAAAACTCCGTTATCTTAGTAACGATCCGGCGTTATATCACGAAAGCGGCACAGGAGTGAATTTGCATTATTTTTTATCGTTTTAAACTGTAGATACTTGACGTCACAGAATTTCCTTTTGTTGTACGTGACAATGCGTCTACTGGGTCTTCGTTTCATAGTGACGATGTTTTTAAACCGTTTTTTTTTTATATACGGATGAAAAATTACTTTGTTATTGTCGTTGGGAGGCGCGCTTTTTTGTTATAAAAATTTTAGCTAAATCAGCGTACGGTTTGAAAGGCGCTGTGTAGGTGCGTTTGTTGTTATAAACTTATATTCGCCCTCGAATTTTCGCTTGCCATAATGGCAACAACTGAATACTTACATTATTTATTATATTTACCTACTAGCACGTGATAAAGGAATTGATAAATCTATTCAAATACGAATCTTATTATTAAATTTTAGTACGCAACCACTATCTGTTTTTAGGTGACTGTCAGACACGTTCTAAACAAAATCCATTGTGTTCTTTCAATAGCCATTTACGTTCCAGGGTCGCGGTTACCTGTTAAGATAGTCCTGCGACCTATTATTTCATTATTTACGTACCTCATTTAAAAAAAGATAGGAACGAAAGCAAAAACACAAAAAAAAAGCTCATCTCGAAAAGTTGTTAAAAGTCTCGCAATTAAGATAAAGCTTCGCTCAGTTATCTCACCTAGTTAAATTTTAAGATTATTATTATACCTTTTGCATGCAAATCGCGATCGACCATCATTCGTTTGACGAGACTCGAGATCAACGGTAGGTAGTACTTTTTGGCTGTCCGTACAAATGGATTCCTGATTGCCGACCGCACCTTTGGATATTAAGTTTAAGCACATTTTAATGACCTTGGGATGTTGTGAGAATCATTGATTTATTGTTAAGCGATTTTTTTAATGAACAGTCGATAAAACAGGTTTTGCAAGCAGAAACTAAACTCACGCCTTCTTCCCATGGGGGAAGCAGAAACCACAGAGCGCTACCGGCTAAGATCCTTACATACTCCTTTCAAGCACAACTTTATACATTATATGACCCTGGAACTCGAAAGGCATGTGAAGAAACAGAATGGTTTTTTAGTCAGTAGAGTCTCACAGTCTCCTCCGCTCCACCCAGGATGGGAGGACTCATTTTATGATTTAACGCTACAAAAAACTCAATTAATCATGCAGTAAACACACCCTATTATAGATTAAAGAAAATAAATACAATGTTTCCTAAAAGGGAATAGTGTATAAGACGGGGACGCGGGGTGTGATGGGAAATCACATACTTATGGCAAAATTAAAACAATAATAACGTAGCGCAAGCGCCAACAGGACGCCTTTTGTTAATGACCGCTTGCAAATGACGTCATGATGGCGCTTGCGCTACGTTAGTGTTGCGTTAAGTATGCCTAAAGAGTGTTTGTCCCCATTATACATCGCGTCCTTGTCTTATACACTGCTATCCTACATTTATTATTTCTTTACTTAGTCTTTCATGCAATTGCAATATTCAGTATAATACTCCTATTTCTACGAGCTTTACGTGGAACGCCGAACAGATTTCAGGAATTGTAAATTACAAAGAACAATATTCGTTCAGTTCTGAACCGTTTTCATAGAACTGAATTTGACGTAGAATCATCCTTTAAATCTAAACTAAAAATGAAACTAGAGTATACTTCGCGCATGGTTCCGCCCACGCGCACTTTGCAATAATTTAAATGTAACTTTGTATTTTATTTTCTAGTGCTAAAAGCCCTTTTACTTCTATTTTTAACTCATGGAAACTATTAGTTAGAATAGTCGAATAAATGCTCTTTAAAAATTAATCTTATTTTCTAGGGCTTATATTCCATATTTTCGTACCATTCCAAGCATTCTTCTTTACTTATAACAGTAATTACTCATCTAAACCATTAGTCTGTTTAGAACCAATATAAGTACCTTAAAAAAATTATAATACTCTGTTCATCGATCCCCTCAAAACTTGTGTCTACGAACAATACCTTATTGTTCACAACAATTCCAACCCCTTTAAATTATAAACAGTATTGTGCTGTATCACTATTGGCTCAGATCGTTGCCCGCAGACGGCGGGTAATCAGTTCAAGTCCCAGTGGGTAACATACATAGACGTTTGAACATTAAAGTAACAAACTATAGAGTAGTTGGAACGTAGAGGCAGCGATTTAGGAGATCAACTTTCGGTTCTTTAGAGCTACGGATTGCTATGCGAGGGGCTCCTGATTAAATAACATAGTTAAGACAAGCTGGCCGAGGTCGATCTATGGATGGGTGACCCTCTACCATAGCGAGTTTACTCCGTGCCTCGGAAAGCACGTACCGCCATCGTATGTCTGACAGTCATTTAATCAGAGGGTCGAATGTCTGACAACCAGTCTTACCGAGGGGTATAGTGATCCAGTTACTGGGTTGTAGAGGTCAGAGAGACAGTCGCTCTATGTAGAATACTGATATACAGCTGCACCCGGTTCAACTAAATGCCGACTCCAAAATTTGGGAAAAGGCTAGACAGATGATGATGGTATTTGTATTATAGAGAACCTACACTTTTGTTATCTGAAAAGTTCTTTTGAAAGTTCAGGAGTATAATACTTACAAGCAACGCGATTGTATGACCAGATGTGTGAACTTAGACGAGCCGTAAGGAGTTAGTAAGGGTCGTAGCAGGCGATGAGCCCCTCAAAAGGCTAAAAGCCTGCCGGGGTCGCGGAAAATATCTAAGCAGGTCACCGTGACGTCAAGGGCCACGAAGAAACACGGTGGATTTTATTCACCAGTACCACCTTAAAAAGAAAAGAATCGTAGCAGGTGGCGTTCTGATGTGTTTACCTACGATGGGATAATGACGGGCCCCCTTAGAAGGCCAAAGCACGCCAGGGTCGTGGGACTAACGGTTAACCGTAGCCTTGGGACGTAAAGGGCTATTGAAGGACACCGTGGATTTTAATCAGTGCAAGTCTGACAGTCCCTCTTGCCCTGTCCTCGATGATTTTACCAAGTAAAAACTAAACCTATGATCGGATGCATTTACGTATATAGGTAATACTACGACGTATACTAAGTCAAAGGAAAGCCACAATCGCTCAGTCTAACATAAAAAAACAAACAGACATAGACAACGGTATTGAAGTTCGTAGACATTTTCAAATAACAATAAAGGTGACACTACACACATACTCGATTTCGCGACTTTATTGCTACTGTACTGGCCCCATATAAAGTCAACGACACGACTGAGACAACATAGAATTGCGATTATCTTACGATAAAATAAGTAACAAAAGATCATGTAACAGAAAGGTGAAAGGCACACCATCATACTGTAATACCATTTTCTATACGATTTAAGTAAAAGTATTATCGAAAGAAAACATTAAATTATATCCATACAAATCTTTAATTTTTGCTCCACCCAAATGTATGTCGGTAAAAGCTAATTATGTTTTCACGATAACGATGTTGACACCATGGGATAATGGAAGCTTGAACGCGTAGAAGTGTCCTTTGTATCTTTATATATTTTAAGTTTCGGTCCGTACCAAACTTTGCTCCACACCAGGAATTTCTCCTGTATCATGGATGCGTTTACAAACATTTAAACTTACATACACAAACAACCAGATCCGGAACAGATACTTGAAAGTCGTACAAATAATTGTTCCGTACGGGAATTGAACACACGACACGCAATGCTGCTATCGATCTCTCAGCCACGGCTCTAAGCGTACCGTTTACGACCACACCTTCTAATACCGATTAAATTGCTGCAAAAGTCAATATTTCCAACTATGTATTCTTTCTAGTGTGAAATTTACACCAGCTCCCCTATGATTATCCATCACTAGTATAGGCTATGGACAACAATGTGTATAGTATCAAACCTTCGCCTGCTACTGTAATATTAAAGCCCACATGTGGTGTCCCATGTAACGTCAAACCCTTTGATGATAAGATCCATTGTATAAATTATAAGCTACCTGTAGACCGTGATATCCGTTTGACCTGCATAGAGTAAAAACCGTATTAATATTATTTCTTGTAAAATAAAATCTACTAGATGAGCGGTAATTTCTTTAAACTTATCTAGATCAAACTGGGATTATTTTAGACCCATGTGCACTGTCAAGTCATACTTATTATTTATGAAAGAAAGTGCACAAACAATGTAATTTGCAACTAACTGTACATTATTTTAAATAACGTGTAATCATGTTTTCTACATAGATAATTTGCTACAGCATTACTATTATTCAAGTCAGCAAGGCTGCTTATTGGTTCACGTGACCCTCTTTTATTTACCGAAGACAACTATCATGGTATATTCAAAAAAAAAAGACTGAAATGAGAATCACGCAATTTTCACCCCTATGGATCCCAGAGAATGACAAGAAATTTTTTACACAAAAATAAAAGAAGATCGCTGGGGGATGTTTTAAATCGGAATGTATGAAGTTGATGATGTCTAAATCAAATGGCCGCCTATGTCTAACGCCGCGCGCCGCAGTCGGCTAACCCTCTGCTCGCCGCATTCGTACCATTTTTCGTTCCAAGATATTATTATGATCGCC
Organism: Agrotis puta; assembly: GCA_943136025.2. NCBI lineage: Eukaryota > Metazoa > Arthropoda > Insecta > Lepidoptera > Noctuidae > Agrotis > Agrotis puta. The sequence goes on along the minus strand of OW964176.2, from coordinate 3,686,213 downwards.
CAAGGAGTCGTTTTCCGTACGCCCACTTATAATTTGCGAGTATCTGTTATCCTCCAAGGGATGGGCATCTCTCGATCTGCTTATATCCGGCTCCATGTTTAATGTTCGACCGTTTTTTCGGTTATTGATATTTTTTTAGGATTCGTTCGGCATAAGAAGATAATATGCTTGTGTAAATAAGAGTGTTTTTATGAAACTGTGTTTTTCGGAATTTAATCTCTCAGTTAAATAAACAACCTTTTTTACTTACGTTATCTCTTGATTTCGGTACATTTGTCCTTATCGTGAAATTTTCTTATCTTAGAGAAAAATAAACTTCATTTCAATAACGCCCGAGGCTTTATTTACTATTTAAATAAAAAAAGAAAAACAAAACAGAGCTCGCCGGCCACTCCGACTGTCACAAAACACCAAAAAGTCTATTCATGCAAAACAAAAAAAAAAGAATTTCTCACGAGTTCCCAATCGCGAAACTCATCTGAATTTCATTCCGCTGATCAATCCGTCCACCCGTTATTCTTGGGGAGTCACATCGAAACAATTTGTAAAACTCTCTAGCAAAATCCTAAAGCAAATAGAAAAGTATTTTGAAATATTTGGCGAAGTAAAAAAATACTCGGGAAACTTTATTGTGTCGGAATGAGAAATTTCAGTTTATCTTGCGACTGCGGACGCCCGGGGCAACGCGATAACTTCGTTTTGAACTTGTATAAAATAATATTATCATTCAGTTGGTATCGTTGTAAATAGTTATCTTCTATTGGTATCTGGTTGGTATCTCCGAGTAATTAGACGGGGAGCCAGTTGAGTTCGCGTTTCTACTCGTTTATGGTCGAAGTTTGATTTCCAATTATATTTTAAACGGAGAATTGGTGTTGTTTTATATTTTATTTAGTTTTAATACGGCTTCTGGGAAGTAATATAAAGTTTCATAGATATTAATCAGTTGTATAAAATTATCAAGAACCAGTAGGGACAAAAGTTGTTTTTGAAGTGAAAACTTCTTTAGCGGCGTTGAGCACTTTTTCTGTAATGGGTATAAAATCTTAAACTCGCGTCAGGACACGTGACCTGATCGAAAAAGCGTAGGACGGCGCAGGGCGCTTGCGTGAATGTTCGTGTGACTTTATTGAAGTGAAAACTTCTTTAGCGGCGTTGAGCACTTTTTCTGTAATGGGTATAAAATCTTAAACTCGCGTCAGGACACGTGACCCTGACCGAAAAAGCGTAGGACGGCGCAGGGCGCTTGCGTGAATGTTTGTGTGACATTCGTTGCTAGGTAACATTGTTTATAAAAGATGTACGTCACATTGGAAAATTATTGAAATAAAAAGTCAACCATTTTTGCGAGTTTTACTAAAATCTGTTCACAAGATATTTCCAACAATTACTATTCAAGTTTTCACTTCTGTCGGCACTCCCAGAGTGCAACCCGTCGTTTTTTACTTTTAAAGAAGTTTGTATGCTGGATACATTCGTTGCTAGGTAACATTGTTTATAAAAGATGTACGTCACATTGGAAAATTATTGAAATAAAAAGTCAACCATTTTTGCGAGTTTTACTAAAATCTGTTCACAAGATATTTCCAACAATTACTATTCAAGTTTTCACTTCTGCCGGCACTCCCAGAGTGCAACCCGTCGTTTTTTTTTTTTATTTTTAAACAAACACTCGAAATCGGATCGATTAAGTTGGAGTTGGTGTCTCCTAACACATAGGGTCATATTCATATCATTAACGCAACAAAAACCATTCCATAAACATTTTTAATTATACTTTCTCTGAATTTTAAAACGATTTCAAAAACTACAGACAAAGAAAAAGTTACATTGTATGACGTATTTAGACTGCTTCAAATGTTTCTGTTTATTTTTATTGCCTTCCATTTTGATGCTATCTCTTTTTAACCCATTTAAATCTAAATACCGGTCGCATTCTCTCCAAGTTTTATTGCTAAGAAAAAAGAGGCTAGTACGAACCGTTCTGTTTATGTTTTTATTGCAATTTTAAATTGCGAAGATTTTCAAATTTTGTTCTCAATTATTTCAATTCAATGCAAAATCAGAAGAAACATACCGTATAAGTACAATTGTTTGTGCTGAAAATTATTATTGTAGTTACTTCTTGGCTTCGTATATACTTCTAATAAGTGAGTTGCTAGCAATATTGCTACGAAAATACCTACTTTTAGCATTATTTTTTCTTAACTATAACTTATCTAGATAGTCATAATTATAACGTATGTAATAACGTGAAGACTGTTGACTTGCAACAGATTTTTTCATAATTAAACCAACCTCCACCCCTTATATGACCTACTAGTATTAAAAAAAAACTCATAAAGGGAACATTTATGTAAACATGTAAATATTTACAAATGCGGATCTTTAAAAGCAGCGTCGACATTTTTGTAGGAAATTAAAAAACTCAAGTATAGCAACGAAACTTCCTTTATTACGGCGAGTACGGTGAATTGTTTAAATTAATTAAGTTACATGTACCCAGTTCATTTAGTAGGTTATTCTGGGATATTACGAGTATTTCTTGGTTATTGTTACGAGTATTTTGGACCAGACGAGTAGTTATTAAGAATTATATTAATGGTGTTTTGTGGGCAAGTAGCTGCTTTTCTTTTATAAGTCGTGGTGACTATTAGGAGGCAACTTTTCATAAGCATTTGGACTTACCCCATATTTCTTGAGTCGTTGAGTGGCGTCACGGCATCATGTACCCCTTTTTCTTTCATATTATTTCTCTCACAATCCATCCAGCTTTTCAAATAGATCAATACAAATCAAAGATCAAAAAAACAAATTGATTGATCCTTCAAATCTATTGATTCAATGAAAATAATGATTAGAGTAATGATGAAATCTCATTATTGACCTCTCAATCTTAAGAAAGTCATCATCAACTGCCTAGCCTTTTTCGAGGGTTCGTGTTACGACTGGTGCAGCTGAATATCAGTATTTAACTTGGAGCGCCTGCCTATCTGACCTCTACAACCCAGTAACTGGGTAATATGACACCCCTTTGTAAGACTCATTGTCACATAAGAAAGTGCAGTCTCAAAATATAAATAAAAAGACGGCACGATTAGCGTAGTGCCTGAGCAATTGGACTGAAGCGCTAAGTGTCGCGCGTTCGATTCTGGCATGGAGAAAATATTTGTATGATCTACAAGTAGTTGTTTCGGGTGTTTGTATATTTGAGTTTATATGTTTTTAAACGAACCCACGATACAGGAGAAGTGCCTAGTATGTGGCAACCTTTAAAAAAAACTTCCCATGAAATAAGTTCCGTCTTGCTCTGTCCTCTCAAATGAACCTTTGCTTTATTCACCTTTTACTGACATTTTAACTATGACTCAACAAAGCATTAAGATTAGCTGAGCACTTAATTGCGATAAAAGCACTTACATTTTGACTTCAAACAATCCATCGTAAATTCCCCGATCAATAGTTTCCTTAGTTCCTTTATTAACGATCAGTAGTAAACGAAGCTACTTGAAGGTTCCGTAGCTTTGTTACCCGGTTCAAAGATTGAGCCGTTCCGTCGACGAACAATATAATATCGGTGATAGTAGCGGTTTAATTTGAAACTTAAGTAATTGACGTCTCCTAAGATAGTTTATCAGGAATTTCTTGTTCATTACGAAGTTAACTGTAAATTAAATTATTTTGGACAAAAAAGATGTGGTTTTGATGTTACTAATTTTAGTATCTGTCTTAAAGTAAGCCGAGTAATTTCATAATTTTGTTTTGTACGAGCTACATTTAAACTATCACCTGGTATTGTATTGTAGACAAATAATAACAAAGCACCGCAGCCCTGAAACACCAAGACACGACGACACACGAGAAGAACAGGGTAGTAAGTAAGAATCTGGCAGTCATTTTTACGCCGCGCAGGATGGGAGGTCTAATTTGATTTTTACATTTTAAAAAAAGTACTGACCCAAGTTATAGCCTCCTGTGCTAAACATACAAACAGACATATCCAGGCTGACAGAGTTGAGTTATTTCCGCTTTTTTTTTTACGTGGTAAAATCATCAAATCAGTGCTCCCATCCAGGGCAGAGCGGGAGGGACTGTCAGACTCGTACTGGCTAAAATCCACGGTGTTCTTCCTGTCCTTGGAACGTAAAGGGCTATCCCTTTACGTTCCGGGGTCACGGTAATTCGTACAGTCCCGCGACCCCGGCAGGCTTTGGCCCTCTAGAGGCCCCATCATTTTGCTGACACTCTTTGAGGCGCGCGTGGAACACAACGCGCCGTCGACCCGGGATATATTTCCGCTTAGATACTAATTTGAAAAATTCTTCCTGCTTCAACCTTGAAGCCATAAAAAGCTTGTTACGATGATTGAATACAAAAACAAACATGGAAGTTAATATACAAAAAAATGTCTAATTATTTGTATGTTTTTCTTTCACAAATATACAGAAAAATCGCTTTGTTTACTTACTCCGGCCCGAGGTTACAAAATTAATTTGTTTGTTGAACTAACTCGAAATAAATGTACGTATTACGTGTATATCTTTCAGTCATAAAAGAGATTCTGTGATGAATACAGTGTATTAACTGTTGTAAACGAGTTTTTTTGTAACTTCTGGTAGAGAAAAGGTCACTTCTTTCTAAATTTATTTTGGGGAATTACTTTGTAATGTCATCGTATCTAAACCAATAATGTAAACAGAAAACAATAGTTGTTATTTATTTTTTATTTTATCTCACTGATCTCGAACACTGTTTAACTTTCTTTTTTCTATAAAAAGCTGTATTGGTAAGTTTCAAAATGAAACACAGCCTGTATAATTCGCTGAAAGCGAATAATATGTATTGTATTTTATTTTCAATCTGCCACCCGCTGCGAAGCCGGGGGTCCGGTACTAATATACTACATCTATTTATAAAAGTTTTTTTTTTATATTAATAAAGCTGCGAATTACCACTTCTTAAATTCAAAATTACATATTAGTATAGTTCCGTACCACACTCTCCTTAATTTCCACATAATTCCGCTTTCCCAACTGTCTATTAACTTTAGCTTGCATATGTTCTTAATCCGTTCATTACAAAGGCCGGTTGGACAATCGTCCGTACTTCCAAATGGCTTCCTTTTTCCGAAGCCGTACGGCCGATGACTGCAGAGTTTCCTACTAATTAACTGACTTTGGGCAACCTTGCCCGCTTCGGGCAATTTTGCCCTCTCCGGGCAATCTCTATAACTCTGGATTATGCTTATTTGTAGCTACTCTTATCGTATATCTTATTAACTACGATTCTGAAGGCTGGTTGTATGAATGCGAATATTTTTCCGCCTCTCATATGGACAATATGCACTATGTTGTCATATAATTTTGCGCTCAAGCCCTCTTTTTATCGAGTACAATTTTCCTTGTAGAGACATGATAGACACATGTAATGTTATGTAAATATTAAGAAAGAATTACACTTGCGTAAAAATGCTACTACTTTATCAGTTTTGTAATAAGTTTTTTTTAGTAACATTTATATAAGTAACAATTAAGAATAACATTCACTTTCCCTAATTACAGCAACTCAAAATCGCTCCAAGACAAGAACAATCGAAAAACACTTGAACACTCGTCTATTAAAAACGGAAAGATGTTAAAGATCGTTTTAATAGAACGTCGTTTAAAATAGCTGGCCGTCAAATTACGACTTGTTTCAAGGGGCGATGGTTTGTAACAAAACAAACTGTACATTATAATTGCTCCAATTTGCCGCGAGCACAGCGACGTGGCAGATTGCTAATGACGTCACACGGTCTCACCTCCTGCTTGTCCACGGTGAAGGACAGTTACACGTTACGAGTGGTCTGAGGAAAACATCTTTTGGAAAAATTCATATCCCACGGAAACTATATATCTGAAAAAGTATACTTTATTTTATCCTAGAGATATTATCACCGGGCATGCCGCAATCGCGGCGGTAGGACCCCTCTTTGGGGAGTGGCTGGATAGGCGTCACGGCGTCCTGACCTACCGCATGACGCAGGTCCTCACCGGACACGGAAGTTTCGGGAGGTTCCTGTGTCTGATAGGGAGGGAAGAAACGCCTGGGTTTTACCACTGCGAGGATCATCCAGAGGACACAGTGGAGCATACGGTGCAGGACTGCCGTGTCCTCACGACGGCGATAGGCGGAGACCTCTCGCGCCCGGCATTGGTCGAGGCCATGCTGCGGGGCAAGAGGGAATGGGAAGCGGTCGCCTCCTTCTGCGAAGCAGTCATGCTCGTGAAGGAGGAGGCGGGGCGCGTGAGGGAGAGGACAGCGTCCTCCCTCCACCCCAGCCGCAGTGGTAGACGACCACGGCGTCGGACGTCGCCAGACGATCTCCGGCCACCGTAGACGCGGGCATGCGGGCAGCGAGTAATGGGCGACTCGCTGTCCGACCATGGACCATGCCCGGGTCGACGGCGCGTTGTGTTCCACGCACGCCTCAAAGAGTGTCAGCATAGTGACGGGGCCTGTAGAGGGCCAAAGCCTGCCGGGGTCGCGGGACTAACGGATTACCGTGACCCCGGTACGTAAAGGGCTATTGAAGGACACCGTGGATTTTAGTCAGTACAAGTCTGACAGTCCCTCCCCCTGCCCTGGATGGGAGGACATTTGATGATTTTACCACGATAAATATTTTTTTTTAAAAATGAGATATTATCACAAGTATTCACGTTTTTGTGAAAAATAGTTCCCCGTCCGCGCGCCTCTAGCGTAGAGGCGCTTTTTCGTTTTCCATACAATTTATGTCATAATACTTCATAATTCATTCTACTAAGCTGTACGACCGAATACGTAGAATTCATGCCAGAGCCTTCGGTCTCTATGTATGCCAAACATTTTGCATTAAAATCCGTTCAAATTCACTCTCATGACGCAACATGAACTATTTGAATTAAATAAAATCACAACTGAAAAATGTAAACAACCATTTATTTGTTCCATCCAAAACGTAATTCTATTAATGAAATCAATATATTTGGATGTCCGGTGTGTGTCCGGTTCACAAATAAATAAACGTTTCTACTTCAACATATTTATTAATGGTATTTTTTGTAAACTACAAAATAATTATAGAACTGGGAATATCAATGACCAACTAGTTGGTATTCAGAAGCCAGAAAAAATCTGGATTATTTGAATGTAGCGAATGTGTAAACCCAATATCGTACAATAGTTATGTTACGGATAACAGTCATTCTTCGTTCAGTCAGTCATTTTGTTTTGTTTAAATATTGAATGCATCCAAGAAATATTCATGCTGCTACGGGTGTTTAACTTATGTCATCAGTCATTTTTCACGAATAAATCCATGTAATAATGTGTGAATGAATCTACAGAATAATACATGGAGAAAAAAAATCAGAATCAGTAAAAAAACCATAGACAAAAAAGTATGGACTTGTTTCACCGTGGCTGCTGTTGTCGTATAACAAGGCTCTCGTCCTCGGCTATGTTGTGCGCTAACAGCCACCACACTCGCACATTGTTCCGAGCAGTAAGTTTGAGTGCTAAAATGACGGGACGTTTTGTCAACTAGGGCGTATTACCTATTACCTACCCTACACACCTTTTTAATTTAAGTTTGTACAGATCATCTAAAGGTTATCTGGAAGATATCGCTATTAGCGATAAGACCGCCATTGTAACCATAGAATTAGTAATGTTTATAATAGTTGGGTAACAATTTTGGTGTAAAATAAAGTATATTCTATCTATCTATCTACCACAAAACTCTTTATATATCAATGAAAAATACTCTGTCCTGTCGGTGTCAGTGAGAAATCGTGTCGCAGCCGTCTCATGATCGTATCGTGCAGTGTAAACCGACGCCTACCTTGGCCACAATTAACGCGCGCTTCAAGTTTTCTTCCGAGAGGGAAATAATTACGATTGAGTTGAGTTTCGCTATCCGACGTCGGCCAGGCTGCCATAATTGGTGCTTAAACAGAGAATTCAATTTTCGATAACATTTCCAACCAAACCTAGAGGAATCGATTTCGATTGGAAAATTTCCAGTAGTTGAGATTCGACTTGATTTCTGTTTTGATTCTCGTGTCTTTTCATGTGCTGAAGTTGGTACAAAGTTCGTTTTGTAAAATAAATTCTTGAGAAAAACGTGTTATTAAATTAAGCAAAAAAAAGGTAAAGAAAGTTTTTTGAAAGCTCTAATTTTCTGAGGAAAAATTTGTTTTTTCTTATCTCTCTAAAAACAGAATATACGCATGGAAAAAGGGTGTTCGTCCTTTACAAATCTGGGGCTGTTGACACCGTAAACCTCGGTACAAGATGCTGTAAACCAACATAGACTCATGGAGCATTACGATTCCTCTCACGCCTTACGGCAACAGATCTCAAAGAGCGCAATACTAAATTTCACACGCGCCATTGCCTGCCCGCGTTCGGGAATACGTTTTTTAAATTTACTTAATATATTTCCGCGGTGGCGCCATCTGTGTGCAGTTACTTTTCGCTGTTCATTTTTTTTTTATTGTCTTCCCTCGCGACGATATTTCGCGCGAACGTCGCGTACAGTGCGAACGGGTTTTTATTTATTCTTAAATTTTGTGCTTGTCGTTGTTTTGTTTTTCCTATTTTTTAAGCTTCGTTGTTCTGTCGGAAAATTTGTTTCTCGTAATTGTACTCTCGCTATGAAAACATTTTTCATAAAACAATCTATGTACTTTATTGAAGAAAAATACGTGATCTAAATATCTCTCCTACACATACACCCATGCACTTTACTACTTCCCGCAATCAAACATCTAAAAAGATTAAATAAACCTCTTCGATACGTAATCCTAAAGGTCAGTACAAAACCATGAATAACAAGCAGAAAAAAAATACAAATTTATGACTTATATAAAAATGTATACTACTTTGGTAGGAACTAAAAATGATCACAAAGTGGTAACCGAAATTGTGTTTAGAAAAACATTGTAGCCCGTAACCGACCTACAAAGATGCTACGCCTGTACGTAGTACGGTGCTACGGAGCTACGGCGTAGCACCGCACAAAAAAGATGCGCTTGTAAAAGTTAATTGACTGGAATAAACCGTAGTACTAAAAAAACAAGTAATTTACGGCTTGTTTTTATCGAATTCGTGTAGAACATTGTTGTTTTCTTTTAGATCAGTGGGAGTCTAGGTGCGAGGTGGAGGCAACGTAAAATAGCAACGTCGATTTGTTTTTCGGATGCATCGCAATGTTTATTTAATGGCTTTAATAGTGTTTGGAATTGTTAAATTAAATCCGTTTATTATGCTCTTTACTGTACAGTATTTTGCACTAAACAAATTGCTTTTAGTACGAAAAGCCAACAAAAAGTGTCACGCAGCCAAAACTGAGTAAAAATCTTCCATCAGCCCTAAAACTAGCTAGCAAGGCAGTCGTCAAATAAACAGGAAATTATTTAACATCAACGCTTGCAAGTTTACTCTGTAAATTTAGACGTGACGGCGTCAGCACGAAAATAATAAGGCAACTTGCAAACTGCATAGAGTGCATAGATAACCGAATTGTTTAAGACGAGTGTTGTCTTAAAACGCTCATGTTTATGCATGCGGTGCGCGATTAGTGATGTGCCGTTTACACGAGTCTATTCGCGTTTCAAGCTGTTTTAGAACGTCGGGTTTCGGTCGGTTTCCGTTCTAAGTTGAGCTGGTTGTTTCGGGATTTATAGTTTGACGGTTATGTACTTCTAACTAGTATTATAAATGCGAATGTTTATATGTTTAGATGGATGAATGGATGATTGTTTGTTGTTCAATCACTCAGAGGTAGATTATAGTTCGAAATAACATACACACATAAAAAAGTTTGCAATCAAAGTCAAAATCATTTTTAAAAATCGAAATCTTTTTGTTACGGTAGATTAAAAACGAACGATTAACGATATATTATGATTTCTTCTTTTTAGATTCTTTATTTAAAAATGTAGATTTAGAATGGAAATGAAAATTTTATGGAAAAACCAATTCAATTCAGCAAATTAAATTCAATGGTTTCCCATAATTAAAAAAAAATATATGTGATCATATAAAGTCTTTTTTGGTGTGTGTATACTGTATAAGATTCAGTTTACTCCATTGTTACGTTTCCGGGGGATCTTTTTGCGAGCGAAACCGCTATTTATGATATAAGTAAGTTAATTGTTGTTTTTAGTTGACATTAAGTTTCTCAAGGTTGTGTTGTTCCACTTTTCTCTCTGTCTAGCCGTCTAATATCTGCTATTAAATTATAAGACTTGGTTTAAAGCTGTTATTTAGTTATTCATACCCATTATATTTGCCTTTTTATCTGTGAGGGTGTGGCCTCCCTTTGATGACAATTATCGGCTAACATTAAATATTTACATGATCTTAACCGATAAAGTTATTGAATAATTTTATTAATGCTTGTAAATTACGCAATTTTCAGTGTTCAATTACGTAATCATCAGTGTGGAACTCGACTAAAGCACATTATAATAACCAACCCGCATTTATGTAAGCAATGCAAGTGTTAACTTACACTGCCTTTTTTTTACGTGGTAAAATCATCACATGAGTCCTCCCACCCAGGGCAGAGCGGGAGGGACTGTCAGACTCGTACTGACTAAAATCCACGGTCTTCTTCAATAGCCCTTTACGTTCCGGGGCAAGGAAATTCGTACAGTCCCGCGACCGTACAGTCCCGAGACCGACCACGCCTTAACATATTTTTTACAATTATTAATCAGCAACTTATTTCAATTAAAACCATCTTCTATCCTAACAAATAATAAATCCACAACGGTAAAGTTTCAATGCAGTTTTACAACTGAAAGAAATCGTAAAGTATATCAGAAACTGCTGTTAGTTCCCACGCAGGTCGCAATCAAGATATCAATCTTAGAAAATGGGTTAAAACTAGTTCATGAGTTTACAGATAGATCGTCTTCTATTATAGCCTTCTATAATAATAGGTTCTTCTTTACTTTTAGTAGAAGTTTATGGTCCTATTCTGCATAAGATCACTCAGAACTCAGAACCTCTGGCGTAGACTAGAGTCAAAGGCAGACTGATATTAAATAGTTATATTCACTTTGGCTTTGTAATAGACAACTATAGTACTTTTACAGTTATCGTTTTGTGAAAATAATGCCTTTTTTGTCTCTTATCTCTTCTCTTATACTTTGAATAAATGCTTTGATTTTGATTACACCAACTTACAATGGACCCGGCATGGTGATAACGTAGAAAGGCCTGTAGTAAATAAATTTAGTATTGAATTAATTGATTTGCAAAAATATTTATCTATGTTCTAGGAGTGAGAATTTTAAAGGCTGATTATGCTTGCTTCCTTTATTTGTAACGTCACACAATATAGAAATGTCTTCCGCTAGACTAAAAATAGTTGGCAATAAGAAAGGTGGATATGGAATTCACTTCCCTGGGTTAATGCACCATATTGATGAACTTAAGCTAAGCATTCAATCTCGTGTGTTATGCGGTCTACGTTTTGATAGGCATAAGTAGTAAGTCAAATCGCAATGAAAGACGCAATATGTTTTCCGTTAAAATAATTTGTGAACAAAACGCACAATTTTCCCATTAATCACGGAATACTAATAGTTTATAAAATAACCAGCTGCATTGAAAAAGAAAAATGAGACCAATTAACACAAAATCCGTTCTCCACATATTTTTAATTACTAGTTTATAATACCAATGTTTTGAATTCCGTTTCAGGTAGATTCTAGGAGTTTGAAAAAGGCAAAAAGTAAGCTAACTTAAAAGTTTCTTAACCTTTTGTAGTGCTTAGCATCTGCACTCGCTTTGAATCAATACCCTTCGCACTTATCAAGAATATTTAAAGCGATAATGTTCGTATTATATCCCACGTATATAGATCCCCTTATATCTTCCAAGTAGTATTGCATAAGAAGGTTCCTAATACAAAATAATAATAGACATTTATTCTTGGACAGCGCTACCGCCAGCTGTCGAGGTCTATTTTGAACTGTCGAGAATAACCTCCCTGTTGCATTTAATCGCCAGATTCTATTCTCGAGACAATCCTAAATTCGCCCAATATTTATCTTAAAATGACACAATAGACAAGATCGACATCGAAGCTAAGTGGAAAGCAAACATGCCTATTTATATTCCCTCATCATTTTTAGATACATTTTATAACCAGCCTTTAAAAATGATGTAGGTAGTTCTATATTCAGAGCACACATAGATAACGCATTTAAGATAAGGTTGAGTTTGAAATAAAATTGTGCATGTTAGCTTATCAGTAATCACGCAACAAAACAATATACGCACGATTATGAAACTTCCCAATTGATTCCCAACAATGGGAATCAAATGTATTGTAATGTGGACGAGATGTTATAACGACAAGTTGGCAAGGGACCATTTCCGCAGAGTTCCGCAAGGAGGCGGCCCGTCGGACTATTGGTTGCGTTGGTTCCGTCCATCTGTAGGCCAGACACGTACGAACTGGGAAACTCGCCAGCCCCGCACCGATTGCGAAAACAATTTCGGATCGAATGGGAAACGCGTTTGAACTGGACTTTTCAAGCGGAAGTATTAGATTCTGTTTAATTGATGGGATACTTTTAGTGTTATCTAACTAGGTTTCATTACCATGCATTTATGCGAGTTGTAATGTTTTCCTGTTCGAAGCGGAAAATTAAAGCAGTGGCATCGGAAGAGCCAAATTAAAGTGTAATGAAGCTGTTCCCATGCTATTTGATGTAATTGGGCATCGAATTTGTATGTAAAGTTTTATTCGGGAATATACAGAGGTATTAGAGAACGTTAACTTGCTCCCAGAGGCGTACTACAACCTCACAAGATTTGGAAAGCTTTGATAAAATATATTTACAAGAAAAATGTCGAAGCTCAAACAGTTTATGGACATACAGGACCGGTCTCTCGGGACTACATACTGCCAAACTGTACCTAGAGTACAAGTTTAAAATCCGTGTCAATGTACATCTTAACCCGTCGGCGGGCGCTTGCCAAAATCCCTCCCTGGGTCACGTGCGCTTACGTAACCCGTCGGCGGCGCGGGTGTAATTTTAAGAAGTATATTGGTTTAGTTTTTAACGCCAGTGCGGATGCCAACGCGACTGAAATTAACCCTGCCTGCTTTATTGCCAGCTACAGCACCGCCACCCACCGACCGGTCTCACAGACCGATCCCAGTTCGAATTTTTAACTCCATAACTTCCAGAGGTTTTATTTTCAAAGCGAGTGAGTTTGTTCTAGTTGTAAGAAACGGGTCAAATGGGAGTCATTCGAGAAATATTAAATGTAACTATTATTGAACTTCTATATTAAGTTCGCAGCTCTTTTACTGGCGCGCCTGTTGTAAAATGTAATTTGTGACTCGCTTTCTTGATGTTTCAAACTCGAATTTTATTCGATATTTTCATAGTCTTAAAGTTGAGTACACATTTTCTTTAAACATAACTTCGTACATTTATGATGTAAATTGGTTTTATTTTGTTCAGAAATTCTTTCTTCTTTTTAACTCAAAGACCCGAACCTCTGAACTCTTCCCGAAACTATTCCCACAATGGAAATAATCCTAATATACCTGTTCTACGCAACTGTTTTAGAAATCAAACGGCCTAGATCTACTTGAAAGGCAGTAATCTCTCAATATCGGGCCCATCCCTTTGCAAATTTACCTACTGGAGTCTAGAAACAAAGCTGTCCTGATTCGATTTAGTTGCGAACGAACGGGATCTTCTTTGATGTGTCGAATGAAAGGCAGCGATCCGACTGTAATACACTTAGCCGGGCCATTTCAGGCGGTTCTCCCCGTTCAGGAGGCGAGAGGGGAGGCCCGATGCACTCGTAGCCGGTTCAATAAGATTTTCATTAAGCGTTGAAAAGTTTTTAATGAGCACGGATTTTGTACTTCAACCCTTGAATTCTCGAGTACCTATTTTGTGTAAATATTTGGCTGGATAGCGCTTTTTTTGTAGGCTCTCGATTTTGTACGGGACTTTTCTTTTATTCGGTGATTTTTTTGCTTTAATTCTCAAAAGCCACCAAAAATCATAATGCTACCAATTATTTATTCGTGTCAGTCGAGTGAGTAATGTCACATTAACTGACAACCTAGGGCAATAATGAATCATGTAGTCACCGTGCACCGATAAAATAACGTTGTTTAGCATGTAATTATAACATTACCGTTAGGTATCGCACAAACCATCGACAAAGCGTTACATTTTATGATGGCGTGTCCACATTTTTCCGCAAATCGACAGCTTAATCGAGTTGATCGTATGAGGGGTGATTTTACTTTTTTGAAATGTTTCAATATTATGTTCATAGACGTAGGTATAAATAAATGAAGGTTATGCAATTTCTTCTGTCACTACTTAAATCAAATTCAAAAATCAGTCAAAAAGCCTTACTTAATACTAGAAATGAAAAAATTAAACCATTGAGGCTTTTTTTTTTATCGTGGTAAAATCATCAAATGAGTCCTCCCACCCAGGGCAGAGAGGGAGGGACTGTCAGACTCGTACTGACTAAAATCCACGGTGTCCTTCAATAGCCCTTTACGTTCCGGGGTCACGGTAATTCGTTCAGTCTCGCGACCCCGGCAAACCATTGAGGCTGCCAGTTTTCTTTTTTTGCTTTGATGGACAATTTGAATTTTACCTAGTAATTTTTATCCCGAATACTTTCTCGACGAATAATTTTGGGAAGGATATTTGATGAGATTTGATACACAGTTTATAACCTGGATTAACACAGGATAACGTTCCTGTGTGGGCGAAGCCGTGGGCTACACTTAGCTTGTTAATTATAAATTCAAACGACCCTGAAGATATAACCTTTGAAGCTCTTGTTCCACCACAAAGCCCGCCCACAATCGAACCAAAGTCGAACCGAAGTCGAACCTCCCCACTATCGACCTGTACAGAAAACGAATCGATTTGCGGAAATTACTTATAAGTAGTCGAACAAATAGGGCTAAATCTGATAAGTGGCCGACGGTAGCTTTCTACGGTTCACGCCATTTGATCGATGCCTTCATCGTGCCGAGGCTGTAGGCTATGAGGCTATTTACACACACATACACACGAAATAGCCTTAGTAGGTTAGTGTTGGTTGATTAGTAATTTAAATTTGGATTAGATTTTTATTTAAACCTCGTTTTTTCTTCAAGTTGGCTGTACTTGATCGAAACTCGTGATACTGAGAATCAACTTGTTATAATGGACCCTCGTTGAAGGTAAATAATATTAGATAGTGCGTGTTGTAAGCCAGTAACAACAAAAACCAAAACTCCTAAAATATTAACAACAATTTTAAGACAAAGCAAAACGTTTAACTGCCAAATTGAAATTAAAATATCAATCAAAATTAATTTCTAACGTTAACAGAAAACCCATTGACCATCCCGCAAAACACGGTAAATGAATACACCGACCATTTTCGTGGAATAAGTTGCAATAAAATTCAAAGAAATCAGATACTTCGTTTTACCGCTGGCTCGATTAGCGGCAATGGCCGACTACCCCGACTCTACCCCTCCTCGCCGCCCCCCACCCGAACGGAAATACTGGCCTTCTCCATAGGCGCGCTATTTCCTTCAAAAGCTGGTATCAGACATGCTACGGATAATGCACTAGCCATCCAATACACTTTGTACATTTATAACAGTGAACTGAAATTTTTATAACGTAGGGGAAAGTGGGGATTTAATGATAGGTTTAGTTAATAGTTGTAGTGATGGCTTTACACGGTAGTAATTTTTTTAAGTGATATTTATGGTCGGTGTCATTAAATCTGCCTTTGAAACGTCGGGTGGCGTTTATGGTTTGTAGCAGTTGATGGTTTTATTTATTTGCTTATTTTAGGATTACGCGACGGATTCCAAACTAAAATTGAGACAGTTTTTATGAACTATGTCGTAATAATGATGTTGACTTTTGTTTATTAATTTCTTTGCGGTTTTTTTATGACACGGGTCGTCAGGTTCTCGTCAGTCTAGATCGTAAAATTACAATTCATAAGCAATATCTGAAATCAGAATGAAAATCAACTAATTTATACAAAAATAATTTTGTAACTTTACACGAGCGTTTCAGATAAAGCTCGTAGTTAGCTGAACAATTTTCTAGATTTCAGAGCTGAAAATTCTTTGAGTTATTAAATTGTGAAACTCGTTTATTATTTTGTTTACACGGAACGGTTGTTTTGCGCCTTCCCTGAACTTTGTAACGTCGACTCTTATTCCAGAGTCGGTTTACTTAGATGAAGAAAATCTTGAAGTTGAAGTCAAACATGGCGAAGTTTCGAGCACCTAACATTGCTTAATGGTAGGCGTATCGCTTTAGATAAGTATTACGATTGTTTTGTTAATAATTATAAGTATTAAAGATTGTCACACGTTGTAATTTCCCTTTAGTTTTTATCATTTTAATCCATGTAACTAAATCCATAAAATAATCAATTATACACTTTATTTAAATGGGGGCGGGCCACCCTTTTACAAAAAAACTTGACTCCTAGGAAAGTGGGCAAGGATCAGCTAGTATTCTAATAAAAATAATAGTAATTGCTATATATATTGGTATATGTTTGTCTCATTATAATTTTTTATCATATCTTTTCACGATATTATAACTACACGGATTTCGATGAAAAGCACATGGAATGACCATGACATAGTATATTTATTTTTTGTCGGCTTTCGTGAAATTCGTGGTTTCCTGTGCCCTAAATATTATTTAGTTTTATAATTTTATTTAGCAATAGTCTTGCATTTGACCACTAACTCGCCTGATGATAAGCGAAGATCTGTTTAATCGTACTTTTTACCAAATAAAATGCTTAAAACTTTCACAAAATAATCAATTCACCCCCATAACCGCTAACTCACAGGCACTATTGTTAGTAAGTAATGTGTAATTAACACCAGCCTTTCCACAATACCTACTGTTGAGCTAGCGAAGTAGAATTGTACCGGAAAGCACAAATGGCCATAAAAATAGCGAATGGCGCTAACAACGCGCCTCACAAAAGGTAACCCTGACCCAATGGCGATAAGTTTTGTGCCTTAATTGTTCTTTTAAAACCACTATAACACAGTAATTGCACCGTTAGATGGCGGTTTCATTGTTTCTCTTCTAATTGTGGCGGGTGATTGATAAATTGATGAGAGGTTCGTTGATTGACGAAATGATAAGAGCCTTTATTTAAGGGCAAGTATATTTAAGACTAGTATGTCTTGTCTAGTGATCGCAAGCGCTACTGCGGAGTATCAGGTGACGGTGGTTCTATTCCAAGCTCGTGCAAAGTAGATTTTTCTCGGCAAACATTCAGTGCTGAGTCTACAATACCAGGCATCACCATGTTTCGCCGAGTTTCCTGCCCAAAGCACATAAAATAATCTAAGTAATAAGTACTAGTAAAAGGTACTTCTCAGTAAGACTAAGTCTTATTAATAGGTACAAAGTTGTACCTCCTACGCCTTTATCCAGATACTCTAAGTAAGCCATCAGCCAAATACCAACGTATTCCCAAAACAAAAGTACATAACTCTGAACAAATTACTTAAATCCAAACTCCATCTAAACAAAGTTAACACTGTATACCAAATGCTTGTGTTTTGACAATCAAGGCGACCAAAACACCGATACTGAAATTTAATTCCATCTTGATTGTGGTGTCTCAATTTATACCACGAGGCGGTACCGCCGCTGCCTCGCTGCAATTAAGGAGCTCAGCGTTCGTTCCCAAAGTCCCGCAAGTCGTCGGGAGCCGACAATAATTGAGAATATGCAACTGAAATGATCGCGATTTAAGCGCTTAGGGGCGTCGCACACTAAGCGGTGCAACGTAGCACTCGCGACTACGGAATTTGTGACTTTCCAAATAAATCATAGAATCTTGCAAATATTGATCATCATCATCATCGGACGGAAGACGTTCACTGCTGAACATAGGCTTCCTCCTTAGACCATCACGCCGAACAACAATCCCCATTTACATCCTTCGGTTGCCCATGTCTCTAACGATGTCCTCGGTCCACCTAGTGAGAGGCCTACCTACTGCGTCTTACGGTTCGTGGTTGCCACTTCAGAAATTTTCTTATTATCTTATCTTTTTCGAAATATATTGGAGTTGGCTTCCAATCCAACGGCTGTAGATGAATGCCAGTATCTGTAAGGTGACACTGTCTATCTGAAACCGTCTGACCTCCACAACCTACTTATTGGTTGGCACAAAAAAAATATGAATTACAACTGACAGGCCTGTTGGTCTAGTGGTTAGTGACCCTGACTGCTATGCCGGAGGTCGTGGGTTCGATTCCCACCCAGGACAAATATTTGTGTGATGAGCACGATCATTTGTTCTGTGTCTGGGTGTAATTTATCTATAATATGTATGTATTTAGAAATATATAAGTATGTTTATCAGTTGTCTAGTACCATAACACAAGCTCTGCTTAGCTTGGGACTAGATGGCGTTGTGTGATAGTTGTGGAATATTTATTTATTTTATTTATTTAACTTCAACATCTTTATGACTCTTAATATCTACTAAAATATAATTGATAATTGTTTGAGCAGAAACTTCACGAATTGAAGGCATTAATTTGAATATTGGTTCTAGCAGATGTGGAACCCTGTCATTGCTCGCGCCTCTAACTAAATGTACGAACCACTTTAACAATGATTGTCCTCCCATTGTTGCCGTGAAAGATTTAAGCAATTTGAGCGGTCGCTTAGTTTCTCACTTTTGTGATGTTTCCGGAGGTAATTAATTGGTGTGGGAATCTAGTACTTGGAATAAATGTAGATGTTTCGCTGTGAAAAGTTGTTAAGTTGCACTTATGTTTTCTTGTTGCTTTTGAGTGAGTTGGAGTTGTACATTGACTTTTGAATTCCCCGACATTGTTTCAACTGGATGTGGTACACTTTTAAACTTACATGACTTGCAGCGGCCTCTTGTTTGCTCGAAAATATCACATCCAAAAATTACCTTTCGCGAAACTGTGCTTCCTCCTTCCAGTCTGGTCGGCCATCGCCTACATAGCCTGCCGCGACCTCGCCTCAATGTGTCAAAGCACCAGTTTTGTGCTACTTTGGCCAACAGTTTGTCCAGCATACGGGAGACAGCTCCTGCCCAGTCGCATTTGAGTTAAGCAGCTTAGTAAGTGAGTTAAGCTTTTGAACAGAAGAAGAGGTTTGTCCAGAGTGAAACAGATCAGAAGAGAGAAAAAAATGCAACCCAGCCCTTCATTCTCTTGTCATATTTAATTTTATTTGATGATAACATGTTATTTTCTCCAATACTGGTCTATTAGTTATTTTGAACCTTACTATCCATTTGTTTCGTCTTTCCCTAATTTTATGGTCACTCAAATTCAAATTCAAAGCTTCTTACGACATTTCCCTCAAAGAACATAACCTACAATAATAAAAGTATATATAATTGAATAGTCAGTAAGTCTGTTTATTTGCGAGCGCTTTACTGCCCGTTGTCGAGCGCAGCCTAGCGTGGAAAGTGACCGCTTAAGCTCTGGTTGAGACCTAGTCGCCGCTTCGTAAGCAAACGGACACTTTGACAAATGTTCAGTAAATATTTGAACGAAACTTTAATTGTGATCTTTGTATACATCACGGTGTATATGGGGTTTGTGGCGATGCAGTTTGTGGTAACCAATGTATTTTACACCTTATAAAAATAGGAGAATATTGGATATGAGTTATTCGTAAACATAATTTCTTGTTATTGTAAAATTACGGAAAGAAAATAAGGAATGCAATAATATTTGATGAATTTCGGTATATTTATTTATTTAGCATACAATAGCAACAAATTACAATTTATCTGAATACGACAGTTTTATATCAATCTTGTATTTGAAATTATGGTACATTTCTCTACAGTCTGTAGAGGTCGTGAGTTGAACCAGAATACTAAATAATTAATAGCAAATCTGGCGGACTCTCTGGTCTTAAAGGAAAAGCCAGACTACCGTACCTTATTATTCAAGGAACAGCATTGTTAGATGGCATTCGGTTTAAAAACAAAGTCTGGAGAGTTTCCCGCAGTTAAATATGAAGACAGCATTTTCAATCCCACTTTTTTTAAAAAGACAAAACTATATTTAGAAACAATTACATTAGGATTAATCATACATTTAAAATTAATAATTCTAAAGCCACCTAATTAATTATAACATCAACAAACACCACATTGGATTCATAAATTAATAGATTTAATTAACAGTAACTAATTAATGAAAACAATAAACAGTGAAGCGGAATACAGTCCATAATTTTAATTTAACAATTCCAACTGCAGTTTTACACAGAAAATTCGAAAATACTCTTTTAACTTTACGTGGGTTGTTATGTACGAGTAAATTCGTGGACAAGGTACTACGAGTGTGTGGTGTGAACTCTAGTGGGGTCACATTTCCCCCCGACCTACTCTATCGCCGACATTATAAAAGGCCTTTGCTTTAATGCCGCACTTTACGTTCGCAACACATCCGACTTTTAAAAATTATGAAGAATATGTTCAGAAATTATTGAAAACATTCTTCTTACCACAAAGTAGAAGAAGCAGTTACGTTCAGAATTTAAGAATTTATCATGTAACATTCTTGTAACGCAGTTATTACTCGTAATTTATGAGGTAACTTAGCTGGTATGGTGCTAGAATGAATCTAAATTGAAATATAACTTGCAGGTATATCACAATTTAGTTTTCATTTTCATATTCATTACCTTGCAAAAGTGAGAGGTCCCGGTAAAACGCACTAACACTAAAATCTATTATCTTAATACCATTATCTCATTCGAGCGAGCGTTTTTCACGAGTAAGCAAAACTGAAATTGGTAGTCGGCCATTATTTTCATCCGCTTTAACAGGTGAATTACTCATGAGCGGCTTTTTGTGCCTATATTTTGGGGGAGAGAGGGGCGCGCTTAACGCGTCCTCGGGGCGAGAAGCCGAGCTTTGAGTTAGTGATAATCGCGATTTTCAACGCCACTGGAACAATGTTTGGCGTTTAATGATTTTTTATCGCGAGCTGCAGTTGTTGGCCGCGTGCTTTTTAATTTGAGACTTTTTATTAAGATTTATTTTTATCGTTCTTTTTTGTTATTTTAGCGAATTTCAAGGTTCGGTGGTGGAGCAGCTTTTATGAAAAGCAAAACGGTATCGGGTTTTAAAATCTTTTACATTATGCATTTTGCTTGTAAAGTCGATGTTGTATTGCTATTTTTCAGGTCATTTACTAACTTAAGTACATTCTTTAGCAAGTTACTAACACAGTAAACTCTAATCTGCAACTAAATCCAACTAGCCGTTACTAAGCAAAACTAACGCAAAAAAATAAACAACGCCTTATCCAAGTCCGTTTAAACATATAAGCGATAAAAACTGCCTAACTGCTATTAGTGAAGTTTCTAGACTTCTAAATACGATATTAGAAATGGTTATGTTTGAGTACGTGATATGGATCATCTACATGAGCAATTTTCTTCATAGGACTAACATCTTAATAGCAGCTGTTCCATATAATACTTGACTGTAATTTAATAGGTATATAGATAGATTCTTTTTCACAATCAACATCATTACTTTAAATAGCAGGTTCTACTACTCGATCGTTCTCCCTTTAGAGCAGTGGTGTCACACTGATTCTATAAAAACCACTCGCTACTCAATTCCTATTACTAGAGTTCCAAGTTGCCTTCTAAACAAGCAATACATACAGACGCACGGTCCTGTATTGTTAAAATTAAACGAGAGTACTGATAAGCGAAGTTCCCAGGTTGCTGTCAAAGGGCGAACGCGTTTTATCAACCATAGTTAGCGAGGAATTGATATCGCGTGCTGAAGTAGCTACTGAAACAGTGTGCGAAGTAAAGCAGGGTGCAGAATGTGGTTATTGAGTAAATAATGAGAGCGGAGACACCTTTTGGAGTTGGTAAAATCATAAAATGAGTCCTACCACTCTCGAAAGGGACTATCATGCTCTGACTTAAAATCTGCCTTGTTTTTCAGGTTGTCATTTGCGTTCCAGGCCTGTCATTTGTGTGGGCTAAGGTATCCTCCTTAGACAGTCCCAGGATCTTTAGTGTAATGTTGAGTAAAGTTGTGCATTTAAGCCACATCTTCTATTAAATTAATTAGAAAACGTCAAATAAATCATTCATAAAAAACTTACGTCACAGTTACACTCTTTCAAGAGCATTTCCATTTTCACTGCAAAACCATAAAACGAAAATGTCGTCGTCAAACATTTTCAAACGTCAAAAACACGAATCATAAAACAGTTTCTCTCCTCCAGAAGTCTCCAGCTCAATTTTTGCTACCTTGCGACAATTAGGAGGCGTCATGTGAACCGGGCTTTGGTGCGGCAACGTTCGCGGTCTGTAGCAAAATTAGTAAAGTTTATGCCATCATTATTGGCGTCGCTGTAACAAAGGGCCCCTACCTCCTTTGCCGAGCTTTGTCAACGTATAATTGCGCAGCACTCACTGCGAACAGAATATTGCTAATAGACGGATAAAGTTACCGTTATTTCAAGGCTCACTGTAATCCGTTTTTCTTTGTAAACTCAGTTTTGATGAAGGGTTACGCTTTTTGTTGCTGATGTGTGAATCCTATTTGTTCTTTCACATGTCGTATTACTATCATACCCGGATGATACCCTTTTTGAGATATTCGCAATAGAGCCAAAAAATACCTTCGCGAATCTAATGAAATACACGCACGTGCAATTTAATCTCTGTGTAAAGGTCTAACAACAAAGGGACGCTCATAAAAAGTAATGTTATCAATAGTGAACTATCCCGTGCTATTTAATATCCCTACCCATCCGAGCCAATAGGGGTTAAACTGACCGGTCGAATTAACCCTGACACACCCGGAACTTCGTCAACTCGACTTAACCCGTTGGAAGGTCGACTTTCAAACGACTGCAGTTGGTAAACTTCGGCGAACATCGTCAAAATTCGTAGCGACTACAATTTTCGTAACCGCAAATTACGCTTCTTTGAGCGAACCGAAGTGGGGGCGGAAACAGCCGAAGTCGCTTCGTTAGAGGTCGGGATTGGACCATTGTAGTTGAAGCTTAATCGCTACAGGACAATGGACAGTGATGTAACGTAATTGTCGCTAAATAGTCACTGTTAAATCGCAGAGCGTTGACATTGCGCGATTTTAATTGTTCCGAACGAAAGCGCAGTGGCTGCTGGATGCGTATCGCGAGCTTTTTTAAAGTGACCGCATTAAACTGTTTTATGCGTTGATTATTGTCGTTCAAATGAGGCGTTTCCCAACGAATGTCGAATTAAATTTTGTTGACGACCGCCTTTTATACTGTCGTAATTTTCGCGCAATGAATTTTATACTCGCGCTAATTTACAGCTGGATTTATTTTCGAGTTTGGAACGGTCGAGAGTGTATTTTTTCTAGAAAGTTAGCTTATATATTATTTAAATTCTAATAACGAGCTTCACAGGCAAACGGGCGGCGCGTGCAAAGCCCGCTAATTGAAACTATAAATATAAACCCCAACATTTTCCTCCGCTTCTATTTTCATTTCAGTTTTTTTTTCCATACCCACTGAATGGACGGTCTATGTAAGGAAACATTTCTAAAGTTTGAACTAGTAGTTGTTTGCCGTAACAACAGTTTCTTTATTTCCCACATTTTATTTCAGTTTTCCTCACTTAGAACGTCATCAGCAATTCTGAACAAAACGCACGAAATGAAGACACATGTGTTCCATTTAAAGTATATCGATATAAAACAACGACTCAATATATTGGAGCGTTATAATGCGCGCATCCGAATAAACTACCGGGTACTTTTCGTAGCAACACAGCAATGTACTTAAAACAACCTAAAAAGTTACTCAAAAGTTATGTTCCGCTAGAGTTCGCGTAGTATCGTCCCCGTATCCGTTTTGTTCCCCTATTCGCCGCTCGCCCCCCTCGTCCTCCGTTCGCCTGCGGGGGGAGGGTTCACGATAACCGCTTTTTATACGCATAATGCTCGGGATCTCGTGCTAAGCTGATAGAATTGTGGTGGAATCAGCAGGCCTTTTGAAGTTCTATTAAATTGTAACACTCGCGAGTTCGCGCCAACGCGCCCGTGAAATTGTGGCTTTATTGAAATGGCACGAAATTATTTATCTTTTTTGTGTGCGCCGCATGTGTGAGATGGAATTTCTAATTTAGAATTATAGTGGCGGTGTCTACGAACGTTTTAGAATATTAAATAATTCATGTTTAAACGCCAAAGTTTGTAATTTATATGACGGCAATTCGGATTCACTTCGAAGAATGCTTATGCAAATGCGCCTGTTATTCCTCGCGTCATATGGAGTATTTTAAAACTTTATCAAAGAATGTTGTATACGAAGATATTTAATAAAGTCTACGACTGGCTTAGAATAAAGTTAGTATGCGTAGTTTCTTAGAAAATATGTTTACACTATGAACAATAATAAAATTTAAAGTACGTTTTACGTAGCTCTTATTAACAATAGATCTAAAGTTTCTAAATTCAAATATTTAATTATAAACAGAGATAAACAAAAACAACACATTTCATGATAATAACAAAAAAGATTCATTCGTAGACTCGTAGCGGTCAATGTGGAAACACGCGTAGACACGTAGCACGTGCTACGAAAACCGTAGACATCGTAGCGGCCTCAAAACATTTCACAGAAGTCAAACATATGAACCTTTATTTATATTTACCTTCGATAAAGACTTAAGTTATTAAACATAACAAGGCGGTTAGTTCTAAAATTAATATAACTTGACCTTGAACTTTACTTTTCAAGACGCCAACTATATATATAACCTTAGGCTACTTGTCAACACACCTACACATACTACACACACACATGCACACAAGTTTACGTTATCACCTGTACGTTATGTTATGATAATGAAGCTTGTATCTGGCAACACCGTCAGTTGTTTGTAAACATTTTCGTTGAACACTCACGCACGGTAGATATGGGTACTGAAAATGGTAGAATTTTGTAGTAAAACTGTTGCTTTATAAAAGAGTTACGGAGCGATGGTCATGACGTATTTTCAAAATACAAGGAAGGCTATTTTTAAACACTGCTGCAAATATTTTTGAAGTGAAAACTTCTTTAACGGCGTTGTGCACTTTTTTGGAATGGGTAAAAAATGTTAAACTCGCGTCAGAACACGTGACCTGATCGAAAATTCGTAAGACGGCGCAGGGCGCTTGCGCGAATGTTCGTGTGTGTTTATTACTATTGAAGTTTTCACTTCTGCCGGCACTCCCAGAGTGCAACCCGTCGTTTTTTTTCTTATGATATCAACCCTGTTTAAGAAAGGAATTCATTTGTTAGTTCTTGATAAAGAATAATCTATCTTTTTGTCTTTCTTTAAACGTTGCCCCGCACTAGATTTTTCTCCTGTAGCACGTCATGGGTACGTATACAAAAATTTTAACTCACATGCACAAACACTTAAACCCAAAACAATTACTTCTCACAAACATTTGTTCCGTAGGGGAATCGAACACGTGACAAGCGGCGCAGCAGTCAATAGTTCAGTCGCTCGTATGGCACTCGTGGGCTGTAGCTGAAATTCAGCGTCAGGTAGCAAACTTGGTGGTGACACCTGGCATTATGCTGAGCTGACGCCCTTTTGGCATTAAAAGATTTGTTTTTTTTTTTCTAGCTTATATAGTTTTAAATTTTATGCCTTTCACTGTTCTAGCTGTACCGTTAAACTCCGTCTTAGCTTACGTTAATAATAGTTTAAGATAAACACAGTTCCCATCATCACCTGTGCTTTATAATGATAATGTCCCTCTTATCAATACCGCCAATTGTTTGTCTTCAATATCATTGAACACACACGCGTCGCCATAGATTGAGGGAAGAGCCACAAATAACCCTTTATGTTCATGTGTTCATTGCCTAATTGAAATCGTCGATAGATACTAGAGCAGTCACAACACTATCTTGTAGTGATGTGACGGAAATATCGACAAAGTGGTAGGTAATTGTAGAATGATTTACATATTAGCCGTCGTACCACAATAAGTTAAACATCTGTTTAACACTTGTCAAAAAAAAGTGTAATTGCAAAACGACCCTTACATCAACGTCAAATGCCGTTTTGCAATTGACAGTTTTTTTGGACAAGTTTTCAACAAATGTTAAACTTTATTGTAGTAAGACGGTTTATAGCGTCGAAATTTCATTCTACAATGAGTCTGTAAAACATATCGTCTTGCTAATAATGAAAAAGTGAGTAAATCTAATATACGCTTCATGTCAAATACTGGCTTAAATCTGCATCAGTTGATGTAGAATCCAATCACAAAATAATTAGGAAAGTCTACGCAAAAAAAAAATGCCTTTATAAAAATTGCAGAACAAAGTAGATAATGTATAGAGCGAAGAAATGATATTAAGTTTTCTTATGCACAAAGACAAAAGATTTTCTTTGAAACTTATGGAGTATTTCATAGAACAAGGTAATATAAAAAGCAATATAATTAATATTTCTTATTCACTTTTACAATGTTTACAACGTCAAGAAAGACGAAACTAAATTATTTCTGTATCTCTCCTAATATAACTGATACTGTTACATGAAATGTTAGCCTGTGTTATTCCAATGCTGGGCAAAAGTTAATGAATTCCAGAGATTTGATCCGGGGAAAATCTTGACCACTTGTCACTTGTTCTGTCTAGCTTGCTCAACCATCTTCTTTTGAATAACAATAAATAATTCTCTGATAGTCGTCTCCAATATTGTAGGCTAAGAAAATGATCATGATTGCTCTTTACTACGAGACTCGACTCGAAAAATAGGTTTATTTCTATTTAATACAACATATTTTTGGAATACAATATCCGGAAGCCCATTATTTATACAATTCCATTGCGTTCCAATAGTGGGATAAAATACACCATCAAATGACACAAAGGAAACTTAATATTCTCGTATATCGTCGTAATAGAAATCGATATAACAAATCTACAACAAGTGGCAAATCCCACTATAAATGTAATAGTAACAGAGAGCAGTTAGTATCGCGCGCCGGGCACCGTCCGTACATATTAGTGGTCGCCCGCTATAATTTATTTGCCGCAGTAAATAGGATTAGCAGCGGGAGCGCTGCACACTGGGTCATTTTTTGCGCCGCGCGGACAAAGCGCCTAGCGACGGGTGGCCGAAGATACCCACTGCGACCACTACCATGAGAACACAACGCCTGCACCATCGATCTCTAATGACGTAATTTGATCAACTGACAGCTTCAACTCACAAAAAAACTCCAAAATGTAGGACAGCGACGTGACAGGTGCCCGTAAAAGCTTAGAGATTGTGTTACGGTAAAGTAATCCGCGACCACCTCCACCAGTTTATCCAAGCTCTCGAACAAATAAAAATACTTATCACGTAAAACCACCCTCCTGGCTGTCGGGCCCGCCTCGTAAAACCAACTCCTGGCTAAGGTAATAAAATGTCGCGACCAATCAACGCTCGCCCGTACAAGGATTCTCAGCGATGGGATTTGTCTCTCACGACTCCCGGATAACCGGACAAATCTCACGTTTAAAGCGAGAGCCGAGGCGACGTCGCGTTGCGATTTTGAAATTAGAGCCAACGTGCGTTGGTTATACCACAAAAACACTGTATATGCATAAGTGATAAAGAAGGCGCGTAGAAACGGTACGTGATAACATTATTCGTGTGAAAAATGTATCGAACGGTACAAGTGGCGAATCTCGAGAGGGCCACATCCGAATAAATAAAGCCGGGGGTGCGGCGCGAACTTGCAAAAAATCCCCATTTACTGCGGTACCGGTGCGAATATAAAATATTGATCTCAACGGAAATTTATGAAAACATAAAAATGCGGAGGTGCGAAGGCGCGCCCTGATGGAATACCCATGTAGATACTTACCGCTGTCTTCTTGATTCGTTTCCGTCTACATTTCTGAGGGATTAATCTCGCGCGTGGTTTATATTATACGTACGTCATTTTCAGGCGTAAAAATTACGCCGCGTAATTTTCGAATCCCATTTTTAAAGCCTTGTTTAGGCTACATTCATGTCAAGAAATCAATTTAGGACACTTACATTATACACGTTGTAGGAGATCATAATGGCGTTTCGGTCAGAGAAAATTTTGCAAATGAAATTCCGCCAGGGAGGGATCTCGTCCGCTGGGTATACCCTCTCCACACCCGGTTATTGCCCATTTTTTATATAGAAAAGTCCGTTTTAATCCACACGGCGGCGGCGGTCGTAACTCATGCCTTTATTTAGTCACTAGATTACGACTAACAAGCCCCGCCTTATTTCTCGTTCCTTCTGTTCTAAATGAGGCAATTCGTAATTGAATTTATTCTCTAAAAATAGCGCGGTGCGGTTGCATTTGGCTGGCGTTCCAGCGCCATTTGGAAATGAGCGATTTCACACTTCACACTTGAAATGGTAATAGGTTAACCGTGTGATTACTAACTTGGATTAGCGCATGTAGCCGAGCTGCCAGCCTAAATTTAGTGCGAAATCTGGGTAGATTACTGACATTGATGCGCCCAAGTACGATCTTGTTCCAAATGAACTTAGACAGAACTAAACGAATTACACATCTGTTACGTCTCTAAAATGTGGTCTTCATTAATCAGATTAAGTTACTGAACGTTTAGTACGACAAATTTATGAATGCTGAAACCGACCTACGAAATATATGTTTTAAAATATAGAGAATTGATTTTAAATAGTTCTACATTTTGGTCGTACGTTTTTTCCTGGATAGCAACACTAAATCCGCGTCCATTGCAACTGCGCTGGCTTGTCAACTTGACGTGATGGATGACGTCATTAATTCCTCCACGTGATCGAAACAAAATGGCCTCCATTAGGGTTGCAACAATGCATATAAGAGACAAAGCATTACTCGGCAACCCTTGGACGTGTCGCCCCAGCGATATCTTTAACACATGTGCTTAGCCGGAATCCGAAAATAAATAGATTGTGGAGTCGGTCCCAAAAAAATGGTACAAGGGTCATCAATCCTTTACGCGTCTGCATCAAATATGTATACATAAGCGCGCAACAGCGACGCCGAACGAATCGCAACATGACACATTCTCAATATAACCCTCATAAAAAGGTCCGATAAAATATGGAGAGTAACGGATAGTGGGGAAAAACTATTACTGGGGTCTTAGAAGGAATGGATTCGGGGTCATCGCATTGTGTCATCTTCCATATCGAAGGGCCATCGTTCGTCAATGTAACATTCGGACCCGTTAGGCCGCAAGATGGATGGGCCCGGAAAGGCCCGTGGGCCTCCGCACTGTTTGAGTAACGCCGGCAACGTTTACATTTGTAAATGGGTTTTAAACTGAAGTGCTCGCTTGACCGTCCGGTGCTCGATATATTTTTTCTACGCCCACGCATACCCCGTATGCTTTTTGTCAAATGTTTTGCGCTGTCATTTACATAATATACGCAATTAGATTAATGCCACAATGCGATACTAATTAATTAATTGTATCCTGTGCTAATATTTGTACTGAACCATAACAGCCGAGTTTATTATTAATACTGTTTGCTTGTGCGTTTAATTTAATTAATTGCTTAGTACAAACCCTTCGTTCTAAGTCTGGCCAGAAACACAATCATTGTGTGTGAGTGTATGATGTGTAATAATTGAACGTATAAATCAAAATGACATGTATTTAATCGCGATTCCCCGCGAACCCTACCGGAAGAGGCTGAAGGGTACTGCCTCGTCTTTGTCGAGAAAAAAAATGTTAAGAAAAGCGACCCTCGCTAATGCACACAGTATCTATCAGTATCTATTTGGGTACAAAGGGCTGTGAGTATGCTTGACCTCTGTACATATAGAATGGGTCGCCGGGCGTTTGTGTTTCCGCGAATTTAGCGAGTAGCGCTTATGTGGAATTAGGTTATTTTATACTTTTGAAAGCATGAAGCCTAAAGTAATCCGCTTTGTAAAGTTGCTCCAAAGACTCGTTCGTCTCTTTTATATTAAAAAGTTGGAAAGGATTATTCAGTTCCAGTCTTCGAAGTCGAAAGTAAGAGTATTTACCAATAAAAGTATCGTGACTATTTATTATCTGCTAAGTTTCTAATGACATAAGATTCTGCAACAAAGAAAAAATAAGTGTGGCACTCTGGACCTGCCGCGGTAAAGCTATTGCATAGCATTTTTTATCAACTTATGCAATAATAATTATTTCATTTATATAGAAAAAAACAAATAAATTATCGCCTACCGGGAATATTTAGAGATATATAGAGAATATCGTCCCATCCTTGCTCTATGGGAAGTTACTCTACTAATTACGCTATGGTCAGCCACGTCAATCAAGTGAAACGTCAAAAAATTCATTCAAATTTCACGCTGACATGACAGATGTGACAGTGACAGTGCTAGGTTTATCTTCGTTACGGAATTGCTTGATTCGGTCGCCGTGCTCAAAGCCCACAATAAAAGCTATGCCTTATGCTTGGCCTTAAACTATCCTAGCTGCTGATGAAAAAAGAACAGTTGAAAATATACGTTATTTTAAAATTGTCAAGAATAAACACTAGGAGATACACTGGCACTAATTAATCAAACACTAACGCAACCACGCGCTTAGCGACGAGGCCGCAGTGGCACAGGGTGACAGCGAGCGCACCTGTCAACGTCACGTCAAATCCCACCGCGGCCGCCATTTTATATCGAAATGCAAATAACCTCACAAATCGAGGGTGTAACGCGATCCGTCCCGAGGCACCCCGGAACAGCTGATTTATTTCATACGCGATATGATTTTGCCGCAATTGAGAGCCCTCTACCGCCGTGCGGCAGTATATTATATCGGTTGCATCACGAGGTGTTAGCTGTACACAGATTTTTTACAAGTGAAGGGTTCGTAACCAATTACGCAAAGAAAACGCATTTTTTGTACGCACTGTTATAATGGCACTTGTCTGCGGTTGGGCGCGTGGATAAGCCACTCAGTCGGTGTCGAATGCCACTCAAGATTCAAGATGGCGGGCGCTGCAACGCGCGTTGACAAATGCGCATCGAGCGCTTCTGCTGTCATTTGTTTATTTTTTCATCAAAAGAGGCCGAATAATTAGCTAGCGGTGACGGCAGATTAAATTACGAATCGGAACACTGCGTAACCGAGACTCCTTTTTTACGGTAAAATCTTCTCAAAACCGACTTTTATGGATGGCAATTTTAACATTAAACTGGTGCAGCCCTGTATAATAATGTTGTTAGCGTACAATGGAACGGCGATAAAACTGAAAGCTTTCGAATTTTAGTGTTGATATTAAAAGTCCGCATTATTTTGCGCATGAAATTCGACAGTGCATCACTAACTACACAAATGAGAACATACGAGCAGATATCGATACGTTGATACGGTACCAAGGGGATTATTGGAGGATAGTTATCTGGGTAAGAAACGTCCATCACTGGGGTAATTTGGATATATGCGAATCCCCTCTGGCCTGGTGTAATCGGGTAAGCTCAATGACCCGCGTGGGTGTGCGCGGGACGGGGCGGGGGTAGGTGCGATCATCAATCTCTATCAGGGTATCGCCGTCGGCGAAGCTCGCGCTTCCGTTCCTGAAAAAAGTGGCGACGAAAAATATGACCGCGTCCATACTGGACATGTGACAGTATGACGCGCCCGAAAACATTCCTATAACATATGCGTGATTCCCCTCTAGACAAGGGGAATGCGGATTAAGCTTTGACAAATACCTTACGAAGTTTTTTGAAAGCTTCATACATATCTGCAGACTAAACGGTTGACGTCATGAAGGTACTCAATCAAAAATAATTGAGCAGAAATAAATATAACTCACGTTTATGGTTTTTAATAGCGCTACATACTGTGTCTCCCAGTTACAGCACTGCGGTTGTTATCTTCCGCCATTGATTACGCGCATCAAATTACACAATCGTACACAAGCAATTACACAAAACATTAACTCACAACACCCAATCTCGTTTGTGAATCGTTCATTAGCGGAAAGGGGGATCGGTAGAAATGGAAACTTTTGACAAAAGTTAAGACGTAAACGGCAAATGAATCTGCATTATTCCAACACCCCACGCCGGCGGAGACGTCTCGACGCCCGCTCCTCAGATAAGACAATTAAATAACTATCTCGGCCCATTTATCTGTCGGAGTTTCGTTTTGTTTGTTTCTATTAAGCGTAATTAATGCCTCCGCGGACGGGTAAAGGTTAATGAAGTCGAGCCACCGCCGGTTATCGGACATCTGACGGGCTCAACTGGAATCAAATGTTCGCAGCCCGCCGTCGATTCTATTGTGCGCGACTAATAAACATTCTTGGCTCGCGGACGGGCCGAGGACTCGCGGACACAAAGACGTCTCCGTCCCCGCAGTACACTCGGCTGTAACGAGCTATGTCAACAATGCACGGCTATCCACTAGCAACGCACTCATTCCGTTCTGCCGACTTCGCACCTCGTATAATATCGTGAGGAATTTCCCAATTTCAACACCCTTCTAAACGGACGCGATGACACCTATGAATCTAAGTCGCACTCGGGATCTCGCGCCGAAATCCATCGACGGGTATCAGTCACGGACGTAACTGCATTCTTCGGTAGACAGCTAATTTGGCCCCCCATTTACGTGTAAGTAGAACATCTATCACGGCGCCTCGGCATTTCTTCCAATTTACCGAGTACTCGTCTATCGAAAGATTCAATGAATGATAACGAGCCTAATAAATACGGAGTCGGCTCCCCAAATGGCTGTAATTAATTTAATGGATTTAGACAAAGAAATATGTACAATGAGATAGTGAGATTAATGATGGCGCTGCATATTGTTTCAAGCATTAGTTAGTTGATGTCGAGTCGTGAAGATATCCAGGCGCTTGTGCCCACTGGTGTGCCGTGTAACCGGAGCCGACCGACTGCTCTCGGACGCTTTATTTTTTCTCCATTTACTTGTAAACACTAATGAAGGCTCCCGAGCGAGGCTTCTAACGAGCTCTAACGTTGCACTTTCTGTTTATTATCAAGTCTGTAATCTAACATCCGAAGGTACTTGAACTAACAGACCTCGCTACAGCACTTGGGTACAAATTAACAGACCCAATTACTACTCTCTACTGAAAATATCTATATACCATACCTACATATACATTGCGCCTACTATCAGTAAACGAATGATTCAATTCAATTCATAAGTAAAAGATTAAAGTTCACTTCTGCTCGTAACTTACTTCGTAAGTAAGCTTTCTATGTCAAATACCACGATACCGCACGTCGAATTCTAATAAGATTAATGTAAATTTATGTCCTGAAAGTAAGTAACTTTGTTCTGCGGATGTTTGCTAGACAATACATTAACATAACTGCCCATAAAAAGCCTTAGTTCAACCCCGTGTACAACTACGAGTCTACGAGAAGGGTTCCGTATACTGGGTTGTTATATCACAAAATCAGCGCAACATAAATTAGTGGACAGGTCGCGTGACGGACCGACTTAGCAACATCGTCTCCTTATCGTCGTCCGGAAACCACCCGGCTAACCTCTCTCTACATCCCTAACACTTAAAAAAAACAACCGTAAAACCAACTGCAAAGAACTCAAATTCTCTTAACGCTAC
This sequence comes from Agrotis puta, assembly GCA_943136025.2. Classification (NCBI taxonomy): domain Eukaryota; kingdom Metazoa; phylum Arthropoda; class Insecta; order Lepidoptera; family Noctuidae; genus Agrotis; species Agrotis puta. Next base: position 3,652,503 of record OW964176.2, on the reverse strand, counting down.
CAACTATATTACACAACGAAACAACCAATCTCAACTCTATTCAAGCAACTATACGGTCCAAATCCTATTCACGACAATAGGAATAGTCAACAACAAATAAGGCAACATTGCCAGTATGTCAACATAAATAAAGCTGAGTGTCCTTTAACGAAGCAGACGTTGACGTCGGGACACTAATAAAGACCGTACGAGACAATGTCGACTCTAAAGCTTTTGTGTTAAAATTGAGATTAGTTACGTTAGCAGAAGGGGTAGTAAATGAAGGTTCGCATTTAGCGGTCGTGGTGGTAGTGATATGGGTGGACTTCCTTTGTCTGGTAATCTTATCAGCGTGGCAGCCGGCCGCCGCGTCTTGACATGATACATTGCGCGCGCTATACATTTACATTCGTCGCCGCTCGTAACAGCACGCACATGGAAGTGCGCCATCACGATTTAATCGAACACTACACTTGTCGAATATGCTTAAAGCGTTATTTGTGCAACTGTTTTACAAATTCAAACCAATGCGGGAAGTTAATCAATCAATTTTAATAGAATGAATCCGTCTATGTACCGTAGAGATAAGCTTATGTATACAGCATTGGGCTCCGGCCAACCGTGAGCCATCGATTAAAATGTACGCGTAATGTCATTACGCAAGCCCATTCCACTTGTAGCGGGAGATAGCGGCGGCCTTCCTTTCCCAAACTGCTGAATTTCGTTAATGCCTCCGAATTTTTCGATAATGCTTGCTAAACCTTCCGATACCGAAACGTAAAGGAAATTATAAGAAAACCCAATTCTTCAACGACGTAACAATAAAAAATACGCTTTGAAATCAGATCTATTGAATATCAAGTACTTTCATTTTATAGATTGTATAATGGACGGAATCTCTCGGAAGACAGTTCCCGGCCATCAGAATGTAAGATCCACAAAAGCCCTCGTGCTCGATCCCTTTGCAATCGCAAAACTTTGAATACACCTCTTTCGACTATCGAAAAGTTCCCGATAATGGATTTGTTCGAGCACTCGATTGTTCAACGATGAATGGGTACTAATTAAAACGAAGTCACGACGACGCCGGACCAAGTTCCCGATTGTTTCCCAACTATAAATCGCAGCGCCGCTCTCTCATATAAATATTGCACGGGTCCAACTTTGGTGCTAAATTTAAAATCGAAATTGGGTAATCGACGCCATCGAGAACGTATGGTTTAAGTGTTTTTACCGAACAACTATTCCAAACTATCGATTTGTACGTATCTAAATATATTTCTCCAATATTAATCTACGTAAATAAGGATTCTCTTGTATGTTCTCAATTCGAGTTAGGATCAAGATTAAGGGGTAAATTCTAAATTGCTTCGGGAATGTTCATGTAACGAGTTTAAGATTGTGAGCACGTGTTGCCGCCGCGTCTCTTGCCTTCAGAGATTGCCCAAATGTATCTCGTTTCTATCGGTGTGCGTCTTACACGTGAATGTGCTTTACGTCTCATACATCAACGTCACAGGTTATGAAACTACCTGGAGAGAGATATACAAGACAATGCCTTGCCAACATCTGCGCCAAATTACTTTCTTGTGTCATAAAGTAACAGCAATCTTCCACCAATAGTCTTGAACAAATAGTAAAAAAGCTGAATGTTAATCTTAGCCGGCATAATGGACAGGGAATTAACCTCTCTAGCGAAGCTTACTGGCGGGTAAACCGCAGTTACTCTATTACAAGTCGGTCTGTTTCTTTTCCGTTTCCAATAAGAAATCACGTTTGTTCGGGCCGAGCTCGGCCGCAAATGAGCCGAAACACACCCCCTTTATCTTCCAATAAGTAAGCGAGCTTTGGATTTCTTCGGGAGAAAATACGGATCCTAAACGGAAAATAGGAGATCGGATGCCAGATGGCTCGAAAAATATAAAAATAAACGAACCGGAATATGGATAGTGGCCTCTATCTGATTGTTATTCAGTTTTATGCATAGTGTAGTCTCAATAAATAATATGGGATAGTAAAAGCGAGCGCCGAAAAGTCTGGGTTGGCTGTAAAAAATACCGATTTCCTTGCGTAAACAAATTCAAAAAGGACCAATCAGGACCTGTATGTGGGAGGCAATTTTGGCAAAAGTAAAAAGAGAGAAAAAAGTGAGTTTGTTCCGGGTGCGCAGCGACAAATCCCATGACAGCATTCAAAATCGCGTTCCCTTTTTAAAGTTGAGACGATTCGCGTAACGAGTGTCGAATTCTCCGAGCCGTGGGCCCCTCAGTAGACGAAGTGCCCCCGGAGGTGCCTCGGTAATTACCAACCATTACAGACAAAGGACACGACTCGTCCGATTACCATAATTCCCAGGCCCCGAGACGGGATATAAATGGGCCACATTTTGTAGTAGCACGACGACTGACGTGTGTATTAATGACTATGCTTGTCCTCCTAAATTAGGTAAGGGATTTGGTGATTTAGTTTTTTCTTCGGCTGCGGCGACGGGATGGGATGGATCGACCGTTCAGTTCGCTCGACTTGGCGCATTTGTCCTTAAACATCGGCCCTCATAACAAATTACCACGTTTAGAAAGTGCTTAGTGTTAGTTGTAAGGTATGCCATGAAATGTTGTCAACAACCCACTGATTAAGTTACATAGGACTCTATGGATGGTGGTGTCAGGATCAACATATACCACTTAAGAATTTTGAAGAATGAGTTGAAATTTGTAACACAAGAATGTAACTTAAGACATTTAAGGTAGGATTTATATGATATACCATACTGAAAATAAATTATTGCACATATTTATCACTTCTAATTATTTACAGAAATTAAAAGATCTATAAATAGCTACCTACTTCAATGTAAAGTACTCCAGATTATAGTGCGCTTTATGAAAGTTCAATGAAACTCATTAATCTCTAATTGCTAAGAAAAGAATGGTCTCAAAGGGCGAGACCACAAAAGGCGACTGACGATATTGTCGAGAAGTTCACCATTTTCATTTCGGTAGTGATCGAGAGGGTGGGGGAGATCGATCGCGAAAAAAACAACACAAAAACCCTTTTAAAATTAATTGAGTTTTCTTGCGGCTACATCGGGTGGTACAATAAATTAATTAACGCTCGAAGGAATCCTTAAAATTCGTAGAGGATCAAAAGTTGGATGTTATGGCGGGCCGATAAGAGGCGTCGAGGGCGCGGGGCCACAGATAATACTTCGATTTTCCATTAGCTTATATTAGCGATGGGAGAGTCCGCCGCACCCGCGGTTACACCAATAGCTCCCGATCTAATATATTTTCCTTATAAAGAACGGCCGAAACACGCGATCTTTGATCCATTTGCATGAGCCTATCCACGGTTATTTGTTTACGAGCCATTACGGTGAGCAATATTCGCCCCTAATTGAATTTCAACTTGTAAATTTTCGTGGATAGAATTAATTAAATTTTTCCCTGTGCTAATGCCTCCGCCACGACCGCTGGAGCATGCTGATTAATTTTGTAAAAGCCTTTAACTTTACAAATAACGGCATTTGATAAAAGATTATTGGTAATAGTAAAGACCAAGTTCTGCTTTGTTAATTCCACTGGATACAAGAAGGGACTCTAGGTTTTATACTAAAATATATTCTTGTTTGGCCTTCCTGTCGTTCATGAGACGCTGAGTTTGTAATTTTTTCTTTGTCTTATCAAACTACCGGCCTCTTTGTTATTTTTCTTTTTATTGACGAGGCAAAACTGCCACAAGCGTCCAAGATAAAGGCTGGGCTTTATTTATCGTAACTTTTAAAAGGGTTGTTTTATTTTAACAGCAATAAACCTGCGAGTGCTTGATTTTTTTCATTCGTTTGTTCCGATTCTCGTTATTGTTTGAGCCTTATTTTTTGTATTCCAAAGTTTCCAACGACTTCCAGTGTAAGCCTTGTTTGATTGCATTGACTTTGTTAAACTTGAGTCAAAGTTATGAAGAAGGATAATCACCTTTATTAAAGAGTGTACTTTTCGACATCATGTAAATTACAAAAGGAAATTAGAGTGGTTTGGTGTATGAAGTATAAAAAACAGAACGATATTTGCCGTATTAGCCGGAGATATTTTGTGACGTCACGTAAATCCAACATTAACTCTCTTCCACCAGTTTTCTTCAGCTTGCTTCGTTCCTAATTTTCATCTGTCTCTCCTCAGGGTGTCTCTTGGAAGGGTCGCGTCTCCCGCCCGATGTGCCGCCTCGCAACCCGACCATGTCTCGCCTGAACGGTCGCATCACCGGTAACCCTGCGGACCTGGGCGATTTCGAACCCTCCTGCCTCGTGCGCACGCCTTCTGGCAACTTCTACGTGCCTTCAGGTGAATGTTAGAACCTTTTTGACTTTTTTATTAGGTTAAGTACACACACAACACATCAAAATATCAAGTTCAGTGTTTTCCAAAACTATTAGCATACGTATTAATATTCTTGTTAGTGATCGAAGTGTAAACTTAAATTTTGTTTATACTTCCAGGATATCTTAGTTGAAGATTTTTGCTAATAAATCTTTAGACAATGAATTATCTTAAAATATTGATTAAATGATATTATTAATAATGTTATAAATGTTATTTTATTTTATTTTTAAACGCACTAAAGCCTCCGAAACATTAACATTTTATTAAAAAAAAAAAAACTTTTTTAAGTCATTTGTCGTTTTAGTATTTCAAAGAAAACACATTAACGTATCAAATCACAAAGTCGCTCCAAACAGCACATCCTAACCTTCATCTAATTTCAGGGGATATTCAAAAGAATCCGTCTATGGACTACAAGTCGAACTCATCGTGTAGTAGTCCAGGCAAACCAGAGAAAAGCACGTTAGAAAGAATGGAGCGGTCAGACAGACCGCATCCGACCTTCGGTACCCCTGTGCCAGTCCTTCCGGTTCGGAACAACCTTCGTTCTTCGAACTTTCCTTCGGCCGGTTCACGGTTTCACTTCCGAAAAGGCCTTTCATCGAGGTGCTCCTGGAAATGCACCGCTATTGTATTTATAATACTCTTCGTTCTATTGTTAGCTATCGCGTCTTATATGACAGGTGAGTTTTGTAGTCTATTACAACGTTTTTTTTATTATTATTAGGGTTTTATACCGCAAGGTGTTGTATTCGAATTTTTATATTATAACCGAATTGAGTCCTTGAAATAAATTTCTCGTCATGACAGCTTTTATATCAAAGAGACCGATTTCTTGAACCATATTTAATGAGATTATAAACTGTCTAAAACTTTTGAACAACAATATTATCATTACGTGACATTCTCATTTGAATGTTGGCTTATTACGTTGAGTGTGTGCTTAAGTCTTATTGTTATGTTTTGTTCACAGCGTCTTATTTTGTTAACTGGACTTATCAAAACCCCAAATCATGTACAGTAGTCGTCGGGGAACCAACAGAAGTGTTTCCGGCGTCAAAAGCAACATCACTGGAGTTCGCCAACAAAACTATGGCGAGGCCGCATCAAAGCTTGCCAACCATAGGCACAGGTAAAGAGGAACATCTCTCCCGTCACCGTAGAAGTGTAGATGTAGTAGATGGGCATGCTTCTTCTTTACCACAATCTGTTTCTTCCGAGGATTCTTCCACCGCTGTAAATATGCATGATATAACAAAGCCTTCTGTGAACACTGTTAGCTTAGTGCATGGTGTGGCAGAAGACATCACTACTCAGCAGGACGAAGAAAAAACCGAGGGTTCTAACAATGCTTTTGTGTCTAGCAATAATGATAATGTGTCGGTTAATACTGATGATCTAACAACAAATAATCGCGGGATACCTACGAATTCCAATCCTACGATAACCTCGGCGACCATTGCTTCGACAACGGCTGAACAGCCCACCACAACAACAGTAGTATCAACTTCTACTACTGATACTACTACTACCGTTTCTACTACTGCCAGTTCTGCCCCAGCTGCTGAAATAACAACTAAAGCAACTAATTACGTTAGCAGTACAACTACTACAATACCACCTAACACTGAAAATGAAACTCATGTAGAACATCCGCTCGAAATAAATGAGAAAGTTAATACTCCTATAAAGGCTGAAGAAACACCAATTAGAGATAACATTGCATATGAGCCTGAAAATATGCAAGGTGATTCATTCCCATTGATTCGGTCGTATGGTTTAGAAAAGCTTCAGTTCTTCAAAATCCAAAACCAATTGGAGCAAATTAAAGAAGTGCTTCATATATATTCAAATGACTCTTCTAATACAAATAATGATTTGGAAAAGTTTCACTACGATAGTGAAAATAGTGGTTCGAAAACCACAACCACGACAAGCACGTCTAAAATTATAACGACTGACCCAGTAGTTCAGGTAACTGAAACTACAACAACTACACCAAAAACTGAAGCGTCTTCAACAACTAGTTTTACAAAAAATATTGTAACAGATGAACACGTAACAAGAAACTTTGTAACTAACCCTGTAAATAAATTCACTACGCACATGGAGCATGTAACCACAACACCAACACCGAGTGTTACTAATGATAGACTTACTACAACAACTACCACTGAGGCAGCTCCTGAAGAAGCTCCAACTGTGAATACTGTTGATACCAAATTCCCTGATGTGTCTAATCCTAAACATGTGTTGATTAACCTGACGATTTCTGCGGATAATGCCGAGAGCTCATCATATAAACAGCTTTATTCTTTAACATTGACCGTTCCAACAGTTGGAGACTCAAATGAGATACCAACAGTTAAAATAACTCCAATGGATTCAGAACCAACCCAAGCTTCGCATTTTAATAAACCTGTTACTTTAGAAGGTTCTACGAAGGTCAACAATTCTACGAAAGATGATAGCGAATTTGGAGGAAGCTGTGAATGTTCATGCCCAGCTTGCATAAGCAATGCCACTGATGATTTCTATGATGAATTAAATGAAAGTGGAACTACGACAGCATCTCCTAAATCTGATTCGTCTACTATAACTGATCAGATATCAAGTACTGATTACGAAGACCTAACAGAGTCAACAACTGAGGATTTAAGTAAATCGTCAGGTATGACGGAATCAGAAACGGTCACATCTACAGATTCTGCAACAGAAACAATAACTGAAATTTCTACTACGACAGCAAGTAATTCCACTACAGAACGCATTGAGTCCACAACAGACTCTACAACTGAAACGGAAATTCTGAGTACAACTGAATTACCAAAATGCGTTTGTCCAAAAATTCAGCCTCCACCCATTCTTATACTAGAAGGTGAGGTTGACCTTCAATAAAAGTCAGAGATAACTTACTAACGGTCACCAAATCCATCACGACTTAGGGGTTCTCTGTACAAATGTGTCTAACAAACTAAAATGCATGCTCATCACTGGTTGCAAGGATATTTTAAACATATTATAGCATCATCTTTTTCTGTTGCATGTGCTTTAATAACACGTAAACAAATGGGTAGTAGTTAGTAAGTAAATATAAGTAAATACTGTTTAACAGTGCGTACGAAAACTCATCACATTATCGCATGAATATTTTAATATTATGTAAAATTTTAATATAAAACTAACATCTTAATATTTTCTAGGTGCGCGAACGTTCCCAGCGCAAACATTTCCACCAGATGGAACGACGTTCAAACAAATTACTTTAGGTGAAAAATTATCAAAAGAAATCCCTCCATATAGCTACTGGAATATGCAGTTTTATCAAACTCAAGCCAGTTACGTGAAGTTCGACTACATGATACCCCGAGGGGCTTCCATAGGCGTATACGCGAGAAGAAATGCTCTACCGACACACACACAATATCATATCTTGGAAGTTCTCAGCGGTTTCAAGGCGAGAACAACGAGAACTTCACATGTAAGGATTAATCATTATAAAAACAAATTTGAATATTTTGTATACAGGCAACATAAAGCAAACACTTTAAACTAGGCCTTTAATTTACAGCCTTCGATAAAGAAAGAAGTAACACACTATATGGAGCAAGGTCATTGGTTCTTATCTCTATATAATGATGATGGCGACCCACAGGAGATCACTTTCATTGCAATGATCGCTGACGAAATGACGCACAACTGTCCTAATGGATGCTCAGGGAAAGGAGAATGTCTTATGGGTCATTGTCAATGCCAGGCTGGTTTTGGTGGCGACGATTGCAGTAAAAGTAAGCTGAACATAAATACTATTATTTATACTTTTAGAATCTAAAGAATGTAAATATGAGCAGAAATTCTCTTTCAAATATGTAATACAAGTTTGGTACCGAAACTTTATATTCCTATTTAATTTTCTAGGTGTGTGTCCAGTCTTATGCAGTCAACGAGGAGAATACATCAACGGCGAGTGTCAATGCAATCCTGGATGGAAAGGCAAAGAATGTTCCCTACGACACGACGAATGTGAAGTCCCAGATTGTAACGGCCATGGACACTGTGTCAACGGAAAATGTTCTTGTGTTAGAGGATATAAAGGGAAGTTTTGTGCGGATATCGACTGCCCTCATCCAACTTGTTCCGGCCATGGTTTCTGCATCGAAGGATCCTGTATATGCAAGAAGGGCTGGAAAGGGATTGACTGTGCGACCATGGATAAGGATGCGTTACAATGTCTTCCAGACTGCTCTGGTCACGGCACGTTCGATGTTGATACCCAGACCTGTACTTGCCATGCTCGGTGGTCTGGTGATGACTGTTCCAAAGGTATGTTTTTGTTTCACAGCTCTATAAGTATTTTGCAACCATACTAAATGTAATTGGTTTTATGATTGTTTTACAGAGATTTGCGATCTTGATTGCGGTCTTCATGGAAGATGCGTTGGCGAGTCCTGTGTCTGCGATCCTGGTTGGACTGGCGAATTCTGTACTTCCAAGCTGTGTGACGCTCGTTGTAGTGACCATGGTCAATGTAAAAATGGGACTTGTCTATGTGTGTCTGGTTGGAACGGTCGGCATTGTACACTGGAGGGCTGTCCGCGAGGATGTGCCGGACACGGACAGTGCAAAGTTGCAAATGACGGTCAGTGGTCCTGCAAATGCTTCGATGGATGGGATGGACCGGATTGTACGACGCTCAAAGAACAAATCTGCGACGATGGCAAAGATAATGACAAAGGTATATGCTGCTTCGATGTACTCCAGGATTGTATAATATAGACCAAGTTATAATATTAACATTAATCTATTATGTTTAGATGGCCTGGTCGATTGTGAGGATCCAGAGTGCTGTCTAAGTCCGATCTGCAAAGGTAGTCAACTCTGCGTGTCTTCACCGAAGCCCACAGATATTCTCCTTAGGAAGCAGCCTCCAGCCATCACAGCGTCTTTCTTCGAACGGATGAAATTCATAATAGACGAAGGTAGTCTCCAAAACTATGCAAAACAGGAGAACTTCAACGAAAGGTGAGTGCTTGGATGTTCGGTGTTATCTGTTAGGGTTAAGCGTTAAATTATAACTAGCTAATATTTAGTTTGTCGGCTAATCCTAAGCCGACGAGCTCCGTATAAATATTTGTTATATAAGATACGCAATGTTGTGCCCCAGTCAATCCCATGTTTTATTTACATTATAAGAGTGTACCACAATGCTTTCTTTCTTTTCTTACACTTATATGGACCAAAATGTATTTATTTGTTATATTGATATCGAAGAACAAAACTCTGGAAGGTCATCACTTGCATGTGATATAAGTATACTAACGTCGCTGTTACTAACGTTTCCGAGCTTCCTTGTTTCTAAATTAATATTATTATACACAATAATAATACTTACTCATTCTGTCATTTCTCTCGGTTTTTCTAACGCTGCGCAGTATGTTTTGGAACCACTTCAATTCGAGGTAAGACTTGTGAATCGAACGTAGGATAGTGTTTGTTTAACTTAGAGTTTATCTACAAGTTCTATATATCCTACATTATATACATATGTATTTAATTGGCAACATTATATTATAATTATTCTATGTATCTGTGTCATGCATGTTGTGCTACTATAGTGTCTAGCTACCTACTATTGTGTCCTGTGAATTTGTGTTCGCTTTTTATTTAAATGTTTGTAATAATATTCTGTCTGTCACAAAAAACATCATGTGAAAACTTTTATAAACATATTCATTACAAAGTTAACATATATATTTAGCCCTTAGAAGCAATCCCAAGATCTCTTTGATTCACTTCACCAATTATGATCTGAACGAAATTCTTTTCAAACATCCAACTTCTTCTAATCCCCTAGATATTCACCATTTGTATAATAGACAACTTAGATCACATGTAATGAATATAACTCCACTAGCCCCATGTAATTTTGAACTAGTCTTTCACACATAGAACCTAGAAAATCCCTTTATAAAGAACAACCAAACACCAACATTGGTACATATCACCAATCAATAGTTTCCACAAACCAAGCTTACCGACAACATTGATCGCCTTAACCAATTTTAAACCTAATACTAATAATTTTATCACCCGAATTGGCAGTCGATCAGCGGTAGTCAGAGGCCGAGTGGTCACCTTACTTGGAACTGGTCTGGTTGGCGTCAGAGTATCAACTGACACGCCCCTCGAAGGATTCACTCTGACAAGAGAAGATGGATGGTTCGATCTGCTAGTCAATGGAGGAGGTGCTGTAACGCTTAACTTTGGAAGGGCGCCATTTAAAAGAGCGACGAAGGTCGTCTATGTTCCTTGGAATGAGGTAATTGCATTTTTAAGTGAAAACTTTTTTAGCATCTTTTTTTCGTGGGTATTGAATGCCGTTATGATTGGCTGTGTAATATTCGTTTGGGTCAAGTTGGGTAAAACCAGAGTAAGGCTGCTTTTCCACAATAACAATAACAATAATATAGTACATTTTAATTATGGTACAAATTAAAATAGTTGTACATCGTATTATTATTAATTTCGCCTTGATGAAGTTTCCACTTCATCAAGCACACACCAATTTTCAGAGTTACGAACACAGATTGCGTCTTTATTATGATTTATATAAGTAACACCAAGAGCCTTCTGCCGAAAACTCGTCACAGTAAAGCTAAACTTGAAAACAATAAGTTCGTTATTTCCAAGTTGCCTGAAGACGTTTGCTTATTCAACGTTGAATTTAAAAACTTGCTTATATTTCATGTCTCATGAAAACCTTAGCTCGATCTAGACATGCTTGATTTAGTCTTTAAATATTCAAGCCCACTTTCAACTGAACTCCATACAGGGTGATTATATTTTTTCCCAAGTAGAACATGCAATACAGCGATTAACTGTAAGGACGTTAAAAATGTTATGACTCTATTATTTTTCTCAAATCTTTATTTAAAACACGCTTATGCCTTGCAGTGTTTTAAATCCAATATTTCACTGTTCATACCTCTGCTTAGACTTTCGTTAATAAATGCGATATTTATACAACCCATAAATAATTTAAATTGTAATTTAAATCCAAGACTATTAAGATTCAGACGATTGTATGCATATTTTAACTTCTAGAGTTATATTAAGATATTTTATTACTACTTTTACACAGAACTCAGAATTCAATACCAACAAGGACATAAAAAGAAAATAAATGTGATGTACCCACAAAATACTCACATGCAAAATACGCGTTTAGGATGTGTAGTTGCGAATACCAGTCTTTATACATATCAGTATAAAATACAACAGAATCATCATCATCTTGCCCCTTTATCCCATTATACTTGGGCACGGCGCCACACGTTATGACAGCAACATTGTCAACAGTGTCATTGGCAATTTTCCATCTTTCCCTTCAACAATTTTAACAATTTGTTCCAGGTTGTGATAATCGATACTGTTCTTATGACGACGATGGATGAGAAGATCAATATGGGTCCTCCACAGGCTTGTCTAGCTCATGATTACGATACAATGAAACCTGTCGTACTGGCCACGTGGAAGCATGGCTTCCAAGGAGCTTGTCCTGACAAGAGCGCTATACTGGCTGAATCTCAGGTATGTCTAGAAAATAGTATTTTTTTGGTTCTATATACCCGAAAGCGTTTTTTCCATAGAACATGTTGAAACTTAATCCAGAGGATGATTAGTTAACGACAAAAGATCTGACAAATAAAATGATGTTCATTTTAGGTGATCCAAGAAAGTCTCGAAATCCCTGGAACTGGTCTTCATCTAGTCTACCACAGCTCAAGAGCAGCTGGTTATCTCTCCACCATTCAACTGCAACTTACTCCTGAGAAGATCCCATCCACGTTAGCACTCATCCATCTTAGAATAACAATCGAAGGCATACTCTTCAAGAAGACTTTCGAAGCCGATCCAGTCATCAAATTCACGTATCCATGGAACCGCCTGAATGTTTACAAGCAAAGAGTATACGGAGTGACTACAGCATTAGTAAAAGTCGGGTACCAGTACACGGATTGCAAAGACGTCATCTGGAATGTGCAAACTACGAAATTGAGTGGACAGGACATGAGTATATCCGACGTTGGTGGCTGGAATCTGGACATCCATCATAGATACAACTTCCATGAAGGTAAATTTATAATTTTGTCTTAAGCGAGTAGAATGTAAGGATTACGTAACTACAGCTTACACGGGACGATGTTCGAAAGCCCTTTACCACGGGCACGCGGGTTTAAAGCGTCTCGTTTCGGGCTTTAGTATATCTAACCGTTTTGCAGCCCTAAGTACAAAGCCATGTAATCTGTTAAGTGGTTCAGTATATTTGACCTCTTCAATGACATCGATCGATCTCGTTGGATACGAATACAATAGGTGCGCAATGTTCTAGAATAATGTGATAATAACAGTAACTTTAAAGCTGTGGTTTTATATGAAACCTGCAACTCACTACAGGCGGATCGCGTCACGCATTTTGTATTGAAATTCAAATGCGCTGCGGTCATTTCCATTATTGTAAGAGCAAAATATAAACTACATTTTACTGCAGCTTTCGATTAGAATAAACGGAAATTCACATTAAGGTTACTATTTTTTTATAATTATTTTCCAGGAATCCTACAAAAGGGAGATGGAACAAACGTGTACCTGAAACACAAACCTCGTGTGATCATCACAACGATGGGTGACGGTCGTCAACGTGAACTGGAGTGTGGGGACGAATGCACGGGCGTGGCGTCCAGACAACGACTTTTGGCGCCGGTAGCTTTGGCTGCTGCACCTGACGGATCCATCTTCGTCGGAGACTTCAATCTCGTGCGGAAGATCAGTCCCGACGGGACTGTGCGGACAGTGGTCAAGCTGAAGTAAGTGTGAAGTTTTAATCCCCAATCCTATTGTTATATTCAATGAGTATTAGTTTTGGTCCTAACGATTGCCCTCCTTTTTCAGCGCCACTCGAGTCTCCTACCGGTACCACATGGCACTGTCACCCCTCGACGGCAACCTGTACATCTCAGACCCAGAATCCCATCAAATCATCCGAGTCCGTAACACAGAAGAATTTACCGAACCCGAACACAACTGGGAAACTGTTGTCGGTTCTGGAGAAAGATGCCTGCCAGGTGATGAAGCTCATTGCGGTGATGGAGCATTGGCAAGGGATGCTAAGCTCGCCTACCCGAAAGGAGTCGCTGTTTCTATTGATAACATCGTCTATTTCGCTGATGGCACGAATATCAGAATGGTAGACAGAGACGGCATCATTACTACTATTATCGGCAATCACATGCACAGAGCTCATTGGAAACCTATACCTTGTGAAGGTACACTTAGCGTCGAAGAAGTCCATCTGCGCTGGCCCACAGAACTTGCTATCAATCCACTAGACAACAGCTTGCATATCATAGACGACCACATGATTTTACAAATGGCTCCAGACGGTAGAGTGAAAGTGATTGCTGGAAGACCTCTACATTGCCCATCACCCATGACGGGCATCGATGTTGAACTGGCAACGTACGCTACATTAGTAATGCCACAAAGCATCGCTTTCGGTTCGGCAGGTGACCTGTATGTAGCTGAAAGTGACTCTCAGAGAATAAACAGAGTTCGACTAATCACAACAGACGGAAAAATTTCACTGTATGCTGGCGCCGAATCGAAATGCAACTGCTTAGAGAGAGGCTGTGACTGCTTTGAAGCAGACCACTTCTTGGCTTCCAATTCCAAATTCAATACGATCTCAGCTGTTATAGTCAGTCCCGACGGTATCGTTCATATTGCTGATCAAGCTAACTACAGAATTAGATCAGTAATGGCAAGCATACCAGATGCAAGTGGTGCAAGGGAATACGAAATCTACTCGCCTGATACGCAAGAGATTTACATCTTCAATAGATTTGGGCAACACATCACGAGTAAGAATATCTTAACAGGAGAGAACAACTATGTGTTTACTTACACCGTCAACACTAGTAATGGCAAACTCAGCACCGTAACAGACGCAGCTGGTAACAAAGTATTCTTGCTCAGAGACTACTCCACATCAGTGAATTCGATTGAAAACACCAAGGGACAGAAATGTAGGCTAAAGATGTCCAGGATGAAGATGCTGCAAGAATTGAGAACCCCAGACAACTTCAATGTGACATTCGACTATTATGGCCCTAGCGGCCTCCTCAAGTCCAAATACGACAGTACAGGAAGAAGTTATGTCTACAAGTACGATGAATTCGGTCGTCTGACGTCTGCTGTGACTCCTACTGGTAGGATCATCAACCTGAACTTTGATTTAAGTATCAAGGGCGCCACTGTTCGCATCACTGAAAACAATAAGAAACCTATATCGATCTTGATAAAGGGATCTTCAGTGAACACTCGAACTGGTGAAGCAGAACAGAAAACTATTATTTCATCCGACAGTAGTATTTCATCCAGCATGCCTTGGGGTCACGTAATATCAACAGACACAGTTCCGTACACAGTCTTGGCTGAAGTTGATCCAATTTTGGGAGAAAGCTTCCCTATCCCAGCGAAACAGAGAACCGAAGTAGGAGGTGACCTGGCCAATCGATTTGAATGGCGATACTTCTTGAGAAAGATTCTGAACAAAGCGAGAAGCGGCAAATCCATCGCGCAAGTAGGACGGAAACTGAGGATTAACGGAGAAAACTTACTAACCCTGGAGTACGACAGAGACTCGTCGACAATTGCCGTTTTCATGGATGATAAGGTGGAACTCTTGAACGTCACATATGACAGAACTGCAAGACCAGTTAGATTTGGACCAAGCAGTGGTATATTTGCTGAAGTAGTGCTTGATTACGACAGGTTTAACAGATTAACAAAATGGAGCTGGGGTGATCTAAATGAAACATATGGGTTTGATCGAGCTGGTAGACTAAACGAGATTCGATACGGCGATGGATCATCCCTGGCTTACTCCTTCAGGGATATGTTCACATCACTACCACTAAAAGTAACAACACCTAGAGGTAGCGA
This sequence comes from Agrotis puta, assembly GCA_943136025.2. Classification (NCBI taxonomy): domain Eukaryota; kingdom Metazoa; phylum Arthropoda; class Insecta; order Lepidoptera; family Noctuidae; genus Agrotis; species Agrotis puta. The sequence continues at coordinate 3,637,141 of OW964176.2, read as the reverse complement.
TTATCTGCTGGACTACGATGATTCAGGTGCGCTCCAAAATTTGACCACACCACGAGGTCACATTCACACATTCGCTCTAATGACATCACTGGGCTATTTCAAGTACCAGTACTTCTCCCCTATGAACCGACATCCCTATGAAATCTTATACAATGATGATGGCAATATTCTTTCAAAAATATTCCCACATCAATCCGGTAAAATTGTTTACGTGTACGATAACAGCGGAAAGTTAGAAATGGTATTAGCGGGTGCTTCTGCTATTCGCTACGTTTACCACGAAAATACACATCTTGTGAAGAATGTTGAAATTACGGACTCCGACTACGAACTGAGGCAAGATTACAAATATCACGCCGGAATTCTGAAAGATGAGAAGATGAAATTCAGTCCCAAGAGTAATCTCAACAACGCTCATTTCAAATATCAGTACGACGGAAACGCTCGGCTTTCCACAATTGATGTAAATATCAATAGCAAAGAAATGCCACAACTCAGAATGAAGTACAACCAAAATCTAGGTATTCTTGAAGCACTCAGCGATTTGAGAATTTACAGAAACACGTTCAATAGATCAGTGATGCAGGATACGAGCAAACAATACTTCACGATAACTGATTACGATGATCGCGGCAGAGTTAAGACCATACTGATAAACATCAAAGCTTTTGACGTGTTCCGACTTGAAGTGGAATATGACTCCCGAAACAGGATAAAATCGAAAAAGACTATGATCGGCGACACTTCATCGAACGAACGAATTAGTTACAACTACGACGGGCATTTGATGGAAGTAGTGGGATCTGAGGATGACTGGAAGTACGTGTATGATGAGAATGGCAACGTAATCGGAGTTATCGAACACGGAGAGAAACGTTACCTAGGTTACGATATTGGTGACCGAGTTGTTCAATATAGCGACATTGAGTACAGCAGCTATGATGGCCGTGGTTTCGTTATAAGGCGTGGTGAACAAAAATACAGATACAACTCCCGTGGCCAATTCGTGCATGCCTCTGAAAGGGACAAGTTCCAGATGTGGTATTATTACGATGACAGGAGCAGGTTGGTAGCATGGAGGGACGACAAGGGCAACGTCACCCAATTCTTCTATGCCAACCCACAGACTCCTAACCTAGTAACGCACGTTCACTTCCCGAAATCTGGAAAGACTGTAAGATATCTATACGACCAAAGAGATTTCCTAACATGCATTGAAACTGAAGATCAACGATTCTATGTCGCCACTGATCAAAACGGATCTCCACTCGTAGTATTTGATGTAAATGGTGAAATTGTGAAAGAAATCAAGCGCAGTCCGTTTGGTAAGATTGTGAAGGACACAAACCCCGAGTTCTATGTACCTGTAGACTTCCAAGGAGGCATTTATGACTTCTATACTAATCTGATTTACTTAGATGCTCGATTGTATGACCCTGTAGTTGGTCAATGGATGACTCCGAGCTGGGAACATCTGGCGAGTAAACTTCACCTTCCAACTGACATCTTCATCTATCGGTTTAAGAACAACGATCCAATCAACAGGAATCAGAATACTCCTTATATGACAGATTTGAGCAGTTGGCTACAGATGTATGGATATGACCTTAACAAGATGATGGGATCAAGATACATTACTGACATGATCTTCCAACCGAAAGTGGAACTGACTGCACCCAGACTGACTCCTGATTTCGAAGTTTTGTCTGGATTACAATGTATAATTGAAAAGGTACCTATTTCCTCTTTTTTGTTTTTTCCCATCCGTAAAATATTTAAACCTGCATGTCTATCATGTTACTAACCTATATATTTATTTTCCAGATAAGCCACAAACTAGCAGATATGAACTTTGTCCCAACCCCGCTACTCAAAATGGAACCGATCACTAGGAATCTACTACCACGAGTGTCTTATAAACGAGGAGTGTTTGGCGAAGGAGTTTTAATATCAAGGGTGGATGGAAAAGCGCTAATAAGCGTCGTAGATGGAGCCAATAACGTTGTTGAAGATGTGATAACCACCGTATTCAATAACTCCTACTTCTTAGACGTCCATTTCAATATCCACGATCAGGACGTGTTCTACTTTGTGAAAGACAATACGCTGAAGATAAGGGACGACTTAGAGGAACTCAGAAGGCTCTCTGGCAAGTTCAACGTGTCGCAAGATGAAACCAACGATCAAGGATTGGAGGTGAATTATTGTTTTTTTCGTTCAACAATTCAAAAAAGTAAATGTTTATTTAGTCCAAAACAAGCCATTACTCAACGCCATTATTTTCATTTTACAGGTTCGGGTTCATGCCGTTGGGAAGGGTTCTGCGCAAGCGGTCATCGTGCTTCGCTACGGTGTAGACCCCAACCAAGAGCGTATTAAACTCTTGAAACACGCTCATAAAAGGGCAGCAGCCAGGGCGTGGGAACGGGAGAAGGCTCTAGTGGCCGCTGGTTGGGAGGGCAGGGGGTCCTGGACAGAGGAAGAGAAAGAAGAACTTATCTCGCATGGAATCGTGGACGGCTGGGTAGCCAGAGACGTCCATTCTGTATCTAAATACCCTCAACTTGCCGACGACCCCGCGAACATCGTTTTTGTACGCGACAGCAGAAGAAAACGGAGAAAGAGTGGGAGAGCGCGACACCGCTCATAATTTTAACGTGCCATAAATCAACGCCATTTTGATTTCCAAATTTGAAACTGGCCATTTTTTGTGAAATAGTGAAGTTTCAAATTTGGGAGACCGGTATTTAGTTCTTAACTATTTTTTTATTGGACTGAAGTGTATAAGCGTGGATAGGAAAGACAAAAGATGCTCCTGTGATCGGTGTGTTCCTGATGGTTGCGAATAGTAGGAGTTTTTGCTAGGACTGAGTGGGAAATAAAAGTTTTGTAATTTAAGCTTACGGTTAGGTTAAGATTGACTGGAAACCGAAAGAAATTCTGTGTCGAGAAAGTAACTTTTTTTTTATTTTTCATTTCGTACTTAGGCGTTACAAAGCTCATACCTTATTTTTACATACTTTATACCCTTTCATCGTTGGACTGAACTGAATCTCGTAACAACTCACTACAGGGTACCGAGTCATAAATAAATAAACTTAAATATTAAAAAGAATATAATAATACGACTACTGAGCATAATACTTATAAAAATCATGGAACCAAAATACTCAATAAACAATCACAATTTTAACTTTTTATATTATTTTAATAAAATATTTTTTTAACTTTTTTTTATATCATGAACTACGCGTTAATCACATAGAATGTTATAATTTATCACAAGATCCATGTATTCCTATTAAGTTTTAGCCAAATATTTTGTTCTATCCTTACATATTTTAGGTATTTGTAAATAAAAATACGTATATTTTATTCTTGTAGTTGTTCCTTTTATAGACCTAAGGTCTTTTTACTTCGCAATACTAACACTATTTAGCAATAATTTTGTATTTTATATCCTCTAATATATCTGACTCTTCAAATTAAATGACGTTTATATTATTTGCTTAGTAGGAAACTTGCCACGTTATCGCTGACTGTCTTGTTACATAAAATTTGTAGAGATCAGATCTCAACATTTTGGCGTGAACTTGAAAGTGACTATTTCTTTTATTTCATTTTTCAAAGTGTGATAATATGGTATGCGATTTGTGTGATATAAATAGGCATGGTTCAAAATACTTTCAAGTGTCGCCAAAATGTAGAAACTACGGTGAAAACAGAACAAATCTTGACATGAGCGACTTAGAAAGACTGAATAGACTTTCACTTGAAACGTCAATGAAATGGAATGTTTTATTTTCACCCTTAACATACATTAATTGTGGAAAAAATTAAAAAATCTTACCGCCCCAAAAAAATAAATAAATCTTTCCGTTAGACGTCGTGTGTTCTCAGTAAAGTAGAAAAGCCATTTTACCCGTTCGGAGCGACAGAGTTCTAAGTAGAATACAGTTATCACAAAAGTAGCATGACATCTTTAAAAAAAAATTAAATAGCCTAAATAAATAAAAAACTAATTAAAAATACAGTCAACGTAATACGTACATTCTGCATGTGTTGTGCAATAATCGAACAGTAGGTCTTATCGTAACCGTTTAGGAACAAACTTCTTGCTGACTTAACAAAGCGTTTACTAGAGACTGATTTATTGTTTCCACTCCCCGAAGTAGCTGCTGAGACAATACGCGCCCGAACTGTTACATGCAGCGTAACAAGTGTCTAGCAGTTACAAATGTTAATACTATTGTGATTCGTACCTAGGATGTTTCCCTAAGGATAAGTCAGCGAGAAGCACAAATTGTAATTAAAAAGTAGATATTTATAGTATATGTCCATAAATGTGTCTCATTTAAAATGTGGTGTCTATTCTGTGTTAGAGATACTTTAATGATAGGTGACTGAGTGGCCGGTGATAGGATGAGAATATTTTTTACAAAAAAAAGTATAGATTTGGTGAAAAAAATTCAAAATTCGAATCTATCGGGTCGGGTACGGAAGACCCACGCGTTGGTGATATTTTGGAAAATGTGACTAAAAGAAGCAATACTGTAATGTAATACGTCTTACTCTTTATTTAGAACTTTAAGGTGTACTTTTATTTTGAAATTAATTGATAATATAATAATATATCTATTGTGAATGTAGTTATTGATTTCATGGTGATATTTAGAGCGGTATGTTATCTTTTTTATGATGTATAAAGAATTCTAATTTGTAAATAGGTACTTAATTGAGTATGTAATCTGTAAAAATATTGTACATATCTTTACGCTTGAATTATTTATAATGTAACCCGATAAGGATCTTAGGATTATGATGAATTGTAATATATCAAATTGAAAGGGATTTTACCAAGAAGTTTTAAAATCTGAACATACACCGGGCATTTTTATGTTCGGTTTATATTCAGACGTTTGTCCGATAGTCTCGCATAAATACGGTTTTCAACCATTTGGCGGGAAAATCGAATGGAGAACAGGCTCCATAGATCGTGCGGCCATTGACATCCATAGACTTCAGCTTCTAGATTACTTTAGAGAGCTTACAGTGTACGATCTTAACACGAAGCATTTACAAGTAGAACTGATTTCCTCGTAATGCATTTAATTTGTATGTAGATATGGTGCATAGACCCCATTAAAGTACTCTGAATGTGTATAGATAGTCAACAGTCATACTCTGTTAGTCGGGAGAGTGCGTGCTGATCAGACGCGAGCATGTACGATAATAATAGAAAGTATTCTAATGGAATATGTAATAAAAAAGTATTAAAATATCTATTGGTTTCATTTATTGCTCCTTTTTGAAATGCCCAAACCCACCTTTTGGTCCCGTGCTCCAAGTGCTGACGTTATTGTACAGTGAAACAAAAACTTGCTTTAGTTGGACCACACTTTAAATACCACCTTATTTTCATGCAAGCCTAGTGCTTTTATCATGGATAGGTTCTGCTCAAACTTGTATGTGGACAGACATAACTGTTAAAATGTAAGCACCACCTTGAATTTATGCAGTCCTAGTACATTTTTAAAGTATTCAGTATTCACTGAAGGACATTTTTAGTGTTGAAGACGCGGAGGGCGGTGAACACCTTCTGCATGATTCTGTTCTCCTAGTACTTTTTGTTCAGATCCCTCATTCTATTTAGGCACGAACACTAACTTTATAATTCTGTTCTTCTATTACTATTTCTGTTTAGATTTCACATTATAATTTTTATTTAGAGGGACAGAACTGTTAAAATGAAAATGCCACCTTGAATTTATACAGTCCTAGTACATTTTTAGGGTATTCAGTATTCACTGAAGACATTTTTAGTGTTGAAGACGCGGAGGGCGGTGAACACCTTCTGCATGATTCTGTTCTCCTAGTACTTTTTGTTCAGATCCCTCATTCCATTTAGGCACGAACACTAACTTTATAATTCTGTTCTTCTATTACTATTTCTGTTTAGATTTCACATTATAATTTTTATTTAGAGGGACAGAACTGTTAAAATGAAAATACCACCTTGAATTTATACAGTCCTAGTACATTTTTAGGGTATTCAATATTCACTGAGACATTTTTAGTATCGAAGACCACGGTGTGCGGTATGGACACCTTCATGATTCTGTTCTCCTAGTACTTTTTTTATTAGTTATAGGCTGGTATTAATTTGGCAATAAAAACCACGAATGCATTACAAAAATAATTTATTTTCAATATACAAATAAAACTATAAGTGCTTATATACAACTAGTGATATGTTTCACAATGGAATAGACTCGTACAAACAAATGAATCAACAATAGGTAAATCCAAAAATTGTTAGCACATCAGATATACAGGGTGATTTTTTCAACTGGGTGTGGATGGCCAATTATGAAACTATGAAAAATATCGAAAAACGTTGAAAGGAGTCCCGAGGACGAAAACTAAAACTAAAACGAAAATCAAATCCGCTGGTTTTGGAAAAAAATACACACACTCAGTATTATTACACTATTTGATACTGTTGCTAATAAGGATCAAATTCTGGGAAGTAATTAATTATATTAAGGAAACAGATGATTTTTATGAAATTACTATTTTTCTATGTTACTTTACTTCTACTGAGCCATAATCTATTCGAAATTATAAAATTTCCTTATTTTTAATGTTTAACTGGATTTGACTTCTCAACAAGCGCACTGTATTCAGCAATATGAAATTATTGAGTTGAACAAAAAAATATTTCAAAGAAGAAATGGGTAACTTATTTTTCTAATACTGTCATTGCCTTGAAGATTGATCAGTTTATTTTTAAATTAGATGTTTTCCTTAATTTTACTAATATATCATATAAGAATCAGCATCATCAATCCACGCCCAGTTGAAAAAATCACCCTGTCTATAAACTGTAACATACATACCTACATTACTACAATAGCCTATGTTGTACAAAAATGCGAAATGATGGCTTCAACAATGTTAAAAGCGTTTTCTAATAGATATTGCCTCGTTTGGCAAACATCACCCAGTCTATCACGGTAAATTTGTTTTTATGGCTAAAGCACTAGGTACATTTTTGTTTGCGTATTATAAAAGTTGAAGGTACTGCACAAATTAAAACTGCGTCCCCACTTCCAAGTTTCTTACTTAGATTACATGGACTTTAAACCTAATTTGGGGATGACAAAACTCAAAAACCTGGTGGCTTACCATTACGTATAAAGCGAGAGTAATTCCAGTGTGGGAAAGAAATGGCACTAGACGACTTGTATAGCTCTGTCTCGTTCCCACAGTGGAACTTGCTTTAAGACGTCATGGTAGGGCCCCTGTTCTTAACACCCCTACATCCTTGTATATAATAAAACTAAATTATTTAAGACAAAGAACGAAAACAGCTTAAACTCAAGGTCACTATGAAACCAAACCGATGTGCACGGCATTGTGCATTTATTTCAGTAATTACTAGCTTTTTCAAGGACTTTCGACGCTAACCCCCCCCCCCCTCCCCTTAGCCTATGTCACTCTGGACGTATAAACCTTTTTTTTATAAATCGTGGACGCAGTCTAAACTTTAGATACCGTGATAAACTCCTCATACCATCTATAGACAATCTGTGACATCACAGATCTCCATCCGTGCCTCTAACAAAGCGTATAATTAGAAAAATATAATATATTATCTAAATATTTGGAAGTTGTCAAAGCTTTTGTGTAATGTCAAAATTTTTCTACACATTGTATAACTTTATCACTAAAATAACATCAATACTAGTTTCAACATCTAAATTTATCAATATTAACATAAATAATATAATATTTTATTTTAAAAAAATACTCGACCATGACTAATTCCGACTAAATATGATTTATTAAATATGATTAGTGCCTACATTATATTATGCTGTTAAAAATGCGTGCCTCGTTATGAATAGAACTGTTATGGATACAGAGCACGGAACCAGCAAAACGGGCAACTGCACTATTAGCCCTAATTCGCACAACTGCTTTATTTACGGGCGTTAAAAAAGCGCCGAGTTGGAAATAAAAGGTGAATTTAACTTAAACGTTAGCGCCCAGCACTTACCATCAAATACAGTTCGAAAAAAAGCGCCGCGTTTTAAAAGCGCTGACGTGTGAACAGTCACAGTCAGAAAATGCATGGGAATGCATTTGTTCTATTTCGGCGCTTCTTTAACGCCAGCAAAAAAAGATTTTGAAAAAGCCACCTCTAGTAGCAGCCACTGAGGCGTCTCCGTGCTCTGTGGTCACTTAGGTTTTCTGACACTTACATGTGTAATCACTATCATAGACAATTTTACTACATTTGAACATACAGAAACGGTTAAAAAATAATACTAAGCATAATATGTTAAACTCTAAACATAAAATAAATGGCAGTTGGTTTATCTCTTGATTTTAATGCAATAATGGCAAATGATAATGTTTTCATATATATTTTTTATCATCAGATTTAAAATCAGTCGGATTCAAGCATAAATATTATAATCTCGTATATTGCCATACGAGTTACGAGCACATTACATAGGTTTTTTTGCACACTACATGGTACAAATATATACAATATTATTAATAACAAAATTATTATCATTATAAAAACATAATTATTAGGAATCATTTAGGCATAACAACATAGAAATAGCACCAGTTGGCAATACGAATTTAAAATTAGAATAAAAAGAAATTTCCATTACATTATTTAATAAAAGTAACTTTTTGGAGAAAATGTGCAAAAGTTTCTATCAACAGCTTTCGAATACCACATCCAGCTCTCCAGAATGCCAATATAGAACTTTTAATTTTCATAGTTCAAGATATCCAGCTGTTCATAAAGCGCATACCATTGCTTTAATATTCCCTACGTTCATACCGATATGTTATGTTACCTCTTAAGCTGGCTTAATATTCGCGCACATCTGGATACATTTATGAACGTGAGCATACATTGAAAATGTTGCCGCAAAGATGTGCTGCTTTTTGCGCTTACACAGCGTTGACACAGAGCAGCTTAATACGCGCACTGCTGAAGTTCTGCACAAAGAGTTTGAGAACAAAATAATATGGTGTACTCTATTATGATGCAATGATACCATTACGTGTCGCGCCGAGCCGCGCTCCGTGTGAATGCAATAACTCTAAGCGGATCGGACTGGCGGATCCTATCCGTAAAAGTTGGCGCGACTCATAATATCACGAGCACGTGAGAAGCCAGATAGACGCGTACGCTAGTTACGAGTACTACGTTTTGCCCGTTTTGAACAACATCAATAACCATTGAAAGGGAAAGTCCGTTTAAATAATTATATTTATTGAACGGAAGATGTAACCTCAACCTCGTTAAGCGTGACTACCTCAACGGAACTGCAGCAGAGTATGAATGTGGAGCTGTGTAGCAAACTATACCCTACCTACCCTGTATTCTCTCACTCTCTCTCTACTCAAAATCAAGCAATCAAAGCTCCCTCACCCCCCTGCGCTGCCACCGACGACGCCGTGAAAAAGGCGAAGTTTTGCGCAAAAAAGCCGTCGTACCAGTTATACGAAAATCATACTTATTCTATACCCAACAGAGCCCATCGCAGACCCATTCTATTGGAATGAAGGCCTTTACAAGTGTAGCTACCAAGTATAAATGCGACCGCGGGCAACGTTGCAAAAAAATTTAATACGTACCTACTTATTTGCTATTAACACCCTAATAATCTGGGCTAGTACAGTCGAGTTTGAACCTTAATATGACTTGAAAAAAATATAAGATTATTATTAAGAATAAATGATAAGATTCAACAGTGTACACATATTTTAGCACTCGACTGCACAATAATTTCCTGTCATAGAATTTTTTGGTAATTTTTGTAGAAAGCAAAATTTCGTAAACTCATAGCTTTGCTGTTACTTTAAAAGCGTTGAAAAAATAACATCAATATTTTACTTTGCTCAGCCGAAAAGTGATAACTCTAAGATAAGATATCTTTTACTATTCAATAACAATAACTAAGAAAACGAAAACTAACAAGTTTTTTTTTAGACGAAGAGACGTTTGAAATTTCTGAGATTTAAATTAAAAACCTCTTAAAAAACTCATTTTTCTAGGTTTAGCACGGCAGTACTATAATTTAAAACATACTAACATTAGGGTAGTCATATAGTGGTTGTATCTCCTACGCCTTACTGGCACGCTATTGCAATACAGTTTTACGCGTACAATTTAACATTTTACGCCAAAACTTGCATATCATACCCATATCACAGCCGATGTATGATGTCCTTAGTTTATTTAGCTAAACATATGCTTCATTTTCTACCCAATTTTATTCGGAGATAAAAATCTAGACATGAATGCGTCAGAACGTGAAATGTAACAAAAATGAACAATTCCTAGAGTGAACTATTCCCTCGACCCAGTGCCGTAATTAGCATTTTATGCGCCCAGTATTTTAGTCCGTCAGAGTATTGAAAAATAACGAAAACGTATTATATATATATTTTTTAATTAAATGAATATTGACAAAGATTAAACGTTTTGAAATTCAGAAGTGGGGGCTGGTGACGCCTGTAAAATTGTACCGACCGCGAGACGTTCCGTAATTTTTGAAGCGTTGTATCTTCGTAAATTTCGTTAATAATGGTTTACGTAACAATAGAAAAAATTCGGGTCAAATATTATTATATATTTTCAAACTTTAGGACTAATTAAATTTTTACAGTAAAATAGCCTATTGTGGTCCTGGTCTGGCCATTTCTGAGTCCCTCTAAGGTCAACGGCCTATTGCCTGGACACCGATCGCACACCTATTTACGGCACGCAGGTGGACGCACCGAAAATACACCCAATCCATTATAATACCCTTTTTACCTAAATACCACATTAATTCGCTAGCAATACCACATTCGGGGTCGCGGGACCAAGGGATTACCGTGACCCCGGTACGTAAAGGGCTAGTGAAGGACACCGTGGATTTTAGTCAGTACAAGTCTGACAGTCCCTCCCGCCCTGCCCTGGGTGGGAGGACTCATTTGATGATTTTACGACGATAAAAAAAAAAAAAAAAAAAAAAAAAAAAAAAGCAATACCACATTATTACAATCATTCCTATTACGTTAAATAGTACCTTCGTTATGTAATTTAATCAGCCTACTAAACGATATATAAAGCGCGTTAGACTAAAAGCGGTAAAAGTTATAGACTCAAACGAAACTAACTACATGATCTGCCAAAAGAGAAAAAAGATAGTTTTTCAAGATAAGATGCTTTATCTAAGTATACTTTAAATCAATATTGCATTGGGTCGAAAGCTGATAAACGCTGTAAAAAAAATAATATGAACTAACGACGACAGATGTTTATCTCCTTACCACAAGAAGATAAACATCTGTCGAACGCTTTTCTAAAAAAATTATAACAGCAAAACGACTTTTATATCAACGTGAAATGTGGTTTTGACGATGACCGGTTTTTAGACAAGTTTTCAACAGATATTTATCTCTCTTTTGGTATGACGGTATGTCTTTTACCGTAAATCATCATACGGGAGTTCAGGCCTCCTCAATAAGCCTCCTCAATAGGCCCCGTGACCTTCGTGACAATAGTCGCCCACTTGGCCATCATCTCCTTATCCACCTTGTCTATGAGCCATTTCTGCGTCTCTTTGGCTTCGTCACATTCGAATATGAACACCTCTATGCTCGATGGGCCGTACTCTATGCAGTGCTGGTCATTACCGTGCTGTATCTGTTGTGTTTCCTGAAATGTATGGAAAATGTGAGTTACTAACTGTTGCCCGTGCCTTCGCCTGCGTGTATCTCAATATTACTCTACGGGAACGCAACACCGGAATAAAAAAATGTTTTCCTTCTCCAATGTCAGTAAAGTCATAACATATGACAAGATAAACTTAGACAAGTTCAGCCAGCATATCACGCTACCGCAAACTTTTTAATTACTTTAGTAGATTATCAACTTTATCACAATAGTAGCAGGTTCATGTTAGATTGGGAAAAATATGAGTGATTAGAGAAGGTTGATGCGCCTTTTTTTTTTATTGTGTTAAAATCATCAAATGAGTCCTCTCACCAAGGGCAGGGCGGGAGGGACTGTCAGACTTGTACTGACTAAAATCTACGGTGTCCTTCACTAGCCCTTTACGTACCGGGGTCACGGTAATGGGAAAGTCCCGCGACCCCGGCAGGCTATGGCCCTCTACAGGCCCCGTCACTATGCTGACACTCCTTGAGGCGCGCGTGGAACACAACGCGCCGTCGACCCGGGCATGGTCCATGGTCGGACAGCGAGTCGCCCCTTAGGTTGATGTGCTAGAGTATGTGACACAATAACAGATGCATTGCAAATGACACATCGTTACCTATACTTAGTTGCACGAGTTTTTATTTGCTAGAACTGTAGCTGAACAGAGATGTTGCTATGTTGTTGAGAATAAGCGAGATTGCTGATGACGCAATTCGATTGATTTCAACTACAAGTGAAAATCATCCTTACCACGACATATGACACAAAACGTGCAGTTATCTACGGGTAGATGAAAAACAAAACACGCTAGCCACGACGACGTAAGTCAGTCGAATTGCACCATTATGTCGTAGTAGCATGTACGATTTTCATTTTCAGTTAGTAGAAATTGCAAATCGCATGAACAGGCTCGCTTAGAGACGAGATGTATTAACATCTTGGCCATCACTAGGTAGTAAGAAGACTCCCCTTGGATTCGTTATGTTTGTTTTTATCGCCGGTTGCAAATTATTAATTTGCTGCGATTTTATTTATTTTTCCCTTACAAGTGTACACATTAACGTCGAGATTAGCTAAGCAAGAGGTACAGAATTAGTAATAGTTGTTGTAAATACATACCATGTTATACTTCCACAGTTGGTTGCCTCCTCCCAGATGGCACGAGTACAGTAATATCGGACTCTTGTCCTTAGATTCCGGTAGATCCCAGCACATATTCCGCGTTTTAGACCTGGGATAGCAACGAATAACAATGTAACATCACTCTTATAATCCTCGGAAGGTTAAAAGGGTTTCTTTTTAGAGTGTCTTACATGACATCATAGAACTTAACTACAGAATGTAGAAAGATTTCTATCGTCTTACGCATTGCGATGTCTAAAATGTAGAAAAGAAATGTTTATATTTTTCAATAGTCTACGGGTCGTGCGATACACGGGCAAAAGTAATCGAATTGTGTAGAAATAGCCATACAATAACATTGTTTATTCTTGGTAAAATAGAGATAGAATAGGCTATTTAACTGAAAAAATCGAATTAGTCCATCAGTTAGATCATCACTTAATATTTGACACGTATTTTCTTTTGTTACGTTAACCAAAATTAACGAAGATACGACACTTCCAAAATTCCCAACACGACAAACAAGTATAGTTTTTACTTGTTTCTTACGTCACGAGCCCACACTCTCTGATGCAGTATATCTTTCTAAATATGCATTGATTGAACAAAGAAAAAATACGTCTCCATGCTTTTTCCATAACTAACTGCCGGTCGCGGGACTAACGAATTACCGTGACCCCGGTACGAAAAGGGCTATTGAAGGACACCGTGGATTTTAGTCAGTACAAGTCTGACAGTCCCTCCCGCCCTGCCCTGGGTGGGAGGACTCATTTGATGATTTTACCACGATAAAAAAAAAAACTAACTGCCGGACTCATTCGATTTGCAATTTATTAATGCAGTCAACATGCTTATAATATTGTTCATGTTAAGCGTGCTGCACTCAGCCGGGAGCATAATATAGTATACTAACTTGATGTCCTTATGCCAAGAGAATATGAATTCGTTTTCTCCTTGTTCAGTGGAACATGGCTTGACGTGCAATTTGTCCATCTGTTGTCCGTGGTGAGCATCGATACACATCTTCGGGTTTGATACTGGTCGAATCTTTTGGGAAAATAATGAAAAATATTAGTTTTGTTTTTTATATAAAGCTGTGGTACGAAAACGTGAAAAGTGCGAGTTTTTTTACCTCAAAGCGATAGTAACGTTTAACCTCCATTGGCGCTCTCATTGGTTGACAGTTCTCATGACCTTGGAGCGGGCCAATAAAACGCGCAACACGACTACCATATCGCTCGCCATACAATTCAATGGACCATCACACACGACGAAGATAATATATATTTCATGTTTAGGTATCTTAAGATATAATTGTCTGGCGAGCGATTTGGTATCTTAAGATAAAAATATTATAATATCTTAGCCGTGTGTGTCGCTTAAGAGCGCCCAACGCTGTAAAACGTTACTATCGCGTCAACGTAAAAAGTCAAGTAAGTCTGTGGTTCCGAATACCACAAGAATGGAGCCCTGAGACAGCTGGCCGAGACGTGGCAGGCAGAGGAGATGGCGGGACGGTTTGTATGGCTTCTTCATCGAATAGGCGTGAAGAAGCACACGATCGAAAGATGTGGAAGATATAAGGGAAGGTCTTTACTATTCATCATCATCATCATAATCATCATCATCATCATCATATTAGCCCGGGATCACCCACTGCTGGGTATGGTCTTTACTATTAATGTGTAACATCTTTACTATCACTTTCTGTGAGAAAGATTTGATAAAATGCAACGGTGTGTAGACGGAAGTGGAACAGGATTGGTCGAATTAGATTGAGCTTGAAGAAGCGCGCGTCATTTGAATTGACCAATGAGCGAACGTTGTTCGAGTAAACAGTCGGATGGTAGCAAGGCAAACCGAGAAAACGTTTTATGAGGCTTTAATTTAGATTTAAGGAATAAAATGTAAAGTGATTTTGTAATCTATACTATAATAAATCTGTAGAAGGGTCAATTCTGTACATTGAAAATATTGAAAAAATAAATAGCGGGGGGTGTTGCTGGATCGATACCAAACCTAAATATATGATTAAAAAAATTTTTGTCTGTCTGTCTGTCTGTCTGTCTGTCTGTCTGTCTGTCTGTCTGTTTGTGCAGGCATCACTTGAAAACTAACGGTTCGATTTCGATGAAACTTGGTATAATTATTCCTTATTATCCTGGGCATAACATAGGATACTTTTTATCCTGGAAAAATACGTAGAAAAAAAATCTTATTTTTCAGTTTTATTCATAGACGTTGTTTTGTAGAACCGCGATCACACGTTGCATTACCCGCAGTAGATTCAGCGCCGTAATATTTATAAGATGTCATTGTCAGAGTTACTCAAAATGGAGAAATAAACCATCCACGCGAAGACCGACATCCGCGCGGACGGAGTCGCGGGCGGAAGCTAGTAAATAATAAGACTTGCCGAGGTCTGACTTTGGATGGGTGAGCAAGAATAAGCAATGCTTATCTTATGTTTATAGGTCTATTGCTTGTCAGATTACACGTCATATGCGACTAATGACTGAGACTAATACACACTCGTTTATTTATTTAACATGCTATACTGTTAACTTATAGTTAAAAAATTAAAACGTTTTAACTAACAGTAGGGAGGGAGGACATCGCCGTCGAGGTCGACCGCGGCGGAGGTGGTGTGACGATCTCACCATGTTTGCGGGACAGACATGGCCAGAAATTGCCCAAAATAGAGGTGGTTTGGAAGGAAAAGAGGGAGGCCTTCGCCCAGCAGTGGGACACAAACTAGGCTATTAAAAAAAAAACTACAGGCTCCTAAACATTAGGTTGTTGGAGTTGCGTAACTTGCTGATATCAGCTCGTTATGCAGTACAATAGGTTCAAAATACTTACTTGTCCGCTAGCGAATGGATTCGGCTCCACAGTCGGGTATTTGGCTGTCAGATCAAAGGCAACCTGAAATGAAATAATAAAACGTCAGTTTCTCCATCGATTTTACTAGAGATTGACATTTTTCTTAATTTTCTGTCTCATTCCACTTTTAATACTCGTATTATCTTAGTTTAAACAACACAAGTCTACCATTTAAATAATTTTGTAAATGTCGTTAGTTTTTCTACTTTCTTTTTGGGCTTCGAAGCACTCGGGATCCATTTTATCGCGAGACTATCTTAAAAGGACACTGCGGCACTGGAAAGCAAAAAGCAACCGAAGGAACAGGGTAGATTTTTAGTCAGTAGTCCAATCTGTCCTCCCTGATTTAATTATTTTACCACCCAAAGAAGGGACTCTTGTTTTTTTATAAAGGGTCTAATTAGGACTAGCGACGTCACTACTGAGAAGCCTTATTTTATAATATACAGGGTAATTAATAAAAATTCAGGTGTTCATACAGTGTCTTTAGGATCTTATTAAATTTTGTATGAAACACCTGAATATATATTTTTTGATCTTTCTGGATAGTTTTCTAGTAAAACTTTGTATGTAACCATAAGTACTTTTAGCCTATGAAAGGTTCTGAGATCGCGGGACTATCGGGTAACCTTGGCCCCGAAACGTAAAGGGCTATTGAAGGACACCGTGGATTTTAGTCAGTACAAGTCTGACAGTCCCTCCCGTCCTGCCCTGGATAGGAGGACTCATATTAATAATATGAGTAATAAATTAATATTTTACCACGTAAAAAAACCCTATATAAGGGATCCTATCTATACCTGTGTCATGAACCATCTAAAAGGTTTGCACTGCAGTTTCTCCCTCAACGCCTTCTGTTCAGAGATATCGCCGGGATCGATCTTGAGATAGTGGGGTCTTCTTGCGTACAAGTACTGTGCGTACTCGTCCATCCACACCTCGGCCACGCGTCGATAGTTCTGTACATTGAATATAGAGATATGAATAGCAAGTTATAACGTAACTGTAAAGTGTCATATGCCTGTTTATGATGGGGAATTGGTCGTAACAAGGCCCAGTGCTTAAAATAGAAATGGCAACATTGATTTGAAATCTGTAGACGTTTGTCATAGTTTATAATGGCTTTGCTTTCAAATCGGTGCTATACGTGCAAACCTGACGGTCTTCTTTATATGTTTCTGAGAAATAAATTACACAGAAGAAAACGTCTGCCTGAGTTTAAAGTCACGACCAATCTCGTACCGACTCCCAAAATCAACAGGATATTCCAGTACCATTATGATACCTTCTCAAACCAGCTTTTGCTCAAATTTAGTTTCATGGCATAAGATATAATTTACAACATTATTCTATTTTTTTATGAGGAGCTCGTGGCTAAATAAATACAGCCGCACAGGCCGATCTTGGTCTGTGGATGGGTGACCATCTGTCAGAGCTAGTATCCTGCGTGTCTCGGAAAGCACGTAAAGCCGTTGGTTCCGGCTGTCATTTTGTAGATCTTTGACAGTCGTTACTGTGAGTCAGAAGCTCTAAAGTCACCAGTCTAAGACACCAGTCTTACCATTGGGTTATCGTATTACCCAGTTACTGGGTTGTGAAGGTCTGACAGGCAGTCGCTCCATGTAAAATACTGATATCCAGCTGCATCCGGTTTGACTGGAAGCCGACCCCAATATAGTTGGGAAAAGGCTTGGCAAATGAAATGATTCTATTTTTTTATAGTGCTTTTGTTAAGACAACTCAAAGAATTTTAACACAAAGAAAAAATAAAGAAGTTGTCGTCTCACCTTGCCAACAAAATCACCGTGTCCGGGGTTAGGGAAGGGCGCGAACTTGCGGTAGATGTGTCCCACGCGGGAACACGGCACGTCCACCATGCGGCCGCCACACTGCCATATCTGTGACAAAACATATTAATGAAATAACATTACTTCACACTCATGTAGGATTGGTGCAAAAGACTCTTTACGAGTGTGGAACGGAACGCAGACGAACGAGTGAAGGGAAGAATGAACGAAACTCTGCGATCTTTAATAGATTTTCAAATTAATGCCTTAGAGGACAAAGTTGAAGATCTACTAATTACTACACTCATGTCTAGGTCCCCTGGTAGCTAATCGATTCTTCGTCGAAGTTGGCACAAGTGAGTGTGATGCGTTGTTGTGTACAAACCTTAAAAC
This sequence comes from Agrotis puta, assembly GCA_943136025.2. Lineage (NCBI taxonomy): Eukaryota > Metazoa > Arthropoda > Insecta > Lepidoptera > Noctuidae > Agrotis > Agrotis puta. The sequence goes on along the minus strand of OW964176.2, from coordinate 3,619,213 downwards.
TAAGTTCGTACTGCTCGCCGCCCCAGATGTCCAGCCCAGGGTCGTAGCCACCCAATTCCCAGAAGAACTTACGTGATATCGCGAACAAACCGCCAGCCATTACTGGACTCCTAGAAAGGACAAAATACATATGTTTACTTTCTATTTTTGTATCTCAAACCGAAAGGCCTCGTACCATGACAGGCGCCGGGAGGTTCCTGTGTCTGATAGGAAGGGAAGAAACGCCTGGGTGTCACCACTGCGAGGATCGTCCGGAGGACACGGTGGAGCATACGGTGCAGGACTGCCCCGCTTGGGCAGAGCACCGCCGTGTCCTCACGACGGCGATAGGCGGAGACCTCTCGCGCCCGGCATTGGTCGAGGCCATGCTGCGGGGCGAGACGGAGTGGGAAGCGGTCGCCTCCTTCTGCGAAGCAGTCATGCTCGTGAAGGAGGAGGCGGGCCGCCTGAGGGAGAGGACAGCGTCCTCCCTCCACCCCAGCCGCAGTGGTAGACGCCCACGGCGTCGGACGTCGCAGGACGATCTCCGGCCACCGTAGGCGCGGGCATGCGGGCAGCGAGTAATGGGCGACTCACTGTCCGACCATGGACCATGCCCGGGTCGACGGCGCGTTGTGTTCCACGCGCGCCTCAAAGAGTGTCAGCATAGTGACGGGGCCTGTAGAGGGCCAAAGCCTGCTGGGGTCGCGGGACCAAGGGATTACCGTGACCCTAGTACGTAAAGGGCTATTGAAGGACACCGTGGATTTTAGTCAGTACAAGTCTGACAGTCCCTCCCGCCCTGCCCTGGGTGGGAGGACTCATTTGATGATTTTACCACGATAAAAAAAAAAAAAAAAAAAACCATGACAGGCGTCGCGTCGGTCGGTGCGTCGGGCAGAGCGAACCGCGAGTGTTTAAAAAGAAGCGCTTACAAGCATTTGTTTGATTTCTGGAGGAGGACGCCGCAGTGGACGCCGCGGTCACCATACAAAAATCATTTTTTACTATTGCGCGGTGACCATAAACGGAGAAAACAATGACACCGCGCAGGACACTCCGCCCGACGCAACGCGTGTCGAAAATTTTACTTTTTAATCATTTGCATTAGCTTGCTTTTTTTATTCCCTGGTAAACAAAAAACCAAATCCATTGATTTATTCTCAAATTTGAAAAAATTGCCTTTCTAATGATACCTTAAAGTCATATGTCTACCATTGATTAATAGGGTTAAAATGACTTTGACTTTGAAGGTAATTTTTAGAGGTGCGATTTTTGTGACGCCGAGTGTATATAACGTTTTCTTGATATAACCAAACAGGAATTTTCCAATTTAACATACGTTGATAATATAATTGATAATAAATCTTATAAACTTATCATGTTTGCTCACAATCTTTCAATCATGAACATCAAAATTCAATTTTCATTATTACATCGATCACGATTGCGTACATACCCAGAAAATACTCAATTAAAATACATTTGCTTATCAAGTCATTAAAACGGGCAAAATTAACTCAACAGATTAGTGAGCCTTTTAATTGCGGAACGACATACTCATTTGTTGAAACTCGAATACAAAAAAGTATAGTTAAAACGTTTTCAGTCTAATAAGACTCGAAACGTTTTAATTTTAATTTGTACTAATTACTGCATCCTGCATCCAAGCCTGGATTTTTGTCGCGGAAATAAAACTAGATATTTTTCATAACATTTAATGTCATGGATTTCCGCAAAGTAATGGCTGATTCTATAATTTATCAAAAAAAAAACAAGTATGTTGTTTGGCCCATTAATTCATGTTCAAGCACTGTATCACAGTGTCCGAGGCTGAGATCTATAGCAAATATCTACAGCAAGCTTAGTCTAAGCTATAGCTTCGCAGGACTGACCTATCAAGTTACCGTGACCCTGGAACGCAAAGGGCTATTGATTTGTTTGTGGATTTTAGTCGGTACGAGTCTGAGTCCCTTCTGCTCCAACCAGGGTGGGAGGACTAATAAAAATAAAACTTAGTCGATTTATGCTTCATCAGAAAATAGACCTTTTTAGTATAACTTTTAGTTGCATATTCCTACAGACGAATGTTATTAAACTTCTCACAAGAATAATAACATGAATGGTGAGCAAGTAAGGTCCATTTTCGGACGACTGAGCTAAGGTTTAAACCAAGTTCGCAGGCCTTACGGTATCATGAAAAAAAATGATATACATCAGTGCATTAATAACTTTCAGATAAACAAGCCACGCATAAGGAAAAGCTTGTTAAATTATAATTATAGATAGTATGGATAAGATAGAATATATTTAAAACTCGTCAAAATTGATACAAGATAGAGCACATCAAAATTGTTTCAGTCATTTTTTTTTTTTCACTATATTTTAAATTCCATGGATACAAATGCAGTCTCATCTTTAATTCTCTAGTTAGAATTGTATGCAGTGCCCACAGCGAGAGGATGTGAAATCGATCCACACCCATATTGAAATAATAATTCATAAAATAATACTGTTTCCAGGAATGATGATTTATAATGTTGTCTTTTGACGTGGATGCGTTTTGCAAATATCTAAACTCACATAACAAACAGCCAGACCCAGAAAAACTATTTGTTGATCGTATAAATATTTGTTCCTGGAATAGGCTATTTTACTTAAAAAAATAATTATTAGTCCGAAATAAACAATATAAAAGAAATACATATGCAAGTTGAAACAAAGTCGAAAATCGCTTTAACTCTCACATATCACAATTCCATCTTTAAAAGTACCAAAAGAGTATACTAACTCGAAAGGCTCCGGCATATTCTTTTCATCTTTGGGCAGTACTGGCAACCTCTTGTAGAAGAACTCCCAGTCGAAAGCACCTCGGGCCCCTTCATCCTGCGCTCGATATTCAAACGTATCGTATGCAATGACGTCTATAAACGGACAAGTCACCGTTCTGTAGTTCAACGCTATCGGCTCTGTGGACACAAAGTTTCCTCTGAGATTAACCGTTACTACGTAACTTCCTATTTCCTCAAATATTTCATGATTGTGGTACAATGTTAGGTATTTGGGTCGGATATTTTAAATTCGGTTTATTCACGAACATTCTCATTGTGTTATTGTCTTTTATTCCACGTCTGATATGCACAGGTGTTTATTAATTTATGTAGGTAAATACGGAAAAATGCATTTAGGTAAAAGAGAACAAAGTTGCAGTTTATTTCATCTTTTGTCGGACTTATTTTAAGCGAGATAATAGTCGGTTCTTGGGGAATGATAACCATTTTTTGGAGCCCTGACATAACCAGAAGGCGTTGCGGTAAACCTCGTACATAATGGCTGGACATGATTCTTCCCGCTCAAAACCAACGTGCCTTTAATTGCATTTGCTTCTAGGCCGTGCTAACCTTTGACATTCGACTCTTTTGGTGATATCTTGAGCCCGCAAATAATTGATTTCCAGCCACAATAACCATCGAGGCAGACCCTCGGAAAAGTTAGTGGAACTAAGACGGGTCGCTGAAGCTAAGCGAACGCGCAGCATGACAAATGCTATCTATATTGCACCAAGAATAGACAAAGTTCGCCATAAATGCTTAGGATTTTTTTTTTATTGTATGATGGGTTTGCTCTTGACCTTAGTTTAGGAGTGACAAAGACAAGGTCGACGATGCAAGATCGTCGACGGACAAGAAGAAGCCCGTTTACTCTTTTGTAGAGATTAGGGTGTTATGCGTTCGGAAACATAGACACGCAGGCAGAGAGGTCCACTCCTTCGCTGTTCGCATTATAAAAGACGTTTGGAAAAGCTTATTGGTGGAATAGCAATAAGGTGAGTATGGTAATTTGCCGTGCGTCTAAAAGTGCGATGATAGAAGGGAGCTTGCGGGATGCTTAGGATAATAGAAATCTTTCAACGTTCTTTCAAATTTTGTCGATGCTTCCGTCGACAAATCGATTTCTACAGTGTCATGCTACGCGTTGTAAAATCGCTCATAATCAGTCCTGGGAGCTTTGTACATATAAAAACGCTAACAAATACATACACAGACCTAGTAGGGGCGGCAACCAATTGACATTGGCCTCGGTATGCGAGTCCAGGAACAGCAAAACATCAGCTGTGGCCTCCTTCGCGCCAGCCAGGCGAGCTGTGATCAGTCCACTGCGCTTCTCAACGCGTACCACACGGACTTTCGGCATATTCTTCGCTAGATAGTCGTCTAACGGCTGTTTCAGGAATTCTGTAACAAATTTAAAACATAAATCTGATGGCTGGTACTAAGTGGCGTTCGGAGCATTTGGAGAGATGTAGAGGCTTTTGAAAAACATTGGGACATTAACGGCAGCATTAATATTTGTATGATGTATTTATTTTTGTATGACCTGTTCCAGGTCTGGGTGTTTCTGTGTTTATGTTTGTCAACGTTCCCGCAATACAGGAGAATTTCCTTGTACAAAGCAACGTTTTGTAAATAAAAAGTATCAGCCAGTTGAGGACATAACTAATGTAACAATAAGTCATTATTACTACATATTCGTATATCCATTAACGCACATTAAGATAACAATGTCTTATTGAATAACACGTTCATTCGACAGTTCAATTATAAATACAACCATTGTATAATATTGATACCATTAACATTTACAACTCAACAATGTTATTATATACTTTTTATATACTTTCGAAAAAGAGACGATATAAATATACCGATATTTATTAAAGTTTTATTTATCTGCAGTATTCCATACTTCTCCTGCACGCGTAACATGACCAAATTTATCTGTATTCTACCCAAAAAAGACAAGATTCATAGTTATTTCTATACATTTCGACTGTTTTTTTGCACCATGATGATACAATCTTTCGAAGAATAGAAACATTTCGATTCTATATTTTAAACATTGACATGATTATAACGGTGATAATTATTTTACATTGAGTCATTTTGTCTTTTCTTCCAAAATCCATTTCTACGGTGCTATGCTACGCGTGCTGTTCTGTATAAGCCGTGAAGTCAGAAGTCACATTCTTTAGCCGCCTACAGTTCATTTATCGCTTTCTTGGACTCTACTTCATAGCCATACAATAATATTCAATTACAATCGAAACATTCTTCATGATTTTATCTAAAATTGTATGTTAAGAAAATAAATTCACGCTTGTTAAGAGCAAATTGAAAATGGCAAGCAAAAGTAAAAAACGTCTACATGTTAATATTATTTAACTCTCGTATCGCAAATGATTTATTACGACTATAACAAAAATAGTAAAAAGCCGCTTCTTTCAATATGGTGAAGGAAAACATCGTGAAGTTCACCAATTCAGTACGTGGTTGATCAACTTCCATTCATAAAAAAATACCTGTGTTCCACCAGTGGACGCATTCAAAATTGATAAAAAATCGGTTCATAATAACATTTTCTGTAATCCACGTGTTCCAATTAGCAGGTCATACAACTAGACAGGGATCAGATATGTCCTGGTGAACACCACGCGGATCATACTACAAACCCTCCCCCTCTGCCATTTAATTTCAAATGCTTAAATTGTCTAAGATGCCGAACTTCCTGGTTATAGCCTTGTTAGACCCCCCCCCCCCCCCCATTTGACAAGCCCCTGGCTACGACCTCTGGCAGCGATGCAGAATATAATGTGCCGTATCACCCAAAAATTACATACATAAACCCGATGTTATCGCAATACTTCCGTTACGTTCAATGACAACAAAGTAACTGCAATAGTTGAAATAACAAATCGACGGCTAAAAAAGATTATATGAATAAACGCCTAAACGTAAGTGTTCCTTCAGAACATTGAAGATTAAGTCTGCAGATTTTTGCTTTGACAAAAGTACAGAAAAATAACATTGTCTAGTTTGAATTCGAAAACGTGGAAAAATTAATTATTTTGAAACCTGGCGCCAATTACCTTTTAACTGTCGATGTGCATTCAACCTAAACCTACAGGTATTTACAGCACAATAAATGCCATAATGACCTCCACATCCTTTAGTAATAAAAACAGTTAGATAAACATTCCAAAGAATCGAAGTAAAAGCATTAATTAGAATTACCATGCACACAATAAGCGCAACTAATGTAGTTCAAATCCATTTAAAACTAGCGTGACAATTAAGAATAGTAAACATCTAGTGTGTTTTCTGTGTTCATAGATGACGTGGTCATCATTGAATTACCAGCTGAAACTACATGAAAACTTGCACTGCAAAAGTCACCCTTACTACTATGATGATAAGGCGGTGTCTATGTCAAAATATTACCTTCCCGTTTTATACATTTATACAAAAACTCGCGCAGACGCGATAGCAAAAGTGACGATTTTTTTATTTATTTAATGAGAGGGTCACGTTTGACCACTATCTCGCCCGATGGTAACCCATTCACTCTTGATTTAAATACCCCAAGGTTGTAGCTACCGACGATCTCCGGCCACCGTAGGCGCGGGCAGCGAGTAATGGGCGACTCGCTGTCCGACCATGGACCATGCCCTGGTCGACGGCGCGTTGTGTTCCACGCGCGCCCTAAAGAGTGTCAGCAAAGTGACGGGGCCTGTAGAGGGCCAAAGCCTGCCGGGGTTGCGGGACCAAGAGATTACCGTGACCCCGGTACGTAAAGGGCTATTGAAGGACACCGTGGATTTTAGTCAGTACAAGTCTGACAGTCCCTCCCGCCCTGCCCTGTGTGGGAGGACTCATTTGATGATTTTACCACGATAGAAAAAAAGGTTGTAGCTACCAGGAAACCTACTACGACCTTTTCATATATTCCTTTCGCCTCCCTCGTCCAAAGCCTACATCCGGGAGCCTAAAAAAACCACTTTAGCAGAATTATAATAGTATTATAATATTAAATGTTACAAAATTCGTTAAATTGACAGTTTTACTAATTTTATCGCAATTCATATCAGATTATCTTATAATTGCTAAAGTGGCCACACTTAAGTTAAAGTAAAAATTATACAAATTGCGCTGCAAATGTTCTTGCTGGAGGTTGAACCTTATTTTCGAATTAATTGACAATCTAACTAATATTGTAAATGTGAAAGATTGGATGGATGGATAGATTGTATGTTACTCAACCACTTCAAAACGACTGAATGGATCTTGATAAAAATATGACCTAGATTATAATCTGGAATAATTTAATTCATCGTTTATACCAGGAATAGATCCCATACGATCATTTTCGAATTAAAACGTGAGCGTTGGCTTCTGAACTAAAGGTTACAAGAACGAATTCTTTAACAAAATGTTTTTTTACTGTATTTTGTATGTTTAATTAGATATATAACCAAAACCTGCGTGACGCATAACCACTATATATCTTAATATATATATGATCTATATCTTTATTATCTAATCACATTGTAGCAATCGAGTAACACCTAGATTGAATATTTTGGCTGTTATACTTAAAAGGGTTTATCAAACTAATGCTGTTTACTTTATTGATACCTGCGTTACTATGTACATTTTTAGATGAAATCACATTTATATTTGTACAGTCCCATTCACTATGATGAAACTTATTAGCGGCTCAAGCCGTTCTTCAAAACCATATTGAAAGGTACCTAACATAATTATTACTTGCAAACGGCCTTCGGACGCATATCGACAAGAAAAAGTTATACAAATAAAATAAAAGTCAATATAGATACTCGCGCAAGACTGCATACTTCACGTACCTACCTACTACCTACTACAATTTTAACCTAACCGACTTCTACAAAAAAAGTACAAAAATTGTAAAAATAAACTTTTTCTTTCGGAAGCTGTTTCTTATTACCTTGACGTTTTTGCCACCAACTTCAGAAAGAAAATTTATTTTACAACAGTGCATTGCAATGGGATGCGAAGCGGGTGGGTTGGAGGCCAAAACTTCACACGAAGTCGCGAGCAGACAGATGTGATGATCGGACTCTTATCAGATGTCTATTTTCGCAATATTTAGCGGCAATTCACGTTAGTCTGTCTCCGAATAAAGGTAATCCACATGTCCATAACCGACTTACTATTAGGTAGATACTTAGATAGGCAGTCGCTCCAAGTCAGCTGAAAGCCGACCCCAATATTGTTAAGAATAGATCTGAACTATTTCTAGACGATATGCATGGATCAATAAAGTATCTACAATGCAGCAAAACTGTCTCAGGGTCGACTGTACATACTTCGAATTTTAATTGAACGTGTAATTATAGCCGAGACTTCTAAATCCATAGTGGGATCGAGGCATTTTAACCAATGTCCCACCGTTGAGTAAAAGTCTACCCCATAACCACCCATATGTAATTTTCTCCGGCCAATCAGGCATAAACGTGCCAAAATCGTTCTTACTTCAGAATTCAAAATTACGGTCTCGTGAAACTAAAGAACCGTAGTATTATGATGCAAATGAAAATACTACAGTCCTCTGCTGATATTCTTGTAGCCGTAGTAATTGTGATGAAAATGGCATATCTTAGAACTAAATAATAACGAATGTTTACGGTCAGTCTTTCTATTGATAATGAGGTGCGTAAATTAACAAAGGTTGAGGGCAAATTCTTCGATTTTCTATGTATGTATCATAGTAGGTCTTCTATGCATCTATCATAGTAGGTACAGCTACTGCATCATTCCCCCTATTTTCACAACTTTTCATTTTGGTTTCAATTCGATAAATATTACAAATATGTACAGAAGTCAGCGCGTCAACATCAACATTGGGTTAGATCGACGAGCTGGCGTCTGTACATCTCTTTGTCGCTCTTTTTATTATGCCTGAAAAATATAGACATGTGACTTCCCGAACTCGATTCAGAGTTTGTGAATGAATGAATGCGTATATGAGGGCTAATCGACGTTGCTGAACAAGCTAAACTGGTAACTGTATTCTCGGTGGTCGAATCAATTCTGTTTGCCATCGCGCTGAGAACCGAAAGCGGTGGATAAAATACCGCAATAATGCTTGGAAAAAAAATACTGTTAACTGAAGATGTCTTTCGAGGCACTTAGATAGTTCAAATCTAAGATTGTTTTTTTCAAAAGCCCCGAGAAACTTAATAAATGTAAAATAAATAAAATAAACCTTAATACTGAAGTAGCAATTCAAGGCCTATATTTCAGCTGGACTCAATGGACTTGAAATGCAATAACTAGGTATTTAAGTATAGTAGGTACTAACTAGTTTAGCTGTAGTAATCGTACGTTTACAAACCGAGACTGTCGCGAATGTTCGGTTAGCAATATGAGACCTAATAGAGAGAATAATTAAAAATTAACAATTTGGTTATAAAGGTACAAAGGTAACGCCTTTTTTTCACCTCCCGAAACTTTAGTGTCTTTGTGAGGACCTGCGTGTGGAAGGTGAGGATGCCGTGGCGCCTCTTCAGCCACTCCTCAAAGAGGTGAATGAATAAAAGAAGAACAATCAAGGACTTTACGAAGTGAATCATTAGGAATATTGCTTAAAGTGGCCATTTTAGACCCTCATATTTCATCATCTGCCTAGACTTTTCTTAACTATATTGGGGTCGGCTTCCAGTCGAACCAGATGCAGCTGAGTATCAGTATTTTACACGGAGCGACTGCCTATCGGACCTCCATAACCCAGTAACTGGGCAATGTGATACTCCATGGTATGACTGGTTGTCAGACTAATAGTAACGAATTTCAAAGATCTACAAATGACAGCCGGGACCAACGGCTTTACGTGCTTTCCGAGGCACGGAGGAAACTCGCTTTAACAGATAGTCACCCATCCACAGACCAGCCTCGGCAAGCGCGGCTTAACCCGGAAGATCGGCCTGTGCGGCTGTAATTATTTAGCTACGAGCTTCTCATACATGTAGAACAATTTTGTTTCCTAAAACTAAGAACCAAAAATCTTACCTTTATCGCTTGCATCGTCGACTAGAAGAACTTCTTTAATTAAAGTGCTGGGTGACCGTAGTAACACGCTGAACGCCGTCCTAAGCAACGTGCTCCAATGCTCGTTATGGAAAGGAACCACGACGCTCACAGTAGGTAATGACGCAAGGTACACCTTCTTCTCACAAGTAGGGTAACGAATGTCCGGTAGGGAACGATTCAGAGGGATCTTATCACTTAGTGCGCCATTGAATCCGTTTACTGCATACAGAGATTTTTCTAGAGCTTCGTCTGATTTTGGCAAATTTGCTGGCTTTCCTTGTTCACCAAATCCTGAAGAAAAGTAAATGAAAAATATATGGCACTCTTTTGCACCTGTAGCGCAGAAACTACGCAGTGTTTCGGTCTACAACGTTGAGACTGTTTGTCTTTAGTGGATTTGAAACTTTATCAACTAAAGAATAAAGTTGAAATTTTATTACAAGCTCATGGAAGACCTCGCCCTAGCCTTTTCAAGAATAGCATAGATGTAACCGAAGTCGTTTTTCAAAACAATGGTATCATAGCACAATGTAGTAGGCTACACTATATTACAGGGTCAGTTTCCTCCCGGAAAAAACCTCGAAAATTTTTAATGTAATTATTGTGACCTCTTTCATGGTGGCCTTAAAGTATAATATTCGGCGCTTGCGCATCGTCAAGGACGCGCGTGGCGACAGACGCCATTAGGTATAGCTAGCTAGCTAACTAGATTTTTTTACCATTCCTGAGATTTTCTTTTGAATGAAACTAATTCATACAATCATTGTAAATACACATCTTTGTTAGCTTACATCTTTTTATAAAATTTTTTTCGTGTGAATTTTTTTATGTGAGATTTTTTTGTGGCCACTTCTTGTGTCAGAGGTAATTAAGCAAGGCGGCTCGAAAAAAAATGCACAGGCCTATAAAGTTATGTTCTGACATAGCTAAATTAATTAAATGTATAAGTCCATGTTTTCATCCTATAGTGCTGGTGATATCAAAGATAAATTTCTGTTTGTATGCATTTCTAGGCACACATCTTTAAGTGACATATGGACTGCATCCCCAATATTTTTGAATAATATTCTTTGGGTCCTTTTTTTTCTATTTTATGACTATGCAAAAGCTATGTATAGAAAAAAAAAACAATCTCAATTATAAATATTTCCATACATGAATCTGTTTCCTACCAAACAAGCATTTAAATATTTAATTGGACACATAAAGTTTTTTTCTTTAAAAAAAATAAGCGAGCCTAATTATTTTAGGTACATTAAAATACTACTGTTTTTGTAATCAGTTAGATACCCACCTACTCGCTTCTTTTCTTGTTCTATCAGCGCATAGTCATGCCAGTCAATTCTCTGGAAACATAACATTTGTAAAACACAAGATGAAAACATATTTTTAAAGCCTCCTGGACTAAGGCGGCCAGCCTTAGTCCAGGAGGCTTTAAAAATATATTTAAGTTATTCCATCTATTTAATTAAAAAGTAAATTAAATTGAAAATAATTACAAAGTAATGCAACAATATTACAAAGTATATATACACTATGCTAGTCATTCACATTAGAATAAAAGATTGTTTGGAAAATTTTAACATGTTTAAATTACAAGAACAGTGTCTTAAACTGCCACTTTAAGCAATATTCCCCAAAATTCAAATCCTGCATTTCCAGGAACTTCATGGTTGTTGTCTATTCTTCTATTATAGTCACAAAGTGAATCATTAGGAATATTGCCAAGTGGCTGTTTTAGACCTGCAGGATAAATACCGTAGCAGTACTTTTGCTTTTGCTCAATTCTTTATAAATATTTATTACTATAGCCTTAAGAAGTTGTTTTAAGAATTGACTGTGTAATATAGGCATAAATATTGTTTGGGTGCCGTCGTCGCCGTAAAGATGTATAGACACACTCACACACACAAAAACACTTACAATTTCTTCAATTTCAATCTAGAGTAAACATTTGCAACATTATAATAAAACCTGTATCAAAAAAGTATTAGTTTCAAAGTCAAAGAGTTTATTATTATTATTTTTTTTAATTTTTTGTTTGTACATTAATTGTGTCAAAAGTTACTAGTGTCTGTAGAAACTTTTATGTTCTAGCTAACTTCAAATAAAATTAATTAGGATAGTAAATTTACTCACCTTCAATGTAGTTGGTATAAAATAATCCCGTTGTAGGCGATTCGTTTCTGGGATTTGAAATATTTCTAAAGCCTGATTTGCTAATTGGTTTTCAGAATCGAGGTTTGATAACAATTTTACCATGTATAGTAATACTACTATTAGCGTTAACATAAGGATGTTACGCAGCCTCAATAGGCGCAGCAGCTGGCGCCTTGAAATGGACATTATGTTGCTGAAAAAAAAGATTGAACTAAGTAAACCGTCTCTGAAATTTTAAGTAACAGCTTAATTAATAAACAAGTAAGTAATGCTAATCTCATTAATTATTTGCGACATTTACTAAATTAATAATTTAATTGGATGTAATTTACTAATTTATGGGTACATATTTTTATATGTATAGCTAAACATGTTTAATATTAATAAATCTGTTGGAGAAAAACACTAATTCTAGTTTGGAGATTTTTTTTTCTTTTAAATATTTAATTATTATTTATTTTTTAAATTATTAACATATGTAATGAGGGCAAGTACCGGGAATTCGATTGTGAGCGTTTTTATCAGATAAGTTTGATAATAAGTTACAAGATAATCAAACTAAAGAGTTATTTATAATTAATTATTCATTGAAAAAAAATTGGAATACATACAGAGACCGCTTCTGACGATTATGCATGTCTGTTATATGGTAAATAATCCCAAATACTATTAAATCATCAGAGAGTTTGATGCTATTGTTATTTATTTACAGAAGCTATATATTCACACCCGTACAATACTTACACGATATTTGCATAGAGTTCGTGCGAATACTGTTGTTTCACAAGAATGCACTAACAATACCACAAAAGATGTTTTGATACATCACATGGAATAATAAGATTTTCAACAAGACACGAACGCACGAACGAAATACAAAAACTAAACCGCCCGGTGCTAATTACACGACTAATTTTAAATTACTATTGAACATTTCGAAATACTCCTGATTCGAGTCCTGATTCTAGCCATTAGATTAAGTTTGACAGAGATAGCAGATCAAGTGACATTTAAAATGTAAACTTTTGTTTCTGGTCGGATTATAGCAAGGCTATCTGTTTTTTTTTTAATCTTTGAAGCAATGGTAGCTGATTATTCAATCCATTAAAAATAAAAAAATATTGTCATTTAATTTATATTATAAATCATTTTTCAAAATTTAATCGGCTAAGTGATTACAAAAACTAATCATTTAAGATTTGTTTTTTTATTTGTTAATTCCATAATTCTGAACGCTTCGGAAAATTCTCGATCGCTACCTTGACAACTGTTTGTTTTTGATTGGCTGAAAATTTTCAGGAAAATCAAATCCTTCTCAGTGGGGAATTTATTTGATTTCTGTGCATCGTATAAATTGTGACACACAAAACAATAAGTGCATCAAATTTATTTCAAGGTATGCTCCAGGGAGAATATTTTTGATTCATTTGAGTTGATAATGGTATTTGGTCGCTCTTAATTGAGGATTTCCGTTATCCGGCTGCACCGAACACTCCTGTGTCCGAGTGCTACATAAATTCGTACATATTTTTAATTAAATTAAGTCCGGTCCTCGTGGTGGAGTATATACTGGTCAAAGTTTACTCATTCTGTGATATTACCGACGCTTTTTGAGTTAGCCGACGTGTTCCGTCACCAGTGTTAAATTATTTTTTTCAGATGGCTTTATTTAGCCGTAAAGTATACATATTAGGGGCCTTTCTGGTGTTAGTGAGTGCCGCGGGTGTGGTGCAAGCCGACAGCGATGATGGTGACGACGAAGTTACTGTGGAGGTTAGTTCTTATAGGTTACATGACCTGAATAAAGTGAATGATCACAAAAAGTGTAGACAGACATGGCTGACTGAGAGTTTATGACCCACATTATTATCTAGAGATAAAGAATAAAATGTAGGTCTAATTTGTTAGATGGCTTGATCTAACAAAAGGAATTATCACTATTAAGCCAAATTGTATCGCACACACAAGACCTTTGTAATATAAGGTCCTCAAGGTTCCCTATTCTTTGCTGCTAATTTAATATTGATCCATGACATGCTTCCACATAGAATGATAGAATTTAGTGAAGTTCATACAACGCTTTCAATATTCAGATACGTCTCAATATGATTGTTGTTTATTCAAACATTGTTAAGACCTTAATTTTTGCCTTTGTTCCTTTATTCATGCTGCCTGCATACCATGGGGTTTAATTTCCAGCATTGCTATTCTCTAGTTGACAGTTTCTAGACTATAAACTATAAAAAGCTTGCCATTGAGACAGAGTCTTGAGATAGTGTTACAACACGTTCCTGTCGGTAGCTTAGTGGATACCAAAAAATTTGTACATTAGGAATGTCTACATTGCAAACCTAATCCACATATGTATATGCCAGGTAGATGGTCATATCAGTCAGTTGATGGCTTAAGACAAGAAAAATAGCTGGCAAAATGTTGATGTACTAAGTACACCAGTACCTAACGGCTTGATACGTTTACAGGCGTAATGTGTTAAGAACTTCAAATAAAACCTCATTAATGTTTATAGACAGTGGAAGAAGAAAACCTGTACAAAAGTCCGACAATAAGCCCTGAAAAAGTATACCTTGCTGAAAACTTTGATGATGAGGCTGCTTTCAAGAAGAAATGGGTGAAGTCTGAAGCCAAGAAACAAGGTGTTGATGAGAACATCGCCAAGTATGATGGTAAATGGGAGGTAAGTTCTTAAAAGAAACAATCTTTCAGATAAATATAGTGGACCTATTACTGGTTGGTTGAAATGGCATAGAGGTTACTGCAGTATCCAATGCACAGGAGAATTAAAGGAACATGATGGGTTTTAGTCAGTACAAGTCTAGCAGTCCCTTTTGCTCCACCCAGGGCAAAACCAAAAGTTGCTCAAAAGAGTGATACTTATTATTTAGTTTTTCGTGACATTCAATCACATGGTGTTATTCTACAATTACAACCCTTAAATACATAATACAGATAAATCATAATTATGTGAAAAGTAGTAAGTTGATCTTAGTTGATTTCTTATCTCTGCCATTTTCATCCCAACTGCCTTTAAAATTATATCTCAAATGTCTTGCCTAACACAAGTCACATTTGTAAGATGCTTATCTTGATTTCCATAGCAAAATCTATTCAAAACATTACATTATCTTGCTGCTGATAATATTAACACTAGTAACTGATCTTAACTAACTTTTCATGAATGAAATGAGTATTAGACTATTGAGATCAGGTTTTTAATTTGGCAGATGGATGCTATTGTCGAAATAAATTTTCTATTACCTCTAATTGCGTCTTGAGGCTCTTCTACATTTTGTAGAAATAAGTTAAGAAAGTATATAACCCACTGCTGGACAAAGGCCGCCTTCCAGTCCTTCCACTTCTTGCAAATCCGCTCGTTCTCCTTCCAGTTCTGTAGGAACCAATCGACTTTGTCACCTCATCTCCTTCGTGGTGTGCCGCGACCCCGCTTCACTGTCTCAGGTCACCATGTTACATTATTTAACAATTTCATCTCTTTTCAGATCCAACAACCTAACAGGAAGATTTTCAAAGAGGACCTGGGTCTGGTCTTGACAACAGAAGCTAAGCATGCAGCCATTTCCACTCTGCTGGATAGGCCGTTTGAGTTCAAGAACAAGCCATTCATTGTTCAATATGAAGTTACTATGCAGGTATTATATGAATTCATAAAATATTTCCTTACAATTTTACTCAAGGTTGCCAGTACACCACATGGCCATACTGTAAACCATCTTTGTAGAGGAGGAAGTTATCATTGAATATTTTTTATGTCTACATTCAGCAATCAATTTGTAAGTGTCACAACATGTCATGACCTACTAGTTTCTAGGGTTTTATAGTATTTTATTATTCATTGATTTATTAAAAAAAATTTGTCCATTCTTTTTCAAAAGTCTGATGGACTAATTAGATTTGCAATTTATTGATGCACTCACTATGTCTAGAGTCTCAGTGGTCGCTGTTTATTAATTTAGTCTACTTCTAGTGAATAATTTTTCATTTCGTTTTCTTAAGTACATTTTTTTCTTACTATTCAATCCATTTTCTCGATGCAATTTATTATAACTTCTAGCCTGTTAGGTAGACATCAGAGAGATTAAGAAAGGAGTATGAAATTGCTTGTCATCCTTCACTGACTGAGTCAGCCAAGTTCATTGTATTTTAAGAGTAAATCTTGTTTCTGTCTTGTATGTTCTAAAATTATTTTATTTTGATGTTTCATTGCCAAATAACCTTTTATTTTAATTCATTTTTTAAATAAAATATTGGAGATACTTTTATTCTAATTGCATCATCTTAATTCTAAAGTTATAATTATGTTTCTCAATAACTGACAATCTAAGTTTGATCAAACTTCTCCCCACTAATATTCTAATAGTGAAATGTTGTATCACTTAATTAAACTTTTTTTAATGTGCGTATGTTCTATTTTCACGTCATAACGACTGCACCGCTTTTAATGAATAGATAAGCTAAATAGGGGAAGGAGAGAAGCCATGGGCAATATCTAGTATGTAAAATAGCACATATTCACAATCTGTAACATTTCAAAGCCAGCAAGGTATATTACTAATAGGTATGTTCAGTAAAACTTATTGAATTGGCTCACTAATTGGCTCAAAAGCTAAGCCACTAGCGTATTCATTTTTTCCACGTAAGTGCTTATAACTGGTAGACGGTAACTGAAACTCAGACGTATATTGCGACATGTGCTATGTGGAATATGAATTAAATCTCGTAATGTTATAAGCTAATTAGCGTAAAGCTGTGACCTCATTTTGTTAGGCACGGTTATTGATTTGGTGGGTTTCGTCTGCCTTTCTAGACCATACCAAATTCAGTCGCGTAAAGTTTTAGGCCCCGACCTCCACAGCGTTCTATCGTCCACGCTTTTTCTTTTTCCGCCTTGCTAGACAAGTATTGTGATAGCTCGGATAATATGCACTACTAACTGTTCCCCGTGTTTCACCTCCGCTGCTCAGCTCCTAATGGTTGTAGCGAGATGTTTTATAGCTTAAAGCCTTCCTCGAAAGATGGGCTACTTAATACAAAAAAAAATCGAATCATTTGATTTCAGAATCATGATGATGAGATTCGTCCGATTTCGGCTTATCCTGAGATAAGCCGAAATCGGACGGATCTCATCATCATCATCATCCGTATAAGTATTGTTGCCATCCGTCCGGATTTCCCCGGATTTGTCGTAGTTGAGAGAGCATCCGGGAAGCGTTCGGGGGGGCTTCATTTGTAGTCCGGGTTTAAAAATGTAAAGTCTTGGACCGCCCGCGACACACATACAGTTCACCGTCCCCCCACCCCTCCCGACGCAGTTACCACGGTGCGCACTTCGACTCATGTTCGTGTTCTGGACTCTAAAATCCGGGGTTTTCACGCGTCTTGTCGTGGTTTTCAAATTTTAGAGATGGCAACCCTACGTATAAGTAGACAATGCGAAACTTTTAACAAGCAAACAACCTCTACTAATCGAAATGCATAAGTCTGTTTTTTGTTTACACCATCTCTAAAACGAATGCGACATATCTAAGCCCCCTGAATTCCTCCGGAAGTACATAGTTAAGGCACAAAAACATGAAGATTTACTCACATACAATGTTATTACAAACATTGTCCTGGATGTTGTCCAAAATCTTTTTCGGAAATGCGTTATGACGATAGAAGTTATAAATAACTTTGATTCGCGTCAATATTTTTTTGTTTGTTTATACTGGACGCTGTAAAGTCACTTCTTACGTCGGTTATTATTGTGGAATCTCTATTTTTGAATTTAGGGATCTATCCACGTGTTGCCGAATTTCCATTGTTATTGCAATTCGTTAAATTCATGCCTGTGTATTACCTTACCTACCTACTGACTCACGCAAGTACTTATAGGACTATTTCTGAACAGTACCTATCTAACTGAAGAACTGCGTTATTTATATTGCGATGCCAATTCCAATGCAAAGAAGGACATGATGAAGGGCAATCATTTAATATACTCAATCTAAACTTATGTTGTAAAGAGATAAAACTTGTTTGTTTGTATGTAGGAGTAATCTTCCGAAATAATGATCCAATTCTGTATTTATAATATTATTGAGTGCTACAAATTATATTTATATCATCCATATTACCCAATCCGCTCGAGCATGCTATGTGTTGGCAACTTCACACGAAGTCGCGGTAGATTATGATACCTTAAACGTGTGGTAAAACTCCAGAAAAATCCACACTTCACTATCTGTTGCTATTCTACTAATAATATATCTACTAATGTATTCTTTTGGAACATTACTCATAACTGAAATTATTAAAAAATAAACTTAATCATAAACATAAATTACAGGAAGGCCAGAACTGCGGCGGTGCATACATCAAGCTCCTCTCCCGTGGTACCAACACCAAGGCAGATCTCCGCAAGTTCTACGACCAAACGCCCTACACAATCATGTTCGGACCCGACAAGTGCGGCAATGACAACAAACTGCACTTCATCTTCAGACATAAGAACCCCAAGAATGGAACCATTGAGGAGAAGCATAGCAAGAAACCTACGTGAGTATTATGTGAAATCTTTAAGTCAAGAGTGAATAGGTTACTTCTAGGTAGAGTTGCCATCCGTCCGGGTTTCCCCGGATTTGTCCTAGTTTAGAGGTCATCCGGAAAGCGTCCGGGGGGACTTCATTTGTAGTCCCTCCACTCCTCCCGACGCAGTTGCACTTTGCCTCTTATCCGGGTTCTAGACTCTAAAATCCGGGGTTTTCACGTGTCCTGGTTTCCAAATTTTAGAGATGGCAACCCTACTTCTAGGCAAGCGCGCTTCACCGTCAACCACATCATCGCTTGCCATTAGGCGAGATAAAAAAGGTTTTATCAGTTTTAGAAGCAATAATGCTTCTTTATGTTATTTGTTTATCATCTTGGCATCCGATAAGAAAAAGAAAAAAACTTCAAACACTGCCACAATACACATTTACGTGTCACTAAATGTTGGCCGGAATTACATATTTTAACGAGAAGCAATAACTTGACTCGAAAACAACATGCATAAGGAACAATTAGTTGAGATAAAATACACGTTACATATACACAGAACGGTCATCGCTCCGATAAGCCAACCTAAACCCATGAACTGCAATAATATGTAATGCTAAACATTGATCGCTTTCGAACTCGTATTTTGAGAACCAAGAACTGCGAAGCGCGCAGTGTGTACGTAACAACGCGCACTTAAAGCAACGCGTCGTCGAGCGGCCAGTGTGTAGCTGCAAAAAGACAGACATAAACCAAATTAAAAATACTTTATTTCATCTCTTACAGCCAACGCCTGGACGAAATCTACAAAGACAAAGAACCACATCTTTACACTCTGATCGTCCGACCCGACAACTCGTTCAGCATCTTAGTTGACAACAAGGAGGTTAATGCTGGCTCCCTGCTCGAGGACTTCACGCCTCCCGTCAACCCTCCAGAAGAGATTGATGACCCTAATGACAAGAAACCTGAGGATTGGGATGAGAGGGAAAAGGTGGGTAGTTTGAGAATAGCTTAGTTTATTGATATTCCAACTGAAAGGCGTCGCAGCACGCGAAGAAAGTGGCATACTGGACAAAGCGAATGAGTACTTAGTAATTCATACTAGTCTTGTGTTGATATAGGTTTAAATCTCGCGCAATATTCAAAATATTTGCATTTTTTTAAATGAAATTGATTATGACTGAGTATTAGTTACATTTAATTTGTTTACATTACGAATTTCTTCGTATATTGTATCGTGGTTGCGTTTAAAAACATCAAATTATTATATTCCTATATTTGTTTCGTGCGAATAACAAAGCGCGACAACCGTGCCGCCAAGTTAGATCTATTCCACTGTACTATTTAACAAACCAGACCCTACTCAACATGAAACAGTGCACGTGCTAAAAATACACCTTTTGCCCCCATAAAACGGACTATAAAGGCAACATCATAGTAAATCACATTTGAGTGCAAATGTCTATTTGTACACATTTTCAGCAAAATTGTTTTGAAACGCACCTGGCAATGTGCCAAGAATAAGGTGATTGTTCTCGTAAAATAACAAATGGAAATTTCATTTATTATGTCTACTGTTGATGTTCAAAAACTGTATGAAGTCATGACATTGCATTTAAACTAGATTTATGATTTTATGGCAACCACACTGCAGGAAGAAGTATAAATTAAATTTAAATATATCCAACCTATCTTTAGTACCAGTGACTGAATTGGCTTGAATAAAATACTATGGAAGTAAGTCTAATATATAGATATTGCCTCTCAATTCAACAATTTTAGTATGGATAACATACAACGATCTTAGACTTTCCTTCTTTGAAGACTACACAAATGTAAAAAATATTCATCATCTGCCTAGTTTTTTCTCAACTATGTTGGGGTCGGCTTCCAGTCGAACCAGGTGCATCTGAATATCAGTATTTTACATGGAGCGACTGACAATCTGAGCTCCACAACCCAGTAACTCGGTTAAAGGATACCCCATAAGCTCAAGCTTTTGACTAAGCGAGCTTATTGAAGACGCGATGCGACGCAATTCGACCGATTTCAAGTACAAGTGAAAATCATCTTCACCTACGACATATGTAAAACAAAACACGCTCGCCACGACGACGTAAGTCTGTCGAATTTTATCATTATATCGTAGTAGCAAGGACGATTTTCATTTTTAGTTAGCAAATCGCAGGAATCGCATCATGAACAAGCTCGCTAACACTAACGACTGCCAAAGTTCTACAAATATGACAGCCGGGACCCAACGACTCTACGTGCTTTCCGAGGCGCGGAAGAAACTGTTACTTAACGAGTTATCTAAACGCCACCTGCGTTTAGATTGAGGAGCCATTTTTGCATTAACAAATCGTGGTTTTGCGATAAACCATGGTCTAACAGTAGTAGCTGTCAAAGTTTCTCATAGCAAATTTTTCATTGTGTTGTAGTTTTTGTGTTATTTTCACCCAAAATGGATTGAAACAAGGTAGATTTAATTGTTATTACCCATTGTGGATTTAATTGTATAGACAATCGTTCAAATGGCGGTACTAAAGTCGACGTTTTATCTTAGTTTTGTAATACGGACAAATTTAAACCATGACTCTGCAGATAAGCTTGGACTTGATAGACCAGGTTTAAACCAAGGTTTATTTAGTTTTTGGAATAAGGCCGGGTATGACAAACAGTCTCTCATCCACAGACCAACTTAGGCAGGCGCAGCTTAACCTGTAAGATCGGTCTGTGTGGCTTTTACTATTTAATCACCAACTCAGTGATGTAATCAGTAATCTTTTGTTCTATGCAGATTGTGGACCCAACAGCAACTAAGCCCGACGATTGGGATGAGGAGGCGCCCGCCCAGATCGTTGACCCCAATGCAGTGAAGCCCGATGGATGGCTGGACGATGAACCTGAAATGATTCCAGGTATGTAATTGGCTAGTTTCCAGAATGAATACATTGCAAATCTATTTAGCCTTTATGTTAGATTATTGAAAAATAATGGAAACATGTTTTTTTTTTTCAATCATTGAATATTGACAAAGATAAAGTGTAAGTTAGTGGCGTCAGAATGCACTAAAAATTATTACGTATTTTTTTTAACGTATCGTTGCTCTCGGATTAATTCAATATTTCAATGGGGTAGCCCTATAATAATGGTGTACAAAGATAAGCTACAGAATCCAACTAATAAATGAAAAAAAAAAACTAATAATTTACAATGCAACTTGTAATATACTGAGAAGAAAACAAAAATTTGAAATTAAATAATTGTCAGTATCCGATTATTTTCTGAAGCCTACTTGTTCTTGCAACAAAGCATAACATAAAACTTTGTTTTTCATTATCAGACCCTGAAGCCAAGAAACCCGAGGATTGGGATGAGGAGATGGATGGTGAATGGGAAGCCCCTCTCATCGACAACCCCGCGTGCAGCAGCGCTCCCGGATGTGGAGAGTGGAAGCCGCCTACCATACCCAACCCGAACTACAAGGTAGATATACCACGCCGTGAAAAAAAAAAACAAATACATTAATTTATTTGACTCCTAAATATGAACCATAATAAAAAGATTTTTGACTCTTCTATGTCTCACAGAGAAATCCGCACAAAGGGAAGAGTGGAGGGTTGTGCGGAAGACCATTGCCCACCAGTGGGACAATATAGGTTAAATAAAAAACTAGAAATGTCTTAGCACTGGTAGTGGATTATGTCCCACTCTTTTTCATCTCTCTTTCCCTTTATTGTAGGCTACTGTATTCTACCAAAGTTTAAAATAGGAATCTTATTTACTGTCTCATAATAGTATGTCGACACCAGAAGGCGATAAAGAAAATGGAATTAAAAATTTTACCTTGATACACCTTTATTGACCTCGGGCATGACTGCGATAGTCGCCAAGACTGTACTGAATTAGAAAGTAGCAAGTCCTGGTCGCAGTCATTTTTTTTTCTTTTAACAAAAAGCTTTATACATATCGTATCTACAGGGCATCTGGCGCGCTCCTCTGATCACCAATCCGAACTACAAGGGCAAGTGGACCCCGCGCCGCATACCCAACCCGGACTACTTCAAGGACGACCTGCCCTTCAAGATGACGCCTATCGTAAGTATTATATGAGAACTTGCATTTTACTTACTATGCCATTGCCATTCCCGCTTGGGCAGAGCACCGCCGTGTCCTGACGGCGATTGGCGGAGACCTCTCGCGCCCGGCATTGGTCGAGGCCATGCTGCGGGGCGAGATGGAGTGGGAAGCGGTCGCCTCCTTCTGCGAAGCAGTCATGCTCGCGAAGGAGGAGGCGGGCCGCGTGAGGGAGAGGACAGCGTCCTCCCTCCACCCCAGCCGCAGTGGTAGACGCCCACGGCGACGGACGTCGCAAGACGATCTCCGGCCACCGTAGGCGCGGGCATGCGGGCAGCGAGTAATGGGCGACTCGCTGTCCGACCATGGACCATGCCCGGGTCGACGGCGCGTTGTGTTCCATGCGCGCCTCAAGGAGTGTCAGCATAGTGACGGGGCCTGTAGAGGGCCAAAGCCTGCCGGGGTCGCGGGACTCACAGATTACCGTGACCCCGGTACGTAAAGGGCTACTGAAGGACACCGTGGATTTTAGTCAGTACAAGTCTGACAGTCCCTCCCGCCCTGCCCTGGGTGGGAGGACTCATTTGATGATTTTACCACGATAAAAAAAAAAAAATGCCATTGCCATTACAGGTTTACAGGTACCGGCAATAGCACATCGACATTTAGAAAGAGATAATCGGCTATTTTCGGCATCATAGACTTCTGTCTCACTCTCTCTCTCGAAGCACATAGGTTGTGTGTGACAGTAATAACACCCTACGAAGTTAAACGAACCGATCCTTTTGTTCTGATTCTCTCCTGTATTAAAATTATCTTGAAGCTGTTTCACGAAATAAATACATAGACTTTTATTTTTTTTAACATTTATCCCATTATTTTTTCTGGTACAAGCTATTTTAGTCTATACTACAATGAATTTTCTATTTCGCAGCACGCCGTCGGCTTCGAGCTATGGTCAATGTCCCCGATGCTGTTGTTTGACAACCTGATCATCACAGACGACCCGGCCGTTGCTGAGGAATGGGCACAGATTTCCTTCGCTCTGAAACGTGCTAAGCTATCAAGGGATTCGGTAAGTTGAGATAGATTTTAATATTATGGCTTATGTTAGACACAGACAATCTCGAAAAATAATTATATTTTCAAAGAATTTCTTTGCAGTAAATAATGTTAAATCAGATTAATTTATTTCAATAACTTGTGCACAACACAGCAAACGCTCTGGGGTCGCATGTTACGCGCGATGAACTACAAGCCAGGCTATTGGGCGATGTACATTACATACGTCGCCATTCCCATCGTGGCCTACATCGTGTGCCTCATACGACGGGCCAATGAGGTCATACGCATTTATAGCTAGAAAAACCTTACAAGTGTGACTCGCTAGCTATTGCCTTAATTATTGAGTAATGCTCGCATTTCGGAAATACTAGGTAAAAAAAATGTAGCTACCTAAAAGTATGCACGTGTACAAAACAAAATTATTACCATGCCATATACAACCAAACCTTATACCATGTAATCGACTTAAATTGACGGCACGGTTAGCACAAAGGCTGACAACCCACGACACAGGAGAAATTCCTAGTGTGGGACAACGTTTTATAATAATAAACAACTCAACCAGAATAAATTGAGAGATGTTGAAAAGTTTACAAATTTTTAATATTTCTTAGGAGCTAAACACAATGCAATGTAGTAAGTTGGTCTTTTACTTATACCTCGTTTTTATAGAAATGTCTTTATGCAACTTATTGTCCCTACTCCTTGCACTATTCCCAAGTTATAATGACGCTAGATGTAGTTTGCTAGTTTGTACCAAAGCTAAAATCCACAGGACTCAGTATTTGACCGCGCAATGAAGTTTGCGGGCGAAAACCCTTGGATATACGCCGTGGTCATTGTAAGCACCTTCTTGGTGGTCGGACTCATCGCTTATGCCTGCTGCGGTTCTTCTAAATCGGTAAGTTTGTTCTACTATTCTATTGTTCACATCTAAAGAATGTATTTTGCGCACGGGTGGGAAAATTGATCAATCCAGCCCAGTTCCTTGAGCAAGCAACACCTTCTTGTAATTGACGATCTCTTGGAGAGTTATACCTACAGTAATACCTTGTCTTATATGAGGCAACATTTAGGCAGTTTAGAAGCATGTGGGCTGTGTCCTTCACCTCCATGGAGGCTCTGCACAGCTGTCTGTAACTCCTCTGATGAATGAAAATATATGTGACCGTTAATGCGGCTGTAACTGTTGATGAGCCGGTTTTGTTCTATGTTCTCGTCATTGTATATTTTATCCGTAAAAGAAAGATTTCTCTTAAGCTTATTATAAATAGTTATGTTTGTGGAAAATATATGCGAAGGAAACAGAATTTTTAACATTATTAAGGAGATAAGTATCTTACTTATTCAAGAAATAAACATAATTGCAATATTTACATTATTCTTATGTTATTAGCGAACAAAGTAGTATTATGAAAAATAAACAATAGTTCTGAGCCTAAAGCAACCTCCTTTAGTATAACCAAAATTATAAGAAAAAAAGCTAAACCATTCATACAATTAGGGAAAGAAAAACCACAAACCCAAAAACATTATCATAAACGAAATGTCTAAACAAAAAAAAACTTACGCACAGGATACCGATGCCGACATGAAGAAGACAGACGCCGTAGCAGAGGACGATCCTCATCTATCGGAAGCTGAAGAAGATATGCGGGAAGAACAGGAGAGACCCAGCAAGGCTGACTTGGAGGGACCAGAGGATGAGGCTGAAGTTGTTACTTCTACTGAAGATGTAAGTAGAAATCTAGATTCTTCGCGATTTCCGTCGGTGTACACGTCAGTTTTATCGTAAGACGTATCCTATGACATTAAATTAAGGTTGGTATTATAAGAAACAGTTCTGCTTCAGGCAACAAAGATGAATTATTGATCGCTTCCCGTCTAGTAGCTTGGTTAAAAGGCATGAGCTTTATGTATGTGCTAAACAAGAAATTAAAAAGATATTATTTTGTACTTGCATGATGGAAAAATTTGCATGGAAGTTTAACACTATTACAGTATTTGTTGCATCAACTGAATTCATTTTTTATTGATAGTCCGCAATGTAATCAAACTGTCATGAAACTCGCGTGCAATTTCTTGTGTGTAAATGAGCCAGATACTACAGTTACTATTAGACTACCAAATAAAATGAAAATAATTATGGTCGTAGTACGAAGTCAACAAGAACTTATTTATTGACATCAAGATAATTATCAACTGTTTTTCTCTTGTTCCAGACCACACCTTTAGTGGACACAGATGGCGCTGGCGACGGCCAACGGAAACGCAAACCCCGCAAGGAGTAAACAGTATTGTGAGCACTGAGCAGTACGATTGTATAGTTCAAATATACGTGAGTGTGTGAGACGTCTGTTGTAGCGATTGTATGTAGATAACGTTTGGTTCGACGCGTTTAGTTGCACGCTGAGGTCGCCGCGACCAGTGTGGCGGCGCTAGTGTCGCATCACTTTATATGTTGAGCTCGGTTGTTAAGTGTTGTTACATGAGATTCTGTTTTAATGTGTTACAATAGAGTTGGGTTTTGTTTGTGTCCAATTATCTGTTGTTTTATTCGCATACATTTCGTATGTAAGAGGCCTAAAATTACAAATAATTGACTGATATTTGATTAACATCTCTGCTTGTAATAAATGTAACCAAAGAATGCATTGGTGAGGCCAAAGCTAGATTTATTTAACTAACAATTTATTGTAATTTGAATAAAATATCCTACAACGACATTTTTATTCTTGTTTCATCACTTAAAAGTACTAAAATGACATATTTTATTTATTACTTTGAATTCTATGCTCAGAGTAAAAGATGTTGTAATGTGTCCTTTTAATATACCCGGCTCAACATAAAAGTGTGTATCTGCCTTCTTTAGGAACTTTCTTTTATGTAGTTAGGCTATTTTTAGTATATTAGTATAATAATATATAATAGAAAATTATATCTCGTCTGTCTTTCTTGCCCGTAATGCTTATATATCGTGGTTTCCTTCTATCTAAGGACTAAATAATAACTTCTTGATATTTATACGATCTTATATACTTAATATAATAATATTCTACTATTTTTACATACAATAGTGATGTTAAAGGTATTATATTTAATAGTGTTTAGATATAGTAGAGCAATAATTTTATTGGAAGAAATAAGGGATACAATATGGGTAAGGTTTTACATCTCTAAGACCAAACATTAAATATAATTTTTGATGTTTTGATAAGTAATATGAACTCTATAATTATTATTATTTTATTAGCAACAAGCTGTTATTATTTTGTCTTAATATACATATATAAATAATATATACATAATTCATATAAATATTTTCTGTACTGCCAAAGAACTTCAGCGTCCCTTTATTTTAATATGTGACCAAGTGAACAAAATGTGTAGAGAGGACTTATGTTGCATTTTTACGAAATTATACAAGTGTATGATTGAAAATTCATTTAATTTCATCGCAGTCAGGGACAGAAGTGGCTAGTAATTTTATTTTGTCTTCTGTCACAATAAACATTTATTTAAGTCACTTTTGTGGCCGACTGTGCATTATAACAAGCATTGCGCGCACTGCGTGTGCATTAGTTTCGTTTATAAATATTATACATAATACTTATATATATGTGGAATATGATATAACATGTGAAATAAGTATCTAGTTTAATTTTTATAATGTTTTCGTTATCTCGTTGTGGGTTCCATATGAAAGGGTTTATCTGTATATAATAATTTGTCTGCTTAAATTAATGTTAGTAGCGAATTCTCAACTATTTGTGCGATAATTCTTTTTGCATTATTACTCATGAATTGTACATTTAGATAGAAAAATAAACATTGCTTGTACTCGAGTATTCACTTTATAATATAGCCGTATTTGTTGTATATTTGTCATACTTGAATGTTCACTATTAAATACTAGAATAATTTTCTTAGGATCGTGCTCAGGTACTCAATTCATTGAAATGTGTTAACTATGAAATAAATATACTTAAGTACAATTGTTTTAACATACATATGGATACACACTACACACATTAGAATAAGATAATTCTGAGGCATGAGAACCTTGTCTTATTTATCTTACAGATATGGAAATAAACAGGTATTTGCATATCATACAATGTTGCATTGGATGATTGAGCACGATCCAAAATGGCGACGGACTCACAGCCGAATTGTTACCGACGATCTTTTTTCTTAAATAATTTCAGTCCTAGACGTGACTGAATCTCCGGAGAACAATCTGCAGATAAAATTTTTAAAGATCTATTTGTAGCGTTCAATGAAAATGTTTAAAATTATTTTAATGTTTATTCAATTATAACCTTTATTGTTTGCGAGACAATCAGTTGCGCTGGCCATTATTGTTATGAGCTTTCAAAATGTGTAATACGGGTTTGTTTAGTTTTTTCCTTTATCCCTGCCGAATGCAAATCAGTCAGTATGTATCTCACAAATCTTTACGGATGACGTTGCATGTCCAAACAAAGATATATTTCGGATATAACTGCAATATTATTTTAATTAAATTATAACTATTCGAATAATAAAGTCGCGTTCTTATCATCCATTAATACTAAACACATTTAAATAGCATTCAAAAAAGATGTTCAAATATTATAATGAAATCCCGTACTAACTCAAAAAGATCTCCATTGTGTTCAACTGTATCAAAGAATGATTAATTTCTAAGTTGTAATGGCTCAAACGTTAATGCCTCGCCTCATATACACAAAGTTGTAAGGTCAAACCCGAGCAATGTGTAATTTTCAATGCATGTGCAAGGAAAATATCATATGCAAACCTGCGGCCATATTATGACGTCTTAAAACCAGGCTTGTTCCAGTATATGAAAGAGACAGAGCTATACAAGTCGTCTAGCGCCAACTCCTTCACTCACTGGAACTAGCCTGGATTTAAGACGTCATAAACGGCCCCAGGACTTTATGTAATAAATACTTGAAGTCCAAAAACATGTCAGAATCCTGTAGAGTTCCCAGATTCGACTTTTTTTTTATTATTGAACTCGAACACCACAGGTTGGTGTCACATCTTCATTCAAAGGAAAGACAGATTTCTTTTTTATTTATATTTTCATCTTGTGCGTTTGTTTTTTCATTTCATTCAGCTTTATCTGTCACATTCCAAACGTTGTAAAAACGCATTGATAAGGTGCAAATTTTATACTAAGACGAGTTTATAATGGCCGTGAGTCCTGCCTACCACCACCACGGTTGTTTCAGGCAGCTGTAAATGTAATGATAATAGTCTCAATGCTTTTATTTTTCCTAAGTACGACTCTGTGTGATACGTGAAGTTAATGGACTGTAATTTATATGGATAATAAACTGAATTATTTGTATGTGCTTTGTTTTTTTTAGTACCTTTTATGGCAGTGTACTTTGATACGCGGTATGGTGACAAAGTCGCTAAAAATCGAATAAAAAATAAAGAATTTTGGAGCATTTTTTAAAATGTTGTATGAATTATTCCTGTTCCGGGTGCATTTACAAACATTTAGACTCACAGACACAAACAACCGGACTCAAAGCAATTACCTACGGCCATATTATGACGTCTTAAAACCAGGCTTGTTCCAGCGAGTGAAAGAGACAGCTATACAAGTCGTCTAGCGCCACCTCGTTCACTCACATAATACGGCACCATAGGTATGAAAAGGCAACAAGGTCAATACATTTATTGCTGCTTCGATCGATATCGATCCCTGTCCGTCGGTGGCGTTGTGTATATTTATTTTGGGATATTTTAATGATAAACTTTAGTTACGATGAATATTTTAAATACGGCAACGGACAAACTTGTACGCTGATATATATGTTTATACCGTTTATAGGTACCGAGTACTCGGCCCAGGGAACTGTCTACTGTACTACAGAGCACTGTACTATGAAGTTGTCCACATAGTACTAATAAAGTATTATTTTATACGTAACGGTTAAGTTTAACCTGTTCCAAATGCACCGGTTACCGTTAACTCAATGAGAAATAGGTTATAACAGTTTAAGATAAACTAGTATTTAGTCCTCCTTTTGTACAGTTATTATTACAAGTAAAGCTTAAAAAGTTATAATAAATACCTAGATAAACATGCGAGAGATATGTGTTGAAGGCATTTATTTACATCCTTTAACATGTGTATTTCCCCAGCGGTCGATAATAAAAGATAAAATCGCGGGAATTCCAGAATGAGAGATAAGGAAAAGTATAGCTTTTATGAAATCGTAAAATTACATAAAGCTGCATAGGTCATGCTTTTTTCAAAGTTATAAAAAACACGGAAATGCAATTACCAATATATTTGCAGTTGATGAAAGCAGAAATCGGTCACTGAAACACTATTTGTGTAAAGAACTGTTATCCCTCAATAACTGTAACGTTTTCATTCATAACTTGAATAGTGCCTGAGGGTGCATACATAAGGAATGTTCTAAAATTTTATGGGTAGTTGTATACTTTCTATATGCCGGAACTGTATCTGTTCTGAAACGGTTTTTTATTTTACTTTGTAAAATCTATAGATGATACTCGTAAACATCAAAAATGTATCTCTGACTGAGATACATTTTTACTCCCCCTTCAAAAACGACACCTATTTTCTGGCACCCTCAGCTATACTATTCTCTAACTCAGTGCTGAAGCATAATTTTAAACTTTATGCTATAGAGTATAAAATTCAAAATCGATTGTAGACAAACCGTAGTGCTGTCTGTGTCAGTGCTGTCGCGGCGCTGAGTCTTATAGAGGATAGTGCTACTGACCCATTTCTCTGAGACTCATTTATGCGAGATCGACCGGAGAAAGCTTCTCAAAAAAAAGAAGCCGGGAAGGTTACGGGGACTAGGACAATATAATTATGTTCCTAGGTTTAAAAAATAAAAATCCCGCGAGACCTGCATCTTTATGCAAGCTCCCTATGTTGTGTCAGTGACCTAAAGCGTTAAACCATATCTACTATAAGGAAGTACCTTCATTACCATGCACTGCAGTTGTAGATAGCCTAGTTCGGTCCCGAGTTCTCCTCATTGTGTTCGCCGGCATTCGTTGCCGGGAGAGCGCCGAGACATGTTGTGGTTAATAAGTGCCTGTTTAGTGATGTCGGCTTCGGCCCATGTGAAGCCGAATATTGTGATCTTCCTTGCGGATGATTTGGTAAGTAATATATTAATTTATTTTTGTAGATCCCAGTACTTATTACCTGATCTTAGTCACGGAAGGATGTGAAAAAAAAATAGATCTAAAGCTATTTCAATCTTCAACTATTGTGTCATAATGGAGCTAACATATAAAACAAAGCTACACTCGAATCATACAAATAATGACTAATAAAAAATGTAAACGAAACTTACATTTTTTTTATTTAAAGTTTATTATTATTTACTTATTTAAACAACATACAGGAATACACACAGTTTATTTCATGAAGCATAAATAATACTTACAAAGTTAACGGATAAGCACTATTTGAGTCAATTAATCTTGCTTCTAAAAACAGCAAAGTTATACGAGTATATAGCAACTATTTATTTAGGTACGCATGTTTGTTACTTTTATGAATTGTAGGTAAAACCATTGAAGTCAACGGATTCTTTATCAATGTTTATAAACAAGTTACATTATATTATCAACATTAGATAATCCTGCCTACCCGCTTTTAATGAACTGAGCAATGACCTAACATTGTGAGACAGATACAAATTAATAACAAGTT
This sequence comes from Agrotis puta, assembly GCA_943136025.2. Lineage (NCBI taxonomy): Eukaryota > Metazoa > Arthropoda > Insecta > Lepidoptera > Noctuidae > Agrotis > Agrotis puta. The sequence goes on along the minus strand of OW964176.2, from coordinate 3,587,740 downwards.
ATTCGTAAACCAGTCTTTAATCGGGCTATAAATAAAAGTTGTCGTAAAAGCCCGTTTTCAACAATAAAAATATATCAAAGATGGGACACGCACTACCGATAAAAATGCTTATTTACCTGCTTATATAAGTGCTTACAAACATGATAAACCCTACGTAGGTAAACAATAAAAACTCATAGATAACGGGAACACATATTGATACAGTTGCAATGAAGACCTTCGGGAATAGGGACCTAAAGCTCACTTGCAGAACTAACCACAATGCGTTTAGGGTTAAACAGGTTTAAATACCGTTCGTTGATAGTTCAAATATACAAAGCCAAAGATAGTAACGGTAACACACGACACTGGAATATCGACTCTTCGAGTCTTCGTTCGACAAGGTGTGAAAGCGTTCCTAGAAAATGTATGAAACTACAGATTCCACCGATCCCCTGGCTGGAGGTATTAGATTCAAGGCATCCACAGGATTGTCCGGTTAAGCAGCAGCACAAACTCCTCTAGGTTACCTTGTAAGACGCCATTCAAAAAAAATTACTGCAGATATCGTGTCGTTAACCTATAATGTGAAAGCGCTCTATTTAGCGAGCTGTACTGAAATCTCATGTGAGGCAGAATACAAAGCTACGAATTTACCAAAAATGTAGCATTTCAGAAACATCCTTCAAAGTAAACCACAATCTGTTTTTTGTCGTTTGTGGTTTGTCGATTCTACCTATTTGCATATTACTTAACCGTGCTTACATGATGTCATTGTATTTACTTACAATGTTAAAATTGGTATTGTACATAACTATCTAGGATTCTAGGTACAACTACGAGTACCCATCTTATAGGATCCGGGAATAAAAACGCTAGACGAACCATTCATTATTTTAATATATTCAAAGCTTTTACACGAGTTTCGTGGAAGAACCTTAAACGATGGTTTAAGGTTTTTTTTTGTACCTTATTATTGGTCGCGGGACTCACCGTGACCCCGGTGAATTACCGTAAACTCGGAAAATAAAGGGCTATTGAAGGACACCGTGGATTTTAGTCACTACGAGTCTGACAGTCCCTCCCGCTCTGCCCTGGGTGGGAGGACTCATTTAATGGTTTTACATCGAAAAAAAAAGAATTATTGAAATCGCACCAGAAATCCCGCAGTAATCGTTGTACACTGTTAATATTTTTTTAGGTTTTTGTTGATTTTTTCAAAAACCACTAGTCCAATTTCGATAAAATTTTCGTAGTAAGCGACGGAGTTATTCGCGAACAGACATAAAAAAACATCCGAAATGATAACCTCCTCCTTTTGGCAGTCGTTAAAAATATTAGAAATTTTGTTTTAAATCATGATTGTTGACAAAGTTACAATTATAACGCATCAAAAGTAGGGAGTAATAATACCAAGGCGTGACGTATAGTGAATTTAATTTTAAAGCATCATAATTATCTTAATCAATTTAATTTTACTTAACGAAAGAAAAAATGTGGGTTAGCTATTTTTGATGATCTAGCTGACTTACTAATTAGATTTTTTCAGACTTTCAGAATTGAATGTAAAACGTTTTTATTTTTAGGGTTGGAACGATGTGGGCTTCCACGGTTCAAACCAGATCCCGACGCCCAACATCGACGCATTGGCCTACTCTGGCATTGTACTACAGAACTACTACGTCACTCCTATATGCACCCCGTCCAGGTCTGCCCTAATGACGGGCAAATACCCTATACATACTGGTAAGTTGGATGCATTTATTAAAAAGCAGTTCCAGACACGGCGCGCTTAGTTAGGAGGTTTCTTTTACTGGAGCCTCGGCCTGATAGATTGAAATTTTATAATTTTATATAGAAATGGCTCAATAGAAGTAACGTAAGATAGAAAATGGCGGTTTATTAAAAATCAACCATCTCCTTTAGTTTGTCGTATGTTATTTCATTTCCCAGAATTTGATCCTTGTTAGCTGCATTGTCGGATGATGTAATAATACAACCAGGGCTGGGCAAAATACATGCTTTGCTTTAATTGAAATACAAATTACAGTATCGCAAGTAATTAAAATACAAAATATCTTTAAGTAAGGTGTTTGAAATACAAAATACAGTATTATTAGCCATTTTTAATTGAAATACAAAATACAAATTACATAATTACTAAAACTATTTAAAAAAAACCCGCCTTCAAAAACCATCAGACAATGAATGACTTAAAAACAAAATAACCAACATTTTAACCCTTTGTTAGTTCAAAAATTTAACCCAAATTCTTGTCAATACCTAATTTTCTTACATGTGCACTAGAATTAGAATATTAATAGAAATCTTTGTCTACTTGGACTATGTTATTACCGGTCGTAGTAATATCGTTCACGTAAACAATAAGCGAAAAATGCTCATTCATAACATAAAAAATACTGAACCAAGTGAATGAAATTTTAATTTTGTTGATTTTTCAAAAACCGCTTTTCCGATTTCGATAAAGTTTTATAAGACACCATTTGGAAAGTAAACCCTTTTCAACAAAAAAAGAATTTTTCAAATCGGTTTGCAAGCGACGGAGTTATGCGCAAACAAACAAAAAAATACAAACATCCGAATTGAGAACCTCCTCCTTTTATTTCAGTCGGTTAAAAATAAGTAATCTAGACCAGCATGGGCTGAAAAGTTGAGGAAAACAAGAATCTATAATATACAGAATATAATCAACAGAAATTAATTAATCAATAAAACCAGAGTTTCCTTTCATGAACACTAGATTTTTAAATGTACTGTCAGATATACAGCCTCTTGTTGGAGAATGAATAAAACCTGCCAAAGAAAACAATCTTTCTACAGGTCCTGATGAGCACAAACTTGTGTTAAATTGTATTAACACATTTTTTATATTTGGATAGCGCTCAAGAATTGAAAGCTCTTTGCTTCTATCACTCACACTCTGACACTCACGATCGCTAAATGAAGTTTAAATGTATTTTAATGTTAAAATGTATTTTGAAGCCTCAAGTATTTGAAATACTAATTACAAAATACTTCGACGTCAGGTATTTGAAATACGAATTACAAATTACATTTTAAGGAAGTAATTGAAATACAAATACCAAATACGTATTTGTATTTCAATAACGTATTTTAATTACAAGTAATTCAAATACTGCCCAACCCTGAATACATCACGTGTTTTTTTTTTTTCAAAATGAACGTGTTCGATTCCTGGCCAGATAGGTATATCAAAAATCCAATAACGCAGTTTTTGTTCAAAAGTGGCCTATGGGGCCGTTCAAGTATTACGTAAGCAGATTTATTACAATTATTTACCACCCCGTACCCCTTGTCAGCAAAAGTAAGCAAAGCTCTTAACCCCTCCCCCATGCTTACGTAAACATTTTTCAATTACTGTATTGTTTTTGCCTAAACGTATGTATTATTTGCGGGAATCCCCGAAAATGCGTTTCGTTTTCAAACAAAGACAATGTGAGGGTTGCCATTCGTGTAAAAAAGTAAATTACTACTGATGACGTTATCATCATCTAGACTCCCCTACCCCCCATGTCATCCAAAATAAGCAAACCAAAGACCCCCCCGCCTCCCCCCCCCATAGTGCTTACGTAATACTTGAACGGCCCCTAGAGGACTCCTTTCAGTATTTTACCATATTCCTCATAGTTTCGGTATTATTTATTTATTTAAATCTTTTTGCACATGGAAGTACAAAGGCGGACTTAATGCCTTGGGCATTTTCTTCCAGTCAACCTTGGGGTGATGCAGAGAATCAAATATAGTAGGTGCAAAATACCAAAAAAAACATAAAAAAAGACAATCAAGAAAAATAACCCACGCCCAGTTGGAAAATTCACCCTGTAGATCAAACATTTTAAAAAAAGGTATTTATGTAACTGTTTGGGATTTTTTCAGGAATGCAACACAGCGTCATACGCGGCGAAGAGCCGAGAGGTCTTCCTTTATCAGAAAAAATACTTCCACAGTACCTGAAAGACCTAGGTTACAAAACACATCTAGTTGGAAAATGGCACTTGGGTCATTATAAGAAGGAATATCTTCCTTTGAACAGAGGGTAAGTGCATTTAGATTAAAATTATGAATAACTTCCTGATGATAGTTTCGGTGGTAATTGTACTAATTAGTTTTTAAGGTTCATGTTATCTAGGCAACAAATTTAAAAAAAATTATAAGTATTATGTATGAGTTAGGACAATTTTTCATCGTATTTTAAGGATGCTTGTGATCATTTGCACAAGAAGAAAACACATTTATTTTTACATTTTACATGACGCATAACAAACAAAAAATAAGCAGAAAAGAATAACAACAAAAAACATGCGTCATAATTCAAGTAAAACGGCAATTTCTTAGCTTTATTCTGCTGCAATAAAAAAAGACGTATGCTAAATTTCTCATTCATCTTCCTGCACACCAAGAGGAATGGAAGCAGACGCTAGTTAAGTCTAGCTCAGTGTCAGTCTAGTCTATGTAAGAAATTGCATGCGAGTTGCTTGCAAGTTAGAATACATTGCGGTATTTGTTTGATCAACTGAATTAATTATCAATTATTAGTCCGCAATGTAGACAAAATTGCATGCAAGACGCATGCAGTTTCTTGCACCGTCTAAATGAGGCTTTACTACTTTTATAACGATAAACAGTGTTGATTGCATCAAAGTCTTCATCTATTGATCGCTTTACTTCGTGTTAAAGTATAAAAAAATGATAAATTAGCCATGTTTTTTTTCTAGATTTGACTCTCACCTTGGTTTTTGGAGTGGAAAGATTGATTTATACGACCACACTAACGTGGAGCTTGCTACGTGGGGCTTCGACATGAGGAGAGGTAAACAAATAGAAATACCTATTTAGCGAACTTTGGCTCACGATGTCTATAGAAAAAAAAAAGACGGGTTGCACTCTGGGAGTGCCGGCAGAAGTGAAAACTTGAATAGTAGCCCTGCGCCGTCTTACGAATTTTCGATCAGGTCACGTGTCCTGACGCGAGTTTAACATTTTTTACCCATTCCAAAAAAAGTGCACAACGCCGCTAAAGAAGTTTTCACTTCAAAAACAAAAATGAAGTTACAGATTTGGAATGCTATTTTGCCTAACCTATAAAATTACTAAACATCTTTTCACCTCACACGCTCGGAAAGCTTCTATTTGTCTTTCGAAATCTGAGCGCAAAACTCCATTTTACGCGCTAGCGCGGAAAGTGTTTTCAAAATTCGAACACATCTTCTATTCAATTATTTTCTACACTGACAGACGAGCTGGCCCCACTGAATTTCCTCGCTGTAGTGAGGTGAAGTTGTGTGTTGCGTGAGGCAGCAAAGTTTTTCTGCGTCTCGTAACTTTGAAAACATCGCTACGCTCAGGATTCAAAAAAACTTTGTAGCTTTGCATAACAAATAAGTTTTATAATGTTATAATAATTTTTCAACAACAAAAACCCTGTAACGCGTTTAATATTCATAATAAACCTTGGGCCAGATTCCGTGCCGTTGAGTTCAGTACGCTGTAATCTGAATACTTGAGTCCGCGCCACCACTGCCACCGCCCTATGACCTGCGGAAAATTCGTGGTACTACATTTTTTAATGCAGTTTGTTGTAATAACGTAGACACTAGCGCCGCATCAAAAGGTCATGAGTGATGGTTCTGTGGTTGGTTTTATAAGCATTATAATATAATAAAAATATTTTTTTTTCCAGGCTTCGACGTTGCTGATGACCTCTTTGGTCAATACGCAACAGATATTTTCACCAAAGAAGCAGTAAAGGTAACATTTTTTGTTTTAATTAACAATTAACTTTAATTATAAAGTTAATTGTTAATTAAAGTAATTAAATTAAAGTATTAAAGTATAATTACAGTGTTAATACACTGTAATTATAAAGAATTCTTTAAAAACCTTAAATATGTGAATTAATTACCTTCATGCCGTACATTTCATTGCTTATTAAAAGTTACACATAATTGTTATGATCACTTAGTCTTCTTCGTTGTATTGCTGGCACGATGGTATTTATAATATTTTATTAGACTATGTTCCCCGCGGTGTCACCCGCTGCTCGGCTCCTCCTGTTCGTTGCGTGATTTTTAATAGCCAAGTCTTCGATCGGTCGCGGGACTCACGAATTACCGTGATCCCGGTACGTAAAGGGCTATTGAAGGACACCGTGGAATTTAGTCAGTACGAGCCTGACAGTCCCTCCTGCTCTGCCCTGGGTGGGAGGACTCATGTGGTGATTTTACCACGTAAAAAAAATCTTCCTCTATAAATTGACTCTCCAACACGATTTTTTCAATTAGAACGAGTAACGCCTGAGATTCAACGTATTCAAACAAACTTTATAATAATAGTATAGATCATGAGTGCATGTTTTTGAGCTACCTGTGTACTATGTTAGCCACATAGGAGAACAGTATGTAAGACAGAGACGTGAGGTATAATGGGAACGTACACTCTTTAGGCATACTTAACACAACACTAACGTAGCGCAAGTGCCATCATGACGTCATCTGCAAGCGGCCATTAACAAATGGCGTCCAGTTAGCGCTTGCGTTACGTTATTATTGTGTTAAGGTTGCCTTAAGTGTGTGATTTCCCATCATACCCCGCGTGCCCGTCTTATATACTGTTCCCTTACCTGTTTTCAAGAACAATAAATTACACCTAAATAAATCTTACCAGGTAGGTGGGAATACGAAAGTTCCTGAGGATAGTTGGATGAATGTTTGTTACTCTTTTCTTGCAAAAAATGATCGAAATTGGGTGAAATTTTGCACACAGAGTATCCTTTATGACTTTAACTTGAGATAATTTTCGACTTACACACGGTGACAGGCGAAACAGCAAGCAAAAGCTAGTACATAAATAATATTGCTCTGCAATTTTGACTCTCAGTGCTTTGTAGTGAGTTACAAATCCAAAACTTCGCTTTCACTAAAACATTCATATTGAAAAAAATACAACTGGACCGAAGTCAATTTACATGCCTTATTTTGATACTAGCTACTTAGCACTTGGAATTACTCCTGTGTCGTATGAGCGTTAACAAAGATTTAAACTCATATAGAATACTCAAACAGCCCGACACAGAACAACTACCTGTAGGCCACTTGAAAGTTCCTTACGGGAATTGAACCCGCAACATGCAGCGTTTTTCACCCAACCATGGCGCTAACTGTGGCGTAATTGGGGTGGATTTTAAAGATGATGTTTCAATTTCTTTCAGGTGGTAAACGCCCACAACAAGAGTGAGCCATTATTCTTGATGGTAGCACATGCAGCGATGCACAGCGGGAACCCATCAGAGTTCCTGAGAGCTCCAGATGAATACATTGATCGATTCTCGCACATCAACGATACGCAGAGGAGAAAATTTGCAGGTCTGTTATGTTCTATTACCTCTTCTATTTTGTGGCTAAGTTTAGAAACTTTGGCTCATTTTAAAAACTTTGGCTAAGTTTAGTTTGCCTAAGTTAAGAAATTTAAATCCCCCAACAAATAAGTTTCCAAACGAAGATCAATTCGAGTAATGGGTAACTCGCCGTCTGATCAGGGACCATGCCCGGATTGATGGCGCGTGGTCTACGCTCGCCTCAAAAAAGCTGTCAGTAATCTGACGTAACTTTGGAACGTAAAGGGAAGGAATACGGTGGATTTTAGTCAGTACAAGTGTGAGAGTCCTCCCGTCCCGCCCTGGGTGAGACGACTCGTTTGATGATTTTCCTATGATAGCCCTTTACGTACCAGGGTCACGGTAATTCGTTAGTCCCGCGACCCCGTCGTAGTTGTCATTTGTAGATCTAATTATACATTTACTCGATATAGTGTCAATGCACCACAGCATTCGTTATCGGATTGAAAGTTATTATTTATTCTGAAGGGCAAAGGTATATATTGTGATTAATATTGTTATCGACTGTTGCAACTGTCTAATCAGTATAATTTAATTATTAATTTAACAAAGTGTATTAAATACAATATGACTCATTATTAGTCCAGAAAGTCCAAATCACCTACATACATAAACTCACGCGGTTCACGCCTTTTTCCCATTGGGATAGGCAGAAACCACAGAACTGTACCTTCTACGATTCTATTTTCGGAGTGATAAAATCATCTCATGAGTCGTCCCGCTCTGGGCGGAGCGGTGGACGGCAGGCACAATCAGACTCTTACTCACTAAAAATCCAACAGGGTAGATTTAATTGCCCTTTACGTTCTAATCCTTACATACTCCTTTCGCATGGTCCACGTTCATGAATTCGACATGCCATTTTCTAAAATGCAATTACTATGCTGTACGACGAGCTCGTCGTCGAGGCATACCCTTGACATAGTGTCGCGGCATCTCGCAGTCAGCAGCTTGGTGAACCAAACTGTATTTTCGATGCTAAGCCAACGTTAGCACGATACTTGCGAAGATCATGTTACAGATTCTATTTTAATAGGTACTTATTGCAACAGCTAAGATAAGAAACCGACCCTAACATAATTGGGAAAAAGCTACCGGTTATCTGTCCAAGTGACATTCAACCTTAGTGATAATGCGAATAGGCACCTATTAGGCTGATTACGCTAATATTCAAGTACAGTTTTTAAAAAAAACACTATGAAATACTCCCGTTTCGTACAGCCTATTTTTGTTAAGCGCGGGTATCAATGTTTTTTTTTATGTATGGCATCTCGCAGGTCAACCTAGAAGAGGTTGTGGGCTGCTTAACCGGTCCCGGGGATCAATGGGCAACTACGGTACTTTTATAGTTATAATGTCAGTGACTACGACTGTAGCTCCAATATTTTTCAGTATTTTTTTTTCTTTTGACAATTCAAAGGTGCTTGAAATTGAAATTGAACCTGCGATTCGCCACGCAGCAGCCAATCGTTCAGCCAATGCGCCAGCCATCCCACTTCTATCAATCATGAAAATCTGTTACTTCCCAGGTATGCTGGCAAAGCTGGACGAGTCAGTTGGAAAAGTGGTAGAATCATTAGGAAAGAAAGGCTTATTGGAGAACACGATTATTTTGTTCAGCTCGGACAATGGTGGACCTGCTGCAGGCTTCAATAATAATGCTGCTTCGAACTATCCTTTGAGAGGGGTGAGTACATCAATAACCTGGAACGCCTCTTATACACCACTAAGAGTGAGGCCCCATTTTGTGCGGTGCGACAACGGACCGTGTTCCACTGCTAGGCTGAACTGAGGAGCTTCGCTACTGAAAAATCCCTAATGGAAAAAATCAATAACAATTCCACCTAGGAATAGAACCCTGGACCTCATACACCGCAGCTTCGCGCTTGCGACCAATGAGGCACTTATCTATTGCTGTTCGTTAGTCTCGCTCAGACTCGAGAACGGCTGAACCAATTTGGCTTATTTTAGTTTTGAATAATTTTTGAGTCTTGGGAAGGTTTAAAAGGCGAAGATGATAAATATAAAATGATAAAATAAATGATTCTGCGGTACGAAGCTTGCCGGATCAGCTAGTAAAAAAAATAAATGAGGAAATTATTGTCAGTACATAATTTATTGAGTGGAACTCTGTGATGACAACTAATAGAGATGAATGGAGGAGAAAAGACATTTTTTGGTGCGGTGCCTACTTCTGGACATGTTTTCCTGGGTTCAGTAACCGGGTCATGTAAAGTGTTATTGTGTTTTCCTGCTGACAGGACTATCTCAGTAGCAAGATTGCATTTGTCAGTAGATGGTGCTCAGTTGTGGTGCCGTTTGCCCAAGTCTGCGAGAATTATGGGCTTAATATTGTAAGGTTTACCAAACACAATAATGATCATAATTATCTGATACTGATACTGATACTGCTAGCCTACATCATCCCACTGCTGGGCAAAGGCCTCTCCCCATGACTTCCAGTTTTCACGATCCAGGGCCAAAGTGGGCCACTGGTCATCGGTTTTGTCAAGCTCGTCCCGCCATCTTCTACGAGGTCTGCCGCGACGTCTTCTGCCTGTGTCAGGGCTCCACAAAGTGGTGATTTTGGCCCACAGCTCATTGGGCATGCGGCAGACGTGGCCGGCCCAAGCCCATTTCAGTGTAGCGGCCTTTTGACCAACGTCAGCAATTTGTGTTTTGGAGCGCAGTGTTGTGTTGCGTACGCGGTCTGATATTTTTACGCCTAGAATACTACGCTCCATTGCACGTTGGCAAACCTTGAATGTGGACTTTTGAATGTTTGTCAAAGACCAAGTCTGGGATCCATAGGTCAAAATGGGAAGAATGCACATGTCCATGATTTTCCGCTTGAGTGTCAAAGGAAGACTTCCTTTCATAAGCTTCTTCATGGACCAGTAGCTCTTCCAGGCATTTTCGGTTCGTCTTGCGACTTCCGCATCTTGTCTGGACTGGAAAGAGACTATCTGGCCCAAGTAGATGTATTCCTGGAAATATTGCAATTCTTTACCATTTACTCTGATCCTATGCTTAGCGGTGTTTGACATCAGTTTGGTCTTCGACATATTCATCGCCAGTCCAACCTCAAGGCTTGCATTGCTGAGTTGGTTCAACATTAGCTCTAGTTCTTTCGCTGTGGGAGAGAATAGGACAATGTCGTCTGCGAAGCGAAGGTTTGTTAACCGCACCCCACCGATTTCAATGCCGCTTCTCTCCCAACAAGCCGTTAGCTTTCTGAAGATCTCTTCAAGGGCGCTATTAAAGAGCTTGGGTGAAAGCGGGTCTCCTTGTTTTACACCTTTTTCTATGGTAAACGATGGACCGGCATTTTGTAGTTTAATTGAAGCTGTGCTGTTTAGATAAATTTTACGGAGTAGGTTGATGTATGTAGGTTCAATTTCCTGGTTAACCAGAGCATATCTATCCATAATTATCTATGACTTATTTTATTTTAGGTAAAAAATACACTTTGGGAAGGTGGCGTCCGCGGCGCAGGGTTATTGTGGAGTCCTCTAATAAAGCAACAGTCCAGAGTTGCTAACCAAACCTTCCACCTCGTGGATTGGCTACCTACGTTCTACAGTGCTGCGGGAGGCAATACAAGGTATCTTAATATATTATTTTTTTCCTTCTTCTTCAACGATGTCCTGAGTTCGATACCCAGGTCGTCAAATTAACTCATTATTAAAGAAAGAAAGAAAAAACGTTTATTGGTGCCATAAGTGGAGGTTATAAGGTTTTTCAATACAGACAGAATTTCTCAACAGCAACTTCAGAGTCTGGATTTGTGCTAGAATAGTAGCCACCCACTCATTTCAATATCAAGATAATTTTCTAACCTAATATTATATTTTTAGCGTATTTACAGATAAAAACATCGACGGCTTTGACTTATGGGAGGCGTTATCCAAAGACCTTCCGTCTCAGAGAACTAAGATAGTGCACAATATTGATGATATCTGGGGTGTAGCTTCTATTACTGTGGACAATTGGAAAATCCATAAAGGTATGTAACATAAGTGAAAATCAAATCAACAACCAGGAAAGTTTTTAAGGGCTATAAGCAACGTACGCGCCTCAATGTATGTACGTCATCAGTACTGTCAGCATCTTCAGTTTAATATTCAGATTAATTTTCGTAGAATATACTGATAAATAAATATACGAGGTTTCATATAATTTATTACAACGAATTTTAAAATGCGGCTCATACGGCGAGTGCGGTTGTGATAAATGTGCGACTACATTTAATGAGCTATCGATATTACATCGAGTCAATCCCAAAGGGTAACAGTTTCTGCAAAATACTCAATCTGGCGACACATCTACACATGGTCATAGAAATTAAATCTTTCTGCTGTAGAAAATGTTCCTTGTCTTCTAATTTCCAGTAGAAACATTAATTATATTTAAATTGGTTCTTTGATGCAGCAACTCTGTCTTTCCATAAAGTTTTTTTTTTTTTCTAAACATACAAAGCAATGTCAGACATTTATTTTTCTTGCCATAAATAAAATTAATAATCTATGTATTTTAGGCACAACTTACAATGGTTCCAAGGACTATTGGTTCGGGCCGGGCGGTCGTGAAGGCACATACGACTATGATTTAGTTTACAAAAGCAATTCTGCCGAAGCCATCGATAAGATTACTAAAATTCCTAGTAAAGACAAGATCAAAAATATCAGGTAATTTTTCAGTCATTTTTGTAAGGTTATATATACTGTTGTGTTTTGACTAAAAATTATAAAACGAAATGGGGACGATGAAGAAGATACAGATAAATTGTCAATTGGCCACACCAAGTTTAATCTTGCGCAGGATTCGCTTAGTTTGGATTTTAAAATGTCGTTTTCAAAATATGTATATGTTGTTGATCTATGATTAGGTATACAACATTATTTTTAGTATATACGAAACCTGAATATAGTTTGTTCAGAATCAGTAACTGATTCGATTCCAATAATTTTTACACCATGTTATATTTTTTTTTCAAAAATATTTTAATTAAATTTTATTACCAGTTAATTACAATACAATCACCGTACGGTTAGGTACCTATTGCCAAGCTATTATCACGAGTGTATAAGACAGGAGACGCGGTTTACGCGGGTGTACCGCGAAATGAGCATGTTTTTGAACGGACAACCAGGTAATATACAAACTTATAACCCTGTCATTTTTTATGATACGTTTTTAAAATTTTGTACATAGATTCTTTACACAAAAATACTAGACAGGTGTATCGCGTTTCGCATAAACAAAAAATAATGTTGTATACTAATTTTCAGAGATGCGTCTTCAATAAAATGCGACAAGAGTATTCCACTTACCCCGTGCAAGCCGCTGGTAAAGCCGTGCCTATTTGATATCAATGCAGATCCTTGCGAGCGAAGGAATATGGCTGAAGAGTAAGTATTATCAAGTTGAACCTTTCAGTGACCTTGCGTCATCTATATATTAACGCGATTTAGATTTGAATGATTGAATATAGCTCCACAAAAAGTACGAACGTGGATGAAACCCACGCTGCAGTTTTTTTGTGGAGCATTGTTCCCAAGTGTTACTGGGCACTAGTATAAAAAAAAAAACAATAAGTAGTTATTTGTTACGCAAATCTGCAAAGTTTTTTTTTTTGTCGCGAGTACTTGAATTGAAAACTAAGCAAGCGAATTCTAGGATTGGTTCAAATATAGAATCCTGAGCGTAGCGAAGTTTTTCAAGATACGAGACGCAGAATAACTTTGCTGCCTCACCCAACACACAACTTCACCTCACTACAGCGAGGAAATTCAGTGGGGCCAGCCCGCCTGTCAAATTGTTCGAATTTTGAAAACACTTTCTGCTCTAGAGCACAAAATCGGGTTTTGCGCTCAGATTTTGAATGAGAAATAGAATCTTTCCGAGCGTGTGAGGTGAAACTTATTTTTATTTAACAAAGGTTAGTGCTCCACAAAAAATGGGTATGGATGGATTAAAATGCCTTGCTCAAAAAAATCTATTGGAAATAAAAATGTAATGTCCAAATTCACCATCATCCACACCTTTCCCACTGCTGGCTATAGACATCTCTTTGCTTGTACCCAGCTTTACGCTCCTATGCCAGCATCCAAGATATACCCGCGATCCTGCCAGGGTCGCGGGACTGTCTCATCAGGTAATCATGACTCTGGAACGTAAAGGGCTATTGAAGGATCATCGTGGATTTTAATCAGTACAGGTCTGCCAGTCTGATCCCGCCCTGAGTGGGAACTCATTTGATGACTTTATCACGATAAAAAAAAAGGATATACCCGTAATGTCAATAATGTTATATGCCCATCTCTCCACCCCACTCCCAGTGGTAACATTACCACAGTGGTAATGTTACCACTATGCAAATTCTGAGCAAAAAAAAATCCTAAGAAAAACTTCTGAACTTGTCAACTTTCCTCCCCAGAAAACCGGAAATTCTGCAAGCATTACTCACCGAACTGGAGAGAGTGAACGCAACGGCCGTGCTGCCCAACAATAAGGATATGGATCCCGCAGCAGACCCCAAGTACTGGGGACGAGTGTTCACCAACTTTGGGGACTTTGAGCGTTTAAGAAGTCCTCCAGTGAAGTGTACGTGATAATGATAACGTGAAAGTGAAGTATTTGAACGGTCACATGTGTTAGGTTTAGGTGATTAGTAAATAAGTCTTACACAGGGTCTACTTAAATTATAGTCCATGCGGGTAGGCAGATAATTGAATAATTTTGACGCATAGCGACTGATAACTACAACAATATTGTAGTAAGAAATTCAGAATATGTGCAGTCGACATAATAAGAAATGAGAACAAATGTGCTTGAAAAGATCAAGTAAAGAAGCTTTTGTAAAAGTCTTGCTTCCTGGTTCCTGGTGAATGAGTGGAAGCAATGATTGTATTATTTGCTGTTGTTCTGTGTTTGATACTTGGTTGAAGGGTGATCGTGTAGCACGTGTTATTTCGTAATTGATTTTTACAATAAAACAGCTCAAAATGATGTACCTTTTTTTTTTAAATTCCACGCCGTAAACAAATAGCGAACAGTTTTCTCAAACTATTGTAGGTTCTAAACTACTTTTATTAGGAAAAGAAAAATATACTTTAAAATCTTACATTCAAAATGAGCATACCTCATTTACAACTATAGGTTTAATAAAACAAAATTAAATTAATCACGAGAGACTCTAGCCCTTTTAGTTCTGACTCCGGTCCTTTTAGCCGCAGTCGACTTCCTCTTACCAGTCCTTTTTCCCAAATCTTCTACATTGACTGGGTTGTGACTACCACTCAACGGTAACCCCTGTTCTTCCTCTACATCACACATAATAGCATCCCTATACTCTTTCAAAGTCTCGTCTTCGACTATTTTGATTGGTTCAGGGTCTATAATCTTTCCAAGTGTTGTAGCATTCTGTAGATTTACTTTTTCCATTGGACTTAAGACCTCTCCAACTGGGTCGGGTTGGCTACTCTGGGAAAGGGTCTCTTGAATCAAACGGTCGACTAAATCCGGTTCTTCGTATTGAAAGTATTGGCTTTTCACTGATTTCAACTGCTCTGCGTTTATTTGGCATGGTGAAACAAGGCTGGGGGCGGATATGAGATAGTAGAATTTTAAAATGGCCTCAGAAATTATTGAGTTATTTCTACATCGAGTTAGTGAAAACCTGAACATGGTTCCTGAGAGTAATAAATAAATCAATAAATATTCTTTATTATTTTTCCGTAAACCCGGAGCCTTGGCCGTAGTTTCGGGCAATTCCTACTTTTTATCACATATGAACATTAGATTGGTTAGTTGATGAACTAAAAATTGGTGACAACATGATTGGACAATTGTCCTGACTCCCGATGTGTTGTTAAAACTTATGAATTCAAAACTAAGGCCCTAGAACTAAACCAGGCCCGTTTTCGTTAACGGACAAAGAGTAGACCCCCCGGTTTTAAGCAGAAAATAAGAAAGAAGGAAAGCTAAGTCAAAAATATCGAAATTAATGATGAGGCCGAAAATTCTTGCAAAAAACATTCATTTTGACAAGAACAGGAAGAAAAACTGTCATCTACTTACTCAGCATCTGATCCCTGGTCAATGATACCGTGTGAATGCATCAGCTTCATCAGTTTGGAAGCATTCACGGGCGATAGAGCGAACTTGTCGACGAGATCTTGAGCTCCAATGGAAGGCACTCGGGTGCACCACTCTATGGTACGACGAAATATGCAGAGGCACTGTGGACGAAGTAAAAAAGCTATAGAAATTGAGGTATCGAGATATTCGGGGCCTTGTAATAAGTTGGCTTGCTTGCTTGCTTTTGTGAAATATAATGGAAGTATGTAAACAGTAATCGACTCATATGATGGCCAACCACAACAGTGCTCCTCTAGCCGTTAGTGTTACTGCTGAATAAAGGCCTCCCCCTAATCTTCTATACTATAATAAATCTGTAGAAGGGTCAATTCTGTACATTGAAAATATTGAAAAAATAAATAGCGGGGGGTGTTGCTGGATCGATACCAAACCCAAATATGTGATTAAAAAAATTTTTGTCTGTCTGTCTTTCTGTCTGTCTGTCTGTCTGTTTGTGCAGGCATCACGTGAAAACTAACGGTTCGATTTCGATGAAACTTGGTATAATTATTCCTTATTATCCTGGGCATAACATAGGATACTTTTTATCCTGGAAAAATACGTAGAAAAAAATCTTATTTTTCAGTTTTATTCATAGACGTTGTTCTGTAGAACCGCGAACACACGTTGCAAGATGTCATTGTCAGAGTTACTCAAAATGGGGAAATAAACCATCCACGCGAAGACCGACATCCGCGCGGACGGAGTCGCGGGCGGAAACTAGTAATAAATAAAAATAAAGACCAACATGCCGAACGACAATATGCTACTTGCATCCATCGATTGCCCGCGACTCTTACAATTTCGTCGGTCCAACTTGTGGGAGGCCTACGCTGCGTCTTCCAGTTCGTAGTCGCCACTGAGACTTCTCTTTCCAATGGATTATCTGTACTACGAGCGATGTGTCCTGCCGATTGCCATTGCAACTTGCAAATAAGAGCTATGGCGGTAACTCGTAGTTTTTCGCTCAATATCCTCGTTTCAGATTTTATCATGCGAAAAATCTCGTGAAATATCCTATTTACCTACTACCAACTGAATTCTGGAGGTCAAACTTAGGGAGCTTGCCGATGACGCGATGCGACGCAATTCGACCGATTCCAACTACAAGTGAAAATCATCCTTACCACTACGACATATGACATAAAATGTGCCACGGGTAGATGAAAAACAAAACACGCTAGCCACGACGACGTAAATCAGTCGAATTGCATCATTATCATAGTAGCAAGGCTGATTTTCATTTTTAGTTATGAGCAAGCTCCCTTAGGCAGATGATGTAAGTTTTAAATCAACTCACTTCTCTCTTCTTAACACTTAGGGACGCCAGTCGTTGATCAGTAGGCTCTCTGTTCGGCTCCATATCAGAACATTCAGTGCAGCAATGACGTTGTACTCGGGTCGCATTCTCCCGGGACAGACCGAAGCAAGCGCCATGTTGTTGAGTACCACAATACCTTTGGAATGAAGTGTTTTATGATTGTATGATTTTAGTATCGTAAGAATCAGTGCACATTAATATTGCTAAAATTGTTCGTTTTTAATTATTCACTTTATTGCTTGAGCAATAGTATAGAGCATTCCATGTTAAGAACTTTATATTAAAACATTGTTGGTAAAGTAGACATTTTATTTCCCTTGGTAGTCGTTCCGATTCAGACCGTGTGAATAGGTATGCGAGTTTAAATATATTTAAACACACTGACGATACAGGAGTTATTGCTAAAGGGAAAGGTCTCAGAACGAATTTTCTCGTATTGGTTTATGAAAATATGCTACTAACATGCAAGTAAGTAGGGCATGTGTTACGTCATCCGCATCGTACTTATTGCATGGGCACTGTATCCTCATCTCACTGGCGTCCGAAACACTCTTCATAGCTGAACCTACAAATAGTAAGAAAGATATATGAAATTATATTTTTTGGTTGTTAACCTCTCGGGCGCGTTACGTACACCCGGCTGTACATAAGCGAAAACGCCCCAGCGCCTTACGTACACACGTCTGTACATAACAGACAGTCGCTCATTGGACTTTGATTTTTATCATTTTCAATTATAAATCGCCAGAGAGGTTAAAACACTGTTATTCCTACACATTAATTTACAAAGTAGACGAGGTTGGTGTTTTGTATCAGACTACTCGGAGAAGCCGAAACAAAGCACGGCACGGTTGGCACAAGATGGCTGAATGATTCACTGCTGCACTGTGTATTGCAGGTTCGATTCCAGCACGAAACAAATAGGTCGCAGGACTATCAGGTAACCGTGGCCCCGGAACGTAAAGGGCTATTGAAGGACACCGTAGATTTTAGTCAGTACAAGTCTGACAGTCCCTTCCGTCCTGCCTTTTTTTATGTGTTAAAATCATCACATGAGTCCTCGACCCTGGCAGGCTTTGGCTCTGCCTTGCGCTGGGTGGGAGAACGTGATGATTTTACCACGTAAAAAAACAAGAAACAAATGACTTTCAGATAATTGTTCTGGGTCTGGCGTGTTGTGTAAAAGTACTCCAGATACAGGAGAATTCTATAAATTGTTTGCATATCCCAGTCTTTGAGATGTCAAATCAGAAACAGAGATTAGAAAAACAAAGGAATTTGGATTGGTTGAGATTGAATATTATTTCAGGTGTTAGACAATAGCAATCTTCTCATTGCAAACAGAAAAACTTCAGAAACTAAATTATAATTATGTGCAGAGCCTCAATTAAAAAAAATGTAAACTCACTGCTTTCGAAATCGTCTTGGTCGTTTTGCGTCATCTTCGGAGTGTTTTGTGATGGCTAAAAAAATATAATAAAAGAGGTAAATAAAAAATCTTTATAAATATGAGAAATTACAGAAATTTATGTCTTTAGGTACGTTTAAGATGTCTTTTAAATTTATTCTGTGGGGTCAATTAGCTATTTGACTGAAAAATTATAATTAGTCCGTCACTTAGATTATCAAATAATATTCGACCCGTATTTTTTCTTTTCTTTTGTAAACCAAAATTGACTGAGATACGATGATTTCAATATTGGCAATACGTCACAATTTAGTACAATTTCTATTGAATTCTGACGTCACGAGCCCCCACACTCGAGTTTTAATGCAGTGTATTTTGGTGAACTGTAAATTACGGACTACTTGTAATTTATAGCTACTGTCAAATAGCCAATTACAGTGCCTATTCTATGGGGAGTACCTAAATTCCCTGGAAACATTGGGCACTTCAAATCAATAAGCATAGCGAACTTTAGAAGTGCAGGATTTTTAGTACTAGTCTTGAATTGTGCTCAAAAGCTTTTTCTATACCAACTAGCTATTCTCCCCCTGTTTCACCCCGCCCCCACAGACCCAATCTTTTTTTTATTAAAATTGGGAGCAGTAGTTCCTGAGCACGTTGAAATAAACAAAACTCTTCTGATTTTTAGTATTAGTAAAGATATACTTACGATGGCATCGTGGCTAGAGCCAATACTCTCCCTGATATACGTGCGAGCTGTCATCCTATGGAAGGGTGTCGCCACCCAGCCTAGCTTGACGGTTTCTGGGAGAGTTGGCTCCAAGTGGTCCTGTTCCTCTGGCGTACTCAGAAACCCTGGTGCTTGATAGCCGTCAGGAGCGTCTACAAGTGGAATGACGTCTTAAGGCGTGAATAATTCCAGTGTGTGAACGAGATGGCGCTAGACGACTTGTATAGCTCTGTCTCTTTCCCACAGTGGTATTTGTCATGGTAGGCCACCTAAAGTCGCTGTACAACATTATGAAATGCGGTTGAAAACCAACAATTTGCTGAACTGGGCCTATTTGGCGTAGCCGCGTGACAGACAAGATTTTTATATTTTGTTTTTTATTTTGTTTTCTTTCTTTTTCTTTTTCGAAGTGGCCCAAGAAAAGAGTTCCTGGAAGGAATTAGGGGAGGCCTTTGCTCAGCAGTGGGACAGTGCTGGCTAAATAATCAATCAATCAACTTGCTTTTTAATTATAAGTATCCTATTTGCAATTATTTTTAACCCGTGACGCAAAAATTTGTATTGCAAGTTGACGTGTCTGTGTCTCTGTCTGTGGCATCGTAGCTCGTAAATGTTTTTTTTTTACTTTGGTAACTGACGTGATCGAGATTGTTTTAATCCTTGTATTTAACTGTAACTTTTACTTGTTATTTAGTACAATTTTACGTACATTTACTGCATTTTCAACTTTACGCTTTAAAGAAAAAATTAAAATCTATAAGAGACAAGCTGTGGTTATATTCTTACAGAATAGCTTTGCTGGTTAATGAAGAGATGTACGTTTTGCATTCGGTAGATATAAGTTAAAGATTAGGTTAATAAAAAAATGGAATCTTACCTTCATTATAATACAAACGCAAGCTAACATCATAAGACTCAGGCATATCATTCTGACAAGCCTGCATGATCACCACACATGCCCTAATCAGGTGGAGAGTCCTCTCTCTAACATTATCAAAGTCATATCTCGTAGAAGTCTTGGCGCTGTCCCGAGTTTTGGAGTGCACATTCATGGTCACCCCATCAGGACTATACAAGTATTCAAAGATGTGGTATTCCACTAAGTTCTCGACTTTGCACTCGCCTTCGTAGAAACATATTACAAGTTGGTGAAGCTGGAAAAAACATTCGGCTTCTGAATAGGGTTTTTGTTTTTCTTGGTAAAATCATCAAATAATGAGTCCTCCACCCAGGGCAGAGCGGGAGGGACTGTCAGACTCGTACGGACTAAAATCCACGGTGTCCTTCAGTAGCCCTTTACGTTCCGGGGTCACGGTAATTCGTACAGTCCCGCGACCCCGGCAGGCTTTGGCCCTCTAGAAGGGGGCCCCGTCACTCTGCTGACACTCTTTGAAGCGCGCGTAGAACACAACGCGCAGTTTCTGAATAGGGTAACCATTAGGCATAAGAATAAATAACCGAGAATTATCCCATAGCTGGGACACAGAGCGGTCCAGTGCAGTTTTGTAGATATCACATCTCTACTTCTCGGATCTAAAACATTTCGGTTTCCTCACGATGCCAACCAATTTCCCTTCACCGTTTTGAGAGCAGTGGTGATGAAATAAACTACATAAAGTAGACGTACGCTCGAATGGGTTCTAACCTACGACCACAACTTGTAAGTCGAGAGCGTTACTGTTGGGCCATTTAATTTAATTAACGTAAACGTTACTTAAATTACACTTGTGTCTTAAAAGACACAAGTGTAAATTAAAGTTAAAATCAAATTAAACCTCGATGGGCTAGTGGCTGCAAGCACGACTGCTGAGCAAGAGAGGTCCTGAGATCGATTTCCAGGTAGAGTAGTGTGTAGAGTTCTAGACTATAAATCCACCTTGTTCCTTCAGTAGCTCTTTGCGTTCCATGGTCTCGATTACCTTTACAGATATAGCCCTACCACCCACAGCAGATATCTCGCAAGGTAGATCGATGACTTCATGAAGGTTATTGGAATTTAATCCGTTTATTGAGATGATAGAACAAGTTGATGTGGCGACGCGTAGACGCGTATAGACGCGTTGCAGAGCAGATCCTTCAGCAGAAATAATGATTATGATAACTTACGTATTTCTTATCAAAAGCCTCAAAAGCCTGAGTCAGTGCCGTGCTAACGAAATGCGCTAACTCATGCCTGCATTTCTTCTTCAGTACCCTCAACTTTATACCTCCGAAGTTCTCCACAGTGTAGCTCTCTTCGGGGAATACGTTCTTCAAATACGTTATAGTACTGACGGCCACGACCGTCAACTGTTTCATGAATGTGACTGAACTAGTGTATGTCTCTGTTGCCTGTCGGGGGAATAGTCTTACCCATTCCGCCACAGCCTGTTTTGAAAAATATTGGAGTTATTCGATCATTCAATTGGAATTGAATGCCGTATGCGTGTATAGATAACAATTGAAGAGAAGAATTATTATTTTTACAAATATATTTACTTTAAAATTATATTATTAGGTATAGGAATGCATCCTTAAAGGACAAAGAGATGTCAAAAACAACATCACGTACAAATCCTAGGTAATTTACATTTCGATATCTATTGAATGCATATTTTTGTCAACCGCAGACAATATCTACGGAGGTAAATAAAGCGCCTTACAAAATAAAAATAGTAGTTAGTTTACCAAAAGTAAAATGGCCTCATCATAATGATACAATGATAATGTGGTGGGTACATGGTTTGTTTAGTTATCTAAATAACAAATTATAACAATTTGTTCTCACATTTACATTTAGAAAAGCCAACTAAAAAAACTACATCGTTAAATTAACCATAATGAGGTCTATTCAACCACCATTAAAACTTATTCAACCGTAGATACATACCTGTGACGTGAACGTAGCAGTGGCAGACATTATCAGTCGAATTTGTAACTATAAAAACTATTCCAAAGTAAAAAATTATCTAAAACTTTGCTCCCATTAAAAATAGTTTTGTCTGATTTCTTAGATTTCGCGCCTCAAATAACCAGACATGGCATGGCTCATGCGTATTGAAGCGCGCTATGGCAGCGCGCCTCTTTTTTTGCCACAGATAAAAATATGTTTGTATAGCATAAATAATTACTAGATACTGCAGTGGAATTGTACTTTACGATTTATATCTTGGTTGTCCCTTTTATCAATTATGACGTTATCATGGCTATATTTCAAATTGATCACGAAGGGAAATAAAAAATTACACAGAGGTTCAAAAAAGACGCTCGGAAGCTTGAGCCCCTTTCGCACGAGCGCTTTTTTTACGGGTGTTAAAAAACGCTGAGTTTTAACAAAAAGATGAATTGAACTTTAACACTAGTCATTACATAAAATCAAATACAGTTCGAAAACAAGCCGCGTTTTTAAAGCGCTGACGTGTGAACTGAAACATGAAACAACATTTGTTCTATTTCGGAACTTTTTTAACGGCCGGAAAAAAAGCGCTCGTGTGAATAGCGTCTTAATAATTTCTAGTATGGAAATGATTGTACGCGGAACGGATTCCTTATTCAAAACGTATTGTCAATTCTGAAACAAATGACTATTTGACATGACACTCGTAAATTAAAAATAATTTTGAATACTATACAGTGAAAACTGCGAAGGGATTTTTGATAATAATAAATCATTATGCTGTGTCCTGAAGCTTGCCTAGTGCACAATGAGACAATACCTAAAGAAGAAGAAGAAACGTGCACAAAAAAAAGTAAAAAGGTACCTGCCGAAGGTACAGAAGAAGGCTTAGAATTAAACTCGTACAAAAACCCCAAAACTTGGAAGAAGTCTATTTCTAATTTCTTTCGTAATCAGCTTCGTTCAACTAAATCTAACGATGTAAGCAATTCATGATTTAAAAAGAGAACTAAATAAAAAAATATCATCATCATCATCTAATATATCATATTTTCTAGGGAGACAGGCCATCTGGAAGCCAAGAACATTTCGAAGATAAAGAAATTAGTCCAGAACAGAAGTGGCAATCTTTAGGGAAAATATTCAGGCGTCAAAGTTTTGAACACTGGAACAAGTCACCAAATCAGCAAGGAGAATGTTCGACTCCGAGCAAACGTCTTGCTGTGAAAAAAGTGTTATCAAGCTATTTTGGTAAAATCAAATCTTCCTCTGCTCCAACCGAGAAATGAAATTATGAGTTAATAAACATTTTTTGCAAATAGATTTTTGTATTTATTGGATATTAGTACAATAACGAAAGTAAACAACAACATTGAAAATAAACACATCATAAAGCCTATATCCTTCCTCGATAAATGCACTATCAAACATGAATATTTCATAAAAAAGACAATGTAATTCTGCCACATCAATAATTCTCTATTACATATTATATGAGTTTAAAAAAGCAATTTCAAGAATCTAATGTTCCCTGTCGTCATCTTGTCCCGCTATGAATATCAGAGGTCTCCTCATCAAAGAAGCACTAGTCTACTTGTAATTTGTTTTCAATGCTCACTTAGTCAAGTGATTATACACTTGAATTATTGGACGGAATTACTAATGAAATCGTAACTAAAGCGTTAGTTAAAACATGCGGGTTAGTAGGTGCACGTTATTAAAAAAAAAATACTGTTTTGACGGACAACGGACGGACAGGCGTTACTTGCACCTGCGTGAATTTAAGCCGTTCGTAAATTCCTATCCTAATGATAATTTAACGTGATTTCGTTCTTCGTGGGGTGTTATCAATCAATATAGGAAACAGCTGTTAATTTTTATCTGCATTGTGAACACTTATTTTATTACTGCGGGCAACACCAGTAAAAAAGTTCAATTGACATTTCTGCAGGCAACTCGGGGCACGGAGTTCATTTTCTGCTTCTTTTTGTGTGAAATATATTTTTTTTCGACTATTGGTTTCGTTTACCAATACAACTTAACATTATTTTTTAAGTTTAACAATATATTTAGTTGATAGTTTACATGTATAAGTCAGTGTGTACAGACGCCCTTGAAAACAGTGTTTTAAAAAAATCTAGTGTCAGCATAGCAACAGCACTTTGGTACATATAATTCCTATTTTGAGGGATATCGTTCACTGTAAGAAGATAGGGTGCCTTTTTGAGGTGAGTGTTTTCATATTCTATAAGATTTATGTACAGAAGTAGTAATGTAATGGTACAACAATGTTCTCTAGGGTTTACCTTTGTGGCTTTGTGCATTCGTTCCGTACGTATAACAATACATACTTTATTATAGTGAATGTATAAAATATAACTAGCAGTTGTACGCGGAGTTTTCCGCAATATTTATGACTGTCGCGATAGAATTATTAATTTGAAACTCATGTTCATTGTATCCTCTTGAAAAAGTACTGTCTCTGTCACTAAGTGCATTATTTGCTTATTGAATTCACATCTCAATGATAGGATGATGTCATATTTTACATGTAAACTTCACAATTTGTCTCGTAAGCTTACAAAGTTATGTATTATTAGGTACTAGAGTAATATGAAATATTGGTATTGCACCTTGAATGTAACTACAGTCTATGTTTCCCACGGCCAGTCATACTTCCTGTTTTAAAGTTTGAATATGAAGAAACAATAAATATAATTTATATTGTTTAGCTGATTTTATGACTGCCGGTAATTCTCTTTTGTTTTGCCAGTAATTTTCTTTTACACTAGGTTTTATTTTAATCCTGTACTTCATAATATCTATTTGAGACCTTGAAGTATCAATTCACTATAGTATCAATACACTTAGCCTTATAAAAAATCTTTTAAAGTCAGATATATAATTTTGATATTCTGTTGCAATACCAGTCACATAGTCATTCAAATTGTCTCAGTCCTGGTTAACTTTTACATAAAAGCGATTAATGGTCAATAGACAAACTTTCAACCTTTTTATCCGACTGCCAAGGACAAAACCCTTCCCTTTTTTATTTGAACATGAAAATTTATAATAACACAATATTTGTCTAAACACCAACAAGTGTATTTGAAATTTAACAAAATTTGTAAACTTACATTATACCTAAATCCAATATGGAGAAATAACCTTATTCATTGGAAGAAATTAAATATGGGTTAAGTTACGAGTAAATAAGGATGAAATATACTAAATATAGGCATTGTTAAAAAATAGCACCATAACATCCGTAATACTCCATTTTCCTCCTATTATCAAAGAATTGGTATTAAATATACATTATGGTCTATCTGGTCTCTCGTACTTCTAGTGTAGTGGGATACAAAGAACAATTGAAAGGAACAAATCAAATCAAATGTTTGATTATAAGTCAGTCAAGACTGACAGTCCCTTCCGCTTTATCCGGGATGGGAGATACAGAGAGATGTAACCAACAAATTTGTAACTGAATAGTTTGTTCTGCCTCTTAAGACTTCTTCTCCTCAGCCAAATCACAAGGTTGTAGTGAAGGTAGGAATTTTATGTGATTCTGTCATCTAAGTTTTGATGTTCTATAAATAAGATAATTCAAAGAGGGTGCCAATTTTTTTTTTCTTAAAGTACAAGGATCCACAAGGTTTTTAAAAATAAACTATTTTTTGAAACTGCATCTATAACATCATTGATTTAAAACAAAGTTTGACAATGAACAGATAATTATCCAATCACATGTAAATTATCCAAGCTGATTCTTAACTTGTCTAAAAAAAGTGTAACTGCAAAACGTCCCTTATATCAATGTCAAATGCCGTTTCAGAGTTGACAGTTTTTTTAGACAAGTGTTCAACAGATGTGTATTTTTTTATAGTCAGACAGCTTATATTTTGAAAATTCAAATTCATTTATTTCGTGAACACAGCCTACATATAGTAAATGTGATAATTGTAAAGAAGATCCAATCTGTGTTCTACCAAAAAGCATGCAAAATGTCATAAAGTTTTTCATATTCATTTACAGCTGCACAGGCCGATCATTCGGGTTAAGCCGGGCTTGCCATTGGTCTGTGGATGGATGACCATCTGTCATAGCGAGTTTTCTCCGTGCCTCGAAAGCACGTAAAGCTGTTTATCCCAGATCAAATCATTTGTAGATCTTTGACAGTTGTTACTGTTAGTCAGAAACTCTAAAGTCTGACCACCAGTCTTACCATGGGGTATCGTATCGCCCAGTTTCTGGGTTGTGGAGGTCCGATAGGCAGTCGCTCTATTTAAAATACAGATATCCAGCTGCATCTGGTTCGACTGGAAGTCGACCCCAATACAGTTGGGAAAAGGCTAGGAAAGTGGTGGATGATTTTGTTCGGAGTTTTCAAACAACTTTTTGGAACTTAATGGTGACTTCGCACGGGAACAACTCACGGAGCAGAAAAAAGGTCTATTACAGAATCCTGTGGAATATCGTTGTGAAGTAACCATCGTTTTTTTTTTAGTTTGAGTTATCAAATAAAAATATATATTTAATTACAAATAAAACCGTTTACTTTTTATCACAACAAATTCATTATTCGGTGTTTTCAGTGTCTATTGCAGTATTGTCCCAGGCACTGGCTGGCCCAACGAAATGCTCTAAATGCCTTCCAACCCCACAGTACCACACGATACCTACTGACGATATGCGCGCAGGCACCAACTGTCGAAAACCGGTTCCTCAGGAAAGTCATGGGAGTCCTTAAAATCCCCACAATTCTTTAGTTCATGAAACGCCTTTCCCCTTACTAAGCGTTTCTTTGAATTTGCTGTTAGGCACCCCAAACCTCTCAACGCATCGGCAGCGCCATTCCGACCCATCGTGTATTAGTACAATTCGGTACTGTGGGGTTGAAAGGCGTTTAGAGAATTTCGTTGGGCCAGCCAGTGCCTGGGACAATATTGCAATAGACAATATGACATTTTATGTACAGAACAAAAGGGTTTCCAAAAGGGTAAAGGCATAAATATGGCAGTTTATGATTTGTTAAATACTGTTATGCAAAATGTTGATAAAAAAATTCCAGTTTGTGCAATTTTTACGGACATGTCGAGGGCATTTGACTGTGTCGATCATGAAACCCTACTCAATAAATTAAATGCGATAGGAATCAGAGGAAATATATTTAATCTCTTAAAATCCTACCTTAGCAACCGTAAGCAGCATACTGAAATCACTAAAATATGCTTGAAAACTAAAAGTGAGAAAAAAATACTATCTAAAGCAAGACTTATTAGGTATGGCGTACCACAGGGCAGTGTTCTTGGCCCTTTATTATTTTTACTGTACATTAATGACTTGCCACGACACATTGAAAATCCCATGGTCCTTTTCGCTGACGATAGCACTGCCTTGATTAAATGCCTTGACAGAAATACGTATGAAAATGACATAAATAATACATTAAAGGATTTAATACACTGGCTTGACAAAAATAATTTGATTATTAACATACCAAAAACTAATGTTGTGCATTTTTATCAAAGAATTCCACCAAAAATATTAAATCTATATTATAATGGACAAAATGTTGACCAAGTTACAGTTGCTAAATTTCTTGGAATAATCATAGATAGCCAACTAACTTGGAAGCCACAAGCAGAAGAAGTGTGCAAAAAACTAAGTGTAGCTGCATACATGCTTCTTAATCTGTCTAAAAAAGTGAGCATGGCCACAAGATTAGTTGCATACCATGGGTTAGTTGCGTCGATTTTGAGATTCGGCTTGATATTTTGGGGAAATTGTAGCCTGAGAGAACAGGTGTTCAAGGCTCAAAAACGATGTATAAGGGCAATGTGTAATTTAATAGTAACAGATAGCTGTGTACCTATGTTTAAGTCTTTAAAAATACTAACACTCCCATCTCTTTATATTTTAGAAATTGCTGTTTTTGTAAAATCAAATATGAATCTTTTTAATAAAGTATCCGATACTAGAAACAGACCAGTAAGGAAACAATACAAAAACATGTTTAATGTTGATCACTATGACACCGCCTTATTGAAGAAAAGTGTGTTTTGTATGGGCCCGATTATATTTAATAAAATACCAGATGCAATAAAAACGCAGACTACTCCAGTCTTTAAAAAGAAATTGACAGATTTGTTGACAAATAAATGTTATTACTCGATTTGTGAATTTTTAAATGACAAATACTTAAAATAATTCTGACATCTCTGTACCTAATAATTCAATCATGACATACTTATTAATACGATTATAATTTTAATACTTGACTAAAAATTTATTTTGACATGTTTGTATTGTGTGTCGGTGCTAAGTATACCTGTATTTGTCGTATAGACTGTTTTGCATGCCTTAGTTAAGGTAGAAAGTATAAGGATCACTCAATTGTTTCTCAACATCTCAATATTGTACCTACTTTCTGTGCAAATAAACAATTATTCTATTCTATTCTATTCTATAGACACAGAAAACACCGAATAATGAATTTGTTGTGATAAAAAGTAAACGGTTTTATTTGTAATTAAAAATATATTTTTATATGAAAACTAAAACTAATAAACCGATGGTTACGTTACAATAACGATATTCAACACATACAATAAGATTTTTGTCATCGTCCTTTTTTCTGCTCCGCGAGTTGATCCCGTGGGGAAGTCACCGTTTAGTTCCAAAGAGTTGTTTGAAAACTCCGAACAAAATCATCCACCACTTTCCTAGCCTATTCCCAAATATGAGCAGATGCAGCTGGATATCTGTATTTTACATAGAGCGACTGCCTATCGGACCTCTACATCCCAGTAACTGGGTAATACGATACTCCACGGTAAGACTAGTCGCGACTGTCAAAGATCTACAAATTAATTGATCTGGGACAAACGGCTTTACGTGCTTTCCGAGCCACGGAGAAAACTTGCTATGACAGATGGTCAGACGAAACTCGGCAAGCACGGCTTAACCCGAATGATCGGTCTGTGCGGCTGTAATTATTACTACAATAAAATGATAAGATGGTTTTGGCCCTTCGATTAACATAGGTTTTAAGGTGCTACAAGGATGGGGACGTTTTGCGAGCATTGTTCTTTAATAAATATGTTAAATTAAAAATGTGAAATTAAGACGTAAGATTAATAAGACTTGAGGTTAATAACTAACTTACTACTTGCGTCTTGGAGTGAATTGAGTCTCAGACTTCATCATCATCATCATCATCTCAGCCATAAGACGTCCACTGCTGAACATAGGCCTCCCCTTTAGATCTCCACACATCTCAGACTTCAATGTGTTTTAATTCCCATAATTTAGTCATAAAAGTTTTTAGTCCCAAATACTATACTGAAATGTAAATAAACTCAAATGCAACACGCATGACACATGGGCAAGCCATATTAAGAATCTATTATGGCTTGCACATGTGAGTTTTACAATAATTTTCCTTGTTTCCATTTTGTATTCAAACTAATTTAATACCGAGTTAGTCATTGTGTGTTATTTATTTAATTCCTACCAATATGAATACTACTAGTCCTTACTAATATTATAAATGCGAAAGTTTGGATGAATGTTTGTTACTCAATCACGTGGGAACGGCTGAACGGATCCTGATGGTAAAAAAATAGGTTATAGTTTGAAAACCTGGTATTAGGTTTCATTTATCCTAGTATGCTAAACTTATTTATTTTTCCTATTCTTTGCACTGCTAGTACTTATTACTATTATTCTTTTCTTTCAGATGAGAAATGAGGATTTATGGAGAAAAACTAGAAATCAAGACAAACTCACACTAATTTAGAGTATTGTAAGTATCAGAGTGGTGCTTTTATTAGAGTAAAATGATTACACGAAGATGGTTCCACCCAACATTATCGGGGGTGGAGGCGGAAAGGATTCTCATGGAGTGTGGCCACGATGGGTACTTCTTAGCGAGGCCCAGCATGAGCAATAAGGGTGATTTCACTCTGTCAGTACGCCGAGGCAATGAAGTGACACATATAAAGATACAAAATAATGGCGAGTTCCTGGATCTTTATGGAGGCGAGAAGTTTGCTACACTTTCCGAACTTGTTCAATATTATATGGACAACCAGTGTCAACTGCGTGAGAAGAACGGCAACATCATCAGGTTAAAGACACCTCTCAACTGCGCCGACCCTACTACTGAACGCTGGTACCACGGACAGCTTACCGCGAAGGAAGCAGAGCGGGTGATGTTGGAAAATGGTAAAAATGGGTCATTTCTAGTTCGGGAATCCCAACGACAGCCAGGCGACTTCGTCTTGTCGGTAAGAACGCGAGACCGAGTCACACACGTCATCATTCGACGACAGGATAACAAGTACGACGTAGGCGGCGGCCAACAATTTAATGATCTCGTCAGTCTAATAGAACATTACAGAAGCTTTCCCATGGTTGAGACCACAGGTGAAGTTTTGCGACTGATCCAGCCGTTTAACGCCACTCGTATCCAAGTGCGACATTTCCATACACGAGTAAAACAACTTCAAAAAGAAAATGAAGGACCAATAGAAAGTATGGCTTACAAACAAGGCTTTTGGGAAGAATTTGAAACGTTACAAATGATGGAAAATCTACAACTGTTTGACAGAATGGAAGGATCTAAGCCAGAAAACATTCGAAAGAACAGATACAAAAATATAATACCATTCGATCGTACTCGTGTGGTGCTGAAGGACATTCCTCCGGACGCACCAGCCGGCTCCGACTACATAAACGCTAATTATATCCGATGTGAAATGATTGAACCCGGCGATGGTCACGATTCAAGTAATGGCAGTTACGAAAATGGCTCATCCTTGAGCCGAGATAATACACCCTCAAAGAACAAAGACAAGTTGTCACCCGTTCACA
Source organism: Agrotis puta (assembly GCA_943136025.2). Classification (NCBI taxonomy): domain Eukaryota; kingdom Metazoa; phylum Arthropoda; class Insecta; order Lepidoptera; family Noctuidae; genus Agrotis; species Agrotis puta. The sequence goes on along the minus strand of OW964176.2, from coordinate 3,556,973 downwards.
CTAGTGTCATCGTTTGTGAAGAAAAATACGCTACCGTAAAAGTCCAAGGTTCAAATGGCACGAAATTGATCCCACCATTCGAGCCTTGTGTCCTCAGAACCAATCCAAATTATGTTAATACCACAATACCAAAATCAACCGAGGAAACAGAAAATGGGATTGTCGATCACGTTTACAACAAGACATACATCGCCACTCAAGGATGTCTTTCGACTACGATCTATCCATTTTGGTCGATGATATGGCAGGAGGACGTTCGCATAATTATAATGACCACGAAGGAGATCGAGCGTGGTAAGGTGAAGTGTGAACGGTATTGGCCAGAATTAAATAAAACTGAAGTTTTCAAAAAGTTTTCAATTCACAATGAATCAGAATCATCCACCCCAGATTACACGTTGAGACGCTTCGTAGTTACTAAAAAGGAAGAAAGCAGCATCAAAAGAACTATTTATCATTTTCATTTCACTGCATGGCCAGATCACGGTGTCCCTTCGGAACCGGGCAGGGTTCTGAATATATTGTTAGATGTAAATTATAGACTACAACAGATTATGACCGGGCCGGACCCTCCCGCGCAGGCGGTAGTTTGCGTTCATTGTTCGGCAGGCATCGGTAGGACTGGGACGTTTATAGTCATCGACATGATCCTAGATCAAATAAGAAAGGAGGGATTCGACTGTGAAATCGACATCCACCGTACTGTTCAAATGGTGCGTGACCAGCGGTCTGGTATGGTGCAAAATGAAGCACAGTATAAGTTTATTTATATGGCGGTGTTAGAGTTTATAGAAACAGAGAAGCAAAGGATCGGTCTTGGTCCCGAATCGAGCCAAGACTCTCCTCGGGCGTGGTCTCATTCCGTTCCTTTTTTATGAATCGCGCTAAAAGTGCAAAGAAATTTTTATCAAAAGCTTTATCTCGTGGGAAATTGTAGGTCTCAGATTAATATTCCCTTTATCCATTTGTCTTAACAGTGCTTAATTTTGATTTTATATACAATGTCAAACATTTAAATGATTATTTAACGTTGTCATAATGTAAGACGACCTACTGGTTCTGGATGATGTGGTAAACACATATATTATGTACCGTCGTAGCGATTATGGCCTACAAAATTTTCCTTCAATAATTGCACTTTTGGAAGCGCGATACTTGAATACAAAACTTGACTAAACATTGTTTTTCAATGAGATTTCTCTCAAAACTAAATTGATCTTAGAGAGTCACTCATAGATCTATTTTTTAATATTAGTTTATATTTTTAATCACCAACAATACAGTGTACCTATTTAAATTATATACCATATCAATTAATTTCAATGAATAAATTATTATATTATGCATTTAGATATGTATAGATATTTATAAACAGAACAATTATATGTATTGAGGTGATATTGCACGGTTGACGTCATTCAATTGCATTGTTCAAATCCGATTTTGCACATCCATTATATGCTCTTCTCTATCCCGCATCGATCGATGTATTGAAGCGATGCAAGTGTGTGAAATCATAACACAATCAATAGTTGATCGATCAAACGTAAGCGTCGCGATGGTTCGATAAGTAAAGTGAACAGCACCGTCATTTGAACGATAGCTAAATCAGATCAAAATAAACAATTTCTGATCTTGATGAGACTAAAATCTTTTACATATTTTAACTCACAGAGTAGATAAAGGGTGTAATTTTATTATTTACAAAAACGAATGAAATTAAGGAATTTTTATATCAATGCAGATGAAATTTTAGTAATTTTAAAAAATAAGCCGCCGTTTAAAATGAAGATGAAATCTAATTTTACGCACAATAAAACATGTAATTAGAATTGTGTATAATATTTTGTATATTAAATTAAAGATTTTATTTTAACCCTTAACCACCTGCCAGCGGTCATGGTGACCGCAACAATTTTTTGAATTTGAATTTCGTCGAAATCCGTTATCCCATGTTAGTGTGCGTCTGTGTACCTTTTCTGTTGGTGCTTTAGCGTCGCGTGCGCGCTAGCCAAGGATCTACGTGCGCGAGTTTGGCTTCGGTGAGTAAAAATATTTTGCTAGCGGTCATGGTGACCGCGGTCAGGTAGTTATGTGATTGTTGTGTATTACATTCATGTTTATTGTTTTAGCGTAAAAATGAATGTAAACAACGAAAATGTTGTGAAATGATTAGAGATGTGGTTGATGAGAGTTGCAGTGATGTAGAACCTGAGAATTTGGAAGTTTCTGAAATTTTAGAAGACTATGAATCTGATGACTGTCTACAAGTGTCGTCTTCTAGACGAGGCGAATTGCCTACTGTTTCTGGACTCTTGAAACACGTAATACGTGTATAACTTGTGTTCCCAAGAAGAAATGAAAAACATTTCATGTATCTTTTATCTGTAATAAACCAATCTGTGTGGAATGTTCTTTCAAAATGTGCAAAAATTGTCGTGAAAAATTGTCAGACTTTACCCTCTGCAATTTTATCGAAGTTTTGATTCTTTTTTAAACTTTATTTTTTTATCCCATTCAAATGTTATTAGATTCTTTAAAAAAAGTTCAAATTTGATATCATATTTTATCCCTATTTTGATACATCTCATTATGTAACCATAGTTATATTTTTGGTTAAAATGTGCCAGCAATTTAATTGTTCACATTTATGAGAAGAACATGTTTTATTATTGTTTCTTTTTTCACTTAAATAAATAATTTAATATATATTAAAGAATATTATTAATTTATTCTTATAATAAAACCTTAATATCCTGAGATAACTTATGTGTATCCGATGCGGTCACTGTGACCGCGCGCAGGTGGCTGGTTACGTTACTGATATAGGGGTCAGGTGGTTAAGGGTTAATTGACGGCCTGATTGTATTATAGAGTGTTCTAGACCCTTTCTGGGGGTACCACGTTGATTGTTCCGAGACGTCATTAGATGACAAAATGGTTGCGTGAAGAACTTTCAAAACACTTCTCCAAAATTAGTTTATTTTATTGGGGGAGTGTGCGGGGATTCCTATATAGCAAGAGTTTTTTAAACCCCTTTTAAAGATCACAGCAGGACAGTATGCATAGCATGCTTGTAGGTTAAGCTCCCCTTGCATGTGGTCATGATAGATATCTTAGCGTCCACGATAAGATGAAGGAAATTAGTAATATGTAAGTGAATGTATAAGTGCGACGTTTAAATGCGATGCGGCATAGCACGGAAATCACCTTTTTATAAACTAAAAGGACCTAATTGTAGGACGTTACACCTGCTAGATAGGTAAGGTAGGTACCTCAACCACGTGGTTAGAAAATGTTGAGGGAGGTACTTAAAAGGTTGTTTTCACCGTGTCGTATCGCAGCAAGCTTTGTGTGGAAGCTTATGAGGAAAATTAAATAAATAATATTGTTGTTAATTAAAAACTATTATGTTAGTTGTATAAACGGCGACCTGAATAATTTATCACATTGTTGCTTTAATATTGCACTACACGAAAGTCAGGAGGTTGACTTTAACGTGATCTCGAATTGGAGTTTGATTTGAAAAGATTTTTTTTTTATATTGCGACAATCGACGTCTATGTGAACTTTTGGATGTAAAATGTAATGTCGTCAGGTTTACGTAGCGCTTACCATTTATAAAATAAAGTGATGGTTTTACATAATAATGAATGTAGCAAATAATTATAAGTAATTACAGTATGCTGTTTAATTGTATTCATAAAAATATGTATTTAAATTAAACCTTTTTGTGCCTTAATTTCCTCACTTTAGCAGTAGACATATAAAGTCGTTTTTATGATTAGAACACCATATGAAATAGTCTTTTGATTACTTTAATACCAAATGGTAAGCGTCACGTAATTAAAGTTAAGTAAAATGTCATTTGCAGCTGAAAATGTATTCATCATACTGTAGGAAAAATAAAGCCTACTGACACAGGTTGCATGCACTATAATACAGCTCTAGTATACAATAGACTAATGCTGTTTGTGGTAATAGTAATTCCACAATATATTGTGTAATTTTCATTTACAAAACAATTATGAAGTTAAGCTATGTACGCACAAACTACACACCAAGTAAATGCAAATCCAGCTTAATTGTGCGGAAAGATCATGTAAACCGAGGCCAAGATAAACTGGATAGCTTAATGTGTAGCCGTGTGTACAACTACACTGCCGTCCTCTAACTAAAAGGCCGTTAAGTGCACAAAGTAGTTTTCGAGAAAACGCTAAAATTGTGAATTGATGTCTCTTGAAAAGTATGCTATCTAGGAACAAGGCTGCAAATTATATATGTAGGCATAGTGTTATTGCACAATATGTTATATGTTTAATTCATTTATATTTATTTAAATTTATTTAAATTCATTTTCTAATTTTAATTAAGCATTTTATGTGATTTAACTGCACAGCAATCTTCCTGTATCTCCTAAACTATTAATCATAGAAAAATGATTCTTAGACCAAAAGATAGAGCATCGAAAGTTGTATAAGACTACATTAAAAAGTGAAAAACGAGCAACTGTGGCTTAACGGCCTTTTAGTTAGAGGACGGCAGTACATTAACCATTGCATACTAGAGCTATTAGAGTTAAGTACTTGTAGCAGTTAAACAGACGTTGTATTAATATAGAATATTTTAAAAATAATTAAGTAGTTAGATGTGAAATCTACTTACGAATTGAAAAAAAATACCTAGATGTGTTTATTAGACTGCTCCCTTTGAATAATCTGTGCAATCATTTTTATAATAATTCAGACAAAACATACTTCTAGTTAGTGTTTTTATATAACATTATATTTCAGCAGTCGATATTATTTTAGACAATAGGTGTTTTTCCACAAAATAATAAATATGCAGGATTATTGTGTTGGTAGTAAGCATAGAGATAGAAAATGGACTGAGCCTTCCCTATCCAAATGTCAAATAAAAGCGGAGAGAGGAGTGTGAGAGAGACAATCCAACATGATTTCTTACAGGAAAGAGATAGATGGACCAAGATTTCTCCTTTTCTAGAGAGTGATCAATTTCATACAGATATTGCTCAGTCTGTGTTCTATGTCTATGGTAGTAAGTGTAGTGACTGTTCATATAAATTGAATATTTCAAATTTTTTTGTGTGCGGAAGATCACAACATTCACAACCCCTTTTCAACCCTCTGCGGGACCTTCCATTTCGCCATTCTTCTCATTTACGTATACTACACTTCGACGATGAAGAGTCAATATATAATATCTAACATTTTGGCCATTTTTGTTTTATTGCATTATTTATTGTAGAATAGAGTAATGCACATGCTGGCAAAGATCTTAGGTCTGTTTCTTATTAATTTTGCAAGATAAACAATTATTGCAATATATACTAAGTGGTGTTACGTCATTTACGATGGCAACAAATACTAATAAAATCTATCTAAAATATATCTAAAAACTAATAAAATCATTGATTAATATATTAATATTGTAGTCATAAGCATAATGTTGTAGTCAGTTTACATAAAACATTTAAAAAATCAAATATACTAAAAAAATAATTAAACGGACTTGAAACGTTTTTTACGCCTCCTGTAAAGTTGCGTTTTTGTAGTTATTATTTATTGACTCTTCATCGTCGACTTATCATTTTAATGTAATTTTTATATAATTTATATCAGTAAACGTTATTGTTTAAGAAGTTATCTGCCACATATTCGAACAAAAACCGAGTAATAAATGTAACACAATTTATACCAAACAGTCTCTACTAACTAAACATAAGCAAGTAATGTAAAATTATTATTGTATTTTTAAACTTATATTCTTGTCAAAACTTGTAATCGGAGGTGCTTTTTATGTGAAGTATTTGATGGTAATGACATGGTGCGTTATTATTTTTATGTTTTTTTTTTGTTTGTACACGTAGTTTACGTAGTACGTATGTAAATGTAGGCAAACTCAAGCAGTGATAATTTAATTATGTTTCTATAAATAGTATTCGGTGTAATAATTATATGTAGGGATTAGTGTGCGTATTCTAGTATAAAACCTACGCTATAAGACACTTTATTTATACAACGATTATAATGTTAACGCACATAAATCAATAATGATGTATTTGTATATAATTTTGTTTTGGTGCCTTGTATGTAGAATCGGTACTACTAATTTATTTTCTGCGGCAATATTGAAGTAAGTTTATAAAATAAAATTGGTGATATTCCATGTAGTTATATTATCTAAATGAAATAATCCAGAAAATATATTCCTAAAACACTTACCTAAGGAACTTTTACGGACATAATGAATTTATGTCCATCAGTACACTTATATTTTTTTACTTAATATGTAAGTACATATAGTTTTCTGTAAATTGAGTATATAATTTAAAATCGAATAACTACTCAAACACAATATTTATGTGCTCATAGAGATTAACTGGTATTTTATACAAAATATAATTAAGTAACAATTTAAACCCTTTAAATGAACTGAAACCAACACTATTAGGGCTGCGCTAAAATAAGTTCGTTACCAGCGATATTTATATTATATAGATATTGCACATCGACGTTCAAAAAGATGATCGCCAAGTTCGGCTATACGGAGCTTTACTTAGGTAATGTGTGAATGAGATAACGCTCTACGAAGCCATAACTATCGTTTATCTCTTTCCAAATGGCGATGTGCAATATTTATCATAAGAACTTAAAAGTGATATTTGTTTCGGGTTTCCGATATTTCGGCACTTGTAAGCGTTATAATCCAAGGATGTAGTTAAATAATAAACATGGTAAATACCCCGTTTGAATTCCTATGATAGTGTTAGTGACCATGCCAGTTTAAAAAGATATGACATGCGAGTAGTTCAGCGAGCTATACTAAGCAAAGAACGCTAATATAATGGAGAGTGACAACAGGGCTGCTGCGACGTGACGCTAGATGCAAACAAGACGCTTTTAAATAAATCATTAACTTTAATTATTGACAAGTCTTTAAAACACCTATTTAGGTATGTAATAAATACTTGAGATAAGTATTTGAGTGCGGCCCTTTATATTTTCCTCAAGTACAAGTTAATGCGAAGTTTTTGCTACCTGTTCTAACCATGATTATACAAAACATATACCTACTTATTGTTCACGTACTGTAATTATAAAGTTTTAAAATAAGCCGCGAGTAAGTATTTTATAATGAACTGCCGCACAAAACGATTACAAGATAATTTTTAATTGTAAAAATAAACAATAAAATGAAATGTTAAAAAATAATTACGTCATTTATATCGATGTTTTAGTGTACTTAGTACGCGAACTATAAATATTTTATTCAAACCCTAGTAAGGGTAATTAAATGTGTAATTAACAAATTATCACTGCTTGAATTCTTCAGAGCTATTATATGTTGTTGGCATTTTATTTAAAACTATTATTCCAATTTGTAAAACAGAGCTAAAGTAATCGCATGAAGGTAGAGGAAAGTTTTATCGTCCGATAAAAATATATGTTGTGTTTTATTGTATATTATCAATAAAATGTGATACCGACTGTGTGATCGTTTTTATCTTTGTTGACATAAACCACTCTTCAATAGGATTAATATGCTTAGTACATTGGTCCAAGTTCCTAACTACCCTCATAATAAATGCGAAACATTCCGCCTGCCGGCCCCCTCAAATAACACAGGCGTGATGGTCTATTGATGGACATTGCTTCTGACTGACAGCACTCCACGAGATTTGGAATGGCTTATTGGGCTTAGGCTCGTGCATACCTGCTAAGTGCGGCGTCACACCAAACAAATATCAACATAACTTAACAATAAAGTAAAAAATAATAAACCTAAATCATTAAAGGGGATTGACAGAATCATTACTCCCTCGGGCTTCAGGAGTTTTATTATGGTGAAAAACCACTTTGGGCCGGTCTGCTCCTTTCTGTGCATCAAGGCATTTAATATGTGAAATTATTCATTTATTATGTGTAAATGTGATATCCCGAGTTTCCATTCTACACATCACGTGCAACTGTCAATCACTTACAGTTAAGTACTTATATTCATCTATGCTTACAGTTGCATAATCTCTCCACTTGGTATCTATAGTAGCTCTCGAAATACGGCTATTCATATATTCAGTCATATTTTATGCATGCGCGCATTGAAGTGGGAACATGACGTCTAAAGCACTGGCTGTTGATATGCAAACATTTGACCCTTGAGATAAACCACAATCAAATCTTTGTATCGATAGATAAACCTTTTGAAATCAATTAACATACAGCCTTCTCCATATTTTTGATAGTAGATATTTGTAGTGTAAATTAAGTTTATTTCAGAATAACTAGAAGTGGTTGAAGCTGTAGTGGGAACTGTACTTTATTTATTTAAATTAAAGGTAACCAACAGTGGTCGCGGGACTTACGAATTACCGTGACCCCGGAACGTAATGTGCTATTGAAGGACACCGTGTATTTTAGTCAGTACGAGTCTAACAGTCCCTCCCGCTCTGCCCCGGTTGGGAGGACTTATTTGATGATTTTACCACGATAAAAAAAAGGGTACCAACAGCTATAACTAATGGAAACTAACTACTGTCTGTCAGTAGATGGATTTTTTATCCAAAAACATCTTTGCGATAGGATATGCATACTAAAGGTAGTAAATGCATTCATGCTTTGGTTTCTTGAGGAGCTCGTAGCCAAATAATAACAGGTCTCGATCTTCAAGGTTGGACCGCTTGCCGAGATTGGTCTGTGGATGGGTGACCTTTTATCATAGCGAGCTTCCTCCATGCCTCGGAAAGCACGTAAAAGCTGTTGGTCCCGGCTGTCATTTGTAGATCTTTGACAGTCGTTATTGTTAGAAGCTCGAAAGTCATACAACCAGTCTTACCAAGGGGTATCGTATTACCCAATTACTGGGTTGTGGAGGCCAGATAGGCCGTCTTTAACCCTTTAACCGCCAGAGTCGTATATATACGACAAACATTTCCGTGCCCCTGTCGCCCGTGTCGTATTTATCCGACAGAGAATATTCACGATTTTTGTTGTTTTCTTCGATTTTATTGCATCTATTCTATATCTCTCTATTTATGTAGATAGACAGATAGAATACTTTTTATAGTACACTATGATATTTTACATATCGGAGCTTAAAAGGAGCAGAAAGAGAGGAGAAGAGGAAAGCACGATTCGTAGCCGGGCGCTAGGGGCACGGCAATTGATATTTAGCCAAGCGCTTAAAAGGTTAATCTACATGGCCCTTGTATGAGTTCACCAATATAATGTATGGGACTTTAACGGACACACAGACACGGTTACCTGATGAGACCACGACCTCGGCAGACTTTGGTCCTCTAACGCCCCCCGCCAGGTTGCCGACAGCGCTTTGAGGCGCGCCTGGAATACGAAGCGCCGTAGACCCGAGCATCATCAGGCAGCAAATTTCCCATTACTCGCCGTCCTCAGTCCCATGTGCCTGCTTTGCAGAATGTATGGATGCTCATGTTAATGCCAAATGCGAAGTTAAGTTCTCATCCGACGCTGAAGATTCCAGAAAGAGCCTGGGTTCATAAAAAGATGACCAAATACTTTGTCAAGTTTTATTTCTATCTTATTAAATTGAAAACAAGAAAAGAAAGTTTATAGTGATTACAGATTTCCGCCCTCTCTTGATCTACATTAAATATAAAATGCAGTTTTTTCATGCAAATGTCAGTTCTTCTCCAATTAACTGTTAGATTTGTCATTTCAACTGCAAGTCGTAATGTCCGAAGTCAGCTAGTCATCATTGTTTACTTGTATTTCTTCAATGCCATCACTCTCTGTCACCAGAGCCCTTTCCAGGATTACACGGCCCTCTTTATATCTGAAATCAAAAGAATTCACATTACCCACATCAACTTAAAAAAAACCTTAAAAATTTTTGACAGACAATGAACTAACTAAACTAATGGCTCTAGAAACATTTTTTTAACAAATGCTTTTATAATGAAAGTGAACACTAAGGAAAGATTCCTGAAAATTTATTTGTCCACTGCTGACGTATGGTCTCCCAAAGTAAATTTATGTCACTGAGCCCTGTCCTGAGCTTTCATATGTTGTTGCTCAATTGAAACCCTACATAGAATAGCGAGGGGGGGGGGGGTTAATTTACAATATTATAATACACTTTGACTACTATTATATTGCTTGTAGTTGTGTCCTGAAAAATAAAGGTCCTTGAGAGCATGGAAGGTAGACAGCATAAAATTACCTAAACATAATTTAATGTACTCATGGCTTGAAAAATGTCGGCTGGCTTTTTAGTTAGACAGTATAGTGCAGTAAAATGTTCTTAAAAGAGATATCATTCATAGTGAATTTACATTAAATAGCTTTATAAATATATCTACCTCTGATTCTCTTCTGTGGCAAATTCATAGACCCAGCCCAGTTTTGTGCCACAGTTCTTGCAGGAGACGTCGCGCACCATGTGACGGCCTGTCAGCATCACACGGTCTTGCACCTCGGAGTACACTAGGTTTACAACCTTGTGGAACAGAAATGCTCTACCTGCAAAAATATATTTTACTTTTTTTTCTATTTAAATCTTAACTTAAATGGGAAGTAAGTATAAACTATAAATATAGTTGTTTAGAAAAGTACAGACAAACTAATTGTGCAGTTCTACGTAACCAGATGTTTCGATTACGTAGGACAAAGCTTGAATGTTCGAGAGTCGTAAATTCTCGTAACGCTTTGTCAATAAAGTATTTACACCTAATCATTTGCACAAATACGTGAGGTACTGCAGCATGGTGTGACAATCATTTAAACTATTATTGTAGAAGATATCGATCGTAAATAAACAAACAGCGAAGGCAAAGGGTAGACAATACGAAGCTATATGGTACCTGTAGCGCCAGTAAACCGTGTGCTAATCAACTCTGAACGATTTGTCAGGTTCACATCACAAGATGCACAAGAGAATAAACGTGTTCCACCAATGTGATCCAGGAAGATTTTCCCCATTTTTACGAAATTATGTTCTTTGTTGTCAAAACAACAATTCACTCAGCTGATGACAACAGACAACTGTCAATTTGATCTGACATTTGACAGCAGTTATTTGTTCGTTCTGAAACCAAATATAAATATACAGGATTTGGAACAAAGAACAACTTAATAAGATAAAACTATTTAAGATAGAACTTTATTTTTATGTTGCTTTCCACTTTATGAAAATAAATGGGCACCTGAAAATGTAGTTTTTTATTACCTCTTAAGTTAACAAACTAAAAAATTAACGGAAAGTTATTAAACGAAATATTTGAAAAAGAGAGACCTACACAAAAATACCGACATTATTTTTTGAATGAATGAAATATTACCAGTTTAAAGCCTAGATATTGTGTTATACGAATAAAATAAACAATAATAATTATGAAATACCTTTTTGGCATATTCGTAGGCATACCTACTTAGTCCAATGATTTATTTGTCAGTTTCCAAGACAACATTGTCTTTTCATTTCTAAATGAACTATGAATTTTATAAAAAAAAGTAAACACAGTTACGTCTGTTATTTTATTTTTACAAAATTAAAATAGATATAATTCATGAAAAGTTACTATGGAAGGAATAAAAGAAGAAGCCATACATCATACAGCATTGAAACTAGCCGAAGAAATAAAAAATCTATCCTTATACAAATCATTTTATAGTGATGTACAGGTACGTATTTGTAGAAGCTGAAGTTGGATTTTCTATTCCTATCTTATAAGAATCTTTTTCGATTAGTGAAGCTACATTTATCGAATGGTCCATAAAACCATAATAATTTTATGGGCAGTCTAAAATAACGAACCACTTTTTGACATATGAAACATTCCAACCGATATCATGCAATTTAATTTACAGGCTGGTTATACTATAACTTCAATAGAACTCGTTAAAATCCACTTAAGACAGGCATTGTCCACAAGTACTTTTCTAAGACCCTTTGTGTAAGATTCACGAGCCTCCGCCACGATTACGGACACACGATATAAAAATAATTCCTGTTTATCACGCAACTTTTATGGGCACTTCATTTTATTTTCCTTTGTTTTTCCAGAAATTAGTATCGTCGCCAAATGTAAAGAAGGAAGATTTTAAACAAACATTGCAACAAGCTATGAAAGAAAAGGGTTTAGATACTAAACTTAGGAATACTGTTTTTCATTGGGTTAGAACGCAAAGCAAACAAAGTGTAAGCCAACTTTTTTTTTCTAGAAGCCTATTTTATAAAGGACGCTACGAGTTCGGGGTCTATTTATTTGTAGGTCGTTATATCGCGCTTGCTGATTCTAAACAAAACACTTGATTATTTTACAGAAATTAGATCCACTAACGTCACTACTCAAGGCTAGTGCTCAATGGGAGAAGCGAATACACAAATCGTTGAATTCGATGTGCACAGATCTTGAAACGTCACTAGCGAAAATAAGACCTCAAAGTGAACAAGAAGAGTTATTAGAAAAATGGAATGAACTTAGTACTTATACTTTAGGTAACTAAAATTATACTACAAAATGTAGTATAAAAAAATTACACTTAAAATGCGATATTGCTTTCATACCATTATCTAACGATTTCTTTTTTCAGATCTTTCAAAATACAGACCAGTCTATGCGCCAAAAGATTTTTTGGAAGTGTTAATAACTTTATCAGGTTATGTTCCTTACACGAGAGAGTGAGTGAAAACTGTATAAATATAAATATTTAGTGAAAAACATATGTTTAAACTGATATTTTTTTGCAGAGATGAACCAAAATGGGAGTTTGCGCATTTACCGATTCAAGTGAAGACACTGGACCAATTAGTGGGTATATCTAAAGTAATATTTATCATTATCATGTAGCCTCAAGGTAATGCGGTCACCTCCTTCTGCGAAGCAATCATACTCGCGAAGGAGGAGGCGGGCCGGGTGAGGTAGAGCGTCCTCCCTCCACCCCAGCCGCAGTGGTAGACGCCCACGGCGACGGACGTCAGCAGACGATCTCCGTCCACCGTAGGCACGGGCATGCGGGGAGCGAGTAATGGGCAACTCGCTGTCCGACCATGGACCATGCTCGGGTCGACGGCGCGTATGTTCCACGAGCGCCTAAAAGAGCAAAAATGACGGGGCTCCCCTCTAAAGGGTCAAAGCCTGCCGGGGTCGCATGATTTACGAATTATCGTGACCCCAGAACGTAAAGGGCTATTGAAGGAAACCGTGGATTTTAGTCAGTACGAGTCTGACAGTCCCTCCCGCTCTGCCCTGGGTGGGAGGACTCATTTGATGATTCTACCACGCTAAAAAAAAATGCCTCAAGGTAATAAGCATAACAGCCGTCAGGGTTTCGTTCAGTTCGGCAGGGTTCTATTTTCGGGCCAGACTAAAAATAATGTAAATTAAATGATGCCTAGTTGAATCACACAATTAAATAGAAACCTTTCTTTACAGCGAAAAGTCTTCCCAGAATGGGCAAACGGTGAACCTCTTCTGGGCGTAAATCCGAACATGCCAAGTTCTGTACCGGGTTTTGCCACCCTGGAAGCCGAGCGTATTAGTTTGGGAGAGCGAGTGGCAGTCCTAGGTTATGCACCAGTGGTACAGGAGTACTTGAAGAAGGGAAGCCCGCAGTGTCTCCGTGCCAAGTTGTGGTCACAAGTTTTGGGCTCCGATGTTAAGGCCCAGGTATTATTACCTAGCTAGATGATAATCTCGCTTTATTTATACAACTTAGTGGTTTAATTACTAGCTCTGCTCGCTTGTTAAAATTGGTAAAAATCAATATTATGATAGCTTCGGAGTCTTTCTTCAATATAATTGAATACTTATTTTCAGCAAACGGCATACTTCGCGCAGCTCAAGAAAAATGTTTTGGAAGTAGATTTAATGATAGACAAACTTATATTCAAAGATGTACAGTTAACCGCTTCTAACGATGACCAGTATTTTGTATTTGAAGATTTATTGTATCAGGTAAAGAACCTTTTTTCGACTTACAATAATATGTTGACCAGAAACGGTATAGGAGCGTGTGAAGGAAGGTAGAAAGGAGGTAACTAACAATGTTGCTCAGCTTGCAATGCTCTCCCTGCAGTGGTTTCCCTGGTGGATAGAAATAGCAACTAAGTCGTTAGCCAGAGAACTAAAGTCACCGACATTACCATGTCTGCAGACGGACAGAGAGTAATTGGAGTAGACATGCGCTGGTGTAGAGACCGCGTATGGGCTAGCATAACATGTGAGAGGCCTTGCGACATGCCGAAGACTAGGTTGGTTGGCGCTTTTTGGGAGAGGCTTGCGTTCAGCAGTGGACAGCAACTGCCCGTTATGATGCTGATGTCCGGCAGGGGATTGCGAGCTGCGATAGGCTCAGTTCAGTGCTAAAACTTATTGTGACAAACTTAATACGCCTTATTCACTTTTGTAGGTGATGTTATGTTTTTCCCGCGACATTGAACTGATGCAACAGCTAAAAGGCAGTATTGGGAACCCTCCCACAGTCACCATCAAAGGCAAGAACTCGGCAGAGAGCGCCACTGTGTTCCCGCCGAGCGGGATAATACCGTTCCATGGTTTCAGCATGTATGGTAAGAATATTTTATGGCCTAGTAGAATGCGTTGTTTTGGTTATACGGATAAATTAGTTAATGACCAAACTAAATACGACCATGTGCAGCATGTGCTGGATCTTTTTTAAGTTGACTACACAATTAGTGACGACACAGTCCGCTGTTGCGCTGTGTCGCGTGTTCAATAACAAGCCATAGTAATAAAAATCACGCACATAACAAATATTTTTATGTCTTGGTTGGGGACAGGCTATATACATATACAGGAAGTTTTGTCCCTTTTGTGGGCAGTTTTTCCCCTTTTGTACCCAAAAGAGAAAAATAAAGAGTTTTGATAGCAAAACGATATACCCTAAGAAATCGCGAATTATGGTATTTGTTTGATCAACTGAATTTATTGTCCATTATTAGTATGCAATGTGGATAAACTTGCATGCAACTGACATAATCATTTCGTGCAGCGTATAAATAGGCATTAAATATAACTGGGGAAGGGTCTAAGAAGCAGGTATGATGTTATGTTTTTTTTTCAGCAACTCCATTCTGCTATCTATATGATGACCCAGTACAGTTGTACTACACGTTTCGCGCATTCTACATACGATATTGGCATCGACTGCACTACATATCGACACATTCACAGGTAAGGATTAAGGAAGGACATCATAAGAGTGTGATGCGGTTATCCGGCTTTTGCAAAACATATTTTATTACTAACACTAGGGCTATTGAAGTATACCGTGGATTTTAGTCAGTACAAGTCTGACAGTCCCTCCTGCCCTGCCCTGGGTGGGAGGACTCATTTGATGATTTTACCACGATAAAAAAAAAGTGTCTGTGCCCGACCAGTAGTAGCTTTAAATACGCCAATTATGTTATGCTACAATGATTTGGAGGCGGAGTTAAGGTTTTATGTTATTCTATTATACATTTGCACGAATCCGCTCCTCTCTTGAGTACAGACAGCCTAATAAAAAAATACCCAGCATCTCTAGACTCAAAATAAAACATTGAAATATGACCCTTATAACGTTATTGGTTGAATTTATAGTCAGTAATCTTTTTCTAGTGTTTTCAATCGTAGATTCTAAAGTTCTTTTTTATTTGCAGGGTATAGTTTCATTGTGCCTTTTATACGAAAGGCTTTTAGAAGCAAATGAACCATTATTATGGATACATTTTAGAAATATCAACATTAATCCGTAAGTATTATAATTCTTGGAAGTAGTTGACCTCTTTGATCAAATGGAGACCTAGCTATAAACACGCCCTCTACAATTAACCGTACTTTTTATTCTACCTACTTCCTTCCGAATTTCAAATTAATTTTATTATCATTTCACATTCCAGAATTCGAGTGGTATTCAAATGGTTGATGCGCGCATTCAGCGGACACCTACCACCAGATCAATTATTACTACTTTGGGATGCCATACTCGGCTATGATTGTCTAGAAATCCTACCATTATTAGCACTGGCAATACTTAGCTTTAGAAAGGAGAATATTTTCCAAGTGAATACTATACAGAACGTCGATGCTGTGTTGGCTGATTTGTCGACCATATCTGTTATACCGTTGTTGCAATTAGCTTTAATGAAATCCTGATGCGATGTGTTGTGCATATGTGATAAAGGAATGCTCGATGATCAAACATAAAGCCAGCCGTATTTTAGATACCTACTAGCGAAACTGTGAAAAAAAGTATGAAGCGAATCTGCTGGATTATGCAAGCAGCCAGACAGAAAGAGTCCGTCTGCTCTCTTTTACCGAATAACCGTTATTTCGTACCGATAGCTTGCAGTTATTTGAAATTTCTGAGCTTTTTGAAAACATCATTTTGGATTTCAATTTCCCTAAATATAGAAAGAAAAAATGAGATTCATAGAATATATTGTGACAGCAAAAGCATATTTTAGGCAAATTCATAAAGCTCAAACAAAGAAAAAAAAAATATTTTTTTGGTTAAAATCATTTTGATAATAACATTTAAATGGGTTTTGTAATGTCATACATCGGCTTCAGTTTTACATATGCGCAAAACATTCCATAGTTGTTATAAACCATTGTTTTTATAGTCATTTTATATTAGTCGTTTTAATTATTAATTTTGTAGACAGTGACTTTTTTTAAATTAAAAAAAAGAAAGTACAAAGTGTTACCTCGATAAATTTATTTTTTCTTACATACAACACACCAGTTACCCTCTTCATAGAAGCTGTCTTCGATTGTGAAATCGGCTTCTTTGCATAGTTCATCAAGTTCATTTTCTTCAAAGACGTGATAGTATCTCAGTAAAGTATTTTCTGGGTTATTTGCAAGCTTATTTTCTGCTACATTCCTTAGCTTCCATGGCACTAGTAAGTCCTGATGTTTGAACTGTGTTCTGTTTTCGTGTACTGGCAGGTTCACACCTCCTACAGTGACTTGAGTTTCGGCCTGAGTACCATTTTGCTGGTCTTGTTTGCTCTTCAACAAGTAGTTTGATTTCGTTTGGTCTTTTGCCCAAACGGTAATAAAAGCGCGTCCACCCTTTCTCAGTAAGCGGTGTATAGTTGATATGGACTGTAATCTTCTTGCCTGTGGAGATATAGAGGCTTAGAGATGATCATGCATGACAAATAGGGACAAATGAAATATTAGTCGGAAGACCACGATAACCTCCGAAGTAATGTGTTCTTTATATCTACACGTTATGTGCAAAGTAGGTCCGGGGTCGCGGGACTCACGAAATACCGTGACCCCGGAACGTAAAAGGCTATTGAAGGAAGACGTGGATTTTAGTCAGTACGAGTCTGACAGTCCCTCCCGCTCTGCCCTGGGTGTGAGGACTCATTTGAAGATTTAACCACGTTTAAAAATAAAATGTGCAAAGTAGGTGATGAGGACTATCGATGTGACAGAGATGAATCAATCGGAGCTTCCGGAATGATGTACGTGTTAAGTTGAATCCGTAGAGTGAAGCGCTACAACCTATTTAAGTACTTTTTTTTAGGTTTTATTTAATTTTTAATGAAATAAAGCCGAAAATGTTTATCAAAATTTATGTGAACATATTTTGCGGGTGTTAAACTCACTTAACCAAACCTGGAACAACAACTAGTAGGTCAAACAAATATTTATTTCGTGCGGTAATCGAACCCGCAGCCCAGCAGATACATAGATCAAGCACTGCGTCAGCCGTGCCGTCACTTAAATACGCAGTTTTTTATTATAATCATTTTAAATACAATCATAGTAAAGAAATGTCTATCCCATCAATCTTAGCTTAAAACTAAATAATATTTTATTTAGCCAAAATCAACTCACCTTGCTACTGAAATGGTGTATAACAGCGATACAAATCACAATATCTGCCGTCTCATCTTTCAGCATCGCGTTCAATAAGTCTAATCGCACGCAGTCAGCGCCGCTGATACCAAGTATGTGCTCCTTGCATTCTGCTAATAAGCCTGAACTTCGCTCACCTCCAATCTGCAACATGTTTTTTGAAGTGAAAACTTCTTTAGCGGCGTTGTGCACTTTTTTTAGAATGGGTAAAAAATGTTAAACTCGCGTCAGGACACGTGACCTGATCGAAAATTCGTAAGACGGCGCAAGGCGCTTGCGCGAATGTTCGTGTGTCTTTATTACTATTCAAGTTTTCACTTCTGCCGGCAGTCCCAGAGTGCAAACCGTCGTTTTTTTTTTATTAAGTCGCGATATAGGACAACTACTTTACAATCATGTGGACAATCAAGTGGTCAACGTATTGACATTTAAATAGCATCAATACAGACAGACATACCGTAATAGTATATCGATGTTAATTTTCAATTTCTATTCATGAATGCGGGATAAGACTTTCCAGGAAGGTAACTGCAGTGGTGGAGCGTAAAGGGCAATTGAGGAAACCTTCCGCTCCACCCGAAGCGGGAGACTATATTTGATGAATTTCCACAAAATGACTATTGACTGAAGAAAAGCATTGGATATGCAGTTAAGTAGGGTAAGAATGAAGCCCACGTGGCGGAAACCAGTCACCGTAGCGTACGGACGCCAGTAACGGGAAAAAAAATCTTCAGGGTTAGGACCGCACAGGAGATACCTCTGCTCCTGTGCGGTTTTCAAGACCGTTTAGACTTCGATGTTGTAGCTCATTGGGATAACCTCGAAAGGGTGTTTACTTCGCAACCTAAGCTTTCTCGGGATTAAACAATTACGGTTCATCTAGGGCCACACAAACGAAAAATGCCGAATTACGTAAACGGACGTTCACATGAACATTTAGGTTGCGCTTTGTACTGAGGCGGAGCGCAGCAGAGCGGAGAGAGATTCACATAAATTGAAATCCACATCTCTTCTCACCACACTTCCTACTCAAGCCATTTGATTGGTGAATCGCTCTCCGCTCTGCCTCAGTGGATAAGACTATTATTCGGCATTTTTTTAAGTGGTAAAATCATCGAATGAGTCCCTTCTGCCCTGCCCTGGAAGGGCAGGAGGGACTGTCAGACTTCGGCAACAAAACCAACCCTAAAAGATAAAAAAAAAACATTACTCTGGCTTTACATAAGCAGGAAAATAACCTGGCTTACCTGCACAATATCATCCCTCCTCAGTATATTCTTGCCGTTCCCGCATCCTAGGTCCATCACCACACTGCCAGGGGTGACTCCCTGCATGAACTGCACCACCTTCGGCCACGGCTTGTGCCGAGTTGTGCTGAAGTGACCTGCTATCTGTTCGTAAACCTGTCAATTAGAGATAAAGCTTGTGTTAGCAACCAGTTAAGAAAAATGGAACTCTTACCTCGAGCGAGATACCAGGGAAAGGTAATAATAAGACCAGCAGTGGTAGCCCAATAATATCGGCGACTTACGAGTTGTAGGCCGCGGGTTCGAACCCAACCAGGTAGATGCGCAGTGGCTGAGCGATCGACTGCCGCGCAGCGTGTCGCGGGTTCGATCCCCGCACGAGAAAAAAAAATTGTATGATAGATAGATAGATAGATAGATAAAAGATTTATTCAGTGCAATAGATAGTGCAAAAGATTTATTCTGCTGTATGACGTACAATCGTGTTTGTGGTGAAGGAAAAGATCGTGAGAAAACCAACATTTCGAATATGATCTTGTTAGATAGATGTTTCTACTGACTCGTACTGAGCCAATGTCCTGGATTACATCATTCCCACTCATAGAGAATACACCTCAATCCCAGCCGTGGGAATATTAGGCTGATAATGATTACGCTAGGCTGAAGATCAGCACTTCGTGAGTTAAACTATAGCCCTTCACTACTTTTTGGTGTTTAAGCTAGGAAGAAGTGGCGAAACAAACTCCCCAGCAACAGATGTCTGTATTCAAGTTACATTGCATATCAAAAAGCAAAAAGAAAAGACTACAAACCTGATGCACATGCAATTCTTCCAAGTTCGAGGCCAAGTCATCTTCCAAATTATCAGCTGTTACTTTCTCCACACTATCACAAAGAGTCTTATATCTACATTCACAGGGACCACTTCTAGTCCAGCGGAATGTTAGAGAAATTCTTGTGCTTCTCGGTACAGTATCACTAGTTATTACTTTGATGGCATGTGAGTTTTCTGAACGATTCTCTATACATGGATCCCATGTTCGCGGTTGTATGCCGTGTTGCCAGTCATATCTGAAAACACAGGTGAGTCTTGTGAGATTATGATGACGATGTAAGCAAATTTAAGAAAAATTAAAACTAATGCGCTTTTTGGTCATGCATTTGATTTGATTATTAAATGGTGCGGGAAACACTGGACTATTAGAATACTTGTATGTAACAGACATATCTGAAGTGCAATGGGTCCAAAAAGATCACTTTAGCAATATCTAAATATACATTGATAAAAAATTCGTAAAATCCATTTTATTAATTTTATATCATACTCAGGCAAAAAAGTAGATAATTGATAAAGAACAATTTTATCGCAATTCTATTTATTACATCACTAAACTGACGATTGGAGATCCCCTGTACCACTGTCTTTATAAAAATAGCAGAAGAGTGTGGAATAGTGTTCATATCCAAATGGCGATAGATACAAAAGATGGATGAATTGTATGAAGCATGACATGGAAGAAAAGAGAGAGAAGAAAAAACAATAAATAACACAAGACAAAATCATGAAGTCTGAAGTAGATGATAACACTTTGACACAGAGACTGTTTTTCTCTGGCAAAGAAAAGCCCCATGGTTCTAATTCTAACTAATCACCTGGCTTCATCTTGCATAACAAGAAGAGATCTTGCCTGAACTAGGGTCGGCACATATTTCCCGGTGTGATGCTTCCAGTCCATCACTACATCGGAGCCTAGTGAAAGGGACAGGATTGTGCCTCCAAATGGACTGTGCTTGTCCACATGTGAGGGTATACCTGAGGAATGAGAAATACAAACATTAAAACATATCTGTGAAGCTAAGTGAAGGAAATTTCTTCTCTCTTGAGTCATACAAAGTTATCTTGTTTAGATTTAAGGTTTGTTACATTTTTTATATTGTGGCAGATTTACAAGAGGGACCTTTGCCTAGTAGTGTAATAGAAACAATAAAGGTGTATTTTTCTGACACTATGCATACTATCTACACAAGAATGAAGGAGAAGAATGACTAAAAGTTTTTTTTATTTAAATAAATTGGGTAAAGAATCTATAAAAATAATTTAGGGAGGGCATTGCTTTCACTAAATTTTGCAGTTGTTTCTTATGGTATTTTTTTTCTATGACTCCTTTTCATACCTCCATCTTATTTAGGACATTACCTAAAGTAGAGGAATTATAAACAATATATTACCTTGTCCAGGACAATATTTATTCACAGTCAACTGGTCTGGAACACCAACATCTAACCCCTGTTTTTTCAACCTTTTCCACAAAACACCACATTCTTCTGGAATCTTCTCTATTAATGGACTGTGAAGATCTACATCATTGCTACCATATCTAAACTCATAGCCAAAATGTCTTACTTGGCGATTTTTTAAATTATTTGATTCTGGCTTCCAATCAAATAGCTTTAAGAATTGTTTTTCTTCTTCTATGCTGATGAAATTGTTGAGTAATAATAGACCTTTTGGGTTTTCATGCGGGCATATAATTTCTGTGTTGGGCACTGGAAAAGTTGACAAAGCACATAAAAAAAAAACTCTATACTATATTCACTATGTATTAAATATATACTAAGATTAATAGGGTTGGCCAGTGGGTCGTCTTAGGTTAACTTAGTTTATGGTTTTAATCTCAACTTTAATAAATCAATATGCATTGTTTACCTTTTTCAACAAAACTCATGTAAAGTGGTGTTCCATTTTCATCAGCTTTGGCTTTACCATTGCACGCATTATAAAATAATTTAGCATTATCCGTCGTGTCAAAGACCAGAAAGGAATGAGATTCCCCTTTTTCTGCAATAAACTTGGGGGAAGGTATACTGAACCCATGCTCTTTTATTAAACGAAATACGGCTTCTTTATCTAACCCAGTAGCTTGTCCAGCATTGCATAACACTATATTCTGAAAAAAATGTTTATTATTAGTGCTACAGTAACAAAATAAACATAGGATACGAAAAAAAATGAGTTCAATCTTGTAGCATA
Organism: Agrotis puta; assembly: GCA_943136025.2. Lineage (NCBI taxonomy): Eukaryota > Metazoa > Arthropoda > Insecta > Lepidoptera > Noctuidae > Agrotis > Agrotis puta. Next base: position 3,534,817 of record OW964176.2, on the reverse strand, counting down.
CTGGTCCAGGCACTTCAGTGCATATAATTCCCTTGGACGACTTCAGTCTAGCGGCAAATCTTTTTAATTTACGTTCAGTTTTCTTTTCTTCGTCCATTATTTGTGAAAAAAATGACCTGATTAAACCATTTCAAATAAAACTTGTGTACTTTAGGTAAAATTCGCCTTCCTTTTTATAAGCGGCAATTTGACTTTGACATATTTCTGACAGATTCTATAACATGCAGGACCACGTGCAAATTTCGTTTAGAAATCTATCTTTTTTTATCGTAGTAAAATCATCCTCCCATCCTGGAGGGACTGCCAGACTTGTACTGGCTAAAATCCACGGCGATCCTTCAACAGTCTTTTAGGTTCCAGGGTTACGGTTACCTACAGTCTCACGACTCCGGCAGAAATATATCTGAATATATCACTCACGAGGTCAGGACTGTTCATAGACACAAAATAGTCAAGTGTGCGTATGTGTTTTTTAGTTTGATGTAGTAGTTTTACTTGCCTTTCTGTGTTTTTTATTTTTTATATATTTTTAGATAAAAAATGTATCTTTGGTGAAAATTGAGTTCTCAAGTTTATTGACTGCCGAAAGTTTATATGAAATGTCAGTGTCAACCAACACTGTCAACTTACTGTCAGCTAGTTTGCAAGTACTTGATTGAGGGTTTCGGTATGAAATTGACTCGGAGCGATTTTTAAATCAAAAAGATTATAAATTGACAGAATCTTATCACTTGATCACTTCAACATAGGTTTGTCAACATGGGAGTCCAAAGAAAGGTACTTATTCGTAACTTTCACATAATTAAAAATTTTATGAGGCGTCTTTGTTAGTTAACCTATTGTATTTAATTACAGGAAAACCGTAAAAGGAATTCAAAGCACGTAATTTGCATGGCTTCTGACTTCTTTTATCCTAATACTGGCGGAGTGGAGGAACACATCTACAATTTATCACAGTGTTTAATAAAGCGTGGCCACAAAGTTGTTATAATCACACATTCTTACGGTCAACGGGTAGGAATACGTTATTTAACGTGTGGACTCAAAGTTTATTACTTGCCTGTGAAAGTGTTCTATGCTCAGTGCGTGCTTCCAACAATGATAAGTAATATAGCTCTGATAAGATACATATTGATTCGAGAGAGAGTTCAAATTGTTCATGGACATTCTGCATTCAGTGTCCTATGCCATGAAGTGTCAATTATAGGTAAATTAATGGGTTTAAAAACAGTTTTTACAGATCACAGCTTATTTGGCTTTGCTGACACATCAGCTGTTCTGACAAACAAATATCTTCAGATGTGTTTATGCGAGTGTGATCATTGTATTTGTGTGTCTCACACTGGTAAAGAAAATACTGTACTGAGAGCAAAAGTAAAAGCACACAAAGTTTCTGTTATTCCAAATGCTGTTGATGCTTACAGTTTTACTCCAGACCCAAGTAAAAGAGAGCCAGGTGTGATAACAATAGTAATTGTTTCACGCTTAGTGTACAGAAAAGGTGTTGATCTAATGGCTGCTGTAATAGCTGATATGTGCCCTAGATATCCAAATATAAGGTTTATAGTTGGTGGAGATGGTCCTAAAATGTGGCTTTTACAAGAAGTAAGAGAACAGAAAGGCTTCCAACATTGTGTGACCCTCTTAGGAAGTCTCAAACATTCTGAAGTAAGGAATGTGTTAGTGAAAGGTGATATTTTTCTGAATACATCTCTCACAGAGGCTTATTGTATGGCTATAGTGGAGGCAGCTTCTTGTGGGCTGAAGGTGGTCTCAACTAAAGTTGGTGGTATCCCTGAGGTGCTACCTGAGAGTATGATTTACTTGACAGAACCAAATGTCTGTAGTCTAGTAGAGGGAATTGAAAAAGCAATGGAAGACATAGATAAAGGCAATATTGTATGTCCCTTTGAATGCAATTTGAGAATAAGGAAGATGTACAATTGGATGGATATAACGAAGAGGACAGAAATAGTTTACAATAAAATTTCTATGAATAAAGAAAGGTCTCTAGGATTACAATTACGAAACTACCTCACATGTGGTGTGTGGCCATTTTTATTGGTCATAAGTTTAATGTATTTGTTATTGAAACTGACTGAAAAAATATATAAAAAGAAACATATTGATATTGCAAGAGATTATAAACTATAGTATAATTTTTAATATGTGACTACATAAGTGTTTTCAAATGGAATAAATGGAAGTTCATATAGAAAGTCAAATAGGTTTATTGTAATTATGGGTTTGAAAATAGAGAATGGTGTTCAAAATTGGGGTTAAGACAATATTATAATGATATAAAATTTACCAAAGAATTGAACAATTATTTATTTTGGAATGATATTTATTAACATTATGACAAAAAATAAAAACGCGATGGCTTAACTAGTTCCTAATAATAGTTTGCCATTATGATTTTTAATAACATCATGATACAATACAAAATGAATAAATAACACTTCTATTATGGTTGTTATTACATTCCAGTATTATGAAACAGCAGTGGAACAATTTTATATTAATTAATATATTTTTCCTAAATTATTATAATTAAGTGTGATTTTATATACCGAGACTGATGATTAGGTACAATTTTTTGTAGTCATGTAACTTGTACATCTGCACTGACAATTCAAGCTCTGTGAACAAAGAAATAATGATTATTTTTCACTGCAATTTTATTATAATTATGATGAATATGTTTATTTAATTATAATAGTTTTTATATTGTTCTTAATTTATTAAATAAGATTATAATTTATGGAGATAGCTAGTCAGCTCACAACCACCTTAAAATATAAAATTGGCTTTAATTTTGTGAATTAGATAAAATTATTTTTCGAGTTGATGACTAGATCACCAAACCCAAAAACAAAATGTTAATCATAATAATTTATCTACATTGGTCCTCAACAACCTGGCTATTTTGCCAAAGTTTTTTTTATAAAAGTTATTATAAAAATTTACAATAGTGCTGCCTGCTAGCATTATGTATAGAAACTTACACTTTAGTAGTGCGTGGTGGGTGCTTAGGTCTGACTCCAGACTGTTTTAACTGCAGCACAATGGACCTAAGACGTGCCACGTCTCGGCCGCGCCTCGGTCCGAAGTCGCAGAGTTCCGCAACGCGCTCCCACTCGTTACCATCTTCCACGGTACCCTCCGAACCGCGTGCTAGAGCTTTCTCGGCGTTCCTATTATCAAACAACATAAATTAATTTAGGAATCCATATTGTGCCTTGTTTCCCATCTATGAAGGGTTATAATGTAATGCCAATGTATTATGCAATTAAACCTATTGTTACATTTCAGTTAGAATATGAAATTGTGTTGAATTTTAATGAGATGTTTACAAAAAATGTTTTGTTGGTTGTTCTTTTGATGAGTGTTGTGTTTGTGTGTAGATGATTATTTATACAAAATATAATAAATTAAACTGAAACGAAATTATTATTACGACGTCATCCCTGTTGCACCAACACCTACTCCAGACTATATGAAATGCCCAACAAATATTGGACATTCAAAATGAAAACAATTAATACACTTGACCACCAGGAACCACCACCCAGTAATACCGAATTAGTTCCTGTTTTAGTTTATACTTCAGGTATACTTACTTAGCGGACTCCCTGATTGCATTAAAAAGAAAAGAGTGCAATTAGTTTTTATTTGGTCATGCAAAGGAATTATAAACCTATCAGATTAAAAAAAAGTAGACAAGGGTTGCCACAGTATATGTGTAAATATTTTATTGTCATATGAGCAGTGAGCACCTAACAGTTAAAAGATAGGGCTAAGTACTTACTGTGAGGTAGAATGTTTTAATTAGTATGTTTTTTTTATCAATTAAAAAAAAACAAGTTTAAGTATAAAATCATAGGATTACTGTAAGGCTTAGCCAAAATAAATAGGAAATATGTTTGAGAAATATAAGCCCAAATATTTAAACATTTCCCCTTACTTATACATGAGGCAATAGAAGACAAAGAAGCAAAATTTTTTTTAAAAGAGTAGATTCAGTAGTTGCTACAAAATATTAATCAGTCCACCAAATACACTGCACATGCAAACATAACTGCAACATACCTGTTAGCTGCCTTAGTTTTGGCAATCTGCTCTTCATGAGTTTTGTACCAGTCCTCCAGCTCTTTCTTGGCTATTTTCAGCATCTCTTCTTTCTTATTCTCTTCCTCAGCATCTGAATTCCAGGTATAAAAATAGGTAATATATTTAAAAGAAAATTGGTATTTTGAATAGAGATAAATTGAAAGAGATTAGGAAAAACTTTTGTCTGCAGTAGAACAATACAAGCCATAACTAATGTATGAAGTTGATATTTTAAAGATTAGGGTAGTTACATAATTCTTGTACATAAAGTACTTGTATATACTTGCCTCCATCAGATTTAGCACATACTTTTTCTAATATAAAACTATTAAACTTGGAACATTACTACATAGATATCATAAAAATGAACTTCAATACACAATAGAGTATGACTACCATAGATTTAACAAAAGATGGTGGCAGTTACGATGTTAGAAAAAAAAGTAGAGAGTCAACAAAGGTATATATATGTGACTTCACCATTTATTGCTAAAGTGAGTACCTACACTAGCTGAAGACAAGGTGTAATAGGTACTATTTACCTTTCTCTTCCAATCTCTGTTTCTGTTCCTCACGCCAGGCCTTGATCTTCTCAGGTTCTTCTCTCTCTTGTCTGAACACTGAAGTCTGGATAGGCTCATCATCTAAAAGACCATTTGAGTCGAATGCAGATGCACTTGGCACTTCTGTAAAGAAACATTGATTTTTATATTGGATATTTTTTGGCACAGGAATGGATGTCGATATTGAAACTATGTTGGTATTTCTTTTTAGTTACTAAATCATACATAGGGTCAGTGGGTCGTCTTAGGGGCGGAGTATTCGTATTTTGATTTAGGGTACACATATTCGTATTTTGATGAAGAAAGCCAGGTAAGCGACAATTTATGACCAATCACCAAGTGTAGGTTGTACAATGTATTGATTTTTATAATTTCGACATAACTGGCGAACATTAATGCTGTATGCTATAATATCAGAAGCAAATATGTTACTTACCCACAAAATCATCTACTAGGCCGTTTGAGGAGGATATAATAGGGGGCGGAGCACTGGTTTCCAACTCATCTTCGAGCCCTGCTAATTGGTTCTGTTCGCGAGCTAGAAACTCTGCTGCTGGGTCCACTTCGGGTTGGACAAAATTATCACCGAAATCATCCATTATTTCGAGTTTTACAGGACACTGAGTAAAATAACAAACCAAGAAACGAGAGCTTCAATCTAATTAGAAGGCACAGACAAGATAAAGCAAAGAGCGAGTGAAATAGAAATTCATTGACACGATGACAATTTATTCATAATCGTGAATACAATTCGTTTTGACATTTACTACCTTGCAATATAGTCTCAAATCAACCAGTTTTTAGTGGGTGATTCATTCATACATTATCTACACTGAAACCAGAGACTAAACTTGGGACTTTACCAAAAAAAAAAGTCTCTATGTCTTGTCACCTGTCAAACCAGTGTGTCAACAAACTGTCAAAAACATAACCTCACAACAAAATCGTATTTTTTAATAAAATTTAATAAACAAAACATATAATGAGTTTGTGCATAAGATCGAAGTATTTGCGGCCAAACCTTATAGGTTCTTTGTTCCGCTATTCAACCACACAGGTGGAAGCTATTGAGCAGGTTGAACCAGTAGTGGCAGATGATGAAGAGGCCCTGGCGAGAGAGGCTGCGATAGAAGCAAAGAGGAATATTTCTAGGCTGTCGCCGAATCATCAGAATCTTGTTAACGGGCGGAGACCTTACGAGGAACCGAAATGTTTGGCCCATCTGACTGTTAAATACAGCAGGAAGATGTATGGGAAATACGGCATTGCAAGCGGTGTTAATCCAAGTAATTACTAATCTACTTCTAATAATTCTATTCTATCATACTCTAGTGTAAATAATTAATGCATTGTTTAAGATTAATATGGACAAACTCTGAAAGGGGAACTGAGAATTCCTATTTCCTATTTAAAGATAGTTGTGTAAGTGAAAGCATGTTCAACATTGTCGATACCAACAGCTATACTACTCATTTCAGGTATATGTTTCCCATCAAAGCAGGACATACAGGAAAGACTGGAGTATGAATCTGTAGCATATCCATTCACCATAAAACAGATGATGGAAATAGCAGACAAGAGAAGAAAAGAAGAACAACAGAAAATTGAGCAAAGGGACAAAGATATTGCTGCCAAGTTTGCCAAACTGGATCAATGGAAGAAAGATCTTCAAGATAAGATTGCCAAGAAAACTTCTGAAGCCAATGCTGCTAAGGTTTGTTGACATATAAACAATAATTCATTGGCAGAAGCTTTGCCATCATGCAACTCAAATACGTAGAAATATTACCAGGATATATTTTATCCTGTGTAAAGTATATCCTATCTCTGAACTTAATCTATCACATCTATCTTTGAACCTAATTTCACCAAGTTTCATCAGCTGTTCTACATCTAATTACAGACATCCATTTACAAAACATATAATAAATGATGTATAAATACATTCCAACATACAGATTTGTGTATTAATTATACAAGGTTTATAACTTTGTTCTGCTTTATCTTTATAGGAAAGGAAAGAAAGGCTAGTAGAGGAAGTAAGAAGACACTTTGGCTTCAAGCTTGATCCTCGTGATGAGAGGTTCCAAGAGATGCTGGCTAAACGAGAGAAGGAACAGAAGAAATTGGAGAAACAAGCCAGGAAAGAGGCCAAAGAAAAGGTTATGATTGCCAAGCTACAACAGAAGAATGTAGAAATTAGCGATGCAAAGAAGTGAATATGTTAGATTATAATGTAGTGTAATTTAGTATATTAAACTTTTATTGTAATTAAAATGGTTTTTCCTACTATCTACAAAAAAAATCATGCAGTTTAGTATTATTTAGATAGCTCAGAGTCATAGCTGCAAGAGGCCTCAAACCCGGCAGTGAGAATGTTTTAAGACTGATTATGCTGACTATGCAAGCCTTTTTAGTTGTGCTTTACTAAACATAGAAATATGTAGTTTACACCTTTACATTTTTACTATTATCTATACTAATATTGTAAAGCTGAATAGTCTGTTTGGTTGAAACTGGCGAATCTCTGAAACTACTGGTTCAAATTGAATAAAATCGTTTTGTGTTAGATAGTGCATTTAGCGAGGAAGGCTTTAGGCTATAAAACATCACGGTGAGAACAAAAGGAGCCAAGCAGCGGGGTTGAAACCACACGGAACAGCTAGGAAGGTAGGAAAGGTGTTTGTGTACAATAATTTCAGCTCTAACTTCACAAGAATAAGGTCGAAAACAATATGTCTACGTAAAAAACGTCTGTTATTCCTTTTGGATTTATGGGGTCACTGGGAATGGTTTTTTTATTTTTAACGTGGTAAAATAATCAAATGAGTCCTCACGAATCCACGAATCTGGGTGGGACCCAGGGCACAGCGGGAGAGACTGTCAGACTCGTACTGACTAAAATCCACTGTCCTTCAATAGCACTTTACGTACTGGGGTCACGGTAAATCATAAGTCCCGCAACCCCTGTTATCGACTTACGAAATTCACGCAGTCAAAGTCCCTTGCCCAGATCTATTAAGACAATAAAATGCAAAAACGTAAAACCAAACAATTTTTTATTGTACATAAAACATGATATTCGTAGTAAATTCATATATATATATATACTTAATAATGTCCGTCACGATTCATCCTCATCGGAGGACGAATAAAGTACATCCCTCGGGTTTACAAAAGCTGCTGTGGGGTGTATAGAGCGCTGCGTGATCTGTGGCGAACATACGAGCGTATCAGAGTCGCTGACCACGCTACTGCACGGGCTACTCAGCTCTTGTGTATTCTGTAATCATATACAGCCTGTTAGTGTAATCAGTCTTAAACTTGAAACCAGTGGTTTGGTATCACTTACAGAACGTAAATTCAATAAAAAATAAAAACTTTTTTTTTTCAATAAAGTCTCCATTTTTCCCCAAAATTATTTCACCCTATTACGCAAAGGTAAGATCAAATAAGCCGGCGCGCGGCCGCGACGCCGGCGCCGCCGCGTCGCCCACACTTCAGTGATCAGTCAGCCGGCAGCGTCGCTACGGAACGTACGTGTGTACGCTCGCAGCGCTCTCGCGCGACTCCGCGCCGCCCCACCGTTAATTTTTCGCGCAAGTGTTAGTGTTCAAACGAACAGTGGACCGAAATGGTCCGGGTTTACGCCGCGTCGGGTGATAACCTGAACGAGGCTCGGAGAATGTACGCTGACTTATTCCCTGGATCTGGACTCGTCACGCAACAAAGGTAGGTATTTTTGCCTGTCCTAAGCCAGGAAAAGTATGAAGGGAAGTTAGTTACATCACAGGTTACCTGTATTTTATGATGTAGTTAGTTAAAACTTATGTAGGTATGTAGTTAAACGGACGGCTATTGCGGCAGGTTAACGCCCTTTGCAGTGAATACGTAACTCGGGCGCATAGTATCCATGAATTAACGGACGGTGTAGGACAGAAACATTTTTGATTTTTTTAAAGAAAAATTCGTTTATTTATTTTTAAATTCAGACAAACATTTTTATAATTAAATCAACTACCTATGGTTTCAAGGTTAAGACTGATTACACTAACAGGCTGTAAATTAACAGCATCTATGCAGACCATGTAGCAATTTATGATTTCTGAAAATATCTCCTTTTTTTTTCCTGTATCATTAATTAAATCTCTCAGGGATTTTTAATAACACCATGCAAATTGTAATATGCCAACCAACTGATACCAAACTTTTTTAAATGGTTTGATCAACCTGTTTCCATAATACAAATTTGACCCGAAAACAGCAAACTACTTACTTTTTTATTTGGCTTAGATTCTGTGAAAATTATATTATTCTCTAACGTTTCGTCGCGATGCGAATCCATCGTGTCGCCCATTTGCCGTTCAATCATCCCCAGTTTCTGGAAATTAGAGTAAATTGTAGGTACATCCTGTTTATTATTGTAGTCATCATCTAAAGAGATTTTGTATGTTCTACTCAATATTCCTTGTAGAATGTTCCAAATTCCAAAATAGCCCAGTCTGTCAAGCTCGAAAACGTCTCATATTTGCTTGTTGGCTACATTCAGGCTACTGGCCAAGGGCAGACCCATTGTAAAGATAAAATTAAAATATTCCCATTCCTTCTTACCATTTCGACTACGTCCACTCGCTGCAGGTCACCCAAAAGATGCGCAGACTTAGTCGTCTTATTGACCTTCATTTTTTCTACCATTGTGTGTGAACTCTGCGGTCGTTTCGACGTTATGTTGATTCGCAACTCTTCACTGCGTGATGGTAATTCATCACTGTATGCTGGTTCATCCACCTCCTCGATAACCTCTATAGGCGGTGGCTCGACACATACTTTCTGTGGTAGATTCTCGGTGTTTGATGCTGATGCATTCCGCACTTCGTGAATACATTGCCTGGGGAATGTCAATAAGATTTTACGGTCACCGTAATGTTAATGCTATTTTCGGGTTTATTTTCCAAGTTGGCCCAAATTTCCTTATTTTCTAATGAGACCTGCTCTGAGCGGAGCAGAACCTACTGTCAGACTCTTACTGATTAAAAACCACACTGTTCCCTCAGTTTCCCATTGCGATCCGGGGCCGAGACCCGCGACCTCGTCCAAATCCTTATGGATCTAAATACCATTCCAAAGTTTTAAACATTGCAGTTTATGAAATTTAAAATTTATTGATTCATCAGCAAAATATTTCGTTTACCTTATTTTCTCGGTTTGTAAGGTGTTAACGTACTTAAAAGACCTAGGGAAAAATATGCAGAACAAGATAAACTAACCCGGTAGCCACCCCAGGGCACTGGTTATTCTTAATGAACTTGTAAATGTCCTTGAAAGCCTGCTGTACGTAACACACCGTGTGCTGGTCGAGAGGAATAGGACTATCCGAGCCAGAACTACTTGATAAGTCACCAGAGACGCTTGCTTCCAAAGAGTGTTCGGAACCTAGAAAGTTTAAAGGTAAATATCAATAAACCTTGTAATTGTGTCGACGTTATAGGCAGCTCTATAAGCTAAAATGAGAATGTCACTTCTTGTTTTATCTCACTTTTCTAAATAATATCTGTGCAATTTTGCCTTAATTTTTTTAACGGAAAGTTTCACCCCGCTTGGTGTTTCTCCTGCGTGCGTTTACAAACATTTACACTCACATGCACAAACAACAAGATCCGGAACAAGTATCTGTAGATCATTAAGATATTTGTCCAGTGCGAAATTAAAACAGAGATTCTCGGTGCTGCAGACAATTGTTCAGCCGCTAAAAAATATATGCGAGATTGCGAGCACTTCGAAAGACTTGTTCGGTCATGGTGAGTCCTGTTATCTGAAGCAACATACCTGACGAGACCCTCCCACTGTGGCTCCACAATTGTGACAGCTGCAGTTTCAACTGGTTCAGCTGTTCTACCAACTGTAGGTTCAACTCTTCAAGCTGTTGCCTGTGCGAGATCTCTGCTTGGAGCTGTTCTTCTAATGCCTCCGCGTAGTCTCTGAAAATGAGATTTGAATGCAAGGTCTAGGGGTGGTTTTCAGATCTTCGGCTCGCACAAAGGGACATAACTAGGCCGGCAAAAAGAACACTAGCATAAGCTCTAGGTTTACCCCAGATATGTCGCTAAGAAGTCATTATTCTGCATCGGTATAATAAAGTCCTTTCGAGAGATTAGAACAATAGCGAACACGTTCACGAGATACCACCTGGTCCACCCGGAAAAGCCTCTTTTTAACAAAGTATCGGCGAACTTTACGCCCACACATCGCCTGCTTATTTGGATATTTTTCGTCTTCAAAAAAAAATGTAGGTTCTCAGTTCGACCTGTATGTATGTTTGTCCGCAATTATCTCGCGTTTGGCTGAACTGATTTAGATGCGGTTTTCAGAAAAGTGTTCGTTACATTCCAGACAAGGTTTAATAATAATAGATAACACGTGACGTTACCCGCATGGTTCCGTGCTTGCTTACTTGGGTTGTAGATTTTCAAATACGCCGATTATACGAAATATTTTGTTGAATATCTGAACTAAAAAGGGTAGAATAAAAATAAACTTTTTGAAAAAAAAAAGGAACCGACTTCAAAAACAAACACGAAAATGTGTAAAATTACTTTTCTTTCGGAAGTCGGTGGCTTTGTCCTTTATTTTTATAAGTCGGTTCGTTGTTTTTCAAAAAGGTTTTTCTTAAACGCTTGCTTTGCTTTTTTTTTTTTTTTTTTTTTTTTTTATCGTGGTAAAATCATCAAATGAGTCCTCCCACCCAGGGCAGGGCGGGAGGGACTGTCAGACTTGTACTGACTAAAATCCACGGTGTCCTTCACTAGCCCTTTACGTACCGGGGTCACGGTAATCCCTTGGTCCCGCGACCCCAGCAGGCTTTGGCCCTCTACAGGCCCCGTCACTATGCTGACACTCTTTGAGGCGCGCGTGGAACACAACGCGCCGTCGACCCGGGCATGGTCCATGGTCGGACAGCGAGTCGCCCATTACTCGCCGCCCGCATGCCCGCGCCTACGGTGGCCGGAGATCGTCTCGCGACGTCCGACGCCGTGGGCGTCTACCACTGCGGCTGGGGTGGAGGGAGGACGCTGTCCTCTCCCTCAGGCGGCCCGCCTCCTCCTTCACGAGCATGACTGCTTCGCAGAAGGAGGCGACCGCTTCCCACTCCGTCTCGCCCCGCAGCATGGCCTCGACCAATGCCGGGCGCGAGAGGTCTCCGCCTATCGCCGTCGTGAGGACACGGCGGTGCTCTGCCCAAGCGGGGCAGTCCTGCACCGTATGCTCCACCGTGTCCTCCGGACGATCCTCGCAGTGGTGACACCCAGGCGTTTCTTCCCTCCCTATCAGACACAGGAACCTCCCGAAACTACGCTTGCTTTGCTAACCCGCATTTTCAGAACCAACATGTGATATATTGAGATGTACCTACATATGTGTAATCACGCAATGTGTAGTAAAAAATCGATTTTCTAATACAAATTCTTCAGTATCCAACTGGACTCTGGTATCGAGAATAAAGTCGCCCCCTTTTTAACTGTACTAAACATAACTTTTCTCGCGGAAAAAAATTGTTAAGTACCACGAAAAAAAAAAAGTACTTAGGTACTTACTTTTCTTTCTGCCCTGTAGTAACGGATTTACTAACATATTTCCTCGGCTGTGCTCTTAAGTTAGTAACTGTACGGTCTTTTGCTATCGCGGTCCTGAGAAAAATAAATCATTTTTATTATGATTTAATCTAAAAATCAAGTAACAAATGATAAAACAATAATTGATCAATTCTACTAACTTGGACGCAATTGATTTTAACAGTCTATCGCTCGAAGACCCACTAGAGGGGCTAGCTAGCCATGAAACCTGAAACAAATATATAAAATGTTTTTACACTGACTAATCCTTGGGCCTGTGACCCAGCTCACACTTCTGGGACACAGTAAGCCTCCTCTCTGTAGGCTGATTACGAAGACTGAGCAGGAGAAAGTAACGTCTGCTCATTGTAACTGATCGGAATCATTTCAGGGAGAATGAGCCCAAAACATCTGATCTTCGTGCCCAGTCTCCACGCTTATCGAAAAGAAACTGCAATGACAAGGTCAGTCAGGAAGTTGGTTACGGGCCTGACTGCAAAGAGTGCTAGAATAGATAGAGTACTCTGTAGGTACATCGTAATAATTTGATAGCCATAGGTAACTGTTTTTTATGGCTCGAAGTTGCGACCTACTGTGCTAATACAAATGTAGGTATACCTTTCCTTCCGTCCCTCTTTCGTTATTCCTTAGTGTGGAGCGCACTTTGGATAGCGATTCTGAGCTGATATCATTGCACCTTAGATCTATAACGACGAGAGTCTTGTTGGACGTTAACATTTGTAGAACTGCAGCCGTCGTTTTTTCAGTTATGCCACAGCTCTGGATGTCCAGTGCTAAAACAGGAAATTCGAAGATAAGAATCAAAGATGAACAACCTAGAATTACTAGTAAGATAGAATTGGTATGTCTTTTACTTTATTTTGGCTTCTATCATTGTGAGCAAGGCTAATGGCAAAACAATTAAGTCACGATCTGCATATTCTCTTATATGCATGCATGTATCTCTAGAGGTAGTACACATTGGGCACTCGGCGTTGCGGTAAGCAAAAGAATAATTAAATTGTTTATCCCTTGGTGATCAGTAACTGAGCTAAATGACTTTACTGGTTGCCTCTAACTTTTTCTGATGAATGATCATTTACAAATTATAGCCGGGACAAGCTGCTTTCTAAAGCATGAAGATAATTCAGTAGGTATTTAATGGATGGTCACCCATCTACGTTACTTTGGTAAGCATTACTTAGCCTTAGAGATCGACTCATGCTGCTGTATCATTTAGTTAATACCGACCTTTTATCCACAAATCATCAGAGAGCACATCGAGGAGCTTGCCGACTCCTTTGTCTCCTAACTGAGGGTTGAGACAGACCGTGATCCTGCGCAGACCTCCCATAGAGTCCAGCTCGGGTAGTCGATACCGTAGTGTATGCGTCCAGTTCTCACTGTATCTGTGGATTTTCTGAAACTGAAAACAAAACGAAAATACGTAATGTCGACCGATTTTTTCTAACTGTAATGATTGGTAGCGCTGCGGTGCAAAAAAGAGAATTTTGGAATACCGAATAGAACTGTAAAAAACGCCTTCTCATAAAGGAGTGGAACGTGTATAAGGCACCATAAATATTAGTTCCTCCTTTCCCCGTAACCTCTGTGTGTCGCTTCAGTATTTAGATAGAAACATTATCAGAAAAAAACGCTAATGAACTTTTTAATTTTTTTGATAGATTTTGCATCCCTGGTTTGACTTCTATAAATAGAGTTACTTTTAATAATAAAAACATGAATAATATATTATTTGAAAGTCCGTCCAAAACGGACGATATGTGAAGAGAATTTTAGTCTGTGGAACTCTTATGTCAAGATGAATGTCTGTGATGTAAATCTATGGTTTGTTGAACTGTCAATATAATAAAATTATCCAACGTGTGTACGGAAAGTCTTTTACTAAACAATAAATCCACACGATATTTCAAAAGGTTATGGGCCCAGACACAGACTTACGGCCTAATAATCGTGCTGGATTGGTTTTTTATCAAGAAACGCTGCGGTAAAGTAGCTACATAAACATACGTCGGCCAGGGCTGTCTGACCAGGTGTGGCGGTCGCCGGCTCAGATTCTGATAAATCTGGTAATTGCGGTAAAGCAATAATAATACGGGCGATGGATTCCGTCGAAAATATGGCTTCTGGACAAAGCTTTCAGCAGCTTCAAGGTGTACAAAATTGGACAGCGTGGTGTTTCAAAATACGCGTTTTACTAAGAGCTATGGGTCTCTTAGACGTCGTTGAAGGCACGTTCAAGGCCGACGAGGATCAGGAGAAATGGATGCAGAAAGATTCAAAAGCTCAAGGTATGTTGGTAACAAACATATCTGAAAAGGTTATACCACAAATATTAAGCTGCAAGACGTCAAAAGAGATTTGGGATAAGCTACATACAATATTTGAACAGCGAGGCGAGCTGTCTGTGCATATACTTCAGCGGAAGTTCTTTTCAATGAAATTTGAAGAAAGGGAAACCGTGTCAGAGTTCCTGGGAAGGTTCGAGTCTCTCCTGAGCAAACTGAAAAATCTCAACGCTGAAGTGAGTCAAACTATGGCCATCACAAAGATAACTTCATCTCTGCCATCACAATTTCAGCACTTTGTGTCAGCGTGGGAATCGGTGCCAGTAGAAAAAAGGACCATGGACCAGTTAACAGCGCGATTACTGATCGAAGAGCAACGCGCCTCAGCCAAAAACAAAGAAGATGATTCATCTGCGTTTGTACACAAGTCTAATAGAAAATGCTATCGGTGTGGAAAAGTGGGACATCTGAAAAAGGAGTGCAAATCGAAAAGTAGAGGTACAATAATTAATAATACTAGTTGTAAGTTCTGTAAGAAGAATAATCATAAAAGTTCAGATTGTTGGTTTAAAAATAAAAGCGAGAAAAGTCAAGATGTAAACAAAATTAAACAAGGCAATGCATTCTCTGTGTTCGAGCTATCATCATTGTTTTACAGTCAATTAGAAAGTGATAATTGTTGGGTAATGGATAGTGGAGCTTCAGAGCACATGTGTTATGATTATGATATGTTTATAGACTATAAAAAACTAGAATGCCCTAGATCCATAGTTATTGGAGACGGCAAAATCATACAAGCCGTTGGTATTGGAGTTATTTCTTTAGAAGCATTTACAGGTAAACAATGGATAAATACAACATTAAATAACGTTTTACATGTTCCCAGCATCAAGATGAATCTATTTTCAGCAAGTTCAACTACAGATAGAGGTTATGTTTTAACAATTAATAGTAAAATGTGTTATTTGAGGAAAAATAACAGTAAAAATGTTTGTGCACTAGCATATAGGAAAAATAACTTGTTTATAATGAAGTTTAGGTCTAATAAAATTCAAAATGCTTGTGTTGGTAAATCAAGTGACAGTTTATCTGAATGGCATGAAAAAATGTGCCACCAGGATATTGAACAGGTAAAAAACATGTTAAATAAATATGATATAGATTTCAGTGTTAGTAAACAAAAGGAAATAACATGTGAGCCATGTCTTTTGGGTAAGTTACATAAGAGACCGTTTCCTATAAGTATAAATAGGGCAGATAGGCCCGGTCAATGGCTTCATATGGATTTATGCGGACCGATGGAAACAATATCATTAGGTGGATCAAGATATTATCTACTCATAAAGGATGACTTTTCAAAGTATAGAACGGTTTATTTTCTGAAAAATAAGTTTGAAACAGTTGATAAAATTAAAACTTTTTTAAATTTTGTTACTAAAAACTTAGAATATAAAATTGAAATAATAAGATCCGATTGTGGTTTAGAATTTATGAACAAAGAGGTGAAGTCTCTCTTCAATCATTTAGGTATTGTACACCAAAATAGTGCTCCGTACACACCCCAACAAAACGGTTGCATAGAACGTGAAATGCGTACAATAACTGAAGCGGCTAGAACAATATTGTTATCAAGTAATTTAAATAAGTCTCTATGGGCTGAAGCTGTCAATACAGCTGTATACGTTATAAACAGAACTGGTAAAAGTAGGATTAAAAATGTAACTCCGTATGAGCTCTGGTATAAAAAGGGATTACATGATATAAACAATTTAAAAGTATTTGGTTCAAAGGTAGGTGTACACATTCCAGATCATTATCGCAAAAAATGGGATAGCAAAGCTGAAATAGGATACTTTGTAGGTTATAGTGAAACAACAAAAGGTTTTAGAATTTATTTTCCCCATAAAAATGATGTTTTGATTAAAAGAGAGGTAACATTCCTGAAAGGCAATTTTAGTAGTCAAAAGCTAGGTAATACTTTTCAAGATCATAATAATATAACCCCATTATTATTAAAAGAAGAAATAAATAATAAAGAGGATGAAATAAGAGAAGAATATCACAGTTTTAATGAGGAAGGTGAAGAAGATGTAACACAGTTATCAGATCTTGATGAAAATACAGAAGTACAAACAGAGGAAATTCTAAATTCAGAAGAAACATCAGAGTCAGAAAAAGAAGAAGAGGCAGAAGAAACACCTCAAGTATCAACACATTCACGGAGAGGCAGAGCAATAAAGAAACCATCAAGGCTAGATGACTACGAAACAAACCTTCTATCCATCGGTACAGAGCCAGCTACTCTAGAGGAAGCGCTTGACTCTGAAGAAAAGGAAGAGTGGAAGATTGCTATGAAGACTGAGCTAGATACTCTGAGAGAAAATAACACATGGATAGAAGTAAATAGCGTACCAGAGGGGAATAAAGTAATTTCTAGTAAATGGGTTTTTAAAGTTAAACAAGTAGGTACTAATAAAGTATATAAAGCTAGGTTGGTAGCAAGAGGCTTTGAACAGTCT
Source organism: Agrotis puta (assembly GCA_943136025.2). Classification (NCBI taxonomy): domain Eukaryota; kingdom Metazoa; phylum Arthropoda; class Insecta; order Lepidoptera; family Noctuidae; genus Agrotis; species Agrotis puta. The sequence goes on along the minus strand of OW964176.2, from coordinate 3,517,703 downwards.
GATTGTGATTTAGAAGTATATTCTCCTGTGGCTAAATTGCCTACTTTTAGAGTTTTTATAGCAGTTGCAAATAAACTTCAACTTTCAGTTCATCAGATGGATGTTATAGGTGCTTTTTTACATGGTGACATAGATGAGAGTGTATACATAAAGTTACCAAGCGGTGAAACATGCAAGTTAAATAAATCATTGTATGGTTTGAAAAAGTCTCCTAAATATTGGAATAAAAAGTTTGATGACTTCATGAGTAAAGAAAATTTCAGTAAATCTAAAAATGATCATTGCTTATATTTCAGAAAGGTAAATGAATGTATGCTATATGTTTTGCTATTTGTTGATGATATTCTTATGTTTTGCACTGAAAACAAGGTTTTGGAAGATTTTAAAAGCGAGCTAAGCAATAACTTTAAGATGAAAGACTTAGGTTTGGCCAAATGTTATTTGGGTATCGATATTGATCAAAAGAAAGGTACAACGGTAATTAGTCAGAAAACATATCTTACTAAAGTTTTAGAGCATTATAATATGTCAGATTGCAAACCAGTTTCTACTCCAATAGACCAAAACTTTAAGTTTGAAATACTAAAAAGGGAAAAATCTGAAAGTCCAGAAATAGAGAAAAAGTGTAGACAACTCATAGGCAGTTTAATGTATGCAGTTTGTGGTACAAGACCAGATCTATGTGTATCAGTTTGTTTCCTCAGTAGGTACCAACACTGTGCTAGTATTATGTTGTACAAGGCATTGAAACGTATTCTAAAGTATATAAAAGGTACATTAAATTATTCTTTGATATATAATAGCACATCCACAGAATTGCAAGGCTTTGTTGATGCAGATTGGGCCGGTGACACACAAGATAGAAAATCTACCACTGGTTATTTGTTTAAAATATTTGATTGTACTGTAGTATGGTGTTGTAAAAAACAACTTAGTGTGTCATTATCCTCCACTGAGTCTGAATATATTGCATTAAGTATGGCTATTTCAGAAGCATGTTGGTTGAAAAATTTGTTGTGTGACTTTGATGTTGTCGGTAATGAAGTGATCTTGTATGAAGACAACCAGTCAGCAATAAAACTTGTTTATAATAATGAAAATAATAAAAGGTTAAAGCACTTGGATATTAGGTATCACTTCATTATGGACAAAATAAAGGATAAGTGTATTTCAGTAAAGTATATTAAAACGCAGGATAATTTGGCGGATTTGTTAACTAAGCCGTTAGGAAAAACTGTTTTTGAGAAGTTTGTTAAGTTAATTTTTTAAGAATATAGGGCTATGCACATAATCTATGTAATGTTGGTCATGCATTTTTAGAGTTAAATTCTGTTAAAAATAAAGGAGTAAGTTAAGTATTTGAATGTGCCAGTATAAAATGCATCACTAACAATTTAGTCAGAATTAAATGTTTTAATATTTGTGTTTTTAAACAGGGAAAACAGGAAAATATTATGTTGAGGGGTGGTGTAAAAAACGCCTTCTCATAAAGGAGTGGAACGTGTATAAGGCACCATAAATATTAGTTCCTCCTTTCCCCGTAACCTCTGTGTGTCGCTTCAGTATTTAGATAGAAACATTATCAGAAAAAAACGCTAATGAACTTTTTAATTTTTTTGATAGATTTTGCATCCCTGGTTTGACTTCTATAAATAGAGTTACTTTTAATAATAAAAACATGAATAATATATTATTTGAAAGTCCGTCCAAAACGGACGATATGTGAAGAGAATTTTAGTCTGTGGAACTCTTATGTCAAGATGAATGTCTGTGATGTAAATCTATGGTTTGTTGAACTGTCAATATAATAAAATTATCCAACGTGTGTACGGAAAGTCTTTTACTAAACAATAAATCCACACGATATTTCAAAAAGAACATACCTTTATTAAGTCAGCGAGGTATCCAGCACCTAGAGGTGTTAGCTCGCATCCTGATAGGTCCAGAGTGGAAATATTTGGCAGACCTTTCATAGACGTGCAAATAGCCAGACAGCCAGCGTCGCCGATCAGACATCGTTGCAAATATAAGTGTTGCAGGCAGCTATTCGCCGCTAGAGCCTAGAATACAAGCAAATAAAGACAGATATTCATCGCAGGACAAAATGTGGTCAAGCGACCGTTACGTGTGATTAGTGTCATGATTGGTATTATTCTTAACATGCCATGTGTTCGACCGCTATTTCGCACTGTCCTTGGTGTGGTAGCTTTGAGGTTGCCACGAGACGACGATGTTGTCGATAATAATAGCAAGAGGTGGTGCCACCCAAATTAAATTTTCCACGTTTTCGATAAACTTTAGCGCATTACGTACAAAGACTTTGTTTTCACGTCCAAGCAGAACACTACATTTTCGAAATAATATTTCTGAAATTTTCGTCTTTAAACGGCTCTCCGGAGCAATTTGGATTATCACATTTACCCCCAGCCTTTCAACCGCCGATTTTTGACTTACCTGACACAAAGGATTTAAATACGGTATCCTCAATGGAATTCCTTCAAGCAGCAAGGTCTTCAACAAGGTAGTGTTGGAGAGTAGTTGCGCTATTGCCTCCACTAAGTTACTGAGCATGAAGTTCGTCAGAACCACACATCGCTTGTTAACTGTTTTGGCTAACCTCTCACAGTCTATGTGCTCCAATACTGGTTAGAAATAGAAAAGATAAGATTAGTGGGAACAACATTCAAGTATCAGAGATATTTTATTTTATTTTATTTATTTGGGAAAATAAACAGTGCACATTACATTTTATAAATATGATAAAAATACAAGTTAGTATGAGCAAATGTGTTACCAATAGCATTTTCCACAAAATACATTAAACGTTTTTATTTGCTAACTATGCGATATAAATCCAAAAGCTACAATAAATTATCCAATTAATAATAATTTTCTTTTTTTTCTATTGAGTAATTGTATTAATAATAATATTTTTAAATTTACCAACTGACAAACAAAACATATCAACATGCGGAAAGTGTTTGTTGTAATTGCTAGTAAGTCGACGCAGAGGTGCTCGCAGAGAGATAGAGGGAGATTAGAGGTTAATTTTTTGGAATGGATGGGATTCATCCCTTAGCAATCCCACAGGCGGCTGTAGCTCTCATCAGAATCGCCTGATTCGATACCACCGTCTTATAAGAGCCAGCCGCCAAACTGATTTTACGGTTCCGTCGGTGCGCCAGAATTCAAGTTCCTACTGAGTGAGTGCGCTCTATCGTACGTCTCATCTTTGTAAAATATTTTAAAATGTCCAGTATCAGACGGAAAACTTGAATTAAAACCCATAAATAGGAGTAAAGTCCAATAGATATCAGAAACCTTATCTGCCGAACATCTGTAATGATGACTGTTCCTTGTTATTTTAACTTTGAAATGTTCTATTCCTTCGCGAGGAGTTCAAAACGTGATAACTATATGACGACCGAAGTCCAGTTGCTGTACAAAGATTATTCTAGAACCATATCTGTGATTAATACCTATAAATAGGATTAGCTAGGTTATCGACTAATTGACCTTTCGATAGCAGACACTGTGTGACTGATTCGGGTTGGTAACGTTATTTGATCATGGGTTCTTAGAAGAAGTATTGGTAAATCATTAACCACCATTCAGCAGGACTATATTACTAACATTTTATGCAACTTTTGCTGTATGACTTAACGAAACCTTAATCTTTTTTATCTCTCAGCGCGAGGCTCCTTCAGGTGCGAGGGGCTAGGGTCCGCTATGCCTCCGCCTAGCTACGCCACTGGGTATAATAAAAGTACAGACTCTTCTTATGTAAATATCAGTAGTCCACAACATGTTGTTAGTATTATGGTATTATAATAGTCCGGAGAGGTTGTTAATATTTTACAAATATCAAAGTCTTTTTAGTACTACCTAGTACCACTAGTGAACGATAAAAGTGGAATATGTGAGCCGAAGAATACTGAACAAAAAGCGGAACCCCAATAAACCAAAATGGCGATAAATTGGAATCCCTTTTTTTATCGTGATAAAATCTTCAAATGAGTCCTACCCAGGGCAGAGCGGGAGGGACTGTCAGACTGGTACCGACTAAAATCCACGGTGTCCTTCAATAGCACTGTACGTTCCGGGGTTACGGTAATTCGTAAGACCCTCGACTCCGGCAGGCTTTGCCCCTCTAAAGGGGGGTCCCGTCATAATGCTGACATGACACTCTTTGAGGCGCGCGTGGAACGTAAAGCGCTGTCGACCCGGGCATGGTCCATGGTCGGACAGCGAGTCGCCCATTACTCACCGCCCGCAAGCCCGCGCCTACGGTGGTCGGAGATCGTCTAGCAACGTCCGTCGCCATGAGCGTCTACCACTGCGGCTGAGGTGTAGGGTGGACGCCGTCTTCTCCCTCACGCGTCCCTCCTCCTCCTTCGCTAGCATGACTGCTTCGCAGGAGGCGACCGCTTCCCATTCCGTCTCGCCTCGCAGTATGGCCTTGACTAATGCCAAGCGAAATTGTAATCCCTCACAAAATTATTTAGTTGTAAATCAAACTGAGTTGGATCAACATTACCCGTTTTGACTTGCTGACGACACTTTATAGCAACTGTATGCAGGCTCAAATCACAGCCGAGTGCGTTTAAAATAGGCGGCCAATCCGCATATTTGATCCTATCCACACAGAAATCCACCACCTTCCCATTGCCAGACGGTATGACATTGGTCAAAGGCGTAAGGTTCTGCAGCTTACAACAGTTCAAATAACATTGATGAAATATTCGGCTACTTTTGGGTTCGGTCCCATCGCGGCCCATTTTCAAAACACTAGTAAAAACACTTTCAAATCACAAATAAAATCTAAAAATTTGGATGTTATGAAATATTTTTTGAAATTAATATGACTCAAAAATAAAGTTGAAAGTAATAGAGCTATGACGATTCTTTGAAATTAGAACACTGACATAAGTTTTTTGCTATAGTTTCTAGTTTTGCTGTGGCCAGTATCTCTAAACGTCATGTCATTTATTTTGTACGATATCAAAGAATACAGTCTGCTCTCCACGTCATGCTTTTCTAACATTTGCATGCTCTAAAATAAACAATAGGTAACCATAAGAATTATTTTCATTAAGATAGTAACGATAGTAAATATTGTTGAATGACTACTGACAGTTGGGAGGTCGTTGACGTGTTCACCCTTAGCCTGATTGCATATTGGGTGTGTGTCGTTAAAAAGAATATGTATTACAAAGTCGTATATATTTGGTACTAGCTTCCGCCCGCGACTCCGTCCGCGCGGATGTCGGTCTCCGCGTGGATGGTTTATTTCCCCATTTTGAGTAACTCTGACAATGACATCTTATAAATATTACGGCGCTGAATCCACTGCGGGTAATGCAACGTGTGTTCGCGGTTCTACAGAACAACGTCTATGAATAAAACTGAAAAATAAGATTTTTTTTCTACGTATTTTTCCAGGATAAAAAGAATCCTATGTTATGCCCAAGATAATAAGGAATAATTATACCAAGTTTCATCGAAATCGAACCGTTAGTTTTCACGTGATGCCTGCACAAACAGACAGACAGACAGACAGACAAAATTTTTTTAAATCATATATTTGGGTTTGGTATCGATCCAGCAACACCCCCCGCTATTTATTTTTTCAATATTTTCAATGTACAGAATTGACCCGTCTACAGTTTTATTATATATATGTATAGTGTTGAAATACATTTAAAATTGGCGCCTTCCTTGAATGACAGATGTCACTTGTCTATTAAAAAATTCCCTCACTTGTTTTACTGAAAAATTTTCTAATGTTGTGTCCGTGCAATATTTTTACAATAAAAGCTTGCAAAATATAGAACAAGTACTTTTAATTTCATTAGGTTATGGGCCCAGAACACGGGTGCATAGTAATATGTAAAAAGTTCACGCAAAATTGCAAGTAAAGAAGTTAGACAAAGTTACCAAGCGGTCGCCGGATTTTCTTTCTAAAAATGACTTCAAACAATTCTATATCACTAATTGAGAAGCTCACTGGCCGTGATAATTGGGCAACATGGAGTTTTGCCGTACAAGCTTACCTCGAGCACGAGGATCTATGGGAGATGATAGAAAATGGTCCCACTGACAAAAACAAGGACAAAAAGGCTAAGTCCAAGCTCATACTCTTAGTGGATCCTATTTTGTTCGTACACATTCAAGATGCAAAGTGTGCAAAAGAGGTATGGAGTAACCTGTCAAAAGCATTTCAAGACTCCGGTCTACTTCGAAAGGTTGGTTTATTGAAAGATCTTGTAAATACAACATTAGAAACATGTAATAATGTCGAAGAGCTTTTGTAAAAATGTCAGCACACTGCTCACTTGTACAAATATATTTTACATCTATTTCTTTTTCTTGAAACTTCTCCTTTATGAATTTATATTTAACATCAATGTGCTTGCATCTTTTATGAAAGTCTATGTTTTTAATAACTGATATTGCACTTTGATTGTCTACACATAAACAAATTGTGTCCTGATTATAGGCATCTATATCAAGTAAAAGTCTTTTGATCCATAATGCTTCTTTTGTAGCGGAACATGCAGCCATGAACTCCGCTTCAGTAGTAGAGAGGGCTATGCATTGTTGTCGTTGACTTGCCCATGTGACAGCTCCACCATTCTTAATAAAAACATACCCAGTAGTAGATCGCCTCGTGTCGCTGTCGCCAGCATAGTCTGAGTCACTATACCCTTCTACTTTATTGTCCTTCATGGAAGAATAAAGTATACCATTAATAATGTCGAAGAGTACGTAAATAAAATTATGGTATCAGCCCATAAGCTACGAAATATTTCATTTGAGGTGAATGATGAGTGGCTTGGTACTCTAATGTTGGCAGGATTGCCGGACATTTATAAACCTATGATAATGGGAATAGAAAGCTCCGGGGTGAAAATTAGTGCAGATTTGATTAAAACAAAACTACTTCAGGAAATAAAAGTAAATGAATCTGACACTACCGCTCTTTTCACCAAGCACAAGAAGAAATACAAACCTGGTTATAAAAATCAGAAGAAAGGTCCAAGATGTTTCAATTGTAACCGCTACAATCATCTCAGTAAGGACTGTTGGTTCAAAAAGAATAAAAAGGAAGATAATAAAGATAATTCTGGCTATGTAGCTGTGTTCTCAGCAACAGCAAGTAATGATATTGGATGGTACATTGATTCAGGAGCATCTATGCACATGACGATGAGGCAAGACTGGCTTTATGACGATGCACCCCCACCGATCACAAGTATTAAAATAGCAAATGATAAAATGCTTCCAGTCAAAAGGTGTGGCAAAGTGGACCTAAAAGTAAAAACAAAGGAAGGTAAAGTACAAACTATACAAATAAAAAATGTTATGTACGTTCCAGAATTAGCAACCAATTTACTGTCTGTAAGCCAAATCATTAAAAATGGTTGTTCCGTACAGTTCACTAATAATGGCTGTAGAATTTTTAATGACAAGAAAACTGAAGTCGCAGCAGCTAATCTCATTAACAATATGTACCGGCTGAATACTTATGCTATTCCAGCATACAATTGTAAAGCTGAAAAATCAGATTTCTTATTATGGCATCAAAGAATGGCACATTTAAATTTCAATGACTTGAATAAAATAACAGAGAGTTCTCATGGAGTGAAGTTAGTTAAAAATAAAAACAAAATAATATGCGAACTCTGTCAACAAGGAAAACAGTCAAGACTGCCATTTCCAGCTGAAGGTTCCAGAGCCAAGAAACCTCTAGAATTAATACACTCCGATATATGTGGACCACTAGAGGTAAAATCTCTTGGAGGGGCAAGGTATGTTCTCACCTTTACTGATGACTTTACTAGGAAAGTGTTTGTTTATTTTTTAAATAATAAATCAGATGCTTTTGCAAAGTTTAAAGAATACAAAGCACTTGTAGAAAATCAACTTAATTTAACTATTAAATGTTTACGCACTGATAATGGAAGGGAGTACTTGAGTAATGAGTTCTCAGATTGTTTAAAGAAATCAGGCATAATTCATCAAACTTCTAATTCATATACTCCTCAACAGAATGGTTTGGCAGAGAGGATGAATCGCACACTCATGGAAAGAGCACGCTGTATGCTAATTAATTCAAATTTACAGAAATCCTATTGGGCAGAGGCAGTAGCTACAGCTGCATATATTACTAACCGTTGTCCAACACGTGCACTCTCATATGCAACACCGGAGGAGATGTGGTCGGGGAAGAAACCAAATGTAAGTCATTTAAAAGTATTTGGATGTGAAGCCATGGTTAAAGTACCTAAAGAAAAATTACAAAAACTGGATCCTAAGGCAATAAAGTTAATATTTATAGGGTACTGTGAAACTACAAAAGGTTACAGATTGATAAATCCCAAAACTAAGAAAATAACCATAAGTAGAGATGTGATATTTATGGAAAACACAATAAAACTAAACTGTGTAGTTATGCCCTTAACTTCAGAAACGCTTGATAATACAAGTAAGGAAGCAGAGCCTTCAATGGACAGTACAGAGATACAGGAAACTTCATTGGATAATTTTCAATCAATTGATACTAGTACAAGCAGTGATGATTCAGATCCTTCTGATATTGATGGCTCTCTGTATATTCCTGAAAGAAAAATTAAATTGGATCAACCTAGTAATATTAAAACTAGATCAATGAAATCTAAACAAGAAAATAATACTTACCTTTGTACAGGTGAATTTCCAGATGTAGATGCTGTACCAAAGACATACTCTGAAGCCATATCATCAAGAGACAAAGATAAATGGCAGCAGTCAATAGCAGATGAACTAAAAGCTCATGAACAAAATGAAACATGGACATTGGTAGAGAGACCAAAAGGTTCAAAGATAATTGACTATAAGTGGGTTTTTAAAATAAAAGAAGGACCATCTGGTATGATTTACAAGTCTAGACTGTGTGCTAAAGGTTGTTCACAGAATTACCTAATCGATTACACAGAAACATTTTCTCCGACTGTAAGATATGACTCCTTACGAATTCTACTTTCAGAAGTATGTCAATATAACCTTGAAATGATACAGTTTGATGTCAAAACTGCATTTCTTTATGGAGACATCAAAGAAGATATATATATGTATCCACCTGAAGGCATTGAATATCCATCTAATTATGTATGTAAATTAAACAAATCTCTATATGGATTAAAACAAGCATCACGCTGTTGGAATAATAAATTTACATCCGTACTTAACAAATTTGGATTGACAAATAGCCACTCTGATCAATGTGTCTTTACAGGTTGCATAGAAGGAACCAAAGTATATCTCTTATTGTATGTTGATGATGGATTAATTATATCCAAGAAGAAAGATGTCTTATATAAGGTTTTAGAAGAGCTTAAAGCAAATTTTGAAATAAAAACCATGGAGCCAAAGAATTTTGTAGGTTTGCAAATAGAACGGTCTGAAAATCATATATTTATACACCAGAAGAAGTATATTGAGAAGTTACTTATAAAGTTCAACATGAATGATGCTAATGGAAACAGCATTCCTGTAGATCCTCATACAATCTTAGAAAAGGTAGAAACAGCAGCTGAAGAGAAGATACCATACAGAGAGGCAGTAGGTTCTCTCATGCACCTTGCAATTGTGAGTAGACCAGACATCATGTTTGGAGTAAGTTTAGTAAGTCGTTTTATGAACTGCTACAATAATACTCATTGGGCTGGTGTAAAAAAGATATTTCGATATTTGAAGGAAACTAAAGAAAATGGTATACTTTATTCTTCCATGAAGGACAATAAAGTAGAAGGGTATAGTGACTCAGACTATGCTGGCGACAGCGACACGAGGCGATCTACTACTGGGTATGTTTTTATTAAGAATGGTGGAGCTGTCACATGGGCAAGTCAACGACAACAATGCATAGCCCTCTCTACTACTGAAGCGGAGTTCATGGCTGCATGTTCCGCTACAAAAGAAGCATTATGGATCAAAAGACTTTTACTTGATATAGATGCCTATAATCAGGACACAATTTGTTTATGTGTAGACAATCAAAGTGCAATATCAGTTATTAAAAACATAGACTTTCATAAAAGATGCAAGCACATTGATGTTAAATATAAATTCATAAAGGAGAAGTTTCAAGAAAAAGAAATAGATGTAAAATATATTTGTACAAGTGAGCAGTGTGCTGACATTTTTACAAAAGCTCTTCCTCGAGTAAGATTTAAATATCTTAGAGACAAATTGGGAATAACAATTTGCAAATAATTATCTTCCAATATAGTATTAATTTTGTTAGCATACTACAATATTATCTTATGCTAACTATAATGTTATTTTTGTTTTAAAGTAATATGTTATTATGTGTACCTCTGCTTAACCCTTAAGGAATAAAAGGTGTAATGTTGTTATGTAGCAACTTTGTTTAAATGTTGTGTAAGTTTGTATAACTTTAACATGTTAAGCGTTTTATTGTTAATTACTAAAGTTAGTTACTGGAAAGTTCCAATTTGGTGGGTGTGTTGAAATACATTTAAAATTGGCGCCTTCCTTGAATGACAGATGTCACTTGTCTATTAAAAAATTCCCTCACTTGTTTTACTGAAAAATTTTCTAATGTTGTGTCCGTGCAATATTTTTACAATAAAAGCTTGCAAAATATAGAACAAGTACTTTTAATTTCATTATATAGATATAATAATTTTATTTATTTATTTATTTATTTATAATCAGGGAAATAAGACAAACAGACGTTAATTTTAAATGTTTTATTAAAAAATATTTGTGACAGTCATTTAAAACTTCCAACTTCAACTTACAACACAATCACCGAGAACCGAATATCTGATTTTAACATTTAGTCCGATCGACGAGGATGTTTGTTGTATGAAGACTTCCGAAACATTTCTCGGCACTGAAATTTGGCATATGATGAAAGTAGGTGATACAGATTATAGATGCACAATAAACCAAATTTTTTTTTTCGACTAGTTAGGTAATTTTTACCAAAACATGAAAATTGCTTATAACTCTCTGCGAAAAATTCCTCAGCCTCATATACTTTCTGTGTATGTATAAATGTATTAGAATAAGGAAGTATAAAAATCCAACAAATTTTCGATTTTAATGTCACCCAAAATTAACATTTTACATATCGCGCCCTAACTTCTAGTGAAAAAAAGGTAAGAAATCACATTAAAAAAAATTGGCAGAACAATTTATCACTAGAAGTAAGAGCGATATGTAAAAAGTTAATTTGGAGTGACACTGAAATCGAAAATTTATTACATTTTTACTTCCCTATTCTAACTAATACATTCATACATAACCAGTTAGTATTTGCCGCTGAAGAATTTTTCACAGAGAGTTATAAGCAATTACCAAATTAAGGTCTTCTCGAAAAAAAAAGTTGGATTATTGTGCATCTATCTTCTGTATCACCTTCTCTCATCATACCCCAAAGGGGTATGCAACTTTTTGGCATCAAATTTTTTTTTTCTTTCGCCAGTAATGAAATGTTGGTCATTAGTAGACCGCAACCTAAGAACTTCGTAAAAAATAATAAAAAAAATCTAAACCGTAACCAATCAGAGATATAACGGATTTTATTTTGTTCTAATCGGGACTAAATCACTCCTGATTAGAACAAAATTAAAACCGCCATATCTCTGGTTGGTTACGGTTTAGAAACTTAATTTTTTTTCTGTGGACTTCTAAGGTAGTAGTCTAAATGTAGCCAAAAGTTAATCACTGGCGAAAAGAAAAAAAATATTGATGCGAAGGTACATACTAAAAGTTGCATGGGCGAAAGGCCCATGCAACTTGAAGTGCCGGAGGAATTTTTCGGATCACACAAGCCTCGTTGATTGGTATAATTTTGAAAATTAATACTTTAAAAATCAAGAATTTAAATTAACTGTAGACTTCCACAGTTTTCAACTTTACACTTTTCTAAGCTTAATCATAGAAATAGCGAAAACCTCTTTAGTCGACTTTGTGCGGAAGTCTATACATAACGGATATTCGATCGAAGGCGAGACCACCTAGAAACGTCTATTTACAGATAATATAATCTAATTACTAGACGATAACATGTATATAAAATAACAATCAATACTTATAAAACCTCTTATTTTACATTATTATCAGGGTCGAAAGTAACTTATTTTTTTTTTTGAGTTGCTGTAAAAATTTCATTAATACATTATTTAAAGACTATTTTGTTTGTAAAGAAATCCCTGATAATGAATTATAGAGGAATAAATCTGTAAGGGTAACACATGGTAACATTGTTAAGGCACTTTTAATTTAAACTATACACTTATGAACGAGTAAAAAATCTTAATAACAAAAAGGTCCATTACAGTAAACCTTAAGCCGCATTTTCACTACAGGACATGTCGCAGCGACATGTTGCCGGACTTTTACATGGCATGTCCTTCCAACTTTGTGGGACAATGTCGCTCGACATTTAACTTGTTCAAACAACTCAGTTTTTACTAGTGTCCACTTGCGACAAGTCCCGCGACACGTAGATGTTGCAGGCTACGTCGACGACGACACCGTGTTGAACGACAGTCGTGGCAAAAACGTCATAGTGAAAATGCGTCTTCAGTAAACATCGGTCCCTTTAGCAACCTGGTCTAAAGAGAGCAAGAATATTTTGTTCAGTGAGCAAAGAACATTTTAGAAGTTATCGGCTAATAACAATTGAATTTAAATTATTAAACTAATTCTTATAAGAAGATAATAACTTTCAATAATAATGATATCACATTAGAGTTACATACGAAGTGATGAATTGAAAATTGTGTATTGTAATTACATACAAAGTGATGTAATTGTATTGTTGTAGTTGGACATAGTTGAAAATCAGATTGATAGTAGCAAAAAAAAATGGCAAGGAAACAGGTGCTATCATAGACATATGGAATGGATTTCCATAGCCAAATGGCAAAGTAATAACGGACAGAAAAGTTTTTAATAAATTTAGTTTTGTTTTGGACTTTTGGGACATGAATTAACTCACTCTATTGGTGATAGATGGCGTTAGCTTAATTTATTGTGGGTGTTATTTATTTTCTCAGTTCACCACATCAAAGTAAATGTTATAAATAAATTAAACTAAATAATTGCACTGTCACCGATAATATCTTCGTAGCCATACAATCTGTATTGTTATTAACAAATAATAAAAACAAAATAAATCAGAACGCATCCTAATTGTACTGGGAATAAGATATACTTGGTACAATAATCTTAAGGCTGAATTTACATTGCCGCGGATTGAAATTGGAGCCTGTGTTGTGCATCAAAACCTTACAAAGCATAATGAACTTTATGATTGTTGTGTTACGTACAGTCTAGAAACAGGGCGAAAATTTTGTCGCGCCTTTTCTGGTGAATCCTCGTGCATTCTCCGTAATCTTTGCAGTTAGGATCTTTTATCAAATGATATAAAGTTCATTATGCTCTGCAAGATTTCCTTACGAAAAACGATTCCATTCCGCGGTTATATAAATTGAATTTAAGGGTTTTAGGCGGTACTTAATTCCCAGCGTAAGTTTCCAAAGAGATCAGTGATAATTATGTCAGTACACAGTCATAACGTCTTTGGCATCAGGTAAGCGCGCCATAAAAATATGTTACTGGTTGCCTATAAAATCCGCCATTTTAAGTCGACTTTATACTCTTTGGTCACTTTTTAAGCTAGATTTTAATACCTCTCTGGGAAAACTCTATCTCTGTACAAGTCTGTTTCAATTTCAAGTGGAATATATATTTTTAAACTCAGTAAAAAATACAAACACTATAAAAGAGCATTGTATGACTATCTAAGATAATATTCCTGTAATATTTATAGCCTTTTTGACGTAATACCTAGAGTACAGTAAATACCTATTAAAATATATACATGTTTTTGTTACTTTTTCATTTATTTCTGCATTGTAACGAGATCAGTACCATGTTCAGTACATAAGCCAGGATGATTTAAAAAAAAATGAATGGAAACTTGGATCCAAGATTTTTGTCCAGATGTGTCTATACTCTATTTAACTAAATTGTCAATTTGGGCATTTTATAGCAAAGGCCATAAATAAAGGAAGGTTAAATAGGGAATAGGATTGGTTAGAGAAGAATAAAGCAAGTTAGTCAGGAAAGTAATAAAGGTAAGTTAGGAAAAAGGTAAGTTCCAAAGAGGTAATTGCTGTCAATGTCCTATTTTGAAGTGTACTATATGCAGACACATTTTCAAACATCTTGCATCGTGATTTTTGTGATAGATCGCGATTTTCTTTAATACAGCATTTTGACGGGTATGTGTTAATTTTTGTATGGGACGAGCTTTTTTATGCGAATACGATTTCGGACCCATACAAAAAGTTGTTCAGTCTGTTGGTTTGATCCTAAAATATACCAACCTTGTCCTAAACACGCTGTATATTTTCATCAATGCCTGGCTTTTTGCTGAAACAGTATGTAGAAACGTGATCATACAAATATGTAGCAAAAGTTATTCTAATTTTGAAGTATTATGGCGCAATTCGAATATTATGTTTCGATCTATGTCATCCGGATTTTATAGCAAAAATTTTGCTTTACATTATCAATGTACACTAAGCCAAATTGATAAGTGTACATGCCACATCAAGAAACGGGTCACTAAGGACTAGTTAGACAAAGTGCTGGAGTCATCAAATCGACAAGAAATAGTAAAATGTTGCGTTTCTTGCCTATCAGTACCAGACAGATTGTAGATGGCGTTAAATTGCATTTGCATTCATCGTTTGCCTGAATACTTAATAACTTAGCTGTGTGTACATTAAATTGGAAGCACGCAAATAATCATTGGATCTAATAACGTTTATCTAATAATGAAGATAAACGGAGAGTTACATGTCCGATTATTATTTTATCATCGTGTTGTCACGAGAGAAATCATAATTTATAATCATTTTATTTTCTTTATTGATGAGCTAATTTTGTGAACTTAAGCGATGTTGAAAATATGATCACGTTTCTTTTACAATTTTAAGTTCTAAATGTTTTCAAATGAATAAATGATACGTTAAATTAAATTAGATAGCTATATATAATTAATTGACTAACCTTTTGACCGTCAGAGCATTGAAAGTCTTCTTTATTAGAAGTTATGTTTTTTAGACAATTTAAAATCAACCTCAAAAAAAATGAAACGTCTACTTTATTGTAATGCTCCAAGCATTTGAAGGAAGGGAAAAACGGAAGAGGAGAATTGTTAGCAGTGGAGGTCTGTTAGCTAAAATGACGATTATGATCAAACAAATGCTAGTTCCTCTCAAAACGCCTGTGATGTCTGTACCGGCAATTTTAAATTTTCGGCTCAACGCAAAGCATTGAAAATCCATCAGACTACTTTTACACAAACAATTCACTCTGCTGAATTCTCGCCCTTTGCTTCAACACCGAAAGTTAAAAATTGCTTGACAGACAATGGTTAGAATCTGAAGATCAAAAAGCAAGCAAATTTCAACCTTAAAATACTAAGCTAACTCAATGTAAGGCGCTCTCTGATCCGACTCGGGTTGGTCGGCATCGCTGTCGGAAGCCGACATTGACCGTCTCGTGTTCCATTCACTCTCGGGGTCAGAGAATATGTTCCTGTCGGCTAGTGCATCGTCGTCCATTGCTTCCATGTCCAGATCGTCTGTAGAAAGAATAAACTTGTTATAATGAAATCCGATTTAACTCTTATAGCAGTATTATTTGACGTTATCGTGGAGGACTTAAGCAAATTTCCGGGAGGGGCAGGGCTTTTTATATTCATCTTTGTAACTCTTTCCCATTCTGGAAAATCAAGTAAAAAAAATTGTAATGTTGCTATAAAACTTGTGATAGACTTTTTTTTTTTTTTTTTTTATTTGCGTGGTAAAATCATCAAATGAGTCCTCCCACCCAGGGCAGGGCGGGAGGGACTGTCAGACTTGTACTGACTAAAATCCACGGTGTCCTTCACGAGCCCTTTACGTACCGGGGTTACGGTGATGGGTAAGTCCCGCGACCCCGGCAGGCTCTGGCCCTCTACAGGCCCCGTCAATGTGCTGACACTCCTTGAGGCGCGCGTGGAACACAACGCGCCGTCGACCCGGGCATGGTCCATGGTCGGACAGCAAGTCGCCCATTACTCGCTGCCCGCATGCCCGCGCCTACGGTGGCCGGAGATCGTCCTGTGACGTCCGACGCCGTGGGCGTCTACCACTGCGGCTGGGATGGAGGGAGGACGCTGTCCTCTCCCTCAGGCGGCCCGCCTCCTCCTTCACGAGCATGACTGCTTCGCAGAAGGAGGCGACCGCTTCCCACTCCGTCTCGCCCCGCAGCATGGCCTCGACCAATGCCGGGCGCGAGAGGTCTCCGCCTATCGCCGTCGTGAGGACACGGCGGTGCTCTGCCCAAGCGGGGCAGTCCTGCACCGTATGCTCCACCGTGTCCTCCGGACGATCCTCGCAGTGGTGACACCCAGGCGTTTCTTCCCTCCCTATCAGACACAGGAACCTCCCGAAACTTCCGTGTCCGGTGAGGACCTGCGTCATGCGGAAGGTAAGGACGCCGTGACGCCTATCCAGCCACTCCTCAAAGAGGGGTCTTACCGCCGCGATTGCGGCGTGCCCGAACTTGTGATAGGCTATGTCTATTGTTAATTAGCCATAAGAAAACAGATAGTGAGGGTTTGATAAAAGAAACAGTGAACTAACAGGTTTAAAGCAGTAAAAACAGAGATTAATGAAACAAAGGGACGAAGAGCACTGACGATAAATAAATTTACTTAAGTACATGTATCGAACATAATTCATTTGTCAAGATAAATAATTATATTAACCAATGTAACACAAAGAACTAAAATCAAAAAAGCGTATATAGAGTTCTCCGCGAACTTAAAAGAAATAGAAAATTCGACAATCATTCTCGAGCTGAAAGCCTGCCGGACAGTACCTATTTGGTTGGATGTACTTCTCTTTTCTATAAAGTATCGAGAAACTTTAAAACTATTATTTTTCGAAGTTTGAATCACGTAACAACACCAAACTAATACTTACATATATCAGTATAAATGGACGATTTATCTATCAATAAAATTCGTACCTGTAATGCGATAGGTGAACTAAGCGACAAATCGTAAATTAAGAGATCGATTCAAGATGAAACAAGGCCAAAAGGACAGAGAAATAGAACAGTCAAATATTTTTACAGAGCTAATGAATAACTGAATTAAAAAGCAATAACGACCATGCGAATCACAGATAAAAGAATTAGGCATATCAGTTAACGATTTTATGATGGCTCAAGCCATTTTTGAAATGTAAATTTTCTTTATCAATGAAGATTCAGCGGTTCTCAAGTTTACAACGAACATACATGCGGAAACTTACTCTTGAAAGGTGATGAAATCACGAATACAATGAGGATCTGAGGATGAAATGTTTGATAGATGAATGTGATGATGATACTCGTATAATGATAACAAATTAATGGATAATGCAGGGTTGGTATTGTTGCAAATGTACTGTGTAAAAAATCTGTAAAAAATACAAACACTATAAAAGAGTGTGTGAGTACATTGTATGACTATCTAAGATAATATTCCTGTAATATTTATAGCCTTTTTGACGTAATACCTAGAGTACAGTAAATACCTATTAAAATATATACATGTTTTTGTTACTTTTTCATTTATTTCTGCATTGTAACGAGATCAGTACCATGTTCAGTACATAAGCCAGGATGTTTTTTTTTTTTTTTAATGAATGGAACCTTGGATGCAAGATTTTTGTCCAGATGTGTCTATACTCTATTTGACTGAATTATCAATTTGGGCATTTTATAGCAAAGGCCATAAATAAAGATAATAAATAATCTAACCAATCCTATTCCCAATTTAACCTTCAAATAGGGAATAGGATTGGTTAGAGAAGAATAAAGAAAGTTAGTCAGGAAAGTAAGTCTGAGGATGAAATGTTTGATAGATGAATGTGATGATGATACCTACTCGTATAATGATAACAAATTAATGGATAATGCAGGGTTGGTATTGTTGGAAATGTACTGTGTTGAGTTATATTCAAACAGATACACTACTAACTTTACCTTTGCAGTACTGCACTGCCGCAATCCATGGTCATATCTATATGTCTCGTCTTATATCTACGTGTTACACTAGTGTTAGTACTGACCGTTGTCGGCAATGAGCTCGGCGCTCCAGTCGTTGTCGAACTCGAGCTGCTTGTTCACGTCACGCTCCATGGGTGATTGTACTGCGTCAGTATCTGCATCTGTCACGTCGTATATCTCTGTCATTTTCATCTGGAACAAAGTTTTTTTTATTTAGAATTGTTTTTTTTTTAATTTCGCATTTACGTATTTTGGTAAGCAAAAATAGTATATATAAATACGAAACTTAGTTTTAGAGTCGTAAAGATATTTTAGTGAGCATTTAAATTTTACCCTTAGTAAAATACTGGCTAAGATAGTAAAATGAATATTCAAATTCATCTGCATGTTTCTTAGTAGTTTCTTTAGTGTTGCGTAGTAAAATGGAAAGATAATATTTGTTCGAGCCATTATTTTACTGCATCATAGTAAGTTGATTGTCAAACTAACTGAAATCAATCAACCACGGTATGTGAACTATTTGTACTCCAATTGAGTACGATCTAGGACGTACAAACATTTCTTACGTACTTTGCGATAAAACATCAATTTATTACATACATAAATGTATGTACATATCTATTTATATTATGTACCTATCATCATATACTTCGCCCGTCGTGATATGACACATCTACATCTAATTGCTTGTTTTCGTCATTTATAAATTTAAAATGTAGTGTAGGTATACCAGCTAGGGTATCCATAAGATCACGAAAAAATCTAGGACAGTTTTTCGCACGTGGTTTTGTTTTTGCCAGTCTCATTTGTATTCGCTTTATCTACACCTCATATGAAAGTTTTCTAAAATTGCGAGGCATTTTGCTAATCTTGTTAACCACTATGATATGACGAAAGAAAAATTGAACACAAAAACAAGTTCGTACTTAAGTGAAAGTGAATAATTCGAATAGGCATGTCCTGCTAAAGCTTGACGTGTGCTCTCTACCACAGCTTCGCAAATAAACAAAGACACCGCTATCATATTTATGGCCGAAGAGTTCGATATTAACTATTACCACAACTATTACTCACAGATAGAGCGAAGTTCGAAATGTTTGAACTACTTACAATGCGATAATTTTCTGTAAACACTACTATTCTTCTAACTGTATGTGCTTATACGGACTGAACAAATCATTTAATTTTAGATGGCATGATCAACCATAAGTACAGCTTTTTTCTTCACTAAGACTTCTTTTACCCTATTACTCTTTGCAATTGCAATATTTAATGTAATCAGCATATCATATCTTTTAAAAATATATTTAAGATTCATATAGCTTTGTGAGTCATCAATACTTATATAATTTAATTAATGAGTAATATTTAAGCGAGTAAATATTATTGTAGTATGTTGTTTTTCTCTCGAATTTATTTATGGTATGATTCGCCTTACATGTTGGCCTAATTGGTCATAAATAAGTAGTTGATAAACTTTTCAGTTTTCGTCGCGTTTATTTTATTTTGGATGTCAGTGTTTGCGTGCAATTATGAGGAGCTATTAGAAGATTTAGTCGCCTTTAGAAAAAAATAAGCTTTTGTTACAAAACAGCTCTTAACTGAGTATACGCAATAATCACAGACAACAGCATTTTAAAAAAATCCTTAAATCATGATGATCAGTGATAACCCTATGCGTGCGGTCTCCTGATGTCGTACGATGCTCGCGTCATTCAGCCAGGCCGCGCACGCCATTGGCCAACGATAGCAAGGGTCAAGTATGCCAATTAGAAACATAAGGTATATTTGCTAAAGGAAAGATGGCAGCACTTTTAATAAGGGATGGAATAGTAACTACAGACTTATGTAAGGCATAAAATACTTTTTAAGGTTTTTTCTTTTGGTTCCTCAGTATATTGATTTGTGGCCAGATAGATATTATTGATTGCCAGAAATTCATATTTGTTGCATTTCAAGTGATTAAAAAAATGCTGTTAAAAATGTGTTGAAGGAGACCAGTAGACTAAATTAGGCATGCCACCTTTCCAAGGATACAAAAAACAAACCAAAAATTATATATTACCTTATTTTCGCCGTCGAGGTAATAGTAAGCGAGTAATGCTTCGTTATGTGACGTCACATTCAGAATATGCTCGAACGTGTCCACATCATCGTGTGTTGTTCGCATGTCGCCGTAAGTGATGCGGAACTCGCTTGCACGCCTGGTGAATAAGAGAAACCATACTTTAGATATTTAGGAACTACTAGGCTGACAAGACAGAGGACAGAAGAGGATAAAATCAATCAATCAAACTAGGTATTTATTGTGGATCAAAGTACAGTACAAAATACAGTTAAAAAAGGCTGGTAAAGGAAATTTGGCAAAATCTTGATGACTTTTCTCAAAAAAACGAAATTTCAATGCCCACTGTTTTATGATATTGGCATCTACTGCGATCAGTCTGTCAATCATGTCCAAGATTTAATGGATTTTAGCAGAAAAATAACCCTTTTTCGCCAGTGGAAGTATGACGATACTCAATCAAATGCAGTGATCATACTAATACAATGGCAAGACTAAAAAATATTTAACACAACTCTTGTATCTACCAGTGCTCTTGAATTCTTGTATCTACCAGTGCTTGTAAAACAGTTAAATCCACGACTTCACGGTAATAATCTTTATGTGCAACATTTCAAAAACTTGACCAGGCACGAAGGCATTTCAAAATTCTGCCAAGAGGAAGTTGCATAAGACATTGTGAAGTTTTCAGGATAAACGCAATTATCTTTCGAAAGCCAACGAGGTCAGTTACAAATGTACAGCGATACGGCATCGCCTTTAAGGGGCCTCTTACAGTCCACTAGCGACGCCAATCGAAAAAATGTCATAACTCGTAAATAGAATCAAAAATACAAAATGTGGTCTGTAATTACTGTAGAAAAGACAATAACGTAATTTTATAACACATTGTCAACACTTGAAATATAGCTGTAGCGTGATGTCAAACAATTGTGTTATTTTATTTTTTATCAAAGGAGGTTATAAGTTCATGTTGGGTTTGTTTGTTTATTATTTTTGATACGTTATGTTGATTCCCGTATTTTTGGTATCTTGGGAAAGTGTACTGTGAATATTCTTGGTATATTGAATGGCCAAAACAAATACGTGTTTGTGACAGCGACATGTCGTGACATTATCTCAAAGCTGTTTCGACGACGAGTCCGTCGTAGCGTACAGAGTAGAAATTATCATTTAGAGTCAAAATCAAAATAGACCAAGTTGGTCTACTTTGTTTTACCAAAAACTGAAGTTTAACTGAAGATAAGACCTAAAACTGAAGTTTAGATTTTGACACTTCAGGTTTAGCCAAAAAATTAATGCCCATTTGTTCAGGAAACCCAGTCGATTCGTCTATTTTTTTGAAAATTCTAAAGATATTTTTCGACTTACGCAGTATTATAACTGTAACGATATCTAAGTGCAGCTAATCACTTGGTTATCCTTCTATATGTTTTCTTAAGTAGTGGGCGGTTCATCGATAATTGATAACGTCGAAAATTAATCCAACAGATTATGCTATAAATTCACGTCATTACGTTCACGTTCAAGGTCTTTAATGACGTTATTAAGACGTAATTAATCAAAGAAATTATTTAAACGAAAGTTTTAACAAGAGCATTTAATTCCGTGTTTATAAATTAATGTCAATATTGATTGGTAGTGACGTAAGTCTTTTTAATATAATTTGATAAAACAGGATACTTCACGAAACGTAGTCTCGATGATTCTTCCATTCTGGACTTTTCCGATAAATTGGGACCTCATGGCCACCCTACTTGCGAATCGACGATCGACGTCACTGCTTTTGAAAAACAAAAGACATCCGCTCAATTTCAAAATACTAGTAGCCGACCCGCATTGAAACTAGACCTTTAGAACAATTAGGGTATTGTCTCTTATTGCCATTTGTTCCAAGATCTGTTCAAGATCAACATAACGATGAATGCCTAATGGATTTAAAATTGTTTGACAATAAGGTTGTTTTGCGCTACAAAAACTAACATAAATGGAGCTAAGGTTTTTGTGGAGTATACAAACTGCTCCTTAGTTCAATGATCGCTTAGTGAACTCTAATGTCATCATTATAAACTTGTATGATCTTGAGATTCTATACAATCATTATTCTCAATAGAAACGTGAAAATTACGGTGTCTGTCTGTATTCTAGTAAATACATTTAAAATTTATTGGTTTGAACTATGACACTCGACATTAGTCACCATTCCCAATGTTTGCAAATTGTGTTTTTCGACAATTAACCCTGTTGTTGTTTTTCTCAAACCAGTTTAGTCACAGTTACAACATTAACCACTTAACATAATCTATACTTAGCTTTCTTTTGTACACACGTAAGTTTGTATACGTAACATAAAATATTATGCTGTGAACTACTAGGTTAAATGTTGTTATTCAATCAGTGCGAATTAATAAGAAAAAATAACGGATCATAAAAGTTTTTTTAACACACTGACTAGTCGTGGTATTTTTACAAGTCGAAAAGCTGGGTATACCCCTTTATCTAATTCTCTTTATAATGAGTTATCTTATATCTGCTGGCCTTATGGCCCAGCTAGGCGAATGTTGCTGGTGAATTTAACATAGAGTGACTGCGGATCTGACCTCCACAAAAATATTTTTTAAAGGTATTTTTACCATCTTGTCGCATCACACCACATTTAAATAATTTAAATGCCACGTGTTTTTCTATCGGGTTTAATTTTAATACGGGGCGGGGGGATTATTTATTTGGGCCATTATCTAAAATATTCAGTGAATAATAGTTGCAGATCACCCCCCAAGGCTGAGGATTACACTATCTGATCTAATAATTGGAAATACCAGATAAGTGACATACATTTTTGCCGAAAAATAGTATAATTTATTGCAAAACTGCGCAATTCGTTATCATGTTTTGATATAAATTATGCGTAAATTTTTGTGATACACTGATTATTTTTTAATGTTATGTAATTTTTGGAATGGGTCATTGGTAGGCATCGATCGATATTAGTTTAAAAATTTGGTTATTATTTGAAAATAAATTATAGGATGAATTTAAACTTAGTTGCCAGTTGGTTCACTGTGAAAAATTATTAAATTAGTCAGGCCAATTTTTACCGTTATAAACATTGTAGCCGTTTCTAAATTTATTTATGAAGAAAAAGAAATAACAAAACTTTTCAGTTCTAAGTCAGCTATTTGCGCATCACGATATTTAAAGTAAATAACATCAAAGATACCGTGGGAAACCATCAAGCAAACTAACCACAAAATAAACTATCAATTATTAATTTGTATTTCACACATTTTACACAAATATGCAAACAATTATTTAGTTTAAGTACCTTATCAGTAATGATACTGTAGTACTTGGTCACAGTATACATTAATTTTAACATGCAGTATTACAACTAGGAAGAAATTCTCAGATATGGGTGTTACGGCTCACAAACTTAACACTTCACAGGCTTAATATACAATACAATACTCAAAGCGTTAATACCTATCTAAGCGTGCTTTAGTTAGATAATAGATTATTCGTATGTAAGTCGAAGCTTTCTCACCTAAAATACAGTAAAAAGACGGTATTTAGTCATAGAAAAATGAGATGGTGATGATATAATTGTCCAGTTTGGCAGGTTGTCACATTACACTTGCACTTGCATGACTGTTTGTTGCTTAATAAATCGTAAATACATTAAATTATTACGGCTATATATGTGTAGAGCGTAAGTTTCGTGTTATATCCCACAAATAGACCGTAGTTAGTCTACTGTCACTATACTGTGACTTGTTAGAACATTTACAAACTCGAGAAATGGGCCAGTTGGATAACAGTC
The DNA here is from genome assembly GCA_943136025.2 of Agrotis puta. Lineage (NCBI taxonomy): Eukaryota > Metazoa > Arthropoda > Insecta > Lepidoptera > Noctuidae > Agrotis > Agrotis puta. The sequence continues at coordinate 3,493,683 of OW964176.2, read as the reverse complement.
TTTGTCACTTTATCGACGCAGTGTCAATCAAACAGCTGTGTTCCCTTTGTTGCTGTCATAAATTGATGAATTATTGGCTCATTAGGAAGAGTTGCTTTTCTATCTCGGTAGAGGCCTTTGGAATTTTAATAGGGAATATTAAATAAGTACCGGAAGTTATGAAGATAATATTATTAACAGATAATCACGTTTTGTAGTTTACGAAGGTTAAAGTAGGTCTTTTAAGACACCTACATTTTGGCAGGTAAGTAAAAAAAAATGGGAGCTAGCCTACTGCCGTGAACCAGGCAAAGACTACATATTTTTTAATCAAAGACAAAAGTCGAAAGACACCTTAAAGTATGACAAATGGGAGCAAGTTCATGTTCCATAATTGCCTTATATCGTGTTCAAGAACATGTAAGAAAACATTGTTTTAAATCAAAATTGCAAATTTTACAATAGGAAAAGTGTTAAAGGTGATTCTTATGTGTTTTCAAGACACACACAGACAAATGCTCTGTTACTGTTTCAACTAACTATTCTCCTCAGTTTTAAATATACGCCAAGATTAATATTCATTAAGTACTGTCCACAAATAACTAGAATGCACTAAAGGTTATTTTTGTGTATATTCCATACAAAAAAATTACATACGATACACATAGCAACTACGTAGTAACAGCTAATTGTGCTATACTTTTATAAATATCCCAGTTTACTATCAGATAGTTACGAATTGATTGCTCCAAAATATTGTAATTAGCTTCAATATTATTAGATAATAATTTAGAGGGCAGACAACAAAGAGCCTACGTTTAGGATTTGTTACATAAAGGGCGAAAATTGTGACCGTGATGTCATTTGAATTGAATATTTGAACGTAAAAGGCTATTGAAGGACACCGTGGATTTAAGTCAGTACAAGTCTGACAGTCTCTCCTGCCCAGCCCTGGGTGTGGATTCTTTTGGTGATTTTACCAAACTAAAAAAACAAAAAATTTTAGACCATATAGGCTCTCACCTGGTGGGCGCTGGAAATTTTCATGGGGAACATGTTCAAAGGCAAACAGGGAGTGTTATGAAGTACTTCTATTTTTATTTAAGATAGTATATGTAACCGTCTAAGATGATGTGATCATAAATAATTAATAGACATTTTTTACCCTTATAATGGACAAATTGCAGACGCAGCTTGGTACCCACATAGCCACTAACATACTCGTATATACCGATTTCAGTAACTATTTTGTACATATCTACTGCGCCTAGATCCTTGTCCACAATTTGATCGAACGATATCTTTTTAACTTAGGTGGAGATAATAATCCAAATTAAATCAGAAAAGTCATGAAATAATCATCAAAATGCACACAAAGTCCATTATTGATTGCCATATGAAATCCGGTTGTGGAGATACCATAATAATTATGTTTGAACTAGCTGTGCTCGCGACTTTGTACCTATGAAGTTTTGGGCCCGTATCTACCGCGTCGCATCCCATTGTACGCATCAAATTGCAATAGATCGGTAAATAAGCATAATATAATAATGTAGGTTCTTGCCGGCAACAAAAATAGTTTTTTTTTTTTATCGTGGTAAAATCATCAAATGAGTCCTCCCACCCTAAAATCCACGGTGTCCTTCACTAGCCCTTTACGTACTAGGGTCACGGTAATCCCTTGGTCCCGCGACCCCAGCAGGCTTTGGCCCTCTACAGGCCCCGTCACTGTGCTGACACTCCTTGAGGCGCGCGTGGAACACAACGCGCCGGCGACCCGGGCATGGTCCATGGTCGGACAGCGAGTCACCCATTACTCGCCGCCCGCATGCCCGCGCCTACGGTGGCCGGAGATCGTCTTGCGACGTCCGACGCCGTGGGCGTCCACCACTGCGGCTGGGGTGGAGGGAGGTCGCTGTCCTCCCCCTCACGCGGCTCGCCTCCTCCTTCGCGAGCATGACTGCTTCGCAGAAGGAGGCGACCGCTTCCCACTCCGTCTCGCCCCGCAGCATGGCCTCGACCAATGCCGGGCGCGAGAGGTCTCCGCCAATCGCCGTCAGGACACGGCGGTGCTCTGCCCAAGCGGGGCAGTCCTGCACCGTATGATTGCGGCGTGCCCGAACAAAAATAGAATAGGATCATTTAATAGGGAGGTTATCGAGAGAGTAAACAAAGGGTTGGACACCTCTTGGCAAGGCGAACCGATGACGTGAAGAAGGTAGGATGAAAAAATCAGGAGATCGTGGCGCTCCTTGGGGAAGACCTATGTTCAGCAGTGGATTGAAATGATGATGATTAGTTCCAGAAATTATCTCTTATAAACAAACAAATTTTAGCTCATTATAATATTATTAGTATGCATATAATTACACGTGGCGTCATCGTATGCATCATCAAGATAATGGATAAGGATTTGCATTTGATATCCTTTGTCCAATTAAAGATAATAAGTTCAAAATGCACCTGTTTCTACAAGTAACAACATCAACAGATCAAACTGAATCAAAACTTAAAACAAAACAAAAGATAATGCACCCGTTAAGTACGAAGAACAAATAAATGGAGATGATATAATATGTCAATAATTTAAGTTCATGCAACTACTACGCAGTATCTACGAGTAAATGGGCATTTATCTCATGCTGAGAGTAAACTAGTTGCAATAAATATTGACGTACGTAACTGGAATGACCATATCATACTGATTGGAAAATGAAGGCTTGGCGCTGTGTTGATTGCTTGTTCATTATTATTTTTAGATTCATCCGCCAGGTTTTTTTATTGGGATTGTGAAACTCGATCACTCCTAAAACCTTAGAAAAATAAAGAAAAGACAAACAGTGTACGGGGCAGGGGTTCCCAAACTTTTTCAATTTGTGGTTGGTTTATAGGGTTAATATTTTTTCACGACTAAAACTTGAAAACTGGTTGAAAACTCCCCCAAATTCCGATTTAGGGGAGTTTTCAACCAGTTTCCGCGTGAATCAGATTTTAAGGCTACAAGAGAATTCAATAAGATGCTTTCCTTAATCAATCTTCGCTCTAAGAGTCCCATGTATCTCTCCCGTCCCGTTCGTTTCGGTTCAACCGACCGATTGAATGTAAAAACAGAACATGCGGAAGTGTGTATGTATGTACATTATGTACCCACTTCTGCATTTATATTAGTAGGAAATAGGAAATTAGTATGCAGTTTGTTCAACCAACTGGTTAAACTGTGAAGTCATTTGTTTTAACAAAGATCAGGAGTGTTTTATAATAATTATTATTCTGCAGAGATGCTTAGACTTGGTTGAAGTCCATACTAATTTGCACCAATAACACAAAATTATAGATATAAAGAACGATCTGGACTGGACTTTAGTATGTCCATGACTTATGAAACTGCGTGACATCTAAAATTATGACAAGACTATTAAAATATAGAAGACATAATAATCATGTACATCAGTATTATTTTTGGTAGCAAAATGGAATCCCTTTTGTATGTATCACTTATCTCTGACATGACGTGGTTGTCATTTGTTACGCATTTAGTTTTAGCATTGCGCATAATTTACAGTATACCTAGTTCAGAATGTAAACATGTATACATGATCTAGTAGGCCGGATTGAATGAAAACAATAGAAATCGTGAATCAATAATGTAATTGTTTTACTTAATTATTTTTTATGAGAAAAAAACGTTACTTTCAGAGAGAAAAATTTAGCATTCATTTGGAGCTCAAATATTTTGATTTAGACGCCTTTGTCAACAGATTTAGTTTTCCTCAGTACCAGTTTCAAACAAATTATGAAAATCGTGACAATTTTGACGCAGTCTGTACCTACTTATTACGTCAAAATGGCAGACAATAAAACCTGGCATCAATATTGTTGAATACAAAGTCAAGTTTAACCAGCTATCGAAGGTCATACAGATTAGATTACAGTTATAAAATGATACCATAGTTTTATGACATATGTACGGACATAATAATATGAGTAATTTAATTATATTTATCACGAGATTATAAGAAGGTTTTGTTTGGCTGGAGGATTTGAATTTGAATGCTCTCACAGAAATAAAAGAAATACCTAATAATTTAACGTCGTTTTGAATTATTTAATGAATTCAAGGAATCGTTACTAAACAGAAAACGAAGTGACTGAAAGAAAGTGAAAGTGCCAAATAACTTAAATGTGCAGAACAAAGATCGATGTTGACCACAGGGAAAATAATTGAGTTAAAAAGTTTTAAAGTGCCAGCCTCTTCGTTAGATTAAATAAATACAACGGTAGAATAGACTTTGCACTCTCTGATCTGAGATCAGCAAATAGCAAAGATCGGAATAAGTAGTATGTTTGCCTTAACTTCTAACATATGAAAACCCGCAAATACTTTTTATTTCTCTATAACAAAACTCACAAATATCAGAGAGAAATATTATCCACATGTTATATCAAACATACTCTCTATGTCCATCTCTGGTGATCAGTACTCCATATAAAAATCAAGCCACAAACCTTCTATCCAACTGTCTCCCTTCATTGGCGTCCATCTTGGCGTCCATGGTCAGTTTGTAGTAGATCCTAGCGGCGGCCTCCGACCGGTCGTGAGTCGCGTACATGAACCCGTGAAGCTGCTGCAGCATGTTCAAGCTCAGCTTCCAAAGCGACTTGCTCATCTTCGGAGTACATGTTACGAATCTGGGGGGAATTGGGAGAAGTTAAATTGACTGTAACCATCAAGCTATGAAGAGGGCCATGCTCGAAGTCTCTCTGCGTGATCGAATTACAAATGAGGAGATTCGTAAATAAAACATAGTTGCTGTCATAGCCCAACGAATAAGCAAGTTGAAGTGACAGTGGGCAGGTCATAAAGCACACAGAACTTTTTTCCGATGGGTCTTTAAGGTTTCAAATGGAGACAATGCACTGGCAAACGCAGATGATCTGATGAAAGACTACAGGACTGCGATGGTTGCGAGCCGCTTCCAACTGGTCCTATTGAAGATCTATAGGGGAGGCCTGTGTTCAGCAGTTGACGTTTTCTACGGTTGATATGATCATGATATTTTAGACGCGATATTTTTGCGTCACTACGTAACTGCAGATGCAGTACCTATCAAATTTCCAACCTGATATGGATAAAACACGTGTAAAGACGCATGTTAATTTGCTATCTAATACCGTCAGATTAAAAGATTTGATAATAAACACAAGTGACAAAACGTGACATTCTTGTTTATCAGATTTCGCGAAAATGAGGTGTTCATTTCGCGAATTATGTAAATTCACAAGGGTTTGTTAGTAAGATTTATAACAGTAGGTGTGTTTGGGATTATATTTTTATTATTTGCTTAGTAGTCAAGCATGGGTTATTCGCTTATTAAGGATAGTTTATTAATCAAGTCAATGAATGTGATTCTAATTGAGAACGGTATCGTAATAGCTAGTTAGGTGACAAGATGTGGCAAATAATAATTAAAAATTGATGAATTAATAATTTAATGTTTTCTGTGCTCTCAAAGCTATGTTAAATAATAATCGTAATTAGATTTCTGTGTTTCCTATCCTTATCAGACAATTATGTGTTACTCCCCAGTTTTTTCCGCAATTTTCTTCTTCTCAACTAAAAATACTACAAAATAGCGACAGGCCGACATTTGGGATCTTAAGTACATTTTTACTTTCAAAAAGTGCGAATTCGTTGCTTGAATTCCTAATTTTGAATAAGTAAGTGACTTATGATCAGATTATGTAAATGTACACTTACCCCGACACATTCTATACCAGTGGTGGGCAAACTTTCTTAATGGGGGGCCAGTTAGTTTAAAAAAAAAAATTAAGGAAGTCCAGAATTATAGGAAAAATGTGTTGAAACTGTTAATCATAAAAAATATTACAATATTAGCACAAATTAGTCCGTCACTTAGAATTTTGAAAAGTACCTACGTTGCAGCGTATTTTTTGTTTTTTATTATTGGGGGCCTTATTTATACTATTCATGTTGAAGGACCGTCGGCGAGCCGGAGAGGCCCGCGGGCCGTACTTTGCCCATCACTTCACATTTCATTACCATGTTTTAGACACTTCCAAAAGACAATAGCTACACAATGATTCTAAATAACCGACACAGTAGTAAAATATACGGGAATCAACTGATAGAGAAAAAACATACGTAAAACCGGATGTCATTGTAGGTCAATAGAAGAATCTAGTCGGTATTAGCTATAAAAGAACAACAGGAAATAATTACCCGTTGCCGGACAAAACATTTTATCAGTAAAACTAATAATTTTCAGTACTAAGCTGATAAGTTTCGTCCGAGGTCAAATGGTCGCTTACTTTCATACTTAGCTGATTAGGAACAGTACCGACAATAATGTCTTGATTTTTTTTATCTATTTTAAATAGTGGATAAAAATGTATCATACATTTAGGACAACTTTATCGGTCAGAAGACATTGGACCTCCGAGATCAAGAGTATTAAAAACTAAATGAACTTTGTAACTAACAATAATCTGCCGGACTGAGTGGCTGTTTGTATTTAAGAATTTACCTAAATGTTTATAACCTAGCCACGAAACAGGAGAAACACCTAATAGGAAACATGAGGTATGTTTGTTAATGTGACTATCTATGTTTGTAAACGCACCCACGATACAGGAGAAATTCTAGCTTTTTTTTGGATTTGCTCTTGACCTTCGTCTAGGTCAGGAGCGACTAAGACAAGGTCAACGATGGAGCGAGCTTACCCAGAAGAAGCCTGTTCACTCTAACTTTGAAGAGATTAGGGTTGTATGCGTTCGGAAACACAGACGCAGGCAGCGAGTTCCACTCCTTCGCTGTCCGCATTATAAGAGACGTTTGGAAACGCTTTGTGCGAATTGGTGGAATAGTAATAAGGTTATAAATTTAAGAGAAAATTGGACGCACAGGAAATTATTATGGCGAATGAAGAGTATTTTTGACAAATTTCCGTAGGTCGATCTAAACGTAAACTATCCATCAACACTGTAAAAATTGTGCATAAGCTAAGTGTTTGCGCAGACGCAGGTGAATTGCGTGTTAACAAACAGCTTCTAACTCGACATATAACACGTGTTCAAACAAATTGCCTGAAATGAAAACAGTCTTGATCACGTGAATCTTACAATAAAATCTTACGTCACTCATGTAAAGAAGTCAACCTTCAACGAGCGTTGAACGTCATTTGAATAACGCAGTGTTATTTTTGAAGGGATTCGTTCGGAAACATTACCGAACGCATAGAACCCGAATTATTTCAAAGCTAGAGTGAACAGGCTTCTTCTGGGTAAGGTCACTCTAAAGATTTGTCTGTAAACCTATCTCAAATAAAATTATCATCATCTTTCTGCCCTAGGTTCATATTTGGGTACAAGGCGTTTTTTTTTTCTTCCTTTCTCCCCCCCTCTTAGACGTCACTCACGTCAACCTATCATTTACTTTTCGTTCGGCTCTTGTGAGACAGGAATTCCTAAGGGCTACCCAAATATTAGTGCTTTCGTGTTTCCTATTTTTTAATTCATTTATATTTTGCATTTTTTCCTTCCCTGTCCATCCATCAACATTGTTACATTCTTTTAGAAGATGGGTGAGGAACAGAATATAATAAATAACAGTTAAAAACAAATCTTTTTCATAGAACACATAACATAATCTCACAATTTATAATTTTAAATGTACCTACTCGTATTTCTTATCTAAGACAAAGAAAGCGGATCAAATACTTAAGTTACAGAAATAGCGTTATCATTGTTACCGTTGTAGGGTCTTATCGGACTTTCACTGGTTTAATATTTGATTTATATTACTTAGTTTAATTCAATCTTGTATATTCTTATTACATAACGACACAATAAGACAGATACCGGAACGGATAGAACGTAATTTCGGCCACTGACAAATAAAAATTAAGATATATTAACAAATAAGAGTTAATAGGAAATAATACAGGCAGCCGCCGAATATAAAATGAACAACGTTACTTCACCCCGAGGTGAACTAATTATTCATTTAAAAAAAAAAAAAACTAGCAACGTCTGGTTAAACATGCAAAAACTACAGCAAATCCAATAAATTGCTTTTATAAAATGCTATCAAAATGGCTAATCATAAAGAAGGGCCAGGGTTTATTTATATTGTTGAATATTTCTAAAGAATATAATAGGTCATGGGTAAACTCTCAAAACAACCAACGAAAAAACAAAACCCCGGGAAAGAAGATACTTTAATAATAATCAATGTATTTGACGTAAGAACAAAAACATCGAAGTCAGTCAACCGTAGTTTATTACTCTCAAACAAAAATAAATACAGTGTAAGCACTTGTTTAACAAAACATCTAAATGTTTTGTCAACTTCTTACTTTACATAATAAAACAATATCAATTTTACGATGATTATGAATTACCAAACAGCTATCTTAATATCAGAACATCTACATCATGTATGAAATAAGTGTGAGCATATTTTATGGTGTACTACACACCATCCAACTTGTGACAGTCAGCATCTACGTAGAGTTCGCGTCATGACTGAAATCCTGCGGAATATTCGTGGTACCACATTTTAAAATAACAGCACTAGGCACAGGCTTCAAAAGGACTCTAGTCGTGGCGCGGACTCTATTTTAAATGTGACAGGTGTCATTGCGTGTTCTGCGGAATCCGATGTATTAATAATATTGAAGAAAAAGTAATATTGGGGGTGTTTTTCCGAGCAACAGCCATAGCAAAAAAAAATAAGTCTATCTATCTGTATTTATGGACACCACAAGTTGATCGCGTTTTGTTGCTGCGATGTAGTGTGGTCTGGTCATGGTTCGTTTAGAACAAGCCTAATGTTCTACACTACTTAAATATGATTACATGCTGTAGAAATGTACAGTAAAGAAATCCCACCTATTGGCATTGACCCATTAAAATAAATCACTTCATACAAAGATACGGAAGACGCACTGTAGATAAACTTTATGTTTTATAAGACAGTGGATCTTGCGTAAAAAACGTACGTGCGTCAGAAATAGGTTAAGACATAAGTCAAGTTTATAGTAGTGATGACGTTAGCAAGATGGGAGGGTAGCATTATCTTGACTTGCTTGATTACGAAATATAGATACATATACCTAGTGAAGCACCAGGAAATCAAGCACGCTAAAATGATTTTTTATTTGCAAACTTAGGAGATGAAGGAGAAATTATATAGGATGACGATTTTTTACATATGGAAGATGAAGGAAATGTATGGATGGATGTAATTGCACACATAGGCGGTGCAGGAAAAAATGGCTATGTTAAATACGGCAATTGGTGCTAAAGAGGCATAGTATACCTAGAAGAAGGGCAACATAAGCTCAGTAATTATAGAAGAGACAAGAAAGAGTTAAGTCAAGTCAAAACATGTTACAAGATTCCCTAAATCTTTGAACTAAAACATTTTAAAAACTACGTACGTAATACACAGATAATCCAATCTTTACACCAGTTAAAATATCACCTAAATCATAAACCCACACTGAAATTGATAAATTCATTTCCAAGCTAAGCCCAGGAACAGATACAGTATAAAGTTTTAACCTAAAAAACAACCCACGTTTTGCAATGGGCGTTAAATTAGTCTACTCTAAATAGACACATAACCCATCACCATAACAAAATGGACAACAAAGTACTACAGAAGGACCACAAAGTACTACAGAAGGACCACAAAGTACTACAGAAGGACAACAAAGTACTACAGAAGGACAATAAAGTACTACAAACAGACACATCCCTTCCACCATCTACATAAACTTGTAAAGACTAACCTATGCATAACGTTGTTGTGTCGGATACATCGCTTCCTACGGATGAGCACATTGCCAGCCACTTTGTATTGTACCGCATGCGTCTCTACTCTATCGCCCACATAGCTAAAAAGCGTTTTATGTGTTAGTGACAGAAGCCGGGATATGATTTTTATATGTAGAAGGAAATTATGGCAAAGTTATTCGGGCCAAACAGTGACCAAACTGATCATTTTACACAACTATAAATTGCCATTCTAATTAGTCTGTCATGTACAGTTTTTAAAACAATGGATACATATTTATTCTTTTATTAAATCAATGAATATTTCGCAAAGATATAACTCATCAAAACTCGAGAGTCCTGCTCGTGACGCGACGTCAGAACTCAGTAAAAATTGTGACGTATTGCCAATTTTAGAAGGATCGTACCTCTGTCAAAGAGAAAATATTGGTCAAATATTTTTGGTATTACAACTGAAGGACTAATTAGAATTTTTCAATCAAATAGCCTAATCAACGTGGTTTTGATTCACCTCATGCATATGAGCCGATTGACGACTTCATCAAATGGACTTACAGCTTATTTTATAATTGATAAGTGTGGTCACTGTCTGAAGCCAACGCGGAAGGCCCACAGGACAGAAAATAAATATTACTAGAAGTATATATTCGTAATACTAAAGTTCTTAAAGCTGGTAAAGCTTTGATAGGTCTCCATGGATATTTTTCTTATATTCGAACTAAGTTTGCGCCTTCATGACGGCGAAAAGTTAGTACATTATGAGGGAGTGATCATACCTAAGTATAAAATATTAACTAGGTAGTCACAAGATGTTCATCAAGACTAATGATATAAGGATCTTATATGCACGCGTAACGATAAACTGAAACTTTTGTTCATGTAACAGTAGCATTACGCAGCACCGAAAACGTTGGTACATTCTACGATGTTTGCATCGCCTGCCGTTAAAAATGTTATATACAAATGAATAATAATTATACTAAAAATTAATATTATTTATTCTATGTTACTGGTCATATTTGCCTAAAATAAAGGTATAAATTTAATAATTTTAAAACAATAGTTTCCTAGAAGATTTTAGAGAACAAAAAAAAATCGTTTTCTACGTGGAAAACACTCGTTCTTAGCCATGATTTACTTCAGTGATTTTCGAGAAAAATCCATTTAAAGCACAATTGATATAACATTATCAATTTATCACATTACACTATTTCCTTACTTATTGTCCTTGACACGAATCTGCTAACTATGGCATGTTAGAATAAAATAATTATGCAAAAATGATAACTTTGATTTAACTAGCGCATGCACTATAATTATTTTCATATACTTACATTTTTTTTATTTTTTTAGGAACATTACTATTTAAAAACATTTTTTTTTATAAATTTAAAACTGTCATATAAATTTATTCAATTCAAGCCAAGGTTTGATTTACCCCCAGCTATTTCAACTGATAACCAAAACTTACCTACACCAAGTAATTGCGCACAAACAAAGCTTCTAAATTATTTTATCTACTAATTAGTAATTGCGTTGTCGCAAAACAAACAATATACGTGAACATAATACTTTAGTCATCATCACAACAGAAAAATATAATAAAATTGAAAAAATATTATTGTATACTAAAACTCAAAAACAATATGTGGGTAACTAATGATATTGTAAACTAATGTAATTAGATATTATATATCCTAACTTCCTAACTAATATTATATGTGCGAAAGTAAGTATGTTTGTTTCTTTATTTCCTTTCCAAGCCCATCTACAGTACTTTCACAGTTTTTATGTCTTGTGACTGGGACTGTAGCACCGTAACTATTTTTAAACAATTTTATTTGACTTTTGTCTTTTGACAATTCAAAAGTGCCTGTAACTGGCCTACTTGAAATAAATGATTTGATTTTGATTTTTGATTTTGAAATCACTATACCATCATCTTGATATTTTGCACATACGTTGTCAGGACATAGAGTAAGTGCCTCTCATCTCAAAAAAGTACTATTCTCGAGGATCACCACAATAACTTTTTTTTATCGTGGTAAAATCATCAAATGAGTCCTCCCACCCGGGACGGGATGGGATTAACTGTCAGACTTCTACTGAGTTAAATCCACGGTGATCCTTCGATATCCCTTTACGTTCCAGGGTCACGGTTACCTGATGGGATAGTCCCGGCAGGCTTTGGCCCTCTAAGGGGGGGGGGGGGGGGCGTGAAACAATAACGATAACGTTCATATGATAATAGATAGCGCCCACGTTTACAAGTAGTACTTTACAGTATATTGTTTTATATGTATGTATAAACTTATATGTGTTAGACATCAATCCGATATTTGTGCACGGGTGACAATTTGATCATCATAATATTTTTATATAGGGCCTATTTGTGTATCACAATTATGCTGAATATGGAGTAAAGTAGATAATTATTTACAACTAGCACCCGTACTGTGCATGTGCTATAAAATTCGTGCAAGTGGAAGCAATTAATTGTCAAAATTTTAGTGTAATCGGTTGCATATCCAATTAAAGCAGCAATTATTTTTTTTACCAATTTTAAAACATTTCTTATAACATTTTTGTAGCATTTGAAAATAATCGTATATTATGCTCTAGATATATCTAGTCGCATAGGTAAGACAGTAGAGTTACAACCTTACAACCCGACTCTTGTCTAAGTTTCGACATTAGTTACTTTCTGACTACGCGAATTCGCTACTGACGACGCCTCGTAGGGTGTTCGAAACATTTCAATACATTTGACCTTACCGCTCGCCGCCCCGCGGCAAGGGGCGTGAATGGACCGATATGCATTATGTAGAACATAATATAGAAGAAACTCGATCAGGTAAAGAGTTACGTGTACATAAAAGGGCAGTCAACTTGGATGTCGCAAACGGAAAGCAACTTTCTATTTCTTTGGGGAAGGGATGATTTAATGAGATACAAGTACCGCCCATACATCAAGACTCATGATTATGATTAAATTGATACTATGGTGAGAGTTTTCCATATAAAATTAATTGAGAAGTAATGAAAGTCAATCTCGTATAACAACTTTTAAAAGGGAAAACTTTCTGCCTACCTCCGTGGGGAAAATGTGTGAGTTTTGTTTTATGAGGATTATCTAGTCTATTATTGTATAGTAGATTATTGTCTAGTCCTCTTTGGATTGGAAGACCGGATTTTGAAGTAATTTTGTTAGAAATGTAATGCTGAACAAAGGCCATCACGAAAAGAATATAAGGCAATAGAACCAGCAGAACTACTCTCTAAGAACGCGGCGTAAATGCTGTTTGAAAACTGCAGTTTGTCTTTAGTTGATTTTCAATCATATCCTCTAAGCCTAAAGTTGAAAATCTTTTGGGAACATGTTATAATTTCCACGTTGCGAGGGTCTGCGTCTTTAGAGAAAGGTTTAGCTGGTCCGAAAAGACCGACCAACAGATTACTACAGCTTAATTTGGGGCATATTTCACTATAGAAACTGAACTCGATCAATACATCTAAACGGCGATTAAGGGCTATCACTGTCATCATTGCAATGAAATGCCATAGACAGTTTTTGAACCCAGTTGAAATAAAACGACACTGGCAGAATAGAAAACATTGCCACAGATTGCGAAAGACAAAAAAAAGCCTAGGTCAGACTGGAGGAGCGAGTTTACCCAGAAGAATCCTGTTCACTCAACCTTTGAAGAAATTCGGGTTGAATACGTTCGGAAACAGACGAAAATAGTGATTGTGATCAGTTTCTACAGTGAAATAATTATGTAATACCTTTATTACAGAAATTATACTCACTTGGTAAATGACGCATACATAATATCGATGGGAACTCTGTAGGGTAGCGTGAGTAATGTTAGGTATCTCATAGCCCGTCGTCTCATCACCCAATTGACGATGCCGCTGTTCGCTGAGTCTATCGCGTTCTGGAATATCGTCATCACTGTGTCCGGAAGATCGTCTACTAATGCGTCCTAGAATAGAACAAGGTTTTAGTAAAGTGCTACGAGTGGAACGTGAATAACGTTCAAAAACAAGGGAATGAAAGATTCAGCTTCAAACGAGTGTGTTGCGATGGCCTAATTGGTAAGCTTCTGGAGTACTTATCCAGAAGACGCGGGTTCGAGTCCCACTCGCAGATGAATTTTTTTCGCCTCAAAAATCTTTAAGGTTTTAGTCAAATGTGCGAAATAAGTAAACTAGTGTCCTTAGCATGAAGAAAAGTTAAAAATTTTACTCTTCATTCATTTTTAAGTTCTGTCGAAATCGTGGATGTTAGGACCAACATTTTTTTTAATGTTATTTCACTTTAGGAATTTCTGCCGTGACATGAGTGTTAACAAACATTTAAATTCACAAACAGACACGGATCAAACATCCCGTGCGGGAATCGAACCAGCAACACGCAGTGCAGCAGTCTATTAATCACTCGACCACTGCACCAAGGATGCCTTCGTTTGTTTCGTGTCGTGGCCATGGTTATATTTTCTTCTATTGTTTTTTGTTTTGCGATTTCAGCGCAAAGTTATTCACCAGTAGATACCTAGGTGAATTCATTGTTGTGGCTCCTTCACATAAAATTGACATACGATTAAAAGTTTATCAAATGTCCAATTTGCATTGATAAGTCTTAGTAGGTATGTATAAATCAATCATTATCAAGTAATTTCAATATTCGAATCCGATAAACGGTTACTCTAATCTTGACGTACTATAACGTATGCGACCACGATAAGGATGAAACTGTATGGCGCCATTTTGAGAAGTCATACACGTTGTTCTAACACTTGTAAAATAAACAATAATTATAAATATGAAAATAACATTAACAAGATAATAAATTATTATTTAAAAGCTTCTTAATTTACACTAAGTCTTTTTTTTTGTTCCCTCCACCCCAGCCGCAGTGGTGGACGCCCACGGCGTCGGACGTCGCAAGACGATCTCCGGCCACCGTAGGCGCGGGCATGCGGGCGGCGAGTAATGGGCGACTCGCTGTCCGACCATGGACCATGCCCGGGTCGACGGCGCGTTGTGTTCCACGCGCGCCTCAAGGAGTGTCAGCACAATGACGGGGCCTGTAGAGGGCCATAGCCTGCCGGGGTCGCGGGACTTTCCCATTACCGTAACCCCGGTACGTAAAGGGCTAGTGAAGGACACCGTGGATTTTAGTCAGTACAAGTCTGACAGTCCCTCCCGTCCTGCCCTGGGTGGGAGGACTCATTTGATGATTTTACCACGCTAAAAAAAAAAAAAAAGTCTTTTTTGTGCTTAACGTAATTTTTAAGAGACATTTGAGAGATAGAGGTCATTGACTTTTCTCGTAGTAGTCTAGTCGTAGACAGATACCTAATTTTCTCTATCTACGAGTCTAGTGCAGTCGGTGCCCATCATTATATGACCCATCTTATACGGCAGAATAATGTTAAAGTGGGTCAAGTAATGCTGGCCAGTATCTGTATTATTTTTCCCTTTACCTGTCTATGAGTCTTGCACTCTTCACAATCAGGATCGTATTCATACGTAGTATCATCTAGTACATCTTGAAGTTGGAACGTAGACTGGACTGCAAGACATCTGGTGCAAGATATCATGTTATTCCTCTGCAAGAATCGGAGTGCGTCGTCGAAACCTTGTTTGCACATATTGCTAAGGACTTCGGGTTTCGGAGGGAAGAGAATGCGCGCGAATCTGTTCATGTTCTGCTTTGATAGTTCTATGCTTGTGTTTGCCAGATTTACCTGTTGAGAAGGAAGAGTTTGATTATCTCGTGTGTTCTCGTCGTTAGGACATAGACTTTATCACTGAGAGGAGGTCTGTGAGAGAGAGTGCTCCTTAATAGCCGTCTATCCACCCGACCCTGTGCGGGACGTACGATGTAATTTGTTTATTAAACGATAATGCACAGCGGGTCTCAAATCGCAACTAATATTATCACGAGAGTTTGTTTGGTTGAACGCGCTAATCTCAGAAACTTCTGGTTCAAATTGAAAATTATTTTTGTGTTGGATAGTCCATTTATTAAGGAAGGCTACAAGCTATAAAACAACACGCTACGACTAAAAGGAGTCGAGTAACCGGGGTGAAATCACGGGAAACTGCTATTAATTGATAAAGAACAATTTTGGCAATATTGTTATGAAAAACGCTGATAAAGTGGCGATTTTAGACCCGCTGCTCAAACTTGAGTCTTTTCTTAAACCGATTGTTGTAGGACATCCATACATCAATATTCGGAAACATACTTCTTGGGTCTATGATTTCCGCTATGTGAAACACTATCGTCTTTGTTGGTACACAGACAAACGCTTGGAAATCATTTATGTAAAATACTACTATACATAATCATGTCTGTATGCCTTTCACACCACATTGTTGAAATGACATCGAAACCGTGAACTTGAGTCAGAATCAGAAGGTCGTATGTTTCATTTCTGTTACGTGATAAGTCACGTAACAATTTCTTCAACAGTTTTACGAGATTATAAAATGTTTACAACACAATTTTACTACGGTTATAAAGTAGAAAGTCGTGTGGAGAACTCAGTACTGGGTCAAACAGAAATAGTTCATTTTATTCATCTGAAAATTCTAGAATGGATGACCTGTAATGTCATTTACAGTCAGCCAGAACAGCATTGACTTTAGGTTAGTCGCACAATCGACTATTGTATTCTATTTAACACATGTAACAAGTACACTGTAAGTATATGTTAAAAAAGAGCATGCATAATTAATTACAAACAGCATAAATGAAATATCTAGTAAAACGAAATCGATGAAAAAGACGCGCGAGGGAAAACGAATGGAGTTAGCAACAGTAGCCGGTATTTTTTTCACATTGTTAGCTAGGGATTATATTAAACAATTAGGTAGCTCAAGGACACTGCCATATTTAGCACCAAAAGTATGTCTTATATCATCGGACCATCTGCTAGAAGTGATTATATAAACTATAGCAAAATACACCTAAATGTATACTTACATGGAACAACTGTGAGCTCAAATCCCTTGGGCAAATATCACTTTCGCCACAGAAGGGGCTGACAGTGATTGTGTTCTCATCCAATACAGGTAAATTGTCGCTGAAGCCTCCGTCCATGTACCTGATGCCATGGAAACGAGGGGGCAGCAGCCCAGAGAAGACTGGCACGAAACATGAAGCTAACAGCGCCTACGAAAAATAAAAGACATTAGAATAAAGATACGTTCGAAAGAAGATCCTAGATTTCCCTAAACTAGTGATAGTTTATCACCTAACGTAAATGGAGTGTATGTTTTTCGATCCATTGAGAGTAAATGTGCATTATATTCCCGGAAAACAAGATATAACACTCCTTGATAGTTTTAAGATGCGGAGAAAAAATTTTGGCGAGACGAAATAATTGGAAGCTATTTTGCCAACAAGTTTTAAATACTGCTTACAAAATACTGTAGAATGCAGATGAGTTTAATGTTAACCAAGAGCCTCTCTATCAATTTAAACATGTACGATTGCGAAAATGCGAGCAACATTCGTAACGAAAGTTATGTAAGTTGACGTGTATTATTATCTAAGCAGTTACTTGACATACATTTGATTAAAAGCATAATATGCTTTTACTCTAATATAAAGAGATCGCCTCTCATAAAGATTGTAGAATTGAGAAACAATTCAAAGATGGATATAAATACTAATGCTCACCTGTAATAGGTCTTCCCTCGTGGGAAATTCACTGACTATGACATTTTTCCCATCATAGACCCTTGTTAGGGAAATGTGGAGCTTGCCACTGACGATTTTGTGCACATCGTGAGGCAGATATTTCTGCATGCCCTCGAGGAGCACATTTTGAATGTTGAAGGAGGGACTGAACGGCCCGAGGGAGCCAGCCCTGGCCTCGCTCACTACCCTCAATACATCTGTTGTGATCTCACCTAGTAGAAAGAAAAGGGGAATTAGGGACAAAAGCAAGGATAACGCACGGCGAAAAAATTATGTCGTCATATTATGTTCTTCGTGTGGTGGAACATAAATACGTTTTAAAAAAAAACGTAAACACGAAAGCTCACAGTTACGCATATTATGCACAGTAGAATATTTTTTAGATGTAAGATTTTCTAGACTCAAAAAGTGGTCGCGGGACCAAGGGATTACCGTGACCCCGGTACGTAAAGGGCTCGTGAAGGACACCGTGGATTTTAGTCAGTACAAGTCTGACAGTCCCTCCCACCCTGCCCTGGGTGGGAGGACTCATTTGATGATTTTACCACAATAAAAAAGACTCAAAAAGTGTTCGGCAATACTTTCGTGCCTGGAAACAGTATAATTGATATTGTATTATCAGCAAATCTGAGGCTAATTAGGTTAAGTACTTATCAGCGAATGTCAACGACCTACAAATATGGGACATCAGCTGTAAGATTATTGTTTCGCGAATAATAAGAACATTAAAGATGTATCATGAATAAAAGATTAAGCCGCGTGTTACGGCTGTTATGGTCTTCGACTTGCATTGACGATTCAGGAATGTTACAATAATCATGCATGAAATTATCAATTCAAAATTTTCTTTTTTATGGCTTACTCTTATTACTTTTAATTTGAAATACACAAATGTGTATTGTTTGTTTGTTTGATGGTTCAAGAACCATAATAGAACTCAACATTCTGGCACAATTCCAAAGTATAATGGGAGGTATTTCCTGAAACTTATTATTTATTAATTTTATAAAAACAATAGAGCCCTTTGAAATGGGTAGCTTCAAAATAGATCTAGATGTCAATGTAAAAGACTGTTATATATTGAAAATTCTACAGACACCATAAAATATTAATTTTTTAAATAAAATAATAAAAAATATTAATTTTTATAATAAAATAAATAAAAATTACTTATAATCTAATAAGTAGATAGAATAAATTATAGATAATAAATTTATAAATATTCGCTTGCATGATCTTTTGCTCTCTTTGCTTGAAATCAACTAAATTACTCATCAATATGATAACAAAAACATTGCATACTAATTACCCAATAGTAAATATTGACACCAAGGAGCATGTCATGTAGGTGTACTACAAAATTATTGCATTTCAGGATAAAGAACTCAATTTGATATAAACACTCAGTTCATTTTCCTTTGCAACAAAAATTATTCTAAGTCATTTTCACAGGGTTACATAAGTAAATTAAACCCAGTTTACATTACCATAAAGTAGAAGTTTGTGTAAGTGACTATTCTATGTTTTCCTTCCACATCAGATGTATAATGTAAACAAAGTCCTCAGTATTAGATTTCATGTTGGCCTTGTGGCCTTGTCTGATCTTCTTCATTTACAATAATTAATATGATGACTAATTGCAGTATATCTACTTTTTTCATTGCACAGAGCTAATTTGGATTTTATTTTCTTTGTTAAATTTTCTTTGTTATTTTCATTTTTGATCAAATTTCTTGATAATGTAGTGTCGAGTGTGATTTCGATCAAACATTATAATTTTTTATAAATATAATTATTTTCAGAAATTAATTCAAAACAAAGTAAAGACCTATATGAGGTTTGACAGTTTATATTAAGTGCAATAATTTGAAAAGCATATAAATTACCAATGGGCAGGTCACAGAGCAGGCAGCACGCTGATAGTGCGCCAAAAGAGGCGCCAGAAATTTTGCCTAACAACAAATGAGGCGCATACTTCTTAAAACACACTGCAACACCAACATGGTAGATACCAAGGAAACCACAACCCGCGAACGATAAGTTCATTATTCACTTAAAAATCACCACAAACTAAAAACACAAGTAATTTATTACACACCAAACGATGTGTCCAATAAGCCAATGTGAATTAGGTCGACACACTCAAAAACTTTATCACTGCGAGTGAATTATAATTAAATCTACGAGATTAGATTGCTTTAATCACAGATACGTTTTATCGTATGTTAATATTATATCGAACTGCCCTCAAAAAGACACCTATCGCGAAAGAGAAACTCGTGAAACTACGGAAATAAAATGTAAACAAGACGTAGACGTTCGTTTGCGTTGACGTTTGTTTTTTTTTCCACACAGTGTCTGTCTGAAATTTTATTTCCCCGTTGTGGCAGTTTTAATTCAGGGTTGCCGCAATCAGAAAAATATGCAGTAAAACATTGAAGTGGTGAACCAATGTAAAACCCTCTTAATGTCTATGGTTTTTTTGGCTTTGCTTTGCATCCACATCCGGTTTTCAGTCGTTCTTCATTCATTCATTTCGTAATTTTTTATCTGTGACAATCTGACATTGACATATTTTTTTCAAGCCTAGCCAAATTGTTTTCGTTGAAGTTGTGAACAATCATAGATGAATATAAGTACTTGTGAACAATTATTTATTTCGATTTGAATTACCAGGCACTGTGGCTTAGCAATGACTCGACATGCCAGAAATTGTACTGCGGGTGCAGTCTACACGTACCATGAAAAGAAAAAAGATGCCGCAGCTTCAGGGTACGGCACACAAAACGAAAGACTTGGGAAGGATTCTGTGAAGAGCTTCGACTGCTGTAGTCTAACTTTACAGCCTTGTAGGAACCCTGTGATCACAAAAGAAGGATACTTGTTCGATAAGGAAGCTATATTGGAATACATAATCACTAAAAAGAATGAATACACACGTAAGATGAAGAAATATGAGAAACAGTTAAAGAAAGAGGAGTCAGAATTAGCTGAGTTGGCTGCAGCTGAGAAAGAAGCTAATCTGATTAAATTCATGAACAGGGAGAAGAATATCTCCAGCAGTAAGCAAGCTGATGGCGGGCCATCTACGTCATCTTCAATATCAAATCTTGCAAATGGTAAAGCTAAAGAATTGCCAAGTTTTTGGGTACCTTCTCAGCTACCAGATGCTAAAATTTCAAAAATGGAAAAACCCGATCCTACAGTATGCTGCCCAATCAGTGGAAAACCATTGAAAATGAAGGACCTAATTGAGGTGAAATGGACACTAGTAAATGACCCTGATGATAAGAAATCCTTGATAGCTAAGGAGAACAGATACATGTGTCCAGTTACACACGACATATTGAGCAATGCTGTACCTTGTGCTGTTATCAGGTGACACAAGTTTAATATTTTGGATCAACTATTTTCTATTTCTCACTGTTCTATGTAACTTAGTCTTTTTTAAGTAACTTTTATCTAATACTCTTTTTTCTTTTCAAATCTAAATTTTATCACTTGATAATTTATTTATACGTCAAACGGCTCCATAAACAGAAACTTCAATAGGGATGCTCATATAAACTGGTCTAATGTTTTTATAAAACTTTCAATCTACAGGACAACGGGCCATGTGGTCACTATGGAATGTGTTGAGAAAATCATCAAGAAGGATTGGCTGCATCCACTCACTGGAGACAAGCTCAAGGAGAAAGATATCATAATGGTTCAAAGAGGTGGAACAGGCTATGCACTCACCAACCAGAACTTGGAAGGGAAGAATGAGAGACCAGTGTTGCAAGCTTAGATTAACCTTTTAAGTGCTTGGCTAAATATCTATTCCTGTGCCCCTAGCAGCAAGCTATGAATCAGTGAAACAAAAGCTCAGCCTCTCTTTCTGCTCCTCTTAAGCTCCAATTTGTAAAATATCATGGTGTACAATAAAAATATTCTATCTGTCTATCTACATAAATAGAGAGATATAGAATAGATGCAATAAAATCAAACAACAAAAATCGTGAATATTCTCTGTCGCATAAGTTATAGGCAATATATAGATTAATTATTCATGACCATAAAGTTTTGACTTTGTTATTGTTGAGATGGTTCCTCAGGTCAATAATATAAAACACTACAATTTTCTTCAAAATTGCATGGTCTAAATAATATTCTATGCTATATTATAATGTCAGTGTAACTCAACTAGGAGCACATCAATAGAAAATGGTTAAAACAGAAAAATACTATTGAATTTTTATAGCATTTATTAATTTAAACCGAATCAATTGTACCAGTAGGAGTTCATTATAATTATTTGAAAATCATTCAAGATCAAAGGTCAGTGCCCTTCATTACATGACCCATAGACAACAGATTGAGGGAAGGTGGATCAAGTAATACAGGCCACTGACCGTACAAACATTTTTTTAATATACAGATTCTACATTTTGGTTTGTTTAATTCATACAAATACCAAATTACATTTGCGCCATCATAATTGCATTTTTACCTAATCTCATGCCTAAACATCATGTTAATGTAAATAATAAGATAAATAAAGCAATATGACTGTAAGTACAAATCTATTATTTTCTAAAAATATACTTAAATATATATTTCTTCTAATAAGTTCTTAAAATTAATTTTGTTCTTACTAATACTAATCTATGAATGGTGAAATGCGAACAGATCCAATTGGAAGTCCACACCATTATTTCTAATCTCAGTCTCAGGGTATAAGTCATTGCCTAATGTATCTAAAAAGTTTAATACTGATTCGCCCTGACTTGATAGAAGGCGATTGTCTGACGAGTCGTCCAACGATGGCATATCACCACAAGGGTTTACGTTTTTGTGCGAATCCAGTGATTTGTCCTCACTATCTCTGACATGTAATAACGATGGAGCAATCAAACTGCTAGATTTCGTGAAACCATCCTCTGATTTTTCGCTTGTACTAATAATCCAGTCTTTAAGATCCGGGTCTATCGCATCAGAGTCTTTACATAAATCTACATCGTTTTTGAACAGATCATGTAAGCTATCAGTGTTTGAAATATTTGCATCTAAACTGTTCTCTGACGTGGGAATTATCAAACGTAAATTTTCATCAGAGCTTGGTAATGACAAATGTAAACCATTAGTATTTGGCATAGCTACATGTAAACCATTATCGCTATTTGGCATACTCACATGTAGACTACTATCTGTGTCAGGCACGGTAACATGTAAATTATTGTTTGAGTTTGGAACAGTAACATGTAGACTACTATCCAGGTTCGGCAGTTCATCAAGCAAATCATTATTCGAATTCTGTTTTGTACCATGTAAATCATTATTTGAATTTAGCATATTCACATGAAGTCTGTTTTCAGACTCGGGCAAGGTTACATGAAGCCTTTTATCTGAATTTGTCAAGGATGTGTGTATCTGTGTGTGAGAATGCGAACCATTAGTGTGCGAATGTGGTATGGTAACATGTTGTCGACTATCCGAATTTGTTAAAGTGCCAAGTAAACTGTCTGATACACTAACATGTAAACCATTATTTGAATTGGTAATAGCGACATGTTGTCTGGTATCTGTATTTGGCATACTAACTTGTAGCCTGGTTTCCAAGTTTTGTGAATTTAAATTGCTTTCGGAATTTGGCAGGGAAACCTGTACATTTCTATCAGAACTTGGTAATGGAACACGTTTGTCGTGAGCCTTATTATTAACCATCTCTAATGAACGAATAACTTGTACATCATAATTGCTCATTTTGCTAGGGTTTATCTGAAATTTACGAAAAACTGTTGATGATGGCGACTTTATTGGCGATGATCGTATATCGAAGTGGGCACTGTGGAATTGCATGTAATTGTTTTTTGGCTTAGCAAGCTGGTCCATCATGATTGTATCAGTTTGTGGCGCAGGCTCTGGTTCACAGTTAATTTTGCAGTCTTGTGCATCTTCCAATATTTTTGCTACATCAATTTCAGGCATCATATCTGCTGTATTCATATTATTCTCAGGAATAATACTTGCAGCATTTGCAGTATTCTCTTCTCCTTTAGTAAATAAAAAATCCTCAGTTCCCAGTTCAATGAGGGTATCACTCTCAGATTTCAGTCTCATTTTCTTTGCACTTTGTTCCTGGGTTTTCTGTTTGAGTTTCCAAATTCTTTTACTGACAGTCGGCCATTTTGCCACAGAATTGATTCTTGCGCAGTTTTCAGTTTCGTTATCAGGATTCGGTACATCTGTATGCTTCAGTAAATGTGGAGCAGGTTTATTTTGATCTCTAATGATTGCATTGATTTTTGGAGGATTGTGTATACAGTATCCATTTTTGTCTTTGACACAATCTAAAGCTTCGACGTCAATGTTGTATTTGCCAGGATTCATGCCGAAAAGTCTGAGAAATATAAAAATATATTAATATATTATGTGCAATAGGAATCTGTGAAAGAATAAAGCAAGTAAGAAATAAATCAGAATTCCATACCTGCCAATATCTTCATTGATTGTGCAAGGTTGTCCATCAGTTCCATCTACCTTCTTCAATAAACAAGGCAGTAGGGACTTCAGTTTAACAATTAGTTGTTCTAACTGCTGTATAAATATGTTGGTTTTATTTCCATCGGAACCGCTTTTGATAATCGCCAGTAAGCAATGGAATAAATTGGAATGGATTTTTGCAGGTATATGTGTTGGGTGGTTTTCATAATGTTTTTGTAGGCGGTATAAACTACCAAAGTCCTGTAATGAGAATTTAGGGTTAGTAGGTACTAACTTCACTAAATTACCATACATATATTTCAAAGTTGAATAAATATTGTTATCCTTACAGCAGCACATTGGAAACAAGAGACTATGGTTCCAGTTTTCTTCTTTGTCTTTTGTGGTGATCCCTCTGGTAAAATCTGTTTTGGTAATTTCACTTTCCGACCACTCCTTGTGACCTTTGCCTGCAATGACAGTAATAAATTAGTACTTTAGATAGTTCTAGAGATTTAAAATACAATAAAACTTATTTATTAAAGCTATTCTAAACACTTTCACTATCTGTGTAATAGACACAACAGCTAAAACACTGAACTGTATCTGGATCATGATAAGAAATGGATAAAATATGGACTGAAATACCTCAACAGGTTGTACAGGCTCAAATTCCTCTTCAATATCCTCCTTATGGATAGGAATTTCTTTAGGTATGACGGGTTTAACTACTTTTTCTGTAATTAGTGGCTTCACAATTTTTTCAGTCACAACAGGTTTAACGATTTTTTCTGGAATAATGTGCTTCACAATTTTTTCAGGTAGAATATGCTTCACAATTTTGTCAGAAATTACGTGTTTCACAACTTTTTCTTCAATTTTCTTGGGAATTTTTGTATGATTCTTTCGATCCTTTAATGAGGCTTTCTTTTTTGCAACAACTGTCAAATCTTTCGGTGAGACAACCCTGAAATCATTAATATTTGAATAATGATTAATATTTGCATAAGCATGATTAGCCTATAATGTTCCCACTGCTGGGACATACTCCACCTCTCTATGAGAGGGAATGTGGATTAGATGTCAGATGTCTACGAAGTTTTGATTTTAGGATATGACAGTTTCCTCACGATGACTCCTTCACTTCTTTTACTTTCACATAATTTCTGTGCATTTGAGTTGTAAAGCTATCAATTACAGTCAGGAGTTTATAAAAAAAAAATACAATAGAATCGAGAATTTTGAAGTTGATTAATAAATGCACATCTTGGAACTCTTTCTAGCATTAAAGCTAAGTGGATGTGGTAGCACAAAAACTCCTTAAACAAAGTTAAAATTACAAGATACCTTGCGTTACATGAAAGAAGGCAGAATAACTTACTTGTAAATATATTTTGTATTAGTGACCGGATCATAGGTAGGCTCGGGTGCTGATTTATCAGGATCATTGAACATTTTCAATGCCTGATTTACCATCTTAATCTGTTCATCGCTGAGGTGGTTTAAACTGGAAAAGAGAATGAAACAGCGTTAATATTATCTTATTTTGAAGCATGAGTCAGCAGTACACAATGATATTATCTGTGGTTAAGCACCATCACAAATGCTCTGTGTGTGATAACTATGACTATTTAAAGTAAATATTTCCACTAATATTCATATTTTGAATTCTGTCATTCAGCAATAGCAATTACATATAATTATGACGTCTTCACTAAGTCCCATTTTCACAACCATTGTATTTAGCACATTACAAAAACTTCTATTCCAGTTACAGATGAAATGAAACATTACCAAGGCAGACTGATTTTTATTATTAATATGTGTAGCATTAAATGCATTTTTTTGGCTTGCATTGTTATTAAACTAGTCCCCCTGTAAAGATTAATTAAACCCAATTATGGTATTGTTGTTACAAATGAGCCTTATTGTTAACAGAATATTATCCCCGATCCAAAGACGTAAGGTTTTGTATTGCTGCATACTATACTCACCTTGCTACACCACAAGTTCAAGTGTTAGTTTTGTTTTAGGTATGTTGACCATCAGTGCTAGTAACTATGAATAATAATAAAAATCATACTATTTACCTATGATAAGTTTCTCCTAACTTTATTAATTGCACTGATGTGTGTTTGGATGATGTGGGGCTGGGTGCGCTGAAAAATAAATATTTTAAGATAATTATAGTTTTATTGAATTTACAAGGAAAATTCAATAAAACCATAATTATGTTATGGAAACAAGGTGTGGCTGCATATCCTGTAATAATAAAATCACTAGCTGTTGCCTGTGGCTTTGCTAGCCCTCTTCCTTATATTACCTATAACCCTATGCAGGGTCTCAATAACTATGCAAAAATCCATCAAAATCGTATTGCTGTTTTGATGTAAAAAATGGATGCTATATACACACTTTTGCATTTAATAGACTGACTTTTATGAGAAAGATCATAATTGAGAATATCCTGGTGACTACAATAAGTTTATAAAAATATCTTTAACTAGCGACCGGCCCCGGCTTCGCACGGGTGGACATTTATTTTTTAAGCTCTCTGAAAAAAAAAAATTCCGGGATAAAATATAGCCTATACGGATTCGGAAGAATCCCTCTAAGTAATGGTAAAAGAAATTTTGAAATCGGTCCAGTAGTTTTTGAGCCTATTCAATACAAACATACAAAAATACAAAGGTTTCCTCTTTATAATATTAGTATAGAAAAGGCTAAAGACAATCATGTTATGCTACTATAAATAAATAAATAGCTTAAAATTATTGCTTCAATGTATTCTGGATAATAATGCTATATTCATATCACTTTGTATATGACAACAAAGTATTTCTTTTTTTATTTGGTGAGTAATGCTTTTACTGATAATGTAATGATGAAAATTTATAATGATCGAGATAAACTTACTTCTCTTTTGGTTTAATCTTTGGCAAAACTTTCTCAGGCCGATGTCTATTGATTATCGGATACTCCTTGAGTTTCACTATCTTTCTATCAATATCTATTTTTGGTACTGTGTTCACTGGATGATGGTTTACTGGTACTGTTGTACTTGCAGCAGTCGTAATAGTTGGCTTTAAAACAATATTATCAACTACATATTGTTTATTTACATTATCATGTTTGGGCAACAAAAAGCTTGCCAATTTTAAATTATTTCTGATCAAAACGCTTTCTTTCTTCTTGATCACATTGGGTCTGATACCGGTGTCTGCGTTTATTAATCCATTTTCAATATTTCCGCTGTTTTCGTAGAATGTTTTCAGGTTATTACTAACAGGTTTGGCTTGCTCTACATTACTCGAAGCAAGGACGTAAGTATTACCCTGGGAACGTAAAAATGAATGATATTTAACATTTTATGTGATATCTTCATGTTTAATAACAAAGATAGGAGTTAATACCTGAGTGGCGCCAGGATCTTGTATCAAGTAAATCGGGGCGTATTGACAGTTGTTAACAATAATACCTTCTACAGAAGTATTCATATTTCTAAGTACAACACTTAATTATAATTAATCATTACAGTTATCATGAATTTTCTAATATCTTCTAGAGAATCTCCTAAATAATAAAATACCACCGCGACGTTGACAATGTTGACATAAATCTTCTTGGTGATACCATACTTAAATTAAATAAAGTACCTACAGCAATAATAATCGACAAAGAAAGGTAGAAAAAAGCTCTCTAAGATCCAAATCTAAGAAGAAACTAAACTGTTAATATCACAAAGTATTTTAAATAGAATTAATCATCTATTTTATTTATTATAATAAATAAGGTTATACGCAACGTCTTTATTTCTCAATAAATTGAATAATGAAAAGATTAACAGGGTAGAAATAGAAAAAAAAATAGGTACGTTGTAGGCACAAACGTTGTAGGTGTGCAAAATGCAAAGGGCTACTCGTATTTTTCAAAACTTTTTTGTTATTTAGGAAATACACCGAAATATAGGATATAAATAATGCAACAATATGTTGTTCTAAAATACAGATATTATACGTAAGTGGTTCACGTAACATATTTATAAATATTTATTGAAGATGCTCCTATCAAAACAATGCCATTTTTAAATTTGTGATCGGTTGAAAAAACAACGGGATGTCCGTTGTTTTTAATTAATTACATATATTTTTTACATTAATAATTTAAATTAAAAAAATTAAAAATCAATTTCTAAAACTATCAATAATTTGATTTGGCCTGCTCATATATTATTAGAATTTTATTTTCCACACTCGCAAGCGGATGGATTGCAGTCCAAGAAAAAAAAACAAAAACGAGCGCTATTTTTAAAAGGAGGAGCGTTCACAAAGAGTAATCATGGTTCACCATTTGGTGCCTTTGTGGGTATGGTCTGAAGCTGAACTTCCGAAAAAGATTTTGCTGCAGTAATGCAGAGTCCTGTTTTGTTGGCATATAAAATAAATTCTAAATCTTAATAATAAGCCCTTATTGTGAACTGCAGCATATCAAAATACCTACTCAGTCATTCACGCATTGTCTTGAGAATGGCCTCTAAAAATTATGTTTTAATATACTAAAGACCAGAGACCAAGACAAGTGATACACTTTTTGACGTAACACTGCTGTACAAACTGTCTGGGGCCAAGGCCACTCAACAATAGGTAGGTACAGATGACAGCACGTCTACCTACCTCAATCTGTCAAATTTATTTAATAGATTTTCAACCTTATCACTAAAAATAGAAGGTTAATATTCGATTGGTAACATATGACAGATTGGGGTAGGTTGACCTGCTGGCGTCTGTACAATCGACAAAGTTGAATCATGACCCATTTTGATAATAAATCGTTTAAATCCGTCAAAATAATAAAGGTTGTTACCATGGATGGATGGGTATGTTTACGCGAATGTGGACTTAATTGTATTTGAATGTCTGATAGAAAATAAGCTTATGGTGGGTCTTCATTCAAGTTTGTCGATTGTATTGTATTGTATTGACATAGTATATTTTGATAAAATTATCTAAAAAAATATTTTTAGAATTTCATTTTCTATGTTTCCAATATAATTGTTATGTATGTCCATCATATAACCTTTCTTATGGAAATCAAAATTTCTAAATAATATCGCAACTAAACAATAAGGGCGCTGTCACAAGGCTGTGTTTATA
The DNA here is from genome assembly GCA_943136025.2 of Agrotis puta. Classification (NCBI taxonomy): domain Eukaryota; kingdom Metazoa; phylum Arthropoda; class Insecta; order Lepidoptera; family Noctuidae; genus Agrotis; species Agrotis puta. Next base: position 3,464,550 of record OW964176.2, on the reverse strand, counting down.
GAGCATAGGCAGGGCGTCGGACATACGGCCACCGTAGGCACTGTCTTGTGGACGGTGAGTAATGGGTAGCTTGTGGTCCAACCAAGGACAAGGCCGGAGTGTGTTCCACGCTTTCCCCACAGGGGAGTATATCCATAGGGCCAAACACTGAACATGATGTGGGTGAGACCGCGGGCAGAAGCAAGTTCTCTCTAAAAACGCGACTGACGGACGCGATCGACATCGACAATTCAACATTAGCGTAACAGGAATTCAAGTTAGATCAATCATACCACTCCTTGACCTTCCATAGACCTTCCATGTGTAGACTGTTCTCCATTTTTAATCGTATCGACTATGATTTGTTTTGTTACGGCTACCAAAAATCGCTACCTATATGGGTGTGTTGTTGTCGTTTGCCGAAAATGGTTAGGTATCACGTCATTTAAGTTTGTGGATATTAATGAAATATTGCTATGCACTTGTATAAATAACTCGTGAATTAATAAAATTTGCTCATAGCTATTGTAGCTCTTGCCTACACTGATGGACTCAACAAAACAAAAAATATATTATGTGTTACACATATACTTAATATTACTCGTGTAAGTAGTTTTCTGTTTTCCTAATCAATTTGTTTCTTTTACCGATATGTTAAATGTTTTTATTTAAGTGTATTTCAACAACTACGATTTTTCACCAAATTTTTATGAACATTTTTGTATCTGGTTTTTTTTTAATATTCCAAAATTTGATAAGAAAAACTTTCTTAGGTAGGTACATAAAAATGTTACAGAATTTATTTATTCCTGTAAGTTTCTCACATATTGTTGACACGAATTGGTAAGACACCAATCGTGCATTTGTAACAAAAACGGCCGTTTATGTTTTGAATGCACGATTTAGAGCAATGCACAGCTATATTTCAAGTGTTGAAAATGTGTTATAAAATTACGTTAGTGCCTTTTCTACAGTAAGAATAGACCACATTTTGTATTTTTGATTCTATTTACGAGTTATGACATTTTTTCGATTGGCGGCGCTTTCAATCGCGCCGCGTAAATTTCGCGTTTGAGAAATTCACTCACATACCAGATTCCTCGATTCAGGGCCAGAGTGGACCACTGGTCGTTAATTTTGTCAAGCTAGTCCCGTCATCGCCTCTACGAGGTCAGCCACATCGCCTTCTGTCTGTGTCAGGGTTCCTCAAAGTTTCCTCAGGGTTCTTCCTAGGTCACGGGACCAAGGGATTACCGTGACCCCGGTACGTAAAGGGCTAGTGAACGACACCGTGGATTTTAGTCAGTACAAGTCTGACAGTCCCTCCCGGCCTGCCCTGGGTGGGAGGACTCATTTGATGATTTTACCACAATAAAAAAAAAAAAAAAAGGGTTCTTCCTAGCCGATATATGTGCGCGCTGCCGCCACAATCGAGGCTTCGACGATCGCTCCATCACGCGTGTTATTCTTCCGCTTTTGGGTGACGGAGCGGATGGCGGCTGCCACGACCTCTGCCAGTCTAGCCTCGTTCGACACCAGACTGGTGTTGGGCTCTCCAGAGGAAGGCCCCCTCCCCGAAGTTTTGCCTCGGCCTTTACCCCGCACGCTTGTGGGGATCTTCCTCCGACGACGAGATGTCGTCCCGGGGGCGCTTCAGGAACTCATACTATATACTCATCTCTCCTCAATACGCTTCCAGAGGTGACACTCTGGAAGCTCACGGCGTCTGATGCCGAGTCAGACTCCGACCAGAGCATCAGCGCCATCTCCTCACTCGGAGCGGCACTCTGTGCCCGCTCGAAATTCGGTGCCGGTGAGGATGATGTACTGGACAGGTCCAGTGACTCCTCCTCACGGGCACGTGAGCCACCCTGGCTCGCTGCGGTGACTGCCGGTGTTTTGGGTTTTTTTTATTTAGCTTCTGCATTTTAGTTCCCTCGAGTAAAAAATGTGTCCAACCAACCCACCATGAAATGTGGTCCGTACTAGCGGCTGATTTTTCCCACAGCTACCCATTAACCAAGCTGTCAACCTCCCTCACGGTGCGCCGCCGCTTAGAGGTTTGGGGAGGTTTCCTCAAAGAGGTTATTTTACCAGCACTTCATTGGGCAGAGGGTCAGTTAGTTTGACGCCTAGAATACTACGCCTATAACAATTTATTCGTAAAAGTAATTCTAGGTCTTGTCAATATTAATTAATCTATAATAAATACTTTACTTTCCCAAATCAATGGATTTACAGATTCATTCAAAATGTAATTGCTGATGCAGTTCGAGTAAAGACAGCACAAGGCTGGTTGGAAGGAGAGGTGCTAGACTTGGTTACTGGAGACGGGCAATACAAAAGTTTTAAAGGCATTCCGTATGCCCAACCCCCTATTGGACCCTTAAGATTTAAGGTAAATAGGTATTATAAATAGCATACATTATATCAAAACATAAATGATTGCATAGCAAACATTTGTTCCTGTGCTGCCTGTCTTCTGCTGGGGTCACGGGACAGGCTGTTAAGGTCAACTCAAGGACTCCAGTCCGTCCAGGGCGGGAGGACTATTTTATAAACTTGCCATAAAAAAAAAGTTTGATTATTCCAAGATCTACCTATTTTTTCAGGCTCCACTGCCTCCTTCTGGCTGGGATGGAGTTAAAAACGCAACTCAGCATGGACCAGTGTGCCCTCAGGTTGATATCTTCACAGGCCAATTTAACCCTGACAATGAAGACTGTTTGTTTCTCAACGTATACTCACCAAACTTAACGCCAGATTTTCTTCAACCAGTTTTAGTATTCATTCACGGAGGAGGATTTAAAAGTGGATCGGGTGATGTGGACTTGTACGGTCCAGACTTCCTTGTGAGAAAAAATATGGTTGTCGTGACAATAAATTATAGATTAGACGCTTTAGGCTTTATTAGCTTTGGTACTAAAGAAGTTCCTGGAAACGCGGGACTGAAGGATCAAGTCGCGGCTTTGAAGTGGGTACAAAATAACATCAAATATTTTGGAGGCGATGCAAACAAAGTCACTATCATGGGTCAGAGTGCTGGTAGTGCTTCCGTTGCGTTACATATTATTTCTCCGATGTCGAAAGGATTGTTTCAAAGGGCTATCGCATTAAGCGGCTCGACATTTTGTGACTGGAACTTAGCTTTTCATCCAGAAAGACGGGCCTTTGTTCTTGGTAAAATGCTTGGGTTTGAAAGCGAAGAGCGCGATGAGCTTCTCGAATTTCTACAATCTATTCCTTCAGATAAATTAGTAGACACAAGTCCCAACATCTTATCATTTGAAGATTACAACAATAACATTTTTAAAATGTATCAATTTGTACCTGTGATTGAAATGTTTAATGAGTCGGATAATTTTCTGTCGTATAATATTTTTAAAGAATTTGATCATATTAATGAAGTAGATATTTTGTTCGGACACACCCGCCAAGAAGTACTTACAGTAATAGAACTCATAGTGTCGAAGTATATTGAAGATTACAACAAAAAACCAGAGCTTTTTGTTCCTCGGAAACTTTTAAACCAGCTTGGGCCAAATCACATTTTGGAACTATCAGATATAATTCGAAAGCACTATTTCGGGAACAAAAGTGTTGATATTAATTCTATTGAAGAGTTCGTAACTTATTTGAATGATGCCTCATTCAGATATGATATTATAAGATACTTTTCGAGAATGCCTTCTGTTGAAAATACTGTAAGATATTTCTACCAGTTTTCATCCATGTCTAGTAGAAATTTGTTTGGTCTACAAGGACAAAAATATAACATATCTGGAGCTGCCCATATAGACGACATCCTTTATCTGTTCGATCCGAAATCATTGAATATGACTGTGGCTAAAGGCAGTTTGGAATTCGAACTTATAGATCTGGTCACCACACTCTTCACGGACTTTGCGAAATACGGGTATGTTTTCAAAAAAGTTCCATTTTCGCTTTCTCTGTCAACAATGAGAGAGAGAGAGACTAAATTATAATTTAATAAGCTAAGTTGTTATTCACCAAGAATCTTTGGCCCCTCTCGTTCTCTTCATAAATAATCCCTGACCAAAATATTTCTGTTTCAGCAATCCTACACACAATTACTCTGCTTTTAACATAACTTGGCCATTGTTTGACAACAAAACATTGCAGTACGTGGACATAGGAAATAGCTTGACTATAAAGAGTATTACTGCTGATGATAACGTCAACTTCTGGGAACACCTGTATGCCTCCATTGGAACATATATTTTTTATGATGAAGATTTAGGTGATGCTGAGTGTAAAGCCACGTGAAGTTATGTAACTGAGTAATAAATATAATGATAACGTACTTGAGTTTAATTTTTTGTTGGGTTACGTTGATGATCAGAGAAGCATGAGGCTCTTGATTATTAATTGTCAAGTTCAAAATCAAGGGGACTATACGATTGTGAGTGAGATAAAAATTACGAAAAAAGGTGACCTGTACCAACCTCGTCTTCCACAACATACTGGCAGACGAAATAAATGGTCACCTATCCAAAGACAGACATTGAGACGCATTACCTTACTTAGGTCACCTACCTATCCGAAAACAGATCTCGGTGAACGTTGTTTTCAATTTCGTCACCCATCCTCAGACTGTCCTCAGCAAGCAGTGGCGTAGCTATAGGCGGGGGCGAAGCGGACACAAGGTCCCGGCCTCACCTGGTATGTTACTAGTTAGTAAAGCAGTACAACTTAATTCCTACTGTGTAACTGAATGACCCTAAGAGGTTTCGCAAAGCTGATGTCGCTGACGTTCACATGGGTTTAGTAACTCCATTGCTCCCTCGAGGCTCCTTGTTAAGTTGTTGACTTGGTTAAGTTTTATTTCTAACTGGGAACTAAAATCCTCGCCCGCAAAGATGTAGTTTGCTGACAATCACAATTTGAAATAGATGATTTTTTACTTTTTAATTATAGTTTTGATTAAACATACAATTTGTATAACTAGATATAGATATTTTTGTGACTGTTTTTGTTATATTTGGAGTTGGATCACGTCATCAACATCAGTAGTACGATAGTCTATACCAGGGGTGACCAACTTGATTAGACATAAGATCTACTGTTTACCAACGAAATCCTGTGCGATCTACCAACGGTGACGGAACAGCGATTGAAAAGTGATACAAGATGATGCTGCAGTAGTTGGTAATTACGTTGCGCAGTCTGATCTTCTTATTTATATTTTTTGCTTTGCCACGATCGACTGTAGTAATAGTCGCGATCGACCGGTTGGCCACCCCTGGTCTATACCTTCTCATGCCTGGATGTCAAGTGGTAATGTGCTCGAGAAACTAGATCTTGGAAGCATATCGTATACCACTTTATAAGTAATGTATTGCCACCTGCTAAACCAATGCGTAGCTCTGTTTTTAAAACAACTAAGTGTAGCTATTTGTTATAGTTGTTTTGAAAACTATTTTGTATTTTTAAAAGCATATTGTGTGCTGGCTGGCTGCATGGTTTTGTTCCATTACCCAACAGTAGTCTCCTAATAACCCTCCAATTTTTCCTAGAAATTTCCCTCTTTCAGGGATCCTGTTCTATCCATCATTTGTTATAGTTGTTTTGAAAACTATAACTATTTGATATAATAAAATTGTTTGCTGCAATCAATAACGTTTTCAATTACGCGAATGCTACAAAACACCTGTCTTCGACTACTATAATGTAGGTTTTAGTTTTTGCATTTTATGCATCCATCTGGTACCTAGCACAGAACATTCCCGAGCCTTTTCTAGAGTGCACTTATTCAATTAAAATGATTTTTTTGTTTGCGAAGCTTGCTGTAATAATCTTCATGTAAGTAGGTATTTTTTGAATCATGTATTTTTAAAACCATATTTTGTATACCACTGCCGGGTGCTGGCTGGCTGCATGGTTTTGTTCCATTACCCAACAGTAGTCTCTTAATAGCCCTCTAATTTTTCCCTTAAATTTCCCTCTTTCAGGGATCCTGTTCTATCCCACTGCTGTGCAATTTGTTAGAACCTAAATGCTATAATTACACGACCACCTGTGTGCTACTAATAGTGAAGTAGCTATCTAATTAGTTGTAGAAGAAAAAAAAGTATACATATCTAGTTTACAATTAAATTAGCAAATTCATAGGATACCTGCTTAAATAAGTTTTGATGTTATGCACAGATTCACACAAAATGTAGCAGGTAATGAACTTCTAGTAAGAGTGAATCAAGGCTGGTTGGAAGGAGAAAAACTGGACTACGTTACTGGGGACGGGAAGTACTACAGTTTTAAAGGCATTCCGTACGCCCAACCACCTAACGGTACCCGGAGATTTAAGGTAATTAACTAATTAGGTCATGTATCCGGCTATCAAAAAAGTTAATTAGGAAAATAGTTTTAAAAATTTAAGTGTGTTAGACATAGTATTTCCAATAGTACAGTTCTAACAATTGTTCGTATTATAGTTCCTTCAATTAATAACTAGTAAAAGATTGTTTTAAATTCGAATTTGTACATGCCTAGATATCTATTTTCAGGCACCTCTGCCTCCTCTAACGTGGCCTGGAATAAGAAACGCCAAGCAGCATGGTTCAATATGCCCTCAATTCGACATTATAACTAACACTCTTATCCACGGCCAGGAAGATTGTTTGTTTCTCAATGTATATTCGCCAAATTTAAAGCCTTCTAAACGTTTGTCAGTAATGGTATTCATTCATGGAGGAGCATTTAAAAGTGGATCGGGAAATGTAGACATATACGGCCCAGACTTAATGGTGAGAAAAAATATGGTTGTCGTGACACTTAATTATAGATTAGACGCTTTAGGCTTTATTAGCTTTGGTACTAAAGAAGTTCCTGGAAACGCGGGACTGAAGGATCAAGTCGCGGCTTTGAAGTGGGTACAAAATAACATCAAATATTTTGGAGGCGATGCAAGCAAAGTCACTATCATGGGTCAGAGTGCTGGTAGTGCTTCCGTTGCGTTACATATTATTTCTCCGATGTCGAAAGGATTGTTTCAAAGGGCTATCGCATTAAGTGGATCGACATTTTGTGACTGGAGCTTGGCTTTTCATCCAGAAAGACGGGCCCTTGTTCTTGCTAAAATGCTTGGGTTTAAAAGCGAAGAGCGCGATGAGCTTCTCGAATTTCTACAATCTATTCCTTCAGATAAATTAGTGAACACAAGTCCCAACATCTTATCATTTGAAGATAACAACAATAACATTTTTAAAATGTATCAATTTGTACCTGTGATTGAAAAGTTTAATGAATCGGATAATTTTCTGCCGTATAATATTTTTAAAGAATTTGATCATATTAATGAAGTAGATATTTTGTTCGGACACACCAGCCAAGAAGTACTTACAGTAATAGAACTCATCGTGTCGAAGTATACTGAAGACTACAACAAGAAACCAGAGCTTTTTGTTCCTCGGAAACTTTTAAACCAGCTTGGGCCAAATCACATTTTGGAACTATCAGATATAATTCGAAAGCACTATTTCGGGAACAAAAGTGTTGATATTAATTCTATTGAAGAGTTCGTAACTTATTTGAATGATGCCTCATTCAGATATGATATTATAAGATACTTTTCGAGAATGCCTTCTGTTAAAAATACTGTAAGATATTTCTACCAGTTTTCGTGCATGTCCAGTAGAAATTTGTTTGGTCTACAAGGAGAAAAATATAACATATCTGGAGCTGCCCATATAGACGACCTACTTTATCTATTCGATCCGAAATTAGTGAATTTGACTGTGGCTAAAGGCAGTTTGGAATTCGAACTTGTAGATCTGGTCACTACACTTTTCACGGACTTTGCTAAATACGGGTGAGTTGTTAAGAAAACCTTTAAATTTTTGGTTTCCCTGTCAAGATTGAGAGAGAAACTAAATTATAATTTATTAAGCTTGGTTTTTATTCACCACAAATCAATGCTCTAAGCCTAGATTGGCTCTCATATAAACCTACAGGTACGTAGATGAACATATCTACTCAGATTTTGGGTGGTTACTAAAAACTAGTTTAACCAAGGTTGAGTCAAGTCTGTATCTCAACTATCTGAAGTTCATGACCTCACTTAGTTAAATAAAATTCAGGGCGGTCAGGGATTGACCTAAATATTTCTGTTTCAGCAATCCCACACACAATTACTCTGCTTTCAACATAACTTGGCCATTGTTTGACAACAAGACATTGCAGTACGTGGACATAGGAAATAGCTTGACTATAAAGAGTATTACTGCTGATGATAACGTCAACTTCTGGGAACAGCTGTATGCCTCCATTGGAACATACATTTTGTATGATGAAGATTTAGGTGATGCTGAGTGTAAAGCCACGTGAAGTTTTATTACTGAGTAAACATCTAATGATCAAGTATTTCAGTTTTCTTTTTTTTGTATAAAGCCCTAATTGCTTATTGTCGTCTTACTTTCGTGATCAGACAAGAATGACGCTTTTGATAATAATTTATCAAGTTCAAAATGTTCATAGATTTTTTCAAAATAAGTTGTGTTTTGAAAATTTTACCATTTTGACCAAATCTTTGTGAGAGCGGATGGAGCGAATGTTTTGATCATTCTTATATATTTCGATGCTCTATAATAGGTTACCTAGTTTAGTTTTATTTTAATTTAGGTTCTGAGTTTCTTATATTAAATTTAAAGTTATATTTGTTATTGTCGCAAATCATATTTTGATCAAGTTACAACTTGTCACTGATCTGCAAATTGTAAAAACATATGAAAATTTTAATTAGGTACGCGGGCTACTACAGAGGAATCGCCTTAATGTGAATCTGTTTTTCACATAACACCAGCATTATATACATATAATAGGAGTTTGTGTTATTAATAAACTGATCCTAGTCAACGGTTAATAAAATAGTTTAAAAAAACTTTGCTTTTTCTTCAATCTTTAGCATTCGACTTCTGGGATATAGTTAAACACCTAACATTCAAGGGGTGGGGTCACATCATCTTAGGGTTACACAAACTTACAATTAAATTCTTCTCTGAACTTAATTAGGCAGATTAAGGGGTAAAGTCACATGCAATGATGTTTTCCTTTACCAAAAGACCATTGGTCTTATGACCAGGTTATTCTTTTTACATATAAGCATATTAACAATCACGCGTGATAATAATGTAGGTACTCGTTAGTCGGGTAAAAGTTTGCAGTATGACAACACACCCCATTCGTTACGTCAACATTCTCTAACTTATGTGGCTACGCCAAACCTTAAGAGGCCTCTTACAGTCCACTAGCGCCGCCAATCGAAAAAATGTCATAACTCGTAAATAGAATCAAAAATACAAAATGTGGTCTGTAATTACTGTAGAAAAGGCAATGACGTAATTTTATAACACATTGTCAACACTTGAAATATAGCTGTTTAGCTAAATTGTGCATTCTAAACATAAACGGCCGTTTTTGTTACAAAAAAAAAAATTTAGCTAAACAGCTATATTTCAAGTGTGTTGACAATGTGTTTTTAATTACGTTATTGCCTTTTCTATAGTAATTACAGACCACATTTTGTATTTTTGATTGTATTTACGAGTTATGACATTTTTTCGATTGGCGGCGCTAGTGGACTGTAAGAGGCCCCTTAATCTAGAGCAGGGGTGGCCAACCGGTCGATCGCGATCGACCGGTCGATCGCGACTATTAGTCCAGTCGATCGTGGACCCATAGTATGTTGATAAAACATCATCAACTCAGACTTCCATTCCAAAGTATTAAGTAAATTAAATTTACTTATTTCATATCACATGAGATTGTTTTCTTAAATTTTAAGAAAACAATCTCATGTGATATGAAAAAGAACTCCTAAAACTGTTCAATAAAAAATACTACATGATTGTGTACTAATCTATGCTGTTTCATTTAAGATTTCAAGAAGTATGTAATTGGTAGATCGCACAGGGTTTCGTTAGTAAATAGTAGATCTAATGTCTAATCAAGTTGGCTACCCCTGATCTAGAGGATACTCTGTCCACAAGTAAAGTCTTGAAAAAAAAACTTAACAAAATTTTTGAAGTCATAGTTCCTACATTACATTTAATACATTAAAATATAATAGTACTTATTTATTGCAATTGAACCCTGAAAGTGTAGGTTTTTATTCTGTTTATGATAATTAAGAAAAATACAGAAAACGGTGAAATCTAAAAATTGCCACTGAAAGGCCGGAAATAACTTTTTGGTATTTCTAGTATGATTTCTGGGCTTTTGTGCCATTAGCGCAACATCTCAAAGATTTGGTGTTGTCAGTTAAAACTTAATTTGCATTAATTCAAATAAATTACAAATGGATTGATCATTATTTTGTAAACTTTTAGCATAAAGCAAACAATCTATTGTTAGACTTGCCATTTTTCACCTTGTTTTTCACTAGCGCTAAGACTGGCAAAGACAATGATATGTCTTCATCCATTTTTACCCGACTACGGCGAAGCCAAAAGGAGGGTTCCTTACGATTTTGACCGGTATGTATGTATGTATGTTTGTTTGTTCCCTCATGCATTACATGACAAATGAGATGTCGTTAGAAGTGTCTCAGTTGTCCGCTGGTTATAGGGTACGTGACGTGTCACCGAATTTAATATGGCGCCCTCTAGAGGAGGTTAGTCGTAACCGAAAAAAAAACGCAGAGTATCGACATAGGTATCAAATTAAAGGGTTTGATGAGCACATTATTGAAATATATATATACATTATATAGCTTTTACTAGTTAACCTGTTTCTAACAGTGTCAACATGATTATCAAATGAAAAGGCCACCTGCTCACCTGCGGTTGTTTCAAACATCTTTATTGGCATACGATCATGGCTATAACATAACTGTAACACGGAAGATATAAAAAGTAAAATATTATAAGTTGTCTATGTAATAAAAGATAAATATTTAAAAGTTTTGAATTTGAAAAAAATATCGGTCAAATGAATATTTTTCTTGTTTTATACTTTTCAGTGCACGATTTTTTCGTAGTCGAGTTCACAAACTAGTCTGGCTTATTTTTGGTTCTATAACGACCATAGACTAATATAACCTCTTTCTTTATCCGTCAAGCTTTGTAACACAAGGTGAATATCGTGTAAAATATTTCTAAATATCGCAAAATACGAATAAAAGTTAAAAATATTGTACGTAAATGCAAGTTTTAAAATTATTGTAGTGGTATTAATATCAGTTCCGGTTAATTCTTGCTTTTGTTAATCGAAATTGGAAATCCACGTGTTGTGGGCGATTGGCGGTGACCGAAGACTGATTTTGTTTCAGGCCCAAAAATGACGAACTCCAAAGGTTATCGTCGCGGAACCAGGGACTTGTTCGCCCGCAGATTCCGCACCCATGGAACCATCCCGCTTTCCACGTACATGAAAGTGTACAAAGTCGGCGACATCGTTGACGTCAGGGTAGGTTTTATTTCTACTAACAGTTATGTTCAATCTTGAAAATACATACACATTCATCCTTCATTAGTTTTTGTTAATAATACTAGGTGTGTATTTTGCAGTTGAAACAAAGGGAATAGAATATTTCTTTTTAGTGGTACCAGAACAGTTCATTTACAGTGATTTCCTAGAAGAAATAATTCCTTTTTTTATATCATGTCTTTCAGAACACTCCAGCTGGTATGCCTTATAATTTTTTACTAAGTTTTAAATGTTTTGTTATAGGGTAATGGTGCAGTTCAAAAGGGTATGCCCCACAAAGTCTACCACGGAAAGACTGGCCGTGTCTACAATGTCACACAACACGCTCTTGGCGTCATCGTGAACAAGCGTGTCCGCGGAAGGATCCTACCCAAGCGCATCAATGTCCGCGTTGAGCACGTCAAGCACTCCAAGTGCAGGCAGGATTTCCTCAAGAGGGTGAAGGAGAACGAGAGGCTCCTGGCTGAAGCTAAGGCTGCAGGCAAGATCGCCAACCTGAAGAGACAACCTGCTGGACCTAAGCCCGCTCATATTGTCAGTGGTACTGAGAAACCAGTGTTACTGGCTCCCATCCCCTATGAGTTTGTAGCTTAAAAATGATAATAAAAAGTATTTTTAAGGAAGCAAGTATTTTATTTACTCTCACAATATCTCGCTGTCATGAAAATATTGACATTAACTTAGTACTGTACATCCATTTTAATGTACAGTTAATATATTACTGTTTTGTTCATATTGTGAAATTATTTTAGCTTGGAATTGTTATAGTCGAACCATTTTCCATAATACATTAAAAAAAATAGGTTGAGGCTACCTACTGTATTTTATAATCGTTAGTTAAATCATTACTAGGATGAATATTCTACTGCTCACAGTAGTTGTAACCATCATCTTTTGCTGAATTTGACTGATTGTTGCTCAATAATCGGACCATGACTCAACTAGGTCTCAGAAGACTTGCTTAGCAGTAGGTACCTGCTACTAGTCAATAAATGGTAATAGACCAATGGTATCTAGTGATCGGAGTTATCCAACTTTCTATTGGCCAATTGTGCTCTCTAGGAATATCTCCTGTGTATTGTGGGAGTGTTTATAACCATAAACTCCCAGACCTAGGACTACTTAAATAACATACTCGTTGGTTCCGTTCGGGAATTGAATCTGCGACATGCGCCAATAGTGCAGTCTATTTTTTTTTTTTGGTTTTTGGATGTACCGATTTCCACCACTACTCTTGGATATGGTGAATAATATCACCAATCAGTTACGCTGGGGCCACACTAACGAGAAATGCCGTTAATTATCGCGATGATGGATGATTTTATGAACACAAGTCTATTATCGTGAAAATTAACGGCATTTCTCGTTAGTGTGGCCCCAGCATTATGGAATACTCAATGACAGACACGGTAAGGGATCTTGCCTACTAAGCGGCCATGAGCAAGACTTGTTGCACGACTAAGTGCTATCTTAAAGAAAACGAGTCGACCGGTTGGGTCGCCAATTTCTTTTTCTTAAGTTTTTGTCGTCAAACGACAAATCGTGATTGTGTTAGCGTAGTAAGTGTGGTCTATATTGGGTATTGTTAATAAAATACAATTCACGCGGAGAAAGATCACAACGTTTTATTTTGAAATGAAATATATTTACAACTGTATGACCGTTAAAAAGATGAATAATATATATAATCAATGATTGGAATTAAACAATTTTTCAATAATTATATGCCTTTTCAACTTTAACAAATGTGGCATGATAACATGATTTATTATAATCACTATCTTAAATAATTTAAATTACTAAAATTAATTGATTAAACTTAACAACTAGCATCTCTAGATTGATAAAATAATATATATCCTGTCTCTGAAGATTTCTGTATATCAGAAGTTAGGCCGTAGAAGTCTTCTATAGCGGAGGCATCAATTTTCTGTAAAGAGAAAACAAAGACTTAATAGAAAAAAAGGTAAGAAATCTGTTTTCACTGAAACTTCGACACAACGTGAGAATTGTATCTAATTCTAACTGAAATTATATTTAAGCATTCATTAGGTGTGGCAGTGTTTAAATGGCAATTGAATGGGTGAGACGGCTTCTATCCATTTCACTCCTATTCCAAATTAAAATAGTCATATTAATAAACAAACGCGAAAGTTTGTGAGATTCCATACAATCTATAGACAAAGACATGTATGTATCTGGAAGTTTGTTTATCAAACATGCAATACCACTGAACAGATTTGGATGTTTGGCCAAAGATAGTTTACAACCTGGATGGACTTCATCCCATAGACAACAACCTATATCTTTGGAGGCCAGACTTGACCTAAAGGTCTTAGTTACCAGGTCATAAAATCACAAAAAAAAGGAGGCCAGACCATAGACAAGGTTGACTTTCATAATGTCCACACTAAAAAAAGTACAAAATGGATACTCACATCTACCATATCATCATCAAATAACAACCAGAAGCCGTGACTCTTCACAATACTGATGTAGTGTCCCCGATTGGGGCCAGAGCCACAGTGCACCACTACTGCCACCAAGTCGTACAACCTGTCTGGGTTCACCGCGTCGTCGGACTGTAAGGGAAAATGCTATAACATATGTATTCAGTTGAACTGTTAGACTTGATTGATTTAAATATTTGAGGATAAGTAAGTTACGAATTCGTTTTTAAGATAACATTGATTAAGCTATCATCAAATACCAATTAATAGATTAGATTTTTGAAAAACTTGTTCATACATTTGCTTATTTTGGGAAATAGGAAAAATTAATAATGTCCCAACAAGCAAGTCAAACAATATCAGACGAGACTGGTCCAAAGATAGTACCTTGGGGAATCCATTATGCTATAAGTATTTAGCATTAAAAACCAGTTCATAGGCATGGTTTTGTTGAAGTTTTAGTAAGAGTACAGGATTTTATTAAAAGTCAGATATGTTTAATTATATGTTTTGGATATGTTTGATACACAGATGGGAAAGAAGTAGGTAAATAGTTGACAGAGAGAGATAAAACAATAAAATGGTAGTAAAATAGTGATCTATGAAACTTACTGTATTAAACAACCTCAGTTCCAGAGGAAAAACAACTCTATGGGACACCTTGATATGCCTATTATATTGTTCCATATACTTGAATCTCTTAAGGTGTAAAGCTAATATGAGTGGCAGTTTCTTTACTCTCATACGTTTCTGGGCTTCTTGATAGCTGCTGCAGTTGTCACATTTAAATTTGTTGTCGTTACATAGCGTTTCTGTGTCGCTAAAGCATTTTAAACAATGTGTTATGCTTGTGTTTTGACCAACGTCGACCTGGAATAAGGTAAAAATATTGTCGTGAGCATATCTGAACAGTTGGGGAGTTGTTTGCACTATTTCTTCCCAGCTAACACATAAAGAAGAGGTGAAGGGCGTGCCATTTGGGGGACGGCTATCTCATTTATTTAAGGACTTAATGCCTCAGGCATTCTCTACCAGTCTCTACCTCTAGAATAAGGGGCCGTTCAAGTATTACGTAAGCAGATTTATTACAATTATGTACCCCTTGTCAGCAAAAGTAAGCAAAGCTCTTACCCCCTCCTCTATGCTTACGTAAACATTTTTCAATTATTGTATTGTTTTTGCCTAAACGTATGCATTATTTGCGGAAATCCCCGAAAATGCGTTTCGTTTTCAAGCAAAGATTATGTGGGGGTTGCCCCCCCACCCCCCCATAGTGCTTACGTAATACTTGAACGACCCCTAAGACATATATTTTTTTTACAATTTTAATGTTCAAAAGTGTTTATTCCGTATAACGGTGGCCGTAATTATATCAGCACCGCACGCGCCTCTTTCCTTCAATATTCGGATGTTGACAGAATTTTCTGATTTCATAAGACGAATTTTGAAATATGGCGCGTACGGCTCGTGCAGTGCTGATAAATGTGCGATCAGGTTGATATCGTGGTTTTCTGAATTCTGGCGAATATTCGCTAACGATTTAAAAAAAAAACACATGTATGAAAAATCTAAATTCTAAAGACTCAGCGCCGCAGAA
Source organism: Agrotis puta (assembly GCA_943136025.2). Lineage (NCBI taxonomy): Eukaryota > Metazoa > Arthropoda > Insecta > Lepidoptera > Noctuidae > Agrotis > Agrotis puta. The sequence goes on along the minus strand of OW964176.2, from coordinate 3,449,082 downwards.
GCGCCTAAAAACGGTTTGTCTTTAGTCAATCTTCATCTTATTTTTTAGAGCACAAAGTTGAATTTCTATTAGGTACAAGCTCGTCGACGAGCTCATCGTAGTCTTTTAGAGCATGGCTGGGTCTGGGTAGATCCCGAAATCACTGTCGCAAATTAGTTTGGTGAAAGTCAATTCAGTATGAGTTAATCAACTATCTGATGTAAATTACTTAATGGGATAGTTTAGTTTTTAATCGGCATTACCTAAGTCTGATGTCGTGTTTTGTATTGAAACACGCTATGATAAGTTCCGGCACGCGATATCAATAGATACAACAATAATTAGGCTTAATTAGTTATAACTACCTATGTATAAGAAACGTCAGATATGATCAAACAGTTCGATAGATATTCGTCAATTTTTAAAGAAGTTAAATGCTTTTTAGGGTTCCGTACGTCTGAATACAAAAACGGAACCCTTATAGGATCACTCGTGTGTCTGTCCGTCCGTCGCTTACAGTCAATTATCTCCGAATCTATTAGACCGATTAAGTTGAAATTTGGTACACATATCAATTCCTGTGACCCAAACACAGAGGTGTGACGTGAGCAGATGAAATCTGTATATGGGGGGTCATTTTTGGGGGGGAAGGGGAAAATTAAAAAAAAAAATTCTGAAAACTGCATCGTGTGGCATATCAAATGAAAGGTCTTGTTGAGAAGATCTTAAATGTATTTTTTTTGTAATTTTAAAATGAATAGTTTCCAAGTTATTCAAGAAAATAGACGAAAATTGACCATTCCCCCCCCCCCTTATCTCCGAAACAACTGAACCTAAAATTTTGAAAAAAAATACAGAAATTAGTTTTCTCCTTATAGATTATAGGAAAACCTATAAGAAGTCCATGATATTAAAATAACATGGTAAATCACTCAATAATGTGCGTACCAACTTACATTTTTTTTTTAATACGTCATAAATCGTAAACCGCAATTTATCTTTCAAAGTTACAACCAACTTTTATATAATGTTACTTGCTGCTACGGAACCCTTTAAAGGCGAGTCCGACTCGCACTTGGCCGGTTTTTTTTTCCGTAAATCAGCGCAAAAATTAGCATTTAGTGCATACTTTTTCTCTCAAACATGTTTACTGTCACCTTTCTAATTTAGTTCTATTTTATTTAAATACACTTTATCAACGTTAAAAAGACGACGAATTGTCCTGCTTCCCCAAGCACTCCCATGGTAATCATTCCTATCTTACGATAAAACACTGTTGTGTGGCAAAATCATCAGTTCCAGATGCCAGCACATCAACCTACCCTAAGCTGTCTTTCTTCATTAGAATTTCAACTTTATCACAAAAAAAGAAGGTTCATATTTGATTGAGAAAATTTGAAAAAAATAGAAGTTTTTAAATGTACAGTTACAATGTGGTAGAAAAAGTCATCATCATCATCAGCCAGAAGATGTCTACAACTGAACATAGGCCCCTGAGACCACCACATCCGACGACAATCTATCGGTTGGCCGCGATCACCTAGTCGGTCCTCTTAGTGGCAGGCCTGCCTACCCCGTCTTCATAAAAAAAGAATTCATTACCTGTAAATCAAAAAAATGCTCGTCCTTGCTGCTAACAGTCTCACAGTTGAGGCACCGTGTCTCGCTAGTGAGCGTGCCTTGGAATATCTCGTGGACCCACGTGGGCTCTGCGTTCTGTGGCGCGGTACCGTTGCACGTGACGTTCTCGCCAGACGCATTCTTTTGTACTTTCAGTGTGCTTTGATTGCGTTCAGCTGAAAAGGGTTTACCATTTTTTGAGTACATGAGAGACGTAAATTGTGTAATGATCTAGTTGTCCGAGACAGATAAGATACCAATCGGAAAAAAAAATACGCGTGTGTTAGAAATTTTAACTTTTAAGTTTCTTTAAAGTGAGTCTACTCAGTCGTAACTCGCCGTCATCGCGATTTCGTTTGCGGAATGAGTTAAACATCTGCTTCTTCACTTGGTCAGGAGAGCTCATTAGATAAGCTCATTAATCTCTACAATGACAATATGAACAATGATAATTGAAGCAATTTTGAGTAAGATTTACTTCGACTGAAACGCTATAAAATGCTATAATTTTTTAATAGAAACATACAATAATCTTCAGAAATGTTAAATAAATAACAACTATAGCTTTTGTTGGGAACAGATTCTAATTGGACAAATAAGACTAAATATCTGTTCAAATTAATGTTACTTTAGTCTATTTCAAAGAATATTTGTTACTTTAGTCTATTTTTTAAGATAAATGTTTGTTTTGGCAAAGCCAATGAGTCAATTAAATGAACTCAACAGCTTTAATGAAATTAAATTGTTACTTACCTAAAATAATTTCATTTATGTGGTTGATTAGAAAATTTAGGAATTCATGGGCATCTTGTTGCATATAATTATCAAATTCCTCTGTAACAGAAAAAATAAATAGGCACACACATTTAGATATTATGACAAAAAGATATTCAGTTAACATTCAAAGAATACAAAACATAACAAAAAAATAATATTGTTGTAAAGTTCTACAGATGAAAAGAAGATGGATAATGGTGGTAAATGAAAATATAAAAAAAAACTGTGTTCAGCCTGGCCTCAGTAGCAAAGGGCAAAGGGCTGGATTATATTAAGCATTTAAGAAATGCTTAAATACATACAAAAAGAATTTGGAATCATAACCATATCTTACCTTTTTCTTTTCTCAACCTAGCAATAAACTTCTTAGGCGCTATGGAACCTACTTTCTTCTTCTGTGTAGCAATGCTATAAAATAAATCTGCGAGGCATGTCAGAAGAGTTTCCTTTGTTCTCTTATTCTTTGCCTTATATTCTAGAACTTTCTCTCTGAATGGGCGACAAAAATACAATGCTTGCAACACTGAGTTACTATAACATGTATTGCCAAACTGAAAAAAAAATAATAGATTTTAATATTTTTTTTTATGGTTTTTACTATTTGTATAGCATTCATTTATACATTTTTTTGGCATGTTATTGGATTATTCAATAATTAGAGTGGTTATTACATTAATTGACTTTTCATGTGGTTAATGTACAGACACTACTGCACATCAACCTACACTAATCTGTCAAACTTTAATAGATTTTCAACCTTATCACAATAGTGGAATGTTCGATCGGTAAAAAATGACAGATTCGGGTAGGTTGACTTGCTGGCATCTGTACAACCTCAAAACTTCATATTTTTCTATTAGAATCTTATAGTGACTGGACATCTGCTACTGTGTGAATCTAATCATTGTAAGAAAATGATAATATTGATAAGAGCTTCTTATCTCATTCACACACATCAAATTCCTTATTACTAACCGAGGACATTAGAAATCTGCTCAGTTAAAATATTTGAAGAGGTACTTAATAAATTAAACTCTATGAAGGTTGTGTGTACTTGGAACATGTTATAATATTTTTTTGCAATGATGACTAATCTTTTAAAACACGGAAATGTAACTACTTACCTTATTCTATAAATAAACTTAAAATGTTATTTTCTAATATTACTAATGGCTTGGAAAACAGTACATAGACAACTTACATTCACTAAACCAAAATAATGTTCATTCGGTGGGAATTGCTCTGACCCGATATCTCTTTCTAGTTGTGATATATTTGCGCCCTGAAATGAAGATGAATGAACCACATAATTTATAAATCCATTAAAAATGCCGACTTACAGGCGACGTTGCAATTTCACTAGTTTTACTTTCATCTTTGCCCACTTCGAAAACATGCCTTCAAACCCAATACCTTAATCCATTCCTAAACTTTTGATCGTAATTAGCTGATTAATTAACATATAATTAAACATGCATTTCTCTCACCATTCTATGTTGGAAATTAAGGCCGAGATCCTGACATATTGACATTTGCAATTCTGTTTTAGCAACTTATACACTGAATATACTGTTGTCGCGGCCGATTATTTGTAATTCACAAATGCGCTGCTTTTATTTCTAGTAACATAATTGGAATTTCTTTTGGAAATGGGCAAAATAAGCACAACAGTTACGATTATGACATAACCACAGACAAGCAAAGATTATAGACTAGAAAAAACAGCAGTCAAAATCAAAGACTACAATTTTGAGGATCCAGTAGATTTTGGCCATTTGCTCACAACAGTTCTTCAGCAATACGGAAAGTATCAATTATTTAAAAAAATATAAGCTTAACGTTATTCCAGCCACTCCAGCTTAGTTATTAAGTTTTCTAGATAATACCGGCAAACGGTCATTCTCATGCTTCAGCTTCGATTACTAATGTCGTTATTAATGATTGAAGTGCCTCAGCTAGTAATAATTAGAAAGTAAGTACTACTACTATTCTCAACTATAGAATCCCATACTCTGTGATACATCTTCGTTAAGCGGAACTGATAGGCACATGACTTACTTTACTACAATAATTTGCTATCGATTGATGAAAATAATCACTCGTGACACAATAGTGTATGGCATTCTGGGCAATATCGATGTAAATAAAAATACCTTGCAGCCAGCAGCTTTTTTATAAATGGCAATATTACTTTTGAAACTTGACAGTTCCGTCCTAAAACCAAAAAATATAATAAAGTTTTGAAAGTAACAGTGAAATAAAAATCAAATGCCTCAAATAGTCTTACAAAAACAAAAATATTGCCAATTACTATACTTAGCAACAAATTCTTCTAAAATTTTACTTAAAATTACTGGCGCTTTATTGACGCTCTGTTTTTAAAGTTTTGTAATTGAAATGAATGACACTTGCTTAGGTTTCGGAACGCACGCGATACGCCAAAACACAGCATCCTCGCTCGCGGTTTACCTCCCTCCTGCCTCCTCCGTCCGCCGGTTTCGTCTCTCCCGCGATTCTGATTTCAGTTCCGATTCATCCCGATTGTGTTATCTTCCCGGGAACGAGGAAGTTTACGTGGTCGTGTTGACGTGGCCGTATCCAACGGGTAACTATTTTAACGCTTAGTTATTCAAGTAGAATTGTTCATTGAAATAGGTAATGCAATTGAGTGATTAGAATTTAATTATAGAAAACTTATTAGGATTTGTGTTGTGCTTGTATTGTGATTCAAATAGAACGTTAGTAAATGGCATTGTATTTTTTTTAGATCGAAATGCTGAGATCACTGTTCGTTGCATTGGCCGTTTCGGCCGTATTTGCCGGGGTGCCGACTCCTGAAGAAACAAAGCGGCTTATGGACCGACTCTCGGAGTCCGAACATTTTAAAAACGAGCACCATAATAAGCAGTTTGATCATGATGCCTTTTTAGGTGAAGATCAGGCGAAGACGTTTGACCAGCTGCCTCCTGAAGAAAGTAAAAGGAGATTAGGGTGAGTTTATACAAGTTAACTTATTCTCCTTTTATTTATAGAACATTTAGATTGTTTTGTGTTCTTGTTCCATGTTTATGGAGAGATATTTGGCCAGCTATCAACAAAAAATGTAATAAAAAAACAAATGATGTTATCAATTTCTTTCATGAAATACGTTTTATTCCCTTGTTCCCAATTGCAAAATTGAAGGTGTAATTTACATCTTTACCTCACCTTAACAAGTGAGATCTTTATCTTAAAGTTCCAGTAAGTTCTAGTTAAACAGATCTTCCAATTTCCTGCATCTCAAAGATTATCTCAGTGTGTCAATGATCTCACCCACACATACAAAGTGGGTTAGTTTAACTAGCAGATAACAATTCAGACTATCTGTGTATACAGTCTAGTTATTTTTAAAACTATGATACAGTACCTAAAATGTAGGCTTGTTTAAAAAAGTTTTTTTTTATTATTTAAATGAGACTAGTTTTGTGTTTTATTAAAGAATAAGAAGAACAACATAATGTCTGATCTCACCAAAATACACCCACATTTCTCTTGTTATGTTTTTTTAAGTGCCATGTACTAAGGGACACAAATCAATACTTTATGACTGCTACTTAGGTATTCTTGATGGAAATCCTATAAACACTAACTACTATACTAAATTGTCCAACCTGACAATTGAACCGAGGGTTGCACAGCTGAAGTTGAGTTTGCAACCACTGGACAAATGAAGCAATCAGAATAAGAAAAACTTAAAATCTGATTATTTGTTTCGGGGGCTTACTAAGGGGTTATGTATGACCCAGTAAGTGGGTTGTTTAAAATACTTGTACCTCAACATTATTGGGAAAAGGCTAAGCAGATGATTTGTTGTGCTTTAAAGTGGTTTTTCATTACTGCTAAGCTTCATTATACTGCTGGAAAAAAGCTTGTCCCCATGTCATTAGTTCTAAAAACAGAGCATGGTTTAATTTTCATCAAAAAATTCAACCGTTATTGAAATTGTTAGGATTAATAAATTAATTATGCTCAGCTTATTAGTTGGTAATTCTTTTCTTCATTAATTCTTTTGTTTTATGTGTGTGTAATTCTTTCAGGCAATTAAATTGAGCAATGTTCTCTTATCAGATTTCAATTTACAGAGAGTGTGGATTTCTGAACAACTACTAAAAGTCCTTTTTCAATATCTGTATATATGTAAATCTTCTATAATATAAAAAATGACTCGCTGAATGTGTTGCTAAGTGCAAATCTCGAGAGCAGCTGGACCGATTCCGCTAATTCTTGTTTTATAAAATTCATTGAAGTACGAGGATGGTTCTTATGGAGCGAAAATTTTTAAAAATTGCCTGAATAAGTCTAAAAACCACACTTTTCTATATTCCCATACAAAAGATTCGTAATCATTAAAAGTCAATTTGATCTTTAATATCATACCATAAATTTTAAATATGAGTGGAGGGGTTCCGGGAAGGCAAAACAATTGAGTGATGTTGTAGGCGGTATGAAGTTGGGCCAGCTAGTTAAGTATAAAAAACTTATTTGAAATTTTAAATGGTGTTATAACACGGTATTATTTGATCTGTCTATTGCGACGGGACTGCATTGCTCATTCAAAGAAAAATGCTGAAATTGTGTATGACAAAATGTTATTTGAGTATATGTATCAGGTAAATAACATGCAGGCAGAAATTACTAAAGAATGTGCACACATTCATGATAATAATTTTATATACATACAAGATCTTAATTAAAATACAGTACATAAAAAGTTCATCTATCACAGAGTTCACTGACCCCTTTATCAAGCGCGACAGTGAATAATTTGATTAATTATTTCTAGAATAATCGTGGACAAAATCGACGGAGACAAGGACGGCTTTGTTTCATTAGTGGAACTGAAGGACTGGATCCGGTACACCCAGAAGCGGTACATCAGTGAGGATGTTGACCGGCATTGGAGACAGCACAACCCTAACAATGATGACACTATTCCTTGGGAGGTGAGATTATTTACTTGTACCAAAAAGTCGTGATTTTCAAGATCAAGAGTTCGCTAATGGTTAAAATTTTGAATAAAGCTAATTTTGATATGGCAAAACGAAAGCACGCGGCATATCGAGGGGTAGGCAATAACTGCAGCCATGGTGAGATAACGAAAGAACAATCGCTTTATCAACAGGCAACTTATCATGTCGCTTTTTTTAAACATACCATTGTTGATACGCCCCATTTTATCTGTCAATACCATGGCCACCCATGACCCATTGAATTATCATATTCAGTTAGTTCGCATACCATTGGCGATTTATTTCGGTCACTTACATGAAAACAAATAAATTTAAAACTAAATTACAATTAACTAAATAAGAACAAATATATTTATTTCAATTACAAGACATGTATGATCAGATGTATAATGCAGGATGTCCGTACCTCGGAATGCATGTAAAGCAGTAAACGTTGTGTTTCAAGCGCGCCTCAAGGAGTGTCAGCATAGTGACGGAGTCCCCGGTAAAGGGCCAAAGCCTGCCGGGATCGCGGGACTCTCGAATTACCGTGACCCCGGTACGTAAAGGGCTGTTGAAGGACACCGTGGATTTTAGTCAGTACGAGTCTGACAGTCCCTCCCGCTCTGCCCTGGGTGGGAGGACTCTTGTGATGATATTACCACGTAAAAAAAAATAGCCGTAAAGGTCCCGGTTCTCATTTATAGATCTTTGACAATCGTTACTTTTACTCCGACCCTCGACAGTCTGACAACCAGTCTTACCAATGGGTATCGTATTCAGTGCCGTAACTAGCCTTTTGTGCGCTTAGTGCGAGCTGCTTTAATTGTGTCCTAGTCTGGTAATTTCGGAGTCCCTCCAGGATCTGCCCCCTGGTGGTGCCTGGCCACAGTTAGCACACCCCTATTTTACACTGGTACTGCTGGCACTGATCGTAACGCCCAGTTACTGGATTTATTAATTTATTATTTATAGTTGAGAAAAGTCCATGCAGATGATGATGTATGACCGGATGTATATAAACTAAGTAAAAGCATATTTCTGCATATCCCCTTGGAAAAAAGTCCCTAGTTTATAGTACAATACAGACATAATTAAATAAATCTTTTCTTTTTATAGTCATACAGAAAGAATGTATACGGCTTTATGGATGAGATGGACCCCAAAGAATTTAAAATGCCTAACAGTGAAGGCTTCACTTACAGCAACTTGCTGAAGAGGGACCGCAGGAGATGGACCTATGCTGGTAAGTAGTATATTTGTGATAAAATTAAATAAAATATTTTCACAAACATTCATTTATTCTTCTTTTTGATATACTTTTTATACATTTTTAAATATTTGTTACAACAAAAGTGTATAAAAATATAATCTATTTATATGTAAAAAACAATGCCACTTTTCGTTGTAATTTTATAACTTAGAACGGTCTCACCTATCCAAACCAAATGTTTAGGCTTTGTTCGGACTATTTAGTAGATGGTCTATGTGAAGTTTGCACAAAATCGGTCGAGCGGTTCTTCATTTATCACATTTTTTTGTAACAAATGATGTAGTAGTAGTAGTATTAGTAGTGTAGTAGTACTGATTCTGTGGCGCTACGAAGTTCGCTAGGTCGAAGGTCAGCTAGTAAAATATAAAAAATAGTAGCCCACTAGCATTGAGAATAGGGTTTAATTTTTTGAATAAATGTCATTGACTCATTCTTTCTAAATCGTAGGCCAGACAGAAGAGACGTATCAGGAATGCGTCGCGGACAGGCGCAGACTTAAAATTGTTGCGCCCGCGACCCGACTCTGTATGTTTTGCGTCGCGACGCTTTTTTTTTAGCGTGGTAAAATCATTAAATGAGTCCTCCCACTCAGGGCACGGCGGGAGGGAATGTCAGACTTGTACTGACTAAAATCCACGGTGTCCTTCACTAGCCCTTTACGTACCGGGGTCACGGTAATTCGTAAGTCCCGCGACCCCGGCAGGCTTTGGCCTTCTACAGGCCCCGTCACTATGTTGACACTCCTTGAGGCGGGCGTGGAACACAACGCGCTGTCGACCCGGGCATGGTCCATGGTCGGACAGCGAGTCGCCCATTACTCGCCGCCCTCATGCCCGCGGCGTCGCGACGCTTATATACATTTTGTATGTTTTGCGTTGCGACGCTTCTATACATTTTGTATGAAAGGGATGCTGTAGAGACCAATGTCCGCGCCCCGTCTGCGTCTTACGTCTTCGTCGTCTTCTCTGATTACAGTAAAGACAAAATATCGGTGGAATAACGCGACATAAAGTCTAAACATAACAAGGTTCAGGCAGAAACCGTCGACGAGAGGTTTTCCTATTCCCTTTTCGTTCTTCAAATTATTTACTCCATTCTTATAGCTACGTTTTGACTCAAACAGTTACTATGTCGTAGGTGTATAGTACTCTATTACGTAAAGTAACAAACAAAAGCGGCATTATATGACCTACTTTACCTACTTATTGTTCTATTGGAAGTTATAAGTCAATTGAAGGAAATGGGTCATTGTTGGTACTGTAGGCGGTAAACTAAGAATCGCAATCGTAATTGTAACTGGATGATTAATGGTATAGCAATCTATACTTGACTACTGAAGAGTTTTTTTCTTTGTTTGTTTGGTTGTATGCGCTTATCTCAGGAACTGCTGGTACGAATTCAAAATTTCTTTGTGTGTTAGATTGTCGATTTATCGAGGAAGCCTGTAAACTATATAACATGACGCTACAACCAAAAGGAAGCAGAGCAGCGGCGGTGAAACCGAGGGGAATAGCTAGTTACATTATGTGGAATGAAGTCGTTGATATTAGCTCAAGTATAGTTTGTAAAGAATATACTGAGTACCTATGATAAAACTTTCGCTGACTCGGACAAACCAAACGAAATATCTTTGTTTTCAGTAGTTGGAATATTTATTGGATAAAAGAAGCAATTAAAACCGTATTTGCTTTCATTCACGCCTTGTTTTGTCTTTAGTTGACAAATTAAGTTTAAACATTTTCATATTTTTAAAATTTTCAGACGCCGATGAAAATGACGCGTTGAATCGCACGGAATTCGCTGCCTTCCTTCACCCGGAGGACCACTCTGAAATGAGGGATGTTGTGGTGCTTGAGACCATGGAGGACATTGATAAAGATCAGGTAATAACCACATGCATGCATATATCCACTGGAAATTAATAATGTATCTCAGTTGATAGCTTTGGTTGGATTATTTTCTGTCACCAATCCAAAACCGAATTGACCTATCTGAGTCTTTAGATGTCCAATCAGAAGCATCCGTCAAAAACAAAGGAACAGGATTTGGATTAAACATTATTATTTGAATGTAGAATAGTAGATACAGCAAATACCCATTTTACATTTAGTTAAGCAAAACATTCGCTGATGTAGCGAATTTTATATGAAGTTTTTCAAAGCATAATACGTCAAATCAATAAGATATATTCTATTGTTATATTGTGATCTTTTGGCAGCAGATATAAATATAAATTACTAAACCATTCAATAAGATTATATGGTTCCCTGAAGATATAAAACTAAAATATTTTCCACCATGTTGCAGGACGGCAAGGTGTCCTTGGACGAGTACATCGGAGACATGTACAAGCCCGAAGACGGCGAGGATGAAGACGAGCCCGACTGGGTCAAGCAGGAGAGGGAACAGTTCAATGGTTACAGGTCAGTCCATAGTACTGTTTCATCTTATCTTATTATCTATATATAAAAGGAGAACTGACTGACTGACATATCAACGTACAGCCGAAACTACTGGGGCTAGGAATGTGAAATTTTGCACACGGCTTCCTATTATAATGTAGGGGAGCACTAAGAAGGGGTTTTTGGAAATTTAACCTTTAAGGGGGTGAAAAGGGGGAATTTGGAAAGTACGTAACCCACGCGGACGAAGTCGCGGGAAAAGTGCTAGTCTTATTAATATTATAAACGCGAAATTTTGTGAGAATGGATGGATTTTTGAGACTATACTACAAAACGTACTGAACGGGTTTGGATGATATTTGGTATATTATCAGGATCGATCCCAGGTTCCCGGGGGATAAATTTCGAGTTACATGCGAGTGAAACCGTTGGCAACAGTTACTTTAAATAAATAAATAAATAAATATTCCACAACTATCACACAACGCCATCTAGTCCCAAGCTAAGCAGAGCTTGTGTTATGGGTACTAGACAACTGATAAACATACTTATATATTTCTAAATACATACATATTATAGATAAATTACACCCAGACACAGAACAAATGATCGTGCTCATCACACAAACATTTGTCCTGGGTGGGAATCGAACCCACGACCTCCGGCATAGCAGTCAGGGTCACTAACCACTAGACCAACAGGCTTGTCAAACGATAAAACTAGTTCATATTGTCAGTTACTTTGCGGAAATCCGGGCCAATAAATTTCAAAGCAATATATTTAAACCTGGAACTGAATTCGCAGAAAGATGCAGAAGAAATGATTTAATGCGATGAGCGCTTCCAAATATTCAATGTGCACTACAAAAGAGTGGCATTACCTGCGTTTTTGTCTCCAATGCATACAACCCGAATCTCCTCAAATTTAGACTGCAAAAGCTTTCTCCTGGGTAAGCTCACTCCATCGTTCATTTTGTCTCGTCACCTCTGACTTAAAGGTCAAGACCAAACCTATCACAAATAATACAAAAAAAAACAGGTTTTATGTGACGTTTTCCTTTGTAACAGTGAAACAGGTAACCCCCTTTTTTTAATGTGGTAAAATCATCATATGAGTCCTCCTACCCAGGGCAGAGCGGGAGGGACTGTCAGACTCGTACTGACTAAAATCCGTGGTGTCCTTCAATAGTCCTTTACGTACCGAGGTCACGGTAATTCGTGAGTACCGCGACCCCGGCAGGCTTTGGCCCTCTACAGGGGGCCCCGTCACTATGCTGACACTCCTTGAGGCGTACGTGGAACACAACGCGCCTTCGACCTGGGCATGGTCCATGTTCGGACAGCGAGTTGCCCAAACAGATAACACCTAGCACAATATTCTATACATTTAAAGAATCACCTCGCAAAATTCAAAAAGTTCCCAATTCCTAGTTTAATTGTCTTTCGCAATAACCCAGTCATTCACATTGTTACACAAATCATGTCAATAAGCAGGCATCGGACACCGCTACCACAATAATATCAATTTAAGTTCATTGAATGTATTGACACTGAACAATATAGTCGACCTGATAGTTGACATGCATTTTTGTTTGATCTGTTTATCTGATGGCACTGAAGACTTGTGTTCAAAGATAGATAAGTTAGGTAGATAGACTCTCTAGGACAAACTCTCAGATCTGGAACAACAACTTTTAGATCATACAATTTTTGGTCCGTTCACGAATCGAACCCTCGACACGTGGTGCAGCAACCAGCCACTGCGCCAACCAACACGTTATGTTATATCCACTAATGCAGTGGTTTTAAACTATAGATTCCGACTGCCAATCTAAAATGTAAAATCTTTATAAAACGGAAGAATTGTTTTTTTTTTCAGTAATGTTGTAACAATCTATACTTTTCGGTAGAAGCAGTATTATATCGGTAGAAAATGGGTAGGTTCGAGACCACCATACAAATGTCACAGTGTAGGCAACAAAATACATTAATTATTCAAGTAATTCATTTTCTATGGTTAAGGACCTACACGATAAGCGTTCAGATAAGATTTAAGTCTGTTGGCGTGTTGTTTGGAGAAACGATTTTTTTTTATAGTAATAATAGGATATTAATTAATAAATGTTGCGCTTCTTTTAAGTCCAAAAACCTATAAAAGCGACCTAATTACCAGTTTTACCAAATTGTTTCGTTTAAATCTAAACCTGTCCTCTCCCAGGATGCCCTAAGTCGAGTTGAGTAGCCCATACGAGATGCCCGTTTGCAGTCGCGCTATTTTTAGGCAATGCCAACCATGCCCATGGCCTTATACCCAAGGCACCCAAAAAATGGTATGGTTATTACTAAATATACTATTACTATGGTTATACTCCTCTTAAGTAGACCTGTGAAATGCCATTATCAAAAAAAGCTTCACCAAAATCGGTCGCAGAAACGAAATAGGGTATTTAAAATTTATGCTCATTTTTACTGCCGCTAAGCAATCCAATGAATCATGACTAAGCAACACAATATTTCAACAGAGACACAAACAAGGACGGATTCATGGACGAGGGCGAGGTCAAAGACTGGATCGCACCTCCCGAGTTCGACCACGCTGAAGCAGAGGCAAGGCATCTAGTCTTCGAAGCCGATACGGATGCTGACGAAAAACTGACTAAACAAGAAATTTTGGAGAAATACGACCTCTTTGTCGGCTCTCAAGCGACTGACTTCGGCGAAGCGCTCGCCCGCCATGATGAATTTTAATTTAAGAAACAGTTTTACTCAGAAACGTTGTTTGGGCTTGAATTTCTGTTACGCTGTACTCGGTCGCGCGTACGAATATATATTGTGTAATAGCACCATACAGCCACGCTGAAGTGAGCGTGTACGACGTCACTTTTTCTCACTAAAATACGCGACCGACCGTACGCTACGTAAGTCAACGTAACAAAAATTCAAACCTTAAAGTTAAGTGTTGATGTAAATCTCAGCTATGTAGTTCAAAGTCTTCCAGTCTTCCTGCGAGGAAAAGTATTGGGGAAAACAAATGAACCGATAATGCACTGAGTTGCCAATTTGTGGAGCTTTTGTCTATTTATGATATTTTTTGCGTCTGTTTAATAAAAAAAAAATGTCTCGATAATACCTTTTCTCTCTGAAAGACTCTAATCATTTCAGAAAAAATATAACTAGCAGCTAAAATATATAGTTAAGAATAAACAATTATATTTTTTTTGAGAGTAAACATAATATGTGATAAAAATGTTCTGACGCTAACACTTACACTTTATTGAAAGATTTTAAAAAAAACCTGTACATTATAGAATGCAAATTGTTTTTGCATATGGCCTAACCTTTATTTTAAATTAAATGGACTTTTTCGCCATTTATAAAATTTAAGAATCTCTGTGTGGCATTACTATTTTTATCAAATAACTTAGATTGTAAGTATCTTAGTTTCTAATAACAAAACCAAAGTTTCCAGTGAAAAATAATCAAAAAATCATTATATCTCAAAAATTTATTCCATTTAAATATTTTTCATTTAGTTTATTTACGTATATTATTGCATTTATTAAATATAACAGTTTTTATTGTAATAGGTTTTTCTAGATATTGTGTAGAGGAAATGCAGATATCTCGAATTTTGTGGTATTTAAATTTGGAACGAATCTCTTATTGAGCCAGAAACGTTCGTTTTTTTTTTAAATAACTGAATGGGTGTTGACAATAATTTTGTAGCAATAAAAGCATTGCATTTCTTCTACCCTCTATAATAAGTGATTGGTACTTACTAAACATTTTAAGGAAATATATGTATGTATGTTGTTTGCTACGTGTATCGCTATAAATGTATTTTTAACTTTATCGATTTCGTAAAGTTCATCTGCCAAGTACAATAATGTATTAACTATGTAACGACAGCTTATATTCTAATGAATTAAATATTTTTTTCGACTACCCTCGATGTTTTTCTATGCGATTGCCTCCTGTTCTACACTAATTTACTTATCCTCGTAATGTAAAGGAAATCGCGGGACGATTTGTAAAGGTTACCGTGAACTCATTTGATGACGGAGGAGTGAGGTGAAAGAAATGAAGCTGATGAAGCGCAACTGAGCTTATTCTCAAGCTCAGTTGCGCTTCATCAGCTTCATGCATTAATAAACCTTACAGCCGGTTCACGACATTGCCGCTGTAAGCGGTGACTTAGCGCGCTTAAGATCAAATGTATGGAAATGTTTGACCACGAGGGCCGCCCGTGGCGAATTCGCGTACTTAAAAAGTAATTAATGTCTTATTCGCGCCGCCAGTCGTACCGCTTACCGCTTAGGAGACCAAAGTCTAGAATTATACTAGACCAAATTCTTGAATGGACCGTTACCTAGATGCTTACGATGAATATATGACAAGCGTCAGAAGGAAAGTCATCTGTAGAAATATGCAACTCAATTTTATACTAAGGTTTTTTTTTTTCGCATGGTTGCGGGAGTGTACGAATTACCGTGACCCCGGAACGTAAAGGGCTATCGAAGGACACCGTGGATTTTAGTCAGTACGAGTCTGAAAGTCCCTCCCGCTCTGCCCTGGGTGGGAGGACTCATTTGATGATTTTACCACTTAAAAAAAAAGTTTTTTTCGCATGAATCGTAACTTGGCTAAGTTTGAGGCCCTTACAGTGCCCTGGCTCTGTGTAAGTAATTTTATCATTGGTGCTCTCAAAATGGTAAAGGTTATATTTTCGTATTCCAGAACTAAAAAGCAGACGTGTTAGCCTCTCTTACTCATACTGGGATTACTTTCAACCCATCTTCTCACTACTGACGAAAAGAATTGTCCATGAGAGGGCCGCACTAGGCTCTCGTGGTAAATTATGGCCCGCTTTTTTCTCTACATAGGTAAAAACATAAGCTTATTATAATATGTGTACCTAATAGGATTCTGCTATCTATTATTGAGAATTCCTCGCTTTTGAGAAGTCGCTGTACTGTATCAAGCTTCTGTAAATCGTTAGTCACCGGTGCCAAAAGTTTGGGCCTTGTAAAGGTATAATAGAGTGCTTTAGAAATAAACCTTCAACTTTTTAATTCGTTACTGCAAGCTTAACCCTACCGTTGCGACATTAAAAACTGTTTCGCGAACCTCAAGCACACTTCACTTGAGACACGCAATTAAACTCCAACAAACATTTTCATACATTATTGAGTTGTTCTAAAATAGGCAGGCGAACCAGGGATCCTGTTTAAAGTCGTTGAGTATTTCATCAAGCGTACATCGGCTGCCGTTGGCTAATTAATTGATTAGTACGGCGGAAGCAACCGTGCGAATAGCCGATGTTATTTTAAATTTATGCCCCACGAGTATAGAGCTACACAATCCTGACTATTTTAGTAGAATGTTCGGGAATTCGGGAATAATCTAGGCTATATTTAGCTGGGTTATTAAATAGTTGTTTTTAGAACGCTGGCTAAAATGACGGGCCAGACTAAGCCGCCACATGTCTACCTTATCGTAGGATAAGACCTGTTATAGAGATCGGCTCAGGAATTCCAACAGTTTTCCGTCCCTTTCAAGGTACCTCAGTATACAGAGAGCGTCATGATGTGGTTACCCTTCTCGACAGCGTAGGTAGATGGTTTCCAAATCGTGACGCTGCGCCCCGTCTGAAACTTTTGAGAGTGAAAAGGCTGCATAATTTTACGAAGAATAAATATACTTATTACATATTTGTGTGCACTTCAGATTACATAGTTACTAATGGGCGATGTATAGATCTGATAGGTAGATGTGTCTGCCGATTCTACGGCATCAAATGTCAAAACAAAATGGAAAAAGTACGTATGTACGAGATGCTAGAATTCATATGACACTACCGCAATGTATGTAGATGATGGATACCCGTCCAAGTACTAACTTCGACGTCCACTGTTGAGTCTGAACTGTTAAAAAAATATCAACCGACCTACCTGTTTATTCGTGATGCTGGATATTACGTTTGCTGTGTTCATCAGGTCGGCAACTATCGATGTTTTCTGCTCATTTCCCTCACTCCGCATCAAGAGACTGCGTCGCTGCACTCGACCTCATCGCTTATTCGATGTAGGATAGGTACACGAACGTGCGTTTTTAACGGAACATACATAAATTCAAAACTGTATTAATTGAAACTACCTACATATTTTTTTATTCCAAAAAATTGGACAAGTTAGCAGGTGGTAACAATAAAAAAAAATTGTAGCTCTAGAAATATCTCTATTGTGTGTGCGTAAAGTTTGTAGAAACTCACATATAGAGGAACAAACTTCCTGTTGGCCTAATATTTGTTCTGTGTTCAATCAAACCCGCGACAAACAGTGTAGCACTCAATCTAGCTACTGAGTCTACCGAGTTCTAATTGACGTTAAAACCACTAGTTCATGCTAAGCTCACTGTTCGATGCACATCCTTGCACCTAAATTCGGCTATATTATCAGTTTATTAACTTGCGTGTATTTCGTTATCTCCATGTTTAATTCATATTTTTGTTCAAGTGGTTTTGAACTAAATGATTATTGTTAGTTGGTACTTTATTGTATCCAATAATATTGTGTGAGCATTACGAACTATGTCGTTTTTATTGTGTTTTGCATTACCCAAACATCAATATATGTTATCGCCTTTGACTCAAATATCTGGAGCTGCGAGTATCTTGTAAAATACATAATAAAGATTCTTTGAAACATCTTTTTTCCACTTAAAAAAGCGCTACAAAAGCGCAAAGCCTCCAAACAAACTCAAAGCTTACAAGGACACAAAAAATATTCAACACAATTTCCATACATCAGGCGACGATTCCGCGACAAACGTCACAACGCCCCGGAGACATCGAAGCCCCAACAAAGACATACCACAATTATTTATTTTACAGATGCAAATTACAAGTACTGAAAATTTACGCGCTACGTATTGTAGCCAATATTCAGTCGCGGTATTTTCGCCGCCCCGTAAAAGCAACCGTGCGCTCCTTACATATTTTTGCATACTTATGCTGTGACAGTAATACCTCGGTTCATATAAGATGGCGAATTTGTATGATAATTTTCATTTTGCATTCACTCCAGTTATTCTTCTTCGCTGTATGTTGTGGATAGCGCTCCTGGGAAATTCAGCGGTTTTGTCGTGTGCCATAGATAAATCTCCACTGGAAAGGACCTCCATTACTGTCGTTTACTTTATTTAATAGCCGATGCGGTTTGCTAAACTGCGATGTTCGCACGCAAATTAGTGTTTGGTTCAAACCTCTAAATAACTTTTTCGCACCCCCAACAGTTTCGTTCCAACGGGTGATTTAGGCTTAACTGACTTTTAATCTACCATCTAAATGAGTTTCTAACTGAATTCGGTAACTGTTTTTCACGCCATAAATATTGCCATTATGTTCCAATGAGTATACTTAGCGCAGGAATTACATGAGTGTAAAAGTTGTAAACACTTGTAACTGCTGAAAGTAATTTATACACAGGCGATTAATTCTAGCGTAGCGCGTAGCTTTCGTAGCATGAGCGCGCTTGCCTACTAGTCTACGCCACTTAGAATTGTGCGTAGCGCGTCTTGTAGGCGTAAAGCCGTAGCCGCATATCTTTTGGCAAATTATGTTAGGCTACATTCCTTGACGGGGGGCCTGTAGAAGGCCAAAGCCTGTCGGGGTTGCGGGACTCACAAATTACCGTGACCCCGGTACGTAAAGGGCTATTGAAGGACGCCGTGGATTTTAGTCAGTCAAGTCTGACAGTCCTTCCCGCCCTGCCCTGGGTGGGAGGACTCATTTGATGATTTTACAACGATAAAAAAGGCTACATTCCTATGGTACTACTAAAGATGATGTTAATAAAATAAGCAGAGCTGGTTTAATTTTGATATTGGAGCTTGGTAAGCCTATAAAATTATAGTAATTATGTGTTTTTTATTTGACTACTACAAAAATTTATTATGGAAACATTGAATATTCACAAAAGTTTTCATGAACTAGAATGTTACTTAATTTTGTTTATTCAATCGTGTCATATCCAGTTATCTTTGACTCAGCCATCGAGCCGAGTAATTGTCATCTTGGCGGGTTGTTCCCTGTATCAATATCAGTAAATATGTGAGGCTTAACTAGACAAGCCTGTCGAAGATGCCCTGCGAGGGTACGTGAGGATATGTCCCCGGCAAAGTATTATTTGTACTGGGATCTACGGTATTTCGGGACAATATCTCGCCGTACGAAATAGAGCTCTTTTGTTATTGTTTGTTCAGTTTCTGCTACATCATTCGTGCACCTTCCCTCGTGAACGGTGATCGCATCGTAAAAACCGAACGAGCCAAATACGGGTTTATCTAGACGTTTTATAACCCCATTGCTTTATTAAGAACCCCAGAACTGGAAGTTGGGTGCGGTTTTTCATTAAAATTGATTGATTAGCAAAGTTCAGCAGCTTCATTAGAAACTTAGTTTGTAATAAATGATTATCCCAAGTTTACTACTTAATAATCATATAGGAAGCTCCATTTATTCTTATTAGAACGGATAATTTTACCGCTAATTCGCAACAATATCTGTACATGATTCATGTACTCGTACATGATAACTAGCAGATATAATTTGTACAATCCACATTTACGTTTTGCCGCCGAATTTTCAGCCACAATACAGCTCTTTAATTAGTAGCAGCTTAATGAAATTTCCCAGTTACGTTAAATATTTTCCTCGCTTGAAGGATTTTAAAACATTCTCTTGTAATTTTGTTAATCTCATTTCAGATTTATATTAAACAAAGGTTTGTTGCTCGATGTATTTTGCTTCGGTGTTTAATTAAGTAAACATTGACTTCACAGTTGTCATCTGCAGGGAATGTTTCCATATTTATTTGTGGCAGCGTCCGTGCAATAAATTTCGTCAGTTTAAACGTATTTTCAAAGTTATTGTTCGAACAATATTGAGCGCAGCGGACAGGGTTCTGGTTCAATGAGTTTCTCTCAGCTAGAAATGAATACTTGATAAAGAATATGTGTGGAAAGTAACAGTTTTGATTTGAAAATATTTCAGTGTTAGTTACAATGTAGACGAAGTTATTTTTATTCGGGTTAGAAACTTGTTGTGATAAAGAGTATTTTAGGAGGACAAAACACACGTTCTCTTTCTATAAATTCTTAAAAAAAGTTCGTTGCGTGAGTTAAGGAAATCACTTCAGCTAAAAAACTTTCTTCTAAGTTTTAATTCCACCGAGCATACTTAAGTAAACAGCTGTAGAAAGTACGTAAAACTTGTCGGGGGCAGGCAAGGACGCCAGATATTATGTATGTCAAACAACATCCGCCATGGGACCGGAGGACGCTCAAGTTTTTCACAATTTTTGGGCTTAATCTCACAAAGAGGGAAAGTTGGGAACTCATTAGAGCGAGAGGCAAGAGGGGGTGGAACACCTCGCGCGACAAATTAAATTAAATTTAGCCGTAATCAAGACGTTTTTCCATGATCCTCTGTAACCCTGATTTAGATTCTCCGCCACGTCTCAGCTGTTTGTCTCAATGGTCAAGTGATGCCAATTAGATTCCGTGTTCGATAACAACTTTGACAAAACGAATGATTCTATTACTTTCTCTTGATTTTAAAGTTTTCGTTTTGTTTATTTGCATGTTCATTCTGCTCGGTTGGAGGCATTGCAATTTGTAATTTCCATTTATATTATATTTCTGTTTCAGAATATTTCGCGTTGCAAATAATGATGAGTAAACATGAAATGACTTGTACATTTATTAAACAGCAATATTAAAGTTCTGATTAATTAAACCGTGCCTGTTCATTAACTCTCCATTCGAAATAGTTGCGATATTTTGATCATGTCCGTACACAGTTTTCACCAATATTTCTCGAAACGCATCACCATAATTGTATTGTAATTAATACGAACAAACTGCCATTAAATTCATACCTTTGTAGTTAAAAGCAGCTTCCCTTTAAAAAATATCAGTACAATCTGATAGCTTTAACTACCAAAAACTTTTATACAAAAAGTAAAATTAGAAATTAAATGGAATCCTCTTCAAATAACAGAACCCGTTTGTTTATGTATCGTTTTTTATCAATTAGATTGATCGGTGAAACTTTCCCAATCAGATATCTATCAAAACCGTGGGCTTTCGTTTGCTTTGTGTTCAAAAACAAATAGTGTTTATGTCATGTATTCGTTACCACTCTCTGTTAACGTGCATATAGAATCCGGTGAATTCACGCAGTTACATGGTGCGTGCTTTTTACTGTTTTCAACGAAAATTGTAGTCAGTAGTTCCACCAAATGATTTTCGGGATTTATTACATTCATATTGAAGTGTTTTGTTGCATCCATTTGTAAACAGGTTTTAAATTCCGTAATAATTTTGAAGTAAGTAAATCGTTGATCTAATAGGAAGAAAGTAATTTTTCTAAATAATTGACTTAATTTATCTGAATCGTAAAAACAGTGCGTCAAGCGTGATGAATCGATAGAAAAGATTTTGTATGACATAACTCATCATGCATCTCTGAATATCATGGTGATAAAGGTCGATCATTCTTTGAATGAGTAGATACCATACTTTTATTTCCGTTTATTTACCATACCTACATATTTCTGTTTACGGCAAGCCATTATATGCCGTATGCCCAATGACAGTGCCTCCTAGTGACAACATTATTTGGGGATATAAGAACTGTCAATTCATGTCAACTACATAGATTTTAGAGAACTATTTTACATATTTTACGAGAAAAATATAAAACCTAAAGAATAAATAATATATTTTTATCTTCTTTATTTACTGAAAAAGGCTGTGATGCATTATTTAACTTCAAACGTATGTCACATTCGCTGGTGTCCACAGTTAGTTCACATCGAGCGCTGCGATCGATTTGATAGTCCCCACCATCGACTTCGCACATAATGCATAACCATTATACGTTGATACCGATAGTGACATGCAAACTAGAATCGATCCTCTGTTAATTTGAAGGCTGGGTTAATGTGACAGAGCATCTAGCGATGATCAGAACTACCGAAGCAGATTATCCAAGATGTCCGGACGTAGCCAGTCGTTATGGACCTAATTGGTCATTCATTTAATTAGTAGCCGGTCCAGCTAGCAGCGTTAATTGAACGATCTCTACGTTTGGGAGTTCTAGCTCATGTTCCAGTCTGTATTTGGGTCTGTAGATTAGAATGGGCTTGAGTATGATTGGTCAGTGGGAAATCGAAAGCATTAATTTTTAAAGTCAACTTTATTTTTGTTTTTCTAAATCATCAAATGAGTCCTACCGCCCTGAGTAGAACGGAAGGTACTTTCAGACTTGAAAGAATCTGAAAAATAGGAACAAACAGTTGTCCTTTGGTTGCCCTTTGATTTCAAGGGCCACAGTATCCTGCTAGACAGTTCCGCTAAAGTCAAATAACAGGTTTTTATGTTGCACAAATTAAAAAATTGTTTATTCTAGTTTTAGTTTCAGTTTTGCTTGACGGATATTTAGCTTTATTAGTAGCTTTATTAGTAGTAGTATAAATCCAAGTCTAGGTCTATTTTTGTGCCAAACTTCATACAAATCCATTCAGCCAGTATAATATGGTAACAGATGCCAGCCAGTTTCACTTTTGCACATATTCACTTTCACATGATATCCAATATTTTTGCATTTCAACTCCAATTTAAACTACTCTACACACATTTTATAATGACTCATTCGCGGATGCAATATTTTTTCGCATGTTAGTTTTGAAAACGCACGCGTAAGTTAATTATTCAATCTATTGGAGCGTATTGCTTCGCCTGTGTGCCCTGTGCAGTCACCTGAGGGCGTTTGAAACAAACATACACTACTGTGTACATATACCGCGTCCGTACGCCGCCGTGTATGAAATAAAATGATCGTCTTTTGGTTAGTATTTGTTGAATAAAACAATTGGTAGTTTGCATTTTGTTCCGCTGTTCGGTTTAATTCGATGGATTCCTACTGTTTCTGTGTATACTGAAGTGTTGAAACTGTTTTTGCTTGTAAATAAGGTCGAAAATAATTCCTGCAATTTTCGTACAAAATATAAGTGGGAAGTAGTTACGCCGTATTTTCGTTCCGTAAGTTTACATGCTTATGGAATTAAGCCTACCTTTGTGTATATTTTATTGAAGTTTAAAATTAATAATTAATCGGAAAGCTTTGTAGTCATTGTTTTCCTGTCTCCTTGTATTTCGCCGACAGTAAGTAATATGGGTATATATAATTACTAAGGGTAGGCGAAACACGATTTTTTCAGGTAAGCCAAGGCCTTTTTCTCACGCTGACGTCGGTCGCTTACGTCAGCGAGAAATACAAAACGACGTACCTACGCGCCGCTGACCACAGCGTCGTAGTACCTATGGTGCTATATAGAACACAATGTATATACCTACGCGCGACAGACGTACGTGACCAACACCAGCGTAAGACGAATTCAGGCCAACAGATACCAATTTGCGTTACTACAGATCTTTCGCAACAACATATAAAAAGAACTCATCTCTCAACCTGCTCAGCTTAAGATCTATAAAACGTGTTCGTTGAAGTGCGCAAACATTTCCTAGGTAAAGCTGTGCTTTTCATCCACTTAAGCAGATTCCTCCACTCGAGTTGAGAACTGAGAGTTACAAAACTAAACAACGTGTCTCTTGGAATGACACCCTAAGTAGGTTTTGTCTCAGAACTTAGCTCTTAGCCTGTGAACAAATTAAGATGTTTTTCTTCCGTTCTCAAAGTCAAACTGTCAATTAACGAGTTAGTTTATTGTATTGTTTGAGATTGTGTTTTAATTTGTGAATGAAGTTAGTCTTTGTTTTAAAGTTTTAATGCCATTGTCAAACAGACAGGCGAAAGCGAAGCGAGTACGAGGTGATACCGAACCGAAGCGAGACGTAAGTTCGATAGTTTTGTCACACTATCGGATCGCTTTTGCTTTTCTATGTGACTGGATTGAAACAGTTCCATTCATTACAAATAAAAACGCCACGCTTCGCATTCGCCACGCCAGTCTGTTTGACAAAGGCTTAAAGAAGTATGGCGAAGTCTGTGTCAACGGAGAACGTTCGTGTTGCAAAAATTGTTAAGCAATTAGCATGAGTGGTTTTTTTTTTAATAAGTACCGGATAAATCTTTATGAAATACACAGACAACTAATAACATTTCAGGTGGATAACCTTGACCATTTTTTTCTCAAAATTGCCTGAACAATATTGTTTCTAATATATCGTAGGGCCAGAAAACTTTTATAACTTTTCCCAACCCGCATAGTTTCACCGAAAATCATCCTTAATCCCTTTTAAGATTATATTAGTTTGTCTTAAAAGGAGTTGGCATCTCCGAAGGCCTTTGCCCAATTTCTTTAAAGTGTTCCTGGTTATTCGGGTGGAATAAATTCTTATCCAGTGTAATGTAGGCAATACGTAGCCCATGAGGGTGGGGTAATTTCTTGTGGCAGTACAAAGGGCGAGCATGGATGGAATTTAGATTAAAAATGATCCTAACACAAGTGCAATGTTTCGTGAAATGTTACGTGGATCGGTCTAATTTATTCTAACATGGTAAACACGATGAAATTTTAATGGATTTTGTGTCGTGTGGTGTGTTCGCTGACTTAGTAACAGTTTTATTAATGTTTCTGTCGAGATCAAAGTTTTCGGCGTCAAGAATGTTAAACGAATTCGAAATAAGTAGAATTAAACAGGCTGAAATAGAGGTAAGAGCTGTTCCGTTTATTTGAAAAGAGTTTTCAATCATTAGTAAAATTGTTTTTACTTTAAATCAACAATTTTGAATCAAAGCATTATTTTCCTAAGCATTTCAACCAACGTTTTGCGAAAATGACTTCCCGCAAAAATATTTATCACGAAAGTTTCGAATAAACTGTCGGTGCAGTGTGCAATTTGTTAATCATTTATATTAATTAGTGAGGATAATGTTAAGTGGTCGAAGCAATCGTGTAATGGAGTTTCGGTGTTGCTTGCTATCGGTTGTCATCGTGTACCTTCGGGTGACGTCGGGTACCTTCGAGTAACGTCGGGCGCTTTCGTTTGCTTCCGGAAGCTTTTGGGCTGGGTGTCGGAGATAAATTTATGGACAGTGTCACCGCCACGTAAAGCGGTGAAGTCATTAATAATGTTACGTGAGAAATAAATTATTCTAGTTGAAAAAATGCTTGATTTTGTGTTTTAGTGACTTAGTTTAGGAACTAGCTTCCGCCCGCGAATCTGTCCGCGCGGATGTCGGTCTTCGCGTGGATGGTTTATTTCTCCACTTTGAGTAACTCTGACTATAAATAATCTGATAATAAATATCTATTGGACCCAAATACGGCTAACTCTATAATAATAAAGGAGATCCCTCTATTGAGCTACTGCTGTTGAGCTCGCGTTCTGTAGTAACTGAAAAATAAGATTTTTTGTCTACGTATTTTTCTAGGATAAAAAGTGTTCCATTTTATGCCCAAGATAATAAGGTATAATTATGCCAAGTTTCATCGAAATCGAACCGTTAGTTTTCACGTGATGCCTGCATATACAGACAGACAGACAGACAAAAAAATTTTTAATCACATATTTGGGTTTGGTATCGATCCAGCAACACCCCCCGCTCTTTATTTTTTCAATATTTTCAATGTACAGAATTGACCCTTCTACAGATTTATTATATGTATAGATTCAATTAAAATTCATGTACGTTTTAAAACAGGCTGCTCAATATGGTTATAAATTGATCTAGATACCGCGCTATCATCGTGAACTATTTATAAATAGAATAGGTACACAACATTGAGTTTATTTTTCTTAACACAAAAACCCTGCTATACAACTAAGTTCCTAACATAGTTTGCGCAAATGTAATGCCTGTGGACCACTATTTTCATTCATCATTTCCAACCCTCCCCACTGGGCCTTATTAAATTACCAAAGCATCATGTTTTCTCGACATAGGTCTTACAAATTCAGGAGAGATCTCAGTAGATTGCGTCGTTTATGAGCTGGAAGCGCTGGACAAATTATTATACTGTATTCAGCTAATATTGGAGTAAACTAGGAGTTGAGTGACAAGGAGGATTTGGCAGCGTCCTTTTTTGAATAAGTAATGCGAAGTGTTTTGATTTGATTCGACTTCTAAAGGGTAGCTGGTCTATGTTCGTGAACATGTTTTTCGTTTTGTTTTGAAGAAGTTTTGCAGTAGTTGAAAACAATACGTGTTTGTTAAATCCGCAAGCAAGTGGTGGAACAGTTAAAAATCATCATCTAAACGTATAGTTTTGAATTTGCGAAACCAAGCAGTGAAAATGTTGACAGCTATAAGCAACAATTTTCTATGGAAAGAAAAATTCGATCCGCGAGCAGTATTTGAACCTGCGACCTCCGTATTCAGTACATCCGACGCTCTTGCCAACCGAGCCACCAAGGTTCCTGCCTACAGCATATAATTCTGCAATCTATTTCTAACGTCTTACGGTGACGTTTAGCCTAACGGTAACCTCAACTCGATTTAAATTTTTTATATAAGTATATATTTTTCATATAGTCAGTGATTGGTAAAAGGTACCTACCTATTAAATGTATCCACATAGACTAAAATTCATTAAACAGTTAATACGCTAGATCTTCAACATGTGCAGAAAATCTCGCGTAAAGTTTTTAAACCCATTTGTTGGTCCACACAGTCCCATCTCGACATCAAACAATCTCGCCTGACGCTTTATGTGAAAACTTGACGTAAACACTACAGCTTTCACTTTATCACCTGCATTGTGCATTTTGTTTACCGCAAGAAAATGTGAAGATTATTTTTCTTATGTGTACATACAGCGGTAAGATAGTATGACTGCAAATCTTCCATATAATGATATACTCTTACCAACATAATAGGTACGCTGATGATTTTTTGCAATTTGGATATTGTTGGCAAAATGGAGTGACCACATTTTTTTTTATTATGAGCTGACGCGGCAAACTTCGTACCGCCACAGATTTCATTTTTATAAATCATATTTACTCACCTTTTAAGCCTTTCCTAAACTACCAAAAATAATTTAAAACCAAAATTAGCCAAATCGGTCCAGCCGTTCTCGAGTTTTTGCGGGACTAACGAACACCAATTGATTTTTATATAAAAAGATATAGATTATTATACATATAATATATTATGTTTGCTTTTCACTTAATTCCAGAAGCAAAGATGAGACCTAAAATGAAGGAAGCTCACCCAGAAAGAAATGGATCTCCTGTGCACCGACGAAAAGTAGTAAAACTGTTTGTCTGCTGACTCCGACAGGTGTCACGATCCAGACTGCCCATATGTGGCCTACGAGTGGGAACGCTCAAGCATCACCGCAGGTTACAGGAAGCCTCCTCTTGGGGTCGCGAGACTGACACGAACCGTGATCCTGGAACACAAAGGGCTATTGAAGGATCACCGTGGATTTTAGTTAGTACAAGTCTGACAGTCCCTCCCATCTCCGCCCTGGGTGGGAGGACTCATTTGATGATTTTGCCACGATAAAAAAAAATACAAGAAGCTAGTGGTGTCGCTGTTCTTTGTGTCACTTTAATGTAGGATTGTCTGAGCGATCGATTGCTGCGCAGCGTTTCGCGGGTTCGATCCCCGCACGTAACAAATATTTGTATAATCTGCAAGTAGTTATTCCGGGTCTGGGTTTTTTGTGTATCTGAGTTTATGTGTTTGTAAACGCACCTACAATACAATAAGAAATTCGCAGTGTGGGTCAACCTTTTTTTTTAAAATCAAATCACTTGTCTTTCCACATCTTTCTGTCCTATTAGATTATTATATATAGTCTCTTATCTTTACTCTTAGTTTGAAGGCATGACCTTCCGTAAATTTAATTTCTATCTACGATTTTTTTTAAGTACATTGGACATCGTAGAACCTTCACCTTAACTTTGTTTTCTAAAGTTACCAAAATGTTAGTTCTCACCTGTCGCATGTTCAAACACTTCACACGGTGTGGGGCGACCCTTACAAAATATTTTCACACTTTATTTACAGTTGCCCTAAAACGGCCGCAGGGGCCCGTCCTATTTCTATTTGGATACAAATAGGGGCGTACCCATATTAAATAGTAAGGCTTCGAAATTGTGTGGTTATTTTGTGAAAGGGATAGGTGTTTAGCATGTGTGATTTTTGTCTGTAACTGAAATAATGTTGAAGACTTTAAAAGAAGAAGAATAAGAAAATTTGTTGTTAACGGGAATCGTTTTGTTTAGAATTTTCAAATTGTTACAAGCCTTTGTCAAACAGACTGGCGAGGCGAATGCGAAGCGTGACGTTTTTATTTGTAATGTATGGAATTGTTTGAATTTTAATCCAGTCACATAGAATAGCGAAAGCGATCCGATAGCGTGACAGAACTATCGGACTGACGTCTCGCTTCGGTTCGGTATCGCCTCGGAAACGCTTCGCTTTCGCCGGTCTGTTTGACAAAGGCATTAATGAACATATTATTAAGTTCCAACAACATAAGGTCCTAGTGCAGGTATATTAAATCTGAGGAAATCATGAGATCGCAGCTTATTTTACTGAGTTATTGACTTCCTATATTACTGATTGAAGAGTGTATGTAGTGTGATGTACTTATTCAGTGTACTCTTGTCTCGGCAAATCATCATTATCATCTTTTTTGGCAGAATTCTAGTCGAAGTCGATGGCTCACTTCGCCATTCATCTCGCACCACTGCTTCCTGGTACAATGGAGATTTGATTTTACCAGGACAAAACAAATAACAGGAATTAACAATATAAGTAACAAAAAGGTAAAGAAATGAAATTAGTCGCTTACGAGGCCATAATATGATCCGTTACAATCACATTCTACCATCAACTCATTTGGTAACACATAATATCATTGTAACCATTGTAGTCCAGTTCATCTTTGTACTAACAATCGTTAGCACTAATCAAAATCTACTTTACCCCATTCTAACTACTATAACGATAATCATAATCCACTAAACACTTGCGTAACAAGTTCCCTCTCATTTGGTAGATACGCCAGACAAGATACAACATTATGCCCTAATGACCGCCGACTATCGCATGTAATACCGGCCAAGTATGTCCTTAATATGTATTAATAGAGCCAATAATCCTTATGAAGCAACTGTACTGAAAGTTAGGAATCCAATCAAACTAGACGATCTTGTAAGTTGGTCGCAACGGTTAGAAGAGAGTGGATTGTACTTACGGACGATAGAAAACGTAAACGTCAAGCTATTATACTTCGATTTTTAAAATGACATATTATACAACATTATTTTTTCTTTATGCGAAACCCGATACACCTGACTAGTATTTTTGTGTAAAGAATCTATGTACAAAATTTTAAAACCGTATCATAAAAAATCACAAGGTTATAAGTTTGTATATTACTTGGTTGTCCGTTCAAAAACATGCTCATTTCGCGGTACACCCACGTAAACCGCGTCTCCTGTGTTATACACTAGTGATAATAGCTTGGCAATAGGTACCTAACCGGTCGGTGATTGTATTGTAATTAACTGGTAATAAAATTTTAAAAAATATTTTTGAAAAAAAAAAAAAAACATTGTGTAAAAAATATTGGAATCGAATCAGTTACTGATTCTGAATAAACTATATTCAGGTTTCGCATATACTAAAAATAATGTTGTACAATAGGTGCTCAATTGAGTGTTACTAAACGGCCAAAGAGTTTGAATTTGAAGGGGCAGTCGCATTAACGGGGTCCAAAGCCTGCCGGGGTCGCGGGACAGTCTTTTCAGGTAATCGTGACCCTGGAACGTAAAGGGCTATTGAAAAATCGCCGTAGATTTTAGTCAATACAAATATTTAAACAATGACAATACTGCTTCAATCAAAAAAATAATTAGGCTAATATAAAAAAAATACTGGGGTATCTCTATCGTTCGTATCGTTCTTTCTTTTCGGATCGTTCTTTTCGGATATTTGTATTTTCGCACCCGTGTCTAAGTTAGTTAATTTTGTATAATTTTCATAATGGACGTTTTTTACTTTTTGCAGGAGACGTGAGTTGCTTGCATAAGGTTGTTGTTAGGTTATTCGATTCAAAAGCGTGTTGGAAGGAATTTTTAATTTCCAAAATTATGAAAACCATTAGGTCTAATTATTTAATTTTAAAACAATACAAAAAAGGAAACAAAAATGATTTTTGGAGGCGGACATTATAATTATCATTGGATCAAAATACAGATTAAGTTTCTATGTTATGACAAGTACGATCTAAAAACTTTATTTGGAAAACCTACCTAGTACAACAAAAACAATTTTCGATAAAACTATAGATGTACTATTCTTTAAATGAAAAAAAAACCTTAACGGAAAAAATAATTCGTATTTATGACTCGTTGTGTCATGATTTGGTCATTGCCGATTTCTCATGAAAACCACCGATAGCAATGATCGGTTTGGCCAACTATCATAATATTATTAGTCTGCCTTTTTCCAAACGACTAAGTAGTTCACCAAATCACTACATAAAACCAATTGTACATCTTTATCTAATAACTGTTTGTCCTATAAACATATACAGCCAGTGGATCGAAGGCTTATCTATAAAACCGCCTCATAATCTCGGCCACGCAACCCTTGGCCACACATAAATTTATAAAACTGCTGTTTCGACATCTGTGACTGACATAACATGGAGAATACGTATTTTTTTGTCAAAATATTCAATTTATGTACTGTCATGTGTTTGTTATTACTTTTATATGAAAAACTGTAGGAGTTTGGTTTGCTCGTAGCAGATTTTTTGATACTGTTAACTCTTGATTGAATTGTCGCTTATGTAAGTATCTAGGGACTGTAATCTTTGATACCAAAACATATACGAAACACATTACTTTTAAGTAATGAAGAAGTAGGCGAGGGATTCAACAAACGGTAACACGCTTTCAAATTCTGCAATGTGACTGACATAATAAACATTTCGTAAATTCGATAAATCAATGATAAAATGTCACACCGACTAGAACTTTAAGTACAAACATCAGATTTACATTAGAGGTATATTCTCTTAGGACACCTTTATAACCTTCCCAAAATGTAAATCCGTAATCTTCCCCAGAGGTCTCAAACAAATAATATTCACATCAAAAATTTTAATAGAAATTCCTCATTCAACTTTTATATTGGCTATACGAATTCGTGACCTTACGTTGAGAAGCAATCAAATACTAATTTCGCTCAAACAATGACGGAAAATTAGAAATGAATTCGTGCGTTAAATGTCAACCATTTTGAATGAGTTTCAGGGAGCGATCGATGGTAATAAAACTAAATGGTTTGATAATCGCTTGCGGGGTCGAGGGAGAAGATTTTTCGCGAGGTTTTATCTCTTCGATTCGGCTTTTGATATAAAATCGACATTGCTGAATTTCAGGAAAGCTATTTCGATTTGTGATTGGGTATTGCCACGATTGGGTTTCGAGTAACAAGGAACGGGTATTGAGCCGTAATATGTGTGTATCAAATTAGATACAGCGAGAGCTTTGGACTGTTTTCTACTGATGTGTATTTTATTTTGGTAAATAATATTTGGTGGTTTCATTGCGTGATTCGCTGCTCATTAAAGGGTGCTTGCCTCAAGTAGTTTCAAATACTTAGGTCTTTATTTAGGCTATAAACCCTCGTCTTCATTTTAGAGTCCTTGTGGAATCAGCCGTTTATTTAGGGGTATAAATATACCAGCTTGTAATATCTGTGGACCGAGCCACTACACAATATTCATGGATGTCTGATGATGTTTGTCATGGCTATCGACCAGTCTAGGCTTTTGTTGGGTAGCAGTTGGGTCGGCACGTTTACTGTCTTTGTGAATACCTAATACGTCAGGCGTTGTTTGTGCTTCTACTATGTCGACTTCGCTATTGTTTTTGGTGTTCTATGTAAGGTTCTGTCTAATAGATATTACAAACGTGCCTTATCTCACTTTCGGATCTAGCTCAACTGTCCCTTAAGTTAGTTAGAGTTTTTAACTGTTAAATTGTTGCTTCTTTATTTTTACTTACATTTTATATCGTTATAAAATACTAAATAAAAATTAGATTCAAATTGCGCAAGTAAAGTTAATTTAATAGCTTTCTATTTGATATTGAAAATAACACGAACTAAAAAAAAAGAAATTACATTAAACAACTACGGAAAGTATTGCGAAAGGATCGTTTACACTTAAAATACATGTAAATTATAATTTTTTTCACAATTTTTTTAAATTAATAATTGTTTGTTTCAATATTATCCTTATCTTAATCACAAACTTGCATCAATCTACTGATATCCGTCTATAGATTCCGTCTTATCCTTGCAAACAAACATTAGAAAATTAGCGCCCATAATAGCATTTCCAGCGAATTATGTAGCCTCGTTACTTAACGAACATAAATACTCGTATATTTACATCACTAACAATGATGGTGTAAGGTTGAACGTAAGTTACATTTGCTTGTCGGCTCTGATTAAACTTTATTGAGCAACGTTCTACCGGTGACAACCCTTTGTTCTAATTCCGGATATCCGCACCAACTTTATATTTGCACTCACAATCACCTCTAACACAGATGTATAAAGTCGGTAGTCGCCTGATATGGTGGTTTTACTCAGTTGGTAACAAGCGTACGTTCGCTTCAAACAATTACGAGCCACGCTCTAATTTTACTATCCGACGCCCCTGCCGAGTCCAATCTAAAAAATTTGCTCTTGGAAAAAACTCTAATACGATTTGGAGAAATGACCCTTTTCGAATTTGGCTTTGTTACTTATGTGCGCTCGCGTCAGCATGATGTGATGTCGACTTTTTGTTGGAGGGTAAACTATTCACTGTGTTACTGTGTTAGTTGCTTTGACGTTGATTTCGTCTTTGTGTACGCTTTGTAGTTCATTTTGAATGAAGGATCCTATTTGAACTACGAGCAGTCGAACACTATGCTATATGGTTAGAAGTTTTGTCAATTGGGTGTAATTTGTGAGTTTAAATGTTTGTAAACGTATTCAAAATACTAAAGAAATATGGGGCAAAGCTCAATGTCTTCAAAGAATAATGATATCATTGTGAATTTTAACCTATGAGGTTTCAGCTTCCAAAAACTTCGAAGCCAACAGAGATCCTGTATATTTCACGTAGTTTATAGACCTAGAGAATGGATTACGAAGTCCGTAGTCTCAAAAATTATCCTAGCAAAACATTGAACGGGGCCTGTAGAGGGCCATAGCTTGCCGGGGTCGCGGGACTTTCCCATTACCGTGACCCCGGTACGTAAAGGGCTATTGAAGGACACAGTGGATTTTAGTCAGTACAAATCTGACAGTCCCTCCCGCCCTGCCCTGGGTGGGAGGACTCATTTGATGATTTTACCATGATAAAAAAAAAGCAAAACATTGAAAAAGATAAGTACGCTGTTATCTCAACTAAGAACAATGTAAGTAGGGTATAGTGCCCGAGTCGCTGTAACTACTTATGCACCATTTCTTTTTAGACTAAAACTTTAGTTGTTCCCTAACTTTTAAGCGGCACTTTACTTCCTAGCTTACAAACCCGTTTCAAAAATGTCTTTTCTATTTTAAAAGTGCGATCTAAACGACTTGCGAATGTTCGGAACGCGTTATTTCAGCGCAGTAAGTATAATGTTATACAGACATTGTATTTAATATAAATAGGAGGACGCACGTAAAGTAGTTCGCACATAACTATAGAGAGTAATGTGGGCCATTCTTTAGATATTCATACTCAAAGGGCAGTTCAGAAGGTTTACTTCATACTTCATATAAACATTTTCAGCTTAGGTACTCGTCGAATATTAACCTTCCACTATTGTGATAAGGTTGAAAAACTATTAAAGAAATTTGACAGATTGCGGTAGATTGATGTGCTGGCGTCTGAACAATCAAGATACTGGAAACATGAGTGCCTCAAACAGTTTTTTTACAGTTTGCTTAATTAGTTTTACAGATTACTTCCATATTTTCTCTTTCAAAAACGTTGCTCCACATTAACGCGTGTTGTGCCCCGCATTAAATTTTTTAACGCGTGCAGGTCACATTTTTTTTCTTTTTTCCATGCGGAAATCGTTTCGTCCAGAGCGTTTATATGTTGTGTGTTGTTAATGGCAGAGCTAATACGTTCTGTAAAGGTACCAACTAAACATATAGATGAC
This sequence comes from Agrotis puta, assembly GCA_943136025.2. Classification (NCBI taxonomy): domain Eukaryota; kingdom Metazoa; phylum Arthropoda; class Insecta; order Lepidoptera; family Noctuidae; genus Agrotis; species Agrotis puta. Next base: position 3,414,836 of record OW964176.2, on the reverse strand, counting down.
TTGACTATTTAGATGACTTTCCTAAAAAAATACTTTACGATGCGTGTCGCATGCGTTACTGCGTTTCAAAATAATTAATTAAAATGTTAAACTGTTGGACTTGGCGGCAATCTTACCTTAAAGTTTCTTTGGAATAGTATATAAGTACTATAAAAGTATCTACTATGCTACATATGGTCGCGAGACTGTACGTATTACTGAGACCCCGGAACGTAAAGGGCTATTGAAGGACACCGTGGATTTTATTCAGTACGAGTCTGACAGCCGCTCCCGCTCTGCCTGGGGGGAAGACTCATGTGATGAACTATATTGATGACTGTGACACCTCTACATCATCATTTACCCAGCCTTTACTTTATTATATAGATATAGCTAAATGTCAATATTCTATATGGAGCGAGCTGACTCCACAATCCAGTTACTTGCTCGCCTTTCAATATTTTGCTAAGATGAAGAGAAGAAATAGAAAAACAGAACTTTTTCTTATAATATCTTTGAGGCCATTCCAGGCCTTGAGTGCTTAACCTTCTTCTACATTTATTCTCTGTGGTAATGGGCCCAGCTCCCCAGATGGCAAGTTTCATCTCAACCCGTCACATAAGTATGGCGGATAATAGGCTGTATCTTACTCCCAAGATAAAAACGTTTCCCCGAAACTCGTGTAATCTGTGCCCATATTATATGCGAACTTTCTCTGTGGTCCTTTATTTTATTTCTAGTGTAATAAGAAGGATATTATACATGCGTGGCACAAGGTTACTTAATGGTTGGATGAGTTTTGATTAAATAAATGAATATTGTTTTTTAGGATTGCTAAATTAGGATGTAATTTTACAAGGTTTGTAGATAGGTACATGCCTTTGGACTTGTAGTATCCGAATTGCATAATACAGTTTCTATATATGTTGAAGGAATATTCTATTACATTGTTTAACAACGTAAATGGATGTTTTTGAACTATAGAAAGTACATTGTGAATGTATATATGTATATATGTATGTATATGCAGGAATTATTGAAGTTATTTACGATTTGCATTGGTCTGATACACACAAATTCATACAATTATTAATATTTATTTGACACTTCTTTGAATCATTTCACCTTCGAATCATACTTTTATATATGAATGAGAGGTAATATTACGTCTCTCATAAATGAGTGAAACCATGCGAATTTGTCTATTTAACTACAAATTATTTTTGAGAACCATTCCATTTAAATTTAAATTTAACAAGAACAAGAAGATATTTTAAGAATATTTTCGACTGCATTGTTTAAAAGAAAATTGAGCTGTACAATTTTCACTTTAATTAATAAACTTGAATTTTTCTAGAAGAAAAATTAAAGTTGGAAAAATATGAAATGACTGACGGTGAGTAAGAATTTGATAGGATAAGGTTTCTTGTGTCTGAGTACTTTATTAATTTTAAAGGAAAATTGCCCTCTGGCTGTTTTCATTTCGAGGTACGTAATTTTCATAAAATAATTTGAACCTCAAGCTTTTAGTTGGTTGAACTTGATACGATGCGAATGATAAGAATTTGGGTATGAATTTAGAAACTTTTACTATTATAATTTTATACAAAAGGCGAATGGCTAACTCATTAGCTTTAAAGCCTTTGTCAAACAGACTGGCGTGACGAATGCGAAGCGTTTTGTTATTATTTGTAATGTATGGAATTGTTTGAATCCAGTCATATAGATCGGATTGACGTCTCGCTTTGGATTCGCCTCGCTTTTGCCTGTCTGTTTGACAAAGGCATAAAGGTAAGTGTGTATATTGCAAAGTTTAAGTAGCTAGTCTTAATCGTAAACTATTGTTTCGCAGAAAGAAATAAAACTTTATTTAGTTACGCATTCGCTGTCGCTAGATCTTCTGTTGATAAGGCCATGACACAAAACTGACAGAAGTGGAAAGAATTGGTAGAGACCTAGCCTCAGCATGAGGTAGCTAAAGATTGAAGAAGATGATAATTTAGGATTTCAGATAAAAGGTACTTATCAACAATCAATATCACACATATTCAAGAATAACGGATTTTTGGTCACTAAACCCATGGTAGGCCTTGTCCATGTCATGTTTCATGCATCAATATCCATTCTAATTTTGTATATATTTTTGTAATAGTCACGATGTCCCACTGCTGGACAAAGGTTTTCGAATATCTGTACTAGTAGTACTCTTTTCTATTGTCACGTGAACTGAAATGAAATATGAAATTGGGTTTAAGCTAAATATTTTTAAATTAAAAATTAATCCTTAATTTTTACGAGATTAAAAAATAATCTGAGAGTCCTAAAATATAGCGTTCAATCAAATCATACTTTTACATTATTCTACAAAATACAATCTAGAATATACACACAACGACCACAATACACCAAAATAGTTCAATACGAACATCAAAGTAAAACAACTAGTTACCAATACATACACAACAACAACGAACAATTACAGCATTGCAATCGCGAAAAAGACAGTTTGATAGTCGAAAGCTCACAATATTAAGAAACTTTTCCCATACTTTAATAATTGCCGAGCTATGGCAGTTGTTCAATTAGTTTCCAAGTTGATAGGGCATTCCGACACCGGATAAACGATAAACTTCTCACGAATCGCCATTATAAAGTCTTTAAGAAATGCGATCAGATAAAATTAATTTTCAATCTCTTATCTGACATTATAGAGATTTTACTAGCGATATCGCACTCGTGGGATCTCTCATGCAAATTGTGGATTAATACGCCTCATCAATCTTGGTTTAGAGGCGTATGTTTTTGAAATATTTTTAAGAACCATTTTTGTTTGTGAAGCTTTCGGATATTAGTCTAGTAAGTAAGTTCTTCGGTAAGTTTTTTAATGCTTTTATTAGACATGATTTTTGAAGGAGAAGTTTTTAGTAATTAAAAAGAAATGAATTATTATTTTTGTTTGCCTTATCTTCTTACTAACAGTTACCAGCTTCGCCCGCGTTTATGTTAAAAAATATTACACGGAAACATAAAAACGGAATGTAAAGTATACGTAGACTTGACCAAAATATATTTTAGGCTTTCACTACGATTCTTCAGCCATCCCGACGTGACTGAGTAATATTAATTACATGGATGTTTGTGTATGTGTAATTCTATGTATGTAAAAGCACCCTTGATACAGGAGAAATGCCTAGTGGGGCAACGTTTTTTAAAAAAGATATTAGTAGTTAACTACTAATATCTTATCTCTATCTCTTAAATAAAAACGTATATATAACTAGCTAGATTGTTATGTAGCTAAAATTCCATTGCTTCGTTAATTTTCAAACTAAACAATGGAATTTTAGCTACATGACAATCTAGTAAGTTCCAATCGATAACATGAATACAGGTTGTAGAAGTCCTACGAGTATATTCCCAAAACGGATCAAGGTAGCATTACATTTGTCTTGTAGCTTATTGGTTCGGTCTAAGCTTGATATAGCACCAGATACAGGTGTCGATGACACCTCTGAGACTTACTCAGCCATGTTTATACGGCTTTTGTGATAGCTTCCACAGTCGTCTTAAAATATTGAAGTATAATTTTCCTTATTGTTGCTTGCGGACACATAGTCCTTGGAGGGTGCAGCCTGTAATCACGGGCCCAGAGACATTTCGAGGATTTTATATGAAAAACACTCTTCTTCTTCTTCTTCTTCTTCTTATCGTATGGTTGATGAAACAACCTGGTGTCAGAGTTTAAACCGCCCGTAGGCCTCTGACATGGCTTCACACACCGTTGAAAAATCTCTCAGGTGTGATGGTTTCCTCACGATGTTTTCCTTCACCGTTTTTAGCAAGTGATAATAAATTTATAATACGCACATGAATTCTAAAAGACATTGGTGCGTGCCGGGGTTCGAACCTGCAACCTTTGACTTGGCAGTCTAACGGTCGTACCACTCGGCTATCACTGCTGATATGAAAAACAGTGAACAAAACAAACAAAACAGTGAAAGTAAAAACAACACACTGTGTGTATATGAAAAACACTAAAGATTACTGACAATTATGAATCAAATTGGGCAAAATAAGTGGGAAAATTGATACCCTAGAGAGGACTAAAGAAAGAGAAGAAGACCATTGGAAAGATGGGATAAAGACTTAAAAGCGGTTACACTCATAATGCGAACCGGGTCGACGACGGCGCGTCGTGTTCCACGCGCGCCTTATGAGCTGTCAGTAATATGACAGAGAGGGGTTACAGGGTTACAGGGTCAAACCCTGCCGGGGTCGCGGGACTGTCTTATCAGGTAACCGTGGCCCCGGAACTTAAGGGCTATTGAAGGACATCGTGGATTTTAGTCAGTACAAGTCTGACAGTCCCTCCCGTTCTGCCCTGGGAGGATTCATTTGATGATTTTACCACGTAAAAAAAAATAGAGAGGAAAACCTACGATCGGTACTTGTTAAAAGACTTGGGAGGGGCCTATGCTACTGCAAAACAGTCCATCGGTGTTAACATTTAAACTCTGTAATAATTATCTTAGATTGTTAATAAAGGCTTTTATTTTTATTAAGGACCAAAATCATTTACTTTTTGGTGCGGTACAAAACAGAAGACCCATTAAAAACACAGAAAAACTCGACAAAAAATACTCAGAAAAGAATAAACAAGCCGCCACGCGAGACGTCAGGGATTGAAATTATCAAGTAATTTAATAAAAGTGTGCGATAAGTCGGGGCGGCCCAAGTCGGCCACTCGCAGATAAAAGGGAATAAGTTTAAACGAGAAAAGTTGGCAAGATAGCGCGGTGGACAGTCGCAAGCCGCGCGGGCCCTTGACGGCGCTCTCGTAATATCATTCCGACAATTGCCCGCGATTTTACTGACAGCGCGATGATTGCTCTGCTTGGGTTGTAGCAACTTTGCAGTATTTTCGGAGTAAAAAGATATTGATATTTTTCTGTATTACGTATCAAATGCCGAATGTCACCAACGATCAGGGGCACTAATCTTTAAGCACGAAACTTGCAGTTTAGGCCGAAACTTGTATTACACATTAAACTTTGAATTTCACGACGAAACACGTTATTGTGGCCGAAGTTTCCGGTATTTCTGCATTGTATTACTTAAGGACTTGTTGAGAGAGGCGCAAGAACTAAAAAAACGACGGGTTGCACTCTGAGAGTGCCGGCAGAAGTGAAAACTTCAATAGTAATAAACACACACGAACATTCACGCAAGCGCCCTGCTCCGTCTTATGAATTTTCGATCAGGTCACGTGTCCTGACGCGAATTTAACATTTTTTACCCATTCCAAAAAAGTGCACAACGCCGCTAAAGAAGTTTTCACTTCAAAAATAATGAGAATACGATTGGACACGGACAGTCGGACAGTTGTCTCTTACTACAATTAAATGATAAACTGGATGGTTATGGTTATAACAGGGGCCGTATTATGACGTCTCAAAACAGAGCTAAATAGAGCAAGAAAGAGACAGAGCTATACAATTCGTCTAGCGCCACGTCGTTCACTCACTGGAACAAGCCTGGTTTTAAGACGTCATAATACGGCCGCAGGTGGCCTACCATGACGTCTTACAGCTTAGTGGTTCCGCTCAAGGAACGAGATGGCGCTAGACGACTTGTAGAGCTCTGTCTCTTTCCCACAGTCAAACTACTCACGTTTTAGGCCACCAGCTATTTATGACGCTAATGAGCAACAGTGATCCTAATCTTATTTGTCTTGTGTTTGGATACAGAATACTGTTTCTCTCAGTTAATTGGAGTTCGATTTACTTACATATTCTTTCGCGGATGAAGACACGGGTAAAATTATTTCATGTTAATAAAATATTCGTTAAATTGTTTCAATATTTAAAAGAATATCCCAACTTGAAAAAAAAGATTTGAACATTTTTGAGAATAAATAAAAAAAGATTGCTTGAATATGATACTCACATAGCTTGAATGCCTAGAGTTAGCAAAATATTCTTAGTTTTAAATTAAATATATTCTCAGTTTTTAATAAGACTGGCAAATTATGAGCTATTATGATTTGCCTTGATTATTTTATGCTTTATAAAAAAAGTAACTGTAACAATGCTGGAGTAGTAAAAAACCAAGGTAAATCTTGTCGTGGGACCGTCGAAACAGTATACCGTGGCCCTGGAACTCAAAGGACAACGGACAGAACAGGGTGGATTATTAGTCAGTAAGAGTCTGGTAGTCCCTTACGCTCCACACATTGTGGGAGGACTCATTAAAAAAACCGGCCAAGGTTCCACCATCCTCTGTTGTGTGGGAGACTTACGCTTTAAATATTTATTTTATTCTGTTTTTTAGTGTGTGTTGCTATAGCCGTAAGAGAAATATATGATCTGTAAAAATTTTAACTACCTAACTATCACGGTTCATGAGGTCGCGGGACTAACGAATTACCGTGACCCCGGTACGTTAAGGGCTATTGAAGGACACCGTGGATTTTAGTCAGTACGAGTCTGACAGTCCCTCCCGCCCTGCCCTGGGAGGGAGGACTCATTTGATGATTATACCACGCCAAAAAAAAAAACACGGTTCATGAGATACAGCCTGCTGACAGACGGACCGACAGTCAGATAAACAAACAGACAGACAGACGGGCAGAGAAGTCTTAGGAATAGGGTCCTGTTTTACCCTTTGAGTACGGAACCCTTAAAGATGTTGGGGATTTTCTCAACATCTTTAACACTGTTAAAAATGCAGCAAAAACTAACACCCAACTTAACTCCAGCAAACGTTTACACTCTTAACCCTCCAACGATACTTCCATACTTCAAACAAGTTAAAACATCACGAAAATTACTAACTTATCCCTCTTATTAAGTAGAGACCGGTAATTAAGTGTGTCTAAGTTGAAGCGATCGGATCGAGGCGCCTCAAGACGGCTGCCACTGGGGAGCTAACTTGAATACTTGCTAAGTTAAGGCAAAGTTGGTGATAAGTGACGTGATGATCAACCCGCTGGGAAAATGGGATTGTTAGGAAAAATGTGCTGGGAATGTTCATTACAGTACCCTCTTAAGCCTTTGTCAAACAGACAAGCGTAGCGAATGCGAAACGTGACGTTTTTATTTGTAATGTATGGAATTGTTTGAATCCAGTCACATAGAAAAGCGAAAGCGATCCGATAGCGTGACAGAACTATCGGACTGACGTCTCGTATCGGTTCGGACTCGCCTGTTTGTTTGACAAAGGCACAAAAGCTGTTAGTTGAAATTGCCTATATACTTCAGATGTTATTTAATTTTATGTATAACCGAAACAGTAGAAAAAAACAGTCCATAAAGTTTTCTGTGAAAGTAACCTACTCTGGGTTGTAATCGAACTTGCCGATTTATTGCGGGTTGGTAGATCAGACATGTCTTCGAAGTTATGGTTCTGGAACATGTCGGTTCCTTAACGTCATTGTGTTGTTTAACTCCTACATCGTGGGTGCGTTTACAAACATAGAAACCCATAAACGCAAACATCCTGATCCGAAACAACTACTTACAGCTCATGCAAATATTTAATCTTGCGGAGATCAAACAGCTACGTCAATCGTTCACCGTTTTGAGAGCAGTGATGATGAAATAAATTAATATTACACAAAGTAATTACGGCAGGTTGAGTTTGAACCCATGACCTAGAACTTGCTATTGGGCCACAAAAAATCTACTGCATTTGCCTACAAACCAAAATAAACAGGTACAGCCCATCAACTTGAGGCAATCGTTCACGTCCCTCATGAGCGATGCCGCAATAATATATGTACCGGAGGGAGACTAATGGGGTTATGGAACAATAATAAAGAATTCACTGCAGGTTTTTTAATCTGTTTATTTGAACAGCCCCAAGTGTGGAACCCTATGAACAATAAGAATATTTTTTTTTTTTAAATTATGTTATGTCCTGAGGACCTGAATAAGTTCACTACAAACCTTTATCAGGGTAGATAATATTCCAATTATTTTATAACAGTATTTTAAATAAAGTTCACTCCAGTTGTAGGAAGCACACAACACAACACATAACTTTAGATGCAGAACAGCTATAGTTGCTAGCCGAGGTAAAATTGTACTGATCAAAAAAAAGTTGAAGGCGACACAAATGACAGAATAAAATTCGAAATATGAATATTCAAAAATTTTAAAATTGGTATAGCCAAATACCCACTCTGTTACAGTATATATCATACCTACACAGTAGATATCGGTCACCTCTCAATCTTTCATAGCAATATCGTTCCTCAGTTTGAAATCGTCAGACAAATCGATACATGCACACAGCAATGCAATTCCGTACGTTAGATTTTTCCCAGCGATCCAATTCAGGATGTTGCTGGCGATAGATTGGAAGGCCTTTACTGGGATTTAGCAGCTTTTATCTTCCTCACCACTGAATTACTAGTAGCCGATACAATGTACCTGTATCTGAGGGAGTATTTGATGTCCGATTCGATTCGAAAAGGAGTAGGTAGAATTTGGACGGAATTCCGGGTTCAAAGTAACAGTATTTCCAGTTGTACAACGAGTAACGCAGGCTGATGTGACGATGTTGTTGGTTTGTCTAAACAGGTTAACGCGGCCTTGGAATGTTGGGAAACTGAAGAAACCGGTTTTTATTCAGTAAGAGAGACGGAGCCTTTCGCTCTACACAAATCAGAAGGATTTATTTAAAAAAAAAATGCAGGCGAGATGAATTGGATTTACTTATGTTGCCCGGAAAACGCAAAACATAAGAAATATTGGAATGGTTAGGGGGGAGGCATTTGCCCACCAGTGGGACAAATCTGGTGAATAAAAATTCCTAACACTGTAATGAAATGGAATTGTAATACTCAAATTATTTTGTAAAATTGCACTAAGGTTTCTAGACGGTTTATATCTATGCGATTAAATTTATTTTATTAAACTTATTTATTAAAACCATCGTTAAACTGTAAACTGTTGTGTCAATAAGTGATCATGTAGATTTACGTGAAATAAAACAGTTTGAACTCCAGAAGAAATACATCTGCTTTCAACATAAAATCAAAACATTTCACACTATCGAACCAACAAACCGTACTCAGACGTCCCGTTTCACGCAACATTGTACAATTTGAATGCACAAAAACAATCTCTTTATTTATCTCAAGTTGATTCGTTCCCACCTCTTCTATTTGTACAGCTCCCGAGTTTTCTTTGACAAATCTCATGCGATGGCTCGGTAAATACGTTCCCAAGAAAAGGGTTCCTATTTTCCCACTTTAGAAGTTTGTTCAATGAACGTCATGGACCTCTCTAGCTTAGTGCGTGTCGAAACAGCCTCAACATCACGAGCCCCTAATGGAACAAAGCAGTTCTTTATTATTTAGCTTTCGAAATTATGTTTGCTTATTCAACTTTGGTGAGGCTTTGTTCGAAATTGAACTTTGTTAGCTCGAAGTAGAGTTCGTTTTTTAGTGGTGGTGTTGCTTGTTTGTTCTATGGGGTAGTGACGCGTAATTTTGAGTTACTTCAGCGAGTCCATCAGTACGCGAAATGTACGAAATATTATAATATTTTAGGTCACGAACACCACTGGTTATTATTTAGTCTAAAATTGTTCTGGGGTAACAAGTTTTTGGTAGGTAGGTACTTTTTTACTGCTTACAGAGTTAAAAAGTATTATATGAATTATAAGTATAATATAAGTATTAGATTATGAGTTTGTATGTATGATCGTGAAGCTGAGACTATACTGGTCAAATGCATGAACATTGAAAAATTATATCAATGTGTTCTGTATTGACTACTAACTTAACTAACTTTTGTTGTCTTATATTATCGCTGCTTTATCGATTGATCGCGACCATTCACAGAGGTGAAGTCAACTGCTTCACTGTGATTGATCGCGATTAGTACACCTTACACGCGTTCAAGACCTGACAGTGCCATTGTCGTTGAACCGTAACATGCACAGTTCTAGAACTAAGTTCAGATGGAGAGATCGTGAAGTCATTCGTGAACTCCGACACCGAACAAATACTACTACTAATAAGCTAAATACAGGCAATAAAATCTCTTTGCTCTCACACAATATGAAACATTAACAGCTATGTAATTAGGGTGTCGGCTACCGATGCGATAACCGTTAATACAAGCGAGTTGTTTGCCCAACGTGTTTGCTTAATGTCTATTTAATTCTGAACACAGTTTAGGCGAATATTCTTGAGAAAATATGGGTTTTATTAATAAGTTTGAGAATTGTAATGGTGGTTAAACAAGGTTCTATTTGTATTTGCGTGTCTGAGTATGTGTATGTTGTATATTCGAATAATACCAGCGATCATCGAAAGTAAATTTAGTTTTTGTTACGGTTTATAATCTTATTTATTGAAATATAAGCTACTAAAAGTAAATTACTTAAAAAACAAAAGACCATAAAAATCAAATCATATTTTAACCAAAATTAAAAGTTACAGGGCGTCAAAAAATTCAACCACATCGCTATCAATAGGATGTGGTCGAATAAGTACCCAGAACACTGGCAGAATTGCCACGTTGGCTGACAATTATTCAATCAAGTTAGACGGTTTTTTTTTATCGTGGTAAAATCATCAAATGAGTCCTCCCACCCAGGGCAGGGCGGGAGGGACTGTCAGACTTGTACTGACTAAAATCCACGGTGTCCTTCAATAGCCCTTTACGTACTAGGGTCACGGTAATCCCTTGGTCCCGCGACCCCAGCAGGCTTTGGCCCTCTACAGGCTCCGTCACTATGCTGACACTCTTTGAGGCGCGCGTGGAACACATCGCGCCGTCGACCCGGGCATGGTCCATAGTCGGACAGCAAGTCGCCCATTACTCGCTGCCCGCATGCCCGCGCCTACGGTGGCCGGAGATCGTCCTGCGACGTCCGACGCCGTGGGCGTCTACCACTGCGGCTGGGGTGGAGGGAGGACGCTGTCCTCTCCCTCAGGCGGCCCGCCTCCTCCTTCACGAGCATGACTGCTTCGCAGAAGGAGGCGACCGCTTCCCACTCCGTCTCGCCCCGCAGCATGGCCTCGACTATAGATGTTTTTTAATTCATCACATCAGAACGGCTGAAGGGATCTTGTAGAAAATTGGCTCAGAGATAGGTATAGAAAAACACATGGAATATTTACCCGGTATCATGTTCCGTATGAATGAGGAAAGCTCAAGACCGGGCTCCGTAGCGCACATTGGGAGAGGCTTACGTTCAGCAGTGGTCGAATACAGGCCGATGACGATGTTCCCGTAGAATAAATTTCCAATTAGACACGGGTGAATCAGCTGGAATGAGCTAGTAAGTTGATATTAAACAGTTCCGTGAATTCATAACAGTCAAATCGAAATTATAGAATATTTTCTTAAGCATCGGCATCGGCTCCCATCTCCATAATACATGGAGCGTACCCAAGAGCGAATTAGAAATTATATGTCCATGTTACTATGGTTGGGGAATGCGAACAAAGGGCAAACAAATGAGAATTTAGGTCGATAAATTTTAATCAAAGCACGTCGAGCCGACTCCGGCAAATGAAGTTATGGTCTGCTGTTTACATGCCATCCTTGATAGATAAATGAAGCTATGCTGGGTTTGTTCATACTGTTGTTGTGTGTCTTTATGCGGTTTGAGGTGAGAATTCCGACAAAAGACTGAAGAAGTATTGCCCTTTTTTTCATCAAATCAGTCCTCCCGCCCATTGTGGGACATGAGGGACAGTAAGACTATAACTAATTAATATTCAAAGTGTTCCTTCAATAGCCGTTTACGTTCTAGAGTCGCGGTTAACTGTTTAGACAGTCTTACGACCCCGAGTTTAACCTCTATAATCCCGTCACATTGTTGACACCTCTGTGAGGCGCGTGGACCATGACGACGCGCCGCCGTCGAAAGAGTGTGTTATGTCCGGTAAGCATCGGACCCGTAACTCGTGGCTTCGAAGGTCATCCGCTGAAGTACGTACTCCGCTAAGCAATTACCCTTGGAGTTCTTATAGTTCAGCATCTACAGGATATGTCATCATTGTCTCGAGTTTAATTTTAATTCCCGGAGGTTTCTGAAAAGTGTGCTTAATAGTTCTCTCATTTTGTCACTTATCTATATTTGAATCATCTGTAGTGCCATACAGAGTTCAGAAATTTGTTAGTTAGGTACTGCTAATTTCGTTTGAAAAGTAGGTGCTCTGTAGGTTGTGCGTTTTCGACAGACGTACGTATTTACTCAAACAAAAAAATCTCTTCTGAAAGAAATAAAAGATTTCAATTACCAACTTATTTACGGAGGCACGACTTGCTACTTTTTAAAAATTGACCACCATATTATATTATACCTTATTAAAGACACGGATAAAAAAGTAATTAAAAATTAAAGTAAGGTAAAAGGTGAGCAAAGTAATAACGCAAGACCCAGTCTGAACTACAGCAGCAGTTTGCTGTGAAATTCAATAAATCAGTGAATATTGCAGCGTATAATATATTGCATATTGCAGCCTTTCGCAGTAAGTGAGGCTGTGGCAAAATGGGAATATTAACTATGCGCGGAGTGCTAACTGTTAAGGTGGTATCACATTGGCGAGACGAGGCGCAGGTGACAAGGAGAGCTTAGCAAAAATTCTTCTAATCAACAACACTAGCGAGCAAAATTTTTGGAATCACTTACTTGGAATTGTGTAGTGAATTGAATGAATTTGCTATCAATTAAAAGTTAACAGTTAAATCTTTAAATAGTACCATTTTTATTATTCTTAACCAATTATTAAGAACTCAAGATCGCGCAGAATCGGAGTAAGGGATTCCATACTTTTACCGCAAGTGTATTTCAATTACGGTGGAGCATACGGTGCAGGACTGCCCCGCTTGGGCAGAGCACCGCCGTGTCCTCACGACGGCGATAGGCGGAGACCTCTCGCGCCCGGCATTGGTCGAGGCCATGCTGCGGGGCGAGACGGAGTGGGAAGCGGTCGCCTCCTTCTGCGAAGCAGTCATGCTCGTGAAGGAGGAGGCGGGCCGCCTGAGGGAGAGGACAGCGTCCTCCCTCCACCCCAGCCGCAGTGGTAGACGCCCACGGCGTCGGACGTCGCAAGACGATCTCCGGCCACCGTAGCCGCGGGCATGCGGGCGGCGAGTAATGGGCGACTCGCTGTCCGACCATGGACCATGTCCGGGTCGACGGCGCGTTGTGTTCCACGCGCGCCTCAAAGAGTGTCAGCATAGTGACGGGGCCTGTAGAGGGCCAAAGCCTGCTGGGGTCGCGGGACCAAGGGATTACCGTGACCCCGGTACGTAAAGGGCTAGTGAAGGACACCGTGGATTTTAGTCAGTACAAGTCTGACAGTCCCTCCCGCCCTGCCCTGGGTGGGAGGACTCATTTGATGATTTTACCACGATAAAAAAAAAAAAAAAAAAGTGTATTTCAATTACCGTGACCCCGAAACGTAATGGGTTATTGAAAGACACCGTGGATTTTAGTCAGTACAAGTCTGAGAGTCCCGCCCTGCCCTGGGTGGGAGTCAAATGAGTTCTTCATTTGATGATTTTACCACGATAAAAAAGAAAGTGTCTTTGTTGCATAAATACTAACTTAGCGGTTCACCAGTGTGAAACCTCCTCAGTGCCGAGTTACTTAGCGGCTTCGTTTTCATTTTCATTTCGTTAGATTTTGCGTCGGCTTTTAGATAGAGTAGATACCTATTTGTGGAATTGAAAGAGAATCAGCTCAAATAAAATCTATTACCCAAATCAAGGCTGTGCGCTGTCTGCCAGAGAAATTGACTATCATAAATTTTACGAAGTGAATTACTTTACTATTTAAAAATAGCAAAAAAGCTTTCTTCTTATTATTTATTTGGGTTGGAAAATCATTATATGAGTCCTCTTGTCTCGGGAGAGTCGGAAGTGACTGTTAGAATTGACTGACTCACAACATGTTCCTTCAGTTGCCCTTTGATTTTCAGGGCCACGTTGCCATTTTAAAAACAACGCTGTCAGCTTGTTAATTATTACTTAAGGCGGTCGTGGAATACGACGCGCTCGGTGACTCGAGGCTTATCCTTGATCGGCCGGCAAGTTACTTTACTCATTATCCGCAAGGTCGTGCCTACGGGGTGGCTGGAAATTCCGATGCGATCTCCGACTCCCTTTGCGTCTCCCACGAAAGTATCTACGTAAGTGCCAGGCAACTTAATTTTCCTTACTAAATTTCTAGTCATTTTAAGCTAGTCAAATATCTGCGAAGACTCAAGTGCAGCAAATACCCGCTTTTATAAAACACGGGCACCTTGCGAGCTGAGTAATTCACGTCTTAAATGTTCGAGAGGCTACTTACTTCCTTCACAATTTATACACTGAAGGAAATCCGGCTGTAAGGATGACTAAACGGTTCAAGTTTATGGCCCAAGTTGCCTCAGCTTGTGCACTTAATGGTTTATGTATGAAAAGCTTAGACTGATACAAGTACAAAGTACGGTTAGGGAATGGGTAATGGAAAATTTAACCATTACTACATTACATTGGTTGCGGGACTGTACGAATTACCGTGACCCCGGAACGTAAAGGGCTATTGAAGGACACCGTGCGTTTTAGTCAGTACAAGTCTGACAGTCCCTCCCGCTCTGCCCTGGGTGACTCATTTGATGATTACACCACGCTAAAAAAAAAATCTCTACATTACATTTTATACAACATTATTTTTTGTTTATGAGAAACCCGATACACCTGTCTAGTATTTGTATGTAAAGAATCTATGTACAAAATTTGAAAACTGTATCATAAAATATCATAAAGTTATAAGCTTGTTATGTTACCTGGTTGTCAATTCAAAAATATCCTAATTTCGCGGCGAGTCGCGGTACCCCACTCAACTCGCGCCTCCCGTGTCGTACACTCATTGTTAATAGTTTGGTAATAGGTACATAACCGTACAGTGATTGTATTGTAATAAACTGGTGACAAATTTAATTAAAGTATTTTCGGAACAAAATAGAACATGGTGTAAAAATTATTGTAATCGATTCAGTTATTGATTCTGGACAAACTATATTCAGGTTTCGCATATACTGAAAATAATGTTCATATTTAATTCTGCCCACTGAGTATGTCTGTCTAAATGCTACTCAAAAACTACTGAATGTATTTCCATGAAGTTTTCATTAATGGACGAAGTTATGCATGGAGATTCTTTAAGATGTAGATTGGCTGAAATATGAAAATAATTGTAATTAATTAAATCATGTTAATTGAAAGTTTTACTGTAGTACCCTTGTGAAGTCGGGTTGTCTGTTTGTCAGCTTTTGTCTTCATAACACTTGAACTGGTTTAGATGAGATTTTGTATATGGATAGACTATGATCTAGGTTATGTTATACTTTGATTTTTTTGTCCAGGTAGGGCGATTTAAGGATCATTTGATAGTTGATGAAAGTAAATTGTTATTTCGCCAGCTCATTCGACACTTTAAGCCTATGTCACAAAAGAACAATACAGATTTTTATTGGTGAAAGATTTTTTTTGAGTTTATTAATTACAAATATCTTTCGCTAATACTTTACGCTAATAGTAAATAAAATATTCCACAACTATCACACAACGCCATCTAGTCCCAAGCTAAGCAGAGCTTGTGTTATGGGTACTAGACAACTGATAAACATACTTATATATTTCTATATACATACATATTATAGATAAATTACACCCAGACACAGAACAAATAATCGTGCTCATCACACAAACATTTGTCCTGGGTGGGAATCGAACCCACGACCTCCGGCATAGCAGTCAGGGTCACTAACCACTAGACCAACAGGCCTGTCGAAAATAGTAAAGATATAGATTGTCATTTGTATATTGATGATACAACTGTGTCTCAGATTGACATACAATGACAATCGTCAATATTAAGTATTCTGAAATCGATATTTTCTCAATCCAATAACATTCTTGGTCAATCAGTGAGTTCGGTGGCATTGCATTCGAACTGCGGGACGTAGTGCATAGTCCATCGCACTGTGTTTACACGTAGTGATGTGACCGTTTGTTCCTTTTGTTCCTAGGGTAGATGCTTTCTCTCATTTCATCACATTTGTAATAATTTAATCTATACTAATGATTAAGCTGAAGAGTTTGATTGAACTCGCGAGAACGCGTAGAAACTACTGCTTTGAAATGAAAGAAATTAGTTTTTGTTAGTTAGTCCTTACTGAGGAAGACTATAACATCACACTAAGACCATTAGGAGCCTAGCAGCCGGTGAAAGTGCAGGAATCAGCAAGTTATACATAAGTTTCCGTAGTGCATGTGTTCGTTATTCTGTTCCTCCTATAAAGCAGGATCATACGGCGCTATTGTTGTTTGAAAAAGGTCAAAATGAATCATGATGTGTCTTCATGAATAAAAAATAGCTTTTGCGCGTGTGATGGGTGACTCGCCGTCCGATCATGGACCATGCCCGGGTCGACGTCGTGTTCCACGCGCGCCTCAAAGAGCTGTCAGCGACCTGACGGGGAGAGCAAAAATCTGCCGGTGTTGCGGTACTATCTAATCAAGTAGCCGTGACTCTGGAACGTAAAGGGCTATTGAAGGATCACCGTGGATTTTAGTCAGTACAAGTCTGACAGTAATGGGTGGGAGGACTCATTTGATGATTTCCACTCGAAAAAAAAACCTTACAACGTAGATGCAAAACATGAAGATCAGTTACAAACATACATACAAACTTATTTTATGTAATGCAGGCATTTTTATGCCTAATTCAGATACCAGCTCCTCACAAATTGTACACCATAAACATGCTTGTCACTGTATTTGATTTATTTTTGTATGGTAGTCAGTAGAAATAAATATATTATTTCGCATTTATAATATTAAAAACTACGTTTGAATTATAATAAGAACTCTCATCGTAACTGCACTTAACATACAGAAATATAAGCTAAATATCCGACGTTGGAAATAGAAATGTCGTGTGTGGGTAGCAAATTCTGACCTACCAAGGAAAATGTATTTCAAATTCGTCGTCACCACATTTTCAACTACGCAAGATAATTTTAAAATAACATCGTCAACCGATGGGATACGAATTATGTTTGAATTTCGAATGTATTTTCGTTAACGCCTACCTACTGTGAGTATTCGACATAATAGTGGTGGACAAAGCTCACATCACATCACTATCGAAGTATCGATAAACAGCGCGTGTCGTAGGTCTCGTTCGGCGAGTGGAATCGAATCGGCATAGTACATTTGGCAAACATTGAATTAGCATATTGTATCCACGCCCAGCGTACGTTCCATCCGATTATATTATCCGACCCTCGATTATAACCTGTTCGTAGACAGATTGAATGTTCGATTACTGTTTGACAGACTCGTGTTTGTTTTATCGATTTTATGAAACTACTCGTATCAAATCGGTTCGCGGTTTGTTGGTGTAGTGATGAGGATTTTAAAATCGAATTTGTATGATGGAATTGTTTGAATGGAAACCACATTTTAGTGAGGTTCACTGTACGTTATTTGAGTAGACACTTAAACTGTGATCTAAAACCTACTAATATACGAACTTGTCTTTAAATAAAATATCCTTGCTCTTCCTACCAACAACTCCTCTAGATTCCTATCAATTGGAAGTATCCTCAAGAGACATCATCATCATCATATGGCCGGAAGACGTCCACTGCTGAACATAGGCCCATAGACTTCCAATAGGACCGGTTGGAAGCGGCTTGCATCCAGCGTGATCCTGGTCTTCATTAAATCTTCTGTCCGCCTTATGGGTCGGACTTCCTACGCTGCGCTGGCCGGTGCATGGTTTCCATTCGAGAACCTTACGGCCCCATCGGCCATAGTTCTGCGTGCTATATGCCCTGTCCACAAGAGACAGGTGAGATTAAATACTTCTTTCTTTCTTCTTTCTTTCATATTAAAAAAAAACTCTTCTAACTTAATCTTACAGAGTAAATACTAATCTGACTCTAAGCTTTAATGTTCAAACACCTTTTAATAGTTTAAGGCAGTAACAGCAATTCTGCAGCATTAGTTCCACTCGCATTAGATTGTAAACTAAATGCCGTAAAAGTACTTAAAAGCAATGTTTCTAAGCAACAACTTAACTGCAAGGGATTATTGAAATGCCTTTCAGGACTGATTGTTGTCTTGCGTTCTCTGGTTTGTTTGTTTGTTACTTTTAAAAGGTATCTAATATTGTTTGCGATGCCACGGAGTCAAATAAAACAAGGGTCAAAAGTTTAACGAAACTGATCAAAAATATTTTAGAATGTTGACAGCACGTTAGCGTGGTGGCTGGGATATTGGGGCTGTATAAATGTAGGTGAGTTTAAATGTTTATAAAAGCATCCACAACAGAAAAAATCCCCAGGGAAAGGTAACATTTACAAAAAAATATCTGAGAATCAATGCAGAATGGATGTAGAATGTGTGCGTACATGATCCACGTTTCTAATAATATTGAAACCAAAACATTTCTACAAAAAAAAAAACCGTTTACATATTGTCCAGTTTTACATATTTGCAAAACTACGAGATTTAAAATTCTCCTCTTTGCAAGACAAGTTGTCACTAGTTTTCCCTATCAATTGAACGTACATAGGTTTCTGGAAAATTCCAGAGTACAATTTTTGTTCACCGACAAGAGAGTGGAATTGCAAAAAAGAGGGATGGAGCGAAAATTCTCAATCTGCCGTCAAAAAGAATTTGTGGAACGTGGAAGACTCAAAATACCTTTCCGTTCAGAAACGTGGCGTCCTATTTAGTGTTTTCTTTCTAACATCTATGCATTGGTGCTGTACGTGGTGAGTTCAGAACTTTGTAATTTCACTCGTATGTTACGGGTCTTTTAGTGTTTGGTCAAATTCGGAATAAATTTCTTCAAAATTTTTGCCATTATTTCATTTCTAAAAATCAACAGCCGCCAGGATAGTTCTTCAAAGTTAAACCACGCTTGCCCAGGTCAGACTGTGGATAGGTGACCAATCAGTCAACCAATATAATACAAATTACGTTGCCCCACATTAGGATTTTCTCCTGTATCGGGGGTGCGTTTACAAACATATAAACTCGCAAAAACAAACGCCCAGACCCGGAACAACTTGCCTCCGCGCTTCGGAAAGCACGTATTGGTATGGTTGATCACCAGAAGGTAGAAAACTTCTTTCATAAAATGGATGGTCAGCTATCTATGGACCTAGTTAATCTGAGAATTCAAGTCTCGGACATGCCCGCGGGCAAATCTGCAAACCGACCTTGCTATCTGCTATATGCAAATTTTCTAGTGCAGGACCGTCGAATTCATTGTAGAGTTGCCCGGTCTGCGCGAGAGCATGACAATCATAACTAAAACCATGTACCTGGGTAAGACCTAGACAATCAACTGATGAGTCTGTGAAGTTAAGCGTACAATTTGTCCGCGGGCATGTTCGTCACCAGATCCTTTCACCAGCTATTAACCCTTTATTAGAAGACCCTGCTGGGTCTTTTAATAAAGGGTTAATAGCTGTATTACAATTCCTATCAAAAACTTCATCTAAAAACCCGTGCATTGCCGACCCAACCCTCTGAATGCGATGCACATAATGTTTGGTGAATTAACTCAAAAATGCCAGCCGCACAGTCCCCGTAAATTCCCTCGCCACGACTTTATATGACTGCAAGTGGGACGAGTAAGCCCCTACAAATAACCAGTCGTAATAACTTCAGACTGTACTTACGTAAGGGTGTATTTTACGGGCAAGTCTTTATTTCTGAAAAGAATTACGAGAAATATTTACATGAGAAAAGTCTTCTTTTAGAAAGAAAGAAAAATGAACAGTTTGAATTTGAGACAGTAAAGTGAGTTTGCTGACATAAAATAGCTCTTTTAGAATCATTTAAAGTAATTTGACTATGAGGAGGGAGGCGGCATACCTCTCCTATACATACGCTGCTGGCGGGTTTTGTCAGCGGTTATGCTGTCCCATTGTTAACGCTTTGTTCAATAGCTGCATAGTGTGTGGGACTCGTTAGGGATGTTGGCTCCATAAATTCCCTGAATTCTAACAAGATATTTCAGTATTCTGTCAGAGTTCGGGAGTGTTTCCGTAGTTCTTCGGTACCCTCCTCATAATACCAATTTGTCTTCCATATTATCTGTCACAATTAACAACAGAATTTCCCACCCATTACCCATTTTTTTGTTACCGAGTAGAAAATGTGTTTGACACGCGCTTCCCATAAATTCCTGTGCAGCGTGAGCGACGGTGGCGCCCCGCTGGTGTGCGGTAATTGCGCGAAGCACCGCCCCGGCTCAATCGACAAACCTCATTTGCAGGAGTGCTACTAAACATTACTACTTGCGGTTCTCGATTTTGGGAGGTTTAAGAAAATACGTAGGGATATACGAACTCAGAAGAATTAAAGTGTCAGTTTCGAGAGAGATTTAAAAAAATGAAAGATTTTATTTGTCTTTATTATTCTCTATGGCAGACTTAAATAAACTATATTAAACTTTATCGAATGTGTAATCAAAGATATTTATACAACTGTTTCTTGAGTATTAAAGTATCGGAATCTCTCACTTTTCTGATTAAGGACAAAATCTATTTCCCACAATCAAATCAAATCATCGAAAAAAAATCGAGATATCTTAGTTAGACCTCGAGCCCTTCCCACTGCCGGTAACACACTCAGCCAATTTATATAGCGAGAGGGCAATTACCGACGTTTTCCGACGTTTTCGGCGTCTAAACGTCATTTGCCGAAATTATTTCGTCGGAGGCCGAATCGCCTCAGGCAAGTGATAAACACTAGTGATAGGAATGTAATCCGGCGATTCGATTGGACGCAATGAGTAGGGGTCTTTCGGCCAAATTTTTGCTTGTATAGTGCGTGAATTTTGGTTTGGGGTAGTCATGTGGAACATTGAGTTAGGGGTGTAATGCTAAATGTCAGTGAATTAGTAAATGATAACTTGAGTTGCAGAAATTAAATAAGTAAATTAAGTAAAAAGATTCATATAAATTGGCTCTGATTTGGTTTTTTTTTTTTAAATTTCATTAGACTTCAGAATGTGGGTGTACTATTAGGTAAGTAACCTCTCGGGAATTACAGACGAAACGTTCTGTTATATTTTATGGAAAAAATATTTTATTCTTATCTAAAAAACCCAAGAGTTCACATTTAAGCACCAAATTTTAGAAGATCTTTGCACAGAGAACTAAAGATATTGAACATCAATCCCCATAATTTTATGGGGATTTATGAAAGATGGACTAGATTCTGAAATCCTAAAAATATCAGCTTCGAAATTAGTGGTTGCGATAGCCTAATTGGTAAGGCGTCTGGAGTACTTATCCAGAAGACGCAGGTTCGAGTCCCGCTCGCAACTGAATTTTTCGTTCCCCAAAATATGTTTGCGAAGACGCGACACAGGCGTTATTGCGTATAAATATATAACATTATCAATGTCATAAGGGAGAGAGCCTATAGTAATATGGCAATTTTATTTGGTATTTGGATAGGCAAGGTTTAGTCTGGTCGCGGGACTCACGAATTATCGTGACTCCGTAACGTTAAGGGCTATTGAAGGACACCGTGGATTTTAGTCGGTACGAGTCTGACAGTCCCTCCCGCTCTGCCCTGGGTGGACTCATTTGGTGATTTTACCACAGTTCAGTCTACGGGCAGGTCAGGAATTAAGTCAGTTAACTACATATTCTGCAGCATTTTGCGGACTCCATTGTTTTTATAATTTCTCCTGCCTATTTTTTTGTGGAGCGGGGCGGGACAAATTTGTCTGACTAAAAAGCACCCAGTTTTTTCAATTGAATTTGCGTTCCAGGGCCTCGGTAATCTTCTAAAACATTCTCGCGACCCTAAATAAAGCGTTACTACTTTTTCACAGTGCATTCCGTGCCGGTAGCAACCAAGGACAGATGTTTTAGAAAACATAATATGATAGGTAAGTCTAATTTACCTTTAATATTTCCTAATACTCGTACATATAACGTGAATCAATTATTAATTCTTCACATGGAAAATCATATGCTTACTCGTGCTACAAACTGTGGTTTCCCCGTAAAGTTATCCATAATTAAATAGATCAATATTTCAACAATGTTTTAAACGCGTTACAGTATTTGTAGCAAGTAAATTAAGCTGTTACAACTTAAAGTTTATTTAACACTTCACAGACGAAGTCTTAGTTAAGTTAAAGTAAAGATTTCGTGTAAATTCCAGCAAGTTCGTCGTAAAGCTACATTTTTATGAAGCACGCGTCTTACATTTTTCACGTCGGAGATTTTTGTAAATGAATATTTATGTTTGTTATAAGAAGTAAACTAATTTTGTGAGACAGCATTTTCTCATTACACTGGGTTCAAGAAGAAAGAGGCAGTAGCTAAGAATACTTTATGAATAAGTAAGAAGCTAGACACATTGACATACTATCTTACTCCTTCAACCTTCAATCTTAAAGAATTTCGTGTTAAAAGTTTTTAGGACTAGTAATGACGTCATCAAACCTTGCTAGTAAGTTTAATCGCATAGTTATTTATTTCATCACATCTGCTCTTAAAACGATGAACCAAAAATTCGAGGACAAATGACATGTATGAATTCGCACTGGACACGCGTGTTGGATAACAGCCTACTCTCAGAAAGGAGGCCTATGTTGGGTCGTGAGTTCGTGTGTAGTAAGTTTATCCTGGAACGCTAAGGGCAACTGAAGGAACATGGTGGATTTTTTGTTAGTAAGAGTCTGTCAGTCCCGTCCGCTTCTCCCAGGGCGGGAGGACTCGTTGGATGATTTTACAAAAAGGCGTATGTACGCAGTGGTAGTGGCAACATTATAGGCTGACTACATTTATCCTTTTAGAATAGAAAGCGCCAAAATGTCACAAAAAATTGAATACCGAAACCACAAAACATATGACGGCTCACACAATCAGTACATGCTCAAACAGTAGTAACTAACTCGTTACCTCAAGCAAATAGAATCTGCGCGGCGTACGACGAACGCGGTGCGACTAATTGATCAGCTAATTTGTAGATCGCAGGTGTGCAGTCGCCTTTATGAATTACAAATAGCTATTATAGCTATGGCAGCTATGCTATTATAGCCATAGCTGATAAGCCATTAGAGAAATCGAAGGCGCCTCCTATTTCATTATACATGTTCTGTTCATTTATCAAATGAGTTGTTAGTTTGAATTAGCTGGTATATTATTGATGGGATAATTTATTATGTGTGTAGATGATGAGATTTAGCTATCTTTGTTTTGACAGTCAATCGTATATATTATTAGGCAAAGTCGAATAAACGTTTATATCTTAATTGAGATTGCACTTACGATATTTGTTTGAAGAAACATTGGCGTAGTGGCTGAGTGATTGACTCGTGGGTTTGATTCCCGCAAGGAACAAACATTTATATGACTACAAGTAGTTGTTTCGAGTTTTTCACCCTCAATTATTGAGAAATTCCTCTTCTGAGGCAACGTTCGGTTAAGAAAAAATAATGGTGGTTACTTTTCTTTATCACCAGCCATACATCTAGACTCAAAACCTTTTGTCACAACATTTTTAAACTTTCCGCTATTAGTCACATCTAGGCTGGAACATCGGAAAATTCAAAACAAATATCTAATTAATATGCTAGAACATAATTATCCTGTTTTAAGTTAAAATTATAGTAGTACTACTACTTCACTTACCATGTCAGTTTAAAAACTTATATTTTCCATAAATGGGTGTAATTATTTTATCTAAAGACTAGCCCTCCGTCTACTGCTTCGTCAGGATTATTGTAGCTTTCTACTTATAAAAGAATTCTATAGTCAGTTTAGTAGTTATAGAGATTACTTCCTAAGAACAAACGTATAAACTTCAACTTTTCATAATCTATGAGACACTTAAATGTCCCAAAACGTACGACAAAATGGTTCCTGAAAACA
Source organism: Agrotis puta (assembly GCA_943136025.2). Lineage (NCBI taxonomy): Eukaryota > Metazoa > Arthropoda > Insecta > Lepidoptera > Noctuidae > Agrotis > Agrotis puta. The sequence goes on along the minus strand of OW964176.2, from coordinate 3,390,919 downwards.
GAAATTCAATTATCACAGTGAAGCGAAAGTAGGATAGTTTCAATTAAAATACGTGAGAGCCCCTCGTAATAAAACAACATAGTTGCTTTAGTTAAAACTATTTTGATTTCCGCTTGATCTCTAGTTTCAATGTTTGTTTTGTCTTACAATGTACGACAAAAGTAACGTTTGTTAGATGTGTACTGTACTTTTGTTTATTGTTTCATGCAATGGATTTAGAATGACTTTCAGGGAATAATTACGTAAGGACAATTTGTAACTCAATAATATTATAATGGTTGTGTTCACTAACCCGAGCAACAGACGTTTCAGGACGATCTTCGGCCACGGTAGGTGCGGGCATGCGATGGGCGAGTAACGGTCGACTCGCGTCGGGACGACGGCGCGTTGTGTCCCACGCGCGCCTCAAAGAGTTATAGCACAATGACGGGGCCCCTCTTAGAGGGCCAAAGCCTGTCGGGACGCGGGACTAAACAGCTACCGTGACCCCGGGACGTAAAGGGATATTGAACGACATCGTGGATTTTAGTCAGTACGAGTCTGACAGTCTCTCATGCCCTGCCCTGGATGGCAGGACTCATTTGATGTTTTTTTTGCAAAAAAAAAAACAAATACACGGAAAATACGGTATCGAAAATACGGTTTTTATGGCTTACCACAAATAAATTTAATACATAAATAACTGAGGCCCTAGCATGAATTCTACGTATATGGCCGTACAGCGTACTATGACGTATTGAAGTATTATGACGTAAATCGTCGCTTAAGAATCAATTATATTTACGTCAAATATTTGGTGCAAGGATCAACATGTTTATGATTGAAATTTTTACAGTCGATTAGAAAAAGAATACGTTCTTATTCAAAAAACTTATTAATATAAATCTAATTTCATGAATAATTAAGTTCAAACTCACTTGTAACTACAATGTTAACACAGCGTACATAGTCTTTGAATGAGCTTGTTTATATTTACAAGGTCTTAATTAGCACTTGTTACAAAGTACTGTAAACACAAGGTGAAGGTCATTTTATCGTCTATTCAACCTGTGACCTCTAATACAAAAAGTGTAAACTTTGTATACTTGTGAACAGTCGTCTTAATTAAATTTTATTTAAAAGTAAACACTAATACTAATGCATTAAGTTTGAAGTACTGTGTAAACGAAAAAGTGATACTAAGAGCCAGTTGTTTGATTGGTATTCAAGTAAACTATTAGTTAAAATGTTATACATTTACAAAATAATGGTAAACTGTATACCGTCTTACTACAAAAACGTTAACATCATCTGTTGAATACCTGTCTAATAAAACGGTCAATTGCAAAACGGCATTTGACGTTGATTGTTGGTATGCGGTTAATTTTTTTGGGACAGGTGTTTATAAGATGTTAAACTTTTTGTTATACGACGGATGTCAAACAACTTGTCCTTGGTGTTTTATACAGTAGACTTGAGAAAGATGTTTTGCACTCGAGTTAATAACATTTTAATTTTAAAGTAGTTCTTATTGCATTTACAGGTTTAGTATTTTGTCTGAAAGCCAAGACAAAGTACTTAACCTGTTACAGGTTCATGCTGATTCCAGGTTACAAAAAAAACGTTCTAAGACCTTATCACAAGATTTCTGTATTTTATTTACAGCGAACTTGAAGTATTTTTTTTATGACAGGCCTGTTGGTCTAGTGGTTAGTGACCCTGACTGCTATGCCGGAGGTCGTGGGTTCGATTCCCATCCAGGACAAATGTTTGTGTGATGAGCACGATCATTTGTTCTGTGTCTGGGTGTAATTTACCTATAATATGTATGTATTTAGAAATATATAAGTATGTTTATCAGTTGTCTAGTACCAAAGAGAATTAAATTGTCATTGTCTAGTACCCATAACACAAGCTCTGCTTAGCTTGGGACTAGATGGCGTTGTGTGATAGTTTTGGAATATTTATTTACTTATTTATTTACTGTGGTTATTGTATGGAAAAATTAATAAGCGCCTCTAGTGTGGAAACAAGGGACTATTTTTTCCCTTCAAATTAACGTTAACGTTCCTGTTTACTTTACGTCACAAAAACGAGAAAAAACCATGATAGGGCTACTGGTTTAATTCTCGTCCATGTCGTGGTCTAACTACTACTACTGTCAGTGTGTTTAAAAATAGCCAAACCCAGACAATACAGATATTTGTTCCGTGCGAGAATCGCACCCGCGTCAAGCAGCGGAGCAGTTGATCACTCGACCATTGCGCCAACTGTGCCGTCAAAACAGTGCTCTAAAGTAATAACAGAATACTTCACCGCAAAAGGTACAAAACAAAAACAACGAGATAAACGTGCCGTCAGTCCAAGCTTACATAAAACCGTACTTAAATACCAGACACTGTCTGTCCTCGTATAGCAATGAGCGTATCTCAAAAAAATAACAAATACTGTTTTAGACTTCTACCGCCTTACCACAAAAAGATAAACATCTATTGAACGCTTGTCTAAAAAAAGTATAACTGCAAAAAAAATATTGCAACGTGAAACGTCGTTTTGACGTTGACAGTTTTTTTGACAAGTGTACAGACGCCAGTAGGTCAACCTTCCCGAATCTGTCAAAATTTTACCTATAGAATATTAACTGTCCACTATTGTGATGAGGTTGAAAATCTATTAAGAAATTTGACACATTAAGTTGATGTGCTGATGGCGTCTGTACGACAGATGTTTATCATTCTTGTGGCAAGACGGTTAGAATTTCTTGTAAGCGCTTTTGTTTTTTGGGTTGTACTCGTAATAATGTTCATCAAATTATTCTTCCCCCGCCTGTGGGAGAGACTGTCAGACTCCCACTGCCTTATTCCTTCACGTGCCATATGCGTTCCAGGGCCGCGGAGTCTTTAAAAGGCTGTCCTGCAACCCGTATCATTTTTACTTATCAAAATATTTATAAAATCCTAAAAAAGTACTGATTAAATAATGTATTCAACTATGTCGACTACTTTTTCATTGTAGTTTAGTTTAATAAGAAATTCTGAGTAGCAGAGAGTTCAGAATAGGCTATATTAATAAAAAAAAAACACGAGTTCGAAAGATAGAATATCATAAAATATTCCCCCCGTATTTTTTCTTTTGTTACGTAAATCAAAATTGACGAAGATACTCGTACAACACTTCTAAAAATCACAAAACGTCACTCAGTCGGTATAATTTTACAGGCGTTATGACGTCACAAGCCCCCACTACCGAATTTCGAAGCATTTCATCTTTCCTAATATACATTGACTAAAAAAAAACAAAATACTTGTTCATTATTTGTCAATGCTCCAACTGACGGACTAATTAAATTTTTCCAACTTTTTTTAAGTTGATGGCAATACGCTTATCCCTTATTTGAAATTTTGTCTAGGGATTCATTGCCAAAACGTTATACTATGTGAAGCACAAGTATAATTCCAGTTTTCATATTTGTTGACTTACAGCAGTTTTGCTTAAGCGATTACCCTTCATCTGCCAGCTACTTACAACAGTTGCACTTTCTGCCACTGCACACTGGTGACAGTAATTAGTTTAAAACGTTTTCTCCGCCGCTTTAATTCTGTCACTTTGTTTCGAGAAGTGCACCCAGCATCCAGAGAGCATCTGTCTCTCAAACAGATGAAGCGAGCTAGGAGTGCCAGGACCAAAAAGTTAAGAGTGCATATCACTTAGCGAACAAGCCGTACTGAATTCGGAACTAAGTTTCGTGAGAAGTACAAGTTTATTTTATACTTGAAAGTGAAGTGTTATTTAGATGCCTTTGTTGGGATGTTGTTTGAGTTTTTGGCTGTTTTGAAGTACTGTCTTATATTGTACACAGTGTCACGTCATGATAATGTTCGTTTTTAACCTTTTTCCTTTTTTTTTCTGTGTTGCACTCGTTTCACAAAGCAAACAAGGAAGGAAGAAGTGTGTTTCTATGCAGTATTATTTTTATTACTATGTACTAGCGATTAACCTCAGTTGCTTTAATTTTGTATTAAAGAACCAGTTCTAAATGTTGGTGAACATTTAAGTTCGTTTCCTAATCCAGAGTTTCACGAGGTAACACGGATACATACTAATATCGATTATATTTTTATCTACACTAATATTATAAAGAGGAGAGATTTGTATTTTTACTGCTGGACCGATTTCAATAATTCTTTCACGAGTTGAAAGCTGCATTGGTCCTGAGCGACATAGGCTGTAAAGGGGGGGGGGGAGCGGATGAAGCCAAAAAAGCGGGAGAAGCAAAAGCTACTTTAATAATAACACAAATGAAGTCATTTTAATCCGTAGCTAATTCAAGGACCTTTGTAATGTTTAAACTGAAATAAGCGATCTAAAGTCCAAATTCTATGAAAAACTTTAATGCCTATGTCAAACAGACTGGCAAAAGCGAAGCGTTTCCTAAGCGATACCGAACCGAAACGAGTCGTCAGTCCTATAGTTCTGTCACGCTATCGGATCGCTTTCGCTGTTCTATGTGACTGGATTCAAACAATTCGATACATTACAAATAAAAACGACACGCTTTGGATTCGCTTCGCTTGTCTGTTTGACAAAGGCTTAAGACAGAACGATGCTTATTACCGAAACACTTTTTACAGTTCTCTTTGTTTACGAGTACTAATATCTCAGCTACACGTAAAACAGTCAAATCTCGACACCAGCTTTATTATAACCCATTACTCAAATCTAGATTCGTGCCTGACCATTCATTTGGCCAAAGGGCTGAGGGCCAATAACAGTTTATCACGGCGTTCGTGGCGCCCTCTTGCGGTCTCTAGCGTAGTTGTATCTTAGCAAGGAGGTGGCGTATATCAACCCTGCGCCGTATCCCATGAATCATTGTTGATGACTACACATTTATTGTAAGTGGTTTAGGGTTGTGCCGTATATTGTTTTAACGTTTGACTTTTGAAATTGTGATGTTTAGATTTGTTGGTTTTGATAAGTTGAGTTAATGGTTGTTGTTGCGTCGTGTATGGAATTTAATTGAGTTGGAACCAAGACTTCATTTAATTCAGACTACCTTTTTTGGGGCTTTGTCTGCCTTCCTCTCTTTTCTCCGCCTCATGTCAATGTCTCCACGATTTCATCTATCTTTGTTTCAAAATTCATCATATCAGTTCAGTGATTTAGGCGTGAAAGCTTGACAAATGAATATTCTGGGCAGGATGGGAAGGACTGTCAGACTTGTTCTGACTAAAATCCACGGTGTCCTTCAATAACCCTTTACGTTCTGGGGTCACGGTAGCTCGTTAGTCCCGCGAGGATTTTAAGTCACATCAAATTGGACCTTTTTTTTTACGTGGTATAATCATCAAATGAGTCCTCCTACCTAAGGCAGAGCGGGAGGGACTGTCAGACTCGTACTGACTAAAATCCACGGTGTATTTCAATAGCCCTTTACGTTCCGGGATCACGGTAATTCGTACAGTCCCGCGACCATCAAATTGGATCTTGAGATTTTTTTTATATTTTTGTCTCTAAATGATTCTTAGTCTAACAAATCTTACTTATGTCGAGAATTTTTATTTGAACTCAAGTAAATCATAAAACAACCGGCAAACAATATGTCAAAGGAAATATCTAGTTATTTTTTTTAACGTGATAAAATCATCAAATGTCCCACCCAGGGCAAAGCGGGAGGAACTGACAGACTTGTGCTGACTAAAATCCACGGTGTCCTTCAAAAGCCCTTTACGTACCGGGGTCACGGTAATCCGTTAGTCCCGCGAACCCGGCAGGCTTTCAACCATAAGCTGCATAACTAATGAATAATGATGACGTCACAGGTATAAAATTGTATACTTTTATTTAACTTTAACCAAACTCATGTAGGTTAATTGGCACCGCACCAATTATTTCATTACTTTTAAAAGCTAGCAATTATGTATATCTGATAAGGACGAAATCAACGCTGATAAGGGTATTGTAGTTAGACACACGAAACCACGGTATACTGTATGTTTTTTGTTTGTTAACTAAAAGCTTAAAGTTCTAATTACTAAGGGTTTATTGTGTCTAAAATATAGTCATTTAGGTTACATTGTTTTAGAAGGTCACCTTGAATTTAATGATTATGGTTTTAATGATGATTATTCATTGAGGATAGTGTTCTACTATTATCGAAATTAGATTATTCTATACTATTGTTTGTCCGTATAATGAAATGGGTTAATCTGTAGGTCTATATTTAAGTTGTAATAGCGAATTAAATGTAGTTTATTTTTTTGGTTTTACCTTTTTTTGGTACAGGGCAGCACTTTAACGTTCTCCAATCAGTTTATCTTTAATAGAATTTCAACTTTATATCACAAGAAGAAGATTCATGTTTAATTGGGCAAATTTTAAAATCGATATGTATAAAAATGATATGTTGGTTTGTGTACGCTTCAAAAACTCTTAAAGTACTGCACCAACTGAGATGAAATTTTAGCATGATATATAATCCGCATCAAGGATTGTTTTTATCTATTTTTTGCATCAGTCACATATCCGCGACCGGGAAAAACAGTTTTTTTGTGCCACAGCGAAGCGTGGCAGGGCATAGCTAGTATATAATACACCTTTGTATATCCGTCCGAGAAGTTACGGTAGGTAAATAGCAAATCCACAACAGGGATACCGCAGTCAACCTTTGATCTTCATTTAAGCAAGGTGACGTAACCCTCACTCTATTTGTAAGATACAGCATAATAGATTTGTCTATTCGTACCCCTAGCTTCAGTAAGAGGTAGTCTCAATGTCGGACGGAACCTACGGCACTTCAGTTCATGTAACCTTTGAGCTACGGGCTACGGCGTAGCGCTTTGCTACGAGCTACGTCGTAGAGGCGTAGACAAGAGCTATGGGGTAGGGGCGTAGACAAGATGTAGCAGCTACTCGATACCTTGTTGAAATCTAGCTGGGAGTTTAATTACTGTAACGTAGTGAGAGTAGATTTTGATTGCTGGGTATCCAATTTTAGTCAGGATTTGTATTTTCGAAAAAATAGGCGGTTGAGTTCGTTTTCGGATTTGGAGGGAATTATTGGATTTGTCGATAGAATATTCTATCTATATCGTAAGTTTAGATTTACATTTTGAAAACATATTATTTCAATGTTACATGAAATTGTATATTTTTAAAATACTGTTATGTTCAGTTAATAAGCCTTTCTAGTTGAAAAGAAAAATATTTTATGTATCGAGATAAAAAGGGTACATGATCGCGAAACAATAGTAAGGCTGGAACACACGCTGAGTCATCAGATTAAATATGTGCCAGCACTGTATAAAAATAAATTCAACGCGTGAAGTGAACCGCTGGCTTTATTGCCAGGAATCATGCGACGCCATTTAATGTTGGGTTTTCAACAAACTATAGTTAACATACATACATGGTAAATAAATTACATATTTGTGTTGAAAACTTACTTTAGTGCCTACAAGCAATGGGCGGGTCTAGGTTATTTTTCAGTAAGAATGAAAATAAACAAATTTGAAATCCTTGAAAATTTTAATATTCATTCTCAGAAGTAGCCATGTGGCATAACGCACCATTAAACTAATGAAAAAAAAACTAAAAAAAACTCGTTTAAATATGAAATTATTAAAAGCTAATGTTAAAGACATATTAACCGTGAAAAGATAGAGTGTGATGAAAATTTTGTGGTTCTAAAAGATTCGATTAAAATGCTGAACAAACATTTAAACAAACAAACAAAATATCATCACAAAAGTGCCGTTTCAACACTATTTTAATTTACCACGCTGGTCAAAGTTGTTTAAAAAAAAAATTACTCACGCCCGAACAGTACGTCCATCAAAAAAATAGCACCGTAATATCACATAACACGCGTATATACGCAGGTTACATAAAATTTTAATTGAATATGAAGGCCCCGCGGAGGCGTTTTTAATTTTTTTCGTGATGCGAAATATTCTGAGCGCGTTCTGAGCGACGTGAACCTATGATACGCGTTACCTACGTAGTACGTACGTACGCACGACGCGACGTACGCCCGGATTTTTGTGCGTTATGACATTTTTGACTAAATTACATTCTTGGCATTTGTTTTTTTGGGTACGCCTGTTGTAAATTAAAATGTTTACTTGTTTAATATGCTACGTGGCAATTTTTGTCTATATTTCTTGACTTGCGGAAATATTTTTTGAGGAATGGTATTTTGATAGCATTTCGTAGTTAGGTCCGGGTTTTCAGAATGATGGTTTTGATAGCACTCTTGGCGCAGTGACTGAGAAATTCACAGCTGGGTTGCGGGTCGTAGGGCCCATTACTGTACCGATCAAATATTTGCATGATCTACAAGTACATAGTTGTTCTGGGTGGGTGAGTGTTGGTGTTTGTGAGTTTAAATATAAACGCAACGCACCTACGACACAGAATTTATTCTTAGTGACGAGCAAAGTTTTTTTTTAAATAAAATAAAAGACCTTTAACCTACATTGAGATGGTAGCTAAGTTTATTACATTGCTTTTCTCAAACAGAGTAAGCGCGGCCATTAGGCAATCATCATGCTTGTTTAAGGCGGTTCCTTGATTTTAGACTTTCGTGTATTCAAAATAAGGTTATGTTTTCTTTTTAAGTATTCCTATATCTATTGTACAGTATGGATGCTTAAGAAAACGTAGATTTTGTTTTTCTGTTTTATGGTTTAAGAGACTTTATTAGTCGCAATAATATTATTTTCACCGCCTATTTACCAAACCGAGAGACTTTCTATCCAAAAAGCGTCCACTCCGTCCTTTATTTCACGTGTGTATGCAGTAAAACAATTTGTAAAGCGAACGAGGACCCGGGGACTAATACAGAGTGAAAAGTTTCCACTAATAAAGATTACACCGTGTGACTCGCTCGCTAGAGATGTAATTTTACTTGATTTATTAATGTTTTGTAGTTCACAGTCTTTTTTACTATGTTTGTTGATGTTACAGTAGCTTATAGTTATAAAATGTTCAACACTAACTTGTAAACACACGGATGCTTTTTCATAGAATTTACATAATATTTAAAGACAAACAAATTTATTAAGTTATTGCATAATTTTTAGGACGGGTTTTGAGCGCGGCGACCGAATTAAGAAATTCCGTAACGAAAACAAACCTAACACTGTCACTGTCACATCTATCATGTCAACGTGAATGAATAAAATTTGAATGTATGAATTTTTTTTCTTGATGTTTCACTTGATTGACGTGGCTGACCAAAGCCTAATTAGTAGAATAACTTCCCATAGAGCAACGATGGGATGATATTCTCGTTAAATATTCGCGGTAGGCGATAATTTTTTCTTTTTTTTTTCATAAATAAAATAAATAAATAATTATAATTGCATAATTTTTTTGCTAAGAAATACACGATGGGAACACTGTTCGATCTGGGAATCGTTCCTGAGAGTGGTTGCAATTAAAACCAACAAGAACAGGAAGTCCATAATTAAGTAGTATTATTTTACAAAGTATATATGACTCCCTTGGTTAATCTTTCCTAATCTCCGTTGAGATTGGCCGCCGTGGCCGAAATCCGTCACGAGGACTATTACTCGTATGACTCGCTTTAATTTTATTTGATTTATTAATGTTGTGCAGCCAGACTCTATTTTACTATGTTTGTTGATGTTACAGAGATTCACAGTAAATTTTGTAGTCGGTGTACTCACCTGGGGGAACAGTGTATAAGACGGGGACGCGAGGTATAATGGAGACATACACTCTTTAGGCATACTTAACACAACATTAACGTAGCGCAAGCGCCAACAGGACGCCATTTGTTAATGGCCGCTTGCAAATGACGTCCGGATGGCGTTTGCCTTAAGGGTGTGATTTCCCATCATACCTCGCGTCCCCGTCTTATACACTGTTCCCCTACGTATGTTTGGACAGGAGGTCGAAACCAAGATAGTTGGCTTTTATCAACTATGTTGAGGGGCTTCCAGTCTTCGATAGGCAGATAACAATGTTGCAAATATTAGTTTGTTGCAGTTATCCACGGATTTTTTATTAAGATAGGCTTGCTCTTGACTCTAGTCTAGCATAGAGTCGACAGATACAAAGACGGCGATACAGCGAGCTTACCCAGAAGAAGATTCGGATCCTACGCGTTCGGAAGCAAAGAAGAGTGATCTACATTATGAAAGACCTTTGTCTCAATATTGAACTAATACCGATTTTGTCATCTTTACCCCACTTAGAAACTTGTAACTAGAAATATGTCAGGCGTGGTCTAGACACTGTGTTATTTTTTCATTATTTCGCAGCTCTTATTAAAATTTATTTGGGGTCGGGGCAGCTTTTTATCTTATACCTACTTCTCTATTACTCTTTGTCTTAGTAGTGACCTCTTATCTGGACCTCTATGTCATCATTGTCTCTGATATAATAGTTTATTTGATTTTCCTTGAATCTTATATCTAAACTAATGATAATTTAGAATAAAAGTAGAAGTGCACATAGTAGCGAGAGTCTTAATCTAGAAACATTTCGTTTTCTATGTTTTGCAAGAACTGAACAAGAGTCTATTGTACATACAAAACTTCAACAACTTTGTGGAACACTAGAAATTTCTCCTATGTCGTTAGTGCGTTTACAAACATAGACAACATACACAAACACCCAGATCCGGAACAACTACGAGTATAGATCACACAAATATTTGTCTCGTGCGAAAATCGAACCTGCGATACGCAGCGCAGCAGACCAATAGCTCAGCCACTGCACCAACCGTTTGTTTGGGTGAAATTGAGTCTGATAAAAAGGCTAAAAAACGCTCATTTCCTTCAACACCGCTTGAACTCCTGCGGCCATCCTTCCCATAACATGACAATTAATTACCACAGAACTTTCCAGTTCCAGTATTTCCATTATGTATAGCTACTGAAATGCTAATTAAGCAGCTGCTAAATGAAACAACGTCCACTGTGCTCCTCCATACACATCATGTCGCTGTCATTGCAAGTTAATAAACCCAGCAATGACGTCACTCTGTAGGAAACAAGCACAAAAGCACAGCGCAGTTTTGGACATTATTGTCACGTGTGTTGCTAGTGTGCCACAGTGTAAGGATGACCAGTAGATCAATGAATGAGCAGTGTCTCAATAAGGAAAAATGGAAATCGATAATTTGTCGCTGGGGCGACATCAGCCCCTATATGGGAGTCGTAACATCGATTGCGATCGGTTTGCCAAGAGGGTCACGAAGAAGAAGCTCTTTTATGAAAATAAATGCAGACCTTGACGGTACGTTTGGCTGGGTCCTGCTGTTTGTGTTTTTTTTTTGGGACAAACCCACCGCACTATTCTCAAACCACTGTAACTCCTGAAAGCCAGAATCAACAGTGGCAACCACCAGAAAAGCGCAGAGACAATGAAGCTCGACGTGTCTTGGAGAATGAATTTACCTGTCTTGGATACTGCAACGAAATTAATCAGAAAAGAATAGTGGAGGAGTAGGAAAAACACGTAGCTGTTTGCAAGTAGTTTGCACAGCTGTTTGTGTATGTCTGTTTAAATGTTTGTTAACGCACTCAAGACACAGGAGATGTCTAGAACGGGGTGGGCCTTGTATCATTTGGCCTTTCCCTATAACTCCCGAAATTAATACAATCCATATCTATCCTGATCGTGTTCTTTGGCGGCTTCTTATGATTAGATCTGTTTAAGGATTCGCGATTGGCATATTCAGCCATTGATTGGTTACAGAAAAACATCAGAAATATCGCTATTACAAAACAACCGACATACTTTATTAATTTTCGGCGTTAGTTGCCATCTCAAGTGTATGGAAAGTACGTAAAGCTGTTAGCCCCAGCATTTGAAGAACTTTGACAGTCGTTACTGTTAGTCAGAAGCTCTAAACTCTAACAACCAGTTTTACCATCGTAAGTAATACCCAGTTATTGGGTTGTGGAGGTCCGATAGGCAGTCGTTCCATGTTAAATACTGATAATCAGCAGCATTCGGTTTGACTGGAAGCCGACCCCAATATAGTTGGAAAAAGGCTAGGCAGATGATGATGAGTCATTTCTTATTTGAAATACTGTTCATTAATAGTTATACTGTGGCATAGTTTTGAACGTTGTCGTCGCGTGCATGTTATGACTGCTGCTTTGACATCATACATATTTCATTGGCGTCGACGATATGGTCAGGTTTTCAGTAATTTTTGCTACAGATTAAAAATGTGAAAAGTGTCAGCTGCCTGTTGTTTGGACTGTGTCAGATTTAAATACGCCATTGTTGTTTTATTTTTGGTCTTTGTTTAAGTAACGAGCTAGTGAAGACGTAGTTTTAAAGCCAGTACAGCTATAATTATGTCAACAATGCCATTGAATAATAAAAAAAAGTGCCCTCACGCGACTCGCCTTCTCCTTCGCGAGCATGACTGCTTCGCAGAAGGAAGCGACCGCTTCCCACTCCGTCTCGCCCCGCAGCATGGCCTCGACCAACGCGGGGCCCTGGAACGTAAAGGGTAACTGAAGAAACACGGTGGATTATAGTCAGTATGAGTCTGATAGTCCCTTCCGGTCCCCCCAAGGCGGGGGGAGGACTCATTTGATGAATTTACTACCTAAAATAAGCCGGTTTTAAGAAAACAAATTATAATTCCTTCTTTCTCCGTCTTAATACAGATAAATTTTAATATTCACAACACTCGTGTGTGCTATAATTTGAGGTTATTAATTGTTATAAAGTTTAAACAGAATATAAGCCACTGTGTGGGAAAACACAGTAAGATAACTGAATTCAAATGCGCGAGGGACAAATTAAATGATGTAGATATTGTTTTTACACGTTCTGAACTGGTATCCATTTATAAAAAAAAAACAGAACTCTAGGTGTTACCAGCGGTATTGTTTTTTTCATTAAACTTGTTAATTATATCACATTATTTGGGTAGTAATACCAGAAAAAATTGCATACTAATTGTTATTCCAAACATACATATACACACATCAAAAGTGTCTAGGGATCAAGCATTTTTATGCGGATTTCTTGAGATTGAGATGTGGCTTTGTAATAAATTTATGATTTTATAAATTTATATGGATCCTTTTTGGTGCATTTCATAATTTGAATCAGGAACTGTGAATCAAATTCGAGTAAAAGATGAAAATCAGCTGTCAATATTTTCCCTATAAAAACATACAACGCATTGAAGACATTATTAGTGCTACTGTTTCCCTACTACTGATTAAAACCAACGTTATTATGGAGCGGCGACGTCATTTAAGCAGGGAAGAAATGCTCAGAGCCGTGGGAATGATAGAAGCTGGTTCCCGGCAACGTACTGTGGCTTTAGCTCTGAATACAAGTCAGAGTATTATCAGTCGACTTTGGACACGTTACCGAAGCACTGGTACCGTGGCTGAGCGCCATGGAGGACGGTATCGCTGCACCACACGGAGACAAGACCGATACATTCAAATCTTAACTCGAAGAGCTCCAACAATAACCGCCATGATGTTAGCCGTGAGGCTTCATCACTCTTCAGGGAACTTAATTAGCGACCAAACAGTCAGAAACCGCTTGCATGAAGTGAAACTTCATTCCCGAAGACCGCTACGGGTACCACCTATAGCAATGCACAATCGTAGGATTCGATATCAATGGGCTCTTGAACACAGAAATTGGGCAGAAGAACAATGGCGTTTCGTGTGCTTTTCTGATGAGTCTCGTTTTGGTATGAGACCGGATACAAGACGTATACGACACTGGAGAAGCCCTGGACGCCAACAGCGATTAAAATCCTGCCAGGAAGTCCATCCTTATAGTGGTGGAACCATCATGGTATGGGCGGGTATTTGGATCGGCGGAAGAACTGAGTTGATTTGGATCAGAGGCAACCTCAACGCTCAAATTTATGCTGAGACGATTGTATCAGACGTCATCGTTCCTCTACAAGTGCAAATCGGTCCCTTATTTCAGTTAATGCATGATAATGCACGACCGCACACCGCAAGAGTTGTAAGACAGACTCTCGCCGCAGCTAACATCAATGTCCTGCCCTGGCCTGCTCAGTCGCCAGACTTGAATCCGATTGAGCATGCATGGGATATGCTACAGAGAAGAGCTCTGCCGAATATGGAGGGTATCCAGTCGCAAGAAGACCTTTTTTTGTTGTTGCAACGAACATGGGCGGCCATTCCACAGCGTGATTTGGATGAACTCATTTTGAGTATGCCAAACCGATGTTCTTGTGTTGTTAGTGTTCGCGGTAGAAACACGGATTATTAATTGTTTAAGTTACCCAATAAAATTTTAAAGAAAACTGTTATTTCAGTCTTTTTTTCGAACTTTTGTGTTAGTGGTTCAAATGTCAAAAATCCCTTTATTAGGAAAATGGCAAATTTCTTTATTAATGCAAAGGTGACTTGGTTTATCGTTACTGTGACAAACGAAAACACTTTATTTGATGAATCCTTAAAAAAAATTTTAATTAATATCAACCAGGAGAAAAGTTATTGCAAAAATATATGTTGATCCCTAGACACATTTGATGTGTGTATATACAATATATATACATATATAACCCGGGTCGACGGCGCGTTGTGTTCCACGCGCATCTCAAGGAGTGTCAGCATAGTGTCGGGGCCCCCTGTAGAGGGCCAAAGCCTGCCGGGGTCGCGGGACTCGAAACGAAATACCGTGACCCCCGTACGTAAAGGGCTATTGAAGGACACCGTGGATTTTAGTCAGTACGAGTCTGACAGTCCCTCCCGTTCTGCCCCGGGCAGGAAGACTCATTTGATGATTTTACCACGATAAAAAAAGAAAAAGATAACTTACTTCAAATGTATGCAATATTATGATGAAATGGAGCAGATCTGATGATAGAGCTGGAAGGTGGCCATAGGAACTCTGTAATGAAACGCTGCAAACCCATCGAGTTTAGACTTGTTTTATTCGTCTCGACGACATTACTTTGTCTATTGTAGGTATTTTTTTTTAACAATAAAAGCTTGTTTTTAAAAAGAACATAGTTTCTTAAATGACTTGTTTTTAAGATTTAATAGATATAAAAGCTAAGGGAATCACCAGTTTATTAAGGTCTTTAAGACATTTTAAAAGAATGAGTGACTGAAATACTCAAACATAAATAAAACCGTACAAAAGCAAAGAAGTGAAGATAAAAACTTCCAAGTTGTCTCCACTTCCGTTTCGTAAACCTTCAGCTCTGTATCAAATGCTGTTCAAGCGATTGCGTTTCCGTACTCCTCCGTTTCTATTGCAATCCGTTCAGTGAGTTTATAGATCTCTTTGTCTGCTTGAACGCTGCATGCAATGTTGCGTATTTTATATTGTATTTTTTTTAAGTAACCTTTAGTAGAAAGATATTAAATTCTATGTCCTTTTTAAACTTTTTCAGCAGAGTATAATTAATCAGCTTCTTATGATTCCAATGCTGAAGAATGTGAGAGGTAGTGGGCTATAATTTACCACACGTAGGGTTTCCAGGTCTTAAAACGAACGCCGGACAGACCAGTCAGTTAAGCCGGTCATTTGGGTGAAAAGACCGGACCACTTTAATTTTTTTGTCAGCAGAAGTCGGACAGGCCTGACACGATAAAATTTTGCCGGACACGCAAATAAAAAGCCTGAGTGTGTCCGGCTTTTTCCGAACGCTGGCAACGCTAACCACACGGGACCTCATGTAGGTAGACCTGCAAGATGCCATTCATAGAAAACAATCAAGTACTGGGTGGCAAATATCACATACCTATGAAGTTTTCCTTCACTGTTTTGAACCTGTTGTGATAGAATAAATTACACAAAGTAACGCGCCTGTCTGTTTTTGAATCTATGACTTGGAACTCGTATGTAGACGTCGCTACCGCTGCGCTAGTTACCACACCAACTAATTTAATTAAAATTAGTAATATTGACTGAACAAAAACCACCAAAGGCGGGAATTTCTACATTATTGTCATTTAAACTTTTAAAAATTACTAGATTACACCACCGAGTCCCTTCGGTTCCCTTTTGCGTTCCAGGGCTGCGGTACCCAGCTTTGACAGCCCCCGGCTCTCTACATACTCTTTTCGCTATTCACTCAGAGGAAATTTATCTTAATCCTTAATCCTATGTCACGTTAAAACTTCTGCAATACATTTGCACAGCTCCCCTGCCCCCTAAGTGCAGCGAGTAATATCACATTACTGCAGACACAAGTTAGTTACATAAATTAATTAATAGAACGTGCGGTAGCATAATTAAAGTAAACTCTATTTATTTCCATCGTACATTGCATTTATCTTGCAAGAGTACACTGCGATTAGTGTTACTGCTATTTTACTACTAATTAGAGTAAATAAACTGCTTTATTTCTTAGTTAGTTTTGCTTAGTTGAAGACATGCAAACTATCCTGAATTACCA
Source organism: Agrotis puta (assembly GCA_943136025.2). Taxonomy (NCBI): domain Eukaryota; kingdom Metazoa; phylum Arthropoda; class Insecta; order Lepidoptera; family Noctuidae; genus Agrotis; species Agrotis puta. The sequence goes on along the minus strand of OW964176.2, from coordinate 3,374,535 downwards.
CTTTCTCCTTTTTTGTTTAGGTGTTAAAATTATCAGATGAGTCCTCCTAGAGTGGAGCGGAAAAGACTGTTATACTCATTCTGACTAAAATCTTTGGTGTTCCTTCAATAGCTCTTTACGTTCCAGGGTCACGGTTACCTGATTAGACAGCCCAGCGACCCAACCGTAAATACACTGGGATAAGAGTGAGAATAATGACGATCCGGTAAGTATTTAAATACGGTTTTTTTAAAACAATTAGATTAGTGAAGGACACCGTGGATTTTAGTCAGTACAAGTCTGACAGTCCCTCCCGCCCTGCCCTGGGTGGGAGGACTCATTTGATGATTTTACCACGATAAAAAAAAAGATTACAAGTTTCCATACGGTTTCCCTGAGGGAAAACAGGCACCATAACCCATAGACCCCTGCAATACCAGTAGTTCCAGTGAAGGAACTAGGTGACGCTAGACGACTTGTATAGCTCTGTCTCTTTCCCTCACTGGAACTACACCGGCTTTAAGACATCATGGTAAGCCACCAGAGGTATCTCCTGCGCGATATCGACACTGCTACTTGTTCATAACATTTTTGAGGGGGCGTAGGAAGAAGCGTTGTTACAACAGTTCAAAGGTTAATAATTTCGGTTTAATGTGTTTACACCTTAGATTGGGAGCTGTCGATATGATGATCCTTCGAGAATTGGAGAATTGGATGAAAAGCAGACAAGCTTATTGACCGGACTTATGCGATGGGTAGCCGCCAGCCAGTAGGATACTGAAGGAGTATGGCACTTCTTGCGACACGCGTTTGTTCCCGTCTTGCGGAGGGGTGATATTGTATTCTGGGCCGTCCCCTTACAGCCAAAAGACATTCAAATCACTAGTATTAAAAGTATTTTATAGAACACTAAAATGCATTTATTATAGCTTGCCGGAGCAAAACACTGTTTCAGTAATATTGCAATACAAAACGTCCTCACAATAATTCACTAAAATTTTCATAATTTGTTGAGCATGTTACACTGCCCTAACTAACCGAACTGTAGAACATGATACAGCAACAAATTTCGCAACAACATTCGACATTTACTATATTTACTGTATATTTAGCTTTAGCGGAACTTTTAACCCATTTGTTACATACGAATGCAAAGTGAATTGGCTAAAAACACTGCAGTAGTTGTGTGCAGTTTAAAATTTTGTTGCATTCCGTCCCACTGGGTTTTGTTCCTTGTTATTTACAAAAATTAGCGTAACCGCACGAATGTATGAATATGTTTCGTGTGTAGTGTTCTTATTGGCTGCATTTAAACCGCAGTTTCGTTTACTTGTATGTTTTTTTTTGATGAGCTGTTCTTTACTGCATAATTATATTAAAAACTTTAACATGTACCACTGGTACTGTACCAGCCTAGTTCAGTCAACGGGGAGTATTGCTCCACAAAAGGTGGTGTAGTTTTTTTTTTTATTTGTATTACTGAAGTATTTGCTACTCGTGAAAAATGTAAGTTTTCGACCTCGAGCAGGGTCTGCATTAGCCACCATCTTGGATTGAAGGGGACAAAATTCGTTCTTTTTTTTGACATAATGCTTCAACAGCAAAAAAATATACACCACCTAATGCAAAGCAAAGTCTCTTTTTTGTTCCCATTGACTATACTAGCCATAAATAATGCACATCGACCTTTGTAAAGAGGTATGCTATTTCCAGCTTTGTAGATAGTTGTCTTTGTCGCACGAATATCGAACCAACCAAAAACGTCACATACGTTATCTTTCCAAGGTTCCAAGGTTTCCAAGGTCAATGACAGAAAATGATTGAAAAACAAAGCGGTTATTTTTTTTAAGAAATTATAACTTTTCATCGTGGTTATTCAATTTAAAATGTTACTTCAAACTGTTCTTAGATCAAAATGAAAATGAGTTTGTTAAATAACTTAATGCCTTTGTCAAACAGACCGGCGAAAGCGAAGCATTTCCGAAGCTATACCGAACCGAAGCGAGACGTCAGCGAGACGTTAGTCCGATAGTTCTGTCACGCTATCGGATCACTTTCGCGTTTCTGTGTGAATGGATTCAAACAATTCCATACATTACAAATAAAAACGTCACGCTTCGCATTCGCCACGCCAGTCTGTTTGACAAAGGCTTAAAGTTTTTTTTTATATTCTGTGGGTTACACATACACAAGCATAATTTAAGCGGCCGTGTCATATGTCTTCAAATGGTTACTAGGATGTGCCAATTTCTTCAATGATGCTCTCTTTCACTATTTAATATTTGTTTCGAATTATAGCTGCAGTATTGAACTAAAGCAGGTAAGCGCTTTGCCCTTGAGATGTCCTAAGAACAACGGTCTGTCTAGTGGTCGTTGTTATCAAAATGGTCAGCAGGTCCCCTGTGCATCGAACTGGGTCAATCCCTTTGTTGACTGTAATGCTCGATCACGATTATATTTAATGTGACAGTCTTCAGTTCTACTGTTTAAATTTTCGGAAAAGATGTTATTGGGTTAACATCAGGAATTTTTTATTGAATAATAACTTATTATGGAACGATTTCACCAAAATACACACATTTATTCTACTGCGTACTAAGCAGGTATCGCGTTTGGTTTTCTGTGTTCAGCGACAAAGCTGTTCGTAAGTTTTGTTCACGCACATTGCAGCACAAATGTTCGCAAACATTTTCTCTGAAGTGAGTTTAGCAATGTGCGTACCAAATACAGAGTCCACTGCTCACATGTGCGCGTACAAAAGTGCGCAGGTGTGTGCAATTTGTTTGTGTATGCTTGAGTGTCGAAAAAATTGTATGTTTATATTCACAGCTGTAATTTAAGGGTTATTTGGTAGTGTACAGAATAGTACTCACAATTCGCCAATTACCTACAAGTAACAGGAGTGTGCCTATGGCATTAGCTAGGCAGACTCCGTGGCTGTTACTGAGTACTCATGGAATATTTATTAATGTATCCTCAAGTTTATCCTATTAATCCTAAAATAGACGACCAGCTGACATAATATTTCATTCTCATCTCCTCTATAATATATATTCCAAACAGTCACAATAATCTCACACAAGTGTAGCATAATATTAATACACACGATCGTATTACGTACGCCATCGGGTCGTATCGGCATAACCCTCCAAATGCCATGTTCGTACGTCAGAGTAATCTGTATTTAGTGTCGCGATACTAATCCACTCCTATCGAATTATCTCTTATCTCTGTCCTGTAAGCCTGCCATGCGAATAGAGACGTAAGCTTGGGTTAATGTCAGACGCTGTAACTTACGTTTGAACGACGTATGCGTGGGAAAGAAATGGCTACTTTTCTTTCACATTTATTTTACCTATAGGGTACCGGTTTGTGCCGATATCGATATCCGAATGAGTCCTTGTAGAACATATTATTCAGATCAGGCAATGAAAAAAGAATTACTTGGAATGATTTATCTGTAAAACACAACATATTCAGATAAGTCTCGCGTTAGACCACTATCTCGCCTGATGGTAAGCGATGATGGATTCGACGATGAAGCATGCTTGCATATCACATATTTGTATGACCGACAGATAGTTATTATGTAGATGTGATTTTTAATGTTTTTAAACACATTTACTATTCAGGGGGTCTACTTCCTAAGTCCGTTAACGAAGACACGGCTACACATACGGATGGTCGAACGTAACTAACGTCAAAATTGTGGAAGGACAATACCACTACGAAGTCCTTTTGACGCAGCGTTAGTGTCTATGTCATTACGTCAAATTGCGTTTAAAAAATCTAGTATAACGATTTTCCGCAGGTCATGAATTTAAGGAGGTCTATCGAATCGAAATATCATTCATTCTTAGTTCGGGCTCGTTGACAAATCACCCAGGTGAACGAAGTGGAATAAACCCGTACATAAGGCCGATACCAAGAGTTTCGGGCTTAGAGATTAGACCCCCAAGAGTTCCTAGTTTAAGTTAGAACAACAGTTTATAAAAATCTATGAAAGCGTATTTACATATATATAGTGTCGTATCGATGGTTTTCAACGTAGTGTACACTCGCTCCCGTGATTACTTTAACTAAAAGGGTTATTTATGGGGTTTAGTGAATAAGAATAGCCTTGACCCTTGTCGCGTGTAGGGTTATTTTGGGTAGGTTACCCCAGTGACCCAATTTCATTGAAGAGATGTATCGGTGACAGGAGTTTACTGAGTTGTAAATTGGATAAGTGATCGCGGTTCATAAAGGTGGATTTGGAATTTAGTATTTTAGCGGATAAACGAATATACAGACGCTAGCAGGTCAACCTATCCGAATCTGTCTACCAATCGAACTTGATGTTCGATTGGTAAAATTGAACAGATCCTTCCACTACTGTGATAAGGTTGAAATTGCTATTAAAGTTTGACAGATTGAGGTAGGTTAATAACAACAACAATTTTTAAAAAATGTGAAAAACAATCGTCTACATTTTACGTCTTACTATCTTATCTCGCCCAGGTCGACGATGCGTCGTGTTCCACGCGTGCTTCAAAGAGCTGTCAGCAACATGACGGAGCCCCTTAGAGGGCCAAAATCTGCCGGGGTCGCGGGACTATCAGGTAACCGTGGCTCCGGAACGTAAACGTCTATTGAAGGACACCGTGGATTTTAGTCAGTACTAGTCTGACAGTCCGTCCTGTCTTCACCTGAGTGGGAGGATTCATTATATAATTTTAAAATGTAAAAAAAACTGTCTTATCACACTATTTAAAGAAATCTAAAGATTTATGAGGATGATGAATGGATGGAGGTTTTTTTATACATAAAAACTATTGAATGGATTTGCATGTTCAAGGATAGTTTATAACTTAGATAAACATCTAACATAACACTCTATATCCCGGTATGACAGCCCCGTGGGATATTTAACGAACTTAGAACTAAGTTATTCATAAACACATACCTAATATTGATTCTGATGTTGGTAATAACAAAAGTTGGAAAATTCTCTAATATTTTATGTTAGGTTCATGAACATGATCTTTTTTATATATTTACAAATATAATCACCATTTAAGTCTATCTTGAATTAGGCTAAGAATAGCAAAACATTCTAATACCAAGCCTTGTGTACACAGTAACATTTCCTGGAATAGCCAAGTGGATATCTGTGTATCTGCCAATTTAAATTATTACGATTACTTGCGACCATTACTAATCCATGACGACTAAGGGCGAGGCCCCATTAGTATGTTGCGCTGCGTTGCGTCCTCACAGCGTCGTCGCTGCGTCGTTTTCCATATATTTTTTATGACATGCCCCATTAGACCGTTGCGTCGTCCGATCGACGGACAAGAGACGAAGCGGGAGGGAACCGTGATGCGCTGCGTTGACGGAGCTCCGCAGCGACGACAGACGTTTGTATCTATCCATTGCAAAGGCTGAACTAAGACGCAGCTGCGACGGCGTGCATACCCTCTTGTGTTGCGTTAGCGCAGCGTCAACGCAACACAGGTGTGGCATATAATGCGTTGTTCCGTTGCGATGACGCGACGCAACGCACTAATGGGGCCTTGCTCTATAAATTGATTAAAATTTTGATTTTCGGTTATTGTGCTACCACCACAACTCTCGCGCTGATATTATTAAGCCAGAGGGTTACAACTAGTCGCAATAACCCATCAGAATGGGATTACTATTTTTTTTCTTTCTTTCTTTAACATTTTTGACAGTTCTTCATCATGGTTCGATTTGATACCTTGGTTAATGGAAATGGTTATTAGTCCCGTTTTTCAGCCTATACCAGTTTATGACATAGCCCTCTCCAATCGCACGCCATTTCAGTCGATCGCCGCCGCTGGCTACTCCCATCCAGCTGTTACCGGGCACCTTGCGAAGATCGTCGCTTCTCCCAGCGAGAAGGCGTCCCACCCTACGTTTGCCGCCGGGGTCGCGGGATTGTACGAATTACCGTGACCCCGGAACGTAAAGGGCTATTGAAGGCCACTGTGGATTTTAGTCAGTACGAGTCTGACAGTTTATCCCGCTCTGCCCTGGGTGGAAAAAAAAACCCTACGTTTGCCGATTCGCAGTCTCCACTCGAGAACATGGTCTCCAACGTCTCATCATGATAAATCTAAGTCGTCTAAATACAAAAAAGTTAGTCACACTTGTCAAAAAAAAAATGCTAACTCCAAACGGCATTTGACGTCGATATAAGGGTCGATTTACAGTTACACTTTTTTTAGAAAAGTGCCCAACAGATGTTTAACTTTTTGTGATACAACGGTGTCAGTAATTCTGACTCCATAAATAACATGCTTTATGGTTGACTGACAGTTGTCAGTCAACCCCTTGCTCAATATACGGAAGGGTTCAATACTCTATTTTAATTTCGCCGAATTCGAGGGTACCTACAAAATACGAGTACCGTCGTCGCAATAAAAGTAAATATGCCGAGTACCGAGGGATAGTATTACGGTGATCGTAAAAGAGAACAGTGTACCGCGTGCTGCGCTGGTATTCCGAATGCGTAAATATAAACGAGCAGTTTTATTGTCGTGGCGTAACGAAAGGCTGTTCAAAAATTTTGGTTGGGCCTATGTAAGTTTTTAGTCTTAAAACTGTAATGCCTTTGTCAAACAGACAGGCGAAAGCGAAGCGTTTCCGAAGCGATACCGAACCGAAGCGAGACGTCAGTCCGATAGTTCTGTCACGCTATCGGATCGCTTTCGCTGTTCTATGTGACTGGATTCAAACAACTCCATACATTATAAATAAAAACGTCACGCTTCGCATTCGAGACGCCTGTCTGTTTGACAAAGGCTTAACTGTGTTTAGATTTAAATGAATCATATTCCTTGTTCTGATTTTTTTTTGTGGTGAGTGTGCCGACTGTTTTTGGAACATTAAAATGGAAATTGTAAATATTTTTTATTTTATTAAAATGCAGGATATTCTTTCCTCATATTGTAATTTGTATTCCAATCGTAAATTAACCTTCCACTATTTACTTAATCTATTAAAAAAAATATGAAAGATTGGAGAAGTTTGAGTGCTATAGTCTTGTGTTTGTACCTATTCTACAGAATTGTTACTTGGCAACCCGTATGTCCAAATGACTTCCAACAGGATTGTCAACATAACATTTTATCACACCTGTTATCCTCGAAAGATAAGGCAGAGGTGTACCTAATAGTGATACCTACCCACATTTCACCAGTTATGTTAAAGTCCCTTGTAATAGGGGACGACCCCATTACCAGCAACCGCACATAAATCCAGACTGTAACTACTGCTAAGAAATTTCTTGGACTTGGAAATCTAACCCCAGCACATCAACTTCAGCAACTAGTCATCATCTGCCTAGCCTTTTCCCAACTATTTTGGGGTCGGCTTCACGTCAAACCAGATGCAGCTGAATATCAGTATTTTACATGGAGCGACTGCCTGTCGGACCTCCACAACCACGTAACTGGGTAATACGATACCCCATGGTAAGACTGGTTGTCAGACTTTAGAGCTTCTGACTAACAGTAACGACTGTCAAAGATCTACAAATGACAGCCGGGACCAACGGCTTCATGTGCATTCCGAGTCACGGAGGAAACGCGCTATGATAGATGGTCACCCATCCACAGACCAACCTCGGCAAGCGCGGCTTAACCCGGAAGATCGGCCTGTGCGGTTGTATTTATTTAGCCACGAGCTCCTCCAACTTCAGCAACTAGTGACCTAGAAGTAACCTAGTCAGTTGCTGGTCTAGTGACTGACTAGGTTACCATTTTGAAAAAGCCCTATTAGTGTACGTCAAAGTTCCCGTTTACTTTACGCCACAAAAAAGTGAAAAGTAATGCTACGGCCTCTGGTAATGATTTTAGTCTAACTAAACGGTTGAGTTATATTATCAATCCTCTTTATGATCCGCACATTCAATGTGCCAAGTTTAAATTACTCATCGAGTCACGTATTCACTAGGATTGCGAGGTTCACAAAGTTATAGACTTTAACATGTTCTACTTGATAGTTGTGCGTGTGAAGAGACACTTGTACTTTGAGTATATTGATGGAATTCTCAGCAGTAGTGGCTTCCTTTATTATGATAACTTTATATCAATGAAATTCGGTCGAAAACTGAAAAACATGATAGGCTTGTGAATACACAAAGGCATAATATAAGCCTATAATTTTCGGATGACAGTTCATATCTATACATATTTTTTTAAGAGAGCCTGTTTACTATAATCCATTAATTACCTAAGCTTAAATAAACACCTTTCGAGAGTTAAATATGTAGTTAAGATTGGAATTGTGACCAAGCGACCTTTTTTGGCAAGTTACATAAACGTGGAGCAGCTGTCACTGAGTCTCTCGACTACCAACAGTTTATAAAACTCTAATAAAAAGAGTAAAATATGTCATACTCATTAATTATTTTTAAACGCATGCGACGCGCATCGTAAAGATGATTTTTGAGGATAGAAAAACTATTCGCTATGTTACCGAAAAACGTTCAAACGAGGGAATAGAGGATTTCAGCTTATAAGTGTGAGTTGTGATGGCCTAATTGTTAAGGCGTCTGGAGTAGTTATCCAGAAGACGCGAGTTCAAATCCCACTAGCAACTGAATTTTTCTTTTCTCAAAAATCATCTTTATATGTAACACATTTGTCACCCCATTTATCAAGGTCGCGGGACCAAGGGATTACCGTGACCCCGGTACGTTAAGGGCTAGTGAAGGACACCGTGGATTTTAGTCAGTACAATTCTGACAGTCCCTCCCGCCCTGCCCTGGGTGGGAGGACTCATTTGATGATTTTACCACGATAAAAAAAAACCCCATTTATCAAATACACTGGCGATCTAAAAAGAGTTTCTTGCCCGTTCTTCTCCATAGAGATCTACTTCTTGGAATGGGCATCTACGGTACTTTTACAGTTTTTATGTCTTGTGACTGAGACTGTATCACCATAATTTTATAGTATTTTTTAATTATATTTCATGTCTTTGACAATTCATAAGTGCCTGTAACTGGTCTACTTGAAATAAATGCATTTGTTTTTGATTTTGAATAAATAAATCTTTAACTTTCACCCAAACAAAGCATTTAAAATTTAAATAAAGAAACAGTCGTGGAAACATCGCGAAGCTCCCACCAATAATCCTACACTTCGTCGTTAACGGTACTAGAGTGTAATGCGACGTAATTCCCTAAAAACCTAACGTTCGGTACCACAGGCACCAGGCGGTACCAGAGACCGGGCGTCAACGTTTACGGCCCCCTTCTGTTTATGCTAATGCTCCACTGATTCGAATACTTCCCATGAAATATATACGACATATTAATCGTTGCGTGAGACTTGTTTTAAGTTTTTACATAACAATGTTTAGTTAGCTGAAGTAATAAAAAAGGGTTTTGATTTTTTGTTTCATTTTAGTTTTATTTGGAGTTCTAATTTTTAGACCTTGAATAAAAAGACTTTTGTTACAGACCACTTAACGCGTAAAATTCAGATTATTATTTGGAATACTACTAGTAAGCCGGATTAAACTTTTACTCAACCTAAAATAAAAAATATGAAGTAAGATTTAAATTCAAATAATAGAGTATAATTTTAGTCTCGCAAAATTAAAGTTAGAAATGAAGAAGTTTTAAGAGCCAAGAGATCAAAAATGAGTCAAACCACGCGACAGTAGTAAAGTGTTTCACCAACTTTTAAACTGTGTCCACCACAGCGACCGGTGAAAAGTGTTGAAACTTTCGGGAGATAAAAAAAAAATTGTAAGTCACCTCGTATTATTTTCATTTGTACATTTTGAACTTTTGAGAAGAATGTTTTTTGAATTGAAAACTTCTTTAGCGGCGTCGTGTACTTTTTTTGGAATGGGAAAAAAAATTAAACTCGCGTCAGGATTCGTGAGCTGATCGAAAATTCGTGAGACGGCGCAGGGCGCTTGCGCGAATGTTCGTGTGTGTTTATTACTATTCAAGTTTTCAATTCTGCCGGCACTCCCAGATTGCAACCCGTCGTTTTTTTTCTTAGGAGAACGCTTAGATTTATTTTAATCCACTGAAAAAGAATGGTAGATGTTGTTTCGGTAACGTTCTGTTTTTTTTCCAATTTATATCGTTCACCACTTTACCGTGCTTGTACAATTGGTGATTACACCTCCAAGAACCACGGGGTTCCAATGACATTCTTGTAAGTTTCATAGTTTTTTTTTTTTTTAAATACAAGTGGTAGTATTATTTTGTTTTACATATAAATGTTCCTATTTCTATTTTGTTGTATTTCATTTGTAATAGAGAGGCGAATGAATTGGGATGGGGTGCCCCCAAAAATGATGAATGATATTAAGGTTCTATTATAACTCATAACAGCGTGCCAAACAGAAAATAAAACAACATTTGAAATAAAATTGCGCAAATAATAAGAATTTTTATTCGTGGTGCTAGGCAACTCTGTATGATTTTAGTAGTAAACGTTTATTTGGTCTTGTCTTATTCTGTCTTCTGCTCTATATGGAGGGAAGCGGAAATCACTTGTTCCCCTACTCCTCTGATATTTTTTTGACTGATGTGGCGACTAAGACAGTTAAATTCATTCTCAGGGAATTCGCCAAGCTTTATTGTCTATGTGCTTTGCTGGTAGAGTGTCAAAGAGTGTCAGCACAATTATGGGGCCCCCCTTTAGAGGGCCAAAGTCTGTCGGGGTCGCGGAACTAACGAATATCGTGATTCCGAAACGAAAAGGGCTATTAAAGGACACCGTGGATTTTAGTCAGTACAAGTCTGACAGTCCCTCCCGCTCTGCCCTGTGTGGGAGGACTCATTTGAAGATTTTACCACGCAAAGAAAAAAAAAGGTGCTTTGCTGGTTGTTCATCCGTTGATTCTGGCTTTCGGGAGTTTCAGTAGTTTGGGAAATAGTGCGGTGGGACTGTCCTTAAAAAGTCAGAACCATGAAAGTCATAATAATTTAATAGCTCTATAAAATATTACCTGCCCAACTAGAAGCTGAACCGCCGCGCCATTGATCAGGGGTGTCGCACACTGGCAGGCGCCGCGGCGCCGCCTCGCGTGCAGGTGTAGGTGACATCAAGCGATAAATAACGCACCAACCTAAAAATTAAGCCGCTTCTGGTCACAATTTAGTAGGTTTATAAAATTGGTGTGCATTTCTTTTTTTGCTTTGACCTTATCCGACTTTCTATGTATTGTGTAGTCACGAAGCCATGAAATGGATTATGAATGAAGAAACTCTATGTCGTCTTGTTGATATTACAACACACATTTCATGGAGCTAGACTTGTTCTATCTATTCAAGCAACTGTTCAAGAAAATGTGAATTTATTTTCTTCTACTGTATTCATAATTCTTTATGTTTTGATGATTTTAAAATACCTACCTTTAAAATAACTAGTATTTTAAAAAATATCTACTTTGTCCCTCAAAATATCGGTCATAATGTAACGTTTAACAATGTGCGCTTGAATGTACTAATTGGAATGCTTCCTTAAACTCTGCATTTTTCGTCAAAGTCAAAGTCAAATCATTTATTTCAATTAGGCCATCAAAGAGGCACTTTCAAACGTCGAATATTAACATTAAGGAAATGGGATGGGATGGGATTGATTCTACACCCATTCGCAAGGGTAGGTTTGTATGAAGAAGAATGGGCAAGAAACTCCATACTTACTCTTTTTAAAAATGTTTTACAATATTTTTATATGCATCATTTGACATCAATAATGTGAACGACATTATTCGACGAGCTCTTGTTACCGTCGGCGTTCCAGCTGTTTTAGAACCCAATGGCTTGGCACGGGACGATGGCAAAAGACCTGACGGTATGTCTTTGTTTCCTTGGAAGATGGGTAGGCCTCTAGTGTGGGACGCAACCTGTGTCGATACTCTTGCGCCATCTCATCTTCCAAGTTCATCGTGCTCTGCTGGCGCTGCTGCTGCGGTTGCTGAGAACCTCAAACGGCGCAAATATAGCAACCTTAGTAGTAACTATATTTTTGAGCCGTTTGGGGTTGAAACTATAGGGCCATGGGGTCCGAGTGCTCACAGCCTCTTTAAAGAAATCTCTAAAAGACTTATTGACGCTTCCCGTGACCCAAGAGCTGGCTTTTACCTTGGCCAGAGGCTAAGTATTGCCATACAGAGAGGCAACGCCGCCAGTCTCTTGGGCACATTACCAGCTGACAGCGTTGAGGATGAATTTTTCGATGCTCTATAATATGTAGTTTAGTTTAGTTTTATTTTAATTTTGTATTTTTATATTTATGTATACTTTATGACTTAAAAACATAAATTCATAATGTGAAAGCAATGTACTTTAAATCTAGACTAAATATTCGTGGAAGATAAGATCATAACCTACCATGTAAATAAGACATTCTTAAACGATATTTATAAAATTCTGTCCACTGAAAAATGCTTGTTCAAGAATCTCAGTCGATAACAACACAATAATAATATTTATGACTTTAAAAATTTTCCATTATTACCTATATCCATGAGAAGTGAATAGTGAACTGTCAAATTTTGAATTTCTCATTTGCGTTTTCATTTCTAGTTAGTATTCGATTTTGAACCTTCCACGTTTGTCTTAAGAGTCTTAAAGTATTTTGTGAAGAGGTTTACTGAAATGAAATCGGTTGTGGAGTCAACTTGAAACAATAGTATCAAGTTTGAGAGCAACAGATGTTAGGAGACTAATGAAATAACGAAAGATCGCGTTGGGAACTAGCTTTTGAATATTATAATAACATTAAGAATTAATTTAAAATTCAGAGGTATTCATTGTACGAATTGGTTTGACTTACTGCTGTATTAATTAAAACTTCTGATTTCATACTTTCACGTATGAAATCGTAAGTTTTAATTATTACAGCAATGGACGCATTTACATTATTTATCAATGATTGTTTTAATTTATGGATGTGGCAAGTTTTTCTAGCTAGTGTTGTGGTAGAAAAAAAATATTATTCGTATCAAATATCTTTGATACAGGTACATATATTATGTATTGTAGAAATTGTGGAGAAGTAGTTTTCATTATAATCGTATTCTCGTATAATTACCACGCCTATGTATATTCAAAGTGCTGTTTATTTCAATGTTATTTCAGTCACTTTGTAACTTGATTTTTTATGTGAGTGTCGGGTCTAGAACATAGGCAAACTGAGTGTATAGTGTGAAAACCATATTTCGTATTAACCAAACAGAAAGATTGTATCTCAAAAGGCCCAAACTTGTTCTCTTGTCCTCGCTTGTAAATTCGGGTCGTCTACACTTAAAACCTAGCTTTCAAACTCAAAAAACATTCAAAAGTCGGCTTTGTTACTTTGCAGTTAAGGTGGTTGTAAGCTGCATGTTAAATGTTGCAGTTATCTAAGCTAACATTCAGTGTAGCCCCAAATTGTTGCGGTTTCCGACGCTCCGTTCGTGTGTTTGTTTGTCTGCTGTAAACATAACACACAATTGTCGCTGATTTGTTTGTTCCTCGATAGTTGTGGTAATTGTTTTGACCCAACAATACACTGCCAATATGTTATATAATATGTACTGTACTTGTTAACTTGCTACTGTATTTGTTTTTTACAGTTTCAGTTTGCAGTGGAATAAATTAATGGAATTGCACTAAAATAAAATTTTCGTTCTTACTTTGGTCTAGTTTTAACAGTGTCACCTGAAGTCATCTAGCTCTTTAAATTTGTACATTATATACCTATACTTACAATCTCTACTGAAGCCGATTAGCCAACATAGTTGGGAAAGGTTAGGCTCAAGATGTTATACTTACATTTCAAGATTAGATTTCCAATATGAAAACTTATGAACTAATGGTGGGCATCCAAGAACTCCTCTACTCACGCATTTTACCTTTTAAAATATTGACTATTGAAATATCATCACACCTGTATTTTTTAGCTAGAGAACTAGAGACTATCAAGAGGTAGTTTCATAGCAAAGTTAAATACATTAGGAAAGAAAAACATACTTGCCATTTTCTAAATAAATTGTTTGGAGTATCACAAGGGAACAATTTCGGACCGACACTATTTTGCGCGCATCATCGATAAGTCATTAACCATGATTTTAAAATGCTAAATATTATAAGATAACTCACACATTGTAGTTTTTCTTCCTTCCAAAATTTATTATAAGTTTCTATCGTTACATGAATTTTGGTTCAGTAAACTTCTAATTAATTTTACTACGAGTACTTTGTTGGTTTTCTCTTGTTCCCGTCCCTCTTTACCGGAGAGAGGTGGCCTGTAAAGATAAGTAAGTAAATTTCGGCTCAGCACACACTATAAACCTTTAAATCGGTTTACCCTTCATGAATTTTAAATGCGTAAATTGGGACATAATTGACGCGGTTTACCGTTCCGCCATATTAGTAATGGTTAACGCTACCGTAGACCACAACATTGTTGTGTGTTTGAATCGCTTCAATTTCATATTTAAATATTTTGCCGCTAAACTCCCTTGTGTTTGTTCATTTTTGCGGCTGTATTTGAGTGTGGATTAGGGTTGAGAATGTTGATTGAGGGATGGGAATCGTCGAATTAATTTTTTTTTTCTTATATTTAAGATTGTCTAAAACATTGGTTGTATTTAAAAAGGAAATGACGTATATTAGTAACATCGTGTTATCAAGTTTTTATTTAATACCTACAGAATATAAAAACAAGTAAGTAATATTAAATGTCTATTCTTTAAATCGACTTAATATTTTATTTGTTATGTTTCCATTCGAATAAAATTAAATCAAATTTTCGTGTCACCTAGACTAATCAAATACGCTTCCTTATTCTAAACGTTTCGATTAAAAGGTGGGGTATATCCAGGTATGGAGAGTCACTAAAGGTAAGTTTATTCGATATACGCAGGCCGTCCCATTGGTTGGATCCGTGATGCCTACTCGACGGCAATTAAACGCTTTTCCTGTGCCCGAGGCTAGCGACAAATCACATTTCAGTCACCCCATAAACGCAATCTTAACTGGTCGCAGAGTAGCAGAATTTTCCTAAATAAAACTGAACATAAATCAGCGCGTCAATTTTTTTTTCGCACTTTTTTTAGTCTACGTTTAACGTTGGTAGGGTGTCCAAACTAGATAAGGCACAGGCCAGGGTGTAACATCCATAAAATTACATATAGGAGGGGTCGGACACGACGGGCCAGTTATCGAATCACTTCGGAATGCATAGGATATTTTGCGCTTGTTTAAAGTTTGTGATGGCTAAATCAATTACATGGAAACTGCCTCAGGTATTTTTTTTACTACATGGTGCAGCTTTTTTTTTACGTGTTATAATCATCACATGAGTCCTCCCACCCAGGACAGAGCAGGAGGGACTGTCAGACTCGTACTGACTAAAATCTACGGTGTCCTTCAATAGTCCTTTACGTTCCGGGGTCACGGTAATTCGTGAGTCACGCGACCCCGGTTCATGGTGCAGCTTAAAATAAAATCAAAATAACTATGGTGAAAGACAAAGATTTATAGAGAGAAAATTAATTAACTCTTGCCAGCAGAATTTTAATGAATAAAATATTTTCTGAAAACTCTTTCACGTCCGCCCCATCTCTACTTTTTATTCAAGACATTATGACGTAGATTTACCATAGCTTTGTATCCCCATCAACTGCCATTGTTTTGCTCACACAACCAAAGACGAACAAGAAAGTAGTATTTTAAATAAAACAAAAAGAAACAACTCGTTAAGCATAATGCTTTTAAACCCGTTCGAGTCGTCCATTTGCACAGACTGAGTTTACAAATAAAGTGAAATCAAAATGAATAGTTTATGCAAATCCTATGAGCAGTTCTTGAGTGAACAACAATAAAGACAAATGTGTTTCTGTTGAGAAAACCAATATTCTAGAAGCTGCAGGCTTAGCAGACAGGAGCGCAACTTGAAATTAAGCTGAGATTATTTTACGGGAAACACACCTTTCGAGGTTTTTTTAATGTATTCCTACCATGATTTTCTGCTTTTTCTGCAGTCTTTCTGGTAACTGAAAAAGTCATATCTTATGGTTTGTTATATGAATTCAAATGATAATATTTCTCAAAATGTAAGACAAGCCCTTTCTTGCTAAAATATACTCGTACATTTTGTTTCAAGTATCTGAACATTTTGGAATAAATTCAGGGTATTACTTAAACAATCCAAAAGGTAGGATGCAGATTTTGGCAGTCTATGCACGTTTGTATGTTCCACCGTAGCGCTTAAACTCCTGAACCGATTAATATGAGATAAATGCGAAAATGTTATATTAGAGAATTCAAAGGTAAGATTCTATCCTTATTTTCTGTATGAAAAGAAAAGTCTTGGCAAACAAATTACAAAATAAATAATTATATAATTCAAAGTATTAAATCGCAGCCGTGCAGTTCGAGCGGGTCAGTCATTTCAGTATTTAGTTGTTTAGGTAAATTATAAAATATTCTTTAATGCCATACACTTTTAAAGTTCACTATCTAGTGAATCGTAACTGATACAATGTCTCCAGACAGACGGGGTGGCAGTCAGTCACGTAAACTTATAACTTCAATATTTCTAATGGCGCGCGATCCAATCTCTTGCTTCGGCCATATTGTTGTTCACTCAGTCAGCTGCGATGATATTTGTTTCTTTTTTATCCGATAACAATGGAGATGTTTTCTCTAGATTTAATTTAGTGATATGTCCGTATTTAATGAGTTTGTTCTGCCTCTGATGAATCGTGAGATGATTTGTAAATTAATGTACAGAAAAAAAAACCCATATTCATTAACTTTTTTTATTCAGAGATCGCTTGTCTGACATAAAGTCATTGCTTAAATTAAAAAAAAAAATTGCTAAGATAGCAGAAAGAATGCTGCTGTAATATTTTCATTGTAAGGTTCTATTCACACGTGGCACAACCACAAGACGTGGGCGGCCGTATATTTTGCATTCAAAATAAGTGCTTTAATTCACAAGGACCACGCTTCATTGTCGAATTCGTGCGTTATGCTGACCGCATCGCAACCACAACGTTGCGTCGACGTGACGACGCTTTCGTTCTGCATTGTAGTGAGATATTTTAAATAAAGCGAATCCACAACACAACAGCTAAAAGCTGCAGCAACATAAGACAACGACCTAATTTTGTCGAAACGCGGTGGTTGCGTTGTGGTGCGTGTGAATACATTAGTGATCCCTGTAAAATGTTTTAGTTTTTTTTTTTAATAAATCGTCGCTTTATTCGTTTTTCTGATTGCTCTTTCTCTTCATAATGTTGTTGTGGATTAGGGTTCATGCATTTGTCTTTGTCCTGGTTCAGTAATCACCGTTTCGCATTGTTTTTCTTTTTTCATATTTGGTAACATAATACAGCTTAAGCCGTTTACTGTAATTAAAAGAAAAAAATATGAACAGAAGACTTCAATGAACAATGGAACACAAAGAAGAATAAGAAAGTTATGCATTTTATTCACAAATTAAAACGTAGAATAAAACTAAAAAAGTTAGATTTAGCATAAGATAGTAGAAGAAAACATGTGTAATAAAGTACAAAGTATAAAGTACAAAGTATGCTTACAAACAAGGAGGATCCCAAAAACGTAAAATCCAGCGCCACAATTGACATCCAGGAACCACCCGATAAGGTTGGATCCCACCATAGAACCAGTTCGTCCCAGCATCATTGACAAGCATATTGCCATAGCTCTGCGTGAAACAAAATATATACATAAATTACATAAAATTTACTGATAACGGGTAGTTAATAAATTTCAGTATAGATTTAAAGACGTAAATTATGAATAAGGTGTAAATAAGGATGTTTTTGTATTGCAAAATATTATCTCAAAAGGTGTTAAAACACACCTATACTTAGTAGGAAACAACTCCACAGCAACTGCATTCATCAATCCAATGCAAGCTCCAGACATTTGGAAGATAGCAAACAGTACTACAGCGACTTGTTGGTTATAAGTAAGATTGGCTGCAACAGCACACATCCCAGTGACGCAGAGGGTCACTACAAGTATCAGCTTCTTGCCAACAAAGTCCACGAGAACTGCTACGATGATGTACATGGAAAAGAAGACCAGACCAACGTAGATGGAACGCTCAAAGGTGGAGGTGTAGATAGTATCGTCGCATATAATCTGAAATGGAAATGGTTTTATTAGGGGATGTTTGAAGAAATAGTACCCACGCGAGCATTCGCAAACGTATTTGTATTGCAGATATTCATTGTGCTGGCTTTTATGCAACGTTTGGCAAGTTATTCATTAAAACAAATCGCAAGAAGCTGCTCGCTGATGAATGCTCGTTTCGCATATAAATGTTCCTTGCTAAACAAATCCTCATGTAGTTTGTTCAAAAATACTCGCAATACGTATGGTCATGGTGAGTATCGTCCTTAACACTATGAAAAGCAATCAAGCTTAAAATATTTTGAATAGACTAGTGATGAAAAAGTTAAAGATTTAACTAACCGTAGTACTATTCAAAGCATCAGCAGCGGCTTTGTTTCGTGTTAATTCTATGACGTCACAGATTTTCGTGTTAGCACTGTCGTCGCTAGCCAAGGCATTAAGGATGGTTGGAAACCAGATGTAGAAGCCATTTGTTCTGCAATATCAAATATATTACTTAAGAATTCTTCTACCGAAGATTTAAAAAGAACAGCCAGTGTTGGTTTAGAGATCGCAAGTATTATTGGTAAGCAGTCTGTAGTTGATTTCCAGGATGAAAAAATTGAAAGCAATTTGTTTACTGGGCAAGGGTGTATCTTTAGTCCAGTTCTGTTTAACCCCACCCTTGCCCAATCTTTCGTTGATGTACAAACGTGGTTTTAAGTTTTCGCAAAAGAAGCAAATTTAATTTAAAGATACTCACGCAGCAAATATCCCGAATTGTACGAAGCAGGTGAGACAAATCCAGGGAAGCAGCGGCCGTTTGAAGATTGGTAAAGTTTGTTCTTTCATGGAGGCGAAGATAGCTGTTATACCTGTGGCGCTGTTCAACTTTGTAATTTGGCTTTCGACAATCAGCGATTTCACCTGTAACGCACAGAAGACTCATCGGTTTGTTTGGGAAACGACCAACTTTACAAAATTATTATCAAAAGGTGTATTTTTGAACCTAACATAGCGAGTATCAGAAAAGTGTGGGCGTACTATTTGGAGCTGTTTGTAGAACCTATTGTATGAGACAACTTAGGGCTTAGACAAGATTAAAACATTTTGCTCTGATTTACAAGTTTATGCACAAAGTTGAAAATCTGTTAAGTTTGCCCTCGAACATTTTTTTCGACATCATGATTTTGGCCCTATGGAGACAGCTGTTTACTCTGATGGTTTATACCACAACACTGATATATTTCGTACAGAAAGTAGTTATATGTATAGAGTCTTCAATACTTACAGAAAAGCTATCTTTATTCTTGAAATAGTTTAAAGCATAGATTATTTTCACGACTTCCAAAGTCTCCTCGTGGCGCCCATTAGCATACAGGAATTTGGGACTTTCTGGTGCAAAGAACAGAAACAATGATGCCAAGCTAAATGGTATCGTAGAAGCTACGATGAGTAGGCGCCAAGGACAGTAGGAAATATCCAAGAATTCGATGCGGTAGGAGAACTCTAGAGGGAGAATCAACCAGGCGAAACCTGAAAAAAAAAGAAGAACAATGAGTATGAAAATATATTTTGCAAACGTTGATCAACTTCACCATCTGTTTTTTCTCCTCGTAGAATAAAAATAACGATCCTTAAGAGAGTAGAACGGTATAAAATTAAAATTGGTCCATTATTACCATCAATTAAGCTTTTGTCAAACAGACAGGCGTGACGAATACAAAGCGTGACGTTTTTATTTGTAATGTATGTAATTTATTTGTTTGAATCCAGTCACATAGAAAAGCGAAAGCGATCCGATAGCATGATAGAACTATCGGACTGACATTTCGCTTCGGTTCGGTATCGCTTCGGAAACGCTTAGCTTTCGCCTGTCTGTTTGACAAAGGCATTACGGCTAACACACAAGACCATTTGAACATATACAAATGATCTAAAGTTTACTAAGAAACAATTTTTTTGTATTTCCAAAAATTTTTTTGTATCTCTTACGGATTGACCCTGGTTCTTTAACTTGAAAGAATAAAAATTGTCAACTTACATGGTAACACTATAGTCCCAATTCCAATAAAAGACGATCCGCAAGTGACCATCTTGTCCCTATTTCTAAGATTGTTAAACTCTCCGAGATATGTATAGACTACTGCTGAGGGACCCGTCATGCTGTAAAAAACAAAATAAAAACGAATCTATAAAAAGATAATCTAGACCTAGATGAAATGATGTTCAAAAAAATCTTAACTAATGTAAGAGTCACCCTATAACGTCTTTGTTCTGCTAGTTCAGACATGGCTCCATTTAATTCTTGACTAACAAGCGCATCTGACACTTGTGCTTCTCAATAAGGTTCAGTTCAGCAAATTAAACGTTCAGACTTTCTATCATTATTGAACCTAATATAAGAGCAGTAACTTACAAAATAGCAGAGACGAACTGCAGAACAGCAAATGACGTAAGATTTGGTGCAAAGCTTGACGCCACCGATACTAGTACAGATATGAACATAGCAACCATCATGGCTGGTCTTCTGCCTTTTGTGTCAGCTAACCATCCCCAGAAGTACGATGTTAGAATTATAGCTGAAACAGATACATGTATAAATTAACATGATCAAGAATTATTGGCTAAACGTTCGGGAACTGTAGTACAAATGGCATGAATGCCGTTCAAAAACTGTAACAGCTTAGGGTCATGACATAATTAATGATCATGGCATGAGACGAGTTACTATGCTTTTACGGAATGATTAGGAGCGTCAATGACATCTCGTCGCGGGACTAACGGATTACCGTGACCCCGGTACGTAAAGGACTATTGAAGGACACCGTGGATTTTAGTCAGTACAAGTCTGACAGTCCCTCCCGCCCTGCCCTGGGTGGGAGGACTCATTTGATGACTTTACCACGATAAAAAAAAAAAAACTTTGGTTTCGTATTTCCTTTTGGGTTGGATTGAAGCAGTGGCGTAGCTAGACCAGAAGGGGCCCCGTATCAAAACGTGTGGGGCCCTTCTAATCTAAGTGTATAATAGTTTTGCAGAATAACAATAGAATCCTGACTCGTGTAACTCATTAGTTACACGAGTCAAGATACTATTATTATTTAGTATTGCCATTACTTATGTCATTAACAGAATTTTGAAGGGAGCTAGAAAATTGAGAATGACTCGACTGATCGTAGCTCATTTATGATGACTACATTTATAGCCTTTTTGAAAATTGAGCTATGTAAGGAGTTTGATAATTGGAGCTTTATGACCGCGGTAGGTTTTCATTTAAGAGTAACCTTTTATTCTAATCGTCAGAGGCCCTGAAGAGAGAGCCATATGAATTATACGCGGCCCCAGGTTGACACCTGGGGCCGCGTATAATTCATATGGCTGATCTATGGAAATGAAGCCAATACACCAATCACTTAAATAAAAAAAACAACCTGTGAAAGGCAGAGCAGACAGCCATCCTTTCTGTTGTGTTGTCAGTTCCAAGTCGCATTGTGCTGCCGGTATAACGTAGCCCAGAACTAGAGCCTGCATGATCATCCCCATCAAGGTTAGACCAGACATCAGCATGTGGAAGATGTTGTACAATCCAAAACCTGAAAACAATATGATATTTCTACTTTGTTAAAGGAAAGATGGAACTTATTAGATAACATGATTTGTTGGTGTAGTACTAATTATGGAATAGTATGTTTGGACTGCTAAACACGTGGTTTTGGTTCGACTCCGAGCCAGGGCAGAGTTATTGGGTTTTTCATTAAAAAAATTGTCAGTAGCAGCCACTTAGTTCGATTTATCAAGTATAACAATAGCGTAGTGGATAACAGCCAACTCCTTCACACGGAGAGGAACTCTGTTTCCTAGTAGAGGGAACTTTGTAGGCTATATAGCTAAAACTTAAAATTTAAGTGGCAAAATGAGAGTGTACTATTAGTTACACTTCTGCCTATCCATTATAGAAAACAGGCGTCATGTAATGATATTGATTTTTTAGGCTAAATTCTTTTTCTACTAATAATTATTACGTCATTTAAACTCTTGTAGACAATACTTTTATCTTCATTGTTTCTAAGGCTATCGCAATTATAATTAAACAGTAAAGTAGTTAATAGCAATCTTGTTATTAACTACTTTACTGTTTAATTATAATTATTATTGCGACAGTTTTAATGTTGACCTCTTAAAACCGCATAAACATGATTCATAATGGATCTTATTATATGGAGTATAAGAATAATACATTTAGATGTTCGTACACAATGCAATAAAATCTCCGATAAATTTGACTTTGACATCTAGCAATCTAAAATGCCATGATGACTCAAAATATCTACCTCTGTGAATTTTACTTACTGTGGCATGTGATGATAAGATTTGTATAGCGTTGGGCCGTTTTTAGGTGATAAAATTATCCTCTCGCCCTGTGGGGTCACTGTTAAGCCTCATTTAGACGATGCAAGTACTCGCACGCGAGTTACGTTACATTGCGGACTTTATAGATACAACGAATTCAGTTGATCAAACAAATACCGCAATGTAATGAAACTCGCATGCGAGTTCTTGACCCGTCTAAATTTAGACGGCTTTAGACTCAAACTGACTTAATCCACTGTGTTTTTACGACAGTGTTTTATCAGCCGGTGTCGCGGGACTGTCTTATCAGGTAGCTGTGGCCCCGGAACGTAAAGGGCTATTGAAGGCCATCGTGGATTTTAGTCAGTACAAATCTAACAGTTCCGACCGTCCTGCTCTGGGTGGGAGGACGCATTTGATGATTTTACCACGTAAAAAAAGGGACATGGTTACGGGTGAGTTCTGCGACCCCTTCAGAATATAGGAAAGGCTTTAGGGTGCAGTTTGATTTTGACAACAAATGGAATCTGTTAACGTTGCAACTCCATTTGAACGCCGAAAGAGATTTCCATCTCTGTAGTGTTTATCTCTACTTTATTACCTGACAACAACATCGCTTCATCAAGCGTCGCTGTTATTTTTTCTTTACTCCCGCTATTTTTATTAATTTCTCCGGTTGCTCCCATTTCTTGTATCTAAAAACATTGGTCTTATAAAATACACCATTAAATCTTACAGCACACACACTCACACACTTGCACACACATACAATTATAGGGGTTGTTGTAAGTTCGCCACAAAATTAATTATTCCCTACGAAAAAAGGTATGTATAATATAAGCGAAGTGTTTTATGTTTAATTTTTTATTTTTGATTATCGTAAATTCAGCCCATTTTTTTTTCTGCACGGATAGCAGAACAATTAAATAATAAAATCCAGCACAAAGCTGCCGAAAACGAGGACACAATGTGGAATCAGAACGGAAAGTACTAGGAGAACAGGATCAAACCTTTTTTTCGTGGGGAATTATTTGTGGCGAACTTACCAATTATACATGTACTCTAATTAAGAACTGTTTATCAATTGACTTGTTGACGCTTCTCGTGACCCAAGAGCTGGCTTTTACCTTGGCCAGAGGCTAAGTATTGCCATTAAAAAAGGCAACGCCGCCAGTCTCTTGGCACATTACCAGCTGACAGCGTTGAGGATGAATTTTTCGATGCTCTATAATAGTTTAGTTTTATTTTAATTATCAATTGTTTTTATTATTTTTTTATACTTATATTAGTTTCATCGTGTTATTTACTCAGGCCGCTTCACTTTATGTCAAACGTAATGTTTAATACTAAATCAGTTTTGATAGGTATGACAAAAAAAAAATAGGTTCGTAATAAAACATCACCTTTTATTAAACATTTTTGCATAACCATTTTTGACGAAGCAAAAATAAACTCGTCACACAAAACTTTTCAATTAAAAACCTGTTAAAATTAATTTTGAAAATACATATTTCGAAAGGCAGTATTTTATATTGTCAAAATGATTGGCACTGAAAAGAAGTGATGAAAAATTACCGTGAAATATCGCTTTGAATACCAAAATTTCTAGAAATAGATTCATTCATTCTACTGATGGAGAAGTTAATAAATGTATTGAATTGACATAAGCTAATGCAAACTTTATCATACCTTTTGAAAGTTATTACCATTTCTTGATTGCCCTCCTCGGTATCCTTTCAAATGACTTACTCTTCGGTAAAATATTTTTATACTAGTGATGATAATTTTATTCAAATAATATACTGCATAGCGTTGAGATAAGGAATTAAGGGCACTCACTGGCAGTATAAACGTATTTAGAAACTGTTTCGTAGCCAAATGAGTAAAAACGGAACCCTTATGGATTCGTCATGTCTGTCTGTCTGTCCGTCCGTATGTCACAGCCACTTTTCTTCGAAACTATAGAGATATCCTGTTGAAACTTGGTAAGTAGATTATTATGTGAACCGCATTAGGATACTCACACAAAAATAAAAGAAAATAAAAAAAATCTCCAAACCCATACGTGCGGAGTATCTATGGCTACCCATAGATACTCCGCACGTATGGGTTTGGAGTTTTAATCCTAAACTGAACAGTTTGTCCGAGAGACAAAAAAAATGTAAAATGTCTCCCCCCCTGTAACTTCTAAAATAAGAGAATGATATAACTAAAAAAAATTTATGATGTATAAAATAATTTCAAAATAATCATTTCACAACAATTATGTACACCCAACACAACTGATGTGTGAACATATAACTAAATGATAATTTTGAAATTATTTTATTATAATTGCAATGATATTAACGCAACAATATTTCAGGTGTTATACGAGTATTAAACTTGACTTAATCTCTCTAAGATTAGGCCTAAGTAAAATTCTAGGGCCAAAGTTTTGTCTTGTACCAATCAGTGCAGTTAATGCAGTCAAAAAAAATTAAGTGTTAATAAAGCGTGCATGACGTCACAATATGGCGTCTGCATACTTTCTCTCCTAATTGAATCGCATAGTAACATCATTTTTAAGAGCTCTCATAACTCTTTATCTTCTGTTTTGCATTTCAGAGGAAAATAAGATAAGATATCGAGTTGTAATATAAATATATATTTAAGATTATATTATTATCATGTTACTTTAACTAGACAATAGAACAATAAAAATACGTAATAGTGGTAAAGTAACTAGCAATATTAAATCATCTTTTCATCATTCTTCTTCATAATTTCTAATCTCTAGTTAATTGACAAGTTAACATTGGAATAAATATGATGGATTAATTATGGATTCAATTAATCTGAACGTTACCATTACATAAAGACTGCGTTCAAGTACTGTAAATGTTATCATTGTTTTAATTAATCTTACAATTACTCTTTATCTAAGTTCAGATAATCTCTTGGGCACGTTACCAGCTGACAGCGTTGAGGATGAATTTTTCGATGCTCTATAATATTTTAGTTTAGTTTTATTTTAATTTAGTACTTTTATATTTCTAGACCAATAAACAGTTTTCCTAATTCAGACGTAAATATAGTTTTAATTTTAGTGGTAAATGCACCTTAATAATAATAAAAAAAGACTCAAACCAATTTTTATTGAAATTTGGGTATAAAATAGAAAAATACACGAATATATCGCGGGCCCCGGGCAACAAAGCGGTAATATTAAAAATCGATGTTTACAGGAGAAATAAAAGAAGCTAATTTCTTTATAGTACAGCGTACAGTAATCCAAAACAGGCGTTCATAATTTCAAATGAAAGCTAATTTTTTAACCAATGTAACCGTTTAAAAATACATGTAATTGAGATTCAGGACTGTAAGAATATAATACGATGTATTTTCCGCTTTTTTTGTAGCCAAAGCTTAGCTGTATCATCCACTAATCGCTATCAATGAATCATATTTTTATGTAAAAGTAGCGTAAAGATTTTCAGTGGTTTTTTGTGTTATTTTTCATAGAGTAATGCAATAATACATTTTTAGTAGTAAGAATTTTTCATGCCAAAAAACTGTTACTGTCATTTATTTTATAGAAATATAATTTAAAAAAATATGAAAAAAAATAGAGTGGTGTAGATCAATTCTCAGAGAAGCCAAATATCCGGCATTTACCGCTATGTTGCCCGGGCTCAACGAATTTATGTTCAATAAATACATTTAATCAAGGCTTTAAACCTGCATCAGTCTTATTTAGACATAGAGTTAACAACATTCGAAAAAGCATGTTATGGTCTAACTACACTAGTCTAAGCTATGATTAAAATGCTTGATTTGGACTTGCCACGCATGAAGTCTAAATTGGCTGGCTTTTTATGGAATTGATCGTTTAGTCATGCTAACGATTTGACTGTCACTAAGGGTCAGTTGTTGGATCAACAGTCAAGTAAGCTATTCATTAAAACGTTTTATTATTAATGTCCTAAATTTATTTTTTAACGGATGGTTAAATATATCAAGCATTATAAGTAATGATTAAGTAACCCATTGATCAAACCACTGACCCTGAAAAATAACTAAAGTGCAAAATTCTAACTTAACAAAATCTGATTCATATTTTTCTTAATATAACTTATTTTGCTTGAATGCAGAGCGTGACTATATTTATACAGGTTTTTTTACATTTCACTAGGCAAACTTTAATCTGAAAAAAAAATTACGGTTTTACATTTGATTTTACATTAATGACAATCAATCATTGTTCATTATTTGATAAGTTACCGAGTTTATTTGCGACTTTCACCAATAAAACATTTAAACCGAGTTCAAGAGCCTTCAGTGTCATTGCTATAGATTCTCTCAGACAGACAGTTTCTGAACGCGGTTTAAATGGTCGACTTTAGTTACACAGGTAAACTTAGTTCTTTGTTCTTCTTCATGCGTGCCTAGTCCAGCATTGTGCAAAGTATGTGTATTAGGTACAACTAAAAATAAGCTATTACAATCACCTCACTGATACTTGCTTGGGCTCAAATGTACACCTTGTACCAGCTGCGTCTGATCCCTCACAAGATCTACGAGAATTACTCGTAGAAATCATCATCATCTGAGGAAAATAACACTTAAACCATGTTAATATGAGGCATTTAGAAGTGTGTTTGCCATGAGCCATAGTGTTGCTTTGAGTTTAAAGAGAGATTTACAGAAAATCGATATTTATTCTTTGTTTAACATTGAATTTAAATAAAAATACTCATCAACAGACCACGCTGCCACATTTATCTTAAAAAATATTTAAAACATATTCACACAGAATGTCAAATATTTTTTTTAGATGAACATTTTAGAATAAGATAACTTAGTTAATATGGTGCAAACGGGCCTTTATAAAAATATAAAAAAATGAAAGATTACGTAACTTGCGTTATCATTGTGAGTTCTGTTATCAGTATTACGTTAGTACTTATATAAACTTTATTATTTATGAATTCTCAGTCAACGCCAAAGGCAATCTCTTTAAACTCAAAACAAAACTATAACTCAGTGACTTAAAAAAAAATGCAATAAATAAAGATAAAAAACAAATATTGACTCACATGATAGTACTAAAATGCCACGATAATACTTAACGATCTATGCTCTGCGACTGAGTTGAGACTCGCTGTTGACATCGTTTATATCGACGGGATATCAGCCAGTAGTGCTGCGCCCGCGTCACTAGAATATTCAACTTTTTAGAGAGGTTATCTTATCATGTTATAAAGTGATTTATTTTTGTAGTGATGCTGTCACAGCTATTTAGCATAACCAAGATATTGATTTTCATGAGCACGTTGTTTCAAATTCCTGAAGTAGGTGGTAAGCCTTTGATAGTTTAATGTTCTGAATATGTGTAAATGTATTTCTCTCAACCGGTTAACAACCTTGTGTTTTTTCTGAAAAAGATTGTTTTTGAAAGATTTTGTCAGACGCATCTAGGATGACCCAGCAGCCTTTATGAAGATTGTTTTTACTTTTAAATTATATATATACAGCCTGTTAGTGTAATCAGTCTTAAACTTGAAACCAGTGGTTTGGTATCACTTACAGAACGTAAATTCAATAAAAAAATAAAACCTTTTTTTTTTCAATAAAGTCTCCATTTTTCCCCAAAATTATTTCACCCTATTACGCAAAGGTAAAGAACACTAAAATAAGCCGCGAGCGCCGCGGAGTCGCCCGCGGCGCGGGGAGACTGAGGTATGCGCGGGCCCCGCGCATACCTCAGTCTGCCGGCAGTGTCGTTATCGAACGTACGTGTGTCCCGTAACAAACGCTCGCAGCGCAGCGCACGAGTGCGCGCCGCCCCACCGTTAATTTTTCGCGCAAGTGTTAGTGTTTAGTGATTATGTCGTACACAAACGAACAGTGGACAGAAATGGTTCGGGTTTACGCCGCGTCGGGTGATAACCTAACTTACATCTGGACTCGTCACGCAACAAAGGTAGGTATTTTTGCCTGTCCTAAGCCAGGAAAAGTATGAAGGGAAGTTAGTTACATCACAGGTTACCTGTATTTTATTACAATGATGTAGTTAGTTAAAACTTATGTAGGTATGTAGTTAAACGGACGGCGTTAACCTGCCGCACTGGCAGGTTAACGCCCTTTGCAGTGAATACGTAACTCGGGCGCATAGTATCCATGAATTAACGGACGGTGTAGGACAGAAACATTTTTGATTTTTTTAAAGAAAAATTCGTTTATTTATTTTTAAATTCAGACAAACATTTTTATAATTAAATCAACTACCTATGGTTTCAAGGTTAAGACTGATTACACTAACAGGCTGTATATGGTTATTATTTATTCACCCATGGGAAGAAAGCGTGAGTTTATGTAAAATAATGTAATCTATTGATTGTTATTTTGAATTTGATAAAATGTTGCGTAGTTTTTGCATTTATGGGAGAAATACGAAGGGCTGTCTTTTCAGCTGCCCTTTGTGTTCCAGGGCCACAGTGTCCTTAACAGACACTTCTACGAAATCTTACATTGTTTTCAATCATTTATATTGTAGCGTTTATTGAGATTAACGTTTTAATCGAAAGTGCCACATAAATTAGTTCAATATTTTCCTCTTTCAATTATTTTCATTTTACTCTGTAATTATTATACAATTAACTGCTACAAATCATTACTAAGCAAAGGACAGAAATAATATTATCCGTAAAGACTTTTCCTGAATACGTAGAGGTCATTTTCCAATGGTTGACTATAGATCAAGTGGTTGCTGGTCCACTCGTTAAACTGGCCATCGTGAGAGCCGCGGGCAACCGATGGATGCAAGTGGCGGATTGCCATTCGGCGTGGCGGTGTTTGGATGAGGCCTTTGTTCAGTAGACGTCTCCCGCCTGAAGATGATGATGATCACTGGTTGCTTGACCTTCAAAACCCATTGTCTGGGAAACACAACACTCTTTGGTAAAAAGTCAAACCATTTTTTGTATCTCTGTCAATTTTGGTTGTTGTTAATTGTGCAGTGCGATATGAATCTTATCTAATAACGTAAGAGCTAGGTTTACTTAGGGAAAATTCAGTATTTACTTAGGTAATCCGAGATGTTCTGAGAAAGGCATGATACTTATTTGTGTTACAATTACTCGTTAAAGTCCGAAAAAGTGTAACTGTAAAACGACCCTTATATCAACGTGAAATGTCGTTTTGACGTTGACAGTTTTTTAGACAAGTGTTCACCAGATGTTTATCTTTCTTGTGGTAAGACGGCTATTGTTTTATGAGTCAACTTTTTTGATAATTGATTTTTTTGTATGAGATTGCGAATTGAATTTAAATGTTTCCTATATAGGTAATGTTGAATTGACTTCCTATAAGTCTTTGGTTTGAGAACCTGTTACTAGTTAAAAAATGTAAGGAACAAACCTAAAAAAACACATTTGTCGAAATGTCAAATTAATGTTTTTACGAACTCATGTTTGTGATGTATTAAAATATTATCCTACTCCTCACAGATAAAAGCATTGCACCCGCCATATTGCAACAAAACTCCTCACATTTTCCAATACACTTCGTATTGAAATTGTTCCCAACTCACACGGAAAGGTAACATGTTCATGACAGACCAGATAAAGGCTAGCACACGTGACCGGAACGAAACAAAGCACTACAGTTACCCTATGTTTGGTATTCCGCAAGTGCACACCCGCCGTGTATCGTTGGAATTTAGAGAAGTTTGTAATCGGGGGTAATCGATGGATGGGTCATGTTCTGTTCTAAAGAGGTTTTGTGCATAGTTGAATCTGGTATATAGTTTTGTAATTTCAGTTCCACTTTAAACGTTTTTGTAAAACGTATGAGTACTTGTATCAGCAATAGGCTCGCCATGTTTTAAAACGTAACCATAACATGGGTTATGTATAATTGTACACCCCTGCTCAACCCTTAAAGGCGTTATGTTATTTTAATGTGGAGATTTGAAGCTTTGGGACGCACTTTATTTGCTTTTGTACTTCACTGCTGAGGCAAAGGCCACGCCAATACCTTTTAGGAAGCACAGGAGAAAAGATCATGGTGTGCATTTGGTAGCTCTTAATTAACCGTTTTTGGATGTGTGCAAAATCAAAAAGTCAACGTGGAAAATTCAGGTGTGTCAAATTGGAATTAGTTTGAAAATACCCCTTTAATTATATTATATATTTGCGATGAAAACCTTTCGCAGATAATAATTTCCCTACTTATAAGATTGAATACTTAGACTTAGACCTTATTTTCAAGCTATTAAAAACCATATGCATATGATTATTAAAACGTATACCCTAACACAATAAAAGGCTATGAAGACTGTAAACAAGGGGATAGATAATACGTGCGCTATCATTTTTTCACAATAATCATACCTAATTCGGAATTCACGGGCACATCCGAATGTTGTATGTATTGCTCGGCTATTTATATTGCTCAACTGTGTGTATTGCTCGGCTATATATATGTATATTGCTCAACTGTATGTATTGCTTGACTGCTCGATATTTCGCGTCACGCTCGCAATATGTGTCTCGGGACTTAAGTTCTGTGCCCACTGGTTCGCTGTCGTTTTTGGGACAGCGAGAATTGTGGATTATGTTTTGGGAAAAGTCGATTTGGTTTATGACGAATGTTTACCTGTTAATAGAAATGTGTCTGTAAGGGTCAGGATAAACGTGAATACTTGTAATGAACATTTTTGCGAATGTTACATTACAGAATTACAAACGATAGCGTTTTAGCGAGCATTCTAACTAGCGTTCTGTCGTTCTGTAATATTAGTAGTCATTTTACCCGTGGTGCTAGGCAACTGGGCTTCTCCCAGTTGTAATGTCCCTTTGTGCCTATTGGCCTTGTTTTGTTCTGTCTCCTGCTTGCAGGGAGGGAAGTGGAAACATATATTTTTTCCTACTCCTCCACTATTCTTTTCTGATTAATTTCGTTGCAGGATCCAAGACAGGTAAATTCATTCTCCGGGACACGTCGAGCTTCATTGTCTCGGCCCTTTTCTGGTTGGTTGCCACTGTTGATTCTGGCGCACAGGAGTTGCAGTGGTTAGGGAATAGTGTGGTGGGTTTGTCCCAAAAAAAAAAAAAAATAGCGTTCTGTCGAGCTTTTTGCTCAGCGAACTGTCAAGTATGACATCTTCATGAAGAAAATTATTTGACGACTATTGAGTAGAGTATTCGCTAGATAGATCGTGAAAATTATCGTAGCGATGTTTAGTTTTGTTCGTTGTTCAGTCTGACACATTAAACGAATGCTCGATGTTCTGTTAAAAGAGAATGCTCAAGTCTATCAGCACCTTTAATGAAAAATTTAAACAACAGTTTTGTGCGTAGCAAGTACTCGAAAATATAACTAAGAAACTTGGCTTAGCATTGAGCAAAAGAAGAATCTTTTTTATCTTAAAGTAGGTAAGTAGGTAGGCCTTTTCTTGATTGAATCGATTACTGACTTATAGACGTGATACCTCTTCAACACATTTTCCTCTGATCACAAAATTAAATCAACATTCCTGGAAGCGAATGTGTTCAACACTTCAGTGCGTACGTAACTCAAGACCTTGATCGAAGATCGTAGGCGACACACGGAACATTGAATATCCGCCAAGTGTTTCGGTAC
Organism: Agrotis puta; assembly: GCA_943136025.2. Classification (NCBI taxonomy): domain Eukaryota; kingdom Metazoa; phylum Arthropoda; class Insecta; order Lepidoptera; family Noctuidae; genus Agrotis; species Agrotis puta. The sequence goes on along the minus strand of OW964176.2, from coordinate 3,342,461 downwards.
CTATTACGTGAAACGCGTACGACGATAGTCTCCCATCTCTAGATATACGAACTACGGAAAATACTCGTAAATTGTACGTATCTTTGTATGAAAAAATTGTATACATCTCGCCGCGACGCTATTGAAAGCTTGAGGTTTCGAAGATAGGTGCCCCGGGAAATAGGGTGTCGTGTGTTAGGAATATATGACGCGCTTTTTAAAGGGAAGATACGAAAATTGTTTCTAGGCACTCTTTTTTACTTCGGTGCCCCCCAACTCACTTCGGTTTATTGTGAATTCTGATGAAAATTCTAGAGGCTTTTGCGGAGAGGTATTTTTATTCAACGATAACAGTGTTACGGGAAATTCTGAATTTTGCGAAGAATGTGTTCGAGATCGCTCTGTTTATTCGAAATAACAGATTACTTGAGGGAAACGCAAATTAAAACGCTAAAACAAAGTAAGGAACATGAGTGGAATCGTGTTTACAATGTTAACTAATATCTCGACTAGTTTTATCATTTCTAAAAAAGAAAGAAAACGTTTATTGGCACACGCCACAAGTGCACAAAGAAAGAGAACAGTTAAAGCTAAACAATTTTTTAAAGTAATATTATATCTGAGCCAAACAAGAATGTATGCAAATACATATTCTGAACTCTCTGTTACAGTATAATTAAGATTTCCTAATAAGGGAAGAGCTCGAAGAGGAAGAAAAAAAACTTCAAATGTCTGTCGTCTTATACAGCCTGTTAGTGTAATCAGTCTTAACCTTGAAACCATAGGTAGTTGATTTAATTATAAAAATGTTTGTCTGAATTTAAAAATAAATAAACGAATTTTTCTTTAAAAAAATCAAAAATGTTTCTGTCCTACACCGTCCGTTAATTCATGGATACTATGCGCCCGAGTTACGTATTCACTGCAAAGGGCGTTAACCTGCCAGTGCGGCAGGTTAACGCCGTCCGTTTAACTACATACCTACATAAGTTTTAACTAACTACATCATTGTAATAAAATACAGGTAACCTGTGATGTAACTAACTTCCCTTCATACTTTTCCTGGCTTAGGACAGGCAAAAATACCTACCTTTGTTGCGTGACGAGTCCAGATGTAAGTTAGGTTATCACCCGACGCGGCGTAAACCCGAACCATTTCGGTCCTCTGTTCTTTTGTGTACGACATAATCACTAAACACTAACACTTGCGCGAAAAATTAACGGTAGGGCCGCGCTCGCGGCGGGCGTACGTTACGAGACACGCGTTCGATAGCGACACTGCCGGCAGACTGGTATGCGCGGGCCCCGCGCATACCTCAGTCTCTCCCCGCGCCGCGGGCGACACGGCGGCGCGGGCGCTCGCGGCTTATTTGATCTACTTTACCTTTGCGTAATAGGGTGAAATAATTTTGGGGAAAAATGGAGACTTTATTGAAAAAAAAAAGGTTTTTTTTTTTTATTGAATTTACGTTCTGTAAGTGATACCAAACCACTGGTTTCAAGTTTAAGACTGATTACACTAACAGGCTGTATTCTTACGGACATGATAGTTTCTTCATAACTTAATCAAATCGGAAGCCTCACAAAGCAAAAACTTGTGGCACTCGGGGACTGCCGCGGTAAAGCTAGTGCATAGCATTTTTTTCAATTTATGCAAATACAATTATTTACTTATTTTATTTATTAAAAAAATATCGTCTACCGCGAATATTTAACGAGAATATCATGCCATCGTTGCTCTATGGGAAGTTACTCTACTAATTAGGCTATGGTCAAGTTACGTCAATGAAGTGAAACGTCAAGAAATAAATTCATTCATTAAAATTTCATTCATTCACGTTGACATGACAAATGTGACAGTGATAGTGTTAGGTTTATTTTCGTTACGGAATTTCTTGATTCGGTCGCCGCGCTCAAAGCCCGTGATAAAAGCTATGCAATATCTTAAGAAATAAAACTACAACAAAACTAAAAAACATTTTAACCTGCCAAACAAAACCTACCACGTCTACTTCCCCACAAGTATCACCTACAAAGTGAAGCAATAAGTCAATTGCTGCAGTATTCGACTCACGTAGCTAATATTGTTTAGGGGATAATACTTTTACCTGGCCGGCATTATATTCTGTCCCCCATCGAATTAACGGCCGCCCGTCTGTTGTAGCCTTGGACACTAATTGGCGTAAGTTTGGGAGCCTGGTCGTAGCATGTGTCAGGTATTGGTGGGAGGTTTTTCGTGCAGGTATACTCGTACATTTGTCGCTTACCGATGATGGTAGCTGGCAGTGGTTGGATGAAAAAAGATCGTGAACTGTGATGTTACTTGATTTTGGCCTATTCTAGAAGTCGATTGCAATAGGCTAAAATGAATATTATATATGAACTACGAGGATATATTAGTTGTATACTTACATGCAACCGTGCGGTTATTCTTGGTTCCATAAAGCGCGTGTAAGCAACGCGCGTTTGGTGCCCAATGTGTAGCCGATCTTATGGTATATAGACGTTTTTGTTTGTTTCATGGACTTTTGAGTAATTTTTTGAAAAAATATTTTAATATTAGCGTTCGCGTCTTAAGTTGGGAATAAACTTTATTGTATACCGAAATGAATACCCAGCTATTTTACAAAATTGCCTCTTCTATTGGTACAACGGTCTTATCGCTGACAGCGATTTCTTCCAGACAACCTTACTTATAGGTAAATCGGAAAAATAAATCAGGTTATAATTAGGTAACTTCCTCGCAAATTATATTAAGTACGTACGTAGGTGTTCATGGCTTTTACTCCAAGCTCGAATCCAATGACACCCACGTCAAAATCACGTTATATTTCTCGCAAAATTGCACTGAAAATCCTTACTTATTTCACAAACATTTTCATCAGATTGACGGATTCAAAATCAAATTTCTCCCGGTCCGTACCAATTATAGCGAACACAAGATGTTCTGATTTAATTATAGAACACCTTTAAATGGATATTTGACTAACCCGGGAACGAAGTACCCTCGGTATTAGTATTCCGTTCGCTCTCTCCAGTTACGGCGGTAAACAATATGACACTGGTCTGTTTGTCCTCAATAATGTTTAATTTATTGGTACTGTTTTAGATTTTAAATTGGCTGGTTATGATTTGGTCCTGACCGTTGTTTGAATAAGCTGAGATTGTTGGAAGATGATTTTGGATTGGGTTGTTGAAGAATTAAGTGCTGGGGTATTTTCGTTTGATTTTTTTTTCACTTACTATGTTTACTTTATGGCAGTGAATCGTTTGATTTGAAACAATGGTGTGGTAAAAAGTGGAGCTTACCATAATGAAAACTCACTAGATATATTTAAATCACGCTGAATATAGCAGTTTCTCCGATTGCCAGCCACTTCAGACCTTGATGAGTTTTCATTACCATACTTCTTCGTAAAGTTAGTTAAAGGCCAAATCTTACAAAATAATCTTTTGATAAAGATTCATTATCATTTCACTATTCTGTCTTTAAAAAGTATTTAATCGTTTTGAAATGATACCAAAGAGTTTCCAACTCAAAAATCAGAAAACATTTTCAAACAATAAAAAAAAACCAATTAAATACTTATTGCATTCGCATTTTAAAATCGAATATCTCATAACACTCGCAGTAAATTGATTCTATCTATTATAACACTGTTGTTGATATATTAATTTTTATTTTTCAAATAAAGAGTGCAAGGCGAATAGTGCCAGTATTTTCACAGTATAGATTGCCGTTTTAATAAACAAAGGGGATAGCACGTTTTCGATTTCAGAGGTATTATTGCTCGATACAAATATTAGTTGAGATTTTCGGTACTTCAGTTTTATGCAAGGGGTGATTTTATGGTCGGTAAACATTGTTTTAAGTGTTTTACGTCTAGAAAGCTTTAATGCTTGGGTACTGAAGTGGTTTTAGTAAACATTAGGGATTTTTTTAGGTAGGTATATTTCTGATATCATATTTTACCAAACTCATAATCATATGATCAGTCGATGGTTTAGATCGGTTTTGATTTAATGATAATAGTTTTGTCTATTGCTACAACAACTCTAGTAGGAAGTTTTACTTTTCAGATTGTATACATGTCCTTATTCTGATGACGGTTCATAATCGAAAAGAAAAAAATATTCTGATCAAAAAATAAATCCGTTGAGATTTATACCTTGCTGTATTTTAGACAATTTTAAAGGTAAAGACTGTTTCTTAGAAATATATCTGGATATTTTTTTAAAAGATATTATGACACAAATTCCTTACAAAGCTTCAAAGTACGAGTACTATATGAATATAGATACAAAAGCTAAAAGAGTAATAAAAAAATCCGTTCCTAAAATTAGGCCTACTGACCGAAAAAGTACTAAAACCTTGAAGATAAGCACAAATCCATCCCATATTTGTATCACGTATTCAATATTTAGCCGAGATGTATTCCAAGATCAAAGGGCTACGCACGAGCGTCTGTACTTGTCGAAATGAACGCTTTTTCATATCAATTCTTATTCATACGTACAATGTTTGCGTTCGGAAAGTTAATGTGGGGATGGTTGTTTTGTTTTGTAATTTGATTGCTTTGAAGGTAATCATTAGAATTTAAAACGAGATATTCGGGAAGTTTATTACTTTTGGGGTTCCGGACCTCAAAAGAACCCTTGCCCGCTGTCCGATCATGATGGCACGTTGTGATCCACGCGCGCCTCAAAGAGCTGTTAGTACAATGACGGGGCCCCCTTACAGGGCCAAAGTCTGCTGGGGTCGCGTGGATTTTAATCCGTACAAGTCTGAGTGTCCCTCCTGCCCTGCCCTGGGAGGACTCATTTGATGATTTTAGCACGCTAAAAAAAACCTACATCGCGGTAATGAACTTCGCAATCATGACGTACACTCTAACTATAGTATCACTCAGGTTGTCGACTATCTGTCTGTCTGTTTGACTGTATGTCAAGATTCTTTTTCTTGAAGCTGAGCTTTTAGTAAAAAAAAAATCAGCGTCAGGTGGAAAACTTTGTGCTTCCACCTGGCATTATTCTGAGCTGGCCATGGCATTAAAAGATTTGTGTTTTTTTTTCTTTCTAGTTTTAATTCAGTTTCAGTTTCACAATTTCCTTTCTTCTTTCTTTCTATTCAAATGGGACGCCACCTCGTTCCTTCAGTTGCCCTTTGTGGTCCAGTGTCGTAGTTACTTTAAGATATCATGGAAATCGTGCATGTCTAGGCCTGTTGGTCTAGTGGTTAGTGACCCTGACTGCTATGCCGGAGGTCGGGAATTCGATTCCTACCCAGGACAAATGTTTGTGGGATGAGCACGATCATTTGTTCTGCGTCTGGGTGTAATTTATCTATAATATGTATATATTTAGAAATATATAAGTATGTTTATCAGTTGTCTAGTACCCATAACACAAGCTCTGCTTAGCTTGGGACTAGATGGCGTTGTGTGATAGTTGTGGAATATTTAATTTATTTTAATATAGCGCCATCATCGTTTCAGTGTTATCGTGGTCGCACAGCACAACAAACACGGAACCCAGTCCCAGTTAACACAGTTAAATGACTTACAACAACACATACAACAGTTAGTACTATCTAACAAATAACGGTATTCGCAGTAGACTGCACAAACGCAACACGTCCCAGCGAGGCATACTGCTAACGTAGTTGCAACAAACCAACATACATACATACAAACAAACATAGTTGAATGTACTTCGAAATTAATTCGCGTGAACTCGACAGCCTCCTGAAATCCGTTCATTTGATATAATATATTACTTTTGAGGCCCTAGCACGACTTTCACGTTTTTGTGAAAGTATTGACGTTAATTTAATGGAAATAATATGTTGTTCGTTCGGATGGAAAATAAAAACCTTTTATTTTTCAAACGTGAAAGATTACTTGAATATTTATTCTTTAAGTAATCTGTTGGTAAAATACGAAAATCTCTTCAGGACTCAGCGTACTTGAAGTAGGTATTTACAGCGTGTATTTTAGGAAAATTAAAAAGCGCCTCTAGTGTATGAATGAGGAACTAATTTTTTTTTTCCATCAAATGAACGTCAAATTTGCCGTTTACTTTGCGTCACAAAAATGTGAAACGGCATGCTAGCACCTGTATACGGTACCTAAAATACGGAAATCTTGTGCTAAGGCCGCTGTTAGTTCTACGTGTTTGTGGTAGGTATGTACGAGTATGTTAAGCGTGGGATGCCAAGATTGTGCACGGCAATTGAAACTAATTCTGGACTGGATTACTTGGCCTGTGCATGTAAGGATTTGTGATTCTGGGAAGTAGGTCTTTGGCCGTTGATAAGGTGTTAGTGAACCGTTATGGGCAGATGACATAACTGCCAAATTGGCATGTTGACAGTATGAATAAATTGCAAATTTTATTAGTCCCTCAGTAATGCCTTTGTCAAACAGACAGGCGAGTCTGAAGCGATAACGAACCGATACAAGACGTTAGTCCGATAGTTAGGTCACGCTATCGGATCGCTTTCGCTTCGAACCGACGAAAAATCAACACGGGGACGTCCAGAATCATGTCCTGGACCCATGGTAACCGTTTTTGCGCCGATGTCTCTTACACCCTGTATAGTTATCCATTAAACATATTTTCTCGTAAACATTATGAACATATTCTCTAACAGAAATACATAAGAAGAAGGTCTATTATTCGTACGTCACGCGTCAGAGTCAATGTCCGCCATGATATACCTATCTCGTGGGAAATTCATTCTGTCTTCACCAAACCACAAAACAAATAAATACAGAAAGTTGATTCCAGACACAAATAAATTTTAGAAAATGTACGCACACAGTCATGTTTCGCGAATAGAGAGTGCATGTATAGTCGCGACAGGTATTCGATTGATAAAGAAGATAAAAAATACTAAGGTTAAGGAAAGTAAGCGAAGCATGTATTTTGTGTTTCCGAATTTGCACGATTGTCACTCCACAGAAGAAAGGAGGCAAATTCTAGCTACGAGTATAATCATGTTCGCGGGACTGTACGAATTACAGTGACCCCGGTACGTAAAGGGCTATTGAAGGACACCGTGGATTTTAGTCAGTACAAGTCTGACAGTCCCTCCCGCCCTGCCCTGGGTGGGAGGACTCATTTGATGATTTTACCACGATAAAAAAAAATGCACTCAATATTTTAAATGCAGATCTTATGAAATACTCGTACCATCTGTCAACTGTCACTTGAAAATAACGTTTAGTAAAAACTACTTTGAGCAAATTAATTTTCAGAGATATTATTGTTGTTATTATGTTGTTAATGTTATTTTTAAATTATTATTGTTAATTTAAGTTAATTTAAGTCAAAAAAACATGTATCACGTCACTACATGGCACAGCTTCACCTTCATCGTGATCGCATAGTAGAATATTATCGTCTGTTTTCTCATGTTTATTGGAGTTTAACTTCTGTATTTCTCTATTTAGTGACCCTACTTCGGTTTTCTACGGCAACAATTGTTGCTGGTTCATGTGTCTCAGATGAATTTCAATTTGATATTAGTATTAATATTTTGAACAGTTCGTCTTAGTATGGATAAAGTTTTGAGAAGTTTCGAGGAGTAAGTTTATAAATGTTTCTCCAGATTTAGGTATATAATAGGTGTCTCATGTCCCTAGTGTTATTGAATTCAGAACATTAAAAGTTTATATATTCAATTTAGTCTCTCAATAGAAACTTAATATCACGTCAATAGTTATAATAGTTATATTCTTATAAAGAATCAGTTGTTGAAAAGGATCAGTTGTTTGATCAATAGCTTAACTAACTTTAGTTATACCTCATTTCTTAACAAATGGGTAAAATATTGAGACGTTTTCTTTTTAACACGTTCGTTGCATTACGAGATCTATCAGATCTCTTGCAGGACTTTTGTATTGTGCGTTGAACATAATCGTGTTGTTTCACTCCTTGCGGGAGGATCTAACGTGTAAAGTTCTTTAGGTATGGGTAGGACAAATATACATATTTGCTTCCTACTTAAAGCCGAATTCAAGGACGTTAAAAAAGAAATTAGAGATGGATTAGGTCCCTAACGCACAGTACTGTAATTATTTTCATTCCTTGCGTTAGGAGATATGTCGGTACTCGTGGAATCGTACGCCTCGTAGACGCAAGAGAGGGAAGTTTGGCGGCGCGGGCGCTGCGTGACTCGTTTTAGTGTTGTCCCAGCATCGACGTGGGAGGTCACGCGCACGTTTGCGAAATAACACTCGCGTATATACCGACGTGTTGATTATCATTTTTGTTATACAATGAGTGCTTTTAAAAGAAAAAAGTGTAAAAAAATCTATTTATTTTGGTGAGATTACTAACAAAAAATCAACGCCGGATTATACTGCTGCATCGTCTGTCAGGCTTGTACTGACTAAAATCCACGGTGTCTTTCACTAGCCCTTTACGTACCGGGGTCACGGTAATGGAAAAGTCCCGCGACCCAGGCAGGCTTTGGCCCTCTACAGGCCCCGTCACTATGCTGACAATCTTTGAGGCGCGCGTGGAACACAACGCGCCGTCGACCCTAGCATGGTCCATGGTCGGACAGCGAGTCGCCCATTACTCGCTGCCCGCATGCCCGCGCCTACGGTGGCCGGAGATCGTCTTGCGACGTCCGACGCCGTGGGCGTCTACCACTGCGGCTGGGGTGGATGGAGGACGCTGTCTTCTCCCTCACGCGGCCCGCCTCCTCCTTCGCAAGCATGACTGCTTCGCAGGAGGCGACCGCTTCCCACTCCGTCTCGCCCCGCAGCATGGCCTCGACCAATGCCGGGCGCGAGAGGTCTCCGCCTATCGCCGTCGTGAGGACACGGCGGTGCTCTGCCCAAGCGGGGCAAGCGGGGCAGTCCTGCACCGTATGCTCCACCGTGTCTCCGTGATCCTCGCAGTGGTGACACCCAGGCGTTTCTTCCCTCCCTATCAGACACTGGAACCTCCCGAAACTTCCGTGTCCGGTGAGGACCTGCGTCATGCGGTAGGTCAGGACGCCGTGACGCCTATCCAGCCACTCCTCAAAGAGGGGTCTTACCGCCGCGATTGCGGCAAAAATTACGACGCACAGTAAACAGCACTGACGCTTCTAAAAAAACTAAACGAATTGTTACCATTTGCGCGCAATGCAAGCAATCAATGTGCTTACCATATTTTAATGAAAAACACTTTGCATAATTAATAAAACTTTTTCAATCGACAACTGAGATATTATTTTATTCCCATCACTACTTACTACACATATTGAACTATCTTCGGTTGCGGTACGAGATACAATCGATATCATATTTTTTTTTGGTATTTGTAGTTTATTCAAATGTCATAACTGCGTGCGAACCTGGCAAAATATAAAGCAATAGGCTATCTTTCACTCACAAAAACTTCAAAATATATTTGATTGTTTTTTTGGAAGATATAAATTATTTTCAAAACTGTTTCTTTAGGAGACTGATTAGGTCTCAAACGCACCAAAAGGTAGGTTAGTTTCGAGATCTTTTAGGTCTCCTAAGCACCAGCTGAAAGTTCTTTGAAAGTGATGGCGCAGGGAACGTGTTAAACGTTGCCCCGAACTAGGAATTGCTTCTGTGTCGTGGATGCATTTACAAACATAGAAACCCACATGCAAAAACACCCAGACCCGGAACAACTATTTGTAGGTCAAATAAATATTTGTTTGGATCGAACCCGCGACACAAGAGCAAAAAAACGTATGAATATTTTACCCATGATCAAATAATTCTCTCTTAATCGGTAATGTTTACGTGCTATGTACCAGGTGGGAGCCTATTTTACAGGCAACTGGGTACAAAACAAGATTACGGATTGTTGTTGAAAAACTTCTGCTGAAAAATTGTAATAAAACTTTGTGCGATCCTGAAATCGAACCCAGCATCTCAACAATGGCGTTCGCTACCACTAAAAATAATAAAATAAGCAACCAATAGACTTACGGGGCTTTCAATAATCTCACAGTTTTTTTAAACTAGACCTTCAATGCTGGGCATGCGTGCGGCGAGGAATGGGCGACTATGGGCGCGTTGTGTTCTACGCGCGCCTCAAGGAGTGTCAGCATAGTGACGGGGGCCCCTGTAGAGGGCCAAAGTCTGCCGGGGTCGCGGGACTCACGAATTACCGTGACCTCGGTACGTAAAGGGCTATTGAAGGACATCGTGGATTTTAGTCAGTACGAGTCTGACAGTCCCTCCCGCTCTACCCTGGGTGGGAGGACTCATTTGATGATTTTACCACGATAAAAAAAAGACCTTCAGTGCTATTCTCTATAAACACAATCTTGTGTCAACACAGCGCTCACGCCACGCGGTGACTAAAGTTTTCTATTCACTAAGTTAAACTGTCAGCGCCACTTATGCTCAACGCTCGCGCTGCACGTTAAGGTGATCTCAAAGCCCCGTCGCCGTTGTTGGAGAGCAGATCGTAAAGTCCAGCGATGAGATTTCTTTTATGGGCCTACCACACGCACAAGCTTCACCAAAATTCCGCCTGCGCAAGCCGGTTTGTACACAGAACACCGTGCGTGGGCGCGTGATACAATCTTACCGATTGATCACGCGCCAGATGCAGTTTTGACATGCGAGAATTTTGCGCAGGCAGAACTGAGGTGAATCTTGTGCGTGTGGTAGAGCCATTATACAATAGTATGGCAGATTTTGTCGTTTTCACTATCGTTATAAAAAGAAAAACATTTGTCAGGAAAAACACCGTCTACTTAAAATTCTATAAATTTATTTGACAAATCACAACCCTCTTATATTTTTAACCAACACGTGACTCCATAAATACAAGATTTGCCAGTGAACATTAAAATAACACGAATGTCGTCACTACTCAAAACCAAGGGTCACGAATAACACAAAAAAGTATTTACAAATCTAGAAGGAACAAAGAAATGTTCTCAAGATTAACAAAATAATATGAAGTCGAAGAAGAAAGGTCGTGTAACACAATATGTAAGTACATACAAAGGTGTACATTTTCCTTTGTCTGTTTATTCGTTTAGTTTTTCTTTTCGTTTGACGGAGGCCCAGATAATGGGTCTTTAAAAGACCAAAAAGCGGATTAGGCATTACCGCTCCTGGGGCCGCGTTTCGTGCTTCATATACGGACAAATAATTTTGTCCGTCTGGTTATCTTTTTTCGTTTTATATGTGCAATGATCTAGGTAAATGTTCAATGATTTAGTTTTGTGCTATAATATGTACATAAAATTAGTCTTGAAACAGCTGTAAAAAGATCGTGGATTCTTAAAATTCGTGGCGTCGAAAGAGCTTTAAGTGGGATAGTTCTTTTATAAACCACCTTCAAATCTGTTCATTATTTATTAAACGTAACTTGTGTCGTAAAACGAGTTAGCTAACTAAGGAAAGTATTTCTGTGAAGTTTTTATTGTTGTGAATAAACAATAATCCTAATGACACAAGCAATATGGTACAGATTCCCTGAAAAGTCTCTTACACTAAGTGATAAAATCTATATTAGAGGAACCTTCTCTCAGAAGGAGGTAGAATAGATTATTTATATGAAAGAGTATTCCTACAATTCAAAATGAAGTCGTTAACAATGTATGCTAGCGGATTATTACATTCTGGGAACTTGTTGTTGAAAAGCCTTTAGATGTAAAGGAATTCTCGGAGTCAGAAATGAAGGAGCTGTTCGTGATCAAATGTCCGAGTAAATAGTTGATTGGTTTAGAAAAGTATGATAATATTTTATTTAGAGAAAAGAATTTCTTGTGTCATTCATGGCAGTGTACGAGTAGAATAATTTTATAGAAACCAAGTTTTACCTGTAACATGAATAGAACAGAACTTGAAATTACTGGGTCATTTCAAGTTCTAGGTAAGATGAAGGGCTGATGCTACTACCATCAGTCATGGAGGAAGGCTTGTAGTACGGGCATGCCGTAACCCCCCTGCAGGTCCATTGCGGGTTAGTGAATGTAACATTTCTTCAAAATTTTGGCCAGAGGGCATGCCGGTTGCTGGTTTTGTACAGGGACAAAACCAGCAACAGTTTTGTTTTGAGAGCAGTGGTGCCTGTCTAGTTTCAGAGCTATAACTTGGTGTAAGTTACAGCAATTTCAATTGTTAAACCTTCTGTATGTATTTTTCTCTCTTCACAAAAATTCGCAGGCATCTCCGCCACAAAAGAGCATACCCTGACATTATGTTTTATGGCTTTTATTTGATATTATCCTTCTGTGCCGGAGGTCGGCTCACTAATGCTGCTTTTCATGTTGCTAACGAACCCCGCACGACTTTATAGACCTCCATGTTGCTCTTGTAAGACGAAAGTGGTATCTCAGAAATATTGAAAATTGAGTTTTTTTCTCATCTGACAATTTATTTCTGGTGTGTTTTAGATGAGATTGCAGAAGAACATGAATTGCATTTCCCGAGCTCATTTGAGTTATCTGATGTCCCATTGATCACGGACATCACCAAGATGAAAAAGGCGAAAGCCACTATAAAAAAGACGAAACACTGAGAGGGATCATAAATGTCATGCAACGTAGTTTTTCTCCATGAAAAAGCAAGTAGCTGATATACGGTATTTTTTTGGAATTACAGTGGATTTTATGTGTGTGTGGGCTCATTATAGCCACATTAGACCCCGGTCAGTGTGACATGCACTAGGTATATAATAGGTATATTCGCTAAAAAAGAAAAATGAAACTTGAGACAAAAAGGAGACGAGAGAGTCCTATACCTATCACCATTAGGTGTACTAATGTCAAATGATATTCCATTTTTCTCCGAAATCTTTATTTATTGAGTTACATCTTTTTGACGTGGGACGCACCTTGTACGAGTAATAAAAGGAAACTATCCTGCCTCGGACAGGCCTGTTTGAGGATTTCAATCTTTTTGTTCGAAACTAATTTTCATGGAACTTTGTAAGTTTGATGTTGAATTTAAAACTGAAGCTTTTGTTGGAACGATGAATAGGCTGTGTGGGGCTTTTGAGTTTGACTTATCGCTTGTTCTGTTATAATGGTCCTTACAGCCTTGCTATTAGTTCGGATTCAAAGAACACATATTTAAAAAATAAGTGGTTTATTTTTCGGATGTGTGTCGCCGTTGTGAAACCTACTTACTACTGACTAATTTTGTCAAATTCCTCTCACGATACGAAATAATTGAATTGAGTAATACATTTTTATCTTATGTTGTCTTTGTTTTAAAAAAAATACTATTACTACTATGCGACTCTGCCGGGGTCGCGGGACTGTACGAATTACCGTGACCCCGGAACGTAAAGGGCTATTGAAGGACACCGTGGATTTTAGTCAGTACGAGTCTGACAGTCCCTCCCGCTCTGCCCTGGGTGGGAGGACTCATTTGATGATTTTACCAATATAAAAAAAAAACTAATATGCGACTACGATAGTAACGAAACTGTGGTAATGATGCCATATTGTTACGTCATGAACGCTTTTCTAACACTTGTACGTCACGTAAAAATAATGTTAACAAAATATTAAGGTTAGTAGACATTATTGAACAGGTAGTAATATACACAAATTATTTTGCCTAACGTTATTTAAGTGACAGATAGAAGTTATTGACGTTTATGCTCGTAACGCTCAATTATTAATTAGAGAATGGAATTAAAAAGATTAGTTTCATATATTTAACTGCATATTAAATAATGAATTATGAAATGACTTGATATGGCAAATTACGTCCAAATTAAACGAAAGCAATAGAAAAAAGGGTCTTACTGTTATATTTTTTATTTTCTGTACTTAATAGAGGCTTAAACATTGAGATAAAACATATAATCCTTTGATATTATAAGCTGAGCTTAAAGTAAGAGTAGCCCGAAAAAGTAGAAAACATTTTTATTTTTTACGTACAACTTTAGCCACACAAATCTTTTATATTAATAGTAAAAAATAAACATTTATGTGAAAACAAGCTATGCGCGACGGCTTCGGCTATCCAATCATCTTTCGATCTGAAACCATTGTTTTAAACATTCGAGTGGTTTCGGACATTAATGAAAACGAACATAATTACAAAGGATTTTTAGATAATAAGATGTTATATGCGAAGATAACTGTTGACTGTAATTTTGTTTTTTAATGAGCTAACAACTTTTTCTTTAAATACAGACAAAAAAATACCTATATTTAAAAACTAAAATTAAAAGCAAAATATTTACAAAAATGACTAAATTAAAAATTAATAGGGCGTAATTTATTGACGTAATTTATTGTAATTTTAAGTTGTTTGGATAGTAAATAGACACGTGGATTACATTACTAATCCCATTTACCCAAGTGGTCAAACAAATGGAATAAATAATACTGTGCCATGTCATTAGATAAATCGGTACGTTTGAAGCTGGGTTTGGGTCTAAAACGTTTTCCGCTTGTGACAAAAGTAGATAATAAATTTTGTGATTATGAATTTATGGATAATTATTTTTTATTTGTTACTCTTTCACGTAAACACTACAAAAAAAAAATTAACAAAAAAAAAAATTGTGATTATGATATATGGATAATTAATTTTTATTTGTTATTCTTTCTAAACACTTCTTTATTACCTATATAATTTATTAGCGACCCGTCCCGGCTCCGCACGGGTCCAATCTCTACCAAATTAAATACATATAAACCTCCCTCTTGAATCACTATTCAATAAAAAAACCACATCAAAGTCCGTTGCGCAGTTTTAAAGATCTAAGTATACCTAGGAACAGGCAGACAGACAGCGAGAAGCGACTTTGTTTTATACTATGTAGTGAAGACGTAGAGATATTTCGAGTAATAGCAGTCAAAGACACAGACAAAAGTTAGTGTAACTATAAGTATATAACCTATAACTATAGAAATACTCTGTTTAGGGTTAGAATACCCAAAACAGATGTTTTTACTTCAGTTTGTATAAAAGTAGAGTGAAACTATTTTGAATAATGATACCATTCCAAAGACTTGCTGACGTCCTAAATAGTCATTTACAGCACAAGCTACTTTATGTTGCTGTACACAGCTCAGTGTTCTCAGACAAGTGCATGAAAAAAAAATACAAAAGAAAAAATAACAAAAACCTAACATCAGCAGCTTTTAAAAATATCAGCATCGCATTTTAACTTAATTCGCTGCCAAAGAAAGGGTGTTGAAATATTCCCAAGACCGCTTACTTAGACAAAAAGCGAGATTTTCTCACTTTTTCGCTGAAAATCGTAATAAGTTTTCGTATGCATAAATGGACCTCATTCGGGAGTGTTGTAACAATGGGAATTTCTCTTCCGACCGGGGATCCTTTATTTTTCTCGTCTCCCGGCTTTCATTTCACTTGCAAATGTTTCATTCTTTATGAATTTACCGCGACTCTTACGAAGAAAAAGGTTTTCCGGAATCAAACTTGTACAAATATTTGAAGTTAAAACTTTTGTAACGGATTTTTTTCTCGCCATCTCAATTTCTTATTAGGGGGTTGTAATAACGTTTTAGAAGATGGCTTGGGTTGTAATTCGGGGGGTGTAATGCCGGGTTCATAGAGTGAATCCACTTATTCGGCTCAATTACGCCCCGTCCCGTTATTTCGTGTCACAGTCAGCGTTCGGGTTGAATGAGCTCGCTATGTGAAACAGTTAACATATTTCATCATGATAAATCTGATTAGTATTTATATGGAGCGAATGAATTTTGCGTATAAAGTGAAATACGAATAAATTGCTTAATGGTGTAATAAAATTGTGGATGACACTTTTTGATCGGATAATAACAGAACGGAATGGAATGTATCGTGGCGTGAATCATGCTTTTGATCACGAGGGAATTTAGGTAGAATTGTAAAACTTTACTTATTACATTCAATGTTTTGATAGTAGGTACTTAATAATTCTTATTTTATTGTAGCTTGCTCTTCTAATATAGGACTTTTAAAGCTAAGTTTAATGTTTTAATGTTCTTAAGGTCCAGAATGCGTGCAGCCAAAACGAAATCTTGAAGACTATAGCAGACAGGAGTCAGGATCTGTTCCTAATTCTGGAGGTCTTTAAATTAAATTAGGTATTTAGTTTTTGTATCTTTTGCATTTTATCGAATTTTGAATTTATGGATCATACAGAATATCTGAAATAAATGATATATTTAATAATAACAAGCATAATTCCTCATTAAATCCTCAAACCTTCTTTTGTTTTTTGGTCAGAGTATGTTTTCTCTCTCCATACTTCTCTACTTGTAGTCATCTCATTTTTCTCACAGTGCTTTGACCGGTCATTTACTACTCCCCTAATATATTAGCTATTTCATCTCTCAAAATGAAATCATCCACTTTTAGATACTAACTAAATCCCAAGACACACAATTTCATAAAACCTTGTGTGCAACGATATTTTAAAGCATCCACGTCGTCTTGTACTGTAAGGTCGATCGACATGATAGTGTAGACAACGCTTTAGGAAATTAGATTCGCGTGGCAGTCAGGGCACGTGGCCGGCGATCCTGCTGGACGGCTAGTTGAAGTGCCACTGCTGGGACGAGGGAGTTGGGACAGTTTGTGACACTAGGGAGGAATTAGCAGGCAGTACTTTCAGCATGTGCCACGATCGCGAATAAAGTACTGAACTTCAGTTTACTTATCAGAAACTCGATAGTGTTAGTGACCATGTTAATTCTGTCTTTACTTCGATACCCATTACCTTTGCTTTTTTCCATCAGACAAGATATACTTACTTCTTTTGGTTGAAATATATGTATGTAATGTAGCTCTAGAAATCCCATCTCAAAAAAAAGTTACAAAATAAATCATCAAACACATTTCCTCAAGTCCAAAGTTTAACAGTAGCTAATACGTTACAAGTTGGCTATTTGCGCGAGCAAGACGACCTGGAAACTTAAACAAGCTCTTTGTCCCGTCTTTGTCCAGTTCCAGCTGCTAACAGTTCACTTAACTAACAAATCACACGTACAATATGTGAACAAAAGAACACTATAACAATGTTTGCTCCCAATCAGTTCGAAAACGGAAATGTTCCGACATTATACGTTCCTGATTTATTGTTGGAGCCAACGTTCTGTTTCTGGTGCCTAGGGAATGAGGTAGCGAGTAGGTCAGGTTTTATTGGCAAATTGTTGGAGGAAAATGGTCCTTATGTACGACAGTTGTGACTGTAAGGACCATTAGGCTATTCTCACAAGATAATGCTCGTTTGCGCGGTCTCTTGGTAAATGATATCTAAGGTTGTAATGGTTTCCTCCTTCTGCGAAGCAGTCATGCTCGCGAAGGAGGAGGCGGGCCGCGTGAGGGAGAGGACAGCCTCTCCACCCTAGCCGCAGTAGTAGACGCCCACGGCGACGGATGTCGGCAGACGATCTCCGGCCACCGTAGGCGCGGGCATGCGGGCAGCGAGTAATGGGCAACTCGCTGTCCGACCATGGACCATGCCCGGGTCGACGGCGCGTTGTGTTCCACGCGCGCCTCAAAGAGTGTCAGTAAAATGACGGGGCCCCCCTCTAGAATTAACATGACGCTGGAATGTAAAGGGCAATTGAAGGACACAGTGGATTTTAGTCAGTACGAGTCTGACAGTCCCTCCCGCTCTACCCTGGGTGGGAGGACTCATTTGATGATTTTACCACGATAAAAAAAAGGTTGTAATGGCTTCTATGAATATATATGAAATTCCTAGCCTAACATACGTATACAGTCTGTCCGCGCGGACAAGCGTTACTTACCACCTTCCCGCTAGGCGCGCCTTCACTTTGATACATAATTTTCTCTGCCCAATCATGCTATTGTGCAGTGTCATATGAAAATTATCATATTTTTACTGGTGAAGCGACTGTATCGAATAATCGGGCGCGTAACCTTGGCGCAGTAGAAAGCGCGCTTCTATAATTGTTTTGCAAAATTATTATATTTAATATCATGACGTATTTAACTAAAAGAATAAGCGCTTTAAGGCTTATACTCAGACGTATAAGAGAAAATGGGTGTGCCCGGAATGTATTTGTGCAAAACCTAAGAGAGGAAACAATGAAACCCCAGTCAACATTAAAACACCTAAGATCTCAGACACCACACCGATGAGTAATGTCAACACTCAGCGAGGCAGTCAGGCGAAGTTTTCACCCACATTGAATATGGAGTCTACATTGCTCGAAGAATTGAGGGAATTTAGATCCGAGGTGGTAGCTCGCATGGACAGCCAGGCCAATGCTATAGCACTCTTAATGAACCAATTTACAGAAACAAAAACCGAGTTGAAAGACATAATCAATAAAATAAGGATTCTCGAAGAAAAAATACTTGCTAAGTCAATCCAGGGTGGGCAATTGGGAGAGGTAATAGGTGCATCTCAGACACGTGACTCTCCTCCTTCTACCTCTACTTTTGCGGAAGTAGTTAGTCATCAGAGCACTTCGCCTCAGACTTCGCCTTCTAAACCTAAGAAAGGCCCTTGTACCAACGTAAAAACACAAAACGTAAACAAAGGTGGGGCCACAAAATCGGCGGTTTTACCAGACGAGATGTATGTAACTAGATTACGTCCAGTCATTGAACCAAGTAGTCAAGATTTGGAGGATGAGGAATCGGGTTGGTCAACTGTTCGAAACAAAAGAGATAAGAGGCAACCTAAAAATGTAAGCGTAGGAACTAATTCTGAGTTGAAGGCAATCCAAGCGACTGAGCGGAAAAAACACCTACACGTTTGGCGTTTGCATCCAGAAACCACTCCCGAAGCCATAACCGATCACGTACAGAAGGTATGCGGCTCAGATATATTTATTAAAGTTAATAAAATTAAACATAAAACAGAGAGAGATTACTCCTCGTTTATTATTGGAGTACCTGAACGATGTTATGAAACTTTGAACCGTGCAGAATATTGGCCCGTTAACGCGGAATTTAATGAGTGGATTTGGTTTCGGAAGTCAACCAAAAAAACACCTAATGAATAGCATCGACATTTTCTATCAAAACGTACGAGGTCTCCGAACCAAGTTGGATGCCTTTAGAAATAATATTGAATCATTAAATTATGATTTATACGCAATCACAGAATCTGGTTGTAATGATTCAATAGGAGATTCGGAAGTTATCCCACCGGGGTATCAAATTCTTCGTTGTGATCGAGCGGATGGTAGAAAGCAGGGAGGCGCGTTATTAGTGGCCACACACCGGTTCGAGCTACGGCAGGTGCATGTCCCGGACGTATCGATAGACACGTGCGTGTTTGAAATGGTTAGTGTGACAGTTCATTGTAATAACAGATTTTTGTTTTTGTGCTCGGTGATATACATTCCACCTAGTAGTTCAGAGTGTGACTATATGACTTTGTTTAGTTTATTAGAAAAACTGTGCCTCAGGTACAAAGAAATTATTGTGATAGGTGATTTTAATTTACATTCGTGTCCTTTGAATGTCAAAAATTACTATGAATATTTCTTGTCCTTTTGCGAATTCACTCAAAATAATAACGTACCTAACTCCTTAAATAGGCAGCTAGATTTGGTATTGAGTTCAGGCTTTCGCGGAGATGTGTCGGTAGTGGCTGCGGACGAGCCGCTTGTGCCGGTTGACATGCATCACCCGCCGCTCGCCGTAAGCGTGCGGCTCGCGGCCGCAGCTGTACCCGATCCCGCCGCCCCTGCCCCCGCTACCTCCCTCGCCGTCGCCGGCGATTCGCGCGCTCTCGGTGCTCATGCACGCAACATTAGGCCACAGTGGAATTTTTATAAGGCAAATTATGAACTACTTTATTCAAAGTTATATTCAATAGACTGGAATAGTATGTATAAGACTAGTGACTTGGAAGCAGTGCTGGATTTATTCTATAGTAATATTAATAAAGTTTTAGATGAATGTGTTCCTAAAAAAAAGTCCTGTGCAAAGTCACGGTTTATTTATCCGGAATGGTATACAACCGAAATAATAAAAAACTTACGAATTAAAGCCAAACTCCATAAGATATTTAAATCAACTAAACAAAGTAGTGATTATGAAGAATATTCCAGGTACAGAGCCATTATCAAAAAATCTATAAAAACTGCTCACAAACTTCATCAAAATAAAATCCAGTTTCAATTTTCCAAAGATCCGAAGTCATTCTGGCAATACATACGATCAAAGAAGAATGCAGTGAGCCGGCAAATTATTAAAAAAGATGGTGTGCATTTGTCGGATGACGAGTGTGCTACACAATTCGCGAAATTTTTTGAATCGGTATACAGCAGACAGCCGCCGCGACTAGACCCGCAAGCAGCGGCGGAGGCGGGAGCGGGGAACAGTGCGCGAGTGCACCTGAACTGTCTGAGTCTTAAGGACGTTACAGGGGCACTTGAGCGCCTTAAACCGAAGCGTTCAGCTGGTCCGGATGGGTTACCAGCATTTTTATTTAGAGACTGTGGTAGGGTGCTGGCTGAACCTTTACTTTACATCTTTAACGGTATTCTTCATTCAGCAACTTTCCCAACTCAATGGAAGATCACGCGAGTAATTCCGGTACCTAAAGGTAAAGCGGGATCGGATATTGATGGATATAGACCGGTGGCCGTGCTGTCGACGCCGGCAAAGGTGTTCGAGTCTGCTATCCAGCGTAGTATGCAGGAGCAAATACGCGGGCAGCTTTCAAACGCGCAACATGGATTCCGGCCGGCGCGCAGTACTGCCACAAATCTACTAAATTTTATGGCGCAAGTGGTGCCGGCGGTAGATGCTGGAGTGCAAGTCGACGGTGCCTATTTTGATTTCCGGAAAGCTTTTGATACAGTCGACAATGACATTCTATTAAAGAAGCTAGCAGAATTTGGCTGTACGCCGCATCTGTTGCAGTTTTTTGCTAACTACATGAAAGATAGACAGCAATACGTGGACTACAATGGGTGTGAATCGGAGCGATATTATACCTGGTCGGGTGTGAGTCAAGGCAGCAACTTGGGGCCTCTCGAGTTTATTATAATGGTAAACGATTTGCCGGAAGTCGTCAGACATGGCACTTGTTTACTGTTTGCAGATGATCTCAAGTTGCTGCTCGAGGTTAAGAGTGAATCTGATTGCGAACGCTTACAAGAGGATATAGATAGGATAGTGGAATGGAGTCACAAGAACAAGCTCCATTTCAACGTATCAAAATGCTCGGTGATGAGTTTCACGCGCGCGCGTACCCCTCTACTTCACGAGTATGTGGTGGGCGCAGCGCCTATGCAAAGAGTCACACAAGTACGTGATTTAGGCGTTTCTGTAACTCCTGATTTGCTATTTCGTGATCATATATCTAATATATGCAAAAAGGCATTCAGAAATTTAGGGTTTGTCTTGAGGCAGACGCAACATTTCACCAACATTGCGACAATCAGGGTCCTGTATGACGCACTAGTCAGGAGTCATCTGGAACATAGTGCGGTCATATGGAGTCCGCATGAGGCTAAATACTCAGTGATGATAGAACGTGTACAGAACAAGTTTACTCGCTGTTTGTACAAAAAACTTTATGGGGTATATCCGTATTACCCGTTAATGTACCCGACTCTGTTTGTACTGGGTATGGTCGGGTACAACCAAGTGAAGGTAAGACGGGAATTCACACTTGTAGCGTACTTAGTTAAATTATTGCGTGGCATTGAGCATAACCCAGGAGTACTGCAGCGGTTAAATTTGTGTGTACCAGACCGTTACGTGTGGAGGCGGCGGCGGCCGCCACTGCTGGCCGTACCAACAGCTAGGACCAACCTACTAGCTAAGACACCTCTTACCCGTGCAATCCGGGTCATTAACGAACTACATATCAAAATTGACATATACACTTGCCATTTGAGTGAATTCGCAAAGACTTTGTTGTTTATTTTGTGTTATAGTGATTAGTATAGACATGTAGTTTCTTTTATTGTTGTTTTATATTGTTTTCTAAGTGTAATTTGTGTTTTTTATGTCCTATATTTTTTAATCTATTGTAAAGTTTTATTGTTATGTTTTATATTGTTTATTTTCTTTTATATTGTAAGTAATTTAATTATAAGTAGATAAGCCACACTATCGCATTAGGTACCTAACAAACCTGTAATGATAGTTGTATGGAAGATTTTAAATAAATAAATAAATAAATAAATAAAAATATAAACTTGAGAACTTTGAGTATAAGATTGTGTTCTTTGAAGTGCTCTTTTGTAACAACCCTTTGATGGTCTGCTACTTGGTATTTTACTAGGGCCTTTACTATTTCACCTTTTAAAGGTTTACGCTGATAAATAATGAATACTCGGCTGTCCCGTGCCCTTGACACATTTTTGCTCAAATACTTTGGGCCAACCTTCAAAGGACGATCCTGCCACATTGTCAGTCAGTCAGTGACTACAAAGAGGGACACGACTATAGATACATACTATTTGTACAAAAGGTGCGTCTAAAGGGGCAACATTGTTACTGGAATATGTGGCTACAACATCAGGCCAGCTCAAAAACTTTTATTTTTATATAATATACTAGCTGACCCCGCGAACTTCGTAGCCCCACAGAATCAATACCACTACACTACCATACATCATTTGTTACAAAAAATGCGATAAATGTAGAACCGCTCGACCGATTTTGTGCAAACTTCACATAAACCATCTACTAAATAGTCCGAACACAGCCTAAACATTTGGTTTGGATAGGTGAGCCCGTTCTTGATTTATAAAATTACAAAGAAAAGTGGCATTGGTTTTTATATATATAGATCCAGCGTGTCTAAACCAGCACGGCTCATACTTATATCTTACGGTCAGACCAAAAATATGTGTCTACATGACTGGGCCATGGTTAAAATATTGTCATGTATTGCATATTGCAGGTGATTGAATTACAGCCATACATTGCAGTAAAAATATTTCCAGTTTAGAAGCACCTTAAGAATGCCTATGAATAGATCAGAAGGGTCGGTAGAACGAACCTTTCGATTGAATTCACAATTAAGATTGAAATGCGGTCACCTTGTCTGTCTGTCTAATTTAAGAGTATCTTGGGAGAACTGCCACCTGTAAATTACTAATTGGAAAGACAGGTTCATGATTTTCTCAAAATTTAATGTTTAGCGACATAATAAGCTTACATCTTTTGTAAGTGTCGGTGCAATAGTATTCAAGCAAACTTCTTAGTGCTTTAAAATCTTCTATTAAAATGTAGCCTAAAAGGTTTATATTATGCTGCTTCAGTATGCTAAACTATTACTGCTTAAATATGTATATTTTTCTATGAATATTAAAAGCGTGCATACAAAAATGGACCAACTTCTTCATGCATACATATTTCGGTTATATCCAAAGAGTTGGCGTCATTAGAGACTTCAGTTCAGATAAAAACTAGACAGGAATGGCCTTATTACAGACGGTTTTCCCTTCCCACTTTTGGACAAAGGCAGACTCATCCGCATTGCACTTATGAAACATACTGGGTTTTAAACAGTATGAGTCTGACTCGCTTCCGTTCTATCCTGGGCAAAATGAGTCATTGAAGACATATAACTCAAAAAAAAACGACGGGTTGCACTCTGGGAGTGCCGGCAGAAGTGAAAACTTGAATAGTAATAAACACACACGAACATTCGCGCAAGCGCCCTGCGCCGTCTTACGAATTTTCGATCAGGTCACATGTCCTGACGTGAGTTTAACATTTTTTACCCATTCCAAAAAAAGTGCACAACGCCGCTAAAGAAGTTTTCACTTCAAAAATACTATATAATTGTAAACCACTTTAAGTATGAGGACAATCCTGAAGTAGCAATAAATAGCTGTTTCTAACGTTTCAAAGATTTGCATGAGAGTAAGTTGGAATATTTTGCCCAGTTGAACGATTGACTGTAGAGCTCCGTATCGGCTCAATTACAGCATGGAACAAATATTTTTTAAAGGCAACGTTTTTTTTTATAACAAAAATGTGTAAGGTCGCTGATATGTTCGGCACGGTTCCTTCAGTATGAGACAAACTGAAACTTATTCCGTTCACGAAACTTACGACATAAAAGCAATAAGTGCCTCACTATCCGAGCAGTCTTAACACCACTTTAAACAACTTCTGTCATACTAGGAACAGCCAAATACTTAGCTCAATAAATTCAACGGATAACATTTTCATATTCAAAAGGCGTAACGAAATCTTTTATGAGTAAAGTTTAAAAATCTCACTTCGGGTAACTTTGCCTCTTGAGCTTCTTAACTTTACACGGCGCCTAGACAGTTTTGCACACTATTAGTTTTATACTTTAAAACTTAATACATAATCCTTGTGTATTTTATGGCAGTAATCAAGATGAAAACAGGTGGTGCTTTATGAGAAATTGTGATGAAAAGTGTTATGAGGCTTATTTTTTTATTGCTTTTGTTAAAAGCTCTGTAATTCTGGAAGTTTTTAAATCAGTTTAAATTGCTGTTTAAAAATACGAGGATGGTTCATACGGGAAAGGGCCTACTCGTGTAATACTTTTTAGCGAGTAGAATAAGACTGCCGATGGTTATGACGATAATGAAATACTCGGTGTTCTTTAGAAAGTAATGATTTGTGGTATGAAACAGATCGTTGTTTATCTAGATTCTTAGGCCCATCCAAGTTATTTGAAAAATCGTGTATAGGGTGTTTAGTTATAATTCAACATAGAATTTTGTGAATAATGGTCTGTTATCGTTAGGATAATGTGTAAAACGTATTGTAACCCCAATCAGATTGGTGTAGAACGTCTATTTGAAATAGAAATTGTATTTGATTACAGCTATGTTAAAATATACATGATTTCCGAATCCAAACCGACAACTCGAATCGCACACACTTCTCCAATATTCCCGATCCTGGGCCGTTTCAAAGTAAACATTTACCAAACTATTCGGGGTCTACAGGTATGCCTATACTTGTAGTAGGCATAGATATTATTAAAGCAATAATATGGCATCGAGCCAAAGCAATTCACGTCGCATTGGTACCATTTAGAGCTCCATTTATTCAGTAAGTAAGGCAATTGTGAGCAATACATAAAATATGGATGCCTATTGCCAAGTGCCTCTCGTTGAGAATAGGCCACTTCAATGCCTTTGTGGATGCCGAAAGAGGCGTATGTAGGAGGTTTGTAGGGCATCCAGTTACAATATGTTGTGTCAACTTTATTAAATAACTAGCTTCCGCCCGCGACTCCGTCCGCGCGTATATCGGTCTTCGCGTGGATGGTTTTTTCCCCATTTTGAGTAACTCTGACAATGACATCTTATAAATATTACGGCGCTGAATCCACTGCGGGTAATGCAACGTGTGTTCGCGGTTCTACAGAACAACGTCTATGAATAAAACTGAAAAATAAGATTTTTTTTCTACGTATTTTTCCAGGATAAAAAGTATCCTATGTTATGCCCAGGATAATCTATACTATAATAAATCTGTAGAAGGGTCAATTCTGTACATTGAAAATATTGAAAAAATAAATAGCGGGGGGTGTTGCTGGATCGATACCAAACCCAAATATATTATTAAAAAATTTTTTGTCTGTCTGTCTGTCTGTCTTTCTGTCTGTCTGTCTGTCTGTCTGTCTGTTTGTGCAGGCATCACGTGAAAACTAACGGTTCGATTTCGATGAAATTTGGTATAATTATTCCTTATTATCCTGGGCGTAACATAGGATACTTTTTAACCGACTTCAAAATAAGGAGGAGGTTATCAATTCGACTGTATGTTTTTTTTTTAATTTTGTTACCGCATAACGACCGACTGGGTGAACCGATTTTCATGATTCATTTTTGTTTGAAAGCTGGTACTTCCCGTGTGGTTTCATTGTCACCAAATCAGGATCTGATGATTGGATCTTGGAGAAATCGAAGGCAACCCTCAAATTTTATAGGCTCACCCATCGTTTTTCGTAAATCTTATGAAGTAATTTAAGTACTTGCGTATGGTAATCATCACCTTATGTAGCTGAGCTGATGATGGAAGGTACAACTCCTTAACAGTAGTTTGTTACCGCATAACGACCGACTTCGTGAACCGATTTTCATGATTCTTTTTTTGTTTGAAAGCTGGTGCTTCCCGTGTGGTCCCATTGTCACCAAATCAGGATCCGATGATTGGATCTTGGAGAAATCGAGGGCAACCCTCAAATTTTATAGGCCCACGCATCGTTTTTCGTAAATCTTATGAAGTAATTTAAGTACTTGCGTATGGTAATCATCATCTTATGTAGCTGAGCTGATGATGGAAGGTACAACTCCTTAACAGTAAGGAGCAGGCATCGACTGATTCATTGTTCGCATATCTCCGGAACTACACATCCGATTTAAATATTTTTTTTTTGTGCTAGGTATCGTTCCACTTAGGGAATACTGAAAGTTTCATCAAAATCGGTTCAGTAGTTTTTGAGATAGGGAATTTTATTAGCTTATTGTGTACATGAGGGATGTTATTACCAGTGCTAAGGATTATATTATATGTATTTGGCAAGAATTTGGGTTGAATATTTAAACTAAAAAGAGAAAAATAAAAAACTTTTTCAAAAAAAATGTAACCGCCTTCAAAAAGAACCACAAAAAAGGCTTTGTTATTTTTTATTTCATTGTTTATTTTTTGCCACCGACTTCCGAAATAAAAGTTATTTTGTAGATTATTTTACCCTTTTTTGTGGTTCTTTTTGAAGGCGGTTACATTTTTTTTTGAAAAAGTTTTTTGTTATCCTGGAAAAATACATAGAAAAAAAAAATCTTATTTTTCAGTTTTATTCATAGACGTTGTTCTGTAGAACCACGAACACACGTTGCATTACCCGCAGTGGATTCAGCGCCGTAATATTTATAAGATTTCATTGTCAGAGCTACTCAAAATGGAGAAATAAACCATCCACGCGAAGACCGACATCCGCGCGGACGGAGTCGCGGGCGGAAGCTAGTAAGGAATAATTATACCAAGTTTCATCGAAATCGAACCGTTAGTTTTCACGTGATGCCTGCACAAACAGACAGACAGACAGACAAAAAATTTTTTAATCATATATTTGGGTTTGGTATCGATCCAGCAACACACCCCGCTATTTATTTTTTCAATATTTTCAATGTACAGAATTGACCCTTCTACAGATTTATTATAATTATGTATAGATTGGTTTATGTATACGTAGAAAGCTTTAACATAAAGTTAGTGCAGTTATGCAGAAGAAATCCATCTTCTTAGACGAAGGTAGGAAGTCCGCAGGTAACTTTTAAGCTTGTTTATGAGCAGTTTTATAATATGCCAACGTCAGCGAACGTACTTGGCATGATGTTATGGAAATAACGAAATATTTCGTAACATTATGTCCCTTTACACTGCTGTGGTTGAAAAATAAATTATCGGTTGGAAAAAGACAGATTGGGGTGGTTGCTGAGCTACCGTCTGTATCTAGGGCGGTCTTCTCCCTAAACAAAATATCTTGTAAAAACCGTACATTTTATTACGTCATGAAACCGGAAACACGTATATGATTTGAATGATACTTTGTCCCACACTCGGTTTTTTTCCTATATCGTCGGTGCATTTACAAACAAGTAACTCACATAAATTAACTCTAGTCTTCTCTTATCAATGAAAATCAGACCCAAAACTCTCACCAGTTCAAATAAACAAACGAGTCCCTACGTGACGGTATGGCATAAACGAAAATTGACAATGGATTTTAAACTCATGATTGCACTATACTCGGTACGATAATCCATCATTGAGATAGCGAACAAAAAGTGATTTATTACCCCAGCGTCGTTGGCCGTTTTAAATTTTAAACAGGCTAGCTCAGCTTCGTCCTGCTGGTTTGCTTGTCTTTCTGCAGTTTTGTTGTTATTTGTTTTATTAGCATTTATATAGCAGAAAATAAAGAAGCGGTCTGTCTGTAAGCACTTAATTTGCGAATGACTGCAACAATTTGAATTCTTTTTTTTCTTTTGTTTGTTGTTTCCAGAGTAAGATGTGTATCTCGCCGGGGTCGCGGGACTATCTAAACAGGTAACCGTGACCCTGGAACGTAAAGGGCTATTGAAGGAATGTGGATTTAGTCCGTCAGTACGAGTATGACAGTCAATTTCGCTCCACGCAGGACAGGAGGGCTCATTTGATAATGTACCATGCAAAAAAAAACAAGGTTTGTATGTAAGAAAGTTTATGAAAATGCAACGGGTGGATCGAAAATGTGGAGGCGTGCGAAGCTGGGGTGGGCCACAAGTAAATGTTAAGCATAGTTTGTGAGCATCGTTTGGATGCATCATCTCATTGCGTTTCACAAAACTATTGGTATCGCCTGCCATTTGACAGTCGTAACAGGTAGTTTTTTTTATTTAAAAATAAGTCTGACAATCAGTCTTAGCAATGATGTGGAGTTCAGATAATGAGTCGCTCTGTTAAATACTGTCTCTCTGCTCTGTTTTCTCCATGTATCTAGACTGGATGAGAACCTAACACAGTTGCGTAAAACCTAACAACAAAGAATAGAATACATACATAATCATTTTACATACAGACATCAATTTGTAATACCACATAGAACTTTTTTTGTTTTTTTATTACCATTAACATACTAATCATTAAGACTGATATAATATGATTCAATAATTGATATTTGAAACTGAACATACATCAAAACATTTAAATCGTAATGTTGGTAGTATTTTAGTCTAATTGGATATACTTTCATAGTTTGATGATGATTTCAGACATAAAAGCAATAAGTATATTTTTTGTATGTAATAGGTTCGCTTTTGGCCTCAACTTAGCACAAAAACAAAGATGATACCTAAAATGGAGGGAGTTCACACAGAAGAAATGGAACTCACGAGACCGATGGAACACAGTAAATACTGTTTCGTGCCGTATTCCGAGGGGGTCGCGAGGCACGCAAGCGTGGTGACTCCAGCACCACAAGTGGGATCATTACCACATAACAGACAGCTTATGCCTGGGGTGGACCGCTAAGAGATCGATAAATTATCTGTGGACAGAACAGCTGATAGGTTGAATTTTTCTGCTTGGCAAGCTAAAGTATTTTGTTATTCGATCAGTGTTTAGTACAGATGCCAGCACATCAATCTACCTCAATCTGTCAAATATCTTTAATAGATTTTCAACCTTATCACAATAGTGGAAGGTTAATGTTCGGTTGGTAAAAATTGTCAGATTGAAGCAGGTTGATCTGCTGGCGTCTGTAAGTACATACATCTATCATCGATCACTTACAGTAGTATTCAGCATCACACACGAAATCACCTATTTCAGTGCTTCTTTAGAAATCTAGATATACTTGGAGATATTACTAAGTATTTGCAACAATAAAAGTCTGAACAGACTAAACCCAAAGGAGACGGGGACTTCTGGGCCTGATAGTAATAAGTTGAAATATGGCTTAAAAAAGAGGTTACTTTTTTCTATTTCGAACTGTGAAAAATCAATTCAGTTTACAATCTTTGAAATGAAAAATCCAATAATTAAGTTAGTGTTACGAAGTAATAGGAACTTCGATTCAATTGCAATCGATTTTCGTTACAGAGTTCATACTATTTAACGAAAATGCTTGCACCGGATGATTTATTTAATTAAAATAATTAAATCTATTAGAATTAGAGTATTAAGAGTTAAAACTAATTAAATATCTACATAATTAAGATTAATCGATTTACATTTACTAATCGATTATTGTATTTTTAATCTGTGCTAACTCTGACAATCATACATGACATGACAGATGACATCGATCGACACTCGTTTCGTATCGTCTATGCGTGTGCGTTCTGAGTGTTTCCTCCCATACTTTTTTATCGATATAGAGGAATAAACATTAATATATAAAAATATACACACGTATACTGATAAAACCATTGCTCGTTCAGCAAACGGGTAATAAATGACAATGGCACTTCAAAAATCGGCTATTATGTATAGATTGTTACGTAATCTCACTTTTCTTAAATCTCTTATATCTCGGCTCTCAGATTGCCAAAATCTGCAAAAATTTCAGCGATTGTTTGTTAATATAGTGGCTATCAATTGACACCAGTTTCATCTTTTTACATCCAGGCCCAAAATTGTATGAAAGGGATCCGTCTCCTTTCAGCAATAAATTTGAAATTACTAACCGCCCCATTTGAACCTCGATCAAGAACAGTCAGTAATAGTCTACATGAAAAAAATTACAGTTACTCGTTGAACAGGATTTAAATGAATTCTTATTATGTGAAATTCGCAAAACAACACTAAATTAGTCAAACAAAATTGAATCATCTGACTAAGTAATTTAGTGCTGGTTTTACTTGTATAATATTTCGTTTCATATTGAAACATCTGTAAACGATTCTATTGTAGCCCTTCATCGGCGTTGGTTAAACGATTTTTCATCAAACAATTACCCAAGAATAATCATCTTTTATATTTTCAGGGATTATCGTGAATCATTGATGCTGTTATATTTTTATATTTATTGGTGGATGTCAGCAGGTGTGTTTCTCTTGTGTCCATTTTTTATATTAATATACCACTGTTTTTTCTTATAAATTATTACTTGACTGTTGCGTATTGTGGGTTCGATCCAAGTCAATATTTGTACGACATACAATCAGTTCCAAGATCAACTTGGTTAGTATATTATTATGTGAATTTAATTTTTTGCTAATGCATCCTCGATGCTCGAGTAATTTCTGCGGAGTAAAGTTTTTTTCCTATAATACCTGTTTTTAAAGTATTTCATTATTGACCATTATGAAGCAAGTTTCCAAACAGAGTGCAGTTTTTAACGTTGAAAACATTGTTAGCTACAACTAAGGATTTCACAATTGCAACTGAACACGGTCAGCACATTTTACAACGATCAATAGATGTTAATAGAGCTGACTGCGTTCTGTCTATTTGGTAAATTATGCTCCAAATCGGTGTGTTTTTCTTTCAGACTATTTTTCAAGTAGATCATTTGCCTTTACAAATGGTTGAAAAATATTATTGACAGAGATCAGGGTCGGACTGGACTAAAAAGGCCCGTGGGGCTCTCTAAAAGCACAAATTATCGCCGTTAAAAAAAAACCAAACTACTTTCAGAGATGGCCTGCTGTCGTTCTTTTTCTATTTCATTAATCTTTAATTTTATGAACGAATTATCGGATCTAGTTTACAATAAGGTCGCAAGAGCTGCGCTTGGCCTGCGAAGGCCTCAGATCGTAATTACCGCTTGGCTTGTGGCAAGTCTCGCAAGCCAGGCCCGGGGCTCGCGCAGGTTGAGGTCCTGTTGAGCCTCGGCTAGCAATCCCAACTGCCATCTCAACTGTATGGCCAGCCCGATGCTTACCAAGTAAATTTTACGACTGTCCATTTATAAGCACAACACATTTACGAACTATTCAAATAAAGCCTTTATAATACTTCAACAAGAACTTAATACCATGGAAATTGGAAAACAACTCCGAGAGCCATTTATTTTCTTCTAACAAATTGTAAGTCTTGTACTAGACCGACCTCGTTTTCTGAACAAAGGGATCTAAACCCAACTTAATTATGATACTTGAATAAATACTGTGTAGAACTAAAGTTTTTGAGTTGGTTAGTGCCGAATCCCACTTTGCTCAGTTGATTTAAAAGCTAACAAAAATACATAAGTAAAATAGAAAAAGTCGAGCGAAATAAGATCTTAAATTACATTTTTTTTTAGTACTGTAAAACAACTTTTTTGATTAAATTCCGCAAAATACAATTCTGGCTGAAGAGGTTATGATGCTAGAAGCAAAATAGTAACTTCAGAGGCATCGTGGGATTACTTAAAGTTAAATTATAACTTAACTTTAAAATAATATTTTGAGAACTGAAAACATCCAACATTGAAAAGTTCACTGTCCGCAACAAACACAAACCAAAACCAATATTCAATACCGTTCACACAGTTGACATTCCGAATGAACCCATCCATTTGTAACTTTCAAAGTTTTCCAGAACAAATAGTCCCACAAGGAACGCACCATTGGGACGGCTATATGCAATAATTCAGTGTAAATTGCTGAACATTGTACAATGTACATTACTGGGCGACATGCAGTGACGGCCGTTGTGCGCTCAGCTCGCTCAGCTATTGTTTGACTGCTCACGGTCCGAATGAACGACGAATTGCGCTTTTCTGTCGCTCACTCTTTGTGACGATGATATTTAAAACAATTTTCTGTTAAATTGGTTTTTGTTCGTGCCGGTTGATAAGGTGAAAATAGGCTTTTTCTTTTTGATTAAAATTACGTATATAATTATTATACTTCAAGGGCCACGTTTCCAGTTTCTAGAGAAAAGTTTTTCGAGGTCATAAACCTTGTAAATCTTAATCTAATTTTCGCTTACCATCAGGTGAGACAGTGGACAAACGCGAACCAATCATTAAATAAAAAAAATCTTTTCAATGTGTTATCGAAATTAATGTCACATTTAATTACTGATTGTGTTGTGGTGGTTAATAATATAACACGCCCAATTACCAATTAGATTCTGCGATCCAATTTGTCTCAAATGTATTGAAAAACATACATTCTACATGAGTTTTTAACATCAGATTGGCGAATTGTGGGTACTCTACAGGGTACAGTAACGTGACCCTTTGGGTATTGCATTTGAGAATGCTGTAAAAATCTTAATTTTGTTATATTCTGTTGCATCCATCTGGAAGCCAATACCCATATGGTTGCCAAAAAAGCCAAGAAGATGATGAATGTTAAAAGATCTCATGTAATTCTTCATCGTTCAAGCATTCATTACTATCACTTGTACTTGTCTCGCCCATATTTAAGACAGTACTAGAACCATGAAATACCTAGCCAAGGCTTTGCTGCAAGACCTACCTGCTAACAACATTATAACATGTTTAATATGTTTGTAAGCGTCCCTCTTTGTGCCCTAGCTAGTAGAGCTACTAGTACGTTCACTAGCTGAGAATACTGGTTAGCAGATCCAATTAGACCTTCATGCTGGTTGCAGAGTTGATGAGCAACGCTAAATGTATTAGGTCGTTATGTTGATGTGTAGTATGGAAGGTAAATGCCGTAGGTAATATTATTATCATGTGTTTAGTTAGGCAATTAGTTTGTGAGTATTTGAGTAGATATACTAGCAGCCACTTGTAATCACAACAAGAAAATTGTTACTACAATGCTTCATAATTATCAAATTCATTATTATCATTACATAATTTATCAACATGAATGGAATTTTCATTGTTGTGTTACTTCGCAGGATTAAATACATCAAAGATATCAATTTAATCATTTAACGGCTGCGCTGTATTTATCACATAAAGTAAAAACAGTAAAACATTCTAGTAAAGAATACTGTTTTGCAGCGATAAAGTAGATTCTAGAAAAGGATTTTGGTAACAATTCCAAAGCCGTATCACGCAGAATCTAGAAACAAAACCGAATCGCAAACTAAACAAAGCCGGCAA
This sequence comes from Agrotis puta, assembly GCA_943136025.2. NCBI lineage: Eukaryota > Metazoa > Arthropoda > Insecta > Lepidoptera > Noctuidae > Agrotis > Agrotis puta. Next base: position 3,309,068 of record OW964176.2, on the reverse strand, counting down.
GAGAAAACTATTGTTTCTTTTATTGCGGTCTGTATAGTATTGAGACGTGAGCAGTCCTCTGACTCTGCACCGAGAATTTATCCTCGTAAACCATGTAACACGCCGAATTCTTCACCTGATTTACCTAAACCGTTTACGACGTGTCCGTAGAAGCACCCCGGAACGGCGCACAAAAGACTGTAATAAATTCAATTGAACGAGTGTCGCCCACAGACATAACTTGCCGTCCGGCCCCGCCCGATTCCCTTGCAACAGATTTCTTTAAAGAAGATTGCTAAAGGAACTTTAAAACGGCGGTAGTCGTTTGTATAAAAGTTTACTTTCTCGTTTCGTTGCGGGCGGTAAATCTAGTCACGATGTGTTGTTGACAGGCTATCTGTTGTTAGGGTTTATTTTTTAATAACTGGATGGGTGTTTATTGTTTAGTTGTTTTCGTTTACGATGATGACAAGTCTAGATAGTTGGTTTGGTTCATTCTTTTTCCCTACCACCAGGGTTTTAGACAGAAGTGTTTACATCAAGTCAAGACACGCCCAGTTATATCAGGTATACTGATATTTTTTACAAAAACGTATTACAACACACGTATCACTTGGATGCGCAGTTGTAGTTCTTAGCCAAGCTGCAAGTCAGCAGTAATGATAAAGAATACTTCGCTTCTTTTAAAACACCTGCAAATGTTGTCTTATATTCGAGTCTTATTTAGTAAGAATAGACTAAATTATGATACTATTATAGACCTTATAAAGGTCGCCGGAAGACGCTGGATGCAGGTCGCTTCCAACCGGTACATGTGGAGATCTGAAGGGGAGGCCTATGTTCAGCAGTGGACGTCCTATGGCTGAGATGATAATGATGATGAGACTAAACTATGTAATAAACTTTAAGTTTTCCCTACACTGAAACCTTCGTGACGAAATCTTAGATAGTTTCTTCTTTGTTGCCTTTCCGCTTTCCAACAAAATTCCGATCTCTGAAAGTAAGAAACACGTTACCCCAAAACAAAAGTACTAATAACCCAGAAACAGACGCAACAGCGCATACAAGTCTACTCAAATAAGCACCCGGCTTCGCTCATTCTCTCCAACAAAGAGAAAGGCTAATTGTTAGGCACATCCCCATGTAGGAGCTCCAATTGTTCCTTACAACTATTTTAGATCTCTCAAGTCCCTGAGAGACTAGCTCCGTCTAGTAAAATTAGCATTTTCTAATACGTGTAATTTTGCTCTACGTCCACGATATTTATTTTCGCGCTTAGCTTCCTGTAGGGTGTGTTTAAACTTACATAGCCTATTAAAAGAGGTACTTTAAACCTTGAATATTGGAGGAAAAAATAGTAAAGAAGGCATTTATTGTTGCTTAAAATCAGAATAGAATAGAACGTACTTTATTGTATACTTTTTATGAGTACTCAAAACACGATACTCCCATTGATTTTGTATTGCAAAAGTGAATTTTGACGTCAATGTTACTGGACTCTATTCTTTTTTTTATGATCCTACTATTGATTTCAAAGCTAGAAAACATCTCATTTAAAATCTCTCGTATTTTAAAAATAGGTCTTCGGGCCTAAAATAAAACATATGTATTGAGTGAAATTGCGATTTAGATCGTAGTGAAAAATACCGCATAGGCCACAAAACTGTTTTCATTCTACAGAAGGTCAGCCCACTAGAACCAAAAACCAAGATTTCTACATAAATATCTTCTGGATCAATGCCAAACACGGAACTCCATAAAATAACTAATTAGGGCGACTAATTACCGTTTATGGCTGGTCCAGGCACACGTGACGCCAATCGATCACCGGCAAATGTTGACGCTACTACCGGTGGGGTAGCGTAGGTAATGAGGTATGGCGGATACTGTTTATGACTAGATGGTATTTTTTTTGGACAAAGAGAGTAAGAGAGAAACATAATAGAGATGTTATATCAATTTATTTTTTTCTAACAGAGCTATAAGTATCTGTCTTCAAATATAATATGGACTTGTACGAATTTCTGTGCTTGGTCTGAAATAAATAAATTCATAAAATAAATAAATTCATTCATTTCATAAATCATGAAATCTGATAGAAATTTGTTGCATGTTGTTCTATTCGCCATCTCACGGACGACCATCTCTCCCCGGACGTGACCTACTAACACGTCCGCTTCTACAGTCTGTCTTGGTCAGATTGAGCACAACAACAGCATAACACACTATACACAAACAGACAGCACAACAAACAAAAGCACGTGTACTCATAGATTGAAGCAACAATAACTAAAAGATAAACTTAATACTAAACGTTAAGCTAAGTTTAAGCTAGAGAACAAGTTAGTTTAATCGTGGTTAACGTCTTCCGGTGCCCACGGGTAATTTGAGGAAGTAGCTCTAGGTTCATCTCTTAGAGAGTTGATCCAATTTGGATGTTGGTTGAGTGGTACAAATGTTTGGTTGGCTGTTGGGAACCATGTTTGTTTGTTGGTGGTAAAGTTGCCGTTTAGTAAATGGTAAACACTATACGGATGTTACCTAGTACATCTTATTTTACTACTTGATAATACTTAGGCTTGCTTGCTTGTAACTCGTGGCTAAACAATTACAGCCGCACAGGCCGATCTTTCGGTATCGGACCCAAAAGATCGGCTTGTGCGGCTTTAATTATTTCAGTCAGTCGCTCCATGTAAAATACTAATATCCAGCTGCATTTGGTTCGACTGGATGTCGACCCCAATATAGGGGAACAGTGTATTAGACAGGGACACGAGCGCCATCAGGACGTCATTTGCAAGCGGCCATTAGCAAATGGCGTCTGTTGGCGCTTGCGCTACGTTAGTATTGTGTTAAGTTTGCCTTAAGTGTGTGATTTCCCATCACACCTCGCGTTCCCGTCTTATACACTGTTCCCCTACTTGGGAAAAGGCTAGGCAGATGATGATGATGATAAATGCTTGTGCTATGCTTGAGTCGGACATGTTTAGAGGATGAGTGAAAGGCGACTAACCAACTTTTTAACAATTACAGTTCATGAGACAGACGGACGGACAGCGGAGTCTTAACAACAAAAAGACGACATGATTTTTGCAATCTGGTCAAAATCAGTTGTACCAGTCCAATCACTTAGCCACCGCTGTAAGCGTGCCTTAGAGCGGTGGCTAAGTGATTGGACTGCTGCGCTGCGTGTCGCGGGTTCGATTCCCGCACGGAACAAATATTTGTATGACCTACAATTAGTTGTTCCGGGTTTGGGTGTTTGTGTATGTGAGTTTCTATGTTGGTAAATGCACCCACGACACAGGAGAAGAATTCCTAGTGTGGGGCAACGTTTATTAAAAAAAGAAAGAATCAACGACTTTTTGTTAACATTGTTTTTGGATTTGAACACGTGGATGTCTCGGGAAAAGGCATTTGCCCAACTAGCAATAACACAGGTACATATTACCAGATTAATTAATTGTTCAATATTAGCAAATATTTTAGGTACTGCAACAAATAAAATAAATTAATTGTCAGGCGCTTAAACGAATGAGTTAATCAAATTATTTATTCAATACACGTTGAATAACTAAAGGAGGATTATTAATAATTGATACGAATAATTAAGGACCAATAATTGAGTATCTAAGCTATTAATGTAATTGAAAATCAAATGTTATGATTTAATGTGATTACCTGTGAGGACGAATAGAATCAACATTGATTAAAGACAGACAGACATCTGTCTGTCTCGCTCTCAAGACGTAAGCTATTCAATATCGTAATTTATATTAGTAAGTGTTTGTTATTTGAAGGAATTAAAGCTCTAAATATTAAATCAGAGGACATGGTGATGGCGCAGCCTGCCAGAGGCCTAAAAACGTTTGTGAACACTAGCAGAAGTTGTTATTTTTTAAGAAAAGATCTTTGTAATGTTGTGTTTTCTTTAGATAGAAATACCTTTTTTTTTATTTACGTGGTAAAGTCATCACATGAGTCCCCCCACGCAGGGCAGAGCGGGAGGGACTGAAAGACTCGTAATGACTAAAATCCACGGTGTCCTTCAATAGCCCTTTACGTACCGGGATCACGGTACTTCGAGAGTCCCGCGACCACATAGTAATACCCTAAAATAAATAATAATCTAAAAATAAGAAGAAATCATATTACAATCTACCGTAACTAAAAAGATTTCGTTTTTTTTTTTAAATCGCAAACTTTTTTGATGTGTATGTCTACTAGTGGACAGGCTGAGTTGAAACCTTTGAATAGTCCTTCTTTTTCGTGTGACGTTGTCGTTCGTGTGACCCTTTGTTATCACATATAACTAAGCCGTCTTTGGTAACCCCACAGGCTTCTGACATGGCTTTAGATCATTTAAGTCTAGGTATCCTTACGATTATTGTTTTTCACCGACGTCTGTGATGTCCAAAATAAACCTGGAAATTACATAATTATATGTATTGAAAAAGACACATTGGTACTTGCCTGGGTTTGAACTTAACCTCGTGTATGAGAAGAGAGTTGTAAATCTCTGAGCCATCAGATTTGGATTTGAGTTGAATTTAACTTTTCCAGTAACTTATACAAGAAATAAATTATATTGCTTTGGCAAAAACTACATTTAGATACTTTTTTTTGGTGGTAAAAATCATCAAATGAGTCCTCCCGCCCTAGATGACGCGGTAGGGACTGTCAGACTCGCACTGACTAAAATCCGCCGTCTTCCTTCAATAGACCTTTACGTTCCAGAGCCAGTGGTAGTGTGTTCAGAGAGTTCTGCGACCCAGGCAGGCAGCATTTAGATACCTAGTTCTTTCCAGTAAAATCGCGTAATAAGTGACGTTCAAATTTGGGTAAAAAATATTAAAATCGCGTCAGGACACGTGACCTGATCGAAAATTCGTAAGACGGTGCAGGGCGCTTGCGCAAATGTTCGTGTGTGTTTATTACTATTGAAGCTTTCACTTCTGCCGGCACTCGACGGGAATGCTCTTGACTCTAGTCCAGGTCAAAGGTAACTGAGACAAAGCCTACGATAGAACGAGAAGTTGTAACTGAGGTGTGATGTGACAGAATTTATTATCCATCCATATATGGATCTAGTTTCTCGTATTACCAGTGTTATATCATTGCAGGCAGCGTTCGAGTAATTAAGTAGCTGTCACTCATTTGTCCCGAAGCCAAAGTCATTTGTAATTGATACTGCACCATTAATTCAATACAATATTAATGCGCCAAGATCAGCTTTGAGCTATTACAGGTCATAAATGCTAGCTACTCGTATGTATTCGTGTTATATGTTCATCTACTAAGAAGCACAAAAATACCGTACCGTTGTTTTTATCGTGGTAAAATAATTAAATGAGTCCTCCCTCCCAGGGTAAGATGGGATTGGCTGTACGTGTCTGACAGTCCAGGAGGGACTGTCAGACACGTACAGCCAATCCCAGAGATCCCAGAATCCCAATCCCAAAGAGAGTTCACGGTATACCTTCAATAGTAATTTACGTTCAAGGATCATTGTTACTTGTTTAGACAGTACCGCGACCTCTGCAGGCTTTGGCCCTCTATAGGGGCCATGTTAGATTGCTTACAGTTCTTTGACTTTAACTCTGGTTTGAAGAAACTGGATGTCATGGGGAGAATTCTTTATACTATGCAATGGAACTAGGTTCCTGGGCGAACCAAAGTTTACTGCTATGGGGCTCAGTAGGATGATGGTGAAAAGTGTACTCTCCGGTACACTTGCTGCTTGACTTGACTGCTATTGCTTTATCACCAACGTCATTTGTAAACTATCCAAAAAGTCGTCTAATTAAAACTACATACAATTTATTCACTAGATTCAAACTACACCAACCCAAAATCAGTACAGCTCCTTATACGTACAAAACCCAAAAATAACATAACTCCTCGCAGCACCCCAAATGTAGATATAGTGGGGATTATGCGGGAATTCTCCGCACGCCACGGGATCGCGCAGTTCCGCGGGATTAATATTCCCGGAGCGCTCAACTATCATAATTCCGAAACAGGAATATCAAGAGGCCGCACCACAAATCTTGAGGTTGCGGCTGCTTGCTTGCTTGCTGCATTTACATACTTGCATCGCTTCATAGCACTGCAAAGCGCTGCACTACGATTGTTCTGTGCAATGCGAGATTAGTTAATTAACCATCAGATAACTGAATAACTGTTTTGTTATCTGACTCTGTTTAGAAGAGACTTAGAATGATTGCGTCTGTTAGTGTTTGTTATTGTGTGTCTTTTCTGCAGTTACGTTGTTAGAAGAAAATGAGCATAACGTATTCCGATGTGAATTGAACTTATGAAATAAAGTATTTTTAAGAGTAGAATATTATGGAGATTCAAGCTTTGTGACAATAATTCTGAATATCATCCGAGAGCCTGCCTCGCCGAAAAAGTTTTAAAAGAAGACGTACTCTCCACACTACTCCTTGAGGCAGAGGCCATAATAAATTCGAGACCTCTCACGTATGTGCCATCTTCAACCGACTCACCAGAAGCGATCACTCCTTTCCATGGGGATGATATTCAGAATTATTGTCACAAAGCTTGAATGGATTGATGATGCTACCTTTACATATTATGTGTCTTGTTAATTTTAATCTGAAATTATCATACTGTGTGATTAGAGAACGACAAAAAAGGGCCGAGGGTCATGATTCGGGTTTAATCAGAGGACAGCGGTGTCCCCGTGGGCCCTATTGACCCCTGGCCTTAATGAAGGATTGCTTCCGTGGCCTCGAGCGTCTTTGTCACTGTATTGTAGGGTCTGAAGGGGGTCAGATTCAGATGGAAGCTAGGGATGGTGGCGTGTATTGTTTTTGTATTGTGTTTGAAAAAATGAGTGTCTTTTTTGTCACACGCAAATAATGGTATTCTTCAAAGAGAGGTAAAACGAACAATCCGGGAATTGGACGACAAAACGTAAAATTATTCTTTGAAAAATCGTGTTCCAGTGCGTTTTGGAGGAATGGGCTTTTGCACATTGATCAATTGCTTTAATGATGAGAAATCCGTTCAATCTCCATCCATCATAAAATAAATAAATAAATAACTATTACACAACTATCACACAACGCCATCTAGTCCCAAGCTAAGCAGAGCTTGTGTTATGGGTACTAGACAACTGATAAACATACTTATATATTTCTAAATACATACATATTATAGATAAATTACACCCAGACACAGAACAAATGATCGTGCTCATCACACAAACATTTGTCCTGGGTGGGAATGGAACCCACGACCTCCGGCATAGCAGTCAGGGTCACTAACCACTAGACCAACAGGCCTGTCAGATCATGCCAGATCCATGATGTTGTTTTTTTCATTAGATCTATTTACATAAATAAAATAAGTAAAAATGTATCTAATGAGAATCTCGAATCTCTAAAACCTCCTGCAACCGATTAGTTTATATGCACAAATTATATTTTAATCAATGGGACTGGTAAGTCACATCGAATCGAATCTTGCAAAACTCTTCTCCTGTCGATTTGTCTCTGCTTTCGTACAGACCAGGACTGATGGAAATTTATAAAAACTGCGGGGTTTCTAAACCTTCGAAATAGATACTAACATGAACTGTCATGCGTAGTGCCCTAATCACCATGCGTCCGATCGACTGTGAAAACCGGGCGAAGGTCGTATCCACAGGGTATGAACTAACGTGTACTTGTACTTTCTACGTTTCTAAACCATTGGAGTATACACTTTGTCACTAATAACACCCTTCAGTCTAGGGAACTCTTTTATATTGCTACATGTTGTTCCAGTAAATAACATGACTATAGGTGAAAACACAACATCACAGAATCCATAAAAAGCAGTAAAACAATTCAAGTCGAGTTGATGACCAGGATCAGGCACTAGTAGGCCCAATTTTACTGGAATGGGCGAATTTGGCTGTGAAACACACGATACAATTATGAATGATTTTTTGCTCTTAAAACTTTAACGTGCACGTGTGGGCCTTACAAATGTATGTCCTAATTTAAGAATACAAAAAATACCTACGTTAACATAAAATATAAAAATAAAAGCCTTTAATTTCATGCAAGTACACTATGTAGTTATAATTTAATTTCCTTAATTGAGTTTTAATAACTGATTAATCCGCAAGAACCTTTCGGCAGGTGAAGGCCTCCTCCATAGAAGCTCAGATTTCTCGGTCCTGAGATGTATACATGCAACACAAAATCATCAAAAAATGATGATGCTATGATGTGTAACGGTCAAGCGTTCTTATTATAGCTGCCTATCTAATTTTAAAACAGACACTTGACACAAACCCAAATATACACACCTTTCGCGGGACTTTACAAAAACACTAGTAATTTTCAGCGACAGGACCTAATCGTGCCGTCTAATTCCATAATTAAAAGTCGTTCAATGCAGCCCTTTACAAAAATCCCCAGCAGTTCTTTAATACCGCGTTTCTAGAAGAAATGCGTCTTCTAACAATAAGTTTTCATTAAAACCAGTTTTTCTAAGCGATCACAGTGCAGTTGAAGTTTTATAATTAGATTTCCATTATTATATTGTATTTCTATTCAGAAGAAGTACTAGAAAAACTGAGAGTAATTTGTACTTGATAGCTAAGTTTATGACAGGATAATTGCATGTTAAAGTTTGCAAACTGTTATTGGTTGTTAATTTGAGAAAGGTAATTATTCATTAGTACTTCAGATCATAAATAATGTTAATCTTCATCTGCTCACACTCAATTAACAAGAGTTTCCAATATTATCTTCAGAGGAACTTTCTAATGACATTCCGACACTTGCGACTTTTCAATTAAAATTAAACTGTCGCACAAATCATGTTTACATCGCGCTGTGCATAACAAAACGTAATATTTAAGCAACTTTGTTCACCACCAAAAGTTTGTTTAATTAAATCTTTAGCGATTTCAAAACATCTGGTCCTGGAAAGGCGGAGGGGCGAAATTTTCCTTTCGTGGTCTTTTCGGGCAGGACCAAAATTAGGGTTAATTTGTGAAATCTTAATGACAAATTCGTTTGCAGTGTTGGTTTTAGAATTGATACAGCTAAATTAAGTTCGGGATTTTCTAAAGTGAGATCTGTAATCAAGTGCGGTTGGGGGTAAGCCAGTGATTGCCCCAATTAACAATTTTGCTGACAATTTTGGAGACCGCTGCGAGAAAGTTGTTGCTAGGTGGATTATTGGTGCTTTATCAGGCCGCTGGATTACTTGAGCAGCGGCTTTTGTTAACCACTTTAATCAATTTAATTGTTAAAGAAGTTTTTGGATGTTGTCTTTAGGGTAGTAGTTTTAAAGGTTAGACTAATAAAATGAACATAGACTGATTGGTAAAAAAACAATGACACGTTGCTAAGAATAATTAGTTTATAATGATCCCACTGCTGGGATTTAAGCTGTAATTCATAACGCGGGTTGATGTCACTTGACTTTAAATTTTTCAGTTTAGGACAATGGTTTCTTCACAATGTTTTCATTCACTTTTTAGGGTTCTGTAGCCAAAATGGCAAAAAACGGAACCCTTATAGATTCGTAATGTCTGTCTGTCTGTCTGTCCGTCCATATGTCACAGCCACTTTTCTTCGCAAGTATAAGAGCTATCCTGTTGAAACTTGGTAAGTAGATGTATTGAACTGCATTAGGATTTTCACACAAAAATAATAAAAAATTGGGGGATCCCCATATTTAGAATTAAAATTAAAAAAAAACACCAAACTTGTACGTGTGGGGTATCTATGGATAGGTCTTTAAAATGATATTGAGGTTACTACTATCGTTTTTTTTCCAAAATGAACAGTTTGCGCGAGAGGCACTTCGAAAGTGGTAAAATGTGTCCCCCCCTGTAACTACTAAAATAAGAGAATTATAAAACTAAAAAAAAATATATGATTTACATTACCATACAAACTACCAGCGACAATTGGTTTGAACGAGATCAAGTAATTAGTTTTTTTTTAATACGTTAAAATCGTAAACCGCAATTTACTTTTCAAAGTTACAACCAACTACAAAAACTTTTATTTTATGTTACTTGCTGCTCCGGAACCCTTTATGAGCGAGTCCGACTCGCGCTTGGCCGGTTTATAGTACACACTTGTAACCAGTGTTACCACTGGGCCGCCACTGCTCTCACGTTGACATGATGCAATAGAAACTAACTGAACATTTGCCGAAGGTTTTTTTCTTTTTTACTTGGTAGAATCATCATATGAGTCTTCCCACTCAGGGCAGAGCGGGAGGGACTGTTAGACTCGTACTGATTACAATCCACGGTGTCCTTCAATAGCCCTTTACGGAGCCCCGCGACCCCAGCAGGCTTTGGCCCTCTAGAGGGGGGCCCCGTCATTTTGCTGACACTCTTTGAGGCGTGCGTGGAACACAACGCGCCGTCGACCCGGGCATGGTCCATGGTCGGACTGCGAGTTACCCATTACTCGCTGCCCGCATGCCCGCGCCTACGGTGGCTGGAGATCGTCTGCCGACGTCCGTCACCGTGGGCTCTACCACTGCGGCTGGGGTGGAGGGAGGACGCTGTCTGCCTGCCTCACGAGGCATTTGCCGAAGGCTAATGCAGTTTTTATAAAGAGAGTATTTTCTAATGGAAATGTTCATAAAAGGGTAGCATATGAACAGGTACGTTATCAAACATCACAGTGGAACATCTAGCGTGTTTAGAAAAGATGTTATCAATTCACAAAATGTCAAAGTACTCCATACTGAGATTATGCACCAACATATGAGATTATATTTGCATCCAAAAGGCAGCCTTATGAATATTGAAATAAAGACGATTAGGAATGCAAATGGAAGTTAGGTTTAGATTCAAGTTTGCGAGCAAATATCGTGAAGCGTTACGGTCCTTTCCGAGTGTAATGGTTAGAAAGCCTAAGAGTGTTTTAGAATACAGAGGCGTAGTGAAAGGGGAAAAGTAATATGCCTTTAATGAAGAAGCCTTACAGAAGATTTAAAAACTTGCATAATGCATGGTAAAATATAGCGAGTAGTGGAGAGAAAAGAATTTGTCCGTCTTCAAGTGATGAAATAAAACCTAAGGTATATTTTTTTAGAGTTCAATTAAAGAAGTGTATTTTTTACCCGACTACGGCAAAGCCAAAAGGAGGGTTATGATTTCGACCGGTATGTATGTATATGTATGTATGTATGTACATACATACATAGGTATGTATGTATGTTTGTTTGTTTGTTCCCTCATAACTTCTAAACTACTTATCATTACATAATAAATGAGGTGTCGTTGTCAGGACGAAAGAGATAAAGTCTACGATGCTGTGACCTAAACTCTAATTTTGAAGAGAAACACAGACGCAGGCAGAGAGTTCCACTATTATGTATGAACGGATCACATTCGCAATAATTCATGTCATTGTTACCACCACCAATTGAAACCAGACTACTATTTTCCTAACAATTTCCACATGTCCTCTCTGCACCTGTCTGGTCTACACTAATGACTGAGTCAAAGAATTGCAGCGTTTGTGAACGTTCGCTAGTTGCACAAACATTTCGCTTATTGCAACTGTTACCTAGTTCGTAGTACTGTGATCGCTTATGTCGCGATCAGCCGTTTTGTGAACTATTTCGCTGATAGCGAGTAGAATTAGGTAATTTAAAATTGGGGATCTAGAACATAGCTTTTTAGGGTTCCGTAGCCAAATGGAAAAAACCGGAACCCTTAAGCCTTTGTCAAACAGACTGGCGTGGTGAATGCGAAGCGTGACGTTTTTATTTGTAATGTATGGAATTGTTTGAATCCAGTCACAGAGAAAAGCGAAAGCGATCCGATAGCGTGACAGAACTATCGGACTGACGTCTCGCTTCGGTTCAGTATCGCCTTGGACTCGCTTCGCTTTCGCCTGTCTGTTTGACAAAGGCATTATAGATTCATCATGTCTGTCTGTCTGTCCGTCCGTATGTCACAGCCACTTTTCTTCGAAATTATAAGAGCTATACTGTTGAAACTTGGTAAGTAGATGTGAACCGCATTAGGATTCTCACACAAAAAAAATGGGGGTTCCCAATACTTAGAAAAAAAAAAACACCGAACCCATACTTGTGGGGTATCTATAAATAGGTCTTTAAAATGATATTGAGGTTACTAATATCATTTTTTCCAAACTGAACAGTTTGCGCGAGAGACACTTCAAAATGATAAAAGAATATCCCCCCTGTAACTTCTAAAATAAGAGAATGATAAAACTAAAAAAAACATATGTTGACCAGTACCATGAAAACTACCAGCAAAAATTGGTTTGAACGCGATCAAGTTATTAGTTTTTTTTAATACGTCATGAATCGTAAACCGCAATTTACCTTTCAAAGTTACAACCAACTACAAGAACTTTTACATTATATTACTTGCTGTTACGGAACCCTTTATGGGCGAGTCCGACTCGCACTTGGCCGGTTTTTTTTCTTATCAAGTTGATAACGGTCGCGGGACTATCTCATCAGGTAACCATGACCCTGGAACGCGAAGGCCTATTGAAGGATCACCGTGTATTATAGTTAGTATAAGTATTATAGTCCCTCTATACTCTACGCCAATAAAATAAATAAATAATTTAAAAAATTATAATTGCATAAGTTGATAAAAAAGGCTATGCAATAGCTTTACCGCGGCAGTCCCCAAGTGCCACATGCAATTTTTTGAAGAAAACTATTGCATAACATGACCTCCACGATTCCTCATTGACCCTTTTGAAAAAAAAAGACACTTTGCAGACCGCAACTCACGTACTTTTCTGCTACTTTCTTCTATTTTTTTTTTCTAGTCCTTAGTGTGGCGTGGGAGCATGCGAGCGGCGAATAATGGGCGACTCGCTGTCCGACCATGGACCATGCCCGGGTCGACGGCGCGTTGTGTTCCACGGGCGCCTCAAGGAGTGTCAGCATAGTGACGGGGCCTGTAGAGGGCCAAAGCCTGCCGGGGTTTTTTTTTTGTATTGGGACAAACCCACCACACTATTCCCTAACCACTGCAACTCCTGTGCGCCAGAATCAACAGTGGCAACCAACCAGAAAAGGGCCGAGACAATGAAGCTCGACGTGTCCCGAAGAATGAATTTACCTGTCTTGGATCCTGCAACGAAATTAATCAGAAAAGAATAGTGGAGGAGTAGGAAAAAATATATGTTTCCACTTCCCTTCATGCAAGCAGGAGACAGAACAAAACAAGGCCAATAGGCACAAAGGGACATTACAACTGGGAGAAGCCCAGTTGCCTAGCACCACGGGTAAAATGACTACTAATATTAATGGGTCCTAAATTGTGAGCTGCTAAATTTGATTCCAATAATAGGTATGGCAAAAACGCTTGAACGCACGGAAGTTTGTTCGAGTTTCAACAAGGTCCGAGTAGTAAATGACTCCAGATGTAGTCTGAACAGTAGTCAACATAATATTACGTTCGTTCTGCCAAAGAATACACTCCCATAGAATATGATGTGCTGATTGTTCATATTCACAGTCAGATGTCGAACATTGACAAAAAGGCGAGGGAACAAGCTTGAAGGAAAATAATTTACTTTTAAAGTTACCATGTCCCGTGAGAAATTGGGCAACACAGTGATCCACCTCCAGCCACGTCCTAGCCAGCCGCTCACGAACGGATGGAAAGAACTGGTGGAGGTGCCGCCCCTTGATAGAATTATCCCACCTACTTTGCCATTCGGATAAAAGATCCTCCCAGACGTCGCTCTGGGGTTTGAATAATCTAGATATCTTATCACGGTCACGTTGAGGTAGAAAATCAGCATCAGTGGTCTCCCGTGTGGAAAAGTACATTGCAGCACGTCGCTGTACTTCAAGATCGACTGGAAGAACACCAGCAAGTACCGGTAAAGCTTCAGTACTGACGGTTCTATACGCTTTACTTAAGAATAACAAAGCCAAGCGCTGGCTTTGAAGCAATTTACGTCGTGCCGCCCCTATGGTGGCCCTATCGGCCCAAACAGGTGCTCCGTAGCACATACAGCCCAAGTAAGTAGCACCATAAATAGTTTTTAAGGTTAAAAACGACAAACCCCAAGTAGATTTGGATATTCTCGTTAGGGCATAAAAAATATTTTTAGCTTTTTCACCAACTGTTTTTATATGTTCTATGAATGTGAAATTCCTCTCTAAGACTAAACCAAGATAGCACACCGATTTCTTTTTCTTAACGGGAACATTATTGAATTTAATACTAGGCCACGATTTAAGGTCACCTTTTAAAATGAGTTGATAGGTTTTATGTGGTGCAAAGGTCAGACGGTTACGATCGCCCCACTGTGATATTAATCGTAGGCAAGTGTCAGCCAAATTCTCGAGTCCAGCACGAGTACTCGACTGAATGAGCAGAAGGCCATCGTCCGCATAACCAGTTAAAGAACAACCACTTGGAAGTGGAATCGCGAGGAAATCATCGAAGCCTAGATTCCATAAATAAGGACCGATAACCGAACCTTGAGGACAGCCCATGGTGAGAGGTTTCGATATGGAATGATGTCCGAGTTTAAGTTTCGCGGATCCATTAGAAAAGTACGAACAAAGGAGATTAAATATATTATTATAGCAACCACGAGCTTTTATTTTAAGTAGTAGCATTGGCCACCACGCGTTATCAAAGGCCCCGGAAATATCTAAAAAGATCCCAACTACGTACTTGTGTTTAGAGGTATTAACCATTTTTCTAACAGAAAGTGCCGCGTCAACGGTTGATTTCCCGATAGTAAAACCGAATTGATTTTTATGGAATTTGGGCCCGTCCGGTAACAATCGTGGGACGATAAGACGCTCCAAGAGCTTTCCCAAAGATGGTAATAAAGTTATGGGCCGGTATGACTTAGGGTCATCTGGTGGCTTGTCGCCGCTTTTAGGTATTATTCGTATAAAGCCATGTCTCCATATACGAGGAAAAACGCCTTCAGAAATACACCGGTTGTAAACAGTTAATAACGCGTCACCCGCTGTTTTACACGCTTCTTTTATCATACGATTAGATATTTTATCTTCACCTGATGATTTGTTAAGGGGCAATCTCCTAACAACATTCATTAATTCGTCAGTGGATGGAAGGTCTGACGCTGGTGATTCAGGCGGGACTGTTGCCCATGCTCTAATTTGTTGGTGGTAGTCATTATCATTAACAGGTGAATCATCAGGGATAAGAGTATTTAATAAAACTTCCGTTGTTTCTTCAATACCGGCGGTGTGTTTATTATTTACTTTAATATTCTGAACATACGCGAGGTCGATCGATCGATTGGCTTTAAACTCATGATATAAAGGAGACCACGGACCTTCTTTTTCTAATTTATCGACTACTTTACGCAACAAATTACCCTTAGATTTTTCAACCGATGCTCTGTAACGGGACTTGGCAACTCTAAATGTATTTAAAGCAGTGGTTAGCGAGTCTCCGGTGACTTGGCGTTTTTTAAGCTTATTAAGATGTTTACGCGCTCGACGATAGGTTTTACGCTGTTCGGTTAGGTAGTCACACCACCAATCACATCTACGTATATTGGTCATAGGTCCGCGACCAATGGCAATGTCAGCACAGTAAGTGAAGGTGTCTGACATAATTTCAGCACTTTCTTCGGCTGACAGCCCATCACGAGTGAACTCTTTGGCGTGACATGCAAAAAGCGATCTAAAGAATTCCCAATTAGCACCTTTACTTTTGTACCTAAAATTACCAATGACATGTGAGGAACCCTGAATAGAAACCGGAACAAACTCGTAAACGATCAAGCGATGATCACTACAAGACGCGTCCGGTAGGACACGCCACCTATCCAAGTGTACGTCTGCACTAGAAAGTGTGACGTCAATACAAGATTCGCCCATTTGGCTGCAAAAAGTAGGTGGTGCGTCGGGGGTGTTGTGAATAGTTAGGTTCATTTCAGCAATGAAGTCTTCAACAGCGCAGCGCCGTTCG
Source organism: Agrotis puta (assembly GCA_943136025.2). NCBI lineage: Eukaryota > Metazoa > Arthropoda > Insecta > Lepidoptera > Noctuidae > Agrotis > Agrotis puta. The sequence goes on along the minus strand of OW964176.2, from coordinate 3,293,128 downwards.
TAATCCGTGGACCGAACTTTGCCATACCACAGGGACGAGGACGCATTAACGTCTGCGCCTACGATAACTTTGCAGCCCGCGAGTGACCGCAAGACGTGACGGAGATTATGTATGTGAGGACCAACAGGGTCTGAATATTGAAAGTAGCAGCTCACAACGTAAACTTTAGAACTAGCGGATGAGACTTCCACAACCGCGCAGTGTCGATTCATGAGGTTTCGTAAAGACGTTACTGTATAGTTAGAAGAACGTGACACGTAAATTCCGGCTCGTGCCTTGTTATCCAACTGAACTACCTTGTGACGTAAGCGCGTGTTTTGGTATTGTTCTTGAACCAATACAATATCTAAGTTATAATCGATAATTAATTTGTCCAATTCAGAAGTCGCCACCCTATCGTTGTGTAGATTTAATTGACCTATTATTAAACTATCCATTATATTAGTAATTAGTGTTGCGTATTAACTGTTCGAGCCTAACTTTATAGGTGGTACACTGTTGGGACCCGCATCGATGGTCAAACGGTTTTTTAATACGTTTACACGCCGCACATACTGGTGTAAAATTTAAATGCTCTGCGCACGAGATCTGTTGCGTAATGAAGGCCTAGCAACGAGTTTAGGTGATTGAAGCACGTAAACAAGAAGTCTGGCAACGTGCGAAACAGGTTTTTTCTATTTGTTAAATCATCATGTTGTTGTCAAGTGTTATCGTCCTGCGTCTACCCTATATATTTTTACTTTCTTTCTTATATATCTTTACTTCCTTACTTATTATCTTGTAGGTACATGTATATTTAATTTATTTTAATATGTATGTATTTGTTTCTTAAGTTAATACAAGTATTTATGTACTTCACAAACACACACAAATGTTTTAAGACTGCTTTGCGTCCGTCACGTCATCGACCGGGTCCAGTTGAAAACCAGCGTCGAGCACTTAGCTGCTCGACAAATTGCTGAACTGGACCCATTTGGCGTGGCCGTGGGACACACAGTGTTATATTATTTGTTATTTCGTTGTTGTTTTTTAACATATAATTGATTCTTGTTTTTTTTTTTCTTCCTTTATTTATTTGTTTATGATGTGTGTACCCGGTCAGCCAAATAAACGTTTTTTCTTTCTTTCTTTCTTCTTTCTAAATTATCCTTATGCGGGCATTCTTTTGTTTCATGTGCTTCAGAGCAATTAGCACAGGTAGGCGATTTATTAACGCAGTATTTTTTCACGTGACCGAACTGCTGGCAATGTAAACAACGAACTACATCGATATCATCAAAAAATCGGCAAGTCGCGAAGTCAATAAAAAGCTTCTCTTTGGTACTAATTAAATGCTTTCGTATGGCGTTGTCGATTTCAATGCCTACCCACTTCCGGCCATTATCTAATGCACGTCTACGTATAATTTTTGTCGACTTAATAAAGTCTTCCTCACTAATTGCCAATTCGTCTTTAATATTTTGACGGTACAACGCATGCAGAAAAGGTTTGTCTTCCATTGAGGATGGGACGTCTTTAATTAATAAACGTGGCCTGCGGCCTTTCGGTTTTTCAAGTCTTAACCCGGCAGTCCTAATAGCATCAACCGACTCAAGTTTACTTATTTGACTATCGTTAGCGACACGTAATACAACGCCCGATTTCGCGATTTTTTTCATGCCAACTATTTGAAAACCGTCGTCAGTTGGCTTAATTGCTTTTTTAAGCGCTTCTTTAGTGGCTGAGGAAGTCGCGAATTCAGCTGACCTTTCGTTGGAGGGGTATGCTATTACACACGGCAGCGGTGGTCTAGACTCCATCACTGGAGCGACCTTAGGCAGACGAAGTTTCAGAGAATCTGAATAAGAAACTTTGTTGAAATCTGTTTTAACAATACTGACATTATTATTTAATTTGACTTTGTCCAATTCGCGCTCCATATTTGCTAACTTTGTTTCATTTGAAGACGACCGTATGGCTAACAAAGAAACAATGGACGTAATCCGCTGTGTCATGTCCATAATCGCGGATTTATTGGCTACATTAATACGGGATCCTTGATCGCTCACGAGGTCGTTTATTTTTGACAAGTATGCAGATGCCTGAGTAACTAAATCGCAGTAGTCTTCGTTTGAATTACTGACATTATTTATTGATAACGGCGATTTTTCGGCAGAATCGGTCAGATGTTGTCTCTTCGGCCTATCTTCAGGTGTTAAATAAGACGGAGACAATTCGGCAAACAAGCGTTTAGAGTAAGCGGAGGTCGGTGACCTGGGAGGTTTATTTACGCGTCGCGAAGTCCCCCCGCCACGGTCTGGCGGATCATCATTACTGGACAACATTTTTAAATCAAAATGACAAAACGATTTAAATCAGATCGTAAAAACAAGACGAAACAACAAGACTTTTTTTTTTCTTTACGCGGTACCCCCACACCCAAAAAATAAAAAGTACTCACCGAGCGCTGATGAACTAATTTAAAACTATATTTACCAATTAAATACGCGTAATAACACTTGAAAAACTTACAATACCAACACTAAACACAAAGGCACACAGTTAGGATCAATTCACGAGCCGGTAATTGATAAAGAGACACGAAAAACGTAATTATTAACGGCAGCGATACAAATCACATCTACACGGCGCAATTGCACAGAGGGAAGTGAAGCCTGCCGGGGTTGCGGGACTCACAAATCACCGTGACCCCGGTACGTAAAGGGCTACTGAAGGACACCGTGAATTTTAGTCAGTCAAGTTTGACAGTCCCTCCCGCCCTGCACTGGGTGGGAGGCCTCATTTGATGATTTTACCACGATAAAAAAAAAGTCCTTATTGTGACCCACTGCTGGCCAAAGGTCTCCCTTTGTCTTTCCAATACTCTCTATTGGGTGCTATTTCGGGCCATGCTGGTCCCAGCAAACTTGATTAGATAGTCACACCACCTACGCTGCCTAAGTTTATAGTTGAAGAGTATTTGCGTCAGACCAGGTGGCCAAGCGTGAGTATTTACGCTGTGAGAAAGAGACAGAGCTATACAAGTCGTCTAGCACCATCTCGTTTCCTGAGCGGAATCAGTCACGTGTTAAGACGTCGTGGTACGCCACCAGATAGTCGTCAGTGTTGAATAATACTACAAAATGTCATTTAAATAACTTGAAGGTAAAAATTCGTAATAAATGTCTCCGCGACGTGGACGATTTCATTTCAATTTTAATAAAACCCGTCATTAGCGGGATTGTTTGCCATATTATAATGGGTTTTCAGTTAACTATTAAAATTCGTTTCATTCAATTTTCAACTCTATGTCCGTTATCAGAGATCTGAATTTAAAAGTTCGGTTATTAATTGTAAATTTTCACAATGAGAATTAAATTCGTAACAGGCGGATTGCAAAATGGATATTTTTGACGTTCGCCCCTCTCTGATGTGCTGGTGTGAATCTGCGACAATATTAATTAACGTATTTAATCTGTGTTTCAATATACTGTGTGATGATTTGTAAATAACACTGTCCCTAAACATTCGTGTCGATGATCTGTCAATTTGTCAACGTAATATTAATTCAATTGCTATTGAAAATTGGATTAAGAAGAATTTAAACGTTACATTAATGTGATTTGTTGGAATTGAATGTTTTTAATTAATTATGTTATTCAATGTTTTTAATTAAATTAATTTCTAGTTTTCAGCATTAATAAATTGCTAATCTATTTACGAGTAGTTTGTCAAAGTATTGAAAATAATAAAGCCATGATTTTTGGCTATTTTTAATTAACGAGTGTTGAAACGATAAAACGGAACAAAACTCGGGCAACATGACGTCAGAATGCACTAAAAACGTATTTCTTTGACGTGCGTATTTTAATTATAAAAGCGTCGTAAATCGTCAATTTTGGTTGACCTAAGAAAAGAAAAAATACGGGTCTAATATTTTTTGAAAATCGAGCTGAGGACCAAAAATAAAATTTTTGGACTAGCCTATTGAGCTGCAATTTTTAGTCCTCATATTTTTAAGCTGCAAGTTGTGACATGTTCATTTACTCAAAACTCTCAATATTTAGCTTCAAAATCCGAGCTGTTAAACTTCTAAAGTATGTATGACAATTTACCAAAACCAGGAACACGGACGCATTAATAAAAAAAGCCAATGGTTTTTTTATATTCACCTGGGACTAGACGCATCGGTTCCATCGCAGTTACCGTACATACATGATTCAAGAAGGGTGAATACGTTCTCACTGATACCTACATTATAAACAAGGCATCACTTCTGGCCATACACACTTACCGCCTTTCTGGCCCACCAATCGAGAATAAAAAACTACACTACCACTATATCAAGACCATTGGAACTCGATACATCACACCTGTTCGCCCTAAAGTTGTCGAAACGCGAAACGTTAGGGGAGGTCAGGTTATAATGGCCGCAAGTGTATAAGACGTGGAATTCGAAAAATTCAATTTCCTAACTGTGAATTTAGTAGAGAATGTAAGAAATAACCGGCTGTGTGCCGGAACGCTCCCGGGAGACAAGGGGGAATGTAAAACATAGAGAAAGGAGAGAAATTACAAGTGCTTCTACCGGTATGTGCCTATCTTTATCTTTGTGAAGATACTTATATCGTATGATTCGTGTGAATTTACGAACACAAAGGGTGCTAAAAACACTTTTGATTTGGCCTGGAAGTATATTTTTCACCCAGCCGTTTGGAATCAGGTCCCAAAAATGAGTATAGCATGCTTTAAACACAGAAAATTACAAATAAAAATATCTTAAATCAGTTAGATCACATTAAAAACCGCAATACTGAATATAAAATTACTGTGGTTTGTTCATGTTCAAAAATACGTCAGTTTATGTATTCTGTCAATAAGAGTAAACGAGGGAATATTTTCAAACACTTGATCCCTTTATACTACATCCATTAGCACATCGCATCGTAATCGTGTCGTGAGCACTAAACGTCTCCAGAGTACGAAACAGGGTGTCGCCTTCAATACAACGAAACCGATCAGATGTTCAAAAGATAAAAGGGGAGAAAAGTTAAACCATTCTCATAGTCCTAAAAATGAAATGATATTTCGATATTGAAAATGTATTCAATTACATTTGTTGTACTTCGCATTATCGAAGAGTAGGTATAGGCAGCAGTCAGCAACATCAGATATTGATGAATTTTGATTCAGATCTGGTACAGATAGGTATGATACCTGATCCATAGAATGAAGGGTTCATAATATTAGGTAACAATAAAAAATAACTTATAAGAGACTTAACTACTAACTTACAGAAAATTAGAGAATAATTTGTAACCCAGTAGCTATCAATGTGAGTAACGGAGTGGAGTACGGGCGACCGGTCGTACTGAGCTTGATTTGAGCTTCTTTAGTGATTGAGAAATCATTGATGATTGGAGTTTTGATACATTATATTTTTGAATTGAAAACTTCTTTAGCGGCGTTGTGCACTTTTTTGGAATAGGTAAAAAATGTTAAACTCGCGTCAGGACACGTGACCTGATCGAAAATTCGAAAGACGGCGCAGGGCGCTTGCGCAAATGTTCGTGTGTCTTTATTACTATTAAAGTTTTCACTTCTGCCGGCACTCCCAGAGTGCAACCCGTCGTTTTTTTTTTGCGTTTGGCATGGGTGTGTTCTTGACTCTAGTCTAGACTATGTCAGAGGTGGCAGAGAGAAAGTCGACTATTGAGCAAGCCTTGGTAGGCTTGTTCTGAGTTGTTCTACCCAGAACAAGCCTGGTTAGTCCAACTTTGAAGCGGACAGAAACAAGGCAGGGATGGTAATTTGCAGGGGGTCTAGATATACGGTGGAAGAAGAGGTCTAGTGGAATGAAGTCATGCGATCATGTCATTGGGTACACTCACCGATGTACTATCTGTAGAAGACAAGCAACAAGCAAGCATACTTTGCGGTACTGAACCAAGCTGTCAAGTTTGGCATTCATGAGTTTTCAATTGATTTGATTGTTATAATCATTCCTTATAAAAAGTCTCTCCAACCATTTATATCAGCAATTCTTTTATTATGTACCGTACCGTTCCACGTTTAAATTACGTGTACCTTTGATAAATTTACGCGTATGTGGCAAAGGAGTTTTACACAGAACCTGGTGTTTGTAAGACAAATTCTAATTGAATACGTGATGAGAGTTACAATCGGTACAGTAATATAAAGTACTTTGTTCCTGAAGAATGGGCTAGGCTTCGAAGATCAATAGCTTCAAAGATATTGAAGGTTGTTAAGTCTCCAAGGAATTTGGTATTGAGTGTCGTGTTAGACTTCTAAGTACATGTATGATTAGAAATATGATCCATCGTTATCGCCTTTTTAGCTTACCTTTTTCTCGCTTGTTGACGAAAGATATAGCAATACTTGACCCATCTTCTGTTATTCTGTCGTATTAGAAGGACATGTAACGAAGGGTACTGATTGTACATTTTTTGCAAAAGTAGTTGGCTTTTCTGCATCAGAAAGAAATGAGCAATTTATTAGTAATATTAGGTCTTTATCCTCAGATCATTTTTTTTTTTGTCTGAGTCTTTACCTATGAAATTACCTTTCAGTGCAGTACCGGCAATCTCAAATCAAAATAATTTTTGTTTGGCTAAGAATTCTAATTTCAAATTAATTTTATTTTAAAAACATGGTTTTTTTCCAAAAGAAGCCTTTTGTTTATTGATTAGTGTTACATTTTCATGTCATCATGGACACGTTACAAATTCGAGTAATTCGACCTGTAAAATGAACCTACCAACCGAATTAAAGGCAATTGTGGAAGCTGATGATACACAATCTACGGCTGAATTAGCAGCAGCTTTCGACGTTAGCGTCAAAACAATATTGGTCCATTTACATTTTTATTGTCCAAACAGCAATTTCATTGGTAAAGACCTATTACATGTATTATATTTAAAAAAAACCTTGCCCCACTCTAGGAATTTCTTTTGTATTGTGGGGTGGGTGCGTTTACAAACATTTAAATTCACTTCATAAACATTAATAAATATCGGTAGGTATTGGTTTTATATAATTATCATTAATAATTATATTTTTTATAATATTTTATTGACGGTACGTAGTGTGCAGCTGTCCATCGCTCAGCGACTGCGCCACCTGATAGATTTTATCCAATTTTTACGACCCTCTGGGATAATTATCGGCTTGGTCGCGGCTCGCACGAAAATAATCTCCAATGTTGGAACGTCTTCAACAATTATGTTAATACTGTAATCAGTACGTTACGGTTGAGTAGCTCAAATTATTGATGTTAGCTAAGATATAGTACGGATACACAGGTGTTACGTTTATCAATGTGTAATGTTGATTGGTTTGTGTAACTAACCGCAAATTGTTGGTATGTCATCGTAAATTACTAGTAGTATTATTAACGTGTGTTGTAAGTTATTTTAAGCGGTCTTCCGGAGGAGGTAACGATCAATGATGTAAGCGTCTTCTTGATTGCCTATAAACGTTTATAACTAAAGAAAGTTCTGTGTATATTGTGCAGTCAAGTAATATTTACGAGCTTACTTATATCGTGTTAAAGTAGAAACCTGAAGACGAGTTACTTTTTTTCTAATTAAAAAACTATTAATACTTTTGTTAATATACCTAATAACATTGAACCAGCCGTCGTGGTTCGCGTCCAGCGTCGTCTCGCCAACTCCTTCTGGGCCGGCTCCAGGATAAGAGCTCCTTTTTTTAGGTGGTCAAATCACCTTCTATAGCCCTTTACGTTCCGGGGTCGCGGGACTTACGAAAGGGCTATTGAAGGAGACCGTGGATCTTAGTCGGTACGAGTCTGACAGTCCCTCCCGTTCTGCCCTGGGTGGGAGGACTCATTTAATGATTTTACCACTATAAAAAAGCCCTTTATGTTTCAGGATCATGGTTTCTAGTTTGAACCGTGCTGCGACCAGTATAAGAGCTCCTGGAGGGACGCCTTTCCCCAGAAGTGAGACAATATAGGGTAAAGAATAAATATGGAGCAATTAACGCCTTACTGCAATTAACGCCTTACGCCTTACAGATTTTTGTCACTAATAAAATTACCCAAAAAAGAACCTTAAACCAAATCTTTAAAATGCAATAATGACCAATTAATTATCCACCATAAACACTTTACGTAGTACACATAATCCTTACGCTACCGCCACCCAATTCCCTGGGTAGTGTTTGAATTAAACATAAAATATAATAGCCCATTAAGACATGGTGCGAGGGCACTATCGCACGACGTTACTGTTATGTCCACATTAGCCGAGCTCACTCTTAGGCGGGGGTCGTAGTGTGAGCGGGGAGGATTTGTGATGATCACTTACGCAACAATATGTTCAAACGATAGGAACAAAGCCGATAAATCAAGAATTACGGTTCTTGCGAATTTTGGTGCTTAGTGGTTGAGGGAATAAGTGATGTGCTGCGTGCCGCTGGTTCGACTCCCACACTAAAAAAATATTTGTACAGCCTACAGGTAAGGTAGCTGTTCCAAGTCTGGCTGTTTTTGTAAACAAAACCAAGTAAAATGTTTAGTGAGAAACGGTTTTTTATAATTTTCTGCCCAGCCTTCTCTTGACTATGTTGGGGGCTTCAGTCAAATCTGACGTTGCTAAATATCAGCTGAGATCAAAATTGATATTCAGATATCAATTTTGATCTCAACTGATATTTACAGTTCACATCCTAGTTACTTGTTAACAGACTTTCCAGTTTCTTACTAATATAAACGACTAAAAAATATGTAAAGATGACAGCCGGACTTCAAATGATAAAATTCATTTTTTGAGGCAAATTTTACTTTTATTTTACGGCTTTATCTTATCTGAATTAGAATGATCTGCGCAATATTTCTATTGAATTGTAACTTACATTAAATATATCCTCAATATGAATTTAATCGTCGCTTGTAACGTCACCTTATCCCTATGTTTGTTCGGTAGCCGAGAACTGCTTTATGCACTTAACAGGTATTACGGTCGAAAATAAAAACACCTATGGATATTTTATCAGTTACTTTATATTAATATGTTATGAAAGTGTGAATGGCACTTTATAAACTTAGAAATTCTATTTATTTGAAATATACTAACAAAACTAACTATATTTACATTAGTAGAACTAAATACACTTAAATAAACTAAACTAATAAATAAAGAACATGGAAGTTGAAAGATTTGTATTTTTGTGTATGTTTGTAATGAATAAACTCAAAAACGACTGTAAAGATTAAAAAAAAATTGCCATCATTAGAAAGCTCTGAGTATCAGGCTATATTTTGTTTTCAAATTGCACCTGTGTGAAGTCAGGACGGGTCGCTACTGTGTTATATGTATAGTTTGTCACTTTACTATAATTGTTATCGCTGACTGTCACAATCAAAGTAGTTATTAAACCATGTTTTCAGTATATTTACTAGTGTTGCACTAAATTCTCAGGCAAAAATACTTATCTGCTCTACATGTGTAATCTGGTTCCGAACTCTAATGTTTATGTCTGTTATTTGTTAGTATAATTACACTCCACGACACAGGATTTCCTAGTGTGCTCTAAAAGTGCTGTTTTGTTTATTTTGACGGTTTAAAATTACACTGTCTTTGGAGTTTTTCTTCAAGTATTAAATCGTTTCCATTTAGGAAAAATAAGAGTGAAGATTAAGTAAAATAATTGTGTCTTTAGTCACCGATATCTAAAATGTTATGAAAAATATTTAGCTTTAATTCTACGAGACAAAAATCCAGGTCAAGACGGAGGATAATGGCCCTCAGTGACAAAACCCTCATGAAAAGTGAAAAAAAAAGCATGCTTTGTAACCAAGCCGGGCTTTTTGAGCCCGTGCGGTAGTCTGCCTCTTCGAGAGGTGAAATACGTGTTAGTATAGGTTATTAGTAGTACTAGTACCTGGTACGAGAATAACGTCAAGGCATATGTGAAGTACCGTATAACTAAGTGAAATTTCGGTATCATAAAATATCTGTAGGTACTTACTCCGATCAACAATATCATGACACCCTCAGGCGCCATCAGATATATTTTATTGTTGAAACAGGTAACCCTTAGATTTTCCTCAATAAAGGGGACGGACATGAAACATGGCTTTTATCCAATTTGCTCCAATGGAGTGATCGGAAATCAAGTCATTTGTGAATAGTTGAATACTCCTCTGGTATTGTGTTAGGAACAGGTAGGGAAAAAAGGAACAGGTATATCGAAACGTTATCGATCGATACTTATTTTATGCAGGTTTTGTTTTTGCTTTGTGTTTCACCCAAGTTGAAGTTACAAGATATTTCACCTCTACTTTTGTTCTAACCCAGGTCATGGTTAACCTGTGTGTTAAACATTGAAATTCGTTCAGCCGTCAAGGAGTGCTAAGGTGACAGGCGGACAGACAGACATATTGATTACTTTTGCATTTATAGTATTAAATACATACGTATAAAAAAATACAATAGGCATAAAACTTGTATACCTAAGCCGCTTGGTGCTATTACGATCCTTACATACTGCTTTCGTCTCGTCCACCTTCATAAATACAACAGATTTACATTCAAATTACTGCTAAAAACCGAAATTTTTGCCTAAAACATGACTAAAAGAACAGTCGTAATGAATCTTTACGGAAGGGTTTAAAAGTGGCCGGCTTATTAGCATATATCATGCGTATACGAGCCCTTTGCAGTCCCACACCACTCTTGGTGAACACCCTGTTTGAATACAAATGCGCCCAACTCTTATCTCATAATACCAATGCATTTGTTGTATCACCCTGTTGAATTTTAAACTCTGCATATTTAATGTGGAAAATTGTATGCAGCGGATTTGCTTTGTGTGTCTGTTTCTGTATGTGCATTTATTGATTTAGAAGTTTGCAATAGATTTGGTGGAATTTGCACCGTTATTTATAGTTTTTTTTTCAATGATTAACTCTTGGATATTTAACATGAATATAGCAGCAACAATTATAATTTTCTAACATCTCTAGTGTAGCAGGCGTCTCTGTATGCTTGCTTGTTACCCCTGGTATATAAAAAAGATCAGTATATTGCACCCGTATTATGAAAAATTTGGTTGCTTCTCTAAAACGTGTAGTAATCTGTTGTTCAACGAATTACAACACGGTATTCTTAATTATTAAAGAAAGTATTCCCGTAGATTGATGCCTATAATACACATAATAACATGAATATTTTCTTCATAATTTTTTATATTTTACAACATCAGACGGCGCCCGATAGAAGCAGGGGCGCCGGGTGAGTCTCTAAAACCTAATGTATAATTATTATGCAAACTAGGTGCCCGCGGCTTCGCTCCATTTTATGGCGTGATGCCTGATTGAAGGTTATTCAATTGGCTCTTGTGATGAGTATCTAATTGGTATGTGATTTTGGTTCCGTCGTCCTCTTAATACGGGTAATTATGTATATGATTCCCCTCCCGGAGGGAAGAGTACTGTGACCCTGCTGTAGGGATGGTATAGGATAATTATGTGGCCTTATGCATAATTACATGTTTCTTGGGTGAAAGTGAGATTTTGCAGAGTAAAAGTATTTGTTTAGGTGCGTTAAATATGTACAAAGTTGAAGAGTTTAGTGGCTGTGGTGTGACCTAGTTCAGAACAAATAACAACAATCTTTAATGTGGCATTAGTAACATTAAATTAGTAAGTTTCAGGGTTGGAAAAAACAAACAGTACAAATTGTTTTAAACAAGTAATTTATTATCTATTACTATAATAAATCTGTAGAAGGGTCAATTCTGTACATTGAAAATATTGAAATAATAAATAGCGGGGGGTGTTGCTGGATCGATACCAAACCCAAATATATAATTAAAAATTTTTATCTGTCTGTCTGTCTGTCTTTCTGTCTGTCTGTCTGTCTGTCTGTCTGTTTGTGCAGGCATCACGTGAAAAGTAACGGTTCGGTTTCGATGAAACTTGGTATAATTATTCCTTATTATCCTGGGCGTAACATAGGATACTTTTTAACCGACTTCAAAATAAGGAGGAGGTTATCAATTCGACTGTATGTTTTTTTTAATTTTGTTACCGCATAACGACCGACTGGGTGAACCGATTTTCATGATTCTTTTTTTGTTTGAAAGCTGGTACTTCCCGTGTGGTTTCATTGTCACCAAATCAGGATCTGATGATTGGATCTTGGAGAAATCGAGGGCAACCCTCAAATTTTATAGGCTCACCCATCGTTTTTCGTAAATCTTATGAAGTAATTTAAGTACTTGCGTATGGTAATCATCACCTTATGTAGCTGAGCTGATGATGGCAGGTACAACTCCTTAACAGTAGTTTGTTACCGCATAACGACCGACTTCGTGAACCGATTTTCATGATTCTTTTTTTGTTTGAAAGCTGGTGCTTCCCGTGTGGTCCCATTGTCACCAAATCAGGATCCGATGATTGGATCTTGGAGAAATCGAGGGCAACCCTCAAATTTTATAGGCCCACGCATCGTTTTTCGTAAATCTTATGAAGTAATTTAAGTACTTGCGTATGGTAATCATCATCTTATGTAGCTGAGCTGATGATGGAAGGTACAACTCCTTAACAGTAAGGAGCAGGCATCGACTGATTCATTGTTCGCATATCTCCGGAACTACACATCCGATTTAAATATTTTTTTTTGTGCTAGTTTTTGAGATAGGTAATTTTATTAGCTTATTGTGTACATGAGGGATGTTATTACCAGTGCTACGGATTATATTATATGTATTTGGCAAGAATTTGGGTTGAATATTTAAACTAAAAAGAGAAAAATAAAAAACTTCTTCAAAAAAAAAATGTAACCGCCTTCAAAAAGAACCCCAAAAAAGGGTAAAATAATCAACAAAATAACTTTTATTTCGGAAGTCGATGGCTTTGTTATTTTTTATTTCATTGTTTATTTTTTGCCACCGCAGAAATGGAAAAATACGTAGAAAAAAAATCTTATTTTTCAGTTTTATTCATAGACGTAGTTCTGTAGAACCACGAACACACGTTGCATTACCCGCAGTGGATTCAGCGCCGTAGTATTTATAAGATTTCATTGTCAGAGTTACTCAAAATGGAGAAATAAACCATCCACGCGAAGGCCGACATCCGCGCGGACGGAGTCGCGGGCGGAAGCTAGTAACAAAATAAATGCAACAATTTATTGAAGAGTTCCCTCGATATCCCCAAGATTCCGTCATCAGATCCTGACCTGACGAATTTGATTTTTTTGTCATCTTGTCTGTTGCTTCCATGAACTTTTAAACCAGCCTTTATGATGCATGACCAAGTCATCTCGTCTGTTGTTTTCTATGCTAGACATTGCTTAGGAAAACTTAACAAAATACTAACGTAGCGCAAGCGCTACCAGGACGTTATTTGTTAATGGCCGCTTGCAAATGATGTCCTAAAGGCGCTTGCTCTACGTTAGTGTTGTGTTAAGAATGCATAAAGATTGCATGTCCCCATTATACCTCGCGTCCCCGTCTTATACACTGTTCCCCTAAATACCGTCTAATTTTGGACTGCGGCGCTGTGTTACGGTTTCTATTCCCGCACGGAGCAAATATTTGTATGATCTACAAGTAGTTGTTCCGGGTCTGGGTGTTTGTGAGTTGTGCATGTGAGTTTAAATGTTTGTAAACGCACCCACGATACAGGAGAAATTGCTAGCGTGGGGCTTTTTTTTAACGTGGCAAAATCATCAACAGAGTCCTCCCACCCAGGGCAGAGTGGGAGGGACTGTCAGACTCCTACTGACTAAAATCCACGGTGTCCTTCAATAACCCTTGACGTTCCGGGCTCATGGTAAGTCGTGAGTCCCGCGACCCAAATTTTTTATACAAATAGGTCATTGACCACATAGATAAACATACTCGTATCATTCTCAGTCGTAGACCACACAAACTCAACAGCCTATGTCGTATCTACTTGTATAAAATCCTTTCCCTTCTACTGAAGGCCGTCGGCACATGACAAGTATGATTACCATTAAGTTCATGTGCACATAAAAAGCAGTATCGGACGTAGGTTATTAGATACTTTTAATGCTTGCTCCGAGTTGGGTGTGTCGCTTGAATGTTGTACGTGTTGGCTATGATTTTTGAGAAATAAAGTGAGACATATTGTGTCTGCTTTTTTTTTTTATCGTGGTAAAATCATCAAATGAGTCCTCCCACCCAGGGCAGGGCGGGAGGGACTGTCAGACTTGTACTGACTAAAATCCACGGTGTCCTTCAATAGCCCTTTACGTACTAGGGTCACGGTAATCCCTTGGTCCCGCGACCCCAGCAGGCTCTGGCCCTCTACAGGCCCCGTCACTATGCTGACACTCTTTGAGGCGCGCGTGGAACACAACGCGCAGTCGACCCGGGCATGGTCCATTGTCGTTCATATTGTGTCTGCTTAATATAAAATATTGCTTTCTTAATTTTCTACCTTAATGTATGTAATTGACGACACGATTGGCGCAGTGGTTGAGCAATCGACTGCTGCGCAGTGTGTTTCGGGATCGATCCCCGCACGGAACAAGTATTTGTATGACCTACAAGTATTTGTTCCTGGTTTGGGTGTTTTTTTTTATCGGTCGCGGGACTGTACGAATTACCGTGACTCCGGAACATAAAGGGCTATTGAAGGACACCGTGGATTTAAGTCAGTACGAGTCTGTCAGTCCCTCTCGTTCCACCCTGGGCGGGAGGTCTCATTTGATGACTTTACCACGATAAAAAAACCATATGGTAATGTAATGAGCCTACAATGTTCACGCTTCTTGGGTTACAAGTCTCCTCTTTGTGAGACGACTAAGCTGGCGAGCAATCCGCCAACAAGGCACAGTGTAGATTAGTGGATGCCACATTTTTTGTTTGAAATATTGCGTCCTCACGTCATGTTCCTATGAAATTGATTGAAAAAAAACCTCAACACAAGGGGATACTTCGAACTAATAACAACTTTAACGCAACAACAGTTTCACTATTTTCGAAACTGAAATACAAGTATTTAAAACGTAGCGACTGCTTATCTGACATTCACAACCCAGTTAGGTAGTTAGGTACTTATACGACAACCTTCGGTAACACTAGATGGCAAATTTGACTACTCGTAACGACTGTTAAAGAAATACGAATGGCAGCCAGGGTCAACAGCTCCACATGAACCAAAGTATAGAAGAAATGTGGTCAATGAGTGGTCACCCATTGGCATCCCGACTTTAGCAAGCGCTGCTTAATCTTGAAGGCTGCATGGCTTTATTTGAAACACGAGATTCTCTGAAAATTCTTCTTCATCATTATATCAGACGCAGGACGTCCACTGCTGAACATGTCCAGCATAGATTTCCAATAAGACCGATTGGAAGCGGCTTGCATCTAGCACGATCCTTTGGTCTTCATCAGAAAATTCATAAAAAAAAAGATTTTGAAATAATACTAAGCCGTGACGTCATATTACCTAATAGTGTAATACGGTGTAGTTGGTGACAAATTCCGAACACGCGTATTCATTACGTATTCCCCTAAGTAAACATTGCTTGTTCAATATTAGGCTCAGAACATATGGCTCGGTGTAAGACGAGTTTTATTAAACGGGGAGCATAAGTAAGCTTGGTTCACGCATTTTAAGCAATGCCACACGCGGCCGAAACTCTTCAAGCATTTACTTGCTCATTTTATATTATGTGCGGATATAAATTAATCTGTTTACGGTTTTCCGATTTTCTCTTTTAAGTGTAATAAAATGTAAGGTGTTGGTTTTTTAGCGATTATATTAACATGGCTTTTTCTATAGGTTTACTCCAGTTCTTCGGTCGTTTCATGTGATCTATCTACCTGGAATTTGTTATTAAATACTATTACAATGTTTCCCCATTAATTACTTTGACATACCTACGTCTTTACACACATTAGGTATTAGGATTTTATTAACATTATGATTTAAAAAATCTATGGTCTACTGTGAGTTGTCGCTAAACATAGTGAAATTGACAAAATTTAATGTTTTTCGATTTTATTTTAGATTATGTACAAATCATTTAATTGTAACCATTTCAAGTTCGCAATGCTACAAAAAAAGATGAAAAAGAAAGAAGTCATTTTTCCACTTTTAGGTACTGTAGATGAGAAACTACGAACATTTAAAAATTAACCTAATTATGTCAGCTTTAGGATCCCTTTACACATTTAGTGAACCTCATAATACAGCCAGGGGTTAGCAGTTTCATGTAAATTAGGATATAAACTAAGGTTTACCGCAAAATCGACTGACTTGACTTTGATTGACTTAAGATGGTGTTTGACGACCGCTACGTCGATAGTTCGGAACTTGGGAACTTGTCGTTTAGTTCGGTTCCACGAACGACTCACTCCGTCTTGTCGATCGGAGCAAGGCTTTTAAGAAGGAGTAAGAAAACATAATAAGAAGTGTAAATAGTATTTTATTCTTAGTTTAAGAAATAAAATTATTTCCTTCATCTCAGTGTTTCGCAGTCATAGGACATAGGCCTCTCCCAGACTGCGCTAGATCGGTTATAAATTATTTATTCATTGAAAGAAATCGATTATTCTTTGTATGTGAATTAACACCCACTTGAAATCGTTTAGAAATCTCAATAAACGTTTTTAATTTTTTTTTGTGTATAGCTTATTGCAAGAAGTCATTATGTGACATATTCACTATTCTGAGATAAACGGTTTTTTAGATCGATTTAGTTAGTTGTTATGTTGATTTGCCCATATCATCTTATGTTCTGTGATTTCATGCATCTTACCTTGTTTGCAAATATTTTGACCCGGTAAAAGGGGTCCAGATTGATTAATTTTAGAGTATTCGATCTTTTATTTAAGTCCATTGATATTTTTACTCACCTTGTAAACATATGAAAATATTCTAAGACCAATTCATAGGAATACATTTTTATGTAAAATTAAAGTAATTCTTTAAAATAAAACGTTGGCAAAACAATACTTTTAATCTACAAATTCAGACATCTAGTTCCAACAGTCTAGAACAACATACACCATAAAACAAACTGCCATTACATAATACTACTGCAGTTGGCATACATTCAGAATGTCCATTTTGGAGCAAAAAGTATGGTGACACTAGTTCTAACCATAAAAGTGTCAAACGTTTTTAGAATCCAGATGAATGTTATGTGCCCTAGTAGCAGTTACTACTTGGTGTGTTTAACCTTTTAGTTTAAGTTATTGTGCGTTATTTATGAGAACATTGATCTTAGGTGCATTTGGTCTAAAGCGAATTAACGGTACAGCTGGGGAATTGACTATGTTCACGAAACTATAGTAATTTAGACTAAGACAGCGTTAAAATAAGTATAACTTTATATTAAAACATTTCGCACTTTATGTTGGTTGACAAATACAAGTTATAGATTTAAGTAAGAAAGAAAGAAGGGGTATTTAAGAACAAAAAAAATAACTGACCCTAGATGTTAAATAGCGACCTTAAATAAATAATTTAAAAATAGAACATGAATCACGTAAAAAACAAAATTATATGCAGACAATTCAAAAGAAAAATAAGAAATAAACCAAAATCAAATATTTTCATTTTACGAGTACGTAGACCCATGAGGGTACGTGGGTAAAAAAGTATTCTACAGCCTCTGAGTATCTTATTATTGAATGTATATTATTTATACTACAGCAGATAATTATGGACATGAATTTAAAACAGACGAAACAAACAATCAAGAGCGATATTACTACAGTACCTATTCATAAATTTAGGTATTCAATAAAGCGTTGCTGTACCAAAATACTCATCAGCTTCTTTCCACGCGGGGGCATGTGGATGCCGAGTAATGGGTTACTTGCCGTCCGATCATGGACCATGCCCGAATCAACGGCTCGTCGTGTTCCACGCGCGCCTCAAAGATCTGTGAGTAATCTGTCGGGGCCTTCCTAAGAGGGCCAAAGTCTCCCTGGGTCGCGGGACTATCTCATCAGGCAACCGTGACCCTGGAACGTAGAAGGCTATTGAAGGACACAGGTTTGATTCTGGAGTCTGATAATCCCTCCCGTCTCGTCTTGTTGGGAGGACGAAAAAAAATCTTTCTACAACTCGCGGGACTAACGAATTACCGTGACCCCGGTACGTAAAGGGCTATTGAAGGACACCGTGGATTTTAGTCAGTTCAAGTCTGACAGTCCCTCTCGCCCTGCCCTGGGTGGGAGGACTCATTTGAAGATTTTACCACGATAAAAAAAAAAACATAACTTAACAATTTTAACTTCCTGAGTATTTATGAATAAAACGAAGTATCCATATCGTATAACAGTTACGACATTGATTGATAGAACGTTACACATTACAATCATCGTAAAGTGTCAATTAACGTAACCGACGAACGTTTATCGACAAAAGAAGGCGAAAGTCAGCCATAATTGTTTAATTGAAAGTGAATTGTAATTACTACCGCATGAATGCCAACGATTATGTGGATTATATAAAGTGTTACTTTGTATGGTAATGTGAATGAAAGTCTGTTATTTAATACGTTATCGATCGTTTACGGTATCTGATGAATATTCCCATTGGTAAGCTTATAATTCTGCAACAGTTCTCAGTACATTGTGGCACCGACCACTGCTTTACCGATTTCACGGGGCTATCTAAGCAGAATATCGCTGCCCTAAAACACAAAGGGCATGTGAAGAAACAAGGTCGTTTTAGTCAGTAAGAGTCTGAGCTTTACTCCACCGAGGGCGGAGGACTTTTTGATGATTATTAGACTTATTCATTGATTGACCGGTCCCAATATAAGTCCTAAAATGAGACATTAAAAACAAAACCTTAACAGAAACACGCAGCAAGTATTAGAAAAAAAAACGACGGGTTGCACTCTGGGAGTGTCGGCAGAAGTGAGAACTTCAATAGTAATAAACACACACGAACATTCGCGCAAGCGCCCTGCGCCGTCTTACGAATTTTCGATCAGGTCACGTGTCCTGACGCGAGTTTAACATTTTTTACCCATTCCAAAAAAAGCGCACAACGCCGTTAAAGAAATTTTCCCCTCCTAAACTAATTTTATTTCGTTAAAGTTCAAAGTTAATAGCGCGACTCGATTCGAAACTGATACTGAGTAAGTGAGTAATATATATTTTATCAAGGGCGAAGATAGCGTAGGCTTGGCTCCTGACCGGTGGTCGATATTGTTAGCAACTATTAAACTGAGAGAAATAGCCTTCACTAACTTACTCTATCTAGTACCCTTCTGCCGAGTTCCTGTATATGACACAGATGTGGATACCCTAGATGGGACAGATATTTGAACATTTAAGATGATGTAAGATCATCAATTTTACCTGTATTTCGAAATCGTTGTTGAATGTTAACTTTTCGCTCGATTTAAAGGCCGTTTTTATAGGCACCAGAACGTTGGCATGTTTCAAAACTATTTCTTAGAGCAGCTATTTCCAAAACTCTTCAAACTATAGTGCTTTATGAGACTATTTAAGTTTTACATTATCTAACTACATATAAAGAGCACTTACTTTTGTTTTTGAAAGTCTATGATGTCATTTGTATAAAAAAAAATGTGGAGAGTCTTATCACTAATATTATCGTGGGGATCTAACCAGTTTTTGAATCAATATGTAACAGTATTTGTGGAGGTCGAGTAGACAGACTTAAACTAAATCAGACTAGAAGTCATTCTTCAAGCATGGTTAGGAAGATACTAGATATCCTGTCATAGTATTCCAAATAAATGTAACCCCTGAAAGCCAGAATAAACAGTGGCAACCACCAGAAAAGCGCATAGGCAATGACCTTTGATGAAGTCCCGGGGTTTGAATTTACCTGTTTTGGATCTCATAACGAAATTAATTAGAAAAGAGCAGAGGAGTAGTTCTGAAGAACAATTTAACTGTCTTGGATCCCGCAACGAATGGATTAGGAAATATAGCGGAGATGTGGTAAAAACATAATTTCTAGAAAGAAAGAAAAAAAAGAGATTTATTGACACACACAGGACAGAACAAAAAAAAAAATACATGAATAAAAACAACAAAGGAAACAAAATATATAAAAGAAAAACGACAAAGGGGAAAAACCAATAAAAACAATTTAGTTCTGTGCGAGGCCAAAAGGCTCCCCAGCATGTGCTGCGACATTTTTAAAATTGTCACAGCGCTGGTGACAAAGAAGATAAGGTCTCTTCTATTCTATCCACATCTGTGAACCTCTCCTCTCCGTGAACCTACGTTGTTCCAGTAGTTAGTCTGTACTCTCTTACTGCGAGAGTTTGTTGCGGAGCCGGTCCATTCGCGTGATCCAACCGACGACGTAACGCGTCCAATTGAGTTACACATTCCTGAGTTCAATGTGCTGTTAGCTTGACCCTTCAGAGTGCAGCTTGGGTACAACTGACATATTTTAGTATTTGATATACGGTATTTCAACTAGGAACAGTGGTCGAAATGGCCCTAATAAATAGGCATTGAACATTTCAACTGTGGTGAAGTCGAATGCAAGTTTTTAACGGATAAAGTTCTACTACCATTTTTTTGACCTTCACCACCCAGATACTATTCTCCTAGGTTATCAGACTTTCAGTTCTGCCATTGATATGCAAATGTTCCTCCTGTCTGCTAATAGCTTTTTTATTTTTTTACGTGGTAATATCATCAAATGAGTCCTCCCACCCAGGGCAGAACGGGAGTGACTGTCAGACTCGTACTGACTAAAATCCACGGTGTCCTTCAATAGCCCCTTACGTTCCGGGGTCACGGTAATTCGTACTGTCCTGTGACGTCTGCTAATAGCTTAACAGGCATATAAAGATATTATTCATGAACGTATTGGCCTCAGCAAACATTGCTTGACCGAGTTCAACCAATATTTCATAAATTAACAGGTTACTGACAAGATAGGTAAGGCATCAAATTAAGCGGTCATTTTTGTATTTTTGGCAGTCGGGTAAAAAATAGCACTAGCGGTTAATTCCATAAAATGGCCCGCTTTAGTTTACTGGTTTATCTTTATACTGTGACCAGGTCGATGTACAATTAGTCCTATGTGCTTCACTGCTTCGGTCCAAACAATACTTGTTTCAAAAGGCTCTTGATAACGATAGTTCTGCTACGATCTTTAGTTGTAGATATGCACGTATAGTTGTACCTATGTCAATTAGCACGTACGCAGTGTCTAGCGGAGTACTCGTATACTCGCTGCATTTTACTCTTGTCTTTAAGGTACAGGTACTTATTTCTTTGATAATGAGATAGAACAGTGCCAAAATACAATTTTTTTGTAGTTTTTTTTTATCGTCGTAAAATCATCAAATGAGTCCTCCCACCCAGGGCAGGGCGGGAGGGACTGTCAGACTTGTACTGACTAAAATCCACGGTGTCCTTCACTAGCCCTTTACGTACCGGGGTCACGGTAATGGGAAAGTCCCGCGACCCCGGCAGGCTATAGCCCTCTACAGGCCCCGTCACTATGCTGACACTCCTTGAGGCGCGCGTGTAACCCAACGCGCCGTCGACCCGGGCGTGGTCCATGATCAGGCTGCGAGTCGCCCATTACTCGCCGCCCGCACACTTTTTTGTAGTGGTACAATAATCAAATTAGTCACAATAATCTGACTTATATTGACTAAAAATTTACCCTGTTCATTGGGTGGCAATATTGATCGAACGGCGCGTAACCCATTACTCGCACACGTTGATAGGAGGGTGCAAGTTATAAACAGGGTGCAGGTTTGTTTGTCACTCATGATACAGGAGATATTCTTATACAGGCAACCGCTTCAAAAAAAAAAGATATAAAATCTTATGACGACATGGTTGGCGCGGTGGCTGAGATATTGACTACTGTGCATAGTCTCGCGAGTTTGATCCCTGCACGGACAATAATATATTTATATGACCTGCAAGTAGTTGTTCCGGGTGGTGTTTGTGAATGTGAGTTTCTATGTCTGTAAAAGCATCCACGATAGAGGAGAGATTCCTAGTGTGAGTCAACGTTTTTTTAAAAGAAAAAGAAAACCTTTTTTAAAGCTACTAAAGGTTGAGTTATTGATTTAAACAATCAGAAGTTGCTTCTAAAACGTTAACCCACATTTTCGTCTCCGTCTATACCTTTGGTAAAACATGCTAAACGGCTACCATGTAACGCAATAAGAAATACCGATATTTGCAATCCCTTCCACCTAACCTGAATTTCATACTGTACATTAATTTAAAATCATAATGGCAACACCAAAACGAGGTTACGCAACGACCTCTAGACTAAGGCATCGGTCCTACTGCTAATTTAACGCCTACCTACATTTTAGTCGCTCAAAAAACGTACGGTTAAGTGTTCCGCGTGAGTAATTGTAAACTTGGTTATTTTCCCGTATTCAATTGGGTATGAAATTCGGGCACACGACCAAGACTAAATGAAATGTCTGCGCTCATATTCAGACATATACAGGCAATCTTGTTCGGTTTCATAGTATGGATTTATTTAAACTGCTTGTAATGTACCAAATGCATTGGGTGTTTGGTTATAAGTAAAAATAATCGAGCTTCCGAATACGGGCTACATAATACTAGTAAAGAGTTTGCAACGGATTTTTCACCGGCGAAAGCTCTACAAGCACACTACTACTCTTCTTTTCTTTCAACCTTTGATTACCTTTCCATGGTGAGTGTTGTCTCTTCCAAATCTCTCTAATTTTGGTGGTCTTGTGTTAGATATATCCGCTCTCGCTAATCGCTTGCAGTAGGACGATTGCCCAAAACCGTATTAAGTGGGGCGCATTAAGTGCATACAGTTGAGTGTAATTAATTTGCCTTTTTCGTTATTGTTTTAACGAGACAAAGCCGGGTTACGTTGTGATTTTATGGTAGTTTGTTGTGGGAAAATATGGGCTTGTTCTTGACCTTGAAAGACATGGCATTGCTTAGCATTACATACTTGTAGACTATTCTTAGAACTGATAGTCTTCATTATGACGTTTTTTTTTGTAGGGGATTATCAATTGAGGTCTCTCGCTCTGGTTGGAGCAGAAGAGCTTATCAGACTCATAATGACTAAACCACGCTGTTACTTCGATTGTCCTTAGCATTCTAGGGCCACGGTGGTCTCATAGCCCTGAGTATTGTCGTTCATAGATAAACATACACTTAACGGGTGAAGTGTAGGATGATAGCCAGCCACTTCTTACCATCAGGATCCTGGGTGATTCTCCTGTAGCTTTTACTTGCACTGGCACCAATGTTATTGGTCAATATCACCGCGGAAAAATTCTTGGACACCACTCAGTAATAGCTTAAATTGCACTTGTTGTCAACTTTCCTTGGTAGAAAATACAAGAAATCAGAATATGCAAACACTTATACGGCAGTAACTCAGCAAAAAGCATTGCAAATGACTGTAGCTGTATACTATATACAGTATACATTTTTTTTGGTAAAATGATGATCATATGAGTCCTCCCACCCAGGGCAGAGCGGGAGGGACTGTCGGACTCGTACTGACTAAAATCCACGGCGTCCTTCAATAAATAAAAGGTTTTGGCCCTCTACAAGGGGGCCCCGTCACTATGCTGACACTCCTTGAGGCGCGCGAGGAAAACAACGCACCGTCAACCCGGGCATGGTCCATGGTCGGACAGCGAGTCACCCATTAATCGCCGTACGCATGCCCGATACAGTATACAGTTACAGTCATTTAACTATCGTAAAGTATACAGCTTTTAAAACAGACACAAACATTATACGTATGCTCACAACAAACAATAGCATTCATGTCACGTTCTCCCTCGTTTAATTCTCATCAGAACTAATTAAAACTCAACTTAACTAATAAATAGTAAACATGGAAGTGTGATTATTGTTTCACCACGTGCAAGTTACGAACAAGTTTCCGAAGGCCTCTCAAGTTATCTACACTTTCGCAACTGACCAGTAATTCTGGCCCACCGGGACCTATTCCGAACTACTAACTATGTATAGAGTAACAGAGATGAAGATATACATAATATATAGCCCTGTCCTCTTCTTTGAAGGGAGTAGTGATAGTTTCAGAATTGCAAAGTTGTCCTAGGTCTTTGATTCGAACGTATTATTGGAGATTTATTTAAATCTAGGTTTTCTTGCTCACGAAAACAGAAAATCTTTGCTTTGTTAAGTTTTTCCGCTAAATGTGATGAAATAGTTTTAATTTAAATAAATAAAATTAGGCGTGATTGATGTTTAGAGCCCACTTGCACCACACATCACTAAACGGCTTTAGCGCTAAACTGCCTTAGAATATCACTGTATCCCTGTCAAATTGTTTGAAGTTGACAGAGACAGAACGATGTTTAAATCAGTTTAGCGCTAAACCTTTTAGTGGTTTGTGGTGCAAGTGGGCCTTAATTCACCATAGTTCCTTATACTATGAACGAAAAAAGTTCTAATTTATTCTAGACAAGCGATGCGCCCTCGCTTCCTAGAGTCGAGTTTTGATGAAAGAATAATCAAAATCGGTTGAGTAGTTCCATTACTTACTCCAAATAAACGGCGGTTTCTCCCTGCTTTCAATTTATCATAAGACATATATAGGTATGTTATAGCTTTGCATTGAGGCCTTTCAGCGCTGTTATTTCTTAGTTACAAGATTATTACGCCGGAACCTGCTGCATCGGCCAACTGTTTTAAAAGCCATCTAAAAGTCTAAAACGGCCACTTGAATAGAATGAAAATGACACTTGAATAAAGAAAATGCGATTAAAACTACTATATTCCATACTCAATATTGGATTCGTTGGCACGTTTGGCGAAGTAGCTGAGCAATTGGACTGCTGCGCTGTGTGTCGCGGTTTCCCGCACGGGACAAATATTTGTATGATCTGCAAGTAGTTGTTTCGGGTCTGGGTGTTTGTGTATGTGAGTTTCTATGTTTGTAAACGCAACCACGATACAGGAGAAATTCCTAGTGTGGGGTTACGTTTTTTTTTTAAAACAAATTATAACTATGGACGAATCTGCTCTACCCAGCAGACCACTGCTGGACATCTCCATCTCTGGGCGTCTCCAATCGCACGCCATTTCACTCGATCACAGATCTCCTCAGCCCACTGCCACTTTTATTTATTTTGGTTTTAGTACTTAATTTTGCGTTTAATTAATTCTAAATTATAATCAAGAATTTATATCAAGTAAATTGCATTACATTAAATCCAATAAACCCTTTACTTTCATCATACCAAAAGTTTACTTCGAAATTACGAAATGCAATAAGAGCTTGCACAATTACTAATTCCTTTGGCTCACATGTTAACTCAGTTTACATTATGCTAAATTGATATTTAGTAAATAGTATCCCTTTAGAACTTTAGTACTTAACGAAACTAAATTATTCCTAAGCGATTTTGTTAACATAAGTTCGTATTCGAGTTTCAAATTAATGTTAAAAACTTATGTCTCATGCGGTTTGATACTCTTGATTAAGGTTCAAAGACTTTGAACACAAGTGCATGAAGTTTGTGTTAGAACATTAGAATGTTTTACTGCTTTGAAATTTATATAATTGCTTTGAACGAGCTTTGCGATACGGTTTAGCTTTTAGGTCTAACTAAATAGTTGTTATTGTACAAATGCAAAAAGGCAATTATACAAAAAAAAAAAAAAAATGCGGAGTTCGTTTAAAGTACGATGTTAACTACAGCAATTGTTATCACAGAACAACAGTTTTTATTACTCTGAGATTGTTATCTACCAATTAAATCTACAAATAAAATAAGTATCCCATGTAATATTTTAACCAGCCCGTCCTCAAGGGTACTATGTGTTCAAGCGAGATAAAAGTATGTGTATTTTCAGAATATCAGCTAACTTTCAGCGATTTTTTTCAATCTGTCCTTTGAGAGTAATAAACATACGTTTAATTTTGTGAAATTATTTCGGATGAATTTAATACGGAAGAGTTAAATGCTGAATTTTACATATTACCAACCTATGTAAAATGAGAGTTTTGTTTTAAGCCGTATTAAATATTGATATTATATGTGTATTGCTATTTGGTTTAAATGTAATTTTCAGAGTACCTTTTTGGTATTTCTTCTAATAATTTATTATATCAGTTACATATCGCTGATTTTTTGGCATTCGCTGTGTATGCAAATACAGTGCCACCTAGTGTCCACATCATTTCGGCACGAAATATCTGTCAATGTCCAATGTAGCAGTTTTATGCCTTTGTCAAACAGACCGGCGAAAGCGAAGCGACACCGAACCGAAGAGAGACGTCAGCGAGACGTCAGTCCGATAGTTCTGTCACGCTATCGGATCGCTTTCGCGTTTCTATGTGACTGGATTCAAACAATTTCATACATTACAAATAAAAACGTCACGCTTCGCATTCGCCACGCCAGTCTGTTTGACAAAGGCTTTAGTTTTGGTCAAAATCGGCCTTGAGACTCCTTCCATTGTTGAAAAATTCATGTAAACAGATGTCTGTATACTGTTTAACTGATATAACGTAAGTATAATTTCAGTTATAATACATAAACAACAATTAAAACATTAGGAACAATACAAAGCGGGAACAATTACGTCGGAACGTCGGGAAACTCGAGACCGGCGCGTGCGCAGCGGCCCGTGAAAACTGAAAGTGTTTGTTATCAAATGATTTTCTAATGCACTAACTAACGTAATATGTTATGTTCATTATGTTTTTATTGGAAGTAATTCAATTAGTTTTTTTGTTTGTATAGAATGTTAATGTTCTTCTTAAGAGCCACGTGTGTAATAGCATCTTCGGTCAATACATAGTAATATATTTATTAATACTCGACTGGCTATTAATGATCGAAGAGTTGGATGATAGAAAATAAAGTGTAATAATTGCAACAGGTGACGCGGGAGACGCCTACATCATCGGACGTCGCGAGGCGATTACTGGGTGGGGAGTATTGGGTGATTAGCCGTCAGATCATGGACCGTGCCCGGGTTGACGGCGCGCCATAAAGAGCTGTCAGCAACCTGACGGAGGCATTTAGGGCCAAAGCTTGTCGCGGTTGCGAGACTCTCTTATCACGTAACCGTGGCCTCGGAACGCAAAGAGCTATTGAAGGAATATCATGGACTTTAGTCAGTATGACTCTGATGGTTCCTCCCGCTCTGGCCGGGAGGACGAACGGAATGTTAATGCCACGTGAAAAAAACCTTTTGTGGGAAATTCTCTGATTGGAAATTCTTAGCTCATTCATTTACTGATTTTGTTATTCACATAGTTATGAAATACAAAATTTAAACTATTAATAGTTTAAATTTTGTATAATTAATACAAAATTTAAACTATTAATAGTTTAAATTTTGTATTTCATATATTCGTCGACTGACTTGGGTTAATCTGATTACGAATAACTTTGCTAAGCATCAGGTGCATCCGGGGTCGCGGGACTCACGCAATTACCGTGACCCCGGAACGTAAAGGGCTATTGAAGGACACCGTGGATTTTAGTCAGTACGAGTCTGACGGTCCCTCCCGCTCTGCCCTGGGTTGGAGGACTCAATTGATGATTTAACCACGATAAAAAAAAGCAATAGGTGCATTATGTAGTAACGAAACGCAAAACAACAAAAACTAAAATAAATGTATCAATGGACATAATTTACAACTAATTGTCTATTTAAAGTCAATAAAACATTAATAAACATTATTACAAAGGAGTTAACGTGTAGTATTTGTCAGGATATTTCGCAAGTCACCGAGCATTATGTTCATCGACTCTTGCGCAAAGGTTAACGATAGCCTTTGATAAAGATTTACGAGTATTTTCTACTCATTACTTGATTATGATTATACATCAAACGGGTGTACTTTGGTTTGGTTTTTGCAATAGGATTCTTGTTTTGAGTTCTGAGCTCATTAATGTGTCAATTCGTGGTCATACTCTAAAAATTAATAATCTTTCTGTCCTGTATGTAATGTGGTATGTCCTGTGACTAGAAGCACAAAATTACTGCCTATGTTACGGTACCACCTCTATGATAAATGAAATAAGGATGAACGAAAAAATAACCTCTAAGCCTTCTGGCGAGATTTATATAATTTTTTTTACTGAGTTCCTCTGAAATTAAATTCACTCACATTAATATAATTTCTGTGTCGTGGATGCTTCTAGATCATACAAATATTTGTATCATCTTAGCCAATTCGCCAACCGTGCCGTCGAATCTTTTGCTAAGAATTGAGACAATATTATAAGTAGTCAAAAAAATTTATTAGTCCAAAAAATTGATTATCAAAAAAGATTATCTAATCTTTTTTTCTTGTATTTTCTTAGTTGCATAAACCAAAATTGATTAGGATACAACGCTTCTAAAATCACAAAACATAATTGAACAGGCGTTATGACGTCACAAGCTCCCACTCTCGAATTTCGAAGCGTTTTATCTCTGCCAATATTGATTGATTTAAAAGCAAAATAAAAAATCTTGAGCATTATTCTTCAAACTAACGGACTAAACAGATTTTCAAATTATTTATGCAGTAAAATACCCTATTGTCTGTGCCTTTGCAGGATCGTAAGCGTGATTTTATGTTCACTGAGACAAACTGTATCAAACAGAACGGTGTAGCCTTTTATAAAATTCATACAAACAATCAAAACAAACCTCTGCAATATTCATCCGCTATGTTCGCTATCCCATGCATTAGATTCGGCCGACACTCCGATCCCGCATTCATATTGACGGCTTTTACAGATAGAATAAACAATTTTCTGTCTTAATCCAATAAAAGTTTTTATTTTGTGCACCAAAAAGTCAATCACAAAGCGGAATATGTGAAGGTACGAGCATAGAGTAGTACAGCCACGTACATATGTATGTTTACAAATAATAAATAGCAGTTTTTTGATGAAACTTTCAATAGTAGCAGCCTATGGATCCTAAGGTTCCCACTGATGGCACACTACCAGTGTCAGCTTCCAGTCTAACCAGATGCAGCTGTATACCAGTATAATACGTGAAGAGACGTTTAACTTAAGAAGCCCCTTGGTAAAACTGGTTGTCATAATTTTGGGCCACCTTTAAAGACTGTCACAGATTTACAAATGAC
This sequence comes from Agrotis puta, assembly GCA_943136025.2. Taxonomy (NCBI): domain Eukaryota; kingdom Metazoa; phylum Arthropoda; class Insecta; order Lepidoptera; family Noctuidae; genus Agrotis; species Agrotis puta. Next base: position 3,264,069 of record OW964176.2, on the reverse strand, counting down.
AGCCAAGATAGGTCGCTTAAAATGTTTTCCGAGTCACGAAGAAATCTATGTTCGTATGTGGTGAATGGTCATCCACCTAGAAAAGCGCGACCCCGTGTAACTGTTTTACTATTTATTATGTTCGATACTTTGGTTCTTCTTACTAAATATTGCACAACAGGCTATTTGTAACCTGCGATGACGGTCAAGCGATCTCAATGGCGGTGGTATGCTTCATCAGGTCTGCCTAGCTAGCGACACTGTGCTCCGTCGGTGCGAATGGTTCTGGATGAGCTCCCTCCATCTTTGGTCTCATATTTTCTTTTGAGCTAGTTTGATGGAAAGAGCAAAGCTATTTCAAATAAATAAAAATAAGAAATTGTGTCCGTGATTGTACATGGTCTAGTCATACCGGTTTTCAACAGGCCATCAGAAAAATGCTTTTATCGACAACGTAATTCCGTTGATGTGTTCTGAATATCGCTGAATATTACTGTAGCACGGGCGATATTATTTACTGAACATGATGTTAAGAAAAAGGGTTGATGGAAATCTCTTTTGTGTTTTAATTGGTGCAAAGGTTTAATTTTTACTAAAGGTCGTCCAATGGCCAATACTTATTTTTTTTAAAGTTTTGACAATTATCGTTATTCTTGTCAAAGACCATTTCAGTGCTTTAATCGATGTTGGACTTCAGTACATTTGACCACACAGTGTGTTTCAATAGGTTAATCCCATGGTAGTGTTTGTAATATATTTATTTCAAAAGAGTAACCATGGAGTTTCTTGCCGGTTCTTCAACATGGACCAACCCGAACCGATCACCTGTTTGTTGATGTTTTATAAGTGGCTTGAGGCTACTTATAAAACATAATTATTTAAAATAAAAAAAAATGGTTTTATTTTTGAAAGTTGTTGTTTTTTATTTATTTTATAAATTTATAAAGCATGTCATAAAAAAACGCTTTCTAAACTCCTTTTCCACATAAACTCTATGCCACATACCACTTCGTTCGCATATTTTTGTTAAAGTCAAAACAAAGTTTTCCCTTGGCATATTAATATTTCGATGAAAAATAATTTTCTTTATTTAGCTTAAGATTGAGGATATTTTTGAATAATTTTCTATAAAGCGCACTTCATTTTAGCAATCCATAGAAATTCATAGGTTAGGTGATGTTGCTCGCGGATTTCACAAATAAAGTGACATGGCTAGTTATGTCATATGCTATTGAGATTGTTTTACGAATTAAGTATGGCTAGTTTTTATGATTGAGTAAATAGACATTTATGTGTTTATTTATTTACAATATAGTCAAACTCCGGAATCAAAAGGTGAAAGTGGAAAATCTGTTCATTCATTATGTTTCGTAATCAAACAATAAGTTGAGAACATAACTTCATGTTCAAGTGATGTTTGTTTAATACTCCTGTTTCAATGTTTTATTAATCCAGCGAGTTATTAAATCGTTATTCGAAAATACTATATTACTTTTACTATTGCTGTTATTCGAATTGTAACAATTTTATGCATGAAGAATTGCACGTGAGCACGATATAATATATTATAACGTGATGGAAGTATATTTAATTTTAAACAAGTTATTTATTTTTCATGAAAAATATGTGTTAATTTTTGATTTTCTTTCGATAAAATGATGATTCAAAATATTTTCAGGAGTTATGTGATGACATCGTGATCTAATAAAATCATTTATCTACTCTTTTAATGAGATTTTAAGTTTTTTCATAATATAAATTCTACTGCTATATGTGTTTTAAATTAAGACGTTTTAAGGGGTTCCGTACCGAAAGGGTTCTAACATGATCCTATTACAATGGTTCCGCTGTCTGTCTGTCCGTCCGTCTGTCACTTCATGTCATTTCCTGTGTGTCATTTCAAGTGTGCATCTATTTTTGTTTTGTGTAGACTATACATGAAGATCATGCTATCGCGAAACCGTGCCTAAAAGCTATTAAATATATAATACAGATAATAAAACTACAAAATAAAGATCGATGGGGCAGCGGGTGTGGATCGCGGAACCTTCTGTAAAGGTTATCGTGACCACGGAACGCAAAGGGCTATTGAAGAAACAGGGTGAAATATTATTCAGTAAAAGTTTGAATTACACTTCAGCTTCACCAAGGTAGGGTAAAATGAGTCCTTCATCTAAAAAAACTGGCAGTGAGTGGGATGTAACTAACCTAATACGACCCCATTTATACGTGTTACACTTGCACATTGCCATCCAAAATACATAACAGAAGTCAGAAACTCATTCAAGCAACTTCTAGAACATGTCACCTCGTACCAAACATGTTATACACAGCGACCGCCAATCAAATTCGCAACACAAACAAGTTTATTTGACAACTCTGGTCGTTCAACTGTTTCATAAAGTTTACCCTACCACGGGCCGCCACTGCTTTTTAGTGGGGCGACCACCTATGCACCTTACTTCATTTACTTACACTGTAAGAGCTACACTCGCGTTCAGTTAATACATTTTACTTGTCAGTTTTATTTTTTGTCAAAATGTGCGGGGAAATGGGTAAAGCGGTGCTGAGAGCGCTTACGGGAGCGCTACTATGTGGGCTCGTGTCTGATGCCGCTTATTTACAAGTAAGTGTACTTAATTCTGTATCATAAGTTCCTTTCGTTTTTTTTGCAAGTGAGTGTAATACTTGTATTAAAGTTCCTTTTTACCCTGCGTTGCAGTATTTTTGCTAACAAGTGTACTTCATACTTGTGACATCATGACCTTTATTGTGCGGTAATTGGATGATAGTGAGCGTGGGAAAGTTTTTTTTTGTTAAGAGCGAAGGTCGTTTGTTCGTCAAGTGCATTATGGTACGAGGGTTTGATTCCCGCTTTGATACCTATTGTTATTACATGATTATATCAGTGGTTTATGGATAGGTATTGTAATGGCTTACGATCGGCTTTGGTTATTTGGGACTGAGCTTTACGTGGCAATACAATACACTTAGTAATTAGGCTTCTAGTCATAAATGTTCAAGGACGTATATAACTTCGATATGATCGATAAATTGTTCGACCAATTTTGGAACAATTTTTAATACTTATATTTTTTTTTTGCATATATAGTTCCTGAAGTTTATGGGGGTGACCTTTTCCAGCAGTGGGACAATATAGGTTAATAAAAAAATAGTTCCTATTCTAGATGATTCTTAAAGTTGGAATTATAGTAGGCTATAGACAGCTCTGTTATCCTTATCCAAAAAAGACAAGACAAAAGTCTATAGAAAAAACAATTTCTGTAAATATAATAATATTTGATTTAAACTGTCCTGGGGTTATTAATTCAGCGATTAACAGACAAAACGTCCTAAAGCACCACGTGTGCCCCCAAAGACAGCGATTACGACACATTGTGACGCAAACAAATATTATTACTTAGTATTTGAGACCAAACATCTGGCAGAGTCAATAGTATATTGTTTGTTAAGGCCCTACTGGCTGGATCCTGATTGTTTTTCGGACATTTCTCCTATTTTTCGGTAGACGTTTTGTTATTTTCTTGTTACGAACAGGTTGATGAGGTGATTCTGGGTATTTATAACGTTTGTGAAACGGAATAGAAAAACTGAGGGGCTAACACTAATGCGTGATTTAAACGTAAAGTAAATAAAAAGTGGTTAATTTCTTTGAGGAGAACTGATTGTTTTGCTTAAATGCTAAAAGATACTTGTCTCTTCGATTAAAAAAATGGGTATTTAGTTTACTTTTGAGCCAACAAAACCTTGCATATCTTGGAACAGCAACATAATAAATTCAAAGTAGTAGTCACTTAATTATTATATGAATATTCCATTATTATTTTTTTAAACTTAAAATTTACATTTTTATTATTTTCAAAAGCGGAAATTACAAAGTCTCAGAATTTGTGCTTTTCAGAAGCCTGTTTTATTGTACGAATTCCGATTAGGCGTACAATAATTAATTAAATCGTTGTTCGACTTAAGTCCTTCGCTTTACCAAGAAATTATCGCGTCAAAGCAAGGTTTAACAAAATATAATTTCACAATATTTCATATTAACATACAAATGGGATCGAAATAACGTTCCAAACTTCCAAATAACTGCATAGTTCAAAAGGGAATTTAGTTACAAATGTTTAAAGTATAGATATTACAATAAAAGGGTGGACCTTACAATATCTAGTTGCTATTACTCGGGCCCTCATAAGGGAACACTAACTTTTGCAATTTTCCTTTCAACTGAGTTCCCGGGAGGCCTTCAAAGGCGAATTACTGTTGGTTAAATTTACTCTCATTTTCGTCGGCGTGTCTGAGGAAAGTCTGTTTTTTAGTTTTATTTCTTTGATCAAGCATCTCAAAGTGGAAATTGTTTGTAACTCCGTCCGGTCGAAGAATTGTTATTCAGAAGTAATTTTGAAAATTCGCACCTTCTAGTGCTTCTATTTTTTTTTGCTTAGGAGGTTTATTAAGTTTTGGATAAGTAATTACAGTTATTGTGCCATTTAATACTTTGTCAAAGGACGGCTGGAATCGTCCTCTGAAACTTCAGTTAGCTAAGTAATGTCAATTTGTGTTTAACTCACTACAACTGGCAACATAAAATAAGTCTCTTTGTAGGTGTCGAACGTAAATTAGTTTCTAGACTTTCATTAAAGTTTTTATCACTTTTAGGTTTTAAATAAAAAACTTCTATTTGGTTCAATTTTTCAGTTTGAAGTACCCGAATAAGTCTGTAATATTGTACATGAACCTGATAATGTTGTGGGGAAAAAATTGGTTTTCGTGTCAGATTATTTTATTAACTACGATGGATTCAGCAGGACCATTTTGTCCCAAGAATATGTAGGGGTCTCGAACCTAAATGATGTATTAACGAAACATATTTTTTATCATAAAATAATAGTAATGTTGTAAATCTGCACAAATAATTGAAATTACGCTATCTTTGAGAACACAGTAGTCAAATTAATCATATAAGATATTGCTTGTCGTACAATAATGTAATTGTAAAGAAAAACTGCTTTCTTTGAGAAAAAAAACAGTTTTTTCGTTTTTTTAAGGAACTCACTATAAGAGAGATATCAACTCTTAAGTCTGTGATAATGCATAGATAAAAAAAATACTTTCCAAATGTTTTATAAACACTCCATGTATTTATTGTACTCTGTAAAATATTGGACATAAAGCTAGAATAAAGTTTCTTTAACAACGGCATCCCAAAGAATGGATTAAAATCTGATATTAGAATTCATAGTAAGTAATAAAATCTTTAAGATGAAAGTTCTTTAGTCACAAGTTTGAAATTAAACTCTGGATGGAGAGCACGTTTTAAAATGTCTGAATAAGTCATAAAAAAATAGCGAAGTCTCCCAGCTCAACTCCTAGGGGAGTCGGCAGCCGTCAAAAAATGAAATCACTTTTATAATTGTAACATTTTTTTATTCACCCATTTCATTTCTTTGATATACTTTTTAATAATGTTGTTCTGAATCTATGTTGGTGTATTTCATTTTAATGTGACTTTTTGAAGTTGAAATGTGGAGTTTCTTTAAGTGGAGCGTAGGGATTGATGCTTTTTGAGATGCTCGTAATTACTAATGTTGGCAGCAATTCCATTGTGGCTGTTGAAAAGACCATCTATAGTGGTGGATTACACAGAAGAAAGAGAACACACTCAATATATTTAAACTGAGTTCAAGAGTTGTTAGTGGTACAGGCAGTTGCGTAGTGGCTGTGGGATCGACTATTGCGCTGCGTATCGACCTTCGATCAATAACAGTAAGGTTTAATTCCGCGTGTTCCATGAACAACTAAACTTTGTAAACACAGCCATAGCATATTAGAAATTCTTGGTGAAGGGACCGCATTAAGAAAAGCATAATTGTTACGCAATAATTACACTGACGACTCTTGAACGTGGTTGACATGCTCTAATCATGTAAAGATTCTTTGGTGGAATTCGCCCGAAATACATATTTAAGAGTATTTTATTAATGAGTTTATCGCCAAGGTTTATTATATTATCCTGTTTTAAAGATTTATTTAGTCAAGATAAATTAATTAACTTAGAAGTTCAGGTACTTACCTTAAATCTAATATCAGTATAACGTACTTCACGCTAACGAAATTAAGCATTAGGCCGCGTCTGCACAGACAGGAAGCTCGGATACAAGGTGGCTCTGACGTTGGTTTGCGTGGTGCAAAATAGCTCTAAAACTGCTACACACAAAAACTAAAACTTCTTAAACATACTGTCAAATCATGCGGAGTTTTATATACCGCATAAAAAAAACAGTACGTTTAGATTTATTTTTAAGAATCATGGGTATTACCAAAATTTGATGTACTTTTCAGTAAAGTTAAAGGAAAATATATACCAGCCAAAGTTCACGAGGTGGCATACCGTACAGGTTCCTTTTAAAAACTGATGCAATTAATATCTCATCTTTTATTTTCGCCTAAAATGCCTCACGCCTGTTGACAAAAAACCAATACGTTTGTTTACTTCGATATACGCTAAGCTACTAGCTAGGCACCGAGTGCGCAATGCCGGCTGCATTCATTCGCAAATATTTTTAAACATTCACTAGGTTAGTTACTAGGCTCTACACGCTAAGCATGTTGTCTGTCTATGCAGATGTAGCCTAAAGTAATTAACATCATTAGTCGTTATACCAAAAATCTGCCTTCTAGCGAACTAATTAGACCTAGAGGACTTTATTATATTAAAGAAGACTGTTATTAAAGTCTTTGTTAGAGCCTTGTACTAAGACTTAATAGCTCAAACGAAAATGACGCAGTTACGACTTAATTTCTGTCTAATACCAGAATTTGTTGCCTAGGAAATGCTTGGCTTCTAAGCATTGCAAAATGTTAAAGCGAGAGGCAGCTTGCCCTAAATTGTAACCTTTCTCTTAAAGGAATATTAAATAACCGTTTATTTAATTTCCTAGTTCTATGAACGCTGCAACATTTGATTTACGAGGTTTATTTATCTAATGTTAGGACATTTTAGTAAACACAATTTTTTCTGTAATATCGAATTCGTGGTTGCGGGACTTACGAATTACCGTGACCCCGGTACGTAAAGGGCTATTGAAGGACACCGTGGATTTTAGTCAGTCAAGTTTGACAGTCCCTCCCGCCCTGCCCTGGGTGGGAGGACTCATTTGATGACTTTACCACGCTAAAAAAATATCGAAGGCGTGGAATTCAGTTTAATGATGCTCGCTGCTGGGAAACAGGTCCTTCTCTTCGTGATACCTAATGGGCCATAATATATACAGTTGGAGGAGAGTATCCATTCCCTCTTACGGATAATAGTTGTATCCATCAGTGATAGGAGAGCCATTTTTAAATTAGCCTACACCATGCCACAGCTGGGCTAAGGCCTTTCTGCAGCTGTTCTCCTGCACCAGCACGCGTAGCATGACCAATTCTATCTCTATTCTACCAAGAAAAGACAACGTTATTTTATAGTTATTTGTATACAAATCGACTGTTTTTTTACACAAGTATGACACTATTAGTACACAATTGGAGAATACTAACATTAATTTTTAATATTTTAAACATTTCCATGCTTAAAACGGCAAAAATCTTTCTACGTTCTGTCATTTTGTCTTTTCTTCCGTCGACAAAATCTGTTTCTACGGCGCCATGCTACGCGTGCAGGGCAAGCTGTTTTATTTGTAAGATTGCCCAAGACTAGTTATGTCGTTGATGCGTTTGCAAACATTAAAATCACATACACAAACACCCAGACTCGGAACAACTACTAGAAGATCATACAAATATTTCTCCTTGCGGTAATCAATCCCGTGACACGTAGTGTAGTTCTCAATCACCCGGCAAATTCATGCAAATGAATAAGTAAACCACATTTTATGGAAAGCATCGTACTATTTTTAACAAAGTCCAGAAAATCTAGTAAAGGGCCAGAAGTACCACCATACCGTCCTTTAACAGCAAAAAAAAACAACCCTTTTAACAATAAAATTTTCTTCGCACAAAAAAACATTACCGACTTTTTTACTCCCTTCATTACAGTTAATTAACATAGTACACATACTATTAAGCTACGCAATAAAAATAAAAACAATGTCTGCTTCACAAATGGGGCTATTTAGCCGGCCTATTTAGCCGGCTATTTATTCTTTTAGTGTACAAGGGCAATAATATGGCGATCAGATAAGGGTACCCTCTACAGGACCTTATTCGTTATGGCTGTGTGAAAATACTTACGAGGGATTTTTATGTGGTTTAGTAATGTGGAGTAACATTTGTGATCTTGGTTATCTAAGGGTTTAATTGGTAAGTGATATGTTGGTTTAGAAAGATAGAAATAAAGAAAGAAAATACTTTTTATTTATCCAGGGTCATGCATGCAAAATAAAACAAAAAAAAAATACATAGAAGTTATAGCTAAAAACAGAGAAATTAATAACCAATGAAATCTAAACATCTATACATATAATAAATCTGTAGAAGGGTCAATTCTGTACATTGTAAATATTGAAAAAATAAAAAGCGGGGGGTGTTGCTGGATCGATACCAAACCCAAATAAGTGATTAAAAAATTTTTGTCTGTCTGTCTGTATATGCAGGCATCACGTGAAAACTAACGGTTCGATTTCGATGAAACTTGGTATAATTATACCTTATTATCCTGGGCATAAAATGGGATACTTTTTATCCTGGAAAAATACGCAGAAAAGAAAAATATTTTTCATTTTTATTCATAGACGTTGTTCTGTAGAACCGCGAACACACGTTGCATTACCCGCAGTGGATTCAGCGCCGTAATATTTATAAGATGTCATTGTCAGAGTCACTCATAATGGAGAAATAAACCATCCATGCGAAGACCGACATCCGAGCGGACGGAGTCGCGGGCGGAAGCTAGTAAATAATAAACAAATAATAAAATCGACAGCTGTATACCATGACTGTGAAAAGAAAGGCGACCACTCAGCATAATGCTATGGGGGACCCCCAGCACAGCGCTGGTTTTCAGTGGTCACCCGACGAAGAAGAAGAGAAAGAAAAGAAAAAACAGTTAAGTTTTCTAGTTTAGTGACTGCAAGTGGGAATTGTCAGTGTTCAGCATGGAGGCCGGTTCTGAAGGCCGGTTCAAGTGAAGTTTGGGTTCGTGCCCGGTTAATGGCAATAGCCTATTATGGTTAGCGCAGTGGCTCAGCGATCAACGGCTGCTTAGCATGGCACGGTTTCGATCCCTGCACGGAACAAATATTTGTATGACCTACAAGTACTCGTTCCGGGTTTGGGTGTTTGTGTATGTGAGTTTCTATCTTTGTAAACGCACCCACGGCACAGGACGTTTTTCATAAAAAAATATTATCGAATTTGCCTATTCCGGTTTTAAATATGTTCAATCAGACACAGCCGTCAAAGAAATGTGTGCTTTATCCATCCATGTGCTTTATCAGAAGTGATACAAGTACTACAATACCTAAAAACAACCTTTTTAAACTATGATGTTGGCAAAACTCAGATACATATTTATCTGCAATTTTCCTGTTAGGTCTCTAATTTTAGCAGAACGACACTTCAAATTACTAAAACCTAGTTCATTCAAGCAAGTCGGTTGCAGTTTCGGTGCTACTGCGCAACGCCGGGCGTCCGTGACAGGACGGCGCATGCGTGCGATCCCCTCTCACTCGCCAAGCGGCGCGGGCGCAGTACTGTGGCGAAATTGTCGCAGTTCTACCTAGATTATGATTTATTTGAAGTCGGTAGTGATAATTGTTAGGTATTTGGTTGATCGTGTGATAGAAGGTAATTGATGTTGATTTTTAATTGGTTTGGTTATGATTATGATCTAATTGGCGGTTGTTGCGTTGAATGATTTCAATGTAATGACGACTAGTTGGCTCAGTAGCTGAGAGATTGTCTGCTGTATGCTGCACTGCGTGGCGCGGTTTAATTCGGAACGGAACAAATATTTGAATGATCAGGTAGTTACTCTTAGTTTTGGTGTTCGTATAATGTGAGTTGAAATATTTTTAAAAGCGCCCACGGTATTTTTTTTTACGTGGTTAAATCATCAAATGAGTTCTCCCACCCAGGGCAGAGCGGGAGGGACTGTCAGACTCGTACTAACTAAAATTCACGGTGTCCTTCAATAGCCCTATACGTTCCGGCGTCACGGTAATTCGTACAGTCCCGCGACCTCGGCAGGCTTTGCTTGCTTTGCCCCGTCATTTTGCTGACACTCTTTGTGGCGCGCGCGGCACCCATGATATAGAACAAATTCCTAGGGCTGGGAAAAGTTTAAATGTTAGGATAGATATAGGACACTTATTATCCGAGTTTTACTTTCCTTGGGATAATTTCCGAATTCCATGCGACAGAATTCACAGGTGGACCTCTCAGTATTAAAACTTTCAACAAATTATCTTTAACTTTGTTTTTTTTTAAGCGCAATGTTTTAAAATCTCTGTAGAATGTGCGGATTTTAGCACTGTGTAACTAATGATTCACCGGTTATATACCTGCCTGTACATACTTGTCAAGTGTTTTCTTTACAATAAGTCTGAAACTCACTTCCTATTCTACCAATAATCACAAGCAAATATTAAAATAAAAAAATCTAGTTACGAAACTTTCGACGACCTCAATTACACCAACTAAGTTAACAAAACTTAATAACTCTAGTATTTACATTCGAACTCCTTATGTAAGATATGTATAACGTACACTTACATATGTATAGGTATGTCGAAAGGTGTGCGTACAAAAACTGTAACGGTGTCACGGCCGGCCATTGATACGGCTTTTGACTTATAGCCTTATGTAATGCGACATTTGTTCTTGGTAATTAATCTTGTTGAGTTGTAGAAAGTAGTAGTAATTTGGGTCTAAGGTAAAAAGGTTGAACGCAAAAATGTTCTTTATAAAGGGCATTAGAAACAGATTAGACACGGTTGGCTCAGTGGCTGAGCGATTAAATGCTGCGCTGCGTGTCTCGGGTTCGATTCCCGCACGGAGCCAATATTTGTATGATCTACAAGATGTTGTTCCGGGTCTGGGCGTTTGTGTATGTGAGTTTCTATGTTTGTAAACTCACCGACAACACAGGAGAAGTTCCTAGTGTGGGGAAATGTTTAAGAAAAAAAACATTCATTATCCTTTTAGTAGTTTTGTGTAAAAGAGTTATAAACAGCCAAACATCTAATTAAACACCTCTGCTTAACATTTCGGGGTTAATAGGCGTGATATTATACAATGCGCTGATACTAAAATGTGTTCACGGTTGTTGATAATTTGGGCCAATATTGTTTGATCAGTATTATGCGTTGGAGGAACTTTCTGACCATCTCTTTGATAGTGGGTAAATGGTTCGTTTTAAATTAACAGTTTTCAACAATATTCCTTTTTGCTGAAAATTAATCGATCGAAAGCTATTTCAGTTAATGCTTACTTTTGCAGAATGCCATCTAAAGTTGACTTCACTTTGCGGTTTCAAATCAAAGCTAATTACTGAATTCCGCGAAACTCCAATGATTTTGGAGAAGCCATTTCACATTTGTTCCCCCAAATTGCAAATCAAAACAATTTCTAGGAAATCGAAATAGTCCATCAGTGTTCGGTAATCATCAAATAATTTCGGGTGGAGTTATTTACTTTATACTAGTGTGTTTGCTTTCAAAATCGTCTGTGCTTTTACATTTAAATGAACATCGCAGAATAGAACGATAGTATAATAATATAATATTTCACAACTATCATACAACGCTATCTAGTCCCAAGCTAAGCAGAGCTTGTGTTATGGGTACTAGACAACTGATAAGCATACTTATATATTTCTAAATACATACATATATTAGCCTCTAAAGTTTCTACAATTGGTTTACAAGCCTCTGATAAGTAATAAAATCATGCTGATCCATTGCGGGATGTCAATTTTTGATTTTAGGAACAGTCCATTTAATCTCGATATTAAGCACAAACCAGTCACATTCTTCCAAAACACAGCAAGTTTTAAAAGCCAGAATCATTAGTCACAAACAGTAGGAAAGGATTTAAGCAATGAAGCTTGGTAGTACCGGATATTGAATTTATCTATCTTGGATCTCACTACGAAAGAAGTAAGAGAACAGTAAAAACTGAAGGCGGCGAAATATTTTCACGTTCTAACCCCTTTTATCATTTGTTGCAGCAATATGACCCATATGAGACTCACTACGAGCAAGCCGTGGTCCGTCCCAAGCCACTCCGGGAGCACGAGAAGCCACAGGACCTGCGCAACGTCCCCGGAACCCCAGGAGTCGACTTTCCGATATACCATAGCGTGCCAGAAACCAGCTTCTCATGCCACCATGTGCCAGTGAGACCTGGCATGTATGCCAATGTGGAGACCGGGTGCCAGGTAAACTTCTTTTTCAAAATGTATTGAGTGAAAAAGGATCGTTTTCAGTATCTGTGAAAAGTGTGTTGCATTGAAGTATCTGTTGATTGGTGTAGCAGAAATCAAAATTTGCATCATATCTAAGCTACTCTGTAGACTATGTGGAATTCACTTCTCGGACATGCCCGCGGGCAAGTCTGCAGACATGCAAAATTTTCTAGTGTAAGACCATCTCAGTCAGTCTGGCAGACTTGACCGTTAGTGCTCGCGCGATATGATTTTGTCTGCACAGGCACATGAGAGTCATAAAAACTAAATCAATGGCATTAACGGCACGGTTGGTGCAGAGCTAAGTAATCAGATTGCTATGCTGCGTCTCGCGGGTTAATTCCCGCATGGAGCAAATATTTGTTTCATCTACAAATAGTTGTTCCGGGTCTGGGCGTTTGTCTAGAGTTTATATATTATGTTTGTAAAACGCACCCACGACACAGGAGAAATTACTAGTGTGGGGCAAAAAATGTAGAGCGGTTGAGAGACGGAGACAACAAACTGATGAGTTTGTGTAGTGTATTCTGGCGACAGACATGCCCGTACAAACTGCCCGCGGGCATGTCCGTGAAGTGATTTCGTCGCTTTATCCGTGATATCATGGGGTTTGCATTATTGTTGAAATACGGAAACTCAAAATCCATCATTAATATTCCATTTTATGTTTTACTGATAATGATCGAGTCAGTTTAAAAACTTTGACTATGTCTCAGACAGAAGGAATTTTGCTTAAACTAAATTCAGAAATGATTAAATTAAGACAACAATTTAGAGAAAATTGTTCAAACATCCGAATTTCGCTGCCAAAGTAGTGTATCCACAACAGTTCCAGGAATTAGTTCAAAACTCAAAGTTATCTAAAACACAAGCAAGTTGTTGTTCTCATAACAAATCACGAGGATCAAACTTTTCGACGAATTCCGAATAACCCCGAAATTGTTGTTCAATCTCAATCCAGATCACGTTTTATTTTGTGTTTGACGTTTCTGATTGGACATTTTAAATACTCGGATAGGCATAATCGTTCGTTAATTGTTTATAGGCAAAGTTCCAACCGAAAATATCAACCGAGATAGATCATTACCATAAGAACCGTCTTACTACGAGAAAGATAAACATCTGTTTAACACTTGTCTAAAAAAACTGTCAACGTCAAAACGACATTTCACGTTGATATAGGGTCATTTTGTAGTTACTTTCAATTCGTAACAGACAAAATCATTAATGCCTTTGTCAAACAGGCAGGTGAAAGCGAAGCGTTTCCAAAGCGATACCGAAACGAAACGAGACGTCAGTCCGATAGTTCTGTCACGCTATCGGATCGCTTTCGCTATTCTATGTGACTGGATTCAAACAATTCCATACATTACAAATAAAAACGTCACGCTTCGCATTCGCCACGCCAGTCTGTTTGACAAAGGCTTAATTGAAGTTAAAATTAACATATACTAAAATGACAACAATGAGAAATAATACACTCGGAACATCAGTCAATAAAGCTTAATTGGCGCCTGCAGGCAATGTATCGGAACAATTGATGATAGTTTGATTATGATTGTCGAGCAATAATCGCATTATATCCGACACGGTCACAAAGAGAATACACACACCATTTTCATGTCATTCTCTGATACGAAAAAAAAACAGATTTTTTAATTTATTCTTTTATGGTAGAGACTGCCTCGTTGTTCCAGTGTTCCCAATCGTGACTAATGAGCTTGAGGCTCTTAGTGTTGAGCTGGGTATTAATGTTATTGGGGTTTTCTCAGTAGGAGCCACAGAGTCTGGCTCTGTGCCCTGATTGTGGCAATAGGCTCGCCGCCATGGAAATTAAACATTACAGGCAAAATGTGGGAGTCCCTTCACCCTTTCTGGCATTAGAAGCGTTATTTTTGGTTAGTCTATTCGGAAAATGAGTCTTCCCACCCGGGTGGAGCGGTAGGGACTGTCAGACTTACTGACTAAAAATTCACCCTGTCAAGGGACAGGGAACCAAGAACGCAAATGGATACTGAAGGCAGTAGCTACTTGCGTTCCTGGTTCACGGTGCAAATGATCAGCATTTGCTGATGGAGCCGAGTTTTTTTTTTTTTAGGGTTCCGTACCTCAAAAGGAAAAAAACGGAACCCTTATAGGATCACTTTGTCGTCCGTCTGTCCGTCCGTCTGTCAAGACCCTTTTTCTCAGGAACGCGTGGAGGTATGAAGCTGAAATTTATATCAATTACTCAGGTTTACTGTCCCTTGAAGCTGTGAAAAAATCAAACTTCTAAGCCAAAGCAATCAAAAGATACAGCCGTTTATGCCGCAAATTTTCGACACTTGCAAGGGAATCAAAACCTACAGGGTGCTTCCCGTGGACTCAGAATCTTGAAATTTGGTACGAAGCAACGTCTTATAGCATAGATAAAGAAAAAATTACGAAAACCATAAATTTTTAGTTACATCACATAATATATATTTTTTAATAATTTTAAACTTACTACCCATTTCCTCATAAACGCGTAGAGGTATTAAATTGAAATTCATACCAAATACTCAGGTCTATAATACCTTTAAGCTGTAACAAAATCAAACTTCTATGTCAACGCAATCAAAAGAAACAGCAATTTAAGCTGCATATTTTGAAACTCGCAAGTACTCGCAAGGGAATCAAAACCTAAAGGGTACTTCCAGATGACCTAGAATCTTGAAATTTGGCATGAAGCAACGTTTTATAGCACACATAAAGAAAAAATTCCGAAAACCTTAAATTTTCGTAATGAACGAACTTTGTAAACCTTGCAGGTTTGTACGGAACCCTCGGTGCGCGAGTCCGACTCGCACTTGGCCGGTTTTTTTAAATAAAGCTCCACACTAGGAATTTCTCCTGTGTCTGCGTTTACAAACATATAAACTCACATACACAATCACCCAGACCCGAAACAACTACTTGTCATGATCATACAAATATTTGATCCATGCGGGAATCGAACCCTCGACACGCAGCACAGCAGTCCAATCGCTCAGCCACTGCGCTAACCGTGCCGTCGAATATAAAACGCGCATCACATTAATTTGAAACCTCATGATGCTTTACTGAATTCATTTAAGAGATGTTGCAGTTCCGTGCCTGTGACTGGCGATCACAAATCGCATTAAAGAATTTATTTATCATTCCGCATCGGGAATATTAAGTTAAGCTGACTGTCTGACATTATCTGTAAACCGACGATGAAATTTAATTCAATTAGAATCCAACCAAGTAGTGGTTTCGAGATCTCCTAAAATGCAGGTAGATCTCTATCTTAGAAACCACCAAACAAACGAAGCCAGAGCATGTCAGAAAGTAGGGAAATTTGATTAAAAGGTGATCATGCTTCTTGTTCAAGTACAGCATCTTCAGTTTCAACTATACGACAGTCGAGTTCCTTTGCAGTCTGAGTCAGAACTCAAAGTCAGAACCTAAATTAAGAAGTCATTGTCAGAATCTAAAGTCAGAACCTAAATTAAGAAGTCAATGTCAGAACCTAAAGTCAGTACTCAAAGTTAAAACCCAATGCAAGAAGTCAATGCCAGAAACCAAAGTTAGAAGTGAAAGTCAGACATTTACCCGATTTATCGAAGAAGCATTTGAATATATGCCATTAACCCCCCGTTTAGATGACACTAAATCTAATGATAGATGGGATAACGCAGAGATTGAAGCTCTGAATCCTGCGGATAATAGTTCAACTGATTTATGATATGGACTGGGTTATTACGAATATTGCACACTGAAGATATATTAACCTACTCGTATATGCGTGTTTATTGTAAATGAAAAAATGAAGTAGATATTTGAAGTACTGCATAATTATCTCTTTTAATTTATGGCAGTTCTTAAATAAAGCCTATCGAGGTAATTGAGAGAAAAGATTACAAATTGAAAGTAAAAAAAATTCAATCAGTTTGCGCAACTGCTTTAGATTCGACCAATATGGTTGCGGGACTGTACGAATTACCGTGACCCCGGAACGTAAAGGGCTATTGAAGGACACTGTGGATTTTAGTCAGTACAAATTTGACAGTCCCTCCCGGTCTGCCCTGGGTGGGAGGATTCATTAGATGATTATACCATGATAAAACAAAATCTAGGTATTTGTGGTTTTATTTTGTGACTATTATAATAATTATTTTTTGAGACCTCCGATTACTTAACACGAATAAAATTCTCCCAAAGTCATACCAAATCTACGTAGTCCAATGCTGGACATACTCGTATCTCTAAAAAGTTGAATTATAAACCCCTGTTTACCAACCGAAAAAAAAACCATAACAGCAGTTGTAACAACTAATGCAGTAACGAAATTCAAACAAACAGTATGTCGTTATTAACTTTCTCTGATTGATAAATAAACTGAATTGTTCACCAAAATTGTAACCAAGTAATTCAAACAACAACTGTTTCACAATTATTTCAATTAACTTGTAACTCACAAAATGAGATATAGATGTTTGTAGAAAATGTGACGGCTGGTAAACTTATAACATTTGCGGTCACCATTTTGACTCTCAAAGCATATCATATGAATTAAAGCTACTCCTGACTTATCGACAGCACAAAGCTATCACATACCACCTGAGTCGCTTCCATCGCTTGAATAGCTGAAGCGATTTCAGCGCTATTAAAATTGTAACAGCTCAAATGTTTTGCAGTTATGTGCAGTATTGCCCGGAGATATATTATGTTGAATATTGAAATAATTCTCTCGATGTGGCTTATAAATTTAGGGGCTTATTTACATACACCCGTTATTGACGCTTCATCAAAAAGCACGGTACGTCATGGATGAATTGAAATGTTTTTTTTTAGTTTTGTCAGAAGATACAATTTTAGTTTTTAGAGGTTTTTAGTATAAAGTTAAATTCAATTCGGTCGTAACTCTTGTCCCAAGATCGCCATCTTGGAAAAAAGAATACGAATAGTACTTATTTATAAACAAAATATTGGCCACGCAGATTTGTAGAGACGTTTTTGTTGCAGGATAAAAGAAAAAATCCTAGTGTGGAGCAAAGTTTCAAAAAAAACCTAAAACAAAAACGAATGCTATTAATAATTATGAGAATTCCCCCATTCCCGTTCTTCCTGGAATAAAATATTATGTGCGTTACTGATTAAATATTTCCGCTGGAAAACAAAGCAAAGTTAAATATTTCAAAGAAAATATTTGAACATGCACGTCAAACATACTCATTAATTAATGGGGATACCATTGAAAAACAAGAACGGGTCACGAAAGGGTACAGCGACATGAACATAAGGGTAAAGTTATTTACTCTTACATCTTTTGTTATGGCCCTACCTTGGAGCGTAGAAACAAAGGAGATACGGGGAAAGAGTATTAATTTTCTTTGTGCAAAGCCTTAAAGTCTTTGTCAAACAAACAGGCGTGGCGAATGCGAAGCGTGACGTTTTTATTTGTAATGTATGGAATTGTTTGCATCCAGTCACATAGAAAAGCGAAAGCGATCCGATAGCGTGACAGAAATATCGGACTGACGTCTCGCTTCGGTTCGGTATCGCTTCGGACTCGCCTGTCTGTTTGACAGAGGCATAAGGGTAGCAATACTTTTTAAAATTTTTGAACGTCTGAAAATGTAATAAAATGTGAGATAAAAAAAAACATTAAATTAAATATTGAACATATTCTCAAGTAAATGGTAAAGATAGAAACGCGGTTTGGAATAATTGGCTCAGTAAAAAGGAAAAATGCTGAACATGGCACTAAATCCCTTTTTTTTATCGTGGTATAATCATCTTTTGAGTCCTCTCACCCAGGGCGGAGCGGGAGGGACTGTCAGACTTGTACTGACTAAAATCCACGGTGTCCTTCAATAGCCCTTATGTTCCGGGGTCACGGTAATTTGTACAGTTTCGCGATCATATTGGTCGAATCTAAAGCAGTTGCACAAATTGATTGACTTTTTTTACTTTCAATTCGTAATCTTTTCTGTGGTCATCTTTGTATGCATTACTCATGCATTTCATCTGACCTCACAGAAGTAATTTTTAACACTAGTTTATTTAAAAATTATACACTGTAACACATCAATTTTAATATTATTATCCCTGCCTATACTGTCAAATATTCTCATAATGAAAGAATGTGTCACATCTGTTTTGATTCATAGATAGTTGGCAGTTACCTTTACTTAAAGGTCTTACATCATACATCTTACATCATAATGTCAACGCATTGTTTTCTATGAGCCATTCTTATGAGAATTTCAACAGTCACCGGATTTACACAAGGTCTATTCAAAATTATTCTGGAGATGAAAACGTCTACAGTAAAGTATTTATGTAGCTCACATACATTTAAATGAAAAAAAAAAAATTAACAATGCATCAAAATATACATATGAAATGTACAATTATTTGTATACCTAAGTAATTTAATTATCTAAATAACTGTTAAAAATAATGGGAAATAGGTAGTCTTAAATTTGTTTAACATTAAAATATGAAATTAAAAACTTTATGAAAATAAAAACTAAAAATGTGGGCGTAATAGTGTTCGAAACACGACTAAATAAAATTCTTCAGTTAACTATGTAACATGCGGTCATTGATCGCGAAACAAGATCACAAAATTGTTCTCATTTTATTTTATCGTGTTTAAATAATGCATACTGAACAAACACGTTCGCAGAATTTCAACAACTTATTTAATTTCGCCTTTTTTTCTTTTCAATAAAAATGTCTCAACATTGAATCCAACTTTCATATTAGCAATATTTAAATTAAGAATAGCAGAGAATAGTTTAAATATTGCAAACAAAATGGCAACACAGTCAATTACACAAATATTAAATTAAAACATTATTAAGTAACACACTTCAAGCAGAGTCTCGATCAAGAATATTATGACAAATTATGATGTTCACTTTATTCGATAAACTAGCTTCCGCCCGCGACTCCGTCCGCGCGGATGTCGGTCTTCGCGTGGATGGTTTATTTCTCCATTTTGAGTAACTCAGATAATGATATCTTATAAATATCTATTGGACCCAAAAACGAATATAATAATTAAGGAGATCGCGGTTCTACAGAACAACGTCTATGAATAAAACTGAAAAATAAGTTTTTTTTTTCTACGTATTTTTCCAGGATAAAAAGTATCCCATTTTATGCCCAGGATAATAAGATATATAATTATACCAAGTTTCATCGAAATCGAACCGTTAGTTTTCACGTGATGCCTGCATACACAGACAGACAGACAAAAAAAAATTTAATCACATATTTGGGTTTGGTAGCGATCCAGCAACACCCGCGCTATTATTTTTTTCAATATTTTCAATGTACAGAATTGACCCTTCTACAGATTTATTATATGTATAGATTTACAGTAAAAATATCAACCGACGCCGACGTAAGAAAGGGATGTGCAGACACACAGACAGACGTGTGGCACTGTGGCTCTTAAAATCAGCTCAGCTCAGTCGGGTGAACCGACTAGAATGAAGATACTTTTATTCAAAAGCAAGTTTTCCAGCGATTATTTTCAGACATTTGTATGAAAACTGGTTGAGTTATTGTGAGCTCATCAGCAATTTTATTGCGCGTTTGGCGTTTGGTATTTGTTGCAACTTATATTTTGACTACCCATGTCGAAATTTTTCACTTATCAAGTGAATATCATAGAAGTCGCGTTGACTAATTTAAATCACCTGCTATACTAAAACTTTCTCTACTTCAAAATGTATCAGTCATCCGTATTAAAGAAGCAATTTTAGAATTGTGCAAGAACACAACCAAATTCATATTGGCAAACAAAAGGCAACAGGGTCAATAGCAACATAACATAAAACTAAAACAGTATTAAGCAACACTGGAGCCGGATTCTCGTTCAAGAATGTATGTTCACTTTATTCGATCTGAACTTTTCTCATTGAGAGCATGTGCTGTCGTCGGATTTATGATGCAAGATACAGTAGCAATCGGTTCTGCAATCTGTGTGTGCAACTCAGCATCGCTCGTTCGAGCTCCAATAACATTCCATAACCTTTTAACTTGTACTGGGGTGTTTTGATCTTCGTTGATTGAGAATCTGTTCGTGTATTGGTTTGAGAGTACGGGGTTTGAAAATGTAAAGGTTTATGTAAAGGCGCCCATTTAACAACAAGGTTAACTATATTGTGTTTATAATAAAAAATAGCTCTGTTGGAATAGGGTCCCATCGGAACAATCTTAAACGAATTCTTTACTGTTCTCATTATAAGGCAGTGGTCAATTTTATATTAAATCTAGGGGTTCGCTACGCTCGCCTGGCTACGTACGGGTGCAAATCGACCTACCTGGTGGATTTTCCGTAAATATTCTAACTTCATAAGATTTATGTCCAATTTAGTGCAGTATTGACTCTCGACTTTTTTTTGACACTAGGTTTGTAAAGACCGCACATATTCAATTATTGTTATTATTTTTCAGAATTTTAAGAAATATCTGGTCGATTTCAGGGTTAATATAAAATCCTATTTCAATTTTAACGTAAAATTAAAAATAATCTTACCACACGCAAATTGGGATGCTTGTTTTACTTATATTCACGTAAATTATTTTTTTACCAGGAAAACCCCTCATTTTTCCTCGATTAAGCAAACTCCAAACTTCTAATTATATGGTTACTTCAGCCCGGTCTAAACGTAATGGTCGTCCAATTTTACCAAATTGAATAAGTTTCAAGATATTGTCGTAGTGGCCCCAAATAACCTCGAAGACTTCAGGGGACGGTAATTCCAAGTTATTACAAGAATCACGTTATAATTCTCCTAAAATTAATATAACTTTTCAAACTAAGGTTTCCGTGAAAAAATGCCGTACGTTTCGACAGTGTTTGCCCAAATAATTGCTTCGGAATCTTGGCCTGTTTCGTTGAATTGCTTAAGTAAACTTCTGTTCTGTATTATATTTCATATAAAAATATTTAGTCTTCCTACAGTCGTATAAAATTCAATTAAGTGTACTTTTTCTCAGTGAACAAACAGGAAGTCGAAGTTATTATACCATACAAAGATGAAGTTATTTCCTAACCAATTATGCTTAACAAGTTTCTAGGTAGTCTCGGTTAGATGGTACTATTACGTAAATAAATATAAAAGTGATGTAGTCTCTGAACCAATTATAAACTTAAACAATAGTTTTGTTAGATTTATTTTTGTAACCAAAGCTCTCGTCACTTAAAAAGACGTTGTCAACCATTATCACCTTTTTCCGCGTTGGGGTCGACTTCCAGTCTAACTAGATGAAGTTAAGTAATCTGCCTGTCTAACCTCCTCATACTCAACCTAGTCAGTACTGGGTAATACAATACCCCAAGGTTAGACATAAATCGAAAACGTCATCCACAGACCGGTTGATAGACAAAGTCATCTAATATTTTTTTTCTTTTCCAGGCCTACCACATCTGCCACGACGGTCGCGAGGGTGAGCAGGGAGCTTCGTTCCTCTGTACCAACGGGACACTCTTCGACCAAGCCAAGTTCGCCTGTGATTGGTGGTACAACGTGGACTGTTCTAAAGCCATTACTCTATACAAGTTCGTATATTTTTTCTATTGGCTTTGATTTTCATTGGTCGAGGCCATGCTGCGGGGCGAGACGGAGTGGGAAGCGGTCGCCTCCTTCTGCGAAGCAGTCATGCTCGCGAAGGAGGAGGCGAGCCGCGTGAGGGGGAGGACAGCGACCTCCCTCCACCCCAGCCGCAGTGGTGGACGCCCACGGCGTCGGACGTCGCAAGACGATCTCCGGCCACCGTAGGCGCGGGCATGCGGGCGGCGAGTAATGGGCGACTCGCTGTCCGACCATGGACCATGCCCGGGTCGACGGCGCGTTGTGTTCCACGCGCGCCTCAAGGAGTGTCAGCATAATGACGGGGCCTGTAGAGGGCCATAGCCTGCCGGGGTCGCGGGACTTTCCCATTACCGTAACCCCGGTGCGTAAAGGGCTAGTGAAGGACACCGTGGATTTTAGTCAGTACAAGTCTGACAGTCCCTCCCGTCCTGCCCTGGGTGGGAGGACTCATTTGATGATTTTACCACGCTAAAAAAAAATAAAAAAATTGGCTTTGATTTTGTATGGTCATGGACAGTTTGTATTTATGATGTTGTAACCCTTATAGGTAGGAAGGAAAATAAATGTATCCGAGCCCTATGGTGATGCATAGAAGAAGGTAATTAATTATGCTTAGACCCAATTTTACTCCCTATTTTTTTATATTTTTGGACGCAAAAGTAGGTTCTATCAAAATGCGAGTTAAGATACGAAATAAGAAGCACCGGATTAGGTTTGTAAGACAGGCAAGACAACGATGAATGTCCGAAAGGACCGTCAGACAGGTGGAACCTTGTACCTGTGTTTCATATTGTATTTATAAAAATAGTAAAAGAAAACGCACTTATGAATGACTTCGGGATGGAACAGAAGGGAATTACAGACTTACTGACCAAAAATCTACCATGTACCTTCTATTACCTTTGCATACCAGGGCCAAGGTGTTCTTTTAAGACTGTTCCACGACCCCTATCAGTTCCACGATCCCTGAGAAAATAACAGTGTTAATTCTTTTATGATCAAAGCAGTAATTTTACTACTCTAGAAATGTAGGAATTATCTTTAAAAAAAGCAAGACACAGCACAGTTCTTCTCCAACACATCACATCACACTTTTATTTTTAGATATTCTAGTTCAAACTAAATCCTATTAGTCAGCAATTTGGGTTCAGAGCCATTATCCCAAAGGATCATTCACTGGACTCCATACCCTGCGTCAGTTAGCCGAATACGCTCTAAAATCAATTATGGACGCATTTGGGCTAGCTTTGGGCTATAGTTGGACTAAAAGGCGTCATCGTGTCAATCGGGATACGTTTGCAGTTTGTTGACGTATTTGGAAATTGGAGCTTTATTGGATATTGGGACAAAATGAGGGTTATTCTGCTATATCAAGAAGACAATTTGGATTAATGTTGGTGTGTGTGGGCAGTCAGTCTTTTAATGTATAGTTTTCAAGTGAGTTAAACGGTGTGGTACAGGGTGTCCCTCGAAGTATGGATCAAATCAAATAAAGGCGTGGGCGAGGTTATTTCCCATATTTTATCTCCGAGTATGTCAGTGCTATTTGTTATGGTCGAAAGTTATGAGCACTTTTCATGTTTAGGCAACCAATGCCTTGAAATTGAACTCTTTCTGAAACCTTCTTTACCTTTAAAACTGATAAGAATCTCCCTTTAAAATTAATGTTTCTAAAAATCTCTATGCCTATATATAACGATAATATATATAACTTTCGCTCATGTAACTTTTTTCCAGTTATTCAATTTCAAAATCCTTGCAGGTTGAACGCCGATCCTCACCACAACCCATTCGTACCGAAGCCCAAACCTGAGGAGGAGGTCCACGTACCAGCTCACGTAGCAGCTCACTTGCCAGCTCACGGCCCTTCCCATGGCATATTCTACAGGAAGTACTAGAAATAAGAAAAAAATAAACTAAAAACTCGCCATTATTGTAGAAAATATCATATTCTAAGTAATTTGGTCAAATAGACAGATAGGTCAGATACAATCAACCCATCGAGAATAAAAAAAAAACAAAGAAGCCCTTCATGATTTATAACAATGTAATTCTTTACAAATCTCATTTAATTTTAAACTTTACGTCCATTAAAATAGAGTACTCTTTTCCTAAAAACAACATGATATACATTCCTGCACTAACATTCGGTATTAGAAGTAATTTATTTTATTTAAATAATAAAATACTTTTTCATGAACATCATTCATTTTCACATCATAATGTTATTTGGGAGCATTTTTGTGCTGAAATATATATTTTTATCACGCAATGCTCAGTTTGTTAAACTTGCGTGCGCTAAAGTAGGTTTTGGGGAAGCCATATTATTAAGAAAAAAAAAGGCATTTAATTTCTTTTAAAAATGTTAATGAAACTAAGCATTTCAGTTTTAACCTATTTTCAAAGCAATTTCATAAGGCTTATAATTTGTTGAGAATTACCCTCTTATTCGTGACTTTCTGTAAATAAATAAGCATTTTAACTGTAGCAGTCGGGATGGTTTACAAAAATTTCAAGTCACAAACACAAAAAACCAGATCCGGAGAACTGACCTAACTTTGAAAATATGTTTTGAAATTATATGGCTATCTTCAAGTTATATTCAGCAATCACAAAAAATAAGACACAATAAAAATAACAACATCATCATTTTCACAATTTCATTTTGATAATATTATCAATCATTGTATTTTCTTCATTAGTTGATAGAACATCAAACTTCTGGTAGCTAAGAACAATTTTGTAACATATTTTTTCTAGAATTTAAATAAATATTTTCTTATTTAAACGAGTGTTTTCTTTTAATTACGGTTCCGGTGAAGAACCGAAATCGGCGGAACGAGGCGAAACGGTTATTTATAAGATGGTATATCGTTATTCGAAAATTATAGACGAATGAAATAAATTCTCCTGTCTGCGGATATTTATATTTTACTTATGACAGCAGCAATGCAAAAGCAATCTTATTTGAAGGACTTTAAAGATGTCTGTGATAAATACAGT
Organism: Agrotis puta; assembly: GCA_943136025.2. NCBI lineage: Eukaryota > Metazoa > Arthropoda > Insecta > Lepidoptera > Noctuidae > Agrotis > Agrotis puta. Next base: position 3,239,064 of record OW964176.2, on the reverse strand, counting down.
GACACACAAATTGCTTCAAGGAATTTACTTTTCAATTGGAAGAACAAGTATTTCAGTATCAAACCAAAACCAAAGATTTTAGTCATGATATTCGTACCATTTAATTCTTGCTTTTGAAAATTTAGTCGTTGGTAAGTTTATATAAAATTATTGTGGTGCTTTTATCATGTCAAGGCACTGTGTCATTTTCCGGAATAGGATGCGAAAGCGTGCTTTCACGGTTAAACCAGTAAACCATGAAGAACCAAATCAGAGATCTACCATAACCTTCAGTGACCTTTCCCACTATAACTTCTCTTTGATTGAGCTGAGCTTGACGTCTTGACGTCACAGAAACGTCAGCTCAGCTAGTATCGAGTATCTACAACGAACAAATAATAGTTTGTCCTTCTCGCCACCGGACGATTAATACTTCTCTTTTCAGTCTTTGAATGCTAGTCGGTCACGAGCCCATCGCTCAACTCCGCTTTTTTATTGTTGGGTAAAATCATAAAATGAGTCCTTACACACTGAGTGGATTGAAAGGGACTGTCTGCCTCTGACTGACTAAACATCCACCCTATTCTTTTCTTTTGCTCTTTACGTTCCAGTGCCACAGTCTTTTAAGAAGTCCCGCGAAGGCCCAACTCCACTTGAGTCCATACTGCGATTTTCTACCTTGGGTCCTATAAAAACGAAAACGGCTTTATTTACCCAAAGAATATCTTCAACGTCAGACGTTCGATCGGTAATTGACAGCGAAACAATGGACCGATAACGTCTGGTACCGGCAAATAAAGACCAGTTTTCTGGAAATATAGAGTAGCAGTGGTAGTCTTTCTTGTCCAGCGTGAACATGACGTTGATTGTGTCGCTCCGCGTCATTGTCATTTTCGAAGAGTACCATAGAAACTAACTGTGCCCTGTCGTTAATTTTTATAGCAATTTCAGGGCCCAAAATGTGAGCAAAGAAAACATTCACAAGAAAACATTTTGCGAGCTTCTGGAAAGATCGAAGAGATAAGACTCGCAAGCAATACATAAAATTCTAAAACATCTTCCCTAATGATAACTTATTGTTTAATTTTTTTCAAAGCTGATAACTTGACTCCTCTTTCACGCCAAGTTTTTCGAGATCCTCAAATTATATGCTATCAGCTCCATAATTTTCAATTTTCCAAGACCGTTTGAAGTATAAATTATTCGTAATTTAACAACTTCCTTGTAAAGAAAAGTCGGGGCTTCTAAGCAAAATAATATTAAGGGTCTTCGAGAAAGCATGAACACTTTTGAGTGAAAGCATAAAAGCGGCGTAAGATCGGGAAGTGTTGGAAAATAAGGGTTTTTAGCGAAAAATAGGGGAAATGGAAGCGTTAAAATGTACCCCCATTACATTAGGGTAATCTTTGTAGGATGCAATTTAAAATGGGGTTAGTACTTTAGTCTAAATAAGTATTTATTCGGTATAATTATTTTGTGTTGCTACTACATAGATCAACATTATATTGGCAGATTCAAGAACTAATAAAAAACGAAAGCGAGTTTATTTGTAACGCTTTTACGCCTTAAAAACTAGACCGATTTTCCTCAATTTTAGTATAGATATGTGGGATCCTATAGACGGTTATTTAAATGTTATTGAGTGGAGAAAGAGCCTGGTGAAGACACGGGGAAAATCTAATTTCACCACAGAATGGGAATACAAAATTAAGAAATAGGTTCGTATTATTTTCCTAAGCTCTTTTAGTTTAAGCACGCCGCAATCGCGGCGGTAAGACCCCTCTTTGAGGAGTGGCTGGATAGTCGTCACGGCGTCCTGACCTACCGCATGGCGCAAGTCCTCGCCGGACACGAAAGTTTCGGGAGGTGAGGTCTCGGCAACAAACTGTAAAGTTTGGCGAGGAAAAATTGTAAAAATAATAACTTGTTTTTATAAGAGAATAAAAAAAAAAAAAAAAAAAAGCCTGGGTGTCACCACTGCGAGGATCGTCCGGAGGACACGGTGGAGCATACGGTGCAGGACTGCCCCACTTGGGCAGAGCATTATTGCTATTGAAGGACGACGTGGATTTTAGTCAGTACGAGTCTGACAGTCCCTCCCGCCCTGCCCTGGGTAGGAGGACTCATTTGATGATTTTATAACGATAAAAAAAGCTTGTTCTTTTAACGATAGTACATTATTAATTTAATACCCGAATTGAGTCCGATGCTTCAAATTACATCCACAAACAAAAATAAAAACATTGTATTAAACAATGATCTCATTAGCAGTGGTATGTCCCCTGCAGGCGAAACGTCGTAACTGCTTTTGGAGATTTAATTTAATTTAATTTATTATCATTTCGACTGCTCTTGTTTGGTGTAAGCAGACAATTGTACGGTAACAAGTAAATTTTAATGGAGTGCCTAGGGCATTATGTACTGTGGCGACGCTCAACAGATGAACGTTGCTGTTGCAACCTGTGAAATAATGAGAAATGCGAAGACTAATTTATTTTTACTTTTTTTTTTTAATTTGCTCTTATATAAAAGAATGGGCGCCTTCCCTTCTTTTTCTTCTAGGAAGAGGGAAATAACACTTGAATGCGCACCTAGTGGCGTCTTCTGTTTATAACGGAGTTACTAGAAACTATCGAAAGAAGGTCGGATAAGAGCGGCACTGCTTACAATACACAGGTCGGTATTGATACCGACTACCTGCACTGGTTCATGAAGGTTAAGCGTCTGTCAATGTAGGATGTCCACAATTAATAATTAAACTGAAATGCTGTAAGACATGCATTTTTGCGGGGTGTTGGATGTCGTATACCTTTGATTTTTCGGTTCCAGGAGATGCCGATTTCCTTGGCGCATTGTACGTCCTATATTGTTTCTGTTTTACTTGGTTTCGAACAGTAAGTTGGAGCTATAGCCATTGGTTTACTAAGTGAGCTTTGCCTCGGTACTTTTATGGTTGCCATCATCGTTGATCGTTGCTTTCAGGAGTTGCATTGGATTAGAAATAAAATTAGCTGGATCGTTTTCAACCAACACCACTCTTTTAAACTACATAGTACGAGTATTAAGTAAACGAATAAGTCTACCACGTAAACTTTCCCTACGAGTATCCAGATCGATTAAGTGTCAGTTTCCATGCTAAACTTCACTTTGTATTCAGTCAATCCCCATCGCTTATGAAGACACCGTACGTGCAACATGCCTCTTCGAACTTTGTCGTATCCACGCGACTACTGTACTCTGACACCTTATGTTTTCCTAGTAGCTGGTAACTGAGATCCTAATGGTTATAAGGGGAAATGAGGAACTGCTGTTTTTGGCGAGAGATGGGTATTAAGCCTCATTTAGATGATGCAAGAACTCACACGCGAGTTGCGTTACATTGCGGACTTTATAGGTGCAACGAATTCTGATGATCAAACAAATACCGCAATGTAGTGCAACTCGCATGCGAGTTCTTGCTCCGTCTGCTTTCAGTGCTTTCGAATCATATATTCTGACATTTTCTGATAGATAAACCGAGAAATGCTTTTCTACGATAAACTGCTGATTTTTTTTACGCATACACTTAATGATCATGTTGATTTATAAGCTGTTGTTCTAATTAATTGAAAAACAACATCAAGACGTTGTGGAAATCGTAGACTTTCGTATGTTTTACTTATACGAGTATAAGCTTTTCTTTTAATCACTGATGAATGGATGGCCAAAAATAGCTATGACTGTACTGTATAAGGATAAAATGACATGCTGTGCCGACGTTACTTATCTTTTACATTTTTAAATATTTATCAAAAAAAAAAGAAATAAAAAACATTTAAAAATTTAAAAAAGAATGGTATAATTCAATGGTATTATTTATTATTACTGCTTGTTTTTTTTTGTTTAAATGATTGTTACTTTTTTAAATTTTGGTTATAGGTATCTGTTATTTGTTTTGTTCTGTGTGCGTTTCATAAATATTTTTTCTTTCTTTCTTTTTCTGTGCTTATAGGAGGCTGGTTTAAGGTATCTAATAGACTTTCCGTAAGACTACGGTTTATAATGTCTACCCTTGGTAGAGGTGGAAAATGCAGAAGGAGGGGAGGTCTAAATAAACTGGTAAGTTGAGCACACGTCAGACACACGTCGCTGTCGCTTGCCTCGATGCAGCGCTTTATTGCAAAACTAAGAAATAAGACAGGTTCTGTTTGACGTCAATACACATGTTGGCGTAAAAATAATAAAAACTGCTGTAATAGTGAATTTGTAGCTATATTGTGAAAGAGTTACACCGTGCTTACTTTTTTTTTTATCGTGGTAAAATCATCACATGAGTCCTCTCACCCAGGGCAGGGCGGGAGGGCCTGTCAGACTTGTACTAACTAAAATCCACGGTGTCCTTCAATAGCCCTTTACGTACCGGGGTCACGGTAATCCCTTGGTCCCGCGACCCCGGCAGGCTTTGGCTCTCTACAGGCCCCGTCACTATGCTGACACTCTTTGAGACGCGCGTGGAACACAACGCGCCGTCGACCCGGGCATGGTCCATCGTCGGCCAGCGAGTCGCCCATTACTCGCTGCCCGCATGCCCACGCCTACGGTGGCCGGAGATCGTCTTGCGACGTCCGACGCCGTGGGTGTCTACCACTGCGGCTGGGGTGGAGGGAGGACGCTGTCCTCTCCCTCAGGCGGCCCGCCTCCTCCTTCACGAGCATGACTGCTTCGCAGAAGGAGGCGACCGCTTCCCACTCCGTCTCGCCCCGCAGCATGGCCTCGACCAATGCCGGGCGCGAGAGGTCTCCGCCTATCGCCGTCGTGAGGACACGGCGGTGCTCTGCCCAAGCGGGGCAGTCCTGCACCGTATACTCTAAAGTATAATTCAATTTAAAGATTTATTCAGTTCGCATAACATGGTACAATATTATAAAAGTTAGTAGCCAAAGAACAGTAATCCTTAATAGCTTGATATTTAGATATTCCCTGGACTCCACACTAGGGTACCGTGTGTCGTGGAGTCCATTCCCATGCGATGTTTAACATGTTAGCTTTTACTGAACTAATTACATTATTATAAGGGAAACAAAAACAAAACAAAAAAATGAGAAAAACAAGAGTATAACTATACGTATTTGACATGCTTCGTCGTATATCGCCTTTGTTTTAGGTGGTAAAATCATCAAATGAGTCGTCCCGCTTTGGGTGGAACGGAAGGGCTATCAAACGCAAAACCTTCTGTGTTACTTCAATTGCCCTTTACGTTCCAGAGTCACGGTTAGCTGTTAAGACAATCTAGCGACCATTTCAGGCGTTGAGTTTATCGGCTTAACGCGCCTGAGATAAGTTGTAACATGCGACGGGAACTAATACCTACAAAAAAACAAATGGGACCTATCCTTCGTCTATGATCCTAGACTATAACCTATCTGCCGGGGTCGCGGGACTAACGAGCTACCGTGGCCCCGAAACATAAAGGGCTGTTGAATGACATCGTGGATTTTAGTCAGTACAAGTTTGACACTCCCTCCTGTCTTGCCCTGGGTGGGAGGACTCATGTGATGATTTTACCACGCTAAAAAAAGACTATAACCTATATCAGAGTCAAGCAACAAGATCCGTTCAGTAGTTCTGATTTGATTGAACTAAAATCCGAACATTTATTTGCATTTAAATATTAGTCATATAAGTAACTCATTAATTATTGGCACTAATTTTACGTATATTTCGTGTCATTTTGAGCATTTAATTTTTACTAAACAATAGCCGCAAACCGCCAATCTTACTACAAAAGTTAAACATCGGCCGAACATTTGTCAAAAAAATGTGTAACTACAAAACGGCATTTGACATTGATGTTAGGGTCGTTTTGCAGTTACAGTTTTTACACAAAATCAAAAGTTATTTATTCAAATTAGGCTGATTTATCAGCACGTTTTGAAGGTCAATTTTTACATAAGACAGTCCCCTAAAAGCGTCCCCCCCTTCGACACTTCCTAGTGTTTTAGCTGGGAAGAAGAAGTTTGCAGAACAAACTCCCCAGCAACGTACGATAACGTGTACGATACCAGACCAGGTAATAGATGTTTAAATCTTTGTAGTAAGACAGTAAGAAATCTCAAAGCCGATACCGAAACCTCTCAAAAAATTATTATCAACCATATTATAATTTAGCCGAAAAGCCACAAAAATGAACGTTAACAAAATTAAAATGTACACGTATATTGGAAAACTGTATCGTGCCCTTCACTGGCAACGAGTGCTCTACGGGGGAGGCTGTTAATTAATTAAATTAAATTTTTGCCACGCATCGGTAGACATCTTTTCATTTGTGAATTTCGATGGAGAGTCATTCAAACTTAAGGAATTAATTTAATCGTTGAATCGTGAACAAGATAGTTCTTTGCTTGTTTTTGAGTTATTTTGATGTTATTTTATCTATGAGTTTTATCTACCTATCCTTTCGTATTCAGTTTTGTTTTGATGATGTTTAAACGGAGATTTTCATGTGCTTTTTGTTTTAGTAGTAACAACTGTTTTTCAGAGGTGGTGTTAAATAAATAAATAAATATGCCACAACTATCACACAACGCCATCTAGACCCAAGCTAAGCAGAGCTTGTGTTATGGGTACTAGACAACTGATAAACATACTTATATATTTCTAAATACATACATATTATAGATAAATTACACCCAGACACAGAACAAATGATCGCGCTCATCACACAAACATTTGTCCTGGGTGGGAATCGAACCCACGACCTCCGGCATAGCAGTCAGGGTCACTAACCACTAGACCAACAGGCCTGTCACAGGTGTTAGGTAGAGGTTTACTTAATGGTGCATTAACATTCCTCCAATTGTGTCTATATTATAGCAAGGAGCATATATAGCATATATAGCTAATCAGTAATAAATATGTACATATTCGGACTGATTGGCTGTTGCTAAGAATTAAAAAAATCAATGCTGCACCTACAAATGAGAAAGTAATAGCTGCTTTATAAATATAAAGATTAACCTTTTTATCATGGTAAAATCATCAAATGAGTCATCCCACCCCTTTACTTTCAGACTTGTGCAGACTAAAATTCACGGTGATCCTTCAATAGCCCTTTATGTTCCAGGGTCAAGGTTAACTGATGAGACAGTACTGCGACAGAGGCAAGCTTTTGTCTTCCAAGGGGGCCCCGTCAGATTGAACTTGACCAGGAATAGAAAATATTATACGTTCCTACGAAAAAAAAAGCTGTTAGTAAACAAAAATTAGAATTTATGTTAATTCCCTTTCCCTACCCTATACAAAATAAACACCCGAAACCATAACTCCTTTTACTTCATACTTCAATACAATTTTTAGTGTATCAATACTTAATGTCCACGGCAAATTAGACATAAATGAAACGCTATATAACCCCAAAGTCCCGACAGAACGACCCTACAGGGTGTTGTAAAACAACAGTTATGGGCCCTCAACAAATCCCACCCTGGATTCATAATTCTCTTGTAAATTAAATATGAAATCTGGTATTAGATTCTGTGGTAGGAACAGCTGCTCATTATAAACAGATGGATTTACCTTTTTACAGATGTATTAGGTGTGACTTTGTGAAGGAAAATGAGAAAAATAAATGAGATTTTTTACGACTTTTTGGGATTTAGAATTCATTAAAATGATGTTTATGACTGCAGAGCTGTAACGGACAAAAGAATTGTAGGTGGTGGTCTAATTTATTTAAGATATTACATTGGCTAGATATAAATACATTGGCTTTTCACTTTATTTCATTTATTTCATCACCACTGCTCTCTAATCAGGGAAGTAACACATCGTGAGGACCTAAAATTCGAATAAATGTGATATTTGTCATCCGCTTAAAAAACCTTAAATTATAAAATAAACGTTGCAGTGATTTATTTTATTTTCACCTTTTTTGTCCTATTGAAGGGCAAAAGCCTTCCTTTCTAATTTATTTGACGTTTATTTTTGGGCAGAATAAAATAAAGAATCTGCCGAACAAAGGTCAGGTTGAAACGAATGGGTATTTTTATGTCCCGCGACGTCCCCACACTACAAACAGACCACCTAAATAGAAACATACGTTAACCAATATCTTTCGGCCAATTGATTATTTCCTGCTCTCCTAAAGCTCGGGGGGCTTCGGCTATTGTCGGGGAACTACGCTACCACACAGTTTATCTTACGAAGGCCCATAAAAATAGGGGATGAACCAAACAACTCTATAACGTCTTACTAAATGAATAGTCTGTGGAGACTCATAAATAAGGCCGACGGTACACTAGCACCAGATAAACGGGGATCTATTGAGCTTATATAGCACTTAGTGCGCGTTGAGGTATAGTCCTGCCCTTATAGTCAGGATTTATGATACACCTGTGGGTACCTTGCTTAGTTTGCCGTTCGATTGTGTTTAGTTTAAGGTGTTACATCTAGAAGAATGCGCAGAAGTTGCTTCCTTGCAGCTTGAATCAGTGGAGAATGAACAGCAGTTGGTTGAAAAGTAAAATGTGTTCGTTGTTTCTTATATTAGTAACGTAATGTGATAAGCAGATTGTCTAACACGCCGAGTTAGTTTAGCATTTTTATAGCCTCAATATACCCATACTTGTGCAAATTATTTCATCACGATCTACTTTCAAAATATTTATGGAAAACATCGAGAGGAATCCGATATGTCCTCTAAAGCCTATAAATTCGACAGTAACCCTCACTGGGCCCGGGTGTTGAATTACGGCTACTCTTCAGAAAAAGGAGGTGTGAGTCCCACCAGCGTGAAAATGTATGTTTATTTAATTTTTTATATACATTGTCAGACTGTCTAAAAAAAAAACCAGAGTGAGCTTATAATGATCCCATTGTTGCAATATAGAACTACTCCACGATTCTCTCACTAAAATTAGGTTTGTGTCTCATACGAATTGGTTAGTGACTTTTAATTTTGATGTTTGAAAGAAAATATAACCCAATTGTCTGGAGTGTATGTGTTGGTCGTTTTCGGGGACATTAGCGTTTGGTTGGGCCCCTCTTTGTTTAAGCAAATGTATTGTACCCTATTGTATGTACGTATATTAATTAGTAAAAAACTCTATTGTTAACTGTGGTCGCTTTTGACCTAAGATGTTGAAAAGCGACCTTAAATAAATAATTTTAAAAAAAAGAACAAATTGTCAAAAAAATATATAAAAGAAAAAGAATACCGACTGAATTGCGAAACTTCTTCGTTTTGTAGTCGATTAAAAACTCCTTTTTGAAAAATATTATGGAGAACCAGATATAGGACTTTAAATGCTATAAAATTCCATCAACAGAACCAACTTCTGCCATTGCTCCAGTAGTCTACAAGAACTAGGTGGATATCCATAACGTGGAATTAAGCGATTATTTCAAATGAAGCACAATATACGGTGGTGAATTGAAGAGGCTTCATTCCGTACAATACGTATATTAATAGAGGCGCTTAATCCTCCCGCATTACCCTGTGGCTCAATTGTGAAGATAGAAGCGTGGTACAAAGTTTAACGGTTCATGCGCCACACGTATAATCATCAACTACGCATCACTGACATCACACAATCCTACATCTCGCAAGCATTCACGCTATCTAGGTTTTTCATGGATAGGATGGGATGGATGGATGGATGAAGGATACAGCTGAATCAGTATTTTACATGGAGTGACTGCCAATCTGACCCTTACAATTCGATAACTAGGTAATACGAAACGCCTTGATAAGGCTGATTGTCAGACTTTCGAGTTTCTGAATTACAGTAACGACTGCCAAAGATTTACAAAAGACAGCCGGTACCAACGGCTCTACGTGCTTTTCGAGGCACGGAGAAAACATGCAATGATAGTGTCATCATACATAGACAAACTGCGGCAAGCGCGATATACTTTACTATAAATCAGTATGGCCGTTGCAGGTTCTTACTCTTTTATACAGAAAACTAATTATTACGCAGTTACTTTACACCCACAAGGTCAGGTTAAACTCTTTTTTCGAAAAGGAGAATGAGCAACTTTTCTTGTGACTCTTTAAACTCTAATCATGGATTAGTTGGCGCAATGGTTTCGCGATTGACTGCTGCAATGCGTGTCGCGAGTCCCATTCCCACACAGAACAAATATTTGTAGGGCCTACAGGTGCTCGTTCTGAGTCTGACTATTTAAATGTTTGTAAATGCACCCACGATACAAAATAAAATTCTAGTTTGGGACAATGGTTAAAATAAAAGAATATTTAAGCTTGCATACGCAGGAATTATAGAGAGTCTGGCGAAGTTTAACAAAAAATCGCTCCATCTTATGGTCTATACTCCAAAATTACAGGAGTAAAGCGTATTAATTTAGCAGAATGCCGCTAAGAGGATGATCTGCGGTAATTAGGGCTGCACATTGAGAACAGACTGGGTGTCAGAAACTGTTACCGTAAGATGTGGTTAGATTGTACACAAGATGTAGGGCGCTTTATTGTTAGTCATTGTTCTTGGAGTTCCATTTTGAGGATGCTAAGTGTTATTTTCATAGTTTTTTCTTAGTTAACTTGACAACGTATAATATCACGCCAGTACAGGCATGCGTCAATGGATGCTAAAGTCGTAAGGTGTCGGAGACATGCGTCGCCTTGTCTACGAAGGGGCTTACGGTTCGTGGTCGCCACTCGAGATTCATTCTTCCCCATTGGTTATTAGTAGTACGAGCGATGTGGCCTGCCTATTGCTACTTCAACTTGCAAAATGTAACAGCTATGTCCGAAGCTCTGTTTCTTCAGAAAATATCCTCGTACCTCTGATTTGTTCCCGGGTCGACAGCGCTTTGTGTTCCATGCGCACCTCAAAGAGTGTCAGCAAAATGACGGGGCTTTGGCCCTCTAGAGGGCCAAAGCCTGCTGGGGTCGCTGGACTCACGAACTACCGTGACCCCGGTACGTCAAAGGCTATTGTAGGACACCGTGGATTTTAGTCAGTACGAGTCTGACATTCCCTCTCGCTATGCCCTGGGTGGTAGGACTCATTCGATGATTTTTTTAAAAAAACCTCTGATTTGTTTGTCGTTTTGAATTATTGCTGTGTTGCCTCGATAAAATGAACAGCTGAGCTGATAAAATAAATCTTGGAATGATTGTCGTTAGAAACAAAGTTTTCTTTCTATGGAAAAACACTGCCTCTTAGTGTCCCTTTTTAGATCTTGTTAGGCGGTTGACGGTTGTTGTTGTTTGTCAACAACAAATTAAACTGCCTGTTTACAAGATACGCGTATAGTGTAGTTGACTATGCCATTGTCACCTTTGAACAAAACTCGTGTATAAATTACCAAGTTAATTACATTAGCATTGCCCTTGAATTGTTACCTACAAAAGGCTGTTAAGATTTACTTCTTCGATTCCGGATGCGATAGAAATGTCGAAAGAGTTCAGTTCTTAATTGAGATGTCTTTATGTAACTGCATTACTTAAGGTTTTCTAGGAATTCCAAATAGCATATTGTTTCTATTATAATTTTACTATTTAATTTTATTTCGTTAAATGTTTTGATGTCTGTATGGTGTGTTTGCATTTCATACCATTGTTTTGTTTGTTCGTTGTTTAGATGTACGAGTATGTGCCTTTGTTTCTATGTGTTTTAGTTTATTTTACTCTTCTTCTTTTTTGTAATTTTGGCTTGTTTATTACATATTAATATTCGTTTTAAACTACTTAGTTCCTAACCATTGTTTAAATTTTGCATGCTATTGTTATGGCAGAATGTGTATCTACACTTAAATATTATATAACACCTTTTGTATACCACATTTTATGCAAATAAATAACTTACTTACTTACATAACCAGCCCATAATGTTCCCATTGTTGACAAAAGTTTGAGATGCAGGCTTTTTTTTTATCGTGGTAAAATCATCAAATGAGTCCTCCCACCCAGGGCAGGGCGGGAGGGACTGTCAGACTTGTACTGACTAAAATCCACGGTGTCCTTCAATAGCCCTTTACGTACCGGGGTAACGGTAATCCCTTGGTCCCGCGACCCCGATGAGATGCAGGCTGGGAAATAAGTCACAAATCACCACGCGGTAACATTTTAGATTGATGAATTTTAACTTTCTTTTTGTTATAGGACGAGCATTTTCTTCATTTTGGCAGCTCCAGATGTGATTAAATAAATTACCCAAATTATGTACCACCTTCAAACCACAACCGCAGAGGCCGTTGGTGCTGGGTCATCACTGCTTCGGTATTGACCTGAATTTAAATAAAATCCAAACCAAAATTACAGACGTAAGGTAACACAATTACAAGTAGAAGGTTCCATGATTACAATTGACACAGAAATCACGATTTTGTACTGATTACTTCATTATTCCGTCCGGTTCGTTTCGACGATTCAATTTATTCAATTATACCAATTTTAATCAAGAAAATTAAGGCGTAGATCGTAATAAAATTGTATTTTAATTACTTGAATCACAAACGCGAATCTCTATAATGACTGCTCTCATTCAAGTGTATGAATTATCAAGAATTTTCTGTTAATTGAATTGTAATTTTGTATATTTCCAGCCGTCGTTTCCATTGGATCGTTGGGAGATGGAATTTTCCTGTCGATTTTGACATTAAGATCAAATAAAATTATCTTTTTAATTCTGGAGGGTATTGGAAAAATAATTACTACGTTAATTTAATGAACAGTCATTAATTAGTATGTAATTACTGATTAAACATACCTATAAGACTTTATTAAAATTACTACAAATCTGAAGCTACCATATTATGAAAAACCTAAATCTAACTCAAGGACCTTATTCAAGTAGAGTGAATAAAAAATTGTAGCCCACTGTATTCAATCCTCCAAATTACGCAAACAAAATACACAGTGAACAGTATTTTCAAATGAATTCTCCCAAAATTGGTTATAACTTGGACAGAAAAGTGTATTTAAAATTAATTTCAACTGTAAGTTTAGCCGTCTGGCTTCGCGAAACTGAATGGCTCAAAATGGTGGACAGAAATTAAACTAGTAATAATGGAGACGCCGTTGCTAATGGGGAAATATCAAGGTACAGAAGGTTCATTCTTGTATTATTATTTAAAAAAAAAGATATGAAACACAAGATGATTTGGTGTTCGTGATTAAATTTAAGCCATGTTTTTTTACATGCATGCGGCCAAAAAACTGGGCATTCTAAATAGAGTGTGGCGATGCTTTCATCATCAGCCTCTAATGTTCGTATTGCTGGGACACAGGCCTCCTCTCTGTGAGAGGGAGTGGGCCAAAAACCACCTCGCCTGGTCCAGTGCGGATTGGTAGATGCCACATGTCTTCGAATTTGATGGTTCTAAAACATGCCGGTTTCCACACGATGTTTTCCTTCACCGTTTTGAGAGCAGTGGTTATGAAATGAATTACACAAAGTAATGCACCAGGATAGGTTCGAACCCACGTACTACACTCGTAAGTCGGGGCCGATACCACTGGGCCACCATTGCTCTATGCTTTACGCTTGGAAAATTACTTTTATATGGAGTATTGCTGGAATAGCTCAGCTAAAGTCTGTGTCGCACTTGACTCGATGGAACGCAGAGCTAACAGGATCATTGCTGAAGAAACTAGTGGTTACTAAGCTTCACAGCTTTCCTCATCGCCTCAAGGTTGCCGGTTTGTTGGTCTTTCAGACTGTGCCTCTATGAACGCTCATCAAGGTACAGTCTCTCAGTCTTTCAGTGGGATTAGGTCGTAGTGTTCTTGAGCACATGGTCAAGCAATCTCCGACTATATCCTACCAACCCCCTTCTACAGTCTACAGTTAAGTACAGTACATGTTAAAATTAGTAGGTAAAGTAGTTTCCTTAGCTGTATTCTTAAAATAACTGAAACAATAAATCGTAGATTAGTTAATACTTCAGCTTAGTACTGCATCAAGTTTCAATAGGGCCACGTTTTCTAGAAAATACGAACCGAACGAGATATCCGTGTACTCAAATATGAGGGATGAGCACCTCGCGTTACGTTTGTGCGATCCGTCCTATTATGAGTTTTGAACCTTCTCAATTTTCTTTTTTTGCCTCGCTATGGTGAACGAACTGAGAGTTAATTTCGGTTCCTTTTAAAAATTTTCTCTGACTGTATTTTTTGTACTGATGGACGTTGCTTCTATGAAAGTTTAAAATGGCTGCCAATCTGTTCATTGTGTTCTACAGTCTAGAATTTTTGAGATGAAAGGATTGTGTATGATTTATAAATGGAGGCTTGGTCACTTTTTAGAGTAAGATCAGTTTTAAGTGTTTTAGCTATTCTGGGTCTACGGACTGACAATGTTTCTTTCGTTAGGCGTATTAGCATCCCACTATATACAGGCATACCACTAGATCATAATTCTGCTCTATGTGAGACAGAAGAGTCTGTTTATTCGTAAAGTAATATCGAATTAGATACGATGACATTCAATGATGAATCCAAAAATGTTAAATACCTACTACAAAATTTCGAGTATTTCGAGTGTCGTAATAAATTACGAATTCGCAAATAATCACTTCGAAAGTAGGTATTAGCATCATGTTAAGAATAAAAATATCCAATTTTCATTGAAAAATCTATTTAACATAAATTGCAATACCAACACGAAAAAAGTTCCACAAACAAAGAAACAATAAAACGATCCAATCAACGATATACATTCCAAGCGACTCGCAATCAGACACTTGGCGTACTACAGGAAATGGAACTTTTGAAAGAAATCAAGTAGTCTGCCAACTCCCCACTTTAGCGCTAACAAGAAAACTATTAGCAATTATCAGTAGCCGGGCGTTTCAATCAATTTACAAGTCGAAAACAAGGCGCTTCAGTAAATACCGTAACAACACTACATTTGCACATCTCAATACCTTAACTAACTTCGCTTAAAGTTCAATTTTCTTCAGCTACGGATATGAAATATGTTTGTCGTAACAACGATATGGTTAAAGACGTGACAGGCCAGCAATTTCATCCTTTTGTGTGTTCCGTTTGAGTTTAAAATTGGAATTATGAGGTTGGTTCTACACGCTTTTAAATCATTGGTTCATGTTGAGTTCTTTCCTTTATTCCCATCGTGGTTGGCAAAGGCCTACATTTGCGCAAATTGGAAAAGGTTTTTTTGTTTTTCCTTTGATTTAGAAATCATTTGCTTTGCTGACACTGCTTTATTACAAATATTTCAAAGTTAGTAGCTCTTTAGTTTATGGTACTTTGTAAAAACAACTTTGACATGTCAATAAACAACTTTGTCATATTTGTGGATTAGCTGGCAGTTTTTTTACTGTGATTAGATGATAAAATCTCAAGTTAGACTGCGGAAGGACTCATGTGATGATTTTACGACCTCAATAAGAGGCTGCCAGAATGATTGCCTTGTAGACATTTCAGTGTTTTAAATGCATAGCGCATCTAATACGGCCACTTAGCAATATTTCTAATAATTCATTTCGTGAATGAATTATTGAAAAATAGCCGATGAAGTCTCTGGAAATTCGCGAAGCCGATAAGGCATATTTCTTAAAGTGGCCTTTTTAGACTCGTAGCATTTCATCACATCAGGAATGAACTAATTATGATCAAACACGTAGTTTTTAACATTATTGCAAATAATTGTCGAACTAAATATTCTACGCTTTTAATATTCCACTTCAAAGGGAGTTTCACACAAAGGAGATTTAATTGTATTAAAACCCTTTAAGGAGCCAATGTAAGTTAGCACAGGCAATCGATTTACGAGTATAATCCTGTTTAGGAAGCAAACATTGATGAAATCGATTATTTTTATTGAAATGAGGAACAGTAAATATCTATAGAAGAAGTAAATATTTGCTACATATAAAAGCTAATTATAAGCTGGTAATTCTGAAAGTACTGTGGGAACGAATGGTATGTGAAAAAACGGACGAAGGAGATATGCTGTACTCCAAATAAATGGTCACTATGAAGTATTTCAAATACTGTATTTGAAGAAGGTGTCGGGTTGTGGATGGATGCGTACTGCTCAGGAACGGGGTGGTTGGCGTTCTTTGGGAGAGGCTCACGTCCATCAGTGGACGGCAATTGGTTGAAGAGAGAGATGAATTATTCTTACAGTTTTTAAGCGTTGCTCCACACCAGGAATTTCTCCTGTATCGTGGGTATTGATTGTAAGTAATTTCATGTTTGTTTATTGAGATCTATTTGAATTCTAAAAATTCGACTGTGAGAAGAACATGAACCTGCATCCTGGATAAGTACTCTAAATGCTTAATCAACAAGGCTATCGCAGTTCTACCCGGCAAGGTGTTGCCAATTTGTTATTTCACGAGAAAATAGCTTTTGAATTATAATTACAGGCAACGTGACTTAATGGTATAATGGACTTATAGTCTATTTTTTTTTTAATAGCCTAGTTTGTGTCCCACTGCTGGGCAAAGGCCTCCCCTTTTTCCTTCCAAACCACTCTATTTTGGGCAATTTCTGGCCATGTCTGCCCTGCGAACATGATCAGATCGTCACACCACCTCCACCGCGGTCACGTTGAACGTATAGTCTATTAGGCACCCTAAAATCCAGATAAACACAGACCGGAGGCATGTTAGTATAGCTATGTTCCCTCAAATTAAGGTTCCGTCAACCACATTAACTGCGATATTGGCTTCAGCCACTCCCCTAACATTTACCTTCGAAGTTGATGGTGCCCTAGTATTAGATTAGGCAACATGCCGCGAACCCTCGTGTTTTTCCTGTCGGTTAGGCTTCTGATTGGGCTGTCATGAACGATCGATTTTAGCACGACTCCGTGACGAATGAGTGACGGAACGCTACTGTTGCTAACAGACGTGCGATTGGTAGGTAGTATGAGATTTTTTTTTGTTTTCGTATGGTATTTTTGAAGTCTCGTGTTTGAAATTGGAGGTTGCAGTCGAGCAGGTTTATTTGTAATTTTGGTAATACAAATTCTAAAAAAGAGTTTGTTTCACATAAATTATGACATCACGAGTGTAAGAAAAGTTTAGGCAGACGTGTACGTAAAAGTGATGAGCCACATAAGATGTACTATGCAGCTGTGCTGCAAAAATTGGAAAGCTAAGCTACGAAACTATGTTCCACTGACGCTAAGCTATATTGCGGAGCGAGAAAGGTGTGCTATGAAGATGCCCCGCATCAGGACAGCTGTGCGAGGAAGATGCGCATCTCGAAGCGATGTATGAACAAGCGTACACAGCTACGCCACTCGCGACTGTCGAATAACGTTTCTGTGCATAGCTTAAAATTTTCAACTTTCACAAGGTCTAGAAGAATGAAATTTTCTAGGAAGATTTTTATGAAATTCATCTCGTAAATGGGAAAAGTATCTAACGAAGTTTAAATAGCTTCTTTTTACATATTTCTTTACAGGTATAATTTTCCCACTGGTGGGGCACAGGTCCCCTCTCTACGAGAAGGAGTGGGCTATAATCCACCACGCGGGCCCAGTGTGGGTTGGTAGACTGTTACATGTCAATGAATGTTTGATTCTGGATTCCTCACGATGTTTTCCTTCACCGTTTTGAGAGCGGTGGTGATGGTGTGGTGTGACAGAGTAATGTGGCTGGGTTAGAACTCACGACCTTTAAAAGTCGGGACCGATACCACTAGATCACAACTGCTCTATACTTTATAATACTATGCTATTATAATCAATATCTACGCACAACAGTAAATGCAGAATATAATCTGCTTACGTAAGACGCAATCAGCGTATCCAGGTCATTTGCTACCTGCAACCTAATGACATTTGGCTAGATATTAATCAAGCTGGAACTAAACGCTGTTTGTCCGGATTACAAGCTAAACGAATTTCTACTTGATGTAATTGAATTTTCTCATGAGCGTTGGATATGAATATGTGATGTTGGAAGTAGAACTTCCTTTGGATTAAATGGAGATTAGATTATGTACCTGGTAACTGTAAAAGGAGGTCGGCTGAAATCTCATGTTTACTTACATATTTTTGTTATGTATTCCGAGTAGGTTCCTTTTTTTATTTCAGTTAATGATTGCATTTGCCTCGTGCGTGTTCTGTTGCTATTATGTTACGTTTTGTCTTTTGTACTTGATTCTCTACCATTTTTTTTACGTGGTAAAAACATCACATGAGTCCTCCCCAGGGCAGAGCGAAAGGGACTGTCAGACTCGTACTGACTAAAAACACGGTGTCCTTCAATAGCCCTTTACGTACCGGGGTTACGGTAATTCGTGAGTCCCGCGATCCCGGGGATTCTCTATCATTTAAATATATTTTTAAAGAATGAGTGTATGGTTTCGTGCCGAGACGATCTGGAGGTTAAAGGCTGGTTCGAGGAGACACAGTATAAGTTCTTCTGAAAGGTATTGGGGAAGGTCTTGCCCAGCAGTGGGACAGCACAAGCTAAAATAAATTGAAGGTGTAGATTTTTTCTTTCACTATACTCATTTCATCATTGGACCTTCTCATATAACGAAAGTAAAAAAACCGCCCGTCTGCACATCTCAGCTAACCGTCACACACGACAGGGGATTCGATTCATTCCCGGATATTGAGGAGTGACAGAATTTTGAAGGAATGGAAATCAAATTTTGGAGTTTAAGTTAGTTGATACATGTAATAAGTGATCAGACAGTGGGAAATTACAACGTAATGTACTTTGGGGGCGGATTGATGTGACTTTATAAGTCTATAATTTGAAATTGAATGGCATTATTGGTAGGAAAAAGTTTGTATGATTTTTTTTCTTTTTGATAAAATGAGGTTTATTTGGTACTGCTGTGAGGCATACGAAATTGGTAATCAAAATAAATTTAGAATATAAGAACTCTATAACTTTCTACTCTTAATGCTGGGACCTAGACTTTAAGGCTGCGGTTCCACAGAGGCGGAGAGCGATCCACCAATCACATGGCTTGAAATCCACATCTCTTCTCCACCCAAGCCGTGTGATTGGTGAATCGCTCTCCGCCTCAGTGGAACTGCAGCCTAACTCTGTGACAGTTAAGTTCACATGGCCGTCGAGCGTTTGGTGAAAGAATTAGTTTGTTGTTTACAGCTATTTTCATGATTGTGTCTTCTTTGATCTGTGGTTTGTGGATGGGTGACCACCTGTCATAGCGAGTTTCCTCCGTGCCACGGAAAGCACGTAAAGGCGTTGGTCCCGGCTGTCATTTGTAGATCTTTGACAGTCGTTACTGTTAGTCAGAAGCTCTAAGGTCTGACAACCAGTCTTATCATGGGGTATCGTATTACTCAGTTACTGGGTTGTGGAGGTCCGACAGGCAGTCGCTCCATGTAAAATACTGATATTCAGCTGCATCTGGTTTGACTGGAGGCCGACCCCGATATAGTTGGGAAAAGGCTAGACAGATGATGATGTCTTCTTTGATTGGTTGGTTTAGACGAAACATAATTTACACGATTATTTTGATTTGTCAAAGAAATAAATTTCATTTAACTAACTCAAATCGACCTTAGAACGTAAATTTCCTTAGGTGCCCGTTTTTTTTGCAAAAGAGTGTATATTGCACATCGACTTTTAGAAAGAGATAACCGGCAAGTTTCGGTTTCATTACTTCTGTCGCATATCAGTCTAAAAAAAAAAAAGCTGTTCTTAACAGCCTTACAGAACTTGAGACTTTAGTAATTTCCCCTTCAAAAGTACTCTGATGGGATTATAGCCGCTTAATTAAAGTTTGAAGGTCGTGAACCTTTGTTGTTTATAAGCTTGGTACGGTTGGCCGTTGAGGCGATGCTTGTGAGAAGGCTTTTGTCAAGTTGTACATGTTTGTTTATCCTCTGTTGTCCCACTAGAGTCCGAAGGTCTTTCACACCCTTCATAGATGCAGCCAATAAATTGCACTTTCTGTGTGATTATTTGTCGCTGGCAACGTCTTTATGTCGTGGCAGTAACGATGAATTTCGTAATGCAAGTGGTGGGAAGACTAAAGAGAAACTGTGCCCAGAGTACAGCTTTATGAATTGTAAAAGTATATCGGTACCGGAATAAGAATCTGACAGTGCACCTCTAAACTAATTGAGGATTTCCTCGTGCAAAAAAGTGTATGTATTAACTCTGCCTTGTAATTTACTTTAGTACGAGTTTGTCCCTGATATGTTATATGTGGAGCAGATGCTTTTAAAAATATAACCATCCAACCATGAGGATGTCCACACCTAAAATATTGCATGTGTTACCACGAATTTGCGATTGACTGTTTATAACGCCGATATCCCACAAAAAGGTGCGTTTTAAACCATCTATTTTACTCCTAGCAACACTCAGAGTGTTCTCTCAAAGAATCGCAGCGTCTTCTAAATTAAACTGGCCCAAGTTCGACAGGTAGCAGGTCTGGCGCAGGCGGCTTCAATAATTTTATGCATGAAATTTGCTTCACGCGGGCGTGTATTTAGTTTAAGCAGACAGGCGACGTGCGTTGGCTTTACTTCCCCTTTGATGTTTGCACTTACGTCTTGAGTTTTGTTTGCAACATGAAATTAATGTGTTTGTTATTTGTAAGCTGAGAAGGGGAAGGTTGAAATTATCAGTTGGTAAAGCAATCTGGATCTGACAAACGGAACTAAAGATTAATCTTTAGGATTATTCCTTTTTTCAGTGGTGTGAAGATTACTATTACGACTGATATTTCGGCACTTTTACAAGTGTGATGACAACCCCATTGCATAGAACTTGCAAAGACAAAGATTATTTCAACTTATAATTTCTAATAACTTGAAAAAGTGAAATTTGTAATCCCACTCGCTTGATACATTGGTTTTAGATGTGAACTATACTGTGCTAACTTATTTCTGTGATTTAATTTACATTCGTTCTCCAATCAAGTAGATTATAATAAGTTTGGTTTGTCACATCATTTTCGTACAAAATTATATGAAATTTCGAATCCGATTACTAAATGTAAATAAAATTATTTATGTAGGTAAGAACGTGAGCTTAACAGTTTCATAAGACGCATACTTTTCAGGAAATTCAACTGGATTTTCATTGTGAATTAAAATTGTACTGAGAGAGATAATAATATTCAGAATGTCACCGAAATATCAGAATTAACTTGTTGAATGAAAAATAGGATGAATCAAGCTAAATAAATCTGAATGACAAAATGTAATTATTTTTGGTTGGTTAACCAATTGAATATCCGTAAAAAATATCAGAAAACTTTCTCAAGAAACTTAAGTTTTTTTAAATGACAACAGTGTGGAATACTTACTTAACGTTTTCATCAAGTGTGAGTCGTCCGTATAGATGACAGAACTGCACCATTCTCTAACAAAGTTGCTAAAAACTTAATCTATAAATACGAGTATGATACTAGCGTTCTCTACTGACATCCCTTAAATGCTTTTACCATAATCTATTTGCAAGCTAAGCTCGGTAAGATTTTTTTTCGTTTTGCCGATAAATCGGGAAATCGTTCGAGTTCAAGAACTTCGTACCGAAGTTTTTTTTTTTTCTATAATCTAAGCGGAAATGGGAAAGCTCGTGCGAAATGACTTTATGTTCAAACGGATTGAGGGCACGAACTAAGATTTCTCGTAAAGTGCTCCTGCACTCGAGAAAAAGCAAAAAACGAGAAATTTTATGATTGAATTTCTAGTGAAGTTACTGTACTGTGTGTTTTACATTTATGTAAGTACCTACTTACTTTGTATTATATAAGGTAAATTTCAACATTATATTTACTACATAAGATATTCACAATTAATTACGGTTGTTGGTGGTTCATCATTTTCATCAACTTATCAGCCGAAGGCGCCCGGGTCGACGGTGCGTTGTGTTCCACGCGCGCCTTAAGGAGTGTCAGCATAGTGACGGGGCCTGTTGGGGGCCAAAGCCTGCCAGGGTTGCGGGACTCACAAATTACCGTGACCCCGGTATGTAAAGGGCTATTGAAGGACACCGTGGATTTTAGTCAGTCAATTCTGTCCCTCCCGCCCTGCCCTGGGTGGGAGGACTCATTTGATGATTTACCACAATAAAAAAAAAAATCAGCCGAAGGCGAAGTTGAGTGTAATTACTGCGAAGAGTTAATTAAATCTTTGGTCATTAGGTGATTACTCGAATCTATTTTATTGTGTCCTGAAAAATGTTTACTTTATAACAAAAGAAAAAAAAGTGGTCATTCAACAGTAACAAAGTGTTTTTCTTCGTGTAAATCACAGATTTCTGAAACATTTCCTGAGAACTATTTTCGCTTTACGTTTTAAAAGATTCTGCATTTAAAATTCCAGCGAAACCCATTAATTCTATTTCAAAGGTAACTATTTCCTAATGCTCTTTGCTTGTGATCGCTGTTTCAGGGTACAATTATAGAACATCTTTAATTCTAAGCTTATTTTATTTTTTATGTAATAATCAACTTCTTGTTCATTTTTCTGGTTTATGAACTTTGGTTATTCGTTCATTATAATTATTTTATAAGATCCATAGCAATACCTATAGTCAAATGGTTACCCATTTCACGTAAAATATACGCTTGGCACGTGGAGTTGTAAATATTGCCCCAATATGCTTTTTTCTGGGTTGCAAAAGTCATCAAATATGTCCTCCCGCCCAGGGTTGACTGCCAGACTAGCTTTTACTGACTTTAGACAAGCCTTTTTCTACGTTCCAAGGCCACGATATTCTGCTTAGACAGTCATATGGCGCCTTTTAGATAGTATACATCCATTGTGCTTGTGTTCTTAAGCTTTTAACTTTTTTACTGAAATTATATCTCACCAAGTAGTAGTGTTTCGTTACATTAAGTTGTCAGCAACACAATTAAGTTGTCAGCAAAAAGACAATTAGTGACATCAATGAAACCTATCTATGGAAAATTCTGACACCGACGGCCGAATAGAGAACCCTCCAAACACAACACCAGTCTAGTTAAAGGTTCCTCCTCTATTCTTCTTATCGGTTTTTTTTTAACTTGGTATATAATCATCAAACGAGCCCGTCCTCTCTGGGTGGAGCGGAAGGGACTGTCAGACGCGTTCTGACTAAAATCCACGGCGTTCCTTCAATAGCCCTTTATTTTCCAGGGTCACGTTTACTTGTTAAGACAGTCACGCAACCCTGGCAGGATTGAAGGTACCTTCTCTATTCACCTTATACCTTGTTCCTCATACCGTTATTAGTATATAAAAAGATATTAGGGGCTCGAACCTGCGTCTTCTGGATAAGTACTCCAGACGCCTTACCAATTAGGCTATCGTAATTACATTTAGTATTTATAAATCTTCACAGGAGAATTGAATACAGTAATCAGAGACCTAACAAGCTCGCCATAGATTATTCCCCTTTCTAAAGCTTACACTTCAAAGTGAGGCAGCTCGGGGCCGCGACGATGTACATGCAAATACGTCATTAGCATCTATATGTTACTTTGTGAACTTCTGACATGTCATACCGGGTATGTTGGGGGAATATGGCCGACTAATTTGTGTTACTATGGGAGTCTTGATTAAACTGAATTGCTCATTTTCACGGAGACGGCTTACGTTTCAGGAAAAATGGATCCCTTAAAGGATCACTATGTTGTCCATCTGGTCGCGGGACTGTACGAATTACCGTGACCCCGGAACGCAAAGGGCTATTGAAGGACACCGTGGATTTTAGTCAGTACGAGTCTGACAGTCCTTCCGCTCTGCCCTGGGTGGGAGGACTCATTTGATGATTTTAACAAGTAAAAAAAAAAATGTTGTCCGTCTGTTCGTCGGTCCGCCTGTTAAGACCCCTTTTCTCAAGAACGTACGTAATTCATTACAGATTTTTTTCGTATACAACGGACATTTTCAGGGATTACTATGTTGAAACAGACACACTTTGTACCTTTATTACATAAAATTACAAAAGACTGCAGAATAATAAAGAAAAAAGTAAAAAAATACTGCAGAATAAAAGAGAAAAAGTATCTATATAAGCAAATTAGCTTTTGCCCGCGACTTCGTTCGCGTGGAATAGTGACTTCCGGCAGATTTTTGTTTTTTTTTTTTTTTATTTTTTGTAATAAAAGCTATCCTATGTCCTTTCTCAAGTTCCAAACTATGTCTGTACCAAATTTCACACAAATCGGTTCAGTAGTTTAGGCGTGAAGAAAAGACAGACAGACAGAAAGACAGACAGACAGAGTTACTTTCTGTCTGTGTAGATGTAGATGTAGATGTAGATGTAGATGTAGATGTAGATGTAGATGTAGATATATGTAGATGTAGATGGAGATGTAGATGTAGATTATATAATCATCATCATCTGAGCCATAGGACGTCCACTGCTGAACATAGGCCTCCCCTTTAGATCTCCACATGTACCGGATCCAATTATATTATTATACACATAATATGAAATTACAAGGATTACCTATACATATAGGAGATCAATTCATCAATACACATACTTATGTACATATATAGTAGTAATTACATAAGGTACGTTCACTGAGCTGTCATCAGCGAGCTATCTAATTACGTTGCAGCTCGGATATAGATCGCATAGACTATATAGCCTTTGATTTATAATTAGCTTGATAAAATCATCTCAGGACTTATCAAAGGATAGATTAATTATGTGAGTCTGTTATAATAAGAGTTAAATCGTCTTGCCTACTACAAAAAGTTAAACATCTGTTTAACACTTGTCTAACAAAACTGTAACTGCATAACGACCCTTATATTACTTTGGACGACACGGTTGGCGCAGTGGCTGAGCGATTGGACTGCTGCGCTGCGTGTAGCGGGTTCGATTCCCGCACGGAGCAAATATTTGTATGATCTACAAGTAGTTGTTTCGGGTCTCGGCGTTTGTGTACGTGAGTTTATATGTTTGTAAACGCACCCACGACACAGGAGAAATTCTTAGTGTGGGGCAACGTTAAAAAAAAACGACGGTTTGCACTTTGGGAGTGCCGGCAGAAGTGAAAACTTGAATAGTAATAAACACACACGAACATTCGCGCAAGCGCCCTGCGCCGTCTTACGAATTTTCGATCAGGTCACGTGTCCTGACGCGAGTTTAACATTTTTTGCCCATTCCAAAAAAAGTGTTGTACACTTTGCCTGCCACTGTTGTGCACTGTTGTACACTGTTGTGCACTGCCGCTAAAGAATGTTTCCACTTCAAAAAAAAAAACAAGGTCAAATGCCGTTCCGCAGTTGAAAGTTTTTAGACAAGTGTTCATCTTCTACTTCAGTTTTTTTTTCTCATTTCGCCGATTTTTTAGTTCTAGGAGAGTTTTTAGTGCTTTCCTCGCGATGTTTTCCTGCGTTCTGAGCGCAATGGCGATGAAAATGAATTACGCACAGCAATGTATATGCTGCAGCTGGGTTCGAAGTCGAAACCACGATTCATAAGTCGGGTCCTTTACCCACGGACCATCATTGCTTTTCATCTTTTACTTTAAAAAAATCTATTCAGTGACTGACAACGTAGAACTTCAAGCGCTATATCCAGTGGCATAGAATTTTGCATACGAATTCCCAATTCATCTCCTGTATAAGAGATGAAATTTTGAATGGATGTTCGTCAAATTTCCCGATGAGAAATTCTATTGAGTGCACGGCTTGTGGTTTATGAAAACATGGAAGGAAAATCCATTTTTGTGAGTCTAAAATATACAAAAAAATAAGCAGTGTTCAAATGTTTGGACCTGGTTTTATGTGCCTGAAAAAGTATTTGATGTCCATAAAAATAATAGGAAAATGTATAATAAGCCAGCTAAACTAGTAGTGGACTGGCCATGATTGTCCAAGTACAGATGTCATAAAATGAGTCCTACCACCTAGGGCGGGGCGGGAGGGATTGTCAGACTTGTACTGACTAAAATGAATGGTGATCCTTCAATAACCCTTTACGTTCCAGGGTCAAGGTTACCTGATGATACAGTCCCGCGACCCCGGCAGGCTTGAGCCCTCTAAGGGGGGCCCCGACAGTTTGCTGACAGCTCTTTAAGGCCCCTGTGGAACACGACGCGCCGTCGACTCGGGCATGGTCCATGATCGGACACCTCTCTAAAAACAGTATGGGGCACTCCATAGCTAGAATGACCCGCGAACATACAATAAAAATGGTTACTGAGTAAAGCCTTTGTCAAACAGACAGGCGTCGCGAAGGCGAAGCGAGGCGTTTTTATTTGTAATGTAAGGAATTGTTTGAATCCAGTCACATAGAAAAGCGAAAGCGATCCGATAGCGTGACAGAATTATCGGACTGACGTCTCGTATCGGTTCGTTATCGCTTCGGACTCACCTGTCTGTTTGACAAAGGCATAAATGTGAAAGATGGAAGATAGGGCGTTATGGCCTAGTCGGAGAGACTCATGTCCAGAAATGAACATCGATTTGCTAAGTTGATTGAAGGCACTACATTCATAAACTCACGTCCTTTTTAAATAGGGGTAGGCAGAATCCACAGAACGCCATCTGCTATGATTTTAATTCCTGTCCTCTATTTGATTGTTAACATTTTTTCTTTATATCGGTAAACATTGAAATAATTTGTAAAAAGAATATGTAAAACCACAACCTGTAGCATCATCTTATCTATTTCCAAAACATAATGTATGCCGTTACCGACAGTATTGCTGTAAGTCATATTTCTTTGAGGGTGTTCCCCCTCATATTCCCTGGGAAGATATCAAATCTCGTGTTACCGCGCTCCCGAGCTATAGATTAGAAGCCCGATATGATGTTAGTGACGTGACTGGATCTTCGACTGGTATTAACATGGCTTGGTTATCAGAATTTAATATTTTTGTATTGTTACAGAACATTATGAAAGCTTGAAAGATTAGGAGTTTTTTTATTTCAATATTTTAGGTAAAAACAAATTAGTATTTGATCTACATTTGTGGTCTACCTCGAATTTTTTTTGTTAAAATCATCAAATGAGTCCTCCCACCCATACTGTCAGACTCGTACTGACTAAAATCCACGGTGTCCTTCATTAGCTGTTTACCGTACCGTAAGAATGAAAATAAAAATAAAGGAAAATATAATTTCTTGAGTTTAAAACCAACTGCTACAGAATTAAAGTCGAACCAATATTATGTGTTCTGTTGGTGCATCCTAATATCCTATAAGCATAATAACGTATCTCGCTTAATATTCCTAGTTTGGGATAATTCATAAACGTTATCGTACAGTTGGTAGGAAGATGAATTGTACTGGATTGTGATGGATGGGAGTGTTGCCGCTATGTTATTATGGGAGGTTTTAATATGTATGTATGTATGGATTTTAGGTACTGGGATATATGTAGGTATTTTATCAAATAGACAACAGAACAGGCGTAGAGTCTCGAAAGGACGGAGTAGAGGTTTATATTTTTAGGGTCCGTAACCAAAAGGGTTAAACTGGTCCCTATTACTAAGACTTCGCTGTCCAACTGTCTGTCTGTCCGTCTATCATTAGGCTATAACACTTTAATAATTTAAATAAAATATTTAAATTGAAAATCTGTTTAATCATAAAAGTTTATATCGAAATACGGAACATAAAACTATTAATAACTTGGTGCAACAGGTACAAGTAGATATACAAACTTATGGCTCTCAAACATTTGAAAAAAGTCTGTAAATCCGACGTTATGTATGAGTGTATTTTCACAACGTTAATAGACAGGAATAACAGGGATTCAGAACAGATTGTTAGAAAGAGAAACAAAACTGCAGTATGGGTGTACTAAAAAGTCATTTTTATCGTAATTGCGGATACGACCTGCGGTCGTATTATGACGTCTTAAAACCAGGCTTGTTTCAGTGAGTGAAGAAGACAGAGCTATACAAGTCGTCTAGCGCCACCTCGTTCACTCACTGGAACAAGCCTGGTTTTAAGACGTAATATTACGGCCCCAGACAGCTTTCATGTCGAGTTATATAGGCCGTAAAATACCCTATTGTAATCTTTTAACTTGCACCACAAACTAACAACCAAATTGTATTAGCATGATTGCTTCAGTTATTAGCATTTATTTAGGTAAACCTTGGAACCGCGTACGGTCCTTGAATATTATATATGTAAAACATATTGTGTGTGATAACTTCTGAGGATTGTAAATGATTTGTTTATTTACAAGCTCTTTCTGTTTGATATGTAACTTATGTTTGAAAATTATTTAAATTCCCTTCATATCATGGTAATATTATCGGGGTGGGCCGGGAGGGACTGTCAGACTTGGACTGACTAAAATGAATGGTGATCCTGCAATAACCTTTTTTTTGTTTTTATTTTTTACGTGGTAAATCACAAAAATGAGTCCTCCCATCCAGGGCAGGGCGGGAGGGACTGTCAGACTTTACTGACTAAAATCCACGGTGTCCTTCAATAGCCCTTTACGTACCGGGGTCACGGTAATTCGTGAGTCCCGCGACCCCGGCAGGATCCATCAATAACCCTTTGCGTTCCAGTGTCACGTTTACCTGATGATACAGTCCCGCGACCTCGGCAGGCTTTGGTCCTCTAAGGGGGGCCCGCCAGATTGTTGACAGCTCTTTGAGGCGCACGTGGGACATCGCGGTGTCGTCGACCCGGGCATGGTCTATGACTAGACTACGAGTCACCCATTACTCGCTTTCCGCATGCCCTTCGTATGAGTATAATGCCACGTTTTGGTATCAGAGTTAATTCTGCGGTGCCGCGTCTGGCGTCTCAACTATTCGCGAATGTTAGTAATGTCCAAGATAAACTTGGAAAATGCAGACACCAGCACATCACCTTACCTCAATCTCTCAAACTGCGTTAATAGATTTTCATCCTTATCACACACACAGATACACAGATTCGGGTAGTTTGCTCTGCTGGCGTCTGTACACATTATAATAATACACAGTATTTATTCTTTATTGTGAAAAATTCCTTCAAAAAACAGAAAGGTCTCTCGCATCTATGATAATAAGCAAAGATGTTAAATGAAATAATCTTAAGTTCACCTGATGTCTGCCCTGAGATCTGGAGGCGACTGCCCTCCAGCGCGTCTATGAGTGGCGCGTGGAGGCGCAGCGCCGGGGAGGTCGCGGAACTGTACGAATTACCGTGTCCCCGGAACGTAATGGGCTATTGAAGGGCACCGCGGATTTTAGTCAGTACGAGTTTGACAGTCTCTCCCGCTCTGCCCTGGGTGGGAGGACTCATTTGATGATTTTACCACGTAAAAAAATTTCACCTGATGTCAAAAAAAATCTACTGTTTAATAAAAGGGGAATTTTTAACTGCACCTCTATTTAGAAATTTAAGCAAACAAAATATCTCCACTAATAACCTACTGCATATCAAATAAATTACTGTACTACAAATTAACTACTTGATTACCTAAACATGTTGTACTAAAAAATGTTTAAAATTCATCGAAATCTGATGGCTTTTTTATCTAATTTACAGCAAAAATCTAGCTGAAACCACAGATATACGCATTTTGAAACAATATTACTCACCGTAAAACAAAAATACTGATTTGCACACAAATTATTCAATATTACAACGGACCCAGTCGCATATTAACCAGTAAGTACACGCTGGCACCCCGACTCGGACAATTTAGGTTAGAAGAGGATGGCGGGGTCTGAAAGACCCCGCCATCCTCTTCGTGGTTATTTTTTTATAAACCACCCAGAAGTAGGAGCCCCGCGAAGCGGGGCTCCGTCGACATGCTGGGAAGCGTGGACGCCCCGCGAAAGCAAGACCCTCTTTAATAGTTCAATAAATTACTGGTATGTGGTAATTAATAAATAATAAGACGACTGTGACTAATAAAATGCTGTTAATAGGTGATGGATTCCAAAAAAAATGATTCAATATTTTGTTGCACTCGAAGAATTATTAGATTTACTTTTAGTTAACAGATAGTCATTCAGTAAAACAGTTAAGCTTTAAAGATCTAACAGTAAAGTATAATTTATTCATTTGATGAGCAAATTTAGTGTGCGATTCAGTATTTTTGGTGGTAATTTCGAATATTTTGATTGAAAAAAGGGAATTTACAGTTAAAGTATTAAATACCACCCTTAATAAAAGCTCTATAAGAATCTGGACATATCATTTACCCGATTTTTGTCCCATCTCAAAACTCCATTTTTCCTTATAAGGATCGGAGAAGCCGATAAGAGGGATCGACAGACGGTAATACTTCTAATTCTATAGAATATTCTCCTTTCAATATTTCTTCGACCATACGGTATGGGCTGTCTGATTGGGTCTTTTATATTGGTATTGAAATTGGGAGCAATTTGGGCTCAGGTGGTTTTTATTGAGAAGTAATTACATGGTCAGCAATTATAAAATTTGGCAAGCCACCCAAAAGCAAAAGCAAAAACAAAAGCATTTAAATAATTTGGTCAGCATACAAAGATTTTGTTTGCAATAAAAAAAAATCAGGCAGCAATTCTTGTTCCGCAACTAATTTTGATAATGGTCAAAAATTAAATCATACATAGGCAGCCAACAATAACATGAGTCTGCATAATAAACATTCAGTCTGCAAAATAACTACTTGAGCGGCAAGATTTCATGATTGAGCGGCAGAAAAACATGTCTATAAGCAGTATATTTGATTGGTATGCATATTTAAAACATGGTGAGCAAACTCGCTGGCACCCCGACTCGGACAATTTAGGTTAGAAGAGGATGGCTTCGTGGTTATTTTTTTTTTAAACCACCCAGAACTGAATAATACGCTGATTTCTGAATGTCTAATTCTGATCTATAAAATGCATTTTTTTGCTTACACTCTGAGTGCTTACCAAAATTTTATTAAACATGAGCAGCTGATTGCAGCTTATATAATTAATATGCTGTACAAAAATAATTACAGACATCCAGAATGACATAAATTGCTGATTGATTTTGAAATGTTTGCTGACCATGAGTTGCTCACCAATTAGCTATTTCTGCTCACCGATTATATTTTTCTGCTCACAGAAATAACAATACTATGCTAACCATTTAATTGACACCCGTTTTTATTTATCATCATTATGTAAGAGTATTTTGATGACACGGTTGGCGCTGTGACTGAGAGATCGACTGCCGCGCAGCGTGTCGCGGGTTCGATCCCCGCTCGCAACAAATATTTGTATGACCTGCAAGTACCTAGTTGTTTTTAGACGCACCCACGATACAGGAAGAAATTCCTACGTTTGTTACAAATGTATGCAATAAACCTTATTTAAAAAAAAAAGTGTGGCATTCTTGGACAACCGCGGTAAAGCTATTATTGTAAGCATAGCATTTTTTATCAACTTATGCAATAATATATTATGATTATTTATTTATTTTAGTTATGAAGTAAAAGAAAAAATTATTGCCTACCCCGAATATTTAACGAGAAGTTACTCTACTAATAAGGGTACGGTCAGCCACGTCAATCAAGTGAAAAGTCAAGAAAAAAATTAATTTATTTATTCACATTGACATGACAGATGTCACAGTGACAGTGTTAAGTTTATTTTCGTTACGGAATTTCTTGATTCGGTCACCGCGCTCAAAGCCCGCGATAAAAGCTATGTAACAGCTTAACAGGTAGTTAACTGCCAGCCATTTTTAAAATAACATTTTTAAGCGTCGTAATGAAAATGAAATTTAACAGAGCTACACAAACCCGAAGGCCCATTTCCGAAACAGTATCAGTCGTCAATTGCCCAAACAAAGTTCCCCAATTAACCGTTAGCCACAATAACCGTGAATATTGGCAAAAAATTCTGTTGCGGAGCGATTAAATTCGCGGCTGTAACACGAAATGTCCATTATCGCCAAAGGTATAATACCTATAACCACATAATAACGACTGTCTAACCGGTAAATAATTTTTATTTTAAACTCGGGACCCGCAGATAAAAAGGCTGGTAACTTTAAATGGGAAAACTTCCTTTTGCTGAGCAATGAAAAGGCGTCATTACTGCGTCATGGACTGATACAAAGAGGACAGGTGAAGGGGGGGGGGGAGGATATCGTATATGTATAAACGTTATTCTCTTGTTATTTTAAAATTTGGCATACAACGTGATACATAATAATGTTTTGTGGTAGCCAACAGGAATGAATGGAGAGGAAGAGGAAGGCCAAAGAAAAGATGGATGGATTGTTTAAGGATTGATATGGAAGAAAAAGGAGTAAATGACACTGTGATGTTTAATAGAGGAGAATGGAAGAAAAAAACGTGTTGTGCCGCCCCAAGTAAAATGGGATAAGGGCAGGAAGATGATGATGGTAGCCAACAGGAAACATTTTATTAAAAAGTCGGTTCTACGAAGTATAAGTAAATTTACATTCTGTATACATACAATAAACTAGTGACAACATTCTCATCGCTTTTCAATGATATCGATAATATGAAAAATTAAAATGATTGAATAATGATAAGTACCTGAAAGCGCGTATAAGTGCTATTAAAAGTTAGTAAAAGACACAATACACTAGTCTTAATCTCAGGTGTAGCGAAAATTCAGGTTATTTTTTATACAGTAATTTTGGTTGAAAATACATTTTTGAGTTATCTATGACATACGAGTATAGGGGAACAGTGTATAAGACGGGGACGCGAGGTATGATGGGAAATCACACACTTAAGGCAAACTTAACACATTACTAACGTAGCGCAAGCGCCTACAGGACGCCTTTTGTTAATGGCCGCTTGCAAATGACGTCCTGATGGCGCTTGCGCTACGTTAGTGTTGTCCATCTTATACACTGTTCCCCTAACCATGACGTTTTAGAAGAACTGGGTTGTTTTGATTACTTTTTTGTAACACTGCGTTATCAAAAATAATACAATGAATCTTCCATTATTTATCAGACACATTAAGCTGAAAGAAAACGTAGTACCTACCCAACAATGTTTATTGTTGCTTACTAAAAGTCGATTTAGCAATAAAGTTCCGAAATTGCGTACTAACAGCGCTACTGGACTTAAGCCAGATTTTTTGCTAAAATTTTAACAAAGCTTGTCTATTTTGTTGCAAACTTTGTGATACAATATATAACCCGTTTTATGCTCGAGCTTATTTTGAAAATTATCCGATATTTCTTAACTTGGCTGAACAGAACGTGCATACAAAATTACAGCTTTATGTTTGACCGACTTCTTTTCTGCTCAAAATGGAGGTAGTTCGATGAAAGACTAAGCCACGAGAGAGTATTGCGATTTCCTTTAAAAAAAAAAGGTTTCAGCTATTCAATTTTTTTTTTCTGAACTCTGTCGCTGGGCTGAATTATGTTGAGTTACCTTCTCTTAGCGGTAAGGGTACTTCAAGACTCAGTTTGTTTTTTGTTTTTATTCCCTACCAGTTCTTTCAATTTTTTTTTTACAATTCGCAATGCCACGCCACCTGCGTCGCGGATTACATTAATGTGTGGGTGGCGGGACTCATTTGATGACGCCTTTTTTAAAAAAGGCGTCAATGCTTAAGTTTTTTTTAAACACAGTTAGGCACTGTTTGGCACAGTTGGCGCAGCGGTTGAGTGATCGACTGCTGCCCAGCATGTCCCGGGTTCGATCCCCGCGCGGAACAAATATTTGTATGGACTGCAGGTAGTTGTTCTAGGTCTGGATGTTTATGTATGTGAGTTTCTATGTTTGCAAACGAACCCACGACACAGGACAATATGGACAACGATTTAATTTAAAAAAAAAGAAAAGAAATGTTACCTTAAAAGAGTGTTTCAGTAATAAGCATTCGGTAGGCAGCATTCAAAATCTAAAACCGCGACTTACAAAATTCATCCATATTCGTTGAACTGTAACTGCAACACGTCAGCAATCAGAGCTTAAATAATTACCGTGGCTTAGTAAACTGTGCCTCGGTCAGGTGGACCGACTCCTGTGGTGAATTAATCACGGCGCGGCGGCCGCTGAGTCAACTGGTACCTAATTGGTGTTCCTCCCCTGACAATCGAGTCATCAAAATGATCAAACACTATGTGTTTGTGCCGTTTGTGCATCTCTGACGTAATGATGGCATATTTAAGTGTTGTTAAGTAGATGGTGAATATTGTAAAGAGGTTTGAGAATGGTCACGTCACGGTGGGTCATTGTTGGGATAGTGGTTGAAGGATTGATGCGATGCGTGTCACGGAAGCGATTCACGACAAAAAAATAAATTGACGACCTTCGACAAGAGCGTTTGCTAGAAATATCGTGAAAATGATCGTAGTGATGTATGGCTCTATGCTCTGCTCTGTTCGTTCTTCAGTTCGGCAAAATTAAAAACGGCAATGCTCGATGTTTCGTTATAAGGGAACGGTCAAGTCTATCAGCACCTTCACCCACTGGAATCTGAAATTATTCTGCTGCGGTCGGTTACAAGTCTTGCTTGACAACGAAAATGAAGTGTACCGAATCTATCTTACATGAATACCGCACATTTTTTTGTGTCACGTCTGAATTATGTTAATCTCTGTAGGTATCACAATTTTTCTTTTTTTTTTTGTTATCTGTCACTTTTTTTTTGTTGCTAATTATTTATTTTTCTTGTTACTGTACACCTTTTATGTAGCTGTTTGTTTTTGTGTCTCTATTGCACTGAATAAATCTTTTATCTATTTATCTAATACATTATTTAATGATTGTGAAACTCGTCTCTCGTTCCAATTATAATGTCTAAATTATATAATACTTAACTACTTAAGACCTCAAAGCACTTCCAATCTTCAAACAAAACACTCGCAAACCCTCACAATATCTCATGTTTTTGTTCACGATACTCCAAAGAAAAAGTAAGCGTTTGATTCCCGAAAATCAATGGGTCCATTAACCGACATCACCCACTATTTCCTTTTGAGTTCGGTCAGGAGGCTAATGCAAGCCCGCCCTTTAAAGATTGACCCCGAGTAACGAGATATAGGATAGCTAATGCTCACTGTGGGATATAAGGGAGGAATTCAGTCGAATCATTTTGTTGGACATCACAAATAGTGTTTTTGTAGATTCGACCCTTGCTTTGGCAGTATTGGAATATACTTGGAGGTAGTGGGCGTATAAAACTGTTTGGGACTTTGGATTACTTTTGCAATACGTAAATTAAAGTAACTGTTTTTCATGGTTTTTACTTTATTTTATTTTATCTGATATTGATTTTAAATAAAGACATGTTTTATGTGGATCTTTAGTCATTAGCTGCATACATGGCTGTCTTAAAATATTTTCATCGGTAGGAAAGTTTATGTGTCTCTTTTAGAATTTGAAGGGAAAATTAGCAACTTAAACTTAAAAAAAAAATACTTTATAAATGAATCGAATCAAACCGTTGAAGGCCAGACTTTCAAAATCATAGTTTTTTTTTGTCTATAGTCTTCACTCACTTTCACAGACTCATTTAATCTATTAAACTTCACCATTACAATAACGCATAAAGCATGGCTCAAAATCCATCCAAAACAATGCCTTAAACATTTCAACTATATGCCACGCCAGAAGTTTCCTTACCAACTTTTGTTTTCCTCGCACAAACCACTTTGCCATAGCAAGTACATCATAATACCCAAAAATGTGGGAGCACTCGCTGGCATCCAAATCCGCTGAGTGGTTTTAGAGATTTGCTCGCCAGAAGCATACGAGTATTCTCTTTGATATGTTAAAATCTGACGCCGGTAAAAAGTCTGACAATCAGTCACTTTTTTTTTTTTTTTTTTTGTGTATGGCATCTCGCAGGTCAACCTAGAAGAGGTTGTGAGCTGCTTAACCGGACTTTTCTGTAGAGATGCCTTAAATTACTTTAAGGCCTCCAGCCAGAGCTTACAAACTAAATAAAACTACAAACGAAGTGACCGCACGCTAAGGGCACCCCCTGTGGGGTTCGGACCTCGGCTTAGGGCGTCACTGAGAGAGGACAGCAAGGGACAGGCTGGATCACAATGGTTCATTATTTAGGGACTGATTTTTAAGACTCTACGGCTCAGCATCGCGGGCTGGCTCTTGCGAGGGACGGGGAGGGCATTGATTCGGACGTCGCGACGGTCGTCCTCGGCGGCGAGGACGGAATGACGGGATCGGTTTGCGCTTATGTTTTCTGAGCGTGCTAGTTTCCCTACTGCTCTCCTGGAGGAGAGTGATGGGGTCATCGGGGGTGACAAGAGTATGCCTTGGTCGGCGAATTTTGCTGATACGAGACGGTTCGTATCGAGCGGCCGCTGCGACTAGGGGATTGGGGTGCCTGATGGCAGAGTCAAAGAAACGCTTGGAAAGGCGTTTCATGAATTGGAGAATGGTGGGGATTTTAAGGTCGAGGTGGAGGCTATCGTTGCGGACATAGAACGGGGCTCCCGTGACTTTCCTAAGATAACGGTTTTGAAGGACCTGCATTTTATAAAGGTGGCGGGGATTGGAGTGCGCGAATATGACACCGGCATATGTCATGATGGGGCGGATTACAGCGGTATAGAGGCGAATTTTGCATTTAAGCGATAATTTGCTTCTCGCTGTAATCATGAAGTGGAGCCTGCTTACGGCAAAGGCAGCCCGATTACGGGCTGCTTTTATGTGGGCGCGGAAGGACAGGTTACTGTCGAGGATAACGCCTAAGTACTTGGCTTGCTTCTCCCAAGGGATAGGCTTACCGTACATGGTTATCGGACTGAGGGGGCGGAGGGGAAGTCTTTTGAGCGGCGACCTAAAGAGGACCGCCTGGCTTTTATCGGGGTTAACCTCAATTCTCCATTTCCTGAACCAGTCGCCGAGGGCGTTGGCTGCGGATTGGAGGGTTTGGGCTATAGCGGTTGGACTTTGGCCAGTGTAATACATGGCCGTGTCGTCCGCGAAGAGAGCTAACTGAGCCTTTTTGCTCTTGGGAATATCGCTAGTGAACAGCGTGAATAGGAGGGGCGAGAGGACTGAGCCTTGAGGAACACCGGCTCGGATAGGGTGAGGGGAGGAGAGGGCATTCCCGATGCGATAGCGGAATGTGCGATCTGACAAAAAGTCTCGTAGGATGAGCACGAGACGGTCTGGCACACCCATTTGGTAGAGCTTATATAATAAGCCGTTGTGCCAGACCTTGTCGAAGGCCTTCGCTATGTCAAAGAATAGACCACCAGTCATTGCACCGCGTTGGAATCCAGCGCTAATGTGCTCGACTATACGGTGGACTTGATGGATGCACGAGTGACCGGTCCTGAAGCCGTATTGCTCGTGAGGAATGAGGCACTTGGCATCGGCGAAATCTCTGAGTCGCTTATAAATGAGTCTCTCGTAGATTTTGCCGAGAACGTTCAGGAGACTGATGGGACGGTAACTCGTGGGCTCAGACTTGGGCTTGCCTGGCTTAGGGATACCGATAACAGTGGCCTCTTTCCATGCCTGGGGAAAGATGTTGTTGCTCAGAGCGCCATTGAAGATGGCGGTCATTAACATAATGAGCTGGGCGGGGAGGATTTTAAATACCCTATTATTGATACCGTCCGACCCGGGAGCTTTCCGGGGTCGGAGACGTTTTATGATGTCCTGCACTTCGTCTGGAGTGACTGGAGGCAGAGGATCATCTGGGTCTTCTACGGGAGGGAGGGAGGTCCTACGTTGGACTTCAGTGTCGACCTTGAGGAGGTGACTTTTGTCTACCGGTTGGGTGCTGGGAGAGCACTGGGATTCCAGACTGTCGGCCAGGCATTCGGCTTTTTCAGAGTCGTCAAAGGCGACGCTCTTATCGGGACGGTTGAGGGGAGGCATAGTGGCCTCTTCAGTGGCACGCAACTTCCGTTGCAGCTGCCAGAAGGCTAAGTGGGTGGGCTCGAGATCGCTCAGCATCTCATTCCAGCGGTTCGAACGAAGCTCAGCGATGCGTTTCTTTACAACACGCTGTAAACTGCGCATGTGAGCCTTGTTCGAGTCGCATGGAAAGTTGCTGTAGGCACGGATGGCCGCGTTCTTCTCGGTTATCAGTTCACGTACGTCATCGGGAAGTTTCCAGCGATGATCGTTCATCTCTGGGACTTCCCGTGAGCAATCCGTCAGTACGGATTGCACGTGTTCTGTAAACGAGTTGATCGCGGCCGTCGTGTCCGCGACGGAGACTATGTGATCGGGGATAGAGTCCAAGTGAGGTGACGAGGTTGATTTCAGCTTATCGCTTACTTTCTTCCAGTCAGTTATCACTTTGGTTGGAGGAGACTGGCTGGGGTCGGAGGGACCCGAGCGAGGGACTAAGTGCAGGAGCACTGGACGGTGGTCAGAGTCTAGCTCGTGTAGCGTCTCAATGGAATGCAACTTGAGGTTGACATTCTTGAGAAGCGCTATGTCGAGCACGTCGGGACGGTGGTTGGGATCACCGGGATAATGGGTGTGCTCAAGAGGAGCGATGGGATCAAAGTTTAGTGAGGAGCTTAGATTGAACACTACCTTCCCTCTAGGGGTGGTGGTAGTGCTATTCCAAGCGGGATGTTTGGCGTTGAGGTCGCCCGCCATGATGACGGAGTCGCTCAGGCCGAAGAGGGATGTGAGGTCTTTGGTGAGTAAATCGTGATCCTCTGCGCCGAGGGCAGGGGGAAAATAGGCGGATATAATGGTGATGGGTTGGTGGCCGGTCATGCCTAACCGACAGGCTGAAACCTCGAGGAGAGACTCGAGGGGAGGAGGGATAAGAGGGATGCAATGCAGGGTCCTTTTGAAGTAGATGAGCGTACCGCCCTTGTGGCAGCGTGACCTGTCGTTGCGAACTAATTGATAGTTGGCAATTTTAGGGTCACGGTGGTGCGGTTTTAGGAAAGTCTCCTGAACGAGAAGGATGTCTATCTGGTTGTCGCGGAGGAAGGTAGCGATTTCATCACGCTGACCTCTAATGCCATTGGCATTGAAAAAGCCTAACTTAAGGGATCGCGGTTTGAGGACATTCTTATTTTTAGTAGCCATTGGACTGACTAAACAAGGTGGAGGGCTAAGAGGGCGTCACCCACTTCGGGGTGAGCGTCGAAGATTTTAGAGTACTCCTCGGGACTACCATTGGAAGCCCTGAGTTGGGCTGCCAATTGTCTCGCCTTGGATCTCAAAATCTCTTGATGGTTGCGGACCGTTTTGAAGGCGTTGATTATGACATACATGTCATTAGGGTCAACGTCGGGCACATGGCCGGAGGGTACCGCGGGAGGGATGGTTTGCGGGGCTGCTGGAGCGACCTTGCGCGAAGGTGCAGGGGCAGTCACGGGAGCCGCGGGTTTGGGGGCGGGGGCTTCGAGTAGCCCTGGGGTGGGTTTTGGGGACGCTGAACCTAAGGCTGGGAAGGCCTTTTGGTGGTTCAATGAGTTCCACGGAGAGGGTCGCTGAGGGCTAAGCCTCTCGGGAATCTGTGAGGAAGGAATCTTCACAGATGGGGATTCCCTCTGCTGGCGGGCGGCAGCGCGCTTTGCCAGTTTGGGAGAAGCGGATTTGGGGGCTTTGGGGCAACCGCGGTAGTTAGCCGGGTGTCCTACTTGGCCGCACAGAACGCAGCTAGGGGGTTCGGTGCAGAGGGACTTGTCCTTAGGACGGGGACAATCAGCCGTGCTGTGGCCGCCTAAACATTTGACGCACCTGGGTGGTGCATAGCAGTGGGCCTGACTATGGCCGTATAGTTGACAGCGGTGACACTGTCCTACTGTGTGCGCTTTGAATGGCTTTTCGATAGAAATGCCTGTCAGGGAGCACACTGACTTAATTTTGAAAATGGGATGGGGACCGGACTCGACAGGGTCGCAAACTACCAACACCATGTCGTATAGTTCGCCACCCCTCGCCTTGTGAAGGCGGTGGACGGCAGAGGTAGGGATATTCTGGGCAAGGAGGTCGTCTAAGACGTCTTGGGTGGAGATCTCCTTGGGGATCCGCCTTATCACCACTCGGGTGGGCTTCTCCTCAGGGAGGGAGTAAGTGTGGAAGGCTACGTTCCTTCCACGGAGTAGGCGAGAGAGTTCCCTGTAGTCCGAAGACGTAGGGATAATGACTTTAATACCCTGTTGGGTATTTGTAGCTTTTGTGTACTGGATCTTTCGATCCGCACACATTTTGGAGATTTCTGTCCATTTGGACTTCTCCTGAATGAAAATCGGGGGTGGGGGCCTAGGCTTCTTTGTAGAAGCCGCTGGAGCGATTGCCATAGGGCTGGAAGGGCGGCTGGCGGGGGCCGCCGGAGGGGTGGGGGAAACCGGACGAGAGGCTGGAGGGGAGGCCGGAGGAGAGGGGGTAGGTGGGGCTGCAAGGGGTTTCTTTGCCTTGCCGGCTTGGGAGTGTTTCCCTTGTTTCCTCTTTCCGATGACGACTGTAAAGTCCTCATCGGAGGAGGATGCGGAGTCGGACTGTTCAGAGTCCGAAATGGGCACTGATGTGTCCATTTTCTCAACAACATGTTTGGATGTTGAGGGAGTGGGGGCAGAAGTCGCAGAAGGGACAGGGGCCGCTTTTGCAGAAGCGGTTTTGGGAGATGGGCCGTGAGAGGCGGGGATTTTTGTCTTTACAGACAGGGAGGTCGATTTGACCGGGATGCCTTTTTCGGCGGGCGGGGGAGATAGTGGGCTCTCGAGCGCATCACTAAATTTAGTGACGTCGGTTTCTGCTTTAAGAGCAGCGAAGGCCGAGTCATATTTACCCTTTAGTAAAGGGTCTTGGAGGAGGGTCTCGACAAACTTGAGGAGTTTGTCCATGATTAAGTCAGCTAAGAGCGGCCGACATGAGAGTGAAGCTCTCGGGATGTAAAACCTAACCCTAACAACCTAACTCCCCGGGTGGGTGGGCCCGGGGGTGAGTAGCCTCCCTGCCGAGGGATTGTGTATGGCAGGGAGGTGTGTACCT
The DNA here is from genome assembly GCA_943136025.2 of Agrotis puta. NCBI lineage: Eukaryota > Metazoa > Arthropoda > Insecta > Lepidoptera > Noctuidae > Agrotis > Agrotis puta. Next base: position 3,198,351 of record OW964176.2, on the reverse strand, counting down.
ACGGTGTGCCCTAAGCTTGTAAACCTGTTGCCAATCTTAATGTGCAACAGGGCCCTATTTGGGTCTGGTGCGAAGGGGTAGACACTCCCAACCGACACCAGGTGTGTAGCTGTGAACGAAACCAGAGACTAGGTTTGACTAGGAGTCCCCCCAAGGCCAAGGTCCTAGCTCCCGACTCCAATAAATTAACCTCGCCCTGAAGGGGTTCGGCGGGATGGATTGGGGCACCACCCTCTTGGCTTCGTTGACACCGTAAGGTTTCCACCAAGAACCACGAAACTGTGGATTTTCCCTGAAGGAGCAAAAACACACGCGGGACGTAAGGGAAATAAGATGAGTAAGAATTGTCCTGAAAAGGACAATTTTTACTCGAGTAGTCTTGACTACTCTCTTGACACGTCGCAGCAGGACACGACGAAATCGCAGCGGAGAACACAGCACTGGCACGGAGCACACACGGGGAGACGTCCGTACGCGGCGGCGGTCGGGCGGCGAATGCTCTTGTTCTTGACAATCAGTCACTCCAAGAAGTATCTTTTTATAAAGTAACTGGTAATATACTCGTACGTGTGTAACAGAGTAGGTATTCCACCTCCTCTATTGTCTCAACCTCTTTCCTTTTGGATCTATTTCGATTTTTAAATTTTTGAATATTCATATTTCGAATTTCATTCTGTCATTTGTGTCATCTTCAACTCTTTTTTGATCAGTACAATTTTACCTCGGCTAGCAGCTACAGCTGTTCTGCATCTGTTGATTATTTTTTAAAAGCTGCATATTTAAACTAAACTAGTACAGTATGTGGTTGTGTTATGTACTTCCTATAACTGGAATGAACTTTTAAAATACTGGTGTAATCTATCGAATATTGTCTACCTTGATAAAGGTTTGTAGTGAACTTATTTAGATTTTAATAGTTACTCTTCAGGTCCTCAAGACCGTTACATTATATTAAACTGTTTTATTCTTATTGTTCATAGGGTTCCACGCTTGGGGCTGTGCAATAAACGAAATACAAACCTGTAGTGGTTTCTTTACTTAATGTCCCATAACTCTTCCTATATATATTATTGCGGCATCGTTCATGAGGCACGTGAACGATTGCCTTACGGGGTTGCTTTTTTTATCGCGGTAAACTTATTATATGAGTTCTAAGCCCTGGATGGAGCTGAAGGGACTGTCAGATTCGTACTGACAAAAATCTACCGTGTTCCTACAATTGCCCTTTATGTTTCAGGGTCATGGTTAATTGTCTGGACTGTCCTGCGACCCTGGTAGGTATTTGCCCTGGAGTTTTTTATCTGTATTATTTGATCAAAATTTACAGTCTTTTCAGTATCTTGCTTCTTGTATAGCGATAAATTGCTGCTGTTATTGAAATAAATCGATTTGAAATAAGTTTGTTGTTAAATACTCAAAAATATGATGCTTTTCCTACATAATAATACATTGATAATTTTGCTTCAAATATTAAAATATTTCATAATCTTGAAAAGAATTGAAGGAATACGCAAAAACGCTCCCGAATATGAGAAAAGGACAGAATTCCTGTATCTGAGTCTATCCAATATTCACAAGGCGTAGAAGCTTTTAACTGTTTTCTACATCACAACAAATGTATGAAATCGATCATCTTCCACAATCTGGTGACGCAAATTCATCATAATCATAATAAAGTATCTATTTTTACACGTCTCAATAAATAATTCTTGATATCATCGATAGTTTGGAGGAAACTGAACTTTAGGGTCATAGATATAAGAGATATGATGACAGTAGGGTTGGGTTAGTGGTTTGTGTCACGATGTAATTGAATCATCCATCACAGCCACGCGAGGATTCACCTGCCGCGGCCAGGATTGATTATTGACAGATATTCTGCTCAAAGCTTATCAAATCGAGCTGGTAAACAACGTTTTATGGAGCAATTAGTTTATGGTTTTTAGAGATGAACACAGCAGATGAGTAGAGACCGGATTACATGTTAATGCATATTTGCACATGAAATTGCATATTGTAACTTGATTTTTCAATGATTGCATATTTAGGCATGTTTTCTTTAATTTTAACTGTACCTAACTAAGAAAAATGCAAAAATGTGCCGGTTATGATATTTGCAAGTCGGTGTACAACAAAAGCTTTCTGTTTCAATACTCCGAATAGTAAAGTTTTCAAGAACGAAATTGCTATCTTTAATAGATAGAAATTGTAGTAGACCAAAAAATAAAAATGCTTTAGGTACCTACTTTTTTTTTAAGAAAACATTTAGTGATTTTAATTTATTTAAACCCAAGTAAATAAATACAAAAGACTCAATAAAAGTCGTTAAAATATGTAATACAAAGTTGTTTAGTACTTAAAACAATTTTATATTGCATATTTTAGTGACTTTGTCGCACATATCAAGCATTTATGTTGCATATTTCCATGCATATTTTGCCAATTTTAAGTTTCATATAATCCGGTCTCTACAGATAAATAATCTCGCGTGACGGACTCGTGAATTGAGGATTCCGTACCATTTACTTTTATTATAATTTGTTATAGCGACAATGAAACACACATTCTGGGAAAATTTCAACTCTCTGTGTGTTTTGCATTGCTTACCCTTCAGGTGCGGAACCCTAGAAAGTGTCTTATAAAAACCTAAAACAGTTACCGTCCAAGATATTCTTAAAACGGCAGTAGTCCTAAAGATTTAATTATATTTTTGTTGGACTTTGTGGCTGTGGGAGTTTCTTTAATCAAAAATATAACTGTAACCAAAAAAACGCTTACGAGTTATACTTAGTTGCTTACCCTTGTACATATTGACACATTCTCGGAAACATGAAAAAGCTAAAATCGATGGCAACAAAGAGGGAACAACATTTTTTATTAATTTTCCTTCTCTTTTTTCTTTTTGTAACATTTCTAATTCTTCAAGTGTATTTTGTCCGCAGTGGTAGGCGCCCACGGCGTCGGACGTCACAGGACGATCTCCGGCCACCGTAGGCGCGGGCATGCGGGCAGCGAGTAATGGGCGACTTGCTGTCCGACCATGGACCATGCCCGGGTCGACGGCGCGTTGTGTTCCACGCGCGCCTCAAGGAGTGTCAGCACATTGACGGGGCCTGTAGAGGGCCAGAGCCTGCCGGGGTCGCGGGACTTACCCATCACCGTAACCCCGGTACGTAAAGGGCTCGTGAAGGACACCGTGGATTTTAGTCAGTACAAGTCTGACAGTCCCTCCCGCCCTGCCCTGGGTGGGAGGACTCATTTGATGATTTTACCACGCAAAAAAAAAAAAAAAAAGTGTATTTTGTCGACGACATTTTTACGAACCACGCACCTATTGTTACGAAGTTATGACACATCACAGCGCTCTTATTAAATCATCCTTATACTAGTGATTTTGTAGATAACCCTTAGTTCTTTGCTGCCGTCAAAAGGATCTGCAAATTAACACAGCAAAAGCCGGACATGCAACAAAAAAAAAGGCGTAAACACACATTGTAACGCCAGACTAGCGATCATAAATAGACACCAACAAGGTTGGTGAAACAACAATGGCGCATTAGCTGGCTAAAATGTTTGCAGAGTAAGCTTAGGAATAAAACCCGAGCACACTGTACCCACTTTCTATTGAAAATCCATCGAACGATACCAGTGTATGTGTAAATTCCATTGCTGTTGAGAATGCTTTTAAACCCAAATCCCTATTCGTATGAAACTCGGAGGCCATATGAACGCTATGCCATCACAGCAGGTTTTTGTAAAACCATGTTACTGTGAAAGATTAATCTGGTGGTGGTCGGGATATACCGCTAAACTGCTAAAAGGTTTCGTAGTTGAAGCTGTGGGATTTCTGGATAAACACATAGAGCTTTGTTTGAAATGGAGTAAATTCGATAGTGTCAATAATCTTTTTCAAAATGGTGTGCTGTGGAGTGAATATTGCTCATAGTAATTGAACAAAGTTAAATCGTTTTCATACATTATTGTCAGTATTATATTGTTACAAAATAGCTATGTGTAGATGATGTATCTGTAAATAAGTAAACCGAATTGGCACGTGAAATGTTTTTATTAATATTTATACATTTATTTCAGTTATCATTAAATCCAAACATGGTCAACACCAAACAGAATTTTTTAATGAACAGAATAAACATTTTTGCCTATCCCTATGGGAAAGCTATGTAAAACATTTATGAAAAAAGAGAATAAAGAACCGCTTATCTTTTAAATAACTAGTAAAAAATAAGGGAATTACCGAAGGCGACTTCATAGAATATTACTTAAAAACAATATTTGAACACTTGCAAACAAAAAACTATGATGAAACCAAGAGAACAAAGAAACTATCTACCTACATTTAAACTCAAAATAAAAGATTAGCATTCACATTAAATTTAGTAGAGAAATTACCAAAAATCCGGATTTTGAAGTAGTAAATTAAGGAGACGCGAGCCCTGTGCCCGAACGAAGATAAAATAAGTTGAAATGGGAAAAGTTCCATTAGGTTATGAAATGAAAAGATCACGGTTATCTCAGAGGAGCATACTACTTTTGAATTATGTCCGACTTCCCGCGATTGTCTTAAATGGCTTATTCGGAAATTAGAGAAACTGTGTCGTTGAGACGTTGAACTTAAAATTTTATTATGTGTGTTTAAAAGTTAGAATAGTAGTTTTGTAATGGTCACATTATGATGAGTACGTAATTCTTTGTTCTACATCAGTATGAATGGACTAAACCCTTGCAAGTTCGAAATGCATTGCGTAGGAGTTGGTAGTACAATGACCCTGAACAGTTTTAACGACTTACTCCACATATTCTAGACATCTCTGTTACTCGGTTTGTTTACAAACATTAGGACAATGGCGAGACTATTGACAACTTTTGTCACTTGGTGAGACTATTATCAACTTTTTTTCAAGAAATAATAACTGAAATCAATTAATACAACCAGTTATTCCTTAAGGAACATCAAAGCACAATTCGTTCCTTATTGGTTTTGGTTATGAAAATGTCGATAATAGTTAGACAGTGAAAAATGCTCTGCGCTCTGCTATATAATTATGTGCGACGGCCCTGATGCCTTTGTCAAACGAGTCCGAAGCGATACCGAACCGAAACGAGACGTCAGTCCGATAGTTCTGTCACGCTATCGGATCACTTTCGCTTTTCTATGTGACTGGATTCAAACAATTCCATACATTACAAATAAAAACGACACGCTTCGCATTCGCCACGCCTGTCTGTTTGACAAAGGCTTTAAAGTTACGTTGATACCATGACTCTTATTACCTGGGTACTATGAGTTTTTGTTTCGATATGGCTGGCCGCATCAAGTTGAGATCGCCTCCTCCCTAACTCACGGAATAAGACGACACTTAAAATTATAACGGTCCTTTTCTGCATTACGAAATTAAAATTCGCTGAGCAAACCTCCAACGGAGTTGCGTATAAATAAAAGATTTCGCTTGCAATTTGCGAACTCTGAAATCCTTTGCTTAATTATATTATCTCTTGAGCACTTTCTGGTGGCGTTAAGTGGGGACGTTGTTTTTAATTAGCCATTTTGAAATGTGTTTTTGTAGTCGCTCCAAGTCTACGTTGTGCTCAGTTTACGATGCAATCTTTAATGTTAGTTGAGATAAGTTAGTGATTGTAGCTGTACAGGTTATAGTGAAGTTCTACTTGATTATTATTGATATAAGTAAGATACAATTTTGTTGTTGCACCGATGCCGACGCTAGTAGGTACATCAACCTATCTGTCAATTTATCCCAATCGAACAGGAACCATCTATTATTGTGATAAAGCTCAAAATCTGTTGAAGTTTGACAGATTTGAGTACTCGTAGCTTCATTTATTGGCGTCTGTACCTACTTGTACTTACCCATACAGTTCAAATTTTTAGCATCATTCCTGATAATACCCACAAGAATGTTGACTTCGTCATAATTATTGATCGGAGTTTCAGAAGCCGTTAATCTTTTTTTTTGTAATTCGACTTTCTAACTGTCAGGTGCAACCTTACTAGTTGTTCTTTAAACATTTCTATCCATGTGATCTCTGTGTCAACAGGTGCGAACCGAGGAAAGCTAAAAAGTTGTGGTACTTTTATGAATGAATGAATTAAATTATTTATTTCAGACCAAGCACAGAAATTCGTAAAAGTCCATATCATGTAAGAGAGCTTACTGATGACGCGATGCGACGCATTTCGAGCGATTCCAACTACAAGTGAAAATCATCCTTACCACTACGACATATGTGTTAAATCGTGTTATCAACGAGTAGATGAAAAACAAAACACGCTCGCCACGACGACGTAAGTCAGTCAAATTTCATCATAATATCGTAGTAGCAAGGACGATTTTCATTTTTATTTAGTAGAAATTGTAAATCGCACGAATCGCGTCATGGGAAAGCTCCCTTAGTGGCCAGTTACTATGAAACAAAGAAAATGAAAGTGTACCCTTTGTACTCTAAAAAGGGTCAAATATTAGGGAGCTTACTATAGAGGTTGCAAATCACATCACTCTTTTTCTAACTATCTCTCTTTGGAATGAATACGTTTCAGTTTATGATTGTGAAAGTCGCTTGGAAAGATAGGTACTGAAGCAAAAACGAACTGTAGTTAAAGTTGTGGATACTGCCTTATTTATCTAGTTTGTGTGTATAGTGTGGCATAGATGTTATTGGGTTTTACCATGAGGATTTCCTAAAAGCAGCCATGTAGTCTGGATCTTTGCCCGGTTGATGGTAATGGATCCACATCTTATTACATGGGTCTTATACAAATTTTTTATAACGTTGGTTTACCATTAAGTACACCTATGCTCTTTGGGGTTTACAAATGTGATGTTATGTTTGTATAACATAAAGAACCACCAACCATTTTGTAGATGAGAAATATATAGGAAATACTAACCAACAATGGTTATTTCCAAGCATGTCTTGACTTATTTAAAAGGACATAGGAGTGCGTCGAAGAAAATAGAATATTACAGGGTAGTACAATGTTTTTCACGTGTTTTATGTCGCAGTAATGGAAACCCGAGTGAGAGTCACCCCACAAGAGCCATTTCCCTTATAGAAATATGACGTCACGTTCCTAATTTCACTCAAACATGCATACGCAGCAAAACAGAGATATTTTACGACGTATCTCATAGTAAAAATGTTTATGCTGTTGTTACAATCGGAATGACGAGTGAGCGCGGACGTTTCCAGCTAAAACATTGAATTTTTAACTTTAGGTAAATGCCTGACAGCAGGCGATTAGCGAGTAGCGATGGGAGCTAGCGAGGTAAACTTATGTAGTTCTCGCGTGCGATGTGAACAGTAATTAGTGATCAATAACTCGTATAAATTTTCTACTAAGTGATTTGCCTTCAAATTTTTTGAGCGAAAAAATTCTCGACAGTCTCGCTTCAGTCAGCGGTGGGACCTAAAACATTGAATTTTTAACTTTGGAGAGCGGTATCTTCGTGGATAGAACATTTTTAAGCCACGTCTGCACGGTTGCAGACGTGACTCCATCATGGTTAGGGTGCCTTCACACCGCACGTGTTTATTGTACAAATTAGATGTTAGCTAATATTCTGGAGATTTTAAAGTGTGATTTTTATAAGGTCGGTGAACGAAGAGACGTTTTATAAATTACTTATTGGTGCTTGGGGCTATTTTAAATTTCACGCGCGATTAAATATTTTACAAAGTTAAGTATGCTTTTGGAATTTTAAAGGTAAGGTCCCTTTACCCGTAGATTGACTGTTGATGACTTCACTTTAATTTACAATTCACAGAATAATATATGTAAAAATACTCCATAATACTCGTAAAATGCCTTAGATCGTGGTCGATTGACGTGGCCAGGTCTGACCCAAAACTTTTACAGTCATCACAAAAGGAAGAAAAAGCACCTCACCATTGCCTTCTTCCTCTTCAAGCCGATGTCTCGACGTATTTCATCATATTTCAGCACTGCCATTATACACACAACCTTACCCGTTCTTGCATCCAAACGCCAGAATTACAGACCATCTGTACATGTGGAGCAGAGGTTGAATCGCGCAAATTCGCGCGCTTACAAAAATCCGACTCACAATCAGTCCCTATTCACTAGAGGTGACACATTGAGAGATACATGCAAAGTTCCAACGCGCAACGTGTTCCCTCACTATTTTAATTTGTTTATTCGCAGTTTTTCGAACAACTATTGTCTTGTATTCGCTTGTTCGGCTGGTTTGGACTTTATAGGGAGTTGGGAGTTTTTTTTCCGATCGCGTTTTGGAGCTGTGTGTTTATTGTGTGGAGCGGTGAGGCAAAATAAGGAATTTTGAATGAAGCAACATGAAAATGTCTTTGTTCTATGATGTAGTTACAATGCAATTATCTTCACGTATGTTCTAAACAATATTGTTCCAAAGGACTTACGAATTACCGTGACCCGGTAATTCGTAAGTCCTTTGGTACGTAAAGGGCTTCCGAAGGACACCGTGGATTTTAGTCAGTACGAATCTGACAGTCCCTCCCGCCCTGCCCTGGGTGGGAGGACTCATTTGATGATATTACCACGATAAAAAAAAGGTCATATAGAAACTTAAACAAAATCAAAGTTCAGTGATTTCGATTACATAAAAAGGTCAACATGTCGTTCATTTGGGGAACAAATTTTGTTTGATTGAATATTATGAATACTGTGGTCTGGAAATGACTGTGGTCTGAAATCTGGAATCCGTATAATTTAAATTGAATTGTGAGTATCAGCTCAATTTCTGGCTTGAAGTTTTGTATACCTACCACTGCGGAAAAAGGGTTTTAAAAAACAAAATGAAATTTTATTATCGCAAGCCAGTAATCCACTTGTTTACGAGAAAAATGTGTAAGTGAAAATAAAAATCTATCGAAGGCGGGAAATGCTTGAAATCCATAAACGGATTACCCTGGCTTTTGCGGTTGAGGGCCCGATTTTATCGGAAAAAACAAGAGTTACCATTTTCCGTATGCATGTAGATGTTCCTAGTATTTTTCGTTTCTACAAGGCTTTTTCGAATTTGTGGCAATAGTTCGTACACCTAACAAAAATGTATGACACAGGTTTTTTTCGTCCGTGACTCCTTTTTTATGATCCATTTTTTTTCCTATCCGAAAAACATACACACATAACAAAAAGTTTGTGATCACTAGCTAAGCTGATTTTTTTTTTTTTTTTTTAAACAATTCAACTGATTTATTGTTTTATAATATTCTAAATCTATATTTTTAAATAAAGAATCTAAAAAGAAGAAGATTTCAAAATATACATACCGTAACAACAAAAAAAAATCGATTTTTCCATGTGTGTATGTTAGTTTACGTAATTGAAATAGATCTTTCAATAACTAACTACCAGGAGACCATAACATAGAAGAGTTATTTTATTAGAACGTTGGAAGTTGCAGCGAGGGAGAGTAATGTACTTGTCGGGCCACGTCACCATTCGTAACGTCACCGCGATGGATATACGGCTTTAATATGGAGTTACAATCCTTTCGGTACATTACGCCACAGATAATAAATTCTTGTTTGAAATGCTGGGTTTGGTTTCAGTTTTTCTGTTACTGGTCCAATCATTCTAGCCTGTAGGTCGTCGGAGACAGACTTTGTATACGAAAGATTAATTTTACTGAAACATCGTTTCTGTCCTTACAACTGGTATAACATTATTACATTAAAACTTTACATTCATTACAACCTAGTTACCTTTCGTAGAAAGGACAAGAATTTATTTGTTAGTCAAATTGTCTACAAACTTACTGTATTTAATAAAAAAAAAATAATCACACAATAATTTTAACAAATCAACAATTTTATTCAAATCATAGCTCATTCCTTGATAATTTTATTATGAGTTTAAAACCACTTCATTCTCACACATAACACACTGCGTCAAATTATGTCATTTTTATTTTAAACTTTGCCCCACACTAGGAATTTCTCCTGTATCGTGGGTGCGTTTACAAACATAGAAACACACATACACAAACACCCAGACCCGGAAAAACTACTTGTAGGTCATAAAAATATTTGTTCCGTGCGGGAATCGAACCCGCGACACGCAGCGCAGCAGCCCAATCGCTTAGCCACTGCGCTAACCGTGCCATCTATATTTATGGTTTAATCAGATTACTTATAACACAAATAAAACACGAAAGGAAAAACACCCCCGAAGCCGAAGGCGAAGGCGAAGCCAAGAAGCGACAAGCAAAACCTTAACTCATTCCCCGAAACATTTACCTTCTCATTAGTTTCTTGGCAATCGAGAAGGCCTACAAAACCTCTCGGCTGTTACGAGCCCCATAAAACCTGTTGTTCTCATAGATAAACAAAGGATTTAGCTAAAAGGTACTCTTAGGATACATTGCCTTATGAAACATCAACTTTGCCGTAAAGTTTCTGAACAATGATTAATGTTGTAACTTTTGTTATGTGTACATGTTTTACTTTTACGCGGTGAGATTATTTAGAATGGGGGTGGAAGTGGTTATCAGCTCTTATCTTTTATTGATACTTACAAGCTTTTTTCTTTTCGGGGTCGTAAAGTTTTGCAGTAATGGGTATACATTTACGAGTAATGATTTGAAGTAATAACAGTATCTCGGGTTGATCTTCAAGCTCAAAATATGCTTACCAAGCCAGTTATAGAAGTACGTTATGCCGTTTTTTTAAAGCGTTGCTCCATTTTAGAAATTTCTCCTGTATCATGGGTGCGCACAAATACCTACTCGGAAAAACTACTCGTAGATCATACAAACATTTGCTCCAGGCGGGAATCAAACCGGCGACACGCAGCGCAGCAGTCAAATCGCTCAGCCACTGCGTCAATCGTGCCTTCCATAGTCGTTCTAGTGGTCCAAGTTCAAAAGTCTGTCAATCAGTCTTACCAAATGGTGTTGTATGTCCGTGTACTAACTGGGTTATGTAGACTGAACCCAGCATAGTTGGAAAAAGGTTAGGCAGATGATGATGTATTCCTCAGTAAACTAATTTTATTATAAAATTTTATTATAAATTAGTTTAATTCAAAAAAAAAAAAGAATTAATTAGTTTTTATTGAAGTGAAAACTTCTTTAGCGGCGTTGTGCACTTTTTTTGGAATGGGTAAAAAATGTTAAACTCGCGTCACGACACGTGACCTGATCGAAAATTCGTAAGACGGCGCAGGGCGCTTGCGCCAATGTTCGTGTGTGTTTATTACTATTCAAGTTTTCACTTCTGCCGGCACTCCCAGAGTGCAAACCGGCGTTTTTTTTTACCTGTTGAATTTTATTAGACCCTTTTGAATAAAAATTTAATTCTGATGATCCTTTTCTAAATAACATCACATCACTATTAGTAGGTAAGTGGGTTTGGATTTGGCCAAGTTAGGCTATTTACACCGCCATTAGGTTATTGTAATTGCTTCATAACTATCTCCTCTATTAGGATACCAATGTGCAGTTTGTATGATAATGAGCGGTGAGAACGATGTGTGAATTCCATAAAATTAAATGTTATTATCAGATGCAGCGGATATGATTCTCACAAGTTAGTTTTTCATTATATTAAATATGTTTTTAGTAATAAATAATGATGTGGCGAAAAACATATATCAGCTTTTAATGCCAACGGCTGTATACAGAAAGAAAGCTGGAAACTTATAAGCGCTGACAGCGCTTGACAAGTTTCCGTGTGTGCCGACAAGTTCCGACAAGCTTCAACACGCGCTGGTCAGCGCTGGGCGCTGCCATTTAAAATTAATAAACAACTTGCTTGGTCTGCTTCAACCTGCTTCCTTTGTGTAGAACGGACCAGCGCTGTCAAGCGCCGGTAAGCGCTTATAAGTTTCCAGCTTTTTTTCTGTACACAGCCTTATATTTGTTCTATTTTTTATTACAATGTCGCACACGTGAAAATAGTTTTAAAGTATAACTATCTCCTCTTTCTCAACGTGTGTTTTACTATGTAAGTAAATAAATAGAAATGGATGTACTAAAGTCCACTTTTACATTATTTTTCATATCTTCCTTCTAGTCTAGGTCAGAAACAACGTTGATGATGGAGTGAGCTTATCCAGGTAGTTAGTTCCACTTGTTTGCTGTGCACATTTTCTTATGTATTTGATACTGACGGTCGCGGGACTATCGGGTTACCGTGGCCCCGGAACATAAAGAGCTATTGAAGGACACCGTGGATAAAGTCAGTACAAGTCTGATAGTCCCAACCGTCCTGCCACGGGTGGGAGGACTCATTTGATGATTTTAACATATTGAAAACAAAAAAAAAGATGATACTGAATCAAAATCGATTGGAAGAGTTTATAACTCACAATGAAACTCAACTCTTTTAGACCACCTTGTGTCTTGTCGAAAAAAAAAAGCTCGTCCTTTTCTTTCGAAGTAATTTCTTCTAGACAATAATTATCTTACAAAAACTAGTACGATGACATGTTTGGATGTCACGCAAATTCCCAAAAACAGACTTATAGTACACAAAATTGACCTATAGTTACCTCAACCTAATTCTCCCCTCGCAGATTGTTTTTCCCGCCGATTAGAAGGAGCATGAAGTCATCACGACCGGCGGCCATTTTGTACGTGCTACCCATACATGATCCGGTAAAACTAACCAAGTGGCTAATATTGCTTTGCGGAAACGATAGTGATATAAAAAGGGCAATTTTGAGTATATTGTTATTGTCATGGCAGTGGTAAAAATTTATATTGTTTGGTTTTTCTTTTTTTATTCTTAATCCCATAGGTTGGGCGATAATGGTGTGTTAGTAGATATTCTTCCTTAGTTGATAAGGAAAATTGATGGTTAATATTTGACGTTCAAAAGTGCCTTTTTGATGGCCTAATTTAAACAAATAGGTTGTATTTAACACTAATGATAGCAAAAGTTATGCATTTTTCGATAGGTTTTTTTTAATTTTTAATTTTATTACCAAAAGTAACGTACTGTAAAGTCACATTAGCCTTGTTGTGAAAAAAGACCTTCCAGGAGTTATAAACGCTATTGTATTGTGGACGGCAAGTAATGGGTAGCTCACCATCCGATCAAGGATCAAGCCAGTCAGCAAACTTCCTATAAAATCTGCTGAAATATAAACTCTTTAAGGTACAGATCCTTCTGTATAATTAAAATAAATGATTCATTTACATGACCAATACCGACATAGACCGCAAGCTTTTCACACAAATAAACCAAAATACACAAGCCATATTGTTGCTACAATCTCAGTAATGTAATATTAACTCCCGTAAGAATGCCTCGTTTATCGAAACGATAAAGTTTTACGTTATTTTTATCATGTTCGTAACAAAGTGCTCTGTACAAAAAGTTTTCAGGCTTGAGTAGATAAAGGTTCATTTATGCCCTTCTGTGAAAGCATAAAACCCTTAACTATTCACCTGATTATTTACGTTTAAGGTAAGAGGGGACGCACACTTGCGACAAGAGTTAGAGTTTTTTTTTGTTTCTTTCGGAACAATGATAGAGCATTATTATATTTATTACACAGTATAAAAGCGTTTAACCAGAATTATAGTAATTTAACGTTAATGTTGAAAGAGTGTGGCAAACGACACAGTTAAAGGAAAGTGTCTTACCACCAGCGAGAGAAGTAAGAGTGTGGATGATAATGAAAATGGTCCTAATTTTAGGATAAAATCTATAATTCTTTTTTTACAATAACTGAATGCATACTTAAGATTTTCAAAAGTGTAACCAATTCTTTGTCATTGATATAATTATAATATGGCTCAACATATACTTTCTGCCAATCCAGTATTTTACATTGATAGCTAATGTTCTCAAGTCGTATAAGTGTATTTCGGTTGATGAGACCGATGATTAAGCATGCTGAACATTCACATGTTTCAAAACTGCCGTCTATTTATTCGCTCAAAAGTCGTGAAGTCGTAAATCGTGCGGCCAACCTTACAAGTCCGAGTCACGCGTTCAATTTACTACCTCGCCACTCTCTCAAGATTTATTTACGATTAGTACATAGTGAACGCAACCCGGCCCGAATAGCAATCGTCTCATAGAATTCCCAACGAATTTCTCTTCTTAATTTTATTTAATTCTATTTAATATTTATAGTAACTTCTATGAGTAAGTAATTTTCTCGATAGAAGTTTTACCATATAAGTGGATTCGTGACTTAGATTCACGAATCTACTTATATGAGGGATATATTATGTTCAGATAATGTAATCGCTATATTAGGGCAAAGAGTTTTCCGTGACATAAGAATGTACAGAATACTCGTATCTTTAAAAACGCGACGGTCGCGCAGAAGTAAATTGGACAGCAAACCTGTCGGTCACCTCGCAAGATCTCTTTTAAACGGATTATCGAGAAACTCTAGACCCTGTTCCGCATAAATTGAAAATAATAATAATAATAATGTGAACGACTTGACGAACAACTACCGGAGACATATTATGAAAGACGGGACGGTTGACGTGTGTCGGGCATGCCACCGTCCGGGTGAGTCGATCAGACATATTATCTCTGGTTGTTCTCGTCTTGCTAACGGCGAGTACTTGCATAGGCATAACCTAGTGGCCAGGATTATTCACCAGCAACTTGCTTTGAAATACAAGCTTGTGGACTCTGAGGTACCGTATTACAAGTATGTGCCCGACCCAGTTCTCGAGAAAGACCATGTCACTGTGACTGTTCCTAAATTACCCCAGGCTGATAAAATTTTCGTTTTTCTTAAATCTAGTTATTCTTAGTGGGAAATGAGGGAATGGTACCCCCGAAGGGGTAGAGAAAGGGCCCCGCACTCCGCCCGATCTCCATGACGCGCGAGCCATTGACTTCCGCAGTCTCTGCCATGGGAGAATGAGGACAGAACTCTCAACAAGGGGACATCCCATCCCGACTTTAGAAGCTAGGGGATGGGAGGGGACCTAGGTAAGTTAGTGTTGAGAGTTCACAGTTATATATGAAAGTCTAAATCATATAAAACAAACCAATAAGAATTATGAAGCAAGTAAGACAAGAGGACAACAAAGATATAATATATAATTGTGATAGGGAAACGTTACGCTTGCGCTTAGGAAATTAGTTGATTATAGTTACGTTAACTTATGTAATTCCAATGTACTAGATGCCGCTTTGTAAACGCAAACGATTCCATGTACACAACATGGTATTGCTTTACAACGTTTACCCGGCGTACGTTTACTGTTAGTCCTACCAGCATTACCCTACGAAGGACTCTGCTACGAACACTAACAGCGAACGGTTCCTAAGCACGTTTTACATGTCCTTCCCAATCCTGAGATAGTGAGTCGTGAATTCACTACCATTGAGGAAGACAAGTTTTATATAGCTTCATAGAAGTACACACGCGTTCAAAGAGTTCACCCTTACGGCTGCCCTTTCTTTAATAAGATTCTAGTTGCTCAAGCGTACCGGAGACTCGGCCTGTAACAGAGCATATTGCGTTTGCCTTGCTGGATGTCGAAGTGGATGTCATCGGCACTTCATTCATTTCATATTTAAATATTCCCCTTATCGACAGGCGTGTCTCGTTAAATAGTGACGATTCAGTAATAGGCCGTACCATATGGCCGTTTAACGAGACACAGCCGTTTAATCTAGCGTTCTTTCGAACGGAGCTATTCAACGATAACCCCGATTTGGCGATGACTACCCCCACAGCTGGAAATGTACATCCATCAACCACTCGCAATGTCTCTGGGCTAGGCTGCAAGGAGACAGTAATCATCAATAGCATTTGGTTATTTTGCTAAACAAATAGCAATATTTACTATAATTGCTAATGCCTGTCACCGGCATATAATAACTTGGCTGGAGGAATATAATCGGAATAAGTGAGCTATGAACATGGTTCTGCCTTTGATACGTGGTACATTCGTCTGGTAAAAGTCAATATTCGTCAGGCGTCATTGGCGTGTGAGTCATTGTACTGATTGTAGCGAAAGGCATTCCCCGTGTCCTTTAACCAAACGCCAATGACAAATTACTGTGAGGTTATGGAACTGGGAGTCAGAACAAATATATATGAGATAATAATATACAATAAGGTACTGCGCAGGTGTCGCTCCGCTGTGCTGAAATAAATGATTATTAACAGCTATTCTGCGTCTTCACCAAACTGCTACTATAAAGTTAATTATAATTAACACTTACCAAGTGTTTATAGAAGAGAATTAGTCTATAATTTACTTATAAACTACTGCTCAAATACTACCCGTATAATCACCAACATCAGGCTGCCTTCTGGATTCATCTTCTCGCGTTCCACCGACCACTAACACTCCACTTACTTCCACTACCCATATTTGACGTAGCTCTCTCGACGGTCCCAACCCGACTGTCACGAATCACCAGCGTCTTCCGCCTCCAACTACCTGCTAAGCGCCTCGAAAGGCTCTTCGAAATTCTCACGGCTCTTGGCTGTTTATTACCCTTAGTCCGAATGTCTGCTTTGTTTTTAAGTGCACAATTGAGTAATGGCTGTTAGTTTAGGGTCCCCAGATGTGGAGTTTTAATATTAGTTGACTTTGAGAGATTTCTAAACTTCCTTAGAATTTGTAATCTTGATTTGTTTTCGAGGTCCACTCAAGTGTCCGTTCGGGGCTCGGTTTATTGCAAACACATGTTTTTCCCTCAGAATTCAACCCTAGTCAATAGTTTTTGTTGCCATTGAAATAAATGATTTGTGTGAAGGAAATGTCAGGCCATAAAGTACCAAGTTAATGTGTCTGTAGACGCCCGACGTCACGTAGTGATTTTAAAATAAATAACTTATTCTGTTATTAAAACAAGGGTACATGACGGACAGTCACATTCCCCCCTCTGAAAATCAGACGCGTGACGCAGTTCAGCGGATGAGGTTTCACATTAGGGACTTGTGTATTTCCTTGACGTTCCAATACAATATTCGGGTACACCCTCCACTAATATTGATATAAACTGGTTACTATAAATTATCCAGCTGGAAATGAACCTAATAAGATGCATTGTGTGCTATAATTGAGTATAGTTTTGCATAAGCATCTTCAATCATAAATGTAATTAGATAGCTATTATATTCGAACTGGTCCTCCAGTAAAATACTCTTTTGTATTTAAATTGTATATTAAACCGCGATTTAAGTCATTTCAAAAGACCTGTGCATGCTTATAATGTTGATTTACATACCAGAGTCTGACGAGTATTTGTGAGTGACGCTACCTCTACGGTATTCCCTCGTTCTAAATTCAGCCTATAGTAGCTGCTGCTGGACAGAGGCCTTTCCTCATCGCTGAGCGAGCTCAATCCGCTGCTTGCTGTTGTATCTAGTGGCTGAAATAGTCCGCACATACGCATATTAGATTTTATTCCAATTAGTCGCCCCCCTCCGATTCTAAGAGGATAGAGCTGTTCCAGGATTCCAACTATGAGATGTCATATTAGAAAACTAATGTTATGTAATCTGAACAATTACGATCTGCTCGTTATTACAAGTAAATCCCTTTTCTTATATTAGTTTTAGTCTCTATTAGCCTCCCCCCTCCGGTTGTGAGACGAATGACCAGTCCTGTCATTGAACTAGTGTGGGGAAATTATACCAGAATATGAATATATTCTGTAACGTGTACTATTTAACATGTGCACATCTTTCTCGCAACAATACGTCGCTCCACACCACGAATAATTTCTTCTTCGTGGGTGCATTCAGACACATCCAAACCCATAAACTCAAACAGCCAGATACAGAACAACTGCCTGCAGTTAAATACAAATAATTGTTCTAATGCGGGAATCGAACCCGTTACACTTAACAAAGCAATAGATCGGTAAGCCAATGTGTCAACCGTGCCATTAACATAAATAAACCTTACTTTTCGCTCCGTCACTCGAAGATCAATTCGTGTTAATTCATTTAAGAATTAAGTTGGTCCTTGACTTGAAGGCATCCTAGATTGACCAAACAATTACTGGCCCTCTATGATGTAACAAAATAAATCCGATTACTGAAAATCGGTTGTTTCTTCTAATTAAATATTACCATTGTCCCACACTAGGAATCTCTCCCGTATCGTAGGTGTGTTCACAAACACAGAAACCCACATACACAAACACCCAGAGCCGAAACACGCAGATCACACAAAAATTCGTTCCGTGTGGGGATCGAACCCGCGACACGCCGCGGAACTGTCGACTACTCAACCACTGCGCTAATGGTCTCGACAAAATGTTTTCATCAACATTCCCTCGTGGGTTCCTTTGCCTGTCGGCATTGAATAACTGCATAGCCTAAAATTCAAAACTAATACTACCTTTAGTGTTATGACAAGGTTAAGCCACGTGACATCGCGTAACTGTAAAGTATAATAAAAGTGAAACTTAGCTTCGTAAAAGGAGTCACGCTAACGTCGACACAGCTGCTTTTGAAGTCCGCAGATGTCGGCTGCATTTGATCCGTGCTTACGCATAACCCAAAACATTAAGACAACGTGAAGTGACAGCCCAGCCCAAGTCTCAAGCAACCTGGAATTTGAAATTAGGCCACACGAGTATCTATTCATCTATGTGTCAATAAATCTCTTTTCTTTCTTTTATCTATATGGTTTACTCCGCAGAGTCTGAAAGGTTAATCTCATACGGTAATACTTAATGGCAAGAAAATCAATTGTAGTCTTTAAAAGCTGCATGCTTCTTACTGTATAAACAGTTATAATATGAGATTTACCCTGAGATTGAGGGCGCATCACAATCATATCGTAAAGCATACACACCAATGCACGTGTAATTGCAAACACGTTTCATTATCAATTAGTGTACTGTCGGACATCAAACTTATGTCAACAGGGAGTTGAACCCTTGTAAAAGTAGCACAGTAACAATAACAAACATTCATTCCATGTAGTTCAAAAATGCCTCCTGGCATATTATGGTTAGGATAATCAATATCAGTAGCTTTATTACCCAAACCTTTCCAACCAACTTTTTCTGTGAGAACCTATCCCACAAGCCGTGACACAGGAACTTTATTACTCATCAACTATTGTTTATAACCAGATCATTGATACTGTAGCACAAGCACAACAAATAAATCAAGCAGGAATTGAATCCTCTGTCAATGGTTGAAGAACCCAACATCATCACAGTCGGACCGTTATATATAATCAACCATAATTTATTTTAGCTGCGTATCCCACAACTGTTTCTCATTAGCAACTGTTTCTCATTAGCTCTCATATTACGTTGTACTGTTTCCATGACAACGTAAACTAACTCATTCACTTTAAAATCACGCAGGAATTGAACCCGCTAACGGAGTGGTTAGAACATTCAACTATGGTGTACAAACACAAGTTAATGTAACAAACATATTATGCTCAAACCATCTTACACTTTAATTTACAATTTTGACATTGTGTCGTGTTATTTTCGTGTCGAAATATAACATCAAGTCGAAAGATAAACATCAATTGGCAAATTCGCGGGAGTTGAACCCGATACCAATGTTTGATTCATTCAATAAATGGTGATCAATGGTTAAGTAATCACTGTAGTCGAAAAATAAACATCAATTGACAAATTCACGGGAGTTGAACCCGATACCAAAGTTAGAACCAATCAATAATGGTTATCAAAATTTTATTTAATCAAATAAAACTCATTGTAATGGCTATAACTTAATGCCGTCTCTCGAAATCTCGAAAATCATATAATTAGGTACGTTGTGTTATTATTGTAGCAACCCATAAATTGTTCTTTCTCGTTGCACTGAAGTGAATCAGTACATTTAATGACGAGAATCCTGGTCACGGCACCACATGTGACTGTTCCTAAATTACCCCAGGCTGATAAAATTTTCGTTTTTCTTAAATCTAGTTATTCTTAGTGGGAAATGAGGGAATGGTACCCCCGAAGGGGTAGAGAAAGGGCCCCGCACTCCGCCCGATCTCCATGACGCGCGAGCCATTGACTTCCGCAGTCTCTGCCATGGGAGAATGAGGACAGAACTCTCAACAAGGGGACATCCCATCCCGACTTTAGAAGCTAGGGGATGGGAGGGGACCTAGGTAAGTTAGTGTTGAGAGTTCACAGTTATATATGAAAGTCTAAATCATATAAAACAAACCAATAAGAATTATGAAGCAAGTAAGACAAGAGGACAACAAAGATATAATATATAATTGTGATAGGGAAACGTTACGCTTGCGCTTAGGAAATTAGTTGATTATAGTTACGTTAACTTATGTAATTCCAATGTACTAGATGCCGCTTTGTAAACGCAAACGATTCCATGTACACAACATGGTATTGCTTTACAACGTTTACCCGGCGTACGTTTACTGTTAGTCCTACCAGCATTACCCTACGAAGGACTCTGCTACGAACACTAACAGCGAACGGTTCCTAAGCACGTTTTACATGTCCTTCCCAATCCTGAGATAGTGAGTCGTGAATTCACTACCATTGAGGAAGACAAGTTTTATATAGCTTCATAGAAGTACACACGCGTTCAAAGAGTTCACCCTTACGGCTGCCCTTTCTTTAATAAGATTCTAGTTGCTCAAGCGTACCGGAGACTCGGCCTGTAACAGAGCATATTGCGTTTGCCTTGCTGGATGTCGAAGTGGATGTCATCGGCACTTCATTCATTTCATATTTAAATATTCCCCTTATCGACAGGCGTGTCTCGTTAAATAGTGACGATTCAGTAATAGGCCGTACCATATGGCCGTTTAACGAGACACAGCCGTTTAATCTAGCGTTCTTTCGAACGGAGCTATTCAACGATAACCCCGATTTGGCGATGACTACCCCCACAGCTGGAAATGTACATCCATCAACCACTCGCAATGTCTCTGGGCTAGGCTGCAAGGAGACAGTAATCATCAATAGCATTTGGTTATTTTGCTAAACAAATAGCAATATTTACTATAATTGCTAATGCCTGTCACCGGCATATAATAACTTGGCTGGAGGAATATAATCGGAATAAGTGAGCTATGAACATGGTTCTGCCTTTGATACGTGGTACATTCGTCTGGTAAAAGTCAATATTCGTCAGGCGTCATTGGCGTGTGAGTCATTGTACTGATTGTAGCGAAAGGCATTCCCCGTGTCCTTTAACCAAACGCCAATGACAAATTACTGTGAGGTTATGGAACTGGGAGTCAGAACAAATATATATGAGATAATAATATACAATAAGGTACTGCGCAGGTGTCGCTCCGCTGTGCTGAAATAAATGATTATTAACAGCTATTCTGCGTCTTCACCAAACTGCTACTATAAAGTTAATTATAATTAACACTTACCAAGTGTTTATAGAAGAGAATTAGTCTATAATTTACTTATAAACTACTGCTCAAATACTACCCGTATAATCACCAACATCAGGCTGCCTTCTGGATTCATCTTCTCGCGTTCCACCGACCACTAACACTCCACTTACTTCCACTACCCATATTTGACGTAGCTCTCTCGACGGTCCCAACCCGACTGTCACGAATCACCAGCGTCTTCCGCCTCCAACTACCTGCTAAGCGCCTCGAAAGGCTCTTCGAAATTCTCACGGCTCTTGGCTGTTTATTACCCTTAGTCCGAATGTCTGCTTTGTTTTTAAGTGCACAATTGAGTAATGGCTGTTAGTTTAGGGTCCCCAGATGTGGAGTTTTAATATTAGTTGACTTTGAGAGATTTCTAAACTTCCTTAGAATTTGTAATCTTGATTTGTTTTCGAGGTCCACTCAAGTGTCCGTTCGGGGCTCGGTTTATTGCAAACACATGTTTTTCCCTCAGAATTCAACCCTAGTCAATAGTTTTTGTTGCCATTGAAATAAATGATTTGTGTGAAGGAAATGTCAGGCCATAAAGTACCAAGTTAATGTGTCTGTAGACGCCCGACGTCACGTAGTGATTTTAAAATAAATAACTTATTCTGTTATTAAAACAAGGGTACATGACGGACAGTCACATCACGCTGTACTGGGATCTGCCTATCATTACAGACAGGACTATTGTCGCCAATAAGCCTGACATAGTAGTGATAGACAGATCAGCGCGCCACGTAATGATAATCGATGTTACCATTCCTCATGACGAGAACCTCGTGAAGGCTGAGAAAGAGAAACAAATCAAATATCTCGACTTAGCGCGCGAGGTTGTCGATATGTGGAATGTGAGCTCGGCTATCATTGTGCCGATAGTTGTTACGGCCAATGGCCTGATAGCCAAGAGCCTCGACGAACACTTATCGAGGCTCTCCCTAGGTGGTTGGATCAAGGGCCTGATTCAGAAGGCAGTGCTCCTCGATACGGCTCGCATTGTGAGGAGGTTCCTGTCTCTGGAGCCCTAACCACCGGTAGCTTGGACCCTGCTCCCATACCGGCGGATCTCTATTTTTATATTTTTAAATGTTTTATATTGTTTACTTTTTCTACTTAAAATATTTAAAAATGTAATTAATATGAAGTTAAAATGAATAAACGAAATAATAATGTTATTCATTAGAACATTAATTTTAAAAAATAATGAAAAGAGATCTTAGTGAGTGATACACATAGTTCGGAGAACATTGTTAAGTATCTACATCTACAACTTTTTCGACAATTCCAGAAGTGCTACGCGCTACGGCAGCTACAGTTGCTACGTATTTTCGTAGCTATTTAAAATGTACGCAAAATAAATATGAAATCGTTTTTTTTTATTTCTACAATGTCTGGTGCAGAATATGCCGGATATTCTCTTTGTGATATTTCATTGAAATACTTTGTTGAAGTTTTTGCTCACAAAATTTTTATTTATTCCGTTTTATATAGGATTTCAATGACGATACTTTCATAAAAATGGAGTAGGTACATATCCGCTGGCTAAAACTAGTAGTGGAGTGGAGTGAAAACAGAATTTTCGATCAGACGATTTTAAAAGGATCGGGTTCGATTTTCATGTTTTTTGTGGAGATGAGATCGAACATTACAAAAAGCTTCTACGCTTCCGAGGCAGATTCGTAATAATACTTTTGGGAATAATAAGTTAGAGCAAGATAAAAAATGGTAGTTGATTTTGTATTGATTGGATATGGTCGTACTGTGAAGTTTAGTTTACGATCTCAGGCAATGTGCATTTGCAGAAATGATCGCAGTTACCACGACTATGGAACACAAAGATGAAGTAAAGGAACAAGGTGAGAAGTTCCCTTCCGTTCCAGATAGGGACAAAACATGATTTTGTCATCCCCAAAAAAGGCAATGGGACGCGACGCGTGTCAGTACACTTGTTACTTTTGAGTGACTACCGTTAAATTCGTAAAATTTAAAGACGCAACGCAGTGACTCGTAGTGTGTTTTAAGCATGTTCTTAAAATAGTTTTTTCCGCAGTGGTCCCTGATAAGCGGATCGAACACAAGAAAAAAAGAAAAAAAAAGGTTTATTGACATATGCCATAAGTACACATAACAAAAACAAATAAAGCAAAATATTTAAAAAAAAGGTTAACATTAAATATTCAGCGCCAAATAGGCCCTAAGATAAAATATGCCCATGAGTGCATTAACTCACCATCATATCACGCCAAAATTTTACACTATCACAACACTAGGGGCGAGTTGTTTGATCAGTAGTTCAACTAACAATTTGTTAAATCCTATACATTTTTAGCCATTTGGTAACAAAATATATGGGATTATAACTATGGTTAGCTTAACTATTCATCAATCAACTCTTCCTTATTCAATCACAATGATTATTATACCAGAACTGCTCATAACCAGACCGCTCATACGGCGATAAATAAACACGATCCCAAATGAGCCACACCTAAAAACTAAAGTTGTGGACGTAAATAAGGTTTACCTCAAAAACCGTGTCTCGAATAGAGAGGGCCACACGTTATCAAGAGTTCGCTCCAGCCACCTGCTCCGCGCCTTAAACTTGATATTTAATTAACAGTGAACGCTAGCTTTAGATGCTGGATAAGGCACGACTATTTTATTGATGATTTTTCTACCCTGAGGTACGTTTTTTAGTTTGACAATCAACTTCAGGCTTTGGTGTGTAGGCTCCAGAATACATATTTCACTTTCATTATCATCGTTATGGCAATTGTTAGACTTAATATAAACAATATAACTTTTTGTCAAAGAATTAATGATAGAAGAAGTATGAGGAATTTAATTCCTAAAGAAGATGGCGTAATTAACTCATATTTCGAGTGTTTAATGAAGGTTGTTTTCTAAATAAAGTTTTCAATTATCCATATGGTAACATTCAATTATAGACGAAGAGTATGGACCGAGAACCGAGCATTATCTGCTAAAATTGTCACACATCATATATATATATCATACTTATCTCTTTCCTGTAAAACATAGGTAATGTGACTCACATTATCGAAAATCACACGAGCAACGCCGCAGGCTAGTAAGATCTAAATGTAAATTCTTGTAATTTGTATGGCGAAAAGTGTGCGTAATAAAGCCTCATTAAGTCGATGCAAGAAATTGCACGGGAGTTGCATGCATGTTGGGCTACATTGCGGTATTTGTTTGATCAACTGAATTCGTTGTCCGTTAATAGTTCACAATGTAGTCAAACTTGCATGCAACCCTCGTGCAATTTCTTGCAGGGTGTAAATGGGCCTTAAAAAGTATTTATCTAGCTATCTATCTGTCAATTGTATTTTCAACTTCTTTAACGTAGATTCTTGTCACTTCCAGTACACCTCTAATTAAGTACATCATTGCTACAACCGAGGTACTCGCAGTCTTAGGTTCGCTCCCATAATTGTATTTAGTCAATTAGCATACGAAATTTCATTTAGCCGCGTTGGTAATTACTTAGGTAGCGCAGTGGCGTTATTAAAGGGTCTATTACGTTATGTTTTGCTAAGATTTAATCGTGTTCTTGCTCTTTTTGACGAGTTTCTTTAAACATGGATTATCTTTTGAAGATGTTCTTTAGTTATTCGGTTTTTTGTTGAGGTTATTTCCTAACGTTGATTAACCCTTAACCACCTGCCAGCGGTCATGGTGACCGCAACAATTTTTTGAATTTGAATTTCGTCGATATCCGTTATCGCATGTTAGCGTGCGTCTGTGTACCTTTTCTGTTGGTGCTTTAGCGTCGTGTGTGCGCTAGGCAAGGATCTACGTGCACGCGTTTGGCTTCGGTGAGTAAAAATATTTTGCTAGCGGTCATGGTGACCGCGTGCAGGTAGTTATGTGATTTTTGTGTATTACATTCATGATTATTGTTTTTACGTAAAAATGGATGTAAACAACGAAAATGTTGTGAAATGGTTAGAGATGTGGTTGATGAGAGTTGCAGTGATGAAGAACCTGAGAATTTGGAAGTTTCTGAAATTTTAGAAGACTATGAATCTGATGACTGCCTACAAGTGTCGTCTTCTAGACGAGACGAATTGCCTACTGTTTCTGGACTCTTGAAACACGTAAAACGTGTTTAACTTGTGTTCCCAAGAAGAAATGAAAAATATTTCATGTAACTTTTATCTGTAAAAAAAACAATCTGTGTGGAATGTACTATCAAAATGTGCCAAAATTGTCGTGAAAAATTGTCAGACTTTACCCTCTGCATTTTTATCGAAGTTTTGATTCTTTTTTAAACTTTATTTTTTTATCTCATTTTAATGTTATTAGATTCTTTAAAGAAAGTTCAAATTTGATGTAATATTTTGTCCCTATGTTGATACATCTCGTTATGTAATCATAGTTATATTTTTAGTTAAAATGTGCCATCAATTTAATTGTTCCCATTTATGAGAAGAACATGTTTTATTATTGTTTCTTTTTCCACTTAAATAAATAATTTAATATATATTACAGAATATTATTAATTTATTCTTATAATAAAACCTTAATATCCTGAGATAACTCATGTGTATTCGATGCGGTCACTGTGACCGCGCGCAGGTGGTTACGTTACTGATTTAGGGGTCAGGTGGTTAAGGGTTAATGTTAATACATACCTTTAAAGGATAACTACTTATGATTAAACAGTCGCTAATCAAGATTTAAATTTAAGAAATGTTTATGAACAAACTCTTTGAGATATTTTTCTTTGAGTGTGATTTACTTATGAATTTTAAAGATGGCTGGTATTCGGGATGTTCTGGCCCAGGAAAGACCTTTCAGCATATAATGATCCAATGGTTAAATGAATTGACTCGCAGTTAACCTGCATCCTTCGGTTGCCTGCGACTCTCACAATGTCGACGGACCAACTAGTGGGAGGCCTAAACACGCATTGTTTCAAATACTTATGTAATTTTGAGTTTGTTTTAATAAATTTATAGTCAAGACAACAGAGAAGACAAAATAAAATACAAATCAAAGTGAATGCGTAGACGACTTCACTTCCAAACTTAGACTAAAATGAGACCGGTATTTCTTGCCTGACTACTTTGAAAGATACAAAATCAGAGATCTCTTTTAAAGTCCAGGTGTTATCTAAACCAACACACAGGACCATCCGCCCAAAAAACCAACCCCATATAAATTTAAGTAAACTCAAAATATAATCACAGTTGCCACAGATAACGGCAGGTAAAAACTAGGGGATGATCCATCATCGGAGCTCCAGGGGGAAGCACCAATCATGTCCAATTGCTGCTAAATAACACACGAAGGGTCTCTTCCCCAGTTATCGGATCAATCACAAATGCATAGAATAGTTTAGCCGTTTTGCCGGCGGCGGGTCGCGTCGCGCGGCCTTTTGGATGTATGAAGTTTGTTGAGCGAGGAATGAGCGGAGCTGTGTCGGGTTAGTCTGTTTTGATTATTATTGGTTTTTGGTATGTCATTTATAGTACCTTATTTTTATTTATTTATGTATATACACACAATATACAACACAGGATAGCTATAACATAGAGAGTACAGGGTTATTTTTAAAGGAATTTCTGCCACCAAACTCGCGAAAGGAGAAATGAAAAAGAAATGTAGACAGAATGTCATCGACATATGTATCAATATAGACAGTATGTAGTAACTTAATCAGAAAAATGTTTTATAATGTCATAGGGAAAAAAGTCACTTCGTAAGATATGTTGTGTTCTATTACCTACTGATGTAGAACCACAGATCAAAGCCTAGATCTTAAGCTAGTCAGCACATCTTAACTTATGAAAATCAATGTACGTAGTGCATAAATTGTGGACATCCTACACCGTCAAAAAGCTTAACCCGCATGAATCGGTACTGTTGGTTGTTACCGATCTGTGTCTTTGTGGGCGACCGCTTAAGATAACATACATGGGTTTATTTTCTTAGTACAGATCCGCAGCGATCTGTCTGCACCGACAGCCTGCTTCTTTGCAGCCACATAAATGTAGAAACTCAAATCTTCCTTTATGAAAGAAATATCGAGAATACACCCTATAAAGCTCCCTAATACAGTTTATTAAAGTTCATTATTAGGTTGTAAGGCAATGAAGCGGTGTCACGGCACTATGACTATGCAAATGCTATGTCCCTCCGTTGGTACTATTATTGGCACTTTCATAAAAGTTTCTTATGACTCAATCAACACTGTTATTAGGGGATAAAATACGATTTTCGAAGGGTGTGTTAATGGTACTTTTATTGTTAGTTTTTATGATGAATTTGTCAGCTTCAATGAGTATGAGTATTGTGTTTGATTTGCCGTGTGAATATTATGTTTTCTCGATGGGTATTACGTTCGTAATAAAATGTGATAAATTATTTGTAATTAATAAAAAAGTGATAATGAATTAAAAAACTTTGTGTTGCATTACCTAAGGTATTTCGTAGGTACTTTCATCTTTTATATACACCGTATACTCGTATTTATTATAATAATGTGATGCAAATTTGTTCACATAAGCTCTACATGCTCACACCGATATTCCATTTTTTCTAGCATTCCTTTCTATTACACGTAATCTAGGCAGGCACATCTTTTCTAATGCATGGAAGAAAAGATAGAGAAGAATAGAGAAGATTCCATTCTAGAAGGACTTTGACTAGCAGCTGGATGAAACGGCTTTATCCAACCCAGAACAAATATCTCACGTACACCCATATTTTTGCAATAACCCGTCGCATATACCAATAAACCAGTGCACAATAACTTCCCGTAACTTGCAGCATTGCTCACAATTTTCACATTCCCGCCAACGCCTGGCTGCCATCTTACCTATCTAACTGGGATCCAATTAGTTCTACAGTGGCAGTTTGTAGTACATGCTTTCTGGAATGTTCTACTGGTGTAAGGTGACTTGCAGGATTACTGTACGGAAATTAAAGGTGTCTGATGCATTCTAATGTCATTCTAGGTGCTTGAAAGTAGTCTTTTTCAATTTTAAATAAAGTATACTTTTAACTTTTAATAAAAAATAATAAATGCGAAAAGATTGATGTTTTTTACTTTTTCACGCAAAAACTACTGAACGGATTTGAATGTTTGATACACAAATAGTTTATAATTTGGATAGCGTGGCTCTTGATGGAATATATCATAAAAAGAGGAAGATGAAGACGTTAAAGTATTTAATGCAAATAAACTCAGACTAAATGGCGCAAAAACAAAAAGGTCTAAGACATTATTATTGACAAACTTATTAAAGAATATCATACTCGGAAAAACATCCTGAATTTGTATAGTTATTATACAAATTAAGGATATTTTGAGAAAAATAAAAAACTATATTTAAAGAAAGCAGCACAAGTTTAATAACACTTGAAAAACGTCTTTTCCAGGTCAGTAAAAACTGACCAAAGGTGAACCAGACGACTTTTATGCAAAACATTTATTTCCTCTGAGTTTCAATGAACTGCTCCACTGGCGGCGTGCAGAAATCCGTAGCTAGGAAATCGGGAAATTGAGTCTCGAATGCCAGAGATGGAGGCAATAAAAATAAAGGCTTGATATTTATTTATTTGCTAGACAAAAATTGTGATAGACTAATATGCATGATTTATGTTATAAATATAATAAAATATTGACAGCGCTCAGGCATAATACAGCTAGCTATCAGAAAAAAGGTTTTTAAAATTAGATCATTAGTAACGATGATTACGCCCTACATACAAACTACCTACTTGTAATTTTAGTATAGAATTATTTGTTTAAACAGGTATAGTTACTTTTTTTATCGTGGTAAAATTATCAAATTAGTCCTCCACCCAGGGCAGGGCGGGAGGGACTGTCAGACTTGTACTGACTAAAATCCGCGGTGTCCTTCAATAGCCCTTTACGTACCGGGGTCACGGTAATTCGTTAGTCCCGCGACCGCAGGTATAGTTACTTTATAAAAATATAATTTTAGTTGTTGAACAATGTTATGAGTCGCCCCAAAACTTAACTATGAATTTGGCTATGTTACTAGCAGCCATCAACGCGTGCAGACATTAACATACACTGCATGCAATATCATGTTTCCCATTATTTTGTGTAACAGCACCATGTTTGCACTTTAGGGTTGAGTTCTCTAAATATTGTAATCATAACAAACTAAATAAACATAAATTAAAACCAAGAATAATTATGATGAATTCCCGAAGTAACCAACGGATTTTTGAAATAAAAAAATAACTTTTTAAATGATAAAATAATTACGAACACATACAAAAACAACAACATCGGTCGGGCCATCCTCTTGTGATACTTTGTCATAAATGTTGTTAACTGATTTCTATAGTGGCATAAGCGGGTCATAATACACAATGCATTACGTTTCATTCAGGTTTTTTTTTATTAGCGATGTGTTCGCGTTTGATCACCACTAACTTGTCAGCGATGATGTGATGGACTGTGAAGCCTGCTGAGTTTGTTGGTTCTAGAAAATTCCGATGTATGATTTATCCAAAGTAGGCAACTTTGGATAAATCATACCTATTCATAATTTCTGTGAGTCAGTTTAGAATATAAAATCTGTTATGATGACGCAACACTAATATCAGTACTAGTATTCGACTTCGTAGCCAGCCTGGGTATTAATCCGGCAAGTAATTAGTTCACAAGCTCACAACTACAGCTCCCAAAACGTCTCCGTTTTATCACTAATGGTTATTTGATATGCTACAGTTATTTCGCTTTTGACACTGCTCCAAGAGTACTGGGAATTTATCAAAATGTATATTTAACACTGTACTTAAATAGTAGTTTGGAATATTCAGTCGCTAGTTCTAGTAGTAAAGTTATTCATTTATTTATACCTACTAAGAGATCACAGATTTTATGGTCACTGCTAGTAATTATTCGGTGAACTCTTCTTTCTTTTATCTTTTTAAAGATGATGGCACGGTTTCCTTAAGGTTGCTCGCTCGCTCTGCTTATGCACGGTACGGCATGGCATGGCAAAGGATTTTATTACTAATCAAGTTATTTCGAATGTTATTTTAATGAGTTTAGAGTTCATGTTACTTTATTTCAATATTACGATGCCGCGACGTGCCGTGGGATTGTGCGGCATTACGAGTCATGCCGTTTCATGTTTCCACGAGACGTATAGGTCACTTTGTGACGAGCAATTACGATTGCTAAGCTAGTTGAAATAAGGTCGTAACTTGTGCAAACTTTCATTTTATTCTAACTCCATTAACATTTCGGTAAATGGGGCGCAGTCTGGTCGGTGCGCGGGGGCAAGAAGACGGTGCAGATGTGGATGCCATGGCATTCCACGGCACGCCGCGGCATGCCGAAGCACAGCTGCTATGCCACAGTATGCTACGGAACACCGCGGGATATCGCGCTGGCCCTTAGTGGCGGTGAAAGAAAACATCGTGAGGAAACCAGCATGTCCTAGAACCAACAATTCGAGGACATGTGACATTCACTAACCCGTACTGGGTCTGCGTGGTGGATTATGGCCCACTCCCTCTCACAGAGAGGAGGCCTGTGTCCCAGCAGTGAGATTATTATAGGCTATTGCTGATGAGTGTATGTAAACAAGCTTATGATGAAAACTCAAAAATCACTTTGAGATTTCGCTAGGTAAAAAAACCATCAACTAAGTAAAACTTAACGCTAAAATGTCAATTTTACAAGAAAAGCAAGCTGACGTTTTGACGTAACACGACAAGATTATATCTAAAGCAAGTCTGTAATATTTTCTCGCAAAATATATTAAACTAGACACGACCTAGTTAGATCTAGTTTTAATGACAGTTTTCTCTGCTTTTTCTTTTTACAAACTTGTGAAGATGAATGAGTTTGTTTAGAACTAAGTTGTGTAAAAGTAACAGCAGGTATTTAGCTACAGTAGCAGATCTACACAAACTTCTTTTAACTTCTCGAAACTTTCCTATCATCAAGCATTGTAATTCAGAAATAAGTAATTTCTTTGAAATGAAAAAAGAAAAATAAAT
Organism: Agrotis puta; assembly: GCA_943136025.2. Taxonomy (NCBI): domain Eukaryota; kingdom Metazoa; phylum Arthropoda; class Insecta; order Lepidoptera; family Noctuidae; genus Agrotis; species Agrotis puta. The sequence continues at coordinate 3,166,996 of OW964176.2, read as the reverse complement.
GCGAAAGTGTGTGTGAATGAATGATTGTTCACGTTAAAACAGCTGAACCGATTTTAATGAATTTACATGGTACAGAGATGGATCGAACCCTAGAGTTAGTTAAAGGCTAAATGTATATGGGAAGAACCCAGTGGGTTTTGGGCGAGCGTACCAACGGGCAACAGTTAGTTTTAATACAAATACTTGCTGAATCTATTCAACCTGCCTATTTTCTACGCAAACACTCATAATATTACGAGGACCAAAATTATCAGGCCTTTTAATTAAATTCTACTACAGGTAGAAATTAATTAAAAGGCCTGGTAATTTTGGCATAAGCAGGTAAACTAACCTTTGAACATGTGCAAATAAATAAATTCCAAGTTCACCTTAAGTAAGCATCATGAATCAAAGACTTGATTTCGTTGAGTTGCCACAATTTTACGAGAATTATCAAGGTGTCTGTACAATGTAACCGTCTCGCCGAGACACTGCGAGACTGGGCGAGTGAGAGATTGTATTCTTAATGGAATTTCGAGATCGTAACTGTTATGTTTGCAGGGAAACGAACTTAGAGACTAATATATAATACTTTCTTTTTATTGGATTTTTCTTTGTCTCTAGAGATAGAGACAAAGAAAAATGGTGAAGAATGGTGAGAACCCAGCAGGAAATATGTGACCTAAGATAGAGCGATCTTATCTCGATCTACTTTCATTGATTTTGAAAAACGTGTACATGTAGAAGTTCATTCAAGGAAACGTTCTGAACAAAATCTGTTGCTAATACGGATAAAAAATCTTGAGGAAAAAAAAACAGTACTAGAACAGGCAGGAATCATAATTTGCATTTGATTGTTTTCATTTATATTTGTAAAAGAATAGATTCTTTTTTTTAACTTCTTTATTTTCTTCTTATCGTGTCGATGACAATCTATATTGAGTTGGCCCAGAATATCTGGGCCACGAGTTTAGCGCTCTCAGAAACGTCCATCAACCCTTGTACAGTTGGCAGGGCACGATATTAAGTATACTTGTATTACTTCTTTATCTTTATAACAAAAATTTCAAATACCCCTTAAAGCTAGTACAGCTCTTGTTAATCATTCACTTCACACTGTCGCACTTGCCCAGTCTCGGAGTATTTTGGCTTGAGTGTACAGCCGCCTTTAAACTCAGTCATAGAGAGCCAGTTCCGTACGATAATTTATTAAGAACTTAATATTATTTACCAACGATTCGCTTAAATATTTTACGTTAATTAATGAAATCTGTATTTATTGCCGTAAAGTATTTATTTCTTCTTTGGATTCATTTAGTTAACGGGGTGGTAATTGTGATTTAGATTTGTTTTGAAGTATTTCAGTGTAATTATTTATTTATCATTAGGTTGTATCGTATCAGGTGTTTGTGAAAGTATTAGCATCCTGACAAAGCTAGAAGACGTTCGCGGTACACCTAGTTGAAGGTGGTGGGACGAGCTGGACAAAACCAATGATCATTGATTCACTTTAACCCTTTATCGAAAAACAAATCCCAGCTTTGTGATGACGCAGGGTTTGGCATATTAACCAAGCATGTTATCGCGTGTTCGATTCGCACACGAAAGTAATATTGGTAAAACAAAAAAAAAATCTAGGGTTTAAAACTTTTTTTTTAATCCTCGTCTTACCTAGGTAACGAATACCTGCAGAAATTGAAGTGAGTAAATAAAAAAAAAAACAAGAAAATATGGTTACTTTTTTATCGTAGTAGAATCATCAAATGAGTCCTACGCGGAGTGGGACAGGAGAGACTTCCAGACTCGTACTGGCTAATATCCACGGTGTCTTTCAATAGTCCTTTTCCAGGGTCACGGTTACAAGAGACGAGAGAGTTCCGCGACCCCGGCAAAATATCGTGACATCAGCCATCATAATACGATCTACTTTCATAAAATTAATTAAAAAGAACTTTAATTAACTTCACAGCCTGAACAAAAAGTTCTATCAATCCTCAATTACAATAATCTACTTCCAAAGACTTCTTCTGTGTACATTTTCGTGGGATTTCAAACAGCTGATTCTCTCATCTTCGCTTCAATTCTCACATACAAAATTTAAGTTTCAGGCTTTCCTAATTTGCAGCAGGGCGTTGTTTGCAAGGTAATTTAAAGGGAGTTTCAAAGAAAATCATTGCGAAATGCGTGAGGGAGAAACGTAATGAGTATATGCGGGCTGTTTGCACTCTCTGAGTTTCTGCCACTGTTTGTTCTGCAAGAAACTGATTTAAATAAAATTTTATCTGTGAATCGTCGTGTTTGTGTACTGTGAGTACTGAATCTTGTAAGTCTGCACATTTTCCGGGGTAAGTAGCGACTGTGTTTGTTCCTGAAAATGTAAATCATGGTCCCTAACACGTTATATTACAACAGTATGTGTGACCAGAAAGTCAACCACAGCAAGGTTGACGGCACGGTTAGAACAGTGACTAAGCGATTCGACTGCTGCGCTGCGTGTCGCAGTTTCGATTCCCGCACGGAACAAATATTTGTATGAACTACAAGTACTTGTTCTGGTTTTGGGTGTTTATGTATGTGAGTTTCTATGCTTGTAAACGCACCCACGACACGGGAGAAATTCCTAGTGTGGGTCAACAAAAATAAAAATCAAAACCTACATTAACCTTCCACTATTGTGATAAGGTTCAAAATCTATTAAATTAAGAATTTTGACAGATTGAGGTAGGTTGAAGTGGTGGTACATTGCTTTGAACCTATTGAACGAGAAGGTAGTTTAAAATATTGAACAGTTATTTTTCGTAAATCGAATGATTTATTTCAAGATAGCTCTGGTAATTAATGAGTTTAAAAAAATATTTTGTTAATTTTTTTTTTACTTAATTGTTTGTTTTACAATGTTTTCTACAATAGTGAACACGGAAGAACAGAACAAACAAATATTTTTAATAAACAAGATAGGCTTCAGAACACAAAGGTGATACAGTTGCAACAGTAAGTAATATTGTTCACGTTTGCAACCTTTCGACAGGAAGCGAGTTAGGGCTGCTTCTCACTGCTAAAGTTTTGAAACTGAAGATTAGAGGCCTGAAAAGATTTTTTGTCGATTCAGAATGACGGGTTTCTGTTAAAAATTTCATAGTATGTTGAATATTCAAGTATTTCCACGATTCAATTTTAAAATGTCATATTTTACACATATATTTTTTGAAATAAGATTATATTTTGACAGGCCTGTTGGTCTAGTGGTTAGTGACCCTAACTGCTATGCCGGAGGTCGTGGGTTCGATTCCCACCCAGGACAAATGTTTGTGTGATGAGCACGATCATATGTTCTGCGTCTGGGTGTAATTTATCTATAATATGTATGTATTTAGAAATATATAAGTATGTTTATCAGTTGTCTAGTACCCATAACACAAGCTCTGCTTAGCTTGAGACTAGATGGCGTTGTGTGATAGTTGTGGAATATTTAATTTTAGAGAGATTTAGTGGTAGTAATTGTTACTAAGCTCAATATTATTGTAATTTAAAAAAAATATAGTAATTATCAGGTCATATTCATATAGCATTCTTTCTTCCATTTCATTCATCCTTGTTCGCAATATCAAGTCACCAAAACACCCTAGAATGAAAAACAAGTTTCTTGAAATTGTTGCATTTTCAATGTTTGCATTTATATAAAGTATTTTAAAAAATAAGACATTTTTACAGAAATCAAAAATACGAGTATTATAAAGAAATGGCAAACCTTGCCATTTATTTTTAATACTTAAAGAATTTATTGAAATTTGCAAAACCACCAGTTGCTCACACCAAGCAATCAACCCCACACAGTGACAACCAACCTTAGCTTTTTACACGTCACCCGTTCCTAGCCGGGAGCGGTCACTCCGACCCCCTATAGGATGTTTGCAACTCAAAGTGTGCCCCCAAAAGGGTGCATCAGAGACTGCTCGATGGATATATTGGAATAAAAGCAAATAAAGCCGTAGCTTCACTCTATATGCATGTAAATCGGCCTGGGGCCCCGACACAGAATACAGATTGAAACGAACGGTGGCTTAACATTTTTATTGGATACAACACACGCTTGACGGCTTTGCGTGCTATTTTTGTGATGGCCTGTCGTTGATCAGGTGATGGGTGTGAAAGATGGGTGCGTGGGAGCAGGATTTTTATGGCTTCATTACAGCTAACGCAATGTACTTGGTGCGATTCAACGCGAAATCAATTACCAGGCGAAGTGTCGCGATTTAATGCGGTGTGGTGCAACGCGGTAAGTCTGTCCTGCAAAGTCCTAGACAGTTGTGATGAGTTCAGTTTTTGTTATTACCAGATTTTGACATGGAGTGGCTGCCTCATACTTCATGTACAACTTTTTAAAAGTTACAATCGAACTGACGATGACCATTCATCATATTCCAGCCCTTGCTTATTATTAGGTTGTGTCGTATCAAGTGTGAATTGCAGAAAGTACTGGAGCTCTGACACAGACAAAAGGTCGCGGCTGACCTCGAAGAAGATGGCGAGACGAACTGGACAAAATCAACAACCAGTTATCCAATATAACCCTTTTTTGAGTTGTTAAAATCATCTGGTTATTCGAAAGGGACTGTTCATTCAATTGCCCATTGCTTTTCTAGGTCCAATAACTTGGGTCGACGGCTTTGATTGAAGGATACCATGGATTTTAGTCAGTACGAGTCTGACAGTCCCTCCCGCTCTGCTTTAGGTGGGAGGACTCATTTGATGATTTTACCACGTTAAAAAAAAGGTCCAATAACTTGTTTATTCATTCTGCATTGATCTTTCTGCCCTCGGCCCATATTACTTGTTGTCACTCTTACTACGTTTGCTTCTTCCATTATTTCCCGGCTAGTAAATTTTTCCTTCTAATTCCATCATTACTCAAAATACAATTCAATATATCAAAATATGGAACGCACGGACGGTGCGCACGGCCGATTGCATTGTATTTTGCATACAAGAGCGGGAGATTTGTTAACTCTCTCGGAATGATCCAATATGCAAATGGTAGATATACGTTTGCAACTTGCACGTATCTGTCTGTCTATATACAGGGTGTTAACGGACCTACACATTGTTTAAAAAGGATTGTGATATATGTATACTAGTTTTCAACCCTAGAACCTTTGTCTGAGATGTCTCGGTGCTTGAAATACAACTATTTTATTAATTCATGTGTGTTAACAAAAAGGAACATATTAAAATAAGAAACGAGTTAATTTTAAAATTACTTAGATGAACAAATAATGTGTTTTTGTTATATGCATGACGTCCGAAATTCTCCAAAAGAAAAATTAAGTCCTTATCTACACCCTGTAGATACGTAACGATTGTGTATAGAGAATCAGTTTGTTTAAGAAAAACTGATTTCTACATATTGATGGTATGTGGAGTTCTAGTGAAGATGGGACGTTTGTCCTATACGAGTCGCTCCGAGCGCCGGGCGTGTAATGTAAAGGCAATGGTTCAGCGCGACTTGGGCTGTCAGGTTATGCTGTGGAAAAGAGACAGAGCTATACAAGTCGTCTAGCGCCATCTCGTTCCCTGAGCGGAACGACTCACGCTTTCAGACGTTATTGTAGGCCACACAGATGTCGGAATCGCGCTCGTGGAAGCGCGGCTGCATTCGGTGATCGACGCGACTCGCGATATCACGCAACGTGTGTAGCCAGCTTATCATATGTATAATATAAGGATTTTACCCCACACTAGGAATTTCTTCTGTGTCGTGGGGGCGTTTACAAACACATAAACTCACGTACACAAACGCCCAGACCCGGAATAAGTACTTGTAGATCATACAAATATTTGTTCCGTGCGGGAATCGAACTCACGACACGCAGCGCAGCAGTCCAATCGCTCAGCGACTGCACTAACTGTGCCGACAGCTTATGATTTGTATGTCGTGGGTTCGAACCCAGCTAGGCGTGACAAAATCATCGCATCAGTCCTCCCACCCAAGGCAGAGCGGGAGGGACGACGAGGTGTTTTTAATAAAATTAGAAGGAAAAATTGACTAGCCGGGAAAGAATGGAAGAAGCAGACGTAGGAGTAAGAGTTACAACAAGTAATATGGGGCAAGGGCAGAAAGATCAATGCAGGAATGATTAAACAAGTTATTGGACCTTTTTTTCTTTTTTTAGCGTGGTAAAATCATCAGATGAGTCCTCCCACCCAAGGCAGAGCGGGAGGGACTGGCAGACTCGTACTGACTAAAATCCACGGTGTCCTTAAATAGCCCTTTACGTACCGGGGTCACGGTAATTCGACCAGCTAGGCGCTTACTTTGTGTAATTTACTTAATCACCATGCTTTCAAAATGGTAAAGGAAAAGATCGCGAGGCATGTGACATTTACCAACCCACACTGGGCCCGCGTGGTGGATTATAGTCAACTCTTTCACAGAGAGGAGGCCTGTGTCCCAGCAGTGGCCAACTCTTATACGCTGATCATGATGAGGTGGACTTCAGTGTTTTCAAAGTAATCAAGTAAAAAAACAACTATACCTTTTTTCCTGTAGCGTGAGAGCTTTCTGTAACTTAAGCCGTGTGTACATTGCGCCGTCCACTTCGCACATAAGGGCAACGCGACACTGATTGCAGTATCTGTCACCACTCGTACTGAGAGTACTGCAAAGATAGGCAATTTGAAATGAAATAAACTTTCCTCTGTTGTAAAGAATTTAAGTAGTAATTGTAACTTTAAGAATCAATTGTAAACTACGTAGCTGTAGTTTAATATGGGAATAGTCAACCGTTTAATACGTTATATTTATAAAAAGAAAATTTGGGCTAATTTTATAAAGATTTTCATCGCTTGGTAAGTGCACGACCTCGGGTGGTGCGTATTTGCGACGTAGATTGGTGACGCTTGAGTGTTATTAGAATTTGTTTCTAAGAGAAGATTCCCAGATAATAGGCAAGACTATTGTCATTTGTTTATTCAATCTAGTAGATTCTTATTCTTCTTTTTGGATGTTGGGTTAACAAAAAACCTGCACAACTTTAACATTGGGTACTCATTTATGTGATAATATACGTTTATAAACCTGTAGGGGAACAGTGTATGAGACGGGGACGCGGGGTATGATGGGAAATCACACACTTAAGGCAAACTTAACACAATACTAACGTAGCGCAAGCGCCAACAGGACGCCATTTGTTAATGGCCGCTTGAAAATGACGTCCTGATGGCGCTTGCGCTACGTTAGTATCGTGTTAAGTATGCCTAAGGAGTGTATACACTGCTCCCCTACTACGAAAGATTATGTAATAAAATAAACTAAACATCGAGGTCCCAATTCAACTAGCAAGGACAAACCAAAACAACTCAAACTTATCTCATAAACACAAACATTTTATCACCAATTCACAACATTACAATAAAAACCGACCAACCTGCACCCTCGTAATAGGTTAGGTAAGTACGAGACTATTACACGAACTAATTATTATTCAATAAATAATACCGTAAAGCCATTACAAGTCCTCGCCGCTGTAATTAATTTAAGTTTGCACAAATTATACAAAACGTAACTAGTTGCGAACTATTCTTGTTATGCTGTCTACTTTGTTGGGCATACTGATTAATGTGACGATAATACGTGGGCTTAAAGGCGATGATGTGGCTTTTATTCGGTTTTTGAGCTGAGAAAATGATGTGTAAGGCCCTTTTTTTTTTCTTGGTAAAATCATTAAATGTGTCCTCCCTTATCCCTCTAGAGGGCCAAAGCCTGGCGGGGTAGCGGGACTTATGATTTACCGTGACCCCGGTACGTAAAGGGCTATTGAAGGACACCGTGGATTTTAGTCAGTACGAGTCTGACAGTCCCTCCCGCTCTGCCCTGGGCGGAAGGACTCATTTGATGATTTTACCAGGGTAGAAAAAAAATGTGTCCTCCCTGGGTGGAGCGAAAGGGACTGTCTAACTCGTACTGACTAAAATCCACGATATTCTTTCAATAGCCCTTTACGTTTCAGGATCATAGTTACCTGTTTAAAGGCGTCCCTGTCAGATTACTGAAAGCTCTTTGAGTCGGCTCAGACCTGGTTCATAATCGGACGACAAGTCACCCATTACTCGCCGCCCGCATGCTTGTGCTAACATAAGGCCCTTACACGATTATTGTGTCAAACCACAATCGCATGCTATTTTGTCGCTCAGCAGGGCTATTCTCTGACATTGAAATTACAGCGCTGCTTAAAACTGTATCTTGTGTATAGCTGGGGCGTCGCTGCGCCGAATGCTGTATGTATCTTTAGAGTATTCGCTTAATAGAATTATGTTGATTTACTCGCGCCGGGTGAGTTCTGGCACTTTGTACGCAATTAGATACTTACATTTTCTGTCACATTGTAACCCGAGCAAGTCAAAAAACATGTGTGTAGATTGTGGCCAAGGGGCAAAAATACTCCCTGCTTCCAGATTTATTAGATACACGTACTTTTTCACGTGCCAATTATGGTTAGCCTTTAGTCTAGTTGGTACTAATGCATTACTCGGGTACTCAAACTCCGCGCTGCACGTTGCTCAAATAAAATTCTAATAAATAAAGCATATTTGTCACCAGAACTATACCAGATGATTTGTAGCTGTTTGATTTTTTGACATGATTTTTTTAAAGGCATCAATTATAACAGGCTGCCTAAAAATAATTATCCTTATCATTTAAGTGTAATTGGTACATAAAGCTTTGTTTTACTCTGTTTTGTACGATAAATAAACTCACGCCATAATGATGGAAGTTTTACTAATTAATTACAAAATTTAATGGTACTGGTTAACCTCATTAAAATAAAGTTGAAAACTGAGTTAAAAAAAGAGACTAATTTTAATTTTCACCCTGAATTTTAATTGGTACATTATGAGTCCTGTTAAACAACGTTTCATCGCGGTCAATTTAAAAGTTAAAACGATTTTCAGAAAAAATAAATAAAAAGAATTTGATAACCGTTTCATGGCTGACAGAATTTTAATAACTAGTTTAAAACTTTTTTATTAGTTTTACAACAAAGTGTATTGAAAATTGAATAAGTTTTCATAAAAGTGTTAATTTTTTAGTAAAATGATTTATTACCACGATCGTTTTGAAAGAATTAGAAGGTGGCATTATTTTAAACCAACTTATATTGTCATGAATTAATTATAGAGAGAATTAGCAGCCGGTCCAGTTTCGCACAGGTATACAATAGGTATACAGACCGCATCATTGTTACTCGCTGATAGTGTAGTTTTTTTTAGGCGATAGAAATTTTAAATTTATTTCGTAGATTTTGAATTTATCCATTACAAACATACAAAAATCAAATCTTTTCTCTTATTAGTAGAACTAGTTAAGGTAAAGTTACGCCATTCATGAAAAATGCTTCTAGATTACTAAAAGTCTTGACTTGACTTTTTTTGCCATCGACTTCTAATAGTACCTAAAGTTGTGTTTATTAAAGATCAAGTCACTTAGTATAGCCCTTTTTGTTAATATTTAACAAATTGGCATCTAAGATTAATGTTGAATATGAATCACCTCACTGAAAAAGAAAACAAATTCTCTATTTTCTACTAAGTAAGAGTGTTAACTGAGATTAAAATAGTATAATATTATATTCGAGTAACACGTACAAATCCCTCGACTTAGCTTGACAAGTATTATATGAAAATACGTGGAAAGCTGAGGTCATTCAACTTGTATTTTCTATTCTAAAGTAGGTATTATTGCCAGCTTTGTTCAAGTAGAAATTTTATTATAAAAGACATCGTGATTTGTGTAAATATGAAATTTCATTTTGAAGGAGTGAGAAGTATTGCTCTGATTTTGCGTGGGGCCAAAAGTTGCTGTTTATTTTTAACTAATTTTCGACGTCAACGAGTTTGTTTTTTAATTAAAAAGTATTTAGGTAGTTCTGTCTGAGAAACCTTTGGCTTTGAGATAGCAAAACTAGTGAAAAAAGAAATTTGAAGTTTTTCAGGTTACATTGAATTAATCTGTTTCTTTTAGACAAACGTGTTCTTTCATATGCTGCGTCGCTTACACCAACGGATATATATATCAAATGAAAGAGGGGAAACCATTAGAACTACCACTTAACTTATCTATAGTGCATTTTTTTTTCATTAGCCCTTTTTAGAACTAAGGGTCTTTGTATTGATTTGCAGACAGATTACTAACGAAAACTAGGGATACATGTGTACTAATAATATCCCACACGGATGACAACACTGAATTATATAGTATACACTGAAACAAAACACAACATTTCTATTATTTGCACAGCAACACAGCTTCCAAAACGTATGTCATGTACGACGGAATAAATTAAACTTACTAATACCTGTTCACAGTATATTCCCAGATGAACCGGGTTCACGATCATAGCTGCAAATTATAATAATGTTTGTTTGATTGCCCGAACACAGAGCATCCCGCCTGGGAGTTAGTGGAGTACTCCTGTTAGTACGATTAAGGCTTTGCCAAACAGCGAGATGGCGTGACGCGACGCGACGCTAGCGTGGCGTGTCCTTGGTATGCTTACATACTATGAAAATATATGCTAGCCCCTTCATATGACTGTACGAATTACCGTGACCGGTCGCGGGACCGTACTAATTACCGTGACCCTGGAACGTAAAAGGCTATTGAAGGACACCGTGGATTTTAGTCAGTACGAGTCTGACAGTCCCTCCCGTTCTGCCCTGGGTGGGAGGACTCATATGATGGTTTTACCACGTAAAAAGAAAAAAGCGCCTTCATACACAACACTTCGCAAGTCTTCGATACCTTAGGACTTTGGTATCCATTGACGCGTGCCTGTGTACGAACCTATTTTGGATTTGAATTGCGATAGTCGCCGAGATACCAGAATTGTAAGGCGTCGGAGACTTGCGTCGCTTTGTGTACGAAGGGCCTGACGCAACGCTAGCGCTGGCGTTTAGCGCCTTACATATACTGACTAAACTAAGCAACCACGCCAAGAAAACGTCACGCTAGCGTCGCGCCACGCCTTACTCGCTGTTTGGCATAGTCTTCAGTGCTGTTTCAAGAACAAGAGGGAGATCTGTGTCAACTATTGGATGCTGTGTTTAGTTGGTAATATAGAATCTATTAATCAATTAATTATAATATTAAGCACTGTTAAAGCTAAGGAGTTCTTGTTAAATTTGATAGCGTTAGTAACTAATCAAATTAATTATATTGAATTAATTTGGGTCAGGTTGCAAATACAAATTGATTCACATGCATCTCCAATAAATGAACGTACTCGTATTACACTGGACCTGCCGGGGTCGCGGAACTGTGTAAAAAGGACATCGTGGCCTTGGGATGCAAAGAGCAACCGATGGTAGAGAGTGGATTTTTAGTAAGTGAGACGGGATCGCGGCAGATCGCGAAGGAGCTAGTGGGATCTCTGGATAGGTTCTGTCCGAACTGGAAGGAGGCCACACGGGCTGTCGAGAAGTGGAAGGAGTGGAGGGAGGCCTTTGCCCAGGAGTGTGACAGTTCAGGCTTACAAAAAAAAAAGGTAGTGACAGTCCCTTCCCCTTGAGGGCATTTGATGATTACCACCCACAAAAAAAAAACATATTTAGATTGATTTACGAGCGTGCAAGTGTTACAAAACTGTGTATGACATGGTGCACAATATGCTATCATCACAGCATCATCTTCTCAGAGTAAGGCTTAAATAATATCAGTCTCTTAAGTTTACTACTGTCTATATGTGCGCTTCTCTTAACGATAAAGACGATATTGCTATGTCATATACCTAGAACTCATTGGGCAAACCTGCATAGGTAGACTTATGCCGCGTTCAGACTACTGGAAAATTTAACAATATTATGTATATTGGTTTTCCGGAGGTAGTTGATCAGTGAAAGTTGTTATGTATGGGAATTGAACCCTAAAAACGCAATCATAAGGTAGTTTTTACAAAACCCACAACTGAAAAAATCATAGCATACTTATTATAGCACTTTCCTTTTTTTTGGACAAATCCACCTAATTATTCCCGAACCACTGCCACTCCTGAAAGGCAGAATCAATAGTGGCAACCACCAGAAAAGCGCCGAGACAGTGAAGCACGATGAGTCCCGGAGAATGAATTTTCCTGTGCCTTAGCATGTATCTTACTCATAATCAAGAAAGAAAGAAAATAAAAAACGGGTTTTTTTCTAAGGGTCACATTACCTGGTTGCGGGACTCACGAATTACCGTTACCCCGGTACGTACCGGTACGTAAAGGGCTTTTGAAGGACACCGTGGATTTTAGTCAGTACGAGTCCCTCCCGCTCTGCCCTGGGTGATGATTTCACCACGTATAAAATAAAAGAGGTCACATTACCTTCAAAATTTTCACGTTTCTTTACTACACCACATAGATCCGAGTTAACAAGATGATTTCTTTCCCGATCCGTTTTAATTTACACTCGCGGACAGAAAAACGGACCAGGCGTTGGGAAACGGCCTGTTACTTAACAAAACAAGACCATTAACAAGTAGAAACACGTTTTCTTAAGTGTACATTAGCACTTGCCAAAATATCTTTGTACATTACTCTTTTTCTTTGTCCGTTTTGTACAGTATCCGTTAATGTAGGTTTTGGGACACATTTTGGGATGTAGTGGGGTGTTTTAACTTTTTTTACTGGACTTTAATTTCAAAGTTTTTTTGTTTGTCTTGAATTGCTTATTGTCATGTTCAGTTATAAAAGAAAAGCAACGTAATAAGATTAAAATTGGCAAGAAAATAAAATAGAGACGCGTACAAGCACATGCTACCTACCTCTTGAAGTGAATGAGTCCTCCCTGATGTCAGACTCTTACTGACTATGATTCAAACGTCTTCCTGCAGTTACCCTTTACGTTCCAGAGCCACGTTGATGCGAACCAGATGGTCCCGCGACCCAAGAGCATACCTGTGGTTAAACAGCACTCCAATTACAAAACACAATTTCAATTAGAAACCAAAGACTTTGTAAGAACATTATTTAATTCATAGCTGAAGTTCAATGTGAATGACAATGAAAGCCACGTTCAAAGCTCATTCACAAAATTCCATTTAAATCAGTTATGTGGTTTCGAAGATAAACGAGGACGAACAGAGACACGTCTTAGAAGATTACCTGCAAAGGCATTACTATTGGCAAGTACGTTTAGCCACTGGACTGGAAGGCTATGGCTCGCCACTTGACCGCTTACTAACCCAATCTGAGCAAGGCTTTAGGCTAGTCGGCAAGCCGCTCTAAGTTAGTCAGTTAGTTCCATGTGACAGGATCGTATATCTCAATTTATTTTGATTTAGAGCCTACCGCAGGCTGGATACATTGAAATGCTCGCCAGTGTTACCTACATATGTAGAATAGTAATAATTTCTATAACTGATATGTAGATATGATGGCTTGGTGTTATTGTAACAGTCTCTCTGTGTATCTAAATGTGGACTTTGTTGTAAAGAGCTTAGGAACCATTTTTTTTAGACCAAGATCTTTTTCTAAATGAATATAAAGTGTTAATTTTCTCATAACAGTAGAGACTGGTGAACATTTTTAAACATTTTTTTATGATAAACTCGAATTTAAAGGCGATTTCTAGTTTGATTTGATATAATTACTTTTATTTATTTATTACTTGCAAACCTGCGCTATAATTTGATTTCATTTACCTAATTTGATTTTATGATTTTGACATCGAATAATAAACTGAAAAAGTGCTCGTAGCTAGTTTATAAGGTATCTAAACTAATTTAATTTAATACAAAGGTGCTTTGGCTCAAACGAAAAACGTCTCTAGCCCAAAGCAAATTGAATATTAATTAAAGTTTAATTGCAACTAACATGAAACATAAATAACATGAAACGTTTAAAACACGCTTATTGCAAAACCACCATTAATTTCGTTTCATTCCAAAACAAAGGCTTATTTATAAGAAAAGTTTTAAGAAAGCATTCCGACCTCCCGTGCTCTTACCGAACTGGATTAATTAAATTCATTAATTGGATCCACTGTGTTTATATTGAAATTAAATGTAGTGGCCGATGAGAGGATTTTAATGAATAAGAAGAAAATTGTATCTAATATTGTATAGCAAACTGTTTTTAATATCATCATAATGTCTATCAGGTCTTACCATGGGGTATCGTATTTTATTACCCAGTTACTGGTTTGTGGAGATCCGACAGGCAGTCGCTCCATGTAAAATACTGATATCCAGCTGAATCTGGTTTGACTGGAAGCCGACCCCAATATAGTTGGGAAAAGGCTAGGCAGATGATGAAAATGTCGATTGTTGGAAGGGTATGATCGAAGTAAAGTCATTCAGCCGCAATATACATGATAAATAATGTAAAAAAATGACGATGAAATTATGAAATATAAAAAAAAAACAGTTCTTTAAAAGCTCAATTCTGTTAAAAGAAATTAAAGCAGAACTTTGTTTTGAAATTAAAGCCTAAATTTTTTAAAACCCTTTGAGCCATGAAAATCAGATCAGAACTGATCCAAAAACATTCACACCTAACAAAACAATGTACAACAACATCACAAATACCCACGAACATTTATCTTATTTCAATTCCGCACAAAACTAATAAATAGTGCGTCTCCCGGCGTCTTTTTTAAAATATTTCGGATCATCTTACGTCTCGGTTGTCGCGGACGATGTAAAATACGCGCCTCCAGGGAAATTTATTTGCGGGGATCCTAAGCCGGCATAACTTGTCCTGGTGTGTCCCTCATCGTGGCATTAGCTAGCTGATGTTGCTTCATGCTTTTATCATGGGCTGTTCGATAGTCCAGCGTGCTTCTGATTTCCCTTGACATTTTTAGCTTTGTTACGTTTGGCTGATGTGTTAGCGTAAAAAATTAAGGTAGTTTCCCCGCCAGCGGGCGAGGACGCGACTACATCGGCGATTTATGAGAAGAGATTCGTTATTTTATCGGAGACTGCTTACACTGCCGAGTAAGAGTCCACTTGTTGATCGAAGAGCGACAAGAGTTGTTTATATAAAGAAAACACACGCTTAGCGATGTTCGTTTGACGGTCAGAACTCATACCGACACCAACCAGCGGCCATTTATATCTACTTAGAAGTTTGGATCGGAGTGCAAAAAATGTATTAATTAATTATTAGAACTATCATCGCCTGGTTCAGGCGGTAACAATAATCTATTTATGTGGCAGAAAAAGCTACCAAGCTGAAATGGGGCTGGGCAGGCCACGTGCATCGATTGCATTTCAATGACTGATCAAAACATAGGTACATCAGAGTGGGTGCCAAAAGGGAGATCTCGAAATCGAGGCAGATCCAAGCGAAGATAGCAAGATGACTTGGAAGTTGTCGTGAGAAGTGGAAAGAGTAGAGGGAGGCCTTTGTCCAACAGTGGGATACAATGGGCTGATATAATAATAATAATAACATTTGTGTAGCCTGACAGACCTGAGGAAAAGGCACGGTCAAGAAATCAAACTACAAAATTTATAACTACTTTATTATATTATTTTAAATAAATCAGAATTGTTGTCATGTTTAATATCTTGTTCACTGACCGTGATAACGGTTTGGATGGTAGTTTCTTGTATCTGGGTTGTATGGTCTAGCCTTGCGAGGTCGATAATTATAGCCGTAAGGCGGGTAACCTTCATCTGCAAAAATTTAAGTTATATCGTGAGACAAAAAAGTATGTAGTAAGACATACAACGTGATGTTTGGGCTTGTCTAGGTTCATCTTAGCTCAGATGGCCTGAAAAACGTTCTGTAGACTATTTCAATCGAAGTATTGTGTGAAACACTAATCTACCTAATCTTCTTGATGGAACATATCGCTCTGCCGACAACTTAAGCTATAAACACATTTCGCTGAATATATTGTTAGGCACAATGTTTTTCCTAATTTCTTCACACCCTCAAAAAGGGCGTAAAAAAGTTGCGAGGTCGGCAAAGCGCAAGTCTCTGTAGTTCTGGAACTACAGGCCAAGGTGTCCACTTTCCGTCAGGCGGGCCGTATGCTTGTCTGTCAATGTTATGGTATACCTACATAAAAATAAAATAAACTTACGCTGTTCAAATCGAGGGTAGGTAGTAGGATCAGACCACTGCCATTGCAGTTGAAAGGGCATTCCTTGTTGAGAATCCTTAGTTCCAGCTCCTTGAACGAATGATTTACTAGTCATACGAACAGCATATTTAGTTAATCCTGTAGAAACTCTCCAATTAGGTACAATTTTGTTAATTTTTAAATGGCAGCAGATACCCGACATTTTTTTTTTCTATTATATTTATTTTTGGGAATTTGTAGTGTTCTTTTCTATATTTTCATTATGCTTGATTTACGTGTGATTCTATTCAAAAATGACGCGTTCCATCAAGATTGTCATGAAGGTTTTTTTTTTTCTGTAAAGATCAAACCTCTTTATACTTTTTAATTTTAAAAAAGTTCATAAAGGCTGCTTTTTTAAAACACCGATAAAACCATAAAGCAGTGTTCCATACCTAGAAAATATTTAAAAGAAATATAAATGGACTGACTGGATAATGTTTCCGGCCCAGAAAGACAGCTGGGACGTAGACCAGTCTCCAGAAGTGGGAACGGTGATGGCTGAGTATTGTGTTTCGATTACTAGTTGGTCAAGCGCCACTTCTGAGCAACAGGTTCTTAGTTCGATCTCAGGATCTCAACCTAATAACTCCAGCCCAAAGGCTGGAGTTATTGATAGCAATACGTTCGCCATGGAGTGTACACAACTGGCGAAATGTGGGTGTATTTATAATATGTACCTACACCTCTGCCTATACTAGTCAGCGGCTGACAAGCGGTGCACTCCAGTCAAGCGGTGACCCTTCGTGTGTCTGTATTCATTGTGCGTTTGGAATCAATTTAAATCAAAAACATATCGTTGCCGTTATTACACCGAGAAAATCACCACCACCACTGCCGATGCCGTCCCGCTGCTGCCGCGCTGCCGTCCCGCTCACACCAAAATTCGAAGTAGAGGCCTTAGGGATTACAGGCGTGATATTATGTTCAATAAAAAATATTTGCTCAACATGTTCTGTATCTCCACGGTACACCAACGTGCCAAGGTAGCGACACCATGACGCTGGAACCCATAGGGTTACTAAATGTATAGGGTAGATTTTTAGTCAGTAATAGCCGGGTAATAGTCTACGTTAAATATTTATATGTTCGTATAAACGTCAATTAACTTGGTTATCAACGGCGTTTCCCATTATGCGTCAGCGGACCATCCAAAACACTAACATGCGGCGATGTTTAGAGCGTTCAAGTAGAAGCCGATTAACTGGCATTTGTTTGATTTTTGGATGCCACGTTTAACGCGCGGACGCTGCGGTCACCATAGACGGAAGCAAGCTCCGCTCGACGCACCGCCCAACGAACCGCCCAACGCGCCACGTGTCCTGGAATGAGGCCTAAGCGTTGGCCTAGTGTAAAAGTCTGACAGTCTTTTGCACTCTACCCTTTTGAAGATTTTCTCCAAAAAATAGGTATCACAAAGTAACTCCACGGTATTGAAGCGAACTAATTTCATCAACCCTTTCAATGTTTTCACACGAAAACCGTTAAAAAGTATCGGTGTCATGTTAGCATCCAATTTCAAATATTCGGTACATGCGGCCATCAGAATTGATGCGGTTCTATCAGGAGTAGCAGGTGGCCTTGCTCGTCCAATTCGCACGGGAGTGTATTGCGTTGAAAAGGATTGGATTGGTTGAAAAAAACGAACATTGTCCCGCAACATGCGGCGTGAGAACAGTTCTATATTTTCCCATACTTCTGATGAAAGGTACTGTTATGAAAATTGTTAGTTTGCTAAGATTAATGAAGGGTAAAAGGAAGGGATAGGTAGAATTCGATTACTCTGATTGAGTATTTTTTTTTAACATTTGTCCCTCACTTGGAGTCTTTCTTGAAGTGTGGATGTGTATACAAAATTTAAAAACAACTGCACCGTGCGGGAATCGAAACTGCTGCTGCTCAGCCAAACAACCAACCATGCCGTCAAGTTGGTGGAGTTTTTATTTTTTTCATTTTTTTCCCAACTGCGTCAAAAGGGTTATGTTTTTGGAGTGTATTTATGTACACTTTCTCAATGAAGTGACTTTCTCCGTATTTTTTTGAGAACAAAGTTTTTCAAACCATTTATCTACATACTGAAATAACAAACAATGAATGATTTTCTCTCGTATTTTTCATTTCTATGTAGAACTACATCTCTCATGTAAATTGGATCAAAATATTTCACGTTTATTCTAGTTCGGCAAACTTTTTAACGAGGCTCAGAGTATGTGAGGCGGGACTGTTGCGGTCTATTGTGTAAGCAGTGATAGCCGAGTGGTACGACCGTTGGACTGCCAAGTGAAAGGTTGCAAGTTCAAACCCCGGCACGCACCAATGTCTTTTAGAATTAATGTGCGTATTATAAATTAATTATCACTTGCTAAAAACGGTGAAGGAAAACATCGTGAGGAAACCAGCACACCTGAGAGATTTTTCAACGGTGTGTGAAGCCATGTCAGAGGCCTACGGGCGGCTTAAACTCTGATACTAGGTTGTTCATCAACCATACGATAAGAAGAAGAAGAAGAAGAAGAATTGTGAATACATAGTTCTATGTATTTTTGATGAATTAAATTGGATGCTTCTGTAAATCCTATCTTGCTTTACATAGTTCGCTATAACATTGTGATGTTCCCTTGTTTATGATATAAGACTCTTGGAATTTTGCTCTTTTTGTGCCTTTGATATGACGACCGATCAATCAAAGTGAAACATTTGCTGTTAATTTTGTTTTTAATCATTTGAATTTATTTCAGATTTTTTAAAATATTGGCTCATGATTATTGTCTTGCGATCACATTTTATTTTTCAATTATTCGAATCAACTTCTGATAGGTTTCCACTAAGTGGAATATTTTAGGTGTGCTTCGTCTGGGTGTGCTTCGTTTGGGTGTTCTTCGTGGAATACCTCACAAATTGTTATTCACTTTTTATTTATTTATGTACAAACGTTTGATGGATGAAAGATGAATAAAAAACAAAAGTTAATAAAAAAAAGAGAAGTATCTGAAAATGTTTGCCAGTCAAATGTATGAGCGCGGGCATGCGGGCAGCGAGTAATGGGCACTTGCCCATTACTCGCTGTCCGACCCTGGACCATGGACGGGTCGACGACGGCGCGTTGTGTTCCACGCGCGCCTCAAAGAGTGTCAGCAAAATGACGGGGCCCCCCTCTAGAGGGCCAAAGCCTGCCGAGATCGTGGGACTCACGAATTACCGTGACCCCGGAACGTAAAGGGCTATTGAAGGATACCGTGTATTTTTGTCAGTACGAGTCTGACAGTCCTTCCCGCTCTGCCCTGGGTGGGAGGACTCATTTGATGATTTTACCACGTTAAAAAAAAAGTCAAATGTGCGAAATATATTCCGGTACAGAATTTGGAACATTTGTTAGTTTATCCAAAAGTGATAGTCATACAGCAGCTGCTGGTTTCTATACAAAACCGCGACCGCTTCGGTTTCAACCTATGTTTAATGGATGCAAGCAAATCGAATTTGATGGTGGTTTTAAAAGTGGGAATCAATCCTGTATACATATGTTCGTAAGCTCCAAAGTTTTATGCGAATGAATGTTTCGGTGTCGTGTTGAACATGGTAACTGTGGTAGTCTTTTTTTTTCATTTTGTCAACGTTGCCGTAATATTTCTCGAGATAAAGAAGCAGTTAGATATATCGACGGAACACAATAACAAATGTTTGGCACCGGACTCCAACATTATGGTGGTCAGGAGCCTGGCAGCCTTGATCTTCACCAAGGCCGCCACATCTACTAGCGCCATCCAATGGGTTTTTTTTACGTGATAAAATCATCAAATGAGTACTCCCACCCAGGGCAGAGCGGGAGGGACTGTCAGACTCGTACTGACTAAAATCCACGGTGTCCTTCAATAGCCCTTTACGGTCCGGGGTCACGGTAATTTGTATAGTCCCGCGACCGCCATTCAATGGGTTGGGTTAGTTGTCAGTGCAGGTTCCAAGTAGTCGTAGGTACCGTTACCTGGGTGGATCACTTAGGGCTGGATCCCAGCCACACCAAACCAAAATCAAGCCATTAAATACCAACTACTAATGTAGTACAATAGAGCTGTTTTCGGTAGTCTTACGGAGTATTCTTATCAGTAGTACTACTGAGAGTTTCTTTCCCAATAGACTTACTCATAGTACACGACTTTCTTGGTGGTAAAGTAAACAATAATATATATACAATACTAGCTGACCCCGCGAACTTCGTAGCGCCACGGAATCAATACTACTAATACTACTACATCATTTGTTACAAAAAATGTGATAAATGAAGAACCGCTCGACCGATTTTGTGCAAGCTTCACATAAACCATCTACTAAATAGTCCAAACGAAGCTTAAACATTTGGTTTGGATAGGTGAGCCCGTTTTTGAGTTATAAAATTACAACGAGAAGTGGCATTGATTTTTATATTTATATTGATAGTGATAATTTACTGTAGATTGCTATCACGTCCGTTTTACATTTAGTTCTTAGAATAAGATAAAAAAATAATTAAGAAAAACTGAAAAAAACAATTTTCAGTTATTGTTAAAAAAAAATTCAGAGAAGCACAAATATAATTTTTAATTAATTTATTTTAGGACTAGATAAAACTTATCTTTGGAATGTTCAAAACATTTATATAAATAGATAATATACCTACTTATACTTTTACAACCATAAACGTTATATTGATAAGTTTTAACTTATTATTATCTAGTTTACAATCTTTGTATGAAAAGTTTCTTAAAATATTATTCAAAGTTTGACTAAATATGAAGACAATTTAAATTATAAATTACAAAAATAAATATTTACAATTCCACCATAAAAGTGTTCAAAAATATATTAAAGTCATGTTAACTATTTATAAAAGAAATATATTAAAAGCACTTTTACATTAAAAATTCTTACCAAGCAAACCCATACATATGCACTTTTCATTTGTATTTTACAATATAAAATATTTACATACAAAGATGATATTGTGCAATAGTATATCGGTCATAACAATATGAATCTTTTTACATCAAGTATTGTCTACGATCTGTCAAGTCGCCTGTAATCTGAGTATACTGATGAATGTTGATGTTACCAACAGTACTGAAGTTGACACAACTTGATGACCTAGAACAAAAAGATATCAAAATAAATATTTAGAAAACATAAAAAAAATGTAGTAGTGTCTACTGGTAACTGAAAGAAGCAACCTCTCTTTGAGAGTGGGTCTATTACGTCAAGTATTATAGCTGATTTAAACAAAGCACAATAAATGCTTGATAAGGAGAAATGACAAGATTTTTAGGCTGATATTCTTAGACGCTGTATCAGCTCAAGTGAAGCTCGATACACCTCAACTCCACCCCATTTGAAAACAATTTTTTTTTAAATAAATATTTGTGAACTTAAGTTTTTGGTTTTTACGATGTCTTACCTGCATCAGGTGCAACTTGTTCCAAAAAGGGCGTGTCTGTAGTAGGAATTGGTGGATCTGTGGACAAAAAAATGAACATTAAATTCATATAATTATACTATGTTATTTTTCTGGTCGATAACTAACTCGTGGAGGTAAGTTTGCTATGATTACTCTTGGAAGGTAAATTATAAGACTTTTTGTTGGCAAGTTATAATAGTTATAGGTATAATAATAATAATCTTTCCATAAGAATAAATCCGTACAAATTCAGGTAAAACTCAGTCAATAAAACGTATAAAATGTATAAAATGAGCGAAGTTATAATAATGTAGAGATTATTATTTATTATCATTATATACCTAGAATGTTACGTCTATAATAAAATAACAGATTTGTTATCAAAATTATTGAGTGGGTTTAAATTTTTATGAACCCATTATTATTTTCTTTCATCTTTATAATAAGTTACTTGTACAGGTTTCTTGATATATCTGAAGACTTTAATATGTATATGTTTACTACTAGTGCATTGAACTGAATAATAGATTTATCGTTTTTCAGTAAATACACTACATGCCTTTAAAAAATACACCTTTTTATCGTGGTAAAATCATCAAATGAGTCCGCGTGGGTCGAGAGGAACTGTCAGACTTGTACTGACTAAAATCCACGGTGATCTGGTGGCTTGGCCCTCTAAGGGGGGCCCCGTTTGATTGTTGACAGCTCTTGGAGGCGCGCGTGGAATACGACGCCCCATCAACCCGGGCATGGTCAATAATCGGACGGCGAGTAACCGCCAAAAAGATGCCGTGCGCGTGTCCCCCAGCGGCTGGATAGTGAGGTGGAAGCTGTTCTCTCCCTCGCGTCGCCCGCCTGCTCATTTGCTTCGCAGAAGGAGGCCAGACCGAATTGACTTACCTTTGGTGAGTGACCACAACAGAAAGTTATCTCATCACGGCCTTCATCTCACGAGTGCGCCCTTGTATTATCTTGAAGTTGTCCACCATGTATAGTGACAGCCCAAGTCGCGCTAAGCAATAGCGCGAGCGGGCGCGGCATGGCTCGCGATATTACGTGACGTGAGAAGCCAGCTTAACATATGGGCTAAATCGTACCTCTATAGAAGATATCCCTCTTCCTGCTATAATAGTTGGCGAGCGGGACCTGCATGTCGCACAGAATCTCAACAGTTGGAGGCAACGCGTCAATCCTCACGACGGAACTCGTTAGGGCTGTGTAGCGGCCTTCGATGACTTTGATCGACGACTTCGCGTTCAGGGGTCTGTGGACAAATATCATTGTTTCGATGAGTGCCCATCACTTGTTTTGTGCGTCGTCTTGTATAGGAATAGGTGTTCCTCGCGGTTTCAGATCAGCCCATGTATCCATGTACGTATTTTTATTCTTTTAGGGTTTATTTTTAACCAAGGCCATGGTCTACCTTTGTAACAACTTACAACCAAATTTTTGCAATGAACAGGATAGATTTATTAGCAACTTTCGCGTTTATATTGTTTGTTTGTGAATTCTGGAACTTGTTTCTTACAATAACAGAACTATTTCGCATAAAAAAACAGACTAATAGCTAAATTAATGTAAACAGTTAAGACTCTACCCTAACCAAAACTATGCAGGGGGCAGAGTATAAGCCGGGACGTGAGGTGCGATGAGAAATCACACACTTTAGGCAAACTTAACACAATACTAACGTAGCGCAAGCGCCAACAGGACGCCATTTGTTAATGGCCGCTTAAAAATTACATCCTGATGGCTCTCGAGCTACGTTAGTGCAGTGATAAGTATATGTCTAAAGAGTGTATGTCCCCATTATTCCTCGCGTCCTCGTCTTATACACTGTTCGTCTACTGACGCCTCATGAAATAAACCATACCAAAAACAAACAACTTTTTTTCAATTCTAAAATCAGCAAAGTACGTCTACAAAGACAAACCTCATATGCAAGCAGACAAGGAACACGAAGATTAAAGGCTATCTGCTTCCCCTCTTTCCCTTCATACGACTCCACAGTACCAGGATTACAGAAAGGAGGTAATACAAGTACGACAAACTAAATCCAAGCGGGGTATGTGATCGCGAGCACGATGTCGGGGTTGTTAGCCAACTTTCGCAGAGCATCCAAATTATTCAGTCTAAAATTCTAAGGCCCCCGGAATATACGGGGGGAAATTTTGGGTGTGGACGGTGAGATTTTATTAATGGGTAGCTGGGGAGCGCTTCGTGTGTCACGCGCGCCACAAGAAACAGCTGTCATCACACTGACGAAGCGGACAGGATTATAGAGCCAAATTCCTGCAGGGGTCGCAGGACACCGAAAGGACCGTGTGGATTGTTTGTCAGTAAAAGTCTGTCAGTCGCTTCTATTCCACTCAGCGGGAGGACTCATATTATGATTTTACAACCCAAAAAAAGGGTTTGATGAAGACGATGACAAACTGCTGGCTTCCATTATTTTGGGGCCAGCACATTACGTCATCTTCTTTATAATCCCCATAATCCTTTTCTCCCGTATCCATGCCGCCCATACCATAACCCCCTTTCCATTAATTCATACATTGCCGATCATGTTTTGTTACCACAAGTCACGACACTGCAAATATATCCATGAGAACAATAAACTGAAGACTCAAGTCTAGCAAACACATTCTTCCAATTTTCAAATCGAATTTCCTGACAGACAATACTGAAACAAGCCGTGTCCTGTAGCAATATCCCGCCTTATGTTTCAAGATTGAGGAACGTTCAAGTGATCGTATCCGGTATTATTCACGAACCAATCGGATGTCCGGAACTTTCAGCCGTTGTGCCCCATTCCAAGCAATTCATTGGAATTTATTTAGCTACTATATCATATTTGAAATGATTTTCTGTATAGACTGTCTTTTTTTCAATTGAAGGAAATGTCGTGATGAATTTTTTTTAGGATATTTGTATTAATTCAAATACTTAAGACTATAAAAGAAAGAGAAGATAAAGGAGTGACAACAGCTATGACGACTAAAGGATGGAAAAACAAGTTAATGATCAGTGATTAATAGGTACGAGTAATAAGAGGATGACTACTGAGAAGTCCAATAATAAAGAGGGTAGAAGAAGAAGACATGATGTACCAATTCTAAAAAAGTGAGATAAAAACCTGGCCAAAATACTGGAAGCCATCGAAAGAGGCCTTCGTTATCATAGCAGAATTAGTCAATAATGTTTCCTCTGCTGGGACACAGACCTACTCTCTGTAAGACGCTTGTAATCCACTACCGGACATCTGCCAGGGTTCGAAGGATCTACAAATCTTAAGTCGGGGCCGTTAGCACTGAGCCGCCAGTTCTAAATAAAATGATAATAATAATATTCTGAATCGAAAAACTGAAAGACATTGCGAAAGGCGTATACTCAGTAATGAGACGAAGTAGACTTAAACTATGAGTAAAACCAGGAAAATAATGACAGTTTCAGTAAGAAATTACATAAAAAAGTTACCCTTTCAAATACTCCTAATGAAAACTTTTATTTGTTTGTTTGTTACAGATTCTTAGGAGTGAAAAACAGAATTGATTGATCGGAATTGAGATTTGCTTAGTCAATATCGTCTAGACTGGCAGACTAGATTTTAAAACCTTGGAAACAAGGTGAACTGTTTTTACACTTGAACGAATAAAACCTCTGAACTTCGTATCGATGAACACGCCTAAACAACTTAGACAATGATACAATCAATTTCTAAATGTTTCGTACTTCTGAAGCGATCGAGTTTTAACGAATTGTCGAAGTCTAGTATATTTTTATCTTTCTATAATAGAAACCGCTACTAAAATGTAATTCTACCAAGGCTCTTAGAACTGAATTTTCTAGCGCATCTAATAATCGATTTGGTAAAATTAAGATTGAATAAGTGGCAGTTCTTTGCTCAATAGCATATAATAATATTTCATATAATAATATTTCACAAAAAAATCTGGTACGTACAACATAATTGATCTTGCTTTTGCTATTCGTTGTTCTTTGTCAAATAATACCTAGCTTCAAGTCAAGTGTGAATCCATTTTACTCAATCGCATACCATTGCCCTGAAGATCTGCAGCTACACATAAACCTATCATCCAGTAAGCAGCACTAGGGGTTCAATTTAGCGTGATGTCGTAACTCAAGCCGTGAGACGTCGACGTATAACAGCTACTGTTCTTTCACAGTTAGCTAACTCTTGACTGAGCATCACTGTCAAGAAGACATTAATCTTTAAAACTATAAGGATAAGGTTGCAGTTCCGTTGCTGCCACTGACACGTCTGCCAAATAATAATAGTCTTTATGGTCATAAGTATAAGGTTGTTATTCAGTTGCTGCTGTCAGAAGTAAACTTACTGAGAAGGCACTGTATGTTCAGTGAGCTTTGAGTTTTGATCCTTCGTATCGATTTGTGAGACTTGCATTGGATAGGTTTGATGTTTGTTCTATTGGTTGTATCTCGTGATTGATTGCTGATGTGTGTGTGAAATGTGTATTGTGAATTAGTTCCATAGATTCGCATTTGGTTATGACTAGTATATTACATTACGAGTCATCATAAAACTCAAATAGGTAATTATGGGTAGTTTCGTTTGTTAGAATCAATATTTATGATCAACTTCTATGGTTCTCAATGTGCTCGAAGTAAATAAACATTATTATTACGGTCCTTCGAGCCGGATACTTCGTATGTTTAATGGGACTTTCGTGCAGTATTTTTTATGAAAACCTTACCTATTTCCAGCTAAGATGACCAGCTCTGGTTTTGGGAAGACACCTTCAACTGAACAGATGATGTTTAGGTACTGTTCATCCAACCGGTCTTGAATCATGTCGAACTTTGTTTCAGGCACTGTGGGGCAAATAAATCGAATTAGTAAGTTCGAATAAAAAAATCTAGAAAGAAAAGCTTATGATGAAAATGTTTTCTGGTTAATGAACAATTTTAACTTCCACAGTTCCACGTAATATTCCTAGGATAACAAAGTTAATGTTTGCTGAGTGCAAAAAAATCGGCTATCATTGCTAACCCTACATGAAAATGATTGAAAATTGTCATCCGGAAAACAAATAGGTAGGTACCTAATAGCATTCTCATTGTTTATTTAACAGAATTTGTAAAACATCAAACTGAAATCATTTTTATACCAGATTTGTGATTTGAATAATAGATGGCATTGAAAAATAGTACTGAAAACGTGACATACAATTGATATTAAAATTTCCATCTATAGTACTCAATCAGAGGGATTATGAAATTTGTTTTTAGGTTCCATTGACGAACGATAAAAGTTTTAGTGTTAATGATAACTTAACTAACCATGAGACGTTTAGTTGGCATAGCTTTGGCATTGTTATACCTAGTTCTAGCTTTTTTCATAATGAAAGGAAACTTTTTTGACTGATTTAAATATTAGGTCGTCATCATCATCAGCCTATAAATGTTCCCACTGCTGGGACACAGGCCTCCTCTCTGTGAGAGGGAGTGGGCCATAATTCATCGCACTAAGGTGCGGGTTGGTAGATGTCATATGTCTTCGAGGTTCTAAGACATGCCCCGGTTTCCTCACTATGTTTTTATTCACAGTTAAGAGAGTAGTGGTGATGAATATAGTAGTGCCCTGGCCTTATTCAAATCCTGACACTGAACCACAACAGCTTGGATTTTGATATATCCAAACTAACTAAAATAATAAATGTTGCAAACATTTGTAAAGAAGAATGGATGGATGTTTGTCATTCTTTCCCTCAAAAACTGACAAACGAATTAAGATGGAAACACAGAGAGTTTATAACCTGTTATCAATCTATATTACGTTCCTCTTTTTTTATCGTGGTAAAATCATCAAATGAGTCCTCCAACCCAGGGCAGAGCGGGATGGGACTGTCAGACTTGACTGACTAAAATCCACGGAGTCCTTCAATAGCCCTTTACGTACCGGGGTCTTGGTAATTCCTGAGTCCCGCGACCATATTACGTTTCCCTGGGATAATTTCCAAGTTACACGTGGGTGAAACGCTAGCATTAACTAAGCATCTTCCCTATATAGTAGTAAATAATGTCGCTTCCCGCTGTCTGTCCCTATGTATGCTTAGATCTTTAAAACTTCGCAACGGATTTGGATGCGGTTTATATGTATATGACATGCATAATATAGTAGAGATTGCACCCGTGCGGAGCCGGGGCGGGTCGCTAGTTTTTAATAATAAACTTGTTTAATCATATTCTCGGTCATAGCTTTTACTGTCGCTGATACTCCATCGGTCTTTAATGTAAATGTCATCGTTTTGCAGACTTCGTCGAACATTCGCGAACGACCATGTCTGAGAAACACAATATCTACTGTCTATGAGCACGCGAACGGTAATGGATACTGTTCCTTTTGGACGAAGAGTTAGTTATATGGAAAAGGGTTTGGAGAATTGAAATGCTTTGGAGAAAATTGAACTTAAATGTCTTAGACATACGGTATGTGTTTACTTTCGTATCTTTTTTGCCGTTGCATCTTTTGTGCAAAGGCCAAGTGCTTTTCCAAGTACTTTTGTCGAGTGCCCTAGAACCAGCCATCACATCT
This sequence comes from Agrotis puta, assembly GCA_943136025.2. Taxonomy (NCBI): domain Eukaryota; kingdom Metazoa; phylum Arthropoda; class Insecta; order Lepidoptera; family Noctuidae; genus Agrotis; species Agrotis puta. The sequence goes on along the minus strand of OW964176.2, from coordinate 3,138,908 downwards.
TTCTCATCTATGATTTTTTTGTATAAATGTAAAAAAAAACAACTATAAAATCAGTACTAATACCTAATTATACAAAATCAGTGTGCTCGCCTTACCATCTATTGAAAGTCCTTTACAATACTGTGCTTGGCCATTTCTTGAAGAAAATGTAACATACATGATACTGGTCTTGGTACTTCTTCTTCTTTGCGTGTCGATGTACTCAAATTGCATCCGACCAATATGTAGCTACCCTCACTGGTACTGTATTTAAGCAAAGACACTATGCTAATTTTGTGGCTTGGTGATCAAAAGAAATAAGTTGAAGGCAGGATAAGAGTGAAATTAAATGGTGAAATGGAATGAAATAACGACATGAAATGAAATGATATTTAAAAAAATGTCATGGTAATAGAAATATTTAAAATGTTAACAGAATGATAATTAATCCTATACCTAATATTTGAAATAAACACAATTTCAGTTAATTGCCGTCTGGAAAGCTTCTTTGTCTCTTCTAGTTCATTATAAATGCGAAAGACGCAGTAGTTATTGTTACTTCAAATATTGATGGATTTTCTAATATAAACAAAACAGCCATTTGTATTCCATTAGCTTTACCCAACCTTCGTTGTAATACACTTAAAGTCAGCTTTTAATAAAACCCGTAGTTTTGCTAGAAATATTTTTGCAGAAACTTTCTAGATTTTTCTGGAACAACGTATTTTCATTTCATTATTTTTCTTGAATAAGATATCATTGTTTAATTTCTATGATCTATCATTGTTTTGTCAGAATACAAAGAGAAAATCATTTCAAAATGAAATATGAAAAGTTTTAACAGATAGACAGAATTTTGTTTCAGTTTTTTTGTATATTTTATCGTCTTTTTAGTATTCGGAACTAAAATACTGCGGATTGTATGAATTATTCGCAGTATTAATGAATTGTACGAATAATTTATTGTTTCGGAGAGAAAAGTTTTTGGAGGACAAGTTTTTTTTTTTGGAAATATCTCATAAATATTTTTGACGTTCTAATGCGAAGTGAGGCCTGGTGAAAATCTTTGCGAAACTTTATACTTTTATGTAGGTATTTCAAGTTCATAATATTGCTGAAAGATTTTTATAAAAATAATTTTGTTCGAAGTGGCGACTTTGAAATACTTAGTGGTAATCTTTGCCCAGCAGTGGGACAGCATGTCCTAGACAAAAAAAAATCCTTGAACACAAAGGAAACTTGTGTGTTGAACCCTAATGCCCGAAAACATAGGTAGAGGTAACATTTTCCACTTATATGTAATCTAAAAACATTTTCCCTCACTTGAAAATCGAACCCAGGGCGCTCACACTGAGTAGAAGACTGCTTTCATTTACAATTTCAAGGAATTCGATTTTTTCTTTCCGTAGAAATTCGCGACGCATGCGTTAGTGTGTTATAAATTATAAAATACTAGCTGTACTCTGCCACCCGTCGCGGTGGCACAAAAAATTGTTTTTTTCGCGGTCGCGGATATGTAACTGATGCAAAAAAAGATAAAAAAATCCTTGATGCGGATTATATGTTATGCTAAAATTTCAGCTCTTGTGCAGAACTTTTTGAGTTTTTGAAGCGTACACAAATCAATATAACATTTTTATATATACAGAAGAAGAAAATATCTGACCCGGCAAACTTCGTACCGCCTCAGAATATTTTTTTTTTACAATGTTCACACGCCTTTTAAGCCTTCTCCCCTACCTAAAAATATTTCAAAAACAAAATTAGCCAAATCGGTCCATCCATTCTCAAGTTTTAGCGAGAGTAACGAAAAGCAATTGATTTTTAATATAGATTAATATTTAATATGGAGGAAGTAGTTTTTTTTTGTTCGTGAAATATTCGTACATTTTAAACAACATGACATCGTGAAAAAAATATCTAAATAAAAAACCCTAACTCCAAAAACACAACCAACTAAAACCGTCTACAAACTATACAATAATGTATCCTGGATTCACCTGCAGATAAACTTGCACAGAGTAATTTCCGTTCAGCCAGTACAAAGCTCAGTGTATTGCGGCCAGCGGCTACCTCGTTATTATGTACGTGTTGTGCGATGCATTTCATTTGTGCACTGTCAATAATTAATAGGCAGTAATTTCCTGCTTCATTCCCAGGGATTGATGAATTTTCATTGTTTATTTTGGGATTGATTTTGATTGATAGGTTGTAATTAGCGTGATGTTCTTTTGAAGCGTTTATTATTATCGCGTCTTCTGGCGAGTTTTTACTTTATTTAGTTGAAACAAAAATGAAATATAAGAAATGATATAAAAATAAATAGAAAATTTGTTGGAATTACATGAAATAATATTTATGTTTTCAAGAAGGTTTAAAAAATCTACTAACCTATAAGCTTTTTTTTTTATTGTCATGTCGCACATAAACGTAGAGGAGGTCGTGAGCTGCTTAATTGGACTTTTCTGCGGATGCCTTAAATCACTCGAAGGCCTCCAGCCAGGGGCTTTTTTTTAGCGTAGTAAAATCATCAAATGAGTCCTCCCAGCCAGGGCAGAGCGGGAGGGACTGTCAGACTCGTATTGGTTAAAATCCACGCTGTCCTTCAATAGCTCTTTACTTCGTGAGTAGTAATTCGTGAGTCCCGCAACCCCGGCAGGCTTTGGCCCTGTAGAGGGAGGCCCCGTCATTTTGCTGACTCTTTGAGCCAGTTAGGGGCTTACAACTAAAATACTACAAACTTAGTGACCACACGCTAAGGGCACCCCCCGTGGGGTACAAACCTCGGCTAAGGGCATCACTGAGGGAGGATAGCAAGGGACAGGCTGGATCTGAATGATATAAACCTATAGCCTATAGGCTATAGGAGATACAGGCCACTATGAGAGACACCCCTTTGGGCCCAGTGCAGGCTGGTAGATATCTTCGAAATATATTGGTGGGTATGCCAGTATCCACACGATGTTTTCTTTCACTGAATTGAATAGCGATGATGAAATGAAATAAATTACGCGAAGCAATGAGTCAATCTTGGTTCGAACTCCACTACAATAAACTTCCTATCACAGAGAGGAGGCCTGTGTTCCACTATTGGGAAGATTATAGGCTGATTATGCCATGCAAAGTATTAAAATATCTTCAATTCTTCTTCTTACCAAAGATAGTCATAGGCCTGGTCTTCTCGTCCTCATCCAGGAAGGTAGATATCACACAGGTGTAGTTGCCAGTCAGTTCTGGATCTGGTGACGTGATGTGTAGAGCTCGGTGTTGCGTGTATGGGTTCGCGGATACCTTGTATGATAGGTCCACCTAGAAGAAAGAATGCTTACTTTTAAAAAACAAGCTGGAGTTGAATATCTTGAGCAGGGTTGTGAGCTTGCGCGGGCATGCGGGCAGCGAGTAATGGGCGACTCGCTGTCCGACAATGGACCATGGCCGGGTCGACGCCGCGTTGTGTTCCACGCGCGCCTCAAAGACTGTCAGCATAATGACGGGCCCTCCCTTTAGAGGGCCAAAACCCGCCGGGGCCGAGGGATTTACGGATTACCGTGACCCCGGAACGTAAAGGGATATTGAAGGACACCGTGGAATTTAGTCTGTACGAGTCTGACAGTCCCTCCCGCTCTGCCCTGGGTGGGAGGACTCATTTGATGATTTTACCACGAAAAAAAAGGGATGTGAGCTTTAAACCGAAAGTATCAAAGCGTCTTTTTGAATGCATATGTGACAGGTGAAGGAAGACATGGGTGAAGGAAAACATCGTGAGGAATCCTTAGTTTCAATTATCTGTATACGTTAAAGACCCTGCCGTTTCGTCTGCCTGCAGTTTCTAGAGGCTTTAATTGGAGGGTGGCTACATCTACAAACAAACAAAAATCGTCTATGATGCGAAGCTTTCTATGAAACACAAACGTCCCTGAGGTTCAGAGTTGATGGCAATCAAGCACGGAAGACTATTATTGCACATGACATTTCTATATTTCGCCACTCTCATGCAGCCACTACTAAACTCCATCAAAAGTTACAAAATCTTATAACTTTTCAGAATACTGTTTTAACTTGATGGCATTCAGCTAATTTACCTTATCTCTCAAAATTCCTAGCGCTTGTGGTTTTTGTGGTGGAATCCATTGGTACACTGGCCGCGTCTTGTCCATGTAAAACCACTTGACCACTAGTCCGGTGACGTTGTTCGTAACGAAGTCGCAGTCCAGTGTGACGGAGTCTTTAGTTCCGTATTGAATTACGTCTGGAACTCGAATGTTGATTATTCGAACTGAATGAACACCTGGAACAAAATATTTTAATTTGTTAATTAAAACAGAATTTACTGAATATTCCGGCGTTAGGTTGTTAATAAACATCTAAAATTTTCTAAATAGACAAAGCTAATAATTAATGTTATTTATTGTCAAATGTAGTACATATAGACATATTCTGAAAACGGTAATTAATCATATTTAAACATAACTTATTAGCACACGATCCCATTTAGCGCAGGTAACGGTTTGAAAATAAAATATAGTCCCTGTAACTCGCTGATCATGTATTGTTTAGAGGAACAAATAAATTACTTAAGTAATTTTACAGTTTATCCATTATAAACAATCATAACAACATTTCTTTTACTGTTTATATCATTTTTCACCAAAAAACAAGCTAAAATCCGATGGTGTGGTGTACCAGATTGTTAGCCATCCCAGTTTTGGAAGCCAATTAGTTTCAACATGTCGAAATATTGCACAATATTTCGCTGAAAACAAATTCTATTGTTCCACGCACATGTTATCCAATACAATAATTTTGGCGAAAAACCCAATCTATCTCGACATGGTCGGGGGGCTTTGGGACACGATAACTGGGCTGTGTCCCTGACGGCTCAAATTCCGATGAGGCGGGACAAAAAATTAAAACATTCCGTGGTATTGGCAGAATCAATATTAACGGGAGAGCCGCAGCACCCCCGGGACCTTCGCGCGCCAGTGGTCAGACCCAATGGGTTTTATAAATACCCATCCAATTGGCTCGGATGAACGGTGACCACCTGTCACATCAGACGTTAACTTTAGGAGCATCAATACGTTCGGGTAAAATTATTTTATTCAATGATACAGTTCGGTACCCATTGATTGTCAAGGGAATTCATGAATTGATCTTTGTTTGGACTGTTATATTGGACAGCTTATATATACATTCATTGAACTTCTTACCTCGCTCATTGTCTGAGCTTTCTACGCGAGTAGAAATTAAAACAGCACGAACAATAACCACAATCAATTCTATAAGGCAAACAGAACAAAAGCCAGCAAAAATCAGTTTCACAGATATTTGTCTAAAACATTTTTATTTTTACCCAAAATAATCTGGCACAAAATTGAAGGGATTCCGGGAGGACGCATTAGGCTGCCGTTCTAGCGGAAACATCATATTATCGACGGAGGAATCCACCGGAATATTGTTTCGTGGTTTTCTATCAATTCCGGGGATGCCTTTGAGCTCCTCGCCCGTTTTTACGTCAAATATTTCACCGTTGTTATTATTGGAAAACGTTTTTGCTCTGTATTAACGAAATTATACGGAGTTAGAGAATTAATTTATTAAGGTCCGTGTAATTTGTATAAATCTCCACTGAGAAATTAATTTTAGGAACCTTGACTCGATAATGTTTGAAAACATTATGCTGTCCTTTAGGAGCAATACTTGGTTTGAAATTTAATTTTGGCAGATATTGAATTTGCTCTCTTGGTATTTGATATTTAAAATATTGAAATTTTGGCAGGTTATTATTGGAGTAAAATTTATTATTATTACCTATATCCTAACTAATCGGTGACGTCAATAAAAAAGTAAGTTGGTTTGTTTATTTCATTTTCACGTGTTAAAAACTAGAACGATTTTGGTGAATTTTGATATAGTAGAAGGTGAAGAAAGGGAGCGGACCCGCGAAGCACGAATAAAAGGTTCATACCCGATCTAAATATCATTGACATTTTCATACGAAATCAAAATATCAAACCATCTGAGCGAACATTATATAAATACTCCCACAAGTTCCATAACAAACACAAAATAAGGGTCTGATTGGTTTCAGTTACATCAACCCAACAAAACAGTTTTATTAAAACTCGTCGTCAGTTCATTGGGGTGTGTGCACATCGCAGAAAGTTGCGTCCCGCCGCCATATTGCATACACCGGCGGTATATTATCTGAGTTGCCATCCGTAACAGCCAGTACCATTGTCAACAGACGGACTCATTACACTATCTTCAGTATTGTCCACAAAAGAAATTAAAAAATATACGTTTGACATGACAGGATAATGTCAAAGGACTTTTTTTTCCTTTTTTTTCTGCAGTCGTTGGCAACATTTGGGCAGTGTTGGTCGGATTTTTTGGCTGTAAATAAAGAAGAATGGCGCAGTATTTTTGGACGAAGTTTTAGATGAATTTTGTTTGTAGTATTTCAGTAAGTTTTCAGTCTACCCAGATTCATGATTTGTTACAAGCTTGAAACTAACGATTTCGTAAAATCTTACAGTAGAAAAGAACAAGTATTTGTGATACTTGTATAAGAACCTTTAAGGAGAATTAGCTTAAGATAGCGAAACCTCTAACACGTTTTTGCAATTTGCAGGATTGCAAATTAAATTCCAATTACAAGTAAATCTTTGCCTAAAGAAAACCCATCTGGAAGATAAGAGTGATACAAAATAATTGGTCCCTAAAAATATAAACGAGTAAAAGATCCTTTCAGGCCACACATTTCTAATTTCAACTGAGAACGTCACTAAAGGTCTTTAGAAAGTGCCAAGTCACCTTTAGCAAGAGGTTTCGGCTCAAGAAATGAGTATATTGCGATATAAGTGGCAATATAGCAGACGGGCTTGGCACAATGCCAAACTGACATTAAATTATGATGTCTTTAAGTGGCGATATATCGAGACTTGAATTTAAAAGGTTTAAATTCTATATTATAAGTATTGTATTGTGCTTTTGTGTGAGCAGATGGGATATTAAAACTGAATGTTTTATGCGTTTTTGTTTATATTTGCAATTTTTAAACTTATTTGGAAAGACAAAGAAGCAAGAGTGCTAAATTATTTGCAAATATGACATTACATTACAAGAAAATTATGAATACTTCATGTTTCTTGTTACGTATATTTGTTCTCAGTTCTTTAATAGTTGTTACGGATGATAATCACAGATTATATCTGTGGAAAATCTCACTTGAAAATATCAAATGAAGACAAAAAGAAAAAATTCAAATGGGATCGTGTGACGAAATTTTAGTTAAGTACCCTATGTCGAAATATCAGCTGACATCAACTAGATAAACACCACAATAATACCATCAACACAACAGCATGTTTTGCAAGAAATCGTCAGCAAGTATTGCACAGGCCGTTGCTCCTGCGCATCGCTTCGTTGATCACCCTCGTCACGGTGCGCAAGTATGTTAGTACAATTTACGTTTTTTCTTGGAGATATAGTGTATGCTCGTGCTGATAGTCAGTAAAACTGAAACACCATATTATTATTATTTTTGGGTTCTATATTACGTTCAATTTGATATCAATGTGCAATATGGGCATTGGTATTTTTGATCATAGGTTGAAACAGTTACGCCATTTTGGAATTTGTAATTCTTCACTTCGGATTTGGATATGTATTCTTGTAGATGTTTTTTTTTGGATGAGATGGGTTTATTTTACATCAAATGTTATCCAACTTCAGATTTGAGCATTCTTGTTTTTTTGTAAATTTTTTACTTGCATAATAGGATGCCATTTTATTAGGAGCGTCCAGTGGCATTCGTAATATCGTTAGTGTTAGGAAAATTGGGATCTTGGGACACTCAGATTGTCAAGCTGGTGAATAAGCTATGGAAACTCTCTGATTAGGATTAAAACTAGGTCCAGTTTGCATTGCCAAAATTTTGAGATCAGAAAATATTTAATATTTAAGTAGCTTCTCATTTGTTTAGTCCCCATTATTATCCACCTTCCCTTTACATAATTTGCATGCCACGTTCCCATTTAACCGGAGATCCGTTTAATAATTCCAAGTCATTCATCGTGAATATTTAAACACGCACCTTCCGGCACGTGTTCTCGAATTAATCACATGTTACGCGTTAGAAAGAGACGAGAATATTTCACCCCTGAGTTTTAGGAAAGAATGAGCGAGATGGATATAGGACATCTGTGTCAGAATCATCGGGTGTGACCGACTCGTGCGCAGTCTAATAAACTGCTGATGATAGCAACGATAGCGAGTAACTGTCGGCGTTTGGCGCTATATTGTTTCTTCGGCCATTGTGTTTTTGTTTTTTTGTTTTTAAGCTTTTGTATGTATGCAGTGCTGTTGAATGCATTTAGGTAAATGTAAGAAGTATCGATACTCAGAATTATCATGTACAGGACCAAAATAAACAAGGTCTTGTGTTAAAAAAAATGTACTAATTAATTGTAATGCATACGAGAAAATATTTGTTATATTCATAAGTTTATAATTATTATGACTTAATGCTTGTACATAAATATATCCTTATTTGTAGTTATATTCTCTTATGTACTTACAAAAACAAATCTATTAAATGTTGAATGCATTTCACAGAGTATTTAATAGAGTCAGAGCGAACTAGTGGTGAATAAAAAAAAAAAAAAAATATCTACTACTACATCACTCAACCCACATTTCCTCAGTACTGAGTAGGTATAGGCCTATTTTTGCGGAAAGAATCATTGCCATACGTGATCGAACGACAAATGAGCGGAAATTATATTTGCATATAAAACAATGTAATATTAAAGAAGGATGTCATTACGTTTAATGTTTTATAACTTGGCAAAGACATCATTTTATAAGTGGTAATAAAATTGATTGACAACTTTTTAAACGTCCTTTTTTTTCGTGGTAAAATCATCAAATGAGGACTCATTTGATGAAATGAGTGCCTTGGGAGGACTCCCAAGGCACTCATTTGATGATTTTACCACAATAAAAAAAAGGTATTTTGCATTCCTTCTTTCTTTTTGTTACTTTGGTACCTTTGGTTACAAAACGAAAATTGCCAGTCAAATCAAAAAGGACACGTGTCGTGTTAAATACTTTATTAATATTGAAGAAATAGTATTGAAAATATTTAAGTGAACAATAATATAAAAGTTTGCGCACCTGCAAAATTCAAGCAGTGAGCACTACGTCTACTCGTTGCATTTTTTGTATAAATCTTATGAAAAACATGAAATTTACATACTTTTGTATTCTTTGTAAAAAGTCGAAAAAATGCACTTTTCAATATAATATATCTTACTCCCGTCCCGGCTCTGCACGGGTGCAATCTCTACTAGATTATGCATGTTATAAACATATAAACCTTCCTCTTGAATCACTCCATGTATGTAAATCTTCTATTTAGTAATTATTATCTATCTATCTATCAAAAAACCGCCTCAAAATCCGTTGCGTAGTTTTAAGGATCTAAGCATACATAGGGACAGACAGACAGACAGCGGGCAGCAATTTTGTTTTATACTATGTAGTTTTAACACCCATAATCTACGCTACTTTAAAATATACAATCAAAGGCACAAAATTATATCTGTGACCAGCGAAGTATTGGGTAGGCAAACTTACTATATTAAAGTATTAAAATAGTACTTAACTTACTATATTAAGTTCAAAATAAAACAGAAATCGTCCCGACTTACTTATTAAAAAATATACATATATATATATATATATACTATATATATGCCCCAAAAAGCCTTATACACAAAACAGCCAAGAAAAAATACTGAGTTTGACAATCACTCTTAACTTTATGCATTTCACTTACCAACTTCACTTCCGTAACTTTAAGATGGCGCACACAAATTAATAAGAAGTGAAGGCATCTCATCATACCGGTAAAACAAGGAACTGCGTCGTAACTGGAAGCCATACGAACTGAGTTTCTTCCGGAGCGCTCGGATGCGGTCCAATTTGTGGTTGTTTTGTTAATCAACAGCGGAGTATGAACCTAGTGTTATTATGCTTTATCTTAAGAAGGACATGCTGCCGATTATGTCATGGCTTTAAAACCATTTTTATTGAGAACTAGTGGGCGCCCGCGGCTCCGCCCGCGTTAATGTCGGTTACCGCTGCAAAAAGCCTACTCAGGAAAGACAGTCAGCAACATGATTCCCAGGTCTATTCACAGACACCGACACTAACATCGACGACGCAGTCATCGCAAACAATCGACATAGATAGATATTGTGTGTCGCGGACTTTTTTGTAGGTATTTATAAGATCAACAATTAATTCGAACATTTTATGCTTCTATGTTTTATAGTTTAGGCAGCGTACGCAAAATAAGTAACTTTTCTGGTTGATTTTTTACACCCTGTGGCCGAAAAACCCAAATATCTTACGGAACCCTATTTTTCTCCAAAATAAAATAAACCCTATGTTACTCGTGGATAATGTAGCTTTCGAATGGTGAAAGAATTAAAATTTTTAAAATCGGTCCAGTAGATTTTGAGCCTATTCATTACAAACAATCAAACAAAGTTTTCCTCTTTATAATATTAGTGTAGACTACCAAAATAACTAATTTCGTACCTACTATTGCTTCAACTGTAAAGAAATTAAATGTAAACTATTAATATAATTAAACACTACCAAAATAACTGATATTCGTACCTACTATTGCTTCAACTATAAAGAAATAAAATGTTATTTATGAAATAGGTATAAGAGGTTTTGGTAGTGTTTAAATATATTATTAGTTTACTAATAATATATTTAAACACTACCAAAACCTCTTATACCTATTTCATAAATAACAACAAAACAAATCTAAAAAGAAACTATTCAAAGAATAAAAGTAAAAAAGGGCCCGTCGCAATCGCGGCGATAAGACCCCTCTTTGAGGAGTGGCTGGATAGGCGTCACGGCGTCCTGACCTACCGCATGACGCAGGTCTTCACCGGACACGGAAGTTTCGGGAGGTTCCTGTGTCTGATAGGGAGGGAAGATACTCCTGGGTGTCACCACTGCGAGGATCGTCCGGAGGACACGGTGGAGCATACGGTGCAGGACTGCCCCGCTTGGGCAGAGCACCGCCGTGTCCTCACGACGGCGATAGGCGGAGACCTCTCGCGCCCGGCATTGGTTGAGGCCATGCTGCAGGGCGAAACGGAGTGGGAAGCGATTGCCTTCTTCTGCGAAGCAGTCATGCTCGCGAAGGAGGAGGCGGGCCGCGTGAGGGAGAGGACAACGTCCTACTTCCACCCCAGCCGCAGTGGTAAACGCCCACGTCGACCGACGTCGGCAGACTATCTACGGCCACCGTAGGCGCGGGCATGCGGGCGGCGAGTAATGGGCGACTTGCTGTCCGCGCATGGACCATGCCCGGGTCGACGGCGCGTTGTGTTCCACGCGCGCCTTAAGGAGTGTCAGCATAATGACGGGGCCTGTGGAGGGCCAAAGCCTGCCGGGGTTGAGGGGCTCACAAATTACCGTGACCCCGGTACATAAAGGGCTATTGAAGGACACCGTGGATTTTAGTCAGTCAAGTCTGACAGTTGGGGTGGGAGGACTCATTTGATGATTTTACCATGCAAAAAAAAAATGCGCTCATAAGCACGGTTTGTAAATAACAATTATTGTCTGTCAATAAGGTCGAACAGTCTAAACGTCTATTCGCATCAACAGCCAAATATTGTATGAAGCACGCGCGCTTTTTTCCAAAATAATCCTTATAGCATGATTCTGTATTCACGCGCGATGACTGATTAGCGTATTTCATGTATAGCTTTGGTGTTTCTACACCGATTTAAATGATTCTTTTTTTATTGAGTAGGATATAATGTAATTTTTTTTAATTAGGGATGAGTGAGAGTGTTGTAAACGTAACAGTAGACAAATATAATCAGAAAGCTCCGAATTGCTAAGCTATCGGGAGTTTCACGTGTTATTGTGAGTCAACCATAAAAGATAGACATATGCTGTCAAGGAATATTTTTATATAATTTTAAGGAAAATATTTCCGTCATACATGATTTCTATGTAGCTTTAACCATTAAAGGTGCACACGCGACGGAAGCTTAAAAAATGGAGTAACTTCTCCCGTTTTCCCAATATTTCCCTTCACTGCTCTGCTCCTATTGATCGTAGCGTAATGAAAAGTATACTATAACCTGCCCAGGAGTATGAAGAATAATCGTGCCAAATTTCGTTAAAATCCGTCGAGTAGTTTTTGTTTCTATAACGAACATACAGACAGACAGACAGACAGAGAGACAGACAGACAGACAGACAGACAAAAATTTTACTGATTGCATTTTTGGCATCAGTAGCAATCCCTTATCACCCCTTGATAGTTATTTTTCTTAAATATTTCATGTACAGAATTGGCCTCTCTACAGATTTATTATAAGTATAGATTAGGCTTTTAGAGAATTTGCCATTTTGAGAACTTGTCCTTTTGCGACTAGGTTGCCATTTTGCGAATAAGGCTTTTTGCGCCTAAACCAAAGCAATGACGAGGCATTTTAAGTGTATTACCTCAATCTATTACCTTCTTAATTTGTTGAATTTTAATCAGTCTTACAAAAACTGACCCCACACAATGCTCAACCACCATGAAAAATAATAATAAAGAAGAACACATAATTACTATGGCCGCACGAGTCACGACCTGACTCCTTTGTTTTTTTCTGCATTATTTAACAAAAGCATCGCACGTAAGGCACGCGACTAAGACATGTGTTCACGCTCCGCTTGCCCACACTTAAGGACAAAGGTGTTTGATTATAAAAAAACAGGAATCCCGCTCTTGTGCACATGCCTTTTTACAAGGGGCAAAGACGCAGGAAGAAATGGGCATCGTTTTATGACGTTCTAATGTGTTGTAAAGGTCAGGTTCTGATTTATGCTATGACCTGACAGAGGCCTCATTATGATGTCTTAAAACCGGGCTTGTTCCAGTGAGTGAACGAGGCGGCGTTAGACGACTTGTATAGCTCTGTCTCTTTCACTCACTCTGTCTTTTTCTTTGCTCGTGTTTTCTCTGTATAACTAGTCATGTTAAGTTTATGGTGTCTGGAAGTCATAGAAGTGAAAAATAAATGTAAGTAGAAAAACAACTGATTTAATAAGCTTGTTAGAGTTTGTCTTGAGTTAAATGCATTCATTTTTATGTTAGTCATAGAATAGGTTTTTTTTTTCCTATAGAATATTTTTTCATTCTGGAATAGATATAATATGTATTGTTTGATGTACAGACGCCATAAAGTCAAAGAATCCAAAACTTTAAAATTTTCCCAATCACGACCTACTTTTGTGATAAAGTAGAAAATCTACTAAAGCAGTATGGGGTAAGTTGATGTGCGCCAGCAATCCATTATTTTTGAAGAAATAAGTAGTATTATTAAAAACCTTTCAGTTTTAACGTTCTACATTTCTTCTACCAGCACGTTAAATTCTAAATACTCTAAAATTTACAAGAGTACTCCGCAAAACATTTTAGTCGTACCACTTTACGCAAAGCCCCACCTTTATAAAATCGTTCATGAACTCAAACCGGGTCGAAGGAAGAACCATTTAATACACATCTAAAGAATCTTCGGTATCAAATTCCAAAGAATAATATAAAGTTTTCCGATGAGGAACATCTTGAAAGTGACTTGCTTAACGTTAATAGGGGTTCGACACTCCAATGTCAGTTGTGCCTTTGAATTTTTAAAGCCACTGAGTTAAAACTTCTCCATGCATTAGGGCGACCAACACTTTAAAGATATTTTACAGATTCCGTTTGCGGCTTTATTTTCGTATTAGGTACGAGGCTAACTTACGCGACGCGTCTTTAAGAATTCAAACGAAAGCTTATTTCGAGAGACCACAAAAGGCTTTTTTCATTCGAAATAATGTTAGCAGTAACTTTTGTCGGGTTTTCGGATAGGATAAAATGAGTCTCTGGTGCGTTTTTTTCGAGAATAAACTTTTTGTTACTAGCTTACTTATGTGAGAATGTAATGATTTTGTTAATACATGAATATTCCATGGTCTAGCCTTGTTTGAATATTTATTTTTTATGTTGTTGAACAATGTTTCCGATTCATATGGACCTTATTTATCCATCAATACATTGTTGTGAAAAAGTGAAATAATAATATGTTGGGTTAGCCATAGTTAATACGCAAAAAAAAAAACGTGTAAGTGTGAGTTAGTACGTCGGCAGACGATCTCCGGCCACTATAGAGCGGGCATGCGGGCGGCGAGTAATGGGCGACTCGCTGTCCGACCATTGTGCTCAAGGAGTGTCAGCATAGTGACGGGGCCTCCAGTAAAGTGCCAAAGCCTGCCGGGGTCGCGGGACTCACGAATTACCGTGACCCCGGTACGTAAAGGGCTATTGAAGGACACCGTGGATTTTAGTCAGTCAAGTCTGACAGTCTCTCCCGCCCTGCCCTGGGTGGGAGGACTCATTTGATGATTTTACCACGATCAAAAAAGAGTGAGTAACACCACTCACAAAAATCCACAAATTTTTCAATTGCGATGAGATACTTAAGCATTAAATTCCCACTCCGTCCACGCAATGATGGCCCTACTACCAAAGTAACTTCCATACAGGAGACGGGTGACGAACTCTTTGGAACTTATCCTCCATGATTTGCATGACACGTGACTATGTGTCTACGTCAATCTCTGCACGTCAAAGTTGCCACGCTGCGGTTTTAATAACTGATGAGCTAACTTAGTAATTAGATACAAGTATTTTATAAGTTTGGTATTTAGTTAGGCGTTTGAAAATTGAGAGTGTTGAAAACCGTGACCTTACATAGTTCAACAGATATTATGATATAAATCGTAATGCTAACCTACTTAGATACGTAGTTCCTATTATCATAAATACAAATAATATATATTTATATTAAAAAAACGGGTTGCACTCTGGGACTGCCGGCAGATATGAAAACTTGAATAGTAATAAACACACACGAACATTCGCGCAAGCGCCCTGCGCCGTGTTACGAATTTTCGATCAGGTCACGTGTCCTGACGTGAGTTTAACATTTTTTACCCATTCCAAAAAAAGTGCACAACGCCGCTAAAGAAGTTTTCACTTCAAAAAACTTTATCAATAATAACCAACTAAGTGCAATAGCAATTTATGAAAAATATCTAAATACGAACCATTATTACATTTCCTCGATTTTAATGATTTTCAGCTTGGTGCAGTTGGCGCAAAAAGGAAAGGTACTTTTCTTCAAAATAAAGCAGACCATGCTTACGAACCGTAATTTTAAGAAATAGCGCCCTATTTAAGCAGAAACCAAACAAAAATAATTCGTTTCAGTTATCACAAAAAAAAGGTTATTTTTCACAACTGCCATTTCAGGAATGGCCTGCCACGTGGGCCTGTCATACGAGTTTTATTTTTAATTGGGTCGCAATCAAAAGTTGGTCCTAGTTTTAACAATGGTACCGTAACACAATCAAAACTTTTTTCGAGTGAACCAGTCGGCTCAATGGCATGTGATACTAGCGTCGAAAAAAGTTTGCTATGATAATTTTGTTTGATATCGGAAATCTACTTCCTGAGGGGCTGGTAGCTAAATAATAACAACGGTAGCACACCATAGCGTCGGTAATAATTTCACTGTGGGAACGAGGTGGCGCTACACGACTTGTATTGCTCTGTCTCTTTCCCACACTGGAATTACTTCTGCTTTAAGACGTCATAGTAAACCTACTGTACGTTCTTTTTCGATCTTCAAGTATGTTGAGGCCTCATCGTGCAATATTGGTCTTAGCATTTCCTTTGAAGCGGAGCGGAGGAGAGATGTGGATTTCAAGCCATGTGATTGGTGAATCGCGGCACAGCTCGTCTCCACTCCGATCCGCTCCACCTCAGTGGAACCAATTAAGGCTGCGGTTCCACTGAGGCGGAACGGTGCAGAGCGGAGAGCGATTCACCAATCATAATCATGGCTTGAATGGAGAAGAGATATGGATTTGAAGCCATGTGATTAGTGAATCGCTCTCCGCTCTGCTCTGCTCCACTTCAGTGGAACCGCAGCCTTAATCGGTTTTATAGATAATACTCAATAAAGAAACTGGCATGCCGTACAACCAAACGAGTGAAGTGAAGACAACATCTACCAACCCAGTGAGGATTATATCCCACAATCTCTCACAGAGGAGTCTAGTCTACCAGCAGTGGCAACTTTACAGGTTGATTTTGCTATACTTATGCTACCTGGATACAATTGTTAAAAAGTCAATGTGTTTTATCCTTCTGGAAGGTTCTGCACGTCAAATCGCTAATATGAATTCCTGAAATATTAATAACAATTTGAGTTATTTTTTCCATGACTGTTAAGTGCTTTCGAGCCGTAATCTTTCTCAGTTTTATTAACGTGTTTAGTAAAATTGTCTCCAATCCAGTTCCTTGTTATTATACTATTTGACCTGGATCCCTCAGGGAAATCATGATGTCTCACCATAATGTGAGGGGGATGCTGCGGCCATCCGCGCGGTATCCCTTAGTTGCTTCTAACGACTCCCGAGGGGAGATAGGGTGGCGAGGTCTGATATGGGGTTTTGGCTAAATAGATATTTTTCGTCAAATTGGACCCTTTCAAACTGCTTTATTTCTTCCGTATCGTCTATTTAGTAACGCAAATGTACACATAGCGAGAAATACGGATTCACAGCAACAGCAGCAATTAGAAATTGATATAGTACCAATAAAGTCCGTGGCAATGAAAGTGCATCTGCGATGCGCACATACGCATATGATGACATCTGTAGCAGCGCCTACTAAGGAACCTCGGTGCTCTTTGGTGCTACTGTATCAATATAAAAAACGGAAGTGTATGATGAATTGAATGCTACCAATTCATGATTTTATCCAAATTTTCTTGCTTGTTGAGTTATTACTAGGTGTATAAATACGCAGAGATGGCAGATGGAGTAAGGTTTTAACCGAATGGGGGCCAAGGTTCGGCCAAAGAAACCTGGGCCGCCCAAAAGCCCGTTGGGTTGACCATATCGTTAAGATCGCGGGGAATAGATGGATAAGGGACGCACAGAATCGAGAGATATGGCATAAAAAGGGGGAGGCCTATACCCAGCAGTGGGTGATCCCGGGCTGATATGATGATGATGTATGAATACTGTACTCGAAGTAAGAAGTATTCGTCACGGGTGTTTGCAATATAAATAATCTATACATATAATAAATCCGTAGAAGGGTGGATTCTGTACATTGAAAATATTGAAAAAATAAATAGCGGGGGGTGTTGCTGGATCGATACCAAAACCAAATATGTGATTAAAAAATTTTTTGTCTGTATATGCAGGCATAACGTGAAAACTAACGGTTCGATTTCGATGAAACTTAGTATAATTATACCTTATTATCCTGGGCGTAATATGGGATACTTTTTATCCTGGAAAAATACGTAGAAAAAAAAATCTAATTTTTCAGTTTTATTCATAGACGTTGTTCTGTAGAACTGCGATCTCCTTAATTATTATAGACTTAGCCGTATTTGGGTCCAATAAATATTTATAAGATGTCATTGTCAGAGTTTTGAGTCAAAATGGAGAAATAAACCATCCACGCGAAGACCGACATCCGCGCGGACGGAGTCGCGGGCGGAAGCTAGTTAAACATAAAAAAGACCTTCTTCGACGATGACTTTGAAAATATGTGTATTATAACACTAAGAGGACATTATTTATAGTCCAAAAACGCTATAAGATTCTACTAAACATTTAAATCTCGGTAGATTTAAATGTTTAGTAGAATCTTATAGTTCATAAGATGAGACTTCGCCGGCTTCGCGTCTTCACCTTGTTCTTCTATAATGTCTAATTTTAACACACGTCTGTACCGTGTCTTCACGCTCTATTTCCCTTATAAAGCAGGCTGTAAGCAGTATTTTACGACTGTATCATTATCGTTAGGAGGCGTTTTAGCTACTCATTAAGCAGTTTCATCTTTACCAAATAGTTTTCTCTTCTTCGGTAGGTATTTATCCTTAAAAATTGCGTTATTTTTTTTGTCTGTCACTTCTTTAACACTTTCTTTATTTATAAGAAGAATTTCATGAATATCTTACTTGTTCCTTTTGTATTTGTTGCAATACCAAGTTACTATTTGCTCGGGCATGCGGGCAGCGAGTAATGGGCAACTTGCTGTCCGATCTTCTTTGAGGCGCGTTGTGTTCCACGCGCGCCTCAAAGAGTGTCAGCAAAAATGACGGGGTCCCCCTCTAGAGGGCCAAAGCCTGCCGGGGTCGCGGGACTTATGATTTACCGTGACCCCGTTATGTAAAGGGCTATTGAAGGACACCGTGGATTTGAGTCAGTACGAGTCTAACAGTCCCTCCCGCTCGGCTCTGGGAGGACTCATTTGATGATTTTACCACGTTAAAAAAAGTTACTATTTGCTATGCTTTCTTTCCTGAGAAAGGCAGATGACAGAGACTGAATGAGGAAAGATTCGAACACAGCTCTATGGCTTGGATTAGGAGAGGCCTAAGTCCAGTAATGGACGAATACTGATGATTATGATAGTGCCCTCCTTACTTTCATTTTATATTGATCACACTACGAAAATTACAATTTCTAAGTTCATGTGTGACATCAAAATGTGTGTAAAAGCCAGACGTTGGATTCAAAACAGCTGAATAATTAACATCTAAATTAAAATGTAATTTACTTATCCCTAACACGCAATAACTAACTAACCTAATTCTTAAAATCTTTCATAACTAACAATTTATGTGTCGAAACATCACATAACACGACAAGGGAACTGAAAACAAACGTCATTTAATTCCGCACTGAACGAGGTACATTAATTAGTAGGTGGTATTTAAAAGTAAGGCGTACATTGTTCGCGTAAGTGATGTCATAGATTAAGGGTTTGGCAGAAAGGATCATTACCAAAATGTACGACAGAACACATGGAATTTTTTAAACAGTGTCAATGACTTAGGTTATCAGCAGTATTTTGCTGTAAGTCAAAATCTTTTAATCGCATAGTCACTTCCGCTGTGTTCACTCAAGAAAAAACAAACTTTGCCCACAATTTTCTTGTCAGCTATCATGAATTTTGGAACCAGAAAGTATGACAGGCCTGTTGGTCTAGTGGTAAGTGACCCTGACTGCTATGCCGGAGGTCGTGGGTTCGATTCCCACCCAGGACAAATGTTTGTGTGATAAACACGATCATTTGTTCTGTGTCTGGGTGTAATTTATCTATAATATGTATGTATTTAGAAATATATAAGTATGTTTATCAGTTGTCTAGTACCCATAACACAAGCTTTGCTTAGCTTGGGACTAGATGGCGTTGTGTGATAGTTGTGGAATATTTATTTATTTATTTTTCTTTATGACAGAAGTATGAGTAGACTACTGGTTCTGTTCTGTCCTCAACGACGATTTTGTAGTGTTTTGCGTACTTGAGCGTCTTGCTAAGATGTTTGATGAAATGCTCCTTCTGTATTTATATAGTCTGTGGCGATATGCAGTGAAGCGAACCGAGCTCAAGGCATCTGCCGCACGCGACATGATGTTAATGTAAAACTCCATTAATGTTTAAGTTTATTCCACTGCTGGAATGAATACAATTCTAAAACAATTAAAATTGATGCCCGCCTTTGACTTGTTGAGATTTACTCGCGAAGGGATGTCGCAAAGGGGTGTTTATTTAAATTATAGTCTTAGTTTGTTATTCTGTGTCTGCTTTGGGTAAAATGAGAGTTCAATTTTTTTTTATCGTGGTAAAATCATCAAATTAGTCCTCCCACCCAGGGCAGAGCGGGAGGGACTGTCGGACTCGAACTGACTAAAATCCACGGTGTCCTTCAATGACGCTTTACGTTCCGGGGTCACGGTGATTCGTACAGTTCCGCGACCCCGGCAGGCTTTGGCTCTCTAGAGGGAGGCCCCGTAGCTGACACTCTTTGAGAAAATGAGAGTTCATTAGACAGAATAAAGCAACAGAGAGGAATTGGAAAGTTCTTGGAGTTCGAGGACATGAGTGACATTTACCAACCTGCATTTCCTTCACTTGGTAAAATACGATCTATTCCAAGTAGTTTCTCTAACATGGAGGACACTTTTGTCCCAGGAATGTGAAAATTATAGGCTTATTACAATAGGCTATTTTACTCAAAAAAAATAATTACTCGGATAGTTAGATAATCAAAAAATATTTGACCCTTTTTTTTTTGGTTTTAACCAAAAATGACGAAGTTACCACCCACGCTACTAAAAATCACAAAACGTCACTCGGTCGGTATTATTTTACAGGCATTATATGACGTCATAAGCCCTCACTACCGAATTTCGAAGTGTTTTATCTTTGACAAATGACAAAATACATTGATATAAAAAAAACGGTAACTGACGGACTAAACAGTTTTTCAATTTAAATATGCAGTAAAATACTATTACGCTTGAAGATTTAGAAGGTGGACTGAATCCGCTAAATTGGAGAACCATGGGACATTTAAATATGGCAATGTTTCGAATTAGTATATGTCTAGCAATGAAAGTCTTTTGACTGAAATGATAATGATACTCTAAATGTGACACTCTTATGATAAACTAGCTTCCGCCCGCGACTCCGTCCGCGCGGATGTCGGTCTTCGCGTGGATGGTTTATTTTTCCATTTTGAGTAACTGTGACAATGACATTTTATAAATATCTATTGGACCCAAATACGGCTAAGCCTATAATAATTAAGGAGATTCGCGGTTCTACAGAACAACGTCTATGTATAAAACTGAAAAATAAGATTTTTTTTCTACGTATTTTTCCAGGATAAAAAGTATCCTATTTTATGCCCAGAATAATAAGGTACAATTATACCAAGTTTCATCGAAATCGAACCGTTAGTTTTCACGTGATGCCTGCATATACAGACAGACAGACAGACAAAAATTTTTTTAATAACATATTTGGGTTTGGTATCGATCCAGCAACACCCCCCGCTATTTATTTTTTCAATGTGTATGTAATGAATTGACCCTTCTACAGATTTATTATATGTATAGATAAGCAGTGATTAAACTTAATATTTTTGTTGCAGTCTTCAACGATGAATCAAATAGCATTTATTCGCCAGGATGCAGCGCGTACGCGTACATGTGCTACTCAGAATAAACAAAGGAAAAGGAAACTCATTTGCCTAAGAAACGACCTATTCGCTATACGCCTTGAAGATTCCAGGGTCGTACGCGGTAATAGTTTTAATATTGGAGGCTTAACTTCTGAATCTGTGTTGCATAAATGAGAAAACATATCCAAAGTATTTGGTAAAGCATTTGCTATTTCTAGTAAAGCTAATTGAAAGGAACTTGGGAGTCCACGAAGTGTTAGCATGTTTTAGATCCAAATTCACAAGGCAGATAGCAATGATTTCAGAGGTCACGGGTCTATTTGAACAGGTTACCATGACCCTGGAACTTAAAGGGTTATTGATGGAAAATCGAGAATTTTAGTCAGTACGAGTCTGACAGTCTTTTCGCTCACTAATACGATGATTTTATCACGTTAAAACAAAGAAAGCAAGGATTTTTTCCCAGGGCAGAGCGGGACGGACTGTCAGACTCGTACTGACTAAATCCACGGTCTCCTTCAATAGCGCTTTGCGTACCGGGGTCACGGTAATTCGTGAGTCCCGCGACCCCGGCAGGCTTTGGCCTTTAACAGGGGGCCCCGTCAAGATAGCAAAGATTTAGCTAGAATTTCTAATCACGAAACCGATGATTTCCATCAACGGAATACATCTTCCACATTTTCGTCCCTATTCCGAAATCATACGTTAACACCAAATTCCATGTCGCATAGTCCACAATGATTTATTATTATAGGCGGTAACACTTACACGGTTCGCAGATCAAGGCGTTCCCGGTATTCCGAATCCAATTATTTAGAATTCCACCTGTAGAAACACTTTTGGAATCGAGAATATTCTGGAGTAAGTGAATTTTTCGGTAAGTCAACATTTTAATCGTAATTCACGCTTCCGCCACGTTTTGATTGCGATGCGAATGAATAAATTAATGCATACCTCGGGTGGCGGCGGCCGCATTCTCGCTAGATTAAGAAATAGGAATGTTTTGGTTTAATTGTGGTTGTTTTATCTTTATGGAACTAGAACCGAATTTTTGCATTTTATATAAAGCTTATCAAGGAACGTTGCACACACATTAATCAACAAAGTCTCTTTATTAAACGTGAAGCAAAAACTTTGGTAGCACATTTTACGAAAATTACGCGGGCAGAGTAATGCACAAAGCGACATACATTATTTGCGATAAAAATATATCAAATTAATGAAAAAACAACAATAAACGCACAATCGTTAGACCGTAACTTTAAGCGTTTGACATTGACGTCGACAAAAGTCGTTCTGAAATAAAATGTAGAGCGGAGCTAGGTTTTAGTATTCCACAATAAAACCTTTTTATTTTCGAATTTTTGGCAACAGGACGATCTCTTGTTTTGCTAAATGTAGTTTTAAGACACAGCCATACAAATGTTAACATTAAAATGTCACGTGTCACTTTCCGAGTCTATCTGAATATGTTCCCCTGCACCAGGAATTGTATTTTAATGCCCCGCTTCACCGCTTTTTAGGCACTTTAATCTCGAAGGTTTATAAATAACTAGCTGATCCACTTGGTTTCATTCCCACTGCTCGGTGCCTACCGGTCGCAGCGTGATGTTTTATAGCCAAGAGCCTTCCTAGATAAATATGAACAACATAAAAAAACAATTTAAACCATTTTTTTACGTGGTAAAATCATAACATGAGTCCTCCCACCCAAGGCAGAGCGGGAGGGACTGTCAGACTCGCACTGACTAAAATTCACGCTGTCCTTCAATAGCCCTTTACGTACCGGGGTCACGGTAATTCGTGAGTCCCGCGACCAACAATTTAACCATTATAAAATTTCTGAGATTATCGGGTTCCAACCAAACAAAGTATTCAGCTTGTTAATATTAATTATAGATAGCTATAGATTAGTATTTATAATCACTACATAGTATAAAACAAAGTCGCTTCCCGCTGTCTGTCTGTCCCTATGTATGCTTAAATCTTTAAAACTACGTAACGGATCTTGATGCGGGTTTTTTATATAACATGTATAATATAGTAGAGAGTCGGGGCGTGTCGCTAGTATTGTATAGAATAATATGAAAATAATATTAACAAGATATAATCGATAAATAATAGTTATTTATGCAACTGTTGTATAATCAGGGGTATTAAAACACGAATGTGGGTTTATCACACGAGGCGTAGCCGAGTGTGATAATAGTATCACATGAGTGTTTTAATACCTAATTATAACGGTTGCATACAAGACTTTATCTACAATCATGCTGTGAATCCTCTATAAAAGATTCTCATAACATACCATATTCGCATACCATATTCGAGTGAAAAAATGGCGGGATATAACACGATAAGACGAGTTGTTCTTTTTTCAAAATTTTAGCGATCTGGTGGTGAAAATGTCATTGCATGAGAATGTTCTTTTTTTGAAATTCATTATAACACGCGTTTGGATGATATAATGA
Source organism: Agrotis puta (assembly GCA_943136025.2). NCBI lineage: Eukaryota > Metazoa > Arthropoda > Insecta > Lepidoptera > Noctuidae > Agrotis > Agrotis puta. Next base: position 3,115,315 of record OW964176.2, on the reverse strand, counting down.
TCATTATATCATTGAGTGTTTTAATGTTGGCAATAAGCTAATTGTTATAGGTTCTTTTATAGAGGATTAATAGCATGATAGTAGATAAACACCTATACCGAATTGAAAGTTAAATTATAATTAATTATACTTGACAAATGGAGGTCATTGACGTGTTCTCTCTTATGGTGGTGGCATAAAACAGAGATCGACTATCCATACGACAATCACGTTGCTATTAACTTAATTCAATTAAAATCACATAATTATATTCCAATTCCCAATTTAAAATAGTGGTGTTAAAATTAAATAAGTGCTATTAATCAGGCATAAGTGCGTCTCAATGACTCAACAAAAAAACTTATTGTTCGTCAAATAAATAAAGAATTGGCTCTTTCAAAGGGTCGCATTAGGAATGGTTTACCTATCATTTAAATGTCACAATGACAGCTGTGTTTATGTCAGTGAAATATGGTGGTAGGAATAAAATACCGTATTTCTCTTGGAAAACATTAAACGTTCTCGTAATTATGAAGTACTTATGTTTTCTTTATTGTTTTATATGGAAGTTTAATTTATTAAATAGTGGAACTACAAGTGACTGCCAATCAAGTTGAGTTGGTCCCTGTAATATTGCAATACGTAGTGTTTTGCAACACCTTTTTTAGATGTCCGAGTGGTTTACTACCTTTATCTTTACCTACCCAATTCTTTTCTCTAAATTTTTACTCTTTGCTACTAGTCAAGTAAATGTAACACAATTTTCAATTAATGGTTTAATCAAACTTCTTGGAGGTGACAAAATATTAACAACCAATTACTTAGTAAAAATATTTTTTTAAATATGTACAAACACTATTCAGTTATTAGTCCAATTGTTTTCAACTAAAACCTCTTTGTTATTAATTTTCAAACATGGCATTATTCTTCATTCTCTATTTAAAATTAAATACTTGTAATATCATGACGCGAGACGGACGACACGACTGCACTGCGAATGAATAATACTGTCCTGTCAATGCTACTTCACCTGACCACAAATGACCTTTATTACAATTACAATAAGGTTCATGTTACGATAAACTACCTGTGAGTGAAGTACGAATGAATAATACATTCGATAATTGGTGCTTCCTATTTCGTTCCACATTTGAATTTTATATTACTTCGATAACTGCGGATCAAAACTTGAAGTTGAACACCGTGTTTATTGTGTATTCGATGCAGTGTATTTCGTATAGGTTTTAATAAAATTATTAGGTTCGGCATTTCAACTAGATTTGCGTGTTGTTATGTATGTGAACAGTGGGCTTTATTGGACCGTAACTAGTATTTTAAGACTTTTTAAGGTTCTGTGAGGCCAAATAGATCTACCTCAGCTAAGCATCAACCCTGTACTAATAAATAATTGGCACGGGCTCTGTTAAATTGAAAAAGAGATGTTGTGGGAAAAGTATTTATTATGAACTAGCTTCCGCCCGCGACTCCGTCCGCGCGGATGTCGGTCTTCGCGTGGATGGTTTATTTCCCCATTTTGAGTAACTCTGACAATGACATCTTATAAATATTACGGCGCTGAATCCACTGCGGGTAATGCAACGTGTGTTCGCGGTTCTACAGAACAACGTCTATGAATAAAACTGAAAAATAAGATTTTTTTCTACGTATTTTTCCAGGATAAAAAGTATCCTATGTTATGCCCAGGATAATAAGGAATAATTATACCAAGTTTCATCGAAATCGAACCGTTAGTTTTCACGTGATGCCTGCACAAACAGACAGACAGACAAAAATTTTTTTAATCATATATTTGGGTTTGGTATCGATCCAGCAACACACCCCGCTATTTATTTTTTCAATATTTTCAATGTACAGAATTGACCCTTCTACAGATTTATTATATGTATAGATATAGATAGATGTTTGATAGGTGATACACAGGTATACCATCACGCCTGTAATCTCCGACAGGTTAGGCAGGAGATATCACCCGTGAACAAAGTAGAATAAACCCAAATTCAGTGGCTGCTACTGAAAATTCTTAATGGAAAAAACCCAGTACACTTTGCTCGACTTCGGAATCGAACCTGGGACCACATGCTCAGCATTCACGCTTGCGACAACTAAACTAATGAGGCAGTCAACGAGACGATTATAGAAAACAAGAGACGACTACGGACAAATTTTGACAAGATCAAGAGAATAATGATGACGTCACCATCAAGTCAAAAACAACATTTGAACACACAGGATACTCACCCAACATTTGAGCGACCAATTGTCAATCGAAGGGCGTTGACAGTGAATCGATAATTCACGGGTCAAATGTACTGAATGTGGCGTGTGCACTATTGTGGTTCACCCACTCCTGAACCACAGTTTAACAAGCATGTTTAATTTAGTCGTTAGTATTAATTGGCAGTTTAATACGGTGCTTTGACACCTAGAGGTAAGTTACTTGTGAATCTTTATGAAGTACAAAATGATCCCATGGGTTTAAAAAAAAGGAAGATAGAAAAGTATACACACGGTAGGTACTTACAAAACAATAAAAGTAATTAAAAAAAATATAATTATCATACCTCAGTGCCTCAAGACGAAAGTCTTTAACCAATGTGTGTTACCAGTGATGACGTACGGCACTGAAACGTGGTCTTTCACTATCGGCCTCATCTCAAAGCTCAAAGTCGCTCAACGAGCTATGGAGAGGGCTATGCTCGGTGTTTCTCTACGTGGTCGAATCCGAAATGAGGATATCCGTAGACGAACTAAAGTCACCGACATAGCCCACCGGATTAGCAAGCTGAAGTGGCAATGGGCAGGCCATATTGCTCGCAGAGCAGATGGCCGATGGGGTCGAAAAGTTCTAGAGTGGAGACCAAGGACTAGCAAGCGCAGCGTAGGACGTCCACCAACAAGGTGGACAGACGACCTTATAAAGGTCGCCGGAAGACGCTGGATGCAGGTCGCTTCCAACCGGTATATGTGGAGATCTAAAGGGGAGGCCTATGTTCAGCAGTGGACGACCTATGGCTGAGATGATGATGATGATGATGATAATTATCATATTTTTGAATGGTTTCAAAGCTAAAAAAATAAAACTATTAAAAAAAAACGTGAATCTTGTACGAGGCCAAAAGGTACGTATTTATCATATCTGTCAGTTCCAGTTGATCTTTATCCATACTAAGGTATCCGTTCAGAGGGTAGCTTCTATGTGAAAAATGAACAAATGGATCAAAGTCCATTTCTAAAAAACTTCTCGTTTAAAATAGTAGTCAAATTATACGTTCTTACGTCGGTACGTGTTTTTTGTTATGAATTGATAATAAAATAAATAAATAAATATTCCACAACTATCACGTAACGCCATCTAGTCTCAAGCTAAGCAGAGCTTGTGTTATGGGTACTAGACAACTGATAAACATACTTATATATTTCTAAATACATACATATTATAGATAAATTACACCCAGACACAGAACAAATGATCGTGCTCATCACACAAACATTTGTCCTGGGTGGGAATCAAACCCACGACCTCCGGCATAGCAGTCAGGGTCACTAACCACTAGACCAACAGGCCTGTCATGATGATACAGGTTACGAACACCTAAATATCGGTTTAATTCCTTTCATAATATGTAGTGAAATTATTTGGTCCACTACTGTGTTGTAATGTAATGGCCCCGTAGTAATAACTTCGACTTACAGTATCGTAGGTCATGGCCTGTGGGTTCGAAAGCAGACACGCACTTGACTTCATAATATAAATTTCTGAACCACGGCATAATTGCGACCTAGAACTAAACATTCAGAGATACATATCCATGAAAACTCTATGAAAAGATATAGAACATGCATTTGTCTTGTAGTGGAACAACTTTACTTACCTTAATTTTAGCTCATTCGCTTTCCATCCGAAAATTAACCCTTATTTTCTTGACAGGCCTGTTGGTCTAGTGGTTAGTCACCCTGACTGCTATGCCGGAGGTCGTGGGTTCGATTCCCACCCAGGACAAATGTTTGTGTGATGAGCTCGATCATTTGTTCTGTGTCTGGGTGTAATTTATCTATAATATGTATGTATTTAGAAATATATAAGTATGTTTATCAGTTGTCTAGTACCCATAACACAAGTTCTGCTTAGCTTGGGACTAGATGGCGTTGTGTGATAGTTGTGTAATATTTATTTATTTTATTTATTTTATTAAAATTTTTACACATTTCCCGACTGATGGTTCTCGCTTAGACCTAGTTTCTAATTTTGTATTTTTAATTATACCATTTCACAAATAGTTTTGAATCTAGCATTTAGGGGACTTTCATATCCTAACACTGAATCGTGGTTAACATTGCACTACCTTAGTACTCGTCATGATTTTAGAGGTAGCTATGCAAAAAGTGGTTTTAGGTTTCTTATGCAAATACAGTCTGGTCATTATTGAAGTCCTGTAGTTCAAGGTTAAGTGTACTAACTTAAAAAAAATGCAGGCGAAGCCGTTAGTTAATATTATCTTAAAGTAGAAATTGTTAACTATGAGCAAATCACTTTTGGATATTGGTAAGTGCATTATTTAGTTGGTCGTTACATTAGGTGCGTCAATTAATTACTTATTAAAGGTTACCTTATTATCAATGTTTATTCTCTATGTCTATGCCTACTTAGTGTGTCTATTTTTTTAAACATTGCCCCACTCTAGGAATTTCTCCGGTATCGTGGATGCACAAACATAAAAAAATAACATGCACAAACAACTATCCATATATATCTAGACTACCTATCTATGCAAATATAAACCCTATAACTTTTATCAATAAAGTTGGAAGCTGTCTAACTGTATTTCGTTACCTAGTCCAATCGCAGAGCACCTGATATTTGATCGATACCAACGCACTCGTAGTTAGCACACGACCGATGGCTTTGACAATATTGATCACTGTATTGGGTCAGTGAGCTGTAGTTTACTATTTAGTTTTCACTAGCAAAACAAAACTAGCACTATATTATTTCATACGACAAAGCAGTAAAATGCGTTTTTGAAAGAACTTGAATATCCACTGTTATCTTTTACATTGTATGATTTTTCTGCATATCTACTACTTCTAGCACTGTACAATTAACTTTAATTTCATTTAAAGAAATATAAAAACATCAAACAGAATCCAATTATTTGAAAATATTGCAGATCATTACCTACTTGGTATCTCTCGTAAACACACGATCAGCTGGTAGCTGAAAATTACATAGCAGCTGAAAAATACGTCTACCCAAATCAGATTCATGAGATAGTGATTTCTTAATAAATAATTGAGTTGAAAACACGACGGTCGATCTTTACACTGGCGGACAAAAAAAAGAAAACTATCCAAGTGTAAGTAAATAATAAGTTAAAACATAAACAACCATTACTCACATTGTAAAACGATGGACAACTTCATCAACCACCACATGATCCCACCAACTTTTATCCAAACACCAACCAATATATCACTGCGCTTACGCCTCGTAAACGCGCGAAAACCAAAAACAAGAACCGGTACAAACCGGTATAAACTGGTATAAACTGCTTATAAACTAGTATCTTTATATTCCGTAAAGAGAATATATTACAAACTTGGGAACTCTCGAACTAGCGCGCGTAAAGTTTTAAACCGCGTTCCCTACGTGTGTGGGGTTCGAACCCGGGTTGGAAACTAACCGCCGCGGCCAACTGGCGTCCGGTAGCTAGCAGACCATATCGGAAGCACTTCGTATTGTGTAGTTATTGGGTAATTTATTCTAATACTTCAAGTAAGTACGTAGCGTTGCTTGCGATTATGTTCTTTGAGTGTTTTATGAGTTTCAGGTTAATACGAACAAAAAATAAAATATTGTTACCTACTGTATTCAGTAATACATACAAAAACTCGCGAGGTTTACCTAATATTTTTAAATCATTTTATGCCTAATACTATGTTCTGAAATGTTAATTTGCATAATCATATACAGAGCATAAATCTTTATTTGACTTGTAAAAGCAACTTTTATAAATTTGAACATCATTGTGATTTTGATGGTGATACAAAATCATAGGTGTGTGGTCTGTGTGACTACGTGGATATTCTGAACTCACAAAAATCTAAAGTCACTTTTTACTCCACAAAAATCCAAAGCAAATTCTTATACAATCATCTCCTGAACTATTAAATATTGCTTTACACTTACACATTAGCAAAAACCTACCACCCGACCGCCAAAACTTCCCTCAAAATTTCCGTGTCACAACTTACAACGTACCGTCTACCAGGCCCCTCCCGCCCGATATCGGTACCTCACCCATTGCCTTACGTTCATTTACATCAGCAACTTAGTATGCGAATAATGTACGCCGCTTGTATAACATTTCTAAGTGAGTTAAGACCTCTGCGTTAATTTTATCTTCAGTCTACAGCCGCGATTTGAATTCCCTACCTCTATTTCCGAGGTACATTTTAGTAAGGTTTGCACGTGGTTTCCGGTTACGGTTTTGGAGAAAATATAATTTGAAACTTTAGCCTATTTTGCTAATAGCTATATCGTATTGGTTATTTTCTGGTGAAGAATAATTATAGTAAAGGGTAGCATTAAATTGGTTTTATTTAGTTTTTTGGAAAATTAGTCTTTTGATTCCTAGATTGTTTTTGGAAGACCCGGTATTAATAGGAATATTGCTGTAAAACAAGTAATATTTAAGTTTTTTTGTATGAAGAAAATGTGCCTTCTATAGGAATTTATGTTTCTCCGAAAAATTAAATTAATTTATTTATTCAAAAACAATCAGACTCCTAACAACTACTTGTATGCCATACAAATATTTGTTCTATCCGGACCAGCGACGGGCAAGTAAGATTTTAATTAAAAAAATAACAGTTGTAATTTTAAAGCTAGAAACAACACAGAAAGAGTTAACTAAAAGTTCTTACGAAACAATTGCTTATAAAACATTCAGTCTCGTCTATCTCGAAGTAAATTAAATATAAATGAGTCTCGGAGTTTCTCAGTTAAACAGGCCAAGAATTCTCATAGTTAAACTTGTATTAATTGTTGAGTACTTAGTTCTTGTGAAATTCCACGTCAAGGTATCGTTTCACTTTCTATTATTAAGCATTCTCGAAATACTAAATTGGAAGTTTCGGAAATTACAGTATTCCATGCTGTCATGGGAACGATTAGAGATTAATTTAATAAGGACGCTTGAATATTAACTGGTGGGAACTTCTGTTACAGGAATTGGTAAGTTAGCTTCGCGAAACCACCGGTATTTGGATTGGTTTGACAAGTGAAAATGATTCGTAATAAACTTTTTTTTTTTTTTTTTTATCGTGGTAAAATCATCAAATGAGTCCTCCCACCCAGGGCAGGGCGGGAGGGACTGTCAGACTTGTACTGACTAAAATCCACGGTGTCCTTCACTAGCCCTTTACGTACCGGGGTCACGGTAATCCCTTGGTCCCGCGACCCCAGCAGGCTTTGGCCCTCTACAGGCCCCGTCACTATGCTGACACTCTTTGAGGCGCGCGTGGAACACAACGCGCCGTCGACCCGGGCATGGTCCATGGTCGGACAGCGAGTCGCCCATTACTCGCCGCCCGCATGCCCGCGCCTACGGTGGCCGGAGATCGTCTCGCGACGTCCGACGCCGTGGGCGTCTACCACTGCGGCTGGGGTGGAGGGAGGACGCTGTCCTCTCCCTCAGGCGGCCCGCCTCCTCCTTCACGAGCATGACTGCTTCGCAGAAGGAGGCGACCGCTTCCCACTCCGTCTCGCCCCGCAGCATGGCCTCGACCAATGCCGGGCGCGAGAGGTCTCCGCCTATCGCCGTCGTGAGGACACGGCGGTGCTCTGCCCAAGCGGGGCAGTCCTGCACCGTATGCTCCACCGTGTCCTCCGGACGATCCTCGCAGTGGTGACACCCAGGCGTTTCTTCCCTCCCTATCAGACACAGGAACAATTAAGGAGATCCCTCTATTGAGCTACTGCTGTTGAGCTCGCGTTCTGGAGTAACTGAAAAATAAGTTTTTTTTTTCTACGTATTTTTCCAGGATAAAAAGTATCCTATTTTATGCCCAGGATAATAAGGTATAATTATACCAAGTTTCATCGAAATCGAACCGTTAGTTTTCACGTGATGCTTGCACATACAGACAGACAGACAGACAGACAGACAAAAAATTTTTTAATCACATATTTGGGTTTGGTATCGATCCAGCAACACCCCCCGCTATTTATTTTTTCAATATTTTTAATGTACAGAATTGACCCTTCTACAGATTTATTATATGTATAGATGTATGGAATTGTTTGAATCCAGTCACAGCGAAAGCGATCCGATAGCGTGACAGAACTATCGGACTGACGTCTCGCTTCGGTTCGGTATCGCTTCGGACTCGCCTGTCTGTTTGACAAAGGCCTTTTTTTTTTTTTTTTTTTTTACGTGGTAAAATCATCAAATGAGTCCTCCCACCCAGGGCAGGGCGGGAGGGACTGTCAGACTTGTACTGACTAAAATCCACGGTGTCCTTCACGAGCCCTTTACGTACCGGGGTTACGGTGATGGGTAAGACCCGCGACCCCGGCAGGCTCTGGCCCTCTACAGGCCCCGTCAGTTTGCTGACACTCCTTGAGGCGCGCGTGGAACACAACGCGCCGTCGACCCGGGCATGGTCCATGGTCGGGCAGCGAGTCGCCCATTACTCGCTGCCCGCATGCCCGCGCCTACGGTGGCCGGAGATCGTCTGGCGACGTCCGTCGCCGTGGGCGTCTACCACTGCGGGTGGGTCGGAGGGAGGACACTGTTCTCTCCCTCACGCGGCACGCCTCCTCCTTCGCGAGCATGACTGCTTCGCAGAAGGAGGCGACCGCTTCCCACTCCGTCTCGCCCCGCAGCATGGCCTCGACCAATGCCGGGCGCGAGAGGTCTCCACCTATCGCCGTCGTGAGGGGTCTTACCGCCGCGATTGCGGCGTGCCCGGACCTCGGTTGCGACAGTCGCTCCCTCCATACTGCCCTGAGATCGCGCCGGAGCTCTTCCCGCCGCGCCTCGACCTGTCGAGGCAGCGGGGATTCGCCCCGGCGCTGCGCCTCCACGCGCCATTCGTAGATGCGCTGGAGGGCAGTCGCCTCCAGATCCCAGGGCAGCAATCCGGCAAGGAGGTTGGCCGATTCGCCGGCGATCGTGCGGTATCCTCGGACCATTCGGATTGCCATGATCCTCTGGCATGCGACCAGCTTTAGTGGTCGCGTCCGAATGCTCAGGGCCCACACAGGGGCCCCGTAGAGGGCCATGGACCGCACGACACCGGCGTACAGCCTCCGGCTGGAGGCGTTTGGCCCGCTGAGATTGGGCAGGAGTCGCCTGAGGGCGGCTGCTGCCCGGTTCAGCTTCGGGGCCAAACGTAGGAAGTGCTCCCTAAAGTTCCACCGGCTGTCGAGGACGAGTCCCAGGTACTTCATCGTCCTCCCGACGCCGATGCGAACCCCCTCCACCGTAATGTGGGACTCTGAACGTGGCGCGTTCAGACGGCCATGAAAGCACATGGCCTCTGTTTTGTGCAGCGCCACGTCGAGTCCCAACTGCCGGATCCTTTGAGCGACTGTCGCCACCGCTTGCGTCGCCAGGTCGGCCGCCGCCTGGTGCGACACTCCCTCCGCCAGGACGAGCGTGTCGTCGGCGTAACATATTACGCCGACGCCGTCAGGGAGGTCGCCGCGCAGCACCCAGTCGTAGCCGATGTTCCACAGGAGCGGCCCCAAGACCGATCCCTGTGTAACACCGCACGACATCTCTCGCCGGTTCCACTCTCCCCGGTGACCGGGGTAGATGACGGCCCTGTCCGTCAGGTAGTCCTCGACCGTGCGACGGAGGTAGGTCGGCACCCGGTGATACCGGAGTGCCTCCCTGATGCAACTCCAGGGCAGGGTGTTGAAGGCGTTGGTGATGTCCAAAGACACCGCCAAGACGACCCTGCCCCGGGATACCGCATCCCCCGTCGTGAGGGCTCTCACGCGCATGATTGCGTCCACCGTCGAGCGCCCCCTCCGGAAGCCAAACTGGCTCTCCGAGAGGTCCGGGCCCACCCGATTCAGGTGCCCGACGAGGCGGTCTGCAATAACTCTTTCAAAGAGTTTGCCCACCTCGTCGAGCAGCACGATGGGCCGGAATGCGGACGGAGAGTCCGCAGGGCGCCCGGGCTTCTGGATCAGGACCAGTTTCCCCGTCTTCCAACGATGCGGGAACTGGCCCCTCTCCAGGCATGCGCTAAAGAGCCCCCCCAGTCGAGGCCCGAGAGTCCCCGAGGCCAGGACCCAGGCTTTTCCTGGCAGGCCGTCGGGTCCTGGGGCGGTATTTTTGGCCTTGAGCCGTTGTACCGCCACTCTCAGGTCTACCTCGGTCACCTCTGGAGCATCGTAGACGTCGTCGTCGCTGTGGTCCGCGTTTGCGTCAGCTTCTCCGTCAGAATCCGTCAGAGACGGAGCCATAGGCGGGGGAGTGTGCTCTCCCCGCGATGGGAACAGGGCGCTCACCACGTCCTCCACGAACTGAGGCCGGAGACTCTGCGTCAACGGGGGAGCCCAGGGGCGGAGCTTTTCTCTCACCCACTTATAGGGCCGGCCCCATGGGTCCCCGTCCAGGGTCTCCAGCATCTCCTTGCGGGCCAATTCCTTGGCCCGCAAGATTTCGTCGCGGAGGGCGGTCTTCGCTGCCCTGTAGCCCTCGTACAGCTCCGCCTCTACAGTCGCCGCATCCGGAGGTCGGGTGCGGCGCCTGCGGAATCTGGTGTACCGGCGTCGCGCGGCCACGCACGCCTCGCGCAGCAATGTTAGCTCGCGCGACCACCAGTACAGCTGACGCCGGGCGCGTCCTTGCCGGACCCGGGGCATGGCCATGTCGCAGATCTCCGACATGGCCTCCCGGAACCACTCCGCCTCGTCGTTTATGTCGGCAGGCCTGTCCGGTGGTGACACCCAGGCCTGCACGATCGAGGCTTCCAGGAATAGCTCCCGGTCCAGCTGCTTCAGCGCCCATCGCGGACCACATGGGTTCCGTCGGACCGGCGCGTCTGAGGTCTGGGCGGAGACATCAAACCGGATATACCGGTGATCGGAGTAGGTCTCCACCTCCTCTACAACGCGCCAGTCGGTGACGCGCGGCGACAGGGCGGCGTTGGCGAACGTTAAGTCCACCACCGAATCGCCCGTCCACCGCACGCACGTGGGGACGGAACCCCGGTTCTCGACGACCAGGCCATGCGCCATGGCCCAGCGCTCGAGCCTCCTGCCCCGCGTGTAGTCCGTAGTCCGGGAACCCCAAGCCACATTCTTGGCGTTGAAGTCCCCGAGGACGAGCGCGGGGAGGGAACCGAATGCGACGACGACGTCTCCCAGCTCCAATAGGGAGTCCTGGAACTCGGCGAGAGTTCGGTTCGGGGAGAAGTAAACGCCTATAACGGCGATCTCCCCGAACCGTGCTGCGACGATCCCGCGCCCTCTCTCGACGCGATCGAGGGGCGGGGTACCGGCGGCGGCCGACGAAATTAGGGTCACCGAGCCGTCCAGGTCCGCCACCCAGTCATTTCTGGGCAGGACAAAGTACGGCTCGGCGACCACGGCGACGTTAATCAACCACTGCGCCATGCTCTGGAGCAGGAGATCCTGAGCAGCGGCGCAGTGGTTGATGTTCGCCTGGAGGAAGCGCAATGGAGCCATTAATTGGAGTCCATTGCGGCCTCCTCCAGGGCCCTCTGTGAGGGCGCAGCCACGGCGGCAGCGGCAGAAGCGGCGGCGGCGGCGGCAGCGGCGGCGGCGGCGGCAGCAGGAGCTGCGGCGGCGGCGGGGACGGCGGCGGCAGAGGGCCTACCTCTGCTCCTGGTTTTGGCGGGGGGCGCGCAGGCCTTGCCCCCTGCCCGGTGATCAGCCGGCTTGCCAGCCGCCGCACATGCGAAGCAGTGCGGCGGGGCGTTGCACGAGCCGGCCTTGTGACCGGGCTGACCGCAGCGGAAGCAGTTGTCGCTGCGGTCGACCTCTGAGGTGCACATGCATGCCGCGTGGTTACCCACTTGGCAGCGGAAGCACCTCAGAGGCCTGGGCTCCAGCAGTTTCACCTGCGCGGACACCCAGCCAACCAGGAGCCTTCGGCTCTCCTCAATCTTTTTGGCCGCCGGCACGGGGCAGCTGACTGTAATGGTCAGCAGCCCCGCGAGGCCAGGGCGTAGGATGCCTGCCCTGACTTGGTCGGCAGGGCATTCCCCAGCCCTGGCGACGGCGGCCACCACGTCCCCCTCCGAGACCGAGTCGTCCAGACCCATGATCCGCAGATCTGCGCGCTTAACGGGCCTGGACACCCGGGCCTCCTCCGCGTCTAGGGACGCTCTGAGCCTTTCGGCCAGAGCGTCAGCGGTAGGGCCGCTGGCCGCGCCGGGGACCGACAGGAGTCTGGCCCCCGTCGCGGTGACGTGCACCCGGAGGCCCCCGTCGATTCCCAGCTCCCGGAGGTTTACCGCCTCCCTCGCCTTTGCGAACACGTCGCGGTACGTTACGCCCCTCTTGACCGCTTCCGGCTGTAGAGTGATTACTACAGCCGCGGTCTTGGGGGCGCGGAGTCTTGCCGCGACGGTTCGCCTTCCGCGTCGCCGCTGCCGCCGCCTTTGCCTCTTCTTTGCAGCCTTCTCACCAACCATCTGCCACTCGGCGTCGGTTGGGGGAGCCTGTGAAGGCTGCGAAGGCGTGGCGGGTTGGGACGGCCGTCCTGCCGCCGCCGCCGCCGCCGGGACACCCCTCTTTGGCTTCGCCGGGGCCGAAGCTGGGGCGGAGCCCGGCTTGGCCGGTGCCACCGGAGCCGCCTTTGTCGGCGCCTTTTTCGCCGCCGCGGCTCTACCCGGGGGCTGTTTGGGCGGCGCCGGAGGCTTCGCCGCGGCCCGCTTCTCCGGGGCCGGCTTAGGCGGCGTGGAGGCCGCAGCAGCCGCGTACGAGGTCGCCGCGAGCGGGGGGCGCAGGATGCGGCCTTCTAGCACCGCGAAGCGCTGATCGAAGGCCGCCAACTCCTGCCGCACCAGATTTAGGACAGCACTGCTGTCCTCCGCTGGCGCGGGTAGGGCCTGCGGCTCCTTACCCCGCTTCTGCGGGACCTCCTCCCGGCGGCCTGCCTTCCGCAGTCCGGCCAGCTCCGTCTTTAGATGGAGGTTCTCCTTCTGGAGAACCTCCATCGCGGCCGTCAAGCGGGCGACCTCCGCCCGCATTTGGGACATATCGTCCTCTACCGTTGATGCGGGCGGAGCCTGGCCGAGGCTAGCCGCCGCCACTGCCGCCATGATCTTGGCAGTGGCCACGCCTGCGGCCCGGTCTTTCGTCGCCCGCTTTCCCGGGTTTGTGGAGGCCAGGCTGCGGACGGCCGCCTTCACCGCCTCCTCCAGGGTGGGCTCCTCCTGGCACCCTCTACCGCCGGTCCTGCCTCGGCCTTTACCCCGAACACTTGTCGGGATCTTCCGGCCCGAGGCAGGCTCGTCGTCCGAGGACAACGAATGGGGCCGCTTGAGGAAGAGTTTCCTCCTCTCGGCGGCCCCCTTTCCTCCTCCGCGCCCAGAGCCAGGGCTCTGGGCGCTGATGGCGTCTGACGCAGAGTCGGACTCCGACATCGAAGACGGCGTCAGCACCATCCTCTTCTTAAGAGCGGCACTCTGTGCCCGCTCGTTCGGTGCCGGTGAGGCGGACGTGCTGGACAAGTCCAGCGACTCCACCTCACGGGCACGTGAGCCACCTTGGCTCGCTGCGGCGACTGCCGGTTGTTGGGGGGGGGATGTTTTTTTACTCTCCATATAATTCCCACGAGTGTGGGGGATATAAAAGGTCCACCTAGGCAGAGACCCCTGTACCTAGGTAAGCCTACGTCTTTACGACATTTATTACTCGCCAGGGGGTCGGCCGGTACCCTGGCGAGGGTAGCACTAGCGACTGATTGTTCAAAAGAACTCCCGTCAGCCATACATCTCCTCGCGGTGCTCCGCCGCTTGAGATTCGGGGTGACTTTTTATAGAGGTTTTCTACCTCGCGGCCCGGGCGGTTAAGCCAAGGCCCTCGACCCCCGTCGAAAGTCAGAGACGTGATCCTGACAATCTTCGGGGCTACGAGATTATAGCGGTGGCAAGAGGAGGTGGGAGTGCAATACCTCCTCCTGCCTGCCCGGCGGCAGGGTAAGTGCACACCGTGCCCGCTCTTGCTCCAACCACTGTGCCCTCTGCTGATCAGAGGGACACGCGGTGGAGCGACGCGACAGGACATTGGCATACGGACAAGGAGACCCCGTAGGGGTGTACTTGCCCGCATCCCGGGGCGCACCGTCCCGAGAATCTGGGCTTCCCCCCGGACGTATCCGGAAAGGAATTTCCAGCCTCGGGCACTCGAGGAGGTTTCCTGTCCTTAGCACCCCTTGACAAAGGCCTTAGAAACTATCTGAAACACATGAACACTTATTCTAAGACCCGACTTAATCCAATTGCTCAGCTTAATTAGAGTCAGTCGTTATGATAACTGCTCAAAACGCCTTCCAAATTGTATGCGTTTTCTTATACGCAATAGCTTGTGTGTGTTAATGTGCAAGGAAAGTTCCTCTTTATATGGTGTACGTTGAAACAAGGCCTCAGTATTATACGTATCAAAGCTATTTACAAAATTATCTCTTGATTGTTAATTTACAGTATAGATTTTATATCAATAAATAAACGAATTTTAATGTCACAACTGCTTCACCAACATCAGGCGAGAAAGTGGTCAAATGTGAGCCTATCGGTTTTATTTTGTTTAGCCCACGCTATCCCACTTCTGGGCAAATACCTCCCGCAAGTATTTCCAAGTGTTCTAATTCAAAATACATAATACACCACCATCGTTTAACAAAAGTTAACACAAAAACACATTAACACAGATAGTCCAAACAACCAGACAATGATTTGATTCAATAAAGTCACACCGGACGCGGCGATCCCATAAATATTAATTAAACGCCTTTTATGTTATTTATTGAACGGACTATTGAACACGGATTCCTTTATCTTGTCGTTTATTAGATTTTGTGAGCGATTAATGATTGAGACGAGATGTGGGGGAGTTTATTGACTACGAGAGGGGATTTTATGTACATTAGTTACTACCGACTTGATTGGCGTCGCCTATCATATATGTATGCAATTACAAAACTATGTATAATTGTCGAAACCCAGATTTTAGAGGAAAGAAAAATTCAGCTGCGAATGGAACTTTTTTGTAAGTCCTGTTACAATCCCTGATGAATATCCTCCCCTTTGTGGCATGTATTACTACGCCCCAATTTTTTTTTAATTTCAAAAGCTTAAAAACAGTATGACACTCTCAAAAGCCAGTAATCACACAAGTTTATAACGCCACCCTATCGGAATGCGGGCTCGAGCGTTCCGGTCGAGCGGGCCGGAAGTCCGCACACGGCCCGCTTCCGGCACGTCACACCGGTCACCCACGGTCGGAGCTTCGAGCTTTTTTGTTAGACACACACATGACAAACACACAGTAATTATGTCAAATCAAGTGTGAAGTTTTTGTGTCCTTTTTTGTAATTTTTGCTATATGTTACCTACGTACGAATATGTATTAGTTCTGATACGCACAGTGGCTGATCTGATTTGGTGTGTAGAATGAATTATAGATCTCATAAGTCAATAGCAATTGGTCGCGGGACTCTCGAATTAAAAAAATTGAAGGACACCGCGGATTTTAGTCAGTACGAGTCTGACAGTCCCTCCCGCTCTGCTCTGCTCTGGATGGGAGGACTCATTTGATGATTTTACCACGATAAAAAAAAGTCAATAACATTTGGTCAGTAGAAGCCGACGTGTCCAACGACTGATTGTCGTTTTATTTATTTTTTCATATTTTGCGAAAATTAAGCCAATTTTCTCGCCATCTTAAATGCCAAAATATTTATTAAAAAACACTAAAAAAATTTACTTCCACGAATTTTTTAGTAGAACTTCAGTTGTGGCGCAGACTCTAAGCATGCGCCGACGCATCAGGTTAGTCCCGAGAGACGTGTGTCTGAATATTGAAAAAAAAAGTTACATTCCATAATTTTACCAAAATTATGATAAAACCCAATGATGGTAATGTTCTCAAATCCCTGCGGTGTAAACAAAGCCTTCTTCGGAAACTGAACCTTGTTTTATGCTACCATTAGCAAATAGCATTTTCTCATTTTTAAATAAAAAAATACACTGTTATACATATAAATTGAACCATTGATAACAAAACAGTAAAACAAATTGTTAGACTCAATTTGAACCGGTTTTGTTACGCTTTCTTTACACTACGTGGTCGTTGCACTACCATACAACACACTGTAACGCTATACACTTGAGGCCAATTTAAGTTAAAAGTTATATTGCTTCGAAACTGTTTCGATAGCCGTATCAGAGTACCATTTAATAAAATTGGAATTGAAATGTGTTTAAATGTTGTGGTTTCAGTTGTAAATGGGACTGGTATGTTAGTGGAATCTATGGACAGTTGTACGTGTAATTCGCGAACGAATTGTTAATTAATATTGATAGCATAGTTTGTGGGTTTTCGAAAATAAAATAAATATATTGTTGGTTATTTAATTGACAGCTTGAACAATTTGAGTAGGTTTTATTATTTGTATTTTATTTCGTGAAATTGTTTTCATTCAATGCGGTAATTATATCGGTTGAATCAAAATAAATGCTTTATTAAACTGTTTATATTATTGTCATCACACCACAAAACAACATTGCAAATACACAAGCTTTTTTTCATCAAAAAATATAAAACATTGTTCTACTGAGGTACTTTTTCTGTCCGAATGTGTACTACACACAAACAGTGAGCTCTTCTATATTAGACACCGTAAGTTACGGTCCGAAACTTAAGTTCTGCACTGATTCAGCCATTTTGTTGTTTTTCAATATGCACAACTATAAACTCTCATTGCATCCTGTTGACATCGTAGCCACGAACTTTTATGTTAACGTTTAAGTGTAGTTTATTTATTTACGTTTAAGAATTTCGACCTAAAGTTCTATTTCTAGTTAATACAGAGATTTTTGTTTGTGCAAAAAGCAGAGCAACTGAAGATTCTACATGTGATTATTTTCTTTTATAAGGTTGTTTACATATGACTTCACCAATTTCACAGCATCGGTGATGGCAACGCAGATGTTATTTTGATTGCATGATGTTATGTTATTTTGGGTGTAAAGCACAGAAAGATTTTTTTTTCTTTTTTTTACGTGGTAAAATCGTCACATGAGTCCTCCCACCCAGGGTAGACCGGGAGGGACTGTCGGACTCGTACTGACTAAAATCCACCGTGTCCTTCAATAGCCCTTTACGTACCGGGGTCACGGTAATTCGAGAGTCCCGCGACCCCGGTAGAAGATATTTGAAACAAAAAGGAATAAAAAATAACTTTTTACAATGCGTTTTCATATAAGTAATTATTGATCTAAAATAGTATTTTTTTAGTGAAGGTTAGGAGTAAATGAAAAAACAAAGTATTTTTTTTGGACAAATTTTATTTTTCTTTTGAGTTAATGAAACTTTTCAGTCACTTTAATTTACATTCTGCGAACTAAGTATTTTTTCTGTTCTTGATTTGTTATCAAAAACAGAAAAATTACTAAGTTTAAACTTAGGTGTTAATATTTTAGCCATTATGGCCCATAGCTTTTGATTAAGACGTTTCTGAACTTTATAATTTAAAACTTTTCATCTGCTACAAAGTTTTTTCATTTTACTGATTTAATGGTAAGTTTTATAATAAAATGTATTATTTAAGAATGTAGTTAGATTTGTTAAGAAGCTACGAGTTTTAGCTTAATCAAGACCTTGGATTTTATAAGCACGAAAGTAAAGCCAGCTGATTCGATTAATAACATTATGTACACCGTCTCGGAATAAAAATTATAAGAACTTTGAAATCATATTTTTAAATTCCTTTTCTTTAGAATTCGTAGATGATCGACATTTTGGATAAAAAATCTCACTTTGAAAAGAGAAGATTTTTTTTTGTTGAAAATTGCTTGAACTTTAAATTACTTATCACATGAATAGTGATTTCAATGTGTATCGATTGTAATTTGGCAACAAATTACCTTAAAAAAAAAACTGTAGTAAAAAAGCTCTCAAAAAGTAAATATGAAAATGTATAAAATTCATCCGTTGGATGGTGTCACTCTGCTTTAAGTAAAAATCGTAAGGTATCTCTTTATATATAAAAATAGCAGCACCAACTTTACTTTTTCAGATATTTTCCCTCTTTCAGCATAAAAACCCTATTTAAATGCAAGCGAAAGTGAACTATATTGACAAAGTGCTAGGTGAACGTCCGGGCGACACAGTTTGACTCAGTCGATGCATATTTACTTCTACGTATACGGGTTTTATCGGTTTACCTTTGTACTTGATGAGTAACTACACTATTCATTCTATGAATAACTTCCAAGATATTAGTTTTAGTTTTAATTTAGTACCTATCTTTTGTAAATATTTAGTTAGTAAAACTTGGTTATTTTCTAGTTTTAGTAATGTTTAATGATATGTAATGTAACTTCCTATGTATTATTAAATAGAAATACCTAATTCTTCAAATTATATGTTATTGAACTTCCATGATTTATTTTTCTTTTTTTGCGATAACGAATTATTCTCTTTTCAGGGTCTGTATCTAAAGATTAAAGCGAGACTCTATTACTAAGACGTTGTCCGTCTGTCTGTCTGTCTCTTGGTTTTTTTTTACATGGTTAAATCTTCAAATGAGTCCTCCAACCCAGAGCAGAGCAGGAGGGACTTTCAGACTCGTACTGACTAAATCCGCGGTGTCCTTCAATAGCCCTTTACGTACCGGGGTCACGGTAATTCATGAGTCCCGGTGTTCATTTTTTAACTAACATCGATGATCTATCCAATCTCAGCTACATCAATGACGTGGGTCATAGAAAGACCAGCTCCCTCAAAGTGCACGTACAGTTATTTTTAGGTGGTGAGGTCATCAAATGAGTCCTCCAGCCGTGGGTGAAACAGAACGGACTGTTAATCTCTTACTGACTAAAATCTATTGTGTCCCTTCAATTGCTGCAAATAATGTTAACACCACTATATGTACACCTTTGACCAGCAAATAAATGATTTGATTTGATTTGATTGCACTTTCCATTCCAGGGTCAAGGGTCAAGGTACCCTGCTTTAACAGTTCCTCGACCCTGGACGAGCAGTTCAACAGCAAAAGCAGATCAGGACGTTGGACATTGTTTGTAATGACGAGGCTTCGCAGTCCTACTAGTTTCATCCGTTTCTATTATATTAGATGCTATTTCGATTGAACGTATAAGTGCAAGGACTTGTGTGTTAGAGAACTGACTCTTATGCCTTTGTCAAACAGACAGGCGAGTCCGAAGCGATACCGAGACGTCAGTCCGATAGTTCTGTCACGCTATCGGA
The DNA here is from genome assembly GCA_943136025.2 of Agrotis puta. Classification (NCBI taxonomy): domain Eukaryota; kingdom Metazoa; phylum Arthropoda; class Insecta; order Lepidoptera; family Noctuidae; genus Agrotis; species Agrotis puta. The sequence continues at coordinate 3,095,835 of OW964176.2, read as the reverse complement.
ACGCTTTCGCTTTTCTATGTGACTGGATTCAAACAATTCCATACATTACAAATAAAAACGTCATTCACGCTTCGCATTCGCCACGCCTGCCTGTTTGACAAAGGCTTTAAGTAAAAATATAAATAATTTTAAATTATCCCGGTAATAAATACGGAAGGACAAATTAAGATTACGTAGATGGTCAATTACCAGAGATCTCCAAACTAGTCAGTAAATAAATCAATAATTTACTTTAATAATAGGAAATATCTTTAGGAAATATGTATAGTATTTGTAATAATTTACTTTAATAATATATAATAGGAAATGAAGCACTATTTACTGTACTGAATCACGTTTTCTTTTATGTAATGAATGTGTGCATTTTATAACCAAACGAGGCATTCCAGTTTTCAATGAAAGAAAGTTTCGAACAGATAATAACTGCGTTCTTCCAAGCGTTAACATAATTAAAATAAATCACACTCAAGACAAAATAAACCCCTTCATTATTTACTCGGTGAATTCATACTGAATTATAACTTTATGATGTAAAATTATCTGAAACATAAGAGCACGTCGAATACATTACTCCTAATAGATAGGATAATGTAAGTACTATAACCTCGTAATAAGCGCAACTCCAGAGCAGTTAATTAGCTAACAGCTTCTATAATGCTTTCACTGGCGCCGTGGAGTTTCATCTTACGAATAATAAAATCATCCTTCGCAGACAAAAACAATTATGTTACTAACAATATTATAGTTATTCAAGCTAGTAATGGCTGATAATTTCAATGGGAATCCCCATTGAAATTATCAACCAACATCTCATGGGTGAATGGGAATTCGGCGGGATGAGATGCCTGGATATGAGCATTGCGTGAACAACACGGAGGGCCCGGATGGCACCGAGGGTGAAGCCTACAGTGGGCGTCTGCTCCGCTTGGGTGGAACACCAGTGTGGCGTCATTGACATGATCGGCGTCAGTTATCTACCTCGCCCGGCCCTGGTTCATGTACGAAGCGAATGAACACGGAAAGCAGCCACTTTCTTTGCGAATCAGCAAAACTAGCGAAGGAGGAAGCGGAACGCGTGAGGCAGAGGCAATCCTTGCGAATGGTAAAAACTTGTAACTCACTACCCGATGAAGGACCAGGCCCGAGTCGAGGGCGCGTCGTGTTTCATATGCGCCTCTAGTTACTGACAGCATAATGGACCCAACAGGTCCAAATGTCCGTCAAGGTTACGGAGATGCCTCTAGAAGTTACCACCATGGTTCTGGAATGCAAAGGATATGATAGAACGGGAAGAGTGTTGTAGTCAGTACGAGTCTGACTGTCTCTTTTATTCCAACCTGAGCTCAGGACTCATTTAATGACTTTTGGATCCAAAAAAGTGAGGAGGAATAAAAAGATCATAGTGTTAAAGAAAGTAAAATAAAAATTAGTTGAAGTCTTTTATTCATACATACGGTACGATGAAAAATACTTTAAATACATTAAAATGTTGCTTGGTGACTGCATAGTAATTCAATAAAACCAGTGACCATTTTTAATTCGTGCACGGTACTTCATCCGAGCACCATACGATATGTCCGTATTATGCTCGCGTTCTATGCAACCGCGACCAAAAAGAACATTTATTTTTATTTAATTTCAGTGGTACATTTTTTGAGCCGCATGTGTAAAGTGCGTTTGAAAATATTTGTGTTACGTTTTCCATGTTTCTATTTATTTATTTTGTACCGTTTTCCTGTTATTCGTGCATTGCGTTAGTTTTTTTAGATGTAGTTTTCTATTGTTTTGACTGTATTGTTTGTATTTTTTTGATAATCTATATTGGCATGTTGTAAATAATAGCTTTATGTTTGTGTACTATATATTGTTTAACCTGTATAGGTATGTAGTACATAAGTTTACTGTGAATATTTCGAAAGGTAAATATTTGATTCTACTGGATTACAAAATGCAATCACTTTATAGAACACTGAGCAAAAATATGCTGAAACTGGGCTGCTGTGAGGAATTCCTTAAATTTTAATTGCTTTTTTTTGGAGTTATTTTTACAAACTTTTATTGGTCTTTTGAGTGTAATTGGATATTTTTTCATTTATTTTACTTTATTTAAACTTTATGCATAGATTCGCACAAAGGCGGACTTAATACCATAGGCTTTATCTACCAGTCTATCTTAGGGTGATGCAGAGAAAATAATAAGTAGGTGCAGCATGAAAATTATATTTGATGTTAGCAAATAAAGTATTAAAATATATACTTAAATATATACATAAAAAGATTTAAAAAAAGAAATAAAAACATAAATGGGGAAACTTTTATACGAGTACCAATGTAGTTCTAAGCCGAATCCACTAACTCCCTGAGTAAATGTACACAAACTTTGCCCTTAAAAGTGAACCGATTGGTTAATTTTTCTTTGCTCTACCAATAAACGTTTTTCTATTGACATGAAAACCACATTTTCGCAGCATTTACTGGAACAACTACTGGGAACCGATCGTGGGACATCGTAGTCACAGTCGCTAATGGCGCATGATTATGGTGTTTGCTGTTCCATAGCTTATGAACACCATAATGACGAATAATTTTGCAAAAATCCAAGTGCAAGCTTTCCCGTGGAGTTTTCGTTTATATTAACTTTGTTTTATCAGGAAAAACTATGTCCAGCTTTGCGCCGTGTCACTTTTTTTATCGTGGTAAATAATCAAATGACTCCTCCCACCCAGGGCAGAGCGGGAGGGACTGTCAGACTTGACTGACTAAAATCCACGATGTCCTTCAATAGCCCCCGATTTTTTATTTTTGTGTCAGAATCCTAACGTGGTTCACAATCATAATACATCTACTTGCCAAGTTTCAACAAGATAGCTCTTATACTTTCGAAGAAAAGTGGCTGTGACATACGGACGGACAGACAGACAGACATGATAAATCTATAAGGGTTCTGTTTTTTGCCATTTGGCTACGGAACCCTAAAAAGACCAAATGGGTTTGCCATTTAATATTAAACAAAAGAAAACAACTAAAGTCACACTGAAATTAAAGTTAATAAAAAAATTACTTAGCGTTAATTTCATTGCAGCCCTGGACCACAAAGGGCAACTGAAGAAATAAATAGCTTTTTGATTGATTGATTGCAGGGCGGGAGGACTCTTTTGATAATTTTCCAACCTTAACAAAAAGGTATAGCAAACCCATCAGAGAAAACAGGCCTCAAAGTTGTGTTATGTTGTTCATTTTAATCAATCTTCTCCTGGATATCTTTTCTATTCAAAATCACACCATATAATGCATGAAAATACGTCACCTTCAACATCAAACATCGTTACGATATCGGGTTTCTATCCATCGGTTCGCTTCAAGGACGCACCTTATACGGTGGATATTAAAAAAATCCTTTATATCCGCTCCTACGGTTTCACATGAGAAAAGCGATGACTTTTAACGTAATGCCTTTTAGCTGATGGCGCATTCACGCGATTTAAGAAATGTTGACAGAATGTCCATTTGTAAATTGTAATGAAAAACTTGTAAATTGTAATGGAAAGCTAGACTCTTTTTGCTTAGGTTGTTAGATTCTTAAACCCTTTACTTTCCAGGGTCACGGTAACCACGGTCCCACGAGCAGGGTAAGCGATTGGCCCCGTTAGTTTGCTAAAAGCTCTTTGAGGCTCGTGTGGAACACCGCCGGTATCGGACGGCAAGCTAACCATTACTCGTCGTCCGCAAGCCCGCGCTTACTGTGACCGGAAATATTCTCGCGCCGTCTGACACCCTGGACATGCGATGTTGTTCGCCATAAGCTAGACTCAAAGGATTTTTTAACAAACCTAATTATCCTAACTAATTGAAAGTCCTTTCAAGTCTAAACTACTTTTTTTATCGTGGTAAAATCATCAAATGAGTCCTCCCACCCAGGGCAGGGCGTGAGGGACTGTCAGACTGGACTGACTAAAATCCACTGTGTCCTTCAATCGCCCTTTACGTACCGGGGTCACGATAATTCGTGAGTCCCGCGACCCCGGCAGGCTTTGGCCCATTATTGGGGGCCCCGTCACTATGCTGACACTTCTTGAGGCGCGCGTGGAACACAAAGCGCCGTAAGTCTAAACCACTAGACCGATTTTGATGCAGATGTAGATAGGGCCCTGAAAGAGCTAAAGAAGGGGAGTCGGTGAACAGCGAACCTGCTAGCAGTCAAAACTGATTACCTAACTGAGTACTCCTCTGCAGGTTCCATCGGGGTAACAGGTGTCACGTGCTTTATGTTTGCTAAAACAAGTTGGAACTTCTGATCTCCCTCCGTCGTTATTATACACAGCAATTACGTCGTCGAGTGAAAGCCTTCCCGTACTTACCTTATGTTATTGATTTCTGCACGGTAATGGAGTGAAGTGACCCAATTTTATTATTTTTCTCTGAATATGCATGGCTTTTGGGAGTTTCTAATTTACTTAATGTGATTCGGAAGTCGTATGTTTGTCTGATGAATGTTATTGAAGGTAAAATACGGAAATGTACTACGGAATGAATCCGTAGTACATTTCCGTCACCTTCAATAACTTGGAAATGGAATTCTATATATGATAATGATACGAAGTCAACGTATCTTGGGTCGTGGAACAGTCTCAGCAGGGTTATTATTAGCCCTGGATCGCTAAGGGTCGCTAATCAGTAAGATTCTAACGGTCCTTTTCGCTCCACTCAGTGCGAGAAGACTCATTGGATGATTTGTACTCCCCAATTATTACTGATGATTGAAAAAGTTTTTAACCTATTGCATAGTTTTTATCGCGGGCTCTGATCCCGGGCTCTGAGCACAGTGACAGAATCAAGAAATTTCTTAAACGAAAATAAACCTAACGAAAATATCCATCGTCATACGTCGTTGCAGTTCGGCAGACTTTGGCAATCATAAAAACTTCCGTCATAAAGAGAATTTACCTTTTCTTACTCATTCTAAACGGCCTGCTACAAAAAGAGGTTTTCACAATGAAATCTTCTTATCAAACTGTACTATAACAAAGCAGAGTGGCGCAGTGGAAGCGTGCTGGGCCTATAACCTGTTGAAAATTTTGACCTAGTTTGGAAGTGAGACCTGGGAATCTTGTAGGTAAATAACAGACCTCTTCATAAGAATATCTTCATTAAAATTTATTTTTCTTTAATATAGTAGTGCACTACAAACATTTTAAATATGATTTATGATATTCTCGTTAAAATATATTCACGGTTGGTCATATTTTAATCTTTTCTTTTTAATTGCTATGCTTTACCGTGGCTGTCCCTGAGTGCCACACGTATTGTTTTTTTTTTATTTAGGTATATTTCTCACACTAATCTCATGTACTGTGGGTGAAAAAATAGCCAGACCTAAAACAACTGTTGACCATACTTGCAAATAGTTACTCCGTGTGAAAACCCGTGATGTGACTGCCACTGCTCTGCCATTGCGGCAACCGAGCTATGTTCGGCTTGATCATCCCAAAATTTAAGATATTTCCTCACTAATTTATTTCATAGAAGAGAAGAAGATTCTTTCTATCTACCTTCAAGCATAGGCATTTGTCGGTGTAAGGTATACACTCTGATAAGCGACTACTTGCACCTTTCAATAGAACGACTCAAGATCAACTTTATTTTCTACACGAAAAGATACAAATTTCCAGTATTGTCATGTCAGACGTGTCGTATCTCTGTATGACCTGACCCTAAATCACGATGTTTTCGAAGGAGGAGGCGGGCCGCCTGAAGGAGAGAACAGCGTCCTCCCTTCATTCCAGCCGCAGTGGTAAACGCCCACGGCGACGGACGTCGGCAGACGATCTCCGGCCACCGTAGGCGCGGGCATGCGGGCAGCGAGTAATGGGCAACTCGCTTTCCAACCATGGACCATGCCCGGATTGACGGCGCGTTGTGTTCCATGCGCGCCTCAAAGAGTGACAGCAAAAATGACGGGGCCCCTCTCTAGAGAGCCAAAGCCTATCGGGATCGCGGGACTCATAATATACCGTGACCCCGGTACGTAAAGGGCTATTGAAGGACACCGTGGATTTTAGTCTGTACGAGTCTGACAGTCCCTTTCGCTCTGCCTTGGGTGGGAGGACTCATTTGATGATTTTACCACGCTAAAAAAAATACGAAGTTTTATTATAACAACACACGATGAAATTTGATACCAATTTCATCAACAGATAAGGCAATGGATGCATAATTATACGTCTACGCATCACAACACGAATTTGTTGCGGTTACTATCATTAGGGTTAGTTTTAACCAACGCAAACACATTTCAAGCAATCACACATATCCCACAAATTCACAACCGCAAAATTCACGTATATTTTTAGCTACAGTACACAACGGCACAATATTAATTCACTTCGAAGCCCAAGTAGACTCAAGGAGATACAGTCACTAAGTTGCAACAGCCCCTAAGTTTCGGCCTGCATCTGTGATTGTCCCACAATAGGCTAGGGCTGTACCACGTCCCGGAATAATCCCGTGCCCGGACTGTTGTGTATCTTTACGGCAGTTCTCTCAAGTTCTATTTGCAGGTTGTGTCCGGGATCTTTAATGTGGTCTTATTCTGGTTTGAGGTGATATTTTAATATTTGAATGAACTGACTATGAGTGTGTTGCTGTAGGCTTTATTTTATCAATCTATTTATTTCACTTGCAATCTTCATCCTAATCTTTGTCTGCAACCAATCAAAAACTAAAAAGACCAAATCAATGATAAAATTTACCTATTGGTGTCTTAAAGATGTCGAATCAGATGGCCAGGTGGTGGAAAGAGACAGAGCTATACACGTCGTCAAGCGCCATCTCGTTCCCTGAGCGAAACCACACACGCTTTAAGACGTCAGTAGGCCACCAGAATTAGTCGTCAATGAAAATGACTCAGGATTTGGATTGAGATAGAATATTAACTTCGGGCGTTAATGTGTCATCATTTGCCTTTTCCCAAATAAGTTGGGAACGGCTAATAGTCAGACCTGATGCAGCTGTACATCAGTATTTTTCATAAAGCGACTGCCTGCGGAAAAATTAGTTCCTTCTTAGTACACTAGAGGCGCTGTTCCATTTCTCCATACAATAACGCAGTAAATACTTCAAGTACACTGTAAATCGATCGAGATAACTGACCCCCACAACTCAGTAACTGCGTAATACGATATCTCTTGTTAAGACTGGTAGTCAGATGTGTTAATGATATTGGGTACCAAAGGCTTAAAGCCCTTTAGTCACGAGCTTATTGACTGAGCAGTTTAACAGGACAAGCTATAACTGAGATATAAGTAACGATAGTTTTTGATAGCTTGTAGCTTTTGCTGATGCCGAAGTTCAGAAAGTACTTATTAATCATACTCGTAAGATAAATAAGTAAAAAAGTTCTAAACTATTTGGGAAAGATTTCGAAGTAATATGTTTGTAGTAAAAGAAAATAATTGTATGTGACAATGGCGCCGGTACAAAGGACCCTAGAAAATAGTACGGTATAGAAATATTTGACGATCTATAAAATAAATGAAGAACCTCACACATTCTGTTAGTAAAGCAAATCTCCATCTTTAATGCATAACAAAATCCACCAAAAATAATCGCACATTTCACTAAAACGCGGAAGAAATATTTCAGCTTTACCATAACAGCTAGAATAGGGCCGTTTATCTTAAATTCTGCGGCTTATTCTCGTTGGGGCCAATGCAAAGTCAGTGTTGAGTCTGAATAATAAATTATTTTTACTAGACTACTGATGTCATAAACGGAGCCTGTGCGTTTTGCATACAAACTTTTTAATAAACAAAAAAAAAAGTGAAAAATATTTTCTAAAACTTTTTATTGCATGAGTTGTTCTGAATTTTTATACGAATTTTATGTACGTTCTGATTCCTGAAGCCGCAGGTGTGCTGCAGTTAGTGTGTAGTTTGTTTTAGTAGCACTCTGTTGAATATGCACTGTCGCTATGTTAGTATGAAATATAAATTGCAAATGCTGAATTCTCAAACGATGTGTTTTTTTTTATCGTAAAATCATCAAATGTGTCCTACCACCCAGGGCAGAGCGGGAGGGACTGTCAGACTCGTACTGACTAAAGTTCACGGTGTCCTTCAATAGCCCTTTACGTTCCGGGGTCACGATAATTCGTACAGTCCCGCGACCCCGGTAGGCTTTGGCTCTCTAGAGGTCCCCGTCATTTTGCTGACACTCTTTCAGGCGCGCGTGGAAAACAACGCGCCGTCGACCCGGGCATGGTCCATGGTCGGACAGCGAGTTGCCCATTACCGGCCGGCCGGAGATCGTCTGGTGACGTCCGACGCTGTGGGCGTCTACCACTGCGGCTGGGGTGGAGGGAGGACGTCTTCTGCCTCACGCGACCCGCCTTTTCCTTCACAAGAATGACTGCTTCCAAACGATGTGATGGAATAAAATTCACCTGGCAGAGTTCGAACCCACGACTTACTACTCATAAGTAGGGACCGGTACTACTTTACCACCACTATGATCTACACATTTCACGTAAACTAACACTACTGAACATGCTTAATCGTCATCATACCTTTCCTATCCTACCTAAGCAAGGGTCGTCTTTCTATTCACGTGCACTAGTATGTGACATGCGTTATCTATTACGGTCAGTTCACACTGAGACGCGACGTGACGCAACGATACTTCAAATGTGTATCTTTTCGTGTGGTAAATAAAGTTAGATTTTGAGTAGCTCTATTGAAATGTGAGCATCACGTCTCAGTGAGACTTGACCCTTAAAGCAAACAAGCCATTAAGGTGGCCCGAAGCGCCAGCAATCTGTATATTTGCATCGTATAAAATTCTGGTCTGCGTAGTGCTTTATAAGTTCGTATAGTTTCTCTGGAAAAAATAATTCGATCCGCATGCAGGATACGCATGCGTTAATGCGTATAATACATATTTATAAAATATTAAGTATGGTTGACATCATCTGTTACAACATTGATTTGACTGTAATGTCAACATGTTGGTATAGTAGTTAAAATGCTCTGCAATAGATGGCACCAAATGTCGCCTTGAGACGTTAGAAATAGATTGAAGAATTCGACGCGGTAGGTAAGAACCTCGGTAGCTCGGTTGGAAAGAGCGTCGGATGTACTGAATCCGGAGGTCGCGGGTTCATATCCTGCACGCGGTAAGATTTTTCTTTAAAGATATTCTTTGAAATTCGCTACGCATGCGTTAGTGCGTTTAATATTTATCAAATATATCGTATACATTGCTGGTTATGAGTGGTTTCGTATTTCACTATTAGTATAGAGAAGCGTTAATGGATTATGAGTGTTTTTTATAACCGTTTGCAAGAGCATCTGCAGGAACAGTGTGATTTTTTTGTTAGTAAGAGTCTGACAGTCCATTCCACTCTACTCAGGAGAAAAAAAATGCTTTAGTGGGATTTAGTTTCACCGTACCCTATTTTCCATATTTTTATAAATAAGTAAAGTCGAGGTAGATAGATATTCTATCAGTTCAAACTGTACTTATGTTCCTACCTTTAGGTAATAAAAAAGAAAGGCCAAAACTTTTTTCTTCATAAAAAAAACTTAATCAAAACAAAAACCACTCCCAGACGAACTTAATACGTTACCGTAAAAAAAAACCACATTGCGTAATTCGAAATCTATAAAAAAATATCTTTCAATCTAGAATTAGTAACTCGAGCCAAATACGGTCGGGGGACATGCAACGATCCCAATGTTTACCTTTGGCTGGAGTAAAAGGTACAATTTATTTAACAATGTATGAGCACGCAACCCCCGTAACAGGTCCTGTTTGTCGTTCATGATTTTTTATGGTTTCAAATTTAATCAGCGTCGCGTTCCATGTCATGTGGCAGGCACGTGCTTCTGAATAAGGATTATTACACACGGAGTTGCGTAGAATCTGTGAAGATAAAATTAATACTTATTTTTAGGAAGAGATGTTGACTTTCTCAAGTATGTTATGGTGGTTCTAGGGGAGGTGTTCGCGGGACTGTACGAATTACTGTGACTCCTGGAACGTAAAAGGCTATTGAAGGACACCGTGGATTTTAGTCAGTACGAGTCCGACAGTCCCTCCCGCTCTGCCCTGGGTGGGAGGACTCATTTGATGATTTTCTTAAACATTTTTGAAGAAAGAAAAAGGTTACAGTAAAACGTTCATAATGACGGGGTCTTCCTGTAGAAGGCCAAAGCGGGACTCACGACTCATTTTATGATTTTACCACGTAAAAAAAAAACTTCTCTGACTAGTATTTTAACAATTGAAACAAAGCTATTTGTTTATTTAACTGTTCAACAAGGTAACTGATCAAGCTTTGCTCGTAAGCATGAGAAAAAACTTATAAAAAAAAATAGAGATAAAACATTGACCAAATGCAACAAAAAAGAACCTGTTCATAGCTGGGGTTTGAATCAGCGGTGATCAGCATTGAAGGTAACGATAGCGGCAAAAATGTGTAAATCTTTGTAATTGAGTTATTTGATATTGCGTCACTAAAGCTAATGTTTAATGATATAAAGTTTTATGATTCTATCATAAAACTTCTTTGATGTTTTTCTGAGGATATCTCTACGGTATCTTATTTTTAAATAAATGCTTTGATTTCCACTTCACCTTATTAATTAGGGTACCTATAGAAAGCCTCCGCTGCTATTAAGTTATATCAGAAGAATTAATTTGTTTTACCGGTCCAAGGTCTGTTTTCGTATCAGAAGCCGTTAGAGGGCTCATTAAGTAAGTTGCCAGTCAATTAAGATAAGGTTAAAACCACAGAACATATAAAGGAGGTTAGAAAGGAAATAGTTCCTGATTTGCATCAGAACGCTTGTCGCCGTTTGTCTCCCACTCTTTAACTTTACTACAAGCAAGAGACCAGTGCCTACGCGGATTACGCACACAAATAAACATCACGCACTTAGATCGTGAGTTTGCTATTGGTTGTCACACTAATGCAATCTCTGCATTTGACGTACACTCATACACACGTAAAAGCTCACGTATGGCAGGGCGACTAAACGGTCGATTATTGATATCGATAAAATTAATGTAATCTTCGGATTTGAGATATCTTTATTTCCCATAAGAAATTATCACTTACATGAGAAATATTTATAACTAAAAAGCATTATTGTCGACCGACGTGCAGTTTTCGCAAAACAAAACATTCTAAAAGACAAAATCATAAACTCAAAAATCGAACATATCAAAAATACTTAAAAATGTAGGGCAGACGCTCGAAATTTCGCATATCAAAAATAAACATACACGGAACACGCGCAACTGGATGTGGTATGTAATGTACTAAGGTGCGCTCGCTTTATTTTTGTTTAAAATATGTGATTTTAAGTTTTTTTTTAAATATAGACATGGATTTTGCATTTTTTATGGTATTTGGTAGTCTATTATACAATTCGGCACCCTCGTACATCATAATTGGTGCGTGGTGTGTAGGTATAGCTGTATGTCATTCGCATTTCTAAATCCAATTTTGTGTATTTGATGTTTCCTTGTAAAATGTATCTTGCTTCTTACTTTACAAGTATTGTGGACTATGTGGACTTCTGTAATGCATGTTGTAAGCATGTATTCATGCGAATATAGAAACAAGTAAATAAAAGTGAAACAAATAAAAAATACATAACTGAATTAAAAACTAATTTAATTATTAACATTAGGATTTAACATGGACTTAAGTTTAAGTTTCTTTAGGATTTAAGTTTCTTTTCCCTGACTTTGTTGTTATGTAATAATCATCATCGAAATGTTGCGAACAAATTGTGCTACATTTAGTAGGGATCCAGTCAATTCTGCCAGTTGTCTCAATCCACAGTTTTCTTATACCTGGATCTGTTGGAATCCTAAAACATATTAAATCATAATGAATGTCAGTTTCAATTGAAAAATTATGGTCGTAATAAATATTATTTTAGTTATAAAGTGTACTATTGATAATAATCAACTGTGTCATAGAAATTATCGACATTGTTTACAAGTTGGCACAGCACTATCGATATGTCTAGATCTCGTGGAATTGAACCTTTAGTTCGGTACTCGGGACTCTCGCAGTGAACGTAATACATTGCGCGATCGCTTACGTAGTGCAAAATAGTAACCATCTATTGCAAGCAATGTATTACTATTCGTCTGCTTGCGATTATATCGTTTTTGTCTACAAACTTCATAATGCTAATGTTAAAATTACAAATATCAGAAGTATTTTAATGATTTTGGACTTACCGGTGAAAAGAAATCCCTTCTCGTGCTACACTGCACACCTGACTTCTTTTCCGACACGTTATAATAGCGCAAGACGGCATAATTTAATATTTTTGCGGAGCTTACGTACGCTGTCAAAACAGGAGCGCGTTTGGTGGCCGGTAAAGTAAATTTCGGTTGATATTGAGCATTTGCTCATAACCGCGGCGCGCGTGCCCCGCCCACAAGGCCCTTCTAACCTCCTTTATATGTTCTGTGGTTAAAACAGTTTATATTATACCGTCAAAAAATACCTAACTTGTTTTACAAACCGTGTAAATTATCGGGTAGCTTCCTTTTTTTGGCCACAATCCCACCCTATCACCACCATAATAGGGTATTTTACTGCATAAATAAATTGAAAATCTGTTTAGTCCATCAGTTAGAATATTGAAAACCATTGGACACCTATTTTTTCTTTATTTTAATCAGTGAATATTGACAAAGATAAAACGCTTCCAAATTCGGGAGTGGTGGTTTGTGACGTTAAAATGCCTTTGTCAAACAGACAGGCGAAAGCAAAAGCGATCCGATAGCGTGACTGAACCGATGCGAAGACGTGGTGAAAGCGTGTTTGCTCTGTTTAACGTCGTTCATAAAAAATCAGCTAATACAACTGTCACGCTTCGGTTCGCTGCACCCAGTTTGACGTCTCCTATCGCTTCGTTATCGCTTCGGACTCGGTCCGGTTCGCTTTCGCTTGTCAGTTTGACAAAGGCTTAACGCTTGTAAAATTGTACCGACTGAGTGACGTTTTGTGAATTTTAAAAGTGTTGTATCTTCGTCAATTCTGGTTAATGTAGCAAAAGAAAAAATATGGGTTTTTTTTGATAATCTATCTTTTGGACTACTATTTTTTTTAAAGTAGTTTTTTAAGTAAAATAACCTATTGCACGATTCCCAAACTATTGAAATTCCTGAAAAACAGTAGCAACAACCAAGGAATCGCCAAGCCCAACAAGTCCCGGTGAATTTATCTTAAGTTGGATTCCACAACGAAATTAATCAGAAAAGAAAAAAAAGAGAATTGAAAACCTTCTTCTGTTTTCGAAGTCAGTTAAAAAAGGAATAATAAGAGAAATTGATTGGGTAAGTGTCTAAAATATCTCAGGTGTTGATTACTGACACTAAAGTGACTGTTATTTTTATAAAGAGATCAACATTTTCTCGCCCATTTCCGAATTATTTAGGTGTCTTCTTTGAAACTTCTATGTTATCTCAGTTGTCACCTCCGTTTTAACCATTTCATCTGTCACATTTATCTTTATTCTTTTTATAATTATAAGCCTATGTTGTCTTACTACAGAGCTAAAGGTATCTCTTCTCTCCTTCCACCTTTCGTGACCTAATGCGACTCTAATATTTCGTCAATTCCAAAAAAAATTCACTGAATTTGTCACCAGTGGTGACAAATGGATAAAAAAACCCATTTGTTGCCACCGTTACTGTACTATGATGAAACTCTTCTACTGCTACTTAACATTCTCCTTACGTCATTTTTACAGCGAATAAGTAAATCTTTCACCAGCTAAAATGGGCTACATAAAACCATTTCAAAAACAGCAGGTAACATTTTCACATTAAAACCTCGTGTAAACCTACCTTAAAAGCTGCCGTCTCGCGATTTTTAAACACATGTTGCGGAAGCGACGTGATCGTGACAGATTTCCGATATCAAGTGATAATCGACACCGATTACTTCTGGAAGCCCCGCGATACGCAATACCGTATGTCCTCACCAGATATTCAATATTTTTCACGTTAAAAGATTTTTTTTTCATTTCCCCGTCGTGTTTTTTCCCCTCTGATTTTCTAGTTCGCGGATCGTATTTTTAGATAGGGCTTATTAAAATCAGTCGTGTGTTGACAGAGATTGGGATCCTCGAGTTTCAAAGGAATAAGAACATTATTGTGAATTGATGATAAAGGATAATTAGATCTACCTGCGTGGGATGTTATCGGTTTCATCATAGCTTGAGTGGGTATACAAAGGTATCTTAATAACTGTATTTATATGCAGGACACGTGTAATGTCATAATTTATCAGCGATTTTTTGTCGCGTGGTCTTAATTCGAACTTATGTCGTGTTCTACAATTAACGAAATAAAACAAAGAAAAATCAACTAGCAACATTCTTCTGTGTCAATCTTGCCAAAGACCTTTGTGTCATTTGACATAAATTTTAAGGTCCCACTTTTCCACGAGCCAGTACGAGATTATAATCTCAAACGCGGTTAGTGCTAATTGGATCTAACTCAGTCTAGGCCACATGGCCCAAATATGAAGCGACACAACGTAACTGGGTTTACATAAAGCCTACCTGCCGTATTTACCTTGCTCCGCTAATATAATCATAACATAACTGGCCGTAGTACAAACATGGCGAAACGTCCCTTGTTGATGTAGTGGACGTCTAACTTTCTGGGTGAGAACGCGGTGACTAGACCGCAAGCGGTAGCGGGCGCGGTAGCGTTAGCTGGGCGCAATTATATGACCGTATTTAATTGCGAGCTGTTTTTGCAGTAGATGTATTTTTTCTCAAGGAACGAGTAAAATAATAGTTGCGGTAATGGCGAGACCAGGGGTATGGGGGATCACTTTAGAAATCTCAATCTCCCGCACTCTTCTCCTGCTCGAAATACTTTAAATCAACGGACATTCATTCGCGGACATGTTTCAATGAACTTTTGTCGGAGGGTTATAACTCTAGTCAGCTGGATTTCTGATCACGACGACAGTTCCGCGTAAAGAAAAGATACACCTATCACGTGTCTTAGCAGCAACGAATAGCAGTATTAATCATTATTATTTTGCTTACCAATTTCAACTACAAAAAAAAAATGTGACCATCCACTTCACTAAGCGCTCGCGAAAGCTTATCACACTGAACGAGGCCTAGCAAGCCAAATTGTACGGAACCCATTGACGTGGCTGGACCCTTTAGTTTGCAGTCATTTAGGTGTCTACCAGGACTGCGCTGTCTGTTTGTGGAGTTTCAAAATAGTTTGGGCTGTGAAGTCAAAATATTGTTCTCAATTAGGTACGTGCAATACGTGCATAGAATACTAGGCTTTTGGCTGTAGTGTTAGAGTTTATAATTATTTGCAATATGAATTTTGTATGTCCAGAATAAACTATTATACTTTCTTTTAAATCATCGTGCTGTCCTGCTTCTTCAATGTTGACGTTACTTATAAATAGTCTTTAACGACAGCTTTTCAAAGTTTGTTTTGAGATTAAAACTTAATTATAAGTTACTAAGTCAGATTAAACTGCTTATAATGTGACGTTGGCTTAATGTTTGACAACGTCGACGATTATACCACATGCTTTTTAATTTTGTGTTTTTTTAAACTGCTTAAAACTGTTATAATAATTGGCGAAAGATTAACTGGTATTGAACACGTCCTAAATTTTGCCCATTTAAAAAACTTTTTTAATATTCTACCCAATTTTGCAGTTAGATATCTTTATTTTTTTCAAATTCGAAACGTACTTAGGTCAACGAGGGCAATTTTAGTACGCAAACGATTAGAACGTAGAATGTTAAGTGGGGAGCTTACAAAATTAGTATGGGAACATTAGTCCCTTTAGAATTCTGCTGTCCCCTAAGAAGAAATGTCCATGAAGATATAGACAGAAACTTTCAGGCACTTAGTCCCAAACGATTCTATTTCACGACCCAACTTTAATACACGAAAGGGCCCTCCATTTTCATAATTAACATTTATTTCCTGCGTCCAAGGAAAGCTTAGAAACCAAGCATGTACTACTATTTTGCCCTCGATTTCCTGACTAACGTACGCTTCAGTAATAAAACGTAGCCGGGAACTGAACCAGTTGCCTTGGGGCAGCTGTAAACAAGTTTTGCTAACGGCCACTTAAACTTTGCGAAATCGCCACACTTGGAGGAAAGTCAGTTTGGATAAAAAAGTGTCTTATGGAGGTTTGAGGTGAATGGTTAGAAGTTGTTTACTTGAGTATGATGTTGATTTATTTGTGTTTCCTTATCATTTTAATTGGCGTATATTTTTAAAACAACAAAAACTCAAAACTAGGATTTATAACCAGTTTGTCGTACCCATAATGACTTACAGAGTCGAAACGCGGTCACTTACTCTAGACTTGGTCCTAAAATTCAAGGTTACTCAGCGTGCAATTGAGATAGCAATCTAGTGGATATAATTTGGAACGAAGTCATTCACCAGACAAACAAAGTAACCGACATTGTTCGTATAATTAGCATGCTGAAGTGGAAGTGGGCCGGCCACGTCTGTAGACGGACGGACTGATGGTAGATGGAGCAGACTTATGCTGGAGTGGAGACCGCGAATGGGCAAACGTAGTGTTGGACACCCTGCGGCAAAATGGGTCTATGTTTTAAAGAATGTGGCTGGCAGCTGATGTATGCGGACCGCCCAGGACCAGGGTTGGCGCTCTTTGGAGGACGCTTACGTCCTATAGTGGACGGCAATAGGCTGATAATCTTCCTAATAAGAGTATTATAAACGTGAAAGTTTGTTTGGATGGATCCAAAAACTACGGACCGGTTTTGGACAAAATTTGGTACACAGTTTATAACCTGGATTATACATAGGATAGTTTTTATCCCGATTTTATCTTCCCGTGGGATAATTTTTGAGTTGTACCGGGCAAAGCCGATGGCAACAGCTAGTATAATATATATTTTGAAAGTTATGTTTGACTCATGATGACAACATAGTGCTCGGATCGCGTCTGACCGATACTGACACATAATTGTCGTCAAGTTTAATTGGTTTTCCACTGCATCTCAGAAGAAACCTGATTCCTTACTTGCCGCCTCTCCTCGGCAAATGATGCTTGCAGTATTTCTGCACTGTCGAGGGAGTACCGAAGTACAGAACCAATGAAATCAACTAGTCGACTAGTAACTATCATATATAGTAACTATCGACACGATTATGCAACAACAGAAGGAAATGCACGTATTTCTATCCAATAATACATTAACCTCTCGGGCGCGTTACGTACACCCGGGTGTACATAAGCGAAAACGCCCCAGCGCCTTACGTACATAACAGACAGTCGCTCATTGGACGTTGATTTTTATCATTTTCAATTATAAATCGCCCGAGAGTTTAAAGGGGCATAGTTGCATAACCATTCATAGCGTGCAATTGCAGGCAAGTATGCACAATGCACGGTGCATTGCGAGATGAAGCTCAACCACGGTAGAGATCAAACGCAATCACAAAAGCTTCCCAACTTTGATGGGCATAGTTTGCAAGAAACTCAAGCCACGACTGCCGGGCCAAGCATTTGCGCCTTTAAAAACTATTTGAAATATCAAATTCTATTCCACTGAACCACGGCATGTCATTGTGATACAGGTATATTGAATGTATAGTGCACAAGCTGACACATTTTTTCTCTAACGTGTTGTTTTTCGTGGAAACTGTTTTTGAATTCCGTGATTGGCAGTACATTTTTTGGGCAACAAACGTTTGTATTTCTGTGTTGATTTTTATTTGTTGTTCACCGAACTGATACTGCTCTACAGTTGGGTAAAAGCCTCTCCGGAAACTATCCAGCCAGATAAATGAGAGTTTAGACTAAGTCCTGCCACTCTGGATGGAGCGGAAGCGATGGTCAGACTTGACTATCCAAAAACGACCTTATTCCTTCAGTTGCTCTTTGTGTTCATGATCCACGATGCCTTGTAACACAGTTCTATTATCTTCGCCAGGCGTTTGGCTATTCAAGGGACTTGTCAGCTTGCTGACAGCTTCTTGAATCGACTTGGGTCTGGTGATCTACTCTCATACCGTCCATCGAAAAAAATATGGATTTATTCGAAATTTTCGAGTGAACTCTCTATTAGTTCTGACAACACGTCGAGTGACAGGACAACTATTTTACATGTTGTCCCCAATTTTTTGTTACACATACGACATACGACGTTCTTAGATAGTAGTAACCCTGGTCCTTGATCGGACGGCGAGCTACACATTATTCACCGTTCGCAAGCTTGCACCTACGGTGGCTGGAAATTGCCTCGCGATCTCAATTGCCCAGGCCCTCTGGTAGGCTTGCTTTTGAACACGAATAATGTTACTGGTCTAGTTATAAATGTATATAGAATAAACTATGTAGATTGTAACAAAGTGAATACATTATACTACACTGGTGTTTGATCATAATTGTATTAGTTGCGAATCTTGCCGGGACATTATATTAATCTGCACAATGTATGTACTCTTTGGTTCGTATGTATAATGTATAAAACACCCCTTTAGTCGACGCTTTGTTCTCAAGGGACGTCTGAATTATTTCTGAGACATGATCGTGGAGGTACGAAGACTTCAAATAGGATGAAGATATTAAGAGAATGAGATCACTTCATGCTTTCCAGTATTGGGCAAACAGGAGCTGTAACTTATTACAGGAAGATTAATAATTCCTTTTATGAAATCTACGAAAGAAACCAATCAACTGAGTTTATCGCAGTTCACTGCTGAAATTGTCTCTCCATACTGCACCACGACATTCTGTCCTTGTCTTTAATTTATCTCACACTTTTTTAAGACGTCAGGTTACCTAGGGTGTTACCTAGGGTGCTCTTGCATGTGTGCACTCCTGGCAAAGTTCGTTCCACAAGCATTCGAAAAAAAAATATAAACTATTCATTTTAGTAACAAATTATGCGCGTGCCCATGTGGTTTGGTTATGGTGTCTTTAAAAGCCCTAAGTAACGGAAGGGCTATGAAATAAATGGATATTCAGAAAGCACTTAACATGATACAAAACAATTTCCACCAACTCCATAATTAGTTTTCGTAGTTCCACGCTCGTTGTACATTCAGGGCAGTCCTTTATACGAAACGACTTATATCTCTTTATTTATGCATAAACTGTGATAAGCTTTGTTAGCCGCGGATTTAGTAAATATTAACAACAATGGCGTTACTATCCGCTTGTGGCTTTTAACTGGGAATTTGGTGACATACGTACATACCTATAACGAATTTACATTATGTGTATAATAACTATTTATAGAGGACTTTGTGGTTAATTAACACATGGGTCGATCTTTACGGTAAAGCCACTTTTGCCAAAGTCAGTCTATAGATGGGTGATCAATCATCAATAAAAACTCGGAAAGCAGATTAAACAGTTGGTCTCGTCTTTCATTTATCGATCTTTGATTTTTATATTTTACTTACAGCGTACTTGAAGTTATTACTGCGTTCATATTATGGAAAATTGAAAAAGCACCTCTAGTGTACGAACGAGGAACTAACTTTTTCCATCAAGTTAACGTCAAAGTTTCGTTTACGTCACAAAACGTAAAAATTCATGCTGTCTGTATGTTTGCTTCCTATAAAATACCGTGATTCAGCTGCTGTGGCTCCCTATAAAATACCGTTATTCAGCTACATCCAATTAAACTGGGAGCAGACTTAAACGTAATATAGGTAGTTTTTTAACTGAGTTTCAGAAAGGGCGAGCTTTTCGCATCGCAGAAATCTGTATCGCAAGTTCTTGCGATGCGACGCGATGTCGCATCGCATCGCGGTTTTAACTCGAATGTAGTTAATGGAACTAATGGGTTTAAGTAAAAAAAATATTCCAGTATGGAAGTACTGGAATACTGCATAACATAGTTGGGAAAAGGCAATTTCGACGATTAAACAAACTCAGTCTGGTCCTTTCAGTATTGTGAACGTTGAAGCATTTTACCAGACCAATGAGCAATATCAGATGACGAGGAATTTCTTTAAGAGTGGATGTCAAAGGATGCTTTGAGCCGATCTTTGCACGATATCAATGATGAGCTATGCTGTATAGATTGTAGGTAGTTATACGCTGGAAGGATGTGACTTAGAAGTATTTCAATATTGCGTCTACCTTGTCCGCGTGAGGGATAAGATGGTCTCTCTCCCCCGGATAGGAGCTAGGCCTGTGTCAGCAGTAAGAAAACTAATTGGTTGATAATTCCGACACAGTTTTTCTTTGCTTTTGTAAACAAACAGATAAATCTTTGGATTCACAAAGCGCTTGGCTACCACACATAATCACTCGTTTTGGTATCTGCCGACTTATGCCGGTCGGTTTTTTGTTCCACAAATATAACCCGAATAAACTACTCAATCGGCATGAGCCTGATAAAACTGAACAAGATATTGCTTCGGGTCGGCTTTATTCTTCGATAATTCTGCCGAATCGACCATACCTGTTATGTGCATACCAACACCTATAAATCTCAGTCAAAACTACTCGTTTAAAAGTGACAAAAACTCCGAAGACTTTAGTACTGGCATAAAGTCGCCAATTATGGCGAGTTTGTTCGCCGACACCTAATTTAGTTAACTAGAGTCCCTCGGAGTAGTAATTAGACAGACGTGTGACCGACCAGACCTAACTTATTCATATTTCAAGGTTATATCCAGTCTCGTAATTAACTTTGTCAGCTAAGTTTTTGCTGGAAAATTCAATTTTTCTTTTTAATCCTTTTGACCTTGGGTTATGAGGCATAAGTTTTATTTTGCTTTGGTGGAATTAAACTGTTAATACAATATATATAATTGTAATGTTGTAATTACCTATAGGTATTTTTAATGATATAATTGGCTATTTGACTAAACAAACAATTCTCAATTTCAATTAGTCAGTCAGTTAGCCAAAATTCATAGAAATACTTACGACGATTTAAAAATTGGCAATACGTCACAAATTCTATTAAATTCGCCCCCACTCTCGAGTTTTAAAGCGTTATATAAGAAAATGTATGTAGAAAAAATACGTGTAATATTTATAATTAAATAAAGTTTCATATTATTATCTTAGGTCAAGTATATATAACAAACGGGCATGTACAATTAATTAGGTATATTTGCTTGTAAAGTAAGACATTCAAAACTCATTTTGAATGGCTTCTTTGAAATTAAACTTAGTTTGACTTTGACCTAGTAGAGTGGGTGACCTATAATGTCGTAATTAAGGTGGTCGCATTATTATCAGCACTTTGTGCGCCGCACTCGCCGTACGCATTGCATTATATGGCATTGTGACGCCATCAGCATTATTCGGATGCTGACTTCTAATATAACAAGAAATAATAGGAAGGAAGTATGTGAGTAACTATCATCTAATGAGAACATAAGGTTCCGTTCTTCAAAAAACAATTACAAATACTTGTCTCATCCTTTTTTATGAACGAAACTTGCCTCGTTGATCTAGTAGCAAGAGTCCCTGGTTTAACTACCAGGTTGAAAAAAGTGTTATCGGACATTTTAGTAGCAGCCAAGGAGTTTTGATGTGTGCCCGGTTGATGTCAATAGACTTGCCTCTTTTACTACTACATCTAAAAGTTAAAAATCTGTCTAAATGTCGCTATGACACTTTGAGGTGTTGGAGGAATATATATACAGATATCTGATAAAGAAAGCAGGTAACTAATACATCTACGAATTTAAAATGAACAGCGCTCCTTACTCCCATCAGAAACTTCCTTCGTATTTTTTAATCCAATTATTCTTCATTCCACAAAGACAAGTCTCAGTGGACAGTAACACTGACTTTTGACACAATTAATTATTCAGAGCTTCGTCTAACTTAAGTACGGTTGAAACAATAGCAAAGGGTTCTGCTATGACTAAAATATTAAAAGATATAACACAGTGCACAGTGCTATAAACATGGGAAAATTTGTAGCGTTACGCAGACAGCCGAGCTCTTCAACTTTTCATCGGCATTTTATTAGCTCCAATACAGTTTTAAGAGCTGTTTATTTTGCTTTATTGTTGACGAGATTCTGTGATGTCAGGTTTTGTATGTGCTGTTTAGTCTAGTAGATTCTGTTAATTGTAAAAATAAGGCTAAGAAAATAATTATAGTTTTCATTGAGTACCTCATTTGAAATTACTTCCTTAGACAGTTCAGTCGTTGACTTGACAGTTCAGTCGTTTACTTTTCAGTGAAACTTAATTATAAATAATAATAAATAATAAATAAAAGCTTTATTGTTCAACAGAGTAGTACAGATTAAAATAGCACTAACCTTCACACTAGGATTCCCTGTGTCGTGAAGATTAGTCTCTTTCATCTTACAAGAAATAGTTAACGCTTACAGTAACATTCATTAGTGAAAAGAATTTGTAGGGCGACAATTTTGGAATATTACTACGAATATAACTTAACTAACTGTATTATGTCTATGTAATGATTTTATATGGATTCAAATTAAAGCGTGTGTAGTGTATAATTGTGTAGGTGTGTTGTGTGGGTGTGTGGTGAATGAGTATAAAAATTAAGGAGTTAAAAAAGTGTAAAATCAAAGCCTCAACAACTCTGAAATTAATCAAACAGATCAGTTACAACTGACACTGAAGGCTCTATTTGATTCCAAGCAATAAAACAAAATAATAACGCGTTTCCACAGGGATTTACCCAGTTTAAAATATGGGCAGTACTGTGTTAAATCTTGACGTTGGTGCGTGCGTAAATCTCGCAGTGAGCCCACTGGGCGGGCGCAAATAAAACCGGGGCTAATGGCGCCTTAAAGTTTTCTTTATGTGAACCCCCGGGGAGGGCTCCAGAAATCATATTTCTCGACCTAATAGTTGGTAGGAGCTGTTTGCAGTAAATTCGGGATTAGCCCTTTATAGTCGCTGTAGTTTTGATTGAATTGCTATTTCGTTTATTAGGGAGTAATGAAATATGGAGAATAATATATGGCTTATAAACTTCAGGACATTGCGCAAAATGTTCTGAAATATGTAGGTCATTATTACGGATGATTTTCGTATATCTATACCTACATATAAAAAAGTTATGTTGGTTTGTGTACGCTTCAAAAACTCAAAATGCTCTGCACCGATTGAGCTGAAATCCGCATCAAGGATTGTTTTTATCTACTTTATGCATCAGTCACAAATCCGCGACCGCGAAAATACTGTTTTTTTGTGCCACAGCGAAGCGTGGCAGGATACAGCTAGTTAAAAATAAATATGTAATAGAGAATCTTATTATTTTTGGGATGATTGGTTATTTATATATCATTTGACTAAGCTTTCATATAATGACTTCTACACACTATGCCGACGGCGTAGACCGCGCATATGTTGTCACATTGCTCTAACTTTGTCAACGTTTCGTTCAATAGCCAGGCATTGCCGGTTGCCATAGTATGTATTAGCCTAATTTCAATCGATAATTAAATGAGTATTTACGGGCAGATTATTCTGCAACAGTCATATTAAAGGGGGTTTATAGGTAAGCTTAAAATAAACTCATGTCACCAGTATTTGCATATTTATATGTCTATTTTATTTGGGTATTTCATCCGACTTTAACAATTTCATTAAATTAACAAACAATGAAAAATACAAATAACATGAACGAAATAAACAAAAAATACGAGTATTTGTGCCTTCGTATGTTCTCGTTTCAGAGATAACAAAACTAAAAGGGAGTTATTTACGTCACAGCAGATTTCAGTACCTCAAACGTGTTTTTTGGGACTCAATCTCATTAGTGACTTTATTGAAATTCTTCAACGTATCAGATAACGTTCGAAAGAGCTATACCTACATTTATAAACCCAAATCGATTTGACACTAAATATTTGATTATACGATCTGAATGGAAACTGATTCTGTTAGTCTGCGCCATTTCACTGCTGTAGTTGAAAAAGAATACACAAAAGCTGATGATCCTCAAAATTATAAAGAATACTAGCTTTTGCCCGCGGCTTCGCTCGCGTAGAATTTGGTCTGCCTCATTAAGTTACGTGACATTTTTTTTAATACTTATATTTTTTTATGTAACTTCACATCGTACATCCCAGATTTCTAACTTCAAAATCAGTTTCCATACAGTTTTTGAACACACACACCTAATATTTAGAGGGAATCTCTTGAGGGTGGAATTATCTGAATTCCTTTCTTAGTGCTCATTATTTTAGAGGGCCAAAGCCTGCCGGGGTCGCGGGACTTACGAATTACCGTGACCCCGGTACGTAAAGGGCTATTGAAGGACACCGTACATTTTAGTCAGTCAAGTCTGACAGTCCCTCCCGCCCTGCCTTGGGTGGGAGGACTCATTTGATGATTTTACCACGAAAAAAAAATAATAATAATGGAACTCTGCAAATTTCAAAATTCTACCAGTGGTTTCTTCATCAATCTTTACCTGTATGGTGTGTTTATAAACAGTAGCCCTATGTCCTTCCCCGGGCTTGAGATTATCCTATCCAGCACAAACAGATAACTAAACACTGACTAATAAACAGGTCGGACCAATGTTACTTGCATTTAATCACTACATAGTATAAAACAAAGTAGCTTTCTTTGTCCCGTGTAACGATCGACATCATTGCGCGATCACCGCCATCTATCGAGCATAAGGACCACTCGACATATAGTACTAATAGAATTATCTATACTCCGTTCATCATCTGCCTAGCGTTTTTCCCAACTATATTGAGGTCGGCTTCCAGTCAAACCAGATGCAGCTGGATATCAGTATTTTACATGGAGCGACTGCCTGTCGGACCTCCACAACCCAGTAACTGGGTAATACGATACCCCATGATAAGATTGGCTGTCAGACTTTAGAGCTTCTGACAGTAACGACTGTCAAAGATCTTCAAATGACAGCCGGGACCAACGGCTTTACGTGCTTTCCGAGTGCTTTTTACCCATCCACAGACCAACCTCGGCAAGCGCAGGTTAACCCGTAAAAATATATATAATAAAAAGCATTTTCAATAAAAAAATGTAACCGCCTTCAAAAAGAACCACAAAAAAGGGTAAAATAATCAACAAAATAACTTTTGTTTCGGAAGTCGATGGCTTTGTTATTTTTTATTTCATTGTTTTTTTTGCAACCAGTTTTTTTTTTAAGTTTTTTATTTTTCATTTCTTAGTTAAAATATTCAACCCAAATTCTTGCCAAATACATATAATATAATCCGTAGCACTGGTAATAACATCCCTCATGTACACAATAAGCTAATAAAATTCCCTATCTCAAAAACTTCTTAACCGATTTTGATGAAACTTGCAGTATTCCCTAAGTTGAACGATACCTAGCACAAAAAAAAAGAATTATTTAAATCGGACGTGAAGTTCCCGAGATGTGCGAACAATGAATCAGTCGATGCCTACTCCTTACTGTTAAGGAGTCCATCCTTCCATCATCAGCTCAGCTACATAAGATAATGATTACCATACGCAAGTACTTAAATTACTTCATAAGATTTACGAAAAACGTTGCGTGGGCCTATAAAATTTGAGGGTTGCCCTCGATTTCTCCAAGATCCAATCATCAGATCCTGATTTGGTGACAATGGGACCACACAGGAAGCACCAGCTTTCAAACAAAAAAATAATCATGAAAATCGGTTCACCCAGTCGGTCGTTATGCGGTAACAAACTACTGTTAAGGAGTTGTACCTTCCATCATCAGCTCAGCTACATAAGATGATGATCACCATACGCAAGTACTTAAATTACTTCATAAGATTTACGAAAAACGATGGGTGAGCCTATAAAATTTGAGGGTTGCCCTCGATTTCTCCAAGATCCAATCATCAGATCCTGATTTGGTTACAATGGGACCACACGGGAAGCACCAGCTTTCAAACAAAAAAAGAATCATGAAAATCGGTTCACTCAGTCGGTCGTAATGCGGTATTAACATTAAAAAAAAATACAGTCCTCCTTTTTTTGAAGTCGGTTAAAAACTATCCTATGTCCTTTCTCAAGTTCCAAACTATGTCTGTACCAAATTTAACACTAATCGGTTCAGTAGTTTAGGCGTGAAGAAAAGACAGACAGACAGACAGACAGACAGACAGAGTTACTTTCGCATCCTAACTTAATATTATAAATGCGAAAGTAACTCTGTCTGTCTGTCTGTCTGTCTGTCTGTCTTTTCTTCACGCCTAAACTACTGAACCGATTAGTGTTAAATTTGGTACAGACATAGTTTGGAACTTGAGAAAGGACATAGGATAGTTTTTAACCGACTTCAAAAAAAGGAGGACTGTATTTTTTTTATGTTTGTTACCGCATTACGACCGACTGGGTGAACCGATTTTCATGATTCTTTTTTTGTTTGAAAGCTGGTGATTCCCGTGTGGTCCCATTGTAACCAAATCAGGATCTGATGATTGGATCTTGGAGAAATCGAGGGCAACCCTCAAATTTTATAAGCCCACGCATCGTTTTTCGTAAATCTTATGAAGTAATTTAAGTACTTGCGTATGGTAATCATCATCTTATGTAGCTGAGCTGATGATGGAAGGTACAACTCCTTAACAGTAAGAAGTAGGCATCGACTGATTCATTGTTCGCATATCTCCGGAACTTCACGTCCAATTTAAATAATTCTTTTTTTTTGTGCTAGGTATCGTTCAACTTAGGGAATACTGCAAGTTTCATCAAAATCGGTTTAGTAGTTTTTGAGATAGGGAATTTTATTAGCTTATTGTGTACATGAGGGATGTTATTACCAGTGCTACGGATTATATTATATGTATTTGGCAAGAATTTGGGTTGAATAGTTTAGCAAAAAAACGAAAAATAAAAAACTTTTTAAAAAAAATGTAATCGCCTTCAAAAAAAACCACAAAAAAAGGGTAAAATAATCTACAAAATAACTTTTATTTCGGAAGTCGGTGGCAAAAAAAACCGTTGAAATAAAAAATAACAAAGCGGTTACATTTTTTTTGAAAAAGTTTTTTATTATATATATTTTTACGGGTTAAGCTGCGCTTGCCGAGGTTGGTCTGGATGGGTAAAAAGCACTCGGAAATCACGTAAAGCCGTTGGTCCCGGCTGTCATTTGAAGATCTTTGACAGTCGTTACTGTCAGAAGTTCTAAAGTCTGACAGCCAGTCTTACCATGGGGTATCGTATTACCCAGTTACTGGGTTGTGGAGGTCCGACAGGCAGTCGCTCCATGTAAAATACTGATATCCAGCTGCATCTGGTTTGACTGGAAGCCTACCTCAATATAGTTGGGAAAAACGCTAGGCAGATGATGAACGGAGTATAGATAATTCTATTAGTACTATATGTCGAGTGGTCCTTATGCTCGATAGATGGCGGTGATCGCGCAATGATGTCGATCGTTACACGGGACAAAGAAAGCTACTTTGTTTTATACTATGTAGTGATTAAATGCAAGTAACATTGGTCCGACCTGTTTATTAGTCAGTGTTTAGTAATCCGTTTGTGCTGGATAGGATAATCTCAAGCCCGGGGAAGGACATAGGGCTACTTTTTATAAACACACCATACAGGTAAAGATTGATGAAGAAACCACTGGTAGAATTTTGAAATTTGCAGAGTTCTATTATTATTATTTTATTATCATGGTAAAATCATCAAATGAGTCCTCCCACCCAGTGCAGGGCGGGAGGGACTGTCAGACTCGTACTGACTAAAATCTACGGTGTCCTTCCATAGCCCTTTACGTACCGGGGTCACGGTAATTTGTAAGTCCCGCGACCCCGGCAGGCTTTGGCCTTCTAAAATAATGAGCACTTAGAAAGGAATTCAGATAATTCCACCCTCAAGAGATTCCCTTTAAATATTAGGTATAGGTGTTCAAAGATTGTATGGAAACTAATTTTGAAGTTAGAAATCTGGGATGTACGATGTGAAGTTACATAAAAAAATATAAGTATTAAAAAAAAATGTCACGTAACTTAATGAGAAAGACCAAATTCTACGCGAGCGAAGCCGCGGGCAAAAGCTAGTTTATAATATTAGTTAGGATTAGGATTATATGAATAACTTTTTTGGGGATTTCTCTGCCACCAAACGCGCAACTATATGAACAACAGAATTATTTTCTCGCAAATACAAACAGTGAAACTACATTTAAACCCACACATTAAGCCTAAAACCAGAAACGGGTACACGGCCGCGAACCGCCAAAATCCGTATTTCGCCGAGGATTTGCAAAAACACGGACGGTTTTAAACGCATTACATTTTTTGGCTGGAAAACACATTTAAAGTCGTGAACAAATCAGTTAATACTGAAAACATAATATATTCGAATTTTCATGTAATGGCTTTTAACGTACTATGTATGGATGCAACCGCAGCAAACATAAAATTGGTGTTTTTGCAATAGGATCCACATTTCACAATGGTGCTAAATGTTTTATTGTTTCTGAACTTAAGGCAATTTGGCTATAAATCTGCTAGACGGGCAATCTTTTTGTGAGTATTTTTCCAATGGGCTTAATGTTTCTTTTATTTTATGAGAATTTACACTCAAATACAGCTGAGTAAAGTCTACTTTTTTTGGCAAATATATGCCACTGCCACTTGAGCTACTTTCGTTTGTATTCATAAACTGATTTCCAAAATTTTATTTTCTTACTCTATTAAACAAACTCCATTATTTTGTATTGATTTACGTTGCTTAGGGCCTCTTAGAATTTTTAATCACTTGAACCTTTTTAATTTTTTTTTGTTATTTTTTTTTGTAAATGTTATTTGTTTTCCAAGAAGGCTCATAATATTTATTACAAAGATGACATTGAAAATGTTCTTTAAAAATTTTGGCGACAATGTAAGACATGCAAACATTGACCCCGTTTTATCCTTTATAAATCTCAAAAGGGAAGAGCTCGTAAAAATATACACAGATCAATATTATGACTTTATCTGTGCGGTCCAATGTCAAAACATAAAAGGTTAGGCTGAAACCACACTGGCAAAAAAAATAAAACTCTTTAAATCACCATCGACATTATTACCAGCCTACGCGGCAGTCCACCTTCCGGGGCCGCGGGACTGTTTTATTAGGTAACCGTGGCACCAGAACGTAAAGACCTATTAAACGACACCGTGGATTTTAGCCAGTACAAGTCTGACAGTCCAGCACCAGGCGACTTACCAGTAGTGTTACTCCAAAACCTTCAGAGGACCTCCATTAGCCATCTGCCCTTCTTTAGCTTTCTACCAAAAAATAGACTGCCTGTCTTCCAATTTCATCCACCTGTTCGCTTTCATTTCTGTTTATAATGGATACTAATATAATAATGCCATTAGGTACTGTTACACTATTTCAGTGCTCATGTGGGCGTACTCGTGTTTCATGTGTCGTATCGTCCCGTGTATCAAATTATTTTCTGGTACTTGTAGTGTTTTCTTATGAGCAACATTTCATTTATAGATCATTAACACGAAATGTCTATGGGTCTGTATACTACGGACTGTGCATATAGCATATACAGGGTGTCCCAAAACTCAACGTCAAGCCGAAACGGGGTGACAGGATTGATCATAACCATCACGAGAAAAATCTGAAAAAAAATCTATCCCGTGCAGTTTGAAAATTATGGGCATTTTAAGAAAAACCTAGAAATGTGATCAAACTGTACCATTTTTCGGTTATTGTGGTTATTCTTTTTTATTTTTGTTCATTTGAACTTTGGAAACGTAATCCTAAATAACATTTCTAGAATCCCAATAAAAAATAATGACACAATTGCCTCAAGTTTCCGAGAATTGAGACTATTTGTTAAACTACGAATTTAAAATTTTCTAGATTCGTCGACTTTGACAGGCCCTCCTATAAAAAAAATGTACTAGAGTGCCTTGGCAAGTGGCATTAAAAGTTGGCGCATTTAATCAGAATTCTAAAATGGTACAATACTTGTTAGTTCCATACAATAGAAAAGAGTAAAAAAATTAAAACCTCAAGTAACCCGATTTTTGCTATCACATTTTACTCAGTTAAAATGTTTTTAATTCGCACAAGCTGTAGGTAGGTTCTTAATTTTAAGACAGAATGATGAGAGAGATGGATAATGGGTATGTTTGTCATGAGTGAGCGAGACAGATAGTGACGCCACTTTTACCAAAGTGAAAAAAAGTTAGTAAAATAATTAGGTTTGTTGGACTAAAAGTCAGATAGAGAAAAAACATTTTTATTACAATAAATGTTCAAATTGTTTACCATCAGCCTCAATACAAGCCCTACATCTTCTTAAAAAAGATCTACTTATAAGTCGGGCATATCTTCGAGAGTTGATCGCCTCAGCTGCTTGAGAAATGCGTTCACGCAGGTCGGCTACGTGATCAATGGGCTTTGAGTAAACTTTTTCTTTGAGAACTCCCCAATAGAAAAAATCCAGGGGATTTAAATCTGGTGAACGGGCGGGCCACAAGATAGTGCCTGAACGTCCAATCCACCTTCCCGGATATTCCTGGTCAAGGAAATCTCTTACTTGCACTGCGAAATGCGTACCCATACCCATTATCCATCTCTCTCATCATTTTGTCTTAAAATTAAGAACCTACCTAGAGCTTGTGCGAATTAAAAACATTTTAACTGAGTAAAACGTGATAGCAAAAATCGGGTTACTTGAGGTTTTAATTTTTTTACTCTTTTCTATTGTATGGAACTAACAAGTATTGTACCATTTTAGAATTCTGATTAAATGCGCCAACTTTTAATGCCACTTGCCAAGGCACTCTAGTACATTTTTTTTATAGGAGGGCCTGTCAAAGTCGACGAATCTTGAAAATTTTAAATTCGTAGTTTAACAAATAGTCTCAATTCTCGGAAACTTGAGGCAATTGTGTCATTATTTTTTATTGGGATTCTAGAAATGTTATTTAGGATTACGTTTCCAAAGTTCAAATGAACAAAAATAAAAAAGAATAACCACAATAACCGAAAAATGGTACAGTTTGATCAAATTTCTAGGTTTTTCTTAAAATGCCCATAATTTACAAACTGCATGGGATAGATTTTTTTTCAGATTTTTCTCGTGATGGTTATGATCAATCCTGTCACCCCGTTTCGGCTTGACGTTGAGTTTTGGGACACCCTGTATATAGCTGTGTATATTTATGTATGGATTAAGAAAAAACTTTGTGAAACATTGTTTCAATTATTTTTATACTGATATTCATAGTTGCCGACTTAGCTCAAGTCTAGCTCCGAATGTCTTAAATCCGCCTTATTAGACACATAGCTATAGTTGGTTTTCAAATTAACAAAAAACAATTACTTCGATTGGAGTGTTTTCATTATCGAATGAGGATAAATTGCGTTGTATAAACTGACATAAACTCCCACGATTAGATAAAGATTGGCCAACTGTGGCTAAGAATAGAATATTTTGTGGGCGTTTTGTAACGTTGTCATGGCGACTCGACTGAGTCAAGCTGAACCAAACGATCGACGCTAAAGACTTATCGTGGAATACAAGTGCGACAACCTCTTTTTAAACTGTGGTGTGACTTTATTAGGCACCCAGAGATTTACCGTCGTACTGCCAAAAGTTAAACATCTGTTCTAAAAACACTTTTCTAAAAAAGTGGAACTGCAAAACGACCCTTATATCAACATCAAATAGGATTTTACACTTTTAACAACTTTACATTTTTAACTGACAGTTTTTGAAGTGAAAATTTCTTTAGCGGCGTTGTGCACTTTTTTTGGAATGGGGAAAAAATGTTAAACTCGCGTTAGGACACGTGACCTGATCGAAAATTCTGCTTGCGCGAATGTTCGTGTACATGTGTTTATTACTATTCAAGTTTTCACTTCTGCCGACACTCCCAGAGTGCAACACGTCGTTTTTTTTTTAGCCAAGAGTTTAATTCATATTGAACTTTTTGTAATAATACGGTTTATTTTTTAAGATTTATTTACATTTTGACTCTATGTCTTTTCCAAAAGAAATCAATGTTTTACCCAATAGCTATGTATGTCTATATGTAGCCTTACATTTTTATTACATTGACCACGTAAGGCAATACAAATCCAGCCCAAAGGCACAGAGCTAACAATTTTTGAAGGTACATTGTGTAAATCTGTATAATTCGAGCCGAGGTCCACAGTCGCTCTCTGATGGTCTATAAAACGTTTCACTTTATGATACTGAAGTCTTTCATTAAATTTTATTGCACTATGTTACTACATTATCTTAGTTTTTGCTTATTTTAGTTAAGTTAAACTAGTCTTACTCTGAGCGACTTTTAATTTTTAACTTCACCACACACTAAGTATTTCTCCTGTATCGTGGGTGCGTTTACAAACATAGAAACTCACGTACACAAACACCCAGATCAGGAACAACTACTTGCAGATCATGATCATTGAACCCGCGACACGCTGCGCAGCAGTCATCGCTCAGACACTGCGCCAACAAAAATTAGTGAGGCTTTTCAACTTTTTAACCCTTTCTCAAAGTTGGTTACTAAGCTGGAACGTTCCAACCAAATGGGTTCGAACTACGACCAACCACGCGTGAGCCAAGCAAGCAAAACTAGAGTTACCATGAAAGTGGCTGGTGTGCGCTACACCCAAGTACCTAGTTAGTTAGACTATGTTACTACTTAGTATTTCAGGCCATGTTACAATAAGGGCTTTTTATGTTGAGTGTGCAATATATTTTTATGAATACTTAAATAGTTTTTTGGGTATTTGATTAAAATAATATGCATGCCGAATATAAATCATATTTTTGAGATTAACATTTCAATCCATATATCTAGTCTACAAATAATATTTTATGCAAAAATGATTGCTCCATTTATTTACTTTATTCAAGTCCATTTACGCTGAAATTCATCTCATAACATGTTTTACATTTTTCGACATCCATTTTGCTTTTAAAGCCGTAAATCATTAGTGTATTTTTTATGTTTATAAACCATATAAACTGAACAAAATAAATTCTTGCGCTTCACTAAAACAATTTCGCTCAATTGAACGGGAGAACATTTTTTTCGCGCCAGCCATACTTCAAAGTCGGAGAAAGGAGGTAATATAAATAAAATACGCCAACAAAAACATGCCAGAAACGGGCAAAAATCATAAATATTTTACGTGGAAGTTATTTCTCTGGAGACAGTTTCGGGACATCGTGGTCATTAGAAAAGTTTTAGTGGCCATTACTGGCTGTTTTATATTACCGTCGAGCACAACTCGTGAGGGTTTAGTTGGGGCCCCAGGATTGCTCCTCCGTACGGCCCCTAGTTTGTTGCTCCAGTAGCTTTGGGTCCCTAATTTGATTGTTCTATGTTTTTGCGTTTTCTATGACTGGCGAAATTGTCTGCCTTGCTTTTGGTCTCTTGTTATTTTGGTCTTAAATGTAATTGGGTTATGGAACTGGCATGAGAGACGCCACGGCGTCCTTACTTTCTGCTTGGCGCAAGTTCGGGAGGTTTCTGTGCTACAAGCAACAGTGTACGCCCGTTTATCACACCAGAAAGACACATTGGACGATACGGTGGAGTGTCATAGTGGTTGTAGCCCTGGAATGCAAAGGACAATTGAAGCAACAAGTTTTTGTCTATCCGGAGTGAAAGGAATCATTTCATTTCATTCATTTGATAATTTTCCGTCACAAAAAGTCGCAACATTATATTTCGAGCATACTCAGCTAATTTCTTAACCCTGCAGCTCCACGATACAAAAGCTATAGAAATACTTGCCTAAATGCAAGCCTTACCTTTAAGGCGAAGAAAACGAGACGCCTTTAAATAAGCTTTTCTCAAACACCTAAGAATAGGTTTTAATTAGGCTAAACGTTTTCCTAGACCAGTAATAATTATTCCAGTCCGCTGGTACTAAGGTATTAAGGTTTTCTCGGGCATACTCTCTCAGAATAGAATGCTTTTAACCTATCAGAAGTAATTGAGTGGGATAGATTTAGCCTCGGGTTTGTGTTTCAGAAATGTGTGGGTACTTTTAAAGGCGATCTTGGTTTTGTGTTAGGGATAAATATTGGATAAAGTATTATTACATGGAGAGAAATTCTTGTGTTGATAAGAAATGTTTGCATTCTAATTTTGGTTTCAATTCGTCAAAGCTATCTTTAATTGGTTGATACATTTTTTTATCAATATTTGATAGTGATTGTAACAGACATGGACTTGTAACTAGATTTGTTTCCACAAATACGACAGCATCATTTAGAATATTAAAAAAATACGATGGGTTCGCTTATACCACTATATCGCCTCATAGTTAGCAATGATGTGATCGATTGTGAAGCACGATTTCTTAGAAGTTAGTCACATATGAATTGTGTAATCATGTCAGTCGGCAGATAGTCGATTGTTATTTGCAGTATGTAGAGGCTCACAAGTATGTAGACTGGCGCAGTGGCTGAGCGATCGACTGCTGCGCAGGATGTCGCGGGTTCGATCCCCGCACGTAACAAATATTTGTATGATCTACAACTAGTTGTGTATTGAGTTTTCTATGTTTGTAAACGCACCCCCGATACGGGAAGGAATTCCTAGTGTGGGGTAACGTTTATAAGAAGAAAAAAAAAATTAAATCATATTAAACCTACAATTTATTTATTTATTTATTTATTTATTTATGCACACAGAACACATAGGCACAAGAAATAACATACAGATAAAAGAGTACAAAGGCACTGCTTATTTCAATAAGAAATTTCTTCCAGCAGACCAGCGACAGAAGAGAGATAGACATCAAAACGTAGACACAGTGTACAAAGAATAAATAAAATATAAACATACATACTATTAAAATAAACATATAAAATGTATGTATAAAATATATATGTTTTAAAATGAACCTAATATATAAATATAATATACTAAATTATAGAGGAAAGGTAATAATCCTTGACTTGTTTTTTAAAAACAGAGACAGTTTTAGAATCAAGTATTTTAGGTGGAAGTGAGTTCCACAAACGTACTGCATGAACGGAGAAGGAGTTGGAAGTATATTTGATGATTGCCAGAACGGCTTTCGAAAAAACCGTTCCACCACCCTGGCAGTCTACAAATATATCCAAGAAGCCCTTAATATTATTAATAACAAAAAATACGCGATAGGAATATTCCTAGACATGACTAAAGCCTACGACAAAGTACAAAGTACAATTTGGGATATTGCTAAACAAATTGTATGGTATAGGTGTACGCGGGAAAGCCCACGAATGGCTAACATCTTACTTAAAGAACAGGAAACAATTAGTCGAAATAGAATACTTTAACTATAAAACTAATGAAATTGAAAAAATCCAATCACAAAGTAAAGCAATAAACGCCTCAATTCCCCAAGGAAGCGTCATAGGATGCCTCTTATTTTTATTGTATATAAATGACCTACCTAAAACCATAAAAGAGCCATGCGTTTTATTTGCGGACGACATATCAATATTAGTCTCATGTCAAAATTGTACAAATATAGAGGAAACTCTCAATTCCATTCTCACCAAAACATGCAACTGGATGAAAGAACATAACCTCGAGATAAATTACTCCAAAACCAAATTAGTAACTTTCCACCCTTACCAAAAAACACCTTTGACTTTAAATTTCTCTTTTAACAACTCAAATTTAGAAACCGTTAATGAATTTACCCTTCTCGGACTTGTTATAGACAAACATATAAACTGGAATTCACACATACAGAAAACTCACTCCAAAATTTCTAAATTCTCTTATGCCCTTCGTGAAATAAAAAAGACCACCAACTTACAAACAGCTCTCACCACCTATTATGCTTATGCCTATGCATGGCTTATCTATGGGGTCACCCTTTGGGGAAACAGCACAAATGCACAAACACTCTTCACCTTGCAGAAGAAACTAATTAGAATTCTAGTAAATGTTGAGCAAACCGATAGTTGCAAACCTTTTTTCCAAAAATATAATATTTTAACCCTTCCCTGTATATATATATTAGAAACTTGCAAATTTGTCCGAAAGCATCAAGAATTTTATTCAAAACGCGAAGACATTCAATCACGCTATCTACTCAGACACGGATCTAGACTAAACTTACCAAGTTCTCGCTTAAAAATGCACTCAACAAGCCCGTACGTAATGTCTATTAAATTATATAATAAACTACCCGATCTAATAAAAAAAGAAGAAAAAACAAACTTATTCATAAAAAAACTCAGACAATTTTTGATAGAAAAAAGCTATTACTCGGTAAATGAATACCTAAACGATCGACGTATAAAATCGTAAAAACTATAAATCTCGTGACTGTAAATATATATTTTTTATTTCTGCATTATTAATTAAAATTTCAAATACATTCCATATAAAATGCCAATATTAAATATGACATACAATTATTAATTATTTATTTATTTATTAAATACCTAGTAACTAAAGGCCATATTACATTTATTTTATTTTTAATAATAATTTAACATTATCAATGATTATGCTTCCTCTCTCCTAATTCACTTGTTTTTGCTGTGCCCGACAGGGTCCATGTCATGATCTACTTTTAAGTTTACCATCTAAGACAACATGTGGAATGCAAATAAAGTATTGAGTATTGAGTATTGAGTATTGAAAAAAAGTCAGTTTTATGGGATGGGAAATTGAGGTGATGCTTAAGGTGGGATCTGCACAGAGCATCAGAAGGACGGGTAAACGAAAAACGCTCGCGTAGGTAGGCAGGATAAGCAGGGTTATGAAGGATATTGAAGAGGAGACATAATATTCGAGTGTTCCTGCGAAGACGAATAGGAAGCCACTTGAGTTCCTTTCGGAACTGAGAAACATGGTCGTACTTTCTTAGCCCGAAAACAAAACGAATGCAAAGGTTTTGCAAGCGCTCAAGCTTGTTCAAGAGCTCCTCAGTGGCATCCAGATAGCAGGCATCAGCGTAATCAATGATTGGCTGAATCAGAGTCTGAGCTAGGTATATCTTAGTTTTAAAAGGCAAGAAAGTCTGTAAAGATTTAAGGTTGTGGAAAGAGAAATGCACCTTACGACTAACCTCACTCACCTGAGCCTGCCAAGAAAGATTGCTGTCAATGATGACTCCAAGGTTCCTAGCGACATCAGAATATGTAATAACCGTGCCGCCAAGGGATAGTGGTGTCAATGAAGAAATGTCAAGTGCTGTACGAAAGTATCTACTACCTATGATCATAACCTGGGACTTAGAAGGGTTGATCAGTAAGCCAAAAGACTTAGCCCATTCATTGATACTTTCCAGGTCACGATTCATGGCATTGACAGCTAAATCCGCATCAGCCAGTAGAAAATGTCGATAAAGCTGCAAATCGTCTGCGTAGAGATGGAAGTTAGACTCAATAACCTTAGTAACAGTGTTAATGAAGATAGAGAAAAGGAGAGGAGAGAGAACGCCACCCTGAGGGACACCAGCAGTGAGATCACAACAATCAGAAAAGATCTCTTCTTGGCGGATACACTGAGAGCGACCTCGAAGATATGAGTCCAACCAGGATAACACAGAGGAAGAAAAGTTAAAAGACTGAAGGATCCCAAGAAGTATGTCGAAATCCACTGAGTTGAACGCACAACTAAAGTCAAGTAAAACTAACAAAGTGAGAAATTTGTTGTCCATAGCCCAGCGGATATCATCAGTGACCTTCAGGAGTGCAGTGACCGTACTATGTCCAGCACGGAAACCGGATTGGAAAGGGGAAATAAAAGCGTTAGATGAGAGAAATGCGGAAATTTGGCCATGGACAATGTGTTCAAGAACTTTAGAAAGGAAAGGAAGAATGGAGATGGGTCGGAAGTGGGATAAGGAAGATGGATTGTTAATTTTAGGAAGCGGTATTATATGAGCCTGTTTCCAGGCTGTTGGAAACATGTTAGAGTATAAGGAAAAATTAAAAATGTGGGTAAGAATGGGGAGTAATTGATAAATAATAGGTATTATCATTCTTGAACACAAATTGTCATGACCCACAGCAGAAGATGAAATAGAGAGAAGAGATTTTTTGACAGTGTCTTCAGAGACTGGGTTGAAATTGAAAAAAGGACAAGTTGGTAGAGGCAAGTTAGAGAGCTCATGCAAGGTTGAAGCTTTAACATTAGGGTCCAGTGTCACAGGTGGAAGAGAAAAATGCCTGTTAAGAGCGGACAAGTCCACATCTTTACAAGCGTTCGTGGGAGATTTGCCAATACCAACTGATTTCAGGAATTTCCAGACATCTGAGAAATTACGATCAATGAGAGATTCATGGAAATAGCGTCTCCTTGCATCACGACACAGACGATTGCAGTGGTTTCGTAAAGCTTTGAAATGAGTGAGGTTATGTTCCGTAGGTCTACGTTTGTACCTACTCTTCGCTTTATGCTTATGAGCAATTGCATCCTTGATGTCAGTCGTCATCCAAGGCGCAGGATTATGCTTGATTTTAATTCGCCGGCGAGGAGCATGTACATCGTACAGAGTCAATACCTTGTCATTGAAGCAATTCACCTTATCATCAATAGTATCGCTTTCGAAAACAGGTGACCAATCGATATCACCAGCATCGCGTTTTAAAGCCTCCAGATCCATGCTGTTAAAACTACGTAGAACGCAGAAACGAGGTTTACGCTTAGGAGGTCGTATACGATAGGAAAGATAGACGAGATCGTGATACGAAAAGGTTGCAGTGAGCTGCCCAAACTCAGCAACATTTTGAGGCGAAGAAACAATCATTAGGTCAAGAAGAGAAGGGGTGCAATTTGGGAAGTTATGGGTCGCAGAAAGAGGTAAAATTTCAAGATTAAAGGAGGATAAAAGTGATCGGAGTTTAAGTGAACGGGAATCGTTTTTAATTAAACATGTATTAAAATCGCCCATTATAATAACATGTTCGTACGATGGGCAGAGACTATTAAGTGAAGACTCTAAGGAGTCAAAATAGTTTATGTGAAGGTTTGGAGAGTAGTAAACAGCATGCAATACTTTGGAATGGTTTAAGGTGATCTCAAGAAACAATGATTCAGCCGATCCAGAATATAGCGATGGAGATGAATATACAAGTTTGTAGGGTATATCGGCGCGTAAATAAATGCCAACACCACCACCACCTTTGCCAATTCTGTCATTTCTGACCAGAACAAAGCCAGGAAGTGCGTAGTGCGTAGAAGGGAGGGAGGGCTTAAGAAATGTCTCTGATATTAAGAGTGCATCGAGATGTACACTACTAAAGGATGCCAGTAGATCGGAATAATGGCCAGGAACACTCTGAGCATTAATGTGGGCTATTTGGAGATTTTTAGGATTATTGGAAAAAAGAGAGGAAATGTTGTCGTGCAAAGTATGAATGGGCGGCTCACTGTCCACACTAATAAAGCTGCAGGTTGAAGAAGAGCAAGAGAAAAAACTGTCGTCTAAGTCAATTGGGATATTCATAAATAAGTAATATATATAACTATAAAAAAATAAATTAAAATACAATACCAACAAAAAACTACAATTAATATACGGCTGATTGCTTTCAAAGGCAACCACCCTAACTCACTAGTGTGCTAGGATAAATTATACTAACACATAACACAACAAAAAAAAAATAGTTATAACACACAAAACTATAAAACAAGTTCACAAAAACAAAAATCAACTGGTATGCACAAAAAAGCAAAGCAAACCACCAGTGAAATGGAACGCAATTCCATGAGATATAATAGCTTGACATTTGACATTGTTGACAGTGACATTGACTTTAATACAAAATTTGTAAAACAACAGAAATAAACATACCGACACGAATTATTAAAAAAAAAAGAAAAAGAATTAAAACTACTGGACTAAAGTTACTGTGAAGGTGAACTAAAGGGCATAAAACGTTCCAGATACCGACAGTGGTTAAAAGTGAACAAAAATAATAGCTAACGTGCAATACAAGACACTTTGGCAAACAGACAATGCAAAACAAACACTAATTACGTCGACGCGCCCTCCTTTGGCCTCTTGATGGTGTAGCGGAAATTTCGGTTGGGCTTTTAGGTGAAGAAAGTAACTGTACCCGCTCAGCATCACCGGAGTCCCCAGGCACCTTGGGGTACCGCGAAACTAGCGCTCGAAGTTCACCAGGAGTTTCGATTTTGTGGCGCTTACCGTCGGATGAGATGATCGCTATCTTGCCCTCCACAGACCAGCAGCTCGGCACTCCAAAATGCTTGCGTGCATCCATGAAAGTACGGTGTCTAGTGAGCGTCAGGAACTCTGAGATAGTGATGCCAGTACCTTTCAATGTCTTTTTGTTCTCCCAAATTAAGTGACGGTGCTCGGTGGTGTAGAGTCTCACTAGGATTGGTCTGGGTTTGCCCTGCGATGATCCCAATCTATGACAGACATGAAGACTTTCCTTCTTTACCTCGCACAGACTCATTTGGCTGGTTAGCACTTTGTGAACCACATCACTCAATTTTTCATTGGGTTGTTCAGCAATCCCATGAAATAATAAAACCTTTCTTCTCATCAAAGTTTCATGTCTATCATAGCCAAGTGAAAGCAACTCAATCTGTGATCTAAACTGAGTGAGTGCTCGCCACACAAAACTTTTAAAATCTACGAACTCACGTGTTAGTGCTGTGATGTCCGAAGTGATCTCTGGTCCTGAGGATACATTCTTAAGCCTGTTCTCATACTCAGCCATTCTTGAATTAAACAGCTGCTCCAGATCCTCCAAGCTTGCTGCCATCTTAGTGTCCATATTGGGGTTGATTTTGAATAGTTGTTATAATAGAAGAAAGATGAATGAAGAGTGGTATAGATTTGAAAATACTATATAGTGAGTATTGGGTGGTTATAAACAATAAATGATAATTAAATCATTAAAAATTAAATTAGAATTATTTTAAATCTATTTTAATTTAAGAGTAACCAATTCTATGTGTCAACACTGTGTCTACCCACATGTTTGTGGGTTGACACAGTGTTAATAATATTCTCAACGCAGTTGGTTTTTTGCTAGGACCTTATCATAGAGGTGGAATATAATGGGTAGTTAATCTGTTCATCATCACTTACTTACCTTAGCCATTGTGATGATCAATGGCAGATGACATTGAATATTTGGTTCTGGAGTCTCCTGGTTTGTTTACTTATTTGTGACAATTAACACATTATTCCCATTATTCATAATTTCCACATGTATTTCATTTCAACGACACTCGTTAACTCGGTATAACCAAACAACTAAACAGTCGAAAATATTAGGACTACTTACATTAATAAAGCCTCTTACTGTTTTAAAATGTTTTACAATCTTGTACTGTCGCCAGTCGGACACAAAATCGGACTAAAATCAAATCCGACCATGCTAGTATACCTTCTGTGTCTCTCGCCTAATCCGACACGTGGACACCTAGGGATTTAAAAAGGCCATTTTAATAGAATTACAGTTTGAATTGCGATAAAATTATTCAATAACTCTATGTCTATCTGACCTGTACCCACTTAATACTGAGCCCCTGAAGCCTTTGTCAAACTGACAGGCGATAGCGAACCGGACCGAGTCCGAAGCGATAACGAACCGATACGAGACGTCAAACTGGGTGCAGCGAACCAAGGCGTGACAGTTGTATTAGCTGATTTTTTATGAACGACGTCCAATAGAGCAAACACGCCTTCGCCACGTCTTCGCATCGGTTCGGTCATGCTATCGGATCGCTTTCGCTTTTCTATGTGAGTGAAACAATTCCATACATTACAAATAAGAACGCCTCGCTTCGTATTCGCCACGCTTGTCTGTTTGACAAAGGCTTTATAGTATTAAAAGCATTTAGTTTTTGTTCTATTTTTTTTGATCAGTTTTAAGAATATTTGGAACAATGAATATAATTTTCTTATTTTTTCTCTCACTTCGTTGATAGTCATTTTTTATGGGACTAGTGCTACGTGTGTGATTAATACTACTGCAATACAGCCTTTTGTCATATCTACTAAATAAAATAAAAACATTGAAATCAGTTGAGCTATTTCGAGGGAGTGCAACGTCAAACACGGTGACACGAGCTTTTTCCTTTTTAAAATATTAATCTATTCTATTGATTGCATCCAAATAGAATATTTCATATAACGAATATTATCGCAATTCATATTTGGATTCTGACAAAGTGGACCTTTTAAGACCCCCTGAGTGCATTTAGATAAATCGAATCTTTGAGTCCCCGTTTCCGCTTTAATTTCTAATTACGGAGTGCAAGAGGAAATTCTACATAAATGGGGTTCTCGGATTTGGGGTTAGAGGACGAATCTAGGTTAGTGGGTTTTACTTTGTGAACGGTTTTGTGAAGTACTTGAGAGGCAGATATTTAAAATGTTCTTGTGTTCTGGTTGTTTTAATATGAATTTTTGGACGTGGCCAAGATGTTTCAATGATTTTAAAAGTCATTAGGGTTCGGTGGTTTTTTTTTTTGTATCGCTGTAAAATCATTAAATGATGGGACGGAAGGGACTGTCAGATTTGTCGGAACTAAAATCCACGGTGATCTTTCAATAGCGCGTTACGTTCCTGGGTCACGGTAACCTGGTGAGACAGTATCGCGACCCCGGCAGACTTTGGGCCTCTAAGAAAAATGAACGAAGGCGAATCGAAGATTTGATCCCAGGACCCAGCGCTTATAAGCCGCCCGGAAACTGATACGACTGGCTGCTTCGCTGTTGCTGCGCTGTAAGCTACAGCGTTGTGTTTTGCAGGTTCAAGGTTTTGGGTCTTAGTGTTTTGGGTGAGTTTAAAAAAAAAAACTTGTTAATCAATTTTCCCACCATAAAAATGAAATTTTTAGACCAATTTTTGGGCTATCTGACTATTATTCTATTATTTATTTACGTATGAGATTTATTTTCAAGTAGTTCGAGTAAATATTATTTGTAAAACTTTAAAATAGCTACGTAAGTATAATCCTTGACTGAAATATCAAAATATAAGGTTGTATTTAGAATTAGCTATTTATATAATTCTATAATTCGAACTCAAATCCTCGATACAAAATCACAACCTTCAATTACCAAACTGGTACGTAAACAAATCGGTTCGATAGCTACGATATAAATAAACGATTTCGCAACTATACTACGAAACTGATTTCGGCAAATAATTTCCGTCAATTCGTGACCGTTCGCAGATGTTCGGGTTTCCTCGGACTCCTGAGTATCTCGGGGTTGGCTACTACCACAGAGATCTGACCTCGTTTTTGAAATAGACGCTCTGTAGGGACATATTAATATTAGGCGCTATATGGGACGTGTTAGTCACTGTAATTATTATTTGCTGATGTTGATTTCAAAACTTTGTATGGAAGGGGTTTTATTTAACTATTATAATGTATGGGTGTCGATTGTGTTTATATTAATTAGTTTTTGATCTGAAACAGGCGATCAGTTTTTGCTTCAGAAATTATCGATTAAAAAAACAAAGATCTTTCTCATTATAAGTTAAAAGTTCTTTTTTTTTCAGCAAACATCGGTTCTAAAACATCGTTAAAATTCGTAAAATTGATTACTCAATATTTAAAAAAAAAATAAACAAAACAAAACCAAAATAAAAACAGCGAATAAATCTCAACTATTTAATTACAATACAATTGAAAGAAGAAAGGCACAAAAA
This sequence comes from Agrotis puta, assembly GCA_943136025.2. NCBI lineage: Eukaryota > Metazoa > Arthropoda > Insecta > Lepidoptera > Noctuidae > Agrotis > Agrotis puta. The sequence goes on along the minus strand of OW964176.2, from coordinate 3,052,220 downwards.
ACGAAAAATTTAAATCAGAGTTTTACAATTAACGTCGATATAAATCTCGTCATTGACGGGTTTTCGAGTGTTATCAATTATAAGAGTCGATCAGCCGAGCTTCCACTAAGGCTCTATTCACACTTACGACAGCGAAGCGACAACCTCATTGACACGACAATCCCACAACGTGGACGGGCGCAAATTAAGTTGTGCTGTGAATAAATATTTTTATTCATACGGACCGCATGTTGTCGCAATAATTGATCGCGTGGGATACTGACCGCATCGCAACCAAATCACACGATGTCGCATCAACGTCGTTGATTCGTGAGTGCGGTAAATAAAAAGCAACCACAACACAACTGCACACAAAGCTGCAGAGACTATGCACATAAAACCACCGCATTTTGTCGCAGCGATGTTGTTGCTTAGTCGTACGTTTGAACGAACGCTTACTTCTACTCATCGTCGTCAGGAATTTTCAATTTAAAACAAAGGTCTGTATTGGAAAGTAATTCGTAAGTATTTGATTCTTAAGAAGTCGTTGAAAGCCTTTTTCTATTGTTAAGAGGAATTGCGATACGGGATGGGTATCGACTATTTCGATTTAAAAATAGGGTTTTTATTGAAAAGGGATTATTCAGAATTGTCAAGTGTTTAGTATTTGAGTATGGATGTGTTGATTTATTTAAAAGTCTTCAGTAAATACTAGAGGTAGGTTGCCTGGCCGAATAGTCGCTGACTTTTCACCGATTAGGATTACTAATATGGCCGACGAGTCGACGAATACACGACATAATTTTTTGTAAAAAATATCCACTAGAATTGTAAGTACACTGGTAAGTACTCAATGTTTACATTATTAACATACAATTTATACAGTGAACATTTTTTAATTTTTTTTTCATTGATCGTATGAACGAACCTGAAAATAGCATCGTAAGTTGTAAAATATCAATAATTTTATATAAAAACTTCTGATTTGCCTGTTTATCTTCAAAAACATTTCCATTTCTTAACAATACTTCATAATACCCAATCACTTTTGCAAACAATCAATAGGATCCACAAATCACGCTTCATAGCCGGATCCATTGCAATTGAAGTGGATCCCATTCACTATTCAGATCAGTTCGAGACTCAGGTAGAAATGTATCATTTCACTATTACTGGCTGCTATTTATTCATCTAGACTGTGGAGCGATCTATCAAAGGATGGGACGGAGGTGGATGCCATAAAAGATAAAAGAAAAGAGGGATTACTCTCCGTTCTGGGTCATTACGGATTGAGGTGATTAGACAATGTAGGTATTCCATTGGTGAATTTAATTACAGTTTTTTAGTGGCACTTGACCACGGCTATGTAATACGATGATCAATACTCAATAGTACGAACATAGCAATTTGAAATGAAAATGCTTTTCTGTTTCAAAGGTGTTAGATCGTGATTTTTTACTTATTAGTAATTTTTTACGCAAGCACAAGTTTTTTAAGGTGTACGGTCTGCTTAAAGATTTTTGGGGTTTAAAACCTTAACACTCCTAAGTATCTAGATTTAATAAGAGTAACCTTTGACAGCTCTAAAACGTCCTGAATTGTTATTCAGAATATAACTTGAAAATTATAAAAATAATGTAAAAGAAAATGAAAATGAATCTAACCTTTTGCGAATCGAGGCTTGTAAGTCAAACATCGCTTGGCTTGCAAATAGTGTCCGAAATCTCAGTGACTTAATAATCTCATATTGAATCAATCAGACTAAGTTTTTTTTTAATATTTAATTTTACCTTCATAAAAAAAAACGACGGGTTGCACTCTGGGAGTGCCGGCAGAAGTGAAAACTTCAATAGTAATAAACACACACGAACATTCGCGCAAGCACCCTGCGCCGTCTTACGAATTTTCGATCAGGTCACGTGTCCTGACGCGAGTTTAAAATTTTTTACCCATTCCAAAAAAGTGCACAAAGCCGCTAAAGAAGTTTTCACTTCAAAAAAATAATAATACACTTTTATGTAGTTAATCTAACTAGAAGCGAACATCTACCTATTTAATCTAACTAAAAGCAATTTATCGAAGCAAACGTAATTTCTCACTAAGTTTGTCCTTAGTTGAGAATTTGTTGAAAACGGTCCTCTGTTTTCGCCTTGTTGGTCGTTATCTCTGCACTTGTGTCGGATGCAGCGACGCTTGACCGCTTGCATTTGTGACACTCCATCGGTTCATGCCGTCCTGGTACACGTAGTGTCTAACGGCTGAACTTTGATAACAATTGATCGTGTTGAACCCATCTAATGAAAGCTTAGCAAGATGAACTGCTGGATTATTTATTGAAGTAGCCAACTTGTTATGACGACAAAATGATCCTATTGTTTTACATTCGCGGGCATGCGGGCGGCGAGTAATGGGCGACTCGCTGTCCGACGCGCCGTCGACCCGGGCATGGTCCATACCATGCCCGGGTCGACGGCGCGTTGTGTTCCACGCGCGCCTCAAGGAGTGTCAGCATAGTGACGGGGGGGCCCCCTGTAGAGGGCCAAAGCCTGCCGGGGTCGCAGGACTCACTAATTACCGTGACCCCGGTACGTAAAGGGCTATTGAAGGACACCGTGGATTTAAGTCAGTATGAGTCTGACAGTCCCTCCCGCTCTGCCTTGGGTACGAGGACTCATTGATGATATTACCACGATAAAAAAAAAGTTTTACATTGAGAAAGAAGTACATAGGACGCCTTTTATTAAATAAAAGACAAAACAACGTTTATTTGTTAATAATGTTTGGTGAATACTAATCCTTGGCCTCCTGGCGAATGTCAGCGACCTTAGTTTGACCGCTTGCATTTGTGACAGTCCATCGGGTCATGTACATGTTGTGTAGGACGTAGGTTGTATTGGTTGAACAATGATAATATTAATTGTGTTGCCTGGCTAACTAAGCAATATAAAACTGTAGGAGAAATACTGAAGTTGCAAACTTGTTAACGACTTTATGACTATATTGTATAGGTATAATTATGTTTTTTTATATCAATATTTTATGTTTATATTGTTACGAGCTGGGTAAGGGATAAATTAATTAATACTGATTAAAACCAAATAATTTTTATTGACACACAAATCACTAATTATAACAATCACTAAAACAAAGGTCACTTCGAGATTTTCACTTCGCGTTCACTTTCGAGTCGGCTCGATCGTAGTCAAAACCAGACTGACTGCCGGCCCTATCAGCGCCCTATTTATATCCCGGCCAGACACACTGGATGTTAAGAGAAGATGGAACGCTCTGGAAAACATCCATGGACTTCTACTCAGTCCCATAATTTCTAGAAACTTCCGGTCAATCAATCTTCCAAACAATCTTCAGTAGAATTGTTGAGAACCTTATAGCTTGGTCTCGCAATTCGATCGATGTAACAATGTCTTTGAACTAATGATGGATGCAACGACGGTTGATCGCTTTCATTTGTGACTCTTCATCGGTTCATACTGCTCTATTACGTAATTGCGTGGTGTATGATTAAACTTTGATAAGATTAATCAAGATATTAAAGACTAAGCTTAATGAACCTCTTGTAAGTAAGTGTAACACTTGATACTTTTCGGATCAAGATTAATCTTGAGCTTGGTTTTATACTACTATTAGTTCGGGCCTGGGAAGTTTTGCATTCGGTTGATTTTTTTTTTCTCTATCTCGTTCTGTCCCACTGTTGAGCAAGGGTCTTCCCACAAGTTATTCCAAGTGATTTTGTCTCGGCGTCGCACGTCGCAAGACGATCTCCGGCCACCGTAGGCGCGGGCATGCGGGCAGCGAGTAATGGGCGACTCGCTGTCCGACCATGGACCATGCCCGGGTCGACGGCGCCTTGTGTTCCACGCGCGCCTCAAAGAGTGTCAGCATAGTGACGGGGCCTGTAGAGGGCCAAAGCCTGCCGGGATCGCGGGACCAAGGGATTACCGTGACCCCGGTACTTAAAGGGCTATTGAAGGACACCGTGGATTTTAGTCAGTCAAGTCTGATAGTCCCTCCCGCCCTGCCCTGGGTGGGAGGACTTATTTGATGATTTTACCACGATAAAAAAAAGAAGTGATTTTGTCTCACTCCACCTTGAAATACCAACGTAAAATAACTTGCAGCTCCCTGGTCCAGTACTTTGACATGAATTTAACTATTAAATTCCTCAGCAATTCCACTCAGGAGCAATACTGGATGAAACTACATGTAAATGCTTTCCTTATCTGTGTTGTAGGATACTTTGAAAGTCATCTTTCATCAAAAAGTCTATCACTTTTACAGAGTGAATGGATTGTCAAAAATTTCTTTCAAGTTTTTTGAAAATGCTACACCCGATTTTCAAATATATTATAGAAAATCGTTCAGGAAAATACGAAATCCAAGTCCGATAAATCCAAGTTGCGTTCTAAGTGCTAGTACAAACATATATTGATTCTGTATAACGATTATGTCGGTAAATTGGGCAACCATTCTGGAAATTTTAGAAACTAACTTGTCACTTGCAAATATCCTAGACATTTTACAATTTACCAATTCCTTAGTTCTCCTGCGACACATATAACATCATAGTGAGGTTGCAAGACAGTGAGACAGTCTGCCTCGTTGATTACTCCGAGCGTCGTGTACTGACCGCATAACAAGATGACTTGCTTTGTGTCTGCAACTGATCACTAATTAGATATTGCAATAGTAACGAAACCGCAAGTTCTGTAATTATCCCACGGGATTTTTTTACCGGGAGTAACGAACCCGACTATCTCGGTATCTTCCATCAAAATCGTTTATTTTTTGTGAAACTTTGGTATTTACAATAGTAGTGAGATCTTCTTTTAGACTAAGACAGTTACACTAACTTGCACGGGATTCAGTGTTAGAATCTCTAATAATAAATAAATAGAAAAGTTGGTGTTATGTTAGGTACAGCTCTGCTTCTCTTTCAAGATAACGATCTATGAATTTATCTTTTAAAATCATGGTTGATACTGAAGCTGGGCTCATTTTACTATCATCATTCCATTTTTTTTTGAATCCGCGCAGCATATTTTATCTTCTTCCATACTTGTGTATAACTCATCATCTCAGCAATAATTACTAACGATATCATATTTTACATAATCCATCCATCAGTGCCGGGGTCGCGGGATTCACGAATTATCGTGACCCCGGTACGTAAAGGGCTATTGAAGGACACCGTGGATTTTAGTCAGTACGAGTCTGACAGTCCCTCCCGCTCTGCCCTGGGTAGGAGGACTCATGTGATGATCCATCAGTGCCATTTTTATGGGATGAAAATATCTTCAACAGAATCCATCCGCCCCAGGTGGCGCAATACGGGTTGTTAGACACTTAATGACAAAAAATTCCGCGGCAAAAGTTTAAAGTTCCACTTTTTAGAAAATCCCGCAACCCCGGCATTTGGCCCCGTTAGTGCGCTGACAGCTCCTTGACGAAAGGTTTTCATACAGACCTGATTAAGAATTAATATTCAATTCGTGGTTCTTATGCGAGTTTCCAAGTAGTTATGTATGCATTACCTATTAATAATTCTCCAAAAGAATTTACTTTCATGCCATAAAATTCCCACAGCTACAAACTTCACCCGAAAATCTCCAAACAGTCCTTCAATAAAATACCTTGAAACTTTGGCCCAAAAAGCAGCACTTTCAACAGAGAAAAGTAAACCAACAGTCGAAAGAAACCCAAAGTTGGTGTCTGCATTACGCGTGTTATGTAAATCGTGGTAAGTTAGTGAGAGTTTCTTCTGAGGAACTCGTTGAAAGCATCGGTGAACTGGGCTTCTTAAAAATTCAGAACGCTAAGAGTGATACCCTCTGTAGTGTTTGAGGAGGAATGTTTGGATGTGGCATATATTTAACAATAAGTTTTATTGCATTATTTAGAAACATAAACTGTTTTTTCATTTTCGTTTTTTCCAGACTAGATGGGTAAACATTTTGCCAGTTTAGTCAAAAACTCATATGAAAAGTTAGTATAATAATGCAATTTTTTCATCGATTTAGACTGATTTATTTACTACCAACTTCTTTTTAATAATGTATGGAGTATATCTGAAATAAATTATTAAATTCATTTTATGTACTGTCACAGACATTTGATGTATCCATTAGAAAATTGTATTATTTCTCGTGAGTGATATTTTACCTTTAATCAGCGATAACCATGATGATATGCATATACTACTGAGGCTTCTCACCTATTGAATTTCGACAAAGAAATATGAAACGTTATGATTTCGTTTCTTGTCTAGGTCGTTAGAAAACATAAAGAAAATCAAGTCACTTGCATAGCACATCCAACAACCACAGCCCTATTCTGGCTTCACAACTTGAACTCACGTTCACTTTATCACGTGGAAACTTTTCACTTTCCACACGCGATTGACGCACACAGATAGATGGATACTCACTCAGCACTCGAGCTATCTCAACTCGCCAACTAAGATTCGAGAGACGTTTACAGAATAAGTATGTTTTTAAAATTTCGATGCCAATGTTACATCTTTTTAATGTTTTATTTGAAGTGAATGGAATCTGTTTAATTTGTGCAATGACTTGAGCATTCTAGAAGTATTTGTCATTGCGTAGTAACAAAAAAAATTAGAGGTACTGATTGACATGGCTTTGGATGTCTACAGTACTATTGTGGTAGATACCAAAGACCAAAGGCGCGAGCTGGACTTAAATCTATGTTCATCTAGAATTAGAACTCCAGACGCTATACTAACTTGGCTACCGCTGCTCTGATCATCAAGGTTAAATATTTAATTCCATGAACAAACTTCTTGCTATGACTTTGCAGTACATTTTGTCTATATTTGTTGTCTATCTCACTTCTGTCGTTGGTCTGCTGAAAGAGATTTTTTAAGAATATGATTATGAAATGAAATAAGCAGTACCTTTGTGATCTGTATGTTGTTACTTATACCTATGTGTTCTTCTTCATAAATAAATATTTAAAACAACAGCAAATACTAACTGTAACATCTTGTCTTGTTGATAAGCAACAGCAGCATAGAACTGTATCTCACAATTAGTGGACCTTGGGGTGTAATGTACTAACATTACAACTTTCATTGTTTTATCAACGTTAACAAAGGGAACATTTGCACCGACTTAGAACTTCGACCTTTTATTTTTTAGATGAGATTGTTCTTTGTGAAGTTTTAAAAGAATGTAATGTCTCTTGTGTTGTTGGGATTATGTGTTTGAAATATAAATTTGATAGCAGTGTTATTTTTTTTAATACAAATGAAAAATAACAACATTCTGCTGTGAGAACATTCGACGAAAAATCCACCCTGTTTCTTCAGTCGCCCTTTACGTTACAGGGTCACTGTAACCTTTTTTTTTTTTTTTTTTGCGTGGTAAAATCATCAAATGAGTCCTCCCACCCAGGGCAGGGCGGGAGGGACTGTCAGACTTGTACTGACTAAAATCCACGGTGTCCTTCACGAGCCCTTTACGTACCGGGGTTACGGTGATGGGTAAGTCCCGCGACCCCGGCAGGCTCTGGCCCTCTACAGGCCCCGTCAATGTGCTGACACTCCTTGAGGCGCGCGTGGAACACAACGCGCCGTCGACCCGGGCATGGTCCATGGTCGGACAGCAAGTCGCCCATTACTCGCTGCCCGCATGCCCGCGCCTACGGTGGCCGGAGATCGTCCTGTGACGTCCGACGCCGTGGGCGTCTACCACTGCGGCTGGGATGGAGGGAGGACGCTGTCCTCTCCCTCAGGCGGCCCGCCTCCTCCTTCACGAGCATGACTGCTTCGCAGAAGGAGGCGACCGCTTCCCACTCCGTCTCGCCCCGCAGCATGGCCTCGACCAATGCCGGGCGCGAGAGGTCTCCGCCTATCGCCGTCGTGAGGACACGGCGGTGCTCTGCCCAAGCGGGGCAGTCCTGGGTGTCACTGTCAACTGTCAACGCCTGGGTGTCACTGTAACCTAAGAAAAATTAAGTGTGCGGAAGCTATTGCATAGCATTTTTTATTTTATTTCTGAAAAAAAGAAAAATTATCGTCTACCTCGAATATTTATTGAGAATATCATCCCATCGTTGCTCTATGGTAAGTTACTCTACTAATTAGGGTATGGTCAGCCACGTCAATCAAGTGAAACGTCAAAAATAAAATTCATTCATTCAAATTTTATTCATTCATGTTGACATGACAGATGTGACAGTGACAGTGTTAGGTTTATTTCCGTTACAGAATTTCTTGGTTCGGTCGCCGCGCTCAAAGCCCGCGAAAAACGCTTTGCAATAGCTTAAAAGCTAATACAGGTATGACTCGAAATCTTCAGCTTGGTGCTGAAATCTCTAGTTACCACCCAGTGAACAACGATCATCTGCGTTTGTCGTTGAGAAACCTTCGCAGAAAAAGAAACAACTAACAAGCAAAACAGCTTTTGAAAGCTAAAATTAACAATTTAAAACACTATCATTTGAACGCCGCTTCAGATAAACCGCACAAAGTTCGGTCATTCCAAACATTTTTGGTATTACGCAAAACGCTCCACATGAATTATTGCCCTACTGGGTATTTGTTTCATATACAAAACAGAGCCTATTAGCGGAAACAGGGCCTTTTATTGAGCTATTACGTAAATTAACAGTACATATGACCTTTATGTTATTTGGTACATTATAAATGGATATTCGTATCCTTAAATCTCCATTATCATATTTGAGCTGGTGAAATTGCTGGCTCTTTAAGATTAATAGCTGAAAAGGTCTAATAGGGTTTATGGGCAAAGTAGAATAGGTTCATGTCAAAACGCATTGCCACTATTTAGGGAACGATTTACGGCTCAAATAAACCGACCCTTGAACGAAAATGAGAGTTCTCAACGAACTTCATAAAATATAATACGTATGCAAAATGGAGGCACAATACAAAAACTCCAAACTTTAGTTTCGGCTCCTTAAGTACTTTATCGGACTTCCGCAAAAAATGAAAAGGGAATCCGACCTCCGCGATCAAATTAACACGACTTCTCTGAAAGTTGGTGTAATTATAAAACGTAAGAAAAAAAGTATGCTCAAAAACTGTTCAAGGATGAGTAAGATAAAGCTGTTTATTCACTAGTCGACTAAATAACGTAATATACGTTCGTTTTCTTTCCTGAGACTTGCTCAGATTGGGTAGTTGAAAAAATGTCTAGGTTCATGTTAATCCCATTTTTTCCGTGACAAAGGGTAAGTTATTTTCCAAAGTTGACTTTTGCTCGGTAATGTGGTGCTTTTAGAAAATTTGTTATCTCTATACGTCTATATATTATCGTCTTTCAAGTCTTATTTTATGAAGTGATTAATAATTAAAATATATCAAAACCTAAAACTCTACAAATATTACAAATGAAATAGGATAGGATGAGTGTTGTTATTTTAGCGACATTACAGTACAAATCTGCATTGCTTTACAAATTTAGTATTGTCGACAACGACGTAGTGTTTCTATAACTTTTTGTCGATCAGTGAATACGCAGCCGAATTCAAACAGAAAACAGAAGCAAGGGCAGGTAGCTGTTTCTTTGACGGCTTCTATTCAATCGCTGTTTCGTTGCTAACAATTTTTTTACAAAGTGGATCTGAGCAGTCATTAAAACTTTTTGACGGGCCCTACTTTAATTGTTATGGATATCTTGTTAAAACTGAAATGTAGACAATAAGGTATTTTGTTTTTCAGCTGTTTTGGGACTTCAAGTCTTTCTTTTGTTGAAATTCGTAGATTTATTTGATTAGGCGGTGTTTAATTTGTTTTGTTGTTCTTAAAAAGTTTGAATATCATTTAACATGTTCGATTCTCATTGATTTATGCATTATGATAATAATTCTAGCACTGTGAAATAAAGCACTGAGTTAGTATGCCAGTATGTGGTATGACATAGTATCAGTAGTATGGCATGCAAGCTACCTGTATTCTTTTGTGGATCTGTACCGGGTATAGGTACTGAGCGCGGTGGGTGCAATTTACGAGTTTTAGATCGCGGGTTTCAAACCCAGCCGGGTGCATTACTTTATTTAATTTATTTCATCACCACTGCTCCCCAAAACGGCGAAGGCAAAGATATTGAGGTAACTGGCACCTCCTAGCATAAAAAAAAACGAAGACATGCGTCATCTATAAACCCACATTGGGCTTGCGTGATGTGTTACAGACAACTCTCTCTTACAGAGAGAAGACCTATGTCCATTGTACAAGTAGTGGAAACATTAGGCTGATTATGCTATTACGGCCTATGACTTATATCCGTATCAAACAACATGCATTGCAACTATGAAATACTTAGACGGTACGAATTCAGTTAATTGATAAAGGAACAGAACTAACAGTACTTAAGAACCCCTTAAACCAAACCAACCAACGTCATGCTAAGAATAAAACTGACCACAACAAACCCGAAGTACTTTCCACACAACATACACCAGCAATTCCCTTAAAAGCAAACTATGTAATAAAAAATGCGTTGACGCGGTCTGACAAAGTGCAGCCGCATCGTATGTTGGAGACAAAGTGTCGCCATTAGTGTATCCTGGTACCCGGGTACCGCTGGCTAGTGTTAGCAGATTAGTTTTTGTACATGCACGTGATATTTTATAGAAAATAATTAAAGTAGATGATGCTTACACGGCAGAGTATCAAGACTAAAAATAAAATGGTGAAATAGAAGAAATTTTACATGTTATCTCTAAACAGTAGATCTTGGTGAGTGTTAGCAGATCAGTTTTTGTACGTACACATAATATTTTATTAAAAGCTAGCTTCCGCCCGCGACTCCGTCCACGCGGATGTCGGTCTTCGCGTGGATGGTTTATTTCCCCATTTTGAGTAACTCTGACAATGACATCTTATAAATATTACGGCGCTGAATCCACTGCGGGTAATGCAACGTGTGTTCGCGGTTCTACAGAACAACGTCTATGAATAAAACTGAAAAATAAGATTATTTTTTTACGTATTTTTCCAGGATAAAAAGTATCCTATGTTATGCCCAGGATAATAAGGAATAATTATACCAAGTTTCATCGAAATCGAACCGTTAGTTTTCACGTGATGCCTGCACAAACAGACAGACAGACAGACAAAAATTTTTTAAATCATATATTTGGGTTTGGTATCGATCCAGCAACACCCCCCGCTATTTATTTTTTCAATATTTTCAATGTACAGAATTGACCCTTCTACAGATTTATTATATGTATAGTTGATACCTACACGGTAGAGTAATATGACATAAAATACGAATAAAACCGTGAAATAGAAGAAACTAGTGTCAGCAGATTAGTTTTTGTACATGCACGTAATATTTTATAGACAAAATTAAAGTAAATGATACCTACATGATAGAATAGAAGAGGTTTTGCATACAATACAAATGGATTCTGGTTTTAGAGGAAATAAAAGGGCTGTCCTCTTGAGTGTAGTGTTTGCAATACCTACTAATCAGCATTACGAATTAACTAAATGACGTCACCTGCTCTGGGTGAAACGGAATGGTGTGTCAGACTGACCCTGTACCTTTAATAACCTTTTGTACTGACTGAGAAAACTTTTGAACAATCTGTTGTCTTTGTCAGGCACACATTGGCCCTATCGGTTCAATTTTCATATAGGGGGAAGAGATTGAATAGTAGATCAGTTTTGACAACAGGTTTACCTCATTATAACGTCATGTTACTTAATTGATTCATCTGTTCTGGATTTTTTGTGTTAGCAACAGATTTAGACATTAATTGAAGAAATAGGGACAAAAAAAAGTACATGATGAATATCTTGATAAAAAAATGTAAAATAAAATATCGAAGAAACCATTTACCACGAAGACGGGGAAATTGAAAGATAAGGGAAAAAAAGAAAGCATTTTTTACATCAATTGTGGTAAAAATAGAACCATTTCAATGGACTGAATGAAGAAAATATCGTTGTTAAAAGCGCTTATCAAATTTTTATATGGAATGAATATTGGAACCTGATTGAGACAAACGATTAAGTGTTTTATAGTCAAATAAGTTACAGCGACAAAAGGACAGTTAGGATTCTTTAATTTATTGTCGATACAGCTCAATCCTTAAACATAATATATTTATTTTCAAATGCTAAGTTAAGTTAAACATGTTTATTTCACATGTTACTTTAAATTAGACAGAATTGAGTTCTAGGCAGACATACGTAGGATATAATTAATTGCAATGAAATTGATCAATCATAGTTTTACTAACAATGTAAATGGAGATATGGGTGGACTATAAGAGGAAAAAGGTGCATATTATTCGTTACAACTTCTATAAAAAAAACCTCTATAAATTGAATCTGAAAAGCAATTGAATCTAACAAATAATAAGAGAAAACAAACTGATATCCTACTTAATATTATAAAAGTGAAAGTTGTGCTGTGTTTGGATGGATGGATGTTTGTTACTCTTTCACACAAAAACCACTGAATGGATTTGGATGAAATTTGGTACACAGATAGTTTATAACCTGGATTAACACATGGGATAATTTTATGTTTTCAGGGGATAATTTTCGAGTTGTAGCGATTGAAATCGTTGGTAACAACTAGTACTTCTACAATTTCCATCACGGATTCAACTCAAAACTCGTCTTAGAGTAAAGAGGAACTGTTTCCGACTGTAATACAGATGCAAATCGACTTTGCCCAAAGGAATATTTAGCGGGACGTAGCTTGAATTCTGACATCCACTTCAAACAGCAAAGTGCGTATGAAATAAGTCTTGTGATGCACTTACTGAACACTACGTAACGTCATTTAGCCTTAATTTTAAAAGTTGTGAGATGATAAACGTAAGATTTTTACTATTGCTGCTTCAAGTTTGGTTTGTCTTTTTGGGCTAGACCGTGTGGCTTATTTCATTCGTTCTCAAATAACACGAAGCAAATACATATTTAATTTACTTTTTTTTTCACATGCCATACCGAAAGCTACGCGACTTTGTTAATTTTAAAATTATAACCGTCGACGCTTAGTTGAATCGAAATGTGACTGAATTTTCGGCTATTTGGAAAAAAAAATACGCAGAATTTCCGTACCGTTGATGTGTTGCTATAGTAGCTACGAGTACTGGGACACACTTGGGTTCGCAACGGTGTAGAAAACAAATAAAAAAAAACACAGCATCCCATGACTTACCATCGACTTGCGACGCGACCATACTTGCGTAGAGGAAACATGTAACACACGCAGCAAGTCGTAGAGCCTGAGGGTGTGAGCGACTCGTAAGTTTTCTAATAAGAGTGATAACAGAACACGTTTCTCATATCGTATTTGTGAGCCAATATGTCTGAATTGCCGGGGATGGGACCGGTATAGGACATTTTACTGTATCATGATCACTCAAGAAAAAACGCGGGGTTTTTTGTTAGTATAAACGTGAGTTTTTTTTTTCATTGCAGAGTATTTTTCTGTGAAAGGCTTATGCATAAAAAGAAAATAGAACGCTGTGGTAAATAAACTTACTGTTCAGTCCAAGCTTCATATAAAATAGAACTGTAAATAATGTATTTATTTTTCTCAGTTCGAGAAAAGCTTGAGATGTTTTTTCTACTTTGTTTTGATAGTAAGTAATTACATTAATGTATACAGTATCTATACTTATAATAAATCTGTAGAGAGGCCAATTCTGTACATGAAATATATTTAAAAAATAACTATCAAGGGGTGATTAGGGATCGCTACTGATGCCAAAAATGCAATCAATAAAATTTTTGTCTGTCTGTCTGTCTGTCTGTCTGTCTGTCTGTATGTTCGTTATAGAAACAAAAACTACTCGACGGATTTTAACGAAATTTGGCACAATTATTCTTCTTACTCCTGGGCAGGTTATAGTATACTTTTCATTACGCTACGATCAATAGGAGCAGAGCAGTGAAGGGAAATATTGGGAAGACGGGAGAATTTACTCCATTTCTTAAGCTTTCGTCGCGTGTGCAGTCTTAATGGTTAAAGCTACATAGAAATCATGTATGACGGAAATGTTCTCCATAAAATTATATAAAAATATTCCTTGACAGCATTATGTCTATATTTTATGGTTGACTCACAATAACACGTGAAACTCCCGATAGCCCTTAGCAATTTGGAGCTTTTTGATTACATTTGTCTACTCTTACGTTTACAACACTCTCACCCATCCCTAATTTAAAAAAGTTAACATTATTACCTATTCAATAAAAAAGGAATCACGTGAATCGGTGTGGAAACACCAAAGTTATACATGAAATACGCTAATCAGTCATCGCGCGTGAATACAGAATCATGCTATATGGATTGTTTTTGTGTAGCGGTAGCCGCGCTCGACGGCAGGTATAAAAAGGCGGGGGGGTCCGCACGCCTGGAAGCATTAAGGCATCTACAGAAAAATCCGGTTGAGCAGAACCTACTAGAGGTTGACCTGCGAGATGCTATACACAAAAAAAGCGCGCGTGCTTCATACAATATTAAATTTGGCTTTGATGCGAATAGACGTTCAGACTGTTCGGCCTTATTGACAGACAATAATTGTTTTTTACAAACCGTACTTATCAGCGCGACTTTTAGTCTTTTTTTTATTTTTTTAGCGTTATAAAATCATCAAATGAGTCCGCCCACCCAGAGCAGGGCGGGAGGGACTTTTTTTTTTGGGACAATCCCACCACACTATTCCCTAACCACTGCAACTCCTGTGCGCCAGAATCAACAGTGGCAACCAACCAGAAAAGGGCCGAGACAATGAAGCTCGACGTGTCCCGGAGAATGAATTTACCTGTCTTGGATCCTGCAACGAAATTAATCAGAAAAGAATAGTGGAGGAGTAGGAAAAAATATATGTTTCCGCTTCTCTCCATGCAAGCAGGAGACAGAACTAAACAAGGCCAATAGGCACAAAGGGACATTACAACTGGGAGAAGCCCAGTTGCCTAGCACCACGGATAAAGTGGCTACTAATATTAATGGGTCCTAAATTGTGAGCTGCTAAATTTGATTCCGATAGGTAGGGCGGGAGGGACTGTCAGACTTGACTGACTAAAATCCACGGTGTCCTTCAATAGCCCTTTATGTACCGGGGGCACGGTAATTTGTGAGTCACGCAACCCCGGCAGCCTTTGGCCCTTTACAAGCCCCGTCATTATGCTGACACTCCTTGAGGCGCGCGTGGAACACAACGCGCCGTCGACCCGGGCACGGTCCATGGTCGGACAGCGAGTCGCCCATTACTCGCCACCCGCATGCCCGCGCCTACGGTGGCCGGATATCGTCTGCCGACGACGTCCGTCGCCGTGGGCGTCTACCACTGCGGCTGGGGTGGAGGGAGGATACTGTCCTCTCCCTCACGCGGTCCGCGTCCTCCTTGGCGAGCATGACTGCTTCGCAGAAGGAGGCGACCGCTTCCCACTCCGTCTTGCCCCGCAGCATGGCCTCGACCAATGCCGGGCGCGAGAGGTCTCCGCCTATCGCCGTCGTGAGGACACGGCGGTGCTCTACCCAAGCGGGGCAGTCCTGCACTCCTGTCCTCCGGACGATCCTCGCAGTACAGACGGTCCTCGCAGTTCTTCCCTCCTTATCAGACACAGGTACCTCCCGAAACTTCCGTGTCCGGTGAGGACCTGCGTCATGCGGTAGGTCAGGACGCCGTGACGCCTATCGAGCCACTCCTCAAGGGCACGCCGCGATTGCGGCGTGCCCTTTTTTACTTTTAGTCTTTGAATAATTTATTTTTAGATTTGTTTTGTTGTTATTTTATGAAATAGGTATTAGAGGTTTTGGTAGTGTTTAAATATATTATTAGTTTACATTTTATTTCTTTATAGTTGAAGCAATAGTAGGTACGAAATTAGTTAATTTGGTAGTCTACACTAATCTACTCTTCTATACTAATATTATAAAGAGGAAAACTTTGTTTGTTTGTTTGATTGTAATGAATAGGCTCAAAAACTACTGGACCGATTTTAAAAATTCTTTCACCATTCGAAAGCTACATTATCCACGAGTAATATAGGCAGTATTTTATTTTGGAGAAAAATAGGGTTCCGTAAGATATTTGGGTTTTTCGGCCACAAGGTGTAAAAAAGCAACCAGAAAAGTTACTTATTTTGCGTACGTTGCCGAAACTATAAAAGATAGAACCATAAAATATTCTAATTAATTGTTGATCTTATAAATATCTACAAAAAATCCGCGACACACTATATTTATCTATGTCGAGTGTTTGTGATGACTGCGTCGTCGATGTAGTGTCGGTGTCTGTGAATAGACCTGGGAATCATGTTGCTGACCGTGTCTTTCCTGAGTAGGCTTTTTGCAGTGGTAACCGACATTCACGCGAGCGGAGCCGCGGGCGCCCGCTAGTATTCAATAAAAATTAAATATTTACAGAAATTAAGACTTTATGTTATATGTTTGCACGAGCTAATATTTTTTAAAACATACAACCAACTTTCAAATAATATACTAACTAATTTTTAAACAATGCATGCGCATCTTCGCTATGATAGCCCTAAAATTAAGACTGAGCTTTGTCGTCAAAAGACACTTATGAAATTAACATCAACAATAAAAAGTTTTTTTTTATCAATAAGTCTGTGACATTTAAGTAAAGCTGATTATTTCATAAGCTTGATTTTCACGGTACGTGATATTGCGGACGGACGCGGTCCGGCCCGCACCGACGCATTATGGGAAGAGTAATGCCTTTGTTAAACAGACAGACGAAAGCGAAGCGAGTCCGAAACGATACCAAACCGAAGCGAGACGTCAGTCCGATAGTTGTGTCACGCTATCGGATCACTTTCGCTTTTCTATGTGACTGGATTCAAACAATTCCATACATTACAAAAAAAATGCCTCGCTTCGCATTCGTCACACCTGTCTGTTTGACAAAGGCTTTATCGTCTGTGGTGGCACAGGCACGTCTGTCGAAGAAAAGAGCGGTGCATGGCTGGCTTTAGTTGTCGGCTGTGATCTTCCGTTCGCAATATCACGCACCGTGGAAATCCAAGTTAAGACTTTCACAAGGGATCTACCTCAATTTTCCAGCTAAAAGAACATTTTAAGTCACTAGTTGCAACGCTACTCTGGTTAAAATTGCAGCTAGTCATAATTGGCTTAGAAATCTAATTAGGAACTTGACTTAGCTAATTATGCGGGGTCTTAAGTGCTCCTCTAATTAGAATTGTATAATTAGCGTGGCAATTTCGTTATAATACCTGAAATTTAGTTGTTATTGTAATTAATTGGTTTGTTATTATAATTAATCGATGTTTGTTTACACTTTTCTTTGTTTTGCTCAAAGTTTGTTTCCATTTACGTTCGAATTATTATGATACACAGAAGAATTAATTTTGAAATCATAGTGATTATTCACCCTAAAGCACAGGTTGTGTTTTTTTCTCAAAATAAATGAACGAGTTTTAAATATATCTAGATTTTTAGATATTTTATATTCGTTTTGATTCGTTAGCCTTTCTATCAAAAGTCTGAAAGGTGTAACATAAGATTCCCAAAAACTCGTAGAAAAAAAAAACGAAGCGTTTTTGTAGAATAACTTTTTTATTCTAGATATGCTAAAAATATCCTAAATTGTGGGGTACAAAAAAAGTGTCTCTATTTTGACTTATCAGACAATATCTTTTTTGCTACCTAAGAAGTTTACAATATCCAGTATTGTTTTCAAATTGAAGGCAGGTTCAGCAAAGCTTCAGATGGGGATCAGGTAGTAAAAATGAGGTAAGGTGATATCTATCCGGTGCAGTACTAAGTATACATCGAGTTTCATTGGTAAACGCTTATCAAAACACTATGTCGAGATCAATTACTCCATTGTCATAATTTCCTCTCGTGCCCGGCATTGGTCGAGGCCATGCTGCGGGGCGAGACGGAGTGGGAAGCGGTCGCCTCCTTCTGCGAAGCAGTCATGCTCGTGAAGGAGGAGGCGGGCCGCCTGAGGCAGAGGACAGCGTCCTTCCTCCACCCCAGCCGCAGTGGTAGACGCCCACGGCGTCGGACGTCGCAGGACGATCTCCGGCCACCGTAGGCGCGGGCATGCGGGCAGCGAGTAATGGGCGACTCGCTGTCCGACCATGGACCATGCCCGGGTCGACGGCGCGTTGTGTTCCACGCGCGCCTCAAAGAGTGTCAGCATAATGACGGGGCCTGTAGAGGGCCAAAGCCTGCTGGGATCGCGGGACCAAGGGATTACCGTGACCCTAGTACGTAAAGGGCTGTTGAAGGACACCGTGGATTTTAGTCAGTACAAGTCTGACAGTCCCTCCCGCCCTGCCTTGGGTAGGAGGACTCATTTGACGATTTTACCACGATAAAAAAAAAAATTGTCATAATTTCCCACATCAACGCTTTTCACAGTTAATGAAATCGCTTCATAAAAAAACAAGTCTTTGATAACAACGCGATACAAATTCCGTCCAACGCATGCATCATTAAGCGTGTTATACAGCTAATTTTCAATGTGCCCGCAAACTATTTTGCATAATGAATTCTAACAACATTGCCCCGAAGTAAAATATTAAAATTGTCTGGTTTACCCTGAATTTTAATTTCGAAATCGTCGGGAAGGATTAGAATGAACGGTTTTGTTGGATGTTTTCAACCGAGCGAGTTATTTTTATTTCGGTATCTGTATCATGTTGTTTCATGCCGTTATTGGGGTATCAACAAAGCCTCATTGTTGGGCCGCAAATGGGCCGCAGTATGCCGCCATCATTAATTGTTATGTCAAATAATAGATTTATGTTATGAAGGCTAATTCGTAAAATAGCCTTACGTGGCGTACCAAACTTCCAATTTTTTTTTAAGGCTCAATTATAACTGTTACTTTGGTAACTTGAAACTGGACAGATTCTTTTTTCTTTTTTTTTTGCGTGCTAAAATCATCAATCTTTCCACCCAGGGCTGAGCGGGAGGGACTGTCAGACTCGTACTGACTAAAATCCACGGTGTTCTTCAATAGCCCTTTACATTCCGGGATTATGAATCCCGCGACCCTGGCAGGCTTTAGCCCGGGTCCCGTCATTTTTACTGACACTTTTTGTGGCGAACGTGGAACACAACGCGCGGTCGGCCCGGGCATGGTCCCTGGTCGGACAGCGAGTTGCCCAATAGTCGCTGCCCGCATGCCCGCGCTTATAGTCGCCGGAGATCGTTTGCCGACGTCCGTCACCGTGGGCGTCTACCACTGCCGCTGGGGTGGAGGGAGGACGCTGTCCTCTCCCTCTCGCGGCCCGCCTCCCGCTCCGGTTAAGGAGGCGACCGCTTCCCACTCCGTCTCGCCCCGCAGCATCATCATCATCATCATCATCTCAGCCATAGGACGTCCACTGCTGAACATAGGCCTCCCCTTTAGATCTCCACATATACCGGTTGGAAGCGACCTGCATCCAGCGTCTTCCGGCGACCTTTATAAGGTCGTCTGTCCATCTTGTTGGTGGACGTCCTACGCTGCGCTTGCTAGTCCGTGGTCTCCACTCTAGTACTTTTCGACCCCATCGGCCATCTGCTCTGCGAGCAATATGGCCTGCCCATTGCCACTTCAGCTTGCTAATCCGGTGGGCTATGTCGGTGACTTTAGTTCGTCTACGGATCTCCTCATTTCGGATTCGATCACGTAGAGAAACACCGAGCATAGCCCTCTCCATAGCTCGTTGAGCGACTTTGAGCTTTGAGATGAGGCCGATAGTGAAAGACCACGTTTCGGTGCCGTAAGTTATCACTGGTAACACACATTGGTTAAAGACTTTCATCTTGAGGCACTGAGGTATGTCGGACGAAAAGACATTGCGTAGTTTCCCGAACGCTGCCCAACCGAGTTGGATTCGGCGGTTGACCTCTTTCTCGAAGTTGGACCTACCTAATTGGACTACTTGTCCTAAGTAGATATATGAGTCAACAACTTCGAGTACCGAGTTTCCAACAGAGACTGGGGTGGGCACAACATTGGCATTTGACATAATTTTCGTCTTGTCCATGTTCATTTTCAAGCACACCCGTTGTGAAACTCGGTCGAGGCCATCGAGCATCATGCTGAGTTCCTCCATCGACTTTGCCATGACTACGATATCGTTGGCAAACCGAAGGTGAGTGATGTATTCGCCGTTGATGTTGATGCCAAGTCCTTGCCATTCCAGGAGCTTGAAGGCGTCTTCCATTGCGGCAGTAAACAGTTTCGGGGAGATAACGTCCCCCTGTCTTACGCCTCTTCTAGCAGTGATAGCCGAGTGGTACGACCGTTAGACTGCCAAGTCAAAGGTTGCAGGTTCGAACCCCGGCACGCACCAATGTCTTTTAGAATTCATGTGCGTATTATAAATTAATTATCACTTGCTAAAAACGGTGAAGGAAAACATCGTGAGGAAACCAGCACACCTGAGAGTTTTTTCAACGGTGTGTGAAGCCATGTCAGAGGCCTACGGGCGGTTTAAACTCTGACACCAGGTTGTTCATCAACCATACGATAAGAAGAAGAAGAAGACGCCTCTTCTCAATGGAATCGCCTTCGTGCTGTGCTCCTGTACTCGGACCGACATGGTGGCGTTATTATACAAACACTTCAATACCTCGATGTACCGATAGTCAATACGGCATCGCTGGAGTGACTCAAGCACCGCCCATGTTTCCACCGAATCAAAGGCCCCGCAGCATGGCCTCGACCAATGCCGGGCGCGGCGGCGCTGCAGTCCTGGACCGTATGCTCCACCGTGTCCTCTGGGCGATCCTCGCAGTGATGACACCCAGGCGTTTCTTCCCTCCCTATCCGACACAGGTACCTCCGAAACTTCCGCGTACGGCGCGGATCTGCGTCATGTCGTAGGTCAGACCGCCGTGACGCCTATCCAGCCACTCCTCAAAGAGGGGTCTTACCACAAAGATTGCGGCGTGAAACTTAGGCTCTTAGGAAAGCAAATCTTTTTGTTTTTCCACACTTAAGTGTATAAAAATTTGAAAGATCTAATTTCTCGTACTTTCAGACGTACTTTTGTTCTGCTTTTTAGACGCACCATAACCTCTTAAGTCAGTCCCAAATATCCGAAAGACAAGCCCCATTAGACCTGTTAATTTTGTAATAGCTCCTTGGAATATAACGTCTTAATTATCGTCTTAATTACGTTATCTTGACAGTGAGTTAGACATTATTAGCCATTATTCGGCATTTGCAAGCCCACAGGTTTTATGGCCGGTCAGCGGCAGAGGCGTGAGGAGGAGGATTGCCTCTATCTCACACGTTTAACCTCCTCCCTCATTTGCAGGTGGTGATTGCTTACCATGTTTATTCCCCTCGGTCTATACCTGTCACGATCTAAGTACCGTACGACCGTGTCGGCCTTCAGAATATCTAATTAGTAGTTAATTATTATAATATGATGCGTAATCAAATCTTAATTAAAAAAGTAAATTAAATTCTTCGAAAAAATATTTCATTAATCGAAAATTCATTTTACGTTTCACGAGAGTATTAAATTAACGAATCGTCAGACGAGTAGAGTAATTAAAAGCTTATTTTTCAGTTAAATTTTCAATACAAGCCAGAGAAATATAAAAACGGAAAAAGTTTCAAAGGCTAGTATTATCATTTTATGAGGTTTCGTACGTCAAAGTAATTAAAAACTTTTCAGGAAAAATTCTGGAATAATAAGCTTTGAAGGAAACTGCCAACAACTTATTTGACGTTGCACTAATTAAATTTTCCAGCATTAGAATGCAATTAAAATGTCATTAAGTAGTTTAGCAAGAATATGAGTGTTGAACAGTTCATAGTTTGGTAGTCGCTCGTTATTGTCTTTGAAATTATCAATATAATTTACTGGCAGTCTTGTTACAGACGGACAAAACAGCCATATCCATATACGATGGAAAAAACCAATAGGCAACATGACTTGTAAGTTAATTGAATTCGAAAAATCAGCAGTAGTGACTTTATACAATCAAAATCTAGATATGGGAGAGTTAAAGATAACATTCCCATATTACGAGTATTATCTGAGGCACAGCTGCTCTCTCATTGTGAATGGAAGTATTGCTTACCGCGCTGTAAAAGTACCAATATTATCAATAAATAATTTATTCCAAGTAGGCCCGATACACGCATGTTTAAATTGTCGAATATGACTAAACTAAAAAAAAAAGAAGTTACAGTCCCAGCTACAAGCTATAATAACTGTGAAAGTAAAAAATTGTAATTGGAACACCTTCATAAAATTACACTGTGGATATTTATTTTCTCAAGCCGCGCTTGCCAAGGTTGGTTTGTGGATGGGTGACCATCTGTCATAGCGAGTTTCCTCCGTGCCTCGGAAAGCACGTAAAGCCGTTGGTCCCGGTTGTCATTTGTAAATCTTTGACAGTCATTACTGTCAGTCAGAAGCTCTAAAGTCTGACAACCACTCTTACCATGGGGTATCGTATTACTCAGTTCCTGGGTTGTAGAGGTCCGACAGGCAGTCGCTCCATGTAAAATACTGATATCCAGATGAATCTGGTTTGACTGGAAGCCGACCCCAATATAGTTGAGAAAAGGCTAGGCAGATGATGATGGGAAAAAGAAATCTACGTTATCATTTTATTTGTCAAACACAGCGATAAGCCTAATATAGAAAAACATACTGAATTTCACGTTCAACAACGGAAGATTTTATTAGAAGAAGACCTTTAGTACCTCCCACGAAATTGACTCGCGCATTATATTTTTAGTTGAAGTTCAAACTTGATATCATCCTACCATATAATAGCATGATTCCGTTATCTGGTTCTGCAAAATTGGTTTATCTCCGGCAGCCAACCTACACACTTTTAGTTTGTCAATGTATGTAGGCGTAGGCAACCTATCACTACAAAGTCCCTCGCCACGTCTGTTTGTCTGTTCACGATAAACTTAAACACAACTGAACAGATTTTTATGCGGCTATAACTTCCAGATAGAGTGATTGATGAGGAAGGTTTTGGTGTATTATTTTGTAAAGGTTTCGTGTTTTGTTGAGAAGATGACGTTTTTTTTTTTAGCTCGGTAAAATCATCAAATGAGTCCTCCCACCCAGGGCAAAGCGGGACGGACTGTCAGACTCATACTGACTAAAATCCACGGTGTCCTTCAATAGCCTTTTACGTTCCGGGGTCACGGTAATTCATAAGTCCCGCGACCCCGGCAGGTTTTGGCTCTCTAGAGAGGGGCCATTATGCTGACACCTTTGAGGCGCACGTGGAACACAACGCACCGTCGACCCGGGCATGGTCCATGGTCGGACAGCGAGTTGCCCATTACTCGCTGCCCGCATGCCCGCGCCTACGGTGGTCGGAGATCGTCATCCGACGTCTGTGGGTTGTCGTCCGTCGCTGTGAGAAGATGACGATTATAGTTGCAAATGTCTGAAGAATCAAATAGTCTGGAAGTTTTCAATAAAAACGATGTCTAATCCTTTGAGATAAACATGTATGCTTAAAGTGTTCTCCTGCCCGCACGAAACCGGGGCGGGCGCTAGTCATTATTATGTGTACGCCTTTGCAAACATTGCTTAGTCCTCAAAAAACAGGAGATTTTATCGTATAGACTTTCAAAGTTCAAGGACACATTTTTCTATTAGGGAAGAAGCAATTCAGGAATGGAGTATCGGATAGTTTTATTTTCTCAAAAGGCATAAAGGAGGAAGCAGGCTTATTTTAGAAATCCTACTATTTATTAGAATTGGCTTTTATAGAACGATGAGTATTCGTTTGGACAAAATACTCCTTCTTTAACGTTACAAATACAGAAGTTACCAACTCTTCTTTGCAAATGTACACACCGCAAAAGAGTGTGTTTCCGAAAGCATTCAACCCAATTAGGCCTCTGCCTCGAATCTCGTGGGCAGCGGGGCGGCGGCGGCGGCGGCGCGGGAGCGGCAGGATCTTAGGCATACATTCAAATGGACCGGCCCTCGGAAACAGCGGCGCGGCAGCGGGGCGGGGGCGAACAGCGAGCGCCGCCGCCGCCGCCGCCCCGCTGCCCGCAAGATTCGAGGCAGAGGCTCTCTGAGTAGTTCTGATGTGGGAAAGCGACAGAGCTATACAAGTCGTCTAGTGCCATCTCGTTCCCACAGCTGAACTACTCACGCTTTAAGATGACATGGTAGACCACCAGGATTTTTTAAGGTAAGATCACTCCAACGGCGTCTTTGTCTGTGCCGCTTTAGACATAGATTAGAGACAAGAGCATTATTCAATATTCAATGTCATGAAATAAATAGAACAAATAAACAAACTAAGTGAAATGTTCGTATTTCAAGTTTTCATTTGTAAATAAGGATGCAGTAAGCCATAGACTGACCACTAATGAACCACAAACGCGGTGCAATGACCACGTAATTGGCATAATCTATCAAATTCAAACATAACGTTAATGAGAATTCTGAATATACTGCGCTGGCATAATTAATGATGTATTTGTTAATCAACGTGTGAGTTTCGATTAGAAGGGGTATAGTCTAGAAAACATAACTTAATGAATGCGGCTTAACTCGTTTGGTAGTCGCTAATTATCCCAGGGGACATAATATTGGGATAAAAGTAATCCTCTGAGTTAAAACAAGGTATAAACGTAAAAAATACGTTAGCGGTTTCTACGTGAGCACAAATCCATGCAGTTGTGGGGATAACTAACTTTTTCTTCAACTAAAGATGCAAGAACACCTGATGTGTTGAGTCTAGTAGGCCACAGTTGTTAATATCTTTAATATAACAGTGTATGTTATGTTTGTCTAGAAGTATAGACCAGTAGTAGATGTCATCATCATTTTTTTTACGTGGTAAAATCATCTTATGAGTCCTCCCACCCAGAGGGACTGTACGAATTACCGTGACCCCGGAACGTAAAGGGATATTGACGGACACCGTGAATTTTAGTCAGTACGAGTTTGACAGTCCCTCCCGCTCTGCCCTGGGTGGGAGGACTCATTTTTTACCACGTAAAAAAAAAACTGCAAGCATGGATTTGAATTTGGAAAGTTCTCGAAATATTCTCTTCGGAACACTACAATCTAAAATTCTGCTCGACCGAAATTCAAAATTCTCACACTCAGTTGATTAAGAATCTAAAAATAATCCCATCAGACCGAATCCCTCTTCCTCGCTCAATGTCCTACCTTTGCAAGTTGAAAATAAAGAATCAGCCCGACTCAGCGTTACTCTATTTCTCTCGCGTTTAATTTAGTGAGAAGGCCCTTTCAGTTCGGCAGACGGTTTAAATAGAGCAAATTACTAGGTGGATACAGTGAAGCAAGATTAGCAGTAATTAAGAAACTATTAAATAAGCTGCGCTTTTAGTAGGAAGACTACGTAGGGAAGTGTGTCCTGGAAAGTATCGCTTTTAAGATCCTTATCGTTAAATTAGATAAGAAGACGGAATGAAACTTAGGAGTCTCTTAATATTTGCAAACGTTACTTGTCTTGATAAAATAATTTCAAAAATTTACAGTTTTAATTAAGAAACCAGCATTCTTTTTTAAGTTGCAAATTTTAAACGCTTTTAAAAACGTAATTAAAATGATCAATTTAAAAATAATTCGACTTTTCAATTCTTACATTTCCAACACTTTTGTTGAACGGATTTCGTTGCAAGTTTTTAAATACTTTTTGTCATGGAAGCTTAGTCGTTCTCCCAATGTGGAGGGAGCCAGCCCATAGATTCATAGCATAGTCCTTTCAAATGTACTCGAATCAAACGAACGCTACAATACAAGTTTACTTTTAATTACAAACCTTAGCATTTGTTGTCTACGCCGTAGCAATTGACGTAGCACTTCGTAGACCTGCTACGAGCAGCTGTTTGATTCGCCTTTCCAGTTAATTTCAATATCAGGTTTATTGTTTATTACGGTAAGCAAATAATTGTGGTTTACGATAGTGGTTTCCGAAGAACTTCTTCCCTTTATGAACTTAAGGAAAGTTGCTGTGAATTTCAGTTTTTTTTTTTTTTTTTTTTATAAATATTCCACAACCTTCACACAACGCCGTCTAGTCCCAAGCTAAGCAGAGCTTGTGTTATGGGTACTAGACAACTGATAAACATACTTATATATTTCTAAATACATACATATGATAGATAAATGACACCCAGACACAGAACAAATGATCGTGCTCATCACACAAACATTTGTCCTGGGTGGGAATCGAACCCACAACCTCGGGCATAGCAGTCAGGGTCACTAACCACTAGACCAACAGGCAAGTCTGGTAAATCCAATATGCTATTGAACTGATTATTAACTTAAGATATCAACTCGCTTGTTCGGGTTATTGACCCGTCCGTATTTGTTAAATGACAAAACAGACATGAAGGAATTTGCCTACTATCATCGATCTATGGCAATACTTCTAGTCTCTGGCCATGGTTAAAGCCAGCCCTTAGGTCATAGAAAGCTTTAACAAGCTTCAAGTCTCCTTGAAGGGGCTGTGAGCACTCGGACTGAGGTTACTATATTCACGCCGCTTGAGATATTGATTTTCTATCTCTTTCATAAATTAACTGACTTTACGATTGACGCTTTCATTGTTTAAGTCTCAATGGGTCCGGTGGTGTGGTCCGAACCCTACATGGAAAAAAAAAGTAAACATATATATATATCTCGTTTTAAATTCTGTTATTAACTAGCTGGCCCAGCAAACTTCTTACCGCCTAATAACTAACGTCACTCAATTGTTTTGTCTTCCCGGAACCCCTCCACTAACACTTCTTTTAAGTAATTTTTTTATTCATTTCCTTTACTTATTAAGTACATTTTTAAATATTTTTACAAAAACAAAACAAAAAAAAAACATTTAAGAATATAAATAATAGTGGCCCACCGGTATCGCGAACAGGGTCCAAGCTACCGGCGGTCAGGGCTCTAGAGAAAGGAACCTCCTAACAATGCGCGCCGTGTCCAGAAGAACTGCTTTCTGAATCAGGCCCTTAATCCAGCTGCCTAACGAGAGCCTCCTTAGATGTTGATCGAGGCTCTTGGCAATTAAGCCATGGGCCGACACGACTATCAGCACAATGATCGCTGAATCCACATCCCACATATCGACAACCTCGTGAGCCAAATCAAGATACTTGAGTTGCTCATCTTTCTCAGCTTTCACGAGGTTCCCGTCATGTGGGACGGTTATGTCAACAATCATTGCGCGCCGCTCAGATCGATCCACCACCACTATATCAGTTCTATTGGCTACAATAGTTCTGTCAGTGATGATGGATTGATCCCAGTACAGTGTGATATTGCCACTCTCAAGAACTGGGTCGGGCACATACCTGTAGTACGGCACTTCCGATTCCACAAGGTTGTATTTCAGAGCAAGTTGCTGATGGATAATCCTGGCTACAAGATTATGTCTATGCAAGTATTCTCCGTTAGCAAGATGAGAACACCCGGAAATAATGTGACGGATTGATTCACTAGGACGGTGGCATGCCCGACATATGTCAACCGTGCCATCCTTCACAATAAATCTCCGGTAGTTATTTGTCATCATAACTTCATCCATAATTGCACAGACAAAACCCTCGGTTTCTCCAAAGAGGTCCCCAGATCGTAGCCAGGCCACGGACGCTGACAAATCTACATCAGGCCCATGTAGGGCCCGGAAAAAACTCCCGTGAAGCTCCTTGCTTTGCCACTTCTTTTAAGTATTATTACGAATCTTTTGTATAGGAATATAGAAAAGTGTTTTTTTAATCCTTTTTTTTTTAATTTCTCTTCTTAGGAACTATCCTCATACTTCAAAGAAAATTATAAAAAAAGAATTTGCAAAATCGGTTCAGCTACTCTCGAGATTTGTGCTTAGCAGCACATTGAGTGATTATTTTTTATTATTATAGATATTTATATGACCTGCAAGCAATAATAGTTCTCAGTCAGGCTGTTTATGACGGGGCCCCCCTCTAGAGGGCCAAAGCCTGCCGGGGTCGAGGGACTCACGAATTACCGTGATCCCGGAAAGTAAAGGGCTATTGAAGGACACCGTGAATTTCAGCCAGTACGAGTCTGACAGTCCCTCCCGTTCTGCCCTGGGTGGGAGGACTCATTTAATGATTTTACCACGTAAAAAAAAGAAAAAAAAATGGTCAGACTGTTTAAAAAAACCTTTTTTATGCATAGATAAAGCTGTTTTAAGAGTGCTTGAAGCAGTTTTGCTTCAGTTTCACAAGTGTTATACTCGCAATAAACCTATATAACTTCTGAAAAGTAATTTCGGCTATTCAAGTTAATATCCTCAAACTTTGTACACAGTACATGGCTACCCTATTCCGGCTGCATAAAGGCAGGCAACTGCAAACGGAATTGCAGTCGCTTTGTGCTTCCTTCGTAATGGGTACTGTACTTGTATGTATGTATAATTTGGTAGACGTTCTGATGTTCTTTGAACTTTATTTACGAATCTGTAATAGTTAAGTGAAAGGAAAATCTTATGATAAAGTTTAAAAAACTGAAACTCGACTACTTTTAGGGTCTTATTGATAATAGGGCGTATTACCCAGTTTATCTGGACAGACCAGATCAAGGCTGCGTTGAATGGTCCCCTACACGAATGTACCAGGAAGACAGCGGTGCGAGAGGAATGGCGGCGAATTGTGAAGCGAGCCACCACCCCTGATGTGACGACCACGACCACTCTGCCAAGAGTGTAGCGACTAAGAAGACCCAGTTTATCCCTACTATTTGACTACACAAAATAATTCAAATCTGACATATTATAAACAATTCTATGAAATGAGGCAAGCTTCACTGAAACACTAAATTATGCTGACAAATTCAAGTTCACTCATGCTACAACTAACTTGTTTAAAACCAAACAGAATTTGACAAATGTTTCACTTCAAAGTTGTGGCCGAGTAATGTAGGTGAACCAAAGATAAAAGGTATGAACCCTTTAGCACCTAATGAGACTACGAGACCTCTTACTAGGACACATCTTAACACCTAACGGGAGAAAAACACGAACTGCCTTTTAAATTTGTTGTTCTAGTGAATTGTTCTAGCTTAAAGTGGACAGCTTTCGGGTAGTCAACATTTTTTTCAAATAAATAAACCACTAGAAGACCCGAAAAATCTAGTTCAATCAATTTATTTTTTTGACCGATTTAAAAATAAGGAGAAGGTTCTTAAATCAATAGTTTTTGAAGTGAAAACTTCTTTAGCGGCGTTGAGCACTTTTCTGTAATGGGTATAAAATCTTAAACTCGCGTCAGGACACGTGACCCTGACCGAAAAAGCGTAGGACGGCGCAGGGCGCTTGCGTGAATTTTCGTGTGACTTTATTACTTTTAAAGAAGTTTGTATGCTGGATACATTCGTTGCTAGGTAACATTGTTTATAAAAGATGTACGTCACATTGGAAAATTATTGAAATAAAAAGTCAACCATTTTTGCGAGTTTTACTAAAATCTGTTCACAAGATATTTCCAACAATTACTATTCAAGTTTTCACTTCTGCCGGCACTCCCAGAGTGCAACCCGTCGTTTTTTTTTGTATATTTCTCGATTACTCATGGACGCCTGGACCGATTTGGAAAGTTCTTCTTTTCCTTAATATTATATGTATATGTTAAGTATGTGACAAACAACCAGACAGTAATGGTGTTTTTTTTAAATTCGGTTAATCTCGTACTTTTGCATATATTACATTTTTGAAGCGAAAACTTCTTTAGCGGCGTTGTGCACTTTTTTTGGAATGGGTAAAAAATGTTAAACTCGCGTCAGTACACGTAATCTGATCGAAAATTCGTTTTTTTTAAACGTTACCCACACTAGGAATTTCTTCCTGTATTGTGGGTGCGTTTACAAACATAGAAACTCACATACACAAACACCCAGACCCGAAACATCAAATTGCAGATTATACAAATATTTGTTCCGTGCGGGGATCGAACCCGCGACACGCTGCACAGCAGCCGATCGCTCAGCCACTGCGCCAAACGTGTCGTCAATTAGGGAAACAAATAATGATGTTCAGCTGTAACAGGTTAGACTGGAAGCTGAAGCTAAGTTAATTGGGGATGAGTATAGAGACAGATGATGACATTATTTGGGAAACCAACCTTTTTAAAATTTTAGAGTCAAATTGATCGAAGTAATAATTTATTTACCATTAGAAAGGGTTTTCCCAGGCGACCTAAAGTCAGTAAAACTTAACACTGAATGATACAACCCAAAACGGGTATTTTTTTTTCTAGGTTACTGCTATAAAATAAAGAGATAATGTGCCTGACGTGATTTGAATACACTAGGAATAACATTGAACGCCTCTTTATCTATACATATAATTAATCTGTAGAAGGGTCAATTCTGTACATTGAAAATATTGAAAAAATAAATAGCGGGGGGTGTTGCTGGATCGATACCAAACCCAAATAAATGATTAAAAAAATTTCTGTCTGTCTGTCTGTTTGTGCAGGCATCACGTGAAAACTAACGGTTCGATTTCGATGAAACTTGGTATAATTATTCCTTATTATCCTGGGCATAACACAGGATACTTTTTATCCTGGAAAATACGTAGAAAAAAAAACTTATTTTTCAGTTTTATTCATAGACGTTGTTCTGTAGAACCGCGAACACACGTTGCATTACCCGCAGTGGATTCAGCGCCGTAATATTTATAAGATGTCATTGTCAGAGTTACTCAAAATGGGGAAATAAACCATCCACGCGAAGACCGACATCCGCGCGGACGGAGTCGCGGGCGGAAGCCAGTACTAATACTAAGTGACACCACACTAGAACTCCTTTTCACGAAATAGGTATCTCAATGATAAGATAAAATGTGTCTTAATCACTGATTGTAAGTATCTCTAATAATTGAGATACGATAATTATGATATCGTAAAAGCCAGTTCTAGTGTGGTCTTGTTTAATTTCTATCGTCAGCATGGGTGCTCATAGTTTCCATAAAATATTTATGAATAAATGATTTCCATTGACTTCTTGTTTTTAACTCTGGCTATAGGGGAACAGTGTATAAGACGGGGACGAGAGTTATAATGGGAAATCACACACTTAAGGCAAACTTAACACAATACTAACGTAGCACAAGCGCCAACAGGACGCCATTTGTTAATGGCCGCTTGCAAATGACGTCCTCATGGCGCTTGCGCTACGTTAGTGTTTTGTTAAGTATGCCTAAAGAGTGTATGTCCCCATTATACCAGGCGTCTTCGTCTTATATACACTGTTTCCCTACTTCCTTACAAAAGGTTACAAGTCTTACTAATTTTGTTCTTTGCGCGGCGCCACCTTGTACCAGCCCTCAGGCTGGACTAGGTTGTCGGATCACCTATTCCTCGGTAGACACTAGACAGTGGCGTCGTTCATCTGACTGTACTCGCTGTTTAGATACAAGTCCGTCAGTTGGATTACCAAAAAATATTCGACACGTTTTTTTTTTTATATTAAGTACGTAAATCAAATATGTAATTATATATTTTTAAATATTCATTGATTTTACAAAAAAGAAAGTACGTGTCAGTTGTTTTATAAAACTCTTATGCCTTTGTCAAACAGACTGGCGAAAGCGAAGCGATACCGAACCGAAGCGAGACGTCAGTCAGATAGTTCTGTCACGCTATCGAATCGCTTTCGCTGTTCTGGATTCAAACAATTCCATACATTACAAATAAAAACGTCACGCTTCGCATTCGCCGCGCCAGTCTGTTTGACAAAGGCTTTAATGAAGGACTAATTAGTTTACTTATGCACTTCATCATAATTACGAAAAATACTATCCTTCGTTCCTGTTAATTTTCTTTTAAAAATATAAATCAGATATCATATTTCACAGAAAACACACACTGCTTTCATTGAAAGCCTATTCATATTTCAAACAGAAACACAACAGTAATATAAATACATTTCCCGCAACCATTTTAAAAGCTTAACCGATAACAAGAACCGATGCTAGTACACTGACTCGGTATTGTACTTGAACAAGGACATAAAGGTACATGAGCCGTTCAGAACAAACGGCCTGAATACAGGGTGAATTTTTCAATGGGACGTGTTTGGGAAATTCCGAAAATATGTCAAATAGCCATAAATATTCAAAGTTTTAAATGAAACCTGAATCAATATTTTTGAAAAAGAAAACAAAATTTTTAGCCACTGATTTTATTGACCACGTCGTCAAAAACAATTTCTTTGCATTATTATACCATTCGATAGTGTCATCGATATGGATCAAATTCTACGTAGTAATGTTATAAGTAGTTTGAGCCATTTACGTCCATTTGAAAAATTCACCCTGTATTCGACACCGAGATGTTTTATCTTCTCCAAGAGTTATTGCGATCTCTTTCGTTATCTGGCTTTTAGAGTAAGATGGCATGAGGTATCAAATCTCAAGGTGTTTTATGTATGTCTGTTTGTAAGTTAGAGTGGAAGGAAGCATTTTTAGGTCGCTGGTGATGGAGACACCTAGTTATTTGTCTGAGTGTATAGTGATGTAAGTGGAGTGCATTATGCTCATATTTCTTACTAGAGAATGTAAACCAAAACTATGTTGAATGTGAATGCATTTTGTTTAGGAATATTTTACTTGTGCTGAAGGCAGACAAATAGATTTTGATTTAGCTAAGTGTATATATTATAATGGTTTTTTTTTGTAAAAAATTTAGATTTATAATAAATATAGATTATATAATCATTGAGAGTTTTTATATGTAAGGCAGCAAAAGCTAGACAAAACGATCACTCTTCTACATAGTAATTGAATTCAGAATTCTTTACTCCATCATACAGATATTATTTCTTATTTTTTTTTTATTATTCACGCGTAGGTACTATTTTACATTTTCACAATGCTCTCCTGAAAACAAATGATTTTGTAGAACATTGTTTATTCTCAACTGCTATTGATACTATTTTACTTTTTATGCCATTATTTTGTATTTTCAAACGAAAAAGATGAATGAAATATTACACAAATTGGCTATTAAATACGAATCAACTATTCAACGTATAAACTAGTCATCAAATAGTTAATTGAGACCGGAAAGCAAAAACTGGCCAGTTTTAATATATATTTGAGTACTAGTTAATACTCAAAGGCTTTCAACATTAGCGATTTTGCATAAAAACATGTTACATACCTACTCTTTTAACCGTCCATTAGCATAGTGATGGGAAAAATAGTATCGATAAGCGGATAAATGTTTATCGGATATTTTTTGATGCGGATTAAAAAGTTCAATGTTTACAGTGAACTATAAAAATATACTATAGCATTTCATTAAAAACTTTCAAAAATTCCTTGACGGTGGACGTAAATGGTATGAATATAATTTATATGTAAGTAACCTACACGGACTTAAACCACGTAACAAAATAGATAAAATAAACAGAGAATTAGTCTAAGCTAGTAATCCTGAATGATACTGAGATCCTAATATTACTTGTACGATGTCAAACGAACATCGTATACGAGTAGAAATACATTTTCAGTTCTTCAGTTTAACCGAAAAAATATATAAGGCTACGTAATAATATCCGCGCCACAATTTTCGGATACAAAATTTAATAAGCCACACGCACATCCCTAGCAGTCCGGCCTTATTAGAGTCACGCAAAATAACTTCATTGGTATAGTGAAGGCGAGCCTGGCGAGTAGCGATGTAAGCGTGTTGAAAAAAACTAATTTCACATAATTACTGGCGCGATATTATTGTATTCCTTTTGCAGTGTTTACGTATAATGACTTAAGCAAGACTGTACACTCGGTGACAATGCAATGTTGGGAGGTTGTTCAGGAGGGATTAATGATTAAATTGTGATTTATTTTATGTATTTTTTATAGAAATCTTGTTAATTAGTACCACCACATGAAAAGAGACTTTCTTTTTCTAGTGTGGCAATTTATATATTAACTTGTTTTATATATTTCTAAATAATGAAGCAGGAAGATGGTATTTTGGGTTTTTTAGTTTGTTAGTGCCTAACTACAATAATTGAGAGATTTTTGAATTCATGATATTCTATTATCAATATGTAGAAGTTTTGGTGTGGGACCATGACAAAAAATACAGCATTTTTTAAATATCATCTTCTTTTATAACCTTGTATTTTTTTAAAGCAACAGATAATTGAACCAATATCGAATTCGATCCCATACAAAAGTTAATTTTATTTATGAGTACTTTTAACCCCTGAAAGAATACTAATTTTGTCGCCAACAGTACTGTGATAATATCAACTTGGCTTGAACAATCGTAAAGTATATTTTTCACTACTTCTTGCACGTAGTTTTGAGCGTTGCATTTAGCAAACTGTTGTGATAAAAATATGAATAATAAAGAGCTGTTTAAGAAGTG
Source organism: Agrotis puta (assembly GCA_943136025.2). Lineage (NCBI taxonomy): Eukaryota > Metazoa > Arthropoda > Insecta > Lepidoptera > Noctuidae > Agrotis > Agrotis puta. The sequence continues at coordinate 3,017,882 of OW964176.2, read as the reverse complement.
GCGTTTTCAAGATAAACATGAAATGTTTTGTTGTTACGTAAAAAGTTTTTACAGATTTATTTTGCAGCATAAATATAAAAACTAGTTTAAATGATACAGCGTCTTCGAGTTTTTCTAGCTAATTTAATGTGAACTCATGTTTATTCTCTTCTGAGAAATCAGATCTATTCTAGCTGCATTAGGTTCTACCAGAAATTAGCCAAATATAATCGGAAAAAGCTTCAACATATTATGAAGAGTTCGTGCACTCACAAAACGTAACTACCTTTTTCGAGTAGTACAATCCAAAACTTTACTTCGCTGCCTAAGAAACCTTTCGAAGAATCGTACTCATTTAAAACCACACTGTTCTTTCGATAGCCCTTTGAACTAAATAACCGTGATACCCTGACAAACCTCAAAAAACCTTCAATGAAATAAAATACATTAAAAATTTTACAACTTCGACAAAAAAAAAAAGATAACCATAAATACGACTAATACAGGTGGGACCTACTCAGCAACATCCAAACAAATCCATACATCCGTAGATCCGTACATCTGTAGATCCGTATATCCGTGCTCGCCAATAAAAAGCACGCGCTCACCAATATTTGTGACATGCTGATACCGTACGTCGTATTTCACCGCTACGAATCCGTAATGTGCGTCTCCCACGCGACCCTTGTGGGTTCTATGGATTATGGGCACTGGATGTGGCAGAGGAATCATTATTTTATGTTATTTTTTTAGCTAATTTTACTTCTATTTCCTTAGAAGTAAAATTAGCTAGCACACACATTATTTGACAAGTTTTCTTAATTATTTCACAAAAAGGTTTTCATTAATAAATGCATTAAACTTTATAAAGCATAAACATTATAATTTATACTTGTTTAATTTTTCTTCCGCTTTACAGGATTTCTGTTTTTTTTTTTTTGTTGCAATCATTAAATCTGTCATAGTAGATGTGTCGTGAGCGGTGAGAAATCACAGAAGGAATACTAAAATACTGTACATGTACAATCCGAAATACAGTAACACTACTTAGTTACAAAAATAGTTGGGATGGTGCTACTTCCTCAGATCATTTGGATAACAAAACACTACTTAGGTACTAATCGTGGCCTGGGTCGCAGGCCTATCTTAAAAGGGCTCTGTCGTCCTGACCACAAAGGGGTTGCTCTCCTTCAGTTACGAAGGAACAGGGTGGATTTTAAGTCTTTTTAAGTATTTTTAAGAAAAACAGAAGTCTCTACCACTACACACGGGGCGGGAAGAAATATGATATTACCATCCTACAAAGAAAGACTTACAAAAAAGGCACAAAACGTGGGAATTTTCAATTTATAACCATTAAACACACGTACGCAACGCATACTTCATACTCAAGATTCACAGCAAAACATACTACATCCCAATCACATCCAGTAACTTTAGTTCCCCAATCCCATGTGAGCGGAAAAATTAATAAAATCGAAATCGTATCTGACATCGAATTAAGCTAATGCTCCTCGACGCCAGACGTTAACCGTTCGTAATTAATATGCGCAGAAAATATATGGAAATCCAGTAAAACCTGCCGCCTGGCAACGAGCCGTAGGTAAGCTTTTAAATTAATTAATATCAATTTCATGGCGTGTTTTCGATGGTGCATTATTATAAACTGACTTACGGTGTAATATGAAGTTTATCTGTACATGGAGACTCATCAGACTTGAAGCTTGTTGAAGCTTCCTATGACCTAAAGGCTGGCTTTTACCTAGGCCAGAGACTAAGTATTGCCATAGTTGCCAACGCTGTAAAATCATCTGATTTTACAGCGTTAAAAAAAAAGAACGTCGATCCCACCCAGGGCAGAGCAGGAGGGACTGTCAGACTCGTACTGACTAAAATCCACGGTGTCCTTCAATAGCCCTTTACGTTCTGGGGTCACGGTAATTCGTAAGTCCCGCGACTCCGGCAGGCTTTGGCTCTCCCCGTCATTTTGCTGGCACTCTTTGAGGAGCGCGTGGAATACAACGCGCCGTCGACCCGGGCATGGTCCCTTGTCGGACAGAGAGTTGCCCATTACTCGATGCCCGCATGCCCGTCTGTACATGGATTAGGTTATATTGGTGCGTGTAAAGCCACGTATTCATGATAAACATTTGTTTAGCAACAGTTGACCAACATTGTTAATGGTCGTCCACACACAAAATGTCGCTCGAGGAAGTAGTGCATTGTTTTATCATTGCTCCACACTACTGCCATGGTTATAAACAGTTGAAAATATGTCCACCAACGTCAATAATTGTTGATAAACTAATGTTTTCACTCGCCGGCCGTCAACTCATCAACACAGCGTGATCAACTCCGTAACACAAATGTTGCCTGCAATATGTTGAGCAACTCGGCAACATGTTTATGCAACCATGTTTTTCAACAAATGTTCACCATGAATAAGAAGCTTAATTTGTACTAACGCTCTGAAACTGATTTTCAGTTTATAAAGCCTTGCAATTAAGTTTTACATCCTTAAGTTAAAAACATTAAAGTAATGATTTATTTATTGTTTGTTGTATATTTGATTCTTTGATTGTGAATGTGAATCGGTTAACCGATTCTGGGGAATGTGAAGAGTGTGATTAAAAGTTTTCAAAAAATACATAATTCCTCTAGCTGTTTGATTAAATATATATTTTGATGCGGTTACTTTATTGGTTATAAATACCGATACTGATTTTATTGGTGTATGTGATTGGTATGGGTTGGAAGTATAAAGCAAAGTCTTTCTGCAACACTTTAAAAAAAAAGCGCAACCATGTCAGCACAAACACTCAATTTACCCTTTAAAATATACTCGCCTATAGACTGTACACTTCATAAGCGCTTTCAGCAATGAAGGCCATTATAAATCTGAAACGAGTGAAAAACAATAACACCGTCGAGGTACACAAACTCAACAAACACCTCTCAAAAGCTTAACAAGTAATATCATTCTATTACAAGCCCTCAAATAGCTGTTCTCTTATAGATTTATACGATTAATTAACAGCTGTTATCGGCGTTTTTCTTCAGTTACTCCCTTAATGGATGCTTGTAGAAAAGGGCGACTAGCGTTAAATTGAATTTGCCCATTTTCCTTTAGTTAATCTCGCTGAAATTTTAATTTGAAATAGTTTTGATGCCAGAGCTTGTATGGTATTTTAACGTTAGATTCTTTTGGGTTTTGGGAGAAATTGTTTCGGTTTATGGTAGTTGAAACTTGTATTTAATTTTATTCAGGATTTTTAACAAAAGGCCATATTTAGAAAGTTACAGGTATTAATAATTACATGACAGTGTCACTATGTGACTGTTTAACGTTTTGTATTTTACAGCAAATAGAAAATGTAGCTATTATTCTAAAATATGATTGTCACAGCACCTATCTAATTGATGATTGATAGATAAAATGTTGAAAGTTTGAATAAAATGTAGTTATCAGAACAATTTGATCGCGGGACTCACAATTTACCGTGACCCCGGTACGTGTAGGGCTACTGAAAGACACCGTGGATTTAGGTCAGTCAAGTCTGACAGTCCCTCCCGCCCTGCACTGGGTGGGAGGACTCATTTGATGATTTTACCACGTTAAAAAAAAATCAGGACAATTTAAAGTAATTGATAATGAAAACAAAATAATCATCGTCATCATCAGTCAGAAGACCACTGCTGAAAAAGGCCTTTCTCTTAGACAATCTACCACTTGCCTCCATGGGTTGCCCGCGACCCTCATGATATCGTCAGTCCACCTACCGGTAGACACACCTACGCAAGATTAATAATACCTGCTTATTATTATTATTGCCTAGCAGTGTGATACAAGTTACTGTAAATATTATTTTTATGAATGATAGTGCTACGGGTCAAAAAACTCAGACCACATTCACTTTTTCCCAACTGCTCAACTAAACTGCCCAACTGCTCGAAATTGCTCAACTAAGTGCTCAACTACAAACTGCTCTACCCGTATTATTACTACGATAATAATATTACTATGATAAATGCAATTAGTAAATTCGAAAATAACAATCGGGTATGCCTTAGAAAAGTTACGCTAGCTATATTTATTTTCATTCACAATTTATTTTAAGTATTTTTATATTTTCGTTTAAGTTTACATTTACCTAAAAACCTCTAGAAGTATTGCAGTTTTAATTTTGACAGTTTATAAAGTTTGAATTTAACATTTATTTTTAAGTTTGTTTTAGTTGAGCAGTGGGAAAAAGAAAATATTTAAATTCCCAACTATCAAATGATTAGTTGAGCATTGGGGATCCCAACTGCTCAACTGTTTGCAGTTGAGCACTTACAGTTGAGCAGTCGGGAAAAAGCGACCACATTACCAAAACCGACTTCTTCCATAAATCCACCAGCCATCAAAAATCTACATCTATAAAAAAGCTGCCAATAAAATTTCAATACGAACCCACGAGTGCAGTAGTACGAAAACGTCTGAATTTCCCATATTTTACGGGCCCATAAAGTCGGGTTCCGTCGGGTCGAAAAGGCGTGCTTACTCCATCGCCACAATTCTAGAGAGCTGGTACAATTAGCCGGTTGCTTTGCATAAAACACACCCGTGTATGGGACGTGGGCTAAAGTAAAGAACAAGCGGTTAATTTGAATTTTTATTCCTTTTTTTTAACACGAAATTGGGTTACACGTAGCCACGTTTTTGGTGAAAAATTAAGAAGGCGGTCAGAGGTTTTTTTTAGTGATTAAAATTTCAAATTCTCTCTGTTAAGTATACGAAATCGACATCATAGTTTTTAAATACTTGTCATTTTAGAACAACTCGTACTTCACATCTGTCCTAAAACGAAGAAGTGTAATAAACTCAAGGCCAGCAAAAGTTGTGTCAAGATACATTTTTTTTTTTTGCGTGGTAAAATCATTAAAATGAGTCCTCCCACCCAAGGCAGGGCGGGAGGGACTGTCAGACTTGTACTGACTAAAATCCACGGTGTCCTTCACTAGCCCTTTACGTACCAGGGTTACGGTGATGGGTAAGTCCCGCGACCCCGGCAGAGTGTCAAGATACATTCAAATAAGTTGCATCATCTGAGAAAGTCGATGTGAGTTACACGTGCTTTTCATCATTATTTTTCGTAATTTCAGCAGACAGAAAAAGTGTAAAAGCCGATTTACACATCCATTAGTAAGTAAATAATTAATTAAGTAAAAATCACGTATGAACACCACCGGTGAGTAAGTAAGTAAGTTGGTAGTTAATAAAAAATACGCAAATTGTACTTGCTTACATACTTAAGCCCGTAATACACACAAGCAAAACCAGTAACATGCACAAAAGTAAGCTTGCATGCCGTGACGGAGCCTGTAGAGGGCCAAAGTCTGCCGGAGTCGCGGGACTCAGGAATTACCGTGACCCCGATACTTAAAGGGCTATTGAAGGACACCGTGGACTTTAGTCAGTCAAGTCTGACAGTCCTTCCCGCCCTGCCCTGGGTGGGAGGACTCATTTGATGAATTTCCCACATAAAAAAAAAATGTAGTTTTCATGCCATAAAACTGTATGACTTCTGATTAGTGAATGATGCAATGGGATCCCAGCTACTAGCATACTTTAATGCAAGTTACTGGCATGTGAATTGCGGGCCTTATGGATGTGTGCGACCTTTACAAATTGCGTAACCTTCGACATAATACACTTGACCGCTTAAACTAATAACTCTCTCTCGATCGATAAACAATAACAATAGCCCCATACACTGAAAAGCAAACGTTCTCAATAAACTTGTACCAAACTTTCCAGTACTCTGATTCACGTTGATTGTAAAGCCTTTGCCGTCACGCGAGCTAAGAATATAGAGCTATCGCGAACAGTAGACACCTTCAGACATTTTATGTCTAATATGGACCGTGAAATGTGAGGATACGTTCGTATCCTTCGAAATGTTGAGTGGGAGGAATTGGAAAGACGGTTATACGTTTGTAACGTATTCGCGGTTCAAAGGGTTTCGGAGAAATTGTTATGTCTGGCCTTTACAAAGTGATATTGTAGAAGTGATAACTTATATACATGAAATAATAAACTTAGAAATTTTCCCCAAAGTTTGTTTGGTTGGTTGCGGGACTCACGAATTACCGTGACCCCGGTACGTAAATGGCTATTGAAGAACATCGTGGATTTTAGTCAGTACGAGTCTGACAGTCCCTCCCGCTCTGCACTGGGTGGGAGGATTCATAAGATGATTATTACCACGTAAAAAAAAAAACAAAAAAAATATTGGTTGAACGGGCTTATCTCAAAAAGTACTGGTTGAAAATTGAAAATATATTTTTGTATTGGATAGTCTATTTATCGAGAAAGGCTTTAGGCTATACTACATCACACCATGACTAATAAGAGCCGAGTAGCGAGGACAAAACTCGGAGAACAGCTAGTATGGTCATACAGGCACGCCATTTGCGAGTACTACACACCCAAACTTTCTGAAGCACGTCACCAATGGACTGGTAGGATATAAAGCTTTGGGAATATCATTTTATGAAACTTTCGTCAGTTTCCTCAAGTTCTCTGGCATAACAGTGTTCACAATAAACAAAATTGCCCAAAATTTAATGTTCACCATTCAATTAATTTACTTGCTATTACTTTATTCTGAATTATCTTACCTAATACTTCGTTTCAATGGCACCACCGTATTAATAGACGGTTTCAAAAGATTTACGGTTTCAAAAGAAAAAAAAGTGTACACCAGTTAGATATTTTACTTGAAAATAATATCTTCTCGTGTCTGATCCTCGACTCGAGCGTAACATAGTAACAACCCGGGGCAAGGCGAAGAAATAAATAAAGATTAAATAAATCCTCCTTCAATTTAATACCAAATAGGTATTGATTTCGTAGCTCTCACCAAGGATACCCCAGTCAAATCTCAATAAAATCCATTCAGTCGTTTTAAGTGATTTTATCTTGACATAAATCAACTGGTTACGGTCGTAAAGTATTGGGAAGCTCAAAGACATTTGCTTAGTATTATTATGTATGTTTTTACGTTATTATGTACATACACGATATACTGCGCTATGTACCTGTTTTTGATTATCACTGTGTTCTAACCAAAACTTTTTCACAAACGTTGTTCCATCTTCTGTCCTGCTATAGGTGCATGTCAAAGTGCATTTAGAGCAAATTTTGTGAATGTACTGCTTTTGCTTTCGAATTTCAAAATACTCCAAGCTCATTAACCGAAAACATTATTTACGAAAATCATAATTATATAAATCAAAACGAACGTTGCGCGAATACAACACTCGTGAACCAAAACGTATTGTTGCTTTAGTATAGGACATCTTTTTCTGGACAAATTAGTGTCATCGTAAGTAATAGTATTAACATCATAAATACGAAACTTTGCTTCTTTGTTACACTTGCAAATATCTTTGAATAGCTGACCTGATTTTGATGAATTTTGCAACAGAGATGGGACCGTGGAGACGGCGGAGAAATGAGGGGCGTACTCAAAAGTGGTGGGGTGAGCAAAACCGCGTGAAAAAGTTAGTAGCATAATAAAAAAACGACGCTCAACAAATACTTACTCGCGCGGCTGATCACTTTTGTTAGAACGCAGGATTTTATTCAAATTTTCGCGTGATATAACCGTGATCGAAAACGGAGACATCCACTCATTCAATACCGATACCCATCATTATCGATAATACATTTTACATAACGTCCGACATTAAAATTGGAATCCCCTTAATGTTCTAAACGTAACGAGTAATCAAAAAGTTGTTAAGCAAATCGAACATCACGAAACATTGTTTGACAGAAGGTCGCAAAACTAAACGGGATATAGACATGCAAATATTATCGATACAGTCGAGAATTTTATGAGACGTAAAATAAGTAAATCATAACTACGAGAATAATAAAATATACTAAATAATAAACGCTAAAGTTTGGATGAGTCTAATAATCATAATAAGGTATGTGAATTTCTTTCATTTTCATGCCGACATTGCTGAGGCGATTTTGACAAGAGGAACATAAAATGCTATTTCTTTTTGAATATCACCTAAGAAATTAATGGGGGTAGAATTTATTTAGTTTCACACTTTACACATATATTGTTCATCGGTAGACAAAATTTATGTTAGCATGACCTACTCCGGTCGCGGGACTGTAAGAATTACCGTGACCCCGGAACGTAAAGGCCTATTGAAGGACACGGTGGATTTGTGGATTTTAGTTAGTAAGAGTCTGACAGTCCCTCCCGCTCTGCCCTGGGTGGGAGGACTCATTTGATGATTGTGTCTAAATTTGGCACTTATACAGTTTACATGTTTACAGTTTATACTGTTACAAGTTACGTGGTACATACAACTTTTCTTCAAAAATGTGAGGGTGAACTATTTGGATGGAGCTCCGGCTGTGAATGGAACGACTGCTCGTAAAGTGTTCCGAACGATTAAACGCCTCTGACCCGATGGTTGCTGTAAAAGCGATTCTGTTATAAGCGCCGCTTTTGAGGAATGTCATGTTACGTTGTAGGATTTTTAGTTTAGTTATAAACTGCATTTTAGTCTTTGTGCTAGATTATTTTATATAACGAGATCCAAATAAAGTTATATTAAACAATGGCATTCTAGTAAATACTGAGCCCCGCTGGTTGATACTATTTTCCCATTTGATCGTCTCGTAAGAGTCGTACCACTATAATTATTAATTTAAAAGCATTTTAGTAACAATTCACAAGAAACGGATGATACAAAAAAAATTAAATTTGACTTTTAGTTGCGGAGATTAGCGCGTTTAAACATACTGTCCTTTCAACTTTATTACCACACTAGCTTTCGCCCGCGACTCCGTCCGCGCGGATGTCGGTCTTCGCGTGGATGGTTTACTTCTCCATTTTGAGTAACTCTGACAATGACATCTTATAAATATCTATTGGACCCAAATACGGCTAAGCCACATAATTAAGGAGATCCCTCTATTGAGCTACTGCTGTTGAGCTCGCGTTCTGTACTGAAAAATAAGTTTTTTTTTTCTACGTATTTTTCCAGGATAAAAAGTAACCCATGTTATGCCCAGGATAATAAGGTATAATTTATAAGTTTCATCGAAATCGAACCGTTAGTTTTCACGTGATGCCTGCACATACAGACAGACAGACAGACAAAAAATTTTTTAATCACATATTTGGGTTTGGTATCGATCCAGCAACACCCCCCGCTATTTATTTTTTCAATATTTTCAATGTACGGAATTGACCCTTCTACAGATTTATTATATGTATAGATAAGTCGCATGGCTTACGGCTTACGGTTATAACTTCTCTAGCAGATAAATCCGAACAAATTATAATGCATGTTTAGTTTAGCAATAATTCCAATACTTGTAAAAATATGTGAATTGTTTATATTTTTTAATTCCAGTATTAAATACAAAATAAAGATTTACATTAATGTGAATATAAATCCCAAGTGAAGTGTAATGCCCTCAGTGCACAACACAACATTTTATTTTTACTTATTTTGCCTACCGTCAGCCAGTAAGATTCCTAACGTAACATTTGCAGGTGAGTTCGGATTACGACTCCATAAATCGAGAGGTTGGGCCCGAGACATAATACTTGTACGTACAGTAAATCACCTTGCAGATTGTGTGTGAAATTTCTACGTCAGGAATGGGTTTCGTGGTACCGTGTAAGTAGCTCAGCTTTGCTTTGCCATAATTTACAACGTTAATGAACTGTTTTATCGAATTAAGTAATTTAAAATACATTATATTATTTTGGTGAATAATGTGGAATAATGGCGAAACCGGATTTCGAGCTTCGATCACACATAGCGAATAATCGTTGCGAGTGCATTCGTTGCAAGTAAAAGGAACATGCTTAATTTAAACCGCAGCGACTATTCGCAGTGATTAGTCGTTGTGTGTGACCGAAGCTTTAATGTCGGTAATTTATATACACTAAGCGTTACCAGAAACTACCTTTGCGTAGGTGATACCACAGGATTCTTAACTAATACCAGGATAAACAGTATCCTAAGTGCCATTATTGCAGACATTTTTTTCAGACAAATCTGGCAACCAGTCTTACTTAAGGGGCTTTGCATCACCCAGTTCTTGGGTTGTGGAGGTCAGATAGGAAATCATTCCGTGTAAAATACTGATATTCATTCGGGTTCGATTCAAATTCAAAACAAATTAAAGTATATATTTCAAGTAGGTAAATTAGTTACAACCACTTTTGAATTGTCAAAAGAGAAACATACTACAAAAATATGTTGCTACAGTCCCAGTCACAAGATTTCATAATAAATTGTCAAAGTATCTATGGATACCCATTCTAGGGCGTACACCTCTATGGAGACTGGAAGCTGACCTTTACATAGTTAAGAAATGGCTAGGCTGATGAGGAGTTATATTGTAACTAGCTTTTGCCCGCGGCTTCGCTCGCGTAGAATTTGGTCTGCCTCATTAAGTTACGTGACATTTTTTTTAATACTTATATTTTTTTTATGTAACTTCACATCGTACATCCCAGATTTCTAACTTCAAAATTAGTTTCCATACAATCTTTGAACACCTATACCTAATATTTAGAGGGAATCTCTTGAGGTTGGAATTATTTGAATTCCTTTCTAATTGCTCATTATTTTAGAGGGCCAAAGCCTGCCGGGGTCGCGGGACTTACGAATTACCGTGACCTCGGTACGTAAACCGTAGCACTGGTAATAACATCCTTCATGTACACAATAAGCTAATAAAATTCCCTATCTCAAAAACTACTGAACCGATTTTGATGAAACTTGCAGTATTCCCTAAGTTGAACGATACCTAGCACAAAAAAAAAATTAAATCGGACGTGAAATTCCTGAGATATGCGAACAATGAATCAGTCGATGCCTACTCCTTACTGTTAAGGAGTTGTACCTTCCATCATCAGCTCAGCTACATAAGATGATGATTACCATACGCAAGTACTTAAATTACTTCATAAAATTTACGAAAAACAATGCGTGGGCCTATAAAATCTGAGGGTTGCCCTCGATTTCTCCAAGATCCAATCATCAGATCCTGATTTGGTGACAATGGGACCACACGGGAAGTGCCAGATTAAAAAAAAAAAAGAATCATGAAAATCGGTTCACCCAGTCGGTCGCTATTCGGTAACAAACTATTGTTAAGGAGTTGTACCTTCCATCATCAGCTCAGCTACATAAGATGATGATTACCATACGCAAGTACTTAAATTACTTCATAAGATTTACGAAAAACGATGGGTGAGCCTATAAAATTTGAGGGTTGCCTTCGATTTCTCCAAGATCCAATCATCAGATCCTGATTTGGTGACAATGGTGGTCCCACGGGAAGCCCCAGCTTCCAAACAAAAAAAGAATCATGAAAATCGGTTCACCCAGTCGGTCGTAATGCGGTAACAAACATAAAATTGATAACCTCCTTTTTTTGAAGTCGGTTAAAAACTATCCTATGTCCTTTCTCAAGTTCCAAACTATGTCTGTACCAAATTTCACACAAATCGGTTCAGTAGTTTAGGCGTGAAGAAAAGACAGACAGACAGACAGACAGACAGACAGACAAACAGACAGAGTTACTTTCGCATTTATAATATTAGTTTGGATTTCAATTACAATGATACTTTACTTTAAATCATCGTAGAAAACAAAGTCACTTCCCGCTGTCTGTATGTCTCTATGTATGCTTAGATCTTTAAAACTACTCAACGGATTTTGATGCGGTTTTTTAATAGATAGAGTGATTCAAGAGAAAGGTTTATATGTTTAAAACATGCATAATATAGTAGAGATTGCACCCGTGCGGAGCCGGGGCGGGTCGATAGTCTCCTATAAATAAACAAAACATCTTTAGTAAAGTGATACTCCTAAGGCCATTAGCCCGTCTATTAGGTACACCGTTCTCCCCTTTCCTCCAAGTTTTATTCAAACTCGTAACTCCTATTACATACCCATTTTCTCCCTCACAGAACTATTCTTTCACCATGTGTGAAAATTTAATGAGTACGAAGAAAATGGACACTCCTTTTAGTGGTACTTTGGTAGTGGAAAATTTTGTTTCTTTTTATATTTTTGTAAGTGCACCGCGGTCTCACTCCCGCATACCGCAGAGCGGAGTGTGAAAATGTTGAAAATACTCGATGTTATTTTCGGAATTTTGTTTGCATTTACATCTTTGCTAGAATGTGAACTGGGCTAGCTTTTGCCCTGTCTTTGTTCGCGTGTAAATCAAAAATTATTTAAGGAAAGGAATACCGGGAACAAAAGTTAAAGTAATATTACAAATGTGAAAGCTTCTTGAATGGTAAAATGGTTGTTACTAGGGTAGCGGGTCAGTATAAACAAGTTACCATGACCTTAGAATGTAAAGGACAACTGAAGGAACACGGTGAGTTTTAGTCAGTACGAGTCGAACAGTCCCTTTCTCTATACCCAGAGCGTGAGGACTCATTTGATGATTTTACCATGCAAAAAAAAAACAAGATGGTTATTTCTTAATCACGCAAATTTAAATGAAATTCGGTAGTTACGCAGACAGTTGGAAATTCGGAAGTGAAGAATAAGACATAGGATACTTTCTTACCCCGTAGTATGGTTTTGTGACACATTTACTACAATTCAAGCGTTCGAAACCCCAGGCAAATACTAGTACAAAGTAAGCATAAACAACACCAATAATGTAGGACAGACACAGTATTCTTAATACCGTAAATCTCTAGAACAGATAAGGGTAACGTTAGCACCCACAGACCTTCATTTCACCACAAAGTTGAGGTCACTAAGGCAGTAAAACTAGTACTTAAAAAAGGTCTAGGTAGGCAAAGGGTTTATGACCTAGGTACAGCAACGAAAATCTTGGTAATCTTGACGACTAGATCTAAATGGCGTGGTAGTACAAACAACAACTCAATTTATTTTTATGACCTTTGTAAGGTTGCAAACCTAAATCGTGTGACATAACAGAAAAGGATTCTTCTAGAACATTGATATTTTTATTAAAGGGCTTTTTTTTCTCAGCAGAATAGATGAAGTTTTCTGTTTATATTTTTCAGAGTAAATATAAATGCGTGTTACAATAGGTCTTTACCTATAAAATTGCCGTTTTGTATGAAAAACATTTCAACGATTTTTTTGTAAATCAGGTCACCTTGACGCCTATCCAGCCACTCCTCAAAGAGACCCCTCTTTGCCGCCGCGATTGCGGCGTGCCCGTGGCGCTTGCGTTACGTTAGTATTGTGGTAAGTTTGCCTTAAAGCCTTTGTCAAACAGAAAGGTGTGGCGAATACGAAGCTAGGCGTTTTTATTTGTAATGTATGGAATTGTTTGAATCCAGTCACATAGAAAAGCGAAAGCGATCGGATAACGTGTCCGAACCGATGCGAAGACGTGGCGAAGGCGTATTTGCTCTGTTTGACGTCGTTCATAAAAATACAGCTAATACAACTGCCACGCCTCGGTTAGCTGCACCCAGTTTGACGTCTCGTATCGTTTCGTTATCGCTTCGGACTCGTTCCGGTTCGCTATCACCTGTCTGTTTGACAAAGGCTTAAGTGTTTGCTTGCCCATCATACCTCGCTTCCCCGTCTTATACACTGTTCCCCTATTTCTGAACCTAACAAAAACAAAATTCTTAAACTGCAAGTCAATCTATATATATAAAAGTGTTATGTTGGTTTGTTAGTTTATCTATTTTTTGCATCTGTCACATATCCGTTTTTTTGTGCTACAGCGAAGCGTGGCAGGGTACAGCTAGTTTATTTATAAAATGTCAAAAATAACCAAACGTTGACTTTAATACACGTTAAAATATTTCGACACAAATTTTCAATTTCGTATTCTTGCGAAGTATCGTTAAAGCAATATAAGTAGAATGTACGTCAAATGTCCGCTCGCTTCCTATTGGGCGGAGCTGCAGCCAAGTATTTTCTCATATTTTACGAGTATTTTACAAAAATATATCAAACGTAAATAAATCGTCTTTCTAACGTCGACGCGACGCTTCTTTAAGTTTTATAAAATTTTGTACCCGTAAAATAGGTTATTAAAAGTATACCTGATGTTTACTATCTTCTCTTAATATTCTTAACTAAAAAAAAGGCAATTCAAAGGCTTATTATTACTCGTTCAGTTTTTAGGGTTCCGTAACCAAAGGGTAACTAACAGGCGTCTATTAATATGTACCAGCTGTCCGTTTGTAATCGCGGGACTTACGAATTACCGTGACCCCGGAACGCCGTGGATTTTAGTCAGTACGAGTCTGACAGTCCCTCCCGCTCTACCAGAGTAGAGCGTACTTAAATTCGTAAATAAATCCTCCAGGGTTGGAGGATTTATTTGATTTAACCACGAAAAAAAAGCTGTCCGTTTGTCTATCAGCGGCTGTATCTCATGATCCATATTAGGTAGAAACAGATTGTGTATCAATGTTACCGCTACAAGAATAATTTATTAATAATAAATGGTACGGAACCCTTCATGAGCGAATCTGGCTCGTTCCGACCGGATTTTTTAATTCCTTTTTCATCATTAATATTACATGTTATGGAAAGCCGGAGTTCTTGTGACTATCTTTCGTGATGGCTATTTGAAAGGCAATCACACTGGTCTCAGCATTATCACACAAAGCCACGGAATCTCGCAAGATCGATAAAACGCGAAAATAACATTTTACGACAACGGAAAGAGAGGAGACGATATTAATTTCATTGCTAAGTCATTGCACCAGACTGAGAGAATGCTGAAAACATAGTAGATTATGAACCAAAAACGCAATAACTTTTTAATTGAAAACTTCACTTGCGCGATCTAGAACTTTTAATCTCAGGGTCTTCATAGTTCGCTAGTATCTCGCTAGATGGCGTAATTTAACGTTTTTCGCCTTTATTGTTATAGAGATTGTTACATGGCCATCTGCGGTTCCCGGAGTATGATGTGGCTGCGATGCCACGGATATAAACTGCTCGTATCTTTAGTGTGGTGCTAAAGTATATTGCGCTGTATTTTCGCTTGTCTGAGCTAAAATGGCGTCTGCAAACGTGTTATGCTGCTGTTTGGAACTAGAAAGGTGATTACTTTTTAATATTCTAGCGTTTGCCACTTAAAACTTAATTGGGTATTATGTGAAATCAGATAACAGCAGAAAAAGTTCCCTGATTTTACGCATACTTTCATACTAGCGATGTTTTACATCTATACATATACAGGGTGTCCCAAAACTCAACGTCAAGCCGAAACGGGGTGACAGGATTGATCATAACCATCACGAGAAAAATCTGAAAAAAAATCTATCCCGTGCAGTTTGAAAATTATGGGCATTTTAAGAAAAACCTAGAAATGTGATCAAACTGTACCATTTTTCGGTTATTGTGGTTATTCTTTTTTATTTTTGTTCATTTGAACTTTGGAAACGTAATCCTAAATAACATTTCTAGAATCCCAATAAAAAATAATGACACAATTGCCTCAAGTTTCCGAGAATTGAGACTATTTGTTAAACTACGAATTTAAAATTTTCAAGATTCGTCGACTTTGACAGGCCCTCCTATAAAAAAAATGTACTAGAGTGCCTTGGCAAGTGGCATTAAAAGTTGGCGCATTTAATCAGAATTCTAAAATGGTACAATACTTGTTAGTTCCATACAATAGAAAAGAGTAAAAAAATTAAAACCTCAAGTAACCCGATTTTTGCTATCACATTTTACTCAGTTAAAATGTTTTTAATTCGCACAAGCTGTAGGTAGGTTCTTAATTTTAAGACAGAATGATGAGAGAGATGGATAATGGGTATGTTTGTCATGAGTGAGCGAGACAGATAGTGACGCCACTTTTACCAAAGTGAAAAAAAGTTAGTAAAATAATTAGGTTTGTTGGACTAAAAGTCAGATAGAGAAAAAACATTTTTATTACAATAAATGTTCAAATTGTTTACCATCAGCCTCAATACAAGCCCTACATCTTCTTAAAAAAGATCTACTTATAAGTCGGGCATATCTTCGAGAGTTGATCGCCTCAGCTGCTTGAGAAATGCGTTCACGCAGGTCGGCTACGTGATCAATGGGCTTTGAGTAAACTTTTTCTTTGAGAACTCCCCAATAGAAAAAATCCAGGGGATTTAAATCTGGTGAACGGGCGGGCCACAAGATAGTGCCTGAACGTCCAATCCACCTTCCCGGATATTCCTGGTCAAGGAAATCTCTTACTTGCACTGCGAAATGCGTACCCATACCCATTATCCATCTCTCTCATCATTTTGTCTTAAAATTAAGAACCTACCTAGAGCTTGTGCGAATTAAAAACATTTTAACTGAGTAAAATGTGATAGCAAAAATCGGGTTACTTGAGGTTTTAATTTTTTTACTCTTTTCTATTGTATGGAACTAACAAGTATTGTACCATTTTAGAATTCTGATTAAATGCGCCAACTTTTAATGCCACTTGCCAAGGCACTCTAGTACATTTTTTTTATAGGAGGGCCTGTCAAAGTCGACGAATCTTGAAAATTTTAAATTCGTAGTTTAACAAATAGTCTCAATTCTCGGAAACTTGAGGCAATTGTGTCATTATTTTTTATTGGGATTCTAGAAATGTTATTTAGGATTACGTTTCCAAAGTTCAAATGAACAAAAATAAAAAAGAATAACCACAATAACCGAAAAATGGTACAGTTTGATCAAATTTCTAGGTTTTTCTTAAAATGCCCATAATTTACAAACTGCATGGGATAGATTTTTTTTCAGATTTTTCTCGTGATGGTTATGATCAATCCTGTCACCCCGTTTCGGCTTGACGTTGAGTTTTGGGACACCCTGTATATAATAAATCTGTAGAAGGGTCAATTCTGTACATTGAAAATATTGAAAAAATAAATAGCGGGGGATGTTGCTGGATCGATACCAAACCCAAATATATGATTAAAAAATGTTTGTCTGTCTGTCCGTCTGTCTGTCTGTTTGTGCAGGCATCACGTGAAAACTAACGGTTCGATTTCGATGAAACTTGGTATAATTATTCCTTATTATCCTGGGCATAACATAGGATACTTTTTATCCTGGAAAAATACGTAGAAAAAAAATCTTATTTTTCAGTTTTATTCATAGACGTTGTTCTGTAGAACCGCGAACACACGTTGCATTACCCGCAGTGGATTCAGCGCCATAATATTTATAAGATGTCATTGTCAGAGTTACTCAAAATGGGGAAATAAACCATCTTCGCGAAGACCGACATCCGCGCGGACGGAGTCGCGGGCGGAAGCTAGTTTAAAATACACTCTTCTATTACCTTTGAATACTGCCTAAAATAGTACTTAAGTATACCAAGACTATTACGATACTATTTCACCTAGGCAGTAGCTACGCTCACCGGAATGACTACTGTCCTCCAAGTGGCCGTCCTGGCAAAAGCAAGTTATGTAACAGTTAGATTACTACCGAATTGCCAAGTCATTCAATCATCGTCAGCTATTCGAACAAAAACATTACTGACAATTTAAATAAAATGTTCAGCGACTCATTTATAGATGGTATTTAGGCATAATTCTGTGGTTTATAAAACTGAAACTGAAATGATTAATAACACAGTTTCAACCGAAAGAACCACTACCAACATCGATCGACACTGTCCTAGTAAAAAAACAAGACCAGCAAATTACCATCAACATAATGCACCGTGTAAACAAGACGTGCTAATAACTATCCCCTGAACTCGACTAGTGCAAACAAACTTGTTCTACTAATTGTTTTATAATTGCTGATGTGTGCAAGTCTTTGAGCGGCGACAGGGACTGCTCAAATGGAATGGTAAACTGAAATGCTTTGCCATTAACTACCGTGTTTTGTTTTCGAACTTAAAATGCAATTTCGGTGTTGCAGGTTACATGGGGTTGTTGTTTTGCCACAACATTATTTCCCCACAAAAAAAAGTACGTATGAATTAGCCAAAGGTTTGTGTTTTTATTTAATTTTGATTATTGTAAATTGGCCCCTTTTCTTTATTTTGCGCACTTTTTGTGGCGAAACGACCTGCACACTTACTCTACAACGAAAGCTAGTTCGAGTTGGAACTCTGTGTTAGGCATGGAGGAATCTTTTTACCCAACAGACGTTGCAAAAACAAACCAATTAATTTACCTACATAGAAACATAACATTTGACAGGTCTAGTGGTTAGTGACCCTGACTGCTATGCCCGAGGTCGTGGGTTCGATTCCCACCCAGGACAAATGTTTGTGTGATGAGCACGATCATTTGTTCTGTGTCTGGGTGTAATTTATCTATAATATGTATGTATTTAAAAATATATATAAGTAAGTTTATCAGTTGTCTAGTACCCACAACACAAGCTCTGCTTAGCTTGGGACTAGATGGCGTTGTGTGATAGTTGTGGAATATTTATTTTATTTATTTAACATACATTTCATTAATGAAAACTGTCAAAGTTTGTTTGACATCACAGTGTGAGTGACTTAGTTAATCTTTGGCAAAATAACATAATTTCTAATATCCAGAAATCTTTTGAAACGACTTATTCGGGTCAATTATTACTAAAATAAAGACCACTCGAGTGTTCTCGACTTGAAAGTAAAAGCGCTAAATTATATTTGCTACTAAAACGAAAATTTCACTTTGTTTGAAATTATATTTCATGCTTGTTTTGCTGAGGAAGACGTGGAAAGAGCTTTAATTACTTCTGTACAGTCAACGATTAAACGATATTAAAGTTAATTTATACAGAACTAAGTTTGTGATTATAGAGAAATATTATTTTGTCACTGTATTTTACTGACATTTGAATTAGTAGTTGTACAGTTTTGATTATGTTTTATTGGTTTAATAATGAACCATTTTTCTAATACTCAACTTTCTTCACCGTTGACCACATCATCGCTAACCACTGATGGTTAGCGATGATGTGGTGATCTTACCTGAGTAAGATAGTGGTCAAGTAGGCGAACTTATCGCCGAATAAATATTTGAATGATTGAGTGAAGCTAAGTTCAGTTGGGTATTTTATGATATTCTCAATTTTTAGCAATTACATAAAAGAATATTTCTCTGATACATTTAATGAACAGGACCATGTCTGTTAAACTTTTTAATATGAGTAGACGTGATATTTTGCCATTCGTGATTCTTGATATAAACAAAGAACATCTTTGAAAGTAAGTTACAATGTGAATTAGTAACAAAATAAAGAATCCACAGACATTTGACCTTTTGTTAATCCAATACAAAACGTAGCCTTCTTTATTTCAGCCATTCTTTATTTTTAGAAACAAAGTTAACAGTACAAAACATACTTTTACCTTTGAGTTATTGGAATTCATGCCCGAAACTACTTATACTCACTGTAAAGGGTGCTAGACATATGCGTTCCAAACATTGTGTTCGGGTCGGCATTTTCATTAGATGGGTAGCAATATAAAAGTAAATATGACTCGTTGGTCCTTGGAGAGATCTTTACTTTTTTTTTTTTTTTTTTTGAGTGGGGAAATCCTCACGGATACCCTCCGACTGGGGCGAGCGGAGGGTTATGTCGGACTCAAACCGACTAAAAACCCACTATTCCTTCAAATACCATTGGTTGGGGGCCCGGGATATATATGAATACATTCGCGCGCACCCTCAACTGGTATCGGCCCGCTATGCACAGCGGCCCCTATCTCCAAGAGCGATTTGTCCAACACCGCACGTTCTCCTTGTAGACGCGCGATCTTTACCTAGAAATGGAAGAGATTAGGTTAAAAAAGTACTTATCGCAATGTCATTAAGAGTAAGTTTGTGAGTTAAGATGTGAGGAGTAATCTACGTAACTACTGTTCCAAATTTGAAAATTCTTTCATTGATGGAAAGCTGCATCACCTCAATATTGTAGGCTACATTTTAAACGTTGCCATGAGATAATCTCCGTCTGTAACACAAGTGAAGTCTGGAAAAAGCTAGTTAAAAGATAAATACAACAAAATACAACCAAAACGTGCTTCTTAAAACACGTGTTTGGTTCAACGTAAAATTATTTGGTGAAAACGTGACCTTTCATAGTGAATTGAATGTGAGTTTCGGACTTTTTTTTATCGTGGTAAAATCATCAAATGACTCCTCCCATCCAGGGCGGAGCGGGAAAAAAATGCTAAAATCCACGGTGTCCTTAAATAGCTCTTTGCGTGCCGGGGTCACGGTAATTCGTTAGTCCCGTGACCCTTTTCGTGGTATAGTCATCAAATGTGTCCTCACACCCAGGGCGCAGTGACAGAGCGATCGACTGCTGCGCAGCCTGTCGCAGATTCGAAGCCCTCACGGAACAAATACTTGTATGATCTGCAAGTATTTGTTCCGGGTCTGGGTGTTTGTGTATGTGAATTTCCATGTTTGTAATCGCACCCACGATACGTTAGAAAATCCTAGTGTGGGGTAAACGTTATTATTATTATTTTCGTTTTATGTACATTACCTTTATCATAGGAACAGAAATATCCATACTTATATTACAATAGGAGAAGTATAAACTTTGACTATTCATCTGTAAGGTCAGGGCCGTTGGAAATTGGATAAATTGTAAATCATTAAATGGAAGATTTGTTGACCGCGGGCACTCTAGCGATGACATTAAAATAAATGTTATTCTTGGTTGATTATTATTTTTTGATCTTGTAAAAGACCTTTTGCCCGCTGGGCAAATTTTTATTCCTTTTTCTCTAACGAATATCAATATAAAATTATCAGGACAAACGAATAATTTCGTTATTTGAATGCTAAATTAATTTCACGGCGGCTCATTGTCAAAGCATTTTGTAACCGTTTATTGAAAATATACCGAAGTAATGAAATTACTATATTAATTAATACAATACGAGAATTAAGCGACGGCCTCCGGGCGGCGTTTATTTGATGTTTTATTAATAAGTACCTATTGTTAAGTCCGCTTATTAAATTCAGGATGATTTTATTGTCATGGCTCAATGGCTATTTGTGAAAAATGTGTTATGAATTTTCATGAACGCTTTCAATTACATTTCAATTTTTTAAATTATACTCTGGCACATAAATAGTAAATATTTACCTAATTACATACTCGTACGACAAATTTTTACGGGATTTATTTTTTAGAAATCAAAGAAAACTTCGCTATATTTATAATCCTGAGTTTTATTGTGAAAACCATCGTTAGAATGGTTATTATTTATTATTCATTGTAAATTAGTAATATTTCATGAACATGACAATAAGATAAATTCAGTGACGTTTTTATATTATGTTTGACAACTAAAATTCACATAATTCATCGTGCAATATATTCAAATGAAAGGTTAAACTGTTAAAATTTGGTCCTAAGGCGTCTGCCTATCTAATAGGTTGGTTAAAAATCAACATCAAGTGATTTTTCCAACCATACCAACATTCACCCTAAAAACTGAATATTTTTCTACCCTACCAATTTGGGGCGCAGACCAAAATTACCATAAAACCATAAATACTGCTCGTTATAAAAGAGAACAGCCTAAATTATTGAAACATTTACACTGTTGAGATACGGAAAAAAAATATGCCGTGGTTGGGGAATAATTCGAGGTAAGTTGGCCCATTAACTTTTATCTCGCGGGGAGACAGGGCCCGCAGGAAGCGGGGAGAGAGGGAATAAAATGTTGATACATGCCCCTGCCTGCGATGACCCGTAATGGACGGAAAATGTTTTAGACGTCCGTTCCTAGAATGATCTGGCTAATGATAAAATGTTAAACCCGTTAAGTTAAACGGCGTTTAATGTAATGTCAAGCCCGTCAAACATAAATGGTTTTTTTAGGCAATTTCATTTAATGTTTAACAATGAAAGCATTATTACATTGTGGTCTCCAGCTGAAGTATTTTTAAATTGACAAAAATATTGTTTTTGATGGCGGATTTTAACGATAATTACAATTTTATTATCAGCTGAATCGATACTAATATTCGTAATTACCACGAGCAAAGCCGAGAGCAAAAGCTAGTGCTTAATAGGTATTTCCCCACTGATCAGTGAACAAAATAGTCCATAGGTTCCCAACAGGGGGTACCGCCCCTCCGAGGGCGATTGAGCTTTTTCTGGATTATTATGAAATACCTCTATTTTCATCAAAAAACAGTTATTCTAACCGTCAAAGATTATTTTGATATTATGGTGAGAGATACACTAACTAGCAGTGTATGACTTGACCAATGTAATATCTGGACTTCAAAGAGTCAGTGACCAGAGTAGTCAGGTACGAAACACTAGCGTCATCTAGTGTGTAAAAAAACTTGTTTTTTTTTTTGTAATTTCAGTAATATGTGTAATTTCAGTACACAGAACATGATTAGAGAAACAAAGAGAGTCAATTAATTATTATGTAAGAGAAGGCGTAAAAGGTAAGTCTTATAAACGATTGAAGGAATATAGGAGGCAGAACAAGCTTTTTTTTTTTTTTTTTTTTTTTTCGTGGTAAAATCATCAAATGAGTCCTCCAACCCAGGGCAGGGCGGAAGGGACTGTCAGACTTGTACTGACTAAAATCCACGGTGTCCTTCAATAGCCCTTTACGTACTAGGGTCACGGTAATCCCTTGGTCCCGCGACCCCAGCAGGCTTTGGGCCTCTACAGGCCCCGTCATTATGCTGACACTCTTTGAGGCGCGCGTGGAACACAACGCGCCGTCGACCCGGGCATGGTCCATGGTCGGACAGCGAGTCGCCCATTACTCGCTGCCCGCATGCCCGCGCCTACGGTGGCCGGAGGTCGTCCTGCGACGTCCGACGCCGTGGGCGTCTACCACTGTGGCTGGGATGGAGGAAAGGACGCTGTCCTCTCCCTCAGGCGGCCCGCCTCCTCCTTCACGAGCATCACTGCTTCGCAGAAGGAGGCGACCGCTTCCCACTCCGTCTCGCCCCGCAGCATGGCCTCGACCAATGCCGGGCGCGAGAGGTCTCCGCCTATCGCCGTCGTGAGGACACGGCGGTGCTCTGCCCAAGCGGGGCAGTCCTGCACCGTATGCTCCACCGTGTCCTCCGAACGATCCTCGCAGTGGTGACACCCAGGCGTTTCTTCCCTCCCTATCAGACACAGGAACCTCCCGAAACTTCCGTGTCCGGTGAGGACCTGCGTCATGCGGTAGGTCAGGACGCCGTGACGCCTATCCAGCCACTCCTCAAAGAGGGGTCTTACCGCCGCGATTGCGGCGTGCCCGGACCTCGGTTGCGACAGTCGCTCCCTCCATACTGCCCTGAGATCGCGCCGGAGCTCTTCCCGCCGCGCCTCGACTTGTCGAGGCAGCGGGGATTCGCCCCGACGCTGCGCCTCCACGCGCCATTCATAGACGCGCTGGAGGGCAGTCGCCTCCAGATCCCAGGGCAGCAATCCTGCTAGGAGGTTGGCTGATTCGCCGGCGATCGTGCGGTATCCCCGGATCATCCGGATAGCCATGACCCTCTGGCATGCCACCAGCTTGAGTGGTGGCGTCCGGATGCTTAGGGCCCACACAGGGGCCCCGTAGAGGGCCATGGACCGCACGACACCGGCGTACAGCCTCCGGCAGGAAGGCAGAACAAGCTATTAAAAAAAGGGGCGTTGGATTTTGTTTTCATGCTAAGAGGTGCAGTGAGGAGTTCGTGGCTAAATAAATACAGGCCACACACAGACCGATCTTCCGGGTTAAGCCGCGCTTGCCGAGGTTGGTCAGTGGATGGGTGACCATCTGTCATAGCGAGTTTCCTCCGTGCCTCGGAAAGCAAGTAAAGCCGTTGGTTCCGGCTGTCATTTGTAGATCTTTGACAGTCGTTACTGTTAGTCAGAAGCTCTAAAATCTGACAACCAGTCTTACCATGGGGTATCGTATTACCCAGTTACTGGGTTGTGGAGGTCCGACAGGCAGTCGCTCCATTGGAAGCCGACCCCAATATAGTTGGCAAAAGGCTAGGCAGATGATGCTAAGAGGTGCACTGCGGTAGTTCATAAAATGTTGGAAACCTATGCACTAGACAGTCAATGTACGCAGAAAACCACAACACTCTGCGTTAGCCAAGCCAGAAGTAATTAATACGCGTATAACTTATCAAAATGTGCGAGAATTACGCTAATGGAATGAGTAGTTGAATAATAATGGCGGTCTTCGCGCCAAAAAAGTAATACGAATTGGTTCTCTGTTGGAATTTTGCTTTAGGGACCGATTTACAGTGTTAAATAGGTTGTTTAAACATTAACATTGTGTTTAAATTTCCAAATGAGGCGTAATGAAAAAACGTTTAGGAGTAATGTGACGAAAATTACTTTGTAATATACCTAAGATATAGGTTTTTCGAATTAAATAACAACTATGTGGAGCCTTGAAACAACCAGAAGGCATCACGACAGACCTCGTGAAAGGTGTCGTGACGGCAAAACTGACGACCAATAACAAACAAACCAGTTTCACTTCAAAAATGTAAACAAAACTTTCATTATCACAAACATCATTACCATAAAATATAACTATTTATATGTCTTGTATCATAAACACGTACTATCATCACCATGCATGCCTAACTAACCCATTTCCTAAAAACCCCACAAAACAGAAAAACAAATGCACCCCAACACTATTTCCCTTCTAAACATTCCCACACTCAAATCACCGAACTGTTCACTAAACAGCAAGACCCCACTATAAAGGGCTCTATATACACACCAGCGTTTCCTCCACAATCAGTTGTTTCCCCTTATCTACCCGTTAATATCCTCTGCTCGAGTATAGTTCCGGCCGTCCGAAGTCTGATTATCCTGTGTCGTGTGTGTTCACCCCTAGTTTAGAGATGTGCTGATTATTGTAGAAGTGGAATAGATTTTGTAGTTTGATCTTCATAGATTTTAGATCGCCATGTCGATCTATCTCTATCTATCTCACTCCATCTTAGACTTTGTCTTTATCGCCCCTTACCTAGACTAGACTCAAAAGCAAATAGCAAACACTAAAAAAACTAATTGTTAAGTAAAGGGGATGCAACTTAAAGAGAAACTTGTGTGTGATTCTCATTATGTTTTGTCACCAACTATAAGTAGATGCCACCACCTATAGGTAGATGAGACGTGAATTTTATTCTAAATAATGTTGCTTTTGTGACAAATTTTAATAATGCTGACAAATAGTCGACACGAAGAGTGAACTCAAACGTTGATAAGGTTGAAATTGTGAAATAAAGGACCGTGAAGTTTTATGACCAAAGTGACATTCAGCATTAGGGTAACCTTAGCGATTACGAAGTTGACTAACGTAATTATTTATTAGGCTGTGTAAAAGTACCTTGAGACCACCACTACTATGAAATGAAAACAGAAGACATAAATTACATTTTCTTACAATCCTAAATGTGTTATGGAGATTCTAATGGATATTTTATTTTAGTAGTAGGAATATTTTTTTGCTTACTGTTTCACAATGAACATCAACTTTGAAATATGTGTTCAAAAACCTTACGTCAACGATTTTATTTAGCAAAAATATGACTTTAGTACCTTTTTTTAAATTTAATGAATGAATAGTTAAGTTTCTTTTATGTGCATATTATTTTTCTGCACTTAGTTCTTTTCCATACAATAATTACAACTAAACTTGTGTCGTTTATTTTTCTGTTGTTAGGAGAACAAATAAACTCCAGTTTAGGCCCGTATTGTATTATGGCATTTTTATGCCAGTCAAGGTGAATTCTTGTATAATAAACTGTACATAGGAAGGTACCCATTACACGAAACCACCTTTGTCAAATCTAATACATCTGAATCATTAAATCCCAAAAAAGAAACGAAACCGATTTAAAAAATCTAAATGTACAAATGGGCGATAATTCCCTTCATTACCAAGTGTCAGTTTATTAAACCCCAAGTAAAAATCTGTTCCGAACAAAAAGGTGAAAGGCAGAAATACGGGGGAAATTCGTATTTCGCCCCTAAATCATGGCGAGACAAGGTTAATGGGGTTGAAACCCCACGGCCTCGGGACGAGCACGTAGCTTAGACGAAATTTAATAAATTCCCGCTCTATTACGATTCCTCAGGCACATTATGAACTTAGCCTTGTTTACTTTTTATATTTAGTGGATTTAATTTAATGGAACTAAAATTTTAAAGCGCACGTCTCAAGCGGTGTTATTGTAATCATAATTTTTGTAACGACGAAATATTTTGTGTTCCTCTTAAATATTCAGGATGGGGATTTTCGTAGGCGTTTCATTATTAATTTCCTCTCTGTATAAAGTGATAAGTGGGTGCTAACACTCTATAATTAAATACGGTTTATATTTTTGTGAATCAATAATGAAGTGATATTAAAAATTTCCACTCACAATCATTTTCTAACAGTACTTTTCCTGTCTGCTTTAAGTTATATGACATTTTAACATACAATAAGTGTGTGGGAGTTTAGATTTAATTATTTCTAGAATTATATTTCGGTTGATATTTTATAATATTCATATCTTTTGTAACAACTATAAGGTATCCCTCAATACTCTTTTTACACGTGCCTTAAATCGTAGAATTGTCTTAATGAACTAGAATACATACTTGTATATTATTATGCCCGCAGCTTTGCTCACTTTCATTTGGAATTTGACAATCGATTCGGATCGTACATGTGGCGCCATCTATTAGCATGTGAAAGTTATTGTTGCTTTTCTCGGGAACAGTACTTCTTTTCAGGATGAAAGCCCTATGTCCATCTCTGTATACCTGAAAATGCATATGCAAAATTTCAGGATGATTTTAACAATGGGCTTTAGTTTGACGGCACGTTTAGCGCAGTGGCTAAGCGATTGGACTGCTGCGATGCGTGTCGCGAGTTCCATTCTCGCACGAAACAAATATTTGTATGACCTACAAGTAGTTGTTCTGGGTCTGGATGTTTGTGTATGTGAGTTTATATGTTTGTAAACGCACCCACGACACACGAGATATTCCTAGCGTGGGGCAACGCTTTTATTTAAAAAAAAAAAGTGACCGAAACTAAAGGTTAACGAGTGAAAAGGGACATTAGAGGACACACCCTTAAAAATCTACGCCACAGAACTAACATTGAATAACCCACAATCACCAGGTTTTTCACAAAGTTAATGAAACTGCACCCCGACATCGAAAAATGACCGCGCATTCAATGGAACCCGTTCGCTTCTGAATTGAGTTATTAAAATGCTCTTTGAAATGTAATAACGATATCTGATACCCATTAATGGTTAGTTTACACGGTCGGTTCACGGAAAGTGGAGGCCATTTAGATTTGAGCGTTTACTAGGAATAATATAATGATAGTTTTGTATTTTTTTTCTTTGGAATCGGTTGATATTGATATATGGAATTAAAATGAATGTTGAACGTGTTTGATGCTTTTGTGAATCACATTTTAAAGCATTTGTACTGGAGGTATCCTTCCTACTAATATTATAAACTTGAAACTAGAAAGTTTGTTTGGATGTATTAATGGATGTTTGTTACTCACGCAAAAAGTAATGAATTGATTTGGTGCACAGTTTATAACCTGGATTAACACGAAGGATAGTTTTTATCCCGATTTTATCTTCCTGTGGGATATTTTACGAGTTTTAGCGGGCGAAGCCGCTGGCAAATGCTAGTTTCTCATAACTATATGTTTTCTGTTAAATCTATTTAAACGCTACATTATTTAGTTTTGAGTGTGCCGTATGGTTATCACGTGGGTCCAATGCAGGATTTCATATCTATCTTCGAATGTTTCATTCTAGGTTTATGTGATTTCTAAAAAAGCTTTCTTTATTTCTTTAATTTCAAGGGCAGAAGACGAATAAGTGATACCTAATGCATTCATAGTCGTATCTTAATCATAACTTTCTAATGCTCAATATTAATATGAGAAAGTAAGCTTGCTTATTTGCCACGTTTTCACAACTAAACTCATTTTTTTTATATATAAATATTCCACAACTATCACACAACGCCATCTAGTCCCAAGCTAAGCAGAGCTTGTGTTATGGGTACTAGACAACTGATAAACATACTTATATATTTCTAAATACATACATAGGTATTATAGATAAATTACACCCAGACACAGAACAAATGATCGTGCTCATCACACAAACATTTGTCTTGGGTGGGAATCGAACCCACGACCTCCGGCATAGCAGTCGGGGTCACTAACCACTAGACTAACAATCCTGTAATTCTGTATAATGTGTTGTAAGGTGTACAGTAATCTTCAATGTTTTATTGATAAGTCTCTAATTTTTCATGTAATGCAAACTCGATATTCCTCATTAAAAAATCCAAGCAATATAGTCATACAAATTAGACTCCAAATTGTAAGTCCAGCCACCCAACATGAAAGATCATTAAGTACGAACCCTGTGAATACGAAACCTCTACGTGGTCCGCTGCAATTAGTAAAATCAAAGGGACTATTTATTGCCTTGGACTGTAATCATTCCACCTCTATGTTCGCTTTGTGATCAGAACTCGGTCAATAAAGACTATGTTCTACGGTTCTACGTTGTACGTTGCACAGAATTTTCCTTGCTATATGGAAAATTGACCGTGCTTGCGTTTTAATGATCATGTTTATGGAATTATAGTGACATATTCAAACATCGAGATTCCTTTTTTGAAGTTATGGGTACTTCGTCCCATTTGCACTTCGTCTCGCGCTCGGAAAAGGTCCCATTCCTGGTTCATTCCATTCACAGTTGGTCCCATTCGCGGTTGGTCTCTTTCGCAGTTAGTCCCATTCGTATTTAGTCCTATTTACAATTCTCAAACCTGCCTGATGGTCACACTGCAGACTGCAGTAATACATCGTGCAACACACCCCTAACTACATATTTAGCCAAGATTGATAACCGTGTACGGCTAGAAATCAGGCGGCACTAATAAATGATTCACTCTCCATTGCTACATGGTACCAGGTTAATTACAATTGCCGTAACGGGAATCTTAACGGATGATTTAGCAAGTGAGTCGGGTTGGGTCGATTGGACCACCCACCGCTTTTTATGACCGTATCGGTGAATGAGTTAATAAATTGCAAAGTGTATCGTGATTTTAAATGGATTAAAGATTATTTTTGTGTTTGTTGTTTTTCTTTTTCTGAGTTGGGAATTTAATGGTTGGATATCCATTTTGTATTCAATTGCCTTTTGGACATTAAAATTGGCATGTCAAGAGCGCTTATTCAGAAAGTCTGCAACGTCGCAAATAGTTGACAAATATTAATAAGTTTTAATTAATTTGGAAATTTTACTGTATGGAAATAAGAGATATGGCTCTGAAGTGCACTAAAAATTGACAAGGGAATGCAATAATTAATACCGTAACACCGAATACATAGCTTTAGATTTAAAAAAAAGTTGTTCCAAACCTTCCAAATGCCTTTTTTACACCCGAAACCGAGATAACATCAAATTAAGCGTTTTAGTTGCGTTTCTATATCAAGTTTTTAGTGCTATATTTCTTATTTTTTACAGTAAAACCAAATTAATTAAAACTTGTAAATATTTCACAGCTATTTGCAACGTTGCCAACTTTCTGGTTACGCGCCCTTAATAAGAAAATATTTTAAGTCGATTTTTTTAATTGGATTTGCTCTTGTCTCTAGTCTAGGTCAAAGGCGACAAAGACAAAGTTGAATGAGCTTACCCAGAAGAAGCCGGTTCACTCTAACTTTGAAGAGAACTGATGATGAAGATGATGTTGATTAATTACAGAAAATTACAGCACATTTATAAACGTGAAAAGACTGTGCCTATATTATGTATAGAGTGGGTATCTTTTACAATCTGAAGAATTTTAAATTAATTAATAAATTCATAATATCGTTTCATTTCTTACATGGCTTATTGGTAGTTGTTCTGCGTGTTGTGTTTGTTTAATGCCTTTGGCAAACAGACAGGCGATAGCGAAGCGTTTCCAAAGCGATACCGAACCGAAGTGAGACGTCAGTCTGATAGTTCTGTCACGCTATCGGATCGCTTTCGCTTTTCTATGTGACTGGATTCAAACAATTCTATACATTACAAATAAAAACGTCACGCTTCGCATTCGTCACGCCTGTCTGTTTGACAAAGGCTTAAGTGTGTTTCAAAATTTGAAAATGTACCCACCATACATGCAAAATTCGCAGTAAATGGCTAAATTCGTGTGCTGATTCATTGATGACGTAAATAATGAATATAAATCGATATTGTTCGTATTACTTATGTTTTCCTTGTGACGGTTTCCTTCACCGCCTTAAAATAATTTGTATGGAAAAACTCAACTCAAAGTTAACACTTTAGCACAATTGAACAAATCGCCTTATAACTGGTAAATTCAAAAGGAAATCGATACACTTCTGTAGTAGTTCACATACAGTGTGAGCGTATTGTGGGGCGAAAGACATTAAACTTGCATCTGTTTGTGGTTGTATAGACGTCAGGCCGCGAAACTTGCGCCACTGTGTTATGGAAACATATTGTATATTGATTTGAGAGGAACTGCGGCGATCGGTTTATTATGAGACGAAACATAATACATTTTAGCATTGAAGGCTTATACAATTAACTCCAATGCGCTTAGTCTAAAAAATTTCTAATTTCATACTTCGACCTTGACCTGTCATTTGTCCTTGACGCTAAGGTCACTTGACCTTGACTTTATCATGATGATTTTCAACCACAATAAAAGAAAGAAGTGCAACGTAGTTAAGGCGTTAACCGTTTCTTTATAGATCGCATGAAAACAAATATCGGTAAGAATTTCCACATAGGGAGAAATCACATGTATCTTGAAAGATACACATGGGCTACCCAAGTACCATTGTTTGGTTCAAATTAATGGATGGACATAGTTTATTTTACGGAAGCCTCATCCTGAAATCCTTGTTGATTTAATAAGACGATGTCCATACTACGATTTTTTGTAGGTAGCCAGGGTTCAAAATTGCTTGACAAATTACTTACGGAAGACTTAGTCATATAAATCACTCACACAACCGCAATTTAAGATGCAACGTTTATTATAGTCTGTCTATCTGAACGCAACAAGTTCATAAAATATCGAACGGATTTTCATACTTTTTCACCAATGAACGGAGTAAATCATGACAAATTGAAGTTGTATATTCTGCCGTCCTCTAACTAAAAGGCCGTTAAGTGCAAAAAGTAGTTTTCGAGAAAACGCTAAAATTGTGAATTGATGTCTCTTGAAAAGTATGCTATCTAGGAACAAGGCTGCAAATTATATATGTAGGCATGTGTTATTGCACAATATGTTATATGTTTAATTCATTTATATTTATTTAAATTTATTTAAATTCATTTTCTAATTTTAATTATGCATTTTATGTTATTTAACTGCACAGCAATCTTCCTGTATCTCCTAAACTATTAATCATAGAAAAATGATTCTTAGACCAAAAGATAGAGCATCGAAAGTTGTATAAGACTACATTAAAAAGTGAAAAACGAGCAACTGTGGCTTAACGGCCTTTTAGTTAGAGGACGGCAGTATTTAATTGTAAGTTTAGTGTAAATTGGCTCCAACATAGTGTTATACATATATAGAAGACTACAAAAAAAACGCAACATTATAGCTTTTACAAGGCGGGTTTTTGAGTGTTTAATACATTAACAAATTCATAAGTGTACGGTTTATTCCTGCCGTTAATATATCCCCGTATGTTTCCATTAAGACGCGATGGGGCCGAAGTTTTGTTACTGTCATCCAGAGAGAAATTTAGAAATTTAGTAGCTCTTCCCTATTGCTTCGGGCTGTATTGCACAGAAGTACAGTCTCAAGAGTCAAATTTGATATTTTATTTATGAGCGCTAACTTTTTTTTTTTATTTTAAAAGCGATTAACTTTTTAAAATTCTTTTATGAATTTAAAGATTTTCGAAGTTTTGTGTGTAGTTTTAGAATATTTTAGATAGGTTAGGTACTGCAACAAAAGTATTTTATAACTTAAGCCTTTGTCAAAAAGTCAGGCGAAAGCGAAGCGAGTCTGAAGCGATACCGAACCGAAGCGAGACGTCAGTCCGATAGTTCTGTCACGCTATCGGATCGCTTTCGCTTTTTTATGTGACTGAATTCAAACAATTCCATACATTACAAATAAAAACGTCACGCTTCGCATTCGCTACGCCTGTCTGTTTGACAAAGACTTTAGAGTCTTGTCGCAACTGGAAAAAGAGCTGTCGGGATTTTCCATTAAAAATCTAGGACTATGAGAGTAAAGGAACAGGGAGTATAAGTATACTCCCTGTTCCAGTACTATCTGCTAAGATTGTGAGACAAGTGAAACTGGTTTCAAACGCTAGTTATAAATTGCATTTTTTAGGAAATATTTAAACTTTTTTTCGTTGTTTTCGTTTGTCTAATTAAAACATGTTAATTACGACTCACTGAAACAATTTGAATAAAAACATAATTGTTGGTGAATTCTATCAGCTCAGAACCCACTTTTGAATAAATATTTATTTGACTGCTGTGGGCTTAAACCGAAAACTGCGGTTAGACAATTTATTTCAGTATTGTACTTGACGTTCTGATTAAGATTTTAAATATTAAGAGGACCTAAATAATAATGTTTATCTACGATAAGTCATAAGTCAGTGATAACAAACCAGTATAAAAGGATCCTTGAATACTACGCTCGGTCTAAACTATTTTGCGGGAGTTTCTCATCAGGTAACCGCGACCCTGGAACGTAAAGGGCTATTGAAGAATCACCGTGGATTTTAGTTAGTACGAGTCTGACAGTAATGTGCGGTAGGACTCAATTGATGATTTAACCACGTCAAAAAAAGCTCTAAACTGTTGTACCACTCTTTAGGCAAAGTGAATCGCGAGGGCGGACTAGCGCGCTACACTTTGTAATTTTGTCGTAGATATGCGCGGCGGTAACACTTGTTATTTTCGCTGGTCAGAATATAAGCATAATTATGTGATAAATTTTAAAAGATGGGTCGTACTGTACTAGCAGTATCACATTTGTGGTCTAATAAACGTACTAGAAGAAATGCAACTTTGGCTATGAAACGACATGCTGCCAACATCTTTTTCTTTTTAGGAGTTTCTCTTGGGTCGTGGATGCGTTTACAAACATAGAAACTCACATACACTAATAACCAGACCCGGAACCATTATTTTTTAGTTTATACAATTATTTACGTGCGGGTAACGAAGCCACTCTACTAACCGTGCCGTCATATGATCTTTAAAAAAAAAATATCATGCACTTTTCAAAATTACCACTGCAAAAAAAAAATCTCATAAAATATAAACTTAGCCTTTGAAAAATAATGCAGTATAAAAATTTCAGTACCCAGATACCGACGTATGTAGAACCCACTTAATAAGGGGTAGACACATTTTATTCCAAAGTTTTCCTTACCGCTTAACAGTTTCGACACGAAAACCTACCTCGAGGCGTCTTTTATAATTATTATACCTTTGTAATAATATAGACGGAGATTGCACGAAGAAACTGGGTTGCTTCAGTATTTCCGCACTACTCGTATAATTTTACAGTCTTAAGAGCGTTAACGTCGAACGACATTTTATACAAACTTTGAAGTTCTTAGTTTTCGAAATTACTGAACCGATTGTAATGAAACTTCACACACATAATCAGGTCTACACTTATTTAAGAGATATAAGAAATTTCTGTTTGTATGGAAAATTTAAAATCGGTGTTATGTAACTGTCACACAATCATTTGAGAACCGTTTCTAATAAAATTTTAGACTATTTTTTGAAGTGAAAACTTCTTTAGCGGTGTTGTGCACTTTTTTTGGAATGGGTAAAAAATGTTAAACTCGCGTCAGGACACGTGACCTGATCGAAAATTCGTAAGACGGCGCAGGGCGCTTGCGCGAATGTTCGTGTGTGTTTATTACTACTCAAGTTTTCACTTCTGCTGGCACTCCCAGAGTGCAACCCGTCTTTTTTTTTGTTAAATCATCATATGAGTCCTCCCCGTACTCGTGCTTATTCAAATCCACCTTGTTCCTTCAATTGCCTTTTACGTTCCAGGGTCACGGTTACCTGTTTAGACAGCACCGCGACCCAGCGTTTTAGACCTAGAAACTGAATACGCATAATAATGATGTATAATCCTGCTTAAGTGGATTTAGTTTCATTGCAATTTGTCCAATCATTTCGAAAAGTAATGATTTGAAACTTTGTATGAAATATCTTCTCGCGTACACGCTCTTGATAGTGAATGGAAACAGTTTGGGAACTGGTATTTGAATGGCTATTATTTTAAGGTATTTTCTGTTAGGAGTCTTTACAGCTTTGTGGCAAAGTCAGCTTAAAGACTTTTGGATTGTAATAAGTGTGATTTTGGTTCTTACTGTTGCTCTAGGACCTCGTGGCTAAATAATTACTGCCGCACAGGGTGGGTTTGGCCGCGCTTGCCGAGGTTGGTCTGTGGATGGGTGACCATCTGTCATTGCAAGTTTCCTCTGTGCCTTGCCTCAAAGCGCGTAAAGCCGGTCCCGGCTGTTTTTTGTAGATCTTTGACAATCGTTACTATTAGTTAGATGCTCTAAAGCCTTTGCCAAACAGACAGGCGTGGCGAATGCGTAGCGTGACGTCTTTATTTGTAATGTATGGAATTGTTTGAATCCAGTCACATAGAAACGCGATCCGATAGCGTGACAGAGCTATAACACTGACGTCTCGCTTCGGAAACGCTTCGCTTTCGCCGGTCTGTTTGACAAAAGCATAAAAGTCTGACAATCAGTCTTACCATGGGGTATCGTATAGGTAAAGGTGCCTAATATAAGGTTCGTTTTGCAGTTCCACTTTTTATAGACAAGTTTTTAACTTTTTGTTGTAACACAGCAAGTATTTCTTCTCCTTCTCTTTCATTAGAATAATGTCGTCAAAATACTGTTGACACATCTCACAAAAATAAACAAAATCTTGATATGATTTGCACAGCATAAAAATAAGAAAAAAAGACATAGTCGCCGACACAAACATGTAACCAATTCCAACATTATTTACTTATCCAACAAAAATCACACAACGGAAGCTTTTATGAAATAATAAATAATGTAAGAAAACCAAATATAAACCACGTTGCCTTATATAGAGAGAGTATTGTTGTTTGCACATCACTGAGAACGAAATAAAAATGAATAATATAAAAATAAACAAAAGCAAGGACTCATATAATGTGGAGTCGTCGCACAGTACATTATACTCGTATTCTTTGCAGTGGGCCGCGAAAACGGCGAGAATGTTTCGAAGTCGAGACGGTAGTCGAAGTCTCTCTACGGTGGCAGACAATCTCCCGCCACCGTAGGCGCGGGCATGCGGGCGGTGAGTAACGGGCGTCTCGCTGTCCGACCATGGATCATGCCCGGGTCGACGACGGGTTGAGTTCCACGCGAGCCTTAAAGAGTGTCAGCAAAATGACGGGGCCCTATAGGGCCATTTTTTTTTCAAACAACCTATATTTGATTTCATACTGATTTTATTCTAAATTCCGGGCGTATTTTTCCCTGTTATTTACGCCCAGTCTATCGCGATTTTGTATGGCGCGTGGTCCCAAGGTTATTTGTCACAAGAACCCCCGGAACCAAACTCTTCAAGTTTCGTAACTATCTTTTATGACATTTAAGAAGGTGACCAAATTACAAAGTGAGTGTGAATGTCATAAACCGCCGCTGCCCGCTAAACTAATGGCCCACAACTAAGTAAGAGAACACAAAGCAACAAACAAGCTGTACATTTTGCCCGCCGTCAAAAACAACTTTTATAAAATAAATTGTATTATTACATTCGGCGTGAGACTCTATCTTCAACTCCAAGATATTATGTGGTTGCAAATAATACACGCACAGTAAAAAGCCGAGACAGAAGAAAGGGAAATCTGTATAATGTACAAAGATATTCTTTTACTAGTAGAGTAAAGATATGTTAGGCATCTCAACGTGATTAAGTATCAAAGGGGGCTGCCTAAAGTCTTTATTATTTTATGTTCTTCTGTTCCACAATATGGCATAGTGAAAGTAAATGCTTTCATGATTTTGTCTACTATTTTTTTATAAATTGTATGCTTTTTTTTTTTCGTGGTAAAATCACCACATGAGTCCTCCCACCCAGGGCAGCGCGGGAGGGACTGTCAGACTCGTACTGACTAAAATACACGGTGTCCTTCAATAGCCCTTTACGTACCGGGGTAACGTTAATTCGTGAGACCCCCGACCAAATTGTATGCTCTAAGTTCGGAAAAAAATTAGACCTCAAATGGAACGAGCTCGCCAAAAAGGAACTTTAACTCCTGCGTCATCATCAATACTTCAGCATATTGCAGTCCACTATTGGACATAGCCGTTCCCCAGGGAGCGCCACAGCGCCCGATCTCCCGCTTTTTTTTATCCAGCCACTGCCAGCTACCTTCTTCATGTCATCGGTCCATCTTGCCGGGGAGCGTCCCACCCTACGTTTACCTACACGTGGTCTGCATTCTAGAACCTTCCTATTCCACCTTTCGTAGGTTCTGTGGCAGACATAACCAGCCCACTGCCACTTCAGCTTGATACAGTTTTCGACAATTCTATAACTTTGGCCGGAAGACCTCGTTCCGGATTTTATACCTTAGCGAGATCCCAAGCATAGACCTTTCCATAGCACGCCACGTGACATGAAGTATGCACTGATATACACCCGGTTTTATAGGCACTGCGTACCGAGGAGGATACTGGAAAAACCGTTTGTACACTTGAGAACTGACAAATGCTTGCACTGACTGGACATACACATTCAAATCTGTATGGTTTTTCCCTCAAAAGACTATTATATCAGACACCCTTATGGTCCTCGTGTGACTTCAGCAATACAATGTCGATTAAAAAAAATACTGTGTGTGACCTCTGAGTTTGTTTCCTATGTTTATTCTCAAAGTAGTCAGGTACGTCACACCAGCCTCATAAAGCTTTAAAAAGATTCGTTGTGTTTTTGGTGTTTTTTTTTGGTGTTTTTTAATAACCAACAAAATTGACATCATTAGTATCATTTATCACTCCAAAACTATTCAATTACTTATTGAAGTAAAAACTTCTTTGGCGGCGTTGTGCACTTTTTTTGGAATGGGTAAAAAATGTTAAACTCGCGTCAGGACACGTGACCTGATCGAAAATTAGTAAGACGGCGCAGGGCGCTTGCGCGAATGTCCGTGTGTGTTTATTACTATTCAAGTTTTCACTTCTGCCGGCACTCCCAGAGTGCAGCCCGTCGTTTTTTTAATAATTTTTTTTCTTTCTGTCAGTGTATGATGCTAAGAACTACTTGATATTGTTTTTTATGAAGATCTAAACTCTTTAATGGGTATTTCGAAATATCGTAGTCTTCTGGTCATCATAAAACTTTTCTAAAGCCACATCATTGACTGATACTTTGTCTATAATAATAAAGCTGCCAGTCCCATAATTTATAATCCAAAAATGTCACCCGATGCCGCAGGGCAGAGTGCTGCGCCAAACTAATTAGATCCATGGGCTGTATTGTATTACCAGTTTATAAACCTTTGTTATTTTACTGCTGTGGGAGATGAAGCGTCTCAATAGAAACAATAGCAAATTGCTGCAAAACAAAAGACTTGAAATTAAAGGTGAACGCACAAGTGTGAAAACTGCATGGGCTCGTCAATATGTTGTGGCGGGTATAACTTTTGGCATAACTGTTTTGGTTAATTGTGTTTAGTTTAATAGTACTTTCCCGTTAATTTATTAGGCTTACGGTTTATGAAAGCATATTCTTTTAGGCTAATTTGTTTTTAAACATAATGTTACTAGGCATAATGACTATTAGGCTAATATTATTTTAGCGAATTACGCCTTAAAATTGTATTCAATTGGATAGGAAACCTTGTAGTGTATATTATTTTGACAAATAAAACACTAGCTTGTATGAAGAGCATCATCATCATCTGCCTGCCCTCATTTTATTCCACTTAAGGTCGGTAGTATACGTTTTCTTTTTCCGTTCTCCCTGTTCGGACGTCAATGGCATCATATTTTACTTCTTTTTCTTTTATAAGTAATTATTATTTCTTGCACAACCCACCCATCTTTTCTATGATATTTCTCTTCTTCCAACGAAAAACCAAAATTAAAGCTGAATAAGAACACAATGCCAACATGTTCAGAGGATCTTCTCCGTTTCTATGGAGTATCGAGGAACTTTACACCTTACGCCTATTTCGACAGTTCACCGTCTACCAGGCGTCGACACAGCGTGAGCATGTTACTGGATTGGCTTAGTACCTCTAAGGCATCGCTGCGGTGTCACCTCGTTTGAGGGAAGCCATCATCCACTTACGACTATCGGCAGGGTAAGGGTGGTGACAACTGTACAAGCAAGAAGGGGTACATCGTAAACGGGCCAAAACGGGCGTAACCACCAATACTTGATCTAAAGGGGGACCCTTTTGCGAGTATCGGTGTTTAATAGATAGCTGTTAACGTTACGTTTCTTAGAAACCTAGGTGGTAATATAACATTTCATGGGTAAATTTAGTATTAAAAAAATATGTAGATTTAAAAAAAACAACTCGACAGGCTGCTGGCGTAACCACCAATACTTGATCTAAAGGGGGTCCTTTTGCGAGTGTTGGTGTTTAATAGATAGCTGTTAACGGTACGGTTCTTAGAAACCCAGTTGGTAATATAACATTTCATGGGTAAATTTAGAATTTAAAAAATTAAGTAAATTTAAAAAAAAATGTAACACGGTCTCGACAGTCTGCTGCGGATGGAAGGTTATATTAAAATGAAGACTTTGCTTAATCTTAGAGTACATTAAAGCCTTTGTCAAACAGACTGACGTAGCGAATGCGAAGCGTGACGTTTTTATTTGTAATGTATGGAATTGTTTGAATTTAGTCACAAAGAGAAGCGAAAGCGATCCGATAGCGTGACGGAACTATCGGGCTGACGTCTCGCTTCGGTTCGGTATCGC
Organism: Agrotis puta; assembly: GCA_943136025.2. Taxonomy (NCBI): domain Eukaryota; kingdom Metazoa; phylum Arthropoda; class Insecta; order Lepidoptera; family Noctuidae; genus Agrotis; species Agrotis puta. Next base: position 2,978,907 of record OW964176.2, on the reverse strand, counting down.
TTCGGAAACGCTTCGCTTTCGCTTGTCTGTTTGACAAAGGCATAAGGGACTGGAAGGAAGGACAGAGCATATGGCTCTATGGTAACAGTCCCGACTTACAAGTTCTAGTTCTTCTCTCATAAAACGGTGAAGCAAAACATCAAAACCAAAAATTCGAGACTTTTGTGTCATGTACCAACTCGCACTGGGCCCGCGTGGTGGATTATGGCCCACTTCCTCCCACATAGAAGAAGCCTGTGTCCCAGCAGTGGGAACATTAGAGGCTGATGATGATTCCAGGACTTGTCGTTGATAGTAATATCTATAATGCCTTTGTCAAACAGACCGGCGAAAGCGAAGCGTTTCCGAAGCGATACCGAACCGAAGCGAGACGTCAGCGAGACGTCAGTCCGATTGTTCTGTCACGCTATCGGATCGCTTTCGCGTTTCTATGTGACTGGATTCAAACAATTCCATACGTTACAAATAAAAACGTCACGCTTCGCATTCGCCACGCCAGTCTGTTTGACAAAGGCTTAAATGATTATTTATGACCAGTGTTGAAACTGAAAGTTTCGAGTTTAGCCAATATTAATCCCGTGCAGTGGTAATAAGTGAGCGTTGATCCTAAACCTACAGACTTCCGTCACAAACAAAGACAGAATAGTTAAATAAAACACACACGCTCAGTACTAAGCAATTAAGACTTAAGATGATATTAAGTAGAACTCGCTTCAGAGCTCTTAAATTATTTTGTAGTATCTTTCTCACGCTCACCAAGAAACACGACTTGATACGATCTCTCCGGCTACACACATCCATTGCTGTTTAAATTCTTAATCGTCCTCCTATTTCTTAGTAAACAAAGCAATGTACATTAAACAAGGGATTTGTTTTAATCTGAGATAATTAGAAGGTAAATCGTCTAGTTAGAATCCACATTTAGGTAGGGGATTGTTCTAGCAACTCTGAACTCGGACAACGTGAGCTTAAATTAATTTTAATTCAATCCTTCTTGCAAGTAGTTTAGCGTAAGATGCATCTTCTTTGGTGAAGTTTGGACTCATTCGTAGAAAGTTGGAGTTTGTTATTCAAAGTAGAAGTAAATAGGATTTTAGAACAGTCTAGACGGATGCTAGTTTACCGAGAAGACATGATTATAACGGGAGCGGTAAAGTTTAATCGAAAATTTATTATCTTGTGCAACTGTTGGGTTTGTTTGAAATTAATAGTTGTTTGGTAGAAAGCTAATTTTTAATGATAATTAAGTTCGTGTTATTAATACATACCGTAAAGTAATTGCGGTAACTATATCAATTGTTCGACTAAGAAATACATTTCGATATATGAAAAATATTTTGGATGAAAAAATTAAATTAGTCACAAGTGCAGAAAATAGAGAATAGCATATAGAAGATATAGAAGCTCTTCTTAATAAAATATAAAACTTAGGATACGAAATATAATGGAAAGATCAAAATAATAATTAGGACCAGGAATGGTATATAATAATAGTAAAGTAAACATGATAATAAAGCATTAATATTTAATTATACGAGTAATTTACCTACGATTTTTTCGCGTTCATTAATAAATTACATTCAATAAACACATCAAACAATTAAAATTTTATCAAAATTCCTTAAAACTACAAAATGAACATTCCCATAAAGCGAATACTCGTGTGAACGGTACAAACTGCGAGGCAGCATATGTGCGATATGTGAAAATTAAAACGTGGGGAGAGTGTAACGCCTGTTTCACACGCTACCAGTAACGGGGTCGAGTGGCACCCCACGAATAAGTGTAAAGGGAAAAGTGGATAAGTGACAGGTCAGCTTTTGAAGCTGTTTGTGGAAGATTTTCTTCCCTATTTTACGTTTAGTGTGTGTTATATATCAGTTGATTGCCGGTATGGTTGGATTATAGTTCACACGGTACCAGTTAAGTAGTCGAGTGGCTCTGATCTAAGAACTTAAAAAAAAAACAATATTTGTATTAAAAAATATAACTGAACCCAACATGTGGGAAACAGGCTTTTTGTAAAGTGAATTAGAAATAAGAGTGACAATACTAAATGTATTTTTTGAATTTTATGTATTTTTCTATTTAAAATCCATGTACAGACACCAGGCTGGTCAGCCTACCCTAATATGTCAAATTTTACCAATAGAACATTAACCTTCCATTATTGTGATAAGATTGAAATTCTATTAAATGACATATAGAGTTAGGTTGATGTTCTGGCGTCTGTATAATAGTTATCACTATTATACATAAATTACACACTAAATAAAAAAAAATACATAGGCTGACATAATGCCACAAGACATTTTCTGTTCAATTTCCCCATCATTTATGTCTTGTAATACCATAAACCATCAAATAACCATTACCCAACAATCCATATTCACAACCCAATAGTTTTGCACCACAGATTATCATAAAATACCAATAAAAAGTAAGGAATCCCCACATGTTTAGTTACTCCTTACTGCTCAACTAAATATTTATTATTTACGATGTCGTTAACTAGTAAAAGTTGTAAATTACAATGATTGTAATCTTTGGCCGAAAATGAAGGCTATAAAATTTTGGGTTATTTAATTAATAGCTATAGTACTTGTTAGTATAGGTGGGTAGGCAGGTTGGTGCTGTGACGTCTTGCATGTTGATTACCCATTGCGCATGTACAGCACGCGAACAGGGGAATTTTAAATTAAGCATCAAACGTATACTATACTGAACTACGTGAAGTCGCTTTGCAGTTTTAGTAGCTTTTTTTTTCGTGGTAAAATCATCAAATGAGTCCTCCCACCCAGGGCAGGGCGGAAGGGACTGTCAGACTTGTACTGACAAAAATCCACGGTGTCCTTCAGTAGCCCTTTACGTACCGGGGTTACGATAATTTGTGAGTCCCGCGACCCCGGCAGGAGTTTTAGTAGCTTCATCAATATGTAGAATTCGTGCTATCGAACTACCGTCATTATTTGGTCCACAAGTCGGAAAAAGTAATACCGTGGACTTTTTCTTTTTTTCTAAAAAAATTATTTTAGTTTTAGTTTTAATTTAGTAGGTACTTTATTGTAAATATTTAGTTTTATTAATTTTCTAGTTTTAGTTATGTAAAGACTTTCAATTAGTACCATTTTGTTAGAAAAAAAATAATAGTGTGAGATGTGATGCGGTGAGTTGGGGATTAAACTACCACGCAAACTTTTAAATCACCACAAAAGCCCTTTTTAGTTCATACAAATGTCCAAAAGCTCCCTTTCATATCTATACAATACATCTTTAAATAATACGAGCAAAAGCCAGTACATAAATGCAGGTACGTCAAAGCTTTTGCAGCGAGAAAAAAACCGAGCTTCAATCAATGTTAACGAGATGTGTATTTTATACAGTGCGGAACTAGAAGCTGAAGCGAGTAACGCTTTACAGATTGGATTACTCGAAATGAAAGAAAAAACCTTTTTCATCCGGTGGAAATTAAAAGTAAAATCAGCATGGAATAGGCACTCCTGGGCAAAAGCCTTTATAACCTGAGTACCGTAGAAAAATGCACTAATTTTGAAAAAGTATAATTACCACTATATTCTGCTTAATAAGTAATTTCATTTTATTATTCCATACCCACGGGGTGGGCATGCGGGTGGCGAGTAATGGGCGACTCGCTGTCTGACCATGTACCATGCCCGGGTCGACGGCGCGTTGTGTTCCACGCGCGCCTCAAGGAGTGTCAGCATAATGACGGGGCCTGTAGAGGGCCATAGCCTGCCGGGGTCGCGGGACTTTCCCATTACCGAAAACCCGGTACGTAAAGGGCTAGTGAAGGACACCGTGGATTTTAGTCAGTACAAGTCTGACAGTCCCTCCCGCCCTGCCCTGGGTCTCAGGACTCATTTATGATTTTACCACGCTAAAAAAAATACCCAAAGGGTATTTCTAAGACTGAGCTGTCCGTCTGTCTATCTGTCTGCCTCCTGCTCCTCCGTCTGTCACCATGCTGTATCTCATGAATTGTGATAGTAAGACGAAAATCACCATGTATGTAATCTATGAATGTAATCAGTGATCAGGTTCCGACTTGTTCTAAATACCTCAACATCTTGAGATTCAATCAAGTTTCTCTCAAACCAACCTACATCTCCAATTAGAACCTAGTTAGTGAACGAAGTTACCCGAAATCCTTCGTAAAGTCCTAACACCTCGTCGAAGTCTTCGTGAGTTCGGAACTTGCAATCTGTTTGTTTCTGGTCGAAGGATTGTGTGGACGATTCTTCATCCGTATAAGTTATACGATAAGACAGAGAATATACTTGCACTTGTCTATGTGAAATCGTCTTTAGCCGGTCAGAAAACGCTATGTTATTTCTTCCAGTTGACACTCTTAATTCGAAAGTCGCCTTTTAAGCCTTTGTCAAACAGACAGGCGTGGCGAATGCGAAGCGTGACGTTTTTATTTGTAATGTATCGAATTGTTTGATTCCAGTCATATAGAAAAGCGAAAGAGATCCGATAGCATGACAGAACTATCGGACTGACGTCTCGCTTCGGTTCGGTATCGCTTCGGAAATGCTTCGCTTTCGCCTGTCTGTTTGACAAAGACATTATTCAGGCCTTTTATTTTAGGTGGAGTGCAAACGACTGTCAGACTCGAATCTACTAAAAACTACCTTCGTTTCTCTTTTGCGTATTGGCACCGTATACGACTCCAGCGCCACCAAGCGTTCGCAACTTCACTGACCAGTAATTAATATTAGATTTTGTAATTCGAAATTGACAGATGACAGAGCTGAATGCACTCTAAAGCCTTTCTCAAACAGACAGGCGTCGCGAATGCGTGACAGAACTATCGGACTGACGTCTCGCTTCGGTTCGGTATCGCTTCGGACTCGCGCGTCTGTTTGACAAAGGCTTAAGACAGAGCCGTTATTATTACTACTATTTGCCACCATAAGCGCTGCAATCTGTTTTGATACCCCGCCTAGTCCTTCACTTCCAACGAATAGGGATTGTGGTACCCTGTTTAGACAGTCCTGTGACAGGTTTAGCCACTTCTACGACTCCAGAGACAGTAACACCCCGGATGCAAAGGTTGCCTGAAAGATATCGCGGTATACTTTACAGGTATAAAGAATAGTTAGTAAAGTTCCTCATCCATCGTTTGATAAAGTAGGGCCTTCCGACCAGATTGACAAAGACTGGAGAGCTCTGCGGTTTTCAGGAGTTCCGAACTAATTCATTCCGTATAATTATGTAATTACCGAACCGATACGAGACGTCAGTCCGATAGTTCTGTCACGCTATCGGATCGCTTACGCTTTTCTATGTGACTGGATTCAAACAATTCCATACATCACAAATAAAAACGTCACGCTTCGCATTCGCCATGTCAGTCTGTTTGAAATGTTCTGTGACCAAATTATGTCGAAAACAAGTTGGGAACTTGGCAGGCAATTCGTTATTTTTATGAATTGATACGAGTTCATATGATATTGTTCAGCTTATTGATGTTGGATAACTTCTATTATTATTGTCTGTACTTTCTATAGAGTTAGAAGTTAGTTGAAGTATAGTTTTGTAACTGATATTGTTGCGGTATTGTTTTTCATTTTGGCCACACCAAGTTCGCTGTATCTACTATGAAGTTATCATATGAGAGAAAATATCTTCAGTAAATGCCTGAACGCAAAGGGCATGTGACGTAACTGGGTGGTTTTTAGTCAGAGTCACAATCACTTCCGTTCTACCAAGGGCACCTCTAAAAAGGTTGGCAATAGACTCGATCCCTATTTAACTGAATTTAAAGATCCGTATTTATTTGGTAAACCAAAACTTTACGACTTATGTTTAAATTCTCCGCTAAACCCATCAGGGAATTCAGGCTACGTAACGTTACTTTACAAATCGAAGCAAAATTACGGCCACGCCTTAAAAAGTCCATTCGTTCAAGCATCCATTGCTTTAAATTTCACACTATCGTTACTTCCATCCAGTAGAACCTTTCAAGCGATTGAATTTCACCGTCCGACATCGCGCTTCGGGCCATATGTTGTGACTTGTGACTTTCCTATTGAATTTTATTTATCCCTCAAGCTATATCGAAGCTAAGTGAAGCGGTATCGATACATATTATAAGTGAACCGATAAATATGGCTATTTTATCAATTTGATTTGTAAGAACGAATTTGGGAGTTATCTTGCTCCCCTTTGCTTGATTTCGCGTTATTGATTTGAGGGAAATTATAGGCAATTTGTGTGCGCGTGCTAAGGAAATCTATGTTGCGATGGAGATTAAATAAAATAATGTAATCTAGAAAATTCGCGTTTTAAATTATTTATGGTAATCGGTAACAGTAGTGTCCGTTATCTATGTACTTCAGCAATACCAGAGGTATCGCCTGCGCGTTGCTCACCCTACAGAAAAGAACTAGCATCTTCGTAAAAAACGCAGACGAACTACTTGACTTATGCAAGGGGAAAGTCGCTAGCTAGTTGGTTGAACGGGTTCCTACCATCAAGCGAGACGGATTCTGTCGCTTCTTACCACATGCGCTTGTTCTCATCTTGCGGAGGAGGCATAATTATTGTATTCTAGACCGTCACCAACCGGCACAAAAATATGCGTTGTACATGTTGGACAATGATCCCTGTAGTGAAACACAAGCTTGCTAGATAATGACTGATTTATTTTTACTATTGGGTATGCGATCTTAACATTATTACTAGGCTACCCTCAGTATATAATAATAACATACAACATCTTCCCCTTTTATGAAAAAATATTAAACTAAATAAATTTCCCACCACCAATTACAAGAAGGTACTATACAAAGTACAGGCACAATATATCATCCGTAACTAAGTGAATTCTTAATAATTATAGTATTATCTTATAATCTAACAATTTTAAAGACTCAATAAACTTATAATCTTATATTATCTTCATTACTTTTTAAAAAACATTGCAAGTTTTTCACGTGCCCGTCGAGAAGCAGCTCGGGTATGCCGCACTACAGAATCAGGAGAAGAGCTAGCCGACCTAGTCCCAATCCCATCATTATCGCTCAGCCCCCCGTGCATACTTTCCTCCGCATCACTGTACGTGCTAATGCGCTCATTTTCATCGCTGCCACTATCCTCCTTCCCTTGGGTGGAGCTCGCACCCTTCATGATGTGCCGTCTGTTGCGGCGGTACCTCCGACCACTGGAATCAGTGAGAAAATATGAACGTGGCTGCGGCGCTGGTGCCTGCACTTGCATATGGCGACGTTTATCAACATCTGTTACGATAACATTTTCTCCGGGCTTCAACGCAGGCAAGTCTCGTGAATGTTTATCATAATATTTTTTCGACAGAACACGTTTTCTAACTATGTTTTTAATATCAATATGATTATTACGTTCAGGTCGTAATCGTTCTGTATGTACTGGTAAACGAGTATTTAGTCTTCGACCCATCAGTAATTGCGACGGTGCACTAATTCCATCCCTTGGTGTTGTTCTAAAATTTAACAGCCCTAAATAATAATCCGTGCCGGTACTTAGTGATTTTTTAATTATTGCTTTTACTGTCCTTACAGCCCTCTCGCTCAGTCCGTTAGACTGTGCGTAATTAGGCGATGATGTAGTATGAGTGAAACACCAATCCTTTGTAAATTTTCTGAATTCCCTGGAACTAAAGGCTGGCCCATTGTCTGTAATTAGTTCCATTGGAATCCCATGTCTTGCAAACTGATCTTTCATCGCAGCAATCACAACTTTAGATCCACTATTTGATAAGGCGCTTATCTCGATAAAATTCGAAAAATAATCAACAATAATTAAGAAATTCCTTCGGTCACAAAAGAATAAATCAGCGCCAATCTTTCTCCAAGGAGAATCCGGAATCGAATGCGGTATCATAGGCTCCTTCACATTTCGCGCAGCGTGCTCCGCGCAGGTTGCGCAGGCGCGCACTGCCTGCTCCACGTCACGTGACATCCCGTTCCAAAACATAACATCACGCGCACGACGCTTGCATCGGTCAATTCCTAGGTGCCCTTCGTGGACGCGCGATATCATTTCACCTCTCAGCTCAAGTGGTATGTATACCAAGTGGTTCTTGAAGATCACCCCACCTACTAACTGAAATTCTTCTTTATATGCCCAATGCATCTTTAATAGTTCATTCAAATCCTTTTTATATTTTGGCCAACCATTTAAAATATAATCTTTTATAAGTTTACATTCTGGATCTCTTTGCGTGACCTCTCTGACCATTTTTAGTTTACTGTCACTAAACGGTACGTTTGCTATGAGGAAACAGGCCTGGTCCTCCACCTCACATGTCACTTTGTCGTGCATTAGTTCCGGTAGGGCAGCTCTCGATAGTGTATCAGCAACGTACATAAATTTCCCAGGTTTGTATACCACCGTGAACTCATAGCGTTGCACGCGCAACATCATTCTCTGCAACCGAACTGGCACTGCATCCAATCCTTTTTTAAATAAAGCCTCCAGAGGCTTGTGGTCCGTTTCTACGACCACATCTTTTTTCCCGTACACATACTGATGGTATTTTTCCATAGCAAACACGATCGCCAGCATTTCCTTTTCAATTTGCGCGTAGCGTCTTTGGGTTTCAGTCATCGTGAGTGAAGAAAACTCAACCGGGCGACCGTCCTGTAATAACGCGGCGCCTATAGCCGTAGAGCTTGCATCCACTGTGATCACGACTGGCCGGTCGCTCGAGTACAACGCAAGTACTGGCGCGCTGCACACCGCCTGCTTCAATTTGTGAACCGCAGTCTCATGTGCACTGTCCCACACCCATTCATTGCCTTTTTTGAGCAAACTTCTAAGGGGGCCCGCCATATGTGAATAATTTGGAATGAACTTTGATAAGTAATTAATCATGCCGAGAAATCGCTCTAAAGATGACCTATCCTTCGGTGCTGGCATATCCATAATTGCTTTTATCTTGTTTGTGTCAATCTGCATACCTTTCCTACTAAAAATATGACCCAGGTACGTAACCTGTTGAACACAAAACTCACATTTCTCCCTATTAAATTTAATTCCTATTTCCCGAGCCCTATCTAGCAATTTTTTTAATCTGTCGTCGTGTTCTTCCTTAGTTCTGCCCCAAATTATAATGTCATCGACAAATGAGTCTATCCCCTCGAGATCCTCTAATAACTGTCGTATTTTACTGTGAAATACCTCGCTCGCACAGTTGATACCGTAAGGTAATCGTAAAAATTGATATCTCCCGAATGGAGTTCCAAATGTACATAGATCCGCGCTATCGTCATCTAGTTCTATCATCCAAAATCCGGATCTGGCATCAAGCTTACTGAAATATTTTGCACCTGTTAGTTTAGCTGCAATCTCAGTGAGTGTAGGTAGTGGGTAGTGTGCGCGGCGCACCGCTCGGTTTAGTGGCCGCGGGTCGAGGCACACGCGCAAACCACCATCCTTCTTGGCTGGCAACACGATAGCATTCACCCACTCCGTCGGACGCGATACCTTACGAATAATCCCCATGTGCTCCATGCTGTCGAGTTCTGCCTTTAGTTTATCCCGTATACCTAAAGGTATTCTCCTGACAGGGCAAACTGAAGGACTTGCATTGTTTTCTAAAATTATTTTATATTTACCGGGTAATTTGCCAATTCCATGAAATAAGTCATTATAATTATCCATTTTGACAGTATACACTCTTTTGACTAAACCTAATTCTTCACAGGTATTTTTTCCCAGTACACTTTGACATCGGTGATTTGATATAACAAAATCTAACCTGTAGTTTTTATTTTTATATGACCATAACATCTGACGAGAACCTAATATTTGAATATAATTTCCACAAAAAGACTGCGCTCTTATGCTACTTGGTTTAATATCATCTTTTGAAAACCCTAACCGTTTAAAAGTAAATAGAGATAATACATTTAGGTCCGAGCCTGTATCAAGTTTAAACAATTCGCTCATTTCATTTCCATTTTCTACCAATATTAATCTTTCAAACCACTTACTGTCTTTATGTTGTAAAGTTTTGTCCAAGGATGACACATAAAAGAACTCGTCGTCATTATCACTATTCTCCTGTATTTCGTAGACACGCTTACCTCCAGACATGCACATATTTTTAAAATGTCCTTTATTGTTACACAAAAAACACTTTGCAAATCGCGCTGGACACCGCGCGTTATCACTGTGAACGCCACCACAAGCACTACACTTTGAACCTGTGTCTCGATTCCAACCAGAATCGAATCTGCGACCCGATGAAACCAAAGTATTTCCTGCCGCTGAGCCGCGGGGAAGCACGCGCTCGTCGCCGCCGTGTCGAGCCGCTGCCGCAGGCACCCCGCGCGCTCGGCCTCGCGCCTCGCGCCCCGCCGCTGCCGTTCTCATAGCATGGCTCGGTGCACGCGCACTGGATAGCGCGTCAACTGCGTCACTTTGCTCCTTTGATTTCATTTTTTCTATATGTCGGTTCTCCTCGCTAGAGACTTCGCTTGCTTGGCATATTTTAACAGCTTTTTCCAACGTTAACTCGTCTGTTCTGAGTAGTCTATCGCGCACGCCTGTGTCGATTACTCCACAAACAATACGATCGCGTATTAAACCATCTTCTAAATGCTCAAACTCACAGTTTTGGCATAATAATCTTAACACTGTTACGTAAGCGTCTATGTTTTCGCCGTCCGTCTGGTTACGCGTAAAGAATCGGAATCTCGCCATCGTTGTATTACTTTTAGCGCCAAAATGTTCATTGAATTTTTGAATCAATACATCGATGTCCTCATCCTGTCCTTCCGTCTTTATTTTGAAAGTAGAATATATGTCATATCCTTCTGCGCCTATTAAGTTAATAAGCAAACTGGCTTGTACACCCTTATCTTCTTTGTATACTCCTGAAGCCTTTAGAAATACTTGAAACTGTTTGAGCCACTTCCGCCACGTGTCGGCTCGGCTCGCCGGACCACCTTCTAACACTAGTTCGGCCGGAGGTCTCGCGTGTTCCATATTCACACGGCCTGCCTGTCACTACAACGCTCTAAAACCACGTTAATAAAGTCTTTTTATTACTTCCACAAGCGTAATTCCAATTTACCGCTATCACCATGTAGTGAAACACAAGCTTGCTAGATAATGACTGATTTATTTTTACTATTGGGTATGCGATCTTAACATTATTACTAGGCTACCCTCAGTATATAATAATAACATACAACAATCCCTAAACTAGACTTTGTCTAAATCTTAGGCGTCAGAGCTACACGTTCAGACTTATAATTAATATTTATCTATCTATGAATTTAATAGCAAAAGGAGACCTTAAGTGGGTTCCTAAGGTCTCAAAGATGGAGAGAGAAAAAAAAATAGTTTGAAAACTACGTACAATCGGCAAAGTTTACATGACCCATTTTGACAATAAATCGTTTGAATCCGTCCAAATAACAAAGATCAAGGTCGTTACCATGTATATGGTAAACTTATGGTGGATCATGATTCAACTTTGTAGATTGTACTTATTTACACAGTTTAATACAAAAAGTAAGGACTTACTTCATAGTACTTCAAGGTAAAATCTTTTAGGTAACCTCATTACAAACACCATAACATTTTATTAGACGCAAAATTCATGTTTAATTACACTTAAACACTAAACAGCTTATTTTCATTACACGTAATGTGCTAGTTAATAAAATAAAATAAAAATGTTATGAAAACAAACATAAAACTTCGCAACACTATCAGAGGGACATAAATTACGGGCGACGTGAAAACATGGAGTGCCAGGCATTCACCACCATGCCAGAGGATTGATTAATACTGCCTGCTTTTGCACTGTAACTCGCTTTTAAGTGCGTTAAAACATTATATTTTAGGTTAGTAAGTTTTTATATGAAGGCGTGAATTTGTGACACGTTTTGAATCGTCATCAAGTTAACGCTGTATTTTTTTGGCGATTGAAAAAAAAATCCAAAAAGGGTGGCTTCATCAAATCAAATCAAATTATTTTATTTGTATAACATAGGTAGTAAATACAGGTCTTAAAGTTATTAGGGCGCTATGTTATGCCAAGAGGCGTACAAATATGGTAGCATGCGAGTCGTGACAAGAGAAGAGAGGATGGCTATATTGTTATTTATATTGTTATTCATTTTCGGCTGGAGTCATTTGCAAATGACAAAATTAAAACCAAAATGGCAAAACTATGCAAAACGGCGCAAATACTGTGACCTTAATGGTTGCTACAGTTTTGAGCCGTTTGCGGTCGGGTCATGGGGTCCGAGTACGTGTCTCCTTTTTAAGGAAATATCTCGCCGACTGAAAATAACGTATAAACGTATGAAAATAAAATAACTAAAAATACTAGAAGGCAAAAAATATTCTACATGTAAAAATGCACAGAATTTTTGCACCAGCTAAATATTCTGATTAGACATGCAAGCACAAAGGTATGTTATTTTATCTAGATTCAGCCTGGGTTTTAGCACGAGACATAGTCTAATATAGCCCAGCTCCGCTCATTATGAAAAGCCTTTGATCATTAGAAAATATTTTGGTTGAATGATATCGGTATCACAAAGGTGTTGCCAGCTCACCAGCTAACAAAACCGTCTACGTCATGTGAAGGGATAAACAGAAAACATTATTGAGTGCATTTTGTCATCACCTGCATAAGGTAAACGTTAGGGTACTTTAAAAAACAAGCAAGTTATCGGTATAATAGGTACTGGTCGGTGCAGGTAAAATAAATACGTTATCTTATGCGCTCGTACATAGTAGGCACAGGTTGGGACTTGGCAGATTTTTCTGTTCCTTTATACAAGTTTTTCCTGCACCTATTACTACCTACCCATACCAATTCTTTATGAATACACTCGCTTCTTTATGAATACACCCTTTTTTTACGTGGTAAAATCATCAAATGAGTCCTCCCACCCACGGCAGAGCGGGAGCAGTCCTGCCAGACTCGTACTAACTAAAATCCACGGTGTCCTTCAATACCCTTTACGTTTCGGGGTCACGGTAATTCGTACAGTCCCGCGACCCCGGCAGGCTTTGGGAGAGTGTCACCTGGAAGAAATAAACAGCGTTTTCTGACCGGCTAAAGACGATTTCACATAGACAAGTGTAAGTATATTCTCTGTCTTATCGTATAAATTATACGGATGAAGATTCGTCCACTCAATCCTTTGTAAATACACCCTTAATGTAGATAAGATTTTTATTTGGCGTATTAGGGTGGGAATACATATTGACGTTATTGACATGGTTATCAACGAGTAATGTTATGCTGTTATGTAAAAACAGTTTGTCCATGCGATACCTTACGGTTATTAAATCGTGTAGTTACTTGTTTTTTTGCATTGATATCTTATTCCTTTATATAATCAACTCAAGCCGATTTAGAATTAATGTGTCTACTGACTCCGATAATTATTCTATTTGTGAGGTTACTTTCAAATAGCTTAAGTACAATTTAAGAAAATTGGGCTAAATTATTTTGCTAATAAAAATTGTCTCAATGGTGCTTGAAATTCTTTGTGCATTTACACCAACAGTACTTCACAAAGAAAAATTTAAGCCAATGATAAATCCTCTTACATAAATAATAAATACGTATTATAACAAGCATCCGCCAAAAAGCAATAAGGCTAAAAAACAAATTTTGTTTAATTCGTTCTCCAAGTGCAATTTGAAGGGGAAACGGTGGAAAGTTTCGAAATAACGCCTTTGCTCCGCCATTCGTCTCCCGCGCCGCCGTCACGTTCCTTATTTTATTGTTCCCAGAAAACTTCTACAGAAATTTCTCTGCGTAAACAATGTGGATAGATAAATGACATACAAAAATCAACCTTAAACAAGCGATCTTTAGTTCTCTATTTAATATTTTCTTAGCAAGGCTTTATTTGTAAAAGAGCTGTTCATAATCCTGTACTGTTTCTAATCTTTTATATCTTACTTTTAATTCTATAATTTAAAAGATTTTCCGTAACACTACGCTCAAACAAAATTCACCGATTACGAGTATATTCCAGTCCAAAAAAAAAAAAATGAAAATATCTTTCAATACCTCAATTTCGAACTATTTTACTCAAGAAAATGTCCACAAATACATTCTATTTCTATATTAAAACATTACGTAGTCAAAGCCGTTAATAAGTTGAAATTCCATAATGTGTAACTGCGTACCATGATTGATTTACTTTTCACATTGGTGCCAACGAACTAAGCCAACAGTGAGAGCCCTTGAACCAATTAGAAAAGCTTGCTATGTAGTTGTTTTCCTATTATTGACAGTGTTGTTGAACCAAATAACGTAATCAAAGATGAAATATATAAAAAATACGTTGCCCCAAACTAGGAATTTCTTCTATATCGTGGGTAAGTTAACGAACATATATACTGAACAACTCGTGGATCATACAAATATTTGCTGCGTGCGGGAATCGAACCCGCGACACGCTTGCGCCAATAGTGCCGTCAAAAAATACTAGAAAATTATGATTTATAATGACATAATACCCTCGGGGTCTTTTAATCAAGAGTAGGTTAGGTTACTCCTAAGCAAGTATACTCCACTGTCAACCACATCATTGTTTAGGTACCGCCATGTAAGATAGTAGTGAAACGAAATATTGTCTCAAAAAAAATACAATTGACAAATTAGGTATCGAGACTGTTGTAGTACCGCTGTTACATTTTAGAAATCTAAGGATTATCTGAAGTATAGATATTTGTCAAAGACTAATTATTATTTTTTAATTAAATAGTATTTTACAGTATTTGATAAAAATTCCAAAAGGTCCAGTTTTTTTTGCCTAACCTTAGTTTTACAGCGCTGAACATTTAGTTCGGTGTCGAATGCACAATCCACAACATGATCACCCAAACCGCCACGCAAGCATGACGCGGTACAAAAAGCTATCAGAGCTAATTGTGTGCCAACCAAAAGAAAAATTCGATGGAAAGAACCGATCGCCCCCTCGATAAGAACCCATTATAGTAAACTTTGAGTGTTCCAAAGAAACTTGGTGCATACGCCCATATATTTAACAGAACTTAACGAGTCCGATTTTTTATTTTATTTTCGCGTGATTGTATTTAGGTACGGTTTTTCGTCAAGTTTACACCAATTTCGTTCGGAGTAATAACCGTAATTTCGGAAAGAACAACGGTTTTCGACTGTTAAATTAGTTTTATTAGGTTATATTTTTGAGTCGTCTGGAAATGAGTTTGGATTAGGTGCTGGTTCGTTTTATGATAATGTCTTATTTGTTAAGGAAATGGTTTTAAGGGTTGTTTGGTTAGGCTTAACCTTGGAACATTGAAAAGGCTGAAAACTCCACTACGAGTTGTAACTCTGGCCGTTGTTTTACGGTAGGTCTCGCGTAATTGGTTATTCTCTTATTATTTTGTGAGATGCCAGGACTTGCGAATTACTATGGCTCCGGAACAAAGAGGGTTATTGAAGGCCATCGTGGATTTGAGTCAGTACGAGTCTGACAGTCCCCCCGCTCTGCCCTGGGTGGAAGGACTCATTTGATGATTTTACTACGATGAAAATAAAAAATAAGACGCCAGGCCAGCTTATCTATACTTATAATAAATCTGTAGAGAGGCCAATTCTGTACATGAAATGTATTTGAAAAATAACTATCAAGGGGTGATTAGGGATCGCTACTGGTGCAAAAAATGCAATCAGAAAATTTTTTGTCTGTCTCTCTGTCTGTCTGTCTGTCTGTATGTTCGTTATAGAAACAAAAACTACTCAACGGATTTTAACGAAATTTGGCACAATTATTCTTCATACTCCTGGGCAGGTTATAGTATACTTTTCATTACGCTACGATTAATAGGAGCAGAGCAGTGAAGGGAAATATTGAGAAAACGGGAAGAAGCTACTCCATTTTTTAAACTTCCGTCGCGTGTGCAGCCTTAATGGTTAATGCTACATAGAAATCATGTATGACAGAAATGTTCTCCTTAAAATTATATAAAAATATTCCTTGACAGCATATGTCTATCTTTTATGGTTGACTCACAATAACACGTGAAACTCCCGATAGCTTATCAATTCGGAGCTTTCTGATTATATTTGTCTCCTCTTACGTCCTCCTACCCAGGGCAGGGCGGGAGGGTCTGTCAGACTTGACTGACTAAAATCTACGGTGTCCTTCAATAGCCCTTTATGTACCGGGGTCACGGTAGTTTGTGAGTCCCGCAACCCCGGCAGACTTTGGCCCTCTACGGGCCCCGTCATTATGCTGACACTCCTTGAGGCGCGCGTGGAACACAACGCGCCGTCGACCCGGGTATGGTCGATGGTCGGACAGCGAGTCGCCCATAACTCGTCGCATGCCTGCGCCTACGTTGGCCGGAGATCGTCTTGCGACGGCCGTCGCCGTGGGCGTCTACCACTGCGGCTGGGGTGGATGGAGGACGCTGTCCTCTCCCTCACGCGGCCCGCCTCCTCCTTCGCGAGCATGACTGCTTCGCAGAAGGAGGCGACCGCTTCCCACTCCGTCTCGCCCCGCAGCATGGCTTCGACCAGTACTGGGCGCGAGAGGTCTCCGCCTATCGCCGTCGTGAGGACACGGCGGTGCTCTGCCCAAACGGGGCAGTCCTGCACCGTATGCTCCTCCGGACGATCCTCGCAGTGGTGACACCCAGGAGTTTTTTCCCTCCTTATCCGACACAGGTACCACCCGAAACTTCCGTGTCCGGTGAGGACCTGCGTCATGCGGTAGGTCAGGACGCCGTGACGCCTATCCAGCCACTCCTCAAAGAGGGGTCTTACCGCCGCGATTGCGGTGTGCCCCTTTTTACTTTTAGTCTTTGAATAGTTTATTTTTAGATTTGTTTTGTTGTTATTTTATGAAATAGGTATTAGAGGTTTTGGTAGTGTTTAAATATATTATTAGTTTACATTTTATTTCTTTATAGTTGAAGCAATAGTAGGTACGAATATCAGTTATTTTGGTAGTCTACACTATCTACACTAATATTATAAAGAGGAAAACTTTGTTTGTTTGTTTGATTGTATTGAATAGACTCAAAAACTACTTGACCGATTTTAAAAATTCTTTCACCATTCGAAAGCTACATTATCCACGAGTAACATAAGCTATATTTTATTTTGAAGAAAAATAGGGTTCCGTGAGATATTTGGGTTTTTCGGCCATTAGGTGTAAAAATCAACCAGAAAAGTTACTTATTTTGCGTACGCTGCCTAAACCATAAAAGATAGAACCATAAAATGTTCTAATTAATTGTTGATCTTATAAATATCTACAAAAAAGTCCGCGACACACTATATCTATCTATTTCGAGTGATTGTGTTGACTGCGTCGTCGATGTTAGTGTCGGTGTCTGTGAATAGACCTGCGAATCATGTTGCTGACCGTGTCTTTCCTGAGTAGGCTTTTTGCAGTGGTAACCGACATTCACGCGGACGGAGTCGCGGGCGGAAGCTAGTGGTTAAATAAAGTGCTCTTGTTTTCTTCTTTGGCAACTGAGTCTATGCTGATCTGCTACTTGCTACTCCAGCTAGCGTCATGAGGTTAGAAAACCCTTTTTTTAATACCTCCCCACACTAGCAATTTTTTCCTGTATCGATAGAAACTCACACACACAAGCAACGACTTGCAGATCATACAAATATTTGTTCCGTGCGGGGATCAAACTCGCGACACGTTGCGGAGCAGTCGATCGCTCAGCCACTGTGCCAATCGTGTTTCAAATGCTTTGAAAGTGATTGCTACTTGTCAAGCCTAACTGACAGTTGACTATAATCTGAGATGACAAGATCACAAACCTACGAGTATTTAACACCATGTTTCATTCATTGTAATCATTGAGTACATATAGATTATTGATTTACAGTTTTCCCCTATATTTTAATCAAAATATAAAGTATATAACTGTAAAGCCCTACATATTCAGGAACTGAATCAGCAATGATTGACATTTTAATAATTAAACGAAAGTAATTATCACGAAATGATGGTCGCGTGCCACTATGATTGATGACTTACTATCTGGTTGTCATCGCTGCAATATAAAGGTCTGTTCTAAATGTGGCGAATCCCACCTGGGGTTTTTCAACCTTTTGGTTAGCGGTTGAACGTAAAACTTCCGTTCGACCGCTACGATAACGTGTATTGCCACAGCGTTTGCAGGAAAAACGAGTTCGTTTAGAGCATGCTACAGGTCACAGCAATGCAACTATTTTAGCCGATGTACTCATGCGAAGAATGTAAGTGATAAGTGAATAATGATAGATTTATGTTGCTTGGCACAAGACGCATCGCAAATTGTTTTAGGCACCATTTACAGCTTCCTTCGAAGAAGCTGTAAATGGTGCCTTAATAATTATATTTAAAAATAATACCCATGCCAGTTTAGAATCCTCCTAGGAAGTTAGTTGACACAATCAGTACAGGCGAATTTAGTTTGGCATCCCTGATGGAGTTGAATAGGGTTCGCCTCGGTTTGACCAGAGCTTTATTTAGTTTTGATGTTCACTAAGTTGGAGTGTCGTCATCGACCTCTATTATTAGTTTGGGGACGATTGTATTTTGGTGTAATCAAGCATATTTCAGTGTAATCAAGTCTGAGTGTGTTACTCGTATTTAGCTTTGAATATGATTGGAAAATATTAATGTGAGGTTTCATTGATTTTGACTGTTTATCATTCCGTCCAGTTTACTAAGTGTAAAAGTTTTTATAATTTGTCCAGAAATATGTATACCGACAGTCAATCAAGCTTTCCGAATCTTAAATTAGGTTATTCTTTATTTATATTTTATTAAAAAAATCAATAGGTATCGATTTGTTGACACTTTTTTTTTTATCGTGGTAAAATCATCAAATGAGTCCTCCCACCTAGGGCAGGGTGGAAGGGACTGCAAGACTTGTACTGACTAAAATCCACGGTGTCCTTCACTAGCCCTTTGCGTACCGGGGTCACGGTAATGGGAAAGTCCCGCGACCCCGGCAGGCTATGGCCCTCTACAGGCCCCGTCACTATGCTGACACTCCTTGAGGCGCGCGTGGAGCACAACGCGTCGTCGACCCGGGCATGGTCCATGGTCGGACAGCGAGTCGCCCATTACTCGCCGCCCGCATGCCCGCGCCTGCGGTGGCCGGAGATCTTCTTCCGACGCCGTGGGCGTCTACCACTGCGGCTGGGGTGGAGGGAGGACGCTGTCCTCTTCCTCACGCGGCCCGCCTCCTCTTTCGCGAGCATGACTGCTTCGCAGAGGTAAAATTATTATATTTAATTTAGATTTACGTTATGATCATTATGTCTGTCTTCCAGCCGACTGATAAAGGTGGAGTACATGTTACCATTTAATGCCAAGACACCCAAGAGACATGCTTTCGAAAAGAATGTCTTCCATCCAAAATTCCTACCAAAACAATTAGGAACAGCAGCAAACAGTACAGTATATTCTCAAGAAATATTTCGTCTCTACTCCAAAGTAGATTTGCGCGAATTCATGAAGCCCCCTACAAATGGAAGATGGCAAACAACAATAACAAACGATATTTCCTCTGTAGTCGCGTGCAATGGTGGCGCGAAGCTGTTTTCTCTCAATGATTTGTCTCCAAAACGTACCGAATCTCTACTGGGCGCTCGCCAAATGTGCAATTTGTACAAGGATAGCTGGACCATCAAGATCTCCCCTATCTTTTACATCGTAGATTTCAATATCCCTTGTTTCACCCGCAGCGGTAACTTTGTAAGTATCTAGCTTGAATTCCGTTGTGCTGCTAGGCCAGTAGCAGTCGAGCCACTCGACTCTCCCGTGATCCTTTCATGAAAATAATATTTTATTATTGTCATAAAATCTGTTTTGATGGTCTTTGTTGATGTTTACTTGTTTTTGAGTATTCGGAACTAACTTATGGGGTTACTATTGCGTATTATATTGGAAAGGACTACTTAATGGGTTGGAGAATAAGGGATCTTATTAGATGAATAAATCTAGTTTGAATTGCAGCGAAGTATATTTAGTAAATTACCGAACAAATGGACCTTTCGTTCGTTATCATATTGTATAATCCGTATTTTCATTTTTCAGCACCACTGCTCTTAAAACGGTGATGGAAAACATCGTGAACCAAAAACCTAGAACCATAAATTCGCAGACATCTGACATTGACCAAATGACCAACCCGCACTGGCCCGCGTGGTAGATTATGGCCCACTCCCTCTCATAGAGAGGAGGCCTGTGTCCCAGCAGTGGGAACACTTATAGGCTGATGACGATAATAATTATAACCAAGTTTTATTAATTAAAAAATAAGAAAAAAAGGCGCTAGCACGAGTGTATTACGTTAAGCAGCCAGCGAGCTGCCAGTTTTGACAATATAGTAAAATAAATAAAAAATTGTTTTCTAATAACACGGTTGGCGCAGTGACTGAGCAATCTTTTAGGTACCTAGGTCATGACAGAATTTGTAGCTCCGGTGATTTTAATTATTTATTTAATTTTTACTATTCACAGTACATAGAAACATCGTACACAATATTTATGTATACATATATTATATTTATCTTTTATTATTATTATTTTTTTTTTTTAACATATTATTTTACTTTTTTTTTTACATTTATTATTAATATTTTTATTTTATTTTTTCCTCATTATCAAACTGATTTTCATCCGTGCACTCACGTAGGCTCAGTTGAAAACCAGCGTCGGGCACTAGTTGTCCGGCATTTGCTGAACTGGGCCTATTTGGCGCAGCCATGAGTCACACAATATTTATTGTTTAGTTCTAAGTTTTCTTTTTAAATATTTCTTTGTTAATGTTGTGTGTACTTATGACATGTGTCAATAAACGTTTTTTCTTTCTTTCTTTCAATCGACTGCTACGCAGCGTTTCGCGGGTTTGATCCCCGCAAGAAACAAATATTTGCATGATATCCGGGTCTGGGTGTTCGTGTATGTGAGTTTCTATGTTTGTAAACGCACCCATGATACAGGAAGGATTTACTAGTGTGGGGCAACGTTTTTTTAAAATGATAATTTTAATAAGACCTCATTCCAAACCACAGTTCAATGTCAACCATCAATTCAATTACCTCTTTTTCTCTTTACAGAAAATAAAACACGCAACTTCAATTTATCTTGCCATATTATTCAAATTATCTCCAATCACGTCTTTTTGTGCACTCAGCCTTTCAAAGCATTGGAAGTTGTAATTTACAGTGGACGCCTCTAAGTGGGTCTTGTCTGCATAAAATTAAAAATGGCGACCCCTTGGCTACAGCACACAGGCTTTTTGCTCCTCTGACCGATGGTTGATGACATTAATTAATGAAAAGAAAACCGCTTGAGTGTCTCTTTGGCGATTCTTTTTTTTTTTTTCTCTGAATAGACGTATTGGGCTTGTAGGTTGTTTAATGTAGATTTTGTCTTCACAACGCTTTTTTTTTAGTGTTGTAAAATCATCAAGTGAGTCTGGACAAACAAAGGACACATACACAAAGGACTGTCAGACTTGTACTGATTAAAAATCCAAGGTGTCCTTCAATAGTCGTTTTACGTTCTGGGTTCACGGTAATTCGTAAGTCCCGCGCGCGTGGAATACAACGCGCCGTCGACCCGGGCATGGTCCATGGTCGGACAGCGAGTTTCCCATTACTCGCTGCCCGCATGCCCGGTCTTCACAAAACTAGGCTAGGCTATGATCAATAAGTATAGTAATAAACAAAACTGGCAATCACAGGAATGCTTCTTTCCTAGCCATTTTATATCACCAGCCATTTAAAACTGCATTTCTTGGAGTTCACAAAATTGTTTGTCAATTTTTGCCTCTTTTATCTTTGGTTATATTTTGGATTAAACATTAATTTTAAGACACCTTTTACATAATCACAAAAATTTAATGACCCCAAAAGGCTTTCAAAATAGGTTACCGCTGTTAAAATCCCGCAGGATTTGTAAAAACAATAAAGTTCAATGTATTACAAAATATCCTGGTTTCCCCCATTATTGCTGTTTTATTAGGCACTTCGCTTGCTTTAAAGTTCTCGTTCAAACAGAACATAAAACACCACAGGCTGTATTTCACACGTCATTAACAAAGTTGTCGTTTTTAAAGTTATTTACTATGTGTTCAACATGCAACTGGAAAAAAGTCCTAATGAGCCCATTCGAATTCTTTCATCGCATTACGTGGAAAAATGAAGTCATTTCATGAGGGGGCAAAGGGAGCAACCTAACCACCCTGCATTTTTGCACGACCACAAAATGTCTAGTATTTCAGAACCTGGTGTTCTAATATAAAGTTGGGCATCATTTGACTGTACGAACGCCTCTAAATGTTTGAAAGGGGAACCCATTTCAGTCGAAATGCAGCTTAATTAAAGTTTAGCCGTGCTGTTGAGAGGGAATGGCCCGCCCTCATAATTTATTCCTGTGGGATATAATTCGGCCGGATTTAGTAACAAACGCGCCAACGAAAACGTTTAGGGTTTATCCAGATTTCTATATAAACATGCTTTGAAGGGCTGGTTATGTGTGGCGTTCGAAAATAAATTGAAGGTTGTTCTACATAAAGTTTAAATTTCAGTAGTCTTAGGTAAAAGCCTTTATTTTTGCTTGGAAACGATCCGCATTTTTCACAATTACGTGGACGTTTCCACGTAAATCTATCTTCTTTGTCTCGCGGTTGGATTTCATTTAAGAAACAAATCGCAGCATTGACTCCTATTGTATTAAATTCGGAGCTATCGCTGACTATTATTCTTGGCCTTAATTCTTGAATCATTTACCATTGGGAGTTCTGTTAATAGATTTTGTGAGGTATTTCCGGAAAATATTTCATTCATTCATATTTTATCTTCCATTGAAAATGGCTCGAGAAAAAGAAAGTAGCGCGTTTATGTAAAAAAAAAAACGACGGGTTGCACTCTGGGAGTGCCGGCAGAAGTGAAAACTTGAATAGTAATTGTTGGAAATATCTTGTGAACAGATTTTAGTAAAACTCGCAAAAATGGTTGACTTTTTATTTCAATAATTTTCCAATGTGACGTACATCTTTTATAAACAATGTTACCTAGCAACGTCACACGAACATTCACGCAAGCGCCCTGCGCCGTCCTACGCTTTTTCGGTCAGGGTCACGTGTCCTGACGCGAGTTTAAGATTTTATACCCATTACAGAAAAGTGCTCAACGCCGCTAAAGAAGTTTTCACTTCAAAAATAACATTTAACAATGCTTGTGTATGATACGTATGTATGATGTATGCGCATGCATACGAAACACTTTAATAGGGGTAACAATGAAGCTTAAACATTTACGACTAGGCAAAAACATCATTATACTTGTTTCATATGAATACAAGAAATACTTATTTAATATTCATGAATTTTAAAGAAATATTTAAAAACGAGTGAAATGTATAGAGGAAATAAAAAAATGCCATATAAAAAATAACTGATTTGACATAAGATCTACACTTAACTGATATGAGACAGTTATTCATACACAATTATTTAAACATCTGTCATGGGAAATTCCGTCATCCGCCGTACATCGTGGATTTGAGTCGGTACGAGTCTGACAGTCCTTCCCGCTCTGCCCTGGGTGGGAGGACTCATTTGATGATTATACCACGATAAAAAAAAGGTGTGGAATCCGTGTCGAGTCTGTGTTTCCTGATAGTTACAACCTTGGGATCTTTAACCTCTCGGGCGCGTTACGTACACCCGGGTGTACATAAGCGAAAACGCCCCAGCGCCTTACGTACACACGTCTGTACATAACAGACAGTCGCTCATTGGACGTTGATTTTTATCATTTTCAATTGTAAATCGCCCGAGAGGTTAAGTCAAGAGTGAATAAGGACCACATCATTGCTTACCATCAGGCGTTGTAGGTCAAACATGAGCCTAAAATTAATACAAAAAAAAACCATTGTAGTATCTGTACTAGCTCACTCACTATCCTCATTTTAAACACGCCTTATATTTCAAGGACAAGTTATACAGCCTTCTGTATAATATGCTAGAAGTTTTCAAATAACAATTAAAACGGCGAGTATCGTGATCACGGCCAGAGGCCAAGAACAAAAGATAGTTGATAACTTGTTAAAACTTAGAAGTGAGATAAATTTTCCAACGGAGTATTATTTGTAGTGGTAGATAGTTCAGCTTATGTAGATGAAAATCGTGTTTCTGAATTTAGAATGGGCTGATTTCGTCTGTCTAATTGATAATTGGTTGAAAATGTTTTGGTGATAAATAAAATTAATTTGTTGAAGTAAAATTAATTGATGTTAGGATTTTCAGTTGGATTTAATTTATTAATTATGGACATAGGAGTAACGAGGCTCTAAATATTTTCATTTTTTAACCGGATTTTGTCAAAATGAGGTTTATTTATTTACAGGTTTTAAATTAAAATTAGAAGTTTGAAAAATAGGAATATAAAGTCAAAATAAAAAAATGTGTAGGTGTTCGTTACGATTGTGAATGATAAAATATTTGTAAATAAAATTATGATCCATTTAGAATTTTGTTAACCATGTTGTTTTTTTTAAACTACTAGAACTTTCTTTATTATTGGATTTCAACAGGATTTGTTATAAATGATACCCAAACAATTATAAAAAGAAAATCCAAAAAGATCTCAATTCGGACCGAACCTCAGTTAGTACGTCTCATGAATTGTTATCAGAATTTTTATTACTCAGCCAGACATCTTTAATTAACGAGTTAATTAAAAAATGTAATTGCCATAAAAGAAAAAAAGAATTTCTAAGAAAATCCACAGATTTTATTTCTTTGCACTTTCTCTTTTGGGTTTTCAAAGGCGGATAAAAACGGCATTTCTAAAGCAGACGTTCATTGCTTTTTAGTTTTGTTCTGGAGTACTAAAATACATTATTATTAATAATCTATATATATAAAAATGTTATGTTGGTTTGTGTATGCTTTAAAAACTCAAAAAGTACTCCACTGATTGAGCTGAAACTTTAGCATGATATGTAATCCGCATCCAGGATGGTTTTTATCTATTTTTTGCATCAATCACATATCCGCAACCGCGAAAAAACAGTTTTTTTTAACGATCAGCTCTGTACCAGTGACCGCGCCATCTACCGGAAGCGAGGATAACACTCGCTGACAACTGCAGTCGTAATGACGCAGTCACATAAGAAGAAATTTTAGCATGTTAAATAATCTGTATCAAGGATTGTTTTTATCTATTTTTTTTTTTGTTGAAAAAACAGTTTTTTGTGCCACAGCGAAGCGGGGCAGGGTACAGCTAGTACATTATACATTATTATATTGACGGGCCTGTTGGTCTAGTGGTTAGTGACCCTGACTGCTATGCCGGAGGTCGTGGGTTCGATTCCCACCCAGGACAAATGTTTGTGTGATGAGCACGATCATTTGTTCTGTGTCTGGGTGTAATTTATCTATAATATGTATGTATTTAGAAATATATAAGTATGTTTATCAGTTGTCTAGTACCCATAACACAAGCTCTGCTTAGCTTGGGACTAGATAGCGTTGTGTGATATTTGTGGAATATTTATTTATTTATTTATTTATTGTTTAAGCAGGGAATTTAATGGAGCTAACAGTGCACTCTAAATTAATTAATAGTGTTTTTAGCATCCTAGCTGACTCAGAGACAAGTCAACTCACTTTCGCATTTATAAGTTTTATAAATGACGTGACTTGAAGTGACTTGCCTTGTCATTCTTGCACTCATTAATAGCTGAGCCGATTTTGACGGACATCATTACAGAAATTAAAAATGGAACTCTGTTGACGGTTATGTGGGCTTTATTTGCATAAAGTTTGTAGGAGATGAAATGGCATAGCGAGCTAAGTTGCGGTCAAAAACTAGTACAATATAACTGTCAAACACAGTTCAGGTGTGAATTTATCACAAATTCCATACATTCAAAATCAAATATTTTTATTTCAAATAGGCCCTTATAAAAAGTCGACAACAGGTGCTCGGTTCGGGTTGGTCGTTTCCATGGAGAAGAACCGGCAAGAAACTCCATGGTTGCTCTTTTAAAATATGTTATGTTTTTAAAATCCGATTATTAAAATTTTGAATACATTTGTTTATCAACTCCCTTCACATCCTTCGGATAACATTTCCTAACCAAAGGTGAGACGGATTTGTATGCCTTTAAAAGCGGTATCCTCTGTGAAACCTCGTGACAACCGTTAGAAGCGCCGCCGACCGGATTTTGTAAAGCCGATATGAAAGGTTACAATCCGGTCTCAGAAATTCACAATACATAGCAAAGTGGGAAATCCTTTGCCGTATCGGAGAATATTATCATATGAGAATATGATAGGGGTAATCTTGTAATAGTGAAAAAAAAATGCATATCGAGCGCACAATGACGGGTTCCGCAGTTGAAAACTATTGATCTCTTACCCTTTAGCATTATAATTGAAGTAGCTGTTGCTAGCAGCTTTGCCTCCTATAAAGGCAAAGCTGCTAGCAACTATTATATCGCAAATCAGTGAGGGCACTAATAATTCGAGGGACTAAATAACTAATTCATCCGCGGTACTGTGTTTTTCATTACCGATACGAGGAAAGTAAAATAAGAACATAAATTATTAGATAAAAAAATGATTGTTGATCGGATTGTCGCTTTCCCACTTATTTTTTTTATTTTTGTCCTGTGGTCGTCCAGCTATACAGCCAGTATTTTTCATGTTCATAATAAAATAGATGGCAAAGATTTTGTCGAAACCTATGTTATTTTAGAGAAATAGTTGAAACCAAATTATATTAAAGTTATAATTTACATTCTTAATACTTACATTTATGTTATTTTAATTTTAAATCGCGCTGTAATTTAGTGGCTGTATAAAAAGTTAGAATATGGTTGAATGGAAATGTCAAAATAGAACTAGTTTTTTTTTTAGTTTCGGTAGCTGTCAGTTGAAAGCGATTCTCCCTAGAGCTGTAATGCATAATTTTCAAACCGCTTATCAGGCATGTAATGACTTACTTTCAGAGTATGAGTAATGAAAAAAACTCTTACACTCATAACGAGTAAAATTATGACATGGAATTAAAAAAAAAAAACTATCGTCGACATGGGACGTTACTAAATTCGCCGAGTGAAATTAAATTATCCGCATATGCTGTATATCATATTAGGAGCCCGTCCGGAGCGCCCCTAATTTAACTGTTTATATTCATAGCGCCAACTCCATGTTGTATCACTGGAGAGGCTTTGTTTATCTCGTTGACGACAAATTTGTGGCTGAAAAGTTGGACCGACATGCGACTTTTTTACACACTCCATGTGTGTTTGATTATTCTGTGTCCGAAGAGTTTGTTTCATTTTAAGGTTTCGTGATTTGCGTTAATTTCAATTCCTTATTTTTTTTTCAATAGTAAAAGTGGGGTTTTATGATGCTTGGTATCTGGTGAATGAAACCTCAAACTAGTTTTTCTTACTCCCTTTTCTAATTTTTTTCGTATCATTTCATAAACAATCGTACTCGAAAGTATTTCATGTAACTTGTATTTTATTTATACACGTACGTAATTTTAAAAGGTTCACAGATATATTTCACATTTTAACCAAAACCAAAGGCTTACCGAATTATGAAGAGAAAAAGAAAAGTACTTCTGACCATCACAAGGAAATTTTCAACGAGAAACACGATACTCCTGTCCATTTTGTAAAAAATTAAAATACACCCTTTAAAATTAATGTAGGTCAGCCAAATAATTAAAATTCAGACGGTAAAGGAAAACACCGCGAGGAAACCCATGCATTAATAACAAATTCTCATCGTGCTTTACCTCTGAGCTGGGGATGGTAGAAATTTTGTGACGGGTTCGGATTATGTATTTACTGCGCAGGTACATTATGGGTTATTTCATAGTTTTTGTTATTATTCATCGTTGAAGAAAAACATGGCCACATCCCCGTCCATACACCTCCTCTAGCGAGATGGTCCACATACAAAAACTCATGCCCTTTTCCCTTGAGAGTAGGCAGAAACTACAGATTGCCACCTGCTGCAATCCTTACATACTCTTTTCGTTATGGCGGCTCCACATTAGTGCCGTGAATTCACGCCGCGAATTCATGCCGTGAATTCACGGAACAAGTTGTGCCCTCCGATTTCACGGGAAGCTCTCAATCGTTCGTGAAACCTGCCGCGAAATGGACGCAGAAGCTGCTGCTGTAATATCTTTGTTTGCTATGGTAATATATAACTTAAATTAATTGATATGTGAATATTTGAATTTACTTAGTAGGTGTATGATTTTAACTGTCTTTATAAGAAGCAGTTATCAGAATTACATTCAGAACTAAATTAAATAATTGATTAATTAAATTCACGGGGCCGTGAATGTGGACGAGTACGCGTGAACACCGCGCGAAGGGGGCGCGAACCCTTTGTCGCGGGACAAAATACCGACATTGATCGGGGAACAGGCGTGAAAGCGCGTGAACCCCGCGAAAATCATTCACATTCACGTTTACGCCTGTTCACGGGACCTCACGGCACTAATGTGGAGCCGCCATACATTCGTACATCAGAGGGCCTAGGCTCTAGCATGACTTTTCACTTTTTGTGACGTAAAGTAAACGAGAACTTCGACGTTAACTTGATGTAAAAAAAATGTTCTTCCTTCGTAAATTAGAGGCGCTTCTACATTCTCCATAGCGTACTCAAAATGTTTACGGCTCACGTAGAATACAGAAAACTACCTACCTATAACTAGAACAGAAATGAGAAACTCATATTTATGTCCCGTATTGAACTGCGATTGGCTGAGTTGATTGATTACGTGAAAAGGTCCAGTGACAAACAAATATTTAGTTTTCTTTTTAGCCACAGTATTCACAAAACATGGAAGCTGAAAGCCCTGCTATAAAATGCCTTCTTACTATGTAAATATTAACATAAACAGAAAGCCAAATTCAGCTTTATAATTTATAAATCTGTTATTAAAAAAGGTTTGTGGACGACAAATAAAATAATTAAAGTTCGTTTCTCCAAAATTGACTGCTTGACGCTTTACACTTTGTTAAAACACAATTTTGACTTAAATTAAACAAGTTTCTTATGAATTGATGGTGTAAATCCTTTCATTAAAATTGTTCGGAAACAACGTTTTATAAGATCTGTAAGTCGGATTTCGCGAAATAAAACTAATTAAAATGGAGGGAAACCGAAATCCTTTTGCGGATTCGCGCGAAATTTGGAAAATGGAAGTGGATATTGTTGGACTCGTAATGGAAAGGGAACTGGGTTATGACCATTAAAATTTTAAAGAATAATGTAAACGCAATTGTATGAGTAATTAAGAGAAAGGGTAATAAAGATGGATGAATTATGTCAAGTTCATTTTAAAAACGTGAAGATAAAGTAAATACTTCGATTTAAAATTAAAAATACTCAAATTTTTGCGTCTAAACCGCTAAAACTTGTGGCCGAAAGAGAAATGACCAAACATTACACTTCTGAATAAGTAGATCATCTTACGTAATAATCAGAGCTAGTTTATAATGAAATAAAATATTATGTAGGTACAACAAAAGCTTAATATTATAATTCAAAAACCATGGGAACCACTTCAGAGCATTCCTAAGCAAAGTTTTAGTGGTTATTGTAATGGTCTAAGTAATGGACTTACAGCCATTGGAAAAGAAACTATAGTTTTAATTGTTTTAGAATGAAAATAAGACTGCCAGGCTGAAATGTGATTGGGCGGGTCACGTGAACTGATGCGTACAGGAGAAGAATCTCAACATAGTGCCTAGGAAGAGATGGTCCGACAACCTGGACGTATACAGTGATGGCTATTTCTAGGAGTCACAGAATTTTTCATAAAGCTGATGAAATAATACCTGTTATTTGCGAAAATAAGCAAAGTTTAATGGTAGTTTGCGAAACAGCCTGAAATTTAGAATTCTTCTTTTTAAGATGTTTGTAGTATTTTGGCGCGACATGAATTATTTCTAGGTTCCCTACGCTGTGGTCACATTATTCCTAGCTTGCTACTTCTGGTCGCGGGACTCACGAATGTTCGCGGGACTCACGAATTACCGTGACCCCGGTACGTAAAGAGCTAGTGAAGGACACCGTGGATTTTAGACAGTACGAGTCTGACAGTCCCTCCCACTCTGCCCTGGATTGGAGGACTCGTTTGATGATTTTACCACGATAAAAAAAAACTTGCTAGTTCTTAATTTTATTATGTTGGAGTCGTCGTTCAGTCTATTCTGAGCTGACTATCTGACCTCCACTACACAGTTACACTGGGCAGATTTTCGCACTATAAATAAAAAAGTATCTAAAAGCAACAGAACAACTGCTCGAACGACACGAAAAATAATAACAGAATGCACGACAACACAGGAAAAATGGCATCGAAAAGTGAAAAATATGATACACAAAATCCCATATTGATTGACAAATTGTCTCATCGAGTTCAGAGTGTCGTACTACTGGAGTGACGTTTTCAATCTCCGGATGGTTTTTGCTTGGTAACGTTCACATGGATGTTTTTACGGCGTGTTGGATATGACGACAGGATTTGGTAGTTTCCTGGAGTTTAGGTTGTCGTGTTTTGTCATGTCATGTGAAGTGTCATAGTCTGTTTTTGCCGTTGCAGTTTTTTTTCTCATTTTTCCTTATCTAAATAAAGTTCAAAACTTCAAACATCGACGCCTTTAGCCGGACTCTAGGTTCTTCAAAGCCGGACTTCATATTAATGCCTTTGTCAAACAGACCGGCGAAAGCGAAGCGTTTCCGAAGCGATACCGAACCGAAGCGAGACGTCAGTCCGATAGTTCTGTCACGCTATCGTATCGCTTTCGCGTTTCTATTTGACTGGATTCAAACAATTCAATACATTACAAATAAAAACGTCACGCTTCGTATTCGCCACGCCTGTCTGTATTAGAGATTCTGGCATTAGAGTATATCCACAGTGTGATGGCTTTTGAAATTATAATATATGATTAAAAAAATCTCAAATGAGAGATCAATTATTGATCTCATTCTGTTCGAGACTCTCGCAGTCCTAAAACGCGGCTATACCACCATTGAAATATAGTAGATATAATACCAGATTCATTAAAGTCTAGTGAAAAAAAAACAGTTAATCTCTTTCAACTTGTACTACATAAAGTTACAGGATTCCACTGACTAGAACCAGTTCAAACCGGCCTTTAACTATTTCGCAAGCCACCCCTTTGATCGGGTTTTCGACTGCAGCATTCCATTGGCTATAACTGTTGGCGATTCCGCGATAATAAGAAGAAACTTCCGTTATAAGGTTCGACAAATGTGGCTTGGAATTTTGTGTATGTTTATATTCCGGCATAGAAAGTTAGCCTTTCGTGTGGTTCCAAATTATCTGTATGAAAAGGATTGTAATTATACAGGTAAGTCGTTTTAGGTGTTTATAGTTATTTTGTTTTGCTGACTAAAATCAAGCACTAGGGTTATTGTAATAATTTTACTGAATCGTCAGAGTTGATGATGTTGAAGACTGAAACACCCAAAGTGCTTGATATTTTTGGGCTACAGTGCAATAATAAAAAAAACTATAATTGATCTGTACTCGTATTTTACTGATACTAAAATTTACTTGATACCATATTTTCTTTGGTAAACAATAAAGACAACCAAAGTCAGAATACGTAGGTTTACACAATATGATTACTTTAAACATAATTGTACTTAATACATTCATTTAAAGCTTAATCAGTTTTAACACAAGATACATCTTAATGCAAATTGTGGATAATCAAGTAAATTAAATCGAATGCTGTGCAGTGTGTCGCGGATTCAATCCCCGCACTTAACAAATGTTTATTTGATCTGGAGGTAGTTGTTCCGGATCTGGGTGTTTTTCTATGTTTGTAAATGCACCCACGATACCGGAAAAATGAATAGTGTACAGCAAATTAAAAAATAATACTTGTTTAATCCAATGCCGCGTTAGGAGGTATTCCAAATTGGGCACCCGATGAAATGGCACCTGAGCCAATGGCACCTTAACTATTCCACATAAAGCTCCTTTCAACATTTTTTGCAGGTGCCAAATGCCCAATGTGAAAAACCTCCGCGTTAGGTTTAAAATCAGCAAACAAACAAGCAAACATAACGAAATACCAAATAATAATTTCGGAGCCAGTAAAAATGCCGACAATTATTGGTTTAATTGAACCATCACACCAGCACACGTCAAGCCCCACGGTAATTGGCTAAGTGGCCGACTGTATTAGATCCCTCGGTTGCGGTCACGCGAGGTGGGGGGGCTTATACCTTGTGTCAATGAGGTTTTTTGACTTAAGGGGGATTAAAGTAGGGGGAGTGTGAATAGTATAAGGTACTTATCCCTTAACAAAATTAGGGATTAACGCCGACAGCTGTAGAATATTTATGGTGTAAAGTTATGTCGTATTAGGGGTACACTGCTTTATTTGTATCCTGATAGAAATACACTGATTATTTGTTTATTTTTAAATATTAGCTTAAAAGCTACAAAGACTGACTTTGATGGCACGGTTAGCGCAGTGGCTAAGCGATTGGACCGCTGCGCTGCGTGTCGCGAGTTCGATTCCCGCACGGTACAAATTTAATATTTGTATGACCTACAAGTGGTTGTTCCGGGTCTGGGTGTTTGTGTATGTGAGTTTCTATGTTTGCAAACGCACCCACGACACAGGAGAAATTCCTAGTTTGGGACAACGTTTAAAAAAAAAATGAAATGAAAAAGAAGTCAGTTTGAATGGATGGAATTTTGTGATAAAATAAATCATACGAAGGATACCCGGTATTACATTCTCGTTGGCGTAACCGCGCGCTGGCATCATCTATTAAGGTAAACAATGCAAATGCTTCAATCATTAATACCGGACAATAAAGTGTCGTGAAGAAGTAAGATGAGTTGCTCTGCCAAGAGTCTATAAAAAAAAACCGGCCAAGTGCGAGTCGGACTCGCCCATAAAGGGTTCCTTAGCAGCAAGTAACATAATATAAAAGTTGTTGTAGTTGATTTTAACTTTGAAGGGTAAATTGCGGTTTACGATTTATGACGTATTAAAAAAAAACGAATTACTTGATCTCGTTCAAACCAATTTTCGCTGGTAATTTGCATGATAATGTACATCAAATATATTTTTTTAGTTTTATCAATCTTATTTTAGAAGTTACACGGGGACACACACACATTTTACCACTTTGTAAGTGTCTCTCGCGCAAACTGTTCAGTTCAGAAAAAAATGATAAATAGAAAAGTGGTTGTGACATACGGACGGACAGACAGACATGACGGATCTATAAGGGTTCCGTTTTTTGCCATTTGGCTACGGAACCCTAAAAATGTAATTATGATGCATAACTTCTTTCAAGTTATTTATTAACTTAGCTAGACTGTTTCTTGATTGTTTGCAGTGACTAATAATTATGAAAGGTTACGTTGGTGCTATTAATAAAAATACGCCTTTCAGTCAAATTCTTGTAAAAGTAGGTATGTATGAAATACTAACAAGGACATCAAAATACTTTAAAATACAAGGTTGTATTCAATTTACATTGACTATTACTTTTTTCCATTAAAAATGTAGCATAAATAAAATAGTTCAAATTATTGACAGGTCTAATCCCAGGTCTAATTTTATAGCCAAAGTAGATTGAACGTTTTTAAAGTTAATAATGTTAAAATTCTAAGCATTAAAAAGTAAGAAAAAACGTTTTAGTTTAATTGTGAATTACTAATATTTTATCTATATTAAATTTATTTTTAACCACCAACGTATTCGTAAGCCCGTCACCCTATCACAATTTATTATGTCACTGTGGAAACATAATTCACTCCAAAAATAAAAATGTTTTAAATTTTTCCTTCTACTTAAAATCATTATCAGAAAATAACTTTGTACGCAATTTAATATTGAAAAATAACCCTTCACTACTTCATATTTCTGAACGAAATGAATGTAGAAAAAAAAAGAAAAATCGACTTCGTGGACTTGCGTGCTGCCATACCATGAATAAATTGAATGTTCGATGTTTAAAGAAAATTCTTATTTCTTATGTAAAGGTATTTAATATACGTGTAAAATATTTAGCCTTAGAAAACTTTCCTGAAGAAAGCTTTAGCTTTATAATCTTGATATGTTTTGCAATGAAGTTCTGAAGTGATTTATGTTTTAATTATAGTGGTTAAAGTTTACTGTTTTCTGAGAATTTTAATTAATTTTAACCTATTGTTTGCTTGGATTTTTAGTAAATTCCAGAAAAGCAAAATCTCGGAATACAATAATTATTATTATTCACGTTGAATAAACATTGGTATATTGTTTCGCTAGTCTGAAAATTAAACTTAGTAATTGAATATTGTCGGTAAACATTTTAGAAATATAATCAAATTAAGGATCAACTATTACCGTCTTACCACAAGAATAATAATCATCTGTTGAACATTTGTCTAAAAAAACTGTCAAAGTCAAAACATTTTACGTTGTAACGTTTTACGAGGTATTCCTCGTAGCGCTCCCGTTTGAAGCGCTCCCATCTAAGCGCTCCCGTTTTGTTCCTCGAAGCGCTCCCAAAAGGAGCGCTTGGAGGAACGATTAAAAATATTAAAATTTATTTCCTCTAAGCGCTCCCATGATTAACTTTCGGATAGAGATGGGACTATACTAACTGAAATTATCGATAATAACTAGGTAGGTAATAAGTAGAACACATTGTTATAATATACAACTAGCGGCCCGTCCCGGCTTCGCACGGGTTTGGTAATTTTATTTTATTTTTTGTTTTATTGTAAATCCTTTAGTCCACCAAATAGGTGAATATAATCTGCCGACATATGCACCTATTTTTTTTCGTGGTAAAATCATCAAATGAGTCCTCCCACCCATACTCTCAGACTCGTACTGACTAAAATCCACGGTGTCCTTCACTAGCACTTTACGTACCGGGGTCACGGTAATTCGTTAGTCCAGCGACCCCGGCAGGCTTTGGCCCTCTACAGGCCCCATCACTATGCTGACACTCTTTGAGGCGCGCGAGGAACACAACGCGCCGTCGACCCGGGAATGGTCCATGGTCGGACAGCGAGTCGCCCATTACTCGCTGCCCGCATGCCCGCGCACATATGCACCTAATCATATGTTTCGTTGTTTTTTTTTTTTTTTTTTTATCGTGGTAAAATCATCAAATGAGTCCTCCCACCCAGGGCAGGACGGGAGGGACTGTCAGACTTGTACTGACTAAAATCCACGGTGTCCTTCACTAGCCCTTTACGTACCGGGGTTACGGTAATGGGAAAGTCCCGCGACCCCGGCAGGCTATGGCCCTCTACAGGCCCCGTCATTATGCTGACACTCCTTGAGGCGCGCGTGGAACACAACGCGCCGTCGACCCAGGCATGGTCCATGGTCGGACAGCGAGTCGCCCATTACTCGCCGCCCGCATGCCCGCGCCTACGGTGGCCGGAGATCGTCTTGCGACATCCGACGCCGTGGGCGTCCACCACTGCGGCTGGGGTGGAGGGCGGTCGCTGACCTCCCCCTCACGCGGCTCGCCTCCTCCTTCGCGAGCATGACTGCTTCGCAGAAGGAGGCGACCGCTTCCCACTCCGTCTCGCCCCGCAGCATGGCCTCGACCAATGCCGGGCGCGAGAGGTCTCCGCCAATCGCCGTCGTGAGGACACGGCGGTGCTCTGCCCAAGCGGGGCAGTCCTGCACCGTATGCTCCACCGTGTCCTCCGGACGATCTTCGCAGTGGTGACACCCAGGCGTTTCCTCCCTCCTTATCAGACACAGGAACCTCCCGAAACAATATTTTTCGTTGTTTAGAAAGCTTATGATTTCTCTCCATTATGTTTCCCATTACTACCCCCCTCCCCGCACACCTCAATGTTTTGTCTGAAGTTTTTCGTAGGAATAAGGCAATGAGGTGTCTATCGTTTATGTCAATGGTAGAAATGACTTTCCTTGTCCTAGGCGGGGCGAGAGAGTGTCCGACTCTTACTGACTAAAACCACATACTGACTAAAATCACTTGCTCTGAGCCGGGACCCAGTAACGTATTGCGCTCAACGGTGATGCTACCTATGCGATTGATAAAATGGTTAAAACAATTTTATAATTAATTTTTGCCAAAAATAGCGATACTAACTTCTTAACTAAGAGTTAAAGATGCGGCGCGCGTGGCGCGTGAGTCCTGCACATACACATACAAACCGTAACCCCGCCTCCTCCTAAATCCTAGAAAGTCGCGTTTACCGAATTCACACGAACCCAGCCGAGCATTGCCTGAACTTTTGTTTACGTAAAATTGCGTTTTGTTGCTATCGCAATCATTATCGATATAATTCATTACGTTTACTTCATGCTTTTCCCTATTTTTAAACGTGGGAGCGCTTCGAGGAAATAAATTTTAATATTTTTAATCGTTCCTTGAAGCGCTCCTTTTGGGAGCGCTTGGAGGAACAAAACGGGAGCGCTTAGATGGGAGCGCTTCAAAACGGGAGCGCTACGAGGAATACCTCCGTTTTACATGTTTATCTTCTGGCGGTTAAAGTTTAAGTTTTTTTTTAAACTTTTGCGTTCTAGGGCCGGTGTACAAACTCATTTTTTTCCATTTATCACAGAGATTTATTTGTGTATATTTATTATTTACGTAACGGCTCTAATTTTATTTTTGTCACAGAATTTCTACTTTCCTACTTTTTTTAAAAATAACAATAGTAAATGCAACACAAAGCCCTTTCCCTATATTCATTTGGTCACGAACGCACCCCGAGTCAATACACCTTACCACTCAATTATGACGAAGTGAGGAGGTAACGAAACGTAATTTATTTACTACTCAACGGAGGGCGATTCTGAATATGTAAATTTATTGTGGCACGAATAATTTATTGTTAAATAATCGCTGAGCCTAAAGAAGCGGGTGCTTGCGTGACGGTTAAGTTGGGTGGGTAGTTATTGATAAGCGGAAGCTAGAGCGATTCAGAACAAAAAAAAAAAAACGATAAGTCATGTAAACTTTAGTCAGTTCAGAAAAGAAATATAATTTTGATGTCAGAATATTATGGGAATATCACGAAGCAACTTAACGTTGTTCTATTTTTAATAATAAAACTAAACGCGATGCAAAGGAAAACTACTTTATGACACTGACAGTCTTTAAACGCAATTGAACTCCAAACAAGACACCTTACTTACAATATTAAGTAACGAGCTTCCGCCCGCGACTCCGTCCGCGCGGATGTCGGTCTTCGCGTGGATGGTTTTTTTTTCTCCATTTTGAGTAACTCTGACAACGACATCTTATAAATATCTATTGGACCCAAATACGGCTAATTATATATATTAATTATATGATTCGCGGTTCTACAGAACAACGTCTATGAATAAAAATGAAAAATAAGATTTTTTTTTCTACGTATTTTTCCAGGATAAAAAGTATTCCATTTTATGCCCAGGATAATAAGGTATAATTATACCAAGTTTCATCGAAATCGAACCGTTAGTTTTCACGTGATGTCTGCATATACAAACAGACAGACAGACAAAAAAAAATTTAATCACATATTTGGGTTTGGTATCGATCCAGCAACAGCCCCCGCTATTTATTTTTTCAATATTTTCAATGTACAGAATTGACCCTTCTACAGCTACAGATTTATTATATGTATAGATATCCAATTTATTCCACTTATCTGCATGCAACAACATGTAAAAAAAATGGAATTCTACAAACGAAATAAAAATAAATGAATCAATTGATTACAACAAACGCTCAGTACTTCGCGCTGACCGCTCACCATCCATCACTTAGACCAATTCAATACTCTCTTTTACCTTAAAACGGCCTATAAATGTAAGCCAATTAACAAATAATTGCTGCTATAGATAACCGACTATAACTTTTATGGCTTTCTGCTTTAAATATCACTTTTAAATAACGTTTTTGAAGAAAATATGAAGCTATAATTATGATGCTTTTTGAAATATAATACATGTATTGATTGAAAGGTAATCATAGGTTGGGTGGCGTGATTTTGTATACCATGTTATGAACTCACATCATATTTTATGTATCAGTTAACACTTCATAGAATAACAGTTATTTTTCATGTGTTTGAACTTGATACGAGTTGCTTGCTATTTTTTTTTACAAATTGTCGTCGTTTTTTGTACTAAAATCAGTTCAACTCAGGTACTACAAATAAGTGGGGCTCATTGATGTATGTAAGCCAAGTAATGAGTTTGGGTTCGGATGTTGTAAT
The DNA here is from genome assembly GCA_943136025.2 of Agrotis puta. Lineage (NCBI taxonomy): Eukaryota > Metazoa > Arthropoda > Insecta > Lepidoptera > Noctuidae > Agrotis > Agrotis puta. The sequence continues at coordinate 2,940,626 of OW964176.2, read as the reverse complement.
ATTTACAAACGCAGCCACGAAAAAGGAGAATTTTCATAATGCAACGTGATTTTTTTAAATTCAAGATTAGTCAAACAAATCTAAATGGTTAATTAAGCACTCGTTAATAAAGTACCTAAACGAAACCCCCAGATTTTCTTTTTCAAAAGGTAATATATATTTTTACCTCGCTTGTTGATGATAAAACAATTATTGTTCGTCACAAATCATGGAGGCCTGCATAAAAATTGCTCAAAGCCCCCTTACCCCTTGTAAAATTCAAGCCCCTTATATCGTTTAATACGCATTAAATACTGAGCTAACAAGTCGATGTTAAACTTTTACCGCAAATAAAACTACTATTTGCGAAGCTTTGTTTTGCTTAAACCGCAGTTAATGTAATTTCGGGAAAAGGTAACTAGTCTGTAAAGTTACCTAAACATACTTTTTTTAAAAAAACCTTTCTAGTTATAATTTTGGTAAGTCCTTTGCTAATTTAAACTGTAGTTTTTGAATACATCAAAATCGAACAAACTATCTGGTACGGCCATACAAATATTTTGCCCGCGCTGAAATCGAATCCACGACACGCAGCGCACCAGTTGATCGCTCAGTCACTGCACCGACTCAATCATCCAAATAAAACGTCTCGTCCCAGATAATGGCTTTCCGCCATTTGTTTTCCACAATTCAATCAAAATGTTACGACACTAGTTTTCATATGACTATTTAAAAGTACTCTAACTTTTCACTTTTTTCTTTCCAAATATAGCCTCAGATTTAAGTGTTCTCTAATAACTTGGTACAAAAGCTGTTACTTCAGTACCTACAGTAACTTTACAGTTACAAAGGAGAATTGCAAAGTAACTATTCCAAGTACCTGTTCTTTACTTTCAAGGAATCTCATCGCGTGACTGGCACGTGAAAGAATTCTCAAAGCTCAAATATTAAACAAGGTTGAATTTACTAATCATTATAATTATTAAGCTATAATGTAAGCCAAACAAAATGAAATCGTTATGCAAAAAATTACTAAGCCAAGTAATGACGCAAGAAATTATGTTGGGAATTTGGTTTTGGGTCGTCGGCGTCGTTGATATTTGAAATTATACCCAGAGTTTGCTCGTAACAACGTGTATTGACTAATATTTTACAATGATTATGCTGTTGTCGTAGCCGCGTCACAAAATGTTCTGTTGAAACGATCGCGCGCTGTGGGTCCCGCAATGACCGTACCCCTCCCCGGCCGTCTCGCCCCCCCGCGTTATTTGCCGCCGCTGCCTTCGTGGTGCACAGAGAGCGCGTTGGTCGTCAACATGCCCCCGGCCTTGGAAGCACCAGGTTCCAAAGATGTTGAGCTGCTGCGGTCATCATCCGGATGCAGAAGTGGACAGATCTTCGGGACTGATCGCCGAATAAGTCCCGTCGCTGTTTTGATGGTAGCCACGCGTGATATGCCATCTTTCCCGGTGAATGTTTGCAGTACTCGTCCGAGGCGCCACTTCAGGGGTGGCAGGTTATCGTCTTTGATTACGACTAGGGTGTCCGGAGTAAGGGTGTCCCGGTTAAGCTGCCACTTCGTCCTCATCTGAAGCTCAGAGATATATTCAGTTGACCAACGTTGCCAGAAATGCTGTCTCATCTGTTCTACGCGATCGTATCGAGGCAAGCGCTGCGTAGCTGTTGCGGTGAGGTCCTGGCTGGCTGGAGCTGTGAGCGGTCGGCCAATCAGGAAGTGGGCAGGACTTAAAGGAAGCAGGTCGTTCGGGTCTGTGGACATTGGGTACATAGGTCGGGAGTTGAGAACAGCCTCAATTTGTGCCAATATAGTTGTCAACTCCTCATATGTAAAATGTGCATTTCCTACAATGCGACACAAATGGAATTTGCAGGACTTGACCCCCGCCTCCCACAAACCACCAAAATGAGGCGAATATGGTGGGACAAATGAGAATTTTATATCGTTTTCAGTTGTAAAATCTATGATATCAGATTGTGAAGAATCTAAAAACTTTGAAAATTCTTTCAAAGCTCCAACAAAAGTAGTGCCATTGTCGGAATAAATCTGCAATGGTTTGCCACGTCGAGAGATGAAACGTTTCAATGCCAGCAAGTATGCTTTAGTTGTAAGACTTGTGACTAATTTTATATGTATTGCGCGCGTAGCAAAACATACAAAAAGACATATGTAACATTTCGTTAATTTTGCCCCTCGACCTTCGCGGTTCAGCATGAACAATGGCCCAGCGTAATCCACGCCACTACGTATGAATGGGTACCCTGGTTCCAAACGTTCAGTAGGTAAATTACCCATTTGTATGTTCAACGGTTTAGCCCGCATGCGCTTGCACATCATGCAGGTGTGAACCACGTGTTTGGCCAAGTTACGCCCTCTAGTAGGCCACCAAGTGTCTCTAATTGTGGCCAGTAATAACTGAGCCCCTGCATGTAATAATTTTATATGTTGATGCTCAAATATAAGGCGAGTGAGTTTATGTTTACCGCACAATAACAAAGGATATTTCTTATCATAAGAAAATGTCATAATCTGCCGCCTACTCTAATTAAATCGTGTTCATCTAGGAAGACATTTAAACTAGATATACTACGTGGGTTTGTTACTTGACGATTATGTTTTAAAGTGGCATAAACATTTGAAAAAGCTTGTTGTTGTGCGACTCGAGTTAAAATTCTAACAGAATAATTCAATTCGTCTACGGATAAGCAACGTATGAGACGTTGATGCTTTAGTTTTATACGACTGTTATTAATAAAACGCATCATATACGCCACTACTCGTCGCAAGCGAGTAAAACGTGAGAACCTATCGAATAGAAACGAATCTGATTTTATTTGAACAAGCAATGAAGTTTGATTTGTTTTCAATTCCGGTAATTCATCATGATTGATGTTATGGCAATTAACATCATGTTCCCATTGCGAATTAGGAAAACTTAAAAATGATGGGCCGCACCACCATGAGTCATTATTTATAAGTGAATCGAGAGGTACACCGCGCGATAATAAGTCGGCTGGGTTTTGTTTCCCGGCGACGTGAAGCCAAGGCTTATCGCCTGTGAGTTCATTAATTTGCACAACTCGGTTCTGTACAAATGTCTTTAATAAATTAGGCGACATTTTAAGCCATCCTAAAACAATTGTTGAGTCTGACCAAAAGTATACGTTATCAAAACTCAACCTTAATGAGTCACATATTTTAGTAAACAACTTTGCAGCTACTAACGCGCCACATAGTTCCAAGCGCGGTACGCTAATCGGTTTCACAGGTGCAACCTTACTCTTTGCACATAACAACTTGACCGATATCAGCTGTGCATCTGTATAGCTACGTACATATGCGCAGGCGCCATATGCATCTTGCGAGGCGTCACAAAAAACATGTAATTCAACAATGTTCGAGTTTTCTCCCATGACGTAACGTGGAATACGTATATCTTTTAAAATTGATAATTTTGTAATAAAATTGTGCCAATCCGAGAGTATATTTACTGGAACTGAGTCATCCCACCCTATCTTGCATAACCACAGTTTTTGCAAAATGATTTTAGCAGTTATTATAGTTGGTGTGAGTAAACCCAAGGGATCAAAAATCTGTGCGATTACTGAGAGAATGTTGCGTTTAGTAACGTGAGTTGCGTCATGATCACATTTGGTGCTAAAATGCAATTCATCAGATGAATTGAACCACCCCATGCCTAGTGTTTTAGTATGACAGTTTTCTCCTAGTGTGAATACTTTAGACGTAGACAATGGATCGATTTGTGAAGATGGTGAATTAAATACCCACTTTCTAAGAGAAAAACATCCTGATTGTAATACGTCAGAAACATGTTTACATATTTGTAGCAACCTTTGTTGGTCCTGATGTCCTGTTATTAAATCATCAACATAGAAATCGTCATTGATTATCTGTGCGATGACGTCATCATTACATTCCAAAGCGAGTTGTTTTAAACACCTAATACTCAGATATGGCGCGGAAGCCGTTCCGTAAGTAACAGTGTTAAGTTGAAATACACCGAGCGGCTCAGATGGATCTTCCCTCCAAAGTATTAGTTGCAGATTTCTCTGATCAGGCTGAATTTGTATTTGCCGGTACATCTTTTCAATGTCGGCGCATGCAACATATTTAAATTGCCTAAAACGAAGCAAGATCGAGAACAAGTCGTTTTGTAACGTAGGTCCAATGTGTTGTATATCGTTTAATGATTTGCCCGAAGTGGACTTTGCACTTGCATCAAAGACAACTCTAAGTTTGGTAGTTGAACTATGTTCCCTATAAACACCGTGGTGTGGTAAAAAATAACAAGGTGAACTGTATTCTGTTATGCGACTCATGTGTCCCAGACTTAAATATTCATTCATAAAGTCACTATACATTTGTTTATAGCTAGGTGCGCTCCTTATCAGTTTACGTTCGAGCGCGAGAAACCTGTTTTTTGCCATAAAAAATGTGTCATTTAAAACATCAACTGATTGACTGAGCGGAATGCGTACAGAAAAACGGCCCTTATCATCGCGTAAAGTCGTGTCTCTGAATAGATTTTCGCATGCACTTTCATCCTCAGTTAAATAATTTTTTGTTGAAGGTATTTCTTCCAGTTCCCAAAATCGTTTGAGTTCTGAATCTAATGTTTGCGTGAGATTACAATGAGTTAGGTTAACGCGTGAAACCTTTTCATGAACAGCTCCCGATATGATCCAACCCAGTTGTGTGTTTTGCAGGTATGGACCATTCGGCAACCGTATAAGACCATCTCTAAGCAGGTCCCAGAATCTATCTGCTCCTATCAATAAATCAATGTCGCTAGACAGATAGAATTCGGGATCGGCAAGTTGAACATGGTCTGGTATAGAGATACTGTGATAATTTCTAAGTGAAGGTAATTGTGCCGTTATACGATGTAAAACTAAACAGTTAAAGCGCGTGATATATTTGTTTGTTTTGGATCGCATTTGAACATTACATGATTGTGTGGATTGAGAAATGGTGTTACCTACACCAATAACTTGAACAGTGGACTGTATCAATGGAAGTTTAAGCTTTTTGCAAAGCGATTCAGATATGAAGCAATGTTGACTCCCGTTATCCAAAAGAATGCGTGTCGTGTGATAATTGTTTTGTGCATCCGCTATTTCCACTAATGCGGTCGATAATAATACTGTATTTGGAACATAATGCGCGGTATTATTATTATCTTCCTTGCGAATTGTATGAGACTTGCATGAAGTGGTTAGCGGCGTTTGAATGTGTGAGGCACTCGTATTATTTAAATCAGACTGTGGCACTATTTGCGTGGTTTGAGCAACAGCTGATAATGTACAAGCGTCTGCATCTGTGTGAATTAGAGTGTTATGTTTTTTGTTGCAAAGCCTGCACGGTCCATACCAACAATCGTTTAAGGCGTGATCTGATCGTAAACAATTACGACATAACTTTTTGTTCTCAATGAAGTCTATTTTATCTTTAAGAGATAGGTTTAGGAAAACTTCACACGAGTACACTGGGTGGTTAGAACCGCACTGAGCGCATTTGTAACGTGGTAATTTTTTATTGTTGTTATCTTTGCGTGTTATAACATGACTGTGTGATTTTGTGACCGACTGCTTCTTTGTGTGTGAGTCTGACGATTGTTTGCTTTGAGGCCTAATCGATTCCAAGAAATCAGCGCGATCCGCGAGGAACTTCATCAATTGAGACAGTTTTAATTTTCCTATTTTCGGGAGGGTACTTTTGTGACTTTCCCATTCACGATCGGTTGAAGAATCTAACTTCGAAGCGACGATGTGGATAATTAATGTATCCCATGAATCTGTAGGTTCATCTAACGTTTTTAACGCCCGAATGTTTCTCAAAACTGTATCTATTAGTCTACGAATTTGAACAGCTGATTCTTTGTTCATTGATTGTGCATAGAATAAAGCTTTAACGTGATTACTAACTAGCAAATTATCATTATTATATCTATTCTCCAAGAGACTCCAAGCAACTAAATAATTGTCAGATGAAAACTCGAGTGCCTTTACTACTTGTAATGCATCACCTGTAAGCACTGAACGTAAGTAGTGGAACTTCTGAACATTATCTACACCGTTACTATTGTGAATCATAGATAAGTAAGTGTCGCGAAACTCGAGCCATTGGTCATACGAACCGTCGAATTTGGGTAACGAAATTGTGGGTAACTTCATATAGTTAGAAGTTCGACTTTGAACCTCAGAATTTTGGTTGGAATTATCCTTAAGAATACATTTAGCCTTACCCACAATTGCATAAAACTGATTCTGAAACGTTTCTCTCTCTAGCAATTCTCCATCTAGGTCACTATCTGATACATAGCAGTCTAATTCATCTTGTAAAGTAGAAAATTGATCGATTAATAATTTAAAAGGTTCATAACGCTCTTCTAATTCTGCTTTCTGAGCGCCCGTTAATTGCGATTCATCTAATGAATTAACGTACTTTGAGAATAAAGTTAATTTGCGTTTAACGGTACCTCTTTTTTTTACTAAATCGCGAATGATTTCTTCACTATTTTCTATTTCTATAATCGAATGCCTTTTGTTATTCATATTGGTGGTTTGCAAGAGAAAAGAATCAAGTACTTACAGTTAACCGGTAATCGACGTGCGTTCGAGTCCGGTGTAGGTAGACTGCCCAATTATTGTACACCGTATACTGGAATTTTGCGAAAAATAACGATATTAGCACAAAATGAACTGAGCTCTGGGTTTGGGTAATAAATTGGATGGATTGACCTGACCGTTGCTCCGTGAGATTTCTAGTTGTTGATCTGGCCGTTGCGCCGGAAAGTGTTGTTCTGGTTGTTGCGCCGTAAGACTTCGATCTGGCCGTTGCGCTGGAAAGTGTTGTTCTGGTTGTTGCGCCGTAAGACTTCGATCTGTCCGTTGCGCCGGAAACTGTTGTTCTAGTCGTTGCGCCGTAAGTCTTCGATCTGGCCGTTGCGCCGTAAGATTTTGAATTGATCGTCGTGCCGGAAGGTGCTGATCCAGATTATTGTCGGGCTCGGAGGACCAAATTATGTTGGGAATTTGGTTTTGGGTCGTCGGCGTCGTTGATATTTGAAATTATACCCAGAGTTTGCTCGTAACAACGTGTATTGACTAATATTTTACAATGATTATGCTGTTGTCGTAGCCGCGTCACAAAATGTTCTGTTGAAACGATCGCGCGCTGTGGGTCCCGCAATGACCGTACCCCTCCCCGGCCGTCTCGCCCCCCCGCGTTATTTGCCGCCGCTGCCTTCGTGGTGCACAGAGAGCGCGTTGGTCGTCAACACGATCTCCGGCCGTAGGCGCGGGCATGCGGGTAGCGAGTAATGGGCGACTCGCTGTCCGACCATGGACCATGCCCGGGTCGACGGCGCGTTGTGTTCCACGCGCGCCTCAAAGAGTGTCAGCATAGTGACAGGGCTTGTAGAGGGCCAAAGCCTGCCGGGGTCGCGGGACCAAGGGATTACCGTGACCCCGGTACGTAAAGGGCTATTGAAGGAAACCGTGGATTTTAGTCAGTACAAGTCTGACAGTCCCTCCCGCTCTGCCCTGGGTGGAAGGACTCATTTGATGATTTTACCACAATAAAAAAACAAAAAAGCCAAGTAATGAGTTTGGGGTCGGATAATTAAACCGACCTTTTGTTGCTTCGACTGTAATACTAACATGAGCCTCTGGTTTTGCCCGCGTTTACATCTCTAATCATTACACGGAAAAATAATATCGAGGACAATTTATCCTATGACCTTACTTAGGTCATGAGAAAAACATCAAATCTATTGAGCCATTAGGATTAAAAACATGACAGACAAACAGACGGGCAGATAGAAAAACTCATACTCTCATTACAATATTATTTTGTATGTATTCTGGACACGTTTCACAATAATATTGGTACAAATTCGTTGAAAAGATTCCAATTGCAAAATTTACTTGAACACATCAGAATTAACAGTTGGAATTAGCTGTTTGCATCATAATGAAAGTTCACGTTTATGGTTCATTTAATGGCAGTTGTTATAGGTTTTTTTTTTTTTTATCGTGGTAAAATCATCAAATGAGTCCTCCCACCAAGGGCAGGGCGGGAGGGACTGTCAGACTTGTACTGACTAAAATCCACGGTGTCCTTCAGTGGCCCTTTACGTACCGGGGTCACGGTAATCTGTGAGTCCCGCGACCCCGGCAGGCTTTGGCCCTCTACAGGCCCCGTCACTATGCTGACACTCCTTGAGGCGCGCGTGGAACACAACGCGCCGTCGACCCGGGCATGGTCCATGGTCGGACAGCGAGTCGCCCATTACTCGCTGCCCGCATGCCCGCGCCTACGGTGGGGTTGTTATAGGTAAGAGAAAATATAGGCTTCTACTTTAATTAACCTCGCAGTGAGAGACTGATAATAATCCACTACTGGGCCCCTCCGATGCAAACTGTTGGATGTGATATTATGTCTAATTAGACAATGATCGTCCATATTTATGCAATAAGGACCTTGTTTTTTTTTTCTTTGCAGGAGCAGTAGTTAAGAGAGAATTAACATAAAGCGAAGTCCCTCGTTAAGTTTACTGTGAAGAGGACTGTTTAGACTAGGCCACTACTGCTCTACAAAAAGGCTTATTTACTATTAAAAATCTAATAAGTCCGTCAGTTAGATTATCAAGAAATGTTTGACTGTGAGTTAATCGTTTTTCTTTTCTTGAGTAAACCAATATTGATGGAGATACAACACTTTTAAAATTAAAAATACGTCATGCCGTGGTGTAATTTTTAGCGCGTCTTGACGTCACACGCCTCCATTGTTTTTCACAAGTGTAACTGACAGATTAGTTATATTTGCAATTTACTTATGCTGGAAAATAGCCTATTCTACTATCTCCATTTGCCGTGATAATATAAATAATAATCTCTGTTTTCAGGAACTTTTACCGGTGCTCAATACTCCTAAATTGCAAAACCAGTAAACCGTTTTAACCCATTCGGCAAAACCTCATTTCAAAAGATTTTCTCATCTACAAAAATACCTCGGACATCTCCCGCTATACACACGTCCGTTAATAATGGACACTGGTCATTGTACTCGGAAGGGTCATCCCAGTGACAACGTGGACGAAATTCACTTCAGCATAAGGAACCTTAAAACTCACACATATAAATTGTGTATGCGAAAGTGACACACATGCATAAAGCGAATAGGACTCACAGTCGCAAAATGAGTAGGTTTCTACAGAAGGCTAGCTTCATACAAAAGCGAAGACAGTTGGCATAGATGTGTACGAAAGGCGGCGATGTCACCCGAATGTCTCGAGTGTGCTTACACTTGAAATAAGTACGTAAACCGTGTTGGTCGTTAAGGGTGGGTTTTGGCTGAAGTGTTCTGAGGTGACAATAATGTAGCCAAAGGTGCATGGTTGAAAATCCTTAACTTAGGCTTCAGCGGTTCGGCGGTTCCACTGAGTCGGTATGGAGCGGTGCAGAGCAGAGCTGTGCCGCGATTCACCAATCAGATAACACTTTGAAGCGGCGTGGAGAAGAGATGCTGATTTCAAGCCATGTGACTGGTAAATCGCGGCACAGCTTATCTCCGCTCTGCTCTGCTTCGCTTCTGTGGAACCGCAGCCTAAAATGGTGGACTGCGAACATTACCTAGTGAAGGTCGCAGGAATCAGGACGTGGCAAAGCTTGGGGAAGGCCTGTAATTAAACGGACGATATTAAAGACATTGTGACCTTCTGTGAATATTTTTTTAGGATCAAGAAATCTCGCATGAATTCCAACAGGTTGTGTTAGTGTGCGTTTCCGAGAGTATGTTAGTGTTGTACAAATATTTTTGAATGACTCGCCTCCTTCCCTCACCAAATTGTAGTAGCGCAGGCACACCCATTGTGTTACAAACACTCATTTTTATTATTGCTCTGCTGTCATTTAATTTTCTCCGTCCGTGTTCGGATGTTTTAGGTGTCGTACGACTTTTTTTCGCATGGACCGCAACGGACATCAGCGTTAACTTTTATTTGGAGTCTGTTTGGGTGATTTTTAGGAAGGGCTGAGGCTTTAGGAGAATGTTTTAATTAAATTTATTTAATTAAAACATTCTCCTAAAGCCTCACATTACATTTTGGTGTTAAGATTCGGAAAGCGATCCAGGTTTTCTTTTGCTTTGCATGGTGGTTACTAATGAATAAATGCAATAGTTTGTATGATGAATGTGTAGTAAGCAATTTTACGCGGACAACGCAACGTTTGTAGTAAGAATGCAAATACAATTTCGAGTGTTGTGAAGATACAATGTCAAGAGACATCAAGATTGTAGTGACTAAAGCTCATCGCATTTTAGAATTCGTTGTATGAAATCTACGTGCGACCACCGTAAGAAGAAGTGTTGTGAATAAATATTTTCAATAGGGTCTACGCAAAGGACTCATTCACAAACTGCTAATAACCAGCTCACAATATCGTTCATCGAACAAGTCCTCAATCAATTTTCCAATTTGATTCCCCAGATTAATCCAAGCCAGTGCTCAAGAGGACGTCAAACTGAGTGCACTAAGTGTCTCGGACATTCGGACGTGGAGTTCAAATGAGGGTCTTGGCAAGTAGGGCGATGCCACAATAAGCCTACACGAGGACGTAACAAACAATAGACTTGACGGCATAGATTTAAATCATAGACCTGCCAAAATATAAATGATGCGACAGAAAATGATCACGTGTTTCTCTCCCTCATTTTCGCGCTCAATTAAAGAGTAGAGGGAGAATGATGATGATGCCATATCTAGCCGATTTCGGCTACAGCGACTACAATCTATGGTTTTATTTATGGTTAAGGAAGAATAAAGAAACAATGAATGGACTGTTTTATTGAGGATAAGGCTAGGAAGAAGGTAACTGTTGAGAGAACGAGTCATAAATATAGAAATATGGTGTGATCGAAATTCAGTGAGGGTACATCTATGATTTAAATCAATGTAAGACACAGTTCCTGTTGATCCTCCTTGAAAAATGAGTGAGGAAATAAACTCTAAACACAATAGCTTTCACTATGAGGGGTATTATTTCGTAAGTACTCTAACGTTAAATGTTGACAATGAAGAAGTTAATGCGATTTGTGTGAAAAGGAATATGAGTGTACGTTTCCCTTTGACAATGGTACAGTAGCGAGTAATTTTCGTCAGTGTGTTTGAGAAAATATTATTTATAGTGAAACAAAGAAGATTTTTAACAAAATTTATGTCTTGTTGTCGTATTATGTACTACAACTCTTTATTTTGCACATGCTACAAATTTTACTATTTTGACTGTTTCTTGCACAAACAAAACAGCAACTTGTCAAAATATTCGGAGTACTGTGCTACGTATATTATATATAGTTACGTACGTACGTTACATAAGTTATTATTATATGAGTGTAATTATTATATTCCAACAGAACTGTACTCTTAATGATATTGAACCCCTTAATACTCATTTCGTAGTTTAGAAGACCACCTATGTTTACCGCCACATAAACAGTCAAAGGTTAACTTTGTTTCGATAGTATGTATAAAATCTGTTTTATATTTTCTACGAGTATTTTATTATCTTCGGAATGCGAACAGGTGGGCACAATCCCCAGAAGCATCTTAATTCCCGGTTCATCTACCACACGGATTCCCAATTTCATCAATCGTTCCAAAAAACTCCGTTTCGAGTTACCTTTTTGCTGTGTTAACAAAACCCTTATTATCCTAAGGTATTACCCAAATATATAATCCTCAAATAGGATCAAAGGACATTACAGAACCAAAGAAAACAGGCTAATAAACATAATATTTTATTACAAGGTCTGTCAACTGTCTTTTGCTACCAGATTCTTTATAACAGAAAGGATATTTCCTATATCTTTTTCCTCTACTCTAGAAACATCAGCAGTGACTGTTCATCTGTGAATGTTTCTGATGTAAGCGTTTTTTCATGAATTTCTTCATTGTCTTGAAGTTTTCTGGACATATGCCAGGATAGTTCAGAAATCAGTAACTGTACTAAAGCTGTCATATTTCCTGTTGTGATTGGTAGATTCTCTTTATTATGACAAAGTTCTATGTTATGCTTATGGTAAATTATTGTTTTTCTTGTTCTATTATATTTTCGAAATTGTGTTAGATCTCGATTTATGGCTATCGCTTTATTTCTACTAACTAAATTTTTATTTAGTTAGTAGAAATGAGAACTCGAACAATGACCGCTAGGCAAAAGTTTCCATCCAATAGGTGCCGAGAGATGGACAGTGCCTCACTGCCTGACCCAAAAATAGGTGACGAGAATTAGACGTAAATCACAAGGGCTGGTTTGTGGTTACAAATCCTTATCCTAACTTCGTCACTAATAATTATTATAAATTCAAAAGTAGGTTTTTTTGTTTGCTAACTTTTCATGCCTAGCCAATGAACGTTACACTTTGACTGGTGTACGGTAAGGTACTTTTCCCAAGGAAAGCAACAATGACGTTTTCGTCTCGTGAATCATGATTGAATTACACTGCGAGTGTTACAAGCATAGTACAACCAGAATTGGTAGTCAAATTCTAAATTAACTTGACCAAAATCGCGCTTGAAAGGTTGTGTCCAATCCACAACTGCGCTGCGTCAATATGCTTAACTTTCTCACGGTACCCGTAACATATTTTTAATAACTACAAAAAAAATATCGTCAAAAAAAAAACTAATTTTACCGAACTGTCCCTAATCCCCAATTTCGTGTGAAAACAGAGGTTGTAGAGGTGTCGTCGTAAACGGATAATCCTATCGATTCGTCCCCTTCCACTCTATGGCTTCCGTATCAATTTCAATAGTGCCTAATCTATCTCTAGTATTTTGGTTGGTATTATATCGATTGATTAGGTTTCATTGTGGGTTTGTTTTTGAATTTTGGAAAGTGGAAGTCATCATCGTCATCATCTTCCTGCCCTTATCCCATTTTACTTGGGGTCGGCGCAACACGTTTTTTTTCCATTCTCCTTTATCAAACGCACAGTATCATTTACTCCTTTTTCTTCCATATCATTCCTTAGACAATCCATTCAATAATATGGATGAGAATTCAGAGTTCATTAATTTTCTGTTATACAATAGTTCCTTGTTGTAACGAAACGGCCAAGACTCATATTTTTAAGGTGTTCAGAGGATCTCGTGGCTTTTCCCGTTTCTGTGATGTTAACTGGAATTTTGACGTTAATTTTTATTTATTTATTAGGATAGTATTGTCACTGTAAAACCGAGAACACCGATAGTTTATAATCTATCTCATAAGATTATAATTTGTCAAAACTTTTTATGTTAATTAATATCTAAAACGTGTCGGTTTAACAAGGATAGATTAACATGATTGTGTTAATTTGTGAAAATTTTGGTCACTTAATTCACAATATATTTTTCATTGTTCACAATATACTATACCGACAATTACATAAGACAAGTTTTGTTAACCAATGTAGTATGATCAATGTAGTGTTATTTAAGTTAGGTAGCTATATTATAAGAAATAATGTGTTATCACCTCGTTAACTAGCACTATCACGAATCATATCACCTATGAACCTTTATCTTCTCCGGGCCTAGAGCATGTACAGTGCAAGCACAGCACAGTTTTGTATCAATAAGTAAGTCAGCATTTTACCTGCGTGCACTCATCTATCATACAATAATACATTTATCAATAAATATCAATCACATCTATCAGTGTATCAATTAGCATCTACTCAAGGTATAAGGTCCCAGACCATACAAACGAAATTCATAAGGTGACATATACGCCTGTACAATCATTAACGTAAATAAATCGTTGTTGTTTGTGCCCATACTTTACAAAACAAGGCTTAACAATGAAAACTAAACTACACTCCATAACAAAAATAATAAAGACTAGCTCAGAACTCACACAACACATTAATAAACATTTAGTCCCAACAAATTTACTATTGTACGGGGCCACGAGGTTGGCTGACGGCAACGGGCGACGTCGACGCGAGAAAGTTCATTAAACTTGTATGTGTGAGACCGGAGCGTACGTCTCTGCAATTTTGCTTGAATACTGATATGTTACCAGGTTGTTTTCGTCAGTTTGAAGTAGTTGCTTCAAGATTTAGCTTGAGGAATGTTGTCTTGCTGCTGTGTCTGAATGTTTTAGAGGGTTTTTGTTTAACTTTTAAAGGGAATAGTTCAGATTTGGCACGAGTTTCAGTGTGGGTATGTTCTAGAAAGGAAAAAAAGATATTTACTCTCATTTTCTACGAGATCTGGCGCGTTGCTTTCTGGTTGTGTCAGGGCTGCACAAAACACATCTCGTTGGTCATGAGAGCAGAGGCTTTTGCCCAGCAGCAGTATCAGTTAATTATTATCAATCATATTTTGGAGATCGGCTTTTTTGAATATAAACTAGTAAGAGAACAGAGGAACAAGACCAGGAGCAATCACTTCAAAGACTTTCAGCATGATTTACTTGCCTTCAATCTACTTCATTTATCAAACGGTTTGACGTGCCATGAAGGAAGGTTTGACGTGTCTGTTTGTTAAAATAATTTTAAAATTATTAATTGAATGATAAAAAAAGAATTATTAATTAAGCTTTAATGCGTCGTCCATAATCCTAATTCAGCGCATTTTTTGTAAAAATGATATAAACAAAGTTTTCCTTTCATGAATAATATAGATTCCCTAACATCATCCATGGAACCCAAATCAACTGCCGTAATAACATAATCACAAACCTTTCCTGCTAAAAATACGGTCTACATTTTTCCACACACTGCCTGTCGCCATCAAACGCTTATCTCTTAGCCAAACGTGTCCAAGTTATAAATGATCACAGGTTGTCCAAACATTATGCGACGCCACGCGCCGGTCAAGCCGAGTAATTAATGCTTACGTAGACTCCGTTCAACGTTGGCAAAAATCGACTTTCAACATAAATGAGTGTTTGTTTGTTTATTTTGTTCATGATTTTGTGTTATGGTGTTTAGGGGTTACGTAGTAAAATGGAGCATAAAGGTTCGTTTGCTTCAACAATCGCTCAATCGTTAATACAACGGTAAACGTACCTATTTAAAACATGTTTCGTTTAAATGGATTCTATGTTTTCTGGTCTAATGATCCTTTTGAGAGTTCTTTTTTTATCGTGGTAAAATCATCAAATGAGTCCTCCCACCCAGGGCAGAGCGGGAGGGACTGTCACACTCGTACTGACTAAAATCCACGATGTCCTTCAAGAGCCCTTTACGTTCCGGGGTAACGGTAATTCGTACAGTCCCGCGACCATTTGAGGGTTCCTACCAAAAAGGTAAAACGTAGCCATATTACAAAGACTAAGGTGTCCGTCTGTCACCAGGCTGTATCTCATGAACCATGATAGTTGGAGAGTTGAAATTTTCACAAATGATGTATTTCTTTTGCCGCTATAACATCAAATACTAAAAAACAAAGAAAAATGATTATCTAATATAACAAACGTGATTTTTTGCTCTATATTGATAACGACAACCGGTAGACGCTTGAAATATTCACAAAACATGTAGTTATATAGACTCGCACTTGGCCGGTTTATTTTTTTCTCGTCTGAGAATCCCCATGGATGTCCTCCATATTAGGGGGTGGATGAAAAGGTCTGCGAGACTCCTACACTATTCACGAAGTGTTCTTTGACTACCTTGGGAAGTGGTACAAACGGGCTTTAGCCTATGCCATCTGTGTGACTGTGGGCTTGTCTGACCGTCTGTCGTAGAACTGTATCTATTCAATGAAGGGATGAAGATGAAACTATTGACAAATTGAAGTAAGTTCCTATTTCATTAACCATCCAAAACAACGTTGTATGACATTCCATTATGTAATGGAACAAATTAAAAATAATAATATTTTAAAGCTGAGAAAGATAAACCAATAAATTATATCGACTTAGCTTGCGAGGTTGTCGGCATGTGGAATGTGAGCTCGGCTATCATTGTGCCGATTGTCGTTACTGACAATGGCCTGATGGCAAAGAGCCTCGACGAACACCTTTCGAGGCTCTCCTTAGGGGGTTGGATCAAGGGTCTGATTTAGAAGGCAGTAATTCTTGATACAGCTCGTATTGTGAGGAGGTTTATGTCTCTGATGTCCTAACCACCGGTAGCTTGGATCCCGTTCCCACACCGGTGGAAGACTACTTTTTAAGATTTTTAAAAGGAATTTTCCTCTTTTTTCTTTTTGTAAAAAATATTTAAAAATATGTGAAATATGTACAAAAGATAAATAAGCGGAATAAAACTCGTATTATAGTACTATTTTATATTTTAACAATATTGTAGTTTCAGTTTTCATTTTGTAAATATTTAGTTCATAAAATTTGAATTTTTTTTAGTTTCATTTATGTATATTATATTTTACAACATCTTAAAAAGAACTGTTTGAATTAAAAAAAACTCTATCAAAGATTTTTTTTGGTTTATTCTAAAGTTGATAAGCTCAACACTTAACTGGACATGGTGATAGTTGTAAAAACATCTGTAGTAGAGTCTATACAATGTTCGATCCATTTTAAAAATTAAATATTTTTTAGTCTAATTAGCTACATAGCCTAAAGGCATCTAATTATTTAACTTGAGACGTCTGATAAAAAATATTTTTGAGTGTCCTAAGTCTAGACTAAGACTTTTTTGTTGGTTTTACGAGTAATAATAGATTTAAAAGATTAAATTAAGGATAAGAACTGTGTTAAGTAGATATTTAATTAACCTGTGAAGCGGACAAATATTAGATGGAGCACTGCGCATGGGCAAATGTAGCGACAGAAGCCTTGCAGCACCATTTTATTTTTATTTTAGCTTGGTAAAATGATCAAATGAGAACTTCCACACACGGCAGAGTGGGAGGCATTCAGACTCGTACTGACATCCACAGTGTCCTTCAATAGCCCTTTACGTTTCGGGGTCAAGGTGATTCGTGAGTCCCGCGACCCATACAGGCTTTGGCCCTCTAAAGGGGGCCCCGTCATTGCCTTGCAGCACCATGGAACGATGTTTGGAGAAGGATGCGACTGCCCAGGACCGGGACGGTTGGCGCTATTTGCGGGAAGGCTTACGTTCAACAGTGGACGGTGATTGGCTAACATGATGATGAGATACCGAGCCAAAATGGATACCTAACAAACGAAGGCTGCGAAGTACCTACTTAAGTAAACAAAAATACCTGTATTCTATCGACATTGTGCTGTTGTGACTAACTACTAGACAAAAAGTTTCAATTTTCCACAAGATTTTTAATTAATGACCAAAATCAAAGGAATTATCTTTAAAAATTCGTTCAGAAAGGAATGGAAATAGTTTCAATAGAAATACAATATTTCCTCCGATGAGAGATTCTACCGGGCTGACGGCTTGTAAATAATAAACTACGAGTATCATTAAAGCCCGAAAAAATACGCCCTTTTTATAATTACCATTAAAATAGAGCTTCATCAATAATTCTAACAGACAAAAAGCAGTTCAGCGTGTGAATCCAAATTATTTATTCAACAGTAATATATAATTCATGTTAGTACCGACATGCCTTAATTGGCTGTCTGTACATTGTCGATTCTGTCTTCCGTCTTACATATTAATCGAGCTGTTTAAAGCTTAACCAGGCTATTTTGTTTGATTTCCGTAACTGCGGGAATTTAATTATTTTGTGAATTCAATATTTATATGGAATGAAATACAATGACATCTCAGTTGCTTTAAACGGCTTTAATTCTGAAACTCTCATCAAGTTGCGCGTTGGATTATTTCTTTTTTAAAAAAAAACTTTGCCCCACATACGAATTTCTCCTGTGTCGTGGGCAAATCAACATAACCACTTACTAAATCGAACTAAAATACCGTTTATCTCAGAATAGTGAATATGTCACATAATGACTTCTTGCAATAAGCCGACGATACACAAACGCCCAGACCCGGAACAACTACTTGTAGATCATACAAATATTTGATCCGTGCGGGAACCCGCGAAGCGCAGCGCAGCAGTCCAATCGCTCAGCCACTGCGCTAACCATGCCTTCAACTTAGGTTAGGTTTCCTAGCAGCTTGTGCTTATTTCGGCAAAAAGTGATTAAAAGCTAAAGGCTAAGATGACGAAATAAAATAAAACATGACGTAAATCTCTAAACCATTTTTAAAAATACGACAATTTGAAAGAATGAAACGAGACTTAATAGCGAACGGATACACTACAAGTTTTTCCACCACTTTTCAAATAACATCAATAATATTTATATCTTACCCATTCCTATCAAATAAACACCAAACCTATTACTAATACCAATAATAATTCCATACCAATGAAATATCATCTAGTATCCGTTGCCGACAATCAGGCCAAAATGCGGGCCAATTACTGGCTCAGGTGTTGGCTGTACCGTGCGTTGGCTGTTCGCCAGAATTTGGCATTGGATAAACAATTCTGTTTTCCAAAATGTACTATTAAGGCACGTGACGTGTACTAAGTATGCTTTATGCTGATGTAATCTGCTAGCTAAGAGCTGCCGTCATGTTATGTGTCTCGTGTTAAGGATTATGTCTAACTAAACAGGATATTAGGAACGTCTTTTCTGTGGTAAGGGATTCCGAGAAATTAACTTCATTCGACGGCATAGTTGGCGCAGTGCCTGATCAATTTGCTGTTGCTGTGCATGTCACGGGTTCTATTTGCTTACAAAACAGATATTTGGATGATTCCTAGTAGTTTTACCACGTCTGGCTGTTCTCTAGAAGGCCAAAGCCTGCCGGGGTCGTGGGACTCACGAATTATCGTGACCCCGGTACTATCCTAAAGGGCTATTGAAGGACACCGTGGATTTTAGTCAGTACGAGTCTGACAGTCCCTCCCACTCTGCCCTGGGTGGGAGGACTCATGTGATGATTTTACCACGTAAAAAAAAGCCCTGGCTGTTAAGGCTCGTTCAAGGACACGCGGCGCGTCGGGCGGTGCTTGCTGCGAGGCGGTAATTGATTTTTCCGTTTATGGTGACCGCGGCGTCCACCACGGCATTCACCACAGTGTCCATCAAGGGGTCCACCGCCATAAATCAAACAAACGCGTGTAAGCAAATCTGCTTCTCCATGAACGCTCTGTAAATCGCCATGTGTTTGTGTTTTGGGCGGCATGCATGCTTCGTCCGACGCAACCGACTTGAACAAGGTGTGTGTTTTTGTGGGGTATATAAACGCACCCACTACACCTTTTTTTGAGCGTGGTAAAATCATCAAACGAGTCCTCCCACCCAGAGCAAAGCAAAGGGACTGTCAGACTCGTACTGACTAAAATGCCATGATCTTACGCCAATAAGTTCTTTTTCTTACTTTTTTCTTCTTTGCTTTCATCGATATTCTCATAAATGTTGATCGAGTCTTGCCATTTCATAACTCGTTGCTCAAAAATCTTCTTTCTGGTTCTCATATAAATAAAACCTCAAAAATACTGCTATAGTTCCTTATGAAGAGGTCCGTCAAAGGACAAAGGCTAATCCGTCAACGTGTACGCTGAAGTTTGTCCAACACACGTTGTGTAGAGCTTTCAACAAAGCTTTCATGCACCTGCGATATTTACACCGTACAAAGGATTCTGTCCATTGCGATGGTTCTTTTATTTAAAAATTGCAACGGAAAGAATAGGCTATTTTACCCAAAAAAATATCCGAAGGATAAGATATCTAAAGATTTTTCACCCGTATTATTTATTATGTTACGTAAACCAAAATTGACTAAGATGCAACACTTTTAAAAATCACTAAACGTCACTCGGTCGGTATAATTTTACATGCGGTATGACGTCACAAGCCCCCATTTCCGAATTTCGAAGAATTTGATCTTTTTCAATGTTCATTCATGTAGGTATTAAAAAAAAACAAAAAATACGTGTTAATTATTTGTTTAAACTCTAACTGCCGGACTTAACAGATTTGAATTTATTTATGCAGTAAAATATCCCTTGTTAAAATTCCTTGTGGTGTTTCATGTTTAATTTATATCGAAATCATGTAAAGACTATTGTTTTCCCAAGTTAGGGTCGTCTTCCAGCGTAACCAGATGTGTCTAGAAATCAGTACTTCAATAGAAGCGGTCGTCCATCTAACTCCACAAACCAGTAACTGGGTAAGTTATACAATACCTGGTTTAGACTGGTTTTCAGATTTTGGGGCTTTTGACTTTTTTCTTGGTAAAATCATCAAATGAGTCCTTCCACCCAAGGCGGGACGAGAGGGACTGTCAGAATTGTACTGACGAAATCCATGGTGATCTTTCAATAGCCCTTTACGTTTCAGAACATGGTTACCTGATGAGTTAGTTCTGCGACCCGAAGCTTTTGACTAAACGCAACAACTGTCAGTGGTCACCGTCAATACACAGACCAACCTTGGCAAGCGTGTGTTGAAGATCGATCTGTGCGCCACTCCCACCGAGCAGGAAAATAAAGAACATCATGAGTTTTGAGTCAGTCGAGTTTGACGTGCCTTTCCACCTTACCCATGTGGAGGACGTCCATGAGGATTTTCATTTTCATTCAGGGTTGGAATTCAAAGCGTCCCCTTAATTTTTTTCCTACTTTTTACGTTACTTTGAAGTAAGCTGATAAACTGATAAATAATCAATCCAGAAACAAATAAAGGTGTTTATTTTTAGTGTTTATCCGTGGTCACGGTGGGTCGACCCATTACCGGGAGTGACCGGAACCATGGATAATTTTAATTTAAAAAAAAAAAACGTTGTTTTTTTTCCTAATTCAAAAGTCAAAAGTCCAGGAAGTAATCTCTAATGCAATGGGACCACGGATTTTTTTTTAGCGTGGTAAAATCATCAAATGAGTCCTCCCACCCAGGACTCAGACCCAGGACCGGGAGGGACTGTCAGACTCGTACTGACTAAAATCCACGGTGTCCTTCAATAGCCCTTTACGTTCCGGGGTCACGGTAATTTGTACAGTTCCGCGACCGACCACGGATACTAGAAAATACTCTAACCACGGGTAAAAACAATTTTAAGCACCTACGCGGACCAAAAAGGTTGATAAGCATCGATCCTTTTCACAAACATTTTGCCTAAACCTAAGTATATTTTTATCCTTGAATTAAATTAAATACAGCCCTTATCGCAATATATAGTATGTTTACCTTAATCGGACCTCGTTTTCGCGTTTATACAGTTGTTAGACATTAGGTTACCGGTCAAGATAACCAAATGCAAACGTTTTCAATAATCACTGACATCAGGGTCCTAATGGCGGGGGCAATGAGATTATGTGCTTGGAAACATAGAATTGGATATATTGGTAGTAACCGTTGACAGAAGAATCATAGAATTTATACATTATTATAACTGCGGTATTTTCATTGAAATCCACTTTTAGATAGAGTTCCGATTGGTGAAGTGCAAACATGATGACGTTCAAAATTATGTGGAGTGAGATGGTTATCTTTATCAAAAAAATTAAACAGAATTTGATCGAATTTACTGAGAAAAAATAGAGAAACTTATGAGAATTCTCTGCACCAATATGTTTAAGAGCGTATAGGCAGTATGGAATTTAGTATACAATTTTCAAGTCTGAATTTTTTATATGACCAAACCAATTTCAATATAAGGGTCTTAAATTATTAAGCCAAACTTTAGTTTTAATTAAAATAAATACAGTCATTTATAACGAACTAAAAAAGAAATACAAATTAAATATTCAAAAAGAGACTTAAATAAAAAGTAAGAAAACATTTTTTAAATTTTTCATTCCTTCGTCAACTTTTCCACCTTTCGAACATTTTAAGAAATACATAAAAAAAAACTGCAAATTATGACATACTTGTACCACACATTAGCCAAGATTTACAATATCCTTTTCAACTCAAAAAGGTTCAACTATCTAAAATACCTGTCTATTTTCAGTACACCTGATGACGTAGGCACGACCTATATTTTAACGTGTCGTGGCGGGTACGTTCAGAAACAGGAAACGTACGTATCCTTGCGAAGGTGCGGATGTTTGGCGTCGCGCCAACCAGTCCGGATCCGGTCCGTCAGATTATTGCGTTTTAAACGGAACGTTTTATATTAGGTTCGCACTTGCCGGAGATTTTGACCTGTGATATTTCAGATGGTGCCGGATTTCATTGAAAAGGGTGGCAGGTTCATTGCTTTTCTCGATTTGTACGGAATTTGATAACGCAACCTTTCGTGATCTGTGACGCGAACCTTTGAGGTTACTGACCACTTAACTGATAGCAACAGTTGGTTTAGCTGTTATTACGTAACTTGTAAGTTTTTTTTTTACGTGGTAAAATCATCAAATGAGTCCTCCCACCCAGGGCAGAGCGGGCAGGACTATCAAACTCGTACTGACTGAAATCCATAGTGTCCTTCAATAGCCCTTTACGTAACGGGGTCACGGTAAATCATAAGTCCCGTGACCAACTTGTAAGTTTGGATAAAATGATACTAATAACTAGAAACAATAACAAGGACTTTTTAGAAAACATTTTTTCATCTGTCTGGCTGTATGTATGTAAGTTTAAACCTTAAAAAAAACAGCGCTAAACGACACCTTGATAATAAAAAGTAAAAATTATGAAATCTCTATTGAAGGTTGAAAATCCAACCATGCATCGTGTTCAAAAATTTGAAATACGTCGTGCCAGTGACACGAGGAAGAAAACTCAAAACGGGCATTATACTTTTGAAACACAAAAGGACATTCGTCGGCTTAAGATGCATGAATGTCTTTGAATAGAAACTCATTTCTGCGCTTGAAATGGATCGTAATTAGCTATCCCTTGCGAAACTTACATTTGGTTTTGGGGTTGGCTTCCAGACTTACACGATGCATCTAAATACCGGTATTTTGCAAAGTGTGACAGCCTCGCATTTTCTTTTTTTATAGTAAAAACATCAAACAAGTTCTCCTCTCACACTGGGAGGAGAGGAAGAGACTGTCGGACTCTTATCGACTAAAATTGACACCGTCTTTCAGTTGCTCTTTGCGTTCTAGCGTTACGGTATCCTGCTTAGACAGTACCAGGAGCTCGGCAGGACCTAACGGTCCTATAAGAGACCTGTCAGTTTGCTGAGAGATCCGTCGACTCTGGCCTGGCCTACGGTCTAATAGCTCCGCGTCGTCAGACGCCTGAGCGTTCACTTCCACTTTGCCTGCATTTACTTATGAAAATTACTTTTAGGAGTCTGTAAGGACCGTAAGAGGTGCCGTTCTGAAGTTTTCGCTTACTTTTAAATAAAAAGCCGTAGCAAAAATAATTTAAAAGCTTTGCAGAATAGGTTAGTAGTAACCCAGGTAACAAAAGGTAATTCACGTTCAACTAGCAATATTTCTGTCTACCAACCTTAGGCATCGGTCCCACAACAGGCGGTAGCGTGAACCGAATTGAGCTGGCGACAGAGTTCTCGCCAGCACTATCAATAGTAAATATTTATTAACGATTAGCAATGTGCCCCATCATTGTAACACTATATAATAAAAATGGTTAGTGGTAATTTAACTGGTTAAAAAATGGTTGTCCACATATTCTGAGTAGAAATTGTACTTTTGTAGCAAAAAGATGTTTCCTAATTTTTTTACGTTGTTGGTGGGGTCAATATTCATGTAATGAATAATAGTACTCGTTTGGGCCTGGTTGTTAGTAATTCCCACTGTCCGTCCCAAGGTGCGCTCTAAGTGGATCCCGGGGTGAATACGGGAATAATTTAAAAATGTATTTCTCTGTCCACCACTTGTGGGCAAACAGGGCACATCGGGAATCATCGGTATGTTTACCTTTTAGTAAAACAGTATCTTCTGTCTTTTCTACATTTTTTTAGCGATAGCTAGTCGCTTCCTCGTACGGTGGGACAAGTACCTTAAATGGTCGACAAAATCGTCCCCGTATTGTTAACGCCTGCAACAACAAATTAATTGGCTATAACGGAAAAAATATAGTTATTGTTGACGCTACTTTCTATACACCAGACGCCGTAACTACCTTCAGGACAAAAGGTATGACAAAAATCTAAATTGAGGGTGCAATGGGAGCTTAAGTTTATTCTGTCGGTCATTATTTTTAGAGGCATAATGTGGGTTTACTCGGCAGGACATAAAGGCTATATTGTCTGGTGCAAGTTGTAAAAGTCAGGAAATGGATCGCCCGTAATGGTCCTTAGGAGATGTGTTAGTAATGGCACATTATTGAAATGGGGTTGAACAGTGTATTGGCTAGAGTAGTAGTCATTTTGTAATGAGAAAAATATTTCTGTTACATGGTTTCGTTACATTTTTTTAACGTGGTAAAATCATCAAATGAGTCCTCCCACCCAGGGCAGGGCGGGAGGGACTGTCAGACTCGTACTGACTAAAATCCACGGTGTCCTTTAATAGCCCTTTACGTATCGGGGTCACGGTAATTCGTGAGTCCTGTGACCATGGTTTCGTTACTTGAATTAATTTACTTTGTTTGGGGCATAAATGTGCCTCTTTATAAAACAGGATATTAGTAATCTGAGCGTATTACGGTCTTCTTATTCTGCAACCTTAATCCATCTCACGATGAGTGTAGGTTATTACCATATCTGTCAACGTGTGTCAAATAAGTAGGAGTCGAAACGGGAGTGACTATCAGAAAATAAAAACAAAAACAAAATTAAATCAGCGTATTCTCTTTGCATTCCAGGGTTACGGTAATCGGCTTACAGACAGTTCCGCGACTCCAACTGTCGTTTGTCGAACTAAAGTGAAATGAATGCTTCAGTAATGGCACAAGCACGACCACGCTAATTTAAAGGTGCTTGGCGATCACGGATTTTTAAAATTGTTGCCTTCTCATAATTTTTTCCTTCACCATGTCCTTCACAGTGTCAGTGGAATCTGAGACTAAACATAAATAAATTAATTGACCAAAATTCTAACTAACTAAACAAAATACGTGTCTTTAAATAAATAAATATTCCACAACTTTCACACAACGCCATCTAGTCCCAAGCTAAGCAGAGCTTGTGTTATGGGTACTAGACAACAATAAATAAGACCAAATTGTATATATTTTTTAAATTAATAACGTTGACCTACAGAATTAAACAATATTTCAACTAAATCAGATTTTAGAAATTAGCAATGCCCAAGGAAACGAGATGAAATACAGTAACTACGAAAATTAATCAAATCTCTCCCAACCCCTCTAATTTGTTAGCCAAACGAAGCAAATTTAATACAAATGATTTTACGAAAGCATTATATAAAATATTGGTGTAATTACCGGTCTAAACGGTCGGCAGCAGACGGCATCAGAACGTTGGAATGGCGCCAACATATACCTCGGTTGCGTATTCCATTGTTTTAATTTGATTATTTTCTATCGACTTTTAGGAGATACCTTACTAAAGTTTTTTTGAAAACATCTTTAGCGGCGTTGTGCACTTTTTTTGGAATGGGTAAAAAATGTTAAACTCGCGTCAGGACACGTGACCTGATCGAAAATTCGTAAGACGGCGCAGGGCGCTTGCGTGAATATTCGTGTGTGTTTATTACTATTCAAGTTTTCACTTCTGCCGGCACTCCCAGAGTGCAACCCGTCGTTTTTTTGCAGTGAAAACTTCTTTAGCGGCGTTGTGCACTTTTTTTGGAATGGGTAAAAAATGTTAAACTCGCGTCAGGACACGTGACCTGATCGAAAATTCGTAAGACGGCGCAGGGCGCTTGCGCTAATGTTCGTGTGTGTTTATTACTATTTCATACAAGTTTTCACTTCTGCCGGCACTCCCAGAGTGCAAGCCGTCGTTTTTTTTTTATGTCGTAAGTATGTAATATAATTACATTAAAATCCATTTCCCTAAGTCGTAGGGGTCTATCTCGTCATAATTCAATATGCATACCTACAAGGAGAGAAAAACGAAAAAGTTGTGTCTCCAAGGTTCAGTTTTCGACTCATATTTCAGTGAATATCTATGAAACTTGACGCTTTAGTAGGTACATTATGTCCGAAATATTTATGTTTTTTTTAAGTGTCCTCTTGGTAAATATATACTTGTAAGTTTCATGTGCACCGGGAAACTGAAAAAACAATCAAAAGGGGTGGCGACAAATACGATAGGGCCACTCGCAATACAAAAATCTTTTTTGAGTTCCAGTGCCGCGTTATACCGTTTACACAGTTCTTTCATCCTCAAAACCCAGCTTATGGCACCTCGTAACAGAGCTTCGAAATGAGATACTTTTTTAACCCGATAATAAATTCCTAAGGGATAATTAAGACCTTTAAGCGTATTGAGGTGAAAGTTGGAGAAAAATAATATTATGTGGCAACTATGGGTTGCTCGCAACGTGTTATGAGTGCCGAAATCATCTAAGTTTCAATCTTGAATCTCCTTCTGTATCATTAATTATGTTTTGTAAATTAAAAAGAAGAACGCCAGAATTTTATGTTAAGTAAACTTAAGGTAAGTACACTTAAAGTAAACAGGTGCAATATAAACGTAGCATTATTGCACCAAGTTTTAATAGTAACAAGTTCTTAGCTCAGAAGTATCACAATAATTCACTTCCTCTGGCTAACTCTTATAACTCTCTGGCTTTTACCGCTTTGCTCGTGAGAAACGATATACCTATTACCCACTTTGGGAAATAGACTACGTAATTTCTTCTGAGGAGATCTGTTCTACAGAAATTATGTGGGTTGTCGATGCGCAGGAGTTCTATTTCATTATACTGGAGTTCTCTTTATCTTTTTTTCGTGGTAAAATCATCATAAGAGTCTTCTCGTCCTGGAAGGATTAAAAGGGACCGGATTGTCAGACTAGTGTTGACCAAAAATCCACTATGTCCTTTCAATTAATGGTCCTTTACGTTTTGACGTCCAGATTAAGGCCAATAGCTAACCATTGGAAAAAAATCGATCTTCTTTATATTTGTCTGTGTATTTTTTCTATGAAAAAAGTTAGAATCGCCGAGGCATTTCCAAAAAAAGGTGTCGTGAAAGAAGAGAAAAAATTATTTTTGGGTATGATAATAAATTAAAAGTGAAATTCAAGGCCAAGTAAAATGGAGAAAATATGAAGTTCCCAAAAAGTATCTGAGAGTAGCAGTAATAGTTGCTGCAGTAATAAGTGCAGGATTCATATGCAATTTTGCATAATTATGAATCCTGCTCTTCCTGAATAACTTGTCGCTAACAACACTGACCAAAGCGCACATCTGGAATCAATGGAAATAGTTAATGGGACCCAACGTTAATATCAAACAATTGAGATCTACGAGTAAAGTGGGATCCAACGAAAATAAATTAAAAGAAAGGTATTTAAAAATGTAATTAAAATACAACATTTTATACCAATAATAAAATTGTAATTAACATAAACAAACACAACATTACCTGTTTATTACGCCAACAAGTCAAACTAGTTATGTCTGTTGAACTATCATAACTGTTGAACAAATAAACACAAATTCAATATTGAACTTAAACACAATCATGTCGGACCATTCACAAATAATGTACGTTTTAAACCAAAACTATTGGTTAATAGGTTCAGTTATATTTGATCTAAATTAACTAGAGTATCGCTTATTGCATAGAATTAAACTTGGTGGCAAAGATTAAGCTTAGCGGTGTAAAATATAGAGCAGATACGACAAATCTTTCTGCTGCCTATAATAAGATAGAAATGAAGATTGAAAAGTTTTGTTGATACAATAAAAGGGATATCACAAGATAAGTTCGTCATATTTTGTAAAGCCCATACAGTGAAAGCGAATTGATCACATGCATTCAAAATATGTACAAATTCATCACCGGTAGATTAGTGTTCAACTCAAACTCCAAATTAAAGGCAGACCAGTCTCTTGGGATGGGCCCCCTTTTCTGAGTCCTTTCGCACTGAATGGAGTGAAAGATACTGTCAGACCTTGACTGACTAAAACTAACTCTGTCCCTTTAAGGGCCGCGGTTGCGAGACTGTCTGTCTAAGCAAGATTGCTTCGACACTACAGGCCATGTCATACAGGAGCGGTCCCAGAACCGACCCCTGTTGAACACCGCACGCTATCTCTTTGGTTCCATAAAATTCCATGAATAACTCATGTATTAATGAAATGAGAAAAGACAATAATAGTTTTCATCGCTCTTAATTTACATAACATTTTCATTAAGTCTTCGAAAACAATCACACAGGCAAACAAGTAAAGTAATCGCATCACAAATGTAACACATCCGCCCAGATTAAAGCCAGTAAGTCTCTGTTAGTTCTGGCATGTCAAAGGCGCCGAGGTGCTAAGTACTCTTAAGATCTGGGCCAGGTGAATCTGCAAATCTCCTGTACTAATAACGGACTTTGGAATACGGCCAAGTAAGGCGATGTAGTTTAGATAAGTCGGACAAAAGAATACTGGAGGTTTTACAGGTTCACATAAATTGTTTTCGTAATCTTTGTTGCGTTTTTTAATACGATGTTATTTTTTAATTTATTTTTTTGTTAAAATTTATGTGTTTCTTTCATAAGGATTTGGGGGTTTTAGTTTTAAATATTTTTATATTGTAACAGCGTTCTCGGTCATTAGAGTTCATGTATCTAGTTATACTATTTATTATGAATGTATGTCAGCGGCAAGTATCACGAACCTGGGCTTTTTGAACCTCACCTTAGTGGCTTTTTGAATACTGAAATAGCATGTCTTGTGATACTATAAATGCAAAAATAATTTGATCATCTTATTAAGAAAAAGACACGTCCATATGTGCTTGCCAACTACATGACTCTCACAATGAATTTCTGAGCGATATTATTCTTAATTTCTGAAGATGCTACAGATATAGTCTTCACTAATTATTATATCACGCCTTTGTTTGCAAAGTATCGAGCGAATATTGTGTCAATGGCACAACCTCATTTTGCCTGCTTTTTTTTCGTGGTAAAATCATCAAATGAGTCCTCCTACCCAGGGATGGGACGGGAGGGACTGTCAGATTTGTACTGACTAAAATCTATGGTGATCCTTACGTTAGCCATTTACGTTCCAGGATCACGGTTACCTGATGAGCAATCCTACGACCCCGGCAGGCTTTGGCCCTCTAAGAAGAGATCAGATGTCCTTTTGCTTGCTATGTTTAAGTTCTATGTAATAGGAGTGATGTCATCAACCACGAAAATAACATAAGTATAACTACGCTATTATGTTTTCACTGCTGTGCTACTGCTGGGCTTCCAATGTATGAGAAAATGCAGAACAATTAAAATAAATCATAGCTACGTTTTAAACGCGTTTTCAAACCTTTGTCAAACAGACAAGCGTGGCGAATGCGAAGCGTGACGTTTTTATTTGTAATGTACGGAATTGTTTGAATCTAGTCACATAGAAAAGCGAAAGCGATCCGATAGCGTGATAGAACTATCGGACTGACATCTCGCTTCGGTTCGGTATCGCTTCGGACTCGCCTGTCCATTTGACAAAGGTATCAAAGTTAAAAGAACATTTTCAATATCGATCTCCTCCTCTCAAGTAAAGTAGTTGCAACTTCATTCCACAGCTAAACTAAAAACAATGCTCCACATTTTTCTACAATTCATCCTGGCGCCTGCCAACTTTAGTGAATAATGACCCAGGCAATATCTCCTCACGATCGTTCATTGTAGCAATTTATGCAAAGGCTAGACACTTATGGGCCAGTAAAATGATAATATGGAATGATAAGTATCTCTGCCTAGTCTAAAAGAATAAAAAGACTGAATAAAATTATGATTGTGAACTGTCTTTTTGCAGTCTTAATTGTAGGTTCATTTTTATATGGACAGGAAGTGAACTTTGAGTGCTTGTCGAAAATATTTCTTATTGAGAGCTTCCGTTGTGTGCGCTGCATAAACGGTTTATGTTACTCAAAACTCATGTATGATGGAATAGGGTATTTTACTGCAAAAATAAATTGAAAATCTGTTAAGTCCGTCAGTTAGAATATTTAAAACAATGACACATTTTTAAAACAATGGACACGTATTTTTTGTTTTTTTAAATCATGAATATCGCCGAAGATAAAACGCTGCCATATTCGGGAGTTGGGGCTTGTGACGTCATAACGGTTGTAAAATTGTACCGACCGAGTGACGTTTTGTGATCTTTAGAAGTTTTGTACCTTCGTCAACTTCGGTTTGCGTAACAAAAGAAAAAATACGTGTCAAATATTTTTTGGTAATCTGTCTTTCGGACTAATAACTTTTTTTGAGTAAAATAGCCTACTGTTCCTCATGAAAGGCGCGTCGTCTTCCATACATTTGCTAAAGCCTTTCTCAAACAAACAGGCGATAGCGAACCTGACCGAGTACGAAGCGAAGCAGCAAACTGGGTGCAGCGAACCGAGGTGTGGCAGTTGTATTAGTTGGCTTTTTATGGACGACGTCAAACAGAGCAAATACGCCTTCGCCACGTCTTCGCATCGGTTCGGTCACGCTATCGGATCGCTTTCGCTTTTCTATGTGACTGGATTCAAACAATTCCATACATTACAAATAAAAACGCCTCGCTTTGCATTCGCCACGCCTGTCTGTTTGACAAAAGCTTGAGAGCGGGTGAAAACAGGCAGAATTAGTCTCACAAAAAAGTGTCTAATTTGGACATCAGCGTTTCCTAGACGTCCCTAGGCAACGACAATCGTCCGACAACCACAGCATAACGACTCTGGGGGTCTAATCTCTAAGCAGGAAGCCCGTGGTAATGCTTTAGTGACAGACGTTTTGACAACGAGCCCGAACTAAGAATGAATGATATTACTATTTGACAGTTAGCTCCTTAGTGTCCGCGCCACCACTCATGACCTTTTTTTTTATCGTGGTAAAATCATCAAATGAGTCCTCCCACCCAGGGCAGGGCGGGAGGGACGGTCAGACTTGTACTGACTAAAATCCACGGTGTCCTACACTAGCCCTTTACGTACCGGGGTCACGGTAATGGGAAAGTCCCGCGACCCCGGACCACTCATGACCTGCGGAAATTTATGGCACTACATTTTTTTTAATGCAATTTGATGTAATGACATAGACACTAGCGCCGCGTCAAAATGACTTCAGTCGTGGCGGTTTTATCCTTTCGCAATTTCATTTTGTCGTTGTTTACGATTGTAAGTACATCTGTATTAGTTCCCGTTTGTTCGTTGACGGACTTAGAAAATAGACACCCTGATCATTTAAGTCAAAGAAAAAGCATAGAAGGGAAGTAACCTCATGATATCATATTTTCGGTATTAAAATATACGCAACTAGTTTTTTTCTACGATATGGTCTGAAATTATTCTACGGTAGGAATTAAATTGGTTTTGCTTAACGGAAAATTTGGCTTTCCATTATCTGACCAATAAAATAATTAAAGTTGATTATGTATTAAACAAGCTTTAAATGCGCATAATGCATTATTAGGAAATGATGAAAAGTTTTATTTCTACTGTAATTTGAATATGATTCCAAAACCTGGACCCATCTGTTCTTAAGTCCAAACTTAACCTATGTCGCCAGTATTCCGAAATACATATATTGCGTGGCTCATTAAAACTTTAATTAAGTTCCGAACGTATAATCCTCGGCGAGGCTCAAGATATAACTGAGGGTGCCAAATATTGCACTCCATTAACCTCATATAACCCGTAGTAGCTATTAAAAGTTATGTTAATAGTCCATTTGTGTAGGATTTTTCCGAGTTCTCTTAATGTTTGGCGTTTAATGAGTTTTTCGTGAATAGTGCTGGAATGTTGCGCTTTGTTTAATGATATGTAAGACAAGATCAATGTAATGTCTGGACTTTAACAGAGAAAGTGACCTCGGACCTCGTTTGTTACGGCTGTTTATTCTCAGAGTAGTCAGGTACGAAACACCGGCCTCATCTAGTTTGTAAAAAGACGACGTGTAAAAGAGTTCATAATAACCTACTTGTTGAAATATGTATCATTTTATTTCATTGCGATAAAGATGTGTTAGTTTAATGGTCACTGGTTTCATCAGTAGCATCAATATCTTTAACTAATGGCTCACTTAACTGTTGATCAAATCATAATTATAATTAAATGGAGCAAAAAGCACTGTCAGACTCTTACTGACTAAAATCGACCGTGTCTTTTTGCGTTCCAGTACCGAAGTGCCCTTTTAAAACAGTCCCGAATTCTTGGTGTCTTGACAGGCATTCCGTCGGTGGTACAAGCCACCGAATCGTCAAATTAAACATGAATTAAAGCATGAAAAGGTACAGAGCAAACAGGATTCCTATTACGATTATTTAAACTATCAGTTTTAATGTTAGGATTAGCAGTAATTGTAAGATTGTAGTTATATCAACCTTATTCCTAAGTGAGGTAACCTTTCATTTTAAATGTGGGTTTAAAATCAATTTAACATTCTAAATTGGAACAGTAGAAAGTTCAGCACGTGGGTAGTTTATCCTTGACCTTTGACCTTGAACTTCGGGTAAAGCATTTCCGAAGTCACTTATGTTAGAAGGTCAATGTGGGAAATATTAACAAGCTAAAAACAAGAAAGCATTTTGAGGTCGTGTTGGGTTGGCCACATTACTTTGCCAAAGGATTGGCCGACAGAACAGACAAATTGGTGTGGACGCCGCGTATTGGCAAGTATACCTAATAAAACTGCTTCTTGGTGATTTCTTGGGTCTAGATCTATCGTCTATATATCTTTATAATTATTATAAAATTCCAAACTGGTTATATGACGTAAGAGACCGATTGACTAAGAACAGATTTTGCGAAATTCGACCCCTAAGGAGTTGTTTTTGGGGTTGATAGTTTGTATGAAACTTTGTTACTACAGGTGCCAAAAGTCTCAAATTTTGCATGGGGATTCTTTTTTAGAAGTAAATGCTCACTAAAACGGGATATTGCGGGTTGATAGAAATTTTGTTGGATATTGATTAAGATTTTCCAAAAGTAGAAAAACACAAAGGCAAAGTTCGAAAATCACGAGGATGAAGTCGCAGGCAGAGTGCTAGTATAGTATAAAAGAAGGCTTCTAGCTACGATTAGAGACTGATAAATAATAAATATAGCTAGCATAACTACAGCATTCTTTAAAAATACTGTGAGCACTCAGACCCCATGACCTTTGAATAACCCCAATAATTAATTTCAGCCATCAAAAAAGCAAGAAAAAGTCGTCAAACTTCGAGAAAGGCTTACGCCCATAAAAAATGAAGTTACATAAACAGTAATACAATTCTGCTGTAACTAGTAAGCAGAAATATAAGTATCTACTAAATTTTTATGAAGCATAAAGGGAGTCGACGACATCGGAATAGAATAACAGTAGCATAGGTATCATAAAAAAATAATATCATTCCATACATTTTTTTTTCTTGTTTTGTCGACAAACGTTTTGTGGATACATAGTTGTTGTATAAGAAAATGTGTTATGTTGTCGTAAGTTGTAGCGTAACATTATGTCGGGAAATTATTGTGTGCGTCAGTATCATAGCACTTTAAGTAAGTTATGGGAGACAATTGAATGAAGCGGATTGTTTTCTTCAGTTTCCTCGGTATTGTTTTATTAGTTCAGTATTGTTGGTGGTTTGACTTACTTTTGGGAATAGCTTTGTAGTCATCATCAGCATATATTCCCACTGCGTCCTCTATACGAGAGGGTCTAGGCTTCCACCACGCTGGCCTATAGCGGTTTGGTTGATGTCACGTGTCTTCTAGGACATGCCGGTTTCCTCACGATGTTTTCCTTCACTGTTTTGAGAGCAGTGTTGATAAAATAAATTACAATAAGTAATGCTCCTGTCTGGTTTCGAACCTAGGACCTGCAACAAGCAACGGGCTGTTACCACTGGGCATTGTAGTGGTAAAAAAAAAATTGAGGTTAGTTTTTTGCCGATTGTTCTGTTTGTTAAAATTATTCTCAATTAATGAGTATGGCTAGGCTAAAAATCTACTCTATAACATGTGACACCTTTCCTTTCCTATCAACGGTTGGTGCTAAGCTATTTTTTTTTCTTATAAAAAGAGGCATTTGTCCCAGCAATAAGAAATTATGGGCTAATTTTGATCTATTTCACAGTAGTTTACGTTAGATTATTAGTCTACCAACAAAAAAAACGTCATTCCCTTCCAATTTGAGCTTAAAATTGACACGAATTTCCTTTGTAATTCTACAACAGCAATTTTGGACCTAAGGACCAAATTTTTTTGCTTCATTTATACAAAACAAAATAGCTAACCCAGATGAAAATTCACAACCCAACATCTTAGAAAGCAAGACAATAGTAGGCATTCGCACCGTATTATTTTAGGGTGCCGTAATAAATAAGGCTAGCGGCAATTTGCCTCAAACGTCTGTTTGTTTGTCCGGCCCCTAATTCAAAGTAACACAGTTTGCACAACAGTGGCGCGTGTATTTGTGTTTACAATTTACTCTACAACGTAGGTAGATAATATCTAGCTATTCAGGTGTGAGTTTCTAGGAAAATGTAAAGGGTCCTCTGTTATTAAAATTATGTTGACGACCCCTGTGTTTTGATGAAGAGGTAAATCAGGGTGGGATAATTATTTTACACGCCGTTTTTGGAGAGTTATTTTTTCCAAAAAAGCAGTTCCATAATTAAATACTCTACACGAGCGATAAAACTCCCTTACAAGATGTTTTAGGAAACAGAATAATTTAAATCGAATGATGTAAGTACAAAATTCAGTAAGAAAACACTGAACCCAAGTCCCTATTTCCCGTTTAAGGGATCGCTTCCCGAAAATGTGTAGTCATTTTCGGGTATCCACCCACAGGATAAGAGTAAACAAAAGTAGCACATTTCAGTGTCGCCGCCGATTTTTTGCTCTTCCAATAATTTGTGTATTTTACCCGAAGCGTGCCTCCATTGACCCGAAACCCCGCCATTTTATCTCCATCAATCAGCTTCGTTAAAAACCTATTGTTGGTTGAACAAAATGAAGCATTCCTCGCGGTGGCGAGTTAAAAGCAACATTATATTGTAACATTTTATGCAAATGAGTATTCGTTCAGCTTTCAGCCTTTCTAGGCACTTTGCAGGGAAATGTACAATAAAATGGGGCTGCCACAGCTTTGCAAGGATTATACAGAGTCGGCCTAGCACGCCGTGTTTTTATCCGTCGTCGCGCAGCTTTTATGCTCTCTGTCCAAGTCGTTAGCGGTTTAATGGATCCAAGAGTATTGTAATGGCGTATTAATAAGCTGAATTGACTTCCGCGTCTTGACATTTATAAGAAAGGAGTTGTAAAGTGCAGGTTAACTCGGTTGAATGAACTGGAAGTTATTCTACCATTAGAGTTCTATGACTTTGGCTCAGACAAAGTATCATTACACTTAAAAAAGGTACCTGTGAGATTGGTATCATCATCTGCTTAGACTTTTTCCAACTATGTTGGATAGCAATCCAACGAACTACGGCCAAATTCTGGTATTTTACATGGAGCCATTGTCTACATGACTTCCACAACCCAGTTACTGGGTAATGCTTGCTTCATACGGTGCGTGATATCATCCCCACGCCGCTACCCTAACACAGTGCGTGGCGTGGTTATGAAGAGAGTATCTGGTATTCCCTTGTGAACTGGTATTCAAATTTCAGGCTTCTAACAGTAACGATCACTGCCAATGATGACATCTGGGACAAACCGCTTACTGTGCTTTCTGAGGGTAATGGAGGAACTTCGTTCTGATAGATAGTCACTCAACTAACCTTGGTAAGCGAGGCTTAACCTTGAAGTAGTAGCTTCCAAAGCCATTGCTACTTCTCTAAGCTCTCTGGTCTACATCACGATATTAGTTTATAGTCAGATATCGCTCAAAGCGATCTGTAAGCTACGAGCGGATATAATCTGGTATTAACTAATGGAGAATAGTCAAGCACAGATCTGTGACCATAATTTCATCAGCTTAGTTGACCTAAGGCAATTTGCAGGTGACAAAGCTTCAGCTGACAAAAGAGGACTAATGTTTTTTAATCATGCTGAAACTAGTAATACATTTGGTAGTAATATCACTACCAAAAGGGCTCTTTCTCTGAAGCTGACTGTACAATCTAAAGTCGTGCTGGTCTTTTACTTGTAAGTAGAAATGCTGAGCATGAGATCCTGGGTTCGACTCCCAGGTCCGGAAAACTGAGGTATTTATTAAGAATTACTCAGTAAAACAACGGTGGTTGATGTGCTTGGTTGAATGCAATAGAGCTTCAACCTTTTTTTACGGTTTGTGGCACGCCAAGATTTTTCCCTCTATCGTGCGTGCTTTTACAATAATTAAATTACATGGGACTCAAACATAATTAGCAAAATGTGTGTACTTATCAGGTACACCTCTGTATAACCCTTCGGGGATTACAGGCGTAATGATTTGTTTATCTAAATACACCGAATAGACGTAAATATCCAGTTACTTAAGAGCTACAATCGCATATCACATTCTGATCATGCACGAATATATTGTCATGTAATCTTAATAAAGAATGCCTGATACGTTGTTCGAACCATCCATGAATACCAAATAGTCTGCCACATACTACAGAAGCGGATGTTTCCAGCAATTTGGAGGGATGCGCCCTTAATACGGAGCCGGAACACATCTGATATACCACAAGACTCCGCTTGCGAGGCGGAAGGACCCAAGGATCCGGATCTTGCCGCCTTACGAACTACTCCCAGCTTCAACGAAACAAATAAACTCCAACTTTGCTCAAAACCAGATTCTCTTCGTCCCAAAAACACAGTTACAAACTGTAATACTCATACAACGAAACTCCTTCTTATTATGATATCAAAATACACTAGCGAACTGAAATAAAAACATCCAACTGTCGGAAAGTTTAACTCCTGAAACTCGACGAAAAGAACAAAAGATATCCAGTAATTGACACCCGTCATAAAATAAAAAGGCGTAGGACGGGAAACTTTGGTTCCGAATCACGCAAAGTCCGATTCGAATCGCTTGAAGTGGGGGGAACTTTTGACTAGGAGTGACAAACTGGCCCGCAAACTTGGAGTGTTCGGAACACCCGTTAGGTAGACGGCCACTGTGATTGTGTTGTGGAATTTGTACAGAGTATGGAATACCAAACAAGTTTTTAGTTTATTTTCGTCATAAATGTCGTG
Source organism: Agrotis puta (assembly GCA_943136025.2). Classification (NCBI taxonomy): domain Eukaryota; kingdom Metazoa; phylum Arthropoda; class Insecta; order Lepidoptera; family Noctuidae; genus Agrotis; species Agrotis puta. The sequence goes on along the minus strand of OW964176.2, from coordinate 2,903,501 downwards.
GTTGTTCGTAATTTTAGTATGGAAGAAGTAAATAACTGAAATAGTGCACTGTTGTGCAAATGTTAGTTCTATTTTCGTTATAATAGAAAATGTCAATATACCGTCTTGCAAAACGCTGATTGGACTGCGGCGCTGCGTGTCGCGGGTTCGATTCCCGCACGGAGCAAATATTTGTATGATCTACAAGTAGTTGCTTGGGGTCCGGGCGTTTATGTATGTGAGTTTATGTGTTTGTAAACGCACCCACGACACAGGAGAAATTTCAGTTAAAAAAAAGAAAAAAAAAAGAATGGAACTCGCGACACGCAGCGCAGCAGTCTAATTGCTCAGCCACTGCGCTAAACGTGTACTAAACTTTGTATACATATGAGATGCTAATAAGTCGTAAAAGTGAAGAACAAGCTAAAAACTTTAAAATATTTAATAAGAAAACATAGAGACATTTTTAAATGCACCTGTGAAATGTTCTGCGATAACTTTTTAGACTTATTAATCCTGATTATCTGTATGAAGTGTCATCAATATCGTTTATGTCATTTCGGAATATAAAGTCTTATACTGATACTGCTAGCCTACATCATCCCACTGCTGGGCAAAGGCCTCTCCCCATGACTTTTTCACGATCCAGGGCCAAAGTGGGCCACTTAATGCGTTGTAAAATATTTTTTTACTTTTTTATGTAAGTTTACATTAGCTGGTGTGTTGTAATAAAAACACAATTTTGGACCCTGTCGGGCAGACCAAAGAATGATTTTGGGAGAGAGGAGCAGCTAAATAAAAACCATACTGTTTCTAAAATCCCAAATATCCAGTTTTTACACCCGCAATATTGTTTGATTCAATTTTACGCGAAGCGTACAGTTCACACAACCCATTGAACCGAATTACAGTCAACCCTACAAATAATGTATGTTTCAGCATTGACACAACAAACCAGTTTAGTTGATCATAGCCGGAGGACCTAAATGCACAGGAATTTGCAACAATTGAATTGATTTCGACAGCCAATCAACGAACCGGGGTTGATTTGCCAAAACATGCAGCTAACTAAAAATAGACGAGGAATGTAATTGAATAAAATATATTGTACACGAAAGTTAATAAACAGCGTTTTATCTGTTGACAGCATCTTATCCTGGGATAATCTGGGATGAAAGTTATCCTAGTGTTATTCCAGACTTATAATCTCTCTCTGCACCAAACATCCAATTCCATTGTGATGTGATTGAAGAATTAATATTTATCCAAACTTTCGCATTTACTCGTATATGAATTGTTATTATAGTACGAAAAATGAAGATAATAAAGACGAATATCCTTCGAAAGAATGTGAATTTTGAATTTTCTCCGTAAGAATAATAAGCAAGTTTAGCTAGAAATATTGATCGAAAAGTGAATCAAACAACTATAATCACCCTACTATTTACGCCTCTACAGGGTCAAATTAAATAAGCTGCTGATACTTCGTACACGTCGCGTGTGCGAACTTTCTATCGATTTCAACACAAACGATTATATTGTAGGGTCAATGATCGTATTTATTAATTTTTTCTTTCTTCATATTGAAATATCTTCATATCTTTTGCTTATTTAGTACGGTTTTTCTCTTTTACAATCTAGCCTAGAAGCAAAGATGGAGAGAAATTACCCAGAAGGAAATACCACATCGATTACGGAACATTGTAAAAGCTATCTGGCTTACTCTGACAGGATGGTGATCACTGGTGAGTCCTACCACCGCCATTATGATCACTTAGCCGTCGCTACAAGTCACAGGTGCTGTGTTGTTGCCTAGGTCGCTAGAAAGTGAATCCCACCTACCAGGTAATGTGTGGCTTTTCTTCACTAGGAATTTCTCCTGTATCGTGGGTGTATTTACAAACATAGAAACTCACATACACAATCAGCCAGACCCGAAACAACTACTTGCAGATCGTACAAATATTTGTTCTGTGCGCGGCTTGAACCCGCGACACGTTGCGCAGTAGTCGATCGCACATCCACTGCGACAATCGTGTTGTCAAATTCCAGCTCTTTAGAACTCAAAAAAGCGACTCGCTATCTAATTTGATTGAAATGTAGGTCGCAGTACCAACTTCTAAGTGTGATCAAATCACGCGGTCACGTGGTCACCTAAAAGTAACTCTGATTGATACCCATTAAATAACAAAATTGTTTCCTCCAATTGGATCGTAAGATCTGCAGGATGATGACTATTATGCTATTCATGAGATACATTTTTCACTTTTGTTTTCTATGTGAATATGGTGTAGTAACACGCATGATCGCTCGACGATGATTTGTATACTCGTATTGAATGACGCATCATTTATATCAATGAGTGTAAGAAGAAATAATACCGGCTAATGTACTTCAAAGCAATACGAACAGTAATATTATTGGAGTAAATAAAAGTTTGAGTTCCAAATAAGGACCAAACAAAAAATAAGATCACCAGCATCTGGCATAACCGAACAGGCCTTTTGTGTTCCTAACACCAAAACTTGGATATCAGATACGCATGTGTCCCAAACTATTTGATTCGATTAGACCAAACATAGGAACAGATCGAGGACGTAAAATCCGCAAAATGGCATCGGACCTCAAAGTTTGAATCCTCCGCATTCCATTTGATCAAATTTCACTCCCGTTCGTGGCCTTTGCATACATCCGCAGGATTTACTAAGGCCGTGACCCAACATACGACATCCGAGTTTGTGGTCGCTTTGTCAGTTCCAAAAAAAAAACTGTTTAGTCGCGAAATTGAGGTCGTGAACTGCTCTAACTTGCGAATATGTTTCGCGCAACGTAATGTATCTTGTCATCCTAAATGGAGGATATTTGGCATCGTTCGGTGTGGAGTTTTCAATTTGTGTAATGACTGCATTTCGTTATGCATTGTGATACGCATTTGGCTGGATTTTATTCAAGTTATTTATAACTTTGTTGTCTAAAGCATCGACCCGACTTCTACAGTAGTTGAAAATGTTAGCGAAAATGTACAATTGCAATGTCTGAACTAATTTGCAAGAGCTTCTAACAATGTCACAAGGATACTTGCAACATCTAGATAATTTAATTTTACGATTATTTCCCCAAAACTTGTATGCAGTAGTTGCTTTTACACAAGTATATTCACATTTCGATGCAGTATAGTATTTTACAGTAAATTCTATTTAGCTAGAAGTCCAGAACTCCTTTGGCCAGACACTTCTGTCCGCTTGCAAATTCGGTATACGAGAAACAAAATAGAACAAAATATGTAAATCGTGATTTTAATCTGTCGAGACATCGCCAGCACAGCAAATATTCAAAAGCGAAAACCAACATAGCATTTTTACAGTCTGATTTTTAAATAAATTTTAGTTGGAGCGTGACTTGGCATGCAAAATATCTGTATAGCTATATTATTTTACCGCTGAACTGTCAAGTTTTTTACAAACCTAAGAGCAATAGAAAATAATAGCCTCGGCATATTTTTACAAACATTTATTGGTTAAAATGAAAAACGATAAAAGGCTTTTAACAAACATGATTTGACCAGCCGACTTTATTAGTGACGTCAGTTATATACTCTAAAGCCTTTGTCAAGCAGACTGGCGTGGCGAATGCGAAGTGTGACGTTTTTATTTGTAATGTACGCTTTCGCTTTTCTATGTGAATGGATTCAAACAATTCCATGTTTGAGTCCAGTCACATAGAAAGGCGAAAGCGATCCGATAGCGTAACAGAACTATCGGATTGACGTCTCGCTTCGGTTCGGTATCGCCTCGGACTCGCTTCGCTTTCACCGGTCTGTTTGACAAAGGCATTAACGATTTTTTACATTTTCATTTTAAAAAGTACACGTTAAAAAGCATTTTCATTTACTTAGGCAACTTACATTTTAGAAAGGCAATTTCAAATTAAACTTTTAAAATAATCCAACAACTCTTTTAAAGTCATCACGGAACCATTAACTTATTTTACTGTAACTCTACCGTTAAAGTACTAGTACCTTAATACCTTTGTCTTCGCTGTCGACAACTGTGGACTGTAAATTACGCTTTTTTTTATCGTGGTAAAATCATCAAATGAGTCCTCCCACCCAGGGCAGGGCGGGAGAGACTGTCAGACTTGTACTGACTAAAATCCACGGTGTCCTTCAATAGCCCTTTACGTACCGGGGTCACGATAATCCGTTAGTCCCGCGACCGACTGTAAATTACGCTGGAATAAAAATAGAACGTTGAACTGTTTGCTGGTATTCTAACACTACGGGTATCTGGTATCTATTACGAAGCAGCGCTGTATATCGTCCTTATCGAAGGAGCACAATTTTAGTAATTTATAGAGGCTATTGTGTTACGGTGTGCGAAATGGCTCGGATATTCCTGGGCGTTTTGGTGCAACTTAACACGTATGTACTGTTGAAGCTTAAAGTTTGTTATGCGGAAATATCTTGGTCGTCTAGTGGCAAATTATGTGGACAAATAGCAAACGAGCCTTCGGCGCTGTAACGGCTTATCCGGAATCCTACCAACCTGGCGCGTTTCCAATAGTTTTTTGGTATCGTCGCCGTTTTGAGATAAATCTGTACCTATACTTTTTTTTTGGATAGCTTTGCCATGCGTGAATTCTGCGATAGTTGATTTGTTTCAAAAAGATATAACTGAATTTTCGAAAGCTCTTAAAATTCATAATTTCCGCAAGAGTATTTCTAGGAACGTTGAATTCGAGGCTCTCAATTATTCTGGTAATAAAGAGATTCTCTAAATCAAGCGCTTTCGTGATGCATAACGTGGTCCCATATTCTCTTGCATTTTCTCAGTTAATATATCTTTTAAACGACTTTCTTTGCTGCGCGCTGCGGCGGGGTATAAATCGCAAACCACTTTTTACATCGTTCTTTCGTCCCTCCGCTAGATTTAAAAGACTCTATTAACAGAAAATGACTTATAAAAATATTACAACATTTTTTATTGGACACGTAATTTTTAAGACAAAACGTGTTCATGTTTTCCCTTTGTTTTTAAGGTTCACCAGGGGTTATGTTTGACAATTTATGTTCCGTAATATAGTGTGTGTTACGTATACTCGTAATGTTAGTCGGTTAGTGATCATGATAGCTGTGAAATATTAGTGTTGTTATTTATAGTATTAGCATTTTATCATACAATCGTATTGAAGGGAAGTGGGATGGTTTGGTGAATTATGGTAATATTCCAATCTGATAAAACTTTTCTTGGATTACACACTGAATGCCAATTTGTGGCCCAAGTTCTGTATAGCTATGTGTGTGGTATATTATCTATACGTAAATGACATTCCCTGGACAGACTGAAACATGTACATTTTGAAAGCAAGCCGTACTATACAAAATCTAGATCGTAGCTTTTCTCATTCATTAACGTATTTATTTCGACGCGTCACATACGGTGCTCTTTTTGAGAAACGGGAGTAAGCGCGCTTCCAAAACTACTGATACTCCTCCAGCAGGTACGAGCGTTGACGCGCTTGCTACCTCGTACTACCGAGAACCGTGAAGGGGTCAAACGGATGCGAACACGTTGAATATAACACTAGACTGCTTATATTTTCTAAATTACGAAATGTGACGTGCGTGTAAACCCACAATTGACTTACAATACGTGCTATGCAGCATAATCATGCCCGAAAATATGCTAGTCTGGAACTTCGGTCGCGGGTCTCACAAATTACCGTGACCCCGGTACGTAAAGAGCTATTGAAGGACACCGTGGATTTTAGTCAGTACGATTCTGACAGTCTCTCTCGCTCTGCTCTGGGTGGGAGGACTCATGTGATGATTTTACCAAGTAACAAAAATAAAATGTCTGTTTCCTCAATGCAATCAATTACCACGAGCTTCCTTATGTACCAAACAACGGTAAATTTTTTGGAGGAAAAACGAACCCCAGGTATTTTGTCAACCTCCTTCTACTTGACACGATAATAATTTTTAGATTACCCTGTAATGACTACCTTTAGCGAAGGCCATTTATTCACATGACTTGCGAAATGTGTCAACGTGCCCATTATAATATTCATGCTATTGATTATTCCAGATTTTACACTTTTTTATTCGCGTTTTTCGGTATATTTTTACATAACGTCTACGTGAGTATAAAAAATCCTTGTGCTAGTTTTATAGAAAAGCTTCTGTATGTACTAGTTTTTTTATTGAAAAAAATCAAAACCTAATGTTATACTAGCCTATGTCCGCGTCATTGCCAAATGAGTATGAACTTGATGTATTTGGTGGTAGGAGATGATGACGGCTGTGTCTACCTCCTGGCGGTCAATCTTGGGCAACACTGACCCTGACTACCCGTAACCTGCCGTGTGACGGCTGAGCTATCTGACTAGCGGTGGTAGGCCTCACCAGTGCCAGCTTTCTAGCGACCACCATCTTGTAAGAATCTGGCGACAAACAGTTTTTACTTTTCCGTCGGTGCGCAGGAGTTTTAATTCCTTCTGAGTGAGCTCATTCCATCTTAGCCCTTATTTTTCCGCGTCGTGCTCAACGCGCGCCTCTGAGAGCTGTCAGCAATCTGACGGGGCCCCTCTTAGAAGGCCAGAGCCTGCCGGGGTCGCGTGACTGTCTCATCAGGTAAATATGACCCTGGAACATAGAGTTATTGAATGATCACCGTGGATTTTAGTCAGTACGAGTCTGATAGTCCCTCCCGTCCCATCTTGAACGGGAGGGGGAGGGTTGATTTGATGATTTTACCACGATAAAAGAAAATATCGTATCTTTGTTTCTGGGTTAGATTAAAGCCAAAAGCGAAACAATTCTAAATAAAAAAAATATAGCATGTAAATATAAGAAACCCTATCGGTATCACTCAAAGTAAAATCGGTTTATTTTAAAACGTTTCCAGTACAATAAATTTATACAGTATAGTGGGTGCTTTTACAAGCACCAATGCCACATAAACCCAGATCCGAAACAACGATATGTGGGCGGAATAAAATGTTTGTTCCTTTCATGTCACCCACGGGTGTAGCAATGACCTTTTAGCTGGGAACTGGGGTGATGACTTGTTGATCTGATAGTTCTTTCTTTTTCTTCTTACCTTTGCATTTGATATTTGTAAGAAACAATGGAAGGAGGACGCATCGTATCAAGAAAGGTGGATGGACTGGGGGGGAGGCCTTTGTCTAGGAGTGAGAAAGAGCAGGCTAGCAATAAAAAAAGAGATCCTACGATACAGGATATCCTAGTGCACGATTTGGTGTCGCATTTTAATATGTAATGTAACACTTTTTATTAAACAGTAACTTTTACTTTACTTCTTTTCTTTTTAAATAAAGCGTTACCCCACATTAGAAATTTTGTGTCATGGGTGCGTTTACAGAATTTAGAATACAAAAATAGCCTTTAAAGGCCTTTAATTTAGTCTTCCTGATTAATATCAGTTACAGCTGCCAAGCTCAGCTAAGATTAGGCAGGCATTCAATCTGCGAATTGAGCATAGGACCCTTCGCTCATAAGTCATGCACGTAATCAAGACGGCAACGGGGCTGTCCTTCAGCCTTCAATACGAGTAGCATAACTTGAATGTGTTATATTAGCCAAGAAGTGGGTCTGCTTATAAGACTATAATTTGGACTCCTGTTCAATAAACGTTTCCAGTCTCCCGTTTGACCAAGTCACCTTTTTAATAGCATCTACTATCTGCAATGCCTATAAAAAAATCATTTACTACGCAACCTCATCCCACAAAACAGCTCATGCGACCACAATTTACTTGGACATTAGGAACAGTCTATTAAGGTCAGGACATTATCCTTGTAAATCACAGGACGGTCCAGAACTAATAACATTAAACTCTGCTGGCTCATAAAAAAGATGGCCGTGTTATTACTGGCTCGCCTGTGGGTGTACTTGTTCGGGCTGAGATTTGGTGTAATAGATATTACTTACAAAGAGGTTTGGGAATACCTTGTTTGCTTGGTCTATAAAGCGGGACTCTGGATTTATCCTGAATGACAAAAATCTAAGAAACTGCTAAGTGATAGGATATGGGATAAGAAATGCACATTTTACATAAGTATTGTTTATTTATCGCAATAACATCAGCGGCGCGACACGAACGTAACGACTACACAGATTTTGGATAGTTTCCGACAGGCGGCACTGCTCACGCACTTTGCATTACTTCAACACCTCCCCTCGAAGTCGTGAGCATGTCTGACATTTACATACATTCATCCATCATACCTAAATTACGCAGACATTCATGATGTTTAGTTCCATTCAAACCTTTCGTTAGAATATCTGCAGGCATTCTTTCAGTACACAAATATTTCAGATCAATTACATTTTGTTCGCACATATCTCGAACAAAGTGGTGCCTTACATCAATATGTTTCGTTCGCGAATGGTAATTTCTACTTTGAGCAAGTTTAATGGCACCCTGGTTGTCATTGAATATTTTTACACATTCACACTCAATACCAATGTAATTTAAAACATCACGCAAATATATGGCCTCTTTAGTAGCTTCGGAAATAGCCACGTATTCAGCCTCGGTGCTTGACAAGGCAATTGTCCGTTGCTTACGCGCCTCCCAGCTGATCGGCGCACCTGCCAAAATAAATGCAAAACCGGAATACGATTTACGATCTACCGTGTTCCCTCCCCAGTCTGCATCAACCACACCAAATAGAGGTAAACCTGTCCTTTCATAAACTAAACCGTAATCAGGTGTTCCTTTTAAATACCTCAGCACACGTTTAGCAGCCTTCCAATGTTCAATATCATAATTCGTATTGAATTGACTCAAATAGTTAACAGCGTACGCTATGTCTGGTCTCGTTGAGACGGCCAGATGCATCAGCGCACCAATCAAACATTGATACGGATATTGTTCCATTACGGCGCATCTAACAGACTCAGGTTTTTCTAATTTTACATTAACATCTATAGGCGTGACAGCAGACTTACATTCACTCATACTAAAACGTTCTAACACTTTATCTATATATGATTTTTGACTTAAATACACTCTGTTTTTATCGTCACGACTAAATTCAATACCTAGACAAGTAGATATCTTGCCCATGTCTTTCATCTCGAATGCATTTGATAATTGCTTCTTTATATCTCGCATCCATACATCATCATTTGTAGATAGGATAATGTCATCAACATATATACCAATTAACATTATTCGCTCACCTCTCTGCGCCATGAATACACAAGGATCCTGCGGTAACGCTTCAAAACCTATATCACTCAACTTTCTCACTAATTCCTTATGCCACTGCAATCCTGACTGACGCAAGCCGTACAAAGATTTCTTTAACAAACACACACTATCCATGCATTCATCAAGTGCCTTGTTCCAGCGTTTAGCTGTCTGAAGTATGTTCTTTTCTGTTATTATTTTCTTCTGTGAACCAACTTTTTCTTTTGCGAGTACTCTCTTTAGAACATCGCTTAACTGATCTGGAATTTCCATAAATACTTCTTCATCTAGTGAACCGTTTAGGTAAGCTGTTACTACGTCCATCTGGTGGATCTCCAATCCCATTTCAGCCGACAAAGCAGCTATGAGTCTTATTGATGACGATCTCACAACGGGGGATGAAGTATCGTGAAAATCCTCCCCTGGCCGTTGGGAACATCCTTTTGCCACGAGGCGTACTTTCTTGCCAGTACTCTTGGTCCTGAACACAAATCTGCTTCCAATAACCTTTCGTTTCTCAGGTCGTGGAACAATTTCCCAAGTTTTATTCTTTAATTGTGACAAATACTCATCTTCTAGAGCACATTTCCATAAATGCACGTCGTTGTTCTTTTCTATATCCTTCCATGTCATTGGTTCTATTATAGCTATCCCTGCGCTCAATTCTTCATTAGGTTCATCACATTCATCTTCACTATCTGTAGAATTCTCTTTTACTGTGTGATATTCTTTTCGCGGTCTACCTGCCATTCCAGTTCGAATTAGGCGAGGTCTTCCTCTACCTCTTTTGGAAGGTTCTATCAAATTTTCCCACGAAACTGTTGAGTTTCTCTTTCTATATAATTGGAATCTATCTCTATCTTCCTCTGGTTCAGTTACTCTTTCGATCGATCTTCTCGGTCTGACACCATCTTTCCTGATTCTCAATATTTTTCTTTTATTTTCCTTCCTTTCATTATTCAATTCTACTGTCATTTGTTCCTCATCAGTGTCTTCTTCTTTATCAAGTATCTCTTTATATTCCTGTCTAAATGCTGTCTCATTCATAAATTTCACGTCACGACTCACAACAATCTTCCTTGTCGTAGGGTCATGTATTCTGTATGCTTTAGACTGAATATCATAGCCCACAAATATTCCTAATTGTGAACGTGATTCAAATTTTCCTTTAGGTTTTCCCTTTTCCTTGTAATAAGCTTTTGAACCAAACACATGCATATATATTACAGTAGGTTTCTTCCCTCTCCATAGTGTAAACGGTATTTGACCATTTAACGCTGTAGTTGGGCACCGGTTTCTTATATAATTAGCAGTGTTAATTGCTTCTGCCCAAAATGAAGGCGGACTTCCTGCTTGACGCATCATGCATCGTGCCATATCAACCAGCGTCCTATTCTTTCTTTCCGCAATCCCATTCTGTTGGGGCGTGTATGGCGTTGTCAATCTCCTTCTAATTCCACTTTTCTTCAAAAAATCATCGAACTCATAGTTCACATACTCTCCTCCATTATCAGACTGAAGATTCTTTATCTTCTTTCCAGTTAAATTCTCTGCATAAGCTTTATAGATTTTAAATACGCTTAGTACATCACTTTTATTCGCAATAAAGTACACTTCACACCATCTAGACTTATCGTCGATGAAAGTAACAAAATATTTTTTACCTCCATAAGATTGATGCTTCATGGGACCACAGACATCGCTATGCACAATTTCAAGTAATTCGCTGGTACGATTTTCCGTTTTCTTCGGAAACGGCGTGCATGCCTGTTTCTCACTAATACAGATCTCACATTCAGACAAGTTTTCATTATCCTTGAATGTTAGCCCATGTACTAAGTCACTTTTCTTCATAGCTTTTAAGTCGCGTTCGTTGATATGTCCGAGACGTTGATGCCACATGTCTAGTGAATTATTTACCACTTCAACATTATTTGCTGAGTTCTTACTCATCCGAACATGGTATAGATTACCAACACGATCTGCACACATATGAATTTTATTATGATTGTCAATTACAATCGCATCTTTCTCTCTGAATCGAACCTCGAACCCACGATCTGTCATCTTAGCTACTGATAGCAAGTTTGTTCTTAAGTCGGATACGTAAAACACTTTTTCTATATCAACTTGGCGTTCTTCACTGCCTGTGTCTACAAACATTTTAACTTTACCCGTGCCACTTATTCGTGTCCTGTCGCTGTTAGCTAAATTCAATTCGGAGTCTAGTTGAGTAAACTCCTTGATCATCTGCTTCTCATTACACATATGACCCGTGCATCCACTGTCAATGCACCAAATAGGATTTGAATTTTCACTCAACATAACCTCTTCGGTTGTACTTAATAACATTGTCGTCTTTTGCTCGACACTATTACCTTCTAACTTTCGTGCGCTTTGCTGGTTCTTATTGATATTCTTAGTTCTGCACTCTCTCGCTAAATGCCCACGACGACCACAACGATAGCATTCAAAGTTATGTTTATGGTCTTGGTTAGGATTCTTCTTCTGATTGGCATTCTTATGTTTATTAGTAGACTTGACAAACATAGCTCCCTGATCACTAGTCTTGGACTTACGACCTTCGAAGTCCTCAATAATCTTGACCTTTAACGTTTCTGTTGATGGCAAATCGTCGCGCGATTCCATTGCCGTTCTAAACATGGCGAACGAATCAGGCAAACTGTACAACAATAATATTGCTAATAGTTCGTCAATAACTATCAAACCGATTTCTTTTAGTTTCTTAACTGCATCAAAGAAATCCGCGATGTGCTTTTTCAAATCATCATCTTCCTGCATACGAGTCAGAACAAGCTTCTTCAATAACGACGCCTTTCTGGCTGGCCCGCTCGACTGATACATAGATTGCAGCTTTTCCCATATAGCCTTGGAACTGCCCAAGCCATCTAACGCAGCCAACTCACTTGGACTTACCGCTAATAATATGTCGGACTCGGCTTTTCTATCCGTTCTAATCCAATCGGGATATTTCGGATCATCCAAACGTGGTTTTGGTAACGCTCCCGATACATATTCCCACAGATCATTCTTAATCAAGATTGCTCGCATATGTATCTTCCATGTATCGTAGTTATCGCCAGTTAATCGGTCAATCTTAATAGATGTACCCATATCGAAGTTTCTTCAACTTCAAAACAATAACAATGAATAAAAAATGTTCGTAATAAAATGTAGTAAACAACCGGCAAACGTAAACCTTCAAGTCCGCGTTACACTAATCACCTATGTTTTGCATAGACCTTAACGCGCGCGTTTATCACATTAATATTACGACGAACTGTTTTAGTTCAAATCACTGTAATTGTTCACTTTTCAGTTTAAATAACACTCACTGGCAGTCACTGAGTCTCTGGGCCCATAACCTGATAGGATATGGGATAAGAAATGCACATTTTACATAAGTATTGTTTATTTATCGCAATAACATCAGCGGCGCGACACGAACGTAACGACTACACAGATTTTGGATAGTTTCCGACAGGCGGCACTGCTCACGCACTTTGCATTACTTCAACACTAAGCACAACTCTTTCAGCTACCTTAAAGTGGCATGGTGTGGTAAGAAGTGGCGTTTCTTTGAAGGATAAACTCCTAAACAAAATTATTTGGAAATGAAACCTGTCAAAATGTTAAGTGTGTAGAGTGAACAAGGTATAAAGAAATAACATGGATCTGCCATATCTGTCAAAAGACAGATGCCCAGTGGAGCAGTCTTTTTTTATCGTGGTAAAATCATCCAATGAGTCCTCCCACCCAAGGCAGGACGGGACGGACTGTCAGACTTATTGTATCGATCTTGGTGAGCATTAATGAATGAAAAAAATTGAATCAAGAATACCTACTTAATAGTGAAGCGTCAATTTTTTAAATGGAAAAAAATCGGTAGCCTAAAAGAGACGGTATTGTCTTACCATTACCAAACACCTATCTCTTTCTCAAGTTGCAAACACTCCAAAGACATTAGCCTTCTATTTCTATAAATACGATCCTAAACATAGCCTCAATCACGAGACTGGCTGTTAATGGACATCTGAATAAGCTAATGCATGTGCTAAATATATCTCAATCAGTCGGAATATTTCAGGTTTATTTTAATACGGAAATACGGGTTTTAAAATATACATAATCAGACAAGGATTCATTTTAAACGTCAGTGGTATGAGTGCCTTTTTAAGTCCGATGGAATTAATGAAATAATATTATGCTTAAATTATTTTTTGGTGGATTATCACTTACAACACAACTGACTATACATTAGCGCAGTGGCTAAGCGATCGACTGTTTATATGACCTACAAATAGTTGTTTCGCGTCTGGGTGTTTGTGTATGTGAATTCCTATGTTTGTAAATGCACCCACGATACAGGAAGAAATTTCTAGTGCGGGGTAACGTTTTTGATATTGTGTGCTGCGTAGGGTGTCGAGGGAACAAATATTTATACGATCTACAAATAGCTGTTTCTGGTCTGGGTGTTTGTGTATGTGAATTCCTATGTTTGTAAATGCACCCACGATACAGGAAGAAATTCCTAGTGCGGGGCAAGGTTTTTGAGAAAAAAAAAATCAAAAAAAATAGTAGCAACTTATACCTACCATGTCTTTAGTCTTATATTGATTACTAGCTTTTGCCCGCGACTGCGTTCGCGTGCAATAGTGACTTCCGGCAGATTTTTGTTTTTTTTTTTTATGTAATAAAAATTCTCCTATGTCCTTTCTCAAGTTTCAAGCTATGTCTGTACCAAATTTCACACAAATCGGTTCAGTAGTTTAGGCGTGAAGAAAAGACAGACAGACAGAGTTACTTTCGCATTTATAATATTAGTTAGGATTACTAATTCACCCCGGTTTCATCCCCGCTGCTTGGCTCCTATTAGTCGAAGCGTGATGTTATAAAGCCTATAGTTTTCCTCGATAAATATACTAACTAACATAAAAATATTTTTTATTCGAACCAGTAGTTTTTGAAATTAGCGCGTTGAACCAAACAAACTCCTTAGCTTTATATTATTAGTTTGGATTAGTTTAATTTAACGGCACGGTTAAATTACTTTGATTTAAAGACACGGTTAGCGCAGTGGCTGAGCGATTGGACTGCTGCGCTGCGTGTCGCGGGTTGATCTACAAGTAGTTGTTCCGGGTCTGGGCGTTTGTGTATGTGAGTTTACATGTTTGTAAACGCGCCCACGACCCAGGGGAAATTCCTAGAGTGGGGCCGTATTTAAAAAAAAAAACGACGGGTTGAACTCTGGGAGTGCCTTCTTCTTCTTCTTATCGTGTGGTTGATGAACAACCTGGTGTCAGAGTTTAAACCGCCCGTAGGCCTCTGACATGGCTTCACACACCGTTGAAAAATCTCTCAGGTGTGCTGGTTTCCTCACGATGTTTTCCTTCACCGTTTTTAGCAAGTGATAATTAATTTATAATACGCACATGAATTCTAAAAGACATTGGTGCGTGCCGGGGTTCGAACCTGCAACCTTTGACTTGGCAGTCCAACGGTCGTACCACTCGGCTATCACTGCTTTTTTTCTGGGAGTGCCGGCAGAAGTGAAAACTTCAATAGTAATAAACACACACGAACATTCGCGCAAGCGCCTTGCGCCGTCTTACGAATTTTCGATCAGGTCACGTGTTCTGACGCGAGTTTAACATTTTTTACCCATTCCAAAAAAAGTGCACAACGCCGCTAAAGAAGTTTTCACTTCAAAAATAGATTTTATCCTGGTTTGACACTTTGGTACCCGTGTTCAGGCGAGTTCTTAACCTTTAGCCACCTTTAAAATTATATAAAAAAGCTAAGCGATAAAAGCAAAGATCATTTTTATACTTAAAAGCAACATAAAATATTAAAGACACCCAACTAATCTTCCAAAAAGCTATCTAATAGCGTGTTAATGTTTAGCACTTACAACCATACAACGTTGGACAAGAAATATTACCTATTTTTGGAGCGAATTGCCGTTGGTCACAGATGGGCTTTACAACATGGCCGGTCCAAACGTTACTGTGTTGGAACGTTGGGTATAAAGGCGCGTTTAAATGGGCAATAGTTGTGCTGCAACATGTAGTAACGATACACCTGGTCTAAGGAATGTTGAGGAAAAACAGTAGTACTAAAATCAGGGAAGAAGAAAACGTGTTGCACCGACTCCGAGTAGAATAGAATAAGAGCGGGAAGGTTATGCTTATGTAGCAAAAATATTGTCAACTATATTCCATTCTTCAGAAAAAAAAAATAATGCCGATCAGAAAAAAATGATTTCAGCTATATATCTGAAGTACACGCGCTACAAAATCTGACTACAACGGTCTGAAACGTCTCAGCGGCAGATATGTCAAAAAGAACGAGGTTTGGACCACCGGAGGCACCGCGTCCACCGGCCGGCACATTCAAATATTTATTATTCTTATACAATCGTCCTGCAACTTTTCGGCAACACACGAAAATGCATTGGCCAACCAACCGTGTGTAGCCACAAGAATTGCATCACAATATAATATTATGAACATAATTTAAATATAAAATCAAGTGTGGAGCAACAGGATACAATCAGTTTTCTCAACTACTAACTAAAACAAAAATGTTGTCACACATTTATGCCTTTGTCAAACAGATAGGCGAAAGCAAACCGGACCGAAACCGAGGCGATAACGAACCGATACGAGACGTCAAACTGGGTGCAGCGAACCGAGGCGTGGCAGTTGTATTAACTGGCTTTTTATGAATGACGTCAAACAGTGCAAATACGCCTCGTTCGGTTACGTTATCGGATCGCTTTCGCTTTTCTGTGTGGCTGGATTGAAACAATTCCATATATTACAAACAAAAACGCCTCGCTTCGCATTCTTCACACATGCCTGTTTGACAAAGGCTCTAAGCAAAACTATTGCCCGTGCAGACGCACCTTTAGACCCTTATTGCAATTGTAGGCTATTTATATCACTGAATTATTGTTACTGTTATCACCTTGGTATTGTTTTACAAGGGCAATGACCGTGTGAAGTTTTGGGTACGTTCTGAGAGTGTGTGAATGTGAAACTTATGAGAAATCTTCTGTGTAGGAGTTAAATGTATGAGTTCTTGTTATAGTAGGTAAGATTTGTATTACCGTTTGGTTTTATAAGGATTTCTATGTTATGTTGAAAGTTTCTTTATCTAGACGGTTACATTTGTGACGGGGCCTGTAGAGGGCCAAAGCCTGCCGGGGTCGCGGGACTTACAAATTACCGTGACTCCGGTACGTAAAGGGCTAGTGAAGGACACCGTGGATTTTAGTCAGTACGAGTCTGACAATCCCTCCCGCCCTGCCCTGGGTGGGAGGACTCATTTGATGATTCTACCACGATAAAAAAAAGACGGTTACCGTTAATTTATTATGAGTGAAACTTCAAAACCTCAATTTACCCTCGTAAATACAATGCGCGATGTTATCAGTACGTCTAGCATTCAGTATTAATCTGGGGGCACGGCAGTGCCCCAGCCAAGTCTCGAGCAAAACGGGCACGGCCGTACCATCTTTTCTCGATGCGATTCGCGGCTGTTTCGCCCCCCCTATATCTTCGACGTGGACAAAGCTAGGAGTTTAGGTTTTCGGTGAATAATAGTAGGCATTAGAACAAGCTTAAGTTCGAAATTACATGCCAATTGAATTAATAGTTTAGGAGTTACGGTCGATCAAAGTTACACCATTTTGTCACTCACTCACTGACTCACTGACTCACTGACTCACTGACCGATCATCAAAAATCTAAGGTACTTCTAGCAGACTTAGAAACTTCAAATTTTGCACCAAGATAGGTCATTAGCCACATATAAAGGAAAAATTATAAAAACATTAAAAAATAATATACCATAGAAAACAATTTTATATTTGCGGTTTGGCAAGAACATTATGTATGGATTTTGACTGCATTGTTAACTTTGTTCGTTGTTTAAGTATTCAATTGGATGAATAAATACATGGAATAGAAAAGAATAATAAAAATGTAATACATAGACTATAATTAATTGATACATAAAGTTCATAATTCATTAAATTAATAAAGCTAAAACTCCATTGTATTGCGATAAATTTCGATTGTATGCGCGCTCGATAGATGGCGTTGTACCTGTCTGAATCGCGCTATGGTTTCGTTACCGAGCGCAGTATAAGTAGTACTTTAAAATAATTCGATAATTTTCATTTGATAGCGCCACCTACCTATGAAAAACCATTTCGAAACTAAAAAAATATTGTAGCTATATTCGGAGAACTTAAGTTAGCCGGATTAGATAGTAGATTTATTATTGTTACTGAAACAGTTATTTAGGCGAATAGTTTATTAATATAACATAGACATAGGTAGTTACAATATCTAGTTGTTTACGTGTTATTTAGTTTAGTTATATTTATTTTGTAAGTTAGTAGATTTATGTTTATTTAGCTCGTTGAAAAGAAACAAAAGAGATAGAGAATGGGTTCTAAGCAAAGCAGTAGCTGAAGTCCAAGAAATTATGAGGTCACCTAAAAAAAAAGAAAGAAATACACTTACAAAAAATAAATGAGATCCCACCAAAAACATTAAAATAATGTAAAAAAATGCCAAGTCTCTCGATGCAGTCTTTCCATCGTAAAAAGTTTTGAGATCTCATAGAAGCCAAGTCCTATTCAAATTATTTTGTAGTTATAAATCAACATTTAGTAATTGTATCAATAGTTTTCTTTATATTATAATTATAGTGACTTGGCAATGAGCACAAGAAGAAACAAAACGGCATATTTGGAGTTGAAAGTCACACACCGCATGCGTAAACATTAATATCACAAAATTAATTTTCTTTTGGTTTATCCGTGTCGTCCCAACCGAATTTCGGCAACGGCAGTCAGTCTCATCCAAGACTAGTAAACTGCGCAGGACATAAATTATAATGCACAATTGCACAAGTGTGTACGCAAACACTAGTGTTAGTGTACTCTCGGTTCATTTACTTTCATAAAGCGATGGCCCGTAAGGTACTTATTTTTTATTATTGCATTGGAGCATGTAGTCGGTAGTGATCTGATCAGAGGTCTCGTCAGTAACATTTGCACATAATTCCAGGCAGCAAGCAGCTTTTAATTGGTGCTCATTGCCAAGTCACTATAATTATAATATAAAGAAAACTATTGATACAATTACTAAATGTTGATTTATAACTACAAAATAATTTGAATAGGACTTGGCTTCTATGAGATCTCAAAACTTTTTACGATGGAAAGACTGCATCGAGAGACTTGGCATTTTTTTACATTATTTTAATGTTTTTGGTGGGTATATGCTTTCAAAAAAAAATCTAATGCTTTGATATTTTATTTACTGAACTTTATTTTGTATACAAATACTTTACATCGGTCAACCATTTATGATGTTGATGTAGACACAAAACTTAAAGGTAAATGAATTTATTGTTAATATTATTTATTTTCATTTAGTCTGTTGTTTGCTCTTAATTCTAGTCTAGGACGTAGGTGACAGAGACAAAGTCGAGAATGGAGTGAGCTTGTCCAAAACAAGCCACTTTTTTTTATCATCAAATGAGTCCTCCAGCCCGGGGCGGGGCGGGAGGGACTCTCAGAGTTGTACTGACTAAAATCCACGGTGTTCTTCAATAGCCATTTACGTTCCGGGGTCACGGTAATTCCTTAGTCCCGCGACCAAACACGCCAGTTTGCGTTAACATTGAAGAGATTATTATTTATTTATTATCACATGTTTCCTTTGCCATTACAGATATGTTCTAATGGGACGAATAACTTACTTTTTAATTATACTTATTACTTACTAACTTACTTTACATGCTACACAGTACGTCACGTACGCCATTCGTACACAAGGCGACGTTAGTCTCCGATACATTACGACTTTGGTAGCCATTGACGCGTGCATGTGTACAAATCTCTATGAATTTGTATTGTGATAGTTGCCTGGAGGAACTCGTGGCTAAATAAATACAGCCGCACAGGCCGATCTTCCGGGTTAAGCCGCGCTTGCCGAGGTTGGTCTGTGGATGGGTGACCATCTGTCATAGCGAGTTTTCTCCGTGCCTCGGAAAGCACGTAAAGCCGTTGGTCATTTACATTTATATCTAACTTGGAACAATTGCTAGAACACTTCTTCAGTAAAAAATGCATTATTTGCGGTGATTTCAATATTGACGTGCTTAAAAAAGACAAAAAGACATCAAGTTTTTTGACATTATTGACATCCTACAATTTTAGGCCACTTATAAACGAAGTGACATATAAACGGAATAATGCGCAATCATGCTTAGATAATTTTTTGACTAATTTACCAGATGATTTTATCAATGAGCAGTCGGTTGATCATAACTGCTTGGCTGACGGACATGCAGCATTGTTCTGTGGCATAAGAACTGATACAGTGCTGTCAAATTGCGAGCAAGACTTCTTAAACATAGTGAGTAGGCAGTTTAGTGATAGAAATTCAAATAATTTTAGACGACGTATAATCAATAATAACTGGACTGAACAGGTATAAATGGTTTCTTAAAGAAATTTGCTCAAATATTCCGCATTAGCTTTAAAAAAAGGGAAAGACGGGTTAGTTTAATGAAACGTCACAAGTCATCTTGGGTTACGAAAGGATTGAGAGTCTCGAGTAAAATGAAGCGATTCATAATCCAAGATATAAACAAGATGCCTTGCTCTGATAAAATAAGGGCGTATACAAAATCATACATTAGAATTTATAGACTTGTCTTAAAAAGAGCCAGACAAATTGTGGTCAGAAAGGAATTAATTGAAGCAAATGATTCAACAAAGGCTATATGGTGGGTTGTAAATAGATATAGAAATACAAAATCGAAAACCGAAAGTAATAAAAATATATTGCTCAAAGTAAATAATAAAATAATATCAAATCCCCAACAGATAGTCGACATTTTTTTTCAAACACATTTGATAAAGCCGAGACAGTCAGCGGATCTTATTCTTTCGATCAAGCTCTAAGAACTCTGCGAAATAGCGTTAACAAAGTAGACAAAGAAATGACCTGCGACCTAGTTACTGCACATGAAGTAGTAAGCATAGTTAAAACGATGGCTATAAAAAAATCTTCTGGTCATGATGAAATGCCAATACAAATAGTAAAAGATCATATTGACATACTAGCGGAACCTCTGGCACATTTTATCAACACGTGTATAATTATGAGTATATTCCCTGAACAACTCAAAATAGCAAGGGTCTTACCAATTTACAAAAAAGGATGCAAATTGGATCCAAATAATTACAGGCCAATTTCTTTGCTACCAATCATCTCAAAAATTTTTGAGAAAATACTTAAGTTAAGACTTGTAAGTCACTTAAATCGAAATAAAATTCTTAATCATAGACAATTTGGATATCAGAAAAATGTGGGGACAAATGACGCTATTAATACATTAATGGAGAAAGTAGTTAATGGGATTAATGATAAATTAAAAATTGTAGGGCTATTCCTTGACCTGAGCTCCGCTTTTGACACCGTCAATCACAAGCTACTATTAGCAAAAATGGAACATTATGGAGTACGAGGACCGATTTTATCCTTATTTAAATCTTACCTAGAAAAACGGAAACAATATGTAGAAATTAAAGTGAATGAACAAAATTATGAAAATACTTATAAATCAAGGCTCAAGTTAATCACACAAGGAGTTCCACAAGGATCAATCTTAGGACCAATCCTTTTCATTTTGTTTGTTAATGATTTGATTGACCATATGCTGAAACACAATGACATTGAACTTGTCCTTTTCGTTGATGACACAAATGCTATTTTAGCAGACAAAGACCTAGATACTCTCAACAGGAAGGTTAACAAGGCTCTGGCTCTTTTTCATACTTGGTTCACCAACAACAATCTTAAACTGAATGCCAGTAAAACTAATGTAATGTTATTCAGAACAACATCAAAAAATAAAGACGCCATGGACATCATACTTAATAACAACAAAATAACATTGGTGGACAGTGTGAAGTTTCTTGGTATTCACATTGATGAAAGCCTTAACTGGAAAAAGGAGCTGACAGCAATGGAAAGTTTAATTAGCTCAGCTTGCTATGCCCTGAGAAGTCTTAGAGATATGGTTACTATTGAACAATTAAAAGTAGTATATTATTCGCTTGTAGAATCGAAGCTTAGGTACAGCATCGTTTTATGGGGCGGTAGTTACGCCTACAATGTAAATACTGCTTTTGTCAGTCAAAAAAGGGCTATAAGAACCATGGTGAAAATTCCACAGTGGGTATCTTGTAAGGAGTATTTTAAAGAACTTCAGATTTTAACAGTCCCCTGCTTATATATTTTAGTACTACTCACTGATCAAATGAAACACCTACGTAATTTCGAAACAATTGAGGAAAGAAATAAGCGAGAGGCAACAAGGCGTAGGGACTTGCAATATAGGATCCAGCCACATCTGAACGTTGTCAGCCACGCTGCAGTATATCAGTCAATTAAACTTTTTAATAAACTACCCATACATTTAAAGTCTATATATAATTTGAATAAGTTTAAGCATCAACTTAAGTCGTTTCTCATAGAAAAATGTTATTACACACTTGATGAGGTTCTTTGTGACACATTCAATTAAATTGTTACTAGCTCTTTTATGCTGGCATTATTTTTACTTTGTGAAAAAACTTTTTTATTTGAGTTTATATCTATATTTGAAATGGTAGACATAATCACATTTATTTATATTATTGAAGTTATATTTTATTGTGACATTATATTTTTACTCTTGACGTCTGTACTGGTAGAATCTGAATTAATGTTGAATTGACTTTGTCGTTTTAATTTGGAATTGTGGTATTTATCTGTGACTTTTATTTACATTACGGACATTATATGTTAATTCTTGACATTTGTATTGGTAAAATCTGAATTATTTTGTACTTAATTGATTCTGTGTTTTTGTTATTGTTTAAGATGGTCAACTTTCTCTGTGACATTGGAACCGGGCTAGATTAATAATTATGGTTTATTTATTTGACATTATATTTTTGAGAAGTGTAGTGGAAATTGAAATGTTTTGTTTGCTTAATTTTTATTTTATTTTTATTCATTTTACTTGCTTGTTGAACATTTAAATACTATAATAATATAAATGCATGGTTGAGAATTGAAGATAGCAGTTGAATTGCGAGTATTGTGTTGATTGTTCTGTAATCAGTGCCTATTTGTTTTTTTTTTAATTTGTAATGTATAACATTTTCGATACAATGTAAAAATTGTTTGGAATAAATGAAATGAAATGAAATGAAATGGTCCCGGCTGTCATTTGTAGATCTTTGACAGTCGTTACTGTTTGTCAGAAGCTCTAAAGTCTGACAACCAGTCTTATCATGGGGTATCGTATTACCCAGTTACTGGGTTGTGGAGGTCCGACAGGCAGTCGCTCCATGTAAAATACTGATATCCAGCTGCATCAGGTTCTTTTTGTGCTTTGTGTACGAAGGGGCTGCCACTCCACTCTTTTCCTGTGCGCATATTAAAAGAAGCTAGTCAAAATTGGTGGAATAGCAACAAGGTAAGGATAGTAACATAGATGGTTGCAGTGGGCCAAGATATCCGATCGTTGCGTTGGTTCAACAAAATAGATAATTTTCAAGAAAAAAATATGATCTCCTACGGATCTTCATTTTCAACTACGTTAAGTATTTTGGTTCACTGACTATTTAATAAGAATCTATTGGATTTGTTATTGACAGGACACACCATATGCGACGATATTGAGGGCTCTCCAATATGAGGGTGTTCGCTAGCCAAGCGTAACGTGGCGGACAAAATACTGCGCGGATAACCGGGGGCACCCTGTATACGTATTTTAATCAATTGTACTGTGTTCACTTTGTATTGGGATGTATAGGAATTCCGTAAATTAGATTTCGTAACAGAAATCGATGATATAATAAATAAACCGTCCTTTAAAATAAATGAATAACATTAACCGTCTTACCACGTTTTGACGGTTTTTTTTTTCTCTTGGTAAAATCATCAAATTGAGTCCTCCCACCCAAGGCAGAGCGGGAGGGACTGTCAGACTCGTACTGACTAAAATCCACGGTGTCCTTCAATAACCCTTTACGTTCCGGGGTCATGGTAATTCGTACAGTCCCACGACACACGACACAACGACATTTCACGTTGATATAAGGGTCGTACAGTAGACGGTGAAATGAAGCCATATTTTATTTGCATGTATAGCATGACTGCATTGACCAAGCCTGGCTGCGCTGATGATGTAGTTAATTATAATATACGCTCTTGCCCTTATTGCCTATATCACTCCAGACCCAAGCAGCTTTCAACAAGTTTTTTTTTAACGTGGTAAAATCATTAAATGAGTCTTCCCACCCAAGGCAGAGCGGGAGGGACTGTCAGACGCGTACCGACTAAAATCCACGGTGTCCTTCAATAGCCCTTTACGTTCCGGGGTCACGGTAATTCGTGAGTCCCGCGACCAAGGCAGGATTTGGCCCTCTAGCTTTCAACTGGTAAAGGAATTTTTGAATTCGCTTCAGTAGTTTCGGAGACCATTCAATACAAACAAACAATAAAATCTTTCCTTTTTATAATAGTACTAGCGACCCGTTCCGGCTTCGCAAGGGTGCAATCTCTACTATATTATGCATTTTATATACTTATAAACCTTCTTCTTGAATCACACTATATATTTAAAAAACCGCATCCAAATCCGTTGGGTAGTTTTAAAGATTCAAGCATACATAGGGACAGACAGACAGCGGGAAGCGACTTTGTTTTATACTATGTAGTGATGATAATAATAACTCTTTATTTCCCATAATGGTATATCTTTCCAGCTACAGTTTACGTAAAATAAAAATATTTTGCATTATCAACGTAGCAAATATGCAAATAAACAGTCACATGCTACATTATTTGTAGTAGTGGCATATAATTTGTGGTTCGAAATGCACCCGCAGCACAATAACAGAACCCACCTATTCATATAATAAAACCAAAAGAGCATTCAGTTTAATTTCCATGAAAACAGTAGTACACCAGTTTTTACAACACTATTCGGAAATATATCTTTTCGGATAATATATCAGTGATATTACGTGGAAACATTTTATGGACGCATTACGTAATGGGGTCCGACGATATTTTATTCTAATACATAAATGTCGGTAGTGGCCAGTTAGTTCTGGATTCGTATATTGTTCATGCTGGGATGTGTCGTGGTGAGTGTTGTACTTTGCATTACGTTTGTAATCATGTAAAAGGTTAGGCACAGGAATAACTAATAACTTATTTAAAAAAAAATACTCACCCTAGAAATGTCTTCTGTCACGTGGGTGCATTAACAAACATAGAAACTCAAATGCCCAACACCCAGACCCGGAACAACTACTTGCAGATCATACAAATATTTGTTCCGTGCGGGGATCGAACCCGTGACACGCAGCGCAGCAGTTGATCGCTCAGCCACTGCGCCAACTGTGTCTTATAATATAGATATATTTAAGGCCTGTGTAAAACTGTGGGATTATGGGACCTTTTGATACGCGGGACCGCTTTAAAAAACACCATGGCAATGGAATGTAAATGTTAACTGAAAGCCGCGTTTTCACTGGGCAACATTTGGCGCGCGACACGTGACGCTCAACATGTCCGGCAACGCTGCACAACAGCGTGCGACGTTGCCAACTGGCGCGCAACATGACGCGCGGTTTGTTGTTTGTTTATCGAGCATCGTAAGTTGAGCAACAATTGTTGTCGAGTGGAGACGTGGCGTGCAACACAAGTTCCTCTGGCGACATCTTGTCGACGACTGGTTTAAAGTAGAAGATGTGTAGACAGACAACGTTGTTCAACAAAATTTCCGCGCTGAATTTCAACATGTTGGGCAACTTGTTGTGCAACATGTTGCGCGACAATTGTTGCGTAGTGGATTCGCGGCTGAAGGGATAGGATGATTTTTAGTCAATAAGAGTCTGACAGTCCCTTCCGTTCCACCGAGAGGCCGGAAGGAATCATACTCGTATATAATAAATAATAATATAATAATAAATATTACACAACTATCACACAACGCCATCTAGTCCCAAGCTAAGCAGAACTTGTGTTGTGGGTACTAGACAACTGATAAACATACTTATATATTTCTAAATACATACATATTATAGATAAATTACACCCAGACACAGAACAAATAATCGAGCTCATCACACAAACATTTGTCCTGGGTGGGAATCGAACCCACGACCTCCGGCATAGCAGTCAGGGTCACTAACCACTAGACCAACAGGCCTGTCAAATACTCACACATTAGTATATGCGTATAGCAAGTAGCAATTGAATAGAATCTTCTGTTTTATGAATAATATCGCACTTAAATCTAATGATTCTGCCAAATTGTCCTTTTTAGTCTTCCTCTACCTCATACTGTACTATCCCTAATCATCATTGATGATGATGTTTATTTATGCAAGTAGGTTATATCAACACTTTTACACGTCTTTTTATAAAACTAGAAGGAGTTCAAACTTCGGCTGTTTCTTCTCGGAGTAGTCAGGTACGAAACACGGCCGGTGTTTCGTACCTGACTACTCTGAGAAGAAACAGCCGAAACAAACTCAGAGGTCGCAGTCTCTTTTGAAGTCCAGACATTATATGTAGATATAGGCTATACGAGGACCATGCAGGTCAGTGTCTGAAATGGTATTTTGAAGAAAGAACCACACAAATTCGAGTGGACTTGTCCAGTTAGTGCAAGCATTTGTCATTGGTGACATGACCAACCCTTAACCACGGACTTTATACCAATACTACCAGTCCTACCAATTTCTAAACGAAATTCATTGCTATGAAACTTTTTCCCGTTTGTAAACCATGCTGTACAGTCGTTAGTACTTTTGGAAGTACTTCATCACTTTGGGTTTGTTTTTTTTTCTCTCAACTGATTGCGTTTTGAAGCGATATCGTGCGTAAATGCGCTTGACGATCAGTCGGCATTTTATTCGTATTTTGGATCGTAAAAACGTTTTTATCATGACATTACGCATGTTATTCCCGAGGCGTTATTGTATACTAACACATTAGTATTTTGTTTAAGTCATAGGCTGACGTTTGACCACTACTTCGCCTGGTGGTAATCAAGATGTGGTCCACGGTTAAGCACGCCTACCTAGAAGTAACCTATTCATTCTTGAATTTAAAACCCCAAGATTGTAGCTATCAGGGAATTTGTAGAAATCTATAGTGATAATATTAGAAAGCTGAAGACTTTGTTTAGTTGGTCGCGATAATCTCAGAAACTACTGGTTAAAATGAAAAATGATTTTGTGTTTAATAGTCATTTTTTTTTTAGGGACAAACCACTGCAACTCCTCTTAATTGCAAATCCAACCAGAAAAGCGCCGAGACAATGAAGCTCGACATGTCCCGGAGAATTAATCAGAAACAAATCTGCAACAAAATTAATCAGAAAAGAATAGTGAAGGAGAAGGAAAAATATGTTTCCACTTAACTCCATGCAAGCAGGAGACAGAACAAAACAAGGCCAATAGGCGCAAAGGGACATTACAATTGGGAGAAGCCCAATTGCATAGCACCATGGTTAAAAATGAATAGTCTATTTGTCGAGGAAGGCTTTAGGCTATACAACATTATTTTTTGTTTATGCGAAACCCGATACACCTATCTAGTATTTTTGTGTAAAGAATCGATGTCCAAAATTTCAAAACTGTATCATGAAAAATCACAAAATTATAAGCTTGTTATGTTACTGTAATTAACTGGTGATACAATTTAATTAAAACATTTTTGGAAATAATACTCGTATATAACATGGTGTAAAAAATATTGGAAATGATTCAGTTACTGATTCTGAACAAACTATATTCAGGTTTCGCATATACTAAAAATAATGTTGTATAACATGACGCTACGACTAATAGTAGTCGAGTCACGGGGGTGAAGCCACAATGTATGGCCAGCCAGCCTAGCCTAGAGGTTGATGGTTGATTCCAAAAGGGTAGCCAGCCTTTTGGAATCAACCAGGCCAATTTTAAAATTGTTGATCGCGGTCGCGGGACTCACGAATTACCGTGACCCCGGTACGTAAAGGGCTATTGAAGAAGACCGTAGATTTTAGTCAGGACGAGTCTGACAGTCTCTCCCGCTCTGCCCTGGGTGGGAGGACTCATCTGATGATTTTACCACACTAAAAAAAGAGAGCTATAAATAAGTAACTACTATAAATAAAAAAAAAATTGAATTAATAATTTTGTGTACGGAAAACCCATTATGCATAAAAACTTTCTGTCTATTTTAGAAGCCAATTTACATACAATTTTATCACCACAATCATGTACACATAAAGAACCAACACACGGTAATCCGTAAAGCCAATAAGTTAAAACAAACAAAACAAAACAATACCTGACCGTCACACGATCCAATAAACCTCGATATCCATATAAAAACAAATGTCAACCATCAGAAAAATTGCGATGAGCACATAAAACGATGCGTCGATAACAGAAATGACAGGTTACACGACATTTTACATCCATATATACAAACATACAGTGGGTTCCAGAAGTTGGTTGTCAGTTTTCACTTTAGATGTCACATATACAGGGTGAATTTTTCAACCTTGCGTGGATGGCTATTTCCGTAACTATTAGGCAAAAATACTGAAAGAACTCGTCGAGGCCGATTTTGACGAAAACTAAAACTGCATCACTGGATTTTAGAAAAATAAATTATTTTGAACAGGGATCAAATTCTGGAAAGTAATAAAAATAGGAATCAAATCAATCAATCCAGTGACGCTGGATCCAGCTATTTATCAATGTAAATCAGCACTTATTGACCCTGCTGGAATGTTAACTTTTTTATTCTATCCTAGAACCTAGTTTTTTTTTTAAATACAGTGCTTAAAGTCGAAATTATCAAAACATTTGTAGTTAGATTATACAAAACAACAGTGAATATTGACTTTTTAAGATCACTGTCACTATAACTATCACTGTTTATAAAAGAAAAAAAAAACGACGGGTTGCACTCTGGGAGTGCCGGCAGAAGTGAAAACTTGAATAGTAATTGTTGGAAATATCTTGTGATCAGATTTTAGTAAAACTCGCAAAAATGGTTGACTTTTTATTTCAATAATTTTCCATTGTGATGTACATCTTTTATAAACAATGTTACCTAGCAACGAATGTATCCAGCATACAAACTTCTTTAAAAGTAATAAAGTCACACGAACATTCACGCAAGCGCCCTGCGCCGTCCTACGCTTTTTCGGTCAGGGTCACGTGTCCTGACGCGAGTTTAAGATTTTATACCCATTACAGAAAAAGTGCTCAACGCCGCTAAAGAAGTTTTCACTTCAAAAAAAAAACGACGGGTTGCACTCTGGGAGTGCCGGCAGAAGTGAAAACTTGAATAGTAATTGTTGGAAATATCTTGTGAACAGATTTTAGTAAAACTCGCAAAAATGGTTGACTTTTTATTTCAATAATTTTCCAATGTGACGTACATCTTTTATAAACAATGTTACCTAGCAACGAATGTATCCAGCATACAAACTTCTTTAAAAGTAATAAAGTCACACGAACATTCACGCAAGCGCCCTGCGCCGTCCTACGCTTTTTCGGTCAAGGTCACGTGTCCTGACGCGAGTTTAAGATTTTATACCCATTACAGAAAAGTGCTCAACGCCGCTAAAGAAGTTTTCACTTCAAAAAGCAAATGTACAGGTATAAAAGGGACTATCCGACTCATTCTGACATATATCCACTGAGTTCCTTTAATTGTCCTTAACGTTCCAGGGCGCTGTTGCCCGGAATTAACTCCTGTAACTTGTATGAGTTTACAAACATTTAAACAGACTGACAACCCGCAGCAACTATGTTTAAGCCATAAAAATATTTTTGTTCCGTTACGCAATCTAACCTGTGATGCGTAACACAGCAGTCAAATGCTGTAGAGGGCCAAAGCCTGCCAGGGTCGCGGGACTCACGAATTACAGTGACCCCGGTACGTAAAGGGCTATTGAAGGACACCGTGGATTTTAGTCAGTACGAGTCTGACAGTCCGTCCCACTCTGCCCTGGGTGGGAGGACTCATGTGATGATTTTACCACGTAAAAAAAAAGCAGTCAAATGCTCAACTGTGCCGTTTTTTCTTTTATTTAGGTAAATAATCTCAACCTATTCCGATCTCTTATCATTACACACAAAACATACAATTAACTTATACAAACACAAAATACCAACCAGACAACATTAGCATTCAAAATTGACTGCAATAGAACACGTTTCCATATTTGCTAGCTTATAACGTCGTACGATAAAACTGTATTGCAGCGCAGGTGTGAATTGGAAATATTTTACTTTAATTTAGCATGAGAACGGGAACCTGCCTTTTTTTTTCACGTGGTAAAATCATTAAATGAGTCCTCCCACCCAGGGCAGAGCGGGAGGGACTGTCAGACTCGTATTGACTAAAATCCACGGTGTCCTTCAATAGCCCTTTACGTACCGGGGTCACGGTAAATCGTAAGTCCCGCGACCCCGACAGGCTTTGGCCCTATAGAGGGGGGCCCCGGCATTTTTGCTGACACTCTTTGAGGTGCGCGTGGAACACAACGCGCTGTCGACCCGGGCATGACAGCGAGTTGCCCATTACTTGCTGCCCGCATGCCTGCGCCTACGGTGGCCGGAGATCGTTTGCCGACGTCTGTCGCTGTTGGCGTCTACCACTGCGGATGAGAACGGGAACCTAGAAATTTTAATATATTTCATGAAATTTTATGGAGAATTGTTTATTTTTTATTTTCAATGTATTGGGTTTGCTCAGGGCCTCAATCTAGATAAGAAGCAAATATTACTCCTTTTTTTTAGGTGGTTAATCTTACTATTCTACTTCCTACTAATATTATAAACTAAAAGTTTATTTGGATGGATGGATGTTTGTTACTCTTTCCCGCAAAAACCACAAAACGGATGTGGATGAAATTTGGTACACGGATAATTTATAATCTGGATTAACACGTTTTTTTTTTTACCTGGTGAAATCATCAAATGAGTCCTTCCACCCAGGGCAGAGCGGGAGGGACTGTCAGACTCGTACTGACTAAAATCCACGGTGTCCTTCAATAGCCCTTTACCTTCCGGGGTCACGGTAATTCGTACAGTGGATTAACACATAGGATATTTTTATCCCGATTTTATGTTCCCGTGAGATAATTTCCGAGTTGAGCGGGTGAACCCGCTTCACAGCGGTTTCAACCGATGGCAACAGCTGGTGTCAGAGAATCATCAAATGAGTCCCATCACCCCGGGTGGAGCGAAAGGGACATTCAGACTCGTTGTGATTAAATATGAGTTCTAAGATAGAGCGAGCTCACCCAGAAGAAACTAGAACTACTGTGCATCGATGAAGAACAGTGAAAACTGTTTGGATATTTTTTTTTTGTTTTGTTCGTTATTTTCAGGACAAGGTTCATTAAGTGCTACTAAGTAGTAACAAAGTCGTTTCTTTCTGTCCTTCAGGTAGCCTACCATTTCATCTTAAAGCCAGAGTAGTTCCAGTGAGGGAACGAGGTGGCGCTAGACGACTTGTATAACTCTGTCTCGTTCCCTCACTGGAACTACTCTGGGTTAAAAACGTCATGGTAGGCTACTTGTTCCTATGTATGCTTAGATCTTTAAAACTAATCAACAGATTTTGATGCGGTTTTTTAATGGATAGAGTGATTCAAGAGGAATGTTTATCTGTACATACTTATATAACATGCATAATTTAATAGAGATTGCATCCGTGTGGAGCCGGGGTGGGTCGCTAGTTTATGGACAGGTCGCATTTTCAAAATAAGTTTCTATGAGACTTTTTTTTTAACTACCATTATTTTGGTATTATTTGTGAGGTACTAAATTATATGGCACTATCGACCTTTATCAGAATAGAACCTAGATATTTATCGTGTATATGACTCATTAGGCGTATTAGATATCAATTTCATGTGTCATGCTGATAAATTATTGACTCCTTCATTACACCTTTAACATATTATTTTATAGCCGTTTACTCTACAATTTACAACCTACTCAGGATACCAATTAAATGTCAAAAACACACTTATATGTTTTTTTTTTAAATGTTTCTGGTGCTTAGGACAGAAAAGGTCAGAATTTTAAATTGAGAAGAGTTTGCGATCGTAAAAATAATGATATTTAAAAAGCCATTTTTATGAAACATTTGAAAGCGCTAATCTACAAAGTGCCTTATAGGCTACGTACGCCTATTAAAAAACTAAATTCTTAACAGAAGACTGAACTACGAAATAGAAAATATACTTTTCGAAAGGTTCGAACAAAATAAAAACAGCAGCATTTCTAATGAACAGTCATTCAAGTGTTACTATCAAACAAAATAATAAAAAATTTACGCTTTTTCGTAGTTCATAAAGTTACGGAATCGAGTATCAACCCCCAAAGTCGTGTGTCTCTGGCGGGTTTGAAGTTAAAACTCCTTGTACCAAGCCGGCCTAGCACCAAACCGATGAAACTTTGCCCATCTCCACCGAGTTTAATACGAGTTTCGTCTTCGGACGTTTTCCTTATAACATCGAAGCCGTGTTTTACTTTCTTTATTGTATCTACATGAGGTGTACACAAAAGAGTTATATTGAAACAAACTCCACAAAGTATTTTAACCCTAAAATGATCCTACTGTCCTGAAATCACAATTCAACCCGAACAGTTAACAAACCCACCGTCATGTTAGCAAAAAAAAACACCAGCATTCATAATTAACAAGAACGAAACTGTTCAATTAAACTCGTTTGAACAGTAGCAACCAATCAAAAAAGTACAACCGACACTAATTATGTTACATTTAATGACAACAATAAAAATACAAATAGCTGACGGGCCATTCAGACGAAAATTGACTAAACACGGCACGTGGTGCCCGCTCTTGGAGGGAAATAGCTGTGAGGATACAAAACATTTGATATCGTCCCTCCCCTCACCCTCAGAGCCGTTAACGGCGTGTTCAGTTCAGTTGTACGGGACGCTCAGACGAGAGCGGCCGCCTCGTCCGAGAACACGGACGATACGAACTTTCTGTTACGTCACACGTACGGCGAGGGTGAAATTCTGATCGTAGATAATAGTGTCCCTTCTGAGGGTAATACATAAATTGGTTCTGTGGGATGGTGATTCTATAATAGTGCGATGGTGCGTTGTCGAGGTGTAAAGCGAGTGACCATCATGCATGCCTGCACCACCCTGCTGTGGTTGGTCACCTGTTTCAACGGTAAGTTTTGTAACCCAGGGTCAAATTGTACAAAAAGGGGTTGCGGGGTAATTCGACGCGGTTCGGTGGTCTCGACCGTTACGAAGTTTTAACCTTATTATTCTATTTTAGAACAAAGTTACCGTAGTCCGAATGATGTTGTCGTTTAAAATGTGTGTTTGGTAATTTAATTGTTTTTTCGATATTTCGCTAGGGGAATTTAATTCGTTCAGCGCTTAATTCGATAAAAACGTCGAGCCTTCTGTATTCGTTGGACTGGATATGTTTTCAGAGTTATGCGAATTCAATGATCGTCCAAAGCATGGAAAATTAAATTCTGTTTGCAGTGTACCGTTTACATGAAAGGTTTATGTTCGTTTACCCTGTAATTGAAAACTTGTTTATCGAGCCTTTCGTTTGATGGCTGTCTTTTATGGGTCGTTTCGTGTACGTATAATTTAGTTTATTGAATTTAGTATGATGTAATGATTGTATATTTTATGGTAAGCCATTAAAGGGTTGTTATGGAACAATTATGAGTATTGTTAAACTGATAAGAATTTTGATTTAGACTTTTTTTTTAAATTAAATTCTTGATTAACTTCGGCAGTTGTAAATCATAGTTTGCAGCAATAGTCTCTATTTAAATTTAGAATAAACTAAAGTCGGTTTAACTTAAATGAAATTATTACCAGTCTAAATCTGAATAACAGTTTTTATGTCTATATGGATGATTTTACTGCCTCCATCTCCATTTTTGAAGAACTCATTTAAAAGTCATCAGTCTCAAATGGCTAATTCTCGCTGAAATAACTTGCAGATGAAGGAGTTTGCTAAATTATGAATTTTATGATAGCAATTGGTTGGAAAAATTGAGCTTTGAGCTTTTCGGCGAAAACTTACTTGGTCGTGGTCTTAATAGTGATTACTGCTTAGCTCTACATAGTATAAAGCAAAAATTACTTCCCGCTGTATCTATGTTTCGATCTTTCAAACACCGCAACGAATTTTAATGCGGTTTTCGTCAATAGATAGAGTAATTCAAGAGGAAAGTTTCAATGTTTAAGTAATACTACATCTACATTAGACCCAGACGAAGCCAAGGTGGGTCATTAGTCATTAGTAAATAATATTATGGTAAATTTGGAAATTCTCTGTTTTTTTTTAAAATAACCATTTATTATATATTGAAATATAGAGTTCAGTATAAGTTAGAATGCGAGATAATAAAAATACCGCATTTTATTCAAGTAGGTAATTAATTGCCTACCTTCGATCAACATTTTAGATCTTTATTTTCTAATAAGGTGCAACTCGTTTTGCCGATTTTTTTTTGTTTCTAATAGTCATTCACTTGTTTTTACAACTAGGTAAGTATAATATATGTATGTGACTTGTCGAATTTAATCAGATAAAAAGGTGGAAAATATTTTTTGGCTGGGGTTAAATTAAATTAAATTATATCTCTACAAATCATGATATTCTTAGGTACAGTAAGTAGGAAAACGTATTTCAACTAATAAAATTAAGTTCATACAATCAGAAAGGTGTATAAATGTAATTATACATTTTTAATGTTATTAAAATTGAAATAGAGTAATATTATATCAAAATAAAGAAAATGATACCACTTTCATAATTATTTATATCTTGTGATCATAATCTTAAATAATAATAGCACTCACAAAATTGGATAGGTGCGATGGAGTTCAACTAAATATAGTCACAATACGAACGAAAAGAAACAAATAAATACCTATAGGACACTTAGATCACTATCAATAATTCATTAGGTACTAATATTTAGATGATGTTATATTTAATTCAATGAAGCATTTAAAAAGGAGATAGGTAGATAAAAATTTAAAATAATTAATTTAAAATTTTATTAAAGTAAATAGTTTATTCAATGCACAACTTTTGGAATGGTATTGGTCTTAGTTGTTATAAACCTACATTTGAAAAATGAATAATCCAGGAACAATACGAGTATAATCGCTGAAAATAATAAAATTTGAAATAAAAAATATTAATAAAACCACTGAAAAGAGATACCTACTCGACGAAAAAATTAATCAGGACAGTACCTATGCTTGCCAGCACGCCATTTTTTTTAATTTCGCTCATATTAAATTGTAGCTTAAACTATAATAAACATTAGTGATGTAACGATTATTCGCATTCGTATTCGCAAATATTCGCATGCTTTTTGATATTCGCATTCGCATCCGCACGAATCGGAGCGAATTTTGCGAATACTTCTAAAAAACTCGCAATAGTGAATATTGAAATTGAATATTCGCATCCGCATTCGAATTCGCCAATGTGAAAATGAAACATTCGTTACATCACTATTAAACATTATTAACTTCAATATTGCTCTCGAGTTTCATTTAAAATATTCATATTTTTGATAATAAACATCAGTGAATATTGAAATTGAGCGCTCAAAAACTCTAAAGAGCTCGGCCATTACCTTTTCTTTCGTTCTTCTCTTTGAAATTAGTTGCCAACTTTTTTTTTCCGAAATTGATACGATCTTGAAAAGGAAAAAAAGCGATCTCGATTTCGAATTTCTGAATATTCCGTGAATAGAGCTATGAGTTTTTAAATTTAGGTAAAAATGGAAGGCTTCGCTATCTTATTTTTTAATCGTTTTAATTGAATACGTCTTTTATATTTACAGTTTATTTTTCTTGTCACTCTCATCTGTTACCACACAAAAAAATATTTTTATCTGCTCTAAAAAGTATAGGTAAGCATAATCAGCCTTATAATGTTCCCATAAATTTGATATAAATCTCTTCTCTATGTGCAGTACGTACTAGTAGTGTGGGTTTGTAGATGTGCGTGTCTTCAAATGATTGCTCTTATAAACCAATTATCAAAATCATATAAACTTTCTCAAACTATCAAAAGCAAAAGCTATGATAAATCTTTAAATTTTAACTCCACGGTTTTAACAAGTGATTTATAGTACGCGCACCGGACGTTCTTTCGCCAAAGTCCCTCTTCACCCCTTTTTAACTACCCCAAACAAACATATCTTACCCCGTTAATCGTATCGTACGTGTGTCATGTGGAACCACGATCAGCTTCGAGCTCCCCTTAATTCATTGACTCTTAAAACATAAACTAACTGTGATTCATGAAGAGTTGGAAAGAGATGTATATCCAACATTTTTCTAGTTTATTAAAGTCTCATGTAATAGAGGATGACTCTATAACCGGCAATTGGACACAAATACCGCAGCTTCTGAAAAATTCCAAAAGAAAAAAGCCAACTACCATAATACCCGAATTGGAAATCGAACCCAGTACCTTGTGACATTTACTCTGTTATGTTGTGAACTTATTATTTTTACGAGTAGCATCAAATGAGTCCTCCCTTCCAGGACAGGACGGGAAAGGTCTATCAGACCCGTACTGACTGCAATCCACGGTATATTTCAATAGCTCTCTACGTTCCAGAGTCACGGTTATCTGATAACACAGTACTGCGTCCCAACTTATGAACTGATCACTTTTTTTTTGATTCATAAACTTTTATCTGGACCAGACCATTGTTCATCATATTTTCCCATTAAACACACCAAATCTATTTGTCTTTAATCGTATCGTGTGTGCGTTATGGTAAGACGGAGATCAGCTTACGACTCCCCATAAAGATCGGAAGACCCCAGATTAAGTCCGCTTCATTGACTCCCTGCCTAATTGATGTAAGTGTCGCTCTAACGTCTTGCTGGACTATCACTGAGTTATTTAACTTTTTATCTTATTAAACTGAGTTAAAGATTGTTTTAGATTGCGAGGTGTTTAGTTGGGTGGGTCATGTGATTTTTGACAGTTAATAGTGTTATTTTGTTGAAGGGTTAGTTCGTATAATAAGGTTAAGTTATATCTTTGCATTACCCCGCAGCTTCAAAGTTACAATGAACAGACTTTTTCTGGATAAATCCACTGATTTGTAGAATTTATCTCTGGCACCTTTAACGTAGAGTCAAAAATTCAGAATTAATTCATATAAAGGGTCTTTCTTTTAAATTGTCCAACAGGGGGGAATCCGTATACATAAGAGATACGTAAAAACTTTCTTAGGAAAGTTTAGCACTTTTTTTATGGTTACATTTTTTTGGTCAAGTATTTGTTTACAGATGAAATTTCCCAATTTCTATTTTCACCAATTTTTACAGACAGACAGAATGTTACATACTGTTTTCACGAACATAACATAAGAATAATATCGACGCCTTAGAGTGAAAATCTCATAAGTGTAAAAGAAATAACTTTTCAGGAGAAAACTCGAATTAAAGTATACAAATACTGAGTCTACTCATAGATAGTAGGTACTACGGATATCGAAAGAACCAATTAGTCAGAGATCAGATGTGCGTCTCGAGGTGTTCTTCCCTGACATGCAATAAATGAATTTGAGCAAAAATGCATTCCCGCGGTTTTCATTCTAAGGCGACGATATGCAATTTGGTGCAGTTGCTCGGAAGTATATTTAGGTGATTAATTTAATTTATAGTTATTTATTTTGTACCTAGAGAGTCTCATATTCGCATTGGCGAAAGAACTCTATCAATAAAGCTTCTATAAATTTAATTTTTTATATCTATAAATAAATATAGATTTGTATCGTCAAAACATAGTTGTTTTTCAGTCCTCATCAGTTCTATAAAATATTATATTCTACGCCTTCGTAATGTTTATTTTTGGTTCTATCAGGATTTCTATAATATTTATAATTTCATCTTAATTGAAATATTGGTGCTACGAGTATAAAATGTTTCCCTAATTTTCGAATGACAAAAATGAGTTATAAACTCTCAGTAAAACAGATTGAGGGGATTTAATTTCCAGTTTTTAGACACCGTTTTATCAAACTGGTAGCGCTCAGATTAAGATAAATCAAATGATGTCTCGTTAGTCCAAATTGGTTCAGTATCTATCTTGAAGAAAATTAGTTAAATAATTGTGTAACTTTGATGAACTTTATTAGTACTTTTTTTTTTTTTTTTATCGTGGTAGAATCATCAAATGAGTCCTCCCACCCAGGGCAGGGCGGGAGGGACTGTCAGACTTGTACTGACTAAAATCCACGGTGTCCTTCACTAGCCCTTTACGTACCGGGGTCACGGTAATCCCTTGGTCCCGCGACCCCGGCAGGCTTTGGCCCTCTACAGGCCCCGTCACTATGCTGACACTCTTTGAGGCGCGCGTGGAACACAACGCGCCGTCGACCCGACCTAGTAACATTATGATCATATTATAGTAGTAATAATACACCTAGTCATAATATTTATTATACAAATTTAATAAGCTGTTATAAAAATATAATTTTGTGTGAAGGATTCGAAATTGGTGAGCATGTGATCTTTTAAAATTATTTTATAACAGTGTCCTACACTGGCTACGAATGTGCAATTTAAAAATATAGATTATAGCACATTGTATTCCTCATTGAGAAAATAGTTTCCTGTAAGTGAAATCCTTTTGAAAATCGGTCCAGTTTTTTTGAGTATATTAATTACAAAAATAAATACGAGTACCTAGATTTTTTTTTTTTTATATTCTCTTCTCTTCACATTCAAACAACCAACTAGGTACAATCTGCAAGTGTACGAACCGTACAATTAGTGTAGACTATACCAGTGATCTAGCAAAAGAAGGTTTTTGTTTTTTTTATTTTAATTTTGATTATTGTTAATTCGCCCCATTTCGTTTTTCCGCACGGATAGCAGAACGATTAAATAATAAAATCCAGCACAAAACCACCGAAAACGAGGACCCAATATAGAATCTGAACAGAAAGTACTAGTTTTTTCCGTGGCGAATTAATTTTGTGGCAAGCTTACAACAACCCGTTTAATGTACTTGTATTGTACCTGGCATAAAAAAAGTTTAAACGATGCTGCTGTCCTTATCAAAAAGTATTGCGTACGTAATTTATTACAATACGTGATCACACAAACATAAACGAATAGCGAAGTTTTAAATCGAAAAAAATGTTAAACAACGTGTAGAACAACGTTGATACATTTTCTCGAAAATCCCCTATAATTTTCGTCTCGTCTTGTACTTATCTGTTCTCGTAAATCACTTCAGTGGGTTGTAAAAAAAAAGAATCTACACTTAATTTCTTCAGTAGATATATCTCACTACTTCACTAGATTTACGGCTAATAAAATAACTTTGCTACTTACTGTAACTTTTTTACTATTTATTAATGTTTGAACTTCCATTTTCTATCGGTATTTAGAAACTTAGTTTTTATATCTGCGAATATTATACCTTATAGCTTTTTTTACGTTGTTTTTTTTTTTTCTGGAAGTGATTTTTATTTAATTTGTAATATTTATTTTCGAAAAATAAATGTAAATAAAACATTGCCCGACTTTACAAATTTTATTTACGTATTTTGTTTGTAGAAGTACTTTAAAACACCACTGTCATTTTCGACATGTAACTAAATTAAATACATTTATGTTTAATCGCACGCTATATTTTTATGTAATAAAACACAAAGTAACCACATTTCTATGTATCAAAACATAAATGCAAATGACACGATTATTCATAATTATTTCAAATGTTTTATTGCTTCATTTAACAGCATTATTTCACGCTCATGTTAATTAAACTATGAATGAATACGGTCCACTATTTTTTTGTATTTTTCAAAATAAAGATGGTATTCAATGCAATGATAGTGCAAAGTTAGTGTCAAAATTGTTCACGTAAGCAGTTATCTTCTTCTAAGTCTGTCGCTGACGGGCATGCGGGCAACGAGTAATGGGCAACTCGCTGTGGACCATGCCCGAGTCGACGGCGCATTGTGTTCCACGCGCGCCTCAAGAATTCAGCAAAAATGACGGGGCCCCCCTCTAGAGGGCCAAAGCCTGAAGGGGTCGCGGGACTTTTATGATTTACCGTGACCCCGGTACGTAAAGGGCTATTGAATATTGAAGGACACGGTGGATTTGAGTCAGTACGAGTCTGACAGTCTCTCCCGCTCTGCCCTGGGTGAGAGGACACATTTGATGAATTAACCACGTTAAAAAAAAAAGTCTGTCGCTGACAATTTAAATTGGATCAGCCCAGAACATTAAACCCGCCATAAAAAAGAGGTCTGTTGCATGCAAACTTTTATAAAAAAGTTCAAATTCCATAAACTTAAAACTAGTTATTAGAAAAATAGTTTTTAAACTTCATTCTTCAACTTTAAAACGTTAAACGGTTGTTATTTTGAATTATGGGTTAGTTTTACGATCCTCAGTAGTTTATTACTACGGAGGTTCTTGTAGATTTTCCATAGAGTTTAGTTTTAAGACCCATGTTTTTTTAGAAGCCTATGAACGTATTAATTAACTTTCACGTTTATTATATTGGTAAGTAGTATTAGTAATTATATTTTCAATGATACTTATTTATTATATTTTTTTTTGTAATTTTTCTGTTTAATATATGTTATTTTTGTCTTTGTTGAATGTATGTCATGTGTGTGTTAAATAAAATATTTTTCTTGTTTTCTTTTTAAATGTTATAATCGAAGTATTTACTTTAAATTTACGTCGCGCACTCAAGAAAGTGCTTCTGTTCGTTCATAGACCCAAAGCTTATGGTCAAATATTGTTGTCAAGAGCTATTTACGTAATAATAGCCCTTCATCGAAAACCTACATTACACATTAAAAAACATTTCCATTCTCACATTCCACCTCCACTCATATCAATCATATAATTTGTCCCAAAAACCGTAATTCAACCCGAAAAAAAAAATGACAATACCGAAAAAAACCGTAGGTAACATGAATAAAATCGAAAATCCTATAAAATTGGAAGGTTAAGTATCTATCAGTCGGTAGGTATACGTCGCCATTTTGTGAATAAAATATTAGTCGGCCAGGGTTTCTAAACGAGCGTCGTTCAAATCGGGGCCCATCGATCAAAGAAATCACATCCCATCTATAATGTACCGCAGAGTACCGCGTTACAGTTAAATCATTGTGGAAACATACTGCTCGGATGAATGGTGAGATCTATGTTGATTTAATATTCAACTAGCATATATGCCTTTGTCAAACAGACAGGCGAAAGCGAAGCGTTTCCATTACCGAACCGAAGCGAGACGTCAGTCCGATAGTTCTGTCACGCTATCGGATCGCTTTCGTTTTTCTATGTGATAGGATTCAAACAATTCCATACATTACAAATAAAAACGCCTCGCTTCGCATTCGTCACGCCAGTCTGTTTGACAAAGGCTATACTGCCAGCTTTCCTTGCGCTACGATCAAAATTAACGCAAAAACAAATTAAAATCTTATCTGTGATAGTACGTTCTTTTCAGATGGTTAAATCATCAATCAATGAGTCCTACCACACCGGGTGGAGCGAAAGGGACTGACAGACTCGTATAATTCACCATGTTCCTTCAATTGCTAAAGAGCAATTTAGCAACCAGGTAACCGTGACCCTGGAACATAAAGACTTGAACTCCCCGTCAGACTGCTGACAAATGTTTGAGGCGCGCGTGGAATACGACATGTTGCGATGGTTCCTGATCGAACGGCGAGTTACCTATTACTCGCCGTCCGCGCTTCCTTTGCGTTTTGGTCAAAAATATCTGGTACTTGGGGATAGTGTAGCTTATTACTATTTTTTTTTTATCGTGGTAAAATCATCAAAGGAGTCCTCCCACCCACGGCAGGGCGGGAGGGACTGTCAGAATTGTTCTGACTAAAATCCACGGTGTCCTTCACTAGCCCTTTACGTACGGGCACGCCGCAATCGCGGCGGTAAGACCCCTCCTTGAGGAGTGGCTGGATAGGCGTCACGGCGTCCTTACCTACCGCATGACGCAGGTCCTCATCGGACATGGAAGTTTCGGGAGGTAACTGTGTCTGATGAGGAGGGAAGAAACGCCTGGGTGTCACCACTGCGAAGATCGTCCGGATGACACGGTGGAGCATACGGTGCAGGACTGCCCCGCTTGGGCAGAGCACCGCCGTGTCCTCACGACGGCGATAGGCGGAGACCTCTCGCGCCCGGCATTGGTTGAGGCCATGCTGCGGGGCGAGACGGAGTGGGAAGCGGTCGCCTCCTTCTGCGAAGCAGTCATGCTCGCGAAGGAGGAGGCGGGCCGCGTGAGGGAGAGGATAGCGGGAGGGACTGTCAGACTTCATCTCAGCCATAGGTCGTCCACTGCTGAACATAGGCCTCCCCTTTAGATCTCCACATATACCGGTTGGAAGCGACCTGCATCCAGCTCGCTTGTGTAGTGTAGTGTAGTGGCGACCTTTATAAGGTCGTCTGTCCACCTTGTTGGTGGACGTCCTACGCTGCGCTTGCTAGTCCTTGGTCTCCACTCTAGAACTTTTCGACCCCATCGGCCATCTGCTCTGCGAGCAATATGGCCTGCCCATTGCCACTTCAGCTTGCTAATCCGGTGGGCTATGTCGGTGACTTTAGTTCGTCTACGGATATCCTCATTTCGGATTCGATCACGTAGAGAAACACCGAGCATAGCCCTCTCCATAGCTCGTTGAGCGACTTTGAGCTTTGAGATGAGGCCGATAGTGAAAGACCACGTTTCAGTGCCGTACGTCATCACTGGTAACACACATTGGTTAAAGACTTTCGTCTTGAGGCACTGAGGTATGTCGGACGAAAAGACATTGCGTAGTTTCCCGAACGCTGCCCAACCGAGTTGGATTCGGCGGTTGACCTCTTTCTCGAAGTTGGACCTACCCAATTGGACTACTTGTCCTAAGTAGATATATGAGTCAACAACTTCGAGTACCGAGTTTCCAACAGAGACTGGGGTGGGCACATTGGCATTTGACATAATTTTCGTCTTGTCCATGTTCATTTTCAAGCCCACCCGTTGTGAAACTCGGTCGAGGCCATCGAGCATCATGCTGAGTTCCTCCATCGACTTTGCCATGACTACGATGTCGTCGGCAAACCGAAGGTGAGTGATGTATTCGCCGTTGATGTTGATGCCAAGTCCTTGCCATTCCAGGAGCTTGAAGGCGTCTTCCATTGCGGCAGTAAACAGTTTCGGGGAGATAACGTCCCCCTGTCTTACGCCTCTTCTCAATGGAATCGCCTTCGTACTATGCTCCTGTACTCGGACCGACATGGTGGCGTTATTATACAAACACTTCAATACCTCGATGTACCGATAGTCAATACGGCATCGCTGGAGTGACTCAAGCACAGCCCATGTTTCCACCGAATCGAAGGCTTTCTCATAGTCCACAAACGCTAAGCATAATGGCAAGTTATACTCTTCGGTCTTCTGTATAACTTGCCGCAGCGTATGGATGTGGTCTATGGTACTATAGCCTTTTCGGAAACCGGCTTGTTCGGGAGGCTGGAAGTCATCAAGTCTGTGTTCGAGACGGTTCGTGATAACCCTTGAAAACAGCTTATAAACATGACTCAGAAGCGTGATGGGTCTGTAGTTCTTCAATAGGCTGTTATCACCTTTTTTGAAGAACAGCACCACCTCACCCCTGCTCCACGTTTCAGGCGTTTTGCCCTCGGACAGGACGGAATTAAAGAGTTTCTGGAGGACTTTAAGTACCGGTGTTCCACCCGCTCTCAGAAGCTCTGACGTGATTCCGTCCTCGCCCGGCGCCTTGTTGTTCTTAAGCTGCTTCAGGGCCATCCTAATCTCGTACAGACTGATGTCCGGGATATCTTCGGTATAGTGTCGGGACAGCTTGGCTCTTGGATCTCCTACCAAGCTGTCAACGGGCTTTGCGACCGAAGTGTATAACTGTCTATAGAACCTCTCGATCTCGCCTAAAACCTCTGCTTTGGTCGACGCTATGCTGCCATCCTCCCGTTTCAGCTTTGTCATCTGGCTTTGCCCAATAGACTTGTCCTTTGCGAACACTTTGGAGCCTTGGTTTCGCTGTATGGTCTCTTTAACACGATTCGTATTAAAGAGACGCAGATCGTGTCGCAAGGACTTAGATATACGTCTATTGAGCTGCCTATATGACTTCGCGTCATCGGAAGACTGCAACTGTAGCAAACGTCGTTCAGCCATGAGGTTTAAGGTTTGCTCGGTCAATTTCTGAGGTCTATCTTTACGGCAGGGTCTAAAAAACTTAGACCCTACCGTGCGGACAGTTTCCACTA
This sequence comes from Agrotis puta, assembly GCA_943136025.2. Taxonomy (NCBI): domain Eukaryota; kingdom Metazoa; phylum Arthropoda; class Insecta; order Lepidoptera; family Noctuidae; genus Agrotis; species Agrotis puta. The sequence goes on along the minus strand of OW964176.2, from coordinate 2,859,821 downwards.
GCCCGTCGTTGATCTCGTCCACTGAAACTAAGTTCTCAAGGCAAGCAAAGCGATTAGAGAGCTCGAGTTGAAAGCTTTCGGGGTTTTGAATGTGGGACCGAGTAGGTCGGAGCGTAGACTTCATCAAGCTGGACCTTTCAAGTTTAACATTGATATTCAGTGAGCCTCTTACGATTCGGTGATCGCTACCGGTTTTTACCCTGTTGATCACAGAGACATCACTGAATATCCGTTTCTTGTCGGTCATGAAGAAGTCTATCTCGTTTCTCGTGAAACCATCGGGGCTCAACCAGGTCCATTTCCTGTGAGGCGGCTTCTGGAAGAAAGAGTTCATCATGAAGAGTTCCTCTTTCTCCAGAAAGTCGGCCAGCCTCTGCCCCCTAGGGTTCCGTTGCCCATATCCAAATTGCCCCACTCTCAACTCATCACCGCTTTTCTTGCCCAACTTTGCGTTAAAGTCCCCCATAACAACAGTAAAGTGGGTTTTGGAACTATGTATGGCCCTACTTACGTCCTCATACATAGTCTCCACTTCATCATCGGAGTGTGACGAGGTCGGTGCGTATACCTGAATGACCTTCAGCGAATATCTTTTGGATATTCTGAGTATTAGGTATACCACCCTGCTCGACACACTGTCGATGGTTATTATGTTGTTTACGAGGGACTTGTGAACGAGAAACCCGACACCACCTTGGGACTGTTGGTCGCCCTCCCGGTAGTAGAGCAAATTACCAGACTTCAGGGTTACGGTGTCCTCCCCCTCTCTACGGACTTCGCATAACCCTATAATGTCCCAGTGTAATTTGCTCAGCTCCTCTTCCAGCTCGCAGATCTTTTCGTCAGTCCTCATTGTGCGTATGTTGTGTGTTACCAGGGCCAGTCGTCGTCGGGGTGGGTAGCCGGATCTCTTCCGGAGATTCTTCGCACCCCCTGCTCCGCCGTTACCTTGACTGCTACCCGCGCCAGGGATAGCGGAGCTGCCGGGGACTGGGGGCCTGGTTTCTGTGCTTCTCATTAGGGGGTAATTTGCCTTAAATCGCCACGCTTGGCAGGCGGGTTGGCGATCGCAGTGAGGATGTACAGTACACGGAGGACGCTGCTGCCCGTCCTCCGGTTTGTCCCTTAGTCGCCTCTTACGACACCCATGGGATGATTTGGGGGAACGCAATTCTAAGCCGGCGCCCCACGGCTATCTAAGCCGGCGCCCCACGGCTAACAGACTTGTACTGACTAAAATCCACGGTGTCCTTCACTAGCCCTTTACGTACCGGTAATGGAAAAGTCCCGCGACCTCGGCAGGCTTTGGCCCTCTACAGGCCCCGTCACTATGCTGACACTCTTTGCGGCGCGCGTGGAACACAACGCGCCGTCGACCCGGGAGCTTATTACTAATGGCATAATTTTCGAAGTAGGGTCGGTAGTTCTGAAAATCCAAACCTGCTTACATTTGAACGTATACTCGTAAATTTGACATTTTAGTAGTATTTGTCAATAAATTATAGACTAGATGACTTTAATTAGAAACGAAGCCAGTTAACAAAATTAAGTTGTTCCACATTGAAAAGTTAAAGGCCTAACTTGTAGCTGAGATTAGGCATAACATCGTAGTTTTACCAAGAAGTGAAATAGTTTCAGTTGTCTAAAAAAAAATAAGTTAAAATAACTAAAACCCGACTACGAAAAAATCGCGCACTGAAAAGTATAAAACAAGAACAAGCCGTGGTCGTATGCCACCTGCGGTTGTTTCTCATAATCTTTATTGGCTAGGTGGCATACGACCACGGCTTGTTCTTGTTTTATACTTTTCAGTGCGCGATTTTTTCGTAGTCGGGTTTTAGTTATTTTAACTTATTTTTTATTTCACTATTTTGGGGTTATATTATTTGAAGTAAGTAATTTCGGTTCTATGTATAGTTTCTGAGTTGTGAATTTAAGATTTATCATTTGATATCCATGTTGACAAGGTTAGAAACAAAATAAGCTAATAAAAGCTATATAATGTATATATATTTCAAACGTGCTCATCAAGCCCTTTAATTTGATACCCATGTCGATACTGTGCGAAAAAAAAATTTTTTTCGGTAACGACTTCTCATCCCCTAGAGGGCGCCATATTGGATTTCGTGACACGTCACCTACCCTATAACCAGCGGACAACTGAGACGCTTCTAACGAGACCTCATTTGTCATGTAATGATAAGGAGTTTAGAAGTTATGAGGGAACAAACAAACATACATACATACATACAAACATACATACATACAAACAAACATACATACCGGTCAAAATCATAACCCTCCTTTTGGCTTTGCCGTAGTCGGGTAATAATTGGATTTCATAATTCATAAAAGTGAACTTACGAAGCTTTGATATGAAAGTTACCTGAGTAACTTCGGTTGAGTTTGACTTACATGCAAACAAAATAACAAAGTTAGAACATGGACATAGGACATGGGAATAGCTTAGGTATACTTGGATACTCATTATCATGCATAGTAATTAACATACGTTGCACTGCTAGTAAACAATGCCCTATCTCTTCTCTATGAGATGGACTGGGCAGTTATTTTCTACCCAGGCACAGTGCGGGTGTGTCATTGACGTGTCGTGTCATGAATGCCGACGAGTATCCCAGAGGAACATATTCGTAAATCCAGAACAGGAGGTATCCCATGTGTTAACTCAAGAAATATCCATCTGTGCATCAAATTAATCTTAATTCGTTCAGCCGTTTTTGCGTAAAAGAGTAACGAACATCTATCCATCTATGCTAACAAAGTTTCGCATTTATTATTTTAAAAAAGTTTTTAAGTAACAAACAAAATAGTGATTTAAATGTCAAAAATTACCCATGGACATTAGCACACTAGAAATGGCAGGACATAATAGGCTATATTAAACAAAAAAAAAAGACTCCGAAAGTTAGAGCATCAAAAAATATTTGACCCGTATTTTTTCCTTTGTTATGAAAACCAAAAACGTTTAAAACTCACAAAACGTCATTCGGTATAATGATACAGGCGTTATGACGTCACAAACCCCCACTCCCGTATTTCGAAGCGTTTTATCTTTGTCAATATTCATAGATTTAAAAACAAAAATAAGTGTCCATTATTTTTCAATACTCTAACTGACGGACTAAACAGTTTTTCAATTTATTTATGCAGTAAACTACACTATTATATTGTAGACATTTTATAACGCTATTTATTAAATCGTAATTGCTTTCGTATGATTCCAAAATATTTTATATTATCTAGACTTCTTATAGAAATAAAGTGACACATCACAGAACCTTACAAGTGTCACAAGACAAAAAAGCGTCCGCTCTGTCTACGCCCGCCGTATGTTTCCACTTTTTCTGATCTGTCGCCGTCAGTATTTCGTGTAATGTCACTTTGTTTATAGTAATAAATTTGATACCCACTATACATTACAATTTTATGTGGCATACGCACGCTATGAAGCAGACTTGTAAAGATTATTACAACTTTATAATCAGCGGTAATGGTTGTGTTAAATATGAACCGAATTAACATGGCTATATAATTTGCATATGAAAAGTGGTTTTTGATAAGGTGTATTCTTTTAACATACTGCTGCTATATGAGTTTACTGTGGTCGTGACCAAATTATTCTGTAATTATAAATTTCGAGATCATGAAAATGATATTTGTAACGTTATTTGTAAAATATGTGGTTATTAATCTGGTAATCCGTACTCATTATGATTTATCAGACATAAGCTTGCTAGTTATGAATATTCATTAAATAAACCTATATGATATTAATGAATGATTCATAAAAATAAATTAAAACTTGAGTTGATTAGTTCATTCACATGAAAACATATTTATAAAATGCTGATTCCTTGAAATTCATAATTTAAGATACACTCTATTAACTCGATATCCGACCATGGATCATGCCCGGGTCGACGGCGCGTTGTTTTCCACGCGCGCCTCAAAGAGTTTCAGCAAAATGACGGGGCCCCTCTCTAGAGAGCCAAAGCCTGCCGGGGTCGCGGGACTCACGAATTACCGGGACCCCGGAACGTAAAGGGACTGTCAGTACGAGTCTGATAGTCCCTCCAGCTCTGCCCTGTGTGGGAGGACTCATTTGATGATATTACCACGCTAAAAAAAAAGTAACACTTTATTAAATCAATCTTTTGCTACAAAGTACCAAATGATAGAAATTGTAGGGTCCATTAAAAAGCAAATTAGAATGACCTTGTCAGTCGAAAAACTCTTTTTCTGTAATTGTATTGTCCGTATTCACACCGATAATTTTTATCAGTAAAGGCCAGTTTTTTTAATCAATAGTTAAACTAACTGTTAGTTATAATCCTATACAATCTTTAAACATCTATTTTAAAAAATATGGGATTTTAAATAATATTGTTTGCTTAACAATATGATATAATAGACGTATTTTGAGTTAAAAAAAAAATTAAGGTGCTGCATAGGTGAAAGAAACGAAAAATGCACAAAAAAATTGGGTAAGAGCTCTTGCACGTTTTTTCTGTGGGGCCATTGAAATGATCAAACAACTCGCCTTAAGATTGCGGTTAACATATCAGCATTTAAATGATGCTACGTTCAAAAACATAATGAAGGTTCTAGAGCTTTTTGAATACCACAGACGTTGTCATTAATGTGATCTAACTGATGAACTACGTACCCGAGGTCGTTCGTCGGGTCCAGATCAATAATTACCATGAGTAGTTTCAAACTGAACCATAATTATTACGGTAAAAAGAAAAGAAAAATAAAGTACCTACTAATAACAATGTTTAAAAATTTAAAACAACGACTCAAAGTTAACTTAACTACTGATTAAATAACTGGCCGTTATCGTCGAAAAATAAATAATCTTACAACTTTCATTTTCACTGACCCACTTAAAAAGTACAATTATTTATAGGTACTAAAAGGCAGCCGTATACTTGCAAAACTTTTCTACATCGCCACATACAATTACTTCTAACAGTGGCCCCGTCATGACACGGCATTACTGCTAACTTATGACCTCTACGTTTGAGGTCACTCCTTTAAATGTATGCCCCTATTCTCAGATTTTGGTAGAATTGATCACTCAATCGTAGAAGAAATAATTGGACCAATTTCTGTTCTAATCTATCATTTAGGTTTGTCAGAAAAAATTGGTGCTTTTTTTATCGTGGTAAAGTCATCAAATGAGTCCTTCCACCCGGGGCAGAGCGGGAGGGACTGTCAGACTCGTACTGAATAAAATCCACGGTGTCCTTCAATAGCCCTTTACGTTCCGGGGTCACGGTAATTCGTACAGTCCCGCGACCAAGGTGCTTAGAAAATATTTTTTTTGTTGGTCAAATTTTAGGAAATTACCACTTTCTTTACCTAAGCGGTGTCTGAACAAATACTATTTGAATTAGTAGTAGTTAATTATTGAAATTGCGTTAATTATTGTGAACTGCCTTGTTGTTTTAGTACGCAGGCGTTACTTTTGAGCATGGAGTCCCAGGTTCATTCCCTGGTCATCTGTTATTGGCTTTTTCTATAAGGATTTTTTTAGTAGCACTTCATGAACATTTTTGAATTATGTACAAATAAAAACTTCCGTCGGTATTTAACACTGATATAAAGTTGACTGAAATTTTAATCTTAATTCAATTATAAACTCCTGTCTTTTCCTACGCAGTTATTGTAGAACACCACCGACTATGGTTAAAGAACCCTTAATATAGCGCCCCCAAAATATAACGCCTAAAATTCTTTCTTGAAACAAAAACCCAGCAGCAAGGTAACCAAAAGGTTGGTGACCCAACAAAACAATAAACGTATTAAATATTTTATTCCCCATAAAACCGCCCTTAAATAACCGAGTATTTGTGCGTCAATCACCCCTGTTACCTATCAATTTGTCGTCAACCCTTCATTATCAACCACCCAGGTGCTGATAACCGTTATTTCACATAAACTTTATTATTAGAAAAAAACCTCGAAGATTTATACGTCGTAAATGTACGTACAAATTGTACGAGGTCATATTCTGTTTAATATCGTATTGCTGTTGAATAAATGAAACGCCAAATTGTAGGGTCTAGTTCTATGTGTTTCAGTCGATTGTTTTCTGAGGTTAGATGTTGAAATTGATTAAGACTGCGTGTTGATCTTCAATTTTCATTATTGAAAGAAAACACTTTATATTATCATGTATTCATATTTTGTGTGGGTACAGGCGTCAGTAAATCAACTTTCCCCAAATTTCAAGGTTCTTTCAAGGATTTTCAACTTTATCACAAAAGAAGGTGGATTACTTTCAATCGAAAATTTAATTAGGTTGATGTATATGATGTCCGTGCATCAGTGACTTCGTATGTCATTTGAAGTCTTAAGAATATTTTAATAACAACAGCACGATTAGCACGGTGGCTGAGCGATTGGACTGCCGTGCAGCGTGTCGCGGGTTCGATTCCCGCACGGAACAAATATTTGTAAGACCTACAAGTTGTTCCATGTCTGGGTGTTTGTGTTTGTGAGTTTCTATGTTTGTAAACGCACCCACGACTCTGGAAAAATTCCTAGACCTCCTGAAAGTAAGAGGTTAGTTAAATAATCTACTACGGGGGCCCGGGATCGGGAGGATGAATTGTATGTCTTCCTTTCAAATTGCAAAGAAATAGCTGTAGTCGTGATCGTTACAAAGTAATATAAGTAGACCAAAAATACGGTCCTGGCAAGTGTTTTACTTGGTATAATAATAGTTTTATTCGGCCATATAATATTAATGATTGAATTAATATTAAAGTAACTGGTTTTATTGCCCGTTCCATAAATAATTGTTAACAATCGGACATTTACTTAATCTATGTTCAGTCTATATATATAAAAATGTTATGTTGGTTTGTGTACGCTTCTAAACTCAAAAAGTTCTGCACCGATTGAGCTGAAATTTTAGCATGAAATATAATCCGCATCATGGATTGTTTTTATCTATTTTTTGCATCAGTCACATATCCGCGACCGCGAAGAAATAGTTTTTTTTGTGCCACAGCGATGCGTGGCAGGGTAGTTAATTATAAAATGAAAATTGATACCATTTTCCAAATCCACTGTCTAAGATCACAACTTAGCTCCCGTCATTTTATCATCCAGTAATTAGATAACAATATGATAGTTATCGAAGCATCTCTTTGTGTACGAAGAAACAACGAAGAACGAAGAAACAAAGGCCAGTATGACTTTAATTAGGGATTGATTGACATGTAACACGTAAAAGTCCTCTGTCTCCTGACCTAGGACACTTTGTCTTGTCTCGTCTTGATCTCGCCAATGCTTTTATGATTATCAAGGACAGCAAGGCCTTTGTCAAACAGACAGGCGAAACGTCAGTCCGATAGTTTGGTCACGCTATCGGATCGCTTTCGCTTTTCTATGTGACTGGATTCAAACAATTCCATACATTACAAATAAAAACGCCTCGCTTCGCATTCGTCACGCCTGTCTGTTTGACAAAGGCTTAAGAACTACTTGACGACTGTAAACCACACTTTTTAAAGACTTTGCTCTACCACCATTATAGTAATGTTAGGACAGTCACTGGTTTGGGTCGACGGCGCGTTGTGTTCCACGCGCGCCTCAAAGAGTGTCAGCATATTGACGGGGCCTGTAGAGGGCCAAAGCCTGCCGGGGTCGCGGGACTTACCCATTACCGTGACCCCGGTACGTAAAGGGCTTGTGAAGGACACCGTGGATTTTAGCTGCCGCCCTGCCCTGGGTGGGAGGACTCATTTGATGATTTTACCACGCAAAAAAAAAAGGACAGTCACTGGTTGAGTATGTGTCAATTTTTTTTGACGGCAATGTATGTGCAAGGTTGGAGGTACAACAATGGCTGTTCCATTGCATGTAGTGGAGTTGATCCCCGAACTATACTATACATAATTTACAGATAGTTTGTTGTAGTTGTCCTTTTATATTCTTTGTATTTACTTCACAAATGAAATGGAAAATAAATAACGTCATTATTGAATTAAAAAAGAGTGGTCATTAATTTTCATAATACACAACTTATTAATTGAAAACAGCTATATAACAGTTTAAAATAGCCAATTGTATGAATTAAACAGAATTCACAGCATGTTTTCTTTCCCAAAATTGGCCGTGAAACTCTGCAGAGCACCAAAAGTGGGCATTATAAAGACAACGGATGGTGGCCAAGGTCAACAGCCCTGTCGTCCCCACTCAATTAACCCTGAATACCACACAGCCTATCTAAAGATAGGCCGTAAAAAGATAGGGCAACAGAAGATCTATTTTCATGGTCCACGATACGCAATGCGAACAAGACAAATAGAAAATTAACAACTATTTCCGTAGTGTAGTACTATCAAGTGTGAGTTTTGAAGATTCAATAAGTATAAATTTATATAATTATACGCAATAACGCCTGAGTTGCGTCTTCGCAAAGATATTTTTGAGGAACGAAAAATTCAGTTGCGAGCGGGGCTCGAACCTGCGTCTTCTGGATAAGTACTCCTGACTCGATTAGGTCATCGCAACCACTAATCTCGAAGCTGAATTTCTCATTCCCTTGTTTTTTGAACGCTTTATACGTTGCGCCATCTATTGGAAATGTCTCAAACTATTTACCGTCTGGAGTACTTATCCAGAAGACGGAAGTTCGTGCGCCGCTCGCAACTCAATTTTTCTTCCCTCAAAAATATCTCCAATAAGTATGATTGTACCAATTATTTTTATCTAAATAACCTTTCGGGCTGGAAAGGTAGCTATCTTGTGCTTGATTTTTAATCGCTTTTTGATCATACATCAGTCACAACACAATTCATGGGACTGTCTACACAGAGCACCGAAACCTTGGAACGCAAAGTGCAACCGAAGGAACAGCGTTTTTCATCAAGAGTCTGATAATTCCTCCTGCTCCACTCTGGGTTCAGACTCAACCTAATGAGTATTTTTTGTTATATTGAACTCGTCTATATGGAATATACTTTGAATTGATTAATGTCAATTGTTATGTCCTATTTTGTGAGTATAACGTTACAGGAAAGAGTTAAAACGATTTCTAAAATGGACTAGATATTTTTGTACCTCAGTGTGCAGATCGTACGAACCTTTTAACTCAAATTAATATTGTAAAGTGAAGGGTTCATTCGCTAGATAGGAATTTCAATCAATACTGTCTGTTTGGTATGAAACTTTGTTCAGGGAATTGCTTTTTTATGCTGCACTTTGGTTTTATTAAGTCTTCTAAAGGGCAATATACCAAAACCGAAGGTTGAATGATCCCTGACTTAATCACTGGGTAGATGTTGTAAGAATTGCTATGTCCCAGAGCTTTAGCATGGAAGCATCTTTATTTTTATTTCTTAAAAAAAACCGATAAAAATATTTCAGTTGAAAGACGGTCACTGATTTTTTAAAGTCAGTATTGCTCTTGGTCTCAATCTAGTCCAGAAGCAAAGATGAGACTTAAAGCGAGTGACAAATAGAAAAACTGTTTAGCGCTGGACAGGATGGTGGTGGCGAAGCAGGACTACCACCGCCAGTGGGTTCGCTCGGCCTTCATCGAAGGTTACAGATGGCTCGTGGTGTTGTTGGTAGACCTCTATGAGGTGGATCCCAAACATCCCAAGCTGAATGTATGGAGCTCTAAGGGTCTCTCGTCGGATTCCAGAATTTAGGAAATATTACGGTCTTCCCCATGTGAAAAGATCCAGGTCTATGCTTTGCATCTTGTATGACATTAATAAATAATCTAAAAGGTAAAGGTTTAAACCCTAACTAATCTTCAAGCTCGCCATCTACATCAACTAATTTGCATACAATCTCTTTAAAATATTGCACTCGAAATTAACCTCCCAAAATTTTCTATGTCAGGATTGAAAAAGCCCCATATTTTAACGGCAACAGTCATTAATGTCAGAAGCAAGATGGCCGCTCCATAAAATATGTTATTATAATGCCGTACAGGGCCCACTTATACCAAGTACGGTCACTTTACATATCGCTGGGTATTTTAAGTTTAGTTATACTAAATGAGACGGTAATGTCGTCCGTATTTTGTGGAGGTTTGGTAGGTAGGTTAGGGTCTTTATCCTGTAACTTGATAAATATGGAATCAGTGCCGTCATCAGGGATTCATAGAAACGAGGTAGGATGTGAAGGATGATATTCCTGGAAATGTGGGGACTGTTTGATAAAGAAATGTAGAAAAAGAAGAAGACTTATGCTGAGCAGACCAAATTTTTTAGGAATTAGGGCAAGAGTAAATGATCTTGTAAAGGGAAGCCGTGAAGTGGAGGGATCGACAAAAAATTTCGACCGTAACCAAATAGTTTCGAGAAAATCTGCTGTTGACCAAAAATAAGGGATAGAAAAGTATTATTCGGAAGAAACAGAACGGGTTTGTTAGAATATGAACAGGAAAATCTTTAATCACTTCCCTCTGTGCGCTTAGATCTTTTAAACTACGTAACGGATTTCAAAGCGTTTTTATCAAAGGACAAAATTAATTTAAAAGAAAGGTTGAAAACTTTTTTATAATGCATCTTAATACTCAATACTCAATACTTTATTGCACCCTTGCGAAATCGGGGCGTGTTAGCTAAAATAACCGATCTTTGATAAGTCACGTAATAACAAGACATTGACAAAAGACTAACACGATGACCTCTTTTCACTCCAGCTACTGCAATTTCCAGAACACAATGCACGAGTAACTCCGATCCGTCCCGAAAAGCAGTTGCATTCTTCATCCAGATTTGCAGAATAACCATCGAGATAGGTGTCGCATTTGGAATAGAGCACATATTGCAATGACACGTGAATTTTTATAAATGTCCCCTACAGCTGCGACAAACAGCCTCCGTTGAATAATAGAACGTTTCTCCTGATATAAGCTGAGTCATATACTGGGATATGACATGTATAATGTTTGTTTGAGTAATTGTATATGAGTGTATTGTTCCTGTTCCCTATGGCTTGTGACGAAGGGTATGTTATTTTTCACCTGAACGTGTTGTAATATTTAGGGATAATGCCAAGGGAAAAGGCACCAGTACTTTTTCAAAATAGTGCTTCCTATCCATCGTAAATGCTAAATGGCTCAACTAGGTCCACAGCTATTTTAGTTACTCAGTCCAGGGGACGACGAGAAATGAGTAGCTTGCATCCGATCAAGAAACAGGATCACCACAAAAAACAATCAGCAAACTGATGACGGGGTCGAAAAAGTCAAACGCCTTGTGGAATTGCGGAACAGTCGTAATGCCTTTGTCAAACAGACCGGCGAAAGCGAAGCGTTTCCGAAGCGAGACGTCAGGCCTATAGTTCTGTCACGCTATCGGATCGCTTTCGCGTTTCTATGTGAATGGATTCAAACAATTCCATACATTATAAATAAAAACGTCACGCTTCACATTCGCCACGCCAGTCAGTTTGACAAAGGCTTAAAAGTTTGACATCGGCCGTTGAGCAACTGACACAACAGGTTGTTTTTTTAACTCTTTTCATCCGAGAGTGGCCACATTCTTACACGAAAAAAAAAAACTCCAAGCAGAGCGATAGGACTCATTTGTTGATTTTTCAACCATAATAAAATAAATAGTACCCCACTGCCAAAACCGTGATGTTACGTTAGTCGTTTATTAACAAAGTTCTTTTTGGGGCTGACACGATAAAGTAAAGCTGCATGACCCCCGATGCAGTAGTTTATATAAAGGGTCATGTCCAGCGCCATTTACGAGCTGACACGGGCAGTTTCCATGTAAATCGAGATTGTAACAGAACCGCAGCGCATGCAGATGCACCAGCTGCGTATCATCTTGTGACAGTCATAAAAGCTGGGAACAAGAAATAACTGCTGATTCTAAACTTGGTTTATTGGACTAGAGTTAAGAGCAAACCCACCACCAACAAAAAATCTGTTTAAAGTTTTACAATTAAGCCTTTGTCAAACAGACAGGCGTGGCGAATGCGAAGCGTAACGTTTTTACTTGTAATAAATAAATAAATATTCCACAACTATCACACAACGCCATCTAGTCCCAAGCTAAGCAGAGCTTGTGTTATGGGTACTAGACAACTGATAAAAATACTTATATATTTCTAAATACATAAATATTATAGATAAATTACACCCAGACACAGAAATAATGATTGTTGTTCATCACACAAACATTTGTCCTGGGTGGGAATCGAACCCACGACCTCCGGCATAGCAGTCAGGGTCACTAACCAATAGACCAACATTTCATTTATGTATTCATACATTTTATCAATAAAAATAAAACGCTAGCAATTCAATACCTACAGTTTTAGTTCTGCAAACTAACTTTATAGTTATAATAGAGTTGGCAGCCAAAAACCACATGCAAGCTACAATTTTCCACACATACATACATCACGACCTTTACCAACGCAGATAACACACGTAAAAAGGGGTTACTGGATCTGTCCGAAAAAAATCGTTAGAGATAACGTGACCGCCGTTTTTAATGTCGTGCCGGACATAGACATCCGGCATGTTGTGCCGGTATTAACGCCTCGATGGACCCGGGTCCGACCCGGCTCTGACTCTGTTCCGGCCGTTGCCTGGTTAAAGTTTTATGTGCTCGCTTTGTTTCGGGTTTTTTTTTTCATTTTGTTTCGCGCCGAAAGTACTTTTTTATTATCGAATGGTTGAATTGTGTGATCGGGTGTTCTGGCTTTTGGAACAAGACTTGGGTTTTTTGGACGATAACCAACTTACTTCTAAAAAGTAACCAATTGTAAAGTTGATTTATCTCCGTGAAATTACATTTTTTAACACACGCAAAGGAATACGAAATAAAGGCAGACAGAAACCGCAAAATAAATAATAAATAAATATTCCACAACTATCACACAACGCCATCTAGTCCCAAGCTAAGCAGAGCTTGTGTTATGGGTACTAGACAACTGATAAACATACTTATATATTTCTAAATACATACATATTATAGATAAATAACACCCAGACACAGAACAAATAATCGTGCTCATCACACAAATATTTGTCCTGGGTGGGAATCGAACCCACGACCTCCGGCATAGCAGTCAGGGTCACTAACCACTAGACCAACAGGCCTGTCAAAATACCTTCACCTCCTTCCACGATTTTTCCCCTTTCTCATCGAACACTTTTATGCCTTTGTCAAACAGACAGGTGAGTCCGAAGCGATAACGAACCGATACGAGACGTCAGTCCGATAGTTTTGTCACGCTATCGGATCGCTTTCGCTTTTCTATGTGACTGGATTCAAACAATTCCACACATTACAAATAAAAACACCTCACTTCGCATTCGTCACGCCTGTCTGTTTGACAAAGGTTTTATACACCTGGTTATTAAAGCACGCGGGTTATGAATACTACGCACCTCGAAGGTACAATGCTTCTAAAAATCACAAAACGGTCACTATTCTCGATCGGTATAATTTTACAGGCGTTATGACATGACAAGCCCCCACTCCATTCCAGAATTTCGAAGCGTCTTATCTTTGTCAATATTCACAGATTTAAAAAAAAAAAAAACACTAATTACGTGTTTATGTTTTTTAATACTCGTATCTGATAGACTAAACAGATTTTCAATTTATTTATGCAATAAACTACCCTACTGTCATAACCCAAGAACGATGTACTCTTTAATGACAATTTGGAAAGAAAAAAACATACCTCTTGCCTTTTCATCCGAAAACTTCCATAACAATACTCAACAGCTTACGCTACCGTTATAAATAAAGGACACAGCCTAAAACGGTAACCAATATTTATTCAACTGCGAAGAAAAGGGTTATGTTTTTTATCGACAAAAACAGAACGTACGACAACGCACATGGCATTCCGGTCAACTGGTCGCTTGCCGTTGACAAAATAAGTCAAATGGAACCTCCAATAGGGGAACAGTCAGTGACCCACTTTGGGTTACCTACCGACGAACAGGATGTTTACGTACACAAGAACTTATAGATATCTGCACTAACTTATAATTTACTGTTGGAACCATCTGCCAACTATAACTGGCGGTAGCTTTTTTTTTAATCTGGTAAACTTATCAAATGAGTCCTGAGTCCAGAAGGACTATCAGACTCGTACTGACTAAAACCCACGGTGTACTTCAATTACCCTTTACGTACCGGGGTCACGGTAAATCATAAGTCCCGCGACCCCGACAGGCTTTGGCCCTCTATGTACCCGAGGGAGGGGGGGGGCGTCTTTTTTGCTGACACTGTTTGAGGCGCGCGTGGAACACAACGCGCCGTCGACCCGAGCACGGTCCATGGTCGGACAGCGAGTTGCTCACTACTCGCTGCCCGCAAGCCCACGCACTAGCGGTAGCTACTACTTTTCTTGATAAAAGGGTCCAGGCAGTGTAAGGCCATTGGAATGCAAAAGACAACTGAAAAAACAGGGTGGTTTCTTCAGTTGTGACCTGCCGGGGGTCGCGAGACTATCGAGCCATCGTGACCCCGGAACATAAAGGGTTATTGAAGGACACCGTGGATTTTAGTCAGTACAAGTCCGACAGTCCCTCCTGCTGCCCTGGGTGGGACCACTTATTTGATGATTTTACGAGTACCAGGATAAAATAAAAAAGGGTGGTTTCTAATCAAGTCTGACATTTCCATCCACTCCAACAGAGCAGAAGCACTCATTATTTGATGATTTTCCAAATAAAAAAAGCCTTGATTTATGTTCATGGTGGCAATGACGCTTGCCATATTTCTGCCTAACCCTTGGGGGGCGCGATGTTCCAATCATAATATTTGTCAAAAAATCCACTTCAGACAAATTACTAACACGCGTCAGTTTGACAGCTCACATGATAACGTGAAACTCGTATGAAAAATACACATCGGTGAACAATAAAGTATACACACATTTATATTTGGTACCATTAGGGGTGCTAATCACCAAACGTGGCCCAACACGTCACACAGTGATAAATTACACAAAATGTAACTGGTGTTTATCGATTATCGATTACAAAATGACACGTTTATTGCGACTGCCGTGTTGTCAATGTGTTTAAATATTTAAAAATGAAAAGCTGGGTTATTAGTTTTTGGGTCATTAATCTCCATTTTTCTTTTGAAGGCTACTTTGCTTGTGATGGCAAGTTGTTAAATAAATTAATCGTTTTGTGTGTTCGGAGTGTCGTTTTAAATGGTAAAGCCATTTTTATTGTGTAATAATAATGTATGAAAGTGAATTAAGGAATTAAGAGACTTGACACGTCATATATGGAAAGTTTCAACAAAATGGTTTTTGATGTTTTACAATTAGTATTTAATTTTAAAAACAATCTGTCGAAAATGTACAAATTATAGAAATTGGTAAAACAGTCAATGTTACCACAGTTAAACTGCAGACGTTGTGTCTGTAAAACCTCCAAACATTAGTCTCTAGCGGAAATCGAACCCGAGACCGCACACCGCAAGCGGACGCGTCGGCACTGTATCATTTAGGTTGCGTTCACACTAAACGTGTGAATATCGAATTTTAGTAAGAAAATGAATGAATGTGATTAAACATTTAAGATTTTAAAATCGTAAGTCAGGGCTTTTGACACTGCTCGTGGATTAAAAAATTAATTCAAATTGTTGTTAAAAACTTTTAAGTTGAACGTCTAAATAAGAAGTCTGGAAGCAAAAAATTGAAGACAATGTAACATCTACCAAAACTGGAGTGATGTCAAAGAAAAGTAAAGTTCTGTGTATCGCGCACTAAACATTCTCTACGAGGTTAAAACATCCAGATAATTCTAACAATGACTGTGGGGCAGAAAGCCTACCAGACACAACACCCTTCTGCTTAAGGATACCATCCTTCACAAATGGTATATAGGAAGTGTACACCCTGTTCTACATACATCCAAACGTTCGATGTCAAAACAGCCTTACTTCAAGATACGGTTCAGATATTCTATCGCTTCAAATAGTGACAAATTGTTTAACACACGTGACATGTCTCACAAGTAAGTGACATTGTGTGTCTCAGTTACTGTGTACTGCGTGGGATTATAAACATCCGTTTTATTATATAAGACACCTTGTTTTATATTCCACGGTAATAAAGGTTATTATGGCATTACAGCCGCCTACTAGGTCTTAATAAAATAAGTGTTAGGTAGTTCTAAAGAAATTATGAGTTGCCTCTAACGGTGAAGTAGGTATTTTATTATATTGTTAACGTGCTAATATTTTATTGAAAGGGGAGGATTGGTGATTAAATCGTCAAATTAATGTGTCTTTCCGCCGTGGGTACAGGGAAAAGGACTATCAGACTCATACTCCACCCCGTTTCTTCAGTTCTTCCTTTGTGTTCTGGGATCCTGGTTATCATTACAGACCATCCGGCTACCTTTTCAGTTGAATGATGGACCCCCCATCATCATTTTCATCATTCATCTACCCAAGTTTTTCCCAAATATGTTGGGATGTCCCAGCCGCAGTGGTAGACGCCCACGGCGACGGACGTAACCAGACGATCTCCTGCCACCGTAGGCGCGGGCAGCGAGTAATGGGCAACTCGCTGTCTGACCATGGAACATGCCCGTGTCGACGGCGCGTTGTGTTCCACGCGCGCCTCAAAGAGTGTCAGCAGAGTGACGGGGCTCCCATCTAGAGGGCAAAACCCTGCCGGGGTCGCGGGACTGTACGAATTATCGTGACCCCGGAACGGAAAGGGCTATTGAAGGACACCGTGGATTTTAGTCAGTACGAGTCTGACAGTCCCTCCCGCTCTGCCCTGGGTGGGAGGACTCATTTGATGATTTTACCACGTCAAAAAATAAAATATGTTGGGATCAGCTTGCAGCCTAAATGCCCGCGTAGAATTACCAATTTTGTCAAATAACCATGCTTAAAATGGTAAAAATTTTGTTACGTTCTGTCATTTTGTCTTTTCTTCCGTCGACAAGTGTTTCTATGGCGCCTAGCTACGCGTGCTGAATGTAGGTAGCTAGAATATCTGGGCATGCGGGCGGCGAGTAATGGGCGACTCGCTGTCCGACCATGGACCATGCCCGGGTCGACGGCGCATTGTGTTCCACGCGCGCCTCAAGTAATGTCAGCAAAATGACGGGGTCCCCAGTAGAGGGCCAAAGCCTGCCGGAGCCGCGGGACTCACGAATTACCGGGACCCCGGTACGTAAAGGGCTATTGAAGGACACCCTGGATTTTAGTCAGTACGAGTCTGACAGTCCCTCCCGCTCTGCCCTGGGTGGGGAGGACTCATTTGATGACTTTACCACTATAGAAAAAAAGGGCTGTTGTGTATTGCGATGTGAATCCCTTGGTAAGACTAATTGTCAGACTTTCAAGTCATTGACTACCTAATACTGTTCTGAGATATGTAATATTAATTAAAAATACATTTAAATTATAATATTACAAAAAAATAATAGTCTTATCAACAAGAATTATGTTTCACGAAAGGATATTTCGGTAGATAAATGTTTAACTACTTTAATAATAATTAAAGAACAAACCTTTGAGTAATTAAAGCAATTTCATGTTATTCCCAACGGAAAACTCGTATACATAATTTGTGATATTCATTTTTAATAAATGTCATTCGAACATTCAAGTTCTGACTGAAACTTTATTTTATCAATTAAAAGTTATTTTGGAAAGGTCGCTGTATTTAATTTTGAACTTTCCTGTTATTGATATAATTGTTTATTTTCTGTGATGAATTTGAAATTTTACTAATTTGCCGCAATTTTTTTGGGATACGGGCCAAAATGGGGTTTCGGGAGATTTGTGAAATGGCTTCCTTTTCTGTTTTCTTTTCTTTTTAGATACTTTATCAAGTAAGAAACTAACTTAGCCTTCTACGCTATGGAACAAAGAGAATTAATTTATGCGCATAAAATGGAAGCCAAAATAATGAATAACCTAGAAATAGAAGTGTTCACCTAGATACTTTATTTAAATCCACTAATAAAAAAATACATTCAAACTAGGATCAGCACTTCTTGAACATCGATATAACAAGAGACTTATAAGCTAATACTTCGAATCCAACAGTATCTAATTCGGGTATTGCTTACGGCCTTATTACAAAAACTAAATAAACCTCGGTTTAACCCTGGTCTATCAAGTCCAGGCTTATCTGCAGAGCCATGGTTTAAATTTGTCCGTATTACAAAACTAAGATAAAACGTCGACTTTAGTACCGCCATTTGAACGATTGTCTATACAATTAAATCCACATTGAGTAATAACAATTAAATATACCTTGTTTCAATCCATTTTGGGTGAAAATAACACAAATACTACAACACAATGAAAAATTTGCTATGAGAAACTTTGACATACCTTTGACAGCTACTACTGTTAGACCATGGTTTATCGCAAAACCACGATTTGTAATAATCTTTGTTTAAACCGTAGTTTTACAAGATTAAACCTGGGTTTTTAGTTAAACCCCTTTTTGTAATAAGGCGGTTTGAGTTTAATATTCCGACACAAAAAAACATTAACAATAGACAAAGACTGTCACCTTACAATTTTTGTTTCCAACTTTCGTTCCATTAGCTCACTGTGTAAAACTTTTATTAAGAAAGAAGAAATGTCGAAATCCGAAACTAGTTGATTACATAATATAAATGTAAGCAAATTTTTACTTTTAGATATGAAAAGCCGTCATTGTCACATTCCCGGATTACGAACTAAATCCACACACAAAATCCCTTCACAAATATACATTGTGATGTACAAATAATCCCAAAATAATTGAGTATCAAAAGCTATTAGAGTTTAAACAGAGTGGCTCCCAGTTATTGATGTTTGTTTTCCATTGTTCCCTCTGTTATCATTCGTTGGAGTTGTTTTTTTGCACCGCAGTGTAAGCGGGGTGACGTGAACGGATGACGTCACTGGGCGTAATGATTTGTAACTCCTGTTCGTTACAATTTGTTTAACCTTTTATGACATTGCTATGCAAACGTAGTACTTTACTTTTTTGTTGTGGTGTGGACATGAAAAATTACTTTTGTGACATTTTTATAGACCCATTTTCAGTCCCACGGGGTAAATAGTATTCATATTTGCGGCTTAAATTAAACGTGCCTACCATGATTGCTATAGGGGTCGGTTCTGATTTATTAAACAGGAAATCCTAATTCAAGGCTTCTATTTAAAACCCAAATACCAACACTCAATTACTCACTGTCCTAATTGGGCTCACGTCAATCCATTCGAAGTTCATCAAATAAAAACTCTTTTGTACTCTGTATCGTAGCCAATATCGTAGTATACCAATTGACCTATAAATCCACAATACAGGCTATAGTACAGACGAAATGAAACAATTGAGATACAATTCCGGAACGAAGACTCCCGAATATTCCCGAAAATTGGAATTCAGAACCGTTGGATTCTCGTGGTCAACCGACTCGAACGCTTAGCTCAGTTCAAGAGGCACGATATTAATAATGTATCAAGGTTTCCTACTATGAATGTTGCCTCCTCCCAAGAGACAGTACTCCAGCTGTGAGAAACAGATGCTCAGGGAATGCTCGAAGCTCGTAACGTGCTAGTTTCCAAGATTGCAGGTGTATAAGTTCGTTATTCTCATGTATAGACTGTTAAGTACCAAGTCTTATCTTTATAGCTCAACGAAACTTCGCGTTAAATATTGATGTTAGGTTCAGTGATAGTGTTTATGAGTGAGTAGCTGATGTATAACATTTATTATATGATTTATATATTTACAATGAAAAATACCATAATTATTTTTATCTAATGCTATACCTTTCGTATTTTATTTAATAGTAGGAGTGTATAAAAAAAAACGAAGGGTTGCACTCTGGGAGTGCTGGCGGAAGTGAAAACTTGAATAGTAATAAACACACACGAACATTCGCGCAAGCGCCCTGCGCCGTCTTACGAATTTTCGATCAGGTCACGTGTCCTGACGCGAGTTTAACATTTTTTACCCATTCCAAAAAAAGTGCACAACGCCGCTAAAGAAGTTTTCACTTCTAAAATCATCTCGGTCCAAGTGGTGGTTTATTGATCATTAAGAATAATTGTATTACAAATCTACTTAGATGAGGCTTCTATCCCAACAGTGGGAATATGGTTGACTAGTTGAAATGTAAAGATAAGCCTATTTCGAGGAATAGAATTTACCTTAATCCAGACAATACGCCAGGTTAAGTAAACAAAGTGATTATATTATATCCAAGTAAGCAGATCCTTGTCATATACAAAGTGCCATTAGAAGCGACGGAGAACGAAGATGTTATATAATTTGTCGCTGAATTCTTTATTTTGTTGACGTCGATTAGATATTAGGGATCTAAGGATTCCGGGTACATTGTGATTAATGGAATTTTAGGCACTTGTCAAATGATATCCTGGATATTATGTTGTTAAATTCTTACATAACTTATTTAAATGAAAGAGTAGGTGATATTTATTACAGGTTATTAAGGCATAGTTTAGTCACAAAACTCTGCATTTTCTGAATTTGTTCTTATGTGTTTAGTAAGTGTAATGAAGTTTTCGTATTAAATGTGTGCATTTCGTATGAAATACTTGCAGCATGTGTCAAATAGTTATATTTTCTTTACCTATTTTAATTTCTGTTATTGATCCAACTGGGGACCTCAGCTGATTTTTTTTTTCAAATGAGTCCTCCCACCCAGTTGTGGACTGTTAGGCTCGAACTGACTCAAGTCCACGGTTTCCCTCAATAGCCCTTTACGTTCCAGGGTCACAATAATTCGATAAGTCCCGTGACCCCGGCAGGCTTTGGCCCTCTAGAGGGGGCCCCGTCATACCTCAGTTGACTTCATTAGAAAATGTACAACTCGCAGAAAAAAGGAATTACACACGGTGGAATTGAAAAAAATGCACCAATGTTTTTGAGGACACCTCTTCTCCGGAATTAATCAAATTGAAGAGGTCGTTTTTAATTAAAAGTTCAAACGAAAATGTACCCTAAAATATTCCATCGCGTTAGAAATGAAAAAGTTTTTGGCGTGTTACATGTTACAGTGGTGACTGAAAATATTTTGTAGAAGTACATTTTGGACTCTGTTTACAGGAGATTAAAATTAGTGAAGTAAACGGTTACTACGGAAAGGTTAATTAACATTGATCCAGTACCTGGATCCGGTCGCGGGACTGTACGAATTACCGTGACCCCGGAACGTAAAGGGCTATTGAAGGACACCGTGGATTCTGACGTGAGTCTGACAGTCCCTCCCGCTTTGCCCTGGGTGTAAAAGTACCTGGATCCAGCGTCACTAGTTAGATAAAAAGGGTCGTTCGATTCCGATCCAGCGCTATATTCTGGATTCTGGACGCCTGGATCTGGACTGGATTAAAACATGTTTACATGAATCCAGTGCCAAACCAGCGCAGAAAACCAATGACACTGGATCAAGCTACTGGATAAATGTAAGTCAGCATCCAAATCATTGGTCCTAGCTTTTATTTGTAGATCTTAGCAAGTCGTTTCAGGTACTCAGATGCTCAAAAGCGTAATAATTAGTCTTACCAAGGGGAACACTTTCCTTCACTTCTTCGTCGGTTCACTCTTGACAGAGAGGTCGTGGTCAGCATGTTGCAGCGAGACATCGTGCTGCCATAATTCTTATCACAATGCGACGCCATCCAAGGGGTATATGCAGTAGCAAGGATGTGGAAGTTCAGATTGGCAGCCACTCCATGTAAAAAAGTAGTAGTAAGCAGCATTCTATTCTAGACGGGAACACAATTCTATAATAGTTGGGAAAAGTGTAATTTATCTATAATATGTATGTATTTAGAAATATATGAGTATGTTTATCAGTTGTCTAGTACCCATAACACAAGCTCTGCTTAGCTTGGGACTAGATGGCGTTGTGTGATACTTGTGGAATATTTATTTATATTTATTTATTTATTTAAAAGCCTAGGCAGATAATGATGAAGATGGATAAGAACAAGGATCTGTCAAAATAACAATAAACTATGAAATAGTTTCATAGAATTGATATTCTTGTCTAATAGTTACTACAAAACCAGAATACTGAGGCCCTAGAATGAATTCTGCGTATTTAGCCATACTGCGTACTTGAAGTATTACGACGTAGGTAAATTGTATGAAAAATGAAAAAGCAGCTCCAGTGTACGGACCACTGGTCGCGGGACTTACGAATTACCGTGACCCTATTGAAGGACACCGTGGATTTTAGTCAGTCAACTCTGACAGTCCCTCCCGCCCTGCCCTGGGTGAGAGGACTCATTTGTAAAAAAAAAGTGTACGGATGAGTAACAATTTTTTTTGAATCAAACTAACGTCAAACTCCCCATAAAAAAAACGTGATATCTTGTGAAAACTCAAGGGTCTTATTTTATTGAAACTTTACTACGTTAGGTCAGCTCAATATGACGTATTGTTGGATGTATAATATTAATATGACTGTGCATAAACATAAGTGAATAAATTGTTTAAACACGCTTTTACTCAAATCAATCTGTCAAACATTCTTCTTAATAATTCCACTTAATTTTAGGTTCACCAAATTCTAATAAAAAAATTATTAGTGAAATGAAAGTCAAATTTTTTGTAGTAGGGATTACCGTGACCCCGGTACGTAAAGGGCTAGTGAAGGACACCGTGGATTTTAGTCAGTACAAGTCTGACAGCCCCTCCCGCCCTGCCCTGGGTGGGAGGACTCATTTGATGATTTTACCACGATAAAAAAAAAAAAAAAAAAAAAAAGCATTCAATTACTAGATTATTTAATCAGTCCGTTACAAAATGAATTCTTTTCATTACGTTATTTATTTACAAGTCAGCCTCTTGCTTTCACAGCCTTTGGTATTATGTGTGAAATATGGTGGCCATGGTTCAGAAGTCAGAGAGACTTTATAGGATTAGTGAGCTTCTTCGTTCCTGTTAAGACGGATGAAAAACGATTTCATGTGGTGGAGATGACGAATGTAATTATTATACATATTTAAAGTTGTTTAAAAATGGCGCTTGGTGACAAACGATGAAGAGATATAAAACACACGTGATTAAAAAAAAGTGATGGAAATAATGTGTAATGGTAATGGTATTGGAATTGGAGAATTGAGTACACTGAAGAAAAAAGTAAAAAAAGAAGAAAATGTGTTAGGCTGACCCCAGGCAGAATGGCATAAGGACAGGAACATGAAGAAGGTTCTTAGTGGCGTTTTGATTCCAAAAGGAAACAAAAAGCTGAAACATGCTTGGCATATAATTCAGCGTCCTTAATGCCTTTGTCAAACAGACAGGCGAGTCCGAAGCGATAACGAACCAATGCGAGACGTCAGTACAATAGTTCTGTCACGCTATCGGATCGCTTTCGCTTTTCTATGTGACGCCTGTTTGACAAAAGCTTAAATGTGTCATAATACAATTTCTATTTCTATACCTGGCCTGATATGTAGAATAAAAGAATTATAAAAATATTATTTATTAATTATAATTGTTTTATTGAGTAGGATTTTGTGAAAAAAAAGTAGAGTTGAAGAGAAACATGATGTAAGTAATAGAAAATACGAATTTAGAAATACGTCAACTTCAAAACGTTAAGGAATTACAGTTACGCTCTTTGTCGTAAAGCTCTGTCTATAATTGTATTTAGTTTACACACTATGACTACTAAAGCCTTACATTATTAGCGAACAAGGCGCCCTTTAAATTGGCTATTTATTTCCCTACGTTGACAGAAAACCAAAATTTCCGACGAATATTTACTCTATTGTGAACACAGGCCTTGTACAACTAATCCAGATTTAGATGGGTAGTGTTTTATGTTCACGTTTATTTTTCCTTTTTAGGTAGTCATAAAGAAGAGAGAATTCAATTTACGAGAAGTTGATTGCTGTATAAAAGCTGAATAAAGCCTACTATTCTGAATTCATCTCAGAAAAACGTAAATTAACGTTTCTTTTATTTATTTATGTACACTTTTTTTGCGCCGTTTATCACCGTACATAAAACAAACTCTCTTGGAAGCTTGGATCATAATGGGCTAGATTAAAATTGTAATGTGTGATAGTCATAATAAAAAATATTAAATATATATAATATAAGTACTTGAAACTGAAGCTTCTTATTTACAAAGACTAGTGAAACAAACACCGTCCCCACATTGAACATAATATGCTTTGTTAACATATCGTATAACTTAATAAGTCGGCGCAGGTTTTGGTTTAAAATAAAACGTATAGGGCGGTTTCAAAAACATTAACATAGTACAAAAACTATTCATTTAAACAAACGTTTGGTAAGGGTGCTAATATGTCAAAACTAACATTATATTGAACACTTGCAAACCATTGTCCTACTCAGTCTCCGATAAATATACAATATGGTGAACCTACGCTAACGCTGAATTTGCTCCGCCTTTATGACGTATACGTAATTACTTAACACGTTGGAGCAGCTGTTGAGTAAGATAAAACAAGTCTAATAAAATAGAATGAAAACTGAATAAGGCAAAAAACAATACACTAAAATTAACTAATGTTAAGAGTGTTAACTTTTCAAACAAAAACCCACCCTTACATTTACACACCTCGAAAATATTAATCATAATCAGTCTCCGAAAAACATACAGCGTGGCGACTCTACACTAGCGCTGAATATGCTCCGCTTACATGACGTGTATGTAATTACTTAGCCAGTCGGAGCAAAGTCATGCCTTGTCATTTTAGCTCGCCCATGCCGGGGGAAAAGTGGAGTCGTTTGTGTTATGAGTGTTGAATACTGATACGCTAAAGTGGTTTTTGTGCTATTTAATTTTATGTCCTTAAAATGTGCTCGGATATTGTGGTCACAGTAATTGTGTTCGTGTAAAGTTTGTTTTTTTAATTGTGAGAGTTTTGTGGTGTATTGAATTAGTTACTTTGAAATTAATGTGTTTCTGTGTTCAATTTTTCAATTGCTATTTTTTTTTTGCTCACACAAAATCCGTTTGGCCGAAGAAGCTTCTTTTTTCATCGGAAAATCAAGCAACTTAACACTCAGGGGGTCTACTCTCTTAGTCCGTCAACGTAGATGCGGGCCCGTACGTAAGTAACTTGAAAGTTTTGAGAGAACTTATCTGTATCTATTCGTTTTGAAATCATAAGATCTAACAACACAAAAATAATCTTATGTTCGTAAGTGATAAAGAGTAAAAAACGCCCGAAACTTAGGCCAAAGCTACGAGTTTTCTTTAAAATCCCCTTTAAATTGTATAAACTGCAACCCGTTAAAACAATGAAAAGAAAACACAGAATCTCTAAAGGAAAAATCAACGTGTACTTACCTACCGCCGTCTTAATATTCATGTTATTCCACTCCATTATGAAAATTCACTGTATTTGAACACTCTATAGACTGCAGGATATTCAGCTTTGCTAGGGAAGTTAACTAGAACATTATTAATGCATTTCTAGTACATCTACACTGCAGAGATGTTTTAATGACCTATTTTTACTTCAGACTTGAGTACTTACTTAAAATCGGCTTTACGGTTTAACTAAGCTAGTAATATTAAGAATTAATCAATAAAGCGTGTATGGGAAAGAACTTAATGGTATTTTGTTTGTGTTGGTCCAATCAACATAGTCCGTTTAAAAAAAAACGTTGCGCCACACTTGGATTGTGTTTCTCCTTTTCGTGGGTGCGGTTACATACATCTACACTCATATACACAAAGAGATCCAGACCAGATCCGAAATATCTTCTTATACAAACATTTGCTTCGTGTATTAAGGAAACTTGCGACATGCAGTATTTAGATTATAACACACAATTAGTCACTCAAACATGAATACATTATTTAACTAAGAAAATATCGAAAGTGAATGAAGTGTTTTTAATTTTAAAAAAGAATAGTTACTTCCAGTGTACACGTGCCAGTTCATCTTAACTATGAAAATCTTTCAACAACACACAACAATTCCTAAAGAACATTACAAAACTATCTGTGTACCTAAACTTTAAGGTAATGTTTCTACACGTGTAAGCTAGCCGTAATTTTGCGAACATAAGAAAAATAGACTTTTGTCCGGAATGCGGGGGATCCTAATCCGAATCCGCCCGCAATTCCTATTCCTATTTAAATGCATGTATATAGAAAAAAGAACAAAAATTAAATAGATTTTGGATTTTTTATTTTCGTAACTATTTAATGAATTTTAGCTTTTTTACTTCAGTATAATCGTCATAGAGACGACGCAAGGTGCGAGAATAATTTTAGAATTTGCTTCGTTAATTCAAGTATACATTACACATCGTCAATAATATCTACGTTTAAAATTAAATCCCGAATTTCCATCAAATGTTCGATATTAAATCCGGAATTTCTAACGCTTAATATGGCAACCCTATACACGTGTCTGAACATAGCAACACACGTCCATGTTCTGGCATGTTTTCATTTTATCTTTGAAGGTTTACCTGAACATGCCGCGGTCATCCGATAGTAGAAAACGCTCAGCCTTATAGCCTTTGAGCAACCGGCTCAACTTAAACTTGAACTGCCCTGAGGCAAGCGAGCGTCTTTTATATAAGTTGACGTGTTGTGCTATAGTACTGTGGAGCGTTTCGTCTTACACGAGTTGACGTACTATTATTGCTTGCAAGGTTTTCTGTTTGTCAGTTTGTAGTTGAAGGAAATGACGTGGTAAGGTATTAAATTGTTTTTGTTTTAATAAATATATACTCTATCGTTACAAATTATTCGAAGACGAGAAATAACAACAACTGATATTAGCTTAGAACTTTATCAGTACAGCCGTCTGTAATACGTTGTCACAGCTTATAATACACCCCCGGCAACGTTATTTATAACGTAATCGGCCCATAATGTTCTCAATGCTGGGACACAGGTCTCATCTTTATTGCCTTTGTCAAACAGACTGGCGAAAGCGAAGCGTTTCCGAAGCAAAACCGAACCGAAGCGAGACGTCAGTACGATAGTTCTGTCACGCTATCGGATCGCTTTCGCTGTTCTATGTGACTGGATTCTAACAATTCCATACATTACAAATAAAAACGTCACGCTTCGCATTTGCGACGCCTGTCTGTTTGACAAAGGCTTATGAGAGTGAATGGACGGCAAAACACCACGCGGGCTAAATGCGTGTTAGAAGATGTCACATATCACATTTTTGTTCTAAGACAGAACATGACGTTTTTTTCACGATGTTTTCCTTCCCCGTTATTAGCCAATAGAAACTTTCAAAAAATAACTTTTTCTTTTATAACGTACACAGTTTGGTACTGGTATTTTATACACCTATTTTTTACACAACACACCTCGAAATTATGATTCAATAAAAACACTTTATAAATTACAAAGTTCCTGAAGCATTTAGCTGAAATAATTCAGGTCACGTTATGTAAGCTGCGCGGAAGCGAGAAAACTAAACGTCTTTTAAACAAGCTGTCGTCGTAAGAAACTATTGCACGAACGTTTTACTTTGTACCTACACGATTGGAATTTTTTTATTATGTAATAATGTGTATTTTACGAAGCTTCCTAAGATCAGGTTGAAAACACGTGTATCTAGATTTTAATGGTGACAATTTAAATGCTCATCAACAATTATTTTTGTATGCCAAAATGGATAAATGCTCACCAAATCTAAAACTCGCTTTAGCAAGATTTCAGGGACACCTAGAAGTTCGGTTTGGTTCCTTTAAACCCTGCAAACAAAAATAGAAGCCCCGCGAAGGGTAGCTTGGTTAGGTAGAATTTTCTTATCATAACAAAATTGATTAATTTCTACAATATTTTATGATACACAATTTGGTGAGCATTTATCCATTCTGGCAAGTATTCCGATGTTTTGGACCCTATAAAGTACCTATTTTTTAAAATAGGTACTTTATAGGGTTCCGTAGCCAAAACGGAACCCTTATAGGTTCGTCATGTCTGTCTGTCCATTCTGGCAGATTTTTCGATTTTTTGTTTTCAAAATGGGTTCTTTTCTGGTAGGCGTTTAATCACAAGTCAATTTTTCATTTACATAACATCCTATTTGGTAAAATTTAAAATGAGTCGGGAGAGGAAGGGTCCATAAGACTTCATTTTTTTTTTAAAAAAAAAAACGTTGCCCCCCACCCTAGGAATGTCTCCTGTGTCCTGGGTGCGTTTACAAAAATATATACTCACATACACAAATGCCCAACCCCGGAACAACTACTTGTAAATCATACAAATATTTGCTCCGTGCGAGATTCGGACCCGCGACACACAGCGCAGCAGTCCAATCGCTCAATTACTGCGCTAACCGTGCCGTCGTGCCGTGATTGACTAAAACATTCTGGTACAACAGTTACACTTTGCGTTCCAGGATCTTGGTCCCCTTTAAAGACAGACGTTGGACCCCGGAAGGCATCAGTACGTCTCAGACGCATTCAGGTAACAAGTGTTATGTATCACCAGTGGGTTGATAATATCCCGTGTATGATTTCCCCTTATTGTGCCATATCGTGCATACTTGCCTATGATACACACTTTTACATGTAACGTGACTCTTATGTAAGTAATGCGAAGAGAGCCCACTGCCATTAACCGTAAGGCTGTATACAGAAAGAAAGCTGGAAACTTATAAGCGGTTGACAGCGCTGGTACCCCGCGCAGGAAAATATATGAACGCGCGCCGATAAGCACCGAACGGTGCCGACAAGTACCGAAAAGCTTCTACACGCGCTGGTCAGCGCTGTGTGCTGCCATTTAAAATTAATAAACAACTTATTTGGTTTGCTTCAACCTGCTTCCTTTGTGTAGAACGGACCAGCGCTGTCAAGCGCCGGTAAGCGCTTGTAAGTTTCCAGCTTTCTTTCTGTATATAGCCTAACTTCAGATTAAGTAATTACTGAAAAATATCTGGGCAAAATACACGGTCATTCAATTTTGCTCTGTGAAGGATTCGAACCGAAAACCTTACGCTCAGTGCTATTGAGCTCAAGTTAACAGTTGTATCTTATAAATCCAACTTGATATTAAATTATCTTAGTCGAAGTAGATAATAACTTTAAGGTTCAAAGTTCATTCTGTAAAGATAACATCTCACTTATATGGAATAAAAGAAAAGAATAATGAACCTACGTACGTACTAATGTACATATTTTTACAAGAAAATCGTTTTTATGACATAACATTGTCGTAACTTCGCTTGAATCTTGAATATCTTCCAAGAATAAATTCTAAAAATGGTTCCACATTCTCTTATTCTACCGTATTTTTAAAGAATCTAAAAAAATGACTCCATATCTAAAATCCTCTTTAAGGATGTTCATGAATATTCTTTTCAATTTAATTCAGTTACAGGAAAGGTGAATGACCTTTTTCGGGCCCTAAAAACAGTAACATTCAATCCTACGCATTTTATTTGAATTAATTTGTGAAATGAACAGTCTCAGTCGGAATCGAATTTACATAATTTGTGACATTATGTGGTCATTTGAATTGTTCATGCATGTATTCGTTTACATTGGTTGATTTTAGGCAAAGTCACTATACATAAATATGTATTAGGTAATGCCTTTGTCAAAGAGACAGGCGAGTCCGAAGCGATAACGAACCGATACGAGACGTCAGACCTATAGTTCGGTCACGCTATCGGATCGCTTTCGCTTTTCTATGTGACTGGATTCAAACAATTCCATACATTACAAATAAAAACGTCACGCTTCGCATTCGCCACGCCTGTCTGTTTTATAAAGGCTTAACTGATGACTAAGCTCTAGAACTAATTCTAGTAATTCTCTCAGCTTAATTGCCATCTAGGTAATTTAGGACTCTAGATACTATTAAAACTCATATATTTTCAACCGAAATCATTTAAATCCAGGTCCAGTTCAAAACCAGCGTTGAGCACTAGTTGCTCTGCACTATGCAGAACTGGACCTATTTGAGGTAGCCGTGGAAAACACAATGTTATCTTTTTTGTTTCGTTGTTCTGGTTTGCAACTTATAATTCTTTTATTATCATGTTTTTTTTTTCTGTTGTGTGCTCGTCTGTCAATAATTGTTTTTTCTCTCTTTCAAATCTACTTGCCAGTAAATTCACGTTGCAAAAAAATGTGAGAGCTACATCAACATGTTTCTCTTAAGAGAATATTGCTGAAGTACCAGCAATTAATAGTATTTTTTTTAATCGTGATAAAATCATCAAATGAGTCCTCCCACCCAGGGCAGAGCGGGAGGGACTGTCAGAGTTGTACTGACTAAAATCCACGGTGTCCTTCAATAGCCCTTTACGTTCCGGGGTCACGGTAATTCAGCAATTAATAGTATAGTAGAATTATCAACTATAACGGTCTACCTTTGTCTGTGACCGAATACTTATGGAACAAGTTTTCCTCTCAAGCTATTTTAGGCACAAACTGGAAAGTTAGACAGCGCTCTTATAGTACAAACTTTGCGCAAATTGTGTTCTTAAAGCAAAAGTATCTATACCAGTTAGTTATACTCTTAATGGATAATTTAACATGTAACTTATTATGGTCCCATTGTTGGAGAGACAATTCAGTTCTATATTTAAAAATGTTGATGTCATAATCATCATCAACCTATAAATGTTCCCATTGCTGGGACACGGGCCTTCTCTCTGAGAAAGGGAGTGGGCCATGATCCACCACGCGGGCCAAGTGCAGGTTGGTGTATGTCACATGTCTACGAATTTTTGGTGCTAGGTAATATCGGTTTCCTCCCGATGTTTTCCTTCACAGTTTTGAGAGCGAGTGGTGGTGAAATACACAAAGAAATGCCGCGGTTAGGTTCGAACTCACGACCTACAACTCGTAAGTGGGGCCGATACCACTCGACTACCACTGCTCGCTACTCTTATGCCATGAAAATTATGGTTAACTATATATATTTTTACCATTTAATTTTCAATAATTGGCTATTGTTATTTTCTTGTTAATGTTATTTTTATCTTATTATTGTTTAGTGTTAAAACATACAATTATGATGCTATGTCAATTTCCTGTTATTACAAATTACTCACTTCTTTTTTTATCGTGGTAATATTATCAAACTAGCTTCCGCCCGCGACTCCGTCCGCGCGGATGTCGGTCTTCGCGTGGATGGTTTATTTCTCCATTCTGAGTAACTCTGACAATGACATCTTATAAATATACGGCTAAGCCTATAATAATTAAGGAGATACCTCTATTGAGCTACTGCTGTTGAGCTCGCGTTCTGTAGTAACTGAAAAATAAGTTTTTTTTTCTAGGTATTTTTCTAGGATAAAAAGTATCCTATTTTATCCCCAGGATAATAAGGTATAATTATACCAAGTTTTATCGAAATCGAACCGTTACTTTTCACGTGATGCCTGCGCATACAGACAGACAGACAGACAGACAGACAAAAATTTTTTTAATCACCTATTTGGGTTTGGTATCGATCGAGCAACACCCGCCGCTATTTATTTTTTCAATATTTTCAATGTACAGAATTGACCCTTCTACAGATTTATTATAAGTATAGATATAGATGAGTCCTCTGAACCCAGAAGGACTGTCAGACTAGTACTGACTAAAATCCTCGGTGTCCTTCAATAGCTCATTACGTTCCGGGGTCACGGTAATTCGTAACTCCCGCGTCTCCCGGCTTTGGCTCTCTAGCCCCGTCATTATGCTGACACTCTTGCAAGGCGCGCGTGGAACACAACGAGCCGTCGTCGACCCGTGGATGGTACCAATTACTCATTTGCAATATATTTTACTAGGTCCTTACAAAACATGAACACTACCTGGAAAGTCATCATTCCTGAATTCATGGTTTTATAATACGAACTCTCAAAATGACTTCAAAATTCAAAAAGTCCATAAAAAATATCTTTAAAAAAAATCGAACTACGAATCTAGAACACTCCTTAGGTCACGACTCTATTAAAAACTTTTAAATGAAGACATGAAAAATGAATTAGCTTTTCATTTCCTGTGGGATCCTTATCTACCTAATGTTGGCTATCTGATGTTAATAATTTAGGCACTGCGGGTAAAAGGGATTGGGGCTGGCCCCTAACTCTGATTTCTCGGTAAAGTTATTTTTAGGTGTCGTTTGTATATAATGTATTTGGGACCCGCCCTTACTCGTATGGTTTTCAATGATTTTAGTAACGTTGAGATTTCGCTGTTATAAATAATTATGTAGGCTCCCAAATTAAATACATTGTGCGCTTAAATCTTTACAGAGTAAATTCCATATAATGACAACCGTATAAAACTCGTTGCACTACGCAACGAGTCTAAAATAAAGAATATCACGGTATACAGTTAATGAAGAATGATAAACATTTGTGTAGGTAGCTTTAATTCGGGTGCTAACCACATAATGTAGATGGATTTCTTTGATAAACCACTTTTTGGACTTAATTAAACAGTAGGATTGCTATTAATCCTTTTATCACGTCAGGAAAGATTTTATGTCTGAATTACAGAAAAGACACCAAAATAATGCCCAGGCGGCTCCAGCTCAAATATAAATCTAGATCTGGATGAATTACTCACGCAAAAACGGTCAAACTGATAAATTTGGTACAAAGGTGTACCATATACCCACCTATGTAGGTTTTACACATACGATACATTTAATCTCGATATTACGTTCTCTCGGGATGATATTCCACTCCCACGCGTGCGAAACCGCTGACAAAACCTAACCTATAAATAGAAAACCTAAATATTTGACAGGTAGGTACTACACTTCAGGCCGTCATTATTACCTGATCCTATTTTAATAACAAAGGATTTTAAGTATGCCTTTCAGTGTAGGCTCCACTTCAAAACTCAGTCTTACATTGCGACTTAAAATCGATTTCCAACCCACTTCGTGCACTATAACGACCCATTTCTCTCCGCTGAATCTTAGGTTCCGAGTCTATCGACTGAACACTTCGTGTTAATGGCACAAATGTCATTTGCAGAATGCTTTGTCATATCTGCTCATAAATGGATGCTTTACTGAAGATTGGTTCCTTGAATGATTACGTAGATGATTGATTTATGGTTTTTATGATGATCCTGACTTGATTCTTGTTGTCAAGATCGCGGGGAATAGTTGGATAACAGAAGCACAGAACTGAGAGATATGAAAGGGGGAGGCCTATTTCCAGCAGTGGGTGATCCCGGTCTGATGATGATGATGATAATGATGATCCTAAGCGTATCCCATTTGACATTTACAGAAATACTTTTTCACATTATTTTGGTAATAAAACGCGTGATCGAAGGAGTTGCTAGCCATCTACTTAGATTATCGATCCCATGTGCCGCAGAGCGTCTTACAGTACGTTTGCCGATACGCGGTCTTCACTCTAGCACATATCTGATCCATCGACCATCCGCTAATCGGTATGTGGACATAGCAAGACCAATTCCTCTTCAGCATACAGATCTACGCGCAATTACGTTGTCTTTAGGGTTTTTAAACAATTGTACTAACATTATAATTGACAATTTAATACGTACTAAATTTCATCATCAGCCTAGTTTGTTCTAACTTTGCAAAAGGTTGGCCACCTGTTTAACAGCTTGCAGAGAAATATCAGATAATTGCAGACTGCCTATTTGATCTCCACAACCCTAACATTCATAGCATGATCATTACGAAGAATAGAAAATGTTATTCCGGTATCATTCCATTTGTTTTTTGCCCAATTATTGCACAATCCGTAGACGACTAAAGAAAACAATAATTTCTTTTCCCTACATTTCAAACAAAGTCATGCTTAGAATAAAATAAATCTTTCTACATTCTGTCACTTCTTCCGTAGACAAAACCTGTTTCTACTTTGTCATAACATGCGTTCAAATGATTTACAAGAAAAAACCGCTAACATCTATATCTATTTCCTTTTTAAACTTACTCTGCTTAATAGTCTCTCTTGACAACATTTTCGTGTTCGGTTGCCATTTAGTTCAGCAGAAAAGTAGTCTCCACAAGAGAACTATTTAACCCGGTCAATACTTATCAAAGTGTAAGAGAGTGACCTCGTTTGTATCAAATGTCAGACAAGATACGTCGCGCTTTCAAGAAAATTGGCTAGGCAGTAGACGTTCGCTATTTTTATACGACTACCCGCGTGTAATGTGAAATGATGTATCCTTTGTTGATGTGACGAGATACAATATGTATGAAGTGAGGTGATGTAACTTTTTTTTGTAGACGTTGACATTTGACACGGCTTGGTTTGAAGGTCAGGTGTGTTTCTAAGTGGTTCCGTAATTTGGTCCTACTTTGCTCCTTACGGGTTATTATGCTCCTGTTCTGTAAAATGTTTTCGAATATTCTATGTTGAATGTTTTATTGTGAACGCATCCGAAACATTTCACCAAATTTCACACCCAAAGGCATCAGAAACATCAATATTAACAGAACATATTATAACTGGAGCAGCTTGAATTAAAAAGGCATTAATCTGCTCCAACTGTTTTAAAAATGAAGATAAACGATTACTCGGAGCAATGATACCCGGCAACATGGGTAATTGTACTCATTATTATTTGTCAAAAATAAATTAATAATATCCTTCATAATATCCATTTACCTGTCAAATTAAAATGTCAATCCTCACTAAATCTTCCCTTTGTCTTCGTTTACTAATTGTAATAGTTTATAAAGCAACTTAATGTATATTTACTTTTATTAAACACGTACAGTATAAATACTTTCCCTTTGACCTTTATTATCAATTTCTATACATTCAATGATAATTTGGAAGACGTAAACAAAAACACAATTAATCAAAGTTATTCCTATCTTCGGGAGACGTAATCAGTACAGTTTGAGACATGACATAACTCTTGATATGTCTTGTCACGGATGTGAGACCCACACAAATAAAAATATATTGCCCGTTACATAATAAAAGTATAATTATAATTTAGTTGTGATGATTTTTATTAACAACTGATAATGATTTGATTATCTTGTCGGTATTTTTTTTTTTTTGTGAAGAATGTGACCTTCGACTCTGTATATCTTTGTAAATATTATTATAAAAAAGT
The DNA here is from genome assembly GCA_943136025.2 of Agrotis puta. Taxonomy (NCBI): domain Eukaryota; kingdom Metazoa; phylum Arthropoda; class Insecta; order Lepidoptera; family Noctuidae; genus Agrotis; species Agrotis puta. Next base: position 2,824,790 of record OW964176.2, on the reverse strand, counting down.
TAATTGCTTGAAAAAAAATTAACCCGTACTTGGATTATCAAAATATACTCGACCCAATTCACCCAAAAATATATGGCAAAGTATTATTATGCCGTTAATGAAAAGTTAGATAAAAAAAGAAAAGAGTTATGCCAAATTAGGTATATTAGAACAAAATAAAACACTTCATTTTATAATCTGATAACGACACGGAAAAAATAACAGTATTTCAGACATCAGAGCTCTACCCCAGTTTGTAGGCGATACTCAGAAATAACTTAAATGTATCAATTCACATCTATATCCGCAATCGATCAATAGAAATTACCAATAAATTTTAAAATTAAGTAAGATTAAAATGACAGAAAAAAAAAACATGTGGTAATCAGGGACGGCCGCGGTAAAGCTATTGCATATGATTTTTCAACTTATGCAATTATAATTATTTAGTTATTGTACTTATGAAAAAAAAAATTGTTGACCCCGAATATTTAACGAGAATATCATCCCATCGTTGCACTATGGGAAGTTACGCTACTAATTACGATATGGTCAGCCACGCCAATCAAGTGAAACGTCAAGAAAAAAATTCATTCATTCAAATTTTATTCATTCACGTTGACTTGACAGATGTGACAGTGTTAGGTTTATTTTCGTTACAGAATTTCTTGATTTAAGTCGCCGCGCTCAAAGCCCGCGATAAAAGCTTTAAAGCTTAAAAAACACAAAATGATGTAGGCGAACAATCTTCCCTTACCACCACACTCATTTATTGCATGTGTAGAGAAAACAATTTACATTTTCACTAATCCATGTGCCGTATTTTGAACATTTTTACAGACGTCATATAAAAGATTTGATGCTACCTCTAAAACCAAGTAATAAACATTCTATAAAAAGTCACCTCTGACATGTCAAGACAGCTATAAAGAGGATCATAAACTGTGATATTACTGTTGCTATTATATTAGTATGGAAGTAAACGGTGTCCATAAAGCGTATTTGGTAGAACTAACGAGATGGCATATAGCGAAATCTGAGATTTATAAGCTTTATGAACTTCTGTTTAGAAAGAAAATGAAGAACATAAAGTAGTAGAAAAAGGTTGACATTTGCGTTCCAGGGTCACAGTACCGTGTTTAGTAAGTCTCGCGGAGACACCGTTATGGTCAGCCTAGTGTTTCAAGTCAACTTTGTTATTGTCGGCTTCAAGTGAATATCAAGATTTTAAAATATGACCTACTCAACCCTGTCCTTGGTTAATACAATGTAACACTCTTTGGAAACACTGCATTTAATACTCCATATTCAATGAGAACCGTATAAAGTTTCATGTACAATTGAGAGTGGATAAATAATCTAGATGTTAACCTTTTATTTCATGTAAAACTGTTTTTATCATTATTCTAACATTTAGGTTCGCTTCCTAAGTTTTTCTTTACTCCATTCGCTCTTATATAAATGTGGGTAGGTACTCGTACTTGAAAAACGGGAACACATAATATTAACAAAATAAGAGACAAACGGAATGGCGCGGACCGCCCCACGTTTTGAGATCACGTAAAATTACACGCCTTGCAGCTTTTAAGTTTGGTGCAAGTCTTGAGAATATGACTTGAAATATGATTTAACTGTTTAACAACTCAATGTTGAAATATAAATACTTCTGATTTTAAATAATACTCCTTAAACAAGCAATTTTTGTTCTTTGGACATTTAATACTATTATAAAAGCGTAACTTTGGTAGTTACTCGTACAATGACGGCTATATTAGAAGTTTGGCTCAGAGGCTTTATTAATATTTTAAGCTCCTACTACAGGACATAAACACCGGGATAAACACTATCATATCTGATATTCCAGACTATAATATATTATGTATAGCCTCTGAGCCACTGTAGAGGGCCAAAGCCTGCCGGTGTTGCGGGACTCACAAATTACCGTGACTCCGGAACGTAAAAGGCATTGAAGAACACCGTGAATTTTAGTCAGTACAAGTCTGACAGTTCTTCCTGCTCTGCCCTGGGTGGGAGAACTTATTTAATGATTTTACCAAAAAGAGAAAGTGTTCTCTATTTTATTTTTGTCTCTTATAACATAAGTGTGTAAAATTCACATTACAAGAGCATGTCCCTCCTATCGCTTATGACTTAGAGCTCAGCTTTACATCTTTGTAAGTTACTTCACGACGGTCTGACCTACATTTTGCGCTCGTTTCCATCTCACAGAAACAACGATATTTTTGTGTGGCAAAAGCTACTTTGTTCTGCATCCGCCGTTTGGCCCTTAATTAATTAAAACTGTAGCGTGTTCCATCTTTGTGTGTACAATTTTTGAGGTGGTAATTTGAAATGTTCTTTTGTTCCTTTTTTAGAAATAAATGGCTGGTTTGATGATGGCCTGGAGAATGTTACGTCACTTTTAAATTATTTATTTTTTATGATTCTTTATTTGCGTAGGAGGGTGGGAGTAGGGTTTACGTAAATTGTGAGTGGGAGTTTAAATCATAACAAGATAGCCATTCATGGATGGACGGTTCTGTGAGTTTAAATATCATCATAACATTAAAACGAAGTTTTAATCGGCTTTGGAGTGTTATTTATTATTAAGTGAAAACTTCTTTAGCGGCGTTGTGCACTTTTTTTGGAATGGGTAAAAAATGTTAAACTCGCGTCAGGACACGTGACCTGATCGAAAATTCTTAAGACGGCGCAGGGCGCTTGCGCGAATGTTCGTGTGTGTTTATTACTATTCAGGTTTTCACTTCTGCTGGCACTCCCAGAGTGCAACCCGTCGTTTTATTTTTTTATTTTATTCATTATACTTTTCTAATTTATAGCAACAAATGCTCGTTAATTACACAAAATTAAATGATCTTGTTAAATTCACGGTCACGGTTACACCATGGATCAACTATGTATGTTTGATATTTCACAAAGAAATTGAAATTTCGCTGAGATTAAAAATATATAACTGCTATAAAAAAATAAGAATTGAAAAATACAAACGTCGAAACTCACAAATACACAAACGCCCAGACCCGGAACAACTACTTGCAGATCATACAAATATTTTTTCCGTGCAGGGATTGAACCCACAACATGCTGCACATCTGTCGATCGCTAAGCCACTGTGCCAACCGTGTCGTCAAATATCTATCTCTCCTTTCATCGATCGGCTGGAAGAGATTTCTTAATCATAATAAACGGTATCTTTGTGCTCTTATATCCGTATGTATACAAATATGATTTTTGTCATTATCATTATCTTCTTGCCCTCATCCATTCTACTTGGGGCCTGTGCAACACGTTATTTTTCTATTGTCTCTTGTCAGTCATCACGTCATCACTTCCACATTTTTCTTCATATTTATGTTTGTTGTAAACAAAATCATCTACCTAGCCTTTTCCCAACTATATTGGGGTCGGCTTCCAGCTGCGACTGCCTGTCGGACCTCCACAACCCAGTAACTGGGTAATACTATACCCCATGGTAAGACTGGTTGTCAGACTTTAGAGCTTCTGACTAACAGTAACGACTGTCAAAGATCTACAAATGACAGCTGGGACCAACGGCTTTACGTGCTTTCCGAGGCACGGAGGAAACTCGCTATGACAGATGGTCACCCATCCACAGACCAACCTCGGCAAGCGCGGCTTAACCCGGAAGATCGGTCTGTGCGGCTGTATTTATTTTGCCACGAGCTCCTCGTAAACAAAAAAAATATAAAAACTGCTGAGCAAATAAGACAGTAGCCTTGTTTACTCAGCAGTCGGCAGCTATTTTTACATCCAGGTAATATTCTCTTCAGTGTTATATGTACAAAGTTTCACAGCACTCTCTTCTTTATTCTACTCACAAACTTAATTATCTAAAGTCTAAATCAAGTCCTTTATAGCTCCTGTTAGACTAACTTCTAGTTGCGTGGTAGTTATTGTATTTAGTAACTTAGGTAACAAATTAAATGGAGTTGATTTGAAATCTACCCGGTTCGCTAACAATGCTAGAACTATTTTGTGTCGTGTCGAATTTGTCGTGTGTTTTGTGTAGTGTGGTTGGGTATTTTGAGAAATATCAGTCAGTGTAATAAAATGTAGAATACAAGACGGGTAATTTTTTTAAATTTATAAATCTGGAGCTTTTCGGGAGATTTTTTTTTTTGATTTTGTTGATATCAGTAAATAGGCCCACCTCCGCTTGAGGGTTTGCTGAAGATACATCTACACACTTACAGTTTTCTTATTATAAAAAATTGCGAGGCATTTACTAATATTACAAAAAAAAAATGCTTGTGATAAAAACGTATCCGTCTATATTTACACTGACTAGGTTTACATTATATTACTATAGACCAAATATAATTAGTAGAATACTACTAATTATATTAGTAGTATTACTAATTGTATTAGTACTAGTATTAGTATTACTAATTAGAATACTAATTTTATTAAACCTCCAAATATTTTGTTGTTTAAATTACAGCCTATTCAATTCAGGCCAGCCCTATAACGTCCTAGATCGTTAGACACCACTGCGGTCGCACAAGGACCGTCGTGTCCAATAATTGGTTGAATGGCCTTTGTATGGGTACTAATGGTCGCCTATGCTGATTCCTCTTTAGAACGAGGGGCCGTATCGTATTGAGTGTAAGTAAGATGACTTGTAAGGACTTCAACTCGAGTCGACGTATAATGGATTTGAGCTCTCTTGAGCTATTCACTAAACACATTGGGCATTAAATGGATTTAAAATATCGTACTAAATTCTTCTTTTGATTAAAAGGCGACAGGAATTAAATATTTTTAAAACCGCTACATTTTGGTTTGATGTTTCTTTATCACAGCTTACCATTGTATTTTCTCACATGAAGAAACTAGATACAAAATATCATGATTAATTATTTAACAAGAAGAATTGATTTATTATGATTGAATAGAAACATGTGAACGCATCCATGATTATTCTGATGTCAAGAAATTCTGTTACGATTTAAAAAAAATCACAGGGTTCTCAAATATTAAACGAACAAATTTTTGGCCCGGTAAGTTTATTTACGTTTATAAGGACAACATTATAAAGCACTAGCTTCTGCCCGCGGTTTCACCCGCGTCATGTTAGGCGTTTGGCCCTATGGTCCCGTCCCGGTCAGTTCCCTTGAGGAGCACGTGGAACACGACGCACCGTGGCTCGGGCCTTGTCCTTTGTCGGACGGCGAGCTACCCATTACTCCCCGTCCGCAAGCGGCTGGAATATGCCCCGCGATTTGTTGCCCCGTGGCTGGGGCGATAGGTAGAGGACATCTTTTCCCGCACGCATTCCGACTGCTCCCCATTCACCTCGCCTGCCGCCGAATCTCTGAGGTACCTCCCGCAATAACCGTGCCCGGGAGGACTTGCGTCAGGTTGAAGTTGAGGCTGAGGCCGCCGTAGCGCATCTCCAACCACTTCTCAAAGATGATCTTACGACCGCAATTATGACTTGCCCAGGCAGTCATTATTTTATTGTAGTATTATTTTGAAACTATGATATCTCCTTAGATATTCATTAAAATCAAACGATGTCAAGGGCAATTTTGTTCAAAATCAAATGCTTGTGATGATTAACGTATTTTGGATAAGGATTAATATCATGTTAACGAAAATACCTTCGCAAATAATGAAGCTCTTTAAAATCAAATTTGATTTCCACAAAAAAGGTTATAGTGACTTAACCTTAAAAGATAGATATATGCTCTCGCGGACTTTATCTTAGAACTTTTCATGAGAAATAATTCCGTAGTACATAATTTTTGCGTATCTTTAACCGTTTACGCAGCGCACGCAACGGAAGCTCTCGAAAAGTAATTCATTTTCCCGATTTTGAAACATTTCTCACTGCTGCTCCGCTCCTATTAGTGATAGCGTGATCTTACATATTCCGCCTTCCTCGATAATTGGATTACCCAACACTGAAAGAATCATTCAAATCGGACCAGTAGTTCCAGAGATTAGCGCGTTCAAACAAACAAACAAACAAACTCTGCAGCTTTATAATATTAGTATAGATTACTCTAGAAGGAATCTTTGTTCGAACCCTAAATACTCAAATTCCGAATCCTTAAATAAAATAAATGCCTCTAATATAAAAAGAACTTCGACTTTCCAATGGAAATAGATTAGGAATCTTAAAGTTACCTTTTCATCCCACTTTCTTCCCTCTCATTTTATTTGCACACTCAATTTTATTCTAAAATTCTTCATTCATAAGAATCATTCACTTCAATAACTATTGTCAAAGCTGAATGGCTGGACAAATTGTAGTTAATCGCGTTTGAGAGACCCACTTTACACTTCTAATGTAGTATAGCGTACCTTTGTGAGTTCATCAACGCTTTGAATAGATCTAAAGATGTTGGTGGCTTCGGCATAATTTTGAAAGAATAGTAAATACGATTTAATTTTTAGGGAGCATTATGTTCTCTTAATGTACACTAAAAATCATACCATATTTTATGGTCTAGAAGGTTTAAATATCCTTGATATTCAATGGAAAGGAGAGGATCCTTCGACCAGACGAGTGATATCTTTGGAGGGGTACTTGGCCGTTAATTGCTCTCGGGTTTATATTTGTTATTTCGTGGGGATCTTTTATACTCGTGGTTATCAAAATTCAGGATATTGATTCTTGTTCTACATTTGCATCAAATACTTCGGTACTTTTTGTACGAAACAGCATCAATTTTGGGCAAAATAACAACAGCTGAAACATTAACTGAATGGCTGGAAAAATTGTGGTGTACCCATTATGGAGGTAAATTGATATAAAATGTGTCGCCTAGTGTTGGATTTTCCAATTTGTAAATATTACAAAAATATAGTCACTAAATATATTAAAAAAAAAAAAATTGGTTGGCTGTCGGCGTCGTACAAACTCTGGCCTGCACGAAAGAGCACGACGAAGTGTGCGTGCTCTCTTCTAAATACTTTGGCATAATTATCTTTATTGTGGTGGCATAATTATTTTATATGACTTTGGAGTAGTACAACATTATTACTATCTCTAAAATCTTCGGGCACGCCGCAATCGCGGCGGTAAGACCCCTCTTTGAGGAGTGGCTGGATAGGCGTCACGGCGTCCTGACCTACCGCATGACGCAGGTCCTCACCGGACACGGAAGTTTCGGGAGGTTCCTGTGTCTGATAGGGAGGGAAGAAACGCCTGGGTGTCACCACTGCGAGGATCGTCCGGAGGACACGGTGGAGCATACGGTGCAGGACTGCCCCGCTTGGGCAGAGCACCGCCGTGTCCTCACGACGGCGATAGGCGGAGACCTCTCGCGCCCGGCATTGGTCGAGGCCATGCTGCGGGGCGAGACGGAGTGGGAAGCGGTCGCCTCCTTCTGCGAAGCAGTCATGCTCGTGAAGGAGGAGGCGGGCCGCGTGAGGGAGAGGACAGCGTCCTCCCTCCAGCCCAGCCGCAGTGGTAGACGCCCACGGCGTCGGACGTCGCAAGACGATCTCCGGCCACCGTAGGCGCGGGCATGCGGGCAGCGAGTAATGGGCGACTCGCTGTCTGACCATGGACCATGCCCGGGTCGACGGCGCGTTGTGTTCCACGCGCGCCTCAAAGAGTGTCAGCATAGTGACGGGGCCTGTAGAGGGCCAAAGCCTGCCGGGATCGCGGGACCTAGGGATTACCGTGACCCCGGTACGTAAAGGGCTATTGAAGGACACCGTGGATTTTAGTCAGTACAAGTCTGACAGTCCCTCCCGCTCTGCCCTGGGTGGGAGGACTCATTTGATGATTTTACCACGATAAAAAAAAAAAAAAAACTCTAAAATCTTTCTAACTTTATTGGCAAGGTTACAACAACCGTGGCGATGAACATCACGTTCTAGGTAATCCAGTACCAGGTATAAATCGTCCAACTTTGAAATCAAATTCAAACCCTTTCACTATTACGAATTCTAAATAGGTCCAAACTCTGAAGACTTAAGATATTGATAATGTCTAAAGTTTTGAAGGTTTTAAGTGAACAAGACCCCTTTCCTGAGTATCAGTGTAATAAAATTAACATAATAATTATTTGGAACTAATGGAGTAATCCACTTATACTTACAGATCTCTCTTTTATTGCTATCGTTTTAATTTAGTGTCAACTTCGCTTCATCATCGTCAGTCCTTTCCATCCACTGTTGGCCTTTGTCAAACAGACTGGCGAGGCGAATGCGAAGCGTAACGTTTTTATATGTAATTGTATGGAATTGTTTGAAACCAGTTACATAGAAACGCGAAAGCGATCCGATAGCGTGACGGTACTATCGGACTCACGAGTCGCTGACGTCTCGCTTCGGTTCGGTATCGCTTCGCTTTCGCCGGTCTGTTTTACAAAGGCATTAGAGATGACTATTCCCTTTTCTGCCATTCTTCCTTAGTCATCCGCCCGTTTATTTGTTGGCCTGTCTACATTTCTTCTACCGATTCTTGGTAACCATTCAATGAGAGTTCTCTCCTTCTGGATACCGACTTCCCGCGTATCACGACTGTGGAGACCGGTCCTGTGCCTCTCATTTTTCGTACCCCTGAAAGGCGAACCCGCAAAGTGGGCCAAATAAGGCCTTCTAATGTTGTGCCCTAAAGAACGTGGCTTTAGACCCCATCGGCCATTTGTCCTCCAAGCAATTTGTCCGACCTACTCCTACACACACTATTGGCAATAGTTCGATAATATCAGTTACCCTGTCATTATTTATAATTAGTTATAATTTTGAAAGGAAAATGATAAAATTTAGTAACGGTTTGTAAATAAAGGTGCAACATTATAAAATATGTTACAAAACTTCACTGCTTTTAAGGCGTCATAGCGGTGGTAGTTTGATTGTCGGCCTATGTGTTTTGCGGCACAGAGTACAGGGCGCGCTGTTCTGTTGAAATGGGATATTTACACCATCAAAAATTAAATAAATCCATTCTCAGAGAAGTTTCAATTTATTGTACGTTTCTCGTCAAAAATAGTAAAAAAATATTACGATGTCGATTTTACTACGGAAGTTTGCAACCCTAAGTATGCAAATTAATAGAACACTCGATATCTCAGTCTGTAACGACGAAGGTAGATCGTAACTCAGGACTTAGTACTAAATCTTGTAACCCGAGCGAGCTCAGTTACAAGTATATCGTCGAAATGCTTAACCTAAATCGTACTTACATAACTAGTACTATCAATTAAGTTAATTTACCCGATAACGCTTCGATAAAGTACAGATGATGGAGAAATAATGAAACCTTTGGATCAATTAACTGACTCAAACCCTGTATTTCCCGCCAGGGTTGCGGGACTTGACGGGGCCTGTAGAGGGCCAAAGCCTGCCGGGGTTGCGGGACTCACAAATTACCGTGATCCTGGTACGTAAAGGGCTACTGAAGGACACCGTGGATTTTAGTCAGTCAAGTCTGACAGTCCTTCCCGCCCTGCCCTGGGTGGGAGGACTCATTTGATGATTTTACAACGATAAAAAAAAATGGTTGCGGGACTAGAAGACAGAGGGCTACTGATGGAACACGAACTGGGTGACTTTCAACCAGCTAGTCCTTTCTGCTCCACCCAGGGCTGGAGGACTCATCTGATGATTTTACCACCACAAAAAAGTTCATTTTTACCCATGATATAAGCAGAGATATGGGCCTAGTTATTTTTTTTTATCGTGGTAAAATCATCAAATGAGTCCTTCCACCCAGGTTGAGCGGGAGGGACTGTCAAACTCGTACTGACTAAAATCCACGCTGTCCTTCAATAGCCCTTTACGTTCCGGAGTCACGATAATTCGTGAGTTCATTTTGCTGTCACTCTTTGAGGCGTGCGTGGAACACAATACGCCGTCGACCCCGGGCATGGTCCATGGTCAGACAGCGAGTTGCCCATTACTAGCCGCCCGCATGCCCGCGCCTACGGTGGCCGGAGATCGTAGGTGTAGGCCTACTTGCAGTATTACAAAATGTGATCAATTAGGTTTGAATCCCTTAAAACAGGAGAAGAGCCTAATTCTATCAACCGGGCATACATATTGACTCCAGTTTACTTCTGAGAAAATCATAATAATTCTTTTTGCTATCTGGGAGTTGAAGACTTTATACTCAATATGTAAGCTTACGACAACTAAGCCAAGAAGCAGTCATCTTCCGATCTTATAATAACGTTTGATAGGATTACTGAGATTTAGTTCTGAGTAATATCATATTAGATTCTATCATTCGAGATTATAGGATTTCACAATATGGGGTATTAAGTGATGTATGATATTGAGTTAGTATTCAACACACTATGCGGCTTGAACGAATGCCATACATACAAAATGTGGATATGTCTGGTACAGTAAGACGGCTTTAAGAATGGATAATGTAAGGAATCTCACAACTGTTATAAATACGAAAGTTTGTGATGCATTGGATGTTTGGTACTCTTTCACACAAACACGTTGATTTGGATGAAATTAGGTACAACCTCAATCTGTCAAATTTCGATTATAGATTTTCAACCTTATCACAATACTGGACGGTTAATGTTCGATTGATGATTCGATGTTTCGGATAGGTTGACCTGCTAGCGTCTGTACTGGATAAATACAAAGGATACTTTAAATTCTAGCATAATATTATCGTGATCATTATTTACCCAATTTAACGAGGGCTAAGCTATTGAGTATAGAAGAGGAAGTTTGAAAGTAGTACATGTAACAGAAAAATTGAAAAGAAGTCGTCTGTCTTGGTATAGATATGTAATGAGGTGAAATAATACGCATACTTTGACTAATGCCTTTGTCAAACAGACTGGCGAAAGCGGAGCGTTTCAGAAGCGATACCGAACCGAAGCGAGACGTCAGTCCGATAGTTCTGTCATGCTATCGGATCGCTTTTGCTGTTCTATGTGACTGGATTCAAACAATTTCGTACATTACAAATAAAAACGTCACGCTTCGCATTCGCGACGCCTGTCTGTTTGACAAAGGCATAAGAGAGTGTTGGGTAATGTGTATAGATGGAGAGGAAGACGAAGACCGACGGAGGAGAGGAATGATGTGAATGATTAAATGATGCCGTGACGTCTGGTAGGAGAAAATTTAAGAAGGAAACGTATTGCGCCGACTCAAAATAAAACTGGGTAAATTCTTCCTATTTTGCAAATATTCATTGGTTTTCTGGGGCATTTCATTCTCCGTCGTCGTCGTTCGTCGTCTCTCTATTACACTTAATCGTCTTTCTATACACTTACTATTTCTTGGCATAGTATCTTTATTTACGGCTATATTGATTGCATTTATCATTTCTTAAATACAGATAATGAAATAGTTCGACGAAAACAATATATATCATTTGTTTATCACAAAAACATAATTATAATCCTACTTTTTATTATTTATCAAATCGTTGCTGTGTCAAAAATGTTGACACCAACGCATCATAAGTGATAATAAAATCATTATTTTATCTTAATGTCATTGCTTTGATGACACTAAAAGGAACGTTTATTAATAGTTATCTACTCAGTAAGTGTGTACTAATCTGGGGGCACGGCAGTGCCCCAGCCAAGTCTCGAGCAAAACGGGCACGGCCGTACCATCTTTTCTCGATGCGATTCGCGGCTGTTTCGCCCCCCCTATATCTTCGACGTGGACAAAGCTAGGAGTTTAGGTTTTCGGTGAATAATAGTAGGCATTAGAACAAGCTTAAGTTCGAAATTACATGCCAATTGAATTAATAGTTTAGGAGTTACGGTCGATCAAAGTTACACCATTTTGTCACTCACTCACTGACTCACTGACTCACTGACTCACTGACCGATCATCAAAAATCTAAGGTACTTCTAGCAGACTTAGAAACTTCAAATTTTGCACCAAGATAGGTCATTAGCCACATATAAAGGAAAAATTATAAAAACATTAAAAAATAATATACCATAGAAAACAATTTTATATTTGCGGTTTGGCAAGAACATTATGTATGGATTTTGACTGCATTGTTAACTTTGTTCGTTGTTTAAGTATTCAATTGGATGAATAAATACATGGAATGGAAAAGAATAATAAAAATGTAATACATAGACTATAATTAATTGATACATAAAGTTCATAATTCATTAAATTAATAAAGCTAAAACTCCATTGTATTGCGATAAATTTCGATTGTATGCGCGCTCGATAGATGGCGTTGTACCTGTCTGAATCGCGCTATGGTTTCGTTACCGAGCGCAGTATAAGTAGTACTTTAAAATAATTCGATAATTTTCATTTGATAGCGCCACCTACCTATGAAAAACCATTTCGAAACTAAAAAAATATTGTAGCTATATTCGGAGAACTTAAGTTAGCCGGATTAGATAGTAGATTTATTATTGTTACTGAAACAGTTATTTAGGCGAATAGTTTATTAATATAACATAGACATAGGTAGTTACAATATCTAGTTGTTTACGTGTTATTTAGTTTAGTTATATTTATTTTGTAAGTTAGTAGATTTATGTTTATTTAGCTCGTTGAAAAGAAACAAAAGAGATAGAGAATGGGTTCTAAGCAAAGCAGTAGCTGAAGTCCAAGAAATTATGAGGTCACCTAAAAAAAAAGAAAGAAATACACTTACAAAAAATAAATGAGATCCCACCAAAAACATTAAAATAATGTAAAAAAATGCCAAGTCTCTCGATGCAGTCTTTCCATCGTAAAAAGTTTTGAGATCTCATAGAAGCCAAGTCCTATTCAAATTATTTTGTAGTTATAAATCAACATTTAGTAATTGTATCAATAGTTTTCTTTATATTATAATTATAGTGACTTGGCAATGAGCACAAGAAGAAACAAAACGGCATATTTGGAGTTGAAAGTCACACACCGCATGCGTAAACATTAATATCACAAAATTAATTTTCTTTTGGTTTATCCGTGTCGTCCCAACCGAATTTCGGCAACGGCAGTCAGTCTCATCCAAGACTAGTAAACTGCGCAGGACATAAATTATAATGCACACTTGCACAAGTGTGTACGCAAACACTAGTGTTAGTGTACTCTCGGTTCATTTACTTTCATAAAGCGATGGCCCGTAAGGTACTTATTTTTTATTATTGCATTGGAGCATGTAGTCGGTAGTGATCTGATCACAGGTCTCGTCAGTAACATTTGCACATAATTCCAGGCAGCAAGCAGCTTTTAATTGGTGCTCATTGCCAAGTCACTATAATTATAATATAAAGAAAACTATTGATACAATTACTAAATGTTGATTTATAACTACAAAATAATTTGAATAGGACTTGGCTTCTATGAGATCTCAAAACTTTTTACGATGGAAAGACTGCATCGAGAGACTTGGCATTTTTTTACATTATTTTAATGTTTTTGGTGGGTTGTATCTTCTTCAACCTATAAAGGAAACAGGGCTCTATCGGCTCCTCTACTGAAAATCGATAAAGGTCGCACTCAGTTTAATTACATTAAGTGGTTCTAAATTATTCAAAACTAGAACGTATTGAGTATTTTTAAGTGTTAAAAGGTGAAACTTAATATTATGATTGTAATCTTCGAAATATATTGAATATTGGCAATTTTTTTTTCTTTTTTACGTGATAAAATCATCACATGAGTCCTCCCACCCAGGGCAGCGCGGCAGGGACTGTCAGACTCGTACTGACTAAAATCCACGGCGTCCTTCAATAGTCCTATACGTTCCGGGGTCACGGTAATTCTTACAGTCCCGCGACTCCGGATAGAAATTGCTATAGTAAAAGTATACTATCTGGCCTTAGCCTGGAACGCAAAGGGCAACTGAAGGCACTGTCCGTGTGGACTTACAGTAACAGTCTGACAGTCCCTTCCATTTCAGCACGATATTAACCTGAAAAAAAACGAAGCCTTTTATTACTTGCCTTGAAATATATTTTGTAAAACCATTTTGTTGGCTTAAATATTTCACAGTACAATAGCAAATTAAGTATAATCTATAGCGTATTCTAAAGCTGTTAAGTCAAATGAATTGATGCTTTGCTTTGATTTATATTTCCACCTTGAATCTAGACTAGCATAACTAGCGTGAAACTGTTTTAAATTAATACAACATTTCATAATGAAAATGTATGGCTTTCATTTTGTTACGGTTGCGAATGAAAGTAGTAAATTTTGTTGTAGAAAATATAGAGAAAAATACAAGCAGAAATATCTGCCCTGAGTAGGAGGAGTCATATGATGATTTTACTACGTTTAAAAAAAAGAAAGAAGTAGCAATTTCTATCGCGAATCATTCCGATTTCAAACTTTTAAAATTAACATGTTTATTACAAATCGGTTGGTAAGTAAGTACTAACATCCGAATCGTGAAACTCCTCCTTATTTTAGAAGTCGATTAAAAATTGGATTTAATTTTGAATGTCAGTATTGTGTAGACTGGCGAAAAATGTTATTAATGAGATTATATTCTGTTTAACGCAAAGATATAGACCTCAGCATATTAGGCATAATTATTGTGGACGTGACAAGCCTAAAGCTGTAAGTCTCGGGTCAAGCTTGTTCTCAGTATGGGAAAAGCCAAAAAAAGACTTCCCAATGAGATCATAAAGAATAGCAACTACCTAAGTAGCTTCTAAACCATCAACGAGCTGAAAGCACACAGTCATAACCCAACAAACAAAAACACGAATTTAAATAAAAAAGCACTCGACACGATAAATGACTCACTAAAAGCACTGTCGTTACTGTCACATATATGTACCTAAGGGCAAGGAACTTGCCCTTGCACCATAGAGTAAGGACCCGTACTCTATGGTGCAAGGGCTCCACATAGAATGTTTTATTATGGCAGATGTGACTAACAGCTTGAAGTCAGGAGAGAGACCTTTTCCCATCAATGGGAAAACGCTAGTAAAGAATCAAAAATGAAATCGTATTGAATAGCAACTATCAAACGGTAATTAATGATCTGCAAAAGCAAAGCGTTCCACACTGTCAAAAACAAACAAAAAAAAAGAATTAAAATAAAAAAGGACTCGACACGATAAATGACTCAGTAAGAGCATTGTCACATACATATACCGTAGGCAAAGGAAATCCATTATTAATAGAACTCACTGATATGACTCACTCTGTGGTGCAAGGGCTCCACATAGAATGTTTTATTATAGCAGATGTGACTAGCCCAAAGCTTGAAGTCAGGAGAGAGACCTTTTCCCATCAACGGGAAAACGCTAGTAAAGAATCAAAAATGAAATCGTATTAAATAGTAACTTTTTAATGATCTGCAAAATGAAAGCGTTCCACACTGTCAGAAACAAACAAAAAAAAAGAATTTAAATAAAAAAGGACTCGACACGATAAATGACTCAGTAAAATCATTGTCGTTACTGTCACATACATATACCGTAGGCAAAGGAAATCCATTATTAATATAACTCACTAATATGACTCACTCTGTGGTGCAAGGGCTCCACATTGAATGTTATATTAATGCAGATGTGACTAACAGCTTGAAGTCAGGAGACAGAACTTTTCCCATCAGTGGGAAACCGCTTGTAAATAATCAAAAATGAAATCGTATTGAATAGTAACTACCAAACGGTAACTTTTTAATGATCTGCAAAAAGAAAGCGTTTCACACTCTCAAAAACAAGCACAGAAAAAATAATTTAAATAAAAAAGGACTCGACACGATAAATGACTCAGTAGAAGCATTGTCGTTACTGTCACATACATATACCGTAGGCAAAGGAAACCCATTATTAGTAGCACTCACTGAGACCGTACTCGATGGTGCAAGGGCTCGACATTGAATGTTTTATTATGGCTGATGTAACTAGCCCAAAGCTTGAAGTGAGGAGAGAGACCCTTTCCCATCACTGGGAAAACGCTAGTAAACAATCAAAAATGAAATCGTATTGAATAGTAACTTTTTAATGATCTGCAAAATGAAAGCGTTCCACACTGTCAGAAACAAACAAAAAAAAAGAATTTAAATAAAAAAGGACTCGACACGATAAATGACTCAGTAAAAGCATTGTCGTTACTGTCACATACATGTACCGTAGGCAAAGGAAACCCATTATTAATAGCCACGGACTTGCCCGGAGGTTACCGCTGGGAAATAATATATCGTGACCTTCTGACGCCGTGCGCCGGTCGGGACTCGAAAATATTGTCCTAATGCTCTCTCTGTTTAGTTCGACTTGATTCTAAATGTATTATAGTTTCTGTGTTTACGTTGATATTATTTATGCTTTGTTTACATTACTTGTTCCTTGACAATTTTTCTGGAAGATATCGATAAGACCGCCATTGTATATATATTGTATGTATATACGGAACGTAAAATTCCAACACGGGGCGTGCAGAATCATGTCCTGAATCCATGGTATCCGTTTGTGAGTCGATGTGTCTTACACCCTGTATATGTATATATTTAGTAATATTGTAAAACAGTAACTGTTACACTACTATGTGCAATAAAGTAATTATATATTTGTTTATCTACGTATCAGTTTTTTTGATATCATGTTATTTTTGTTAGAAATTAATTTAATAACAGACATCGCGTTTAAAACAAATCCTGAATGTGCCATTTACATTCTTTACTCATATCACTCTGCGTAATTGCTCGAAATTAAGATACTAAAGCAGTCTAAAATAAATGATTTCAAATCTTCAGGCTCAATGATATTAAATTTCAAATTACAGTAAATTGACATCAAATCTCCCGTAAATAAACATTAAACAAACAGCTTAACACTCAATAACGAACATTATCGAAATGCAAAATTTAAAGGTGAGCAGTTCTATTGGACCATCAGCAAATACAATTCCAATTAATATTCTGCTATAGTGTTTGAAATTGATAAAGTTTAACGTTCTTACTACCAAAGCCCCAATTCGATTTCAGATACAAATACGATGCCTCCAGTGTTCACTCGGTCGAAATTAAATATAAATAAGATCGGAGGGTCGAATAGGGATTCAGAATCAAATTAAAAAATAATAACGCCTTTCAATACTACCAATGTTATTCTACCGATAAAGCTTTTGGTGAGATTAAACAAACCTTTGGATGTCTTAATGTGATCTTTAAGATTATTTGGAGTAAATGAAATGGTTTTTGTAAGTTATATTAAGTCAATGTTGAGGTTTAGTTTAAGTATCTATTGAATTTTGTCATGTCCTTAATTTAACGTATTCTTTAAATGGACATACTGTTTATACATTTCGGTTATTCATTTTAAATATAATTATATTAAAACTGAAGCTACTTTTATAATTTGTAGATAAGTCTAAACCCCCGTGCTGCCCTTTGACGGGTTATGTGAAGAATGCTCTAAATTCAACCCCTGATTTTCTAGCGCTCTGTCCACGACACATGAGTCAATACTCTGAAATAATGGCTCCTGTTGTGTACACAATTGCCGATATTGGCCCAACTCCAGCGTCCTTTGATGGATTACAAATGCGAGTGACCGTTTGTGTACGAATGGACTGATAGACATTCAGGAGTGTCCTCGAAATGGACCATTGTCAACGGAGCCAATTAAATGAAATCAATTTCTATTACTGCTAACTATTGGAGAAATATAATCAAGATATATAGAAGTACGTAATAATGGGTTTGTATCCAGAATATCGTTGTCAAAGTTTGCCGATACAAATTGAACAGAGCCTTCAATAGTTAACATTAATTTGCGCGGACGTGTTTTGCACAAAGACAAAACCTTGGCAAATGAGTTAACCAAGTTTAATTAGACAATCCACGGTACCAGATACAAGAAACAGTTCGACGTGCTCTTGTACCATTTGTTTGAGATCTCTGTTCGTGTGTTCACAACTTTGTTGGGTTTGAAATTGTGATTTCCTACGGGGATCTTCCGTTTTAGAGACACTTTAGTACAAACATTTTTGTGGCTTGAGAACTTTGTTATGGGTGACTTACGTAAAGTTGGTGACAAATAGACCATACCCATTTCTGCCCCATTTGTGCCCAGAAAAAAGAATTACATGTTAAAGAAACTATCCAACCGATAGTTTCTTTATTCTTAATTCTTTTAAAATATCTTTATCTAATGACATAGCTAGTGACATTGATTTGTTTCATTGTTCTCTGAGTGAATTTACAAGAAATGTTTTATTTGTTTTAATTTTAAGTAATTAGTCATAAAACATAGTATAGTAGTAGTTATATAGTTGAGTACACTATCGCATTAGGTTGTCATCCTGTAATGATAGTAATTGTAAGAGGGAGAAATAAATAAATAAATAATCTGTATTCTGGGCGTTACTGGGGCAGAGCTCAGTATTAATGTGGGTATCCTTCGTTGTAAATCATTAGATGTTAAATTAACATGAAGCTTAACGTCAGTCAAGTAAATAATATCCATCAACCTACGCCTTTAACTGTGTTATCAGCTTACTCCATTTAAAATACGACTGACTTTTACATTTTGCCAAAAAATAACAAAACTTTTTTATTATTCTTACACAGTCAGTGTACATTATGAATACCACAAAGAAAAAGTGCCGGTCCCGGCTGTTGTCACATGATAACAGGGGCTTTACGTCACGACAGAGCGAACTTCGCCAAAAAACGTTGAAGAAGTTGAAGATACGACTAGCTGTATAATAATGTTGACCCAAACTTGTTTCTGACACTTTTTAGAACATGCCACAAAAAAATGAACACGAAAATTCGTGTAGAATATAAAACTGAAATGAAAATATAAAAGTTTTACGTTCGAAATATGAGCCTCTAAAAACATTTTTAATCCCAAATCCCAAATCTAGATTACGGAAAACATCTGTGTTTTATTGAAACCGGAATGGTTGGAAAAAAAAACATTTTCGTTTTATATATTTGTCGAGGGAATGGCTTTCGCGCTGAATTGCTGACGTTATCGTCTAGTAACAATGGTCTAGAAAGCCTCCTGACCGCAACAACGCTACCAAACTCCAGTTCAGCTGACCTCACGTTGCCTTCATTCAAATGTGACAACTACGGTAGTCACCTCGTTAGTACGAATTTTGAAGTCCTGTGCAAACCGCAAGTGCTCTTGGACAAGCATATGAATGCGAGCAACGACGTCATATTTTGAAGAAATCAGTCGTGTTTTTATACGAAGACATAACATAACATTGCTGGGAAAATGTAGGTGGCGGTACTCTAGGTACACCTACACCTAATCCTTCGGAGAACGCGTGATTAAGTTGTGCGTGTGTTTTTGTACCGAGATAAGACCTATTTTGAAAAGTTATTTTTATGAGTTAACTAACAGCTGATAAAACATTTTATTGTTTCCATGTATAATGTAGGACAAAGAGGTATTTATATTTTATTTTTATTTTTTATTTCTGTTTTATGGAACTTTGTGTCTGTCATGTCAGTAATACCGACATATGTTTAATATAAAAACTTGTTTTGTTGTAAAATTATCAAAAATATTCTATAACAGTCTTCCTAACCTATTCTTTCAGACGTCCTTTGCGTTCCAATGTTACGGTGTCCTTTTAAGATTATCCCGCAAGCAGGCGTAAGTCGTCACAGCCGCATTCGCGGTAACAAGTGTAACTTCAGAATCATTAATATAAATTAAAATACCTACGTCTATTCATTTTCATTAATATACAACGTACGAAAAAATCCGCACTATTTTAAGAAATACTGAACAAAGTAATATAATTATTAATTACGAGTACCTACCATTCTCAATACCCAAATTCGTCAAACCACAGACAACTAAATTCAATCTACTCAGAAGTAGGTAACATCAACGACAGCACTCAATAGCAAGCTGCTGAAAGGGAAGATCTTCAAAGCAAACTATGTTTAAATTATACCGTTTTGATATTACCTTTGAAACGGGTACACATAAATAACCCGACTATTTTCTTCGTCAAGGGATTCGATACCGTTGAAAGCTGTAGACAAACTTGTTGGCAGTTAAGAGGCTATTATGTTATCCTCCGTCACCCCTGCCTGACACAAACTTCCTCCCACACTTCAACAAAAACCTGAAGGAAAATATTTCAAAATATCACATTGCCATATCTTCAGTCTTTGTGAATTTATTATATAACACTCGGCTAAATTTACTCCAGAAGCATCCACTAATAAAATTTTAAGTGCTACCGAATCAAATTTTTAGGTCGTGCCTACTCTCGCTTTTAAGTAGGACCAAGGATGAATTTAAATGAGCTTTCAACAGCGTTGACTTGGAATTGCATAAATATTAATGGTTCGCGGACTACAAGACTGATGGATATGGATTAGCCAGAGGGAATTTTCTTTAAGCAACTTGAAGGGACAACGTGTCTACAGCAAATTGTTTGTTGCTGTCCAATGAATATTAATCATTTACATTACCGGGATAACGCTTGGAAGCCCTATTTCCGTCAATATTTCGTTCCGATTTATTATTGTTGCTGTCGACGCTAATGCGACGTTGTCAGTCACAGAATTTGCTGTTAAAGTTAAGTTTATTATCTTAGCGAGCTAGCAGCACTCTTGTATTTACTGTTTTAGTACTAATAAATAAATCTCCAAACACGAGTTCTAATGCTTCGTCGGCACAAAAGCCCGTCTTTAATGAGAAGCAGTTTGTATTTGTTCCATTTACATTAAACTTAGGTCTAGCGTGAGAATGTAGGCAGATTCCTGAATATTAATAGCTACCTTATTAATGTTTGAACGTCGTATTACCATCAAATTATTGAAATTAGGCCTTCGCTGCTGTGAAAACATTTTCTAACCAAACTTTTCTTATTGTTGCAGGGTTATACGCAATAAAAATAGTGAAGTTTGTTGTGCCAGAGATAATTCAGTATGGTGTTCAAGACTCAGTTATATTAGACTGTGATTACACGTACGGGAACAGAACTCCAGGCCTTATGGTGAAATGGTTCTTCAGAAGCAAAACGAAACCAGTGTATCAGTGGATAGTGTCACAAAAACCCCAGGACATTGGAATTTTGAGGGGCCGCGTAGACTTAAATTATAGAGCGTCTGATGACCCCCTTAAAATGTACAGAGCTCTTCGAATAGTTAAATTAGATACTGACATTTCTGGTGAATATATTTGTGTAGTGTCAACATTTCTTGATGAGGATGTCAAGAGCAAACATATGACAGTCTTTGGTGAGTATTTTTATAAAGTAAATGTAGTTTTTTTGCATGAATTCTTGAATATTATGGAATTCTTCAAATAGCTGTGTGGGTCTAACAGCTACTTCAAACAAAATTTCTAATGAATCACTTTGCACCGTCATTGGATAACCTTTCTCTTTGTTTCACTCATGTAGTGAATTATTAGGAAGATTGCTAAGTGGCCGTTTTAGACCCGCTGGTCACACCGAGACGAAACCTAAGTGGGCTACGGAATGATACTTCGTATTATGTCATTAGCAGTAATGATAAAAATATGCGTCTATTCACGGCAGTCTTAACTTCCTATAAAAGTTATTTGACACAACCAGCGCGAGCGAAATTTTGTTCCGCAACCGCATGGGGTTCGCTTAACTAAGGCCGGACCATTACTTACACAATACTCTCAATAGATAATATAGATCATTCAAATTCACAAAAAGTGCAGTACGCTACAGTAATTATTGATGTTATCCTAACCTCTGTACATTAGGGTACATGGTTCATCCATTCATTTAAATTCCCATTCTTTTCACTCCTGCACTACACACACACACATACGACTGTTACATATGAAAAATCACGTTAAACTTACATAAAGTTCTAAGGCAAGACATCCAATCCATACTAAGAAAACATTGAATTTCATATTATTTTGTAGGTTTCTTCCTCGTAAACCGTTTACCTCCCCGCGTAACACGTACTGAACCCTCTGACACAGTTATAAGCGAAGCGGTGCAAAGAATAAATAAATTTAGTGTAAAAACAAAAATTGCCTCCGATACCAAAAGGGTGAATTTTTTTTACCGATTTCGGTGTGTCCGATTATTTTGTAGCACTGTAGCTTTTAAACGGGTTAACTAATTTGAACACCGCTCGTTTCTATTTGATAAGAGGTTTCTAAGCAAATTTTTTTAGATACGTTTTATCAAAATTGGTTCTGCTGTTTCAAGACCATAAGCTCTTTTGCATGCGATGGGCATTTTTTTTTAACTACGAAATATAGATTATCGCATACGTCACTTTCCTGGGACAGCGAAAGACATTCATAAGCTTAGCTAGTATGTTTATAAAATTGTTCGAAATCATGACCTTCATCGTAAGAACATCAAACTTGAACTTTGGAAGTATCCAAATTAACGGTGATTGTATTTGATATGCCTCAATTAATATTGATTCATGTATGATTAAAATGATTACAGTTCCACGTCTAAAGTGGTGATTGGCTATTTGGAAGGTCATTATATCATTTAGTTGTGCCCCTTTTACCCTACTGCGGTTAACCGCTTCTGGTATGTGTATTAAATTCGTTTGATTAGGATTCCTTGATTAACCTAACAGAGAAATAGTTATATGAGTAAAAATAAATTGTTGTTGATAAATTTAGTATTCATAGTTAAAATGTTGAGGTCGACAACGACGAAGGTGGTGTAACGATCTTATCATATCACTCCTCGCCATTGTCAGAAGTGAAATGCACGAAGAAGATAGGTGCAGAAGGAAAAGAGAAGGTAAGACATTTTTTTCTTTCTCAAGCAGAGGAGGCTTGAGGAAAAAATGTCCTACTCTTTCCAGCACGCGTAGCATTACCAATTCTATCTCTATTTTATCAAAAAAAGACAAAGTTATTTTATAGTTATTTGTATACAAATCGACTGTTTTTTTGCACAAGTATGACACAATCAGTACACAATTGAAGAATAGTAAAATTACTTTTCTATATTTTAAACATTTCCATGCTTAAAACGGTAAAAAATCTTTCTACGTTCTGTCATTTTGTCTTTTCTTCCGTCGTCAAAACCTGTTTCTACGGCGCCAGCATGCAGGCACGCATGCTGGCGCTCCTTTCACTTTTCGCAATACATTTCTGGTGGTACCTGTCCAGTTCGTCCTGCTATCTCCCACGTGTCATGACCTGCCAGTCCCATTTCAGCTGGGCTGTCTTCTGAGACACTTCAGATATATTTGTTTTGGATCGCAGTGTTGTGTTTCTTGATTAGCTCAATACTTCCTGAGTTTTTCTTGGATTTTGCTGACATCGGTAAAGGAAAACATCGTGAGGAAACGATGACTTTTTTTACGTGGTAAAATCATCTTATGAGTCCTCCCACACAGGGCAGAGCGAGAGGGACTGTCAGACTCGTACTAACTAAAGTCCACGGTGTCCTTCAATAGCACTTTACGTACCGGGGTCACGGTAATTCGTGAGCCCAGCGACAAGGAAACAATGGCTTAATAATGAAAAGGAGTCTGTAATCGTAAGCGCGGTTATCAATTCTAGATCCTCTCTCTCTCTTTCTCTATTCAGTCTTCTCTATATTATAATAAAAATAAATATCTATGCCCTGCAGTGTGACGGAATAAGCTACTGTTTTTTCAGTACAATCCTTTTCACTTTCCGTATTTTATAGTTGAACATAGTTATTAGCCTAGAGGGCGTTGGCTGGACGTAATCCTCAAACTTTGATGTTATTCACAGAATAAACTAAGTATAAATTGCAACTAACGAATTGTTATCATTAATTTAAGGTTGGATAAACAATAAATTATTTCCGATGTTGTTTTGTTTCCATTACACGATAGCCTCATTGTATTTATTTCTATTTAACTAAGAGTTTGTTCTACTTGAAATGTCTTGTATTTGTTAAGTTATTCAGACAGTTTCAGACTGTATAACTTTCTATCTAGGACAATGGTAATCGAAAATTGAAAATTGTATTGAATTAATCTTACTTATATCATAAATACGAAAGTTTGAGTGTGTGTTTGTGTTTATAACACTTCATGCAAAAGGCATAAATTATGTCACTTGTGTATACTTTACGTTTAGTTTTTGAAGCAGCTCTAAATGAACACGGTTAATTGAACTAAGTTTAATGAACACTACACAATACTATATCGATCGTTTTAATCGATGGAGAGTTTGTCAACCTTTGGGTTGCTGCTTCTGTAATTCTTGCTTTAGTCAGTGGACGAAAAAATGACGATGAAAATGACTAATTGTCTCTTTCATCGCGCATTTTTTATTTACTCTTAAAAGTCTTCCATTTATTCTTAAAAACTCGCTACAGCTTCTCACTTAAATCGGTTACCCTTTTTGTTTAAGCAAGCTAGTTTTATACATTCAACATCTGCTATCCGGATCCCGGTTTTTTGTGTCAATGACACTTGTAAGCCTTCCGGCCGAATAAAACTATACCGAATTGCTCTATTCCAATTCGACTTTATACCATCGGGGTTATGTGGACTGGTAAAATGGTTCAGTTTTTACGGATTATGTAATTTAAGTGTAAAAAGAAAAATAAAATACTTTACATCTATGTGAGATCCTGTTTATGTTTTTTTTTTATCGTGGTATAATCATCAAATGAGTCCTCCCACCCAAGGCTGGGCGGGAAGGACTGTCAGACTTGTACTGACTAAAATCCACGGTGTCCTTCACTAGCCTTTTACGTACCGGGGTTACGGTAATGGGAAAGTCCCGCGACCCCGGCAGGCATCCTGTTTATGTGAGATCAGTTTTTGCCTGTGACTTCACTTGCATGAAAATCACGAGTTCACCTGCTCTATATCATAAATCAGGTCCTATCTCGATGGTACATCGTGTTCCAGGCGCGCCTCTCAAAGCTATCAGTAAACTAAGCACCTTCGTACACAACGCGACGTAAGCGTCCGATACCTTACGACTTTGGCATTAATTGACGCGTGCCTGTGGTACGAGTACGAGCCTCTATGGATTTGTATTGCGATAGTCGCCTGTATAAAAGTCGTAAGGTATCGGAGATTTGGTTTAGGCTACGAAGGGGCTAACGGAGCCCAAAAGCGTGACGGAATTGCAGGACTTTCTGATTAAGTTACTGCGGCCCTGTAACGCAATGGGCAACTCAAGGGACAGATTGGGTTTTAGTCAGTCTGACAGTCCCTTCCACTCCCCCCAGGGCTAGGATTCACCTGATGGTTTTCCTGCCATAAAACAATCAAAATCTATGTTTTAGATATCTAGGCTTCATTGACTAAAACATGCCTAGATTAAAAGCAAATTTCTTTGTTGTGAAAAGCCTTCAAGGAGGAGAGAGAAAGACCTCCTATAGGCTGAAATGAATGGAAAACAACGATATAACTAATAAAGAAAAATTCGAAACGAATTCCAAATCTTTTTACTACACTCGCATATTTATTCGCTGAAACCGGTTTCATCGTATTACTCTGGTCGTTCATTGACAAAAAACAACGTTTATAACCACAATTGGTGGAACTTGGTCTTGGTGAAAACTAATTCCGAATTGACATGCACTTGGCCAATTCATTTATTAAGGAAGGAAATAAAATGTATCAGCTGCGTGTTCACAGAAAGTTATACAAGTTAACTGGGGGCAGAATAATTTAATAGAGATCGTTAATAGTCGGTTAACAACCTGTTAGTATTCAGCGACTTTCTTTTTTGTTTTTATTGTGGTTGAGAATTCTATCGGTTTAATTCCGTAGTTTGAATTTGTGAAAATACGTTCAATTAGACGCATTTCTTTTATTGTTAGAATAAGATTAATTATATGAAAGGATATTCTACGGATTTTGTTCCTAAATACCTACTTGTAAGATTAATTCGCAGACTAGCTTTTAGTTGCTAATTCACTCACCTTAGTACTTATAGATTTTTATGCAAGTGTAATATATTTATTTTCTTTTATTTTTACTTTCACTTCATTTGATTTATTATTTGTTATTTCGTTAGATTGTATGAGTTAAAGATGAAATTTGAATATTAGAATAAATATTGATTGAATGTGAAATACCTACTCAAAAACTAAATTGGTTGAGCGGTTTATGAGTGAAAGCGTGTATAACCAAACGAATCAAGAAAACCTTTGTGGTCATCGTTAATATGTCAGCTGTAGTATGAAACTGAAAGTTTCGGGTTGAGAATTAGGCCAAGGTTAGAAATCTTAGACCTTTTTACGTAACAGTATTGAACAAACAAACTTTCAGAAGGTTAACCGAGGTCCACCCTAAAACAACACTTACACTCTGTTTCGTCAACGCACTCACACACAAAGATCCTAAACAAACCTTTAACGCCTTGAACATAAATATCAAATTCCAGTGCCGGAGACGAGTTTCCGGCTGATCCAGAACAAGACGGATGATGACACGGTAAACGTCATCTGCGCGGCGGACGGAGCCTTCCCTTCTCCGAATCTCACCATAGCAACGCCAGAAAAGTAAGTATTCTTATTTTGATGTCTACTTTAAGGCTCGGCACTAGATTTCAAGTTTTTGTTACGTAAATGCGAACTATAACCTCAATTTTTGATGGATAACATATTCAAAACACTATAGGCTCCTTTAGTGTTGTGTATTCAATAACCATGCAATATACGTGTACATACTTCAGTACGAAGTACGGTAAAATACGTAGAATTCTCGCTAGTGCCTACGACACGGGTCGACGGCGCGTTGTGTTCCACGCGCGCCTCAAGGAGCGTCAGCATAGTGACGGGGCCTGTAGAGGGCCAAAGCCTGCCGGGGTCGCGGGACTTACCCATTACCGTGACCCCGGTACGTAAAGGGCTAGTGAAGGACACCGTGGATTTTAGTCAGTACAAGTCTGACAGTCCCTCCCGCCCTGCCCTGGGTGGGAGGACTCATTTGATGATTTTACCACGATAAAAATAAAAAGAGCCTACGACACAATTAGCTAAAGTAGGAACCTAATTAAATGAAGACGACCGAAAGACATAATCATAATTTTGGTACAATAAATTCTCATAAAAAAATCATAACCACTAAAATAACGAATACCTTTTCAGGCTTCTTTGAATCACTAAAAGAACTATTTATAAAATGAAAATACTCTCCCAGTAATTAAAGTTTCAAGCGAGAATTATTCCTTTAAAAAAAAATTAGATACGACTGAAACTACACTTTCTCTTCTTTTTGCGTGAGAGAAAATGTAAGGGTACGATCAGGGTGGCAAAGCGTGCAGTGCAAGCGGGGCGTTCAGTGGAGCGTGCAAGCGACTATCGTGAACAAAGTCATGAGTGTTTGCAATTCGCATGTGTTTAAGGCGAGATTGCAGTACAGTCTGTAAATGTATGGACGCACGACGCGAAAGGATCCGCATCTTAATGTTTTTCGCTTCTTGTAGAAAAGCAAAATTAAATTATAAAATATGTTTTTCCATTTACTTTAAAATAAAAAGCTCTATCTATTGATAATAACTTGCGCATAAATCCATGATGAAATCTTTTAACAGTACCCGCTTAAAATTGTGTTTACGCTTCTTGTTTTCTTCTTGTGTACGCGCAAATTCCCGTTACGCTGTTTGAGAGGACTCATTTAATGATTAAATTCACCCAAAAAAGGAGTTCCCGTTCGGATAGAGGTTTGTGCGGAGCGGGGCGTGGGGAACGAGTTTTCTCACACGCTCCGCGGAACGTTCCGCTGGACGCCTTTGCCACCCTGTTCGTACACTTAGACTATCAGTAATTTAGCTGTCTAAATTGTTGGAGTATTACTGAATGTAGGTTACCGGTTTAATGTGGTTTTATGTAAAAAAGGTTTGTATCTTTCGTTGCTGTTCGGAATCTGTCGGATTAATTCTGCAAAGGCTTCGCTTATATACGTATTAAAAAGATGTAATACAATTGTCTCGAATGTCATGCCCTAAAGCCTTTGTCAAACAGACTGGCAAAAGCGAAGCGTTTCCGAAGCGATACCGAACCGAAGCAAGACGTCAGTCCGATAGTTCTGTCACGCTTTCGCGTTTCTATGTGACTGGATTCAAACATTACAAATAAAAACGTCACGCTTCGCTTCGGAAACGCTTAACTTCGGAAACGCTTCGCTTTCGCCTGTCTGTTTATTTTATTTATTTATTTATTAAACTTTATGCACAACACTGTAAAACGGCGGACTTAATGCCGTAGGCATTTTCTGCCAGTCTACCTTGGGGTGATGCAGAGATTAAAGTAGCTGTTTGACAAAGGCATAAGAGTTGGACAGAGTGCCTGTAGTATATCCACCGGTTATATATTCCCGAAGTTAAAGAATTTTTGCGAATTACGAATAAATCATGGCAATATGAGGTAAATGAACTATATGGGTGTCATGATGTTATAATTAGTCATTAAAACAAAGCTTTGTCAGTAAACTACAGATTATAAAGAATTTTAAATTTCACTTTTCCTTACAACGCAACGATTTTATTTTCCTACTGGACAATTTAAAGGTTTAATTCAAGAATTTGCCCGTTCAGTAATAAAATTATGGGCACCATGAACCTATTAAAAATAAGCAACTTTTACATTTTTATGCGATGTCGTCTTGTCACAGAAATTATATTTTCTTTAATAATGTACATAAATAAACTCAACAAAATTAAGTTGCCCGGCTTAAACAGCGAAGATTATAGTACTGTTTTCATGTTCAAAGTAAAATTTAAGTAAGCTTTCCTCAAGCCAATCTTAGCGTAAAACGTTTAATATAACATAATTAGAACAACAAAATAAGCTTCTAAATTAAATCGTTCTTCATTTTTATCTTAGAGAAGTGTTAATTTAATCATTGTTTTTTGGTCGAACTAACGATCTGTATAAAAAACACCGTTAATGAAGTTTTAGGGATATTTTTAGTACCGAGGTTTTTTACACGCTTTTGCGACATAACTTACTTAAACAGGGACTTTGACGTTAATATGATGAATTGAATTAGTTCCTTGTTCACACACTAAAAGTGCTTGTTCTTTTTCCGTACAATTTACGTTGATATATTCTCAAGTAAGCTGTGAGGCCAAATACGTTAAATTCATGCTAGGGCCTATGGACTCGGGGTCGCAAGACTTACGAATTACCGTGAGGGGTCACGTACGTAAAGGGCTAGTGAAGGACACCGTGGATTTTAGTCAGTACGAGTCTGACAGTCCATTCCGCCCTGCCCTGGGTGGGAGGACACATTTGATGATTTCACCACGCAAAAGAAAAGAAAAAACGGGCCTATGGACTATACTTCTGGCTATCTAGTTACAGAGATATTGAATGACAAAGTTCCTTTTTTTCACTTTTATGTGTGTAAAACCTTCGTTTTTTTTTCTATTTTGTTAAAAATTCAGTAGTTGAGTGGTTTAAAAAGTTCCAGCAGTTTTAGCTTTACATGATCCATTTAATAATCAATGTTTAGAATAATACGAGATTTAGGAACTCGTACAGTAATTTTCACACCAAAAAAGTCGTTGCCAACCAAATAAGTTGTGCGCAGAATAACTACTAGTTTGACGTAGAAAATACATGGTTAATGGCTCCCTGGAGGCTCCTTTTACACAGTATATTTTGGTACATTTTCTTGATTATTCTTCGTAATTACTGTTCTCAACAAAGGTCGGTTTCAAATTCGAACATTGCCACGGTAATTTTCAGAATGAGGAATTATAGAACAGTTCTCCGATTTCCCTCTAATTTCCACCATTTCCAATTCCTGATAAGGAAGCGAGGCGGCCATCCGAGATAGACCTCCCGCTCTTCCCTTTGTTAATGTGATTGTTGACGTCAGAAGGGTTATTGAAGGTAAAATTGGGTGTCTGTTTATGGTGGTCAGACATAGATGTATGAAGTTACCCGTGGCACATAGCAACCGCATTGCGGGAAGTGTCCATGTAATGTGCTGGGCGCAATTTGATATGGAATGTCCCGAACCATTTGGGTTGGATTTGAGGTGTTTCACGGTTCACGGTACTTAGTTTCATATTGTTTCCTTGTTCTATTGTTGTATGAATTCACGGTTATTGTCTGTTTGGTATAGAATATTGTTCAGTATTGTGGTGAATATTTGTCGCCAACTTTCATCAAGAATTCTTCAATAGTAGGTCGATACTTGAGCCTGGTTTCAATAGCAATAGGATCTTTTATATAGGACTTAAAAAAATATACACGATATATTTACGGTCCAGAACAAAAATAATGATCGCAATAATCGGGAATAAATACGTGTCTTTTAACCTCGTTAAGAATGATTCGATACCCGTCGGAAATTGCAAGGAAACTGTTATGTTGCTGTAAATTAATTGCAATATTCTTTAAATCACAGCAAAATTTTCGACCATAAAATAAAATTACATTATTTTGCGATACCATTTGCGTCTAAGAAAAATAAAATAATAAAAATTTAGTGTTGATAAAAGTGTAATATGTACCGTTTTGATTTAATAAGGTTTTACTCGTAAAAAGAGTAGACTCATTATTATTTATGATTTCAAACGCACCAATGAAATTCAACGATGTGAAATATATTGCTTATGGTTCGTCAAGATTTGATACTCAGAAAGATGTAATTTATGTTTAAAAGTTATTAGTCGTATATATAGACTGAGTGATCTTCATATTGGCCATCTACAATATAGTTACCCACATCAAATACAAATCAAACTTTTTTCAAAGAGTTCTAAAAGCATTCAAATAACGGAGCGTAATCACTACGCACTCTCTGCTTCTATCTTATGGCTGTGTATTAAACTAACACGCTTATTATGGGCAAAGTGACATTCTACTCGTATCAACAACATGATATGGAAAAGTGAAGATATTCAAAACGTTGATAATCATTGTAGCAGCGATATTAAAGTATATTTTCAAAAAGAGTGTCATTCATAGTTTTAGTGTAAGTGATGATCGCGTTCACTGATGTCATAAAAAGAGATCAGCAGCCGTATTATGACGTCTTAAAACCAGGCTTATTCCAGTGAGTGAAAGAGTCAGAGCTATACAAGTCGTCTAGCGCCACCTCGTTCACTCACTGGAACAAGCCTGGTTTTAAGACGTCATAATACGGCTCTATAGGTATCATACAAAGTTAACGCTTCTGAATATTAGTCAAAACTACAAAGCTAAAAAGATTTTACTGAAACTTTTCAAAAGGCCATTTAGAACATTTTAACACCTCACTGCTTCACAAAGTTTGCTTTACAATCTTTCAAAAATCCACAGGGTATAGTTTAAAATAATATCACATTTTGAACAATTGATTATAGGGGAATAAAAGAACTTGGCAACGTTTGAGGCCAAGATTAAACTTGGCCAGCTTGACTACCATCTGGTTCACCTGCCAAGTACCTGGATATAAAATATGCTTTTCTAAAAATTTTCATTTTAGTCACTGAGTATTTTTATTTGCATACTAAATGCTCATTTTTTGAGTAACAATATGTAGTATGAGAAACTGATTTGGGGTAACACTGCAGTTAAACATAATAATAATACAAGAGAAGTCTCAAAGAGATTGAAATAATTGTAGTACCTACCTAGTATTTTGTCAGTCCCATACATATACATATTTTCACTAAATTAGACATATTCTGCCTGCCGTCTAAGCCTAAAGTAAATTTCAAACAATGAACAAAAAAGGCTCAGTCATAACAACTAGATCTGTGCGTTTTACGATATTTTATTAAAGGTTTTTGTCACCCCTCTAAAAAGTTTAGTAGAGCTAACAATTTATATGCTTCTCACGGTCTCCAGATGCGTCTAAACTCCAAACAGCTAAAGTCGTAGCTCGTCCTACACCACACCAAGAAATTCTCAAGAAACAGTACACGAATATTTTTATAATGAATGTACAAACTAAAACGATCTCAACTTTCTAATTTAACTTTGTGTAACCAACATTACAAGCGGCGACCACATATTTGCCGGGAACAATGAAGTTTTCCCTCCTCGGGGAAATACGTCTTGAAACTAACAACAAAATTTAATCAAAAGAGAATGTTTTAAAAACTACGAACATAGACTCAGCGTGGCTTTGAATTATTTGCGGTGATTTTTTACTGCGTGCACTCTATCATTAAAGTAAAACATCGCATTCTTTAGGTTAAAGAACAGAGTACGGAAACGTGCCAGCAATGAATAGATACGCCAGTTATAAAAAAAAATATCTCTAAAAAGCATAGTAGCCAAAAGTATTTTCAAAATAATTTGTTACATTTAAATATACAAGGTAACAAAGCTAAGGTCAGTAGCTGGCTACACAACTTTATTCAAGTGTTATCTTCAAAATCTTTACTTACCTGCGTCATGTGTCATAGAGTGAATAAACATACACGCTTGGTTTATATGGAAAGTGTTGACAATGCCACCTCTTAATATGGCCTCCAAGGTATCTCCGTACTCTGTGATAAAAAGTCAAAATATGCATTCTCCTTTTTGTTATCCTTGACGTAATGAATGGGGCGCGAGGAAAAATATTTGTGCAAGAAAATTTAATTATAGCCATCTGCATTTAGAGCCCTGAGCGATGTTAATTTTGGAAATAAAATTAAACAAAATGACAGCTGCTGTTCCGTTTTATATTTTTCATCTGCCTTTGTTAACCTTGGCAAAAATATTGCATTCATTTTTATATTTTTACATAAGCGTGTAAAGTGGAGTGAGATTTTATATACCTATACAAAATTGTCGATAAAGACCCGTGTTTATTTCCAAGCGGGATTGACCAGATCCCAACTGGTTACATTTGTTATAAATTGGATCTCCACTGCGACTGACAAAACTATATTTCCGAAACTACTTTTGTTCTTTCGAAATAAGATTGGCGTGAAAGTGGTGGATTCGTATTCATACATATGGCTCGTATGTATTTTCAACCGTATTGTTTAAAAATAAAATGGTTTAAAACAACAAATTATTTAAACCCAGATATAATTTTCAAGTGTTGCGAGTTCCTTAGTAGAGTAAGTAACTAGCACCATTTTGTTTTTCAGAATGAATGTGGATGACTATAACAATAATGCCTTTGTCAAACAGACAGGCGAAAGCTAAGCGTTGCCGAAGCGATACCGAACCGAAGCGAGACGTCAGTCCGATAGTTCTGTCACGCTATCGGATCGCTTTCGCTTTTTTATGTGACTGGATTCAAACAATTCCATACATGCATTCGCCACGCTAGTCTGTTTTACAAAGCCTTAAAGGAAGAATACAGACACGATGGATGGATTGTGAGAACTAGAATGTGGACTAGAATGCTGAAAAGATGCGTAATAAAGTAGAATAGAAGAAAAAAATTATTAAGGTTATGGACAGAAGAATGATGATAATTTCACAACTTACTTTCCCATACAGTGGATCTGTGTCAAATTATCTCGTCGAGAGTGTGGCTAGTGCAGAATTTTCCGTTGAAATTAATGATGTTTTCAAATTAGTGGCTGTAGATCAAATTTTACTCGTCAGAGCACAGCTACGTTGAAACTTTGATAGCAATATGCTAAATATAATTACCTTTTAACGGTCATTTAGTCGCTGTATTTCAATAAAAAAGCTTATGACAAACGATTTATTTTAAAACCGACTTTATTGACCAGCCTTGTTTATTCACTCAGATCTAAAAATTGCCCTTAATTACTTTGAAAGATTGAACATGATGTATACTTAGAAAAAATCGATACAACCTAGCTTTGAAATAATCTCGAATTAAAAGATCAAAAGCGATTAGTGTGGGTGGAGATGAATATTGAGACAATAAAAACAATATAAGAAGAAGTTCGAAATATTCAACAATTTAATAAATACAGTACTATAATAAGCCAGTAACGTCCTTACTGCACGATCACTCTGGGTTATAGAAAAGGCATTTTGGCGCAGTGGCTGAGTAATTGAACTGCTGCGCTGCGTGTCGCGGGTTAGATTCCCGCTCGGCACAAATATTTGTATGATCTACAAGTAGTTGTTTCGGGTCTGGGCGTTTGGGTATGTGAGTTTATATGTTTGTAAACGCACCGACGACACAGGAGAAATACCTAATGTGGGGCAACGGTTTTGTACGAGGCCAAAAGCCCATGTGCCTTGAAAGAAGATGGCCATATTCCATGACATGCCCGAACGCTCGTACATAACAATATCCTTTAAGAGTGTTGTGTATAAGTTGTTCTTAAATAACATCTTACCATTTTATGAGCTGTTAATATTAACTAAACCAAATATTGAGCCTGTGGAAGTAGAAATGATGGATGCATTATGTTAAGGGTGAAATATCTAAAAAAGAAGTAACTCCTGAGTTGTAAAGTGATAGAGAAGCATGGAACGCAGACCCCAAATGAATTGCCATAAGGGCAGGGCAATAATGACATCATCGGTTGGCGTAGTGGCTGAACGAATGATTGCAGCACTGCGCGTCACGGGTTCGATTACTTCACAGAACAAATATTTTTTTCATCTACAAGTAGTTGTTAAGGTGTTTGTTTATGTGAATTTAAATGTTTGTAAACGCACCCACGAAACAGGAGAAATTAACAGTGAGCGACTTAAATACATGATTGTTTGAGACCAATTGTATTGAAAATGAGAGAGTATATAAAGCAAGCATGACGTCTTAAATAAATAAATAAATATTCCACAACTATCACACAACGCAATCTAGTCCCAAGCTAAGCAGAGCTTGTGTTATGGGTACTAGACAACTGATAAACATACTTATATATTTCTAAATACATACATATTACAGATAAATTACACCCAGACACAGAACAAACGATCGTGCTCATCACACAAACATTTGTCCTGTGTGGGAATCGAACCCACGACCTCCGGCATAACAGTCAGGGTCACTAACCACCAGACTAGACCAACAGGACGTGAATAGTGCCGCTGTGGGAAAGCGACAGAGCTATACAAGTCGTCCCTCGTTCATCGCGGCATCTCGTTCCCACAGCTGAACTACTCACGCTTTTAGACGACTTGGTAGGTCAGGTAGTAAATGAAAATGCCTGCCTACATACAAATAGTTTTTCTACCGAAGGAAGATCGTAATGGCTTCGAATAGCGCTGATACACTTAAATATTAGTCCCAATTGAGTTGGGCGGCATTAAACCGAAATTTATAGTCTGCGGCCGGGCAAAGTATGGATAATAATATATCAGGATTAAATATATAAGGACCATTATTGTAATACCCTAGGCTATACACTTATAGGCAGTGACCGGTTTCTGTGAAAAATCTCTAAATGATGACAGGTTATTTTGCCATATATTTTATGTGAAAGTAGAAACCTATTGAAATATTGTCCAATGATTCCTGATGAATCATAGCGGCCCTACATAAAGAAAATGTGTTTAACATACAGTCCTAAAGTAAATATTGTTTTTTTTTTTTAAGTAAATTATGTTTATACTATTCTTGGGCATTAATTTAGATGTCAGATCATCTCACTTTAAATGGGCTAGAACGTCCTTAGACTTAAAAAAATATCTTCATCTTAGCTCAAAGAAAACGTTGCATGATTGTGCAATATTTCGTTGAATTTAATGATTAAACTTAGGTCTAAGTGGATAGAACGAACTTATTATAAGCTTAACCTTAGCTTGTCACGCTTTTTCAGAATATGAAACTTATAAGCACACCTACAATTCTTCTTTGCGCGTAGATGACAATTGATACGTAAAATCATCAAATAAGTCCTCCCAGGGCAGCGCGGGAGGGACTGTCAGACTCCTACTGACTAAAATCCACTGCGTCCTTCAATAGTCCTTTACGTTCCGGTGTCACGGTAATTCGTGAATCCCGCGACCCCGGCAGGTTTTGGCCCTCTAGAGCCCCGTCATTTTGCTGACTCTCTTTTGGGCGCGCGTGGAACACAACGCGCCGTCGACCCGAGCATGGTCCATGGTCGGACAGCTAGTTGCCCATTCTCTCGTTTGCCTTCACGTAGATTTAATATTCTTATTCCTATGTTAAGCTTGATCATAGTCGTTTGTAGGGATTAACAACTCAACCATGTCCTAACAAAGTTTATTTTTGGATGAAGCGTAACTCGGTTAACCTTAGCCTATCTCTCTCTAAAGTGTCAACCTAATTGTTTTTTTTTCTACTCAGACACCTACAAGGAGTGGACCACAGAGTACAACTAGTCAACGGGAGGTACTCAGCAGTCTCCTCCGTGACCCTCAATGATGTGGACCTGCCCTCACCAGCAGAGTTCATCTGCACGTTAAGAATACCACAGGCGAAATACGCCGTGAGAAAAGAAGCTATTTATTATCCAGGTATGTAACTGATGTAATTAATTGTAGTTAACCCCCAGAAACGGAATTATATTAGTTATTTATGCAATTGTTGTATAATCAGGGGTTTTAAAACACGAATGTGGGTTTATCACACGAGGCATAGCCGAGTGTGATAATAGTATCACATGAGTGTTTTAAGATTTTTTATAGAGGATATACATCATGATTGTATATCTACAATATTGTATATCTTCTATAAA
Organism: Agrotis puta; assembly: GCA_943136025.2. Taxonomy (NCBI): domain Eukaryota; kingdom Metazoa; phylum Arthropoda; class Insecta; order Lepidoptera; family Noctuidae; genus Agrotis; species Agrotis puta. The sequence goes on along the minus strand of OW964176.2, from coordinate 2,788,446 downwards.
AAATCTCATGCCATTAATTAGTGGAAGCTAATGGCGGGAAATAACACGATAAGACGAGAATCCGAAATTACGAATTAGTCTACAATTAATTGTTCTTTTTTCAAAATTTTAGAGATTTGGTGGTGAAAATGTCATTGCATGAGAATGTTCTTTTTTTGAAAGTCAATTTTTTTTATCACGCGTTTGGATGATATAATGATCATAATATCTTTGAGTGTTTTAACGTTGGCAATAAGCTAATTGTTATAGGTTCTTTTATAGAGGATTAATAGCATGATAGTAGATAAAATAATTTATTCAACAGTAAAATTCTAATCACTGGACTGTAGTATTATCTTCCTTTAATAATTATCTACAATAGGTAATATAATTAAGGTGGGTGGACCATGAAAGGCCATGCTCCTTCGAAGGCCAATTATTAAAATTTCGTAGTTATTGCCATGTGATGACAAATTCCTTCTATCTACATAAACATCCATCGAACTAGAAATCACAGACGCGGCGGCGAATCGCTCGCGCCACTATTTTGGCAGTACGGTCCCTCGCTTCATTGATATCGGAAATCGGCGACGTTAAAATAAGGTGGTGTACCATAGAAGGCCACTCTAATAAATAAACAGTTATTATTCGTTTATTTACTGGATAAATGAAACTAACAAATATTTAAGTAATACTTTGTTTTATTCCGTAATATATAAACCACTTCTTTTTATTGTAGATTTAATCGCTATTTATTAACTTTTAGTGTTAAATGACTGATTTATTATAATGGCCTTCTAAGGAGCCTTGTTCCTAGCAAGGCCATTTGGAAGAGCTTAACAAAACTTAAGTTTAATGAATACTGATTAAAGCTAGGTTAAAAAAAAGTGATTTATATGGTACACAATAAAACAAAGTATTATTTGATAATTTGTTTTTTTCATTTATCCAGTTAATAAACGAATAAAAAGCGTTTACTCGTTAGAGTGGCCTTCCATGGTCCACCCACCTTATTATGTATGTTCTTCGCGACAAATATATTCCGTGCAAAAAACCGAATACGGCGATCACTGAAAATCGATCATACTCTCGTTCGCTTTGTAAGATTTTAAAGTAAATTCGAAGTTATTTAATTGGTTCTCACTAATTATTCGTTATCAATATTAAAAACTTTACAATTTTACGGTGGTTTTTGCAAAACCTGCTTTATAATAAAAATAAACTATACTACAATCATCTATCTATATATTATTTAAAATATCGAAAAACGTATACGCCATGTGAAAAAACACGCATGAACAATGAACATTCAAACGTAATTAACAGCAAAAATGTTTTGCACACTTCAATAAAGCTGGCATCATCCGATTTTAAAATAAACGCGAAAAATGTTTTAGCACTCAGCAGTGAACGAGTGAATTCAAAATGTTTTTAATTTGCATAATAGTGCCTCAATGGAATAATCAAGATTCGAATAAAATGTTCAGTGGAAAATTCTTTAGAATTGCTCTATTCCCTTTGATCTACCGTTCTACCGCTGAGCAGAATAGTTTCGCTTGAGTATAAATAAGTTTTTATGCTGTTACAAATTTGATAAATTGAATTTCCATTCAAGTCATTCACTCTCACAGCCTGTGCGTGCATGTTATACAATTCAATATAGTTTTAAAATAAAGCCTCGTATTCATGGTAAACATTTGTTAAGCGTGGTTGCATAAACATGTTGCCGAGTTGCTGTCAACATATCGCGGGCAACGGCAACTTGTGTTACGGAGTTGATCATGCCGTGTTGCAGAGTTGACGCCCGGCGAACGAAAACATCAATTTATCAAATAATGTTGACGTGTGTGTGGACGTGTTTACAACTGTTTGTAAACATTTAAACATGGCGGTAGTGTGGAGCAATGATAAAATTGCACAACTTCCTCGAGCAACATTTTAACGTAGACTGGCGTGTGTGGACAACCCATATTGATTTAAACAATGTTTTCGGCAGCATTCTCGCCGTTCTTCAATAACGTTAATCAACTTAAATTTAACAGGCCTGTTGGTCAGGTGGTTAGTGACCCTGACTGCTATGCCGGAGGTCGTGGGTTCAATTCCCACCCAGGACAAAATGTTCGTTTGATGAGCACGATCATTTGCTCTGTGTCTGGGTGTAATTTATCTATAATATGTATGTATTTAGAAATATATAAGTATGTTAATCAGTTGTCTAGTACCCATAACACAAGCTCTGCTTAGCTTGGGAGTAGATGGCGTTGTGTGATAGTTGTGGAATATTTATTTATTTATTTTATTTATAACTGATGCTAAACTAATGTTTACCATTATATCCAGGCTTAAATCTCTCCTACTGAACTGGCCAGATATTATTTTGGTGAAATTAGTTTTAGTTATTTTGTAATATCACAGTTGCTACACGATCAACCCCAATGTTTACGGCATTTGATCGGCAAAATTGATCAGAAATTGCATTAAGCAAGTTTGGCAGAAGAAATGTGGGCTTTTTTTATAGTTACACGCACGTGTGATTGATTTAAGAGACTTAATTCAAACATGACATGACACACATGTATGTTAGCAGCTGCTTTAAATCTTTTCTACTAATGATTTTACTAAAAAGATACAGTTTTGTTGATTAAGCACACATAAAAAAAGCAACAGCAACTCAAAAGCTGTTTATTTATTACAAAAAGCAACTTAACCGCTTTATGAGTAAGAACGTTATTACAGTGCCCCTTCTAGGAGCGCAAAGAAAAAGAAATGTTACCAATATTTTTAAACGGGACTCATGAAAATAACAATTTTACGGAATAATTTTCGAGAGGGCCATTCTAAGCTTTTTATCAGTGAAAAGTTTGTGTATACAGCTTTCTAAAAGTACACAAGAGAAACGTTTCCTACAGTCCTTGTGAATAATTTTATGCTTCGTTAATTCCATTGTGGAGGGTAAATGCGCTTAATAGAATATCGGTGGGCGCTCAAACGTTTTTTTTGCCTAGCGTTTGTTCCTTATGATCCTAATGAAAAGTCAACAACCGAGGAACTAAGTTTTACCTCCGAAAAATCTTTTTAGATTGGACATTGAAAGATGGATTATTATGATGGATAGAGTTTTTTAGTTAGTCACGTCAATAGTGACGTCTCGAGGGTACGCGGCCAATTTACTGTTGACAAACTATTGGCTGGTTTTTGGGGTGGCTTTTTCACATGTAGTTTCTTATCCGTTGTTAGTAACGTGGTCGGAATTACGAAGATTTATTTGGTGGAATAGAGATTTGAGTAATACGAGTCTCAAATAATAGTAGTATTGAGTACCTCTAAATCATCTTTCATGCATTTAAATAATAAACTGACGTATTAATCGAGCTTCAAGGGTAGATCACCGGGGTTGGTTTCTGGATGGGTGACCATTTTCGCCACCGAGGTTCTTTCTAGTCTCAAAAAGTTTGTTGAATCGTTGATTCTGGTTGTCGTTTGAAGGACAGTAGCTGGCTCGTAGTCTGTGGTCCGAAAGTCTCGCAGCCGTCAACAGTCTTTTTTTTTTTTTTATCGTGGTAAAATCATCAAATTAGTCCTCCCACCCAGGGCAGAGCGGGAGGGACTGTCAGACTTGTACTGACTAAAATCCACGGTGTCCTTCACTAGCCCTTTACGTACCGGGGTCACGGTAATCCCTAGGTCCCGCGATCCCGGCAGGCTTTGGCCCTCTACAGGCCCCGTCACTATGCTGACACTCTTTGAGGCGCGCGTGGAACACAACGCGCCGTCGACCCGGGCATGGTCCATGGTCGGACAGCGAGTCGCCCATTACTCGCTGCCCGCATGCCCGCGCCTACGGTGGCCGGAGATCGTCTTGCGACGTCCGACGCCGTGGGCGTCTACCACTGCGGCTGGGGTGGAGGGAGGACGCTGTCCTCTCCCTCAGGCGGCCCGCCTCCTCCTTCACGAGCATGACTGCTTCGCAGAAGGAGGCGACCGCTTCCCACTCCGTCTCGCCCCGCAGCATGGCCTCAACCAATGCCGGGCGCGAGAGGTCTCCACCTATCGCCGTCGTGAGGACACGGCGGTGCTCTGCCCAAGCGGGGCAGTCCTGCACCGTATGCTCCACCGTGTCCTCCGGACGATCCTCGCAGTGGTGACACCCAGGCGTTTCTTCCCTCCCTATCAGACACAGGAACCTCCCGAAACTTCCGTGTCCGGTGAGGACCTGCGTCATGCGGAAGGTAAGGACGCCGTGACGCCTATCCAGCCACTCCTCAAAGAGGGGTCTTACCGCCGCGATTGCGGCGTGCCCGGACCTCGGTTGCGACAGTCGCTCCCTCCATACTGCCCTGAGATCACGCCGGAGCTCTTCCCGCCGCGCCACGACTTGTCGAGGCAGCGGGGATTCGCCCCGACGCTGCGCCTCCACGCGCCATTCATAGACGCGCTGGAGGGCAGTCGCCTCCAGATCCCAGGGCAGAGCCGTCAACAGTCTTACTAAAGGGTATTGTATTACCCAGTAATACCCAGTATTAGTACGATCTAAGTTGTAGAAGTCAGATATCAGTCGCTGTAAACTACTTATTCAGTTACATTCGGATTTACTAGAATCTAATTCCAGATTTGTTGGAAAATGCTGATCAGTATTAATTAACAGTTAAGTATTCTATCTCTAAAGTTGAAAGAATGCTAATTCATACGACCCACAATAAACATAAACACTGTTTTAATTTTACCCCAAGTTATAAATCCAACATGCGCAAATAATAACGAGGATGAGCCAGCAAAATAATATAATGAACAAAGCTTTGCAACGAATTTCACTCGTGTACTAAAAAAGAAATTTCGAAATATTTTTTGTGCTCGGGACGGGTGATTTAATTACGTAAAATGTAACTATGAAGTGAACCCGAGCGCAGTAGCGAGATAGGCTAACGATATTGTAAATTTAAACTTGCATGAAGAATTTCAGGATGCAAGTGACACAGGGTCTGAATGAATGGCATTTGCAAGAGAGGCTTTAAATGAACGTTGACTTTGAAGGGTTTATCTTTTATTGTGTACCGAATTTACTGTCAATTTTTCGTGTCGATGAAAACCTAAATTGAGTTGGCCAATATCTTCAGATTATGTCCATCGGCTCTTGTAATATACAGCACACGCAGGGTACAACATTAAGTATCCAATCGTTAATCAAGTAATACCACATTTACACTATGTAGCAGACTCATCAATATAAATGTCCACCTGAGTAGATTTTCATTGCTTTAGCCGAACTAGTTTTGGCATCTATTTTCGATTGATCCTATTTTAATTGACTTCTATGTCAGCCATGATAGTTTTTATTTCCGTGGTAAGTTAAGTACAGATCTCCTAGAAATGTCACAAACAGCAATTAAGACATCCACATAAATTATAACCACTTTTTATCCTATATTTTGATAAATGCCGGGGTCGCGGGACCAAGGGATTACCGTGACCCCGGTACGTAAAGGGCTATTGAAGGACACCGTGGATTTTAGTCAGTACAAGTCTGACAGTCCCTCCCGTCCTGCGCTGGTTGGGAGGACTCATTTGATGATTTTACCACGATAAAAAAAATAAAATAATTTGATCAATGTCTCAAAATATACAACTTACTACTCGCAAATCATAGTAAGTTAAACAACGATGTTCAATAAACTTCAAAGCAATATTCCCAAGTAAACTGAGAATGTTAACAGTCTGGGTAGGTACTTAAACAAACTTGATGGTAAGCGTTCTAGCAATCTACACGAAATAACGCGATCGCTTTTGTAATTGACGTAAATAATTCTTCTACTAAAAGTTACATTGCTCTGTTTAATGTCTACTAAGAATACTCGAAACATCACACCTCTAATCCACAATGGAATAGACAGAGGAGCACATAATTATAGTTCATAGCACAAGCCAATAATTATGTAGTATAGCTAAGTGTGATTGCATTCAGAATAAAAATGTATGGTGAACAATTTACTCCTGTGTTTGTTATATTGAAGTGTATTCTGAAATAAATACAAATTCTGTCCCTGGTACTGATAAATCCCTACCATGGAAAACCAGTATCACTTTGGCCGACGTGAAAATTTAAACCAGGACCTCATTCTCGGAAGACTTTGCAACAACTACATTAACGAGGCAGTATTGCCATCAACTATTCATAAGCCTAGACTCCGTGGCTGATACTTAGATATTCACTTAATAGACGCTTGACCACAAATATTCATTAGTAGCATCCCAGTTTCACTAGTCAAAAAGTATGATGGTAATAAATCGTGTTTATTAATTGTATTCTTTGTCTCCAGGACCTATAAGCACCACTCCTGAGATGCCCACTGCAGCAGACATGCAGCTTGCCGCAGCAGTTAGTTCGAGAGGTAATCCATCTTCATTTTCTGAGTATTTTTATCCAATCGTCTTTTCTATTAGGCACAGTCAACAGCAAAAGTAGATGATCGAAATCAGAAATTGTAGTTGAACTAGTAGTAAATGTTTGGTAAATAACAATCACATACTTTTGAATCACTTCGATGACTTCCACACAGTTCTGACGCGAACTCCGTTCATTAGTGGATCATCTATCTTTGCTGTTGACCCGTTTACCTTTCTGCATAATGATTTTAAAATAGTTTTTGAAGTGAAAACTTCTTTAGCGGCGTTGAGCACTTTTTCTGTTATGGGTATAAAATCTTAAACTCGCGTCAGGACACGTGACCCTGATCGAAAAAGCGTAGGACGGATAAACTCGCGTCAGGACACGTGACCCTGATCGAAAAAGCGTAGGACGGATGGAGAGTAGACAGCTATCCCCTCTCTACAGCGCACATTGGTTCAAGGGCGGAAAAAAGTCCTTTGTTTCAACCTTATTTAAAATGTCTACAATTTGGTACACACATACTAGAATGTTAGTAGAAACAAGTCCTAAAATTAATACGGATAAATAATTATACAGTATTTAATTATATGATGCCAAAGTAGGGTGATCGAGAATTTACAAATTTCGTGCAAAAAATATTGTTATTTCAAGTATGAATAGAACCAAAATACTATAATTATCAACTTTCATTTTTAGTTTAGTCATAAGTTTATTGTGTGTATTAATAAAATAGTAAACATAATGTTATAATATAATGAATAATTACTTGCTATTACATTTTTAGTGAAGAAGGTCATTTGGAACCTTTTGTTTTCAATCATGAGATCATAACTAATCTCCGTTATCGACCGATACGTAATAATATACTTTCGGAGATTAATTAGACCCTATAGATTAAGAATACATTAGTTTTGGCTGCGATAACCTGCGATCTTGGAAATACCAGGTCCATAACTAATGACGCTCTGTAATTAAGAAAAAGTGCATTATATTAATAAGTGTTTCTAATGAGGGTAATTAACATTTTATCATATCGTGTAAGTATAAATAGCATTGAATGGTAGTTTTAACTTCACTTACAATTATTTTCTCTTACGATAACAGTGTTATTATAGTGATGGATAGCTTTACTATTGTCTATGCCGATTTAGTGGAAATCATAATATCAAGTAATCGTGAGATACATAAATGCCTCGAAAATTTAAAACTTATGTATCCACAGCTTACAGAAAGTGTTTGGAATCAAGTTTATGAAAAGTTAAGCCGTAATTTTCTACCCGTATTTACAAAAAAGTGGCAAACTGCAGCGAGGAATAAAAATGCTTTTATGGCAAAAAATGAACAGTGGCTGAAAAATATTTTTACCGTTGAGACATCTTCGGTGCAGACTGATGTGGTGAATTGTGACAGTAATGTTCCAGGGCCATCAAAACGCTCTCATAGAGGACGACCAGAAAAATCATTTGATGAATGTTGCGATCGAACAAAGCGATATAAAGTTAAAAGATTGTGTGAAAGCGTTCCTGAAGAAATGATTAAGAAAGCTGCCTCTAAGGTACTCGTACAAGAAGAATCATCGGATACTATCAAGTTTACTCCAGAAAAAGCGTTGGCATTATTACTTGATGCATCACTTTCGAAACATCAATATCAAGTACTGAGAAATGCAGCAAAAAGTATTGGTTGTGATATTTTTCCCGATTATCATAAAGTACTTGAAATAAAAAGGCAATGCTACCCCACGGATATTGATGTAACGGAAAGCTACGCTTGTGTAAGTTTGCAGTCATTACTGGATCACACAACCAGAAGATTATTTGAAGTAATGTCTGAAGACGACCTTACACAGATTAGTGTAAATTCAACGTTTTTACACAAGTGGGGATGTGACGGATCATCAGGTCATGCTGAGTACAAACAGTCATTTATCGACGAAAATGTGTCAGATTCATATATGTTTTTGACATCATTAGTTCCACTGCGTCTGTATGAAAAGGAAAATAAATCTGTTGTGTATTGGACAAATGCAACTCCTTCTTCTACAAGGTGTTGTCGCCCGGTACAATTCCAATTTCAAAAAGAAACTACAGAATCTACGAAAAATGAAATTGCTAGAATGGAGTCTGAAATAGCAAACTTAAATGAAACTGTTATTAGTTTAAAGGAAAAGACTTACAAAGTCTACCATAAACTTGTGTTCACAATGATAGATGGCAAAATAGCGCAGACAGTTACGGACACATCATCATGTGCAGTGTGTTTTATATGCAAGTCAAAGCCATCAGAAATGAATAACCTTGACCAAGTGCGAAATAAAACTGTGGATACGGAGGCTCTCAAGGTCGGTTTATCCCCGCTTCACGTACGGATTAAATTTATGGAATGCATATTACATATTGCGTACAATATGTCATTTACCAGTTGGAGAACGAACGCAACTACCAAACAACAAAAAGATGAAGAGAAGAAAAGAATCCAAAGTGAGCTGTTTCAACGTTTAGGTCTAAAAGTGGATTTTGTAAAGCAAGGAATGGGAACATCTAACGATGGAAATACGTCTAGAAGATTTTTCAATAATGCAGACATTGTAGCTGAAGTCACAAGAGTCGATAAAGAACTTATTCATCGGTTTGGTATAATATTGCAAACAATTAATTCTAGTGCATTAGTTGATTCGGATAAGTTTGGTAGTTATTGTTACGAGACTGCTGAACTATACGTAAGCCTGTACAGCTGGTATAATATGCCAAATACTGTGCATAAAATCTTGCTGCATGGCAAAGAAATAATAAGTGTTGCTGCCTTACCTATTGGGATGTTATCTGAGGAAGCTCAAGAAGCGCGAAATAAAGATTACCGCAATTATAGGTTAGGTCATTCAAGAAAATGTTCTCGTCTATCATGTAATGAAGATGTTATGAATATGCTCTTAGCTACCTCAGATCCCCTTATCAACAGTTTACGTGCAGTACCGAATAAAAAATACTATCCTCTTCACGATGATGCCAAAACTTTATTAGTGGATAGCACCCATCTCTCAATCAATGTCTTCTCTATTTAATATTTAGTTTATTAATATTTATTTATTTAAAAATGCTGATTTAATTATATGAAATTCATGTGAAAAAATTTGATGAATATTTTCATATTAATAAAAAAAAAATACGTGTTATATCTTTCTCTTTGTAAACTGGTACATCCATTATATCATTTTAATAAAGTATTATGAAGAAACGCAACGTCTTTTCATTTAAAAATAATATTTTCCGCATGCCCGTACTACCTGCACCACTGTGCAGCGCGGCGAAAATGTATGCCCGGGCCTACCGTTTCGTTTAGGCGGCGCAGGGCGCTTGCGCGAATGTTCGTCTATGTTACAGCGTGCCACGAATCGAGGTCGAGGTCGAGGTCGAGGTCGACCTCGACCTCGACCGTGTACGATAGCGCAATAAATGAATATTGTATTCTACCACATAAATGATAGTACTTTTATACTGATAAAGCAATTGGTGCAAAATTATTCCCTAACCATTCCAAAATATCAAACATGCTCAACGTTAATAATCAAGTTTTCACTTCTGCCGGCACTCCCAGAGTGCAACCCGTCGTTTTTTTTTTTATGATAATGATAATAACATTGATATTCTAAACATTTCCACAAAGTAGTGTAATACTATTTTGTTAATTATTATGTGTTTCATTAACCAAACGTATTACGATAACCCCCAATTTATCATTTCGGAGAAAATTACAACGCCGAATGGTTTATTTATCGGTTTACTCGGAATTTTGTTGAAATTATCTCTTTTTTAACTTGTTATGTATTTTTCTCTTTCAGAAGCGAACTTCTTCATGGCACTTACGATGGCTTGTTTATCAGTGCTACCTCGCATCTTCGTCTTATAAACACGTCAGCAAGACAATTTCGTTTATATGAAGATATCAAATATAACACAGATTTTTTTTACCTCATCTTCCAAAAATGTCAGACACGTAGCTAGTGTAATTGACAACCTTAATATGACATTTGATAGTCATATCCTTTTTTCTCAGTATCAATGGAAACTGACAATTCAACATAATTTTCTGAAAATAGAATAATGCTTATTGTTATTAACACATTCCGTATAGTTCTAGTCAAGCCCAAAGAAAAAAAAAACTAAACCAAAATAGGTTTAATGGAAGAACAGCTTTAGGAACACAATTTTGTATTGTAATGCAGAAAAAAACATTGCTTTATATGTAACACACTAATTGTCAGATCTATAGAGCTTAGTTTTACTTAGCACAAGCTTAGTTTAGTTGCACATCATCCGAAAATGAACCTTATTTTGCATGAAGTAAATGTTCCTATTATGTTACGTTTGATCACAGCCGTTTGAAATAACATCCACATTAACTTTAAACAAATAAAGTTTATTTTGGAATGAAGCGTGACAGTGCTAAGCTTGAGCAAAGGTAAAGTTCACTCAATAGATCTCAGCCTAAGTTACGTGCGTGTTTGAGAGCAACAAAAAATAATTGAGAGTAAATAAAAATAGATAATAATAAATCTTGGTGTATGGATTTCGTAATTCAAAAAATATTTTTCATGATGTAAACCAAAGTTATTAAGGTGTAAATAAATAAATGTTTCTTTGAAAGAAAATGTACAGAATATGTTGGTAGTTAGCAGTGTGGTCATGGGCCTAAAAAGGGGACATTGGGAAAGAATCGTTTGTGGTAATCGTGGAATGTGTGTTTGGGTCTGTTTAGAGAATTTTCTTAGTTGCTGGTAAAAGGATGAAATTGCAATTAATGTTTGACTATAAGCTGCATTTTTTATTGTGTAGAATTTAATGGGGTAATTTAAGTTGTCAATAATTAAATAATTTGAAGCAAATGACAATCAATACTCTGAGAAAAAGTCAACTTTAAAACGGTATACAAGGAAATATTGGTCGAAATATTATTGTCGTATTTTTTACTTGCTTTGTATTCTGACAAAATACTAAACATTTAGCTATACAGCAGCCTGTTATAAAGTACAACGTGCGCGGCTATAAAGTGCCGAGAACAAGGTGATCGGCTGGTTCGTCAGTCGTCCTACCAAAATATCGCTCGAAAGTAATGACCTGCTGATTATCCCTTTTAAAGAGCGCGTACTATACGACCACGATAAGGAAGAACAGATCAATACCATTGTTATGTCAGCTGTAAATTCAAGATTACGTTTATCAAAAAAATGCATAGTCTCATTTAATTTTCAATAGAATTTTTGTTGTTATTATCTTGTTAAAGTTATTTTCATAATTATGATTACTATTTTTTAAGACCATTCAAGTGTTAGAAGAATATGCATGACGTCGTTGCATAGCACCGTTACAGCTTCACCACTAACGGTCGCATAGATGTAGTTTGCTGAAAAAGAAGCATAAATTGTCAGTCACCTTGATGATTTTACCAGGATAAAACAAAGACAACACCTTGATAGATAGATGTTCATAACAATATATTGTCATTTGCTTCTACATAATAAAATAAATTATGAGTATATTACATGAATGAACGATATAGAATATAATTTATGACTATTGTAGCTCATCATTCTATTTTAATTCCAATCATATAGTTTATTAAAATGCAATACTTTTATTTAAACGTAATAATTTCCAAAGACGATATACGTATAACCTGTACAAAGAATTGTTTATTAAAAGTAATGTTTATATTTTTTAAATAATAAAGATACGACACTCAAGCACAATCATATTATGATCACTGTAAAACAATGAGAAGTAATTTTAAATTTGTAAAAGCAATAATTTTGGGCACATATTTGATTCATTAAATACAAAAGACAACAAAATGGATTAGTAGAACTAAAAGTAACTAACTATTAAAATGCAATGACAAGTTTTGCACATGGCAGGTAGCCAGATTTGAAAAGATTTGCAAAAAAATCAAATTGAGTGTCTGTATCTAAAAATAATATTTTTTAATCTTATGCTTACTTCGTGTTTCAAGAAGGGATGCAAAGGTCCTTTCGTAAACAGGGTATCGAATTTAGTTCACTTTAATTTTCAATTTTAGCCACGGTTCGGTATGAATTTTGGACAATATTGTAAAAAAGTTACGCCCTTATTCGTAAACTTGATTTTTTGGCTTTAATTCAAATCTGTTCGATCCTTAACTGACACAGCACAAAAAATTAAGGTTTTTTAAATAAAAATGTAATAAATAGTTACCGTTTGAAATACTCAATAGGCTAAGTTTAAGCTTCAAAGAAAATTCGTTCATGAATAAGGGCTATTGTAAATATTTGTATGGTTTTAAAATCATAAGTTTCTTGGGTTTAAATTAGGATAAGGTTTTAGTATAATATTTGCTGTGCATATTGCCGTTTATGGATAAGATCCAATCAAGACTTTTATTGTGAAATTTCCTAAAATAAAAAGGATCGTTGTGTATATTCTTTGTTTTTATTTTATACCTTTTTTTGATAAACTGGAAACTGAAAAGAAAATGCAAATTTATTTTATTATTTATTGTTGTGTACTTATACAACAATAAAAAATAAAATAAATCGTGCATAAATCTAACCAAGAATGAGAATATTAATTATGTGCCTCGTAGCTACACCAAATAACGCTAATCCAGCAAAATGGTGTAATAAGCTTATGTCCAATACTGGTTTTCAAGGGCGTTTCTTCAGATATATGACGGAGCAAAAGGTGTAAGTAATGTAAGTTGTTAAGTTCGGTGTTATGTAGTTTTCGATTAACCCAATTGACATACAAAATATTTCTTTTGTAAAACATGAGTGCAAAATACAGGTCTTAAAAACAATAAGAGGTAGCTACATATTTTGCCATTTATGGCGTACAAAATTAGTCGCACTATACAACTATTACAAGTAAAAGGAAAGAATAAAAGTAATAAAGTAAGTTTATCTACACTAACATTATAAGGAATATGAAATTTTGTATATAAAATCTTTAGCCTATGTTCAGCAGAAACTACTGAACTGATTCTCAAAATTATCTATTATCAGCAAGTAGATAATATAAGTTGCATATTATTTTCAAGTCATATTTAAGCAAAGCCAGTGCGGTTCGGTCGCGGGACTCACGAATTACCGTGACCCCAGTACGTAAAGGGCTATTGAAGGACACCGTGGATTTTAGTCAGTACGAGTCTGACAGACCCTCCCGCTCTGCCCTGGGTGGGAGGACTCATGTGATGATTTTACCAAGCAAAAAAAAAGCCAGTGCGGTTCGCTAGTGTAAGTAATTTTTTGTTTATAATACTTCTGAGATTATTTTGTAAATATATTTCTTACGTAAGACCACAATAATAACTGTCCCAGTTATACATATTTATTGAAACTCAAACCCGTAAGGTCCCTTATAATCCTTTTGGGTTTATACCTTGACGGAAGTAACAAGTTATTGGCGCAAATATATGAAGGTTTAATGGGAAATTAATATACATTGTGACCGGATATTCTGAATTGATATCCATTTATGAATATAATTGAATTGATTACCTAATGTCTGTATTGATTCAATGGTACGATTACAATTATCAGTTATTTTTATCTTTGTATCAGATGTAGACGAAATTCGTATCCCGTGTAGTTTTTTTTAGTTGTATTATTTATGAAACTGTTAACTAATTCGGTTTTAGTAATAAGGGCGAGTTGTTTAAAAAGTAGTTAAGTAACTACTGACTAAACAACTAACTAAATGTTCATTCCTATCGGTAGAGTTTAAAAGTATTTGTTAAAAAATGAAGGGAATTTTAACTACAGTTAGTCTAACTATTGATTAAACTAACTGTAGTTAAAATTACAGTTAGTCAGCTCGTCTGTGTTACGTCTGCGCATGTGAGTGAGCCATTTCCTTATCATTGCATCGATAGCTGAGGGTCCTACGAAGTAAACACATTTCATAGAATTTATCTATCCTATGCTCGTTTCTACTTTCTTCACACCCTCAAAAACAGCGTTGAAACGTTGCCGACCTTACAACGTTTCATCCATAGGTTTTTTTTTAATGATGTAATATCATCAAATGAGTTCTCCCACACAGGGCAGGACGGAAGGGATTGTCAAACTTATACTGACTAATATCCACGGTGTCCTTCACTACCCCTTTACGTTCCAGGACCACGGTTACCTGTAATAAGACAGTCACGCGTCCAGACAGTCTCACGACCAAGGCGTAGGTTACGGTGGCCCCTGTCTATCAGATAGCCCGTATGCTTGTTTGCCTACCTTTGTGGTATAAAAAAGTTTTTTCAGCCATATCCATCCTATTTTTTTTTTTGTAACAACTTTGCCCCACACTAGGTGTTTGCTTCCACACACAGCCTTTAACTCTGCAGTACTCCGAAATGCAAGGATGAGGATATCAAGATAAACAACTTGATATGATAATAATAAATGCGTGTATTGGAGCTTAAAGTCACACTTACAATATTCGGACCCTACCTAATCGTGTGCGAATCTCAACACCGCGATTCAGGAATTGCACTTAAACTAACAACGCCATGTATTGCCAAAAAAGTGAACAAATTGCGATCACTACTAATTTCTCCTGTGTCATGGGTGCGTTTACAAACGTATAAACTCACATATACAAACGCCCAGACCCGGAACAACTACTTGTAGATCATACAAATATTTGCTCCGTACGGGAATCGAACCAGCGCACGCAGCGCAGCAGTCCAATCGCTCAGCCACTGCGCTAGCCGTGTCGTCTTTGTCGTCTTCGTGGTTTCTTTAAAGGTTTTCTACTTTCTACCCTAAAAATCAGCTTGTACGACAAAAGTCGCTTCCTCCTCTAACTTCGATCCAACACTTAGCCCGGCCTCATTATCACTAATACCTTTGTCTTTGTGAAATTTGAACTTGAAAGGGTTCGGAATGCCTACGTCTAGTAAGTACTTGCCCTTTCAGACATATTTTTGGGATGGTCTTTAAAATAATAATCCTTTGGGAATGGGAAGCGGGAATACGAAAATGGCGAGGACTTCTCTTCTTTCTTTTAATATATGAAGGTGAGGAAAACTTGATTGGAATGCTGCACAGGTATAAATTTTGCGTGGAACATCAATATTAATTTGTACTCACAAAAGCATCTTGCGAGGCAGTCTGGGAAGTATTCTGATAATAATACCCTTCGCGGGACTCACGAATTACCGTGACCCCGGAACGTCAAGGGCTATTGAAGGACACCGTGGATTTTAGTCAGTACGAGTATGACAGTCGATCCCGCTCTGCCCTGGGTGGGAGGACACATATGATGACTGTACCAAGTTAAAATAAAATAAAAAAACAACCCCTACAAAAGACTGTTTCGAGAAAAAAACAAAAGAAGTAGGTATTAAGAATATGTGCGAAAAACATGGATTATGTGTCACAAAACATAATTTATTAGAGAATACCAAAAAGAAAACTTCCGATCGAGATTATTCGCAAACGTTTTCCCCGTAGAAATCAAACGACACATCAATCTTTTAACACGTCGAAACAACAATTCAATTCGAGATTTTTTCCGTACAAAATTAAATCATAACAAAATTCGTATGAGCGATCCATCAAACTGTAACTGGGTCAGAAATAGAAAACATTTTCGGATGCATTAGACCATTCCCGCGAGTTTCGGTCTTTCCATTGAATAATAGATTTGCCTCTCCCTCGAACGAATTATCCGGCTAAATTATTGAGCAAGCCACCTCTGACCGAAGCCGTACGTATAAATCGACTTCGTTACCTCTCTGGGCTACACCTCATGTGGAGTCAAAATGGAAGTTTCCCCAACATGGTTTGACGCCTAGAAGTAATTTAAGCTTGAATGATTGATCGCGCAGTCAACGCCGGGGTAAACAGATAGTCTTTTATGCTCGACTGAATTATATATGAGCTCGGTTTATGCCCTGTTAGCATATTTTTCGTGTTAAATGTTACGGTAAATTCGGTATTCATTTGTGACATATAATACTTTCAGAGTTTTGAACAGTACGAAGAATCTGGCACACAAACACAATATGCGATGGAAGATAATCTTTCATAGTAGTCGATTCCTTTCCTTAGAATGATCGGCAGTGCTTTGAACTAACCAGATTATTTTTTATTATGTCATAAAACATTATCTGTCTAATGTGAGCTTCACTTATATATTAAATTCATGGCTTAGAATGAGGAAAACGCGCAAAGAACAGTAAAAAAAGAACAAACAGGAACAGAAAAACCAGATTAAAAATGTAATTGGACGTAAATGATAAATAAACATTTTTTATACGCTACAGTTCACATTTGCACACTTTCGCCCTCGCCTACCAACCTAACCAAACCTTTAGAGCATTTCAAATGTAAGTTTTTTTTTTTGCACTTCAGTGTTAAACTTTAAAGCCTTTGTCAAACAGACAGGTGTGGCGAATGCGAAGTGAGGCGTTTTTATTTGTAATGTATAGAATTGTTTTAATCCAGTCCCATAGAAAAATGAAAGCGATCCGATAGCGTGACCGAACCGATGCGAAGACGCGGCGATGGCGTATTTGTTCTGTTGGACTTCTTTCATAAAAAGTCAGCTAATACAACTGCCGCGCCTCGGTTTGCTGCACCCAGTTTGACGTCTCGTATCGGTTCATTATCGCCTTGGATTCGGTCCGTTTCGCTTTTGCCTGTCTGTTTGACAAAGGCATAATTGTACCTTTTATACTCTTCCTTTTTGCTTCATGTAAGAGTATTAATATTTAGATAATATTCGAAGAGAGTAATACTGAAATATTTTAAATGGTTTTCTACAAGCAAAGGAGCAAAAAAAGCTAATGTTTTGTTTTCAATCTTTCTTGCAATTTTGCGGTCCACGATTTCATACCACAGTTGACATATAGTGTCAAAATTGCGTAAAACTATTGTTATTTCTATTTGTATTTTTTTCACTCTTAAGAAACGTTACATAAAGGAACCTTCTATGTAATTATTCATATTCATTGCTTTTAAAAGCCTCTAATAAGTTAAAAGAAGTAAATGAAACTAAATGCGATAAGGGCATTCGATTATACATACTAAGTTTCCTCCATGCCTTGGAAACCTGGTTAAATCGTTGGCGGTAGTCCCGGCAATCATTTGTAGATCTATCTGTCAGTGGCCCGCACGTATGACAACTAGTCTTACCAAAGGGTGCCCGAAAATGAAGTTATCATTAGTGCGTTTCGTTGCATTGTAGTCACGGATCAACGTATTTTATAACATAACTGCGATGAGTCGATGCAACGCAAGGGGGTACGCGCTAGTATGCAGGCTGTCGCTGTCGCAGCGAAGCGTCTCAACTTAGCCTTGAAGTGTAACTCTGTCTGTTGTCGCACCGCAGTCAATGCTGTGAGGGCATAACGCATAATATGTCTCACTCTAAACCCTTTCGTTCCAATCGCGACGCAAGTCTCCAATACCTACCTTATGAATTTAGTATCTATCCAGGTGACTATCGCAAGACAAATAGATACATAGAGGTTCGTACACAGACACGCGTCAATAGATACCAAATTCGGAAGATATCGGAGACTTGCGTCGCGTTGTATACGAAGGGGGTTACTCAAATCTTGTTGGATAGTTGTGATCAGATAGGCAGTAGCTCCGTAAACAATACTAGTAGTCGTAATGGAATCAGCTCTTTCTTTTAGCGTGGTAAAATCATCAAATGAGTTCGAGTGGTAAGTTCGATAATCCCACCCAGGGCAGGGCAGGAGGGACAGTCAGACTTGTACTGACTAAAATCCACAACGTCATTCGATAGCTCTTTACGTTCTGGAGACTCGGTAGCTGTTTAGTCCCGCGACCAATGGACCTTTAGTTATACAATAGGTACGTTGATGAATCTGTACTTATTAAGTCGGAAAGTCGCCCTTAATATTTGGGAAAAGAGTGGGCTGTCGATGGTTAGTTACGAGTAGGTTAAAAAGTTGGCCCAACACACAAGCCGTAATATCCATTGCTTATTCCACAAATGCATTGATCGATCTTCTAATTACAAATGCAACCATGGACGTATTTCATTAGCCAACAACCAATGTGTGCTGGCATAACTATGAATCATTTGGGTGTGATGTACATTATACATAGGCATGGAATGTACGGGATCAAGCTAAATACATTAGGTTCATAAATCGTGCGAATGCGTTGTGAACAGTGATTAAAGCTATGTTGGCATAATAATGTGATTTTGTTGTGCTGTTTAGTGATTATGTATGGCTGGTGAATTTATGGTTGAGTTTGCATGCCTTTGCAAGATTTTTGAGGATTTTGAAGTGTGTGTAGCATAAGCTTATCAGTAATTCAGAGTTTCAAAGTCTCGGTTTAAGATTTACCTTATCTAGTGGTGCGATCTAACGATCATCATCAAGAAGTTCTGTTTTTACACTCTCAGGTGTACAGAAACCAACATGGTTAATTTTCGTCCCGAAAAATGTGCTGATTTCGAGGAAACAACAATAATGTTGATTGTAAATAGAGCTACGACCGTATTTCGTCCGAGCCAAGTTCGAATAATTGTTAACTTCTTAAACGTGAGTGACGACACAGAGAGCAAAAACTAATACTCACACATGCCAGAAAATATATAGCTGTTCCATTAGCCATAAAATAATTTGAAATTTATTACGCTGCCATCTCTGTCTTCCGCAAAAAGTAAATGAGTAAAAACCCAACACTAATATAATTTTCCAAGTAGGCAAACCTAGAATCTACTGATGTACTGTACTAAAAAATTTTTTTCTTTTTGTACCGAATTAATAAGGGGCCAGGCTAATCCCTCGCCTTTTTGTCAATGTTCGACATCTGACTGTGAATATGAACAATCAGCACATCATATTCTATGGGAGTGGCAGTGGCAGTTCTTTGGCAGATCGAACAAATATTATGTTGAACACTGTTCAGACTACATCTGGAGTCATTTACTACTCGGACCTTGTTGAAACTCGAACAAACTTCCGTGCGTTCAAGCGTTTTTGCCATACCTATTATTGGAATCAAATTTAGCAGCTCACAATTTAGGACCCATTAATATTAGTAGTCTTTTTACCCGTGGTGCTAGGCAACTGGGCTTCTCCCAGTTGTAATGTCCCTTTGTGCCTATTGGCCTTGTTTTGTTCTGTCTCCTGCTTGCAGGGAGGGAAGTGGAAACATATATTTTTTCCTACTCCTCCACTATTCTTTTCTGATTAATTTCGTTGCAGGATCCAAGACAGGTAAATTCATTCTCCGGGACACGTCGAGCTTCATTGTCTCGGCCCTTTTCTGGTTGGTTGCCACTGTTGATTCTGGCGCACAGGAGTTGCAGTGGTTAGGGAATAGTGTGGTGGGTTTGTCCCAAAAAAAAAGAGAAATTACCATTCCTGTCAAAGTATATTTATATTGTCAAATAATGTAACATCAAAACCCAATCTATTTCCAACATCCTACATCCGTCCGTATTTCCTATATCCGATAACAAAGTAGTTTATGAATGAAAAATATTTCACATCTAAGTGCGATACTTCTCTTACTTGTGATTCAGAGTCAGTCAGGTCTACGTGAGAGGGGCTTACGCACTCACCTGTACCATAGATATAGAGGTAATGGAACGGCTGAACTTTGAGCGCAGTGGCTATTGTGGCAATTGACCTGAATTAAATTTGTTCAGGTAAAGCTACTGGTTCACGGTTTGATTTTAGGCAAGCCAAATCGTAACAGGCCGTCGTATCGAGAATTGATGAGCAGAAAGGCGTGGCATTATACTAAGAAAATTAAATAGCTATCACTTGCCACGCGACCAGCAGGTCACACTTAGCCGATATACCTACGCCGTGGAACCACAGCGTGAAAGAGCTAAAATGTCTACGAGCCCGCACCAGATTTTTCCAAGTATGGTAGTGGTAAGTAGCAGCCTGATTTGGCTTGTCTTCAAACAGGCCGTGGAACAGCAGCTTTATAGGATCATTGGTAAATAATGTAAGAAAAATGGAGGAATATCTCGCACGTCTGGTGTGATGTTAGTACCTAATTAATGGTTTAATGAATACTAAGAATGACAATGTTCAATGACAAATATTTTTACGTTTTGTATCAACACCCAACATTCGTATTAACGTGGTAAGTACCATAAGTTACCATACTATTGCAAGACTCAGTGCTGTATAAAAACTTTAAGCGAATTTGACAATATTTACAATCATAATTATTAAAAAAACTCATCTAAAAAACCACCTACCATCTAGTAAAATAGCTCCAAGTGAGCCGTCTCATTTGTTTTGCACGACGCACGTAATAACGCGATCAAAACGTATGAGAATTTTGACAGCGACGCGTGATATGAAAGCTTAAACTGTAAGGGGGGAATTTATTTGGCGTTTTCGAGTGAATCGTCAGCCCTAAAATACTCGCTATGATGTTTGAGGAGCGTTTGACCTTGAAGTGTCATCTATGTCAGTTATTGGGTGTTTGCGATATTATTTCGGGACGATTATTTTTGTAAGAATTGATATGAAGGCGTTTCTTAGACTTGAAAAGAATGACTAATAAACGATGAATCACATGAGACTCGTGGCTAAATAGTAGCCGTATTTCTTCAAGGTTAAACAAAGCTATTCAAGGTCAAGTAGTTGATGGGATCTTTGCTAAAATCTCTCTCCGTACCTCAAAATACTTAAAATTGGTTTCTATTGTGGAAAAAGACAAGTCTGATGGATTGAGAAAGGTTCATACACGACTGGTATAGTCGCAAACAATCACGAGTTTTTTTCTGTGAAACATAATTCCAAGAGCAGGTATAAAATTAGGCATTTTATCCAAACAGTCGTGTTTATTTTTAATTCCTACTTAGTTAAAAATTCAAATGAGTAAGTAGGTCCCTCACAGCTTACCTTTTAAACCTACATTGTGAACCTGTGTTTAGTGGCTTTTCGAGTCCCTAACTAAGTTACCAAAATACTAATTTATATTATGCGAATTCTGTGAGGACTCTAAAATAACAATAATTAGTAACTCTTTGAAGTGGTTATAGCTCTGGCCTGGGATTGCGGACGTTGAAATAAGTTATTAGGTACTAAATCCTAGCGCTCTGTGGGTACTAATCTTTTACATATAACATAGAAATCACGTAATACGGTGCTCGTACATGCTAATCTCTGGAGCCATCCAACCAATTTTAATGAAATTTTTCAATATTCATACTTAGTTATGTTTGATTCCAGATTTAAAAATTTATATATTATGATAGGATAGATGTTTTCGGACTAAATAGGAGGAAGTCGTTTGAAGAAGAGGGCAATTTTTCGTTAAATTTATTACACTTTTTTATGTGTATCATAATCTAAAATATAAATAAAAACTAACTAGTAATACATACAAAAAAGAAAAAGAAAAGATTCAAAGGGCGTCAAAGAATTCGTCCACATCGCTGTCAACGGTGCCCAGAATTTATTTATTGTGCTTGTATTAATTTATATTTAATTTATAATTCGGAACGGAAATTCTTCGCTTGACTTCGAAAGGATAGTGGTCGTAACCAGGCGGCCCTGACCTACTACCACAAGTTAGAGGGATCGCTTAGATTATAAGCTGACTACTAGGATGGAATTATGAAATTGGGTTTGTTGCTTTTTTTTTATCGTGGTAAAATCATCAAATGATTCCTCCCACCTAGGGCAGGGCGGCAGGGACTGTCAGACTTGTACTGACTAAAATCCACGGTGTCCTTCACTAGCCCTTTACGTACTAGGGTCACGGTAATCCCTTGGTCCCGCGACCCCAGCAGGCTTTGGCCCTCTACAGGCCCCGTCACTGTGCTGACACTCCTTGAGGCGCGCGTGGAACACAACGCGCCGTCGACCCGGGCATGGTCCATGGTCGGACAGCGAGTCGCCCATTACTCGCCGCCCGCATGCCCGCGCCTACTTTGTTGCTTAGAAACCGTTTGCATATACCTAAGATCTATCTAGCTTCAAAAGGGACATCAGTCAACATTTGCTGTAATCCATATATTAAGCAAATATATCTTATCAATCGTCTTGCCAACACAAACAGTCTAGCTAATGATCACCAACATTTGGCTAGTGCCTGTTGGCACTTAATAAGATTAGTTCTAGGTCTAGTAGAAGCCAATGATGTACTACCAGAATCTGTCAATTTATTGTAATCGTAATATGTCTGAAAGCAAAACGTATTTCTTAACGAAGCTACCGGCATTGCCAAGCACCCATTGCTCGGAGAATTGCTTAAGTAGAAAGGTTCTGGAATGGTGACTGTGTACCAAAAGGCAGAGTGTTAAAATAGCCCTTCAAACGTGCGATGAAAACCTGATAAAGCCCGTTGGAATTTACTCAAAGAGAGCAGCATAGGACCAGGCGATGTCACCTTAATATAACAGTAATATTTGTTAATTGAACGTGGCCGATACAGCCGCGGCCGATCTAAAAAGAGTAGAAGGGCGGGCGTGACAACGTGGACGCATACTGCAAGGACTCGACTTGTTTCCGGTAGTGCAGGATTAGTACTCTTCCAACAACTTGAACTCGGCCTCTACTCAGCAGTATTACAGTTCATGCTTGGTTAAAAAAAATGTTAAGAAACTACTCACGGGCATGCGGACGTTGAGTGATGGGTGACTTGCCGTCAGATCATGGACCATGCCCGGGTCGATGGCGCGTCGTGTTCTACGCGCGCCTTTTAGAGCTTTTTTTTTTTACGTGTCAAAATCATCACATGAGTCCTCCCACCCAGGGCAGAGCGAGAGGGACTGTCAGACTCATACTGACTAAAATCCACGGTGTCCTTCAATAGCCCTTTACATACCGGGGTCACGGTAATTCGTGAGTCCCGCGACCCCGGCAGGTTTTGGCCCTATACAGGGGGCCCCGTCACTATACTAACACTCCTTGAGGCGCGCGTGGTACACAACGCGCCATCGACCCGAGCATGGTCCATGGTCGGACAGCGAGTCGCCCATTAATCGCCACCCGCATGCCCGCCTCATAGAGCTTTCGGAATTCTGACGGGGCTCCCATTACAGAGCCAAAGCTTGCCGGGGTCACGTGCCAGTCTGATCAGGTAACCGTGTCCCTGAAACATAGAGGGCTATTGAAGGATCACCGTGGATTTTAGTCACTACAAGTCTGACATAAATGGGTAGGAGGACTCAATTGATGATTTTAACACGATAAAAAAACTAACTAGTCACGAAAATATGGACCAGGTAAACATACGACGCCAGAAGTACACAATGTAAATACGAAGCTTTAAACGAAAACACT
Organism: Agrotis puta; assembly: GCA_943136025.2. NCBI lineage: Eukaryota > Metazoa > Arthropoda > Insecta > Lepidoptera > Noctuidae > Agrotis > Agrotis puta. The sequence continues at coordinate 2,764,808 of OW964176.2, read as the reverse complement.
CAATAAAAGGTGGTTCTATTGACATTTGCATTGACACAGTTGGATTAGCACCCTGACATCACTAACCCCTTTCTAAAGGTCGCAGTGAATAGGGAGCAAATTTATGAAGCTGGTCCTTATTTACGACAAGTATTAGCCGGATTATTAAGACACGTAAATTGATGGGCTTATATTTTGGTGGATTACGTTAATTGCTTCAATATTTAACCATTATATCAGAGAATTTAAACGTAGCATAAAATATATCACATCTAATCAGAGATTAACCTATAACATTTTAGGATGCGTGAGGTCCATCTTCTAGCAGTCCCAATGGTGTGCACGTGTTGCGGGTTCGGTACAAATATCTGTAAGACCTACAAGTAATTATTCGGGTTTGGTTCGGTTCTCTTTGTGTATGGGAGTTTAAAATAATGTTTGTATGAAATCCTGATGTGGGGTAAAAACAAAATATGGTGAAGTTTCTGTTTTCTCAAAGTTTTTCTTTTAAGGCTATACTATCTTATAAATTCTATAAAGGCCTAAGGTCCTCAGTCTTTCCGGACAAGAGTGACTCAACACACTCGTCTTCTGCAAAATATGATATTGTAGATTAAAGTTACCATAATCATGGACATTATTGAAGAACAACAAATCCAGGAATCAAATATTAAGTTATATAATGTTGTAGGTACCTAAGTAGTTGTATCAGTAAGCTAACACAATTCAAGCCAGCTTTGAAAGCAAGCGGAAGGAATTGACATTTCCCAGAAGAAGAAGGTTGCATTTGATTTATTCAGAGGATTTATTGGTAGAAAATGGATGGGCCGATGTATACCTTATATATTGACTAAGGAAGATGATTTTACATGTTTTGAGCAATATTTCTTTGTCAATTATAAAGCGACAGCAGCATTGACTTATTTATTTGAAATCATTGGTTATCAGAGCCCATTTCCGTACCAGGCGTGAATAGGTTGAAAAGTCGATTTAAATATATATATTTTTTTTGTAGTAGTAGTAGTAGTAAAAGAGATATTCAAAAACTCACATGTTTGCTATGTGCGGTGAAGCAGACCTATCGACGTAGTCATTTATTCAATCTGTAAAAGAAGCAATCCTAATGCCCATTATACATAAAAAAAATGATGTAAGTCGACGGTACGAAATAATGGATGGCACATGGAATTTAATGACATTTTACAGTTGGTAAGGCTAGTTAGAGCCCCACATTGAAGTGAAGTCTTACCAAGCAGTATTAGTACTACACAGTTACTGGGTTCTGTAGGTTAGAAAGACAATAGGAGTAGGACAGTTCTAAAACCTACACAGTTGAGATGGCTTTCATTTTAACTTCTACAAATATTGTATATTATTAACTATAATGTTTTTTCTCATGTTAACTCACGAATTACCGTGTACCCGGTACGTAAAGGGCTATTGAAGGACACCGTGGATTTTAGTCAGTACGAGTCTGACATCCCTCCCGCTCTGCCCTGGGTGGGAGGACTCATGTGATGATTTTACCACGTGAAAAAAAAAACATAACACACTTTGTTGTCAAGATTTTATTGTATCACTTTGTCGGCGTCACGAAATTATACCTTTCTAAGACTTAGAGACTAATCTGTGCACAGATGAACGGATTGGTATGGTAATACCTACTTGGGTTCCATCTAAACTACGGATCTCTGAAGAAACAAGCACTCAAGCGTGAGAACAAGCAAAGATATTAAAAAAGGATACAAAAAAGCGTATTACAAACTTGCTCGAATAAAAACGTAAAGGCACAATCGATGGGTCCTCCATACAAAGCGTCAAAATACTCGCAGGCAACGAACTGTGTGAACTTTCTTTGATCCACGACGCTACAGCTCGTATGTTTAGTGTTCTTTCATATTTGTTCTCACTTTTACTTGTTTTTCATTGACGAATTTTAAGATGAAAGTGTGTTTAATGGAATATCTGTGTGTGAAAGTTTTGTTATAGGTCGTGATGTGGAATATTTTGATTTGCCCGAATGCGTATGAAACCACTTTTGAATAAAAATAGAATTTAAAAAAATCTGTGTAGAAGTGTAGAAAAAAATAACACTTAGAGCTCATTACAAATCTCTCTAATTATTCCTAATAATGAGTATGTCTATGTTTATTTTGGCGTTAATCTCAAGTCACATCTGACATGAACATTAAAATAATCATTATTTTTTAATAAAAAAAGGTAATAAAGAAAGAACACAATAGATTCTTGTGCTCCAGCTTCTCAGAGGATGAGGCTTAGTTCAAGCCAGGTCTAGGTGTTCGACTCTGGTTTCCAATTTGCCATGCTGTGAGACGTAACTTACGTAAATAATTTTTACTGTCTTACGTAAATAAAGGACTTGTTTAAAACTTTTTACAAATGTTAACACAACATGTAAAATTTTATGAGATTATCTGTAGTTTTGTTTAGCCCATATCAATAGACACATTCTAAACCCTAGAGATTTAAAAATAAAGTCTATCTTTTTTAGAGACAACAACTCTAGTTTTCCTAATGAGATTCTGCACACACAGTACATTAAGTACATTTATACAAAAAAAAAAAAAACCAAACAACTGGGAAATTCTAAAGCCCACTCCACATTACCATAAATGTCAGTAAATAATTAAATTTACGCTCTAAAAATGTAATTTACTTGGCACAGGTGACAGAGTACGCAACAAAACCCCGTCAACGCAACACTTGTATACAAAATTATTCACTCCGCTCACTTCATTCGTTCATTTCGTTCATTCGTTCCCCCTGACGTACAAATTGTATTCGTAAGCTTAAATTATTGCGTTACGGCGTCCCGAATACGAAATTATAATTGTGTGCTTACTGGCACCACTCACACTGGCTGCGTGTTTTAAACACCCTGTATATGAATACGTGAATATGGTTGCTTTGAAGAATTAGGTAAGTATTGTGCTGTAGGTTTTGTTTAATGTTCAAGATATTTCATACTAAGACCAACATTTTCCTGCCGGAGGCTGTACGCCGGTGTCGTGCGGTCCATGGCCCTCTACGGAGCCCCCGTGTGGTTTTTGAGCATGCGGACGCCAACAGCAAAGCTAGTCTCATGTCAAAGCGTCATCGCTATCCGAGTGATCCGAGGATACCGCACGATCGCCGTCGAATCGGTCAACCTCCTAGCCGGATTGCTGCCTTGGAATCTGAAAGCTCCCTCCAGCGCGTCTATGAGTGGCGCGTGAAGGCGCATCGCCGAGTCGAATCCCCGCTGCCTTGACAAATCGAGGCGCGGCAGGAAGATATCCGGCGCGATCTCAGGGCAGTATGGAGGAGTGACTGAATAGGCATCACGGCGTCCTGACATACCGCCAGACGCAGGTCCTCATCGGACACCATACCTTTGTCTGATAGGCACCACAGCGGCTGGGTCACTCTCTGGCCCACTCCATCTCGCCTCGCAGCATGGCCTCGACCAATGCTGGGCGCGAGAGGTCGCCGCCTATCGCTGTCATGAAGACAAGGTGGTACTCTGTTCAAGCGGGGCAGTCCGGCACCGTATGCTCCACCTTGTCTTCCAGGCGATCCTTGAAGTGGTGACACCCAGGCGTTTCTTCGAAATGGTTACGCTTAGGAACAAATTAAAAATTATGCAACTACAGGATCAAAACAGAATTTCAGATTTATTCATCTTGCTGAAAATAATTGCACGTGTGACTGACAGTTTCATTTATAAATAAAATCTCATATAGATCGAATAGATAGAACTACATTGTGCACAAAATTAAATTTTCTCTATTTTCTGCACACAATTGTTGAAATAAAATTGTAGTCTGTGTGAGACAGCTCTGCTCTGTGGCTTATTTGTGTGTAGCAGAAAATTGTCGAGTCTTTAGAACCCTATTTCTGTTTCTTATTGTAAACGTGGGTATTTTTAGGGCACTAATATTTCGTGCTTTGTTATATTAACTAGTATAAAGGAATGTTATTGGTGTCGGGTTTTTTGCAGTGGTGACTTTATTATGGATTCAAATTATGATAATTTTTGGAAGAAATAATGTCTTAAATAATTTTTTTTTTTAATGATTTCAGCATCGGGGTTTTCTCTTATCTAAAGTTTTCTGTTCTATATTGGTGTTCGGAATTGGTCTATGTGTCGGTGGTTGACGTACCCTAGTAATATGTTACTGAGGTCCTGTTTGAGTAGAATGCCACTGTAATAAGTGGAAAAGCTTATTGTGTCTATTGTTTTAAGGACTTTGACTTTTTTTTTTTTTTTTTTTTTTCGTGGTAAAATCATCAAATGAGTCCTCCCACCCAGGGCAGGGCGGGAGGGACTGTCAGACTTGTACTGACTAAAATCCACGGTGTCCTTCACGAGCCCTTTACGTACCGGGGTTACGGTGATGGGTAAGACCCGCGACCCCGGCAGGCTCTGGCCCTCTACAGGCCCCGTCAGTTTGCTGACACTCCTTGAGGCGCGCGTGGAACACAACGCGCCGTCGACCCGGGCATGGTCCATGGTCGGGCAGCGAGTCGCCCATTACTCGCTGCCCGCATGCCCGCGCCTACGGTGGCCGGAGATCGTCTGGCGACGTCCGTCGCCGTGGGCGTCTACCACTGCGGGTGGGTCGGAGGGAGGACACTGTTCTCTCCCTCACGCGGCACGCCTCCTCCTTCGCGAGCATGACTGCTTCGCAGAAGGAGGCGACCGCTTCCCACTCCGTCTCGCCCCGCAGCATGGCCTCGACCAATGCCGGGCGCGAGAGGTCTCCGCCTATCGCCGTCGTGAGGACACGGCGGTGCTCTGCCCAAGCGGGGCAGTCCTGCACCGTATGCTCCACCGTGTCCTCAGGACGGTCCTCACAGTGGTGACACCCAGGCGTTTCCTCCCTCCTTATCAGACACAGGAACCTCCCGAAACTTCCGTGTCCGGTGAGGACCTGCGTCATGCGGAAGGTAAGGACGCCGTGACGCCTATCCAGCCACTCCTCAAAGAGGGGTCTTACCGCCGCGATTGCGGCGTGCCCGGACCTCGGTTGCGACAGTCGCTCCCTCCATACTGCCCTGAGATCGCGCCGGAGCTCTTCCCGCCGCGCCTCGACCTGTCGAGGCAGCGGGGATTCGCCCCGGCGCTGCGCCTCCACGCGCCATTCGTAGACGCGCTGGAGGGCAGTCGCCTCCAGATCCCAGGGCAGCAATCCGGCAAGGAGGTTGGCCGATTCGCCGGCGATCATGCGGTATCCTCGGACCATTCGGATTGCCATGACCCTCTGGCATACGACCAGCTTTAGTGGTCGCGTCCGAATGCTCAGGGCCCACACAGGGGCCCCGTAGAGGGCCATGGACCGCACGACACCGGCGTACAGCCTCCGGCTGGAGGCGTTTGGCCCGCTGAGATTGGGCAGGAGTCGCCTGAGGGCGGCTGCTGCCCGGTTCAGCTTCAGGGCCAAACGTAGGAAATGCTCCCTAAAGTTCCACCGGCTGTCGAGGACGAGTCCCAGGTACTTCATCGTCCTCCCGACGCCGATGCGAACCCCCTCCACCGCAATGTGGGACTCTGAACGTGGCGCGTTCAGACGGCCATGAAAGCACATGGCCTCTGTTTTGTGCAGCGCCACGTCGAGTCCCAACTGCCGGATCCTTTGAGCGACTGTCGCCACCGCTTGCGTCGCCAGGTCGGCCGCCGCCTGGTGCGACTCTCCCTCCGCCAGGACGAGCGTGTCGTCGGCGTAACATATTACGCCGACGCCGTCAGGGAGGTCGCCGCGCAGCACCCAGTCGTAGCCGATGTTCCACAGGAGCGGCCCCAAGACCGATCCCTGTGGAACACCGCACGACATCTCTCGCCGGTTCCACTCTCCCCGGTGACCGGGGTAGATGACGGCCCTGTCCGTCAGGTAGTCCTCGACCGTGCGACGGAGGTAGGTCGGCACCCGGTGATACCGGAGTGCCTCCCTGATGCAACTCCAGGGCAGGGTGTTGAAGGCGTTAAGGACTTTGACTTAGACTTATTCTTTGACTTAGACCATCACTTTGACTTCTTTTTATTTTCTCTGAGAAAATAGATATCCACAGATAAAACCAGATAACCTGATCTTGATTTCACTCACTTTGTTTCATTTCCATGTACACACTTTCGTTACATTTCACGATATTACTCTTACAAAAGCGATTAGTAAAGATGTTTCACATCAAAACATAGAATATTATAATTTGTTAATAGAATAATTATGTTGACATTTATGGTAAATTAAATACCACATATAACACTATAACCCAATACACTAAAGTAAATAATAATTATTCATCGTATCAATAACTAAATTATTCACATTATTATAGTAAAACAGAATGTTATATTGCCACATAGGACACTTACCCAACATTAAACAATGAACGAAACCAATGAAACAATGTGAATTTGACTCCATTCAGCCGCTGGTTACATTGTAAACACAATTAATATAATAATTATTATCAAACCAGTATTCGTGTGTGCTTAATATTCTAATTAAACATGTGGTATTCATTACGGTGTCGCTTTCAGCAGTAGCATTTAGTGAAATTATACCTGTCAGTGACCATTACTGTTTGGGTCGCGGGACTTAAGAATTACCGTGACCCTGGAATGTAAAGGGCTATTGAAGGACAGCGTGGATTTTAGTCAGTACGAGTCTGACAGTCCCTCCCGCTCTGCCCTGGGTGGGAGGACTCATTTGATGATTTTACAACGAAAAAAAAAAACCTAGGTTGGCTTGCAGAATAATCAGATGCTGCGGAATGCTGATATTTTTACATAAAGTGACTGGCTGTCTGACCTTCAACAACCCAGTAGAAAAACGACAATGTTGGCAAACCCTGGTTGTCAAACTCCATTTATTGACTACTGCCTGCAATCACTGGCAAAGATCTACAAATGGTAACTCTGACCCACTGTTTAACAAATTTCTCATGGCATGGAGGAACTCGGATTTATTGAGTCGTCTCTGGTCACCTATCCAAGGACCAGCTTTAGCAAGCGTTGCTTAACCTTGAAGATTAACTGCTGTTATTCTTCAGCCACGGGCTCCTCCCGACCCATACAAGTGTTTCACGTAATATTAAGGCAGAATGAGTGTTGAGTACACGCGCGTAAATCGTTTCAAATGAGTGCTTCATGAGTGCAGATAAATTACATTAAATCTGAGACTTACGTGCCGGAAAATTCACCAATGTTTCACCCGGGTTTAGGGTGACAATGGGTTTTGTGGTACCGTAGATTGATTTGTAACTTCCAGGTTTTTTGATTGAATATTGTTGATAATGCCGAATTAGTATGTTCTGTTCACAAAACAGCCTGATCACAAAAAAAAAATGTGTAAGTTATTCATTAATTTTGTACTAAAGATTTTTTTCTAATTTCATTTTAGGAGCCTCGTTTTTTATCTGTGATAATAAATGTTAGTATTGTACTATTTCATTTTGTAGAACGTTAGCTTGTAATTTTTTCTTATTTTAAATTTTAAAGAGCAGATTTTTTATGTTTCTTCGCTGCGTTCTTTTAAGGCACATTCACTTAAATTGCTGTGATATTATCTTACAAAGCAATAACAATAAAGGTGTGAGGCAAATTTCATTTATAGTAACGTCTTGCTGCAATATACACTAGGCTTTCAGATTAGGTCTACGTCCTTTAGGCCGTACGTCGTAATATTTTATAGAGGCTCAACGTCGGCCGCCATGACACTGACGTATTTTGTAGTGTAATAAATGTTGGAACATTAAAATAAATCATCTAAAGGTGTGTAAGATACATACCTTTAGAATATCTGTTTATAATAAAGTAACTAAGAACCTCGAAATTAAAAGTAACTTGCTATTAGAAATACAATGTCGTCTCAACAAAATAGTTAAATCACCACACTCTTATAAATAACTTTCATTTTAAAAGTCGATGACTTTTACTTGCGTCACATACTTTTTGCCATCGAATTCCGAAAAGAATACATAACCTCCTTCTTTTTTACAAATCGGTTAAAATACTGTTAATTACGTACGACAGCATAACCTCCTTCTTTTTTACAAATCGGTTAAAATACTGTTAATTACGTACGACAGTTACCGACACAAAACTTTTTACTTTATCCATAAAAACCTGTATCACACTACTACTTGCCGTTTTTACAAGGCAAACAGAAAACATAATTACAACTTAGAAACTTCGTAACAAAAAAAAAAGTTGCAAGAAAGTCCGCGCTCGCAATAAAAGTAAGTACACCGTACATTACAAGTACTTGTTTTCTGAAGTTACTTTAAGTATCTACTCAGCAAGAATTATGAGGAGGTACGTGTTTCTCAGACTTTTTATTGAATTAAATTTTCGTACTAATGAGTTTGGCCTGTGTGTGTAATTGCATTGTTAATCTGTTGACGCCCTTAGACGTCAGCTGTATTTAGGTATGGGAACAATGAACATTTAAATTGTTTGGTTTGTTTGTAGTTTGTTTCCCATAATAATTCTAACTAGTCCTAACTAATATTACTAATGTAAAAATAAGTTTGTTTGTTTATTGCCTTATCACGACCAAACATCAGTTTGATAGTTCTGAAATTTTAGGATTTTTCATAACTTTATCAAGTGTATAGAGATGGACATAATCATACTGACGCTTTCTCCCCGAAAAAAAAAAAAACAAAAAAATCGACTTTAATTCCAGTGAAGGCGTGGTCGTTATAAATATCGATGTGCTTTATTTACAGCTGGAACCTGTACATAATACTGTTTAAATTTTCCGGTATAATTGATTTCATCTTCATCTGCCATGCCTTTTCCTAACTATGTTAAGGCAGGCCTGGCTCACTCCGCGGTGTAGGTATAAAACTGCAAGTACTAACGGGGGCAACTTCGTAGATGCCATTTAGTCGGTTGTCGCGCGCCGCCCACTACGCACGCGCTTACTTAAATAATATTTAAGTTTGGTGTTTGGTTGTATTTACGCATAAGTTTAAAAAAAATATATATATGATGAAGAAAAGCAAATACTGCATAACGTTTGGTTGTTTAAATAATGACAGTGATAGGAGCCTCACGTTTCACACACTACCGCGTGACTTCGAAAGGTAAGGAAAAAAGTGAATATTTATCTACGTAGTACATATTTATTAATGATCAAAAAACTATCTACCTGCTTGTGGTGTGCTTATTAATGTCATTCAAGTACCGGCTAGTAATCATGGTCAGTATGATTAGGTAGGTTACAAATTTGGCCTACAAGACGACCAAGATAAATAAAATAGACGAATATCAAATCTGACATCACTCTCACTCACCTAAGCTAAGCTGAATACGTAGGAATTATGATCGGTAGAAAGTAGGAAGATGTTTACGTTATTGTTTAGACACGTTCAAACTCAGAAAATGGCTACACTACGCATTCAAGGTCAGCGATCGTATTTCTCTTCGCGACTTTTTTACCTACTTACCTACAAAGACACGCAACACGGGGCCTGTGACAATGAAATGAATGAAATGATAAGGACTAGTTACCTATTTTGCCGTAAACGATAACAATCGATCTTTAAAGTTATGACTACAACTTGGCCAGAACGGATTGAAACGGAACTAATCTTTTTGTTTCTGACAACGTTTTAAAATCTTTGATATTTGATGTAAACAAAGACCACAGGTTTGTTAGATTTATTATTGTGCCACAAAACTAACGTAATAAGAGAATTAAACAATGCATAAATAATGTAATTAAACAATGCATAAAATACGTATTCCTACCTAACTGTGCCCAAACTCGCGAGTCGCAACCCTATTGAGCTTGACCGACAGTAACCTTTTAATGTCGTTGGCGTCAGATAAACTAAAATGAACTCTCGCGCGTCACTATTCAGTTCATTTTTGCTTGCGCACGGGAAGTTTAGGCTATTATAAAAGTAGGTGGGTGATGCGGCTGCAAGTAAAAATGGACTCTATTCTTTCGTGCATAGATTTTACATTTGTTTGTTTTCTTTTTGGGAGTAACACTTCTGTACCTTTAGGTACTATTATGTATTCTGTGGTTAAGGTTAGCTCCAATTCGAACTGGATTCACTGATATAAGTGTCCTCTACATCCCAGTAAATGGGTGATAAGATATCCTTTGGTAAGACAGTTAAAATTTGTTTACTCTACGTTATCTGATCATACTAGTCAGATACTTTATTAATGACGTACCATTGAGTTGCCCTCATCAGGTCACCAGTAGTAGGGTAAATGATTCATGCGATCATCAATCATTGTGTCTTGGATATGTGAACACACACGAGTGTATGAGAAATAGTTCCAGCCTTCTGTGTCGTGTAACTACTACTAATCCCGGTTTCATACACTGGAAATAACCGCTAAAATTGTTAAACAGGTTATTTAAAACTTCACAGCTCAGTTGAAAGTTGATATTGCTTCTAAATTATTTTCCTATAACCTTTATTCTTAGTTCTAAGAACTGTTATTAAATTAGGGTTTTTTTTACGTGGTAAAATCATCAAATGAGTCCTCCCACCCAGGGCAGAGCGGGAGGGGCTGTCGGACTCGTACTGACTAAAATTCACGGTGTCCTTCAATAGTCCTTTACGTTCCGGGGTTACGATAATTCGTACAGTCCCGCTACCGTGTATGTATGTTTAAGAAAAGAAAAGAAAAAGTTTTTGGCCTATACTAGGAATGTGACCTGTGTTATGTGTCTTCTTTTTGGCGTTAGTCTAAATACTGAAAATACTCGTATTTGTAAACGCACCATCCATTTTTGGTAAAGTTTTTTTCAACAAACACCATTTAGATTAATTTTAAACTATTCTCGCATATTTAACAAATATAAAAATAATCACACTTTTAATAGTTTGCGCAAAAGAAATCATTCAAAATCACTAATATAAGACCAACATCAAGCAATTCCCTCCTCAATTCTCACAAACCCTCTCAGATACAGGTGTATACCCACCGTCCCAGGAGAACGAGAGAGCGTCGATAGACCGACTAATTCAATCAGATCATATCTATTCACAGATCCAATTTACGTAAGAGACTCCCAATAGTGAGTATCGGTTACTATTACTAAGATATTCGGGCCAAGTATAAGGAGGGGTTGGTATTTTTTCGTTGTTTTTCAAATTAGATGATAATGTTAGTAAAAGCTGGGATTAATCGTTTCTTTTTTGGCTGATTGATGCAACTGGTGAGTAAGAAATTAATTAAAAATACATTCTTTTAACCTGCATTTTAACCACCACATGCGACATACTCAAAAATAGCACGATCGATTTGTTTCTTTTTTATTTTGTAGGCGTCAGGGTAAGGTTGATAATAATGATAGGTTTTTTTGTTGAAAAATCCATGCAGTGCCGGGATAGGTCGCTAGTCAACGTAATTATCTAATTAACACCTAAATACGCATCAGCCCGCAAGCAAGCAAGTGAGGACTTCTACGTAAATGACAGCTATTTTATTAGCGACTCATAAAATATCAGACCGTAAATGTCGCATTGAACTTGAATTGACAGCCGTAGTCTTCTGTTATGATTGCTAATGCTGTGCTAAAAGTCAACGAATTGAAGATTCATAGATGCTCTCAGAGTGTTGATGGCTGTTTCGTACATAATGGGGAACTTTATACGATGTCCTATGTGTTTGCTCTTAATACATACTGACGGACACTCTAGAAGGAGCCATTTTAATAGCCGTTAACCAGAGACCACAGGCCGCACAGTGTACTTGAAGTATTATGAAGTAAATTATAAAGAAAATTAAATAGCGTCTCTAGCGTACGAGCAAGCGTAGGGATGCGGGCGGCGAGTAATGGGTGACTCGCTGTTCGATCATGGACTATGCCCGGGTCGACGGCGCGTTGTGTTCCACGCGCGTCTCAAAGAGCTGTCAGCACTATGACGGGGTCCCATTAAAGAGCCAAAGCCTGCCCGGGTTCTCGGGCCTAACGTGCTATCGTGACCCCGGAACACAAAGGGCTATTAAAGGACACCGTGGATACTAGTTGGCACAAGTCTGACAGCACCTCCTGCCTTACCCTGGGTGGGAGGACACATTTGATGATTTTACCATGCTAAAAAAAGCATACGAGCACGGAATTACTTTTGTTCATAAAATTAACGGCAAAGTTCCCGTTAACGTCACAAAAAACGATAATAAAAAATTTGTGCGAAGAATACTACGCCGATATATTTTCTATATATATAAAAATGTAGCTAAAATGTAGCTAGTTGAAGCGTACACAAACCAAGATATGGTTTGTGTACGCTTCAAAAACTCAAAAAGTTCTGCACCGATTCAGCTGAAATTTTAGCAAGGATTGTTTTTGTCTATTTTTTGCATCAGTTACATATCCGCGACCGCGAAAAAACAGATTTTTTGTGCCATAGCGAAGCGTGGCAGGGTACAGCTAGTATAAAATAAAAAGCTCCTTATTAACTTAACAATATTCTGTACATTATTGCACTTCCCAGGTGTCACCACAATCTCATTTACTACAAATAAACTACGGGACACAACATTCAAGTATACTCTTCCCAACAACAGTATACACTTCCCAATAATGCCCCACCATTGCATATTTGCGCCGTTCCTGAGCCCAGGTCGATGAGCTCAACAAAACGAATCCCAGTTTCCGCTGATGCGATTGCACGCTCAATTGCACTTCAATTTTACACAGCAGGCGGGCTTAAATGTCTTTTGTGTTAATACTCGCTTATTGTGTAATATGCCTAAGCTTTGTTATCTGTGTTACGAGTTGGAGTCGGTATCCTGTAATGAAGCTAATGTGTTGGCGAGGTGAACTAAGGGAAGTATAGAGTGAAGTTTTTTGGCAAAGTGTTTTTATTATTAAAGAAAAGTTTAAAAACGGTGTACTTTTTTTACAACAGTATAATTATTATACAGTGCGCAAACCGGGAATTCACTGATTCCTACTTATATTTCATATAAGTTTGTTATTACTAATTCATTTTGAACACAACTGATGATCCATTCTTGTGCTTTCTCTGTATGAGGCTTTTGACCACCTTAAAGCCTTTGTCAAACAGACAGGCTATAGCGAACCGGACCGAGTCCGAAGCGATAACGAACCGATACGAGACGTTAAACTGGGTGCAGCGAATCGAGGCGTGGCAGTTGTATTAGTTGGCTTTTTATGAACGACGTCAAACAGAGCAAATACGTCTTCGCCACGTCTTCGCATCGGTTCGGTAACGCTATCGGATCGCTTTCGCTTTTCTATGTGACTGGATTCAAACAATTCCATACATTACAAATAAAAACGCCTCGCTTTGCATTCGCCATGCCTGTCTGTTTGACAGAGGCTTAATACATTTCAGTTCATAAAAATTTACCACTCTGAGTGCAGCTTAAGGCACTGTCATACTTGATCAACTAAAACCACAATATTCCAGATGTCCTTTGCGTTGCAGGGCCAGATATTCCCGCGACTCCGGAAAACCTCATAAACAACAGCTAAAGAACCAGACCTTTTCCAAATGTAACGAAATATTTACTCATTGTAATGGATAAATTGCCGTAAGCACAGGAATTACGGTCCGGAAAACATTGCCGATTTTTCACGCGTGAGTGTTGCTACGTAACAAACGACATTATTATTATTTTATGTGCTTTTCTGAATACACGTGTAAGGCCATAAAACGTGGCTTTTTTTTTTTTTTTTTTTTTTTTTTAGGGTGGCAAAATCATCAAATGAGTCCTCCCACCCAGGGCAGGGCGGGAGGGACTGTCAGACTCTTACTGACTAAAATCCACCCGTGTTTCTTCGGATGCCCTTTACGTTCCGGGGCCGCGGTATCCTGGATTAAGAAAAAAGCCGCGACCCCAGCAGGCATTTGGCCCCGTAAGGGGCCCCGTCGGTGACGCGTGAAACACGACGCGCCACCGACCCGGGCTTGGTCCTTGGTCGGACGGCGAGCTTACCCATTACTCACCGTCCGCAAGCCCGCTCCGCCGCTGTGCCCTCTGCTGTTCAGAGGGACACACGTTGGAGCATCCACCCGACAGGCTATTCGCATACGGGCAAAGAGACCCCTTAGGCACACAGTACCTAAAAGAGTTTTTGCCCGCATCCCAGGGTGCACCGGCCCGAAAAACTGGTCTTCCCCCCGGACGTATCCGAAGGGGAACTCCAGTCCACGGGCGCACGTGGAGGTTTCCTGTCTTAGCACCCCTTTCCTGTCTTAGCACCCCATAAAACGTGGCTTAACAAAATAACGACGTCGGTATTCCATTTTATGTCATAAAGGCGAAGAGATAAATATTTGTTCGGACACCACAGGAAGTTCTATAGACACACATTTTAGAAGCACACAAAGCTTCAGTAAATCCGTTCGGTGTATCTGCCATATGGACCGTGTACGACCATCGTGCGTCCAACGTATCGAGTGACAAACACTTACCGTACGGCTGCCGGTCGATTTATACCTCTCACTTTGGCCTGTACTTGAAATTCGGCCATAGAGTAACTGTATAGAAACAAACCTTTAGGTGGGTACTTCCTTTTGATGGCGTGTGTCACTGTCTGAATTTAGCATCTACCGCTCTATGTCCAACGACATTTTACAACTACGTAGAAAAACAGACACACTTAATTTTTTTAACGTGGTAAAATTATCAAATGAGTCCTCCCACACACGGCAGAGCGGGAGGGACTGTCAGACTCGTACTGACTAAAATCCACAGTGTCCTTTAGTAGCCCTTTACGTTCCAGGGCCATGGTAATTCGTGAGTCCCGGGACCCCTTTAGGCTTTGCCCTTCTACAGGGGGGGCCCATAACTATGCTGACCCTCCTAGAGGCGCGCGTGGAACACAACGCGCCGTCGACCCGGACATGGCCCATGGTCAGACAGCGAGTTGCCCATTACTCGCCGCCTGCATGCCCGCGCCTACGGTGGCCGGAGATCGTCTGCCGACGTCAGTCGCCGTGAGCGCCTACCACTACGGCTAGGTTGGATGGAGGACGCTGTCCTCTCCCTTACGTGGTGCGCCACCTCCTTCGCTAGCATAACTGCTTCGCAGAAGGAGGCGAACGCTTCCCACTCCATTTCGCCCCGCAGCATGGCCTCGACCAATGCCAGGAGGATAACAGACTCATAGAAATAATGTGAAAATTGAACATCAGTAACATTGACTGCGTTACAAGTTGTCAAGCGAAGAGTTAAAGATTTTAGTAAAAAAAAACAAAATAATAGTAAGGCCCACTTGCACCACAATCACTAAACAGATTTAGCGCTAAACTGATTTAAAACATCGTTCTGTCTCTGTCGACTTCAAACAATTTGAAAGGGATACAGTGATATTCTAAGGCAGTTTAGCGCTAAACCCGTTTAGTCATTGTGGTGCAAGTGGGCCTTAGTATAGACTATAGATCCATCCAAATATTAAAGAAGTAATGATTTTGTACTTACCTTTTGTACAAAGGATCTCTTCTACAGATTTTTATTTTATGACTCAGTAAGTTCTTAAATATTGGAAGTACACAATCTCATTGTTGTTATTGTTTAGATACAGATATCGTGCTTCATTTCCCCGAATTCCAATCGAGTTACTAAAGTTTCGTTGATTCGATTGAATGAACTGAAGATGATTACATTGCTCAATAACAAGAATAAGAAAATCACGTTGGTGTTTTTATTTACGCCATATTACTTTTCTTGGAAAGTACAGATAAGAGGAGGTAGAACAAAGAACAATTTTATTTCGCACAATACCACGAAAAAACAAATAAAGAAAGAAGATTAGAAATTTAAACCAAAAAGATTAAATTAAAAAAAAAATGATTTGTTGTGTGTCCTCACGACTGCGCCAAAAAGGCTTCACCAAAAAAATAAGAAAAAAAACGACGGGTTGCACTCTGGGAGTGCCGGCAGAAGTGAAAACTTGAATAGTAATTGTTGGAAATATCTTGTGAACAGATTTTAGCAAAACTTGCAAAAATGGTTGACTTTTTATTTCAATAATTTTCCAATGTGACGTACATCTTTTATAAACAATGTTACCTAGCAACGAATGTATCGAACGAATGAAGTAATAAAGTCACACGAACATTCACGCAAGCGCCCTGCGCCGTCCTACGCTTTTTCGGTCAGGGTCACGTGTCCTGACGCGAGTTTAAGATTTTATACCCATTACAGAAAAGTGCTCAACGCCGCTAAAGAAGTTTTCACTTCAAAAAAAAACCAGAAAGCGTGTAAATGAAAAACTGCCATATATTATATATAAATATGAAAAAAAAATTGAACGACCACGCGAACCATGCCAACAATAGGTAGGGGTGTCAATTAAATGGTTAGCATAGTATTGTTATTTCTGTGAGCAGAAAAATATAATCGGTGAGCAGAAATAGCTAATTGGTGAGCAACTCATGGTCAGCAAACATTTCAAAATCAATCAGCAATTTATGTCATTCTGGATGGCTGTAATTATTTTTGTACAGCATATTAATTATATAAGCTGCAATCAGCTGCTCATGTTTAATAAAATTTTGGTAAGCACTCAGAGTGTAAGCAAAAAAATGCATTTTGTGCTGCATATAAAAGTAGCAAAAATACTTCACTTGTTCACCGATTATATTTTTCTGCTCACAGAAATAACAATACTATGCTAACCATTTAATTGACACCCAGCATGTCGACGGAGCCTACTTCTGGGTGGTTTAAAAAAAAAATAACCACGAAGAGGATGGCGGGGTCTTTCAGACCCCGCCATCCTCTTCTAACCTAAATTGTCCGAATCGGGGTGCCAGCAAGTCGTGTCACGCGCCTGCTCTTGCTCCGCCCACTTTTAACGTACATTGCCGCTTTTTCAACAAAAACGCAATCCAAGTAGTTATTTTGCTCACCATGTTTTAAATATGCATACCAATCAAATATACTGCTTATAGACATGTTTTTCTGCCGCTCAATCATGAAATCTTGCCGCTCAAGTAGTTATTTTGCAGACTGAATGTTTATTATGCAGACTCATGTTCTTGTTGGCTGCCTATGTATGATTTAATTTTTGACCATTATCAAAATTAGTTGCGGAACAAGAATTGCTGCCCGATTTTTTTTATTGCAAACAAAATCTTTGTATGCTGACCAAATTATTTAAATGCTGCTTTTGGGTGGCTTGCCAAATTTTATAATTGCTGACCAATGTAATTACTTCTCAATAGGTAGGCAAGTTAATCTTACAGCTGATTTATTTTATTTCTTGACTTTCGATTCTATTATGTAATTTATAATGATGACATCTCACATGGTAACACGTATATTATCCTTTATATCAACACATCTGTAATTCCCAAATTTTTTGTCTAAGTTTAAGTAATTCCCGGGGTCGCGGGTCTTACCCATCACCGTAACCCCGGTACGTAAAGGGCTCGTGAAGGACACCGTGGATTTTAGTCAGTACAAGTCTGACAGTCCCTCCCGCCCTGCCCTGGGTGGGAGGACTCATTTGATGATTTTACCACGCAAAAAAAAAAAAAAGTTTAAGTAATTCGAATTACCGTGACTCTGGAACGTAAAGAGCTATTGAAGGAGACCGTGGATTTTAGTCAGTACGAGTCTGACAGTCCCACCCGCTCTTCCCTGGGTCCCACCCCTGGCCCTGGGTGAGAGGACTCATGTAATGATTTACCACGTAAAAAAAACAGTTAAAGTAATTCACTGACATTTTGCCAGTTATTTATATTACCATGTTTAATAAAGAAGTAAATATGTTAATTTGTACGGGTAATCTCTGGAAGTACGGAACAGACTTAAAATATTTTTCATTGATCATTAGTGGGGAGGGATCGGAATGAGCGAGCGAAGCCGCAGGCAAAAGCTAGTGTGGTAGAAATAAAGAAAGAAACATTTCCTTCAATTTTAAAGGATTATTTATTTCACAATATATTTTGTCATAATAATGATCCATTATAGGTTTGTATTTATCTTAACGACCCGACCTGAATATGTAGTGATTAAATATAGTAAAAATAATAAAGTATATAAATAAATAAATATTCCACAACTATCACACAACGCCATCTAGTCCCAAGCTAAGCAGAGCTTGTGTTATGGGTACTAGACAACTGATAACTATACTTATATATTTCTAAATACATACATATTATAGATAAATTACACCCATATATATGATAATGTAGCAGCTGCAATAATACTCGTGCAGCATAAAGACGCAGACATACCCAAGATACTCGTACTAAAGCCATCTGATACTATGCGTGGTAAGCGTTCCACATGCAAGCATTTTGTTTGCATAACTACACGCAAGTGCAGTTGCAATCAGTATTTCAACGTCCTTAAACGCTTATCTTGTAGGCATTAAATGTTTCATATTTTTATTAGTAATATCTAGCTGATAGAGAAGTAAACAAATATGTGATTGAAAAAAAACTACCAAAGGACTTTGAAAGCAAGTGGTGCTTATTAACCCATTTGGACATTCATTTTAGCCCCGATCTTGGCCAAAGCTGTGCTTATCGTGACCCAACTTCCATTCATGACAACTAACATACGGTTAGCGCAGTGGCTAAGCGATTGGACGCTCGGAACAAATATTTGTGTGACCTGCAAGTAGTTGTTCTGGGTCTGGGAGTTTGTGTATGTGAGTTTCTATATTTGTAAACGCACCCACGATACAGGAGAAAATTCCTAGTGTGTGGCAACGTTTTTAAAAAGAAGTAAATAAATACAGTGACTCACACACGCATCTGTTGTTAACTTGACATGTGGTTGCTAGCGGTAACTCGAGATAGGCTGTAAACATTTATTTTTCCCTTAGCTCATGACTCCTCTCGCGCCCGGCATTGGTCGAGGCTATGCTGCGGGGCGAGACGGAGTGGGAAGCGGTCGCCTCCTTCTGCGAAGCAGTCATGCTCGTGAAGGAGGAGGCGGGCCGCCTGAGGGAGAGGACAGCGTCCTCCCTCCACCCCAGCCGCAGTGGTAGACGCCCACGGCGTCGGACGTCGCAAGACGATCTCCGGCCACCGTAGGCGCGGGCATGCGGGCGGCGAAGTGTCAGCATAGTGACGGGGCCTGTAGAGGGCCATAGCCTGCTGGGGTCGCGGGACTTTCACATTACCGTGACCCCGGTACGTAATAGGAGGACTCATTTGATGATTTTACCACGATAAAAAAAAAAAAAAAAAAAAAAAAGCTCATGCTAAGCTAAAGTGGTCAGTAAAATTAAATTCTATGTTTCTTTAACCCATGACCATATGTCTTATTCTTCCATACATTTCGATTAATTGTAAATGGGTATTTTACTGCATAAATAAATTGGAAATCTGTTTAGTCCATCATTAAGAATATAAAAAAATAATGGACACGTATTTTTTTTTATTCAATGACATTGAAAAAGATAAAACTTTTCCAAATTTGGGAGTGCTTGTGACATCCTAACGCTTCTAAAATTGTACTGATATAGTGACGTTTTGTGATTTTGAGAAGCGTTGTATCTTTGTCAGTTTTGGTTTTCGTAACGAAAGAATAAATACGGGTAGGTACTAATTTTTTTAATAATTTAGGACTATATTTTTTTGGAGTAAAATAGCCTATTTAAGCGGCTTTCCTAAAATAATATCTTCCACACAATCCCTCCATTTTTTTTGTGTACACTCCAAGTTCTTTTACCCAATATCTCAAAACCAAACGAATACCCGGAAAAACTGAAGTAAGTCACCGGCTAATACGGAATGAATAAATTATAACGATATACCCAATACCGATTCCCAGATCCCGGTACAGATACGAATATACCCGGCCTATGGTAAATCGATAGCCATTAAACGTATGGGATGCACTGCAACCCACCTGATGGGTTTAAATGGAACGATATTATTCGGTTTTACGACACTAACTATCATTGTTAGTTAAATGTCAAGGTGTTTCTGTGTTGTGTTTATTGGTACCTAATTGCCGTTTTGGAATTGTATTTAGAGGATTATTTGAAAACTAGTCTATAGTTATATGCCAGTTTCGTTTCCCGTGTAAAATTTACCAAAAGGCTAGTTTCTCTCGAAAAAAAAAACTCCGAAGATAGATTATCAAAAAATATTTGACCAGTATTTTTTCTTTTGTTACGTAAACCAACATTGTCGAAGATAAAACGCTTCTAAAAATCACAAAACGTCACTTGGACGGTATAATTTTACAGGCGTTATGACGTCACAAGCCCCACTCCCGAATTTCGAAGCGTTTTACTATATTCATTGATTAAAAAAAAAAAAAAACGTGTTCATTATTTTTCAATAATCTAACTGACATCTCTAAATAGATTTTCAATTTATTTATGCAGTAAAGTACCCTATTATCCACTAGGAACAACATACCGGGATAAAAAGTATCAAAGTTATAAAATAATTGTTTTCCAAATAATAATATTTATTGAATAGTTTTTGTGTCAAACGACCATCCATCCATTCATATCCATCATCATAAACTTTGTA
Source organism: Agrotis puta (assembly GCA_943136025.2). NCBI lineage: Eukaryota > Metazoa > Arthropoda > Insecta > Lepidoptera > Noctuidae > Agrotis > Agrotis puta. Next base: position 2,744,366 of record OW964176.2, on the reverse strand, counting down.
ATAGTAAAAAGATAAGATTTTGGAATTTAATACCAATTATTAACCAATGGAATTTATGTCCATATTTTTCGTCTATGAGTCCTGGGTGAAAATGATACAACCTAAAATGAGTTTTGTACCAAATATTGTTAGTGTTTCTGTTGACCTATATCTAAAAGTTACATGGAACGTATGAATAATATGTTTTCGATGTGATGTATGACATAGAAATGAACAAACTTGTTGTCTGACTGAAACTGTCCGTGTCTATGTAACATTGAATCGAATATACACTTCAATACATCAACTCCATCGGTGAATTACATTTTTTTAAATACTTTCGAATAAAAATCAGAAGTCTGATATTTTCAATCATTATGTTCTTATCATAAGAAAACGCCATTTAAGGTAACACCTGACGCCTGTATTCTCTAAATGGTTAGGCAGATAAGTACTTAAAGGTGCACCCATTTCGCCAGCTTTATTGATGTCCCACAAACTAAGAAAGAGTCTTTTGCCATCAACTGGCCACAAATGCAGATTTCGTCACCATTACTAACAAATTCCTAATGGGAAAACCCAATAACACTTTGTCTGAACTGGGAATGGGACTCGGAACAGTCAAAATCTCATGTTTAGCAGAATCGCTTACAACCCATACATCTTTAAAAACAATGAATTCCATTTATTTATTCATTTAACTTAACTTATTTAAGATATTTTATCGGAACCTCCTCACAATGTGAGCCTTATCGAGGACTACTGCCTTCTGAATCAGGCCCTTGATCCAATTACCCAACAAGAACCTCGAGAGATGTTCGTCGTGGCTCTTGTCCATCAAGCCATTGGCCATTACAACAATCGGCACAATGATAGCCAAGCTCGATGTCGACAACCTCGTGCGCCAAGTCAAGATATTTAAATTGCTTCTCCTTTTCAGCTTTCACGGGAAATAGCGGTGAATTATTCCCAAAAAGTATTAATATGTAATATTGTAAGAAAATAACAATGTCACATAAGATAAAAATAGGCGATAAATTAACAAATATCCATATTCCAAAAGTAATAAAAATATCACAAATCTCAACGTATCAGCCAACATATAAACTAAAAGTACAAGGGCGGACGACAAAACGCTATATTTTATTTCCAAGTCATTAACTCTTGATATATTGACCCCTAGAATGATTGCAGACATACTTATTAGTATGTGTGTGTCTTCGTATGATTTAATACTTATGTTTAGATATGTTTTCATATACCTATTTTATCGGTTTTGTGATCATGACTGTTATCCTGAACTTGTAGTTGGTCCTCATTTCGTTCTTTTCTTCTTATTGTCTTTTTCAGTTATGAATATTATACTCCTAGCAGTCCACTCCGAGTTACGTCATCGACACTTCAAGCTGTAACCTTCGCTGACGGCTAAGCGAAAACACTAATATTTCTTCTTTATAATACTAGTTTAGATCTAGATTAGGTATTACCTGTATAATGATTGACTAATTCTTATGAAATTTATTTCAAAGTAGAAGAAATTAATAATACCTAACTCCAATTCCAACGACGAAAACTTCCAAAAACTTATACAAAAAAGAATTGTTCCAAATACCCGTAGCTAAACTAAAATAATGAGGACTCAACGTTTGAGAAATGGAAGTTAAAGGCAGGAAAAATTCGCCATTAATTTTCTGCGAATGGCGTTTGGTGCCCAAGAAACTTCACAAACCGTAAGAAAAGAGTTACGGAAAGTTTTGGAAAGTTTTGAAATGTTACCGAAGAAAAACAATTATCGAATTGGATTTTAACTAATTTTCGGATACCCCTTGTTTGTCCCGAGCCGAAAGTAGAACTTCCTAAATTCAGGGATCGGTTCGATTTATTTACCGCAAAACAGGAAAAGTTGTGAATTATAAATAAGTTTTCTAACTTAGGCAGTTTGGGGATGAGTATTTTTGTTTTGATTATGATTGTCTTATATTTTTCTGATAATTTTAAGGGAAATCAAATAAGCTTAAAGGACACAGCGCGTTTCAGAAAGTACACACACGACTCTAAATTCAAAATGATCACATTTCTTTCATGGTGTTACCAGTTTAATTAGATTTTAATAGTTAAATACATTGTTTTTTTTTACAAAAGTAAGTTGTTCACAAAATGGTCATTACAGGCAAGATTTACCCAAAATAAACACAACCCGAAAACAACACCGACATTCGCTTCCCAAAATTACAATATTGAATCGAGTGCTGCCAGATAATTTCTCAGGCAAACAAAAAAGAGGTAGTTCAAAAGAGCACTTCGGATCCCGCAATCTGACTCAATTACTTAAATACCCGGGTCAATTCAACTAACGAACCGATGGGAATGTACGCAGTAAAGCATAAAAGTTTTTTGGCACGGATAAAAATACCGCACGGTCCTACTTGGAGTATTGTTTGAGCGAGGAATGCCGCATTTCCTTTCAAGTCAGCTTGAAAATATTAAAACTATTCTCAACTCAAGTGGCAGGGGGCCAGTCATCTGTTACGTAGTCAGGACAATGGATGAAGCAGGTTAGTAGAGTGGCGACAAAATAACTTTCAGTTAAGGAATAGTTTGGAGGATAAACATGACTTTGGAATTGACTAGTCTTAAATCATGGGCGTGCAATGGAGTGTCAATCTTCAGTAATAATAAGTCTCTTTTGAAATTTTTATTTGAATGTGGTTAAATCATCAAATGAGTCCTCACACATTACTGTCAGACTTGTACTGACTAAAATTCACGGTGATCCTTCAATAGCCTTTTACGTTCCAGGGTCTCGGTTACCTGATGAGACAGTCCCGCGACCCCGGAGAAATGATAATCTAAGATTAAATTTAAAAGGTTTCCAGAAAATACCTAAGGTATCTCTCCTGTATCTCAGTTGCGTTTATCTGGAATTTTATTAGGGTTTAAACCAGGATTCCGTTACCGTAACACGATAATGATTGCATAGGCCCCTAAAAGCTATTAGAACTGCCGAATTATTAAAATGTTAGATCACTCAATGAATTTTGTAAAATTGACTAAATTAAATGTGTTAATAAGTGTCACAGTGTAGTTATGTAGGGCATGCGGGCAGCGAGTAATGGGCGACTCGCTGTCTGACCGTGGACCATGCCCGGGTCGACGGCGCGTTGTGTTCCACGCGCGCCTCAAAGAGTGTCAGCAAAATGACGGCTCCCCCTCTAGAGGGCCAAATCCTGCCGGGGTCGCGGTGCTCACGAATTACCGTGACCCGGGCAGGCAGATAGGCTTTGTACAGACTACGCAGGTAAGGAAATAGGAGGAATAAGGTATTTTCTCTAAACGTCATGAATAGTTTAATTAGCAGAAAATGGAACGTAAATAAATTTAAAATTTGTTCAATAGTTGATAATTACGAAACAGTTGTTAAATACAAACGAAGTATGGCGAGGATAATGTGGAACATTATTTATTTCTCTGTAACTTCAGGATTTTATGAATAGTTTTATCATTAATGTTGTTGTTGTTTAACCTATTTACTATGAACTAGTAGTTGCTCGTGGTTTCGCTCGCCTTATTGTTGAAGATGGTCCCGTGAGCACATCGTAAAATATGCCTGTGACACTTGTAGATATTTTTTTTCTATCAGTGAATGGATTTTTTTAATCGGATTAGTAGTTCCGGAGATTTCCGTGAACAACCAAGCTCACATAATGTAGGAAACGGAATATCGCCCTGAAAAATAACAATTAAATTAAATAATATTTCCTTAGTCTAATGGGCGCAAGGTCTACCGCCGAGCACAAGGCTTTGTCTTCAATTCCCAAGTCGAGCAAAGTGATATTGTAATATTGGGTCATTCCAACATGAATTTCTTAGTAGGAGCCCGAACTTAGAATGTGTGCCTGGTTCGTGACAATAGGCTCGCTCCTTATTAAATAAAATAGAACTGAAGAAAATATACACTATTTCGCTAGTTTTATTTCATGAAGCTATTTTATCAAACTAAGCCTTTATTTATTTAATGGCCTATCTACAATTGTTACACTATTACAAAAACCAAATATACCAGCCCAGTGCACAATATTAAGCGATAGACGCAGTATGCAAAACATTATATAATAATTAAAAAAAAAAATATTGAAGATTTCAGAAATCACACATACTTGTTGTAACAAAAATTTTAACTTAGAATAATTTTTGGTAGTACAATGACGAATTCCGGAAAGCCGTTGCTTTATAACAATTCAATATTGCATTTTCCCTTTTACCGCGGCCTAGAACACAAAGAGCAATCGATAAAACAAGATAGTTTTTAGTTAGTATTAGAATATCACTCGTTTCTGTTACACTCAGGGTACTTGGCTTTATCAACCCAAAAAAAGAAGGGACATAATATACATAAGTTTTTGCTTAAACTAAAATTGTAATAGATGAAACACAAACAGAATTAAATCGAGAGCCTCCCTTCAGTTGTTTTTCTTATAGTCATACTCGTTAAACATATACAATACAGAGTCAGTAAGATATTTAAAAAACAATCATAAAAATGAATAACCATACAAAAGTGATGAAATCATCCACACACATGGCAGTGAAAACCGCGACGTTTCTGAACACATAAATATTCAAGAAGCCAGGTTGGAGTAACAGTTTCAGTGGTTCTGCGCCAGAAGGTCATATTTTATTCGTGATCCCCAGTACTTGTTAGTCGAGCTGACGTTTACGCTACATTAATATTTTAAATGTACTCCGAAGTATTGATACCGGGGACACTTCTTTTGGTGCTGACTAGCTTTCAGCATTTGAAATGAGAACTTTTCCACAGCTCTCATTTCTTTAGTGTACCTTTTTTTACGTAAGCATGAAAATAATATAATTTTTAACCGACTTCAAAAGAGGAAGAGGTTCTTAATTCGGCTGTATTTTTGACGTGAAAACTTCTTTAGCGGCGTTGAGCACTTTTTCTGTAATGGGTATAAAATCTTAAACTCGCGTCAGGACACGTGACCTGATCGAAAAAGCGTAGGACGTCAGGACACGTGACCTGAAAAAGCGTAGGACGGCGCAGGGCGCTTGCGTGAATGTTCGTGTGACTTTATTACTTTTAAAGAAGTTTGTATGCTGGATACATTCGTTGCTAGGTAACATTGTTTATAAAAGATGTACGTCACATTGGAAAATTATTGAAATAAAAAGTCAACCATTTTTGCGAGTTTTACTAAAATCTGTTCACAAGATATTTCCAACAATTACTATTCAAGTTTTCACTTCTGCCGGCACTCCCAGAGTGCAACCCGTCGTTTTTTTTTTATGTATGTTACCTCATATCTTACGACTGGGTGAACCAATTTTTGATGATTCTTTTTTTGTTCGATGTGGTATATCTGTCATTTGGTCCCATAAAATTTTCTCTCAGTTACGGATTACATATTGGACCAGAATTTCGGTTGAATATTTGAACTAAAAAGGGTAAAATATAAGCTTTTTAATGAATTATAGGTACCACCGATTTTCTAAAGTTAAGTTATTTTACTTTTTTTTCTGTGGTTGTTTTTGAAGGCGGTTAGTTTAAAAAAAAAGTGTTAATAGTATCGAGTAGGTATTGAAATGTTGATAGCTGTATATTTTTGCCATATTCTATTTAATTTCCGATAACCACAAATTAATAAAAAATAAAGAAATAAATTGTAGACAAATTCATTTAACATCGTAACCGTTCTTCAATATTTTCGATGTCGTAATTTCTAGAAACACGAGAACCTAGCTTTCAAAATGTAAAATCTAGTCTGACGAGTCCTATTTCGGACTGCAACAGTAATTTAAGTCTTGGAGCGCTGGGCCATGTTCCCGACCCTATTAATTAGTTTCAGTGAATCAGTACCGTGTAAGGACCGGGTAGAGGCCTTGTCAGCATTGGGACATTTAGGACGTAGATGAGATCAGATAAGTAGATAGGTGCTATGATTTTAATGGACTATGGGTTTGTTAAACCGTTTATACTGATATCCTACTCTAAAGCCTTTGTCAAACAGACAGGCGTGACGAATGCGAAGCGAGGTGTTTCTATTTGTAATGTTTGGAACTGTTTGAATCCAGTCACATAGAAAAGCGAAAGCGATCCGATAGCGTGACAGAACTATCGGACTGATGTCTCGCTTCGGTTCGGTATCGCTTCGGACTAGCTTCCCTTTCACCTGTCTGTTTGACAAAGGCATAATTGATATTGTAAAAGTGTAGCTGAATTCGTTTGTTTTTATTTTTTCTCGCGATGATATAGTCGACGATGAAGCACGCTTAGAAGTAACTTTTTCACTCTTAGCAATGCAGCATTATTCAGAAAAAAAAACGTCGTCAAGAACTTACTAAAAAAAAATAGAATGATTTCTAGGTAACTCATAATAAGATATTATTTTACTGCATAAATAAATCTGTTTAGTCCGTCAGTTAGAATAAAAATATTGGAACGTATTTTTTTTTAATTTTTATCAATGATTATTGACAAAGTATAAAACACTTCCAAATTCGTAAGTGGGGCTTCAGATGTCTTAACGCTTGTAAAATTTTACCGACCAAGTGAAGTTTTGTGATATTTCATCATCTTCGAGAAAAAATATGGGCTTAATATTTTTTTATAATTTATATTTCTAAAATATTTTTTATTTTTATTAAAATAGCTTATTGATCGATACTACATAGTATCCTCATAACCAAAACTGTTCACTCGTGCCGCCAACATGCCGCTTGCCTTTACCTTAGCGTTTGAATAGATTACCATATTTAGCACTAAGTTAGATCATTGCCTAGGATAGGACAATATAAGGTAAGCATGACGTTACTCTAGGATATTTTTAGAGTTGTTCCCCCACGCGGGAACAACTCCCGTTGAAAACTATAGTGTTTGGTACCTAATAATAATTTCTGTTACTATCGCGAACGTAGTTTGGATTCAGAAGTAAATTTATTAGGTAGGTATTGTATAGTAACATATTAATAATCATATGAAAGTTCAAGTTATTACCGTGCTACCATTTTTATTACATAAAATGATTGGAAAAGTCGTGGGTCAAATTCTGATTAGGTACTAAATTCAGTTTTTTTTTATCTTGAATAATTTAATGAAAAATTGATTTCTAGAATTCAATTTGCAAAAAAATATGATTAAATTTACACAATGTATTCGCTCGTACCGGGCGCCCATGCTATAAAAGAGTAGATGGCATTGAAGGATTTTAGATTTTGAATTTTGCTTGGAAAACGTAGTTTGAGAACTAATAGGTTTTTCACTTTTATTTCCATATATTTTAACAATTTAACAAAGTTTTATAGGTTTTTTGCATAGTGTTTCTAAATTGAAGTAGAAAATGATGACATTATTACTATCCGCATTACCAAAATAAAAATAAAAAAAATTCAATGGTCTTTAATAGTGTAGTTTTATTTTAATTTAGTATTTTTATATTTCTATAGTTTAATTAATATTTACGTACTAGCGCGACTTCGTCCGCGCGGATGTCGGTCTTCGCGTGGATGGTTTATTTCTCCATTTTGAGTAACTCTGACAATGACATCTTATAAATATCTATTGGACCCAAATACGGCTAAGCCACATAATTAAGGAGATCCCTCTATTGAGCTACTGCTGTTGAGCTCGCGTTCTGTACTGAAAAATAAGTTTTTTTTTCTACGTATTTTTCCAGGATAAAAAGTATCCTATTTTATGGCCAGGATAATAAGGTATAATTATACCAAGTCTCATCTAAATCGAACTGTTAGTTTTCACGTGATGTCTGCACATACAGACAGACAGACAGACAAAAATTTTTTCTAATCACATATTTGGGTTTGGTATCGATCCAGCAACACCCCCCGCTATTTATTTTTTCAATATTTTCAATGTACAGAATTGACCCTTCTACAGATTTATTATACGTATAGATAAAAAGAACAACTTGAAAAAAAGAAACAAATAAAAAAAAGAATAGGGCAATCAATTTTGTTTTTTTTAATTTTATCTTTTAGAAGAGAGTATTAAATTCAATCAATTCAACGATTAAATTCAAATATTTATTCGTTTGGCAAGACAGTTTTCCAAAAACATATGAAACAAATATACTTGCCAGTACCAGGCGCTCATACATGAAAGAGAGCTTCAATGGTAGACGTCTCTACATTGAAGCATTTTTGATTTCTGAATTCAAAATCGTCACCGCCCGGCCAGTGGCTCAGTCGCTACAATAATATGAATATAAGATCCCCTATACCGCATTGCGACGGCTCAGTTATTCGCCCGCACCTGTTCACGTTATGCTAATGTTGTGATGCATGTGGGGAACTGCAGCGGTGAAAGACAAGAAAGTATTCCATTCAGGGGTTCCGAAGTTAACGACTGGATGGGACTGTGTTGTCAACATTTTCTTTTTTTTCTCTTATCTGGCGGTGTTCCAGTGGTTTATATTAAAAGTTGTATGACTGGCCAGTTTTATGTTCCATCTTCATTGGAAAGTTGGCTCGTATATTGGTATTTAGAACAACAACCCCATGCTTCTTATTGCTTCATTTTTCTTGTAGGAGCGTATACGCTCGCGGGCATGCGGGCGGCGAGTAATGGGCAACTCGTTGTCCGACCATGGACCATGCCCGGGTCGACGGCGCGTTGTGTTCCACGCGCTCCTCAAAGAGTGTCAGCAAAATGACGTGGCCCCCTCTAGAGGGCCAAAGCCTGCCGGGGTCGAGGGACTTACTAATTACAAATTGGACCATTTTATAATTTCCATAAGAATAGAATGAATATATCATTCTAAAATAAAACATTTTGAAAATGTTTTATTTGTTTAATTTTTAGACCCGTAATATGTTCATGTGTGTAGTTTCACAATTCAGTTTAGTCAAGTTTAACAAAAAATGATTTTAAATCAAACCAAGCCTTTGTTTTATTTTTGTAGAACGATATTAAATCATTTAGGGTGGTCTAGAAAATATTCTAAAATTCTTTGCCAAAATTGCGTTTTTGATTCCATCTATTTTATCCTGCACCTGGCACCTCTTTTAACTTATGGCACATAAGAGATGCAACGTCGAGGCGACGTAAGAAAATATTCTTATTCAAAAGTCAACGTCAGCTCGTGACCAGTATATAATAAGATTCAATTTTCACTTTGGGCATTATATAAGAAAATTGAGTTATACTAATATAATACGATTTTTGCTTCAAAGATGTATATTTAATTTTTAATATTTGATCTTCGAGTATTTTTAATTTTAATTTCTTGTAAAGCTTTTGCTCCCGGTGTTCGCAGGACTATCTAATAACCGTGACCCCGGAACGTAAATGGCTATTGAAGAACACCGTGGACTTTAGTCACAGACTTGACTAAAATCCACTGTGTTCTTCAATAGCCATTTCCCTCTCGCCCTGCTCTAGGTGGGAGGACTTATTTGGTGATTTTACCACGATAAAAAAAAACCTTTGATCCCGACTGACATTTGTAGATTTCGAAAGTCTGACAAACAGTCTTAACAAGGTAAATCGTTTTACCCAGTTACTGGGTTGTGAAGGTCCGATAGACAGTCACTACAAGTAAAATATTTATATTCAGCTTCATCCAGTTTGATAAGCTAGATTTCTCATACATAGAGGATAGATTTACAAATGTGATCTAAATTAAATACCATAATACCTATCGTTTTTTAAAATGTAAATTTGAATAAAGATCACCATAATAATATTTAATTTGTTTAAAAAAAAACATTAACGTACACGTGTATTCGTGAAAGGCGAATTTCCTTATAGGCCTATTCTTAAGATATATCTCTATTAACATCCCAAAGATTCCATTGAGGAAGTCAAAATTCTCTTTAGTAGCCAAAATGAGATTATACAATACTAGATAATGCCAGCTGTTTCACCCACTTTTAGTGCATTAACTGTCTCAAGAGATAATATTACCGATGAATTATATTTATTAATACAAATTATAATCAAAGTCCGTGCCAAATTCAATCATAATTCGTTCACCCGTCAGCGGAATAAAATACATCCATCCATCCATCCATTAAAAATTTCGCATTTATTATATTACTAAGGATTTATTGCAGTTCCTTATTTACCCATATGCTACTCTCTTACTCATCAATTTTATCTGTCAAATGCGTGAAAAACAGAATAGAATTTATTGAATCCGTGCCTAAGAAGAAGGACAAAACAAAGGGTCCCGGAGAGACAAATTACTGTCACAAAGAGTTAGGATTTGCGTAAACCTCAGAATCTATCAGAAAACCGTCTGAGAATAACCCATATTCTGGAGCCATATGAAAATGGGTGAGTCTGGGGTCGTGGTAAATTTATACCCGTTTCTTACGTAGTACCTGAGGAACGGGTTTTGGGGATTTTTGCAATATTTCTGTCTATTGAAATGTGAATGTAAATATTTTTGGGAAGCAGGGTAAAAGTGATTGGTGCGCGGAATTTGAACAGTGAACTGGAAGTTTACGTGTTTTGATATTGATACCGATGATGTTTTGAAAAAAAACAAACAAATGCACATGTTGTTTTGTTCTGTTTCATCGTTCTCTGTAAATAGAATTGGTTTAAACTTTCTGGGTACATCGCTTTCACATTATTTCTAATTCGTGTCACCAAAATATTGTAAACCATTTTCAAAAGAGTTAGCATGGAGTCTCTTGCCCATTCTTCTCTATAAAATGCTACCCTTGCGAATGGGTGTAGAATCAATCCCATCCCATCCGATTTCTTTTAATTGTAAAATTCGACGTTCAAAAGTGCCTCTTCGATGGCCTAATTAAAATAAACGATTTGACTTTGAGCATGACAGCTTTCTATATCTCGTAAGTTTCAGTCTCAGCTTAACATATAATTGTATTTTAATTTTTCAACATAATTAGTATAATTATGAAGTGTTTTAATTAATTTCAAAACAAAGTGAAATGTCTAAAATTATGTAATTTAAAAAAAAAAAAATATTTTATGACCTTGTTGGCTGTTCGTAAGCCTTTAGAGACATAAAGAAATAATACTTATATCAAATTATCTCTACTGTTTCTAGTAAAGAAAATTAAAAAGAAGAAGGTAAAGTTTTACTTCTTATATTTCAACACTCAATCAGGGAAAGAATAATTCGTTCCCTTATTGAGTAGACTTACATCATCGTCATCATCATCAGCCGGTAGACGTCTACTGCTGAACATTGGTCTGACCCTGAGACCGCCACGCCGAATGACAATTCGTCAGTTGCATCCATCAGAGTTACGATATAGAAACACATTTTTTTAAATAATTTAAAAAAAAACAATAAAAATTAAAGAAGAAACCTGAGGTAAATTTAAAACTTAATTCGATTCAGTTGTAAACAATGAAACAGTGCAATGTTGATGGTATCAAGTATTATATTAATCTCAAGTTAATCCGTTGTTTACAACACTGCTGCCGGGTTAATCCGCACTTTAATGATAAACAGTCCTCAAGGGATAAGGGTTAATATGCCTTAGCTCTTTCGCTTTATAGCGCGCAAATAAAATCCCTTGGGTAATCTTATAGTAGTTAGTTAATCTTAATCTTTGTTATTTTGTTGAGAATTATATTTAGTTATTTTTCTACAAATTTTAGTAACATATTAGGTTGCTGGTAGTGCTTTTTTTTTCTTTACGAAAAAAGAAAAGGAATAAAAATAAACTACAGATACAAATGTACGAGTAGTAGCAGTTACTATAAAAGTGTTGCTATTTATTTTCATTAGGTACTTTTACAGGAAAAGTGAATTCTACTATAAGTCTACAAAATGGTCTATTGTTATTCGTGCCAATTTAAAAATGTAATACATAAAAATACCTCAAATAATACAAACAATCTCATGAACTAAATAAATCCTTTTTTCATAAATCCTTTTCAAATCGTGCATCGCAAGAACTCACCACAGAATTCCTTCTAACATTTACTTACGTTAAACTTTATAAAAATAATAAAACTACACCACTACCTGTTATGAAGCCATTCTATATTTTAACCGTGGAGCAAAAACCAGGAGATTAAAACTCTTGTCTCGTAGCACGGTTCATTAAAATCCCTTCTCGTATAGAAAATTAAACCGCTGTGTTAAAATTTTAATGAAGCATTATTTCCTGGTGGAAAACTTAATAGCTGGCAGTGATTAAAGTTTCCACTGAAGATGTTTGTGCAAGTAAATAGATACTTTGCAAGTTCGTGGCACCCTCGGGGTAATGTATCTTTGTATGTAGAAACAAAAGTGTTTCGCTGCTCCTGCATTATGTGGAAGAGAAACTTGGAATGCAATTTTCGTTTCATGATTTTGTGCAGTAAATTGCAATAAAAGCGTGACTGACTCCATTGCTTTGGGTAGCCATTTTACATCAGTGCAATGTGGACAAAAAGTGTTCTGGGTATCAAACTTATATAAGAAGGAGCAGCGAATTACGAGAGATAACCAAAGTGATAGACGCGAATAACCATGCACAATGCCTAAAGTGGAATTGGGCCGGCCACATAGCACGCTTAAAAGACAACAGATGGATAAAACGGGCCACAATGTGAAAAGGTGCAGAAGAGAAAAGAGCAAGAGGGAGACCAAAGGACCGCTGGGCTGACGACATACAAAAAACCGCAGGCGGGAATTGGACTGATCTAGCAAAGGACAGGAAACAGTGGAGAAAGTTGGAGGAGGCCTATACCTGAGATGGGGCCATAGCTTAAAAAAAAAACTCTGCTGGGCAAAGGCCTGAAATAATGAAAATGGATGAAAATATAGTTATTTATGCAACTGTTGTATAATCAGGGGTATAAAAACACGAATGTGTGTTTATCACACGAGGCGTAGCCGAGTGTGATAATAGTATCGCATGAGTGTTTTAATACCTAATTATAACAGTTGCATACAAGACTTTATCTACAATCACGATGTGAATCCTCTTTAAAAGATTCTCATACCACGCGAACTATGTAAATTCAAGAAAAGTCTAATTGCGAAGCATGTAAAATAAACAAACCTTAATAAGTAAAAGAATTATTTATCATTTTTGTAAACAACGCACACAGTAATTGTTTGTTTGCGATTTCCAATATTCGAGTGAAAAAATGGCGGGAAATAACACGATAAGACGAGAATCCGAAGTTACGAATTAGTCTACAATTTATTGTTCTTTTTTCAAAATTTTAGCGATCTGGTGGTGAAAATGTCATTGCATGAGAATGTTCTTTTTTTGAAATTCATTATATCACGCGTTTGGATGATATAATGATCATAATATCATTGAGTGTTTTAATGTTGGCAATAAGCTAATTCTTATAGGTTCTTTTATAGAGGATTAATAGCATGATAGTAGATAAAAAGGCTTTATTATTATTATATTATTATAATGTGGACAAAAATCTACATGGAGTTGATTAAAATCACATAATAATTATATGAACCAGATCCAAGTACTTAATTATTAATTTAATTGAGGCGGGCTTGTTTACACTTTCATCAAATACTTTTTTTTTTAAATATTTACAACCATAATCGGATTACGGAACATTAAATCAAATACTTTATCATGCAAAGCATCTGTGTCCGAATTTTTTTAACCTCACGATGCAGGAAAAATCCGAGTGCAGATAAGTGGGGCAACTTTTGTTCAAATGAATCATTTCATTTGACCAATCATCATTTTTCCCATCCAATCCTCACAGCTTCATTAGTTAAATGAAAAAAAAACTACATTCAAAATAGCTTACAAAAAAGCAGCTTTTTTCGAAAAATAATCCCCAGTCACCGTAGCATATACAACGGCATCCATATCTCTGTTGATTTATTTGAGCGGCCCATTAAACGCGATTTAACTGAAAAACCCTGCTTTTAAACTGAGCTGATACGGATTGCAATCAATCGGGCCAATGAAAATATTTGCAGGCACGCTGATATTCACTATTAGCTTGCTTTAATCCAACACGGCGTTTCTGTTTTAAGCAGCAGCTTGGTAAGCTGTGTGGGTGTCTGGGTTAGTTTCACGTTTCATAGGATTATTACCTATTGCATGTATACTGTTGACTGTATCGATAGGTTAACAATCTTTTTTCGAAGACTTCTTTTTTAACGTGTTTCTTCTTTACGTTCTGGAGTCACCTTTACCCGTTTGGATAGTTCAGCGACTTTGGCAGACGTTTGACACGATATGCATTTTTTTTTTAATTTTTAAAGAGTTCAGAGAGGCCTTTGTCTGGCAGTGGGATACATCGGGCTACCATTTATAAAAACGTACAAACGTTAGCAAATTAACCTATCTATAGATAATCGAACATGAACCTTCTTCTAGTGTGATAAAGTTGAACAGATTGTGGTGCATTGATGTGCTGGCGTTTGTATCTTTTTTTTTTATAGTGGTAAAATCATCAAATGAGTCCTCCCACCCAGGGCAGGGCGGGAGGGACTGTCAGACTCGTACTGACTAAAATCCACGGTGTCCTTCACTAGCCCTTTACGTACCGGGGTCACGGTAATTCGTTAGTCCCGCGACCCCGGCAGGCTTTGGCCTTCTACAGGCCCCGTCACTATGCTGACACTCTTTGAGGCGCGCGTGGAACACAACGCGCCGTCGACCCGGGCATGGTCCATGGTCGGACAGCGAGTCGCCCATTACTCGCCGCCAACACGCCCGCCCCTACGGTGGGCGGAGATCGTCTTGCGACGTCCGACGCCGTGGGCGTCTACCACTGCGGCTGGGGTGGAGGGAGGACGCTGTCCTCTCCCTCACGCGGCCCGCCTCCTCCTTCGCGAGTATGACTGCTTCGCAGAAGGAGGCGACCGCTTCCCACTCCGTCTCCGGCAGCATGGCCTCGACCAATGCCGGCAATGGCGCGAGAGGTCCGCGAGAAGTGCGGCGTGCCCGGGCGTTTGTATCTACTATGTTTCTTTGAGTCCCATTCACCGTTTACAAATAAAACTACTTAACGTAAATAGAAATGGACCTTTTAACAAATCTACCTCCAACATTAAAATTAGTACCCGAAATACTTACCCACATACAATTTCACACTTCACTTGACTAAACATAAGCCTGTATTACACATACGACCAAAATTACATACACCACTGTTAATTAAGCGTCGGCCTCATAATAAACCGTATTAAGTAGCGCTTTTATGCGATCTAAGGGCTTTGCCGTGTATGCCTAGAACTTGTCGTGTGGGAACTAGTTAAGGATGATTGTAGGTACAAGTAGTGGCATAGGTATTAGTGTAATGTATTTAATGTTCATGTAATAGAGGATCAAACACGTTTGATTTTATGTATGTTATTCTTATTACATAATGTTTTGTACTCCTTATCGTACTCTCTTATCTATAAATTAAATAAAAAACACGATACGATTATTAATTACTAATGGACAAGCTGTTAAAAAAATGGCATAATTCATATTTTTAGCAAAAGTAGTGAGGCTGTCACTTCGGCGCTTGATATAGTAGTAAGTGCTTATAATGCAGGATTTAATGACACGTTCATAAAATACTGATACCTACTCGTAATTAAGAACTAAGCTTGATTAATGTAACATCATTATAATCTCCAGATAATGTAAACATTAACTCATACGCCTTATTTCCTCCACAGTTAGAATTTGGAAACAATAAAGTATGATACACAAAAGCAAACATGCAAAAAGTTTGGAATTCTTTAGGCTTATCACGAACTTCAGGCCAGCTTCACCATCTTCATTTTCAAAATGGCGCTAATGTGCCATCAGGTTTATGAAAGTCATTGTTTCGTATTTTACATGTGTCAAAAAAGATAGGTGTCAAGCATTTGTTGTACATGACTGCTAAACCTTTTCTACCTAACGATCAGGTCTCACTGGAAACGGTAAAGGTGAGGATTGTGCCACAGCATGCCGTTTATGCATGCAATGCACCCTCACTTGCCTCGTTGCCTGGCCCCTTACCCGACTCTGTCATATGGCTTGGCGTCCGTCAGCATGCTGTTACGTACCTACCTTTACATCTCGAGGTCTGATGTAGCAGCATGTCGTTAGCTCTCGTCGTAACCCTTTGCATGCAATCGCATGCCAAGGCGCACTGTAGCACGCATTTCTATGCCATGACGGGAAATCCACTTTGATGAAACAACTCTTACTGGTTACACAGTAACTGATCAAAGACACGAACAGTAATGGCCTTCCGTAATCCGAAGTTCCTGTTAACGCTCAAAAGTTGTCGTGAACTTAAGATCACATAACCTTACAGCCAAATTTAACGAACATAAATTTTGGCAACTGACGCTTACAAATCCGTTCACGAACTCAGACCATGCAATTTCATTTGACACTCATTTGTTACACAAAAAAAGGAAACTACCTTTTTTTTTAAAGAAATCTTGTCCCCACACTACGCAAACTCAGCCACGATTACTACACTCCTGTAGAAATAGTGGCTGCGTTTACAAACATTGAAACTCACAAAAACCCACATCCGGGGAAAACTACCTGCAGGTCATACAAATATTTGTTCGATTACGGTAATCAAACCCGCGGCTCGCTGTATACCAGTAGATTACTCAACAACTAGGTGAACTGTGCCATCAAGCAATAGATCAAGCTTTGAATCAATCTAAATAAATTGCGTGCGACATTTTTATTAAAAGCAGTCGTTGTCGCAACACGTGCGCCTAGATCGTGGCCAGGCCATCAGGCTATCACAGAATCACTTCTACTGTTCGTAAGTTTATGGTTGAAGTAAGATCATAAGCTAATTGCCAATTTTAATGAACGTAACTTTTAATTACCGATATTTTGAAGCTCGCCCGAAGTATGTCAAACTCCTCTGCCCTTGTAACTCGCATGATAAACTGCAAGCTAATGTTACCCAACTATGGAGTGATGAATGAATGTAATTTCATCAAATAGATCTGAACTTGGTTGGGGTTATATAAAAGTTGGGGGATTAGAATACAATGTGTGGATTATTTTCGAATAAATGTTTTGTTCGGGAATTTTTGTTGGAAAGTTATCGGTAGGTGCGGTGCATGATAGCTCACTATTTCTTTTGTTTTATACTGGTTGATGAAGTTAGAAGGAGGATTTTTAATTGTACATACTCAGTTTTTAAGAAATGACGTCCTATATTTTACATTGGGTCCACTGGCATCACCACTCACAAAAAGTTGAAACATAAACAATCTGACAAAGGCTTATACGAAATACGAAAAACCAACAAGTGGAAACTGTAACGGTCGCCTTAATAAAATATAAAATCTTGCAAAATTCAAAACCGCTTTCCCCCAAAAGCTGTTCGAAAAAATCCTTGAGGAAAGCTCAAGGATTTTTCTATTTACACAGCATATTCACCAACTGATACAAAATCCGTCCCGATCAGCAAGATCCCACACTTAAACTTCGTATTTTCGTATATTCTGTTCACTTTCACATTATGTACGAATCGGGATCGAGTTCAAGGGTATTGTGCTAACAATATTGCTGAAAACTTTGACAGCAAACGAGTCGGAAGCGAGATTATCCTTTGTACGCGTGAGTTGATATTTTCATGTAGATAATCTAGAAGGCAGAAGGTCTAATTCGTAGAATGATCGAAAACTGAGGAACAAACGTAAATACATAATATACATGTAACGAGGAGGATGACACTCATGTGACTAACGCTGGAACTTTACAGTCTCTCTTCTCAGTCTCTGCTGTCATCAGTCTTCATCACGATCTCAATAACCAATCAACGACCTAATTTGCCTATTCCTATCTTGAATGTGTCCAATCAGAAATAGCAGTCAAAGAAAACGTATTAGGATTTGCATTAAGACATAATATGAATTTCGAAAATGATTAATGCCTTTATCAAACAGACAAGCGAAAGCGAAGCGTTACCGAAGCTCTACCGAACCAGCTATACCGAGTCAGTCCGATAGTTCTGTCACGCTACCGGATCGCTTTCGCTTTTCTATGTGACTGGATTCCAACAATTCCATACATTACAAATAAAAACGCCTCGCTTCGCATTCATCACGCCAATCTGTTTGACAAAGGCATAATTGTTTATTGCACGGTTCTGAACGAAAACCGTTCAAGGGTGAGAATAAAGATACTCGGAGGTGGATCAACTTGAGCAAGCGCGGCCATGTAAACCAATCGAAGGTTAAATAAATAAATTATTCCACAACTATCACACAACGCCATCTAGTCCCAAGCTAAGCAGAGCTTGTGTTATGGGTACTAGACAACTGATAAACATACTTACATATTTCTAAATACATACATATTCACAATCAAATGGGTAAGTGAGTGATGTTAAAAATACAAAATAACTTTCATTCCTAAATGAATATTATAGATAAATTAATATAAATATTATAGATAAATTACACCCAGACACAGAACAAATGATCGTGCTCATCACACAAACATTTGTCCTGGGTGGGAATCGAACCCACGACCTCCGGCATAGCAGTCAGGGTCACTAACCACTAGACTTTAATAATTCTCTGAACCTTACTTTCTTTACTATTCTGTGTTACGCGTACAAGTACATAAATTCGTAATAGGAAACATACGAGGAAAATTTTTGGAGTTTCTTGAGAAGTTCTTGTAACTTTATTTCATTTGCTGATAATAATACTGATGTTGACGCTAAGTGAGTGTTAAGAAGTTGTATTGCTGTTATATTATTTAGGTTGCTAAGCAATATTGTTGCCAAGAGAAACGTTAAGGCGTTAGAACGTAAAGTTAAGATCATGTAAAAAGGCAACGACAAAAAAAAAGTATTTTCTTTTCAAGAAGGATATTTAATATCTTTTAGTATTTTGGCCTTATTATATTACTGAAAAGTATGATAAGTATTCCTCGTAGGTATAAATAAAATTATAATATTAACTAAATAATATTATAATTTTATGCGAGAATTCTCAGTTTTAAAATCGGTTTTTACGTTTATGTCATGGACTCATGCTATTTTCACATTTTTTTATTAAAACGAAATGTGTAAAAATATTCATCTTTTATAAAACAATTCGCAGAGTTTCAAAAAACCGAGAGAAAGAGTTTATTACTGTATTCTATGAAATCAGAACTCCAGTAATTTGATCCGACTATACATATATTTGGCGGTACCACAGATTTTAATCCTTTTAAAAAAATGACTGACGTGTTTAAAAAAATTCACTTTGATGAAGCATTTTTATGGAAAATGACGTATTTATTTTAAACTAGCTTTTGTCCACGGCCTTGCTCAGGTTAATTTAAAATTTGACAATCCATTCAGGTCGTTCTTTGCTTATAATATAATTCATTCATGATTATAAAGACACAAGAAGTCTCAGTCACAAGTATCTATTATTTCTTATGATTATTTAAATAAATAGTACTAACATGGGTATAAAAACATCCCGTGGTACTATTAGATTGATTGGTAGTACTACGGGTTAATTTTTACCAGTGATAAAACTAGTAGTATTACCACGTGTAATAAACGCAACGGATCGATTCAGTAGTTGAGACGTAAAATGGTAACAAGCAAACAAACTTACTTTCGCATTTTTATTAGTTAACACTTTATAAATATGTTGCGAATAAATCTTTTATAGTATCTAAAATAAAAATAAAATATATGGGTAAGATTAGCTGCAATTCAGTTATTTTCTTTATCTTATTCTAGTCTTTTAGGATTCCATAGACAAAATAAAGTTAAAATTACTTTTCCCGATAGTCAAGTACGTGATTAAAAATTAATTTAAATTGTAATTTCCTACACTAACACGGGATTGATCGGACAACAGTCGCTTAAAAACATTTTTAAGCGGATTTGGTAAAACCTATTAGCAAAATCCGTTGGTACACAGTTATTTATTTTTGTGAATTTAAATTCGTATTTCTCCTGAAAGTCTTGGACCAACGATTAAACCGTTTCCGACTTCGGAACGGCAATTCAGTTGCAAAATTCTGTTTACCAGCCCGCGGTCTGAATCGTGTTCGATAAATTGCTTTCGGCCCGTTTAGCAGGTCGGAACCTCTTACATTACCGAAGTAGGTTGCAGCTGATTGAAGATGGAAAGGGGTAATGCTTAGTAATTCTTATCTTTTGTAAAGACATGTGACACAATATACATGTGGGAATGTGGGATCAGAGTCAAACAGCTTTAATTTAAACACTTAATTTATTTTCAAAAACTAAAATACGACACGTCTTCCTTTTGAATCAAAAACCGCCATCTTCCTATTCATTCTTCGCTCTCGCTCCTATATCCATCCCTTTCGCACACTCTTACATTCCGTTTCCCACATACATTTCAAGAATAAGACAGCAATGGAATAGGAATGAAAGTTATTTTGTATTTCTAACATCACTCACTTACCCACATGGGTCAAAATGGTCAAAATGGTGGTAAAAAAGGAGAACAATCACATGATTGTTCTCCTTTTTTTATAGTAGTAAAATCATCAAATGAGTCTTCATACCCAGGTCGGTGCGGGAGGGACTGTGAGACTTATACTGACTAAAATCTACGGTGATCCTTTAATAGCCCTGGGTCACGGTTATCTGATGAGACAGCCCCGCGACCCTGGCAGGCTTTGGCCCTCTAAGGGGGGCCCCGTCAGATTCCTGACAGCTCTTTGAGGCGCACGTGGAACACGATGCATTGTCGACCCAGGCATGGTACACGATCGGATGGCGAGCCACCCATTACAATCCTAATACTATACATACAAAGTTTTGACGTCTGTTCGTTACTAAATCAAATCAGAACACCTCACCGGATTTAGAAGATGATCGTTTATTGCGGTTAGTATAAACTCCTGGAATGATTACAAAAGTCCACGCGGGTAAAGTCACCTGCAAAATAATACTAATAAATAAAATCACGGAAAAGTTAATAACAAATCATTTACCAAAAGCCTAAATAAACTTTTTGCTCAAAATTGTACAATTGATTCAAATTGAACCGCTTATGTCTTTAAACGGTGTTAAAGCTGAATCCAATTTATTGGTATTTAAATTAAGACATATTTTTCAAAAGCAAGAAAATTTATGAAGGCACTCGAATACCTATTTCTTGACTTTTCTTTACACTGTCGTAAATTCACTTTTAGACGCAAATAGCATTTGAGTCGCTGAAGCGGCGGCGTTAATATAATCTCTACTGAGTCCACAATATTCAGGTCACTACCTCGAACAGTAAATAAAATCAGAAATGCATTTTAAATTGAGTCACTGATTTTTAATTAAGACAGTCGTAGCTTTAGCGGTGTTATTAATGTTGTCAACTTTGTCGCTCTATCTTGTAAGTTTTTAATGAAAATAGTTTCGTTTCCACCTCGCTGACTGGTTATTTATTTTTTTATTACTATTAAATCGGAACAAGTACTCTCTTTATTTAAAAAAAAAGTCTGATCTACAAGTAGTTGTTACGGATGTTTGTGTATGTGAGTTTCTATGTTCGTAAATGCACCCACGATACGAGAAGAAATTTCCAGTGTGGGGCAAAATAAATATTTTTACGAGCGGGAGTAGACCTAAATAAAAAAGAGAGATCTATAGAGATTTAACACTTTTTTTTACGTGGTAAAATAATCACATGAGTCGTCCGAGTGAGTATCGTTGTCACGGTAATTCCTGAGTCCCACGACCGCCTCTTTTAGTCAATACAAGTCTGACAGTTCCCTCCGCTCTGCCTTGGTGGGAGGACTCATTTGATGATTTTACCACATAAAAAAAGTATACTATGTTTATTAAGTACTTGAATTTGGTGTGTTTGTAATGCAGTACATTCGTGCTCATTATAATATGCCTGTGGGAACTTAATGATGTTTGATGTTTCATGCCCGGCGGCAATTCGGACATAGGCTTTGATGGTTCTAATTTGATTAAATTCAATAAATGAGCTCATAGGAATTGTGTACTAAATTTTTGCCGATACGTCATGGTTAATATATTTGGAAATATCAGTTTTTTAAATTACAATCGGTACTAGTATTGCGCCTTGTTTGAAATTATAACGTACTGACTTTTACTTTAGTATTACTTTCTAATTGCATTTACTTTTATCACTACTCTCTAAACTATAAGATAAACATAGTGAGAAAACTGTTTTTTCTTTTTGTTTGCCGTAAACTTGTTAAACAAGCATACGGGCCACCTAGTTAAAAGCGGTCAACGTAGTATGCCTGCAACACCAAAGGAATCTTGCACAAAATTTGATTATGTATAATTTTATATATATAAATGTTCGATAAACAAGACCCTCTTGGGCTTTTCCCAGTCCTTGTTTTGTTCTGTCTCCTGCTTGTGTGGAGGGAAGTGGAAACATATTTTTTCCTACTTCTCCACTATTCTTTTCTGATTAATTTCGTTGCGGGATCCAAGACAGGTAAATTCATTCTCCGGGACACGTCGAGCTTCATTGTCTCGGCGCTTTTCTGGTGGTTGCCATTCTGGCTTTCGGGTGTTGCAGTGGTTTAATAAAATAAAAAAAACAAGATCCTCTAGTTCATAAACATAATAACAAACAATATAGACTGTGTAAAATGTTACAATTTTTATTATACATATAAGGACAAAGCACGGCTCGTAGAGATGTCCAGTCGGATGGAAAATGAATGGCAAGACGTGATAAGCGTTCCAGGTATCATCCAAGCTTCAATATGAAACTTAAAGCAGCCAGATTCTCCTTTTACCGGTGCTAAAGTATGCACTAGGCTAGAACGAGGCTGTTCGAAATTTATTTTATGGGAACTTACTTTCCATCCCATCGCATTCCATCTCCCGACCGCGCTTTTTCTTTTTTCGACGTCCTAGATAAAAATGTGATAGCCCAGCTAATAGGCATGATATAAATATAATTTACAAATCATGGTCGCAGGACTCACGAATTACCGTGACCCCGGTACGTAAAGGGCTATTGAAGGACGCCGTGGATTTTAGTCAGTACGAATCTGACAGTCCATGACACATGATTTTACCACGTAATAAAAATAGTACAAAGCATTCAAGAAAACTTCCTATAAAAAATATGTTTTTTTAAATAGGGGTATTTATAAACAAATATTACCTTTCATTGTGATGTTACTCATTTTGTCATAACTAGAAAATTATTATGGATGTTATACTTATTTATCTAATACTTATTTTTACGAAACCGTGTTAATTCAATTGCTAAAAGGCTTTGCACTCTTATCATTACAGGTGGCATTCATATTTATCATTAAATTTTTTCTTTTACCTTTCTGCTTCTTCTACCATACTGCTTCGTTTCATGTGTCTCTCAGACAACTGTTAAGTGAACAGTAAAATAATATTTTGTTAAACTTCTATGACAACATAAATGTTATGGTTTTCCTGTAGCCTGTAAAAAGGCTACAGTTACTAAAAAAAATTGTTTGAAAATACCTTATTCAACTTAAAAAGTGAATTAAGTAAAAGCAGTAAATTGACGTAAACACAAAACAATGCATCGTATCTTCAAGTCTCGGTTTCCCGATATATCAAACGCGTAGTATATTTTCATGGGTCCACGGATCCCATTTGTCACGTAAAACCAATATTTCTCGTGGGACCATCCGCCAAATAAAGCTACTAAATTTTTTATCAAAGAAAAGAGATACATAGACGGTTTTTTATTGAACACTTTTAAGATATCGGATGTTGGACGAAGCATGAATATATTGATAGGACTTATTTTTGGGAGAGGCTAGTCTTTTTACCTGTATTCTACAGTAATAATATAGTATTAAAAATAGGCAAATTTCGTGAGTTTGTGTGTGAAGTAATCTTTGAAACTCCTAAACCGATTTGATTATTCTTGAAAGACATTATGCGTAATCAAATTCTACCATACGAGCGCGGATCGTCAGAAATATTGTCTAAGTATGATGACTATTGATAATTTATTTGATGTATTTTTGAGATAGTGTGAATCAATAGAACTTTTCCCATAACTCCAATACCTTCCCTTTACACCAAGTTAGTGAAGGGGTCTTTATATACGTCTCATAGCGCGAATTCGACATTGTTGAGTACTCGAAAAACAATATGTACTGACGCCAGCCAGGTCAACCTAACCCAATCTGTCAAATTTTACCAACCGAACCTCCCGCTATTGCGATAAGGTTCAAAATCGATTTAAGATATTTGGCAGATTGAAGTAGGTTGACATGCTGATCGCAGAACATATGCCGAACGATCTTGGGGCAAAACACAATCATCTGCCTCTTTAGCACCCGCTATGTGTTATTTGCAGCTACGTGGTAATTACGACCGCTGCGCCAAGAATATCAAAGTAGAGAAGAAGAATTAAGAGATATCACTCACCCAGAACCACGCCTATCACATTTTTATTTGTGTCCTTCAGTAGCCCTTTACGTACCGGGGTTACGGTAATTTGTGAGTCCCGCGACCCCGGCAGGCTTTAGCCCTCTACAGGCCCCGTCACTATGCTGACACTCCTTGAGGCGCGAGTGGAACACAACGCGCCGTCGACTCGGGCATGGTCCATGGTCGGACAGCGAGTCACCCATTACTCGCCGCCCGCATGCCCGCGCCTACGGTGGCCGGCGTTCGTCTTGCGGCGTCCGTCGCCGAGGGCGTCTACCACTGCGGCTGGGGTGGAAGGAGGACGCTGTCCTCTCCCTACCACTTGGAGACACTTTAACACACTGTACACTTAATTAGTCTTTTGTTCTTAAACTATCGTTTAACAATTGATACTTGCAAAGTTATGTGCAGTCAAAATATTCACACACAAATTCATTCACTCATATTCTGGCTTCGACTCCATAGTGCTATTGAATAACAGGAATTTATCATTAGTAGTCATGAAATCTGGACTTGTGCCCCTTAGATGGCATTAGACCATTAATTACGAGGGATTAAAAAAATATGAAATTAAATTGACGGAACGCCGTTGTATTATATTAGTAACAATTCGCTTCACTTTTAGGGATATTGCACTCGTAATATTTAATGTTTTGCAATTTTCAAGGTCACCAAGAAGCGCCATGATCATGGATGAACTGAAGTGATTGTGGGTGGATGTCTGTGAGCAAACAACGGTCTACCTTCTTTCTTGTTTCTTTTATTGCGTTTGATGACAAAGGTTCTCGACACACTAAACTCACTGTATCCATTCGCGAGTATGTTTCTGTACTTTTTCGGTTCTTGAGAAATCACTGGGTCTCAAGCTCTCGACAGTTGAAACCCATCTTCATAGTTGAATTTTTTATATTTGGTAATCTCGATTGCTGCTATTAACAGGTATAAACTCAATACAGTGGTTGGATGGCGATTCCAAATCCCGATTTCATTTTAAATTCAAATCATCGTGATATGTTTTGAAGATAAAAATTTAAAAAAAAATAAGAACCGTAAACTTCACAGTCACACAATTTAAAACTAAACTACAGCGACAATAAGTCTACCGTTTACAAGCTACATAATGCATTTCCTCCAGTTCGTGTTGCTACCAAAATAACTTAAACATAGCCTTGTATATTGTTCTGAAAATAACCGTCCATTTCTAGGTACTCTAGTTTCTTCCAACTAAGGTAGATTATGTCAGGAGGATATTTTTAAGCGTCTTTTGTTTTGCTGCCATTCGGGGTCTTGTTTAGAATTGCAATTTCAAAAATTTCAATGCGGATTAGCAGGACACACGTCATGTCTTAGAATTTTTGTTTTTACGAGTAAGATGCCTGCTTTTCACGATTTTTTGACGAGTGACGATGAAAATATATTACACAAACTAATGTACCTGGCTTAGTTCGAATCCTTGGCCTACAACTTATAAGTTACCGTGGCCATTTGGCCAATTCTGCACTATGTGATTGCAGGTGTAAAACATAATTTTGTATTGAAAACATTCTCATTTAAACTAGTAGAATTGTTGTAATTATTGATCTTTGTTATAGTTTCTTCATGTTAAAGAAACTTTTAATGTTTGAACATCAGCTTAAGATAAATTACTCTTTCCAATAAAAAATACAAAGCTGTTAACAAAATAGGATCGTTTTAAATTAATGACGTCACACATTCAAAAGTGACTGTGAGATTGAATTGCATAACTCTGTCTAAAAGATTAAACTTTTTCTCTAAATCGACGACGGCAGCAAAGAACAAAATGGCAACTGCGTTGTTGAGAACTTTAGTTTTTTTTTTAAAGTCAGAAAATTTAAATCTACTTATATTTTTGAAGTGAAAACTTCTTTAGCGGCGTTGTGCACTTTTTTGGAATGGGTAAAAATTTAAAACTCGCGTCAGGACACGTGACCTGATCATGAAAATTCGTAAGACGGACGCAGTGCGCTTGCGCGAATGTTCGTGTGTGTTTATTACTATTGAAGTTTTCACTTCTGCCGGCACTCCCAGAGCGCAACCCGTCGTTTTTTTAATAATATATAATTATTTTATAGGCGTATTTTGCAAAACACACTCCCTTTGCTCAAGAGTCAAATTAAGGAAATTTTACCTTTTGACTTTATTTTATGAAGTGATATTTTTTATCCGACCTATCAGTTCAAGGACATCCACTGCTGAAAACAGATCTCCCCTATGGATTTCCAATAAGAAAATTAAGACTAATGGATTGCGCTGGACGCAAGCCGTTTCCAATCGATCCTATTGGAAATTTAGTGATATTAACATAATTGTATTCTCTGTTCATAAAATATCTAATTATTATATAACGTATTTTGACGCAGTATAACTATAAAAATTATTCTCATGAAGTCGCGGCTACATAAAGCTCTGAAAACTAGCGATTTTGTAGATAGCTGTCTCTTCTTTGCAGTCGTCGAAATTGTTATCACTTTATCACAGCCAGCCCTTAAGCCAATCTAGACTAAATTGAAGATTGTGCCCTCGTATTATATGACCAATTAAACTCCTATCTGAGTCAACGATATGAACTGTAAAGTTTTATCTAAGAGAGCTTCAAAGTTTAGAAGCATTTAGGCCTCTCTGATTTGAATTTCATGAATGTTTAACGTAGCAGATTTGTAAGAGACACGTTTTGGGAGTCAAAGTGAACGTACCGTATTATTTAAGTATTTCTGAGAAATTATTACAATCATATTTACCATAATTGCTGTTAGGAACCGCAAGCTTTCTAAATTAGGTTCTAAGGAATATTGGAAAGTTATACACTCGAGTTATTTCATTCTGGGGCTGTATGTATATTCAAACTCACGATGAGAGACTACGTTGATTTATTTATCACTAGATTTTGCCCGCGGCTTCGCTTGCGTTTATTTAGATTTTGACAATCTCATAACAGTTCTCCTATACCTGGCACCATGTTATCTTTTTTTTTATCGTGGTAAAATCATCAAATCAGTCCTCCCACCCAGGGCAGGGCGGGAGGGACTGTCAGACTCGTACTGACTAAAATCCACGGTGTCCTTCACTAGCCCTTTACGTACCGGGGTTTGGCCCTCTACAGGCCCCGTCACTATGCTGACACTCCTTGAGGCGCGCGTGGAACACAACGCGCCGTCGCACTATGGGCCAGATCCGTGCGTACCGTCTCAAAAATCTGTAACTTTTAAGTTAATTGAAATAAATAGTTCAAATTTGGCACGTAGTATCTCGAATATATATACAATCCAATTCTGTAACACGTTTTGTCAAATGTTGAATGTATAATATTTAAAAAATAAAACAAAAATAGAAATGTATTTTTTTCATATTAAACCATAGTTTGTTTAGCTAATTCAATTACAATTTAATGATATTACTTCTGTAAATATTTTTTTAATTATATATACATCTAAAATTTAATTAAATAACAAATATAATATAATAATTAATTCCAAAAAAATATTTTAAAATTAATGTAACACCTACTTCCACTTAAATATCTAAGAGTTTCTTGGCTTCGTCTAACAATTTCTTGGAAATAGACACTGATGTTTTTCTGATACTGGATCTGATGTAAATACATAGAAGACCATGAAATACGTTTTGATTCGTTGCTGATTTAGAGCATTTTCTTGCGTGATACAAGCAATTTTTTTTGTAATCTGTTTCGAGATTCTTGGGCATCTTCTGATAAATTACCAATAGGCAGAACAGCAAAATATCTAATTATACTTTCCCCATGTACTCGTATTTAGATTTGATGTACTGAAAAAGGCATACACGTACAGTTGTACGGTTGTGAGAGTATATTCACCAAATGTTTCTGGATTTACAGCAATATGGATGCCAAACTCTGGAGAATAACAGAAACCTTTTAATAAGTTCCTCGTGAACTCCTGTATTTTCTGAAATGCAAGAGCATTTCACAAAAAAAGGCTGAACTGTATTGCCATCATTGCTGTTTCCACTTCCTTGTCGGGGCTTATCAACGTGCAATCCCATTCGACTTCTAAATAAACGTTGTACAAGCTTTTTCTTGTCTTCTTTGCTTTTTCTATCTTCCGGAGTTCTCGCAGCAACAAAGGTTGTTTGAAATATGACAAATTAACTCCACATACCTGATGCAACGTAGACAAACCGTATTCGTATGCATTTATATTATCTGGCTTTGATTCAATCTCCTACAAATTATTCATTTCGCTTTTTTTAGCCCCACACACTGTACACACAGATCCAGAACTTGTGTCAGTTAAAACTTGTGTAACTTTTCCATCCACCATAATTAGGAATAGCTCGTGCCTTATTTCAATGACCTGCTCATCCTTGTGTATCTTTAAAGTTAGCAAATTTTCAATTTGAACCCTAATATCACCAACCACTGATCGGTTTTCTCGGGCGTTTCTTTTGCAAATTATGAATAGAAGAACAAGCCGGATTTTCCCAAATAACTTCATTCGTTTCTGTGTCAGTTAGCTTTATCGGTATCAAAGATTCTTTAAATAAATTTATATGTGAGACAAAGTCACTCTCATCTGTTAAAACTTGTTTATACTCACTTTGTCCCGATGAACCAACACATCCTACTTGGTAAACAGTGTAAGAGACATTCTTGCAGATAATATTATTGAAGAATTATAAGTCAAAAATAATCTAACTGTCCAAAAATCTCATCAATCGCAACTTAAAATATTTTTTGTTTTTTTTCTGTATTTTCCCCCCATCTGGGATTTTTCGATTTATTTCAAGGCGGGCAGATTCGGGCAGATTTTTTTTTTTGCCCTGTCTTCTATATATGTTGCTCTATGTAACAGTACAAAAATTACGACATGGGCAGACACGGCTAACTGTCAAAAGTCTATTTGAAGTTTCTAATAAGGTAAAAATTTGAAGTCCCGAAATAAAAATTCTATACCTTTCCAGTTTTTACAAAAAGCTTCACTTAAATTATTTTTAATTAGAGTACTTACTAATGATTCTAACCATATATCACACTTATACATTTGCTGTGAAATTAATGAAAATATGATCATGTGAACTGGAGGAATTGTGTTCTACATTGTTCTCATATTTTTAACCGTCAACTTGCAAGCCTTAGTCTAATAGTAAAGATAAATAAATAATGGATTTTAACTACTACGTAATATGCATTGGACATTTAGTTAGACATGTGCATTAACGAAATATTCAATATCGAACATTACCAAAACCTATTTTTGAGACGGTATGCACGGTACTGGCCCATAGTGCGTCGACCCGAGGCACCATGTTATCTTACAACAAAAGATTTTTATTGCTGTTTTCCGCGGAAACAGAAGCCCTAGCACCACTTCACGTAAAGTAAACATAGGATTTGACGTTATTGGATTAAAATAATTCCCAATTCGCGCATTTTCATTTTCCATATAATTTAAGTCATACTTCAAGTAAGCTACGTAGAATTAATTTTTTTTCGGGATAAAAATTATCCTATGTCAGTTTCTCTACACCTGATAAGACCACTAAAGATAGTCAATTCATTTATTTATAACTAGCTTCCGCCCGCGACTCCGTCCGCGCGGATGTCGGTCTTCGCGTGGATGGTTTATTTCCCCATTTTGAGTAACTCTGACAATGACATCTTATAAATATTACGGCGCTGAATCCACTGCGGGTAATGCAACGTGTGTTCGCGGTTCTACAGAACAACGTCTATGAATAAAACTGAAAAATAAGATTTTTTTTCTACGTATTTTTCCAGGATAAAAAGTATCCTATGTTATGCCCAGGATAATAAGGAATAATTATACCAAGTTTCATCGAAATCGAACCGGTAGTTTTCACGTGATGCCTGCACAAACAGACAGACAGACAAAAATTTTTTTAATCATATATTTGGGTTTGGTATCGATCCAGCAACACCCCCCGCTATTTATTTTTTCAATATTTTCAATGTACAGAATTGACCCTTCTACAGATTTATTATATGTATAGATAACAGTCCCTACAAGTATCCAATTTGATTCAAGTTACTTTTTCTTTAAGAAAACATGTTTGTATCACCAAACCTTATTTCAAATCTAAACGAACTGAAGTGTGATACTAAAACACGTATAACTGTTTCGTCTAGACGAGTTAGAATTATATTACATTGTAAAATAACACTCAATTCGATACCATTTCCAAACAAAGTATAAAAATTCTGGAAACGTTTTCACAGAGAAAAGAAATGTTTATTTTGTATGTAATTTATTGAAACCCATTCAATTATTTTTCCATACCTACGTTATATATTTATGTTAATGTGATCGGAATATTAGATACCACAATATGTTCAGAATTGAAAGCCTACAAATGTGGAAGAAAATAAAAAACAATTATCTCTAACAATATTGTAGGACAGACACCAAATCGACTACCCCAATTTGTCAACTTTCCCAAATCGAACGGGAACACTTTCCAATTGTGATAAAGTTGAAAACCATTTGAAGAAATTTGACAGATTGAAGTAGCTTTATTTCCTGGCGTTTGTTCCTACGACACGTTTAAAAAAATTGTCGTACGCATTACACTTGTGTGTGAGTGTTAAAATGAGTTTAGAGATTATTTCTGATTCAGTACATCAGAAGCTTATAAACCGCAAGTATTACTCTCAGTTTCTGATGCCTTTTTTCACAAATAACATGTTATGATTAGTTGTTTATTCATTTTTCTAGACTTACTACAACCTGACTTATCTACTACTAGACATTAAAAAAAAAAAACCTTAAAACATGACACTCCTTTTGAGTTATGTCAAAGTCAGTAGTTGTACTGGCATGCAACAATAATTATCCTAGAAAAAGGAAATGAAATATTAAATTCAAATCCAATCCAAGATATAAAACAAAGATCACACGCTAAATTCTCCAACCACGTAACTTATCCATACATCTAACGCGACTTTAATAGCGCCATTATAACTGTCTCCACGCTCTTAAAATATGCTCTTAATAGGCGCATAATCTCTTACATTAAAGATAAAAATATCCCAGCCTCCAACCACAATGTCACATGGGTATGACAGGGAAACCACAGGCGGGGAGAGCTTGCAGGGGGTTATGTATGACCCCCATTAAGTGCCTAATCTTAAAGCCTTTCTTATAATAAATTATCTGGGCCGAGGAAAATTTTATACGGTTTATTTGAAACACAAACAGCGGGCGTTCTTTTAATAACGTGACTATGAATTTGATTTAGTTTTAGTGAAATTATTTTGTAAAGGTTGTTATTTAGATTCTAATAGGTAAGTAAAATTTTCAAAGGTTGTTATTTAAAAGTTTTGCCAAAGTAGGTAGGCGTTTATTAGTGCTAATTTATTTTTAATCTTGTTTTTCATGGGCTCTAGACTGTACGTAATTTGTAGTAGATAATTTTAAATAAATAATAATATAATTGTTTCTTTTAAGTGATATTCGTGATATTGTATAGTACCGACATGCGTACAAGTACAGTTAGCAAAAGAGTTAGATATACAGGTAGTTTTAAATATTTTTTCTGCATACGATATGCGTCTTAAACGCTGCATGTATGCACTTTTTGACAGAATACTAAATGCATTAAAAGAATTTGGTAGGGAGACACATTGAAACTTATAACATAATATTGGAAAAACGTTTAAAACTTGCTTCCTGTATGCGTTACTTTATTACAGGCTTTAAGTTTTTATTTATATTAACTTACAATAATTTTGAAAGCCAAAAATAATGTCTGACTTTAGTATGAAAACCATTCTATTTTCTTAGCTACAGTCCTTCATTTTGCGGCGTGTCCGTTCTGAAAACATGTCTAGGTCGTCACGCTACCGTCCCTGCGGTCGACCTCAGTAGTGTTGTTCTCCCCCGGGCGTCCACTGAGTGACAAGCTTAGCCACAACGTTTTTA
This sequence comes from Agrotis puta, assembly GCA_943136025.2. NCBI lineage: Eukaryota > Metazoa > Arthropoda > Insecta > Lepidoptera > Noctuidae > Agrotis > Agrotis puta. Next base: position 2,712,140 of record OW964176.2, on the reverse strand, counting down.
ATTAATAGACAACATTTTTCTTTTTTTAATAAAAAAAGACGTTTCGTTAGTGAAAGTAAATGTACAGATACCTATGTATTAGTGTGTTAAAAGATTGGGGTAATGTAGATACACCTAATTAATGATTTAAATGGGTTTTCGTGTTGGTTTAGAAGTCGGATATATCTTATTCAACTTTTTTTTGTTAGGTATGTCCTGTTTCTGTGTGAGGAATTTCTCCTGTAACGTGATTGCGTTTATGAACATTAAAACTTACATACACAAACCCGGGACAATTACTTGTAAGACATACAAATATTCGTTCCGTGCAGAAATTGAACCCACCCCATGACTTCACCACTGGGATGCCCTGCCCTGGGTGGGAGGACTCATTTGATGATTTTACCACGTAAAAAAAAGGATCCTGGAAAGTATGGCGTTAAAAACAAAAGATGAATTTTCAGAATCGGTTCAGGCGATTCTATGATCGGGGTCTCAGTCGGATAGAAAAACTACGAATTAATAACCTCCTCTTTTTTTAAGTCCGTTATAAGTATTTTATTATACGTGTGATCATACCATTAAGGGAAACGGTACAATATATGTGTTTAAAAAGAACCCCGGCATTGAATCTCACCGTGAATAATGTCGTATGTAAAAACCGGTATGTAATGAAAAAGGCTTACTTTGTTAGATGACTGTCTGAATGAGGAAAAGGTTCCAGTCTTTTTATTCAGTTCTTTATGGAATTTGAATGGGTAATTGATACACTTTCTGAATAGGGGAGTGATATAACAAGCAATTACTTGGATGCCAGATGATACTCGGTTGTATGTTTTTGGCTAAACGATTTCGTTTATAAGGTACGGATTTTAACAAAGAGAGAAACATTTTTGAGAGTACTGAATAAACGAATATAAAATATAATATAATAGATATAATATAAAAAAATATCTATAATATGTATGTATTTAGAAATATATGAGTATGTTTATCAGTTGTCTAGTACCCATAACACAAGCTCTGCTTAGCTTGGGACTAGATGGCGTTGTGTGATAGTTGTGGAATATGTATTTATTTATTTATTATTTATATAGATTTGAATACAAAAAAAATAATTCCCGAATATCTCACACTACGTCATCCGTAGCAAAAAAGCTCGTACCCTCTCGTAGCAAATACTACGAATGCTACGCCGTAGCTCTTATTGAACTACGACCGATTAGATTCATTTGAACTATGTATCAAATAGATACATGATTAGTTTAGTTTTAAAAGCGTTGCCTAAATAAAATATTATTGAGTGACAAAAATGCATTAAGTGTCTATGATGCATCCGGTATTCGAGTTTTGATAGCCCACAGGCACGAAAAAAATGGTTCCTGTTTGCAGTGTGAGCCAAAAAGGATATTAGTTAATTGTTTTATCATATTGTATATTATAAGGCTACAGTAAACTTTACGGTAGAATTAGTACTGGTAAGATTTTCTTATTAAACATGTGGTAAAACCAGGGGACTGTCAGACTCGTACAGACTAAAATTCACGGTGTCCTTCAATTGTCCTTTACGGTTACGTGATAATCTGATATTCCTGTGACCATAGTATTGGCAAGCTTGGCACATTTTGTTTTTTTTTTAGGGTGGCAAAATCATCAAATGAGTCCTCCCGCCCTGGGTGGGGCGGAAGGGACTGTCTGACTCTTACTGACCCCGTCAACAATCGGTGTACTTAATAAAATAAAATTCAGAACTATTTCTCTTTTGAAGTCGGTTTAAATACAAATGTACTCTTTATAATTTTGTAAGGAAGTAGATAAATTATTCATTTAAATCTATTTCCGTATTTCCCAGTTGAAAAACCAATCATTTGTATAAAGAATCAAAAGGTAACGCGTTGGTACGTTAAAGTAAATAAGGGTTTACGAGAGCAGGTAATCACACATAAACACAGAAGTAAAATACGATCGTAAATATATTGGCTGCGATGTATCGAATATCGAAATTGTTTTACGTTGATATTCAATGCTGGAAGAGGTATTTATTGATGATATTTATATTTTGTGTCAGTGATGTGTGACTTTATGCTTGTGTCAAACAGACAGGCGAAAGCGAAGCGTTTCCGAAGTGATACCGAACCGAAGCGAGACGTCAGTCCGATAGTTCAGTCACGCTCTCGGATCGCTTTCGCTTTTCAATGTGACTGGATTCAAACAATTCCATACATTACAAATAAAAACGTCACGCTTCGCATTCGCCATGCCAGTCTGTTTGACAAAGGCTTTAAAGATCATTGGGGCGTTGTTTAATTGTAAATAAATGTTGAGTGTTATTATTTTCAAATACGCTTGTGTTATGCAACTCGAAAATATTAAATCGGCACTTTTTTAATGTACATTGCCCCACAATACGATAGGTTAACAAATATTTAAACTCAAACCATTGCGGGAAACGATCTCGCGACACCCAACGCAGGGGTCGATCGCTCAACCACTGCGTTAACTGTACCAATAATGAAGTTGAATGTTGAATTTCATCATTTACAAATACTTAGTCATCTAGATAAAAAACATTACAGCTCCACTGTTTGACAGGCCTGTTGGTCTAGTGGTTAGTGACCCTGACTGCTATGCCGGAGGTCGTGGGTTCAATTCCCACCCAGGAAAAATGTTTGTGTAATGAGCACGATTATTTGTTCTGTGTCTGGGTGTAACTTATCTATAATATGTATGTATTTGGAAATATATAAGTATGTTTATCAGTTGTCTAGTATCCATAACACAAGCTCTGCTTAGCTTGGGACTAGATGGCGTTGTGTGGTAGTTGTGGTTTATTTATTTATTATTACTATTTATTTATTAACGTACATTATTTCCATTGTCACAACAAAGGTCATCTATCCGATATCGCAGGCTGGCCCAGTGTTGGTTGGTAGATGTTCCAACTCCTCGAATTTGTGAGTTTGTTTTCCTATATTGTTTTTATTATACATACTCGTACTACATTTTATTTTTAACCGACTTTAAAAAAAGGTAGGTATATTAATTTAACCAATATGCATGTAATATTACCAGAATTGCCCAGTTTTCGTATATGTTAGTTAATATCAGCGTCTGAACAATTGTCCAAATTTCAAAAGTGTATGTATATATGTTTTTATGTTTATATTCGCATATCTCCGGAACTACAAGTCTTATATAAGTAACCTCCAGTCATGAGCTTAACTTAACCTTCAAGAGGTTTGTGTTATTAGGTACAATTATCTAATTGAAAGTGTATAGAGGATAATTATATTTTTAAGAAATCCTCTAATCCATTCCACAATCACTAACTCCACGTCCCTACGACATAGCATTCGTCACGTGGCGCGGCCATATCCCTAGGGACTAACACACCTAGAGATGTCGGCGTCGTTCTTAAATTTTCATACTGAAAGTATACATAACGACACATCTTCTCATCCAGCACAAACGGGCCTAGATCGGTTTAGGCTTCCCTTAAAATCAGAGTCCAACTTATTCTGGACATTCACACCTAGCTAGATTTGTGTAGTCGTGTATGTTACTTTGCCCCATCCCAGCGACGACGTCACGGCAAAAGTGAAAATAACAAATTGGTAAATATAATTTTATGTACAGCCATAAGTTGTGCCGGTTATGTCGTCAGTCTTCTGAGGTAGTCGCTATGGCGTCGGAAGTAATTTTAGATGAAATCCATAGTTGTTTAAAATAAGCAAATAAGCATGTAATAACTTTAGTTTGACAAATGTATCAGTAGGAATATCTGGCTCACGTCCAGGGGGTCTAAAAAGACCAGATTTGCAATTCATTTTACAATACTGCTAAACTGGTATTTTAAACCCTAAGACGTCTACTACTAACAAACGAAATTGGGGCAATTTGGAATGGACGAAATTATTCACATTATGACTGTTTCACCGAAGTGTGGTTTGGAATGTTATTTTTGTGCTTTTTTATTTAAGTGTGTTATTAACTGTTAGTTATCCCTGTTTGTGCACTATGAAAAAAATGCTTAATAAAATGTCAGTATACGTGTTAGTTTTATTTTTTAATGAATTAATGATCTCCAAAAACCTGTAAAGCTTTGCTTTTTAGCTTTATAGCATTTATTTGCTTTTTAAAGTTATATAGGTACCTACCACCTTTTTTTTTACGTGGTAAAATCATCACATGAGTCCTCACCCAGTGCAGAGCGGGAGGGACTGTCAAACTCGTACTGAATAAAATCCACGGTGTCCTTCAATAGCCCTTTACGTACCGGGGTCACGGTAATTCGTGAGTCCCGCGACCAGGTACCTATCACCTCCAATACTTATTTCCAACTACCTTACCTTATTAACGTTCCATTCCAATTCTAGATTTCATTTTCACAAAATAAAGGAGGTTGACCTTTGTCTGTCCAGTTAGCTGGCACCAATACGTACCAATTGTACGTGGTAAACCTACCTAATTGGTGGAACATAATTGGGTAGAAATTCAGCTTCAATTAGATTTCACAGTACAGCTTAGGTCAAAGGTGGATGGCGAACTTTTAGAACCTTTAAGTGTGAGCTCGAATTTTATAGAATGATATTTTGTTACAGTGTATACAATTATGAAATTATCAAATGTTAATCGCATCTGTGAATCAGCTTTATGCGTAAAAAATCACGAAATTCGTATACCTACATGAGCCTGAACTTACCTATTCGAAAAATATTCAATTTGGGAATGGATCCTGAGTATTCATGCTCAAAATTATAGCAAGCCACCACTAGAGCCGGGGTCGCGGGACATAGGAATTACCGTAACCCCAGTACGTAAAGAACTATGGAAGGAAGGAATTTTCACGATAAAAAAGTGACCACTAGAACAAGTAGGTAACTTTGTAAGGTTTTGTTTTTTTTTTGTGACGACAAGATTGGCGCAGTGGGTAAGCGATCGACTGCTATGCAGAGTGTCAGGGTTTCGATTCCCTCACAAAACAAATATTTGTTTGTCCTACAAGTAATTGATCCAGGTCTGAGTGTTTATATATGTGATTTTTTGTTGCTGTAAACACACTCACTATACGGGAGAACATCCCAGTGTGTGGCAAATTTAAAAAAAAAGAAAAGAAAAGTTCATTTTGTCCAGTTGACTCCTGTAAATTGCATTCGCTCACAACCACGTAGTTGACTTACAGCTGGTAATACGATAGTTTCATTACGTATCTTGAATCGGTCGACGATTCGGTCTTACGTATCTTGAATGCACCTTGTGTATTTTCACTTGATTTGATTTTCTGTAAATTGTTTATTGTAGATTAGCGAAGTACTAGTTTAATGCCTTTTTCTACTAAATTGGTAAATAACTTAAAACTACTACTACTAACTAGCGACCCACCGCGGCTTCGCGCGGTATCTGTTTTGTTGTATATTTAAATGAAAAGCAGTGTTTTCGATAAAAAAAAACTACCAGGAGACTTGACTTTACGGACGTCTTGGACGACTATTATCGTCATAGTTCAATGAATTTACATAAAACCTTAAAAATTAATACATTTGAAACTTTTCGTCATTAATTACTCCATCTATTTGTGAAAACCGCCTAAACATCCAATTAGAAATTTTTGAATTTGTTGCAAACAGACTGTCAGACAAACGCCTTCATCAATTTTGTGAGCAAGAGACGGATTAAAATGAGCTAACAATGATCTTGAATCAGCCATTTTGATTTTGCTATAATTGTAATTTAAGGTATAGTCATTAATATTATAGAGCACTGTTGACCCGCCCCAGCTCCGCTTGGATGCAATCTCTACTATATTCTGCATGTTAAAGACATATAAACTTTTCTCTTGAATCACTCTATCTGATTAAAAAATCCGCATCAAAATCTGTTGCGAAGTTTTAAAGATGACAGACGGGAAGTTATTTTGTTTTATACTATGTAGTGATGACATTTCATGTTTTGTTACTTAAGTATACGGGAACTTCGACGGACGTTGATGAAAATAATTAGTCCATCGTTCGTACACTAGATGCGCTTTTTCATTTTCCATACAAAAAACGTTTTTAATACTTCAAGTACTTTCTAAGCAAAATACAGGAATCTTGTGCTAATGTTTCAGAACGCCTGTCAGATAAGAATCCTTTCGGTATATTTTTATCATTGTCGAGTAAAGCTTTGTCGCTTTTGGCAGGCCCCTTCACAAAAGTCAGTTTAAAATATTCATGTTCCGTCTCCTTCATTTTTATCCTAACTAATCTCATATCAGGACTGGGTACAGTTCATGGGTTTTTGACATAGAATAAGAATTTATAGAAGTGAAATTGCCTCTTCAAACGTTTTTTTTTTCTTTTTTTTTAGCGTAGTAAAATCATCAAATGAGTCCTCCCACCCAGGGCAGGGCGGGAGGGACTGTCAGACTTGTACTGACTAAAATCCACGGTGTCCTTCAATAGCCCTTTACGTACCGGGGTCATGGTAATTCGTTAGTCCCGCGACCCCGGCAGGCTTTGGTCCTCTACAGGCCCCTTCACTATGCTGACACTCTTTGAGGCGCGCGTGGAACACAACGCGCCGTCGACCCGGGCATGGTCGGACACCGAGTTGCCCATTACTCGCTGCCCGCATGCCCACGCTTACGGTGGCCGGAGATCGTCTGGCGCTCTTCAAACGTTGGTCAACAATTTAGGAAAGATCTCGTATTTTTTTTTTTGTTTGAGTATGAGGCTTCCCTTAGGTGTCAGAGTTAATTAAGCTGCCTCTGCGAACCTCGCAGGCTTCTGACGGGAATTTGGACTAGTGAGTAAGTTGATTATATGTCCAGGTTTTCTCACGTTTTTTTACCTTCATCGATGTCAGCGATGTTTTAAATAACTGAGCACGTTTATGTGATATAAAAAAGGCACATTGGTAATTTTCCAGTTTAAAATTACAACGTTGTGTATTAAAAGCAAGGTGATAATCTTTAGACGATCATGATTTTTCATTCAATAAGTAACGAGTAAAGTGTCTTTAAATCGCAGTTTTTATCAATTGGTGTGTCGAATTCTGGCAATAAACGTAAGACGAAGCGACTTAAGTTTCTTTTTCTTTCTTTACCCAATACTTGTAATTGTATTTACATATGCATTAATTATGTTCCAAGGTAAAACAGCCTTGAGAAACATTGCATATTACTTAGACTAAACGAAATGAGCTTGGCGCTTGGCAGAGTGATAGGAAGTAATTAATATTAGCACTCATTCGAAGGGCTTAAGTGATCGTTCCAAACTTCACTTTACTCTATGACACAATCCATAGGTTTAGGGGCCTTTGCATCGTCACGGTTCCACCCTTCGTCATTGGGTTCTGTATACTATAGAGCGCATTTCTCGCTCATTAAGTTTCGAGAATGGCCGCTTTCAAGATAAACAGAGCTAGTACCATTCGTATGTAGGTCGTAGATCGATCGTTGTTGAAAAACGAATGCTATAAGTAGTAAGTACGTATGTGTTTGCTTTGAATAATAAATTAGAAAAAGGAATTAGGGTTAATGGTCAATTTCTTTAGTTTAACATTGGTTTAAGGTTAATGTTGAGACACGTGTAGTGTACGTTAACTGATATTTAATCATACCTGCATCATCATCATCATCATCATCATCTCAGCCATAGGACGTCCACTGCTGAACATAGGCCTCCCCTTTAGATCTCCACATGTACCGGTTGGAAGCGACCTGCATAAATAAAGTAAATTATTAGTAAAGCTAACAGCTTTAATGGGTGACTCGCTGTCCGACCATCGCCAATGACCTGGTCGACAGCGCGTTGTGTTCCACGCGAGCCTCAAAGAGTGTCAGCAAAATGACGAGGTCCTTTTCTAGATGGCCAAAGCCTGCCGGGGTCGCGAAACTTACGAATTACCGTGACCCCGGAACGTAAAGGGCTATTGAAGGATACCGTAGGTGGATTTTGGTCAGCACGAGTCTGACAGTTCCTCCCGCTCTGCCGATAAAAAAGGTAACAGCTTTGAAGAGGAAGTTTCGAATAGAATTTATTAGTTTAGTTTATTTTGTGTTTTGCAGTATTAATGACAGCGACTGAGATCAAAACTAATTGCTTAGAGAAGCGGCGGGACCCGCAACAGTAAGGAAGCAAAAGACGCACGCGCGTGTTGTTTAACACAGTCATGTCCATAGTCTGCGTCACCTGAGGTCGTGAACGAGGTGTTAAAATGTTTTGGTCTTGATTAATTATTTAGAAATCATAACATTAGTTTAATTATTTTTTATGTATGACTTAGCCTTACTTCATTTTTTAATTTAAAGTTTCATATCTGGTTAAAATTTCTAAGCGACATCATCACCCATCGTGTTGCTCGACGAGGTGGGCAAGCTCTTTGAAAGAGTCATTGCAAACCGCCTCGTCGGGCACCTGAATCGGGTGGGCCCGGACCTTGCGGAGAGCCAGTTTGGCTTCCGCAGGGGGCGCTCGACGGTGGATGCGATCACGCGCGTGAGAGCCCTCACGACGGGGGATGCGGTTTCCCGGGGCAGGGTCGTCTTGGGGGTGTCTTTAGACATCTCCAATGCCTTTAACACCCTGCCCTGGAGTTGCATCAGGGAGGCACTCCGGTATCACCGGGTGCCGACCTACCTCCGTCGTATAGTCGAGGACTACCTGACGGACAGAGCCGTCATCTACCCCGGTCACCGGGGAGAGTGGAACCGGCGAGAGATGTCGTGCGGTGTTCCACAGGGATCGGTCTTGGGGCCGCTCCTGTGGAACATCGGTTACGACTGGGTGCTGCGCGGCGACCTCCCTGACGGCGTCGGCGTAATTTGTTACGCCGACGACACGCTCGTCCTGGCGAAGGGAGAGTCGCACCAGGCGGCGGCCGACGTGGCGACGCAGGCGGTAGCGACAGTCGCTAATAGGATCCGGCAGTTGGGACTCGACGTGGCGCTGCACAAAACGGAGGCCATGTGTTTTCATGGCCGTCTGAACGCGCCACGTTCAGAGTCCCACATTACGGTGGAGGGGGTTCGCATCGGCGTCGGAAGGACGATGAAGTACCTGGGACTCGTCCTCGACAGCCGGTGGAACTTCAGGGAGCATTTCCTGCATTTGGCCCCAAGGCTGAACCGGGCAGCAGCCGCTCTCAAGCGGCTCCTGCCCAATCTCGGCGGGCCAAATGCCTCCTGCCGGAGGCTGTACGCCGGTGTCGTGCGGTCCATGGCCCTCTACGGGGCCCCCGTGTGGGCCCTAAGCATCCGGACGCGACCACTCAAGCTGGTCGCATGCCAGAGGGTCATGGCTATCCGGATGATCCGGGGATACCGCACGATCGCCGGTGAATCAGCCAACCTCCTAGCAGGATTGCTGCCCTGGGATCTGGAGGCGACTGCCCTCCAGCGCGTCTATGAATGGCGCGTGGAGGCGCAGCGTCGGGGCGAATCCCCGCTGCCTCGACAAGTCGAGGCGCGGCGGGAAGAGCTCCGGCGTGATCTCAGGGCAGTATGGAGGGAGCGACTGTCGCAACCGAGGTCCGGGCACGCCGCAATCGCGGCGGTAAGACCCCTCTTTGAGGAGTGGCTGGATAGGCGTCACGGCGTCCTTACCTACCGCATGACGCAGGTCCTCACCGGACACGGAAGTTTCGGGAGGTTCCTGTGTCTGATAGGGAGGGAAGAAACGCCTGGGTGTCACCACTGCGAGGATCGTCCGGAGGACACGGTGGAGCATACGGTGCAGGACTGCCCCGCTTGGGCAGAGCACCGCCGTGTCCTCACGACGGCGATAGGCGGAGACCTCTCGCGCCCGGCATTGGTCGAGGCCATGCTGCGGGGCGAGACGGAGTGGGAAGCGGTCGCCTCCTTCTGCGAAGCAGTCATGCTCGTGAAGGAGGAGGCGGGCCGCCTTAGGGAGAGGACAGCGTCCTCCCTCCACCCCAGCCGCAGTAGTAGACGCCCACGGCGTCGGACGTCGCAGGACGATCTCCGGCCACCGTAGGCGCGGGCATGCGGGCAGCGAGTAATGGGCGACTTGCTGTCCGACCATGGACCATGCCCGGGTCGACGGCGCGTTGTGTTCCACGCGCGCCTCAAAGAGTGTCAGCATATTGACGGGGCCTGTAGAGGGCCAAAGCCTGCCGGGGTCGCGGGACCAAGGGATTACCGTGACCCCGGTACGTAAAGGGCTAGTGAAGGACACCGTGGATTTTAGTCAGTACAAGTCTGACAGTCCCTCCCGCCCTGCCCTGGGTGGGAGGACTCATTTGATGATTTTACCACGCAAAAAAAAAAAAAAGCGACATCATCAAAGAAATTGTCGAAGAGATTACTCCATAATACCACAACATAATTACTCAAATTTTATTAGAAGGACCGCAGCTTAATGCCCTCTGAACGGTGCTTCATTGGTCTCTTTTGTCGTCTTCATGGGGTCCAAATTGACGTAATTAAGATATTTAGCTAGAGAATATTAGATTACTGCGACAAAATAGAATGAACTTCCACGTAAAGTTAATTAGTTAATTAGGTTATATTTACCTTGAAGGTTTGAGAAACAAAAGACAAATACAAAGCCGCAATTTCTTATTTATATTATTACTAAATCATTGCGATCTTCGCTAAAACAATGGGTACTCATAATCTATAGTACACAGTGACCCAATGCCATCGGATCCGAATTACAACTTTCAGGTTTCTTACAACGGACGGCGAGTAATGGGCGACTCGCTGTCCCATCATGGACCATGCACGGCGCGCATGGGACACGACGCGCCGTCGACCCGGGCATACTGTGGATTTGCACGCTCTGAACCTAGAGACTTATTATTTTTTCTACTACATACAGCACATAAATTTTAGAAGTTACAATGTACATAAGATCCATTTTCTTATAAATATATAATGTTTGGCATTTGGAACTCCGATGTGCCCCTTCCCCAGAGAACATTGGAGTTCAGCAGTCAATTAACAAAAGATCAAAGTTAAAATTGGTCAGTGAAAACACGAGCACCGGGTTTTTACTATATAAGTATGTAAATGAGTTTATTTACAACGATGGTCTGTTTATTACTTTTAAATTACCTGCTTTTTGCTGACGTAATTGGTCGATTTAGAAGTCATTTTGTTATAGGATGCATTGTTTCTTGCAAGTCTTAAAAAAACCAAGTCAATGTCGTCAACTATTTTTTTAGTAAAATCATCAAATGAGTCCTCCCACCCAGGGCAGAGCGGGAGGGACTGTCAGACTCGTACTGACTAAAATCCACGCTAAGACCCTTACCGCCGCGTTTGCGGCGTGCCAGGACTTCGGTTGCGATAGTCGCTCCCTCCATACTGCCCTGAGATCGCGCCGGAGCTCTTCCCGCCCCGGGATACAACAAGGCTTACAAATAAATAGACTATAATAAATATTCTAGCCACTACGTTTTCCACAGATTACTTTAAAAAATAGTCAACTAGAGAGACGTTCTTTAATAACTATATTTTAGATTGCATCACAAACAAGTCTGATACATACCAAAACAACGTCACCATAAGTGTATTCCACAATATACAAATAATTGCATTAACTATACATTTAAATACCAAATGACATAATATGGAATGTGATGTATTAAAACATGTTACAAAACAAAACATGTGAAATATGGAATGTATGTAATGTAAGCCATAAAACACTTTCCATACATCACATCATAAGGTCGACTGCCGGTTCTTGTGAATTGCACAAACCTGTTTCCTAATTGTGTTTTTACTTTTTTTTTTCGTGGTAAAATCATCACATGAGTCCTCCCACCCAGGGCAGAGTGGGAGGGACTGTCAGACTCGAACTGACTAAAATCCACGGTGTCCTTCAATAGCCCTTTACGTACCGGGGTCACGGTAATTCGTGAGTCCCGGGACCAAATGTGTTTTTGCTTAGGAAAAGTATGTCGACTGAGGTAAACTCATTTTTGTAAGTCTCAACTAAGCGGTGAAGAGGTGAGCGCGAGCCAGTGTTAGATTTACATCTGCTAGTAGCAAACAATCGAACCATGTAATAAGTGTAACCTTGTATATTGTGATACAATACTGAATTTGACAGTTTATTATTATTGAGAGAATTGAATACAATAAGAGCAATGGCGAGTTGTAAAACAGTTGATAAAATAGCCAATTAGCACACAAAAGGCCAGCGTATTAACAATGTGTGCAAATAATGTAGGTAACTGCTGCAATTTGCGTGGGAATCATGAAGTGACGTCAGTAAAGATAATGAATTATTAATTTTATGTATTGAGACTTTCATAAATTTATCATTTGTAGAAGATATTAACATTTATAATAATCACAGACTGTTAAAATCACTCACGGTTTTTGAACTTACTCCTCAGTTTACAAACATTTCAACAAGTCACATGCAAGAACAACAAGAACCAGAAAACTATCTGTAGGTAATATATAATATTTGTTCCGTGCGAGTATCGAACCCGCGAAATGCAGCATCGTTCGCTAAAGCACTGTACCAACCGTGTTTTTACCGATGGTGAAATTCGCCTGTAAGGCTGCGGTTCGACTGAAGTGGAGCGGAGACGAGTTGTGCCGCATTCACCAATCACATGGCTGATGCACATGGCTGGCCACGTGACACATTTGTATTCAAGCCATGTGATTGGCGAATCGCGGAACAGCTCGTCTCCTCTTTGCTCCGCTTCGCCTTAATCGAACCGCAGCCTTACAGTTAAATGGAAAGATTGTTTTCTTAAAGGTTCAAAAGAAGTTGTAAGACTAAAAATACTTCGAACAATTGTTCCGAAATAAATTCAACGATCCACAAAACGTTTTACAAAGAAAAATATCATGTAAAAGGAAAAACAGACAACGCCGCGTGGACGAACGTAAGGCTTATTAATATTCATGAAACACAAATTGGAACAGTGTACCAAATGACCGGACTTTCCTAGGGATTAGTTATCGGAATTCCTTAATTTCACTCTGTGATTAGATTTTGCTAAGTTAACGATAACGTTTATTAAGTTGGTTTATTTGATGGTCTATGTAAATAAATTGTGTTTTAGGAAATCAACTTTTAGTTGGTAAGTATTTTAAAAGTTTAAATTAAAGTTATAGGTTACGCATTATGTTTTTTAATATACTATAAAAGACTTCAGAACGCTACTTGTTATAATCTTTTTTTTAACTAGTTCTTTTGTACCATCCATACTTTTTTTCATACATACGAATTGTGCATGTAATCAGTTTACGATTAGCAACTGAAAAAAGGTATATAGATTTAAAGAAACGTCAGTTATCTGTTAGCCTGTGTTATTCCACTGCTGGGCAAATGCCTCTCTCATGACTTCCAACTTTCCCAATCCAAGGCCTCTGTGACTGACAGGGCCCCCTTTGAGGGACAATGCCTGCCGGGGTCGCGGGTCTGTCTCATCAGATAACCCTGAACCGAAAAGGGATATTGAAGGATCGCCGTGGGTTTTAGTCAATACAGTCACGAGCAATAACATTCACACACTTAATAAAATTCAAACACAATTTACTCGTGAAATACTGGTTTTCACTTTAAAATAAGACCTATTTCGTAATAGTGTGGCTTCCAAAATAGAAGTCTAATGAAAAGGCAAAAGTTTAATCAATGTGGTAGCAGAACATCGCTTTTGAATACTGCTTAGTGTATACATACTATTGCTCATGACTGTACAAGTCTGACAGTCCTCCCGTCCCGCTCGAGGTTGGAAGCCTCATTTAATGATTTAACAATGATAAAAAAGAGCTACTGCGAATCACTGATCGTTACTTTTGTCTAGCTCGTTCCGCCATCTTCTAGAAAAACTACCATTTTGGAGTACTTCTTCAGCTTCTTCATCCTTCAGTCACCCAATGCTGACTAATGCTGAGTGTATGCAGGTCTCTTCCAATTTCCACTCATGGCGGTTTTGTGTCATGGCTATCCAGTTTCTTCCAGCCACCAGACAACAAAATGGCTTCAGAATGGCTGAAAAAATCTGGATGGATTTTTTTACAGACATAGTTTTAGTTTGGCAGGGTTGGCAAAATGGCTGGACAATTCACTGCTGCGCTGTATGTTGTGGGTTTGTTTCCAGGACGGAACACATGAAGAAATTCAATGTTTTATCTTTGTTTGGAAGTTTGGAATACCTTTTATCCCTATGTTATATTCCCGTGGGATAATTTCCATGCAAGCAAATCGCAGGTGAAAGCTAAATTACTTACTGTCTACTCGTATAATAATACACAAGATGTTTCATTAACTTGCAGGTGTCACGTGTTTACGATAACTGAACAAATTAGTTTTATTGTAACAGTTGATAAAACTCATAATATTACAGTCAAACAATTACTGAAACGGCAGCAACGTCTTCCATTATATGCTTTAAATGTTTTTGCATAAAATTATGGAGATTAATTTCAAAGAAATAGTAAACAAAAGGCTGTTGGCAGTCTTTTGTTTACTTCCTGAAAATAACGTTTTCACATACATTTTTACAATACATTTGCTTAAACAAAGAGGGGCCTAACCAAACGCTAATATTCCCGAAAACGACCAACACATACAATCCAGTACAACCCAGAGAATGCAACCCAACATATATAGCATAATTTTATTAAGCCACACATATCAGGCACCACCTTCCAAGCTACACCAAACTATACATATCAATCATCCTCAGAAACATCAACGCCCGACTACGTTTTGTTTCCCAGGATGTGCATGAAACTTACTGACGCCTGCCGGGAGACTGCCATAAAGGGCACCTTGGCCCTGGAACATGTGCATCTGAAAGAAAGAAAAATTGTGTTTATTGGCTCTAAAACTTAAAACTAATATATTAATACTAGGTAATAAAAGTTATAAAGACAGTAATACAATAAAAATGAATGATTCTCATAATTTTATGCCAAAGGGCCTCAGCTCAGCATAATGCCAGATTGCAACACAAAGTTTGCCACCTGACGTTGATTTTCAGCTGCGTAAGGAACACTACGTACGTATAAGTAAAGTAGATAATTATGGGTACTGAGTCAAAGTGTGTATATTCAAGATATACTTTTATAATTAAACTAGCACTCCGCCCGCGACTTCGTCAGCGCGTGTTTCTAACTTCGAACTCGAAATGTTAGTGTAGATAAACTGATTTTCCGATGATCGCCCGCTAGGGGTTGATTTTTGAAATATAGATAGTTACGCATCCTTTATTCGATTGGGAAACTATTTATGCTAAGTTTTGGGTTTGTCGAAGCAAGCAGCCTTCCCTTAAAACTTAATTACCCTTTTTCACCAACTTAGAGGGTGATTTTCGAAAACCCCAAAAACACGTGTTTGTTTATTTTTGATCTAATTTCTATATACTGAGTTTCAAGTTCATCAGTTAGCGCTTTATGTTTTTCCCATACAAACTTTAACATAATCTAAATCACCAGAGGAGGGTAGTTTTAAAGAACTAATAATGCCAATCTTTTTTACTTACTTACGTTCGTATTCCCGCCAAGTTCCAAATTTATAAACCCAAGGCATAAGATTTTACAAAGGTTTTCACCCCTTTTCAACCCCTTAGAGGTGGATTTTCGCAAAATCCCTGCTTAATTCTCACCTACATAATTAACGGCAACTACCATCCAAAAGTCAGCTTTCTACGTTTAGCGTTTAATATCCTTACCTTAAAACTTGAATACCCCTTTTCATTAACTTGGGGGGTGATTTTCGAAAAATCCAATGACACGTGTTTAATTATTTTTGATCTAGTATTTAAATACTGATTTTCAAATTCATCGGTTCGCGCGTTATGATTTTCCCATACAAACTTTAACATCGTCTAGATTACCAATAGAGGGTAGTTTTAAAAAAAATAATAGTGCCAATCCTTTTTATTTACTTATACTCATATTCGTACTAAGTTTCAAGTTTATAAACCCAAGGAATAAGATTTTAAATACAACAGTTTTCACCCCTTTTCACCCCCTTAGAGGAGGACTTTCGCAAAATCCCGTCTTATTGCCCCCCTATATAGTAGACTGCAACTGCTGTCCAAAATTCAAGTATCTGCGTTTAGCGGTTTCGGCTGTAGTCGAGTCTTAATAAAAACCCTGTTCTTTTATATATATAGATATGCGAAGTAAAAACAAACACGTAATAAAAATAAATTAATAAAGATCGAGGGGCAACAAAAAGAGTTATTCCGTTCTGATCCCCAAAAACTGATACCCTAGGGGATCAGTTATATTATAAATTATTTTCTGTTCTACTCAGATCCTCCGTAAAAAATTATAATATAATAAATTAAATTAATATTTTATTCTGATTCCCTGACACATTTTTAGGACAGTACAAAATATTTGTACAGGTTCTATTAGATCATGTTCGTATATCAATTAATAGTAAATTAGGCGTGAACATATTCTTCATGATCCTATTCTCGTAGTACATTTGGTTCAGATCCCTCATTCAATTTCGGTACCAACACTTTCTTCATGCTCATGTTCTCCTAGTACTTTCTGTTTAGATTTCACTTTGAGTTTTTTGTTACTATGATAGGAGCACTTCTTTATTTTAGTTGTCGAACTCGAACTTTGTCGATCATCAGTTGGAGCACGGACCATAACTTCTCACGGGTAGGTCCCGTATTCCAGCCAGCGGCCGTATCATGACGTCTTAAAACCAGGCTTGTTCCAGTGAGTGAAAGAGACAGAGCTATACAAGTCGTCTAGCGCCACCTCGTTCACTCACTGGAACAAGCCTGGTTTTAAGATGTCATAATACGGCTTCAGGAGCAGAAAATAGGTAGAGCACAGGTTCGCACCCATTATTTTTACATTAACAACTGGTTTTTGATTGACTGTACTTCACTTATTCTTGCGTCCATTAAAAAAAGAAAGGGGATCAGAACAGAATGACACATTACAGTGGATCAGAAAGGAATTAAAAAACAAATATATAATTGGCAGGATCGGTTCGGGGGATCAGAGGAGAATAACTCAACGAAAACAATAAAGAGGCAGACGCATAACAATGTGCTACTTAGCCCAATTAAAACCTGTTTTGCACGTTGCCACACTTCCGAAACACGCTTAGTATAATAAGAAATGCTCCTTCATCCGCAAAACGCTCCAAGCAGCCAGATCTGAAAGAACAGGTGGCCGTCTTAAAACAAGAGGAATTCAACTGAGGGAACGAGGTGGCGCTAGAAGACTTCTATAGTTCTGTCTCTTTCCCACAATGTAACTGTAACTCTCGTTTTAAGACGTTACGTAGGCCACCTGGTTGGTATTCGAGCCACATCCCTTCCGCTTTAGGGCTTTCCACCAGAGATGTGCTATGTAGCATAGCACATCTTTAGTGGAAAAGCAATCTTATCCAGGGTAGGATAACACATTTTATGATTTTCCGAGAAAAAAAGAAGGTAATTATTCTACTTCTGCCATACCAAACCATAGAAAATTATTATTAAATTACCCTGTATAAGAACAGATATTTTTTCATATCTGTTAACAGCAATGATAATTTATTGTAATGCGAAAAACAGACGAGTTATATAAATACTGTAACTTATGAAATACGTAGTTTACTTATAACTGGTCTGCATTGGAGAAGTGTAGATAACAAATTATTTTATTATGTGTTGCAAATAATTATTTGTGGTTTGTGAAGTGACTTTAATATAATTAAAAAAATATATAACATAATTATTCAAAAAATCGTCCATCGCGTACTTAATCCGTAATATGTTATAAAATACTTTACGCTTATAAAAATAAAATAAGGAAAATAAATTAAAAAGCACACAATGGTTTTGAATGGCAAGAAACGTAATAGTAATAATAAAATAGAAATAAACGTAATTAGTGAAAATCCAGCTTACAAAGAAAGTTCAGAAGAAAAAATATACGACTATGAGGAAGCCATTGATCTCACAGGTAAGGATATCTTTGATTTCATGACTCTGTTTTTGCACTACATTTGGTCACAATGCTTTTTTTTTAGCGTTGTAAAATCATCAAATGAGTCCTCCCACCCAGGGCAGGGCGGAAATCCACGGTGTCCTTCAATAGCCCTTTACGTACCGGGGTCACGGTAATTCGTTAGTCCCGCGACCCCGGCAGGCTGGTCACATTGCTAGGACATTTGATTTAGCTGTTAGTGGGGGGGGGGTGCTAAGACAGGAAACCTCCACGTGCGCCCGTGGACTGGAGTTCCCCTTCGGATACGTCCGGGGGGAAGACCAGTTTTTCGGGCCGGTGCACCCTGGGATGCGGGCAAAAACTCTTTTAGGCACTGTGTGCCTAAGGGGTCTCTTTGCCCGTATGCGAATAGCCTGTCGGGTGGATGCTCCAACGCGTGTCCCTCTGAACAGCAGAGGGCACAGCGGCGGAGCGGGCTTGCGGACGGTGAGTAATGGGTAAGCTCGCCGTCCGACCAAGGACCAAGCCCGGGTAGGTGGCGCATCGTGTTTCACGCGTCACCGACGGGGCCCCTTACGGGGCCAAATGCCTGCTGGGGTCGCGGCTTTTTTCTTAATCCAGGATACCGCGGCCCCGGAACGTAAAGGGCATCCGAAGAAACACGGGTGGATTTTAGTCAGTAAGAGTCTGACAGTCCCTTCCGCCCCGCCCAGGGCGGGAGGACTCATTTGATGATTTTGCCACCCTAAAAAAAAAAAAAAAAAAAAAAAAAAAAAAAAAAAAAAAAAAAGCTGTTAGTGGGTAGGGTCTGTCCTCTTTTAATATGTTCAGTATATGCCGAGATGCGTCGGTCCTGCGATCCCAAGCGCGACTGCAGAGCGTGGAATCCTGAGTTCTATTCCCGGATCGGGCAAAAAGAGCTATCGGGTTTTCTATTTTTGGAATTTGGGTCTATGATATCCTCGTGTCTCGGAAAGCACGTGAAGCCGTTGGTCCTGCGCCTGATCTCTTTCCGGTTGTGTCGGATTGACGTACCATTGGACTATTAGAACCAGAGATCACCTGCGACTGCGCACATGCTTGTGGGGCAACGTTTAAAAAAGAACAAAGAACCTAATATCTCCACGCCGATGGCTAATTTGGTACGGAAATTAGCCATCGGCGTGGAGATATTAGGTTCTTAGGTTGGCCGGTCGGCCGGTTAATCGGTCAGGAGGACTATTATTATGTGACCAGAATCACGTGTCTTTTTTTTTAACGTGGTAAAATCATCAAATTAGTCCCCAAGGGCAGAGCGGGAGGGACTGTCAGAGTCGTACTGACTAAAATCCACGGTATCCTTCAATAGCTCTTTACGTACCGGGGTCACGTAAATCATAAATCCCGCGACCCCGACAAACTTTGGCCCTCAGGGTCCGTAATTCTTGCTGACACTCTATGAGGCGCGCGTAGAGCACAACACGCCGTTGACCCGGGCATGGTTCATGGTCAGATTTGCCGCGAGTTGTCCATTACTCGCTGCCCGCATGCCCGCGCCTCCGGTGGCCGGAAATCGTCTGTCGCCGTGGGCGTGTACCACTGCGGCATCACGTATGTCTTGGAAGATTTTCTACTTTAGTCTACTTGATGTTTGATTTTCGTCCATAGACTTTCTCCGGTTGGTTTGGGTGATTTGTGATATTTCCCTTGTAGGTTCTTATACATCGTCGAATTTCTTGTCTGACTGTATAAACTTGTAGATTTTAATGCAACTATTTGTTTGCCAGTTTTTGCCTTATGGAAACTAGAACAAATTTCCGAGCGTTCAAGCTTATTATAGCATTAATAATAAGCTAAGTCACTCTCTCTCAAGATACAGGTTACCTAGTTTGAGAGGCAGGGTTTTCTTTTTTGTGTACAGATTTTAGTTTCTAGATTGTACTGTATTGTGTTACTACAAATGATCTTTTAAATTGGCTTTAGTTTACATCGTGAAATCTGCATTATTTGTGAAAAAAAAAAACAAAAAAAAAGCTTTTGCGATACCTATTATTGGAATCGATTTGTAATACTTTCCAATGCATTCATAATATGTAATTTATTAATCTCCGTTTCAGGCAATGGGTGGTACAACCGTGGTCTTCTCACAGCTCTTAGCATAGGACTCCTAGCTATGGGTATAGACATCTTTGGGTTCTCAGTCATCGTTACTGGCTCTTCCTGTGACTTCCAACTGAAATTATGGCAGAAGAGTATTTTGCTGTCCATGCCTTTTGTTGGTAAGTGGTACCTTAGTACAGAAGACGTATAGAACTGTTGATGATTCGTTTGGCGCAGTAGCTAAGCGATCGCCTGTTTCGCTTCGTCTCGCGAGTCCGATTCCCGTACGTAACAAATATGAATTTAAATTACCTTCAAGCAGTTGTTCCGGATCTGGCTGTTTGTATATGTGAGTTTAAGGGCGATTAGTTTGATCAGCAGGTAAACTGACTATTGTTAAACTACCAAAAGATTTTATTTTTAATGCGCTCTTAATTTTTTCAAATATACTCACGACACAGAAGAAATTCCTAGCTGTGGAGAAAAGTTTTAAATCTTTTCTGTGGTTTTATCAAAATTTTAGATAACGTTTTATTTTAAGATCCATAAAAGTCACGTCTCCATCGAAACCACAAAACGTTCCTCAGCCTACTTGGTCACGAAAATTACATTTTATTTTTGCCGCTGTGTTGTCTTTCAATCCCGATTTTATTTCAGGACCAATTGTAATGTCAATACCTTGGGGCTACATATCAGATACAAAGGGTCGAAAGAAAACATTGTTGATCGCTTTATGGGGCAGTTTTTTGGCTTCGTTCATAAGCGCCTTTTCTGCGAACTGGATCATGTTGGCTGTACTCAAAGTTTTCAGCTCATGTTTGTAAGTATTCATTTTTCTATAAAATTGTGAACATATTTTTGGTATAATAACTTTTGATCAGTTACTGGAATTTGTATAGAAAAATGTCTTAGAAAAGAGAGACAAAAATAAAAGTCGTCATATTGAATACACATAATGGTTCTCAGAAAGACCAATACTTTCTGAGAACCATTATGTGTCAACAAAAAATATTGAGGGCAAAAATATGTTACGTTTTTCTATTTACTTTATTTCAAACGTTGGTAAGGTTAATAATACTTGATTTTTAAAATAACAATGGCGGATTAGTAATAGGTTCAAAAACAAGAAAACTGTTTGGTAATTTAGAATATCGTCACTAATATCAAAATGGTGAAGAAGAGAACCAACACATCTACCGACTGGCACTAGGCCTGTAAAGTGGATTAGAGCCCATTCACACTCTTATAAAGAAGATTACTGTTCCAGCTGTTGGAGCATTAAGGGCTGATTACACATTGTGTATGCTCTTAGAATGGTTTTTTTAAAAGAAAACCTGTTTTGAAATACACATTTTTAACCATAATTATGTATCCAAAACCGGGACTTAAACATAATTTTGTTATTTACAGTTGCAGCGCAATCCAATCCGTTGCATACGCACAACTTGCTGAATCCTGTTCAAGAAAAGTCAGGGGATTTTATATGCTCATAATGACCAGTGTGTTGATGTTATTCCTTGTCAGTTATGTTGGTAAGTGTCTTAGTGTGTACTACCTTTTATGATACACCTCAACGTTTCCATAGAAGACATCTTGGTATTCCCTTTTCGAGATGTTCTCGTTTGAACAACGATTTTCGATCACCAATAGGCTATTTTACTCAAAAACAAAATAATTAGTCCTAATGATAGACCTTCAAAAAATATTTGACTCGTATTTTCTTTGGTTACGTAAACCATAATTGACGACGATACGACGTTTCTAAACATGACACAACGTCACTCGATTTGTATAATTTTATAGACGTTACAAGCCCACTCCCGATTATCGAAGCGTTTTATCTTTGTCAATAATCTTCATAAAAAAAAATACGTGTTTTTTTTCCATTATCTTTCTTTACTCTAATTGACGGAATAAGCATAATTTAAATTTATTTATGCAGTAAACCATCCTATTACTGAGTTTGCAAGTTTCTATTTGAATTACTTTCTAGTTTCTTCCTTTGTTTAGAATTAGGTAAGTAACAAAAAAAAACATTTATAGATACAGAACCAAACTGTTTTATGTTTGCATATCCATACACGTGTTGTTTCTTACTACTATTGAGCTATACAATAGGCAGTATTGCTTATAATTTATGTTGTTTACAGAGTAATTATACAAGTTTGCATAAGCACTTTTGATGCGTCAGTTCAACACACTATTAAAGAAAGATAGAAATAACAATTAGTTTTTATTGTAGCACTTATATCATGTAATTTATGCTAATCGTGTTACAGAGCTAACAACTTACAATAAGTAATTGTTTTTTGTATATAATCTATATGCCACGTTTTTTCCATCTTCACAATAAGATGACATACAGCCATGCAAAATAAAATTAATTATTAAAATATATTTTATGTATAAATTAAAATGAATAATTTAATTAAAGTTTAACACATTTTTGAACACCTCAACCTGTGTCTATTTTTATGATTTCCACTCATTATAATGGGTTGTTGTACCTACATTTGTCACAAAATTGATTCGTCACATTTTGAAAATATCTATTACATTTAAAGATAATTCGTCACAGGTGGGTCAGGGTTATTGTTTTGTCACAAAATCCTAATTTTACATGATTTATTCCATTTGTTGTTACCGCATCTGAAGGTCACTGTGTAAATAAATGTTCTTTGACGACATAGTGGACACAGCGGGTTGCCGATTCGATACCCACAATGTCCAAATATTTGTTCGGTACGACTGCTTGTTTTATGTGAGTTTAAATGTTCGTAAAAGCATCCAAGATAAAACAGAAACGCCT
This sequence comes from Agrotis puta, assembly GCA_943136025.2. Classification (NCBI taxonomy): domain Eukaryota; kingdom Metazoa; phylum Arthropoda; class Insecta; order Lepidoptera; family Noctuidae; genus Agrotis; species Agrotis puta. The sequence continues at coordinate 2,689,383 of OW964176.2, read as the reverse complement.
AGTGTGCACGTGTTATATAAAAAAAAAGAATATAGGTTGCAAAAATGGTAAAAATGAATTTAGAAAAATGTATTCCATCCTGTTGATGCATTTTTGGTTTCATATCACTGATATCGTGTTCAAGTTGGACAGAACTATGATGAAAAACTAAAAAAACGAAATTATATTATGAATTAGAAAATCTCTAATACTCCCATTAGGAATTTTTTTAATTCTTTACAGTTCCGGGGTATTTCATCCTCCAATTAAATTTCGCGTTTGATCTGGCCTTCATCAACTTCACGCCATGGAGGCTTCTGGCTCTCGTAATGGCAGCACCACTTGGTATAAGCGCCTCTATGCTGCATTTGTTCTATGAAAGCCCTAAGTTCCTTCTGAATGCTGGCCGAGAGAGAGAGGCTTTAGAGATCCTTCAAAAGATCTGGGCTTGGAATGGAAGCAATGAGCAGAAGTATCAGGTATGTATGACATCCAGAGGCCATATTATGTCGTCTTAAAACCAGGCTTGTTCCAGTGAGTGAAAGAAACAGAGCTATACAAGTCGTCTAGCGCTACCTCGTTCACTCACTGGAAAAAGCCTAGATTAAAAAATGTCTTATATTATTAAGTGTTAGTATGTTGAATTTCAGCTCAAAGTTTCAGTTTCCCAGCTAAAACCCTAGGTACACTTTGGGGAACTGTTTTATATCAAAATGACCTCAAAAATTTCTGCTGATTTTATGACTATTAAAAGTTAATGTTATTTGATTTTGTAGGTTCGTAAAGTGGTAATCAGAGAAGAGGTGAGAGCTAAAATAATAATTGACGAGAATACTAACTTGGCAGTATCACTCTGGCGGCAAACGATGCCGCTGTTCAGACCACCATTACTCTGGAAGACCATACAACTCTTCTTCCTGACTTCTGTCATCTATCTCATGTGAGTTGTCACAAAAATATTCATGAATCATATAAAAAAAAACAGAAGTGAAAAGATTATGTGCAAACTTTTTTTTTTATCGTGTTAAAATCATCAAATGTATAGCCTAGGGTGGGACGGGAGGTACTGTCAGACTCGTACTGACTATAATCCATAGTGATCCTTCGATAGTCCTTTACGTTCCAGGGTCACGGTTACCAGATGAGACAGTCCCGCGAATTATATCCTAACTTAATGTTATGCAAAGTTTAAATATATGATGGTTTTTTACGCCTTCACGCCTAAACCGGCGAACCAATTTTGAAGAATTTAGGTACAGAGATGAATTAAACCCTGGAGATGGTCATAGGCTACTTATCAGTATATTATAAATCTCAAAAAGAGAATTGAGAGGGGTGAACGAAGCCGCGGGCAAACCTTATCTATATCTATATATATAAAAATGTTAGTTATGTTGGTTTGTGTACGCTTCAAAAACTCAAAAAGTTCTGCACCGATTGAGCTCAAATTTTAGCATGATATATAATCCGCATCAAGGATTGTTTTAATCTATTATTTTTTTTACATATCCGCGACCGCGAAATAACAGTATTTTTATGCCACAGCGAAGCGTGGCAGGGTACAGCTAGCTTCTTAATAAAAAATATTTACTCAAGAACTGATAAAAATATTTTCAAGAAGGTCTGATAAAACCAGTAATCATAATTATGAAGTACTAAGTGTAAATAGATAGAGTGTAAGTAAATAAATAGACTAAATACAATTAATCAAGTTACTAATAAAAACACTTCAAGTGTTTTATTAGTAACTTGATTAATATTTATTTATAAAACCTGTGTAATAATAATTATATTTCGCAGAAATAACAGTTTTGTGATGTGGATGCCATACATTGTAGAAGCATTCTCAACTGGATTAAGCACGGGAATTGCATCAGGGAGCTTGTGCAGCATCATTATGGCGATATCAAACCACACTGCTACTTCAACTCATGAAGTGGTAAGATTTATCATTATCATAAAATAAAATCTAGGTACATGCCACGCGTGAGCATGCGGACAGCGAGTAATGGGCAACTCGCTGTCCGACCATGGACCGTGCCCGGGTCGACGGCGCGTTATGTTCCACGCGCGCCTCAAAGAGTGTCAGCATAGTGGCCTCTAGACCGCCAAAGCCTGCCGGGGTCGCGGGAGTCACGAATTACCGTGACCCCGGTACGTAAAGTGCTATTGAAGGACACCGTGAATTTTAGTCAGTACGAGTCTGACAGTCCCTCCCGCTCTGCCCTGGATGGGAGGACTCATTTGATGATTACACCACGTTAAAAAAAAGAAGATACATTTCACCAGTTATGTTTAGTTCCCTATTGCTTGGAGTCTTTAAGTCAAGAATGAATAGGTTACTTTTAGGCAAGCATGCTTCACCGTTGACCAAATCATCGCTTACCATCAGGCGAGATAGTGGTAAAGCTCGAACTATCGTGAATTTAAAAAAAAACCATGACTAAATTATTAATGTCAATATAGTCTGAACCGTCCGTCCCACTGCTGGGCAACACCCTTCCTGCATTCCTTCCAACGCGTCCAATTCTTCTCAAGGAAGATATCGAGCTCGTCCCGAAATGTAAACTAAATCACAACGTTTTTTCCAGATCGCTTGCTCATCGTCAATAAAATCTAACACCTTGCTATCAGGAATCCTTCACGGCATAGTATTCGCTGGCATCACTCTTGCCGTCTCCAAGTTTGCTTCAAGAAAGAAAGTGATGATGATAGTTTTCTTTATAATACCATTCATCTGCTGTATAGGAGCAGTCTTCAATACAAATAAAATTGCAAGCCTGGTGATCTATGTTGGTATGATGATGACGAATTTGTGTATGGGTGTGGTATTTGCGTACTATGTGGAGATGTTTCCTACATCTTACAGGTTAGTTATTATATTTTGGAACCACTCTCAGCTTTTTTTCTTGGTAAAAACTATTATCGAATCCTTTTCAATGGAAAGGAACGGACTCTCAGACAGGCAGACTCTAATACCTTTGTCAAACAGACAGGCGAATCCGAAGCGATAACGAACCGAACAAACAATTCCATACATTACAAATAAAAACGCCTCGTTTCGCATTCGTCACGCCTGTCTGTTTGACAAAGGCTTTACTGCCTAAAACTCACTCTGTTCCTTAATTTGCCCCTTGCGTTTTAAGGCCGCGCTAACTTTCTCGGACAGTTCCGTGGCTTGGGTGTTTGGCCCTACAGAGGTAATTTTGCTCACAGCTCAATAAGGCGCACATTAAACACGACGCGTCGTCGCCTCTGGCTTGGACCTTGATCTAATCAAGGTTGTGTTGAAAAGACCGCTTTTAGCGATAAGACCGCCCATCGTGTCACCCTATTTAAAAGATATTGTGAATTAGATAATTATATCTGTAATTTCTATGGTGTACATAATAAAGAGTATTCTATCTATCTGATGGCTTTTTCTCCGATTGTTACTTTGTCTTGTACAGTCTTGACAAAATTATTTTAGACTGGCATATTTTAACATCATAAACTTATATTTTTTTACTACATTTTCCAGGGGTATGGCGGCATGTCTTGGGGTGATGGTAGCGCGTATCAGCGGTGTGGCTGGCGTCAATATCCTCGGTGCTTTTCTGATGACCAATTGCGCTGCGACTTTCTACGGTTGCGCCATTTATCTTATGTGTAAGTGTGTTTTTACACTAAAGCACCGCCGTGTCCTCACGACGGCGATAAGCGGAGACCTCTCGCGCCCGGCATTGGTCGAGACCATGCTGCGGGGCGAGACGGGTGGGAAGCGGTCCCCTTTTTCTGCGAAGCAGAGCATCGAGGAGGCGGGCCGCGTGAGGGAGAGGACAGCGTCCGCCCTCCATCCCAGCCGCAGTGGTCGACGCACACGGTGACGGACATTGCTAGACGATCTCGTCGACGGCGAGTAATGGGCGACTCGCTCTCCGACCATAGACCATGTCCGGGTATATGTTCCACGCGCGCCTCAAAGAGTGTTAGCAAAATGACAGGGCTTACGTGACCCCGGAACAAGAAAAAAGCCCCTTACAGTCCCTCCCTACACTTGGCGACGCAAGTCTCCGATACCTTACGACTTTGGTATCCGTTGACGCGTGTCTGTATACGAACCTCTATGGATTTGTATTGCGGTAGTCACCTCGTAAGGTATCGGAAACATGCGTCGCCTAGGTACGAAGGAGCTAAGACTTAGTATGTGACGTCATGGCTATGGCTAGCTCGGGGGATGGCTGCTGGTTGACCAGCTGGCTATCTGACTATTAGTACAGCGGCAACATGTTTGGCAGGCGTTACAATATACGTACAATCCCTTTGAACAGAAAAAGGGTAAACTGGGATATTTTCAGTCACTTTTCTAGTCACCCCGACAGGGGTCGCGTAACTTATGAATTACCGTGACCCCGGAACGTAAAGGGCTACTGAAGGAAACCGTGGATTTTAGTCAGTATGAGTCTGATAGTCCCTCCCGCTCTGCCATGGGTCTCATTTGATGATTGTACGAAACTATCAGGACTCATTTGTTTTTTATACGAAACTAAAAAAAAAGGTGAACTTAGTAATCAATCATTTAGCCACTGCTGCACTAAACGTGCCAAAAATTAATAATTTTCGTGGTCCCCGCTACTATATTTTATAATATATTACGCCTTGCCCTTCAGGGATTACAGGAGTGTTCTTGAGTACCTTCAGCGTAAGTTACTCAACTAAGTATTGATAATATCGGTCTATTTTGCTCTCATCCGGGGACAAAGGCCTTTGCTCTGTAAAAAAGAGTACTTCCAATCCCCATGGGACCTGACCGGAATTTGTGGATATTTGTCTGACTATGGTCGTTTAAATTATTGGTTTTAGAATATGGCGATGACACCTCTACTCTTTTTTACACGTGTTTAATTAAAATTATTTAATGTTTTATGTTTCCAGGTGGCATTGCCGTGGCAGTATATTACTTACCACCAGACAATCCCAAGAAAGTATAAAATACCGTGAATGAATGAATAAATAGTTTAAAATATGACTATTTTTGTTTAAGTATTTTTTTTACACTGAAAGTAAAAGTGTTATAGAGTCGCCATTTATGGGTGGATCTCACCGATGAACAGGAACGCAATTTCGTCAACGGAAATCAAGTTTTCGCACGAAGTTTTAACAATAACCGGGGTTACCACTGTAACTGTCAACATTTTAATCAGTGTGGCTTATTTTTTTTACGCGATAGCGGGTTTTATATAAAAACCGGTGAAATCCACTAAAATCGTTTCGATTTGGTTTTGACGTTTACAAAATAAGCCTAACTTTAAATTACCTCTAGAGTTAAACACAAATAACAGTCCGAAATGTCAAAAACTGAAATCTAATCAGAAAATGAAATTAAAGGAATGCCGATAACTGATCCCTGAGAGAACCCTGTGATTTGGTCCACTGTTCCAATTTGTGGTTCATGAATATTTATGACTAATGTTCAGCCACGCGAATTTGTCTGCGTTTTACTTATATTTGGGAATGTTTTTCGACGTAGGTATAATAATTGAATATTTTCTCTCTTTTTCATAATTATCCGTTTATTATTCCCAGTGATTATATTAATTTTACGCATCGTAAAAAAGGTTTAGGCCACCCAAACACGGACTTCGTAAATCAATCACTAAAGAATGTTTCAAGCTGCGACTGCATTGCAAGCTGCAGTCTTCTACATACACACATACAGAAAACAGCTCGAGCAATCGAAGCTACTTCAGAAGCAGTTAATAGTGACTGCTGATGCTGGAGCAGTCAGAAATGGCAACTTCAAGCATTTGAATTTAACAGTTCGTCAGACCGTGTGTGTTGTTAGAGGAGCTCGTGGCTAAATAAATATAGCCGCAAAGGCTGATCTTCCGGGTTAAGCCGCGCTTGCCGAAGTTTGTCTGTGGATGGGTGACCATCTGTCATAACGAGTTTCCTCCATGCCTCGGAAAGCTCGTAAAAGCGTTGGTCCCAGCTGTCATTCGTAGATCTTTGACAGTCGTTACTGTTAGTGAGAAGCTCTAAAGCCTGACAACCAGTCTTACCGTGGGGTATCATATTACCCAGTTACTGGGTTGTGAAGGTCCGACAGGCAGTCGCTCCATGTAAAATACTGATATCCAGCTACACCTGGTTTGACTGGAAGACGACCCAATATAGTTGGGAAAAGGCTAGGCAGATGATGATTTGCCAGCAGCTTTGCCCGCTCTAACCTGAAAATTATAACAAGAGAAAATAAAATCGGTGTAGAAACACCCATTTGTAAATTTAAGTTGTAGGTAAATTTCATCCAAATCCGCTCAGTAGTTTTTACTCAAAAGAGTAACAAACATCCATCCATATAAAATCATTCTCACAAACTTTCGTATTTATAATATTAGTAAGAAAGAAGGAGAAAAAGATTTTAAATCGTTTACTGTAATCAACAAACTAAAAGTTCACCCCAACTGATCTCCGGGCAAACCTTCATTTGGTTCATTTGGTTCATTATAATGAGAGAGATACTAATTACTCCACTCTGGTTGTATCAACTCCTTGCCCGGGCAGTAAAAAAGAAACTTACTTAAATAAAACAACAAATCCTACTTCTCTATTCAATTACACAACCTCACGGCGATACTAGACAAAGCAAAAAATTCAGTTCTTTTAACACTAGTCATCCAAAAAATATCTGTCCCGTTTCTATTTAAATTTTTATTCACTTTCTTTGTATGTTAAATGTTTTGTAACCAGTACTACATAAATCACTCTGAACAAAGAAAATGGGAGAGTAGCGCTAAACAAAATGCAAAAGGAAAAATTTATCTTTTCGTACCTTTTTTCTTTTTTTTTTTCTTTCGCTGTATTGCCGCTATTGCTTTCTTGCCAGGAAGTCAATGTCTATTTTATACTTTCGTTATTTTATTAGTTCGTTTTTTTTTATTTATATTATTTATTTTGTTGCATAAGATACCTAGTATTCCTTCTTAATTTCTAGAATCACAAAACTTGTTGAAAAATGCAATAATTTAAGTTTTTCCTTTTTTATTTAGTATCCATTTTTCATAACACTGGAACTGTGTTGCTAATAAGCCTTTTTTTACGTGGTAAAATCATCAAATGAGTCCTCACACCCAGGGTCTGCCCTGGGTGGGAGGACTCATTTGATGATTTTACCCGCTCTGGCGGGAGGGACTGTCAAACTCGTACTGACTAAAATCCACGGTGTCCTTCAATAGCCCTTTACGTACCGGGGTCACGGTAATTCGTGAGTACCGCGACCATCGTGAGTCCCGCGACCTGGCTAATAAGCCTTGGACAAAATTAAAACAGAAACGTCAGGTGTTTTGGGTGCTTAATGGAGAAGTGCATAATGAAGCAAAAATAAAAGGTATGTTTATATTGTAACAGATGGTTTTATTGTGGATAATACTTAAACACGCAAGGACAAGCATAAAAATTTCTGTATGTAAGTTAAACAGTATATATATATATATGAGTATATGACTATTAAAGCAATTTTAAGGCATACCATTTTTGTCTAAGCGCTATATTGCCTATATTTTGTTTTATAAGTCTAGTAATTTAGTTGAGAGGAGCTCCTGGCTTAATAATTACAGCCCCACAGGCCGATCTTTCGGATTAAGCTGCGTTTGCCGAGGTTGGCTTGTGAATGTAGACCATCTGTCATACCGAGTTTCCTCCGTGCCTCGAAAAGCACGCAAAGCCGTTATGGTCCAGGCTGTCATTTATAGATCTTTGATAGACGTTTCTGTTAGTCAGAAGCTCTAAAGTCTGTCCCAGTTACTGGGTTGTAGAGGTCCGATGATAAGCAGTCGTCCATGTAAAATACTGATATCCAGTTGCATCTGGTTTGACTGGAAGCCGACACCAATATAGTTGGGAAAAGGCTAGGCAGAATCCAGACTCCATGTTTACTACTGAGTACTCCCTGATGTCAAAACCCTATAACTCTTCCTTTATCCGACTTGGGAATCGAACTCAGGATCAGACCAACGACATAGAACAAATTTAAGACTTTTTGTGGCCGTTCCACCTAAATTAAGTAGGCCGTTGCCCCGAGTCATTTATGGTTCTTTACCCATATTTTTACATGCGACAGAAAATGTTTTTAGGGAAACAAGACAATAATTACACCGTTTGTCTGTCCCAAGTCCCCTCCAGCCGTAAAATTTTCTTGCCTCGTTGCCTACATTGTTCCAAATGTCCCAAAAAATATTTTTTTTTTTATGTTTGTCATCTGTTTATGTTTTATGTCAACCGGAGGTATGAATATTCTTGATTTTAATTTGTAATTGTGGGCGTAATTAGCTTTTTCTGTTCCAAATGAATGTTGTTTTTTTTTTGTTTAAAGGATTTATTTCTAGCTAGATTTTAAACTTTTCTTAGTCTCTGAGCTCATGTTACGCTCGACGAAGCCAAAATCAGCCCTGTAAAATATATGTAATGGTACGCCTAGAATCCTTGAATTTTCGCAGGTTACTCGCGATATTTTAAGGCCTAAACAAAAAAAAAAATGCCGAACAGGACAGTGAAGGAAGGACAGTTCCGTGGAAGATTTTCCACGGAATAAAATGACTACAATAAAAATTATAGATTTAAAATGCTATAATTGTTTAGAACTTGTTTTTCACATTTTAGTTCACTTTAATTTTTTGACACGCCAGGCACATAAATTGAATTTTTTAAATTATTGATTTTTTGTGACTTCATAAATGTGAGCATTTGTCATGGAACATCAAGACGCTGGATGCAGGTCGCTTCCAACCGGTACATGTGGATATCTAAAGGAGAGGCCTATGTTCAGCAGTGGACGTCCTATGGCTGAGATGATGATGATGATTTATTAACAAAATATGCGGAAATATGAAGTTGGTGAAGTTAACCTTAATAAAAAAAACCTAACAACAAAAACAATTCACCGTACAAAATTGATTTACTTCCCCAATATAATATTCACTTTATCATAGCACTCCCCTTGCATATGAAAAACAAAAACCCATACAATTACATTACCACTAAACCCATATCCGGATCCATAGAATAAATTAAACATGTCATCCCCAGTGCATTGCCCCTTATTTATGGCATACAAAACTATAAAAATAGTAATAAATGTTGCAATATTTCATGAATTTCAAAAACTTTTGCCGCAAAGAAAACATCTATTGCATCCTTCAGTATAATGAACTGGGGGAAAAGAATTATAGCTTTGCTTAAAATATTCAAAGGAAATACACAGGAAACAATAATAGACTGGTGGGTTGTGAGTCGAAGGATATTTATTATAAAGTCTGCTTTGTTATTAGGGATGTAGGAAAGAAGGAATTACGCAAATTCGGACGTTGTTTGCAATGTTTTTTTTTTGTTGAATTTGGGTTCTTGTCGTGTATTTTGTCTTCTCCCGTCAAGACTCCAAAACTTATCAAACCGAGAATGTTACCTTTTTAAATCATTTGGAAAGATTATTTAGTAAAATATTGGGTATTATTTGGTGGACGTAAAAAAGTACCAAGTAGTTTTTTTACCTAAAAAATAAAAGCGACATTTTAGACGCAGGGTTAAAAATTAAAAATTCATCTGAGCATGGATTTGAGTTTTCAGGTGACAATACTTTGATATATTTATGAATTCAAATAACTATAATTAAAGCTAGAGCAATAGATTCGTATAGATATCCTTTACAACCGAACCTAAACATTTTTGCCCGTAGAAATATAAGTTCTACCATACATGATGTTTTATTCCGACATACAAATACATAGGTAATTCAATCTCCAAATACCAGATAATCTGTTACCTTTGACATAATGGATCTCGACGGTCTAAATGCGATGAGGTTCTGCACCCTAATCAGGCATCATCGATGGTAATCGAAATCGATTTCACTCGATATAGTAGTCACATCGATTCCATTACCATTGGAGACGCATTATGCGGAACATTGTCGAATACTATTTACGAGTGAATTTCGTCGGAATTATTGCTAAGGTAAATCGTTTTCCGGCAGTTGGGACTCGACGTGGCGCTGCACAAAACAGAGGCCATGTGCTTTCATGGCCGTCTGAACGCGCCACGTTCAGAGTCCCACATTACGGTGGAGGGGGTTCGCATCGGCGTCGGGAGGACGATGAAGTACCTGGGACTCGTCCTCGACAGCCGGTGGAACTTTAGGGAGCACTTCCTACGTTTGGCCCCGAAGCTGAACCGGGCAGCAGCCGCCCTCAGGCGACTCCTGCCCAATCTCAGCGGGCCAAACGCCTCCTGCCGGAGGCTGTACGCCGGTGTCGTGCGGTCCATGGCCCTCTACGGGGCCCCTGTGTGGGCCCTGAGCATTCGGACGCGACCACTAAAGCTGGTCGCATGCCAGAGGGTCATGGCAATCCGAATGGTCCGAGGATACCGCACGATCGCCGGCGAATCGGCCAACCTCCTTGCCGGATTGCTGCACTGGGATCTGGAGGCGACTGCCCTCCAGCGCGTCTACGAATGGCGCGTGGAGGCGCAGCGCCGGGGCGAATCCCCGCTGCCTCGACAGATCGAGGCGCGGCGGGAAGAGCTCCGGCGCGATCTCAGGGCAGTATGGAGGGGGCGACTGTCGCAAACGAGGTCCGGGCACGCCGCAACCGCGGCGGTAAGACCCCTCTTTGAGGAGTGGCTGGATAGGCGTCACGGCGTCCTTACCTTCCGCATGACGCAGGTCCTCACCGGACACGGAAGTTTCGGGAGGTTCCTGTGTCGGATAAGGAAGGAGGAAACGCCTGGGTGTCACCACTGCGAGGACCGTCCTGAGGACACGGTGGAGCATACGGTGCAGGACTGCCCCGCTTGGGTAGAGCACCGCCGTGTCCTCACGACGGCGATAGGCGGAGACCTCTCGCGCCCGGCATTGGTCGAGGCCATGCTGCGGGGCGAGACGGAGTGGGAAGCGGTCGCCTCCTTCTGCGAAGCAGTCATGCTCGCGAAGGAGGAGGCGTGCCGCGTGAGGGAGAGAACAGTGTCCTCCCTCCGACCCACCCGCAGTGGTAGACGCCCACGGCGACGGACGTCGCCAGACGATCTCCGGCAACCGTAGGCGCGGGCATGCGGGCAGCGAGTAATGGGTGACTCGCTGCCCGACCATGGACCATGCCCGGATCGACGGCGCGTTGTGTTGAGACGCTATTAGACTTGGGCCACACTCACGGGAAATGCCGTGAAATATCGAGATTTAAACGAATATTGAAATACTATTATCGCGAAAGTCAACGGTAATTGCCGTTAAAGTATTGGTGCCGGCTATTAGTGCTATTAGTAGTAATACCTACAAGTAGTTGTTCTGGGTCTGACTGTTTGTATAAATGAGTCCAAATGTTTGTAACACAGCGATAACTGCGGCAAAATTATTAATGCGGCGAAATTCCGCTTTTCAACCACACAGCAACTTAAAAACCGTGTTCACATCAACAAACTTGCAGCGCCACCCACACAAATTAAAAGGACAACGGCAAAAATACGCGTACTTTGTAAGAAAGTAATCCGCCTGTAAAGCAAGTACTTCAAGAGTATCAGAGTAAATGTAGTGTGCCAGGATCAAGCCTCACTGCCTCAGAGTTTACCGTCTGTGTAATCGTATATCCTGCTGAGGAAATATTTTGATACAGCTTCTGTAGTCTGAGGAGACGGGATAATGGTGGGAGTTTGACAAGCTCATTTTCTTTGCTTGCTGTTATAAATTTGTGAGTGACGTAAAGTTTTTGTGATAATCTTTTTCGGAGTAATTTTGCTGAGGAATGACATACAGCCTGAAATTAAAGATCTAAAATTGTAGGGTTGATGTTCTTAGTCGCTGACTTTGCTCAAGTTAAACTCGCTATGCTCTTTATGGTGCTTTTCTAAAGAAGCAGGTACGGGTTGGTACTAATCTGATGCAGTTAAAACTTGTACAAAGGAAGTTAAAGAAACTAACTTAAAAGCACCTTTAGATACATTGACAATTATGGTTTGATAAAAATTGAAATGATGCTCAACACTCGAGATGTTCATGGAATCATCTGTTAAAAATATACACACATTGCAACTAAGGATATGGAATGGTGAGCGTGTTGAACCGTTAGTGTAACAGTCCCTCCCGTCCAGCCTGGATGAGAGGAATCATTATGAATGGCGACTGAATCTAGCTGCTCTGAAAATGAGCGCAAGAACGTAAAGAGGTGATAGTGGATGAAAATTGTCACAGACCATTGATATATCGGGGCCTGTAGAGGGCCAAAGCCTGCCGGGGTTGCGGGACTCACAAATTACCGTGACCCCGGTACATAAAGGGCTATTGAAGGACACCGTGGATTTAAGTTAGTCAAGTCTGACAGTCCCTCTCGCCCTGTCCTGGGTGGGAGGACTCATTTGATGATTTTACCACGCTAAAAAAAAAAGAACATTGTTATAAGGACGATGACCAAACGTCACAAACTTTGTGACTTAAATAAATTCAGAATTATTAGCACTTTAAAGTTCATTCAACACGTCTGACTACATTGGTATTCCATCAGCTATAAACATTTCAGTTCATAGTCAATTCACGACTGACTATGAACTGAAAGCACCAATAAAATGTCAATTGAACGTATTAAACTGCAGTGTTCGATTTGCTTTCTTGTATTTTAGGCAATTATTAAACGAGACCGTTTATCCGCGCGTTTGGGTGGTGAAATATGTAATCTGTAATGTCCTCAAATATTCATCCTCCTCGCTTGACCACGCTGCTATCAAAAGAAGGTGGATCACCGATGTCTCCATACATAGAAACGCTTCTCCACGCAGTGCAATACTTCTCTACATGTAGCAACGCCCCTCCACGCGGTATTTATGTGCTTTCACGACAATCCGAGGGTTACAGTGTCTCACAGTACAGTACAGTGCTCCTTCGCATGATGGTACTTTTCGACTTGTGGTCGAACCTCTAAAACATTTGCTTCACAACCTCCGCTCGACCACGCGGTGTCTTATAAAACTCCCTTCAAAGGAACAGGGTGGATTTTTAGTCAGTAAGTCGGACAGTTCCTTCGACTCCACAAGGGGCGGGAGAACTCTTTTGATGATTTCACCAGTGCAAAAAAAAAGTTTTATGAACTGATACTAAATCTTTAACTGTTGTCGACGATTTATCAGTGCCCTCATGGGCCTATCATCATCATCTTCCTGCCCTTATCCCATTTTACTTGGGGTCGGCGCAACACGTTTTTTTCTTCCATTCTCCTCTATCAAACGTCACAGTATCATTCACTCCTCTTTCTTCCATATCATTCCTTATACAATCCATCCATCTCTTCTTTGGCCTTCCTCTTCCTCTCCATCCATCAACATTCATACTCATCACTCTCTTAGTCACATGAGTGTCATCCCTCCTCATCACATGTCCATACCAAGACAGACGATTCCCTTTAATTTTTTCTGTTACAGGCGCCACTTTCAAACTTCCCCTTATAAACTCATTCCTTACTTTATCCATTCTTGTCACTCCACACATCCATCTTAACATTCTCATCTCCGCTACATGCAAACGTTTCTCATCCATCTTTTTCACAGCCCAACATTCCGATCCATACAATACAACAGGTCTAATCACGGATTTGTATATTTTCCCCTTTAACTTGAGGGGCATCCGTGGGTCGCAAGTTGTTCCGGTGACCTGTCGCCATTTCATCCATCCCGAGTTAATCCGGTGTGTTATGTCCCGGTCTACATCGCCATCTCCTTGGACCAACGACCCGAGGTACCGAAAGTCGGAACAGACTGGTATGGGCGTTCCGGCAAGTGTAATGGGCACAGGACTGGAGAGACCGCCAAAATCGCAAAACAAATATTCGGTTTTGGTTCTGCTCAATTTCAGGCCAACGTTCTCCAGTCTTTGCCACCACGCCTCCAATCTGTTCTGGACCTCTAGGCCGCTCTCGGCAATAAGCACAATATCATCGGCAAACAGCATACACCAGGGGGCCTCCTCCTGAATGTCCGACGTCAGAGCATCCATTATCATCAGGAAGAGGTACGGGCTGAGAGCCGACCCTTGGTGCAAGCCAACCGCCACATTGAAGCTGCCGCTAGTGCCCGCTGTAGACCGGACTTGGGTACTGCATCGACTGTACATAGCACGGATCAACTGCACATACTTCCCAGGCACACTTTTCTCCTTAAGGGCCCACCACAGAACCTCACGTGGCACCCGGTCGTATGCCTTTTCGAGGTCGACGAACACCATGTGCAAGTTTTTATGTGCACCTCTGTATTTCTCGCACAGTTGGCGGATAGCGAAGATGGCATCCGTCGTACCCCGACCAGGCATAAAACCGAATTGGTTCTGTGAAATTTCGCTCTCCTCTCTCAGTCGCCTTTCAATAACTTTCTCCCAAACCTTCATACTGTGTGACATCAGCTTTATTCCTCTATAATTATTGCATTCCAGCACATCACCTTTGTTTTTAAAAATGGGCACTAGCGAACTATTGCACCATTCGTCAGGTATGGCTTCTTCCAGCAACAGCTTATTGAAGAATAAAGCTAACCACGTCCAACCATACATCCGCAATATTTTCCACACTTCAACAGGTATTCCGTCCGGTCCTAATGCCTTACCATTCTTCATTCCAATCACTGCATTCCTCACTTCATCCACACTTATTTTTCTTACTAATCCCTTATTTACTGGTTTATTTTCAAGCACACCACTCCAGTCATTCTCCTCATTCATCAGTCTTTCAAAGTAACCCTTCCACCTATTCACAATTTTCTCGTCTTCCGACAGAATCATTCCAGCATCGTCTTTTACGCACTTTACTTGACAAACATCCTTCGCCTTTCTCTCCCTAGCTCTAGCAAGCCGGTAAAGTTGTTTTTGGGCCTATGTGAAATAAAAACATTTGTTATTGATTTTACTAAAAATCTTGTTTCGATGAAACTATGGGATCAATCTGAAAGTGAAATATTTTCTTAAGTTTATAAATGACGGAGTAATGAAGACACAAACAAAAATACAAATTGCACTTAATTACCAACCGAAAACACTGAAATCTCATCTCCACTCCTTGAGATAAAACGTAAGATCTTACAACCGGATCCTGCGACATGGCTACCAGTTATCCGTCTTGCATCTACTAAGAGGGATTCCGAAGTAATCTGTGCAACGAACCGATCCTGAAGATTTATATGTACAAGGAAAAATAAAGATTTAGTTCTGTAGCATCTAAGACTTTCTTTGGTGTAGTCAGAATTTGTCGGGGCGTAAACCACGTGTCTATTTTGCTTGAATTATAGGTCTGGTTGCAGCATCTTTTAGTGCCTTTTAAATTGTGCTTAAACTATTCGGGTTATAAACTATTCGGTATTTTGGTAAAGCTTGCTTCGCTATAAATATATTTTGGAGTGTCTCGTAAATTAATTAGTAGGGTTTTGTAAGTAGGGACAACCGCCAAGGATAATTCTGTTTTATATTGGACGCCACAAGACAACCCACTTTAGTAATAAAAAACAAACTGACTAGAAGGACGATTTGTAAGTCATTGCCTAAAAAGCGTTGGATCTAAGTATTTTTTTTCTAACAAAACATTATGTAAACACTGTTGACAGTCTCATTTTCAGTAGGCACCTTAAGTTATTCACGTATACAAATAAAATTCTATCATCATTCATAGACTCGTGGAAGTTCAAGTTGTAGTGCCTACAAAAATACGTACTCAAACATTATTTGTACACAGAAGATAAAAAAAATAAGACTAGGTCAGTTGCTGGTAAGTTGCTGCAAACTTAGCTGGTCCCACGACATGCTAAACATATTTCTCTACAAACAGTTTAACCAAAAATTCAACCGAAATTCCAATGAGTTCTGACCCAAAAAAGGTTCAAAGCTCAAAGATACCTACCTAAAACAAAAGATTACAACAGAAACCCATTCAAAACTTGATTACAAGATTGTACAGTAACACAGAAGTTAAAGAAAGTAAAGTAGAGGCAGCAAAATCGATAGAAAGTACAAATAACCCGTCTCGGAACATTACTGGACGCGTGTTAAGAATCTAAAGGGGTCGTTTGGCAGACAGTGAGAGGCTACCTTACACTTTGTACGAACACGGAATACTATTTTTGTTCAATTACTAAAGATAGTAACGATAGGACCTAAAGAAGTTGTTTAAAAACAATACCCTTTGTGCTTTGTCACTGTCGGGTAACTTGGATTGACATTTTTATTCACAACATTTTAATTTTGTTGACATGGTGTCAAAATTAATTAATTAATAATTAATAATTCTTTATTTGAACAAAAACACAGTTTACAAATTAATTGTGTTCGGTAATAGCCACATTAGTTAGAAACTGTGTCGTGGCTATTAACGCCCACCTCCAAGACAGAGATGACAATTTAAATTTATATATCAAAGCTAGCTATTTATTATTACATCAGATAGGAAGGTTTTTTTTTATAGAAAACACATAAAGAAGTAAAAGTGTGTGTGTGTGTGTGTGAGTGTATGTGTGTGTGTGTGTGTATGTGTGCGTGGTGGTGTGTTTGGGTGGGTGAGTTATAGTGTATGTGTGGAAGGAAACTTCGGGTGAAAAGATAAATAATTAAGGGTTATGTTTTGACTATATTCTCCAGCTCATCGTATGAAAGAGTGGACAGCCATTGGCTAGTGAGCCTTTTGCACTCTCGAGAAGTAAGGGGATAAATATTAAGTACCCTATTCACTCGGTTGTATAATACAGGAGCAAAGAACTTAGATTGTCGTCGTACCAATTGTAGTTTAGACGACTGTGTTTGGCATACTCTATCGGTTCTACGTTTATGCTTATTTGTATCCGGATCATAGAAGAGCTCGGCATGCTTACGTAGGATAACGCTTAGCACGAAGGAGTGTCTGACCGTGGGCACTTTAGTTAGGGCGTACAGTTCGTCTGTTGGGAAACGAATAGGTCTATGTGTCATTACTTTGAGCACAGCTCTCTGAGCCCTTTCCAAACGTAGTAAAAGACACTTCCCAGCATTACCCCAGGCAGACACACAGTACGTGACGATAGAATGAGCAAGGGCAAAATACACAGTCCTTAAGGTAGAAAAGTCGGCTGAGCTTCTCAAGTTTTTAAAAACAAATATTAACTTTCTAACCCTGGATACAAGTGCATTGATTTGCTCCTTCCATGCCATCGTACTATCAATCAGGACACCGAGGTACTTAACGGAATCCACTCGCTTGATTTTTGTGCAAGCACAGTCAAAGTTCGTAACAGCGTTGCAATTGTGCGCTGTAAGAGTGAAATCGGACTTTGGTTGTGAGGTAGGTCTAGGGCCAAATGTGACAAACCCAGTTTTGTCCAAATTTAGGGTCAGCAAATTTTGGGCAAGCCACATCATAGTAGACTGTAGGGCGGACTCTGCGAAAAATTGTGCCTCAGTCCAGTCACTGCCCCGCACCAGAATTACTGTGTCATCAGCGTATGACATTATTTTTGTGTTGGATAGGGAGAGTTTACAAAGATCGTTAATGTATACGAGAAACAATGTAGGACCTAGTACACTACCTTGTGGGACTCCGAAGTTAAGAAACTTTTCGTTACTGGTTAGGTTATCTATCTTAACAAACTGTGAACGGTCCTTCAAATAACTCTTAAAAATGTCCAGTGAGATGCCTCGAATGCCAATCCTCTCCAGCTTGGCCAGTAAAAGGGGAACAGAGACGGTGTCAAAAGCCTTCGAGAGGTCAAGGAAAATAGCAATGGTCTTTTGTTTGTTGTTGAGATTTTCAGCCACTGATCCTAATAAATCTGAAACAGCATCTTCAGTATTTTTGCCTGCTCTGAAGCCATATTGGTTGTTAGCAAGTACGTCATGTGCATTTAGGTAGTTGAGCAGTCGCTTGTTTAGTATTTTTTCAAGAAGTTTAGATAAGATAGATAAAACGGATATGGGTCTGTAATTATTGACACTGCCTCTGTCCCCACTTTTGTAAATAGGATGAACTAGGGCCTTTTTGAAAACCGCAGGGAAAACTCCGGATGTAAGGGCGAGGTTGAAAACGTGACAAATTATTGGAACAAGAATCTTCCTGGCAGCCTTTATCAGGGTGGCTGGGATGTCATCCCAGCCCACTGCACAATTTAGTTTAAGAGCGAGGATGAGGCGCTCTATTTCCTCATCATCTGTGGGAAAAATACCCATAGACTTATGATGTGAAAATGTTGTTACACGTGCAGAGGAGCTAGTACAGTCATCATTCACTGGAAATGCAATTTTGGAGGCTAGACTTTCTCCCACATTTGCGAAAAATTCATTAACAGCATCAACTGAACGAGCTGGGTCAGGGGTAACTGACAAAAGCTCGGTGGCAGGCGTTTTGTTAGTTTTAAGATTTGAGATGACTTTGATCAGGTCCCAAGTGGCTTTCGGATTTTTGCGGTGTCTTTCAAATTCTGTTCGTTCATACTGGCGCTTTAGTTTTTTTAGGAGATTGTTACAAAAATTCCTGTAGCGGACATAAACTATTTTCGTGTTCCCGTTAGTGGGATTATTTTTTGTATTAATATAGAGCTTATCCCGATTTCTAATGCACCTTAGAAGCCCAGGTGTGATCCATGGCTTAATTATACGTTTTTTACTTGGTATAATAGCATTATGACAATTTTTAGCAACGACATCCGATATAATATTAACTAAGTTGGATGCAGCATTGTCACCATCGTTACAGTTCATAACAGCAGAGAAGTCAGTGTTATTTAATATCTTCACGCAAGCATCTATATCCACGCGTTTCGTTATTGTTGGAGATTTTTTAGTGTCTACGCTAATGTTGCAGATGGCTATAACAGGAGCGTGATCGGTAATAAGGGAATCGAGAACCAAGGATATAGATGGTTTAATAGACTTTATTATTATGTGGTCCAAACAACTATTGATGCGCGTGGGTAAAAGATGTGCAGGAAGCATACCATGTGATGCAACAGTGTTTAAGTACATGTCAGAATTTACGTCATTACGATTTGGGGCTATATTAATATTAATGTCTCCTATTATCATTATTGTTTTAAATGAGTTAAGTGAATTAAGGATTGAATCTAAACTGTTGATAAAGTTTTGAATATTGTGATTTGAGGGTGTTCGATACACAGCTACAACCGCAATTTCATTTTTGTACCTTAGGACCAGGCAATTCGCGTCATCAAGTGTTGTCTTTTTGACGGTAAATTGTAAGTCATGTTTAATATAAACAACGACACCATCGTTTTGGTTATTATGGTCCGAAAATGAAGCTACAAAACCAGGAATAGTAGGTATAAATGGACATTTTTGCAGCCAGCACTCGGATAGTACTATTATATCAAATTGCACCTTAATACGATTCAACAATAGGAGAAGATTATTAAAATTCACGGTATTGCCTAAGCTTCTAATATTGATTTGAAGTACTTTCAGACTCTTTTTAATATTCTGCAAATATGAGTCCACTTGCTCCGGGGAGCACTGGTATGATGAGGATACTGTCAAAAGATCCATATCATCTCCAACAATGGTGTTGTCATCCATGCTCAAGACTAGGTACCGACAAATGTTCCATATTGGTATTGCTCACTGCATTAAAGATCATCAGTACGAGAGATAGAGAGTGAAATATGGACTGTTTCGGTTTCGCACGATGTGCCTGTCTAAATAAACTGTTGTTTTTATTATGTTTGGTGAAGTATGTGTGTGCGTGTGTTATTGTGAGTGTGAGCGGATTTTTAGGTTTAATTGTTACAATGGTTGTGAAATACAACAAAATAAGAGAATGTAAAATTACTATAGGACAGGTCCAGATAGCAATACAAACACATTTACGACTAGGTTCGCTTAGAAAATTTATATGATTACAATGTGCCTGGAATACGACAAAAAATATAGTGGCTAGTCACGTATTAGACTTCATTTTCTGTAAGTCAGACTCATCCTTGATCACAAAGTGCTGACCACCTACCTCCTTTCGAAGATATATTTTTCCATTTTTTACCCAACAGAATCTGTATTCATTAGAATTTGCAAAATCCCGAGCCAAGAAGAACAAGCGCTTCATCTTTGAAGTGAGATTTTCCGAAATAAATATTGGTTTAACTGGTCCATTAATTCTCAGAAGTTCGGTAGTCAGCTTATTGTTTTCCTTGTAATTTTTTTTGTACATCTCGATAAACTTTTCCTTTAATATGTTACTTGTAAACACCACAATAATAGTCTTATTTTCGGGGTCCTTGGTGCCTATACGGAAAATGTCCCTAACTTCGAATGGCTGTATAGGTACATTAATTGTTGTTCCGATGTTCTTTACAGTGTTAAACAATTCAATTTTTGATTCTGATTTCTTAATAGGAATATTCCTGATCTCAACGCAAGTTGATCTCGTCCCACGCTCAACGCTTTCAAGTTTATCTTCTAGATTTTGAATGCACGTCAGATTATTTTTCCTTTCTGATTCGAGTTGAGTTTCCAAATGATCAATTTTACCTTTTAGATCATCATAATCCTGTGACAGAAAGGAAACTGTAGCCTGGATTTTAGCATTTTGATTCTTTATCTCTTCCACTGACTCGCACAATTTCTCAAATTTCTTTTCCTGGCCCTCCTTGAATTCAAGGAACATATTTTTAATTTCCGCCATGAAAATACACAATTGGCAAAATCTGTCATAGAATATACAAGAAATCATATCTTATATTTGCAGTAGGTATTAGGTAGAAATTATGCTTATAAATAGTGTGATACACTTAGGTACTTCTTTTTTTAGTACATCAGCGCTTAGGCGAGATAGTGGACAAACGTGACTGACATTTGACTGTACACGCCTCGTAATTATTATTTCTAAATAATAAATAATGCTTATCATTATAATTATTTTCCTCCTCCGTTTTTTGGTGTTTTCCCAACTACTTTACAGCTCGGCGAACAGTTTATTAATAGGCAAAGAATAATGAATTGTAATCAATATTTTAAACATACCGACGATTTTCAATATACCGTTTATTTAAAATGCCGATAAATTATAAATGATTGTAAAAAAAATTAAGGCGCTCACTGCAAAGAAAGTAGACATTATTGGCGCAAAAATTTGTATTCTAAATATTCTAGAACGTTCAGGTTTTGAGTGTTCCTGTGAATGTGGGTATCGAACAAGGTTTTTCACTTACGTTAGGTGAAGTAAGTATCTTGGTGTGTTTAAAAGACGAAGGGTAGTCCTAACAATATTTTCACCTTTCATGTACAAATTCTTTAAAGGTTTTTTGATACAAAGATTTAAAAACTGGGTAAACTTGAACCCAGTGATATCGGCTCTGACTCGTGGATTCTAACTCAGCCAGGCGCATTATATATTATCCCGTTTATTTATTTTAAAACATATTATTAAATGTTTAAATATTTCTTAAATAAAAACAATGTAAAACATTTAAAAATAAAAAAATAGTGATCCGCCGGTGTGGGAGCAGGGTCCAAGCTACCGGTGGTTAGGGCTCCAGAGACAGAGACAGGAACCTCGAGGAGGATATCGGATACAGGATATCGACGAGTACTGCCTTCTGAATCAGGCCCTTGATCCAACTACCTGGGACTTAAACGATATGAGGGTGTACTTATACTTTTACGCACCTCTAATTGACCCTTCGGAGATCACAGGTGTGATAGTACTTTATATCACCAAATCTTTGCCAACTTATTTTCACAAACAATCTTCCAACATGCTTTCCTGAAAGCTTAGGAACTCTTAAATTAAATGACCAACATTCATGAGTTTTCAGGCAAGGCAACTCTATTATTGAATAAATTTAAATAATTTTTAAGTGCACTGTCTTGTACTATCGCCAATGGCACAAATAATCGAAAGAGTAAGCGAATGAATGAATATTGCTAAGTGAAGTTAAATTAAGTTCTTGTTAATGAAAGCGTAGTTGAACATTTTCACCATGAATTAGTTAAATAAAATTAAATAATTCACTAATAATTCGTAAACAATTTTATTTTTCATTATGAAATGAAATATAATTGTTTTTTAAACTTCATTAATAAATCTGAAATATAAATATAAATAATATTCACATTAAATGATTAAATTTTAAGCAGAATAAAGTGTAAACTGTAATTTTTCATTATGAAATGAAATATAATTGTTTTTTAAACTTCATTAATAAATCTGAAATATAAATATAAATAATATTCACATTAAATGATTAAATTTTAATATATATATGATGCAGAAACTATTCTCATGATGCTTGAACTAACACAACTATGATTTACTACACTTAGAAATTATTGTTTAATAGTGTGTATAATAGTTTATATAATAATGTGTATAATAGTGTGTATACACTGGAAACACAGGACCTTTTTCTGAGGGTTTTTTTTGGAGTGGGTAGTGGCATCCACTTTCTAAATACTACTTCTGTTTTATCAATGTTGAAACATCTAAGCCAAAAAATACTTACTTACTAATAAGTAATAACACTTCAAAGTTTATTTTTCTACTAAAATGGCACTGCCAAGCTATTCAAAACCGTCCGGAAAATCAGGCACAAATAGAGGCAAATCACTTCCAGCTGCAGCATTTATTAGCCACAGCCACTGTCCCATTCAGAGCCACGCCATAGAAATCCCGAGCGTCTAACTCATCAACAATAACGCGAACGAACACCAAATTGACTACGTTCGATCTTCCCATTTGCATTCAGAAAGCGATGTTTTGAAAGCATTTGCTATACGAAGGACGAAACAGCCGCTTTCAATTTTGCATTAATATCGCATTGCAACCGATTGTGTTTGTTTAGAGAGGATGAATAATGCTGGTTATTTATACGACTAATATATTTCGGGATTTGTATAGTTGCTGGTTGTATGGCTGGGTGGTATTTATGGTGGATGACGTGGTAAGTTTGTTATTGAAATAAGCCTCTTTATTTTAATTTCCCTTTATTACCAACTGTTGTCTGTAGTTTCGTGTGAGCTTTTAGACCACTTGAAGATTGTATTTTGGGAAAGAAAGAGATTTTCAGATCTAACAACCACCTTACAAAATCATTAGGTATTAAGAATGGATTTCAACGAAGAATAAAAACGTGATTTATCGTCAAAGTGGGCTATGATTGCACACCGGCAATGGAAACATTGTAAGCTAAGCACTCTAAGTTAGATCTAAATATTATTCTATTTCTCACTCGTTTAGCCGTATTTGCAAATATACTGTATTTCCATTCAAATGGATACTCACAGTAAAATCGAGCCAACAAAAGATATCTTTTTAATTAAATTTTGGCAAATGCAAAAGGTTTCTTTTCCTGGCTTGTTTTCAAAAGCTTTATTTTGAGTTGAGCTTTTAGAAGTTTTTCTAAAAATAGGTTTTTAGTTTCTGTATTCTTTTGTGACTGTCTTAATGGGGTATTGTTTTCGTATACACACATGGGATGCCGTTTAATCGCCTTGCTCTTTGTCTGTTTTGTATAGAGAATTGAAAATTCACATAATGGCACTGTTTTATGGCTGGTAGAAAATAAGAGAATTTTATAACGTAAGATTTTTCTGCCAAATAGGTTTAGAACGGCAGACGATCTCCGGCCACCGTAGGCGCGGGCATGCGGGCGGCGAGTAATGGACGACTCGCTGTCCGACCATGGACCATGCCCGGGTCGACGGCGTGTTGTGTTCCACGCGCGCCTCTAGTAGTGTCAGCATCGTGACGGGGCCCCCTGTAGAGGGCCAAAGCCTGCAGGGGTCGCGGGACTCACAAATTAGCGTGACGCCGGAACGTAAAGGGCTATTGAAGGACACCGTGGATTTTAGTCAGCACGAGTCTGACAGTCCCTCCCGCTCTGCCCTGGGTGGGAGGACTCATTTGATGATTTTACCACGTTAAAAAAAATAAGTTAAGAAAGGCTATGTCTATTGAATGTATAAAGACCAAAGTGTCAAATGTCACCGAGTGGCGCGACGTAGGTCAATAAAACACTGGTGTGACGACTTTGTGTTTATGTGTGAGTGCTTATGAATAATTGGCTGGAGACTTCTTATAGAAGAGAATGACAGTTATAGGGGACTATTTCCAGCATTTGGGTGCTATATTAAAAAAAAAACACAGTACATTTAATGGTAATTTTATAAATAAATAAATAAATATTCCATAACTATCACACAACGCCATCTAGTCCCAAGCTAAGCAGAGCTTGTGTTATGGGTACTAGACAACTGATAAACATACTTATATATTTCTAAATACATACATATTATAGATAAATGACACCCAGACACAGAACAAATGATCGTGCTCATCACACAAACATTATTTTGTCCTGGGTGGGAATCGAAAATTAGCATAATAATACGGCCAACCTATTTCTACATACTGTCAGAAAAGCTTTTTGCTTACAAAAATACCTTTAAAACTTTATCTACGAGTAACTGTAAGCTCTAATTTAATCCATTCCAGACAGTCGCTTTATTCAGAAAATGGACTGAAAGCAAATTTTTCCGTGTTAAATAGCATGCAACGTGGAGTAAGGAAGTTTTAGTCACGCAAAGGCCCGATGGGCGGTTAATGACCGATCAGCCGCTACATCGCTGTCAAAGTTAGCGTAATGGCTGTTATACATTGCTCGTTCTCTTTTATTGGTTCGAAAGGCCTGTTTGTTTAAATGGGGAATACAACGCGAATTAGTTGGAAATTGGGGTGCTTTTTTAAAAAAGTTAGAAATTTTTGTCTTCTATATAAAGACAACGTGGATTTTTTTTTCTTTTTTGTAAAGACTATAAATAATGGCTTGAAAGTGTAAAAAATAATTAATCGTCCAACGTGGATTCACAGACACAGACACAGAACACATTCACGCGACGTCGTCTGCGTGAATGCGTTAAAGAAATAAAGGTTTACTGCTCGTTCCCCGCAGGTGATAGCGTGATAATATGTAGCCTATATATTGATCCGACTTCTTAATAATATTGTTGCTAAATTTGAAGTAAATCCATGACGCACTTTTTGAGTTTATCCCGGACATACATACAGAGAGACAAAAATTCTAAAAACAATATTTTTGGTTTCATTATCGATTGTAGATCACACCACGTATTCTATAAAAAAAAAAAACAATTTAAAGATTTAACTTTCCTACCGTTTTATTACATGTATAGATATTATGACACTTTAATTATGACCTAAAACGGCTGGGAGAAATTAATCCCTTTTCATTTATTTTACTTCATTCGTTCTGAATGATCATGGTAATGGCTTAGTTCCTATTGCGAGTCCAGTATTTCTTCGGAATGTTTTTTCCCGGTCGCGGGACTCACAAATTACCGTGACCCCGGTACGTAAAGGGCTGTTGAAGGATACCGTGGATTTTAGTCACTACGAGTCTGACAGTCCCTCCCGCTCTGCCCTGGGTGGGAGGACTCATGTGATGATTTTACCACGTTAACAAAAAATGTCTTTTCCCCCACAAATTATTCATTCATGGTAAATAGATAGTTTACGTATCCTTAGCAAGTCTCTATTAACAACTCCATGTTCCCTCAGGTGCTTTGACTGTGATTCTGGAACGAGTTTCTTATCAGAGTGTCTGTCATCTTTACGCTTCTACGTTCACGACCTCAAGCATTGCGACTCACATATGTTCCCTCCGTGTGAGAAATGTTGCGTTCTATATTGCGTAGAGTTGACTCATGGCATGCTCTAAGTAATGTTTTCTCTGCAGTTTCTGAAGCAACATACGTGTTGTTTCATGGTTAAGCAGTTACGAGCAGGCCTGTGGCTTTTAATATAATTATAGGTTTCGTGAACGAGCTTCGAAACTATTTGTAAGTCTTGTCCTAAACGTCTGACTAAAACTGCTAATCGCCAAAGGTTTAGGAAAAGAACTACGTTTTTGCACAATCCTCAAAAGAACTTTAATTACATATTTTAGGTTCCTACACTTACGACTCTGGTTTCTTATGATTGATTTAAAATACTTAATATTCATTAACTAAAGTTACGCAGTATTCAATTCAAAGTTTAAAAAAATACAGTAATGCCTTTGTCAAACAGACAGGCGAAAGCGAAGCGTTTCCGAAGCGATACCGAACCGCAGTTAGACGTCAGTCCGATAGTTCTGTTACGCTATCGAATCGTTTTCGCTGTTCTATGTGAAGGGATTCAAACAAATCCATACATTACAAATAAAAACGTCACGCTTCGCATTTGCAACGCCTGTCTGTTTGACAAAGGCTTAAAAACTTACTTTCAAAATAAATCAATGTAGCATATGCCCGTAATTTACCTTGTAAGTGTCAAAACTATTACCATCAAACTAATTATCTATTATGAGAAAACTGTATTTTTTTTTTCAATTAAAACATGCATTTTCTATATCTAAACACACAAAAGACTTGTTTCATTAATTCTATCGGCAGCGGTATATAATCTTCTAATACCTACAAATCCCAATTTCTAACATGCAAATGAAAGCTTAGCTCCAACTATTCTATTGAAAGAGTTCTGAGAAACTAGGGATTACGGATGGGAAGGTATCTAGTCAGCTGAGTTCGTATACCTTCTAAAGAACAGACAGGCCTGTTGGTCTAGTGGTTAGTGACCCTGACTGCTATGCCTTTGACAGGCCTGTTGGTCTAGTGGTTAGTGACCCTGACTGCTAAGCCGGAGGTCGTGGGTTCGATTCCCACCCAGGACAAATATTTGTGTGATGAGCACGATTATTTGTTCTGTGTCTGGGTGTTATTTATCTATAATATGTATGTATTTAGAAATATATAAGTATGTTTATCAGTTGTCTAGTACCCATAACACAAACTCTGCTTAGCTTGGGACTAGATGGCGTTGCGTGAAAAAAAAAAAAAAAAAAAAAAAGAAATGATAAAAGTCTAAAAATATATTGTAAATATGAAATATAATTTTCCTGAATAGAATTCTTGGTCAAATTGCTTACCTTTTTAATGTATAGTGTAGGTATTATAATTTACCTGCGTATTTGGATACGCGTATTTGAGTTGGCTCAATTATACAAAGAAGAAGATTATTGATAAAATCTCGTGTCGCTGGAATAAAAATTGGTGACATGATATCATGTGACAACCAATAGCCCTTTACTTTCAGGGGTCACGGTAATTCGTGAGTCCCGCGACCCCGGCCGGCTTTGGTCCTCTAAAAGGGGCCCGTCATTATGCTGAAACTCTTTGAGGCGCGCGTGGAACACAACGCGCCGTCGACTCGGGCATGGTCTATGGTCGGACAGCGAGTCGCCCATTACTCGCCGACCACATGCGGTACGGTAGCCGGAGAACGTTTAGCGTCGTCCGTCGACGTGGGCGTCTACCACAGCGACTGAAACGAGTAACGTATGTGTGACTCGTTTACAAAAGTCTCTAAATACACTATTATTACTCTAATGAGTAGAAAAGCCACGCCATTTTAAATAAAGCTTATCATTAAATCAGTTCTAATTTAACGGAAACAAAGGTTCACAATGGACTGGCTATTTCTTTTTAATTTACTAAGCCAGTGCACACAAATAATGTTAAGCCCACCACCGCAGTGATACAAGTATTTTGTTTTCATGTTTCCAAGCTAATAGGAGATTATAGAGTAAAAATAACCAGTATAACAATGAATGAAAAGCCAGGTGGTTAATACGATACATTTTTTTAAGTTAACAATACTATCACAGGAATTGGAATGGATTTTAATTTGACGGCACGTTTGGCGCAATGGCTGAGCAATTGGACTGCTGCGCTGCGTGTCGCGGGTCCGATTCCCGCACGGAACAAATATTTGTATGATTTACAAGTAGTTGTTTCGGGTCTGAGCGGTTGTGTATGTGGTCGACGGTGAAGCACACTTGTCTCGAAGTAACATATTTAGTCTTCATTTTTTAGACCTTAAGTTTGAAGCAGTATACGAAAATTAAATTATAATACACACATCAAAAGTGTCTAGGGATCAAGCATTTTTATGCGGATTTCTTGAGATTGAGATGTGGCTTTGTAATAAATTTATGATTTTATAAATTTATATGGATCCTTTTTGGTGCATTTCATAATTTGAATCAGGAACTGTGAATCAAATTCGAGTAAAAGATGAAAATCAGCTGTCAATATTTTCCCTATAAAAACATACAACGCATTGAAGACATTATTAGTGCTACTGTTTCCCTACTACTGATTAAAACCAACGTTATTATGGATGGCGACGTCATTTAAGCAGGGAAGAAATGCTCAGAGCCGTGGGAATGATAGAAGCTGGTTCCCGGCAACGTACTGTGGCTTTAGCTCTGAATACAAGTCAGAGTATTATCAGTCGACTTTGGACACGTTACCGAAGCACTGGTACCGTGGCTGAGCGCCATGGAGGACGGTATCGCTGCACCACACGGAGACAAGACCGATACATTCAAATCTTAACTCGAAGAGCTCCAACAATAACCGCCATGATGTTAGCCGTGAGGCTTCATCACTCTTCAGGGAACTTAATTAGCGACCAAACAGTCAGAAACCGCTTGCATGAAGTGAACCTTCATTCCCGAAGACCGCTACGGGTACCACCTATAGCAATGCACAATCGTAGGATTCGATATCAATGGGCTCTTGAACACAGAAATTGGGCAGAAGAACAATGGCGTTTCGTGTGCTTTTCTGATGAGTCTCGTTTTGGTATGAGACCGGATACAAGACGTATACGACACTGGAGAAGCCCTGGACGCCAACAGTGATTAAAATCCTGCGAGGAAGTCCATCCTTATAGTGGTGGAACCATCATGGTATGGGCGGGTATTTGGATCGGCGGAAGAACTGAGTTGATTTGGATCAGAGGCAACCTCAACGCTCAAACTTATGCTGAGACGATTGTATCAGACGTCATCGTTCCTCTACAAGTGCAAATCGGTCCCTTATTTCAGTTAATGCATGATAATACACGACCGCACACCGCAAGAGTTGTAAGACAGACTCTCGCCGCAGCTAACATCAATGTCCTGCCCTGGCCTGCTCAGTCGCCAGACTTGAATCCGATTGAGCATGCATGGGATATGCTACAGAGAAGAGCTCTGCCGAATATGGAGGGTATCCAATCGCAAGAAGACCTTTTTTTGTTGTTGCAACGAACATGGGCGGCCATTCCACAGCGTGATTTGGATGAACTCATTTTGAGTATGCCAAACCGATGTTCTTGTGTTGTTAGTGTTCGCGGTAGAAACACGGATTATTAATTGTTTAAGTTACCCAATAAAATTTTAAAGAAAACTGTTATTTCAGTCTTTTTTTCGAACTTTTGTGTTAGTGGTTCAAATGTCAAAAATCCCTTTATTAGGAAAATGGCAAATTTCTTTATTAATGCAAAGGTGACTTGGTTTATCGTTACTGTGACAAACGAAAACACTTTATTTGATGAATCCTTAAACAATTTTTTAATTAATATCAATCAGGAGAAAGGTTATTGCAAAAATAAATATGTTGATCCCTAGACACTTTTGATGTGTGTACACACCTATTTTATCTTAGTCCTAGATATGAAATAATGTGTATATTCGATAAATAATCTCACATGTAAAGAAATAATGATTACCTAGAACGAAAATGTTGAAAACATAATTTTTATGTGACAACGCTGGTCATCCCACACTTGGTTCCTAATTATAGAGAGAAAGCACGTGTCTCAGGCATGGGATCTTTGTAGACACTTTGTGCTTATAGCATCGTCATCATCATCATCATCATCTCAGCCATAGGACATCCACTGCTGAACATAGGACTCCCCTTTAGATCTCCACATATACCGGTTGGAAGCGACCTGCATCCAGCGTCTTCCGGCGACCTTTATAAGGTCGTCTATCCACCTTGTTGGTGGACGTCCTACGCTGCGCTTGCTAGTCCTTGGTCTCCAGTCTAGTACTTTTCGACCCCATCGGCCATCTGCTCTGCGAGCAATATGGCCTGCCCATTGCCACTTCAGCTTGCTAATCCGGTGGGCTATGTCGGTGACTTTAGTTCGTCTACGGATATCCTCATTTCGGATTCGATCCCGTAGAGAAACACCGAGCATAGCTCTCTCCATAGCTCGTTGAGCGACTTTGAGCTTTGAGATGAGGCCGAAAGTGAAAGACCACGTTTCGGTGCCGTACGTCATCACTGGTAACACACATTGGTTAAAGACTTTCGTCTTGAGGCACTGAGGTATGTCGGACGAAAAGACATTGCGTAGTTTCCCGAACGCTGCCCAACCGAGTTGGATTCGGCGGTTGACCTCTTTCTCGAAGTTGGACCTACCTAATTGGACTACTTGTCCTAAGTAGAAATATGAGTCAACAACTTCGAGTACCGAGTTTCCAACAGAGACTGGGGTGGGCACAACATTGGCATTTGACATAATTTTCGTCTTGTCCATGTTCATTTTCAAGCCCACCCGTTGTGAAACTCGGTCGAGGCCATCGAGCATCATGCTGAGTTCCTCCATCGACTTTGCCATGACTACGATGTCGTCGGCAAACCGAAGGTGAGTGATGTATTCGCCGTTGATGTTGATGCCAAGTCCTTGCCATTCCAGGAGCTTGAAGGCGTCTTCCATTGCGGCAGTAAACAGTTTCGGGGAGATAACGTCCCCCTGTCTTACGCCTCTTCTCAATGGAATCGCCTTCGTGCTATGCTCCTGTACTCGGACCGACATGGTGGCGTTATAATACAAACACTTCAATACCTCGATGTGCCGATAGTCAATACGGCATCGCTGGAGTGACTCAAGCACAGCCCATGTTTCCACCGAATCGAAGGCTTTCTCATAGTCCACAAACGCTAAGCATAATGGCAAGTTATACTCTTCGGTCTTCTGTATAACTTGCCGCAGCGTATGGATGTGGTCTATGGTACTATAGCCTTTTCGGAAACCGGCTTGTTCGGGAGGCTGGAAGTCATCAATTCTGTGTTCGAGACGGTTCGTGATAACCCTTGAAAACAGCTTATAAACATGACTCAGAAGCGTGATGGGTCTGTAGTTCTTCAAAAGGCCTTATAGCACCACTTTTTAATAATTAATAATTTATGTTTGGCTAGCGTTTGACCATCATCTGCCCTTATGGTAAGCACTGATGTGGTGACTCGCCTATACTTATGTTTTTTTTTTACGTGGTAATATATCAAATGAGTCCTCCCACCCAGGGCAGAGCGGGACTGTCAGACTCGTACTGTCTAAAATCCACGTTGTCCTTCAATAGCCCTTTACGTCCCGGGGTCGCGGTAATTCGTACAGTCCCGCGACCCCGGCAGGCTTTGGCCCTCTAGAGGGGGGCCCCGTCATTTTGCTGACACTCTTTGAGGCGTGCGTGGAACACAACTCCCCGTCGACCCGGGCATGGTTCATGGTCTGACAGTGAGTTGCCCAGTAATACTTATGTGGCGACATTCACAGAGCATTATGAAAACCTGTACTTATTTATATCTCTTCATCCATTCTCCCACTGTTTTCATTTACTCTGTATTAGAGTTTAATTAGATTCCGCCTTTCAGACTGATTAAGAGTGAATGTGAATCGATGGCCCACATTCGTGAACCCAGGGATAAACGACGCGATACCTTTGTTACTATTTAAATTAACTACTCTACTTCATTAATTTACTACTACTAGAAATGTAGTAGTAAGTGTGTCGGTACTACAACCTATTTGTCTTTGAGCGTGTAGCTGTTTTTAAGGGTTTTTAACCTAAAGGCTAAAACGGAACCCTGTTACTATAATGCCTTTGTCAAACAGACAGGCGAAAGCGAAGCGAGTCCGAAGCGATACCGAACCGAAGCGAGACTTAAGTCCGATAGTTCTGTCACGCTATCGGATCGCTTTCGCTTTTCTATGTGACTGGATCCAAACAATTCCATACATTACAAATAAAAACGCCTCGCTTAGCATTCGTCACGCCTGTCTGTTTGACAATCTCATGAACTGTGATAGTTGGCCAGTTGAAATTTTCACAGATTATATATTTCTGTTGAAACAGAAAAAAAAACTCTATAGATTCGTCGTTTACAACAAAAAAAAATTGTGCTGTGTTTTATTTGTAATTGCAGTCGATGGCTCCGTGACTATTTAACCCGTTTTCTCTCTTACTAACGATACAGTTTCAAGTTTCACTAATAAATCATTTATTGGAAAGGTGATAGAAATGCAATGCAATATCGTATGTCGAAACTGAAGTGTAAGGTTGCTCAAAGGCAGGTTGTGGTCATCGGGACATTTGACCATTATTCCGCAGAACACGTTGAAATTGATCTCGTATACCGTTCGGTTGATTTGAAACTGAAACACGGATATCTAAACAAAGGATAGTCTAAGATTTACGAGGAAAAGGTGGTTATGAAATTGACGAGATTCTGTGAAAAACTCTGTACTGTATACTATAATATTATAAAGCTAGGAAGTTTGTTTGGTTGAACGCTCTAATCTCAGGAACTACTGGTTCGAATTGAGAAATTACTTTTGTTTTATATAGTCTATTTATCGAGAAAGGCCAAAAGCCATATGCCATAAAACGCCACGACCAAAAGGAGCCGAACAGCTGGGTGAAACCGCGAGGTATTGATAGTCTACAATAAAGAAAAGAAGAAGAATTAGCAGCTGAACCTGGCTTTGCTCAAATAGTCGTTTAAATTAAAGACGTAGTATGTCATGACCATATTATGACACATTTAATGTAAGTTTATAGATGACAATTTTAAAAGTGAGTACAGTCGTTCCTGTTTATTTATCACATTTTTATTCTTTTTGACTTGATATTAAACAGCCTTGGTCTAATCAAAGTTGTGTTAATAAATACTATTATATAATGGACACAATATTTTAAGGGCCTTCGTTTTAGCGTGTCATAGCGCAGCCTAGTAGCTGCATTCTTATATCTATGCTCTTAGAATATACCCTCTTACACCTATCGAAAAGAAGCAATAAATCATAAATATGTCAATTTTTTTTTTCGTCGTAAAATCATCAAATGATTCCTCCCACCCAGGGCAGGGCGGGAGGGACTGTCAGACTTGTACTGACTAACATCCACGGTGTCCTTCACTAGCCCTTTACGTACCGGGGTCACGGTAATGGGTAAGTCCCGCGACCCCGGCAGGCTTTGGTCCTCCTGTGTGTGTGTGTCACACTGTAATCTGTGTATCTCAAAGCATTCGGAAACACTCTTTATAATTATAATAGTACCGATTGATAACGAGACCTTGTTATCAGTCTCGCCTTTCCGACAAAAGGCCATAAAAAACAAAAAAACGTGCTTCATTACATCCACGTAACCAAGTAACTCCTGCGTAAATCGAAAAGGTGGGCCGACCTGTCCCCTTTGTAAGCCTATAAAAACCGTTTTATTTTATACCCTAGTTGATTTTGTCAAAGTTTAGTAACAGGCTACTGGCGGACATCAACTCCACTCGTTAAAATGAAACTGGGGCCGTTAAAATTGACGACTGTTAAAAGGTTTAAGGATGGTTTTAAAATAAAATTATCCGTAAACGCGGGTTGAACGGATGATTTTTATAGGTAGCTTTGACTTTTTGTCCTGCGTAGCGATTGTGAGCCTCGGTAAACTCAATGCTTTTTTTTCTGTGAAGGATTACTGCTGAATTCGAATCGAAATCGTTCGGTTTTTATTTATAATTGGGATTTGCAATAATCAGTGAGTTGTTTTATTAGCAGCTGATTTTTATGATTCGGTAGCGAAATACAGATGTAGTGATAATAATTTGTTATAGACCTCTCGAGTTTGATTCTGATTTTTTTAAATATTACACATAAAAAAATATTGGAAACATTTATGTTATGAATAGAAAAACTAACAGATTTTACCATGTGACAAATTATTGGAATATTACTGAATTGTTGGAATTTTTACTTTGGGAGAAGAACTGAATGCTTAAAACTGGACTTTGTAATTAATTTTTTGTATTCATTTAGTTGTTGGGTAGTGTAAGTGGAAACGGACATTAGCAACTCTTAAAAAAGTAACTACAACCAAGGAAAATTAACCAACAATTACAAGTCTAGCGAATCCTCGTTAGCAACACACGAATCAGAACAAACGTGACTCCAGTACTATAACTCAAGCGTAATTAAGGACTTCATAAATAACAACCTTATCTTATGTCGTGTGTATATATATATATATTTCTTTTTTTTTTTTTTTTTGTAGCACTAATTTTAAAAAGGACTTCCCCTTGTTACCAGGCCTACATTTTTCTCACATTTATATGTATCCAAAAATTGTAACAATCTGATTGTTAAACCATACCATATTTTAAAAGAGTAACCATGGAGTTTCTTGCCGGTTCTTCTCCATGGAATCGACCAACCCGAACCGAGCACCTACTGTCGACGTTTTATAAGTGCCCTCATGGGCCTATGTGAAATAAAAACTTTTGATTTTGATTTTGATTTTGATGATTTATATGGAAAGAAGACTAATTTGAAAAAATGCCAGTACACCTTAACACTGAAACACGAGCGTGGAATAATGGCCACAAACATCCATTATGGTAAAAGCAGCGGTG
Organism: Agrotis puta; assembly: GCA_943136025.2. Taxonomy (NCBI): domain Eukaryota; kingdom Metazoa; phylum Arthropoda; class Insecta; order Lepidoptera; family Noctuidae; genus Agrotis; species Agrotis puta. Next base: position 2,654,870 of record OW964176.2, on the reverse strand, counting down.
TTAGAAATAGTGACTCCTGTTGTAGCAGCTTCGCCTCATTTTTCTTGGCCGGCCGTTGGAGAGCTAAAGTTTGGATGGATGTTCCAAATTGAACAAATAAATACATACACACATAAAAAAAGACTACGATCACTTTGATCTTATTCTTCTTCTTTTTAGATTCTCTATTTACAAATATAGACTAAGAATATAACAAAACCATCATCTGCTTAGCATTTTCCCAATTATATTGGGGTCGGCTTCCAGTCAAACCAGATGCAGCTGGATATCAGTATTTTACATGGAGCGACTGCCTGTCGGACCTCCACAACCCAGTAACTGGGTAATACGATAACCTATGGTAAGACTGGCTGTCAGACTTTAAAGAACAGAATAAAACAGTTATTTTGTTATTCCATAAAAAACAGCTTAATATGCGTATACGGGAATGTTAATACTAAGAACTTTCATCACACAAGTTAAATTATTCTTTTGTTTTCGAAAGTCCCCACTGATATCAGTGTATGAGGCTGAAATGCAGTTTAGATAAGTTAAATAATCTTGAAAAAAAGTGACAGAACGTTCCGCCATGACAATGGTATGCAGATTTTAAACAAAGGTTATAATTAGGAACTAGTTTGAAATTATCACATGTTGTAATAAACTTACCAGTATTACAAAGAAAAACAATAAAATATATCAAAATACTAAAACACGAAGCAAAAAAGGCTTCACTCTCGACCACAGTTACAGATAATGATCAAACGGTAACCTATAGTAAATAAGACAAACATGTGAAATCTACGCCTCACAGGGCTCACGTGGTGGATTACAACTGGTGGTTGTAAGTTCGCCACAAAATTAATTCTCCACGAAGAAAAGTATGTATAAATTAGCCAAAGGTTTTTGTTTTTTTTATTATTGTAAATTCGCCCCATTTCTTTCCGCGATGATAGCAGAACAATTAAATAATAAAATCCAGCACAAATATACCGAAAATGAGGACAATGTGGAATCTGAACAGAAAGTACTAGGAGAACAGGAACAAAACTTTTTCGTGGTGAATTATTTTTGTGGCGAATTTACAACAGCCTCTTCCCTCTTACAGAGATGTTTGTGTCCCAGCAATAGCAGGCAGATTATGTTTAGCTGTTTAAAGACTTTTTCAGGCCTGTTTTGAAAATTACTTTTTAATTAAATATATTTTTTTTTGTTTAAAAAAAATCGTTGTCCCGCACTAGGGATTTCTTCTGTTTCGTGGGTGCGTTTACAAACATAGAAACTCACACACACAAACACCCAGACCCGGAACAATTACTTGCAGATCATACAAATATGTTTTCCGTGCGGGAATCGAACCCTCGACACATAGCGCAGGAGTCCAATTGCTCAGCCACTGCGCCAAACACTATTGTTGACTGCATCAAACATTTGAATCGGTCTACCCCTTTATGTTCTATTTAAAATACGGATGTCACAGAATTTAAACCTTTACATTAAAATAATAAATAAAGTTTCTGATCCGACACATGAATGAATTTTTAAAACCCACTTGAAAATTTAATCGTTGTAATATTAAATTGTATTGGAAATTTTCAGTGTTGGAAGAGTGGCATTATTTGTTACAAAAACTATCCGAAGTATTCGTTCATATCGATGTTGCCAGCTCAATGAAAAATGGTGTTGTTTACGCAAAATTTTAATCTACTAATTGGTTGGTTATGCACTTTGTTTCAAATTGGAATCCTGTTTTTCAATAAAGCTACTTCTAGATCAACTATTCAATTTAAAGTTTAAGTGAATATGAGCAAATAAGCTCTCTGGAGCTTAAAGACGGAGCTTCATAGATCTTTTTTTTTAATTTTTAGTATATAAGTTTTTCTTTGAATCATTGAATTGGGTATATTAAAATATAATATAAACATTATGTGAAATTTATCCGTTTGTGTAAAATAAAAATGATGAGAAGGACTCATGCGGTAGCACGCACATCTACACCTTTACATTTTTTTTTCGTGGAAAAATCATCAAATGAGTCCTCCCACCCAGGGCAGGGCGAGAGGGACTGTCAGACTTGTACTGACTAAAATCCACGGTGTCCTTCAATAGCCCTTTACGTACCGGGGTCACGGTAATTCGTGAGTCCCACGACCTACACCTTCACATAGCATAAAATAAACTGTTCTAAATCTATCTGTTCGTGCATATCACAACTTTCGAACTAGTCTATGCACACATAACATGTCACTTCCATTTGGTCAGCTTCACTACATCTGCGTCACAGTACCGCTGAACTGGTACCGTGCGCTGCGTCGCAACAAATTACACTTTTAGCAAATTGTGTCCACTACTGTGCAATGGGTAACGATGCGATGATGAAATATTTACACGGAAATTTAGCAATGAGGAAATTCTCACGTAGAAATAGAAATACAGGGATTAATGGTTACTGTATAACTAACGTATATACTACGTAAAATTAAGACAAGGTTGGCGCAGTGTCTGAGGGATCGACTGCTGTGCAAAGTGTCGCGGGTTCGATCCCCGCACGGAACAAATATTTGTATAATCTGCAAGTATTTGTTTTGGGTCTGGGTGTTTACTGGTGTATGTGAGTTTCTATGTTTGTACGCACCCACGACACAGGTGAAATGCCTAGTATGGGGGAATTAAAAAATAAAAATCTGGACGGAATGAGACAAAATATTTGGAAAACTTTTTGCCTTTGGCCTTACAAATACTACAGAAGAAAAGATGAGACCTAAGGTGAATCGAGCTCACCCAGAAGTGACAGATACTTCTTTGCTTCATGTGCACCAATGAAACACAGTAGTTTGTTGTTTAGCATCTGACTTCGACAAGATGGTGGTCCTGAGCCAGAAGGCCCTGGTGAGGCTTTCCACCTCCAGTGGGATCCCATAGTCTTCACCACAATTTACAGTAACCAGTGCTGCCTGTGCCCAGAATGGATTGCTAGGAGGTGGATCCCTTGCCCCGCTTGTGCAGAGCACCGCTGTTCCTCACGACGGCGATACGCGGAGACCTCTCGCGTCCAGCATTGGTCGAGGCCATGCTGCGGGGAAAAGCGGAATGGGAAGCGGACGCCTCCTTCTGCGAAGCAGTCATGCTCGCTAAGGAGGAGGCGGGCCGCGTGAGGGTGAGGACAGCGTCCTCGTTTTTTTCCTTTCGCCTCGATGTCCATTGTCAAGGTTGATCATTTTAAAATTAACATAATAATAAGTTAACTAAGCATTGGAAAATATATTTCAACTTTATGCGGTCCAAATTGAGTTAAAAATTACCGTTACAATATTGTACTTAATTAACTCTATGCCAGCGAATGAAAGAAAAAGTCTAAAGTAAGCCACAGAGACTGAGCTAACATATTGACAGTATAATTACCTAATTCAAAAATAATACTTAAAAGCGAACCTACTTTAATTCAATATACTTGAGTATGTGCTTCACACAGATTTTATAGCTTAATAGCAATCTGAAGCAATAATGTCAAACATAAGAGGTATATTCCAAATAAAATTTCTTTTGCACATTCTAAGGGTTGTTTCACACGTACCACGTAGCGGGCGCATTATTTGTAATGATCTTACTAATATCATAAATGCAAAAGTTTGTAAGGATTATTGGATGAATGTACTGTTTCGCACAAACACTACTGAATGGATTTAAATGAATTTTGGTATAGGATGATTTTTTCCCAATTTTGTGCCCCCGTGGGATAAGTTTCGAGTTGTAGCTGGCGAAAACCGTGGCAGCAGCTAGTTTCGAAATTTTGTCGTCATTATCAAACGTGTCGGTGATAGGTACTGACCACATCGCAGACACTTTTTAACTATAAGTCACACCGCGAGAAAGCGACCGGCCTCATTGCAATAACAATGAAAACCACATCTGTCATTTTTGCCGGTACAACAACGCTATCATCGGTGAAGAAGTGACCAGCCACTTCGCAAGAATAACAACAACCACAAATCCACATGTTGTGGGTACCACAACGCAACTCCAAAAAGTTACAGAGATACTATAATTATTACCAATATTTTACCAACTTTTGTCACTGCGATGTGGTGTTGTTGTGGTACACAACAATATGAACCAAGACTAAACGAATTCAGAAACAGAAAACAGGTATAGGCAATACGAGGCCCACTCGACATTTTTATTAAATTGGCAGCACAGATAAAAGTGATCGCGAACAGTATTCCCAGATCAATACTGAACTTAATTGGAACGGATGGAACTTGAATTTGTAATTGAAAGATTACAGGTTCGCTTCCCTGTTTCGAGGACCGAGTATTGGCAAGATTGTTCCATAGATGTTCGGTGGAAAAAAAATAATGATGTTGTGATGAGATTTCGGAATGGCTTAAGCCGATTCGTATTGATGAATATTTTTGTTTTGCTGTTTGCAAATTCGATTTGTTTTTGGGCAGTGCGTTGTCTGGCATTTTTTAAAGTTTGTGTTGGTGAAACTTAATATTGACGTTCCATTTGAATATTAATTTAATACGGTATGTTTCTTTTCTATTCAAGTAAGTTTAATAGGCGACTCGCTGTCCGACCGTGGACCATGCTCGGGTCGACGGCGCGTTGTGTTCCTCATACGCCTCAAATAGTGTCAGCACAATGACACTCCTTTAGAGGGCCAAAGCCTGACGGACTACCGAAATACCGTGACCCCGGAACGTAAAGGGTTATTGAAGGACACCGTGGATTTTAGTCAGTACAAGTCTGACAATCTCTTCTGTTCTGCCCTGGGTGGACTCATTTGATGATTTTACCACGATAAAAAAGTAACTTAAAGCCAAGTCAGACGACATTTTTTATTCTTATTCCCATCATTCCCATCCCGATTATTTCGTAACAAATAGACACCGTCTTGTCAGCGAGTGAAGCTACAAGGACAGTTAGTGCAACAACGGGAAAAAAAAAATACGTGTGGCACTCTGGGACTGCCGCGGTAAAGCTATTGCATAGCATTTTTTGATCAACTTGTGCAATTTTAATGATTTATTTATTTTATTTATGAAAACGAAGAAAAAATTCTAGCCTACCGCGAATGTTTAACGAGAATATCACCCCATCGTTGCTCTATGGGAAGTTACTCTACTAATTAGGCTATGGTCAGCCACGTCAATCAAGTGAAACGTCAAGACAAAAAATATTCATTCACGCTGCCATGACAGATGTGACAACAGTGTTACGTTTATTTTCGTTACGGAATTTCTTGAATCGGACGCCGCGCTCAAAGCCCGCGATAAAAGCAATGCAATAGCGTAAAAACACAAAATCGTAATTCTAAAACAAAAACAGTTGAAAGCTAGGCGCCTCTATCTCCCTGCCGTAGGTACTCCACTGTGTATCAAAACCAGAAGTGTCTCCCCGTAAAACAGATACGCCGGCGACTCAAAGCAAAAACCAGCCTTTGATGTTAAAAAAGCCACTTGAATGGTGTCTCGTGACGTACAATGCGATATCGCTACTGACACACGACTTTGCCTATCATCGCCATAGGAAAGTAGGTAAAGTGTTCCCATTTTCTACTCACTGGTTTTTTTGTTCCTATATTTTTTGTATTGTTCTGGTTTTAATGGCTGGATTCTGTATTGTTGGGCACTAATGGAGACTTTGTGCCTAACTTTTTTGTGGTGGCATTAGAAACAGGTCTTTGTGTTGCTGTGTGTGGTTAGTGCTTAATTTCGCGAGAAGTTATTAACGCTTTAGTATTATTTTTTTGTTACTTAGAATTATTTTAGTAGGCAGCACTATTCAGTGGTAGACGCCCACGGCGACGGACGTCGCAAGACGATCTCCGGCCACCGGAGGCGCGGACATGCGGGCAGCGAGTAATGGGCGACTCGCTGTCCGACCATGGACCATGCCCCGGTCGACGGCGCGTTGTGTTCCACGCGCGCCTCAAGGAGTGTCAGCATAGTGACGGGGCCTGTAGAGGGCCAAAGCCTGCCGGGGTTGCGGGACCAACCGTACCGTAACCCCGGTACGTAAAGGGCTATTGAAGATGTAATCCTTTCTTTGTCTTTTCTGAGTGTTAATACGTCATGATGTAATTAAACGTACCTTAGTATACTGATTTGGTCGCGGGACTGTACGAATTACCGTGACACCAGAACGTAAAGGGCTATTGAAGGACACCGTGGATTTTAGTCAGTACAAGTCTGACAGTCCCTCCCGCCCTGCCCTGGGTGGGAGGACTCATTTGATGATTTTACCACGATAAAAGAAAAAGTCAGCACTGTTAATAAGCTGATTTTATGGAAGTGTGATCTACTAAAGTACGTAATCTGAAAGTAAATGGGTATAATAATAAGTTTAGTTTAGTTCGTGCAGACGATCGCTGGCGTAACGTGTCACGGGTTAATTCCTATTATGTAGTTTTTCTGATCGAGTAATTTGTGTATGGCACATGTGGACAAATTTGCGGTGCCGTTGGTAACATTTTTTTTTACAAAAATAGGTGTAAATTTACGTTAAATATATTTTATTTGGAGGACCGTATTTTCTTTCAAGACACACAACAACATTTAAAAAAATAAACGTAAGTCTTTCAAACATTAAAAATAACTTACAACTTCGTACACTGGATGAGACATTAATCCATCTTGAAAAATTGCAAGTGTACCGTTTGTTTAAACTTTTCCATCAGAAGTTAGCAAGCTAAGTTCTTCGTAATTTGATTTTAAAATGAGAACAGAATATCTTTTTAAAAGTAAACTAGAAGCCGTCGCGTCGTGACAGGCAAAAAACAGAATGTTTTAGTCCTCTGAATATTGATATTTTTTTTTTGCCTGTGTTCTAGTTTAAATAAAATGGGTTCTGTTGAATAAGAATCTGAATTAATTTAGATTCTATCTGACAGTTTTTGGAGACACTAAAAGCATTTAAAAAAAATTGAACTTAGCATCGATACAATGATTTACTAATATTATAAAGACAAACATAGCAGTGGTGGCCCGACTGACGAGTTGCGGGTCGTGGGTTTAAACCCAGCCAGGCGCATCGCTTTGTGGAATTTATTTCATTACCACTGCTCTCAAAACGGTGAAGGAAAACATCGTGAGGAAGTTTGCATGCACTTGAAACTAAAATTCGAAGACATAATATGATATCTACCAACCTGCACTGGTCCTGCGTGGTCAATTATGGTCCACTCCCTTTCACAGAACCGAGTCTTGCATCCCAGCAATGCTCAGCAATCAAGCAGAAGGTCAAAAATTATTGAACCAATTTTCAAGAATCAAAATCAAAGCGTTTTATTTCAATTTTGGGCCAGTTACATTTTAAATTGTCATAAGACTAAAAAAAAGACTACGCCTTTATGTTTAAAACTTCGTCCTCTATAATTTCGCCCTTATGAAGCCAGAGCGGGGTGGCTTAGCCAATCTAAGGGTGACAAATCAACATCGAGAGCTTTCTCTAAACCTTAGCCATAGCCTAAAACCTTAGCTATAGCCTTTTAATATCTGAATATTATTGCGTTATTTGATTTTGAACTTTCGATGCTTAACCAAACGTTTAAAATTCAACAGTGTACTATTTTTAGGGCATTAGTTTAGGTTCTTTGTGTTAGTAAAATAAAGTATTATTCCTATGGTACAGCCAGCACATCAACCTACCGCAATTATCTCTCAATCAATCAATCAATCAATTCATTTATTTGCATAACACAGGTAGGTATAGACAGATGTTATAAATATAATATAATGTGCGCTGTATTATTACCAGTTACGGTATGCAAATGTTTATGTGTATATTATAATTAAAATATTAACATAATGATAATTATCACAAAAATAACCCTTAGAGATAAAAAAAAAGGAAATAGAAATTTAAATATAAGTTCAGAGATACATGTCACAATAAAGATATTCGAATGTCAGTTAGATAAACAGACAAATTAATTAATAGATTAAGCTAGCATATTGGGCAAAAAAAAAACATGTCAATACTTAAATCTAATTTTACAGTTGTCAAACAATTATAAAACAATGTCACGCTATATATATTGTACTGTCATAATATTATTCTATGTCAAAATACGTATCTATAGTTTTATCTTGTAGGTAATCTTTGACGTTGTAATAACATTTATGCAGCTTCGACTTAAACTGAGGTACAGGTAATTTTTTGACATTGTCAGGCAACTTATTGTAAATCAATGATGCCATACAAAGAACACTTTTATTAATCAATACTGTTTTTCCATAAGGGATATGTATTTCTAATTTGTTTTTGTCACGCATTTGTCTATAGTGACTTTTAAAAGCAGTCTTATAATAATTAGGATTCATTTTTACAAAAACATTAGAGTTCATAAATGTACAAAGCAGGCAGTGTCAGAATTTTTAAACTTTTAAAGTAGGGTTGACAGCTAGTAGTGTTGTCCAAATTACAAATGGCTCTAATACATTTCTTTTGAGCTTTAAATAAACAATCTTTATCGACTGCGTTGCCCCAAGATATAATACCATATCTTAGGACTGGTGCAACAAGTCCATGATAGGCAGCTAATACGGTTTCTCAAATTTCTTTCTCTCAAATTTCTGAAATAGATTTTCAACCTTATCACAATGGTGGAAGGTTAATATTCTATTGGTTAAATTGGAGAGATTCAGGTAGGTTGACATCCTGGCATCTGTACTTAAAATAACATGTTTAAAAATTTTCATCACCGTCTGAAAAATCTAGAGCCCGTGATTGTATTCCAAAATTGTAACTTTACTGATTTCGAAAAATCCCAAGTGTCCTTAATAAACATGGTCCATCATCATTATATTTAGTCTAAAAAATACTTACTCTGAAGAAATAACTGTATAAGTAGGTAAATTGTTAACATAATGCGTCAACGTCACCATTATTCATTCTGCCACTTTGCAGATCAGTGGTAAAGCAGTACAAATCCTACTCGAATTTATAATACAAATTACACTACAGTGTCTCATCTAACTAGAAAGGCTCATTACGTTAATGGTATAAGGTTTATTATTCGAAAATGAAACCGCAAATAATAATTTGGTTTAACCCCAGTGATGTATTGATGAAACAAGAATTTGTTTCAGATATACTTTTTTGCGAATGTGAAGGTAATCCAAATTGAATTTGGTGGTGAAATTCAATTTACATTCGGAGGGAGTGTTTTATATTTTGTTTCTAATTTGCAGCGTTGCAGGTCTTTATTTTGTGAGCTCTTGATCTGTGTTAAGAGCTCCAACGATTTTGTGACATATTTATGTGTCGTTAAGGTTGGAAGTATTTAAATTTGAGTATTTAGATTCGTATAACGCCACCAAATTAAAGTGTTTGAAAACGTTTTTAGCTAAACTTTTATTTTTTCGTAAACCAGTTGTAGTTTCTCGGAATGCGGATTTCGCTGTGGCTTCTAAAACGATCATGAAAAATAAGTATAATTTATTTATTTTCATGTCGTTACTGATGCTTTACAGTTCATGAAAAACTCTGCTTATTTCAAGCTTAGGCATCTTTTGATTTCCCTAGACTTGCTCGCTCGTGCCTGCTGAGACTGCTTTTCTAGTGTAGTGGTCGCAATCACGACTGTTGAGTAAGAGTTCCTAGGTTCAATTTTCAGGCTGAGCAAAGTGTTATTGGGTTTTTTTCAGTAGCAATCACGGCATGTGATTTGTTGATTTAATTATAATTATTTTAGTTGGACCCGAGACTTAAACATAACTGACGAAACATGGGTATAGGTATTTTCAAGTGTAATTTTATATTAATTATTGTTTACGTCCAAGCTCTGGGCATAGGCCTTCGTTTTCTTACAAAAAATCTCTCTTTCCTGCGCAATTTTTAACCACATTCGCACCGGTTTTATCATACATTTTTCTTTCTAAAATGTTGTTCTCAAATTGCTAAACATTTTCCACACAAATAGTTTACGCAAGAAAGCTAAGATCATGTAGCAAAACATGACATCTTGAATGGAATTTATACCACAGTAATATGTTTCCACAACTTTAGACTTTTTATGGTTCAAACAATAATTCTCCGTATAATAACATTCTCTGGCCAAGGATAAGATAAATTGCTACTATAGTTATGAGCTCCTGGTATCTTATTTTGAATGGGAGCCAATTTTCTTGTAGATTGCTAATAACATTTGTTGTTTCAATCTAATGTGTTTTGGTAAATAAAGTGTTTGTAATTATGAATAAGGAGTTTGGTGGTTTGGCAATGAGGATAAAATATCTGGCTCAAAGGCCCACAAAAAGGTTTCATTTTATGACCCTAAACGGGTACTTTTGAATTGTCATTTTTATTTTCATAAAATGCTTCGTTTTATATAAAAATTAATCACAGAATCGTCACCACTTCCAAGTCATTTCTGAACTAATTCTGAATATCAGTATTTCATATATCTGACCTCTATAAAGCAGTTAGTACCTCCTCAGTAAATAAGTTTACGCCACCCGAATGTGAAGGGTCATTGAAGATTTTAGTCAGTATTAGTCTGACAGTCCCTCCCGTTCTACCCTGGGTGGGAGGACTCACTTGATGATTTTACCACATAAAAAAAGAGTAACGGCTTAACATGTTGTCAGAGGTATGAAAGAAAGTTAGTATGTAATTAATGATCAGGTCACCCATTAATAGACCGACCTAGGCAAGTGCGGCTTATCCTTGAAGATAAGCTCTTACTGCTGTTATAATTTGGCCACTGCTGGGACATAGACTTCCATTGTATGAGAGGGAATAGTTAGTAATGAAATGTCCCCCTCGCGGGCCTGAAACGGATTAGTGTTGTTATGTTACATGTCTTGGCGGCGCGTTTTGTTCCACGCGAGCCTCAAAGAGTTTCAACACTATGACGGGGGAGACTTTAGAGGGCCACAGCCTGTCGGGGTTGCGGGACTTTCGAATTACCCTGCCCCGGAACGTAAGGAGCTATTGAAGGACACCGTGGATTTTAGTCAGTACGAGTCTGACAGTCCCTCCCGCTCTGCCCTGGGTGGGAGGACTCATTTGATGATTTTAAGACGCTAAAAAAATTGTAGGACATGCCAGTTTTCTCACAATGTCTTCATTCACCGTTAAGAAGTGGGAATGAAATTAATAATCTATACAAAGTAATGCAAAAAGATCTGCAACTTGTATTTTTTTTTTGTCTTTCTTGTACTTAATTCTTTATCTATGGAAACTCGTAAATGACTCAAATATTAAAAAAAAAAAATTAGCTGTATGTTTCCCGAATAGAATAAAATAAATCGGAGCCGCACTGCTCACTAATTATTATATTTCATCATCATTATCAGACGGAAGATGACCACTGCTGAACGTAAGACACTCCTTTAGGCCGAAAAAATATATATTTTTTTTATCATGGTAAAATCATCAAATGAGTCCTCCCATCCAGGGCAGAGCGGGAGGGACTGTCAGACTCCTACTGACTAAAATCCACGGTGTCCTTCAATAGCCCTTTACGTTCTGGTGTCACGGTAATTCGTACAGTCCCGCGACCAAATCAGTATACTAAGGTACGTTTAATTACATCATGACGTATTAACAGAGAAAAGACAAAGAAAGGATTACATCACGCATCTCACACAATATCGAGACAATAGAACATAAGCTGCTCTTAATTTTAATCATTTAATTAAGATGATATTAAGTCTCACGAACATTTGGAGTATAAATGAATTATAGTCGCTTTTCTCACCAATTGAGTGTGAAAATAGGTCGCGCGTTTATAAAATATGTTATTACAATGTTCTTATGTTTTGGATGGGGAATTTGTGTTCTAAAGAATAGTAGTTTTCGTATTATGTAGAGCGTCGTATATGTGGGTTCATAGTTTTGTTGTTCTAATTGTTTTGTATTAGGTAATTATTTTCTGTAACACATTTGTTTATAGCATTTTAGAGGTTTTGAAAGATCACAAAATCTTATTAACATAGTTTTCACTAGTTCAACCAATGCAGTTTTTTTTAAACAGTCCCTACTGTACGTGTTTTTTTTTTTGCTGTACCCTACTGTACATTTTTTTTATTAGAGCTTTTTATACTATTCTATATATTATTCGCAAGTATCGATAACGTAATTGGCTATGAAGCTTTTATGATTTTTTTGCAGTGAAAACTACTTTAGCGGCGTTGTGCACTTTTTTTGGAATGGGTAAAAAATGTTAAACTCGCGTCAGGACACGTGACTTGATCGAAAATTCGTAACACGGATGGAGAATAGACAGCTGGCGCGGCGTAGGAGAGGGAGTATCCCCCTCTTTTTCTACGGCGCGGCGAAAATGTATGCTTGCGCCTGCTGTTTCGTTTAGGCGGCGCAGGGCGCTTGAGCGAATGTTCGTGTGTGTTTATGTTACAGCGTGTTACGCGCATCCATGGATGGTTCCAGCTGATGGCTCGACCGTCTGAGTAGAGGCCATACTGCTGTGTATTCGTAAAATTCGTGTATATAAAGTGTTTAAAATATGGAAATTGAACAAAGTGCATCAATTAATTAAAAAAGTGACGTTAATATTCAAGTTTTCACTTCTGCCGGCACTCCCAGAGTGCAACCCGTCGTTTTTTTCGTTGAATACTTACATCAACATCTTAATTCACTTTTATATATTCCCTGTTACAGAGAGAAAGCCCAACAGTGGGGACATATAAGCTAATTATGTTATGTTTTTGAATATAAACAGAGACATTATTTATTACTTTTGTATGTCTCTTGAGATTTCCATTTTCTATACAGTTGTTCTAATAGAAATCAGCGTCGTCGTTAGCAATCAAAACAGATTGTACTGGATAGGAAACTGTAAAGTAAAATATGAATGCACCACACATTTAAAATAAACATTGTAACAATTGTTTTATTTAGGTTAAAACCCACTTAACGCTAATTGCCAAAGTTACCGCCACAATGGCACGCGGCTGCTTTTAAAACTTATTAAGTAACAGGCGGGTATGTTCTAGTTTCGAGTGGACGGTATGTTGGCGGAAAAATATCTTGTTATGTATTATTACACCGTTTAGAGACAACCTTTTAAAGCTGCGGCGAATGAATGTTATAAAATAAAAGGAACTAAAGATATTTTACTGCATTAACACAGGACAGCATCATAAAACATGTCAAATGAAAATTATTATAAATGAAAACCAAAAAAAAAAAATATTAGGTTGCGAAAAGGTTTATGGTCCGTGGCCAAAAAAGTTTCAGCAACACTAACGACATTTTTCGAGCAAATTAAGAACTAAAATCAAGAATTAGGAGATTCAATCAAAACGTTTTGATCTCCAATAAAGCTCAACACGATATGTATTTCAATGCAATTCGACAGATTTTTCCACTCTGGTGTACTTCCTCAATTTTTCATGCTCCTTTGAGAGGTTCACTTGAAATTAGTTTTAGGATTTATTTAGAGAACTCATTTCAATAGCAAATAGACATAACAACACATAGAGTACAAAGATACTACTTATACCAAAAGAAATGAACCTGCGTAAGCAAGCTATGAGGAATCTTATAGTTTTTTTAAATTGAAAAAGAATCTGCGAAGGTTGCAAATCTTTTTAAAATGCTGATCAGAACTACGAAATAACCTTTCAAAAACATTGAAGCAATTTATTTGTAACTACACTAACTCCTTTTAAAAAGGAAGCGAAGTCTCAAGTTTGGTAAATGATTTCAGTTCTAATAAATAGTGCCACACGTTATAGAAAAGTTTCCAATAAATGTTGAGTTTGAAGTTAAAACTGCGCAATAAGTAATGACAAATTGTCGTCTTCAGCTCTGTAACAATCTAGACGTAAACTTTTACGTTAGAGGTGAACTTTGAAAGTTACGTTTCGAATTGGGATTTGACTTTTTTTTTGTTTTTTTTTTTCGTTACCCCACACTAGGAATGTCTCCTGTGTCATGGGTGCGTTTACTTACATATAAACTCACATACACAAACGCCCAACCTGAAACAACTACTTGTAGATCATACCAATATATGTTCCGTGTGGGAATCGAACCCGCGACATGCAGCGTAGCAGTCCAATTGCTCAGCCACTGCGCCAAACGTGCCGTCGGTTACTATTTTTTTTTAATATTGCCACATAGGGAATTTCTCCTATATCTTGAGTTACACAACATTTCAATTACACACAGACTTTCCATACAAATATTTTTACCATGCCGAAACCGAATCATTGATTGCTCAGCCACAACGCCAGCTGTGCTTTCAAAACAGACTTGTCCAATAAAAAAAATCTAGTAGTTATTTCTTCAGTTTGGTTTTCAAAAAATATTTGACTCGTATTTCATCTTTTGTTAATTAAAATAATCACAATACGTCACGCCATGGTCATAACTTTTAAGCCTTTGAATCCAGTCATATAGAAAAGCGAAAGCGATCCGATAGCGTGACAGAACTATCGGACTGATGTCTCGCTTCGGTTCGGTATCGCTTCGGACTCGCTTCGCTTCCGCCTGTCTGTTTGACAAAGGCATTATTGCGATCTGACATCACAAATCTCCTCTCTAGTTATGATGCGATTTACCTTTGTCAATATCCATTATTTTTATAACAAAAATATGTGTCCATTATTTTGTCAATACTTTATTTGGAAATAATATACATAATTATAGTATTATCTTTATACATAATTTGGAATTTATTGAAGTTGGAAACTATCAAATTGATTATATTGTTATGTGTGCCAACTATCATGACTTCTTAGGATTTTGCTTAACCTTCCTTCATTTCAAACGCGAACAACTTGAATTTTATAACGCGAACAACTTGTATTTTAATTTTAGCGAGAATTTATTCCCCTTAAAATACTCCAGAAATTCACGTTCTACCATTTACAATGACAATTTCGTAACTATTTCATAATTGTAACCCAGACAGAATTCTAGGAATGCACTACATTTTCAACTGTATGAAGATATCTTTACTGTATGAAAGCTATTACTGGAATATGAAAAAATCTTTCCCATTTAATGCGAATAGTATTCCAATTTTATGTCGTTTTAGGTTCTACGGCATATATGACAAAACTGTTTTGTAGTAGGCATTTTTTTAACAATGTTAGATTCTTATAAAATTGTATTTTGGTTGTGGTTAAGAGTTTTCAGTCTCATTTTAGGTCCTATATGAATATAATAGTGTCTTTTGTCGTTCAAGGATAAAAATTTTAAGTCACTTTGCAAAAGCAGCCTTTAAATTATTAACTTCAAAGAAAACTTTGAGTCATGAATGAATTTGAAAGGTTCTACTTTTTTTTTTTCTAAGTTACAATTTAGTAACATTACAAAAGAAGCTCAGACAATTACCAAACCAGCCAGCCATCAATCAACCACGTCCACCACCTTTCAAATACGTAGACATCAAAAACTGCAAATTAAAAGAAACTTTACAAACTTATTAAGAGTCAAACGGCGTTTGACTCTTAAAAAATAAGAAAAAAACTAAAACCCAAAAGGAAAATAATCAAAGCATTTTAATTAGGGGCTTTAAAAATCCAAAGACGGTCGCCCTATTGTCCGTTGAAATCTGAGTCTGGATCTCGACATAACTGCCTACTCCAAGGTGTAAAAGCGAATCAGAACGTTTGAAGTCTTAGCTCCACAAGGGGAGAGCTGTTGACTCCCCCAGACGCACTCGGGAAGGGCCACTCAAAAACATCAAAGGTAGAATTTCATACGCGCAAAGATAGTCTGTGGCACACGTTTTTTATGTGACGCGTAATGATGGCGTTTTACACTTTTTGACCTTTGTATGGATAGAGGCTATTTTTGCTTGAGTGATGTGTCTGGCAAGAACTACGATTACGTTTATCTTTTACATCTGTAATTCTCAAAGACGTGTGACATCTTCACCGAGCTGTGAGAATTACAAAATTGAAGTGAACGACGCGTTGATATTTGCAGCGAATCTTGAGTGACCACTCACCAGGGTTTTTGAAACAAGATGTCGGATAATGCCAATACATAAGCAAGTAGGACCACGCACCGGCAAGCGCACCGTAGGACGTGAACTGCAAGGTGGACAGACGATCTTATGATGACCACAGGATCACGCTGGATGCAAGCCGGTCCTATTGGAAGTCTATAGCGGAGGCCTATTTTCAGCACCGGACGTCTTAGGGCTGAAAATAATAGGATGATGATGAAGCAAGCAGCCATTATAATATTATGTCAAGCCACACAGAATGATAATTATCTGATTTAAATGTAAAAATCAATTGCCGCATGTGTTTTATGGTGCGTTTGTATTTTGGTTGTGGGTTTCATGCAAGACGGATTACTAGTAATTAATAAAATAATAATAATTTTAACTGCGTTTGCGCCTTAATATGATATTTAGGGGAACAGTGTACAAGACGGGGACGCGAGGTATAATTGGGACATACACTCTTTAGGCATACTTAACTCAACAGTAATGTAAATAAAGCGCTATCAAGACGTCATTTACGATATAGGTACGACCGAAACTAATATTCTACCTCAATCCGAATCCCGATTCGTTTTCCTATACAGCATCTTCTGACTGGACATTAAAATTTGGGTATGCAAATTCAGTCGTTGATTGCTTACAGTCAAAGATCGGGATCAAGATTGCCACCGAGATGAATTATTGCAGCGTTAATCGTTGAAGTAATTGTCCAGTTAACTAATTAAATTAAGCAAAAAAGTAGAACTTTTTTGTGGAAATAATAACTTAAAATGTATTAAATAAAACCTTATTATTGCAAACCATAGACAAATTACCCACAACTTTGATTAGTTACATTTTGTTGGCAACACCATATTTATTCCAATTGCTTTTATTGTTGGCGAATGTGATTTGTGCTATTCTGGCATTTACAACAGAGGGGATTCTCGTGAGGGGTCGTAAGTGGAAGAGGAGGTGTATATTATCTGCTTATTGTCCCTTTCTAGTTGTAAG
Organism: Agrotis puta; assembly: GCA_943136025.2. Classification (NCBI taxonomy): domain Eukaryota; kingdom Metazoa; phylum Arthropoda; class Insecta; order Lepidoptera; family Noctuidae; genus Agrotis; species Agrotis puta. Next base: position 2,637,961 of record OW964176.2, on the reverse strand, counting down.
GGGCAATTGAGTGGACTTGATTGTGGTGGAATGAGATGTTTACAGAGGGATCTTAACTTAGAACTTCAAAGGAATTGCTTTAGATTACAATGATTGGCGACTTCATAGTTTTTCTGTTACTTTGGTGAATTCGATAAAGTTTTTAGAATTTGGAAATTGGGGAGTAAAAGACATTTAAATAATACTGCATAATTATGAAGTTTTTGCAGCTTGTAATTACCTATACTTACATTTCTAGAGGACGTTTTTTATTTTTAGCTATATTAAATATTGATAAAAATAATAACAAAAATTGCCCTCCAAAAATCTAAAAAAAAACCTTCAAAAAATATTTGGGTCTTGAATCTACCACAAAAAGAGCACTAAAATGAATAAATAAATTTCACTCAGAAAAATAGGTATTGTGAAAATAAAATATAGCGGTAGCAGCAGGACACGTAAAACTTGATTGATTTCAGAAATTGGAAAAAAGAAAATGTTTGAATACCAGCTGACAGCCCGATGGACAATTTTTATTTTCCTTTTTTCCTCTGGACTAGGGTGGCTATACTGGGTCGCGGGACTGCACGAATTACCGTGACCCCGGAACGTAAAGGGCTATTGAAGGACACCGTGGATTTTAGTCAGTACGAGTCTGACAGAAAGGGGTCAGGGAGGGCTCATTTGATGATTTTACCACGCTAAAAAAAAGGTTGGCTATATTGCACGTCATCGCACATCTGTGGAGGATACCGGGTGTGTGACAGTTGTATTTTGAATTTTCGTAACGTAAGATCCACCTCTCAATATTCTGAGAAATAAAGTGAAAGTGTGATAGACAAAAAAATACTGAACGAATACAGAAGCAGTGAAATCTATCGTAAAATACATTAGTATACAAATCTGTCGTGAGTTTTATGTTTTATACTGATATGAGTAAGCAGTAACAACGGAGCGTGTATGGCATTCTATGGTGCTTGCGTACACCGTTGCAGGTAGCAAACGGAGTACCTACGTCAAATTCAAACATCTTGCTATTCACACAACCGAAAATACAAAGCACAGTCCTTTCCAAAGAACATTACCAATCAGATCGGTGTAGTTCTTACTAGGTCCTTACGAATGACGATTTCTTTGTAGATATAAAAAAGAATTTCAATTGCCCCTGTTCTGTATTTGTCAAAAAGTTTTTATCCTCCTTAAGAATACGCCTCAAACGTCTAGCATTTGCTGTGAGTTTTTTGGTACTCAAGTACCTTACTGAGTGGTACTTCACAACTTCAAAGAAAGTATACCTTCTGGCAAAGTAGTGAAAATGTAGAACAGTCACATCCCTTGAGCATAACAAGCAATTGAAGAGAGAAAATGATGAAAAAATGGAGGCTTAAAATTTTTATATATAATAGTTGAAAAAAAATCTAAATAGGGGAACAGTGTATAAGACGGGGACGCGAGGTATGATGTGAAATCACACACTTAAGGCAAACTTAACAAAATACTAAAGTAACGCAAGCACAAATAGGACGCCATTTGTTAATGGCCGCTTGCAAATGACGTCCTGAAGGCGCTTGCGCTATGTTAGTGTTGTGTTAAGTATGCCTAAAGACAGGATGTCCCCATTATACTTCGCGTGCCCGTCTTGTACACTGTTCCCCTAATTGGTATGTAATACAAATAACTGCTTTCTCAGTAGTTTTGGATATGGCGCGTATTGGAGGTTCCTTTTTTGGGAGCCCTGACTGATGGTAGCTTGGACCCTGTTCCTGATACCGGTCGGTCACTATTGCTTATATTTTAAAAACATTTTAAGCTATTGCATAGTTTTTATCACGGGCTTTGAGCGCGACGACCGAATATAAAAAATCCGTAACGAAAATAAACCTAACACTGTCACACCTGGCATGTCAACGTGAATGAATAAATTTTGAATTAATGATTTTTTTTCTTGAAGTTTCATTTGATTGACGTGGCTGACCATAGCCTAATTAGTAGAGTAACTTCCCATAGAGCAACGATGGGATGATATTCTCGTTTAATCGCGGTAGGCGATATTTTTTCTTTTGTTTGTTGAAGAGAAGGATCCGTTGTCTCAGTTAAATAACAAAAACAAACTTACAGTTATATACGTAATACGGCTACACATTAAGCTATGCAAAATCAATATTAACTGACCATCTAATTTGTTAAACACAAAGCGAGACACCCCACACCAAAAGGTATACGTGAAATCAACACTTTATGTGTTGAAAAAGTAATAATTTTTTAACGAGATTTAATGTTAATTATTAATTGGCGTGACTAATCTGTAAATTCTTGGTATATTCCAGGTTTCTAGAGCTTAAGAGTCTCTGAGCTAAGCTGCGGATGGACGGACGGACATAGCGACAACTATAAGGCTTCCTTTTAGATTAAGGAATATGCAAGAAAACTCCAATGAGAATAAATTACATTCACTACTCACTGTATAAAAGGGCTGGTCCATTAACTCCAATTGACATCTACAAATACGAAGCCGAAATTTCAACATGATAATTTTAGAAACGAAATTCTCGGAATATTCGCACCTAAGATCACCCCACCATTCCATCACCCCTTCAAGTGTGGAATTCCGCGGCAATCCCCAATTATCATTCCAAACATCGGAGGATTAATTAAATTTCGCGTTACTATGAATTAATTGCTATGTAGGGGAGTCTAATATACCCTAGGGACACAGAGTAAACATAGGTATACAGAAGGTTCATAGAACACGCGTTTTTTTGAACGACGTCAACTTCACTTCAGATAGAAGTAACCTTATAGCAATCTAATTTAACGAGTGTAAGATTTATTTTCCGTCTTGTCACTCTTGTGATGGATGATTGTTGTGGCAGCAAGTAATTTTTCCTACTAAGTATGGACGAAAAAATAAATTCTCGGTCGATTATCAGTCTACACAGATTTAGTACAATACCAGGGTCTCATTTGACCACCACAACCGTTACATATTGAGTAAATGAGACCACATGGTAAAACTGCTTCTGAAATTTCAGACCACTGAATACATGAAACGACTGTCAAACTTCTTTTGACAGTTATTTACCCGAAACAGTGATGCGAAATCAGAGGTTTAATGACTACAAATTGACTGTAGTGCAAGTGCATTTGCGACAGCTATGTCATGATCTATAATCGTTTTCGTTCATGACATGACTGTGTGGGCGAAAAATTTGCCTTTTTTGCTCGTTGCACGAAATTAAAATTCTGCACCCATCTACTCTGTGTCACTGAAGCTTCACAGCCGCCAAATTGGTTTTTACACGCTGACATACATTTTAGAATCTGATACGCTTGTTTCCTCGTTAACGAGTGAGTTATTTTAATTAAAAATTGTATCAATTATGCTGTGCTGTAACGGTGATAGGATTTTCCTTTGTGAGTTTGATAACGTTGACTAATTAGGTGTCAATGTTGCAGGTTGTATTATTCTTCCGATATTTGGACCTGAGATTTTTGCAAAAGAGATTTTTGTTAGGTATCTGTTTTCAGTCAGTTTCTAGCGATAGTGTTGAAATGATTTCTTCTTTATTTGCAGTAAGCCTTAATAGAAAAATGAAGTGTTATAAAACAAACTCCATCTTTGACTAACTTTTAGCCTCGCATCCTACGTAGGATTGCCGCTTGGCCAGCTTCTTTGGCCATGAAGTAGCTGTATTTTTCTATTGTTCAAGATATTGACCGGTTATACGAAAAGTAATTAAGCAAGGATTATTTAGGTGTCTTGATAGACATTAGTTAGTACAATATGCATCTACAACGAAGGTCCATTTACACCAAAAATCTTGTCATACATTTATGTCATCTTAGATAACCACGACTTATTACAAAAGAATGATGAAATGGTTCATTTAATGGTACACGTCGCATATAACATTTATAGTTAAACACACAGCCGGTAAAAAAATGAAATGGCCGCATTCCAGGGTCGTAAGGGTTAGAATTTTAATTTTATTGATATGTCGATAACATAGTATAGCCTTAAAGGTATCGGTAACCGAAAACCAAACTGTATATCCCAGTTCATCATTTTAAAACGAAAACCCTACTCTAATAAAATCGAAATATGTTAAAAAAAAACTCTGCAAGTGATAACATACAGAAAGCATACTTAAATCCAAACCCGTCCTGTGCTGGACCAAAAATGTCGAAGCAAAATTCCCGGCAATTTCGTGAGGCGTATTATGGCGGGAAATTAATACAAACATAGTGGTTTGGCTCGAGCGTTTTATGGGCAACGTAAATCAAATGTGATTCCTTAAATTATTTATAACAAAATCTCTTTGGTGCCATAACTTTGGTGGCAAATTGAGTGGACAGTATTTATTGCTAACGTCTTGCCGAACGATAAACTAATTGACTAGTTAATATGGGAAAATGATCTTTATGATTTAGTATGTTATGTTTTTGTTTGTTCGAAAATAATACTGAAATACGAACAGAATATTACGATTTTTCTTAACGTAAGCAGCATGGAATAACCGGTTGTTACGTTTTCCTTTTAGGATAATTAAGTATGCATATCCATTTGCTTACAAAAAAAAAAGCTAGCTCGCCGTCTTCTCAAAGACCAGGCCCAGGCCAAACTGACGAGGGCCAATAGAGTCATGCCAGCCGGGATTGCGAGACTGTTTTAACAGATTACTGTGGCCCTGGAATGCAAAGAGCAAATGAAGGAACAGGCTGGTTTTTATCGTCAGTGCTTTTTGCTCTTTTCATAATGGGAATACTCATTTGATGCTTTTACAAACTTTTGAAAACGATATGCATGACCTTTAATTCTTTTACCAAGAATCTACACACATATACACAGGATTCTAACATTCGTTATTCCAGCAATGTTGAAAACATTTACAGGCTCATAATTTATTATGGATTTATGCGATGTAACCTATCTATCTAACTTATACAAACAAAATATGGATAAGAAGCATTGATTTGCAAATGAAGCTGGCTTATAATCGAAATATGGAAATGAGTGTTGATCGCGTCAAGTCTATGTGATTCTCGAGGAGATTGGCGAAAATAGGGTCGTAAAATGGATGAATTCTGGAAATGTAATCTTTTTTATTCGTGTTGTAATATGTGCTAATTCTTTAATCTTGTAATAAAGATGTTTTATAAGAGACTTTTTTTCAGTGCGTTTGTAGTAGCGAATTTTCGAAACTATTTGATTCTGAAATGATTTCATAAAAGCTATATTTATATCCCGAAGTTTTAGAAAGCTCCATTTTTCAGTCAGTTACTAATCACAATGAGAACAAATCCGCAAAACTTCTATTACTACTATTCATTAAAACTTTTACCACACTAATAACTTTGTAAAACTAGGACCTGTATATAACCCAGCTTAAAAACCTTTTAGTAAATAGAAACAGACCTAATCTAAATCCTAACACGAGGTAAAATATAAAAGGTTTCACCCCACTCCCGATAATGTACGTAACACTAACAAACACCTATCCATAAATATTTATTCGGCTTATAGGGAAACATGTCCATGTAACTAAGAACGGACTCATTAAAATGGATAGGGGTAGACCACTAGTCCCGAGATTTTCGGGATCAATAAAGAACTAATTAGGTAGGGTTGGGCTTTTAAACTTTTGTGATTCGTGAGCTCTACAAATTGGAGATCAAATTGAGACTTATTATTTTTTCAATTTTTATTTATCGAGAGGCTGGATTTAAATGGATGGACACGAACAGGAAAATGTCGAGAATCGAGTTGGCGGAATAAGTGTAGATGGATTTTGAAATGATGGAAATGGATTGATTTGGCTAATAGTATTTGAATTGGTAATTTATACTTTTTATAGACGGGAAAATAAACTTCTTTTAAAATGGTTTATAGACTTATACTTAATAACGACCATTAATTACCAATTTTAGTTGATATTAACTTGATAATCATGATTGCGCTTAATTCATAATTAATTTATCAAATCCAGTCAAAATCAAAGTTAGCTTATTAGGATGTCACTAGGTGACATTAAGCATTAAGTTGTTTAGGTACCTATATTTTCTTAGGGAAAGTTTCAATTCTAACCAAAAAAAAAAATTCAAAGACTTGTATATTTGAAAGGGACCATTTTTATTCAATAAACTTATCAGCGTTTCTGTTTACCGTCACTAAGTTGTTATTACAATCGTCTTATCGGGCCTTCCAGATACTGTATTTTTAACGCAAAAAATCACGGAATAATATCCCGGAATTTTTGACGGCGGCACAAATTGCGAAGCTGTAAAGTAATTTAAAATTATAACGAAGTGCGTCGGACAGGTTAATTATTCAATTAAACAACCTGGGTAGCGTACTCCTGGGCGAATTCGGAATTTGCATAAAGGTCAATCAAAGCCCGATCGGAACCGTGATTACCGGGAGAGGATCCCAAGTTTACCGGATTTGAATACGTTTTGTTAGAAATAATATATCCCAATGTATGCAAAGAAAATACCTTATTAGTTTCGGTCTATATTCGTATTTTCCTTTGACTATTTGATCCCCTTTTTGGGATGATAAAGTAGATTGTATTTCTTTGTTGTGTCATACCAACCCATATTTGTGGATGTTGAGTTTGGGAGCTATATTTAGGATAATCCGTTAAGTAGCTTGATGGATCCATTATTTTGTGAAAAAATGTTTTGTAAAATGTAAGCACAATCCGTTTAAGATAAGTTGAGGACATGCGTAGGACATGCTTAAAGCTTTTATAAATTATTATAAAATATGTCAGAGGACTGTGATATTTTTTGAAGAGGCGTAATTAATTTAGACATCAGAACGTGGCCACATCTTCACACAAAAACCTTATTTTCTATCAAATACTTTTCAATAGTGATCTTAATTTCAATGTATCTTAACCGTGTTACTATCTTAACTTATCGGTCACGGGTACCTTCTAAATTATTCTCGTTTAAAAATCGATAACAAATACACCACATCTAATTTTTCTTAGATGTGGGTAGACTTTGTTGAATTGAAAATAATGCAAAAAAGCGGGTATTGTGGTGACACTTCAGAGAACCTTGCGATAGAGCAAGTCAATTGAATGATTTATGCACCCCATAAACATTAGTGAAAGCATGGGTAATAATGGATTATTTTCAACTTCAGAGATGAGGATTGAGGGAGAAATAGCAAGTACTATTAAATATTTTACTCATCATCTGCCTAAAGAAGCTTTTTTCAATACGATTGGCGCAGTGGCTGAACTATTGACTGCTAGGCAGCGTGTCAGGCATTCAATTCTCGCATAAAACAAATATATGTATGACCTACAAGTAGTTGTTCCGGGTCTGGGCGTTTGTGTATGTGTATTTCTATGTTTGTAAACACACCCGCGATGCAGGAAATTAATTTCGTCACATCTTTCTAATTTTAATTATTTTCTTTAAAATTGAACGCGTTTATAAAATTAAGGAGTTCTATAGTAATGAAACAATTCTGGCTGCTGGCAGGTTTAGGTCATGTATATATTTTTTTACAGCCTCCATGCTGCATCTTTTTGTCCCACTGCTGGGAAAAGGCGTTTCCCATATCTTTCCAATAATTCTTGCATTTTGCCTTTTCCGGCTAGTTTCTTTAAAAAGAGAAAAAGAAAAAAAAACTCCAATATACTGGCAAATTATTTTATTTTCAGTCAGATCAAATAATTTAGATTTGATCCATACATACTAACACGAAAAGTTAAATAAAAGCCTTGAGACCTTGAGACTTTTTATGCTTCACCTACATTTACTTAATTATAATAATTACTTAAAGAAACTTCTGGAACAGAAACGCTGAAATTACAGACGACTCGAAATCGTTACATAAGTTGTTATAAAAAATAATTCCGCCATCAAAATCTATAGCTATGTATATTCGAATCGACGGTGTCGTAATGGAATTTTAATGAGAATTTCAGCTGTTTGCTCGTATAATTTCCTTTTTTTTCCTTACTGAAATAAAAGAACGGCATTTATTGAAATCGATAACAGCCAGTCTCGAAAGATACTGTCGACAATCGTGACCCTATTTTTATTGATTGGTCCTCTTTTCCTCGTCAGATGTTAATAGACTTTTATGGTTGTAATCCTCTTGCAAATTATTGCAATGACGTGGACTCGATTATTTGATTCGATTTGTACGTGTAAATCGAATCAATTTTAAATCGGTCTGGAGCTTTTATTATTTGCGAGCGGATCAAAATGATTTAATGGATTTTATTTCGAAATGGATCAAATGACTTGTATTATTTTTAAATGGATCAAATAATCTTTCTGATTATTGGAGTATGAATAATTAAGTTGAAATTGAATTCGTCAATTGTTGTTGTTTGTTGAAACACGACCTCAAACATTGACTTCAGATTTGATTGGCTTAAATTGTATCATTAAATCATTATCATATCGAGTGTCAATTATTATTTGACCACTAATGTTTAATTTGTGCGGTCTGCAACCGTTTTACTGGTATTTGTGGTTTTAGGTAGTGTTATACGTTGATTTGTAATGTTTAACATAGGAAAATACTTCATAAAACATGTGATAAAAACACCTTTTACGTACAATGTCTTTCAAAAGTAACTCAAAAAAATTCACGCCCACAATTCACTTTCTTTTTCATTTAAAGATCAGGGTAAACACATTACAAAGTTTACCCTAAAAAGTATCAAAATCGGGTATTATCCAAGGCCCAAAAATTCCGGATCAGACTTATAGTCGGGTCTCGAGGTTCGCGAAAAAGGAAAGAAGAAAAATGAAAACGCGATAAAATTGTCAACAATGGAATCCGTAGAGAGCTGAACATACAAAAGTGTTGAAATAAACTCCGGGTTTGTAAGCAAGCCTTATCTCAGAGCCCCAGACGGTGATCCGAGAACTTAGCGATTCTTTAGAATTCATAATTAGGAATATTTTACTCGGTAAGTAATGGTTTTGTGTTATTTATTCAGTGGGTGTTTATGAATTAATGAGTAAGGCGTTTCAGATCTCTGCAGTAAACAGTTTTGTTAAATACTTAAATAATGTAGTAAATTATAAAGATAATGCTTAAATGGTTTATGTTGAGAGGATGAGTGATAAGCAACTGTACAAGTTATTGACAAGGAAGATAACAACTAACAAGGCTTTCTGCAGGATCCAACCTCCACCTGGAAATCCCTGAACAATCTCCGGACCCAAATGAGAAGATTTAGGTACCTAACTGCAACCTTATTAGGTGAGACTATATCTCATCAGAACAGCAGCGAGGTGTGGATGTGAAACTGTGTCGCATCATCACCATACCCTGCCCTCTTAACCCAACGACATGCAGCCAAAGTGACCTCTGAGCTGCCATCGCCAACGCTGTTGAAGTGGCATTTTTGTGTTGATAAAATATAGACTGTCATGCGAAGAAGGTGAAGACCAAGGCAAAAGACAAGATGTGAGTAGCGATTCAAGGAGGAGATTCCTTAGAGGGACATACCTACATTGTCTTCAGTTATTGATGATTTTCTTCAATAAGGTTAGGTTTGTAGTACCAACAACCGACGTGTTGAACGTAGACGAGGCAAAAGGGGCACGTATACGGTAGGGGGTGGCATACTGTTTCTGCCTATGTGACTTTGCGTGAGTTTGTTTAGAATTTTGTAGGGAATCCGGCCTAACGTGGCGCCATCACGTTATTGTTTTTTTTCTCATGAACAGTATTTTCTTACAGAATCAAGGATAACACTACGCATGTTTGTGTACACCTGATAGTGTTTAAGCAAAAGTTTTGCTAAATCGGTTTAGTGGTGTAGGCGAGAAAAAGAGACAAACAAGCTTACTTTTATTTATAATATTACAATGTTAAGATTAGGGTATTTATCTGTAAATAGATTTTCTTTTTCTCTTGGAACACACTATTTAAACTTTGGTAAATAAAATTTTATAGACAGAGTATGATCATTATTTTGAGCAACTGCTTGCTACGAGTATCAGATCAAGATTATAATAAAACCTTTGCGTCTAAGACTGTATTATACTATGTCAGAATTACTGGATAGCACGGGTTTTCAAAGCAAGACTGGTTGTCAGACTTTTAGGAATGAATTAGAATAAAGAGGCTATCGAGTGCTGAAGCTAATGACTTAACCTGCTTTCAGAAGCACGGCGAAAACTAGTTCCAGACTCCAATTATCCCCTAAATACAAACACACAAAAAAAAACGTCGGGTTGCACTCTGGGAGTGCCGGCAGAAGTGAAAACTTCAATACTAATAAACACACACGAACATTCGCGCAAGGGCCCTGTGCCGTCTTACGAATTTTCGATCAGGTCACGTGTCCTGACGCGAGTTTAAGATTTTTTTCCCATTCCAAAAAAAGTGCACAACGCTGCTTCAATAAAAATTTCGCTTGCAATATGTGCGTTGGGGTCGGCTTCCAGTCGAACCTTATCAGTATTTTACATGGAGCGACTGCCTGTCGGACCTCCAAAACCCAGTACCTGGGCAAATCGATACCCCATAGTAAGACTGGTTGTCAGACTTATGAGCTTCGTACTAACAGTAACGACTGTTAAAGATCTACAAATGACAGCCGGGACAAGTAAAAAGAACGAAACAAAAAGTATTCTGTCTCACAAACAAAATTAATTTTATGTACCAAAGTTCACTTTCTCATCAGCTTTATTTCCTCTAAAATAGAAGAAAAACTGTCTTTTAGTTCTCCAAAGCTGTCAATTCTTGGGTCGCGTAGCAATCCTTTCAAATCTTCACGGGCGTGTCTGTGGGTCGCCGATAGTCTGCCGCGACTTCAGCAACTGATGTGGGCTTTAATGTTTAGCTATAAAGAAATAAGGACTATTTTTGAATGAATACTCACCTGAATAGAAGGGACTCGAGTTACTGTTGGGTTTTTTTATTTAGTTTTATAGTAATAAGAGTGACTTTTCGATGGTTATCTGAGAAGATATAAATTGGTAGTATTTTTTGAATTTGTAGTAGTGAATTTGATGTTGCTACGTATTGTGTTAGTGTATTTAAAGTTCAAATTCTTACATTTTACCTTTCCGAATTTAAAATAATTAAAGTGTACTATAATTACATCGTTTACTGTTTAGGATAACCTGATGAAGAAAACAGAACATCGTAAAACCTAAACGGAAGACGTTTAACGTTTAAACGCCTAACCCGCAGTGGGAAGTTTGATTTTATGGTCTGTGTTCCAGCATTGGAACATTATAAGCTGGATTTGCTGTTTACAAAATCAAAACGATATACCAAAATACCCTGAAGAAAAAATATGTCATTCTAGGACAGAAATTTCAAAAACGTTTCATCCATCAACCCACTCTGGGGCCGCGTAGTACTTTACTTACTACGATCAAGCAGTAGATTTTTTTTTACTATTATTACTGGCCGGTATTCTTCAAAATGATTCTGTATAAAATATACTGCCAATTGTAAGTAACTCATGTGGAAGTCTATGAAAACATCCATCAAAAAAATCTAATTTAGCTAAAGAGATCTATAAAAGAGTGCCGTACCTCCCTTAAACTTAACTCCCTTATCACGAAACTACTATAACCGGCGCACGTCTCCATAAAACAGATCAAAATACCCTCACGTATTCTATTTGAATGAAAATTTTCCATAACGAAATTTTACTGGAAGTCCAAAGTAAGATGGGAAATTTCGGAATCCACGGTGCATGAGTATTGGACCACTTGTCACGCGTATTCTGTCACCCAGGGGATACCATCGCTAAATTTGACCTGGGACCATGGGATTCCATTTGCCTATACCCTAAAAATTTCAATCGAAAACAATTTTAATAAAACACGAAAAGTTATGTAAGGTAACACAGTTTATAGGTTCAATCTTGTTGTATGATAATCTATAATATATGTTTGCTAAATACACGGTGCTTGGTCGCGGGACTGTACGAATTACCGTGACCCCGGAACGTAAAGGGCTATTGAAGGACACAGAGGATTTTAGTCAGTACGAGTCTGACAGTCCCTCCCGCTCTGCCCTGGGTTAGAGGACTCATTTGATGATTTTAGCACGTAAAAAAAAAAAATACACGGTGTTTAAAAATTTATAAAATCGAATGATGTTTACAGCATTCAATTTAATATATTTTTTAAGCACTGTGATAATATCTAAAGTATCAGTTATTATTATAGTTTTCATCGAAATAGGGCCGGATTCTATAATGAGTATTTTTCGATATTCCTTATACTCGTAGTTTCGACCATCTGGACCTGACCTGCGTTTGAATACGTTATACTTGTACCATATTACTGACTGTTATAGGAAATTCCTGTTCCATATACTATAAAGAGATAGCAGAAGACGTCGCTCTTTCATAAATCTGTCGATGACAGCAAATGGCCCTTCTGTGATGGATGAGCCGTTAACCCTCTCAAGGTTTGGAGCTGCGAAGGCTTCAATAGGACTACCTCGGCAATAGGAAGGGTTTGTACTAATACGTCTTGCTCATCAATGCTAAAGATTTACATGTCCCAGTCCCATCGATTTTCATTCTTATTGCACTTTTGCTTTGATAAGAATTTATTGTTCCGTCTCCTTATTTACCGTTGGGCATTTAATGAGCATAGGGTTCTGGTTAGGTAATAAGATAAAATGTTATTTAGCTTTCCCAACGTTCCTTTGCACGGAAATGTTTGAAATGTAGAAATAAATGTTTTTATTCTTCAGTCATTAGGTAACGGCTAACCTGCAGTATGTGGGTGTACGAGTACTACTAGGAACACGTCTGTCTTATCCTTCGAAGATTTCAAGTGTAATGATATGCTATTAACGCATTCTTCTGTATCTTCATCTTTTTCAATATCTTGAACTGGCTCAACTACCATAATAAACCCATCACAATACATTTCATAAACAAAAACGTCGCATAAATGTGCACTTGTTTCCTCAGTAATAATTCAAGAAGATGCGTTAGTATAATGTAAGTGTACACAATAAAAAGTAAATATACACATAAAATATTTCAGCTGCTCACAAATAACAAGTTTATCTTCGTCGTAAACATGAGCTAAAATTTAATGCAAATGGTTATACACTTCCGTATTTTAGGGATTTTTATTTCAGCAAAGATTTCGCTTAGCGTTTGCTTTTTGATATTTATGAAGTTTGGAGGAAGATGGTTTAGTGTGCGGTTATTTTTCTTAGTTATTTGGTTCCAGCAGACGATCTCCGGCCACCGTATGCACGAGCAAACGGGCGGCGAGTAATGGGCGACTCGCTGTCATGGACCATGCCCGGGTCGACGGCGCGTTGTGTTCCACGCACGCCTCTAGGAGTGTCAGCATAGTGACGGGGCCCCCTGTAGAGGGCCAAAGCCTGCCGGGGTCGCGGGACTCTCTTATTACCGTGACTGTGGTACGTAAAGGGCTATTGAAGGACACCGTGGATTTTAGTCAGTACGAGTCTGACAGTCCCTCCTGCTCTGCTCTGGGTGGGAGGACTCATGTGATGATTTTACCACGTAAAAAAAAGTTATTTGGTTCTTTGGCCGGTATGGGCCGTCATTTGGTGAATAATACCCCACTGTATCCCTGATTACGTAAATGTCTTTGTCTCAAGAGTGGGACGGCTCTCAAGGCGGATAACCACATTGTGATGCTGCCTGTAATGTGTGCCAGTCTTGCCAGCCCCATCCAATATTCAATGTTTCTTTATTTACATCTCTTCCATAATATTTTCATAATCTTGTATCATATCCAATATTATTAAACTCAATATTATTGGAAGAGAGCGTTCCCTCTATCTGATCATTTAAACAAAGTAAAAAATAGTTTTAATGGCTTACGCTGTAGTAAATGTGCAGACGCCAGCACTTCAACCTACCTCAATCTGTCAAATTTATTTAATAGATTTTCGAGTACTTGTAACTATAGTGGAATGTAAATATTCGATTGGTAAAATTTGACAGATTTGGATAGGTTAACCTGCTTATTCTTTGTTTTTTCGTTTTAAAATCATCAAATGAGTCCTCCCACCCAGGGTCAGGGCAGAGCGGGAGGGACTGTCAGACTCGTACTGACTAAAATCCATGGTGTCCTTCAATAGCCCTTTACGTACCGGGGTCACGGTAATTCGTGAGTCCCGCGATCAGGTTAACCTGCTGGTATCTGTAAAATAAATAAATAATAAACTCTAAGTTACTGAATTGATTGTTATCTATTTGAACACGGAAAAGTAATTATTGATTTAATACGCAGTATTTAACGAGCCTTTCCCTTTAGTTCGCAATATTCCATACAATACCAGGCTAATGATGAACATTGCATTGACAACGGGTAATATCGGTTGGCGGAATTGACTGTGTTTCTGATCATTTGAACAATGAATGAAAATGGGCTACGTGCACATTGATTGTTTACTAATTTGACGACATGGTTGCTGCTGCTCTTCGTATCACGAGTTTGATTCCCGCGTGGAACAAATATCTGTATGATCTATTCGCTAGTTGCTGATATAGCTCAGCGAATTAGCACTATAGTGACCAGTCCACATAATACGTAGAACTGAAGGCTGATAGAGCCATAAGGTTCTTTCGATGGATAAAACGCACCATTATCTATCTATACATATAATAAATCTGTAGAAGGGTCAATTCTGTACATTGAAAATATTGAAAAAATAAATAGCGGGGTTGTTGCTGGATCGATACCAAACCCAAATATGTGTGATTAAAAAAAAAATTGTCTGTCTGTCTGTCTGTCTGTCTGTATGTGCAGGCATCACGTGAAAACTAACATTTCGATGAAACTTGGTATAATTATACCTTATCATCTTGGGCATAAAATAGGATACTTTTTATCCTGGAAAAATACGTAGAAAAAAAAACCTTTTTTTTCAGTACAGAACGCGAGCTCAACAGCAGTAGCTCAATAGAGGGATCTTCTTAATTATGTGGCTTAGCCGTATTTGGGTCCAATAGATATTTATAAGATGTCATTGTCAGAGTTACTCAAAATGGAGAAATAAACCATCCACGCGAAGACCGAAACCCGCGCGGACGGAGTCGCGGGCGGAAGCTAGTAGAAAATAATGTGATTCTGGTTAAAATATCTTTTTTGATATCATACTGTCAGAATACTAAGTGTTACGGTTTATGAAATTAAACCCTGCTTTGGTCTGGTTTGTAACCTGTAGCGACATCTATTGATCAACAAGCGAACTACTCTAATGTATTGCTAGTCATCGCTTTACCCGAGTTTATACACGTGATTAAACTACTACATAACGTACGTTTGTAAATTATAAACAACATAACATACAAATTAATAATTGAATAGGGTTCATCCTAATTGTTATAAATGCGAAAATAAGTTTATTGTTTGTTCGATACCTTTTTACGCCTAAGCCACTGGAACCGGTCGTCCTGAAATTTTTAATATACGCTGTCAGATGTTCGTATACAGAAACGGACATATACGGTTCATTTTGATAATAAAGTATTATTGTTAAGTAAAACCACAACAGCGTTCTTCTTATGATAACAGATGGCGCAACGGGTCTGTGAAATCGTGATTGAAATACTTGTAATTATATTATTATAGCCCTTGGAGGCCCAAGAGCTACGTGCAATATTGACGAATTATTCCTTGTATGCTGCAAATTTGTCCAAAATTCTTCCCTAAACAAAGATTTGCGGGCCTGAGAAGTACCGGGATTGAAGTAAGCCAGAAATTTTTAAATGTCCAAAAAAGGTCCCTTACACCTTTTGAATATTTTAAATTAAATATTTTAAGAATGGGAAAATTAATGAGCAATATCATTTTAGTCGGAATGTGTAGGTACACATCACCAGGTGCAAAAATATTTAAATAAATCAAATTCCTGCGCATATATTTACTATAGCAACTTTCTGCACATAGACTTTGTCAAGTGTATTGCAGATTTGCGAGAATGTTTAAGAGTTTATCGTAGCCCTGGACCGCAAAGATCATCTAGGGGAACAGACGCGAGGTATAATGGGAAATCACACACTTACGCCAAACTTAATACTATACTAACGTAGCGCAAGCGCCAACAGGACACCATTTATTTGTAAATGGCCGCTTGCAAATGACGTCCTGATGGCGCTTGCGCTACGTTAGTGTTGTGTTAAGTATGCCGTAAGTGTGTGATTTCCCATTATACCTCGCGTCCCCGTCTTTTACACTGTTCCCCTAATTGAATAAACAGTGTAGTTTTTAGTCAAATCAAGTAAGTCAAGTCCGTCCGTCCCTTCCCAGAACGGGAAGAGCCTTTTCATCTAAAAAAAACCAAAACGTCACTATGTAGGTACACCATGTGAAACCCTCCTTACACTGTACTGAGAAATGAAACAGACCAAATAAACAATGAATGCAATTCTTTCAACCGTTTAGTGCCAACTCTGATCCAATACTAAAAACATGTTAACCCAAGTAATATTATTCCTCACAATCTTCGCAATAATAATTCTAGAAGACTACAAAACATATTCGTTTAAATCATTAGAAGATCTAAAGAAGAATTTGAAAAAACACGAAAATGAAGCCTTTAGTCGGCAAGATATTTGGGTGGGGAAAGCAATGGACTTTGTTTATTCTAATAAAACGATTATGAGCTTGATCGCTAGAGAGCTGTGGGATGTCGGCTCGAAAGCTATCGATAGAATCGTCGAAGTGAAGGACAAGAATAAGAGTAAGTTTAATTTTATATTTATGTAGTGTATGTTTTTGCTGTGGTTCAAATAGTTATCTTTGTTTTTGGAGTGGTAAATCATCAAATAAGTCCAATGAGGCAAGCACTGTCAAACGCCTAATGACAAAAAATCCACTCTGTTCTTTCTGTTTTGTTCGTTTGCGTTTTAGGCCCACGGGATACAAAAACACTTGTATGAAGCAGAGCATTGTGAATGTTATGATGTGTCGTGAATTCTTTAATAATCTCCCAATAAGCCTTAAATATTACGTATTAGTGAATAAATATATCATTAGTTACAAAAAAAAAAAATTGTGACAGAACAAATATTTTTGTCATAATTTAACAAGAAGCATATTTCCCAGAAAATTAATTGTATTTTTATTCTCTGCTGCCGTCGAAATGCTTCTAGCGTTTCTTTTTAATACCTACATTGGTAAGGAGCATTTTAATCATTGTCGACATGTCTCACACTTAAACAAAAATGAATGTGGGAAGTTTTAGGGACGGTAAATCGATTTACCTAATCAACCGACCTGGATAGGTAGGTCTCATGTCTGGTAGTAGTCGTATTTTCCGTTATTCACGCTAAAATATATACACGCACAATAATAATAAAAGCCTTTATTCAAACAGTAGCATTTTTACAAATAATAAATAATATCAGTATTTAGCAGTTAATTGGTTGACAATGTCTTCCTGTCGGTTTACCCTTTGGCAAAGGCCCCCTCCATCTGTTTCGATTTAACCCTATCTCTGGTAGTTCTTGTCCAGGTTGCACCCGCTATGGCTCTTATGTCGTCAAAAGAAATCGGGGCAGACCAAAGATGGGCATCTTTGGGCTGGACTGCCCCGATTTATTTTCTGTTTCTTTTGAACCGTTACATTATGGCTTTGGACCACTTCTCCTTCCCTCTTACACGCACAATAGTGATTCATAATTTCGTCGCGGCCGACCGGAGGTTTCGAGGACGATTTGCACTTGAGCAGAGCTTTGGTCGTTATGTAAACTAAAATTTAATAAGATAAATCAAATCAAACCGATATTGTGTGTAAGTTTAGTCAGACATCATGAATTTATAAAGTTAAATCTTTTCGTAATTAATTCATTTTTCCTTTTCCAGAAGTAGCGTGAGATTCCACAACAAATGAAGAGGTTGAAGTAAATCTCAGCAAGAAACTGACCACTAAAATAATCTTATTTTTTTTATGAAGACTTTTGAAAAACAACTGAATGAGAAAACGCAAAGCTACTCTTATTTACATCTAAATAATAAATAGATTTCAATTTTTAGTAGTTATCTTTATTTTATGCTCTTTTTGCCTTCGCATCACTAGGGCTTTTACAAGGGCTTTTAAAAAAAAAGTCAGTCGGCACGGCGCGGCGTCTTCGTTTCACCCGTGAGCGAATTCTTCTTGAAGGATAATTGTACCGACAACTGGGGGCTTCCAGTGTGAACACATTTCAACTATTGTCCCCTTAGCTAATGAACCAACGTGCAGGCGATAACTATATGGTGTTGCAGGCGTTCGAGAGTAATTCCAGTGTGGGAAAGAGACAGAGATACAAGTAGTAGAGCGCCATCTCGTTCCCACACTGGAATTAATCTCGCTTTAAGACATCGTAGTAAGCCTCCAGATGGGCTGTATGCTTGTTTGTCACCTATAGGGTATAAAATAAATACTCATTGGTAAACTGTCAAAATTCGATAGAAAACAATAACATTAAGAGTGTCAGTTTTGTTACCATTGACAAGCTGCTTTCAATACGTTGTACAGTAAAACTTATTATCATAACAGGATACTTTTTTTTTTTTTTTTATCGTGGTAAAATCATCAAATGAGTCCTCCCACCCAGGGCAGGGCGGGAGGGACTGTCAGACTTGTACTGACTAAAATCCACGGTGTTCTTCAATAGCCCTTCACGTACCGGGGTCACGGCAATCCCTTGGTCCCGCGACCCCGGCAGACTTTGGCCCTCTACAGGCCCCGTCACTATGCTGACACTCTTTGAGGCGCGCGTGGAACGCAACGCGCCGTCGACCCGGGCATGGTCCATGGTCGGACAGCGAGTCGCCCATTACTCGTTGCCCGCATGCCCGCGCCTACGGTGGCCGGAGATCGTCTTGCGACGTCCGACGCCGACAGTAGTTATAATAATACTGAATTAAACATAATCATCATAACATTACCTATTCGCTACACGAAACATCCACTACGCGTCACCTCCCATGGAAAGCAGAAACACCGCCATCAAAGTTAAACAAAGCATGACAAACTCAAAGGTTGTCTCGACACCCTAAATGTAACAGATTGCACGCATACATTATTTATAAGGGGTGCTGCCACAACTAGCATTTAATAATTTATGCTAATTAAATTGTGTGTATCAAAGTGTGTTCTTGATACTTCACTAAAGCCTTTGTCAAACAGACAGGCGCGGCGAATGCGAAGCGAGGCGTTTTTATTTGTAATATATGGAATTGTTTGAATCCAGTCACATAGAAAAGCGAAAGCGATCCGATAGCGTGACCGAACCGATGCGAAGACGTGGCGAAGGCGTATTTGCTCTGTTTGACGTCGTTCTTAAAAAGCCAGCTAATACAACTGCCACGCCTCGGATGTACCCAGTTTGACGTCTCGTATAGGTTCGTTATCGCTTCGGACTCAGTCCGATTCGCTATCGCCTGTCTGTTTGACAAAGGCTTAAAGGCGGGTCGTCTCTACTAGCGAGAGAATCACGGCGATATTGTCGCCTCTTAGTGGAGACACGGGAATTGCTTTACGAGTCGCGACGATACCATTTTTTTTATCGTGGTAAAATCATCAAATGAGTCGACGTCCCACCCAGGGCAGGGTGGGAGGGACTGTCAGACTTGACTGA
This sequence comes from Agrotis puta, assembly GCA_943136025.2. Taxonomy (NCBI): domain Eukaryota; kingdom Metazoa; phylum Arthropoda; class Insecta; order Lepidoptera; family Noctuidae; genus Agrotis; species Agrotis puta. The sequence continues at coordinate 2,618,402 of OW964176.2, read as the reverse complement.
CTAAAATCCACGGTGTCCTTCAATAGCCCTTTCCCTACCGGGGTCACGGTAATTTGTGAGTCCCGCAACCCCGGCAGGCTTTGGCCCTCTACAGGCCCCGTCACTATGCTGACACTCCTTGAGGCACGCGTGGAACACAACGCGCCGTCGACCCCGGCGCGACGATACGGTAGCGGTAGTGGGACATCATTTTCAGAAAATAAGTCAAAAGTTTTAGTCAGGCAGCCTTACAGTCCATTCTACTCAACTCAGAGCGCCGGAGTCATTTGAAGCAAAAAAACTAAAGACAGATTTCGAATTTCAAGCAGATGTTGCAAAGAATACGTTTTAATAAGTTACCTGTTTTAATTTAGCTATTTTGGGGCTAACTTTTTTCTTTATTACCACAATAGACTGCCCTGATCCTCGTCATACATATACGTCATACCATATTATTGATGCCTTCAATCTGTAGAGCAGTCTGACGGCGCGATAGCTTAGTTGGTATGGCGTTTGGAGTATTTATTGAAAGGACGCAGGTTAAGTGCTACTGTACGTAGTCGAATTATAAGTTTAGGTGCAAAAAGCCTAATTCTTAAAATGGCACATTAATCATAATGGCAAATTTAATTTAAAAATTGGGAGACATCAAACAACTTAGTTAATTTCTTGATTGTCCCGGGCCCATACCCGGCACACGATTTCCATTTTGTTATTCAGCATTTATTTCAGAGATTCAGAATTAGGCTTCTTGCGCCAAATTCTTCATTATAAAAAAAAATTAGGTTTCGCAATGCAGACGTGTAGGTACAAAATATATATAAAACCAATATGTTTTGTTCATATGCTTCACACATTGGGGGTCACGGGACTCATGAATTACCGTGAACCCGGAAAGTAAAGGGCTACTGGAAGACACCGTAGATTTAAGACAGTACGAGTCTGACAGTCCCTCCCGCTCTGCCCTGGGTGCCTGGGTGCCTGGGTGCCTGGGTGCCCTGGGTGGGTGGACTCATTTGATGATTTTATCACGCTAAAAACAAAAAAAATATGCTTCACACATGTCGTTAGGTATACAGAAACGGATTTTTAGTACTGTTCCCAAAGAAAATAACAATAGCTTTACGAAAAATGGAGGCACGTCTCTTTAATCACGATTGAAGTTATAGTATTACAAGTAGATTGCAACCCGGATTGATATTCGGGTGATAAAGAAGATGAGTAGTGACTAATGGAGAACCCAATTATATTTTTTGTCTGACCCTTGAGTCGAACGCAGGACCCCACCTGCTCAGCAGCTAAATACAATATCAAGTCTAAAGCGCGTAAATGTTATGTGGATACCTTATAAGGTACAACCTTACTATTTTGGCATCAAAGATGTTTGGAACATAGACCACAAAAACACCAAACGAAACCATTGATGAGATTATTGTTGAAACTAAACGATTTATAAATTTTTCAACAACACGAGAACAATGGGAGTAAACTGCAACATTTAAGACTTTTTCCATGAAGATTTTTACCCAGAAGTGACCACAGTTGCATCTCAAGCGGTCAACAATGTTCTCGTCTTTCAAAACTTTTGTTTCTTCAATTTTAGTCTTATCCGTTATAATTTTGAAAGCTGATACTAGAAGACACAGTATAAGAGATAATGAAAGGCCAGAAGTAAGAGATTATAGGCCTTCAAAATGGATCGCTAACAGTGCTATGGATGTGTGGTACGGCAACAAGAGTTCTATTGATATCGTATCCAGGGAATTTGCCGATATTATGTACAAGCTGACGGGAAGACCAGGTAAATATAATTTTTTTTTTGTTCTTATCTTTATTAGAAATGGCGTTTGACCAATAGTAAAGCTGGTATCAATACAATATTTATTTTCTAAATCAGAAAGTTGCTCTAGCTGTCAGTCTGTCTTTACCCTCGACGGCTAAATTGTTTAGACATTAGGACACTTTTAATCCAGAAAGTACGTTCCTTTGGGACACTATCTTTTCATCCGGATGAACTCATCGTAGCCGAAAGCAAGTTTTATAAACAATAGGTTACTTGTTGATTGTAATAACGAACATTTTGATGAAAATAAGGAGGTGAAGAGATTTCGAACCATTTATCTAATGGGTTATTTGAACCGCCTATAAATTGACTCCAAAAAATTAAATATAACAGTTTCTTCAAAGATAGTTTGACGGTAGTAAAATTGTAATGGAATCATGCCAAATACCCAATAGACTATTTTACTCAAAAAAAAAAATAGTCCGAAAGCGAGATTATCAAAAATACTTCTGAAACAGAAAACGGTATTCAGTGGGTATAATTTTAAAGGCGTTATGTCGTCACAAGACCCCCATTCGAATTTTGAAGCATTTAATCTTTTGTTAAAACTCATAGATTAAAAAAAAAATCGTGTTCATTATTTTCAATACTCTAACTGAAAGACTAAACAGATTATAAATTTGTTTATGCAGTAAACTACCCTATTATATGTTTCACAATAAATAATAAAAAGCGTCTTTCAATTGCAGTGCAGATACTAGAAAAACTAAACTATACAATATGAACAAGCCCGATAAAATTAATCAGTTTTTTTTTGTTTCAGTCCGCTCTATTCTCCGACACAGATCAGAAAACGCAAAGAATAACTCCGAAATTCATGAAGCTAAGCAGGTGGCCAGAGTCGAAATCAATTTCATCAATGCAGACAACTCCACATTTCATACAATCAGACTTGAGCCGATGAAACAAAGTGTTAACGACACAGTTTTCAAAGGCCTCGAACCATTGTTAGGAATGAAGTGAATTCATTATTAAGTAGTATAAATTAGTAACATCATTAAACAGAGAGTGTAAAAAATTAGAGCAAATTTCAAGTTTTGTCTTAAGAGAGAACATTAAGGGTGAGAAAAAGTCCACCATACAAGCTGATTCAATGAATAAAGAATCAAAAAAATGCTTTTTAGTTTAATTTGAACATGACTATTCCAGTTCCCTTCTTCATCGATTAATGTCGGCAAAAATGTAAGGCATCTTGAAAGATGTCAGGTACCTTCCTAGGACTTCTGTCAGGGGATTTTACGGTGTGTTAGTACAGACCCTTGGAATCAATACTGAAATTATGCGTCTTATTATATTGCATCTGAAACAAACAGCTAATATTAAAATATTTATTTTAAAAAAACCTATCAAGTGCGTGTGAGAAATAATGTTATTGTGGTATCTCAATCTTATTTAATTGTCCGATGTCCGTGACTAACAAATACCGTGACCCCGGAACGTAAAGGGCTAATGAAGGACACCGTGAATTTTAGTCAGTACAAGTCTGACAGTCCCTCCTGCCCTACCCTGGGAGGGAGGACTCAGGGAGGGTCACGGTGACGTCATAATGACATTTATATCAATCGTCATTATCAACAGTCTGTCAACTGTGAACTGTGGAAAGTAAGTAACCCCACCCCTCCTTATTTCCTACATCCAGCAGAGCACCTCCCTCCTGGTTCTGAACTGCAGTGGCCGATCTTGAAATCTCTCAATTGATTGCGAGCCCAGGTTGGCCGCTGTAAAAATAATCTGGTCAAATGGGGTATACTAGACCCATTCCAAACACAATGCCAGTGCGGAGCCCCTGTTCAGGACATATCCCACCTCCTTTCGTGCCCATCTTGCCCAATCACCTGCACCTTCCAGGATTTGAATGAGGCAAATGACAGAGCTGTGCGGGTAACTACGTATTGGTCGGATGCAATTTGAGTACATCGACTCGCAAGAATAAGAAGAAGAAGATCAACAGTCAACTATAAAACGGCATTTGACGTTGATATAAGAGTCATTATGAATATGCAGTGACACTTTTTTTAGAAAAGCGTTCAACAGACGTTTATTTTTTGTAGTAAGGCTGTTTATGTTTATAAAATGCACTCTTTGAGAAAAATTATACTGTGGGGCATATTTTTACTTTGTTAAACCAAATAATCATTAATAATATAATTATATTATGCGCAACGCGTCTCTCAAGAGCCCTGACCATCGGTAGTCCGGACTCTGCAGTTACCAATGCTGGTGGACTGCTATCTTTATATTTTTAAATGGTTTTTTTTGTATAATGTTTAAAAGTGTAACGATCAAGTAAAAAAAAAAATAAAGGATGAAAAAATATGAAAAATATATAAAAAGTCAATAAAATTACTTCTTAGTGTAACATAACGTTCTTCATTAAATAATTAATATGACCTCCTTGATTTGGAACGCTAAGATCACTACTGAAAGATAAATTAAGATGTAAGGCATCTTGAGAGATGTAGGCTGCGGTTCCACTAAGGCCGAGTGGAGCGGTGCGGAGCAAGCTGTGCCGCGATTCAACAATCACATGGCTTGAATACACATGTGTCACGTGGTCAGCCATGTGATTGGTGAATCGCGGCACAGCTCGTCTCCGCTCTGCTCCGCTCCGCTTCAGTGGAACCGCAGCCGTAACCTAGCCTCCTCTTTGTCCTGGTGGTTTGTTAGGACAGGCACTCCGTTCCAATATTATTTTTATATTTAGTTATTTCGCTTTAAATTTTGATAAGTATGAAACAAATTTGACTGTTGGTAGTCGAATTAAGCTTATTTGAATCTCAACCTGATTTATGTCATTGTCCATAAATTTCAAAGCTGAGACTTTACAACTAAGCTTAAACTATAGTTATCAGCCTGAGGCAGCTATGATAGGGAGCGACAGACCGAGGAGAAGATGGAGAAGGACGAGCAGGACGCCTTCAATGACTTCCTTTTGAATTGAAAAGAAGAACTACCACTATTGAGCGAAGTGGAAGGAATGGGTATGGAATATTACAGGGTGTATTTGACAGTCCTCCATAAACTTTAATCATGGTTTCAGAGATATCACCCTCAACAACATTCATGAAAAAAAATCTACTGTCCATCGAAAATGTACGAATCAGTCACCAATTGTTATGGAGAGTAGAATTTCTGTCGAATGTTGTTCAGGGGGAGAGCTGTTAAATACACCCTGTTTATATAGAGTTGCGAAAAACTTACCCACATATCTTATTCGCGTAACAATAACTTTCTCCAACCGCAATCCAAATAGTAATGAATGAAAATTCATTCATTACATTTTCACACGAAATAGTAATTCCGTAAACATTGTTGTCACATCATTTTTTTGTTGCCAAAACTTATCGCGTTCACTTCCCTAATCATAGACCGTACCGCATTACCGGTAAAAAAATAAAAAATATTTATAATTATAAAAAGTTTCTAGGTATTTAATTTAACGATGAATCAGTCACAGTTCAACCAAATTGAAGGTAGAATGGTTGTGTTAAATAATAAAAGGAATATTTTAATTTTCATAGTTACTTTAATAATTTTGGAATGTGATACACAAGGTTCAAGCTTAAAAGATTTAATAATGGGAAAAGACGTAAGCCCATTGGATGTTTGGTATGGAAATAAAACTATGATTAGTTTATTGACCGATAGGGTCTCCGATATTGCAAAAAAATATAAGGCACGATCAGGTGAGTGTACATTTCTAACATTACAGTTACATTAGAAATATGAAACACCCTGTTCAAAATGTTTACGTATCAAACTGTAGACATACCTACCCAGCGCACGAGTCGTGCAGATCATTCCATCTCCATTTTCAAAACTAAGACTTCTTTAGCGGCGTTGTGCACTTTTTTTGGAATGGGTTAAAAATGTTAAACTCGCGTCAGGACCCGTCGTTTTTTTTTTATTATGAACGCTTACTAGTCATTGAATACATGAATTGGGCTGCCGTTGTAGGACGAGTAAAAAGTCACGGTGTATAATTATACCTACTGTTATGTTGGTCTAGCTAGTGGTTTCAAGTGCTATAGCTAAACAGGAGGTCCTGGATTTGATCCCTAGGCAGTTTGGTTAAAATTTTACTGTGTTTATCAACAGAAGCTACGGAGTCTAAGCGAAAAACAATCGAGTCCATGCCACTTAAAAAAAACGACGGGTTGCACTCTGGGAGTGCCGGCAGAAGTAAAAAATTGAATAGTAATAAACACATACGAACATTCGCACAAGCGCCCTGCGCCGTCTTACGAATTTTCGATCAGGTCACGTCTCCTGACGCGAGTTTAACATTTTTTACCCATTCCAAAAAAGTGCACAACACCGCCAAAGAAGTTTTCTCTTCAAAAATGCTGGTTTACTATTAGGTACTACTGCCTTATCTTTCAAGGACTGAACGCGCGATTTTAAGTTATTATTATTTTACTGACATATTTTTGACCGCACAGAAATTACAACTACTTGATCCAACCCGTATGTGTACGAAATAAAAATAATAATTTGTTTGTTACAGTACGTTCAGCATTAGACCGTCCTCTATCATTCACCATGAAAGAAAATGCGAAGGCTGCTGAAATGAAACCTCGTAGAATATCAAGAGTTGAGATCAATTTCATCAACTTAAACAACAAGATAGTACACACAATTCAGTTACAACCATCGCCTGAAAGACGACACTCACGAGCTCTTGATTATTCCAAAATACTACCTCTGATTTAAATTTAATAAATTAACTGGTCTAAAAGGAAATAATGTTTCAATGACCCCTGGAAGTAGAACATATAAAAATATGGACCTAAGAATGAAAATAAAATGGGCCAAAGAGGGAATAAACGATTAAAATTTCATTTTTGGACAAAGAAAGCAAATTGTTGTTGACTGCGAAGTTTTAAGCAGACCTGGTAACTCAAACACTTTATAAATTTAAGTGGGGGTGGGGGTTACCCCCTATTCACCATGTAATAGGGGCATAAGCTTATTGTCTTCAACCAGGCAACAGCCTATATAACTAATGTTATAAAGAAAGTAATTTTGTTTGTTATTTTTTCATGCCTAAACTGCTACTAAACCGATCATCCTACGTTGTCAGGTGTAAATAAACGCAAGGGTTATAATTATCCCGAAAAAAATTACTCCTGTCGAGGAATACAACAACAATGTTCTTATCATAGATGACGTCACGTGTCACCAAATTGAGTGTCAAATTCTTAATCAACGAAGCCGCGAGCAAAGATAGAAACATAATAAAGAAGAATAAGACATACAGTAGACACACTACCACAAACAAAACTTTTGTTTTTAGAACACCACACATGAACCAACTACGCTTCGTATTTTTCCACCGCGTGCGAACATCAAAGCGCCTCTCAAACCTTTAATTAAGAGAATCCCGAAGCTATTTTTATTTCAGACCTTCAAAGGGATTATGTTTCTAAAGACTGAATGTTTGAGAATAATGGTGTATCGGAAGCCAACAAATTCCCCTTTAGGCAACTAATAAATAATTTTCGTGGCCCCCATAGCCTGGGGTACCGGAGGCGTTGACTTTGATCTTTGAAAAAGCCACTTGATATGCTCACGCTCGAACCACGTGATTAGATGGTAGTTAGGGGAAAGAGGGCAATAGAGAATGAATTTTAAATCACGTTAGATTCTGCTGTGATATTGCTCGGCTCTAATAACCTTCGACGCTTCTAAAGTGTCCCTTCAAAGTTTAAGTAGGGAAGCGATGTGAAGTGGGAAAAAGTTTGCTTTTTGGTTTCGTGTCTAGATTTTGTTAATTATGTCTTCTTAGAAAGTGATTATTTTCGAATAAGAATTGAATATTTATTAATGAAAAAAATATTTAATACATTTTTTGGGACATGCCAAAAGTAACTACAAAAAGCCTATATCAAAAAATGAATCTTATAAATAATGTCCTTTGCCTCATGGCTGAGCCAAATTTGATAACGTGCGGTATACATTTAAAGATACACTTATGGTATCGTAAAATAATAACATTACTAATAAAAACCAGTCACTGTAACAATAGTTACTAACTACTTCCAAACAACACGTTGACATTACAGTCAAATCAATGTTATATAATGAGATAGCGTCTACCATAATTACTAATTATTTTTTAAACGCAATAACGCATGCGACGATGAATAGAAGATTTCAGCTTGCAAGTGTGAATTGCGATTGCCTCATTGATAAGGCGTCTGGAGTACTTATCCAGAAGACGCAGGATCAAATCCCACTTGTAACTGTTTTTTTCTTTCCTCCAAAAACATCTTTACGCTGCGCGTCACATGCGTTATTGCGTTGCGTTTAAAAACAATTAATAATGTAACAACAGTTTCCTTTCCCTTATTTAAAAATCAAAAATTCAATCACAATAATAATAACATCTTTAGTTTTCCATAAATGTCACCAAATTCAGTACTACCTATCTAAAATCTCAGATATTCGAAAGTTGACTCGATTCCATCGTACCTGTAGCATTGTCACACCATCCTCTGTGGCGATCTTTACATTATTTAAATCTATATTTTAAATTCCTGTGGTTTTCCCTCAAAAGGTTCTGTCCACATGTTATTCACTCAATAACATCGTCCAGGAGGCCACAAATTCCGTTACCTTGCGACTAAAAAGCATTCCTGTGTTTTCCAGAAATGGCTGCTTAATATTCTTAACAAGTGCTCTATGAGAGCATCTATTTTTGTCTCCTGTATATTACACATTTTTTTTGTGCACATTGTAGAACTTAACGCGTCTGTCTACGTTATCTATAAAAAAAGACATAATAATATATTTTTCAATACGCTTTCTGCTTAATCGTGCACTGAAAAGTATAAAAGAACAAAATATCATTTGACAGACATTTTTGTTCCCTCATAACTTCTAAACTACTTATCATAACACCACAAATGAGAAGAAGCGTCTCAGTTGTCCGCTGGTAAAATAACTTTTACTTCGGAACGGTACCGACTTCCGAAATACAAGTTATTTTACACTTTTTTTTTGTTTGTTTTTGCATTCGGGACCTTTCATTAGAAACACTCTTTTTTATTTTACCATTTTTAGTTCAGATATTCAACAAAAATCTTCATATAATCGGCGTCTTTGAAAATCTACAATCCAAGTAAAAAACGGATCCATGCAGACAAAGTCACGCGATATCTATAATTGTTATATTCTTTAGTATATTAAACATAACAAGGTAACCTTGTAACAAATAATAATCTAACGAATACTTTTCTGAAAACCGCATCAAAATCGGTTCAGCCAAACACGAGATAATCGTGGACAAACATACATACATGACAATATAATATGTACATACAAACATACAGGTCGAACTGAGAACCTACTTTTTTTAAGTTGTTTAAAAATACCATTCACCGCGTTATATTCATTAATTAACTCATTCCTAGCGCGTCTTCACAATTAACTCAGGCTAAGTTATTACGATTTGAAGTCTGGCTTTAATTTCGCTGCATGCAGTATTATCAACGAGGTGCCTCCGCTAAGTACTAATTACAGCACTCGTTTCAGAACATGCTTTATTCGAACACGGTGCTCTAGTGGGTTGTCAGTATAATAACGAAACAGGGTAGTGCGCTGCCAAGTTTTGTTATTAAATATTTTGATTGTCTTGAAGTAATTAGTAAATATTGGCGTGAATATCTTGTTGTACGGATGTGTAAAAATAATTAGAATACTCTTTATTTTGTACCTACATATTATCTATCACAACTAATATGTATAGTTTATATCAAAGCTATAAAAATAGTTTTCGTACAATTCACTCAAGTATAAATTGTATGATTTATGTAGGTATCATTATTACAATGTTTAGTTTGAGGCTTTTTAAAATAAAACACTAATACACATTCTCAACCAAAACAACTTTTGTTTTAAAAATTAAACATACCACCAAATAAATGTTTTAGAAATAATATGTTCTGAGAACTTGGCTGAGTTTTTGCATTCAACTTTTTGGGAATGGAATGAGATTTTTCGTGCAAAAAGAGTGTCCCTTAATGAGCTCACTTGAAAAAAAAACTTCAGGTATAGCGTACATTTTGGTTGACGTCATTGTCTTTGATATTTGAAGCGTTGTTACTACGGACGTCGATTGTTGTGGCTTTCGAATTGCCGGTTTGTATTCTGTTCCGTTTGTAGATGAAGATATTTATGTTTTGTATGTCGTTGTATTTTGTTTTTTCAGACAATGGTTTTATATAGAAGTATAATTATTGGTAGGGATTTATTTTCATGAAGCGGAGGAGCTCGTGAATAAATAATGACAGCCGCACAGGCCGATCTTCCGGGTTAAGCCGCGCTTGCCGAGGTTGCTCTGTGGATGGGTGACCATCTGTCATACCGAGTTTCCTCCGTGTCTCGGAAAGCACGTAAAGCCGTTGGTCTCGACTATCATTTGTAGATCTTTGACAGTCGTTACTGTTGCTCAGAAGCTCTAAAGTCTGATAACCAGTCTTACCATGGGATATCGTATTACCCAGTTGCTGGGTTATGTAGGTTCGACAGGCAATCGCTCCATGTAAAATACTGATATCCAGCTGCATCTGGTTCGAGTGGAAGCCGACCCTAATATAGTTGGGAAAAGGCTAGTCAGATGATGATTTATCTTGATGAATTTTGTAGTAGATTACTTTTATAATAAACAAGAACAATACTGAGTGTTCACTAGAATCAATTATAGAATAGAATACTAGAAACCTGAACCGGCTTCGCTCGGGAGCAATTTAAAACAAAAAAGTGCTCTCAGTACCGCTATCGAATGGTTTTGTAACGCTTAAGTCTTTATTTTGTGATAACTCTCATCTTTACGAGGTTTAGTTACTTTATTTGGATTTTTATAGAATTAGACACGAAATATTGAAAAAAATAAGCAAATTATTAAGTTTTGATGTGGTATTCAGAAATAAATAAAATCGATTCATAGTAGCTTTTGTTATCGTTATATTAGATAAAAACTACATAAAAACATTCAAATCGCAATGGGTGACATAGTTCTGTGTACAACGCGAGCACTCAAGGGATATTTTAAGTCATAAGCACTCTAGTGGTAAGGTTCAATTTCAAAACAATCACACGACTAATATCGATGCAGACTAAAAATAAAAAAAGAATTATTTAATCAAACAAAAAGCTTTTCAACGTTCAGACTACAGTATTAGTGTGTGGGAACTAGACGTACAACATCTAGATAATAAAAAAAAACGTTCGCAAAGAAGATAAAGATGATTGAGAATAAAGTAGTGTGCAATATTAAGCCTGTTATGTATTACCGATATTTTGTCGGTTTTACTCAAAAAGTTCAATCGTCGCGACTATTTGTAAAAATGTATCCAATCATACTGGCTACTAACTTCATTATACTTGTACTCTTCGATCTAAAGTCGCTACTTACGCTTCAAAAATATTTGATAATGGCTGAATATTTAGCTTATACCTTAGTCTCCTGGCTAACTAAAGATAAATACATTTATTCGTTCTATAAATATCGACATATCGTTGATAGTATTCCTGGTGCATTGAAACAGTATAAGAAAATGGAGATCTTCGGAAAATTGAGCATTTTCCTATCAATTTTGTTCAGAGTCTACAGTTTGGTGTCGCTAATCAATACTTACCCAATACTATTATACAATCCTGAACTGTATATGTTATATTTCTTGTTTTTCGCTAATGATTTGGGACGGATAACAATGGCTTTTTGCTTTGGATTGATATATTTTCGAAGTAAAGTCCTGGCAATAGCCTTCAATGCAATAGATTTCAACGATACGCTTCGACATAGATCAGCAGTGAATAAATTTATTCATATGTATGAGACGGTTGCCGATACATTTGAGGATGTTTGTCGTCCTTTAAAATTACTGGTGTGTTCCGTTTTTTATCATATCAAAATCAGTAAAAAGACAGCCTTCGCAATAGTAATACCTGCTACCAACCTATGCGACACAGATACTTTCCAAAGCAACCGAGACTGGAGTCTCCGTCATTTGACAGCGTCTGCCGATCCACGGCTCCATGACGAGCCTTACCGCCACTGGGTTGCGCAAATCTTGCCTACTCTATCGGTAGGGATCAGTTGAGCTAAGACTGTCGCATCTTTACAACAATAAGGAACGTCTGATCCCAGGACGGCGATCCGGCCAACAGGCAGGCTGACTGGTGGAAAATCATGTGGTATCCCTTGATCACCTGACCCTGTCACTCGCTTCGGCCTTCGAAGCATAGTGACGTTGCTGGCCGACAGGGTGTCTGCCCATACGGGCTCTCCGTACAGGGCCATGAATCACACAATCCCCATGTAAATTTTACTAGTAGAACCCTGCATTACTTGACTCATCTTTACAAAGAAGCAAATTTGATTTTTTGATGCAATAATCAGACCCTTAAAATAGCACTTGATATCGAAATATTTTAATTATATAGTGAGAATAATGATGCATGTAATTTATACTCTTTTGCAGACTGTGAGTAGTTTAACATGTACTCTTAGTAATACAGCATACGAGGTGTTTTGGGAGTTGACAAGAATTAAAGAGAATGTAAGTATGATTTCTTGATCTAACACAAAATAATGCTTTTATAAAGAAGCAGGTTCATGGGGCAGACAAGTTTGTATTGGTGTAATTAGTTTGTGTATTCGCGCCAAATTACAACGTTCTAGTAGGTACTAAGCGTCTCTGGTCTCTGAGCTGTTTTTAACCTTAGATAAAATCATCAAATGAGTCCTCTCATTCAGGGACTCTCTGAGCAAAGCTGTCAAATGAACAACGGCCATGCAGGACTATAGTTCCTTACAGAATACGGAATCCAAAAAAATATTGATTTACTTAAAATGTAAGATGATTTACTTAATTTACTTTCTGTGGAGCGTGCCCGCCTGCTGGCTGTGGGAGAGTGGGAGTCGGGTCTACGGCTTCAGGCACTACCGTCACCCAACATAGGTACGATGCTGGGTGACGAAACCTTCCGGATCGCTACATGCCTGCGTCTGGGCGCTCCTTGCGGGGCTCCACATCGTTGTCAGTGTGATAAAAAAAAACCTAACAAAATTCAATCATACCATGACTAACAGACAACGTATAAAGCAGTCGAGACATTCTTAGGTTCCGTTCTTATTAAACGACTAGTGATTTTAATTCAATTTTCGTATGTCTGCAGTGATATACTTTAATTCTAGGGTGCAGCCGCGTTCGAAATTGTGAACTGTATGGGTACTATTGGACAACCAATCATATTTTTTTTTATATCTGCAGTAGCTTTGGATTTGACAGCTGATAATATGAGTGATATCCAAGTTATGTGTGTTGAAAAATCAATACTTTGCACTAGTAAGTGTTTTTAAAGCTTTTTGTATGGATGGTGGTAAAGGTCGCCTGATATATTGTTTTCTTTTTCAACATTGCGGTTATAATAAGTAAAAAACAATGCGGCTATACAGTAAACTATATTATTTTTTATTAATTTTGTTATTGAGAGAACGTCAAACCCTTTTCAGAATAACGTACTTGACTAACATTTTCACCTTTCTTGCAGATGAACGTGACCGCACTCGGATGCAAAATTTGTTGCTACTTCTGCAAAATCGTCCTCTGTGTTTCACAGTTTGTAAAGTCAAACTACTGAGCGTTGGTGTGATACTTAGCGGAGTCTCGTTCTTTGTCTTAAATATTATTGCTATCTTGCAGATCAAGAGCTATTTTGTTTAAAACAACTATACGTTAAAAACTTTATTGCAAAAAAAAACCACTTCCAAGAAAATCAATGCTAGGGTGCAAATGAATAACTTAGGCATAGGTAGTGAATAACAAAAAGAAAACATTAGGTCACCGATTTCTGATGCTAAAGTTATATTACCTTTTGCCTTTACACTTACAAAAAATACATTAGAATTGGTTCATAGTGCCTGTAGTCATGCCTCTGGAAGTCGGTTAAAATGTAATTTGTTTTGTGTGGTTTAGAATAGCTGTGTCATTTTTATTATTGCACCGTCTCGGGCCTGTAGAGGGCTAAAGCCTGCCGGGGTCGCGGGACTAACGAATTACCGTGACCCCGGTACGTAAATGGCTATTGAAGGACACCGTGGATTTTAGTCAGTACAAGTCTGACAGTCCCTCCCGCCCAGCCCTGGGTGGGAGGACTCATTTGAGGATTTTACCACACTAAAAAAAAAATTGCACCGTCTTGATGGATACCTAACGATAAAACGCTAGACTAACAGTTAGATACTAAGGTTGATGATGTTTTGAAAATCGCGGTAATTTAGCAAAATCTTAATGTTATGACTTTCAATTAAGTTATTCTGTGTCTACTAGGCTTATATTTCTCTTATGCTAAAATACGATTATATTATCCTTCCAAATATTAGTAATGTACTCAAAGTTTACACCACCATTCTTTATACCATACAAGCGATAATGATCAACGATACATTACTAATAAAATTATTTTTCTAAATTGCTACAACTACGTCGATTCATATATTAAAATATGTGGAAGGTTATTACAATGTTCTTAAGGTATTACAGTCTATGATAATCGAGGTCTTGGTTATTCATTGTGTATTTTATGCCCAGATTGCATCAAAAGTAAACTAAGGGAAAATGTTTGTAGAAAACCTAGCCTGCGATATAAAATCGATAATTTTCTACACGTCTTTTTATAAAACTAGTCTACATGCTACATGCTTTGTTCTGTAATTTCGACGGAGGTTCACGACACAGTTTGTCCATACGTATTATCTTTAAGTTGCTTAACTCTAGTCACTCGTCCCCATTTAACTTTGATGAGCTATCTAGAGACAAAATTAATAAGCTATCTCCGTTGCTACGTGTAGATCTTTGTCGGTTACCAATCAATAACCGAAATGTCAAAAACTGACTACTACGGAATTCTAAAACAATATTTATACTCATTTATAAAAAAGCGACTCAAGCGTCCGAATACGAAATAGTTAAAATCGTTGTATAGTATGGAAATTAATTGTATGTCAGTCACAAACCCTATTTTTTTATTTATGAAACTTTATGCATATTGTACTTACCTTCCACGATTTTGATAAGATTGAAAATCGATTAAAGAAATTTGACAGATTGAGGTAGGTAGATGTGCTGGCGTCTGTACTTGTACAGGTAGATAGAAGAGATAGCACTAGTTTTATTTTTAAGTTTAATAATCATACTGAAATAGACGCATGATATGGATCTAAATGATGTAATACAGGTTTTTCCATATACCACTACACAATTCTGTAAACCTAGCAGTAGAGAAGTGCTTTGTATGTAGTTTTAAATGAATATTTTGACCAAACACAAAAATAAACCATGATCGGAAACCAGCCAGTTTGTAATATAAAAACTATAATGTATTATCGTTTTGCGCTCGGATTCAGTCAAAACTTTCAATCGTCATCCCGCTCCATGAATCTACTTTTAAAAATGTATCCAATAATAATAGCTACCTTTATCTGCATATTGTTTGTATACATTGAAATGTACTCTGCTATTGCGTTTCACAAATATTTGACCTGCATAGAATATGTGTTTAGCGTCTTAGCGTCAATTGTTTTAAAAGAAGATTACATGAAATCATACTATAGATATCTTCATACGATTGATAACTTTTCGGGTGCAAAGAAAGAGTACCGAAGATTGGAATTATTCTTTAAATTAGGCATATTCTTTGCTATCGGATTTAGGGTGTGTAGTTTTTTGTCACTCTTCTCCGCAGTCCCAGGTTTACTATATATGTTTGAGTCGGCTGAAATATACATTCTATTTTACTTCTTGTTAGCTAACGATGTAGTTAAACTAGCAATGCTTATGTGCTTTGGCTTGCTATATTATCGTACTAAAATTCTATTAATGGCTTTAGTGACAACAGATTTTAATGATTCACTTCGGTGTAGATCTGTTGTTAACAAGTTAATTCAAATGTATGAGACTTGTATCGATACTTTCAAGGATCTTGAGAAACAATTGAAGTTGTTGGTATGTATGAAAATTGAGCTTGATTCTTTGAAATATCAAAGCTTTTTGTTTATATAAAGTTTTATTAAAAGGTATGTTGTTTTGCAGACTTTTATCAGTTTATCGTTTGCATTTATCAAAACCGTGTTTGAATCGTACTTGAGATTGACATTTTTGAGACAATATGTAAGTACCACTTGCCTAGATAGTACAGTATGCTGCACGGTAGTAGTACCATAGCACCGTAAGCTTGTTTATTTTTTTTTAAATTGAAATCACTTATCATGCTGGGCCAGCTCAAGCTCATCCACATACGACTGTCTATACCTGTCCCATCACAACTTTGATGTATCAAAGCCCTACATTGATCAAACGTGATATATAGCCTATAACCTTTAATAAGGGTCGCGGGACTAACGAATTACCGTGACCCCAGTACGTAAAGGGCTAATGAAGGACACCGAGGATTTTAGTCAGTACAAGTCTGACAGTCCCTCCCGCCCTGCCCTGAGTGGGAGGACTCATTTGATGATTTTACCACGAAAAAGAAAGGTATTGTATTTTTCCATGAATAGTTCAAATATTATTTATTAATATTATTTCAGTTATCACAGCGTCGATGCATTTGTTTTTAATTACATAATTATTTTCGGATCGTCCACTAGTAGGGGACAAGCTGGTTGTGGACATTGGGAATCGTTGTATTTCGCTGCAGTTAACATAGCCATATAATGACATTTGTCACTACGAGATCACATTAGATTTTGATCATTCTTAACTTAAATTGTCCAGATTCCGTGCTCAAAACAAAGCGTTTTCCGTGAAGGCATTTGTAAATGAGTGAGTGAGCGCCATGCCCACATTTAAAAGTTTTCCTTGAAAATGTTCATTTGTTTTACGTAGGAGTCGAACGAAGGAGATATTTTTTCTTCCTTTTTTGGCTTTAATTTTCAATGGCCTACTAGGAATCGAGACATTCAATAATCAAAGCTTGCTAAGTATAATTAGTACGGTCAATTTAATATAAAGGTAATATAATTTTGTTTGTTCTAGGGTACCATAGCCGTAACAAATTTTGACTGGGTAGCCATTGTTTTGGGCCAACCCATGATTTTATTCTTTGTCGGTGCAATTGTGTTGGATTTTACAGCTGATAACATAAGCGATATCAAAGTTATTTGTGTTGAGAAAATGACAAGTTGCTCGAGTAAGTAGACTTTCAAGCTTTAGTATTCCTTTTTCAAATATTTCCGTTCTTTTCTATTCTCATCTATTATTTTCTATTCTTAATTTTATTCATTTCCTTTACTTATTAAATATATTTTTATATATTTTTACTACAACAAAACAAAAACAAAAAAAAACATTTAAAATATAAATAATAGTGGCCCACTGGTATCGGGAACAGGTTCCAAGCTACCGGCGGTCAGGGCTTCAGAGACAGGAACCTCCTAACAATGCGCGCCGTGTCCAGAAAAACTGCTTTCTGAATCAGGCCCTTAATCCAGCTGCCTAACGAGAGACTCCTTAGATGTTGGTCGAGGCTCTTTTTTTCATTCTTTTTTATTACCTATATTAATATTTATACGTTTTATAATTAACCGAAATTGTTATCTTTCAGATGAGCGGTCCCGTTCTGGACTACAAGATCTGCTGCTACTGCTACAGTACCGTCCTCTACGCTTCACAATTTTACGAGTTGAACCGTTCAGTGTGCGTCTTATACTGAGCTGTTTTTCCTTCTTATTCATCAATTGTATCGCGATTATGCAGATTAAAAGTTATTATGTGTAGATAAAAAACAAGCGTGGCATCGAGGTTATTACTAGGTCATGTTATTATTAACACTCAATCTCACCCAGTCTCGTTTCGCACATCATATTAATTAAGACTTCCACTTTTCAACTGTCACTTGAAAAGTACGTTTGACAAAAAACACTCTGTGCAAATTAATTTTTAATAATACTTAAGCCTTTGTCAAACAGACTGCCGTGGCGAATGCGAAGCGTGACGTTTTATTTGTAATGTATGGAATTGTTTGAATCCAGTCACATAGAAAAGCGAAAGCGATCCGATAGCGTGACAGAACTATCGGACTGACGTCTCGCTTCGGTTCGGTATCGCTTCGGACTCGCGCGTCTATTTGACAAAGGCATTACTGTCGTTATTATCTTGTCAATAGATTAACTGCCTTACCAAGAAATGATAAACGTCTGTTGAATGCTTTTTAATCAACGTGAAATGTCGTTTGGACGTTAACAGTTTTTTTATACAAGTGCTCAACAGATTTTTATCTTCCTTGCGGTAAGACGGTATTTGTTTATTTAAAAGCGGGTAATAGAAAATCGTACATGACGTCACAATGGCGCCAGCATAACTTCACCGTTAAGGTGATTGCATAGTAGGTATTGAAAAATGTTCTTTTTTTAACTAAATAATGAATATTTTTTTTGTATCGGTACAACTGTACAGCTGAATTAGACTATGATCTGTTATACGTCTTTACTATAAATAATGTTTTTAAACAAAAGTATGATAAGTACAGACGAAGTCGAGTACTGAAAAAAAAAACAGTCCTTTATGAAATGTTAACATTAGTATAATTGCCACAATTAAAAATTAATTAAGAATATTGATTTCTGCAGTAGGTATTGGTAAATGTACCCGTGCATCTGTTAATCTAGTCACCTTGCACAGAAAGTAAGCACTAAAATAAATTAAAAAGGAACGCTTAATACCTGCTTGACTTTTTTCTTAAAAATATATAGTGATCAAGTACGTGAGAGTACCGGTAGTAATTTCTTTATTAGCCTTCCCTCTATTCCTCTATTAACCGTTAAAGATGTTGTGTAGTTTGTCTATAAGCTCTTAATCAAATATTGTCCATATATAAATGAACGATAAGATGGATACGGCAACGGGTTATTACATACAACATTATTTTTTGTTTATGCGAAACTCGATACACCTGTCTAGTATTTTAGTGTAAAGAATCGATGTGCAAAATTTTAAAACCGTATCATAAAAAATCACAAGGTTATAAGTTTGTATATTACCTGGTTGTTCGTTCAAAAACATGCTCATTTCGCGGTACACTCGCGTAAACCGCGTCTCCTGTGTTATACACTCGTGATAATAGCTTGGCAATAGGTACCTAACCGTACGGTGATTGTATTGTAATTAACTGGTATTAAAATTTAATTAAAATATTTTCGAAAAACATATAACATGGTGTAATAATTATTGGAATCGAATCAGTTACTGATTCTGAACAAACTATATTCAGGTTTCGCATATAAGTACTAAAAATAATGTTGTATAGATATCACGAGTTTTTATGATTTTTTGTGACGTAAAATAAACGGCCACTGCTCAAAGAGGGTCTTACCGCCGCGATTGCGGCGTGCACATGCCATAGGTAGTCAATTTTTTTGTCCTGAAGAAAAAACTTTATATCCTGAATATACGATTTTCCATACGGTAATGGATAATTACTAAACTCTACTCCGACGAAACCACAGGCATAAGCAAGTACCTACATAGTTCCTGCCTATACGAGAGAAAGACGTAACTTGTACATAGTTTAGCCAAGTTCAATCCGAAAGTTATGTAGCGGAATATATTGTATCATCATACATAGCGGGTATTGTTCTTCGTTACTCCATAGTTAAAAGCGCCCCATTGTATCATCGGGCTCCAAATATTTAAGTTTTAACCAAGCTATTGTCAAATGTGACCTTTAGAATTTCAAAAGGTTTAGTAATTTAAATATGAGGCGTTTTGAACTAGGACTTAGGTATAACTCTCAAAAAATAGATGAGTATGTATCGGAAGAGAAGTGATACAAAATCTCTGTAGATGATGCAAACATCCTCGGTTTATATCCCGCAGTGCGTGGAACATAGCGGCAGTAGTAGACTGAGCTCACTGAGCTGGCTTTGTTCTAGCAAAACACGGGCTTACTATCAACAGAGCATTTATCTGTTTAATCAGATTTAAACTGAATTGGTTTAGTTTTTTTGTTTGCTGTTCTTACAGGTAATAAATATATTGTTGTGTGACTGAACTATACATAGACACGCGATAGCAGCAATCGCCCATAATTTGCTGTTATTTATTGAAGACCTTCCTCGATTTATCGAAGATTCTGTCATCAGAACCTGAACTGATTACCATGGAACCATCTGTAGCGCACACAAGTCCGTCGAAGAGAATGAGCCTCATTTGCGGTGGTTCAACGGCTAGTAGTAAAGTTTTGAGATATTTGGGGCTCTACTTAAGCTAAGACGGCTTAATAAATAAATAAATAATAAAATAAATAAATATTCCACAAGTATCACACAACGCCATCTAGTCCCAAGCTAAGCAGAGCTTGTGTTATGGGTACTAGACAACTGATAAACATACTTATATATTTCTAAATACATACATATTATAGATAAATTACACCCAGACACAGAACAAATGATCGTGGTCATCACACAAACGTTTGTCCTGGGTGGAAATCGAACCCACGACCTCCGGCATAGTAGTCAGGGTCACTAACCACTAGACCAACAGGCCTGTCAAATGACTCCAAATGTGGCTACGCGTCTAGATTCTCTGGCTAGGTCAACTAGCCAGCTTTGATCATAGACATGTGTAATTTTTGTAATATGGTTTGTCTTAAGATTGTAGGCGTATTCGCCGCAGATGGTAAGGTAAATGATGAAACGGTCATCGGTGTACGGTTTGCTTTATCGAGCGCGTCCGACCGCAATATTACGCTCCGTGGGAATCCAGCCTTATACAAACATTAATAAAGTAGGCAATACAAATTAATAGCGTTACATTTTATTAAAACAATTAGAAAACATGCTCGACAGTTTAAAGCTCCGTATGTAACAAAAGTTGTATCAAGCGCAGGTGGTCCAAGCTCGAATGATACCGCAATAACACTAAAATAAAAGGAAGCTATTGCATTCTCCTGAACTGACACTGATTCGCTTACACGCCCTTTATGGCTTTCACAATAAGAACGATTTTTGCGCTACAAGAAGAAAATAATTGTACACTTCGAGGTCTTTTTATAGTATTCGTAATTTTGTCGATCTCGTTCTCAGTTTTCAATGTAATGTCCTAAGAACTGTTCGTACGATATTGAACAATTGTACATATTGCTTTCTGCGTTAACTGTTATTTTAATAAATTATGTTATTTTATTTTAATAGTGTACCGACACAGATGGGACTTACTACTCCACAAGTTATAGGCTGCACAAAATTTTAAAAGAGGATTAGTTTAATTGTTTCAAAATAGTTCGGTAAATTATAATATTACAATACAACAAATAAAACATTTATCTTATGAAAATAACACTAAAAAGATAATAAAGATATCATTCATCCTAAAAAAAAATAGCAAAAAATATTAAATGCGAAACGTTATTTTAAAATGAAATTTTAAGGTCATTGAATCATCCTTCATAGTTGAACTGCATAGTATTTAACTGTTGGTCTGCCAACGACTTATCTAATGGTTTATGTCCATCAAGACATCAGACATACAATAATAATGTTACGAGCTGGGTAGGGGTTAAATCAATTAACACCAATTAAAACCAAACATTTTTTATTGACACACAAATCACTAATTTCAACAATCTTTAAACGCGATTTAACACTATTGAAAATTAAAACACTATTCACCACTAAAACACACTTGAAAGTCGCTTAGAGATTTTCACTTTGAATTCACTTTCGAGTCGCCCAGATCGTAGTCAAAACCAGACTGACAGCCGGCTTTTTTTTTGAATGGCTTCTCGAAGGCCAACCAACAGAAGAGGTTGTGGGCTGCTTAACCGGACTTTTCTGTGGATGCCTTAAATAACTCTAAGGCCTCCAGCCAGGGGCTTAAAACTAATAAAACTACAAACTAAGTGACCACACGCTAAGGGCACCCCCTGTGGGGTTCGGACCTCGGCTTAGGGCGTCACTGAGAGAGGACAGCAAGGGACAGGCTGGACAATGATATCACAATGATATCAATATTTAGGGGCTAATTTAAAGCTACGGCTCAGCATCGCGGGCTGGCTCTTGCAGGGGCTCTAGCCCGATCTCGGGCTGCCTTTATATGGGCGCGGAAGGAAAGTTGACTGTCGAGGGTCACACCTAAGTACTTGGCTTGCTTCTCCCAAGGGATAGGCTTGCCGTACATAGTTATCGGACTAAGGGGGCGGAGGGGAAGGGTTCTTTTGAGCGGTGAAGTAAAGAGAACCGCCTGACTTTTGTATGGATTAAACTCCATTCTCCATTTCCGAAACCAGGCGCCTAAGACGTTGGCTGAGGATTGGAGGGTTTGGGCTATAGCGGTTGGACTGCAACCAGTATAATACATGGCCGTGTCGTCCGAGAAGAGAGCTAACTGAGCCTTTTTGCTCTTGGGAATATCGCTAGTGAAAAGCGTGAACAAGAGGGGCGAGAGGACTGAGCCTTGAGGGACTCCGGCTCGGATTGGATGAGAGGAGCAGAGGGCACCCCGATGCGCTAGCGGAAGGTGCGATCCGACAAAAAGTCTCGTAAGATGAGCACGAGACGGTCAGGCACACCCATTTAGTAGAGCTTATATAATAAGCCATTGTGCCAGACTTTGTCGAAGGCCTTCGCTATAATATCGAAAAATAGACCACCAGTCATTGCACCGCGTTGGAACCCAGCGCTCCCAGCAGCCAGTAATGTGCTCGACTAGGTATACGGTGGACTTGTTGGATGCACGAGTGACCGGCCCTGAAGCCGTATTGCTCGTCAGGAATGAGGCTCTTAGCTTCAGCGTAATCATTGAGTCGCTTATAAATAAGTCTCTCGTAGATTTTGCCGAGAACGTTCAGGAGACTGATAGGACGGTAACTCGTGGGCTCAGACTTGGGCTTGCCTAGCTTGGGGATACCTATAACAGTGGCCTCTTTCCATGCCTGGGGAAAGATGTTATTGCTCAGAGCGCCATTGAAGATGGCGGTCATTAACATAATGAGCTGGGCGGGGAGGTTTTTGAATACCCAATTGTTGATACCGTCCGACCCGGGAGCTTTTCGGGGTCGGAGCCCTTTTATGATGTCGTGCACTTCGTCTGGAGTGACTGAAGGCAGAGGAACATCAGGGTCTTCTACGGGAGGGAGGGAGGTCCTACGTTTGACTTCTGAGTCGACCTTGAGGAGGTGACTTTTGTCTTCCGGTTGGGTGCTGGGAGTGCACTGGGATTCCAAACTGTCGGCCAGGCATTCGGCTTTTTCAGAGTCGTCAAAGGCGACGCTCTTATCGGGACGGTTAAGGGGAGGCATAGTGGCCTCTTCAGTGGCACGCAACTTTCTTTGCAGCTGCCAGAAGGCTAGATAGGTGGGCTCGAGTTCGCTAAGCATATCATTCCAGCGGTTCGAACAAATCTCAGCGATGCGTTTCTTTACAGCACGCTGTAAATTGCGCATATGAGCCTTGTTCGAATCGCATGGAAAGTTGCTGTAGGCAAGGATGGCCGCGTTCTTCTCGGTTATCAGTTCACGTACGTCAGCGGGTAGTTTCCAGCGATGATCGTTCATCTCTGGGACTTCCCGTGAACAATCCGTCAGTACGGATTGCACGTGCTCTGTAAACGAGTTGATGGCGGCCGTCGTGTCCGCGACAGAGACGATATGGTCGGGAATGGAATCCAAGTGAGGTGACAAGGTTGATTTCAGCTTTTCGCTTACTTTCTTCCAGTCAGTTATCACTTTGGTTGGAGGCGGCTGGCTAGGTTCAGAGGGACCCGAGCGAGGAGTTAAGTGCTAGAGCAATGGGCGGTGGTCGGAGTTGAGCTCATGTAACGTCTCAATGGAGTGCAACTTGAGGTTGACATTCTTGAGTAGCGCTATATCGAGCACGTCAGGACGGTACTGACGGCCGGCCCCATCGGCGCCCTATTTATATCCCGG
This sequence comes from Agrotis puta, assembly GCA_943136025.2. Taxonomy (NCBI): domain Eukaryota; kingdom Metazoa; phylum Arthropoda; class Insecta; order Lepidoptera; family Noctuidae; genus Agrotis; species Agrotis puta. Next base: position 2,594,647 of record OW964176.2, on the reverse strand, counting down.
CCGGACCCACTGAATGACATCCATGGACTTCTACTCAGTCCCATAATTTCTAGAAGCTTCCGGTCAAACAATCTTCAGTAGAATTTTCGAGAACCTCTCTCGACAATTCGATCGACGTAACAATAAAATGTAAGTGCATACAGCTATTTTTAATTGCATTTTAACCGACTTCCAAAAAGCAGGAGGCACTTCAGGCTTAGGCTTTGTAAGTGTATAGATTGGCAATAGGTAATATAGTTTAGGCGTCAAAAATTGATGAGCATTGTTTTTTTAAAAAAAAAAACCTTGTATTGACTTTCAATGCATAAGTTAATTTTACATTTTTCAGTAATTTCCCTGGAAGTCGGTTATATTTTTTTTAACAAAAAGTCCCAATACAGTTGTTTAAGCAAAATAGCTCTTAATCTGCAAGATAGCAATAATATTTAAGACAAAAAACGAGACTCCGCTAAGTATCACACCAACGCTCAGCAGTTTGACTTTACAAACTGTGAAACACAGAGGACGATTTTGTAGAAGAAGCAACAAATTTTGCATTCGAGTGCGGTCACGTTCATCTGCAAGAAAGGTGAAAATATTAGTCTAGATAGGGTTAACACGTTCCCTGCGCCATCACTTTCAAAGAACTTTCAGCTGGTGCTTAGGAGACCTAAAAGATCTCGAAACTAACCTACCTTTTGGTGCGTTTGAGACCTAATCAGTCTCCTAAAGATACAGTTTTGAAAATAATTTATATCTTCCAAAAAAACAATCAAATATATTTTGAAGTTTTTGTGAGTGAAAGATAGCCTATTGCTTTATATTTTGCCAGGTTCGCACGCAGTTATGACATTTGAATAAACTACAAATACCAAAAAAAAATATGATATCGATTGTATCTCGTACCGCAACCGAAGATAGTTCAATATGTGTAGTAAGTAGTGATGGGAATAAAATAATATCTCAGTTGTCGATTGAAAAAGTTTTATTAATTATGCAAAGTGTTTTTCATTAAAATATGGTAAGCACATTGATTGCTTGCATTGCGCGCAAATGGTAACAATTCGTTTAGTTTTTTTAGAAGCGTCAGTGCTGTTTACTGTGCGTCGTAATTTTTGCCGCAATCGCGGCGGTAAGACCCCTCTTTGAGGAGTGGCTGGATAGGCGTCACGGCGTCCTGACCTACCGCATGACGCAGGTCCTCACCGGACACGGAAGTTTCGGGAGGTTCCAGTGTCTGATAGGGAGGGAAGAAACGCCTGGGTGTCACCACTGCGAGGATCACGGAGACACGGTGGAGCATACGGTGCAGGACTGCCCCGCTTGGGCAGAGCACCGCCGTGTCCTCACGACGGCGATAGGCGGAGACCTCTCGCGCCCGGCATTGGTCGAGGCCATGCTGCGGGGCGAGACGGAGTGGGAAGCGGTCGCCTCCTGCGAAGCAGTCATGCTTGCGAAGGAGGAGGCGGGCCGCGTGAGGGAGAAGACAGCGTCCTCCATCCACCCCAGCCGCAGTGGTAGACGCCCACGGCGTCGGACGTCGCAAGACGATCTCCGGCCACCGTAGGCGCGGGCATGCGGGCAGCGAGTAATGGGCGACTCGCTGTCCGATCATGGACCATGCTAGGGTCGACGGCGCGTTGTGTTCCACGCGCGCCTCAAAGATTGTCAGCATAGTGAAGGGGCCTGTAGAGGGCCAAAGCCTGCCTGGGTCGCGGGACTTTTCCATTACCGTGACCCCGGTACGTAAAGGGCTAGTGAAAGACACCGTGGATTTTAGTCAGTACAAGCCTGACAGACGATGCAGCAGTATAATCCGGCGTTGATTTTTTGTTAGAAATCTCACCAAAATAAATAGATTTTTTTACACTTTTTTCTTTTAAAAGCACTCATTGTATAACAAAAATGATAATCAACACGTCGGTATATACGCGAGTGTTATTTCGCAAACGTGCGCGTGACCTCCCACGTCGATGCTGGGACAACACTAAAACGAGTCACGCAGCGCCCGCGCCGCCAAACTTCCCTCTCTTGCGTCTACGAGGCGTACGATTCCACGAGTACCGACATATCTCCTAACGCAAGGAATGAAAATAATTACAGTACTGTGCGTTAGGGACCTAATCCATCTCTAATTTCTTTTTTAACGTCCTTGAATTCGGCTTTAAGTAGGAAGCAAATATGTATATTTGTCCTACCCATACCTAAAGAACTTTACACGTTAGATCCTCCCGCAAGGAGTGAAACAACACGATTATGTTCAACGCACAATACAAAAGTCCTGCAAGAGATCTGATAGATCTCGTAATGCAACGAACGTGTTAAAGTTATCCAGAAACCGGTCTAATGTTCCGATGATTATAAAGATTTACTTACATGTGTTATTAAAGCCTTTTAGTGAAAATAAAAATCAATTTAGTTCACCAGAAGCTTTATCTTTTTTTTTTTTTTTTGCGTGGTAAAATCATCAAATGAGTCCTCCCACCCAGGGCAGGGCGGGAGGGACTGTCAGACTTGTACTGACTAAAATCCACGGTGTCCTTCACGAGCCCTTTACGTACCGGGGTTACGGTGATGGGTAAGACCCGCGACCCCGGCAGGCTCTGGCCCTCTACAGGCCCCGTCAGTTTGCTGACACTCCTTGAGGCGCGCGTGGAACACAACGCGCCGTCGACCCGGGCATGGTCCATGGTCGGGCAGCGAGTCGCCCATTACTCGCTGCCCGCATGCCCGCGCCTACGGTGGCCGGAGATCGTCTGGCGACGTCCGTCGCCGTGGGCGTCTACCACTGCGGGTGGGTCGGAGGGAGGACACTGTTCTCTCCCTCACGCGGCACGCCTCCTCCTTCGCGAGCATGACTGCTTCGCAGAAGGAGGCGACCGCTTCCCACTCCGTCTCGCGAGGTCTCCGCCTATCGCCGTCGTGAGGACACGGCGGTGCTCTGCCCAAGCGGGGCAGTCCTGCACCGTATGCTCCACCGTGTCCTCAGGACGGTCCTCGCAGTGGTGACACCCAGGCGTTTCCTCCCTCCTTATCAGACACAGGAACCTCCCGAAACTTCCGTGTCCGGTGAGGACCTGCGTCATGCGGAAGGTAAGGACGCCGTGACGCCTATCCAGCCACTCCTCAAAGAGGGGTCTTACCGCCGCGATTGCGGCGTGCCCGGTCCAGAAGCTTTATCTAAGGACGTTATTTTTGTTTTTTTTTTATCGTGGTAAAATCATCAAATGACCCAGAGCAGGGCGGGAGGGACTGTCAGACTTGACTGGCTAAAATCCACGGTGTCATTCAATAGCCCTTTACGTACCGGGGTCACGGTAATTTGTGAGTCCCGCAACCCCGGCAGGCTTTAGCCCGCGCTGGAGGGCAATCGCCTCAAGATCCCAGTAGGGCAGACCTAAGGACGTTAAAAAAGAATTCAAAATTTGACTTTGCTGAGCATGACTGCGATTTCCTAGTTGGCAAGTTGTGTGCATTGTCACGGGATTGTCTTATACGTAACCGTGACTCTGAAACGTAAAGGGTTATTAAAGGAATACCGTGGATTTTAATCAGTACGAGTCTGACAGTCCATCCCAGATTTATTCGATGACTTGACCTCGATAAAAAAAATGTTGTCAAAAAAAAGTGCTTGTCTGGTAAGGTTCTGCTCGCGATATTGCTTTATTATTTATTTCCACAAAAATCTTTTACAATTCGGGACGAAAGTATATTTTTCATTAAGTATTAAATACCTTCGCCTCCTTCTGCGAAGTGATGTTCGCGAAGGAGGAGGCGGGCCGCGTGAGGGAGAGGACAGCGTCCTCCCTCCACCCCAGCCGCAGTGGTAGACGCCCACGGCGTCGGACGTCAGCAGCGGGCAGCGAGTAATGGGCAACTCGCTGTCCGACCATGGACCATGCCCGGGTCGACGGCGCGTAGTGAACCACGCGCGCCTCAAAGAGTGTCAGCAAAAATGACGGGGCCCCCCTCTAGAGGGCCAAAGCCTGCCGGGGTCGCGGGACTTATGAATTACCGTGACCTCGGAACGTAAAGAGCTACTGAAGGACACCGTGGATTTCAGTCCGGGGTTGGAGGATCATTTGATGATTTAAACACGCTAAAAGAAATACAAGAGAAATAGATTTGGATAATTTTAAAGTCTTTTTTGATCATAAGGAAAGGCTAGACAGAAATGAAAAACAGCCAGAACACGTGAAAACTATGAAAATTAAAAAAATACTTACTAGTGCAAAGTATTGATTTCTCAACACATTTAACTTGGATATCACTCAAGTTGTCAGCTGTCAAATCCAAAGCTACCGCAGATATATGAAAAAATAACATAGGATGTCCAATAGTAAATAGCCAGTTCGCAATTCCGAAATTATTTGCACCCTAAAAAGAAAGAAACGAAAATTGAAATAAAATAACTAGTAGCATAATATGAAGGGAACCTGAGAGAGGCTCAACCGGTTAGTTGCATCGGTTTACAATGGCATACGTTGTCTGTAACTTTTTCATGTATAAATCATGTTATGATTCAATTTTGTAAGGATGTGATTATAATTGTTAAGTTCCCGCCAAAGCCTGCCGGGGTCGCGGGACTTACGAATTACCGTGACCCCGGTACGTAAAGGGCTAGTAAAGGACACCGTGGATTTTAGTCAGTACGAGTCTGACAGTCCCTTCCGCCCTGCCCTGGGTAGGAGGACTCATTTGACGATTTTACCACGATAAACAAAAAAGTTCCCGCCACAAAAAGCGATTTTGTAAACACATTTAAGGGTTCATAATTCTTGGATTACTTGAATGAATAAAAAAAAATATGAATTCGAAACTCAAATCACAGTATTGACAGACAGCTTGAGTGAAAACTTTTTTAAGTAACATTAACGTTCAAACGTATACCGGTACCAATAAATGTTAGGCGACAGCCCTTTGTATCGCTTAAGTATATTGTAAATCGACCGAATGCAATCGCTCGTCAGTTTCGTATTTCACGTATGTTAATTTGGATTCTTTCAGAGACGCTTAGTACAGCTACTAGAAAGTTGTAAATTGACAACATATTCTTTCCAAAACAGTCGTAAAATAAAATCTTTGAAAATAAAATAGTGTACCTCCTTAACACGTGAGTATTTTTATTTTTCTAGTATACACCGTACTTTAGTTTGATATTGTCGGCGTAATTTGTTACGCCGACGACACGCTTGTCCTGGCGGAGGGAGAGTCGCACCAGACGGTCGCCGGTCGGCGCTCGCCTCCTTCTACGAAGCAATCAAGCTCGTGAAGGAGGAGGCAGAGGTAGCCCTCTACCCTAGCCGCAGTGGTAGATGCCCACGGCGACCGACGTCGCCAGACGATCTCCGGCCACCGTAGGCGCGGGCATGCGGGCAGCGAGTAATGGGCAACTCGCTGTCCGACCATGGACCATGCCCGGGTCGACGGCGCGTTTTGTTCCACGCGCGCCTCAGAGAGTGTCAGCAAAATGACAGGGCCCCGCTCTAGAGGGCCAAAGCCTGTCGGGGTCGCGAGATGTCTTTCAACTGCAAATGTGACCTTCATTTTTATTATTCAATCCAGACTACGTATGCCTTCGCTTTGTGCATTCCAACACAAACTTCACCGGTTTATTGCGTTTGATTCTTATGCGATAAATGAAAACATACTTACATGCTCTTTAATGTCTGTCAACAATTGAATCACTTCGTTCGTTGTTTTAATAAGAGTACATGTTAAGCTGCTCACAATCTGCAAAATAGTATAAATTCATCATCATCAAATTTGTTATCCAGTTGCACCACTTCTCTTTTCCTTTCTCTTTAGTAAAGATGCGTCAAGTAATGCATGTCATATTCTAGTAGTAAAATGAACATGGGGATCATGCGTTCCATGGCACGGAGAACCCGTATGGGCAGAAACCCTGTCGGTCCCCAACGTCGCTTTGCTTTGAAGTCTAAGCGAGTGAAAAGGTCAGGGTTGTCAGGGGATTTGCCTGTTGGGCGGATCGCCGCCATAGGATCCGGAGGCGAAAGTCAGTGGCGCGGCGAGTCCCAAAAGTGGAGCGAAATGCCTATCGTTGTAGACAGGCGACGGTTTTAGTGATCACGTTTTGCACAACCCAGCGCGGGTCACTTTATTTTTGCGGTGATAATGCCCGTCACGGAAATATGGATCATTAGGAGCATTCGAATGACGCAGAAACTTTCTAGGCATAGTTGCTGAGTCGCACAGATCTTTAGCATGCGCCCGTTTGCCACCATTGCGATGGCTGCCTTTTAATTGATATCCACACGATAAAAAACTGAATATACCAGTAATTTCAAAGGACGACACACATCTTCAAATGTAGCGGCAACCGTCTCATACATATGAATATAATTGTTGACTTCTGATCTATGTCGAAGCGTATCGTTGAAATCTATTGCATTGAAGGCTATTGCGAGGACTTTACTTCGAAAATATATCAATCCAAAGCAAAAAGCCATTGTTAGCCGCCCCAAATCATTAGCGAGATACAAGAAATATAACATATACAGTTCAGGATTAAGTAGTAGTACTGGGAAATTATAGATCATCGGCACGAAACCGCAGAGCCTAAACAAAATTTGTAATAAAATGCCCAATTTTCCAAAGATCTCCATTTTGTGATACTGTTTCAATGCACCAGGAAAACTGTCAATGACATGTCGATATTTATAGAACGAATAAATGTATTCATCTTTAGTTAGCCAGGAGACTAAGGTATAAACTAAATATTCAGCCATTATCAAATATTTATGAAGCGTAAGTAGTGACTTTAGATTGAAGAGTACAAGTATAATGAAATTAGTAGCCAGTATGATTGGATACATTTTCACAAATAGACGCGACGACTGAACGTTTTGAGTAAAACCGACAAAATATCGGTAATACATAACAGGTTTAATATTGCACACTGCATTATTCACAATCATCTTTGTCTTTTTTGTGTCAAAACGTTTTTTTTATTATTTTTAACGTCTGTTACAAACTAAAACTGTCGTCTAAATGTTGAAAACCTTTTGTTTGATTAAATTCTCTTTCTTTTTTTAGTCAGCATCGACATTGGTCATGTGATAGTTTTGAAATAGAACTTAATATACGGTTACGAACACAAAAAAAAAATCATTATGTCGCAACCAACTAGCTTAATGGCACGTTCGATGCAAGCCTGGCTGCTTTACTAGGAGCCGTTCAACTAATGGCCTAAATAATAGTCAGACATTTGACTCAACAGCTAGGTAAATAACTTGGATCGATGACATTTACTTACTCGTTTAATCTATTTATTTCAATTTAGTTCCACTTTCTGCTTTCTTTATCTTATAATGAAATATTTATTCAGGAGTCTCTTTAAAGAGACCCCCCCTCCAAGCGGGGTTTTTATTCTTTCTGCAGAGTTTAAAAGAAATCTAACCTGACTTAACCTCGGAATGTTCTTAGTAGGGTATAGAACCGGGAAAACCCGGTTCTTTCATTGACTGAAGGAAGAACCGGGACGTCCGAAAGAGGACTGGGATTTTCGGGACTTTCGGCACTCAGAAAAACATTTTAAATAAAACTTTTGAACTTGTAATTTTTTTATGGAACAAAAATAAAAAGAATTGGTTGTAAGTTATTTATAAAAAATAATTAAAATTTGCTAATGTACTGGTTATATCTTGAAACTATTCGAAAGCCTTTGACAGGCGGGCACGCCGCAATCGCTGCGTTAAGACCCCTCTTTGAGGAGTGGCTGGATAGGCGTCACGGCGTCCTTACCTTCCGCATGACGCAGGTCCTCACCGGACACGGAAGTTTCGGGAGGTTCCTGTGTCGGATAAGGAAGGAGGAAACGCCTGGTTGTCACCACTGCGAGGATCGTCCGGAGGACACTGTGGAGCATACGGTGCAGGACTGCCCCGCTTGGGCAGAGCACCGCCGTGTCCTCACAACGGCGATAGGCGGAGACTTCTCGCGCCCGGCATTGGTCGAGGCCATGCTGCGGGGCGAGACGGAGTGGGACGGTCGCCTCCTTCTGCGAAGCAGTAATGCTCGCGAAGGAGGAGGCCTGCCGCGTGAGGGAGAGAAGTGTCCCCCCTCCGACCCAGCCGCAGTGGTAGACGATCTCCGGCCACCGTAGGCGCGGGCATGCGACCCGGGCATGGTCCATGCGGGCATGGACCATGCCCGGGTCGACGGCGCGTTGTGTTCCACGCGCGCCTCAAGGAGTGTCAGCACATTGACGGGGCCTGTAGAGGGCCAAAGCCTGCCGGGGTCGCGGGACTTACCCATCACCGTAACCCCGGTACGTAAAGGGCTAGTGAAGGACACCGTGGAGTTTAGTCAGTACAAGTCTGACAGTCCCTCCCGCCCTGCCCTGGGTGAGAGGACTCATAAGATGATTTTACCACGAAAAAAAAAAGGTAAAGTGGCAGTGGGATGGCCACGTCTCTCGCAGGACAGATAACCGATGGAATAGACGTGTCTTTGAGTGGAGACCGTGACTAGGCAAACGTATGACACCCGTCGGCCAGGTGGAGCGAAACGCAGCAGGCTGACATTGGACGCGGAAACCACAGCATCATTCTCAGTAATAGTGACATGTGTAGCTAAGGTTCTAAGAAGATGAGGTTAATACTCACTTTCTATAAGATATCAGACATGATATTTTTTTCCCTGCTTTTTAAGTCATGTATAAATCTAGGATTTAAAAGCAGAAAGGAAAGGGAAACAATAAAAAGAGCTTTTATTTATTTTGTAATGTATTTATATATTGCAATGAAAACGTAGTCACAAACTGTGCAATTTGATAGTAATCATAGCATTAGTATCGATATCAGTGTTATGAATGATGGAGCAAAATATTTAACGACTTGAACAACCGCGAAGCTCAAGTACAAAATTTTCATACAAAAGTGCAATCTTTGCAATAGTGCAATCAAGATTAAAGTAGGCTTACTACTAAATGAAATCTTGCTTGAGCCATTACATCTAGATATAAAAGCTTTTAATCTGCAAAATGGCGATGATATTGAGGATATAGAAAGAGAAGGAGCTGAGTATAAAATACATGCTGAGCGGCTTGATTCCCCAAACTGTGTAGCACAGAGGATGATTCTTAACCAACAGCAGCAACTGTTGTATTTCACAGCGACTGCGTTCATCTGCGGACAAATCAATATATAAAAATCAATGCCACTTTTCGTTGTAATTTTATAACTCAGAACAGGCTCCCGTATCCATATCCAATATTTAGGCTTTGTTCGGACTATTTAGTAGGTGGTTTATGTGAAGTTTGCACAAAATCGGTCGAGCGGATCTTCATATATCACATTTTTTGTAACAAATGATGTAGTAGTATAAGTAGTGTAGTAGTATTGATTCTGTGGCGCTACGAAGTTCGGGGGTCAGCTAGTATGTTATATGACGTTGTCACTGGTTGATTTTATTTTATTTTTTTTGTTTTGTTTAATTTCGAAGACATTAAAAACATTACTCGGTAAACTCGTAAAATAGACTAGTTTCAGCTTCAGTTGGAGGATGAGTAGGCCTCTGACAACGCACACTTTTTTGTTGCATAATGTTTTGGTTGCTATTGTTGCAAGTGACGAAATTCTCTAGTTGGACTCAAGAATTTCTCTAGTTGCCTGGTCGAAAGATGTGACCACATAACTGTTTCTTTCTTGGACCAATAAATAAACATTTTGATTGAATCTTTGACTTTTCCCACCCCAGAAGATCACATCCGTGTAAAACAGTAGCCTTGACACAAACGAAGCTTAAAAATAACATCATCATCTGCCAGAAGTCGTTAATTGGTGAACAAAAGCCCTTTGACCACCACGCTGAACAGTAATCCACCACTTGTATTCAACAATTGCGACTTTGACTCTCACAATGTCGTCTGTTGACCTAGTGGGGCCAACGCTGCGTCTTCCGGTTCTTGGTCGCAATCGAGAACTTTTCTTTCCCAACTTTAACAGTTCTACAAGCGATGTAGTCTGCTCATTGTCATTTCAACTTGCATATTTTAAGAGCTATGTCTGTAATTAAGAAAATTACAACAAGAGATAAAAATAATACTCACTTGTGCAATCTGTTCCCTTCTCAACGCACATCATTTGGATGTCTTTAATGTTTTCAGCTGTCAAATCCAAAGATATTGCAGTCATGGCAAGGTATAAAAGTGGCTGTCCAACAATGGTGTACAGTTCAAAAAAGCTTAGTGCCACTTTGCCCTAAAATATACAAAAGTCGTGGCGTCATCGGTCTGAATCAGCCAACCTCCTTACCGGATTGCTGCCCTGGGATCTGGAGGCGACTGCCCTGCCCTGCCTGCCTGCGTCTATGAGTGGCGCGTGGAGGCGCAGCGTCGGGGTGAATCCCCGATGCCTCGACAAGTCGAGGCGCAGCAGGAAGAGTTCCGGCGTGATCTCAGGGCAGTATGGAGGGAGCGACTGTCGCAACCAAGGTCCGGGCACGCTGCAATCGCGGCGGTAAGACCCATCTTTGAGGAGTGGCTGGATAGGCGTCACGGCGTCCTGACCTACCGCATGATGCAAGTCCTCACCGGACACGGAAGTTTCCTGAGTCTGAGAGTCCGGGAGGTTCCTGTGTCTGATAGGGAGGGAAGAAACGCCTGGGTGTCACCACTGCGAGGATCGTCCGGAGGACACGGTGGGGCATACGATGCAGGACTGCCCCGCTTGGGCAGAGCACCGCCGTGTCCTCACGACTGCGATAGGCGGAGACCTCTCGCGCCCGGTATTGGTCGAGGCCTTGTTGCGGGGCGAGACGGAGTGGGAGGCGGTCGCCTCCTTCTGCGGAGCAGTTATGCTAGCGAAGAAAGTGGCGCGCCACGAGAGGGAGAGGACAGCGTCCTCCCTCCACCCAAGTCGCAGTGGTAGGCGTCCATGGCGACGGATGTCGACAGACGATCTCGGGCGTGCGGGCATGCTAGCGGCGAGTAATGGGCGGCTCGCTGTCCGACCATGGACCATCCCCGGGTCGATGGCTCGTTTTGTTCCACGCGCGCCTCAAGGAGTGTCAGCATAATGACGGGGCCCCCCTGCAGAGGGCTAAAGCCTGCTGGGGTCGCGGGACTTACGAATTACCGTGACCCCGGAATGTAAAGCGCTATTGTAGGACACCGTGGATTTTATTCAATAAGAGTCTGACACTCCCTCACGCTCTGCCCTGTCTGGGAGGACTCATTTGATGATTTTACCTCGCCATAAAAAAAATATTGTGGGGGCATTAGGTTGTAATGATGGATGTGACGACAACATAGCACGTTTCCTTACAATGTTGATCTTAAAAAAAGTGAAAATAATTTAAGCTACTTCAGAAACAACCACAAGAAAGTGTAAAATAACTTTTCATTTGGATGACTGTGGTTTAAAGAGAATAGTGACTGAATTAAAATCCTCCTCATTTTTGAAGACGGTAAAACATAATTTTCACTTAAAAATAACCCTGTTTCTTATGAGTTGCAATTCATTTATTGTGGTCATTTCTACCGAGCTGCCATTGCTAGTGCTGCCGTACCGGAGATTTGAGCGTAGCTACATAAAAATGTTTTTTTTTTATCCGACTTCAAAAAAAGGAGGAGGTTATCAATTCGACTGTATTTTTTTTTTGTTTGCCACCTCATAATGAACCGCCTGGGTGAACCGATTTTCATGATTCTTTTTTTGTTTGAAGCTGATGCTTCCCGTGTGGTCCCATTGTCACCAAGTCAGGATCTGATGATTGGATCTTGGAGAAATCGAGGACAACCCTCAAATTTTATGGGTCCACACATCGTTTTTCGCAAATCTTATGAAGTAATTTAAGTACTTTCGTATGGTAATCATCTCATGTAGCTGAGCTGGTGATGGAAGGTACAACTCCTTAACAGTTAGGAGTAGGCATCGACTCATTCATTGTTCGCATATCTCCGAAACTGCACGTCCGAGTTAAATAATTCTTTTTTTTGTGCTAGGTATCGTTCAACTTAGGGAATACTGCAAGTTTTATCAAAATCGCTTCAGTAGTTTTTGAGATAGGGAATTTTATTAGCTTATTGTGTACATGAGGTATGTTATTACCAGTGCTACGGATTACAAAATTCTAGTGCAGATGAAAATTATGTATTTGGCAAGAATTTGGGTTGAATATTTAAACTAAAAAAAAATGTACCCGCCTTCAAAAAGAACCACAAAAAAGGGTATAATAACCTAAATAGTCGGTGCCATAAAAAAAACAATATAATAAGAAAAACAAAGCCATCGACTTCCGAAATAAAAGTTATTTCGTAGGTTATTTTACCCTATTTTGTGGTTCTTTTTGAAGGCGGATACATTTTTTTAAGGTTTTTTTTTTAAAATCGTCACATAATTCCTCCTACCCAGGGCGGGCCGGGAGGCACTGTCGCATTTGTACTGACAAAAATCCACGGTGATCCTTCACTAGCCTAGCTCTTATTGCAAAAACTTAACTTAGGAACTGTTTCTTATAAGCACTTACAAACTGCTTTATTTTGTCCAATTTCAAAAATACCTCAAACGTTGTTTTACCTAATACCGACAATACACTTGCGGCAGTCTGAAAAATATAAAGAAGGTTATAAAGATTTGTTAACTTTTAAATTATTAAAATTAGGAATAGTTCTTTTACCTGTAGGGTCATTGGGTGCCTGATATCTCCGAGTCTGTCTTCAAGTGCTAAGTACATCTGTATGAACTTGTTCACATCAAATTCATTTCGAAGACGATGGTTGAGGAAATCTGCTTCCAAAGCTATTTTTAATATTTTTATGCGACAATATAAGTAGGATATTATTGGGCATTCTATCCCACCTTCCGTTCCGTCGGCTCACTCCGTTCGCCTCGTCACTCTCGGTGGGATAGAATGCCCAATAATATAAATGAAATCCGTGCAGTAAAATACTGGTTCGGCGCCTATTCCACCCGATGGAACGTTCGCCTCGTCACTCTCGGTGGGATAGAATGCCCAATAATATAAATGAAATCCGTGCAGTAAAATACTGGTTCGGCGCCTATTCCACCCGATGGAACGTTCGCCTCGTCACTCTCGGTGAAGTAAAATCTAATACTGGTTCGGCGCCTATTCCACCCGATGAAACGGAAAGTGGAGTATGAATTCCTACATAGTGCAGTAAAATACTGGTTATTAATGTTAATGTAATATATTGATTACTGACCTCAAATTCGTTGAATTATACTCACCAGCTTAAAACAACTATAACAATTACTATACCTTGATTCAAACATATAACATAGGTACACATACTTTCCGTTAACATAATCAGGTCTATATCTGAATGAACCAGTAACCTAAAAATCAGGACAGATTGTCTCATGTCTCTCCACATACTTATTAGGATGGTGCATTGCCACTAAGGATAACACACATATCCGTTTTCGTGACCAGATTGGCTCGAGGACATCTGAACTTTAGGATACCGCATACATTAAACTAAAATTCAGGACAGATTGTCTCATGTCTCTCCACATACTTATTAGGATGGTGCATTGCCGCTAAGGATAACACACATACCCGTTTTCGTGACCAGATTGGCTCGAGGACATCTGAACTTTAGGATACTGCATTTATTAAACTAAAATTTGGGACAGATTGTCTCATGTCTCTCCACAAAATCATTCTATTTTCTGTGACCAGATTGGCTCGAGGACATCCAAATTTTAATTTAATTATGTGATTCAAACAAACAACACTACCTTACACGTTAACGACCACAAGTGACTATTGAATGATCTGTGGATATAGTACCTAAATCATGCGCACTAAGGTTCTTTCACACACACGGTTTCCGTCGTAACGACTTCATGACGGTTTGTTACTGTAAGCATTAAGTATGCAGTATAATTAAAAAAGCTTCTTAACTTTATTTTTCATGTGTTTTATTTGATAAAAAAAACTACGCACGTCTTTTGAATGCAATCTGCCAATAATTTTGAAAGGACAAAATACAATATTAACAAAGTATTCTTTCGTAATCCATCGAATGTATTTAGTGTAAATGAGCCTTTATAATAATGTCTTAACTGCAGAATTGCATAATATATTATCGCAAGAAGTGTACGTGTCTCCTATGGATAATTTCCATGAACAACAATCACAGTAAGATGATCGCTGTGTATGTTGCAGTGTATAAATTCGGAGTTTTATTGAATTTTCCATGTTTTCTTATATTTTTTTCAAAAGTACGATATTTTTTAAACATTTTTAATAATTGCAAATAATGATTCGTATCTACCCTAATACTTTAACATAACTTTCTTTAAAATTATATTATATTTAATAATAAGCTGTTTCTCATGATTTTGATAATTTTTTATTGTTTACATAAGATGATTCTTAAAATCAACATGCTTAATAGATCATTTTTAAAGCAAATAGTTTTGCTTGACATGTTTATAAACAAAATTAGTAGTTGTATGAATTATACCAATTTTGAGTTTAATCGTAGCATAATTGTAAATTATTTTTAGCACAAAATAAGTAAGTATGTATTAGGTTCCCGTAGTATTTAAGTTCACATAGATTTGCATAAATTATATATAGGATGTTTTTCACGAATTATGTTGTCTTTAAAACTGTTTTAAAATTATAGTATTTGTGTTAGCCACGCACCGTTATTCTTCAGCGGTTATCCAGCTGAGCCTCAGAGGTGTAAATGTAATGTTGTGCACCCACATTTATTATTATTAGAACAAAAATATGTCCAAAATTATTTAGGTATATCAGTCACAGTTAGGCTCAGTCGAGTTTCAATTTAACTTTTTTTACGATTAATTTAACTTTAATTATACTGTTTGCCGATGTTATTATTTCGATAAGTTATATTATGTGATTTTCCTAACAAAAAAATTGTAGGACCTCACGTTCGGGCACGCCGCAATCGCGGCGGTAAGACCCCTCTTTGAGGAGTGGCTGGATAGGCGTCACGGCGTCCTTACCTTCCGCATGACGCAGGTCCTCACCGGACACGGAAGTTTCGGGAGGTTCCTGTGTCTGATAGGGAGGGAAGAAACGCCTGGGTGTCACCACTGCGAGGATCGTCCGGAGGACACGGTGGAGCATACGGTGCAGGACTGCCCCGCTTGGGCAGAGCACCGCCGTGTCCTCACGACGGCGATAGGCGGAGACCTCTCGCGCCCGGCATTGGTCGAGGCCATGCTGCGGGGCGAGACGGAGTGGGAAGCGGTCGCCTCCTTCTGCGAAGCAGTCATGCTCGTGAAGGAGGAGGCGGGCCGCCTGAGGGAGAGGACAGCGTCCTCCCTCCATCCCAGCCGCAGTGGTAGACGCCCACGGCGTCGGACGTCACAGGACGATCTCCGGCCACCGTAGGCGCGGGCATGCGGGCAGCGAGTAATGGGCGACTTGCTGTCCGACCATGGACCATGCCCGGGTCGACGGCGCGTTGTGTTCCACGCGCGCCTCAAGGAGTGTCAGCACATTGACGGGGCCTGTAGAGGGCCAGAGCCTGCCGGGGTCGCGGGACTTACCCATCACCGTAACCCCGGTACGTAAAGGGCTCGTGAAGGACACCGTGGATTTTAGTCAGTACAAGTCTGACAGTCCCTCCCGCCCTGCCCTGGGTGGGAGGACTCATTTGATGATTTTACCACGCAAAAAAAAAAAAAAAAAAAAAAAAAAGGACCTCACGTTCGGCAGCCATGTTTTAACCACTAAACCATCAAGGATTTTAAATAAACAAACACACTGTGTAAAATATATTTTGTATCAAATGTATGTATTAGGTAGCCGCTCGGCTCGTTTTACATTTAATTTCTCACAGTAAAAATGCAATTTGACGGAATAGATTTTATTTTAATTTAACGTAACTGCCATTATATTTCATTCAACTTAATAGCATGTATATAAAGTTCAATTTTGTATCAAAGTGATTTTTGTTGAATTGCTATTTTTTATGTATATAAACGAATTAATTTCAATCAATAAATTACATTCGCTCCAGTATCTTCAAAGTGACAACACAGTTTTAAATCGACTTTCTATCATGTAAGTAAGTACTTCTTACAAGTTCTAATGCCCAGCTACGGACCTGGTTTTTGCCTGCCGGCTGATGTTTTATTGAACTCTAATGTGATTGTTACTCAGCTACGGACCTGGTTTTTGCCTGCCGGCTGATATGTTTATTGAATTCTAATGTGATTGTTACTCAGCTACGGACCTGGTTTTTGCCTGCCGGCTGATGTTTTATTGAACTCTAATGTGATTGTTACTCAGCTACGGACCTGGTTTTTGCCTGCCGGCTGATATGTTTATTGAATTCTAATGTGATTGTTACTCAGCTACGGACCTGGTTTTTGCCTGCCGGCTGATATGTTTATTGAATTCTAATGTGATTGTTACTCAGCTACGGACCTGGTTTTTGCCTGCCGGCTGATATGTTTATTGAATTCTAATGTGATTGTTACTCAGCTACGGACCTGGTCTTTGCCTGCCGGCTGATGTAACTGTTATCATCCTATCATTATTTTATCTCAAAAAAACTTAGGTTATTTGTTCTGTTAATAAAATTTTATGTTGTTTATTAGGTCTGACTCCGATGTTTCCCGAGTTTCCGACTACATCAAGAGCCCGGTGACAGCTACAGCTAAGACAGTAGTACCGAGCAAGACGAAAAAAACAACAAAGCGTAAAGCACCTAGTACCGTCGTGGAAGAGTCAAGGTAGTTATGAGTACTCCTTTTTGAATTATAATGTAGATGTGAACAGAGAAATGAGATTCGCAAAAAAATCCAAGTACATCTTATAATTACTACATAAGCAGGTACAATAAAGTGTTTCTTTGTAATTTTTTTTAATTAATTACAGTAACAAGAAATCGAGGGACCTCTTCGGTTTGGAAGACTCGAGTGGCCTTCCTTCGACATCGCAGTCGGAGTTATTAAGTTCATCGTTGCTGACCCGCGTCGCCAATGGGAAGGTACGAAGGTCAGCGGATATTAGTGGTGCCTACTTTATTGAATTAAAAGTCTACAATAAAGTAGACATCACATCCACTGCTCCACAGGACCGTTGGAAGAAGGCTGAAGTTGCCTTAAAATTGCAACTAGACCGAGGTACCTCGCAGTGGGACGCCCTGCAGAAATTCATGCACAAGGCTCACGAGTTATTTAATAACTCAGAGCCTGTGTATTACAGTGACAAGATAAATTTTAAATAATTTTAGAAGTCTGTGTATTACAGCAACATAATACATTTTATGTGATTCTCGAAGTCTGTAGAAGTAATTAATTAAACTAGAATGCCTTTCTGCACTGTTTGTAAGACATCTGTTGAGCGCAGTCACTGGACAGGTCATTTACGCAGTACTGATCATAAAAATAAAAATATTTCATACGTTTGTGAAGGTGTTGAATTAATTAATTCAGCATTTCTAAATCGTATAGCTTCTTATAGAATTATTGACACAAATGAAAGTTATTCGTTAGATTCGTTTTTTAATAACAATCAAGAAAAAATCGAGACGTTAATAAAGAAATCCCTTAAGGATCATATCAGTCTAAAAATTAATTTTGAGTATTATGCTTTGTTTTTGATGGTTAAAAATGATAGTTCTGCGATGAAATCATTTGGTACTAAGAATTATGTGGTACATCAGAATTATGAATATGATTCATTAATAAACCAGGTTAGAAATACATTGAAAAAAAAATAGAAGAATTTCAAGATCGTGACAGTGGGTGGACATTTTTAAACAGTTCGCATTTGGAAGTTAATATTAACAGATATCAACCTTTGCGCGGCTCAAGCTTTATCGAGTTGCCAGCAGCGATTAAATCAAAAAAAGCATGTATTAATATTCACAATAAAGATGATTATTGCTTTTTGTGGTCAGTTGTCGCTGCTTTATATCCAGCTAAAACTCACCCTGAAAGAGTATCGTCTTATCCTAATTATCAAAACGTGTTAAACATAAAAGATATTCAATTTCCATTGAGTTTCACAGATATTGCTCGATTCGAATTAAATAACCCTGAAATTTGTATATATATATATGGCTTAAAAAATAATACCGTGATTGGACCGTTTTATAAACCAAAATCTTTAAAGGGAAAAGTGATTCATTTACTTTACTTAGAAAAAGACGAATTATCA
Organism: Agrotis puta; assembly: GCA_943136025.2. Taxonomy (NCBI): domain Eukaryota; kingdom Metazoa; phylum Arthropoda; class Insecta; order Lepidoptera; family Noctuidae; genus Agrotis; species Agrotis puta. The sequence continues at coordinate 2,576,527 of OW964176.2, read as the reverse complement.
CATTACTGTCTCATTACGGATTTACCGCGTCTTGTAAAGAATCAAATAACAAGACATCACAGTAAATTATACTTCTGCGATGTTTGTTTAATGTTCTTTGATTCATGTGATGATCTTAGTTCACACAGTTGTGGAGGAGTTGCTACTGAACTGCCTCCAAAAGGTTCTTTCATTCAGTTTGAAAATTATGGTAGAAAACAATTTGTACCATTTGTTATATACGCTGATTTTGAAACAATGCTAGAACGGTACGACTCCTGCTCGCCTGACCCAACTCAGGCCAGCACTGTTACGAGCCAGCGACATGTACCCGTCGCTTTCGCTTATCATATTACGTGCTCTCTAGATGAAACCTATAATCGTTATGTCTCGTATCGTGGTTCGGATTGTGTTTCTAAATTTGTTAAGTCTATTTATAAAGATGCTAAAAAAGTTTATAGAATTTTAAATAATAATATTCCTATGATTTACACGAATGAAAACACTCTTGACTTTGAAAACGCTGATACATGTCATATTTGTGAGCATTACTTGTTTGGTGATAGGGTTCGCGATCATTGTCATTTGACTGGTAAATATCGTGGCGCAGCTCATAGTTACTGTAACCTACAATATAAAATGCCAAAATTCCTGCCAGTATTTTTTCATAACTTATCGGGTTATGATTGTCATCTTTTTATAAAAGAATTAGGTAAAGCTCCGGGATCTATTAAAGTCATACCTAAAACAAAAGAAAATTATATTTCTTTCACCAAGTATATTCCGATTTCCGATAATGAAAGCATACACGTGCGATTTGTAGATTCTTTTAAGTTTTTAGGAACTAGCTTAGAAAAGTTAGCAAGCACAATGAAAAAACAAGACTTCAAACTATTAAAATTTTATTTTTCTGAAAAAACACAATTTGATCTACTTACCCGTAAAGGGGTGTACCCATACGATTACATGTCTCAATGGAAACATTACGAAGATACATGTTTACCATCTAAAAATCATTTTCACAACTCATTGACTAATGAATCAATTAGCAATGAAGACTATGAACATGCTCAGACCATTTGGTCAGTATTTAATATTCAAAATATGGGTATGTATACAGATTTATATCTTAAAACCGACGTTCTTTTGCTCACAGACGTGTTTGAAAGTTTTAGAAAAACTAGTAAACAATATTATAATCTCGATCCCGCGTTTTATCTTACAGCACCAAGTCTATCATTCGATGCAATGCTTTTAAAAACTAGAATTAAATTAGAATTGATAAGTGACGTTCAAATTTTTAGGATGATACAAAAAGGTATTCGAGGAGGTATTTGTATGTGTTCCAAAAGACATGTCAAAGCCAATAATAAATACTTGGATTCCTACGACCCGTCCGTTCCGAATTCATTTATTATTTATTTAGATTGTAACAATTTATACGGTTATAGCATGTGTCAATATTTGCCTTATTCTGATTTTAGATTCATGAGTAGGCAGGAAATAGATGATTTACAATTGAGCTTAATAGATATTAGCGATACCGCGGAAACCGGTTATATTCTAGAAGTTGATTTATTATATCCTAAAACATTGCACATTGAACATAATGACTTTCCATTTTGTCCAGAAAAATTTGTTCCACCGGGTGGCAAGAATAAAAAATTAATACCGAATTTGTATGATAAATACCACTACGTTATTCATTACGTACATTTAAAAAAATGCTTGCAACATGGATTGGTGTTACGAAGGGTTCATCGAGCAATTGTTTTTAAACAAAGCTGTTTTTTAAAACAGTACATCGATCTTAACACTCACCTACGACAAAAAGCAGAATCAACGTTTGAACAAGATTTTTTCAAATTATTAAATAATAGCATTTTTGGTAAGACTCTGGAAAATAATGAACAAAGAGTAGATGTAAAATTAGTTAACAAATGGTGTGATTCAAACAATAAAACGAAAAAGACCACTTGTGCTGAGAAATTGATAGCTAGCCCATATTTTCATAGTGTTTCTGTGTTTTCTGATGATCTAGTAGCAATACAAATGAGGCCTTCGCGTGTTATTCTCGACAAACCTATATACATAGGGTTTGCTGTTTTGGAGTTATCTAAAAGCCATATGTATGATTTTCATTATTCCATCATAAAGCCTTTTTATGGTAACCGAATTGAATTGTGCTATACTGACACAGACAGTCTTATTTATAATGTAAACACTGACAACCTTTACAAGGATATCAACATACATTTTCTAAAATATTTTGATACCAGCAATTACAACAGTAATAATGAGTTTAAACTGCCAATTATAAATAAAAAAGTACCCGGATTGTTTAAGGACGAAATGGGCGGTAAAATTATCAAAGAATTTGTAGGACTGCGCTCAAAACTTTATTGTATTAAAACGTCAGATAAAACAATAAAAAAAGCAAAAGGCATAAAGAAATGTGTTGTAAAAAAATTAAATATTCTTGATTATGAAAACGTATTGTATAATTGTAATGTTATCCGCAAAAAAAATGTGTTGTTTAAATCAATAAAACATGAAATATTTACACAAAGTGTAAATAAAATAGCACTGTCAAGTAATGATGATAAGCGGATGCAACTACCAGATAAAGTATCTACTTTATCCTGGGGAAATGCATCCATATTTATGTAATTGAATGGTTTAATTAAGATAATCGGATTTATGTAAAACTAGATGAATAAGTTAGTATTAAGTAGATAAGTATAAAACATAAGTTTTTGATTAAGATGTTAAGTTAAGATGTAAGAAGTTAATAAATAAATATTATGTAAAAACATACAATAATATATTTTATTTCCATTCCTGATGATCCTGACAAAACAAGTGTTCAAAGCATACAAGATCAGACTTGTTAAAACTGGTAATTGATAAAATACCATAGACGCATGCATATATTATGAAAAACATTAGTTTCATGTTCATTCCTGTCTATTGCGATTACACGTATCTGGTGTTAAATATGACATCAGTCATCATCATCACACAGGTGCACTCTTATAAAGTATACAGGTTTAAACATGACGTTGTTTTTTTTGTACGGACTAGTTCCGTCAATGTAATTCCTCATTTATTGTTTTTTATATTTTTTAATTGTATTTACTTTTATGAATATGCAAGCTAACCTGCTTTACTAACTTTAAATTAGCTACAGTAAAATATTTTTTGTTTCAAATTATGGATTTTAATCATTGTTTTTAATTTATATATTTTTACCCATATTAGTGTTTATTTATAAATTAAAAAAACTGTAAATACAATTTTACTATAGCTAATTTAAATATCAATGATTAATTATAATAGAAAATGAAACATAACATAAATTTAAAATTTATTATATTTATTTATTTACATAACAAACTATTTTTACAAAATTACTATAAACTAAATTCATATCTCTCCCTGCGCAAATATAATATTACCAGAATAATTGGTTACACTACAATACTACTATAGGTACAGCTAATTATCTCTAGGTACAATTATTTTTATAAACTTATATTAAAATGTGATTTACACGTTATATATTTAATATAAAGATTACAATGAAACATGTGATGTGTGTAGACAAAATTATAGAAATATCCTTAAGTTAATAACTAAAATCTATCTTTATTATTCACATACAATATTTACAAACATACAAACAGTCATACCTAATTATAACAATAGTCTTCACAAAGTTTTTTGGATATTTTATTTATTAATGCCTGTGTCTCATCCATTATATAGTCCACAGGCTCAGTCACAACGTATTGCGCACTCATCACTACCACTTCCCCGTCAGGGGCTGCGGGTTCTTGTTGATCATTAATATCCAACACTTGTACTTGAATGAGTCGTACACCTTTTTTCTTCTCATTGTTGATGACGAACGATTGGTACGTTGGAGTCTGCTTTCGCGTTTGACATCTCACTTTAGGTTTCTTACTCGCACGAGGTTGTGGCTCTGATGTTTGCCAGCTCAAACTTGGAGTAGGAAAACCTTGCGCGTATTGTGAGAAACGAATGTCAGGAGAATCACACATTATTGAGGATCTGAAACAAATAAAACAATAAGTAATTTTAGATCAAAATGAGTAATAAAGATATACGGATAGAAAGATATACGGGTTAATACTTACAATGTTTTATTTTCTGATGAGATGTTACCACTTCGACAACTGACAGCGCAATGACTAAGGAAGTGAAATATTCTTATGTGAGATAGTTTAATGTAACAGTACTCAATAAAGACTCGTATACTTTGAATCACTGTCATGTTTTAACAAGTTTAAAACTGTATACTTTATACGAGTGCACCTGTGTGGTGTCATATTTAGCAATAGACAGGAATGCACATGAAACTCATGTTTTTCATAATATAAGTATGTATTATGGTATTTTATGGCACAGTATTAACAATCCACTTCATCATTTCCAAACTTTTTGCTAAATAAATTAAACACAGACATGTTATTATCAAAATACCATTTTCTTATACACACAGCATTATTTAATGCACAGTTAATTTTATGATGCACACAGTTAAAGTCTGTTTTATTTTTACAAAACTTTCTTTTTAATTCTGAAAGGTTAGGACATCCCATTTGACCAAGATCAATCACTTCACAGTTTGTACATAACTCTTTAATCCACTTAATCTTTTCCAAACCCTTGGTCATTATTTTCTTATTCTCGAGATATAATTCCACGACGCGTTGAAATTCTTTATATTCGATGTAGCCCTTACTCCAGTAAATTCCTCGATTTCTTTCTATCCATCTCACTTGCTTCTTTTCTTCATTAGACAAATGATGAAACGGATATGGTGGTTTTACTAAGAATGATTGCGTAAGTTCCTGACTTACAATAGCCACTTCCTTCACGATAAAATTATTTTGACTATCTTTAAATCCTTGGAGGTCAACTATGATGGTATCTGCATTCATGATATCTTCTTTACGATGTTACTTAATGGTTTGTATTCAACAATGCAGTCATTCAGAATGAGACAATAAGCTGCAGTTTTATCTGGTAGTTCCGAATCACTCTCAATCTCTACTCTTACATCTACAACAGGACCCGTCTTTAGATTATCTGCTTGTCTAGAACAATCGACTACAAACAGCGGTGCTAAATCTTTAAACTGTTTCTCACTTAACAAGGGTTCCGGACGGCGACCGTAATACGACTGTTGAAATCTGACGTATTGTTCATATAATAATGCAATTCTGTTATTAGCGAAGTTCACACTAAGACTTTCGTAAGGAAAATAAGTTGAATTAAGGTACACTTTTACGTCACGAACATTGCAGTGATCGAATTGAGACATGTCAGAACTTGCACTATTTTTCCTATTTGTCTGTAAGCCTATAACGACGTATCTTGGTTTTTCAATTTGAGATGCAGTTTTGATGGACCATGTATGCTTTGTAGTTTTAGGTAAAGCTGGATATTCGTACAGATCCCAATTTCTGTAAATCATCTGAAGCGGACGATCTTTTTCTAACAGTTTTAACAAAGAAATTTTTTCTTTGTCTGATACTTTAACATGTGGTACGCGCCATATGATTTTGTTGATGTGAACGTCATCCACTACTTCGCCGGTGCTAAGTTTTACAGCGTTCAAATTAGTGTTACTTCGTAACAGTACCAGTTCGTGTCTACTATTTATGATGACCTTTTTAAAATCTTCAGCGAAACCGAGGATATTGCGAAGTGGGATAGAAGCAGAAAAACTTCCTCCATTAATATTTTTTATTCCATCGATATTCCAACCCCAGGCGTTAGACATCTTTGATTCGCTCTCATTCATTGATAATAGCGATTTCATGGTTGTAGTTATACCAGCATTTTTTATTTTATCTATCTCTACTCCATTTAGCTCATACCTAATATCTTGAAATAAGTAAAGTAGAGCATTGTTGGTGAAATGGACGCTAGTAGCTTTGTCTTTCGTATCCTTCTTGCTAACTATAATGGTTCCTTCCAAATATAAAGTGCTAGCTGATGGTAATATGTACAGGTCTTGTTGATTGATAGGTATGCGTATTTCATCATTTCTATTAAAACTTGTTACGTAGGGTTTGTATGAATGAAATTCAATCCCTTCTATTGTAGTGTCGTAAGTCGGAGTGGATAAAACGTCTAAGATATTCATTCTAGTAATCCGATTGCTTTAAGAAATGCTTTATTATCTTTAGTTAATTTTATTTTCTTCTTAGAGCGTGGTCTTGTATGATGAGTAGCTCGATTAGAACTGATATTTTTAACTTGTTGAGGTACATATTTATTGTACTCAATCATTTTTTCGTTTGAGATGCAAATACAGCTGCACTTCTTCACCACGTAAATTAATTAAGTGATTCCTTATGTCTAATAGCCTAATATGAATACAGCTTATATTGTTTTGATTTATCGGAAAGTATATTGCGTTCTTCGGTATTTCTATGATCCTATATCCAGGTGGCACGTTGAGTGCAAATTCGTGAATAATGTGACTTGGTTCACCGTTTATAAACGAACCGCTTACAATATCACATTCAACCCTGATCACGGTCGTAGGTAAAATGTTGACTGGAAACTGTGATACATGCCATTTATTACCTATTAAAATCTGCTTATTAAATCCTAATAGTCTTCTAAAAGAGCCTTCTTTGCTAAAATCAATGTCTTTTGTACAGAAAATAGTAGTTTTTAACGTGTTGTTATTGCACTGTAGTTTTATTGTTGCATCCTTAATTTCAGATTTTAAATAATCACTGATATCTTGCAGTTCATATGTACCTTCCGGTATTTCAATAACTTCGTTGGAACCGTAGTAGAATTTGTTATTCGTTTTGTCAATGTTGGGAATAGAATTAAATGTTGAAAAATGCAATAAGGCGCACTCATGAGCTCCATCTAGTTGCAACGTATTTGGATAGTATGTAGATAAAGTTGACGAGTTTCCAGTTATTGACAAAGTGAGTGACATTGTGGAAATGATTGAATTAAAAGAAAAACATACATTTTATAAATTTTTATTCCAAAAAGTCATCAAATACTCTAAACATAAGTGACCACAATTTACTGCATTGAATCTTTGATATCTTGTGTAATTATAATAAACATTACAATTCTTAAAATATTGCATCAATTCTGTTGGAGGTTTTAAATCTCCATAGCTATCAAAATATTCACAATACTTGTTTAATTTAACATAAGCTACCCAATGAGTTCCTTCGTTCTTAGAATCGTCTAAGTTTACGATAGCGCATTCAATTCTCTTCGGCTTCTTTGGTAACTGATCCTTCATGTAGATCCCCCGGAAATATGGGATGTCTTTTGTATACTTTTGAATATCTACATTAGCCAGAGGACGATTAGGTAGCACACTTTTTAGTTTTTTGATGGTTTTATGAACAATCCTTTGCCATTTTTGTACGACTTAATGTATAAACCCTTGCCCAGCACTAAACCTTCCATAACCTTATTGTGTCGTTCTGTTTCTCGTAAATTTTGCTGAGCTGCTTTGTAATCATTCACAGTTTTTGCAATACCAGCGGCACCACCAGCTAAAGTTCCTAAAGCTGATAAACCAGCGAAAATCGGGATTAGAGGCAGAACCCCTCCAGTCTTTGGCAAAGGTATTACTCGCGGTACTCGAATTCGATTAATTCCAGGAAACATTTTTTTTGCTGCTAAATAAGCGACTTTAATCAAAGTTTTACTATTCTTGGGCTTCAATTTTTTAATTTTTGATCTTATTTTTGAAACCAAGCTTCCAAATGTTTTTACTCCGGAACCAGACTTTAGTTTTGCTTTCATAACCTTGCTCACTAGCCATGAGCTTAACTTTTCACCTTTTCCCGCATCTTTTGATTTAAGTCTTTGTTTAGCCATGTTGAGTAATTGTAAGTCAGCTTTGTGACGATGGGATAGATCTGTATGATTTGCGTAAGCAATGTCGTGGTGCATACAAGCTTCGTCTAGCTTATTCACGCCTCGGTCACCTCGCAACAAACGTTTTTGAAGTTTAGTTCCTGGTCCGCAATAATTGTATCCGGGCAAATGAACTTCGAACGGTAGGTTATTAATTATGCTATTTACTAGTCCACCACCTTGCATTACTCGAAGTGTACTGATACAAATATTACATCTGTATTATTTATATTTTAACTCATTATTGCAGCTTTATCAATCCAACTGTTTTCTTCATCATTCAGACCTAACCACTTTACGAACAGTTTACGTCCTTTTCTTTTTAAAACTTTTTCTATCAAATAAACATCAGAATAATTAGATTTCTGAAGTTCTTGCTCATAAAATGTTCCCAATATTATTTTTTTTCGCTGATCTTCTATGTGGTATGTTACTGGTATGGTTTTATTAATCTTTTTAATAGTAAATAGTTCAGTTGACCAATTGGGGGTGTAACCTTTCTCGAAATTGTGTTTGTATTTACTGATGCGTACATAATCGCCTACTTTAAGCTTAGGTTTCTTTGTATGGAGAGAGGATATTTTCTTTAATGTTCTGTTAATATTTTCTTTTATAACGTGTTCATTATATTTCTTTACTTCAGTTGGTTTATATTTAATAGTCTGATGCTTTGTATTATTATATGTCTTCAATATTACTTCTAACGGTTGTCCTAACCACTTGTAGTTTCCGTTATAGCTAAAAGATTTATATAACTTATTTTTAATAGTTCTTATTAGTCTTTCAACAATCGAAGCTTTTTTGGTTGAAAATGTTGAGTAATGGTTAATATTGTTCGTCTTCATAAGATTCTGAAACGTATTGTTATAAAACTCGGTCCCCATATCCGTTTGTAAATTAACAGGTCTGCGATTACTAACAATCAATATTCTTTCAAATGCATGAGTAACATCTTGTTTATTTTTTGATTTCAATGGTTCCGCCCAAGCATACTTTGAGAAGCAATCAATAACCACTAGCACATAATTGTAACTTTTATTATACTTTTTCAAGTTTTGCATGTCCATCAGATCGGCTTGCCACAAATCATCGATTCCTTTTAAAATAACTGAACGCCTTAGGAAATTTCTTCGTGCGGCTTTATGTATTTCATTAACTATTTGTTGTTTTGTCATTATTGAGATTTTCAAGTAATTTATCTACATCTGCTTTGGTATAAAACTTATCTTCCAAATGAATCAAAACCTCATGCTCCTTTGCTTTTAAAGTAGCCTGAACAGTTTTTTGTGCATCTAATATGACTTGAGCACGCAATGAAGCAATCAGCTTATTAAACTGTTTTATCGTATCAGCACACATTCGATCTACATAATCCTTGTTCACAGCATCGTCTGCTTCTACTGGAGGTTTAATTCCTCTCAATCTAGACGACTTTAAATCATAATCTCCCGTTTCTGACTTGCACAGGGCGTTCTCATTAAAGTCTAGTAACTCTGTTAAACGTAATCTTTTATGAACGTGATGTCCAAATTTGTCTACGTTCATACTTATTTAGGTGTATATTAATGAAAGGTTAACAATAAAATGAATACATTTATTTAAATCATTTATTTATAATTTTATTTTCACGCAATTCTTCAATGATAGATATAATTTCATTGTTTACTCCAGTGTTACCAGCATCTCGAGAAGCTATCAGTAATTTTAACCTATCCACTAGTTCATTTGGATCATCCCAATATACAAAATCTGTGTTCTTTTTCCACATTTTTTTCAATGACAGTCCTTTTCCCTTCGGCACATGGTCTTGAATGGTACTTCGTAAATTAAAAAGTGGCTTAATAACTTTTAAATATTTCTGTCCCTTATTACTTTTTATTGGTTTACCGGAATCATAGTCTCGTCGATGAGCATTTGTATCGAGTAGCATTGACTTATAGTGTTGCATATCCTTGTCGGTTACCATACTTAAATCTACATCTTTCTTTAGCAACAACTGTTTCAAACCAGGTGTATTTTGATATTTGTGTCCAGACACGATAATATACTCATCGCTGATTGTTATGCGAGCTGAACCTAGCATCAAGTTCCCATCCTCCACTCTGACACCATATGGGACCCCGGCAAGTGCTTCTGAGGATATTGACCAAGATGATGTTTCACCCTGTTTATTTTCAACTAATGATTGAAACGAACAATCACTGTCCTTGTCAGATTCATAGTCGTTGTCGACATTACTCAGGTTTCCTTTCTGAGAAGCTGAATCAAATGAAATATCTGCTTCTTCATTTCCCGTTGCATATAAACGAGGAGGTTGCTTGCTTGCATTTGCAATTAGGTTGAGAGGTTCTGTTACAGGCTTGAACATTGACTCCAGTGTCTGATTATTGTCAATCTCAACGTCTTTCATCTTTCGTATTTTTTTCTTAACAGCTTCTGCAGCATCAACAATTTGTCTTTTTAATTTTTTTTCCATTTTTATATCTTGATAGGTTAAGCGTTGTTTAATGAATAATAATTTTTCTAAGGTAAGATACTTAAATATGAATGATCTTAATCAAAGACTACAAATGTGTCAAATTTATTTCTGTAACATCCTTTATTTTTGGAACAATCCTTATTAATGACTACATAATTGAAAGGTTCACTCCATATTTTTGAACACATTTCACGAAATTCTGTCCATGTCATATCAGTGTTGACATGTTCTTCATAAATATGTTTCAAATTAATTTCATCTTGTTTAAAAAGTATAATTAAGTTAGCATTGTCCCTAACTAACTGTTTAGGAATTTTAGTATATGTTTGGTTAAGATAAAAACAATCAATATATTTGTGTCTTCCCATCGCAAAGTAATCACGCATATTGTTTTGGTTTTCGCAAGCAACATCATCAAATATGATCACAGAATTAGGTTTTGCCTCCTGTACACTCAGTACTTCCTCATTACCATGATATTTCTGGAATGAGACACCAGGAACTCGTTGCAAAACTTGTTCTAAAAAAATGTATTTAGGTTGATGCAGAGTTTTCGAATAAACATAAATATTTTGAAATCTTAATCCATTCTCATGTATGAGAAGACCTATTAACAAATTAGTTTTTCCACAATTGGAAGGCCCACAAATAATGCAACGTAGAGAGTTGGGTAGTAGCTCTCCATGACGAGAACAAGTATTTCGAGACTCGATACAAACTGTATTCACATGTAATGATTGTGGTTGTTTAACAAACTTCATGGTTACTACATGAAACGAATAGACTAAAAATGACTCAATTAATTTGACACATTCACATTTATAAGCAACCAATGCTCAATGCTCGAGTACCTACCATGTTAAACTGAGTCACTGTGTTTGAACGCTATGAAAGACCAATAATTTGAAAGTGAGTAGAAAACGGAAAGGCTTTATCAAAAACCTGTTGTAATTATTATTGGGTGAGCCATTAAAATTATTATACAGTAATAAAAGTGGAATGGCGGCTAATCCAAATCCTTTACAATGCATCTCATTTATATTCAGATAGAGTAATCGAATATATTAAAAAAGAATGTAAAAAATAATAAAAACCAAACCGGAACAAAATATTCATATGTTCTGCGCGGGAATCGAACCCGCAAAAACCACTTTTGATGCATTCGATAAGACATCTATTAAACCTACTATTTACATTGTGATGTAGCACTCTTAGCCAATGCGCCAAATGTGTTTTTAAAGATGTGACAAAATATTACACCACTTTGTCCTACCGTTACTAAAGTTAATATTTAATTTATTATGTTTTTGGAACTACAAACAAACGGGTTTGCCAATATTACGTACACAAGCACATTGTTGATATCGACATGTTTCGACTTGACTAGCAAGCATGATGTTTAGTTTTAATCAGATTTCACTGTGTCGTGCATTGTTAAAAGTGGAGTAGCGCGCAAACCACGTACACTGAAAAATATTATTGTGCATTCTAACAACCGAAAGCGACGAAGACGAACGAAACAAGCCGTTCATACTCCACCTTCCGTTCCATCGGGTGGAATAGGCGCCGAACCAGTATTAGATTTTACTTCACCGAGAGTGACGGAGGCGAACGTTCCATCGGGTGGAATAGGCGCCGAACCAGTATTTTACTGCACGGATTTCATTTATATTATTGGGCATTCTATCCCACCGAGAGTGACTAGGCGAACGTTCCATCTGGTGGAATAGGCGCCGAACCAGTATTTTACTGCACGGATTTCATTTATATTATTGGGCATTCTATCCCACCGAGAGTGACGAGGCGAACGGAGTGAGCCGACGGAACGGAAGGTGGGATAGAATGCCCAATAATATCCTACTAATATAGCAATCCTGTGCATAGACAAATTGTAGATCTTCCCATATCAATGGCACAGGTAACAAAGAGTACGAAAGAAAAATCTTCAGGTTCTAAAATGAAGCGCGGGCTGCTAGATTCTACATACACAAGCTTACCAACATTGAATATGAAAGAGTAAGTCACGGTTATCAAAGTAATAATCCCTAATTTACGGTAAATTTTCGTCGCACCAGGTAAATTGTCAATCGGGTCTAAATATTTAAACCATGAATAGATGTATTTATCTTTTGTTTGGAATGAAATTAAAAAATAAGACAAATATTCTCCGATTGTCAAAAATCTGTGAAACCAATGAGTTATTTTATAAAGAGAACATGGGTAAACTATAACTAAGGACACTAGGACAATAGGGTACAGTTTTAATAGTCGATTTGAACCGAATGTAGTTTTAAAGTTTTGACTCAAACCGAGTATGAAACGACAGAATATTACGGGTTTTATATTGCACACCAGATCATCTCTGACCATTGTGTATTTTTCTTCGGATAAATTATAACAACAGATAGTATAGATAGTAGCACTAGTCGTAGCTAACGTTGGAAGCGTTTGTAGAAACATACACTTTTTGAAGCCAGACCTTGATGATAGCTAAAGCTATCTAAATATATTCTCAGGATCGATGTTCAGTCATTTATTTAAACATTGAGTGACTTTCCATTAAATATTCATAATTATTACACAGTAACCCGCGTTACATCATTAACATATTTTTTATTTTACGGTTTCAGATATAAACTTTAATAATTAATCATAAAGAACTTTATAATTTGCAACCGCTTCTCCTTGAAAACTCTGTATGTCGCCGTATGTTTGGGTTTCGACACTTTGCGTGTCCTTGAACGAGGGTTTATGTACATCACATCAAATCTACCGTCAAGGATGCATTCACATTCCAAATGAATCAAAATATCGAAATAAATTGAACCTAAAATTAAATGAAATCAACATAATTACTCGACCAAATGATTTACACTTGAATACTATCAATAACGGGGTTAGTAAACACAAAACTATCAATCGTTAATGCAGTTTGGTCAGAACGTTTTAGTGTTTATTTCACTTGTTTGCATTAAATCAAGCTGCTAATGTGACAGCTTTTAAAATTATTCAGCGGGTTCGAGACTCACTCGCAGATGTATTTTTCTTTCCGCAGGCGTTAATGCGTATAAATATTAAAAAATCCGATTTTTGTCAAAATACTTAAAGATTTTCCGCCTCTCTTACCATAAACAGATAAACATCTATTGAGCGCTTGTCTAAAAAAAGTGTAACTGCAAAACGACCCTTACATCAACGTGAAATGTCGTTTTGACGTTGACAGTTTTTTTTTGACAATATTGTTCAACAGATTTTTTTTATCTTTCTTAGGCGGACATTCTTTAAATAAATAAAAAAAAATAACTTAAACCCGACTACGTAAAAATTGCGCACTGAAAAGTATAAAACAAGAACAAGCCGTGGTCGTATGCCACCTGCGGTTCTTTCACACAATCTTTATTGGCTAGGTGGCATACGACCACGGCTTGTTCTTGTTTTATACTTTTCAGTGCGCAATTTTTACGTAGTCGGGTTTAAGTTATTTTTAACTTATTTTTTATTTACACTATTTTGGGGTCATATTATTTGAAGTAAGTAATTTATGTTACATGTATAGTTTCTGAGTTGTGAATTTAAGATTTATCATTTGATACCCATGTTTACACTGTTAGAAACAGAAAATTAGCGAGTAAAAGCTATATAATGTATATATATTTCAAATGTGCTCATAAAGCCCTTTAATTTGATACCCATGTCGATATTATGCGAAAATATTTTATTTTTCGGTAACGACTTTTCATCCCCTAGAGGGCGCCATATTGGATTTGGTGACAGGTCACCTACCCTATAACCAGCGGACAACTGAGACGCTTCTAACGATACCTCATTTGTCATGTAATGATAAGTAGTTTAGAAGTTATGAGAGAACAAACAAACATACATACATACAAACATACATACATACATACATACAAACATACATACCGGTCAAAATCATAACCCTCCTTTTGGCTTTGCCGTAGTCGGGTAATAATTAAATAAATAAATATTCCACAACTATCACACAACGCCATCTAGTCCCAAGCTAAGCAGAGCTTGTGTTAGGTATGGGTACTAGACAACTGATAAACATACTTATATATTTCTAAATACATACATATTATAGATAAGTTACACCCAGACACAGAACAAATGATCGTGCTCATCACACAAACATTTTTCCTGGGTGGGAATCGAATCCACGACCTCCGGCATAGCAGTTAGGGTCACTTACCACTAGACCAACAGGCCTGTCACTGTAAATACTTTTCTAATTCAAATAACTACACATCTAATTCTTCATATAGCAATTTGTTTCACTGTTAAAAAAACACTTCGCATCTTCTTCGTATATTTTAGTTAGATGTTTAAATTATTATTGTTTTATTAACAGAATATAATTGTACACGCCGTACTTCCGTGCGCCATGCACGCCACGCATAGCCCGCCAAACTCAAAAATTGAGCCGTCGACCAATCACAGCGCGCGTAGCTGACGCCGCTAATCTGCCAACGCGGACGCGCCACCACCGCTACAAATTCGCTCTCAATAACTTAAATTTCGTTTGTTAACAAAATAGAAAGCTATAAATTCAAGAAAACATGTATCGGATTCTTCTAGTGATTTCGTTTATCCTGCAAATATAGAACTGTTCTCAGTAAATCACAACACGCATTTTTCTTTGTTCGCTCCATCGCGAACAAAAGTGGCGACCGTGACAGGACCTGCAATCAAATCGGGTCCGCCAAGTTTCTGATCAAGCCAAGGGGAGCAAGCCAAGCTCACGTTGTTTACGAGAACTTCAAAGGAGTTGCATCAACCAATCGAAGATTCCAGAGCAGCCTTCAAACCGAAGCGGCCTGCCTACAGCCGGAGCGGCCTGCCTACAGCCGGAGTGGTCCACGCATGCATCGCACCACTGCCGGGAACAGCGCTTCGGGACGCCAGCCTAATGCTTCCTGCTACGCAACGCCTGCCGATCCAACTGTGAGCCCGTTCCTATCATTTTTTCCTAGGTCTTTCCTCTTCTGTCTTAGTGCACTTTGTTCGGTGTTTCGAGTGTTTGGTGACGACAATTGGTTGGAGTGTAGCCTCTCCGCCCCTAAGACGAACCACTGACCCGATAATTTGCTAATTCATTCAATGCACCAATAAAGTTGAATCACGTTTTCGAATTTAAACGTGTTTTCTGCAAGTGTCAACGCTAATTACTAAGCTGCCTATCATCTTTGCACAAGTGCATGCACCTATATCGCACGTTGTTCTGTGTTTTCATCTCATTTGTTTTCGTTTCGAATCGTTTGCAAGCTACTGGAATCATTGGGTGCCAACAAACATAACCTCTCAAAGCGCATGCACGCTCGCACGTTTGCTTCTACCAGCTTCTTACTAGCCTAACGGTACATTTCAGCGATCGCTGCTGCACTGACGACGTCGGGCGGCCGCTACAGGGTGCAGAGCCCACGTGCCGCGCTGCGTACTCGCTACTCAGCAGCGCCTGCGCTCGCTCAACATCTTCGCTGGCTACACCGGCCTCTGCTGCACTGCACACCGGACGGCGGAACGAGGAGCGTACCGTACCCACATCTTTATTATTTGCATAATAATAAAACTCATTCGCTATGACTTCTGAAGCAAATTTTAAAGATTTGACCATCAAAAGGGGTATCATCAAGGGACGCCTCACTAAGTTTAAAACCTATTTAGATAATCTAGTTAATTTAGATTCAGTTTCACCTATAGAACTCAGCAAGCTTGCCATGAAGTCATCGCGAATGGAAGCGTTGTTCAGTGAGTTCGACGAGCTGCAGAACCTAATAGAAGTTCAACCTGAGGCTAATCAGGCCAATGAATTAACAGCTCGGGATATAATAGAACAAGAGTTTGACAACTGCATCGCCTTATCTCAAAATTTTATTAAAACGCTTAGCGTTGCCCCTAATAATAATGAAAATTTAAACTGTTCTCATCAACATGATAACCATGATAGGCTAGGTTTTAAATTACCTGTCATAAACATACCCAAATTCGATGGGACATTTTCGAAATGGCTAGAGTTTAAAGAAATTTATTGTTCGCTAATTCATGAAAATTCTTCTATTAAAAATGTACACAAATTTCATTATTTAGGTTCATATTTAGAGGGTGAAGCAGCGCGTGCATTAGGCAATCTAGAAATTTCAGACAAAAACTATGATGAAGCTTGGTCTATTCTCTGTAGCCGGTATGATGACAAACGTCAACTAATAAGCAAACATTTAAAGTCCCTTTTACAAATCGAGTCAGTGCGAGAGACTGAAAAATCTATAAGATTCTTGATTGATCATGTCAATCAAAATTTGCGAGCTCTTAGCACTCTAGGGCTGCCTACGGATCAATGGGATGCTTTAATCATAGCTATTCTTGTAGAAAAATTAGGTAATGGTTCCACATTCAAGTGGGAGGAACACAAAAATACTTTGCCTCTCATTCCTACCCTAGAAGATTTCTTTTCCTATTTAAAGAATCGAGCTAATGTTTTAGAAACTTTTAACAACAACAAATCTGATAAAGATAAAGTAAAACAAAATTCCAATAATAAACAAACCAAGTCATTTGTCGCAAGATCTAATGAGACTACTTCTTCTAAAGGTAAAGTTGAATGCTATGTGTGCAAGGGCAATCACCGCCTCTATGAATGCACAACATTCAAGGAAAAAACTCCTGAAGATAGGAACTCTGTCGTTGCGACATTTAATTTATGTGTAAATTGTCTAAGACCTGGTCACAATGTACAAGCATGCAAACTTTCAGGTTCATGCCGCCAATGTAAAGAAAAACATAACAGTTTGTTACATTTGCCTAGCAGCACTACGTCTATTTCTATGTCTGCGTTATCATCGCCAGAGACACTATTATGTACAGCTAAAGTACGCCTAGTTAACCCAAAAACAAATGCTAGCATTGTTATCCGATGTGTCCTCGACAGCGGGAGTCAATCGTCCTTTATCACCGAAAGGGTAAAGCAAAGACTCAAGTTAACTCCTCAGCCATCAAATGTCGGTATACTCGGTATAGGTAACAGCCCCATCAAATTGAGCACAGAACGCTGTGGTCTCATACTACAATCTATTGCAGATAAGTGCAATGCCTATCAAGTATCTATGTTTTGTTTAGTTCTGAAAACTATAACAGAAAATTTACCCAAATTTCCAATTGATGTTAGTCAACTTAATTTAAGTAACTATCAACTAGCTGACCCTAGCTTCTACGAGCCATCACCCATTGATATGCTCATTGGTGCTGACCTATTTTGGGAGTTGATAGGCAATAAACAACATTCCATTGGCACCAGTAAAACTCATCTACGGAGCTCAAAACTCGGGTGGCTCATAGCAGGTCCAATGCCTAATTCTACTCAATTGTTAAGTCAAAAGCCTACTATTTGTAATTTCTTAATTAAAGAAGAACAATCTATTGATCAACAATTAACAAAGTTTTGGGATTTAGAAAATGTTCCCCATTTTCAGCCCTACACCGAAGAAGAAAAACTTTGTGAAAAACACTTTCTCTCTAATACTTGCCGAGAAAGTGATGGTCGTTTCTGTGTTGATCTTCCTCTAAAGGATAATGTAGATTGTCTGGGAGAATCCTACTATACAGCTAAGAAACGATTTCACAGCCTTGAGTCACGTTTTAGAAAAAATCCAGAACTTAAAGCGCTCTACTCTCAATTTATTAAAGAATATGCTGACTGTGGACATCTTTCTGAATCGTCTAATCCAAAACCACCTAACTCATACTTCCTTCCTCATCATCCTGTTTTTAGAGACAAGAGTGAGTCTACTAAGCTCAGAGTAGTCTTCAATGCCTCTGAGCCTACTACCTCTGGTCTATCGGTTAATAACCTTCAGATGGTAGGTCCTACTATTCAGGATTCATTATTCAATATACTAATACGTTTCCGTCAATATAAATATGTCTTGTCTGGGGACATAAAAAAAATGTACCGACAAGTCAACCTAAGACAATCTGACCGCGATTTACAACTAATTTTGTGGCGTGATAATGAAGACGAGCCTTTACGCACACTAAGGCTAAATACTGTCACTTACGGTTTTGCTAGTGCAAGTTTTCTCGCCACCCGATGTATTTGGCAAATCGGTGAAGAATGTGTTGATCAAAAAATAAAAACTATAATACAAAGAGATTTTTACTGTGATGATCTGCTCACAGGGGCTGAAACAAGCACAGAGCTGCGTCATATACAGCAATCTATTGCCACTGAATTGGCCAAAGGGTGTTTCCCACTTAGGAAATACCGATCTAATTTTCCCAATCTAATAGATCACAGTTCTATAGACAATGAAAAGTCCGATTTAATTATTAGTAATGCCACCAGCACACTAGGTGTAGGTTGGTCTCCTATTTCTGATGATATTCATTTTTCAATTAATTATTCTGATAGTGATAATTCTAAATGTACTAAACGAACGATTTTATCCACTACATTTAAAATATTTGATCCTCTAGGTCTTATTTCTTTATGTACAATTAAAGCTAAAATATTACTTCAAACTTTATGGCTTAAGAAACTAGACTGGGATGAACAAGTCCCACGGGACATCCTAGATCCTTGGATAAAGTTTACCAAACATATTAATATTTTATCATCTTTGAAAATTCCTAGAAGAGTTCTAATTGGCGAACTAGCATCAGTGGAGCTTCACTGCTTTTGCGACGCCTCTCAACAAGCTTAAGGTAGTTGTATTTACCTACGGTCTGAAGATAGTCTTGGTAATGTACATGTTCATTTATTGTGTGCTAAAGCACGAGTGGCTCCAATAAAAACTCAAACTATTCCTAGATTGGAACTTTGTGGTGCTTTACTGGGCGCAGAGTTGACATCCGCTGTCAGTAAGGCTCTAAGTTACAAACTAAAGCGTAAAGTGTACTGGACTGATTCCAACGTGGTTCTAGGATGGCTCAAGTCTCCCAACAAAGCTAAAATATTTGTCGCTAATAGGGTTGCTGCCATACTTGAGCTCACAGGTGCTACTTCATGGCGTCATGTTCCTACTGCTGAAAATCCAGCTGACCTAGCGTCTCGCGGTGTGGACCCACAACACGTTCACACAGCTGATCTATGGTGGTCGGGACCTCAATTTCTAAAACAGCCAGAATCAGCTTGGCCAGTACTCAATATAAATCTAGATAATAACTTACCTGAAATAAAGGCAATGCCTGCTGTGCAGTGCGTTGAAGATAAATCCATACCCAATTTTCAACAATTTTCTAAACTCTCTAAATTACAAAGAGTTTATGCCACTGTTCTTAGGTTCATAAATAATTGTAAACATCCAACTAACAAAGTTACAGGAATCCTACAAGTCCAGGAACTTGATAGTGCTCTAACGATACTCATTAAAATAGCTCAAAGTCAGTCTTTCTCTAAAGAGATAACACTATTACAATCAAATAAATCCTTAAAGTCTAACACTAGTATTTGTTCTCTAAATCCATTTCTCGACGACAAGGAAATCCTACGCGTCGGAGGACGCATTGATAAATCGTCTTATTCCTATGATAAAAAACATCCCATTATTCTAAAGGCAGAACATGCCCTAACTAAATTAATTTTTCAAACAGAACATTTACGCCTGCTTCACTCAGGGCCTCAAAGTCTTTTAGCTTCAATTCGCGAGCGATACTGGCCACTAGGAGGTAGGAAACTAGCTCGAAGTGTCGTACGTAACTGTTTTATATGTCGCAGGTTTAAGGGAGGGACTATGTCAAATATCATGGGTGATCTACCAACAGATCGGATTGATGCCGACTTTCCCTTCAGCACTGTCGGTACGGATTATGCCGGGCCATTTCTAATTACTGATCGCAAGGGCCGAGGATGCAAGATAACAAAATGCTATCTTTGCATCTTTGTATGCCTCAGATATAAATGCTTACACCTTGAGGTCGTAAGCGACTTAACTAAGGACGCGTTCATACAGACCGTAAATAGGTTCATTGCTAGGCGAGGAATGCCAAAATTAATTTACTGCGACAATGGGCGCAATTTTGTGGCTGCTGCTAAAGAAATCGGTAGCTTTATTAAAACCAATACTGAAACTATTAAGGATTTTGCCGCTCGTCGGGGCATTGAATTTCGCTTCTCCCCGGCGTACGCTCCTCACTTCAACGGTCTGGCAGAGGCTGGTGTAAAATCAGCAAAATTCCACCTACGTAGGATTTTAGGACAGTCGCATCTAACATTCGAGGAATTGACCACTGTGTTTGCTCAGATAGAAGCTATCCTCAACAGCCGACCCCTTTGTCCTCTCAGTCCTTCACCTAACGATTTCCAGCCTCTTACCCCGGGACACTTTTTGATTGGTAGATCGTTGACGTCACTACCCACGCCAAGCATTGTGGACTCCAACGTTCATCGCCTCAATCGATACCAGCGCATCGAGCAAGCAAGGCAACATTTTTGGAAACGCTGGGCTTCCGAATACATCTCAGAGCTTCAACAGAGGACCAAATGGCGCATCAAAGGCAAGGAATTACAGCTTGATGATTTGGTTTTAATCAAGGAAGATCAAACCCCTCCTCTGTGCTGGCGTCTTGGACGAGTTAGCAAGTTGTTTCCTGGTTCCGATGGAGTACCTAGAGTGGCTGATGTGAGCACAGCCCAAGGGACTGTTCGCCGTGCACTCAACCGCCTCTGCCTGTTGCCTGCCTATGAAGAATAATTGTGTTGAAAGCTTCATCTAGACCTTTCAACGGCCGGGAGGATGTACACGCCGTACTTCCGTGCGCCATGCACGCCACGCATAGCCCGCCAAACTCAAAAATTGAGCCGTCGACCAATCACAGCGCGCGTAGCTGACGCCGCTAATCTGCCAACGCGGACGCGCCACCACCGCTACAAATTCGCTCTCAATAACTTAAATTTCGTTTGTTAACAAAATAGAAAGCTATAAATTCAAGAAAACATGTATCGGATTCTTCTAGTGATTTCGTTTATCCTGCAAATATAGAACTGTTCTCAGTAAATCACAACACGCATTTTTCTTTGTTCGCTCCATCGCGAACAATAATAAATAATCCTAAAACCAAAAACTTACTATTTACTTGACTTACGAGTGAAAAATTTAATCAAACATTTTCCTGAACTATTACAAAAGGTATAGTATATGTAATACCCACACGGAATGCTAAAATAACTTTGATAAAATATTCACATACACAGCGAAAGGGACTGTCGGCCAAATTCCTTCAAGGGGAATGTGGAATTTATTGGACACCTTCCGTTTCAATTTGCGAACGCCGAGTAGAGATGGTGTCATTTCGGTCCGGTCTCCTCTCTTGAGAGTTTGGACAGTGACGGCAGGAAACGTAGTTATACGAAAGAGTTTGTTGTGGAACACTTTTGACGTTTTCTCGTGTAAACTTATACGGATGTAGGTCGGTTAACTGTAACAGTTTATTTAAATCTCAGTTAGATTCTAATATGAAGGCTTATACCTACCTCAATTATTATTTTACTTTTGCTAATACTAAAAATGTAACAGTTTTGAGGATGCATGTTTTTTTCTTAAAGCGGTAAAACCATCGAATGAGTCCTTCCACCCAGGGCAGGACGGGAGGGACTGTCAGACTTGTACTGACTAAAATCCACGGTGTAATTCAATAGCCCATTACGTTCCCGGGCCACGGTTACTTGACAAGACAGTCCCGCGACCCCGGCAGAAATTGCTGGCAATTTAATGTCTGGACTTTACAAGAGACGATGACCTCTGACTTTGTTTCTGCTGTTTCTTCTTAAGCCTTTGTCAAACAGACAGGCGAGTCCAAAGCGATAACGAACCGATTCGAGACGTCAGTCCAATAGTTTGGTCACGCTATCGGATCGCTTTCGCTTTTCTATGTGGCTGGATTCAAACAATTCCACACATTACAAAATAAAAACGCCTCGCTTCGCATTCGCCACGCCTGTCTGTTTGATAAAGGCTTTAGAATAGTCAGGTACGAAACACCGGCTTCATCGTCACCGGCATTCGTTATAAAAAAAGGGTTTTGACGTGTACAAGTGTTTGCTAAATTCTATTTGCAAAATAAAAATCATTTATCATTTAATTTTTATTTCTGAATAGCCAGGTAATTACGGAAAAAATGTTTTCAACTCTACTTCAAACTTTTACCAATCTGATTAATCTTATTAAGTAAACAAAATTCATTTGTAGAGCAAACTACTTCTAAAGTAGGATGCTTTATAATACTCATAATTCCCATTTCATAATTAATACAATACTTACTCGAGTTTAACCACCTCTTTTGTAATTCCTTATAATACGACTTCAATGTAGTCATGATTTATACAAAAAAAAAGCAGTAGGTTCACCACTGCAAGCAGTAGGTTCTACCACTGCGGCTGGAGTGGAGGGAGGACGCTGTCCTCTCCCTCATGCGACCCGCCTCCTCCTTCGCGAGTATGCCAGCTTCGCAGAAAGCGGAAAAGAATAGCGGAAAAAATTATAAGAACGGGTAGTCTTAATATTTTTTCCGCTTTTAAATTACTACTACTTCTTCTTAATTTGGGCACTATTGGATATTATTTCCATTAGGTTTAAAAATTTCTAAAATCATATCAAGTGCATCTATGTTCCTTCTGTAATTACTACTTTTCATTTTAACTAATTACAATTAAACCCAACGAATACTGCACTAATTTTGTTTTATGGCCCACTGATTGTTAATAAATACTTATTGCGTGGTTTTCTTGCATTCAAATAAAAATTGCTGTCATAAAGTGATATGTTTTATGTTACTTTACATTTGTCAAGATCTGTTCTCTATGAAAACAAATTCCGCGCACGCCGCAATCGTGGCGGTAAGGCCCCTCTTTGAGGAGTGGCTGGAAAGGCGTCACAGCGTCCTGACCTTCCCCAAGACGTAGGTCCTAGGTTTTGAGGAGTACCTGTGTCGGATAAGGAAGGAAGAAACGTCTGGGTGTCACCACTGCGAGGATCGCGCGGAGGACACGAAGACACTCCCGCTCTGCCCTGGGTGGGAGGACTCATTCGATGATATTACCACGTTAAAAAAAAATTAAACAAATTTTGCTGCAAATGAGTCTTGATAACATATGCTTAACTTAATATTGTGATAAAGGTTGCTTCTCTTGTGTGGGAGATTATCAAATAGCTCCTCCTACCTTGGAGGGAGCGGAAGGAACTGCCATACTCGATCTGACTTACAATCACAACGTTCATTCAGATGATTTCACTTTAATTAATTGAACTTCTTGGGAGACACAGTTTCACTAGTGATAACGATGAGAAAAAAAAAGCATTAATTGTACCGTGGAATAAATGGGATCAAATCAATTTACCCATTCGGGTGAAATGAACTGTCTAAATGACAATTAGGCTAGTTTTTATTACCTTACTTTTCTATTTCATCGGTGTCGATGTCGGCGAACCATTTTTTTTACGTGGTAAAATCATCAAATGAGTCCTTCCACCCAGGGTGGAGCGGGAGGGACTGTCAGACTCGTACTGCCTACATTCCACGGTGTCCTTCAATAGTCCTTTACGGGTTCAGGGTAATTCATGAGTTCCGCGACCCTGATGACGAACCATTTAACGAATTTTAATGTTCCCATAAGCGACATACGACCACTTTCGCCTTAAGATACATTATGCCTTTATCTTTTCAAGAAGCAAAGAAATATGCTTTTAAAACTGCATATTTTCCTCATACGTAGAAGCATAGGTATGCTTATTTATGTAAAGCCTAAGGGCTGAATAGATCACTGATTATGCATAAGGCATGTCCGTCGAATCTCAAAGAGCCTGTTGAGATGACGTCACCCTCGCTATATGTGACTCGCGTCGCTTGCCTCTACGCTTGTTTTAACTTATGGTGTGTGTGTAAGTTATTGGGTCGACGACGCGTTGTGTTGCACGCGCGCCTCAAAGAGTGTTAGCATTGTGACGGCGCCCCGTTGTAGAGGGCTAAAGCCTGCCGGGGTCGCGGGACTCACGAATTACCGTGACCCTGGAACGTAAAGCACTTTTGAAGGATCATCGTGGATTTTAGTCAGTACAAGTCTGAGAGTACCTCCCGCCCCACCCTGGGAGAAGGACACATTTGATGATTTTACCACGATAAAAAAACCAGAGGAAGCCTGGATCAGCCCCTTAGCCCAGACTAAATTTTCTAAAGGTACCAAACAATTGTTGGTTAAAAAAAATTTTAATTTATTAGGCCGACCTTCATATCAATTTAGTTCAATATTATCGAAATCGATAATATTGAACTTAACTGATTGTCGAGCCAATTTGTTCACCCTTTAAAGGATGTTAAAGCTTCATCAAAATTTGAAGCGTGGTTAGAAAGAAAAAAAAACACAATCCAACAAAGAAAAGCTTAAAAAACAACTTTAAGAAATTCCACAGAGTCTGTCCTCATAAAACCAAAATTTCTATACAAACTTAACCGTATTACTTTAAATTCTTATCACAATACCCGGTTAGTATGGTAAATGAGCTCGTAAGAGTGAATAGCGACCGATACGTTAGCGGGATCAACGCGAGTGGACTGAGGCGATACGGCCGTAAATTATGGCCGTTTTCAACATTGGCCAGCTATAGTGTAACAAAGAATGACGTCATTAACTTCTCGCCGTGAGGAATGAGACTGTTAATCATAGTGAGAGTAGATGTTGGGATTGTAGTCATAAAGAATTGGGTGTCTCGTCGGTACTTTGTTAGTCTTTGGGTGTTTTGTAAGGATTAATGACAATATAGAAGTAAAGTAAATTTTGTATTTAGTTTTGTAACACGCCAAACACATCAACGCGCCGACGTCACTCACGCGCAGCCCGCCTGATCAGTCGAGACCACACCTCCTCCCCGTGCAACGTGACCCCGCCGCGCGCCTCCTCAACGACCGCCTATAAAAGCTAGCGCAGAAGCCAGCAGCGGGAGGTCACTTCATGATTACAGCGAGAAGCAAATTATCGCTTAAATGCAAAATTCGCCTCTATACCGCTGTAATCCGCCCCATCATGACATATGCCGGTGTCATATTCGCGCACTCCAATCCCCGTCACCTTTATAAAATGCAGGTCCTTCAAAACCGTTATCTTAGGAAAGTCACGGGAGCCCCGTTCTATGTCCGCAACGATAGCCTCCACCTCGACCTCAAAATCCCCACCATTCTCCAATTCATGAAACGCCTTTCCAAGCGTTTCTTTGACTCTGCCATCAGGCACCCCAATCCCCTAGTCGCAGCGGCCGCTCGATACGAACCGTCTCGTATCAGCAAAATTCGCCGACCAAGGCATACTCTTGTCACCCCCGACGACCCCATCACTCTCCTCCAGGAGAGCAGTAGGGAAACCAGTACACTTCGCAAACACAAACACAGATCGATCCCGTCATTCCGTCCTCGCCGCCGAGGACGACCGTCGCGACGTCCGAATCAATGCCCTCCCCGTCCCTCGCAAGAGCCAGCCCGCGATGCTGAGCCGTAGAGTTTTAAAAATCAGTCCCTAAATAATGAACCATTGTGATCCAGCCTGTCCCTTGCTGTCCTCTCTCAGTGACGCCCTAAGCCGAGGTCCGAACCCCACAGGGGGTGCCCTTAGCGTGCGGTCACTTAGTTTGTAGTTTTTATTTAGTTTGTAAGCTCTGGCTGGAGGCCTTAAAGTAATTTAAGGCATCTCTACAGAAAAGTCCGGTTAAGCAGCTCACAACCTCTTCTAGGTTGACCTGCGAGATGCCATACACAAAAAAAAAAAAAAAAAAAACAGCAGCGGGAGGCATTCGCCGCCCGACCGCCGCCGCGTACGGACGTCTCCTCGTGTGTGCTCCGTGCCAGTGCTGTGTTCTCCGCTGCGATTTCGTCGTGTCCTGCTGCGACGTGTCAAGAGAGTAGTCAAGACTACTCGAGTAAAAATTGTCCTTTTCAGGACAATTCTTACTCATCTTATTTCCCTTACGTCCCGCGTGTGTTTTTGCCCCTTCAGGGAAAATCCACAGTTTCGTGGTTCTTGGTGGAAACCTTACGGTGTCAACGAAGCCAAGAGGGTGGTGCCCCAATCCATCCCGCCGAACCCCTTCAGGGCGAGGTTAATTTATTGGAGTCGGGAGCTAGGACCTTGGCCTTGGGGGGACTCCTAGTCAAACCTAGTCTCTGTTTTCGTTCACAGCTACACACCTGGTGTCGGTTGGGAGTGTCTACCCCTTCGCACCAGACCCAAATAGGGCCCTGTTGCACATTAAGATTGGCAACAGGTTTACAAGCTTAGGGCACACCGTAGGTACACACCTCCCTGCCATACACAATCCCTCGGCAGGAAGGCTACTCACCCCCGGGCCCACCCACCCGGGGAGTTAGGTTGTTAGGGTTAGGTTTTACATCCCGAGAGCTTCACTCTCATGTCGGCCGCTCTTAGCTGACTTAATCATGGACAAACTCCTCAAGTTTGTCGAGACCCTCCTCCAAGACCCTTTACTAAAGGATAAATATGACTCGGCCTTCGCTGCTCTTAAAGCAGAAACCGACGTCACTAAATTTAGTGATGCGCTCGAGAGCCCACTATCTCCCCCGCCCGCCGAAAAAGGCATCCCGGTCAAATCGACCTCCCTGTCTGTAAAGACAAAAATCCCCGCCTCTCACGGCCCATCTCCCAAAACCGCTTCTGCAAAAGCGGCCCCTGTCCCTTCTGCGACTTCTGCCCCCACTCCCTCAACATCCAAACATGTTGTTGAGAAAATGGACACATCAGTGCCCATTTCGGACTCTGAACAGTCCGACTCCGCATCCTCCTCCGATGAGGACTTTACAGTCGTCATCGGAAAGAGGAAACAAGGGAAACACTCCCAAGCCGGCAAGGCAAAGAAACCCCTTGCAGCCCCACCTACCCCCTCTCCTCCGACCTCCCCACCGGCCTCTCGTCCGGTTTCCCCCACCCCTCCGGCGGCCCCCGCCAGCCGCCCCTCCAGCCCTATGGCAATCGCTCCCACGGCTTCTACCAGGAAGCCTAGGCCCCCACCACCGATTTTCATTCAGGAGAAGTCCAAATGGACAGAAATCTCCAAATTGTGTGCGGATCGAAAGATCCAGTACACAAAAGCGACAAATACCCAACAGGGTATTAAAGTCATTATCCCTACGTCTTCGGACTACAGGGAGCTCTCTCGCCTACTCCGTGGAAGGAACGTAGCCTTCCACACTTACTCCCTCCCTGAGGAGAAGCCCACCCGTGTGGTGATAAGGCGGATCCCCAAGGAGATCTCCACCCAAGACGTCTTAGATGACCTCCTTTCCCAAAACGTCCCCGCCTCTGCCGTCCACCGCCTTCACAAGGCGAGGGGTGGCGAACTATACGACATGGTGTTGGTAGTTTGCGACCCTGTCGAATCCGGTCCCCATCCCATCTTCAAAATTAAGTCAGTGTGCTCCCTGACAGGCATTTCTATTGAAAAGCCATTCAAAGCGCACACAGTAGGACAGTGTCACCGCTGTCAACTATACGGCCATAGTCAGGCCCATTGCTTTGCACCACCCAGGTGCGTCAAATGTTTAGGCGGCCATAGCACGGCTGATTGTCCCCGTCCTAAGGACAAGTCCCTCTGCACCGAACCCCCTAGCTGCGTTCTGTGCGGCCAAGTAGGACACCCGGCTAACTACCGCGGTTGCCCCAAAGCCCCCAAATCCGCTTCTCCCAAACTGGCAAAGCGCGCTGCCGCCCGCCAGCAGAGGGAATCCCCATCTGTGAAGATTCCTTCCTCACAGATTCCCGAGAGGCTTAGCCCTCAGCGACCCTCTCCGTGGAACTCATTGAACCACCAAAAGGCCTTCCCAGCCTTAGGTTCAGCGTCCCCAAAACCCACCCCAGGGCTACTCGAAGCCCCCGCCCCCAAACCCGCGGCTCCCGTGACTGCCCCTGCACCTTCGCGCAAGGTCGCTCCAGCAGCCCCGCAAACCATCCCTCCCGCGGTACCCTCCGGCCATGTGCCCGACGTTGACCCTAATGACATGTATGTCATAATCAACGCCTTTAAAACGGTCCGCAACCATCAAGAGATTTTGAGATCCAAGGCGAGACAATTGGCAGCCCAACTCAGGGCTTCCAATGGTAGTCCCGAGGAGTACTCTAAAATCTTCGACGCTCACCCCGAAGTGGGTGACGCCCTCTTAGCCCTCCACCTTGTTTAGTCAGTCCAATGGCTACTAAAAATAAGAATGTCCTCAAACCGCGATCCCTTAAGTTAGGCTTTTTCAATGCCAATGGCATTAGAGGTCAGAGCGTGATGAAATCGCTACCTTCCTCCGCGACAACCAGATAGACATCCTTCTCGTTCAGGAGACTTTCCTAAAACCGCACCACCGTGACCCTAAAATTGCCAACTATCAATTAGTTCGCAACGACAGGTCACGCTGCCACAAGGGCGGTACGCTCATCTACTTCAAAAGGACCCTGCATTGCATCCCTCTTATCCCTCCTCCCCTCGAGTCTCTCCTCGAGGTTTCAGCCTGTCGGTTAGGCATGACCGGCCACCAACCCATCACCATTATATCCGCCTATTTTCCCCCTGCCCTCGGCGCAGAGGATCACAATTTACTCACCAAAGACCTCACATCCCTCTTCGGCCTGAGCGACTCCGTCATCATGGCGGGCGACCTCAACGCCAAACATCCCGCTTGGAATAGCACTACCACCACCCCCAGAGGGAAGGTAGTGTTCAATCTAAGCTCCTCACTAAACTTTGATCCCATCGCTCCTCTTGAGCACACCCATTATCCCGGTGATCCCAACCACCGTCCCGACGTGCTCGACATAGCGCTTCTCAAGAATGTCAACCTCAAGTTGCATTCCATTGAGACGCTACACGAGCTAGACTCTGACCACCGTCCAGTGCTCCTGCACTTAGTCCCTCGCTCGGGTCCCTCCGACCCCAGCCAGCCTCCTCCAACCAAAGTGATAACTGACTGGAAGAAAGTAAGCGATAAGCTGAAATCAACCTCGTCACCTCACTTGGACTCTATCCCCGACCACATAGTCTCCGTCGCGGACACGACGGCCGCGATCAACTCGTTTACAGAACACGTGCAATCCGTACTGACGGATTGCTCACGGGAAGTCCCAGAGATGAACGATCATCGCTGGAAACTTCCCGATGACGTACGTGAACTGATAACCGAGAAGAACGCGGCCATCCGTGCCTACAGCAACTTTCCATGCGACTCGAACAAGGCTCACATGCGCAATTTACAGCGTGCTGTAAAGAAACGCATCGCTGAGCTTCGCTCGAACCGCTGGAATGAGTTGCTGAGCGATCTCGAGCCCACCCATTTAGCCTTCTGGCAGCTGCAACGAAAGTTGCGTGCCACCGAAGAGGCCACTATGCCTCCCCTCAACCGTCCCGATAAGAGCGTCGCCTTTGACGACTCTGAGAAAGCCGAATGCCTGGCCGACAGTCTGGAATCCCAGTGCTCTCCCAGCACCCAACCGGTAGACAAAAGTCACCTCCTCAAGGTCGACTCTGAAGTCCAACGTAGGACCTCCCTCCCTCCCGTAGAAGACCCTGATGATCCTCTGCCTCCAGTCACTCCAGACGAAGTGCAGGACATCATAAAACGTCTCCGACCCCGGAAAGCTCCCGGGTCGGACGGTATCAATAATAAGGTATTTAAAATCCTCCCCGCCCAGCTCGTTATGTTAATGACCGCCATCTTCAATGGCGCTCTGAGCAACAACATCTTTCCCCAGGCATGGAAAGAGGCCACTGTTATCGGTATCCCTAAGCCAGGCAAGCCCAAGTCTGAGCCCACGAGTTACCGTCCCATCAGTCTCCTGAACGTTCTCGGCAAAATCTACGAGAGACTTATTTATAAGCGACTCAGAGATTTCGCCGATGCCAAGTGCCTCATTCCTCACGAGCAATACGGCTTCAGGACCGGTCACTCGTGCATCCATCAAGTCCACCGTATAGTCGAGCACATTAGCGCTGGATTCCAACGCGGTGCAATGACTGGTGGTCTATTCTTCGACATAGCGAAGGCCTTCGACAAGGTCTGGCACAACGGCTTATTATATAAGCTCTACCAAATGGGTGTGCCAGACCGTCTCGTGCTCATCCTACGAGACTTTTTGTCAGATCGCACATTCCGCTATCGCATCGGGAATGCCCTCTCCTCCCCTCACCCTATCCGAGCCGGTGTTCCTCAAGGCTCAGTCCTCTCGCCCCTCCTATTCACGCTGTTCACTAGCGATATTCCCAAGAGCAAAAAGGCTCAGTTAGCTCTCTTCGCGGACGACACGGCCATGTATTACACTGGCCAAAGTCCAACCGCTATAGCCCAAACCCTCCAATCCGCAGCCAACGCCCTCGGCGACTGGTTCAGGAAATGGAGAATTGAGGTTAACCCCGATAAAAGCCAGGCGGTCCTCTTTAGGTCGCCGCTCAAAAGACTTCCCCTCCGCCCCCTCAGTCCGATAACCATGTACGGTAAGCCTATCCCTTGGGAGAAGCAAGCCAAGTACTTAGGCGTTATCCTCGACAGTAACCTGTCCTTCCGCGCCCACATAAAAGCAGCCCGTAATCGGGCTGCCTTTGCCGTAAGCAGGCTCCACTTCATGATTACAGCGAGAAGCAAATTATCGCTTAAATGCAAAATTCGCCTCTATACCGCTGTAATCCGCCCCATCATGACATATGCCGGTGTCATATTCGCGCACTCCAATCCCCGCCACCTTTATAAAATGCAGGTCCTTCAAAACCGTTATCTTAGGAAAGTCACGGGAGCCCCGTTCTATGTCCGCAACGATAGCCTCCACCTCGACCTTAAAATCCCCACCATTCTCCAATTCATGAAACGCCTTTCCAAGCGTTTCTTTGACTCTGCCATCAGGCACCCCAATCCCCTAGTCGCAGCGGCCGCTCGATACGAACCGTCTCGTATCAGCAAAATTCGCCGACCAAGGCATACTCTTGTCACCCCCGATGACCCCATCACTCTCCTCCAGGAGAGCAGTAGGGAAACTAGCACGCTCAGAAAACATAAGCGCAAACCGATCCCGTCATTCCGTCCTCGCCGCCGAGGACGACCGTCGCGACGTCCGAATCAATGCCCTCCCCGTCCCTCGCAAGAGCCAGCCCGCGATGCTGAGCCGTAGAGTCTTAAAAATCAGTCCCTAAATAATGAACCATTGTGATCCAGCCTGTCCCTTGCTGTCCTCTCTCAGTGACGCCCTAAGCCGAGGTCCAAACCCCACAGGGGGTGCCCTTAGCGTGCGGTCACTTAGTTTGTAGTTTTATTTAGTTTGTAAGCTCTGGCTGGAGGCCTTAAAGTAATTTAAGGCATCTCTACAGAAAAGTCCGGTTAAGCAGCTCACAACCTCTTCTAGGTTGACCTGCGAGATGCCATACACAAAAAAAAAAAAAAAAAAAACAGCAGCGGGAGTTCAGGTTCGGCACGCTCCGAGTGTACTCTCCGCATCGACTTAGGTCGGTCTCGAATACCTCGCCCCTTGCTGGACTTGAGCTAGCGGAGTATACTGATTGTTTGGCTGCGTAGGCGCCGTTAGCGGGCCGCACACCACTCAGTCGATATACAACGCGAGCAGGGATTCTCCTTTTATTCAATCAATCTTGTTATTGTATTCCTTGTTATTAAAGTTAGTAGTTTAGTTTATTCATCTGTATAGTTTATAAAGTTTCACTGTAAATAAAAATCATTATTGTTACGTATTGTGGGTTTAGTTTATCTCCTCACACATACCCTGGTTACAAATTGGCATCCCAACGTAGGGGCTTTCTCTAGTTTTACGCTAATAACTAGATACCCACGTAACAATTAGGTTTTCTTTTCCTTTGTTTTGTTTTAGTAACTAGTTTTAACCATCTACCCCCAATTTTTTAATTTTTTTTTGTTTTGATTTTACTTCGGCATTTCATAGCCACTACTATTTTGTTTTGTTATCTTCACGCTAGGTCCCTTTAGGGGTAGGCAGAAAGTTACTTTTAGGGTAAAATAGTTGGTTAGCAATATTGAGTTTTATAACATATTACCGAGGCGTAGCCGTAGGAATTTGGGAAATAATATGGCGAACGTCAGCTTCTCTGACGATCAGTTCCGCGACCTGTTAGGGGTCTTGGCCAGTCGGAAGGATCAGGTTCCGCAAAAATCTGGTAGCTTTGCGTCATGCACTGCTCGCTTCAACGGATCTCGGAATACGGCAGTGGTTGAGGCATTTCTATCAACCATCAGCACGTATAAGAAAATAGAGGCAATAAGCAATGACAACGCCATTGAGGGGCTAACATTGCTACTGGTTGACGAGGCATCCATCTGGTGGCTAGGAGTGAAAGAAACAATCACGGACTGGCAAGAAGCTGTGTCCCTGATAAGGACAACGTTTGCGCCAAAGAGACCAGCTTATCTGGTATATGATGAAATTGTTTGCGATAAGCAGCAGAGTCCCGTGGGCACGGAATTATTTGTTGCCAAAAAGCGAGCCCTTATGGCAGAGTTGCCCAAGCCTTCACTTACTCCATCGCAAGGCCTGGACCTCCTATATACTTCTCTACATATAAATATAAGAGATAGAATACCAAGAGATTCTGTCACGACCTTTGATGAGCTCTTGGCAAAGGTACGTCAAATTGAAGAGTCAGTCGCTGCACGGTCAAGACCCAACTCGAGCAACACCTCTGCCACTCCATCAGGAAAGCGATCCAGATGTACCTTTTGCCGTGGTTTTGGCCACAACGAACAGGAGTGTCGCAAGAAAGCCGAAAAGGGTAAGATTCCAAAAGAAGATGGTGCGACTATTCCAGCTGCATCCAGGCCAACGCCTAGTCACAAAATCACCTGTTACGGTTGCGGTGAGCCCGGCGTAATCAGGAGCAAATGCCCCAAGTGCAACAAGAACAAAGTTGGCGCAGTAGACGTCGGATTTTATTCCCTCAACTCCACTTTGGCAGCTACAGCACGACTTAGGCCAACGGTCAAGATTTGCATCGCTGGCGTCAACGGACAAGCTCACATCGATTCCGGGGCCAAGTTAAGTGTCGCATCTACGTCATTGTATGGTATGCTAAAGCAAAAGGGAGTCGAATTCAAAACAGAAAAGGCGACGATTACCCTTGCTGATGGTTTACGGCGAAGACAGCCTGTAAAGACAGCTGCAGTGTCAGTCACATTGTGTGGTCGTATGATCCCAACAAATTTTATCGTGTTGCCTGAATCACACGATAACCGAACGCTCCTAGGAGTGGATTTCATTCAAGATGCAGGCATCGTACTCAACTTACCGCAGTTAATATTCCATTTCTTGGATGAGCCTGGTAAGAAGTACGAGCTCTACAATGAGGAAGAAGTTGATGCAACAGTGTCCACGGTGCGAACGGAACTCGAGGAAACCGAGTCAGCGATTTCTAGGTTAGCCAAAATCACGTCTCTGGAACCGATGCTTAGCCCGTTGCCTACGACACCGTCTCTTACTTCATATATTCCTGAGGAATGTAACATGGCAGATTCGTACGGACCACCTCCATTAATTAAGTTCCTTACGCCGCCGCAATCGCCCTCGCGACCAGAACCCAAGTTGTCCGGCTACTCGCCGAGATTTGTAGGGACATTGTTCCGAGATGCGCAATCAAATATTAATAGTGCTGAAGTAACACTCTCCCCCCACAGCCAGCAGCTATTTGGTCCTAACATCGATATTGCTATGGTCGCAGTATCTGATCCAGGAGACACGACTACTGAAGAAAGTAGCCAGCTGAACTCTGTATTGGAACGACATTCTGCCGTCTTCATTGGTAACGGAAAACCAGCAAGCCTCGTGGAACATAGTATAGAAACTGGGAACCACAAACCGATTGCTGTGCCACCCTATCGACTGTCACCACAGCGTAAAGAAATTCTACGTAAGGAGGTTAATCAGATGCTAGAAGAAGATATTATCACGCCATCGAAATCTCCATGGGCAGCACCTGTTGTAATGGTCCCCAAAAAGAACGGCGAAATAAGGGTCTGCATCGATTACCGCCAGCTAAATAGTATAACCGTGGCTGACGCGTATCCCTTACCTAGAATTGATGACTTACTACATGAAGCCAAACCGACACCTTACATGTCATCTTTGGACCTTAGAGCAGGGTATTGGCAAATTAAAGTACGTGATGAAGATCAGGAAAAGACTGCTGTCGTCACACCGTTCGGTCTTTACCACTTCAAACGAATGCCATTTGGATTACGCAACGCTCCAGTGACTTTCCAGCGGTTTATCGATAGATTGAGGCTGGAACTAGACGGGGTGAAATTACTGGCTTATCTGGATGACCTGATCCTGCTATCACCATCATTTGTACAGCACCTGCAAGACCTGGATAGACTTTTTCAACTTCTGCGAGAAAATAATGTCGTTATCAACAGGCAGAAGTGTCGATTTTGTCAAGACCAGATTCCCTATCTAGGACACATCATTACAAAAACAGGCCTGTGTACCGATCCTGCGAAAATATCAGCTATACTTGATATGCCAGCGCCAAAGAACGTTAGGCAGGTGCAATCCTTCCTGCAGACTTGTTCGTGG
Source organism: Agrotis puta (assembly GCA_943136025.2). Taxonomy (NCBI): domain Eukaryota; kingdom Metazoa; phylum Arthropoda; class Insecta; order Lepidoptera; family Noctuidae; genus Agrotis; species Agrotis puta. The sequence goes on along the minus strand of OW964176.2, from coordinate 2,541,554 downwards.
TATCGTCGATTCGTACCGCATTTTGCGAAGATTTCCCAACCACTTACACAACTGACGAAAAAGGACGCATCATGGGAGTGGGGAACCAGCCAAAAGGACGCTTTAAGTGAGCTCAAGCGTTGCCTAACCAGTGCACCAATTTTATGTCAAGCGGATTTGAGTAAACCATACATAATCAAAACAGACGCTAGTGATTACGCCATTGGAGCTGTTTTGGTGCAGGGGGAGGGCACAACTGAGCACCCCGTGGAATATGCAAGTCGTTTGCTGACTAAGGCGGAACGGAACTATTCCACTACGGAGCGGGAAGCATTGGCGGTAGTATGGGCGGTATCAAAGTTTAGAGGCTACATAGAAGGCTCTTCGGTAAAAATTGCAACTGATCATCAAGCACTTAAATGGCTGATGTCTATCAAATCTCCCACGGGGCGACTCGCTAGGTGGGCATTACAACTCCAACCATATAACTTAGCAGTAGAATATATCCCAGGGAAAACTAACGTGGTTGCTGATAACCTTTCAAGACCGTCGTGCTCTGACCTGCAAGAGAATTGTGGAATATGCATAGTATCCATAGATATGCCTCGCCGCTCTGCAGCCGAAATACGACAAGAACAACTGAAAGATAACTATCTGAAGACGGTCATGGATGCACTGGAGAAACCTGTGCAAGATGAAGATGCTGTTTATTGGGCGAACAAGGGTTATATCATGAATAATGGACTGCTACACCGTTACATACAAGACAGTGACAATGATAATGCTCAATTGGTCATTCCTGAACATGAAAGAACGACCATACTTTCGCAGTATCACGATGATCCCACTGCTGGCCATTACGGTGCTGACAAGACTTTTCGCCGAATAGCTGCTAGGTATTATTGGAAAGGAATGCGAAAGGAAATCGAACGCTACGTCCAAGACTGTATTAAGTGTCAACGCTATAAACCTAGTAACTTAAAACCAGCAGGGTTATTACAGACTACTGCAATGAATCAGAGATGGGAAACACTATCTTTTGACTTATTCGGACCTCTTCCTCCGACTCCAGATAGTAAAACCTGGATATTCATCGTCGAAGATGTCGCTACTCGATGGGTTGAGTTATTTGCTCTAGAGCAAGCTACCGCCGAGGCCTGCGCAAGTGTATTGCTCAATGAAGTCTTTCTGCGTTATGGGGTTCCGCGACGACTAATAAGCGACAACGGAACACAATTTGTCAGTTCAGTAATGCAAAAACTTACTTACTGCCTCAACATACAACATGCGTTCACCCCGGTCTACCATCCAGAAGCAAACCCAGTCGAGAGAAAGAACCGAGACCTGAAAACTCAGCTTGCAATTTTGGTGGAAGGCGATCACCGCGCTTGGTCAGAAAGGCTGCCAAGCATCAGATATGCCATGAACACATCAAACTGTCTCAGTACAGGGCATACACCGGCTTACCTTACTTTTGGCAGAGAGCTAAGGACATATGATGACGTTAAACACGATCTTCGTCAGATAGTTTTAACAGAAAATTTTATACCCGAAATAACCCCTAAACTAACTCTATTAGCAGATACCCTGAAGAGAGCGAGAGAAGTGCAAGAGAACAAAGAAGAAACAAGAAAGAAACGGATGGATGAACGTCGACGACCGGCCTGTCCCGCCTACCAACCCGGCGACCTCGTTCTGGTTGCAGCCAATGTCCTGAGCAACGCAGCCCGCCACCACACGGCGAAGCTGGCTCCACGTCGCGACGGGCCCTACATCATCCTGCGACGGCACGGGCCCTGCTCTTACGAAGTGGCAAACCCGGCGGATCAGAAAATTCCTCTGGGTATTTACCATTCCTCCGCGCTGAGCCCATACCAAGGCTCAGCCTTAAACTTACCTAATCCAGAAAGACCTTTGCGCAGACGCGGCAGACCAAGGAAGCAGCAGACAGCCGCGTAGGCATCAACTGGTCTCCTCGCCGGGACGTCTTCGGGACCAGAGGGGGAGACTGTAACACGCCAAACACATCAACGCGCCGACGTCACTCACGCGCAGCCCGCCTGATCAGTCGAGACCACACCTCCTCCCCGTGCAACGTGACCCCGCCGCGCGCCTCCTCAACGACCGCCTATAAAAGCTAGCGCAGAAGCCAGCAGCGGGAGTTCAGGTTCGGCACGCTCCGAGTGTACTCTCCGCATCGACTTAGGTCGGTCTCGAATACCTCGCCCCTTGCTGGACTTGAGCTAGCGGAGTATACTGATTGTTTGGCTGCGTAGGCGCCGTTAGCGGGCCGCACACCACTCAGTCGATATACAACGCGAGCAGGGATTCTCCTTTTATTCAATCAATCTTGTTATTGTATTCCTTGTTATTAAAGTTAGTAGTTTAGTTTATTCATCTGTATAGTTTATAAAGTTTCACTGTAAATAAAAATCATTATTGTTACGTATTGTGGGTTTAGTTTATCTCCTCACACATACCCTGGTTACAGTTTTTTTTTATATAGATTCCTTTCTTAGTTCTTGTTTTTGAATGGGAGAATTTTGTAAATAGTCCTAAAGATGTGTTACGAAAACGTAAGTTTCGTAGCATTGGTGTCTACGCCGTAGCCGATACGTAGCACAACAATTATACAACAGCTGTGGAGATTAATGCTGTAGTGATTTATGATTTTGTTAAGAGGCCTCTTACAGTCCACTAGCGCCGCCAATCGAAAAAATGTCATAACTCATAAATAGAATCAAAAACACAAAATGTGGTCTATTATTACTGTAGAAAAGGCAATAACGTAATTTTATAACACATTGTCAACACTTGAAATATAGCTGTTTAGCTAAATCGTGCATTTGTAACAAAAAAGGCCGTTTATGTTTTGAATGCCCGATTTAGCTATATTTCAAGGTCTTTACTTTTCTACCAAGATTATCGTATTAAAATTTACTGAAAATTATAATCATTGATATTTTTACAGTAACAACAAATATTTTAATTAGGTAACCATGGTGTTCTTTTCCATGGAAATGCCCTTGTGGAACTACCTATACTAATATTATAAAGCTAAAGAGTCTGTTTGGTTGAAAGCGAGAATCTTGAAAACTATTGGTTCGAATTGAAAAAAAACTACGGGTTGCACTCTGGGAGTGCCGGCAGAAGTGAAAACACACATGAACATTCACGTGTCCTAACGCGAGTTTAACATTTTTTACTCATTCCAAAAAAAGTGCATAACGCCGCTAAAGAAGTTTTCACTTCAAAAATTGCATTTGTGTTGGATATTCCAATTATAAAGGCTATAGCCTTATATCTTCACGCTACGACAAATAGGGTGGTCAGGGCTTCTGAGAGACGAACCTCTTAACAATACGCGCCGTGTCCAGAAGTACTGCCTTCTGAATCAGGCGCCTGATCAAGATAAGATAATTAGTATTGTGATTATTCTGTGAAACTATAATGTGAAAAGGAGCTTTAAAACAACAGTACACTTAACAACATTCTTTGAATCATAAAAGCCTTTCTTTGTGGAAATTTTTTGTAGTTCTAAAGTCAGAAATAGATATAAAAGATCAAAGCTAGAGAAGAAATATCTTTGTAGAAATAATTTATATTAAAAACATAATGTTCGATTATTCTCTTTGTTAGCCACTAACGGACAAACCGTTAGTGGCTTTTGTAAATTGAAAACTATTTATAAAATAAACGTTTATAAATAATAATCATTATAATAATAGTTTATTTTATTAGGATATTGTTTTATAGGTATTACATATAATATTAAGTTCAGAATATTCTGCTGTTTCCAGCGTACAAATTTTTTAAAGAATTAAAATGAACAGTATTTTAAATTAATACCTATTTATGAAAATTAGATTAGATTATACAGAGACAAGGAATACGATTACTATGAAATACGAGTACAATCGCAAGAAGTATTATTTATAATTTCAAGAATTACTAAATATTTAAACAGTTTTTTTTTTAGTACAAGAACATGGGACTGATATTCAGTTAAATTATTAAGAACACAAAGGCGAGTCGAAATCTAATTTAAATTTTGAATCAAGATCCTTAAACCCATTTTTGTTCTTCCCGTCGTCATTGAGATATTTTTTATTTTTGATGTTGGAATATTAGTAAGGGGAATATGCAATTGAAAAATGCGGTGTGAAGCATACATTGATTTGCAGAATTATTTGAAGGAAATAGCCTTATGGTCAAACGGTAAGCGGTAAACGTTCAGGAGTCTATAATAGATTTTAAACTTACACAATATACCTTGAGCAAATTATTAATTATAATTTTTAATCATATTTATTCGGTATCTTGTTTATGTTTCCCGTAATTGTCGCATAGTAAGTACTTAAACAACACGTTAACAACCAAGCTACTGGCCAGACATTCCACCCCTGTTAAATCAACCCAAATAAAACTGACTAACAAAGGACTTAACACACCACCCTTCAGTACCTATTAAGTCTAAACGCGTGTAAACAACTCCATGGCCCAACCGACTAATCATCCGCTTTGCCAGGATCTCAACGGGGTCAGGAGGAAATGAAACCGCGTGTTTCGGTGCCAAACCTGAGTGTACTTGGACACTGTTCAAATGTTGACACATCGAACGCCAAATAAAGTTGGTGGGAAGTCGTGTGCCTTTGGAATTATGTATTTTTATGTATTTATTTAAATGTCTGTATAATTTTATACTAATATATTAGTAGGTTAAGGTGGCGTCTGTCGCGTACGTCAGTCGTCACGTACCAATATACGTTGTGTTATAGCACCATATTGTGACACTGAGTGTTCAAAAACTAGGGAAAACGCCTTCTCTCTAATTGTAGCATAATATACAATCCATAATAACCTATATAATATTTTAAAATGATTTTCTTTAAATAAGGGTTATAGTAACTACTCGGTACCCCGGCTTGCAACTCCTGAAGTCACCGCAACAAAAACAAATGCTAAATCAGCACTATGGACACCGATCGCTCCCGCCACAGGCCTAAGGCCTCTGCCTCGAATCTTGCGGGCAGCGGGGCGGCGGCGGCGGCGGCGCGGGAGCGGCAGGATCTTAGGCATACATTCAAATGGACCGGCCCTCGGAAACAGCGGCGCGGCAGCGGGGCGGGCGCGAACTGCGAGCGCCGCCGCCGCCGCCGCCCCGCTGCCGCCCCGCTGCCCGGGGCAAAATTCGAGGCAGAGGCCTAAGCCCCCGCGCGTACCAACGATAGCGACGCGAGTCAATTTTTCTCAATAAATTATGCGACCGCTCTTACGTGGCCGACATTAGCGTGTCGGAATTAAAGCTTTACAGCGTACTACGTACTTATTGATGTGTCTTTTAAAAATACATAACTTTGTTAATCATCACATCTTTGATATATAACCTATCCTGACCTTTTAGATACAACTTCAACATTGAATTTAACATATTCGCCGGAATATGTATACGGAACGATTAACTTTCTGTTATTATTTTAACACGTATCGTCTGTCCGTCCGGATATTACAAAAGATCTGTTGTGATGTACCTAATTTCGTCAGTATAAAGAGTGAGTCAATTTTCATCTAATGTGGCAAAAAAACCCCGGCGCAGTCGCTGTTGAGGACTTCTTTATGGAAAAACTTGAATCAAACCCATGACTCCATGCTTAACAGTAGCGTTTCCGACCACTAAAAAACTTCACCCAAGATGCATTAATTTATGCGGGCATGCGGAGTAATGGGCGACTTGATGTCTAACCATGGACCATGCCCGGGTCGAGGGCGCGTCGTGTTCCACACGCGTATCAAAGAGCTGCCGGCAAAATGTCGGGACCCCCCTTGGAGGGCTAAAGCCTGCCGGGGTCGCGGGACCAAAGAGTAACTGTGGCTCCGGAACGGAGAGGGCTATTGAAGGACACCGTTGATTTTAGTCGTTTGTTGATTTTACTACGTTAAAAAAAAAGATGCATTATTTTTTTAATTTCAAGTAATCATTTGTTCGATCAAAAACAATTTTATATCTAGCTAAGCTGTTTTAAGTTAAAAAGAAAAACCATTTCACAAAAATAAATATATTTCGCTTCCTTTCCTAGCACTATATTTCTTGGATGCGGTAAGCGTTTGCGGAGATCAGTTGGAGAGTACCAGGAAATAAGTCGTTTGTGACTTTTAAAGTGTGCAGCTTGCAACTTTTTGGAAAAGACGTTTGTGAAAATTATGGCGACCATCGTTTGTTGTCCGAATGGTTGATAGTTTTACCGTTTCGCGTTAAAATCGAAAAGTAGTATTGAGATACATAAAACGACCATTTTTTTAGAGTTTAGAGGTATCCCTCTAACCTCATCATCGCATCACTTTTGAAAATTGCTTATAGTTTTGGTATTAATCTATAATCATTCATTTGGTATTAATCTATAATCCGGTATTAATCTATACATTAATACCAAAACTATAAACAATTTTCAAAAGTGATGCATTTGAGACTCTGGGATGACTTTTCACGTCTTTGTGACGTAAAGTAAATGGCAACTTTGACGTTGATTTGATGGACTATAGGTCTTCGTTCATACGTAAAAGGCGCCCTTTTATTTTCCATAGATAAAAACTTAGAGTACGCTGTACGTAAAATACGGATATCTCGTGATAAGGCCTCTGAGCTTGCGTCATATCCGGTAGTTCTGATTTTTTGAAGACTTTTTATGAAGTGGGCTCCATGAATTATCTAAGTGTATGACGAAATAACGCATGAGAGTTTTACGTTTGACACACACTGAATTTTAACTGTCCACAAGAACTAGTTTACTGCATAAATAAATTAAAAATCTGTTTGGTCAATTAGGGTAGGTATTATAAAATAATTCACCCATTTTTTCTTTTTTCAAATCAATCAATATTGAAAAAGGTAAAAAGTTTCGAAATTCGGTCGTAGGGGCTTTCATAAAACATTCCATTTTAAAGAAATAAGCCCCATTCACTGGACAATCACTAGTTAATTGATAAAGAAAGCATCTATCGGAAACCACACGTACTAACACGCAAGATTCTTTGTTACAAAAGGAAAATTGCCATCAGCGGGAGTAGAACAACCCTTACCCCTAATATAATTTGGAATTCTGTCGCTAGATGGCAGTATTCGTTTCAGTGCTGTCGTTCATTTGACTCTCGGTAGCAAACCTTTGAATATCATAGTTCTAACAAACGTGAATAGATGGCGCTTCTTTATTGCTTGCTGGACATTATTTTTTTAAATGAAACATTATTTTCTAATGAAGTACATTCAAGACGCCCAACTTAAATATTATTCGTCTTACAACGAGAAATTTAAACATCTGTTGAAAATTTTTCTGAAAAAGCTGTCAACGTCAAAATGACAATTCATTTTGATACAGGGGTCGTTTTGCAGTTACACTTTTTTTGTGGTAAGGCTTTTAGTTTTCTATTAAATGGTAAAAAGCTTAACTTAGTAGGTAATTCTAATCAGTGCCATCTAACAGAAACGAGAAACACTATTTCACAAAGCGCTGTAAATCAGCATAGACTTGACCGTTTAAAATCTGTTTCATTTTTGTTCCTGAAACTCTCTCAAGATGGTGTTATAACGAAAAAAAAATGTTTTTATTGAAGCCCATATTTTGAAAATTAGTTTTGTTGGGGTAATGAATTCACACAAATGCAATTTGAAAATAAATTATAATATGCTGTTTTTCTTTTTTACATGGTGAAATCATCAAATGAGTCCTCCCACCCAGGGCAGAGCGGGAGGGACTGTTAGACTCGTACTGACTAAAATCCACGGTGTCCTTCAATAGCCCTTTATGTTCCGGGGTCACGGTAATTCATACAGTCCCGCGACCCCGGCAGGCTTTGGCCCTGCCCCGACATTTTGCTGACACTCTTTGAGGCGCGCGTGGAACACAACGCGCCGTCGACCCGGGCATGGTCCATGGTCGGACAGCGAGTTGCCCATTACTCGCTGCGCGCATGCCCATAATATGCTGATAAAGTATATTTTAAAAGCTGAATAAAATTGACCCAGTGATTTTTGAATTCATGTACTTAATATTGATACTTAGTGTAAATAAAGTAACTGTTTTATTAGTCAGTAAGCCTAATTTTCTGCTTCGTCAGACGAGTTTTTGCACTTATAAAAAATCTGGAAACTTAGATTTATGTATCTGCAATTAGAAGAGTTGATGAGCACCGTGTATTATTTTATACCCCATAAAATTAAAGAATATTTTTCACCCAACTGACCACACATTTCATCCAAAACTTTTCAGTTACAGTCGTAAAAATATAACATTTTGTTTCTACAATTAACGGCACGTCCAACCACCTTGTTGGTAACAATCTCAATTATTCGAAAACCTTTAGGTAATTTAATGCTGGCAACTTCTAATTTATTCACTGAAGGGAACTGTGATTGCAAATTGTTTCCGTTTTGGTATTCAACGGCGGTTCTGAATTCACTTTTTTGGTGTGTCACCGGACGAAAAACAATCCGTTTCCTCTTTACTTTGTGAATTTCAACCCTATCACTTGTAATGTTATGATTGGGTATTCATTATTTTTATTAACTTCACTTCTGGAAATATTAAAATCATACATCATTCCTACGGATGCCTCGAGGAGCTCGTGGCTAAATAAATACAGACGCACAGGCCGATCTTCCGGATTCAGCCGCGCATGCCGAGGTTTGTCTGTGGATGGGTGACCATCCGTCATAGCGAGTTTCCTCCGTGCCTCGGAAAGCACGTAAAGCCGTTGGTTCCGGCTGTTATTTGTAGATCTTTGACAGTCGTTACTGTTAGAAACTCTAAAGTCTGACAACCAGTCTTACCATGGGGTATCGTATTACCCAGTTACTGGGTTGTGGAGGTCCGACAAGCAGTCGCTCCATGTAAATTACTGATATCCAGCTGCATCTGGACTGGAAGCCGACCCCAATATAGTAGGGAAAAGGCTAGGCAGATGACACCATTCCTATGGATATGGCCGCGCTACCCTACGAATGCTATGTCATACAGAACGTGGAGTTAATGATTATGGAATGGATTAGAGTCTTATTTAAAAAAAAAATATCATCTATATCCACTTTTGTAAAGAGTGATACACTTTCAATTAGATAATTGTAATAACACAAACCTCTTGAAGGTTAAGTTAAGACCATGGCTGGAGGTCTTACATTTAAGGCATCACAGGAAGTAGCTTATAACCTCCTCTAGTTTGCTATGCGAGATGACACGTACTTTTTTTAATAAATAAAACGCATGCGTTTTATTTATTAAAAAAATACTGTAGGCAAGTCGTCCATTAGGTATTTCAATTAAACAACCAGTATCTTAAAAGAACATTAGATGAATCGTTCTTTAGTACAATCAATTTAATTTCAATAAAAATTATGTTGATGTACAGTACAGTTGAACAGTAGTTGGGTCGTCCAATATGATTGTGTCTTGAATTTATGTCAGGCAAATGTAGCTATATCTGAAATATTTAAAATGAATGTAGTTATTTTGATACGGAACCGATAATAAGCACTACACCTGCTACATTAATTTCATCAATAACATAATGATGTATAGAAAATCTTGAAAAATCTCATTTTACATGGTTTTACTTCATCACTATAAACTCTTAATATTTTTTGCCTTGCGAAAGTGCTTGGCGGAAGTAACTTAGCCAATGGCTTATGGTCTCTTTACACGCTATCTAAAAGTACCTTTTAAAAGGATTTTATACATTTTTATAGCAGCGTTTATGCGCTAATGAGGGTATTTTTAGATGAAGGTTATAAGAAAGACTGGGAAATACTTTGAAACATGAAAGCTATTTCATTAATTAGTTAAGTTATGTGAACAATTTAAAAAAAAAACATAGCGTCTTAAACATAACCTTGTGCAGGAAAGTCCGAGGTTCATTATTGTTTTGTCCCCGGACATAAAAAATACCATTGTGAGTTAAGCGTGCGTATATGAATTGTACATCATAGATACTAAACATAAGGACCGATTTTGATACAAATTATTTTCTACCTAAAAAAGCAAAACATTAAAATAATGGTTTGTCGTTCCCCGTGTTCAGCAGTGGACGTTTTTCGCCTGATGATGTTGATGAAAGAAATAATTAGTATGAAAGTATTTTAAATTACAAAAGTATACTAAGTTCCATTTTATCGGGCACTCCGTAATCACGGCGTCCTGACATACCACATGACGCAGGTCCTCACTGGACATGGAAGTTTCGGGAGGTACCTGTGTCGGATAGGGAGGAAAGAAACGCCTGGCTGTCACCACTGCGAGGATCGCCCAGAGGACACGGTGAAAAATGATGGGGCCCCCCTCTAGAGGGCCAAAGCCTGTCAGGGTCGCGGGACTTACGATTTACCGTGACCCCGGTACGTAAAGGGCTATTGAAGGACACCGTGGATTTTAGTCAGTACGAGTCTGACAGTCCCTCCCGTTCTACCCTGGCTGGGAGGACTCATTTGATGATTTTACCACGCTAAAAAAAAGTTCCATTTTCTACTGAAACCATTTACGATTTGAAAGGTAATAATTTAATTTTATCATTTATAATTATCAAGTTACGTTAATGCAATTTCTACAAAACAATCATTGCGTTATGTATTGGCTTTCATTTATAAAATCTGAATAATTAAAACGTCGGCTAAATTAACATTTATTTCCTGTTTTGTTTGGATTCAATTCACTTAATTATGCGCAATGCTGACGGTACTTTCCTGTTCGTGATTTGAATATTATATGAACTTTTAATTTTTTTTTTCAGTGTAAAGAAGTAACATAGGTACATTATTCATTTCATTAAGACTAACTAGTATTTTCTAACTTCATTTTCATTTAGTTACAGTGATAGTAAAAAATATGATATCTTGAAACTCCAATGGAGTTAGTTGATTAATGCTTTCAGTTGAATGTCAATGCACCCGTAAATTTCAGTGTTTCTTCTCCGAGTAATCAGATACATTAAAGGTAATTGCACGAAATATGTATGTAGGAGAGGCAACTCGATGGCGAATGATAATCTAGACCTTAGACCCAAGTGGACTGGGACGGCTAAAAGTGTTTTTACCTCAGAATAAAGTTGTTACGTAACTACTTAAAAATTGGTGAGTAATTTATTGACATTACCTAATATTTGCGAAACCCCTTTTATTCGATCTTTTCAATAATAATTTAAAAAAAATATGGTTTAATAATAATTAATTTAATGGTTGGTTCTTTAATACTGCTCGTCAAAATCGGATGTCATTTTTTTTGCTAAAGTTTTTTATTTGGCATAACGTTAATGTTCTAACTGATTCTGAAATTGATGGATTTGATTCTGAAAGCCCTGAGAATTAGCGAATTGAAGTGGCAGTAGGCAGGCACAACTCAACACATAGCACGCTCAACTCATAGTACATGGGCCGTAAGGTTCTTGAATAGAGACCACGCACCGGCAAGCGCAGGGTGAGACGTTCACCTGCAAAGTGGACAGACGATCTGATGAAAAGCTTTGATGATTGCGCTGGATGCAAGCCGCTTCCAACCGGTCCTACTGGAAATCTATGGGAGAGGCGTCCTACGCTCAGGCGTAGGACGTCTACTGCTGAACAGAACAGAACACAACAGAACATAGGCGTTTCAGAAAGAAGAACAAAAGACAAACAGCATTCTCAAAGACAAAATTTTCAAGCAATTGTAAAAATCAAGATAATAAAAACGGCAAACTTTTTATCACCCAGCTAAAATCGAACAACTGGACCAACTTTGAAGCGGAACTTTGCCCGGACCTGCATCGCGGTCAATACTAATATTAGATTCGATATCTGGATAGCATTGAAAGGCCCTGATTTTATCGATAACCGTCATAACCAATACTGATTTTGGGGTACCTCCTGACCGTATCTACAGGGTCAGCAAGGGTCAATATGAATAGATGAGACTCAATATAAAAGGCTGCTAGCAGAGATTGAAAAAGGTCCGAAGATTGTCACATAAATTTTGTTCTCAAGTACACTCTGGATAAGTAGAGTTTATTTCCGAAGATTTGGGCCGAAGTTCCGTTCGTACTAAACGGGTGAGATACATAGGTGGCGACTAAGGGATGTGACAAAATGATATAGATAGTTTGTTGAGATGATATCGATGGCAGTGGATGGAAACAGTACCAATAAAATACAAAAACATCATGCCATGAAAATATGCGTCAAAACTAAATCTAAAATAATCACTCCTTCATTTGAGAAATATTTTCGTCGTCCATATTTGAAACAAAAAGAAATTAAATTAAATTAAAAAACACCCAATAGTGTAGGATCAAGTCGCGTAGCAATATTATGTGCTCCATTTAATTCAACTTCAGTTAAAAGTTCCTATGTACTTAAATGTCGGTAATATCCTTTTGGATACTGGGAATAGGGAAACCAATTGCAATAACATAAATTGTAATATTTCCTAACCCATTCCTAAGTAACTATTCGACTTCTTACTACTATTACGAATGAGAGGACTCAAAAAAACAATTGTTATTCATTAAAAATAACAAAAACATATCGATATCGACGAAAAAATTCGCCCAACACTAACTCCACCCGAGATAAGTTCGACAAGTTACCGTCTTCCACTAAAATATGTAGCGACACGGTATTGAAAAGTTCTGCTTTGTAGAACAGCTTCCCTTTTATCTAGCGAATTATTAGTTCATATAGTTCATTAAGTGCTTGTCAAGTAAGTGGTGGAGGAGATTGTTTTGGTAATAGACTAAGGCCCACTTGCACCACACATCACTAAACGGGTTAAGCGCTAAACTGCCTTAGAATATCACTGTCAAATTGTTTGAAGTTGACAGAGACAGAACGATGTTTAAATCAGTTTAGCGCTAAACCCGTTTAGTGGTTTGTGGTGCAAGTGGGCCTAAGTTTCTGAGCTTATGTGTGTAAATATATTTAATTAGCCTATAACGATCACACTGCTAGGATACACACCTGGGTCGCGGGCCTTACGAATTACCGTGACCCCGTGACCCCGTGAGCCTTAGACTTAATGGCAATAGGCTCGACACCTACATGTGATTTAAAAAATGTGGTAGTACTGTGGTTTTTGGTCGCGGGACTCACGAATTACCGTGACCCCGGTACGCAAAGGGCTATGGAAGGACACCGTGGATTTTAGTCAGTCAAGTCTGACAGTCCCTCCCGCCCTGCCCTGGGTGAGAGGACTCATATGATGATTTTAACACGCTAAAAAAAACGATCACACTTCTAGAACACACACCTCCTCCCTGTGAGAAGGTGTGTGTTACAATTTATTACGCGGGTCCAGTTCAATGTCATATTATTTCTTCGAATTTTTGGTTTTGGGATATAGTTTTCTCACTGTTGTGTTTCCTTTCAGCATTTTAAGAACAGTGGTGATGTAATAATTTTCACAAAATGTCTGAGTTTAAACGGGGCTACTACTGTAATATGATCAAAATGTTTTGTCATAGCCATTTAAATTGAGTGCTGTTAAGTAAATTGTAGGAAGGTATCGTCAACGTTCTTTTACAAAAATCAAATGGGGTTCGAAAAGTAAATATTGAAGAAAAATGTAAGGGTAATAAAAAATAATGGCAGCGTTCCATAGAGTCTGGGTTCCAAGGTTGGAGCTCGCGTTCATTCATGAAAATGCCCTCAAAAGATAGGTTTTGGCGAAATCAAAAAATAAGTTAATCACAGCATATTTTTTAATTACCGCGTTTCGCCAGGAATCGCTGTTGAAAGAGCAGAGTTGGTCCGTTTAAGAAAAAAAATCTATTCAATACCAAATGTGTTTATTTCTTAACAGTTTTTTTATAAAACTGATGGGTCGGTAATAAATTCTGTGAACTTTTTCTTTTCAACAGTACATAATAATAAAGACAACATTTGTTTGCTTGTCTCTCATTTTATTCAAGCAAAACAAATATTTCATATCCTTTTAATTTGTCACTCCTACACACCACACGAGTGGAACTAAAAAAAACTAGTCAGAAAATAAAAATAACATATCACAAAATTGCTCCACGAGCGGCCTTTAATAAAAATCATTCATTCTCTAACTGCTTGCTTCAAACTGCAAGATAGTGAGAAAAAGCGAAAAATTGCGCTCGGAACCAGATCTAACCAGTTTCATGCAGATATTACGGTCGCCATCTTGTTTCAACCAGACAAAACACGTATAAATCAAGTCCATTTCAGTTTTATTAAAAAGTACTGCAACTGCATGACGTTCTGTGGTCGGAGATATTTCTCATATTTTATACTTTTATTTTTGCAGGACTATGTTTTGAAAAGAGATAGAAAAACTAGATATTGAAGTACTCAGTAAGTATATTTTTGAGATTATTAACTGACTCAAAATGTTGTACGAAACTATGAGCGATTTAGATTTCTGTCTGTTTTTAAGGTAGATCAATCTATAGTCCATTAATATACTTTGACAATAAAAATCTTTTCAACCAAAACTTTAGCCTAAAAATTAATGAATCTGTTTTATCCCATTCTACTTTAGGTGCGTGTTCTTCATCCATTCTCGCCTGACAGAGGTCAAGTCATAACATAATTCAAATAATACATTTTTTACGCGTTTATACTATTAAAATAATTGCACGAGTACGAACACGTTGTACGACGCGTACGTTTTAAGACTATGCAAAGATCCAAACAGTTAAGATCTTAAGATCAAGTTATGCTCAGTAATTTTACACCTAGATGTGCAGATTAGCATAAATAGGGACAAGTTGCTGGTTCCTGTTTACGAACGTTATATTGACTTACGTCTTGAATTGTGTCTTGCAGCTTGGTCTTGAAGATAAGCAGCTTATACTGTTATAAAGTACGCCGAATTGTCAGAAGACTCCAGTAGGTATATAATTCGCGTAGTCAGCTAAATATACTGATCTATTTAGGACAAGGTTATCAAATCACGGAAAACGACCGAAAACTTGTATTTCTTATAAAGTCTTCCTGGAAAAAGGATTCTCCGAAAGTTTCCATCACTCAAATGAGTGAAAGATCAAACCAATCAGCTCCACAGATCCGAGGAAAGGAACAAACGAGTAAATCGGGAGCTCGCATTCGATACCCCTTGAAATATTGATGACGGATCTACCCAAGGGAACGATTATTCGAATCGAATTGTGTCTCGGTGTATTGAGAACTTTTGGAACTGACAATATCCAGACTGACAATTTTACAAGTTTTTATTGTTGCTTCCAAAATGACATTTTATCAGAAGGGTGACTGTAGATTTTTATCCGTCAGCGCAATAGAGTTGAATTTCGTATCACGTTTCGGTTTTAAATATGCGGAAGGTGAACACGTATTGTACGATTTTCGACTATGTAAACGAGTATTCTCAACGTTTTTATGAGCCGTGACAGATTGGAATAAATGTGTCGAAGCGAAAGGCAGCTTTTTACAACAGCTATAAAGAAGGACCAGAATACTGAAGGAATTTGAAAGGAAGTCGTGTTCCGGATTCCTTTTATTATCTTGTCCTTGTAAAACTAGTGTTAAAACCGGAATTTAAGGTTATATAACGTGTTTCAATTAAACACAAAACACTTTCCTTGCCCGAAGTTGGTAGAAACCGTCGTGCCAGACTTTTGATTTTTCGGTTCAAAACTTTTGGCAATCAGGTGAGCCCAACAAGTTTAGATATTCTCGAGACAGCTTTCCGGGCTAGTTATTTCCCAAATTGGGATCGTAGCAAGCCAAACCAAGAAGGAAATTCTCATCGATTTAGTTTCTACTTTTGACGGGCTTTAACAGGAGTGCAACGAAATACTTGGGTTAATTGGCGCCGGCCCAGATTTCAGCCGCTCGAATAATTTATGGCGCTATTGCTCTTTGCCGCGGTTCCTCTCGAGAGAATACGATGTAATTATAAGCAAGAAAAGTTACTCCGCTTAAGCTTTTGTAATTTTCGAATTTCCGAGACCATAATTTAGAATCTTGTGAAATCAATTATTAATTTAACTTAAATAAATGAGTTGATATAAACAGAACTGAATAGAGTTATTAATATTCTGGCTTAAATAAATAGAAAAATATACTTATAAAATCTTAAATACAGGATACTATTCAATTATTGACTTTATCCTAGAATATTGAATATTTTAGTACAAGAAAATTGTTCCTAATTTTCCGTAGGGAAAATGGAAATGGGAAATTAATATTCCTGATTTTAAGAGGATTCCTACGGTGAATAATTCAGTAATGAGCATAAGTAGCCTTAGTAATTATATTTTGGAGTACTTTGATTCATCTGTTAACCATACTATGGGCATGCAGCATGAAAGATACCTTCTCTGTCTGCCATTTTCGGTATTTGCTCATAATCACCAAAATCAGCTTACCGTATATCCAACATTTTTTGAAACCGGTCAAAAAAATTAACACAACGTTATGTGGTCATAAGACATGACGGCTAGATCGTGACTAACATCTTAGTAAAAACACTGATGTTTCATAAATAAATATATTCACGGAATCATTGTTATTGTTTCTAATTCCTGTGTCGTCACACTTAAACAGTCTTGGCACTTAAAATATAAGCCTAAAAGGGCTTTGTTTTTTTTTTTATATTTTCAGTCTACCCGAATGGAGCTGAAAACTAATAATTTACATGAAGCCACTGCCTGACCTCCACAACATGGTAGGTAGTACTGGGTAATACGATACCCCATGGTAAGAGTTGTCGACAGACAAGATGAATTATTATTGACAGGCCTGTTGGTCTAGTGGTTAGTGAACCTGACTGCTATGCCGGAGGTCGTGGATTCGATACCCACCCAGAACAAATGTTTGTGTGATGAGCACGATCATTTGTTCTGTATCTGGGTGTAATTTATCTATAATATGTATGTATTTAGAAATATATAAGTATGTTTATCAGTTGTCTAGTACCCATAACACAAGCTCTGCTTAGCTTGGGACTAGATGGCGTTGTGTGATAGTTGTGGAATATTTATTTTATTTTATTTATTACAGAAAATATTTACCAAATTTGGTAAATAGTTTGAGACATTTTCAATAGATGGCGTAAATTGTACAGCGGTCAAAAAACAAGGGAATGTGAAATTCGAGATTGGTGGTTGCGACGATCTAATTGGTAATGCGTCTGGAGTACTTATCCAGAAGAAGCAGGTTCGAGCCCCGCTTGCAACTGAATTTTTCGTTTCTTCAAAAATATCTTTGCGAAGACGTGACACAGGCGTTATTGCGTATAAATATATAACTTTGGTTTATTAATTCGGTGAATATCATTAAAAACTCTACAAAAATTCAGTTCTACGGGATATTCAAAGTTACTGAACAATACTTTCTTTATCTATTTGATTTAAAATTCACCATCGTACCATCTGCCTATAAAACGGTCTGAACTACTTTCGTATTACCTGAAATTGATTATGTTAACTACTAGTACATAGTTAAAGTTCTATCAAACTTTCTGAATAGTTATATATAATATTACAGGATATGTTGATAAAGGAATTAGTTTACTACCTTTCCACGTATGCGATGAATTTAATATGTGCTTGTTTCAAACCATCAGCTTCCTACGTAGTTTTGAAGTTTGATATTATTATGTTGAAATATTCCACTTTCAATAATAACCCAGCTGTCACTAATTTGTAGTGAGAAATTTAGTTCCAAAGACTGTTATGTAGACGTATTTATTCGTTAACTTGTATTTTAAGCTATTCCATAATTAAGTGATTATCTATTTGAATACTTAGAGGTACTTCTGTAGTCTGCTGTCCTCTTACTGTAATTTAAAAGTCATATTTTGTTTCTTTTTTTAATGTATTTTTATTTATAACTAGCGACCCGCCCCAACTCCGCACGGGTGCAATCTCTACTATATTATGCATTTTATATACATATAAACCTTCCTCTGGAATCACTCTATCTATTACAAAAACGCATCATAAACCGTTGCGTAGTTTTGAAGATCTCAGCATACATAGGAACAGACAGACAGAGGGAAGCGACTTTGTTTTGGATGTAGTGATATTGCAAATTTGCGTTCAATATTTTTTCTTATTTTTGTCCATTCAAGGTTGTTGACGTTTAATAAATAACTTTGTATAGTAGTACATAATTACATACATACACATACTCACGCCTTTTCCCATGAACCCTCTCGTAATAATTCCCATGTTTCTGCACCTTTAAAATTGGAGGCAAGATAATTGGACAAATCACTGCGTCTGGTCGGACAAAATATAATTCGTGAACAACGCGAGCAGAAAAAAAAGTAAATATTACCTTTCCGAATTTTCCAGCAATCCTTCAAAAACAAAACAATCTCAACTGAAAATGAAAGTCAAAAACACCGCGAAATTGAAAAGAAGTAGCAACAAATTCGTTCGCTCGTCCAACCAACCACGAAACGTTATTATCCGGAACTTTGATAAATCCACGTAGAATTTTTCCCGTATTATCATTTACGGTACGACTTTCTCTTCTATAATAATAATTATTCTTCATTATCAAGCGAAGGTAGTATGTGAGTCCGTGACTAGGGATTTTCCTTTGTTAAATCCTGTGATAAATATTAGAGTAAGTCCGTAAGATGAATGTGGAGGGAATTATCTTTTGTCGGTGACTAGCGTTTTGAAATTTTTCGGCTTTTGTTTTCTCCTTCTTCTGTGGTGACACCTTGTTTTAGGGATGTTTCACACGTACAGACAGCGTCACGATGTGGTTACTCCTCATGAAAGCATCTACGCTTTCAAAGGGGGTAACCACATCTTGACGCTGTTTGTACTATAGCCACGCGACATGAACAGGAAAATGTTTTGAATTTATTTATTTCATGGAGGACTTAGCTAACAAAATCATGACAAAAAAGGGGTAATATTCATCAGAGAGAAATGAAATGAAAATGAAATAAATAGAGAAATTGCGTGAAATCACCACATCGTAAAAACCAGCGACACCAAAATTGGCGGTCGGCCACATCGCAATAATATTAATAACCACATTTTAACGATTATCGTGTGTGTTTGTGTATGTGAGTTTCAAAGTAAATATTACCTTGTAAATGCACCCACGATACAGGAGAAATTTCCAGTAAAGGGCAAAGTTATAAAAAAAATAAAAAAAAACTACTTCGAAATTTAAATCATCATATAATCAGCAACTACAAAAAGCTGCATCGACATGATTCACACGTAATCACAACTTGTCGACGTTTTGTAGCTGCAATGTGGTGTGTTTGTAGTACGTGTGAAACAAGCCTATGTCTTTCTTGTGGTGACAACGTGGATAAGGCGATTTTAGTAAGTACGAGTCCGACAGTCCCTCCCGCCTCGCCCTGGGTGTGAGGCCTCATTTGATGATTTTACTAAGTTAAAAGAAATGTGTATAAATACGTTTGTATCGTGTTAAAATTTAAGTAAGTCAGCAGTTTTGGCTGTATGATTGTCCAAGGAACGAACAACTAGATTTGATCACTTAGGTGATTTTAATAGCATTTTTATAAAAATCAAAGCAGTCATGCTCACGAAGGAGGAGGTGGGCCGCGTGAGGGAGAAGACAGCGTCCTCCCTCCACCCCAGCCGCAGTGGTAGACGCCCACGGCGACACACGTCGGCAGATGATCTCTGGCCACCGTAGGCGCGGGCATGCGGGCGGCGAGTAATGGGTGACTCGCTGTCGGACCATGGACCATGCCCGGGTCGACAGCGCGTTGTGTTCCATGCGCGCCTCAAAGAGCGTCGGTATAATGACGGGATGCCCCTCTCTAGATGGCCGAAGCCTGCTGGGGTCGCAGGACTTATGAATTACCAGTACCCCGGAACGTAAAGGGCTATTGAGGGATACCGTGGATTTTAGTTAGTACGAGTCTGACAGTCCCTCCCGCCATGCCCTGGGTGGGAGGACTCGTTTGATGATTTTACCACGATAAAAAAAGGCGTAATCACAATTTATATTACTGCTCCTTTCTTTATATTCTGAAAATAACTGAAAAATGACATAATTAAAATTAAAAAACTAACACTAAAATAAGTGAACAAACTATAATGCACATTATAAAACATTGAAAACTTCTATAAACTCCTTTGGCAAAATGGAAAATAGCAGTAGTCATTACAAAAATATTTATTTCCACGAATGTTATTTTCAGATATAATTGCTTTACTATTTTAAAATGCACTGTTAGAAACTCGCACGGACATCACGTAGTATTTTTCATTTAAATCCTATGAAAGCCTCTCGTTTCATGTCAATATTTTTTTTTTTCAAAAGGCATTCAGAAACTGTTGGAACTAAGGGTCAATTCACATCGAGACGCGACCCTGCGTGCACATTTCTATAGAACGACTCAAATTCTACTTTATTTACTACACGATAAGATACACATTTCTAGCACCGGCACTCGTGTCACGTGGCTTTGTATCTCACCGTAACGGTATTATGTAATAACTATTGCCACTGGTTTCGGCCACGTGTATGTCAAAAGTATCCTATGGGAATTTCGTTTCGAAATAAAAGATATGCAGTATATTAATCCAAGTTATAAACTATCTTTGGTCGCGGGACTCTCGAATTACCTTGACCGGTACGTAAAGGGCTATTGAAGGACACCGTGGATTTTAGTCAGTACGAGTCTGACAGTCCCTCCCGCTCTGCCCTCGGTGGGAGGACTCATGTGATGATTTTACCACGTAAAAAAATGTTATTAACTATCTGTGCACCAAACGTCTTACAATTTAGTCAAGTAGTTTTTGTGTGAAAACAATCCATCTACCCATCCATCCATCCACAAACAGTCGCCTTAGTCATAGCAGTAAAGATGAACACTATAGCATTCACAAAGTACGTACATTCATCTTAGTTGAAATCAAAACAGGCCAAGTTGGCGTATAAGATTTAATTTTGACCAAATATGGGAAACTAATAATAAAGGAAAATCTCATAAGGAGTGGACCCCAAGAAAAATATCTATAGTGTTTTTCCTTTGCCGTATAAGGGATTCTCATATTGGATGTTATATTACCGGAGGGTAGTTAGGGTTTTCTCAGACCCCGGTTGAAGCACGCTTACTCGTGCCTTCCCGTGGGAACTATAAGACGTGACTAAAAGATTATATGAGACTAACAATAGGATTGCTACTCTGTCTCACTCTTTGCTGGTCAGAGGCACTAGCATTACTTTCAGTATTTGTGACGTATAGTAAACTAGAACTTTGAAGGAAAAAAATTGTTTCGGGACCGTACACTATAAATATCGAAAACTTCAAATATGCTGCTAATAATATACAAAAATCTTGTGATAAGGCCTCAGGATTAACTAAATGACATCGAAAACAGAAAATATTTGCAGATAAAAATTTGACAAAATGGATAAAATTTTAATATGAACTGATCAACTACTACTAACACTGGCATGCTTCTAAATCTACTAAAAATAGTTTTTAAGGCGAATTATCTATCGGAAGTTTAGACTCTAAGTTGCTAGTAGAACAACGTAATAGAACAATAAACATGAAGTGAAATCCAACACTTAATTATTATGGTCAATAAAACTTTTTTTTTTAACTTTTATAGTCCCACAGCTGGGTAAAGCGATCCCTCTATCGTCTTTAATTTTTTCCTTCGTGCAGTGTGTTCTGGCTAATTTCTCATAAACATATCTATGTCGTCAAGTCAGCGTTTTCCAGGCCAACGAGAAAAAAGTTAAATAAGAAAACAGTAAACAGTAGATCTATCAAATAAATAATCAACCATTTACAAGGTATATCCTTTATACATTGCTCCCAACGTTTATTTACACGATACTCGTTCCTAAGTCAGTCTTCCATCACCCTCCTTTCAATATATTTTCGGCGGAAAAATTCAACACTGAAATTAAACGTGGCCGGACCTTCATTGAAGCGTAAAATTCTTCATATTGGAAAAAGAGGCGTATAATAGATGTGCCGTGGGCTTTCACAATAAATTGCGTCCGAACTGGTTGGGGTAATTGGCAGGTGACCGGCACGATTATTCAATCCGGGCATTGATGAATTTAACCGGGAACGCGTGCGTTTACGTAATGTCTCCCTATTGTGGTCCAGGGTAAAATTACTGCGACTATGTTGGGTTTTGAATTGATGTTATGACTTAGATTGAGTTAGCACGTACGGCGCGAATTGTTGTCGGCTTTTGTGCAACAAAATTTTATCTTGAAAATACTACTGCGTTAATTTTAAAACCTTTCATTCTTGTGTTTTTCTTTCACTTTCCCTTACATGTTCCGAATCGAAATCCAGTATTAAAATGTTATTTCAGAAAAAAATAATTAAAAATATCAAATGAAAGAATTTAAATAGTCATCAATGTATTTCGAGTTTTAATGATAAATTAACTTTATGTGTATGTAGTATGAAACTTGATTTCCATTGCAGTGTAAGCGTTTTAATTGGTATAGCCATCATTAGTGACAAAAAGGTAACAGTGTATTAAAATCTAAATCAATTCTAATAATTTGAAATGTAGATCGAAATCCTTCGTATCAATACAGTGTAATGCTGATTAAAAGCACGCACTAGGCACTAAACCAGCTACTAGGCAAACAGCAAACAACATCCACACACATAACTGATCAGATTGACCGATTGTTGAACATCTAAATGGCTCGCCAGTACACGATCCAATCAACTGGCGTGCCTACAAATGGTGAAACTATCGGATATAATACAACAGCTTAGTCAATCATCATCGCTTGTAACAAAACATCGGTGTATGAACGACAGTGTATTCAGATAGTCAATACTTAGTGAAGCGCGTAATCAATATTACTGATTAATTAATTTAATTGTTCTTGATTAATTTCTAGGTGAACATTGAAAGAATGAATAAAAAAATTACCTTAAAAGAGGTCGTTGCCTCCACCTGTCCCTCCAATGTAAGGCGAGTTTTCATGAATTATATTTTAAGAAATACATGTATTATACATTTCAGCTTTTCAGAAACGTTATTTGGTTTCAAATTGATTGTTCATCAGTTATCGTATTCGACATCAAACACATCATTGTATAGTAAGACCAGAAAAGGTTTGCGCTTTGTTAATATTCATGTTTCCAAATTACCACGAATGCCTAAGTAGGGGGAGGGGTCTTTCCACGCTACGTTTGCCGATAAACCGTCTCCACTGCAGAACTGGTACGTTACCAGCCATCGGTCCTTCCACAAATATGCTCAACCTACTAAGCAGCTAGGCCACTCCACCAGTCAGTTTGCTTACCTCTTGTGAAATAAAATAAAAACCTTTAAAGAAACTCGAAGCATAGCCAACTCTGTAGCGCGCAGAGTGACCTGTCTATCTTATGAAAGTCTTTTTCGAAGCGCATTTTATTTTTATGCGGGCGGCGAGCAATGGGCGACTCGCTGTCCGACCATGGACCATGCCCGGGTCGACGGCGCGTCGTGTTCCACGCGCTCCTCAAGGAGTATCAGTACAGTGACGGGGCTACAGCCTGCTGGGGTCGCGGGACTCACGAATTACCGTGACCCCGGAACGTAAAGGGCTATTGAAGGAAACCGTGGATTTTAGTCAGTACGAGTCTGACAGTCCCTCCCGCTCCGCCCTGGGTGGGTGGACTCATTTGATGATTTTACCACGTAGAAAATCAGCTCCATAGCGCACTGAGTGACCTATGTCATCTTATGAAAAGTCTTTTTCGAAGCGCATATTATTTTATCTCTAGTAAGAGGTACAATACCTGGTTTCGAGACTGACAGATCAATTCACAAGAATAAAATAAATAAGATAGGTACCTCAGTGAGTTTGCTTATTCAAATCAACTGCGCAAAAAATATATTTTTCTGACTATGATTTTTTCTAAATCAAATTCATTAAAATAGAAAAGAGGCTTCATCGCTTTTCGATAACTTTCCATTTGAAACTTTTTCTTCTGGAGATTGAATAATATCATTTCTTAGACGGCAAAGATCTGATATTGGAAATCTGGATGATAGGATCGCTGGTACTTAAGTTATTCAATATTTAAGTTTAATCTGTGGGAGATGAGTTTTTTTTAGAAATCTCGTCTAGTTTATAGGCAGTCGTGGGATTGTTATTCAGATTTTTGTGTACCCAGAGGCTATATTTTAAATTTATTTATCCATTCGAGCATATAGAAGTTCGATTCGAATGATGATTACTTGGGGACTTTATTTTTAAGATTTTTAGTCGTTAGATGTTATCGTCTCTATCTTCATCTTTTGGATAAAAAAAACTGTAAATGTATGAAATTAATTCATTTTTAAGTGCAAAGGCAAGATTTTTTGACAATACCATGCTATTTTGCTATGGCCTGCTATAATACATAACCTTTCAGTCACTTTGAAAAGTAATACGATTCAAAAATAAAAGCCATAGAAGCTGAAATTGTTCGATGTAAATTAATCACAAACTTTTTTCGTAGGTTCTTGCTACGGTTTCGTAGCACCGTGGAAGCTACGGCGTAGCACACTGTCTAGCGTAGCATTAACGAATCATGTGCGCCATCGCATTGTCTAATGCACAAGCAAAATAATGTTTTCAAATGATACTTGAAAATGAATCACGAAACTAAAAAATATCTCTTTACATTTAAGAAAATGCCAATTTTTTGTTTTTTTTTTACCTTGGTAAAATCATGCAATGAGTCAAAATCAAAATCAAAATCAAATCATTTATTTCAAGTAGGCCAGTTACAGGCACTTTTGAATTGTCAAGAGACAAAAGTAAAATAAAATAGTTTAAAATAGTTACGGTGCTACAGTCCCAGTCACAAGACATAAAACTGTGAAAGTACTGTAGGTGCCCATTCCAAAGCGTAGATCTCTATGGAGAAGAACGGGCAAGAAACTCCATGGACACTCTTTTCAATCGCCAAAATTATAAAAGAACCTTTGTTACATCATTCATCTTGAGATGATCGTTTGTGAATCATCACTAGGGCGGGACGGGAGCGACTGTCAGACTCGTACTGACTAAAATCCACGGTGATACTTGAATAGCCCTCTACGTTCCAGGGTCACGGTTACCAAATGTGACAGTACCGCGAAATTATTGGATATAAGAGTCTAATGTATGACCGTAGTGTAGCTACCACAATTTCTTCCCATTTTAAACCACATAGGAAATGCAATACTCATTAACGCTTAAAGCATCAGTCGACCGCAGCTACAAGACTTACGTGTTATCCTGAAAGGGTAATATTTTAAGTGGGAATAGCCTTCCCGTTGAAGTGCACTCAAGTGTTTACCTCGGCCATTAACCCCATTAACTTCCTTCTGTTGCGACCACAAAGTTAAATAAAATCTTAAGTGTGACTGTTTTACTCTTGTTTTATGGTGACTAGTGATAATTACAGCTAAGGTTAAGCAACGTTTGCTGAGGACTCTTTGATGATGGGTGAAAATTCGTAAACTTTATTAACTGCCAGTGACTTGAACTCACAACATAATGAAATCATGAACATAGAACTTACATGATATTTAAATTTTAGACAAATCCCAACCGCAATGATAGACCTCAATAACATTACTGGTTTCTTAGACAACAAATCCACAACAGCTTCTCATATAAAGTTGTCTTGTAACTCGTAAAAAAACCATTGTATAACCCACCTATAACGTTCTCACTGCTGGGAAACAGGCCTTTCTCTGAAAGGGAGTAATCCACTATGGGCCTAGTGCGAGTTGTGACATTGTACAGTGGTTTTTTTTTAATTTTTGCTTCTAGGACATTCTTTCACGATTTTTACCTTCAAAGTTTTGAAACAGTAGCGATGAAATAAATTACATATTATAATGCACCTGGCTTGGTTCAGCCTCACGACGTTACCACTACCACCACTGTTTTATCGTACATAAAAATTAATGTAGAATAAAAAATTGAACCGACTTCTATAGAAAACAGAACATTTTTTTTTTATCGTGGTAAAATCATCAAATGAGTCCTCCCACCCAGGGCAGGGCGGGAGGGACTGTCAGACTTGTACTGACAAAAATCCATGGTGTCCTTCACTAGCCCTTTACGCACCGAGGTCACGGTAATCCCTTGGTCCCGCGACCCCGGTAGGCTTTGGCCCTCTACAGGCCCCGTCACTATGCTGACACTCTTTGAGGCGCGCGTGGAACACAACGCGCCGTCGACCCGGGCATGGTCCATGGCCGGACAGCGAGGCGCCCATTACTCGCTGCCCGCATGCCCGCGCCTACGGTGGCCGGAGATCGTCTTGCGACGTCCGACGCCGTGGGCGTCTACCACTGCGGCTGGGGTGGAGGGAGGACGCTGTCCTCTCCCTCAGGCGGCCCGCCTCCTCCTTCACGAGCATGACTGCTTCGCAGAAGGAGGCGACCGCTTCCCACTCCGTCTCGCCCCGCAGCATGGCCTCGACCAATGCCGGGCGCGAGAGGTCTCCGCCTATCGCCGTCGTGAGGACACGGCGGTGCTCTGCCCAAGCGGGGCAGTCCTGCACCGTATGCTCCACCGTGTCCTCCGGACGATCCTCGCAGTGGTGACACCCAGGCGTTTCTTACCTCCCTATCAGACACAGGAACCTCCCGAAACTTCCGTGTCCGGTGAGGACCTGCGTCTTGCGGTAGGTCAGGACGCCGTGATGCCTATACAGCCACTCCTCAAAGAGGGGTATTACCGCCGCGATTGCGGCGTGCCCGGACCTCGGTTGCGACAGTCGCTCCCTCCATACTGCCCTGAGATCGCGCCGGAGCTCTTCCCGCCGCGCCTCGACTTGTCGAGGCAGCGGGGATTCGCCCCGACGCTGCGCCTCCACGCACCATTCATAGACGCGCTGGAGTGCAGTCGCCTCCAGATCCCAGGGCAGAAAACAGAACATAGTGTAAATTTAGTTTTCTTTCGGAAGTTGGTGACTTTATTTCTGTTTTTTTTTGTCTAATTTAAATATTTTTGTGTAAATTTAAAAAGATTCCGACGAATTGAGAACATCCTCCTTTTTTCGAAGTTTTAATAATATTTTATACATCTAAATTTTTACGAAAAAAATATTTTACACAAAAGCAAAATTATGCAAACTTCTGTTAATAATGAGCTTAAGCGTACAATTATTTGTTGTACAAAAGGTATACAATCAAACAAATTCAAAAGTTATCCCATTGCATAACAAAAGACTCGCTTCCCGTTTTATTCCATTAACTTCTTTCTTTGCGATCAAATGGTCAATCCTTTAACCCGTCCGATGCGGCGAGCGCTAATCGGTCTCTTTATTTTTTATCCTGGAGTGTAGGTTCCCGATTGTAGATAGAGATATTTTTGTCAACACTTTTAGATAAATAATTTCTTTGCAGAACGTTTGTATGTTAGCTGTGTGACCTTACCCATTGAACGTTGAGAATAATACCTACAGTGTCCATACACTTTTCTGTAGTTTTTTTTTTGTCAATATTCAACTCAAATACTTGTCATATATTTATAATATTGCACTAGAATTCTATAATCAATAATGAATTCTGAAATCCATAGTAACGTTACTTACATCATCCAAGCAAAAAGTGCTTATAAAATAAAAACTGCTGAAAAAACTGAATATTTTTTTTTATAGAACCAAATGACAATTGTATTGAACGAAAAAGATTACATTGAAATCGGACCCGAAACTTCCAAGTTATCGGTACACATACATAAAGAAAACCTAAATTTTATTTATTTATTTATTTATCAAGCTACCTTAAAAGAACCTTTCTTTTCTATCTTTAAAAATCTCAGGTCAAAAAAACTTGTGAATCTACTCGTAAATAAAGAAGATGTGGGAAACACGTTACATCATTAAAAATCAAGACGGGAAACTTGCAAGTTGTAAGCAATAGGCCATCCAACTTGGTGTTTGCGAACATAATTACGGCCTCAGCTAGCTACGATTGGACAAACTCCGCGTGAAATTGGTACACGCTACTTGAGAAGTTCGACCAAGATGTCTTTGGACTTGGGACTTTATCATTCCTACATATCAGAGATGAAAAACTTAAAACTAAAAGTGTAATGATAACAGAGAATTTTTTTAACTGCAGTTTTTTTTATTCTGTTATTTTAACATGGGTTTAATCTTGGCCTCTTTGAAGGAACTGAAACTTCTGCTCACGTTCAGAACTCAGTAAAAACTGTTTGGTACCGAACTTCGACAAGATTTAAATTGATATCGCTGAGCCGTCATGGCAGGTTACAGGACAGCCTGTAGTGACGTCAGTTGATCATCAGGAGTCGGATCCCACCCACCTCGTTTTTACGGGCTTCAGAAACAAAACCTCTTCACAAGACTTGAGTTGAGATTTGAATCCAGTAGATAATAATTGGCTCCACCCTTATAAAATGGGAATGAAACAAAATTACTGCAACTCTGCCTAATTATGAGAGGAAATACAGATCTGACTTTTTACAAAAACTTTACTAATTCTAGTTACTAGCAGCGGTTTGCTCGCGTATTAATTGATAATTAACCCACAGGAACACATACCAGAATAAAAAGTATGCTTTGTGTCAATCCAGGTCTATCTGTGTAATAATGTCATCCAAATCTGTTCAGTACTTTTTGTCTAAAAGAGTTTTAAACATTCCATTATCCATCCATAAATCTTCACAAACATTCGCATTTACAATATTAGTAAGACATGTAACTAAGTTCATGAAATTCAAAGTCTTGGCGATCGCTTTACGCGTACCGCCATAGCATGTTAGATTCTGCCGATCAAATATACGAACTAATTCAAACTATCGGCCCACCCGTGTTTGCTTAACAACAATTTTCCTTATCACTAATTAATAAAGTCCAAGTTTGTTTACGTAGATAATGGGGTGATAAGACTTTCCTTTTCGTGACTGTGATCGTTAGTATGAATAATGTAATTTCTTTTAGCAGTTTTAAACTAGGTAGGTATGGTTTTTATAAAAGTTTTATCTAGAACCCCTTTTTTATTTGAGGCTTTAATATTACTGTTCAAATGGTTGTAAATGTGCAACCACGAGCAAACGAGAATTAAATTAATCATCATCATTTTATCAGCCGTGTGCAGTCCGATTGACGTCAATCCTATAGAGATGTGGAGAGGGTGCTATTCTCAAAGTCTCTCTGCCTGACTAGATGAATTGAAGAAATTTGTAGGCAAATCAAAGTTGTCAGCATAAGCTGGTGATGTAGTCAGCAAGTTGAAGTCTCAGGGCCACATAGCATCCACTGATGGCCGATGGGGTCGTAGGATTCTCGAATAGTGACAACGCACCGGCAAGTGCCGCGTAGGTGATCAACCTACAAGGTGGACAGACGATCTGATAACGCAAGATCACGTTGGAAGCAAGTCTCAAAAAAAGAAGCAGTCGTAAGCACATAATCTGGATGATTTATAACTGACGCAGTGACCCTTCTTACGTGCGGAGTAGCAAAGAGAATGGATCTTGATCGAAGCGGTGAGATGCGTGAAAATAACAAATGACGACACTCAAGACTTGAGCCGAAAAGAGTCTCCTTGTTTTATGATTTTGTAGACATCTTTTATGGTCTGGACCGTCCAAGGTCTTTTTTCAAATCGTGACAAATGTTATAATGGAATAACTCTCGCTTTCGACCTTGCTCCTTCCTTACTTTATAGCCTATTGTAACCATATCTGAGATGACAACTATCTCTACACCTGCAACTGACCCCGAGAAAGAATCCATCACAATCGGTTTTAAAGTTTAATCCTATAAGAACATTCTGAAACTTCATACACTTATAATCAGTAACAGGTTATTTTTTGTGTACAGCGGAGATTTTTTTATATATAAGGTTAGTTATAAAACATATTTCCATACATACCTTTTTCTTTTCTTACATATGATCAAATTTTTGTGCATATGCGCCCCAGGCGGAGTGGAAGAGGCTTGACTGGCTAAAAACTTTTTGGAAAAAATATTATAATAACATTTTGTTTATTTTTTACGTTCCAGGGTTACGGTACGCTTTTTAGACAGTTCCGTGATTCTCACTTGCATCACTACGTTTTAGGCGCATTCAGGATAACAAGTGTCACGTGTCATCTGAACATAAAATCAGTTTCATCCATAATATTTTTTTATATAAGAAAAATTCCGCACAACATTAAGAAAATGTGCTGTTAGTATACCAATAAACAGTATACAGTGAACGCTAGCAAAACAGCATCCGTATTAACTCATAAAGCAAAACTATTACACTAAAATCACTTCCCCATTCGATCGGGTCCAAGCAATTTCGATAATTATAAGCCCGTGTTACACGAATGCCGTTTGTTTCGGCCTGTCTATTCAAAGCTGGCGAATAAGTATTTGTATCCAGCGAAGTAATATGTAGCCAGCGAACAGCTGTTAGGGTAGTTGTTAACTTGTGATATTGCAAGTACCACGGCTAATTCTGAGACAAAACTTTGCCTTCGTCCTTTATTGTGGACCAGAGTATTACGACGTCAACTTGCGTTCGTATTGTACATTGTTACTAAAAGATATTTGGTACGAGTATTGTGATAATTTTGGTCAGTGACCTTCTTGAAAGACGACTTAAAAGCAATATTTTTAGACTAGTAGAAGTAGGCGAAGCAGTCATGTTCGTGAAGGAGGAGGCGGGCCGCGTGAGGGAGAGGACAGCGTCCTCTCTCCACCCCAGCTGCAGTGGCAGACGCCCACGGCGTCGGACGTCGCCATACGATCTCCGGCCACCGTAGGCGCGAGCATTCGGTCGGCGAGTAATGAGCAACTTGCTGTCCGACCATGGACCATGCCCGGGTTGACGGCGCGTTGTGTGCCACGCGCGCCTCAAGGAGTGTCAGCATAGTGACGGAGCCTGTAGAAGGCCAAAGACTGCCGGGGCTACGGGACTCACAAATAACCGCGACCCCGGTAAGTAAAGGGCTATTGAAGGACACCGTGGATTTTAGTCAGTCAAGTCTGACAGTGTGGGTGGGAGGACTCATTTGATGATTTTACCACGATAAAAAAAAAGTAGAGGTAGGCAGTAGATGTATCAAGAATACGAATACGATAATTCGATTTATTAACCATTCGATATTACGAACGTTCGAGTATTTAGACGTCGATCAATATTGGTATTCGATTATTTGGCATTCGAACTGGCATAGTACACCCTTACTGACCTATTTACCTTGCAAAGTCTCGTTGAATATTTTAAACGATTTCAAAAAAAGGAGGAGATTCTAAATTATTCGTCGGATTTATGTTTTATGTATGTTCCCCGATTTTTCAATAGCATCCTGATATTCGGATTGCCTCCATTGATTGATTGATCGCCTCTCTGTGTTGTGAAACCATCTTATTAGGAAACCACAGCTCAGAAACGCAAAGGGCAATTGTAGGAATAGTCCTTTAGTCAAGTAAGACTCTCTTCTGCTCCAACCAGTGAGGGAGAACATATTTAATGATTTTCCGATACAAAAAAGGCTCTTCCAATTATTATATTTATCAAGACTAAATTGATGTCTAAACATTTATGACTTTATTAACCGATTTAAAAAGAGGGAGATTCTCAATTTAGTTGTTTCTATTTCTTATTTTTTTTGTTTGTTCGAGCATAACTCCATCGCTTACCAACCGATTTGAAAAATTCTTTTTTTTTGTTTGGAAAGTGTATACTTTAAGTGTATTTTATTGAAATCGACGAAGCAGTGTTTGAAAAATCAACAAAAATGTAAAAAAAAAAACTACATAATCGGTGTAGACAACACCAATTACTCTGAGGTTTCTGGTCCGATTTCTTTGATTATTTGTTTTTTTTTTCGGTTCAGTATACCTGCCATTTGGTCCTTTAAAAATTCTATTTAGTTTGGTTCTGTAGTTTTTATTATCCCACCAAAAACATACCTGTTAAAAAGGGGGCCAAGTTCCTATCGGCTAATAGTTCGCCTAAAAAAGGGTTGAAATCCAATCCAATGCCAAGTTTAGATGGACTTTAAAATCAATCATAATCATCCTCATCAACAGCCTGATTCACTGATAAACATTTACCATTCCCAAGACTCGCCACCACACCCAGGGTTTCCCCATCCAGCCACTACCCGCCACCTTGTTCACGTCGTCGTTCTTTCTTTTTCATTCATTAATCCGTATATTTTTAGCATGTACCGCTTAATATTGTACTTCTAGTAGTAGTGATATTTGAGTCGCGGGACTAACCAATTACCGTAACCCCGGTACATAAAGGGCTATTGGAGGACACCGTGGATTTTAATCAGTACAAGTCTGACAGTCCCTCCCGCCCTGCCCTGGGTGGGAGGACTCATTTGATGATTTTGACCATGTTTAAAAAAATATATAGATATATATCCCAAGACCTGACAACTCACCCAGGCCTTCCCCATCCAGCCACTACCCGCTACCTTATTCACGCCGTCGTTCTTTTTTTTTCATTCATAAATCCGTATATTTTTTAGCATGTAGTGTTTACAGCTTAATGTACATCTATTGTTAGTGATGTGTGCTCTTTTTAATTAAGCATGGATGTAGCAGTTGTTGTGGAACTAATGAAATAAACAGATTATAGATAACACCATAAAATCGTTAAGAACCGTATGTGCTTATTATTCTAAATACCGTTTGTGGCTTCGATTATAGCTTTAATCTAAGCAAATATGGCCCTAATCGTTAGCTTTAAAGTTAAGTACTTACCCGGGCATAGTGGTTGGTTCAATGGTGCAACTGCTGAGCATAACATCCGAGATTTGATTCCCTTGTCGGGATTTTTCATTGATTTTTGTTACCGGTTATTGAAAATAAGCTCGCCCTTTACATGGAAATTAATTTTTAAATTATAAAAAGAACATTGCTCACGCTTGGAATATCTCCTTTATCGTGGGCGCGATAACGACTACTTGAACACACACGAATACCCAGATTCAAATTCAAATAACCGACCCAGATCCGAAACAACTATTTCGACGATGTAAACCTAGGTTTACAGGAGAGCGTTTTTAATGTAACAATAATTGTATTATTACATTTAACATTACATTACATAACATTATTTCTAGAGCGGTTTGAACATTAAAACTGGTTTGTAACCTCGGTTTTTGACATGTACGTTTGTACATACGTACGTACGTACGTACAAACGGACATATCACGCGTAGGGACCGTCGATTTGTAGACAATACAATGTATTTTTTCTGAGCGTGAAGCGAACCCGCAACATATAGCACAGCAGTCGCTGCAAACCTTTAAAAAATATATTGGAAAAGATCAACGAACGTCGATCTTCTCGACTATTTTCTTCCAATAAAATAAAATGATTATTACTCAAAATAAAATCAAACAGTATGTCAAAGTTGCCAATAATAATAAAAAAATTAACTTAAGTTATAAAGTTTTCCGGTATCTCTTAAGGATTTAGTTTTCCCCTGCTGAAAAATTTCTGAAATTACTGTGTAATGGTAAAGCTTATTTTTACTCCACATATATTTATGTACTGACCGAATCACTCACGACTACATGACTATGACGTCATGTCACATGCTTATTAGTCATGACAACATTTCAGTTTCAGTATTCAAATTCATGGAACGTGCAAGGACGGACTACATCTGTAGCGAAATTGCTACGCCGTAGTATACAAGCTACGCCGTAGTAACAGCTACGCCGTAGTAATAGCTACGGTTACTAGCACGATTCCGAGGTGAGGTAGGCGATCGATTCCTGACCGAATTAAAACTTGCTTGGAATTTGTTAATTACGTTTGAAATATAGATTTTTAATTAAAAATGGCCCTGTCCTAAATTACACTTATTAAAAAATGGGATGTTTATGAAAAAAAATGTGCGTCCTAGTTCAAATTAATAACTGTATTACGATGAATATTCAAAGGCGTAATTTTAATAATAGCTCACTGTACACGACTTAATTAATAAAGGTGACATTGACTTGGTTTTAAAAGTACGATTTTTTATATTAATCCTGGAAATAATTTCTTTGGTCACCGTCTTTCTGAACATTTACTGAAATTTGTTCCAAGGGAAATGTAATAGTGATTGATACAGGGTAAAAAGTTAATGTTTGTGGTCTTCGAATTTTTAGGCTGTAATGAAATAGTATTAAAATTTTATTTTATAAGCACAATCGAGGTATGTAGATATCTGAAAATAACTCTATTTCTTCATATGCACTTTGCCTTCCGGGGTTGCAGTGTCCTTATAACTTTGATGTAGAATAAGGCAATAAAATGAAAACCGATTTTGTCAAGCCGTATGGTTGATCCAGAAATTAGCGCGCAAAAGTTAAACACTCGTTGGTTTTATTATCATTAGATTAATATAACTTTTATACTTCAATTGTTAAAGAAGTTTTTTACAATAGAGATTGTGCTCCTGTTGCTTTAAGTGCGTCAATAAAATGTTTTCCTTTTCATCAGACGGTGCAGTGGTAAACGCGAACTCATCACTAAGTAATAAAAAATGTAACCCACTTCAAAAAAAAAAACACAAAAAAGTTTAAAATAAACAACAAAATTATTTTTCTTTCGAAAGTCGGTGACTTTGTTTTTTATTTCATTGACTTTCTTGCCCCCGACTTTCAAAACCAACCCTTTCCAACAAAAAAAGTTTTTTTTTTAATCGGTCGGTAACCGACGGAGTAATGCGCGAACGATCATAAAAATGTATAAATAAACATCCAAACTGTAAACCTCCTCCTTTTGGAAAAAGTCGGTTAGTAAAGCTCTTACTGTAATTACCGTGTTATCGTTGATAGTCTCAAATGAAATGAAATGAAATGATGTTTATTTATGCAAGTAGGTTATATCAACACTTTTACACGTCTTTTTATAAAAACTAGGAGAGAAGTCAGGTACGAATCACCTGCCTGTTTCGTACCTGACTACTCTGAGAAGAAACAGCCGAAACAAACTCAGAGGTCTCTTTTAAAGTCCAGACATTAAAAGAGACTGTGACATAGATAGCAATATCTCTCAGAAATCTAACGATAAAAAGCAAGCATGTCCAGGGCATGTGGTACGTGGTCCAGGGTACCACATCAAAACATCCCACGATTATTACAATATTTCCAACACCATCCCGACACTAAGATTAAACACCGACTTACCGTTTGATTAATCGACGATGGAAACGCTTAGAATTGATCGACGACTCGCCCAGTCAATGGTTGCAAGATAAATAGCTAGGTACAGCGAGCATTGAATGCGTAACAAATGGTTTATATCGCCTCGCTCCCGTGATGCGGGGCACCGTTTTGTGCCACGACCTGCATCAACGGCACAATGCCTTAGATATCGACCTTTCTTTAGGCGTATAATACGCTATTTTATTGATGAGTTTCTTTAGATTATAATTTTAGGAAGATCGCCTTTGTACTTTTTTGCAAGTTGGGTTTTATGTACAGTTTTTTTTTGGAATTTTGTAATTGTATCTTTGTAAAAATGTGGGCACATATTACCAACTAATCTATGTATGTTATACGCTGTTAACATTCCAAAATATATTTTATCTCTTCTGTGATATAATAAACAGTTTCAATAACTTTTAAGTTATTTAGGAAAACTGTGTGGACAATAATATAAATTTACATTATGCTATTTATAGGAGAGTACATTAGCTAACTAAACCGCTGACTGCTATGCAAAAGGTCCTGGGTTATGGCCAAGAGTAGTTCTGCTGAGGGAAAAGGACAGAGCTGTACAAGTCATCTAGCGCCATCTCGTTCCTGCCGCGGAACTACACTCGCTTGAACACGTAATGGTAGGCCCCCAGTCCATCATTGGACTTTTCCATAAGGAATTTCCAGTAGTAATCACGGAGCCTGGTTTTGCCGAATTAATGGCAATAGGCGATTTAAAAAATGTGGTAGTACCGTGGTTTGGTAAAATGTGGGTGATACACTTCCATCCCATCACTATAAACAGCACTAACTGTTACCAATGACTTCACTTGCGTGTTTGTCGAAAATTATCTCACAGGAATGTAATACCGGGATGAATGGTATTCTATTATGTCCAGACTATATAACATATCTGTGTACCAATACTTCAGTCATCCTTTTTTTTATCGTGGTAAAATCATCAACAGAGTCCTCCCACACAGGACAGAGCGGGAGGGACTGTCAGACTCGTACTGACTAAAATCCACGGTGTCCTTCAATAGCCCTTTAGCCACCAGCTGCATTTGGTTTGACTGAATGCCGACCCCAATTAATTGGGAAAAGGCTAGGTAGATGATGAATATCCCAAATAATCAAACACAAAATCAATTTTCGACATTTTATTGAGTCACATGTATTAAAAAACTGCTCTTCCCACAATGATTCGTTTTAGATAACCGACAACTTAACGTATCTCGTGCTGTTACATTAAATTCTTTATAATCCTTAGAATGAGCAAATTTTTATTGTTTTTTTATTCATTTATTTATTAATATTTACAACCAGCCCGGGAATGTTTAAAATGGTACAAATTATATCGTAATAATATAAAACTTAATAAATGTTTATAAATAATTATATATAATTGTTTTTATACTTTATAATATATATTATACGTAATTCGTGTATTTACATGATCGATTAATTTTGATATGTCCTTCTTCAAATAATGTCGAAATCATAGTTTAAAACATAAAATTAACACAAATATTATGTCACAGTAAATGTTCGTATGTTATACAGGGTATAAAACAATGATTATGATTTAAAACAGCTATTACTCTGAATTGTACATAATTAGTCATATTTTATATTTATTTACAAAACTGTACATTTTCATTTTTGCCCTGGCTGGAGGCCTTAAAATCTTAAGGCATCCACAGATAAGTCCGGTTGAGCAGTACACAACCTACTAAAGGTTGACCTGCGAGATGCCATACAAAAAAAAAATCATTACATAATAAACGTAAATGATATGAATATTTCATTTTATGGATTTATGGACAAATCATAAGAATATTTCAGCCACAGTAGTGTTTTTCAAATCAAAATCATGATGTTTTTGTGCGCTGATTGGTATACTATTTATTTTCTATGTATACAGATACCTATTTTATGTATTTTTTATTTGAGACGTGTTTACTTTTGACGCTATGTCACAGGTGATAGAAACACAGTCGACAATAAAGTGAGGAGACCCAGAAGAAGCTAATTCAATTTAACTTTAAAATTAAACATTAAAATTAGGGTTGTATGCTTGTATGAGTTCGGAAATTCAAACAGTAAAAGATGTTTAGGAACGTTTAAGCCTTTGTCAAACAGACAGGCGTGACGAATGCGAAGCGAGGCGTTTTTATTTGTAATGTATGAAATTGTTTGAATCCAGTCACATAGAAAAGTGAAAGCGATCCGATAGCGTGACCAAACTATCGGACTGACGTCTCGTATCGGTTCGTTATCGCTTCGGACTCGCCTGTCTATTTGACAAAGGCCTTAGTGCGAATTGATGGATTAGCAACTATTATGTATATTATATCTATACCTTGTATAACGATACCTGTTAAATTGTCAATTTTGACCTGTTACCATAAAACTTGTGTTCGTAGTTTTTGGTAGGTATTTTGAGACAGGTTTTGAATCGTAATATTTTAAAAAGAAGTTCTATATTTTTTTTCTAATACATTTTGGTGAGTCACAGGAATATTTTCAACAGCACTCTGTTAACTTGATTTGTGCCTAAAAGAGAACCTTTTAAAATGCCATGTTTTTAAAATGCCTGATAAATCAGAATAATATAAATACATCCCTACTCAACCGATAACAGATCACAGGCACGGCTAATTAGTAAATATTAATTGACAAACTACGTAATTTCGCAACAACGTAAATAAATAATTAACGTTCTCATAACAATAAAATTTAAATTAAATTGGACTGGTTTATTTATTATATTTAATGAATCATTTTTGGTTGACACTTACGACGTTAACTTTTTACATTTAACTGTAATAATTACATTTAAATCGTCTATTAGTGCATTGCGAAATGAAATTCCGTATGTGAATTCTTTAAACACAATTTAAATATAATATATTATTATGGTAATATGTACAGTTTTTACCTTACGTGTCTAAAATTTATACTAGATTAGCTTAGAGCCTTCCAATGATTCTCTTAAAGAGTATCTAACTAACGTTATCATTAAAACAAGTTATTTTAATAATTTTCTAA
Organism: Agrotis puta; assembly: GCA_943136025.2. Lineage (NCBI taxonomy): Eukaryota > Metazoa > Arthropoda > Insecta > Lepidoptera > Noctuidae > Agrotis > Agrotis puta. Next base: position 2,503,431 of record OW964176.2, on the reverse strand, counting down.
TAATCTTTTACTTAATAATTGTTCATCAGTCATTGTCTTAATTTTACAACTGCTAGAACGCATTACTGTTATTTTAATATAAATCCAATAATAACATAAATTAATAAGAATAAATTATTTTTTTATAACAATGAACCTTTTGAAAGTCTTTAACGGATCATTACCATTCGCACTTTTCTTAAATAAAAATGTTACGAAATGAACTGGATATGATTTATACGCAGCTTTCTTGATGGGCCGCTAAGAGCGGTGTTCTCGTCGTGACGATTTCTCGATGCGATCGCATTGCACCGTTGATCATACTTCGACCGGAATCAGTCTGTCAAAAGAAAAAATGGTTTGAGTATGCAACATTTTTTTTTGCGATAAAATAACGCCATTGTGACAGCATCTATCTATTTGGCAGTTTAGTTGATGCAGTGGCTGAGCGAGTAGCAGTTGCGCTGCGTGTCGCGTTTTTGATTCCCGCGCGGCACAAAAACTTGTATGATCTAAAAATACTTCCAAGTATAGGTGTTTGGTCGCGGGAATGCACGAATTACCGTGTCCCCGGAACGTAAAGGGCTATTGAAGGACACCGTGGATTTTAGTCAGTACGAGTCTGACTAAAATCCACGGTGGGAATCCATCTGGGAGGGATCCCACCCTGCCCTGGGTGGGAGGACTAATTTGGTGATTTTACCACGCAAAAAAAAAGCATAACTGTTTATGTATGTTAGTTTAAATATTTAAAGACCCATCTACAATACAGGACTCTAGTGTAGGGCAACGTTAATAACAAGTATATAAAAAATGTTTGGATCTATTCTGGATGACGCTGACGCACAGAAATGTGGAACACCAGTAGTGGGTAAATTCAAGCTGTAGACAGGTTATTTTTTTTTAATCCACATTTCTTAACATTATTTCGTAATTTTCACATAGTAAATCAGAACCAGATTAATAAAAAGCTATTGTAGCTCTATTATCAATTTCCAAATTATCGACCATAACTAGTTATCGATAATAAAATTATTCTACTATTTATAACATTTTAAGTACGGTTTTATAGCACACAGGACGTTTGCAAACACATCGAAATAAGTAAAACCAGTTTAATAAACTACACCACCTAATGCAAGGGAAAGTCTCTTTTTTGTCCCTATTCACTGCACTAGTTTTCAAATACATCGAAATAAACCGAAAATAAGTAAAATCTTTTACTGATTCGGCTTTGGGATAAACGTTGCTCGATGTTGCTAAAGTGAAATGTTCAATTACGGTCCACCAATAGTTTGGTGAAACCCTTTGGTGAAACTTATTCAATAAACACTGAATTATTACTGCAATTATTTGGTGAAGCCTTGTATTTCAAATTAAATGCGAATATCGGTTTGCTATTCCGCCTCTGTGCAGTGGGTTCAAAGGAGATCGAGAATGCAGAAATAATTGATTGCTAGACGTAGATCATTGCAGTCTTGTAATTTAAATTGGCGGGTCTTTGAAGAAATTGTGTAATTTGGAAATTTGTTGAATAATTTATTCTCCATTTTGTAAGAAGTTTAAGATTTCTCGTTCTTTGTTACGCAAAGTAAACGGGAATTTCGACGTTAAACTGATGGAAAAAATTGTTCCTCATTCGCACACTAGAGAGTATTTTTTCATTTTCCTTGGTAGAAACGCTGTACATTCTTTAAATACGCTGTACGGTAAAATACGGAAAGCTTGTATTAAGGCCACAGGGATCGCACTATCAATTCTGTTGTGACTACATAACGTGCGAACAGTATAGACAGTTGAATGAAAAAAAAAAACAATTAAAAAAAAACGTTTATTTTCTCCACCACGTAACGAAACAAGAGTACAGTACAGTCTGATTTTACAAAAATACATTGATGTTGTGGAGACTGGAGCCTGTACTAGGAAATCTTGTGTGAAAGATCTCCAGTGGCCGTATTATGACGTCTTACGACAGAGCTATACAAGTCGTCTAGCGCCATCTCGTTCACTCACTGGAACAAGCCTGGTTTTAAGACGTCATATTACGGCCCCGTCTCCCAACTACCCGGACAAGACACATTTTTACAAACATAATACGAGTAACGTAGGCGAGAATGGGGTGGAGAACAAAAACGTATGACCGCTGCGACACGCACGCTCATTAAACTATTACATACAAAATGTCGTATCTCGTTGATCCCGGCGGCCAACTAGCGCACTAGACGGCGTGGTGGATTAACACGCACTCTCTCTAATAGAGTAGAGAAAGCATATGTCCCAGTAAGTAACATATAGGCTAGACAAACATGCACCTATATCAAAACTGTTTTTAAGCTTCAGTAAAATTTGTTAGTCTTAGTATGGACCTGCATATCAGTGTAGTGCGCATGCGACGATATCGGCGTCACCGGCGTCTGAGTGCGAGGCAGGCTGTGCGCGCTGTTCGAGTTCTTTGGCTGAGCTATGGCAGAATACAGCGGCGGGTCCGGAGGGGCTTCGGTTACGCCTGTGTGCAAGAAAAAATGGCTGTTAGTTCATGCCGCTGTGAGTGTTATTTTGTGGTCAAATTCATTCGGAGTGGGATCCTAAAAAGGTTTACATTACACGTGTCTACAAGACGTGGTTCGTTTATGATCCCCTGTATAGACGGTAACCTATCTAATGAAGCAACGATAGGGCTCTCGGCTATCGGCTGAACTGATTAGCTGTTGCATTGCGTGGTAGAGGGATATTCCCGCAAGGGACGAATATTTGTTTGGTCTAAAAGTTCCAGGAATAGGCAATTTAATTAGTCCGTCAGCTAAAGTATTGAAACATAATGGACACGTTTTTTTTCTTTCGTTTAAGCCTTTGTCAAAAAGACTGGCGTGGCGAATGCGAAGCGAGGCGTTTTTATTTGTAATATAAATTATATGAATTGTTTGAACCCAGTCACATAGAAAAGCGAAAGCGATCCGATAGCGTGACAGAACTATCCGACTGACGTCTCGCTTCGGTTCGGTATCGCCTCGGACTCACTTCGGTTTTGCCTGTCTGTTTGACAAAGACATTAATCATTGCATATTTACAAAGACAAAACGCATCAAAATTCGAGATGGGGGTTCGTGACGTCATAAGCAAGTACAATTGTACTTTCAAACGAAAACGACATGTGGAATATTTTATAACAGACTTTTTTTTTCTAATGTCTACTTTGCAGTTTAGTACCTACTTACTGCAAATTAGATATTAGGAATCGGGTATTTAAAAATGTTATTTCAACAAAAAACCTTTAAGTACCTACGTAAAGCTTTTTAGTTGAATGAAAAATTTAACTGTGAGCAGGACTTTAACTAGATCTCTCTGGATAAACATTATTCTGAAGTGTTTATCCAGAAGGACGCATATTCAATTCGTCCTCGCCGTCAATTTTTTATTTTGCAAAAAAATCTTTACGATTCACGACGAAGACGTTAATGCGTATGGGAACAGTGTATAAGACGGGGAAGCGAGGTATGATGGGAAATTAAGGCAAACTTAACACAATACTATTGTAGCGCAAGCGCCAACAAGACGCTGTTTCTTAATGGCCGCTTGCAAATGACGTCGTGATGGCGCTTGCGTTACGTTAGTGTTATGTTAAGTATGCCTAAAGAATGTATGTCCCCATTATACCTCGCGTCCCCGTCTTATACACTGTTCCCCTATAATTTAAATGTCAAACAATTAAATAAAAATATAATTGAGTAACCACCAGTTAATAAAAATAAAAGTTCCAAGTTTTCCACAGTTTTAAAATAAAACAACCATTTTGAAAAACAGCATATTCTTTTTTACTTTTCTTCTATACCTAGACTGCACTTTACTTCCAATAGCAATAAAGACTATTTTTCGGGATATTATAAATTGCATATCAAATAAATAATCGCCTATCAATACATACTCATCATTTATATTCTTTTTTACATCAAATAACTTACTTCACCACAAATAAACTAAATGTTTTACAAAACTCAAACTGCAGATAATTCGAAATTATACATCAATATGACATTACTTTTTTTCTCATAATGCAATACAGTTAAATTTATTTTTGTACAAAAATACTACATACATAGCATAAATACTGACTGCACAGCAAATTTTCCATATTTCATAGCAAAATAACTATCCCAGTCGCATATTAACCAGTAAGTACACGCTGGCACTCCGACTCGGACAATTTAGGTTAGAAGAGGATGGCGGGGTCTGAAAGACCCAGCCATCCTCTTCGTGGTTATTTTTTTTTTAAACCACCCAGAAGTAGGAGCCCCGCAAAGCGGGGCTCCGTCGACATGCTGGGAAGCGTGGACGCCCCGCGAAAGCAAGACCCGCTTTAATAGTTCAATAAATTACAATATTGTATCTAATTTTTTTTTTTTTTTGCTGATCTCATTATGTGGTAATTAATAAATAATAAGACGACTGTGACTAATAAAATGCTGTTTTATTTAGAAAAACTGCTGTAAATAATATAAAAATAGAAGCTATATTTAAAAGAAAAAGAGTTAACATGTATAATGTGCATTAAGATTATTAGCTGTGCATTGATGAAAAAGCTTTTGCTTTAGGAAAAATCGCTGTACGCTGCAAAAATAATTGTAGTGTGTTTAGTGATATTTTGAGTTGAATATTTTGCTGTGCAATCAGTAATTTTGATGGGAATTCGGAATCTTATTGCATAGAAAAAGGATATTTTTTGATTTGCGTTTAAATACTACCCCTATTTTTCTGCAACTATACCAATATATTTCCTGTCTTTTGATCTCGCCACTATTTATAGCCTTATTGTAGCCTATTGTGTACCGGTATTAGGTTCGTGTCGAGTTTTCTCCTGAACAAAGTTTTATAAAAAGTTATTTATACTAGGCTGTTGTTATAGGTATTATGGGATTTTTTGCCTGGTGGCTTAGCTGGGACCTATTTTCACAAGTTGTAGCTTCTTTTTTTATCATGATACCGGGTTCACATTTTTTAAATATTACGCGATGATAAAATGTTGCAAACTGCTTTCAAGATGGTTGAAAAGAAAAACATTGTCTGCTGAAAAGTGAAGAAAAATCGACGTCTTCAAACCAAGAATAAGTAATACAAGAAAGTTGTTGCAATAGGCTACTGCGTAGTATAGACGTCATAAACTTTAAGATCGCTGAAATATCGAAATATTTTTTGTTTTTATTATGATTTCTTCTCCTTTTTAGAGTCTTTATTTAAAGGTATAGATTTAAAATAAAAACAATGAAACAGTTTAATGATATTTCCATAAAATTACAAAAAAAACAGGATAGGCTAGGCTAGGCATATAACAACAGTCGAATGTTTGTAATATTCACTTAAAATGTTGTTTGTTTTATGTTAATCAGTTCACAAATAAAAACTGTCTATAAAATAATATGCTCGTAGTTCAGTTAAATTGGCTGAAACTTTACTTATATGTAGGATTGTATTCGTAAGAAATATTGCTAAGTTACTTTTTCAAAACTAGAAAAGAACTTGAAGAGTGTGAAAAGAAATTGAAAATTAGCACGAAATTCGGTTACAGTTTTTTTTTAAACCGTTGCACCGCGCTTGGATTTTCTCCTTGAAAGTTCAGTTAATTATTTAAAAAAATACGTATGGCACTCGAGGACTGCCGCAGTTAAGCTATTGCATAGCATTTTTTATCAACTTATGCAATTGTAATCGTTTATTTATTTTATTTATGATAAAAAAAATTGTCGCCTACCGCGAAAATTTAACGAGAATCTCATCCCATCGTTGCTCTATGGGAAGCTACTCTACTAATTAGGCTATGGTCAGCCACGTCAATCAAGTGAAACGTCAAGAAAAAAATAATTTATTCAAATGTTATAAAGAGTATCCTATCTATCCTATTCATAGAATGGAGTTCTGAATCCCAGCAGAAAGATTAATTATGATATTTATTATTAGTTAATTATGATATAAACATTTTTATTTAAAGTAACATTACTGTTTAAACCAACGATTACACACGCGATATCGATGAAAGTCATCAGATTAAACCTAACATTACCGTTACGTGCAATTGAAATTCAATTTCGACCCACCGCATGTAATCAGTGAAATGATCTTAATTATTGGTCATGACATAAATGACATTTAACGTTATGCTTTTTAAAGCCATTTGATATTTTTAAACGTAACCGCGTGCGGCATCAGCAATTTTGTTGGAAACCACCGATGGTGTTGCCGGCGTCACGGGATTATTTTGTCGGATGCCTTTGTAGTTGGGATTTTTATATATTTATTTTATGCCTTTATAAAAATGTGTTATGGAAGAACAATGACCGTATGCGTTCTAAAGGTACAATACAAAGGCAATCACAGTGGAAAGCTGTTGATAAAAGCAATTTTTAAACGAAAAAAAAGGAGGAGGTTCTTAATCCCGATGTTTCTATTTTTTATATTTATCCGCACATAACTCCGTCGCTTGTCAAGCGATTTGAAAATATCTTTTTTTGTTAGTAAGGGTATACTTCCGAAATGATCCCATGAATCGAAATCAGAGAAGAGGTTTTTGAAAAAATTACATAAATAAAAAAATATTTAATTAATTTATAATAATTTGAAATTTCATTTTGGTTCTTTAGTACTTTTTAAGTTAAGAATAAGCATTTTTCGTTTTCTGTGTACGTGTACGATGTTACTACTACCGGTAACAAAATAGTCCAACGACACAAAGATTACAAAATTCTAGTGAAGTGAAGTAAGAAAACTAGGTATTTCACAAGTATTTGGGTTAAATATTTGATTTTTTTTCCTTTGCCCCGCACTCGTCATTTCTGTCTAAACAGTTATTATTTCGTTGCAAATTTTAATTCAGGACATAAAAATGATGTGTTGGTTTTATCCACACCGCTGGCCCTGTCCAATTACCGAGCTAGATGGGAAAAATGTATTATCAAGCCCGCTGTTGTACACTACTTATGAAAGTAACCACAAAGAGGATGGCGGGGTCTTACAGATCCTGCCACGCAGTACAGCTGCGTACTGCCGAGATTATAATGCAGCGTCACTGCAGTCTACATTTAAAGCTAGGCGGCAGTGTCATGTGGATTGGAGTCAGCAGTCATTTTTGGAATAGAACTTTTAAGCCTTTGTCAAACAGACAGGTGTGGCAAATGCGAAGCGAGGCGTTTTATTTGTAATGTATGGAATTGTTTGAATCCAGTCCCATAGAAAAGCCAAAGCGATCCGATAGCGTGACCGAACCGATGCGAAGACGTGGCGAAGGCGTATTTGCTCTGTTTGACGTCGTTCATGAAAAGCCAGCTAATATAACTCCCACGCCTCGGTTCGCTGCACCCAGTTTGACGTCCCGTATCGGTTCGTTATCGCCTCGTATTCCGTCCGGTTTGCTATCGCTGGTCTGTTTGACAAAGGCTTTAGTTCGAAAAAGAAGTAGATCATATTAAAATTTGTATAGCAGCAGTTATGTACCAACTTGAGATTAACCGTCCGGAATACGGAGCAGTGCGATACATTATCCTTTGAAATCCCCGGAACTGTTTAAACCAATTTGCAAGGTAAATAAACCGCGGAGTGATTGCGGCGATGGTGACAATGCGGTGAGTGAGTGACAGGTTATAAACCCGAACCGGCCATGCAGTAACGCGTTTTTTAGCTTCGGTATTTCGAATAGAAATCGTGTAATTTTGAGAGGGCGGGATCTAAACTAAAATTTATTTAAAAATAATATTATTAAGAAGTCGGGTCAACATATAGGCTACATATTATCACGCAATCACCTACAGGGAACGAGCAGTGGCCTTTATCGTAGGTATTTTTGGTGCTGTATAGCGTTCATGCGGACGACGTCGCGGGCAGCAGCTAGTTATACACTATACACATGGATGACGATCAGGGTATTGTGGTCATAGCTGATTGAAATCCGCCAGGCTTTTAGAAGATAGTTTTATGTTGGGCAAGTATATCTCAATCCAATGTTATTTCTGCTGTTGTGAAATAGTTTAGTCGGATAAAATATTGATTCATAAAATGTCCGTAAATGGTTAATGTGTAATATAAAACGTTACCTTTTCTAAGGTATCGTCACTTCTGTGTCGCGGGTGCGTTTAAAAACTTTTAAACTCACATAAACAAATACCCAGACCCGGAACTGCTATTGGTTGACTAAATAAATTAGAGCTGTGTGGGAATCGGACCGACTACACGTAGCATTGTATGTAAACGCCTCAATTTTTGTTTTTTTTTTTTTAAATGATTATTTACAAAATTATCATTAAATCACTTATCATTTTAAAACAAAGTTAACTAAATTTACATTTTAAAGATTGCGTGTCCTCCATCTTACAGTATGAGCAATGTCCTCTTAAGCAAATATTCGGCATGACTTTCAAGTAAACACAGACTAAGGTCAAGAGCAAACACATCGTACATAAAAAAAAAGCTATTAAGAACACGTAAATGCTTTTAACAATATTAACAGTTTATCAATCTTTGAGTTCTTTAACCTCAAAACATTTATATCAATTAACAAAATATAGAATTGGACTTGTATTGCTTTTGTAAGCTCGTAATTTATTTTATTCACTAACAAGTTAGAAGAAGATCAAAATAATTAATTGACAATCAATAATGTTTAGTGTTATTGACACCTGGTATTTAATCGAAGTTTAAAGTGGTTGGTTTTCTAACTTGTATCATTTAACTCGAAATAACAAAGTGCGATCAAGTAGCTATTAACTTTAGATATAATTAATTGACATCTACTCTTAAAGTCATTAAACTTAAATTACTAGCTACTGAAAACAAAGACAGCCTTAGAATTTTTCAATGTTTGACGGCACACAATTGTGCCGTCAAATATTGAAACTGTGCCAGTGCACAGTTACTGTGCGATTGACTGCTACTCTCTAGGTGTTTCGGTTTCGATTCCCGAATGGAATAAATCCTACTAATCCTACTATCTTACTACTATTATAAACGTGAAAGTTTGTTTGAACATATGGATGGATGTTTGTTACTCTTTCACGCATATACCACTGAACGGATTAGGACGAAATTTAGTACACAGATAGTTAATAACCTGGATTAACACATTGGAAGGTTTTATTCCGATTTCATGTTCTCGTGGGATCATCCTCAATTGGTAGCGGGCGGAGCCGCTGGCAACAGCTAGTAATTAATATTTGTCCCGGTTCAGGGGTTTGTGACTGTAATTTTAAATGTTCATAAACGCACTCACGATACGAAAAAAAAACTAGTTTTTTTTAAATTAATAGTGATTTATAAGTGTGGATATTATTTTAAAGCTTCAATAGTTTAAACCAAAGCTTTCAAATTCATAGCGATATAAAAACTGCAGACTTATGAATAAGATATTATGTAAAGTACTGAACGACAAAAGAAAATGAGATTGCCTCGCCGCAGATTTGTCAACGGACATACTTGAGCATGCATTTTGCAAGACGCATTGGGGGAGAGATAGTGTCATTAAATTTTCTCGTAACAAGGAATTTACACAGTGGACATTTATTGGTTGAAACGATACAGTAAGTTTTCTCTTGTTGAAAAATGGAAATACATTTTATTGCTTGGTTTTTTTTTGAATTTGTGAGTTTCGGTATAATAGTTATAGTTTTATTGTTTTGTATGAACAAAATAATTATTCATTATGAAACGTCAGTAATTCGTCATTTACTGACGTTTTAAGTAGTCAAAACCACTTCAATATTGGCCCTGAATCGGAAAACCTGGTAATCATAGGAGTGCCTTTTATGAAGTATCTAGCAGCATGATCTAGTCTAACAGTAACTCTAGATCATCGCAGATACAATGTGATGCATTTTTCCGCCATCTTTTTACGTTTACAAAGGATTACGTACTCATATCCTGCAAATGTTTATCTTTTCTTTCTTTTTGCGCCATAAGAATGGCGCAAAAAGAAACCCACATTGTAAAGTTGTTTCAAATATTTTTCATTTTTATTTCACTTCGACATAAATAATGTGTCGAGTTAAAATTAAAATTCTCACGGATCAGTTTTTGATTAATAAATAAATGCGTTTATTTAAAATTAAATTATAAATTGTACTGCTGGTTGATAGCGTGTTAAACTACCCACTACGTAAAACTGACACTTGTAAAAGTATCCTGTGATTTTTTTGCACAAACGTCAATTGCGTCAATAAACCCGAACTAAAACTTCACAACTGCACCGCAAGCGCGATGAAACCATAAAATAAACTCACATAAATCGCTGAGAGAAACTAACTGGCTGTCGAAGTAACGTTATTTTAAATAAATAAATGTAAAAAACATAAGCTGAAACTCTGGCAATACTCTTAGCTGGGAAATAAAAATGCTACGGATGGATAGTTTGTACGGCTAATAAGTAAAGTTAGGAAGTGAGGTTACGCCACAGAAGGCGTATAAGTTTTAACAAACAGTATTTCAACTACGAACAAACAGTTGCATTCGGCCCACGCATATGCAAAGTATCATCATAAATTTTAAGCACATTTCAAGTACTTTACAGGATTTTTTGTAAAAAATCGAGACTATTAGAGCGAGACAGCATAATATCAACAGAACGTCTATAATTCATAAATGAGAGAGTCATTCAGAGTCTCGATTTCTAAGCTATTCGCTTGGCTCTGTGGCTGTTCCAGAGCAATTTTTGGTGAAAGAATCCAACGAGAACCGACCGAAATGCACAACAGTTGCGCTTGAAATGAATAGAACAATGAAGAGGTTGACAAGTGGTACTCACATTTAAATATTGTGTCCCTTAATAAAATGTTAAGTAGATAGCAGCGTTTAATTTCACAAAAAAATCCTAGTTGGTTCACTGGTTTTCTTGACACTGTGGCTATGCTGATGGTAACAAAACCGGATGCAACGTTTGAGTTTTAAGTTTTCACGTTATTTCACTACACGCTAACTTTTGGAGCGGTAGTCAGTATCTAATAAGGATGGACGAAGTTTAAAAAGATAATTTTAAAATAAGCTTGTGATATCTGACTATTATAATCATGGTGATATCTGTATTTTTGTGTTTTAGTATCTTACTGCTTTCTATGTGTGTGTGTGTGTTGTTGTTGTTACTATTTCACGCAAAAACTACTGAACTCATTTAGATGAAATTTAGTAAAGAGATAGTTTATAACCTAATTTAACACAAAATGTAGTTTTATCCCGATTTTATGTTCCCGTGAGATAATTTTTGAGTTGTAGCTGGCGAAGCTGAGCTAGTATAAATTAATGATTATATTAGTTTAATAAAATAAATCATAAGGCGACTTTTTTCATATTGTAATTTTGAAACATCAAATGACTCCCTCAGCTCTGTTAGATTCTAAATGAATTATTAATACTCTGTTGCCCTTGACGTTGCAGGGCTGCGGTAACCCGTTTGGACAATCGATGGTAAAGCAGACAATGTATATGGAAAAGAAAAGATGTATGCTTCAAACTACTAAATTAAATCGAAATTCTTTTTAAGTGAAAATCTTTCGAAAACCGAGCAAACAATCAATCCAACAGTACACTAACAGATTTAACCAGATCATTCAGCAAAAACTCAATTCTCTCAGCGAATAACATTTGTTCCGGATCCTTCCGGAACTCTACTCTAACATCAGCTAACAACCGTATTCCGTTATTAATCCTCGAAAAAACACAGTTAAAAGAGGAACTAACATACTTTATAACAGTTAAAATTCTCAGTAAGAACATAAAATGGGCTCATATATTCTAACTAGCCAGTTGTAAATCTGAAAGTATGGACTTATGCAGTAATCTAGTTAATTTATTCTTTCCATAGTGTGGGCAATTAATTTGTAGAATATTTATTATCTGGACTTTGCACGTTAACGTTAGCACGTTATTCATCAACTTGTTTCCGTATGTGTTAATTAATAATACTTTTGTTGTTCGCTTGAGATTTATTATGGGGAGCTACGTGTGAATGGGCTGATCGTCTATAATAGCCGTATGTGTGTGAATGTGAAAGATGCTGTTAATAGTTCTCTCTCTCTTTCTTCTTTTGCTCTGCCATAGATACTCAACCGGTGCCCCAGGTCAACAGGCCTTATCATGTGTTTCCAGTTTATTACATTAATATTAAGGATAAAATTAGTTCCTTCTTCGTACACTAGAGGCGCTGTTCTATTTTTCCATACAATAAACGCAGTAAATACTTCAAGTATGCCGTAAATAAAATACTGAAATCTTGTGATCGAGCTACTGTACTTTAGTAATTTCCCCTGTATTGTGGGTGCGTTTACAGACATTTAAATTCACTTAAACAAAGAGACCCGAAATAGCTATTTGTAGGTCATTATATTGTGGTCACGGGACAGGAGGAGGGAATTACCGTGACCCCGGAACGTAAAGGGCTATTGAAGGACACCGTGGATTTTAGTCAGTACGAGTCTGAGAGTCCCTCTCGCTCTGCCCTGGATAGGAGGACTCATTTGATGATTTAACCATGTAAAAAAAAGGTCATTGTATTGTACAACGGGCTGGTTTCCGCAACTTGACGTCATACGCACGTATTCGGCGTACATTTTGGTCATAGAAATATTTATTCCATGCGGGAATTTCTCGACCACCTCCGACAGTATCGGGAATTAGTTTACGTTCAATATCTTTAACGTAAAGAAGTCAGCCTGTTCCTAAAATATTAACTATCTAAAAGATTGTCTGGCTCATGTTATCATAGAATACAAGACAATTTACATTCACATAAATATTTTTATGCTTTCACCACCAAATTGACATTGCGATGATTACGAAGAAAAGTCCAGATTACATGAAAAATTATATCCAGGAACATTGTGTGCTGGAAGCCTTCATATATTAAATACCATTCATTCTGATTTCACATCTCGCATATTTGTGTTTTTCGTTTATATAATATTTTTCCATTGAGCTGGAAATTCAATAACGTGCGCTGTAATGGTTTTTGTTATATTATTGTGAAATTATTGTTCAAATCATGACCCTTTTGGGGCCCCGCCGCCATTATTGGGTAAAGAGTGAGCAGTGTGAGAGTGTGTAAAAAAATGCCAAAAAAGTATACTTAAATGTTTTTGTGGAGAACTTGGAACTATTTCAAAGAACAATGGGCCTATTGACAGCGTTAATAAACTACTAAATATCTAATTAGTCCGTTAGTTAGGTTACCTTTTAAATAATAATGGATACGTTTTATTTGCTTTTTTATAATATAAAATATTGTCAAAAATAAAACGCCCCAAAATTCGGAAGTGGGAGTTCGTGACGTCCGAACCCACTCGTATATAAAAATTATACCTAGACGTGACGTATTGTAAAAGCGTCGTATTTTCGATAAACATGGCTTAGGTTATGAAAAAAAAGCTGCGGGTCAATTTAAAAAAAAAATCGGTCAACTGGCACATTTTCTTCAAAGTTCTGCTAAACAGAATTTAAATGTAGCATTTGAACTAAACTTAGTGCCAAAATAACGAGTACCTAAGACGTCAGATAAGAGAATTAGGGGCACCTGAGTGGGGCACCATGGTACTATTTTGTTTCATAAATATTTTAAAGGAACAAGGCTAAAAATTATTTTTTCATGATAAGAAAGCTCATGATAAGAAACTGTACCTAGTTCTGAAATTTTGAACATGGATTTCTTACACAAAAATACTAGATAGGTGTATCGGATTTCGCATAAACAAAAAAAAATATGTTGTATATTAAAAAATATTTGAAGTTTTTAATAAATTTTCAAAAGGATCAAAAGGATGCAATCAATAAGTTTGAGATTTGATTCTTTCTTAATGACTTCAGACTTACTATTGATAAAGCCTTTATGTAAAAAAACATATCATAAATCTGAAAATTATTTTGATTTACCTTTGCTTAGCGGTATAAGATCCGGGTTCTTATCGTCAGCTGCTTGTGGTGAGTTTCTCTTCTGTACAATCACCTTTTGATTCTTTATTGATGGAAGTGTCACTGGAAAAGAAAATCAATTTAGAAAACAGTCAAAATCATGCTAAAATATACCTGAAAATATCCACTTCTCTGGTATTAGAAATAAATGGCAATCAATAAAGGAATGTTAAAAGCCTTTTTTTATAAAATCATCAAATGAGTCCTCCCACCCACGGCAAAGCGGAAGGGACTGCCTCCGGTGTCACGGTAATTTGTGAGTCCCGCAAGCCCAGCAGGCTTTGGCCCTCTACAGGCCCCTTCACTATGCTGACACTCCTTGAGGCGCGCGTGGTCACGGTAATTCGTATATCCCGGGACCCCGGCAGGCAATCTTAAAACTCTTACTAAAAAAGTTAAATATGTGTTTAAAAAATTGTTAATGCAAAATGAACCTTATATCAACTTCAAATGCAGTTTTGTAGTTATACTTTTTCTAGAGAAGTGTTGTGTTTGTCAACAAATGTTTAAATTATTTTGTTCAATATTGTATTTTGTTTTTATGTATAATAAGTGCGAATATTATAAAACCTTTGTTATTATCCAGAAAATTACAATCAATAGTGTACTAACAGGAACAAATATTTTTTATTCAAAATGTCTGACGAAAAATGGTTGTTTAACGTCTTAAGAATCTGTTATTGGCCGTACAACAATAAAGTCGGTTTTATTTTTAGCATTTTATGTTTATTTGTGTTACTTATGTTACCAAAGTTAAAAATAGTAGCTATTTATTGCTCAAGGTGCGTCAGTGTTCAATCATACATTCTCCATTGTAAAATCCATTACCTTTTCACTATTATAAGGTGAATACAATCATCATCAATAAATATTAATGTAGGCATTATGAATAACTGTCATGTCATTAAAATCATTCAGCGTCTAATGGAGCATGGATCTTTATTATTTATGTACAATACGACACACACACTCACCCACAAACACACATACATATTGTATACATGAACAAACACGCACTACATTTGGTTTGATTTATGAGCAAATTATTGTTATACGTATATTTTATCACCACATCGATACATTGAATGTTTTGTACAGACGCCAGAATAATTGATTTTAAACTTTGCCAAAAAAAGCAGAAGGTTTAAATTATACGAATGGAATAATTTGACACATTGAGGTAGCTTTATGTACTGACGACTGTACATAAATACATGCATGTTGAAAATAAGGTAATCGTTTTTTTTTAAAGTCATTGATAAAATTAGATTTGAATCCCAATGAACCGAAAACAGTTTGCTAGTCAAAATAAATACATAAAATTCAAATGATATTAAAAAACTGTCGAACTGGTTAAGGGAAATTATAAACGGCAACTTTGGTAATTAATATTAACATTATAAATCTGTGTATAATGTTGGAAATTATCTTTACCGGTTCAAAAATTGGCGTTGTATACACTGCGTCACGAGTCTTAGTGAAACATTGAAATATGAGGATAAAATCGTGCTCCGTAAGGTAGAGTTTTCACCTTTCAAAAATACAATGACGTCAAGTCTGAGTAAAGTGCGAAGTACCTTTTATGGCACGTGAACAATGAGACACCTTCGAAAAACGAATAAAGAAAAAAGGTTTTACTAAGAACCGAGGCTCTAGCAAATTTTAATTTTTGTGGCATAACGCAAACTTTGATGTTGACCGCTAAATTGACATTCTGGCAATCCATAACTCGACCATTGCTTTGTTAAATGTCTCTAAACTCTATTTTAAAGGCTTTATTTATTATTATTATTATATTTATTTCAGAAATCATTCCATATTATTATATTATAATGTACAATAATTTATTAGTAGAACTACTTAAAAAACTATGTTAGTAATTTACAATTATTTTTTTGAGTCAACCACATGAAGCTGACTCAAAAAGTGCACAATAGGACAATCCAGTTTGTTGGCAATGACACCCAGGAGACTGTTAGAGCTGGCCCGCACTCTGTACAACAAGGACGCAGCACGCTTGCGTCTTATTGCAGCGAAACAATCAGTATGCGCATCAGCAAACATACCTGACGCGCTGCAGAAGCGAGGCAGCCCCAACAGCATCCTAAATGCATTGTTGTACTGGACTCGAAGAGCACTGACAGCTTTAAGAGTAAAATTTGTCCTAAGGCTACAAGAGTAAAATGTTTGACAGTAGGCTTTAAAGAGTGTCACTTAAACGGCTCCTGAGCTACGTGAAAACCTTCGAACCAACATATTACACCGCACTGCCAGTGCTCTCCGTTCCCTTTCAATATCTAGATTGTCCTTTAAGTCGTCAGTCACAATATGTCCTAAATATTTAAACTGATAGACACGGTTCAAGACACTCCCATTCAAAGTGACGGGTGGGTAGTTTCCAGCATTCTTGTTAGCGGTCCGAAATATAAGAACCTCACTTTAGAGTCCTTTCTTCCGGTACGGCTAGGGCCACTGATAGATTGAAAATACTAACCTTCATAATCCCTCGATCTATGGCGTATTCGTGTCGCAATAAGAGCAAGGCATAATATTAGCGCAATAGTCAATATAGCCCCGAGAAACACGCCGACTGC
This sequence comes from Agrotis puta, assembly GCA_943136025.2. Taxonomy (NCBI): domain Eukaryota; kingdom Metazoa; phylum Arthropoda; class Insecta; order Lepidoptera; family Noctuidae; genus Agrotis; species Agrotis puta. Next base: position 2,486,932 of record OW964176.2, on the reverse strand, counting down.
CCAATTGACTTCCCACGCTTCTTGTGGCTCTGAGGAAAAAAAAATAATTTCTGAATCACTGGCATTTCACTTGTTTGAAGAAATTTCTTCTTGGAAGATCGAGAAATGTGAAAAATGCTGGCAGTCTCAAAATGTGAAAGTAAAAAAAAATAATTAAAGTTGATAAGAAAATAAAAATAAACATAAAATACCACGCCTTTAATCCTCGCAGGGTTAGGCGGAGGTGTACATAATTGAACACCCACATTTCGATAGATATGTTTAGTCCCATGTAATAAGGGGTGCGCCTATTGCCATCAACCGGGCACAAGTCCTACCTCCGTAGCTGCTACTTTGAAATTACTAATGGAAAACCGAGTAACACTTTGTCCGATACGGGAATGGAACAATAATAAAGAAATAATAAAAATATGTTGAAATAATAAAATGGAAGGACATTAGAAACGTTTAAAAAATACGTGCCCTTCGCTATCAACGGTGTACAGAACGTTAATGGTAACAGAATTGGCAATTCTGTTGATTTTATAGCACTTGACAGCCCCAGGTATTTTTTGGTCGAAGAATCATCTTCATCAGTTGATTCTTTAACCAAAAAATACCACGGGCTGACTGTTCTTGATCTAATTTTCAGCCAAAAGACTTCTGATGCTGGTAACAAACCTGTTCTATGCGTTACCAGATAATCTATTGCAATCTTTGGTATCTTACTGCCTCAGTTGCTATGCGCACATATTTTTTATTCATTTCTTCTTAACATAAAATTTTGTTTATTAATTTAGGAAAAGAAAATTATCTTTAACACAAACCTGTTCTTGGTGACAATCTCAAAGCCGTTTCAACAGTAAATGTGACATGTTCTGATCTTCCTCTCGCATTCGCTGCGTACACTATTAGCCTCAGTTGTCTGTTGGCCCCGAGTCTTCTGAGGTTCCATAGAGCACCGCCATTGCTGGCGTTGACTACTAGACCTTCAGCTGCCCAGACTTCTACCACAAACACGCATTGCAGACCACCTTCGTAACCTGCGAAGAAAGATAATGTTTAGACATAATAATCATGTGTTCCTAAATCTATCAGTCAGATTTCTTAGGAAGACTAAAAGGCCCCACTGTCAACGCGACAATGCTTTTGGGCTCGTCGAACAAAATTAAAATGAAGACTCAGTCTTAAAAAGCATTTACCTACTAGAGTAAGATCCCAGAGCCCCAGATTTAGGTATTTTTTAGCAAATTCGAAACTTTGACGATTTCTAGTCTACTATGTAGTTAAGTTAGTTAAGTTATACGTAAACATCTGATGAGCATCAAAAAAAAGATATTAGTTTATTTTTGACTGGTATGTATTGAAGAGTGAATACAAGGATTACATCATAATGTAACTCTCAAAGATAAGTGTGCTATCTTTTGACAATTGTTGTGTTATCTATTGTACTTTTATTTTGAACGAATGTTTTTTTAACTTTTACATAGCTTTTATCGCGGGCTTTGAGCGCGGCAACCGAATCAAAAAATTCCGTAACGAAAATAAACCTTACACTGTCACATCTGTCATGTTAACGTGAATGAATAAAATTGAATAAATGAATTGTTGTCTTGACGTTTCACTTGATTGACGTAGCTGACCATAGCCTAATTGGTAGAGTAACTTCTCATAGAGCAACGATGGGATGAAATTCTGATTATTCGGTAGGCGATATTTTTTTCTTTTTTTCATAAATAAAATAAATAAGTAATTTTAATTGCATGAGTTGATAAAAAATGCTATACAATAGCTTTACCGCGGTAGTCCCCAAATGCCACACGTATTTTTTAGTAACACCCGACCATTGTAAAGAAGCCATAGAATTTCTACAAAAACATTCAATAAAAACTAAAACCTGCAACGAATTACCAGGAATCCAGTATTTGGCAAGCGGTGAAACAGCAAAGCTGACTAGACAACATGTACAATAACATATGCGGTTTAAAGTTCGCAACAATAAGTGGTGTCAGCTTGCTAGTCCGCCAACGCGCATCCAATTTCTGTTAGAAGACTTTTACGACAAGGCAAAATATGTAGCTGAATTTATTTTAGCGCTGAGCAGCGCTGTTTTAGCTGTAAGTTTTTGTTGCTTGATGACAATGTTGTTTGTGATTAAATTGTTGCTAATCTTAATGAGCCTAAATTTGTTACAATAATATGTAATGTTGCAATGCAACCTAGTTTCGTAAATCCATGACGTGTATCGTTAAAATCACGTCACGATTTCGTGCCACATTCTAGTATGTGTTGTCGCTTCGTGTAAATAAATGTTTTACCTATTTCTTAATGTACTATGACCATCTAATTTGAACTTAAAAAGAAGAATGTTTCAAATTTTATTAAAAACTCAATCGTTTTGCATTTCAGCACTGTGGCAAGTACTAGTAACCATGTCAGTGTAAAAAAATAGATGATCTTTATTTATCCATTTTCATCTACACTTCATTAATCTTAAGGCTGCGGTTCCACTGAAACGGAGCCGAGCAGAGCGAAGACGAGCTGTGCCGCGATTCATCAACCACTTGGCTGATGCACATGACTGGCCACGTGACACATGTGTGACCAAATAGTAGTTTAATATCAAACAGGGGACACAGAACAGGTTATAGGCCCAAAGAGTATAGCGTAACAAATAGTAGACGGTAGATTGTGTAAAATATACTTTTTATTCTGGTGGCACGTTTTCGTACGTTAATTTCCGAGCTATACATAAATGAGGTCGAACAACACATCGCTTTTCTTTTCTTTGTGGCCGGTTTGGTGGTCACAGCTGGGCAAAGCCCTTTCCCAAATCTTTCCATACTAGGACTTCTTGTCCCGCGTCACTTACAACTATGGCAGGTTCCGGCGTAAAAATATAGTAAAATACTGGCATCAATTATTCTCGTATTAATATTGATTTCTACACCGAACAAATATTTATATAATCTACAAGTAGTGTCTGGGTCTGACTGTTTTTGTATGTGAGTCTAAATGTTTGTAAACGCACCGTGAACACATTCGAAACTCCTACACGTGTGGGGCAACTTCTTTTTGTATATAAAGATTACCAGTACGATAGGTAAATTAATGTTTTTTTTTTACGTGGATAAATCATCAAATGAGTCCTCCCACCCAGGCAGAGCGGGAGGGACTGTCAGACTCGTACTGACTAAAATCCACGGTGTCGTTCAATAGCCCTTTACGTTCCGGGGTCACGGTAATTCGTACAGTCCCGCGACCAGGTAAATTAATTATAGGAAATATCTTTATGCGGAGATCAGAGATAAAGCGTAATAACTTCGAAAACACCACTGAAAATAATATCCCTGAAAATGTATTCATGGCCTCGAAATTCTTCGAAGTTGAACCTAAAATTAATGAATCAACTGCTAGCGCTATAGGTATAGAATATTGATACACTAAGGCAATTACAATTAGTTGCTGGCTCGTTAGTTTAATGGACTGAATGGTTTAAGTGGACTACTGGAATTCTAGGCAAGTGAGCCGTAGCGTTTTGGAAGATTACCTGCTATTACCTGTTAGTTTTACTATGTTATAATATTCATGATTATGTTGTTATGTTCACAGGAACTCATAGCTTAATAATATCAGACGCATAGGTAGATCTTTAAGGTAAAGGCCGCTTACTGTACGAATTACCGTGACCTCGGAACGTAAAGGGCTATTGAAGGACAACGTGGATTTTAGTCAGTACGAGTCTGACACGCCCTCCCGCTCTGCCCCCAAAAAAAAGGCCGCTTTCCGTTCAAAAAAATGCAAATTGTAAGCAACTTGAAAAAAAAATTGCATAGAAGTTACAAGTAGGAAATTTTAACTGTAAATTGTGTTTTTTAAATTCAAGCAACTTGCATACCAATGTGACGTCATTATTGTATACAAAACTTGCCTAATGGAAACGCTGATGTTGATGGATGACCATTTATTACAGCTTGTTTCCTCCATGCCTCGGAAAGCATGTAAAGTCGTTAGTCTCGGCTGTTATTAAGTCGATCTTTGATAGTTGGTACTATTAGTAGCGCTCGAAAGTCTGACAACCAGTCAAGGGGTATCATACCACCCAGTTACTGGGTTATGGAGGTCAGATACGCAGTCACTCTATGTCAAATACTGATATTCAGCTGAATCCGGTTTGACTGGAAGCTGACACTTACATAGTTGGGAAAACGCTAAGTAAAATTGGCCCAAATGCTTGCTGGAGCTGGATTTTGTCTGAAAATCCCTTCCGCTCCACCTAAAGTGGGGGAATTCATTTGATGATATTCCTCGTGGCTCAAAAATGAATATCAACAACATAATCTGCCTTTTGGTTTTGTTTTTAAACCCTTAAAAGTCTGATACTGTGGTATGCTACGTATTGTTCTTCACATTGATAAAATGACAAGGTATTTTTCTACCGGTTATACATCTAAAACATAGCAACGTAATTTTTTTTCCTTTTAATAAACGTTGCCCCACACTAAGATTTTCTCCTGTGTCGTGGGTGCGTTTACAAACATATAAACTCACAAACACAGTATTTGTAGATCATACAAATATTTGCTCCGTGCGGGAATCAAACCCGCGACACGCAGCGCAGCAGGCCAATAACTCAGCCACTGCGCTAACCAGTTTGTTTGGTTTATAACGGCTCCCTGGTATAATTATACTAATTTTAAATAATCTTTTTGACAATTAATTATAATTGATAGTCAAAAAGATTGCTGCATATAAATTGAAACTAATTGATCCAAATTTGTAATTAACTAATCTCTAAAGCGGTTTGTACGTAAAAAGAAATTTCATTTCTTTGTCTTCAATTAATCAATCTTGTAAAAATACTAGTCATTCAATGGAGCAATGAACTTCTCAAATTATTTCGCCTTTCATTTGTCATAATTATAGGGATTTAGGAGCAATCAGTTTCAGCAGGATTAATTAAAATATACCGAATAAACGACTTACCCAATCTTTGAAAACCTAATTTTAAAAATTGAACAGCACGTTTTTATAAATCAATTAAAACAAGATCGTTTATCTACCATGTACAAAATAGTAGCGGTAGTAATAATTGTTATGCATATAATACATTTTCTCATTAAATCACATCACATCACATCGAAGTTTAACTAATTTCCGCAAAAAGGCTAACGTTTGACTTTAATTTGTGTGATGTGAAGTGACGATACAACCGAGTGTGGAGCACGCTCGTTATGGAACTATTTTTATTTCACAAAAATCCTCTGAATGTCTCCTGTATCGTGGGTGTGTTGACAAAAATATCATCTCACATATCACATAAACAAAAAATATGATTTCATAAAGCGACAATGTACCTAATAGGCAATCTTGAATCAGTAAAATAACGTTAGCAACAGTTTGAAATTGTGTAAGGGTGCTATTATAAAGAAACAAGTTGTCGGTACGTACAGGCAATAGGTACAACAGGTACAACAGGTAATAGTAAATGCTTAGCCCGCATTAACCGGTGCATGTAGTCGGTACCGACCTGTGTCTATATGTGATAAGATGACATGGGTTTATTCTACCTGTACATGTCCGTACCGACCTGTCTGCACTGACAGCCTATTTCTTCATAAAATCACCCTAAGGCTGATATTCAATTACAAGTAACAACTCAGATTACGATTAAATTAAATTTCGGCATCCCTTGTTCGTATTTTATGAATTTCTGAGAAATGTTCTGAAGATGGCTTATCTTATACCCTATGTAAATAATTATAATCCTTTTGTTCAAAAATTGTGAAAGCAATTCTTTAGCATTGTAATTAGAAACTAAGATTTTAATCAACTTAGTTTCATGATATAATTTAGCTTTTATAATTTATTTTCTGATTTTGTCGTTTTCAGATTTTTTTATAAAGGCTGGTAAAGTATTGGCTACATCATTTGATAATTAGCCAAAATCATTTATTTTTCTAAAATATTAATAGGGGGTTTTTATGCACATAGATACGTCAACCCCGTTGTACCTTGTCACTACTATTGCACCCCTAAAATTAGAATAATAGTAACAGTATTCTTAACACGTTGAACGCCATGCGGCCCACCGGTGGGCGATTCAAGCCAACCCGTTCAGGCTTAGTGGAAATCATCAATACCGTCATTTTTCGCTAAAGTAAATATCGACACAAAATAATAAAAAATGACTAAATTTGCATATTTAATTTAATTTTATCCATTTTTCGTGATGTTTTCTTAAGGAAACTTGTAATCGGTCACCGGTGACCCCCGTGGCCTGGTGATATAAAATCTTGATATTACGTCTGCAGGGGCCGAGGGGTCACCGCGCCGCCCACCTCGCGCGCCCGCGCATCCTTCTCGCGCGATGTAAATTATCCCCGCAAGCCGCATTTAGTGTGTAAAGTGATGATAGAACACGTGCACGTGTTATTATTTATTTTCTGATAGCCCGACCATCACGGCATAAGCGACGTCGTTGTGTTATACTGTCAGATAGTGACGAAAGTGATGCTAAAATTAAGTCACAAAAAGTGATCACTTATTGCGAACAATGTCCCTCCAAACCATCACTTTGCTTGCCCTGTTTCAATAAACTTCACCAATAATATGTATTTTTTTTATATATTTCATTCTATTTTAATATTTTTAGGTCATATAATTGTTAACCAGTTTTATCCACAAATAAACGCAAGACAAATTATACATTTTTTTATTTGGTTTTAGGGCAACCCTACCATCTTCTAAGAAATTCGCTGTAATTTTTTATCTTTTCTAAATATTAAAAAACCAAGCTGTTTTGGTCGTTGAACAGGGCCACGCGGGTCACATCTTTACCATTTTGATTCAATATTAATGCCCCGTGGCTTGTAATCAACGTTTGATGTGAACACCTCGCTCCGGTCACGGGTGTCCTCCGTGGCCCGAACAGTTCAGGTATTCATTGCTGTTGTACTAGACCGCACAATTTTTTTGCAACTATTGATTTAGAATTCGCTAAATAGTGTAAATAAGCCCAAGATCGTGCCAGATCAAGATACTTGAATAAAATTGCTTATTTTTTTCTGCCTCCACGAGGTTTTCATCATGCGGGACCGTTAACTTTTCCTATATTATTGTTATGTAACATACAGGGTGTAAGAGACATCGACGCACAAACGGTTACCATGGGTCCAGGACATGATTCTGGACACCCCCGTGTTGGAATTTTTCGTCGGTTTCGTTCTTCATTTTTTTTAATAGTGTGCCGCACATTGGGTACTATAGGTACTGCGGTACTGGACACAGTATTTAGGTATACGATGACCTTTTATTTGAACTTTTATAAACATCTGAAAAACACCAAATTCTAGTATTATTTACATTGCTACTTTTAGTAAATGTAGCGAAATAATTAATTTTTTATTAATAATATCATTGGGTTAAGTAAGGATAACGATTATGAACAGTCTAAAGTAAACAAAAAACTCAAAAAAATTTAGAAAGTTAGGAAAAAAACGACGAAAAATTCCAACACGGAGGGGTCTAAAATCATGTCCCGAGCCCATGGTATCCGTTTGTACGTCGATGTCTCTTACACCCTGTATAATAATATTGTATGCCTATAACTTGAAACCTAATCCAAATCGATTCATAGAGATTACCTTTAGCGTGACACAATTAAGTAGTTTAATTGCTGCGGGTAAATTACGAATTAATCACTTGAAATTACTTTAAGGATTATGTTTATTGGAGAAAGGCGTGTGGTTCATGTTAGCGTATGTGTTAGTAGGTAACTGAATTTTGGCAATATGGCAGATTAGTGGAGATATTAAGTGATTCTATACTCAATTGCGTTATTAATTAAGATTTACTGCACCTGTCAGAAAATTGTGGTCATGTTTCTAATAACTGTGGTCATAAATATCGTAAAAATGTGGTCACATCTCAGAAAATTGTGGTCGTGTCTAAGAAAAAGTATTTACGTAATATTGAACTATGGTCATGTCTCAGGAAAGTGTTACCATGTATCAAAAAAGAGGTTTAAGAGTAAAAATTGCGAAAAAGTAATCTGCTGTACTATTCAAAACTAATACTTATAAATGTCGTATGATTGACCAGATTTTGAGACAGTTACCTTTTTGAGACAACGCGTCGTTATCTTTCGGCCATTATTTCATTCGCATTAATTTGTGATTACATATATATTACTTTTAGTTTACGAATTGACAAAATGTGTATTTCATTCGTTCATTGTATGTGTCTTATGGAATTTGTAAACGAAAAAAAAATACAAAATCCGTTTTAGAAGCAATTGACAACGCTGCACGCAAATGTTAACAGAGCGACTCAAAATCTAACTTTATGTACTACATAAAACGATACATATTTCTCCTTTCTATACGTAAACCCTTAAAAGCACAAATGAACACGAAAACTGAATTTTATATGCGAAAACCATTTCCATTAGTCCCCAAAAGATAAACCTTCACATTAACACACAGTGGCACTCAACATCATCATAATAACGTATAGTTTCCGTCGTCTAAGCAAGCTGAAGTCTTAAGTAATCTTAGTGATCTCGAATATGCCTTCACTTGGCTAAGTAGTCGACTTATACTTAGTCCCCGTACTTATGATGTCACAGGTTTAATTACAGGCTACAATTTTGCGTTAGAATATATATATATATATATATATATATATATATTAAAAAAAACATAGTTTTCCTGCAATTTTATATGGAGCAATATTCTTCTTGCAGTCATGCCCAAACATTTTTGAACCCCCATTCATGGTGATAGATTATTGACTTCCTAGATATATTGATCATGATTTACCTAATGCGTCGACAGTTTAACGTCCTGAGTGTGGTTGGTATTCGGGATTGCGACGTTGCCAGCTTTGGGTTTACTTGTCTCTTTCTTTTACTATCACTTGTCGCGTTGTGATTTTACCACGACAAAAAAAAAGAAGCTATACGTATACGGATGCCCGATATTGAAATATGAACCTACGAGCATCTTATCCTTTGCTAAGATTGTAAATGTCTACGGGGCCCCCGTGTGGGCCCCAAGCATCCGGACGCGACCACTCAAGCTGGTCGCATGCCAGAGGGTCATGGCTATCCGGATGATCCGGGGATACCGCACGATCGCCGGCGAATCGGCCAACCTCCTAGCCGGATTGCTGCCCTGGGATCTGGAGGCGACTGCCCTCCAGCGCGTCTATGAATGGCGCGTGGAGGCGCAGCGTCGGGGCGAATCCCCGCTGCCTCGACAAGTCGAGTCGCGGCGGGAAGAGCTCCGGCGTGATCTCAGGGCAGTATGGAGGGAGCGACTGTCGCAACCGAGGTCCGGGCACGCCGCAATCGCGGCGGTAAGACCCCTCTTTGAGGAGTTGCTGGATAGGCGTCACGGCGTCCTGACCTACCGCATGACGCAGGTCCTCACCGGACACGGAAGTTTCGGGAGGTTCCTGTGTCTGATAGGGAGGGAAGAAACGCCTGGGTGTCACCACTGCGAGGATCGTCCGGAAGACACGGTGGAGCATACGGTGCAGGACTGCCCCGCTTGGGCAGAGCACCGCCGTGTCCTCACGACGGCGATAGGCGGAGACCTCTCGCGCCCGGCATTGGTCGAGGCCATGCTGCGGGGCGAGACGGAGTGGGAAGCGGTCGCCTCCTTCTGCGAAGCAGTCATGCTCGTGAAGGAGGAGGCGGGCCGCCTGAGGGAGAGGACAGCCTCCTCCCTCCACCCCAGCCGCAGTGGTAGACGCCCACGGCGTCGGACGTCGCAAGACGATCTCCGGCCACCGTAGGCGCGGGCATGCGGGCAGCAAGTAATGGGCGACTCGCTGTCCGACCATGGACCATGCCCGGGTCGACGGCGCGTTGTGTTCCACGCGCACCTCAAAGAGTGTCAGCATATTGACGGGGCCTGTAGAGGGCCAAAGCCTGCCGGGATCGCGGGACCTAGGGATTACCGTGACCCCGGTACGTAAAGGGCTATTGAAGGACACCGTGGATTTTAGTCAGTACAAGTCTGACAGTCCCTCCCGCTCTGCCCTGGGTGGGAGGACTCATTTGATGATTTTACCACGATAAAAAAAAAAAAAATTGTAAATGTGAAAGTGTGCTATTGAACTGAGAATAGATGGATGAATTAATTGTTGTGTCGCTCTTTCACGCAAAAACTACTGAACGGACTTAGATGAATAAGGTCAACAGGCTCAATAGGTAATGATATTGGACGGCAGAGTGAGCCTGATACCCCAGGTATAGCAAGCGTTCATGGGGGTACTATTCTCTTAAATATTTATTTATTTATTTTCATTTATTATAATATTTTTTTTTAAGAATTAGCGTCACCTCGGCGCTGAGGCTGCGGTTTTTCGTTAGTGGATTTTCAACTTTATACTCTAGAGTTTAAAGTTCAAAATCTACTAAAGACAAACCGCAGCCTCAGCGTCGCCTCGGCGTTGAGTCTATTAGAGAATAGCATAGAAGGCGGGCCACATTATGATATTTGTCGGCCACGTTGTCATATAGCTATATCGGACGTCCGTATATAGCTGCTGGACGTCCGTATATAGCTATTGGATGTCCGTATACAAGATGTAAGGGATAGCCCTCCGCAGACTCGTGGGGTGAATTCAGTACATCATACTAAGATGACCGGCACATGAAATTATTTCAGGAACGTTAGGGCAATCCAATAAACCTGGCGATGTCAAGTGACACCGCCAATTACACCCACCCGGTACCAACTGCTTCAGCCAAGAGGGCTTTACGCGCTAAATGGCATCAATGGTTAGCCGACCATCTCGGAACCCAAACTGTACCTGGGAGAGGTCCGAGCTGTATTTCCTCAGGTGCTCGACCAGGCGGTCTGTGATGGTATGCTCGAAGAGCTTACAACTCGTCGAGCAGCAATATAGGGCGATAAGAAGATGGCGCCCTGTGGAGTCTTTAATGCTAGCCTTGAAACAGGTCAGTTTCAAGGCAGGCATTAAAGAGCCCTTGAAATCGAAGACCTAAAAAGTCCCAAGAGCCAAGGCCAAAGCACGGGCGCGTGGGGTCTCCGTCCATCCCAAGGGCCTTGTTCCTTGCCCGGAGCCGCAGTTCCGCCACGCCGAACTCTAAATCCGTATACAGCTATTGGACGTCCGTGTACAGCTACCGGACGTCCGTATATAGCTGATAGACGTCCGTATATAGCTATTGGATGTCCGTATACAAGATGTAAGGGATAGCCCTCCGCAGACTGATGGGCTGAATTCAGTACCTACATCATACTAAGATGACCAGTACATGAAATTATTTCAGGAACGTTATGGGAATCCAATAAACCTGATTTGTTTATTACCTCACACGCAATGTATCGTTACCGTGGTGCCAATGTACCGCCACCTATGAACGCTTGCAATACCAAACTGTACCTCGGAGAGGTCCGGGCCTTCTTCCTTCAGGTGCTCGACCGCGCACCATGATACGCTCAAAGAGCTTATACCTCCTCGAACAGTAATGTGGGGCGATATGCCGAGGATGACTCCGCAGGGCGCCCTTCCTTCTTGTTAAGCACCAGGGTGCTTATCAGGAACGAATGGCGCTCTGCGGAGTCTTTTCTGCCTGCCTTGAAACAGAGCGGTTTCCCTCCCTGTGGCAGGTGGGGCTCTTGACTCCTGAGTCCCGTTTTCAACAAAGAGAAAACCGATCTGTTTGAAGGCAAGCATTAAAGACCCCTCAAAGTCGGTCCTGAAGAGCCCCAAGAGCCAAAGCCAGAGCACGGCCAGGGACTGCGTCCAGCCCAGGGGCCTTGTTCCTTGCCCGGATCCGCAGTTTCACCACGCCAAACTCTAAATCCGTATACAGCTATCGGACATCCGTATATAGCTGTTGGATGTCCGTATATGTATAACTATTGGACGTCAATATATCCCAATTGGACGTCTGTGTCTGTTATCGGGCGTCTGTATATTATTAGAGAAATTTTGTAGAAATTATTTTAGCGACACATTCAAAACCCTCTACGGCAGGGTGTTGAATACGTTGGCGATGTCAAGTGACATCGCCAATTACACCCACCCGGAACCAACTGCTTCAGCCGAGAGGGCTTTACGCGCTAAGTGGTATCAATGGTTAGCCGACCATCTCGGAACCCAAACTGTACCTGGGAGAGGTCCGGGCTGTATTTCCTTAGGTGCTCGACCAGGCGGTCTGTGACGATCGTCGAGCAGCAATATAGGGCGATAAGAAGATGGCGCCCTGTGGAGTCTTTAATGCTTGCCTTGAAACAGGTCAGTTTCAAGGCAGGCATTAAAGAGCCCTTGAAATCGAAGACCTAAAAAGTCCCAAGAGCCAAGGCCAAAGCACGGGCGCGTGGGGTCTCCGTCCGTCCCAGGGGAAATATAAGAATAAAATTGTTCTACTACGAAGTCCTCGGGAATTCATCTTCGAGCAAATACGACAGGTCCTTCACGTTTATTGTAAATTTCAATGACGATATTTTAATACAAATCGAGCGCCAAATAATACGCAACGCGTACGTCATCTACGACGGTGAATATTGTTTTGATTGCGGTATGTCATGATCTATCTCTTGCTAAAGTGAGCGAGCTGGCAACGTCGCAATTGTGGACGCAAAATCGCCGAGGTATACGGCTGTAGATATACGCGCTACAGCAGCGCCTCACCACTGGCGAGATTTTTTCGGGAACTATCCAATATACAATTTCGTTCATTTTATTGCATTTTTGGCTTCCATCGATTTTTGTTCTACAGCTAGCTAGGACCAAAATGACTTAAGTGACAGCGGCAAAATAAGTGGCGTCCGGTATGCGGACGTCAAAAGCTGGTGGACGCCAAATTAAATGCACTTTCGCCTTCAGCGGACGGATGTTTGTTTGCGGGATAAATATATATATATATATATATATATATATATATTGTAAGCTACGTTCGTCTCGGAGGTGATTTTAGCACATAAATAGCTAATTTGTTATTTGTCATATATATATATATTTTATTATTTGTAATATATGTATATATATATTGTAAGCTACGTTCGTCTCGGAGGTGATTTTGGCACATAAATAGCTAATTTATTATTTGTCACAAAATAAATTTAACAATCATACTCTAAAGCACATTTTTATTGTTGTGACCTAATTAAACATATTTGACATGCAAACAAACACAATCGAACCTTATCCATATCAATCCTCTCATAAAATCCTTATTTATGAATACATTATTAAGCCTTATACAACTTCATATTATTACATTACTAAATTAAAGTAATTATATTTAAAACCATTTAATTTCAATAAAGTCATTTAAAAACGGTTCATTAAAAAAAAACATTGAGCACATAAATGGTATTTAACGAAAGTAATTATGAATTACTTTCAAGACCTATTTTTGGAATAAATGAATCAATTAAAATGAAACTTCATACGCATAAACAGAATACACAAGTCTAAAAAGGGCTACCTAAAAGGTACATCATCAGCGGGACAGTAGGTACATTCAAAAGCTTAATCTTAAGTTAAACCACACAGGATTACAGAAATATTTAATAGGACTTTATGCAAATATTCTCTTTAGAACCGTTACAATGGAGTTACGATGGTCCGGTTGTCATTTATCACTGCCGAACTCCGCCTTACTTGTGTTGAAGATTGTAAGGTAGTCTAATAAAGGGCTCCTGTACACGATGCCAACGCCGCGCCGCCACCGAGAATCAAACACTAGCGAATGGTAAACCTCCTTGCCGGATTGCTGCTTTGGTATCTGGAGGCTTTGGGATCTGAGGAGTGGCTGGATAGACGTCACGGCGTCCTGACCTACCGCATGACGCAGGTCCTCACCGGACACGGAAGTTCGGGAGGTACCTGTGTCGGATAAGGAGGGAAGAAACGCGTGGGTGTCACCACTGCGAGGATCGCCCAGAGGACACAGTGCAGCACTACCCCGCCTGGGCAGACCACCGCCGTGTCGTTAGTATGAGTCTGAAAGTCCCTCCCGCTCTGCCCTGGTTGGGAGGACTCATTTGATGATTTTACCTCGCTAAAAATAAAACTAAAATAAGAGCATACCACAACCGTGTTCAAGTTCGAAGAGCACAATCACTGGTTCATACAACTTTCTAACTTGGTCTTTGTATAGAGGTCACAATTCTGTTTGACATGATTAACATTTCAGTGAGGTAACAATATAGGCTGAGGTAAGGCAGACAAGATCCACTAATAAATAGGGTTGGGTTTAAATTAGAACGGCATCATTAATACTAGTCTACATAGTTACATACGAGCAGTAGGTACATAGAGTTTAAAATCGGATGAACAGTGTTATTTGTTTATAACAACAGCCTAACAGTCGGTCACAGGGACTAAGCCAATCTTCTTTTAACTAATACGGTTAATCCCATCGTGAGCGTGTTTAAAAACATTTTTTTTTTTTTATTGATTCCGTGCGGGCATCAAACCTCGAATCGAAAGCAGTCAATCGCTCTGCCATTGCGTCAATCGTCATCATCATCATCATCAGCCTATAATGTTCCCACTGCTGGGACCCAGGCCTCCTCTCTGTGAGAAGGAGTGGGCCATAATCCACCACGCAAGCCCAGTGCGAATTGTTCAATCGATTATATGTGTGTGGCGTCAATCGTGCCGTATACTAATACTAAAAAATACTCATAATAAACTGTAAATACTATTTTACGTTAAAAAATAATTTAAATACAGTACTTTCAAGAATCTTGAAACAAAAAGGAGAAAAAAAAACAAGATTCAAAATAAGGACTATTAAAATCTTGTTACCGCTAATGCTCCATGAATCGTTTTTACAAAATCCGCCTAATGGCACTGTAAATAAACTTTTATTTACAAAGGAAAGTCGTTTTTAGATCCCTGAATGAAGGCAGAAGTTACGTAAACATACCCTTTTGTTTGAAAAGTTTTCAGCGAATCTGTTGAATCTGGAGTAAAATATCTTAACAGTTTTTTTATTTTTCTTTTGGATGAAAATCTGAAATTCATTTCTTTTATTTGCAAAACTGAGCAGCACCTTAAGTGGAAATTAGTGCCTGACTTGCTTCATCCTTCTTTTTAATAAAATGTTGATAAGAACTAAGTTTTTAATTACTATACTACTATTAAACTTAGTTAATTTATCTATAACTAGCTGTACCCTAACCACGCTTCGCTGTGGCAAAAAAACTGTTTTTTCGCGGTCGCGGATATGTGACTTATACAAAAAATAGAGAAAAACAATCCTTGATGCGGATTATATATCATGCTGCAATTCAGCAATTTCAGCTCAATCGGTGCAGAACTTTTTGAGTTTTTGAAGCGTACACAAACCAACATAACATTTATATATATAGATATGTATGTATTTAGAAATATATAAGTATGTTTATCAGTTGTCTAATACCCATAACACAAGCTCTGCTTAGCTTGGGACTAGATGGCGTTGTGTGATAGTTGTGGAATATTTATTATTTTTATTTATTTATTGTAAACATGATTATATCTTTTTTTCATAAATTCATAAATGAGCAATAAAATGTGCTTGTCACCATATGACCGCAACATAAAAGAAAATTACAACATGCCACCAAACATAATACTGTGACACAATATCACACAACGTATTAACCATTATTTTGTATGGGGCAAAGGTCAAAATCTTTTTCCAAGAAAAACCCTCTATCGTCTTGTAAGTTGTTGACAGTCATATGATACCCAGAGTCATGGCCGCGCGTCGAGTTTCTTAAACCTGACTTCTAGAAACTGCTTTCGAAAGAATAGATATTTTTGGTATCCCATTGTTTGGAAAGAGGATTCGTTCTGGAACAGAGTGGCGTCATTTAAATAATTTTGAGTGAAATTTACAGATTTCTTTAAACCTTGCCTTACACTAAGAATTTCTCCTGTATCGTTTGTTCGTTTCCATCATTCATATTCCAAATAGCGATCAACTTAATACAACCATTTCTAGACGTATCCCTCTCAGTATCCATTTATATTCAATTCATGAAAGCCTATTTCAAAACTTGACCGACCAATAAAACGGTAGAACATGTCGATATTAATAAAATACTCGTGAAGGGTACTGGTTCGGTAACACTGTAAATCCGATCGACTTCGTATCCGTTATCGTTTGATTTTTCTATCTATCCCTGGAGATCGTTGAGGATGATAAAGAACGTGAACAGGGTTACTGCTCTGCGTATATACTACAGAGCACGGACACGCAATGTCTGCCGCTTTGGAGGCGGCATTGCAAACACTACGTAATTTCTGCCGCTTTTAGAGATGGACGCTTTCAACACTTTCCATGTTAACCAAGCATATCATAGTTTTACATATCAGCACTAATTACGTATTGTACAGTCCAGGCACAATATTTTTGAACAGTGATTCAGACTATTACTATACTATACAAATTGTTCAGGTTGATGTTTTCAGATCAGATCATCAATTTGGAATTTGCAGGACTTTTTTTAATCTTTTTTTTATCATCAAATGAGTTCCACCCAGGGCAGAGCGGGAGGGACTGTTAGACTCGTACTAACTAAAATCCACGGAGTCCTTCAATAATCCTTTACGTTCCGGTAAGATAGTTTATGTACACGCTTATTGGTATAACTATTACTCCGCCTAACTTCGAACTCAGAAAATATTATTTTTATGGTCCTTAAAAAAAATATTGTCTCGGTTTTGAGAGCAGTTTTGATGAATTAAATTAGACAAATTAAGGTACTTGAGTAAAATACGAGAGAATTCGTTACTGAGGTCTTCCATGTTCTGTGGTATCTATCTAAATTGCTACGCAAGACAGGTATATACAGTTAATCAAGTGTCAAGTTGTGCGTCATGCATGATTCATGGATAATCCGCCGTATTAACAAGTAGTTGCCAAGTTAGGAGTACATCACTACACGAAGATCGATGTGCCCTATTTCTCATAACTTTGTGGTATGTTAGTAGTCTACCAACTGTAAAGGAACACTTCAAGAAGCTGTCAAACAAGTACTGAACTCATACGCAAAAAAAAAATGCTGGAAATCGATCACTTTTCTATGACGAGGTTATAGAATCTTTAAAGTAAAATTTAGAACCAATGTTGACTTATTGTTACACTTTTTTTGCTGCGCTCAATAAATCTACAATATTTATAACTTGTGCTTTGTTTAATGTTCGAAAGTTAAAACCGTAACCGTACAATTAAAAAAAAAACAGTTCAGAGTAACATTGTAGCGCATTGATGGAGGAACACGTGTTCTTCGACTTCGTAATGTTTTTATACATAATAGATCAACTTGACTTCTTTATAAATTTTTATAGGCCAGTAAAGTTAGGTAAAGTTGAGTGGCAGAGAATACATTCACACCATAGCATGACATGGTAGAAACGGGTTGTCCATGGAAGAATAGACAAAATGACAGAATATAGAAAGATTTGACAGGCCTGTTGGTCTAGTGGTTAGTGACCCTGATTGCTATGCCGGAGCTCGTGGGTTCGATTCCCACCCAGGACAAATGTTTGTTTGATGAGCACGATCATTTGTTCTGTGTCTAGGTGTAATTTATCTATAATATGTATGTATTTATAAATATATAAGTATGTTTATCAGTTGTCTAGTACCCATAACACAAGCTCTGCTTAGCTTGGGACTAGATGGCGTTGTGTGATAGTTGTGGAATATTTATTTATTTATTTCTGTCATCCTAAGCAAGACGATGTTTAAAACGTTTCTATTCTTCAGTCTTCTACGGGTCGTGCCAAACTCTACCATAAAAAAGACAAAATATTTAGAAAAATAACTCTGTCTATTCCTGTTAGAAAAGAGATAAAAAATGGTCATACTACGCGTTCTGGAGGTTTAACGTCCACTTATATACCGTTATTACAATAGGGTATT
This sequence comes from Agrotis puta, assembly GCA_943136025.2. NCBI lineage: Eukaryota > Metazoa > Arthropoda > Insecta > Lepidoptera > Noctuidae > Agrotis > Agrotis puta. The sequence continues at coordinate 2,469,042 of OW964176.2, read as the reverse complement.
ATACTGCATAAATAAATTGAAAATCTGTTTAGTCCGTCAGTTAGAATATTGAAAATAAAATTGACACATATTTTTTTTTATCGATGAATATTGACAACGATAAAATGCTTCTAAATTCTGAATGAGGGCTTGTGACGTCACAACGTTTTTTTTTTCCGTGGTGAAATCATCAAATGAGTCTTCCCACCCAGGGCAGGGCGGGAGGGACTGTCAGACTTTTACTGACTAAAATCCACGGTGTCCTTCACTAGCCCTTTACGTACCGGGATCACGGTAATGGGTAAGTCACGCGACCACGTCATAACGCTTGCAAAATTCTGCCGACCAAGTGACGTTTTGTGATTTTTATAAGCGTTATATTCTATATCTTCGTCAATTTTGGTTTACGTAACAAAAGAAAAAATACGGGTCTAATATTTTTTTTATAATCTATTGTATATTTCGGACTAAAATTTTTTTTGAGATAAATCGCCGATTATAATGAAGTGTTAAATACAATAATCACAAACCCCTATTATTCAATACTAACCTGGTAAGCACATCAAATCCAAAGAATCGTCCGTCAAATTGTACACCGTACAGTTTGTCGGCGGTTCAGGCCTGGTTGCCGGCAACAACGTGTAGACACACGGCGACATCTGCTGCCCAGCCAAGTTGGTCGCGCGACACGATAATGTCCCGTAGTCGACGTCTGACACCGGTGTGTATGTTAACAGCGATTTGCCTTCCTTCGCTGCTACTGTGAAACGGTCCTGTGGAGAAGGTTTGTTGTTACTGATATTTTATTATTAATAAATAATAAAATAATAAAATAAATATTCCACAACTATCACACAACGCCATCTAGTCCCAAGCTAAGCAGAGCTTGTGTTATGGGTACTAGACAACTGATAAACATACTTATATATTTCTAAATACATACATGTTATAGATAAATTACACCCAGACACAGAACAAATGATCGTGCTCATCACACAAACATTTGTCCTGGGTGGGAATCGAACCCACGACCTCCGGCATAGCAGTCAGGGTCACTAACCACTAGACCAACAGGCCTGTCAAATGTTGTATAAAATTGAGTACCTTTTTTTTGGCTTGGTAAAATCATCAAATTAATGAGTCCTCTCGCCCTGAATGGCATGAATGGTAATTTCAGAGTCCTACTGACTTAAATACACGGTGTTCCTTCAATAGCCCTGTACGTTTCAGGGTCACGGTTACCTATTCAGACAGGCCTATGACCCTGGCAGGTTCATGACCCTCTATAGGAGCCCCGTCAGAAAAATTAAGTACCTATCTCGAGTTATTTCGCCTTATTGTCATCAGTATAAGGCGCTACGTTTTCATTTTTTTTTATTAAATTTAATTTCCAAGCAATTTTTAGCAATTTTTAGCGTTACGTAGTCAAAAAAATGCAGCAATCATCACACAGGCACAAAAACGTCTTTCATTCGTAATTACGAAGTATCTGTTACATACAAAATCATTTCTCGTGTAAATTTAAACTAAGATTTTCACATTAAGATTACCCAGTTTAACAAATCCCAGCTCTCAAATATTAATATCTAACGCTTACAGATAACTGAGGATCAAAGCCCCCGGTACAATGGCCCTCCAGTTATCCTGTCGCCTGTCACTTGACCCGTATCTCGCGTCAACCACTATTCACATCCCAGCCATCCAAATTTAATTATACACTAAAGTCCTGGACTAGTAATTGGTTATGGACTTGAAAAGTGGACGATAAACGCGTTTATTGCGAAGCTTTAACTTATCTTGTGAATAAGTCTAGATGTTTCTTATAACAGGGTAGTTTACTGAATATAAATAAATTGGAAATCTGTTTAGTCCGTCAGTTAGAGTATTCAAAAATAATTCACACATACTTATCTTTTGTTTTTTTAAATCAATGAATATTGACAAAGATAAAACGCTTCGAAATTCCAGAGTGGATGCTTGTGACGTCATAACGCCTGTAAAATTATACCGACCGAGTGACGTTTGCGACAAACGATAATACGTGTCAAACATTTTTTGATAATCTATTTTTCGGACTAATTCAATTTTATGAGTAAAAAAGCCTTTTCTGTATTGATAAACTTTTTTAAGCGAAACTGTTTTGATTGATCCTTTTGAAAGTTTTTTTCGGATAATAAAAGAAATAAACATACAATAACAACACGTACAATCGAAAACGTCGACATAGAATTTGTTTGTGAATTTCGTACATTAAACTGCACCATAAGAGTCAGAATGCCATAAGCTCAACCACACCGTATTTATTTACTGATAATAATAAAGTTACAATATTTTAACTTTAAGACAAACAGGTACTCCCATTCCTAGACAGCATTTGGGCCAAAGTTCAATCTCCTTTGATTTGAAAAATGTAAGACATGCGAAAGTACGAATGCTCATATTTTCATATTGTCTGTAATTTCTGTCTCTCCGAAATTCATTCTATCATTGCTAGCACAAAAATGTACTATAAACTGCGAACATTCACGACAAGTTCTAGTCTACACAAAGAAAATAAAACCGCGTACAATCATAAGAAACAGCCGTAGAATATAACACTAAAACCCATTCAATTTTAACGTGTTCCGGTTACTCCCCCAAACCTCTTGTGCGTCCAAATCTATGGCGACATAAATCATAGCAGAAGGGCTATCATTATCTTTTATTATAACGTATTAAATGTTTTCTGTGTTATGTGGTTTTGGCTGAAAGGCCGCGTTTCCATTGCACAAGTTGTAAATATGCATGCATTATTTAATGAATGAAAAAAAAAATGAATCTGACGAAATGACAGCTAGCCTAACCTTCGGTTATAGTATACTGAACGAGATGACGTCACACGGCGGTCGGCGCGGAAAGTTGCTAATGCATTATGTGAGACTTTATGGTTTTATTATATTTTTATTTTATTTTATTACAAGGTTACATTAAGTGCGTTTGTTTTATTTATGCGCTTTTGTGGAAGGGTAGGCTTGGCCTCAATCAGTACTATGAGAGACCGCCCTGGAAAATTGTATGCAACATGAATAAAACTGCATACAAGTTGCAAATAGGTAGTTTTAACTTGTAGATATTGTTCTTTTTTCCAATTCAAGCAACTTTTTTTTTAGGAAACGTTGCCCCACATTAAGAATTTTTCCTGTGTCATGGGCGCGTTTAAAAACTTAGAAACACACGTACACAAAAACCCAGAACAACTATTTCTTGTACTCTTGGTGTTCGATCCTTGTCTAGTTTAAGGTAGTTTTAAGCTCCATTAATTTTAAGCCTTCTACCCTCACTTCTGGTAAAGTGACGGCGTTGAGCAGCCATCTTCGTGCTGCAGTGAGTCGACGTTCGACTACCGAAAGGGAAACAGGAGCGCGTTGCCGTGCACGCCGATGTGTCTATTACCACATTGTATAACCTGACTTTTCGTTTACTATTGTGATATAGTGCCTTCTGATCGTATCAGAACAATCCTAGACATTAATTTGTGTGTGCCTACTATTCGGATCCCAAGAAACTTTCTAGAAGCCCATTGTGACGTCACATCCAACCAAGCGGCAGCGACCTGCATCAGCAAGCTTGATCCAAGCCAGAACAAGGGCGGAGCTAAAGGTTGGTGGAGTCGAATTGCCTATTCTAGTCAAGGATCTGAATCTTAGCCAGGTTTTACAATAATTTTAATATTATTAGGTATCTCAGAAAACCTCTGACCATCTCATACAGTCCACTACTCCAAACTAAAGGCCCTAGTGCCACACTTGGACTCATTTGATGATTTTACCACGAGAAAAAAAAAAGGGCATACGTAGCAGTCGATCGCTCAGCCACTGCGTCAACTTGTAAAATTATAAATGTGACGTCAAACTTGTATACAAGACTTTCCTAATGGAAACGCGCCTTAATATACCATTATATGGCCCTCCGTAGCCTTTCTTGTGTCAAGAGGTAGCAATGGGATTTATGGAAGGATGATGGGATGTGTCATGCAACTGAGTACGCACTTGTAGTGTTACGTCAGTTCAGAATGAGGAACCTTTGTGATATAATTATCTAAGACTAATATAATATTACACTACGATATTATTTGTAATGAACGTTATTAGTCTGATATTGTTAGGCTACAAAATTTAAATGACTATTTTGGGTACATTATTATTAACCTATAGGTTTGAGTAGACATTGTAGATAATAATGTATTATTATCTACAATGTGTAGTTCAGTGAGTAATTTAATTAAAGACAGGAATAGTAAAAGATATTAAATTTCTAGAATGTATCAGATAAATCAATTGTCTACACATGTGCGAATTAATGTTAATGTAACTAATTTGAAAATTCAACAGTGCCCTACAATTAAGCAACGAAAGGTGGGTTCAATTATGTAAAAAGGTAAAAAAACTGATGTTAAAATAATAAGCGTCTAATATGTACATTTAATAAGCATGACTGCTGAGCCAGAGGTCCTGGGTTCAATTCCTAGGTCAGGTAAAATGTTATTAGGTTTTACATCATGAATTTTTCAGTAGCAGTCAATCTGGATTTGCCCTTCAATATTTTGACTCTAGTCCCTTCCGCCCTGCCCTGGGTGGGAGGAATGAGTCCTCCCTGATGATTTAACCACGATAAAAAAAAAAAAAGTCAGAGGTGACGGAGACAAAGTGGATGATGGAGTGAGCCTATATTTAGAAGAAGCCTGTACACTCTAACATTGTAGAAATTAGGGTTGTATGCGTTCGGAAAAATAGTGATACTGGGTTCCACTTTTTTGCTGTACACTTTATAAAAGATGTTTGAAAGCGGTAAATGTGATTTGGTGGAATAGCACCGGTTGATGGCGATCGGCCCGTATTAGATGGGATATAAAAAACCAATTGGCAAAATGAAGGTGTACACTTGTACACTTCTGCCTAAACTTATATAACGAATACAGAGGTGATGTGGACCGCGGGAAAGTCTAAGCAGGATAACGAAAGAACAGGGTGAACTTTTTATATTTAAGGTAGGCTCGCGTCTGACCACCGTCTTGCCTGATGGTAAGCAATGATGAGGCCGACGCTTAAGCACGCTTGCCTAGAAATAATCTATTCAATCTTGCCTTAAGGATCTCAAGGTTGTAGCCATCAGGAAAGACAAACTCGGGGAGGAAACTCTACTCTTTAGCTGTGCGCACAATGAAAGTATTTTCAAAACTCTTAAGCCGTTGTCAAACAGACAGGCGTGATTTATTTGTAATGTATAGAATTGTTTGAATCCAGTCACATAGAAAAGCGAAAGCGATCCGATAGCTTGACAGAAATATCGGACTGACGTCTCGCTTTGGTTCGGTATCGCTTCGGAAACGCTTCGCTTTCGCCTGTCTGTTTGACAAAGGCATTAGTGCCTATAGGTGGGATATATTTTAGTCACTAACAATTATCTATCCAGATATTATGTATGGTTTACTTACAGGATCAACTTTGATAGAGCCTGCTGAATTGTTGAGGGTCCACTCGAAGGTGTCTGGTGGAGGGAAGGCGTCAACTTCACACGTTACCGTCGTTGGCTCCTGTAGGGCAGCACCTATGATCTTCATCTCTTTTCTTTGGCATAGTGGTCTATCTGTAGGAAAGAGAGTTCTATTAGCATTAAATAATAAGGTCCTTTTTAATTAATTTGTATTTGGTAATAAAACATAATCATGCTTAAAATTATAAGCTATTCGACGTTACTGAACTTAGTTATTTTCGCTCGATTTATGACCTTTTGACCAATAATTCAGTTTAATTTTGTGCTGCTATAAACCGCAATATTGAACAAAACTTAATGTAATGCAGCATAATTTTGCCTTCATTGTGTGGTGTTAATGATGTATAGTCTGGAGTTTGAAACTCTAACGGTCAGTTCACGACTTTGATCTAAGCGGTAAGCGGAGTGGCGGGCGGCATGAATAAGACATTAATCTATACATATAATAAATCTGTAGAAGGGTCAATTCTGTACATTGAAAATATTGAAAAAATAAATAGCGGAGGGTGTTGCTGGATCGATACCAAACCCAAATACAGATTTAAATTTTTGTCTGTCTATCTGTCTGTCTGTCTGTCTGTCTGTGTGTATGTGCAGGCATCACGTGAAAACTAACGTTTCGATTTCGATTAAACTTGGTATAATTATACCTTATTATCCTGGGCATAAAATGGGATACTTTTTATCCTGGAAAAATACGTAGAAAAAAATCTTATTTTTCAGTTACTACAGAACGCGAGCTCAACAGCAGTAGCTCAATAGAGGGATCTCCTTAATTATTATAGGCTTAGCCGTATTTGGGTCCAATTGATATTTATAAGATGTCATTGTCAGAGTTACTCAAAATGGAGAAATAAACCATCCACGCGAAGACCGACATCCGCGCGGACGGAGTCGCGGGCGGAAGCTAGTAAATAATAAATTAAGTGCGCGAATTTTCCACTGTCAGCGCGTCGTGGCGTATTTCAAACATTACATTTTACTACAAACATTGTGATCTTACCATTCGCTCACAGCGAAACCTTACCAATGCAGTCAAAAAAAAAGTACAGTAAAATGTACAGATCTATAAACGCCTTATTTTTAAAAGAATATTGCACAACGATCAGATATTTCGAAAATGAGCAATCGTCACTTTGGAAATAAATATCATTTGTGACACAGAAGTATGCTTAAATTAAATTATAGTTCATTTCGATGAAACGACGCTTCGTTAGTTTATCCATATTGACAAGGCTTTTGTTTTCAGCCTTGCCTTTCCGGTCCATAGGATTCACTGTCTCGCAATGAGACATTTAAATACGTATTATTAAATTAACTGACGTAAATATTTGAAATAAGGTCTATTGGGAATAAAAAATAAATGAATTTCCGAAAGTACTCCGGGATTTTCCTTGAATGTCTTTAACATAAAGTTAATATTTGCGATCTATTAGAATGATTGTATTGATTAATGCCTCAATTTAAATATTGTATTCAATATATATAATATTGAACAATAAATTTAAATAAATATGTAATATGCACCACCCGTGTTTGTTACTGTCGCACGAATATTAGCTATAACTACGACATAGAAAAATCTAATTTCGCGACACTAACGGAGCCTTTATTTGACACTGAGAACCCAAACACCCTTACTTTATTAATAAAAAAAACCGCCACGTTTTTACGACACATTCCCCCCATAGGTAGTCCCAACACAATGACAAAACTACCTCCCAACAAACCCATAACAGGTATACTTTAAACAATAGAGGATCGACTGATGCGAGTCGTAACGATAAAAGGTTTAACGTTTTCCCCAGTGAGGTACAAAAATAAAAGGAATGAAAATAAAGTAAACAAGCTACTGAAATGGATGGAAAGAGACTTGGAATGAGCATTGCGTGCGATAGAATGACTCGAGAGAACTGAACGTAAACGTGACGGTAACGTTAACTTAACGCAAACCCGGTAAACTTGGGTTGAGACAGTGATAGTAAGGTAGTCGTAAACAGATGTGTTACTGTTTTAAATGTTGACTGGGAGGGACAACATGAAATGGGTTTGTTAGTGTAAGGAAATGTAATGAGGAACATGACATGTTGTGAGAAAGTTTCAAGAGGAAATGTAGATGCTTTGAAGACAGGGCCAAAGAAACGACGGATGTATAGTTGATGATAATAAGGTTCAGTTAGAACGTACGTTTTGAAACAAGAATTAATAGAGATATAGAGATGAAGTAGACTAGCTGAATAATTAGCCTATCAAGTTTTTTGATATGGCAGAGACATCTTCCATATCAAAAAACATGATAGGCTAGGCTAGGCTTGAGAGATGATACTGAGTGTGTCAGAATCTACCAAGAAAAAACAACAGTGGTTGCTGCGCTGACCAAATCAAATAGGAGTTGGTGAAAGAGAATACTGATGTATTCGAATGAAGCTAGCCGAAAAAAGGTAAACTTTAAAAAATATTTTTTCTGGTTTACGAATTCATTTGCTAACGAAATAAATCTCACATACGCAGAATAATCTGTGGGCCATACAAATATTTGTCCCGTGAGAGAATCTGCAGCTCGTAGCGAAGAAACCAATCACTTAACTGCGACATTAAAATTAATAGGTTTTTTAATCCAATCTATATAGTTTAACACAATAATTATAATGTGATTGATTTCAGAACATTGTCAAAATTACCATTATATTTAAACGTGTGAATGTACTCTTCACGAAACTGTCAATCATGCAGAATATACGGTCATTAAAACAGAAATATGTAGACTGCAAGTTTTAAAGGAGTGTGCCAAAATCTTGAGATGCATAAAAATGACATAGAGTGCATACATAAAACATGTACCATCAATATTAGCACACAGGAAAACTGTGTAAACCTTGCTGCCTGTATACATAATCTCTTCTGTTGACCGTACATGAGGAAAACTGAAAATGGGAAAGCACTTCTGTTTTTCAATATTGGCGTTGGATCCAATCACCGGAGATCATGGGAAGAAGATTTTGCCCAACAGCTGCAGTATACAGAAGTATGTATCGCCAAGATTAACCATTAACTAACATCTGTGACTCTCAAAGGAATCCTTTAACGATAGAAATTAAAACCACAATGCACCACCAGGCCATTGGTTCCAAGCCCCGCCCACCCATTTACCAGCCTGTTTTTACGTCCCGGTATCCCTAACGATGCTGTAATAAAATAAACTTAACCTACTTTCTTAAACGCCTTCGAAGACTAATATTTACCGTGTAAATACTACAACACTTGGCTAGACTCATTTCATTCTATTTAGGACGAAATTACCTAGAAAAAGCTGAATCGATAAAGGGGAATGAGAACTTATCCTTGAAACGTTTATACAGGAATGTGTGTTTAACCTAAATGTGATCAATGTCCTTGGTTTTGTGATGTCTTGTTAACCTGGTCGCAAATACATACATTGCTGAGCGTAAGGCACTGTTTTCCGGCAAAGATTTTTTTATTTTTATTATACGTATCATCCTCATTATCAGCCTGCATTCATCCGCTACTAGACATACGCCTTTCCCAATACGCCACGGAGCCCAGTGTATTTGGCAGGCTATTCATTAAGAGGGTTTGTCCCAAATTATATGTATGATACGGTGGAAAGGACCTATAGGTATACACAAATGTTAAGCAGACATCTTTTTAGACTTCACTTTACGGGGACTCCAATGTTGTGAATTTATGGTTATCATTTGGAAGGAGTCTGTATTTCAAACTACATTTTCATTGACACGAATGGCTGTTTACCTTTATCTAAAAACTGCATTTTTTTTCATGTTTCTTTTATGTCGCACTAATCTTTTAAAACAATTCAAACCTCACAATACATTCACGTCTCCCACAAAATATAAACACATTACTCCAAAAACCGACTTATCTAACTAATTATACAGGCAGTTTATACTAGATTTACTTACAAACAACTTGCATATGCAAATGTGGCGACTTGCCGTCCCCCTCGACGTTAGAAGCGGTGCATGTGTACCGGCCTGCCTGAAGTCTAGACACGTTTCGCAGAGCTAGGTTGGTGTTTCCTGTCACTATGACCCCGTTTGCAGGATTGTGTTGCAGTAGGACACCCTGTGGATACAACATTAGGGTTTTATTTTGATTGCAAATGTTTGGAGTTGTTGGTGACAAGCTTTGAATAGTAAAGGGTGTTGGTAAATGTTGGTCACTAAGTTAGTTGAGTAAAGAGTATTTGTATTGGTTGATGTTGGTCACCACGGCTTCAGATGTTGGTTAGAAAATTATTAATAACGGCTTGACTGGTTTCGTTTTTGTACATTTTTTTTTCTTGTATAGAATGTTATAATTAATGAGAAAAATTTTTGTTTTATCTGATATGATAAAAATGTTATATGGATACTAATACTGTGTGATATTGACAAAATTAATGAATGTTCATTAAAAGATTTTAATTTTTACCAGGCATTTTAAAATAAACTTTTTTTTTCTTTTCGTTCTAAAACAAACCACAAAAAGAAGATTGGCAGATGGCCCATTAAAGAAACATTTTATGCAACAGAGGAGCACTCTTTTTACAACTATGAGTAAACACTGAACAGTACAAATCTAAAAAATACGCAACCAATGCTGCAGGATAAAGGTGGTGCTCCACGAGATTTCCAATCAGTATAAAACCTGGATATTACGAAAATACGGATACACGTTTTTGGCCATCGTTCCACGGTTCAATGCGTTATTTTCTGTCCCAGTAATTGATATAGTCATGAAATAAATTCGCATTGGAATTTGTAGGCATGCATCACGAGAGTGACTTTCTGTTACAATTAATACCTGGATTAATTGAATATATTTAATGAAACAATGTTTGAGAGTAATTGAATAGATGATTTTTGCTTTTGGTTTAAAATAGGAATGCGTTATTGGAAACAATTGAAGAATTTGGTGTTTAGGTTGTGCACAATACACAATAGCAAAGAACGTTTGTTTTTTAACATTTGTTCAAATTCTGCATAGCATCAAATACAATGAGATTCTGAATAAATACTGAGTTATATTCCTATTGAGAATCATCGTATTGTTTTCAAATCAAAGTTTTATTAAAATTCAGTTAGTATTTTTTTTATTGTATAAAATATGAATTAATTGTACTTATAAGTTTATTGTTAAAACGCACAAAAAAAATACAATACGCAACAGTCACATTCAAATATTATTTTATTTATTGCTCGTATTTATTATGCAGTTTTTTTTTCGTGTAGTAAAATCATCAAAATTAAATCTCCTCCCTTGGGAGGGAAGGGAATGTCAGACTCTTACTGACTAAAAATCCACTCTGATCGTTCGGTCATCATTTGCGTTACAGGGGCAAAGTGTCTTTTTAAGACAGTCCCGCCACAGACAGACAGACATTTGATTTTTATATAACTTGATTAATCTTAACGAAAATCACTCATAAAATTAAATATACTCATGCTAACCCAAACGTGAGTCATTCAATCCCAATTTCTCTTATATCATTTCAAATCTACAATTCGACAGCATTTTCCAGCAAAACAAGTACACTCGCACACGACCCATCTAAAATTCATTTCTATTCACAAAGCATTATGACATGTCAAGCTTACAAATACGAAATCCCTAAATAAACAAATGATTTGATTACCTTTATCGATTCGACCAAATGTAATGCCGATATGCCGCCATCATTAAGCGTGTCGGTCTGGTAAAATGACATTATCATGACATTAATCCTGGTTGCCATGCGGGATGTAAATTGATATGATTTGTACACGTATTTACTTATTTTGGTACTCCGTTATTGATCACTCATACTCATCAGTGTTCAATTGTTGTAAGATGTTCTATTATAGACTTTTTAAAAGGGATGGTTTAAAAGGGACTTTTTAAAAGGGAGGGTTTTTTGTGAGGTGCAATTAGTGTCATTTACAGGGGGTCTTATAATTCAGAATCTGCGATGATTTACTTTAAAACGAATGAGTTCTATCTAATTTTGGGTTTATTCTGGTGAAGTGAGCTCGTGAACGGTACAGAACAGAAACGTTACAGTTCATCGGTTTATTAATTGTGAATTTACAAAGTAGCGTGGCCGCAGCGCTGTAGCCGCGCTGCTTGCCTGCGGCAAATTGAGGCACATTCGAAGACGCCCTTATTCCCTCACCCTGGCCTCGGATTTCCGTATCCAATCTAGCCTAACCACGCGGCCTGCAAATCAGGTGCTTTTGGCCATTTCCCTGATTTTATTAAAACATACAAAATACTGTGTGAACGTTTAACTGACTATTAGTTCATCATAATTTTGAAATAAGTCCAATGTTTTCGAATAAAAATAACAACGATGCAACATACAATTTCAGAAATGTCATATTTTATTGGCCATTTGACTACTCACCGTCAAATCGACTAATGGAAATCTACTCTGTTAAATAATAATATTAGAAACACAACTTTAAATTTTGAAACGCTTTAAAGGTAAAATTAATGTTACATTCTACAGTTATTTTAGTTTTGACAGCAGCCACCCAAAACATAAATCTTCTTTTTCTTCGATCTTGACAGTGACTCAAAATTAGAGATAGTGCAGCTTTAAATGTCTTTCTTTTGATCCTCCGATCACTGAAATTCGAACGCCAAAACAGCCAACACCGCAAAATTACTGTGAAAGAACTCCAGCTCTATTTCTGTGTACATTTATGTCAGCCAGCAAAGTACTCTCCGTCCAATTGTGTCATGCGCTAGTCACGAGGGAATCACGTAGGATCGGGAGTCTTATTGGCTAGCCTCGATTGCGATCAAAATAGATTTCGTTTCAACCAACCTTCGATTCCAGTGACAAGTATTTTTTTGAAGTGAAAACTTCTTTAGCGGCGTTGAGCACTTTTCTGTAATGGGTATAAAATCTTAAACTCGCGTCAGGACACGTGACCCTGACCGAAAAAGCGTAGGACGGCGCAGGGCGCTTGCGTGAATGTTCGTGTGACTTTATTACTTTTAAAGAAGTTTGTATGCTGGATACATTCGTTGCTAGGTAACATTGTTTATAAAAGATGTACGTCACATTGGAAAATTATTGAAATAAAAAGTCAACCATTTTTGCGAGTTTTACTAAAATCTGTTCACAAGATATTTCCAACAATTACTATTCAAGTTTTCACTTCTGCCGGCACTCCCAGAGTGCAACCCGTCGTTTTTTTTTTACATTAATCTCTAGTGCTCTCTAGCTTTTTCCATGTACAGTTAAATCTGTTTAACCGTGAGTATGGCATGTCATCAGTGCTAAAATATGTGAATCTCAAAATATCCCGTTTAAGAATAAAATAGTGAGAACATGCGACATAGTCATTACGTAAGTTATGATGGAATATAACTAGATGGCGCTGACGATGCGACATTATATTAAACTGTTTATTCTTATGTCGTAGGATACCTAATTCTTTTTTTGCGAAGAAAGACTTAATAGAAAAGATTTTCAGTCTGTCTATTTGAGTCGACTAAAAACTTGATAGCTGATTGAGAATCAATTAATAACCTCTTCCTTTTTGTAGGTTAGAATGTAACTCTATTAACTGTTAACAAATCTCAGGTTTAAAATAGAATTATTTGTTACAAAACAATTAAAATTTGCTGTCTTCTCTTGTCTCTTTTTTAACACTACGAGTTTCATATTGTAAAAATCTATTTCATCTACACTCTAAATTTGAAAGCAACACTTGAGACCACAAACTCCAGAATCAATACAAAAACAATTTCACCAGCGTGTTTGTACATAAAATTGAAAACGTAAATAAATGTATCAAAGATTTATTACTCACATTATGTTCCCAAACAACTTTGTAGGCAGGCGGATTGGCATCAACTTTACATCCGAAGTAGACGTCATCACCCTCTTCAATGTCATTGGGGTTCATCTTAGCCCCAAGGTGGATTGTTGCTTCTGGCATGTCTGTTTACAAAACACACAAATTACAACCTTGTATCTCAACAAAGAAGTTTCAAAATCAAACAAACGTTTCACCCGTCATAAATGCTTTGATGAACAAAACAAAAGTAAACATGGAATAAAGTTGCGGGAGTGGCCCCGAAATTGCGGTTCAACTGTTACAATGGATCAAGACTTGTTAATTCTGTATTGGTTGTTGAATAACTTAATACTGTTGTAATCTTGGCTTTTTGGGGAATTCTGGATCGTTAAAAAGGTAGGCAATTACTCGATGTTCTAATTAAGATTTTAATCTTTTTTTTTTAAGTAGGTAGGTCTAATAAGCCACATACGATTTCCAGATAAATTACAAACATTTATAAAACTATTTTCTCGTAAACTACTAGTACCAACTACTCATCATGAAATGACTTCATCAAATGAGTCCTCCCACCCAGGCAGAGCAGGAGGGACTGTCAGACTTGTACCGACTAAAGTCCACGGTGTTCTTCAATAGCCCTTTACGTTCCGGGGTCACGGTAGCTCGTTAGTTCCGTGACCCCGGACCACCACCGGTCTTTTTTTACCGGAGTATATGATTATACTCCGGTCCGGTTTGATGATTCAAATGAGTCCTCCCACCCAGGGTAGAGCGAGAGGGACTGCCAGAATCGTACTGACTTAAATCCAAGGTGTCTTTCAATAGCCCTTCACGTTCCAGGGTCACGGTAATTCGTACAGTCCCGCGACCCCGGCAGGCTTTGGCCCCCGTTATTATACTGACACTCTTTGAGGCGCGTGTGGAACACAACGCGCCGTTGACACGGGCATGGTCCATGGTCGACCACCACAGGCCTTAACAAGGTGTATTAGTATCTACTGATAAAAATGTGTTCTGCTGTGTAAGATAGCAGTCGTTCCTTTTTGTTACGTGGTAAAATCATCACATGAGTCCTTCCACCCAGGGCAGAGCGGGAGGGACTGTCAGACTCGTACTGACTAAAATCTACAGTGTTCTTCAATGGCCCTTTACGTACCGGGGTCACGGTAATTCGTGAGTCCCGCGACCGGCAGTCGTTCCTTAGTGCATTTAATCTTATGTCTAATGACGATGTTATAATCTTTTAAACGTTGCTGAATAATGACTAACTAATTAGTGTTTTCCATTAAACATTTTAGTTTAGAAAGCGAGTTAAAATTCAATTCCAAAACAGCGATCATATTGATATCGTCTGAGTGCTCTAACTTATTTTGTAGTTAAATTAATTTTCAGTTCAAAGTCTGATCCATTTAGTCTAACATTTAGAGTATACACTAAATGTGGATAACAAAGTAATTATGTCTACAACAGGGTCAAATGACTCACTACAAGTAATGCACAGCAGCCTAAAAATCAGATCAGGTATGTGATTGGACAGAATAGAAAAGTAAAAAAAAAGGTCATACATACCGGGACGGTTGATGAAACGTCTTTTTACTTTTGTTTTTTACTTTTATTTAATAAATTTATTACATACATATTAATTAAGCTATAGAAATATAAAAATACTAAATTCAAATAAAACTTAACTAAACTATTATAGAGCATCGAAAAATTCATCCTCAACGCTGTCAGCTGGTAATGTACCCAAGAGACTGGTGGCGTTGCCTCTTTGTATACCTATATTTAGCCTCAGGTAAAAGTCAGCTCTTTGGTCACGGGAAGCGTCAAGAAGTCTTTGAATGCAGCGGGACTGTCAGACTTGACTGCTAAAACCGAAAATGCTTCTACAGTTGCCTTTTGCCTTAGGGTGTGGTATCCTTTTAAGACAAATTTGCAATCCGACAGTCCCGCGACCCGACAGTCACGCGACTTGTCAGTTGAGCGACCCAACAGTTCCTGCGACCTTTGCCATGCATCGTTTAGATAAGTGTGTCCCAATCCTAAGTTCATTTCACTTACTTTTACAGTTACTTCGTCAAAATATCAAATTGGAAACAAAAGCTCGAGGGGCAGAATAATTTTAAGTAAGTATTAAATTTCTAAAGACTGAGTTACATCTTACTTCAAAATATTATTGTTATTAGTGTTAATTTACAACTTAATTGGCAATGAAGCTCGTTAAAGAGAAAATAATTTAATTTAATATTACGAAAGTAAATTGCTTGTTGAAGTCGACAAAATGTATCGAGTGAAATTTTTATTTGAAGTTGAAAGTGAACCGTTGAATTGTTTTGTATAAAATGTGAATTACAGCCTAGTAGGAACTGGGCTGTAATTCACATTTTTCAAATAACAATGCACATTTCTCACAGAGAAAAGTGTCTATGAAAAGTAACTACCCGCAATGTTACAAGTAGACTATGCTTATCCTTTTTGGGCGGAATATATTGGTCAGGATGGAGTAGAGGTAGGGAATGCCAGACTTAACTGCCAGTCGTCGGTTTGCTGACAGCTCTTTGCTAAGCGTGAATCGTCGTGGGCCTGGTTCCTAATCTGACGGCTACCCTCGCCAACTAACCGTGCCCTATCGCCGCGCAATCCTCGACCCCTATTGTTTCCTGCAACGATTCTGTTTCTTCAATTGCTCTTTGCGTATCGAAGCCGCGGTATTAAACTTGTCCCAGTCAACATAAAGTTACAAGCTGACTATTCTAAGAAAATAAAAGTGTATTTTCTTTTGAGACCTATTTCTCTACAAATAATAATAAAAAAAACAGAGCATTTAAAGTATGTTTCAAAACAGCGTCGCCTATTTCACTCAAACAAAATTCAAACAGTAAAGTATTTCAATTTAGACTTCAAGACCTCATGAATAAAGTAAGAATTTACATAAACTGTATTATTCGCTTAAAGGTGGTTCTTTAACTTTTGTCTCCCTTTCATGAAATACTGAATAACATTTTCAGCGTTGATGAATCACAAAAAACTTACCTAGTTAGGTGACTTTAGTTTGTTACCGTACATTTTTACATTTTGGCATCAACTGAGTAAAAGTTAGATTATTTTAAACTTTACATATCTACACACTTTTGTTACGATTGCTACTATAATTAAGATGCGGGCAGCGAATAATGGGCAACTCGCTGTCCGACCATGGACCATGCCCGGGTCGACGGCGCGGTGTGTTCCTCGCGCGCCTCAAAGAGTGTCAGCAAAACGACGGGGCCCAGTGAGAGGGCCAAAGCCTGTCGGGGTTAAGGGACTTACGAATTACCGTGACCCTGGAACGTAAAGGGCTATTGAAGGACACCGTGGATTTTAGTCAGTACGAGTCTGACAGTCCCTCCCACTCTGCCCTGGGTGGGAGGACACATTTGATGATTTTTCCACGATAAAAAAAAACTATCATTAAGATAAAAGAAAACGGAAAATCTCGTTGCATAGTCCAATCGAGCAAAATGTGCTAAGCAAGCACGCTAATGCTGCCTACAAATGAGAGAGAGAGAGAGAGAGAGAGTGTCTATTCACATTTTTGTTATATTAACACAAGTATATTGTACCTATATTATCTATATATATAAAAATCAATTGCTGTTCGTTGGTCTCACTAAAACTCGAGAATGTCTGGACCGATTTGGCTTATTTGGTTTAAAATTATATTTGGAAGTCCAGGGAAGGTTTAACCTCTCGGGATAAGCGAAAACGCCCCAGCGCCTTACGTACACACGTCTGTGCATAACAGACAGTCGCTCATTAGACGTTGATTTTTATCATTTTCAATTATAAATCGCCCGAGAGGTTAAAAGGTGAGTAAATATGATAAAAGAACATTGATTCTGAGGCGGAACAAAGTTTGCAGGGTCTAGTCTACTATAAATTTATGAGTGGATAAAATAGCAAAAAAAAGAAACTTTCCTCCATTTACATTTAAGGCTTTTGTTATAAATAAAACGGCTCACTTGAGTATTACATATTATGTACAAAAAAAGCCAGTCTGAAAAACACCCCAAGCCCATTTTGTGTTATTATATTTTTAAAATTCCTCGCAAAAGCGCTACAAATAACACTAACTACACATAAATTTTAATTTGCAAAGTAAAAACTACCTACAGCTGATCGTAAAAGGTTATATTATGATGAAAAAACATCGACGAGTAACCGCACGCTATGTACGAGTACGTAAATTGCCCCTGAGCAGAATTTTCACTTTAGTTTCACTGAAAAAGGTTAGGGTTACCACATACGTATTCGGGTCGGCTTTGTCGTGCGGTAAAATTGAACCGAACAGTTTTCTGTTAAAATTACCTTGAAACTAACTTAAAAAAACTAATTGTCACCTATCCTCAATAAAAATCTCAAATAATTAGTTCACTTTGTTACTCGTTCGAGCTAAGCCCTTAGTCGCCGGGCACGCCGCAATCGCGGCGGTAAGACTCCTCTTTGAGGAGTGGCTGGATAGGCGTCACGGCGTCCTGACCTACCGCATGGCGCAGGTTCTCACCGGACACGGAAGTTTCGGGAGGTTCCTGTGTCTGATAGGGAGGGAAGAAACGCCTGGGTGTCACCACTGCGAGGATCGTCCGGAGGACACGGTGGAGCATACGGTGCAGGACTGCCCCGCTTGGGCAGAGCACCGCCGTGTCCTCACGACGGCGATAGGCGGAGACCTCTCGCGCCCGGCATTGGTCGAGGCCATGCTGCGGGGCGAGACGGAGTGGGAAGCGGTCGCCTCCTTCTGCGAAGCAGTCATGCTCGTGAAGGAGGAGGCGGGCCGCCTGAGGGAGAGGACAGCGTCCTCCCTCCACCCCAGCCGCAGTGGTAGACGCCCACGGCGTCGGACGTCGCAAGACGATCTCCGGCCACCGTAGGCGCGGGCATGCGGGCAGCGAGTAATGGGCGACTCGCTGTCCGACCATGGACCATGCCCGGGTCGACGGCGCGTTGTGTTCCACGCGCGCCTCAAAGAGTGTCAGCATAGTGACGGGGCCTGTAGAAGGCCAAAGCCTGCCGGGATCGCGGGACCTAGGGATTACCGTGACCCCGGTACGTAAAGGGCTATTGAAGGACACCGTGGATTTTAGTCAGTACAAGTCTGACAGTCCCTCCCGCTCTGCCCTGGGTGGGAGGACTCATTTGATGATTTTACCACGATAAAAAAAAAAAAAGCCCTTAGTCGCCCTTAATCGTGCCGAAAGCACATTCAAAGAAAAAACCAATCGGCATAGTTTTTAGTTTTAGTTTTTTTAGTTTGACAGGCCTGTTGGTCTAGTGGTTAGTGACCCTGACTGCTATGCCGGAGGTCGTGGGTTCGATTCCCACCCAGGACAAATGTTTGTGATGAGCACGATCATTTGTTCTGTGTCTGGGTGTAATTTATCTATAATATGTATGTATTTAGAAATATATAAGTATGTTTATCAGTTGTCTAGTACCCATAACACAAGCTCTGCTTAGCTTGGGACTAGATGGCGTTGTGTGATAGTTGTGGAATATTTATTTATTTATTATAGTTCAAAACGTACCGGAACGGCACCAATATGGTTAAATGATAGCATCTGTCAAACTGCACGAGGGAAATAATTATGGGTTTTAATTCTTTTTTTTTAAACGTTGCCCCATACTAGGTATGTCTCCTGTGTCGTGGGTGCGTTTACAAACATATAAACTCGCATACACAAACGCCCAGACCCGAAACAACTACTTGTAGATCATATAAATATTTGCTCCGTGCGGGAATCGAATCGGCGACTCGTAGCGCAGCAGTTCAATCGCTCAGGCACTGCGCTAACCGTGCCGTCAAATTACAACATATTTTATCGGCTTTGAACAACAAATACTGAATTTGCCGACCTGAACCAAAATACGTGCATGAGCATCCTCAGAACGCATTAAAGTCATAAAAATACGTTTAATGCACTAAATGAACTGATGATAGCCACAAACTAGTTTGTGGTGGAAGGAAACGGCAGGAGATCGTAAAACAAGTAACTCTCCCTGCGCTTACTAATGAGAGCACAAACAGTTATTTTAACGATCGCACTTAGGACGGCCATGTTTCTTTATAAAACGAGTCGAATCGTTGAGATTACTGAAAGAAGAGGTTGGTAAGGAAAAAACTAGTCTTCCTAAAAGATTTATAAGGCACTTTATGCTCATTTTACTCAGTAGAATATACTGTAACAGACTGTTGTCATATTTTTGAGAGCAAATTTGGCAAAATGATAAAATAAAGAAATATCTAAATCATCATTTTTTTTTATGTTCAATGTTTGCTCTTGACCTTACTCTAGGTCAGGAGAGACTAAGACAAAGTCGATGATGGAGCGAGCTTACCCAGAAGAAGCCTGTTCATCTGAATTTGAAGAGATTAGGGTTGTAGGCATTCGGAAACACAGTCGCAGGCAGAGAGTTCAATACGGTAAGGATGGTAATTTGCCGTGCGTCTAGATGTGCGGTGATAAAATCATAATATAATCTAAATGTAGTTTCCAATGCATAGGGATACGGCCACCTTTCTGTGAGTGATTGGACAGTAACCCACTACGCACCAAGGGTAATAATTTTGGTTCTGGGTCATATAAAAGTTAGAATCTCGAAAGTCTGGAACCCAGTTTTACTAAAGGGTATACCCAGTTACTGGGTTGTATGTGAAGGTCAGATAGTGAACCAACTTAGTGATAAAAATGATGATAGTTCCAGGACATGGTTATTTACTTTTTTTTCTTAATCTGTTTGAGAGCAGTGTTGACGAAAGTGGACTATACAAAGTCAATAATTGCTTGCTTGAAATGTATTGAGCACGTGACTTACGTAGGTTGCGGTCAATGACACCGGGCTACCACTGCCTATTCATTTAAATCTATGCTTTATAAGTGCTTAAATAAGCTTTAAAATATAATTGCTTATTCAGAAATAACTTACAGGGTTATCCAATTACGAGGCCTTATCTAAATGTTGATATTTTAAAATATGATCCACAGCCGACCTTGCTTGCTTGCAAATTATACCCGTTATGAGTATTATATTATGCTTCGGTCAAAAGGGGTAACAGGTATTAATAATGACCAACGACCTTTCATTTTGGCTGACTATTAAAAAGTTAAACAGTAAAAATGCCGACCAAATGCCGTTAATATAGGTACGCAATCTATAGTAAAAACTAAGGGCTCATTGTTTGATCCATATAATAGTTATTCATGACTGCGTTAGTGCGCAGCAGATTGGAATATGCCAGCGTTGTTTGGGATTCCTTTTACGCAATACATCCCTAGCGTCTAGAGAGCATACAGCTTAACATCATAGGTGACATAGAATATATTTGACAGGCCTGTTGGTCTAGTGGTTAGTGACCCTAACTGCTATGCCGAAGGTCGTGGGTTCGATTCCCACCCAGGACAAATGTTTGTTTGATGAGCACGATCATTTGTTCTGTGTCTGGGTGTAATTTATCTATAATATGTATGTATTTAGAAATATATAAGTATGTTTATCAGTTGTCTAGTACCCATAACACAAGCTCTGCTTAGCTTGGGACTAGATGGCGTTGTGTGATAGTTATGGAATATTTATTTATTTATTTTAATGCAACCTAAGATTAATTTGTATTTATGTTTATATATGTGCTGTGGGTGAACCTTTAAGTAAATAAATAAGTAAATATGACTGAAGTAACTAATTGACCATTTGTTAAGTTCGGCCAAAGAAACCAGGGCCGCCCAAAAGCCCGTTGGGTTTTTGATATTGTCAAGATCGCGGAGAATAGTTGGATAAGAGAAGCACAGAACCGAGAGATATGGCATAAAAAGGGGGAGGCCTATACCCAGCAGTGGGTGATCCCGAGTTGATATGATGATGAATGAATGAATTTAACCACAGTTTAATTTATAGTGCATTGTATGACATTGTACGAGCAACCCGACTCCAGAAAACACCTCTTCTCTGCACAGGAAAACTACAAACCCATGAACAGTTTTTCCGTAGAAGTTGAAGTATGACTCAACGAACAAAAAGAGGGCGTTGACTCAAGTTCCCAGTAATCTTGAAGTTATCGCCCGATATGCCACTCATTAATTGCCAGTCGACGATTAGAACAATAGCAATGGCAATTATGTTATGGCATTGCATGGCACATTATGCAAAATACCACTAACTTAATTGGTTTTTGTATAGAGGGTGTCTCATAAAATGGTAGGTACGTCCTGTAAAATCGTACGAATATACTCCAAACTCGCATGAAGATCGTGCATATATTTTCGCACAGGACTAAATTGTTTTTATTAGTTTTACCTTTTGTCGTTTTTCTTTTATATATTTTGTTACCATTTTTATAAATTTTTTTTGTTCTGTCCTGTGTGTGTCAAAATATCTCTTTTCTTTCTTTCTTTCATGCGTATATTGTAAATGCGATAAGTAACCAGCTATTGCCAGCGTCTTCACCCGTTTTAACTCGAAAACTATACCATGGGAAAGTACGATCATCGGGATAAAAAAATTGTATCCAGGATAAACTCTCCTTTATCCATTTTAATGCAAAAGCGTTACAAAATTCCATCCATCCATCCCTATAAACTTTCACATTTATTATTCGTTTATTCATTTTTCTTTCATAAAATTACATTTTTAAATATTTTAAATAAAAAAAGAAAACAATATAAAACATTTAAAAATATAAAAATAGAGATCCGCCGGTATGGGAGCAGGGTCCAAGCTACCGGTGGTTAGGGCTCCAGAGACAGGAACCTCCTCACAATGCGAGCCGTATCGAGGAGCACTGCCTTCTGAATCAGGCCCTTGATCCAACCACCTAGGGAGAGCCTCGACAAGTGTTCGTCGAGGCTCTTGGCTATCAGGCCATTGGCCGTAACGACTATCGGCACAATGATAGCCGAGCTCACATTCCACATATCGACAACCTCGCGCGCTAAGTCGAGATATTTGATTTTTTTATCTTTCTCAGCCTTCACGAGGTTCTCGTCATGAGGAATGGTAACATCGATTATCATTACGTGGCGCGCTGATCTGTCTATCACTACTATGTCAGGCTTATTGGCGACAATAGTCCTGTCTGTAATGATAGGCAGATCCCAGTACAGCGTGACATGGTCTTTCTCGAGAACTGGGTCGGGCACATACTTGTAATACGGTACCTCAGAGTCCACAAGCTTGTATTTCAAAGCAAGTTGCTGGTGAATAATCTTGGCCACTAGGTTATGCCTATGCAAGTACTCGCCGTTAGCAAGACGAGAACAACCAGAGATAATATGTCTGATCGACTCACCCGGACGGTGGCATGCCCGACACACGTCAACCGTCCCGTCTTTCATAATATGTCTCCGGTAGTTGTTCGTCAAGATAACTTCGTCCATAATTGCACAGACAAAACCTTCAGTTTCCCCGAAGAGGTCACCGAAACGTAGCCAAGACACGGACGCTAGAAAATCTACATCGGGCCCATGAAGAGCCCGGTAGAAGCGTCCGTGTAGCTCCTTGCCTTGCCATACCTCCTTGCGGTCTTCGGTACTGAGTACCACAGGTTTGTGCCAGTTCTCTTTAGCCATAGACAGCGGGGTGAGTCCCTTGTCCACTGTGACCACATCTCGGTGCATACCCACTTCCATTTTCAAAAAATATTCTCTGAGACTGCACACCTCGCGGTTGTGGAGGGTCTTAGCGTTTAAAAAGCCTCGACCCCCACATTTCCTCGGGATGTACAGTCTCATGACTGATGATCGTGGGTGATGCATCCGATTTGCGGTCAGCAGTGTGCGGACTCGTCTATCCAAGGCGTCGAGTTCAGTCTGAGTCCATTTAAGTATGCCGAAAGAGTACATTAAAACCGGCATGACCCAACCGTTGAAGGCGCGCACCTTGTTTCCGCCTGAAAGAAGGCTATTTAAAACCTTCTTGAGGCGTCCGAAGAAGCGCTCCCTCAACGATTGTTTCATGTCCGATACATCAATGCTAAGCGCTTCCGACATACCCAAATACTTATAGGTTTCGGATGAGGAGAGGGATCTAAGGTGTATGGAATCTGAAAGTTGAATTCCTTCAGATTCCATAATCTCCCCTCGCTTTACATGCATGACTGCACATTTGTCCACACCAAATTCCATCCTGATGGCACTACTAAAAGTTTCAGTTATCTTCAGTAGCTCCATCAGTTGCAATTTGCTGGGGGCAAAGAGTTTGAGATCATCCATGTATAGAAGGTGAGATATAACCTGGCCACCTCTCTTCAACCGATAGCCTAGACCTGAATCCTCCAGCAATGTGCTTAGAGGATTCAGGGCTAAGCAGAACCAAAGTGGACTCAAACTGTCGCCCTGGAATATTCCCCGCTTGATCCATACAGGTTCATCGTTCGCCTGGATCTGTCGACACCCTGGATAGCGAAGGACCGTTTTCCATTGCCCCATACACGACTCAAGGAAGGCGCGTAGAGTTGCATCTATCTTGTACAACTCTAACACCCTCATGAGCCATCACATTTATAATTATTAGTAAGATGAAACTTTGTACAGTATAGGATAATTAAAGGTGTGATGAAAATGCGGACCCGACATGGGTTGGGCTTTTTTTTTAACGTGGTAAAATCATCAAATGAGTCCTCCCACCCAAGGCAGAGCGGATGGGACTGTCAGACTCGTACTGACTAAAATCCACAGTGTTCTTCAATGCCTCTTTTTTCATTTATATTTTCTCTAAAATTTTACTGTAATTATGGTCATAAAAGTTTGATGTTTCTAATAAAATATTGGAGTTGGTAAAATAAAGTAATTACTCTTATTTACTTTTTAACAATGTTTATACGGTTAATTGAAACTACACAAAACTGATGGGCAGTTTAATGTTTGTAGTACCCATTCTGCAATGTAGCTGTTTTTATAGCAAACAAATTGGTGCTTCGTTGGAAAACTACATTTTGTTTGAAGTTGATATTGATTTTGTTGGGTTTGTTATTAAATCACTGCACTTCAAAGTACTATAGGCTATTATACTCAAAATAGTTTGAAAGATAGATTTCAACAAAATATTTGACCCGTATTTTTTCATTTCTTACGTAAACATAAATTGACAAAATTACAAAATTTCAAAAACTCATAATAAGTGACTCGGTCTTTATAATTTTACAGGCGTTATGATTTCAGAAGCTCCCACTCCTGAATTTCGATGCGGTGTATCTCTGTCAGTATTTATTGATTTAAAAAAAAAAAAACAAAAACTACGTGTTCATTATTTTTCTAGACTCGGTCGCGGGACTAAGGCCTCTGCCTCGAATCTTGCGGGCAGCGGGGCGGCGGCGGCGGCGGCGCTCGCTGTTCGCCCCCGCCCCGCTGCCGCACCGCTTTTTCCGAGGGCCGGTCCATTTGAATGTATGCCTAAGATCCTGCCGCTCCCGCGCCGCCGCCGCCGCCGCCCCGCTGCCCGCAAGATTCGAGGCAGAGGCCTCACGGATTACCGTGACCCCGGTACGTAAAAGACTTTTGAAGGACACCGTGGATTTTAGTCAGTACAAGTCTGACAGTCCCTCCCGCCCTGCCCTGGGTGGGAGGACTCATTTGATGATATTACCACGTTAAAAAAAAAAGACCTACTGTAACTCGACTCGCTGTCCGACCCCCGAACTCACACATACGCCTAGACACGGAACAACTATTCGTAGATCATACAAATATTTGCTCCGTGCGGGAATCGAACCCGCGACACGCAGCGGAGCAGTCCAATCGCTCAGCCACTGCGCCATTCGTGCCGTCAAATTGAATACAAACCGCTCTAAATAAATAAAACAGCAAAGTACACGAAACATCTTAGAAGTAGATCCGAAAGTTCGTAACAAACAAAATTCTCGGAGGTATTCTAAACCATACAATAGAATATAGGGAGATAAAAATAAACTTTATATACTCACAATACACGTTCAGCGGTAGTTTGCTTTCAATACTCGAATGGTTGAAGTTCGGATGTTCAGCTCTGCATGTAAGTATTTGACCGTTATTATCTTTTGATGGCATCCATTGCAGCAACGATTCTGTCTCGTTCGCATCTTCTATACCCTGTTGTAATAGATTTGGATGAGTTTTTGAGGATTATTATGTCGAACTGAAGATAAGAGGAGCTCGTGGCTAAATAAATACAGCCGCACAGGCCGATCTTCCGGGTTAAGCCGCGCTTGCCGAGGTTGGTCTGTGGATGGGTGACCATCTGTCATAACGAGTTTCCTCCGTGCCTCGGAAAGCACGTAAAGCCGTTGGTCCCGGTTGTCATTTGTAGATCTTTGACAGTCGTTACTTTTAGTCAGAAGCTCTAAAGTCTGACAACCAGTCTTACCATGGGTTATCGTATTACCCAGTTACTGGGTTGTGGAGGTCCGACAGGCAGTCGCTCCATGTAAAATACTGATATCCAGCTGCATCTGGTTTGAATGGAAGCCGACCCCAATATAGTTGGGAAAGGGGTAGGCAGATGATGATGTCGAACTGAAGATTACGATCGAACTGTGTAAAGGATATAATTATCAAATGTTTGGAAATTTTCTTGAGGCAATTTTTCAGGAAATTTGAATCTTTCACCATCGATATTATGCCTGGTACAATCAAATAAAACATTCTGTCGTACCACGGAAAGTTAAACATCTCTTGAACATTTGTCTTAAAAAAGTTTAAGAGGCCTCTTACAGTCCACTAGCGCCGCCAATCGAAAAAAAATCATAACTCGTAAATAGAATCAAAAATACAAAACGTGGTCTGTAATTACTGTAGAAAAGGCAATAACGTAATTTTATAACACATTGTCAACACTTGAAATATAGCTGTTTAGCTAAATCGTGCATTCTAAACATAAACGGCCGTTTTTGTTACAAATGCACGATTTAGCTAAATAGCTATATTTCAAGTGTTATAAAATTACGTTATTGCCTTTTCTACAGTAATTACAGACCACATTTTGTATTTTTGATTCTATTTACGAGTTATGACATTTTTTCGATTGGCGGTGCTAGTGGACTGTAAGAGGCCTCTTAACAGCAAAATTAGCCGTATATAAACGTCTAAAATAATTTAGCCGATGATTAGATAGGTAATTAAAGTTTTCCATAGATGTTTAACTTTTTTGTAGTAAGACAGAAACTGTCTCATTTTATATTCTCTCATATTCTGGACTGATTCCATTCAGGGTGACCTTGATGTTATCATGTACGGCAGATGTTATCCAAATTGAAACAAATTTCTCGTATGGAAATCTAACCTACCTCCAAGGTCACCTTGGATGGAACGCTGGATTGCATCCGTCTAGTATCATCCACAAATTTATACATGTAGCTCACACATTCCTTTAAAATAAGTCGATATCATTTATTTTACATCCCTGATCTGAGGCCACAGATTATGTGTCCAGTCTAACTCTACATTACTTATAGTTGGGAAACTAATCCAGCAGAGATAACATGTATGAGTCCTACAGCATTGCTGCAACTATTCTCTGAGGCACGGATGCGGCATCAAAAGCACTGTTTACCTTTAGTGGATTTAAAATTTTATATTCTAGATATAAAGTCGAAAATCTATTGGGGACAGACTGTGGTTTTGACGCTGTACGCAGAGCAGTGTCCTTAGAAGTATTGCTTAATATGTGATTCTTATATTATCGCGCCTTAGGTTTCACATACCGTTTCTTTGGTGATAGCATCAATCTTCTTCCCTCCTAACCACCACGTGATGGTGGCCGGAGGTCTCGCTCCCGTGGTTTTACACCACAGTTCTGACTTTCTGCCGACCGACAGCGGCTGTTCTCTTGAAATTATTTCTACTCCTAATGGTTTCACTGAAACAAACAAACGGTAAAATATTAATTTCAGAATTTTGAAATAAATAGTTTTTTTTTTGGGGGGACTTGCCGAGGTTGGTCTGTGGTGGTCTGTGGATAGGTGACCAACTATCGAGCGAGTTTCCTTTGTACCTCAGAAAGCACGTAAAGCCGTTGGTCCCTGCTGTGATTTGTTGCTAGACAGACGTCAGATGGTACGGTTAGCGCTGATCGATTGGACTGCTGCGCATCGTGTCGCGGATTCAATTCCCGCACGGAACAAATATTTGTAAGACCTACAAGTACAAGTTGTTCCGAGTCTGGATGTTTGTATATGTGAGTTTGTAAACGCACCCACGACTCAGGAGAAAATCTTAGTGTGGGGCAAAGACTCTTTTAAAAAAAGAAAAGGAAAAAAAAAGACAAACAGTCGCTCCATGTGAATTATTGATATACAGATGCTTCCGGTTCGCCTTGAAGGCGACTCCAACAAACTTGAGAAAAGACTAATGATAAACTCCGCTTAAATGAACCTCGCACGACGCGCTCATCCACGCGGACGAGTGATGAAACAGATCTGGCGTTGCACAGACTAGTATGAAATTAATTGATTTCAAACACAAAACGTAAACCATCCTATCTTGTAGACGATCGATGTAGTGACAAACCTTAGAATTCGGCTATGAATGTCAAGAGTGTTCAGTGTAGTGCCCCTCAGTTGCAGTAACTTGCAGACATGACACGTAGGACACAATGTGGCACTAAGGCGTATATATTAAACAAAGGCACTACCATGAATTCTACATCTATTTGACCTGAAATTCATACTTAATATTTTACGTTTATTCACATAACATTCTAGTATTACATTAAAAAAAAAACAATATAAAACAAATAAAAATATAAAAAAGAGGTCCCAAAGAAAGGAACCTTCTCACAATGCGAGCCATATCGAGGAGCACAATACTAATAAGCACTGCCGTACTTATTATTATTATTACGACGTTAATTGTATGAAAAACGATTAATAGTCTGCGAACGAGGAACTAATTTTAGCCATCAAATTAGCGTCAAAGTTCGCATTTACGTTTCGTTTCGAAAACGTGATGACTCGTGGTAAGACCTTTAGGACACGTTGTGGCATTGAGGCTTTTTATATTTTATACAAAGAAAGGCACCCCTCATGATACAACGAAAGACAAAATGATGATAGATGCATTTACAAATAGGTTTTTGTTCGGCAGTAAAACTACGATTTTCTATTCTGTTTTTTTGTGGATCTAGTACGCTATTTTAAAAATTTCATATATTTTTCATTGAGACTAATTAAAATATCCTTTCCGTCTTATACATATTTTTTTAAAACGCTTATTTAAAAAGAACCGATCATGTAACATCAAAGTGATTTTTTTAGTCGAGACACATTTCGGTTTGATATATTGTTGCGGCACTTTTTTTTTTTTTTTTTTATCGTGGTAAAATCATCAAATGAGTCCTCCCACCCAGGGCAGGGCGGCAGGGACTGTCAGACTTGTACTGACTAAAATCCACGGTGTCCTTCACGAGCCCTTTACGTACCGGGGTTACGGTGATGGGTAAGTCCCGCGACCCCGGCAGGCTCTGGCCCTCTACAGGCCCCGTCAATTTGCTGACACTCTTTGAGGCGCGCGTGGGACACAACGCGCCGTCGACCCGGGCATGGTCCATGGTCGGACAGCAAGTCGCCCATTACTCGCTGCCCGCATGCCCGCGCCTACGGTGGCCGGAGATCGTCCTGTGACGTCCGACGCCGTGGGCGTCTACCACTGCGGCTGGGATGGAGGGAGGACGCTGTCCTCTCCCTCAGGCGGCCCGCCTCCTCCTTCACGAGCATGACTGCTTCGCAGAAGGAGGCGACCGCTTCCCACTCCGTCTCGCCCCGCAGCATGGCCTCGACCAATGCCGGGCGCGAGAGGTCTCCGCCTATCGCCGTCGTGAGGACACGGCGGTGCTCTGCCCAAGCGGGGCAGTCCTGCACCGTATGCTCCACCGTGTCCTCCGGACGATCCTCGCAGTGGTGACACCCAGGCGTTTCTTCCCTCCCTATCAGACACAGGAACCTCCCGAAACTTCCGTGTCCGGTGAGGACCTGCGTCATGCGGAAGGTAAGGACGCCGTGACGCCTATCCAGCCACTCCTCAAAGAGGGGTCTTACCGCCGCGATTGCGGCGTGCCCGTATTGTTGCGGCACTACGAAAAACAAATATAATATGGTTTTCATATTTTATAGACATTATCAATAATGCTGGTTGGAAAAAACTTAAAGATTACTTAACATCAATAGACAAAAAAAAAAAAAAAAAAAATGTGGATTTTTATTCAAACCGAATTCTAAAACCGTAAATATCAATACTCTAATGAGATGCCTTATAAATACGAAGGACAGCCCATTGTCGGTATACGAATAACGACCCAAATATGGAATAAAAGTAAACTGATATTAGAAAGAACGTTATTTCAGTGAATATTGTTGTTTTCCCTCATATTTTCCTTATTCATTTTGTCTGATAAGTTAAGCTTTATATAAGCCGGCAAATCGGCGAGATTTTAGCTTCAGTCAATCATTAACAAGGCCACGGATTTCGGAAATATTAAACCAGAATTCCTTAAACTTTGTGTTTGTCTATTACATTTTCTGTTAAATGATTTTATTGGCTGCGAATTATATTGGCCCAATCACAGCTTTGAATTAAAACTTTCTTTCTGTAGACTTTCATTCTTTCTCTAGAGAATTACCGTGACCCCGGAACGTAAAGGGCTATTGAAGGACACCGTGGATTTTAGTCAGTACGAGTCTGACAGTCCCTCCCGCTCTGCCCTGGGTGGGAGGACTCATTAGATGATTTTACCACGATAAAAATGACCACATTCCGTTACAATTTTTTAATTTAAACAATTTAAGCTTTCATACATTTTTACTTTTTTCTCATAAATACTTTGCCCCGCACGACTAGGAATTAATTCTGTATCGTCAGACCCGGAACATCAGCTTGTAGTTCAAACAAATATTTGTTTCATGCGAACCGAAGCGATCCGAATTGGGAATCAAACTGACTTGTATATTATTGAAACTCCGTTGTACGCCAGACCAACTCAAATCATAGCATAACCACTGATGTGTGGTCTATTGTACCTCTAGTATATGCGACACCAAAATTATATGGATACAGTCACGAGCAATAAAATGTACTTAACAAAATTTAAACGCGATTTTCTCGTGAAACTGGTTTCTACTTTTTAATAAGACCCTATTTTGGATAGCATGGGTTCCAAAATAGTAAGGGTTAGAATATGCAAAAAGTTAAAGCCTTTGTCAAACAGACTGGCGTGGCGAATGCGAAGCGTGACGTTTTTATTTGTAATGAATGGAATTGTTTGAATCCAGTCACATAGAAAAGCGAAAGCAATCCGATAGCGTGATAGAACTATCGGACTGACGTCTCGTATCGGTTCGTTATCGCTTCGGACTCGCCTGTCTGTTTGACAAAGGGTTGAGTGTATATTATAATGATTGCTAGTAACTATAGGAAATAATAAATACTCCTGTATAAAGGTTAAAGTACCGACGTAATAAACATTTAAATAGCTCGGACAAAAAAACAAGGCATTTGTATTCACAAATGAGTTCGTGTTGTTATAATTTCGATACGATCTTTCACGACAAGGTAACTTAAACTACCAATCAAAAGTTTACCTGAAGGTAACTGAGAGACTAACACGAACTTGCGACGTAAACGTTGGTACTTCGCCCGGAAAAACTAAAATCATAAATGCGATAGTTTATGAGAATACATGGATGTTTGTAACTCTTTCATACAAAATCTGCCTGCAACTGTGTTTCCGAACGCACACAACCCTAATCTCTTCAAAGTTAGAGTGAACAGGCTTCTTCTGGGTAAGCTCGCTCCATCGTCGACCTTGTCTTAGTCACTCCTAACCTAGACTAAGGTCAAGAGCAAACCCATTGAACATGAAAAAACGTACTGAACGGATTTGAACCAATTCTTACATTCACATCCGTTGGAAATTAATAACCTATCTCGGTTGTTATCTTGATCGCGATCCTTGTCTGTAACCAATCACCGCCGTTAAAAATAAAGCAACGGCATTTGGGTTCAGATAGTATAATTAATTTCGGGCGTTAGTCGACCGTTCTGTTCTTAGTTGAAATGAACAACGATTGTATTTTTGGATCAAAAGTCTAGGTATGTTCAGTTTCTGTGTTCGTACCTTTCAGAAAATAACAAGTATCACCCAGTTATTGGTTTACTCTGCGAATAGTTCAATTATTTAATATCGTAAAGAAGTTGAACGATATTCTGCTCATTCGAATTAGGCCTACATTTGAAGGTACCTGGTATATTTGAACCCATTTAACTAGTAGTTCACGCTCAACTTATGCTTTGTTTTGATTTACAGGCCTTTTTCAAATGAAAATTCAAACCTAAATATTCATTGTTAACAGATTAAAATAAAACTATAACAGTAACTACATTCTAATGGCTGTGATTAAAAAAGAAAATACTAGACTTCGATGTTTTGAAGACTTAATTTGATTTTAAATAATGGTTTTATAATTTGAAGTATAGAAAGTTTAGTGACTCAATTTCGAGGTTATTTTAAGGGTACAGTTTGTTAGATTTTAAAGTTTGTACCTATAAGTATTCTTACTACGATAATTACATCATTGTGTACCTGTAATGACTGGAGTACATCGCTACTACTTTAAATACATAAAATAACTTAAATATTCCATGCGTTAGGAAAAATCAATAATACTTTACGTCTTACACCAAAATCCAAACATATTAATTTTTTATCGTGGTGAAATCATCAAATGTATCCTCACCCATGCCAAGACTGGAGGGACGGTCAGACTTGTACTGACTATAAGCTACCTTTTACGTACATCATTCATTGAGAATATAAATAATGATAGAAAGCTGTAGTCAAAAGACAAAACCAGTTTTTCCTCTGAATTCTTATAAAAGTAGACTTTTGTATCAGGAAATCGGCCAAGTCTCGCAAACAGAGATCTTGGCAAGAACTTTTGCCAAGACTTTGACTGTAGAACGTTTTTCCAGAACTTTGGTGTCGGATTCTTCGAAGACTTTATTCAAAAATAAACAGTTGGGAATGAAATTGTATACTCTTTCAACAGTTTTATAGACCGTCTACAATAAAACGTAGCAAAACAAAACTTTACACGTGTGGAACTATAAAAACTGCACGCTTTAAATATTTACTTAGAAACGTACATAAATACATAGTATAAAAGAAACGAAGCTATGAAGTGAGGAAGATAAGAGGGAATATTATGAATACTAAATTTTTATTCTACACTAGCAGCCACCCACGGATTCGCCTGTTGTAACTAATGTTAATTGTACTGTGAAAGGTTTACTTCATAATCCATCTTTAAAAATTACAGACTGGAATAATAACACTACGAGAAGCAAATTCCCTATAACGTGTTTCATGAAAGTCGCTAGACATAACTTTCGTAAAACACGTTGTGTGTTCTTAAAGTAAAATAGGGTTTGATGCATTGCAATCATGCAGAGTATTTTTTATGTAGTGCGCATATTTTTCTCGGTGACACTTTGCCATAGATAACTTTTAGTTTCTTTTTTAATAATCTTCAAATGTATGCCCCCGAACCGGATGAAGGGAAAAAAAACTTGATTTGCTCAATAAAAAATCAGTTTTTTCAGTTCAACTAAAACATATCACATGTCACAAGCGCTTGACAAATAAAAACTGTTTCAAAACTACATAACTTTAGTATTTTCTGTTAAAATGAAATACTAAAATATCCGCACTGCCTAAAAAATACTATGTATATTTGGAATTTAAAAGTATTATCGGATTGAACTTATTAGCAGCTAGCAAGTTTCATGGCGGATAAACGATATATATACGATAAATATAACGAAACGAACAAACTGACATTTTTTATACATCTTATGTCAGTTTCGCCAAAAATAAGCAATACATTGTCACAGAATAATTCATGAATACACATAACACACTCGATTTCTTAAGAACTCGAATTTCTTAAGATTTCGAAGGCAGTACATCAAAAAGCTATCAACGAAACAAAATAGAATCACTAACGTGACAAGTAAACCAATAAAATGTAATTTGACACCTGTTCCAAGATGGCGAATATCTGAAAGTGTAATGAAATAAAGAACTTGTATACTTCATCCTACTGCCCTATATCCAAGCAAGAATTGAGACTAAAAAGGATATTGGTTTAGGCTCGCTCGAAGGATATCTGCGTTAATGGCTGTTAATAAATGTCGGTTATTGAGGCAAAGAATATTGCAATCCTTGTTTGTTTTCATTTCTCGAATATTCGAGGAAAAATAATCCCCAGGTTTAGGTATTAAAGCAGAATTTTCAGTGACAACAATTTTTACCCAGACAACATTTAAGCGTGCTACAACATGTGCTTAACTTTAAGTATCATTTTATTAAAAGCAATTTAAAAACAACGACATGGAGGTTAAATCCTCTGGGAAACATTTACCATTGCGTTAAATAAATTTTATTTTTACTTTAATATGGACATTCATTATTCTTCAGTAATATATAAATTAATGAGACCTTATTTCGGATGATTTATTAAGCATTTATATCATATATATATTTTATGAGTTAATAAATACGTTTTAACAAAAAACACAACTTCATGAAAGGAAGTCGGTGACGAAAGAATAGAATCGAACAAAGAAAGGTTCCATACACTGACTTTTTGACGAGTTTTCTACAAGCGGAACGGAGTACTGTTTTATAATTTAAAAAATCAATCTAAAATACTTACAAAACAAATCTACTTTGATAGTAGTCTTCTGCGGCGAAGCTAGCAGCGTATTATCCGCAGTGCAAGTATACAATGCTCCTAAATGCGCCCTCGTTGCATTCCTAATCACCAAAGTAAGTGATCTTGTCGGGCCTGAATGTTCCCCAGCACTTAGTGTTGCCAGCACAGTGTCACCTTGAAGCCACTGAATCCTCGGCGTCGGGTAACCTAGAACAAAGCATTTATTATAAACGCTAGAACACAATGAGCCCTCCATTGTTCTCAAATAATATTACATCCCTTCGTAATGAGAACATGATTGTGCTATTTGTTACACAAAATGTAATATATTAATATTTATTTGACATGAAAGAATTAGAAAGAAAATATGGATGACTGAAATGTAAAAAAAATATGAAAAGGTTGATGACATCAAAGAATTGAACGTTGGAGGATAGAATGATCAGGAGGGGAGAAAATAAACAACACATTTCAATCAATTTTGTTTGAGTGGACACGATTCTGGTGAGACCGTTCAAGTGATCGTTTGTTTCTTGTTCCTCTTTTTTATACTACGTTTGTAAATTTAACTTTCGAATATAAAAACACTTCCTTTTATTTCATGCAGCCCTGGTACTTGTTTCCCCAAAAACGCCGTAGTATTGTAAGAACCATTGGAGTTCCCATTGCTTTTGAACTTTTGAATTCATTTCCCAGGTGATCCGAAATGTAGATCGAGAATAATGCTATAAAATTAACATTTATAGCCCCGGAGTACAAATTATTCCCAATAAAATGTAGATAGGAATGGTTTTTAACAAATTAATGCGATCATTAGTGAAAGCATTTGCATAAAAATGTTTATTCTAATTAGACTCTAAAACTATCAGCAGATCTGTACGCATACACGGCCAATTTTAAATTCAAATCAAACGTTTATGCTTTTTGTGTTTCAATGTTACTCAATGATGAAGATAATTGAATATAAAAGACAAAAATACTGAAAAAATCTAATTAGTATTATTTTAGTATTTTCTAGTAGTAGTAGACATATGCCAAACATACGCCAAAATTTACATAGATAAGACGCTTTTCAGATTCACAGTATAGTATTGTGAATCTGAGAAGCGGGACTCTCGATTTGTGAAGCGTTATATTCGACAGTATTAATTACTAAAAAAATGTTCCATTATTTAATTTAACGGATGAAATAGATTTGCAATGTATTGATGTTATCATCGTACCTATTTGGCATTATAAAATACAACGTTTAAAAAAATATACATAATAAACATATTATAAATTGACTATAACGTAAATTACTAAGACAAGTAATAGTTTTGCTAAGATACAAGAAAATTGCGGACAAAAGTTGTTCGACAATTTGAGCACTTACCACCCTTGACGGAACAAATAAGTTTGAACTCTCCTCCTTCGTGATAAGGACCAGCCGTACTTGAGATTTCTTTCCCGTACTCGTCGAACACGACTGGTTTGCTTGGAAGTTCTGTAACAGGAAAAATGTTCTTCAATACTGATGTATGATTAACTGCAGAATAATGAACAGGGCCTTTATAGAGGAAATTGCCTTCCCAATTTGTCTTGTGCGGTCACTTTAGTGGTCTTGAGTTCGGTATACAAGTTGGGTAAAATCTGATTGGATGTTTTCGGTAGCATTTATAATTCGTTGAATTTTATTAAGTATTAAATATTTTTGTAAGTAAGAATGGAAAAACAGTTTTAACAATTAACTTCGTAAAACTACACCTTTAGGTCATTGCTCCTTTTTTTTACTTGGTAATATCATCACGTGAGGCCTCCCACCCAGAGCAGAGCGGGAGAGACTGTCAGACTCGTACTGACTAAAATCTACGGTGTCCTTCAATAGCCCTTTACTTACCGGGGTCACGATAATTCGTGAGTCCCGAGACCTAGGTCATTGCTCCTTGGATATGTATTATTATTTTAATTGTTAGATTGAATTGAAACGTTACACTTTAAACTGTAAATTGTTAACAGTATATTTTCCAATTGTTGTATGCACGGAATATTGTTGAACAATCCTTGGACACAATATTAAGCCTTTGTAAAAGTTAGCTTTAGTAAAAGTTTCAAATTATTTTAATAAATAACAGGTAAATAACAACAACATTGTATCGTGTTGTATCGAATTACAATCACAGCTTTTAGGCACAAAACACTGTGATTTCCAAAACAAAGTAAGATCAGATAAACGAACCTTAATTGTTTACGAAACTTTGTAGCGTAAATAAAAATAAAACACACAGCCTAAAATCGGCTGTCAATACAAATATCTACACGAAAACAAAAAGTGCTTACAAAATGTTCCCGTTGTAAATTTATTCACAATCAAAATGAAATCAGTACGCGGTGAATCGCAAAAGGCTCTCAACGACCTCGAAATATCTTCCAAATTGCGGATACACAAACTAGGAGCGTTCGAACGTGGCCGAGGAAATGAAAATATTTTCGTTGAGTCAAAACAAAAGGTTTCAGGATAGCAGTATTCAGGGAGGATGCCGGCAATCATGCGAAGCTTTCATATCCATACCGTGCAAGTATCGCTTACTAGAATGAACATCTGCCACCCCTTCATTGTTTCGTACGTTACACATAAGTGCGGGCCGACTGAAATGAGAATTCCCCCAGTATTCGGGCGCAAGAATGGCGGATATCTGCCGATGATGGCATATCCGCATATTTTCGTTCTCGGCAATCGATACTGAGAGTATCGAGTGATTCGATAGTAATCGGAATTTAAGTACTTGGCGGTTGCATGTTTCATGGTATTTTCTAGTTTTATTGAGAGAATACTAAACATGTTGCGGGGTTGAGAAACTCTTTTTTTCTATTTTAAATTCCTAGTACAAGAATCAGGGCTGACGTGTGAATACGCAATGAAAGTCATTTAATGAATAAAGTTTTAAAAAAGTGTGTTTTATTTGGATTTCAGAAATCAGAACAATCAAGTCTCTTTCGTTATTCTGCTATATTCTGTTTTAAAATTAGTACCATTTACACTAAACACACATAGTACAGACGCCAGCAGGTCAATCTATCCGAAACTGTCAAATTTTACCAATTGAAAATTAACCTTCCATTATTGTGATAAGGTTGATTTGTTAAATAAATTTGACAGATTGAGGTAGTTTGATGTGCTGGCGTCTTTATATGAAAATGTTTCTTTGTTTACCTAATTGATTCTATTTAGGGAATTCTTTGCGTATTTTGTCTAATAGTACAAGACCCCTACTAAAATCAACCTCAGCCATCTGCAGAAATGTAAATGATAATGTTTGATGAATGTTTCTAGCAAGTTTAATACATGAACTATAAATGAAAAAAACAAATTGATTGTAGTGAACACAGTGGTCGATATTCGTCGGGATCTTTGACTATAAGAACGTTGCTATATTATAGGCCCCATGATATCAGATGAAACTCGAGGACTGACCCGTTTTCCTTCTATATCTGAGTCGGAATCAACACGAAAAAGTTTAACGGAGGCGGACGGCCGAACTTTTTTGTGCGGAAACTTTTTTATTGGTTTGAATAAAGAAACACCTTTTGCTGCCTTTTGGTTTAGTGATTGCGATGCTTTGTGAGGGATTTGATTATGAAGTTGATTGAAATCAAAAACATTCAAAAAAGATATTGAATCAAAACTTTCTGTGACGTCTATTTTGAATAAGTTTATTTTTATCAGACAAATAAGTTTCGACTGCAAGGCAAAGGCCTAAAGACCTATAGAGGTCCGTTGTTGTTGATAATTAAAAGCACAGTTTCTCACTAAAATACAATAATACTTTAATATAGTGAACACTTAAATACTTAATTCTACACTGGCACTTAGTTATAGCCACAGAGACAATTAGACCTGTAAACTATTATTTATAAAGGTAAGCAGTAGTCTTTGGAAGGACCAAACGCATTTTGCTTGCAAAAATTGGTTTTTAAACTGTCATGATCACTAACGTTATTAGAAACTTAAAAAATAACAATTAACTAAACTATTCGGTATACCGACCATGCTCAGGTCGACGGCGCGTTGTGTTCCACGCGCGTCTCAAAGAGTGACGGGGCCTTCTAGAGGGCCAAAGACTGCCGGGGTCGCGGGACTTATGAATTACCGTGACCCCGCAACGTAAAGGGTTATTCAAGGACACAGTCCCTCCCGCTCTGCCCTGGGTGGGAGGACTCATTTGATGATTTTACCACGCTAAAAAAAATAAAAAACAAAATTTGTCCCTTTATTTCTTCTACAATATTATTGAAATTGTTGTACAAATTAAAGACACACTTGTTATCAAATGCTCTTTGAAATTCAATATCACTTGACTTGGAATTATGGTCAAAGTGAAAATTGAATGAAAACCAATACCTTTCTTCAGTACCGGATATGAGTGAATGACAAAGACATTTATTGCTTTTGTAAATAAAGATGACTTCGCGAAAATTGTAAATAGAAATGCTAATGATGAATTTACGCATATTTTTAGACTGTTTTGTCACTTAAATGACATGTATATTTTTGTGAATGAACGCGATTGTTATAATGTTTGAATGAATGAATAATTTACGCATATAGGTACTAACGAGTCATATTTATAATTTGTTAGATACATTTTTTTTATTGAACATGGAACAAAGTCTAGTCGGTGTTAACTTAACCAAAAGAATCCTTATTAACACGATTTGAGACTGCCTCGTTGGCTTAGTATGGTAGTAGAAGGTGCAACTGCTGAGTAAAAGGTGCTGGGTTCGATTTCCAAGTCAGCCAGGGTTATTGGCTCTGTCCATCAGTAATTCCTCAGCTGCAGTTACTGAATTCACAACTCTCTCCTCAACGCCTAAAGTTGAAAATCGTGAGCACAGTAAAAAATAGCGTTTTAAAAGCGCCTTTGCGAGGCTACGGCAATCGGCTTCTGATGTGGCCCCAAGAATTTTACACGTCGTTTCATTTTAACGATACAGAATAAATAATTAAACACTTAAAGAAAACCCTCCCTCTTAGGCTGCTAGGCCCCTAATTAACAAGCAGTTATCTGTTGTAAAGACCTCATTAATTATGTTATGTTTACGTCGTAATTTTTTTGTGGGTTTTCTTTTTCTTCGTTTTTTACACTGTCTTCATTTTCTAACTCAAATAATTAAATAAACTTGTTTTAATCGCTTTGATTAGAAAATTTAATAAGCATTTAATTTTCAATTTATCATCTGCATAGCCTTTTGCCCAACTATGTTTGGGTCGGCGTCCTATTTACCCAGATGCAACTGAATATAAAATTTTGTATGACGCGATTTTTTTTCGTTGTAAAATCATCTTATGAGTCCTCCCACCCAGGGCAGAGGACGGAGCGGGAGGGACTGTCAGACTCGTACTGACTAAAATCCATGGTGTCCTTCAATAGCCCTTTACGTACCGGGGTCACGGTAATTCGTGAGTCCCGCGACCCCTCTAGGCTTTGGCTCTCTACAGGGGGCCCCGTCACTATGCTGACACTCCTTGAGGCGCGCGTGGAACACAACGCGCCGTCGACCCTCCAATAAGCGACTACCCAGAAACTGCGTAGTACAATATCCGTTGACAAGACTGGTTGTCAGCTTTTCGAGCTCCTGACACAGCTGTCAATTGTAGAATTATAGTCTATTCTACTACTAGTCTTGTATAGAATATCTACCAATGACAGCTGGGAACCAGGTCGTGGAGGAACATCGCTATTATAGATGGTTATTCCAAAGATCAACCTCGGCCACAGTAGCTTAACCTGGATGACCAATCTATAATGCTGTTAATAATATAAACAGAGATAAGCTCACCTTTGTGAATATAATTTTAAGTTTTTATTATAAATATGCACAATAAAGAATATATATACGTAATAATATTCAGCCACAAGCTCAACTAAAATAAGGCTGTTTTTTAGATCTTTTTAAAACTATTATTCTTATAATATTTATGAGACAGATCGCTTAAAGTCGTAACTAAGTTCTACCTATCTTGTCGAAATTATTGGGTCCTAGAATATCTAGTGAGGATTACATAAGGTACCTCAGCCCTAACTTCAGGTAAGAAACCTGTCCCTGGCTTTACATAATAACAGACTGGGATCCTAAAACTAAATGTAAGTTTTATGCAAAAGAGCAAAGTCTTACCGGATTTCAGTCACTAACCTTTAGAACAGTTTGCAAGATTTTATCTCTATCGATAATACTAACATTAAAGTAAGTACTGATATTTCAGTATTACAGGATTTTCGTATTGACGTGGAAGTGAAGATACCAGATTTCCTCAAAGGACGTCGTAACTAAATGGTTGTTCTAAGGCGCGGTTTATACTGACGAGACAAGTCGAGGCGTGTGGCGGTGGCGGATAATAATCAAATAAAATTATTACGGACCTAATAGTCATACACCCATTAAATAAAGTTTGTGATCACCATCATACTTTTTTTTTGTCGTGGTAAAATCATCAAATGAGTCCTCCCACCCAGGGCAGGGTGGGAGGGACTGTCAGACTTGTACTGATTAAAAGTGTCCTTCACTAGCCCTTTACGTACCGGGGTCACGGTAATCCCTTGGTCCCGCGACCCCGGCAGGCTTTGGCCCTTTACAGGCCCCGTCAATATGCTGACATTCTTTGAGGCGCGCGTGGAACACAACGCGCCGTCGACCCGGGCATCATAAGAAGAAGAAATCATAATGTCATCTACCGTAACAAAAAGGATTTCGATTTATCAAAGTGATCGTAAACTTTTTCTGAAACAGAATTTCCAGGCGACGTCACCGTCACCGGATGAGTCGCCACCGTCCCCTTTGCGACATAAACATAGATTCATTTTAGGTTTCTTCGATTATCCGCCACGCTTCACGCCGTCGCTTCTCTTCTTCTGCATAAGCTGCGCCTAAAGGTTCTCAGGTTAAAGCAGTTGCAATAATTTGGAATCCACCAAAAG
Organism: Agrotis puta; assembly: GCA_943136025.2. NCBI lineage: Eukaryota > Metazoa > Arthropoda > Insecta > Lepidoptera > Noctuidae > Agrotis > Agrotis puta. The sequence continues at coordinate 2,428,054 of OW964176.2, read as the reverse complement.
GCCTTTATTTTGTCCTTTGCAAGATAAAACGTTGAGATAAATGCAATATAAAACAGGTACAGCTTTAGATGTACAATAAAAGATAATGGAAAGCCGTGGATCTTGTTTTTATAACGTGATTAATGTTTATGTGTAAAGTGGCCAGGGCTTTCATCAGCTCTTCAGTATTTAATAGCTGTGATACTTTAACGTTGAAACCTCAAAGATATACTGTTTTAACAGTTTTTTTTTTCGTGAGTGGTTTCTCACAAGAACACCTAGAGGATATGTGTCGTACTTGGCCGAAAATCCTGTGTTACCTTGAATGTAAAGCCTCGAGCCAAGAGGTCATATATAACATTTTGTGCACAATAAATTGATAGTTACATCTCCAAATATTGTAAACGCTAATAAATACGTTTAAATGTATGTAAGTACGGAGTAAATAAAAAATATCAGACAGCCGCAGTGGGATTTTACTTTCAATTTACATCCAAATATGAGTAAATAAGTAGCTTTAGATTTTTGGCTATTAGAATTTGTTTTCTTTCAGGAGAACGACACCAAAATTGTGCTGTATTAAAAGCTGAAGTTGCCTTTTGTTCGCCACGATTGTAGAGCCCTGCAGCTGGAAGGCACGGCGGCAGTCCTCGTAGAAGATCAACGTCGTCGTGTAGCGAGTACACTTTGGCCCGGGATCGACGAAACGGGAAGTCATGGAAAAGCATGGCCTTTTCCCAGCAGTAAGATGACGAAGGTTGGCAGTAACAGTCCTAAATGATGCTGGTACAAAGTAGTGAATTTCTTGCTACGCGCACCTACTTGCCTTATTATTTTATGGTTCATAATCAAGTCATATGTGTTGACGATCAAAGTTTTGACGACATCATTTACACCAAATTAGATTTACGGCCCTCAACATATTATTTCGTCGTCTGTTTTATTATTCACTCCTCACTTGAAACCTTAATCCCTCATTCATAAAACAAAATGTTGCCCTTAACAAATATCGTAAAAACGTAAGAAGCTCGTAATATAAGCAGGTAATCTATTTTATCTACTATCATGCTATTAATCCTCTATAAAAGAACCTATAACAATTAGCTTATTGCCAACATTAAAACACTCAATGATATAATGATCATTATATCATCCAAACGCGTGTTATAATGAATTTCAAAAAAAGAACATTCTCATGCAATGACATTTTCACCACCAGATCGCTAAAATTTTGAAAAAAGAACAACTCGTCTTATCGTGTTATATTCCGCCATTTTTTCACTCGAATATGGTATGCGAATATGGTATGTTATGAGAATCTTTTAAAGAGGATTCACAGCATGATTGTAGATAAAGTCTTGTATGCAACCGTTATAATTAGGTATTAAAACACTCATGTGATACTATTATCACACTCGGCTACGCCTCGTGTGATAAACCCACATTCGTGTTTTAATACCCCTGATTATACAACAGTTGCATAAATAACTATTACCGTCGTTGCCCCGATACATCTCTTAGATCTGGTAATTCCTCATAAAATTTTAATTTCACCTGACCCACATTTTTACTGTCAGCGTGCGAACGTAAATCATCCTAGGGCGTGTTTGGACTTCCCTTAAACTTTTCGTGTTGATTCGACCAGGATAAGGGAGGGTCAAGTTTACGATCGTACTAGTTTTTATCGAGATTGCCCCACGGTACGGCTCATAGCTTTTGTTGGGCCGCCGCTTCAAGGTGAATTATTTTATTAAAACACAAAAAGGGGAGAGCAGATACGGACGCGAGATTATGTGAGAATTTAAGAGTTTTGCCCATCTGCGCGGCGATCTCATTGAGATAGGCTAGATAGTTTCGGTACACAGATTTAATTTATATCTTGACTTATGTTTTGGATAATCGCTGAGAGGGTTCTGCTATCTTATTGGCCGTGAAATATGGTTAGCCTGTTAATGTGCGTGGCTGAACAAGGCCGCCCGCAAATCGGTGTAATGAACGATTACGATGTGATATTAATGTAATCAATATGTTTAAGGGATTAGTGAAAGCAATTTGGTGATATTAATAATACTGTTAGATTTGCTACTTGTGCGCAGAGATGAGGTAATTGGCTGTGAAGTGGTTTCGGTCTCTAAATCATTACAACCTTTTACACATATTTTTTTTCTCTCTGTTTTAAACGCGCCTTGTATTACATCATTATATGTCTTTTTTATGACATTATTTATCCTTTAAAACGCCTTTCGAAGAAGGATTTAACTCTAGTCATTATATCGGCAGAAACCGGCATGAACTTCAATAAATTGCCAAAGTGATCAACGAACTGTATAATTTTAGCTGTCACCCGCCCCATATTAATTTAGAATTGAAATTAACTGGAAGGGAGCTTAATTCTCCCAAGTTATAGGGCGAAGGAGTGAGATTACTAAGGTCGTAAGCCAGCCCCCTTACAACCTGTTACTTCGTACTATTGTTCAAGTTAATATGTTATTCGTGTATGCGGTGTGTTCCAATGATTCTGAATACATCAGAAACTACTTGATGAGGGTGGTTGAGGAACATGATTCTGATTTGAATTAATTATAGATCTTCTGTTTGTGCGTTTAATTACTTCCATGCCTGTAGACGTTAAGGTGTCTTCCCAATATAACAGATTAAGGCGACTCGTACACTGTACCGCATGATGCGTCATAACGAGAGTGTTGACAGTATATTTCTTTGCATTAAAAGCACGCGTAGTACAACCCACAGAAACAACCTCGCCACGACCACACGCGTGTTCAGGACTTGTCGCCACAAGCCCCGCTGTGGTGCAGTGTGTGAATCGCCGAATACACCGAAAAAAATAATACAACCTTTTTTGTAACAGAAGTATCATTTAAGACGTTTGCATTTTAATGAAATTTATAACACTTTTTCTGCTGTCTTATAATAATAATTATGATTGAATTATAATGTCATTGATATAATTAAACATAATTTAGTTGTAAATAAATATGATACTGAATCAATATCAATCAAAAAGTAGATTGCTACATTTCTGTTTACATAGCTTCATTGCAAGCATTTATTTTAATGCCCAATCTTTAAAAGTCAACGACCGTTGTAATAACACAGAAATAAGAAAAAAAAAACCTCTACAATCCTTGAAATTCAATTCTTTTTCCCAAGGTCAAGTCCTTCTTACTCATTTCTACTATTCATTCTATAAAATGAAGTAGGAATTCTCTGTAATAATACGTATATTTTCTCTCTTAATATCAGAAAATACTGAGCTATTTCCAAGAAAGTCTCATGTTTACATAAGCTGAGAGCTTTTCGGACATGTCTTACTTAATTAGATTCCACTTTCTGGCAGAATTCTCCCAGAAAAGGTCCCGTTGTACAGTGGCGGAATGAATAGGTATTACTATCGTACAGACATTATTTTTCTTAGGAAAACTAAATTGCTTTGTTGAGGAAGATAGTTTTGTGATCTGATTATAACATTAACGGCTGGTTTCTTGAAAATCAACACAGAAATTGGTTGAAAAATGGTTCGTTTAACACATTGGTAAGTTTTGCTTTGAGAAACCATAACCCGGAAAAAATATGTTACTAAAGTACCTTTTTTTTTGCTAAATTCTAGCTGTTGCTAGTATTCTGTGTGTTATTTCCTAATCATAAACTGAGCCAAATCTCATGAAGATCCATGAAACCGTTCTGACGTGTTTGAGTAACAAAAATCCATCCATTCATCCAAACTATCACATTTATATTATTTAGTATGAAGTTAAATTAAAAAACCTGATACTTGACTTGATTTAAAAAGCACATAAGTAATGTACATTTTTAATTGAAACACATAAAGATCTTTTTCGTTTCAGAATTAAACAATTAAAAAAAACAATACAGTGTTTACGAAACGTGTTTTTTAAATAGAAATACGAACACAAAACCGCGACACAGAAAATATGATGTAATTATGACATAAATCATGGACCTGTCTGGCATTTCGGGCATGCTAATTTTAATTAAACTAACAGCGCGTGCTAACTCAGTGTTAATTTGCGAATTCAATGTTCAAAGTCAAACATGCGACCTTGGGGCCAGTATGACATTGCCACAACAAATTATGTCATGTACCTATGTGTATTGAAAGCTGGACATCACCCAACATTTTATATTCTAACATCCTAATCCTAACTCCTAAACTAATCTTACTTCTTTTTTTTTATCGTGTAAAATCATCAAATGAGTCCTCCCACCCAGGGCAGGGTGGGAGGGACTGTCAGACTCGTACTGCCTAAAATCCACAGTGTCCTTCACTAGCCCTTTACGTACCGGGGTCACGGTAATTCGTAAGTCCCGCGACCCCGGCAAACTAATCTTACTTCTTACCATATTTTACTTTTCACTAATATTATTAACGCGAAAGTTTTTGAGTATGCTTGTGTTTGGTACACAGATAGTTCATCAGCTGGATTAACATGGGTTTATCGCGATTTAATGTTCCTGTGGGGTAATTTTAAAGTTTCAGAGTGTGAAACCGCTGTCAAAACTATGAAGATCATCATCATCGTCATCAACAGCCGGGAGACGTCCACCGCTGACCTTAGGCATCCCCTTAGACCGCCACGCCGAACGACAATTCACTTGAATCCATCGGGTGGCCGCGACTCTCACGATGTCGTCAGTCCACCTAGTGGGAGGCCTGCCTACGCTGCATCTTCCGTTCTGTGGTTGTCACTTAAAAACTTTCATGTAGGTATTTTCTTGCAAACAAATTGAATTTGAACAGCTAGAATTATAACTTATACGAAAGTAAGTTTGTTTGTATTACCTAATCACGTCTAAACCACTAAGCCGTTCATCATTCATGTCCGTACAGAAACGGACATGTAAATGCTATAGTTTTCGCAAAATGTATTATGACCTACCGTTTACCCTTTTTTATCATGGTAAAATCATCAAATGATGTCCTCCTACCCACGAGACGCCAGCACGGGACAGGAGGGACTGACAGACCTGTACTGACTAAAATCCACGGTGATCCTTCAATAGCCCTTTACATTCCAGGGTCAGGGTTCCCTGGTGAGAGAATCCGGTGACCGTAGAAACGAGCATGTAAACGCTACCGCTTACATGTCCGTTTGACTGACAGTCCCTCCCATCCTGCGGTGGCGGCTCGTGGGTGCTCATTTGATGATTTTACCACGATAAAAAACGGTAAACGGCAAGTCACAATACATTTTGACATTCCTTTCAGTTTGACAATACCCGGAAAGTGAACAACAATGACTGATATTTATTTTTAAAGGACAAAGGAATCAAAGAAACTGTGCCCTACTCCTAAAGGTTAATTCTATTAAGGGAATCAAATGCCTTCACAAAGCTTTTCGTTTCAACGACATTAGTTATTTGTAGCCCACGCAGGAGAGATTTAGTACCATCATATTGGGTCATCATTTCAATTAAGTATGTTTTTTTTTTTGTAAAGGCTAAAAATATAGCTACTAACTTACTACACAATGGAAAATTGAAAGCGCAACTCTCAAAATGTGTCCTCCAGACACGTATTGACTAAAATCATCGGTGTTTCTTGAACAGCCCTCTAAATTCCTGAATCACACCGTGTAGACAACAGCAACCCCGGCAGGTAGAGCTGTTTGAACAAGCTCAGACATGGGCGCGGTAACCACGTTCGGTTGCATTTCTGCTTTGCAATGTCGCTTGTACGACTGACTTTTACTGCAAATAAGTTACGTCTACCCTGTAATCCCCTAAGGGTTACGTAGTCTACTTATAGTTGAGTACCTGTAATATAAATATTTTGGCAAGGATTTTAAGTTCTATAATATGCGTGAGTCTAGGCTTCGGTTTGGTCAACATTTTTTTCTAGCCTGGGATTCTAACTTAGAACATTAAAATCAAACATGTAATAATGTGATGCATTTGTTTCACTGTTTCAGTTGTAATGCCTTTGTCAAAGGGACGCGCGAGTCCGAAGCGATACCAAACCAAAGCGAGACGATCAGTCCGATAGTTCTGTCACGCTATCGGATCGCTTTCGCTTTTCTATGTGACTGGATTCAAACAATTCCATGCATAACAAATAAAAACGTCACGCTTCGCATTCGCCACGCCAGTCTATTTGACAAAGTCTTAATAGTTGACAATCAATATTGTTTGTTATCGTTGTCGCAGATTGATGCACTTTCTTCTCGAATTTTCTAGATAGAACAGAACCAGACTGAAACCTTTTGGAACTAAACAAAGATATAAAAACTGCTGAAAATGTTCCTAGATACAGCAAAGAAGAGAAATCTTTACGCAAAACTCAGGCTGATAATAAAAAAGGTCAAAATATATGGTTTTCTGACTCACCTATAACATCCAACGCGATCTTATAGTTCCTGGTCGGTGACACGTGGAAATCGACCCGACATCTGTAAATCGCTCTGTCTTTGGCTTTGATGTCCACCATTCTAAGCCCAGCGGTGGGCGTGCTGTGCCAGTGGGCTCGACCGATGTAGGCCTCGTCCACCCAGTGCGCTGATGGGCCTGGCACACGAGTGTCGTAACTGTGAAAGAAGAAAAAAATAAAAAGATAAGAATAATCGTTGAGATTTGTATTAGTGTAATATGGACCGTTATTCATGTAGCAGTGAGTTTAAAATCATTAAAAATAATTTGGTATCGAAAGGGTTATTCAAAGGAATAACAGAGTAAAGCCATGAAAAAATTATTAAATCTATATGTATAGGTTTATAAAGTTTTAAAGAAAAATGAATTTACTCTTTTTATGATGTACGTACACTCACTCCGTCCCATTAAAAAAAAAAAACCTCTGTATCAAGATAAATGACGTTGTTGATATTTATGTGAATTATGGTTGTATAAAATAAAATTTTCCTTTAAAGCCGGTTAAATTAATATGCCTAGTTTACGGTAAAAACCGTAATGGGTTGTAAAATATTATTATCATTTTAAAAGCATAAAAGGTTTTTTATAGCGAGGTTTAATTAAGCACAATATTTCACCATTTTGAAGTTAAATACGGTACAGAATAGTATTTACATTTTGAGGTCAAAGCGTTGAAATTCTCCGTATTTCTGTGTGTGAAAATGGTTTCTGTAAACATATGTCTGCGTACCACTTTCCGGTATACATGATGTATTCGTATATGTATGGTAAGCTTCAGAGAAAACTCACCCCATTTCCTAGTAACTACAAAAGAGAGCTTCCTTTACGTTCCGGGGTCACGGTAATTCGTACAGTCCCGCGAGCAACCGAGACACTTGAGATGATTTTTGGATTGACACCACAAGAAAAGGTCAGTTTAGACTGAAGTGAAAAATATTAAAGAAGTTAAGTTTGATTCACGGAACACAATTAATATTTTTTCGGTAATTAATTAGACTTATCGGGTCTAGTTCATCATTTGAATTAATTGAATGGCCTTATAACATGCATTATTCACTACTAAAAACAACAAAACACGCTATGTAAAAAAAAAGTCTCGAACAGAATCTTGACCTTGACATAACCAGAAAAACGGACTTAAAAGTACATAACGGGTTTTTTCAGTTGAAAATAAGCACAAAATTAAAATTCAAACCGATTGTACATTATAATGACACAGACGAGTGATGGAATCGTCATCTCCGGTACGAAGGGGTTCGCTCATTATTTTTGGGAACGAAACCGGACCGCGTGGACGTTTTCAATTTTCGTCGTTTTACTGTGACTCCGTGATAGGTTTTTGAAAATGCACGGTATCGTGATTGTCAAAATGATCTTTGTTTGAATTTCTTTCAATGGAAAAGTAAATGTACATATTATATTCTATTGTTAAAGAATCAATCTTTTTAGAAACCACGTAACGGATAAAAAGAAATGTTTGTTTTTTTTTTATAAGATTTTTTAATTTTATTTATTTTTTATTTTATAGATTTTGAAATAAAAATTCGACCTCCAGCAGGACCCGAACCTGCATCTTTTTCGATAATTAGTACTCTACATGCCTAATCAACTACCTATCTAGTAAAGCTGTCGCAACTCTGCCACTGAGGTCGAATTTTTCATTCCCTTGTAAAACGTGTTGCGGTGACATTGAGCCATTTATTGTAAAAATGTTAACCTACAATACTAATACGTCGACATAAAATTCAAATCAATCTTGTATTATTAGTATTTATGAGTTCTTGTTCGCCAGCCGATTTTTTATTGTCAAACTGCACCTGTGCTAAGCCCTGGGTTGTGGGTAACCAGGTAACCGTGACCCTGGAACGTATAGGGCTATTGAAGGATCATCGTGGATTTTAGTCAGTACAAGTCTGACAGTCCCTCCCGCCCCGCCCTGGGTAGAAAGACTCATTTGATAAACTTTCCCTGATAAAAAAAAACACCTTTGCAGAACCTGCTGAGATTAGTATTGACTATAAGATAATTTTAACTCAGGGACATAATTTGAACAGGAAAAAACTTAACTAAAACAAACACCTAAACAATGCCCGCATAAAATGCATTCATTAAAATTTCGCTTCGCGTTAATGATAACAGACATTGCTACTGAGGAAAACTTCACACTGAAGCAAAAATAATAAAGCAACCATCTCACAGAACAGAGACCAGAACAGTAATTAAATCAGCTCCTAAATATAACGTGTAACTGCGGGAAATGAATTACTGCGGCAGAACTAAACGATACGATACGAATCTCTCACCATTTGTTGCCAGTAAGCAGAGTAGTTGAGAAGTAAACTGTTACCTAAACATACGGAATAAGGTGTAATTTAGTACGACAATAAATTGTTCACATTGCTTAAAGGATATTTAGCGATACTAGCGATTAAATTATGAATATTACTAAATTTTGTAATTTTGCAACAGTTCTTATACTCGATTTTTAACATTTTTCATTGACTGTCATTATATATTTAATTTTTAATAATCGTACGATAATTTCAACAAAATATACATAGTAAGATAATGATCATATTCTTAAAAAAAACTAGGCTGCATAGAATAAACTAAATACGCGTAAAGACGACAAGGAGATAACGTGTCAAAGCACTCCTCTACACTATATTCTTTCTTTTTTAAAAGGAACGTTACCTCACACTAGGATTTTTTATTACTATGTTTACATGTAGAATTCATACAAAATAGTCAAACTAAGACCTGTTATATAAAAATATTAAATATATAAGCGTACAGGTAGTTTACCTTCCTGTTCCTGTCTGTCTTATACACTGTTCCCCTACACCGTAACGCAACAAACTTTTTGAAGTTACCGAAATGACTTTCCGATTTGGGGATACCACAAACTTTTTTTTTTAGCGTGGTAAAATCATCAAATGAGTCCTCCCACCCAGGGCAGGGCGGGAGGGACTGTCAGACTTGAATGACTAAAATCCACGGTGTCCTTCAACAGCCCTTTAGGTACCGGGGTCACGGTAATTTGTGAGTCCCGCAACCCCGGCAGGCTTTGGCCCTCTACAGGCCCCGTCACTATGCTGACACTCCTTGAGGCGCACGTGGAACACAAACGCCGAGACCCGAAGCAACTACTTGTAGATCATACAAATATTTGCTCAGTGCGAAAATCGAATCTGCATCGCGAATTCGATCGCTGAGCCACAGCACTAACCGTGCCGTCAAACGTTTTTAGTTTCGTTTAATATAGCTGTTTAGCTAAATTGTGCATTTGTAACAAAAACGGCAGTTTATGTTTTTAATACACGATTTAGCTAAACAGCTATATTTCAAGTGTACAGTAATAATAGACCACATTTTGTATTTTTGATTATATTTACGAGTTATGACATTTTTTCGATTGGCGGCGCTAATGGACTGTAAGAGGCCTCTTAATTATTGCAGTCAACTGAGAAATCGTTCATGAGAAAATATAAAACACACGCATTAGATGCATTTAAATAACGTAGTATTATAATATTGAAGAATAATTTGTAACTTAAAATATTAAAGAGGTTTTAATCTGTCAAAAGTTAGGAAAATAAATTAGAAATTACATCACTCATTCTAGCCCTAAAACTGAAGATAAACTCTGTCTGTGACTTTCAAAGTTTCAGAATAAATTGTTATTTATACGACAGACACCACACAGGTTAGTTTGCAGAGAAAAGGCCAGTAACAAAAATACATAAAAGGGTAAATACATAAAAAGGAATAAAGAATGATGATGGTTATATTATTATTGCGTACGCGCACGAAATGTAATATTTCTGTTTTTTTTTTTAATTTGTAAGAGGGTCAGATCTGAGGGCCTACCATAAAGTCTTAAAGTGAGAGTAGTTCCACTGTGGGAACGAGATGGCGCTAGACGACTTGTATAGTCAGGGTAGGCCAGCTGATGACAATGATAGAATAATTTGCGATGGCTTGTATTAAAAAGTCAATCATCACGTCGGAACGTAGAGAGATAGGTAGGCCCAGAAAACCACATAGGATATCGTTTATTCCCGCAATACGCTCCCGTGGGGAAATATTTGAGTAACACGCAGGCGAAGCCTCTGGCAATAGCTAGTGTTACATGATTGTATTCATGTAATAATCACTCTTTGAGGATTGATGATATCAGTCAAACATCACAACCTGTAAATTGGAAAACAAAGTGAAATATTTAAGATTCACCTGTAGCCTTGAATTCCGGTCAAAAAATGTTGGTCGCATACGTCTGTCGCGCGTACTGTATTATATAGAACCATACTGCGACGCTGACTTCAGCGGCGCCGTCAGTTTAAGAGGAATTTAAGCCTAAAATTAACTATACAGTATACTATCTATGCACTATTGTTCTCTTAACACCATGTACAATGAAGAGCACACGTCACATCATGGACACGTCAAAGACAAACATCAATCTCATGTCTGTAGTTAATTGATTATCAGCTAATTAGGCTAGCAGCAACAAGCATGATCTCATTCCATACTAATTCTAAATGATCAATCAAATCATCATCGAACTAGCCGTTTTCTAAATATTTTAATAGAATTAAGTTGAGTACCGGTATTTCACGTGAAGTAACTATAATCAAAAGAACGCGGGTTAAACCTGGTAGGGACTCAGTAGCTTTTAGGTCAGGGAAATGTGGCAGACAAGCGAGGAGGTCTATACCCAGAAATAGGTGGAATAAAGCTATATGATGATGATGAGCTGCCTGTCCAATCTCCTCTGTCCAATTCCTAGCAAGGCTGATTGTAAAACCCATGTAGATAATGTAAGATCTTAAAACAAAGATTTGGTATTTGTTTGATCAACTGAATGCAATGTCCATTAAGAGTCTGCAATTTGAAACTTGCATGCAATTTCTAGTATCGTCTAAATGAGGTTTAACTGTCAAAGAAAATGACAGCTGGGACCAAAACCAACGACTTGACACTACTCTACATACCTTCGTAACGTCCCCCTTGTGCCCCGCCCCCCTTCGTGCCCCTTGGTATGATAAGTTGTCAAACTTCTAACTGATATTGCTGTCAAAGATCTTTGAATGACAGCGGGGTGCATGGCGTCACGTGTCTAACGTGGCCCAGAGGTGTATCAATATGTCCTAGATGGTCACTCATCCTTGAGCTGGCTTCAATAAGTGTTGCTTAACTTTGAAAACCAACCCTTACAGATATTATAACTTAGCTACGGGTCCCTTGGGATAAATCAAATCTAGTCAGTCATCTAATAGTTAGTCTAGTGGTCGCTAAAGCTGCTGGTACATGAAGTTTTGGGTTCAATTTCAAGTCGAACAAAGTGGAAGGTATTTGAATCGTCTATTAGGAAATTCTCACCAAACACGTTATAGCTTGAAATTTGTTACAAAATTTGAAATAAAAAAAAACAATCCGTTTTTCAGAAAACAATTATCTTGACGTTTGTTTGTGGAAACCCAGTAGGCTTAGCTTTGAAAATCATTTAAAAAAATGAATGATTAACATTAGGCCTTAACTGATTGAATGAAAAAATCAACGCTTATGAGTCATGCTTGTTACCGGGTCGACAAAATATATATTATATTACATACGTAAATTTACGACAAATCGACGAAAACCAACCCTTCAGTTTTCGCAGTATTATTTTATCCGTTCCTCGCTCTAAGGCTGTTAGGCAGTCACGTCCCCAGCTGTTGTTTTACTTATCCACCCCTCTATACGACGACACGTTTTCGCACTATCATGGCACAGAAATACATCTCCACCCAAACGGGAGCTTACGTCAAAACACTCACTCGTATGGTAATTTTATGTCTACCAATCTATTTGAGGATGCGACTCAAGTAAATTGAATACTTACTCTTAATCTCTATTTACTTTCAATCTAATTTTAATTGAATACAATGTAATTGAATAGCAGCGGCATTAATTTCGCGCTTAGCGGTTGCGCAAATCGTGACAGTTAGTCACAAAGCTAGAAGTTCTTGAGAGGAACTTTGCATAATTGGCACCCCAGTCCTGTGTTCTGAAGCGACAAGAAGTGGCGTAAATTTTATTATGAAATTATGAACTTATTACGCGCTGTGTCACCTGAAGTCGTTAGCAGGAATACGAAACAAGGCTCGTGTTTTAGTGTTATATGCGTAGTAATTAATTATAATATTCGTGTTAATTTCTACGGAATATGCTTGTGGGGTAGTAAAATTCATTCGTGTAATTATATCGACGATTTATTAACTCAGTTTGGTGTGGTTTGGAACGTGTAACATTGAATGTTTGACCTTCGTTTTGCCTTTTTATTACGATACTTTATTATTCTTGTGATTTTGATAAATGGACTGGTGAGTCGCAGTATATTAATAACCCTATTATTGGCCACTATGTTACATCACGCCTATTATTCTGAAAGGGTTAGGCAGGCGAGTCTATAGCACATCTAAATCCCGCTAGTTATAATGAATTCTCATGTATTATGCTTACCAACCAGGTAAGACCAAGCTTATGACCATTTTAACCTTGCACAGACTCTAAACCCTTTGTCAAACAGACAGGTGTCGCGAATGCGAAGCGTGACGTTTTTATTTGTAATGTATGGAATTGTTTGAATCCAGTCACATAGAAAAGCGAAAGTGATCCGATAGCGTGACAGAACTATCGGATTGACGTCTCGCTTCGGTTCGGTATCGCTTCGGAAACGCTTCGCTTTCGCCTGTCTGTTTGACAAAGGCAGTAGGGATTCACGAAAAACGCAATTCTACTTTACCTCATCTGGGACTCAAATCCGCAAATCATAGACAGCAATTGCACTCGGAAAGGAAAGGGAAAGTAATGTTTTCTATTTAGAAAAGTTCATGAAAATTATTTTGATTACATTCTATATTCTCCATAGAGATCTACGCTTTGGAAAGCCAACTACACAACAACATTTATTTGGGACCTATCTTCTATTTTTGTCATTTTCTATATTTCTGTTCGACAGTTAAACATTTCCTGGTGGCATACCTTGACGTCAAAGCGAGAGTAGTTCCTCTGTAAGAAAGAGACAGAGCTATACAAGTTGTCTAGCGTCATATCGTTCCCACACTGGGATTACTCTGGTCTTGGTAGCACACATTTTCTGATTGGCTTACTTGAAACAAATGCTTTGAACGTCATTTGTATTTCGAATACTATCCACTTCTGGCAAAAACCGAAATGTTACGATTAAAATCAACCATTTTCCAGTGTCGAACATCTTCAGAAACCTGCACAAATCTGTTACCTTCCCCTCCAGCAGATTCATCGCTTGAAATGTAAATCACTCCAAATTAATAGTACCTACCGTGACTGGATGTTACCGCTTTGTGGTCGCTTCGAAGCGTTTCGAAGCTAACCGGTGCTAAATCGCACAGCAGTTTAGCTACCCGTATTGATTCAAGCACTAGACACTTTATATCAGTGGAATCCTATAGACTTAGTACAAAGCACTGGTTTTGCTCAAATAAAGCGTGTGATGAGGAATTTGTGTGAGCTAGTATTGATTGAATTGAATTGTCGCGTGAATGTGGAATGGCAGCCTCAAAGGGATATTGTTTCGGATAGAACTGGTAGTAGCGTGTGATTAATTAGGACGAGCTCTGATGTTTTGGGTATTGTTTTAAAGTACCTGTGCATTTCATTACAATTTACGTCACATAGTTCTATTTTTTTGTTTAAATCGGAAAAAAAAATACTTTTGCTTCATTTGATTAAGTACTATATACTACTTGTCATTGGGCCCACGACACTTAAAGAGTAAGCCCAGGACGAAGCTGTTTTTTTTTTGGTAACGTGGTGAAATCATTAAATGAACCCTCCCACCCAGGGCACATCGGGAGGGACTGTCAGACTCGTACTGACTAAAATCCACGATGTCCTTCAATAGCCCTTTACGTACCGGGGTCACGGTAAATCATAAGTCCCGCGACCCCGGAGGACTCAACAGTTGGAAAATTACAGGCCGATTATGTTATGTTTACGAAAACCCTTTGTGTTGCACTGTTTGGTTTGGGAAAAATATGATTATTTATCACATAAAATTATCATAGTCTGTTCTATTTAGTTATAATAAAAATTACAGGGAATAAATTCTCTAAAGTATAGTAAAAATTGCCCTAAAATCCAAGAATAGTCTCACAAGTGGCGAATAACCACGAAATATCTATCTATATATATAAAAGGAGAACTGACTGACTGACATATCAACGTACAGCCGAAACTACTGGGGCTAGGAATGTGAAATTTTGCACACGGCTTCCTATTATAATGTAGGGGAGCACTAAGAAGGGGTTTTTGGAAATTTAACCTTTAAGGGGGTGAAAAGGGGGAATTAGGAAAGTACGTAACCCACGCAGAAGAAAGTCGCGGGCAAAGTGCTAGCATGTAATACAAGACAGATTTTAGAACAAACCACAACCTTAAAATATTAGAAATAAAAATCCGATCCTTTTAAGATTTTTATCAAAGGTTTGATAGCCAGAGGCAATTCGGGTGACAAAAGAAGATTACTTAAGCCGCCTACACTTTTTTTAAATGGCTGACAAATTTTTTACCCGCGAAACATTGGGTGTTTTATTTTTACTGGAAAATATCACCAAATTTTATCTCTCTATTTTTAGCTTGCAAACAAATAGAATCGGATAATTTTAGCGCGTTCCTATACAAGGCGACGCAAGTCTCCGATTCTCTAAACCTTACGATTTTGGTACAGTCAACAGCAATTTTACATGTATATGTTTGGAATAATTTACAAAACACGCGAACTTCGTTCATTAGTACTGAATTTCTGATTTTGATCATCTACTTTTACTATTGTACTACTGTATCCAGGCGACTATCGCAATCGCAATATCACAAATGCATAAAGGTTCGTACACAGGCAGGCGTCAATGGATGCCAAAGGAGTAATGTATCGGTGATTTACGTCGCCTAGTGTATAAAGGGGCTTAGAATTCACATTCTAACCTCAGTCTCAATTTGTGGGTCTGTCCCAGTCTCAAATCGTCTTTCAATCGAATCAAAAGTAAAAAAAATTGGTCTGCACTGTCGTCAACCAAAACTGCGTAGAGATGCAACTGCCATGTTAGACGACAAAGTTGATTCTTTAACCAACAATAGAGCAGCGGGTCTAAAACTGCCACTTTAGCAATATTTTAGTCTTCATGGTTTTCTAATCCGTTCCGGATTGGATTGGCTCAAATACATTCATAAATAACGACAGAAATATAAGAGTATTTATTCTATTTGTGTCTTTGAGGTTTTCAACAACTGCAGCTGTTGCACCAGTCCAATCCGCCGTGCTAAGGTGTATTCCCTCTGTTCCTATTAAATCGATGGGTACAGACCAAATAAAACGAAAAAAAGTTGTTCCCGCTATCCCCCTTAATAGAATTATAATTTGACAAACGATAGTAAGATCATGTGCTTTGACAAAAAAAAGGACAACGTGCATTAAATCTTTCTCGGTACTTTAAGCTAACCTAGTTTCGGCAAGTCTCATACAGATAGTAAAAAATCTTTCCCGCTCGGGTTTTCTCGATTTTTCCGCGACCGGATTTGATCTGAAGTGTACGAAGGAAAATCTCACGACCCTTTAAAGCCGGAACACCGCTTGCTTCGGATCATCCGGTTTTCTTTCTAGGGCACTTTACTTACGTGTAGTGAATGTATCAATATCGTATATTCTTTGGCGTAGGGAGATGTGTTATCGGTTGTATATTTTGGTGTACATTTATATTCATTAGAAAATAATGTAAATTTTTGAAGTGAAAACTTCTTTAGCGGCGTTGAGCACTTTTCTGTAATGGGTATAAAATCTTAAACTCGCGTCAGGACACGTGACCCTGACCGAAAAAGCGTAGGACGGCGCAGGGCGCTTGCGTGAATGTTCGTTGCTAGGTAACATTGTTTATAAAAGATGTACGTCACATTGGAAAATTATTGAAATAAAAAGTCAACCATTTTTGCGAGTTTTACTAAAATCTGTTCACAAGATATTTCCAACAATTACTACTCAAGTTTTCACTTCTGCCGGCACTCCCAGAGTGCAACCCGTCGTTTTTTTTTGTTACTTTTTACTTACATGCCGTATTTTCGCGAAGAGTCTACTCTTAATACACCCACATTTTGATAGTTATTTAAATACGTTTTTCTCAAGATAAATATAAGATAATGTTTAACTCCAACATGTATCATGAATGTCATAAAGCCTTTGTCAAACAGACAGGCGTGGCGAATGCGAAGCGAGGCGTTTTTATTTGTAATGTATGGAATTGTTTTAATCCAGTCACATAGAAGAGCGAAAGCTATTCGATAGCGTGACCGAACCGATGCAAAGACGTGGCGAAGGCGTATTTGCTCTGTTTGACGTCGTTCATAAAAAGCCAGCTAATACAACTTCCACGCCTGGGTTCGCTGCACTCAGTTTGACGTTTCGTATCGGTTCGTTATCGCCTCGGATTTGGTCCGGTTCACTTTCGCCTGTTTGACAAAGACTTAATTGTGTTTGAATGGATGTTAAAAAATAATTAAAAATTTAAGTCTTTTCAACCAAGCACAGTATCGAACTCTCTACTAAGTAATTCGTGATGAAAAATCCTTATAACATACCCAATCACACATTTCATGCCCAATCTGGGAAACCGAAACTCATGCCATTTGTAAGTCAAAATATGGATGTCAGTATTTGTTATTATTACTACTTACGCGTACTTCAAATACGGTTTTGTATCACATCATTATGAATTCCTGGTTGTACCTTCGTTTTTCCGCGATATGCCGAAACGTGCGTCAATTTCATGTCACACTGTATTATGCTGAATTATTACCTGCTATGAATAACATCGTGAATGTGAATAACTCCGGTACATACTTAATGTAGATGTTTTAGTTTAATAGATGATCCGTTAAATATAATAATATGATCATGGAAATTCTAAATTATGGTTTTCTAACATTTATTTAATTTTATTTGTTGATTAATAAATAAATCAAATTATAGTTACATGTTATAATAGTATGGTTTTAATATTCTATTAATTTTGTTTTAAGGTATAGATTTATTTAAATATCGCTTTTCGGTTTATTAATAAAAAAAAACACTTCGCTTTTAATAGTTTTCCCTCAATATTTGGTTCAAAAACAAATATATATAATGTTACAGTATGCAAAATTAAACAGAAAAATCTTTTTTTTAACACTTGTAAGTTATACATCCAACTTATGTAATTAAAGTATTAAGAATTTTAAAAAAATATGGGTAACTTTGTTGAAACACTTTCTTTTTAAAAATATTACCAATGAATAAAAAAATAATGACCTCTTGAAAAACGATTCACAGAAAATATGAAATGCTATATTTTACACCAAGTAGGTTGTGGCGAAGACGGATCGAATAACACCTCATTTGTCAAAACGAATGAAGGGTTGCTGAGAAAATGAGGAACTTCCACTTAATCGTCTCCTTTCTGAATGTCTTTACGTTCCGTTTGATAAATTGCCATGTATTATAATTCATTTGAACTGCTGGGATACACATAGATAGTAGTTATTATAGATACTTAGTTTGTATCACTGTTATTATAGTAATGACAAATGAAACTTTAAAGAAAATAAATGCATCGACTCTTTTTTTTTTATACGTGATAAAATCTTCAAATGAGTCTTCCCACGCAGGGCAGAGCGGGAGGCACTGTCAAACTTGTACTGACTAAAATCCACGGTGTCCTTCAATAGCCCTTTACGTTCCGACGTCACTGTAATTTGTACAGTCCCGCGACCGAAATGCGTCGACTCTAGGATTTTTTTGTATATTGTGGGACAAACATAATTATTATAAACTCACAAACACAAATACCCAGACCCGGAAAAAATACTTATGCACTGTTATGTATTCCACAATCTATATTTCACTTCAATTAAAAACATTGAAAGAATATTTGCTCGGGTCCATTGATAATATAATTAATCTCTAAAGCCAGTGATTCAAATTTTGCACCAAAATTGCATTTCAAACAAAATCTTCAAGATAGCAAAGTTTCCTAACAAATAATTCTTGGCGCTATCTCCAATTTTATTAAAGAAAGTATGAACGGAGGGCACGGCCCGGTTGTCTTCAAAAATTTCGCGAACCAAGGTTGGGTCGGTGATAAAAAATAATATTCAAAGTTCTCCCCTCTTTCTCTCAATTATAGGAACTTTTATTGGAGTTCTTAATGTTGTCAACACCTCGGAGGCACTTAAAACATTAGTATTTAATGTTATAGTATGGATGGGATGAGCTGCTGAGTTTTTAATGGTATTCTGTTAAAGCGCTAAGCTGTTTTTGGAAAGTTGGTATCCATTCTGCCGTTTATTAGCACTGTACTTTACGGAACAGTTGGTTCTAGTAATCTTATGGTTTATTTCACACTGACCTCGGCATCGCACGAAATTTAATTTGAATCTATCCGGTATTTTTTTCTGAAACCTCCTTCGGACAATAACCAACGCTTTTTTTTTATCGTGGTAAAATCATCAAATGAGTCCTTCCACCCAGGGCAGGGCGGGAGGGACTGACAGACTTGTACTGACTAAAAATCCACGGTGTCCTTCAATAGCCCTTTACGTTCCGACGTCACTGTAATTTGTACAGTCCCGCGACCCCGGCGGGCTTTGGCCCTCCAGAGGGGGGCCCGTCACTTTGCTGACACTCTAAGAGGCGCGCGTGAAACCCACCGCGCCGTCCTCCCAGGCATGGTCCATATTCGGACAGCGAGTTGCCCATTATACTTGCAGATCTTACAAATATTTGATCAGTACGCAGATCGAACCTCGCGACACGCTTAGCAGCAGTCGATTGCTCTGCCACTGCGGCAACCGTGCCGTCGAAAATACAATTATAAAGATGTTATTATATTCTATCTGCCGCACGGTCTTATAAGCAGTCGTGAGTCGTAGCAGATATCTAGCAGATAATAGAATCATGTTCAAGGTACAGTACGTCTCGATTCCTATAAACGGTGTAAGGTATTACAGCCGATGCAACTAGCTTGCAGATTAGTGGCTGAGGCGGTTTTAAGGTATCATGTTTGTAACAAAGCTTTGTGTAAATCAATCCAGTCAGTGCAAGCACGTAGTTTGTCACAAATCCTGTAGCTCATCTCGAAATGAAATAGGGAACAATTAGGCCCCATTAATCAAACATAAAAAAAACTTGATTTAGGTCTGAAAAGACGCAGGTCCTCACCGGACACGGTTGTTTCGGGAGGTACCTCAAGGATTCAGCGATACCTCGCTGAATCTGTGTGAGGGAAAGGACTTCCTCTACCTCACGCCCTAGCCACCGCCGAAGACGCCCAGGAACGGCATCGGATATTGCGGCGTAAACCAGCCACCGCAGACACTACGTAGCCGACGGCGAGTAATGTATAGCTCGCCGTCCGAGCAAGGACTAGGCCCGAGTCGACCACGCGTCTTGCTCCCCAAGAAAACTGACGAGGCCTCCATAGGGCTAAAGGCCTAACATGATGCGGGTGAAACCGCGGCCAGAAGCTAGTCAACTATAAAGATCATTAGTATCTTTGGCTATGTCACCATATTGACTTTGTTACGAAGCAGGTAGAGCAGCTATAGTTTTGCTTTTTTTTGAGAGAATCGCCTTTATTTTGAGTAAAGATAGGTAGCACCATATTACGATATTGTCAGGGGTTAACTC
This sequence comes from Agrotis puta, assembly GCA_943136025.2. Taxonomy (NCBI): domain Eukaryota; kingdom Metazoa; phylum Arthropoda; class Insecta; order Lepidoptera; family Noctuidae; genus Agrotis; species Agrotis puta. The sequence goes on along the minus strand of OW964176.2, from coordinate 2,407,935 downwards.
CTCGGTTTTTATGCACGAAGTTGTGAGTTCAAACCTGTTCAAGTTACAATGTGTCTTTTTCAATGTTGTTACAAACCTTCTACGTTTGTCTTGAATATCTCTTACACCTATGAAGGAAAAAATCGAAAAGAAACCCAGACTTATACAATAAATATAAGACTAAAACCCTGTGAGAGGACTGTGGAGTTCCCAGAGGCAACATAATTATCTCTTACACCAGAGGCTGGCTATATACACGAAAGATTACCTTGTCTATCTTTTTAATGTTTTAATCTAAGCTACCGGCCATACGTGAAGCCCTCACCTAAATTTCAACGAGCTATAGGATCTTATAAACAGGTTTAAGCAATAAACAATTTTCGTGAAATAAAGTGTTCTTGCTGTACTTGCAAATTTTAAAAGCTAGCATTTAATCTAAAGTGGTTAAGTAGTAATGAAAAAGAATGACGGACAGGTGGAAAACATGCAAACGCAAAAACTACTGAAATTAGGCACACAAACAGCTTATAATCTGGACTAATATAAAGGATAGTTTGCATCCCGATTTTATGTTCCTGTGGCATAATTGTCAAGTTGTAGCGGGTGAAGCCACTGGCAACAGGTAGTAGTTATATAATTTCAAAAGTTTGGATGGATAGATGAATGGCTGAACATCACGTTGGCTGAACGGATCATAAAGACGCCATTACATTAGTAGATTACCAAACTTGTAAAAATCAACAATTATAAACGATTCTCACCCTATTGTAATTTTTTTTTTGTTGTGGTAAAATCATCAAATGAGTCCTCCCACCCAGGGCAGAGCGGGAGGGCTGTCAGACTCGTACTGACTAAAATCCACGGTGTCCTTCAAAGGCCCTTTACGTTCCGGGGTCACGGTAATTCGTACAGTCCCGCAACCCCGGCAGGCTTTGGCCCTCTAGAGGGGGGCCCCGTCACTTTGCTGACACTCTTTGAGGCGCGCGTGGGACACAACGCGCCGTCGATCCGGGCATGGTCCATGGTCGGACAGCGAGTTGCCCATTACTCGCCGCCCGCAATCCCTATTGTAATAGCAGACTTAGGCCCTGAAATCATCACTATAAAATACATTCAACACGTATCTCTCATTCTGTTACAGGAAACGCCACAGCAATGATCAAACAACATTCGAAAATTAATTAGCCATGTTAACCAAACTAAATTACGTAGGTAAACTAACAACATATTGGGCGTATCGTTGCAAGCTAAATATCGGAAGCTTCCCTCCTATTATTTGCCAGGATATCCCACAATGTTAAATATGATCCGAAACTTCCGCTCCTGTTAATTTTACTAACAGACTGAAAACCGCAAGCCTAAACATGTTGTGTCGGTAAATAATAATTATGATCGGTTACCCGTTTCATTGTTTTGGCTTTGAGCTGATGATGGAATCTTGTTGACATGAACAATAACAATGGCACCATATTTTATAGCGTTTACAAAAAAAAAGGTATATTTAAGAGTGGTACATAAAGACCATCTGACAGAACAATTTTCTTCATGGAATAAACATCGTAATCGCGATAAAGTAGAAAATTTCAAACATAGTAGTAGATATATTTATTATCCTAAGAGGCGCAAACTAGACATTTTTTTATTATTACTGAAACTTATCAGAAGTTGGCAATTTCTTTTTCATCTCAAATAAAGTTCTAGTTTCGCGGTTTGTCGTAAAATGGGAATGCGGCCCACGAACGCAAAGGGCAACTGACGGAACAGGGTGGTTTTCAGTCAGTCTTACAGTCCCATCTTTTTCTTATTTGATGTATTTTTACTCCGACAGAAAAAAAGTAGCGATGTTGACGCGGTGGAATTTGATTTGTTCCTGATTGATTGATTGATGGGACTATTGATACTCACCACATATTACGTGAGTTTATGCCTGACTTAAAAGTGGGGGACTATATTTGTATTATTAAATTCATGTCAGTTTAATGCCTTGGGGATTGTCAGACGTACTGTTGTGTTTATGATATAAATATATTCAGTTAAATAAATTGGTCCATCAGTTTTGATACTAACTTGAATTGAATAATAAAAAGTAGGCATTCTATTATCCTTTATACACGTGGCTTTAGAACGGGACCAATAAAAGGCTCGGCCTTGAACATAATAATATTTTATGTCTACTAAGATGACGATAAAAATAACAAGATTGTATGTGGATAGAAACAAGATTAAAGAACGACAGTATTACATAGCTTTTTTTAAGATATTTTTTTTTTTAATAAAGATAAATATTTCATTGTAAGAGAGTCTATTATTCCGCAACATTCAAAACCACAATGATTTTGTTCGTTAATATTTTCCAAGTTTGAAATATAGGGATAAGAATGGAGATATAGCCTCGAGGAAACCAACATGTCCTAGATTCAAAATTGAAATACTCAGTAACAATGTCGGTATGTACAATCGACAAATTCGAATCAAGAGCCACCATAAACTTATTTTCTTATAGAAATTCAATCAGGTCGACAATTTGAAATATACATTTCCATGGTAACGATCTTGATCATTGTTATTTTGACGGCTTCAAATAATTTAGTGTCAAAATGGGTAATGATTGAAATTTTGCATCGTTAATCTTACTAGACCCCACGTAGTGGATTACGTCTCACATACTTTTTGTTGGAACAAAGATGAATAGCAAGTTTCAACATATAGTTTTTTATTAAAGATTCGAAATACCTACCAACAGAACGCGTAGCATGACCAATCCTATTTATTTTCTAAAAAGAATAGACAAAACTGTGTTTATACAACAGATGTTTTTTGTTGGTATTTTTTTTAGGGCCGAACCTCAGAAGACTGAAGAATAAAACATTTATTTTTCTACAAAATCGGTGCAGGCATTGAAGTCAACAACCAAGGCATATATCATAATATTGAACTTTGCTCTCAATTTACATGTATGTTTTTGACAGGATAATCAGTTAACATGTTTGTTTCTTTGTTTATTTGGCGCTGCATTCAAATTTATTTCCGGTTTATTTTTTATTAAAAAGTTTTAATTTACCCTTTACTTTAACACTATGTACCTTTTTTTTTAAGATAGTATATACCAATAAACAAAAATTATACCATTCCGGCCCCACATGTAGAATAATTTTATTGATAAAATTGAGCAAGTTACCTCCTCTTTAAGTTAATAAATACCTGGATAGATAAATAGATCTATAGAATATACATACTCCATTAGACAACAAAATTGTTACATAACCGTTTATTTACTGCTCTTTAGATCACCTGTTTAGGTTTAGTGAACAATTTTAGGCAGATGATTTGACGTTGCATATTAAATGTGTCAGTAACATTTCAAAATATGAACCGGTTTGGAATAGCGGTTGTATTTTCACAAATATTGGTTATTCGTATTTTAGTTTGTTCCATTTCAAATAACATACTGAGAACCTTACAACTGTGAGCGGTGACTAAGCTTGGGGTGACAAGTGGTAACATTAAATGTTTGAAACACACAACGAGGCGCCGACAGTGGCGAATTTCTGAATTTACTTACTCGCGCCGCCCATCGCACCGCTCACAGCTTTTTTCTTTATAGTGGTAAAATCATCAAATGAGGGCAGAGCGGGAGGGACTGTCAGGCTCGTACTAAAATCTACGGTGTCCTTCAATTTGTCTTTACGTTCCGCGGTCACGGTAATTCGTCGACCCCGGCTGGCTTTGACCCTCTAGAGAGTGGCCCCGTCATTATGTTGACACTCTTTGAGGCGCGCGTGGAACACAACGCGCCGTCGACCCGGGCGTGGTCCTCGGTCGGACAGCGAGTTGCCCATTACTCGCTGCCCGCATGCCCGCGCCTACGATGGCCGGAGATCGTCTGCAGATGTCTGTCGCCGTGGGCGACTACCACTGTGGCTGAGGTGGAGGGACGACGCTGTCCTCTCCCTCACGCGGCCCGCCTTCTCCATCACGAGCATGACTGCTTCGCAGGAGGCGACCGCTTTCCGCTCCGTCTCGCCCCGCAGCATGGCCTCGACCAATGCTGGGCGCGAAAGGTCTCCGCCTAACCGCTCACCGCTTAGACCAAATTCATGAATGAGTCGGAATGCAATAGTCACTACTGATATACCCGAGGGCTTAGGTAGTATTTTGTCCTAACATTACACCTATATTTATCAAGAGTCTTCAACCGAATTCATTCATATTCATTACTGTTTTAACCAACCTGGTAATTGGTCTCAGAACTTCATGCTCAACAGTCACACTTGCAACTACTTTTATAATTTACTAGATCTTCTTCTGGCTGTCTGTTCCTTGGGCATGTCTAGCTCTAGACTATACCCGAGTGGTAGACAAAAAATATCCCACGAGAACGTAAAATTGTGATAAAAAAAAAGTAAACAAAACAATCTTTCTCTATACTCCGTTTAGCTGTTCTTGCAAGATCAAGATAAGCAAGCACTCACGGACGCACAGACATCTAATAATGTTCATATTATCATTGTGTTACAAAACTGATCCAGAAACCTATGGCTATTCATCACTATGGAGGTAATATTTATTATATTTTACAGTTTATTTATTTACGGATATAATCTATAAAACAACAGATTGTAATTTATGGCTACACAAAATATTGCGTCAAATGATTTATCAAAACAAATGAAACATGGACAACGAGTTCATTTTTTAGCTTCAATAAATACTACAATTCCGTATTGGAATATTTATTGGCAAATGGTAGTAAAAATATAATGCCCAAAAGCTTGGAAAAGGACTAATTCACTAAATACCTGTAAATTTCTATTTTTAGAAATGACCTGAAAGTCTTTGAAGATTCAATCCTCAAAAAAAAACAAATTTTTTAAAGCCTACTATCTCAAAATTCGTCTCAAAATTGAAAACATGCTCGTACAGTTACGAGCAATAACATGCATACACTTAACAAAATTCTAAGTTTTCTGACATATTACTACCACAGAAAAGTAATTTTTGTTATTTCACTGAACCAATTTTAGGACTTGTACAAATCACTTGATTTCTTTAGACGGATTTGTCAAATTACCAAATTTGCCTAGGGAAATGATAAAATCGTGTTGTTATTTTAACATCCTCCGTGATTTGATCAAATCCCTGTTTTTATTATATCGCTGCGACATATACATACTATTGCTCGTGACTGTAACACTGTGACATTTATAAATTCATGCCTGCTTCCCATGGGCAGAAGAAACCATGAAGAGTGCCATCTGCTACAACACTTACATACTTTTTTCGCTTTATTTACATTCATTCATCTGGTCATACAAGTACGAAAACGGAACACAAATTCTACAATTCATGTCTCGAAAATGTCACAAACATATGCACCAAAATCATACCTTTCCACGCAATTAAATTTAATTACGACCAATAAAATATACCTTTTAACTCCCGGCACAAGCACACTAACTTAGTTCAAGTAAGTCACCCAATTTGAGTTCTCTTTTATTAAGTCTGTCAAGCCTTTCTAACCGCTCTGACGGGAGCACTGATGCCTGAATAAACACTAATAATGAAAAGGAATTAAATTTACTGGTCTGTTTGTTTGTTTCTGTACCCTGTGCCCCAAAATTAGGTCCTCTGTGTATTAAGTTTTGGTCTCGTGATTTGAAATCCTTGAAAGACAATTACGGTCCGGGTGGCAAATAACTGAATTGGAGTTGAGCCATGTCAAGTTTTGTGAAAACAATTCAAACAATGTTTTCGAAAGATTTCGATGGGTATTTATAACAAGCATTTTTTATAACGCTTTTGGTCGTTTAGAGGTAACAAATCAAATACAAATGGTAAATCTTTTTATAAAACTTTCTTTAGGAAACCCAATTATGTCTCTGTTTACTTTAGTTCAGAAAAAGGTATTTGAAAGACAGATTTATGAAAGAAGCTTAAATTTTCTAATGCGATTATGTCGTAGTGGAAATACTTTGAAAGTGTACGTCCGAGAAAATGTACGAGTATAATATCTTTTTATAACTCTAAGTACGTTACTATGTGTGCGTGGTCGTTGGAAATGACTTTGTACTTAATTTCAACATGGTCTCTAGGTGAAAGGATGATTCGACAAATTGTATAGTAAATCCTATTCGGAGAGTTAGCAAGTTTTGCAATTATTTTTAAGAATGTAATATTATATCGATATTACCTTAAAGGTAATGAGATACAAAAGTAACTTCCTTTTGTAACAAAGCTTAATTGATGTGTTGCTAAAAATGTTGGTAGAAGAATCACGCAGTGCTGCAGTGTGTGCAGAACATAGCTTGCGATAGCGAAGGCGTAACAGTCAAAAATATACAAGCTGTCGCAATAAGAACGCCTGAAATATGCAATTTATTTATGTCCTCAAATAACTTGTACGCTATTACAATTCAAAAGTACCTAATCAGTTAACAATTTTTGACAACAAATTGTTATATTGATCCCTTGGTCAAAATGATAAAAGGCTCATTAAGAATGATACATAAACATAAATAGTAAAATAAAGGTTTATCAAGAAACAATTCGGAATTGCCAAGCAATTCGGAATTTATCAGCATGATGGTATTATAATCTGTCGTTCCTACTTAGTATCTTCAGCGTTGAGTCAAAATAATAAAAGTTGTCCAAGATAAAGTTGAATATCCCATGGCATTACCTTATTTATGTTCTTCGTAGCAGCCACCAAAGTTTTCCTCCAAGGTACTTAGTGAATAGTGAGTGAGTAGAGGAAATTGCGGACATAACTCTTTTTACAGTAGATTGAGCTACTTTACGAGTGTGCCTGACTGGGGACGCCGAGTAGTCTTAGTATACGAGTACAAGTATAGTAGCACTAACCACAAAGTGTAAAGTTAGTTCACAGACTTATTACGGGTCACCCACAGACTTTACTCGCTAAATTATCTATACTTAAAGTCTCTTGGTACATTGTTTAAGGAAAATTTTAAAGCCTTATTCACCCTTTTACCTCTCGGAGTAACCAAAAAGGAAATATTCAAATTATGCATTCCGATAGCAAAGGATACCGAAAATTCAGACCATATTTCCTGAAGGTTCCACGGAAAAAAACAGTGATAGAAAATACACGGGAAGCGTGGTAGTGCACGTCGCTATAAATTATCAAAGCTTTCCCGTTCGCGGCAATCTGTCTGCGGACAGAAAAATATACGTTGGACTAGTAAACTGACCAGGAAAGGTCCATTGCCTGTCATTTTTTAAACTGAAATACAACCCTACCTATTCACACACGTAAAATGCAATTTCCTTTAATGTTACCTATTCTCATATTCGTACTTCACGAAACAGTTTGCTCTTAAAATACACTGACAGCTCCAATTTCACAGACGATACCGAGTGAAATATGTAGCGAAATGACTTGAAAATCTCAAAGTTTATTTAGGAATTTCCATGTAGTAGATAAGTTCGAGTTTGCACTTTCGTGCGATGGAAACTTGTGTGCGCGCTCAATTTCGAATGCTTGGCGGTGCGGTGTTGTCACAATATTTGCCGTTTGTGCCGCAATGCGCCGCGTCACACGGAAATTTTTCGAGGCTTTATGTAAAATTTAGATATGCCGCGCATGTGCAAAGTAGGTCAAAGGCGAATGTGAAACATTTTTCGAAACCGGATTGTGGAAACTGGCACATTGTTGTAGAGAAGTTGACTTCAGTTTGTCTGCGATGATGAATGGTAGGAACCCTTTCGCGTTATTCGCATAACTTCGGCTGTGTCCGCTTTGTGTTCGGACGTATGTTTATTATTTGAAACCGTCGTTTCAACGTAATCAGAAGGGACCGGACGGCGGACAGTCCCAAAAAAGTTTACAAAGTATTTTTTTCCATATTTGTTGATACAATGTTGTGATCCCCAAGTACACACATAGCCTTTACTAACCTACAATGTTCATTTGTAACAATGTTGTTCAAGCTTTTCATATACACGTTTTAATTATATTACTCTTACAATTATTTTAGTGTGTAAAATTACGTACCATAAACATCAGCTAATTTTGGATATTAATTCGGTATCTATCCGTCTCATTATTTCAGAAAATAAATAAAGGCATGTATTATGTCAAGTTCTTATTTACATTATAAACACAAACCAAAATTAGCTACAGTGCAAAACACACAAAAAGAAGTTAGAGAACAAAGCAACATGCGGGTCTCAAAAACCCTAAAACTAAAATAAAACAACACAAAACATAAATAGAAATCGGACGTCAATCAATCCCCTATAGTGGTTCATTTAAAATAAAACGAGAGGAAAATCTGCATAAAAAAGTTCTCGATTCCTGTTGATTTGTTTTTGTCTAACATAGTCAAAGACGTCCAATTGGGTAAATGGCATAACGTGTTCAGGTTATAGCATACATGTCAGCTCGACCACGGAACAAGTTCTGTTTTTTGGTTCGGTTTTTTGTTATGAAAATCAGTACTGTGTTAATCAGCATGCATGATCATGGATCATCTGATTAGTTGGTTATGTTTTATGCGAGACTTCTCTATCTCTCCTTATTCGTGGCACTGTGTGAGACCTCTGTCTATATTGTTGATGATCGGACGTGAGAACGCTGATCTTCCACTCTTCCTTGTAATCACTAAGAACACTAATAATCCCAGTGAGCTTTTGCTGCGGATGATAAATAATTATGTCCAAACATCATAAACTAGTTACCACCAAATGATTAACTGTCGACCAACTCGCATTCTCAAGTCTTGTTACAATAAGTACATCAAATTAATTTAATAATTATGACAATGGTATATGCCACAACAATATTGAAGACGTACTAAACAAATTCCGTTGTGTTGTTTGCGCTCGATATTTTTTATTTATACACAGCTCTTTGAGGCGCGCGTGGAACACAATGCGCCGTCCGTCGACCCGGGCATTAGTTACCTACTAAAGAATTTTATCATTTGTACGAGTATGCTCGTTTGCATGGTACTTATAGCAAATAATTGTTAGTTTATGTTACGAAAACTAAAAAAGCTGCTACACACTGCTGATACAGTATCGAATTGATATGTCTGCGATGAACTTGAATAAAATGTAGCACAAAGGCTATTCCAAAGTTTTGTTTTGAACTCAGTTTTATTTCCAAGTGAATTATTTTAGCTACTATAAAAGTTTAAATGAAAACGAAGTTGAATAAATTATGAACATTTGAACAAGCTGACTTTTGTCCTAATTTTAAGAGCGGCAAATTGTATCAAATATTATTTTAGTATTTATTTAAGACTAGACTAGACTTTGAAATAACGTGAAAACTAAACCGATGTTATTTCAACCCAATATTTTTTTATGTAAGCCCGAAGCTAGACAAAGTTTTCATTTTTATTTGTGTATAAAACTTTTTTAGACCTAACTTGGCTGTGTTCACTTATAATTTCGTCATAGCTATGTTTTGAACATAGATTTGGAATAAAAGTCGCCGCTTATCGCCTCCGTGAGGCTGAGGACATGGCGGTGCAGACCTGCACCGTAGGTATAAGATGGCACAAATTAAATAAATAAAATTAAAATACAAATTCTATGAATTCATTTTCAAACACATTCTGAAAGATTTGGAACAGCGTTCATACTCTAATGTTTGTTTCTTTAGTCCCTTGCATAATCCACTTTAAAATTCTGCTGGCTGTGTTCGAACCCAGGCCCTATAAGTTATAATGTCTGGGTCGTTACAATTAATCCACCACTCTTCTTTTTTACTGAGATCGTTTACTAAACAACAGATATCATCTTAGCATACTGGTGGCGTCGCATCCTAACATTCCCAACACACATTTAAACAATATCCGAAGTCGCAACTAAAACTAAATTCCCTTCTACTTGTCGTCTGTTTCAAGCTAAAAAGACATGTTTTAAGAGCTGATGATGACAGTTAGGCATGATGATATCTGCCTTAACCATCATGGTTGTTAAGGGACATAAAAATTAAGCCAAGCAAAACCAGTCTATAATGTTGATGCCACAAGGTCCTAAAGTGCGTTGGGCTGACGATATCGTCAAAAGTAGAGTAGTAGTAGTAGAAAGTAGCAAACGCATAAACGAGAAATATTGCAGAAAAAAACCGGCCAAGTGCGAGTCGGACTCGCGCACCGAGGGTTCCGTACAAACCTGCAAGGTTTACAAAGTTCGTTCATTACGACAATCGAGTCATAACTATGGTATTTCCCTTGCGTGTAGTTGCGAGTTTCAAAATATGTGGTATCAATGGTTGTACTTTTGCGTTGACTTAGAATTATTTTTTTCACGGGTTAAAGGCAATTAGATCTAAGTATTTGATATGAATTTCAACTTGATAGCTCTACGCGTTCATGAGGAAAAAAGTAATAAGTTTATATATTTTGTAATGTAACTAAAAATTTAAGGTTTTCGGAATTTTTCCTTTATGTGTGCTATAAAACGTTGCTTCATGCCAAATTTCAAGATTCTAGGTCGACTGGAAGTACCCTTTAGGTTTTGATTCCCTTGCGAGTACTTGCGAGTTTCAAAATATGCAGCTTAAATTGCTGTTTCTTTTGATTGCGTTGACATAGAAGTTTGATTTTGTTACAGCTTAAAGGTATTATAGACCTGAGTATTTGGTATGAATTTCAATTTAATACCTCTACGCGTTTATGAGGAAATGGGTAGTAAGTTTAAAATTATTAAAAAATATATATTATGTGATGTAACTAAAAATTTATGGTTTTCGTAATTTTTTCTTTATCTATGCTATAAGACGTTGCTTCGTACCAAATTTCAAGATTCTGAGTTCACGGGAAGCACCCTGTAGGTTTTGATTCCCTTGCAAGTGTCGAAAATTTGCGGCATAAACGGCTGTATCTTTTGATTGCGTAGGCTTAGAAGTTTGATTTTTTCACAGCTTCAAGGGACAGTAGACTTGAGTAATTGATATAAATTTCAGCTTCATACCTCCACGCGTTCCTGAGAAAAAGGGTCTTGACAGACGGACGGACAGACAGACGGACAACAAAGTGATCCTATAAGGGTTCCGTTTTTTTCCTTTTGAGGTACGGAACCCTAAAAAGGAGACCGTACCTTACAGTAGAGGATGATCCCCAGCTGAAATCATGTTGGTGATGAGATTTATTTATAGAAGACCAGCTGTTACCACGATCATCATTATCTGCCTAGCCTTTTCCCAACTATATTGGGTTCAGCTTCCAGTCAAACCGGATGCAGCTGAATATCAGTATTCTACACGGGGCGACTGCCTATCGGACCTCCACAACCCAGTAACTGGGTTATACGATACCCCATGGTAAGACTGATTATCAGACTTTAGAGCTCAGAAGCTCCGAACATAAGAAGTCAGAACTAACAGTAATGACTGTCAAAGATTTAGAAATGACAGCCGGGACCAACGGATTTACGTGCTTTTCGAGGCACATAGGCTACTCGCTATGACAGATGTTCACCCATTCACAGACCAACCTCGGCAAGCGCGGCTTAACCTGGAAGATCGGCCTGTGTGACTGTAATTATTTAGCCACGAGCTCCTCCAGCTGTTACCACGATAATAATACAATAATATTCTCAACTTTGTAGATTTAAAAGTATAACCCACACGCGAAACGAAACGTTTTAACATTCTCCTCTACACGTTGCAATCAGTGGACTATTGAAATATTAATAAATTTAATTTTCCACTTTACTGGCTTCTCTTTTACTGAAAATCCTCATCAAAAACGAATTATTTACCTTTTCACTTAAATCTACCGAGTCTAGACCAAACAAGGCCGTGTTTATATATAAATTGGTATGTTTATCCCTTTATTAATGAATAAACCATTAAGGCATGACCTTGGACATAATGTTTAGAATAAAAAGCAATTGTCAGGCGTTTTACGAGCGTTTTATGTGCGTATTGATTGATGATACTCGCGTAATTGGTTGCGATATCGATACGTTCGACTTTTATAGTTTTCAATTTTACACTTAATATTGTAATAGGTTTGGAATGTTTTGAACGTCTAGGGTTTTATTTATTTACGAAATAAAGTTTTATTTTCGTTGTTTGCAAAACTTTTAAAAGCTTTTTAGTTTAAATATTGAGTGACGGTATCACGATTGGAGCCTATGCAAAATATACCATTTGCAATACGCCGATGACAGCACTCTCTTTGCAACGAGTATTGGCAATATTAATATTCATTATTTCTTTATATGAACAAGCTTTTTTTTAGGGTGGCAAAATCATCAAATGAGTCTTGCCGCCCTGGGTGGGGCGGAAGGTCAGACTCTTACTGACTTAAATCCACCCGTTCCGGGGCCGCGGTATCCTGGATTAAGAAAAAAACCGGGACCCCAGCAGGCATTTGGCCCCGTAAGGGGCCCCATCGGTGACGCGTGAAACACGACGCGCCACCGACCCGGGCTTGGTCCTTGGTCGGACGGCGAGCTTACCCATTACTCACCGTCCGCAAGCCCGCTCCGCCGCTGTGCCTTCTGCTATTCAGAGGGACACGCGTTGGAGCATCCACCCGACAGGCTATTCGCATACGGGCAAAGAGACCCCTTAGGCACACAGTGCCTAAGGAAGAGTTTTTGCCCGCATCCCAGGGTGCACCGGCCCGAAAAACTGGTCTTCCCCCGGACGTATCCGAACTCCAGTCCACGGGCGCGCGTGGAGGTTTCCTGTCTTAGTACCCCTTATATGAACAAGCTTGCCATTATTTCAGTCGGATGATTAATCGTAGCAAGATGAAGAGACGTTCCACGCAAGGAACGAACTGACGGAGCCGCTTTAGGGTCAAACGCTTTCTAGGGTCGCGGGACTATCTAAACAAGATACCACAGCTCTGGAACGCAAAAGGAATGTTTTTTTATTGAATGATAGGTTCGCGTTTGACCACTATCTCGTCTGATAAGCGAAGATGTGGTCGACGGTAAGCACGCTTAGCTAGAAGAAACCTTTTAACTCTTGACTTGAAGACCCTAAGGTTATAGATGTTGGGAAAAACAGATTCAAGGCAAGGAATTCCACTCTTTAGTTGTGCGCACAGTAAAAGTATTCATGCCTTTGTCAAACAGACAGGTAAAAGCGAAGTGAATCCGAAGTGATACCGAACCGAAGCGAGACGTCAGTCCGATATTTCTGTCACGCTATCGGATCGCTTTCGCTTTTCTATGTGACTGGATTCAAAAAATTCCATACATTACAAATAAAAACGCCTCGCTTCGCATTCGTCACGCCTGTCTGTTTGACAAAGGCTTGAAAGTATTTCCATTTCCTCCCCACCCAGTGCTCTCGAGAAGACTCAACATTCGACCAAAAAAAAAATAGAAGTCTAGCATATTTTCGTGCCCTTCATAAACAATGATTCTAACCAGAAACATGCAGTCAATTACTTCAATAGCCAGAATACAAGACCAAAGCAACTCCACGAGATCGTATCAGCGACTGAACAAAACTTTACGATACCGTTTCCCTTCGTGTTTGCCGTAAGCGTTAAACTGGTGTAAACAGAAAACAGCGACACACATCATTCGCACTCGCTTTTATTGATGTTCAGAACAAAAGGCGCAATTATTGTGGAAACGAGAAGTGTTAGAAATTGTCGCGAAACGTAATGGTTACTGTTATGTGGCCATATTTAAAACTTCTTCATTAACGGCACGGCATCGGTGTTGCGGGTTCGATCCCCTCAGAGAACAAATATTTGTATGGCCTGCAACTACCGAAACAACTACTTGTTTCGGGTCATACACAAACACCCGGGTGTTTATGTATGTTAGTTTCTATGTTTGTAATCGCACCCACGACACAGGAGAAATACCTAGTGTGGGGCAACTTCTTTAAAAAAAAAATACGTGTGGCACTCGAGGACTGCCGCGGTAAAGCTTATGCAATTATAATTATTTATTTCTATTATTTATGAAAAAAAAAAGAAAAAGATATCATATACCGCGAATATTTAACGAGAATATCATCCCATCGTTGCTCTATGGGAAGTTACTCTACTAATTAAGCTATAGTCAGCTACGTTAATCAAGTGAAACGTCAAGAAAAAAATTCATTCAAAATTTATTCATTCACGTTGACATGACAGATGTGACAGTGACAGTGTTAGGTTTATTTTCGTTACGGAATTTCTTGATTCGGTCGCTGCGCTCAAAGCCCGGGATGAAAGCTATGCAATAGCTTAAAAATTATCATCATACTTGTTTTGATACAATGTGATTTTAGGTGGGGTGGGAGGGACTGTGAGACTTGTACTGACTAAAATTCAGGGTGTTCCTTCGATAGCCTTTAATTAAGGTGCAGGGTTACCTGAAAAGACAGTCCAGCGACCCCATAATAATAATAATCATTCTGAGGTACAGTTTCTTTGTGGATCTGATCTGATCTGATGAGTCCTCCTTGTGTGGAGCAGAAAGGACTGGCAAACAAGTACTGACTAAATTCCACATCTCTAAGTCCCATTAGGTTAAATAAAGGTGGTCGCGGGACTCACGAATTACCGTGACCCCGGAACGAAAAGGGCTATTGAAGGACACCGTGGATTTTAGTCAGTACCAGGCTGACAGTCCCTCCCGCTCTGCTCTGGGTGTTTTGATGATTTTACCACGATAATATAAAAAAAAAATTAAATAAAGGTGTACGTTAACAGCAATCTACTACTTGTAAGTTTTCTATTGAACATTTCTCCAGTATTCATTAAAATTTTGGTGTACAATAAAGTACATTCTATTCTATTAATGAATTCCCATGGAGAGCCTATAGCCATCAACCGAGCCGTGCAAATTCAGACTTCATAGCTGTTGTCTGAAAATATCCTAATGGAAAGTCCTAATTACAGATTGCCTGACGTGGGACCCAAACCCAAGACCATGCGTTATGCTCTGCAGTAGCGCATGCGTCTTCAAGATCAACGGGATAATCTGACGTGATAATTCTAAGTTATAGCTTCTTAGCAGACCAGAGTTTAACGTTAAATTTGATCTTACATTTTAAGAATTTTACGACCTAAGGAGATTTACTACTTACTTTCTGAAACATAATGCTACTATCGTCGGCCAATTCATCGACGATTTATGACCCACGCATACCTCACCCTTTCAGGGTAATAAGAGCCAGAGGCATATTTTCTTCAAGGTCAAGTTCAAAAAGAGCAACGCAACGGCGTGTATCTAAAAAGTCACTTTATTTTTTCATCCCTGTCTCACAAGAATTTGGGTAAGTTCCCACTTATCCTTCTCTTAAGACCTAAAAGAGCTTTTGTTGGAGATTTCAAGTGTTCAGGGTCAAATGTGAGGTAGGCACAATGCTTTTTGTCTGGCGTCTAGTTGATTTGTATTCATAGGTTTTTGTCTAGCGATTCGAAGGCACCTTGAGTATTGGCCTGATAAAAAGCATTCGTTGGCACTGAGACCGAAAGGGATTGAATATCTTTGGTTTCGGGGACGAAATAAACCGAATGGAAATTATGATAAATGGTTGGGGATTGAAAGAAAGGTTGGTAACAAAATATTCAATAGACAGATGGTTGTGAGTAGGTACGTTCGGGACACTTTAGAAAGACATAAAGTGACCTTAAAGGTATCTTTGAAAGGTCAGATGTGTAGTATTCGTGACAAGCGTGTGAATAATGAATGAACACGGAAAAAAGAGGAGGATAGAGGAGTATCCAATAAAAAAAAAAAACACAGCTTGTGCTTGTGTAGTTTCTGCCTCACTTCATGGAAAAATGACGTGAGCGTATGTGTGTAGGGTTATCATGGCGACGCAACGCGACGTTTGAAAAGTATACAGCCATTTACATTTTTTATTATGTAGGTAAGTACATTATATTTATAAGTATTCTCAATACCCGATCAATACTTTAAGCTCTTCTATTTATATTAATTCATGGCCCAAAGTTGTAATGATGTATTAAGTTATTAATTCAGAAAATAAAACGATAACTATCCTACAAATCTTTTAAAGTTGTAATTAACTGTTGCCAGCTTCGCTCGCTACTAGGGGAACTGTGTATAAGACGGGGATGTGAGGTATAATGGGGACGTACACTCTTTATGCATACTTAACACAGCACTAACGCAGCGTAAGCACCATCAGGACTTCATTTGCTAGCGGCCATTAACAAATGGCGTCCTGTTGGCGCTTGCGCTACGTTAGTATTGTGTTAAGTTTGCCTTAAGTGTGTGATATTCCATCATACCTCGCGTCCCCGACTTATACACTGTTCCCCTACTCGAAAATAACCCCACATGAAGATAAAATCATGAATAAAAATTTCAATTTTGTGCATTAATCTAGGTTGTAAACCATTCGTGTACCAAATTTTATCCGAAACGATCAGTTACATTGAAACGAGCGTGAAAGAGTAACAAATATCCATCCATCCATCCACTCTCACAAACATTTGCATTTATAGTAAGATATGCAGTACCAGTTATGCAGCGAATTCGTTCACCAAGAATTCTTTTACAATCCAAAAACTAGTTTAAAACAGATTCAGAGAACTAGCCTTCTCAATTCTATTTGCATTTAATTGTACCAAACGATTATACTGAAATACCTTTACCACCTGCAGTTGAATCGTTCGTCCGAAAACGTCAGAGACGGATTAATTCGAATTTTTAATTACAGAATTGCTTGGTACTGAACTGTGGGAGAACTTTTGTACTTCTGTAGGTGACTTACAAAATTCGTTCTCTCTGAAATTGGCCGTAGTTGCAAAGTTAGGCGTTCGTTCTGTGCAGTAGCTAATTGTACTCGAGTTTTGTTCGACTGTTACGTTCCATTGCAGGTATTGATCTTGTAAACGTGGAACGACGTTAAATGCATACTTTATTAGCTTGCTGTATTCATTTCCTCGAGTTTGTTAAGCTGCTGTTGTAAGCCAGCGAAATTATTTGTTTGCGTTTTCGAGAAATGTTCAGATAAACAAAGAGAGACAGAAAAAGTTTAGCTATACCTTTCATAACTGGACGGGGCCCCCCTCTAGAGGGCCAAAGCCTGTCGGGGTCGCGGGACCGTACGAAATACCGTGACCTAGGAACGTAAAGGGCTACTGAAGGACACCGTGGATTTTAGTCAGTGTGAGTCTGACAGTCCCTCCCACTCTGTCCTGGGTGGGAGAGCCTTACATAACTAATACTTGTAAGAAAAAAGTTTATATAAATTGGTAATTATGTACCTAATGCTTAACATCCATAGGTACGTATATAAACTAACAACAGTTATATAGATACATAGCATACTCTTTAGTATCTAGACCTGCACCAATGAAATAATTATTACGGCAAGATCGTTTTGGAATGAATTTATTAGAAAAAGTACCTTGTACCTTTTCTGTGGGGAGGAAAATGATCACATGAGTCCTCCCACACTAGGTAGAGCGGAAGGAACTGTCAGACTTCACTTACTGTAAGCCACCCTAGTTCTTTTATTGCCCGTTGCGTTTCTACGTGGTAACCTCTCTAAGTCATTCCACCATCATCATCATCAGCCTATTAATGTCCCCACTGCTGGGACACAGGCCTCCTCTCTGTTAGAGGGAGTGGGCCATAATCCACCACGCAGGCCCAGTGCGGATTGGTGAATATCACATGTCTTCGAATTTTAGTTTCTAGGACATGCCGGTTTCCTCACGATGTTTTCCTTCACCGTTTGAGAGCAGTGATGATGAAATATTCGTAAATTACACAAAGTAATGCGCCTGGCTGGGTTCGAACCCACGACCTACAACTCGTAAGTCGGGGCCGATACCACTGGGCCACCACTACACCATTCCACCAGTAGAAGGGGTAAATTATAATTACGTGGAACCATTTTTTCAGGAAAACTCGTAGTCATATAAAACAATGTAAATAAACACTGTTTTTACGCTCAATAAACATGATTTACGTTAAATAATATTCATGGTACGTTATTAAAATGCCAACCACATAGCTCCTGTGGTATTTGACACTATAAATCTTGAACTGAATGAGGATTTGTTGCATTCACAGCATGTAATGTTGACTGGTGCAATACATCAGTGTCATTTATGTTGAGAAAAATGTTCTACGTTTATTGAGTTCATAATGTGGAGAGTATTTTTTCTGGGTGAATGTAAGCTCGGTTCGATATATGAGGTGCTATGTCTGATTTTCAGGCTATGTATTGTTATTGAGTCAATCATTACGATTTTTTCTGTAGCAACCACGGAGCGTAGACTTGTGACTTAACTATTTGTGTTTGTGAGTTTCTATGTTTGTAAATGCACCCACGATGTAGAAGAAATTACTAGTGTGTAAATAAAATCCATCACAATTCAAAAAATATTATGTCCATCGGGAATAGGTTAAAAATAAGTTTAAATTGTTCAATTTTTGTATGTCAGATAGCCCTCGTGGAGTGTAAAGATTGAGCGCGTGGCGCGGTTCATAAGAAGTCAGCATTAAGCAGCATCATTATTTTAGAGTTAAACTATACGTATCCACCTGCCCGGGTGGTGGCGCGTTGTGTTCCACACGCGCCTCAAGGAGTGTCAGCATAGTGACGGGGCCTGTAGAGGGCCAAAGCCTGTCGGGGTCGTGGGACTCACAAATTACCGTAACCCCGGTACGTTAAGGGCTATTGAAGGATACCGTGGTTTTAGTCAGTCAAGTCTGATAGTAATGGGTGGGAGGACTCATTTGATGATTTTACCACGATAAAAAAAATACGTATCCACCAGTAAAACCATTAAACTCCTTCACCGATACTGCAGCAAAATCCAAAACCCATTGAATACCAAAAGCACCAACCAACGTATCAGTTCCCAAAACTTGAAACTTCGACGTCGAGAAACTTCGTTTTATGTACCACATAAATGTTTTAATTACACCCTCGGTAGTAAGATAATATGATTATTAGTCCCCAAGGAATAGGAGTGTAATGTGTTTAGTAAGAGTTGGTCTAAACAACTTTCAACATTTGTCTCTTAAACGACTGGCGTGAGGTGTTTTTGGTAATGGTTTTAAGAGCCATGCGTTTTACTGTAACCGAATAGTTTTACACTTGGGTACCATTTTAGGGGACATAAACCTGTGTAATTATGGCGTTTGGAACATCAATCTCGTTTTAGTATGTGTAATTAAAATGTTACATGTAATTAATGTAATATTACGTGTTAATATTAATTTCAAATTAAAGTTTGCTTTATGTGCCTAATGGGGGCATGCCGAGCGCGGGGGTAAGACCACTCTTTGAGGAGTGGCTGGAGAGGCATCACGGCGTCCTCACATTCCGCTTAACACAAGTCCTCTCCGGACGCGAAAGTTTCGGAGGGTTCTTGTGTGTGACTGGATGGGAAGAAACGCCTGGGTGTCAACACTGCGAGGATCGCCCGGAGGACACGGTGGAGCATACGCAGGATGCCCTGCTTGGGGAGAGTACAGCCATGTCCTCACGGAAGCGATAGGCGGCTACCGTCCCGCCCTGGGTGTGAGGACTCATTTGATGATGTCACTACGTAAAAAAAATGTGCCTAATTTGACCTCTCTGTGAAAAAGAAAGTGACGTCTATCATTAAATTCTGGTAGGTTGATGGATGTAATACTCCTTTGATTATATTATAAGACATAATGTCTTTGGTTTTTTTTTCTAGGACATACCGCTTTCCTCAGTAGTTAACAAATCGTTAAACAGTCGTGTTTTAAGATTTGTCAGTTTTTTCCAACTATTTTACGGTTTTTTATGCCTGCCATGTACGATCCCGTTTAACCGACCATCAAGTTTTCAGTGCTGTCACTTCCAATATGCCTCAAACCTGAACATAGGCTTGATCGTATAAGGCTGGCAATGATGTGTTGTAGTCTGATTGTAATTCATACTATCGTATTATGATTCTGCTAAAACAACCTGTTTTGGCCCCTTGTAAGAATAACCTTGTAAAATCGTATTTTGGAGTAAGTAATTAATAAATACTCTCGTTACAATCCACTTTTTTATTCATAGACCACAGACTACCTAGACCGACAATTCTTCAGTTCTTACCATAACTTAAAAGACTCTTACGATAAACTGCAGCAAAACTTATATTTTCTAACAGAAACACTAACTTACGATTTATCTATTTAAAAATATTGAAAAATACCAGTACAAATTGAAACATCCAATCTATTCTATCAACTTTATTAGCAACAAGTAAAACTCCCGTACCTCGACAACATGATCGTTACCTACTTAAAGACAACCTTTTTAGAATCAATTTATTACGTCAAAGCGTTCTTCTCGGAAAATTGCAAACGAGGCGGTTAGTAATTTATACTTCCATACCTACCTAACAGTTTATTAATATACTTGGACGACGGAAATGTCAAACTGGTATTTACCTAATTAGCCGTCTGTATTTTTAGAACGGAAAACAATAATAATTTGTAATTAACACTCTATGCTCGAATGGAATTGGAAAACAATTGAATGTTCAATTGGAATGACAAAACAAACCGGCCGCCATTGTTTATTGTGGAATGAAGTTTTTAAGCGCTAATAACTTCCGCCATTCGATTATTCGTTTAGAATATTAATGGAATTTGTGAAATAGGTTTCAATTTAACTTTGAACGGATGGGTGCGTAAGGCCGTATACAGAAAGAAAGCTGGAAACTTATAAGCGCTTACCGGCGCTTGACAGCGCTGGTCCGTTCTACACAAAGGAAGCAGATTGAAGCAAGTTGTCTATTAATTTTAAATGGCAGCGCCCAGCGCTGACCAGCACGTGTTGAAGCTTGTCGGAACTTGTCATCACCGTTCAGCGCTTATCGGCGCGCGTTCATATATTTTCCTGCGCGGGTTACCAGCGCTTTCAAGCGCCGGTAAGCGCTTATAAGTTTCCAGCTTTCTTTCTGTATACGGCCTAATATTAGACTTAAAGCGGGGCGTAGATGACGACATTGCCGCTTGTCGTTGCGGTCCAGTTATGACTACAGCCCATAAGCAAGCTGTAGTCAGTAGCAGACATCATTAAGCCCACAAAAAATATGCAGCGTGGAGTTGCGATAATGTAGAACTAACATCAAATACCCACATCGCTTTTGTACCTAGAATTCTCCGGGAATTTGTAACGTATATAAAGACCTGACAACAAACAGTATTGACGTGCATTAGCCATTTTCGGTTGAAACGTGCCTAAAAAAAACAACCTAAAGTGTCAACATATCGAGAGAAAGCTATTTTTTTTTTTTTTTTTTTTGCGTGGTAAAATCATCAAATGAGTCCTCCCACCCAGGGCAGGGCGGGAGGGACTGTCAGACTTGTACTAACTAAAATCCACGGTGTCCTTCACGAGCCCTTTACGTACCGGGGTTACGGTGATGGGTAAGTCCCGCGACCCCGGCAGGCGAGAGAAAGCTATACTGAATTTATGAAGAAAAATAAAATAAAAAATGTTTTAAAAGATTCTAAACAACTTACATTTAAAAGTCTGTTATTTCATAATTCTGTTTTGGTAAAACCACTTACCTGTACACAGGGTTATCATCGCGATACCACACGACGAGTAGAAGGCTGTCGTTGTGCATCGGAGGTCTGATGTCACACGGCATATCTGCTTCACCGCCGACGATCGCTGGTACCCTGGTAACCGTGGCTGCTACCGGTGATGTTACCACTCCTAAAAAAGAAGAGAAAATAATATTAAAACAAATTCTATGAGGTTTTTGAATATTATTTGACGGCATGGTTGGTGCAGTGGCTGAGCAATCGACTGCTACGCTGCGTGTCGCGGGTTCGATCCCCGCAAGGAACAAATATTTGTATGATCTACAAGTAGTTGTTTCGGATCTAGGTGTTTGTGTATGTGAGTTCTATGTTTGTAAATGCACCCAAGTTATAGGAAAACATTCCTAAAGTTATACTGAACCGAATTTATTAATTAGTAAATTAAGATGAATCATTATTTAAAAACATTACAATGTAATAAAAAGTATTGCAGTCTAGAAATAAATAAATTGGAATTTATCATAATTGTAAACTATCAGGGTTACCGAAAACAAACAGGAAAAAAAAAACTTATTAAACTACCTACAGCAAAAGCACTTAAAGTTATTGGTAGCTTATGATCATAAATATATATTTTTTTTACTTGAAGACATAATAACATGAATCCATTTACATATAATATTATAATAGGTATTTCTTGTTACACGTACACAATATATTAAGAACGTGCAAACATCACAATATACATTCGAGTAGATAGGCAAATATCTACTTAATATTCCAGTAACGAAAACCTATTTCCCTCACGAACTTATGAACCCTAATTCCATAATAGAAAAAACACCAAAAAATACCCTTTGTTACACAAGAAAAAACGACTGAAACGGGGATTTATAAACTGGCAGTACCAAGATTTGAGGTTGATGGAAGTATTAACACGGTCCTGGTTAGGGGACTGCCGAAAAATAACAAACCAGTCAAAAAAATATCATTTCCAGCGGAACCCGGACCAATCCCTGTGTTTATCTGCTTAAAGCCATGTATGAAACAGTGTTACGTTGTAAGCGGACAAATCCCTTAACATGAGAAGCAGGATGTAAGAGGTTGAGTTATAAACGTGAGCGAGTATTGGCTAGAGAAAATTAGCTCTTTTTATTATGTCATAAATTTTGTAGTCTGCTGAGCTGGTGTTTTGGGACAGACACATACAGCTGTCATTAATTTTTCAACGTTTCAGCAGAATTGCAAACGCTTTCATATTCAGTTTAGAGTGACCTGTTTGAAGATATACTTTGAAACACAGACTACTCCACATTTTTTGTTCCGCTTTTTCCTTCTCTGTCCCACACACGATCAAAGGCAACCCATTACTCTTTCCACTTACTTATTGCACACCTACGCGTCCTCCTTCAACTTCCGTTGGAACCTAACCAGTTCAATTCACCATCTTCTTCTTGGTATGTCGCACCTTATTGTTTCAGGAGACGTTACATTATCAAAATTGTAGTGGTATTCAGTAGAATACCAACCAAATAGCAACCAGTTACTACTGCTGGTTGCTAGAAGCGAAAAATGACTCTTCAAAAAGTTCCAGGCTAAATGATAAAAAAGTCTTTCTGTTAAATGACGTCAGCCTGTTTACAAATGTCTCGAATTACAAAGTTCATTTTGAATCTTTACGCCTTCCACAACTTGCACCACCACAAGGTTCAAAAACGAAAATGACATTCAATGCTAGGTATACCGGGCCCAGCTCAACCGGACAATGCGGACGACACGCACACCTGCCAACTAAAAACCTTTTTGGTATTCGGCACGGCATAAAGATGAGGTGAGCAAAGGTAACAAAAAAACTGTGGAGTTGCTCTATGTTTTCATATTGTGTTGGTAATAAGATTGTAATGGAGCTCTGTGTTAATACAGGATTTATTTTGGAGGAAAACAATTCTTTACGTAGTTTGACATTTCTTTTTCATACTACTTACTTTTGAATACTACAATGCCTACATTAGTAGTATTCATAAAACGTATTAATGTATGACGTTAAACAATACTAACAAGTTCTTAAGAATGCGAGTAAGTCTAAGAAAAACAAACTATTTACCGTAGAAATGGATTCAAGTCAATATATATACATATATATATTTTATACCTTAGCTGTTTAAGCAGGATATCTACCGAAACCTTGAATCGCGAAGGGTATGTGAAGGATTTTTTTTTTAGCGTGGTAAAATCATCAAATAAGTCCTCCTAGCCAGGGCAGAGCGGGAGGGACTGTCAGACTCGTACTGATTAAAATCCACGGTGTCATTCAATAACCCTTTACTTACCGGGGTCACGGTAATTTGTGAGTCCCGCGACCCCAGTAGGCTTTGCCCTCTAGAGGGGTCTCCGTCATTTTGCTAACACTCTTTGAGGCGCGCGTGGAACACAACGCACCGTCGACCCGGGCATGGTCCATGGTCGGACAGCGAGTTGCCCATTACTCGCTGCCCGCATGCCCGTATGTGCAGGACTAGGGCGGTTTTTAGTCAGTAAGAGCACCCAGACTACTGATTTGATGATTTTTACACCCCAAAGAAAGGTGCCAGGTTTCATTCTGCTTTTAAACCTGACACCAGAGGGTAGCCACGTCCTTAAACCAAAAAGGAAGAAAGACCTTATCGAAAGACCGTTGGTCTATTACCGCAAAGTACATATTTCATTTTCCCTCCAGCAACTAATAGCTTAAGCAAGTTGTTAGTTTTTGTGGTCTGTTTAGACTGTTTAAGTGGAAGTTTAAACGCTTCTTTCACCTCGTCTCGCTGTGTTACTTGTTGTTTTGTACTTGCTTGTGTTTTTTTTAAGTCCACGACCTAAGTTTGCATAACTTGTTTTACAGAGTTGTTTAATGGTTTGAAGAAACATTTCTTTTTCCATCTTCATTAGACTGCCTCGTTGGCCTAGTAAGCTTGTGGCCTGAGGTAGAGGTACCAGGTTCGATCACTTTTTTTTATAGTCGTTAAATCATCAAACTAGACCTCCCACCCAGGGCAGAGCAAGAGGGACTGTCAGACTCGTACTGACTAAAATCCACGGTGTCCTTCAATAGCCCTTTACGTTCCGGGGTCACGGTAATTCGTACAGTCCCGCGACCCCGGCAGGCTTTGGCCCTCTAGAGGGGGCTCCGTCACTCTGCTGACATTCGATCCCTGAATCGGGGAAAGTGTTGCTGGGTTTTTCCATTAGAAATCTAAGACTCGGCCACATCACAGTCCAGGTGACGGCAGTACTCTCGTGAAATGAGGGTATACTATTAGGTAGCATCATGGGACTGCCTCATCAGGTAACCGTGACCCTGGAACGTAAACAGCAATCGAGAGACCACCAGGGATTTAGTGAGTACAGCCGAGCAATAGTATGTATACACTAAGCTGTATTCAAAAGCGATGTTCTGTTACCATATTGATTAAACTTTTGCCTTTTCATTAGACTTCTATTTTGGAAGCCATGTTATTACGAAATAGGTCTTATTTCAAAGTGGAAACCAGTATTTTACGAGTAAATTGGAATTGAATTTTGTTAAGTGTATACATGGAGTGTCAGCATAGTGACGGGGCCTGTACAGGGCCAAAGCCTGCCGGGGTCGCGGGACTTACCCATCACCGTAACCCCTGTACGTAAAGGGCTAGTGAAGGACACCGTGGATTTTAGTCAGTACAAGTCTGACAGTCCCTCCCACCCTGCCCTGGGTGGGAGGCCTCATTTGATGATTTTACCACGCAAAAAAAAAAGTGTGTACATGTTATTGCTCGTAACTGTACATGTCTGACAGTCCCTTCCATCTCGCCCTGCGTGGGAGGATGTGCGTCGTTGGATGATTTTACCACCCTAAAAAAAAGGTACATAGGTATCTGCCTAACCTTCTCGTAATAACAGGTATGATGTATGTATGTATGTGAGGACAGATGGATGGATGTTTGTTACTTGGATTTGGATGAAATTTGGTACACAGGTACATGGTTGGCGCAGTGGCTCGGCAACCGACTACTGTGTAGCGTGTCGCGGGTTCGATGCCCGCATGGAACTAATATTTGCATGATCTGCAAGTAGTTGTTCCGGGTTTGGGTGTTTGTGTATGAGAGTTTCAAGTGTAAAGGCACCCACGACATAATAGATATTCGTAGTGTTTTTTTTTTATCGTGGTAAAATCATCAAATGAGTCCTCCCACCCAGGGCAGGGCGGGAGGGACTGTCAGACTTGTACTGACTAAAATCCACGGTGTCCTTCAATAGCCCTTTACGTACCGGGGTCACGGTAACCCGTTAGTCCCGCGACCGATATTCGTAGTGTGGGGCAACGTTTAGAAAAAGAGAGAAAAAAAAAGAACATACTAATATTTGTTTATACCCGTTTTACGTTCCCGTAGATAATTTTCGATTTACTTGCGGCCGAAGTCTCTGGCGACAGCTACGAGTAACGCATATTAGTATTTATTCATGTTCCGTAACAGAGTATGAGTTTCTATGTTTGTAAACGCACCCACGACACAGGAGAAATTCCTAGTGTGGGGCAACGTTTAAAAAAAAAACACACAAAACAAAAGATCCCTCGAAACAAAAACTAAAGTACCGATGCCGCCAACGCTTTATAATCTATCATAACTGTGCAATACAGAGCTGTTTGTCAATCCATCCTCAAAACACAATAGTCACCTCTCACTCAACTCTTACAGTCGGGAAAAGCAACTGATTCACTGTTTAACGACTTTCATCCGTCGGAATATTGCGGTCCGATAAAATGGCCTATTTTCCGATTATGAGTTTTTTCGCAAGAGGGAATCAGAATCTGCATTGTTAATAAGTTTGGCGAGAATTTACAGAAAGGTTTATTGTTTCATTTCATGTTTTGGGTCTACCCGACTTTTTATTGCTCATAGAAAAATATTTGTATTCAGATACGATCGTTTAGACTAGAAGCCGCCTTGTCAACATAGTTACAAAAGGCTTGGCAAGAGCTGAGGGTAAAAGACTTTTTAAACAGGATACGGTGGCCCTGGAAAGTAAATATAAACCGAAGAAAAAGGGTGGTTTTTGGTCAGTACGATTCTATAATTGATAATTGGCTACATTTGTTTTCTCTATAAATATTTGTATGTCAAAATTGACAAGACATAGCGCACTATTTAGTTCTTAAAATCCATCTATCATCTATACTATGTTAAACAAATAAATTGATTCGATTTGACAGTCCTTTCCTCTCCACACAGGGAAGGGCGGGAGATTGAAGACCGAAAGAAAGGTGATTACCAAGCTTTATTAAAAAGCGTACTCAATTTATTCGCTTTTATTGCACACTCATAATTCATTATAATAAAATATATCATGTGGAAATCAGAATTTTATTCTCTTCGCAAAGAGGTAGCTTGTGACTCAATCGAGGGATCTTAAGAATAGTATAGCTTAAAATGCTATATTCTATAAGCTTCTTAATTTAAATAAAAATAATTATAGAACCAGGAACATTTATGTCAAACAAATTGTGACTTTGAACAAAATGTTTTCTCTAAAATCACTTAGCTTGACACTGTATTTCAAGGAAATTGTGACAAAACAACTTTCGTATTTCTGAGAAACATACAACAAACAAAACAATGAACAGAACCTTCCATACCGAACAAAAACAGAATTCCTCGTAAAATCTGAATAACATAAATGAAGCCAAATTCTATTGTTTGCAATACAAAATTATTCAAGAAATTTTAATGTCATTCCGTTTTACTCGTACATATTTCTTGTAAAGGTGATATTTTCACGATTCTCATAAAATCTACTCAGTAAGTACTGAATGTATTTAGGTGACATCTAAAGTATGTTTGATTAACCTTAATATTATAAACGAATTAGAAGTGGAATCTATCTCCTGATAGCTTCAATCTTGGGGTCTTCAAGTGAACAGTGAATGTTACTTCTAAGCAAGCGTGCGTCACCGTCAACTACGTCATCGCTACCGTCAAAAATCAATGAGTCCCACAATTGGACCAGAAACGTAATCGATTTACATACATTGGTTAGAGATATATTGATGGAATGTCTAACATGTGAATAATTCTTTACCCATGGGAAAGAAATATAGGCCAGTCTAAACTGCCCTTTAAACAAAATGTCATTGCAGGCATTCGATGACCTGTCACGACATTAATAATATAACCTACTTGTATTTCGCGCTCGAAATAATATCCGAAAAAATATGGGACATGACGTGTGAATTAAAATCACGAACATATCAGGCTTGTACTTTTTACTGGGGTAAATTCGGGGAATACGGCACAGTAACATTTCGTGATTACATAGTTATCAGAGTAAGTCTTATCACAAAGTATATTCGGGCAGTATACCAAGCAAAGTGAAGCCGCGGGTGACAGCTAGTGTTATCACTCCGACAGAGTGTTGTGGTGTGTTTGTTATGTTATCACTGCAAAACGGCTAAGTGTTAGTTGATGAATTTTGGTACAGAAGTAGGTGGTTATGGGCTATTATATAGAGGGGGGAGCAAAGTCGTGGATTACAGGTAATCTAACTTCTAATTATCTAATCTAATAAATATTTTAAGTGCGATAGTTTCGGAGAATGGATAGATAGTCTTTCACACAAAAACTACATAAAAGATATTTTTTGTCTCGCTATGCCGTTACTGGTTTAATTTTCGAGGTTACGCGGGCAAAACCGCTGGCAACAGCTAGTTACATATAAAATTCAAACAGAAGCGATTGTTATGTCAGCCCGCAGCCATTAATCACCGATTAATCAAACGTTATCAGTAACTGATAGGTTATCTATTAGATTTCCTCGCCTCATTTACTGAAAACCAGATTAAATGTCGAAACAACAGGCTACTTCACAGATCTCATGTGAGTTGTTGTGATTGGCTGTCCAAAACATCAACAACCAATCAACAAAATTGACACAAGATTTGATTACAGACAGGTTGAAATTGGAACAGGGTTGAATTTGGATTAGGAGATCAGGCACACTAGGAGTAATCTATTATAATATTATAATGAGTGTACGTCATTACTGCGAAGTTCGTTCCCGCGATATACGTTACAGCGAAAGTTCATTATCGCGATGTATGTTACGCGGGCGGCGAGTAATTGGCGACTCGGTGTCCGACGATGGACCATGCCCGAGTGCCCCGAGAGTCAGCATTATGACGGGGCTAAATACTGCCGGGGTCGCGGGGCTCACGAATTACCGTGACCCCGGGACGTAAAGGGCTATTGAAGGACACTGTGGATTATAGTCAGTACGAGTCTGACAATCCCTCCCGCTCTGCCCTGGGTGGGAGGACTCATTTGATGATTACAGCAAAAAAAAGTACACATGACAATGTAAATGCAAAATTTTACAATGACCTGTACAGTGGTTTGGGCATGAAAGGGTAACAAGCCAACAAACAAACTTACTTTCGCATTTATAATATTATTAGTTAGGATACTATTATGAAATACATACAATTAATTAAAAAAAAAAAAAAAACATTACACTCACCACCACGCGATTGACCATTTGACATACACTGAATGTCAAATGTCGTACTGACATTATTCGAATCCGAAAGGTAGTCTTTGAAAATAGAACTAAAATAACGTTCGTTCAACTTAAAATTTAAATGAATTATGGATGATTTTCAACCACTGGACGACCTCTATTATGAATTATTTTTTCGTACCTTCGTCAAATTATAATACATGATGGGATTTCCCAACGGTAAAAATACGGTACAGTATTACCTTCCCATAACCTTTTATGGTGAAATTTTATGATGAAATTAATAATCAAAAATGCCTTTCATATGTTCACTCTCTTACACACTTAAACATTTTGACAATACCTATTGGATTTGGATTGTCTGTCAGTGAATAAAGCTGTGAAGCTGTTGGTCCCGCCTCTCAATTGTAGATCTTTGACAGTAAACTGTTGGTCAGATGTTCCCATATCTGACAACCAGTTTTACCAAGTTTCTGGGTTGTGAAGGTCAGATGCCCGATCGATGTCGATATAAGTAAAATACTGATATTAAGGTACATTTGGTCCGACAGGAAGCCGAGCCTAACATAGTTGGGAAAGAGGTATCGTATTACCTTGTTACTGAGTTGTGGAGATCAGATGGGTAGGTGATTCTACATGTAAACTCTTTGAAGTCACATGTAGAATATGACTATGTTTATCACTGAAATCTCCAGGCATACAACGGATAAAGAAAGAAAGAAAGAAAGAAAAAACGTTTATTGGCACATGCCACAAGTGCACACGTTAATGGAAAATGTATCTTCGTGAATGAAGCGACATTACGTATGTTTGTAATTCAAATAACAACTGTCTTTACAGCCCATATTCCTATGTGCCTCTGTTCGAAACATCTGAGTTCAGTCTTAATCGCATGTTCGTCGGGTTTCAATATTGACAAGGTATATGTATGTCAATCGAGAGATATTTAGCAAAGGAAGTTATGATTTAATCGTCTGATATTTAGACTACGGCACGTATCAACAACCTAATTCAAGGGCTTGGCCTATCCGTGTGGACGGCGAGTGATGGATAGCTCGCAGATAATTCAAGGACAAGTAAGGACTCATGGAGCTATCAGCAAACTGACGGGACCCCATAAGGCCAAATGCCAACTGGGATCGCTAGAATATAGGCTCTGGAACGCAAAGGGAAACAGAAGGAAAATGGTGGTGATGATTCCTTCCACGCCACCTAGGGTGGGGGTCTCATTTGATGATTTGAACAAATTAACACCCAAAAAAGCGTCAACGTGTGCGAATCTGTCTGCCGTAGGTCTTAAACGGGGAACTGCTTTGTAAGTGTTAGGTGTTTCTATTAAATTTGAAAACCATATATGGCCTAAGAGCTGTTTGAAATTTTGGAAAAGTGCTTGAGGCACGTTAAAAAAAAAGTGGCTTATTGGGTGTTA
The DNA here is from genome assembly GCA_943136025.2 of Agrotis puta. NCBI lineage: Eukaryota > Metazoa > Arthropoda > Insecta > Lepidoptera > Noctuidae > Agrotis > Agrotis puta. The sequence continues at coordinate 2,377,547 of OW964176.2, read as the reverse complement.
TTTATTTCTTTAACACTTCATGCAACACAAAAGGTGGGTATGTACCTACATAGGCGTACTTAATGCCTGAGACATTCTTTACCGATCAACCGAGGGTAGTAGAGACAACTTTTTAATTCCCAACTTGTGCAAGGCTTGCGTGTCGCAGTGGACATTAAAACATTCAATCATCGTTGTACCTATGGATTACTTTTAAATACCATGCATTCATGTAAACTGATAAAATTTGCCAATTATCGTTCATTTTCCGGCATTATAAAATCTAAACGCTGCAATTAGTGGTGCAATATTAAAATTGGTACGAGGAGAGGTGGAGTAACCTTTTTTATCGTGGTTTTAAATCAAAGGAGTCCGCCGACCCGTACTATCAGACTCGTACAGACTAAGGTTGCGGTTCCGCTGAGGCGGAGCGGAGCAGAGCGGAGAGCGATTCATCAATCACATGGCTTGAGTGGAGAAGAGATGTGGATTTCAAGCCATGTGATTGGTGAATCGCTCTCCGCTCTGCTCCGCTCCATCTCAGTGGAACCGCAGCCTAACACCCACGGCGTCCTTCAATAGCCGTTTACGTTCCAGAGTCACGATTACATTATAAGACTGTCCCACGACCCCGGCAGGCTAAGGCGCTCTAAGGCTACTAGCACCAATAAATACTAACCATCTTTCTTACTAATAGTATAAACGTATAGTTTGTTTGGTTGGATGGATGTTTGTTACACTTTTTCGCAAAAACTACTGAACGGACTTTGGCAAAAATTAGTACACAGATAGTTTAAAAACTGGATTAACACATAGGATAGTTTTTATCCCAACTTTATCTTCCCTTGGTATAATTTACGAGTTGTAGCAGGCGAAGCCGTTGCCAATAGCTACTATAATTATATAGCTGCCTACATATTTATACTAATATGTCTCTTTTTTTTTTTATCGTGGTAAAATCATCAAATGAGTCCTCCCACCCAGGGCAGAGCGGGAGGGACTGTCAGACTTGTACTGACTAAAATCCACGGTGTCCTTCAACAGCCCTTTACGTACCGGGGTCACGGTAATCCCTAGGTCCCGCGATCCCGGCAGGCTTTGGCCTTCTACAGGCCCCGTCACTATGCTGACACTCTTTGAGGCGCGCGTGGAACACAACGCGCCGTCGACCCGGACATGGTCCATGGTCGGACAGCGAGTCGCCCATTACTCGCTGCCCGCATGCCCGCGCCTACGGTGGCCGGAGATCGTCTTGCGACGTCCGACACCGTGGGCGTCTACCACTGTGGCAGGGGTGGAGGGAGGACTCTGTCCTCTCCCTCAGGCGGCCCGCCTCCTCCTTCACGAGCATGACTGCTTCGCAGAAGGAGGCGACCGCTTCCCACTCCGTCTCGCCCCGCAGCATGGCCTCGACCAATGCCGGGCGCGAGAGGTCTCCGCCTATCGCCGTCGTGAGGACACGGCGGTGCTCTGCCCAAGCGGGGCAGTCCTGCACCGTATGCTCCACCGTGTCCTCCGGACGATCCTCGCAGTGGTGACACCCAGGCGTTTCTTCCCTCCCTATCAGACACAGGAACCTCCCGAAACTTCCGTGTCCGGTGAGGACCTGCGTCATGCGGTAGGTCAGGACGCCGTGACGCCTCTCCAGCCACTCCTCAAAGAGGGGTCTTACCGCCGCGATTGCGGCGTGCCCGGACCTCGGTTGCGACAGTCGCTCCCTCCATACTGCCCTGAGATCACGCCGGAGCTCTTCCCGCCGCGACTCGACTTGTCGAGGCAGCGGGGATTCGCCCCGACGCTGCGCCTCCACGCGCCATTCATAGACGCGCTGGAGGGCAGTCGCCTCCAGATTCCAGGGCAGCAATCCGGCTAGAAGGTTGGCCGATTCGCCGGCGAACCAATATGTCTCTAAGAATATTAAAGTGAAGAGTCAGAATATTAGCCTGCCACATTCTCATCAGTTCTCCCTCAAAATGTTTACACAATACAAACTCTAATATAATTGAACGTCACCCACGCATTCCTCTCGCGATATTACAACGCGGAATACAATTACCCCTGTTATAGCAAATAATTAATGGGGACCTAATGTTAGGTTAAGTAATTAATTAGAACAGTTTTCGTAATAGGCCCTCGATGTGAGTTAGGAAGGTTTTATCGATAGGTTATATATAATTTTAATATTTGTATGCTTCGTTTGTTCTTTTTTATTGGTATAATCTTAATTTTTTTTAATTAATTCTTCTTACCGGACATAATTCGTTCATTTTTTTACCCCCACTGCTTGGCTCCTATTAGTTATATAGCCTATAGCTTTCCTTAATAAATGGACTATCGAACACAAATAAATTTTTGAATACGAAGCAGTTGTTTTTGAGATCAGCGTGCACAACAAAACTCTTCTGCTTTATATTAATAGTTAAGATTTATATATTCTTATTTTTTAAAACGTAATCTCACACTAATGGAAATTGTCCTGTATCAGTAGTGCGTTTACAATAATTAAAAAAAAAACGACGGGTTGCATTCTGCAAGTGCCGGCAGAAGCGAAAACTTGAATAGTAATAAACACACATGAACATTCGCGCAAACGCCCTGCGCCGTCTTACGAATTTTCGATCAGGTCACGTGTCCTGACGTGAGTTTAACATTTTTTACCCATTCCAAAAAAAGTTCACAACGCCGCTAAAGAAGTTTTCACTTGAAAAATCTGTCTAAAAATCTGTGTATGTAATAATTAAGATACACAAATAACCAGACCAGGAACAACTCGTGTATTGTTGTTTGCTCAGCAATTGCGCCAACTGAACCGTCAAAGATTATCTCTCTATTTTTCTAATCTGTATTGGATTAACTGGCACAAACAGAGGTCCTATCACGACTTTCCCCATTTCAGTGACGTAAACTGGAACTTTGACGTTAATTTGACGGAAAAAAATAGTTCTTCGCTCGGACACTATAAAGACGCCTTTTAATTTTTCCACACAAGCAGTACAGTTAATACTTCATGTACGCTGAAAATAAATACAGAAATTGATAGACAACTTGTGATAAGGCGTCAGTTCCAAATCTGTATATATAAAAGGAGAACTGACTGACTGACATATCAATGTACAGCTGAAACAACTGGGGCTAGGAATGTGAAATTTTGCACACGGCTTCCTATTATAATGTAGGGGAGCACTAAGAAGGGGTTTTTGGAAATTTAACCTTTAAGGGGGTGAAAAGGGGGAAATAGGAAAGTACGTAACCCACGCGGACGAAGTCGCGGGCAAAGTGCTAGTTGGATATAAATAGATCAAATTAAGGTCTATATGGTCAAGATAAGCGACAACAAGCTTATGTGAGATGTAATAAACACGGGCTTGTCAGTAATATATCATCGCTGCGTCTTGTTGAGCACGCGAGAGCTTAGAAGTACATAATATTAACGAACTTAGTGTCATGATGTCAGTTCGCGTTACATTGTAATAAGGTGCTTATGATCACCTAGCTTTAGGGCGCGATTTTGCTCGCGAGATCGTTGGTTCGATCTCGATAATATATTCTCACTTGAAGCTTTTTTTCTGCGTTCTGGATTAAAAAAAAATGAATGTTATAACTATGTTCAAGTGCAAATATCATGATAATTTATTGTTTGGTAAATCATCGAATCAGTCCTCTTAGTGGAGCAGAAAGGACTGTCACTAAGGGCATCCGGAGGAAACAGAGTACTTTTTAGTCAATAAGAGTTAGACAGATCCATCCATCATCAGATTTACAAGAATCTCTCTAGATTACTACCTTAGACTCGAGGTATCAATTAACCTTAAAGCCTATGTCAAACAGACACGCGAATGCGAAGCGTGACGTTTTTATTTGTAATTTATGGAGTTGTTTGAATCCACTCACATAGAAAAGCGAAAGCGATCCGATATCGTGACATAACTATCGGACTGACGTGCGACTGCTTCGGTTCGGTATCACTTCGGTTTCGCCTGTCTGTTTGACAAAGGCATAACTCCTTATACAAAATGCTACAATTAAATAATTTGCAGCATATTCCGACCTTCGCCTATTCTCCTAAAATCTTATATCGCATGCGCATAGAAATTAATGAGTATTACTTTATACGTAGTAGTCTAAACACACCCCATAGTCCATTTACAAGTATTATTGATGATATTAGGTGCGGCTAAAGCAAATTTCGTCCCTAATAAAGAAGGAAAATTGTACTATAAAGGTATGCTTACATTTGCAAGACTGATGCCCGGTTATACAGTAAAAAACCAATCGGTTAAAGTACGAATGATAGGGTTTCGAACCTATTTGAATAGTATTTTTGTGAGATATGGAAATTTTTGTCGCTTCGTGTTACGAATTGGGTGAGACGATACGGGATCTGTCACCATTGTGTGGAGGATCTGATGAAGCGTATGAGTGACGTCTTACTCGCTTGGGCGGAATGCGGAACACCACCGTTGAGGATTTCAGGCCAATAGTACGGGTCGAGAAAGACATAGGAAGCAGTCATATCCTTCGCGACACAGTTACTTCCTTCTGCGAAGCAATAATGCTAACGAAGGAGGACGCGGAACGTATGAGTGTCATGCAATCCTCCATTTTCACACCTTTCGCTGTCGCGTGAGATATCCTAGACATCAGTGATTGCGGGATGAATACCGGCCAACGTAGGTTCGAGTTTATATACAGCCAGCAATAGGAAAAACATTCGATTTATTCTAAATAATTAAAACCACTACAACAACCTATTTAATCAATGCATACTATCTACAAGTGTCTTAAGATCTTGAAAAATAATGTTCACGTTCTCATGGTCTGACCTCGCTGTGTCAACATGTCTTATTTTACATTCAGTTACCATTATTATTCAGTTATCTTTTACCCATGGATAAACGGGTAATGCATATATTCGCTTCATAATGTATCGTGTTTATCAAACTCCACGTCAAATGGTGCAACATGCTCGAATCTGTTGCGTTAACCGTTGTGATAATACCAGTAAACTATTGCCCTGTTAGCCACGAGGCTCTCATTACTATCAATGTAAACGCGGCTTTACATTCAGGATACGCCACAATAGTGTTTTGAATGGATACTGTATGGGAATACACTGGTGATTTGTTTTTGATGATGGGGATAATTTTGTTCTAGCGATGGAATGGAATGTTTGAGGCTAATTGAAACTGTTTGTTAAGTTTTGAGGCTATTTTTTAGCGTGGTAAAATCATCAAATGAGTCCTCCCACCCAGGGCAGAGCCCTCCCGCTCTGTCAGACTCGTACTGACTAAAATCCACGGTGTCCTTCAATAGCCCTTTACGTTCCGGGGTCACGGTAATTCGTACAGTCCCGCGATCAAGTTTTGAAGCCATAATGATCGCAAAATGTTTCGCATGACTCACCAATATAGTTTGATTTAAATAAAGAAACTTATAAAGAGAATCAGACAAACGTTTAACATCGAGAAGATCGTGTTTCAATAAAAAAGCTGCGCAGGTAGACTTTAAGGCACTAAAATCGACTAAAGCACTTAAAGCCGTTGGTCCCGGCGTCAGTCAGAAGTCTGATAGCCAGTCTTACCAAGGGATATCGTATTACATAATTACTGGATTGTTGAGGTCAGATAGGCAGTTGCTCCACGTTAAATACTGTTCGACTGGAAGCCGACGTCAACATATATGGAAAAAGGCTTTGTAGTTAATAATACGGAATCATTGATACGACGATGAAGAAGAAGTTACATTTAACACAGATAGGTAAGATCAAGGTCCGGGGTCATGGAACTGGCCAAACAGGTAAACGTGACCCTGGAACGTAAAAGACAGTTGAAGGAACACCGCGAATTTTAGTCAGTATAAGTCTGACAGTCCCTTCTGCTGCTTCCAATACGGGGAGCCTGAATTGATAATTTTTCTGCAACAAAAAAGGTTCGATTGATAAGATTCGTAAATTACGACTATAATTTATTGCCATCTGATTGGCTTAACCAGTCACTATTTAAAACTGTTTTAAAGTATCGTGTTGCTATAAAATTATTGGTGTACCTAACCAACTTGACATTGCATGTAGCCTTGACATATAAAAATAACATAATTATGTCGTGTGACATAATTACAGAATGTTAATAATTTATGTAAATAAAACAGCCTAATTTTACGGATATTTAATTTAATTCGATGTGTTATATCTATGTTATATGTTTATACATACAAAAAGTGGTTAAACTGAATGTCTCAATCATTTAAAAGAGACTTCGAAATATTGTATAGGTCCCTGTTTAATAAAATCTTCATTTTTTTTAAGCTATTGCTTAAGAGCTATCATTGACCAGATACCTACGTCTTTTATTGACTTGAATGACTCTGGCGGTTGAGAGTATGTCATACTCATTCAAATGTCTCGCTGATGGTGGCGCGTGTGTCAGATCATTTAGTTCCCTTCAAAATGGTTGAGCTGAATGTTGCTGATATATGTGTCATGTTCGTGAAAGGGCGCTGTCAGTTGAGACTGGTCATCTTTAAGCTGCCATGGTCAATTTCAATTTGTAATTATTAATAACTTTATAATGAACTTCATTTTTGAATTGTCTTTTTTATATTTACTATAGACACTATTAACTTGCCACATCGTTCTCACATAATGTACCATCTGAAGATGAATGATGTAACAAAGGTTCTGTAATAATTTGGGCTATTGAAAAAGAGTGTCCATTGAGTTTCTTCCCCGTTCTTCTCCATAGAGATCTACGCATTGGAATGAGCACCTACGGTACTTTCACAGTTTTTATGTTTCGTGACTGGAACTGTAGCACCATAACTATTTTTTAGTACTAGTTTTATTTTATGGCTTTTGACAATTCAAAAGTGCCTGTATTTGCCTAGTTGAAATAAATGATTTGATTTGATTAGGTCAGCCCAGACCGAGACAGGGCGCTGCGCGCACATTTCAATAGAGCTACTCAAAATCTAACTCTATTTCCTAAACGAAAAGTGCGTTTCGCGAAGCCGCGCTGTATTTTAATAGCGACTCAAAATCTAACTTTATTTACTACGCGATAAGATACACATTTGCAGTGTCGTTGTGTCACGTCGCGTTGCGTCGCGTCTCGGTGTGAACTGACCGTAATGGTAGAGAATGGGAAAAAAAAACGTATTGCCGACCCCAAGTGAAATGGGATAAGTGCAGGAACCGTAACGTCAAAGTCCTTGTTTCCTTTACGACATGAAAACGTGAAAACTCGTGATAAGACCTTTTGTATATTTTTTTATTAAAATCGCAATTCTATGCTTTAAATGTCCTTAAAACAATTTTAGCATCTGCAAGAGTAGATAATTGTATCACGGTTGTTACGGCAGCCGAGCAATTGGCGACACACAATATTTGAAACTAGTGTGGAAATAATGTTTTTAAAATAATAACGCAATGAATTTTAGCATTCAAAACGAAATAGGATTTCTGAGTGATACAATAGCCCCTGTATAATGCAATAGGCAATCCGATTGTAATTTATCTAAAATTACTCCAATATGTTCATGAAAATACTATCAAATGCGGTACATAGAATTTAATTGGTTTTACTGATGAACATCAAAATTTGTATTGTAGACTGGTTTTTGACCGCAAATTCATATGAGTTGTATTTAGTATCAAATATTAGAATAATCTATATTTGTAATGATACTTGCTAAAACAGCCACACAGTGGATGCTTGGAGATTGACGACGCTGCCGAGGCCGACCTAGAAAGAGATAGCGAGACGAGTTGGACTCATACCGTGGAGACTGGTTCGAAGTGACGCTGGACAAGAAGACTTAGGGGAGGCCTTTGCCCAGCAGTGGAACAGCGTGGGCTAAACAAAAAAAAAAATAACATAACCGCGAACATAAATTATATAAAGCCCGTATTTTTAATTAGATTTCTAGCTTGTAGCGATGGAAAGGACATCATTCACGCTTTATACATTTTTGGGCCTTTACTAAAAGTAAAAATTGCTCCAAATGACTAGCACTGACCACAGGTACCACTTTTTTTTTATGGCCGCCGGCACAAAGCTCAAAAAAAAAATATTTTCCTTACATTCAATTCATGCAAAAGCTGATCATGCTCTATCCATGCGCAGCGTGATGCTCGCACAAGTATTCAGACAGACAAAAAACGCAAAAATTATGTTTCGACTTCTGTTGCTTTAATAAAAACTCCCCTTTTAGCTTTACTTCAATATGTCTAATATACAGACATCGGTCTGATGTAATTTCACTATAATGTTCAGGTAGATTATGATTGGTGAAAAACGTTCCCGGGAACATACTGCGGTTTAAATTGCTTTGATTGCATAATAATAATAAAATAATTGGTTTTAGAATAGACTGACAATAGATGAATTAATTACTGGCGTTTGTTTGATTGTTATATTTTCACGTTCCCAATAAAATTGAACCACAGCAAACTATTTACTCACAAATGTTAATTAAACAACCAGTCGGTTCTAAACTGACAGTATGTTTATACGAAATGTATAACTCCTGCCTCAATTTTTATCTACTCATTGCCTCTACTTATTTCAAGTTATAAGACTGTCTAAGCAGGATACCTGAAACGTAAAGGGCATTGAAGGAATATGGTGAATTTTGGTTAATATTTTTTTTTATCATACTTACTCACCTTCCCTGGACTGCAAATTAGCCAAATCGGTCCAGCCGTTCTCGAGTTTTAGTGAGACTAACGAACAGCAATTGTTTTTTATGTATATAAACTAGTCTGATAGTTTCATCCACTCCACATGTGACGAAAGGACTCTTTAATGGTTTTGTCACCTAAGCATGAAAAGGATCGGTCGCGGGACTTACGAATTACCGTGATCCCGGAACATAAAGGACTACTGAACTCGGACTACGGACTCGTACTGACTAAAATCCAAGGTGTCCCGTGGATTTTAGTCAGTACGAGTCTGACAGTCTCTCCCGCACTGCCCTGGGTGGAAGATCTCATTTGATGACTCTACCACGATAAAAAAAAGCATAAAAAGGATCAGTGACATTTTGCAAAAAATATTGCAGCGATTCGACATTTAATTTGTAGTTTAAGAAAATTGTTGAATACACTATTCATTACCTTATTTACATTATTGACCTTTTATTTTGGGGTGTACCTCGGAAGGGACTGTCAAACTCTTACTGATTAAAAATCACCCTGTTCCATCACATACTTTCCAGCGCCTAGAGCGGCGGTGTTCCGCAAAAGCATACCTCAACCGTAAGCTTCACGGTCTCGGGGTCGCGGGACTGTACGAATTACCATGACCCCGGAACGTAAAGGGCTATTGAAGGACACCATGGAATTTAGTCAGTACGAGTCTGACAGTCCCTCCCGCTCTGCCCTGGGTGGGAGGACTCATTTGATGATTTTACCACGCTAAAAAAAAAACAAAAAGGCATGAAAAGGATCAGTGACATTTTACAAAAAAAAAAATGCTGTGATTCGACATTTTATAGTTTAAGAAAATTGTTGAATACACTATTATACTATTACTGTAATACCTTATTTATATTATTGACCTTTTATTTTGGGGTGTACCTCGGAAGGGACTGTCAAACTCTTACTGATTAAAAATCACCCTGTTCCATCACATACTTTCCAGCGCCTAGAGCGGCGGTGTTCCGCAAAAGCATACCTCAACCGTAAGCTTCACGGTCTCGGGGTCGCGGGACTGTACGAATTACCATGACCCCGGAACGTAAAGGGCTATTGAAGGACACCATGGAATTTAGTCAGTACGAGTCTGACAGTCCCTCCCGCTCTGCCCTGGGTGGGAGGACTCATTTGATGATTTTACCACGCTAAAAAAAAAACAAAAAGGCATGAAAAGGATCAGTGACATTTTACAAAAAAAAAAATGCTGTGATTCGACATTTTATAGTTTAAGAAAATTGTTGAATACACTATTATACTATTACTGTAATACCTTATTTATATTATTGACCTTTTATTTTGGGGTGTACCTCGGAAGGGACTGTCAAACTCTTACTGATTAAAAATCACCCTGTTCCATCACATACTTTCCAGCGCCTAGAGCGGCGGTGTTCCGCAAAAGCATACCTCAACCGTAAGCTTCACGGTCTCGGGGTCGCGGGACTGTACGAATTACCATGACCCCGGAACGTAAAGGGCTATTGAAGGACACCATGGAATTTAGTCAGTACGAGTCTGACAGTCCCTCCCGCTCTGCCCTGGGTGGGAGGACTCATTTGATGATTTTACCACGATAAAAAAAAAGCTTCACCGTCTCTTACGGGCGATCCATACAGCATTGACGACCGAGAATTTCCTCTCATTGAATCCGATTCAACTGTGTCTGATGAATACCTGAGTCATGTAGAAACTGTGGACGCCTGTCCTACCACTCCTCAAAGAGGGGTCTCACTGCAGACATTGCGGCGTGCTCGTCGTTGCAGACGTTAACAAAGCAATACTTAATTAGACGTGTTTTAAAGCGTATATGCTATTTAATAATGACAAGTTTCTACGCATTACTTGTTACGTTGATTTAGTGGCTGTAAACGTTGCATCAGATACGCAAATTCATTAGGCCTAAAATATAATTAACTAACATAGGTTTTTTTTATTGTTGAATATTTGTCTGTATGATGCATGCGAAGATACTAAACATTGAAACATAGAACACAACTTTGGGAATATGTTTGAAACTATGCTGTTTCCATAGTTACGTACACAGAACATATAAAGGAGGTTACGTATAACGCTGATTGCACCTTAAGCTCTTTTCACAACTACACTTTATCTGAACACAATTTTACTAAAAAAAAAATATTAGTCCGTAATATAAATTTAAAAAAATATTAGACCCATATTATTTGTTTTGTTACGTAACCCTAAATTCATAAATATAAAACGCTTCTAATATACAAAAAACGTTACTCGGTCGGTATAATTTTACAAGCGTTATGACGTCATAAGCCCCAATTCCCGAATTTGAAAGCGTTTTATCTTTGTCAATATTCATTGATGAAAAAAACAAAAAATACGTGTCCATTATTTTTTAATGTTCTAATTGACGAACTAAACAGATTTTCAATTTATTTATGCAGTACTATTCTGACAACTATATGAAAAGAAATAATATGCAAAACTTCTGTTTATACTCAGCTGAAAGGCTGTCGCGCACAATGTAGAACAAGGGGTCAAGGACTTTTCTGGTTAGTTTTCTATTCCTTGCCTGGACTTTGTCGCGTTAATCTAGCTAAAGTGGCGCGGGATTTTCCTTCCGTTTTTATTTATTTCTCGTTGTAGCCTTTATGGGATGGGGAGAAGAATAAAATGGTATTACGAAAACTATTTTTATTTTCGCCGTGTTTTTGTTGAGTGCTGCTGTTTCTTAGTAAAAGAATAAGCTGGCTTAAAGATAAGCTAAAAAGGTATTCTTTCCTTCGCTCAGTACCTCTTTCTTATGTTTTTCTAGTGCCTAATTAGTTTTTACCTGTTAAAAAACACGGTTAACGAAGCTAAACAAATGTTCTTCTTATGTAGGTAACTTGTTCAAAATAACAGCGTATTACGCGTTTGAAAGTTTCCAAGATATTCCCCAAAAACGAAGCGAGAACTAACTACTCTACGCTTTTTTTATCGTGGTAAAATCATCAAATGAGTCCTCAAACCCAGGCAGAGCGGGAGGGACTGTCAGACTCGTACTGACTAAAATCCACGGTGTCCTTCAATAGCCCTTTACGTACCGGGGTCACGGTAATTCGTGAGTCCCGCGACCCCGGCAGACTTTGGCCCCCTACAGGGCCTGTCACTATGCTGACACTCCTTGAGGCGCGCGTGGAACACAACGCGCCGTCGACTCGGGCATGGTCCATGGTCAGACAGCGAGTCGCCCATTACTCGCCTCCCGCATGCCCTCGCCTACGGTGGCCGGAGATTGTCTGGCGACGTCTGTCGCCGTGGGCGTTGTGTTACGCTTACGTATACTTATTAGCTACTACACTGAATAAATAACTTTGTAAATGCCTATACCAACCCGATTTTTTAGTATAGCTGTAAAAGAATAAAGCAAGCCCAGAAAATAGCAGACATACTTTTCCTTTCAGAAAATTAATGAAAACAGTAAAAACTACCTTTTAGTCGTCGAGACCCGAAACTATTGGAGCGCAAACTTGTCTTTGAACACCTGAGCGCACTAGAATTGCACGAGTCAGCTAAAAAATTGTGAAAAGAAAACCATGGGAGACTTTATACGACGCAAAAAGGAAATCGCTCTTATAAACAAGAAAGAATCAGATTTTTTGCAAGAAATACGTATCAAGTGTTTAAACCGGGCCCGTTTGAAGTTGATTTTAGTCTTGCTAGCATCACAAATAGTTAAACGGATTTAGCTCTAAACGTAATCAAGACTTAGTTCGGTCTCTGTCATTTTCAAACAATTGCAAAGCCTGTGGTCGCGTGACTTACGAATTACCGTGGCCCTGGAATGTAAAGGGCTATTGAAGGACACCGTGGATTTTAGTCAGTACGAGTGTGACAGTCTCTCCCGCTCTGCCCTGGAGGACTCATTTGATGATTTTAGCACGATAAAAAAAAAGCCTGTAGGGTGTCATAGAATTATTTTTTTACCGTGTCGTCTAAGGGTCCAAGGGACCGCTTGGAGGTGGATTTCAATCATCCCAAAAATTCAATTTACAATATTCATACAGTTTCCCTTTAACATCTCTACAAAAGTTGGATTTTTTATACAAAAAAGTACACATACTTTGACAACTTCTAAATAAATAATAATTTCTAAAATAATCTTCTTTTAAAATTTTTCATTGCGTCATTTTTTTTGCGTAATGGATTCAAAAGTAAAAGCTAACCTAGTTTCTGAGAAATATTGGTTGAAGCTCCTAGTTATTTGAGATAGACCCTTTTTTATATTTCTTTTTTTTTAACCTGCTATCATTAGATGAAAAACTGATCAGAGATAGATTTTCCTGTTTGATGAGCAGAGCAGATTTGTAGTCTAAACTTATTTCATTTTTAATATGATTTTCAATTACTTTCTCAGAATCTGTTCATGTAAATCCTAAAAACATTGTAAATAAACGAGCTTATGATCTCGGGTTTGCCTGCGGGGAGTTTAATGTTAGACCTACCCGATCGTTATAACGGGAGAAAGTGTCTTTGGTATTAATCAAGGTTAAGAACTGTGCGTGAAAGAAAAGATAACAAACATCCATCAATTTCAAGTTTTTTTTTTCTTATTTAAATAGGAGTAACCTTTCGATTCTAAGTATTTGAACGGATAGATGAGGGTAAAAAAAGTAAAGTAAGGTACACTAGAAAATGAGTGGTATCGTTATTTGTAATGGCGTACTAACGTACTACTACCATTTATCTGGCAAAAGACTAGGTTGTTTTTTTCCTTAAAGCATTAAAAATATATTTAAAAGTATGACTAAAGACACTTGAGACATTACACCATCGACAGAGATGACTAATCCGTGATTTTTTTATTGTTAACCACGTTCTCTTCCATTACTCCTTTACATTACTTCAATGATATACAGCAAGACAACGTAATCAATATAAATGACGGTTGATTGTAAATTAGCCATAACAATGGATAATCGGAAGTCGGCTCATGACGCAGCATGATGGCCGAATTTATGTATGATTACTTCAAAGTTGTCATATTATTATATATACTCGTATGTAACTACGTACGTACGTATGTCATATTATGATAACTCGGTTGTATGGTTTTGTTTTTTACGTGGTAAAATCATCAAATCACTCCTCCCAGGGCAGAGCGGGAGGGACTGTCAGACTTGTACTGACTAAAATCCACGGTGTCCTTCAATAGCCCTTTACGTTCAGGGGTCACGGTAATTCGTACAGTCCCGCGACCCTGAACTCGGTTGTATGTTAGATCACCTTTTATAAACAACATAATATAGGTGGTGAAGAAAAATGTGGCGAACAAATAAACCGACCCTAACAAAGCTCTAATAAAATTAAGTAGACGTGTGTGTTTTAGATTATATTTTTACTATGATGTTCTAGTTTAAGCTCGATTACGAGTCTACTTCTAACGGTTCTCTTATTCAGAAGATGATTATTTTGCAAGGTCACACGAGGTCAAAGGCTAAAGTGACCTCGTTTTGCTTTCAATTGTCCTTCAAACACTTATCGACGTGCAATTCGCTTGAACTGGTCTAAATGAGCTTTATGTTAGTGCCATAAAAGTGAACATTCTGCGCTGTGAGTCGCGTTTTCTTAACCAAAACAAGGATAATGACATCTACGAGTATTTCAGTTTTATCATATTGATAAATGATATTTATTTCTGTAACTTGGTTATAAAAAACACTTTTACACGTCACATTCATTATTTTTATAGCTAAATGAGGCCGGTGTTTCGTACCTTACCAATTTAAGAAGAAACAGCCGAAACAAACTCAGAGATCTCACAGTCTCTTTTAAAGTCTAGACATTGTTTTGCGTATTACCATACGAGGACAATGCGGGTGTCTGAGATGGTCTTTTGGGGAAAGAACCACACAGATTTGAGTGGACCTGTCCAGTCAATGCAAGCATTTGTCGGTTATCGTGTAGCTCGACTCGATGTAAAAGTTATTTGCCACCATTCGCTCCTTCAGTACGTAATACATAATCATGTTTTTTTTTCTTGTGTGTGCAGACGTTTACAGTCCGATGAAAATAAGTCGAGGGCGACAGGGCAAGGTGCAGTAGGCTGGTTCGCCTTCATATTTTGCCTCACAAGCACCTAAAGAGCGGTATTACATTATAGTACGTTCATTACTGTATCTTTACTATAATTCTTGTTCTAGGTTCCATAAGTACTTTTTATGTCGTCCTTTCAAAAGTACCGAAATAATGTATCCACAATGTTTTATTTTTCGTTTACGTAAATTTCGAAATGACCTACCTACGTTTTAATTTTCATGAAATATTTAGTGAAAAGAGTGTTCCAAATTCTCGGAAGAACAGTAAGTTGAGCCTTCCATTCATAAAAATATTTTACGAACTGAAATTCAATATTCAATTGCAAGTAAAATAGAAACAATTTTAATGGAAAACCAGCCAAATTTAAAAAAAAAAAAACGACGGGTTGCACTCTGAGAGTGCCGGCAGAAGTGAAAACTTGAATAGTAATTGTTGGAAATATCTTGTGAACAGATTTTAGTAAAACTCGCAAAAATGGTTGACTTTTTATTTCAATAATTTTCCAATGTGACAAATTAAACAATGTTACCTAGCAACGAATGTATCCAGCATACAAACTTCTTTAAAAGTAATAAAGTCACACGAACATTCACGCAAGCGCCCTGCGCCGTCCTACGCTTTTTCGGTCAGGGTCACGTGTCCTGACGCGAGTTTAAGATTTTATACCCATTACAGAAAAAGTGCTCAACGCCGCTAAAGAAGTTTTCACTTCAAAAACATATCTTAATATATTCAATTGCATCCGCAATTATTCACTCTCTATAATATGAGTACATTCAAAAACCAAAATTATTGTGTATATTAATACGCAATAACAATAACTTTTGTTGAAGAAAGTGATAGGGCATCAACCTTCTGTTGTAAACAATTATTAGTATTATAACAGTAGTATATACGATTTTTTTTTTGTCGTGGTAAAATCATCAAATGAGTCCTCCCACCCAGGGCAGGGCGGGAGGGACTGTCAGACTTGACTGACAAAAATCCACGGTGTCCTTCAATAGCTCTTTGGACCTCGGTTGCGACAGTTGCTCCCTCCATACTGCCCTGAGATCGCGCCGGAGCTCTTCCCGCCGCGCCTCTACTTGTCGAGGCAGCGGGGATTCACACCCGGCGCTGCACCTCCACGCGCCACTCATAGATGAGCTGGAGGGCAGTCGCCTCCAGATCCCAGGGCTAGTTTTTCAGATTTACAGGGGCCATACTTTTCAATCAGAAAAAAGTAGTGAAGGCGTACTCTCTTAGCCCGTCAACGAAACTACGAAAAGAAACTTGAATTTTTTGGGTAAACTTTAAACCCAAAAGTTCGTAAAAAGAAATCAAAGTTCTGACAACACATCGGGGGTCGGGACAACTGTTCAATCATGTTGTCACCAATTTTTTTTTCTCACTTACTAATCTTATGTGTGATAAAGAATATGAAATGCCCGAAATAAGGCTGAAGCTATAGAACCCCTGTTCTCAAAGAAACAACAAAAACATTCATATAGTAATAAATAACGTCAAGTGTCGCCAAACTGGTCGCGGGACTGTACGAATTACCGTGACCCCGGGCTATTGAAGGACACCGTGGATTTTAGTCAAGTCGAGTCTGACAGTCCCTCCCGCTCTGCTCTGGGTGGGAGGACTCATTTGAGGATTTCACCACGATAAAAAAGAATGTTGCCAAACTGACAAACTGTCAAATTCTAAATTAACCATAGCAAAGCCGCGGGCAGACTTAGTAAGTAATATACAAAATTAAAGCTCCAAAAACTACGTAGCTGCAATACAGCGCAGCGCCGTAGTTAGATCATAAAACGTAACATCATCATCGTTCGAGCTTACTCGGCGGTCTCTCGTGTATTTTCGTGACATAAACGGACAACTCGTAAAGAAGTTGTTACAGACTACGCTGAGCGTAATAAAGATGCTGGTCAAAATGTTGCCCGCTTTTAAGAAAAATTAAAAAGAAAAAAGGTTTTGAAACATTCTCGGTAACGGACTCATTTTTTGCGTGAAATCTTGTCGATTATAAACGTTTATGTGTACAACTTGTTTTTTTTTGTAATTTTTGTGTGAATAGAGTGAATTTATTTCAATACTTTGTAATTTTTTATCTTACTTACATTAAAAGTGTAAAAGTATGGATAGTTTTTTTGTTGAATCCAAAACGGATGAACGGACCTTGATGAAATGAAGCATAGAGATAGGTTTTAAGCCTGGAATAAGTCTAGGGTCATGTTTTTATCTGATATTATCTCTACTCATTTTTTTTTTAAATACGTTGCACCACACTAGGAATTTCTCCGGTGTCGTGGGTGCGTTTACAAACATATAAACTCACATGCACAAACACCCAGACCCGGAACAACTATTTGCAGATCATACAAATATTTGTTTCGTGCGGGGATCGAACCCGTGACACTTTACGCAGCTGTCGGTCGCTCAGCCACTGCGCTAACCGTGCCGTCAACTATTATAAAGCTGAAGAGTTTGTTTGTTGAACGCGTTAATCTCAGGAACGACTGGTTCGAACTGAAACATTCTTTTGTATTGGATATTCCATTTATCGCGAAAGGCTAGGCTAAAATATTACGCTAAGGCCAAAAGGAGCCGAGCAGTGGTTGAAATCGCGGGAACAGCTAGTTTAAAGAATTTTTTCAACTATCACGCAAGCAAAGCCGGGAGAAGAACCTATGATGTAAAGTAAGAGAAACTATTCTTAACGTTTTCGAATAAAATAAGAATTGCTGTAAATAAATTATAACATAAAGTAGGTTAATTATATAAATTTTGTACCGACATTTGCCACAAAGTTAAAGTTGGAATGACGCAGGTACTGTGACAATAAACTGAAATAATAAGTTACGCTTTGTTGGTATTCACTGCGTAGCTATGTCATACAAGACTCGGGCACGAGGCAATCGCAGTTATGCTAGCGAAGGAGGTGGCGCGCAACGCGAGGGAGAGGACAGCGTCCTCCCTCCAACCGAGCCGCAGTGGTAGGCGCCCACGGCGACGGACGTCGGCAAATGATCTCCGGCCACCGTAGGCGCGGCTATGCAGGCGGCGAGTAATGGGTGACCATGGACCATGCCCGGGTCGACGGCGCGTTGTGTTCCACGCGCGCCTCAAGGAGTGTCAGCATAGTTACGGGCCCCCCCCTGTAGCCTGCTGGGGTCGCGGGACTCATGAATTGCCGTGACCCCGGAATGTAAAGGGCTATTGAAGGACATCGTGGATTTTAGTCAGTACGATTCTGACATTCCGTCCCGCTCTGCCCTGGGTAGGAGGACCCATTTGATGATTTTACTAAGTAAAAAAAAAATTCATATAAAACTGTGGCTTGTCGCAGACAACGTATCCATTTATTTTTCGTAGCCATTACGTAGCACACGTGCTACGAAAGCGTAGACATTTGACTACGCGCTACGATTCGTAGATTGGCGTAGCAGAAACATTTTAGTAGTTATACCAACTTGAATATTAAAACCATAATGAGTTAGTTCTCGTTTTGACCTTTAAATTGTAATGATTGCTTTTTATTCCACGCAAAATGTAGTCGATAAAAGGAAAATATACCTTTTTGATCGTAAACTTGACGTTCACTTTAACTTTATTTGAGTAGGTATTTGAGGTAAATTGTTTAATTATAATTGGTCGCGGCTTGTGAATTTCTAAAATACACATAAATTGTGGAGGCTTTGTCACCATAGAGCCTAAGTTGTTACTTATGTGTTTTGGCAAGCGTAAAATTTCGTTTCGTTACTTTTTTTTTAGATCAAAGCCTTCACAAAAAAAAATAACGAAAATAATTATGAGTTATTTTTTTTTCGACCAAAATTCTAGAATAATGAGTACATTTTTCCATAACAACATATTATTATCTTAAAACATTACTAAAGTCTTTTAATATCAAATCACCCAACAAAATGACCACACAAAACAGTGCAAATGGGGGTTTTATGTTTTTGCTGGTCGCTAATACGCAGCGCAATCAACTATGTGCCTACATGCCAAGTAAAATAAACTGTAGTTGTTACGATAATCGCGTGCAATAAACGTAATGTATGAGAATGTCGTAAACAAAATGTATGGACCTAGTACTAAAAGTATGACGGGGTGTAAGTACCAGGTTGGGGGTCAAAATTGAACCCCCACGTGGGGGTGTAACTTTAGCCTGAGAGCTTAGTTTTCCAACGACTGTTTTAGTCTATTTAGTAATTAACTCAGTCGGGGTTATTGGTCTGAATTTATAAATGTTTGGGTTGTGGCAATGGGATAGCATATGGAATGGAGATGCGTACGCTAATTATGGAAATCCCCAACAACTAGATGATCTGATGACATCACAAGGGTGGCCTGGAGAGGCTAAATAAGTCAGGCGGATATGTTATCTACGAATACAGCATTGTGCACAGTATCCTAGCGAAAAACTATAGTTTTTAGCTGTAGTTTCGATGCTGGGGCAGCGCTGTGCACAAAGCATCATTTTTAAAGAATAGAACTTTTGGATTTTGCAACATATAGCAGTGATTGAAGATGGACAGCAGCTCCGAGGCAGGCCTACAAAGTGTTGGCAGAATTACTAACTGGATCGCTCTATTGACGATGGTTCGGATTGGCGCTTGAGAAGAGTAATTGTAAGGTTACTGAGAGTCCTGTGCCCAGCACTGGGGCATTATTAGCTATTCTCACTAATTTCTATACACAAGCCACTAGATAATCAGAAGTATTATAAAAAGAATCAAAGACAGCTGCGCGTTAAACCTTATTTATTTTCAAAGCTATTCAAAGGAATGAAGACTGTGTAAGATCTAATAAAATAACGTATATCCTGACGGGGTCACGGGACTCTCGAATTACCGTGACCCCAGAATGTAAAGGGCTATTGAAGGACACTGTGGATTTTAGTTAGTACGAGTCTAACAGTCCCTCCCGCTCTGCCTGGTTGGGGCGACTCATTTGATGATTTTACCATGCTAAAAAAAATATTATCGTAAATACTACTGTTATAATACTAATAATTGTTTACAATAGAAGGTTGATGCCCTATCACTTTCTTTAACAAAAGTTATTGTTATCCGACATACAATACTGGCAAAAAATAACAAAGTAAATACACTCCTCGTCTTTCTTTATTCCTTGATTAGCATAAGCCAGAGCGACGAGCTAATATATTGGCAAAATTCTATTTGTCATATTCTCAAACGAGGCAACCTAAAATCGAGCTAATTTAAACTTTAAAACGTCTTGTCAAAGTTGGCTTCAGGTTGTGGAATATGTGAAGCGTTGGTCGGGCAAACACCTCTTGGTTTTCACGGTAGCGTCAAAATTCATTACCTTCTAAGTGTGGTGAATGGCTTTATTACGTTTGGTCTTATAGCGAGTTGCCAAGTGGAAATTTAGTTACGTTGTCGAGGAGATAATGTGAAGCATTCGTTGAGGGGGCACTGAGTGGGTAAATATGTCGTCGGCGCCCGTCGTAAGCACCCTTCTTAATAAGGGTAGGTACTTGTGCTCTTTTGGTAATCAGAAAGAATGTTTAACATGCTCTAAATTGCTTCATTATACTAAGGCCTTTGAGATTTTAGATTTGGTAGGTACACACGTAAGGCATTCCTTCTTTTTTCGTTTCACTGGAATTATTTATGTCAAGAGACCTTTGAATCTCATAAAATAAATACGGATACAGTAGCAATAAGGTGTTGATATACTTGAGCATTAACTTGTAAGAGGACATCAAGCATTCGCCGGTTTTAGTATTGTCGAACTGAACAACAAAGAGAGCAAGCATAGCTACAAAAGTTCTCAAGGACATACTAGTGAACGCTCTCTCGTCAATGGTCGTAAAAAATTTTTCTTCATGAACATGTCTGACTTGACAGTCGTAAAAATGCTCATTTATACTCAAGATTATCAGCACCTATAGGCTATTTGTTATATCCAAATTTGATATACCTTAATATTTTAGTACCCGTTTTTTTATTTTTATCGTGGTAAAATCATCAAATGAGTCCTCCCACCCAGGGCAGGGTGGGAGGGACTGTCAGACTCGTACTGACTAAAATCCACGGTGTCCTTCACTAGCCCTTTACGTACCGGGGTCACGGTAATTCGTTAGTCCCGCGACCCCAGCAGGCTTTGGCCCTCTACAGTTGTGTGGAAAACGCTGGCTTTGCGGATTTGAGTGAATCATATGAATGAAGAAAATATAGTTTTAACTGTGAAACTGGATGGTTAGAAGAGTGGAAGTCAAAACAAACGATGAAAGAGTTGTGTAAAAAATGATATAGGCTGCTTGAAAGCGCGTGACTAATAAGATGTTACTAAGTCGTGCTGGTAGAAATCATTTTGACAGCACGATTGGCACACTGGCCGAGAGACTGACTGTTGCGTAACGTATCGCCAGTCCAATTCCCGTACGGAACAAATATCTGTATGACCAGCAAGTAGTTGGTCCGGGTCTAGTTGTTTGTGTGTGTGTTTCATGTTTGTAGAGGCACCCAGGACTAAAAATTCCTGGTGTAGGGCAACGTTTTTCAAAAGGAGAAATGACTAAATGCTGCCGAATAATAACAAGATGCTACATACAAATGGCTCTTTTGTATCCAAATTGCATCTCAACGCATGAATTATAAACCTGCACTTGACACAAAAGATTTCTCAACAACTTTCTGTCAGCCATTCTACCGAAGATAAAGCGAAATATGAAACTATTCATACCTCGTCTATTCAGGCATTTTATTTCTTTCATAGGCCCTTGTATATGTTCCATTTATGTTTACATACATATGTACCAATGTACATTACTCGGACCCTCAATGTTTTATGGCAAAGGAAAGTTATATTCTGCCTGTATAGAGGCACTTATCCGAGGGAACAGAAAACCGGCCAAGTGTTTGTTGGATTACGCATAGTGAATGGTCCCGTATAATATATTTTTATTTGCACAAAGTAGCTGTTCCTAAAATATGCTGCACTTTTTTAAAACATGATTACTCAAACATAACGGATGATGATTTGTAAAATTGAGTGCACACTAACCCCAAAAAGTTTTGTGGGTTATTTTTGTTATTGTTACTGTCTCATAAAAAATATATTAGTTTCCTTGAGAATGGGTAATTTTTTTCAGCTCCAGGAGTTCCAAGGGGGAGTTAACGCAATCAACTTGATAAAATCGACACCAAACAGCTTTCGTTCCAAATATTAATATTTTATCAAATCTTTCCAAATTATGCTCTAGCTTATACACACGATTTTTCCATCGGAATCGAGCTGTCAGAATAAAACCTATATGTAAACACGTCTTTTCTATCTGTCCACCAGATTTGACAGGCCTGTTGGTCTAGTGGTTAGTGACCCTGACTGCTATACCGGAGGTCGTGGGTTCGATTCCCACCCAGCACAAATGTTTGTGTGATGAGCACGATCATTTGTTCTGTGTCTGGGTGTAATTTATCTATAATATGTATGTATTTAGAAATATATAAGTATGTTTATCAGTCGTCTAGTACCCATAACGCAAGCTCTGCTTAGTTTGGGACTAGATGGCGTTGTGTGATAGTTGTGGAATATTTGTTTATGTGGAATATAAATTGATTGAAATCCATGCAGTAAATTTTGCGTAAAAGAGCGACAAAACCTCTGTATACTCAAAAATTTTTTTAAAGCATTTTCGTTCGGACGAATAATTCTTTCGCCATTCGTCTACAGAACCCTAAAGAATGAATAAAAATAGGCACCTATATCTAGTCGTAAAACAGGCCATGTGGTATGCTATCTTTTTATTGCTTTTTACTTTGGATACAAAGGTTCACTATGGTAATGAGATGTTGTAAACGTTGAAAGGATTTTATAGTATAAATCATGCCTGGGGTCCCTCTACAATCAGTTATAGGTCGTGGGTTCAAACCCAGTCGGCACATTGCTTTTTTTTTCGTGTAAAATCATCAAATGAGTCCTCCCACCCAGGGCAGGGCGGGAGGGACTGTCAGACTTGTACTGACTTAAATCCACGGTATCCTTCACTAGCCCTTTACGTACCGGGGTCACGGTAATTCTAAGTCCCGCGACTCCGGCAGGCTTTGGCCCTCTACAGGCCCCGTCACTATGCTGACACTCCTTGAGGCGCGCGTGGTCGGCACATTACTTGGTGTAATTTTATCACCACTGCTCCCAAAACGGTGAAAGAATATTGTGAGGAACCAGCCAAAAATTAAGATACTGTGGCTGCCAAGACTGTCTCTGTCATCAGTTAACCGTGTACTTTGAACGTAAAGGGCTATTGAAGAATCACCGTGGATTTTAGTCAGAACAAGTCTGCAATTCCCTCCCGTGTCGCCTTGGGTGGGAGGATTTATTTGATGATTTTACCACGATGAAAAAAAAATGATGAACATAATTTGTGTTATCATCATGAAAGAATTCGTGAAAGAAAACCCAATAACACTTCGCCCGACCTGAGAATCGAACCCAGGACCTCTGGATCAGCATTTGCGATTATGACACCATCAAGGTAGTTTTAGTTAAAAGGATTTATTCGAGGTTTAAAAGACATTTTCATCTGAGTTTTTTTTTTATGTTGTTAAACATTTACCCAATTTAGCTGAAGAAGTTAATCTGTTAGATGAGCGTAAAGTAGAGGGTTCAAGTTAATAGTGCAACGTTAATAATTGAGTTAGCTTGACCTTTGTTACTTGACCTTTTAAGCTCTCACTGAAAATAAAACGGTCCGTTCACACATTTCTTAGCTATACATTTTATGTAGCCGCAGTTATCCTAATCCTAACTATTTCTAATCCTAACTAATATTATAAATACGAAAGTAAGTTTGTTTATTAAATTTTCACGCCTAAACCACACGTTATTGCTTTTGTTAAACAGATTGGCGAAAGCGAAGCTTTTCCGAAGCGATACCGAACCGAAGCGAGACGTCAGTCCGATAGTTCTGTCACGCTATCAGATTTCTTTCGCTGTTCCATGTGACTGAATTTAAAAAATTCCATACATTACAAATAAAAACGTCACGCTTCGCATTCGCCACGCCAGTCTGTTTGACAAAGGCTTATTAGATGTACAGAAACGGATATAGAATACCTTTCACCCAATCATAACGTTTTTTACAATAACAGATGGCGCCACGAGTTACTGACTTATTGTCACACTTTCACAGTTATTATTTCTTTTGAATGGGAATTTACCTTGATATTTCGTGTATTAGTATTTTTTTTTATTTTGAAAATTCAAAACTGATCGTTGAGACGAGTAATTGGTATTTAAAAACAAATTACTAGTAAATTTTCCACAGTTATAATCACGAACGCTCCGGAGGTGACCGAGGTAGACCTGAGAGTGGCGGTACAACGGCTCAAAGCCAAAAATACCGCCCCAGGACCCGACGGCTTGCCAGGAAAAGCCTGGGTCCTGGCCTCGGGGGCTCTCGGGCCTCGACTGGGGGGGCTCTTTAGCGCGTGCCTGGAGAGGGGCCAGTTCCCGCTTCGTTGGAAGACGGGGAAACTGGTCCTGATCCAGAAGCCCGGGCGCCCTGCGGACTCTCCGTCCGCATTCCGGCCCATCGTGCTGCTCGACGAGGTGGGCAAGCTCTTTGAAAGAGTAATTGCAAACCGCCTCGTCGGGCACCTGAATCGGGTGGGCCCGGACCTTGCGGAGAGCCAGTTTGGCTTCCGCAGGGGGCGCTCGACGGTGGATGCCATCACGCGCGTGAGGGCCCTCACGACGGGGGATGCGGTTTCCCGGGGCAGGGTCGTCTTGGGGGTGTCTTTAGACATCTCCAATGCCTTCAACACCCTGCCCTGGAGTTGCATCAGGGAGGCACTCCGGTATCACCGGGTGCCGACCTACCTCCGTCGTATAGTCGAGGACTACCTGACGGACAGAGCCGTCATCTACCCCGGTCACCGGGGAGAGTGGAACCGGCGAGAGATGTCGTGCGGTGTTCCACAGGGATCGGTGTTGGGGCCGCTCCTGTGGAACATCGGTTACGACTGGGTGCTGCGCGGCGACCTCCCTGACGGCGTCGGCGTAATTTGTTACGCCGACGACACGCTCGTCCTGGCGAAGGGAGAGTCGCACCAGGCGGCGGCCGACGTGGCGACGCAGGCGGTAGCGACAGTCGCTAATAGGATCCGGCAGTTGGGACTCGACGTGGCGCTGCACAAAACAGAGGCCATGTGTTTTCATGGCCGTCTGAACGCGCCACGTTCAGAGTCCCACATTACGGTGGAGGGGGTTCGCATCGGCGTCGGGAGGACGATGAAGTACCTGGGACTCGTCCTCGACAGCCGGTGGAACTTCAGGGAGCATTTCCTGCATTTGGCCCCAAGGCTGAACCGGGCAGCAGCCGCTCTCAAGCGACTCCTGCCCAATCTCGGCGGGCCAAATGCCTCCTGCCGGAGGCTGTACGCCGGTGTCGTGCGGTCCATGGCCCTCTACGGGGCCCCCGTGTGGGCCCTAAGCATCCGGACGCGACCACTCAAGCTGGTCGCATGCCAGAGGGTCATGGCTATCCGGATGATCCGGGGATACCGCACGATCGCCGGCGAATCGGCCAACCTCCTAGCCGGATTGCTGCCCTGGGATCTGGAGGCGACTGCCCTCCAGCGCGTCTATGAATGGCGCGTGGAGGCGCAGCGTCGGGGCGAATCCCCGCTGCCTCGACAAGTCGAGGCGCGGCGGGAAGAGCTCCGGCGTGATCTCAGGGCAGTATGGAGGGAGCGACTGTCGCAACCGAGGTCCGGGCACGCCGCAATCGCGGCGGTAAGACCCCTCTTTGAGGAGTGGCTGGATAGGCGTCACGGCGTCTTGACCTACCGCATGACGCAGGTCCTCACCGGACACGGAAGTTTCGGGAGGTTCCTGTGTCTGGTAGGGAGGGAAGAAACGCCTGGGTGTCACCACTGCGAGGATCGTCCGGAGGACACGGTGGAGCATACGGTGCAGGACTGCCCCGCTTGGGCAGAGCACCGCCGTGTCCTCACGACGGCGATAGGCGGAGACCTCTCGCGCCCGGCATTGGTCGAGGCCATGCTGCGGGGCGAGACGGAGTGGGAAGCGGTCGCCTCCTTCTGCGAAGCAGTCATGCTCGTGAAGGAGGAGGCGGGCCGCCTGAGGGAGAGGACAGCGTCCTCCCTCCACCCCAGCCGCAGTGGTAGACGCCCACGGCGTCGGACGTCGCCAGACGATCTCCGGCCACCGTAGGCGCGGGCATGCGGGCAGCGAGTAATGGGCGACTCGCTGTCCGACCATGGACCATGCCCGGGTCGACGGCGCGTTGTGTTCCACGCGCGCCTCAAAGAGTGTCAGCATAGTGACGGGGCCTGTTGAGGGCCAAAGCCTGCCGGGATCGCGGGACCAAGGGATTACCGTGACCCCGGTACGTAGAGGGCTATTGAAGGACACCGTGGATTTTAGTCAGTACAAGTCTGACAGTCCCTCCCGCCCTGCCCTGGGTGGGAGGACTCATTTGATGATTTTACCACGATAAAAAAAAAAAAAAAAGTTATAATCACGAAACGATTTGTTACTCTTTTCAGCATGTTTTTCGATATTTAATCAGGGTGGGTAATTACAATTTAACAATAACATAACGCTTCATTTATAATTGGAGCTAGCTTATAATACATAACTTCACAATAACCAAATTTCTTCAAAGCAAAACAGTACACTCAAATTTACGAAGGCTCAAAGAAATATGGTTAAAATTCTTCGATTATACAACGAGCAGCTACTTTCAAACTTTGTCGTAATTGAGTAAGCAGTGTAAATCAAAGACTTCTTAGAGGGAAGGAAACTCTGAAGTTTGGGTTTCCGTTTTGCGGTACATTAGGCAATACCTTGATATTACTCCCATGTAATAAATCATTATGGGGTACACCTGCACCCCAAGACGGTTCTTGTTAACGTAAGTCATACCTATAAATACTCGAAGGAAACGCAATTATATGAGCATGATATTAGTGTTCATTTTAGTCTGCCTGGTCTGAAGTAGCACGGGGAAAAAGAACTTGAAAAGATTGTAGGACTCCACAAGTTCTACAATCTTTCCAAGTAATAAAATAATTAAATATGACCGCACTATTTGGATCGAAAGGGAACTGTCACACTCTTTTTTTTTACCGTGGTAAAATCATCACATGAGTCTTCCCACCCAGGGCAGGGCGGGAGGGACTATCAGACTTGACTGACTAAAATCCACGGTGTCCTTCAAAAGCCCTTTACGTACCGGGGTCACGGTAATTTGTGAGTCCCGCAACCCCCTCAGGCTTTAGCCCTCTATAGGCCCCGTCACAACTGTTAGACTCTTACTGCCTAAAAGTCCACCCTCTTCCTTCAGTTGCTCATTGGGGCGATAAAATGCCACACACGCCAACCGTTCATGTTCATGTTGTTTGTTCAGTCCTGTATGAGTCAATATATTTACTTCCTTCCTTTCTTTCAAGTAAAACGTAAATATTCAGTGTCGGTAAAAGTTGACAACATTTCACTCGTGGTGCCAACATGCCACAGACTTCCTGAAAACGGTGTTTCCAATTTTCTCACGTCTATCACACGAGTCAAAAATAGCAAAACGAACGCATCCTACCTGGTTGCTGTTCAAATCGAAATGTTATTATTGTGTTGAAAACTCGGTTACAACAAAATGCCACTAAGAGCGGGTTTCATCAAAGAAACTGAACAGTATCAACACGCTTAACATGACCAACTCGATCTCTATTCTACTAAAAATAGAGCTATTTTTTATTATTACAATTAATTTTTTTTCATAGTAACACGATCCGCAGACAACTGAACAGTAAAAACATTTATGTTCTAAATTTTAATCATAAATGATAAAACTTTGTCTATTCTTTGAAGAATAGAGATTAAATTAGTCATGCTACATGCAGGTAAATTCATTTAGTTGGAGCGATACTCCTTAGATTTAATGGGTATGTAATAAAGTCAAGATGACACGACGTTTTCAAAATTTTAATACAAGATAAATTTCGCTAACTAATTTTAATTTGACCATGTATAAACACCATTACTCAAACTTTGCTGAGCCCTTAAACCTAAAAAAAAATACAGACGTGTCTCTTAAATTCCACCATAAACCATAATAAAACTTTTCTCCAAGAAACGGTGGAGCGAAAATATTTTACGTGGCCAAAATCTTAAGAAGAAACATTACACATAATGAAAGGGCGATACCAAACTTTCTTATGGCCGCTTAAGAGTGTTCTGGGCCAATATACATCGTTACATCGACTAATGGAGATTACAAGGGGACTTATCGTCAATGTACATGTTCCACTTGTACATTTTTATTCACGTTTTTATGGGTACAGTAATCGTATCGGCTTCTGGCCACGCATTCTCGAATTTAACCATTGTGTTTTTATAATTCTCTTTGTATATGTAAAACATGTTGAAGTTCGATCCTTTTTTAGAGCCTCGACAAACTATAGTTTGCATGCCCTCCCTATTTTTATCTGACGGCGCTGCGTGTTGCGCGTTCGATTTCTGCACTGAACAAATATGTAATTGTAACATCTACAAATAGTTACAGCAGAGTGTAAACGCTCCCACAATCAAGCAGAAATTCCTAGTTGACGTTTTATTAATAAAAAAACACTTCTTTTTGTAACAAACATTTCTCTGAAAAAAAGTAAATGCTTATAACAATTGCAACAATCAACGAGAAAGGAAAATATTGTCTTTTTATGTTCATTAAGCGTGTATACGACAATATCATTTATGTTACATTGTCTTACGGGCAAGTTAAGCCAAGTTTTTGTTACGTCAATTATTCCTAAAACGAAACAGTATAGGACAGGATCGCCTGGGGGGCTTTTGCTTATGTTGAATTATTTATTTCTGAGAAACTAGGGGAAGAGCCTGGAGTTAAATTCTAAGACAATATAATTGAATTTCTTGAAAGTTCGAAGTTACAATTTGTTGTGCGGTAGTGGAACGACTAAATGGTGTTTTTAGTGTGTCCCTAGTTAGTTGTTTTGGCTTTTATAAAAACTAGAATGTAGTGGTGATAAATTCTTTTCAGACATTTATATAAATTTAAATTGTCTCGCTAATGTGTGAATGGTGTGATACCGTCACGTTTTGTAGTTATAAAGTGAAAATAAAAGTACAAGCATGGCTGGATTTTTCCCATGAAAACAATGTCGGAAAAAAATGTGTGTGAGAGACTCTGGCAAGCGTTTGACCCGCGCATAACACGACGCGCCCTCGACCCGCATGGTCTTTGACAAGACATCGAGCTACTTATTACTCGCCGTCCGCAAGCCCTGTTTCTATACACAACGAGCGGATCGGTCCGGCTTTGCACAAGTGCTAAAATTCATTTTTATATAAACTTCCTTTTGCATAAAAATAGAGAAACAAAATGTTATGCTAATCACTAGTTATAACTAAACAGACGGATATAATCCAAATATCTATGAAAACAATATCATTCATCTATGAAAACATAATGTACATTAGGAAAAATCTGCTGCTTTTTAGTAAGAGAGGCGAGAGACACTTTTACTCGTATCATACAAAAATACCACAAAATGTAAATTGAATGAATCGAAATTTAAATCATGTATTAAACGCACACTATGTAAGCTGGCACATTATAAATTAGACGACCATATTGCTGATAATAATGCTTGGCTCCATGCTGCCATTAATTGATAGCGTTTATTTAAAATTCTTGTTGGAGCTGCTGAATATTGAACAACTGTATTTGCATTGTATAGATTCAATCTTCCTAGTATTATATAGTTTAATAGCCAGGATTGTGTGAAATCTATGTACCTCAGAGCTATCAGTTCACTGAGTACCTACGTTCTCTTATTGACTTGAATGACCCTGGCGGTTAAGGGTATGTCATGCTCACTCAAATGTCTCGCTGATGGTGGCGTGTGTGTCGGATCATTTAGTTCCCTTCAGAATGGTTGAGCTGAATGGTGTTAATGCATGTGTCATGTTCGTGAAAGGGCGCTGTCAGTTGGGACTGGTCTTCTTGTAGCTGTCATGGTTTATTTTAATTTATTGATAATTTTATTGAATTGTCTGTTTTGTAATTGCTGGGACACTTTATGCTTGCTACATTGTTCTCACATAAATTACCATCTCAAGATGAATGATGTATCGAAGGTTTTGTAATAGTTTTGGTGATTGAAAAAAATTCTCCATGGAGTTTCTTGCCCGTTCTTCTCCATAGAGAACTACGCTTTGGAATGGGCATCTACAGTACTTTTACAGTTAGTGATTCGGTCTTGTGTCTGGGACTGTAGCACCATAATTATTTTAAATTTTAGTTTTATTTTTTTTTTCTTTTGACAATCCAGAAGTACCTGTAATAGCCTACTTGAAATAAATGCTTTGATTTTGATATATTTTCTTAGACTCGTAAACCTACTACACACATCAAAAGTGTCTAGGGATCAAGCATTTTTATGCGGATTTCTTGAGATTGAGATGTGGCTTTGTAATAAATTTATGATTTTATAAATTTATATGGATCCTTTTTGGTGCATTTCATAATTTGAATCAGGAACTGTGAATCAAATTCGAGTAAAAGATGAAAATCAGCTGTCAATATTTTCCCTATAAAAACATACAACGCATTGAAGACATTATTAGTGCTACTGTTTCCCTACTACTGATTAAAACCAACGTTATTATGGAGCGGCGACGTCATTTAAGCAGGGAAGAAATGCTCAGAGCCGTGGGAATGATAGAAGCTGGTTCCCGGCAACGTACTGTGGCTTTAGCTCTGAATACAAGTCAGAGTATTATCAGTCGACTTTGGACACGTTACCGGAGCACTGGTACCGTGGCTGAGCGCCATGGAGGACGGTATCGCTGCACCACACGGAGACAAGACCGATACATTCAAATCTTAACTCGAAGAGCTCCAACAATAACCGCCATGATGTTAGCCGTGAGGCTTCATCACTCTTCAGGGAACTTAATTAGCGACCAAACAGTCAGAAACCGCTTGCATGAAGTGAACCTTCATTCCCGAAGACCGCTACGGGTACCACCTATAGCAATGCACAATCGTAGGATTCGATATCAATGGGCTCTTGAACACAGAAATTGGGCAGAAGAACAATGGCGTTTCGTGTGCTTTTCTGATGAGTCTCGTTTTGGTATGAGACCGGATACAAGACGTATACGACACTGGAGAAGCCCTGGACGCCAACAGCGATTAAAATCCTGCCAGGAAGTCCATCCTTATAGTGGTGGAACCATCATGGTATGGGCGGGTATTTGGATCGGCGGAAGAACTGAGTTGATTTGGATCAGAGGCAACCTCAACGCTCAAATTTATGCTGAGACGATTGTATCAGACGTCATCGTTCCTCTACAAGTGCAAATCGGTCCCTTATTTCAGTTAATGCATGATAATGCACGACCGCACACCGCAAGAGTTGTAAGACAGACTCTCGCCGCAGCTAACATCAATGTCCTGCCCTGGCCTGCTCAGTCGCCAGACTTGAATCCGATTGAGCATGCATGGGATATGCTACAGAGAAGAGCTCTGCCGAATATGGAGGGTATCCAGTCGCAAGAAGACCTTTTTTTGTTGTTGCAACGAACATGGGCGGCCATTCGATTATTAATTGTTTAAGTTACCCAATAAAATTTTAAAGAAAACTGTTATTTCAGTCTTTTTTTCGAACTTTTGTGTTAGTGGTTCAAATGTCAAAAATCCCTTTATTAGGAAAATGGCAAATTTCTTTATTAATGCAAAGGTGACTTGGTTTATCGTTACTGTGACAAACGAAAACACTTTATTTGATGAATCCTTAAAAAATTTTTTAATTAATATCAATCAGGAGAAAAGTTATTGCAAAAATATATGTTGATCCCTAGACACTTTTGATGTGTGTATATTCCCATAAGAAGAAGTGTGTTTATCAGCAGCTTATCAGCGCCCTTAAGTTATAAGAACGGAAGGAATTGGGTCATTATAAGGCCCGTGTAGATTTAGGTCATACTTGTTCACTAATGTCCTGTTGAAACTCAATACGTTATTGTTGAGGCTTCGACGGTTTTCCTGAAGACCTCTTGACGGAAACCAGACTAAGTGATACTTGTGTTGCCTTGCCGGGGTCGTGGGAGTGTCTTAAGAGGTCGGTTGAAACCCTGGAATGCAAAAGGCAATCGAAGAAACAGTATGATTAATAGTTACTCAAGTCTGATGCAAAATGCTGAGTTGATAACCCTTTCGGTCATACTCAGCTCAATCTTATAGTTGTTTATCGTTTTCTTCTATAACTTTGTGTTTTATGTTGTTCTGTGCGCCTGCATTCAAATTAAAAGAGAAAAAAAAACTGGTTTATTTAAATCATGTCATCAATATGTCATGTAATCAATTATTTTATATCATGAATATTTTCCCAGCTATCATAGTTTTTTTCTACCGAGTCGAAAACGGCTAAGTCGTTTTTGTCTCGACTCAACTTCGACTAGAAAGACATCGCGGGCAGGTGATGGGATACGACACTTTGGAGTGAGGGCCAAAACCTACCGCGGACGAACTGGCGTGCAGAATCTTGTATGTTATAAATAAAAAATATTGTTTCAAAAGCCCATTAATTCTAGTTGCTCGTAGAATTAGACCAAATTTTTACATAAAAGTTTAAAACTATTACAGTAACTATGTACTTCATAAATATTTATATCAACGTTTAAACTAAATACAACAGCTTTTAAAGCTCGCGTTCAGGGAATGGGGTAGTTAATTCTTACCCCGAAACTAATCGTGTGTGTAAACGTAGGTAGTTTACAATTATAGTCTCTTTTATATGGCAATTAGAGTCTCTTTTACATAGCTGGAAGTGCGCCAAATCGTACAAGTGCATCCGTGACACGATAAGTTATTCGTTGCAATCAGGATTGGGTTCACCACAACACAGTAAAGGCAATGCATTCCATTGGATTTTGTCGACTAGTTCGGTTTGTAGGTTAAATATACAAGAGATATGAGATTACAGTACATATAGCAGTGAGAAAGTGTACTTTTTTTTAGCTTGGTATAATCGAATGTCTTCTCCCACCCAGGGCAGGGCGGGAGGGACTGTCAGACTTGTACTGACTAAAATCCACGGTGTCTTTCAATAGCCCTTTACGTATCGGGGTCACGGTAATTCGTTAGTCTCGCGACCCCGGCAGGCTTTGGCCCTCTACAGGCCCCGTCACTATGCTGACACTCCTTGAGGCGCGCGTGGAACACAACGTGCCGTCGACCCGGGCATGGTCCATGGTCGGACAACGAGTCGCCCATCACTCGACGCCCGCATGCCCGAGAAAGTGTACTAAACTACATATAGTTGTGTTGCCCAACAAACAACGGCTGCCTATCAAGTTGTCAAGCAAAAAATCATTTGTAATGATACATTTTTTTAAATGTATATTATATCAAAACCTATTAGTTTACAAGCGACGACTACAAAGGGCCATCTCATTATGGTATTCATGTTTTATTGCAGGTTCAAAAGACATCAAATGAGTCCTCTCGCTCTAGGTGGAGCGGAACACTCAAATTGGTTTTAACCTGCGGGGTAGTTGCTTACAGCAAATCTATGTATATAAGAATGTATATAAGAACATTCTGAAATCTGCCACAAGCGTGGGATGCCCAATGACCCCGTGGAAAGTTCGCTACGTCAGGACCCGATACAGAAGATTGGGAACAGGTTATTGTGGGAACTGGGAGAATGGACCTCTCTCACTTAACACTAGAGTAGTCCAGAACACTGGAATAGTCTGACTTGATTGACATTAAATAAAGTTATTAATAATACGAAATGTTTTGGAAAACCATAACCGCACTTCACTTCATCAAAAATAACCAGTTTGATATCAAAATTAAAACGTCAAATGGTAAACAATAAAAGCACATAATTTACATCTTCAATCAAGCAATAGGAATGTTTGAATTCCTAATTAAATTACAAAATATAGACAACCGGCTGCAATAAATTTAATACAGGCTATATTAAAGAAATAAATCAGCGGAGGTTTCGAGTCGCCGCCCGTCCATTGTTTTCACTCTACAACAGATTTATCTGGCCAGTTGAACCAGAAATTATTGGTTAGAACTCCGTGAAAAGGACACCTAATGTGTTTCTTTTCAGTGCTTTTTTTACTCTGCCTATTGATTTTCGTGGGCGAATGAGCACCCCCATGTAACTTTTTAATTTGGTTTAATTCCATGCTAATGTATTCTGCTCAAACCCTATCTCAGGTGCACAAATATTTCCCAAGATAAATGAAAATTTCACTCAGTAAAATTATCTCACTAGCGTACAATGTTAAAAACCCTGGAATATTTTTCCGCAAAAATTTGCTTTTTTACGTGTATCACTTTACTGAAATATAAATGAAAAAGTTAAGGGTCTCGGTTGGACTATAACGATGAAACTACTAACAAACTTATTTATCAAAAATGGACGGCTATGCTTCGAACTGTCGAAAATATTTCAAATATAATCACACGCACAATGGAGCGTGCGTTAAAAAAATCTAGTCAAAATTTTCCATCACTAAATTCGGTACGGATGGTACCTAGCTGACTCGGCTTTTCTACAAGATATCCATTCCGTTGATAGAGATATAAAGTCCAAGCTAAGATTAAGATAAACGTGGTAACGCCTCTGTTATAAATCTTTCACTGGATAGATAAAGGGCCGGTCACGTGGACTTCGTGCCACTGATTATTTAACAGGATATCGGGTCCCGACATTTTACCCTTATTTACTATAAATACTTATAATATGAATTTCAATGGAAATAAATGATGCCTTTGCATTATTTATTTTGTTTTGACAATTTGATTGTGCACCTGACTTTTCTAGATAATCCTTATAATTTATCAAAACACTAATATGTATATGCTAGCCTCGCATGGCATGAAATTTTATGTCATTTAAAACGTAGAGATTTAGCATCATTTTACAATACACAAAATTAAAATAAATCTAATAATTATTTATTCTATTACAAGGAAGTCAAATTCTAGACGAAATTTGTAAAACTTTATCAAACTCGCAGATAAAATCAATTAAACTAACAGAAAAACTCAATGAAAATATGAACGCACTTCACTCTGTGAATCACAAACGCAATCCTAACGTACACAATCTTCTTATTCGTATTATTCAAAATCGAAATCTGGTTGTTGCTAAAAGATTTTATTCGGACCCGAGCATTTTCAAATAAGTAGTTTTTTCCAGCGGAAAACCGGTACAGCCCACTGTCCGCCGTATCTGACGTGGGCCAAAGATTTATATTCCCATAATGTCTGCTAGACAATACGTTCGGTATATTTTTCTTAGCGCTCTCGACGCTTTTATAAAAACACAAATTTACTGGGTACGGAAAATAACGTGGTTTTTTCTTTTCTTTGGCTCTCAGTGGAAAAATAGTTTGAGGACAACGGAGTGTATTCTACGTTTTATTTGCTTTGATGAAATATTAATATTCAGCTTTACCCAATCATAGTTTGAGTTTTATGTAATGTTATTGAGGTTTTGTAAGGAATGTTTATGTTAAGATAATTATTCGTAGGTACTTTGTTACTATTAATGTGATTTGCTACAACAATTTATTATGGCAAAATCAGATTTCTCTTGAATCGTGGGTGCGTTTATAAATTTTTAAATGCTTACTTACTTAAAAACAGCTGGATCCGGAACAACTGCCCGTAGAATTTCTGTTCCGTTACAGGTATCGACACCGCGACTTGCAGTGATGCTGTTAATCGCTCAGTCACTGCGTGTACCGTAAAATGAACAAGTTCCACCATTTTATTTTGTTTTTAAACGCATTATCGCTTGCATCGCCAATCCTAAAACTTTTTTGTAGATAGAAAAATTCGGTTGCGGTCAGGACTTGATCCTGCGACCTACCACATCAGTATACCTGACGCTTTATGAACTACGCGATTGATTTTATACAAGGCAGCCTAATTTAGTTAAAAACACAAGTATCCTCTGTCGCATAAAACAAAATGAAATTAACAGAAAAATAAAAACGACCTTGTTAACCTTATCCTGTGTTATTGTGTCCGTTAAAAACCATACCTTCTATAATCCTGTATAAATTACTGTCATACCGTAACCGAAACATAAACCTCCTGCCCGAAATACTTGAGCAAAAAATGAAGAAATACTGGGGTCACGATCCGATTTATACAATTACCCCAAATTCACATTTTATTTTCCTTGAGATTTAACATTTCATTCATTGTCCTCAACTATTTGAATCACAAAAGGAAAAAAAACACGAATAGGTAATTTACATCGGTATAAAGAAAATAAAGCTCGGTACGCACTGGGCGGTTCGTCAACGGTTCCACGCACGCCTTGATTTACATGAAATACGTCTGGTGAAGAGAATGAATAAAACAGGGATGCATATGAGAGAAACGTCTATCGATTTGCGTACGGTATTCATTCAGGCACTTCCTGTTCGTACTTTACTTTGAGATAGGTCAGTGATGTATTGAATAGAACGTAATGTTCATATTATGACATTTTTGTGTATTTTTGAGTATAAAGTTTACTTATCAATTTTGTTTTAGTGAAATTGGTTTTTATTAAAGTATGATTCCTCAAAAAAAGTAATTCACAGACTAAGGAGACGGACAGCTTGCCAGTTTTAATAAAAGCCATTAAACAGCTACTAACAATATTCACTCGAGACCTGCAAAATGCTTTAGTAGAAAACGCTGCAATTATCTGAATAACTAATTATGTGCTAGTCGGGACACTTTAACAATATAATATAAAGCCAAAGGGTTGATATTTAAACTTGATAATATATAGTACGCTTCAAAATGATGATAGTACCTTAATCAAGACGAGAAATATTCGCAGCAAAATAGTCTTACATAAGATTAACTTAATTAAAGCCAACGAAGCAAAATATGCTTGCATATTCTGAGTAAGAGAAGAAGCGTTTCATTTAGGATATATCGCGCTAGCATACAAGCTAAAACGTAGCCGCGTCTCCCCGTAATTGAATATTAATAACGCTACTAAAACGTAACGGCTGAACGCGGACTTATAAAAAGTTAAAACATGAATCAGGAAAGTAGATTAGAAGTGTAGTGGTAAATTTTAATGCTGTTAAAAACTTAAACACGTACTCATCGCAGAAGTTTTGCAATTTATTTATACCTGAAGTTGACGGTTGATGTTAAAAACTATTTTAAACTGAAAAATGCCATGGCGAGTCTGGTTTAATATTCGCATAAAAAATAAGGTTAAGCAAGCTAAAGTGGCAGCGGTTTTGGACGGCTAGTCGCAGTCATTTCAGCTTACTGACTACCGAATACTATTGAGATAAACCCGATGAAAAAGAAAATATCTGTAAATCTGTTAAATCTGTAGAGATTTAACCCCATTATCACCTCAATATTAACTAGATAATTACATTAGACTGAACATGAACTAAGGTCAGAGTAGGTTAAAAATTAAACATTCATAAAGAAAGGTTTTCCGTAACAACACCTGGGTCAAAAAGCATTACAATATGTAGAGCGGACAAAAACGGGAAACGGTGTCTGTGTTACCATATACGATATCCTCTTTATATTAATATAAAAGGGAAAGATGAAAGAAATTAACATGATGTAGAGTATTTTACTTTTGATGGCAAAAAATTGAGGATATTTTTGGACGGGAAATTCTCGAGCAGCAAAATCAGAAAGATACGCAAACATTGTTTAATACAGGTTGACGTTTTTAAGTATGATGGCTTTGTAATAAAAAAAAAATATGTATAAACAAGGCTGGCTATAAATTGTTTGAGAGTCTTTGGAATTCCCAATGGGAGTACGTCCATTCAACGTCCCTTCAAGATCTTAAGACGTCTTTAAAAGACTTTATCTACTATCATGCTATTAATCCTCTATAAAAGAACCTATAACAATTAGCTTATTGCCAACATTAAAACACTCAATGATATAATGATCATTATATCATCCAAACGCGTGTTATAATGAATTTCAAAAAAAGAACATTCTCATGCAATGACATTTTCACCACCAGATCGCTAAAATTTTGAAA
This sequence comes from Agrotis puta, assembly GCA_943136025.2. NCBI lineage: Eukaryota > Metazoa > Arthropoda > Insecta > Lepidoptera > Noctuidae > Agrotis > Agrotis puta. Next base: position 2,339,750 of record OW964176.2, on the reverse strand, counting down.
AAAGAACAACTCGTCTTATCGTGTTATATCCCGCCATTTTTTCACTCGAATATGGTATGCGAATATGGTATGTTATGAGAATCTTTTATAGAGGATTCACAGCATGATTGTAGATAAAGTCTTGTATGCAACCGTTATAATTAGGTATTAAAACACTCATGTGATACTATTATCACACTCGGCTACGCCTCGTGTGATAAACCCACATTCGTGTTTTAATACCCCTGATTATACAACAGTTGCATAAATAACTATTATTCAGCGGAATTTTGTATTTGTGGTGAATTTAATGAACCCCGCAAAGTTTTTAATGTAAACATGTTATAGAAGGATTTAATCATATTTGTGTTTATAATTACGGGGAGAGTTTTATAAAAACTGGGTGTTGGGTTAAACAAATGACTCACTTTTTGAAAGTGACACATGAATGAACAACTTTTTAGGGTTCCGTAGCCAAATGGCAAAAAACGGAACCCTTATAGATTTGTTATGTCTGTCTGTCTGATGAAACTTGGTAAGTAGATGTATTATTTGAACCAAATTAGAATTCTCACACAAAAATAAAGAAAAATTGGGAGTTGCCCATTCTGAGAATTGATATTTAAAAAAAACCATCAAACCCATACGTGTGGTGTATCTATGGATAAGTCTTTAAAAATGATATTGAGGTTACGATTATCATTTTGTTCTAATCTGAACAGTTTGCGCGAGAGACACTTCCAAAGTGGTAAAATGTGTCCCCCCTGTAACTTATAAAATAAGGGAATGAAAAAACTTAAAAAAATATGTAATGTACATTACCATGTAAACTACCAGCGAAAATTGGTTTGAACGAGATCAAGTACTTATTATTTTTTTAATACGCCATCAATCGTAAACGGCATTGTACATTTCAAAGTTATAACCAACTACAAGAATTTTTATATTATGTTACTTGCTGCTACGGTACCCTTTATAAGCGAGTCCGACTCGCACTTGGCCGGTTTTTTTTCTATGGCAATCTTGAAACGTGACCATTTATATTGCTTGGAATTTATAATGTATATTGATCCCAGTCTTTCTCTGTAACTAGGCTAAATACTATTAACTATTTTAGACTCGAATTTACAACGAATTTGTAAATTCGAGTCTAAAAAATGTCTATTATTTTTAGACTCAGTGTCAAAGAATTCAGATTAGAAATTAGATACCTATTCTTTCCAAATAGTGATACAGTATTAATTTTGGCAGTTATTCGCCGTAATACTGTAATTACCGTTATTTTAAAATCTGTGTTACAAGATATTTATCTGGCGAAAAAAAATTATATAGAGATTCGATTTTTTTTCCATAACTACCACTTGTACCACAAAATATATAGTCGGCGCTACATCGAAAAAACTCAATATAAATTGAATACATAGATCAAAATATAATTATCTGTTTATTACATTTTATGTTTTACATTAATTTTTTTTATATTACATTAAATGTTTTACCCGAAAAGTTATACTAATGATATTAGAGTGATAATAATTTTCTTTACTTTTGATATGAATGAACACAAAATATTTATAACGGCTACACCCATTACATTATGATCTCCTGTTGCAGAGTAGGATAACCAAAAGAGTTAGATTTTGTTTTCAAAAACGTAAATTAATGCTACAAAAAATACCACAGTTTTTAATTAAAACAGAAGGTTTTTAACTCTTCAGCGGAACTGCTTAGTTAATTGTTTTTTTTTTTAATATTCAAGGCGAATGCGAAGAAAGAAGGCCAAAAGCGAATTTTACATCCAAAATTCAAAACTTTTCTTTATTATTAATAGCACTAGCTGTTGTGAGCGGTTTCACCAGCTACAACTCGAAAATTATCCCGTGGAAACATAAAATCAAGATAAAAACTATCCTATGTGTTAATCCAGGTTACCACTGCGAGGATCGCCCGGAGGACACGGTGCAGGACTGCTCCGCTTGGGCAGAGCACCGCCGTGTCCTCACTGCGGCGATAGGCGGAGACCTCTCGCGCCCGGCATTGGTCGCGGCTATGCTGCGGGGCGAGACAGAGTGGGAGGCGGTCGCTTCCTTCTGCGAAGCAGTTTTGCTAGCGAACGAGGTGGCGCGCCACGTGAGCCGTGACCTTGCCCGGGTCGACGGCGCGTTGTGTTCCAAGCGCGCCTCAAGGAGTGTCAGCATAGTGACGGAGCTCACTGTGGAGAGCCAAGACCTGCCGGGGTCGCGGGACTCACAAATTACCGTGACCCCGGTACGTAAAGGGCTATTGAAGGACACCGTGGATTTTGGTCATTACGAGTCTGACAGTCCCTCCCGCTCTGCCCTGGGTGGGAGGACTCATATGATGATTTTACCACATTAAAAAAAAACGAAAAGAAAACGTGTTAATCCAGCTTATAAGCTATCTGGTTACCAAATTTTAACCAAATCCGTTTAGTGGTTTTTGCGTTAAACAAACATCCATCCGTCCATACAAAAAAACATTCACGTTTATAATATTTAGAAATCAGATAAGGGATGGCGGACTGGAGTTGTTATTTCGTTTGAGATTTCATTTGAAGAGTTGATAAAGTTATTCGGCGCTGTCATTACTTAGTTAAGTGTCATTGGAAGTCGGGTTTGACATGAACTAATTGGAAAGGTAGCAGAGGTCGGTTGAGATTGGAAGGAGGTAGATGTAGGGCAGGTACATAATTATAATCAGTTAAGACTGATGACATCTCATGTCAAGTTCATTTCAAATCAAAATTCAGGGAAAGACAAATAATACGATGGTAAAAACACATATTTTGGGTTTAACTGCAGTTAGGTATCAACAGTTTTTTTACAAACCTTTACTAAACGCTTAATAAATAAACTAAAATTGCATTAAAATTATCCTCCACGACTCTTTTCCCAGTTTTAAAAAATGAGATATAAGTAACAATCAACAATTGTAGTTTTGTTTTAAGTAAGTATATTATTTTATCTTTCTATAATTAATTTTGTTCCTATTAAAACTGTACAGCATTTCAAAAACCAAAAATCTATCTGCAATAAAATAACGACTATGTATCATTCATTAAAATAATGAGCACTCAACACTGACTGAAAATAATTATAAATTGAAAAAAAAAACTCAATGTAACTTTAAACCTTAGCTTAATTAAAACAAGACTGAATTTTTAAAAAATCAATAAAGGAAAAATAATGCAAAGTATTTTTAACAAACACTAATTAATTGTTTTGAACTTCGTCATTACGTTTTCAGTTATAAGATAAAGTTTTTAAAATGGTATTTGAAGATTTCCCTCGAGGCAGATAGCAATACCTACCGAGAAAATCTCACGAGTTTTATAATTTTTGAAAGTGTTTTCAACTTTTTCTCGAGGATTCTTCGCGTGTTTGGCTTGAAACTATCCTTTGGTAAATTTTAGGTCAGACTTTTCAACTTATAACAGAAAATTAAAAGTATTTCATGTATCTTTTGTTGGGAACACATAATATTTGGATTTTCGAAATATTTATCATTACTGCATCGTAGAAAAGGGAACAATGCATGTCGCACAAATACCCTTATGGAGTCCAGGAGACTACATGGCCACTATTAGTCACCTATACGCACAGCTTAGCCTAATGTTTTCTTCATTTCGAGTCCGGGCAGCTACTATAGGAAGTTAGGAACTGAGACACGTGAAACCAATGACGCGATAACTAATCTTTTAGACCAAGAATTAAACATCGCGCGGAGTCTCTGGGACCTAATCGATCGGTTGACTAAAGGTGCGCAAATTTTTACTAGCAGTAGTTTGTTGATAAAAATCAACGAACATGCTTCTATCAAAACTTTCATGTTTATAATATTACTGACACTAGTAAGATTATTCATTCTACTCATTCATCATCTATTACAGGCTGCAATTTAAGGATGTAAGTGCGAGTTGTTTGATCAGTACTTAAACTACGAATATATATGTTAATAATATATAAATAAATATCCCACAACTATCACACAACGCCATCTAGTTCCAAGCTAAGCAGAGCTTGTGTTATGGGTACTAGACAACTGATAAACATACTTATATATTTCTAAATACATACATATTATAGATAAATTACACCCAGACACAGAACAAATGATCGTGCTCATCACACAAACATTTGTCCTGAGTGGGAATCGAACCCACGACCTCCGGCATAGCAGTCAGGGTCACTAACCTAACCTAACTAGACCAACAGGCCAGACAAACAGTTAAATGTTATAAATTTTTTAACTAAAATGAAGGTCGAAATTCTGATATCAAAAACTAATAGATCAACCCGCAGCTGAAACCGCTGGGTCTAGAAGCATGGTTTTTTAAATATCATTCTTCATGGAATGAATTTAAAAAAATATATTAATGACTTAGTGCACACATAAGTCATATAAGGAATGCTTGCTTCGATCCAGCAGATTTGTGAAAAAAATATAATATGGGATTTTAACAATAGTTAGTTTAACTGTTGATCAAAGAACTGGCCACCAGTGTGTTTGAATATAATTAATGCTTAATAGTCTCTTGAACCTTGCGACCCTTAACATACGGTTGTGTTTTTAGGATTCTGTACCAGATGGGTCAACTATGGGACCCTATTAGTATGCCTCCGTTGTCTACCGTCACAAAATGTATAATTTCAGTTAATCATAATAAAATCTTTTATATTTTGGCAAGTAGTTAAGTATTCTTTAGACCGGCAATTAAACATTTTGATTTTGTATTTTTAAGAAAGAAAAAATGGGACCACCATTTTAGGAATTTTCCTGTAACGTAAGTTTACAAAAATAGAAATTCACATCAACAACACACTGACCCGGAACAACTAAGTCTAGTTACACAAATATTTGTAACATGCACACTGTACAGCAGTCGATCGCATAACCACAGTGACAAGCGAAAATTAAAAAAAAGACAACTCTACACAGAAAACGTTCACATATTATTTCAGAAGCCAAACATCTAAATCGATTAATCTAGATGCGGTACCGCGGTAGTCATCAAAGCGTCTACTCGAGCGTACATCGGCTTGTTACGCAGAATTAAACTTCAAATTGTTCTGTTATTACGGCTCGTCCTAAATAAGTAACTGAATGTAAAGTCTCTTATTATAGGTAGTATGCTATTGTTCAGTTAACTTGTGGATTTAGTTTTGGAATTAGATATCTACGAAATGTAATGTATTAAATCATTTGAAACCGACTTTAATATTAAAGATTTGATAAAGCCATCGATGCCTAAAAAACGCGAAAATATTTAAAAAATGTTTCTTTTTCATAATCGACATACGATTACAGCCGCACAGGCCGATCTTCCGGGTAAAGCCGCGCTTGCCAAGGTTGGTCTGTGGATGGGTGACCATCTGTGATAGCGAGTTTCTACCGTGCCTCAGAAAGCACGTAAAGCCGTTGGTCCCGGCTGTAATTTGTAGATCTTTGACAGTTGTTACTGTAAGTCAGACCATAAATCTGACAACCAGTTTTTCAGTTGCATCTGGCTCGACTGGAAACCCGACCCCAATATAGATGGAAAAAGGCTATGCAGGTGATGAATCGAACTATTTAAATTAGTGATCATATAAAACTTTATTTAGTTTGGTACAAAGTGTAACTTTATTAACTACGTTTACACTCCTAAACCACTTAACAAGGATGATTTATATGTACAGAGAAAAAATGGGAGCCTGGAGGGTTTGAACAGTAAGAGAGCGATACCGTAGGCAAAAGGTAATACATATTTATTAACTCACATCTATTTACCCAGGGGGTAGGCAGAAACTAGCCAAAAATAAATTATAATATCACCAACTGTGTTCACTACCTGAAAAAAGAAAAAAAAGCAATGTTAATAAATGTTTGCTGTAGCCTCTCCGAAAGTTCAAAAACTTAAATTAATTGACATGAGGGCTAAAGCCTGCCGGGGTCGCGGGTGTAACAAATAGCGTGACCCCGGAACGTAAAGGTCTACTGAAGGACAGCGTGGATTTTAGTCAGTACAAGTCTAACAGTCCTTCCTGCCCTGCCCTGGGTGTGAGGACTCATTTGATGATTTTACCACGATAAAAAAAAGTTAATTGACATATTTATGGACACAATATCACTTCTAAACGAAGTGTTCAAGAACTCAACAATTTGTGCAGTCATATAAACTGTTACCCTTTAACAAATCATTGTTATAATTAATTATCCAATCCATTATAAACTTTATACTTCCAAAGACAAAGTTCAAACTCCTTTGCCTTCACTACGAATATTTCATTCATACCAAATTCAAGTTCATGCGGGAAGGTCAACTAAACAACATTGAGTTGAACGGTAATAATAAAGCATTTTCTACACTTGTGTAATAATTCATTCAAGGAATAACTAGGAGAAGTACCATTACTTCATAGTTTATTATGCCCTGGTACTTTCATGCTGGTAGGTCTCATAAAATACTTCGGCGCCTGGTATAACGATATTGTTTCTAATTTGTGGTAATAGTTACCAAGTTAGGGAACTTAATTTAATAAGTTATACTGTCTAGATATGAGTGTACGGTCTAAGTAATGCTATCTAATTATTTTATTTGCGTGGTAATGTGCCTGTCAGAGAATAATTTTGGATAGTTGACATTACATACACCAGTATACGAGTTAATACCAAACGACCAAGAAAAATACATGTCTTATTTACCTAATGGAAGACTAAAGCTGGAAATTGATATTGTATCTCAATCCAAATTCTGATCCAAGTTCTTGTGATTACTCGCGGGACTGTACGAATTACCGTGACCCCGGAACGTAAAGGCCTATTGAAGGACACCGTGGATTTTAGTCAGTACGGGTCTGACAGTCCCTCCCGCTATGCCCTGGGTGGGAGGACTCATCTAATGATTTTACCTAGTAAAAAAAAAGTACTTGTGGTTTGACAGTTACTAGTGGCTAGACATATTTAAACGACTGACATTAGCAAGTTTTGTAATTGATTTGTAATAAACGATGATTGGAATTAAGATTGCGACTTAGATACTTTATTAAACTCCAGAGTAAGTTGTTTTATATGTTTCATAGATGTTGATTATCTTACAATAATAAAGTACTGAACTACCTGCATTCCTATAAAGTTATTTCTTTTTGTGGCAATCCGCACCAAACTACAAAAATCGCCGGAAATTAATCATGTCGATCACGATGTTAATCCCAATCTTTATCTGTAACCATTCAGCGAACGATTTTGACAAACCGATTCTTAAAACTGTCCAGTTACAAGCAGCCCTCAAGCCTTTGTCAAACAACCAGGCGTGGCGAATGCGATGCGTGACGTGCTTATTTGTAACGAATGGAATTATTTGAATCCAGTCACATAAAAAAGCGAAAGCGATCCGATAGCGTGACAGAACTGTAGGACTGACGTCTCGCTTCGGTTCGGTATCGCGTCGGACTCGCCTGTCTGTTTTACAAAGGCATCAAAGAACACGTAACGAAATTCGAATTGAAACCGAGTTAAATAAGCTCAAGCTTTTTTCGAAAGTGTTCCTTATTTACTCGTTCAAACTGCCCAATATTGTCTAAACTTTATTTCCGAATCGCCATAAACAGTACAACACAACACCATAAACAAATGTTCACTGTATACGACAAACTATTCCAAAGAAAGCCCTTTCTCACAACAACAATGACACAACAAGTCTTGAACATGATTCTATTCACAAGATTCAGATCGTTAGTTAATATTTCAAGTACCTACTTCAGGTCATGGTCATAGGTCTTTGACCTTGGCTTACATGAAACGTTCCACGTGAAACCTCCTATAGGTATTATTGAAATTATGTACCGTAGCTTATCATTTTATTGATTTGTTTATTGGTATGATGGGCAATGTTAACCACCGTTTAACATTTCCCACCATTCTCCCTTCAAAAAGCTACTTTTAAGCCTTTGTCAAACAGACAGGCGTGAGGAATGCGAAGCGAGGCGTTTTTATTTGTAATGTATGAAATTGTTGAAATGAAAACTTCTCTAGCAGCGTTGTGCACTTTTAAAAAAACGGCGCAGGGTGCTTGCGCGAATGTTCGTGTGTGTTTATTACTATTGAAGTTTTCACGTCTGCCGGCACTCCCAGAGCGCAACCCGTCGTTTTTTTTTATTTCTCTCTAATTTTATGAAGAATTTTAAGTATTTCAGGACAATAATCTGCATAATTATGACACAAGAATACAATGTTTTAAAAATACCGTTTAGGTTTGAGGTGGTCCTGGACAAGGTCTTGGAAAAACTTGGGGGAGTTCGTTGCCCAACAGTGGGACAGTGCGGCTGGAAGCTTAACAAAATAAAATGTTTAATTATTTTAGGGATTTATCAGCTACGTCGCGTTCTACCCACTTATGTTTAAACGAATTTCATTTTTTTTTCTTTACAAAAAGGTACTTTAAATAAATGGCACCACTTTTAAAAAATAAATTTAAAAAGGTTTAATCGAACTCATACTGGTAAATTAAACAATTACAAATTGTATCGCTTAGTTACTGTAACTTTTTTGCGAAGACTTTAAATATTTAAATCCATTCGCAAAAATGTTTCGAATTAATTAATCACAGTTTTTAATTAAAACTTCTATGTAAAATATTGGTAAAATCAAATTAATTTTATAAGAGTTTTGTATCACGAAATACAAGTACTTTTTTAAGATCATTCACACACATTCACATTTCGAATTACTCCTATATTGTGGTAACGCTTACATACATCTAAACTCAAACATACATGAAGAATTTTCAAACGTGAATCAAACCATGAATCATAGTTTAAAAAAAAAAACACTAGCACAATTTCGATCAAAACATTTGATTCAGAATCTCTTCTCGGCAACGTCGCTGTATATTTCAAGCCACAACAAAGGATTTGGAACAAAAAGAATAATACTATCCTTCGGTGGCCGTGGGCAAGCTCCATTGTAAATCTGTTGAGACACTCAAGATATTTATTTCATAGTATTTTAAAGGAACTGTTACTGTGGGTGATGTGCTTTATATCCGTGAAGGTTTATAATTTTTGTTATAACTAAATTTTGCACACGGCGACGGACGTCCGGCAGACAATCTCCGGCCACCGTAGGCGTGTAATGGGCGATTCGCTGTCCGACAATGAACCATGCCCGGGTCGACGCGATGGCGCGTCGTGTTCCACGCGCGCCTCAAACAGTGTTTGCATTATAACTGGCCAAAGCCAGCCGGGGTCGCGGGACTCATGAATTAACGTGACCCCGGCTATTGAAGGACAACGTGGATTTTAGTCAGTACGAGACTGACAGTCCCTCCCGCTCTGCCCTGGGTGGGAGGACACATATGACGATTTGAACAAACTAAAAAAAAATTGCACCGTTATGCTGCGTGCATTATGAAAGATATTTAGAAGTGATTTGTAAGTATAAATATTATATTTTTATCTATACGATCATTCGCTCTGTTATAACCCTTATTACAAGGCAATAGAGCCTAACTCAGCTTTTACTTGTTTATATTGTACTTTTCCATTTCCTAAGTGCTTATGTTGCATTTTTACTCAATGCACATAAATTGTATGGCTATTTTAGTTAGTTAGATTCTGAACGCTGTCGCGTAAACTAGTTGCCCAAATATAAGGAGCAATTAAGAGGGAAATTACCAAAATTATATGTACCTAAGAACTTGTGTACCCGTAATTCTGTGTCCTGGTGACTAAAAGTGGTTCCAGTAGAAAAAACGTTTTTTTTTTAAAGACAAACGGGATCGGCTTATTAACAGTTCGTAAAAAAAGCTATACAGTAAAGCTAAAATTGTGCTGTTAAGAACCTATACATATATGGTATATTATGATTATAACAGTACTGGTATATGTCGACTGTAGTTTACATTGTATCAGCCATCACTCTCAGTCACCTTTGGGGTAAAATACTGGCGATTGTTAGGATTATTGCACACAACTACGATTCATCGTTGCATTTTAACACATACACACATCGTGTATCGACACTGCATTAACGTATCGAATCGTATGTATTTAGGTCCTTAAATCTCAAGCCGGCTAATTCACCATTGATTGTGAATAAATAGAATTAAATTAATACCTGTGCAATACAGTATTTTAACCACCAAACAATTGACATATTTTTTATGAGCTGTCAAAACGCGATTCTTCCATACGTTTTGTTTGGCAAAGGAAAACCTTACTAATTAGTTAACCGATGATCTTACTATTTATTGAGAAAAGAGGTAAAAAAAATGTTTTTGGAACTTAATCGGGGCTAAAAAAGAGTGTGTAGATGAATTTTGGAAATGTTGGTCAATAAAATCGAATTGAACAATATTGCCAAAGTTTCTACAAATTTCTCTAAATAAATATCTTATTCGTAGGTATTATGAAACATCTAGGTGCCTAGTTAATTACTTTTAGTCTTATACTAATTTAAATTAGGTATATTCATATTTTCACAAACATTCCTAGCTCTCTTAATCTGCTGCTCTGTTTTTGACGTCTTAATTTATCCAAGTTAATCTCTAGAGCTATCTAATTAAGATCTAATGACGGTTAATCTTATTAATAATGTTATCTAGTACTTCTATCTCTAAGTTTCGGGAAAATAGAGAAGACGGTATACATCTAATTTAACATTTATAAAACGCAATTGTTTTACACAACCGACAGGATCTTCATGGAATTTGGTTCAGAGATAAATAATGGTCTGGAATTTATTTATTTAGTACCTCATAATCACTATCATTAACGCAAATTGCCCGTGATACTACCACGCACTATCTAGTAGTACCATGGGATTTTAATTTACCTATAGTACTACACGTTTACTTTGCCGGGGTCGCGGGATTGTATAAACAGTTAACCGTGATCCTGAAATGAAAAGGGCAATTGAAGGAACACGGTAATTATTTCATCCGTGGTACTACTGGTAGTACAATGGGTAGTACCACGGGCAATAAACGATCATTAACTATAGAAATTTTGTCGTTCAATAGTGTGGGCGTAGCATTTTTTTTTATTGTGTACAATCATCAAATGAGTCCTCTCACCCAGGGTAGAGCGGGAGGGACTGTCAGACTTGTACTGACTAAAATCCACGGTGTCCTTCAATAGCCCTTTATGTTCCGGGGTCACGGTAATTCGTGAGTCCCGCGACCAGTGGGCATATCATAGTTATATTATTATACCATGATACATTATCATGACACATTGTGGTTTTTGTGAACTGACACAGAAAATAAGTAAAAATATCTGTTGTGTCTCCAACATCATATAGTGCTCGCAAATGAATAACACATATGATACCGTTTATCCCGATATTACTGTCCCATGAGATTATTTTCAAATTTCACATGGGAAATCGCTGTTAAATATATCACCCAAACTTGTAAAGAAGCTTTTAATAGCTGATATAATTATTTATTACTTTACAAAACTTTGTATCACGCACATATTTCATCAGTTTTGTTTATTCTCCATACAACAGTCAGGGACCTTAAAGGCAACTTCTTGAACCCAGAATCAAAACTTGGCCTTTGCAAGGCAATAAATAATTCTGTTATCTTACAGTTATATTTTTTTTAACACTTTGAGCTGAGCATCTGGGTATTCAAGTGTTTGTTGCGCGGCGCACTATTTTCTCTGAATGTATTCGTAATTAGAATGTATGTGTGCGAGTAGCCTTTTAAAGTGCACAAAAAAACTAACCTGGAGTGGTGCTAGCAGTCCCAAAATTTAAAGTCATACGGCGCGATGACGTAGCTTTTTTTTTTCGTGGTACCATCATCGAATGAGTCCTCCCACCCAGGGCAGGGCGGGAGGGACTGTCAGACTTGTACTGACTAAAATCCACGGTGTCCTTCACTAGCCCTTTACGTACCGGGGTCACGGTAGTGGGTAAGTCCCGCGACCCCGGCAGGCGTTGGCCCTCTACAGGCCCCGTCACTATGCTGACACTCCTTGAGGCGCGCGTGGAACACAACGCGCCGTCGACCCGGGCATGGTCCATGGTCGGGCTGCGAGTCGCCCACTACTCGCCGCCCGCATGCCCGCGCCTACAGTGCCCGGATATCTTCTTGCGACGTCCGACGCCGTGGGCGTCTTCCACTGCGGCTGGGGTGGAGTGAAGGAATTTGTATAGCCTCAGCCGTTTATACACGTTCTTTGAAGAAAGACATATTTTTTACTGACGTGATTAAACGTTGTGTCAAATAGCGTTTATCAAATGTTACGTATTACAACGTTGCTCAGCTCAAAGTGTTGAAATTAAAATAGGGTAACATTTATTTGATTTCAGTCAATGTACAAGAATATGGAGGCCAGTAAAACATTGTAATACTAAACCTATGTGTATGAAATTACGATTAGAATCTAGTAGGCATATCATATTATAATTATTGTACATTCCTCGCCACGCAATGTTCACACGCTAACTTTTATCACGATATACTTTATGAAACAAAAGAATTAGGGAGTTCAGAATGTAAGGTACTTCAAACACTGTTAATATTCTTTGTAAGTTTTAAAAATAATGAAACAAACTGTATAACCTGCCAGTAGCATGGGCTGTATTTATACTTTTAATCTGTTACACTTTTTGTCTACTTTTACTTTTAATCTGGACACCGTGGATTTTAGTCAGTACGAGTCTGACAGTCCCTCCCGCTCTGCCCTGGGTGAGAGGACTCATTTGATGATTTAACAACGTAAAAAAAATGGTATGCTTCGTAAGAAAATACACAGGGACGTAAATTACCGCATAGAATAAAAAAAAAGACAATCTATTTCTAGAACATTCTTAATAAGAATAGGGAAATAAAGTCTCTAAATAAATCAGTCCTCAAGTCTATCTACTGGAATGGGGTTAATGGTTTGTTACTTGCATACATACATAAAATTATGTACCCCTGTGAACCGGGCCGAGTTGGGCCGAGAATTAATGCTAGGACACTACTTAGACACGCATCTGTTCTCTTTGGCCAATTTGTTGGTGTAATAAGGTGTTTGGCATTCGTAACAGATCTTTCCGCATTATTTTGATACGTTTTTTTGATTTTTGATGAGGAATGATAATACCCTGTCTAAAAAGAACAGTTCTTAATCTAAAATATTTGCTCGCTTTTGCCAGGCCTTACAGCAAGCTTTGGAGACTTAGTACAAGATTTCAGTATTTTATCGGACAGCGTACTTTTTTTTTTTTTTTTTTTTATCGTGGTAAAATCATCAAATGAGTCCTCCCACCCAGGGCAGGGCGGCAGGGACTGTCAGACTTGTACTGACTAAAATCCACGGTGTCCTTCACGAGCCCTTTACGTACCGGGGTTACGGTGATGGGTAAGTCCCGCGACCCCGGCAGGCTCTGGCCCTCTACAGGCCCCGTCAATTTGCTGACACTCTTTGAGGCGCGCGTGGAACACAACGCGCCGTCGACCCGGGCATGGTCCATGGTCGGACAGCAAGTCGCCCATTACTCGCTGCCTGCATGCCCGCGCCTACGGTGGCCGGAGATCGTCCTGTGACGTCCGACGCCGTGGGCGTCTACCACTGCGGCTGGGATGGAGGGAGGACGCTGTCCTCTCCCTCAGGCGGCCCGCCTCCTCCTTCACGAGCATGACTGCTTCGCAGAAGGAGGCGACCGCTTCCCACTCCGTCTCGCCCCGCAGCATGGCCTCGACCAATGCCGGGCGCGAGAGGTCTCCGCCTATCGCCGTCGTGAGGACACGGCGGTGCTCTGCCCAAGCGGGGCAGTCCTGCACCGTATGCTCCACCGTGTCCTCCGGACGATCCTCGCAGTGGTGACACCCAGGCGTTTCTTCCCTCCCTATCAGACACAGGAACCTCCCGAAACTTCCGTGTCCGGTGAGGACCTGCGTCATGCGGAAGGTAAGGACGCCGTGACGCCTATCCAGCCACTCCTCAAAGAGGGGTCTTACCGCCGCGATTGCGGCGTGCCCGGACCTCGGTTGCGACAGTCGCTCCCTCCATACTGCCCTGAGATCGCGCCGGAGCTCTTCCCGCCGCGCCTCGACCTGTCGAGGCAGCGGGGATTCGCCCCGGATCGGACAGCGTACTTAAAGTAAGTATATGCGGCGTTTAAGGTATGAAAAAAGCGCCTCTATAATAGAAAGAAAGAAATAACATTCATTGGTACAGAAGTTAAGTAAGACGAACGACAAACTAATTTTTTCCATGAAATCAACGTCAAAGTTTAAAATAAATAAATAATAAATAAATATTCCACAACTATCACACAACGCCATCTAGTCCCAAGCTAAGCAGAGCTTGTGTTATGGGTACTAGACAACTGATAAACATACTTATATATTTCTAAATACATACATATTATAGATAAATTACACCCAGACACAGAACAAATGATCGTGCTCTTCACACAAACATTTGTCCTGGGTGGGAATCGAACCCACGACCTCCGGCATAGCAGTCAGGGTCACTAACCACTAGACCAAAAGGCCTGTCAAAGTTTCCTTTTGCTTTATGCCATATAAACGTGAAAAGTCGTGTAAAGGCCTCTGGTTTCAGTTCAAAGTTATCCATCCATTTTCACACAAAACAAACACACCAACTTAGATACAATACGCTGCGCTGGTTACAAAGTATTCTTAGTAACAACTTAGCTACGTGTCTTGTTTAAACCGAATGAAACTTACAGACAAGCTTATTTCCCAATGTCTTGTTATTTCGTTCATCGTTCTGAACTACGAAGAACAAACCGTAAATGTTTATCAAAATATCTAGTTGCCAACAATAGGGGTTTACTGCATAAATGAATTGAAAATCTATTTAGTCGGGCGGCGAGTAATGGGCGACTCGCTGTCTGACCATGGACCACGCCCGGGTCGACGGCGAGTTGTGTTCCACGCGCGCCTCAAGGAGTGTCAGCATAGTGACGAGGCCCCCTGTAAAGGGCCAAACCCTGCCGCGTTCGCGGGATTCACAAATTACCGTAACCCGGTACGCAAAGGGTTATTGAAGGACACCGTGGTTTTTAGTCAGTCAAGTCTGACAGTCCCTTCCCCCTGTCCTGGGTGGGAGGACTCATGTGATGATTTTACCAAGATAAAAAAAGTTGCCAACAATAGGGTAGTTTGCTGCATAAATAAAATAAAAATCTATTTACTATATTTTTTTTTTAACCATAGAACATTGACAAATATAAAACGCTTCGTAATTCGAGAGCGGGTGCTTGTGACGTCATAACGCTTGTAAAATGATACCGGCGACAGAGTGACGTTCTGTGATTTTGAGAAGCGTTGTATCTTGATCAATGTTGGTTTTCATAACAAAACAAAAAATAGTTACGGTTTTAATATTTTTTGTAATCTATATGTCGGACTTTACTAATAATTTTTGAGTAAAATAGCCTATTGAGAGATCCTACGAAGTCCCGAAATAGTGCGGTGGCGCTGTCGTCGTACACACACCAAATAGAGGCTGCAAACCAAGAATCGTTAGGTACATGAGTTCAACGAACTGTGATTTTGACGCCATTGTTGTGTGGAATACATGAATAGATTTGAAGGATATTTGATGTGTCTTTGATGTTGCTTGTTGCCCCGGTCTATAGGTTCAGAAGGGAAGCAATTTTTTATCTCTTTGTATAGAATAACCTATTGATAGATATATAAATATTATGTGGAGGATACTTTAATGTACCTACACTGAAATAATGTAACTAGGCTTTTTATATTGGAATACTAAAGGTTTATGGAATTTTACCTGCCAGGACTGCGAGTCTGTTTTAGGATGTTGCGATACGATATTGGAACGCAAAGGGCAATTGGGGGAACAGCGTGGATTTTAGAAACCCGAGAAAATGTATAAAGTTATACAAAAACAGATAGATGAGGGATGCACCGAACTGAGATGTAAAGCAGGAAAATTGAGAGGCCTATACTCAGTATTGGGTGGTCCCAGGCTGAAATACTGATGAATACCTACTTCAGATAAATATTCTACTCTAGGCTGATTGGATGGATTGAATGCATTTTCTTCTGAAAAAGATTTTAGTCGTAATAACACGGATTTTCATGATGTAGCGAACTACCACTACGAACTGCGAACTAGTCTACCACTGCTGCTGGGGTGGGGGGAGGACGCTGTCCTCTCCCTCACGCGGCCCACCTCCTCTGCCCAAGCGGGGCAGTCCTGCACCGTATGCTCCACCGTGTCCTCCGGACGATCCTCGCAGTGGAGACACCCAGGCGTTTCTTCCCTCCTTATCAGACACAGGTACCTCCCGAAACTTCCGTGTCAGGTGAGGACCTGCGTCATGCGGTAGGTTAGGACGCCGTGACGCCTATCCAGCCACTCCTCAAACCTCGTAAGACCCCTCGGTCTTACCGCCGCGATTGCGGCGTGCCCGACTAAACGACCTCTAGCATAAATATATTAATGCTGAAATACTAAACGAAGCACTTTTTGCATTTAGTTCTATAAACTAAAGTACTTCATCGTAAAAGTATACTGCTAAAAGATATAATGTGATAATTTAAACTGTTTGCTTAACGATCCTCCATAGCCTGATACATGATAGCCCCTAGTTTCTTTACCGTTTACTATCATTCTCATTTAAAATAATAACTTCAGACACGAAGACTCCATGTATTTTCTAGGCCACTATTATCACAGTCATTATTACACACATCAAAAGTGTCTAGGGATCAAGCATTTTTATGCGGATTTCTTGAGATTGAGATGTGGCTTTGTAATAAATTTATGATTTTATAAATTTATATGGATCCTTTTTGGTGCATTTCATAATTTGAATCAGGAACTGTGAATCAAATTCCAGTAAAAGATGAAAATCAGCTGTCAATATTTTCCCTATAAAAACATAAAACGCATTGAAGACATTATTAGTGCTACTGTTTCCCTACTACTGATTAAAACCAACGTTATTATGGAGCGGCGACGTCATTTAAGCAGGGAAGAAATGCTCAGAGCCGTGGGAATGATAGAAGCTGGTTCCCGGCAACGTACTGTGGCTTTAGCTCTGAATACAAGTCAGAGTATTATCAGTCGACTTTGGACACGTTACCGAAGCACTGGTACCGTGGCTGAGCGCCATGGAGGACGGTATCGCTGCACCACACGGAGACAAGACCGATACATTCAAATCTTAACTCGAAGAGCTCCAACAATAACCGCCATGATGTTAGCCGTGAGGCTTCATCACTCTTCAGGGAACTTAATTAGCGACCAAACAGTCAGAAACCGCTTGCATGAAGTGAACCTTCATTCCCGAAGACCGCTACGGGTACCACCTATAGCAATGCACAATCGTAGGATTCGATATCAATGGGCTCTTGAACACAGAAATTGGGCAGAAGAACAATGGCGTTTCGTGTGCTTTTCTGATGAGTCTCGTTTTGGTATGAGACCGGATACAAGACGTATACGACACTGGAGAAGCCCTGGACGCCAACAGCGATTAAAATCCTGCCAGGAAGTCCATCCTTATAGTGGTGGAACCATCATGGTATGGGCGGGTATTTGGATCGGCGGAAGAACTGAGTTGATTTGGATCAGAGGCAACCTCAACGCTCAAATTTATGCTGAGACGATTGTATCAGACGTCATCGTTCCTCTACAAGTGCAAATCGGTCCCTTATTTCAGTTAATGCATGATAATGCACGACCGCACACCGCAAGAGTTGTAAGACAGACTCTCGCCGCAGCTAACATCAATGTCCTGCCCTGGCCTGCTCAGTCGCCAGACTTGAATCCGATTGAGCATGCATGGGATATGCTACAGAGAAGAGCTCTGCCGAATATGGAGGGTATCCAGTCGCAAGAAGACCTTTTTTTGTTGTTGCAACGAACATGGGCGGCCATTCCACAGCGTGATTTGGATGAACTCATTTTGAGTATGCCAAACCGATGTTCTTGTGTTGTTAGTGTTCGCGGTAGAAACACGGATTATTAATTGTTTAAGTTACCCAATAAAATTTTAAAGAAAACTGTTATTTCAGTCTTTTTTTCGAACTTTTGTGTTAGTGGTTCAAATGTCAAAAATCCCTTTATTAGGAAAATGGCAAATTTCTTTATTAATGCAAAGGTGACTTGGTTTATCGTTACTGTGACAAACGAAAACACTTTATTTGATGAATCCTTAAAAAAAAATTTAATTAATATCAATCAGGAGAAAAGTTATTGCAAAAATATATGTTGATCCCTAGACACTTTTGATGTGTGTACATTTTATCTAGCAATTTGAATGTACAAATATTAATTTTAGTGAAAGATCAAATAACTTAAAGTACTTGACTGTCTACTTTGAATATTATCTTGATTCTTGCTAAAAAGAGGGTCGAATTAGAAGAAGAAAAACAAAAGGGTTTTTTTTACGTTGTGAAATCATCCAATGAGTCCTCTCGCACAGGGCAGGACGGGAGGGATTTTCAGATTTGTACTGACTAAAATCAACGGTGTCCTTCAATAGTCCTTTACGTTTCGGGGCCACGTTTACCTGATAAGACAGTGCCGCGACCCCCGCAGGCTCTCTTTTAAACACACTCTTAAGATTTGGGGCCAATTGTTTGATCAGTATATAAGCAAAGTAATTCCATACGTTTGTATGTAATCAAATCAAATCAAATCAAAATCAAATCATTTATTTCAATTAGGCCAATTACAGGCACTTTTGAATTGTCAAGAGACATAAAGTAAAACTAGTACAAAAATAGTTATGGTGCTACAGTCCCAGTCACAAGACATAAAAACTGTGAAAGTACCGTAGGTGCTCATTCAATCGCTGTGGTTATCTTTCTAAAGTATAGAATTGGTAACTCGTTGAGAACTTAAATACGTAGATAGATAAGAATAGTAAAGGTTTAACTATTATCTTTAAATTAATACCGAAATCATTAAAATCCTGCCATTATTTAAGGAGCTATCCTGGATCGATTACAAGTAAATGGTTTCATACTTTTGCCCGCTAGTTTATTACTTAAAACCCTGTAACTTTATTAACAACTGGTTAGAAAAGTGTAGGATTGGAATAGGATTTACTTAACTACTGCTTTCAGTTGTTCCTATATTTGTAGTTTCACACACATAGCACACAGGCATACATTACTCTAACGCACAAATATAAGCTATGAAATAAACTAGTTCCTAGAAACCCGATGTTTTGTTAATCCACTAAAAACGGACATCCATTTGTAAAATGGATGTTTTGAAACGGATGTAAATAAAATAAAATAAATATTCCACAACTATCACACAACGCCATCTAGTCCCAAGCTAAGCAGAGCTTGTGTTATGGGTACTAGACAACTGATAAACATACTTATATATTTCTAAATACATACATATTATAGATAAATTACACCCAGACACAGAACAAATGATCGTGCTCATCACACAAACATTTGTCCTGGGTGGGAATCGAACCCACGACCTCCGGTATAGCAGTCAGGGTCACTAACTACTAGACCAACAGGTCTGTCAAATTGATGAAATATGAACTTATACTTACAATAGAAATGTGAACTTTATTGTTAAAATTAATTGATTATTGAGTGGTATGAAAAAAATTTAATATAGAGCTACGTAAAGAGCAACTGAACGAAAACGGCAGATTTTTGTCAGTACAAATCTGACCCTTCCACTCCACCCAGGTGGGAGGACTCATTTGATGATTTTACCACGTAAGCCAAGGCCACCATACTTCGGGACCGTTATTCTATCAGAGTCCGTTTATTTTATAGACTTTCAACTTTATCACAAAACACGAAAGTTCATGTTCAATCGGATTTTTTTTACACATTGGAGTAGGTTGATGTGAGGGTCTATTCACAAAGCAGAAAACCTCAAGTACACTGAAGTATGTGTACAAATACCCATGAATAAAGCAAAATACCTCAAATAATATTAACGTTTGAAACGAACCTTGGCCTCAGCCATAAGCGGAGCTAAAAAGAAATCTAAATTACCCTCATTTTTTTTGTTCTTTGTAAATATGTAAATGATGTCTCGGGGTCGGTGTTATCTGTTTAAAGATTTATTATTTAAGAATAAAGTGAGAGGGGTCATTGCTGTCAACAATCGCTTTTTTTCTTTGAATTAATTCAACAACGTTTTTCTTTTTTCTGGACACGCTGATAAGGAAAGGGTTGGTCAATATCATTTCTTTGTAAATTCATGAAAGAATTATGAGCTTTCATGTCGCATTTGAATGGGTTATGACTAGTATTTCCTCGTGTTTTAGTTACAAAGGACAAGATTTTTTTGAATATTTATAATACCTACGTATATATTTTCTCCTTACTGTGCTGATGGACGCATTGAATACTAAAGAAGCAGGGAACTTAGAATATTCTCAGAGGCCCTAGTATGCAATCCAAATATAAGGCTGTCCATCGTATTTGAAATATTAAAGCGCCTCTAGTGTACGAACGGGGAAGTCATTTTATCCAAATTAACGTCAAAGAACCCGTTACGTCACAAAAATGTGTTTTTTTAATAAAGCCTCAGGAGGTATGGTAAAATGGTGAGTGTCTCTGTTAATCTGTCAAACACTTCTATTCTTTGATTTTTCCCTGAAATTATATTTTCATAGAAAGATATCCATCTTTCTATTAGTGTTTAATCAATGTAACGTATGCCAATCAACTTGACGTATTTCAATATTTAAAAGTTCCGTATTCGGTATTAAAATATTATAAAAAAGTTCTAAGAATAAAAATTGACTGCGATCGATCCAGTCACATATAATAAAATATACGTATAGAAATACATATGGCAAAAAAGCATGGTTTTCATAACATTACGATGAAACAATATTTATTTCTCAATAGAATGGCTTCCAAAATAATATGCCTTTAAAATTTTAAAATACAGTAAAAAAATCACCTTCAAAACTTCGAAATTTTCCCAATCGAATATGAACCTTCTACTTTTGTTTTACAGTTGAAAATCAATTTTAAAAAAATGAAGGTATATTGATGTGCTAGTCCCTCTTTGTCCCAAACTGCCCACAAGTTATATCAAACTTTTTCATCACAATTCATATCGTAGGTATGAAAAGATGATTAAATATTAAATCACTAATTTAGATTGGCATTCATTCCTTTGAAGTCCTTTAAAATTTCACCAATTATGCTGAAAAGGCCACAGAAGAATACATATTTTAAATATAAAAACCCAAAACTTTTCAATAACTAATTCCCAAACTCCCAAGTTTGTCTATTAACTTCATCGTCTGGGCTATTTATGTAGGCTACTTTCGGGCTATGCAAGGTTTCCAAAACTTAGTCGTTAAACTCGGACTAGTGAAGCAAAAAATGCTATCTGCTCTGAAATATTTGGTGTATGTTTCTGACTCTTTTGTTTTAGAGTGTGCTGAAAATTGAGTTTTAATGCATTGTTCAAAGCTGCTGTATTATTTAGTTTTGGAGCTAATTAGCTCTATTGAATTCGCGAAATTAGTTCTTATAAAGAGATTGAATAAACATTTTTAATATTGTTGTTTTTGAAGTGAAAACTTCTAAAAATGTTAAACTCGCGTCAGGACACGTGACCTGATCGAAAATTCGTAAGACGGGGCAGGGCGCTTGCGCGAATGTTCGTGTGTGTTTATTACTATTCAAGTTTTCACTTCTGCCGGCACTCCCAGAGTGCAACCCGTCGTTTTTTTTTCAAAGAATCAAGAAGAGTTAGGGTCAAGTCACACCGAGACGCGACGCTGCGCGCACATTTAAACAGAGCTACTCAAAATCTAACTCTATTTACTACACGAAAAGATACATCATAATCAACACAGCGTGGCGCAGCGCGGCGTAACCCGCAGCGCTGCGTTTTAATAGCTTTTTTTTCTGAATGGCATCTCGCAGGTCAACCTGGAAGAGGTTATGGGCTGCTTAACTAGACTTTTCTGTGGATGCGACTCGAAATCTAACTTTATTTACTACACGAAAAGATACAAATTTGCAGTATCGTTGCATCACGTCGCGTTGCGTCGCGTCTCGGATTGAACTGACCGTTATACATCAATAGCCTGCTCTGTCCCACTCCTGGGCAAAGGCCTCCCTCCACTCCTTCCACTTCTCGCGAGCCCGTGCGTCCTCCTTCCAATTCGGGCAGAACCTGTCCAGTTCGTCCCGCCATCTCTTTCGCGGTCTACCGCGACCCCGTCTCACTGTTTCAGGGCTCCAGTTTTGAGCTATTTTGGCCCACAGTTTGTCCGGCATACGACAGATATGTCCTGCCCAGTCCCATTTGAGTTGGGCAGCTTTCTGAGCCACGTCAGCTGTATTTGTTTTGGAGCGCAGTATTGTGTTTCGAACGCGATCCGTTAATTTAACACCTGCGCTCCATTGCTTGTTGGCAAACCTTGAGTCTGGACTTCTGGATGTTAGTCAAAGACCAAGTCTGTGCACCATATGTTAAGATGGGGAATATACACAATTTTTAATTCAATATAGTAGGGGTTATCTGTAATATCAACGGTTGTCCGTAGTAGTTTGATTACTCTACAATAGATGGCAATAACGTCACCGTGAGACGTAAGAATACAATGATGAATTTTGACTCTGTGAGCATGACTATGATAGCTCGGTTGGTAAGAACCTGACCTTCTGGATACAGTACACTAGGTCCATTCCGATCCAGAAGGTCGCAGATTCCTGGACGCAATGGAAGTTTTCTTTCCACACATTAGACCAGGATGGTTGGCGTTCTTTGGGGAAGGCTTACGTCTAGCAGTCGACGGTAATTGGCTGAAGGGACAATAAACCTCTGTATGGCCTGGATCTTTGGTTTACCTTTTTACGATATAATTTTCTCCTAGCTCCAATTTATATTATTAGCGTCCGAAGAAAAGCTCTTTGTCCTCAATAAAGAGCAAAAAAACAAGGTTTTATAACATAGTTTTTAATTGAATAGTTCTTTGTTCAACTTATAGGACAGACACAATTTTTCTATCGTTAAGATAACCTCAGGGAATAAAAGCGCATTGCAATAAGCTAATAGGAACACGAAGGGGACTGGCTTAAAGAAATTGCTCTTGTCCTAGATAAAAAGACATTTTATCGATAATAAATATGATGGAAAATCCTAAAATAAATATGCAGTAAATCGACGAAAAATATTTAATCCTGCTAAATTTTCAAGCTTCGAATAAAATTGCCACTGATTTAGGTCTATAAAGTCACTGCTCTCGAAACCGTCATATCCTAAAATTGTGGCATCCACAAACCGGATTTTTGCCCAAGTGCTCCAACCCAATCTCTCTCACAGAGAAGAGACCAGTACCATAGCAGTAGAAGCATGATAGGCTGACTACGCTGTGTCATAAAAGCGTTTTATGAATGTCAAACCTACTCATTTGAAAAGGTTAGGAGATCATTTCTCTTGCCATTTGCAAGAAAGACATTCCGGCCATGTAATCACAGAATCATTCCACCCACCATATTGTGTAGGTCTTCAGTCAATCAAGCCCGACCTTATCGTAAACAAATGGCATTCAACCGTAGTGGTTACAATGTCGAGACCTTTTGGCGCCACGTCCGACACTCGGTGTAATTTAACTCACCTGTGGTTCATTGGAGCGGAATTTGGTCTCACGAAGGTCGGTCAGTGACTTCGAATATTGTCGGTTTCAGTCTATATGGAAACTGTTGCTGCTTATGATTTATGGGTTTGGAGTCATTTGCAGCTTCGAAAGGTCAGTTGCTGTATTTTTTATTTTTTTTGGGAAAACTATCATTTGAAAGTTGATGAATGAGGTGTTTTTATGTCAGCGGGGTCTTCTATGTGTAATTTGAAAATTATTCCACGGAAACATTATACTTAGATAAACGTGTGTGTATTATACCTATCTTTAGGTTTTTCATCAAAGTCCATTCAGCCATTCTGACGTGGTTGAGTAACAGACATCCATGCTTTTCGTATTTTTTAAATCACTTTTTAATTTGAACTAGGTAAAAAACTTAGGTTAGTAAGATTCTTATTTAACTAATGTTGAAAATGTACTGGTTGTGAACGATAACTTACAAGAAGTAAGTTTTAGTAAAATCATCAAATGAGTCCGTGACTAAAATCCTTGGTCTCCTTCAACAGCCCTTTACGTTCCGGGGTCACGGTAATTCATAAGTCCCGCGACCCCGACAGGCTTTGGTCCTCTAGAGGGGGGCCCCGTCATTAGAAGTAAGTTTTAGTACAAAAAAAATATTTCCAACATTTTGTGAGGGCTATAAAATTCTAGAATGACGTTACACGAGTTTGTATTCTGCCTTGAAACGCTTACGCAATTTTCAAGGTTAAGTTCAAGTATTCATGCGTACATTTTATGGAGACATAGCCGACAAACTTAAAACCTCGAGTATGTTATTAAGGCATCTAATCATATACGAGTGGCACGAGTTCAACAAAAGTCTTGACAAACTTCCAGGTAGGGGTGAATATCACGCCCCCTATAGCTAATTACTGCAAAATGTACACAGAAAACACATAAAATCGAAAAGTCGATAATGAAAACGACTCTGTTCCTTTTATTTCTATCTCTTTCTTTTTATTGGACATTAAGGGTCGTACATCGAGTTTGGCCCTTATCTGTCTGCCAGAGATTTATTTAGGAACCATCCCCTCCAATTTTACAGGCTTTTTGCGAGAAAAGAAAATTACTGTTGAGAGCGGGATTTTTAAAAGTTAATCTTATCTGTCTTCTGTCCAAAATAATTTGCTTTGAAGCTAAAGGGATTCGGTGGAAGAATTTATTTCTGTTTATTTTTTCACTGATTTGGAAAGGGGATAAATAGTTAAACTGGATTAACGTTTAGGAAGTTATTAGAACATACTATGGTCCGGGCCAAATAGGAAAAAAAAACGAGGAAATCCTACTAAGGCGAGTAAGAGATATAAGAAGAAATAATATATAAAGATCTCGTGGGAACATGTTCGTTCACACCAATCTCCAAATTCATTTAACCAAATTCAATGTGAATGTATTTTGTATGATTAATATAATCAGAAAGATTCAGTTGAAAGAAAACAGTTTTGAGCCTGATGTAAAGGCGCCGTGCATTACACGGAACGACGGACTACTTATAAATTAAAACTCTTTGGTCCTAAAAACTCGAATGACAAAAATTCGTCGTCGACCCGGGCATGGCCGGAGATCATCTGCCGACGTCTGTCGCCGTGGGCGTCTACCACTGCGGCTGGGGTGGAGGGAGGACGCTGTCCTCTCCCTCACGCGGAAGATTTTGCGCTCTTAGTAAAAGAAATCCTTCGAAAGGCACAAAGTTACAGTGCACAATTATTAGTATTTTAAAATAGAAAGTAACAGTTACAGTGTTCAATTTCAGACACATTTCCAATCAACTTACACCGTATCTATTCATAGCTATAGACAACATCGAAACGAAATTATACCAACGTTTAGAAACCGTTCACGTTAGTGCTCTATTGTTCTCCGTCGAACGGTAGACCGCACCTTATGGGACCGTCACTGGCCTATGCTTTTGAAAGACCCAGTTTGTAAACCCCATAGCAACCGGCTTTGCTGGAACCCGATTGTATGGTTAAGGCCCTTATGCTGTTTATTCGTGAGCCATTTTATAGTCATATTAGCTTGTTAATACTGGCTACTGAATTGGGGCTTCCTATTAGGAGTGTTGTGCACGAAAGGCTGTTGTGTGTGCCGCACCTTTATTTGACGTGCCTTCGATATGGTGGCTATTTTTGTGAAATGCAGTACGAAAAGAAGATAATACATCAACTGCGTTAAATAAGTCCTATAGAAACAGGGCCTTCAAAGTTTTCTTTGATCATTTGGGTTCATTTTTTCTTTACGTCATTTCACTTGATCATTTCTTAACTTTATGGCTTATTATAGAATATGTTACCAATGAACAGCTACTCAGTTAAAAAAAAAATATGTTAGAATATTACAAGGAGTGCTACCATGACGTCTTAAAGCGAGAGTAGTTCCACTGTGGGAAAGGGACAGAGCTATATTAGTTTCAAGTCTAGCGCCATCTCTTTCCCACCGTGGAACTATTTTTGCTTTAAGAAATTATGGTAGGCCACCTGTACTAACTACTAGTTTATCCATGATATCGCAGTGCCGGTATAGTAATTTTATTCTGAACTAAAATACATATTTCCCCCTAATTAGTCTCTAAAACACACCAAGGAGTGTCAGCATAGTGACGGGGTCTGTAGAGGGCCAAAGCCTGCCAGGGTCGCGGGACTCACAAATTACCGTAACCCCGGTACGTAAAGGGCTATTGAAGGACACCGTGGATTTTAGTCAGTACAAGTCTGACAGTCCCTCCCGCCCTGCCCTGGGTGGGAGGACTCATTTGATGATTTTACCACGATAAAAAAGTCCCTAAAACACATAAAACGAATATCAAGGAAGGTAGCAAACAACATACATATTTCCATCCTTTTCTATCATAGCAGGTACAGATTTTATGCTCGATAATTCGGCTCTTTTCCGTCGTACTCTAATATGTAGGGCCTACGTTCACAGTAAAAGTTTTTGCTGAATATTTCGGCCGCTATTTTAGACCGTCTTGATCGATTTTCAAAGACGCTGGGGAAGTCGTCAACTCTTTTTATACATTAAAGAGTTTGAGTCCTGGAATAGAAAACAGATGTTGTGCGTCCCTGCGATTTTTTTTTTGACCTACATAATAAATAAATCGCAAATGGAGTACTCTTGTATATTTGAATTTATTTGAGTATTTTTGAACAAAAATATTGCGTTTGACGAACGTTGTAATCCGAGCGTTCAAATAAAATCCTGTTGACGTAATACATTTAATATTGTCAATTGTAAATAGGTCAATCAACTCAGTCCACTGCTGGACGTAGACTTTTCCCAGACTACGTGACATAGACCTGTCCATGCTTTTTAAATTATAGGTACTGGAAATTTAATCATTTTCGACACAGAACGATTCCAATACGTATGTCAAACAAATAAGGTACTTAATTATGCTACTTACATTATCATGGTTGACGGCGCTTTGTGTTCCACGCGCGTCTGAAGGAGTGTCAGCATAGTGACGGGGCCCCCCTGTAGAGGGCCAAAGCCTGCCGGCGTCGCGGGACTCAGGAATTACCGTGACCCCGGTAGGTAAAGGGCTATTGAAGGACACCGCGGATTTTAGTCAGTACGAGTCTGACAGTCCCTTCCGCTCTGCCCTGGGTAGGAGGACTCATAAGATGATTATACCACGTAAAAAAAAACTTACATTGTCATATATGTAAGGTACATTCTCTGCAAGGTTGATTTCCAGTAATTCTGTCAATCAAAGCTGAATTAAACCATTCCTGAGAAATCATCAAACGAATATCGGTTCTACAGAAGTTTTAATTTCTGCGAAAATGTCGCAAAAGTACTTTAACTTCAGTGAAATTCCTATCGTCATAGTTTTGTAACTTCATCGAGTTTGTTACCTCAATCAATACGTAAGTTGATACTTCTATTTCAAGGAATTTTGTAGGACCTAAGACACTAAAAGGACTGACCACATTGACGTGGTGTCGAACAAACTTATCTAGACAAAAGTGCTTTTCGACGCGTTTAACCACATATCGGCTTACATGTGCGCAATATCATACTCTTCTTACAAGAGTATGGTGGGATACGTTTCTCACTGTTTACGTCTTTTAACGTATAACAAATTCACAGAACACAGAACAGAACTCCACTAACTTATTAATGTTACTTTTCACGCACACTGATTTAGATGTTTGGTAAATAAATGGAGTACCTATAACCTGGATTAAAGCAGGGGTTCCCAAACTTTTTCAACTCGCGCCGCATACACGTTTAGAATTTCTTCTCGGCTCCATAGCCAGTTGTTACCAGGTGAATAATAAAACAATAATACCTGGTTCCGAACTCCACCAAATCAGAGCACTGAATCTGGGTTTGTTGCTGCAAAAGAGATCAAATGAACCACTAGAAAGAAGAGGATAGTCTCTCTTCTCTTCTTTCTGGTGGATTTTTTATATTATAGAATCTAGGTTCGACGCAATATCAATCCGGAGAATGGGACGCACAGTTTGAGAACCCCTGGATTAACGTATAGGATACATTTTCAGGGCATAATAACCGAAATTTACCCGGGCAATGCCGCGAGCATAAGCTAATCTAATAAGTTGATAAAAACAAAACGTAAACGTGCTTGTTTTATGAAGGCCAGACTGCACAAGTTCGTAAATCCGATGTCAAGTGTCATGTTTGCTGTTGTCAATATGATGTGTGGTTGATAAAGTGACAACACGCAATCATAACTCGACATGCGATTAAATCATGTTACGACAATGACTTTTGCGTTGTATTCGATATGTCGTAAGACGGTAGTAAATTGCCAAAACAATGAAAAACAACAACAAATGTGTGTGACCTTCAATTTCCTGTAGTGCTATTCTGTAAAGTTTACGAGCTGACGACAACCAAGTGAGTGACCTCATTTTCTTTTTACTAACACTTATTTTAACTTAGCATTTATTTCAAGTAGGCCAGTTACAGGCACTTTTTGAAGTATCAAAGACAAAACTATGGTGCTACTATAGTCAGTAGTGTCCCAGTCACAAGACATAATAACTGTGATAGTACCGTAGATGTCCATTCCAAGGAGTAGAGAAGAACGGGCAAGAAACTCCATGGACATTTTTTTTTTATGTGGTATGCCTTTAGAATAGACTAGAATAACCCGTCAAAAATGATTTAAACAGAGTAACCTCACGATTTTCCTAAAATACAGGTCTAAAGTCCATTGAATCATTCAAGTCATATTATGGATTAACGAACCGTCGCGCCGTTGCCTGCCGAAGGGAAACTGTTAATGAGCGGCTGACCATTTTCTATTAACTGGTACGGTTAAAATGCGGTAACGGCTGACTGAAAACTGACAGCCTGTCAGTGACAGATCCTACAGTACTGGAGGACTTGTAGCGAGGCAGCACTCTCTTATGCCTTTGTCAAACAGACAGGCGAAAGCGAAGCGTTTCCGAAGCGAAACGGAACCGAAGCGAGACGTCAGTCCGATAGTTCTGTCACGCTATCGGATCGCTTTCGCTTTTCTATGTGACTGGATTCAAACAATTCCATACATTACAAAAAAAAACGTCACGCTTCGCATTCGCCACGCTTGTCTATTTGACAAAGACATTAGACACAATATTCTCCTGGTTTGAGAAACCCCCTTTTAAACAGTAATCAGGATCTTTACACTCTGTTCCTCATATACGTAAATATCTACCAGAGTCCTGTGACTGAGACTAATTAGCAATTTATTTGAATCTTGTCTGGTTTAATTGCTTAGCTGAATAATCACGTAGTGGCTAAGCGATTGGCTGATGTGCTACATGTTGAGGGATCGAATATTGCATGGTATATTTCTACAGGTAGTTTCACATCTCGTCAACATAGTGACGGGGCCTGTAGAGGGCCAAAACCTGCCGAGGTTGCGGGACTCACAAAGTATCGCGACCTCGGTACGTAAAGGGCTATTGAAGGACACCGTGGATTTTAGTCAATCAAGTCTGACAGTCCCTCCCACCCTTCCCTGGGTCGTGATAAAATCTTTATCAGGACACAGAGATAAATGATTTTACCATGAAAAAAAAAATACAAAAAAAGGTAGTTTCACATGTAGTTGTTTGTATATGAAACCACTATACAGGAGAAATTCTTAGCGTAAAACAATGTTGTATAACAAAAATTGTCTTACAAAAGTTCAAATTCTAGGCTCGCTTAAAAATCAGACCTATTTAACATTTTTACTAAAATCCGTCAGTTCATGTAAAGCCCGAGTCATATTATGGACTAGCACTTTTCCCGCGACTTCGTCCGCGTGGGTTACGTACTTTCCTAATTCCCCCTTTTCACCCCCTTAAAGGTTAAATTTCCAAAAAACCCCTTCTTAATGCTCCCCTACATTATAATAGGAAGCCGTGTGCAAAATTTCACATTCCTAGCCCCAGTAGTTTCGGCTGTACGTTGATATGTCAGTCAGTCAGTTCTCCTTTTATATATATAGATTAACGAACCGCCACCCGCCGTCGGGTGACTGTTAATGAGCACCCGACCATTTTCTATTAAGCGGAGCGGACACTGGCAATTAAAAGGAAAACGCTTAGATGAGGAAGTATAAAGTATCAGTTTACCTATCGGGGCGGCTGAGTTTTTGTTTTGGATCGTAATTGGTGTTGGCGAGAAACTAATTGGTGTATCTAGGAAGCGCTGAGTTTTTTCAGAAGATCGTACGATAAAGTTTGCAATCTGTAATATGATATTCTTTTCTCCCTACAGGAGTATTTTACTGTTTTGCTGGTTGTTATTTTGGAAACTCCGAAAAGTGGGTATTCACCTAAATTCTATTTGCAGTGGTCTACATGGTATACGGCGAATTCAACTCATTCTTTTTCGCTAACAGAATAGGCGAAATAGAATATTGCCGCAAAGTACCTGCGCGAGGAAGATGCGAAGCTCAAGCTATCCTGTGTATCGTTAGAAGGGAAGACGACCCATAACAGGCATCCATAGAACGCATCCTTCCCTTTTGACAGGCGTGTTGGTCTAGTGGTTAGTGACCCTGACTGCTGCCGGAGGTCCTGGGTTCGATTCCCACCCAGGACAAATGTTTGTGTGATGAGCACGATCATTTGTTCTGTGTCTGCGTGTAATTTATCTATAATATGTATGTATTTAGAAATATATAAGTATGTTTATCAGTTGTCTAGTACCCATAACACAAGCTCTGCTTAGCTTGGGACTAGATGGCGTTGTGTGATAGTTGTGGAATATTTATATTTATTTATTTATTTATTCCCTATAAAAACATAATTATCTTAGTTTAATCCATTTCCACTAGTTATGTGCGCCAATGAATATAATTGGTGGATAGCAAACGCATCCATAGCAACGTAGCATAGTACATATCTGGTAGAAAAGCAGCCTTATGATCTCTGAGTCTCAAAGCTTATCAGATACTTCATCAATATTTCAAAAACTGAAGATCTAAAGCCCGATAACACTACACGTATAACTCAATGTTCCAAAAATACACAAAAGGATTACGAGCAATATTTATCTTACGCTTTTGCTGACAACCCAAGGGAAAAAACATAAGCGAAAACATACATGCAATAAAAATGGGTCAGCGAATAAATTTTGTGACATAAAAAGATTGACAAGGCCGAAGTTTCGCGGATCCGGGTTCCTCGATGACATAGTACACGCAAAACACAGAAAAACAAGTTCTTGAAAAAGTTTTTATTTTATTTTGCTAAATTGTAAAATAAAAACTCGTATCTGCTATAAATTTTTAACTCTCTTAAGCAGATTCAAGGTTAAGTTTATGTCAATGAGAGGCTGAGAAAAGAGAGGCTAGCATTAAGTGATTGGAGGGTCGTCGTGTTGAAAGAGCTGTCAGCACAATGACGGGGCCCCCTTAGAGGGCCAAAGCCTGCCGGGTTCGCGGGACTATCAAGCTACCGTGACCACGGAACGTAAAGGGCTATTGAAGGACAGCGTGGATTTTAGTCAGTACAAATCTGACAGACCCCCTTGCACTGCCCCGGGTGGGAGGACTTATTTGATGATTTTACCACGCTAAAAATAAACCGAAGGCGAATTTTTACGAGTAAACCTTCTACATCTCGTTACTTTGCAGTGAACATGCGTACACATGTCGTATAAACTTCATTACGATTCAGAACATGTTCCAACATGTCCTTTCTAGCGGTCACAATGAGGCAAATCTTCAGACAGATATTTACTTTGTAAATCTTTTGGCTAATTGGCAAGAACGTGGCTCTTTGCGCTTATTTATTTGTGAGAGAAATCTGGAGAAACATGTGTTATTATGATTAGATATAAGAGAGGAAAGTAATGGTTTTTTTCTCTTTGTTTCGAAATGCCTTTGTTATAATTACTGGCATCATTTTGCTTCTTATTTTATCTCAAAATTGTTACATCGATGCTTTTGCTGCTCTGCCTGCGGGAGATGTTTTAAAATATTTCAATTGGATATTGCTTTTAAACGACAAATGTTTACGTATATCGGATGCAAACATTTTTCGTTTGGGTATTACTATTTAAGGTTTGCTTAAAAACACGAATACAGTTAAATTTTTTTCATTTAGTTGTTTTTGCCCGTTCTTCTCCATGGAGATCTATGCTTTGTAATGGGCAACTTTCACACTTATTATGTATTGTGACTAGGCTGTATCGTAGCTCCATTATTTTTAGGTGTTTTGACAATTCAAAGTGCCTTTAAGGCCCACTTGCATCACAATCACTAAACGGGTTTAGCGCTAAACTGCCTTAGAATATCACTGTATCCCTGTCAAATTGTTTGAAGTTGACAGAGACAGAACGATGTTTTAAATCAGTTTAGCGCTAAACCTGTTTAGGCTGGGCCTAACTGTCCTTCTTAAATAAAATGCTTTGCTTTTGATTTTTAAGGTTCGATCAAACCAGTAGAGACAAAATTGCAAATCGGACTGACACATAGTGATACTGCTAGCTTGCATCATCTCACTGCTAGCCCTATAATTTCCAGTTTCTACGATCCAGGCCCAAAGTTGACCACGAGTCGTTGGTTTTTTACAGCCGATAATAAGGGTGTGTCAACGGTGGCCCCGCACGAGGCAAACCGCCCCTCGAGGGGCACAGAAATGGCCAGACCTAGACCACAAATGGCAAGACTTTTTTTTCATAGCGGTAAAATCATCTAATGAGTCCTCCCACCCAGGGCAGGGCGGGAGGGACTGTCAGACTCGTACTGACTAAAATCCACGGTGTCCTTCAATAGCCCTTTACGTTCCGTGGTCACGGTAGCTTGATAGTCCCGCGAACCCGGCAGGCTTTGGCCCTTTACGTAACGGGGTCGCGGTAATTTGTGAGTCTCGCAACCCCGGCAGGCTTTGGCCCTCTAAAATGACCAGACTAGGACAATAATTAGCCAGACCAGAGTACAGTTCGCACTGGACGCATGAAAGGCTACTTACGTCACTGCTACTGCGACGCTTCCTGACTGACTAAAGGCTCCAGAATGTGATTACATTTGTTCACAACTCATTGGGCATATCACGTATCTAGCCGGTCTTCTTCCACCTCAGATTAGCAGCTTTTTGAACAATGCCAGCCACTTGTGTCAACGTTTCAAGACTGACGATAAAAATGCACTTAATAATATTTTTAGTGTTCGATATTTGACTAAACATCAAAAGGAGATATCCTTCCCATTTCTAATCCAAAAGAAACAACAAATTCTCCTAAAAAGAATCTCATATTCTTTTCATTTCGCCCACAACAGCGTTCCAGATTATAGTTATTTAAATCTTATAGCAATGTTTATAAGGGTTATCGCACTTAATAAGTCTCATTGTTATATCTATTGTGAGGGCCTGGATCCGAGGGACTGACGTAATTCATTCTAATCTTCAAAGCTTTTCTTTTGTCTGGCACAATCTTTTGTTTGACTTTTTCTTGGCGCCTTAGTGATTAAAAGAGAAAAGTAATGTGTATAGAGTGACACCGTGGATTGTTTATCTTGAATTGTGATAGGATTTATTTGTCAAAAGGTTGGTTAATGAATGGAGGAAGAGATATTTTCTAAAGATAATTACTTACTGTGGCAAAATAACTTCATTATTACATTACATTACACAATTTTATGCGCCTGACTGGGTTTGGAACCACAACTTCTAACAACACACGGATGCAGTCATTTATTCATAATACTAAAGCTATTCAGATAGCGGAGACTACGGTGAACTTATGAAACATATTGAAGATTGATAACAGTACGTAAAAACACTACCTCGTAGCTCGAACTCAATATCCTATCGCGTCGTAAACGTGTTCTTATAATACGAAAGGAAAGAAGTTTCTAAAACACCATAACTACAAGAAATAAAGCAATTAAGATAATCACGAACAGTACTGAATAATAATTACGTTCAATACCCACATACACACGCCTTTTTACCCATGAGCGTAGTCAGAAACAAATAATAATTACCTACCTGAAATTACAGTGTTTTGCGTCGCCGACGGGGCATTCGTCACCGCCAGCAGGAAGAACGCAATCAATGTCCTTTCCACGCACACTTCACTGCACATTTTGTTATATTTTCTAGCTAATATTAACAGTAACTTACATATGGACTATGGATATTTTTTACTACTATATTAGAACTACCAATTCGTTTAGTCGTGTTCGGCGCCGTGATCTGTAACAAAGAGATATTGGAGTTAGTTTTTAAGGTTTCACAAGATTGGACTGTGACACAAATAACTATTTTCTACTATGCTATTTCAAAGGGTTCAATTACGAAGTTGGCTTTTTGACATGTAAGGCATCTTTCTAAACCCCATCGAGGGCCACACCCTGCCGGGTCGTGGCGCTGTCTAAACAAGTAAACGTGACCCCGTGACGTTATTGAAAGAACACCGTTGGTTTTAATCAGTATGAGTCTTATAGTCGCTACCACCGCCTGATTTTACGAAAAAAAAAGGCATCTTTCTGACAGGATTGCCGATAGTTTTCCTACAAAAAACACTTACTATTTTACGAACGAACAAGGGTTTCGGAAGACACAGGATAGTTTCTAGTCAGTACGAGTGACAGTATTCCGCCTTCGTTTCCATCATAAACAAATAATACTTAATTAACAATGTATTTGATGCTCAGTGACTAACGACAGATGGCATGTCTGTCACTTGAGTCATAATCTACCTTCAGTAAAGTCACATTGGGGTGCCTCCGTGCCCCCGGCACACAATTAATTATTTGTACGTGTGTTTTGGTCGTCACATTTTGTATGAGGCGTGTTTGATACTCTTGCTTGTAATGTAGATGTTAAAATAAATTCTGGAGGCTCATTTAGCGTTTAAAGACAGAATTTAATGTGAAAAAATCTCTTTAAAGAATCAATAGAAATTAATATAAATCTAATTGCTGTTTGCCAAGACTCGATCAGGCACGCCTTTTATGACTTGTGAAATTGTTCACAAATAGACACACGTTATTTTTTTTATTTACAGGTGTAAGAATATAAATAGAATGGATCATTCTTCTAGATTAACAACTTTCCTGTCCCCGTACAACTCATTTTGATATTACCCTAAGCTAAGCTTTTTTTGAGTCACATGTGACTCGCGAACGTAGGGTGTTAAAATTCTTTTAAAACGTTCCTATGAGTCATATATGACTCATTGAATAGGGAAGTTGTTAAAAAAAAAACAAGTTTAATTATATTTAGAAGTTTATGCAGAATGGCCCTGTATTCTATTAAATATAGTTGTAACGGCATTTTGTTTTGCCGAGAACTTTTTAAGTCACGGACTTTCGCTACACTGACACCTGATTCAAATTCTTAACATTTTTCATTCTGAAGTTTGTCAGTGCGTCCAGCTATATTTATTTTTGTTTTCTGAACCTTCTTGTCTTGTCACGAAGAAGTGTCGTATGTCGGGGCTGTCTACAATGTACGATGCTACATTTATGACGGTTAAAACGGAAACCGGAAGCTCGACATACTGGTAACTGAACAAACCATAAAATATGCTCATAAATTCAAATTTTGTCGAGGCTATACGAGGAAAATAATACTATTTTTGGATTTTCGAAACGTATACCATAAGATGGCAAATAAGAAAAGTTTATGCTACATTGTAACTTTATAACCTCGCTCTACGTGACGCGTCGAAAGGGACACGTATACTTGAACAAAGTTTTAAAGACGTTTAAACCTCGTTCAAGGACATACGACCTTTTCGAAGCAATTTTTGCTGCTTTTCCTTGAACACTGTAAATCCCTTCGTACACAGGGCGACGGCGACGTAAGTCTCCGATACCTTACGACTTTGGCATCCATTGACGCGTGCCTGTGTACAAGCATCTTTGTATTTGTATTGCGATAGTAGCTAAAACCAAAGTCGTAAGGTATCTTAGACTAGCACTGCCCGACGCGCCCGATGTCCCCAAACGAGGCCTAACTGCTCATTTTACAATTGTTATGTTAGCACATTAAAACTGCACCCACAAAACTAGCAAAATCATTATAATGGAAATATTTATTTTACTGCCATGAATTTTTACGAGGATCACTTTACGTTTTAATTGAGTGAAATTCATCCTTTTCAGAGATTGCACTGCAATCAAAATTAAATGATTGAAAAGAGTATTTCAGGGATACCATTTTCATAAATACTTTAAATCAAAAAGTCAAATTAAAGCCTTGTTTTTATAAACTAAAATTTTATTACTGATGTGCACTTCCTTCACTGAGCGAGAAGGTCGAAAGGTACTTCATAGAAATATTACATACTAGCTTCCGCCCGCGACTCCGTCCGCGCGGATGTCAGTCTTCGCGTGGATGGTATATTTCCCCATTTTGAGTAACTCTGACAATGACATCTTATAAATATTACGGCGCTGAATCCACTGCGGGTAATGCAACGTGTGTTCGCGGTTCTACAGAACAACGTCTATCAATAAAACTGAAAAAAAAAAATTTTTTTTCTACGTATTTTTCCAGGATAAAAAGTATCCTATGTTATGCCCAGGATAATAAGGAATAATTATACCAAGTTTCATCGAAATCGATCCGTTAGTT
Organism: Agrotis puta; assembly: GCA_943136025.2. Classification (NCBI taxonomy): domain Eukaryota; kingdom Metazoa; phylum Arthropoda; class Insecta; order Lepidoptera; family Noctuidae; genus Agrotis; species Agrotis puta. The sequence goes on along the minus strand of OW964176.2, from coordinate 2,303,130 downwards.
TTCACGTGATGCCTGCACAAACAGACAGACAGACAGACAGACAGACAGACAGACAGACAGACTGACAGACAGACAGACAGACAAAAATTGTTTTAATCATATATTTGGGTTTGGTATCGATCCAGCAACACCCCCCGCTATTTATTTTTTCAATATTTTCAATGTACAGAATTGACTCTTCTACAGATTTATTATAGTAATATATAGATGAATGACTTAATTGATTTCGTGTCACGCAATCGAGTGCGAATGTAAAAAAATTATAACAAGAATTTGGGTTGAATATTTGAACTACTCAGGGTAAAAAAATAAGTTAAAAAAACGACTACAAAAACAACCACAAACAAATGATAAATAAGTTTTCATTGGGAAGTTTTTAAACATCTGTTTCCTGCTTATACGCTTACACGTCTAAAGTTTTTAAAATAGATTCAATCATTTCGAAAAATGATGACTTGACCTAAAATCTAGTACGGTTTTTAAAAGCATTTAACCAGCTACGAACCTTCATGTAATTTCATTCAATTTCATTAACGAGATTTAATATAATTCAGAGCTTTACAGCCCAGTTTTTTTTTTACGGTGTCCTTCAATAGCCCTTTACGTACCAGGGTCACGGTAATCCGTTAGTCCCGCGACCAGGGCAGGCTATGGCCCTCTACAGGCCCCGTCACTAAGCTGACACTCTTTGAGGCGCGCGTGGAACACAACGCGCCGTCGACCCGGGCATGGTCCATGGTCGGACAGCGAGTCGCCCATTACTCGCTGCCCGCATGCCCGCACCTAGGGTGGCCGGAGATCGTCTGGCGAGCCCAGATTAATTATAAGCCAATCATTCTTGCAACCTTGTTGGCTAACTGCAAGCATGATCAAAAGTTCTAACCTAACTCTAAATTATCTTGCAGACGTATTGCTGAAATCCTTCAAATAGTTCTCGCGTGTTTCTTGAATGTTACGTGTTTAGTAATAAAACTAGTTCGAGTAACTTATCGAAGCTTTCAGTACCGCATCGAAAACATTAGATAAATGAAATTGGATATTTCGGGGAATGTATTCTTTGAGGTTGATGTTTTATGGTTACAATCCATTGGTTATTTGGTAATCGAAATTGAAACTAGGTATATTTCTTTTGTGTTATTTGTATTTCAGCTACATGTAAAGTTATGTCCTGACTAATATTAAACAGGGTTTTTTGTTAAACATTAACAACTTTTCATACACCTGCATGATCGCTGCATCGATCGATGAGCAATCGTCGTCTATAGGCTGTAATTAATTTAAGAGTTTCCTCGATTTCTTTGAGATCCCGTCATCTGATCCTGACCTGATTACCAAGGGACTATCTGTTAAACGTATGCTTTTTTTTATCGTTTTAAAATCATCTAATGAGTCCTCCCACTCAGGGCAGAACGGGAGGGAATGTCAGACTCGTCACGGTAATTCGTGAGTCCCGCGACCGTGAAATTTACGCTTTTAAACAAAATAAAACTTTTCCACATTAATTTTTCCAGACGTCATCAAGTAAATAAACATAACACATACATTTAAAAAAACCGGCCAAGTGCGAGTCGGACTCGCCTTTAAAGGGTTCCGTAGCAGCAAGTAACATTATATAAAAGTTGGTTGTAACTTTGAAAGATAAATTGCGGTTTACGATTTATGACGTATTAAAAAAAAAATGTAAGTTGGTACGCACAATATTGAGTGATTTACCATGTTATTTTAATATCATGGACTTCTTATGGGTTTTCCTATAATCTATAAGGAGAAAACTAATTTCTGTATTTTTTTCAAAATTTTAGGTTCAGTAGTTTCGGAGATAAGGGGGGGGGGGGGGGAATGGTCAATTTTCGTCTATTTTCTTGAATAACTTGGAAACTAATTATTTTAAAATTACAAAAAAATACATTTAAGATCTTCTCAACAAGACCTTTCATTTGATATGCCACACGATGCAGTTTTCAGTTTTTTTTTTTTTTTAATTTTCCCCTTCCCCCCAAAAATGACCCCCATATACAGATTTCATCTGCTCACGTCACACCTCTGTGTTTGGGTCACAGGAATTGATATGTGTACCAAATTTCAACTTAATCGGTCTAATAGATTCGGAGATAATTGACTGTAAGCGACGGACGGACAGACACACGAGTGATCCTATAAGGGTTCCGTTTTTGTATTCAGACGTACGGAACCCTAAAAACGACGGGTTGCACTCTGGGAGTGCCGGCAGAAGTGAAAACTTGAATAGTAATAAACACACACGAACATTCGGGCAAGCGCCCTGCGCCGTATTACGAATTTTTCGATCAGGTCACGTGTCCTGACGCGAGTTTAACATTTTTTACCTATTCCAAAAAAGTGCACAACGCTGCTAAAGAAGTTTTCACTTAAAAAAAAAAACGTTCCAACGAATTGAGAACCTCCTCCATTTTTCGAAGTCGGTTAAAAACCCAATAAACACTGATGCCCGAACTAGAAATAAAACACGGGACCTCAAGACCTGCAACCACTACGCAACGAAGTAAACAAAGAAATATTATATTCAAATGCCATCCATAGTCTTCATTAAGAAGTCACGAACTTCAACGTAAATTCAGAACAGTATGACTAATTGATTACAATATTGAGCAGAACTTTTGCAAACTAGGGTACTGTTTATTTCGACGTGACGGCGTGAAGTTACGAAATATACAAATCTGTCAATCATAAATGTGTGTGAAGAGCGCGTGGGCAAAATAAATAAATATAGGTACGTAAATTTTATTCCGAATGATGTCGAAAACCAACATTTTTCGTCAAACAACATCATTTGACGTCTTTGTAGTAGTTAGGAAGTTGTAAAATAAAAAACTATCGCGAAAAAGTTGTTGCCCCATGCATATAAGTAAGCGTAAGCGTGGTCGCGGGACTCACGAACTACCGTGACTCCGGAACGTAAAGAACTATTGAAGGACACCGTGGATTTTAGTCAGTACGAGTCTGACAGTCGTTCCCGCTCTGCCCTGGGTGGGAGGACTCATTTGATGATTTTACCACACTAAGAAAAATGCATATGTAAGCGTGTCGTGGTTCTGACAGGGCACCGCGGCCTTGTAACAAAAGGGGTTTAGAAAAAGGTATAGTCGGTGGCTGACGTAGAATCCACCTGCCTGCCGGGGTCATGGGACTGTCTCATAAGGTAACCGTGACCCTGGAACGTATAGGGCTGTTGAAGGATCGCCGTGTATTTTAGTGAGCACAAGTCTGACAGTAAGGGGTGGGAGGACTTATTTGATGATTTTACCACGATAAAAAAAAGGGTTTCACACCTTAAAACACATACGGGTCAGGTAAATCACCAAAATGCTAGGAGCAACTTATATTTTAAGTGACACAATATTTGTAACGATTTCAAGACTGGTGAAGAAGAATCTATAATCTTATGTAAGTTTTTGATTAAAATTTTGTAAACGTTCCTGAGTAAATATATAACTTATAAAGAAAAAAAAACACAGCTCGCATTTTATATAGGTACATAATTAAAAACTTTCGAAACCTTTTTTGTTAGAATAGATTATAAACTAAAAATAGTAATAATATTTTGATGTGTGTATGTATATATCAAGGCTATAAACTAGCTGGGTGCTAAATTTTAAAATTTAATTCTGAATTATTCATATAAAGTGTAAAAATGGTTTTTCAATTTCATTCCATCCATCCTCAGAGACTTTCAAATTTATAACTTTACCTGGTGAGATAAATAATTCTTCGGTGTAAGACCGATAACCTTCGTCGGGCGAACAAATTATCCTTGAGAATTAATCCACGCAAAAAAACGAGATTAAATATAAAATATTCTTACAAAACCATCTGCAAAAGTCACTTTTCAACGTCGAGACAGACAGCAATTTGTATCGTCAAAATATTGTTATCAGTGTAACATTTCAGCTGAAAGCTATTATTTATTTTCTATATTATTTTATTTTTATAACATTCTTTTAATATTACGGTCGTAATACCGAAGATGAGGTAGAGATATAGGGGAATTCACAACGAAACAGACATTTTAGATATTATCTTGTTGAACAAAAACATTCATGTCATTTGGTGGTTTGCAACTTTGCTGCATTGATGACCATAAACAAACCAACAGGAATGACAGCTGTCAAATGACACGGATGCCAAAAAATGTTAAGATAAATAGTGTCCTTTTTATTACAAAGTCCCCCTGCCTAATACTAAATATAGTTAATTGACGGCACGGCAAGCACAGTGGCTGAGCGATTGGACTCGACAGCGTGTCACGTGTTCGATTCCCGCACGGACCAAATGTTTGTAAGACTTACAAGTAGTTGTTCCGGGTCTGGGTGTTTGTTTGTTTATGTGAGTTTCTATGTTATACATCCACGATAGTACAGAAATTTCTAGTGTGGGACAAAGTTTTACGAAAAAAAAAAAATACATACACACTCATTTCGTCAGTTATGTTTAAGTACCATGTAATAGGGAGTGAACAGATTGACATATAACTATCACAGGCACCGTGTCCAGCAACAAGAAATTTCTAAAAGAATAATTTTGTACAACCAGACAATCAAACCTGTAGCTGTATGCTAAGCAGTCGTTTGCGGCCACTAATACTAACAAATCAGTCATTATTTTATTTACATAACTTAATGCTTTTAGTTTCCAGATGCTTACGTAGATCGCGGGACCTAGGGATTACCGTGACCCCGGTACGTAAAGGGCTATTGAAGGACACCGTGGATTTTAGTCAGTACAAGTCTGACAGTCCCTCCCGCCCTGCCCTGGGTGGGAGGACTCATTTGATGATTTTACCACGATAAAAAAAAAAAGATGCTTACGTAACTTATTTACGTAGACTGTTTTTCTTTCAAGATTAATTAGCTTCCAAGATAGTAATTAAAGTAAATTAAATACACGTCTTTGCACTTTGAAAGTAAATGCGATGTCTAAAATGTCTGAAGGTGGAATAATTTACTTAAGTTTCAACGTATGTTTCTGTAAGATGCGACTGAGGTATTTCAACTGAAATATTGGGTATATGTGCCCACAAAATAAACGTAGGTAATATGCTTATGTATGGCACTAGGCGTACTGAAAATTCGTCCTAGTTAATGTAATTTATTTTTATTTTCAGACGTATTAGTGTATTGCTTATTTTTGTATTTCATATGCGCAACAGAAATCTGAAATAAATGGAATAATAATAATAGTAATCGTGGTGACACAACTACAGAATATTATCTTGGTATTTTTTGTTGTTCAAACTTCAACAAAGGTTTCAATTATTTTATCTATGCGCAGCTTTGAAAATTTTTATCCCATACAAAACTAGTTTATATCAAGACCAGCCACAAAAAATGTTCAATCGTATTTACGATTTTGAAAAAAAAAGGCTCATGTTATGCAACCCTGGTTTTAGACAAAAATCGTCCGATTAATTCCAAAGAATTAAAGTTGTCCAAATCATAAATTTAAAATCGGAACGTTTCAATTTTCTGATGCTTTGTAATAAAATTTTCGTGACCTTCTTTCATAGATCACCTGAAAGCCAGCGATAATTTTCGACGATCAGAGATGCCTTAAAATAATTGGTATTTAAAGTATTTCTAGTCAAATATTAGAAATACTTTTAGGAATATTATTTTACAAAATAGTTACATTATATTATGTTTTAGAATTTTTATTTGCCCATTTTAAATTTTGCTATAATCTCATAAATTAGACTAAATTCTCCAGTCTTTCAACTCAAATACTTCAGTAATAATGAAATTAGAAATACATTCTTAGAAAGTTTAAATATTAAATGGGTAGATATGTCATTTGGATGGAGCTATTTCTGTTAAATAGACATTTAATATTACATGAAATATTCACCTTATACTTTCGAAATTGACATGAAAGGGTTTGTTAGGTAAAAACATATTATTATCGTCCCTTTTGGTAATGCCTCATGATTATCTTTGGCAAATATGGCCACTTTTTAGTTTGAAAAAAGAAGATTTTGATATGCATGTTTTGTGAAAAAAAACTGGCAACAAAAAAAAAAAAACAACTATTTTAGTTTTAATAAAAAATGTGAGTTTTCAACTTTAAAACTAGCGATTTGATGATATAACCGATTTTGATGAATTTTGGTACGGTACAGAGATGAATGCAACGCTAGACAAGGTTATACGCTATTTCTATATAAAACTAGTATGTTACCACCATACTAGTTTTAGGAGGAGGGAGGGAAAGACCTAGTATTTTGCAAAAGTTACAAGGTGACAAAGTCAAAACGAAAACCTATATGCCGTACCATTTTATGCCGAAACTGCGGTCGCAATTAGTAGAGTAATAACTAGTTGTAGATTAATCGAACTCCAACCAATACCTATATCACATTTAATAGTCCCACACAAGACATAAATTATTTTACTACCGATATACTTGACTATCGAAATCACAGCCTTAGGTTCTACCAACTAAAGTTATACAATATTGTTAACGTGGCAAAGTTTTGAGTTCGAATATTGACTCATTAAACTGGTGAGACCGCCCTTAGGGCTAATTCCGAATGAGAGCACTATTTCCACCTTAAGACCATCGTCCATGACGCTACTCAAAAGTAACTATTTACAAAGTAAAATACTAATGAGTAGCAAGAATATCTATGAATACTTGAATAGTATAAACCAAACTTAGAATTAACACAGTAGGGCTTCGTTCGAAAATGAACTTCATTTGTATTCTTTTGTTGATCACAGTCGCTTGTAGTATTTTAGAAAGTTTAATTTTCACATGAAGTGTATCTAAGCCAAAATTATGCAAATGCTGGCGCATCTGCCGGGGTCGCGGGACTTACCCATTACCGTGACCCTGGTACGTAAAGGGCTATTGAAGGACACCGTGGATTTTAGTCAGTACGAGTCTGACAGTCCCTCTCGCTCTACCCTGGGTGGGAGGTCTCATAAGATGATTTTACCACTTAAAAAAAATACAAGTGTATCTAAGCCAAAATTATGCAAGAGCTGGCGCATTCTGTCTGGATTTTCGTCAAATTGCTTAACCTCTGACAGTAGCAAACATAAACACGAAAATAAAGATAACTCTAACTTTGAGAGAAGCCCCAGTGATAGCAACTCAACAGCAGCTTTATGGTTTAAATAAAATATTACTATAATTTTGACAGTGTTGCAAAATAAAAGGTAAAATACTCGTAATTGTAAAAAGTGATTGCTCACTTTTCAGATTGAATTGCTTTACCTTTTAAGTGAGTATAGACTAGTAGATTTTGCAGGACTACAGCATATTGCATTACATTGTAATGTAACGTTTTTATAAATGGTTTAATTTAGGGTAATGCTTAGTTTTTTACCGATTTCAAACATGTATGTAAGTTTGCCCGCGATTATATCGCGTTTGTCTGAACCGATTTTAATGCGATTTTCAGAAAAGTTTGTTACATTCTGGAGAAAGTATATAACAATAATGAATATTCCATGACGTTGCCCGCATGGTTCCGTTCTTGTTTACTCGGATTGTAGATTTTCAACGCAAAAGTCAATAAAATAAAAAACAAAGCCACCGACTTCCGAAAGAAAACTTATATTACGATTTTGTGTTTGTTTTTGAAGTCGACTCCTTTTTCTACAAAAAGTGTTCTAAAACATTTCGATGTTATGTAACGTTCTTGCGAATGGTCGCCATTGTGTTCGATGTACTCGCAATGAGAACTGTGAGTGAGCATAATGTACTACAAAGATTTTTTTCTACCGTGCGTACGTATTCTTTGTTGAAATTTCCGACGTACTTCTACGTCTTAGTAGTTGCACCAAAAAACTCGTTGGATTTTAAAACCAATAATTGTAATAAAATTTCCAGCGTCATGTTTAAAATGTGGTTCGAGTACATTTTAAAACAAATTATTCTCAATCCGGACCGAAGCATCGACCCACATCATCACTATTGAAGTTCGTTCTTCCCAAACAGTGAATGCTCGATATTGTATTACAAGTAAATGCTCTAGTCTATACCCATCTTTTGAGTAGCGTCGTGAACGATGATCCTAAAAGTTGTATTAATAATCAAAATGTCAATTTAAGTCCCGTAACTCGATGGAAAACGTTTTAGGCAGATGATTCTTGACTTTCTCGAAGTTGCTAGAATGCTATTTACTTTGTAGCGGCTTTAATCCGGTTCAATAAACTTCAGATCAATACAACTTTGATAAGTTTAGTTTGGGGGGTTGAATGGGGTGTGATTTAAATTTGGCGTCGGGGGAAAGTGGTCTTCTGTCGTTTCATTGAGATGCTTAAACGGTACTTAAGCACGCACTTTAACTTAAACATATTGCCGTTCTATGTTGCACGTCTTGTAGTTTAGTTATTGGATAATGACTACAATGTTAATTCGTCTATACATACAACATTATTTTTCGTTTATGCGAAACCCGATATACCTACATGTCTAATTAAAATTTCAAAACTGTATCATGAAAAATTATAAAGTTATTGGGCTTTTACCTGGTTGTCCGTTCAAAAACATTATCATTACGCGGCGCGGGCGGTTCGCGGTACCCCGCACAACCCGCGCCTTCTTTGTCGTACACTTATTCATAATAATAGTTTGGCAATACATACCTAACCGCACGCTGATTGTATTGTATGTAATTTGTAATAAAATTTAATTTAAATATTTTGGAGCAAAATATAACATGGTGAAACATTATTGGAATCGATTCAGTTATTGATTCTGAACAACTATATTCCGGTTTCGCATTTACTAAAAATTATGTTATAGAGTACGTCATTGTTTATTAGGGGCAGCGCGTACCCGTATTGTCACGACCCGCACCGTGTACAACAAAGACCCAACCTTAAAATCTTCGTATTTGGCCGGACAGCGTAAATAACTACTAAACGTTTTTTTCTTTCTTTCTTTACTCCTTCCATTATATTTAAAATGAAAAAGCGCAGGGTCGCGGGTCTGTCTTAACAGGTAACCGTGACCCTGGAACCTAAAGGAACACCGCAGATTTTGGTCAGTACGAATTTGACAGTCCCTTCCATTCCATCCAGGGTGGGAGGACTCATTGAATGATTTCACCACGTAAAAAACGTAATGTAATATATAGATATATTGAACGAATTTTTTCCATCGAATTAACGTGAAAGTCAGTACTGCCGCAGCATTACTGAAGCCCTTTTTTTTTTTTTTTTTTTTTTATCGTGGTAAAATCATCAAATGAGTCCTCCCACAAAGGGCAGGGCGGGAGGGACTGTCAGACTTGTACTGACTAAAATCCACGGTGTCCTTCACTAGCCCTTTACGTACCGGGGTCACGGTAATCCCTTGGTCCCGCGACCCCGGCAGGATTACTGAAGTCCTAGCATGATTTTTCAAGTTTTTGGAACGTAATGTAAACTGGAACTTTGAGGTTAAATTGATGGGAAAAATTAGTTTCTCGTTTGTATAAAGCACCTCTAGCGCTTTTTAATTGTCCATACAATAAGCGCAGTAAATTCTTCAATGAAATAAAATACAGAAATCGTGTGATAAGATGGTGGTTCCACTTACTATTATTTTTTCCAATTATTTTTAGGGGAGGCCTATGTTCAGCAGTGGACGCCTTACGGCTCATTTGATGATGATGATGATGAAATATTTTACTTAAACTTTCACTGCGGACTTAATGCCGCAAGGCATTATCTACCAATCAAGCTTTGGGTCAAAAGGAGAAGCAGTTGGAATAAGTACAACAGTACAATAAAAAACAATTAAAACTACAACATCTAACTACGGCTATTTATAAATAATATACAATTATAAAATAAATACCAAAAAATAAATATATACAATTGTTTACAAACAGCTTCCTCCTCAGAATTTTGTAGTCAGAAGTAGTAGCCATACTTTTGTATTTAATTCGTGTTGTGGGTGTACAAAAATTTAACCTACAAATATGTGCCGGACGTTGATATTCATGTTTAACCCTTTTTAGATTAAACTAAAATGTTTTTCTAACCCCATACATGTGTATCTGCTTAGGAAGTAAAACCTATTTATCAACCATTTATAAAATAAATGAAAAAAATACCAATAGAGGGACACTGAGTGAGCTTTCTGAGCTCACTCAATCTCCCTCTATTGGTATATTTTGATATCCAACACGAGTTTGTTATAGCCAGATTTCAATAATGACGACTTACTGATATTAATATCTCTGTACTAAATTAATCATCATCAATGTAATTATTTCCGCTCATTATTAAAGATAATTGTTATAAATGAAACATTACGCTATTATACGTGGAAACATAATAATTTATTTTGACAAGGTTATATTGATTTTTTTACTGCTCTATTTTCGTCTATACATACGGTATGAACTTGCTACGCGTGGACAAGGTAAATACGTAGCGCTACGAACACCGGCTACGAGCGTAGCAGTTGTGTAGCAGCTCGAAGCATAGATGTAATCAAAATTAAGGCATGGTCGACAGTAACCACACTTACTTGATTATTATTGATTAAGAAATGACACGTCGCTGTGTGCACGTAAAAGTCCAATTCTTGCTACAGGTCTGTAGATGTACTTTGAGGCTTTTTAAAGCATTATACAAATAAATCATCACTCTAAAAATCTAAAGTAAAATATTACCCCGCTAGATTACGATAATTTTAAATCATCACCCGTTTCATAAAAGAACTAACTCATCAACTGAATCCTTTTTTTTTTTGCGTGGTAAAATCATCAAATGAGTCCTCCCACCCAGGGCAGGGCGGGAGGGACTGTCAGACTTGTACTGACTAAAATCCACGGTGTCCTTCACTAACCCTTTACGTACCGGGGTTACGGTGATGGGTAAGTCCCGCGACCCCGGCAGGCTTTGGCCCTCTACAGGCCCCGTCAATCTACAGGCTATCTGACTATCAGGCTATCTGCTAACTGAATCCTCTAGACAATATTGGCAACACTTTTGACGCCAATCATCGATTATTGTATCCTCGTTCAACACAATTACATTAAGTCTACCTTATCTCGAAATTTCTAAAGGCAGAAAATGACATTGAATGAGATAACAGAAATAAATGTTTATGTAAGTTGTCGACGTCTGAGGGAAGGGGTCTTAAAATAGACATTTACAGTCGGGACACCAAAGATTTTGCCTTTTTCTTAGAATAGACAAGGCAGGTACGGTTTTTTTGATGTTATAATATAAGACTACGAGTTAGGGTCATTTCGTACCGAGACGCGACGCTGCGCTACTGGACGCAACGATACTGGAAATGTGTATCTTTTCGGGTAGTAAATCAAGTTAGATTTTGAGTCACTATTAAAAAGTTCGTGGGGCGCGGCGCGCTGCGTTGCGCTTTGTTGCATCATCAGTGAAATGGTATATTTTTGTGTAGAAAATAGAGTTAGATTTTGAGTAGCTTATTGAAATGTGCGCGCAGCATCGCGTCCAAGTGTGACTTGATCCTTAAGCGTATTTATTGTAACAGATATAAAAAAATACCAGATTGACATTCACGAAATATCAATTACATTTATGACAGTCACAATTTTTTCTTTATTTGTCAACTACCTGTTAGAACAAGATATAAAATGTTACCGTCAGAATCTCATATACTTTTGCGGTCGTCACTAGCTCTATCCTTTTCACGCATAGTTACAACACCATCATTAGAAAGTGCAAAACCATAATGGAAGATCTACATGTTTGACGTAAATATTTTTGTCCTAGCTTAACCTGTTACCTGTTACCTGGGATCTGAAACACACATCTTTAGTGGGAATACCTTAGTGTGTCTCTTCAAAACAGCTATTTACTACCACTTATTATGAAATAACAGACTGTTCTTTTAAGTAACAGGTATATGAACTGTACTTTATTTGTAACAGGATCAGGTGGAACAGATATCCGTTATACCTGTTACAGCCCACTCCTATTAGAGAAAAGAGATAAAATCAGGTTTTTGCGTGGGTTGTAGTTTTTCAAACTTGGATTTCATAGGAAGCTTAACAACACCAACGCTTTCTTAAAAAATGTAAAAAGTATTTTCATAAATCTGTTGTATCTTTTCTAACAACCTACGCCTGATAGTCGGGCTTTTTAAAATAATAAATATACTTATGACCAGATGCCCGGGTCAACGGCGCGTTATATTCCACGCGCGCCTCAAGGAGTGTCAGCATAGTGACGGGGCCTGTAGAGGGCCAAAGCCTGCCGGGGTCGCGGGACTAACGGATTACCGTGACCCCGGTACGTAAAGGGCTATTGAAGGACACCGTGGATTTTAGTCAGTACAAGTCTGACAGTCCCTCCCGCCCTGCCCTGGGTGGGAGGACTCATTTGATGGTTTTACCACGAAAATCAAAAAAAAAATAATGACGAGATATATTATGTTTTTATATGGAGCTTATTTTTTTAATTGTTTTAACAAAGCATTTGTTCTTCTTGTGATATCTATTCTTCATTATATTATTGGAAATAACAGTTAACTCAGTTAACTAACATGCTCCTCCTTGATGTTTTAAAATAAAAGTTTTCATAAGCTTGCATACACATTTCTATCTCGCGAGTACTGTCCATCATCATATGTAAACTTTTTCTTTTAGCGTGGTAAATTCATCAAATGAGTCCTCCCACCCAGGGCAGGGCAGGCGTGACTGTCAGACTTGTACTAACTAAAATACACGGTGTCCGTCAATAGCCCTTTACGCTCCGGGATCACGGTATCTATTTGTCCCGCGAACACTAAATACCATTTATTGTCAATTTTAAAATGTTTGCTACACAATAATCACAAAATATCTTCAAACTCTATTCCAAAAGTCTTGTGTTCAGTACTTTAGGTCACGCGAGGTCACGGTTATACTGGGGTTGGAAAAGGCCTTAAATAGTGCTGTCTCTCTGTATTTCCAGATCTACTTTAAACTTTTAAAAAGACTTTTAGTGACTCCTTCCGCCGAAAATGACATCTCCGAAACCGACTCCATCTGCAACATTGCTCGTTTCATCTGAACAGGCGCCATCATTAAGTTCATCAGAACCAAATCTTAATCTCAAGACGGACTCACTTATTGACTTCTCACCGAAGATTAACGTTCGCCACGTCAAACGCAAGCGTTTGGAAGACAACAGTGACAGTAGGTTGACAGTTTTCATGGATGAGATGAAACAACTATTTCTCGATTTTAAGTTACAACAAGATGATAAATACGATAAATTGTTATCCCTAACTAACAGCATACGTGACTCATTTGATCACCTAACCATTCAGCATAATAGCCTCAAAGCTCATGTAGATCAGTTAGAAAACGAGCGTAAGGAAAACCTGGCTTACATTAATGAGCTCGAACAAAAACTGGACAAAGTGGAACAACATTCGAGATCAACATGTATTGAGATACGTAATATTCCTGGCCACAAGTCAGAAACCAAACACACATTGTTGAACACTGTTACCGGAGTAGCGAATCTACTAAGGATTAATGTCCAGCAGAGAGATGTTAAAGATTTGTTTCGCATAAAAACCAAGGACCCGAACAACAATCCCATTATAGCTGAATTTACCTCTGTTCTTCTTAAAGACGAGTTCTTACTAAAGTTTCGTCAACACAATAAAAATTCCTTTAGAATCACGACAGAACATCTTAAGCTGGATGGCCCTGCAAAACCTCTCTTTGTGCCCGAAAACCTATCAGCTAAAAATAAGAGATTGTTCTTCCTGGCCCGAGACGCAGCTAAGTCAAACAATTTTCAGTATTGTTGGGTCTCTCATGGAAGAATCTTCGTCCGAGAAAAAGATGGAAAGCCACACTATCATGTGAAACATGAGACGGATCTTGCTAATATCTTTAAGTCAGCGTGACTATTCTTAACTCAGTACCTGAATTCCACATGTTACATAAGCCTGTTTTTGTTAATCTTGCATGCTAGTTTAAAAAAGTGTTTTCGCTTCACTTGCACTGTAAATGACGGCGTAAATCGCCCATTGTACTTGTCTTCTGCCGAATTTCCACACACATTACATGTTCCACACGCACACTACACAGAAACACAAACTCTAACCCACATTAATCATATTCAGAACCTCAAAATATTAGTTTTACATCTATACAGATTATCTTCCTCCGTTCAAAGTAGCTTCTGTTCATTTAAGTTGCCCGTGAGTACTCTCTCAATGCAGTTGTCTTGTCCCTCTTTTGTTATTATGATAAATAATGGATGAATTGAACAAAATTGCCAACGAGGTCGAACAAGTTTCTATTTCAAATTGTTTTATCTCCTCACCCGAAAATAGTGCTAAGTATTTAGATAAATCTTTACACGACTTCAAAATTTTACACACAAATATACGTAGCCTTAACTGCAATTTTGATAACTTGGTATTATTTTTGCATAGACTCACTTACCAACCAGACGTGCTCATATTAACGGAGTGCTGGTTAAGTAAGTGTCTTTTGATTCCCCCCCTAGACGGATATAACTGCCACGCTTCGAATTTTAAGAGTCAAAATGACGGTGTAGTCGTATATGTAAGAGACTCTTATAACCCTATCATCGAATTACCTGCACTTAGTGATGCAAATTGTCTCTTAATAAAATTTACTGATAAGCTCGCCCTAGTTGCAGTATACCGCTCCCCATCAAGCAGAGATCTTAAACGCTTTTTCTTCAGTCTGGACAATCTGCTTGGGACTCTTGCCCACTTTAAATCGGCTGCAATCATTGGGGACCTGAACATTAATATTGCACCAGATTGTTCTGACCCAAATTCTGACGAGTACCTCAATCTCGTAGCGTCCCATGAAATGCTCTCTGCTTACACTCTCCCGACTAGACTGTCTAGCTGTCTCGATCATGTAATTATTCGCTGTCAAACGATCACCACAACACTGGTTCTGGATTCCCTTATCACAGACCATTCTCCTGTTATTCTCTTTTGTAACATGGATATCAGAACCAAATCGAAATACCGTTCAAATAACCCAAAAATCGATGTTCCTGGAGTTGTTGAATCTGTTACGAACGCTGACTTTAGTCGAATTCTTAATTGTAGTGACCCAAACGAAGCTGCCAATCTTTTTATTTCCATATTGTCCTCTGCTATAAAGTCTAACTCTCATACCCCTGTAACTCCCAGTAAACTTCGTATCATAAAACCGTGGATTACCCCAGGCCTCTTAAGGTGCATAAGGCACAGAGACAACTTACAACGTAAATTCAAAAAACATCCAGAGAATGAAACATTTAAGCTAGTCTTCTGTCGTTACCGAAACTATTGTAATAATCTCTTGAAAAAAATCAAAACGGAATATAAGCGAGAAGAGTTTTACAAGGCTCGTAAAAACCCAAAGGCAACATGGAGCCTCATCAAACAGTTAGCCAACTTAAACCATAACAAAACACCGTCCTCTGATCTATTAAAACTCTGTGACAATCCCTCTCAATCTGTTGACACGGTAAATGATTACTTCGCCAATGTAGGTAGACTTCTAGCTTCCAATATACCTCAGCCCCTTAACAGTTCCACCTTGAGTCAATCAAATTCAATGGGTTCCTCTTCCTCAAATCCCCCGCCTTTACATTCTATGGCTCTATACCACGTTGATGAGCCTGAGCTGGATAACATCATTGTTGGTCTAAAGGACAAGTCTGCTGTTGGTATTGACGGCATACCTACTTCAATAATTAAAGCGACTAGATTTATCACAATTCCGGTGCTGGTTCATATTTTTAACTTGTGCTTCTCAATAGGTGTCTTCCCTGATAAATTTAAGACTGCGGTTGTCCATCCAATTTATAAATCTGGTAGCAGAGACAGTGTCTCAAACTATAGACCAATATCGGTCCTAACAACTCTTTCAAAAATACTGGAAAAGCTTATTAACGCTAGATT
The DNA here is from genome assembly GCA_943136025.2 of Agrotis puta. NCBI lineage: Eukaryota > Metazoa > Arthropoda > Insecta > Lepidoptera > Noctuidae > Agrotis > Agrotis puta. The sequence goes on along the minus strand of OW964176.2, from coordinate 2,287,233 downwards.
AACTAAGTTTCTTACAAAATATAACATCTTAGCTATCAACCAGTTCGGCTTCCGAAGTGGCAAATCCACAGAGGATGCCGTGTTAGAGCTAACGGATACTATAGTTAATAGTCTTGAAAATAAAGCCAAAACTCTAGCGATATTTTTGGACCTTTCTAAGGCTTTTGACACTGTCTCTGTCCCCATTCTGCTATCAAAGCTTGAAGACGTTGGTATCCGCGGCGTTGCCCTGGATATGTTTAGAAGTTATTTGACAGATCGCGGTCAGCACATAAAAATTGAAAATCACCTTAGCTCTAAAATAACCCTTAATTTCGGTGTTCCCCAGGGTAGCGTGCTTGGACCTAGCCTCTTCCTTATATACGTGAATGAACTGTGTCGAATGTCTCTCCCCAACTGCAAAATTGTAACTTATGCAGATGACACAGCTCTAATTATTCACGGCCGCAGTTGGGAAGAGACATCCAACAATGCTGAACTGGCATTGAGTGCTGTTAAGAAATGGTTGGGTATAAATCTCTTGACCCTAAACATTAGTAAGTCCAAGTTCATTACTTTCTCCATAAATAAATCTGGACAACCACTTACTCCTATCGACCTTCACGCGCACTCTTGTGTGCACCTAACTTCAGATACCGTTTGTGATTGCCCGAAGCTAGAAGCCGTCCAGACAATTAAATATCTTGGTGTGATAATTGACTGCCACCTTAAGTGGCACCAACAAATCAGCTCTATCACGGGACGCCTAAGAAAACTGTTGTTTATTTTCAAGAAACTTAGAAATGCGGCGGACTTTAACATCCTTATATCCATTTACTTTGCACTTGCTCAGTCAGTGTTGGGGTACTGTATCACGGTATGGGGTGGGGCACATAGGTCAGCAATGTTGCGGATCGAAAGAGCGCAACGAGCAGTGTTAAAGGTCCTTGCAAAAAAACCGATCCGGTTTCCCACAACGTCACTCTACTCTCTCTGCCAAGTCTTAACTGTTAGACAATTGTTCATATTCAAAACAATTATACGCAGGCATTCCCATCTTACTTATGACCCAGAAAAGTGTAGTAGTCGTCGTTCAAATCGCGTATGCAATATTGAACCTCGCAGGACAGCACTAGCACGTCACCATTTTGCCTATTTAAGTTCAAAACTATATAACAGAGTTAACAAAAATATAAATATGTATCCCTGCACTATTAATCAATGTAAGAAAGATCTTTTCCTTTGGTTGAAAACTCAAACATATGACTTAACGGAAATTCTGATGAATGTTTAACGAAAATTTAAAAAAAAAAACAACAACATCAAGTACACACACACACACACACACACACGAACACATATACACATACATACTTACGGCATATACCCTACGATATTTTTATTTTAACCTTATTTCTTTAATTTCTAAGTTTGATGTAATTTACCTTTTCTTTAATTTAGTTTTGTTTAACTGGAACACAGTTCCTCTCGTTTGGAGACGGGCGTTGGCAACTGCACCACAGTTTTAACTTTTGCAGCTGCCATCGTTTACATTCTGTTTTGTGTTAATGTTTTTGTTCCAAATAAACGATTTTTGATTTGATTTTGATTTTGATCCTTCAGATAAGACCGTACTTTGAAAAGCTTTTTTAATTAAGAAAAAAACCTATCCACCCTAGAAATTATTCTGATGTCTTGGGTGCGTCAACAATTGTTGTGAAAAGTGGTTAGTACCCTTTGTAATTAACCAAGCATGGTATGCCTTATTCTTCTCGTACTAATGATTTTTACTACACAATACCAGAGTTTTTCGAAGACAAAATTAAATTAGTCAATAATAGTCACAACATAGTATTAGAGTAAGACTTGTTTTTGTATTTGTATTAATTTAGTATCTGCACTCCTATATTATTTATCGATATCTATACATATAATAAATCTGTAGAAGGGTCGATTCTGTACATTGAAAATATTGAAAAAATAAATAGCGGGGGGTGTTGCTGGATCGATACCAAACCCAAATATGTGATTAAAAAAATTTTTGTCTGTCTGTCTGTCTGTCTGTCTGTCCGTCTGTCTGTCTGTATATGCAGGCATCACGTGAAAACTAACGGTTCGATTTCGATGAAACTTGGTAATACTTTTTATCCTGGAAAAATACGTAGAAAAAAAATCTTATTTTTCAGTTTTATTAAAGGACGTTGTTCTGTAGAACCGCGAATCTCCTTAATTATTATAGGCTTAGCCGTATTTGGGTCCAATAGATATTTATAAGATGTCCATCACCATATAAACCATCCACGTGAAGACCGACATCCGCGCGGACGGAGTCGCGAGCGGAAGCTAGTTATAAATAAAGTATAGTTCCTATTCCTATTAATATTACCTATTGATTGTAATAATTAGGTACAAATGTTTATATTTATTGTTTAAATTTTCAATACTTTGTAAGTTGTTATAACTACTATATTCATTTTGAAGTTGCTGTGCCCTTGCAGGGTTCACGACAGGTTCTGGAAAAATTGTTCAACATCTTGTAACACCACATGAATGCAATAAAGGTTTGAGTTTGAGTTTATATACCATTAAAGTGACAATCAAACATGCGGCCCACCTGATGAAAAGCGGTCACCGTCGCGTAACAGCAAAGGTATTGCCTGTCGTTGCCGACCCTGCAACATTCACGACTTATTCAAAGGTGTGAAGAAAGTAGGAAGGAGCTTTGGTCCGACAGTTAAAGGACTAATAGATTTGGTGAATGTGTTAGTATTTCCAGTTTAAAAAAATAAGAGAAATTATTAAGAGTTTAATAATTTATATTAAATATTTTGATATAAAAAAAACTATTCAAAAATAATTTTTATGGTTTATAAATTTTATTTAAAACTTATTTTAGATATTAATTTTGATGTTAATTTTATATTATTTAAATAATAATTATCGGCACAATGATCCTTTGAGAAATGGTTCACTCGTATCCGCGGATAAACCGTAAACGAGTTAGTTGATGCTGGACCTGAGAAATTGTGTGGTGTGGTCATTAGATATTCTAAGTAACTTGACGGTTATCACCATTTTGAAAATCCAAATGTACCAATCTTGAATTTCGTAAGTCAAGGCTGACTAATTGCCAAGTTATCCAAATTTACGACGACCAGACCGCTGAGTTGTTTATTTTGTTTCTAAAATATTCATGACATAAACGCAGGAACGCACGAAAGGAAATTTTCGTCTGTTACGCAATTTTAATGTCAACCGACACCCGGAATTCGTACGAAAGGAATTCCGGGTGTGTCGGTATGTTGAACATGGGTTTGAAGACTTAGGTCAAACGTTAACGAAAAAACTGCGTTCAGAACATTTAATCGTGTTCAACAACTGTCAGTACTGTCAGTATCAATATTAAATGCTGTCATTGTCTTCTAAAGTAAAAGTTAAAATGAAAAAAAAGCGATCATCGAACGAAAAGCGAAAGATCGCTTTTTTATGATTTTTAAGAGAAGATAAATATTATTAATTTAGGTTCTGACAACGTAAAAAAAAAATCTCGAAAAGTACTTAAACTGAGGAAACTCACATGGCAACGCGAGCAACGGCACTCCGATCGCTTTTCGGGTAGTGACGTCATAAACAAACAATCGTTGATCAAACATAATAATTATAATTATAATGACGTGACATCGTATCATAATGTTCTGATTTTTTTAATATTTTATGGAAGTTGTAGTAATTAGGGAACTACAATTTAATACATTTCAAAATTTATAAATATTTTTTCATTTTATTTGGTAGGTATCTGTTTTTTTTAAATCTTTATTTAGAAGGATTTTTCGCCAATGCGAATATGACACTCTGTACGTACAAAATATACGTAGGAACTTGATATTATTATGAACTAGCTTTTGCCCGCGACTTCGTTCGCGTGGAATAGTGACTTCCGGCAGATTTTTGGTTTTACCCACATAGTTCCCGATCTCGCGGGATTATTTTTATTTTTTGTAATAAAAACTATCCTATGTCCTTTCTCAAGTTTCAAATTATGTCTGTACCAAATTTCACACAAATCGGTTCAGTAGTTTAGGCGTGAAGAAAAGACAGACAAAGTTACTTTCGCATTTATAATATTAGTTTGGATAATACCAATTTCAGATCGAACAAATAGATCTCTTCGCTGCTACCGACAACGCGGTGGAATTGGCGGAGTTTTGGGCCTATAAAATATAAATACCGTCGTGCCAGCGACACGAAGAAGAAGAAGAAGATCGAACAGATTTTTTTTCACGGAATGGGACTTTTAACATGACATTTTACCATAAGAAAAGTCTAACAAAAGCAAAATATTTAGTGTCATCCATGCCAGTTTTAACTTGACCCTTTTTCCCTTTCATTTTCTTTTTAAGAGCGATCAGGTTATACTGGACACTGACAACTAGATTCCAGTCAGTAATCAAGGCGAGGAAGTTATTTGTCAGTTGAAGGAAACGGTCCTTCTTAGTGATAAGATTGGAATCCATCTGTGTTATATCTATCTATAGAGTTTTCAGTAAAGTTGCTTTTCTAGTACGTTTTTGTGAAGCTTGAAGATCTTTATAAAAAAAAAATCGATGGCAATGAGGGTTTTACTACAATTTAGTGGATTTCTTTTTAGTGTTATAAAATACTCTTAGTAAACAAGCATACTTATTATAAATTAGAAATCAAAATCAAAATCAAAATCAAATAATTTATTTCAAGTAGGCCATTTACAGGCACTTTTGAATTGTCAAGAGACAAAAGTAAAATAAAATAAAATAAAATAGCTTTTTAAAAATAGTTACGGTGCTACAGTCCCAGTCACAAGACATAAAAACTTGTGAAAGTACTGTAGATGCCCATTCCAAAGCGTAGATCTCTATGGAGAAGAACGGGCAAGAAACTCCATGGACACTCTTTTTCAATCGCCAAAATTATAACAGAACCTTTGTTACATCATTCATCTTGAGATGGTACATTATGTGAGAACGATGTAGCAAGTAAAGTGTCCATAGGAAATTCATATAAAAAAAAAAAATTCAATAAAATTATAAATAATTAAAATAAACCGCGGCTGCTAAGAGATGACCAGTCACGACTGACAGCGCCCGTTCACGAACATGACACATGCATCAGCATCACTCAGCTCAACCATTTTGAAGGGAACTAAGTGATCCGACACACGCGCCACCATCAGCGAGACATTTGAGTGAGCATGACATAATCTCAACTGCCAGGGTCATTCAAGTCAATAAAAGACGTGGGTATCTACTCATTGAAAGCTATAAAGTACACGGTACTCACACAATGCTTCCGGTGAAACTATATAATACTAGAAAGATTGACTCTATACAACGCAACGATAGTTTACAATCTTCATCAGCTCCGACAATAGTACTAAATGATACCCTACGACTGTCGTAATAAAGATAAAAGACACACACAGAAAAAGAACGAATTAAAACTCATGTAAAATACAATAATAATACAGAGTTGTATAAGAGGTGTATGCTGTTGAGTCCTATAACCATGTCAGCTAGCTAATTATGTTAGAAGAACATGAACAATGTCTTGTGTTCAACACAGCGACCAACTATGCTTATCATCTAAATAATCTCTTACAGAATAATATGCTTTGGCACAGAGATTAGCTTTTACTTTTGCTTTAAAAACGTTAAACGGCAAATCTAGAAAAGAGGATGGTAACTTGTTATAAAAGGTTATACCAACCCCAACGAATGAATTATGCACCTTGTGAAGCCGATGAAAGGGAGCACGTAGTTTGTGCTTATTCCTTGTGTTAAAGTTGTGGATATCACTGTTTTTACTATACAGGTGTATGTTTTGCCTGATATATAAAATGTTGGCAAATATGTATTGTGAAGCCACTGTTAGAATACCAATCTCTTTAAAGAAATCTTTTAGAGAATCTCGTGCACCTAGTTGGTAAATAGCACGAACCGCTCGTTTCTGGAGTACAAATATATTTTGGATATCAGCGGCTTTACCCCACAGCAGAATACCGTAGGACATAACGCTGTGAAAATAACTAAAATAGACTAATCTAGCTGTGTCAACATCAGTGTACTGTCTAACTTTTCTAACAGCGTAGGCGGCCGAACTAAGCCTACCTGCTAGGTTTGATATATGTTGACCCCATTGTAATTTTGAATCCACTGTTATACCCAGAAACACAGCTGAATCAACAGTTTCAAGCTCCACATTACCAAGGACAATGCTGGGACCCAGGTTTCTGACATTGGGCAAAGTGAACTTTATGCATTTAGTCTTCTTGGCATTAAGAACAAGGTTATTTGTTGTGAACCAATCTGTGACCTTTGATAGTGCGTTGTTCACGTCGTCAAACACTTGTCTATTCCTATCTACTTTAAAGATTAGCGAAGTATCGTCTGCAAACAGTACTACATCGCAGATGTTCTTCAAATAGTATGGTAGATCGTTAATATAAACCAGGAATAAAAACGGACCCAGAATTGAGCCTTGAGGTACACCTAGCTGAACAGGTAACCTAGAAGATTTCACGCCACCAACATCGACTAATTGAAATCTATTATGCAAATATGACTCAATTACATTGAGGGCTTCATTCTGAACACCGTAATGACGAAGTTTACGCAATAGTGTATCGTGGTGTACGCAATCAAAGGCTTTAGAGAGATCACAGAAAACACCAATTGCATTTCGCGACTTCTCCCATGCGTCAAATATGTGTTTCAACAAAGCAACACCCGCATCCGTAGTCGAACGGCCTTTTGTGAACCCGTATTGATCATTGTGAAGAAGACTATTTAGATTGAAATGGCGAAGTAACTGTCTGAGTATTAACTTTTCAAATATTTTGCTAAATGCAGGTAGAATAGAAATTGGTCTGAAATTACCAATATTATTTTTACAGCCAGATTTAAATAAAGGGATGACTTTACTGCTCTTCATGAGATCAGGGAAAGTACCCAAGTCAACGCATTTATTAAAAGTAACAGCAAGATAGGGGGCTACAATGTCGATTATATTGCTCAAAAGTTTAATAGAAATGCCCCAGTAATCACCAGTATTTTTAGACTTGAGTGAATTAAAAACATTAACCACATCATGAGGCGTTACATGTTCGAATCTGAATACATGACTACATTTAGGGACGCTACTTTGCAAAAGGTTTTCAGCCTTAGATGGTGATGAACTTAAGGAGCGAGTTGTAGTTGCAGGAATGCTGGCAAAAAACTCATTAAATGCATCAGCTACGTCAGCAGGTTTATTAACTAATTTGTTGTCAACCATGATCTCGAGTTGATTTTTTTGTTTAAGCGATTTACCCGTTTCGCTGTTTATAATTTTCCAGGTGGTTTTTACTTTATTACTAGAATTTTTAATAGTGTCACTTAAAAATTTCGATTTAGCTATACGACAAACCTTTTTAAATAATTTTGAATAATTTTTAACATATTCTAGAAAAGTTTTATCAAATTTATACTGTCTCATTCCGTACAACTCGTATAATCTCGCTCGACTTTTATAAATGCCTGGTGTAGCCCATTGGTTGAAACCAGCGGAAGTCCCAGCAATGTTAATAAATTTAGTTTTAAAAATGGATTTATACTCATTTTGCACAACATCAAAAAGAGACTCATACATCTCATTGGGGGTCTCGTGTTCTAAAATTGACGGTAATACTTTAAGAGCTACATTACTTTTAAACTTACTGCAACGACTAACTGTATAAGGCCTGCATTCTATTTTGTGCGGCTTTTTGCTTAATGGCATAGGGAAACTAGCCATCAGTCCACAGTGATCAGATGATAAATCAGTTAACACTAATATATTCTCGGCATCAATATCACAAAACATATTATCAAGACAAGTTGAAGAAGACGCGGTGATCCTTGTTGGTTCGAAAAACAAATTAACTAAATTAAAGGATTTAAACAAGTTCAGAAGCCTGATACTTAGTGGAGTAACATCTAAAATATTAACATTGAAATCTCCACAAACAATTATATTTTTACTACTGAATTTTACTTTATTAAGTGCATCCTCCATTACAAATTCAAAACTAGTAAAGTCCCCAGAAGGCGGTCTATAAACACAAATAACAATATATCGCTCGAGCTCTACACAAGACAATTCGATGGTGCGCTCAATGGAAAGATTAACTAAGTCTAAACGTTGCTTACATTTCAGCTTGTTGGAAACAAGAACTAAAGATCCACCTCGTATAGCATTTTTTCTCACAAATGCACTCTGTACGGAAAATAAATCATCATTGATAAACGCTACTTCATGTTCTTTCAACCAATGTTCAGTTAAACACAACACATGAACATCATAATTTTCTAAAAATAAGCTTAACTCTAATTCCTTGCCGGACAAACCTTGCATATTTTGATGCACAACATTCAACATATGCGACTTAGCCTTTGTCGAACCTAACAGTTTAAAGTACTAGGTGTAGGTAAACTAATGTTAGTATCATTACTAACAGAATCAAAAGTGAAGTTAGTACTAAAAGTATCAATAGTGACGTTAGTGTCACCACTAACAGAAAACGTAGGTACGATACAAGTACCGGTGTAAACGCGTAAAGTGTATGCTAAAAGGTTAGCAATCTGTCTCCTACAACTAGCTGGCAAAAACATGGAATGATCAGTGAGTCGGTAATCTGTAATAAAACTATTACAATCAAAATATATAATAGCGTCACTGTGACGACAAGTCCTATTATACATAAGAAGATTTAAATTATAAATATGCCTATTTTGTTCATCAGACAAACAATTAGAGTAAGGCAAAGCAGAAAAAATAAACTTACAATTATTGGACTCATACAGCTGCATCATTAAATTAAAACATTTAATAATATCCTTCTTTCTTACCGCTAAGCTATTCCCAAATAACAATATTACATTTGAATTGGGATTTATTTTAGTTGATTTAATACTACTAATTAATTGGCTAAAACTGGCACCGGGTAGACAACAATTTTAAGAAGATTAAATTCAAGATAAAATGCTAGGAAACATGCTAGTTCTGCTCCATAGTACAATGATTAACATTTTAATGCTCACACACTGCCTATATTGTATTTGTATAATAGCTACAATTGCAATATTTTGTGAAAATTTTAACATCGTGTAGCTGTTTAGCTGTTTAATTATTGTTTTTTTTTCAGCCAACATTTATTTTTAAATTTGTGATATCAAAACATTATGATACATTTTTGAAAAAGAGTAAGTATGGAGTTTCTTTTCCATTCTTCACCATACAAACCTATCTTTGAAAATGGGTGTAGAATCAATGTTATCCCTTCTCATTTCCTTTAATAATAATAATCGACGTTCAAAAGTGCCTGTTTTATGGTCGAATTGAAAAAAAAAGCGTTTGAATTTGACCGGTTTTTGTGTATTATAAACATAAACGGAATCATCAACCTTCGAAAGCCAATAGGGTTTTAGCGACTTCATCCTCGTGAATTTATGTTATATTGGGATAACCGGTATCATAATATGTGTTATAGAATAATAAATACGATATTAATTATCCCAGTATATAATCTATCTTTGAGGAGATTGCAGCTCGTTTCCAGATGACAGCGATGCGGAGGAGTACTTTTACGCCTAAGTGTCTTTGCCTTTTTCTGTTTTTTTTTTTAATAATTATATTTTAGTTTTAGTTAAACTTTAGTATTTTGTTATAAATATTTAGTTTTATTCTTAAATATCTGGTTTTAGTTATGTAAATACTTTTAATTTGTACTATTTTATATTGATTAAATGTTATATAATTTGATTGTTCTAATATAGGTAAATAAACTTAATTACTAAATTATCTTTGAGCTAAATTTCAACAAAATTCGTTATGCCGCTTTGACGTGATGGAGAGACATCCATACATCCAAACAAAATGAGTAAGAATCAATGACAAAAATGTCTATATTATCACAAATCATTGCGTCCATTCAAAGCAGGATCCTTAATAAGAGTAAATAAACACAAGTATATACCTACGAACTAAAAATGTATATTAAGAAACAGTATTTTGATGGTTAAAACTTCCACTTTAATAAACCGCCGCCGACGTTTACTTCAGCCTTTATTAGACGAGAGTTTAACCTCTCCCACGATTAAGGATAAAAGTTTCAGCTGTAAGGTTATCAGGTCCATGCAACGCTCTTGACATAATCCCTTTGTTGCATCTCTCGAGACGGTTTGCCTGTCGGTTACATAAGCCGCGAGGTCCCGACTATGAATACGGCATTCTTTGAGCGCTTTGTAAAGGAGTTTCGCTAAACCATCACCTCATAGTATAAAACAAAGTCGCTTCCCGCTGTCTGTCTGTCTGTCTGTCCCTATGTCTGCTTAGATCTTTAAAACTACGCAACGGATTTTGTGCGTTTTTTTTTTAAATCGATACATAGATAGAGTGATTCAAGAGGAAGATTTATTTATGTATTAAACATGCATAAATAGTTGTTTATTTAAGGTACACTGTCAAAGGCCGGTCGCTTTTTCTTTGTTTTATACTATGTAGTGATATATCATGCATTATGACAGACAGCGGGAAGTGACTGCTTCCCGCTGTCTGTCTGTCTGTCCGTATGTCTACTTAGATCTTTAAAACTACGCAATGGATTATGGTGCGGTTTTTTTAATAGATAAAGTGATTCAAGAGGAAGGTTTATATGTCCATAACATGCATTTTTTTTTTTAAACTTTGCTCCACACTAGGTATTTTTCCTTTCGTGGTTGCGTTTACAAACATATAAACTCACGTACACAAACGCCCAGACCCGAAATAACTACTTGTCATGATCATACAAATATAAGCTCCGTGCAGGAATCGAACCCGCGGCACGTAGCGCAGCAGTCCAATCGCTCAGCTACTGCGCTAACATTGCCGACAAAATTTAATTAATTCGAAAAAAAAAGTTAAAACATTCACTTAAATTCAAGTTACAATAAAACAAACCTGAATTGTCAAATGAAAAGCATGATGAAAATTTAAAGGGTTTGAGGTGATATAAAATTAGAATTTGGATTTAGGATTTACAACAAAATATTCTAACCAATTCGAGCAAGTTCGACGTCCACAACAGATTAATTTTCAGACGCACCTTATTATACAAATATTCATCACTCACTTTTAGAACATACTAAGCAATGTAATAAACTTGCATGCTTATACTCGCGTGAGTCATAAAAATGTAAGAACATTTCGTGTTCACAAACGAGCTGACAATGTGTCGCTTCTTATTATTAACATGTATACTCACACTTGAGAACAGGCTTCAAGCGGCGCCGACATAATGTACTATTTCAGTCACGAATCGTATAGTCGCACGGGCCAATCAAATAGGTTAAGCAGCGCTTGTTGAGCTTGGTCTGTGGATGGGTGACCATCTATCATATCGAGTTTTCTACGTACCTCAGATAGCACGTAAAATCAGTGATCCCATCTAGTATTTGAAGATCTTTTATAGTCATTACTGTTATCAGAAGAAATCAGAAGATTTAAAGTCTGACAACCAGTCTAAGGGGTATCGCATTACCAAGTTATTGAGTTGTGGGGGTCAGAAAGGCAATAGCTATTTATGTAAAATACTGATATCCAGCTGCATCTGGTTTGACTAGCAGCCGACCCCAATATAGCTGGGAAAAGGCAGATGGACTCAGTCAGGTATAACCAATTTCGGGTTTCTCTTTAAACAGCAATTGAAGGACAGCGTTATTACACATGTCAAGATGGTCGTTTATCGTGGTGACATTTAGAAATAATAAAATAGCTGCAATACGAGCTTTTATTTAAAAAAAAAACGTTGCCCCACACTAGGAATTTCTCCTGTATCGTAGGTGCGTTAACAAACATAGAAACTCACACACACAAACACCCAGACCCAGAACAACTGCTTGTAGATCATACAAATTTTTGTTCCGTGCGGGAATCGTACCCGCGACACGAAGCGCAGCAGTCCAATTGCTCAGCCACTGCGCCAAACGTGCCGTCGATCTAATATTCGATGAAATTGGCAGTAATATCGATAAATAGTTTAAATAATAAGAGAAAACGTTCATAGAAATGGATACAAGACACCGACAGCGGTTCAGCTGAACGTAATAATTGACAGCAGCGATATGGCGTACTGCAACAGGCAGCGTCGCCCCTTTCGAAATTTTCATTCATTGAGTTGCATAGAATCAGTGCTGTCGCTAAGATTTGGCAGCTTTGTCACGGCAGTTCGGATTAAAGGCGACCGGCCTTTGACAGTGTACCTTAAATAAACAACTGTCTATGTCTATATACGGATCTGGTTTTAGAAACCTATCAAAGTAACAGTGTTCGAAGAAAATGGATTGAGCATTGGTTTCAGCACCAGCTAAATTCGTTGACGAAAATAGTCAGAAAATGAAATAACCAGCAATTTTTTTTTTAATTGCCCCATACTAGGAATTTTTCCTGTATCGTAGGTAGGTCCGTTAACAAACATAGAAACTCACACACACACAAACACTCAGACCCAGAACAACTGCTTGCAGATCATACAAATATTTCGAATCGAACCCGAGACACATAGCGCAGGAGTCCAATTGCTCAGCAACTGCGTCAAACGTGTCGGCATTACGGAACTGCTGTTTATTTCAACAAAATGTCAAATCACAATGCAAAATTATTCAAATTTCATACAACATAATCCCCGCAATGGAATGGAGATGACGATCTAATTGCCTATTCCGGGAAATATTCGATTATTATAGAAGGTAGCGATTCGTAAAATCATTTCGTCGTTAACCCAAATCTATGTGGAGAGATCGTTTAGTCTTGGCATGTCACAAGTCGTTTTGTCCGTAATCTTTTGGCTTTAGTATTGGTATTAAATGTATCATTTGGTGTAGCATTTAGATAAGAATGATTTATACAAGGTGAAGACTCGGGGGAGGTAAGACAAAAAATCTTAAATTCGCTTCTAATTTTATTCGGCGCTCTCGCGCCGTATAAAATTAGAAGCGAAGATTTTTTGTTTTTAAAATCTCTTTTTAAATTTGTGTCGGATATATTTGACGTGGTGAATTTAATAAGAAAACATGAGCCAACGCGATCAGTGGCGTAGCCAAGCGGAGTCAAAGCGGACACTACCCCCGGCCTCGCACCTGAAGGGCCCTCGCGCTCGAAGGATAAGAAAGACTAAATCTTGACAACGGCGATCACGAGTTTGTGTTAGAAATGAGCAAAGCCTTTGTCAAACAGACAGGCGTGGCGAATACGAAGCGAGACGTTTTTATATGTAATGTATGGAATTGTTTGAATCCAGTCACATAGAAAAGCGAAAGCGAGCTCTAGCGCTTCGACTTCTTAAGATAATTTGGTTACGTTTTATTTGTAACTGGGAACTGAAAGAGGCCTCGCAGAGCTGATGTCGCTGACAATCACATTTGGTAAAGATTAAATTGGGAGAACCAAGCCATCTTACAACAAGGGGGCCTCGCGCGAGCATCGGAGACAAGCCATAATTACGTCATGAAAGAAAAGGGCCTCGCAGAAGCGTCTTGCCCCCTCCTAGTTTCGTTCTCGCTACGTCACTGAACGCGATAGATAACCATTAATTCCCTCTCATAGAGTCAATATTTTGTTCAAAAATTTTAAGATATCTATTGTCTGTTTCACACTGCGCCCGTTTCATTGCCTTTTACATAAATCCATCTAGCCGATGTGTGATTAAAAAGTTTTACATTTATAATTAGGACGATGTTCATAGGAATATGACAAGATCGTAGCAGGTGGCGTTATGTTAATATTGTCGTCTCCAACGGCAATTGAACATAATTTGTTTTAGCTATGTATTCCTCTGTTAATAAAGTAGCCATTTTGTATCTGCCTCGTTTTTTTTTAAGTTGGTAAATCATCAAAATGAGTCTTCCTGTCTTGGGTGGAGTGAAAGGGAGGTCAGACTCGTAGTGACTAAAACGAGTCCATCGGTTGCCGTTTACATTTCTGTGCTACTGTACTCTATTAAATTAAGTAATCCCACTACCCAAACAGTTTCGCGACCCGGATAGTCACATAAAATTCTTTTTGCACATAATTAGGGGAACAGTGTATAAGACGGGGATGCGAGGTATGATGGGAAATCACACACTTAAGGCAAACTTAAAACAATACTAAGCAAGCGCAAGCACCGTGCCGCGTGAAGGAGAGAACAGTGTCCTCCCTCCGACCCACCCGCAGTGGTAGACGCCCACGGCGACGGACGTCGCCAGACGATCTCCGGCCACCGTAGGCGCGGGCATGCGGGCAGCGAGTAATGGGCGACTCGCTGCCCGACCATGGACCATGCCCGGGTCGACGGCGCGTTGTGTTCCACGCGCGCCTCAAGGAGTGTCAGCAAACTGACGGGGCCTGTAGAGGGCCAGAGCCTGCCGGGGTCGCGGGTCTTACCCATCACCGTAACCCCGGTACGTAAAGGGCTCGTGAAGGACACCGTGGATTTTAGTCAGTACAAGTCTGACAGTCCCTCCCGCCCTGCCCTGGGTGGGAGGACTCATTTGATGATTTTACCACGAAAAAAAAAAAAAAAAAAAAAAAAGCAAGCGCAAGCACAGGACACCATTTGTTAATGGTCGCTTGCAAATCACGTCGTGATGGCGCTTGCGCTACGTTAGTGTTGTGTTAAGTATGTCTAAACAGTGTATGTTCCCACTGTACCTCGCATCTCCGTCTTATACACTCTATCCTATTCACACTTCATTCATTCCTCTTCTCTTTTATCTGTTGAAATTCAAGCACAAAACTTTCCCCATATTTTCCTGAATTATGTGCTCAGTTATAACATGTGCAAGTGCAACTAAACTAAGCTGAAAAGCTTAGCGATCGTGTGACGCCGAGTACAAATCCGATTGTGGACTTTATAAAGTTGGTCGAAAATGTGGCATTAGATGTAGAACGATTCTAACACATACAGCGTTTTAGTTTATGTAATAAAATTAGACTCTATTATAATCGGTTAAGGGATATCTCTCGTTTATTTTGTTATTTTTATCTTCTTGACTACCGAAATAGCCCTCGGGATCAAGCCTGGGCAATTACCAATGCGTTGTATAGAGAGACAAAGTAAACATGCGTTGAAAACCTCGAACATTACTAAAATAATCATAGTAAACGAAAACATCGTAACAGAACGTGATATGTATAATCTGTGGAATCCCAGAGGCGGCAGAGTTGATTAAACCCTGACATCAGAGGTCACAATCACGCTCACACAAAAAAGAAAGATTCACACTCAACACTGAATATAGTTTTTTTTTACGTGGTATAATCATCAAATGAGTCCTCCCACCCAGGGCAGAACGGGAAGGGTTATCAGACTTGTACTAACTAAAATCCACGGTGTCCTTCAATAGCCCTTTAACGTTCCGGGGTCACGGTAATTCGTGATTCCCGCGACCATCACTCTGAATATAGAAAAACTATTAATTCTAACTATTTTCGTATCGTATTACCCAGTAACTGGGTTGTGAATGTCAAATAGGCAGTCGTCACGTGTAAAATACCGACAGATATTCAGCTGCATCCATGTTCGACTGGGAGCCGACCAAACATAGCTTATTC
This sequence comes from Agrotis puta, assembly GCA_943136025.2. NCBI lineage: Eukaryota > Metazoa > Arthropoda > Insecta > Lepidoptera > Noctuidae > Agrotis > Agrotis puta. The sequence continues at coordinate 2,271,630 of OW964176.2, read as the reverse complement.
TCTTATTTTTTTTTGCCCTACACTACGGTCGCGCGGTCGTGTGACTTATGATTTACCGTAACCCCGGTACGTAAAGGGCTATTGAAGAACACCGTGGATTTCAGTCAGTACGAGTCTGACAGTCCCTCCCGCTCTGTGCCCTGGGTGGGAGGACTCATTTGATGATTTTACTACGTTAAAAAAAAAAAACGTTGCCCTACACTACGAATATGTACTATGTCGTGGGTGCGTTTACAAACATAGAAACTCACATACACAAACACCCAAACCCGGAACAACTATTTGTAGGTCATACAGATATGTGTTCTGTGCGGGGATCGAACCCGTGACAGGCGGCGCAGCAGTCGATCGCTCAACCACAACGCCAACTGTGCCGTCGAGAAAAGGCTAGGCAGATGAAGATGATGATTGTCCTCTTGCCTCCATCATGTATCATGTGCCCATGTATCAATTTATGTGTTTGCTATTATTGCGCAATGAATGTAAAAACGTCAAGCATGAAGAATGCTTAAATTAAATTGTTTATCTTTTTTGTACATTTCGTCTGCAAGTCCAATATAAAATGTAAAGAAATATCCTTCACTGCATTGTTCTCAATTGATATTAATTGGTGTATGCTGTCACCCAGAATAATATTTATTTAAACTGTCTGGAATAGCAGGATATACTGATATGAAGATGAGTTGTTAGTCAGAAATGCGATCATTCATTTTTTGAATTATTATAACTAGCTTTTGCGCAGTGCGCTTCTCGCATTGAAATAATAAATCAACAGGAATATAAATAAAATAGTATCATAGGATCTAAAAGTCTGTTAAACCATTTAAGTTCTGAAATTGCAACAACCTTTTTTTTTCCTTTTTTTCTTCAAGGCTCTCCTTTGATCTTTATCTCTCCTAATGATGCGGTCTAACTCGGCTGTCCCAAAGCAAAACCTAGCAAGGAACAATTTTTGTAAAATACGTTTTTTTAAATGAATATTCCTAAAATTCTGAGCTGCGTCTAATGCAAAAACAACTGTATTTCTATCTACATTAGAATCAGAGTTATAAACATGCCAAACCTAGCAAGTGCACTTCGTACTCGGAGATAACGAAATCAAAAAACTAGCAAGTAACATTTCCAAGCATAAAAACCTATTAAATACGGTAGATGCTAGGTTTTAAATTTGTGAATTGGTCTTACTAGGTTTTTAGTTTGCAAAATTACTGAAGTGTAGGACGAAATTTCAAATCATTGTCTTTAATAAATAGTAGTAAGTCAACGTTGGTAAGGGGTTATAAGGTTATGTAGTTATGGGACTATGGGTTATGTAGTTATTTAAGCAAGAGGTCATCGAGCTACTGTAATATAGGATTATAAGGTTTTAAAGCCTTACATACGGTTAGCAGTTTAACCAAATATAGCAAATTTGACGGTATATTTTGAGGTTATGGCCGAACCCAGATGTGCTGGAATAAAACTGACCCCAGATTAACTGAACTTGAATAAAACTGAACCCCAAAAACGTATAGTACACATAGTGAGACCTCCAGGTCAATAAAAAAAAAATCTTTTGTGTGGCTGTGTTATTTAGCGTTTATTATAGTAGTGGGATAGTTAGTTGGACATTATCAGATTTTAAAGTACTTATTTCAGTTTTGATGAACCATTCACCGAGTTGGGTTTTCTAATTAAAAAGTATGAAGTAACTGAGTTATCTGAAGAAATATCAGCTCCTCGGGGCATTCCTGCTTGAAAAAAGGATGTTGCCAAATTGGTGCCTCCAATGCCCGAAACAAGGCGGGCGTTTTGGAATCAAATGCCGGTTAACGATCAATCGATTGATCTACAAACGGGAGACGAAATGACAGAAGAAACTTAATTATATTGTTTTTCTATTATTTTTCCTTTTAACTTGAGAAATGATTACCTCATGTATGTTTAATGTGATTAATTAAACCATTTTATTTTACTTACTAGATAGAAATACAACAATAAGTCATTACTTAAAGTAATTCAAAAATCTAATTCAGAAACTTAGTATTATTGCTAGGTTTTCAGTGCTACATCATAAACTATTTCTTTAAAGAAACCGATTCAAATACCTTCTTAGAGACCTTGCTAGGTTTTTATTTTGGATTTGGTATAATATATATCTTGAAGTATCTTAACCAGTCAGTAGCAAGGCACATAAAACTTGTACAAATAGACTTATGTTCAATTTAACTAGCTCGTGATGTGAAGCAAGTCATAATTATCTATATGAAAACAAGAAATGTATAAAAAAGTTGTTGTGTAATAAAAGGCCGACGAAAATGTTTAATATCTTCTCCTGTAAAATTTTGTCAGAGGCACTTGCTAGGTTTTGCTTTGGGACAGCCGAACTAACCTTTTACTTGATTCTCTCTTGACATGAACACTTTTTTTCATTTTTTTTTAAATTAATTAACTTAATGCAGAATGTAAATCGATCATCATCTGCCTAGCCTCTTCCCAACTATACTGGGGTCGGTCAGATGCTGGATATCAGTAACTACTGTCAAAGATCTACAAATGACAGCCGGGACAAACGGCTTTACGTGCTTTCCGAGGCACGAAGGATACTCGTTATGACAGATGGTCACCCATCCATAGACCAACCTCGGCAAGCGCGGCTTAACCCATAAGATCGGCCTGTGCGGCTGTAATTATTTAGCCACGAGCTCTTCATGTAAATCGATCAATTCTATAAATTCCTCACATAATTGAACTAGTAGGCGATCTAAGCATATTAAAATGTTGAGTAAACTAATTCAACAAATAATTTTCTGATATGTCATAACATTGATTAGATAACTTTGAACATACCCATTAACCAAATTGAAAACTTTACTAATATTGACAAAGTTGACGGAAACTACCACCTACTGTCGAAGCAACCTAGCTTCTTCTGTATAATATTGGATCGGCTTATAGTCCAATCGAAACATTACTGAGTATATAATATCACTATTTTGTAAGAAGCAACTGTTATGTGATCTTCAGGACCCAATTAGCAAGGAAAACTGATATCGTAAAGGCGCGATTTAATTGTGTGCTTATTAACTACGTACTTGTTATCGAAGAGTATTGGAATATTTACGAGCAATTTGATTGGAGAGATTATAACAGAATGGAAACTTAAAGCCTTTGTCAAACAGACAGGCGTGACGAATGCGAGGCGTGACGTTTTTATTTGTATAGTATGGAATTGTTTGAATCCAGTCACATAGAAAACCGAAAGCGATCCGATAGCGTGTCAGAACTATCGGACTGACGTCTTGCTTCGGTTTGGTATCGCTTCGGAAACGCTTCGCTTTCGCCTTTCTGTTTGATAAAGGCTTCAAAGAGCTAATGTCGCTGATAATCACATTTGGCAAAGATTAAATTGGGAGAACCAAGTCATCTTACAACAAGGGGGCCTCGCGCGAGCAGCGGAGACAAGCCATAATTTCGCCAGTCTTTTTGACAAAGGCATAAAAGTAGAAGGCGGTATTTTGGTTTGGTAGCTGCATAATGTCGAGAATCCCGTTCCAGACACAAAGGTTTTGCTTCAGGACTCCACGGATCACACACATACAACATATAAGATCGCCGCTCGTGGCCATGCTGAAGTGACTAAGGCGGGAGCCTAGCGCGGTGGCTATGAGCGAGATTGCGAGCCTAGCGTGTTGCTAGGTAACGAATGATACAACGGGCGGGTGGCAGGTGTATTTAACCATTTCGTTCTTATAGTCAGTACCATCTTGTTACCTGCCACAGGCCTCGGCTTTCACTATGGCTGCCTTCGAGGTATTAATCAATCAGATAATATTCATGTGAGTTTTTAGAGAATTTAATTTGGGGTATTTAAGATCGGTTGGCACAGTGGCTGAGCGATTGAAACGCTGCGCTGCCTGTCGCGGAAATGATTTCCGAATGGTTTTTTTTTTTTTTGATGATCTGCAATTAGTAGTTGGCCTGGGTGTTTCTGTATGCTTTTTTTTAGTTTTTGTTTGCACACTCTTAGAATTTCTCCTGTATATGTACATCTTAGTTTAAATGCTTGTAAACTCCTGCACAGCGGAAAAATCCTACTATATGGCTTAGAGCTAGTAAGAGTTTAGGGCAACCACAGCTGAGCACTAGAAAAAGTTTATTTCAGAAATTTACAAAGTAAGTATCAGTTGGATAATAAACAAATACGGATATATTAACAGCAAGATAGGACATGCTGGTTTTCAGTGGCGAATAAATAAATTACACAAAGTAGTGCGCTTGACTGGGTTCGAACCCACGAGTTACAACTCATAAGAAGGTCTATCCCTTGACCTCATTACTCATAATTAGGCGTCGTCACCATTGGACCACTGCTCCTGCACCAGTTTAACCAATCCTTTATGGAATCTCAAAAACCAAGTCTGCGTCAACCAAATCTAGAGAAACAAACATCAATTCATCATCCATTATCACAAATTATCGCATTTTTTTAGTAATAATCAACGATGAATATATATTACACTTTTTTTGTTATAACACATCCCCGCCTTTTCGGTTTCATCGTGGTTGGATAAAATGTTATATTACCTAACTTTTCCATCCCGAAGCGGTCACCCGGTCGGCCGATTTAATTTGGGAGGCTGAAGCTTTCAGGAAACTTTTTAATATTTTGTAATAATTCAGTTCACTAGAATATTATTATTATAGACCTAGCACTCTAATGTCCGTGGGATTACTTTCAAGAAATAATTATTATGAAAGGTAGTTAAATTTTAATATATAGTAGACTGTTAACTCGAATTGGCTTAAAGTTTCAGTATTTTGCTGAAAAATAATCATTTGGAGGGCTGTTTTCGGTAAGTACTCTAATTTTAGTCTTGGATTTATGTTTTGAATAATTTAATTTTATTGGGCTTATGAAAAGTAATGCTCGACTATAGAATAACTTTTTTTATGTAATGAAAAACAATTCTTTGAGATATAATTTTTATGTTGCTATCTCCTAAGTAAAATTTGTTTCTTTGTATGTTAGGGAATAATATAAGAAATGAATGATCTTGATATTTTTTGTTCTGTGTAGAAGCTTCTTTATCCCTGAGTGCTATATAGTCTATATTTTTTTAATAATATTCCACAACTATCACACAACGCCATCTAGTCCCAAGCTAAGCAGAGCTTGTGTTATGGGTACTAGACAACAGATAAACATACTTATAATATAAGTATGTTTATCAGTTGTCTAGTAATATATTATATTTCTAAATACATACATATTATAGATAAATTCCACCCAGACACAGAACAAATTATCGTGCTCATCATACAAACATTTGTCCTGGGTGGGAATCGAACCCACAACCTCCGCCATGCCAGTCAGCGTCACTAACCACTAGACCAACAGGCCTGAATATTTGAAATGTGCATTTTAGCAAGTCGGAAAGTAATAGAGTGTTAGATGGTAAGTATGCGACGAAGTGGATTGGATGCCAAAACTTTGAACGAACGAAGTTGCGTTCAGAAACTAGTTTCACATAAATCTCAAAACTAAGCTTAAATTTTAAATGTAATCATATTCGATTCATAAAAACTTTACTTAGAAACTCCACTATATGTTCCAAATCGAATGAACCAAAGCATTTAAATTCTGTTCAATATTTCAGTCGTCTATTCATCAATACTTGGGTTTGCAGTTTCTTGTCTCGTATGGACGAACATGTGTTTAGAATATATAATTATTGTACGGAATGGTTTACAATATTCGAATCGAAGTTTCAGTTAAGATTAAGTTAACTTGTGCACGTGGAATAATCAAAACAGTTCGAATAAATTCGAATAAAATCTCCGAAACTCGAGTATTTTGTAAAATAGAACCTTCTCTACTTTGTGCATCGTTTACTCTTATGCAAAGTCTGGCTATTTTTAGCTATTGATATAAAAACTTATATTAATAGAAAAGTAATTTTAAACTCATAACGCTCACTTTTGATTTTAAAATAACTTCAATTAATTATTTTTTACTTTAAAACCTTTCTCAGTATATCTGGCACTGGTAATAAAGTAGTCAGACAAAACAAAAATAGAAGAATAAATTTATTTATTACAATCAATACCATGATTCAAATAACAACACGATAATATCCAGACTTTAAAAAAGGTCATGCAGGCAGCGAGTAATGGGCAACTCGCTGTCCGACCATGGACCATGCCCGGATCGACGGCGCGTTGTGTTCCACGCGTGCCTCAAAGAGTGTCAGCAAAAATGACGGGGCCCCCCTCTAGCGGGCCAGACTTATGATTTACCGTGACCCCGGTACGTAAACGGCTATTGAACGACACCGTGGATTTAAGTCAGTACGAGTCTGACAGTCCCTCCCGCTCTGCCTTGGGTGGGAGGACTCATTCGACGATTTTACTACGTTAAAATAAATAAATAAAAGAAACCTTAAAAAAGCCATTTTATAGTAACAACTTTACGCAATGAAACTACGGCTCGCATATCTTTGTACAAATAAAAAAGAATGTTCTGGATCTTGTTATCTACATAATAAGTTTGTATCGTTCGCTTTAACAATTCCTTTGTAAGATACTTAGATTCTATCTAGGCTGTTGTGACCAAAACCAACATTTTGTCCTGGGTAGTAAAATTTTATCTACAAATATCGTGCGTAGAAGAGCTAAAGTTGTCTCTGTTTGAGAACTATAATTATTTTATTCCACTACGCACTGTTATGCCAAGTTTCGGTAGACAAATGAATTTAAATAGAAGAATTAAAACGTATCTAGACCTTATTTCAAGGAACTGACGCGGTAAAGCTATTGCATAGCATTTTTTTATCAACTTAGCAATTGCTTTATTTTATTTATGACAAAAAAGAAAAAAATATATCGCCTACCGCGAATATTTAATGAGAATATCATCCCTTCGTTGGTTTATGGGAAGTTACTCTACTAATTAAGCTATGGTCAGCCACGTCAATCAAGTGAAACATAAATAAAAAAATCATTCATTCAAATTTTATTCACACAACATTCACGTTGACATGACAGATGTGACAGTGACAGTGTTAGGTTTATTTTCGTTACGGAATTTCTTGATTCGGTCGTCGCGCTCAATTGCCCGCCATAAAAGCTATGCAATAGCTTAAACATAATTTCCAAAAATTAATTAAAAACAAAAATCAACGTATTTCTAAAAAAATACGAAGAATAATATATATATATATATGTTACGGCTAAAGGTAGGTGTGAACCTAAACTTAAGATTAGCCGGCTAAACCTAGGTTTATCTTCGACGAAATGTTAATGTTAGTTTGTTCTATCTTTAGCCGGCTAAACTTAGGTGTAGCTGCAGGTCCTTGGCTAAAAATGAAGGAAATGGAATGGTCTTGCTTTCGCGGGGCGTCCACGCTTCCCAGCATGTCGACGGAGCCCCGCTTCGCGGGGCTCCTACTTCTGGGTGGTTTAAAAAAAAAAATAACCACGAAGAGGATGGCGGGGTCTTTCAGACCCCGCCATCCTCTTCTAACCTAAATTGTCCGAGTCGGGGTGCCAGCGAGTCCCGAGCTCGCTTCGCTCGCTCATGTGTAATGAAAATGATTATTTTTTAATAAAGTTTTCGTGTCAAAATAGTAAACATTATTACATTGTTTCCTTTTCCATTTCCTTCTAAATTTTTAGCCAAGGACCTGCAGCTACACCTAAGTTTAGCCGGCTAAAGATAGAACAAACTAACATTAACATTTCGTCGAAGATAAACCTAGGTTTAGCCGGCTAATCTTAAGTTTAGGTTCACACCTACCTTTAGCCGTGACATATATATATATATATTATTTACCATTATTATTTAATCTTTATCCTCAATTGTGTGACCACCATAAACAAGGAAAGTTTTTATACTGTTGAGAATTAAACCTGAACGGACCTTAGTCTGCAAATATTTTTCACCAAAATATTCGGGATTCACGCTTTGAGGTCCCTTTAATGTTTAGTACCGGGTTTATACAGGTATGTGCGTGGGTGGATTATTAATATCACTGTACTCGGAACGTAGTCATGAAACTTCACGGTTTCAAGTCAAACTTAGCTGAGGTTATAAACATAGTATCATTTTGTTATTTATAATGATGGAATACTTGATAATTTCGACGGTAAATGCCAAAAGTATAACTGCATTTTTGAGAACCCTTATCACATAATTGAATTAGGAACTCTTTATTAATAGTTCTTAAGTAATAGTTAACTTAACAATTGAGCAAATAATTTTCCATTAGCCTGGTATCACAATGTCAGAATTATCCGCAACGTAAGAATATACAACCGCCCGAATATGCGACAGTAAGGTAAAAAAATTCAATTTCTAACAATTATAGTCGTAATAATCTTTAAGATTTTCAAACGAAAATTAAACTATTCCAAAAACTAAGTACCTTATAACAAGCTTATTACTCATTCAAGAGTAAAAACTAAGTAAAAGATAGTCTAAATCATACCAAGAGCCATATAAATCTAATTACCCTCAATATTTACAAAGAAAACCTCTTTGAACGAGCAATTTCTAAGAAATCCAAACAACTTGTGACGTTAACGGGCTATTTTTTGCGCTCGCCTTGTAAATTGCTTTTTAAAACCTGAATAACTCGAACGATTTCAACAAATTAGGCTTTGTTCAGTTTTTCTTAGTCACGCAAGTTTATAAGGTTTTTAATAACGAGTAGAAGTATTTTTTTGACACGTGAGTGGTTGCTTTGACAGGCGTAAATATTTGTAAGTGAGTGACAGAATAATTTTAGTAAAATTATAACGTATTTTATACTTCTACGGTACGAACACAGCAGACACGTCAATGAACTCCATTTAAGTACCATTTGAAAATGATGTTTAAATCCTTTTAGTCGTTTATGTTTTGAAAGATTTTATACATCCATCTGTCAAATGGCATTTTTGTACTAAAAAGTTATTAAAAGTACATTCACATACAAACATTATGTATAACAATGTCCATACAATGGAATATTTTTTCGTTACATGTATAATGTATGAATTGCTATGACTAAATATGAAAAAGCTCGTAAGGCTTGAAGAGTATTCCTAGAAGTAAGCTGTAATTAACAGCTTAATTCTAGGATTTTCTTCCATTAATACACTTTTTTTTCTTTTACCCAGGGCAGGGCGGGAGGGACTTTCAGACTCATACTGACTAAAATCCACGGTGTGCTTCAATAGCTCTTTACGTTCCGAGGTCACGGTAATTCGTAAGTCCCGCAACCACAGCAGGTTTTGGCCCTCTCGAAGGGGCCCGTCATTTTGCTGACACTCTTTGAGACGCGCGTGGAATACAACGCGCCGTCGACCCGAGCATGTTACATGGACGGACAGCGAGTTGTACACACTTGAGTTGTATACACTTGAAGTTATTTAAAATTAGCTGTTTCTAGCGGTATCGGCCATGTTTCTACACAACTACGGCGATGCCAAAAGGAAGGGTAATGAGTTTTTTTTTATTGTTATGCATTACTAGCCATTTCCCGCGATTTGACCGCGTTTAAAGGGATTGCCCTTTAAACGCGGTCAAATCGCGGAAAAAATCGCCCAAAACAAAAAGAATTTCTCAATTCGAACTAGTAGTTATTGAGATTAGCACGTCTTCATCTTCATAATTTTAGTATAGATAGCCAAATATATGTAAGCAACGAACATAATCGAGTTTTGACTGAATCGCTCACAAATTATGAACGGCTAGTTCAAAATGTAATGAAAAAAAGTTTTCATACATTTCTAAAGACCCCAACTGAAGCGTTGAGTGAGAACGCGGCATTAGTAATTTAGAAGCCTTCTCAACACGTAGGCATAAAATATGATACAGTATAACCGGAACAATGAAAAACCAGCTCAAAAATCTGCTCTTCTTAAAATAAAAATATAACAGGCCTTCTTCTGTGAGTTAAAAACATATTTAATAATAAAAAAACGTTGACCCACATTAGGAGTTTCTCCTGTGTCGTGAGTGCGTTTACAAACATATAAACTCACATGTACACAAACGCCCAGACCCGGTACAACTATTCGTAGATCATACAAATATTTGCTCCATGCCGGAATCGAACTCGCGACACGCAGCGCAGCAGTCCAATCACTCAGCCATTGCCGTAACCGAGCGCAAAAACGAATAAGTGATTGTTATTTGAGCAACAAAGGCCAAAATAAGATTACTTACAATTTTTCCGTCTGTTTCTGTATATTTGTACAGGCATCACTCAAAAACTACTGCATGGAATTGGATGCAGTTTCACCTGTGTATTACCAGAGCTCTAATTTAAAATACAGGGCCCATATTACGTCTTAAGTCACTGTAATTGATTCTATATTCCACGCGTATGAAATTGCGGGCAAAAGCTAGTATTTTAATAAAACCATCAATCTACGTCAAAAAATATGATTGTACAAAAATGTATCGAAAACATGATATTTCTCACGTTTTCCGATAAAAAACTGATTCTTAGTCATACTTCGGTTTCGATGTATAATACATTGCCTCGCACTTTGATGAATGCTTACGATAAATACGTCCGGACGCGATATCTCAAACAGACAAGTGATTTATTTCTAACGTATTCATAGATGATCGCGGGACTGTACGAATTACCGTGACCCCGGAACGTAAAGGGCTATTGAAGGACACCGTGGATTTTAGTCAGTACGAGTCTCACAGTCCCTCCCGCTCTGCACTGGGTGGGAGGACTCATTTGAGGATTTTACCACGTAAAAAAAAACTTATTCATAGATTTTATGAGAGGTTTAAGTTTACATCAAAAATAGTCCAGCAGGTATGGTAACCGGGTTGACGGCACGTTGTGTTCCACGCGCGTGTCAAGGTGTGTCAGCATAGTGACGAGGCCCCCTGTAGAGGGCCAAAGGTTGTCGGTCGCGGGACTCTTGAATTACCGTGACCCCGGAACGTAAAGGGTTATTGAAGGACACCGTGGATTTTAGTCAGTACGAGTCTGATTGTCCCTCCCGCTCTGCCCTGGGTGGGAGGACTCATGTGATGATTTTACCACGTAAAAAAAAAGCAGGTATGGTAAATCCTACTAATATTATAAATGTGAAAAATTGTTTGGATGTTTGTTACTCTTTCCCGCAAAAACCACTGAAATAAAATTTGGTACTTAGATAGTTTATAACCTGTATTAACACATTGGGTAGTTTTTATTCCAATTTTGGGTTCCCATGGGATAATTTTCGAGTTTTAGCGGGTGCTTGCAACAGCAAGTGTGTTAATAATTTTGAAAGAAATTAAAAATATTACATTTTTATTGTTATGCGACATGCATTAGGATGATTGGGTGGATGTTCGTTTGTTACTTTTTTAAGAATGTTATAGTCGTAGGATTTGAATGAAAAGTACGCAGATAGTTTATTATACGTTTAACCCAGATTAACACACGATTTACACCTAGATATATAATTTCGAGAGCGTATGCTAATGAAGTGGAAGTTAACAATACTGAACAAAAAAAAAAAACGACGGGTTGCACTCTGGGAGTGCCGGCAGAAGTGAAAACTTGAATAGTAATTGTTGGAAATATCTTGTGAACAGATTTTAGTAAACTCGCAAAAATGGTTGACTTTTTATTTCAATAATTTTCCAATGTGACGTACATCTTTTATAAACAATGTTACCTAGCAACGAATGTATCCAGCATACAAACTTCTTTAAAAGTAATAAAGTCACACGAACATTCACGCAAGCGCCCTGCGCCGTCCTACGCTTTTTCGGTCAGGGTCACGTGTCCTGACGCGAGTTTAAGATTTTATACCCATTACAGAAAAGTGCTCAACGCCGCTAAAGAAGTTTTCACTTCAAAAAACTGACTATTGAAATTCTTACGTTGCGATAACTCCCGACCATACAAGTACCAACATTACCAAAAGGCTTACTAACACAATACATACCAACCAAACGTTAAGTATCAGACCAAGAGCTCATAGCGACGGATAATACCCATTCAAGTCCCAGATTTTAATCTACAAACGACAATAACGTAAGATTACAACACATCCTACGAAAACCCTCCACACACATACATACAGAAATTCTAATAAAAACAAATTGAATAGCCAAATCGTCCGCTCTCAGTCTTGTCCATGACACGTTATTTTCTCCGATTCTGTCCTAAAAGTTTCAAGGGCCGAATGACAGGATTTGCAGACCCACATCTCACCCTGTATGACTCTCAACAATTTCGTTCCCTTTTCAAATAGAAACAAGGCGAAATGCGGTTGACGGCGGCATGTAGGGATCTTTGGTGACCGTTTTTTTCTTAAATGTGACTGGTATGAATATGAATTGGAGATGATTTTACTGATTGGAAGTCGCTTTTGATAAAACCGATTTGGTGAGTTAAATTATTGTTGGAGTTTTAACCCCATTCTTTTCATATTATAGAACACATATAAACGTGAGAAAATCAGCATGACCTAGAACCAAAATTGCACAGAAAATTTGACCTCAAGGGGAACAGTGTATAAGACGGGAACGCGAGATATGACGGGGAATCACACAATTAAGGCAAACTTAACACAATACTAACACCAACGGGACGCCATTTGTAAATGGCCGCTTGCAAATTACGTCCTGATGGCGCTTGCGCTACGTAAGTGTTGTGTAAAGTATGCCTAAAGAGTGTATGTCCCCATTATACCTCGCGTCCCCGTCGTATACACTGTTCCCTTGCCAACCCGCACTGCACCACTCTCTTTCACTCTCACAGAAAGGTCCCACCCTACAGTAGGAAAGTTATAAGCTGATAAAGACGATGATAGACGCTGGATATCGAGTTTGAGCTGACGTTTTTCCGTACCACTATAAGCATGCAACGCCGCTGTGCAATAGAAAGAGACAAAATTTGTCTGTAGATAGGTCTTTTGTCTAAAGTCAAAATCTAAATTGAAGTTTTTGGATAATATCAATAACTTTGCCGCGTATACGTATATATATTTAACAGGAATTGACAGCGTGCCGTTAAAGCTCTATTCGTACGTCTCTGAGGTAAAACACTCCTTTTTGACCTTTATCATGAGTGTAATGGTAGTAAAAAATGATATCCATAATAACATAGCATAGGTTCAGAAGTTTGCTGACTATAGACTTATAGCGTACGTGAAGACGACTGTATTTTTGTAGCCATTTAAAAAACATGATGATAAAAGTGGCTTTCATTCAGTGGAGGTTGGTTTCCGACCCCTGTAGAGCAATTTTAATTGACAGAATTGAACAAGCTATCATTCCTTTAAGTTTATACAGACCAAAACCGGAGAAATTGTGTAAATTTGTTTAAAAATGACATAGATTTGTATCGTTAGGTCGGATATAAATCCGACCTTTTTGAAACCTAAGTAAAATAAAGTAAGGGCATGAAAATGATGATCCCACCAAAAACATTAAATGTAAAAAAATGCCAAGTCTCTCGATGCAATCTTACCATCGTAAAAAGTTTTGAGATCTCATAGAAGCCAAGTCCTATTCAAATTATTTTGTAGTTATAAATCAACATTTAGTAATTGTATCAATAGTTTTCTTTATATTATAATTATAGTGACTTGGCAATGAGCACAAGAAGAAACAAAACGGCATATTTGGAGTTGAAAGTCACACACCGCATGCGTAAACATTAATATCACAAAATTAATTTTCGTAACAAATAATCTGATCACAGGTCTCGTCAGTAACATTTGCACATAATTCCAGGCAGCAAGCAGCTTTTAATTGGTGCTCATTGCCAAGTCACTATAATTATAATATAAAGAAAACTATTGATACAATTACTAAATGTTGATTTATAACTACAAAATAATTTGAATAGGACTTGGCTTCTATGAGATCTCAAAACTTTTTACGATGGTAAGATTGCATCGAGAGACTTGGCATTTTTTTACATTTAATGTTTTTGGTGGGATCTTATTTATTTTTTGTAAGTGTATTTCTCTTTTTTTTTAGGTGACCTCATAATTTCTTGGACTTCAGCTACTGCTTTGCTTAGAACCCATTCTCTATCTCTTTTGTTTCTTTTCTGAGGCTTCGTTACTTCTAAGGTAGACAAGTCTGGGCGATATATACTTCGGAGTCGATTATATTCTTGTGCTCATTGCCAAGTCGCATTAGTCTCCGAATATAGCTACAATATTTTTTTAGTTTCGAAATGGTTTTTCATAGGTAGATGGCGCTATCAAATGAAAATTATCGAATTATTTTAAATTACTACTTATACTGCGCTTGGTAACGAAACCATAGCGCGATTCAGACAGGTACAACGTCATCTATCGAGCGCGCATACAATCGAAATTTATCGCAATACAATGGAGTTTTAGCTTTATTAATTTAATGAATTATGAACTTTATGTATTAATTATAGTCTATGTATTACATTTATATTATTCTTTTCTATTCTATGTATTTATTCATCCAATTGAATACTTAAACAACGAACAAAGTTAACAATGCAGTCAAAATCCATACATAATGTTCTTGCCAAACCGCAAATATAAAATTGTTTTCTATGGTATATAATTTTTTAATGTTTTTATAATTTTTCCTTTATATGTGGCTAATGACCTATCTTGGTGCAAAATTTGAAGTTTCTAAGTCTGCTAGAAGTACCTTAGATTTTTGATGATCGGTCAGTGAGTCAGTGAGTCAGTGAGTGAGTGACAAAATGGTGTAACTTTGATCGACCGTAACTCCTAAACTATTAATTCAATTGGCATGTAATTTCGAACTTAAGCTTGTTCTAATGCCTACTATTATTCACCGAAAACCTAAACTCCTAGCTTTGTCCACGTCGAAGATATAGGGGGGGCGAAACAGCCGCGAATCGCATCGAGAAAAGATGGTACGGCCGTGCCCGTTTTGCTCGAGACTTGGCTGGGGCACTGCCGTGCCCCCAGATAAACAAAATGCTACATACATAACAATAGACTGTAGGGATGCAATTAGAAGAAATATTAATTTTCGGTTGAAAATGAAGAGCTTCTTTTTTTTTATCGTGGTAAAATCATCAAATGAGTCCTCCCACCCAGGGGAATATGAAGAGTTAGTGCCTATTATTTAAATACTCGTTTATTATGGTAGGTACTACCCCGATTTACCTGTCACCAGTGAAAATATTTATTATAAGCCCTGCAGCTACCAATACATCTTAATTACGTTTTAGAGAGCACAATCCGTATTTAACCTTATTACCAAAGACTTTTACGAGACCCACAGGTGAATCCACAATCAAACTTTATGGTAGTCTAATCAACTTGATTGGTGCTTGGTACTAATTGCTACTACTAAAAGATAAGGCTTCCTTATTGTTTCGATAGCTTACTCGGTTCAATTTTCGAGTTCAAATACCAACTTTGTTAATAAAAGGCTTCATTTAGACTTTTAATTAATTTATTGGTATTTTTGACGTTAGACTAGCAATTTAAATAGGCTACTAATGTTCCCAATTCTGGGATTCCCTTCTATAGGAGGCAGTGGACTATAATCCACCAAGCGGGCATAGTGTTATAGGTAAGTAGATGTCACATGTTTTAAAATGTTTGATTTTAGAATAGGAATGTTTTCTCCAGATGTTTTTCTTTACAGTATTAAGAGCAGTGGTGATAAAATAAAGAAACAAACAATATCGCTGGCTGCTTCTTTTTTTTTTTTTTTAAACTTTGCCCCACACTTGGAATTTCTCCTGTGTCGTGGGTGCGTTTACAAACATATAAACTCACATACACAAACGCCCAGACCCGAAACAACTACTTGTAGATCATACAAATATTTGCTCCGTACGGTAATCGAACCCGCGACACGCAGCGCAGCAGTCCAATCCTTCATCCACTGTGCTAACCGTGCCGTGCTTTGCAACTTGAATGTCAGAGACATTAACAATAGGCCATCACTGCTCTCAGTTTGGCAGTGCACCTAATAATACACCTACACGAACGAGCCTAATGCCATCAATCGATACAAATACGGACTCTATGGTTTTTTATACCATGAAGGTGACAAACATGCATACGGCCCGTCTGATGAAAGCCGTCACCGTTGCTTTAGCATACCCGCAACACCAGAGGTATCGTCTGCGTTTTGCCGACCCTGCAAATTTATCTCGCCCTTTTTGAGGCTGTGAAAGAAGTAGGAAGGAGCGTTGTTCGAGAATGGCTACCAACATCCTGACAAGAGAAAAAAAGACTGTTAAAAATTAAATCAATTTTAATTTTATCGTATTATACTTTAAATTATTGAGATCAAGTTATATTTTGCTAACTTTAATTCCAGATTACTGGGAAAAGGGAAATCGACTGTTTCGTGCAAATAATAATTGAATGTGGGTTTAATTTTAAAGTTTTATTTTCATCATGCAGTCAGAATTTAATTTTATCACTGCAAACTTAAGGCTTCCTTTCAAAGCCATAAATAAAACGGTGATGGGAACTTTGGTTTCAGTTTTCATCATGTGGTTCTATTACATCAAAATAGTTGAACGGAGCACGATATTTGATACATGCAGAGACAGACTATAGTCTGAAATAGCATACATGATACTTTTAATCCCGAAATAACGACCTTTTTTGTAATACAATTAGTAATAACAACTCGGTCGAAACCACCTTTTTTTTTACATTGTAAAATCATCACATGAGTCCTCCCACCCAGGGCGGAGCGGTAGGGACTGTCAGACTCGTACTAACTAAAACCTTAAATAGCACTTTACGTACCGGGGTCACGGTAATTCGTGAGTCCCGCGTCCCCTGAGTCCCGTGACCCCGGGGGCGAAACCACTAGCAAAAGCTTGTTGTAAATGAAAAAAAGAACTTGTAAAATAATTATTCTTGTTTTAAAAACGTCACACAAATAAGCAAAATTTTCGCTCGTGTTTATAAATAACATACATACTTTTTTAAAACCCACACGTAAACATCATTCATGCGATAAACCACATCGACCCTTCTAATCCGCTTTATTTCGTATTCGCAATTAAAAAAGTAAATACCTACCCGGCCATTGGGCCCGGACATAATTAGAGCTATCGAGCATCGTTAAGTCTGTAAAAGTTGGCAGAGGATAATCTCTGCTTCGTATAAACATGTCACGTATAGCGTTAGAGGTCCAGATGTCGAATAATGAAGGTTTACTTGAGAGTGCGAGCTTTCCGATAATTTGAACAAAAGTATTTACTTTTCCGTACTTATGTAACGTCGTATTTAACCCGTAGTTCGGTGACAATTTCTGGGGCGATACCAGTGCGCATGCGAATGGCGAGTAATGGGTGACTTGCCGTCCGATCATGAACCATGCCCGGGTCGACGGTGTGTCGTGTTCACGCGCGCCTCAAAGAGCTGTCGGCAAACTGACAAAGCCTGCTGGGGTCGCGGTACTATCTAATATCAGGTAACCGTGACTCTGGAACGTATAGAGCTATTGAAGGATCACTGTGGATTTTTGTCAGTACAAGTCTTACTGAGAAATGAGTCCTCATTTGATGATTTTACAACGTCAATAAAAAATTTTTCGTCTAGTTCTTCGAAAGGAATTTCTTTTATATTTGTGGATATTTTATAGTCCTAATGGATAGTCTGGAGTCCGCAGGTCTAACAACCGGCCTACCCAAAGGTGTTAAAAGCAATGCAATGGATGCAAATGTCAGATTATCATTCGGCGTGTTCGTCTAAAGCGCCCTTTGTTCAGCATGGGAAGTCTTCCGGCTGATTCTGATGATAACGATAGCAGACTTGACTTAGGAAAGCAACAGGAAGGAACGTTGTGCTAACAGTTAAAGGACAATATTTTCTATGAAATGTGTTCACACAGTATGTCCTTCAGTCGTTGGCACGACAATCCATCAAGAAAAACTGGCTCACCCGCATCCGTGAACGCAGCTCTGACGAGCTACTTGACGCCGGATTTATACGAATGGGTAGTCGATAGCCAAAATGCCGCCAAGCGTGACGGGTTTTGTCGTTTCTTACATTACGCATTTGTTTCCGTGTTGGGAAAGGGTCATATTGTATTCTTTATTTTTTATTGTACCTAGAATTGTGGAGGTCAGATAGGCACTCTCCTTAACACGAATAAACTTTTATCCCGAAATTAATTCCTTCCTCCATTTGAAGATAAATATTAGATTTATATTTACCACTATAAACAAATAAACTGTATACTTTCTTCATCCAATTACGGATGATTGAGTTAAGTCCGTGCGAGTTGGCCGCGGATAATCCCCGCTTGATATAAACACGTCACGTATAGCGGTCTGCACGTATAGCGGTCTGCTTAACGTGACTGGCCGTCACGACGATAGTAGACGCGTAGTCCCGCTTTTATGCTTCGTTCACGACTTTAGGCGATGTTCACTCATGTAGCAAACACGCATGTAGCTTGTGGCCAAGCACTAACGTTATCGACTGTCATAGATATAGTACGCGTATTCCCGTAGTCCCGCTCTTAGGCGATATGTCACGGCGACCGCATAAAAATATTCGTTCAATGCGATATGTCCCTTTTTTACCGTTTGAAAATGTTGTGAGAATATATTCTGTCATTTCGATAGGAAACTCGCTCGTTTGATGTAGGTAGATTTTATTTGGTACTAAATCTCTTCCGTGTCAATTTTCTCTGAGGTATTATGCGATTGGTGTCAATGAACTGCGTACGTAACTTTATTTATTAGTGGCAAAATTTTACAAATAATTGAGAGTGTGTTAACTTTACGTAATTTTTAGTATTTAAAATTAAATTGTATCTGGAGCAATTATTGTTGGTCTTCAAAAAAAACAAGTATAATGTGATGGTACGCTAACATTTAAAAAATGCAATAGTAAGTTTGCCACTCTATCACGCGTTCAAACCTATATAAGACAAAGAAATAAAATTACGTTGAAATGAAATGATGTTTATTTATGCAAATAGGTTATATCAACACTTTTACACGTCTTTTTATAAAACTAGGAAGGGCCGGTGTTTCGTACCTGACTACTCTGAGAAGAAACAGCCGAAACAAACTCAGAGGTCACAGTCTCTTTTGAAGTCTAGACATTATATGTAGATCAGGCTATACGAGGACCAAGCAAGACGAATACAAAGTCCATAATTCACCTCACCTCGATATTACTAAAATCGACAAAGGACATACTTCGTTATGAAATATTTACAAACTAGCAATCCGCCCCGACTTTGCACAGGTGTAATTTGAAATTTAAATATAGCATGTTACTCACTGATGAAGCTTTATAATATGTACTGGTAAAAGGATTTTGAAAGTTGGTCTTGTAGTTTTTCAGTTTATTAATTACAAACAGAATTACAAAATAATAATCTTTTCTCTTTATTATAATGATGTAGATGTATCTTGCAGTACCCGTAGTAGATAATAACTCTTATTTGAAGCCTAGTGTAGGGAATTAAACACCGATTTCCCGTCCACAATACCCATGTGCAATTAACACATCAATTTGCTATTTCTGCCTTGTTCATGAGCTGCAATGTTGCGGTTTTCACTGAGGTGTGTTTTGCTACCATTTACTACATTCATCAACATTGGTTTGGTACATTTTTCGGTATAAGCACGGCATGGCATGGAATGGTAGAAATTAGATAGTTAGTAGTAACTACTACTACTAACTGAGCTAAATGCATGCCCTACCGGTTAGAACAATACACAAACCAAAGTAATCTACGCCTAATTTTGCGATTTGCGAAAAGGTATGTCAATGTAATAAAATGAACTAGAAGTAAGAACATAAATAAATATGATTTCAAATTAATTTACAGCTCAAAGTGACATTAAACATTTTTAAATCTTCAACTCTGTGAATACATTTAATTTGAAGAACATTAGATAGAGAATCTACTATTATAGGAGTTAAAGTTTGTTTATTACATTTATTAATCTGTATCTTCATATTCTATAGTTTTTCAGTTTAAATTTAAATAATGTATCACTTTATACCTGGATCTTCAACCGCACATATGTACCATCCTGTATGTGTCAAACATGTGTGACACATACAGGATGGTACATACCTAGACGTTTTAAATTTAAACGGTGTAGATTGCTTGGATAAAATAATTGTGAAAAGAACCATAGAATTTTTGGCAATTTCAGTTTTATAGCAAGAGTTTTTCTTTTCATTAATAAGTCTGACAATTCCTTAGGGTCACAGCGGTTATGTATCTCATCATCATCAGTTGGAATCGGCTTCCAGTATCCTTCCGTCACGCCCTGGATTTGAGAACCAATTTGATGAGTTTACCATGAAAAACAAGTGTGGCAGTATGCAGCTAAGTATCAGGATTTAACACAGAGCGAATGCCTATTCTGACCTCCTCAATCTATTTAGAACTACAGGACACAATATTCTTTGGTTAAACCATGTTGTCAGACCCTGAGATTGAGACTATTGACTACATGTAACGACAGTCATAGAAGAAAACTGACAACCGAGACCAACTGTTTTTTTCCTAGACATAGAAAATACTATTGTCACCCATCTATAGACTAACCTAGGCAAGTTAGTCTGAGCAGCTGTTAGTATTTAACCTCTCGGGCGATTTACAATTGAAAATGATAAAAATCAACGTCCAATGAGCGACTGTCTGTTATGTACAGACGTGTGTACGTAAGGCGCTGGGGCGTTTTCGCTTATGTACACCCGGGTGTACGTAACGCGCCCGAGAGGTTAACCACAAGACCTAAGTGTATATAACTACGAGTATCTACTAATATTCACGTCGTAATTATGACATGTGTAGATTCAAGGTTACTACTGTCCTTTTATAGTCATTACATGAAGTTCTAATTACAGTAATAGTATACCAACAGAAACCTTATAATTTACTAATTATAGTTCCAAATCATTATAAATGCTAGAAACAACGAGGTCACTTTTTCAAATATCATTAACCTCATCAAGTTTAATTGAGTTTGGTGAAGAATAATATGGATTCTTCGTTTTCATTCTTTTAAAAGTCGTCATTGCTAGTCGTCATCAATATTCTAGCCATATCATTTTTCATCATAAAATCCATTCACCGCTACAATGTGTGTTGGAACAGAAAGATAATACAAAATATTAACAATACGGCATCATCCGTGTGTTAACAAAAAAAAAATGTGTGCCACCAGATACGTAATTACCTAGTACTATGACAGAATTATTTATTAGCTAGTCACAAAATAAAGAAATAAAACAGGGTAATTAAGATTTCTAGAACTTACGACCCTCGGTTAGCAACATCTGATATGCAGCGTCCCGCAACAAAAACATAAACTCGCTCGTCATTATGGAGACCGATCGTGGCCACCGTCACGCCCGCGTCATCGACATACCTAGGCCATCTCGCATTAACTATGGACTCGGGACGCTAAATCAGGCTTAAGACCAAGTATTTTCACATATTAGTGGTTACACATTTTCACTTATGGTGGTAAACACTGTAGAGAGAAAAATAATTATCATATAATAACTAGACTTGTATCTTAATCTACACCAGTGTTTTTCAAACTGTGGGTCGCGACCCCGTGCCTCTTTAGAGGGGTCGCGAAGCTTCTTGAGAGGAACTGTAAAAGGTTACTGCAGGCTACTGCAGTAAAAAAAGATTTATTAGGAAAAATGTTAACTAAAGCACATAACCTTTTTTTATGAAAATTGATAACTGTGTTTGATTGAATATTAATTTATCACAAAATATTATACATGAAAAAAAAAAACAACGGGGTGAGTTATATAAGCATAACCTTAATCTTATATACTTATCAAGGCTATTAGACAATAACCATCATTGTTAATTAGGCAATAAATATGATAGCACGTACTATTTCCTGGTATCATAAAGATAACAGGAAATCACTTAGAATAAGCACTCCTTGTATTACAATAGCATATAAGGTTTTTATCAATGAATAAAGTTAGTCTTAATCCGCTCTTCGAGCTGAACACTTGTCTTTTTAAAAAGCCTTTCGCCTCCGCCCACAACCTAACTGGCGCAGTCGGTACGTCGCGTTCTTCGGTTCCAGAGGAAGATTTCCGTAATCCTAGATTCCGTGGCGTGATCAAGAACCTACCGTGGGCAGCTCGCAGAGACGACGGGCAGCAGAAAAAGCAAGATTAGAAGCAAGAAGTTACGGACGACTCAACAGCCTTCT
Organism: Agrotis puta; assembly: GCA_943136025.2. Lineage (NCBI taxonomy): Eukaryota > Metazoa > Arthropoda > Insecta > Lepidoptera > Noctuidae > Agrotis > Agrotis puta. The sequence continues at coordinate 2,249,470 of OW964176.2, read as the reverse complement.
CATCGGCTATGCTCGTGGGGTAAGCATTAAATCTGATTATTCCCGAGATCCTTTGTTTTAACCATTCCTAGCACTAAAAAGCAACTTTTGCGTGTTTCTGTGTTGAGGTATTAGTATTCATTACAATACAACTTTTTATCGCTGTCTCTCATACATAGTTGTCAACTGATTCAAGAGATTAAAATGGCTCAAGATAAGAAGACACTTGATGAGAAACCTATGATTGAAGAGAAGTCGATTCCCACCGACTACTCTACGTTCTCGAAACTGTTACCTAACTATGACGGAAACAGGAGAACACTAGCATTTTACATAGAAGGTGTAGAAAATGCATTGGGACTCATAACCAATAAAGACGATGCGTGTATAGCGTGTCTAATAAGAAACAAACTTACAGGTAAAGCTGTTGAAGCTTTGTCTGAAAATCCCGGCACAAAATCCTGGGAAGACATTAAATATGTCTTACAAAAAAAATTCGGAGAATTTAGGACCGAAATCCAATTGGTCCAAGAATTAATGATAGTTAAACGTGAAAATAGCTCAATAGATGCGTTTGGAGATAAAATCAGGTCCTTAATGAGTACCCTCATATCAGCTAACCCAGACAAAAAAGATTATTATGAGCAAATGGCTCTAGAAAATTTTCTAGACAAATTAAATCCCATTACAGCTATCTTGATAAAACTAAAATGTGTACAAAACTTAGAGCAGGCTATTACAGTAGCAAAACAAGAGGAGATCAAACTCAGGGCTAGACGTAGCGAACAAAATAAAAATAGCTACAAACCTAACACAAATAATAAATCTAATAAATCAGCTGGCTTTCAAAAGAAAACATTCAGTAAAAATAATAATAATAATAATTCAGAACAACATAAAAAACTTCATTTCCAAAACGAAGTGGAGGAAGACGAGACAGATGATGCGACTCCAGAACAGGAATCAGAAGACGCGTCTGAGATAGTAGAAGATGAAAATTTTCTCACAGAACTAGAAAAACAGCTAACAATATAGTCTTTATGAATAACATTCAAAGTTATAATCGTCTACCTTACATCTATATTAGCGAACTAGGCGGCAGATTTCTACTGGATACAGGTGCGTCACAATCACTAATAAATCCACGAATTTTAGAAGATAAAAACAAAATAGACATAGAAATAAAAAACGAGACACACTTCATAAAAACAGCACACGCAACTTCAAAACATAAGCAAGTAGCATATATTAAACTCCCCATAGACCTATTTAAAGAAGAAATTACACATAAATTCCTATTGTTCAACTTCGATCCAGATTTCATGGGACTACTAGGCTTAGACTTACTAGTCCCATTAAAATGTAAAATAGACATTAAAAATATGGTACTCAAAACAGATAAAACAAATATACCAATTAAAGACGACATAAAATCTCAAACTAAAATAAAACCCAAATGTGAGCAGGTAATTAATTTATTATGCAACTATAAAGAGGGTGAATATTTTTCAGAAAGAAAAACAACAAAAAATGGTTTAATTTTTCCTCCAGCATTAATCACCGTAAAGAAAGGAAATGCACTAATGACAGTAATAAACACTTCTAATAAAAGTATAAACTTTAGAAACAGTTGTCACCTAAATTTCCAAAAGTTAAATATAAAAAAAGAAAATAGTATTCCAGAATCAAATAAAAACAACAATAAAGATCTGGACAAACTACAAAAGCAGAATTTAGAGAAATTGCGAACTGATCACATGAACGCAGAAGAATATCGCGAAATCAAAAAAATATGTTACAATTATAGAGATATTTTCCATTGCGAAAAAATCCCATTAACGTTTACTCACGAAATTAAACATCAGTTAAGACTAACAGATGACAAACCAATTTTCGTGCGTAATTATAGACAGGCACCGAAACAAAAAGAGGAAATTAAGAAACAAATTAACCAACTATTAGAAAATAATATAATTCAGCAGAGTAATTCGCCATGGTCATGCCCAGTACACATAGTACCTAAGAAATTAGACGCTACAGGAGAACAAAAGTATTTATTTATTTATTTATTTATCAAAACTTATTCTATCATTACAGGTTTTACCCTAATGCGACAGATAAGACCTTAAACTAAACTTAGACTAACATAAACTATAAACAATACAATATCCAAATTAAAAAATATTAAAATAAAGTTATAAAATTATTACACAATTCAATAAAATTAAAAATCATTTACAAAGAAGTAAGTAAATACTACTACTACTTAACTAATTAATACACTACAATAACACACTAATACTACATTAATATACACACAAATTACAAATTATTTTGCTTGTAGCATAAAATAAATAATAAAAGCTTTGCGAATTCACCCAAAGAACACGTAAACACATCGATCTGTGTTTGAAGGTTGTTGATTGTACGGATAGCTCTGGTAAGAGGTGCCTTGGCAAGCAAGTTAGTTCTGGCTGTAGGTACCAGAAGCAGTGGCGGGCTGCGCCGCCTCCACACGTAGCGGTCCGGTACACACAGACTCAAGCGCTGCAATACACCCGGGTTGCTCTCCACTCCACGAAGCACCTTCACCAAGTAGGCGACCAGCGTAAACTCCCGTCGGACATGCAGTTGAGTATAGCCAACCATGCCTAGGACAAACAAAGTGGGATACATCAGTGGGTAAAAAGGATATACTCCATATAATTTCTTGTACAAATGGCGTGTGAATTTGTTCTGAACGCGCTCCAACATCACCGAATACTTAGCTTCATGTGGATCCCATATGACCGCACTATGTTCCAGATGACTCCTGACTAGTGCGTCATACAGGACCCTTACTGCTGTGATGTTTGTGAAGCTGTGTGTCTGTCTCAGAACAAATCCTAAGTTTCTGAACGCCTTCTTACAGATCGTCGTTACATGTTCACGGAATGATAGATCGGGAGTCATGAAAACACCCAAGTCTCGGACCTCCGTGACTCGTTGCATTGGCGCCGCGTCCACCACGTACTCATAGAGCAGAGGTGTACGAGCACGGGTGAAGCTCATCAACGAGCACTTGGACACGTTGAAGTACAGTTTATTTTCATGACTCCATTGCACTATTCGATCTATATCTTCCTGTAGGCGTCTGCAGTCGGACTCGGATCTAATCTCAAGCAGCAATTTGAGGTCATCTGCAAACAATAAACAAGAGCCATGTCTTACGACTTCCGGTAAATTGACTAATTGTATAGACTAGTTATAGACTACAGAAAATTAAACGATAAGACCATAGAAGATAAATACCCGCTTCCTAACATAGATGACATTCTGGACAAATTAGGCCGTGCTCAATACTTCACCACACTTGATTTAGCATCAGGATACCACCAAGTAGAAATGCACCCAAAAGATGTTGAAAAAACTGCATTTTCCATAGATCGAGGACATTACGAATTCCTCAGAATGCCATTTGGTTTGAAAAACGCACCAAGTACATTCCAGAGATTGATGGATTCAGTATTGCGAGGTCTAGATAACGTGTTAACTTATTTAGATGACGTAATCATATATTCCACATCCCTACAGGAACACTTGGACAAGTGCAAACAGGTATTTGATAGATTCAGGACACATAACCTTAAAATCCAACTAAATAAATCGGAGTTCCTACAAAAACAGGTCAAATTTCTAGGACACACACTTACAGATAAAGGCCTTCAGCCAAACGAAGATAAAATCGCAGCAGTAAAAAAATTCCCCTTACCTAAAACACAGAAAGAAATAAAATCTTTCCTTGGATTAGTAGGCTACTACAGAAAATTCATACAAGACTTCGCAAAACTCACAAAACCACTTACAAAATGCTTAAAAAAGGGTAGTAAAATAACACTTACACCAGAGTACACACAGGCATTTGAAAAATGTAAGGAAGTACTAATTAATGCACCAATACTTCAGTATCCAGACTTCGAAAAACCTTTTATATTAACTACAGATGCCTCAGACATAGCTATAGGCGCAGTACTATCACAAGGTGAAATAGGTTCAGATAAACCAGTAGCGTACGCTTCACGTACACTATCAGAAACAGAACAAAGATACTCAACTATAGAAAAGGAACTATTGAGTATCGTATGGGCCATTAAATACTTTCGCCCCTACTTGTATGGTAAACAGTTTACCATATATACAGACCATCGTCCACTTACATGGATTATGTCAATTAAAGACCCAAATTCTAAACTCACACGCTGGCGCTTAAGATTAGCAGAATATAATTATAATGTTCAATATAAAAAAGGCAAAGCGAACACAAACGCAGATGCACTTTCCAGAGTCCAAATATTACACCATAACGAACTCAGCGACAACCCTCAGCCAAGCACATCCAATGACAATATAGACTTAACAGACATTGACATTCGCACATTATTGGGTTTACCCACTACCCCGGATAACATAATTCAATCGCAAGTAACACCTACGCCCGAAGTTACAGATAACACTAACCAAGTCACAGATAGTAACCAAGCAAATATAACATCAGACCAAATACCACAGATAGATGACGCAATCGATAGACAATTAAAACAATTCCACATCAGAAAGACACCCGGTGACACATACAGAGTAGAAGAAAGATCTAAAGGCAAAACGATTATAAAAGATGTTTGGATCCCAATAAACAACACTAAAGACCAAATAATCCAATTCCTAAAAGAACACACAATTCCGGACAGGACTTTCCATTGTTTTTTCCATCACGAAGAATACTATCCACTTTTTTGCGAAGTCTACAAAACAATATTCAGCAATCGTGGACCGAAATTAGTTAGATGTATGAATAGAGTTACACTTATAGAAAATATTTCCGAACAAACAGACTTAATAAGGAAATATCACGAAGGTAAAACAATACACAGAGGAATTCAAGAAACGTATAAACATATTCATAGAAATTATCACTGGCCTAACATGCTAGCTTCAATACAAAAGTTCATCAATAAGTGTGACAAATGCTTAAAAAGCAAATATGAACGAAACCCACTGAAATTACCTATATCCCTAACTGACACACCACATAGACCAATGGAACATATGTTTATGGATCTTTATAGTAGTGGAGGCATAACCTTCCTGACCATAATAGACAACTTCACTAAATATGCACAAGCAATCCCACTCACCGCTTCAACCAGCATACACATTGCGGAAGCGTTACTAAGCTTATTTTCAGTAATAGGAGTACCAAAGAAAATCACCACAGACTCCGACACGAAATTCGATAACGAAGTTATTACTGAAATATGCGCAATGCATAACATACAAATACATTTCACAACACCTTATAACCCGAACTCAAATTCACCCATAGAAAGACTACATTCCACATTAGCTGAAATAATTAGAGTACAAAGAATATCGGACAAGGATGACACTACAAACTTAATGAAATACGCCATGATAGCGTACAATAACACCATTCATTCATCAACAGGATTCACACCCTTCGAGTTACTCTACGGACACACCGATAGCAGAAATCCTTTAGAGCTTCACTGCCCTAAAGAATTTTACCAAGAGTACGTAGTTAAACACAGACAAATAATGGAAAACACACAGAAATTAATTAATAGCAAACTTACACAAGACAAACAACAAACAATAGATAGATTCAATAAAGACAAAGAAACAGCACAATTTAAAGTAGGCGACGTTGTTTACAAACAAGTAGCAAAAACAGCTAGAAGCAACAAACTAGAACCTAAATATTTAGGACCATACACAATAGTTCGTTTACACCCAGAGCAAACAGCGGAGATAGTAGGCAAACATGTGAACGCAAAAACAATAAGAGTTCACTTCCGCTTACTAAGGCGTCCTGAAAATGTTTCAGGAACGCCATCGCCTTCGTCGCAGTGCTCCGGCTCGCCGCTGCCACAGCAGTCATACAGCCAATAGACAATCACAATGGGATCCTAGTAATAACAGAAGCTAAAGCACAGTATCAGGTAGACACATACCATCTAGCAATAGTATATAACACAACAAAACTAAGAGAAATTTTCCTAGATATCTGCAGTAACTTTTACACCATGAAATTGAAACAAAATAGCTCCGCAGACATAACAGCACTAATTAAACAAATAGAGTATCGTGTTGATACTATAGAAAGTAAGTTAATATATTTAGGCTTAGAAACCATAGGGTTTAGGTTAGGATATAGATATAAACGTGGCCTTATAGATGGGTTAGGCACTGTAGTAAAAGCCATCACTGGTAACCTAGACCAGGACGATGCAACAAAGTTTGATAATGAAATAAAATCAATCCAAGCTTCAATAAACAACAATAGAGCCAACCAAAGAAAAACTATCAGTATTGTACAAGATTTCATGAAGAACTATGAAATCAATCTAAAACACATCAAAGATAATCAAGAAAAAATATATAGGGCAATAGACAGATACTCAACGCAGGAAACTGAGTTCGAAACCAATTACCTAACAACCAGTATTTTTAATAACATTGCAAGTTCACTTCAACAGCTTTACGACAGATTAGACACACTAGAAAATGCATTAACATTTGCACATCTAGAAAAGATGCACCCTAGCATTATCGACCCTTCATATTTAATAGAAGAATTGAATAATATTCAAAACGAAATAACCGGAAACCTAGCATTCGCCCCAAATCTAAACAACATTCAGCTATGGGAAAAAGCTATTACAGTAAAAGCTTATAGTACCAATGAAACTATTAACTTCATACTAGACATACCAATAGTTGCTGAACAACCCTATAACCTCCTACATCTCTATTCTATCCCGAACAATAACAATACTATCCTGATACCTAAAAATCCTCTCCTTGTCTTGGGAAATAATGAGTTTGCCTATCCTCACGAGCCATGCACGACGATAGTGGAAGACGAAGTCATTTGCAAACACCTAGAATGGAACACTCTACTGCACTCAGACGATTGCTTAGCTCAACTCATCCAACATCAAGAACCACACAACTGCACCTATGCAACTGCAACCTTCGAAAACAACATCATCCAGCAAATCAAGGACAACAGCTGGATAGTTATCATGAAACAAGAAGAAGTCATCAAAACAACCTGCGGTAACGACGTGCAATACCAACGCAACAAAGGCGTCTTCTTAATCACAACAGATAACAACTGCAAGGTACAAGTCATGGACAGAACTCTTACAACGCATCAAAGGTACATAAACGTAAAGGAAACCATACCATTACCACGGGCACACCAAACACCAAAAGTCCTACCAATGAAAATTAAACTAGAAAATATCGAATTAGACAATCTGAAGAAAGCCATTCAACAATCAGAAGAAGTGGAGTCTTCAATAATAGATCCTGTAATCATTACCAACACACCTAGCTGGTCATCGATATCATTATATATAATAATCATAGCAACAGGAAGTGGAGCAGCAATCTACAAGTTCTGGTGGAAACCAAGATCAGCACATCTTCCGGTCCTGCAACATCCTGAAGAAGATGCAGCCCAACTTCAGTCGCAACCTTCGGCGCGCCTTCATCTTAAGGGGGGAGGAGTTATATAAGCATAACCTTAATCTTATATACTTATCAAGGCTATTAGACAATAACCATCATTGTTAATTAGGCAATAAATATGATAGCACGTACTATTTCCTGGTATCATAAAGATAACAGGAAATCACTTAGAATAAGCACTCCTTGTATTACAATAGCATATAAGGTTTTTATCAATGAATAAAGTTAGTCTTAATCCGCTCTTCGAGCTGAACACTTGTCTTTTTAAAAAGCCTTTCGCCTCCGCCCACAACCTAACTGGTGTCACGAAATATTTCAAATTACTAAAAGGGGCCGTGCCATGAAAAAGATTGAAAAACACTGATCTACACTATAGTTTTCCTTTTATAATTATTAGTGTCACGCAGTAGGTGCCAAAAAACGAACGTTACCGAAAAAGGCATAAAAAACACTAGTGAATAGCGAAGATAGGAGAGTTTGTGGCTTTGGGGGAGACTCCAGTAGCAGGCTAGCAGTGGGACCAAAAATGTTATAATATGGAACAATTATAAATATTTAAGCTGAAAGAAATGCATTGTATTTTACTTAACTCTTTTTTTGAAGTTGATAAGTTAGAATGTCAATCAAATATTGTAGTTATTTATTGTCCCATAATAAATTTAATTAAATACTTCAAATCAACTAACAACGGTTTTTAATGTGCATTGAAAATTTCGAATACGTTTTTGCAAATTTTCAATTCATTCGACAGCAAGGAAACTTGGTTAGTAAACGAGGCTTTTACCAACATCATTAATTAAATTGTCGCGTTTGAACGCAGCTCCTTAGCTAAATTACTGGAATCAAATAATCTACAACAGTAATTTATTGACTATGGTTGACATATTTATTGCCCCTAACTAGAATCGTCCTTGAAATAGTTCATAACTAAATATAATTAATTTAAATAATTCGTATACACAGAAACACTAAAAAAAATATCGTTAGTTCTTTTAATAATATTTTTTATAGCCGTGTAAATTCAGTCAAGAAATAATATTTTGCTATTAAATATCGTTACCGTAAAAATGTTAGCCAGACAAACGCTGTTTGGCCTTCGGTAAAAAATCACCCTTAGTCTTTTTCAAGAGTAAATAAAGGTACACTTTAAAAATAAAATTGAACTATAAGAACTGAAATTTCTTATAGAAGGAATGTGTTATATGAATTAAGAAAATCAATCAGTATGTATAAATGCAAGCAGCATACAGGTTTAAAAAAAATACATAATAAATATATGACTACATAGTAAAATATTAGGCTGTGAATTTTTTACATTATTAAAATATATTGCGTGTTCTCTGAAAACACCCTTTTTGGTGTGGCAAATCAAATGGTGTGGTAAAAAAAAGAAAGATCAAATGAGTCCGCCTCTGGGTTGATAGGAAGCAACTGACAGATTTTTACCAACTTAAAATCCTCTTTATTCTTTCAAATGCCGTTTACGTACCTAAAAATACCAATATATTGAAATAAGAAATGGAGCAAAAAAGCTCAGCAACAAACAGTTTAAATATTTTCTCGTAATACACATTGTATGAAAAACTGTGTAAAATCTTATATAATTATAAATGCAATCAGTTTTTATTTACATTTTATATATGTATAATTTTGTATTGTAGAATAGTTTAGTACTGTGTAAATATTAAGATAAAACCTAAAATGAAAAATGGATGGATGTTTCACAAGCTTTTATTTAATTTCCACCTGTCCCGTTGTCTGAAATCAAATCTTGCAAGTTAAATTTGATCCACTCGGTTTCCAATTGAGATAAATTTTTGCACGTATATCGCGTGACAATGCAATATTATGATGAAATGGAGCTAATCTGATGATGGAGCTGGAAGGTGGCCAGATGAACTCTGAAATGAAACGCCGCAAATCCATCGAGTTTACACTCGTTTTGTCTTGATGAGTACTTTTTCTACCGTAAATATTTTTTTTTAACAATAAAAGATTATGTTTGAAAATATTATAGTTTTTTAAATGACTAACTTGTTTAGACAATGACGTCAAAACGAACAGATCTTGAAGTTTTAGTCAGAAATAGGTTAAGGTCTGTTATAACACATACGACCTGTCCCGATAACGTTAAACAATTTATTCAGTTATTACTTTCCTGTGAGATAATTTTCGAATTCTAGAAACAGCTAGTCGAATATTTTCAGCTTCAGGCGCTTCTTTGATCCAACTTCCCAACGCGCAACGATAGGAAGTTGGATCAAAGAATAGATATGAAAATCGGTACTTTTGGATACGGCTTGATTGCTAAAAGTCCTTTGAAGTGACGATCACCGGCAACTTGAGGGCTCAAACATCTGGCAATCAGTATTGAATATGATTTTATTTTCAACATATATATTTTTCGAATCTAACTTCTGGTTGTATACCACAGTAAAATTATATTGTTTTAGAGATGAAATCATATTTATATTAATTAATCGTCTGCATTTCTTTTTCATTTCTCCTTTAGAGGGTCTGCTGGCAGAAATTTCTAAAGAAATAAGCAGTACCTTTGTACATCAATATTAATCATGTATTTCACTTAACTATGTTTGTGTGTAAATAAATAGTTAAATAAATAAAACTACTATGTACTTGTACATTATATTAAATTATCTACCGCTGGACGACACGTAGTACAATACGGTCTTGAGTGGTAGATAACGGGACCAACTTCCGCTGCAAATAAATAACGTACGGTTGTCGTAATCTTGATTCTGATCTTTGTATATCAATTCAAAGAGCAAATTTGCCAATCCAAGTCATAATGCTGTCCTTAGACTGAGATACACTATTAATTTCGGGCGTTACCTGTTTGTTGGAGAGCATGTCTTTAACCTAAGATTGGCACATAGTTTTTTTTTAGTAGGAATGTTATAACAGATAATGCAAAATGAAAATAGTAAATAAACTAGATAGATACTCAAATTGAAGCGGTCGTAATGTTCGGTCTAAAGGACGTGTAGCCGTAAAGGGCGATAGCGAGTTTCCTCGGTGTCTAGGAAAGCATGTAAAGCGTCGGCTGTCAATTGTATCTTTGAATGTCGTTACAGTTAATCAAAGGATATCGTATTCCTCAGATTTTGGATCGACAGGTCAGATAGGCAGTCCTTCCATCATCTGCATCATCTGCCTAACCTTTTCCCAACTATATTGGGGTCGGCTTCCAGTCAAACCAGATACAGCTGGATATCAGTATTTTACATGGAGCGACTGACTCTCGGACCTCCACAATTCAGTAACTGGGTAATACGATACCCCATGGTAAGACTGGTTGTCAGACTTCAGAGCTTCTGACTAACAGTAACGACAGTGAAAGATCTACAAATGACGGCCGGGACCAACGGCTTTACGAGCTTTCCGCGGCTTAACCCGGAAGATCGCCACGAGCTCCTCCTCGTCATAGGCACCTCGTCATAGGCTCCATGAAAAATATTGATATGAATCATCAACATTCAGTTTGACTGGAAGCCAAAATATGTAGTTGTGAAAAGACTAGGCAGATGATGAATTGTAGATACTCAAATTGATTTATAAGGACTTCCAATTAACGCTCATAAATTCATAACTCGAAGCACATTATTGATAGACTAATTTAATTTTGAGGTTTCGTCAAGTTTTGTATTTCATAGTTCCCAATTGGTTTCGATTTCATTCATGTACTTTCTAATATCGTCCGAATAAGGAAAATGCTCTTGGCTTAAAGATTTAACTTGGTTTCAATGTTTAGTACTTATTATGTTTCTTCTGAATACTAAGTTATTCATAGTGTTGTGTTGTATTTTGTTCATTATTTATATCTTCTGTTATTTTTTTTCGAACATATACATTCATTTTAAGGCTTAAATATGTCTTTAACTTCATCCAACCAATGAGGCATGTAGAAGGATGTTCTTATCAGCGCCCTTTATTACATGACCAATCATACATTCGTAGAATAAAGTAAGGTGGGTCAAGTAATGTTACCCAATGACCGTACTACATAAACATTTTTAGTGTGGTGTTCAAATCAGCAATACACACGTGCACTTGTACATTGTTGGATAAATCATTTTTTTATTATAATTAATTTTATTGACTCCGTAAAATGACGAAAAATTTTCCAAAACACTGTTGTTAAATTTTCACCCTCCTCTACCAAAAAGGGTTGTGAAGTCGGGGTAATTATAATTCTGAAATTCCAATATCAACTCAAAATAAAACAGATCCCACAAATTCTTTTCCCAGCGGAACCAAACCGACGACTTTGCTCAGAAAACGGTCACTGTTCCCCGTCATTTGTCAAATATTTTGATAAGAATGTCAGCTGGAATTCTCTGAAATAACTCCATGACACTGGACAGAGGTATTCAACCTTTTTTGAAAACCTCTTTGGTTTTGTAAAATCATCAAATGAGTCCTCCCACCCAGGGCAGGGCGGGAGGGACTGTCAGACTCATACTGACTAAAATCCACGATGTCCTTCAATAGCCCTTCACGTTCCGGGGTCACGGTAATTCGGTAAGTCCCGCGACCAAGTTAAAACCTTTGGGAAAATTTATGAAAATACCATTTATTTAACTTAATTAATTAGTGAAATGTTTATGAAATGGTAAGATAATTTCAACAAAGTCCGAAGTCAACAAGGAGTTGATTAAGATTAACGGATTAAGGGCCCGAAGTCTTCGTAAGACCTGGTACTGACACTGCTAGGATTATTATTAATGGACCAACTAAACGGCTATCTGACGGGCCTAGTGTAGTCGACACTTCGTGTAACTCATTTGGAACGGGTTGAAACGGAGCTAAATCTAAAACCTTTTTGTAATCTGGTTTTATGATTAAAGATTTCTGCGCTTGAATTCTATGAACTCAAAGAAAGTAATTGTTCAGCGCTTTGACTATCAAAATTAATATCTAGTCAGTATAATTAACAAATTTTACACAGACGAAGCTATAAATTTTATCAGTCCGTTTTTAATAATAATTTATTACTTCATCACTATGGGAGTAATAGAGTTTCTAGGTGGATCAAAAGAATCGAAATCCAAAAGAATGGCGAATATTATGTACAAAGATTTGCCAAAATAATAAAATTCAATATTTGCCATTACCGTTATTAAAAAAAAAAAAAAAAAATGAATATTTCAGGATATGTCGTTAGTAATATATAAGCTTGTTGCAGAAATATTTTTATGTCATGTAATCGCAGGATATTATGCTGAAACCAAATAATGTGACACCTACTGTACCAATTTCTGACAAATTGATATGATTTTAAGAAACTTTGTAAATTCGAATCACTTAGTGATGGTAACATAATAAGCTAAGGTACGTAAAAATACGAACCATACATTAATTACCGTTTCCCATTATTCAAAATAAGCGTACTCATTTAAAAAAAAAAACCCAAACGACAATATTTCACAAGCATAATTCCATGTCTATTTGCTAGGAACCAACATTCCAATCTAATGGAAGCGTTCAATGAAATATGAGTAAAAGATAATGAAGGCAAACAGAGCCGACCCATTTACGAGGGTATCGTACTCCAACCTGAATCTTTGATAATGGCGAGATGAGATCCCGATAAATCTCACTTCATACGTCAGGGTCCGTGCGACCAGAATAGCAAGTACTGTATCACGGGCTGATCTTGAATGAAATATTTGATTTACATTCTTAGGGTTTTTTTGTGAAGGTAATTTTTTAGGTGGAATGTTGTGTTTTTGTGTACAATACCGTACAGGTACTGGACTTAAATAACGCATCGACTTTAATAAACAGAGGAGTTCGTGGCTGAACAATTTCAACCGCACAGACGACCTTCCAGGTTAAACCACGCTTGCCTAGGCCCTTGATGGGTGACCGTCTGTCATAGGGAGTGAACGTGCCTCGAAAAGCATGTAAAAAAAATATGGTCTCTCCACTTCTGCCAGCCTAGTATTTCGCCGAGGTTTGCACAACGTGTGGAGTACTCTTCACACGTCATCGTTCTATGATATAATGTTAGTTAATGAGAGCTAAGGATTGTCAGCTGTCATCTTTTTATACACAAATGTCAGAGAGAGACGTCAATTTTACCTAGATTCATAGTTAATAATGTTCCTTCAACATGTGCCGCCCTAGTACTTCGTATGTTCTTATTACTTCTTTTTTGCACTAAAGTAACCTTCCTGGCTGTCACATCTAGATATTTGACAGTCGTTACTGTTAGTGAGAAGCTCGAAAGTCTGACAAACGGTTTTACCAATTAAGGGTATCATATTTTCCGGTTAGGTTATGAAGGTCTGACAGGCAGTCGCTTCATGTAAAATGCTGATATTCAGCTAGATCCGGTTTGACTGGAAGCCGACATCAACATAGTTGGGAAAAGGTTACGATAACAACCCTTATAAAACGAATAGGCTAGTTATCTTTGTCACACGAAGCCCTAAAGCCCTTGTCAAACAGACAGGCGTCGCGAATGCGAAGCGTGACGTTTTTATTTGTAAGGTATGGAATTGTTTGAATCCAGTCACATAGAACAGCGAAAGCGATCCGATAGCGTGACAGAACTATCGGACTGACGTCTCCCTTCGGTTCGGTATCGCTTCGGAAACGCTTCGATTTACCAGTCTGTTTGACAAAGGCATAAAAAACCACAGAGGTAGTGTGTGAGAGATAATACTTAAAGCCGAGACTAGCATATATTTTCAAAGGACATAATTATGAATGCATATTACATTGTAAATAATGTAGTCTATCTTTCTATCTTTTTTAAGTCTTTTTTCTATCGATCTAGGTATTTTACAAGCTTGATGCCACAGTTTCGTTCAGGTGGGTTATGATAGTAAATTACACAAGGCAACAAAAAATACAAGATACATGATGATGGATTAGGTACGATGTAAAACTAAACATTTGAAATGAGCCACCGCAGCTCGGCTAGCTGATGTGAAACAGCGAAATTATTTTGTAATTGAAATAAAAATGACGTAAAAGTAAAGAGTGTTTTTTCTTGTATACATTTAATTAATACTTATGTTATTTGAAAAACAAAGCAGCGAAGTTTGAAAGGATAAGGGAATGCCCAGCAGTGAGACAGGGTATAAGCTATTAAAAAAAATGGGGATATTTCATACTATGTAATTTACAGAGCGCGATCACGCAATGACGACGCGCCTATAGTCAGTCTGACCGTCTGTCAAGTCTGATTGGATGCTTAACATCAAAATTAATGGTATTTTCAAGCGAAAATTGTACATTCATCTAAAGAAAACTAATAAAGTTGTAGAAATAATGTACCGAGCACTTACATCAATTACCAGTTAGTTCTTTACTTAACTACTCCTTTTTTAGGGTTCCGTAGTTAACTAGGAACCCTTATAGTTTCGCCATGTCTGTCTGTCTGTCTGTCTGTCCGTCCTCGCTTAATCTCTGTGACCGTTAGCACTAGAAAGCTGAAATTTGGTACCAATATGTATATCAATCACGCCGACAAAGTGCAAAAATAAAAATTGGAAAAAAATGTTTTTTTAGGGTAGCCCCCCTATATGTAAAATAGAAAGTGATTTTTTTTTTAATTTCAACCCTAACGTGTGATATATCGTTGGATAGGTATTTAAAAATGAATAGGGGTTTACTAAGATCATTTTTTGATGATGTCAATAGTTTCGCAAATAATCGCTCCTAAAGTCAAAAACAATGTGTCCCCCCCCTCTAACTTTTGAACCATAAGTTTAGAAAATATGAAAAAAATCTGGAAAGTAGAACTTTATAAGGACTTTCTAGGAAAATTATTTTGAACTTGATGGAAAGAACAGTTTTTGTGCAAAAAAAACAAGAAGGTGGTACAAAATTCCTGGACTAAGTTTGTAGTATAATCAATTTATTTAAGTTTAAAAAAAGGCTATTTGTTAACACTTATTGTAACGGACGGGAAACTACGGAACCCTACACTGAGCGTGGCCTGACACGCTCTTGGCCGGTTTTCAATTGCAAACTGCAATCACAGTGCTTGCACTGTTACACAAAATATTTTCTCCCTCTCGGTTGGGGAAACAACTATAAGGAAACAACAAATTATATAAAAACTGGTTTATTATTATACATAATAAATTTGATGTGACATTTATTGTTTAGTAGTTATGACAAGTAGGTCGAGAAAATTAAATTAAGATCTTAGTTTTAACTAAAGGTGGCTAGCCAGTTTATACTTTAACGGAAAGAGCTATGGGCGTGGGGAGTTGGAGATAAACCTGCCGAGTACTGTTCCGAGAAAAAGTTAAAAGTTAAATTATATCCAAACTAGAACGTTCCATTTAAATTCAAATTAAAATTAACAAATGGGCGCCAGGGACTGGGAGAGTCCCGGATCCTGAAGCTGAAGATGTTCACCCTACATCCGGGTGAATGAAGAACTAGCCCAAGATCCTCAATTTGAAAATCGGTGGAACACCGACATCCAGACCCGGTATAATATAGACCGGTTTACAGGCTCCGGTTTACAACGGGAGCCGGATTAAAATATAAAAAAAATAAGGAGTAAAAAAAAAGGAGTTAAAAAAAAAAACCGTCTCGCACGGCGCGACCGCCTGCGGGCTTCGCAACCGTGCCGCTCGCTGTGCCGCTGGCTCCGCAGGTGGCTTCAGGCGAGCCCGAGCAACGGGTCCCGCGTCCAGGCCCCAACGGCCTGCTGGATCCTGGCGGCGGGACGAGCTTCTCAAGCTGCCTTCCTGTAATTTGCCATACGGAGACCCAATAATATACGTGGAACCAAATTGCTTTCCTTAACGGGACCGAGCGGGGAAATCAAGTAGCCTGAGCATGTAATGGACATCAGGTTCTCCATTCAAATACCGCTCCAGCGTGGCATCCGCCACGTCACCACGGGGTCCACGAATAACCTATAAATTAACACTGTGGTAGACACCGAGAAAACACCTACGGCCTATCTTCAGTAAATAGCGATGTTTAATACTCACAGTTCACTCTGAAGGAAGACACATCAACGGCGGCTGAAGCGGAACGCTCCGATCCTGGTCGCTGGTCAGAACAGGAATCCCGAACAACAAATCCGTTAATTGCGCATTCCTGGCGCAATTAAGAATCCTGCAATAAGTTTTCACGAGTTACGACTATATTCTCTCAACAACCGGGGAAGAGCTCACCGAACAACCTCAGACACCGTTACAATAAAAGAACTCACCTTCGCCAAAAAGTAAATAAGTTTGATGGTGACTGGAAGCCGGCTCGGGCAGAATGTGACGACTAACCATCACTGGCGCGTCGGCCGGAAATCAAGGCAGAATTCGGGTGCCCAAGAAATTCACTTTACCCAAGTCCAGGGAGAATCTCTCTTGGTTACCAATTACAAACACTCCAAGGAAAACACTCAATTCCTCAAAAATACACCAAACTCACAAAAAACTGTCCAACGTCACGTGTTTAAGCCTAAAGCCATTTCACTAAATTAAATCCATACGATTTCGTGGTCCAATTTATAATTCCTCGTAATTAACAATAACAATTACCCCTGAATATTAATTAGGCAAAATTGACATTTTTCTGTGACAACATTCTGTCACAGACAATTCACGCAAAAACTTCACAGATAATAAATGTTTCGCTGCTTTAGAATGTTCGAGAAAAAAGTCCATATTGAAAAAACTAAATCACTTCCGTTCACGGGTATTTCATTTTATTAATATTTTTTTATTTCCGTGATCTTATAATTATTTAGGTTTGCTAAATCAGGTATTTTATATTTTCTATGATTTGCAAACTATTAGTTAAAAATATCGATTACTAGCGACCGGCCCCGGCTTCGCACGGGTGGACATTTATTTTTTAAGCTCTCTGAAAAAAAAAAATCCGGGATAAAATATAGCCTATACGGATTCGGAAGAATCCCTCTAAGTAATGGTAAAAGAAATTTTGAAATCGGTCCAGTAGTTTTTGAGCCTATTCAATACAAACATACAAAAATACAAAGGTTTCCTCTTTATAATATTAGTATAGATATAGATTTTATAATCGTTAATCGGCGAATCGCCAGATGGCGCCTTGAACTGTCATAATTGACGTCTGATGTAATGTCAAGTGAAAAGTAAACAAGTAAACTTTTGTTTTGATTTAATTAATATTGTAAAACTGTTTAAAAAGTTAATTAGAAAAGTGAATCGTTGTGAAAAAGTGATAACCTAAGAAACTCCGTAATGGACTCGCTATATGTTGTCAGGTAAACAGCCAGGTACAAAAAAACAACGTAACAGTACCTCCCCAACCACCAGAGATTTGACCCACTAGGGCAAATCTCGACGCTGGCCCCCCAGCGTTGAAGCAGACTCCAAAGGACCTAACACGCCTACAAAAATCCACAACGTCCAAGCCTGAAACGAGGAATGGAGAACGAACCGAAGAGAAAAAGATGTTATGGAAGCTGGTGTACGATTGTTTACAAAAATTTCTCCTGGAGCGAGTCTAATCCATTTACGAACATGTAAAAGACAAACTCCAAAGGGATTAAACAAAATTTTGAAAATAACTCCCGACGAACTATCCCAGTCTGACTTACTACATCTATGTAAGACAGACCTACCTACTCTATCGTACACCACCATTCACATCTTAAACCAATAGACTACCAACAGTAATGCTGGCTGGTACCCAAATAAAACTGGAAAAAATTAAATTCTACAAACGAATGAAAATTGGCTAACCGTCTTCCCAAAATGGAAAGTAACGGTTTTCGCCCCTAATTAAAAAAATACCATCTTAAACGTATTCCATCAATGCAGCCTACACGCCCGCCATTATGGCCTCCAATCTCAGGACTATCATTTTGCTGCCTTACCAGCAAACCGGAGTTTTAGACTCCCAACAGGGTTGTTAAACATGCAACAACCACTCCCAAATATGGTTAACAAACGTGGACACAGTAGAAACCTGTGTACCACTACAAACCGTAAAAACAGTGGAAAATACTTAAATCCAACTGTAATATAGCGCCGTGGAAATAAAATCCCACAAAGCTAAAATAAAAACCAGCAACCTCAAGGCATATACAGCCCTCAATGGTTACTGCGACCAACTACGACATGCAAAAAGTAAAATATTTATTTTAAATAGGAATTAAATTTAAAAAAAAAGAATTAATCATGGCCACATGGTGGTTTCATATCCTTAATATGCCATGTGCCCAGATTTTTGCCGGAACTACAGCCTTCCAATTCATACACTAAGGGTGAAAGTTTTTTCCTAATAATACATTTTTCGTACTTAGGTGCTAATTTGGCCATAAAGAATTTGGAAGCGTCACTCTGGGGATAAGTTTTCTTCCACACAGTGTCGCCTACCTCAAACTCCGCCTGCCTCCTACTTTTATTATAATAACGAGCACTACGAGTATGTGATTTTATGAGCGCTTCCTTTACTTTATCGCAGATACCACGTAACGTTCCTAGCTGGTCTGCATATGAACTGCGCGGAGAGCAAGCTAGAGTGAGCTGTCCAACGGTATCATTGCCGAAGACATCACCACTACTAACTGCTTCTCTGCCATGTACTAGAAAGAACGGGGTGAAACGAGTAACTTCATTCGTGGAGGTGTTCATAGCAAATTGGATCTTGGAAATGTTTACGTCCCAAGATCGATGATCATCCTCCACGAGTATTGATACCGCGGTCATTATGGTACGGTTATAGCGTTCAACGGTGTTCACGCTTGGGCAATAACGAGGTGTGAAGTGAACTTGAGGTATTTTGTACCTCTGTAGTAGTGATCGAATCTCGTTGCCCGTGAATTGCGTCCCGTTGTCTGCTATCACCGTACGGGGTATACCGTGTACCAGGAAAACGCCGTCTTCTAGTTTCTGTGCTATAGCCTTACCAACAGCTCTACGTAAAGGAAACAGCAGACAATACTTCGTGAAACAGCACACGACAACAAACAGATACGTGAATCCCGCTCTTGACCGTGGTAACGGACCTACTAAGTCGATGCTTATAGTTTCGAAAGGTTTGGAACAGTCTTTCGCATCGCCTAAGAGACCGGAAGGAGGCTGTTGTGAGTGTTTGTATGCTGCGCATTTATCACATTTACCGACGTAGCTAACCACATCTTTGTACATGTTTGGCCAGTAGTATCGGAGAGCGAGTCTTTTATAAGTTTTAAACACTCCAAAGTGTGGTGCTAATTCGCCACTGTGGTGACTCCTAAGCAGTTCTTCACGATTGCTCTCCGGTACTACCTGCTTCCAATCATTGTCGCTAGCTACACCGAATTTATTTTTAGAATAGCGGTAAAGTTTATCCCCTTTAATAATATAGTTAGGGCACGACCTAGGTGTACTGACGCATTTATCCCACACCCCCTTAAACCAAGTGTCAGTGTCGGACGCTTTAATTTCCAGCACCGGAACGCCACGCGATAAGGCATCTGGAACCACATTGTCCTTACCTTTGCGGTGCTCAATGGTAAAATTGTAAGGTGATAACCGACAACCCCAACGGGCCAACCGCCCAGATGGATTGGTTAAATTAAAGAACCATTTTAAACTTGAGTGGTCGGTTACCACTTTAAATTCAGGACCGCCTTCAACGTAAGGACGAAAGTGTTCTACGGCGAAGACCACCGCTAGTGCCTCACGCTCCGTCGCTGAATAATTGCGTTCCGCCGGATTAAGCGAACGACTGTAGTAGGCGATTGGGTGCTCCTCCCCATTAACAACCTGAGTCAGAGTGCCCGCTATCCCAAAACTGGATGCGTCACAATGAATCTCAAAAGGTTGAGAGAAATCTGGGCAAGCTAATACTGGAGCTGACACCAATGCCTCTTTCAAGGTTGAGAACGCGGATTCGGTCTCAGCCGTCCACTTGAAAGGCGGCGCCTTTTTGCTAGTACTGGTTAGCGCATTCAAAGGGGCCGCTATGGAGCTAAAGTTTTTAATAAAACGTCTATAATATGAGGCCGTTCCAAGAAACATTTTCACTTGCTTACGTGTTGTAGGAGTTGGAAAATCGACAATTGACTGAATTTTCGACGGATCAGTGTGTAAGCCTCGCTCGTCTACTATGTAGCCTAGATATTTAAGTTCGCGTCGAAAGAAACAGCACTTAGGTAAATTAATTGTCAAATTAGCCTGCGTTAACTTATCTAAAACCCGTTTTAGAAGCAAAGTGTGCTCCTCGAAGGTTGATGAGCAAATAATTAAGTCATCCAAATATACGAAGACCTTATTTTCGAACTCCGGACCGAAAAGTCTGTCCATTAATCGCTGTTGGGTGGCTGGGGCTCCAGTCAACCCAAAGCACATAACTTTAAACTGGAACAAACCTCGACCGGGGACTGTGAACGCGGTTTTTTCTTTGGACGAAACAGAGTCCAGTTCTATTTGCCAAAAGGCCGATTTTAGGTCAATGGACGAAAGATAACGCGCGTCACGCAACTGGTCTAAGATGCGAGAGATGTAGGGTAGTGGATACGCGTCATGCTTACTGACCGCATTCAGTTTTCGGCTGTCCAAGCAAAATCTCCATTCTCCGTTTTGTTTTGGAGCCAACAGAACCGGATTATTCCACGCGCTGTTGCTAGGTTCCACCACTCCCATCTCCAACATCTCATCCAGCTGACGGTTGAGTTCCTTGAGGCGTTCAGGCGACAAAGGGTAATAACGCTGTTTAATAGGAGGAACATCTCCCGTGTCTATTTTATGGCGCAGCAGATGGGTACGACCTAATCCTTTTACCTCAAAGGAGACCTTTTCAAAATCTTTAATTATTAACTCCGCTTCAATCTTTTGATCCGGTGTTAACTCATCAAACGGCTGTAGATGCCTAACCTCCGAGACGCAAGTATGACCTCTTTTACGTTTAAAATATTGAAATGGTAAAGTATTAAAAATTTTTGGTGCCAAATTAAAGGCCTTCCAAAAATCAACACCTAAAATTAACGGTGTGGTAATATCTGGAATAATATAAAATTTAATCACCTTAGTTACTCCCATGAGAGATACTGGTAAAAATAAATAACCCTCCACGGATGCTCGCGAATCATTGGCAGTTACTATGCTGCCCAACTGTTTATCGGCGTGCACAGTTGCACCAGCCCTTATAAAGTGCTGACCAACATCGGAACCCAATACCGAAATGCAAGAACCCGAGTCGAGTAATCCGTAATACTGCTCATCGTATATAGATATAGTTAAATGTGGACGACTATCGTCCGAAGTCTTATAATGTACTGTATTCACCCTTAATGTACTAAAAAATAATTTTAAAAATTTTAAATGGTTGTCCCAATCGGACTTATCAAAATTTTGACTGTAGTTCCGGACATTTAGTTTTTTGAAATGCAGGTTGGACAGGACTGAACCTCCTTCTGCTTTTTATTGCACGTAGGGCACGATGGTGCACGTACGCCCTTCTTGCCGCAACGGTAACAAACGATTTCCTTTGAAGTACAATTCGATAACGAGTGCCCCTTAACCCTACAACGAACACAAAACAACGAACCCGAATCTGTTTGCACGGCTTCAACCCTTGAACCCTTCGGGGATTGGTAAGCTAAGTCAGCTGCGACGAAGGAAGACGTTGGTTTGGGCGGCTCATGGAACTGAGCCTTGCTGTGAAAGCCCGACTCCAGTTGCCTGCACTTCTCCTTCAACTCGCGGAGCGTATTGATGGTGAATAAACACAACCCCGAAGTGTATTCTGGTCTCATGTTGTACTTAATCCGTGCCAACCGATCGTGCTCTGGAACCCTAAAAGAAAGCCTATTGAACATGTTCTCCATAACCGCTATAAAAATACAAGACTGCTCCGTCGACCCCTGTGTTCTGTTAGAGATTTCCGACATGAGACGCATGTCGTAATCA
Source organism: Agrotis puta (assembly GCA_943136025.2). NCBI lineage: Eukaryota > Metazoa > Arthropoda > Insecta > Lepidoptera > Noctuidae > Agrotis > Agrotis puta. The sequence continues at coordinate 2,227,076 of OW964176.2, read as the reverse complement.
GGTGGAGCGAAATCTGCAAGTAACTGCTTTTTCAGTTCCGGCCAATCACTAACCACCGCTTTAATGCCACGGTACCATAATAAAGCTCCGTCAGAGAAAATGTCCAGAGCTGACTGATGCAAGGAAGACTCGTCGATACCTCTGGCCTCGCAGAGCTCCTCGAGACGCTCAATGAACGCTTTCACGCAACCTGTCCCATTAAATTTTACACCTAGGCTTTTGACTGTGTCTTTTTTGCAGGAAATGATGACGTCTTTCGTCTGCAAATTAGACAGCACCTCCGGTGCCTCCTCGGCGGAAGTAAAGGATTGGTGGAAGCTCGTGTTGACCGAATCAATTCTTGCTAAGAAACTGCTAAGTTGCTTATCAACGGCTGCGTAATCGGCTTCAAGCTCGGTTGGATAAGATATCCTACCCAAACGATGAAATAGATGGAAAGCCAAAGCCCTGGCGCGGTTAAATTTTTTAAAACTGCTGGGATACTTATCCAGAACTTCATTAATTTCTGGCAATTTGGACTTAATTATCTTTAATTCTGACTCTGGATCTCTATCTGTTTCCACGATTTCATCGGAACTAACCAATTTACTAAGTTCTCTAATTTGCACACGTAGTTCCTCTACGGTTGTGGCAGGTTTAGCGTCCCGGATCAGTACTTCATACATGAGCTCATCTTTCCGAAGCAAATTAAATTTAATAGGGCGTTCCATATTTGAAATTTTAAAAAAACTGAATCTAAGATAAACTGGCCGTCACAATTTACAAATTCCAACAAAGTGTAAACATTAACTATAATAAAATAAACAGTTACATTAATAGCAATCTTATAGATAACACGATATTAGGGTTCTTATTTATTTATTTTTTTTAAAAGACAAAAGTCTTGGTACAATATATTGGGGCACGTGTAAAAAAATAGAATTGTATAACGCAGCAAGAAGTAAAAAAAATAAAAAGTAAATAATTGTAAAATGTAAAGTTGTATAAAACAGCACAAACATAAACAGGCAAAGGATTCTGCAAGACGGTTTTTCCTCAAAATTAAAATAAATGGAAGGTTCCAGAAACAGTACTCCGGTTTGTAAGGTACAGCAAAAGACGTAACCTCTTTCTCCAACTAATACACACGTTGGTCGCCACTGTTACGCAGTTATTTTTTCCCTCTCGGTTGGGGAAACAACTATAAGGAAACAACAAATTATATAAAAACTGGTTTATTATTATACATAATAAATTTGATGTGACATTTATTGTTTAGTAGTTATGACAAGTAGGTCGAGAAAATTAAATTAAGATCTTAGTTTTAACTAAAGGTGGCTAGCCAGTTTATACTTTAACGGAAAGAGCTATGGGCGTGGGGAGTTGGAGATAAACCTGCCGAGTACTGTTCCGAGAAAAAGTTAAAAGTTAAATTATATCCAAACTAGAACGTTCCATTTAAATTCAAATTAAAATTAACAAATGGGCGCCAGGGACTGGGAGAGTCCCGGATCCTGAAGCTGAAGATGTTCACCCTACATCCGGGTGAATGAAGAACTAGCCCAAGATCCTCAATTTGAAAATCGGTGGAACACCGACATCCAGACCCGGTATAATATAGACCGGTTTACAGGCTCCGGTTTACAACGGGAGCCGGATTAAAATATAAAAAAAATAAGGAGTAAAAAAAAAGGAGTTAAAAAAAAAAACCGTCTCGCACGGCGCGACCGCCTGCGGGCTTCGCAACCGTGCCGCTCGCTGTGCCGCTGGCTCCGCAGGTGGCTTCAGGCGAGCCCGAGCAACGGGTCCCGCGTCCAGGCCCCAACGGCCTGCTGGATCCTGGCGGCGGGACGAGCTTCTCAAGCTGCCTTCCTGTAATTTGCCATACGGAGACCCAATAATATACGTGGAACCAAATTGCTTTCCTTAACGGGACCGAGCGGGGAAATCAAGTAGCCTGAGCATGTAATGGACATCAGGTTCTCCATTCAAATACCGCTCCAGCGTGGCATCCGCCACGTCACCACGGGGTCCACGAATAACCTATAAATTAACACTGTGGTAGACACCGAGAAAACACCTACGGCCTATCTTCAGTAAATAGCGATGTTTAATACTCACAGTTCACTCTGAAGGAAGACACATCAACGGCGGCTGAAGCGGAACGCTCCGATCCTGGTCGCTGGTCAGAACAGGAATCCCGAACAACAAATCCGTTAATTGCGCATTCCTGGCGCAATTAAGAATCCTGCAATAAGTTTTCACGAGTTACGACTATATTCTCTCAACAACCGGGGAAGAGCTCACCGAACAACCTCAGACACCGTTACAATAAAAGAACTCACCTTCGCCAAAAAGTAAATAAGTTTGATGGTGACTGGAAGCCGGCTCGGGCAGAATGTGACGACTAACCATCACTGGCGCGTCGGCCGGAAATCAAGGCAGAATTCGGGTGCCCAAGAAATTCACTTTACCCAAGTCCAGGGAGAATCTCTCTTGGTTACCAATTACAAACACTCCAAGGAAAACACTCAATTCCTCAAAAATACACCAAACTCACAAAAAACTGTCCAACGTCACGTGTTTAAGCCTAAAGCCATTTCACTAAATTAAATCCATACGATTTCGTGGTCCAATTTATAATTCCTCGTAATTAACAATAACAATTACCCCTGAATATTAATTAGGCAAAATTGACATTTTTCTGTGACAACATTCTGTCACAGACAATTCACGCAAAAACTTCACAGATAATAAATGTTTCGCTGCTTTAGAATGTTCGAGAAAAAAGTCCATATTGAAAAAACTAAATCACTTCCGTTCACGGGTATTTCATTTTATTAATATTTTTTTATTTCCGTGATCTTATAATTATTTAGGTTTGCTAAATCAGGTATTTTATATTTTCTATGATTTGCAAACTATTAGTTAAAAATATCGATTATTTTATAATCGTTAATCGGCGAATCGCCAGATGGCGCCTTGAACTGTCATAATTGACGTCTGATGTAATGTCAAGTGAAAAGTAAACAAGTAAACTTTTGTTTTGATTTAATTAATATTGTAAAACTGTTTAAAAAGTTAATTAGAAAAGTGAATCGTTGTGAAAAAGTGATAACCTAAGAAACTCCGTAATGGACTCGCTATATGTTGTCAGGTAAACAGCCAGGTACAAAAAAACAACGTAACAGCACTCAACACGGAGTCTCAAAATGGAAAAAAACAACTTCATAAATGAATTCACAATTATTTTGGATGAAATCTTAAAAAAATAAAACAGCAAATTCAAAAATTTATGTAGGTACCACTAGTTTCCTTTTTTATCGTATTAAAATCGTCAAATTAGTCTTCCCACCCGCCAGCGGGACGGGAGCGACTCTCAGACTGTACTGACTAAAACCCGCGGTGTCCTTCAATAGCCCTTTACGTTCCACAGTCACGGTTACTTGATAACACAGTCCCGCAACCTCGGAAGGCTTTAATGTATGTCGAAATTTATAGCTGTGTGTGAACAGCATCATAACAATATTGCTAGAACAATCAATTGAATACTTTAATACATAAGTTTAGAACTAGTTTTACAATAAATGGTATCGCATTACACAGTTACTGGGTTGTAAAAGTTTGACAGGCGGGCTCTATGTAATGTAAACTGATATTCAGCTGCATCCAGTTCTACTAGAAGCCGGACCCGACATGGCTAGGTAAGGAAGATGATGCATCTACTGAATACCTTATTTAATATTAAAATCGTATTTTTTTTATTTAACAGTTACTAGTACCTTTCTACCTGCATTGTAAACACTATAATACTTTACATTTCAATAAAAGATAAAATGTACAAGTTAAAAAAAAAAACACAAAAAATATTTTTGTAAAATCCAAAGCTCGAGAAAAAGCGCGAACATTGTAAATGTTAGCATCTCTTTCCCCTGTTTTCACCGCAGGGGATCGTCGAAGTAAATAAGGAAGATAAAAAGTTTCCAAGCTACATTTGCAGTTATTGAGTTGTTCGTGTTCGAATTCACAGAAAGTCTACATGAAAAAAGATACCTTTTTTTTATCGTGGTAAAATCATCAAATGAGTCCTCCCACCCAGGGCAGGGCGGGAGGGACTGTCAGACTTGTACTGACTAAAATCCACGGTGTCCTTAACTAGCCCTTTACGTACCGGGGTCACGGTAATCCCTTGGTCCCGCGACCCCGAAAAAGAAACCTAAATGAAAATATTTTTACAAAACGTCGAAAGATTTTAAACACTGTTTTAAACAATATCTAGAGCTCCTAACTAACAATCAAGGAAGATATCACGAAAGTGACAGTTTAAGTTTATCATTTTATTTTTATTTTTTTAAATGTCAGAATTTAACCTTCCTTCTCCTTTTTCCAAATATGTTCCGGTCGGGTTTCAATACTATAAGATCCTGCTGATAATAAATGTTTAAAAGAAGAATCTGTCCAACCTGTCTATACCAGTTAAGTACTGGGTAGTACGATTTCTCTTGGTAAGGCTGGTTGTTACACTACTGAGCCATTGACCACCTTTAATTACTATTAAAGATCTACTAATGCTAGCAGGGACGAACGGATTAACGTTGATACAGTCAAATACCAAAATGTTCCGCAATTTTCCTTAACAGTCAATAAAATGATCGAATAACAAAATTGTATTGATTTCAGAAAAAAAAAGCATAGTAATGTTAGACCTTAGCGCATTGTTAGGAGGTTCCTTTCTTTGGAGCCCTAACCGCTGGTATCTTGGACCCTGTTCCCGATACCGGTGGACCACTTTTATATATTTTTTTTATTTTAAAAATATACTTAGTAAGTGAAAGTAATGAATAAAGGAAATTAGACCTTAGAAGGTACTGGTTTCTTAAAAATATAGAAACTAATGTAATACAACATGTATCAGTAAAACAATAAGAGATATATAAGTACTTTGCCAATGACAAAGTAAACAAAACAAACATTAAAGAAAAAACGTCACGATTTTATTTTCCTACCCTTGTTTCGACATAATTTTGGACACAAGAATCAATTAAAAGGTATCGAATCTCACACTAAAAGTCTTCCTCGAAATTCTTAAAGTAATTTTGATTAAAATCTTTCAGTGAATTTGATTAAATCAGCCCTCTTTTGTCTTTAATTTAATCAGGAAATTGGAAAAATTGTTACACCTTAATGATAAAGAATAATGGTTTCAGTCCGTCCTGTTATAAATCCTTGTCTTTATTAATAAAATACAGGGTGATTCATTCTGAAAATTTTAACATTGTTGGCTCAATTTCAAGTAAAATGTAGCGCGAACTAATAAATTAAGAATTTATTGCTATATCTTTATTGTATTAGGTATTTTCAATTTTTATATAAATTCTGTTTTATATACCTAATAACAAAGTACGTTTCCATGTTACTCGTGGTCAATAACTAACAGTAATAATAACAGACAAATAGCCTGTTTCACAGTCTCAATGTCGTACATAAAATCGTATAAAATTATCTTCAAACTAAAATTCAAACACATTTCAAACACTTCGATTTCACTTCATTCACTTCTATGAAGTCACATAAACCGATGGAGGTAAATTCAATATCAAAATAACGAAAAACTAGTTCACTTTTCAAATATTGCCGCTGAAAATATTTTTGAAATGTTGCCCCACACTAGGATTTTTTCCTGTGTCGTGCGTTTACAAACATAGAAACTCACATACAAATGAATGAATATTTTACCAAAACCCGCACAAACCGATGCAACGTTACACTAAACTAGAAATAAAAACTTCGACACAAAAATCGTTCAACATTTTACCAAATCAAATAAAACTAATTTCCTAAATAAAATCTTCACGTATCGCTTCAACTCTTAAAGGAACTTTACTCACCGTAATGCGGAAGAAACATTCCACTTTTACAATCGAACACATCGCTCACAAACACAATTATAAACACAACCGAGAAAAGAATAAACTCTTCAAATTTCCTAATAGTTGGCGGTACACTCACAAAGTTCCTACCGACTCGGAAACCAACGCTCATCATTAATTCAAGTTTACAAAAACTTTTTTACTCATCAAAATTTACGTCATTGGCTACATTTTATTTCGTTTGTAGGTTAATGAAACATCGTCCGTAAGGGGCTTAGAAGATATTCGTGTGCACTCTCCGAATGCCGCGATCGCACTACGTAAGGGCGTAACTTGACGGCTCCTCAGTGCGCTTGCGTGAAACAGAGTGACTCTTCTCCCTGACGGACTTATTCACGAGTTAATTAATATATCAACTTTTCTCCGTCCCCCCTATATTAACTGTCACCTTTAATAAAATATTTTGGCTTAGTGTCTTCTCCCCCTACAGGGCGGAACTTTGACCGTCGAAAATTTTGAAATAAAATTAGCACTGGCACTGCAGAGTAACCAATTAAAGGGCTAATAAATTAATCTACAGTGTCCGTTGTCTTGACAGGACACTTCAGACTTCCGCGCTAATTACAGTTTCTTAGATATTTTGTTAATCTGTTCGTTTATTTAAATAAAGTTTTCGTTGCGGATCCATTACAGAGGAGCATGATCTTAGGTATTAATAAACAAATTAGAGTCTTGAAGCTGTTTTCTATGCCTATCCGGCGGAGGACGTGACTCGAAATGGTAATGCAAGGACTCAGTCATATGTAAACGTAACTATTCAGTAGAATTCGTTTAGCGACTGGATTTTTTCTGGCACTTTTTCTATCTTCAACTTTTTTTTTTATCGTGGTAAAATCATCATGAGTCCTCCCACCCAGGGCAGGGCGGGAGGGACTGTCAGACTTGTACTGACTAAAATCCACGGTGTCAATAGCCCTTTACGTACCGGGGTCACGGTAATTCGTTAGTCCCGCGACCCCAGCAGGCTTTGGCCCTCTACAGGCCCCGTCACTATGCTGACAATTTAGTTTTTTGATAACTCTTATTGTTTCGTACCGAAGGTGAAACGGAACGCGCCAATCTGAACGCGACCAAATCTGACGTTGACATTTTTGACGTTACTTCACTTGTCTTGAAAATTGTTGTTGAACACGGCGAATTTGAAGCCGCTTGATAAAAATTGGAATATCTTAATATGATTCCGCAATCCGTTTGCAACGTTGGCAAATTTGAAGATATTTATTGAATTCCGAACTAGTGTTGATTGATTTTGATTGTTATCGTGAATAAATCCAATATTTTGTGAATTGAGTGCACCACGCCGCCGGTATAAGGCTAACGTAGCCTCGCGTGTGAAATCTTGTAATTTGAATTGAACTATTCCCCTCGTTGAGTTATTAAACCGGGATGAACGATATATCCGATATTGTGAACTAAAGCCTGTGATTATATTGTGGAGGCAGCGACGGTGTTCCGGTGACCACGCGCTCCGGAGGTAGCTCCAGCGCCTAATTTGAGGGTCAAATCCTGTCGGTATTTACTAAACACACACCACTATACACAAACACTTACCCCGCCTACACACAAACCGAAATTGGGCCCAGCATCATTTCCTCTACAAGCACGTGAGGCTTCGGTAAGTTATTGTAATTTTGTTGATTGTGCTCCGCGCACCGCGGACAAGTTGAAACTGGCTTGTGCCGTTTCATACACTTATACCCTAAAACAGTTTACACTACGAATAAATTCCTTGAATTACAGTGTTGGTTAGTCTGATAATAATAATACACGAATGCCTTCATAACATACTCGTAATTATCATTCTAGTAATAATATACGTTTGTTGCTTTAAATCGTTCACAAATCAATCCATACCGACCACTGTAATTACACCATTAATTGCATTGATTGTTTGGAAGATTTATGTTCAACAACAGACATCAAGTGCTATTAAGAGCTTTTTTTACAGAACTGTGAATGAAAATTCTATACAACGTTGCAATTGTCGTAAAAGTCAATTGACCGGCCATTTTTATAGATAGTAGTGGCCATTTTCTGGTCGGGTGCAGCCGTTAGAGGCGTATGTTGGTACTTTTGTTTCCTCGATACATGTCTGACCTCACCTTTAAAGTATTAAAGTCAAACGGTTTGAAAGGTATTTGCAGATCCGATGAAAACGTTTCATATTTCTTGTAAAAAAGTTAATGGTAAACGAGTTACACTTTATTACTTTAAAAAACATGACATATTTTTTTATAATGACAAAAAGTATCTTCTACCATTCGTTCTATATAAAATATTGTTCAGAATTTCAGGCACCTACTAAAGTCATTACTTTTTTCACAAGTGAGTAATGCTGAAAAAAACCTTGTAGTTGTAGAAAAACTAAACGTTATATCAACTACGTCATTAACAGCTTTATATTTTAATGTCGGAAATATGATAAAACATAATTATTATATGAAATATGATTCCGAAATATAAATTACATATATCTAATTACATATATTTTTATAAAATTTAATATATTATTCTAAAAGTAATTTCCTTCGACATGGAGCCACTGATTTTAACCGCCCACGTAATTGTTGTCAACACTTACACAATGACCTATCTTCTCAATTCTTTTTTTTTTCGTAGACTGACAATTGTCTCTTTTCTCATGCCTTTCCTCCTTTTCGCCTTCGTTCGTTCTCTTTGATGCATTCAAAATGTAACATCTTATTTTCTCCAGTTTCCATTTTCAATTTAGTTTTTTTTAAATAGTAATATGACTCCTTTTTTCGTAATAAACATACGCCTCAACAAATGAATTTAATCATATTTCGTGTCCCGATGTGTTTTGTATTGTTAATGTTAAATTGTATCATCCCATTGCTGGGCAAAAGCTTCAAGGCCTCGTGTCATATTTTTTTTAATCCATGACCGAGATGAATCATTCACTAGTCAGATTACATAATTAAATCATATTATTACATGAAATCATTTTTATTTCAAGATACCGTAAAAAAATATTTTGAATTACGATTGAACTATCATAAATTATCTCTATCATGGCTATAATAAAATTTCTGCCGATAAATAAAACTTGACATTTGAACAACAACAAAAAATGGCGATAAAAAGGTTCTGACAATTTTTAACAACATTTTACATATAATAACATTTCAATCTCGTACCACTTGTAACGAACCCATTCAGCATTTTGCTTACATTTGTTCTAAATGATGAGCGGAAACGTTCTGTATTACTCTCCGCCTAGATAAGCGTCCATCCAGTTTCAGACAATACAAACGAATGCTGTATTGTTTTGACTAGTCTGCATATATTTGCATATCAATTGCGAACGTGACAACACCTAGGTACTATATTTTTAAACGTTGCCTCTTCATGTGGTATTATTCCGAGAACGTGACTAGGAATTATTTCTGTAACGTGGCTGCAGAAGCCTCAGATTAAAGGTCACAGCTTATTAGAGTAACTTGCACCCATCCCGCATCGCCTCATCGCAGGGCATCCACTCGTTGTCGACAGGTGGTCCACGGGTGGACGCCGCGTTATCAACAATAAACGTCGGTCGGTCAACCAGTGGATTCCGTGCGGTCAACGAGTGTACGACGCATGTTCAATACAGAGTTAATGCAAGGCAAGCATGTGAGCAGCGAGTTGTCACCGAGTGATCTACCCGCCGTCTGCGCGTGGAGGGCTTGCGACCGAGGCGATCTGGTGATGCTACGGAGTTGATATAGTGAGCGCAGACCCATACAAGTCTATAATTATAAAGAATACTAGCCGCAAGATGCGAGGCGGTGCGGAGTTGGGGCCGGGTGGGCTGTGACCTTAAAGAAGCAGAGTAAATAATTAAATCTGTAGAAAATCAGTAAATGCTCATTGATTCCAGGAAGTCGGAAATTGCCAATGACCCATCAATGGGAACATCGAAAATGCAGCCCTTACTTAAGGGTGCGCCCAAAGCAAAATCTTCAATTTTAGATTGGATTTTTAGAGTACTAAATCATGTTCAATTCGGGAAAAAAGTATATGCTAGGAAACTTCACTATATTTTCGAGGGCGGTGTCCGACGAAAAACATAAAAAGACAAAATTTTCTCGATAGAAAACGATCACAAAGTTACCTCTAATTTTCACGTTTTTTCGCTATCATTCTATTTTGGTGCGTCCTACTGAACTACAAATTAGATAAATATGAACACAAATACGTAATCGAGGGACGTTAGCGGCGCTTTTTTAAAATATTGTTTACAATAAAAGTTATCATTGTTCATAGCATTCGGCGCTTACGACAGTTTAAAACCGTGTAAAATGCTATTTTCCATTTCGCGTGACATTAGACTCCGCGTCACGAGTGAAGTTCTGCGGAAAATTCGTGGTACTAAATTTTTTAATGCAATTTGATGTAATGACATAGACACTAGCGCCACGTCAAAACGACTTCAGTCGCGGCGCGGGCTTTAGCTTCAGGCATCACTTTGTTTCACTCGTCAGTCGGCGCCGCTCTATTGAGACGGGAGGTCTATGACAGTTTGTTCCGCGCTTGGCGGCTATTAAAATAATAATAATTTTGTTGATATAATAAGAGAAACAACACATAATACAACCAAAATACGAAAACTAACATATTTTAAGACTAAAATATTTTCAAATAGCCGAAAACCATTTTTCTGAAATTTCTTTTACCACAGTGCACGCAAAATAAACAGTTAATCAGTTGTACTGTTAAGGGTCAAGTTTTTTCACCACTATGTAATGAGGTCCGTTTGTTCAGGATATTCTGATAAGTTTTTTTAAAGATCTGTTCATGTTACGTACTTAAAAAAAAAACCGTAGTGAGGTACCGAATATTATTAAGAAAAAAATAAAAAAACCGAAGTTTAAAAAGTTAATTTTTTAATTTACCAGATGGTTTATTCTACTTTGTTCACCTGGGTGAACAGAGTGGACAACTTTGGTGTCCTCAATCCACCTCGGAAAAATATTGAGGACACCAAAGTTGTCCACTTTTATCACCTATGTAAAAAGCAAAGGACAACTTAATATTTATATTGTACTAGGAGAACAGGACCATGAAAGAGGTGCTAGTGCCGGAATTAAATATGGAATCTGAACAAAAGTACTAGGAGAACAGGATCATGAAGATTTTTGCTGCTTTTTTTTATGTATGTTCTTGTCTTGTATGTTCTTGTAATTGTTTTCAGACAATTTTGTTAGTAGAAACTAACAAAATTGTCTGAAAACAATTTTGTTCTTTTTTTTTCAGTGATCTTTTCTTCTACGACGTTGTGGACTTTTATCACCCGCGTCAAGCGAACAAAAGCAAAAAAAAAAGCAGGCAACTAAATATTTATTGAAGTCATAGTCATGCTAGGGCTTCTGAGGTCTTAGCCTCAGAGCCCTAGCATGATTTTTCACGTTTTAAATCTTGTGATGAGTTACAAGATATTTGATGATTCGATTTGTGAGTGCGTTATGTATTTTTATTTTAAAGAATATTGTTTTTTAAGTTCTGTAAATATTCAGTTGACTGCTTTTTTTTAAAAAAAGAACAATATTGTCTTCAGACAACATTTTTAGTAGAAGATAAGATTTTTTTTGGTATAATCATGAGTCCTCCTCACCCAGGGCAGAGCGGAAGGGACTGTCAGACTTCATCATCATCATCATCTCAGCCATAGGACGTCCACTGCTGAACAACAACTCCCCTTTAGATCTCCACATGTACCGGTTGGAAGCGACCTGCATCCAGCGTCTTCCGGCGACCTTTATAAGGTCGTCTGTCCATCTTGTTGGTGGACGTCCTACGCTGCGCTTGCTAGTCCATGGTCTCCACTCTAGTACCTTTCGACCCCATCGGCCATCTGCTCTGCGAGCAATATGGCCTGTCCATTGCACTGACCATTTACTTGTACTGACTAAAATCCACAGTGTTATTCAATAGCCCTTTACGTTCCGGGGTCACGGTAATTCGTGAGTCCCGCGACCCCGACAGCCTTTGGCCCTATACAGGGAAGGCCCGTCACTATGCTGATACTCCTTAAGGCGCGCGTGGAACACAACGGGCATAGTCCATGGTCGGACAGCGAGTCGCCCAATACTCGCCGCCCGCATGCCCGCGCCTACGGTGGCCGGAAATCGTCTGCTGATGAGGGCGCCAACCACTGCGGCTGGGTTGGAGGGAGGACTCTGTCCTCTCCCTTACGTGGCGCTCCACCTCCTTCGCTAACATAACTGCTTCGCAGAAGGAGGCGACCGCCTCCCACTCCGTCCCGCCCCACAGCATGGCCTCGACCAATGCCGGGCGCGAGAGGTCTCGTCTATCGCCGTCGTGAGGACACGGCGGTCCTCTGCCCAAGCAGGGTAGTCCTGCACCTTATGCTCCACCGTATCCTCCAAACGATCCTCGCAGTGGTGACACCCAGACGTTTCTTCCTTCCTCATCAGACACAGGTACCTCCCGAAACATCCGTGTCCGATGAGGACCTGCGTCATTCGGAAGGTACAGGACGCCGTGACGCCTGTCCAGCCACTCCTCAAAGAGGGGTCTTACCGCCGCGATTGCGGCGTGCCCAAGAAGATAAGAACATCCAAAAAAATTTTTTCATGATCCTGTTCTCCTAGTACTTTTGTTCAGATTCCTTATTGAATTCCGGCACTAACACCTTTTTAGGGTTCCGTAGCTAAATGGCCAGTAACGGAACCCTTGTAGATTCGTCATGTCTGTCTGTCAGTCTGTCTGTTTGTCTGTCTGTCTGTCCATCCGTCTGTCACAAACACTTTTCTTCTAAAGTATAAGAGCTATCCTGTTGAAACTTGGTAAGTAGATGTATTATGTGAACTGCATTAGGATTCTCACACAAAAAAAAACAAAAATTGTGGTTCCGCATACATAGAATTGAAATTCAATTTTTTTTTTCTCCAGACTCATACTTGTGGGGTGTCTATGGATAGGTCTTTAAAAATGATACCGAGGTTCCTATTTCTTTTTTTCTGAACTGAACTGTTAACGCGAGAGAAACTTCCAAAGTGGTAAAATGTATCCCCCCTGTAACTTCTAAAATAAGAGAATGATAAAACTAAAAAAAAATCAAACTACCAGCAAAAATTAGTTGAAATGAAATTGGAAGTGAAAGCGGTCGCCTCCTTCTGCGAAGCAGTCATGCTAGCGAAGGAGGAGGCGGGACCTGTAATTTTACCACGATAAAAAAAGTCCAAAGTTGAAAATATCTCAGAATCAGAGCGTTTTCATTAAATGTTTGCCACGTGTCTAGGGAAGCAGGCTTTCCATTTAAATTGACCGACGACATCGTGAGAGAGAGCAGGCAACCGATAGACCTGGATGCAAGTAGTAATCTAAGCCCACTGTAATATCCTGTTTACACCATGAAGGCCTACCGGAGAAATCTAGTCTAGATATAAAAAAATGTTATGTTGGTTTGTGTATGCTTTAAAAACTCAAAAAGTACTGCACTGATTGAGCTGAAACTTTAGCATGATATATAATCCGCATCAAGGATTGTTTTTATCTATTTTTTTTTTGTTGAAAAAAATAGTTTTTTGTGCCACAGCGAAGCGGGGCAGGGTACAGCTAGTTATTTATAAATATAAATAATAGTTGCCACCGGTATCGGGAACAGTGTCCAAGCTCCGAGTACCGACGCTCAGGGCTTTTATTTGTAAGGAATACATGACATATACTATAAACGGCATTGCCACAATAATAATAATTATGATACAGTATTGTGTTTTCGAACATGAAACATTTCGGTACGCGTGTTAAATAAAATGTTTATTCAATTTGGCAATGGCAATCTGTAATTATGGACTATATTTAATTTTCTTTTTCGTGTGAAGATGTGGCCACTTTCTTTAGTAGCAAAGTTAATGAAGTCGCATCTGGGAACACCACAGGCTTCTGACATTGTTTGGACTGATATTTAATACATAAGTCCAGGTTTCAGGTAGCGCACATGCGATAAATTAGTTGATTATAATGCCGTTTGCAGAGTACAAAGGTAGAGCAAAACACGCAACATGTATTTTTATTGAACACTTCCTACATCATTCACAATAAATGTAATTTTAAAACAAAAAACATAATATTTACAATCACCAAACTGCAAAGAAACTCAACTAATTGAATTAAATTAAAATGCAGCCCTACCACGTGCGAAGGTATCGCGCGGCTGTACACACTTATTTCATGAACAGAGGCCGAATCACACACGTACATAATATTATACTGTGGTACTGCAGTTGTTTTGTTTTTAGCACGAAGTTTTGTAGTGCGAGTCGTCACGCCGCCCGTGGTTGTTATCGGTACTAGAGCAGGGGTGCGGGTGAAATCTGATTTTTTTCTGGCATAATGCCCAGTCTTAATAGACAACAACATCTTTAGTCAATGAAACATTTACGACTAGGTCTTCATTACTAATCAATCAAGTTTATTCAACCCGCTGTAAAGATCCCTGTCCACGATACAGAAACGGAGCTCCGAGATTAATCTATTAAAGCCTAAAATCCTATGAACTGTGAACCTAACTGTAACTGTGGAGCTTTGTAACATGATGTAGACTGGTGTAACTGAGCCTTAATAGAAACGATTCTATTAAGGCTCAGTCTCGCTATTGGTTGTCGTCGTTCACGAGAACGACGACAACCAATTCAATAAGGCTTAGATCCTGAAATTTTTATATTTTGTAAATGCTTTATGAATGTCTCTCAGTTCATTGTGCCTTTTCATATAAGTCTGGCCTAACATCGTCTTTCAATCTCTGGCTATCCTTTTCTAATATCTAATTAATCAAATACTAGGTATATTAAATTAAAACAAAAGTCTTGTTTAGCCAAACACTTACCGTCGTACCACAAAAAGATTAACATCTGTTGAACGCATGTTTAAAAAAAGTGTAACTGCAAAACGACTCTTAGTTTCAACGTCATAATAGTTTCAGTTTACCATACAGATCACTGACATTGGTGAAGGAAAACATCATGAAGAAACTTGGACTTACATTATCAATACTAAAACCACGTCAGAGGCCGGGAGGGTCCCTAGAGGCAGCTTAACCCATTTGGCGCTGCTGTATCTGATCAGGTACAGCACTAAAAATTAAGATAGCTGTTAATTTTTTACAACAAACGTAATTATTTGGCTGTTGTTGGTAAGAAGACATGCAACGCTAATAATCAATCACTAATATTGGAGGGTAGGTACGTTAAAACTGTCAGATCGAGGATTGTAAACTTCGAATTTTGCGGCGATAACGAGTAAGTAGGATCAGATTTATATTTATATTGTTTTAAATAAGATATTTGTATTTCAATATATATTTTTTGGAAGCATATATCCCTAGCTATAAAATAAATATTGAATAAGAGGTTTGACACTTGTTTTGAAAAAAATACATGCTCTGATATACTACTGCACCTGATTGTGTACACCAAGGGGAGCCTAATCATGTTTTTTTTTTGTATTTTTGGTTTGTAAACAATATAAAAATAAACATTTCATCAATATGTTATGGCTAATTTCATTTTGGCGGTTAATGGGTTAAACAGTTCTAACATCAATGAATGGTCACATTCTGACACGATAAAGAAAGAAGAAGAAGTAAATTTAAAACCGAATTTCTTGTAGTCCGAAATTTTCCGCTTTGTCTTCGGCTAAAAATAGGCCTTTGGTTAGACACTAGTAAGTGGGCTATTACCACTTAGTCTAAAAGCTAAGTAGATTAAATAACGAGGACCTACAGCCCATTCGGGATTACTGCTTCTTTATTAACGCGCTTGTTATAATAAAGTAACTAAAATGACTGCTGTTATGAAATAAAACGTACCTAGTTTACGACTTGAGCTTAGTAAATTTACATAAAATATATGAAAATAAACGTGTTTTACTATACTTATTTGAAGGCTTCTTTTTAAATTGGTGTGAAGAAGTACACGATTTAGAAAAAAATAAGAAAAGAATGACCTTTGTTCAGGAGTGGGACAGACTGAGTAGGTTGATATAAAGTATATAATTTTCGAGCATTTTGGCGTGTTTGTTACAGTTTTTTTATTTATTTTTATCGTAGTAAAATCATGAAATGAGTCCTCCCACCCAGGGCAGAGCGGGAGGGACTGTCAGACTTGTACTGACTAAAAAATCCACGGTGTCTTTCAATAGCCCTTTACGTTCCGGGGTTACGGTAATTCGTACAGTCCCGCGACCGTTTGTTACACAGCTACGCTGTGTTTAAATCTCTATCTTTTTGACTTAAGAAACTCAATCCCGAAATTCAACACATATTCGGCCTTATTACAAAAAATAAATAAACCTCGGTTTAAACCCGGTCTATCAAGTCCAGGCTTATCTGCAGAGCCACGGTTTAAATTTGTCCGTATTACAAAACTAAGATAAAACGTCGACTTAAGTACCGCCATTTGAACGATTGTCTAAACAATTAAATCCACAATGAGTAAGAACAATTAAATCTACCTTATTTCAATCCATTTTGGCTGTAAATAGCACAAAAACAACAACACAATGAAAAAGATGCTATGAGAAACTTTGACACACCTTTGACAGCTACTACTGTTAGACCATGGTTTATCACAAAACCACGATTTGTAATAACGTTTGTGTAAACCGTAGTTTTACAAGATTTAAACCTGGGTTTTTAGTTAAACCCCTTTTTGTAATAAGGCGGATAGTGTCAGACAAATTACGTCAAAACATTAGTGACAGTCACTTTCAAATTATTTTGTTTATCCTTACCGATACAATGTGACTTAATCAAAAAATAATCCAATTTTTTCAACAAAATAACATTGCTCTAAATGTTAGGGCACTTGTTTACTCGAACACATACCAATTGCAAAGTCTCTTCATTTAATTAAAACCACTTTTACCCTATTAAACAAAACACTACCAAAAATTAAATGGCTAAACATCGAAAACCGAAACAAAATAACAATTAAGTATGTAAACAAAACTGGACACGATTATAATCATGTACAAGCTCGACAAAATGATATTATCTATTAACAAATATTTGATACATCTACCGTTATGCCTTTGTCGAATGAATATTAAATGCTAATTTCATTACGTGGTTAAACCGGCACAGAGTCAGGGCTTAATTCAATTAATATTGTTTCCCTGAGATTATATAATAGACGGATTATTACAGCTTGGACACGTCATAGATCGGCTAGTTGCCTACGTTATGTCTTTGGATATTTGGTGTTGCTAATGCAATAATGTTTGCGAAATTGGAAATATTACTTTTTATAACATTCTCTTTATTAAATCTTGTTGTTATGATTAGATTTTCTACAAGTACTTATTAGGTTCAATTTTCCATAACAGGGCCGGTAATGTGTATTAAGCAATGAATATTTTATTTTAATACTATCTACTATTAAGTAGTTGCAAAATATATGAATTTCACACGATATGAAATATATTAAAAAACTTTAATCCTGTAATATTATATTTTGTTGGCAACATTTCTATGTAATATGGATGTTTAGGGCAATATTATACCCAATAAATAAAGAGAAAAAAAGGCTAATATAAAATGAGTAATATTTTTTTATGATATTGAAACGTATAAAGAAACTGCTAGTATCTAACTTCAGTATATAAACTCCTAAAAGTCTAATAACACGAAAAGAAGTAATAAAAAGAACACCACCTCAATCTAAAAATCAAATTATGAATACAGAAACTAGTATTACTTTGTACAACATTCATATTCTTATAATAATACGTTCACATCTATAAAACTCACAGAATGACTCTCGAGAGTTAAATAAAATTATATTTATGGTGTTGCCAATGAAAAAAAGAAGCAAACAGACTTATGCTATACAGTGTGTATTGAATAAATAATTACGAAGGAGTCACCAGTCACTAGGGAGATAGATGGTTTTGACGGAACACACCCGCATGACTAATAAATTTATTAGTAGGTACATTAATTTGACTCGTATTACTTTGGTTACAAATGGAGTTGGTCAGCCCTGTGTGTTCTTTTTAATATTCGAAATTGTTTATGTCCTGTTTAGGGAACACGCTGAATTTAATGATAGAGTTGTAGTCAGGCCGCCCATTTGTAATATTACAACGATTTTAAACTATTGCATAGCTGTTATCGCGAGCTTTGAGCGCGGCGACCGACTCAAGAAATTCCGTAACGAACCTAACCTAACACTGTCACTGTCACATCTGTCATGTCAACGTGAATGAATGAATTTTTTAAAGACGTTTATATTCGCGGTAGGAGATATTTTTTCATTTTTTTTTCATAATTAAATAATTATAATTGCATAAGTTGATAAAAAATGGTATGCAATAGCTTTACCATGGCAGTCCCAGAGTGAAACACGTTTTTTTTTGTTTTGGGTCTTCACGTTGAACATTTAACATTTTATTGTGGTTTTGACATAATTAAAAGCAATAAAACCTCCTCCTCCAGCTCCTGGAAAACATTTGATTATCTTCATTTACACTACTCACGTGTTTAAACTCTGTAAACGCAGAAAAAGGACAACAGAATATATTTGTAACATAATTTCGAACATGTTTAAAGCTGTTTGAATGTTAATATGATTCTGTAAATTGATTCTCTTATAGAATTTGCTGTTCTTATTTGTCTGCTTTGCCGGTTGTAAATTTTAATTCTAATACCTTGCTTATAACTTCCAGGAATATTTCCCATGATAAGATTTACATCACTTCGTTCCGAGTATCAGATACGTAATACGTGATACGTATGTATAGATCAGATACGTAATACTACATATCTGATCTTTCAGAACAATTTTATCTACCAATAAGAAAATTTCTCTTTCCTACTTAAATATTGTGTTATTCCCCGCTGTTCAATATTTTTGAGTTCAATAAACTTTGTCAACTTTGACTAATTACTAAGGACTACCCACTAAGAGGATTATATAGGTCAATAATCATTACTACCTTTATAAATATTTGTTTTCGCTTCGATCGACTTCAACAAATAATGGGCCTTTAATGATGTCATCATCAATTTCGATAACTGGTACTTGAACGAACTCACAGTCAGTAATTAAAATCCATTTAGTATTTCATTCCGTTTTTTCTACTCACTCAACTATTGTGGATTCATTGGAAAAGGCTTTCTGTGTAATGACTCATTCCACTCCATGTTTTTAATGGTAACGATTTTATTAATAGACTGTTGTTTTACTATCGGTCGTAAACATTTCGCTCTAACATTATTGTGCCTGTATAAAATATGGTGAGTTTTACAGGGTATAATTTGAAGTGACAGTTTTAATAGAACCAAATAAGTATTAATATTTGCCTAATTGTATTTACATAATTTGCCTATCCTTTTCCAAACAATGTTGGAGTCGGCTTCCAGTCGAACCGGATACAGTTTTGAACAACTGTTATATTTTATATGGAGCCATTGCCTGTCTACCTTCACAACCCAGTACTGTGAATAAGGGCTTTAATAAATAAATTGCCGTTTTATTTAAGTGTAAGTTGTCTGGGCACGCCGCAATCGCGGCGGTAAGACCCCTCTTTCAGGAATGGCTGGATAGGCGTCACGGCGTCCTGACCTACCGCATGACGCAGGTCCTCACCGGACACGGAAGTTTCGGGAGGTTCCTGTGTCTGATAAGGAAGGAAGAAACGCCTGGGTGTCACCACTGCGAGGCATGCTGCGGGGCGAGACGGAGTGGGAAGCGGTCGCCTCCTTCAGCGAAGCAGTCATGCTCGCGAAGGAGGAGGCGGGCCGCGTGAGGGAGAGGACAGCGTCCTCCCTCCACCCCAGCCGCAGTGGTAGACGCCCACGGCGACGGACGTCGCAAGACGATCTCCGGCCACTGTAGGCGCGGGCATGCGGGCAGCGAGTAATGGGCGACTCGCTGTCCGACCATGGACCATGCCCGGGTCGACGGTGCGTTGTAGTGACGGGGCCTGTAGAGGGCCAATGCCTGCCGGGGTCCCGGTACCTAAAGGGCTACTGAAGGACACCGTGGATTTTAGTCAGTACAAGTCTGACAGTCCCTCCCGCCCTGCCCTGGGTGGGAGGACTCATTTGATGATTTTACCACGATAAAAAAAAAAAGTGTAAATTGTCTTCAAGACACTAGTCCCTAGTTACAAACACGGAGCATCGAGTGCAAAATATTCAGTCCTCAACAAAGTGCGAACTCAATTATAAAACTGTATCCGTCCTTCATCGAGAACTTTCCATGTTCCTTTGTAAAGGCGAAATTTTAAAACGTAAACCTAATCATATTACAGTCATCTGCATATTCTTTGAAGACCTAATCCAATGAAAAGTTGTACTCACTCCCCCACTTGTCAAACGGTCAAAGTCGCCCTAATATCCCCAAGGGAATAAAGTTACACTCATTTACATACATTACCTCCTATCCTTAAGAAAGTTAGCCAGAGATATATTCTGCTTGCCGCTGACGTGAATTGCTACTGAAATTTTAATAATACGAATTGTCTAATCGCTGAGCTGTGGAAACTTTCGAAGAAAATTTAAAATATTAGTGTGTTGAAATGAAATTCTACGAGCTTTACGTTTTAAATAGTTGTAGTTTGTTTCTTTTACCATTAAGGGTACCTCCTTTTTTTTACATGGTAAAATCATCAAATGAGTCTTCCCACCCAGGGCAGAGCGGGAGGAACTGTCAGACTCGTACTGACTAAAATCCACGGTGTCCTTCAATAGCTCTTTACGTTCCGGGGTTACGGTAATTCGTACAGTCCCGCGACCAAGGCTAAAAAATAATTCTAAGGAAGGTATTCCTTAGAATTATTTCAGAGGTAAACGAAAACCGCAAAGCAATAGTTCACCGAATCGAATTTATAGCAGCGACACTGCTGGTTTCGCCGAAAATGATTTGTTAAATAATGACAAAGCTTCGATTGAACAGCGACCGCAGACGGCATTTGTTTTTGTTTTTTATCGTAGTAAAATCATCAAATGGGTCCTCCTACCCAGGGCAAAGCGGGAGGGACTGTCAGACTTGTACTGACTTAAATCCACGGTGTCCTTCAATAGCCCTTTACGTTCCGGGGTCACGGTAATTCGTGAGTCCCACGACCACCGCAGACGGCATACCTGCAGCTGCATTGTAGTCAGTGGCAGTCACTAGCAGAACGAAATATAAATGTATTGTGACGTCACGGTCGGAAATAAAATTACTTGCGGTACATACCGCAACTACATTTGCGGTCTGCGATCGCCTTTAATATGGAAGCTTTATTTACTTAAACGGTATCGCTGCGTCTCTTAGTAACTGTTGCTGAAAAATTAAATAAGCTTAAAACCCGAAAGTAATTAAACATCAAAATATGTTTTTGGTATTTACTGGAGTCAAAACACAAACCGAATTAGACGGTTTAATAGGTTTGCGGTTTACTATCTACCACTGAATGGGTGTTACGGTATTGTTACAAAATTTACGTCTATCTCAAGTTTCAAGCGATGTAAGCCGAAACCTCAAAACGCTGGTTTTATACTACTCATTTTATTTGTTACTATTATTCATTGCTGCATAGAATTGTATCGCATTTCATATCTGTCTTTCTGACAGCTTGGATCTGTTGCAGTTTTCACTCTTCATCATCATCATCATTTCAGCCGTAAGACGTCTACTGCTGAACATAGGCCTATGTTCAGCAGACTATTGAAGGGCAATTGAAGAACACCGTGGATTTTAGTCAGTACGAGTCTGACAGTCTCTTCCACTCTGCCCTGGGTGGGAGGACTCATTTGATGATTTAACAGCGCTAAAAAACAAATATTCATGAATTGTAACAATTCGATTGTAAAAACATAGCAAAAGAGTTTCTTGCCGGTTCTTCTCCATTGAAACAACCAACCCGAACCGAGCACCTGTTTGTCGACGTTGTATAAGTACCCCCATCATGGGCCTATGTGACATAAAAATAATTGATTTTGGTTTTGCCCAGGTAATGGATACAAGATCCCGCGCTCAGCAGACACGCAGTTGCTACTATAAAATCATCAGCAAGTAAAATGGGACATAATCGATATTAGAAATGAAGCACAACATTCCGTTTAGTAATTCAGAATTCAAAACACTCGAAAAGGGGTTCGAAGTAATTATGGACAAAAACCCGTATCGCTTTTCAGAGGTACATTATGAAATAAAATGGAATCCAGGAGTTGATACTTACGTACAAATGCATTATTAATTAGTGTGTTCATAATGGTAGAAAGGCGGTTGAATCACACCAATATTGACGAATTAAGAATTCAAGTCAACACACATTGAATATTAAGCACATTTAAACAATACCTTGATTTCTGTAATCGTTAACTTTTTGATGGTTTCAGAAGCAGCATTTCGACTTTTGGCAAAAGTAGCCTTTAAGATTTATTGCTTTTTCTGATATCATAAAAAACTGTATTTCTACATGTTAAAATTATTCATTTGTATTTTTTCTCTGATAGAGAGTATTTTTCCTTACAGTAGTAACGACTTTAATTTACTAGTTGTTGTTTGCAGGTTCGAACCTTGTCCGGTAAATTATTTTGTGTGCTTTATTTCATCACCACTGCTCTCAAAACGGTGATGGAAAACATTGTGAGGAAACCAGCACTAAAATTCTGGTCCCAGAACCAAAAATCCAAAGACATGCTGCACTGACCCCACACGGTCCAGGTTACAGAGTAGAGTCAGCTGTTCCCACATTTAGGCTATTATTACTATGCGTATAAATGCTTATTTTGGCATTCATCGACAAAATAACCTTTGTCAAACAGACTGGCGTGGCGAATGCGAAGCGTGACGTTTTTATTTGTAATGTATGGAATTGTTTGAATCCAGTCACATAGAAACGCGAAAGCGATCCGATAGCGTGACAGAACTATCGGACTGACGTCTCGCTGATGTCTCGCTTCGGTTCGGTATCGCTTCGGAAACGCTTCGTTTTCGCCGGTCTGTTTAACAAAGGCATTAATGATTTAATTTTAGAACTAAAATTGGCCTCCAAGATCAAAAGTGGAAGGCAACTTTAGAAGAATGAAGTACAAAAATTCTAAGAACTGGTCGATGTTTTCGCTCTTTAGTGACTACTCAGAATAGAGCTAAAGTACCCGTCCATTACATAAAATGTTCAAGCTTCAATAAAAGTTAAATGTTCAATTCAAGCAAAAAAGTTTGTAGACAACCTTTCTGAGAGGGTTGTTTAATGAGTAACCACTTTTCTTTGAGTTCATTATTACTAAAATTTGTTATAAGACCAGTTATATTTGAATCGTACTTATAAAAATGTTTTGTAATATTTGTGTACCGAAAATTCTTTCAACAGTATTAATTCTGTTGTTCTCAGAAACATAATTATTTACAAGGCTAAGAGCCATTTTTTGGCAATTTTTTTTGTTGTAAAAAAGGTCAGTGAGAAAATATTGTTTGAAATAAAATATGAACACTTCAATTTTGAAATATGGTGCTACAAAAGAATTTCATTAATTCATCAATAATTAAAAAATATTTCAACCTATAACATTTTATTTCACACAGCAACTAAATTAATTTCTCGTTTTCGTGGAGGTATATTATAAAGCTGAAGTAACAAAATGTTTGTTTAAAACGTTGCATTTATTGTCAAGTTTCTCTTTTCAGGGTTCATATAAACAAAGTTGTGGTCGCGTTATTTCTCGAGAAGCAGAGAAAGGTGAACAAACATTTTCATTTTCTGATTAGAAAGTCTCAGAGTAAACGCATACATACCGAACTTTCCTTAGGGGAATTTAATTTTTGCAATTACTTACATTGATTGATGCGACAGTACTTTGTAATCCCTTTGTGGATTTACTTTACTTTACCCACTTTCCGAAGACGAACTTTACCGAAATTAAATTTGAGGATCCTCTCATGATCTTTTCATCAGCATTGATTTAATATTTCTTTTTGTCCGTACGTTTACGTCAAAATACGAATTCTATAAGATACTTTAATGGCTTTTGAATTCACCCAATTATTTCAAAACGTGCGAATAATTTCATGTGTTACTTAACGCTTTTGCGTTTTAACGTCAATGTAAATACATCAACGTGTCTTTTGACGTTAAATTTAAACGATAATTTAATATTTTAATGCTAACAACATCGTAACGTTGTTAGAGATTTTTCACTTTTAAAGAAACACTTAAATTTTTTATAATTTCGATTTATCATTTGCAAAGTATTTTTTATTTATTCATAAGTTATACATAAATATAAAATACACTCTAACATTATAACCAATCACCACAAGATTACTATAAAAACCCAATTTCTTCCAAACTATAAAAAAAAACATATAAATAAACTACCCTACCTTTTACTCAAAAGACGACACAAAAAAAAAAAGAAATCCAAAGCTCCCCACACACGGTCACTTTTTAAATTAACACAGTAAGACTGACTAGGAATATTTAATGATGACACACTGGCGACTAAGAATGAGCTTAATGACACCCGCCCCTTCGTCCAATTACATCTAATTGTATTGACCTAAGCTAACCCGGGTGATCTAATTCCGTCGCATGATGCATGCCCTGCCTTACGGCTAATGTAAGGGATTAAACTGATCTATGAATTGATTATTTCGAGACTAATCTGATGTGATGGAGCAGTGTTTTCGTTGGTAAGTGGTCTAATGTAAGACTATGTATAAACTGTTTGTTTAGTGCCACTACACTGGAAGAAGCTGATGTTAAAAGGAGTAACTTAAGCGATTATCGACACCCACAAAGGCGAAGCTGTGTATTAGCTAGTGTAGCATATTATATGATAACGTAGTTGAAGATCTATACAAGTGACGGTCTTTCAGTTACAGAGAGAGTGAGCGCGATGATCCTACAGACAAAATATAATTGAATTATTTAGGTTATCTAAAATCTCGACGTGTCTTCAATTTAAAATTATTGGAGGACAGGACTTGAAAGCTGCCACTTTTGGTATACTAATCTGTGTAAATGGTAAGGATATTTTTTTACTTTGTCAGCCCTTTCGTACACAACGCGACGTAAGTCTCCGATACCTTACGACTTTGGTATCCAGGCGCCTCTCGCGATATCAATCCTTAGAGGTTCGTACACAGGCAAGCGTCAATGGATCATTTAGTTCTCTTCAAAATGGTTGAGCTGAATGGTACTGATATGCGTCATGTTCGTGAACGGGCGCTGTCAGTTGGGACTGGTCATCTCTTAGCTGCCCCGGTCTATTTTAATTTAAAGTATCTTTATTTTTGAATTGTCTTTTTTATATTTACTATGGACACTATTAACTTGCCACATCGTTCTCACATAATGTACCATATTCTGATGATGAATGATGTAACAAAAGTTCTGTAATAATTTTGGCGATTGAAAAGGAGTGTCCATGGAGTTTCTTGCTCATTCTTCTCCATAGAGATCTACGCTTTGGAATGAGCACCTACGGTACTTTCACAGTTTTTATGTCTTGTGACTGGGACTGTAGCACCATAACTATTTTTGTACTAGTTTTATTTTATGTCTTTTGACAATTCAAAAGTGCCTGTAATTGGCCTAGTTGAAATAAATGATTTGATTTGATTTGATAATCTTTTAGAATCATTCAATGTTCAAAATCCGTAGAAGTAGTTATTGGCCAGTAAGTTTGACTACTAATCGTTTTGAAGGTCTGAATACTGTTGTGAAGGTCATATAGGCAGTAGCTCCATGTAAAATAGTGTTATTCAGATGTCGACTGAATAGAAGCCGACCAAGACATAATTGAAAAAGGACTAGACAGTTATTATGAAAATGATTATGATTGTAAAATGTAATTACGTCTAGCGCTTGCATTTCATTTTTGCTGAGATTATCTACCACTTTTACGGAACACGTAGTTGCGCAGCTGCTGCACATTTTTTTTTTTGTAAAATTGACATTCTATGAGAATGTATGAATTACCAAATACTGTGCTCTAGCTGAAACGTGGATAGAAGATATCCGAATTAAACTTGCTCAAGTAAATACTTACAAATTCCAATAAACCAGAAAATACACCAGAAATTAAGGATATCTTTCAGCTACTCATAATAATCTCTCCCAGAGGTCACCAAAGTCAACCGAGGGTAGGTTATCGTGGCATCAGAAGGCGAGAAGCTTGCAACTCGTAATTATTTATGCGCGGTTGCCGTCTTTCATTACCCTTTTGCGTTTGCTTTGAGAGTGCCGACAAACTAGTGTTGATGCCGCTTCAAGTGTTCCAGAAATGGAACGGAGAAATTAAGTGACGTATGCTTTAAGCTTGATTTTGGATTTTAAGTTGTAAATTTCAGATGCGGATTTTGTAAAACTCGAAGCAGATCTTTTGGAAAGTATAATATTTTCCAAATGATTTTATTTTTTAAAACTGCGATCAATACTCATTTGAATTGCAAAAAATTGAACTCGAAATTTTTGTTTTCTTGTGATCATTACGCTTTCCACGAAATGTCAGTGGTTACAAAATAATATGTTTATTCTCAAAAAGTCTATCAAATCGAGCATTACTCAATTGTCTCGAGTAGTCATTGATTATAGTTTTCACTAATGCCATTTAAATAAAAAGGATATTTTAATGTAAAACACAGCCGTATTACATAAATTAATGTAATGACTATAATTGATTAATAACCTAATCAAAGCAGCGAATTATTTGACATCCATTCTATGGCGACGTTGCCAAGTTTCTAAATTCACAGCCTAAGAATTGACGTCAGTCTTTTAAAGATGATTGGTTTATTTCGAAAATTATGAGAGAAGCTTGTCTCTGCAAATGAACGCCAAGGACTCGTTTCACAAACGCAAACTCTGTTACACTAACTTAAACTTTGTTGTAAGGAACAAAGTTTCTAAGTGTATTCCATTTTGTGAATTCATCTTCTTTGGAATTTTAAAAATCGAGGACGGCTTCAAACTGTCAAGTATCTACCGTGAGTTTATTTGCGAGGGAATTTTAATAAATCATGAAATATTACTGGTATTTTGAAAGAGGATTTTTGGTAATAATTCCCATTGTTTCAGAAGAGCTAAATAAAAAATGTTATGTTTTTAAAAATTATGGGAATAACCCCGTAGATATTTGGAGACTATCTGTATAAAAATGGAATGAATAATTAGTCAGTGCTAAAGAGTGTACTGTGGACTACGATAGGCTGAATTGACAGTAGAAAAGGAGTATGAAAACCAGCGTCAGGCACCCTGTGGCCTGGCATTTTGCTGAACTGAGCTTATTTGGCACAGCCGTGAGGCACACAGTACCTACTTTTGTGTTCTTCCTTTTCCATTGTCTCGTGATTTTTCATTGTCAATTGTAAACCTCACCAACATAATTATTAACATCTTCTATCTATACTATAATAAATCTGTAGAAGGGTCAATTCTGTACATTGAAAATATTGAAAAAATAAATAGCGGAGGGTGTTGCTGGATCGATACCAAACCCAAATATATGATTAAACAAAATTTTGTCTGTCTGTCTATCTGTCTGTCTGTTTGTGCAGGCATCACGTGAAAACTAACGGTTCGATTTCGATGAAACTTGGTATAATTATACCTTATTATCCTGGGCATAAAATGGGATACTTTTTATCCTGGAAAAATACGCAGAAAAAAATCTTATTTTTCAGTTTTATTCATAGACGTTGTTCTGTAGAACCGCGAACACACGTTGCATTACCCGCAGTGGATTCAGCGGCGTAATATTTATAAGATGTCATTGTCAGAGTTACTCAAAATGGAGAAATAAACCATCCACGCGAAGACCGACATCCGCGAGGGCGGAAGCTAGTTCATAATATCTTTTAAAAATCGTTTTTAGAACATTTATTTTGAAACAACCCAATTCCATAAAGGTTGTTTAGTATTACTAATATTGTAATAAAATTATGTATGTGTGTATGTATGTTTGTGACTCTTTCACGCCTAAACGACTCATCGGATAGACGAATTGTATGAAATTTAGTGCAGATAGTTCATAAACTGGACTAATACACAGGACAGTTTTTATCCTAATTGTATGTACCCGTTGGGTAATTTTCGTGTTACAACGGACGCTGATAACAGCTAGTCCAAAATAAAAGTTTTAAAATTAAATAATCTTGGTCATAAATTCGTAATTTTATTAATTCTGATTCTAAGAGCTTCTTCAATGAAATTTTAACAATTTAACACCCTGTTTCAATCGCAAATAAAACTGTTAAATGCTGAAACTGAAAATCTCCAAAATAAATATTAACACACACGGTTTACGAACACGGACAATGAATCAAATTAAAATTAATCGGATGAATTTTTAAATCATAATATTCAAAGAACGATAAACTCCTCTGATTAAATTAAATTAAATAGGTGCTAGCGCGTTATCCATGACTTTGTTCTCTTTAAATTCGATTTTTTCTAACTGAAATTATTACATTGCTTTTGTGTTAAAGCCATTTTGCGTTATCATTTTGGGCCGCGATCACCCAATATTTTGTGCGTCTCACCGAATATTCTGTTCCCCTCGATTTTAACGATATTATCATCAATCCAATGCGCTGGATTTTTCGAATCAATCTCGGTCATCATTCGGTTAAAACCTTGCTCCATCTGCCATCTTCGTGGCTAGCCAGGTCTATGAAAATGGCATAGTTGTATATATTCCTTTGCATTTACCCTCGTCCCGCTACCTTCTTTCTCCTATCTTTTGGTCTTCTCCGATGAAATTTTTGGGGCTCGTATCTACAACGCATTGTGGATGCAGCAAACGTATCCGGCCTTGCACTGGTGTTCTTAGTTTGCTTGCATTCCGGGTGACGTCGGCATTTTGCACTATATTTAATCGAAAACACTGCTAAGAGCAGTTTATTAAATAAACAAAGACTTGTACACTTGTTTTCATGTTTAATAAGGGATAACTCTGTTGTTTCGATACTAACAAACACATTTTACTAACAATGTATACCAACAGGGTAAATTGAGTATTTCGTTCTATATTCCAATAAAGGAGTACGAAGGCAGCCAGTTCCCGTCACAAACAATGCAATTCCTAACAAGGAAACCTAGGCTATGTGGGTCTCACACGTTCGTTCGTATACAAACGTACTATTTCACATTGTAAAACGAATCCCTTTCATTTCTGCGAGCCTAGTACAAACCCACAGTTATTTGTAAAGTGAAGTAGAAAATACTCGAAGAGTAAATGATATTATTACACGATGTGTGTATGTGTAGAAATGGACGATGAATCGTAGTTGTGTGTAATGATCCTAACAATCGCAAGTATTTTTCCCCAAAGGTGACTGAGAGTCGGTCGCGGGACTCACGAATTACCGTGACCCCGGTACGTAAAGGACTATTGAAGGACACCGTGGATTTTAGTCAGTACGAGTCTGACAGTCCCTCCCGCTCTGCCTTGCACTTTGAAGCACTCATTTGATGATTTTACCACGATATAAAGACCAGTATTGCCAATAAGCAGGTAGATATCATGACGGACCGTGATGAACAAAGATTTAGCAAGTTGCGATGGTATATCCATCACGACTTACCAAATCTTTGGCCATCACTTGGCATCAAATTTGTCGTGGTTCGTCTTTGACTGTCTCCAAGTTAGCAAAAGCAACCTCACAATACGAACTCACCCATGGATTTAATTTTCTTCTCATTCCCAACACTATAGGAAGTAACAGGGTATAAATCTCCCACAATTGGAGTACACGTCACAGTTTGCTACTTTACCGCCATCTGGGAATTCTCAGTGTATACAGAATGTTTTGTTTGAGTATGATGTTTGCAAAGCTTTCTGCACACGAGAAGAGACCCGGCTTTTACGTAGAAAAACATACTCTATCCACTTTCATATAGAGTTGTTTAACGATGGTTTAGCTTCTTGACTGATGTTTAATGTCTTGATGAAACAGTTGCAATTTTTGTATCTACTGTTTTTGTCTGATAGAAACAATAGAATTAAAATACACCATTATTTCAGAAAAACAAGAGCTCTTGTGAAGATGTTGGTATCTTCAACAAACGATTTTATTTCTGGAGACCCTGTTAGACTGGAAACCGATCTTGTAATAGTTGCATAAAGACTAGATAAATAATTTGAGGTCTTTCTCCATTATAATTATTATCATCATCTGCTAAACTTTTCCCAAATATGTTGAGGTTGACCATTGTAATAAATACCCAATTTATTTCTGAGAATTCAAAAGCTTACTCTCATTTCTTTTCGGAATTGAAATTAAACTCCAGATTTCTATCAATGAAAACAAAACTTATTCACAATAAAATACCCTTAATAGGGACACATTATCTAAAATTACTTTCATTAAGACACAATCTAAAAGTAAATCCTAATCTCCTTGACATTCAGTCTTTATCGGCGAAGACTAAGATCTGGGCCAAATTCTCATTAAGCGATAATTAGGTAACTTAACTATTTAATGTTGAAAAACAATTGCCTTTTGTGCCCTTTGATGCATTGTGTTGACATTATTTACCCTTATCTTGCTATAAAGTAGATAATATCGGGTTCACTGACGGATTAAAAATTAAGAGAATTTTCTGGACTTTGATATTCTGAGTGTAATGGAGAAGAAAGGTCACAGTTTTCGTTTTAGTTGTGTTAATGTGATTGTTGGATTATTTGTTAAAGATTTTTGGGGTAAAAAATGAGGGATTTTGCTGATATTTATATTATATTTGTACTTTTGGACTTTTAAAATCGCCACATATAACTAATGTCTGAAACATGATTTTAAGATTCTAGGAAGTCTGAAAGCAATGTAGGCAGGACTTTAGTGAATTATTGCGGAGTAAAATGATGATGGTTATGCACAGGTTCAAACTAAGCAGGTAGGGCCTGGGTGGTTCCTTCCTAACTCGAGGTTATCGCCGTCGAGAAATTTTTAAAACTAACTTTTAAGTGCAAAATTTTTAAACTAAGTTTAAGGATAGGTTGCTCTGTTTTAAACATTTTGGATTTTTTTCTTTTTCATTTCCCTCTATTTGTGTGAACGAACTCTTTGATTTTGTTAACATTTTGGCCGCAAGAGCTAATCTTACCTACTAAACAGTGGTTAAGCGTCGGCTTGTGGAGAAGCTTCTCCACAAGCCGACCCAAACTGCGTGGTCCCCTCAAGCTCCTAGCTAGGCACTTGGGGGGCCCACGCAGTTCGGGTCCCGGCTGGCAAACGTCACCTCGCCTATATGGCAAAGCCGACTCTGGCGACGCCTGTTTTCAATAACGATTAAAATACCTCAAACAAGTTACGTTCACATCCCACTAGCACACAGTGAATATTATATCAAATTTCCGGAAATGGTCTCGTTACAATTCTGCCCTGATAACAAAGAATGCAGTAATCGACATTTTTTAGATTTTCATTTTTTTCCAGAAATGGCATCCCAAGAGGTTCATGTACATGAAAAAAATATATAATCATAAAAAAAAAATCATTCTAAGTATGTTTTTTATGTAATGATTTTCGCCGTCAGATGATATGAAATATGTTTTTTGCGTTTATCTCGTAACCGCCATTTTGCGATTACTGCATTCTTAGTTATGACGGCAGAATTATAGTGGAAACTATATTAATGTATCATCTGGTAATCATTTGAATTATTACATGTTTGAAAAAAAAAAACAGAAAAAGTTATTGGTCTAATGATTGTTTTACTGAAGATAGGTATATATTTACTTGAAGGAAACTCGATTAATTGAAAGGGTAAAGTCAATTAATTAAAGGTAAAATTGCCCAACAGATAATACTACTCGAAACTATAAAACCGTCCTACGTGTAGCTTTAAATCTGGATGCCTTATAGGTTCTATTTCATTACTATAAATATGTTAAACTACTTTATTGTATTATGCTACAAGCGAATCTTAACTTTACACCGGTGGGGTAAAGTTGATTTTTGATGGGTAAAACTTCAGTCGTTTCAAATTCACCTTGACGAGGTACGTTTAAATAAAGCACGGATGAATTCAGTGGACCGGTCAGGCCCGCGGGAGCCTGTAGAAGTTGCCTAACTAATTTGCATACATCGCCCGGGATTTTGAGATGATTCTGGCACAGCATTGTTTTTTTTAAGACAACATTGTTGTTGGATTAGTGACATGACTGGGTTTTGATTTGTTATTGCTGTATTTTTGAGGTTATACGGTTTGCTTTTGTTTCAGAGGGTATTTTTCCACACGGTCTTATCCTTGTAATTTATTCGTTTTATTTGGTTATTCATTTGCCTTGTCTTTTGTTGGATATGTAAACATCAGCGGTACCTAATTAAGATTCATTGTTAGATTAGGTCTCGTAACCCTTTGCTTCTAGATAAATTACCAAAATTATGTGGCGGTAGCCTACAGACAGATGGATGGATGAAACGAGTATTCAGAAGGTCGTGGAACAGAGCTATATGAGACTCGTGTCAAAACGTAGACCTGAAAAAAATGACGTAACAGGGAGTAAGACAGATTGTCACTCTTTTGGGTCACTACTTGTAACTGCCAAAGGTCTACAAATGGCAATCGGGATGGCTTGGCGTGCTTTCTAAAGCGCGTAAGGAACTGGGCATGTAATAGACAGTCGGGATTCAAGGACTGACCTAAGGAAGCGTGGCTGGCGGCGTCTGGGTGTCTGTGTACGTGAGTTTCTATGTTTGTAAACGAACCCCCGAAATTCCTAGTGTGTGGTAAAGTTTTTCTTTAAAAAAAAAACAAAATCATTTAAGATCGATCTGTGTTAGCTTTATTATTAAGCCATAAGCCAAGCACGTCATCATCCTATAATGTTTCCTATTGCTAGGTTTCCTCTACGTCAAAAGGAATGACTGTACACGTGTGGGTTGGTAGATGTCAGATGTCTTGGAATTTTCTAGGACAATATGCTGGTTTTCTCGTGATCTTCTTCAACCTTTAGAGCGCATCGATGAATACAAAATTCAGAAAGTAACGCGTCTGGCTGAGTTTAAATCCACGATCTAGAACTTATATTTCGGATCCATTAACACTGGGCCACAACTACTCCCCATGCCAAGCATGTCTAAAGCCTTAGTCAAACAGACAGGCGTTGCGAATACGAAGCGAGGCGTTTTTATTTGTAATGAATGGAATTGTTTGAATCCAGTCACATAGAAAAGCGAAAGCGATCCGATAGCGTGACCAAACCGATGCGAAGACGTGGCGAAGGCGTATTTGCTTTGTTTGACGTCGTTCATAAAAAGTCAGCTAATACAACTGTCACGCCTCGGTTCTCTGCACCCAGATTGACGTCTCGTATCGCTTCGGAAACGGTTCGGTTCGCTATCGCCTGTCTGTTTGACAAAGACTTTAATGTCGCATTGATATTTATGAAGCACTAGACATTTGATCCATTCAGCCATTTCCATATATCCTAGCACTTCCTAATCCATTACTTATAATCAAAAACAAAAATAATTTCCTGTTCAAAACAAGGCAGAAACTCTTCGTTCGAAAATGTACAATGTGCTGCTAATTTTGCTAAAATTTTGAGTTGTGTTTTAACACTGTATACTAAATTTCAAACTTCAGTCTCAATCGAAAGTTATTTACGGATAAACCTGTCCAACATTAATAATAAATTGGACTTTCCTTATAAATAATTTTGTGTGCCTTGGTTACACAGAGTAGACATAAGCAGTAGGATTTTAGCGAAACTCTCTCGCGTATGTATCGTGTGTAATGCGAATTAATCCCTAATGTATATTAACTGTAAATGCATTAGGTATCATAATATGAAAAGCTTTTATGTTGACGTATATACGAGTATTAGGAGAAAGGTTAGTAATTACGGAGGTGCTCGTGGCTAAATAATTACAGCCGCACAGGCCGATCTTCCGGGGTAAGCCGCGCTTGCCGAGGTTGGTCTGTGGATGGGTGACCATCTGCCATTGCGAGATTCCTCCGTGCCTCGGAAAGCACGTAAAGCCGTTGGTCCCGGCTGTCATTTGTAGATCTTAAACAGTAGTTATTGTTAGTCAGAAGCTTTAAATTCTGACAAGCAGTAGTACTTAGGACTAGTTAGGACCCATTAATATTAGTAGTCATTTTACCCGTGGTGCTAGGCAACTGGGCTTCTCCCAGTTGTAATGTCCCTTTGTGCCTATTGGCCTTGTTTTGTTCTGTCTCCTGCTTGCATGAAGGGAAGTGGAAACATATATTTTTTCCTACTCCTCCACTATTCTTTTCTGATTAATTTCGTTGCAGGATCCAAGACAGGTAAATTCATTCTTCGGGACACGTCGAGCTTCATTGTCTCGGCCCTTTTCTGGTTGGTTGCCACTGTTGATTCTGGCGCACAGGAGTTGCAGTGGTTAGGGAATAGTGTGGTGGGTTAGTCCCAAAAAGCAGTAGTACTACCCAATAACTGGGTAGTATACGTAGAGGTTAGATAGGCAGTCGCTATGTAAAATACTGATATCCAGCTGCATCTGGTTTGACTGGAAGCCGACCCCAATATAGTTGGGAAGGAAACATTGAGCCAGCTTAATATACCTAATGTTTACATCAAAATTAATGTGTTATGTATCTATTGTGTTTCATACCTGTTGTTTTCACATTCTCCTGTTGTGAATACTGTGACTCTAGCAGAGTACCGATTATCAGCGAAATTGGAGATATAATAGTAGTTTTTATGCGGCTTATACAGTCTTATTACAAAAACTAAATAAACCTTTGTTTAAACGTCAACTACTCGTATCTAGTACAAGCTTATCAAGAAACATGGTTTAAACTGCGCATTACAAAATTTAGATCATTTGAACCATTGTCTAAACAATTAAAACCGCCATGTGTAATGGCAATTAAATTTACCATGCTTAAATCCATTTTGGGTGAAAATAACTCAAAAACAACAACAGAATTAAAAAGTTGCTATGAGAAAAGCATAACCACGCTTTGTAGAAAAATGTTTGGGTAAACCGTAGTTTTACGAGATTTAAACCTGGGATTTTACTTAAACCCCATTTTATATTTAGACAAACCGTGTCTTTAAGTAAATATACATAAAAATAGAATTTGACGATTTGATGCACGAGTGGCGCAGTGGTTAACCTATCGACTGTTGCGCAGCGTGTCGCGTGTTTGATCCACGAACGGAGCAAATATTAGTATGACCTACAAGTCGTTGTTTTGAGTCTGGGTGTTTGTAGACGTGAGTTACTGTGTTTGTATACTCACCCACGATACAGGATAAATTCGTAAATGCGGGCAAAATGTAAAAAATAAACTAAAAATATAAATATGTAGAATTATTGTTGCCTTTAAACATTTCTCCACCGCTTCTAACTACTCTGTGACTTCGCTGCTAGTTGCTTGACTTAATAATTACTTAGCCACCGCGAAGCACGTAACATAGACTCTCACTACACTACACAAGATCAATCCATACATCACCCAGCCCGCGGTTTCGTCTGCCTTGGAACAGGTATTCTAAACTGGCATGCAGGGCACAATTATATAAAAATGTGGTTGGTAGGTTGGTAGTGGCTGTATTGATAATTATACGACATTTACCGGCATTAACGTTTTAAGTATTACTTTTTAATAAATATCTCAGGTCATATTATAATTTTTGACCATTTACATGAATTTGACCTTTTCTTTTTTATTGTGGTAAAATTATCAAATGAGTCCTCCCACGGGGGGGATTGTCAGACTTGTACTGACTAAAATCGACGGTGATCCTTCAATAGCCCTTTATGTTTTAGGGTGACGATTATCTGATGACAGATCAGACAGTTCCGGGACCCCGATAAATTTGACCTTGACATAGAAACATTGAATTGTCAAAAAAATCAATTCATCAACAGTCACAAGATAAGATAACATGTGCAAGTACCGTAGTTGCCCACTTCAAAGTGTAGATCTGTATGGATAAGAATCGGCAAGAAACTCTGTGTAGGTACAGTGTGGTCGTAGGACTCACGATTTACCGTGACCCCGGAACGTAAAGGGCTATAGAAGGACACCGGGGATTTTAGTCAGTACGAGTCTGACAGTCCCTCCCGTTCTGCCCTAGGTGGGAGGAATCATTTGATGATTTTACCACGTTAAAAAGAAAAGTAGGTAAAGTGTACATTCTTAAAATTAAAATATTGTAACAAAATTTTGGTTGCCTCTTTCACGGTGCGTTTAATACGAGTTTATGTGATATAGTTGCACCATGACTGAGAATGAGAAAGTCCGATTCACAAAACTTCATTAAAATAATTCTGCCATTTCTGCATAGAACAGCATCTTCAACGTCAAAGCTTTTGAGAATTAATTCTAAAATCGAATGAGGTAGACATACCATATCGGATTCTAGGAAAACTTCCCAAAAGCGTTATAAAGCACAAAGCTGGTATAGACTGATATACTTGCATTATCGCAAAACGTTCACGGGAATCGCTAGGCTCCCGGGTCGCGGGACTTACGAATTACCGTGAGCCAGGAAAGTAAAGGGCTATTCAAGGACACCGTGGATTTTAGTCAGTACGAGTCTGACAGTCCCTCCCGCTCAACCCTGAGTAGGAGGACCCATTTGATGATTTTACCACGATAAAAAAAAATACTTGCATTTACTTTGTACAAAACATAACACAGTAACGCACCGAATCTAATTATTCCGTCTCAACAAATTAAACAGATTTAATTGTAATATAATAAGATGCAATCAAAATATGCACGCTTACAAACAATTTAAATGCTAAGAAGAGCATTGTTCGCGAATCAGACGCATTTCGGTACGAAAGCTCATTGTTCAAATTAAATAAAATTAATTACATTTGAAACATTTCTGAAGTCTACTTAGTCTTATTTTGTCAGACACACTTGCTGGCTTGCAAAACAATTCCACACAACGTGAAATATTCATGCATATTGTTATCAAGACGATCTCACAGATTCATTATACGCATTCCCTAAATTTGTCGGAATTTACTTTCACAGTCGACCACACAGGATGTTAAACCTATCAGAAACATCCATGGGACTATCCGCTTTATTTTCAGGGGGTTTATGTCGGAAGTTCCGTGATGGTTTCAGGGTTAAGTCGCAACTGCGTTCAGTAGTTGTTTAGCGTAATCCACAATGAAATAGAGCTGTGGTGGCTACGTGTAACGGAAATTGAATTTATTAAAGCGAAGTGCTGTATCTAGGTTCAGAGCCTACGTAATAAGCCTGAAGTGCGTTTTGCTGTTAACTAGATAATCTTTCGTTCTTTGTAATGAGCGTTCAAGAGCTGGTGAGATTAAAACCTGAGACTTTAGGAGCAGCTTTAAACTTAATTAACGGTATTTTATAGATGCCAGCAGCATAATTTGCAGATGTAGAATAGTATAGAATAGAACATACTTTATTGTACACCAGAATTTTAAAACAACTGCTATACAATATTGCTTAATCTATGGTTACAATGGCGGTCTCATCGCTAATAGCGATATCTTCCAGACAACCTTTGGACGGACTGTATGAATTAAGATAAGAAGGATAGGGGGTAGTCAGTGGTGTACTATAATTACATTTTCAGATGTTTTCTTTTTTGGAAAAACTGTTACCCAACCCAAGTATTTAATCCTGTGTGGTAGGTACAAACTCATACTCATATACACAAATATCTAGACGTGGAACAACTACTTGCAGATCATGAATCCAAATATAATAATAGTTTCAACGCTTGTTTACGAACTTACCTTAACAATTTGTTAGTAAAACTTTGACCAAATTCTAAAGCTATTGAACTAAAGCTATTCAATTTCTAACGCTATTAAACGGGTATCGTCTGTTTAAGGGGCTTTGGTCAAAAGCCACCGCTTTTGTTTTTGCTTTCGTTTTTTTATGTTGCGAGATGAAATGGCAATGGGGCAAGCCACATCGCTCACAGAACTAATAACCGATGGGGAAGAAAAGTTCTCAAATGGTGACCACGAAGCAAAAGATGCAGGTAAAAAGGCGACAGCA
Organism: Agrotis puta; assembly: GCA_943136025.2. NCBI lineage: Eukaryota > Metazoa > Arthropoda > Insecta > Lepidoptera > Noctuidae > Agrotis > Agrotis puta. The sequence goes on along the minus strand of OW964176.2, from coordinate 2,189,205 downwards.
CTAAGAGGACCGACGACTTTGTGAGAGTTGCGGGCAACCGATGTACGATGGATACAAGTGGCAGATCGTCTTTCAAGTGGTGGTCTACGGGTTGATGAAGATGATGATGATGATGACGGTAATATTATGATAGTTATGCATGGGTGAGAATGGCTGACGATGGAGATGAGCGGTGTGTGATTGAAGAAGCTAGCAACAACTATAAACTGGTCTAGATTAATGTAACATACATTCTTGGCACACAAATGGGTTACTGATCTTTAACCGTCTAAGAATAGTTAAAACTTTAAACATTATTTACCGTATGGAACCGTTTGCTTTTCCAATCAATTTCGACCAATATACAATACGCTTGAGTATGGTGTCGATTTATTAATCGCAGATTATAAACAAATTACTTTTCGACTAACTTCTTATCCCAGATTTGTCAATCAGTAATTAAGAAGGAAGGAAAAAGAAAACATGCTGCGACAACTTCAAATTAGTTGAGATCAGGCCAGGAGAGTTAAATTACAGTAGTGAACTGGATTACAGGCCTCACGATCGCACAGAGATGAGGCCTGTGTCCCGGCAGAAGGAACGTTACAGGCCGTACATATATGTTTTTTTTTACGTGGTAAAATCATCAAATGAGTCCTCCCTCCCAGGGCAGAGCGAGAGGGACCGTCAGACTCGTACTGACTAAAATGAATAGCCCTTTACGTTTCGGGGTCACGGTAATTCGTACAGTCCCGCGTCCCCGGCAGGCTTCGGCCCTCTAGAGGGGGGCCCCGTAACTCTGCTGACACTCTTTGAAGCGTGCGAGGAACACAACGCGCCGTCGACCCGGGCTTGGTCCATGGTCGGACAGCGAGTTGTCCATTACTCGCAGCCCGTATGCCCGCCCCTACGGTGGCCGGAGATCGTCCGCCGATATCCGTCGCCGTGGGCGTCTACCACTGCAGCTGGGGTGGAGGGAGAACTCTGTTCTCTCCCTCACGCAGCCCGCCTCCTCCTTCACGAGTATGACTGCTTCGCAAAAGGAGGCGACCGCTTCCCACTCCGTCTCGCCTCGCAGCATGGCCTCGACAAGCGGGGCAGTCCTGCACCGCATGCTCCTCCGTGTGTACATATATGCTAACAAACAAATTATAATGACAAATCAGTAAAACTTTTTAAACATTTCCTTATCTAAAAGATTAGCTTGTTACCTACTGCAAAAAATTAATCAATCTACCAAACACAGGTAGATCTAATTCCATTTTAAATACCATCCTATAAAAAGAACATTACACTTCGCATCAGTATTTAAAGTCGGCTGGTCCTGTCTGGACGAGTCTTCGCGGCAATTCCACAAATTGCTCGGTTAAAAGCATTTGACACTTCAATTGGTGTTAATTCGTAAAGACATAGGTCGAAGCAATAAAAGGCTTACGGTTAGATAATCTTTCGTAATTAAAGCCACCTTGCAGTCGAAATATCTCCGTATTCAATGCCTGTTAAGATTCAGTGTACGTCCTTTGAAGAAGATTAGGTACTCGTATTTTGGACATTGACCTTAGGTAATAGAAATTTTAGCTTTTAAAAAACGAAATGAACTGGTCTAGGAAATAAGGTCACCGTTATGCGTTTTTCAACATGTGTGAATCAAAGCATTTAATTTAAGTAGGCCAGTTGCAGGCACTTTTGAATTGTCAAAAGACAAACAATATGAATAAGAATAGCTAATGAATACTGGAGGAATGATAGAAGCACTCTAGAGTGACGACCACGAAGCGGAAGACCTAGCAAAGACAGGCCTCGAAATAGGTGGACCAATGATCGGGTACGACGGAATCGCCCGGGTGTCACCACTTTGTAGACCGTCCGGAGTACACGGTGGAGCATATGGTGGAGATTTTTCAAGCTTGAGCGGTACACTGTCGTGTCATTTTTGCCGTGATTTTTTTACTTATATCTGACAATAAACTATTTTGTTTCATTAAACATGCGAATGAAGAGCAGGTATAACTGTGCTGGGCTTCTGAATGAGCTTCTAACTCTGTTGCATCTATAACTCTACATACGATTAGATTCTCACACCCTGTACTAAAACCAGAACCTAATTACCCTAATTGGGGCATTGTGCCCCCATTCAAAGGTTCCTTTGACATTTAAACAACAGTTTTACTCTCCAAAAGGATTAGATTAGTCCGTAGTAATTGACACTAATGTCCAGAGTTACGATGCCATAAAATTAAGTAACAGCTTGTACACGAATAGATGTCAACACGCTGTTTCTATCATCTTGTGCTAAATTAATGCTTATGTATGCAACCCACGTCTACTTAACCCTATACATGTATTGATTATTTGTAAACTGGTGATGTTGAGTATCTGTATCGTCGAGATAAAGATAATTTTGTTCATTTGTATCATTTTATCGAAATTATATCAAAATGGCGTTTGATGAGTGGGATAATTTACTCAATGTTTGGCAAATTATATTAATGTACGTACTAAAATACATTGTTAGCAATAAAAAAGTAGTTTCATTTCAATTATACGTCACTAATGGCGAAGTGGCTAAGCAAATGACTGCTGTGCTGCAAATTGCAGGTTCAATCTTCGTTTTGAATATGATATTTGCATGACCTGTACGCAGTTGTTACGGGTTTTTTTTTATCGTAGTAAAATCATCAAATGAGTCCTCCCACCCAGGGCAGGGCGGGAGGGAATGTTAGACTTGACTGACTACAATCCATGGTGTCCTTCAATAGCCCTTTACGTAGCGGGGTCACGGTAATTCGTAAGCCCCGCGACCCCGGCAGGCAGTTGTTACGGGTTAGGGTCTTTTTCTAAGTGAGTTTAAATGTTTGTAAACGCACTCAAGTTTTTTTAGAATATAATATTATCCTAGTTTAAGGTAACGTTTTTTTATTTGCAACTATTTTACTGGCCTCTACATTTATATTCGGGACTAGCTTCCGCCCGTGACTCCGTCCGCGCGGATGTCGGTCTTCGCGTGGATGGTTTATTTCTCCATTTTGAGTAACTCTGACAATGACATCTTATAAATATCTATTGGACCCAAATACGGCTAAGCCTATAATAATTAAGGAGATCCCTCTATTGAGCTACTGCTGTTGAGCTCGCGTTCTGTACTGTGCAAGTAACTGAAAAATAAGATTTTTTTTCTACGTATTTTTCCAGGATAAAAAGTATCCTATTTCATGCCCAGGATAATAAGGTATAATTATACCAAGTTTCATCGAAATAGAACCGTTAGTTTTCACGTGATGCCTGCACATACAGACAGACAGACAGACAGAGAATTTTTTTTAAATAACATATTTGGGTTTGGTATCGATCCAGCAACACCCCCCGCTATTTATTTTTTCAATATTTTGAATGTACAGAATTGACCCTTCTACAGATTAATTATATGTAGGTATAGATTGATGTTGTGAAATCGAGTGCATCTTTTTTCGGACAAAAAAATCCAGTTTTGTCGAAATTGACTAAGGTACCCCACAAAAATGATAAAAATGCATTTGTTTCACTAAAACATTAGATTATTCTAAACCTGGGGCCGTATTATGACGTCTTAAAACCAGATTTGTTCCAGTGAGTGAACGAGCGCGGGCATGCGGGCGGCGAGTAATGGGCGACTCGCTGTCCGACCATGGACCATGCCCGGGTCGACGGCGCGTTGTGTTCCACGCGCGCCTCAAAGAGTGTCAGCATAGTGACGGGGCCTGTAGAGGGCCAAAGCCTGCTGGGGTCGCGGGACCAAGGGATTACCGTGACCCCGGTACGTAAAGGGCTAGTGAAGGACACCGTGGATTTTAGTCAGTACAAGTCTGACAGTCCCTCCCGCCCTGCCCTGGGTGGGAGGACTCATTTGATGATTTTACCACGATAAAAAAAAAAAAGTGAGTGAACGAGGTGGCGCTAGACGACTTGTATAGCTCTGTCTCTTTCACTCACTGGAACAAACCTGGTTTTAAGGCGTCATAATACGGCCGCAGGTAGCCTACAGAGACGTCTTAAGGCGTGAGTCTTTAGGCTGTGGGAAAGAGACAGATATAGATAAGTCGTCTAGCGCCATTTCATTCTTGTAACGCTTTTGTATTCCACCGGCCAAAATTATGAAGGTACAAAATCAAAATCAAAAGTCATTTATTCAAATTAGGCTGATTTATCATTTTTACATAAGACAGTCCCCCAAAGCGCTCCCCCATTCGACACTTCCTAGTGTTTTGGCTGGGAAGAAGAAGTGGCGGAACAAACTCCCCAGCAACACATCTGTCTGTACGGTTAGAGGAACCAAGATTGTATACAATTTAATAGAACATTCACATTATACATCAATCCGAAATTACATCCCAACCGTGACTAGAAGGCACAATAGATAAACTACTAGGTACGTAGATATAAACGTGGTTGGTCGTCAACAATGTAGCCATAACAATGTATACTAATATCAATATGCTATGACCTATGAACCCGGGTGGACGCGGGACGTTCATAAGTCCACATGTTCAATTATTAATAAATTCACTCAACGCTTGTGATACAAACACCGGCGCGCTTTTAATGACGTTTAAAAATTCAAAACAATTTCAGTAACATTTTCATACAAACTAGTTCAGTAAAAGTATTCTCAAAAATTTCAAACAACTTGTTATATACATTTATGGAACTGGAAAATGGGATTGCAGATAAAAAAATAAATAAAATATCAGATTGGATTCGTTGGACATCAAAGTGTTTATAAAAAAGGCTTTTATATTCTTATCAATTAGGTTATCTCTTGAATAGTGCGTACGGTACGGTATGTGATTACGTTTGTATGTGTGTGTTGCATAAATTGGTGAATTGATGTGTTAGGAGACAATTTGTGATATTGGGTAACCTTAACTGCAGATGTAGTATATCAAAGCTCGTTAATGTATATTGAGGATATAATACAGCAGAGTGTCTGTAGGAGCAATTAGTTAATACTTTTACTGGACTTTATGGTACCAAAAGTTACAAATAAAATAACAATTTTGTAATTTAACTAATGTAACATATTTCGGGCATGCGGGCGGCGAGTAATGGGCGACTCGCTGTCCGACCATGGACCATGCCCGGGTCAACGGCGCGTTGACTCATTATATAATTTTACTACTTAAAAAAAGAGTTAAATAGCAACTGAATGGCGTAGCTGATTTATTCATAATTTTGAAAACTATCTATATAATAATATATTATTATCTCTCTTTCATATTGTGATCGCATACATGTGTACGTAGCAATCCTGTTGTTTTTGTTTATTCAAACATATTGAAACTCATAGTTTTTGACAGGCCTGTTGGTCTAGTGGTTAGTGACCCTGACTGCTATGCCGGAGGTCGTGGGTTCGATTCCCACCCAGGACAAATGTCTGTGATGAGCACGATCATTTGTTCTGTGTCTGGGTGTAATTTATCTATAATATGTATGTATTTAGAAATATATAAGTATGTTTATCAGTTGTCTAGTACCCATAACACAAGCTCTGCTTAGCTTGGGACTAGATGGCGTTGTGTGATAGTTATGGAATATTTATTTATTTTATTTATTTATATCGACTCAGTATTTTTAGATATCCTCCTCCAATCACCTTTACCAATTTATTTCACAATAGCAAAAAAAACATACACTTATTTTCGCTTGCAATCCCAACAATTTATTACAGGAAAGCAGGCGAACATAATGATGATATCATTGCTTGCCTGTTATTTAGAACTTTCGAACTCCATTAATAAGCGCCGTTGTAAAACTTCCGTAATAGTTTCCCGAACTTTGAGCATAGTTTTACCTCGCGTATAATGGAATTGTGTTACAGCCTTTATATAGCGTCGCACCTACCTTAATTGTTATAACTGTTTGGCTCGCGTTTATAGCGGAGTCGGGGTATAAACCGTAGGACATGTGGATATAAACAGAACACCCCACTTTTCCCCAAGAGTGTTGTAATAAGGGTTATGATGTTGATGGCTAGTTGTTTGTTGTTTTGACCTTTAAATAACCTGCCCCCTCTTCGTAATGGTGATAAAGGAATTTCTATGGAACTGACAACTCACTGTTTTTATTTGTAGAATAAACGTATTGAAATCAAATACGGTTGTCAAGGAATGAAGGAAATCTATGGACGTAATACAACCAAATTTTGACGTATATCTAACACTAATACTATTCATGTGAAATATGAACACAATATATCTAACTAATGCCTTTGTCAAACAGACAGGCGTGGCGAATGCGAAGCGAGGCGTTTTTATTTTTTATGTATGGAATTGTTTGAATCCAGTCACATAGAAAAGCGAAAGCGATCCGATAGCTTGACCGAACCGATGCGAAGACGTGGCGAAGGCGTATTTGCTCTGTGTGATGTCGTTCATAAAAAGCCAGGTAATACAACTACGTCTCGTATCGACAGTAGCGTGCAGTGGTTCCAGACTAAGGGTAGGCCAGGAAAAAAAAAACTAACTACATTCTCAATACTGACGATGCGAAAGGAAGAAAGCTTCGGCCCACTTCAAAACTCATAATTTAAAACACTCACCACATTCTTCACGTAAGATTAATAATCACGATATTCTGACGATTCAAATAGAAGATCTGTCACCTCAAATATCTTTCCAAGTGGGTGATAGTTACAAAGCACGTCACTTGCAAGAATAACTCTCGAAGATTGAAATTGTTGGATTAATTCTCGTAACATTTAGACAAAACTTGAAATTTAAACGAAAATATTAGTAGTTCTTCATAAGAGTTGTGAAAAATAAGTTTTCACAACTATCGTAATCAGTATAAACACACATTGTCAGCACAAGTCACACAAACTAGGACCATTTTAAGTAAACAAACGAATCTTCTTTAATATTTACACTACTTTTTGTTTCAAAATGTATTACTTATAGCTAAATATGATTAAATAAAAACAAAAGTGCAAAACAATAACTAATTTTAGCCGGCATAATCTGACACTTGCACACGGAGTTGCCAGTATTAATTTACACAATTCTCCAAAAACCAAATTCGAAATAAAATTCTTAGTTTTTAATTATTATAATAGGTCTTTGCTATTCCTTAAAATATAACATTTAATTTGAAATGTATAGATTTGACAATACTACTCTGTTTTTTTAATTGTCTTTATTAGTCTTTTACGAAATTGTCGTTTCTGTGTGTAATCTGTTTCCCGAATTGGCAACTCTGTTTATTTTACCCGTGCGTTTTCATTCATAAAACGCGTACTCGTCAGCTACAGCGTAAGGAGCTGCGTAGTAATTTATACATGTGTGCGGTTTCATATACACGAAAATATGAACACGAATGCATACATATGCATGAATTATTGAATGAATTTTAGAATTTTTGAGACCACAGGACCGCTTGCCTTCGGTTATAGTAATCTGGACGTGATGACGTCACACGGCGGCCACGCGGAAATTTGCTAATGCATTATGTGAGACGTTATGTTTTTTATTTTTGTTTTATTTTATTACAAGGTTACAATAAATGCGTTTGTTGTATTTATGCGATTTTGTGTTAGGGTAGGCTTGGCCTAAATCAGTACTATGAGAGACCGCCCCTGCGTATCGATTCGTTATCGCCTCGGATTCGGTCCGGTTCGCTTTAGCCTGTCTGTTTGACAAAGGCTTAAATGTTGACATAATGTAACTAAGTATCTCTCTACTAACTAATACTGTAAGTGGGAAAGTTTTTGGAAATGGATGGATGTTTTTATTTACTCTTTTACACAAAAACTACAGAACGAATTGGGATATTTTGGTTCACAGATAGTTTAAAATCCTGAGATAGGATACTTTTAACCATATTACATTCCCGTAGAATCATATTAGACAAACGTTCGGGCAAATCTGATGGCACCAGTTATTATCTATATTCCATACAGTATAAAAGGATAAAAACAGAGGTATAAATATTACTGTAGTATACAACTTCGTTGATTTTGTTTAAATCCCATGTATAAGAGGCGGCCCATTGCTATCAACCCGATAGAAATGCAGTCAAAAAGGTACTGACAAAACCTAGATAGGACAACTGAATTACACTCACTCTGATGACCTTGGAATTGAAGGCAGCAGGAGAAACACTTATGCCTTTGTCAAACAGACAGGCAAAAGCGAAGCGTTTCCGAAGCGATATCGAACCGAAGCGAGACGTCAGTCCGATAGTTCTGTCACGCTATCGGATCGCTTTCATCATATTATCGGATTCAAACAATTCCATACATTACAAATAAAAACGTCACGCTTCGCATTCGCGACGCCTGTCTGTTTGACAAAGGCTTTAGAGCCGTTAAACCAACTAGGTAGTGATACGTACAAAGATTGTTGCAAATAAGATGCTACAAAGAACTTATAAAGGTTTACATACCTTTGCATAGGTACTTTCCTGGCACCATCTTTGGAGATACGGTCAAGCAGAAGTAAACCTGGAAGAAACACAAAATAAACTAGATTCGCAAACAATACGGCAGCAATAACTTCACAGGTTTTAATTACCCAATGCACAATATCGAACGCTGAAAGATATCCAGCTTCCAACTTTATTTTAATTAGAAAAGTTGAACAATTAGCTATTTTGCTACCTCACCCAACTAGCTGGTATTCAAGCCAGATAAATTGGAATTGTTTAATTCGCTTCCCCTGCATTGTACAGCAATGTCGTTAATCTTTGTCGTTTGAGCGTGCTAATGAATTAGAAGAAAAAAAATGCTGGCTCAAAGCTTTGTTCTAGATGTACAATTACTATCAAAGCCTTGAGGGGTGCTAGACTCGGAGGCGGGAAAAAGCTGATGGCACCCCGAAATGTCTTCTGATTTTAAAATGAGTACAAACTAAGCCCCTTCGTATACAAGGCGACCAAAGTCTCCGATACTTTACGATTTTGGCATCCATTGACGTGTGCCTGTGTTTGAACCTCTATGGATTTGTATTGCAATAGTCGCCTGGATACCAAAGTCGTAAGGTTTCGGAGACTTACGTCGCGTTGTGTACGAAGGGACTAAGAGTTCTTTCAACATACGATATCTCTGGGAAATGCGATCCAGATGCGGTCACGTGTGTATAGAGTCGCAGTTGCGTTGTGGTTGTGACGTGGTTATTTTTTGTACCGCACAAAATCTCACTCCAATGTAGAATGGACCAGTTCATTCGTCACAACAATGCAATGTCGCGACTTACGTACGACATGGTTGCGATGCGGTCCGTATCAGCCATGTAGTCGATATTAACGCAAAAATATGGCCCATATAAATTAAATTATTTACTTTTAATAAAAAAATATGCGTCTGGCCACATTGCCATCATGCAGTTGTCGAGTCGTTGCTGCACATGTGAATAAGGCTTTGGACCAAACAGGATACTAATAAATAGTCGGTATCTTTTGTATGGAAACCCGGCTTTACCTGAATTTATTGTGCAGGGCCGAAAAGATTACGCTCAATCTAGCGATGGTAGACGCCAAGCCAATAGTTTGCTTGACGGTACGAACCGAATAGAAAACGAATAAAAATTGTAGTGCTTTGGACTGGTTCTGTTATTCAACAAATATCGCGGAATCGAATGTACCCGAACAAGTGCATCACACAAGTACAGCATCTCTTTTCAGTCTACATAATCTAGTAAAGCGCGGCGTGTGACTTATACAACAGTCATAAGGTTTAAATTGCAATGGTAAGTTAACGTTCGTAAAGTGTAAGAACTGGTAGTAGATTTCATAATAGTCGGTGAACGGGTTTTGTAGGACGTCGAGTAATCATGTTATCGAAGTAATTTTGGACTAGGAGCTAAGCTTTGAGATTGTTTGAACATCGCAGTTACTGTGCAAAACATAGCAAATGGTCTTGATTGCAATTGCAACTACTAGTGCGAAATGGAGGTCTTAATTAATGGGTTTATTGAGTCCATAACTTCTTGCTGGAACAAGGATATTCGGCGAAAAACCGGAGTCACCGACATAGCTCGTAAGATTGCAAGTTGAAGTGGCAATGGGCAGGCGACCACGGACCGGAAGATGCAGCGTAGTCAGGGCTCCCACTAGGTGTACCGACGACATCGTGAGAGTCGAGAGCAACCGATGGATGCAAGTGGCGAATTGTCGTTCGGCGTGGCGGTTTATGGAGAAGGCCTATGTTCAGCAATGGACTTCTTCCGACTGATGATGATGATGATGAACTTCTCGCCGTTTGAAAATCATACTCAGCCCACAATGTTTCCACCGCTGGGACACAAGACACCTCTCTGTAAGATGGATTACAGACCACTCCATCAAATAGTGTCAAACGTCTTCGATTTTTGGTTATGCGTCATGTCAGTTTTCTCACGATGTTCTCTTTTGATAGTCCAGTGGTACGTAAAGACTCCCGACTTACGAGTCGTGGCGTCAGCTGGGTTCGAACTCAGTCGGACGCAATAATCTGTGTAATTTATTATGTAAAAATGGTGAGAAAAAATAAAGACAGTATCTCGTGAATCATTTACATCAAAACACCATTATTTTTTAATGGGAAACCGTTGAAAAGGAAAGACATTTCAAAAAACTTTTCTCAAAAGTCTGTATATATGAAAATTAATTGCTGTTCGTTACTCGCTAAAAATCGAGAACGGCTGGACCGATTTCGCTAATTTTTTAATTATTTTTGGAAGACCAGGGAAAGTTTAAAAGGTGAGTAAATATTGATTTAAAAAAAATGATCCTAAAGCGGTACGAAATTTGCCGGGTCAGCTAGTCTATCTATCTATCTATACATATAAATAAAATTGGAGTGTCTGTCTGTAATATTGAAATAACCGTTTTTTCTCACTTGCATATGAATATATATACGGTACATACACCAAAATAACATTTTTTTAATTTTTTGTGTCTGTCTGTCTGTCTGTTTGTAATCGCTAATCTCTGAAATGGCTTGACCGATTTTGACGGGACTTTTATTGGCAGGTAGCTGATGTAATAAGGAGTAACATAGGCTACTTCACGTAACTTTTATACGCAACAATATGTGAGTCAATTGAAGTGGTCGCGGGACCAAGGGATTACCGTGACCCCGGTACGTAAAGGGCTATTGAAGGACACCGTGGATTTTAGTCAGTACAAGTCTGACAGTCCCTCCCGCCCTGCCTTGGGTGGGAGGACTCATTTGATGATTTTACCACGATAAAAAAAAAAAAAAAAAAAGAGTCAATTGAAGTAACATTAAGTTTTTTGTTTAATCGTAATCAGTTCACATCTTAAAAAAATGTAAATTAATAAAAATTAAAACAATGTTTCCGGAGTATAACATTAAAACAGCGCCATCTATCGAGAGATCTAGATCAACTGCGTGCGGTATTGATTATAAACGCATGCGATAGATGGCGTTGCGCGTGTGACGTCATTCCCTGAATCGCGGTGTTAAGATTTTCCTTGAACTAGCTGTGCCCGCGACTTCGTTCGCGTGGATGTCGGAACTTAACAAAGCAGCATTTTCAAAAAAAAGACTGAACCAATCAAAAAAATATTTAACCAAATAAATCAAAAATTTACAACAACACGAACTTTCAAAATGAGAATAAAGACTAATTTTCAAACTACGAAGTAAATAAAGACCGGGAGCCAAAATTTCGTCAGTGATTTCTTTTATTTTTCTCAAGCCATAATTAAGTAGTGTTGTTGTTTTAGCCCAAGAAAATTGTACACCAAATATTGTTTATAAAGAAATTTTTCAATAAAATTAATAAAAATAACAAAAATAAATTTAAAAAAAAAAAAAAAAAAAAACAAAAAAAAAATTAAAGTAAAAATGCAAAAACCAAAAAAAAAACCAAATAATCATATAAACCGGGTTTCAGTTGGGAGGAAATGACTAAAATGTCGCAGCTGACTTTCACGAATCTTTATGATACGACTCCCTTATGTAGTCTACTAATCAATTATGGCTTGAGAAAAATAAAAGAAATCACTGACGAAATTTTGACTTGGCTCCCGGTCTTTATTTACTTCGTAGTTTGAAAATTAGTCTTTATTCTCATTTTGAAAGTTCGTGTTGTTGTAAATTTTTGATTTATTTGGTTAAATATTTTTTTGATTGGTTCAGTCTTTTTTTTGAAAATGCTGCTTTGTTAAGTTCCGACATCCACGCGAACGAAGTCGCGGGCACAGCTAGTACTATAATAAATCTGTAGAAGGGTCAATTCTGTACATTGAAAATATTGAAAAAATAAATAGCGGGGGGTGTTGCTGGATCGATACCAAACCCAAACCTATGATTAAAAAAATTTTTGTCTGTCTGTCTGTCTGTCTGTCTGTCTGTTTGTGCAGGCATCACGTGAAAACTAACGGTTCGATTTCGATGAAACTTGGTATAATTATTCCTTATTATCCTGGGCGTAACATAGGATACTTTTTAACCGACTTCAAAATAAGGAGGAGGTTATCAATTCGACTGGATTTTTTTTTTGAATTTGTTACCGCATAACGACCGACTGGGTGAACCGATTTTCATGATTCTTTTTTTGTTTGAAAGCTGGTGCTTCCCGTGTGGTCCCATTGTCACCAAATCAGGATCTGATGATTGGATCTTGGAGAAATCGAGAGCAACCCTCAAATTTTATAGGCTCACCCATCGTTTTTCGTAAATCTTATGAAGTAATTTAAGTACTTGCGTATGGTAATCATGATCTTATGTAGCTGAGCTGATGATGGAAGGTACAACTCCTTAACAGTAGTTTGTTACCGCATAACGACCGACTTCGTGAACCGATTTTCATTATTCTTTTTTTGTTTGAAAGCTGGTGCTTCCCGTGTGGTCCCATTGTCACCAAATCAGGATCTGATGATTGGATCTTGGAGAAATCGACGGCAACCCTCAAATTTTATAGGCCCACGCATCGTTTTTCGTAAATCTTATGAAGTTATTCAATTACTTGCGTATGGTAATCATCATCTTATGTAGCTGAGCTGATGATGGAAGGTACAACTCCTTAACAGTAAGGAGCAGGCATCGACTGATTCATTGTTCGCATATCTCCGGAACTACACATCCGATTTAAATAATTCTTTTTTTTTGTGCTAGGTATCGTTCTACTTAGGGAATACTGAAAGTTTCATCAAAATCGGTTCAGTAGTTTTTGAGATAGGGAATTTTATTAGCTTATTGTGTACATGAGGGATGTTATTACCAGTGCTACGGATTATATTATATGTATTTGGCATGAATTTGGGTTGAATATTTAAACTAAAAAGAGAAAAATAAAAAAAACTTTTTCAAAAAAAAATGTAACCGCCTTCAAAAAGAACCACAAAAAAGGGTAAAATAATCAACAAAATAACTTTTATTTCGGAAGTCGGTGGCAAAAAATAAACAATGAAATAAAAAAAAACAAAGCCATCGACTTCCGAAATAAAAGTTATTTTGTTGATTATTTTACCCTTTTTTGTGGTTCTTTTTGAAGGCGGTTACATTTTATTTTTTTTAAGTTTTTTGTTTTCCTGGAAAAATACGTAGAAAAAAAAATCTTATTTTTCAGTTTTATTCATAGATGTTGTTCTGTAGAACCACGAACACACGTTGCATTACCTGCAGTGGATTCAGCGCCGTAATATTTATAAGATTTCATTGTCAGAGTTACTCAAAATGGAGAAATAAACCATCCACGCGAAGACCGACATCCGCGCGGACGGAGTCGCGGGCGGAAGCTAGTACTATAATAAATCTGTAGAAGGGTCAATTCTATACATTGAAAATATTGAAAAAATAAATAGCGGGGGGTGTTGCTGGATCGATACTAAACCCAAATATATGATTAAAAAAATTTTTGTCTGTCTGTCTGTCTGTCTGTCTGTTTGTGCAGGCATCACGTGAAAACTAACGGTTCGATTTCGCTGAAACTTGGTATAATTATTCCTTATTATCCTGGGCATAACATAGGATACTTTTTATCCTGGAAAAATACGTAGAAAAAAAATCTTATTTTTCAGTTTTATTCATAGACGTTGTTCTGTAGAACCGCGAATACACGTTGCATTACCCGCAGTGGATTCAGCGCCGTAATATTTATAAGATGTCATTGTCAGAGTTACTCAAAATGGGGAAATAAACCATCCACGCGAAGACCGACATCCGCGCGGACGGAGTCGCGGGCGGAAGCTAGTTTATAATAAAGTAGCTTTAGTCGCTTTAATTGAGACTAGAGAAAGTTTCACACGTAATATTTACATAGGACGACAATGTACAAAAGGTCGTCGGTAAGACCTAGATTAGACTTGCGCAGTAAAAAGAGATGTGGCATATACATAACTATGAGTTAAACAAGGCTGCCAATATAAAATTCATAAATGAAAGATACTTTGTGCTTATCGCAAAAAGTATAGTATAAATGTTTGGGGGGAGACTTTTTGTTCGAAAACCTAAAGCGCGCTATAAACTCGCGGCGCGAACGGCCGCGAACACTGCGAAACGCGAGTGTGGATGTTGTTCGCACTTCGCGGCATTCGCCGATCAATTTCGGTTTTTGGCCCGCTTCAAAGGGCTTGCGAAGCGCGAACGCAAACGCATTAAACAAGACTGTGAAGCTTTGCGAGTGTGGAGGGACACAGTTCGCGCGCGGGTCACAGCGTTATTCATGGCGTGACTTCACACGCGAGTGTAGAGCCGGCTTAACATGGTCCATGAAATTTCTTGCACATTTTTCTCCTTACGCGTTGGAATGGGAAACCGCTGTACTCATACTTTTTTATTTTTTATTTTGGCTTTTACAAATGACTCGGACCTTTAACTTAACTTCATTTATTTTTTGACAATTCAGAAGTGTTTGTAATAGTCAATTCTTTATTAGTTGAAACAAATGTTTTGAATTTAAGCATGTTCGAATTCACGTAACGTTCACTCCACGTGCTAGGATATAAGTCCCCTCGAGGTGGATGGTCTGAAATATAAGAGTTATTTACAAGCATCTAGTAATTGTGTACCTTTTAGGTATCGTTACTAAAATAAATTACTAAAACAACACAGCTATGAACGTAAGCCTTCTTTATTATAAGCTCGTTTTTAAATGCCGACGTTTATATCAAAAGAACCTTTGTAACTACCAACTCTGTCTCTAGAATCAATCGTGGGTAGAAAAAGGCAAAAGTTTATGAGAAATATTCGTAGAAATATTCTGATTACTAGTCCTTTTGTATAACTTCTTAGTACCTTTATTATTATATTTGTACGACAGTGAAGAAGATACCAAGAGCTAAAGCCTGCCAAAATATGAAAAAACACTTTCAAGGATTTCAGTAACAAGATACTAAATTAGCTACAGGTATGTACAACCACGGGTGTTGATAAATATATTTTGTTGTTTCAACCAAAGTGTTTTAGAAACGGATAGGGGAACAGTGTCTTAACGTAGCGCAAGTGCCAACAGGACGCTGTTAGTTAATGGCCGCTTGCAAATGACGTCCTGATGGCGCTTGCGCTACGTTAGTGTTGTATGCCTAAAGAGTGTATGTCCTCATTATACCTCGCGTCCTCGTCTTATACGCTGATCCCCTACTACAATTGTTATTGTCTTCTTTTAGAATCAGTGACTCAGATTTTTAGAAGCGCTCAGTGCGAATTTATGAAATAGCAATAATGGTAGAGGGGGGCCGGTGGTTCATACCACAATGCATACTCACCGAAATACAATCTGCAGAAGACCGACAAGCAGCATCATCCTATTACGTTTGTTACGTGATGACACTAATATGGAATAATAAAAACAAAATTCCACCTGAAATTTTAACATGTTGCTGCCCGCGACTGTACGACTACGGCTTAATTCGTGTGGGTTGAAGGAACAACTACCTACGTTCCACTCCACTTTATTTCAACTACCCACATTCACATATTTGTCATCTTTAGGTAAACTTTGCTACGTCTCCTTATTATTAAATTGACAAAGTGATGCGTAGGTTACGAGTATAAACTTCTGTCTTTACTTGATTTCAAAATTCATTGACTGTGTCTCAGGTTAAATAAACATTGTTGAACTTTGACAATTCTTTTGCTGTTCAAAGTTTTATTTTGTAGATGACCTCATTTGATGAATGACAGATCAACATCAAAGTGTAAGTGCATTACGACCTGCTTGAATCGCCCTCTAGAAAACTGACTTGTCGCGACTGTGCAGTGTGTATAATATTATCTAGTTAACTGATTACAAAGACATTTCTAACAGACTTGTTGATGCTTCCCGTGTCCCAAGAGCTGGCTTATTGCCATACAAAGAGGCAACGCCGCCAGTCTCTTGGGCACATTACCAGCTGACAGCGTTGAGGATGAATTTTCGATGCTCTATAAAAGTTTAGTTTTTTTTATAGTTTTCAATTTAAAGTAAAGTAAAGATTTAAAGTAAAAACAATTTTTACTAATGATTAAAAACTCTAAATAAGTTAAAAATAAATAAAACCCGACTCCGAAAAAGTTAACTGATTTTATTATATTTCTAGATATAGTACAATCTCTAAAAAAAGCAAAAAAAACTTCATCATCTGTCTAGCATTTTTCCAACTATATTGGGGTCGGCTTCCGGAAGCCAGCCAGATACACGGAATATCAATATTTTACATGGAGCGACTGCCTATCGGACCTCCACAAGTAAGTAACTGGGTAATATGATACCGATTTTCTTTTCTTCATTTTTAGAGGTACGCAAATGTGTTATCTGTCTGAGATTCACTCTCTATCCGCTTAAAAATACACGTAAAACAGCGCGCGCGCTCTTGGGGTCCGATTTGGCGGCAGACAATTTGACGTTCTTTTCACCTAAATAAAACTATAACCGTATTACAACAAGAAAGATAAACATCTGTTGAATACTTGTCTAAAAATGTTGTCAACTTGTTGATATAAGGGTCGTTTTGCAGTTACACTTTTTTTAGACAAGCGTCCAGTTGCTTATCTTTTTGTGGTAAGGCGGTAATTGTTTTTGAGGTATGGACGGATTCCTTATTTTGCGAGTTCTACTCACACTTGGCAGTTTTATTACAACATTTTTTTTATAAAGTAACATTTATAACCTTACTTCGCCCTTGACATTCTCTTATCAATAGCAAGATACCCATTTTGGACTAATAATAAAACCTTTTCAGTTGTAAAATGTCTAGACGTTTGGGTCGCTGTTGCTGCTTTCAAGGCCTGGAGAACCTTTCTATTGCAGATCCAATTTGAACAAACCATATATCAAAACTAATTATACAAACATAATTAATTTACAAATTATTTCCTACCCACGTTACTGACCGTCAATTTACAGCCAAATAAAACACGCTTTTATCCACTTTTTATGTTTAAAACTTCCTGAACGCAGAACATATTTAATTAATTAAATACTTAAATCACTCCGAAATACGTTCAGTCTCATTAAAATTGATGTTAATGGAGTTTTCACTTGATAATTTGAGAATAATATTGTTTTGTAAATGGTAGTTCTTTGTTTTAAAAGGTTTTCCATCTTTTCCTGAATTATTTATCCCCTCCGGAGAATAATATTGCAATGAAGTTGACAAAAAGAACAGAATTACCGAAACAAAACGTTTGGTTCTTGTTTACTATTTCATGAAAACTTCACTGTTTTCTCCAGTAAGAAATCATACCAATATTTCTAAACGATCAGGCTGTGGAATGAACTCCCTTCTGAAGATTTCCCAACATGGAGCTCTTCAAAATGGCCGTGAAGATGTTAATGCAGGGTCGACAGCGCGCAGGTGATACTTCTGGTGTTGCACGTCCAAATTTTTAACCGCTTTCCACCAGGTTGTCCGTAAGCTTGTTTTTCGCCATAGTAGTATAAAAAAAACCGGCCAAGTGCGAGTCGGACTCGCCTTTAAAGGGTTCCGTAGCAGCAAGTAACATTATATAAAAGTTGGTTGTAACTTTGAAAGATAAATTGCGGTTTACGATTTATGACGTATTAAAAAAAAATGTAAGTTGGTACGCACAATATTGAGTGATTTACCATGTTATTTTAATATCATGGACTTCTTATAGGTTTTCCTATAATCTATAAGGAGAAAACTAATTTCTGTATTTTTTTCAAAATTTTAGGTTCAGTAGTTTCGGAGATAAGGGGGGGAATGGTCAATTTTCGTCTATTTTCTTGAATAACTTGGAAACTATTTATTTTAAAATTACAAAAAAATACATTTAAGATCTTCTCAACAAGACCTTTCATTTGATATGCCACACGATGCAGTTTTCAGATTTTTTTTTTTTAAGTTTCCCCTTCCCGCCCAAAAATGACCCCCCATATACAGATTTCATCTGCTCACGTCACACCTCTGTGTTTGGGTCACAGGAATTGATATGTGTACCAAATTTCAACTTAATCGGTCTAATAGATTCGGTTCGATAATTGACTGTAAGCGACGGACGGACAGACACACGAGTGATCCTATAAGGGTTCCGTTTTTGTATTCAGACGTACGGAACCCTAAAAACGACGGGTTGCACTCTGGGAGTGCCGGCAGAAGTGAAAACTTGAATAGTAATTGTTGGAAATATCTTGTTAACAGATTTTAGTAAAACTCGCAAAAATGGTTGACTTTTTATTTCAATAATTTTCCAATGTGACGTACATCTTTTATAAACAATGTTACCTAGCAACGAATGTATCCAGCATACAAACTTCTTTAAAAGTAATAAAGTCACACGAACATTCACGCAAGCGCCCTGTGCCGTCCTACGCTTTTTCGGTCAGGGTCACGTGTCCTGACGCGAGTAAAACTTCCTGAACGCAGAACATATTTAATTAATTAAATACTTAAATCACTCCGAAATACGTTCAGTCTCATTAAAATTGATGTTAATGGAGTTTTCACTTGATAATTTGAGAATAATATTGTTTTGTAAATGGTAGTTCTTTGTTTTAAAAGGTTTTCCATCTTTTCCTGAATTATTTATCCCCTCCGGAGAATAATATTGCAATGAAGTTGACAAAAAGAACAGAATTACCGAAACAAAACGTTTGGTTCTTGTTTACTATTTCATGAAAACTTCACTGTTTTCTCCAGTAAGAAATCATACCAATATTTCTAAACGATCAGGCTGTGGAATGAACTCCCTTCTGAAGATTTCCCAACATGGAGCTCTTCAAAATGGCCGTGAAGATGTTAATGCAGGGTCGACAGCGCGCAGGTGATACTTCTGGTGTTGCACGTCCAAATTTTTAACCGCTTTCCACCAGGTTGTCCGTAAGCTTGTTTTTCGCCATAGTAGTATAAAAAAAACCGGCCAAGTGCGAGTCGGACTCGCCTTTAAAGGGTTCCGTAGCAGCAAGTAACATTATATAAAAGTTGGTTGTAACTTTGAAAGATAAATTGCGGTTTACGATTTATGACGTATTAAAAAAAAAATGTAAGTTGGTACGCACAATATTGAGTGATTTACCATGTTATTTTAATATCATGGACTTCTTATAGGTTTTCCTATAATCTATAAGGAGAAAACTAATTTCTGTATTTTTTTCAAAATTTTAGGTTCAGTAGTTTCGGAGATAAGGGGGGGGAATGGTCAATTTTCGTCTATTTTCTTGAATAACTTGGAAACTATTTATTTTAAAATTACAAAAAAATACATTTAAGATCTTCTCAACAAGACCTTTCATTTGATATGCCACACGATGCAGTTTTCAGTTTTTTTTTTTTAAGTTTCCCCTTCCCGCCCAAAAATGACCCCCCATATACAGATTTCATCTGCTCACGTCACACCTCTGTGTTTGGGTCACAGGAATTGATATGTGTACCAAATTTCAACTTAATCGGTCTAATAGATTCGGTTCGATAATTGACTGTAAGCGACGGACGGACAGACACACGAGTGATCCTATAAGGGTTCCGTTTTTGTATTCAGACGTACGGAACCCTAAAAACGACGGGTTGCACTCTGGGAGTGCCGGCAGAAGTGAAAACTTGAATAGTAATTGTTGGAAATATCTTGTTAACAGATTTTAGTAAAACTCGCAAAAATGGTTGACTTTTTATTTCAATAATTTTCCAATGTGACGTACATCTTTTATAAACAATGTTACCTAGCAACGAATGTATCCAGCATACAAACTTCTTTAAAAGTAATAAAGTCACACGAACATTCACGCAAGCGCCCTGTGCCGTCCTACGCTTTTTCGGTCAGGGTCACGTGTCCTGACGCGAGTAAAACTTCCTGAACGCAGAACATATTTAATTAATTAAATACTTAAATCACTCCGAAATACGTTCAGTCTCATTAAAATTGATGTTAATGGAGTTTTCACTTGATAATTTGAGAATAATATTGTTTTGTAAATGGTAGTTCTTTGTTTTAAAAGGTTTTCCATCTTTTCCTGAATTATTTATCCCCTCCGGAGAATAATATTGCAATGAAGTTGACAAAAAGAACAGAATTACCGAAACAAAACGTTTGGTTCTTGTTTACTATTTCATGAAAACTTCACTGTTTTCTCCAGTAAGAAATCATACCAATATTTCTAAACGATCAGGCTGTGGAATGAACTCCCTTCTGAAGATTTCCCAACATGGAGCTCTTCAAAATGGCCGTGAAGATGTTAATGCAGGGTCGACAGCGCGCAGGTGATACTTCTGGTGTTGCACGTCCAAATTTTTAACCGCTTTCCACCAGGTTGTCCGTAAGCTTGTTTTTCGCCATAGTAGTATAAAAAAAACCGGCCAAGTGCGAGTCGGACTCGCCTTTAAAGGGTTCCGTAGCAGCAAGTAACATTATATAAAAGTTGGTTGTAACTTTGAAAGATAAATTGCGGTTTACGATTTATGACGTATTAAAAAAAAATGTAAGTTGGTACGCACAATATTGAGTGATTTACCATGTTATTTTAATATCATGGACTTCTTATAGGTTTTCCTATAATCTATAAGGAGAAAACTAATTTCTGTATTTTTTTCAAAATTTTAGGTTCAGTAGTTTCGGAGATAAGGGGGGGGAATGGTCAATTTTCGTCTATTTTCTTGAATAACTTGGAAACTATTTATTTTAAAATTACAAAAAAATACATTTAAGATCTTCTCAACAAGACCTTTCATTTGATATGCCACACGATGCAGTTTTCAGATTTTTTTTTTTAAGTTTCCCCTTCCCGCCCAAAAATGACCCCCCATATACAGATTTCATCTGCTCACGTCACACCTCTGTGTTTGGGTCACAGGAATTGATATGTGTACCAAATTTCAACTTAATCGGTCTAATAGATTCGGTTCGATAATTGACTGTAAGCGACGGACGGACAGACACACGAGTGATCCTATAAGGGTTCCGTTTTTGTATTCAGACGTACGGAACCCTAAAAACGACGGGTTGCACTCTGGGAGTGCCGGCAGAAGTGAAAACTTGAATAGTAATTGTTGGAAATATCTTGTTAACAGATTTTAGTAAAACTCGCAAAAATGGTTGACTTTTTATTTCAATAATTTTCCAATGTGACGTACATCTTTTATAAACAATGTTACCTAGCAACGAATGTATCCAGCATACAAACTTCTTTAAAAGTAATAAAGTCACACGAACATTCACGCAAGCGCCCTGTGCCGTCCTACGCTTTTTCGGTCAGGGTCACGTGTCCTGACGCGAGTTTAAGATTTTATACCCATTACAGAAAAGTGCTCAACGCCGCTAAAGAAGTTTTCACTTCAAAAATCCATAATTTTAACGCTCTGTTCAAATGTTATTCGTGCTGTGCTATCAAAACTTTTAGGTAACGTTTCGTTTCCATTAGATTATACATTATTTATTCTAGTTTGACTTATGACTGATCAAGTTAGCGCTTAGTTTCAACAAAGTTAGTTTTGTTAAGTCAACTGCGAGCGTACTATTTAACTATTTAGTTCGAGCTTGTGTCTGTATTTCCGTAACTTTTATTTGTTAGCAAATGAAATGTTATTCGGGAAACTGTTCGTAACCTTGTTATACGTTTTACCTTACATTAGATGTTTGTTTATCGTTCAAAAGTGTTCCTGGTTTAAGAAACTTTCGAGGTCTTTGCATGATTTTTACGTATTTGACCGTACAGTGTACTTGATGCGAATTGTATGTTATGGCCTCAGTTTTGTGAAAATAATGTTACAGAGTACTTTCATTTTTAATCTGTATCTATTTAAAAATACGGATTTGAATGGTCGTATGAGGTACAAATTCATAAACACAAACAGTCATGTTACTGCATTCAAGAGAGCAGTAGGGAACGTGTTGTTACGTGTTGACGTGGTCGAACCCAACCAGACGCATAACTTAGTATAATTTATTTCATAACCACTGCTCTCAAAGTAACTCCTAGAGCATGTCCTAAAACCAAAATTTCAAAGACGTGTGACATCTCCCAAATATGCAGTTTGTCCCACTCCCTGTTACAGAGAGGCCCGTGTCCCAGCAGTGGAGACGATAGACTGATGATAATGTTGCTGTATTCTGTCATAGCAATTAGGAAGATTCTGAAAGCATTGAACTTCAGTATCTACACTATTGGACGCCCTTTATATACTTAAATTGAGAACAAAAGGATAAAACTATTCAAAAGTACGTACTACTAACAATAACAACAAAACATTTAGGTAAACATACCACGACTACCTGACGACGAGGTACACCACAAACGACTTGTGCCCGCATTAGATATGTCAGGTTCCATAATAGTTCCTTGTGTACTAGCGTTGACCCGCTGATAACCTGCATTTAGAGCAAATTCTGTTTAAAACACAATTTAAATTCTGATTGAACTAACTTCTAGTGGTAAACGTAGAAGTATTAGATTAAAACTATCATGTAAGCTGCTTGAAAGCATTGCATTTGACTAGTCAAAAGTGTTTATTATGTCAAAAACTTA
This sequence comes from Agrotis puta, assembly GCA_943136025.2. Taxonomy (NCBI): domain Eukaryota; kingdom Metazoa; phylum Arthropoda; class Insecta; order Lepidoptera; family Noctuidae; genus Agrotis; species Agrotis puta. The sequence continues at coordinate 2,166,352 of OW964176.2, read as the reverse complement.
ATTATATGAGATTTTATTATCTGCGTCCTCATTTCAGCCTAATGTAGTCCACTGCTGAACCAATCAGCGCCATAGTGCACGATCTCCCGCTTTTTTCATCCAGCCACTACTAGCTACCTTCTTAAGGTCATCGGTCCATCTCGCTGGGTTAACAGTTCTTCAATAAATACAGTATTATCAAACATTTAATCCGGCTCGAAGGACAACATCATAAAGTAATAATGGTTATTGCAAGCTTGTAATGTTCTAATGTGGGATTAAGACTACTTAACGCACATTTCAGATCTCTTTGTGTAAGGCTACGAACCAATACTCATTGAAGGAATCAAAGTCATTTTCCATCGCCATTTTCAAAGACAAAAAATAATCTAACTCATAATCTCACGTCACGGTGTTTATGTTTGCACTCAGCAGAAATATCCGAGAATAGTTAAGTAATTTTCACTACACCAACTTTCTTCATAAATACTGTTCTCCGCACAACTTCTATTGCATTGTCGGTATCAAAAACTTACACTTACATAATCGCATTATCCATCAGAACTCGTGTCAAACAAACATAAACATCACAATGCGTAACAAAAGCGAAGGTAGGAAGCAACTCGAGCACTTAATGACCCCCACGCCAACTTTAATAGACACTTAGTTACATTCGCTGCCATCACGCGAACCCGCGAAACCCTTTAAAACCGTTTTAATTTCCACTCAGCGATAACCAGAAGATAGGTATAGTTAGCAACAAGTTGAGAATTCAATTAATAATGGCAGATGGTGCTGATGAAGTTGTTATTGCTGTGGATTTGATATGAGTTTTAAAAATTATACGCATGCATCGAAAATATCAAGAAAATATACTGTGGAAAGAAAAATTCGACCGCCTGAAAAACATTCGTCAGTTGTAGGCGTCGGATGTCCTGAATCCGGAGTTCACAGAAAATATTTGAAATCAGTTTGGTCCTAAATATGGAGGAAGGTAATAAATAAGGCTGATAATTCCATGGTCTTAATCTATATGGAAGAAAATAAAGAAGAAACTCCATCAATGCTATTTCAACTTCATATCTAACGTTTTAAACCTAGCTATGGAGTTTTAAGATCACCCTTAGTAATATTAATTTTCGTTACTGCACCTGATTTCTGTCTGTCAGTACTCATTGGATTATGAAAATAAAGGAACAGAGAGTGCATCTGTTCCTGCGCACACTTGTGCACTATTATAATGTCACATGCAGATGGCTAATCTACATAGAAATTGGCTGCCGTGGCCCAAATCGGTCAGGAGGACTATTACTATTGTTGAGTAACAAGGCCGATTATAATGTGAATACACATAACGTAGTAAACACGTCGTTTTCCTATATTTTTACCTCTAATGGGTACCGACCTGTTATAGTTGTAAAACTAAATACTTAATCCTATTAAAATAACTATTTTCTTGCAATAGAGATTATCGTAATCCTTTGGAGCGAAGTACAGAGTAAATACGTAGCAACGTTAACAAGATTTCACGGAACTCGGGCATTTATTATTTTTCAAGATTCCTTCCTTTAGATTTTACCCCTTTTCAAAAAGAATTCGTAGATAAACAAGTCCAAATTAGCTCAATGCCTATACAGGGTCTATCTTTTAAATAGGCCAACAGGTGGAAATCCGCACCCATAAGAGACAATAAAAACTATAAGACTTTAGCTTTTTTGATGTTAACAATTTTGGCCTATAATATTGTAAATACAATACAAATTTGGAATATCGTTGCAGAACTGTCTGAGAATGATGACGCTAAGGTACGCAAAGGGCACATGAAGAAACAGGGTACATTTTAGTCACTAAGAAGCTCAAAGTCCCTTTTGCTCCCAGAGTGGTAAGACGCATTTGACAATTTTGCCTAAACTTATTCCTAACTATGTTGGGGTCGGCTTCAAATCAAACCGGATTCAGATGAATATCAGAATTTTACATGGAGCGAGTGTCTATTGGACCTCCACGAATTAATAACTGGGCAAAACGATATCCCATTGGTGAGAATGGTTTTTAGACTTTAAAGCTTTTGACAAACAGTAATGACTGTGAAAAATCTACAAATATCAACCAGTAAATTCAACCCCATTTTACAACCTCAAAAAGAAAATTTCGTTGGGAAACTTGATTTTCTGAGAACTGCCTATCATGAAGCAGTTCTTATATTAATATTCTTACCATAAAGGACACACAAAAGCCAGCAGAGTTCAGCCCAGTACAAAATATTTGTTGAGCTCGGAGTGCTACCAATAATAAGCTTTATAGATACGCTAGTGACACAGCCTACGGGTGACAGCGACCGGCAGTTCGAGTTTGAACCCTACCTGTTGAAACACTATTGTGATGAACTTTTACGGTCATAAATATTATTAGCTTCGGAATATCTGCTTTAAATTAATTTTAAGTTGATTATACCTATCGGTAAAATTTAATCGCCACACATAAACGATGTAATTTAGTTGTAGAATTTACTACTTATTGTTTATTTTTCTACCGTTGAAAGAAAATTACAAGCATTGAAGTTCCAAGTTGTTCATTAAATTTTCAAAAGATTTGTCCTCTGGAAAAGCGTTAATATCTCTGTTTTTTTATTGTTCATCGCCACTGTACACACAATTGGTTACGGTAGAAGAAATCTCTTGCCTCCGAAGAATCACGACAAAGATATTCTGCGACCACTGATTGTTTTTTTCACATCAATTAAATTCTGCGGACTTTGAAACTTAATAAAGTTTTGTTTTAACTTTTCATTGATTACCCTAACAACGCATAATATCAAAAATCATGTTTGAAGTTTCGTATTATTATCATAATGTGGGCTGTCCAAATTATATTTCAATATTTGCTCGCTCGACGGGAGTTGAAAACGTGGCTACACCGTATTATTCTCATAAAATATGATAATGGAAAACCAGTCATATATTTGGTTAGCATGTAAATTATAGGTCCTAAACAGGGTTTCCTTTTTTCCCAGTACTTGTTGAAATCGTGTCTATAATATTTAGACACATATTCAATGTTCTGACCTTGGAGTTCCAAATCTTGTGTCACGAAAAGGTTTCTTTTTTGAGTATTGTGTAACAGACGCTCTCGGCATAATCAAAAATTAAAATCAATGTAACAGCTCATCACATCCTTCTACTATTATAAATGTTTAAGTTTGGATGTTTAGATAAATGAATCACCGTTTATCCCGATTACCACGTGTTTATAACCCTTGGAGTGATGCCTCTGAATTAGCAGAAACATAGAATAATTAGTCGACTCTGGTTTGGTGATGATGATGATGGAAAGATTATGTTTATTTATTTGCATAAATATCTACATCTTTTCATTAAACTAGGAGAAGCCGATGTTTCGTACCTGACTACTCTGAGAAGAAACATCATAAAACAAACTCCGAGGTCATAGTCTCTTTTAAAGTCCAGACATTAATGTAGATCTGGCAATACGAGGAACATGCAGGTTAGTGTCTGAAATGGTATTATGAAGAAACAATGACACAAATACGAGGGGACCTGTCCAGTCCGTGCATGTATTTGTCAGTAATCGTGTAGCTCGGCTTATAACTCAACGAAATCAACAAAGGTAATATGACCAATATGGAGTGTAGAAAGCTCTTGTGCAGATTGTGTGACTTTCGCACTCCAACGTGAAAAAAAGTCATCAAACTCACAACAGTATTCATAAAGTTCCGTTTTCCAAATAAATAAAACAAAAGAATAATGCTCCATTCGCGCAAACTATAAAGCCGTCACGAACTTTTTTCAATGAACCGCCAAAAGTTTTTACGTATTTCGGCGTAGAGCTATTTAGAGTTCCTCGGCTAATCTATTAAATCTCACCAAACTACTGCTTTCAACACCCAATTCTTATCATTCAGGTCATCGGTGGTACATAAGCTGGTCTTAATAGTGCGTTTGGGTCAAGGGTAAAGACTTAACTACCAGCAATTTTTCACCTTTTTCCTCGTTTTCCTTGTAGCGGTTAGATAGAATTGGTTGGCTGGACAAAACAATTAAAGATTCGGTGAATTCGTTTTTTTGTTTTATCGTGGTAATATCTTCGAATGAGTCCTCCTGTCCAGGGCGGGACTGTACTTACAGTAGCGTAGCGTATAGCGTTTTACGTTCCAGGTAACCTGATGGGACAGACCCGCGACCTTGTTAAATTGGTTTGGATAAATTCTGAACCTGGAAAAAAAAATACTGTCAACTTCAGTCACCAAACTCACTGTGTCGTTTACCGTATGCTCCACCACGTCCTCCGGGCCATCCTCGCAGTGGTAACACCCAGACGTTTCTTCCTTCCTCATCCGACACAGGTATCTTTCGAAACATCTGTTTTCGGTGAGGACCTGCGTCAGGTGGAAGGTCAGATCGCCGTGACGCCTATCCAGCCACTCCTCAACATCATATACCTACCTTATTAATATTTTCCAGTAATAATTCACAATGATTTTATTAAATACCTACGCATTTTTCCGTAAGAATTTATACCTGCACAAGCTCTAGAGTTCTATCTAGGTTGCAATAAGATAACACGGACAATGTATTCAAATGAAGTATGGAAAAGGAAAGAAACAGTGTTTTGTTTTCGGCAGTCAGCATTTTTTAATCGCTTAGCACAAGATCGTGAAACACATTAAGTACTAGTTTATTGGTCATTACATAATGCATGATTATGTTACTAGTTGCAAAAAACGTACGATGAATAATCTAATTTAATATTGAATCCAGGAAGCTACACTCTGTCTTCACCAATCTGGTTTTGGAAGAAAACTTGGCGCCAAAACGTGTGTGCTAAGATGTCATCTTGAAATGCTTGTCACGTCCATCAGCATAGAGGAATACTAAACTAGAGGATAGTCGCTGGGAAAATCGAATTTTATAGGTCCTGGTTGAATTTCTGCTGAATATCTAATATTCTTTGCGAAAAAAGTAAAAGTAATACTACCAAATAATACTAAAAGTAAGCAATCACTGTTCCAAGTCTAGAAGGCTACTTCCTATTCCCCTCAACGAAACTACGTACTCGTCCGAAAGTAGTTCAAAATTTTAAAATGAATTTTACTCTTTTTTTTTTTCGGAAACTGATGACCAGTTTTGAAAACATATAGTGAGTGAGATGTCAGTTAAGAGAGAAATCGACAAGACTGTTCAGTCGTGAAGCCATTATGTTTTTGTTTAGACTCCTAATTAAGTAACTAATAGAAGTAGGAAATACTCGTAACTTAGGCCGAAAGTACAGGTTTAGTTATGACATTTATTTAGACGTCTAGACGCAGTTCCATAAAAAAGGATTTTTTCTAAAAATAAACCTAGTAAATACCAGTTGATTTGATGCATATTTAACACACACATAGCCCATAAATAATTCTCATGTTTAACTTAAGTCTTATTTAAATACCAACATTAAATCCATTTACGTCAATTTTCTTCGAAACAAATTCCGAATGCCTTCAGTAATCGGTCTTTAATGGCAGCGTTCACCTCATGTAAATATTCACACGCACTTGAAGTTCACCCCACTTAAAAAGCGACAATCCGGAAAGGTTGAACCTTACAATCCCAGCTTTTCAAGAAGAGTTACTAATTATTTGAATTCGTTTACCCCAACGAGTAGACTTATTCCCACCGGATTTGCCACTTAACAATTTTGAACCAATTAATTTGAACTTAATCGATGAGGTGGACTCCGGATCTTCGAATCTTCGGATTATCGGATCTTACCCGACCACACTTTGTTGACAATGGTGTTCCCCAAAGTCACCTGATCCGATCAATTTGTTATAATTTGGCTATAATATCAAATCAACAGGTGCTATGTCGTTTGCACCTGAGATTTATATAAAAGTTTTTTATTTTTAAAGACGGATTTTTTATGAAGAAGCTTTTATTTGCAAACAATAAGTCATGAATTTAATTTTTATATAACGTACTCAACACATAATTATAATGCTTCAAATATTAAAGCAATGAATTTCCAAAATCCTTTTTTCTCTCCTATAATTCTTGTGATAAGTTCACTATTTTCGAGTTTAAAGAGTGGAAAAACTAATAAACCAGATCATTTGGTTGGGGCTAGCGCCCTAACTGAATGACCTGACTTAGGGCCTGAGTGAAATACAGATATTGTTTAACCAGTCTAAAACACGGGCGCTATCAGTTGCCAAGAAATTAAGTGTAGCTAATTGATTTTTCTTATCATTTTCATATATATAAATCCCAACGAAATTCGAATGGATTTGGCTTATTAATTTCCACTCTATGAATATTCAATTTTAAAGGTTACAAAATGTCTGAAACATATTTTTAGGATCAAAAAAATCGCATACTCGCATCACTTTAAATACGTTTGGATTCGTTAAAAACCAGTTTTTCTCAGCCAGATCTGCATTTCTGTGTTTAGGGATAATTGAAGAAGTACTGCGCAAGTTTTCAGCGTGCCTCAAGAACTTCCGCAAATTCGCGGAGCTCTCCAGCTAGAAGTGAGAGGGGTTAAGATACTCTTACTCAACTTCAAAAACCAAAACATGAAAATTAAGTTGAGTGTCCTACCAGGAGTGGGATACTTTTTTGAAATGAAAACTTCTTTAACGGTGTTGTGCACTTTTTTTGGTATGGGTAAAAAATGTTAAACTCGCGTCAGGACACGTGACCTGATCGTAAATTCGTAGGACGGCGCAGGGCGTGCGTGAATGTTCGTGTGTGTTTATTACTATTGAAGTTTTCACTTCTGCCGGCACTCCCAGAGTGCAACACGTCGTTTTTTTAATATTGTTAATGGCGTCGAGGATCGCAAGATATTCTGCGTACCGTAGGCGCAAGCGATGAAGAAAATTACACAAATAATATTTACAACCCTTTTTCTTTTACTACCCACCTTTTATATATAAACATCTTTTCGTTCATAACGGAGTCCTACTCCCGCATTTGATGCCGTTATGTAAATAAGGGCTGACGTTAAAATTAATTTATCTTCATTCCTTAGTATGCGGCACGTTGTTTAGTTTTGTCTTATGAAGCTATTTTAGGGGGTGCCGGCAACTCTGTATAATTCATTATCATTATATTCTCGTTCTGTTTTCTGAATGCAGTATGGAGATGGATCTTTGTTATAAAGTTTCTGCTTAAGTAATTTTTTATGAGAGAAGAGTCACAAAATTTAAAATTTATCTGTTCGTTGGTGACGAACCCGATGATTAGTTTTATAGTTTGATGTGACAACAGCCCTAGCATGAGTTCTTCATATTTGGCTGTGGTGAGTGAAAAAGGCCTCCCGTATACGATAGAGTAACTAATTTTATCTATGAAATTATCATCAAAGTTCCTGTTTACTTTTTGCACAAATATAAGATGAGAAGACCTTTAAGGCGTACTGTTATTAACCACCCATGGTCTATGTTCCCTACATGGTCCGACTGTTTACATATTTATGTGAGTTTTAAGATTGTTTGTACGAGTACATGCGAGAGAAAAGTGGGAGAAAGGACAAGAGTGAGACAACGCTATCGTATAAACTTTATCCATTTTCTTTTCCAAAAAATTATATTTCTATCCAACAGTTTCCCCGTATATTTTGGCAAGTCCTAAACCAATTTCAGTACTTTCAAAATATTTGTCAGTGATTCTCTAAGGAAAATTTCGCGCAAACGCAAGCAAAATTATGGTCCAATATTCTACCATAGAAATGTTTACGTACAACGTTTGTGCTTTGACTATGTATATTCACAGTCGCGTAAATTTCTCGACAAAACAATGAGCCATCGTCAAGACATGCACCCTCTAATATACCAACGAAAACACTACCTAATGTTTACCGCGCTGGCAAAATAAACCGAGCTTATAAATACATTGAGCAACTATGAGAGATACTACTCACAATGAAATATTGGAGCAGAAGTTCCACTCAGAATGTGTGTGTCCATAGTAAGCGCGCGTGGCGGAAGCGGTTGCGGGCGTGATCAGTGTCCATGTGCCGAGAAAACATTTGTTTTTGTTGCGTCTACTTCAGGTGTTGCAAACCCGTGGTAGTTGCTATAAATCTTAGGATTGTATACAACTAAATTATCAACCATTCTAAAAATTCTACAGTAAAAATAATTTAAATTTGTGCAATTACCTACTACGGTAGATCTTTAGATTATGGCCAAAAGCGGCGATTTCATGTGCACGAACTCTAGCGCCCGACATTGGTCGAGGCCACGCTGCAGGGCGAGAGGAATGAGAAGCAGTCACCTTCTTCGAAGCGAAGGCGAAGATCTAATACTAGCAAAAAAGGAGGTGGAATACATGCGAGATAAGAATTTATTTTCGACAGCCGGATTAAACCAAAAAGCGTGCTTGAATAAATTTTTCATCTTGGTCGATTTTGAAAATGTTTCTTTTTCTATTGTGAAGTGAAACTTCTATTGTTTATTTATATTACACGGGTCCTATTCGAGGAATTAGAGACGTGTATCTAGTTAGGTTTTGAAATGTGGTGTATTTGTTTCCTCAGTTTGCTTCACTATTTTGTTTACAATATACGGACTGATTGCTTGTTAACCGTTGATTTGAAATCTTCGTTAACTGTGTTGTGTGTGTTTTTACCATTTGATATATCGGTTTAATTAATTACCAGATTTGTCCTATTGATTCACACGACTTAATTTAGTATTTGACAATTAATACGGCACCCCGCTTGTAATAATATAATTCAATCAAGATTCGTAACATAACATGCTCTATTTATTATTATAAGAACGTTATTGTTATTTTTTTGGGAACAGTACTTTTTTAAGAACAAAACTAAAGCTATGTCCATTTCTGTACACTCGACATGCGAAACAGAATGATTAGTTTATTGCTTTAGGTGTAAAAAGATAACAAAGAAATGTTAGGATTAGAAATGTGATTATTAGAAGACCCAAGGAAACACTTGACTTAAACAATATTACCATAACTTGCCACATCTCTACAAACCAATATCTCCTAATGCATGTTGCAATAAAAAACTACTGCCTTCCTTTAACACGAAGAGGGATCGCCGTAGGGCTTATATATTACATCCTCACTACATATAAATGGGATGCACGCCATATGCTTAAATATTCCCCGCGTGAAAGAAAAGCTCCCCCAGGGCCATTAGCGCGGCATATACGAGTAAAACTGCTTGAGAGATCGGGAAATATAATAAAGGGAATATTAGAACCACACTATGATGTATCATTTTGTTTTATGGTTATATTTCACTTGGCATTATCATCATCTGCCTAGCCTTTTCCCGACTAAAGTGGGGTCGGCTTCCAGTCAAACCGGATGCAACTGGATATCCGTATTTTACATGGAGTGACTGCCTATCGGACCTCCACAATCCAGTAACTGGGTAATACGATACCTTATGGTAAGACGGGTTGTCAGAGTTTAGAGCTTCTGACTAAGGCCTCATTTAGACAAGGCGAGAACTTGCATGCAAGTTTGACCACATTGCGGTATTTGTTTAACCAACTGAATTTTTTGCCCCTCCATAGTCCGGTGTGTAACGCTGCTCGCATGCAATTTCTTGCATCGTCTAAACGAGGCCTAACAGTAACAACTGTCAAAGATCTACAAATGACAGCCGGGACTAACGGCTTTACGTGCTTTCCAAGGCACAGAGGAATCTCGCTATGACAGATGGTCACCCATCCACAGACCAACCTCGGCAAGCGCGGCTTACCCCGGAAGATCGGCCTGTGCGGCTGTAATTATTTAGCCACGAGCTCCTTCACTTGGCATTAAATGTGACTTTAATTAGTAAAATGGGAGGGGACGTAGTGTGTATACACATAAACTAAAAATAATGAAGAGAAATAGAAGTTTGTGAGATTCATCGTACAAAAAAAAACGACTGAGCCCTACAAAACAGTGCCACTACTCTGAATACTCGGTTATAACTGTAACATACTTGCACTAGAGTCGTAATGTCTTGTGTTTGTATGTCCCACATGTATTTGCTTTTGTGCAAAATGAATGCACGTTGCATAACACAGTCACCTAGTCGAAGTTTGCTCCGCGAGCATTTTATTAGTTTCCGCTCTAAGAATTATATTGCTGAGAATAATAGTATTATCTGTGTTAGTAGTTTTAGATGTAGTTTAGAAGACTAACTTCAATTATTAGAAGCGAGTTCTGTTAAAATAGTTTACCGTTTAATTTTGCGATAACTCTCAATTATAAAATATTTTCTGTTGGTGATAATAATTATATATTCACTTTTTAAATAAAATATTTCCAAACCTCTACATTTTGTTGATATTATCATTTTTAAACTTATTTATCATTTTAACAGTTCCATTGATGTCAGATAATTTATTTTTTCGATGTTTCTTCCAAAAACTCGCTACTAGATATGACTTCATATCCAATTTATAGCTATTCTGACTCCTCAAATAAACTAAATCAATCGCAACCTAAATAAAAGGGTTGGTTCGTATTTATTTTAATCTTCATACATTTAGTCTATTCCCAAAAAAAGAAAGGCTTTTAACATTACCCGAGAGTCGCAAAATTGTGACATTTCACAAGGTAGAAGAAAAGAGAACCTAAAAAAATAACCCTTAGTCTTTATTATTTTCCCAAGTACGATGCTGTAATGTTGTTTTTTCATGACAGCCTTATCTTGTTTTAATCTGCAACCAACTTAAAGCAATTACGGTAGGGCCAAAAGTTCCAACAAAAGATTGCTTCTTCGCAACTTAGATGAATTATGTCATGAAACCGTGTTTGTTCTGACTTTTAAGTCTGATTAGCTGAGTTAAGGAAAGCTGCTTGAACCAAAAATATTTGAACGATTTTCGGTTAAAAGTTTTGTTGGCGTTCTGGTTTAGTAATTGGCTGTTGTTTTATGGGTTGCGGAGTTATTTCTCCTACGGTACAAATATTTCGAAGTATTTTTTTGTTTATGCCATTATTGTCGATCAAAGATCATGACGAGTGGGAAGTTTCTAGCAAAATGCGACAGTTTATTATATATATATATATATATATATATATAACATATTATGTTTAATAACAAATAAGTGTCTTGTTAAAAGCAAACAACATTTAAATGTCAATACTGAGAAAGTAATGTCTTATTTTTAATTTAAAAAAATAAAGTACAACAATAAAGGAGGAACTCCTGATTTTATAATCAATTAATTTAATATATTAACCAATTAATTTCCCATCTTTATCTTTCACAGAGATAAACGACTCAGATTACTTGAAAAGATAAAACGGGGTAAAAAAGATTAAGAACACCAAAAAAGATATTCTCCGGAAAACAGTAGGAAAACGACTGTAATTACGGCAAAAAGCCTCCTTAAAAATAATTGTAAGGGGATCTTTTATCATCCCTCAGAATTTAAGACGACTGTTAAATTCATACAAATTGAATTTTGTAGACACATTTAAGTCTACTAAGTGTTATATGAAAATTTTAAAACGGTTTTATCTGCAGTACGAAATTGGAGTATTAATGAGCGGTCGTAAAAATTGGCTTGGAATCTTCTTCAGTTATAATTTGACGATGATGAATAATCTCTTTAATGTGCTTGTTTATATTCTGTGGTTGAAAACTTCGGAGAAAGTTTATGGTGATTATGTTTGTGGTTGCCAAACCATTGAAGACATAAATACATTATATTAAAAGAGACTTAGGTTTACGTGAGCGTTGATCTTAAGTATCGTCGTTACCCTCAGGATCGAAACTAAAGTTCTTATTATTTTGGACCACCCACAGTTTAATGTCCACAACGATGTCAGGGAAACTTTTCTAGTGCAATAAAGAAAATAGAAAATGTTAAGAGTCTGCGATATTTATGTGCTTTAAAGCGATGTTTACACAGACCATTTCATGCTGCAGCGCTGTGTGGGATTGTATGCAGATATTGCATGTGTTTGATTTTAATAAAGATGTTTTCACAAACAACTCTCCAAAAATGTGAATATTTAGAGATTACATCAAAGGAATAGTTAGGTAAATAAATATATTTATAACTCCGACATTTAATAAAATGATACAAAAAATCCCTTGAATAATCAATAGATTATTCTAGGGATTTTTTGTATCATTTTAAGAAGAAGAGAAGTAGTAATAACTCTTCTGTTATCCGTAATCGAATTGCTGGTTTTTGGAACATACCAGTATTTTTATTACGTATGTACACGAGTCTTATTTTCTGGATGAGATAGCAGGCACTCGTCTCTCACTCGAAACTATATCTTGAGAAACTTTTATACCTCTTGTCATTAAGTATCTTTCTATAAAGTGCTCAAATCTCTCTTAAGCCTTTGTCAAACAGACTGGCAATGTATGGAATGTATGGAATTGTTTGAATCCAGTCACATAGAAAAGCGTGAGCGATCCGATAGCGTGACAGAACTGTCGGACTGACGTCTGTTTGACAAAGGCATTAAGCTCTTATCAAACAGACAGGCGAAAGCGAACCGGACCGAATCCGCGGCGATAACGACACGTCAAACTGGGTGCAGAGAACCGAGGCGTGACAGTTGTATTAGCTGGCTTTTTATGAAAGACGTCAAACAGAGCAAATACGCCTTCACGCCACGCTATCGGATCGCTTTCGCTTTTCTATGTGACTGGATTCAAACAATTCCATACATTACAAATAAAAATGCCTCGCTTCACATTCGCCACGCTTGTCTGTTTGACAAAGGCTTTAATCCGTAAGATCAGTCATCATTCGTGGTATCATTACCTTTCTATATAAAATAAAAAACGTTTTTATACAAAATCCGTCAAGGCCGTCAACAACGTGCAGTCTGCCATCTAAACGAACAAGGCGTCAGTATCAACATAGACCAAGACTAAATTCCAAACTAAAGCGTTTCTATCACTGTTTGTAAATACTATTACAAAGTTAAAGATCACCACTTAACAACAGGTACAGCGTGAACAACTTTGTTGTAACTTGTAAGTGGGCAGACGCCTTTGTAAGTGAGACTTAATGACTGAAATAGGTGATATTGCGGTATGCTAAGTAGTTGGAATTGAGGAGCTCGTGACTAAATAATAATAGGCGTATAGGTAGATCTATGAATCATGGCACTGAATAAACAGATAACCGTTAACCTTTTGTTTTGACCCGGGCGTGGTTCATGATTGGTTGGCGAATCACTCATTACTCGCCATCCGCATGCGGTGTACGGAAATTGCCTCGCGACGTCCGTCGCCGTGGGCATCTCCCGCGGCGGCTAGGTTGTGAGGTGGACGCTGTCCTCTACTTCACGCGCGCAGAAGTAGGCGATCGCTAAACTGCATAACATTAAGTGTAGGTTTTGTGTAACTGTGACCCTGAAACGTAAAGAGCTACTGAAGGAACATCGCGGAATTTAGGCAGTACAAGTCTGGTAGTCCCTTCCGCTGTACCCTGAGCAGGAGCATTAATTTAATTGATTTTACGACTTCAAAAAAAGTTTTGTAGATGTCTGAGGCAAAGTTACGCTTGCCGAGGTTGATCTGTGGGATCATCTGTCATAGCAAATTTCCTCCGTGCTTCTTTGACAGTAGTTGCTGTTAATCAACATGTTTGTTATAACCAGTTAAAAAGGTATTTTATTACCCAGTTACTGGGTTGTGGAGATCAGATAGGTAATCGCTCAAGGTGGCCTAGCTTGTATTTAGTATAAATTGTTATTAATCTGTTCAATTATAATATATAAAATAAGTAGCAAATTAACAATTAAATATTTATATAAAAACACTTTGTTTAATTTTGTATATTTTGAGAGCCAGATCATCCGGAACGTCCCGATAAATAGCCAAGTTGTAAGAAAAAAGATGGAGTAAGAAAAACTTTCAGTTTACTGTATGGCAAAGTGGCTGAGAGAAAGAACTTCCAAAGAAACTGGCTCAGCAAATAAAAAAGAAAAACTGAATTCGGCTGTTACAAGAAAAAAATGGCTTCCTTTTAGTATCGCGACTTGATAGTTACTGGATTGATCTACTCACTATCAAGATACAAAAAATGAGTGTTGTGATAAAAATAAACGACGGGTTGCACTCTGGGAGTTCCGACAGAAGTGAAAACTTCAATAGTAATAAACACACACAAACATTAGCGCAAGCGCCCTGCGCCTTCTTACGAATTTCCGATCAGGTCACGTGTCCTGACGCGAGTTTAACATTTTTTACCCATTCCAAAAAAAGTGCACAACGCCACTAAAGAAGTTTTCACTTCAAAAAATTTGACGGCTCGGTTGGCGCATTGGTAGAGCGATCAACTGCTGTCGCGGGTACCATTAAACCGCATGAAACAAATATTTGTATGATCTGCAAGTTATTGTTGCGACTAGCCTGTTGGTCTAGTGGTTAGTGACCCTGACTGCTATGCCGGAGGTCGTGGGTTCGATTCCCACCCAGGACAAATGTTCGTGTGATGAGCATGATAATTTGTTCTGTGTCTGGATGTAATTTATCTATAATATGTATGTATTTAGAAATATATAAGTATGTTTAGTTGTTTAGTACCCATAACACAAGCTCTGTTTAGCAGAATATTTATTTATTATTTATTTATTTTATTAACTATTGTTCCGGGTCTGGGCGTTTGACAAATTGAGAGCTACAGTTTGTAATAAATTTTATCGACAGATACTTCCTTGACTCAAGAGTTATCTTAAATAATCAGATTTTTAATATGCTAGTACAATTTGGTGATCATTTTGAACCATTGCGCGTTGTCATAACGACGACTAGCTGAGTTGGGCAAGTGACTCCATCAAAGCGGAGAGGAGCGGAGACGACAGGAGGTGTGATTGGCTATTTAAACTGGTATTATCTGTCTTAGACTGCCTGCCCACATGGACAGGCAGCCTAAGACGGTTAATACTCCAACCCAGCCGGAGTGGACCCGTCCATGGCGACAGACGTCGGCAGACGATCTCCGGCCACCCTAGGTACTTGCGACCATGCACGGGTCGACGGCGCGTTGTGTTCCACGCGCGCCTCAAGGAGTGTCAGCATAGTGACGGGGCCCCCTGTAGAGGGCCAAAGCCTGCCGGGGTCGCGGGACTCACGAATTACCGTGACCCCGGAACGTAAAGGGCTATTGAAGGACACCGTGGATTTTAGTCAGTACGAGTCTGACAGTCCCTCTCGCTCTGCCCTGGGTGGGAGGACCCGTTTGATGATTTTACCACGTTAAAAAAAAAAGACGTTTAATACTAGTATGTTCACTTACCTTTTTTGGTCTCATGTTAAGTTTATTGACATACAAAACTGAATTTTGTACACATCATACTAAAAGGAAATAGCAGCCCTATGAAATAGTCAAGTCTATTGTTAAGGGAGCATAAATAATTTTGTCGTGCAAGCGAAGCGTTTCAGGAGTTATTCATTCAAAAATTGTTGCTTGGAGAAAGCAAGCTGCCTTTGTAAAACATTTGTCATTATAATCACCCAAAGCTACCGTCTGCGGTAATAAAATTATTTTACAGTAAACATTTTGAAAATTAAATTTTAAAGACTTTCTCACTTGGAGTAATGGCCCGTTTTAAGTACGGACGTGACGTAATAAGTTAGCGCCGTGAAAACTTTGTATAGGTGTTTTTTTTTTTGCTTTTGACGGCACTTCTTGCGATTTGTGTAACTGAACAATTTTGTAACCTAATTATTTTTATGGAAGATATTAAGCCATATTAAAAACCCTTACAAGATTCAGAAACTGCAGTTTAATAGAGATTGTATACTTTTTTTTTTTTTTTTTATGTTTTCATTGTATATTTTGTGTCATTGTTTCTTCTATGAGTAGTCTCTATTACGACATAATATATGCCCAGCAGGACGTCCAACTAAAAGGTGATCAGAAGATCTGATGAATATCACAGGATTGCGCTGGATGCAAGCCACTTCCAGCCGTTCCCATTAGAAACCTTAAGGGAGGCCTATGATCAGCGGTGGACGCTTGAACACCCTAGGGTGATATAGATAGTGATGTGATGAGTCACTAATCTGGAATGTCTACTTTCACTTCTGAATTATAAACCCTTTATTAGGTTTATTAAAATTAAGATTTATTCTACCTATTTAGGTGACCAATAAATGCGAATGATTGTCAGATTTTAATACCCATTTACACAAAACTACTGAATGGATTAAATGAAACATGTAACATGGATATAGTTGTTGTCCCGTTCACGTAGGACAATTTTTGAGATACACGCGAGCAAAGCCGCGGGCAACAACCAATTGACTATAGTTTCAAAAGCAATTTATGTATCTTATAGATCATAAATTAAATTTGTCTCGAAATGTTGAGTATTGAAATATTCTTCACATTTCCAGGAATTTTGGTACAAAACAGTTTACGAAAATACTTAACAGAACAACAAGGGTTATGTATTCAAGAATTAGGTAGGTATTCAAAAAGACTGCGAAGTCATCCCAACAAAAATATGCTAAGCTTTTACTTGGCTCGACCATGGACCAAGCCTGGTCGACCATGGACCATGCCCGGGTTGACGGCGCGTTGTGTTCCACGCGCGCCTCAGAGAGTGTCAGCACAATGACAGGCCCCCCTTCAGAAGGCCAAAGCCTGAGGTAATTCGTAAGTCCCGCGACCCCGTGACGTAAAGGGTTACTGAAGGACAAAGTGGTTTACAGTCAGTACAAGTCTGACAGTCCCTCCTACCCTGCCCTGGGAGGACTCGTGTGATGATTTTACCACAAAAAAAAAAACTTCTACTTGGCTCATGACTGTTTGTTAAAAGTAGCCAAATAATATTTTATGATTTTTTTAATATTATAAATGTGACAGTTTGGATTTATGAAAGGAAAGAAGGATTGACTTTTGTTACTCAATCACGTCAGAACGGCTGAAGGGATCTTGATGAAATTTTGCTAATAGGTAGGTTATAATCTGGAGTCTTTCATAGGATACCGTATATCCTGGTATAACGACTCCGTGGGATAGTTTTCGAGTTATAAATTAGACCCATATTTTATTAGAAAATTAACAGTTCCTCCCAAATATGAAAAAAACTATTTCTTTATACGACGACGGTACTAAAAAACAAAATTAAAATGAACTACCACGGCAATTCGTTCCCATCTCTAAACTCGAGTAATAAAATGTTAGAAACACAAAACCTCACTTCATTTTGCTACCCAATCCGTTTTACCTGCTAACGTGAAAATATATTTGTGCGTAGGGTTGGTAGTATGCTATCCAATTTTATTATACTGTTTTCATTTCATTTTTTGTATCTTTTTTTCTATATTATTTAAAAAAAATCGTTCCCCCTCACTAGGAATTTCTCCTGTGTCGTTAGGTGCGTTTACAAACATAGAAACTCACAAACACCCAGGCCCGGAACAACTATTTATTTATAAATAAAGATACACCAACAGCTTCTGTATATAAATTAATAAATAGTGAAGGTTTTTCTTTTTTAAAAAAACGTTTCCCCACACTAGGAATTTCTTCCTGTATCGTGGGTGCGTTTACAAACATAGAAACTCACATACACAAACACCCAGACCCGGAACAACCACTTGCAGATCATACAAATATTTGTTCCGTGCGGAACGAACACACGACACACTGCGCAGCAGTTGATCGCCACTGCGCCAACCGTGTCGTATTTACGAGTAAAAGGCTTATGCAGATCATACAAATATTTGTTCCGGGTGGGGATCAAACCCTGCTACACGCTGCGCGGTAGTCCATCGCTCTAAACCCTGCCCTCACAATTTGTATCCTCTTGGCCTCAATCTAACCTAGAAGCAAAGATGAGACCCAAGTACTTCTGGAGCGAGCTAACCCAGAAGGAATTAAAACTCACTGCGCACTGATGGAACGCAGAACAAACTGTTTAGCAAAGGACGTCAACTGGATGGTGGTCGCGAACTAAATGTCCCTCATGCACATCCTCGTGCATGATATACCTCTACAATTTATTTCAATTGAATTTTGGTATTAGTCATAATATAATTTCATTTATAATTATATAATTATATTCATAATTAATTCAGTCATTTTCCAGCGTGACAACCCTATTGAGGTAAAGTCAAAGTTCGCCTAATACGTTCTTATTTATTACCTGTTTCTATCTATACAAGCAAGCCATGTCGAAAATGTAATGATTCAAAGGGTCTTACAAATTGCAACGAAGCACCATTACTATACTAGGCTTGCCCCGAGACGATGTCCATGAAAAACAAGTGCTACCCCTTTTTACCCCATTAGGTATCGTGGAGAATTCCATCATGGCTGGTGATTACATAATGGAATCTGGTTGTGTGAATATGCTTTTTCTTTTGGTTTTGGTACTTTATAAAAACTTCTTTTCGTGTGCTTGTCTCTTTGTCAAATATTTGAACTTCATAATTATAATAATAAGCAGTTCAAACACGTTAAACGTCCTTCTGAGTCCTCTATCTCTGTTCTATTCTTTAGAAAAAAATAGAAAGAGGTTTACCTCTACATCGATCTATCTCAAACTTGTACGTTTATTTTTAATATACAAGTGACATGATTTCGAACATCGTGCGTGGGAAGATGCTCGAGATGCCGTAGGAATTTTTTGTGATCCCTCGAAGGCATTTGAATGTGTAAATCATGAAACCTTGCTGTTAAAACTTGAGCATTATGGCCTGAGTAAACTCGCGCTTAATTTAGTGAGATCTTACTTAAATGATAGACAACAGCAAGTGCAAATAAATGGTGTCACTTCAAAGGGTTTACGGGTAGAAATGGGTGTACCACAAGGTTCAATATTAAGAGAAAAGGACCCCCTTTTCTCTTTTTAGTTTATATAAACGATCTACCCCATTTATTCAAAAATCAACCTGGAATGGTATTGTTTGTAACAATTTTGGCTATCTAAAAAGTTTCCATGGAGTTTCTTGTCCGTTCTTCTCCATAGAGATCTACTCCTTGGAATGGGCATCTACGGTACTTTCACAGTTTTTTTGTCTTATGACTGGGACTGTAGCACCATAACTTTGTACGAGTAGTATTTAATTATATTTTTATGTCTTTGAAAATTCAAAAGTGCCTGTAACTGGTCTATTTGAAATATTTTTTTTTTTATCTTAGTTATGCGATGAATGAGAAATGCTAGATCTTCACCCAGAATTTGTTTTTCTTTCTTTCCCAAAATTAATAATCAGGCAAATACAAGTTTCCTGTTTTACGAAAACTTGCTATGATAGATATTATTATTTCCTCTCTCTAAAATAATTGAAGATGCTATATCAAATTAATCTGAAATCATTAAAGATTGTATTTTGAACGTCAAATTACGTCTTACTTCTAATAAAGACGAGTCATGGAAAATTTTATTAAGAAATCCTTTACAGACACTTGAAAACAATAAAGCATTCAGGTAGAAGGATTATAAATTAATTATGTTATTGAGATTGAATTTAGACTCTTCATTCGCCTTTCTCAATAATATTTTAATAATTTAAACCGTCTTGAACTTTGCAAACACATTATTTAAGACTCTTCAGACGCACTGTATTTTGTCTTTTAAAAGACACTAACATTCATATTCCAAAGACCCATTTTAAATCCGTTGCTCAGCTCAGCCAAACTCTGTCACCATGGTGACTGAGTCTGCCATGGCAAACGTTCATCTAACCATACTCTTACCCACTTTTGGTACATTTATTATTGGTATTATTAGGGTGGTAAAATCATCAAATGAGTCCACCCACCCAGGGCAGAGTGGGAGGGACAGTCAGACTCGTACTGACTAAAATCCACAGTGTTCAATAGCCCTTTACGTTCCGGGTAATCCGTGAGTCCCTCGACCCCGGCAGGCTTTGGCCCTCTAAAGGGGGGCCCCGTCATTATTCTGAAACTCTTTGAGGCGCGGGTGGAACACAACGTGCCGTCGACCCGGGCATGGTCCATGGTCAGTCAGCGAGTAGCCGATTTTACTCGTCTCCCGCATGCCCGCACCCACTATGGTAAATAGAAATATTATATCGTCTATTCAATTCTATCTCTTATCTCGTATATCCAAAAAACAAGGTAGTGGTTTATTTCAATAATCATTATAAACATAAAAATGTGAGCATGGAAGCAAAGTTAAATATTATGAGCCTACGTTGTCCCACTACAGGGCAAAAGTCTTCCCTCTCTCCTTCCACCTTCCGCGATGTAATGCGATTGTAGGCCGATCCTTTAAAAATGAGTCCAGTTCATCCTGCCATCTCCTTCTGGGCCTGCCGCGTTGTCGTTTCCTGCCAGTTGGGGTCCATAGAATGGTAATTTAGCCAACTGCTCCTATGACATGCGACAGATATGA
The DNA here is from genome assembly GCA_943136025.2 of Agrotis puta. Lineage (NCBI taxonomy): Eukaryota > Metazoa > Arthropoda > Insecta > Lepidoptera > Noctuidae > Agrotis > Agrotis puta. The sequence goes on along the minus strand of OW964176.2, from coordinate 2,146,046 downwards.
CTAACCCAGTTCCACTTCAACTTTACAGCTGTGAGGTCAGCATTCGCTATCTGGGTTTTGGAGCGAAGCATGCCAAGTTCAATACTAGGAATAAAACGTGTGAACTGATAGCTAAAGGAGCTAAGTTCTGTAGATAATCTAAATCACAATAATAATAATAAATATTCCACAACTATCACACAACGCCATCTAGTCCCAAGCTAAGCAGAGCTTGTGTTATGGGTACTAGACAACTGATAAACATACTTATATATTTCTAAATACATACATATTATAGATAAATTACACCCAGACACAGAACAAATGATCGTGCTCATCACACAAACATTTGTCCTGGGTGGGAATCGAACCCACCTACTAGACTAACAGGCCTGCCAACAATGAATGTCTTGACTCTGACGTAGGTGCGTATCTTCATATCTGAGTAAAAAAAATTGGTTTCAAAACGATCATTCTCAATTCTGTCATACTTCTCACAATATTTTAAATTTATGACCATCCAGCGAATAATTTCCACCTTAATTATTTGTTACCGCATGATTTTCCTGATAACAAGAGTGATGCGTGCGATCAATTATACGCCATATTACTTACACAATAAACACGAAATTGGCATGTTAAATAATGGAGCTGTTAATTGTTGTTGCGTACGTGAATTGGGTAACGTATTCATAGCTTTGGTGATGGATTATGGGTACTTAATACAATACTGAAGTATAGAGATGTTTTGCGTACCGTATTTTGATTGGCCGTATATTCATGTGAAGAGATTTACAATTAAACCTGTCTATCACATTTGACGGCCAGCATTACTTGACGCAGTTTTACATTAGTCTACCTGTATAAGATGGGTGATATAATGATGAACACCGATTGTACTATTTACATTTTTAACGTTTGATGGATAAGTTATGACAGCCTCTAACCGATCCAACTTTGTCGTGTGGTAGCTGATTAATTAAAATAATAATCAGTTGCGCTGTACTAAAAACTCTACCATATTCGCTTTTATTTTAATCTAGCAACATTTATTTAAAACTGGCAACTTTTAGGACGCACGTGTGACCGCAACTTTAACCTAATACACATTAAAGGTTTTAACTCGAAAATATTTTTAATTATAGTCTAGCCATATTGTTTCAGAATCCTCATAAAAGGGGCCATCAAGTTGAGTGGTTTCGTTCGTTTTGAACATTAAAATGATGTTTCAGTGTTCTAGTACATTAGTATAAACTGTAATACTTAATCCTTAATTATGAGAGCTTGTACTGCGGTAAAGGTGTTGAACAAAACGAGGCAAAAAATAATAATTAAGATTGTAGTTTTAAGTACAGAACTAAACGATGAAGAAGAAGATTATTTTTGTAATGCGTATAGCAAAAGAGCTAAACAGAGAAAGATTCTGAACGCATACAACTACAATCTCTTCAAAATTAGAACAGGCTTCTTTTCGGTAAGCTCTCTACATCGTAGACCTTTGTCTATGTCACCTCTCTCTTTCTGTGACCTAGACTAGAGAGAAGAGCAAACCCACCTCAAATAAATTTTAAAAAAAGAAGAAATGTAATTCATCAAACGAATGAAAGTTATCAAACAAACTAAACTACGACATCGAAAATTATGCTCCAATGCTTTTTTATCGTGACACTGATCCTTGTTCAAAATTTAAATGCCACGCACAATAATGGCTATCTACATTCAAAAGTCACCGTTGGATAAAACATATTTTTATGATATACGACCTTAAATTAATATGGCCGAACGTATATTGTTCCTTTTCTCATATATCTTCGTAAACAAATGTTCAGCGTTTAGTACAAGGGAATTAAAATCGCTTCTTTTTTTGAAAATCTGTTTTTTTTCTGGTGATGAGTGTTTTGTTTGCCTATGGTTGTTCGTAATTGATAAATTGTTGACAATGTTCAAATGTGTTCTCGATTTGATTCGTTCATAAAATATATGTTTTTCTGGATATTTTTGGTTAAATCACTGCATAAACCCGATTAAAATGCATTGTTTCACTAAATAATAGATTTATTTTCGTGATGGACGTTTTTAATCAAAATATGAGGTCAAACACGCTCATGTTAGTAGTTTATTCATTTACCTATACATATTAATACATTTTTAAATATTTTTAAAAGAATAAAAAAAATCATATCAAAATATTGATCCGCCGGTATGGGAGCAGGGTTACTGGTGGTTAGGGCTCCAGAGACAGGAATCTCCTCACAATGTAAACCGTATCGAGGAGCACGGCCTTCTGAATCAGGCCCCTGATCCAACCACCTAGGGAGAGCCTCGACAGGTGTTCGTCGAGGCTCTTTGCCATCAGGCCATTGGCCGTAACGACTATCAGCACAATGACAGCCGAGCTCACATTCCACATGTCGACAACCTCGAGCGAATTTTTCAACTTCATCAAGCCATGCTTCACAACTTTATGGGTCACTCATTACCCCAAAAGCATCATTATTAATTTCATACGAGATTAATGTATGTAGCTGGCATATTGTTCTCAAAAATTTACTTCGTTACACGTCTGCTCGTTTATGAAATTGTGGCTTGTAAAATTTGATGAGCCTTTCATATTTTGTGAAATATGAGTGAATATTTTAATGGACTTACAGCTTTAACGTACAAAAGTATTGTTCTACCCCAATGTTTAATCTCTCTATTCTGTGAGAGAATAATAATTTGTAATGGAACTTTAAATTGTTTAATATTCTAGAGTGCGTTTTTTTGGACAACTAGATGTTTAATGTAGCACTTAAAAGTTTTTATAATACAGATAACAAGTAACTTTGGCAGTATTTTAAATAGTTTAGTTTAAAGTTTGATTGACTCCTGTGGCTTGGGGTTGTGGGTTCATTTACTTTTTCAACTTTATAATAAAAATAAAGTAAATGCGTGGACATACTTCTCTCTCTGTATACTTGACAACACCGCAACCTTTCATCCTAAAAATATAAGGCAACAGTAAACGGGGACGCTAGGTATGATGGAAAATCACACACTTAAGGCAAACTTAACACAATACTAGCGTGGCTCAAGCGTCAACGGGATGCCATTTGTTAATGTCCGCTTGCAAATGACGTCTTGATGGCGCTTGCGCTACGTTAGTGATGTGTTAAGTATGCTTAAAGAGTGTCTCCATTATACGTCGCATCCCCGTCTTATACACCGTTCCCCTACTGTTTTATTATAATCGATCATCAAATTCTAAATCATCGAAAGCGCCAAGGACAGAAGCAAGTAATATAATTCTTTAAAAGAGGTTTTTAAAATCCATGACAACTCAAAAGCCTACCCTATATTGTCCTACTAAACCTACTATCCTTCTTACATTATAAACGTGAAAATTCGTTTGAATGGATACGTAGATATCTGTTACTCTTTTACGCAAAAACCACTGAACGGATCTGGACAAAATTGGTACACAGATAATATATAACCTAGATTAACACATCATCAAATGAGTCCTCCCACCCATACTGTCAGACTTGTACTGACTAAAATCCACGGTGTCCTTCAATAGCCCTTTACGTACCGGGGTCACGGTAATTCGTGAGTCCCGCGACCCCGGTAGGATAGTTTTTATCCCAATTTTACGTTTCTGTGAGATAATCTACGAGCGGGTGAAACGGCTGGCAAAGGCTAGTACTGAATAAAGATTACCTCTGTCATTACGAGTAAAAAGCCAGCTCATTACTCATTTACTTAAATACATTACCCAGTCCTTTATAAAGTTACTTGGTGCTTTATTTCGTCCTCCCAAAAGGACTAGAACATAAGTAAGTACTCTAAACTTGGAGCAAAAATACCTAATCTCGTTGCACTCACCTTTACTCTTGTCTCTCTTGTTTTCAGCAAAGAGTTTACGGCCTTACCCGGCCATTACCGTAAATTCTAATTTATTGAGTCCCTCATGACTACCTTACTGCTATTAGCCGTTATATAAAAGTGAGTGTTTGTTTCGACTAAATTATGTAGACGTGTCTTAGAATTATTAAAATGTTTCAAGGCAAAGGCGTGCTTATTTTTAAGGTAAAACGAAATGTTAGACAGAAAATGTTTTGTATTTTATTTTGATGAAAATAACGCCAATATTTTGAAGGGTTTATAAGAAAACCACTCGACTTAAAGTGAGAGCCAATATACTTCGTTGAGAGTGCCAAAAATAGGGGTGTGACAATGGTGCCAGGCACAGGGAGCAGATCCTGGAAGAGCGTAGAAATGGGCGTGTGAAAGGCAGTTACGGTACTGCTTGTTGATTCAACTTTTTGTTTCTTTATAGGAATATTCTCACAGATATCTTCTATCTGATGAGAGTGGAAAGTTATGTCGTACCTAAATTGATTAAAAACCCACACGTTAATTCACTTAATAACAGTGCCTGTTCCCGATGAGGAACCTCAAAGTTTAATAGGTACCTAGTTATGCCTATGGTCGACATAGGCATAACTAGGTACCTACCTATGGATTAAAAAAGTATTTTGTTCCATTCTCCACCGTCGTCAGCATACTAATTAATAGAAAAAAAAAATTGTTATAAACGGTTTACATTATTCAAAAATATTGTGTTACAAAAATCTCCATTCAAATGACCTCCAAAGAACCTTCAACAACAAAACACCGAACACGAAAAATACAAAACAGCAAAAGGTCCCCACAATATTGCAATAGATACAAAGGAAAATCCGACGCTTTGCTTCATCAGATATCTCGAGGTGAAGTTTGAATCGAGTTCCCTCCACGCAAGAGGTCAAAGAAATACTTTTCCTTGTAAAATGCAACTGTTACCGATCGTAAGGTCGCGAACTGTTTGGCTTGTATCTATATGGCATTTATTGCGTTTTATTTTATGTGGAAACTTGTTTGTTTCTTTCTTTGTATAGAAACGTGGCGATGTTTGTTCGTTTTAGTGAGAAATTTTGTTTTAGATTTAAAAAATAAGTTTATCCAACTTTGACACCACGCTTGTAATCTCCGAAATGTGAGGGAGAGATGTAGCTATTTGGTCGACTTGACCAATATTAAATATCATAAAAATGTAAGCGGAAGAAAAAAGTGTCGCCGAATATTCTGCCGACAAATATTCGGCGCTTTGGCGGAGAGTTTAACTGAATATTCGACAATCAGTAAAATGGCTATATCCCGATTCATCTCTTCCCTGTTTCGACAAATAAATAACACAAAATGGAAGTGCCGTTTCTCCACAATTAAAATATTCATACATTGAATACTTAAGCCTAGAGGTTTGAATGAACCTAAAAATTCCTATTTGTAGAAATGAGGAGGAATAGAAAAAGACAAGCTAGAATTTAATCAGGGATATGCAAAGGGTTCCAGTAACGTCAAATAGAAATAGAAAAAAGTCGACAAAACGTCTGCATCGCTGTATAAAAAGCCGCTTGGATTATAACTGCATTGCTCATAATGCTCGTAAAAGATCTCAAAAAGGGAACGTGCAAGAGCGTACCTTTTGATGTAAGTAACTACGACTCTTTTAGCAATGTTCTTTTTTTTTTGAGTAATTTCACATTCTTTTTCATGTCTTGTGTTAAAAATTTCGTGGCTAAATAACAACAGACGCACAGGACGATCAAGGATTCGATAGTTAAGCCACGCCTGTCGAGTTTGGTCTGATATGACGGATGGATACTTTAACACTCGTTACAGGTTTAAATGGTACTTTGATAACACAAAAATTAGTTAAACACAATCTAAAATTAAATGAATTAAAATTAAATGAACATCCATATTAAACATCACAAAAATATTTTCATGCTTACAGCCAATCCAGTCATTTAGACTGCGTGTCGTCACTGTAAACTTCATTTTTTTGCCCGACTACGGCAAAGCCAAAAGGAGGGTTATGATTTCGACCGGTATGTATGTTTGTATGTATGTATGTATGTATGTTTGTTTGTTCCCTCATAACTTCTAAACTACTTATCATTACATGTCAAATGAGGTCTCGTTAGAAGCGTCTCAGTTGTCCGCTGGTTATAGGGTAGGTGACGTGTCACCAAATCCAATATGGCGCCCTCTAGGGGATGAGAATTCGTTACTGTATCGACATGGGTATCAAATTAAAGGGCTTGATGAGCACATTTGAAATATATATACATTATATAGCTTTTACTAGCTAATTTTCTGTTTCTAACAGTGTCAACATGGATATCAAATGATAAATCTTAAATTCACAACTCAGAAACTATACGTATAACATCAATAACTTACTTCAAATAATATAACCCCAAAAAAGTGTAAATAAAAAATAAATTAAAAATAACTAAAACCCGACTACAAAAAAATCGCGCACTGAAAAGTATAAAACAAGAACAAGCCGTGGTCGTATGCCACCTAGCCAATAAAGATTGTGTGAAACAACCGCAGGTGGCATACGACCACGGCTTGTTCTTGTTTTATACTTTTCAGTGCGCGATTTTTTTGTAGTCGGGTTTTAGTTATTTTTAACTTATTTTTTATTATGCGGTAGAAAAACCCGAAAAAAAAAAACAAAACAAAGACTACCAGAAAATATGAAAAAAGCTACGCAATCCGAAAGTGTAGCCCGTAAACAGTCGTGTACGACCATCACGTGACCGCGGCAGTCCCCTGAGGACAGTAACTGGAACTGCCAGTTTGTCACCAATGTACGACAGGAATAATAGCAGTAGTTCAAATACTGCCCTTTTGGAGTTATTTGATTTAAATACCGCATTTTTTTCTTTCTTGAATTATTACTAAATAGAAAGAATAATTCCTCTTTTTGTTCTGTGTACATATTTTCAATAATTCCTATAATAAGTTTTATATCTGTAAGTTATCTTTACGTCATTATACAGGGCCAGTTGAAAACCAGTGTCAAGCACTAGTTGCTCGGCGTTTTGCTGAACTGGGCCTATTTGGTGCAGCCATGGGACACACATTAAATCTTTTTTTTTTGTTTTAGCTTAAGTTTTTCTGTTCCTTGTCTTTTATTTTATTCTGTTGTGTGTTTGTCGTGGTTTTGTGCCAATTAAATGTTTTTTCTTTCTTCCTTTCTTTCTTTCTTTCTCTTTATTATTTTCGTTATACTAATAACGCTGCTAAATAACTGCAAAAATATGTTAGAAATCAAAAAAGACAATCCTTTTGGAACAATTCGCACCGTAACTCACTAATGATTGCAATAATATTTTACTGCACTTTTTCAATGTTTAGTGAAAATGTATTCTACCGGTCGCTGATTGGTCAATGTTCTTTCTGAATCTTTCTCGTCTCTAGTTTTAAAAGCGTTTGACCTTCTGAAGTATTTTTTGTGACTAACCCAGGTGGACTCATGTCATGACCCAAAAACAATTACGTGACGTAAGTAAAAAGATAATTTTTGATGGTGACAAAACACAAGGGCGATGTCCTCTGTGTATTGGTGATAAAAATTACATGGCTTCTTGTATATTAAACAGAAACTGTTACTTTTAGTAGACTTTGTATTTTCTTTAAAAAATTGGTAATTTTTATTTGTTTTGTTTTGACAACAATTTCCAATACAATTATGTTTTAAATGATTAGTATGGGTGTTCTTGGTGTCGTTTAACCAAATTAACATAAACTTTATTTTGGCAATTATAATTACACATTTATAATATTAGTAGGATTTTCATAGCGTAATAAGTACTCGTTTTCAGCTAAACGTTTTCAACAATACATAAACTTCAGATGCTTAAACCCTATTTTTTTTCTCATAGAGGCCGTCAAACAGACCTCATCCTACAAACCTCACAAATTTGTTTTGCTGCGTTCAGGATCACTCTAAATCCTTATTCTACCTTCTCTCTTCTTTATAAATGCGTGACATTACACTACACTACACTAAATAACCATTCCGTTAAATTATTCCGTGAGAGTACATTCACGTCGTGGCCTCTTCGCCAAATATGCACACGACTGCAGCTTAAGGCGAAGCGACATAAAGAAAACATAAATTCCCAGCTTAAAGATTGCAACACTGCAGGCACGGAGGAAATGGACCTTTATGGAAATTTACAATAGTAACCTATTTACTTTAACTTGCTTGAAACAACTTGCGGAAAGTTGTGATGGTGATATGTTTTAAGTTGAGATTGTGAAATGAAAACTCGGAGTTGGTTTGTTTTACGTAGATATTTTAGCAGTAGATACGTTCATCCTTTCTTTACTCCACATTATGCAAAAGTAACTACTACTGTAAAATAATCTATTCCAGTCTACTGAACATTATACGTTATATTTGACGTGAAGGTAGCCCAGGACTCGCCGTGGAGATGTCCACGACATCGGATGTCGCAAGGTGATTTCCGACCACCTCAGGCACGGTCATGTGAACGGTGAGTTAGGTTTAGCGCAATTAAAGACAACAATTTAGTATAAACCTTAAGTACCTTGACATACGGTCAATATAGGAACAAATTCGAACACGATGCTCGGAGCGCCCTCAAGCTACCACAAGAGCATGCGCGCGACCGTGTGTCAAGATAGTTAAGGTTTATATTAAATTGAGTGTTCAATTGCTCTCCGCCGCGCCTCCAGCGGTGTGCGCTGGGCCTAATGCGTATCTTGCGCTTTGATGGATCATGCCTAAGACCCGCAACAAGATATAATTTTTTGGATATTTGCATCAAATTTAAAGTTTATTTTTATTTACAATGGGTTCGCATTTGGCCTCAATCTAGCCCAGACGCAAAGATAAAACCCGAGATGGAGCGAATTCATCCAGAAGGTACTAGAACTGCGCACTGACGGAACACGAGATCTGTCTGCCATCAATGAAGGTTGCAACTAAAATAGACCACTAAAAGTGGAATCCCACTTACCTACCCAAGTATATCAGTACCTACCAAAGATACGGATTGTGCAACAGCCAATATTTGATGGCACAGTGGCTGTGCAATTAGACTGCTGTGCTGTGTATAGCGGGTTCGATCCTCGCATAGACCAAATATTTGTATGCAAGTAGTAAGTTTGTAGTTTCTATGTTTGTAAACGCAACCACGATACAGGAGAAATTCCTTGTAAGGGGCAACATTTTTTTTTATATTTAAAAAAAAAAACATAAGATGTCTGCCATAATGCCCAAGGGCAAATTTCTTACTTGATAGAGAGTTGGTACTTAGTAAAATAAACATCAATATTAGATTAATCTCAAAACATTTTGTTAAGAAACTTTTGCAATAAAAGTTCAAATGTGTCAGCCGGGACAGTAGCAATACTAAGTTTTGAAAAAAAATAAGGATTTTATTTTTTGTAACGACAATCATTTTTATAAGACTTAGCTACTTTCTACGTCATGTAGACGTAGCTAAGTAAACATAATAAATATTTAATAAAAGCACTTTTAAATTTATTCTTGACGAAACTGAAGAAAAAAGAAGTAAATAATGCCCTGATCCTGACCGTGGAGAATGAAAGAAGAAAACGTGTTACACTGACCCAAAGTGGGATGGAACAAGTTAGGAAGATGACGAATTGAAGTAACTATTTGTGTATGTAGTTGTAATTTTTTTTATGTGAGCTCGTGGCTAAATAAATACAGCAGATCTTCCGGGTTAAGCCGCGCTTGCCGAGGTTGGTCTGTAGATGGGTGACCATCTGTCATAGCGAGTTTCCTCCGTGCCTCGGAAAGCACGTAAAGCCGGCGGTCCCGGCTGTCATTTGTAGATCTTTGGCAGTCATTACTGTTAGTCAGAAGGTCTAAAGTCTGACAACCAGTCTTACCATGGGTTATCGTATTACCCAGTTACTGGGTTGTGGAGGTCCGACAGGCAGACGCTCCATATAAAATACTGATATCCAGCTGCATCTGGTGTGACTGGAAGCCGACCCCAAAATACACACATCAAAAGTGTCTAGGGATCAACATATATTTTTGCAATAACTTTTCTCCTGATTGATATTAATTAAAAAAATTTTTAAGGATTCATCAAATAAAGTGTTTTCGTTTGTCACAGTAACGATAAACCAAGTCACCTTTGCATTAATAAAGAAATTTGCCATTTTCCTAATAAAGGGATTTTTGACATTTGAACCACTAACACAAAAGTTCGAAAAAAAGACTGAAATAACAGTTTTCTTTAAAATTTTATTGGGTAACTTAAACAATTAATAATCCGTGTTTCTACCGCGAACACTAACAACACAAGAACATCGGTTTGGCATACTCAAAATGAGTTCATCCAAATCACGCTGTGGAATGGCCGCCCATGTTCGTTGCAACAACAAAAAAAGGTCTTCTTGCGACTGGATACCCTCCATATTCAGCAGAGCTCTTCTCTGTAGCATATCCCATGCATGCTCAATCGGATTCAAGTCTGGCGACTGAGCAGGCCAGGGCAGGACATTGATGTTAGCTGCGGCGAGAGTCTGTCTTACAACTCTTGCGGTGTGCGGTCGTGCATTATCATGCATTAACTGAAATAAGGGACTGATTTGCACTTGTAGAGGAACGATGACGTCTGATACAATCGTCTCAGCATAAATTTGAGCGTTGAGGTTGCCTCTGATCCAAATCAACTCAGTTCTTCCGCCGATCCAAATACCCGCCCATACCATGATGGTTCCACCACTATAAGGATGGACTTCCTGGCAGGATTTTAATCGCTGTTGGCGTCCAGGGCTTCTCCAGTGTCGTATACGTCTTGTATCCGGTCTCATATCAAAACGAGACTCATCAGAGTCCATCCTTATAGTGGTGGAACCATCATGGTATGGGCGGGTATTTGGATCGGCGGAAGAACTGAGTTGATTTGGATCAGAAGCAACCTCAACGCTCAAATTTATGCTGAGACGATTGTATCAGACGTCATCGTTCCTCTACAAGTGCAAATCGGTCCCTTATTTCAGTTAATGCATGATAATGCACGACCGCACACCGCAAGAGTTGTAAGACAGACTCTCGCCGCAGCTAACATCAATGTCCTGCCCTGGCCTGCTCAGTCGCCAGACTTGAATCCGATTGAGCATGCATGGGATATGCTACAGAGAAGAGCTCTGCCAAATATGGAGGGTATCCAGTCGCAAGAAGACCTTTTTTTGTTGTTGCAACGAACATGGGCGGCCATTCCACAGCGTGATTTGGATGAACTCATTTTGAGTATGCCAAACCGATGTTCTTGTGTTGTTAGTGTTCGCGGTAGAAACACGGATTATTAATTGTTTAAGTTACCCAATAAAATTTTAAAGAAAACTGTTATTTCAGTCTTTTTTTCGAACTTTTGTGTTAGTGGTTCAAATGTCAAAAATCCCTTTATTAGGAAAATGGCAAATTTCTTTATTAATGCAAAGGTGACTTGGTTTATCGTTACTGTGACAAACGAAAACACTCTATTTGATGAATCCTTAAAAAAAAATTTAATTAATATCAATCAGGAGAAAAGTTATTGCAAAAATATATGTTGATCCCTAGACACTTTTGATGTGTGTAGTTGGGAAAAGGATAGGCAGATGATGTGTGCTAACGCAAATACGGTACAGAAGAAACTCAAATTCCTATTGCAATGCTTTTTTTTTTAAACAAATGTATGCGAAAAGTATAAACTATCAACATTAAGTCACACTTTCCCCATATTCTCCAGAAACATGCAGTAGTAAGTAATTTATATCCAGTATTTCCCAATACTTTCCAATATACAGAATTTAAAACACTACCAAAAGCTGTTTCGGTATCGCCAGAATTCACCTATTGCAATAAGATATCGCGTTTAATGGCACCACGTGAATTATTGGAAGCCATTGCCAGCGAATACCACATACGTTTCTCACTTTATGTTTCGTGCTTTTAACTTGCACGATACGGTAAGACATTTTTGGGATACCAGTTCTGGTACTTAAAATAAAATATTTTTATATTTGATGAAGAGGGACATGTTTTGATTTTATTAGCTTAGACTTGTCTTGCAAAAGGACTCTCCTTTTCCATCCAACTCTCCCTTTACTTCTCTAGCTCAGTCTCACTCAGTCGGCAACGCAACGAGACTGAGAACAGCGAAGAAGTGGAGTGAGTCTCTGCCTGCGTCTGTATTTCCGAGTGCATACCTTATCTCTTCAAAGTTAGAGTGAACAGGCTTCTTCTGGGTAAGCTCGCTCCATCGTCGACCTTGTCTTTGTCACCTCTGATCTAGACTAAGGTCAAGAGCAAACCCATCGTACATAAAAGAAGACTATTTAAAACAGCGTTTTAACCCTTAACGACCCAGTATGGTTTTCCAACGTAACGGACCAGTAGTGTCCATCAGACACATTACATAAATAAACGAATTAGGAAAAAAATACAGAGAGTTAAGTAGACTATTATGTGTTTTGGTATTATAATAATAGCTGTAGCTCTGATGTGTTTATAACTGATCATATTTTTCTTACTATTTACTTGCAAAAAGATATTTTTCAAAGTTTTTAAAGAAAACGTTACGGTTCATAAATTGTAAAACAACTAAGATGTTTTTGATACTTTTGAAGGACAAATTATGACAACACTTCTTCCATCCCACAGCAGGTTCATATGACGAGGCTGTAGTAGGTTCCTGTGACATCCTGCATGGCTGGTAGATGTTAATGATAACGTATCGTTACGTCATTTTGTTTTGTCTTCTCATTATAAGAGGCATTACCAAATCAGTTGCGATTTTGCGTAAAAAAGTTTATTTATGTATCCTTCTTCCGTATGTTGTCCTATATTATTAGTGCAATGCCTACAACATCTATAATACTTTAAAAAAAAGTGCTGCAGAGCACCTATTTGTTTTACGTTGCACTCATGATCTATCTGGTAAAGCGTATCGACACGCCTTTGTGGAGTTTTAGTATTTTATCTCAGATTTATCTGAAGTGCAATTTGTGCCATAAGATCGAAGACATGTGACGTCTACCAATCTGCATTGGGCCCACATCGTGAATTACAGCACCTCTCATAGAGATGAGGCCCCAGCAATTGGAGCATTGGAGCATTTATGGATTATGTTCGTTTAGCTCATCGTTTGCATCAATTTCTTTGTCGTAATGCATCGTAAAATATATGTAACAACACGGTCCTTTTTGGTTCATATGAGACTATATAATCTAATCTGTGTTATTTGATTTTTAGCCATTTCTTAGAACGTATGAATGAACAACTGCTTTATTATAACAAACGTTTCTAAGCACCTATATCACAGCCTATACGAACAAAATGCAAGTACAAAGACAATGATTGTAACAAAAACAAAGGTCTTAAGAGTTGCAATTGGTTACCCGATACTATGTCATATTGGTTTATCTAAATAAACAATCTGCTATCGAACTAGAGTCAAACAAAATGTTACTGTGTCTGTTGGACACTTGTGGGTTGATAGGTTACTTTTTTAGTTTATTATTAATATATATGTAAATATTCCCAGTACAACAAAAAATCTTGCAGGTTTAGGTTTGTAAAGAATTGAGGATAGATTAGATGAAAGGTCGATTTTCAAAAATAAATACTTTAGATTTTATTAGGACTCAAACGCAAAAATGTGTCCGCGAGACACTTGTGAGTGGTTAAGGGTTAAGGTCTGCCTAGAGAGACAAATATAGAATCTTTTATTTTAAACGTTAAGGTAATATCAGTGAAAGGCTGATAGAAAAGTGGCCAAAAATAACTTGTCCTTGCTTTACTTTAAACAAGAACCAAGTCAGAAAAGACAGCCTTTGAAATATTAGTGATTTGAGAGTCGCGCTACTCCTTGTATCACAAGTTCGTAACAGGTTACTTTTGAATTACGTCATAGAGTATGATCGCCAAATAGAAAAAAGAAACCGCGATGTCAAATTAGCAATACAAATTGATTGATGAATTAGTCACCGAATCCTTGTGAACAATCACCACACCCTTTCAGCCATTCCATCAAGGTACTCATAAACCCTCAAACACAAGTACTAAAGTTCGAAACAAAAGCCGACACACAATATATCATTCTCATATTCCCCTACACGTGATGTGTTATCAGTCAAATTCCCTAACTAGTACGTTCGGTCGAGTAGACGCATTAGAGGCAGCCGCGTTCTTGGCACGTTCGCGTATCGTACGACACCCTTACGTGACGAAGAGCTCCCTAGCGGATAGCTGTCTCAAATAGAACCCCTTTTTTCGTCGGAAATCTGGCATTGCTTGCATATGAAGACATTTTCTAATAATGTTTGAAAAGGGACTGAAATGATTCCGGTATTTTTCGTCTTTTGGCGTAATTAACTGTTTTACTTTTGAGTTTGGTTTAACGTTTCTTTTTTGGTATTGGATTATATTTTGATTCTTTTGGCGTTGAAATAGAAAATAACTATTTTCGGTAAGCGTTTAAGCCTTGCCTGCCGGGGTCGCGGGATTTACCCATTACCGTGACCCCAGTACGTAAAGGGCTAGTGAAGGACACCGTGGATTTTAGTCAGTACAAGTCTGACAGTACCTCCCGCCCTGCCCTGGGTGGGAGGACTCATTTGATGATTTTACTACGATAAAAAAAAGCGTTTAAGCCTTTGTCAAACAGACTGGCATGGCGTGGCGAATGCGAAGCGTGTCGTTTTTATTTGTAATGTATGGAATTGTTTGAATCCAGTCACATAGAAACGCGAAAGCGATCCGATAGCGTGACAGAACTATCGGACTGACGTCTCGCTTCGGTTCGGTATCGCTTCGGAAACGCTTCGCTTTCGCCGGTCTGTTTGACAAAGGTATTAGTCTCATAAAGTTTTTTAACAGTGAATGGGTAAATATTTTGACCATTGTTCAAACGTTTAGTTTTGACGTTGTGACATAAATTGAAGCAGATAAAGACGTGCAATTTATTTCACATTGCTTTATTATTTCAGTAGTAAATAATTATGATGGACGTTACTGGACATATACTGGACGTATATGGCCGCGCTTGCTGAGGTTGGTCTGTGGATGGGTGACCATCTGTCATAGCGAGTTTACTCCGTGCCTCGGAAAGCACGTAAACCCGTTGGTCCCGGCTGTCATTTGTAGATCTTTGACAGTCGTTACTCTTACTCTACAGGTAAATTCACTCTCCGGGACACGTCGAGCTTCATTGTCTCGGCCCTTTTCTGGTTGGTTGCCACTGTTGATTCTGGCGCACAGGAGTTGCAGTGGTTAGGGAATAGTGTGGTGGGTTTGTCCCAAAAAAAAAAAACTCGTTACTCTTAGTCAGAAGCTCTAAACTCTGACAACCAGTCTTACCATGGAGTATCGTATTATCCAGTTACTGGATTGTTGAGGTCAGACAAGCAGTCGCTCCACGTAAAATACTGTTATCCAGCTGCATCTGGTTTGACTGGAAGCCGACCCCAATATAGTTGGGAAAAGGCTAGGCAGATGATGATGATGATGAATGAATAGGTGTTTCTTTTTATTTTGCATGAGCCTGGTCTCAAATCTTCATAACCCCACAATATCCCATCCCATCATTCTATACAAAACATTTGTAAAAGTTTTAAAAATAAGACAATTTTAAATTGTTTTTCGCGTCCACACCGGCGCGTTGGAACGAAACAAAAGGGATTTCTGTTGTACCGTGTTACTGGAATAGAGGTATTTTTCTTTGTTATGTAAAAGAAAACAGCGTTTGCTACGCGAGGTGAGAAATGTGATTACATTGGTACACGATACATGTTTTAGAGCCATCGAGAAGTGGGACGACAGTAATTTATTTGACACAATATGCTTTTAGAACCATTATACTATAAAATGAAGAAGAAGTTCTTGACAAAGTAATAAAATCTCATGTGTCTATCGTCAAGGTTAAGTGTCGCACTTGCCTAATTTGTGTTGTAATAATACTGGCTTTATAGCGTTCTCTTTTGTGTATTCAAAATTCTTCTTGTTCTATGTAACTAGGTTACCTGACACTTCAATAAAATAACAAACTTGATGAAACACGTTTTTTCTTCTTAAACACAAAATTACAACAATTTGGACTGTAAATTAGTGACCATCCATATCGTGACGTCTTTTGTTTTTTTTTCCGGGTGGCAAAATCATCAAATGAGTCCTCCCGCCCTGGGTGGGGCGGAAGGGACTGTCAGACTCTTACTGACTAAAATCCACCCGTGATTCTTCAGATGCCCTTTACGTTCCGGGGCCGCGGTATCCTGGATTAAGAAAAAATCCGCGACCCCAGCAGGCATTTGGCCCCGACGGTGACGCGTGAAACACAACACGCCACCGACCCGGGCTTGGTCCTTGGTCGGACGGCAAGCTTACCCATTACTCACCGTCCGCAAGCCCGCTCCGCCGCTGTGCCCTCTGCTATTCAGAAGGACACGCGTTGCAGCGTCCACCCGACAGGCTTTTCGCATACGGGCAAAGAGACCCCTTAGGCACACAGTGCCTAAGGAAGAGTTTTTCCCGCATCCCAGGTTTTCTGTCTTAGCACCCCATATCGTGACGTCTTAAAGAACTTTACGGAAAGAACTCATACCGAGTTTCGTTAAACCGTAGGTTATAATTGAAAGTCAATACATCTAATGTAAAGCATTCAGTTAGACTAGAATCATAACATCAGATATTTAAAAAAAAATGGGAAAAGGCTAAGCAGATGGTTAAGATTTTTTCTTTTCCTTCAAATGGCCTTGTTTCATGTTTTATCTGCTGTCCGCTGATGCGCGGTCTGCTGTGTCAGTTCATAGTCCTGGGTTAAATGATCAGGTCAGGCAAATGTTGTTTTTTTTTTTCCGCTACTTAATTCTCTGTAGCAATAGCCCAGAGTTTCTCAGTTAATGAAGTGATTGTGGGTTTGTCTATAGTTTTAGTGCTGTCAACTACCAAATGCTTATATTTTTTTTTTTTTTTTTTTTTCGTGGTAAAATCATCAAATGAGTCCTCCCACCCAGGGCAGGGCGGAAGGGACTGTCAGACTTGTACTGACTAAAATCCACGGTGTCCTTCAATAGCCCTTTACGTACTAGGGTCACGGTAATCCCTTGGTCCCGCGACCCCAGCAGGCTTTGGCCCTCTACAGGCCCCGTCATTATGCTGACATAATATGAATATTTTCTAAAACTTCTGATATTTATAGTATCCGTTATATACGTCGCGGGACCAAGGGATTACCGTCACCCCGGTACGTAAAGGGCTAGTGAAGGACACCGTGGATTTTAGTCAGTACAAGTCTGACAGTCCCTCCCACCCTGCCCTGGGTGGGAGGACTCATTTGATGATTTTACCACGATAAAAAAAAACCGTTATATACAGCATGGATGCTGTACATAAAATAATACGCAAATAATTGAGTAAATTTAAAATTAGGGAGAACGAAATGATATCCATAAAATTTCATATTCTCCCTTTTTTTTACGTAAATCATCTTATGAGTCCTTCCACCCAGGGCAGAGCGGGAGGGACTGACAGACTCGTCCCTTTACGTACCGGGGTCACGGTAATTCGTGAGTCCCGCGACCTCGGTATTCTCCCTACACAATTATTTAGTTGCAACAAGTAAACTTCAACACAGTTGGAAAAGAGCTAAGCAGATGATGAAAATGAAGCTAAAAAGGTAATTTAACATAGTTAGCATTACATTCATATAACCTTTTACCCCAGATACTACACGCTCATAATTCTCGTCCTACTTTACCGTACTTACTTAGTTTCCATCATTCTCCTACAATTCTAAAAATGCTCTTCAGGAGCACTCATAGAGCGTAACTAACGCGCATGTCACTTGCAACTCATTTTGCATTTCTCTGCCACAGTTGCAATATGTACTGTCATGGGTATAAATGTACTGGAAGAGGTAGAATTTTGAAGCAGGTGCAACTTTCTATAGAGAGATGCCCAAATTAGTATGGAGCTCTGCCCCAGGAACGCCATTAATGAAGATATACTTAGGTTTATCATACAGTAGCCTGTACCGTCTGAAAATGAATGATGTAACAACGGTTCCGTAATAATTTTGACGATTGAATAATGCCTTTATCAAAAAGACAGGAAAAAGCGAAGCGAGTCCAGGCGATACCGAGCCGAAGCCAGACGTCAGTTCGATAGTTCTGTCACGCTATCGGATCGCTTTCGCTGTTCTATGTGACTGGATTCAAACAATTCCATACATTACAAATAAAAACGTCACGTTTCGCATTCGCAACGCCTGTCTGTTTGACAAAGGCTTAAGAGTGGCCATGGAGTTTCTTGCCCATTCTTCTCCATAGAGATTTACGCATTGGAATGCACCTACGGTACTTTCACATTTATTATATCTTTTGACTAGGACTGTAGCACTATAACTATTTTTGAACTGTTTTTATTTTTATGTACTGCCTACTTGAAATAAATGCTTTGATTTTTATTTAGCTTTTTAACGGAATTATAAGAAAATACCTAGGTTGAAGCCTCATTGAGACAATGCAAGAACTTGCATGCAAGTTTGATTACATTGCGGTATTTAATTTTGTTCGATCAATTGAAATCACTGTCGCTGAATTTTCCGCAATGTAACGCAACTCCCGCAATGCAATTACTTTCATCGTCTAAGTGAGGTCGCGGGACTTACGAATTACCGTGACCCCGGTACGTAAAAGGCTAGTGAAGGACACCGTGGATTTTAGGCAGTACGAGTCTGACAGTCCCTCCCGCCCTGCCCTGGATGGGTGGACTCATTTGATGATTTCACCACTATAAAAAAAAACGTCTAAGTGAAGCTTGATTGTCATAATGTAAAGTATGGGTTCGAAAGTTATGTAAACATCATAAAAACTTGACTTGTCTTTTTTAAAGGACAGTGAACTGTGAGATCAGGCGTGTGGGTTTAATATTACTTTCCTGGCACTAAACCAATTCCCCAAAAATATATGTGTAAGTTATCTTAATATAAGCTGTGTACACACCTGCGGACGCCCACACTCGTTACGTGCGGCGTGCGTAGCCTTTTAGTGTGAATCCTTTTATTTCGGAACTCGGAAAGTTATTTTGTTCCTAGCTGTGACGTTAAGTAACGCAACTTAATTGTATTTATGTATACTATAATATCTATATATATAAAAATGTTATGTTGGTTTGTGTATGCTTTAAAAACTCAAAAAGTACTGCACTGATTGAGCTGAAACTTTAGCATGATATGTAATCCGCATCAAGGATTGTTTTTATCTATTTTTTGCATCAGTCACATATCCGCAACCGCGAAAAAACAGTTTTTTTAACGATCAGCTCTGTACCAGTGACCGCGCCATCTACCGGAAGCGAGGATAACACTCGCTGACAACCGCAGTCGTAATGACGCAGTCATATGAGAAGAATCTATTTTTCTAACTATTGTTTTTTTGTTGAAAAAACAGTTTTTTGTGCCACAGCGAAGCGGGGCAGGGTACAGCTAGTTGCTTAATAAAATTAATGCTTAGATCCCTTAAAAACGCCTTATATGAGACGTAAAGTTTACACATAACCCACATGAAATACGATTTTCATTATAATTTGCGACATACTACAGATATTACTATGATAGAATAAATGAGAAATATTTAGCACACGACGATGCGACACCTCGATGTCAAAAATTCTATTTACGTTATTTTGTGTTACGGGAGCAGAACTAGGGGTTGACCATTCCCTTACCCGTAAGTATAAATGAGATCTAAGGTGAGTGAGCAGAACAGTAGGATCTGGAACTCCTGCGCACCGACAAAACATAGTAAGAAATGCTTAGCACCGGACTCCGACAAAATGTAGAGTGGACTCATATATATTGCCCTATTAATATTATACCAAAGAAATTTCCAGTATCACAAAGGTCAAGTTATGTAAAAATACGAATTTCCATCAAGTTATAGTGTTTATGCCAATTTGAACCCAAAATCGTTTTTATGACGGTTGAAGAGGCGTCTGTGTTCAGCAGAATATCATTAAGTGCTTGTGCAAACAATTGAGAAAAGTTTTATTTTAATATAATAGTGCAAGTATCAATTTTTACGACTATCGTTTTGCTATAAAAACTAACGTTTGTATTCTTTTAAAATAGCTGCAGAACATTTTAAGTAGTTTAACAATTTTATTTTATTTTAAACAAAAAATTGCAAAGAACGTTTTCTAATGTGTATCTTTTCTTTTTGTTTACGTCAAAACGTTTTTTTTAATAAGCTCCATAAAATGTACAAATACTATTTTTCACCGTAAAACTGAGTTTAAAATTATCTTCAAATTATTCATGTCTTATGAAGAGGAGAAGAGGACCTTTTAACCACTCATTGTTTATTTTTTAATAGATTAACTTCTACTAATTTAACTACTATAATGATTTTATTTTAAAGTAAGTAGGTACCTATGGAACGGAGATTTTGACATTATAAACTTAAAAGACGGAGGATAACTTTACTCAAAAAGTTTTATTAGTCCGAAATATAGATTATTAGCGACCCGCCCCGGCTCCTCACGGCTGCAATCAGTACTATATTATGCATGTTATATACATAACCTATAAACCTTCCTCTTGAATCACTCTATTTTCTAAAAACCTTAAAATATTATGACGTTCCATCGCCCCACTACCGAAAGTAAACTATCTTTGTCAATAGTCATTAATTTAAAAAAAAACAAAAATAAGTATTTGTCCATTATTTTTCAATATTCTAACCGTCGGACTAACCAGATTTTCAATTTATTTATGCAGTAAATTACCCTGACTTTTGCTTCGTAAAACGAAACATCATCATTGGAGTTTGACAATATTTTATGATACACATAAATTACCAAACCAATCATAACCAACATTCTACCAAAACCTATATATTGTTACATAAAATATTTTCTCCCTCTCGGTTGGGGAAACAACTATAAGGAAACAACAAATTATATAAAAACTGGTTTATTATTATACATAATAATTTGATGTGACATTTATTGTTTAGTAGCTATGACAAGTAGATCGAGAAAATTAAATTAAGATCTTAGTTTTAACTAAAGGTGGCTAGCCAGTTTATACTTTAACGGAAAGAGCTATGGGCGTGGGGAGTTGGAGATAAACCTGCCGAGTACTGTTCCGAGAAAAAGTTAAAAGTTAAATTATATCCAAACTAGAACGTTCCATTTAAATTCAAATTAAAATTAACAAATGGGCGCCAGGGACTTGGAGAGTCCCGGATCCTGAAGCTGAAGATGTTCACCCTACATCCGGGTGAATGAAGAACGAGCCCAAGATCCTCAATTTGAAGTTCGGTGGAACACCGACATCCAGACCCGGTATAATATAGACCGGTTTACAGGCTCCGGTTTACAACGGGAGCCGGATTAAAATATAAAAAAAATAAGGAGTATAAAAAAAAACAAGGAATAAAAAAAAACAAGGAGTAAAAAAAAAACCACGGTCACCACGGGGTCCACGAATAACCTATAATTAACACTGTGGTAGACACCGAGAAAACACCAACGGCCTATCTTCAGTAAATAGCGATGTTTAATACTCACTGTTCACACTGAAGGAAGACACATCAACGGCGGCTGAAGCGGAACGCTCCGATCCTGGTCGCTGGTCAGAACAGGAATCCCGAACAACTAATCCGTTAATTGCGCATTCCTGGCGCAATTAAGAATCCTGCAATAAGTTTTCACGAGTTACGACTATATTCTCTCAACAACCGGGGAAGTGCTCACCGAACAACCTCGGACACCGTTACAATAAAAGAACTCACCTTCGCCAAAAAGTAATTGAGTTTGATGCTGACTGGAAGCCGGCTCGGGCAGAATGTGACGACTAACCATCACTGGCGCGTCGGCCGGAAATCAAGGCAGAATTCGGGTGCCCAAGAAATTCACTTTCCCCAAGTCCAGGGAGAATCCTTCTTGGTTACCAATTACAAACACTCCAAGGAAAACACTCAATTCCTCAAAAATACACCAAACTCACAAAAAACTGTCCAACGTCACGTGTTTAAGCCTAAAGCCATTTCACTAAATTAAATCCATACGATTTCGTGGTCCAATTTATAATTCCTCGTAATCAACGATAACAATTACCCCTGAATATTAATTAGGCAAAATTGACATTTTTCTGTGACAACATTCTGTCACAGACAATTCACGCAAAAACTTCACAGATAATAAATGTTTCGCTGCTTTAGAATGTTCGAGAAAAAGTCCATATTGAAAAAACTAAATCACTTCCGTTTACGGATATTTCATTTTATTAATATTTTTTATTTCCGTGATCTTAGAATTATTTAGGTTTGCTAAATCAGGTATTTTATATTTTCTATGATTTGCAAACTATTAGTTAAAAATATCGATTATTTTATAATCGTTAATCGGCGAATCGCCAGATGGCGCCTTGAACTGTCATAATTGACGTCTGATGTAATGTCAAGTGAAAAGTAAACAAGTAAACTTTTGTTTTGATTTAATTAATATTGTAAAACTGTTTAAAAAGTTTATTAGAAAAGTGAATCGTTGTGAAAAAGTGATAACCCAAGAAACACCGTAATGGACTCCCTATATATTGTCAGGAAAACAGCCAGGTACAAAAAAACAACGTAACAATATGTAGAACTAGATTAACACCAACAAACACAGTTCTAATCCAACCGCTACTGCACTATTTGGCCAGATGATGGATCGCATTGACACCAAACTCTAGACATAATCGATCACCGTCGACATATATCTATAGAGAAAAAAACTTCCCGTAATGTTATTCCCTATCCCGTTTATTGAAAGAAAACGAATTTTCCTCGTTTGTACTGGAAACAAAATAGATTGGTCACTATGTGGTTACCCCTTTGGAAGCATCTACGTTCACTGCAGGGATAAAATTTTTTGAAGCGCACCGTCCAAAAATATTTATCTGTCTAATACACTATCTTTTCTGATAACATAGCTTTCTCCAGGAAATGTAGTTTTTGAACTGCCTATTTATCCTCCAAATGCAAATAACAAGATAATACGACAACTAATGAATTTTCATATAATACAGTATTATTAAAAAAAAAAAAACGACGGGTTGCACTCTGGGAGTGCCGGCAGAAGTGAAAACTTGAATAGTAATTGTTGGAAATATCTTGTGAACAGATTTTAGTACAACTCGCAAAAATGGTTGACTTATTTCAATAATTTTCCAATGTGACGTACATCTTTTATAAACAATGTTACCTAGCAACGAACATTCACGCAAGCGCCCTGCGCCGTCCTACGCTTTTTCGGTCAGGGTCACGTGTCCTGACGCGAGTTTAAGATTTTATGCTCAACGCCGCTAAAGAAGTTTTCACTTCAAAAAACCAAATCTGATTATTTAGCACATTCAATTCACCATTCACAAGTACCTGCAAGATTCCCGCCTGAACACTTTTCTCTTTGTTTCTATGTACTCTGTACTGGTTCGAGTTCGATTTGTCAAAACAATGTCGGAAGTGAGTGCTGTAAGATATACGAGATAAAATTGGATATGAAAATGGCAGGGCGAAAAGAGGAGCTTATAAAATGCATGCATTCAAGACCTGTCGACATTATTTTGCATTATGTTTGGTGAAAATTTATGAGAGACATTATAAACTTAACGGTAACTGATACAATATTATAGTTCAAAATTGTTTTCATAATTTACTAAAGTAAATCAAATAAACGTAATTTGAAAAATGCTGTGCAGTTTTTTTACGAATGGAATTTAAAGTTTAACTCATAGTTAAAATCGATAAAAAAAAGTTTACTTTATTAGAAATAAATGTAATTACACAATATAAACTGGGTTTTTGTAACTAGAATCACTCCCCATTCTCTCTTCAATCTCATCCATTAGTTCAACATCTAGGTAGCGGGTACACAGCACATCCCGTTTCAACTCTTTTCGAATGCAGCTCGCTACAGAATCACTCTGTGTGTGACGTTTGAACGGAACGCTCGAGCGACGATTAGAAGCGCGCTTAGCTATACCGCATGACGTTCAGACGGACTTTATGCCGACGGAAATTGAATCGGATTGAAAAACACACAGCGACCCGTTAATTGCCGTGCTACATGCTGTTTGCTGCATTTTTTTTTCTGTTCTTTTGAACCGTTTGATCCTTTGAGAGTTTTGCCTTTATCACGTGTGTCGTAAGCCTTAGAAATTGTTTGGTTGTCAAACTTTTTTATTTAATATGGCAACACATGAGAATATATCTTTCTCTAATAGCAACTGTCAGTCATTACAAATGACGTGAAAGTCGGACATTTGTTTATCCCGACAGAGACTGCACTTGCAGGTGAGTCAACGAATTAGAGATTAAAATATGCAATCAAAGGATATTGCACATTTATTTGTACTTTACTCAATTCATTCATACCTGTTTCTCTCCTTCAAAATATACTGACTTTAAACAGAAAAATACAGCCAAAGGCAATTTGTCTGCACTATGCGTTGTTCTATTACGGAAACATGATAGCTATGTTGCTATTTTAGACGCTGTCTTGTAAACTTACAAACATAAAATCATGCTTTTTTCTCTACTACATTTTGTACTCCTTTCGCCTCGTCCACTTTAATACATCTGGTCATACAAGCACTGCGTACTCGACCTTTTTTTATACAAATGCTTAAAATACAATTGAGTTCTAATTCAAAATTGGGTCTTTTCATCCTACAATTCACAGAAAAACATAATTAATATTGTGCTTAAAAACCAAATTCCAGTTCATAAAGGTAAAAAACTTCCGTTTGTTAATGAAAAATAAAATGCGGAGAAGTTAATTGACGTGAAATTAAAACAGTCAGAGTTTAATCTAAAAGTCGTGTTTAACGCCGAGATAATCTCGTCTCTTCAACAAAATTAGTTAAATTTACTTTTTAACTAACAAAACTTGAATCTCATAAAAATGAATTTGCATAAAAAATTAATAAATGTTTTTTAAACAACAGTTCTTCTTGTAATTGCCTTGTTTTCAAACAGACTGTAACTTCTAATAAGGTAGCTCAGTGTTTCGTAGAATTTCTAAAGGTTCCCGGTATTGTGGTTAAATATATTGTGCAGCAGCATTTGTGAAGGTTCAGTGACTTGTATAGTTCTTAGGGCTCCGTGAAAGCTGCAAGAAACCTCTATATTTAACACGTTGCAAAGGACGGTGTTTTCTGTTTTTTGTCGGTCCTGATTTTACATAATCATATGTACAAATTACACGTATTGAATTATTTTAGAGGCATCTTAATACCCACTACTAAGTTGTGGACGTAGGTTTAGAAGAGTAGCTGTAATCAGAGAAACTGGATCCTGACCGCCACATACTAAGAAAAATGCAAGGCTGTTAATAATTCACAAAGACATTGGATCTACAGGATACATAATTAACAAATTTACTACCTTTTTTTCAGAAAACAATTTCAAACAAGCTCATTTTTGCAGTTATAATGTTAAAATCCGTACATATAAATCATAAAAAAGCAAAACTTTGTGAGAATGGATTTTTGAAGTGAGTAGGATCCAGGTCCTGTTGGTCATAGTACCATACGCTACCTGCAGTAGCAGCTGAGTGATCCTAATAGCGGTAATTATAGGCCTCACTAGGACCGCTTGGTTAGCGACTACCATTCTGTCGAAGGCTGGCGCCAAATAGTTTCTACTATGTTTTGACTGTGCAGCAGTACCAATTCCTTATGTATGAGCTCGCTACAATTGAGCAAACTCATTATAAATTAATGGGTGGATGAATGTGTATGTAAGGCTAAGCAGTTGAGGATGCGGGCGACGAGTAAAGGGCGACTCGCTGTCCGACCATGGACCATACTCGGGTCGACCGCGCGTTGTGATCCACGCGCACCTCAAAGAGTGTCAGCAAAATGACGGGGTCCCCCTCTAGAGGGCCAAAGCCTGCCGGGGTCGCGGGACTTACGAATTACCGTGACCCCGGAACGTGAAATTCTATTGAAGGACACCGTGGGTTTTAGTCATTACGAGTCTGACAGTCCCTTCCGCTCTGCCCTGGGTGGGAGGACTCATTTGACGATTTTACCACGATAAAAAAATCTAAGTAGTTGAATAAAATGGTAGGAACGGAACCCTTAGAGTCGCACTTGACCGGTTATTTCTCTCGCTTTTATTCTTTTGCTTAGCAAATCAGCACTCGCGATGGTTTTCCAATCTTGAATGCTTCGCAAACACTACAGTTTCTTTACTTTATATTTATAAAGAGAGGGTCGAATTATACACTTCGTAAAATATGTATTTTATGGTACTTTCTGTTGGGAGAGAAACACTATCATATTTTTACAAGCTGCCAAGATTCGTTTTTTTGTGATGTGGCGGAAACTATCTGGAAATGCTTATATCCATAGTTTATGTAAGGCAAATAGGTATCGTAGTAGACTCTATAGGTACATTATGAAATATTTTAAATTATCAGTTTCGACGACACGATTAGCGCAGTGGCTGCTACGCTGCGTATCACGGGTGCGATTTGCATTGAAAAGATATTACAGTATTACAGTTTTTGCCTCATATGGGACTAAACTCTCCTTTTTACCGCTGTTTTTTCACTGTCCTTTTTATATGTTTTGTTAGTTTTATACAATTTTGTTATTATCTGTTAATTGTGTATTTAATAAATACTTTTCTTTATTTTTTTCTATAGGTTATCTTTCCGAGTCCAGAAAAAATATATATCTCCTACCGCGAGTATTTAAGGAGAATGTCATTTATTTAAAATGTTTGTGGTGCACTACTGTAATAAAGAAAAATAATTATAAGTGGGTCTTTTATTTAAAGGATTCACAGGTCTCACTTCCAAACTGGGTCTAACTTTTCAACAGGTTCATTGGGCCCAGCACGCTTCCACTGCGCCACACTGCTTTGTTGTAGGAGAATTTTATATGTAAATTCATTGTGAAAACCTCCTTTTGTAGCCGAAGTCTCCCGAACTGAAACGACGCGATGCGGGGTTAGGTTATTTTCGTTACGGATTTTTTGGATTCGGTCGCCGCGCTCAAAGCCCACGAAAAAAAACAATTTGAAGGCAATGTTATGCTAGAGATTGCCTTACAAAAAACACTGCACACCAAAAACAGCATCACAAAAATCCACTCAAAACAATCTAAGATCTGACGTCCAAATATTGCGCCTTAGGGAAATGCGAATAAAGCAACAACAGAATTTAAATACAAACATTTACATGCCCTCGACATATTTGGCCTGAAAAGATGGTATAAAATGATACGCAAGAAGCAAAGGTTCCGTATCGGTTGATTTCCATAAGCGGTGTTTACAACAACGTAACTTTTTTTTTTTTTTTTTTAGCGTGGTAAAATCATCAAATGAGTCCTCCCACCCAGGGCAGGGCGGGAGGGACTGTCAGACTTGTACTGACTAAAATCCACGGTGTCCTTCACGAGCCCTTTACGTACCGGGGTTACGGTGATGGGTAAGACCCGCGACCCCGGCAGGCTCTGGCCCTCTACAGGCCCCGTCAGTTTGCTGACACTCCTTGAGGCGCGCGTGGAACACAACGCGCCGTCGACCCGGGCATGGTCCATGGTCGGGCAGCGAGTCGCCCATTACTCGCTGCCCGCATGCCCGCGCCTACGGTGGCCGGAGATCGTCTGGCGACGTCCGTCGCCGTGGGCGTCTACCACTGCGGGTGGGTCGGAGGGAGGACACTGTTCTCTCCCTCACGCGGCACGCCTCCTCCTTCGCGAGCATGACTGCTTCGCAGAAGGAGGCGACCGCTTCCCACTCCGTCTCGCCCCGCAGCATGGCCTCGACCAATGCCGGGCGCGAGAGGTCTCCGCCTATCGCCGTCGTGAGGACACGGCGATGCTCTGCCCAAGCGGGGCAGTCCTGCACCGTATGCTCCACCGTGTCCTCAGGACGGTCCTCGCAGTGGTGACACCCAGGCGTTTCCTCCCTCCTTATCAGACACAGGAACCTCCCGAAACTTCCGTGTCCGGTGAGGACCTGCGTCATGCGGAAGGTAAGGACGCCGTGACGCCTATCCAGCCACTCCTCAAAGAGGGGTCTTACCGCCGCGATTGCGGCGTGCCCGGACCTCGGTTGCGACAGTCGCTCCCTCCATACTGCCCTGAGATCGCGCCGGAGCTCTTCCCGCCGCGCCTCGACCTGTCGAGGCAGCGGGGATTCGCCCCGGCGCTGCGCCTCCACGCGCCATTCGTAGACGCGCTGGAGGGCAGTCGCCTCCAGATCCCAGGGCAGCAATCCGGCAAGGAGGTTGGCCGATTCGCCGGCGATCGTGCGGTATCCTCGGACCATTCGGATTGCCATGACCCTCTGGCATGCGACCAGCTTTAGTGGTCGCGTCCGAATGCTCAGGGCCCACACAGGGGCCCCGTAGAGGGCCATGGACCGCACGACACCGGCGTACAGCCTCCGGCTGGAGGCGTTTGGCCCGCTGAGATTGGGCAGAAGTCGCCTGAGGGCGGCTGCTGCCCGGTTCAGCTTCGGGGCCAAACGTAGGAAGTGCTCCCTAAAGTTCCACCGGCTGTCGAGGACGAGTCCCAGGTACTTCATCGTCCTCCCGACGCCGATGCGAACCCCCTCCACCGTAATGTGGGACTCTGAACGTGGCGCGTTCAGACGGCCATGAAAGCACATGGCCTCTGTTTTGTGCAGCGCCACGTCGAGTCCCAACTGCCGGATCCTTTGAGCGACTGTCGCCACCGCTTGCGTCGCCAGGTCGGCCGCCGCCTGGTGCGACTCTCCCTCCGCCAGGACGAGCGTGTCGTCGGCGTAACATATTACGCCGACGCCGTCAGGGAGGTCGCCGCGCAGCACCCAGTCGTAGCCGATGTTCCACAGGAGCGGCCCCAAGACCGATCCCTGTGGAACACCGCACGACATCTCTCGCCGGTTCCACTCTCCCCGGTGACCGGGGTAGATGACGGCCCTGTCCGTCAGGTAGTCCTCGACTGTGCGACGGAGGTAGGTCGGCACCCGGTGATACCGGAGTGCCTCCCTTATGCAACTCCAGGGCAGGGTGTTGAAGGCGTTGGTGATGTCCAAGGACACCGCCAAGACGACCCTGCCCCGGGATACCGCATCCCCCGTCGTGAGGGCTCTCACGCGCATGATGGCGTCCACCGTCGAGCGCCCCCTCCGGAAGCCAAACTGGCTCTCCGAGAGGTCCGGGCCCACCCGATTCAGGTGCCCGACGAGGCGGTCTGCAATTACTCTTTCAAAGAGCTTGCCCACCTCGTCGAGCAGCACGATGGGCCGGAATGCGGACGGAGAGTCCGCAGGGCGCCCGGGCTTCTGGATCAGGACCAGTTTCCCTGTCTTCCAACGAAGTGGGAACTGGCCCCTCTCCAGGCATGCGCTAAAGAGCCCCCCCAGTCGAGGCCCGAGAGTCCCCGAGGCCAGGACCCAGGCTTTTCCTGGCAGGCCGTCGGGTCCTGGGGCGGTATTTTTGGCCTTGAGCCGTTGTACCGCCACTCTCAGGTCTACCTCGGTCACCTCTGGAGCATCGTAGACGTCGTCGTCGCTGTGGTCCGCGTTTGCGTCAGCTTCTCCGTCAGAATCCGTCAGAGACGGAGCCATAGGCGGGGGAGTGTGCTCTCCCCGCGATGGGAACAGGGCGCTCACCACGTCCTCCACGAACTGAGGCTGGAGACTCTGCGTCAACGGGGGAGCCCAGGGGCGGAGCTTTTCTCTCACCCACTTATAGGGCCGGCCCCATGGGTCCCCGTCCAGGGTCTCCAGCATCTCCTTGCGGGCCAATTCCTTGGCCCGCAAGATTTCGTCGCGGAGGGCGGTCTTCGCTGCCCTGTAGCCCTCGTACAGCTCCGCCTCTACAGTCGCCGCATCCGGAGGTCGGGTGCGGCGCCTGCGGAATCTGGTGTACCGGCGTCGCGCGGCCACGCACGCCTCGCGCAGCGATGTTAGCTCGCGCGACCACCAGTACAGCTGACGCCGGGCGCGTCCTTGCCGGACCCGGGGCATGGCCATGTCGCAGATCTCCGACATGGCCTCCCGGAACCACTCCGCCTCGTCGTTTATGTCGGCAGGCCTGTCCGGTGGTGACACCCAGGCCTGCACGATCGAGGCTTCCAGGAATAGCTCCCGGTCCAGCTGCTTCAGCGCCCATCGCGGACCACATGGGTTCCGTCGGACCGGCGCGTCTGAGGTCTGGGCGGAGACATCAAACCGGATATACCGGTGATCGGAGTAGGTCTCCACCTCCTCTACAACGCGCCAGTCGGTGACGCGCGGCGACAGGGCGGCGTTGGCGAACGTTAAGTCCACCACCGAATCGCCCGTCCACCGCACGCACGTGGGAACGGAACCCCGGTTCTCGACGACCAGGCCAGCAACAACGTAACTTAGGATCAAGGAGTTGAAATCTCTGCCGGGATACCATATCTTAAAGGTTCCGACGTGATCGGATTTACATAATAGGGGACCAGTCGGCTTTCTTCTATGTAAATGTTGAGTTTTTCGTACGTTTCTAGAGCAGTATTAAGTGTAGAGGCTACGGATGATTGATATGAAACGGATGTGTTCCCGCATGATTTATGTGTCTTCGAAACTTGTGTTTACAGACTGAGAATTACATGTTGGATAGTTGGAAATAGTATGTTACTGTTAAATGACGGTATTATTTTTTCAGCGCGGTAAAATCATCAAATGAAGTCCGCCCACGGTGAGAATGGAGGAACTGTCAGATTCGTACCGACTAAAATCAACAGTGTTCCTTGAATAGCCCTTTACGTTCCAGGGTTACGTTTATCTCATAAGACAGAACCACGACCCCAGAAACGATAGTTTCTTAAAAAAATACCAACATTGAGTAGTGATGGACCAGTGGTAACAGCCCCGAATTACGAGTTATAGGTCGTGGATTCGAACTCAGCTAGGCGTATATCGTAATTGATGTCATCGCCGCTCTTCTCAAAACGGTGAAAGAAAACTTCGTTAAAAATGTCATGTCCTTTTTTATAGCGTGGTAAAATCATCAAATGAGTCCTAACCGAGGGCAGAGCGGGAAGGACTGTCAGACTCGTACTGACTAAAATCCACGGTGTCCTTCAATAGCCCTTTACGTTCCGGGGTCACGGTAATTCGCAAGTCCCGCGACCACGCACATATGCATGGATCAAAATTCAAACACAGTCATGTGATATCTACCAACAGTTCCAACCCACGCTGGCCTTGCGTGATGGGTTACAGTCCAGTCCTCTCAAAGAGGAGGCCTGTGTCCCAGTAGGTGAAAAAGCCTGATTATAATAATTATAACCTATCTTTGGAAAATAACCTCAATAGCCTAAGACTTTTTTTTAAAAACGTTGACCCGCACTATGAATTTCTTCCTGTATCGTGGGTTTTTTTTTTTTTTTATCGTGGTAAAATCATCAAATGAGTCCTCCCACCCAGGGCAGGGCGGGAGGGACTGTCAGACTTGTACTGACTAAAATCCACGGTGTCCTTCACTAGCCCTTTACGTACCGCGGTCACGGTAATCCCTTGGTCCCGCGACCCCGGCAGGCTTTGGCCCTCTACAGGCCCCGTCACTATGCTGACACTCTTTGAGGCGCGCGTGGAACACAACGCGCCGTTGACCCGGGCATGGTCCAAGGTTGGACAGCGAGTCGCCCATTACTCGCTGCCCGCATGCCCGCGCCTACGGTGGCCGGAGATCGTCTCGCGACGTCCGACGCCGTGGGCGTCTACCACTGCGGCTGGGGTGGAGGGAGGACGCTGTCCTCTCCCTCAGGCGGCCCGCCTCCTACTTCACGAGCATGACTGCTTCGCAGAAGGAAGCGACCGCCTCCCACTCCGTCTCGCCCCGCAGCAAGGCCTCGACCAATGCCGGGCGCGAGAGGTCTTCCTGTATCGTG
Source organism: Agrotis puta (assembly GCA_943136025.2). NCBI lineage: Eukaryota > Metazoa > Arthropoda > Insecta > Lepidoptera > Noctuidae > Agrotis > Agrotis puta. The sequence goes on along the minus strand of OW964176.2, from coordinate 2,114,289 downwards.
GGTGCGTTTAAAAACATAGAACTAACATAGAAACCAGCGTCAGGCACCCTGTGGCCTGGCATTTTGCTGAACTGGGCCTATTTGGCACAGCCGTGAGGCACACGGTACCTACTTTTGTGTTCTTCCTTTTCCACTGTCTCATAATTTTTCACTGTAATTGTGTGCCGAAGGCGTGTCAAATAAACCTATTTTCTTTCTTCTTTCTAACTTACATACACAAACACCCAGACCCGGAACAATTACTTGCAGATCATACAAATATTAGTTCCGAGCGGGGATCGAACCCGCGACACGTTGCGCAGGAGTCCATCGCTCGGCCACTGCGCCGAACATTTCGTACTGTAGGACAGCTAAACTAAATAAACTAACTACAATAAACTTGAACGTTATTACATTAAATAACGATTGTTATTCCACAGTCTAGACTATTGTGTATTGACATATCGGTAAACCTCACTTTTAACGTAACGTAACTTTGTTGAACTTGAACCCGTTGTATGGAGGTAGGTGTCCTAAATTGTTGTTTATTTAGTTGTGATTTATAAAGGATAATAACTAAAGGACTAAAGAAAATAATATCACTTTAATATATTTTTGAATTGGTTTCTAATCTACATTTACTAATATTATAAACCTATACCGCCTTATTACAAAAAGGGGTTTAACTAAAAACCCAGGTTTAATCTTGTAAAACTACGGTTTAAACAAAGATTATTACAAATCGTGGTTTTGCGATAAACCATGGTCTAAGAGTAGTAGCTGTCAAAGGTATGTCAAAGTTTCTCATAGCAAATTTTTCATTGTGTTGTAGTTTTTGTGTTATTTTCACCCAAAATGGATTGAAACAAGGTAGATTTAATTGTTATTACTCATTGTGGATTAAATTGTATAGACAATCGTTCAAATGGCGGTACTAAAGTCGACGTTTTATCTTAGTTTTGTAATACGGACAAATTTAAACCATGGCTCTGCAGATAAGCCTGGACTTGATAGACCAGGTTTAAACCAAGGTTTATTTCGTTTTTGTAATAAGGCCGTAAGAGTTTGTTTGGTTAAACACGATAATCTCATTAACACAGTCCGGAGTAGGTAGATTGATTTTATATACTTGTATCACAATCTGTTATAGAAATCATAACATGGATATGCTTTTTTTACGGGATTTTATTTCTTTTACGGGATGGAATTGAAATGAAGGCGTGCGAAGCCGCGAGCAACAGCGAGTGCTTATATGTTTTCATCCTACCTGTTCCTAACAATTTTAAAATCCGGAACAATCTCTGTAAAATCCCGGAATCCCGGAGGCATGTCCATATTAATATATACGTTTCATGTTACTGACCTCAAATCAATCTAGCTACTCCGGGCTTTGCTCATGAACCACTCGTTCTTTGGATAGCCCATATTTCGAAAAAGGCTACAGGCTATATAGTATAACGCTACGCACGTAAGTAATGATTCTTCATACTAGTGACAATTTTTGATGTAATGAACTTTTGTATTATTTTAACTTTTTTTTATTTTCCTGGTAAAATCATTAAATGAGTCCTCCCACCCAGGGCCGAGCGGGATGGACTGTCAGACTCGTACTGACGAATATCCACGGTGTTCTACAATAGCCCTTTACGTTCCTGGGTCACGGTAATTCGTACAGTCCCGCGACCCCGGCATTATTTTTACATATAGAATAAAACCCTAGAATTATGGGATTTAAAAAAAAAACACGTAGTAAAACGAAATAAAATTTCGCTCAACAAACTTGTACTACAAACATAGAAGAGGCGAGTAGCGAAGCAAACCCATGTTCTCGCGCGACTGTAGACTGTATGATGAATACATAAAAGTGGATACTCATATCATCTGCATAATTATAGGGGTGGGTGAATAGGTATTGCGCATGCTGCAGTGCTGTGATCAACTCGGAGGTACAGATATTGGAGCTTTTTATATTATTAAATTGTTAAATGTTTTGGTATCTGAGACATCATCCGTTAACATTTTAGGCTGATGGTTATATCCGACTACCTTACAGTCATCTTACAAAGGGTACCTGGTAACTTGTTTATGGTGGTCAGTTGAACAAGTTCCATGTTGAATACTAATATTCAGTTTTATCCCGTAATATTTAAATACGAAATTAACCTATTTGGTAAATAAATAAAATGTATCGACTGTAGCGCTATAGGGTTAGAGTCTGAAATAATAAAACACAATTCAATTATAAATAAAAAAAACCTATTTGGGAAAAGTATTAGCATAGTGCAATAGATGAGAATTGAACTCAGGCTTGATCAGTCTCACAAACGACATTGGTCGAGGCCATGCTGCGTAGGGAGACGGAATAAAAATCGAATTAAATCGCCGCATTCTGCGAAGAAGTCATGCTAGCGAAGGAGGAGACGCCCATGGCAACGGACGTCGCAAAACAATTTCCAGCCACCGTAGGCGAGGGCATTCAGATAGCGAGTAATGGGAGACTCGCCGTCCGATCATGGACCATGCCCGGGTCGATGGCGCGTCGTGCTCCACGCGCGGGTTGGGGTTCCTCAAAGAGCTGTCAGCAATCTGATCCCTTAGAGGGCTAAAGCTTCCCGTAGTCGCGGGGCTGTCTCATCAGGTAACCGTGACCCCGGAACGGAAAGGGCTATTGAAGGATCACAGTGGATTTTAGTCAGTACAAGTCTTACAATCCCTCCCGCCCCGCCCTGTGTAAGAGGACTCGTTTGATAATTTTTTGACAAAAAAAAACAAACTGTCTGATCAGTATAAAATAATCATAGTAAAACTAATAAACAATTCCCACAATAAATTTATCAAAAGAAAACAAAGATGTCCACCATAACCACAAATTGGAAAAGCCATATCAAACATAACGAAAATAGACATCAATTAACTGTACTTCATTTCCAAGGAGAGTGTTTATAATTCGTTTAATAGTTTTACATAAAACAACAGTGAAACACGATCGCATATAATAATTATGATGAATTAGACCTCTAGAGACTCCCCCTAGAGGGGGGCTCCCCTTACCGATAACGTCAAGTAATTAATCAACTTCATTAAACTTCCATTTTGTGTCGAGGTTAAGTTACATTTTATCACTGGTACAAATAAAAATGTTTTTGATATAAACTATATTTTAATTTATATTATTATACAACATTATTTTGTTTATGCGAAACCCGATACACCTGTCTAATATTTTTGTGTAAAGAATCTATGTACAAAATTTTAAAACCGTATCATAAAAAATCACAAGGTTATAAGTTTGTATATTTGCGGTACACCCGCGTAAACCGCGTCTCCTGTGTTATTCACTCGTGATAATAGCTTGGCAATAGGTACCTAACCGTACGGTGATTGTATAGTAATTAACTAGTAATAAAATTGAATTAAAATATTTTTGAAAAAAAAAAAATAACATGGTGTAAAAAATATTGGAATCGAATCAGTTACTGATTCTGAACAAACTATATTCAGGTTTCGCATATATTAAGAATAATTTTGTAAAAACAGCTTTAACGGTCAATTTACTGGACACGCCAGTCAATTGACATGGTTTTTTTTTCAAAAGCTCATGCTTTATAAGCTTTTTAAGCGACAAATAAGTATACGGTCCACCTGGTGGTCATTGTAGCCAATGGACGCGTGGAACACCAGATGTATCGCCTGCAAAAACACATTTTGTGCGGAAATAGTTACTTTTTGAACTATCAGTACATGCAAGGGAATGTAAAATCAAAATGATATTACATAAAGTTCAATATTATGTCTCATCATTTAGACCGATACAACAGAGTTGCTACTCTTCGACATACAGGCAAATATTATGATGTTACTATTATACGAGCTGTTTCATAAGGACTTTAACCAGACACATTTGCACAATGTAACAGCGAACTACACCACATTTTTTCCTTCTCCACAGCAAACAATTTAGGAGCATAATTTTTATAATTTCAAACGTGTTGTGACATGTCTCTACAACAATATCCCGCTTAGTCCGTGGATTTTATACTCAGCTAAATTTATGCCACGTCACAGTATATGTATACTCCTGAATATTCATGTTATTCATATCATGCTGTTGTACTCGCTGCGTTAGCGAGAATTATAATACGTATGTACAAGTATGTATAGATATTTATTTATGAAGTCGTATGGAACTTAGACGAAGATTTAACGGATGGAAAAGGAAGGTAAGTTTGAAGCAGTTAAATTACAGTATTAAGTACAGACTGTGAAACTTAAAGGTAGAACAGACTGCAGATCAGGAACGTTAGAATGACGGATACTAAACAGACCAATTCAGCAATGCTAATCCATAAACAAGTACAGAAGCTCGCGCAGCGTCTACACCAAAGGCTGACTCTAATATATTTTCAATTTACATAATGCTAAGTTAACGCGCCGCGTGAGGGAGAGGACAGCGTCCTCCCTCCACCCCAGCCGCAGTGGTAGACGCCCACGGCGTCGGACATCGATGATGATGATGAGGCGGCGAGTAATGGGCGACTCGCTGTCCGACCATGGACCATGCCCGGGTCGACGGCGCGTTGTGTTCCACGCGTGCCTCATGGAGTGTCAGCATAGTGACGGGGCCCGTAGAGGGCCAAAGCCTGCCGGTGTCGCGGGACTTACGAATTACCGTGACCCCGGTACGTAAAGGGCTAGTGAAGGACACCGTGGATTTTAGTCAGTACGAGTCTGACAGTCCCTCTCGCCCTGCCCTGGGTGGGAGGACTCATTTGATAATTTTACCACGATAAAAAAATGCTGACAATACTCTCAAAATAATACCCCTTGGAATTCGTCACGACTGGTGATGTCAATTTGCGAATTATATCAATCTTCATAACGTTCATTGAGACGCCAACGCGAACGTCCGATCCTTATTAAATAAAAATAATTTGAGCATTACATAATAACTGTTAGTTTCCATTCAGACATACGGCAGTCGTGCAGTAAGTTTCACACAGTATTTTTTAGGTTCTAAAATAAATAAATCGTCAGCTGAGTGCTATCTTCTAAGATATAGGCCTCGCCTAGTTCAGAAGGTAAAGTATCTTTATAAACTTTTCTGGTTTAATTAACTTCATCATTCATTACATTGTCATGGTAATAATGATTTAGTTATCAAAGTTTAAGGATTGGTGGAGTGTTTTTTGGACAGTCGTGTGCTTAGCGTTCTTTTTTAGCGTGCATATATCATCAAATGAGCCCTCCCACCCAGGGCAGGGCAGTAGGGACTATGAGACTTGTACTGACTAAAATCCACGGTGTCCTTCAATAGCCCTTTACGTTCCGGGGTCACGGTATTCGTTAGTCCCGCGACCCCGGCAGGCTTTTGTCCACTAAGGGATGGAGGGCGTCATTCTGCTGACACTCTTTGTGGCGCGCGTGACCCGGGCATGGTCCATGGTCAGACAGCAATTTGCCCGTTACTCGCTATCCGCATGATCGCGCCTACGGTGGCCGGAGATCGTCTTGCTACGTTCGTCGCCGTGGGCGTCTACCACTGCGGCTGGGCTGTGAAGTGGACGCTGTCGTCTCCCTCACGCGTCCCACCTCCTCCTCAAGTATCATGACTAATTCGCAGAAGCAGGCGACCGCTTCCTACTCCGTCTCGCCCCACAGCATGGCTTCGACCAATGCCGAGCGCGAGAGGTCTCCGCCTATCGCCGTCGTGAGGATACGGCGGTGCTCTGTCCAAGCGGGGCAGTCCTGCACGCAGTGGTGATTCTCCAGGCGTTTCTTCCTCCCCTATCCGACACAGGTACCCCCCAAAACTTCCGAGTCTGGTGAGGACCTGCGTCAGGCGGTAGGTGAGAACGCTGCGACACCTATCCAGCCTCTCCTCAAAGAAGGGTCTTATGGCCGCGAGCGCGGTGTGCCCGAAAAAAAAGGCTTAACAATGAACAACATGAAGAAAAAATAATGTTTTGAATTCATATTTCGGTAAAAAAAAAACAACATTTATATGCATAGGCTATGAAATATGAATATTTTGAACTATCTGTTCAAATAAAACGAAAAAAATGGAGTATTATGAAACAGTTTTAATACTGTGTATGAAAACCAGATAAATATTACACGGTTTTGAAACATTCCCGAAAATATGTGAATTATATTACAATATTGTGGTACCTACCGAACTGGATTCATATTTAGTTTTGTTTTGTATTTATATGAAATTGTAATTGGTTGATAGATACATCTGTTCAAGTTGTCAATACAATATGATGGTATAGTATTAATCTAATAATACAACTAACGAAAAATTTAACATTATCGCTTTTTTATTATGTTTTATCTATTGTAACGCGCAATCGCATGACACGTTAGGTTAAAATGGACTTATGGTCCAGCTATCCCCAGCCGCAGTGGTAGGCGCCCACGGCGTCGGACGTCGCAAGACGATCTCCGGCCACCGTAGGCGCGGGAATGCGGGCAGCGAGTAATGGGCGACTCGCTGTCCGACCATGGACCATGCCCGGGTCGACGGCGCGTTGTTTTCCACGCGCGCCTCAAAGAGTGTCAGCATAGTGACGGGGCCTGTAGAGGGCCAAAGCCTGCCGGGGTCGCGGGACTAACGAATTACCGTGACCCCGTTACGTAAAGGGCTATTGAAGGACACCGTGGATTTTAGTCAGTACAAGTCTGACAGTAGGGGTGGGAGGACTCATTTGATGATCTTACCACGATAAAAAAAAATGGTCCAGCTATATGCACCGTCTTGAGGTAAGACGGCAAGATAGTAGCTCACGCAGACCCGAAATGTTCCGTCTTTTGGTACAGTCATGTCACAGGCCTGGACTGCGCAGGCACGATGGAGCTTTTGCCGGGCCACTAGTACACACAATATACACGTATTTAAAAAAAAGGTAATTAAAAACTGTCCAAGTGCGAGTCTGGTCCATGATGACGGACGTTGGCAGACGATCTCCGGCCACCGTAGGCGCGGGCATGCGGGCGGCGAGTAATGGGCGACTCGCTGTCCGACCATGGACCATGCCCGGGTGACGGCGCGTTGTGTTCCACGCGCGCCTCAAGGAGTGTCAGCATAATGACGGGGCCTGTAGAGGGCCATAGCCTGCCGGGGTCGCGGGACTTTCCCATTACCGTAACCCCGGTCCGTAAAGGGCTAGTGAAGGACACCGTGGATTTTAGTCAGTACAAGTCTGACAGTCCCTCCCGCCCTGCCCTGGGTGGGAGGACTCATTTGATGATCTTACCACGATAAAAAAAAATGGTCCAGCTATATGCTCCGTCTTGAGGTAAGACGGCAAGATGCTCACGCAGACCCGAAATGTTCCGTCTTTTGGTACAGTCATGTCACAGGCCTGGACTGCGCAGGCACGATAGAGTTTTTGCTGGGCCACTAGTACACACAATATACACGTATTTAAAAAAAAGCTACATAAAAACTGTCCAAGTGCGAGTCTGGCATGAATGGATCCGTATTATTTTGTTTTAGAAGTACATAATTATAGTGAAAATTTCAACTGTCTACCTATGACGGCTCATGACATACAGACAGACGGACAATGGAGGTACTAAAAAGGGTTCTGCAGGTAACCGTTCGGGTATGGGATCATTATGAGAACCCTTTTGACGATTTGTATTTATTTACCATCAAAATACCTGTGACAACCTATAATTTACAAAATGTTATCCATATTATCATATTTGCCCTTCAAAACCTGTAATTGGGTCTGTGTTACAATTTATGTAGGTACACATGTAATGACACATGTAGATAAATGACGGCTGAGTGATTGGACTTCTACGCTGCGTGTCGCGGGTTCGATTCCCGCACGGGACAAATTTTGTATGATCTACAAGTAGTTGTTCCGAGTTTTGGCTTTTGTGTGTCTATGTGAGTTTATATGGTCGTAAACGCACCCATGATACAGGAGAAATTCCTAGTGCGGGGCAACGTTTTTTAATTAATTAAAGCTTTTGGTTCTCTTGCGGGCGGCGAAAAATGGGCGACTCGCAGCCCGACCATGGACCATGCCCGGGTCGACGGCGCGTTGTGTTCCACGCGCGCCTCAAGGAGTGTCAGCATATTGACGGGGCCTGTAGAGGGCCAAAGCCTGCCGGGGTCGCGGGTCTTACCCATCACCGTAACCCCGGTACGTAAAGGGCTAGTGAAGGACACCGTGGATTTTAGTCAGTACAAGTTTGACAGTCCCTCCCGCCCTGCCCTGGGTGGGAGGACTCATTTGATGATTTTACCACGCAAAAAAAAAAAAAGCTTTTGGTTCTCTTTGAAATAACTTTTTTTTTTAGTTTTTAATTGTCGCTCAATTGTAGCAGTAAAAAACAGTAGCCAGTAATTTGTTATAAAAATCACCTACTCTATCATAAAATCAGGAACAACAAAAATGTATAGCAAAATTAATTAGTCATTTATTACGCCACTAAAGTTGCTATCGGCCAAAATAATTGGGTCAGTATTAATATCCTCATCATACTGGTAATTGACAATTATTAAATACGATGACGATACTTTTTTGAGGTTTGCATAAATTATAGACAGAGGTAATGACATTTCAAGGCTTATTATTTTCTCTATAAAATTTTGTGAAGTAGGTAACTAGGGAATTTATGAACAGGTCACATTTTGGACACCTACTTCGTGGGATCATTAATAATATCAAAATTATTTGAAACTAATTTCATCTGACTGGAATATTTTGAACTAAAACGTAGTTCATACAAGTCACAGGTAATTATTAAACAAATAACTTGAATATGTACTTATTAGCGCACTTATCTCAATAATGCAACGATCTAAAAGTTACTAAAGAATTTTATTATTATCGGAACAAATGTCAACAATCAATGTTTCAGTGCGTATGATATGTTCAATTGGGACTAAACTAGTGAGGAAGGCAAGTCCTGCCCAACTTCGGGCACGCCGCAATCGCGGTGGTAAAACCTCTTTAAGGAGTGGCTGGATAGGCGTCACGTCGTCCTCACCTACAGCCTGACGCAGGTGCTCACCGGACACAGAAGTTTCGGGAGGTACCTGTGTCGGATAGGGAAGGAAGAAACGTCTGGGTGTCACCGCTGCGAGGATCGTCCGGAGGACACGGTGAGCATACGGTGCAGGACTGCCCCGCTTGGGCAGAGCACCGCCGTATCCTCATGACGGCGATAGGCGGCGACCTCTCGCGCCCGGCATTGGTCGTGCCTATGCTGCGGGTGAGACGGAGTGGGAAGCGGTCGCCTCCTGCGAAGTAGTCATGATAGCGAAGGAGGAGGCGGGACCCGTGAGGGAGAGGACAGCGTCCAACTCACAGCCCAGCCACAGTAGTAGACGCCCCTCGGCTACAGGCGTCGCTAGACGATCTCCGGCCAGCGTAGGCTCGGGCATGCGGTCGGCGAGTAATGGGCGACTCGCTTTGCGACCATGGACCATGCCCGGGTCGACGGCGCATTGTGTTCCACGCGCTCCTCAAAAAGTGTCAGCACAATGACGGAGCCCCCCTTTAGAGGGGCAAAGCCTGCCGGGGTCGCGGGACTGTACGAATTACCGTGACCCCGGAACGTAAAGGGCTATTGATTTTAAGAAGGGCGCGGATTTTAGTCCGTACAAGTCTGACAGTTCCTCCCGCCCTGCCCTGTGTGGGAGGACTCATTTGATGATTTTACCAGGATAAAAAAAGTCCTGCCCATCTTATACTTTTAAAGACTTTTAAAATTTGTGTCAAAGATACAAACAACGAAGATACTCAAACAGTAGCATCAAAGAAAAATCTTCGGAATCAATATCCAAAGACAGCTGAGATGTTGAAAAAGAAAAATGGACAGTGAGAGCAGTGGTTTTTAATCAAAACTTAAACAATGCAAAAAGTAAGCCTCGGTCCGGTTCTAGCTGACACTTCTCGCAAGTAGGCCGAGTAGTGCACATGCTGCCCAATTAATATGCACAGCGTTTCTTGTTACTTGCATATTAATTTCGGATACTATAGAATTATAATTACGAAGTATAACAATTTGTAGGTAGTCTGATTCTTTGAACACATGTTTTTTTTTACAATAGTTACAAGCAAGGTAAGAAACTTTGCACCCTATAATCTAATATTATAAATGCGAAAGTAACCCTGTCTGTCTGTCTGTCTTTTCTTCACGCCTAAACTACTAAACCGATTTGTGTGAAATTTGGTACAGACATAGTTTGGAACTTGAGAAAGGACACAAAAAAAAATTGTTGAAGAGATCCCGCGTGTTCGGGAACTATGTGGGTAAAACCAAAAATCTGCCGGAAATCACTATTCCACGCGAACGAAGTCGCGGGCAAAAGCTAGTTTTTAAATAAAAGAATGTGGTCTAATAACTTACAAATTAAAATAAAATTCATTGACATTTATTCAACTAATTACTTTTAAACAGATCTTAATTTAAAATTATTTAAACAGAATTTTAGTTGAATACTACCCGAAATAAAACCGATAGCTATCCCATACATCAACATAATGTCCATTTTTCTATTCCTACCAACAATAGACTGGTGTAACATTTCTGACAGCAAGTGTACAAAAGTCTAGTCCGTTGCATCGGACGCATTATGTACAATACAGAATGGCATGTCTCCCAGCGAATGAAAAACAAAAGAAAATCCACTCGGCTTCGCTTTCAACGTGTATTGTGGCAATACAACGCGATTAATATTGCTTTGAGACCTACTTACCCACTTGGGAATATTAGAGGAGGAAGGAATAGAAGAGGTCTTTCTATGGACTGAGTAATATTAGATTGGAAAAGTTTCTCAGTGTGCAGTTGAGCTAAATTATGCTGCCAATTCAGTAAAGTATCTTAAAGCCTGTGTCAAACAGAAAGGCGAGAGCGAACCGGACCGAGTCCGAGGCGTATTAGCTGTCTTTTTATGAACGATATCAAACAGAGCAAATTCGCCTTCGCCCCGTCTTCACATCGGTTCGGTCACGCTATCGTATCGCTTTCGCTTTTCTATGTGACTGGATTCAATCAATTCCATACATTACAAATAAAAACGCCTCGCTTCGTATTCGCCACGCCTGTCTGTTTGACCAAGGGTTAAATGATTTCTTATGGGCCTACCACGCGCACAAACTTCACCACAGTTTTGCCCGCGCAAGCCTGGCCTGCGTGTACTTGCCTGTGTGTGTGGTTGGGCGTTCAGTGTTGCCGACCGTGTATTGCTTTTTCATGCGAAAAGCTTGCGCAGGCAAAACTGTAGTGAAGCTTGTGAGTGTGGTAGGCCCATTAATGCCTTTGTCAAACAGACAGGCGAAAGCGAAGCGAGTCCGAAGCGATACCGAACCGAAGCGAGACGTCAGTCCGATAGTTCTGTCACGCTATCGGATCGCTTTCGCTTTTCTATGTGACTGGATTCAAACAATTCCATACATTACAAATAAAAACGCCTCGCTTCGCATTAATCACGCCTGTGACAGACAGGCGTGATGAATGCGAAGCGAGGCGTTTGGCAAAGGCTTTAAGGTAGTTGTAAACGACAGACTTTTGTTTTACATATTTTGGCTTATAAAATTCAATGTTTAAAAATTTACAATTGTTATGCTATATTATTTTATAGGCGTTCCCCGTAATTTTACCCTTGTTACTCGGCTCCGTTGTAGCGAGATGTTATATAGCCGATAGCCTTCCTCGATAAATAGACTATTCAATACAAAAATAATTTCTTTATTCGAACCAGTAGTTTCGGAGATTAGCGCGTTCAACCAAACTCTTCAGTTTTATGATATTATAATGTAGAGTTTACTGTATATCACATTCTATTTATGCTGTGGCTTCGCTAACTAGTCACTCAAAAACTATCCCACGGAAAGGCAATTACTGGGATATGGTAAATCCTATTTGTTTTTCGAGACTCTGCCTTATTAAGATTCGCTCTGACGTGATTAAGTACAAAAATCCATCCATTCAAACATCCAAACATACACATTTTAAAAATAGATATTAGTTACGTTGACCTTAATATTTGAAATTCAATAAGGCCTTTGTAAAACAGACAGGCGAGTCCGAAGCGATACCGAACCGATACGAGACGTCACTCCGATAGTTCTGTCACGCTATCGGATCGCTTTCGTTTTTCTATGTGACTGGATTCAAACGATTCCATACATTACAAATAAAAATGTCACGCTTCGCATTCGCCACGCCTGTCTGTTTGACAAAGGCTTAAGTACCTACTACGTAAGACAAAACAGGCGGTTTCTCTGTAAGTCATGACGCATGAACAAATTTATAATGTCGTGAGTTGGAATCTAACTCGTGTTCATGAGTTCATGACCCAATTTAATTACCCTCTAAATTAGTCGTGAAATTGAGGTGTCTGCTAATATGCACCTTATGTTTTACACGTAATAACTTACTCCTACTTATTATAATAGCTTATATAGACTACTGAATTGTTTTGTGTGAATGATAAATGGTTTTTATTTTGCAAATAGGTTTTCGCAAACACTTTTTATAACAAGACGAGGCCGATGTTTCGTACCTGACTACTCTGAGAAGAAACAGCCGAAACAAACTCAGAGGTCATCGTCTCTTTTAGAGTCCAGACATTATATTGGTTGTCATGTGAGGAGGAGGAATGAGATAAACAGATAGTTTATAACCTGAATATTTTTTATCCCAGAATATCGTATCAATCTGCACTGGGCCCGCGTGGTGGTTTATGGCGCATAATCTAGTAGCATATATGTATATAAGCTAGTAGTAGATATTATTGAAATGAAGACAATGTTGATAACAGTATTGGACAGTGAGAATTGCTTTTCACTGCCGATAATATCTAGCAAATAGTTGGCGGTCTGGGTGTTTATGTGAGTGAGTTTCTATGTTTATAAAAGCACCCAAGACAACCGCAATTTCTAGTGTGGGACATAATAAGTAAAGTAGCCCAGTGGTATCAAACCCGACTTACGAGTTGCAGGTCATAGGTTTGAACACAACCAAGTACGTTGCTTTGAGTAATTTATTTATATCATTACAGCTCTCAAAACGACGAAGGAAAACTTCTTGAGGAAACTGGCATGTCCGAGAACCAAACACTCGAAGACATGTGACATCTACCAAGTTGAGTCCACGTGGTGGTCTATGACCCATTCCCTGTCACAAGAAGGAGGCCTGTGTCCCAGGAGTGAAAACATAATAGGCTGATGATGATAAACTAAAATAAAATTAAAGTAAAATAATGAATAGTAGTTATCAGGCAAAGTTTTCAGGTTTCATTAAAAATAATAATACTTTTCGCAAATTTATGCTAATCGCAAGCCTCCGTTCATTGACTTTTGAGCCACTTATTATTCCATACGATCATAATTTATCAGGTAAAATTGTAAACAGATATTCCCGTATAGGCAGCCATTTTCTCAAGTGACTATTAAAGTAACACCGTATGAACGTTATACGTCAAAAATACTTATGAAATTACCTCTTTGCATTAATGCGTTGGAGCTAGAATTAGGTAGCTGAACGGGCGATATATTTTTACGTATATATAAAACGTGAATTTACGTAATGCTCGTTATATTTCGTTTATTGAAATAAATTTTGTTTCCGATTTGTTTTTTTTTTTGGTAATTCGAAAATGATTATAATATTTACTTCGTTCAACAATTTGATTGTACTGTATTTTATGACTAAGCATTCGGCATGATAAAAACAGAAAAAAAAGGTGTTATAGAAGGAATTCTAAAGGCTTTTATAAAGCTTTGTAATAATTTAGCATAGTTTAGTTTTATTATATTTTTAAATACCTATACATATACAGCTATTATAATTGTCAATTTTTTTTAACACAACAAACATTATTCACGAACAAAATACGAGTAGCATGGACCTAAAATTAATTGGGATAAAAAAATAAAGTCATGGAGAATGACTTTGATGATACATATTAAGAACGCTTACAAACATAAACTCAAATATACAAACGCCCAGAACAACTACTTGTAGATCATATAGATATTTGCTCCGTGCGGGAATCGAACCCGCGACACGCAGCGCAGCAATCCAATTGCTCAGCCACTGTACCAACCGTGCCGTCGTATTCTACCCGAACTAGGAATAAACTTGTATCTCAGGTAACTTACTTAAGTGCCTAAATTCAATATTATCTAAAATTGCTTAAAGAAGTAATCAACATACTTATAAACTACTCGCATGATTATTAATGTTAGAATACTGAAGAGATACAGTTTGTTGTATAACATAAAAACTAGGTCGCATTTTAAACCACAGGAAACAATGTCTTGTCAGCAAAAGTACGAGTGCAGATCGCATATTATTATATTTTATGGGAGCAGTGGTGGCCCAGTGGTATCGGCCCCGACTTACGAGTTGTAGGACGTGGGTTCGAACCTAGCCAGGCGCATTACTTTATGTAATTTATTTCATCACCACTGCTCATAAAACGGTGAAGGAAAACATCGTGAGGAAACCGGCATATCCTAGAACCAAAAATTCGAAGACATGTGACATCCACCAACCCGCACTGGGCCCGCGTGGTGGATTATGGCCCTCTCCCTCTCACAGAGAGGAGGCCTGTGTCCCAGCAGTGGGAATATTAATAGGCTGATGATGATGACATTTTTAAATTTAAGATTAAATTAGCGCTGTTATGTTACGTCATTAGTATGATTTGTAAGCTAGATAAAAATACGTTCAAAACTAAAATATAAAAAGAAACGTGAAGAAAACAGATTATGCATAAGTAAAATAAAAGCGTATGAGTCAGTCATCAAATTTTTTATCACATAACACTAAAACAGGATTCTACTATACGAGCACAAATAAAGTGGAGCCAAAAATACGAGTAATCAATGGTGCGATCTGGAACATAAGAGGGGAAATAACTAAGTCGTTCGGTGGACATCTGGTGATATTCGACGTTATATTGCTTTTTGTCCGAATAAGAGGCTACAGAACCCGTTACGGGTTTTTTATTGCTGTACTCCATAACGCTGTATCGCGTCGTGAGTTTTGTGGATTACATTTATTAAGTTACGTCGGTGTTCTTGTTGTTATGTGTTAGTTTTATGGTGTGGTCTTTTTCAGCTATAAATGACGTTGACATGTGTATCTAATATTTGTGGGAAAACATGAGTATCGCGAATATATTAGATAGACCAGCATTTTTTTTCTGAATATTATACAAACAGTATAATAATTACTTCTAGTAACAAAAAAAAAATACTTTTCAATGCAATGAATCACAATACCATTTATTTTCGTTAGTTGGGTTTATGCAACAAAATTCAGTAAAAGGAAAACACAAAACATAAAATTCATTATACTGTCTCTCACTATCAGCTTGTTGGTCTCAAAATTGTTAAATCGATTCCCCAGGTGCCGCAAACGTCATTATTCGATTTTTGAAACAGAGAGCCTGAGTCAAAATGTTCGGAAAAGTCCCAAAAGCCCCATGCAATTACGTTCACAAATATCCGCAAAACGTGGACACTCTAACGCTATCCCAAATTGGGACTCTCAAACGCTGTCTTTCAATAACCTTATTCACACAGCAGGATTTCGAATTTCACCTTTGATCCCAATAGTACTCAACGTTCCAGAATTGAAAATTGCAGATACCTTGTGTGGGTTCACAGCACAAATGTTTATACGAAAACTTTTGATTACGGAGCCGGCAGTTATGAAAACGAACCGGACCGATATTTTGTCATCTAACACGCTGAGGCGAACCTTAATAATATATAGCGTACCCCTTTTATTGGAAATCAAAACTTTCCGCTTCGACGCATTTTGATGAGAAAAATTTCAACGCTTTGCCTAAAAATTGTAAACGATATTCATTTTGTATTTTTTGCCTTATCGTTTGGTTTTTATTATATCTGTTATTTTTGTTAATTAAAATTCATAATGGTTTTTCGTTAGACGGTTTAAAATACCTTACAAGGTATGTTAAACATTTAGGGATAAATAGGTAAAACGTAATGAAAGATTCTTAACGAGATCAGTCTCTTTTGAAGTGAAATTCAAAGCTGACCTGAAGACGTCTAATTGGCATATGAAACATGTAGAATATGAGCTCACTCAGCTAACAGAATCTTTTCGAAATTCCTAGCAAAATTACATGACTTCTAGATTGCTCTTACAGTCATTTTGAAAGGGACATAATTGAATGTCAAAGGACCACGGTCCATGATTTACGAAATGTTTCGAGACTTTCCCTTTTCAAAATACCAAAGAAACATTAGAAGAACAATTATTTAACCAAACGGTTAAATATACTACATTACACAACATAGTTGTATGTAGCCGAGTTTGTGTTTAATGGATGGAAAATGGATATCGCAAGTAGCTCTGGCTTCATCACGCGACCTCAAAAGTATCGTTAAGCTATGTCCAAGAGAATAGAAAAGATATGGAGCGCGTATCTTAAGATCTACTTCCTTGTATGTTCTGTCAGCCTAGTCACTATACAGTGGCCCTTGCATAAACTATATGTATTTGGTCGTACAGTGTACTTGGAAGTTTAAGCACGAAGAATGTATGAAAAATGAAAAAACACCTCTAGTGTACGAACGAAAAACTAATTTTATCCATGAAATTAACATGAAACTTATACTACTTACACTGAAAAACGTGAAAACTCGGGATAAGACCTTTGATTTGGACTTACTATGCTATATATATATATACTTACTACTATATGCTATACTTCTATTATCATGAACAAAATATTGATGGAGCCATTTTGTGACGTCCTGAACGCTTTTCTAACACTTGCATGATTATTTATAGACAATAATCATAATTATAAAATACTAGCTTCTGCTCGCGGTTTCACCCGCGTCATGTTAGGCGTCCCTATGGTCCCGTCCCCATCAGTTCCCTTGAGGAGCACGTGGAACACGACGCACGGTCGCTCAGGCCTTGTCCTTGGTCGGACAGCGAGCTACCCATTACTCCCCGTCCGCAAGCGGCTGGAATATGCCCCGCGATTTGTTGCCCCGTGTCTGGGGCGATAGGTAGAGGATGTCTTTTCCCTCACGCATTCCGACTGCTCCCCATTCCCCTCGCCTACCGCCGAATCCCTGAGGTACCTCCCGCAATAACCGTGCCCGGGAGGACTTGCGTCAGGTTTTAGTTGAGGCTGAGGACGCCGTAGTGCATCTCCAACCACTTCTCAAAGAGGGATCTTACGACGGCAATTATGACATGCCCAGGCAGTCATTATTTTATTGTAGTATTATTTTGAAACTATGATATCTCCTTAGATATTCATTGAAATCAAACGATGTCAAGGGCAATTTTGTTCAAAATCGAATGCTTGTGATGATTAACGTATTTATTTAGATAAGGATTAATATCATGTTAATGAACATACCTTCGCAAATAATGAAGCTCTTTAAAATCAAATTTGATTTCCACGAAAAAGGTTATAGTGACTTAACCTTAAAAGATAGATATATGCTCTCGCGGACTTTATTTTGGAACTTTTCATGAGAAATAATTCCGTAGTACATAATTTTTGCGTATCTTTAACCGTTTACGCAGCGCACGCAACTGAAGCTCTCGAAAAGGAATGCATTTTCCCGATTTTGAAACATTTCTCACTGCTGCTCCGCTCCTATTAGTGATAGCGTGATGTTACATAGCCTATAGCCTTCCTCGATAAATGGACTACCCAACACTGAAAGAATCATTCAAATCGGTTCAGTAGTTTAGGCGTGAAGGAAAGACAGACAGACAGACAGACAGACAGACAGACAGACAGAGTTACTTTCGCATTTATAATATTGGTTTGGATTTTTTTGACAGACGGAGGTCATTGAACGTTTCTTTTTACATCGGAGAAGCTTGAAGTGAAGATCTAATGAATTATCGTCATGACAGTTTTGATTGGATGACATACCAGCAACTACTAATCATGCCGCATAGAATGATGTCATGACAAAAACAGCAGCAAGTGATATCAGCTAACAAAAATATCTGTATGGGAACATCGGAAGGAGCATGTTTTATTAATTTTAATATTATAAAGATGAGGGTCACTTTTTCTGTCTATTTGTTTATCTATCTATAAAATCTTTACGTCAATTAAGAGTGAGGCCCCATTAGCATGTTGCGTCGTCGCACTCTTGACAGCGGTGCGACAGCTGAAATAAGACGCTTCGCTGCAACTGCGACTGCAACTACTGTTCTTTACTGTGATAGTAGAATAATTTACGTCCATACTTTAAGCGAAGTCTTGTGAAAATGCTTAATATGCATATAACATGCAACATCAACCACATCATCGTTCACCATTTCGCGAGATAGTGGTCAAACATGATCCTATTGCAAATCAAGCAACTAAAATTAAAGTTAACTTCCGATTAAAAAAAGCGCTCTAGATCGATCAATACTCCTCCAACTCTTATGCTCGCTTCGCAAAATGTTCGTTTACACCACATTCGTGATGCCAACACTCAAGGTAGGCACAAGTAGGCTGTAACCCATTTAAATTAAAATTACTAACTTCGCACACCCAGCGAAGAGTCGTGTTTATCCAGCGAAACTTTTACCGCAGATTTCGTTTAGCGCGCTATTAGGGAGGAGAAGCGAGAATTCAAAATTTAATTCCCCTGATGTTTGCGGTAGTGTGATTGTGTAAGGGTGAAATGTTGCGCAGTGACGTACTCTTCTTAGCGTATTGATAACAAAATATTTTAATATTTTGCTCAAAATCTTGTTACGCGAATTACGCAGTCCGCGGGTAACAGGCCACATGGTGTCGATTCTGTTGAGAAGACACTAAAAACTGCTTTTCTTCGGGAATGTTTAGAGAGAGGTTGCCTGTGTTCCAGAAAATTACATTTGGTATAATTACGATTATGATGGTTAAGCAACGTTTGTTAATGTTGACATGCCGACAATAAGCAGTGAGCTGTTGGCCCAGGTTATTGTTTTGTAACCTCGAATAACAAGCTGTCTGTTCACTATCTTTGGAAAGTGTGTATTTTGAAAATGTGACAGTAGACAATCAGTTTTTCGCGGAGCTTTTTTTACTCAGAATTGTGGTGTACAAGTCGACAGTCACTTCTTTTAAAATATCGGTATAAAGCAGCACCCGTTTAAACTGAAAGAAAATCTTAACATAGTAGGGAAAATGCTAACATAATATCTTACGAGTATGATAAGAAAGCAAATCGTCTTATCTATACATATAATAAATCTGTAGAAGGGTCAATTCTGTACATTGAAAATATTGAAAAAATAAATAGCGGGGGGCGTTGCTGGATCGATACCAAACCCAAATATGTTATTTAAAAAAAATTTTTGTCTGTCTGTATGTGCAGGCATCACGTCAAAACTAACGGTTCGATTTCAATGAAACTTGGTATAATTATACCTTATTATCCTGGCAATAAAATAGGATACTTTTTATCCTGGAAAAATATGTAGAAAAAAAAATCTACCATCCACGCGAAGACCGACATCCGCGCGGACGGAGTCGCGGGCGGAAGCTAGTAATAAATATAATAAGATATAAGACGATTAAATTATGTTTACGCTTTGTAAATTTTGGATAGGTATGAGGGAGATATAGGGATGAGTACTCCAAAGCTGACTGAAAGTTTGATAAGGCATCAATATTTTCCTCGAAAATTTTGTAAAAATGATTTTAAATTATTACCCTGAAGACACCGATCTTTTTTCTATTTTTATTCCATAAACTTTATTTTGTTGTTTATAAAATCATTAAGGTAATGAAGGAGAAAGTTTCCTTGATCATCACGCTATTAAGTCAATTATAATAATTATATTTACCAAAATAGATGAAAGGAAAAATCAAGACAAAAACGCTAAGAAACTTCCAGAGAATTTTCCTAGAGAAAATTGTTAAAGATGCCTTTCGGATCTATAAATATTTTCTTGGGCTATCGTTTAAATGACGAGCACGTTCATCTCATTACCAAGAAGCATCACCATACGCCAATATTAGTCAGACAATATGTGAAAATGAAATCCCGCATATTATATTGTAAGGGATCCAATAACGGCCCGCAAGAACATCTGCGAAAAGAAATTTATTACATACTGTGTTACGCCCGCGGCGCCACCCACGTGCGGTTTTAAGGAAAGATTGCTTTATTTGTTTGCACTATCAAAGTGATGGTATTGACGAAATGTTTAATATGAACGTTCTATTTCTGGAAATAGTAACGCTTTGAATAATTTCCTTTGAGATATTTTGAAGGCCTTGTGTTATAAAATAATGAATTGTTGCTATAATATCATGATCAACCTTTAAAAACATTACGGTTCTATGATCAGAGTGTGTGCGTTTCTTTCCAGTAAGTCACCTATATTTTAATCTATAGGTATCTTTGTAAATTAACTTTTGTCGTCAATAGAACGTAGTTATCAATTTTTTTTTATATCAAAAATAGGAGAAATGAGAAAACCATCGATTGGCAGCTAGATCAAGTGTTTGATTTAGAAAGTAATACTTATGGGCACCGGGCGTATTATTTAGAAATTCCTCTCTAAAGTGCCATCTTGACCACCAGCAGCTTAGACGCTGTTCCCGATGTTGGTGGGCAACTACAGATATCTTTGTATGGTTGTATGTTTTTAATATAATTTAACTATGGGCATAAGGAATATTAAAGCCCGGATACATACACTATTATTTCTGTAGAACGGATAAGCATATAGTCCCATTTTATTAGAAGATACTCGAGACATCCAAGCCGTTGTTCGAAGCAGGCATGTAAGCGCGGTTTTACATAAAAAGTCACTTACGTTAAGTCGAGTTGTAGTAAAATCTTTGCGTTAAATTTCGACAGCTATAGCAAAAATTGTGTTGATAGTAATGGTGTAACTATACATAATTACACATTTAAGAAATATTTGTCACTATGTTTTAATATATATATATATATTTTTTATTTTGAAGCGAAAACTTCTTTAGTGGCGTTGTGCACTTTTTTTGGAATGGGAAAAAAATTTAAACTCGCGTCAGGACACGTGACCTGATCGAAAATTCGTAAGACGGCGCAGGGCGCTTGCGCTAATGTTCGTGAGTGTTTATTACTATTCAAGTTTTCATTTCTGCCGGCACTCCCAGAGTGCAACTCGTCGTTTTTTTAAACGTTGCACCACACTAGGAATTTCTCCTGTGTCGTGGGTGCGTTTACAGACATATAAACTCACGTACACAAACGCCCAGACCCGAAACAGCTACTTGTAGATCATATAAATATTTGCTCCTTGCGGGAATCCTCCCCAGTCCAATCGCTCAGCCACTACGCTAACCGTGCCGTAGTTTGGGGTCAGGTGTAGAGCAGTTGAAGAAACACGCTAGATTTTAGTCAGTACTAGTCTGACAGTCGCTTCCGATCCATCTGGGGCGTAAGAACTCTTTTGATGGTTTAACAAGTATAGCATACCTTTGTGTACGACCCAGTCTACTACACCTTGGTGATGTCATATTAACTGCCCTGTTGGCCACGTGGTTGCAATCGTTGACTGCTGAGCTGCTGACTTGGGCAACCCGGGACGTGTTTGCGATACCCAGGTCGGGCAAAAAGCTGCTTTTGAATGTTTCCATTATGCCTTTGTCAAACAGACAGGCGAGTCCGAAGCGATAACGAACCGATACGAGATGTCAGTCGGATAGTTCTGTCACGCTATCGGATCGCTTTCGCTTTTCTATGTGACTGGATTCAAACAATTCCATACATTACAAATAAAAACGCCACGCTTCGCATTCGTCGCGCCTGTCTGTTTGACAAAGGCTTTAGTCTGAGTAACAGGTTGGAGCTTGGTACGATACTTTCAGCACTGTCAGGTTCCCATCTCATCAGACTATGAGATAAAAGAGCATGTAAAGCCGTTGGTCCCGACTCCCATTTGTACATCTTGGACAGTTGTAACTGATACTCAGAAGCTCGATAGATGGACTACCATGCAGTCTTACCAAAGAGTGTCGTAGTAACCAGTTACTCGGGTTATGGAGGTCAGATATGCAGACGCTTGTTGTAAAATAATGATGTTTAAATTGAGATAAAGGCAGTGAAAAATGAAGACAACGAAGCGTACGAATTGGTCTCTCAGTTTATTAAATTTCTGTACTACACAAGGCAACTTCAAGGTCAAAGTGATACCACAAGTGTGCGGTTGAACCTATAGTGTTGAGTTTCAAGTTATTCCTAAGTGGAATAATTTTAGTTTTAGTATTTAATTTAATACTAGGTTCGCGTTTGATCACTATCTCACCTGATGGTAAGCGAAGATGTGGTCGACGGTGAAGCATACTTGCCTGTAAGTAACCTATTCACTCTTCACTTGAAGGCTCCAAGACTATAGGTGTATTGGATTATATTACAAGTCTTGGACGTGGAGTTGCGGATACCGGCTTGAAACTCAACACTATAGGTTCAACCGCACACTTGTGGTATCACTTTGACCTTGAAGTTGCCTTGTGTAGTACAGAAATTTAATAAACTGAGAGACCAATTCGTACGCTTCGTTGTCTTCATTTTTCACTGCCTTTATCTCAATTTAAACATCATTATTTTACAACAAGCGTCTGCATATCTGACCTCCATAACCCGAGTAACTGGTTACTACGACACTCTTTGGTAAGACTGCATGGTAGTACATCTATCGAGCTTCTGAGTATCAGTTACAACTGTCCAAGATGTACAAATGGGAGTCGGGACCAACGGCTTTACATGCTCTTTTATCTCATAGTCTGATGAGATGGGAACCTGACAGTGCTGAAAGTATCGTACCAAGCTCCAACCTGTTACTCAGACTAAAGCCTTTGTCAAACAGACAGGCGCGACGAATGCGAAGCGTGGCATTTTTATTTGTAATGTATGGAATTGTTTGAATCCAGTCACATAGAAAAGCGAAAGCGATCCGATAGCGTGACAGAACTATCCGACTGACATCTCGTATCGGTTCGTTATCGCTTCGGACTCGCCTGTCTGTTTGACAAAGGCATAATGGAAACATTCAAAAGCAGCTTTTTGCCCGACCTGGGTATCGCAAACACGTCCCGGGTTGCCCAAGTCAGCAGCTCAGCAGTCAACGATTGCAACCACGTGGCCAACAGGGCAGTTAATATGACATCACCAAGGTGTAGTAGACTGGGTCGTACACAAAGGTATGCTATACTTGTTAAACCATCAAAAGAGTTCTTACGCCCCAGATGGAGCGGAAGCGACTGTCAGACTAGTACTGACTAAAATCTAGCGTGTTTCTTCAACTGCTCTACACCTGACCCCAAACTACGGCACGGTTAGCGTAGTGGCTGAGCGATTGGACTGGGGAGGATTCCCGCAAGGAGCAAATATTTATATGATCTACAAGTAGCTGTTTCGGGTCTGGGCGTTTGTGTACGTGAGTTTATATGTCTGTAAACGCACCCACGACACAGGAGAAATTCCTAGTGTGGTGCAACGTTTAAAAAAACGACGAGTTGCACTCTGGGAGTGCCGGCAGAAATGAAAACTTGAATAGTAATAAACACTCACGAACATTAGCGCAAGCGCCCTGCGCCGTCTTACAAATTTTCGATCAGGTCACGTGTCCTGACGCGAGTTTAAAATTTTTTTCCCATTCCAAAAAAAGTGCACAACGCCACTAAAGAAGTTTTCGCTTCAAAATAAAAAAAATATATATATATATATATTAAAACATAGTGACAAATATTTTTTAATGTGTAATAATTTATAGTTACACCATTACTATCAACACAATTTTTGCCATAGCTGTCGAAATTTAACGCAAAGATTTTACTACAACTCGACTTAACGTAAGTGACTTTTTATGTAAAACCGCGCTTACATGCCTGCTTCGAACAACGGCTTGGATGTCTCGAGTATCTACTAATAAAACGGGACTATATGCTTATCCGTTCTTCAGAAATAATAGTGTAGGTATCCGGGCTTTAATATTTCCTTCTTCCTAGCCTTCTGCGCATAGTTAAATTATATAAAAAACATAAAACAAACAACATAACAGACAGATATCATAGCATAGCTAGTTTCCTCCGTGCCTCGGAAAGCACGTAAAGCCGTTGGTCCCGGCTGTAATTTGTATATCTTTGAACACCGTTACTATTAGTCAGGAGCTCTAAAAGCCTGACAACCAGTCTTGCCATGGGGTATCGTATTACCCAGTTACTAGGTTGTTGAGGTCGGTTAGGCAGTCGCTCCATGTTAAATATTGATTTTCAGTTCCGATATAGTTGGGAAAAGGCTAGGCAGATGATGATAGATTGAGCAATAATGTAATAAAAGAACGTCGTGGATTAAAAATGGGATAAAGGGATTGAAAATAATACGCCTAAATGATTAAGTGAATGACGACTCACATAAAGAACTTATAAGGCCGATGTGAGTAGCAAACCCGGGAGAGAACGACATGGGAAGATCTATGCTGACCCTATTGGTGAGTTTCTTCAGAAAGGTCGGGTTCGACTATAATTTATATAAAAACCTGGTTAATTGGGTGGCTCATGGCTCTCCTACCATTATAATCTCGGCATGACCATCTGTTAAGACACTCTCGGAAATAGAAAGCTGTAAAACAATAACGTCCACCAACAAAGTGTTAAAGAAAATCTTGAAAGAAAAAATTTACCCATCAGACATCAGTCTTGACTTTATCTCTTAAAGACATTCATCAAATCCTCACCTGGGGAATAAAACGAACATTTCTTTCAATATAAAAGTTCTTCCGTCAAGTGAAGATAAAAATAAGACATAAGGTAAGCAAACGTGAACCCAAGGGACATATTACTAAGACTGATTACATGAGGCTGGTGCGAATAAATGGAATTTCGTAGGTACCTGCTGCTTACTTCCATCAAGACTTCTTGTAACATTATTTTTTGCTTACACTTGAAGTTTATATACATTTTGTGTCTAATCCTTTTTATAAATTAATGTCAGTTGCGGTTGGGATAAATATCAATAGAATGTTACCTGTCCTAATATTATTATTTTTTATGTGAAAGAAGTTTTTGCACGCGGTATTAGGATGACGGAATGTACTACCGTCGTATTTACGGGTGTCAAAAACAACATCCATATCTGTTCAGCTATTACGAACGACTTACGTGAAAAGGTAACAGTAATGTAAACAGGCAATAGTTAAATATTTTGTTATAGAGCCATTTTATTTTGTATATTAATTTAACCAAGGGTACACTTACTCATAATAATCTGGTCTATTTTAAAATAACTTACTAAGCTTGACTCTTAACTTCAACACCCGAAATAACCCTCTTTGGCAACACTGTTCGTTGCCCAGAGCAAATTAAATAATTTCATACCAGCTTTGCGTAACATTTCAGAATAATCTCTCAAAACTGTCGAGTGCTCTGCAATCTTTTAAAACAAATTCGATTTAGTATGTCTGTACGTGCATAACATCTGATAGACTACATCAAAATGGATAATTATTTATTTGTTGTGTTCATTATTGTCAGGATTTTAATGGCAGATTTTTTTTTTAAATACCGGGTATGTTGAAAAATTGAGTCCCTTCGAAGCCAGGGCGGACCACTAGTACAGAAGAGATAAGTATGTTAATTTTTAGCAAACAAAAGCCATGTCTCATTAATGTCTTAGGAAAGGAAATTTATTACATCCTTTTTTTTCATTTTTCATCAGAAATTTCTGCTACTTTTAGGCTGGCCTTTTGTTTACGTTCATTTTCTTGTTGCGAATTTTCATGCATCGCAAAGTAATCCTTAGTATGTAAATTTATTACGTGACCATAGCGGACCCAGACTGGCACATTTATTTTTTATTATTTTTACTACGAGTGCTTTCAAAACTAAGATAGAACCAAAAAATCGAAGACAATTATATCTGCTAACCAGCCTTTTTGGTAGATTCCATCGCATAGAGAGGAGGCCTGTGTCGTCGACCTACTTTGATTGTATGGTATTATGAATAGTTCTATATTGCTGTTCTATTTAACATCATCTTGACTCAATTTATTATGAAAATAGATCATGTCTGTTAATAAATCAACCCTAACTTTGAGGTCGATACAAAAGCAAAACAAAAGATTGCTATTGTCTACTTAAAAAACATGTCGGATAAAAAGTTGAGATAAAAGGTTGCTTCTTATAAACTAGGCTAATTACGAGAACAGAAAAAACACGTCCAGTTTGTATTTTAGGTTCATAGAAAACTAACCTAATTACGAAAATAGAAAACACATTCTTGCTTATTTCGTATTGAGCGCCAGACAGCTTCTCAACTTACAGGAATTTCGTCTAAAGCATACCAAGGCAACAAAGTTACGAGAGACCCAAAGCGAAGTGTCGCCAAAAATGCGGTAAAGATTTTAATTAACCCCAACAAGAGGCACGCATTACCCACGCAATCTCTTAAAAGGCTGTTAAAAAGATTAATAGAAGGGTCAAAGAGGTCATTGATTAGTATTTAGTGCCCTCGAGGGTTGCATACAGCAAGCCCCTTTGTCTGCTCCCGTGAAGTTAACAGTTTCGCACGATTAGATATTGTGTAGCTAATGGGGGCCCGTGATGAGGGCTAATACTTATTTTCTCCAATACATGGCGCCACATAATCGAATACCTAAATGTGAACACACTATTGGAAATACAACCTTCATCTGAGCGCTGTGAGTTGAAAATCCAAAAGTGTAAGGATATTTTGGTGTTATGTTAGGCTTTGCTTAGTATAAATGAAAATGGGTATGTCCTTTCAGGATTACGATAAACTACGGAGGAAGGTACAGTTTTTATCTAGGATAAAGTTGGGTGTTGCATATAAACATAAAGTTGTAATTTAGCAAACACTTAAGTAGTTTGTGCAGAAGTTTCCTCGTCGAGGTATCTTGGTGAAGTTATTTTGATAGAAACTTGTACTTTAGATAAATAATATGATTAGAATCTTCATAAAAGTATTTCATATTGGTAACACAAGATGGTAGCTAATCCACCTTTTTATGGTAGCAAAGGTATCAAATGAATCCTCTCAGCCTGGCTGGAGGTCGGCAGGGACTGTGTCTGTTAATTACTATTTAAGAAAATGTTATCGAAGTCTCAAATATAACTGTATAATCATGTTATACGCGTGTCAACATTATGCATAATCATGTATTGACTTCGTTTCCAAGTGCGGTTTTAACAATTTTGTTTAGATTTTGACTATACAATCTAATTTGTAAATAAATGTTTTCAGTTGTTAAATCCTTGTGTAATTTAATGTAGTATTTGCTTAGATATATTTTTTACAGTAGTTTATTTATTTATTTATTTATAATACTAAAAGGAATTAAGTGGTATCTTACTTCCTTTATTCTTTCTCCCTGTTCAATATGAATGCCCCAAAACTCTCATAATACTGCTTTCACCTACTAGTGTACCAAGCGTAGTAATTATGCCTATTTCCCAGGAGACTATTAATTGGGCTTCCAATGTTCAGAACAAGACATTGCCGGCCTGATATATGATAATATAATAACCGAATTATATCTAATGAAACGGTTAGTCCAACTGCCATATTGTACGCCAGATATTATTTAGACATAACGTGAGATTAGTGAGAATATAATATTTGTGACTTACAGAAATCGTAATTATAAGACTAACGCTAAATGAAGATTATTTCATGGAATGCTTCTTTAGTGGTATCAGTGGAAGTTCTATATTTAGATGAGAAAGTTAGGTATACGAGTAATTATACATTTATTTTATAGTAAAACTAGCAACCCGCTCCGGATTTGCACGGCTTCGTCCTTCCCTGTGCATTTTTCAGAAACTTTCCTAGGTACCAAATATGTCGGTCGCGAAAGTATATGAATTACCGTGACCCCGGAACGTAAAGGGCTATTGAAGGACACCGTGGATTTTAGTTAGTACGAGTCTGCCAGTCCTTCCCGCTCTGCCCTGGGTGGGAGAACTCATTTGATGATTATACCACGTAAAAAATAAATGAAAGGTAAAAACATGTGTAGACAATAAAAATATTGCCAAAAAAATGTATAGGTAATCTTCAGTTTAGTACAGTCGTCAGATAGATATTTTTTTATCGTGGTAAAGTCATCAAATGAGTCGTCCTACCCTGGACGGGAGGAACTGTCAGGCTTGTACTGACTTAAATCCACGGTGATTTTTCAATAGCTCTTTACGTTCCAGGGTCACACCGTTACCTGATGAGACAGTCCCAGATAGACCTAGACTTGGTTTGAAACTATGTATAGATGGCAATCGCAATTATACGGGAATTCAATAAAGACGACGAAATGTGTCTGTATTATAACGTACTGCTAAAACCTTCAGGAACTAGGTACAGATGACATGCATAAAATTAATCTTACAAAATATTATATCATAGCTATAAACATAAACTCAATCAACTCACAGTTCTGTCACCGCTAAATATCCTTTGACCACCATTAATTTAACATCAGTAATGACTCACAACACTACACAACAAGCGAAACTGTCACCAATCACAACAGCACAAGAACTAAATTCATTTACACATTTTAAATTGCAAAGGCACGCACTCGTTAGTCACTGAATCAGTGGACACAATTTTAAATCTGAAATTATTATAGAAATACACTTTTTGATTAACAAACTTTTACACAACACTCTTTATTCACAAACTATGAAATATTTCTATTACTTTTTATGGAAATATTGTTGATAAAAGGCACTTTTATAAAATATTATTATGGAGCGCATTCGTTAGTTCAATTAATTGTTTGAATTGGACATCCAAAGACGAGACGCCGTGTGTAAACAGACAGACAGACTGATGTAGCTAAACTAAGAATGGTGGTGGCTAGATTGGTTATATTACCTTGTAATAAACCGTTGCCGGTCTCCTTGAAGATCCCGACAACCACAATAAAGATTATGAACGAATTTAATACGAAGTACAAACAACAATAAATATATTTTTTTTGCACTAACTGAAATCAACAATAATGTTTTTGTGGATAGGTATTTCATTTGTTTATTTTCTTAGTTTATCTTCAACAGAAATATTTTTCGTCGCGGGACTCACGAATTACCGTGACCCCGGTACTTAAAGGGCTATTGAAGGACACCATGGATTTTAGTCAGTACGAGTCTGACAGTCCCTCCCGCTCTGCCCTGGGTGGGAGAACTGGTGATTTTACCACGTAAAAAAAAAGGAAAACATGATGTCGTGAAACACTATTTCTTTTTGGCTAAGGGACATTATCACATGGCTTTGCAAGACTTAAGTGAAGCGGAAGGGGTGTCGCACTCGTACTGATTAAAACTCACCCTGTTCCGTTTATTGATCTTTGCGTTCCGGGCAATTGAAACAATACTTTGAAAATTACCGCAAATTTTGAGTTCAACTGGATTTTTTGTAAACTTTTATTCTGCAGGGACATTTAAAACAAGTAATACGTTTTCGATTCGAGCTCAACAAAAAACTATAGTACGGAACGTATATCGATTTTTCTTTGTTTATAAGAGCACTAGCACTTCGCCCGCGACTTCGTCCGCGTGGGTTACGTACTTTCCTCTAAAAAATTCGAAGGCTGATTTTTCAATCGATAGAAGATTTTCTATACAAACAAAATTCCCCCTTTTCACCCCTTTAAAGGTTTAATTTCCAAAAACCCCTTCTTAGTGCTCCCCTACATTATAATAGGAAGCTGTGTGCAAAATTTCACATTCCTAACCCCAGTAGTTTCGGCTGTACGTTGATATGTCAGTCAGTCAGTTCTCCTTTTATATATATAGATTAATTGTAAATTTCACACTTTTTATAATGCCTAGGTTTCCATAAATAGATTCAATTCTTTTTCTTTTCACTATAAAAATGTTGGGAGAGCAACAGTTATAATTCCGTTGGATTAAATTTTATATGAGAATAAATACAAATGTCTAAATCTCGGTTCATCGAAATGAAATACGGTATAAAACTTAGCCGAAGTTTCTGATCTTTTTTCAAGTTGACTTCAGAGACCCAGACAGACGGCGATTGGCGCAGTGGCTGAGCAATCGGACTGCTGTGCTGCGTATCGCGGGTTCGATTCCCGCACGGAGCAAATATTTGTATGATCTACAAGTATTTTTTCAGGATCTGGATGTTTGTGTATGTGAGTTTATATGTTTGTAAACGCACCCACGACACAGTAGGAATCCTAGTGTGGGATCAAAGTTTATCTTATCAAGATAATGTACTATGCTGATAATGCTCTTAAAACAAAGAACTCAACAATTATTACCATAGTGTTGGTATTCAATTGAAGCTGGCGGATTTATCCGCTTATTACACTTTGAAAATAAATGAATAGGGAAGTGCCAAATGTACACAAAGAAAACCTTTGTTTTTCACTTTCTAGTTATTTACGAACATTACTAGAAGACACCTGTCTTCGATAAACCCCATAGTTTGTCTTCACCATCACTTTCAGAAACCCATTTCTCGAAAATAGAGCGGATACTTTAAGGAAAGGGAAGACCCATAATAGAGTATCCCAAAAAAAGCTTAAAGTAATGTCTTTTACGTGGATCTACCAGAATACGGGTTTTCCCGTTCAACTTTTTCCGTATTAAAGCCTTTGTCAAACAGACTGGTGAAAGCGAAGCGTTTCCGAGACGATACCGAACCGAAGCGAGACGTCAGTCCGATAGTTCTGTCACGCTATCGGATCGCTTTCGCTTATTTATGTGACTGGATTCAAACAATTCCATTCATTACAAATAAAAACGTCACGCTTAGCATTCGCCACGCCAGTCTGTTTGACAAAGGCTTAACTGTACTAAGGTTTAAGTCGCTGTACTGTGAAGTATTCAAACTTTTTAAATGTCTTCTTTAGTATTTGAAATGAAAGCCACAAAGACAATATTACAGACTGTACTTATTAATTAACATTATAATTTTAGCAACACAGAAGTAATAGAAATATGAATTCAAAAGATCTGATTAGAAGTATTGAGTTTGAGATGAATTTCAAACACTGTTTTTACATAGTTATTTTAAGTTCGGTTGTGTCGCAAAACGATCTCCGGCCATTGTAGGCGCGGGCATGCGGGCGGCGAGTAATGGGCGACTCGCAGCCCGACCATGGACCATGCCCGGGTCGACGGCGCGTTCTGTTCTACGCGCGCCTCAAGGTGTGTCAGCATAGTGACGGGACCTGTAGAGGGCCAAAGCCTGCCGGGGTCGCGAGGCTTACCCATTACCGTGACTCCGGTACGTAAAGGGCTAGTGAAGGACATCGTGGATTTTAGTCAGTACAAGTCTGACAGTCCCACCAGCCCTGCCCTGGGTGGGAGGACTCATTTGATTATTTTACCAAGAAAAAAAAAAAGTTCGCTTGTGTTTTATTTCTGAATATCCTGGCACACTTTTAACACTGGGGCCACGTGGTGGATTACGGCCCACACCTTTTCATAGAGAAAAAATCTTCGTCCTAGCACCAGTGACGTGTTGTACACATTTTTCATGATGTTGTGGAGAAAATAAACGTTTCATTTATTGATTACTTAATTACTACCTTCGCAGGATTTTCAAATCAGTTAACAATGGCCTTGGAACGCTAAAAGGAATAGATGGAACAGGGTGGATTTTCCTTCAGTTACAGTTTGACTACGCCCCCACCCAGGGTTTTAGGACTCATTTGATGATTTAAAAGAAGCGTTGGCTACCTACATTATTCACTGATTAATCTCTGTATAGTTTTAGAAGACTAATTTATATCACGTTCCCATTGATAAACAAAATAAGTAAGAAGGAGGAGCTTGTAGCTAAATAAATACAGCCGCACAGGCCGATCTTCCGGGTTAAGCCGCGCTTGACGAGGTTGGTCTGTGGATGGGTGACCATCTGTCATAGCGAGTTTCCTCCGTGCCTTGGAAAGCACGTAAAGCCGTTGGTCCCGACTGTCATTTGTAGATCTTTGACAGTCGTTACTGGTAGTCAGAAGGTCTAAAGTCTGACAACCAGTCTTACTATGGGGTATCGTATTACCCAGTTACTGTGTTGTTGAGGTCCAACAGGCAGTCGCTCCATGTCAAATACTGATATCCAGTTGCATCTGGTTTGACTGGAAGTCGGCCCCAATATAATTGGGAAAAGGCTAGGCAGATGATGATAAATTATTAACATTATCGCTGAACACAATTTCATCCATGTAGGCCATATTCCGGAATTTTGGCATTAAAAGCTTATCCTTTTACTTCGTACACGAATTAATGGAACCAATCTCGCTCAAAGTCGGGGGAGATTATAACTTTACGTGAGCCAGAAATGAAAGTTCTTTTTTCGGATTTCATCTTTTTGTGTATCGATGGGAATAAAAATGTAATTTGACTTTTCACATTTGTAAGGAATTAAGGTGTTTACTGTTTAGGGGTGTTCGGAGAGTTTTGGGAAATAAATAAAACGCCAGAATATGTAAATATTAAGAAGCTGACTTGCTCACATCGTTAGAACAAAACGAAAGCTATTTTAGATTAGATACAACATTTCTCATAAAAATGAGAATACTGTAACTGCTTATTTTTTAATCCACGTTGTCCTTCAATAGCGTTTTACGTTCCGGGGCTACGGTAATTCGTACAGTCCCGCGACCCCGGCAGGCTTTGGCCCTCTAGAGTGGGGCCCCGTCACTTTGCTGACACTCTTTGAGGCGCGTGTGGAACACAACGCGCCGTCGACCCAGGCATGGTCCATGGTCGGACAGCGATGCTTATTTTAGGAAAAAATCAATGTTTAATTCTTTTTCTCATATTAGTGGCAATTTTCAGGTTAATATCTAAATAAAGATATTATTTTGTCAATATGCCTTAATTTGATGGTGAGTTAATATTACATTCATCTATCTTTTTTGTAGGCATGATCTCTTTTCAACTTAATGTTGTGATGCAGTATTTTACGTTACACGTTCTCCTAGTACAAGTACTTACTAATACTATATGCAGCAGTTTATCTACTACCTCCAGCACGATTTGGATATAAATAACGTCCACCCACATCTGAAGTTGTAAACACACCGAAACTACATATTGCTATTGGAGATACATAGATGCTTAGGATGTTCTGAGTTCGCAGCGTTCGCACATACCTAGCTAAGTAAGTTATTACTCCAAGGAGCTTGCAACTAATAGATGCCGAACGAGTAAAGTTGTACCCAGCGAGAGGTTTTGACACCAATAGCGGATAATAGCTTACTAGCTACACAGCTTCTCTCTAACTTTTGAGATTAACTAAACTGAAGGTTTCTTACTTGAAATTAGGTAGATAAACAGTAAACTTGTATAGATTTTCACAATATTGAAACTTAATACTACGTAAGTACATAACTTACTTTTTTTGTTTGTTAATTAAATAACGTACTTTAGTGATCGCCTCATATCAAGTACAGCCGAAAAAAAACACGGTATAGAAACTTTCGTGCAGTGTTCAAAATGATCACGCGTTTTCAATACACTTAGAAAAAAGTAATTCATTTTTAAACACTTTTGTTAGATTTAAAATGGAATATTTACCATGTTTATTTATTTATTTTGAGTTACTGATATTTTAGCACAGTTGCAAGCGCCATGATCAAGCCTGCCGGGGTCGCGGGATTCACGAATTACCGTGACCCCGATACGTAAAGGGCTATTGAAGTACACCGTGGATTTTAGTCAGTACGAGTCTGACAGTCCCTCTCGCTCTGCCCTGGGTGGGAGGACTCATGCGATGATTTTACCATGAAAAAAAAATAGCCATGATCAAGGATGAATTGAGGTAATTGCGGTTGATGATTGGGCAGATAAAACGGTCTACCCTCTTACTTGTTCCTTTTTTTGCATTCGCCACTACAATTGGCACAATACGATTCTGTTCTCGACACACAAAACTTAAAGAATCCGCTGGCGAACTTGTACAATAAGGTAATTATAGTGTTATTTAAAATCAACATATAAACATTTTGACTTTATAATTTCATTTTCATAGATCTTAAAAAAAACCAGGAACATTTCGCAAAAACAAGCGTTCTTTTATTAAACGAATCATTCTTGAATGAAACAATTCTAGTAGATTGGCAGTGATCAAAAATCGTAGTGACACCAAAATTACAAATTCATAAAACTCCATCCACAAGTTACTCAGTGTGCTCCGAATCTGACCTCTGCAAACATCCGAGTTTCTTTTTTTTTCCAAAGTGTATTGACGTGGAAATTGGACAAAAGACCTTCGGTTCAATTCAAAGGATAATCAAATAGTTTACGGTTGGAAAACATTTGCGTTTCGTACTTTTGGGGTAGCAGGTTTATTTATGTTCACAATAGCGTTCGGCGGCTGCCTTTCCTTTGACAGATCATTTTGTGGTTAATGAAATGGACCGGTTACAAAGAGAGATAAGTATCACGACGCAATTGACTCCTTCAGAAAGTTTCTTAATGAAATTCGGGCCTTCGAACGTATGTTTTATTTGTGTTACTTTTCTTAAGACTTTGTCGGGAGTTAATGATTTTGTTTTAGTGATTCGGAGTTGATACAACGTAATGATATTATCTTGGATCCACGGGTCCCTAAAGTTTTCAGTTCAACTGCGAGTTCAGTTGAAATTAGTTTAGTTTTCGTTTGGTTTTTGATCACTTTATTAGATAATTATTAACTGAAAGTCGTAAAACTTTGTTACGCTAGTAGCGAGCCAAAAATGAATGGGTAATCTTGCAGCTAGTTAAAAACTCCAAGTCTTGAAGTACTAAAGAAAGTTCATGTGAATTCTTGAACACACGTTCATGATTTTATTACGACATACGAGAACATCAGACACTTCCAGCATCAACTCCCGCCACGGAATGACAACAAATTCTTTAGATTTTAAAGCAAAACATTCCTGTAAAGTCAGAATTTAATCTAAAACAGTAATTACACTCGCATCTAACGTTGTATGTGCAATCCCGGATAGCATCTGTTGGAACAATTATCTGTCTAATTACTAAGTCCACGAGTTGTGTGGAGTAATTGTACCGAGTCCCTCTAAGTCCGGATTTGTCTCTATGATCCTGTAGTGTCCACAGTATGTGCTAATTGGAAATGGAAGAACAGGGATTAAATCAGTATCCAATTGCGTTAGAAGACAACATATCTTTTCCAATAAAGACTTTCCACACTCCGGTCTATTTATTTTATTCAACGTTTTGTATTTTTAGTTTTGTGCAGCATATGGTCGTGATGCCGCGTGAAAAATTCTGTAGTGCATTGAAGAGCAAATTCAATCGGATTGCGCAATTTCAAGGAGTACGAGGATCAAGTCCTTGCTCTCTCTTTGTATGTTATTTTGTGTTCAGTATGCTATGGTCTTATTTCAATATTTTTGTGTAGTACGCTTGTATCTATTTCATTTTTTCCTTATTAATTCTGTGTTTTAAATTACCTAAGTGGTTTTCGTAAATGAGCTTATCATAAGTAAGAATCTTCTATAATATACTTGCATTGAAGGCTAGTTTCATATCGAATAATTTAATTGTATAAAATAATTTAGGAGTATGCGAAGCCGAGTGTGTTTTAAAACTCGCATTCACATTTTTATTACCTATGTAAATATCGAAGAAACCCTCTATTTTTGATTCAAAGAAAAAATATGGAGTAAATTTTTATACCTACGTAAAACCGTTACAGGAAAACGCACGTGCTCGATTATGTCCGCCAGTGCACATCTGTGGCAGCCTTCACCCATCGATGCACACGCTTATGTCACTCTGACTGACTGACTGACCTTGCCTATTCAGTGTCCAGGTTTTATTTAAAACCTAGTACCTATTATGTAGTTATGCTATCAGTTGATTTGATTGTCGGTTTACAGGCTGTTTACAATGCCTTTTATGGTATTTCTTACTTTTTTTTATCGTGTTAAAATCATCAAATGAGTCCTCCCACACAGGGCAGGGCGGAAGGGACTGTCAGACTTGACTCACTAAAATCCACGGTGCCCTTCAATAGCCCTTTACGTACCGGGGTCACGGTAATTTGTGAGTCCCGCAACCGCGGCAGGATTTGGCCCTCTACAGGCCCCGTCACTGTGCTGACACTCCATGAGGCGCGCGTGGAACACAACGCGCCGTCGACCCCGGGCATGGTCCATGGTCGGGCTGCGAGTCGATGGTATTTCTCACTTTGGAGAAAGTGTCAGATGGGTTGGATTGCTTTATGGAAGACTGGACCACGGTTGTAGATAGTCGCGAGATGTTGAAGGAGAGAAGGTAAATATGATAAAAAGGAAATTGTGACTCTATTCAGTAATTTTTACTTACGACCCTTTTTAGACTAAATTGTAAATTAAATTTTAAAAAAAGAAGACAAGCAGTTTTTAAAGTGCTGAACTGTTTTTGAAGTGAAAACTTCTTTAGCGGCGTTGAGCACTTTTCTGTAATGGGTATAAAATCTTAAACTCGCGTCAGGACACGTGACCCTGACCGAAAAAGCGTAGGACGGCGCAGGGCGCTTGCGTGAATGTTCGTGTGACTTTATTACTTTTAAAGAAGTTTGTATGCTGGATACATTCGTTGCTAGGTAACATTGTTTATAAAAGATGTACGTCACATTGGAAAATTATTGAAATAAAAAGTCAACCATTTTTGCGAGTTTTACTAAAATCTGTTCACAAGATATTTCCAACAATTACTATTCAAGTTTTCACTTCTGCCGGCACTCCCAGAGTGCAACCCGTCGTTTTTGAAGTGAAAACTTCTTTAGCGGCGATGAGCACTTTTTCTGTAATGGGTATAAAATCTTAAACTCGCGTCAGGACACGTGACCCTGACCGAAAAAGCGTAGGACGGCGCAGGGCGCTTGCGTGAATGTTCGTGTGACTTTATTACTTTTAAAGAAGTTTGTATGCTGGATACATTCGTTGCTAGGTAACATTGTTTATAAAAGATGTACGTCACATTGGAAAATTATTGAAATAAAAAGTCAACCATTTTTGCGAGTTTTACTAAAATCTGTTCACAAGATATTTCCAACAATTACTATTCAAGTTTTCACTTCTGCCAGCACTCCCAGAGTGCAACCCGTCGTTTTTGAAGTGAAAACTTCTTTAGCGGCGTTGAGCACTTTTCTGTAATGGGTATAAAATGTTAAACTCGCGTCAGGACACGTGACCCTGACCGAAAAAGCGTAGGACGGCGCAGGGCGCTTGCGTGAATGTTCGTGTGACTTTATTACTTTTAAAGAAGTTTGTATGCTGGATACAGTCGTTGCTAGGTAACATTGTTTATAAAAGATGTACGTCACATTGGAAAATTATTGAAATAAAAAGTCAACCATTTTTGCGAGTTTTACTAAAATCTGTTCACAAGATATTTCCAACAATTACTATTCAAGTTTTCACTTCTGCCGGCACTCCCAGAGTGCAACCCGTCGTTTTTTTTTTTTGTTTTTATTCTTTTGCCTGCCTATAGAAGAACATTTTTTTTTGAAAAACGGGTCTGTAAATAAAATATCATAGGTAATTACTTTCTTTTTAAAATTGCCCAGCCCCCCTATAGAACGTTTACAAATATTTAAACTCACATACACAAAAACCTAGACAAGGGAGATTCACAAAATTTACACAACAAAACCTCTTCGTGTCCAGCAGAACACGAAACGCGGTCATTCTGCACCGTTTGTACAAATATTCAGTTGTCACAGGCACGCCGAAGCCTCGAAATTATGGACTGAACATGAACTTTGCACGTAGTTCTATTATTATAACAGGGATATTATTGTGTGAGAATCGTAGTATGCAACGTTGATGACTCATTCAATAGAAGCATCCCGCTCATCACTTCCCGATTCTATTCAATTCGACTACTAAACAAAATACGTGAAAAAAAGAGCTTTTTTTGAAGAGAGAGGAAGAGGGAGTGAGTGAAAGCCACTATTTTGATCATCATAATTATATTGAGACCCGTTTCGACGCCTATTCATTTCAATGTTTTATTTACATTTTGGAATACTACTAATATGTAGATAAGATTTCTATACAAGTTAAGCTTATTCTTTACAAAGGGGCAATTGCTATTTGTAATGGGGTAATTGCTAAAATCGTGGAAAATATCTACTGTTCCTGTAGGGACGATTCACATTTAAGCATAAATATATTAGTTCACTGATTCTTTTTTGTGATTTCAAGGTAACCCAAAGTAAAAGAAATTTAAATGATGAGTATAGCTCCGTTTTTTGGTACCTAAATAAAAAAACTCAAAACTGTAAGTTTGTAGAATACGATAGCACTGCATTTCCAATACTGGACTACGTGGCTGACACTGTTTTTATACATATAACTACTGATATGTGGCCAACCGTCTTCATAGTTAGAGTAAACTTTAAAAAACAATATTACCAATAAACTAAAAAAAAATAACACACTTTTATCACACATCAACGTATGCAAACAATACCGACAGCAGAAAAGGAAAAAGATTCCACAGTGTGCACTGATCTCATTCACTACAAAATATATGTTGCACTTTTCTCCCATACAAATGCAACGATGCATATAACATCGCAAGAAAACTTTCAACGGACACGTGGGAAAGGTCCTTACGAGAGCTTTCCGACTAGATGGCGCCACAGTCGCATGCCCTGTTCATGCCATCTCGCGTTACGACTTGCGTCAAGCTGTACACGCGCGGGAAAATCGTCGCTCCACAGAACACGTGGTGCGGTCTCGTGGCACGCTATAATAAATATTTCGTTTGTTTTCTTTGTAGTTAATTTATTTGTGGCTTGACGTATAAGCTGCGAGCGCGTTGACAACCCCACCCAGTAACCACATTATGCGGGGCCATAAAATCTGCCATTTCTTGACAAATAGATATTTTGATAAAAAAATTCGGCTGAAAAGTACTTAAACAGGTTGTCGTGCAATTAAACTTGATACGCACTTCACTCTGTGGGTGCGCCCATCGCTGTTACATAGCGCACTGCGATTGTTTTGATGGTAAACACCACCCGATTTCGCACATATAATCGTACAGCTCGTGGTCAAGAGACAATGAAGCTTTCCGACTAGCTGGCTCCGTAATGCTCAGCTCTGACATAACTATGCATGAACAGAACGCATATACAGCGCAACAACGGGCAGTAACTACAAATTGTTTGGGCCAGTATTACCATCTTTATTAGTCGAGACTCTGTGTAATTTGTACGGAAGCCGGCTCTCATATTTCCCGCACGGGTTTATTTAGGCAGGCACCATTAGCATAATGCTGCATTACGGTACCCGCAGCGTCCCTTCCACGGACATTTCGGAACACTGTTCCGTGCAATTATCCAGATTTTATACCGTAAAAATATTGGCGTTAATTTTCTGAAATTATCGAGGGACCGTTGCATGGTGCCGCGTTAATGACTGACGAGAAATTATTCAAAATGTTAATTTACTAATGAATGTGCTTTCGTTTTGGAATTGGTTTTTGCTGAGTATCTACTAAGTTACTTTAGAGTGAATTAATTTGCAACCGAGGTCCGGGCACGCCGCAATCGCGGCGGTAAGACCCCTCTTTGAGGAGTGGCTGGATAGGCGTCACGGCGTCCTTACCTTCCGCATGACGCAGGTCCTCACCGGACACGGAAGTTTCGGGAGGTTCCTGTGTCTGATAGGGAGGGAAGAAACGCCTGGGTGTCACCACTGCGAGGATCGTCCGGAGGACACGGTGGAGCATACGGTGCAGGACTGCCCCGCTTGGGCAGAGCACCGCCGTGTCCTCACGACGGCGATAGGCGGAGACCTCTCGCGCCCGGCATTGGTCGAGGCCATGCTGCGGGGCGAGACGGAGTGGGAAGCGGTCGCCTCCTTCTGCGAAGCAGTCATGCTCGTGAAGGAGGAGGCGGGCCGCCTGAGGGAGAGGACAGCGTCCTCCCTCCATCCCAGCCGCAGTGGTAGACGCCCACGGCGACGGACGTCGCCAGACGATCTCCGGCCACCGTAGGCGCGGGCATGCGGGCGGCGAGTAATGGGCGACTCGCTGCCCGACCATGGACCATGCCCGGGTCGACGGCGCGTTGTGTTCCACGCGCGCCTCAAGGAGTGTCAGCAAACTGACGGGGCCTGTAGAGGGCCAGAGCCTGCCGGGGTCGCGGGTCTTACCCATCACCGTAACCCCGGTACGTAAAGAGCTCGTGAAGGACACCGTGGATTTTAGTCAGTACAAGTCTGACAGTCCCTCCCGCCCTGCCCTGGGTGGGAGGACTCATTTGATGATTTTACCACGCAAAAAAAAAAAAAAAAAAAAAAAAAAAAAAAAAAAAAAAAAAAAAAAGAGTGAATTAATTTACTAATGATTTACCCGAATGTTTATTTGAAACTTGCTTGTTTCGAAAATGTAAGTAGTCTTTTGTAAAATGGGTAAAGAGATTGCAAAAGTTTTTTTCTGAGGAAACTCTCAATAACTTTCAAATGTGCAACTTATAATTATATAATTAATTAATTTACTAACATACTTATAAGTACAGTTGCGTATCGTGCCGGTATTAACAGTTTCTCTATCATATGGACATAATTAATTCTTCATAAAGTACTATGACTTCCATAATACTATGTTTGTGGAAATGTAAAACGATAAATGAATAAAGTTGAGGAAAGTCACACACATTTCATTGATTGCGGCTGTTATTACTCTTAAAGCTTGATTGCTTGACTGCCTAAACAAGGACTGCTTGGGCAGTTAATCAGTGTTTACCTGGTGACTGCTTGACCGCACTGTCTGCGACTGCCCGAAGCAGTTAGATTGCTTGAGCGGTTCCGTGCATGTGTGTACATTTGCTATGCATGCGCAGCTTGAAGTTGTTGATCCGAATTATTCCGTTCTGATCCCCAAAAGCTGATACCCTGGGGGATCAGTTTTGTTATAAATTATTTTCTATTCCGGTCCGATCCCCTGTTAATCCTGACTGCTTCAGGCAGTTTAGTCTTTAACGTGACAGCTAATAACATTATTTCACACCATATTAAAAATCAATAAAATTGATCTCATTTATTTTATTAATATTTAATTAACTAATTATTAATTTTATTTCTATCCAATCCACCTCAAATATTCACGACAGATTTTTACGTAAACTTGAAGTAATTGAATACAATGTTCATTTTAGATTATTCAGCAAACATTCTACGTACCACTCACTCAATTTTCTCTGCTGAAACAACATTTGCTTAGTTTCAAGCCCGAACCAATATTAGGCCTAGCTTCCAAAATGTATTTTCTCTCATAATAATTTTCGAAATCCTCCCAAGTTCAAGTATTAGTTTTATAAGTTACGGTAACTAGAAAGTTGGGATAGATAAGGACCTTTCGTCAGGCCCCAATATTCCTAATCTTTCTGCACTGAGATTTACGAGTATTTACGAAACTTTGGATCGCACCTGGTTTCACTTTGGTTCTTTTAAAATTGATGCCGAAGTAATTTTGAAAGACATTTACGCCAAATATCTTTTCAGTTGTAAAGGTGTTGTTTCATAGTGTTTTTGGATTAACTGAAATTCTTTTCAACACTTTTTTTTTTGGTGAATAAATACCCGACGAGTCCCCCTGCTCTGAGCAGAAGAGAATCACCCTGTTAAAATATTCACGTAACACTGACAAGCATGTGGCCGTAGGCCACATCAATTATATTGAGAGATTTTGAGGAGCGCGTGGAACAGAACGCTATAACTCGGGCCTCAGCCTTATCGATCGGCGAGCAAATTAATATTCAACCCTAAACCTTTTTTAAAAGTATTTTGTGTAGTACATCTGGTCTTTGTTTTAAACTTTAAACAGCAATCAGTTCCTAAAATTTTATAACGTGCAAATAGCCACATTTAAACATAGGGAGGTCACGCAACAATGAAATGGACTTCACCTAATCATTCGTGATTTCACAGCCTATCTAGCGTTTAAATAATTCAAAATACAACTTGTTGAATTTGTGGTAAATCTATGACCAATTTATTGATTTTCACATTTATTTTCACGGATGATCTCGGGAGCAGTTACGCGTCGCCGCGGCGCGCACTTGCAACCACTTGTTTTTGTTCCCGCCGCCAGAGTGCGGAAGTGCAGCGCGAGCGTTTAGCGTCGCTTGCAAATATGGCGGTAAATTTAAATTAGGCGGAAAAGGAATAGAAAAAAAAATTAAGATCGAATATAAATTTAAATTAACTTGGAATATTTCGGGACAGTTTTAATGTTTATTCACAGAATATATTCAACCTCATCAACAAGTATAGGTTAAAGTACCGTTACCTCGATGACCTATTAACCTAAGAGTCTTCAATCAAATACGTAGGTGCCATCATCATCAGCATCATCTTACTTATACTTAGTAATAGCTGTTGAAAATTATCCCACAGAGACATAAAAATAAGATAAAAACTATCCTATGTGTTAATACAAGTTAAAAACTATTTATGTACCAAATTTTATCCAAATCCGTTCAGTGGTTTTTGCGTGAAAGTGTAACAAACATCCATCCATCCAAACAAACTTTTACGTTTATAATATGTGTAGGATTCTAAATGCGATAGTTTGTCATGATTGATATGGATCTTTACTTTCTCTAACACAAAAACTTCAAAACAGATCTGGATGTTTGATAGTTTTCAAATTGTATCACACAAGATACTTGGACTTCATTGGATATTTTATTTTATCCCGGGATA
Source organism: Agrotis puta (assembly GCA_943136025.2). Classification (NCBI taxonomy): domain Eukaryota; kingdom Metazoa; phylum Arthropoda; class Insecta; order Lepidoptera; family Noctuidae; genus Agrotis; species Agrotis puta. The sequence goes on along the minus strand of OW964176.2, from coordinate 2,071,644 downwards.
TAATTACCGAACTTCACGCGGGCAACGCTGTGTCACAATATATTAATGATTATATGTAATGAAATAAAAGAATATGTATCATAGTAGATAGTAGATACTTTTATAGTACTTAGATACTATTCCAAAGAAACTTTTAGGTATAAAACTTCAAACCTTGCCGCCAAGTTCAACAGTTTAACCTTTTAATTAATTATTTTGAAAAGCATTAACGCATGCGACGCGCATCGTAAAGGTGATTTTAAGGAAAGAAAAAATCGCGACTTCTGGATAAGTACTCCAGATAACACTTTCCATCTCCGATTTTGTTTCTTTTTGAAGTTGGCAATGGCTACCATAATTGAGGCACAATCCCACTCTCAAAGAAAAGTAAATAAATCCAATTTCGTAATAAAATATGATTGAAGGTAATCCTCGACAACTTGTAATAAATTGATCTTCTTTTCAAAACAACGAAAAAGATTTAATCACGTTCAACTTTCCTTAGCCGAATAAAACGTGGTAGACGCCCACGGCGAAGGACGTCGGCAGACAATCTCCGGCCACCGTAGACGCGGGCATGCGGGCAGCGAGTAATGGGCAACTCGCTGTCCGACCATGGACTATGCCCAGGTCGACGGCGCGTTGTGTTCCACGCGCGCCTCAAAGAGTGTCAGCAAAATGAGGGCCAAAGCCTGCCGTGGTCGCGGGACTCACGAATTATCGTGACCCCGGAACATAGTGGATTTTAGTCAGCACGAGTCTGACAGTCCCTCCCGCTCTGCCCTGGGTGGGAGGACTCATTTGATAAAATTACCACTATAAAAAAACAGCTGAATAAAACAATCGATCAAAAAACAAACATCCTTACAAGCCGGCAAGATAAACTCATACATGCGAGGCCATATGAAAAACCAATAGACAGAGCGAGAGAGGGGGTAAATAATCCTCCTCTAACTTTCGCAATATCGGCTCTTACGGGATTAATTCATATCCTGATACCATAAGTTACATGCGCGCATGAAAGTTTTATCCGTTCTGACGTTAACGAGTGTAGTTCGACCTGATTTGACCTTCTGGAACATGTGTGTTTGATGTTAATTTTATGTGGATGAGTAACTGCTTCAGTTTCTGGGGAAGTTGCGTGTTTTTTCGCGTTGTGCATCACTATGGTCGTTGGTGTGTTGGAATTGGAGTTATTGTCTATTGGTAGTTGTAATGGGTCGGTTTATCAAAACAAAGTATGAAGGAGGTGGTTCAAATAAATATTAAACTATGTATTGATATGAAAAATTAGTAACGTGAATTATTGTGTCTTTGTCTGCGACTGTAGCAATGCTTCGTTTTTTTTTAATAGTCAATTAAAAAGTACTTGTAAAAATCTAACTGAAATAAAATGCTTTGAGTTTGAGTAACTATCCATGTCGGGGTACCCTACGCTTTCTTTTTTGCATGGTCTTGGGAGGAGGAAAGTGGTGAACGTGGTCTTATTAGCCAATTATTATCAAATCAGAAAGATGGATGTGGTTCCTGGTCTCAGTTTCAAAATGGGCGAAGTTCGATAGTCAAAACGACGGCACGTTTGGCGCAGTGGCTGAGAAATTCGACTCCTGCGTGCGCTATGTGTCGCAGGTTCGATTCCCACACGGAACAAATATTTGCATGATCTGCAAGTAGTTGTTCCGGGTCTGGGTGTATGTGGTTTTCTATGTTTGTAAACGCAAACAAGATACGGGAGAAATTCCTTTAGTGTGAATTTGATTATCAAAAGAATCTTATAACCTTTGCACATCGCGTTTTTTTAAGCTCTGGTAAATCACTTTGCTATGTTCGCAAAGGGTCCTTGCGTTTAAATTGCTCTAGACGCGCTTCATCAGCACAGCAGCTCTAAAGGCGATCGAGAGCCTTGCACACGACTTTTTTTTTAATAGAATAGAACAAAAAATTATCGGCTAAATCAAAAAATCACATTCCAATATCTTAGCCAAAAAGCAGAATAAGATGCTCCAAATTACACCAGAACCGCAGCTCAATCTTCAAACACCGCCACCAAACCAAAATCAAAGCATTAATTTCCCATCACGAAATTCAAACAGCCGTTAACCAAAAATCCACCAAATTTCGGGCTCGAATGAGCACATCTAACGTTTCACATCTCTATTTAGCTGCCGGGTCTAATTACCATAATGCAACATTGCGACGCGCGACGATTTTGATTACATTGCCGCCTCGCGCGGTGAATGCTAATACACTGTGCACACAAGAGCAGCATGCCATTCGGAAACGTCTATGATTGTGGCGTAATGTAATATGCAATTTTCTTGTAATGACTAGATGGAGTAATTGTCGGTGTTTTCATTAGGAGCGGTAGGATGGGGACGTCGTCTTTGTCTGAAAGCTGTTCTGTTGTGGAAATGGCAATTATCCAGTAACATCGCGGTATAGTGTTTTATGAGTCTCTAAATATTATTGAGTCTTAAAACGGCACCAATGGCTGAATATTTGCATGGAAATATAGTTGTCATGCTGTGAACATGTATTCGGAGCAATAAATAAAAATAACTTTAATTGTGACTGAGAAATAGACAAATAATGATGATAAATCAATTAGGTAGGTATTGAGTTTGATTTTTTTATTGATTTTGGTTATTTTAAAATCTCTCTCAATACCCAAATACGTACCTACTAGATATGTGCGTCTAAGATCTGAGAATGGCTTACCACTAATGGCAACTGAGCAATTTTGCTAGAAATCATAAACTTAAGTGTTCTATTTTCATGTGATGATTATGTTCTTCCTAAGTCTGGTGTCAAAGCTAATTTAAACCGCCTCTAGGAACCCTGCAGTCTTCTGAAAAGGCTTTTAAGGCGTTATATTAATTAAATACGTCTAGGTTTTCCTTCACGAATGTCAGCGATTTCCAAGGTTCTTAGAAAGTACATAACTATGCATTGTAACACACACAATTAAATCTGCCTCTAACCCGGGCAGATTTAATTGTGTACACCCAGAGAAGCATAAGATATTTAAAAAATTGTAACTGTTATCGATATTAACATCTCGGGCGATTTAAAATTGAAAATGATAAAAATCAACGTCCAATGAGCGACTGTCTGTTATGTACAGACGTGTGTACGTAAGGCGCTGGAGCATTTTCGCTTATGTACACCCGGGTGTACGTAACGCACCCGAGAGGTTAAAGAAAATCTTTATCACATAGACAAGTAAGTTGATACACGAATATGTCACGTAATCTTGTCTACTCCCGTCGCGTCAGTGTCGTGACTATAGAATTAGGAACTAAGAGAGATTATGTTAAGAGCATTGGATGTGTCAGTCTCCTGGGAATTCACTATATGGCTATATTGCTTATACTAATAATGTTTGAGAATTTTATGAGGGGACAAAAAAATTAACCACTCATTAACACACTGGTAAAACAATCGTCATTATTTCAGCCTATTGCAGTCCATTGGCCTTCCCAAAGGGTGGTACAGTTTATAAAATAATTCTAAAAAGAAATTCTACCAGCCGTTTTTATGACAGAAAAGTCAAATATGCATAAGAGTACCTAAGAAAGGCACCAAAAAGCACAAAATTAGATAAATAACTTTTTATAAACGATTGTCATTTTTCTGACCTTCAGAAAAGGCTTTATCTACTCCCAGATAAAAACATTTTACATGCAATGGAAAATCTTTTCGTTACTAATGAGGTCACGGTCATTACTTAAAAAAAAATCTTACCAGCCTGTAAAACTGTAAGCAAAGAAATGACGTAAACAAAGAATTCAACAAAAAAGGTTGAATTTAAAATTTAAAAGTCCTGGCGACAAATAGCAAAAAAAAACATAAAACCTGCAAAGTCTTTGTTTATTCTAGGTTTAGTACTAACTTTTCAGCTCAAAATGAAATTGGTAAAGCTTTATTACATTCATTCCACCTGGTGCTACATTTTGCTATGAAAATGGGTGTGCAAATGAGGTCGAAAGTTGCCGGTGACACTGCGTCCACAATGAAGTGAGGCCCTTAACTGTTGCGCGAACAGAATTAAAGTGGAACTAGATGAGGTTCATTTTATGAAAACTAAAGTTTTTTTCTGTGTAAAATTTTGTTAAAAAAGGTATGCTATTTATTTAGTTCGTAACAATGAAACATGGCTTTGCGGTTGCAAACCCATGTTTTTCGAGACGTCCATGAGGCCTTTTGAAACTACAAATTAACATTTACAGAAAGATTCTATGTGGTAACTTTAAATTAAGTTTTGTTTCAGAATTCGATCAACTGATATTTTTATTTAATAAGCGCGGTTTAATAAGCGCAAAATTAAACTATTAAGAAATAAGAGTGTCGGTACACAGTACAATAAAAACTTTTTAGGAGTTTAGATAGTAACAATTCTGTCATGAATACATGAATCTTATGTCAATCTATACATAATCATAATAAAATGGTAGGAAAGTCAAAACTGTACACTGAATATTTTTTTAAAGAATACTTGGGATGTGATCTACAATAGATACCGCAGCTAAAAATATAGTTTTTAGAATTTCTGTTTGTCTGTATGTCCGGGATAAACTCAAAAAGTACTGCATGGATTTACTTCAAATTTGGCACAAGTATTATTTAAAAGTCGGGTCAACATATAGGTTACATATTATCACGCTATCACCTACGGGGAACGAGCAGTTAGCGTTTACGCCGACGACGTCGTGGGCAGCAGCTACTCGTAGTATCAAATAAATCTACATTGGGAGCCAAAATCACACTTCGTCGTGTTGTGGTTTTTAATAATGGTGAATTAAATCACCAGTAGACAAAATTACTCTCAGTCGTTTTAAATTATATTTAGACGATTCCCCACTGGGATTGATTCTTTTTATATGTATGCTCATTGTTGTGTAGCCTTTTCAGGTTCACTATAATGTGTCTCTTCAAGCAATTAAACTTCATGAAACGAAAACGGTTCCACTATTTATACCTCTATGGTTCCGTCGACTGTATGTCACAGTACGTAATTAAATGACTCGTGCGGACAACTCCAAGCGCAAGTTTCTACAACATGCACTGTGAACTGTCAGTGTGTACACTCAACAAAACAGACAAGCGTGCATGCTAACTGCGACAACTTTGTCATCAAAGTTGGTCACGACGTGTTGCGTACACAGCCTAATCTTTAGTACTAACAGTTGATAATTATTAAACCCACCGTGTTATAACTACTACACAAAACAATAAAGCTACGCATTGTAAAGAAACAGCTTCTTGAAATTATTCTCATTAAAGAATCCAGGATATGTGTCTACATGTGTCTGAAGTCGAAATCCAAAATAAATGTATTACGATGATATCTTGCGGAAATCAGGCCTGTCCCAGAATATTGAAGGCAAATTAAGCGATGTAGGGTATGCGAAGAAAACAAGTGACAAATGCACGTGTCACTTGACTGTCGCACTGTGCGATCGTGCGAAGTCGCATATCGACGATGAAGAGTCAATAAATAATAACTGCAAAAACGCAACTTTACAGGAGGCGAAAAAAACGTTTCAAGTCCGTTTAATTATTTTTTTAGTATATTTGATTTTTTAAATGTTTTATGTAAACTGACTACAATATTATGCTTATGACTACAATATTAATATATTAATCAATGATTTTATTAGTTTTTAGATATATTTTAGATAGATTTTATTAGTATTTATTGCCATCGTAAATGCCGAAACACCACTTAGTATATATTGCAATAATTGTTTATCTTGCAAAATTAATAAGAAACAGACCTAAGATCTTTGTCAGCATGTGCATTACTCTATTCTACAATAAATAATGCAATAAAACAAAAATGGCTAAAATGTTAGATATTATATATTGACTCTTCATCGTCGATATGAGTTATCTAATTCAGTATTCGGAGTCTTTTTTTTTTTTATCGTGGTAAAATCATCAAATGAGTCCTCCCACCCAGGGCAGAGCGGGAGGGACTGTCAGACTTGTACTGACAAAAATCCACGGTGTCCTTCAATAGCCCTTTACGTACCGGGGTCACGGTAATCCCTAGGTCCCGCGATCCCGGCAGGCTTTGGCCCTCTACAGGCCCCGTCAATATGCTGACACTCTTTGAGGTGCGCGTGGAACACAACGCGCCGTCGACCCGGGCATGGTCCATGGTCGGACAGCGAGTCGCCCATTACTCGCTGCCCGCATGCCCGCGCCTACGGTGGCCGGAGATCGTCTTGCGACGTCCGACGCCGTGGGCGTCTACCACTGCGGCTGGGGTGGAGGGAGGACGCTGTCCTCTCCCTCAGGCGGCCCGCCTCCTCCTTCACGAGCATGACTGCTTCGCAGAAGGAGGCGACCGCTTCCCACTCCGTCTCGCCCCGCAGCATGGCCTCGACCAATGCCGGGCGCGAGAGGTCTCCGCCTATCGCCGTCGTGAGGACACGGCGGTGCTCTGCCCAAGCGGGGCAGTCCTGCACCAGTATTCGGAGTCTACAACAAAATATACGTATATTTTAGAGAATTGACCAATAGGTCCCACGATATTGAACTCTTTTGCCAATGTACCACGCAACAATAACATTGTTATATACCTACCTGGTAAGCCATTTGCATTTCTGATTTGCTAATGGATTTCTATGAACGGAGTTATTTGTTGTGTAAGCTAACACGTGTAAAGTCTCCAGAGACAGTGAATTGAACGTGTAAGGACTCAACGCGTTTGGACTCAACTGGGAGGTTAGAACAAATAGGGCACGTCGTTGTAAATAATTCAAATGTTTTCTTACTTCATAAATGTTCTTTTTGCCTGTACTGCCTTTGTATTATCCGCTTTAAATACTTAAGCTATTTTCTGAACTTTCATCGAAAAAGGCATTGGCATCTAACAAAATCATTGGTTGCGTTGTCATTATTGATCTTTGACCGTAGTTACCGTTAGTAACTGTGTTGTAAAGGACATTGTATTTAACTGCATCTGTTAACATTTACTTAAGAAAATAATTTCAAGCCAAATAAAAACATGGTCGTAATGCAGGTATGTTCATAATATTTTTTTACCATCCTTTATTAATTAATACAAAAGTTTGTCTCTATGGGAAACTCTAAGAAATCCAAAAAGTTTATCGTATTTTACAAGGCTGCAGTAATGAAAACACCCTGAAAATGAAAGCTTATCAGCTTAATCCTTTTAAACCAATCTTTCCACCATCCAATTTTCCAGAAAGCCCTACAAAAATATATCTCTATAATAATAATAATATTTCACAACTTATAAATTTTAGATACACAACCATTTATTAACACGCCAACGTGTTTCCCGACGAAAATTTTCAACTTTCCGTCGTCTTGGGAACGATTTATCGTTTAATATAGCTTCGCATAGCTGCGGTGAACCTTCCCAAGAGATACGATCTTACCTGACATAACGATGAAAACTATACAAAACTTAATTTCGTTCATATGTGGTGGGACGTGATCTAGAAAATAAGTTCTTCTAAGTTTCGCGGTGGGCGAAATTGTATGAGTTTTGGGTTTAGTTTTAAAGTTTTGTGTCAATGTTAAGGTAATTTAATTAGGAAAGTTAGTTTTTCTTAAACATTAGATTGAAAGAACTTTGAAAAGTTTTTGTATATAAGTTTACAAATGAGATATGTTGGAATAAATTGCTAAACACTGCCCGAACTATAATTAAAACTGACACTGAGAATTAACAGACCGTTATCTGCTTAGCCATTTCCCTACTATGTTAAGGCGAGGTCGCTGGATATCAGTATTTTTCATGGAACGACTGAATATTTGACCTCCACAACCCATTGACTGGGTAATACGGTACCCCATAGTAAGACTGGTTTTCAGACTTTCGAGCTTCTGATAAACATTAATGACTTTGAAAGATTTACAAATGACAGACCAAAGGCTTTACGGTAAGCTTTAAGGTAGCTGTAGATTTCTGAGGCACAGAAATCTACAGCTACCTTAATTTGATTGAGATCAAAGTGCGTGCACTCAAAATTGCGAGGGCGCTTGTCATTCTTCTTTAGGACAAGTACTATTAATGTTGATACAAATACCTCACCATTATACACCTGTACCGTACCAATAAACTAGCTTAAGTTGCCCCTGTAAAGATCAAGTCTCCAATAACAATAAAGTACCATCGATTATCCCATTACTCCCCTACCACCGGTATCAAAGAACAGCGGGTATTCAAAACATAGAAACCTCTTTACGGCTCATTTACATTGAGTTTAAGCGATCGTTACGTGGAGCAAGCGCTTCCGAATGTGGGCAAACGATTAATGAAAACGTTACGCTGTTCCACCGAACCTATATAGAACATTTTCGGTTTTACTCCGCACGCTGTTCACTTAAAGTGAATGCATTAATTTTGGGTTATTTTAGTTATTGTATTGTATGTAAAGGAGCATAGAGTCTAATGTTACGTGTAACAATCTTGTGTTTGTGCTCATGTAAATTATTGAAAGGTTATTGTTTGTGCCCGTGTCGACGGCGCGTTGTGTTCCACGCGCGACTCAAAAAGTGTCAGCTTAGTGATGGGGGCCACCCTTTAGAGGGCCAAAGCCTGTCGGAGTTGCGGGACTTACGAATTATCGTGACCCTGGAACGTAAAAGGCTATTGAAGGACACCGTGTATTTTAGTAAGTATAAGTCTGACAGTCCCTCCCGCTCTGCCCTGGGTGGGAGGACTCATTTTATGATTTTACCACGATAAAAAAAAGGATATTGTTTGTTTCCTTTACCTATTCGCAGTTGAACCGCTGAACTGTTTACTTTGAAATGTAAGGTACAGAAACGGACATTAAAAAGTATTATTCCAGAGGAAATAACGATAAAATGTTATCGTGAATTATATAATAATAAGCAGATTATGACCCAAATTGATTTATCAAAATCTTAATTAACTATAAGCCTCTTAAGCTAAGGTTAGAGCGAGTTTATAATATTTGTAAAAACAAAAATGTGTGGAAAAGTTTTTATTTTCAATATCTCTTTAACAAGCAGGTTCAAAGTAATAAATACCACAAGTCAGGTAGCGCGAATGTCTTAAAATAACGCCACGGCCCAGGAACGCAAAGACAAACTGAAAGAAGAGGATAGTTTATAGGCAGTCTGGTAGTCCCTTCGGTTCATTATGATTTACAAAAAAAAGGAATATAACTAAAAAAAAACAACATACAACAACAAAAAACAACAACTTCCAGCAACTAAAACAGTAAAAAAAATATATAATGATAACAGGAGCATGTGTCTTCAACATGGATAAATTTACACTTTTTCTTAAAAAGAAATCAACATATTCAAAAAAAAAAACCTCATTGTTTGATAGCAAACTATGAAATTAGGTTGCAGACCTCAAGATATCGGTATTCTCCAATAATTGAGTTTCGCACCATAATTGGCAGTTGCATAGCCTGAAGTACCAGTCGCTTCCGGCTAGGGTGGAAGCCGACCTCAACGTAAATTGGAATGACAGGCGCCGGCTGATGATTGAAACTGTGAGATGAGGTCTTACTGTATTGACTGGCCTATAGTTGCCACCAAATAATTCTAGAACAAAGTTCATTGATCCTAATAATGCATCGTTCGAATTTCAAAATAAAATATAAGGTCAAGGTCGCCTCTTACTCTCTTACCTTAATATTGGAACACATTGGTACACTTAGGTCAAGGAATTTTATTCCACACTAATTTGGCGGATATGTTAAAGAAAGTAATGAGATGAAGAAATGAAACAAACGTTTCGTTCAAAGGAAGATAACGCACAGTAACCTTTTATTAAGGAGCGCATACACAGATCTATAAAGTTACATGATAGGTACCATAAACAATATTCATTGCTTTATTTAATGTTACCAGACAACAGAAAGATACAAGATGTAGTATCTACGTATGCCTGTTGGTCTAGTGGTTAGTGACCCTGACTGCTATGCCGGAGGTCATGGGTTCGATTCCCACCCAGGACAAATGTTAGTGTGATGAGCACGATCATTTGTTCTGTGTCTGGGTGTAATTTTTCTATAATATGCATGTATTTAGAAATATATAAGTATATTTATCAGTTATCAAGTACCCATAACACAAGCTCTGCTTAGCTTGGGACTAGATGGCGTTGTGTGATAGTTGTGGAATATTTATTTTATTTATGTATTATATATTGTATGTATTATATATTATTCTATATATGTTAGTACAGTAAAAAGCAACGATAAGAACGTGATTATCCGTATCTTGGGAATCAGGATGACGCACGGTTGGTCACGGTTAGAGCAGTGGTTGAGCTATCGGCCGCTGTGCTGCATGCCGAGTTCGATATCCGCACGAAAAATATTTATATGACCAGGTGGCCTACGATGACGTCTTAAAACGAGAGTTATTCTAATGTGGGAAAGAGACAGAGCTATACAAGTTGTCTAGCGCCATCCCGTTCCCACAGTGGAATTACTCTCGCTTTCAGACGAATTCTTATAAATTTCTCTGAACTGAAATGTTTGTAAACGAACCATTAATTTGACGACACGGTTGCCGCAGTGCCTGAGCAATCGGACTACTGTGCTTCATGTCGCGGGTTTGATTCCTGCACGGAGCAAATATTTGTGTGATCTACAAGTTGTAGTTCCGGGTCTGGGCGTTTGTGTATGTGAATTTATTGTTTGTAAACGCACCCACAACAAAGGAGAAATTCCTAGAGTGAGGCAACGTACTTTAAATAATAATAAAAAATGTATTATAGAATCGAGTTTAAATTCAAATAAGAAAGTGTTATACCTTTAAAGTAAGATCAACTCTAAAATCCAGACGAGACAATGTCCATTATGTAACGTGTCTGTTCTGGTTTTCAGAACTTACGCCACAAGCTTGTTCATTGATAACGATATACACGTACTACTTATATACCTGTAATTACGCTAACTAAAATAGAGTATAAATAGTATATTATAACATTACTAATTAATTAAGTATTACATTTTTAGAATATTCATATTGTTTATAAATAAAATATCATACATAAACAAATAAATATTTAGTTCTTTTCTAAATTAAAAACATAAAAATATCGGAAAATCAATTTTTTTTTTCTTGGTAATATTTATGTAAGTACCACGATTTTTAAATGGTCTAGTTACGTTGTAACAATTAATGCCACTATGTGACAAATTAACAAAAAATCACGTATATTGTATGAGAGCACCCTTAAATATTTATTTTATTATATTTTAAAGTATTTTTATTACAGCTTTACAGAGACATATCATCTGTGAAAATTTACACTGTCTTACTATCACGGTTCATGAGAATCAGCCTGGTGATAGACGGACAGACAGACGGATAACTAAGTCTTAATAATCCCGTTTTACCATTTATTATAATAATATTTATATTTATTCCCTGTGCCCTTCTTGAGGCATTCACAAATTCAATGCAATTTTATAATCATAAAATTATACACTCAGACCCATAAACTCGACGGAAGTAATTCCGTAAATAAACATATAAAATGCATTAACACTGGAATGAAAACAATTAGCAATCAAAAGAGTGATTATGTTCGTGAATACGACTTTCAATAATAGAGCTGCGAATAGCCCGTTTTCGTTTATGACCGTCGTTAGTTCAATCTAGGGCATGCGGTCTGAGGCATAATGTTAATTAAATTTTAAGACTTTCTACCTTTAATAATTGCAGGTTGGTACGTTCATAGCACTATTAAGCCTTTGTCAAACATACAGGCGTGGCGAATGTGAAGCGTGACGTTTTTATTTGTAATGTATGGAATTGTTTGAATCCAGTCACATGCAACAGCGAAAGCGTTATTAATAGAGTCAAATTAAATTCGTTAGCGAAACTCGATGGGCTACAAGGTAAACTTAAAAAAAAATGCCCAAAGAGGTGATGTATCTTTTATGCAGGCATACAAGGTGAATCGTCCGGAGGACACGGTGGAGCATACGGTGCAGGACTGCCCCGCTTGGGCAGAGCACCGCCGTGTCCTCACGACGGCGATAGGCGGAGACCTCTCGCGCCCGGCATTGGTCGAGGCCATGCTGCGGGGCGAGACGGAGTGGGAAGCGGTCGCCTCCTTCTGCGAAGCAGTCATGCTCGTGAAGGAGGAGGCGGGCCGCCTGAGGGAGAGGACAGCGTCCTCCCTCCATTCCAGCCGCAGTGGTAGACGCCCACGGCGTCGGACGTCACAGGACGATCTCCGGCCACCGTAGGCGCGGGCATGCGGGCAGCGAGTAATGGGCGACTTGCTGTCCGACCATGGACCATGCCCGGGTCGACGGCGCGTTGTGTTCCACGCGCGCCTCAAGGAGTGTCAGCACATTGACGGGGCCTGTAGAGGGCCAGAGCCTGCCGGGGTCGCGGGACTTACCCATCACCGTAACCCCGGTACCTAAAGGGCTCGTGAAGGACACCGTGGATTTTAGTCAGTACAAGTCTGACAGTCCCTCCCGCCCTGCCCTGGGTGGGAGGACTCATTTGATGATTTTACCACGCAAAAAAAAAAAAAAGGCATACAAGGTGAAGGTGCGTTCGTCACATAGGTTCGTCATTTAAGAGAATGGTGGGCTGTTATCAGTCTAGTGTGATAACAGACAGATTGCAGTCAGTTAAACTCCAATTTAATCCTACGTTCGCTCTAAAGTGAAAATATCCATATAAAAAGTTTAATAAAAAAAAAAATAGTTTCATTTCGTATAAACCTTTATAGACGTGATAATTTTGCTAATTTTTCCGAAAATAATCATACATACATGGTTTGTTTAACCTCTCGGGCGCGTTACGTACACCCGGGTGTACATAAGCGAAAACGCCCCAGCGCCTTACGTACACACGTATGTATATAACAGACAGTCGCTCATTGGACGTTGATTTTTATCATTTTCAATTACAAATCGCCCGAGAGGTTAAATTTTAATAAGTTGTAAAATCATCACGAAGTCGACTCTACAACCGTTAATTACGTTGCTATTCAAAACTCGTCTTTGTGCAGTATCTCAGGTATTCCATAGAGCATAGACTGCTCTGGGAAATACAAGGATATTGACTAGGTAAGGTATAATAATTAATTAGCTTTTAGCGTAATTTCAGGAGGTTCGTTGAAGGCATAGATTTAATTAAGCGCTTTGACAAACCCACTTCCTCGGATAGCATTACAGCTAATTATATTTTGTATAAGTAGAATATTAAATCTGAATACCATATCATCATAATTAGGGTGTTTGGCTTGAAGAATTAGGGAGGGAAAGCTGTTCTTTTTCTAAAGTTGCCTCACGCTTTTTTTTTGATCGTGATAAAATCATCAAATGAGTCCTCCCACCCAGGGCAGAGCGGGAGGGACTGTCAGACTTGACTGACTAAAATCCACGGTGTCTTTCAATAGCCCTTTACGTACCGGGGTCACGGTAATTCGTGAGTCCCGCGACCCCGGCAGGCTTTGGCCCTCTACAGGGGCCCCGTCACTATGCTGACACTCTTTAAGGCGCGCGTGGAACACAACGCGCCGTAAATATTGAAACTTACAAACACTCAAACCCGGAACAATTGTAATTCAAACATTTGTTTGTGATGATCGAACCGCTGCACAACAGTCCTTCGCTCAGCCATTGCACCAACCGTGCCAATTTTTTGCAAATAACGATATTCTATTTTCTCATGATCATTTTTTTTTTTTTTTTTTTCATCAAATGATTCCTCCCCCACAGGGCAGAGTGCCCTGACGAATTTGTAACAACTTCTGGGCATTTATGTAACTAATTTTGGTCTGTTGGTCTAGAGGTTAGTGACCCTGACTACTATACCGGAAGTCGTGGGTTCGATTCCCACCCAGGACAAATGTTTGTGTGATGAGCACGATAATTTGATCTGTGTCTGGGTGTAATTAATCTATAATATGTATGTATTTAGAAATATATAAATATGTTTATCAGTTGTCTAGTACCCATAACACAAGCTCTGCTTAGCTTGGGACTAGATTGCGTTGTGTGATAGTTGTGGAATATTTATTTTTAGTTTATTACATTGTAATAAACGAAGATAAAAAAAATCAAAGTACAAAAAAGGCTCAAAAGGTACATCAAACTCCGAAATCGATACAAGCGGTTTTCACACAGCAGAGCACAGACAGAATCTATAAACCATTCCAGGATCAAACGAGTCACATACTCCTTTTCAATCGGCAGAATATGAAAAAAAAAAGTATAACTTGTGACCCCAACTTTCCAGTATCGTTTTTTGACACAGCACATGGCGGTCAAAATACAAAAAGACGATTTAAAACTGGAATCTAGAAAACTAGTGGAGCGTACAAACGATCCGCGATAGTTGTGCAGTTGAAAGTCAGAAAAAAAATGGACGGTATCGGAAAAAAATGGAATAGTTCAACTCGATATTCGAAGTTAACTCGAGTGCAAAAATGTTATTTTAGGACGAGGAGTTTCGGTTTGAAGGAAGCGATGAGGGTGTGGGAAAAGTAACCACTGTTCATAGGACCAGTTAGCTTTATTGATATTACAATTAGCTTCCTATAATTAATTTATTTTTGTGGTGGGAGGGATCCACCTCCAAGTGGCCTACCCCGGGCAACGGCGCCATGAATAACCTGCAATGATGGCTCAATGATCTCACTGGATGTGGTAGGACTTACCAGGGTCCAACGCAAGATAGTTAAAAGGAAAATATTAAATTTAATCCTTTGAATCTTTAATGATAATTTTTTTAAGCCGTTTTTATTCCCGCATGGATCGTATATTTATAGTATATGATGATCTGTGATATGTGTAAGTAAATGCACTCATAATACAGGATAGAAACTAAAGACTAAGGCAACGTTTTTCATATTAAAAAAGCGGAAACTCTCTACTTAATTATCATAATACACCCACGGTGAACAATAGTACATATAGTTTACCGAGAGGAGAAAATGACCGATTACAGTCGAGGGTGTCGTTTGAAGCCCGAGCCGTAGACGAGGGCTTTAAAACACCCGAGATCGGGAATCGCACTTTCTCTCGAGTGATACATAGTGCTTTATACTACACCTGCGTGGAAAGTACCTTGATACGGGGAGAAAACGCATCTGAGCGGGAGAGAAAGCGTTTTCTCCCCGCATATTTGTTCGATATGCAATGACGTACTTTCTACCGTATATTTGATAAAGTATTAAGGTACTTTCCACGCAGGTGTAGTATAAAATAAATTTTAGCTCAATCTTCTTTTATCTCTCGGTTTTAGATATCGGATTAAATGCAACAGTGAACGATACGTTACACGTCCTTCCCTATCATACTTCAATATCGCAATGACTGCACAACTTACACTGCATGATATATTTGATAAACCCACCCTCCACCGCAAGCGATTTTACTTTAATTGCAGGGACCCGGGTTCCGTCCCTCAAACGGGGTGTTATATTTTTCAGCTTGACATATATCCCTGCGTACAAGTGAAATTGGAAATATTTGAATGTCATAACATTATTTTAGCGATGTGTTTTTAAAGCTATAATAAAAATAAATACCTGCCAAGGTAAGGTTGTAAGTTCTGTGAGTTGGTTTACCAAATCACAGAACTTACTTACACTTTAAACACTTTAGTGTTATTAAGTTTTACTCAGTTGTGTCATCAAAATATGTCAAAGCTTTTTCTTTGTGTTGGAAATGTTAAGGCTATTGTAAGACCGACATACAATTCAAAAACTCACGTTTTTTTGCTTGATTTATAAGATACGAGATAAAAACGCACAATACAGTTTTCGTGCCGCTGTGGATAAAAATTGTATCCTATGTGTTATTCCACTGTCGCGGGACTTATGATTTACCGTGACCTCGGAACCTAAAAGGCTATTGAAAGACACCGTGGATTTTAGTCAGTACGAGTCTGACACTCCCTCCCGCTCTGCCCTGGGTGGGAGAACCCATTTGATGATTTTACCACGTTAAAAAAATGAGAAATGAAATACCTTAATTCATTGATTTTTTTCAGGCCATAAACCATCCTCAAAAAACGTTGCTAGTTTGGCCTGTGGTACAAAAATGCGGGATAGCGTTTTTGGTTCGTCATATTAATTATCTTTACTTATCTCTGTACCCTTTTGTTTCAGCCTTTCTGTTGTGATTTAGTAACAAACATCTATTCAAACGTCCAAAGTTATAATACGAGTATTAGTTAGATATCTAATTAACTTTCAGCTAAATTCTTTCCAAAAGGGCGTCGACCTTACAAATCCAATTAAATAAAAATACCGTGAAGACAGCTTTATAAATCAGTCTTTAGTCCTGATAAATCATTTAAGTCTCTGATTAAGCTTCTCAATTAAAAGTGAGGGGGTATCAAATGAGCTAAAGAACTCAATTAGTCGGCTGAGCACCGTGCAACGCGCCAACCCGGGGCGTAACGTTTGAATACGGGGTATAACTTGTGAATATGGGGTGAAACTTGTAAATATAAAGTATACTGTGTGTCATGCATTTTGTGAAATTTTCTGGTAAATTTTTATACTTTTGTTTAATTACCTATAATTTTATTATTCATTTATTCTTTTATTACCTATTTGTTTACATTTTTAAATAAAAGAAATAAAAAAGAACATTTCAAATATAAAAAAAACAGTGGCCCACTAGCATCGGGAACAGGGTCCATGGTGCCGGTGGTTAGGGCTCTAGAGAGAGGAACCTCCTCACAATGCGTGCCGTGCCCAAGAGAACTGCCAATTAATCGTTATTGTAACCTAGGTCGCGGAACTGTATTTAAAGGGTACCACGAACGCAAAGGAACAGGTTAGTTTTTAGTCCTTCAAGTCTGATAGTCCTTTCTACTCCACCGAGGTTAGGAGGACTGATTTGACGTTCCGTTATAAAAAAAAAAAAATCATGTAACCATGTTATTTTATTCACCATTTTTAAAACTTGTATCCAATTTCTACTAGTATTACTGCTGAATATTGCGTAGTGATACAAAAAGTGTGTCTGAAAATAAAGTGAATGTCATAGTGTTTTTTTTTAAAGACCACGTAGTACAAAACCCGATAAAAACCGTCAGGCAGTGGCCCTCTAAACACAACGTCCGCGATCTTCTTACTTCTATGAAGAATAATAAACCGATACTATGGTCCTCATAACTGTTAATGTACTTCTTTATTTTTGTAACGTATTAAACAAGCTTCCAAAAATATTATCCCGTCGCATCTACTCTATACTGTACCATCAAAATATTACGTCGTCGAAACCGGGGCTGAGCTCAAAATAATTAATTAATAACCTCAACTCCGGTACTCCGAATCGATTAGGCAAAAGTTTACCTAATTGCCTCCTAACTTGCCGTAGATCGCGTTCAATTTGTTACTCGTTCCATTTCATTCTTAATTTCGTCCGATCAAGAAAGTCTTAATTAATTGATTTTTAATCAACTTGATTATTTTTGGCTCTTAGTTACCGTTTGTTGGCGATCTCTACTCAAGTTTTTTGGGTTGAAAAGGATAATATAAATTGAATTATGTGGAAGTTGATAAGACTGATGAAATCTATATAGGCAAGGTACTCTGAAGGTCAAAATGGGTTAAAAATATCTGACATTATCATCTAAGGCAGATGTTCATAATAGTACACCCATGTATATAACACTCTTCCCGGCTTGGGAATCGCACCCAGGACCTGTTGTCCGGCAGTCGCGCATGTGACCACTACACCAGAAAGTCTAACAAAGTACATCACAATCCAAAGTAATATTATAAATGCGAAAGTAACTCTGTCTGTCTGTCTGTCTTTCTGTCTGTCTGTCTGTCTGTCTTTCATTCACGCCTAAACTACTGAACCGATTTGTGTGAAATTTGGTACAGACATAGATTGGAACTTGAGAAAGGACATAGGATAGTTTTCACTATACCACGCGAACGAAGTCGCGGGGAAAAGCTAGTCATCTATAAAACGTCATCTAGATGTAAGTTCAGTATCGTGGGTGAAAATGACGATTCAGAAAGTTTCAATTTGATACCAATTTCCCTCTCAAAATCTCCTTATATCGTACTTTTATAAACCGACAATTATATTATTATCGTAGCACAAGTACCTCCCCTGATAATGATTTCGCTGTAACTTGACCTAATTTGAACTCATGGCCTCTCGATAATTCGTCAAGATCGGAAATGTACCTTAATTATTAAGGAGGTTCTAAAAAAACGTAAGCATCACGGCCCAGGTCGCGGGACTCACCCATTACCGTGACCCCGGTACGTAAAGGGCTAGTGAAGGACACCGTGGATTTTAGTCAGTACAAGTCTGACAGTCCCTTCCGCCCTGCCCTGGGTGGGAGGACTCATTTGATGATTTTACCACGGTAAAAAAAAAAAAAAAAGCATCACGGCCCATGAGAAGTGGCACCGTTTTACGAGTTGAAAGTCATAGGTTCAAACTGAGACAAGCGTGTTACTTTATGTTATATACAAGCCTTTGCACGCGGTTCACTCGCTTTAATTTACAATTTGGCAATCAATTCGCGTTGTACTCTTCTTGTAATATAATTAAATCATGATTCGTTATACACGTGTCTATCTATCTATTATTATGAGAACGTTATATTCATCTGGAACAGTACTTTTTTTCGGGATAAAGTACGTAGACTACGTATAAATGATTATTTCTGTGTTTTTGTTTAGGCGTGAAGAGCTAACAAACTTACTTTCGGGTTTATAACATGTAATTTTGGCGATCTAAAAAGAGTGTCCATGGAGTTTCTTGCCCGTTCTTCTTCATAGAGATCTACTCCTTGAAATGGGCATCGACGGTACTTTCACAGTTATTATGTCTTGTGACTGGGACTGTAGCACCATTATTTTGTAATGTTTAATTATATTTTATTTGTCTTCGACAATTCAAAAGTGCCTGTAACTGGCCTACTTGAAATAAATGCTTTGATTTTGATAAGAATGAAGAAGTGATAAATCCTGTCTCAAAACAGCGAAAAAAACATTAGCTTAGTCCATGTAGTGGATTACAGCTCAATCCCACTTACAAGCATGCCTTCCATCAGTGGGAACATTATAACTGTTGATACTAAGAATACAATATTCCTCTCCCATTTCAAATACCTGACTCCAATACGATAATTCCAACGGGTAATTCCGCCATGAGTGTTTCGGTGTACCTAATAAATTACTATGTGTAGCTTACGGTAATTTAGGTAGAGCAATTATGTACTGGGGCACCGCAATGAGGGCATAAATAATGATAAACTGCTTACCTATTGCTTGATGTAGGTACGTAGTTGTAATTACATAATTACAGCCCTTGGCCCTAGAGACTTCTACCCCTTAGATAATTTTTGAGGTGTTCCTTTTAATTGCGTTTACATTTTTAGTTTAGTTTATTTACCTAATAGTTGTTGAAATAAGTCGTTTTTAATTTAATTATGGTTGAGCAAGTGGTATCAACTACCAAGTAACAGACGCGCTTATTATCTTTAAGAATAGTGAATTGAATTAAGCAATGAGGAAAATGTTGTGATAAAAATTTACAACACTGATGGCGCAGTGACTTCTTGAACTACTGAGTGCTGAGTATCGATTTTCTCACGAAAAAGTATTTGTAGGTATGATCTAAAAATAGTTGTTCCGGATCTGCCTGCATGTGAGTTTAAAAATATTTTTAGTTGCATTCACGACACAGAAATTATTCACTGAGCGAGGCAACATCTTTATAAAAAGTTTTACACAGTGTATGTGACTATAAGAATATAAATACAAATTAAATGATGCATGGACAACGATTTATACTCTGGCTAGACAAATTTAAGTATGAGGAAACAGATAAATTAATTGACAGCGTAACTTAACACACATACACATATATACATTACACAAACACACAAACCACACTCGCTCAACTCTTTTCACCATCTTATAGAGCGCAGTTTTACGAGTATTTCATTTTCGTTTTATTTCATTTTTTGCTCTTTACTCAATATAGTCGTTTCTTTTTTTATTTTGTCTATCGAACTACTACTATCATGTTCCCTGTATATTGAGACGTCTGGTTTTGATACAGGAATGTCTAGTACAAGAGCCAGGGCTAATCTGCATTGTATCTTTGAAGCGCAAATTAATAAAAAAATATTTATTTTTACTGCGCGAAAGATGATACGGCTAGAAAGAGGCTAAGTACTGAGATTACAACATCTAATAGTGTGATTACAAGATGTTCTGTATCAAGGGACAAAATAATACTACTGGTTAAAATCCAGTATGGCCACAAAATATATTTACAAGGTGCATAAATTCCCAAACACTTTAAAGAGACACAAATAATCCTGTACCTCTCTTCAATTTTATTTAAAAACGCTTCACATTCAGCTGAATTTTAACAAAACAAATGTCGGAACAATTCAATATGGTTGCCTCGGCGAAGGTTACCTTTGCATGTAGTACGGACGGCCCCATTCCATTCGGTCTATCTGTTTCCATGATTGTTATTGTATCTCCGTATCGTACAATCCACATTCTATTTTTCTTTACACCGGATCCGTTGTGACGGTTTTTCGTGATCCAATAGTTGGATTTCGTGTTTTAAGTCTGGTTTTTTATAGTTGAGTTGGGTTTTTATATTTGAATCGTGAAAGGTTAAAATTTAATTCTTCTCTCCTGTTTTTTATCTTTATGACTGAACGGTGTTTAATGAGACTTTTGAGATCTTCAAGATGTTAATTGAAATATCAGTTAATTGTCATCTACAAGAAATCACTACGATTTTTTCTAATGGAAATAATAAAGTTGTCTAAAAATAGGCAACTACCGACATAATAAAATAATTGCCATTTGTTAATGGCCGCTTGCAAATTATACCACGCGTCCCCATCTTATACACTGTACCCCTATGCATAAACATAAAGAGTCAACATTTTTGTACACCTGTGACCCAAAAAATCCCGACGAGTAATAATTGATACGATATTTATTACGTGTGTGTTCACTTGTTAACCCAATTACTTACACACATCCACAAAAAAAGAACCTATGAATAAAATTAAACGGATGAATGAAGGTGCACCAGTCACAATCCGTCGGACATTTGGCATCAATAATTCACGCAACCGGCCGCGATCTCGTTCCATCTCTGATTTATACGCGAACACATTCAATGTACGCATCCCTGATGGAATACTGAATTAGTCGTCGTAAATAAAGTTTTGAATTTTGGACTGATCGAATTTTAGATTCGAGTGTATTAGAATTGATTTTTGGTATCTATGTGTCAGGAGAGCTGTGAGCCGTGGTTATTGGTTGACTGATACGAGTAACGGAAAAATGGTCAATCTGTATAGAACATCATCTGCCTAGCCTTTTCCATATTGGGGTCGACTTTCAGTCAAACCAGATGCAGCTGGATATCAGTATTTTACATGAAGCGACTGCCTGTCGGACCTCCACAACCCAGTAACTGGGTAATACGATACCCCATGGTAAGGCTGGTTGTCAGACTTTAGAGCTTCTGACTAACTGTAACGACTGTCAAAGATTTACAAATGACAGCCGGGACCAACGGCTTTACGCTCGCATTTTGCGCCACAGGCCTGGGCTCCCGCACGTTGTCTATGACCACACACTTAAGACATGTACCACCTCAGCCGTACATTTCCCAGCACCCATCGCGTGAAGACCTTCGCTATACATAAAATAATAAAATGTTTTATAAAAATTATTCAGCTGAAGTAAATCGACACTCAACAACAGCCTAACGTAACCATATCAATAAAACCAGTTTAACTAAAAACGAAATAACCTGTATCGTCCAAATAAAATTTCGTAGTCATTACTATATCAGAGGCACAGAGCGCAGCAGCTGGCCATCAATAATTCAGTGAAGTGCTCTCAATCCGTATCTGGTGTCGTACCGCTAACAAGATTACCTGGACATTGTAGCTACACGCTTTTACACGTTGGATTTATGACGATTTAGTATTTTTTGTTAGCCATTTTTTTGTGTTATTGTCGACTAACTGCTTTAAGCCCTTACGTGACTAGCAAGATATTAGTAAATCTAGCCTAAATGTTCTACGCGTGATCGCGGGACTGTACGTGGTTTCGGGACTGTACGAAGTACCTACCGTGACACCGGAACGTAAAGGGCTATTGAAGGACACCGTGGATTTTAGTCAGTACGAGTCTGAAAGTCCCTCCCGCTCTGCCCTGGGTGGGAGGACTCATTTGATGATTGAATGACCACATAAAAAAAATGTGAATCATGTCTATCATACAGGTATGTTAAAAAACTATTAAAGAATCTAAATGATCATAATATGATCAAACTATCGTTCTTCGATTTCGAGTTTTTTGTATTGCGATAAAACGAAACTCATTCAGCGGTCTCAGTTGAAAATTAAAGTCTAAAAATAGTGTAGTAATCTAAAACTGGGAAAATCGTAACTTATTCGAGCGATATTACTCGTATATGCTTACAAAGTAAGAGGGTATAATAACCTTTTTCCTGTTATTCTAAAAAAAGACTTCAACAGAATGGGTATTCAACCTCCTCTGTTGTCTCAACCTCTTTCCTTTTGGATCTATATCAATTTTTAAATTTTTGAATATTCATATTTCGAATTTCATTCTGTCATTTGTGTCATCTTCAAGTCTTTCACGATTCAAGTCTTTCACGATTATCCATAACAGCTTTCCATTCATAGCTTATGGCTTCAACACCAGGGCTACCCCTGAATTAGGACAGCCCTAAGTTGTTACCTAAAGCTTTTACCAATTTGACTGATCTTTTTCAAAAAGGTAGATAGTTACTAAGGCTGCCTGTCCGCTGAAGCGAAGCGAGGGACCGGAACGGAGAAGCGGAGACACATCAACCAATCAATAGGATTGCACTAAATCTCCGCTCCTCTTCAGTGAACAGAGAGTTACGAACTATGTAGTTTAAAAAATCATTCAAAACCGGGAATCGGAACGGGAAACAGAGAGGAAAAGCGGAGCGTGGAAGCGGGCAGACACAGTACCTGCGCATCACGGCACCACATTACTCCCTCGCTTTGCTTCGGTGGACAGGCAGCCTAAAGCTAAAAGTAAAGATCAATCAATTTCAGGCAAAGAAGCAAAACATGAATGAATTTATTTTTTGGCAACCATTAATAATAATATCCACCAACTGGTACCGTTTCCGTACGTAGCCCAATACGTCTCAAAGAAAAGATTCCCAGTTCCAGCGGTGGGAAAATGAAAAGCTGCTTTTATTTTTTTATTTTTTTTGATCTGATTAGGATACCGGATTTTGGTGTTTTACATCGAGTTTTTTTTTTATCAATTAAAATCGAAATATTTATTTAACACGGGCCTCAATGGGCACTTTTTTTTAGCGTGGTAAAATCAGCAAATGAGTCCTCCCACCCAGGGCAGGGCGGGAGGGACTGTCAGACTCGTACTGAGTTTAAATCCACGGTGTCCTTCACTAGCCCTTTACGTACCGGGGTCACGGTAAATCGTAAGTCCCGCGACCCTCATTGGGCACTTACAAAAAGTTCCCAATGCTCAACATCTTGAATTGTTACATTGCAGGTGAATGCTTCAATGTGGGTACGGAGATTTCCAAGGTTGCGGGAATGTCACCGAAGCCCTGGAACGCAAATGGCAACTGAAGCCTTCCGTATGCGCCTTCCGCATCATCCAAAGCTTATTTATTTTCTCAACCACAAAGTATGCCCAGTTAAAAGCGTATTGTTTTAAGCTCGTGCAAAACCTTATAAAATATTCAGAACGTACTGACGGTAAAATCAAAAATAATACAATCCAGCTTTAGTAGTTTCATAGAATATAAAATGTTTATTAAATATTGACTGGAATTAAGTACTTATGAATGTTTTATATCAAAACATAAGCCGTGTTTATTGAAACAGGATTAACTATAAAATATTATTTATTTCAATAGCAGCTGGTAGTCTCTCTAGTGTTCTGTTTGAACCTCCATAAGGACGCGACACGACTCAGCACGATGCTATGCGACGCGATTCTACGAGTACACGCGACATGTCCTACGTGATTTTGGTAATTATTTCTAGAATCATTGAGAAGAAAGATAGGATTACGATACGATTTATTTATTGTTTTATTTAATAATACGATTTATTTGTGGTGTCGCGCCCTCAAAAGAAGTATCCGTTACGTCGTGTCTCTGCAGACTGATAATATGCTTCAAACAAGGTATGCCGTTGAGTTGATCGCATTCGCCACATTAGGAGCGTCAGCGTCGCGTCGCGTGTTATTCGTCTTCGGCTCACGCAGGACACACCGTAGGTAAGTACAAACAGAATGCGACGCGACCTGACGCAACGATACATAGAAATGTGTATCTTTTCGTGTAATAAATAAAGTCCGATTTTAAGTCATTCTGATGTGCTCGCAAATATGCGCGCAGCGTCGCGTCTTGATGTGAATTGACCCTTATGCCTTTGTCAAACAGACAGGCGAGTCCGAAGCGATACCGAACCGATACGAGACGTCAGTCTGATAGTTCTGTCACGCGCTTCGCTTTCGCTTTTCTATGTGACTGGATTCAAACAATTCCATACATTACAATTAAAACCTCACGCTTCGCATTCGCCACGCCTGTCTGTTAGACAAAGGCTTTACTTTTACGTTTGCTAATAAATCAATAAAACTGGTTTTATTTTGCAGATGTTCGATAAAACAGTTACTAAGACTTGTGAATTTTACGATTTGAGCGAGATTGAATGGATAAGGTATTTGTAAGGCAGATGTGAGTGGCAACGTCGCCGAGGGAAGACCCAAAAATTATTAGTGAGGTTCATCCGAAAGACGGTTGCGTAGTATTCGCAACTAACGTGTTTGTACAACCAGTGCATGATGGAAAACCAAGAAAAGTTTTAATTTAGCTTTCGTCATACAACTTCCAAACTAATTTTATAAAGAGGTAAATTAGAAGAAAATTGGCAATATCTTCCTTTTTTTATCCGACTTCAAACAGAAGAAGGTTCTCAATTCAGATGTTTATATCATTTATTTTTTTATGTATGTTCGCGTGTAACTCCGTCGTTTACCAACCCATTTGTGTTTTTTTTGGAAATTGGTTATATTTACTTCCCAAATGGATCCATGAAAATTTTATCGAAATCGAACAAGAGATTTTTGAAAAATCGACAAAAACCTAAAAATTTATCAACATTGCCCGCCGTATGTAACAATTTCTCCGATATTTCTGGTCTTATTGGTCAAGGCCATGCTGTGGGGCGAGACGGAGTGGGAAGCGGTCGCCTCCTTCTGCGAAGCAGTCATGCTTGCGAAGGAGTAGGCGGGCCGCGTGAGGGAGAGGACAGCGTCTTCCCTCCACTCCAGCCGCAGTGATAGACGCCCACGGCGTCGGGCGCCGCAAGATGATCTCCGGCCACCGTAGGCGCGGGCATGCGGGCGGCGAGTAATGGGCGACTCGCTGTTCGACCATGGACCATGCCCGGGTCGACGGCACGTTGTGTTTCACGCGCGCCTCAAGGAGTGTCAGCATAGTGACGGGGCCTGTAGAGGGCCAAAGCCTGCTGGGGTCGCGGGACTTACCGTGACCCCGGTACGTAAAGGGCTAGTGAAGGACACGGTAATGGGAAAGTCCCGCGACCAAGTGTATTGGTCTAATAAAATTTTCGTTTAGTTTGGTTCAGTAATTTTCATTCGAAATCCGAAATCGGACCACGCTCTTTTTTTACGTTAAAAGTTATGCGTAGTCAAACATAAAAAAAACATGTCGAATTGATGTTTATGGGTAATTAATTATTAATTAGAAAGAAAACTTTCTTTTTTTTTCGTCGCTTAAAAATCACTTGTTAACAACTACCCAAACATCTTTTTCTAAATTAATTGTATGAAAATAAGCTCTTGAATACTTATTTAAAGGACTGTCAGATTAAATTCAAACTAAGCTTCTTCTTGCTTACCTTTTTCTCCGAGTATTTTCAACTGAAATATTGTGAGATACTAATGCGGGTCCTCAGAAGACATCTTAGAAGTATTAGTTGTGACGTCCCCGCTACGACGGAACATGCGAGCGGTTTTGGAGATCTAGATGTATTACGCTTTCTTGGTCTAACTTGCTTTTGTGTATGTTATCTAAGTTTTTAAGTAGCGAGAAGATTATTTTTTCATCGTGTTAAAATCATTAAATGAGTCCTTCCGTCCCACCCTGACTAAAACCCAGGGTGATCCTTCAATTGCCCTTAATGTTTCAAGGTCACGTTATTATGAATAGAATAGAAGATATCAATGAATGCAAAAAAAAAACAACAGTAACTGTTGTCGTTTAATTTTAATAAAATAAAAACCGCTTCAAGAGTTTTTTTTTTTTTCTGTTACAGCGAACAGGCTTCTTCTGGGTAAGCTCGCTCCATCGTTGACCTTGTCTTAGTCACTCATGACCTAGACTAAGGTCAAGAGCAAACTCATTGAACATTAAAAAAACGACGGGTTGCACTCTGGGAGTGCCGGCAGAAGTGAAAACTTCAATAGTTATAAACACACACGAACTTTCGCGCAATCGCCCTGCGCCGTCTTACGAATTTTCGATCAGGTCACGTGTCCTACGTGAGTTTAAAATATTTTACCCATTCCAAAAAAAGTGCACAACGCCGCTAAAGAAGTTTTCACTTCAATTAGATACTTATATCCAGTGAAGTGCTATGCATAATATAGTAAAGATTGCATCCGTGAAGAGCTGGGGCGAGTTACTAGTTTGTAATATAGAAAAAAGTAAGATGCAAGCAATTTTTAAAACGAGCATTGCAACCTAATATAGATTAAAGTAAGAACAACTGGTTGCTAGAGCGGTTAGTTGATTGTAAAGCAATCTTGGAAAGTGCTAGACAATTGCTAATACGGACTTTGAAGCAAACGCAATTTTATAAAACGATACCCATATGTTACAATCCCTCGGAATTACTCCTACAATAAAACTTGGGAACAAAGAACTACCACTTTTAAATTAGAGTCTTATTCTTTTAAAAGAAATACTAATTATTTACTTGCATCCACTGTTCGTAGAATGAAGAACCGATAGAATTAGAAAATAGAAAATTTATCAGCTGCTGATAGAAAAGATAATTATTGAAAGGATGAATAATCTCTTTCGTACACAACGCGACACAAGTCTACAATACCTTATGACTTTTGTATCCAGATGACTATCGTAATACAAATCCCTAGAGGTTCGTATACAGGCACGCGTCAATGGATATCAATATCAAAAGTCGTAAGGTATCAGAGACTTGGGGTGCTAAGACAGGAAACCTCCACGTGCGCCCGTGGACTGGAGTTCCCCTTCGGATACGTCCGGGGGGAAGACCAGGTTTTCGGGCCGGTGCACCCTGGGATGCGGGCAAAAACTCTTTTAGGCACTGTGTGCCTAAGGGGTCTCTTTGCCCGTATGCGAATAGCCTGTCGGGTGGATGCTCCAACGCGTGTCCCTCTGAACAGCAGAGGGCACAGCGGCGGAGCGGGCTTGCGGACGGTGAGTAATGGGTAAGCTCGCCGTCCGACCAAGGACCAAGCCCGGGTAGGTGGCGCGTCGTGTTTCACGCGTCACCGACGGGGCCCCTTACGGGGCCAAATGCCTGCTGGGGTCGCGGCTTTTTTCTTAATCCAGGATACCGCGGCCCCGGAACGTAAAGGGCATCCGAAGAAACACGGGTGGATTTTAGTCAGTAAGAGTCTGACAGTCCCTTCCGCCCCGCCCGGGGCGGGAGGACTCATTTGATGATTTTGCCACCCTAAAAAAAAAAAAAAAAAAAAAAAGGTATCAGAGACTTGCATTGCATTGTGTACGAAGGCCCTTAAAGCGCATTTACACGTTGCAAGAAATTGCATGCAAGTACTACTGCAGAGAGGACAGCGTCCTCCCTCCACCCCAACCGCAGAAGTAGACGCTCATGGCAAAGGACGTCGGCAGACGATATCTGGCCTCCATAGGTGCGGGCATGCGGGCGGCGAGTAATGGGCGACTCGCTGTCCGACCACGGACCATGCCCGGGTCGAAAGCGCGTTGTGTTCCACGCGCGACTCAAAGAGTCTCAGCATAATGAAGGGCCCTTTAGAGGGCCAAGCTCCCGCTCTGCCCCGGGGACTCACTTGATGATTTCACCACAAGAAAAAAAAAGTATGACTACGCTGCAGGCTATTCACGGACAATTAATTTAGTAGATTAAAAAAAATACCGCAATGCAGTCATACTAACATGGAAATTATTGCATCGTCTAAATAAGGCTTTGAGTTTCAAAAAATCACAACTAATAGGCGCAAGTAACTTTACCACGTTTATACAAATAAACTGTATTTGAACACGGGTGGTGGTAGGCCTTACCAGAACCGCGTGGTTCGTGACCACTATCCTGTCGGAGGTGGCGTCATACACTTTGTACAGTTAACAGCAAAGAGTTCGCGTCAGAACTGTGTGGCAAAGAAATGATTCAAAAGAATGTGATTGTAATTTACATTCACTACTTGTTCATCTACACAATTCTAACATAAACTCCGTTCATTAGGATTGAATTTCTTATTTTGATCAACTACTTTTGTTCCTTCTGGGTGCGCTCGCTCGTCTCATCTTTGCATTGGGGCTAAGCGCAAACTTATTGTAAATAATATGTTTAAAATTAAATATAAATAATACAAACATTGAATAACATTTTTTTTATTTATCACATTAAGGAAAATTTAAAAAAAAATGCTATACGTACATCAATTTCATAACAAGAAATCTGAGCTAAATTAATACCCTTTCAGAGGGTCAAAAAGGGATATTTCGTATAATATTCCCTAATCCCATAAGATTACTTTTCATAGAAACCTGCCGGCCATTCGTCTCAATTCTCGCGTTAATCTCTTTTAGTGAATATTGTAGGGACAAAAATCCGACGCCATTTACACCGTGTACCCTCTAGAGTGCACTGTTCAATAATTCAGTTCGCCGGTGTGACTCTAGCTTTACTCGGTAGTATGATTAGGTAGTGGAGATGTATTTCTTATAGGGATATATTATTGGATTTATTTTTGATGAGGTGAACGAGTGGTGTGACTTTTTAGGGTTCCGTGAAATGACAAAAATCGGAACCCTTATAGTTTCTTCATGTCTGTCTATC
This sequence comes from Agrotis puta, assembly GCA_943136025.2. Taxonomy (NCBI): domain Eukaryota; kingdom Metazoa; phylum Arthropoda; class Insecta; order Lepidoptera; family Noctuidae; genus Agrotis; species Agrotis puta. The sequence continues at coordinate 2,042,529 of OW964176.2, read as the reverse complement.
TGTCTGTCCGTATGTCACAGCCACTTTTCTTCGAAAGTATACCGTATGCTACACCTTGTCCGCCGGGCGATTCTCGCAGTGGTGACCAGGCGTTTCTTCCCTCCTTATCCAACACAGGTACCTCCTCAAACTTCCGTGTCCGGTGAGGACAATCATTTTATATCAACTTACGCAATTATAATTATTTATTTATTTAATTTATGAAAAAAAAAGAAAACAAAAATCGCCTACCGTGAATGTTTAACGAATATATCATCCCATTGTCGTTGCTGTAATGGAAGTTAATCTACTTATAATATTAGGCTATAGTGAGCCACGTCAAACAAGTGAAACGTCAAGAAAATTAAAATTTTTGTCTTAAAATTTTATTCTTTCACGTTGAAATGACAGATGAGACAGTGACAGTGTTAGGTATATTTCCGTTACGTTACGGAATTTCTTGATTCGGTCGTCGCGCCTAAATGCTATGCCCGCGATAAAACTATATAATAGCTTTAAAAACATTACTATAGAGGCATTATCCACAAAAAAACAGCGGAATACGTTTGTATGGAGAAAAGCCTACTGGAGTTTCCTCTTAATCATAATAAAAAAAAAACCTGGAAAATAGGGTGGCGTTACAAAGTTAAGAGCTTTCTAAACTAGGCGTATGATATCAGTTTGTCGCTGAAGTTTTAATTTGATTAGTTTTGGCTCAGTTAGGCTGATACAGAATGTAATAAATACCAGCCGGTATACATTTACCTTGTAAGGCCAATATTAAATGGTCGCGGGACTGTACGAATTACCGTGACCCCGGAACGTAAAGGGCTATTGAAGGACACCGGGGATTTTAGTATGTACGAGTCTGACAGTCCCTTCCGCTCTGCCCTGGGTGGGAGGACTCATTTGATGATTTTACCACGATAAAAAAAGGCCAATATTAACGCTCTGGACGTGGAATGGAGTCAATTTTGGACAACGTTTTAATAGACATGTAGAAAACGTGTTTTAAAGCAGTTGAAGAAGAGCTATTGAAATGTAGAACGTCCTGAAAAGATCATGTGCATTTTTCCATGCATTCTAGGCGAGAAATACGGAAAATAAAAAATGTTAAATTTAGAAACCAAAGCCAAAAACAAACGTAACCTACCAAACCAACGTTCAAACATTCGACAAAAAGTTCGCAGTTACAAAATAAATATCGAATTTTATCGCGTCCCACCAAAAACGTCACCAGATGCTTTCCCTTCAAAATGTACTGCGTTTGTGTTGAGAACAGAATTGTGCATGAGTCGTGCACTACGTGACTACACACTGCAAGAGTGTCGCTTGAAGTGGTTCGGCCATATTGAAATAGACCAACGGACGTTTGAAATGCAAACTCAACTGGAGTGTGGTTTTTGGAACAGTCAATATAAGATAAATCTGTAGGTATATCGTATGATTCAGTAGTTGTTGATTTAACTGTAATTGCAGCTTCGAATGTGTGCACTTGTACGTACTTATTGACTGCACGGTTAGCGCAGTAGCTAAGCGATTGAACTGCAGCGCTGCGGGTTGCGGGTTCAATTCCCGCACGGAACAAATATTTGTATGACTTACAAGTTGTTGTTCCGGGTCTGGGCGTTTTTTAATGTGAGTTCTATGTTTGCAAACGCGCCCACGACACACAAGAAATTCCTAGTGTGGGGCAACGTTCTTTTTTTTTTAAAGACTGGGGTCTTAAAAGGTTTCTTTCACAAAACCAATAAAACTGACCGAACTGACCAATGAAACGAAATGTCCTATCCTATTGCTCAAGTTTCTGATGAAGAGTTCTATTGATTTATTTACTTTATGTATTCTAATTGTAAATAAAAAAAAATACGTACGATACGATACGATACGATACGTATCAAGTGATATAAAATGCCAATGTAGGTTTATGGATTAAGGAAAACAATCATAAAATATTCATCTCATTGTCTATTTCTTTGTACTTAGTTGGTATCTAGACTATCTATATGGGAAAAAGTGCTAGTAATGACAGGGCCGGACCGTGTTTTTGTGGGGCCTAATACTATTAATTTGATAGCCCACCCCGCTTAGCTAGCCAAGTAATGTTACTGTCTAAAAACCATAATATCTGCGATAAATAGGTGCCTACATATTATCTGCAGAATAGGTAGCTAAAACACAACACTGTCCATTTTCTTCTTTAGAGATTTGTTGAGGGCACGCCGCAATCGCGGCGGTAAGACCCCTCTTTGAGGAGTGGCTGGATAGGCGTCGCGGCGTCCTTACCTACCGCATGACGCAGGTCCTCACCGGACACGGGAGTTTCGGGAGGTTCCTGTGTCTGATAAGGAGGGAAGAAACGCCTGGGTGTCACCACTGCGAAGATCGTCCGGAGGACACGGTGGAGCATACAGTGCAGGACTGCCCCGCTTGGGCGGAGCACCGCCGTGTCCTCACGACGGCGATAGGCGGAGACCTCTCGCGCCCGGCATTGGTCGAGGCCATGCTGCGGGGCGAGACGGAGTGGGAAGCGGTCGCCTCCTTCTGCGAAGCAGTCATGCTCGCGAAGGAGGAGGCGGGCCGCCTGAGGGAGAGGACAGCGTCCTCCCTCCACCCCAGCCGCAGCGGTAGATGCCCACGGCGTCGGACGTCGCAGGACGATCTCCGGCCACCGTAGGCGCGGGCATGCGGGCGGCGAGTAATGGGCGACTCGCTGTCCGACCATGGACCATGCCCGGGTCGACGGCGCGTTGTGTTCCACGCGCGCCTCAAGGAGTGTCAGCATAGTGACGGGGCCTGTAGAGGGCCATAGCCTGCCGGGGTCGCGGGACTTTCACATTACCGTGACCCCGGTACGTAAAGGGCTAGTGTAGGACACCGTGGATTTTAGTCAGTACAAGTCTGACAGTCCCTCCCGCCCTGCCCTGGGTAGGAGGACTCATTTGATGATTTTACCACGATAAAAAAAAAATATATAATAATAATGCTTTAAAAAAACAAAATACACTAGCTGTACCCTGCCACGCTTAACGCAAAAAAACTGTTTTTTCGCGGTCGCGGATATGTGACTGATGCAAAAAATAGATAAAAACAATCCTTGATGCGGATTATATATCATGCTAAAATTTCAGCTCAATCAGTGCAGAACTTTTTGAGTTTTTAAAGCGTACACAAACCAACATAACATTTATATATATATATATATATATATAACTGATTAAACTCGAACAACCATTATTTTTCCAAACATTAAAAAAACACGCTAAGAAATTTTTCTCCACAAAACCGCAAGATAAGACCGACCCATTAAAAATGAACTATTATACTTTATCTAGTTTCCAATACTTTTAGCATAATAGTGGTGGAATATCTCGTTAATTCTTAAAGGCGTGATCGAAAAGCATTATTTTAATTATGGATTGTAATCTGCTTTTAACGCTGAAGTCAGAACTTTGTGCTGTTTAGCTGAACGTCAAAGGGTATCGCGTCAAAGAGCTGTTTGAAGTTTAGAGAGACGAACGTTTTTACGTTTTTCGTTTGTTGCCTAAAGGCAATTAATGTGTCAGCCGGAGCTGAGGAGAATTTTTAGTATAGTTTTAAAGGATTCACTTTTGTTTCTAGGTTTTAGAGGCTATTCTGCTTTGGAGTTAGTTGGACTTTTAAGGCGGTTTTAAATTTTATCCTCATTGGACTTTTTTTAATCCTTTTTTTTGACGTAACTTTGATTCAAAGCACCGTTATCCGTTACATCACCTAAACCTCTATCATATCTCTATAAATCTTTAGAGATGAATTTATTTTAAAGCAATAAGAATTTATTCTCGACAGTTAAAGTAAATATTAAATGGCGATTTTGAAAGCTGATTAAAATTATAATAGTTATAGTAAAGCGCTTTTTTTCCGTGGTAAAATCATGAAATGAGTCCTCTCACTCAGGGCAGAGCGGGAGGGACTGTCAGACTCGTACTGACTATAATCCACGGTGTCCTTCAATAGCCCTTTACGTTCCGGGGTCACGGTAATTCGTACAGTCCCGCGACCATAGTAAGGCGCTAACCAATTAAATGGGTATCAAATCTAATAAAATCGTAACCAATACCAAAGAGTTGTGTTTTTTAGAAAAAAACATTGTTTCGGAGAATATAATCAAAATCTGAAATTAAACTGATGAGATAATTATATTATCGATAGTCGCTGTGATTGACTGTTTGAAATAACATGGACCAATCAAATCAGTTGACATTTACAGTTGATAGACTCCACTTGATCGTTTTTTCAAAAACCAAAGCGATAAGATTTCTAAAAACTTTTTATAGACTCCAGTCTACTATTTTTAAAGAACATCGATAAAAATCCAATCCAATATACACGACTTATTGCAATGTCCGAACTGAGCCAGAATTGATATGCGCACATGTTTCAGGGTACCCATGCTGACGAATGATTGATACTGACGTGAATGAATGATCGGCGAATCAATTTTTTTGAGCGATTGCATCTGTTTTGGTTACTGAGTAAAAGACTTTATAAATCTTAGCTGATAAACAAACAATCTTCGTTATTTTTTTAAGCAGCACTCTTAAGATTTTGGAACTGTAATTTTAGAGTGTTGGTAATTATTTTGTCTATAAATTGATTATCGGGTTTTCTGTTTGATATTGCTTTTGACGTTAAGTTATTGTAACTTTAAACATTAATAAGTTAGGTTGTTTTGATAATATTGGATGAACAACAACGTTGCAACACACACATTTGATGGCGAGTTACATTTACCAAAACGTCTTTTTTTAATTTGAGATTTTTTTAAAAGGCTGCCCCTCTCAAATGATTTCGATATTTCAACGTGTATTCACACGTTGAAATATCTAAATAAACCAACAGTCGAAATCCACATTGGTTACAAAATCAAAGTGATCGCCGAAACATTGGCTGCAGGATGGTCTCGGGGGATCTCAAACTGTTCGCCGTCGTAAACCTCACCAACGTAACGTAATCAATCGGATTAGATTGACTTGATAGAAGAATCACTGTGACATATCGTCAATGGAAAAGGTACCTTCTTTTTACGTGGTAAAATCATCACATGAGCCCTCCCACCCAGGGCAGAGCGGGAGGGACTGTCAGACTCATGCTGACTAAAATACAGGGTGTCCTTCAATAGCCCTTTACGTACCAGGGTCACGGTAATACGTGAGGTCCGCGACCTGGAAAAGGTAGCTGGAAAAAATAATTGCTGAGTTACTAACTAATATGCAATAGTTTGGATATTTGTTAAATGAAAATCGCTCGGAGAAAGAATGAAAAATGGAATAACACTTACGATACCGTTTATCTCGATAGTACGTTAAATTGGAATAGTTTTAACTTATAATAGAGTGAAGGTAAATACACCAGAATAAAAAGGAATTGATTGCACACCACGTTCCAAATCTTTTTTAATGACTTGAATGAAAACGGTGCGTAATCATCCGCGCAAGAGCATTTAAATTTCACAAATATCAATAATAACAATGAGTCCCTTTATTCTCGCGTTCGATGCTCGAAATCGAGTCGTTCGCCCTCGAGATGAACCGCAATTCAAATAAAAACGTCATTATAAAACATTCGTCCCGACACCTCGGACGCGCCGTACTTTAAAAACAAATGAGGTTAATTAATCGAGGGATTATCCCGGTTTCCATTCAAATATATTTCGCGAAATTTCTATAACACATCGCCATTACACAGGGGCGGGGGACGTGTGGTGAAATAATGAAAATTGTTTAATTACTGAGGCCCCAAGCGGCCCGCGTTTCGTGTGTCACGTTGAGTAGTTTCGGTACCTACATTCAAGAGTTTTCGGGTCGAGTGCTTTTGCATGTTGCACGTGAGTAGGTTTTAACAAAATGGATGCCGCTGTGTCGGTCGTAAATCTTAAAATGGCGGCTCCCTGGACGCGGCCCGTGATTTGGGGTTGCCAAAAAGATCGCTTTGAAGCGGCTGAATGTTAACAAGTTGTCATTGGAGGCAAACATTTTTGCGGTGATTGATTGTGACATGAGGTTTTTTTGCAAGTAACCTATCGGATTTTATTATATGGTGTAACATTTTGCAAGCTTTTTTCATAGTACAATGAATCATTCTTTTCGGGTCGATGCCTCGTATTTTGTCCGAACAATATATCTCTATCTATACGCAGCGAGTTGGACATCTCTATTGTTTACTTCGTTTCAGTCCTGAAGGATACAAGCAGTTGAATGAATAATTTATTTTCACATTCGAATGGAAATGTGAGTGCTCGCAGATTTAATATAAAATATTTTTCAGAATTAAGACAGCGAACGGTATCAGAAAGTCGTTTGTGTTTTTGCAAGCATGATAAATCACAAAGTTTAATTTCATTTATATTGTATTTTCGTACAATTAAACAAACAATACAACTACAATAAACTCAGAGATAAATCTATACTTCAAATTGTATATAGATACGAGTCCATCAATCACAGGTGAAACTAATTAGAAATCGTAAATAAGTAGGTACCTATATATTATCGCAATGCACAAGTTACGTAAAAGAGTAAATAGCAGAAAAGCATAACGATTTATCTTTCTAAAAATTCATTCTTATAGCTATAGTAATAAAGTCTTTTCCAAAGCAACCATACGTATATTAACAATATACGGGACCCAAACCGACTCGTTTACCGTAAAATTGTATTTCAAAATTCTCCAAAACGAATACCACGCCTGAGTTTCTACGAATCTGTTGGTGCACTAACCAATATATCATACTGTTTTGACAAACTGCATTGTGTTTTTGTCCCCTGGACACGGTTCGTTAACCCCTACAGGATTGCGTCCGTGTGAAATTGGTAAACTTGGACAGCATATTCTAGTGTTGCGGTCATAAGCTTGCCTAACTTGTTGTGGTTAACGTTTTTGTATTCTGTTCATCGGTTGCAAGCTTTTTTGTATTTAACTGAAGTGTTTTAGTAACTCCATTTAATGTGAACTGTGTGTTTTATATAAAAAATTGGACTGTTTTAGGAATTGAGAGTACCTAGTTTGTATCTGTGCTTTCACTATGTGTACAATAGGTATTTAGAGAAGATTACATTAAGATTAATCATTATTTATTTTGACACTGATAGCAAATTTAATAAAAGTGAATGTACAGTTGAGCGTGCATAGCTCAAGATTTGACAAAATATCGAAAATTCATTGTAACGTTAACAATTTCATACACATACAAAGGAATTTGCATGAAATTATTCACAAACTTATTAATTTTTAATTTATAATTAGATATAGTATAAAAAGAACAACCAGGTCGCACAGTCAGATATAAAAAGCATTTCAATTAATAATTGTTTATGAGCAGAGTTGCAATGTTTTGTATTCGTATGTACCTACATACGAATACAAAACTTTGCAACAAAGTCTCCCTCATTAATTAAATAGTCTATCAATACAATCAAAAAGATTTTTACAAACAAAAGATTTTTATTAACACCATAATATCGGATCCGATAAAAACAAAATCCAGCAAAATTTTACAACGCTAGCTGCCTGAAGCGTAGGATTTCAACAATATAATTACGCTATGTCTCCGGGCGAGCAAATAATTAATGGTGCGAATAAATCTTGATAACTTTTGTCGAGTTTTGTTACTTGCCGTATTTATTATTTTAATAGGGGCAGAAGTTTTTTTTTATCTCCGGCAAACGTTCGCGGATTTTCAGCTAAATCCGGGCGAAGTTAGTAAAAAGTTTGGGTGTTACTGAACTAAATAGATTTATAAATATGTAGATATGATGTTGCAATTCCGGAGTTTCGGATTAAAAGGGAGATTTTTTGGTTTTGTTAAGATCGTTTTGGCGTAATATTAGATGGACTTTGATTTACGTACAGTACTTTCACAGTTAGTTCGTCGCGGGCTTTGACTAATACCAATAGCACCAATTTTTATTTATTGTCTTTGAAAATTCAAAAGTACCTGTGACTGGCCGACATGAAATAAATGATTTATTTAAAATTGGTTTAATTAAATCGACCTTTGACATAACTCACTCTTATTTCCGTAGTTCTGTAACTGAAAAAAAAGGTTTCAGTAGATTTCAGTGTATTTTTCCGAATTATCGAAATCGAAAATTTTTACATTTGTAGAACATTCAGTTTGTATTTTACTAATACCATTTTTTTTTTATTAGGGTGGCAAAATCATCAAATGAGTCCTCCCGCCCTGGACTCTTACTGACTAAAATCCACCCGTGTCTCTTCGGATGCCCTTTACGTTCCGGGGCCGCGGTATCCTGGATTAAGAAAAAAGCCGCGACTCCAGCAGGAATTTGGCCCCGTAAGGGGCCCCATCGGTGACGCGTGAAACACGACGCGCCACCGACCCGGGCTTGTTCCTTGGTCAGACGGCGAGCTTACCCATTACTCACCGTCCGCAAGCCCGCTCCGCCGCTGTGCCCTCTGCTGTTCAGAGGGACACGCGTTGGAGTATCCACCCGACAAGCTATTCGCATACGGGCAAAGAGACCCCTTAGGCACACAGTGCCTAAAAGAGTTTTTGCCCGCATCCCCGGGTGCACCGGCCCGAAAAACTGATCTTCCCCCCGGACGTATCCGAAGGGGAACTCCAGTCCACGGGCGCACGTGGAGGTTTCCTGTCTTAGCATCCCTTACTAATACCAATAGCACCAATTTTTATTTATTGTCTTTGAAAATTTAAAAGTGCCTGTGACTGGCCGACATGAAATAAATGATTTGATTTTTGCATAGCATAATTAAAATTGGTTTAATTAAATCGACCTTTGACATAACTCACTCTTATTTCCGTAGTTCTGTAACTGAAAAAAAAGGTTCCAGTAGATTTCAGTGTATTTTTCAGAATTATCGAAATCGATTTTTTTTATATTTGTAGAACATTCAGTTTGCCTATTCAAAGCAAGTATCAAAACACAGTTTGTTTGATGTCTCAAAATATATGAAACGTTAATATAAAAGGGTAGTAGAAAACACGGGATGCTGAAACTTAAACTCGGGATCAAGTAGTAAAGTCTTTCTCAGAGGTACTTAAGTCGAGACCTCAACGGAATCGGTAATGGGTTCGTGACGAAACTGACGATATTCTCAATAACATGCCAGCGAAAGCATCGCTTTTAGTAACAACTTATTTTTTTTTATAGTTTGCTACTGGTCTCGTAATGGCGTCGGGGGAGTCAACGTTAAATACGTATTTATTTGCTACCTTTCGGTCGAAAAGTAATAAAATGATATCTGTTTTTTTGTGAGTAGATATTGCAGTTACCTTTGCCTTTTAAGAAGTTACCATTATTTATTAAATGTTTCCACGTTATATGGAATTTCCGTGAATCGTAGGTTTATAAATACAAACATTTAAATTCATACTGTTGCCACAAAATATTTCTTCTGAGTAGGAATGTATGCCGCGACACGTAACGCAGCAGCTTATCTCGCAGCGACTGCGCCCAGCATGCTGTCAAAGTTTAACAACCGTTACCTTAATTAAAAAACTAGCATATGATTGCGGGGCGTTGCCTGCATGAAAGTCGGCAAAATATCCCACGAGAACGTTAAAACAGAAATAAATATTATCCTAGTTAGAACAGGTTATGAACTATCTGTGTATCTTTCATCCATATCGGTAAAAAGTAGATTTTGTATAAAAGAATCGTCCAATACTCCTTACAAGACTAGTAAAAATTTATAAGAGTAGTAAGATTACCAAATTAGGGTATTTTACCGCATAAATAAAAAAATCTGTTTAGTACGTCAGTTAGAATATTGAATACACGTATTTAAGTTTTTTTGTTCTTTAAATCGATGCTTATTGGCAAAGATGAAGCTATTCCAAATTTAGTAGTAGGGTCTTCTGACGTCATAACGCTTGTAAAATTGTACCGATCGAGTGACTTTTGTGATTTTTAGAAGTGTTGTATTTCCTGCAATTTTGGTTTACATAACAGAAGAAAAAATACGGTCCTAATGTTTTCTAACCAATGGATTGGTAATTCGATGCGTTTAAAAACGTGCAAACTAATTGTCCGGACTTTCGCTGTTGCCAAAGGCCCGCGAGTAACTTGAAAATTATCCTAACTTAGTACTGGGATAACTTGTGTACCAGATTACATCCAAATCCAAACGTATCCGTCGTCATCCATTTTTATGTTTGTTTATTTATATATTTATATGGAAACTCGATAGCTTATTATTAATCTACATGAGTAATGTAAGTGTCAATGAACAGCCTAAAGTAACTGCAATAAGTTAAATAGAAATATTTTGTTTCAAGACATCTCACAAAATCTGTAGATTAAAAACTAACACATTTAATTTCCCAGATCCACAGCTCTATTATAGCCCGCATCGCTCTTTCACCCGGACGCTTCATTTCACCCACACATCCAAACAACAGTACCCCGGGAACCCGACGCAAAAGTCAGGCAGCATTGCTTCTATTAGCAAATACCCGGTACAGTAGTTCAGAGTTGGATTAAGGCCTTGTGACCTTATTTAATAACCCGACGCAGTCAATAAGCCGACAAAATGAAATTGTAAATCCCACCCGAAGGGCATGATATATTGGAGGGTATTTAATTTGAATCCCAAAAATATGGCTATTGTCGAACTATCCTTTGGTATATTTATTGTTTGGGGAGAAGAAGATGTATTATGTAGTTTTCTTTATTTAGCTTTCGCCATTCGCTCACATATACATAATTTTTCATTATTGACAAAATGCTCAACAACATCTTTTATGTACAATTAATAAGATAAAATACTGATGATTGAAACTAACGATAGTTTCAAAATTAAGTCATGTTATAGCTCAAGACTAACAATTATTTACATCCTAGTAAACAAAGGATGAAATATTTGTTTTTGATGGCATTAAAAGTCATTAAAACTAAACAAAATATAAAATATATGAACAAATCTTTTAATGTCATCTCAACATTGCCAGAGATAGATGAGTACTATCGACGACCTGGGATATTATATGGAGACCGGGGCGAAAAAGTAAAGCATTATACTGTTTCTGTTCGCGGGAATAAGTTGGAAAGGCAACTAAAGGAACAGAGTATTTTTTTGTGTCGCAGGACTGTAACGTAAAGGGCTACCGAAGAAACACCGTAGATTTTAGTCACTGCTAGTCTGACAGTCTTTTTTGCTCCACCCAGGGCGGGAGGATTAAATTGATGATTTAAACACGATAAAAAAAATTCTAGTCAGTTCAAATCTGGCTTTCGGTAAAAACCCATCATATTCAGTCAAAATTACTTTTGAACAACCTGTGCAGTCAAAATACTTTTGAGTGATTAAGAGCTTTGACTGCAATATAATATATAAGTTTCCACAAAAAACCCGTCCATGAAAACAGTCTCCTGTTAGACTGTTTTCATGGACGGGTTTTTTGTGGATAAAGTCCTGACTTTATCTCAAAATAATTGGTAGCTATCTGCATCTCACTTTTTAACCGACTTCCAAAAAGGAGGAGGTTCTCTATTCGACTGTATGTATCATTTTTTTTTTTTTTTTATGTATGTTCACCGATTACTCGAAGACGCCTGAACCGATTTGAAAAATTCTTTTTTTGTTTGAAAGGGTATACTTCCAAGTTGGTCCCATAGAAATATTGTCATGATCTGATCACGAACTTCGGAGATATGGAACGGAACTCTTCAATAATAGACAGCAAATCTGTCGTGATTGCTGCAATCGCTTGGATGTTTATTGTTTACACAACATCATAGCATAACATCACGCCTGTATGCTCTGAGGGGGTACGCAGATGTGTACAGTATACCCATATTTCGACAGTTAGGTATGTTAACTTCCATTTTATTGGGGATACCATGAAAAATATTGTTAATAAATAAGCAAAATAAGCAAATATTTGTATAGGATATTACAACTAATAAAAAGAAATGAAAAATAAAAAAAAACTTTTTTTGCAAAAAATAAAACCGACTTCAAAGAATTGAAAAATAACTTTAGCTTTAGAAGTACAGGCACGCCGCAATCGCGGCGGTAAGACCCCTCTTTGAGGAGTGGCTGGATAGGCGTCACGGCGTCCTGACCCGCATGACGCAGGTCCTCACCGGACACGAAAGTTTCGGGAGGTTCCTGTGTCTGATAAGGAGGGAAGAAACGCCTGGCTGTCACCACTGCGAGGATCGTCCGGAGGACACGGTGGAGCATACGGTGCAGGACTACCCCGCTTGGGCAGAGCACCACCGTGCCCTCACGACGGCGATAGGCGGACACCTCTAGCGCCCAGCATTGGTCGAGGCCATGCTGCAGGGCGAGACGGAGTGGGAAGCGGTCGCCTGCTTCTGCGAAGCAGTCATGCTCGTGAAGGAGGAGGCGGGGCGCGTGAGGGAGAGGACAGCGTCCTCCCTCCACCCCAGCCGCAGTGGTAGACGCCCACGGCGACGGATGTCGCAGGACGATCTCCGGCCACCGTAAGCGCGGGCATGCGGGCGGCGAGTAATGGGCGACTCGCTGTCCGACCATGGACCATGCCCGGGTCGACGGCGCGTTGTGTTCCACGCGCGCCTCAAAGAGTGTCAGCATAGTGACTGGGCCTGTAGAGGGCCAAAGCCTGCCGGGGTCGCGGGACTTACGGATTACCGTGACCCCGGTACGTAAAGGGCTATTGAAGGACACCGTGGATTTTAGTCAGTACAAGTCTGACAGTCCCTCCCGCCCTGCCCTGGGTGGGAGGACTCATTTGATGATTTTACCACGATAAAAAAAAAAAAGCTTCAGAAGTCTATGTTCGACTGTATGTATTCTCAGTCAATTGTTGACCGATTTTCAAAATTATTTATTTTTTGCTCTGCAGTCTCATTAGCTAATCGACTTCGTATAATATCTAGACGATGCTCGCGCTGTTCAGTGAACTCGCCATTCAAACTTTCATGTATCCGATTGAGTCGACGGATTTGATGAGTTTTCGACTCTTGTGACAATCGAGAACGCATGTAATTTCTCATCCGAGATAATCTGATATTACTTGCCAATGGTAATTCTTGGGAACGAGATACAGCATTTCGATTGCTATTCTTGGATAGACGTTCCTTAGTTTTGTTAATAGATTCCTTATTTCTATTTTCCCTCATGCGGGCTGCACTTTTGGTCGGTCTACCCATGGTGCTACTTCAAAATAATTACTTAAGTTACATTAAGTTAGTAGTTAACTTACTACATACGTACCTACGATAATTTATACAAAAAATGGAAAAATAAACAAACTTTTTAACAAAAAAAATAAACCGACTTCCAAAAGTACAAACGCCCCACCTAAAACCACTAAAAAGAAAAAAATAAACTACTATTTATGTATTTCAGAAAACAAAAATGCACGTATTTTTCAAACGAATTAAATAAAAAAATTATTACCTACCAATTCTAAATCAACTTACAATATTATTTTATTTAACAAACAAGATATTATGTATTTACAAACAACCTATAATGATTAATTTACAAAATTACAATGTGACCATTCTTGTCTAAACCTAATTAGCTATAAATTTAATTATAATATTTTTATAATGTTGTGTGCTAGGCACCTACTGATCTGTTTGAAGTCGGTGCCAAGCCAAAAATAAAGAGAACAATAATACTTAGTAATATAATACTATTAATAAACAAATAGCAACCTACAAACACGTAAGCGACTATCAAAAATACAAAATATATCAACAGCACTATAACGCATCAAAACTTAATTGCATTCAAGACGACCGTCAACGACGCCTGCCCGCACGTGTCTGCCCGTTTGGGTTGAATCGCTCATGACGAGCCGACCCACGATCGCGCGTTCGGTCGCAAGCGCAGGGTGATTTGGTGTGATTTAGATGTGGCGCGATGGCGTGACGGGGCTAGACGTGCGTATCCTATCGAATACCTATTTGGCTTGGCACCGACTTCAAACAGATCAGTAGGTGCCTAGCACACAACATTATAAAAATATTATAATTAAATTTATAGCTAATTAGGTTTAGACAAGAATGGTCACATTGTAATTTTGTAAATTAATCATTATAGGTTGTTTGTAAATACATAATATCTTGTTTGTTAAATAAAATAATATTGTAAGTTGATTTAGAATTGGTAGGTAATAATTTTTTTATTTAATTCGTTTGAAAAATACGTGCATTTTTGTTTTCTGAAATACATAAATAGTAGTTTATTTTTTTCTTTTTATTGGTTTTAGGTGGGGCGTTTGTACTTTTGGAAGTCGGTTTATTTTTTTTGTTAAAAAGTTTGTTTTTCATATTTCTTTTCAAATTCTTTCTTCTTTCCGGACAATAACACCATACATAAGCGTTTGAACAAATTCTCAAAAGATATGAGGAAAAATTACAATGGGGGCGATCAAAGGCGACTGTAACGGAAATAGAAATTTCCTTGAAAGGATCGTATCAGAAGCTGTTTATTGAGTGATGAGAAAGCAGTTCTTTATAAGATATAACATAATAACATATGACTTATTATAGCATCTTGTTCAGTGATGATCTGTTCAAACTGTCGCAAATATCACATGGTTCTTTAGAATTCATGTGCGTATTATAAATTAAGTACTTGCTAAAAACGGTGAAGGAAAACATCGTGAGGAAACCAGCACACCTGAGAGATTTTTCAACTGTGTGTTGAAGCCATGTCAGAGGCCTACGGGCGGTTTAAACTCTGACACCAGGTTGTTCATCAACCATACGATAAGAAGAAGAAGAAGACCTCTGCGAATCCCTAATAGAGTATTTGACTGGAAAAATCGAATTACTCCGTCAGCTCAGTTAAACTATCAAAAAAAATTAGACACCTATTTTTTCTTTCTTACTTAAAATACGACACTTTTAAAATTGACAAATACGTCACAAGCAATTGGAGTTTTCACTTGGTTCTGACGTAACGAGCTCGAATTTTGATACGTTTTATTTTTGCAAATAATTATGAATTAATTGAACAAAAAGAAAATACGTATCCATTATTTTTTTAACTCTAGCTGACGGACTAACTAAATTTGCAATTTATTGATGTTGTCATCATGCCTATTGACTTAATTACTTTTAGTATAAGTCCAGGATTCTTCATGATTGTTTTTTTCTACGATATCAGTGAAGTTCATTGAACATGCATTGAAAAATATACATTAGTACTTGCCTCGGTTTCAATTTGGCCCGAACTTCAAAGGTTGCTCTTTTAAGTGAAGAAAACTGAGTTTCAATTCAATCGTAATTGCTATGTCGATTTTTAAGGTTCCGTAAACAAATGGCAAAACACAGATATAGATTCGTCATGTCTGTCTGTCTGTCTGTCCGTCCGTATGTCACAGCCACTTTTCCACTTTTGATAGCATAAGAGCTATCTTGTTGAAACTTTGTAAGTAGATGTATTATGAGAACCGCATTAGGATTCTCACACAAAAAAATAAAATTGGGGGTTCCCCATACTTAGAGTCGATTTTTTTTTTTAATTCACCAACCCATACGTGTAGGGATAGGTCTTTAAAAATGATATTGAGGTTACTAATTTCATTCACATGCGCGAGACACACTTCCAAAGTGGTAAAATGTGTCCTCCCCTGTAACTACTAAAATAAGAGAATAATAAAACTAAAAAAAAAAATATAAGATGTAAATTACCATGCAAACTACCAGCGAAAATTGATTTGAATGAGATCAAGCAATTAGTTTTTTTTTAATACGTCATTAATCGTAAACCGCTATTTACCTTTCAAAGTTACAACCAGCTACAAGAACTTTTATATTATGTTACTTGCTGCTACGGAACCCTTGGCCGGTTTTTTTTGTTTAATGGACCACTCTAGGATTTTTTACTGTATCATAGGTGTTTTTTGTTTTTTTCGTGGTAAAATCATCAAAAGAGTCCTCCCACCCAGGGCAGGGCGGGAGGAACTGTCAGACTTGTACTGACTAAAATCCACGGTGTCCTTCACTAGCCCTTTACGTACCGGGGTCACGGTAATTCGTAAGTCCCGCGACCATCATGGGTGTGTTTACAAACATTTCAACTCGTACAAACAGCCAAACTACTTGTAGGTCTGACCAACATTTAACGTGTTGTGCGGGTAACAAACCCACGATGACAAGCACAGCAGTCGAATGCTCAGCCACTGCGCTAACCCTGCCATCAACGCTTACTGATCAATGGATTTCACTAATGCAAAGACTGATGAATAGGTAAAACATTTTCTTTAATCCCTAATTGACAAATACATTACATCACTTCACTTCAACGAGCATTAAAAATATAATGGCGATCCGTCTACCACGTAAGTCAATAAGGTTCCGTACTTTCCTTTCTCCACAAAATTGGCTTGAATATCCACGGAGAAATTCACATTCAAAATTATATATAGAAAGAGCCAGTCATTGGGAGGCAATATGAACCCGCTAGAGCACTCAGTCAGATTGAAGGCATTCTCAGGGCTTTCGTGTAGCGATCGGAAGCTTTCAAGATTTCCTACATTTTTCGCTCGAATAATATCGTCTACGGCGAGATCTAGGCTACTGCCTACTTTTATTCTAATGTCGGTTGTGTTTCAAGAAAACAATAAAATTCGAGATGTTTTTTTTTTTAAACCTGGGATTGTCGTTTAATGTTCGTGATTGGGTGAGGGTAATAATAGACCGGTTTTGTCCATATAATCTGATCATTACAGAAGCAGCAGTTTGTAGTGGTTAGGCCAAATGCGTGTCTAGTTAGGTAGATACTCGTAAACCAGGAGAGGTTTCGAGTGAAACCGCGGGCAGTAGTCAGCTTTTTTTTAACGTAGTAAAATCATCAAATGAGTCCTCCCACCCAGGGCAGCGCGGGAGGGACTCTCAGACTCGTATTGACTAAAATTCACGGTGTCCTTCAATAGGCCTTTACGTTCCGGGATCACGGTAATTCGTGAGTCCCGCGACCCCGGGTAGCAGTTAGCTAGGTACAAATTTTGAGCTAATGTATTGACTGTGCAATTGATGGATTGAGATGGCGAGTTGTTATTGAACGTGGCCATCTAAGGTTTCCTGTTTATACAAGTCTCCCGATTTTATAGAGTAATAGACGTCAGTCGACTGATGAAGATGAATTTATTTAAATCAGTTGGGTGATAGGTGAGATTAGCATGTCTTGTATGTATTCAGAAATCTCCCCCGTTGGTCTCCTGTGTTCGATTCTCGGGTCAGGCCCAAAGGTTATTGGGTTTAGACTTACTCATTAGCAGTCCGGAGTTTGAAAGTTGGCGGAATGTTAACCCCTGTGACTCGGAAAGCAAGTTAAGCTTGATCTCTCTCCGGTCGTGTCGGATTGCCGTCTCATTGGATTATGAGAGTAAAGGAAAAGGAGAGTGCACCTGTGACTGCGTCACACCCTTGTGCACTATAATATCTCCTGTTGATGGCTAATCTCTGCTAACATTGACCGCCGTAGCCGAAACCGGTCAGGGGGATTAATTTATTTAAGATTTATTTTCTTTCTTTTTCTATTATTTCTTTAATATTTATTTATTATTTATTTATTTACACAGTAATTTTCTCTTTCAAAATATTACGTAAGTTTAGGAATATACTACGAAGTCGTATATAAATTAACATTACTCTCCTATGACTGCTAATTATAATTAATTCGCAGAACGACACCCGCGAGAATTCATTGCAAAAGACTAAGCAATATTGAAAATACGACGTCAGTCGCTCTTAATTGGTTTCTTTTCGAGAATAATAGAATATTAATGCTATAAGGTCCCATTAACAATTAAAAAAGCTGAAATTCTTATGAACTCTAACAATTAACTAATAAATTAACTTACTAATTAACGATAAGTTTAGAAAATTCCGACTGCGTAAAGAGCATGAAAAGATGTGAAAAAAGATTTGTGATCGTGTTGTGTGAAGTCGTAAGGTACCGGAGACTTTCTATAAGTGAATACAAAAAAAAAACGGAAGCACAGTAGAGGAATTATTCCTGGAGTACGGTTAAAAAAGCGTAAACAACAAAACGCGAGTCTACAAAGTAAGACCATTACAGAAACTATGACAGCACACGATTCACCTAATCGGTCAACGAACCCGCGTCACGCGATTCCCCTAAAACTTCCGGGTCGTATATAACACCCTTTTAGTACGCATCATCACATTTTTTTTCATTAAAAACCGGATGGTAAAAAATGTTTTAATCCATTTTGGTTGTAAATAATGGTCATGCAGAGTCATACGACGGGAGGGAATGAGTGGTATGTCGGTAAAATATAATGTGATGGTTTGAGAATAGAGATAGAGTTGTGTATTTTTGAGGAATTGAGTGTTTCCCAAAAGTGTTTGTAATTGGTAACCACAAGAAGGATTCTCCCTGGAGTTGGGGAAAGTGAATTTCTTGAAAGATTTGCGTTTTCTACACACTTTATTTGTTTCTCAAATCAATTCGTGGCCTTTACTTGTATTATTTGTTTAGTTCAAGTACAGTTTGTAGGTAGTGTTATTATTTACATTTAGATTTGGTTTTATTTTGAGTTATAATGTAAAAATTATAACGTTAAAGTAATTGCAACGGTAACAAAACTGCAGCAGCTCAGAGAAAACATTTTTTTTTAAACAGGAGTCCAGAATACAGTTTACAATAATAAAGCTGCTTCAAAAGCATGTGATTATGAACAATCTACAAATACCACAAACTAAATATATATTATACAAAGAAAGAGATTACATTGAAATTAAATTTTAAATAAAACAGAGACTACAGTCGTCAACGTATGTATCGCTAAACTCACCCCTTTTTAGTGACATCACTACTAAAAGGGTTGAGATTTCTCTGTAGGTGACTGTACACCTCCGCATCGCTGCCATACGGAAACATGCTCAGAAGACGGGTAGCATTCTCCCCTCAATAAATGACAATGCTAATTTTTTTGGTCAAGGAACCTTTGTTGGTCGGACTCACGAATTACCGTGACCCCGGTACGTAAAGGGCTATTGAAGGACATCGTGGATTTTAGTCAGTACGAGTCTGACAGTCCCTCCCGCTCTGCCCTGTGTGGGAGATCACATGAGGTGATTTTACCACGTAAAAAAAAAGGAACCTTTGTTCACGCGAAGTTTCGAACAGACAGCGAGAGATTTCCCTAAAAAGAAGAAGCGCTCTCGGAAATTTTAAAAAGCTTTTAGAAATACTACTTTTTTCAAATTATGTATGTAGATAGGTATAATTGCTATGTTATTAATATCATATATTTCACGTCTTAGTATAATATCGACATTATAAAGCAAGGTATTGCTTTTAAAAGTAGAACAGACTGAATTTCCATTCCCACCAGCCAGGATTTTCACAGAATTAAATAAACTCTCTATTAGCACATATAAATTTACACTGCCTCTAATTAAAACTCGATAATTATGCAAATTGATTCCCACAGCGGGAAGCCATCGGGACATGCCGACCTAAAATAATTCAAATGGAAAAAAAGTCCATGTCTGCTCTTCAATCAAGGGAAAATTTGACGCGTCACCAATAAAAAGGTCTATTTTATTATTCACTTAGGAACTTTTAACGAGAAAAGTTGATGTTTAAGTTTTTCAACTTTTTAGTAGGCCTTGCTTTGTTGAGTAAAAAAAAACATGGAGTTTGGTTCTTGATACTCGTCACTTTGAGTGTTTCAATAAAGTTAAGAAAATTGAGATTATTTTTTTTGTTTTGTGAACATATTAATTCACATTAATAGGTTATTAAAATCGAACAAACAATTTTTTATAGGTATGAAAAATTTAAAAATAACATGAAAATTTAGATTGAACAATGAAATTAGACTTGCTACCAAAATTGCGTGTCTACAATAATGAAAATCATTATTAATTAAAATGTGAATAACGAATTAGTCTTCAGGGATTAGTTTAGCAGTACGTACGTTTACAGGCGTATAACAATAAAAATAAAATTTTATCTTAATTAAAAGGAAACACTTATTGCAAAATATATTTTAAAATAAGTTAGAGTAATTAATATTTTTATTTACTCATAAAATATTCAGTTTCAATATTTAAATTAATATAATAAAGTATTTTACAGACTTACAATAAAATTTGACGATTGAAATCATGGGGTTGTATAATATGTCTTATTGCTTAGTGGTAAAGTTTAAATTTGCTGAAACTTCTAGTAAGTAGAATATCAATTTGTGGTGGTATTTTTATTGGGTCACGTTAGTTTCTGTAGGTCGTTATAGGTTCGTGGACACGGAATGGGCGTGCACTCCTGAAGTTATATTGCAAGTAATGTTACTGATATAAGTGGATTTAAATTACGTTTAAGGAAGATTTATTGAGTTCCAGGTAGATTGTCAGAATGTCTAGAAGTTTTTAGTTGATGGAGATAATGGTTTCTCAAATGGGTTTGGCTTTGGGTTTATTGAAAGCTGTTTAGGTCATGGAACCCTGGTTAGTTTTAGACGATTACGTGATCTAATTTTTTCAAGCTTTAACTAAGAAAAGCAAGAATCCAACAAACCATCAATCGGTCATCTCCTTTTTAATCTTATTATAGCCCAATTATCTTAATTTTACTCCTCAAAAATGTAATCGTTTCCCTTTTCTCCTTTACACCCCCATAACGCAATAACCCGTGTAATACCCCGAAGACTCGACATTATGATAAAACCATTTTTAACAATTTGTATGAGAAGGCACGCCCATACAACATGATTGATTGCGAGGTACATTCAACAACAATAATAGACGTACATAATTAAATGTAGATACTGATTAAAAATGTCACGCGAACTAAACATTTTTGTGTATTTGTTTTCATGCGTATTATGTACAAATGTTGTGTACGTTATTTCATGTTTGAAATTTTCCAGTGAAAGGATTAATTGGATTATTGTTAGAAGATTAATTTTACTACAGCCAGAAATATGTCGGTCTTATTGAGCAAGCCTTTTTACAAGCTTTTGTTAACTTTCACCTTTCCAGTTGTCTGTAATCAAATCTTTGATCCACTTTCCGGTTTCCGATTGAGCTGAAATTTTGCACGTGTTTGTATATCGCGTGACAATGCAATATTATATGACATGGAGCCGATCTGATGATGGAGCTAGATGTAGCCATATGAACTCTGTAATGAAACTCCGCAAACCCGTCAAGATTAGACTCGTTTGATTCATCTTTAGGAGTACTTTGTCTATCTTTGTATTTTTTTAAACAATGGAAGAATAGTTTTTTAAATGACTACCTTGTTTAACATTAAATCCCTCCTATAATCCTGGCAAGGGAAGGGCACGATGTAATAGTCAACTCATACTTCGCCAGTTACGTTTAAGTCTACAATACACTTTTTTTTCGTAGTAAAATCATCAAACGAGTCCTGAGCCCATGAGCGGGAGGGACTGTTTGACTTGTACTGACTAAAATCCACGGTGTCCTTCACTAGCGCCTTACATACCGGGGTCACGGTAATTCGAAAGTTCCGCGACCTACTAGAATACACTAACAAAAATATTGCAAATAACGATTCAGACTCTATGGCTCTCAGGTGACGACGCGTCGTGTTCCATGCGCGCCTCAATGAGCTGTGAGCAATATGACGGGGCACTCTTAGGGTAGTCAGGTTACCCCCTTAGTCTTGTCAGGTAACCGTGACTCCGGACCGTAAAGGGCTATTGAAGGACACCGTGGACTTGCTCTGGGTGGGAAGACTCATTTGATGATTTCACCGCGTAAAAAAAAAACAGAATGGAGTCTGCTTTTTGTTTTGGCATGACATGCACGTGCTGTATGCACTTTAATGACTTCAACTTCGGGTATACCTAAGTCTTCCATTATTATAGTGGATCTAGTTATCCTGTGATGAAAACCACAACCAATCTAAATATTTCATGGTTAAAGGAGTTGATCCAATATTAGCTTTACCAAATGAATACGTTCATTAGGACAATGGACGCAAACAATGTTCTGATTACTAAATGTTGTAGAAATTTTAAGACTTAATAGACGAACATCTTGAGGGTTTGATAGTAATGACTAAGAATATGAAATTAGAACTCATTCATAAAAAAATACTCAGGAGCACTAAATAAAAACCACCACACACTATATAAATACAGTTTGCAATCCATTTTAGCGTTGAGAAAAGATAAAACAAAGAGTGCAAACCGAACACTCGCTCACTTAATGATTCCTTCTATTTAATCTGCGGATAGTGATGTGAATGAACTATAGTGAAGCATTGCTATAGAATATAAAATAAATGTCGTACTTGCTATGCAAAAGTTACGTTACTTTTTTATACTACTCAGATAGATGGCCAGCATGATTTGAAAGAAGTTACCTTAGCCCTTTAACGCCTACACAGTGGCGCATACGGTGCAGGACTGCCCCGCTTGGGCAGAGCACCGCCGCGCCGCCGTGTTCTCACGACGGCGATAGGCAGCGACCTCTCGCGCTCAGCAATGGTTGAGGCTACGCTGCGAGGCGAGACGGAGTGGGAAGCGGTCGCCTCCTGCGAAGCAGTGATGCTAGCGAAGGAGGAGGCGGGACGCGTAAGGGAGAGTACAGCGTCCATCTCGCAGCCCAGCCCCAGTGGTAGACGCCCACGACGACGGACGTCGCAAGGCGATCTCCGGCCACCGTAGATGCGGGCATGCGGACTCGATGTCCGACCATTGACCATGCCCGGGTCGATGGCGCGTTGTGTTCAAATCGTGTCAGCACAATGACGGGGCCTTTAGAGGTTGGTTCTAGGGCATGGCCAGTTTCCTCACGATGTTTTACCTTCACCGCTTTGAGTTTAATCCGCTATCTAATAAACAAATTGTCACCAAATCCCATGCATTTAATCGCAGCAATTTTCTGCGAATACCGAAACACCACCTTGAACAATACGGCCCCAACTTTTGTAATTGTTCTCACTTTTGCATTAAAATGCGGTAGAAATGTTGATTTTGGCTTATCGCCTCTTTACACGCGAATTCTAAATGACGTTATAATACGTTATTTGAATAAGATTAGACGTTTGAAATTAAAGTAATGCCTCGTTTAAAGCCGTTCGCGAGATTCGGCTTATCTTGGGAAGTTTAATTATTGGATTTTAGTACCGCTGTTAATGACACCATTTTGAATTATTGTTTTTGAAGGTGATATTAAAGATGCGAAAAAGTATGCTGTTACAATATTCACTTAAGCCTTTGTCAAACAGACTGACGTGGCGAATGCGAAGCGTGACGTTTTTACTAGTAATTTATGGAATTGTTTGAATCCAGTCACATAGAAAAGCGAAAGAGATCCGATAGCGTGACGGAATTATCGGACTGACGTCTCGCTTCGGTTCGGTATCGCTTCGGAAACGCTTCGCTGTCGCAAAGGCATTAATGCTTTTTCATTTCTTTAGATTTACAAATAAAGGAATTGACGGCAAGGTTAATGCAGTGGCTGATCGATTGGACTTCTGCGCAGCGTGTCACGGATTCGATTCCCGCACGGCACAAAGATTTGTATGACCTACAAATAATTGTTCCGGGTCTGGGTGTATATGTATGTGAGTTTCTATGTTTGTAAACGCACCTACGACACAGGAGAAAAACAAAAAATATAATAAATAGAAGCAGTAATTCCTAATAATGCATAAAGTTAAACATTAAATAAAATTTTAATTATCTTAAAGGTATTTTAATACCTAAAATAAAAATGTTTTAGTTTGTTTAGGTCCGAGGTCGCGGGACCGTACGAATTACCGTGACCCCGGAACGTAAAGGGCTATTGATGGACACCGTGGATTTTAGTCAGTACGAGACTGACAGTCCCTCCCGCTCTGCCCTGGGCGGGAGGACTCATTTGATGATTTTACTACGTAAAAAAAAATTGTTTAGGTAAGTTTAGTTAAAGGCTTTTATAATACTAAATGGATGTATGTACTTACCCACATATCGTCAGTTTTTTATTGTTCTGTTTTACCTACCTGTGACGATTTTTTCTTTAATATTTCTGTTTTCGCTTGTCATGTAAAAGTACCGTAAAAAATAGGCTGTATTCCTTCCTTTACAATGAACAAGAAATCATAATGTGTTTATCACGCAAAAATAAAAAAACGTACCTTCTTTATTCATACGTTAATGTAGAATCATTCCCTTAAGCCTTTGTCAAACAGACAGGCGTGACGAATGCGAAGCGAGGCGTTTTCATTTGTAATGTATGGAATTGTATGAATCCAGTCACATAGAAAAGGATCCGATAGCGTGACAGAACCATCGGACTGACGTCTCGTATCGGTTCGTTATCGCTTCGGACTCGCCTGTCTGATTAATATACGTGACTAACTTATGCCAGTGTACATTTTACTTCGCTATAAAATATTATTTCTAAGTTAAAATTCGCTTTATAGTTAAATCTCGAGCTGTTTAACTTTAATAGAAACTTAACTTCATTCAAGAAATATTATAAAATGCTTCCTCACTGATCGGTGCCTCATTAATTAAAAACGTTTCTAAAGAGCAGCTTTTTTAATAAAAGTACATCAAGCTGTCTAAGTAATTAACTTGAATGGATGAATTGACGTTATAAAGTATCTATGTACTTTTACCTATGTAATTGTACCTATACAAATATGATAGATCGGATACCTTTTCTCGTCAGTAGAAATAGAGAGTTGTAAATGCAAGATCTTATTGACATATCCAAAAACTACTAACAGGTATTCCTTATTTAGACAAGAATGTCGGAGAACTGTCGCAGAACTGAACGATCGGCTGCTGTGCAACGTGTTGCGGGTTCCATCCCCTCACGGAACAAATATTTGGATGATCTGCAAGTAGTTGTTTCGAGTGTAGCTGTTTGTGTATGTGTGTTTCTATATTAATAAACGCAACCACCACATTGACGCGGAGAAATTCCTAGTGTGGAACAAAGTTTAAAAAAAAAAGCCAGCGGTGGGGCAGGAAAGGGAAAGAAAGTATTCTTTTCCTTATTTCTCGTAGTTCGGATCTTTTAACTAATGCAAAGTTGAATGATAGAAAAAGATCATGAATGGAATTAAGCCTGGATGGCTTAAGTCCATTCATGATCTTTTCAACGTGTTTCGTAATAATTAAACGAAGATATTGTACTAACTTCAAAATTATTACTATGTGAAGAGTACTAACTTCAAAATAATTATTATATGAAAAACCATAGTGAAAACAGAACCTGTAGAAAACAGAGAGCTGTATAAATTCGCTTCTCTTATAATATTGAAAGGCAACACTATTGAGACGGGATTTATCCATATTCCCGCAGGAAAATAGAAAATGGGTCACTGAAATTTTGATGCAAATAGAAGTAGCTTATAGCTTTTAGCAGCTGATGTTATTTTATTTGTAAGCCTGAAAGTTTTCTTAGCTTTGAACACAATAATAAAACAGAAAAAGTAGGGAATGTAAATGTTATGTAAGCTTTGCATTTTTAAGAATCTTCGAAAAGTACCACTAATAAAATAATATTTGTTCTAGTAATTAATTATTACAAAAAAAAAAATACCTATATATACATACTACTCGTACATTTAAAAACTAACATTAAAGGTAAAATATTTAGAAAAATTACTAAATAAAAAATTTAATTGGCATCATAGAGTTAATTACGAGTATTAATTACAAGAATAAAGTGTAGAGTTGACATTAAAAAAACACTTCTAGGCATTTAAAACCGAAGAATTTTCTTTCTTCATTTCTCTATGTTATAGAAGAAACAAGCATGTAAATTATGCACCCCCCCCCCCAACCAACTCAACTCTAAAGGGCCAAAGCCTGCCGGGGTCGCGGGGCTTACGAATTACCGTTACCCCGGAACGTAAACGGCTATTGAAGGACACCGGGAATTTTAGTCAGTACGAGTCTGACAGTCCCTCCCGCTCTGCCCTGGGTGGGAGGAATCATCACGATAAAAAAAAATTACAAACTCACCTCAAAACCTATTCAATCAAAAACAAAACCACCATTATTGTTCTGACACCATCATGGCCTAATTTCTACACCATTGTTGGCCATAAAAGGGCATAATCTCTTAAGTGAAGACCTTTCCGTCTGCGTCCATTAACAATGTAATCACCTTTGTGAAACATTTTTTTTTCTCTCTAATGGAGTCAAAAATTCATGGCATGCTAATTTAATTTAGTCATGGCTGAAACTTGGGAGGACTGTCATTGATTGATGTTTATAATAATGTTTGAAAGCTTGTTTATGTTTTCAACTTGTCTGTTTAATTTATGGTATTATAGTTTTCTTTAAAGCTAAAAAACCTTCGACCAGAACAGTGCAATAAAAATAGCATTACTAGTGTCTTATTTGAGGGGGATAGGATCTACCTCCGTTTGTTTTTTTTTTTCGTGGTAAAATCATCAAATGATTCCTCCCACCCAGGTCAGGGCAGGAGGGACTGTCAGACTTGTACTGACTAAAATCCACTGTGTCCTTCAATAGCCCTGGACGGTCCGGGACACGGTATTCGTTAGTCCCGCGACCCCGTCATTGTGCTGACACTCTTTGAGGCGCGCGTGGAACACAATGCGCCGTCAACCCGGGCATGGTCCATGGTCGGATAGCGAGTCGCCCATTACTCGCCGCCCGCATGCCCGCGCTACTGTGGCCGTAGATCGTTTTGCGACGTCAGTCGCTGCAGGCGTCTACCACTGCGGCTGTTGTGTAAGGTGTACGCTATCCTCTCGTTAAACAGTTTCTACTGTTTTCCATCGATACACTGGACTCCAATTCTTTCTGGGTGAGCTCGCTCCAGTTTAGGCCTCATCTTTGCTTCTGGGTTAGAAAAGGCCAGGTTCCACAATGTTCTTAAGAAACTGTTTGCAAACTGACGTGGCCCAATGGGGTAAATATTGCCGGGGTTGTGACACTGAAACTTGAAGAGCAACTTAATAACGGTGTTTTTTTAAGTCATATTCCTCCACCCAGAACAAAAAAAAAAACATAATCTGGTTTCAATTTTTGTTCCTAAAACATTCCGTTCGGTTTATTTTCGACCATAACGCGAACAAAGTCGCGGGCAAAAATTTATCCTTAATAAAGCCGTCAAAACATCATTAATTGACACTTAGATAGAGCTCTCAAGTAAAGTAATCCCTAAAACCGTTTTGTTATAGTAAAAGTAGTTTTACGAAGTCAAAACAATTGAGCAGATAGTAGAATGTGATCGGGATTAATTAGATTCCAGATTAATTCTCGAAACAAAGTAAGCGAAGATTTAATTACTAGAACACGAGGCTTCGTAACTTTCCACCAACTAATGGTTGAATTATTTATTACATAAATAAAACTTTAATAATATCTTGATAGCTAAAAACATTTAACTGTATTAATTGTAACGCTAATCCAGATTGAATGGATTTTAGTATTTTCACGTTTAAGAATTTCAACATGCCTTTTGTAATTTGGAATGGAAACATTTTAAAGTATAACTTGAAATTATAACTCAGTTTAAAATTTACTATTACTTAAAGTTCAATAAGTTAGAAAAAAATGGCTGTATAGAAAAGACAAAGCGTCGTTTGCTGCTCTTCCGCAAGTATTACTAACGAAACATCAAATAAAGTAATATTATAGTCAAGGAATAAACACACTAAATTAATGTAAGTTAATTATTATTTTTTCACTAAAAAAAAATTGCCACTCTTTCAACCCCAACCTTATGACTATTAGTTTGTTTATAATAATAGTCTTCACTAATTTAGATATGATATGAACTTAGAAATCTTGCAGTGTAATTTCGTATTCGGGCACGCCGCAATCGCGGCGGTAAGACCCCTCTTTGAGGAGTGGCTGGATAGGCGTCACGGCGTCCTGACCTACCGCATGACGCAGGTCCTCACCGGACACGGAAGTTTCGGGAGGTTCCTGTGTCTGATAGGGAGGGAAGAAACGCCTGGGTGTCACCACTGCGAGGATCGTCCGGAGGACACGGTGGAGCATACGGTGCAGGACTGCCCCGCTTGGGCAGAGCACCGCCGTGTCCTCACGACGGCGATAGGCGGAGACCTCTCGCGCCCGGCATTGGTCGAGGCCATGCTGCGGGGCGAGACGGAGTGGGAAGCGGTCGCCTCCTTCTGCGAAGCAGTCATGCTCGTGAAGGAGGAGGCGGGCCGCCTGAGGGAGAGGACAGCGTCCTCCCTCCACCCCAGCCGCAGTGGTAGACGCCTACGGCGTCGGACGTCGCAAGACGATCTCCGGCCACCGTAGGCGCGGGCATGCGGGCAGCGAGTAATGGGCGACTCGCTGCCCGACCATGGACCATGCCCGGGTCGACGGCGCGTTGTGTTCCACGCGCACCTCAAAGAGTGTCAGCATATTGACGGGGCCTGTAGAGGCCAAAGCCTGCCGGGATCGCGGGACCTAGGGATTACCGTGACCCCGGTACGTAAAGGGCTATTGAAGGACACCGTGGATTTTAGTCAGTACAAGTCTGACAGTCCCTCCCGCTCTGCCCTGGGTGGGAGGACTCATTTGATGATTTTACCACGATAAAAAAAAAAAAAAAAAGTGTAATTTCGTATTAAGGCTTTTCCAAACAGAAACAGCAGGACACGAAGGCGACGTGACCGTGGCGTGTCCTTGGCGTGCGCCCTTCCTCAACGCTGTCGGTAACGGCGCATGTTTTGTTTTACGACTAACATAATATATTTTCATAGAAAGTAAGCATGCCAAAGAAACGCCACGTTCACGTCACGGCACGCCGAACTCGCTTAAGAAAAATGTCAACAATGTAAACGAAACAAGACGACAACAAACAAACGGTACGAAGTAAATCAGACAAAACAAAAGCAAAACGATAGCAGCATTTAAAAATACACTTTCCTTATTTGTTTCTTCAATCAGTCCCATTCACAAGTTACCGAGTTCGTCTCCGCGAAAGATTTCAACAGAATCCTTTCGCATCTACGCCGAGATTTGGCAGGAACTCGTATTTTCTTTCAATCGATTGGTCGGGGCTTTATTACTTTGTTCGGAAGCCATTTTTCAGCCTCTTAGCGCGAACGCAACCCTCTCTGAAATATCTTAAACAAATTTATTCAAGCTTACGCGCGTTGTTTTGTTTGTGTGACAAAATAAGTGATGTAGACCGTGCTATTTTTTAGCACACAATTTATATGAAGCTTGGGAGCTGCCTTAATTTTCTGTCATCTCTGTACGATCCTCGGTTCAGCCATTGAGTAAAAATTTTGAATAGGCTATCAAAAATACAAAGTTTTTGGGTTTAATTTCAGTATTGGGTTCAATTGTATTTTGAAGTGAAAACTTCTTTAGCGGCGTTGTGCACTTTTTTGGAATGGGTAAAAAATGTTAAACTCGCGTCAGGACACGCGACCTGATCGAAAATTCGTAAGACGGCGCAGGGCGCTTGCGCGAATGTTCGTGTGTGTTTATTACTATTGAAGTTTTCACTTCTGTCGGCACTCCTAGAGTGCAACCCATCGTTTTTGTTTTTTGAAGTGAAAACTTCTTTAGCGGCGTTGAGCACTTTTCTGTAATGGGTATAAAATCTTAAACTCGCGTCAGGACACGTGACCCTGACCGAAAAAGCGTAGGACGGCGCAGGGCGCTTGCGTGAATGTTCGTGTGACTTTATTACTTTTAAAGAAGTTTGTATGCTGGATACATTCGTTGCTAGGTAACATTGTTTATAAAAATGTACGTCACATTGGAAAATTATTGAAATAAAAAGTCAACCATTTTTGCGAGTTTTACTAAAATCTGTTCACAAGATATTTCCAACAATTACTATTCAAGTTTTCACTTCTGTCGGCACTCCCAGAGTGCAACCCGTCGTTTTTTGAAGTGAAAACTTCTTTAGCGGCGTTGAGCACTTTTTTGTAATGGGTATAAAATCTTAAACTCGCGTCAGGACACGTGACCCTGACCGAAAAAGCGTAGGACGGCGCAGGGCGCTTGCGTGAATGTTCGTGTGACTTTATTACTTTTAAAGAAGTTTGTATGCTGGATACATTCGTTGCTAGGTAACATTGTTTATAAAAGATGTACGTCACATTGGAAAATTATTGAAATAAAAAGTCAACCATTTTTGCGAGTTTTACTAAAATCTGTTCACAAGATATTTCCAACAATTACTATTCAAGTTTTTTTTTATAGAAACAGGTTTGATTGAGTATATCGTTACATAAAAAGATTTTATTTTTTTTTAAGAATTTAAAAATGTTATAACCTAGAATTTTCCGCAGGTTACGACTTTAGTTTTCTTTTAACCGTTCTACTCACTACATTAGTTTTTTTCGTTCAAAGTATTACCATTTAAGTACGAATAAAATAATACCCAGGCCTTTTACTTAAACCGTCAAACATTATTTTAAGCACAGTTCTAAGATAATAGCTGCGTATTAAAGTTATTACTTATTACATAATAATGTTCTAAAGAAGTAATTTGGTGATAAAACATTTTACGACCATACTTACTACAGATGAGTCCATTTGTAAATGTGTTCTTGAAAGACTGGAATATTTGGTGAATATTCATCTTTCAAAAGTTGGAAGTGTCTGAATGGAAGTTAGGATTTAAACTTTTACTTCTGTTTCAGGATATTGAAGAACTTACCGACGTGATAACTGAAGAGTTTTGAGGAGTCCTTACCTACTTAAATTAATAGGTCTTGTGTTAGAACTAGGTATAAATAAGGAAAAAAACCTTTCATGCATGGGATAGATGTCTTGAAAACTATTCAAAAATCAAGATCAACAATTTTTATAAATCTGAAAAGGCAACACATTGATATAAACTTAGCAGCCTAATATTTCTTTAACTTACATAAAAATATTATCATGAACTCCCACCTTTTCCTCATGGTGAAGACAAAATATAGAAAAGTTTTTTTTAAGCTAAAAAATATCATCAAATCTCTTCCGCTCTGACAATCAGACTTGTCAGACTGACTTGATACTCTGTTTTTCCTTCGCAAGCCTACCTGCTACGAATCTATCGTACTCCTTTTGCCTCGTTCTCGTTTATAATACACCTACACGCCTGACCTTTCTGTAGGACTTCACTAATAAGGTCAGTGTTTATCTTTCTAGGGCATCCCTGTATAATATTTCAGTTTCAAATAGTTTATCGTTGTTAGAATGTCATTTGTCTAGACTGGACCCTCGGGCCGCCTTCATAAGGTCGACAGTTCATCTAGCTGGTAATCGTCCCACGCCATGCTTGCCGATTCGCGGTTTTTACTCAAGAATTCGCTTAGAACTTAAATTTTAATTAGATTGACGGTAAACATAAATAAATGTTAAGGAAAAGATCTGACAGTTTAATATGAGTATTTTTGTCTCAATTCGCATTAGGTATTCATATTAAAATGATTATAACAAGTGCGAAAATAACTGTGATTTGCTTTTTCCGATTGTATTTACACATATTAATGTGTAAGCATGTAGTCGTAGATCTGTGTGAAGATATGAATACTTTAAATCCACGGTGACGTAGAATGTTGTACTTAAATACATTTTGAGCAATTGCCACTAACACGGCTCTTTGAAGCAGTCAATCGGAGGTGGTGAAATAAAATGAGTTTTTGGTGCGCCGCAGGGACAGGTGGAAAGCGCCGAACATCCGCCGCGCCGCGTCTCTTAGAACAAGGCTTTAGTGCGCATCCATAAAGAATACGTGGACATTTAGGCCTGGCGTAGGCACGGTGGCGGGTGCGATCGGTATCCATAGCGAGCTAGGTGATGCACCTACTGGTGACGTGTCCAGTCGCAGAGCCCGCTCCGCTATGTGCGAACAAACCATCTACCCGCGCTACGTAGTCGCCCTTTCAATGAGTTGGACAAGGCGTGTCTTCTAAACTAATTTATGTATTTGCATACAATATAACAATCTGCAACGCCACACCAGGTGACGGACCGCGGCGCAATGGATTAACCCACTTAGGTACTCCCGAATTGACGAACGTCCGCGCGAAATTAGTGTCGTATGAGAATCGCCTTATTTAAAATTTTCTTTTAAAATGTATGTCATTAGAACAAAGTTCATGGAAAACAACCTATCATTGTCAAGTATTTCCAAGTTCCTTACTATTTCTCTTTGTACGATTTATAGTAGAAAATAATCAATCAGTTTTGTAGTGAGTGCATTTGACCGTTCCGATATCGGCGCGGTGATGGATGGTGGAATGCGCTGGATATTTCGAATATTAAAACTTTTGAAACACACCTGAGTTTGTTTTTTTGGAATACGACATCTTTGTTCTCATAAATATCAGAAACATTTAATTTAAAAAATAAAACGAAATACATATAACATGAACAAAGGACACTGTTATGTTATTGATATTTCAAGACTCTTTAATCCTGTTAGGTATTATTTGAATGCTAAAGTGAGTTTGATTATACTGATTTCACGTAAAACCAGTGAATTGATTTTGATGAATTAATAGTACAGATATAGATAAAACTCTGAAGATGATTACAGACTATATTAAAGAGAACTGGTCTAATAAATAAACTAGTAACACAAAACTGCAAAGAAAAACTGAAACTTAGAGGCAAGAGCAACAGTCTCTTCATCTTAGTCACGATCTGAGGAACTAACAGATGAGTGTCCGACATGCTCATTTGGGGAACTATGCACACATAATTCAGTGGACCTGCTTCATCGATACAGCATTTGTCATTGATCGTGTATTTGGATAGGTCGTAAATATTTAGATCAGTAATGTATACAGGGTGTCCCAAAACTCAACGTCAAGCCGAAACGGGGTGACAGGATTGATCATAACCATCACGAGAAAAATCTGAAAAAAAATCTATCCCGTGCAGTTTGAAAATTATGGGCATTTTAAGAAAAACCTAGAAATGTGATCAAACTGTACCATTTTTCGGTTATTGTGGTTATTCTTTTTTATTTTTGTTCATTTGAACTTTGGAAACGTAATCCTAAATAACATTTCTAGAATCCCAATAAAAAATAATGACACAATTGCCTCAAGTTTCCGAGAATTGAGACTATTTGTTAAACTACGAATTTAAAATTTTCTAGATTCGTCGACTTTGACAGGCCCTCCTATAAAAAAAATGTACTAGAGTGCCTTGGCAAGTGGCATTAAAAGTTGGCGCATTTAATCAGAATTCTAAAATGGTACAATACTTGTTAGTTCCATACAATAGAAAAGAGTAAAAAAATTAAAACCTCAAGTAACCCGATTTTTGCTATCACATTTTACTCAGTTAAAATGTTTTTAATTCGCACAAGCTGTAGGTAGGTTCTTAATTTTAAGACAGAATGATGAGAGAGATGGATAATGGGTATGTTTGTCATGAGTGAGCGAGACAGATAGTGACGCCACTTTTACCAAAGTGAAAAAAAGTTAGTAAAATAATTAGGTTTGTTGGACTAAAAGTCAGATAGAGAAAAAACATTTTTATTACAATAAATGTTCAAATTGTTTACCATCAGCCTCAATACAAGCCCTACATCTTCTTAAAAAAGATCTACTTATAAGTCGGGCATATCTTCGAGAGTTGATCGCCTCAGCTGCTTGAGAAATGCGTTCACGTAGGTCGGCTACGTGATCAATGGGCTTTGAGTAAACTTTTTCTTTGAGAACTCCCCAATAGAAAAAATCCAGGGGATTTAAATCTGGTGAACGGGCGGACCACAAGATAGTGCCTGAACGTCCAATCCACCTTCCCGGATATTCCTGGTCAAGGAAATCTCTTACTTGCACTGCGAAATGCGTACCCATACCCATTATCCATCTCTCTCATCATTTTGTCTTAAAATTAAGAACCTACCTAGAGCTTGTGCGAATTAAAAACATTTTAACTGAGTAAAATGTGATAGCAAAAATCGGGTTACTTGAGGTTTTAATTTTTTTACTCTTTTCTATTGTATGGAACTAACAAGTATTGTACCATTTTAGAATTCTGATTAAATGCGCCAACTTTTAATGCCACTTGCCAAGGCACTCTAGTACATTTTTTTTATAGGAGGGCCTGTCAAAGTCGACGAATCTTGAAAATTTTAAATTCGTAGTTTAACAAATAGTCTCAATTCTCGGAAACTTGAGGCAATTGTGTCATTATTTTTTATTGGGATTCTAGAAATGTTATTTAGGATTACGTTTCCAAAGTTCAAATGAACAAAAATAAAAAAGAATAACCACAATAACCGAAAAATGGTACAGTTTGATCAAATTTCTAGGTTTTTCTTAAAATGCCCATAATTTACAAACTGCATGGGATAGATTTTTTTTCAGATTTTTCTCGTGATGGTTATGATCAATCCTGTCACCCCGTTTCGGCTTGACGTTGAGTTTTGGGACACCCTGTATATTACTAGTAAGTTTTTTATTTATAGTTTGTATATAATTTTAGTACTATAGAATAAATATTAGTAATAATAAAAACATAATGAATTATAAGAAATTAACAAAAAAATCCAATCAGGAAGCTATAACTCAAATACTTAGTTTATAAGCGGTTCCAAAAAAAAAAGTATTTTTTCATGGGATCCATACTTCCAGGGTTTTTTTTTAAATTAATTATACAGGGTGACCTGTATAATATAAAAATAACCCGGTAATCTAACCAATCAATAAAATAATAATTTATTTAAATAAAGGTTACGAAGTATTTATACGTACTATACTTACGAATAAACTTGGTAAGAAGCTTTATGACCAAATCCATCATAATGCAGAAAGGGAACTTAAGACCCAACTTTGATATACGATGTTCACGATATTCTGATTTTCATAACTTAATATAAACACCTACCTACTTAAATATAATAATAATCAAAGCAGACGATGAATCTGAAAGTAACCTTAAAGCGTTATTTAAATTGTAATATCGAACTACCCACGTCATTTCTGACTTTTCTAAATTCTACTGACCTACGGTGAAAGTTAATGATTTACTTTAAGATTAATGATTTATTTAAGATTTTTATTTGAGCCTCGCATAATGAATCTAAAAACGTAACTTATTAAGCCTATACAAGAATACTCACAAAAAAAGATTCTTAATTTTTCTAATAATTTTGTTCAAAAACCAAAAGACGTCCTCTCTAATAAATTTACTATTGTTCACGCATTTGTCGCTTTGGTGCCTTTTTTTTACGTGGTAAAATCATCACATGAGTCCTCCTACCCAGGGCAGAGCGGGAGGGACTGTCAGACTCGTACTGACTCCAATCCACGGTGTCTTTCAATAGCCGTTTACGTACCGGGGTCACGGTAATTCGTGAGTCCCACGACCCCGGCAGGCTTTGGCCCTCTACAGGGTGCCCCGTCCCTATGCTGACACTCCTTGAGGCGCGCGTGGTGCTTTAGTGCCTTAAATCATGTGGTGCCCGTAAATCAAGAACTATATGTAAAGAGTACAGTTATATCTGTCCTTTTTATTAAAAACTGACTCTTTAATACCGGGTACAGTACTAATAAGACAAGTGTCTCCTGACACAATTACCTACTCGTACCCACACTGCAACGGTCTCATAAGCACTCCATTCATTTCACCCGAGTTGACAAGCTCCCGTTTCATTTAGATCAATACTGAACTTAATTAAAACTGCAGCAAACTATAAAATGGAATGGCAAAATGAAACCTTAGCAAATATTAATATCGCACGTCGAAATATTATATTCTTTCATAATATTCAGCTGCATGAATGTAGGGGATTCAATGGTTTTGCTTTAAATAGGAAAAGTATGAGTTGGTAGGTCGTTTGCATTCACGACTTTATTTATTAATGACCTGTTTTATCATTTTTTTTAGTGTTATTTAGAGTTGAATTTTTTTATTTAGGTCCGGTTTCACCAGTAATAAAAATAACAATGTTCAGTATAAACCAATTTCAAATATCTCTCTGCTTTCGTCAATCGTTTAGATGCGTGGCCACACAGAAAAGACGTAAGACGCAGATGGGGGGAAACATTTTGTCTCTACAGCATCCCTTTCATACAAAATGTATAGAGGCGTCGCGACGCAAAACATACAGAAGAGTCGGGTCGCGGGCGCAACGCTGGTACATCTGCGCCTATCCGCGACGCGTCCTCGTCTTACGTCTTTTCTGTGTTATGTGGCCTGCGCTTAAGACAGAATCATGTAAAGTTATATGCAATGCAACCCTCGTTTTTATCAAGGTATAATTCCTACATATTTGCATCGTGTTTTATACAAAATTTGTAGAATACAATCATGATTTATACCTTGGTTCAAGCGAGGAGTTGAATGTTTGAAACAGTCTCAATACATGTTTAAAGCAAATAATTATTATCTAGACAAGTATTCGACAAGTTTTCTAACTAGTATTTATCTTGTTTCACAGTGAAAACGAGGGATAAGTTGCATTAGAAAGTTATTTACTCCGACACTGAAAGATGAAAAATTTATAAACTTACTCATAAATAATAATTATTGAAAAGTTTTTTTCTTCAAGTCTTCCCAAAAAGGTTTTATTTTTACTACCAATATGAAGTCTAGCGAAATAACTTATTCAGCGTTCCTAGGCCCCGAAAGTACTGGGACCCTTATAATTTCGTTATGGCGGTTCCTCCACGTGACATACCTATGAACAATGGTCGGCTTGCCTGTTTGAGGAAAACCCTATTTATCTTAGTACGAGATTTGCTTAGAAAACAAATTTCAGTATATATAGGAACTTATGAAAGTTACCAAAAGCCGGTCTTTAGTTTTCACACGCAGTTAACATTTTTTATTTTAGTAAATAGAGTAGTAATAGAGTAGAATAAGTATTATGAACAGTCAAACATTAATTTCTTCCTATGTTTGCTGTTTGTTTGACTGAGCACAGTCCGTTTGTGAATTCTCTTAGTTACACCAAAAATGCAAATGCTATCTCCAAAAACTCGGCTTATTAACAAGCCTCAAGATCAGCGCAAGTATTTTACACTCGACCCCAAGAAAGTTTGTCTTTTACATAAACAAACGACCAGTATTTGTGTTACTTAACCGTTTCAAGTTAAAGAAATAAATGGATTTAACTTCAGAGTTGCCTGTGCTTAAACTAACAAAAAGTTTCTTATAGAATTTCGTCGTTAAACCAAATGTTGTATGAGCGCTGCGAGGATGAATCGCCGATGTTGTCATCTCATGTATACATAAATGGTGAGTTAGTCAAGTTAGTCATTTAAAAACTGTCCTTGACAATAACAGCTTGTTTTTGAAATGTCCTTTTCAAAAACAAGCTGTTATTGTTAAAAAGTACTTACGATGGACAAAGTACTCGTCAAGACGAATCAAACGAATCTAAACTCGATGGGTTTGCGGCGTTTCATTACAGAGTTCCTATGGCCACGTTCCCGGGCACGCCGCAATTGCGGCGGTAAGACCCCTCTTTGAGGAGTGGCTGGATAGGCGTCACGGCGTCCTTACCTACCGCATGACGCAGGTCCTCACCGGACACGGAAGTTTCGGGAGGTTCCTGTGTCTGATAGGGAGGGAAGAAACGCCTGGGTGTCACCACTGCGAGGATCGTCCTGAGGACACGGTGGAGCATACGGTGCAGGACTGCCCCGCTTGGGCAGAGCACCGCCGTGTCCTCACGACGGCGATAGGCGGAGACCTCTCGCGCCCGGCATTGGTCGAGGCCATGCTGCGGGGCGAGACGGAGTGGGAAGCGGTCGCCTCCTTCTGCGAAGCAGTCATGCTCGTGAAGGAGGAGGCGGGCCGCCTGAGGGAGAGGACAGCGTCCTCCCTCCACCCCAGCCGCAGTGGTAGACGCCCACGGCGTCGGACGTCGCAGGACGATCTCCGGCCACCGTAGGCGCGGGCATGCGGGCAGCGAGTAATGGGCGACTTGCTGTCCGACCATGGACCATGCCCGGGTCGACGGCGCGTTGTGTTCCACGCGCGCCTCAAAGAGTGTCAGCATATTGACGGGGCCTGTAGAGGGCCAAAGCCTGCCGGGGTCGCGGGACCAAGGGATTACCGTGTCCCCGGCACGTAAAGGGCTAGTGAAGGACACCGTGGATTTTAGTCAGTACAAGTCTGACAGTCCCTCCCGCCCTGCCCTGGGTGGGAGGACTCATTTGATGATTTTACCACGCAAAAAAAAAAAAAAAAAAAAAAATGGCCACGTTCCAGCTCCATAATCAGAGCAGCTCCGTGTCATTGTAATATTGCATTGTCACGCGATATACATGACGGCGTAAGCGATGGCTGAGCGATAGCGCCGTCGGCATTAGGGTTCGGTGGTACCGGGTTCATGACGAAAAGTTAAAATAATAGTTTCGGTTTCGGTACACAAAAATCACTGTTTATTATTTAACACAAATTTACATTAAATAAAACTAACAAATAATCTCCACAAAATGGGCAAACCGACAGTTTCGTTCTGAAGGAGTGACTCGGTTGGAGTTCGGATCAAAAGTGATCTCGGCACAATCCCCACTCTCCAAAACGACTCTGTCCACGTGCCGCCATTAAAACAACATCTGACGTCACGGCGTTTACCCCTACTACAATAATCAAATCAGCAACTTGATGTTTAAAAGTTATCGCTTTCTCCGACACGGCCAGCCTGACAAGTTACACGTCCTCGTGAGTACCTGTAACCAAACGGTCAAATTTGGAGCAACAGTACAGCTCGGTCAACCTGACCACATCTTTAAGAAAACGCATAACTCGAAAATAACAGTTGTCAAACAAAAGGTTCCTCTAAGTCTCAATCATATTTACTCAGCAACTAAATCAACTTCGATCACATACAACGCTCATGGCCCAGCTGCCGCAGCAGCTAGTGACACTTATGCCACCCATATCGTCATCACCTCATGTGATACGACCACACACATCACATAGAGTCTGCGACTCCCAGGTCAGTACAAGACCAAGACAACAATAGTCTCCATTGAGACCCAGGTCCCCGCCGTACCACCAGCTGCCCATCGCCCCCTGAACAGCTCACAAGTGAGCTGCAGTTACGACTACAGACTAGTGCGTACGGTGCGACCAAATAGCCATGGTATGTGTCTACTACTCGGTGGAGGTACTTTCATCACCATCCTCTACGTTTAACTCATTAGGAACATTACTTAGAGGCATCTTTCGTATACGATCGTGAGCGTACTTGTAGGTTCTATTACCATTCAAAGATTTTAAAAGATAACGATCACCGTCAAGTACTTCTACAACTTTAAACGGTCCCTTATATTTGGGGTCTAATTTAGTCTGATTCCGTTCTTCATTTTGAATTAAAACCAAATCACCAACATCAAATTTTACCAACTTAGCTTTACCTTTATCAAATCTAGACTTTTCATAATTTGCACTTTTGTCGATATTTATTACCGCTTGCTCTCTCGTCTCGTCAAGGTTAATCTCCATTTCGGTATCGTCAAACGTTAAAAGATTTAGGGGTCTAGCTACGCGGCCTATTAAAAGTTCGAGAGGGCTTGCTTTTATGACACGGTGGACAGAACAATTTAATGCAAGTTGAACGTCTTCTAGAGCGTCTTGCCAAGATCGATCGGATGTCTCTACCGAAGTCAACATGCCTTTGAGTGTACTCATAATCCTTTCGACTTGCCCGTTAGCGCGGCTTGATCCCGTCGCAATCAAGTGCAAATTTATGCCGTGAGACTCGCAAAAATCTTTAAAATCTTTGCTGGCGAAGCATCGACCTTGGTCAGCAATAACGCGAGTGGGTGCTCCAAACAACGATACACTAGACTTTAGAGCTTTAATTGCGCTAGCTGAATCGATTCGAAGAGTGTGATACAAGAGAACAAATTTAGTGAAAGCATCAATTAAAACTATGACGTACTCTTTAGAATCGTTTTTACCACTAAGCTTGCCGGTTATATCAACGTGAACTGTATGCCAGGGGACACTAATTTTGGGGATCGGATGAAGTTCGGCCTGTATACGCCCGGAATGAGATTTAGACACTTTGCAGGTTATACATCCATCGGTAAACTTACGAACATACTTAGCCATATGTTCGAACCAGTAGTGTTCGTACACCCTTTCAAGTGTCTTTTCCCAACCCAGATGCATAAGTGACTCGTGCACATGGTTAATAACAGACCATCTGAAAGCACGTGGGACTATAGGGAGGCAGCGAGTACGATTGTTACGTTGTACTTTGCGATGCAGTACACCCGAACGCAATTCGTAAGTCCTGGCAACGTCCGGTGGAAACTGACTTTCTTTAAGTTTGGTGACCAACGATTGAATCTCCTGATCACGCAATTGTTCGGCTAATAACCAATTTTGTGATAAAGTAGCAATATCAACACGTTTCTGCTCGATTTTTTGCATACCTGTTTGCTCAGAAGTACTACTCAATGGATTACGGGAAAGAAAATCGACATGAGCCATACGACGACCTTCGCGATAAAAGATTTGAAAGTCAAATGCTTGAAGGAAAGCCCACCAACGATGAACACGTGGTGTAATATCAATTTTGTTTCTCGAAGCCTTCAGTGAATTACAATCGGTAATAACTTCAAAATATCGCCCTTGTAAATAATGACGAAAGTGTTTTATTGCGTTTACTACGGCCAGAGTCTCCAGCTCATATGAGTGGTATTTTGACTCGGCTTTCGAGGTGCGTTTACTAAAGTACTCGACAACTAAAAGTTCACTATTTACTTTTTGAAAAAGAATAGCGCCATACCCATCAGCACTTGCATCAGTATGCAATTCTATTGGGTGCTCAGGGTTAAAAATAATTAAGACAGGCTTAGTAGTTAAAATTGAAATAATTCGTTGTCGTATCTGCTCGTGTTCTAATTTCCAAATGAATTTCTTACTAGTCGTCAATAAAAACAGAGGGGACATAATTTGAGAGAAACTTTTAACAAACTTACGAAAGTATGAGGCAAGGCCAATGAATTGTCTGAGCTGATGAATATTATCAGGGGGAGGTAGTTTAGTTAGAGCTTCAATCTTTCTGGGATTCGGCCTCAGCTCGCCAGCTGTGATCTCATAGCCTAAAAACTCTACATGACGTTTTAAAAATGAACACTTTGAAATATTAAGGGAAAATCCGGCTTTAGTCAGTGCTTCTAAAACTTCGCGCAGCCTAGTGATACCTTCCTCCTCAGATACTGACGGTATGAGGATGTCATCAATGTATAAGACCACGTAAGAGAAAGCCAAGTCACCAAGGGCATTTGACACCGATCTTTGGAAAACACTCGGTGCGTTTCGAACACCAAACGGCATAGCCAAGTATTCAAACTGCCCATCAGGCGTAATAAAGGCAGTACGTTCGATACTATCGGGATCCCGAATTGGAATTTGATGAAAGCCACTTGCGCAGTCTAGACAGGAGTAAAAATTCGCGCCTGATAACCTAGCCACTTGATCTGCTATTAGAGGCAATGGAAATCGGTCAGGGATAGTATCGACGGCTCCTAAGTATACTGAGTCAACTATACTTCTAATAACTTTACAGGAACGCGATAAGAAGATTCGAATGGTTATATTTAAATTGTTAATACAACCAAGGAAAAATAATTAATCATATTGAGTTAAATATAATAAAGTCTCTCATCTGTACAAAATAAATTTCATATTATTTTATTAATTTATGAGATAATGTAGATAGACTAGTATACGGCGATTATTTGTTTCTTAAAAATGGATCAAGTACCACTTTAGTTATTTATGCAACCGTTGTATAATCAGGGGTATTAAAACACGAATGTGGGTTTATCACACGAGGCGTAGCCGAGTGTGATAATAGTATCACATGAGTGTTTTAATACCTAATTATAACGGTTGCATACAAGACTTTATCTACAATCATGCTGTGAATCCTCTATAAAAGATTCTCATAACATACCATATTCGCACACCTTATTCGAGTAAAAAAATGGCGGGATATAACACGATAAGACGAGTTGTTCTTTTTTCAAAATTTTAGCGATCTGGTGGTGAAAATGTCATTGCATGAGAATGTTCTTTTTTTGAAATTCATTATAACACGCGTTTGGATGATATAATGATCATTATATCATTGAGTGTTTTAATGTTGGCAATAAGCTAATTGTTATAGGTTCTTTTATAGAGGATTAATAGCATGATAGTAGATAAATATTTTTATACGTCGCATTATTGAATCTACGTTATGGGGAGAAATTACTTTACAAGTGTGGCGAAAAATATTTTTATTTACTTATTGGATTTTTTATATATTATACTGTCTGTCATGGATTCATATTTTGTTAAAATATAATAAGTTGACTCACTGTACATGGACATAATTTTAAAAGAGTACAATACTTAAATTGAGTCAAGTGTGAAATATAAAATAGTTAAAACAATCAAAAACGCGACAAAAAACAAAATAGTGTTGGTAACATTAATACAACTTTGGGATATCTATAAAATTAACAAAAAATAACAAAAATCCACAAAAAAACCAATCAAAATAAAACTTAAATTGGTCTAGTCTTAGTAGCAGTAAAAATAAAATACAAAATATTGAATGTATCAATTGTAAGTTTCTGTAAAATAGGAGAATTATTTATGAATTGTTTGAAATCACTATCATTTAAAAACAATAGTAATCTTTCTTAATTTTTTAAAGAAAATCACAATTCTTAATATCCTTATGCTTAGTATTTATTGCTGAAAATAAAATCAGTCTCAAAATTAATTTATGAGCTAAGTACTTAATAATTATCTGCGAAAAAAATCAATCTAGACAAAGGAAAAAGACAAATTAATTATTCTGAATCGCTGTCATTTCTATTGCTGTCAGTCTCTAAACTAGAAAAAAACAAGTGATATTCCTGAGGTATCAATAATTTGTTGCACATGTCCATTAAATCTTTATGTTTATTCTTATCTATTGGGATTGGTCTGTTGTAAGATGGGCGAAGATCACGAAAATCTATATTAGGGGCCCCAAGGCTGAACCGGGCAGCAGCCGCTCTCAAGCGACTCCTGCCCAATCTCGGCGGGCCAAATGCCTCCTGCCGGAGGCTGTACGCCGGTGTCGTGCGGTCCATGGCCCTCTACGGGGCCCCCGTGTGGGCCCTAAGCATCCGGACGCGACCACTCAAGCTGGTCGCATGCCAGAGGGTCATGGCCATCCGGATGATCCGGGGATACCGCACGATCGCCGGCGAATCGGCCAACCTCCTTGCCGGATTGCTGCCCTGGGATCTGGAGGCGACTGCCCTCCAGCGCGTCTATGAGTGGCGCGTGGAGGCGCGGCGTCGGGGCGAATCCCCGCTGCCTCGACAAGTCGAGGCGCGGCGGGAAGAGCTCCGGCGTGATCTCAAGGCAGTATGGAGGGAGCGACTGTCGCAACCGAGGTCCGGGCACGCCGCAATCGCGGCGGTAAGACCCCTCTTTGAGGAGTGGCTGGATAGGCGTCACGGCGTCCTGACCTACCGCATGACGCAGGTCCTCACCGGACACGGAAGTTTCGGGAGGTTCCTGTGTCTGATAGGGAGGGAAGAAACGCCTGGGTGTCACCACTGCGAGGATCGTCCGGAGGACACGGTGGAGCATACGGTGCAGGACTGCCCCGCTTGGGCAGAGCACCGCCGTGTCCTTACGACGGCGATAGGCGGAGACCTCTCGCGCCCGGCATTGGTCGAGGCCATGCTGCGGGGCGAGACGGAGTGGGAGGCGGTCGCCTCCTTCTGCGAAGCAGTCATGCTCGTGAAGGAGGAGGCGGGCCGCCTGAGGGAGAGAACAGCGTCCTCCCTCCACCCCAGCCGCAGCGGTAGACGCCCACGGCGTCGGACGTCGCAAGACGATCTCCGGCCACCGTAGGCGCGGGCATGCGGGCAACGAGTAATGGGCGACTCGCTGTC
Organism: Agrotis puta; assembly: GCA_943136025.2. Lineage (NCBI taxonomy): Eukaryota > Metazoa > Arthropoda > Insecta > Lepidoptera > Noctuidae > Agrotis > Agrotis puta. The sequence continues at coordinate 1,998,750 of OW964176.2, read as the reverse complement.
CGACCATGGACCATGCGGGTCGACGGCGCGTTGTGTTCCACGCGCGCCTCAAAGAGTGTCAGCATAGTGACGGGGCCTGTAGAGGGCCAAAGCCTGCCGGGGTCGCGGGACCAAGGGATTACCGTGACCCCGGTACGTAAAGGGCTATTGAAGGACACCGTGGATTTTAGTCAGTACAAGTCTGACAGTCCCTCCCGCCCTGCCCTGGGTGGGAGGACTCATTTGATGATTTTACCACGATAAAAAAAAAAAAAAAAAAAAAAGGGACAGTTTGATTATGTGTTGCTTTAGGTTTATTAGCACAGTCAATACAGTTATAAGAATCTTCGATGTAACTAGTTTAAAAAAATACAATGTAAGGATTTTCTGGCTCAATTTGTATTTCAGTGACTTTATTCCATTGCATCTTAGATCACAGGCAAAACTCCAGTTGGTGACATTTGTAAGCATTGTTTTGAAGTCCATCACAATATCTTGGGACACTTCGGTGACCTTATAAGGTTCATCGTCGGTTTTAGCAAATTAAAACGCCATGTACTATTGGGCAGGCGTATATAGTATTTTGTCTTTCGTCTGTCTTTCTATTAGTGCATGCATACTGTCTCCCTAGTTTTGGGTGTGACCAACCATCAGAAAACGATGACTAATTTTTATTTTGAATTTATAACTAAAATAAACATCCATCATATACATTAAAAAAACGATTCTGTTCCGATTCTGACCACCGCAGTTATCAGACGAGAATCGGTAATCTTTTATACCTGCCATAACTGTTTGTTCAATTTTAAAACACAGCTAGCAATTTCATTTGCTCCTCTTTTAGCAATTTGTTGGTGCCCGGCAAAGCAATAACCCTGGTCGCGAGACTGTCCGAATTACCGTGACCCCGGAATGTAAAGAGCTATTGAAGGACATCGTGGATTTTAGTCAGTACGAGTCTGACAGTCCCTCCCGCTCTGCCTTGGGTGGGAGGATTCATTTAATGATTTTACCACGATAAAAAAAGGCAAAGCAATAACCCTGACCATGTCCAAGATCAAATACAGTGAAATTATCAAAACGGTAAGTTTTCGTTTATAATAAAATGTGTCTTACGGACGTCTTTGTCTTCTGCTTTCAACTGTCTTGCTAAATCTTTTCGTTTCAGGTGTTCTGCCTGTTTTCCTGCTTCTTGTTTTTATTTATTCTAGTTTTTATTTATAAAAATATTGATTTTTCGAGACCTAGTACTCATCACCACTTTCTATACAATTATGACTCTAAATTTAAATAAAAATAACACAAGAAAAGCAACAACTTCTTGATAGCAAAAACGTCCGCACTGGTTCGCCGTTTGAACTTGCACCAAAATGAGCGCATTCGCGTCCCGCGTATATTGGTAGGCAACACTTTACTCAGTATACTAAGTGCAAAATAAATAAATGACTACACTTGATCCAGTATACGCCATTTTATTTTAGTTATTTATAAAGATATGTTTTTTTTTCTTTTACAGGTAAATAGAAAATGATTTAATTATTGTTAATACACAAAAAAGTGAAATTCTCAAAATATGTTAGTTGACTCAGTATACTTAGGAGCCGTCGGTATTAGAATTTAGTTCCCGATAATCTACTACCATACGATCAGAACCGTCACGTTTCTTAACCAAAAGAATAGGACTTGCAAAAGGGGACTGACTAGGCCGAATGATATTAGCGTCTAATAATTCCTTAACCTTAGATCGCACTACTTGCCTTTCGTCTGGGCTGAGTCGGTAAGGTCGACGATAAACAGTACGGTTCGGGTCTTGAAGCCTAATTTTCAGTTCACCAGAAGTAACACGTGTACGGGGTAACCCGTTAATAAAAGCATGGGAATATTCACTCAACAACGATATCAAAGGTACACTATTTTGCATATCGGTATCGACATCATTAAAACAAAGTAACCGATTATTTTCATAACTACAAACCGCTACACTTTTTTGTTTAGAAATTATTAAGGAAGAGCTGGTCATGTTAATTGTAAAACCTAATTTTAAAATTTCGCGTCCGATCATCACACTATATTTCAAATAATTATCAGGTAGAACATGAAATAAAATCGGTAAACAATGACTGTTAATAAAAACGTCGCAAAGAATTTGTTCGGTACAGTCTACATTAGCACAACCAATACCTTTTATACGAACTATCGAATAAACATGTTGACCTTTGAAGTAACGGCTAACAGATTGTTTGACAAGAGAGCATTCGGCACCGGAATCAAAATAAAAATAGTACGACTCACCGGATTGTTCCAATTGCCCGCAAACACCTGCTATTTCGCAGCTATCGACGCGTCGCTCCGCCGTTGCGTTGGCAGCGCTGCCCGCCGACGATGACGCGCCACCCGCACTGCCGCGTTGGCAGTTCGTAGAGATGTGTCCGGCTTCTCCACAACGGAAACACGTTACTCTCTTGCTGGAACCCGATGAAGTCGCCACAGGTGTAGTTTTCTGGACGTTAGTTCCAGCAGGCTGCGTAAACTTCGAACGACAGTTCACCGCTTTGTGTCCCGGTTTTCCGCATTTATGGCACGTGAACATAGTGGAAGTTTGTGGCTTAAAACGCTTTGCATCAGTGGCGCCATCACCGGTACTGCGATCGAACTTCCGCTTCAGACTTGCACTCGCCTTAATCTCCTGCAGTAACTTGTTGCGTGACGTTATTTCGCTAGTAAAAGCCAAGCGATTAAGCCGAGAGTCGAACTGCGAGACATGAGCGAGCACATACGACGTGGCTATTTCTTCATGGCCTCGATTCTTCCATCGAGCCAACAGGGTAGTCATTAGGCGGCTGGCGTACGCTGCGAGACATTCGCCCTCCTTCGGCCGGCCGTTGTGGATGTTAACAAGCGATGCAGCAAGAGTTTCAGTGGATGCATAACGCGCAAGGAATAAGTCGCGGAAATGCTGCCACGTCATGCCTGCATGCGAAATTTGCGACAGCCACGATGACGCATTACCTTTCAGGGCTTTGCTTAGAGCTATAATAAGCGATGCACCCTCCAGTGGACGTTCGTCGAGGCAAATATCGATAGTATCGCACCAAGCACGTGGATCGGTATCTGGTAGCTCCGGATTAATTTCTGGCAGCGTGATCTGAGGTGCCACTGTTGGTGTCCCGATGGCTTCGATCAGCTGCATCATGTTCTTCTGCTGCATCTCGAACATAGCACGCCAGTGGGAATCGAGTCCAGATCCCACTTCTGATGACGGCGTAAGCGATGGCTGAGCGATAGCGCCGTCGGCATTAGGGTTCGGTGGTACCGGGTTCATGACGAAAAGTTAAAATAATAGTTTCGGTTTCGGTACACAAAAATCACTGTTTATTATTTAACACAAATTTACATTAAATAAAACTAACAAATAATCTCCACAAAATGGGCAAACCGACAGTTTCGTTCTGAAGGAGTGACTCGGTTGGAGTTCGGATCAAAAGTGATCTCGGCACAATCCCCACTCTCCAAAACGACTCTGTCCACGTGCCGCCATTAAAACAACATCTGACGTCACGGCGTTTACCCCTACTACAATAATCAAATCAGCAACTTGATGTTTAAAAGTTATCGCTTTCTCCGACATACATATAAGAAAATTCCTGTGCGCATGTAAGAAAGTTATGTATTTGAAAATAATATAGGTTGAATATTTAAACTAAAAATGATAAAATAAAAACTTTATAGAAAAAAAATGAAACCGACTTCAAACGCAACCACAAACAGTTTAAAATAACCAACAAAACAACTTTTCAACAAAGTTGACTGATAATAAAATAAATAAATATATATATCCCACAACTATCACACAATGCCATCTAGTCCCAAGCTAAGCAGAGCTTGTGTTATGGGTACTAGACAACTGATAAACATACTTATATATTTCTAAATACATACATCCCACCAAAAACATTAAATGTAAAAAAATGCCAAGTCTCTCGATGCAGTCTTTCCATCGTAAAAAGTTTTGAGATCTCATAGAAGCCAAGTCCTATTCAAATTATTTTGTAGTTATAAATCAACATTTAGTAATTGTATCAATAGTTTTCTTTATATTATAATTATAGTGACTTGGCAATGAGCACAAGAAGAAACAAAACGGCATATTTGGAGTTGAAAGTCACACACCGCATGCGTAAACATTAATATCACAAAATTAATTTTCTTTTGGTTTATCCGTGTCGTCCCAACCGAATTTCGGCAACGGCAGTCTATATATTATTGTATTGGAGCATGTAGTCGGTAGTGGGCATCATGATCCACACGTAACAAATAATCTGACCACAGGTCTCGTCAGTAACATTTGCACATAATTCCAGGCAGCAAGCAGCTTTTAATTGGTGCTCATTGCCAAGTCACTATAATTATAATATAAAGAAAACTATTGATACAATTACTAAATGTTGATTTATAACTACAAAATAATTTGAATAGGACTTGGCTTCTATGAGATCTCAAAACTTTTTACGATGGAAAGACTGCATCGAGAGACTTGGCATTTTTTTACATTTAATGTTTTTGGTGGGATCTCATTTATTTTTTGTAAGTGTATTTCTTTCTTTAGATGGCACTATCAAATGAAAATTATCGAATTATTTTAAAGTACTACTTATACTGCGCTCGGTAACGAAACCATAGCGCGATTCAGACAGGTACAACGCCATCTATCGAGCGCGCATAAAATCGAAATTTATCGCAATACAATGGAGTTTTAGCTTTATTAATTTAATGAATTATGAACTTTATGTATTAATTATAGTCTATGTATTACATTTATATTATTATTTTCTATTCTATATATTTATCTTCCAATTGAATACTTAAACAATGAACAAAGTTAACAATGCAGTCAAAATCCATACATAATGTTCTTGCCAAACCGCAAATATAAAATTGTTTTCTATGGTATATTATTTTTTAATGTTTTTATAATTTTTCCTTTATATGTGGCTAATGACCTATCTTGGTGCAAAATTTGAAGTTTCTAAGTCTGCTAGAAGTACCTTAGATTTTTGATGATCGGTCAGTGAGTCAGTGAGTCAGTGAGTCAGTGAGTGACAAAATGGTGTAACTTTGATCGACCGTAACTCCTAAACTATTAATTCAATTGGCATGTAATTTCGAACTTAAACTTGTTCTAATGCCTACTATTATTCACCGAAAACCTAAACTCCTAGCTTTATCCACGTCGAAGATATAGGGGGGGCGAAACAGCCGCGAATCGCATCGAGAAAAGATGGTACGGCCGTGCCCGTTTTGCTCGAGACTTGGCTGGGGCACTGCCGTGCCCCCAGATATTATAGATAAATTACACCCAATAGATTGAAATAGGTTGATGAGCTGGCGTCGACGCATCTACTTTTGTACCGAAGTCGATTTGTTTTTGCAATTTCAGGATTGGTCGAATTATAAAAGTTGTTCATACCTTAATTTTTGCTTTTGTAAACTGTTCCTCCATTTCAGGAATTTCACCTTTAACGTGTTTTTACAAACAATCAAACTCACATTCACATACATTCAGTTTCAAAAAAGTTATAATTACAGTCTATGGATACTTAAAACTTTCATTTATTATATTTTAATTTGTTTTGGGTTTTTGATATTTAGGCACTATCGCAAGCGCCATGATCACGGATGAACTGAAATAATTTCGGGTGGATGTTTATGATTATGAGCAAATAAAACGGTCTACCCTCTTTCTTCGTTTTTATTTTCAAGTAGGTAACAGCAATAAAAAATAATTAAAATTAAAGTTATACTCGTACTTTTCTAAGGCATACTCTCAATGTCAGGAAAAACAAATATTGAAGTAATTTACGGAAAAGTTGAAGAGAACCTGTGGGACCTGTTAGAATGATTGATTGAGTACTTAGCCTTAAACTTGTGATACAACATAAATAAATAAATATAAATTCTTCATACTAAGATTCCCTTGGTAGGTACTGAGTTTTTTATTTTATTTAGAAGTATCTTGTAATGTTGCCAGGCTTTGGCAATAAAATTGACAACATATTGAAGTAAATAGTTGAGTGTCTTTTATAACATATCTTATTTTTTTTTTGAGGTATTGTAGTATTTTTAATACTATAATACTACAATACCTCAATCTGTCTTTCTTTAGCTGATTTTCAACCTGATCACAATCATGGAAGGTTAATATTCGATTGGTAAGATTTGATAGATTCGGGTAGGTTGACCTGGCGTCTGTACCTACTTGTTTTGATAAGTTCATTGTTCGAATATACGGGACATTCGAATAATCAACTTGTTAAAACAAGTTCAAATTATTTTTTTCGAGGTCCAAGAAGAGGCATGATGTAGATAGTAGACGTAGTGACGTCCATTTGACATATAGGGGAACAGTGTATAAGACGAGGACGCGAGTTATGATGGGAAGCCTATGATAGCTGGCAGTAGACGCAGGCGGCATTTCTTCCTGTATCGTGGGTACGTTTACAAACATAGAAACTCACATACACACAATCTTCCACAAAAACACTTTAAACACCATGCCATAACGTTAGAATCAGTCAATCCATAAAATCAGACATAGCAATATGTCCCCATATCGTTTGGCAGTCAGCGCTTGTAACGCTTTAATAAAGCGTAATGATACCGCGACACACGTTCAAAGGAAGAGCGGATTGAAAATATCCTACGTTCAGTACAACACGACAGAATGACTGATGCTACACGTTCCCTATTATGCGAAGCCTTAATATACCTTTATTGCTTTCCCTCTAACCAAAACGCGTAACTCTTGACGCAAAAATATTATGTACAACGAATGTATTTTACCTTTTACCTGCTCATTTTCAGGTAGACATTTAATTTGATTGATGCGGCTTTCAAGGATATTTTTTGGTTTAAAATTTAACTGTAATTTGGAGTGAAAATGTTTTTCGTGAATCTTTGGGATTAAAGAAAGCTGACTACTTACTGATCTCCCTACGCGAGGAAAAAGTAACCATTTGTGCAAATGCCGTCTCTTTATGTCAAAGGGCCTTTTTTAACTTGAACTTGTCCATTGAAGAACTTCCTTAGATAATTTACTAATAAATAGTTTTAAAAAAAAATCTTGTAAAAAGAACAAAATTCACATTACTTCTCAAGTATGTGGGTTTTTATTCTGAACTACACAACGGGCTTTAATTTGGTTTTAATCATCTCTAAATTTGTATTTATTTAGGAAAATTCAAGTGTTTGTGATTATAAGTTAAGTTATTCAAAATTTAGTTACATATATAACAAAAATCTCGATATTCAAAAATCTCGATGTAGATGTTAAATCCAATTTCTGGATCAATCTATTGATAGTTCGCGCCTGTAGTAGCACTTAAGCCTTTGTCAAACAGACAGACGTGGCGAATGCGAAGCGTGACGTTTTTATTTGTAATGTATGGGATTGTTTGAATCCAGTCACATAGAAAAGCGAAAGCGATCCGATAGCGTGACCGAACTATCGGACTGGCATCTCGTATCGGTTCGTTATCGCTTCGGACTCGCCTGTCTGTTTGACAAAGGCATAATAGTTTCTAAACGTTTTCTTTATGGAATTCTGAAAGACTTTTCTAATGGAACTCTCTAACTGCATCTTTTTTTTCCAAACGCATACAACGTTAATCTATTCAAAATTAGACTGAACAAGCCTGTTTGAGTAAGTCCACTCCATCGTCAACTTCGTCTCTGTTATCTATGACCTCAAGTCAAGAGGAAACCGAATATAGAAAGGTACTTTGTGATGAGCTACTGGTGCGTTGAGAGTTTTCTTGAAAGGTCTAAAATAGTAAGCGACCGAGAAAATAATGAAATAAAAAAATGTATTATACTTGCATTTCAATGAGAAATTAAATTACATGGTACATACACTATTCTTTTATATCTCTGGCACAAACACACTTGGCTAGTCAATGTTAAACAAAAGTCAAGCCACAAGAAATTTCTTTAAAGAAAAATAATCGTCTAATTTAATTTCGTTTTTAATTTGAACCGTAGTCATGGATTTGCAGGCGAAAAATGAGAAATCTCTTACCTTTTTTTCTTAAAAAAGTCATTTATGTTGAGTTTTTGAGGCAATAAAATTAATTCACTAAGGTCTTTGATTCTCGACTTGTACAGACATAATTGTTTTTCAAGAGCAGATCAAACCTTGCAAGTACGCTCTTAAGGTACGTTTGTTTATGAAGAATAATAATATGACTGTTGCTTAATTTAAAATATTATACCAAAGGTTTTTTTGCTACATTAAAGCCTTTGTCAAAGAGACAGGCGATAGCGAACCGGACCGAGTCCGAAGCGATAACAAACCGATACGAAACGTCAAACTGGGTGCAGCGAACCGAGGCGTGGCAGTTGTATTAGCTGGCTTTTTATGAACGACTTCAAACAGAGCAAATACGCCTTCGCCACGTCTTCCTATCGGTTCGGTCACGCTTTTGGATCGCTTTCGCTTTTCTATGTGACTGGATTCAAACAATTTCATACATTTCAAATAAAAACGCCTCGCTCCGCATTCGCCACGCCTGTCTGTTTGACAAAGACTTAAGAGTCCGCTTATTATGCTGGGTGAGCAATACTTGAATAAAAAAAGGAAATTATTTTTTTGAAGTTTAGTTTAATGTTGCTTTGTAAATTAAATGATAAGATAGCTTGAGAAACCAAATTACTATATTATGAGATCTTGAAAGTGATAACTGTACAAACATAATGAAATTGGTTTTTGTATTATTTGAAGTCTAGACTGCCATGAACCTCGAACGTCGCTTTCAATTTACAAATATAATTCTATGTACTTTGGAGAAATAGTTAATTTACATAGAAACGTAAAAAAGTATTTCTTTTACATTAGGGTAGGCATTTAATTTATTTATTAACCATATTACAACGGCTGTGTGAACAACCAATTACAGCAATTTAGGGACGGGCATAAACAAGTGAATACTTTTGTAGATAAAAAAATAACATTGTTGTTCAAGTTACCGTTAATTAATATGCATTATATTTTAGCAAGCTGTGCAAGCCTATAATTATTTTGTATCGATGCATGTAATGTTTTCACGTTGGTATTTCTCAAATTTATGAATAAGTTAAACGATCTGGTACGAACATTGCGTACTCATTTCGTCTTGGCCAAGTTATAACGTCTGGGTCATATTAACAGCCATTTGAACTGAAACTCATTCGGTATTTTTCATAGATTTAAAATGTAATATAAATTCAAAATATTGCAAAAATATCGTATGTGAGACAAAAATTTAAATTTTAAAACCGAAGTTATTGTAGAGACGCCAGCAGGTCAACATACCACAATCTGTCAAATTTTACCAATCGAAAATTAACCTTCCACTATTATGAAAAGGTTGCACATCTATTAAATAAATTCGATAGATTGTCGATCGACGTCTCTACTATTATCGCCTCTGAACTGCCTATAGAACCCACAACGCTAGTAAAAAAAAAAACATATTTTAACAAACATTCATAAGTTCAAAAAAAGTTAAGACCACAAAGCAAAATAAAACCAGAAACGATAAAACACAAAACAGCAGACTGTTTTACTTTCATAAAAAAATCAGATACAAAGTGCACCCCTTTTCACAGGACAGAGGACAAACATGTTGAATATCTTCATTATTCCACGTTGGAGCTATGGTCACTGCCACGCCAGTTTTAATATTTAAGGATTTATGGTCCCACTGGCGACATTCATTTCACCATCTCTTTACACTTGAGGCCACGTAAAATAATGTTATGGAAATTTTTAGCAGAGAACTGTTTTTAATGTGTTGAAATGTTCTGTTGGTTAAATGAGTTTAGAATGGTGTTCTATATGTTACTGTCTGGTTTAAAAGTAATTTTTGTATTCGGGACTAGAAATAGTTTTGGAAAATAGGCGGTTATGGCCATATTATTTAAAATGTTAAACTCAAAATCTGTTTTAATTTCAATTAAATAATTATTACTGACAGGGTATTCAATCGGGCGTTTAGTCAGAAGTTTCAATTTAGAACGTCAAAAAGATTTTGAAAGGACTGCTAAAGAAACTCTATGGACGCTGATTAAATTAAGTTAGGTGTTGCCATATACATTGTAATTCAATATCTGGCTTAAAACGAAAACATCTAAATCAAAATTGTCATTTGCCTATTAAACCTTACCTGTAATCCAATGACCCTATTTTCGCAACACATGACAATATTTTATCCAACTTTGCAGGTTGTAATTCAAACGCTTAGCATGGAAATTCGTACCGTGAGAACAGATTATTATGTATGCGCACACCGCTAATTAGAATTCCAAGCGGAAACTGACACAAGGGTTTAGTGCAACAACATAGTTCATATCGCCATCCACACTGAACAATAACCTTAATGCGTCTTGCGATTTTGAAAAGCAAATGAAAGAAAATGATGTTGACGAGCTGATGAATTTGAGGGTGCTGAGGAATGCGGCTTCTGCTGTATGCTCATGGTCAGGAATACTCGTTTGAAGCTGGCTGGCTGTGTCACTCGCTGTTCGAAGGCTTCGCTGACTATTTCGGGGTCACCAGTTTGAGGACATAAGGAACTGGGTTTAACGTTTCTCTATACTCCGTTAAAAAGGATACTTTCAACCAGACGGGTATTGTGTCTGGTTTAGCCCACGATTCGCTGTGATGTGACTTGAAGAGCGACGGTACTGTAGATACTAATCAATCTTTAAGCCTTTGTCAAACAGACAGGCATGGCGAATGCGAAGCGTGACGTTTTTATTTGTAATGTATGGAATTGTTTGATTCTAGTCACATAGAAAAGCGAAAGCGATCCGATAGCGTGACAGAACTATCGGACTGACGTCTCGCTTCGGTTCGGTATTGCTTCGGACTCGCTTGTCTGTTTGACAAAGGCATTATTGTTATTTAAGAAGTATATATGACACGTTTTAAATAGAAAAGCTATTCGTAACTACAAGTTGTAGCAAAATCAGACAGAGTTAAGAGTCAAAAGGTGTGACTTTTGTCGCTTAACTTGACTTTTTATAATATTTTAGTTGCCACTCACAGTTCTCTAAAAGCGCGTGCGCGTATTTCGAATTACCCGAAGTTGAGATTAACCTGACAACGTATGATATTGACCTACAGATCAGGATTGGTCTTGAATAAGAATTAAATCATAACCTGATAATATGCAATACAAAAGATCGGTTGACAGGTGCTACTCGTAACTTAAAAAAAAACAGACCGTGCTTTTAAAGAAAATATTAATAGATATTATAATAATATGTCACTTACATGCGTCTTATTTGTTTGTTAAATATGTACAGTCTTGATTTTACTCATTATTTCACTTTTAGGCTTTTCCTGGATTATTCTTCTATTACTTTTGCAGATTTATAAGAGCAGTTACACATTGGCGGCTCCGCAATGCACGCTTTTATAATGTGCGTTTTGAAAACCAACATGAAACCCGAGCATGCAAGTGTACACAATCATCATCACATCAATATCTGCTCTAGGTTCTCAAAGCGTGCTTTCAGAAGCGGCCAGCACACTTTTATTCCCTTATTACAGAACGTTCCTCAATACTCAAGCATTGCTTAAAACTAACTTTAAGACATTTGATTGATTCGCCTCCTTCTGCGAAGCAGTCATGCTCGCGAAGGAGGAGGCGAGCCGCGTGAGGGGGAGGACAGCGTCCTCCCTCCACCCCAGCCGCAGTGGTGGACGCCCACGGCGTCGGACGTCGCAAGACGATCTCCGGCCACCGTAGGCGCGGGCATGCGGGCGGCGAGTAATGGGCGACTCGCTGTCCGACCATGGACCATGCCCAGGTCGACGGCGCGTTGTGTTCCACGCGCGCCTCAAGGAGTGTCAGCATAATGACGGGGCCTGTAGAGGGCCATAGCCTGCCCATTACCGTAACCCCGGAACGTAAAGGGCTAGTGAAGGACACCGTGGATTGTAGTTAGTACAAGTCTGACAGTCCCTCCCGCCCTGCCCTGGGTGGGAGGACTCATTTGATGATTTTACCACGATAAAAAAAAAAGACATTTGATTGATGGAAACTAGTTTTAAGTAACGCTTGAGTCTTGCGGGATGTTCTGTCGCTAAAAAATAAAATAAAATATTTTTTGCGGTGTCTATAATTTTGGCAGACACTACACAAAAGTATATAGTTTAGTTACCTGCTCTGATACCCAAGTAGCGTCCCTTAGAGGGTAATACAACATTTTGGGGAGTATATTAAATGTGACCCTAACTGACCTCCGGTATTGTATGAGAAGATTCATCCCCTTAGCGCCATCCTCTTATAATACCCTTCTGTTTACTTTTCGTCGCTATAATATGCTTAAAGATATCGCTTTGAAAAAACCTTTGATATTTTACCTTTACATTCATGAATAATTTGGATGCTATTTTATGCATTTGAATTAAATTTTAATATTCATACTGTCCTTTTATTAAAAAGGAAAAGGGTATTTTCGTTTCCTGTTTATTGTTTCCAATTTGTGTGGTATCTTTAAGGACTGTACTTGTGTTGTGTGTAGTCCTTTTATTAACCGACTTCCAAAAAGGAGGAGGTTCTCTATTCGACTGTATGTATTTTTTTTTTTATGTATGTTCACCGATTATTCGAAGACGCCTGAACCGATTTGAAAAATTCTTTTTTTGTTTGAAAGGGTATACTTCCAAGTTGGTCCCATAGAAATATTGCCATGATCTGATCACGAACTTCGGAGATATGGAACGGAACTCTTCAATAATAGACAGCAAATCTGTCGTGATTGCTGCAATCGCTTGGATGTTTATTGTTTACACAACATCATAACATAACATCACGCCTGTATGCTCTGAGGGGGTACGCAGATGTGTACAGTATACCCATATTTCGACAGTTTGGTATGTTAAGTTTCATTTTATTGGGGATAAGCCTATTACCATGAAAAATATTGTTAATAATAACAAAGTAAAATAAATGCATAGCAAATATTCGTATAGGATATTACAACTAATAAAAATAATTGAAAAATAAAAAAAACTTTTTTGCAAAAAATAAAACCGACTTTAAAAACACAAAAAAAAGTGAAAAATAACTTCAGAAGTAAGTCTAGTCAATTGTTGACCGATTTACAAAATTATTTTTTCATTGGAAAGAGTATACTCCCGAGGTTAGAAAGAGTATACATGGTTACAATGGGAGCACCCTTTGTCACCATGTCAGGATCTGATGATGGAATCTGGAAGGTAAAATTCCTTAACGGTTAAAAGTCAAAATCAAAGTCAGAATAATAACTCAAGTTATATGACGTAGTTCACCTACGATATTTACACTAATAAAAATAGAAAAAAAAAAACAACCTACTGATCAGATGGGGTATCAAGACAGAGGGTTTTATAAATTACTAAATGTAACTAAAAGAAAATGACAAAGTTAACTTACTACATACGTACCTTTTTTTTATCGTGGTAAAATCATCAAATGAGTCCTCCCACCCAAGGCAGGGCGGGAGGGACTGTCAGACTTGTACTGACTAAAATCCACGGTGTCCTTCACTAGCCCTTTACGTACCGGGGTCACGGTAATGGGCAAGTCCCGCGACTCCGGCAGGCTATGGCCCTCTACAGGCCCCGTCACTATGCTGACACTCCTTGAGGCGCGCGTGGAAAACAACGCGCTGTCGACCCGGGCATGGTCCATGGTCGGGCTGCGAATCGCCCATTACTCGCCGCCCGCACGCCCGCGCCTACGGTGGCCGGAGATCGTCTTGCGACGTCCGACGCCGTAGGCGTCTACCACTGGGCTAGGGTGGAGGGAGGACGCTGTCCTCTCCCTCACGCGGCCCGCCACCTCCTTCGCAAGCATGACTGCTTCGCAGAAGGAGGCGACCGCTTCCCACTCCGTCTCGCCCCGCAGCATGGCCTCGACCAATGCCGGGCGCGAGAGGTCTCCGCCTATCGCCGTCGTGAGGACACGGCGGTGCTCTGCCCAAGCGGGGCAGTCCTGCACCGTATGCTCCACCGTGTCCTCCGGACGATCCTCGCAGTTGTGACACCCAGGCGTTTCTTCCCTCCCTATCAGACACAGGAACCTCCCGAAACTTCCGTGTCCGGTGAGGACCTGCGTCATGCGGTAGGTCAGGACGCCGTGACGCCTATCTAGCCACTCCTCAAAGAGGGGTCTTACCGCCGCGATTGCGGCGTGCCCGAATACATACGTACCTACGATAATTTATACAAAAAATGGAAAAATAAAAAACTTTTTTACAAAAAAAAACCGACTACCAAAAATACAAACGCCCCACCTAAAACCACTAAAAAGAGAAAAATAAACTACTATTTATCTATTTCAGAAAAGAAAAATGCACGTATTTTTCAAACGAATTAAATAAAAAACATATTACCTACCAATTCTAAATCAACTTACAATATTATTTTATTTAACAAACAAGATATTATGTATTTACAAACAACCTATAATGATTTATTTACAAAATTACAATGTGACCATTCTTGTCTAAACCTAATTAGCTATAAATTTAATTATAATATTTTTATAATGTTGTGTGCTAGGCACCTACTGATCTGTTTGAAGTCGGTGCCAAGCCAAAAATAAAGAGAACAATAATACTTAGTAATATAATAAACACAGGGTTATAATTAAAAACATCTAATATTTTTATCAATAAACAAATAGCAACCTACGAACACGTAAGCGACTATCAAAAATACAAAATTTATCAACAGCACTATAACGCATCAAAACTTAATTGCATTCAAGACGACCGTCAAAGACTGCCTGCTCGTGCCTGCCCGTTTGGGTTGAATCGCTCAAGACTTGCCGACCCACGATCGCGCGTTCGGTCGCAAGCGCAGGGTGATTTGGTGTGATTTAGATGTAGCGTGATGGCGTGACGGGGCTAGACGTGCGTATCCTATCGAATACCTATTTGGCTTGGCACCGACTTCAAACAGATCAGTAGGTGCCTAGCACACAACATTATAAAAATATTATAATTAAATTTATAGCTAATTAGGTTTAGACAAGAATGGTCACATTGTAATTTTGTAAATAAATCATTATAGGTTGTTTGTAAATACATAATATCTTGTTTGTTAAATAAAATAATATTGTAAGTTGATTTAGAATTGGTAGGTAATAAGTTTTTTATTTAATTCGTTTGAAAATACGTGCATTTTTCTTTTCTGAAATAGATAAATAGTAGTTTATTTTTCTCTTTTTAGTGGTTTTTTATTTGAAATGAGATTATTCTTGACTCTAGTCTAGGTTAAAAGTGACCGAGACAAAGCAGGCATTTTGTTTTTAATGTGGTAAAAACATCACATGAGTCCTCCCACCCAGGGCACAGCGGGAAGGACTGTCAGACTCGTACTGACTAAAATCCACGGTGTCCTTCAAAAGCCCTTTACATTTCGGGGTCACGGTAGCTAGTTGGTCCCGCAAACCCATCGGTTAGGATACAATTACGAATCAATAAGACACAAACACCTTAAATTGCCACCGACTTCGAAAAGCCTACAAAACAAAATTGATGAAGAAGTTACCTATCTGACCTGATTGAAAGTCTCCGCAGGGGACCCAAACATGTTCAGAGAAGAAGAATTACACAAGACACAAACAAAGGATAGATTCAAAATGGGATGTGAGGACACGAAATAGACGTTGATTGACAAGGGTAGGACTGTTGAGGGAAGTAACATTAATTGAACAGGTTCCGATGATGAATAAAGAATGAGAGACGGCCACGAGGTTGGAAGTACACCTGAATATGGTACATGAGCGTGGGATGTATTGAGACCGTTTTAGGTTAAAGTTTAATTAATTCGAAGGATGTATACTATGCCACTTAGACGCTGTGGTCTGCTTCTAAGTTTTCTCACGCAACCGCTCAATTGAACTAGAAGGATTTCCGCGTGGGATGAGTGACGTGACTATGCGCGTCTTTTGTTTCAATAATTATAAAAAGTATCTCGTGCCAGATTGGACACATACAAGTTCTTAAATACAAACGGTCTCACAAGAAAGATAAGCATCTGTTTAACACTTGTTAAAAAAAACTGTCAACGTCATGCGTATATTTAATGTATATAAGGGTCTTTTTTAGTTAAACTTTTTTTAAACAGGCTTTCAACAATTGTTTATATTTTTGTGGTAAGGCGGATAGTATCTTTTTTTTTTCTATTGTCGTAAAATCATCAAATGAGTCCTCCCACCCAGGGCAGCGCGGGAGGGACTGTCAGACTTGTACTGACTAAAATCCACGGTGTCCTTCAATAGCCCTTTACGTACCGGGATCACGGTAATCCGTTAGTCCCGCGACCAAGGCGGATAGTATCTTAACATAATTGATGCGAGTGAAATTAAACACTTTGAAAACTTGACAGGGGCGAAATGGGTGCGAAGTGGCTAAAAGCTAGTATGTAACCGTTTCATCACGGTATGTTAGACTCTTGTTCAGGATTATTAAGATATGAAATTAGTTATATTACTATCAGTTGCACGTTGTTACTAGGATAGTTTACTGTATCATATCGACACAATGATAAACACCAAGTTTGCAATTCGACCCAATAACTTACTACGTAGACGGATACCCCCTACAGCGAACTTAATAGGCAGTGTTACGAGTTAGCTAGCAGCCTGGTAAAGCAATTATATTGCGATGTATAGTCATGCTGGGTGAACGGCATTCCAGGCGTCTCTGAGGCGGCGTTTCAGAGCTACTACTATCTAAGCACGAAATCCGTAGCTACTGCCGAAGTTTCGGGCGTATATTTTTGTTTACAACTTACGGATTTTTTTTAAACATTGCCCCGCACTAGGAATTTCTTCTGTGTCGTGGGTGCGTTTGCAAACATTAAACTCACATACACAAACGCCCAGACCCGAAGCAACAACTTGTAGATTATACAAATATTTGCTGCGTGCGGGAATCGACCCCGCGACACGCAGCGCAGCAATCCAATAGCTCAGCCACTGCGCTAACTGTGCCTTCAAAAGGTGCCGTGAGTAAGGTTTACTCAAAAGTTCTGAGTTACTCTCGTAGGTTCCCGTATCTTCGTTGACGGACTAAGTAAACCTCCCGAGGCGAATGCAGTTTCAACCACTGTATAGCAATATTGGAGGGACTTACTGAGCGATATTTGATGAATTGTTGAACTGACATTGTTTCATATTGATTGAGATGTCGGGTTACCCGTTGCTGTGGTAGTACTGTGTCAAGTTACATGATGTTGTTGATGACAGGAATATTGTGGCTTTGTGCTTGTATCCGGTCTGTGTACACTCTTTAATGTATGAACGTGAATGGCGTAATGACCCCTTGATTTTTAAGTTAAGTTAGACTTTCTTTTAAATGTAATATATTATGCATTAACGGAAAGAAAAATCCGAACTGGGAGCAGGATTTGAATTTAGGACAGCCGAATTCATTATAGGACTCGAATCTGCGTACTTCCGGATCATCTTACCAAATAGGCTATCGCAGCTCCACTCGTCGAGGCCGAATCCTTCATTTATTGTTTGAACGTTATCGAGTCCTGCTTGCAGCCTATTTCATTCCTCAAAAAAATATTATACGGTATTACGCTTGTAAATAAATAACAAACGCAGTCCTGAAGGTCTAAATTAACCCGGTAAGTCTAAAAATATTTGAAACAGGCAATCGGAATTGTGGCCCTATTTGTCAATGAAAATTTACACAAATAAATCAATCCTTAATTCGTCACCAAGCGCTAACAAAACGAAATACAACAAAACAATACGAGAGACACACAAAAACGAGCATTGACAGATACCGAAACAGTTTTTACGCTTCGCTAACCCTAAAATGGGTGCTAGAAAAACGTTGTTTTATTCAAATTTTGCGATACACCTGTGCGAATTTAGATTACTAGCAAACGATCCGTTTTTAGGCTGTAGAACATCTGGCACGTGCCATGTGATCCCTGTCTCGTTTTACGGTTACAATGTTTACGAGTGTGTGAAGTGGTGTTTGTTTCTACTATTGATTCCTGTTTATTAATGTTTACTGTTTTATGTACAGATTTGATTTGGGATTCGCTGTTTCGTTTTGATTTAAAAGGAAACGTCATCACAGGTCAGTGATGACAATAATAAGATTCTAAATAAGAGGTAATAGAGGACAACGCAAGACAGACTTTTCTCACAAAGATAAAACTGGCTTGTCCACGATGCGACGCGAAGCAAACCTTTGTCTGCTTTAATTGTTTTTGAAGTGAAAACTTCTTTAGCGGCGTTGTGCACTTTTTTGGAATGGCTAAAAAATACTAAACTCGCGTCAGGACACGTGACCTGATCGAAAATTCGTAAGACGGCGCAGGGCGCTTGCGCGAATGTTCGTGTGAGCTGATCGAAAATTCGTAAGACGGCGCAGGGCGCTTGCGCGAATGTTCATGTGTGTTTATTTCTATTGAAGCTTTCACTTCTGCCGGCACTCCCAGAGTGCAACCTGTCGTTTTTTTACTCACTGGACACATCTTTTGTCATTTGTCGAAAATCTATAGATGTAGCTTTTTCATCGCTACAATTACAAGTTCCATAGAAACGTAGTTTTTTTTTTAGCGTGGTAAAATCATCAAATGAGTCCTCCCACCCAGGGCAGGGCGGGAGGGACTGTCGGACTTGTACTGACTAAAATCCACGGTGTCCTTCAATAGCCCTTTACGTACCGGGGTCACGGTGATTCGTTAGTCCCGCGACCATAGAAACATAGATAGATCAAATATTGGGCCACATAATCTCAAGATTCCAAGCAACCACGGCTAAATACCAAACACGTAACATAACAATAGCCTAATAGCTAAGTGAGAACCTAAGTAATTAACTGCATGCATGGAATACCGATCAGAAGATAAGGAGTTTACTGTTTTAATACCCACGTAGTAAACCGCTGAACAGGAGTTGAGCATACTCAGCTAATACTTTGAAATTATGTAGTTACAGGAAACTTAATACCGCATAATGTATTATGTTATAGGAACAAACATCAAAGTGGGGATTAAGCTTTGGTGCCTTTCACAGATTTGTGGATTCTTGACAGTCGTTAACTTAACATTCATGCCTTTGTCACAGAGACAGGTGAAAGCGAAGCGAGTCCGAAGCCATACCGAACCGAAGCGAGACGTCAGTCCGATAGTTCTGTCACGCTATCGGATCGCTTTCGCTTTTTTATGTGACTGGATTCAAACAATTCCATACATTACAAATAAAACCGCCTCGCTTTGCATTCGTCACGCCTGTCTGTTTGACAAAGGCTTTAGTGTTAACTTTTTTATGTGTCAGTTATTTTGCTTAACTCCTGTTGGAGTGATGGTCGTAATGGTTATTGACTCTAGCCAGTTTTTTTTTTAAACTATTGCATAGCTTTTATCGCGGGCTTTCAGCGCGGCGACCGAATCAAGAAATTCCGTAACGAAAATAAACCTAACACATATGTGTCACATCTGTCATGTCAACGCTAATGAATAAAATTTGAATGAATGAATTTTTTTGACGTTCCACTTAATGGACGTGGCTGACCATAGCCTAATTAGTAGAGTAACTTCCCATAGAGCAACGATGGGATGATATTCTCGTTTAATATGCGCGGTAGGCGATAATTTTTTCTTTTTTTATATAAAATATAAATAATTATAATTGCGTAAGTTGATAAAAATGCTATGCAATAGCATAACCGCGGCAGTCCCCGAGTGCCACATTTATTTTTTTATACATATCTTTGTTTTCTCAGCGCGGAATTCGCCGATCTGTCTGTGCAGACAAAAAAATGTCTTTAAAATAGCACTTTAAACCTGAATCACATTTTTTTTTATCTAATTCGTTACTTTTATTACTGTTATAAGAAAACAACACGTCACCTGCCACCTGCCTTAACTATACCGCATAAAATTATCTTTTACAACTATTTGCGATAGTTCCAAAATAAGGCCCGTAATATTTATTGCCTGGGAAAAAAAAATAACATGAAAAAGAAAAAACTTAAAAAAAGAGTTTTTATATCGACACAGACTTGTATTTCAATTTCAACTCCCTATCTAGACCACCACCCAGTGTATTACATTAAGCCAGCTCAGCATATACCAGGACGACATAGCTAAGGTAGTGTAGTGACACAGAAAACCTAATTGAAGGTACGGAGAGGGGTCATGTGTCACTCTTAAGCCAGATTACATGCGGTAATCGGCTTATACGCCAAACACGGACTTTTACGATCCCCCGTTCGTTCCAATACCTAAAAATAGTGTGGGTTACGGTGTTACCAACTTTGGATAGGGTTAGAGAAGTGGCTGTTAAAACGGTGAGGGTAATTTGTTAAGCACGTAATTGTTGGAGGTTTTTGAAGTGTTTTCGGTAAAATAAGGTGCTAAAATGGAGTGGTTGTAGAAGTGTTTAATGATTATCGTAATCAGCCTATGTTTCTACTGCTAACGCACAGAACTGCTCTGACAGAAGAGAGGGAGTGGGCTGAAAATCCACCACGCGATTTCGAATTTTTGATTCTAGAACTTGGCTTCATGTTTCCTCACGACGTTTTCCTCCACCGGTTTAGAGGAGTATTTTGCTTGCAATATTTCTTCAAAACTACTTTATCAATATTGTGAAGGAATTATCATGTCTTAGAATTTAAATTCGAAAACAAATATAAGCATATGAATTCGGTACTGACCAGCGTTACAAGGTGTAATGTAACGTGCTACACAGCAAGCGTTTATACAGTCAAAGCGAGGAAAGAAGGCATCTTACATCAAAATCAGTGTAGGATTTTAAAACACTGCTTCTGATAGAGAGGCTTTTATCTATGCAGTAAGCATGTCAAAGTACTGTTTATAGGCAACTGAATCTAATTATGATGATGCAGCAAAGTTAATTATTTAGAGCGGAACGTAATAATTTCCATGCAATAATCCATAATAATATTTTGAAAAAATTGAAGTCACTTCAAAACATTACAGCATTAAATTAAATCCTCACAACAGCTGTGCCATTAATTTTCCCGCTAACATAAAGAACAGCGAAAAAAGAATACACTTCAGACCAGATTTAAGTACAAACGTTTTGGGGCTCAGTAGGAAATCTTATTCCAAGTACGCGACCATGTCCTATCGCGATTAGTCCCTGATAAAAGGGTGGAGGGATCTCATTTCCGTCGGCGTGGACTCGTGTCGGACCCGGCGGAGGAAATGACGTTACGTTCCCACTTTATTCTCTTGAATTTAAAAACGGTTTTACCAGCTGGAATTATAAAAATAAAAACTTTGCCCAGATGGAGTTATGAAAATGAAAGGTTCTTTTTTTTGTGGAATTGGGCAGTGGGTCCGTCATTTTCGCGTATACTGTAGACGGTTTTTAAGTTTATGCTGAGATGATTCTCTTCGCTATTCAAAAAGTTTATAGGTTTAAATAAAAAAGAAATGAATGGCCACCATAACTTTATTTATTTTTGTTGTATTAATTACGAATATAGTTGACAAAGTTTATATCAAATAAAACTATAAACAGGGAAAATACACCAAAAAGGAAAACCAGTGCATACACAACACGGGACGCTAACCAATGATAAATGAGATTCGTCTGTCTATAATTTCACGGCTTTAATGCCTTTGTCAAACAGACAGGCGAAAGCGAAGCGAGTCCGAAGCGAGATGTCAGTCGGATAGTTCTGTCACGCTATCGGATCGCTTTCACTTTTGTACGTGACTGGATTCAAACAATTCCATACATTACAAATAAAAACGCCTCGGTTCGCATTCGTCACGCCTGTCTGTTTGACAAAGGTTTAAAAGTTGATACTGAAAAGTTCTCATACTAACAACTCTGACGTTTGACTGATTGAAATTATCAAGATTAAACTAAAATTAAATTAAATATGAAAACCTTATTAAAAAAAAAAATCTTTCCACGAAGTATGAACAACAAAAGAAAAAAAATACATATTATCTATTACCTTACTGAAAAGAATTCAACCTTTTCCAAACAATGAGATTTGGAGGCAAACATCACAAATCTGATATAACGAAGCCTAAACTAACAAAGGCTCTTTTTTCTCGGTTTACGATAGCGATCAAAAGAATAATTGCTTTGCCTTGTGAAGCAAACTAGTGTGACCCTCCGAGGTTAGCTGACATATTATTTGAGGGTCATTTATCATATGTGTCGGTGTCCACCAACCACGAGGATCAAAAAAAGACCTTGATAACGAGATTTTAGAGATTTAGAGAGT
This sequence comes from Agrotis puta, assembly GCA_943136025.2. Taxonomy (NCBI): domain Eukaryota; kingdom Metazoa; phylum Arthropoda; class Insecta; order Lepidoptera; family Noctuidae; genus Agrotis; species Agrotis puta. Next base: position 1,976,490 of record OW964176.2, on the reverse strand, counting down.
GACTTCGGCAGTTTTTTTTTTCAGCGATTGAAGGCTAAAAATGCTGGGCTTTTTCATTTGACAGCGATGTGGACGTCCTGTAATTATGTTTTTTTTCTAATGGTTTTTAATATATACTAAAGGTGCGTCTAAACAGGCAATACTACACACATCAAAAGTGTCTAGGGATCAAGCATTTTTATGCGGATTTCTTGAGATTGAGATGTGGCTTTGTAATAAATTTATGATTTTATAAATTTATATGGATCCTTTTTGGTGCATTTCATAATTTGAATCAGGAACTGTGAATCAAATTCGAGTAAAAGATGAAAATCAGCTGTCAATATTTTCCCTATAAAAACATACAACGCATTGAAGACATTATTAGTGCTACTGTTTCCCTACTACTGATTAAAACCAACGTTATTATGGAGCGGCGACGTCATTTAAGCAGGGAAGAAATGCTCAGAGCCGTGGGAATGATAGAAGCTGGTTCCTGGCAACGTACTGTGGCTTTAGCTCTGAATACAAGTCAGAGTATTATCAGTCGACTTTGGACACGTTACCGAAGCACTGGTACCGTGGCTGAGCGCCATGGAGGACGGTATCTTAAATCTTAACTCGAAGAGCTCCAACAATAACCGCCATGATGTTAGCCGTGAGGCTTCATCACTCTTCAGGGAACTTAATTAGCGACCAAACAGTCAGAAACCGCTTGCATGAAGTGAACCTTCATTCCCGAAGACCGCTACGGGTACCACCTATAGCAATACACAATCGTAGGATTCGATATCAATGGGCTCTTGAACACAGAAATTGGGCAGAAGAACAATGGCGTTTCGTGTGCTTTTCTGATGAGTCTCGTTTTGGTATGAGACCGGATACAAGACGTATACGACACTGGAGAAGCCCTGGACGCCAACAGCGATTAAAATCCTGCCAGGAAGTCCATCCTTATAGTGGTGGAACCATCATGGTATGGGCGGGTATTTGGATCGGCGGAAGAACTTAGTTGATTTGGATCAGAGGCAACCTCAACGCTCAAATTTATGCTGAGACGATTGTATCAGACGTCATCGTTCCTCTACAAGTGCAAATCGGTCCCTCATTTCAGTTAATGCATGATAATGCACGACCGCACACCGCAAGATTTGTAAGACAGACTCTCGCCGCAGCTAACATCAATGTCCTGCCCTGGCCTGCTCAGTCGCCAGACTTGAATCCGATTGAGTATGCATGGGATATGCTACAGAGAAGAGCTCGGCCGAATATGGAGGGTATCCAGTCGCAAGAAGACCTTTTTTTGTTGTTGCAACGAACATGGGCGGCCATTCCACAGCGTGATTTGGATGAATTCATTTTGAGTATGCCAAACCGATGTTCTTGTGTTGTTAGTGTTCGCGGTAGAAACACGGATTATTAATTGTTTAAGTTACCCAATAAAATTTTAAAGAAAACTGTTATTTCAGTCTTTTTTTCGAACTTTTGTGTTAGTGGTTCAAATGTCAAAAATCCCTTTATTAGGAAAATGGCAAATTTCTTTATTAATGCAAAGGTGACTTGGTTTATCGTTACTGTGACAAACGAAATCACTTTATTTGATGAATCCTTAAAAAAATTTTTAATTAATATCAATCAGGAGAAAAGTTATTGCAAAAATATATGTTGATCCCTAGACACTTTTGATGTGTGTATTACGTATGTGTGATTCATAGCTGAAAAACAAATTCTAGAAATTGCAGCCAGACTGTGTCATATAACTATATTTTTTTGGTCTGTCCGTAAGACAATACGTATGAGCCATACTGGGGGTCTAATCTCTAAGTACGTAATCCGTGGTTTCGTACTTAGTGACAGAAGTTTTGACAACGAGCCTGAACTTAGACCGAACAACGAACCGAGATATAGTACATTAAAATGTTTTTGATGGCCGAAAATGTTGTAGCCACATATTGCATTAGAAATATTGCCTGTTTAGACGCCCGTTTAGAAATAAGTTTAGATCTACATAATTATCTTTAGGTCTTTCTGACCGTGAAGGAGGAGGCGGGCCGCATGAGGGAGAGGACAGCGCCCTCCACCCCAGCTGCAGTGGTAGACGCCCACGGCGTCGGACGTCGCCAGATCTCCGATCTCCGGCCACCGTAGGCGCGGGAATGCGGGCAGCGAGTAATGGGCAACTCGCTGTCCGACCATGGACCATGCCCGGGTCGACGGCGCGTTGTGTTCCACGCGCGCCTCAAAGAGTGTCAGCAAAGTGAGAGGGCCAAAGCCTTCCGGGATCGCGGGACTGAACGAATTACAGTGACCCCGGAACGCAAAGGGCTATTGAAGGACACCGTGGATTTTAGTCAGTACGAGTCTAACAGTCCCTCCCTCTCTGCCCTGGGTGGGAGGAGTCATTTGATGATTTTACCACGATAATAAAAAAAAAGGTCTTCCTGACGAAATTGTTTGAAATCCATCCCGTAAAAAATTAAAATGTAATGATATCCAAAGAAAGAAGTAATACAAATTCAAATATTATTTATTTACACATAAATTTAATGTACACACACAAAAAGGTGTGGGACACTAGATCCCCCATAAGGATATATGCGTCAACATTTATTTAAATAAACACCAATAAACTTCAATTTTGTTTCTGTTATAATATCGTGACGCAGTTTTACAATTGAGTGAACAATATAATAATTTCTTCCTATGTACTAATAATAAAAACCTGAACAAAGGCCAATCTGGCTTTCAATGTACCGCCGTCACGTATATTTATAACTTCACTTACTCCAAAAAATTTCTTCAGTATTATACAACATTTAGTTTTGTCTTGCGCTAAAAATCATCATGAGACCATCTTCTTTAAGGTTTCAATTCTGTAACCGCCTTTTTTATTAAAAAAAGGTTCATTGCTCCACACTAGGAATTTCTCCTGTATCGTCGGTGCTTTTATAAACATAGAAACTCACTTAAACAAACACCCAGACCCAGAACAATTACTTGTAGATCAAACAAATATTTGTTCCGTGCGAGAATCAAACGCGCGACACGCTGCGCAACAGTTGTTCACTCAGCCACTGCGCCGTCAAACGATTGTTTGATTAATGGTTCGTCTAATACAGGGAATCGAAAGGAAACGCCTCATACTAGAAGTGATTTTTATAAAAAGGCCTAGGGACTACACAGGACTCTTAAGTTAGTGTAAATAAAAACTAAGCCTGTGGATGAATGGTCGCGGGACTGTACGAGTTACCGTGACCCCGGAACGTAAAAGGCTATTGAATGACAACGTGGATTTCAGTCAGTACGAGTCTGACAGTTCCTCTCGCTCTGCCGGTCTAGGTGGGAGGACACATTTGATGATTTTACCACGATAAAAAAATGGTTGGACCATGACGACTAGATTTCTAGTTTGAATCTAGAAATCTTTTTAATTTGGCTCAAAACACGAGCTATCCCAACAGATAGCCATTCGCAATTTCCTTTTCCAATAAAACTCTCCAATCGAAACATTTAACAATTCATGAAAACGGCACTTAGTAAGTATTTTGAAAGTAAATTATTGAAGGCCAATCTAAAGTGATTACTTCGGGGAATAGTCGAGAAAATTTGATTGATTCTACACCTTGACCTTGAAATCCGTGAAAATGTCTCTTCAACTCAATTCGGACTATATTTTTCCAGGTCCAGAAGATGACAGCAAAAAATACAACTCAGAAATACTTTTTAATAATAAAATTGAAAACCAGACTCATTGTCAAACTTTTATTAAATTTAATAAACCCCACTTCTCCAACTTTTCTCGAGCAATTGGGGAGATAAAATTAAAAAATATCGGGTAGCAGAAAAAACGAAGGAGAGAACCGTCTCACAGGTGCGTTACCCATTTATATTCTTTCTGAAGCTGAAATTGGGTATTATAATGTCTCGTTTCACAGTATGACAGAGAATTTGCACTTCATAAGCGTTAAATTGGTCATTAGGCCTTCCCGTCGTCAAATAAGCGTAGCAATAAAGTATGAAATATTTATTATAACGTCTTCGCACACGAGTGTTGAAATGGGATGTGTTCAGTGAATTTTGTATTACCCGCCGTGATATTACGTGTGAATTGTTCGTTGTCAGCTGAATATCATTATATGACGTCAGCGGAGTGGAATCTTAAGGAGTTATCAAAGGAGATTTCGGGTGGAGTTATATGAGTCGGTTAATAAAAGCTACTCCAGCGCACTTAAGTTATGATAAATTTGTGGGAAATGCATTTTGATGACGTATTTCTGTGACACATTCCGAACCTTTTTTTAAATTATTTATTATGTGCACACAGATAATTATTCTGTTGAAATAAAAGTCTACTACGTAAATAAGGAACGAAATGCCTTTGCCAAAAAAGGTGTATTAGTTGATACCTAGAAGTTTGCCCATTCGATTTAAATACTTTTGCAAAGTTATTCCACAGGTCAAACTTTTATGATTTTATACAGAGTAGGTATGTAGCATAAGAAGATAGTGAAAATAAAGGTGCTTTAGGAAACCAGTAGCTCAATCTCAACTCTAGGTTACCTAGAGTTGAGATACCGTGCATCAAGTAATTCACGAATTAAGCTTCTTAAAAATAGTAAAATCTATAAATGAGTCCTCCCACCCATGGCGGGACGGTTGGGGACTGAGTCTTGTTGGACTTGAGTTAAGTCAGCTACTAAGGCATGTGGGCGGCGAGTAATGGGCGACTCGCTGTTCGACCATGGACCATGCCCGGGTCGACGGCGCGTTGTGTTCCACGCGCAACTCAAAGAGTGTCATGACGGGCCTCCCCCTCTTGAGGGCCAAAGCCTGCCGGCGTCGTGGGACTCACGAATTACCGTGACCCTGGAACGCAAAAGGGATATTGAAAGACACCGTGGATTTTAGTCAGTACGAGTCTGACAGTCCCTCTCGCTCTGCCCTGGATGGGAGGACTCAATTGATGATTTTACCACGCTAAAAAAAAAGTCAGCTACTAAGAACACTATCCTCCACCATCTTCGATTGGTATAATTATATGATTATAAGTGCGTCCAATTTGTTGAACTGCCAGTGTATTTTTCCATTACTCAATTATAAAAAAAAACGCAAGCATCCAACGGTACGTGTAACCGCAACAGCTTTTCAATATTTCAATTAACTTGCAAATTGGCGCCAATTAAGTATTACCGCACTCGTTCCGCTTGTTTTCAGTCAGCAATATGTATGTATGAGAGGCATAGATTTTCTACTTGAATTTATTTCACTTTTTTGAAGATCGCGCACTACTTTGTATGGTTTTTTATCATAATTTTAAATTTATGTTTTATTTTATTCTTTAAAGCTATTGCATAGCTTATATCATGGGCTTTGAGTGCGGCGACCGAACCAAGAAATTCCGAAACGAAACTAAACCTAACACTGTCACTGTCACATCTGTCATGTCAACGTGAAGGAATGTTTTTTTTTTTCTTGACGTTTCGCTTGATTGACGTGGCTGACCATAGCTTAATTATTAGAGTAACTTCCTATAGAGTAACGATGGGATGATATTTTCGTTAAATATTCGCGGCAGGCGATAATTTTTTTCTTTCTTTTGTATGTAATATAAATAACAAATTATAATTGCATAAGTTGATAAAAAATGCTATGCAATAGCTTTACCGCGGCAGTCCCCGAGTGCCACACATATTTTTTTGTGAGATGGTGTGTCCACTGTCTAGTGTTACTTAATTAAGCTGCTTCTGGGAACCCAACAGTCCTCTGATATGGCTTTGGACTTACGACTATAATAAGGTAGTTCTGTGAAAATTATCCCGACCGAGTGACGTTTTGTGATTTTTAGAAGCATTTTATCTTCTCCAATTTTAATTAAATAACAAAAGAAAAAATAGGGATCAAATATTTTATGATAGTCTTCCGGAAAAAAAATTTGACTAAAATAGCCTGTCAGTTCAAGTTTCTTAACGATACACGATGTTTTGATTCATCTATGACAGTGGTGAAATTTTTTTATTTTAATGTGTTAAAATCATCAAATGAGTCCACCCACCCAGGGCAGGAGGGACTGTCAGACTTGACAGACTACAATCCACGGTGTCCTTCAATAGCCCTTTACGTACCGGGGTCACGGTAAATCGTGAGTCCCGCGATCCCGGCAGGCTTTGGCCCTCTACAGGCGCCGTCATTATGCTGACACTCCTTAAGGCGCGGGTGGAACACAACACGCCGGCAGTGATGATATCTTAGAGATAAACTTAGAAACATTGTAAATACGTTTAAAAAGACACATTGGTAAGTATTTGCCCGGTCTGAACTTACAACCTTATATAAGTCCATCACTTACCAATCCTTTAGAAAGGCTCCACAGACAAGCACCTGCTACAAGAAAAAACTTACCTTAAGAAAATACACGATTTCTTTTAAAATTTTTACTACTCTCAACGTTTGAACAAAGAATTCCGAGAAAATGAAGAACCATCTCGTATGTCTTAATCCTATTTAAAATGAAATAGTTTTTCTTTCTAATCCTGTAATACCTGACTGGCCCTTTGTAAAAGACCCTCAAGGCTACTTTACCTTTAAACGTATCCAAAGAATAAAAAGGTTTTTCGCTAAGCTATAAATATAAGGCTTTGATATTGGTAAAGATATGCGAATGATGTCGGTAAGACCGAGAAATCGAGAATACCGAACATTGTACGAAAATAATAATTTCGTTTTACGAATAAGCTGTCATTATGTAAACAAAAATATCCGTGCCTTATGTCTTTATATTATTATTTAATTACATGGGTGGCTCAGTGGCTGAGCAATCGACTGCTGCGCAGCGTGTCGCGGGTTCGATCCCCGCACGGAAGAATTATTTGTATGATCTGGATGTTTGTTGTGAGTTTCTATGTTTGTAAACGCACCCACGATAGAAGAAGAAATTCCAAGAACGGGGCAACGTTTTCAAAAGAATATGTTTAATTATATAGTTAAAGTAAATCAATGGTTTCTACATTGTACTCTGTGGCAGTACTGGCACAACATTGTGTCCTTAAACAATACGAGTAGCATCCCACTAGCGCAAAATGTATTTACCGACAGTTATAGGTTACATCCAACGGGAAAAAAAACCACACAGTACATTATTTCTTTAAGAAAAAACGTGATCCCACACTAAGATTTTTTTCTGTATCGTAGGTTAGTTTACAAACATATAAACTCAATACACAAACGTTAAACCCCGGAACAACTAATTGTAGATCATACAAGTATCAATACAATTGCTTAGCCACTACAATCTCTACTATATCATGCATGTTATACAGGGTGTCCCAAAACTCAACGTCAAGCCGAAACGGGGTGACAGGATTGATCATAACCATCACGAGAAAAATCTGAAAAAAAATCTATCCCATGCAGTTTGAAAATTATGGGCATTTTAAGAAAAACCTAGAAATTTGATCAAACTGTACCATTTTTCGGTTATTGTGGTTATTCTTTTTTATTTTTGTTCATTTGAACTTTGGAAACGTAATCCTAAATAACATTTCTAGAATCCCAATAAAAAATAATGACACAATTGCCTCAAGTTTCCGAGAATTGAGACTATTTGTTAAACTACGAATTTAAAATTTTCAAGATTCGTCGACTTTGACAGGCCCTCCTATAAAAAAAATGTACTAGAGTGCCTTGGCAAGTGGCATTAAAAGTTGGCGCATTTAATCAGAATTCTAAAATGGTACAATACTTGTTAGTTCCATACAATAGAAAAGAGTAAAAAAATTAAAACCTCAAGTAACCCGATTTTTGCTATCACGTTTTACTCAGTTAAAATGTTTTTAATTCGCACAAGCTCTAGGTAGGTTCTTAATTTTAAGACAAAATGATGAGAGAGATGGATAATGGGTATGGGTACGCATTTCGCAGTGCAAGTAAGAGATTTCCTTGACCAGGAATATCCGGGAAGGTGGATTGGACGTTCAGGCACTATCTTGTGGCCCGCCCGTTCACCAGATTTAAATCCCCTGGATTTTTTCTATTGGGGAGTTCTCAAAGAAAAAGTTTACTCAAAGCCCATTGATCACGTAGCCGACCTGCGTGAACGCATTTCTCAAGCAGCTGAGGCGATCAACTCTCGAAGATATGCCCGACTTATAAGTAGATCTTTTTTAAGAAGATGTAGGGCTTGTATTGAGGCTGATGGTAAACAATTTGAACATTTATTATTTATTATTGTAATAAAAATGTTTTTTCTCTATCTGACTTTTAGTCCAACAAACCTAATTATTTTACTAACTTTTTTTCACTTTGGTAAAAGTGGCGTCACTATCTGTCTCGCTCACTCATGACAAACATACCCATTATCCATCTCTCTCATCATTTTGTCTTAAAATTAAGAACCTACCTACAGCTTGTGCGAATTAAAAACATTTTAACTGAGTAAAATGTGATAGCAAAATTCGGGTTACTTGAGGTTTTAATTTTTTTACTCTTTTCTATTGTATGGAACTAACAAGTATTGTACCATTTTAGAATTCTGATTAAATGCGCCAACTTTTAATGCCACTTGCCAAGGCACTCTAGTACATTTTTTTTATAGGAGGGCCTGTCAAAGTCGACGAATCTAGAAAATTTTAAATTCGTAGTTTAACAAATAGTCTCAATTCTCGGAAACTTGAGGCAATTGTGTCATTATTTTTTATTGGGATTCTAGAAATGTTATTAAGGATTACGTTTCCAAAGTTCAAATGAACAAAAATAAAAAAGAATAACCACAATAACCGAAAAATGGTACAGTTTGATCACATTTCTAGGTTTTTCTTAAAATGCCCATAATTTTCAAACTGCATGGGATAGATTTTTTTTCAGATTTTTCTCGTGATGGTTATGATCAATCCTGTCACCCCGTTTCGGCTTGACGTTGAGTTTTGGGACACCCTGTATACATATAAACCTTCCTCTTGAAGCACTCTATCTATTAAAAAAAACACATCCAAATCCGTTGCGTAGTTTTAAACACCTAAGCATACATAGGGGTAGACAGACAGTGGGTAGCAATTTGTTTTATACTATGTAGTGATATGTAATCAAAAGCTCAGCTCCCATTTTCGATGGCTGATCCCAGCGCGTGCGACTCCAAATGTCAATATTGTTTATTCAATCCTCCGGCAATGAGTGGAGTGTGTACTTTGCGGATATACAGGGTGTTGTGTCTCGTTAACCGATTCAATTGTATTTTATTATACTCACACGGTGTTCCGATATCGGGGGATTGAAAATGGCGCCGGGAAAAATAATGTTTGCGTTGCTTATTCGATTTTTAGGTGGGATTTGTATGGTGATAATTGGGTTTTGGTTGTCCCTTGCTGAGAGGGTCGTAATTGTGACGTAGAACACGAGTCTTCTGAAAATCATACGGTAGCATTGTAGTAGTATGTAGGGTAATGTTCTACATACTACTACAATGCGACTTATATTATTTACAAGCAGAAGATTTTTATTTTAAATTTATTGCAGGCGTATTGTGATTATTTATTTTATAAATAAATATCTTTACTTACAAATCTAATAATTTCTCGATATTTTCTATTAAGCCACCGAGAATTTATATTTTCAATAGCTTATCTCTGTGATAGAAAATAGAATAAGACTATTATAACGGAATGATTTTATGCAAGTTAAAAATAAAATCGTATTAAACCAGATTCAAAAATACATGACAATGTTTGTACATCTATGAGACTGCCTTGTCTGTTAAGTCAATTTGCACCTATTTAAACAATTTTCAGATGTAATAAAGACTCCAATGCGATCTCATTAGCTCAATCAGTTGTGCAGCATAAAATGTAGAACCAATTTAATGAAAGAGAGTTTTTTGTATGGCTCCTAAATTTTACAATAAAATACCTGACATAATAAAAAATATGTGCCTATTGAAATTTAAGAAACCCCTCAACTCACTATTAATTGAAAAATGTTATCGTACTGTTGAAGAATTTATTAATGATAATTTTTAATATTTTGTATAAACAATATTGAGACTTATGAAGACTGCTGTACCTAATTGTTTTTCTTAATTTTTAAGTATTTTAAAATACTTAATTTTGTTTTCTTATAATTATTTACTTTTGTTTTCAATGAATTTTAGTTTCTTTGTTTTATCGCTTTTTTTAATTTTAATTATAATGTTAAAAATTTGTACGCCTACACGGCAAAACATAGCGGTCAAATATTGTTTACCCAACACCAGTATGTAATACCTATGTTTTACAAATAAATCTGTTCTATTCTATTCTACATGTCTATTTGGCGCCAAAATAAAATATAATAATTCTCATACCACAGTCCTGAGATAAGTAAACAATAGTTCACAATATAATTTTATCGCAACTTGAGCACGTTTCTGCGAATTCAAAAGTTCTTTTTTGGGTCGGTTTTGAATACCGATTTCAATAAATTTGTATGCTTTCATACTTAATTCCGTCAAGCAGTGTAATAAATAAATGTGATGCCTAAAAAAGTCTTCCGATTCTGCATTTCACAACGATGACCTAAACCAATTTTCACTCCACCAGATTTCAGGACTCAGTTGTTTGTGATTGATTAACAAACATCCATTAATTCACACTTTCATACTTTCATATAAATATTAACGGAACATTGAATTGTCTATAGTGAATGTTTTTCTAGATTTTTTTTCTTAAATATTAACTTGAAAATAATATTCGTCTCATAAATTACTTAATCATATTTGCAAGGCATTCCACGAAGCACATTCATTTGGAACTTTAATTTACTTAAATTGCCTTTTAACAGCTCTCTCATAATTATCCAAACATATTTTACCCAAATTCCTGAACTTACAAAGCCTTTAATTTAATAAATTATCCAAGCTATTCATATATTATGCCAACTGAAACGAGAAGACGTATTTAAAATTCCAAGAACGAGCATCATTTGCTTCGGATAAACATACGTTTTAAGAAAAAAAAAAAAAAACATAAATGAGGCTCTGTGAGGCCAATCAAAGGTACTCTTTGTTATTCAATCCCGTTGCTTTCACTAAAAAAAGAGGCTGAGTATCTTTCGAAAAGGCTTTTCATGAGCTAGGAACCGTTTCATATCAACTCAAAATGGTGTGTGCACAGTGCATTGCGTTGGTGTTCAAACATCGCAAGACGCACTCATTCATCTGTACACTCCACTTAGTGGCCTTTCTTGCATTTCTTTCTTGCATCGCTCGCATCTTGGTGCATGGCACTTGTTCAGCGTACGGGAAAACGCACGGTTTTACCGATTCTTACAAACATTTAGCGCGCTTAGAGCAATATTTGTGTACGCCTTTTGAAAAAGTTTGTAAGGTAAACAATTGGATAAGGATGTTTATTCAAATAATTATAACGTTGATGTCTCGTGTGTCGTTTTCAAAATGGGATCGTTTATTGTTGGTTGGATATATAGAAACAGTATAATTAATATAATACATCAATGGAATTTCAGAACAATTTAAATATCTATTGCCTTAACAATTCGAACAATATTATAATAATGTGCATTGTAAAGTAACAAATTAATTTGGTATTTCATATATTGAATTAAATTCAATAGCATTATTTGCTGAAATCTAAATATTAATTGAAATATTTCGACCAAATTCAGTTAATCATTAGCGAATATCATTAGTATTTGTATAATTGAATTTGTACATATCTTCCTGGTACTCATACTCATTGATGAATGGCAAATGATATTAACTTCTGTTCTGTGGTTAATATGATACTATTTGGGAAATACAATTTGACAAAAAGGAGAGGACATTACTTAGTTTTACCCCCCTAGGGTAAAACTAAGTAATGTCAAAACGCCCCGTCAATCTAGCTTGCTAACAATACAAATTACAACTTATAATTAATTTCTAACTACCACTGTTTCTAGAAATAACTTTGGGAAATCAAGAGCTACTATTTAATGTAAATAAGAGTTGCAACTATGCATTCTGTCGTCACACAACCCAAGACCGACAGACGCAGTAAATGATGTGGTTATAAAACCGCAATAAAGTTGCTTCGAAAACTTGCAGCGAATGCAAAATATGATGCTGAGTAATACTGGGTATGCTACTATAATTTAAATTAAACGAATTTTGTGGTCTATTTTGAGGTTTTTGTGAAATTGCACACGTTTTTTGTGGTAGTTTAAGCATATAACTTTTCACGTCTTACTTGTGTTTCAGAGGCGTGTGGGTTTCCCAGAAGTGGGTTCATAAACACCAGAGTGTAGCCAAAATATCACACGAAAAATAAAATCATGATTTGTGTGTTTAATTTTTGGGGTCCTAGTAAAATAATATTTTAACTCATTATACCTTTATCATTGAAATACATATATCAATTTAATTTGCAAAACCAAGAATCCAAGATACGTCTTGTTTTTCTTACTTCCGTAAATTTTAGATATCATGTGAACAATTTGTCCAGCATTAGAACAGCAGACAATCCATCCCATGACAACACTAAAATAATACTAAATAATTACTAAAATAGGAAAAGTAAATACGAAACAAACCACGACACACATACACAGATACTAAGGACCCATAAACACAAACGCAAAATTTGCGTATAATTTAAATCCGAACAGTTCCAATCATTTAACAGGCATCACATGCCAAACAGTATCAAAAGACTCCTTCAATAGCACCAAGTCTACAGAGGAGTACGAATACGAATGCTCTTTTCAAAATGAAAAGAAAACACTACGATGTTTCCCAGCATAAATTCTTGGCACTCGGCAAAATTGAAAAGTCCACTCAGTAGAAGCTTCCGTTTAGGTAGAAGGCACAATCTCAAATTGTTTACGCTCTCGTGCCCCTTAAGACAAGAATGGTGGCTGTTAGACGACTAAGGAAATGAATATTAGAGAGTGTTTACATGTTTGTGTGTTCACTTCGTAACAAATGGATGACGATACGCGGGAGCTAAACGTTGGGTAATAGTTTTCTCTTTGTACTACAAATTGCGGCGGATTCTCATTATTTATTTTTTAAAATTGTCAGGTTTTGTTACATCCAGACTGTTTTGATTGTCAAAACCTGTTTTACTACTCATTGTAATTGTAATAAATATCATACTTTCAAGCCCTAGAAGAAACATGTTGCTAAATGTAAATACATTTTGGTATACAAGAATAATTGTAATGCTCGCTTCACACGGTGTTTAATATTGCGCCGTGCCCGGCCCGTGCCTTGTGAAGAAAACGATGCGTCTCATTTTTGTATGAAACACCAGACGCGTGCGAGTGAAGGAAAATGTTAGTGATTTACAAGATAAACTTGAAGTAATATGAATATGATGTTCTTCTCAGACATTCTAAGACAACAATCCATTCAACCTATCCTATGAGTAGCTATTTCGTATAATATGATAACGTAAATTGTAAACGTTATTCTATCAGCACTCGGCCGGCGAGATTTCACAAAGACCCGACGATACTCGTCCGAAATGGGTCGAGATTTCGGGATTTTTTGTAGCGTTAGATTTACTGTGGAACACTTTAGACAGAATCGAGCCGCGCGGTTGAAATACATGGCAGGAACGACGCGGGCGAATAGAAAAATCGCTGGAATATAGAAAATACTGCTCGAATCTGGACGTCGCGTGGGCTGGTGCACCTACCAACGTTCTTTTTTTAAATCCCTGTCAGTCACAGAGTGTTCTTTTACGTTAAATTGATTTCTAAATTTGAATTGATAGTTTAAAAATATTATTTAGACATGTGACTTTAATTTACTTGGCGAAACTTCAGTGACATGAGACGAATCTACATAAAAGGGTTTATCTATAAATGTTGCTAAGAGGCGGAAATTAATTAATATGATCTTTAAACAATGCTATAAATAAGTTCTATAAGAAGTTTTACTAAAAACAATAATAAAATATGTTTTGCAGGCTGGTTTACTCACATGTTTTATTTATTACCTGGAATTGACCATGAGAATAAAAACACAAAATCTTTTAAAGACTAAACAGTGCAATAACATTATAATTTGAATATCGAAGTCAAAATCTATTATTAACTTAACCCTCACTTAACCAACAAACCAGAAAAATATTTCCGTCTAACTCGTAACTTAATATTAAATGCCATTTCTTGCTTGTCATCTGCCAGGTTATAAGCGCATTTTATTTGTCATTTTTCCAGCGAATTGTGTCTTTTTGAGGAAAAACGGGTAAACAGGAAAAAGTTAGCGACTTTGTTAGCAATCAAGTACAGAAATATTTTATATTACGTACGTGTGTACACCGATTAATAATTGCGCACGCGGCTGTATGGGAATTCTTGTAATTTTTGCGACGATGAGGTAATTATATGTTTTCCTTAATGGAACCATGTTCTTTGAGCCTTCAACCATCAGCTGTTAGAATAATACAGAATTTAGAGTGATAAATGCTTTTCGTTTTTTGGTCAAATATAAAAAAAAACATTTTTTTCATAAAAAAAAATATTAGAATTAATAGATATATCAGCTTTCGATAAGCTAGAATCGTGAGCCATAAATTATTGAAATAATATGAGTATGTATTATAAATGTTAAAATCCAAATTACAATCCACTCGAATAGGTAATCAAACATAAGCAAAATTCACCTTTCGTGTTTGTTTGTATGATCATATTGTTCTTTTAAAGGTTTACAGATCATAGTGCAGTTTCAGCAAAACTTTATTTTGAAAGTTTGATATTTTTGATGTTCGAATAATAATTGAACGTCGTAGATTTCTGCTATAGTTTATGCGGGAAAATCAAAACAATTCAATGTCGACCTTAATTTATCGGGATCGAAATATTTGTTAATTAGGTTCATTTAACAATTGCCCTATTATAACTGAAAATCTAGTATTTTGTCGAATCATAAAATATTAAGAGACAGTGTAACAAATTTAAAGTTACAAAAGCTCCATAGAATTCAGTTTAATTTGAAAAAAATAATGGAATTAATGAAACCAAACGTTACTCCCGTAGCCAAAATAGCAGGTTGCTGCCTAGTATATCCATAAACTACCGACTACTGATAATACTCACAGACATATACAAGCATTTAATACAATACGCTCCTGCAACAGATACGATCGACGATGCCTCTTTGAGATAGCTACACTGTGGTATCGTGAGAATCTAGTCACCAAAGTGATTCACGGAGTTATAAGGGGAGAATATTGTATTGAATTGCACTACAGTGTATTGTTGTGGGTCTATAACATTATTGGGGAGTGTATTCAATATGACTGTACCGGTCCATAATTGAGCAAGTGGAGAACTATAGAATTTAATTTTCTCAAACAAAGGATGATCATAGGGAACGAACAAAACAAGCAAGTGTCTTGTTATGATATCAGATTTTACTTTGTGAAAATACATTACATTAAAGCCTTTGTCAAACAGACAGGCGTCGCGAATGCGAAGCGTGACGTTTTTATTTGTAATGTATGGAATTGTTTGAATCCAGTCACATAGAAAAGTGAAAGCGATCCGATAGCGTGACAGAACTATCGGAATGACGTCTCGCTTCGGTTCGGTATCGCTTCGGACTCGCCTGTCTGTTTGATAAAGGCATAAATGTTATGAAAAATATTTAGTTTTATAATTACGTGAACAAAAACCTCTTTTAATAAACGAATCTGTTGCCAATATCCAAAATGATAACTACGATTTTTTCTTGTGAACACTTGGATTTAATAAAATATGCATAAAAGCGGTTGTTGCCACTCACACCGATATTTTTCCTTTTTTCAATTCAACGATGTGCATTATTGGAATATCTTGATCACGTAACCATTCGAAATAGCAAATTCCTTGCGATTTAATTGCCAATTAAGGTGATAATGTCCTGGAGATAACGAACCTTAAAAAATAAGTAAGTTAAGGTAGTATTCTAAGAGGAGGGACGCGTGAGGGAGAAAATAGCGTCCACCACACATCCCAGCCGTTTTGGGAGACGTCCACGGCAACGCACCTCGCAGGACGATCACCGGTCACCGTAGGCCCCCTTAGAGGGCCAAAGCCTGCCGGGGTCACGTGACTTACGAGCTACCGTGATCCCGAAACGTAAATTTCTATTCAAGGACACCGTGGATTTTAGTCAGCACAAGTTTGACAGTCCATTCTGCCCTGCCTTGGGAGGACGCGTTAGATGATTTTACCACACTAAAAAAATATATATCAATAATCCTTTAACATACTTGTGTACATTTTAATATTTCAACTTCCACAAAATACTTTTCAATGAATCATAAATATTCCGCGATAACTTGTGAGGTTACATGGTATGCCAATAAATCGGCTCGAGAAAAGAAATTCCAATCTCTTCCCTTACACTCAATAAAATCAAAGAGTGTTCTTGTGTCGCGTTTTAACATATCCTAAACGATCGCCAAATTTCCATTGTGTCCCTTACCAAGAGTTTCTGAAATGATAAAATAGAAATAGTCTAAACGTTTAAAGCCTGCCGGGGTTGCGGGATTCACGAATTACAGTGACCCCGGTACGTAAAGGCCTATTGAAGGACACCGTGGATTTTAGTCAGTACGAGTCTGACAGTCCCTCCTGCTCTACCCTGGGTGGGAGGACTCATTTTGATGATTTTACCATGTAAAAAAAAGTTTAGCTTATAAAAGCAACATGGCTAAGCAAGTGTCCTCTTTTTCATTATTTTCTGTAAGTCGTAAGATTATAATTCGATTAAAATATAATATATCCTACAAATGAGATTAAAAAAACTGTGTCTGTTCTATGTTTAATACACAGTGTTTTACCTATTCCATGATACTTTGAAAAGAATAAAGAGGAACAGGGACATTTGGTAAACTCTTTTACAGATATCGCGGCCCGGAAACCTAAAGGACGAATGAGTCCTCCCCCTAAGGCGGGACGGAAGGGACTGTCAGACTTGTACTGACTAAAATTCACGGTGATCCTTCAATAGCCCTTTACGTTCCAGGGTCACGGGTACCTAATAAGACTGAAATAACAGGGTAGATTTTAGTTACGAGTCTGACAGTACGTTCCGCTCCACTCAAAGTGTTAGGGGTCATTTGTCGTCCAACCCAAAACTTATTTAATTAACTAAACTGAAATATTGATGTGTTAATTATCAAATAAATACATCATTATCGTTTTTGCCAAAAATAACCCAGAATTGTTAAAAATCTTCTCGTCCAACATGAGAACAAATGGTAGTAGCAATATTTTACTGCGATTGTGTTGTCTCTGATATTGCAAGGGCTTTAACCATTCCGGTGCCTATTAGAACCTCTTCAGGCTCTTATCTGAATCTCAATGTTCAACGTTATTACTTGTGTATCAAGCTGATTTGAATGTATATGTTATTGTCGTATTCAAGCTTTGATGTCAACGGTTTTGAAGCGTTTATTTACACTGATATTCCCTAATATATTTTGGTTGACTATATGCTTAAAAAATGAAACTATTTTTTGATTATTGTGTTGCATTAAAAGTGTAGTTTATGGCAAGAAATATTTTTTTTTCTCTTTGCTCAAACAACGCGTTATCACCATAGTGTCCCTCATCGCCATTATCTTCTTTTCCGTGTTTCATTGTACTTGGGATTGGTGCAACACATTTTGTTCTACCATTCTCCCGTCAGATATCACGGCATTATTTATAAATTTTACAGCTGATAATCGATTTACCATATTATTTTAGTTGTGTAATAAAACTACAATGAAATTGATCAATTTTGTTTCGAAATTAATTTGAAAAACCAATTGGCCATAACAATTTAATAAAATATTGATGCTATAATAAATCCATTAATAAAATATGAACACTAATTACTTGAATTAAATGGATTTAGATTATCATTTAGGTAATAACTGGATTTAACAATAACCGAGTTTTGTTCAAGTTGCATTATCGCCGCATATAATAAATTAAAAGTAACGATTACTCACGTTCATTCATCAAACGATTATTTTTTCTCCGATAAATTAACAAAAACGAATTTAATTTCTGTACAACTAACACAATTAGTCTAACATTTAAATTATTTAAATTTCTTACTTAAAGAAATTTAAATTATTTTGTCTAAATGTGACCATATTGTAATATTTAATAGTTATTTATGCAACTGTTGTATAATCAGGGGTATTAAAACACGAATGTGGGTTTATCACACGAGGCGTAGCCGAGTGTGATAATAGTATCACATGAGTGTTTTAATACCTAATTATAACAGTTGCATACAAGACTTTATCTACAATCATGATGTGAATTCTCTATAAAAGATTTTCATACCATAGGGTGTTGTACAGAACTATGTGAATTCAAGATGGCGGGAAATAACACGATAAGACGAGAATCCGAAATTACGAATTAGTCTACAATTTATTGTTCTTTTTTCAAAATGTTAGCGATCTGGTGGTAAAAATGTCATTGCATGAGAATGTTCTTTTTTTGAAATTCATTATAACACGCGTTTGGATGATATAATGATCATTATAGCATTGAGTGTTTTAATGTTGGCAATAAGCTAATTGTTATAGGTTCTTTTATAGAGGATTAATAGCATGATAGTAGATAAAATAAAATATTATGACACAATAACGAATTACTTGCAATTTAAAAATATTTTAATGAAACATTGTTTAAAATAAAAATGGAATAAACAAAACAATTTATCACCGTTGATATTCCAAATTTAAAAGTCCCGAACTAAAAAGTTGCGAAGTGAGATACCATCGATCATTTCATAAGTTTTATAATACCCGTGATAAATGAAAGGAAAGGCGTCGACTGTAACTTATTTTAGTTTTCCTAACTTTCTGAATAATCTCTTCAACAATTTTTGTTAAAGAAACTTCTGAATTTATCTTTTATGAAGTGCCTTTTCTGTTCTTCTCTATGAAAATAATTTTATACTGGAGATATTTAGGAAGAAGTGGCAATTTAAACTTTTTCATTTACTTTCTTTGTCTTAGAAAAAGGCTATTCAATGTTAATAAGTAGTCACCAACGCCTTTACAATATGTATTCATCCAATAGAGAATGCTGAACAAAGACTCATGATTATAAAACCACACGTACATGCATCACCATAATACATCTTTAAACATACTCTTCAAACGAAGACACTAAAGAGGAGGTATCTTATATATAAAATTCCTACCTATATGCTCAGAAAAGAATTTTCATTAGCAATTAAAAGAAAAACTTAAATAAACGTGTGAGCTACTACGTGACATTCTATGATAATTTTGTTATTATAATAAAGTCAGTCTCATTTATCGAGTTACTTGGTTGATTAGTATATACCTAAAGTTTTATCTACCATTCAGATTTTAACATAATTCACAAATCGTTAGTCTATCTACTAATGAGATTTTAACAAATAGCTTAACTAATGATCGAATAAGTCGCCCTTAAATGATATAAGCCACCGAAAAACGAATCATTTTGAAACACGTTCGAAATACAAAACTCCACTTTAGCGATTGTCACTATATTATTGTCTAGGCTCTCTGGATATTCCAGTATCACAGTGTAAATATAGTCGCGGGACTCACGAATTACCATGACCCCGGTACGTAAAGGGCTATTGAAGGACACCGTGGATTTTGGTCAGTCAAGTCTGACAGTCCCTCTCGCCCTGTCCTGGGTGGGAGGACTCATTTGATGATTTTACGACGATAAAACAAAAAATCACAGTGTAAATATAACCCCAGGATACTCAGAAACAAAAGTCCCATACACTCACAGCAAACCGCAGTAAAAGAACAGTTAGAAGCACTTTTGCAGACAGAACTTTTTTTGTTGATACAAAGTGGAATGTTGCAACCAGCTTCTTTCTCAGATTCTTTGCAGACAGCCACTTTTTGTAAAGTGTGCTAGTTTGTTTTAGTTCTGTGTCTAATAACTTGTAAGTTTATACGAAGTTTTCATAAAAAAAGTAGTAATTTTTAAGTACTGTCACGTGGTCGCGGGATTTATGATTTACCGTGACCCCGGTACGTAAAGAGCTATTGAAGGACATCGTGGATTTTAGTCAGTACAAGTCTGACAGTCCCTCCCTTTCTGCCCTTGGTGGAAGGACAGAAAAGGTAGGACTCATTTAATGATTTTACCACGTTAAAAAAAAAGTACTGACGTAAAAAACTGCTTAAGCTGGGAATGAGTTTTCAAATCAAGTATGGAATGGTAGATACGATTTAAGAATGAGTGACGAAAAAGAAAACGTTGGTCAAATAGTCATTGTTTTGTTGAAGTGCTTTTTGGTAAATGAAACAAATTAAATATTTGTTTTTAATCAGAATAACGATCCTTTATAATATAATAGATACTAGAGACCCGTCCCGGCTCCGTCCGGGTGCAATCTCTACTATATTATGCATGTTATATACACATAAACCTTCCTCTTATATCACTCTAACTATTAAAAAACACCGCATCAAAATCCGTTGCGTAGTTTTAAAGATCTAAGCATACTTAGGGACAGACAGAGAGGGATGTGACTTTGTTTCATACTATGTAATGATTATCTATAAAGGCGCTAAAGCTTACCTAGGTACTTGTAATTTTAACAAATCAATTATTGGCAGAGCGATATCCTGAATTTCTATCTGGTTATAGATAATGTGTATAATAAAGTCGATAAGACCTCTCTCTTTACCATTAAACCAACGGGCGTAGTTCTAATAAATGTTAACGATTATGAGATTTAATGATAACTAAGAAATTGAGAAAAAGCTTATTTTGATTCCAATAAAAGTCATTTTATAAGCTTTTATGTTGCTGTAATCAAATCATCCAAGTTAAATCTGATACTGTTCCCGGTCTCCTATTGAGCTAAAATTCTGCACATATATGTATTTTGCGTGACAATGCAACATTATGATGACTTGGAGCTGATCTGATGATGGAGTTGGAAGGTGGTCATAGGAACCATGTGATGAAACGAGACGTTACGCTTTCGAGTTTGGACTCGTTAAATTCGTCTTGATATGTTCCGGTCTTAAATTGTAGTATTTTTAATTAATTGAAAGTATTATTTTTAGAACACAAGCGCGCTTGAGTCTTGAGAAATTCAATCGTACCAGTTCCGGCCTCACTTTTAAACAAAATAAACATAAAGCGTCTCACCTACAAACCAAAGTTCTCGGAAACTTTGTATCATAATGAAACCAAAACATGTAATGTAACGTTGTAGCAACCAAGTATACATGATATTGTGTTTATTAAATAAACAAGAACCTGAATGAAATATAAATAAATGTTTATGAAGAAATATTGTTACAGTAAACGCACTCATTCGTTCTCGTAATGGTGAGTGACGTATGAAATCTGGATGTCAAATATGTACGCTAATTTATTCTAGGTAATTAGATTTATCGCAGTTGAAACACTGGGTTACAGCGTTTGGTTTTATTACATTTTAGTACGTTTGTGAAACTCACTTGTACCTAAAACTGTCTCTGTTTTTAAAAGCAAGTCTAAGAACATTGTCTTCTGTAATTTAAAATATTATGATTATACATGTTAACGTAATACATAAATAGACTGCTGCACAGCGTGTCGGGGGTTCGATCCCCGCACAGAACAAATATTTGTATGATCTGCAAGTAGTTGTTCCGGGTCTGGGTGTTTGTATATGTGAGTTTGTATGTTTGTACGATACAGGAAGAAATTCTTAGTGAGGAGCAACGTTTTTTTTTTTTTTTAAATATATTCACAAAGCCCGTATTGGGCCCACGTGGTGGATTGTCGACTCCCTCTCACAGGAAGCAGGCCTGTGTTCCAGAAATTGGAAAATTAATAGGCTGGTGTTGATGATATGTTTAATTTATTAGTGTTTATGGTGTGCAAATGTCGTCACTCACTGGACGCCTGAGGGAAGACATCGCCGTCGAGGTCGACCGCGGCGGAGGTGGTGTGACGATCTGATCATGTTTGCGGGGCAGACATGGCCAAAAATTGCCAAAAATAGAGTGGCTTGGAAGGAAAAAGGGAGGCGTTTGGCCAGTGGCCAACTAGACTACTGTAAAAAAAATGCTTTGTGTTCTCGTATTTTTTTGTGCACAGTGTCTATGTTTTGCTGTATATCTCTCTTCTGTCCACGGTCTGCTGGAAGAGATTTCCTAGTGAAATAAGTTAAGTTACACCTGTGTATAATATCCTGTATATGTTCTGTGTTTACATAAATAAATAAATACCTACAAAATTCTAATACATTGTGTATTAGATTTTGTGATATGATTATTTAAACGTAGTCAAAATTTGTCGGCATCTGTCACCAATAAAATAGCCATTACTGTACAGATAAGAACATTTACCCACATTTGCATAATGAATTCAAAACACTAATTCGCTATCACAATCCAGCTGCACATTACCCTTATTAGCCCAAAAACTAGGTTCTAATTAAAATTGAACGTAGTTTATTTACACATTAAGTATAATACCGCTTGACCTACACTTTGGACGGTTGAATCTAGGGTAAGAGCTAAAACTTTGTTAATTAAGCGACGGCTTAATTGCTCAACTATACCTATTTATATGAAAATATTATGTACCCTAAATTATTTTGGACTAAATCCGCCTTATTACAAAAAGGGGTTTAACTAAAAACCCAGGTTTAATCTTGTAAAACTACGGTTTACACAGACATTATTACAAATCGTGGTTTTGAGATAAACCATGGTCTAACAGTTGTAGCTGTCAAAGGTATGTCAAAGTTTCTCATAGCAAATTTTTCATTGTGTTGTAGTTTTTGTGTTATTTTCACCTAAAATGGATTTAAACAAGGTAGATTTAATTGTTATTACTCATTGTGGATTTAATTGTTTAGACAATCGTTCAAATGGCGGTACTAAAGTCGACGTTTTATCTTAGTTTTGTAATACGGACAAATTTAAACCATGGCTCTGAAGATAAGCCTGGACTTGATAGACCAGGTTTAAACCAAGGTTTATTTAGTTTTTGTAATAAGGCCGTATATGTTTATGAATTACATTTGAAAGATCAAATGTAATTCATACACTATTCCACGTTCAAAAACAAAATATATGTATCGATTATTTTCCAATAAGTAAGACTTTACCCCAATTTCAATAGGTACCATTATCGTTCTCGTATTAAGGAAAATCGTCGTTCCCCCTTACTCTAACCTCCTTTCATCCTCTCTTAAGCGTTTGATTCATTATGTAACAGATATCATTGGGCACAGCTATCTACAGTCACTTAATCTACACATTTTACAAGCCAACCTGCTCTATAACGTGCTTAGGCTTTTAAAAAGTTGTTTTTTAAAGGGTCTAGTTCGACTGTCTGCTTTGGAGGGGAAGTTTAAAACTGTATGTTTTTATATTATACTAGCTGTACCCTGCCCCGCTTCGCTGTGGCACAAAAAACTGTTTTTTCAACAAAAAAAAAATAGATAAAAATAATCCTTGATGCGGATTATATATCATGCTAAAATTTCTACTCATGTGACTGCGTCATTACGACTGCGGTTGTCAGCGAGTGTTACCCTCGCTTCCGGTAGATGGCGCGGTCACTGGTACAGAGCTAATCGTTAAAAAAACAGTTTTTTCGCGGTTGCGGATATGTGACTGATGCAAAAAATAGATAAAAACAATCCTTGATGCGGATTACATATCATGCTAAAGTTTCAGCTCAATAAGTGCAGTACTTTTTGAGTTTTTAAAGCATACACAAACCAACATAACATTTTTATATATATATAGATTCTGGTACGCTGTCTGAAGTCCGTTTTAGTTCGAACATTATTCGAGTGACTTTAAATATATATTTCTTATCAAAATAAATCATCATCATTTTAATTTTGAAAAGATGTTATTGGTGGATTGATAAAAAGAAAAAAAAAACATATGAAAACAATTTGATCAAGGAAAAACCGTAATGAATCGGAATCGTGAATAGAACGATACTCTGTTTGAGTATTTTCATCAAAAATATTTAAATCATTTGTGACATTTAGTAGGACGAACCTCTAAAGGTACAATCGAAGCGGACCCTATTCTTTCCTTTGTTTTAAATATTCATCACCTGCAACTCTCCGACTTAATTTAGGGGACATCGTAATCTGGCGTTCAAAGTAAGCTTTAAATACCTTTTTAAGTTACCTTTGTTTTTTTTTTTTTTTTTACAATTTACTTCCGACTAATGGATTGCTTTGAGATTGTCTGTAGTATTTATTGTAATCTTGACTTTTGTGTAGTAGAAAATAAAATGGGGAAGTGTAAATTTAATAACTTCGAGGATAATAGAGGAATGTTTAAAAATACAATGTAGCAGTTACTACACGAACTAATACATATCATCATATCAGTCCGGGATCACCCACTGCTGGGTATAGGCCTCCCCCTTTTTATGCCATATCTCTCGGTTCTGTGATTCTCTTATCCATCTATTCCCCACGATCTTGACGATATCGTCAACCCAACGGGCTTTTGGGCGGCCCTGGTTTCTATGGCCGAACCTTGGACTCCATTCGGTCAAAACCTTACTCCATCTGCCATCTCTGCGTCTAGCCAGATGCTCTGCCCAACTTCACTTGAGGCGTATCGCCCTATCCCCGACGTCATAGACTTTCGTCTGACGACGGATTTCGGTGTTACGTCCTCGGTCTAGAATAGTAATGCCGAGCATGGATCGCTCCATGGCTCTTTGTGCAACTCGTATTCGGTGCACAGTCTCAATACTATTACCAAAGCAAAAGTGAGTTTCTTTGTTAGGCTAGCCGTACTCATACCTGCGTCTTTCTCGAGCAGTACTTTAGACGCTTGGTCAACTAAACTCTCGTAGCCTCATAAGGTGAGGTCCAATCTTTCTTTCTATTGGTAAACATCTTTCAGGTCTCGCACGTACCACCGGCCACCGTAGGCGTGCGGGCAGCGAGTAATGGGCGATTCGCTTCCCGACCATGGATTATGCCCGGGTCAACGGCGCGTTTTTTTTACCGCGACCCCGGAACGTAAAGGGATATTGAAGGACACCGTGGATTTTAGTCAGTACGAGTCTGACAGTCCCACCCGCCCTGTCTTGGGTGGGAGAACTCGTTTGAAAAAAAGTCCCATTCGCACTCAAATTGTTTGTTTAACTCAAAAATTTACAATTCGCATATACAAAATTATTTACATTCAGCACTGTACCGTCCAAAGTGTCGGACAGAGGCGTACTAAGTTAGCGTAAGTGTTACCCACCAAAAACATTAAAATAATGTAAAAAAATGCCAAGTCTCTCGATGCAGTCTTTCCATCGTAAAAAGTTTTGAGATCTCATAGAAGCCAAGTCCTATTCAAATTATTTTGTAGTTATAAATCAACATTTAGTAATTGTATCAATAGTTTTCTTTATATTATAATTATAGTGACTTGGCAATGAGCACCAATTAAAAGCTGCTTGCTGCCTGGAATTATGTGCAAATGTTACTGACGAGACCTGTGATCAGATCACTACCGACTACATGCTCCAATGCAATAATAAAAAATAAGTACCTTACGGGCCATCGCTTTATGAAAGTAAATGAACCGAGAGTACACTAACACTAGTGTTTGCGTACACACTTGTGCAATTGTGCATTATAATTTATGTCCTGCGCAGTTTACTAGTCTTGGATGAGACTGACTGCCGTTGCCGAAATTCGGTTGGGACGACACGGATAAACCAAAAGAAAATTAATTTTGTGATATTAATGTTTACGCATGCGGTGTGTGACTTTCAACTCCAAATATGCCGTTTTGTTTCTTCTTGTGCTCATTGCCAAGTCACTATAATTATAATATAAAGAAAACTATTGATACAATTACTAAATGTTGATTTATAACTACAAAATAATTTGAATAGGACTTGGCTTCTATGAGATCTCAAAACTTTTTACGATGGAAAGACTGCATCGAGAGACTTGGCATTTTTTTACATTATTTTAATGTTTTTGGTGGGATCTCATTTATTTTTTGTAAGTGTATTTCTTTCTTTTTTTTTAGGTGACCTCATAATTTCTTGGACTTCAGCTACTGCTTTGCTTAGAACCCATTCTCTATCTCTTTTGTTTCTTTTCAACGAGCTAAATAAACATAAATCTACTAACTTACAAAATAAATATAACTAAACTAAATAACACGTAAACAACTAGATATTGTAACTACATATGTCTATGTTATATTAATAAACTATTCGCCTAAATAACTGTTTCAGTAACAATAATAAATCTACTATCTAATCCGGCTAACTTAAGTTCTCCGAATATAGCTACAATATTTTTTTAGTTTCGAAATGGTTTTTCATAGGTAGGTGGCGCTATCAAATGAAAATTATCGAATTATTTTAAAGTACTACTTATACTGCGCTCGGTAACGAAACCATAGCGCGATTCAGACAGGTAAAACGCCATCTATCGAGCTCGCATACAATCGAAATTTATCGCAATACAATGGAGTTTTAGCTTTATTAATTTAATGAATTATGAACTTTATGTATCAATTAATTATAGTCTATGTATTACATTTTTATTATTCTTTTCTATTCCATGTATTTATTCATCCAATTGAATACTTAAACAACGAACAAAGTTAACAATGCAGTCAAAATCCATACATAATGTTCTTGCCAAACCGCAAATATAAAATTGTTTTCTATGGTATATTATTTTTTAATGTTTTTATAATTTTTCCTTTATATGTGGCTAATGACCTATCTTGGTGCAAAATTTGAAGTTTCTAAGTCTGCTAGAAGTACCTTAGATTTTTGATGATCGGTCAGTGAGTCAGTGAGTCAGTGAGTGAGTGACAAAATGGTGTAACTTTGATCGACCGTAACTCCTAAACTATTAATTCAATTGGCATGTAATTTCGAACTTAAGCTTGTTCTAATGCCTACTATTATTCACCGAAAACCTAAACTCCTAGCTTTGTCCACGTCGAAGATATAGGGGGGGCGAAACAGCCGCGAATCGCATCGAGAAAAGATGGTACGGCCGTGCCCGTTTTGCTCGAGACTTGGCTGGGGCACTGCCGTGCCCCCAGATCAAGCCATCTCGCTCAACATAAATAATCAAAAGCTTACGTTACTAATCAGCAACCCACGCTTAATGCTAAACAAAAATGATTTTTTAATCTTACCTAAAGGAGGTCATAGAAGAGAAATATCAACGTAATACGTTTTGTACAAGGACCGTTTCTTTATTTATTAACGACAACAGCTTTTCGCTCTCCCTCACCAGTACTCTCCGCCAGTACTGTACTCGACCTGGCGTCCTATTAAAGACTCCTTCGTTTCTGCCAGTTGTTTTTTTTTTGCACAAATGTTTTTCATTTTAAAATGTTTTTTTTTAGAAACTGTGTTAATAGAATTGTGATGCTATGTTAAAGTGCCAAGATAGAGATTTTTGTTGTTTTGGTTATGGACAAGATGTCTTGTTTATTATAGTTTTAAAGCAAGTTCATTTGTTTTCAGAGCTTGCATTGCAAGTCTTTGTGTCTATGATTAAGAATTTCTTTAATCTGAATATTAAATTAATTCTCTGCCAAACCAAACAATGCTAAATCTTGGCGAAAAAAGCATATTTTGCACAAGACTTCCTTTTACAACGATAGATGGAAGAAAGCATATTATTATATATTTTTTTACAAAATATTCTGTTTTTAAATAAGTGAGTTGTGTTTCTAAGGAATTTTGTTTGTTTTCAATAACGAACAATACATCTAGAAATAGGCTATGTATTTAAAATACGCCGAAAAAAAGCATACGTTTGCAAATGTAACTCCTACTACTTATTGCTAGCGATTTCGCCCGCGTATTTTTCGAAAATTTCCCCATGGAAACATAGCACCAGGATATACAGTAAGTAACCTGTGTGTTATTTAAGATTATAATCTATTTCTGAAGAAATAAATAAAGTTTCGTCCAGCCGTTATGACGTCAAAGAGTAACCAACATCGATTTATTCTGACTTTAGTATTTATAACACTAAATAAAGATTTTAAAATGAATGAGTAAAGAATTCTATTGTATTACTGATAGAAGATAATAGCGCGTATAAAATTTGTTTTAAACACCATTCTTTTAAAATAGCTAGAGCTATAATAAGAAAGAGAAAATTCTGCCTCCGTATTCGTTAAGGAAAATGTTCAATACGTACTTCTTTGCGTGTTATCGGTAATTCATGCAGATTCGTGCGTATTGTAATCCTGGCATTACCAGAAACGGTTGTCAACACGGTTATGTTCGTTTCTCTGAATCTATAAAAGTAATAAAGCTGATTTACAATGTAATGGTGAACCTGATGTTTTTATAATCACTGAAATGAAAATATTTCTTATTATTTTTTTACTATTTTATAAAAATGGTCGCGGGACTAACGAATTACCGTGACCCCGGTACGTAAAGAGCTATTGAAGGACACCGTGGATTTTAGTCAGTACAAGTCTGACAGTCCCTCCCGCCCTGCCCTGCCCTGGGTGGGAGGACTCATATGATGACTTTACCACGATAAAAAAAAATGTGATAAAAATGGTGAATGTTGTTGAAGATTTATTAGTTTTTATGCAGAAATTAAAAGCCAGTTGGTCGATTGTTGTTGAGAACTTCTAGTTCTTAAATGCTTATTGTAAAACTAGCTTTATTTTGTGTCTTCACTCGCGTCACGTCCCCCTTTTTCTTTGCTCAAGAACTATATCCATAATATATAACTATATAACTATACCTGTATTTTTACAAAAAATCTTTAAATTTAGCAATTTTCGTGAAAGCCCAATCAAACAAACCCACTTAATTAACAATGTAAAGTTAGGATTGCACGATGCAAAATTTAAATAAACTTCAAAGAAAAAACTATTACGAACAAACTATCAAACAATTTTCACTTCCTCCAACGTATGATCGTGTCGAAAAACTGACGCAAAAATTCTAGCAGACACCACCAAAGTTTTCAAATCCAGTTTTGCAAGTTTAAACCCACTTATGAATAGTGAATACTCGTGTAAATTTTCACAAATCCACTGCGTCGCTGGAAACTTAAACCATGTTTGAACAGGTTTCAATTCAGTTATCGAGAAATGCAAGTTGGTGAGTTTCAATCTATCTGGAATCAAGACTGTGACAATTGTGTTCAAATGAATTAGTGGGTGGAATAAAGGGTTCCATGTTATTTGAGAGAGAGGAAAATAACGCAAATAGAAACATAAAGCAATGATAAATAAATCTTTAGGGTATTTTATACTTCATCATCATCATCAGCCGGAAGACGTCCACTGCTGAACATAGGACTTCCCTTTAGACCGCTACGCCGAACGACAATTCGCCACTTGCATCCATCGGTTGCCCGCGACTCTCACGATGTCGTCGGTCCAATAGTAGTGGGAGGCCTGCCTACACTGCGTTTTCCGCAACTTAATATTGTTCTCGAAATTAACAACCCATTTACACTTCTGCACACAGGAGGTGTAAGATTCAGTAGTTGAAACATTTTGGGCTGATTAAGATTAAGACGCAAGCGAATCCTCTGGTGTTGCAGGCGTCAGTATGATAGGCTACTTTGACGCTTTCCTAATGGCCTAACACTGATGGAATAAAAATGAGTGCTCTTATCTTCTGACAAGCTTTGGAAGGATTTGAAGAACAGGAATCATCAATACTGCAGGCAGGTATGAAAAAATAATACAAGTAATTTGCAAGTTTACAACCAGAATACAAAAACAACCCACGAAATCACCATCCCCAGAAATTCAACAAAGCTTACCCCCACTTACACTGCGAGCGCTTAAAACAAACCCATCGTTCGCCAATGGTTTATGATTAATTCAAGCCACGGTAAATACGTTTATTTCGTAGCCGTGGCGTTGACAAAGCGCACGCCAGTGTACGTGACGAAATTGGCCGCAAGCTCGATATCCGTGGGGGCCGCTGTGAAATAAATCGCTCCCGTGAACATTTACCGGCTAAGCTGATAAAGTTAAACGGGGAGCGAGGAATGAGAGAGGCTAAGCTGGTGTGCTGTGTCTCCCGCAATGTGTTAGCTAGAGCTATCTGTGTGTCACTGGGTGATCGATTCGGTGATTTAATGTGTAGTTGATCTAAGAGATATATTGGTTCAGCTAACTGCGGCTATTTTTGCCCTATATTACAGTGAAAGAAACGAAAAAAACACACTAGTAAAAAAGAGCAATGTTAAAAGCAAAATAAAATAAAACTAATCGAGCAAAAACGAGAGAAAATCTTTGACACTGTTCAAGTACGCTGTTGTGAAAAAAATGGACACAAGAAATGAAGAACAGTGACATAGACTAGAATGTAATTTATTGTAAATAGATTAAACTGCTTTAAACAATTACAAAAGCAATATCGTAAATTACCTTCCCCCTACCACACGTAGGATAAACAACTATTTACCAAGAATAGACAAAGATATTTCTAAATAATGCGACATTTCTTTTAAAGAAATATATTGTGTCAGTCGTCTACAGTTCATGTCATACTGAGGTGACATGAACCGTAGACGACTGACACAATATATTTATTTCTACGTTTTAAATATCGTCATTCTTAGAACTGTAGAAGTCTTTCCAAATTCTGTAATTTTTTCTATTGTCTTCCATTTAAAAAAAGTTTCTGCCGTGGAACCTATCAGCGCTATGTATGCAGACAACCTCCGGATCGAATTTCAGATAAAACATAATGTGGCTACACAATGCATGAAGTTAAATCTCCTTTTATTGGTAGAAATTATATAAATGTGTCCTCCATAGGTGGAACGTAAGGAACTGTAAGACTCGTATTGATTATAATCCATCGTTTTTTTTTTCATTTGCCTTTTACGTTCCGGTGTCATGGTTACCTATTCAGACAGTCTTGCAGCCCCATGGCAGGCATTTGGTCCTCTATGGGGGGCTCCGTCAGATTGATGACATTTCCTTGAGCCACGCCTGGAACATGACTTACTATCGATCTGGGCATGGTGCCTGATCGGACGGTAAGCTACCAATTACTCCCCCAAGTTCCACCTCTGCCGTATCGCCAAAGGATTGCGGGAGTGAAGATAAGTCTTTTTTACCCATCTAATATGAACCACCACGTTGTGATCAAACATCAAGCAGATATCCTCACAAATAAACGAAATCCTGTAAGACCTAATTTCCTGAAACCGAGCCTCAAATAAGAAAAAAAAATACGTCGAAGTCCGGTGGCCATACTATAAACCTAAGCATTGATACACAGCCTAGAAAATACCAGCCTACAAATACGAGCAGCAAATAGTTCAAAAGCAGTAGTTTTTCTATTAGATCCCTGGTGGACTGTGGATTTTGCGTGATTTTCGCAAAGTATTCTGGTCAACATTGAGTTTGCGGAAGCCTGATTTAGTTAGGCTGTGTTATGATCCTCATTTTCTGCGGGCGTATGTTTTTTGTTGGCGAATTGAGTTTGCTGAGTAAAGAAAGCTTAAAATTAATACGTAACTGTAGTTTGGTTAAAATCAATAGTAATATGAACTTTTACAAGAAAAATAAAAGATCTTATCGCATATAGTTTTGTGCATTTTAAGATTTTAAACTCATAACACTCCTGGGACACAGATTAACTGTCTGCGTGCGTTTACAAACTTAGTAAATCACATACACAAACATCCAGACACGGAACGACTACTTGTAGGTTATATTTGTTCCGTGGTTATATTTGTATATTTGTTCCGTGTGGGAATGGAACTTGCGACACGCTGTGCAGCTGTCCGATTGCTCAGCCACTGCGCTAACCGTGCCGTCTAATATGCATTCATCATCATCGCTACAAAGAAAATAATCCCTCTGGAAAATCGGGATAAAAACTATTCTACGTCCTAATCCAGGTTTACAAACTATCTGGGTACTAAACATCCAAATCCATTCAGTAGTATTTGCATGAAAGAATAACAAACATCCATCCAAACAAACTTTCACATTTATAATATTAATAGGATAGTAGGATTCACTACGCGGAACAATTTTTGAAGTGAAAACTTCTTTAGCGGCGTTGTGCACTTTTTTTGGAATGGGTAAAAAATGTTAAACTCGCGTCAGGACACGTGACCTGATCGAAAATTCGTAAGACGGCGCAGCGCGCTTGCGCGAATGTTCGTGTGTGTTTATTACTATTCAAGTTTTCACTTCTGCCGGCACACCCAGAGTGCAACCCGACGTTTTTTTTTGTACTGCTGAATAACATCAGCTGTACAGGTCGATCTTCAAGGTTAAGATGCGCTTACCGAGGTTGGTCTCTGAATGGGTGACTATCATCAAAATGATAAAATCATCAAATGAGTCCTGGACAGGGCGGGAGGGACTGTCAGACTTGACTGACTAAAATCCACGGTGTCCTTCAATAGCCTTTTACGTACCGGGGTCACGGTAATTTGTGAGTCCCGCAACCCCGGCAGGCTTTGGACCTCTACAGACCCCGTCACTATGCCAAAAGTCTGACAACCAGTCTTTACAAGGGATAATGTATTACCCATTTACGGTCAGTTCACACCGAGACGCGACGCATTGGCGTGACGTAACGATACAGCAAATGTGTATCTTTCCGTGCAGTAAATAAAGTTAGATTTTGAGTCGCAATTAAAATGCAACGCGGCGCCGCGCTGCGTCGCGCTGGGTTGCGGAAGGTGCATCTTTTCGTGTAGGAAATAGAGTTAGATTTTGAGTAGCTCTATTCAAATGTGCGCGTAGTGTCACGTTTCGGTCTGAGCTGACCCTTACTGGACTGGGAAAGTCAGACATGCAGTCGCTCCATGTAAAATACTGTCCAGTAACTGGAAGCCGATTGTCGATGAATGTGGGACAGGTTACTAATATTGTTTTATGTCCAACCAGTTTCTTTCTCATGTTTTTATTTTTCGTGAATCAATACTCTCAAATATTACCCTTAAACCCGTAAACGAACATGACACACACTCCAAAGATCATAACATCTCACCGGGTTTCGCAAAAAATACACATATAACTATAAAACCCGACCCGGAAGCAAAAAAGGCAACACCCAAAATATTCCATAAAAGGATGTGTACAAATTGACGAACGAAATGATCCGCTTTGCTTCATCAAAGATATTGAGAAGTTTCCAATTGAATATCCGGACAGCCGTGGTTCCCAACCATTGTTTAACCAGGGACTATTAAAAATGTTTTTGAAGTGAAAACTTCTTTAGCGGCGTTGTGCACTTTTTTTGGAATGGGTAAAAAATGTTAAACTCGCGTCAGGACACGTGACCTGAGCGAAAATTCGTAAGACGGCGCAGCGCGCTTGCGCGAATGTTCGTGTGTGTTTATTACTATTCAAGTATTCACTTCTTGCACACCCAGAGTGCAACCCGTCGTTTTTTTTTTAATTTACCCTTTTTAATTCGAACATTTTACCCAAAATCTTTTCAAATACCTAATTTTCTTACACGTGCACTAGAATTTAGAATGTTGTAATTTTTGTCTACTTGGATTATGTTTTCACCAGTCGTAGTAAGATCGTTCACGTACACAATACGTGAAAAATGCTCATTCATAACATAAAACGTACTGAACCAAAGGAAATGAAATTTTAGTTTTTGTTGATTTTTCAAAAACCGTTTGTCCGATTTCGATAAAATTTTCATGGGACCATTTGTAAAGTATACCCTTTCTAACAAAATTTTTATCAAATCGGTTGGCAAGCGACGGAGTTATGCGCGAACAAACCGGAAAAAGTATAAAACCATCCAAATTGAGAACCACCTCCGTTTTTTTAAATCGGTTAAAAAGTGTCCTCCTGCCTTGGGCGGAGCGGAAGGAACTGTTAGATTACTAACTAAATGTCCGCTCTGTTCCTTCAGCTGGACTTTATCTACGTTCTAAGAGGACAGGGTCCTTTTAAACAGGTCCCGCGACTGGTAGGAGGACCCTTCGAATTAGGGAGAGACTGTCAGACTAGTACTGACTAAAATCCACAGTGATCCTTCATTAACACTATACGTTCCAGGGCCTCGGTTACCTGTTAAGTCAGTCCCGTGACCTACCCTTACCTCCATACCTTTAAACAGTCAGATTTTAATTATTAGTATTTTTTTTAACATGATATTGTCTAGATAAAGGCTTATCATTATTTTTTAAGAAGTGATGATCACAGATGATTGCCCAATCATCATTAATTGAATGTAAGTTTTTCTATGGCATAATTATCATTTTTATATTTTGTAAATATGCAATGAGCTGTGGGCCAAAATAACCACTTTGTGGAGCCCTGACACAGGCAGAAGGCGTCGCGGCAGACCTCGTAGAATATGACGGGACGAGCTTGACAAAACCGATGACCAGTGGCCCACTTTGGCCGTGAATCGTGAAAACTGGAAGTCATGGGGAGAGGCCTTTGCCCAGCAGTGGGATGATGTAGGCTAGCAGTATCAGTATCATTATCAGTATGTACTGTCCTCCTATTGGGCAAAGGCTAAAACAAAAATAGAAAAAAATGGAGACCATTGCTTGAGAACCAATGCTGTAGAGTGGGACCCTACTGAACGGGTCAAAGGGAAGGGAAACGGTCATCCTTAGTTACATCTTCATTATTACAGGGATCAAATACGGATGGTTTGGTTGTTTATCTTCTGTATTTTACATGTTTTTGTTAAGTTTTTTTTGGAGTTGTGAACATTACGGTGCTTACTGTGTTGTCTGCATGAAAGTGGATGAGGAAAGTCTATGGCGTGAATAGCTTTTTTCGAACTTTTTCGTCGGCATGTTTTTGAAACGTTCCTGAATAATTTCTATATTAATATGTCGACTTTTGCAATCAAACAGATTCGAAAAAAATATTTTTATTGACATTTAATATCACTTTATGAAAGCCACTATATTTATCCGAGTTTATTTAGGTTAATAACGTAGCTACGTTTTTTTTTTTAGTAAGTTTGATACACATTTTCAAAGCATCCATCGTTTCTTTACTTGTTCCATGTTTTGGGTGTTTTTTTTTTTGAAATCTGTACCTACTCGTACATATAAACGTTTTTAAGATGATAATCATCAAATGAGTCCTGCCGTCCAGGGTGGAGCAGAAGGTACTGTCAGACTCGTACTGACTAAAATCCATCACGTTCCTTCAACTGTTCACGGGATTGTACGAATTACCGTGACCCCGGAACGTAAAGGGCTATTGAAGGATACCGTGGATTTTAGTCAGTACGAGTCTGACAGTCCCTCCCGCTCTGCCCTGGGTGGGAGGACTCATTTGATGATTTTACCACGATAAAAAAAATGTTCCTTCAACTGCTCTTTGCGTTCCAGGGTCACCGTTGTCTGTATAGACAGTTCCACACACAATCTAAGCTTCGGCTTTACAATAATACAACAATTCAAAAACCATCTTTAGAATATGAATGTTTAAACACCTTTTCTAATCGGAAACATTGCAGTGCACTCTTTTAAATCTTCATGCATAATATTGTGAATGCAAAGCTGCACTAGAAACTTTAAATAAAACGCCGATTACCGAATAATTCGGATCACGTAACTGCCATATATTCTCGGACGATTCATACGGAACTTTGGAAAATGGAAGTATCTGGAATGTTCAGGAAATTTAAAAGAGTTTTATAATAACCTGGATGTGTTTACGTGAAAATGTTAACAGCGCTTTTAAGGTTCGAAAATCTTCAGCCTTTTGTTTTTACTTTTTGGATTTATAAATTATCAGGAGAGAGAGAGAGCCCTGGGTGAAGAAAGATTGACTGTCAGACTCTGACTGACTAAGAACCATTCTCGTTGTATTCCAGGGCCGCAGTGCCATTTTAAGACAGTCCCGCAACCTGCGAAGGCTTAGTCTTTTTAGCTTATTTTTGTAAAACTTTTAGGGTAATATATCCATGTCTAATGTTAGCAGTAACTGTTTAAGTTGATCGCAGAACATCAAAATAACACGACAACAATAAAGTCTTTCTGATCCAAAACAAAAATATATCGCGAAAGTCAGACAAAAGGGAATTTAAAGGCGATTCACAACATACGGCAAAGGTATTAAACACAGTGTATTTACTATGTCACTCCGCACGATTTAGGTTGGTTGCAGACTCCTACACTAATATCCGACATAAACTGGTAAAAAATAGGGTAATAGTTATTTATGCAACTGTTGTATAATCAGGGGTATTAAAACACGAATGTGGGTTTATCACATGAGTGTTTTAATACCTAATTATAACAGTTGCATACAAGACTTTATCTACAATCATGATGTGAATCCTCTATAAAATATTCTCATACCATAGGGTGTTGTACAGTGTTGTAAGAACTATGTAAATTCAAGAAAAGCCTAATTGCGAAGCATGTAAAATAAACAAACCTTAATAAGTAAAATAATTATTTACATTTTGGATCGTACAATTATTGAAATGCACTTGAACATTTGCACCTTATTGAATGTTGGGAGATCCTGATGTACTTTAAATATTTATATTCACCACTTCATTATTTCTATTTTCTATAGAACTTAATTAGTCTACAATTTATTGTTCTTTTTTCAAAATTTTGGCGATCTGGTGGTGAAAATGTCATTGCATGAGAATGTTCTTTTTTTGAAATTCATTATATCACGCGTTTGGATGATATAATGATCATAATATCATTGAGTGTTTTAATGTTGGCAATAAGCTAATTGTTATAGGTTCTTTTATAGAGGATTAATAGCATGATAGTCGATAAAAATATTAAAAGGCTATTTATTTGGGGATAATTAGGGGCCAAATGTATTAAACCTAGATGATTTTAACTCCTCTAGATCCATAATGAGTTATCAAAATTACTTTTAAATATGATAAAACTGCCCTTCTAGAAAACATGACATAGATATTTCATGTTCCAAAGAAGCAGAATATCCACAAGCATAGTAACGATAAATATTTTGAATTAAAGTTAAAAAAATAACCCTTATAAACACAGCACTCAAAGTGTCTACCATCCGCACATAAAATTTTTAAATGTAAAGTTGGCAACTTTGACGCTCGTGTGCAAACCACCTAGTAAAGGCGAACGTGAAAGTCTTTTTGCGTTGTTTGTCCTATTTTAAGTATCTTAGTTTTATTTTAGCTTCAACATAACGCTTATCTGCCGTTAGCAGTCTTTATAGTTTGCGGGACTCATGTGAAATACTAGCTTTTGCACGTGATTTCGGCAGTAGGAACAACATTATGTTTATTTTTCGTTTTTTTGACTGCAGGTGGCGTTGCTATAAAACGGTCTACCATGGCCCTGGAATGCAAAAGGCAACTTAAAGGAACAAATACTGTCTGACAGTTCTTTTCAATTCGACCAGGGAAGAAAAGATCAAATTGTTTTGTTCCTGATTTCTAATATCAATTTGAAATAAAAAAAAAACACTCGTAAAACGCCGCGCTGCAGCTGTAGGTACTACAATTCGTAGCTTTGACGGGGCGCTTATAATTCTCAAAAAACCATACGTCTTTAAACTGCAATTATGGCCAATGCCCGATACAATCTAGAATTAACGGCATCCTATTTTTAACCTTAGTCATGGTCTATCTTTTTTTTTCTTTTTTTTTTGCGTGGTAAAGTCATCAAATGAGTCCTCCCACCCAGGGCAGGGCGGGAGGGACTGTCAGACTTGTACTGACTAAAATCCACGGTGTCCTTCACAAGCCCTTTACGTACCGGGGTCACGGTAATGGGTAAGTCCCGCGACCCCGGCAGGCTTTGGCCCTTTACAGGCCCCGTCAATATGCTGACACTCTTTTATGGTCATGGTCATGGTCTATCTAACCTATTTTATAATTATTCGAATATTTCACGACAGACTTACTTTCACATTGTCTAAATAATGTTAAAGTTTGTATTGAATTCACAAGACTTTATTAAGCTACAACAACATTGTTGAAAATATTTACTATTTAGTTGTTTTGTCGCTGCATGTGCACAAAAGTCAATGGGACTTCAGTTCGACGGATTTGTAGTAGCTGACGTTTTACCAATTGCTGTGATATAGATTTTTATTATGTTGTAGTGCTACAAAAGATCTTATTACACGAAAATATATTGATGTAATGACTAAACAGTTTTGTAAAACCAGAACTGGTTGGTAAGAATTTTAACTAAACATATAAGAATCAATCTTAAATCTTATAAGATAGGTAGGTAGTTTCAATGAAAATCCAGTAAAACAGGAAGAAGCAAAAATACAAAGTGACCTGCGACCGAGCGATCCCACTGGCAGAGGTGTCCTCACCAGTGTCGCCAGCCTCGAGACCACCATCCTCTCGGAGTGTAGCGCCAAACAGTTTATCGTTGGTGTGCTTTCCAAAGCTAATATGTGGTTTTTTTTTTTTATTTTTTCCCTATATGGCATTAATTTTTATTGGTGACAAAAACAATCATTTGAAAAATAATACCACAGACTTCATAAATACTGATAATACCTGAAACCTGCGATATATTTCATTTCTTCTTATAAGACAATAAAAAATAAAGTAATCTACCGGAAAGAACAATCACAAAATGCACATTTTAGGTTTGGCAAGCTCACCGACGCTATTTTAGGTTCCGTTGGCGCGGCATCCGCGTCGTCAGTGCGCAAGAGTTTCAATTAATTCTGTGTTAACTCGTCCCATCTTATGCCTCATCTTTGTTTCTGGGCTTAATTGAGGTCAAAAGCCAAACTAACCATGAAAAATTGTTAATTTAAAAACAAAATAATAAAACTAAAATAATTTAGTAATGACTAGTTAATTGTAATTAATTACATCTTCACTCTTCCGTCAAACTGTTCTGTTCTCTTTTCGTTCACACTGTTGGCTATGAGCACACTAAATAAATTACACGGGTTAACTAGATAAAATAGTTCGATTTGAATTCAGCAGACTTGAAATTACATTTCGACTTTTTCAACGTAATTTATCTACAATTCGAAAATAGTCGAAAGTCAAGACTTATGAGCAATTATTTATAATTATTTAAAATAAATTAGAATTACTATTTGATGGTTGATTTCAAAAAGATTGGACAATTTATTGGCATTTAATCGAAAGACTGATGACTTAGACTCATCTACATTTTTGTATTATTTTTATATATTTATGAAATTCTTTACAAGTGTAAAGATTTATTTACTAACTAATTTAATTTGATGTTTAAAGATATGAGGAGCAGGTTATAAAGTTTATGCCGTAAGCGATATTTTTGTCATCTTAATTATGTCCACTGAAATCTTTTCTTACAATTTTTTTTTCTTCATATAGACATACAAGTTTACTCGTAATGTGTTCACATTCATTTCAAATCATCTCCCTTACCAACTCCTAAAATACCGATCTAAGCTCTCGCTAAAGAAAACTGAATTTTGAAAACTAAAATTCCTAAACGATCGCTTCATCGAACATTCCCAGCGCCCCCACAGCTGGGCGACATTTCCTCTCGCGCATAAAACCTGGAGACTTTACTTTGGGCGTACATTCAATTACTCGTTCGTCGAGTGTCAAAGAGCTTTCAGTGTCGTGTGTCGTTAATCCTCAGCACTAAACGGTTCAGTCGAGCTAGCTTTTAAAATTTTCTTATAGTACACACTCTTTGCATACTCCCCTAATGTAAAACGTAAGGTGAGATTTTAAATTTCACGCCAACAAAATTGTGTACTTAGAGGTGGAAGTTTATTAAAATCTACTTTGACTTAAAGCGAGTAAGAGTGCACGCATTGGCCAAGTTGTCATGAATAATTTAACGTTGTAAATTAAATTAAAGTAAAATAAATAAATAAATATTCCACAACTATCACACAACGCCATCTAGTCCCAAGCTAAGCAGAGCTTGTGTTATGGGTACTAGACAACTGATAAACATACTTATATATTTCTAAATACATACATATTATAGATAAATTACACCCAGACACAGAACAATGATCGTGCTCATCACACAAACATTTGTCCTGGGTGGGAATCGAACCCACGACCTCCGGCATAGTAGTCAGGGTCACTAACCACTAGACCAACACGCCTGTCAAAAAAAAAACTACGGGTTGCACTCTGGGAGTGCCGGCAGAAGTGAAAACTTGAATAGTAATTGTTGGAAATATCTTGTGAACAGATTTTAGTAAAACTCGCAAAAATGGTTGACTTTTTATTTCAATAATTTTCCAATGTGACGTACATCTTTTATAAACAATGTTACCTAGCAACGAATGTATCCAGCATACAAACTTCTTTAAAAGTAATAAAGTCACACGAACATTCACGCAAGCGCCCTGCGCCGACCTACGCTTTTTCGGTCAGGGTCACGTGTCCTGACGCGAGTTTAAGATTTTATACCCATTACAGAAAAGTGCTCAACGCCGCTAAAGAAGTTTTCACTTCAAAAATAATAATAATGTGCTTACAATCTCCGCAGTTTACGATCGTCCTAAGAAATTATTCATAGATTCTTTCTGTTCGAGTGGTGTTATGCTGTTGAACGCATCAAAAGCGGCTTAAAGGCTTAAAGTCCTTTATACTGGTCGGACCTCGTCGGTCTTGAGAATTACGTTAATCGGGTCTGAATGTGTTCAAATATGTTCGGGTCGGCTTTCCGTTTAACCAAATGCGGTGGAGTATCAATATTTTATTCGGAGCGATGCAGTCGTTCTACTGCAACCCAGTTACATATGCATGTGCTATGCAGTGTGGGGCTGAATGAACTATCAGAATGTTTAAGAAATAGCTAAAAATCTATATTAATATTATGTTAAGAGAGGAATAATAAACGTCTTGAGGGAGGTGAGAGCAAAGTTTTCATAGAGAATGTGTCTCTTTTTTAGAGAACTGATCTTCAAGGATTTTGTGGATATTTTAAAATCCACAAAATCCTTGTAAGATTGATTGTGTTTTACTTTTATAAAGTTTTTACTTTCCTTTGCAGTATAAATACAGGGGGCGTAGTGGCATGACAAAGAACATCTTCCAACAAATTGGATTTAAACCCAGAACATAAGTGCATGCGGAATGTATGTCTTCCTGGAAAATTGAATTATTAGAACCTAGAATTTTTGAGACATTCTATCAGCAAAAATATGTCATAAATATAACATTATTCCTTCTAGAAATATCAAAAGATAATTTCTTCGTTTTCATAATTTTTATGAAGTTTGGGCTCCTTAAGTAAGTACGTTTATAGCAGTGTCAGGGCGTTGTTCAATACGTCAAAAGAACAAGTTGTTGCAGGAATATGTTAAGAGGGAACCGCGACCCCAGAACGCTGAGGGCAAGTGAAGGAATAGGTTGGATTTAAGTTTGTACGTTTATTTTAAAAACCTGTAAAATTTCATTCATCAAGTTTTTTATCATTTCATTTGACATAAGATTATGTTTTCGAGATGACGCTACGCAACTTGTTAGCACAAAAACATAAAAAATAAAAGAGATAACTAACAGTGGAAGAAATCGGACGGACAATGATGATGTCGAGGGTTTCAACTTTCACACTGACAAAAATAATTCGTTTAATCATTTTTTTTACTTACTCGTCACAATTTAAATATTTTTTACAAAAACAATAAATTAAAAACATCTAAAAATTTAAACAAAAGTGGTCCACCGGTATTGGGAACAGGATCCAGACTACCGTCGGTCAGGGCTTCAAACAAAGGAACCTAACAATGCGCGCTGTGTCCAATAGAACTGCTTTCTAAATCAGGCCCTTGATCCAGCAGCCTAACTAGAGCCTCTTTAGATGCTAGTCGAGGCTTTTGGCAATTAAGCCATGGGTAGGCACAATGATCACTGAATCTACATCCCACATATCGACAACCTCGCGAATCAAATCAAAATACTTCATTTTCTTATCATTTTCAGCTTTAACGAGGTTCTCGCAACTGACAAATATTATTCCATTTCCATTGAATAACAAAACATTTTAACAAAACTGCCTACCATTACCTAAACTTGTTGATTCGGTTCTATAAGCAAGAAAGGCATACCTTTGGCTCTAACACGGGTCGAGGGACAGCTGACGCGACCACAGGCCTAATAACAGGTCCAGCTCTTGAGTTGGGACTTTTAATATCGCACCCAATGTTGTCGACACCCTCTTTTTGGACACTAGCCGTAATTTGACAAGACGTGAGTACGCGATGAGAATTCACTTGTAGATGTCAGATTATTGATAGGTGTTATCGATGTAGAAAGGAGATTACCTTGTGATTTTCGTTGTGGATTCTGTTAACATGTCAAGTCATAGACAACTAAAAATATTTTTTTTACTATGTGCGAAACCTGAATACAGTTTGTTCAGAATCAGTAACCGAGAGAATTGGATTTAATGTCTACGATATACATTCTTCTATGAATTTTAAGGCGATTAAATTACTGTTAGAGTACTCGTAGGTAGTAGTTCGGACTCGCGGTTTTTAAAGCCTTTTGCTTCTTCCCAAAATTTTCAGCTATTGTGATCCAGGGCCACTGTGTAACATTATTTTTGTCTATCTCGTACCGTCGTTACTCAAAAAGTTTCCAAAAGTGTGAATAAGCTGACCACGCCTACCAGATGTTCAATGAATTCTGAACCAAAAAAATACGTGTAGCACTCGGGGTCTGCCGCGGTAAAGCTATTGCATAGCACTTTTTATCAACTTATGCAATTATAATTATTTATTTTTTTATTTTTTTATGAAAAAGAAGAAAAATTATCGCCGATCGCGAATATTTAACAAGAATATCATGCTCTATGAGAAGTTACTCTACTAATTACACTATGGTCAGCCACGTTAATCAAGTGAAACGTCAAGAAAAAAATACGTGTGGCACTTGGGGACAGATGTGACAGTGACAGTATTAGGTTTATTTTCGTTATCGAATTTCTTAATTCGGTCGCCGCGCTCAAAGCCCGCGATAAAAGCTATGCACTAGCTTAACAACCACTATGTTGAGCTCTGACAGTAGAAATCTGAAGACTGAAGCAGGATTTCAACTATCAGAAGGGGTCTGAAGTACCCTTCATTTCACCTCACTGCGTAGGACATCAATCGAGAATTTCCAAGCGTAGAAAATAGGTAAGAACGGCGTCGCAAGATAGCTTAGCGAACGGAGCGAGCTGTATTGCGGCATATACTGGTGAGTACTTCCAATTACCAATATTGGTAGCAAGTAATATATCAGGCAACACTAGGCATGTAATAGACACCCTCTCAGTACTGTTTTAGTACTACCAAAAGCATCTAGTCCGAATACTAAGTTCCCCAAGTATAAATACGTTGTCTCCAAGCTCAAATGAAACGGGTCAGACTGAAATACCCCGTTGGGACGCAGGTTGAATATTTGGGTACATCAGACCTTTTCCCCCGCCTCACTTTCCCGCACCCAAAATTTCATTACGATCCATCGCTTCGTCGAGGGATGTTTGAGTAACAAACAAATAAACAGACTTTCGGGTTTATATTAGTTAGGATTTGTTATGCTCCGTCTAGGCTTTTCGTTTTTCGCCTGAAAAGATTTTTAATCGAAAAAG
Organism: Agrotis puta; assembly: GCA_943136025.2. Taxonomy (NCBI): domain Eukaryota; kingdom Metazoa; phylum Arthropoda; class Insecta; order Lepidoptera; family Noctuidae; genus Agrotis; species Agrotis puta. The sequence continues at coordinate 1,933,022 of OW964176.2, read as the reverse complement.
TTAGATTTTCTTCATCTGGAGACAAAATTTCACGTTTTGTTTGGACGGAACGACTCAAATAGGTAGATCAATGCTAGGCAAACGTTTTGCTTTAACAACACAACAGAAAGCCATTTTGTAAATAAAGCTACTAGCAGCTGAATGATGACTTTGATCCCGCAACACGTTGCACAGCAGTCGATCACCCAGCCACTGCATGCGCCAACCGTGTTGTAACAAATAAAATTACGCCGAAAAAGGGATCCCTTAATTTCATGCCCAAAAAAGTTCACTAGTATTTGTTGGGACTTACATAAGAACCTATATGAAACACAAGAAGAACAAAAATTTGTTTCATCATTACAAAATTACAGCCCATTAAAAACTCTCTTAAATCCTACAAAGTATTCATCAATCATTTATTATTTATTTCAATAAATGGACATAAGCCGCAGCCATTAATGAATAAAACTACACAAACATAAACCACTTCGCAACAGATCGAACATGCTCATTAAAGCAAAAACAAGTATGAATCTGTACGAAGCCCATTAGCGCACAATTTCAGTGGAAAATAATGAACAAAATACGAGTATATCGAACATTCTGAAAAATATTGCTTGCACTTACTTTTGAAGCTTTTGATGTTCGGTTTAAAAAATATAAAACAACGCGAGGAAAATTTGCGTTTGAGTGAAGCTCCCCATGCGTGAAAAGGAACTGCGTCAAACGGAACGTGACGTCATTAAAATTAGTTCGGTATGGAAGATGGTCGTTTAACATGTTATACTAAATTTAAAATATTTACAAAAATGACTAAATTAAAACTAAAATTTATAGGGCGTCAAAAAATTCGTCCACATCGCTGTCAATGGGGAAAGTGCCCAGAACGCTGGCGGCATTGCCACGTTGGATGGCAATGCTGATCCTTTGACCAAGAAATAGGCCAGCCCTCTGGTCACGCGAGGCGTCGACTATACGCTTGGCGATGTCTTTGAAAAGTTTGTGGGCACTCGGACCCCACGGCCCCAGTGTTTCAACCCCAAAAGGCTCAAATACATAGCTAAAAGTTAAGCCAGTGTATTTGCGCCGCTTGAGGTTTTCGGCACTTGCAGCAGCCGCACCAGCACAGCATGCAGTACCAGGAAGGTGGGATGGCGCAAGGGTGTCGACACATGTTGCATCCCACACCAAAGGTCTACCCAACTTCCATGGCATTATAGTCATCCCATCTGGTCTCTTCCCATCGTCGCGTGCCAAGCCACTGGGTTCTAAGACGGCTGGCACCCCGGCGGTGACAAGAGCACGACGGATAATGTCATTTAAACTAGCGTGCCGTGCTAGCCGACCTGCACTCTTGCTGCAGGAAAGGCCATGGTGCCCGAGGCAGTCGACGCCTTCACCACACTGACAACGATGTGGAGCCCCGCAAGGAGCGCCCAGACGCAGGCATGTAGCGATCCGATCCGGTTCGGTATTAGTTCCCACAGGAAAGAAAAATAATGTTGAAAGAAAAATTTAAACTCCAAAATAATACTGTCAGTATCTGCAAGTTTATTGTATTTACGGTCAGAAAAATATGAACAATTCAAGTATCTTGATCTGGCTCACGAGGTTGTTGACATGTGCGCGGCGCGTATTGTTAGGAGGTTCCTCTCTCAGGAGCCCTGACCGCCGGCTGCCCGGATCTAGTTCCCGATGCTGGTGGACTAGTACTTTTATATTTTGAATTATACCTTTTTTGTAAAAATATTTAAAAATGTAACAAATAAGTAAAAAAAATAATAAAGAGATTAAAGAAATTCAGATTCACAAATCGTAAAGTAGGAATCTACAAAAATTGTGAAAGTGTGTATAACGTTTAGCAATTCTTATGTTGAGCACTCCTTCAACATTAATATTGATATCGTAAGAAATTCAGAATGGCCGACTAAAATTGCCGCTGCTATTTTTGTACCTAAACCAGTCTATATTACCTTTTTATTTATATCATGGTAAAATCATTCAATAAGTCTTCTCATCAATAGGGTAGGAATTGTACTAAAATCCACGGTGATTCTTCAATAGCTCTTTACGTTCTAGGGTCACGGTTAGTCTCGCGACCTTTGTGACTAGCAAGACCCCATTAGATTGCTGATAACTCTTTGAGGTACGCGTGGTACAGGTCGCGCCGTCGACTCGGGCATGGTTTATGATCGAACGGTGAGTCACTCATTACTCGCCGTCCGCATGCCCGCGCGTAGGGTGGCTGGAAAATGCTTCGCGACGTCTGTTGCCGTGAGCGTCTCCCGCGACGGTTGCTGCTGGGTCATAGAGTGGAGGCTGTCCTCTCCATCACGCATCCTTGTCACCCGCTTCTTTGTCTAAAATTAGCTGAGTTAATTCGTTTAATATACTTTCGAACTGCTTTCAATGGTAGGAAAGGTTTTAATAGTATCTTAAAAATAGAACACGAAGAGAAATATAAGCTATTCTATTTACATTTTGTTAAGGCGGGTACAGATTATGCTAGTCAAGTAATATTTATCAGATTACGAGTATGTTTTAAAGACGAATATACAAAGCCTGAAACTTATAACCCTTTTTTCGTATGATCTACGAGTACTATGCTGGCCAAATGTAAAAGTGAAGCAGGATATTTGGCAAGTGGTAGCAGATTAAGATGAGACTTCAGACCAACGAGAGCCAGATGGGTGGATGATGTTCAAAATGTAAAACCTGGTTAAGACACGCGCAGATCAGGAAAACATATAAAAATGTTGCCAATGCGAATTAGTATTTTGAATGTCGCAAAAAGAAATCAGTAAAAAAAAGTCCAATTGCACAAAATACAAATATTCTTCAACGGACCAAAATCATTAGTTTCCTTGAAAATAAATTTCTTCCACGAAAACTGACACACATTATTCCTCCCTAGCTATTGTGACTAAAACCAAATATTTTCTTCATAGCCAGTGTGTACCACATTCGTCCGTAGCGTAGACAGGCTATTGAAGGGAAGAAAACACAGCGAGTGGCTCAACACACAAGAATAGCTGTATGCACACAAAGTGGCTTCTTTTCCGGACATTCTAAACAAGCGGAGTGTGTGTCTTGTGGCTACGCACAAGTGGCTATGTCACCCGTAATAAATGGGACTATTTTTTTCGTAACAGTGGTAAGGGTTGTTAAAGACAATAACATTTGCGTCAATATTTTGTTTATCTGTTATTGAAATTGGTGTAATTTATCTATAATATGTATGTATTTTGAAATATATAAGTATCTTTATCAGTTGTCTAGTACCCATAACACAAGCTCTGGTTAGCTTGGGACTAGATGGCGTTGTGTGATAGTTGTGGAATATTTATTTATTTAAACAAATTTATTTATTTAGACAGGCCTGTTGGTCTAGTGGTGAGTGACCCTGACTGCTATGCCGGAGGTCGGGGGTTCGATTCCCACCAAGGACAAATGTTTGTGTGATGAGCACGATCATTTGTTCTGTGTCTGGGTGTAATTTATCTATAGTATGTATGTATTTAGAAATATATAAGTATGTCTATTAGTTGTCTAGTACCCACAACACAAGCTCTGCTTCGCTTGGGACTGGATGGCGTTGTGTGATAGTTGTGGAATATTTATTTTATTTATTTTATTTATTTATTTAATATTTGGTTTATCTGTTATTAAAAGAGTTTTCTATTTGTTTTTATTTATATACAATAGATTGACTACTAAGAATTAATCAAAATTAAATACACTCTTATAATTTTATTGATTGAGGACCGTATCTCGCTATAAACTTCAAAATGCAATGGGATACATCAATTTTAACACAAGTAAGTGCACAGCACTAACACGTTCTTTGCGTCTCCCCCACCATTAAACAGTCTCATTTCCCTGTGATTTTACCTGCATCCTTCATTTGGCATAACACTCCTGCAAAAGCTATGCAGAAATGGTGATGGCTTCTCTCTGGTACTTACTTTTTACATATCGGTATACAATTTTTTGAATGTTTTTTTCTTTTAAAAGTCTGTTGAGAGAAGTTATTATGTAATTTAGATAAAATTACATAATAACTTGAATTCCACATAATAACACGAATAGTGGAATATTTTTAAATAAGAAGTTGGTTTATATTTTTTATTAATTGCGAGTGCGGTAACGGTAATGTAGATATTAAACAAAATTACCACCTCCTTCTGCGAACCAGGAATTCTAGCGAAGGAGGAGATAGAATATGTGAGGGAAAGGTAATTTTCCCCCTCACGACCCAGTCGCCGCGCGAGACTCCCAGGCAGCCGGACATCGCGTGTTAATATAATGGTCATCATAGGCGCAGATTTACCGTACACGTAAATCTGGAGAAAAAAGACAAAAAAGTTGTTTCTCCAAGGTTCAGTTTCGACTTAATATTTCGGCGAATAACCCTGAAACGCTTTAGGACATAATGTCCATTTTATTTTATGTTTGTCTTAGTGTCTTCAATATAAATACATGCTTTTGCTGTACACCGCGATTTTATCAAAATGGCGGGCGACGGATACCACCCTTCATTCTTAAATCTTCTATGAAGTTTGTTAAAGCTTTTCATAAGACGTCAGTCTGGTCTATACGGGGCTTTATGTCCAACATTTTTTGTAAATAAACTAGTGAGTGTACGCAACCGTGTTTTCGCTTCGTTACCGTGATTCAAGTCACGTTTGTCTCATACAAATGTTGCTCCCGTTCTTGTGAATATTTACTTTTTTATTCACCATAAATGCTGCTATAAATCATGTTTATATTTAGCTTCAAATTCTGTAACGCGGAATTATTTTGTGAAGAGTGATAATATTTAAAATTGCTACCTATATATATTTTTTTATATTTTTGGAGCATTTTTGTAAAAATATTAGCATATGCAGCTTGAATATGTGGTAATAAAAAAGGAGAAGGAAAAAAAATCTATGTACATTATTATCATCATTTACATAAATTTTACAACTATTTTATTATTGACTTTCAGTATGAGCAGATGAGTGGCTGCCTATCTCACAACCTATCAGCGTCAGGTGCTACCATCTGACATTTGTATGATAATTGTGGGCCATTTTGATATTAAAAGGTTTATTTATTTATTTATTTATTTATTTATTTAAGGTACACCAACAGCAAAACATACAATAACAGTAATTGAAAACAAAAATATAAAACATGTGTGCTAGTATGTGAGCCTATGACAGGTATACGCAACATTTACTATAAAAGAGACAGCAAAGTAACAATTTGCAGTTACAAAAATGTTATAAATAAGTTAAAATATAATATTTTCTTAAAATTAAATGGGTATGTGCGGTATAAATTAACAAGAAATTGATACGGAAAGAAAGAAATTAAGATATTGACAAAGGTTAAAAAAAAATTTACTAAGTAGGTTGGTTAATGCGCTCCCGTACCTCCGAAACTGATCGTCTGAACTTGTTAAAGGAGACGCCGAATAAATCAGAGTCTAATGATTTAAAACTGCTATTATAGTTTCTGCATATTCGAAGTATCGGAGCGTTAAGACCGAGGTTCGATTTACGGAAAGGAATATGGAAAAATCTACTGATGGGATATCTCGGGGGTTTCAAGGGAACTGAATATTGAATACGCTCGATTAAATCACTGCATTTAACAATTCCGTTAACAATTTTGTATAAAAATATAAGGTCACGCGAACGGCGACGGTCTTTCAACATCTTAATGTTGAAAAATTTTATGCGCTGCTCGTACGGACAGCGATGGCTTATTCCTCTAGATATAAAGGCGAGATGTTTAGAAAAAGCTCGCTGTATTCCCTCAACTCTTTGAGAATGAACAGCATAGTACGGATTCCATGCAACACTGGCGTATTCCTACCGACTGCGTACTAGAGTGTTGAACAAAACTATCCTGGTCTTTGGAAGTTGAAAGCCTCGAGTGTTGCGTTTAACGAACCCCAGCATCTGAGCCGACTTTTTGACAACGTCACTGATGTGCGGCTTAAAACTTAGTTCGTCGTCGACCAGAACCCCTAGATCTCGCATTTGCCGTACCTTTGTTAATACTGTGCTGCACAGTGTATAGGAAGTTGGAAAACATGACTTTTTTCTAGAGAAACGGATGAAGAAGCATTTTTGGGTGTTTAAAGTCATGTTGTTAGCTGTGCACCAGTTTTCAATGTTTTTTAGATCACTTTGAACATGCGCGCAGTCCGCAGGTCCCGTAATCTTTTTGTAAATTTTTAAGTCGTCAGCGAACAACAAAGCTTCACAATGACTGATTTTGCTAATTATGTCATTTACAAATAATAAAAACAAAACCGGACCAAGATGGGAACCCTGCGGGACGCCGGATCGCACGTGAAATTCATATGAAACATAGCCATTGACGGCAACGAACTGTGAACGATTGGTGAGATATGATGTGAACCACCTCAACAGAGACCCATGGATACCACTGAGCTTTAGTTTTGCTGCCATAAGCGAGTGGCTCACCTTGTCAAATGCGCTGCTGAAGTCTGTGTATATTGCGTCAACTTCGTGTCTGTTATCGAGTGCATCAGAAATATCGGTCAAATATCTGACCAGGTTAGTTTCGGTAGATCGTCCTACACGAAATCCATGCTGGCTGTCGGAAAGCTTAGCATCCAAATAATTGGTGAGGAAGGTTTTGTTTTATTTAGTTTTTATTTTGTTCATTCATTCTGTTTCCCACAGTTTCACCCGTTGCTTGGCTACTTTTGGTCGTGGCGTGATGTTATTGTTCCTCGATAAATGGGCTATCCAAAATAAAGAATTTTTCAATTCAGCCCAGGAGTTTCTGAGATTAGCACGTTCAATCAAACAATCTCTTCAGCTTTATATTGTAAGTATTGATTACTACTCACCACTAGGAATTCGCCACGCCTGTCAATTTGACAAAGGCTTTAACGTGAGCACGTTGACATACATCTACACTTACACAGCAACCAGCACTTACCAATGTGACCAAATTGGGAATGGGACCCAAAATCTCAGAAAAACCTTCATGATTCGCTTCAGATTCGATGTGGATACATCTCAGATACACATTTGTTTATTTATACCATTGTTTATACACCGGAAGTAAACATGTTCCGTATGTTGATAGTATTTTGTTACGTCAGTTCCGTCGTCGGACCATAACATTTTGCAGCCGATGGTATATATTGCGATTATGTTGTCTTGTTTATTACTTGTCAAAGGTTTACCCGAGCCGCCTCTGTTTATGCCCTGTGATTTCGTGTGTGGCTATGAAGTACGCGTAAGCGATTGACTTGGATGATTTTTTTATTAAGTACGAGTACTAACTGACTCGGCAAACTTTGTACCGACTATTTGATTTCTGAACGACTTTCAAATTTAATTGATTTCTGAACTTCGAGACAAACATCAAATATATGACAGATAGGAATAGTTTGTAACGGAAAGGAAATTGTTGCTCTTACTATATTTCTAATACTTTTATCATTAATAGCTTCCGCCCGCGACTCCGTCCGCGTGGATGTCGGTCTTCGCGTGGATGGTTTATTTCTCCATTTTGAGTAACTCTGACAATGACATCTTATAAATATCTATTGGATCCAACTACGGCTAAGCCTATAATAATTAAGGAGATCCCTCTATTGAGCTACTGCTGTTGAGCTCGCATTCTGTAGTAAGTATTTTTTTCATAGTAATTCCTACCTTGATAAGTAGCATGTAGCAGTAAATTACTGACAGTGACGAAAAGTTTTCAATAATAAAAAAGTGATCGTGACAATGCGACAGAAAGTTAATTGAGCTCTCAATTAACTCTCCCTAAAACTCGAGAACGACTGGACCGATTTGGCTAGTTTTGTTTTGAATTATTTTTGGAAGTCGAGGGAAGATTTAAAAGGCGAGTATCTATACATATAATAAATCTGTAGAAGGGTCAATTCTGTACATTGAAAATATTGAAAAAATAAATAGCGGGGGGTGTTGCTGGATCGATACCAAACCCAAATATATGATTAAAAAAATTTTTGTCTGTCTGTCTGTCTGTTTGTGCAGGCATCACGTGAAAACTAACGGTTCGATTTCGATGAAACTTGGTATAATTATTCCTTATTATCCTGGGCATAATATAGGATACTTTTTATCCTGGAAAAATACGTAGAAAAAAATCTTATTTTTCAGTTTTATTCATAGACGTTGTTCTGTAGAACCGCGAACACACGTTGCATTACCGGCAGCGGATTCAGCGCCGTAATATTTATAAGATGTCATTGTCAGAGTTACTCAAAATGGGGAAATAAACCATCCACGCGAAGACCGACATCCGCGCGGACGGAGTCACGGGCGGAAGCTAGTTTTAAATAAAACTTGATAAAAAATAAAAAATGTAGTTAGTGCTGCTATTTGATAACGACAAAACTTTTTTTATTTTTATATTTTAAGTGGTAAAATCATCAAATGAGTCCTCCCACCCAGGGCAGAGCGGGAGGGACTGTCAGACTCGTACTTCATTCTCGTTCAATAGCCCTTTACGTACCGGCGTCACGGTAAATCGTGAGTCCCGCGACCCCGGCAGGCTTTGGCCCTCTACAGGCCCGGTCGCTTTGCTGACGCTCTTTGAGGCGCGCGTGGAACACAACGCGCCGTCGACCCGAGCACGGTCGGACAGCGAGTTGCCCATTACTCGCTGCCCGCATGCCTGCGGTACCTACAAAACTAGTTTAAGTGTCAAGTAAACCAAAACTATACAACGATAAACTGTTAGCCAAAAGTTTAATTTAATTCTAATCTAATAGCCAGAACGTTAAGAGTCACTTACACGTGAAATGAAAAAAAAAGAGTATGCATTTTTGGCATAAAATTAATGGTATCAATTAACATGGACATGGAAATTATTGCAGTGACTTCAAATTTACTTCGTTAAATTTGTCTGCATTTTATTTCAAAAGCAAATAAAATTAATTAACAAATAAAATTAACGTAATTCCACGAAATATTAAGAATTTCAATCGAAAATGTAATGTTGTGTGAAATAACAGGTACGAGTAAATAAGCATTACCAGCGGTCAGTGAATATTGACACTTCAAAATAATTGCTTAATTTTATTATAAATTCGACCATCGTGCATGATGTTGTATAATTGATTGAGGAAAACGAGGCGCAGTATAGTTTCTACTATAAAAGTAAAACGCGACGTTTATGGCAAAAAAATAGTCACAATCTACATTTATAATAAAATAAGTAATATCAGGCCTGTAATCCCGTTCATTAGCAATTATTTTAATGCCGCAATTGGGCTTTTACTCGAAATAATTACGAGTATAATCTTATATTACATTGGCAACATAATGATGACGAACTAAGACGAGTTTTCCTCTATCAACATATTTTATCTTGATTTTTTTACGTTTAAATGAACTCCAGTGTAAAAAAAATCTCAGAAATTCTCAGGTCTAATATAAACTGTTTATTTAGAGAATATATGAAATAATAACAAAAGTTTTGGTAGATTCATAGCCAAAGCTTGCAAGAAATTTATTATTCTCTGTAAATACTGGTAGACTTATCTACATTTTTTTTTTTTTTTTTTTTTCCTACATAAAATAAAAGGACATGTCCGACATATATTTCATGGCCCTCACTGCAAGGACACTGTCGTATTTCTTACGTCCCACTAAAATATGACGGTTGTCTCAAGTGGTGTGCTCAAAGAATTTGTCCGGGGTAAGCTGACGTGGGGGTTAACGTCAACTTAAAATGGCTGGTGACTTCATTATAGTCATGACATATCCTTTTGTTTATGGAGAAGATTTGTGAGGTTTTTCCCGTGCCCAAGTTAAAAGGTTGCAATTTTTTGTTATTCTACAATGTGCTTATGTAAGACTTATTCCACCTTGCCCCACTAAGCAAAACAGAATGCCTCAAAGTTTGCAGTGGAATCTGCACATTCCATATCAAGGTACTATGAATTAGATTAGGTTTGAACTGTGACCTAAACGGGCAATGTAATTTCTTTTCCCACAAAGTCTATTTTATAGGACTTTAAACAAACTTTAAAACATTCCACTATGGACGGCTTCGAAAATATTTTTTAAATTGATCGTCATTATGTTTAGTTTTTCAAATAATTATCTTTCATATTATTGACTGATTTTACTATGGTTTGCAAACGATGCATTACCTAAATATCAACAAAATCTTTCTCTAATATAGTGCAATATATGTATGTCGTTTAGAAACACCGAACCGGAGATATCTGCAGAGTAGCTTGTAGCAATTGGATTAAAGTTGTTCAATGTCTGGTGGCCTGCCCTGGGTGGGAGGACTCATTTGATGCCTTTACCAAGATAAAAAATAAATAAAAAAAAACTGGCAGTAGACTGTTTCAGGCTGATAATGGTGATATATAATGCTTAAATTCAGTCGGCTCAGACGTCTCAATTCGGCCTCCATCACTTGTGATCTGACTTCCAAAACCCAATTATTGTGTAACACGATAGATTTGACGAATTTGGTAGGACATGTTAATTTCAATTTTCTGATTTCAAGGATAAAACGTAGTTGATCATACAAAAACATTTTATTATCAGAAACATTGAAATAAACCGCATACAAAATGCAATAAACTCACCAAAAGTCACCCAATCTCGACCACTTTTAAATATATTGCCGGCTGTATATTCCGTTTTTCCATTCCTCTGATATATATTGTTGATCAAAAATATCGCTTTGTATATACAGAGAAATAGCTTGCCGTATAACTTCGGTATGAATACTCGCTTGACCAATAAAGGACAGCGCACACGTATAAACACGGCATGGCTGCACTAATATTAGCTAACCCCAAGGATTTGCCGGCAACCGGGCATCAACCCTTAAATACGTGACCGAATCCTGCTTATAGCGAATCGAGGCATTGTTTTAGTTACAGGTGGTGACAATGCTTCCAAAGGAGACGATGGCTCGCAATTTTAAGGTGACCACGCTCATTGAAATTTTTATAGCTATGCCCGACGGGACTACTGGAATTTAGTTGAAAGAATCCTGAACAAGTCAAACTATGGCGATGTGAATATTTTTTTTGATCTCTATTTAACCCAGAAGCAAAGAAAGAGACATAAGATGGAGTGAGTTCACCCAGAATTAGCTGGAACTTTTACGCACCGACGGAACTCAGAAAAAACTGTTTGAAACTGGACTCCGACAGGATGGAGATTACAAGGTACTCTGATGAGGCCTATTACTGCCGTTGGGATCACTCAGCCGCTACCACGGACTATATGGTAACCTGTGTGTGTGCGAGGAGATGGATTTCACCCTATAACTGTAGGTTATTGCAATATTTTGTTAAAATGTGAACACCATGTACCTTTTTGCTATTTTTTTTATTATTTTATTTTTTAATAATATTTAGTCTAGATTTTTAAAGAACATTGCTTTCACATTATTTGTGTCAAATGATGTTATAAGAATATTATAAAACAGTTTTTAAAAGAGTAAGTATGGAGTTTCTTGCCCATTTTTCTTCAAACAAACCTACCCTTGCGAATGGGTGTAGAATCAATCCCATTCCATTTCCTTTAACGTTAATATTCGACGTTTGAAAGTGCCTCTTTGATGGTCTAATTGAAATAAATGATTTGACTCTGACCCAAAACAAAAACATCATAAGTGTGCGATGACCTTAAGTTGTCCGTCGCGACGTCGACGGAAATTTGATTTCTTCGGCCTTCATGCGATTTTCTTTTGAATATTTGATTGATTGGACTGCAGTAAGAATATGTTATGTTGTCAGAAAAGAGGAAATGAAGTAGACTTGTTTCTGAACAGCTGATTAGGGGAGTTAAGATAGGATTTTCCATAGTTTTGTAAGTTTTTCTCCAATTTACTGTTTTTTGTAATATTTACCTGCCAAGGGACAAAATTAACAGATGTATGGACACCACGGAGCGAAAGGAGTTACGATCTATTCTTTTTTTATTTCTTTCCTACCCTCAGGTGTAGCCTGCCGGGGTCGCGGGACGAACGAGCTACCGTGATCCCGAAACGTAAAGGGCTATTGAAGCTCACCGTGGATTTTAGTCAGTACAAGTCTGACAGTAGGGGCGGAGGACTCAGTTGATGATTTTATCGCGTAAAAAAATAACTGTTTTGTTGCGAACCTTGTTTGTTCAGGATTTATTTTATTCTTCCAATTTGAAGAAAATAATTTACTGTTTATTCGCAAAATATTCTAAAAAATTTATTATTGGAACAAAGTAAACTAAATACCTAATTATAGTTTTTTAGTATACGTTAATAATATTTTCATTTATCAGTGTATGTAGACCGTATTAAAATTAATGGTTTTATAGACGTGAACCTTCAATTCACATAAACCCATAAGCCCACAAAGTTCAACCTTCGGTTAAACATAGTCCTCTAAGCGACCGGTCATAGAGGACATTACCATTATAACCTTAAAAATTAATGATAACAAAATACCGCAGCAGACAACACTATGCCCACGATATAACATCATGTTTAAAGTCAAGGTGACTTGTTTTTTTTGTCCATAGTTTTACAAAGATAATTATGGTAATATGAAAGTGATACACACATAATAAAATTATGTATATCCACAAAATAAGTCAATCTTTATCGGTCTGTCTCTTCTTGCCAATCTTGATTATGTAGGTTTTACACAGTGTGTCCAATTCCGATATATAACAACTTAAAGTGGACTACTCAATTCTACCAATAAAATAAAATAATTCTACAAGTCGGATACACCCCCTGGATACTAAATTTTTTGTTTTTTGGTCCTTTTTTACGAAGCCTGAAGTGGTAGAATAGGTTAGAGTGTAATATGGAATTTAAAAAATGTGTCACCCTATGTATAAGATATACTTTGCACCTGTTATTTGTATGTTGTGGATAATAAAGTGTATTCTATTCTAAAAATGACAGTATTATGACATAATTATTAACAGAGTTGTGTAGTAACAGACTGACATACGGAACCATAGGTCATTTTCCAAGCTATAGTTTGATTCCCGTATGGAACAAATAATTGAAGGCCTACATATAGTTGTTCTAGGTGTGGCTATTTGGTCGCGGGACTTCCGTGACCCCGGTACGTAAAGGGCTATTGAAGGAAACCATGGATTTTAGTCAGTACGAGTCTAAAAGTCTCTCCCGCTCTACCCTGGGTGGGAGGACTCATGTGATGATTTTACCATGTAAAAAAGAAAAAAAATGTGTGGCTATTTGCATAATTATGTGGATTTAAACGCACCTACGATACAGGAAACAATCTTAGCTAAAGCGCCAAAGACTAATATAAAGAAAATGTATGAAATTTCTTTTCAAGTTTCACAAAACTGTCTAGAAAGTTTAAAGGCAAAATACCATATAACAACTCCTCAAAAAAATTCAATACACACGACAAAATTCAATGAAGAAAAATTCCATAAAAAAATGTCAGAGTGCCTTCTTAGAACAACGGTAAGGCGACGCAACGTTAAGGAAAGAGATATAGCCTCGTTCCTTTTTACGAACAAGAGATCGTGGCGCGTAATGTTTCGGATAATCGTGATAAACAAGCGTGGGATGTGGGGAACGTCACTGGTGACGTCACTTGTGCGCTGCGTAGAATAAGAAATAGGAAGATGCGAGACTTAGGCTGAAGACGAGCGTACATTTTTGAGTTGTGAGTTGCGTTATTTCGTGTTCTGGTGTACCTGAAAAAATTGAAAATTGACCCAAAATGAGTGGAATGACTTTTTCTTTGGAAACGACCGAAATATTGCGACTCACAAAATTACGCTCGTTTGGCCTCACCCTTAAGCCATTGTAAAACAGACAGGCATGATGAATGCGAAGCGTGGCCTTTTTATTTGTAATGTATGGAATTGTTTGAATCCAGTGACATAGAAAAGCGAAAGCGATCCGATAGCGTGACAGAACTATCGTACTGACGTCTCGCTTCAGTTCGGTGTCGCTTCTGAATCGCTTCGGACTCGCCTGTCTGTTTGACAAAGGCATTATGCTGTGAATGTTTTCGAATTATTTCAGTTGCTCATTTCTGTTCTTTAAAGTGAAGCTTAGTTATTCGGATGGTCAATCTTAAGGTTAAGACTAAGTAAGGTTTTATTAATTGATGGCACGGTTCGCGCAGTGGGCAGCGCATTGCACTTAGATTCCTGAAACCAACATATATTTGTATGATCTGTAAGTAGTTGTTCCGGGTCTGGGTGTATGTGAAAGTCAGGTTAAAGTTTCGTTTCTACACAGTATTTTTACTCTTTGATTGGGTTAAGAGATTCACACGATACGAACGCTGAACTAAATGCCTAGTCGAGTGTTAATAAAGAAAGTGAAATAAGGACACAAGGGTCCTACTTATTTGTATTGGAGTGCAAAAACTTGGGAGTACTTAGAAATTTCTAGTCTAAGATGAAAACACAGTGAGAAAGAAGTGTTTTCTCCAATCTTTTTTTTATTTTGTTTTTTTTTTTACGTGGTAAAATCATCAAATGAGTCCTCCCACCCAGGGCAGAGCGGGAGGGGCTGTCAGACTCGTACTGACTAAAATCCACTGTGTCCTTCAATAGCCCTTTACGTTCGGGGTTCACGGTAATTCGTACAGTCCCGCGACCGTTTCTCCAATGTAACAAAGATTTTAAGATTGTTTTACGAGTATGTACTTGGATTTTTATGCCAGAATAGATTATACACGTGGCTCTTTTCATTTTGAAAATGAAATTCTTCTCTAATCATGATTGTCCAATGAAAGGAACACAAATAAATTTACACAGCTATCCACGGGACGCGTTCGATTGAATCTCGTAATTTCGTAGCAGTTGCTACGGCGTAGCAGATGTTACGGCGTAGCTGATGATATAAATATCGTAGTCACGTCATTTTATCAGACACCTGAAGTACGTGCGAAGAGCAAGGCTTATTTAAGTTTAGTCAAACTGGTGCAAAATAAATCGAATATGAATAACAGGATTATTCTTTGAAGTAGGTTGTAGGTGTAATCCGAATCCAGAAAACATACAAAAAAACTTATAGGTCCGGAGACTTTATCTAGTAAGTCCGCCAGTTAACAAAACATTAAATGTAACCCCTTATCTAATAACAACACATCTAGATTTTTTTTTGTCGTAGCAAAATCATCAAATGAGTCCTCCCACCCAGGGCAGGGTGGGAGGGACTGTCAGACTTGACTGACTAAAATGCACGGTGTCCTTCAATAGCCCTTTACGTACCGAGGTCACGGTAATTCGTGAGTACCGCGACCCCTGCAGGCTTTGGCCCTCTACAGGCCCCATCACTATGCTGACACTCCTTGAGGCGCGCGTGGAACACAACGCGCCGTCGACATGGTCCATGGTCGGACAGCGATTCGCCCATTACTCGCCACCCGCATGCCCAAAACACATCTAGATACTTCAACTATCACACAATTACCACGTACGGTTGCCAATGGCAACGGTTGACAGAGCCAGCGTGACTTCGAGAAGTGTCTTCTTCACTTACAAGTCACGTGTGGACCGAATACCTGTGCTAGAGTAATTATATTGTTCCACGTTTCTGTTCATGCATCTGTTTATAGTAATCTTTTGGGTTTTTATTACTAATTATTTTTATTAAAAAATTAACAAATATTACAACGTCTACAGTCTGCAAGTAGTTGTACAATTTAGAAGAAAAAAGTAATATACTTTTTTATAAATAGACTAGCAATTTTACTTTTTAATTAAGTGCAATATTACTAAGTAGTGTTAGCCGTTGGTCCCGGCTGTCATTTGTAGACATTTGATAGTCGTTACTGTTAGTCAAAAGCTCTGAAGTCTGACAACCAGTCTTTCCATGGGGTTCGTATTACCCAGTTACTGGGTTGTGTAGGTCCGGCAGGCAGTCGCTCCATGTAAAATACTGATATCCAGCTGCATGTGGTTTAACTGGAATCCAACCTCAAAATAATTGGGAAAAGGCTAGGCAGATGATGATGATTATTAAGAAGTGTCACGTTCACCTTCAAAATTGAATGCATGAAGGCATAAATAAAGCAAAAAAGACATGAAGAACCCAATGAATCCTACAGCCACAAATATACAAAGACAGACAACGAAAGAAAAACAAAAGAAAGCAATGGAAAGGTTAGTCCAGCCGCGTCCACTCCTCAAACATCGTTAGTACATAGATCGTACCACATAAACTATTCAACTTCACTTAACAAAGTATAATGCAGGTAGAACCTCTCTTAGCTAGTTCGGAAGCCACTGTTAGGCTGCTTTTCCACCAAATATGTGCTATGCTACGTTGCTATGGATGCGTTTGATATCCACCAATCATATTCATTGGTACACATAGCACAGTATCTGATGGAAACGGAATCAACTAAGATAAGTTTTTTATATGGAAGGATGCGTGCTATGGATGTGTGCTATGGATGCGTGCTACGGATACATGCTATGGATGTGTGCTATGGATGCGTGCTACAGATGCGTGCTATGGATGCGTGCTATGGATGCGTGCTATCGATGAGTGCTATGGATGCGTGCTATGGATGCGTGCTATGGATGCGTGCTATGGATGCGTGCTATGGATGCGTGCTATGGATGCGTGCTATAGATGCGTGCTATGGATGCGCGCTATCGATGCGTGCTATGGATGCGTGCTATGGATGCTTGCTATGGATGCGTGCTATGGATGTGTGCTATGGATGCGTGCTATGGATGCGTGCTATGGGTCGTCTTCCTTACTATCGATACATCGCAAAGCTCGAGCTGCGCATCTTCCTAGCGCAGCTATTTTACGGCGGCGCATCTTCATAGCACATCTTACACGCACCGCTACGTAGCTTAGGATCAGTGGAAACGGTCACATAGTTTCGTAGCTCAGTTTTTACATTCTCACAGCATAGCTGCATAGCACATCTCTGTTGAAAAGGCACCCTAAAGCCTTTTTCAAACAGACTGGCGTGGCGAATGCGAAGCGTGACGTTTTTATTTGTAATGTATGGAATTGTTTGAATCCAGTCACATAGAAACGCGATCCGATAGCGTGACAGAACTATCGCACTGACGGCTCGCCTCGGAAACGCTTCGCTTTCGCCGATCTGTTTAACAAAGGCATAAAAGCAGCGGAGTCACGTTTTGGTCGTCGCAGATACGATACTTTTAAATACTGTGAGGAGCTATGGTCTGATATGATGAGGCAGTAAACATTTTGGCTATAGAAAAACGGTGACAGGAGGTATTGTTTTTTTGGTTCATTTGTTTTTGGTGGTTTTTGTTTTTTAGAAGGTCAACTTCAAACATTTACTTTTGATAAATTACGATCTTCATTATTTAACAGAAACTATTATCCTTTGAACTGTTGCAAGAACTCTCTTCTCATTTTTAACATCCTCAAAAAGTTGCAGGGTCGACATCGCGCAGTATACTATATACCTATGGTATTTCTTGCGTCCATCTGCCACGGTGACTGCTTTCCACCAGGCGTGCTGTATGCTTGTTTGTCACCTTTTTTTTTACTGATGACTTCTATGACTCCTCCTACCGAGGGCGGGACGGTAAGGACTGTCAGACTTGTATTGACTAAAATCCACGTTGATCCTTCAATAGCCCTTTACATTCCAGGGTCACGGTTACCTGAGACAGTCCTTCGACCACAGCGGACGCTGGCCCTCTAAGGGGGTCCCCCTTGCTGGCAGCTCTTTGAGGCGCACGTGAAAAACGACGTTCCGTCGACCCGGGCCTGGTCCATGATAGGATGGCTTTATGGTATAAAAAATAAGGATTTACCAGATCAAGTAAAGCACTTTTCTAAACTAAAGTATTAAATTACACGTGCGTCTATTTTCGTCTAGGTCGGTAACTGACAAGCTGACAAGATAATCTTTGTGCTGTAAGTAAAACTTTTCATATTTTGTAAGTCTACCAATACATAATTTTCAGTACGAAATAAGTAGGTTTTAGAATAAAGTATTTTCCTTTTAACTGGATTGTAGATGAGTTTTTTGTTTTTACCATTTTGAAAGTAATGTTATGTAAGTTGAATTAAGCTATTTCAAAAATGTTTACTTGAAATTTGAAGCTTTGAAGTCACGTTGTTATCATCAAGATCATCTCGCTTTAAAAAAAAAACAAATCTCATTAATTGAAAAGGCAGACCATTCCAACCATTTAGGATTTTTTTTTTTTTTAGGGTGGCAAAATCATCAAATGAGTCCTCCTACTGTCAGACTCTTACTGACTAAAATCCACCCGTGTTTCTTCGGATGCCCTTTACGTTCCGGGGCCGCGGTATCCTGGATTAAGAAAAAAACCGCGACCCCAGCAGGCATTTGGCCCCGTAAGGGGCCCCGTCGGTGACGCGTGAAACACGACGCGCCACCGACCCGGGCTTGGTCCTTGGTCGGACGGCGAGCTTACCCATTACTCACCGTCCGCAAGCCCGCTCCGCCGCTGTGCCCTCTGCTGTTCAGAGGGACACGCGTTGGAGCATCCATGCCTAAAAGAGTTTTTGCCCGCATCCCAGGGTGCACCGGCCCGAAAAACTGGTCTTTCCCCCGGACGTATCCGAAGGGGAACTCCAGTCCACGGGCGCACGTGGAGGTTTCCTGTCTTAGCACCCCAACCATTTAGGATGGGATCAGCATGTTAAAGGTCCAGTTTCTTCTGAGCAAGCTCCATTGTCGCTCTGTCTTATAAAATTTATAATTATGTATATAAAAATCAATTGCTGTTCGTTTGTCTCTCTAAACCTCGAGAACGGCTGGACCGATTTGGCTAATTTTGTTTTCGAATTATTATTGGTAGTTCAGTGAAGGTTTAAAAGGTGAGTAAAAAAGATAAAATGTAAGAAATATAGTAAAAACAACAATTTCGTTTTCCCTTTCAAACTATTCCAAACTGTCAAATATTTGATGTTCGTCACATCGTTCAGAAATCAATTAAATTTAAAGTAGTTCAGAAATCAAATAGGCGATACGAAGTTTGCCGGGTCAGCTAGTCTATGATAAATAAAAGAGTTACTATGCAAAATTGATCCTTCTGCAAAGTCGCTAGTTGCCATAAAAAAGTAGCCAGTGTACTCCCAAAGTAAGAACGCTAAAACACTAGGATGCTTTCAACTTATAACGTTTCATGGTCTCCTTGGGAGATCTCCAAAGTACCCTGTACTGTTTTATTAAAACTTTTATACTGACTTTTCCTCTGTTTTCAGGAACGAATTGTGGATTTAGTCGCCCCGTTTATTATCATGTATGAAAACAGAGTCTGTCTTATATTACCTTGTTAACTTTTCGCTGCATTTGCAAAGATTTTTTTTTTATTTAGTGTCACAGTACGTGAGCTTGTAAATATTTTTTATGAAGTACTTGTCTGATAGACACTATAAAATGTCACCCAATCTACTTGGCTGTCATAATATATAGGTACTACCAAATGTCGTAAAATATAAAATTCCTACCTAGCGCGATTGATACTCGTAGAAACATGTTTCTTTACTATTTTGCCAAACATCAGTTTTTGTTACATAAAAAGTATAATTGAATTTCGAACAAATAGAATAATATAAACTATCGATAATTTCATGTTTTTGAAGTGAAAACTTCTTTAGCGGCGTTGTGCACTTTTTGGGAATGGGTAAAAAATGAGTGGGCGTCTACCACTGCGGCTGGGGTATACCCCAACCCATACCCCATCCTACAGGATGTCAATGTAGAAGGAGTCAACCGTTTCCCATTCAGTCTCACCCCGCAGCATGGCCTAGAATAATGCCGGGCGCTAGAGGTCTCCGCCTATCGCCGTCGTGAAGACACGGCGGTGCTCTGTCCAAGCGAGGCTGTCCTGCACGCAGTACTGATACCCAGGCGTTTCGTCTCTCCTTATCCCATACAGGTAACTACCGAAACTTCCGTGTCCGGTGAGGACCTGCGTCAAGCGATAGGTCAGAACGCCGGCCGTGACGCCTGTCCAGCCACTCCTCAAAGAGGGGTCTTACCGCCGCGATCGCGGCGTGCCCAGCTGTAGAAAGTCTCCCAGGACTCCAACCATATTCACCTTAAATAAAATTATGTTCACAATTTTTTTCTGATGGTAAAATCACCGAACAATTCCTCCAGCCCTGTGTGGACCAAAAGGGATTATGAGATTTTTTAAGCCTTTGTCAAACAGACAGGCGTGACGAATGCGAAGCGTGACGTTTTTATTTGTAAGGTATGGAATTGTTTGAATCCAGTCACATAGAAAAGCGAAAGCGATCCGATAGCGTGACAGAACTATCTGACTGACGTCTCGCTTCGGTTCGGTATCGCTTCGGAAAGCTTTCGCCTGTCTGTTTGACAAAGGCATTACTGCGTTCCGGTTCCACTGTATCCTTCTTAGACAGTGCTCCGACCCCGGGATTATGGCCACGTTATAGCATTTATGACAAGAACCCTCAAAATAATTGCCAACATGGCCAGTACATAGTTGTTTAACATTAAATTAGTAAACTTCCATGATAACCTATTGCTTTTCTCCGTGATGGCGGTACTATAGCAAAAGTTTTCGCATTACGTCCCGCGAGGTATTTTGGTATACTAAATCTGGGGGCACGGCAGTGCCCCAGCCAAGTCTCGAGCAAAACGGGCACGGCCGTACCATCTTTTCTCGATGCGATTCGCGGCTGTTTCGCCCCCCCTATATCTTCGACGTGGACAAAGCTAGGAGTTTAGGTTTTCGGTGAATAATAGTAGGCATTAGAACAAGCTTAAGTTCGAAATTACATGCCAATTGAATTAATAGTTTAGGAGTTACGGTCGATCAAAGTTACACCATTTTGTCACTCACTCACTGACTCACTGACTCACTGACTCACTGACCGATCATCAAAAATCTAAGGTACTTCTAGCAGACTTAGAAACTTCAAATTTTGCACCAAGATAGGTCATTAGCCACATATAAAGGAAAAATTATAAAAACATTAAAAAATAATATACCATAGAAAACAATTTTATATTTGCGGTTTGGCAAGAACATTATGTATGGATTTTGACTGCATTGTTAACTTTGTTCGTTGTTTAAGTATTCAATTGGATGAATAAATACATGGAATAGAAAAGAATAATAAAAATGTAATACATAGACTATAATTAATTGATACATAAAGTTCATAATTCATTAAATTAATAAAGCTAAAACTCCATTGTATTGCGATAAATTTCGATTGTATGCGCGCTCGATAGATGGCGTTGTACCTGTCTGAATCGCGCTATGGTTTCGTTACCGAGCGCAGTATAAGTAGTACTTTAAAATAATTCGATAATTTTCATTTGATAGCGCCACCTACCTATGAAAAACCATTTCGAAACTAAAAAAATATTGTAGCTATATTCGGAGAACTTAAGTTAGCCGGATTAGATAGTAGATTTATTATTGTTACTGAAACAGTTATTTAGGCGAATAGTTTATTAATATAACATAGACATAGGTAGTTACAATATCTAGTTGTTTACGTGTTATTTAGTTTAGTTATATTTATTTTGTAAGTTAGTAGATTTATGTTTATTTAGCTCGTTGAAAAGAAACAAAAGAGATAGAGAATGGGTTCTAAGCAAAGCAGTAGCTGAAGTCCAAGAAATTATGAGGTCACCTAAAAAAAAAGAAAGAAATACACTTACAAAAAATAAATGAGATCCCACCAAAAACATTAAAATAATGTAAAAAAATGCCAAGTCTCTCGATGCAGTCTTTCCATCGTAAAAAGTTTTGAGATCTCATAGAAGCCAAGTCCTATTCAAATTATTTTGTAGTTATAAATCAACATTTAGTAATTGTATCAATAGTTTTCTTTATATTATAATTATAGTGACTTGGCAATGAGCACCCTGTCCAGTCCAATGAGCAGTCCTGCGCAGTTTACTAGTCTTGGATGAGACTGACTGCCGTTGCCGAAATTCGGTTGGGACGACACGGATAAACCAAAAGAAAATTAATTTTGTGATATTAATGTTTACGCATGCGGTGTGTGACTTTCAACTCCAAATATGCCGTTTTGTTTCTTCTTGTGCTCATTGCCAAGTCACTATAATTATAATATAAAGAAAACTATTGATACAATTACTAAATGTTGATTTATAACTACAAAATAATTTGAATAGGACTTGGCTTCTATGAGATCTCAAAACTTTTTACGATGGAAAGACTGCATCGAGAGACTTGGCATTTTTTTACATTATTTTAATGTTTTTGGTGGGATATATTTTATGAGAACACATTGCGGTGAGACGACTTCTTTAATAATAATTTATTGGTATTTTTGTGTACTACTTAGAATATTATACGAAAGGTATAAATAGTATCTTCAAAAAAGCAATAATGTGACATAGAAAAGTATGAGATGAGTAGAGCAAAAATAAATTTGGTTATAACTTCTTTGAATCAAAGTTTTATTTGTAAACCATGTCGTGGGTATACATAATAATATGTGTGGTTTTATGTATACATGTTTTGTACATAAAGTCAGACAGAGATAAAAATATCAACGTTATGAATAAAATAACACGCACAAAGAAGAAAATTAAGTTTTGGTTCGAATAATCACGAAATCTAGTACCTTAATTTATTCTTTAACTTACACTTAATATTTACATCTAAACGTATGCATTGTAAACTGCTCATCGTATTTAGAGTAGAATGTTGAACTCAAGTCTAATGTAGATCAAAGATCATGCTTTCCTTTTTACCATATCTACTCCAGTCAATTCCTTTTTAGCTATTGCATCTCTTACACAATCCTTTCATCATTTATTTGGTCTTTTTCTCCTCTTAAAGCCATTCACATTCATATACAACATTTTGTCGTTTTAGGAGTTACTGCAGGTAAATAAAGAGAAAAAATCATGTTCTGTAATTTGTTGGTGTTGATGATTGATATTGCAAATTAGTCGTAATAGCCGATCAGCAAATCTAGCGTAATTATGATAATTGGGTACTTATAGTAATTAGCGCGCACTCAAGCTGCGTGGGCCAATATCCTAAATATGCGCGCTAACTGTTATTACTGAGATAAATTACCTCAAACAAGAACTAGTATAGCCGATTTATTAGCCAAATTTGACGACACGTTTGGCGCAGTGGCTGAGCAATTGGACTGCTGAGTCGCGGGTTCGATCCCCGCACGGAACAATTTGTATGATCTGCAAGTAGTTGTTCCGGGTCGGGGTGTTTTTGTTTTTGAGTTTCTATGTTTGTAAATGCACCCACGATACAGGAGAAATTCTTAGTGTGGATCCACTTTTTTTTTTAAAGCAAAAATATCTTTGGCCGATAATGTGCCCCACTACTAGAATACAGGCTTTCTTTCGGCTTCATATAAACAGGCGGCATTTTTTGATGGCAGATACCGCTGCAGCCGTCTCTAGCTGCCTGTGACAGCCGTCCGCGTCGCTAGCAGTCGGCGGCAGTCGACAAAGCGCCTATGACAGACATCGACGCGTTGAAGCGTAGACGCCAGCTAACGACTCGTTGACGGCTACAGTGGCGTTGCCGTCAATAAGGTACCGCTCATCTATATGAGCGGGAACGGGCTATAATCGATTATGTTGGTCAAGTGAATGATGTCCCATGTCCTAAAATTATTGGTTTTATGACTTGCAGGTTTCTTCGCTATTTTCTCCTATTAATTTGGTTCAAAAAAATTAAACTAATCCTTGAAAAACGTAACTATCCTAGAAAAGCTGTGTTATCGTATTATAACGTGTGCATCGTAGAGATACTGTTTAAACAGGGTACCTGTCTGGAACAGCAGAGCACAATCAAAGTAACAGGGTGAACAGACAGTCCCTTCTGCTACACTCGGGGTCGGAGTACTTCTTCTACTCATTAGATGAAAAAAAAAATACGTGAACGTTGTATTCATTGCTTTTAAGACGGTGTAAACAGAGCTGAATAATAACGACAGTAAACCGATATCTGACACTTCAGTCGACTGAACGGCTCTCTTTTGTTTCATTCTACATTCACACGATACTGACAAAATTACAAAGGAATAAGAGTTCATCTTTCAAGTGTGTAAAAGATGAAGTGTAAAGTGCGAAAATTCAACGTTTTCAAACTGAATATTTTATGTGCATTCACGCTGTATGAAGACATGATTGGCGCAGTGGCTGGGCGGTCAACAGCTGTGCAGCGTATCGCGGGTTCGATCTCCGCACGGAACAAATATTTATAAAACGTGCAAGTAGTTGTTCGGGTCTAGGTGTTTGTGAATCTGACTTTCTATGTTTGTAAACGCATCCACGATACAGGAAAAATTATTAGTGTGCGCAACGTTTTATAATAGTTATTTATGCAACCGTTGTATAATCAGGGGTATTAAAACACGAATGTGGGTTTATCACACGAGGCGTAGCCGAGTGTGATAATAGTATCACATGAGTGTTTTAATACCTAATTATAACGGTTGCATACAAGACTTTATCTACAATCATGCTGTGAATCCTCTATAAAAGATTCTCATAACATACCATATTCGCATACCTTATTCGAGTAAAAAAATGGCGGGATATAACACGATAAGACGAGTTGTTCTTTTTTCAAAATTTTAGCGATCTGGTGGTGAAAATGTCATTGCATGAGAATGTTCTTTTTTTGAAATTCATTATAACACGCGTTTGGATGATATAATGATCATTATATCATTGAGTGTTTTAATGTTGGCAATAAGCTAATTGTTATAGGTTCTTTTATAGAGGATTAATAGCATGATAGTAGATAAAAAAATATTTATTATATATTTTAAAAATGGAATTTAGTAATTATAACACGTGAACATTGTTTAGTTGATAAGAGCATCTAGTTAATGAATTAAACAGAAGGTCGCACGTGAAATGTAATTTTTGGCACCATCATCATCATTTGCCTGCCTTTTCCCAACTATGTTGGGGTCGTCTTCCAGTCAAACCGGATTCGGCTGAATAGCAGTATTTGACATGGAGCGACTGCCAATCTGACCTTCACACACCAATAACTGGGTAAACATTGGTAAGACTTGTTGTCAGACTTGACTGCTTCTGACTTACAGTAACGACTCACAAATTTCTACAAATGATAACCATTGAACGCAGGTCGATCTTCAATGGCCGTATTATGTCTTTTTAAAACCAGGCTTGTTCCAGTGAGTGAACGAGGTGGCGCTAGACAACTTGTATAGCTCTGTCTCTTTCACTCACTGGATAATATGGTCATAATACGGCCCCAGTGTGGCTGATATATTTAGCCATAAGCACAAATTTAACAAAAAAACCTTGTTTATATTTAACCTTTATCATTTTTCGGTGTGTTACTTATTACAGAACGTTTGATGACTGCATGGTGGCTCCGGTTACACCTTATTTAGGGCGATAGGATCTAGGTCAGATAAGACGGAGTGCATCGAATCGCACGGAAGCCTACCGCTCGTGCCCGCAACGGACGAATAGTCGTACATTTTGTAGCAGCCGATTGGGCACAGATGGAGCCTGGTTGTGCATGATCCAAATTCCTCAGGAGCCTATCTCGGATGTGTTTTCTACGTTTTGCTGAAGTAACCGACACATCAATAGAAACATAGATAGTGCTTGAAAAAAGAAAAAAAAACAATTGCATTTTTATACCTCACAATGTTTTTGCTTATGTTAATCATTTAATAACTAGCTTAGAGTTTATTCATTACACACACAAAAATAAAAATCTTTCCTCATTGTAATATTAGTGTAGAAGTATATTTTTACAAACACTTTTCTTTCTCACACGCATACAGATATTTTAATTCACAAAGTGACAGCACAGCTTGCACATGTAATGTTTTTTTACTGAATCTCTACACAGTATTTTTTTTTCTCAATCTGAACTAAACTACAAAAGCACAACTTTATTTACATTACATTTTACCACATTTACACATAATTTCCATTACATTTCATTATAACCCTCGTCTGCCCGTGCTCAAAGTTTGGCGCAGATTTTAACCAAAAAACGAAAATAGTTCGTACCTTGTTTCACGGCAAACTGTTTGTTAATTAAAAGTAAACAGAGCCAGCGGTTTAGTTACAACATCAGTTCTTTTTCACTTTTATTTACATATGCTCCAACACTTTTTTGTTAATTGCCCCAACTATGTTGCTATCTATGTTGTATTAATTGGTGCAAAACATAAAACACTATTTCTATTTTTGCCGTACAGGTACGGCAAAAATTTGTGTTACAATGTAATTCTATCATAATTATAAAGACACGTAGTGATATCTATAATCATAAGAACTTTGATGTTGTTTTCCTCGGGACGAAAGGCGCAGTGACTGAGAAATTGGACTCCTGCGCTATGTGTCGCGGATTCGATTCCCGCACGGAACAAATATTTGTATGATCTGCAAGTAGTTGTTCCGGTTCTGGGTGTTTGTGTATGTGAGTTTCTATGTTTGTGAACGCACCCACGATACAGGAGAAATTCCTAGTGTGGGGCCAACGTTTCTAAAAAAACAGAAAAAAAAGAAAATGAAAATTCGATCCAGAACTTCGAGATAACCGCGTTCAAACAAACAAACTCTTTACTTTTATAATGTTCTATATAAATTGTACCTATTTTTACGAAAACACAACACATTACAACACTTTCCAGAAAATTAGTGATTTTATTAGCTCTTTGTTCTTGTCTGCTGTCATTATTATCTCTAAACTCTTTTCACACATTGAATGTAGCGTCAACCCAATAATTTATTAGTCGTCCATAATTATGAATTTCGTTTCTGTTACTGTCATCTATAAACTTTCTTTGATTTATTTGGGTGTTAAAATCATCATAAATTATAAGTCCTCCTACCCTGGTGCAGAAGGGTATGTCAGACTCAAAGTGACGTACGTTCCAGGGTTCCTTGCTTAGATCGTCTGCTACCGATCTTTCCTTACCCTGATCTATTAATGCAATATAAAATAACATTCTTTAATATACATATACTTCCTAAAAGATGACAATTATTTTTCTTCCTCTGACAGTGATTCACCATGAAAATATTGTCACGCAACATTGAAGCCATACCTTCTAAATTCGAACATCCAATATGGAACTGAGCGAAATACGATAAAAGGAGAATGCGTATCCCTATGTAAAGAGCAACCGCATAGTGATCTATCATTTTTATGAGCTCCCCATAAAAGCCCTAAGCTGGAAAGCCGAGTGTATGTAACAGGCTGTATAAGACCATTGTAGCGGGAAATTCACTAAAGTTTACCTTGTAATATCCACTACATGTGTGACGTATGGCCGTTGTTTTGTCAAATAGTTCTTTGATATGTTGGCATTTTAATATTTCCTGTGGGATCCGAACAATTGTGTTAGCTGTTTCACACGAAAAGCAACTTTACCTACGCCAGGGGGATAAAATAGAGTAGTTAATGTTTTATTTCTTGCAAACGTTTCCTGGTGTTTAACCTTGTCCTAAGAGGCTCAGCAAACTCCCCGACCTCCTTTATATTTCATAAGTTTGTACTGCTTAGCTTACCAAGTATGTTAGTACCCGATTCAACCGTAAAATATATATTCCTCTAAACACGTCTCATAATACGATGCACAAAATACGAGTACGACAAACATGGCGTCTAAACATTTAAGTTTTACGCGTCCCGTACTCCCCCCACGACTGAATCTATTCAGTGAGCACATTTAACGCACTTGACCGACTTTTTTCATATACCACATTGCTCCTTCATCCCTTAGATCTTCAACCCCTACCCTCAAAAAGGGCGAAAACTGTAACATAAGATCGTAACGACACATAAAATGGAGGGTATTTTTGCATAAAGATTTATTATCTAACGGTTGTGTATGTTAGGAGTTTGGAGTAATTGCCGGAATTTATTGGTGGGACCTTTAAAAGAGGTTTTCAAACGACATACAGCTAAAAGTACTGGTAAATAAAGCACAGAATAAATGTAACGTTTATTCAAACGATTCTGAATCACAAAATCTCTGTTTATTTAGTTAATTGATTAATATTTACAGGTAAATGTGAGAGCAAAACTTTAAACCAACATGTTGTAGGATGCCAGTATTTTTGTATTTACATTACGTTTATTTTATGTTTACGTCACACATGCGGTACGACTCTTGAAAAGAGTTTATTTAATATTAAATAGCATGGGCAATTAATTTGATTATAGATAATTTTTAACTATCCTTTTTTTACCATAGCTGTAATATAATGTTAAAAAACATATATTCAAAATTTTGCATTAGCAAAACTCCGGGACGCTACAAACTGCAGTATAATCCATTTTTCTCAGCTTACTAATTGGACGGGCACAGCAGCCGCAAACTTTCTGTGCAACGACATTTATTCTCGTCGCCCATTGATCATTATTAAAAACGCTATCTACTATATCAGCACAAAAAACATAAAACACTATCCAATTTTTTCTCCGCTCCACCTGCCACAGACCTTATACATTATTTTCTGCAAAAAATGTAAAGTTCAGGCACGCCAATTGTAACGTACGGTTTTTTTGGTTGAAATATTATCACATGTCTCTTTTCAATCCAGGTGGAACGGAAGGGACTGTAAGGCTCATAGGCTCTCACTAAAAATCACTGTGTTATTTCAATTGCCCTTTGAGTACCAGGACCGTTGTAACTTCTTAAGAGCGCGTATTCTGAAAGTTGGCAACGTCGCAAATAGTTGTCAAATATTAACAAGTTTTAATTGATGTAACAATGTTACATATGGAAATAAGAAATATGGCTCTGTATTGCACTAAAAAGTTTATAAGAGAAAGCAATAATTAAAACGAAACAGTTACAACATCAAATTCAGTGTTTTAATTGCATTCATGTTTACATTTTTTAGCGCACTACATAGCCATATTTCTTATTTTCATACAGTTTTGCCAAATAATATGTGACAGCTATTTGCGACGTTAGCAGTTTTCAGAATACGCGCTCTTAAGACATTCCGTGACTCCGGCAGGCTCAAACAGGCCCCATCAGTTTGCTAACAACTCCTTGAGGCAAGCACGCCGTCGTCTCTGCCGTGGTCCTAATCAGACGGTGAGCTACCCATCATTCTAGTGCTACACACATATTTTTCTGAAAAAATCACCAAAAAGGTCAGTATTTGAATTTCCAAGGCGTTGTAAAACGTCCCGGCTTTTCTTATATTTTTCGTCAAGAGCAATAAATAATATTACGTCGTTAACAGATTTTTTTTTAATAACGGCCAAAAAAGTGTTAATTTTCTGAAACTCAATAAATATACTTTCTTAATAAAATTCCAAAGAACATTAAGTAGAATATAAAACTAAAAATTCCACTGTATTGAAGTTTCGCTGATTTATCGGTACTTAGAAGAAAGATGTACGCACAGAGTGATTCCAACTTTAGTGCTTAGGGAATAATGTGGATATTGTAATATCAGATTTATCTAGTGTTAACATCAGCTGTAGGCTAAAATGGCGCATTTAGAAAAAGTTTATGTTAGCATATTGTAGACATACCATTTGTGTCAGCTGTGTTAGATCTTAATATTCAAATAATTTTAAACAAGAATTTTAAATTATGTTTTGGAATATTTCGATTAAGTTTTGCAAGGTATTTTTTTATTTTTTTCGTTTGACAGGCTGTTGACAAGCAACGACAAACATAATTTAAATCGTATAGTATTTTAAACTAAACGGCAATTGTGTCTACTGCTTCGAGAAATAATAAAAAATGGTATAGTATCCAAAGAGTGGTTTGCGAATTTATTGTTTATTTTAACTGACCTATATGGATATTAAAAAGAATTCCTTCGTATGCCAAGAATGAAAGGTATACATCAATAAATAAAAATAAATATTCCACAACTATCACACAACGCCATCCAGTCCCAAGCTAAGCAGAGCTTGTGTTATGGGTACTAGACAACTGATAAACATACTTATATATTTGTAAATACATACATATTATAGATAAATTACACCCAGACACAAAACAAATGATCGTGCTCATCACACAAACATTTGTCCTGGGTGGGAATCCTGTTTGACAGGCCTGTTGGTCTAGTAGTTAGTGAACTACTAGACCAACAGGCCTGTCAAACATAAACATTACAAGTATTGAGAGGAGTGAGTTAAACAGAAATTCATAACATTAGACAAAGTTCGAAAGCGCTCGTCTTCGTTCCTAGAAAAAATAAGTTAAAAGAGTATTCAAATTGAAGATCAAAGCAGAAAAGAATGGATACAAGATGGGAAAAATAGTGTGGTCCAACCCCAAATAACAGGGCACCAATAACGGCGGAATTTTCTGGCCACAAAATAATATAAATAATGCAATTTCGGAAGTCGGCCCATAAAGTTATTTCATTGTTTCATGACTAAACTTGTCAATTTGAAGTTTAGCACACAGTAACCCTTTCTTTTTCTCGTAGTAAAGTCATCAAATGAGTCAACGACCACGGAATGACCCTGGAAGGTAAAGGGCTATCGAAGGACACCGTGGATTTTAGTCAGTACGAGTTTTACAGTTCCTCCCGCTCTGCCCTGGGTGGGAGGACTAATTTTATTTAAAAAAAAAGTTGTATTGAATCCCACGCTTACATTTTAATCCGTCATTCAGGCGGGTGAATCCTCAGGCAAGACATTGCCAACAATAAAGTGATTCTTCCATCAGGAATATCGCCTTACATAATTGGATTATAGCTGTCTGAAAGTTGGCCGAGCATATTTTCATTCTTCATTATACGTTTTCAACAATACCCTAATAGTTTGGTTCAATAAAGCTCGACTTGTTTTAAACTTTTAATATTTTCAAACGAAAAGTTCTTAGTAAAAAATATTCATTGAGTGAGTATCGTTCTTTGTTGGCTCTTTGGAGGGTAGTTTTTAACAAGTAGCGACAATACTTTCGTGTCAGCTCTCTAATTGCTTTGTACACTGTTTTTTAAGTGAATTTTTGTACTGATTTTTTCGATTTTTACCCTATGTTAATATTGAGAAAATATATTGAATAAAACTACATACGTGCATTATTTAACTTATTTCATTTTAAATTTTATCTGCAAAGTGCTGACCAAATTGTAGTGTCCAAAATCTTCTTTTCTTGAATATTCAGCGGTCTGAAATTTTCACTTTATATCAGCTCAAAAGCAACGTGGAAATGGCAAGAACGACATCCTTAAAAGATCAGATTTACAATAAAGATGCGCTCACAAAATTAACCTCCGTTTATAAACGTAATGCTGACGTCTCTTCATATCTGTTATAAGGAAACCGCGTCGACGAACCAAACACAACCCGTCCTACGACTGTTTTATCTTTTTGTTTACGAGCTCAGAACGTTATATGTGGCAGTTTGGCAAAATTTAACTCTCGTTTATGCTTACTTTACATTTTGTCGGCAAAGTTTGCAAGATGTGGAACATGGTGGGTCTTAAAACTTAGAATTACGTTGGATTATTGTGTGTCTGTGTTGTTTTCTATATGGTGTGTTTTATGCGAGAATTAGGGTAGCTACACACGACCGTGTTTGAAGTCTGGATTCGGCGGCAAACACGAATATTATTATATAGGATGTACGTATCACAAAGTCGTTAACGGCTAAGTTATAATATAAAATAAGTAATACTAATAATTGCAACTTTTTTTATTAAGAAGGAGCGCTGTTCCGATTGTTAAATAGTCAATAGAATTTGGTAACACAAAAAAAAAATCGTTGCCCCACATTAGGAATTTCTCCTGTGTCATGGGTGCGTGCGTTTACAAACAAAGAAATTCACCACAATATTTTAAATATATATTTTATGATCGCAATGACTACAGAAACAGGTGCCTCCTCAGCTTGAGAGTTTTTTAGATAAACATTTATGTAAAACTCGCGCCGAGTTAAGTTGAACACGGTTTAGCAATGGTTGATGTCGAACGAAGTGTTCAGTAAATACAGTCACATCGCTTGTATACTCGTATGCCAGTATGCATGTATGTGGGCTGCAAAGCTCACATGGCTCATAATATTATGACTTCTATACACAATGGGCCATGTCTTTTGCCAGTTTTTTAAGGGTCATGAAGCGAATCCATTGCAGTCGTTGAAAGTTTAGATGAAATAGAGATAAATGGAGTAATTTACTTTTTTTTTTTAACTTGTAGATCAATGTAGTATGTGCGGGGTGCTAAAATAAAAATCCTATGGGTGTCTTGAATATAACGCATCAAGGGTTATGGGAAATTTACAGATTAGAATATTATGATGGTTGAATGGTCTGGCGAACACGCAATGAACTTCCACTTATAGTTTTCGCTTTTTCCTTTTTGATAATTGAGGGACTGCATTGATTGTCAGAACGTTGAGATATTTGCTACTTAATTAAAAAACAAACATTTTTCTTCTTACAATCCTAATAAATGTGAAAGTTTGTTTGGATGGATGTTTGTCACTCTTTCACACAAAAACTAATGAACGGATTTGGATGAAATTTGGTGCTGAGTTAGATTAAACCCTGGATTACCACATTGGATAGTTTTACCCAAAGTTTATGTTCGCGCGAGATAATTTTCGAGTTGTAGTGGAAACCGCTAGCAACAGCTAGTATAAGACTTTTACATTTTTTTATTAGTACGATGCTTCAAAAAGGTGGGATGCGAAGTTTTCGCAATTGACTTGCATGTGTATGAGGTGAAATGAGCAAGTAAAAATGTTAGCTGGTGGCGCTCAAGCATTCCTGCCTGCCCCAATGGTAAAAAGGTGGAAGTTTACGTATGTATGTATGTTTCCGGGGTCGCGGGACTTTCCCATTACCGTGACCCCGGTACGTAAAGGGCTATTGAAGGACACCGTTGATTTTAGTCAGTACGAGTCTGACAGTCACTCCCGCTCTGCCCTGAGAAGGAGGACTCATTTGTTGATATTACCACGTAAAAAAAAGTGAAAACTTCAGTAGCAACTTATGTAACCTAATAACACTTTATTTGACATCTCATGAACCTATTACACTTTTGCAGCATGACTTAAACTGCTATATTTTATTCATTCTTCTCAAATGACAGCACATATCGAAAAATTTGCAAGTATATTGTGCTGGCAATGTTCAGAATAAATAAGTTCTTGGGATGCTTCCAATATAAACTTGTGAGTCTTACATGCAGTTTCTGTAAGATGCCCTTCAGATAATGCAAGTTTTATTTTGAGTTCAGTGACCTTTGTTTCGTGAGGAGACTATACTTGTACAAGATATGCTTGTTTTTGCTGTATCTACGTTGAGAGCAAATTAATCTTGTATAAGTAGATAGGCAATGGGTTAAGCAATAGACTTCGTGATGTCACACGACTGTATTATTGGATTTAAGTAATACAAAATAAATAATAAATAAATATTCCACAACTATCACACAACGCCATCTAGTCCCAAGCTAAGCAGAGCTGGTGTTATGGGTACTAGACAGCTGATAAACATAGTTATATATAACTATGTTTATCAGCTGTCTAGTACCCATATATTTCTAAATACATACATATTATAGATAAATTACACCCAGACACAGAACAAATGATCGTGCTCATCACACAAACATTTGTCCTGGGTGGGAATCGAACCCACGACCTCCGGCATAGCAGTCAGGGTCACTAACCACTAGACCAACAGGCCTGTCAAGTGTATTAACAGTGCAAAAATAAGGAACTGACATCATATTCATTTATAAAATCAAACGCGTACGGCAGACTTGAAATAGAAATACTTGAAATATTAGTTTTTTCTTGCTTGGTTTGTTATTGTCTTCTAAAGGTGTATACAAAAGAAAAATACTAACTTTCTTAACTAAAACGATGATAAGATTTGTCAACAAAACAGAAGAAATCTAATTACAGCACCGCATTATAAACAGATAGCGAGCCAATTTCAATACCAACTTCAGCATACTTATACTACAATTTATCAGAAATATCTTAGAATACAAGATGACTGAGATGTTTCGGTTACTAACACAATGATATGAAAGAAACATAAAAGTTGAGATAGCAGACTTTTATTTCATTCCTTGGAAAGAAATCTTTAAGGGTGAGAATATCGCATGTTTATTGTTAAAATTTTATTTTCTTCCTAAGTGTTCGTGGTCACGATTCTGCTACAATTTCCTAGAGAGCTGGCAATAAAATTTATAAATGCTTCAAGCCGTTTTGAAACAATTTATAGAAAGCATTAATGTTTCTTGTACGTCATTAAATTCAATTAAGTAACAATAGATGTAAGTTTATTAGACAAACTTGATGTAACTTTATTTCTGTTATACTTTAGATAAGTAAATAAATAAATATTCCACAACTATCACACAACGCCATCGAGTCCCAAGCTAAGCAGAGCTTGTGTTATGGGTACTAGACTGCTGATAAACATACTTATATATTTCTAAATACATAGATAATATGTATGTATTTAGAAATATATAAGTTGATAGCGGCTAAGTATTAAGAGTCGCGTTTGCACAGACTGAATATAGAACTGGAATATATATCTCTGTTAAATTGGAACTCTAGCGCACCGACAGGTCAATGAAAATTGATAGGACTTTTTTTTTAATCTTTTTAAAAAGTTCGTTAGTCCGATTATAGTTAGACCGATTTGGCTAATTTTGGTATTTAATTACTTTTGAAAGTCCAGGGAATGTTTGATAGATGAGTAAATATGATAAAAATATAAGGAATATACTAAAAGCAACAATTTCGTTTTCCCATAGAAACTATTCCTACCTGTCAAATATTTGTTGTTTGTCCCGTCGTTCGGAAATCAATTAAATTTAAAAGTCGTTCAGAAATAGGCGATACGAAGTTTGCTGGATCAGCTATTCTATAATAAATAACTCACATAATAACGTATACAAACAACGTAACATTTCACAGTCTTCTATAATAACAGTAGCTTCCAACTTTAGGTCGACGCCTCGATCCATATTTTCGTCTTAATTTGCGGAGTGCTCTTCGAAAATTAGATCTATTATAATGGTTGAAGGAGACAACGACTTCAGCCTCGGGCGATCCGCTGAAAGTTTCCATTTAAATTTAAGCCGGGTTCACATTGGATAAAATAATTACAGTGTTAGAGTTTTCTTGGCATTTTAGCAAGCGTTTATCGTGATGCTGTACTGTTACGATAAGCTAATGCTGTTTTGTTGATGAAGAGAAAAGATTTCTTAAAGAGTAATTATTGCTTTAAGTCAGTTCCATTGCCTACTGTCAAGAAATCAAATTTTCCACTAATGGCAACAGTAATGGTCGCGGCACTAACGAATTACCGTGACCCCGGTACGTAAAGGGCTATTGAAGGACACAGTGGATTTTAGTTAGTACAAGTCTGACAGTCCCTCCCACCCTTTCCTGGGTGGGAGGACTCATTTGAAGATAATACCACGCTAAAAAATAAAAATAAAATGGCTACAGTAACAATTTAAACAGTTTAATGTCTACGAAGCTAATAAATAAAAATATAATTTCAAAGGACGCGTGTCATGTTTGGGTAAAACGACACTCGTTTTTCACATGTCGTCACGAGTCAATTCTTGACGGCTTACGAAGCAATTCACGGCATTCATTCACAGTAATCAAGTGACACTTATCGCCTTTTTTTAGGTGGTGAAATCATCAAATGAGTCTCCCCAGGGCAGGACGTGAGGGACTGTCAGACTTGTACTGACTAAAATCCACGGTGTCCTTCAATAGAGCTTTACGGGCTTTCCGGGGCCACGGATACCTAATGAGTTCCGCAACCCCAACGCCTATCGCCTGAGGTCGTGAAATGAAATTACGAGAAGAGTATACACGAGAAATCTTGATAAAACCAGAGAAATGATGATTTGGTTGCTGCCATATTTGAAAAATTACAGCCACAGCCATGGATGGCATATACCAATTAAAGACAGGGTGAGTGTTAGGCCTCTGCGTCGAATTTTGCGGTTAGCGGGACGGTGGCGGCGCGAGAGCGATAGGACTTTATACCTAACTATGAATTTGACATTCCGTTACACTTCGGCGTGGGTGAGGACACACCCCACCCCCAAAAGAAGGATTTAAGATGAAATTTTATCATACGAGTACAACGCAAACATAGTCGCCATTAAAAACGCACAAAACGGCCCGACCATTTCATACAATATTTTACTATCATACCATTACTTTTATTTTTTATGAAACCTTCGCTATTTTACTACGTGGACAGAATTTAATAAAAGGGGGAAACGTCACAAAAGTTCCGTGAACTATGTGACGTTCTGTTGGCTTTTATATTAGTGCTGTGAAATGTTTAGATTTATTTCTAACTTGCTCATACCCGCAGCTTTATCCGCGGTAATTGTCTCACAGGATCTTACTATTGGTATAAAATGTATCCAATGTATTAATCCCGGTTTTAAGCAGCTTATAACACATTGCTACTATTGTTGTATTGTTTTCTTTCAAATCTGTTCAGTAGTTATTGATTGAAGAATAAGTGAACAGATTTAATACTACGAGTATGATTATAAAACTTAATAATGTTTGCTTATTTTATGTTTTACAAAATATTGTGAAGAAGGTGGATAGATGAATGGATGGATAGATGTGCTTGCATCTATTCATTTATGTTAGGACTTTTTTTTACTTGGTAAAATTATCACATGAGTCCTCCAACCCAGGGCAGAGCGGGAGGGACTGTCAGACTCGTACTGACTAAAATCCACGGTGTCCTTCAATAGCCCTTTACGTACCGGGGTCACGGTAATTCCTACAGTCCCACGATTTATGTTAGGACTAGGTAAGCTTAGTAAAAAAACATGAATTACGAGTAGATATGGAAAATACCAGAAGCCCAGCATGAATTCTGCGTATTTGGTGATACGTACTTAAAATATTATTACGTAAATTGTATGGAAAATAAACCCGCACCTCTTTTTTTTTACGTGTTAAAATCATCCTACGAGTCCTCCCACCCAGGGCAGGACGGGAGGGACTGTCAGACTTGTACTGACTAAAATCCACGGTATCCTTCAACAGCCTTTTACGTTCCGCGGCCACGGTTATCTGATAATACAGTCCCACGAACCCGGTAGAAAACAGCACCTCTAGTCTACGAATGTGGAACTTATTTTATTCATCAAGTTAACTTCGAACGCCCCTGTTTAGTTTACGTTACAAAAACGTGTTAACTCGAGGTAATTCCTTTTTCAAACAGAAAGCGAAAGCGAAGCGTTTCCGATAGCGTGACCGAACCGATGCGAAGACGTGGCGAAGGCGTGTTTGCTCTGTTTGACGTCGTTCATAAAAAGTCAGATAATACAACTGTCACGCCTCGGTTCGCTGCACCCAGTTTGACGTCTCGTATCGCTTCGGACTCGGTCCGGTTCACTATCGCCTGTCAGTTTGACAAAGGCTTAAAACCTCTGAATAACACCTTACCATCTAATGTGTGTTACAATGTGTATTTCATACCTATGAAGCATTGTACGTAGTTACCGTCCCAATCACAAGTCTTACACGAGAGAAACCATTTAAAATTACCTATATCCGGGCTCTCAATTTGTAGTCTGAAAGGTGAATAAGAATAGTCAATCCTGAAAACCCTATTTATTACAGGTACTATCGCAAAAATTGCGTATCATCTTCAATAGGCTTATAAATTATTGCTGCCAAACTTTTCTGAAGAAGTATATGAATTCAATCGTTCCTACTGTATTATAAGCGATCCTTCATACTTATCTTGAAATATGTAACCTGTCGTCTGGGAATTTAAGGCTAGTACATTTTGTGTATAAGATGCTCAAAAATCTTTCAAATAGCCAGATAATTCAATTGAAAGTTAAGTTATCTACAATAGATGTAGTATGTATAAAACCGTTGAGCATTATTCGCACGTGCAAAGTGGCGTAGCAATGTGGTTACGTCGTAGCAATGTGGCTACGTCGTAGCAATCGGCTACGAAGCAGCAGCTACGCTCGACTACGCGTTTGTAAATGATGTTTTCTTCGAATGATCTTATGGCAAAACAAAGGTTATCACCGCATATTTTTGTAATAACAAACTGTCGGGTATTTTTGTTCTCACAGCTGATATTTTTTTAACGAGGTATTGATAAAGAATGCCGCTTTAGCATTTCCCTTACAAAAGAAGTCTTGAAATGTTTACGTTGCCCCACACTAGGAATTTCTCCTGTATCGTGGGTGCGTTTTCAAACATAGAAACTCACATACATAAACACCCAGACCCAGAACAACTACTTGCAGATCATACAAATATTTGTTCCGTGTGGGAATCGAACCCGCTACACATAGCGAAGGAGTCCAATTTCTCAGCCACTGCGCCAAATGTGCCAACAAATTGAGAGAACACTGCTAATTTTAGTCAGTAAATATCTGAGTGCCCTTGCACACTCTTTCCTTGCACTCACTTTCACCTTTCAGACTCATTTGATGACTTTACCACTTAAAAAAAAAGGAGTAGGTGGGCGATTACGAATGGAGACGAACTCTTTTTTAAATTTTGGACTTGTATTGATCCAACCCGTTCCTTCAGCTTTCACACGTACCGTAACTACATCATCATCTGCATAGCCTTTTCCTAACTATATTGGGGTCGACTTCCAGTCAAACCAGGTGCAGCTGAATATCTGTATTTAACATGGAGCGACAGCCTATCGGATCTCCACAACCCAGTAACTGGGTAATACAACATCGCAGCAACTAAATTTGTGGTTACCACATTTCTCATGCACAAAACTGAAGGTTTTAACGCGGGCAAGTACATTATGCAATACATTTCTTACGTACTTTGTCATGTCAGAGGCTTGTTCTCAGATCCGGCTTGATAAACTCTGATTCCAGAGTCTGGCTATATCGTTATCAATGTTCTCAACAAAAATCGCTCAAAAATGTATAACTTATCTTAAAGACAATAAAACATACAAAGTATCCCTTTACAGTTCAATTGCAGAAGCTAAGCCGTAATACGAAGGTATTGGTCATAAAAATAGTGACGTTATAGCTTTCATAAACTGCGTTCAATCTATTTATGGTCATATTTAATGTCAATTTTGAGCAGAAATGCACAAAATTGAGTCCTTCCTATCTAACTGCAAGAATGAAAAATTTTTGACTTTAAAGTCAGTTATTTCGGTATCTGACTGTAATAATCTAAATAAAAATGCAGAGTTGTGTCAATATTTCAATGGGAATACTTTAACAAATAGTTATAGCCATAATCAGTATATAATTTTACTGCTGGGAAAAAGGCCTTCACACACAGTGTGTGTGGGCTGTAACCCACTAGGCGGGCCCAGTCGGCAGGTATTCCCGTTTCAGCAATTATTTCCAGAGCACCTAACTTAAGAGCAACTTTTTTTTTCCAAAATTTTGACAAATTGCTCAATCGGTAATGAAATTATACTTCAAATCTATTGCAACTAATAGTAGTTACTGCAAGTAACTGCAAATAGTACTGCAAGCTATCCAACCGTAGTTGCATAGGCAACTGCACTGCTACTATAGCTTGCAGTGATGGGGTAGTTTTGCTGGAAGTGTTTCAGTTAACCTTCCCAGAATTATTTAAGAACATACCCTCTAGAACCTATGCTAGCCTAGTACTTTTGTTGTATGTCAGTACTTGTTAAACTTCCCAAAAGGATAAAAGAACAAACTACCATGAACCTATGCCTACATTTATACACATCCCATCACTAGAAACTACCGTAGTTGTTCTAATGCGAATAGATTTTAATTATATTTCCGTTCCCGATTGAGCAACTCGTCAAAATTGTGATAGGTGCTCAATCGGGAATAAATAATTGCCCTTAAAATAAGTGGTCTAGAAATAGTTGCTGAAAGAGGAATACCTCCCAGACGGATGATAACTTATGTTAGAAAAATAAGAAAAAAACGAAAGCCAACATAAAACAATACACGACAATTTCTAAAATAATATCATAAATTAGCAAGACCTGGGCAGACATTTAGTTTTACCTGAGCTTTTTAAGGAAATTTATCAAACTCGCTAAGACGATAGACGGCATCGCCTTAAACCTTAGATAAGATAAACCTATTGAATCATAAAGAAACCATACCTTAAAAAAAGGACACTACAGTAGTTTGTTTTTTGCAATAGTTTGCATGTATTCTTGGATTGGTAAAATCATCATCCTAGCTTTTTTAGGGTTCCGTAGCCAAATGGCTAAAAACAGAACACTTATGCATTCGTCATTTCTGCCTGTCCGTTCGTATGTCACAGCCACTTTATAGAAACTTGATAAACCGTTCCGTGAACCGCATGAACATTTTCACACAAAAATAGAATAAAACAATTTGGGGGTTCCCCATACTTAACTGAAACTCATTTTTTTTTTCATCAAACCCATATGTGTGGGGTATCCATGGATAGGCCTTTAAAAATGATATTGAGGTTTCTAAAATATATTTTTATAAACTCAATAGTTTACGACATTTTCAAAGTTGTATTTTACTTACATTATGTACCACTTAAAATGATAATGGGGGTGGCCTTCGCCCAGCTGTGAGATATTAATACTTAAAAAATAGAGTGCCTTTCTGATACTGTTTATTCGACGTTCAATATATTCATTCGGTACAGTATCGGTTGAAACCATAAATAAATCTGTATAGTATCTATTAAAACCATAAATAAGAGTATCACAAAATGGCCCTGTAGAGTTACTATAATATTCAATACGCTCTGGATTATGGCTTTCACTGCTATAACTTGTGATTGAACACGTATTTTGAACATAGTTGCTTTTATACCTGTTATAAACTGTTTGAAGTTATTAACTAGAGCAGTTTAGATATCAAAATATTATAGTCAATCTGAAATCATGAAAATCTAATATAAATATTACTGTGAAAGTAATCGTGTCTGTCTGTTAACTTTAAACTAATTTACGGCTGAAACTGATTTATTTAGATAAATATGTTTAATTACATTTTAACAAAAATGCTCGCATTTGAACACTATCTTGCCCAATCGCAATGATGTCATTATGATTGTCGGGCCGGAAATCATGTTGTGAAAAGTATATTTTTTATCCCGGGACCACGTTTTCATTTGGTGATTTCTGACCAACGCGCAGACAAAGCAAAAGCAACAAAGTAAAAGTAGCAATCTATAAAATTTTAAAGTTAACTTAACCGTAGACGTATAAATTCCATAATTCAATTCTAAAGACAAATTTAAACTGACTGTCTTAATATTTTGTCTTATCCTAGATGAGATACAATTATAAACGTTGTCTTAGACTGAACAAATATACGAATTTCATCTCATAATTTCTAGGAATCGGGCATTACAGTGTTGCGGTTTTGAAGCGTAATAGGTCTGTCCATATTTAGAATCACGAATCGCCAGGCGCAGTATAGTCGTGATAACTGTCTATCAGCTGTCTAATTTCCTTTGTCTCCGTAGAGATAATGTCCTATTTTCGATTCTAATATTATTCGAGTCCTTGCTCTGTTACAATGTCACAATAATAGATCCAAAACGGGTTTTACTTACCAATAACATAATTATCATCTCCTTCGTAAAGAAAACAATTTAAAATATGATGAGACGGTGATTTATTACATGTCACAAAGTCACACAAAGTAAAATAAACCTTTTTGGCTCGTTTTTAAAACATAAAAAAGTTAAAATCCCGTACCTTACAGCAACGAGAAATAGGTTTAGTGCAGCAAATTGTGCAACAGCTGATATTTAAGCACTGATGCCAGAAAGAGAGAGATTTAGGCAAAGATGAGGATGTATTTTCCCAGTAGTTATTAAAATTATTTCACCCAAAAAAAAAACACCGTACCTTTTCACGTGATAAAAAATCTACCAGAACCGACCACAATAAAACAAAGTAGTCAATTCTATGCCACAAAAGTTTCAAACGACTGAAACCAGTCAACAGTATTAAGTCCTTGTTTACATTCGACCATTCAAATTCTCTTTGTGCGAACGCGGGCGTTCACATCCAATAGATATACTAAAATACTGGCTTCAAAGAAGTGGATAAAAGAGTCACGGAAATCATCGCTTTCGGAA
Source organism: Agrotis puta (assembly GCA_943136025.2). Classification (NCBI taxonomy): domain Eukaryota; kingdom Metazoa; phylum Arthropoda; class Insecta; order Lepidoptera; family Noctuidae; genus Agrotis; species Agrotis puta. The sequence goes on along the minus strand of OW964176.2, from coordinate 1,891,016 downwards.
AGGGTAAAATAACCTACAAAATAACTTTAAATAACCCCACATTGGCATTTTTTTATTTTACCCTTTTTAGTTCAAATTCTTGAGAATACATGATTTCTTACACGTGCACTGGATTTATGTAATCCGTAGCACCTGTTAAAACATTGCCGATGTACGTAATAAGCTTCAACGCTACAAAAATCCACGAAACAACCTCTTATTCAAACTTGCACCTGTCTGAATTAATTAATGAATAATATAAAAAGTTGGTTAAAATTCCCTATCTCAAAAACTACTAAACCGATTTTGATGAAAACTAGCAGTATTCCTTAAGTTAATCAATACCTAGTACAACAAAAAAGAATTATGTAAATCGGACTTATAGTTCCGGAGATATGCAAACACAAACATACATACATACACTTTTGAAAGGCACATTTGATTAGACACTAATATAGACTCACATATACGAAAACTGGGCAGTTCTGGAAATATTACATTCATACGGGTCGAATTGATAACGTCCTTTTTTTTTAAGTCGGTAAAAAATGGTAATGTACAGGAAATGATACGGAACGTGGCCATTTATGTTACGTTATAGTGCCGTGGGTCGCTGGACTGGCTCATCAGGTAACCGTGACCCGGGAACGTAAAGGGCTATTGAACGTAAAGAGCTGCTGGCATTCAGACCTTCCTGTATGAGAGACCCCTCTGACTTGTCGTAATCCATTGCTACAATCGACCATGCTGCCCTTTTTTTTTTACGTGGTAAAATTATCAAATGAGTCCTCCCACCCAGGGCATAGCGGGAGGGACTGTCGAAATACACGGTGTCCTTCAATCACCCTTTACGTTCCGGGGTCACGGTAATTCGTACAGTCCCGCGACCCAGGCAGGCTTTGGCCCACTAGAGGTACGCCCCGTCATTTTGCTCACACTCTGAGGCGCGCGTGGAACATAACGCGCCATCGACCCGGGCATGGTCCATGGTCAGACAGTGAGTTGCCCATTACTCGCTGTCCGCTTGCCCGCGCCTACGGTGGCCGGAGATCATCTGCCGACGTCCGTCGCCGTTGGCGTCTACCACTGCGGCTGGGGTGGAGAGAGGACGCTGTTCTCTCCATCACGTGGCCCGCCTCCTCCTTCACGAGCATGCTGCCCCTAGTGCGGGTTGGTAGCTGTTCCCATTTCTTCGATGTTTTCATGGTATTTTCCATTACCGTTATAAATAAGATTAGTTTGACTCAAGTGCATAAAAATAAATACCTTTCCAAACAGCTAACTACTCTGAAGAAGTTTGACACAGCCCAGCAACGATTCACCTCAAACACGAACCATTTTGAACTGAAACTCATACAATATTTACGCCTTACATGTATGGCTTATGCCTTAAAACGTATCTCTACTTTTGGATTAAGCGAACTTTGTTAATCAAGTATTAATCTCCTGTGAACGGTTTATGAACACATAAATCGTTCACAGGAGATTGCTGAATTGTTTAAAATTGAATAAATTAATTCAGTGTAATCGGTCAATGAAATATTTATTGCTAACGTTCTATTTCTGTTTGTTTTATTTAGTTGGAAGTAAACATGGTCTATGGATTGATTGTATGTTGTGATTTTGATATATATATTTTTTTATCTTGGTAAAATCACCAAAATTAAATGAGTCATCCCACTCAGGGCAGGGCAGTAAGGATTGTCAGACTTGTACTGGCTAAAATCCACGGTGATCCTTCAATAGCTCTTTACGTTCCAGGGTTACCTTGGACGTAAAGAAGAGATAGTTCCGGGTTGTTTTTAAATCTCTTTTTTTGTAACGTGTTAAAATCATCAAATGAGTCCTCCCACCCATGGCAGGGCAGGTAGGAATGATAGACTTGTACTGACTAAAATTCACGGTGTTCTTCAAAAGCCCTTTACGTTCTGGGGTCACGGTAGATCGTTAGCCCCGCGACCATGGTTTTTATAACTTACGGTAGATTTCTACTTATTGCTTATGTTTTTGAATATTTTTACCTTTCATGTTTCTTTCGACTGAAGTGAAAATATTAAAGAAAGAATATTACCAATTATTACAAAACAAATTCCCCTGTCTGTGCGTCTAACTGTCTGTCTGTTAGCGACAAACAATAAGTCATCTTAATTTAAACTACATAGTTTAAATTCTATTGCTTTACTAACATAATAAGAAACTACGACTTGAAAAATGTAGGTACGAACAATGAAACCTTTCCTACTTTAATTTTACTAAACTGAAACCCCTTTTTTTTTTTTTTTTTTTTTTTTTTTTTTTTTTTTTTTTTTTTTTTTTTTTTTTTTTTTTTAGGGTGGCAAAATCATCAAATGAGTCCTCCCGCCCTGGGCGGGGCGGAAGGGACTGTCAGACTCTTACTGACTAAAATCCACCCGTGTTTCTTCGGATGCCCTTTACGTTCCGGGGCCGCGGTATCCTGGATTAAGAAAAAAGCCGCGACCCCAGCAGGCATTTGGCCCCGTAAGGGGCCCCGTCGGTGACGCGTGAAACACGACGCGCCACCTACCCGGGCTTGGTCCTTGGTCGGACGGCGAGCTTACCCATTACTCACCGTCCGCAAGCCCGCTCCGCCGCTGTGCCCTCTGCTGTTTAGAGGGACACGCGTTGGAGCATCCACCCGACAGGCTATTCGCATACGGGCAAAGAGACCCCTTAGGCACACAGTGCCTAAAAGAGTTTTTGCCCGCATCCCAGGGTGCACCGGCCCGAAAAACTGGTCTTCCCCCCGGACGTATCCGAAGGGGAACTCCAGTCCACGGGCGCACGTGGAGGTTTCCTGTCTTAGCAATATAATTAGAAAAAAACGCGAAACAAATTAAATAAACTTTAATTACTCATGAAAGCGTCACCAACTATTTACAGTATCAATTTAAAACAATTCATGTGTACAACCAACTATTTGGGAACAGAACCACGTTAGATTTTACACGTGACCACTTGGCAATTAAAACTTGTATGTAGAACGCGATTAGCAAAAACTACAGTCATAGAATAACGATACATGATACGTAGAAGTGACAATTCCTATTCCGAACGCTGTGTACCTTGTCAAATTAATTTTAAAGATTATTAATAAAAATTTGAGGCCTTGTCCCGAGTTTTCACGTTTAATAACGTAAAATAACGTTTTATTTTTTTTATCGTGGTAAAATCCTCAAATGAGTCCTCCCACCCAGGGCAGAGCGGGAGGGACTTTCAGACTCTTACTGACTAAAATCCACGGTGTCCTTCAATAGCCTTTTACGTTCCGGGGTCACGGTAATTCGTGAGCCCCGCGACCCCGGCAGGCTTTGGCCCTCTAGAGGGGGGCCCTGTAAATTTGCTGAAACTCTTAGAGGCGCGCGTGGAACACAACGCGCCGTCGACCCAGGCATGGTCCATGGTCGGACAGCGAGTTGCCCGCATGCCCGTGCCTACGGTCTACGTAGGCCTATGCTAAGCAGTGAACATAATCCTCTACAGTACTGTAGGGGCAGGAAATTATACAATGAAATTTCCTAACGAATTGAAGACATATCAAAATAAGTTTCGCTTCTACACAGTGTTCTTACTCTTTGTCACTGTATACTATACGCACATCGTCAACGCCAGATAAATGGGTATAACTTTTAATTGCTTTCCAACATCGGTAGTGATAGTACTGATGTTTTTCATGTATGTACAGTTTTTACTTAATTCACTGGTTTAAAAATACATTTGCCTGTTTTTATACTTTATTTTATATTGAACGTATGATATAACGGTGGCTCTAACATAATTTAGTGACGCATATTCGATAATGTTCGATCAAATTCGTGCAAAAAGCAATTGGATTTATTTGAAAAAAAAAGTTCCACTTTAAGTATTATACAAGAACATCGTGCTAGGCCCATTGAAATTAGTATTTTGTTTGATATACTATTATATTTTTGTATAAAGAGTTTGACAGGCCTGTTGGTCTAGTGGTTAGTGACCCTGACTGCTATGCCGGAGGTCGTGGGTTCGATTCCCACCCAGGACAAATGTTTGTCTGATGAGCACGATCATTTGTTCTGTGTCTGGGTGTAATTTATCTATAATATGTATGTATTTAGAAATATATAAGTATGTTTATCAGTTGTCTAGTACCCATAACACAAGCTCTGCTTAGCTTGGGACTAGATGGCGTTGTGTGATAGTTGTGGAATATTTATTTATTTATTTATTTATTTATATTTTATTTAACATAATAAAAATAGACTTGTGGACGTAAACTGGAGAAATGACATGATTAAGTTTTGAGACCAAAGTATTCGAAAACACACGTTGTTGATTTTATTTTATATTTCTAGGAAAACACATTTTTTTTTTTGTATTTCATAATATTTGGAGCGAATGCACAAAACGTTAAAAATATTATGAATTAAAAAAAAATAAGCTTTCGACGAATCCCGAATATAGAAGATTCATAAAATTGTATGTTTAATTCTGTTTTATACAGCGAAATTTGAAATACCGATATTTATTCCGTGATATACGTTTAATTATGTATACCGAACACCCGTGGTTCGTACCAACAGCTCCCAACTGCAGACAAACTCTCCAAGCTTCATTACATGCGAGCAAGAATTTAATCATACGAATCCTCTCATTATTAAAACATCCAAACTATTTTCACATATCTCCTTAGTAGATATGCACTGACAGCGCAGCATTCATTCATTCATTCTAGACAAAAAACTAATAAATCTTGTTCTTGTCAAATAAAAGCATTCTTTGCTTGCACGGTAACGTTGGCAAATTGTGAATAATTCCTCCGCCATTTCGCTTCTCCCGGGACGGTTGATTCAGCTGTGACGTCCATTTGTACGAAATTTATATTTATATTTACGAAATGATAATTGAGTTTTCGATTACGACGGTAAAGAAATATTTGTTGCTGTGAACGTTGTTTTTTGGATGTGAGAAAATTACGTCATTATTGAACATTGTACTGTACGTACAAATAAAAATTATGTAGATTTTAATATGTGAACACTCTTCAAACAAAAAATTAAGTACCATTTATTAAAATGCCTTAATTAAGTTCGATTTTCAGATCAGAGGGTGTTGACGACCAACGCGCTCTCTGTGCACCACGACGGCGGCGGCGACAAATAACGCGGGGGGGCGAGACGGCCGGGGAGGGGTACGGTCATTGCGGGACCCACAGCGCGCGATCGTTTCAACAGAACATTTTGTGACGCGGCTACGACAACAGCATAATCATTGTAAAATATTAGTCAATACACGTTGTTACGAGCAAACTCTGGGTATAATTTCAAAAATCAACGACGCCGACGACCCAAAACCAAATTCCCAACATAATTTGGTCCTCCGAGCCCGACAATAATCTGGATCAGCACCTTCCGGCACGACGATCAATTCAAAATCTTACGGCGCAACGGCCAGATCGAAGACTTACGGCGCAACGACTAGAACAACACTTTCCGGCGCAACGGCCAGATCAAAGACTTACGGCGCAACGACCAGAACAACACTTTCCGGCGCAACGGCCAGATCATCAACTAGACATCCCACGGAGCAACGGTCAGGTCAATCCATCCAATTTATTACCCAAACCCAGAGCTCAGTTCATTTTGTGCTAATATCGTTATTTTTCGCAAAATTCCAGTATACGGTGTACAATAATTGGGCAGTCTACCTACACCGGACTCGAACGCACGTCGATTACCGGGTAACTGTAAGTACTTGATTCTTTACTCTTGCAAACCACCAATATGAATAACAAAAGGCATTCGATTGTAGAAATAGAAAATAGTGAAGAAATCATTCGCGATTTAGTAAAAAAAAGAGGTACCGTTAAACGAAAATTAACTTTATTCTCAAAGTACGTTAATTCATTAGATGAATCGCAATTAACGGGCGCTCAGAAAGCAGAATTAGAAGAGCGTTATGAACCTTTTAAATTATTAATCGATCAATTTTCTACTTTACAAGATGAATTAGACTGCTATGTATCAGATAGTGACCTAGATGGAGAATTGCTAGAGAGAGAAACGTTTCAGAATCAGTTTTATGCAATTGTGGGTAAGGCTAAATGTATTCTTAAGGATAATTCCAACCAAAATTCTGAGGTTCAAAGTCGAACTTCTAACTATATGAAATTACCCACAATTTCGTTACCCAAATTCGACGGTTCGTATGACCAATGGCTCGAGTTTCGCGACACTTACTTATCTATGATTCACAATAGTAACGGTCTAGATAATGTTCAGAAGTTCCACTACTTACGTTCAGTGCTTACAGGTGATGCATTACAAGTAGTAAAGGCACTCGAGTTTTCATCTGACAATTATTTAGTTGCTTGGAGTCTCTTGGAGAATAGATATAATAATGATAATTTGCTAGTTAGTAATCACGTTAAAGCTTTACTCTATGCACAATCAATGAACAAAGAATCAGCTGTTCAAATTCGTAGACTAATAGATACAGTTTTGAGAAACATTCGGGCGTTAAAAACGTTAGATGAACCTACAGATTCATGGGATACATTAATTATCCACATAGTCGCTTCGAAGTTAGATTCTTCAACCGATCGTGAATGGGAAAGTCACAAAAGTACCCTCCCGAAAATAGGAAAATTAAAACTGTCTCAATTGATGAAGTTCCTCGCGGATCGCGCTGATTTTTTGGAATCGATTAGGCCTCAAAGCAAACAATCGTCAGACTCACACACAAAGAAGCAGTCGGTCACAAAATCACACAGTCATGTTATAACACGCAAAGATAACAACGATAAAAAATCACCACGTTACAAATGCGCTCAGTGCGGTTCTAACCACCCAGTGTACTCGTGTGAAGTTTTCCTAAACCTATCTCTTAAAGATAAAATAGACTTCATTGAGAACAAAAAGTTATGTCGTAATTGTTTACGATCAGATCACGCCTTAAACGATTGTTGGTATGGACCGTGCAGGCTTTGCAACAAGAAACATAACACTTTAATTCACACAGATGCAGACGCTTGTACATTATCAGCTGTTGCTCAAACCACGCAAATAGTGCCACAGTCTGATTTAAATAATACGAGTGCCTCACACATTCAAACGCCGCTAACCACTTCATGCAAGTCTCACACAATTCGCAAGGAAGATAATAATAATACCGCGCATTATGTTCCAAATACAGTATTATTATCGACCGCATTAGTGGAAATAGCGGATGCACAAAACAATTATCACAGCACACGCATTCTTTTGGATAACGGGAGTCAACATTGCTTCATATCTGAATCGCTTTGCAAAAAGCTTAAACTTCCATTGATACAGTCCACTGTTCAAGTTATTGGTGTAGGTAACACCATTTCTCAATCCACACAATCATGTAATGTTCAAATGCGATCCAAAACAAACAAATATATCACGCGCTTTAACTGTTTAGTTTTACATCGTATAACGGCACAATTACCTTCACTTAGAAATTATCACAGTATATCTATACCAGACCATGTTCAACTTGCCGATCCCGAATTCTATCTGTCTAGCGACATTGATTTATTGATAGGAGCAGATAGATTCTGGGACCTGCTTAGAGATGGTCTTATACGGTTGCCGAATGGTCCATACCTGCAAAACACACAACTGGGTTGGATCATATCGGGAGCTGTTCATGAAAAGGTTTCACGCGTTAACCTAACTCATTGTAATCTCACGCAAACATTAGATTCAGAACTCAAACGATTTTGGGAACTGAAAGAAATACCTTCAACAAAAAATTATTTAACTGAGGATGAAAGTGCATGCGAAAATCTATTCAGAGACACGACTTTACGCGATGATAAGGGCCGTTTTTCTGTACGCATTCCGCTCAGTCAATCAGTTGATGTTTTAAATGACACATTTTCTATGGCAAAAAACAGGTTTCTCGCGCTCGAACGTAAACTGATAAGGAGCGCACCTAGCTATAAACAAATGTATAGTGATTTTATGAATGAATATTTAAGTCTGGGACACATGAGTCGCATAACAGAATACAGTTCACCTTGTTATTTTTTACCACACCACGGTGTTTATAGGGAACATAGTTCAACTACCAAACTTAGAGTTGTCTTTGATGCAAGTGCAAAGTCCACTTCGGGCAAATCATTAAACGATATACAACACATTGGACCTACGTTACAAAACGACTTGTTCTCGATCTTGCTTCGTTTTAGGCAATTTAAATATGTTGCATGCGCCGACATTGAAAAGATGTACCGGCAAATACAAATTCAGCCTGATCAGAGAAATCTGCAACTAATACTTTGGAGGGAAGATCCATCTGAGCCGCTCGGTGTATTTCAACTTAACACTGTTACTTACGGAACGGCTTCCGCGCCATATCTGAGTATTAGGTGTTTAAAACAACTCGCTTTGGAATGTAATGATGACGTCATCGCACAGATAATCAATGACGATTTCTATGTTGATGATTTAATAACAGGACATCAGGACCAACAAAGGTTGCTACAAATATGTAAACATGTTTCTGACGTATTACAATCAGGATGTTTTTCTCTTAGAAAGTGGGTATTTAATTCACCATCTTCACAAATCGATCCATTGTCTACGTCTAAAGAATTCACACTAGGAGAAAACTGTCATACTAAAACACTAGGCATGGGGTGGTTCAATTCATCTGATGAATTGCATTTTAGCACCAAATGTGATCATGACGCAACTCACGTTACTAAACGCAACATTTTCTCAGTAATCGCACAGATTTTTGATCCCTTGGGTTTACTCACACCGACTATAATAATTGCTAAAATCATTTTGCAAAAACTGTGGTTATGCAAGATAGGGTGGGATGACTCAGTTCCAGTAAATATACTCTCGGATTGGCACAATTTTATTACAAAATTATCAATTTTAAAAGATATACGTATTCCACGTTACGTCATGGGAGAAAACTCGAACATTGTTGAATTACATGTTTTTTGTGACGCCTCGCAAGATGCATATGGCGCCTGCGCATATGTACGTAGCTATACAGATGCACAGCTGATATCGGTCAAGTTGTTATGTGCAAAGAGTAAGGTTGCACCTGTGAAACCGATTAGCGTACCGCGCTTGGAACTATGTGGCGCGTTAGTAGCTGCAAAGTTGTTTACTAAAATATGTAACTCATTAAGGTTGAGTTTTGATAACGTATACTTTTGGTCAGACTCAACAATTGTTTTAGGATGGCTTAAAATGTCGCCTAATTTATTAAAGACATTTGTACAGAACCGAGTTGTACAAATTAATGAACTCACAGGAGACAAGCCTTGGCTTCACGTAGCCGGGAAACAAAACCCAGCCGACTTGTTATCACGCGGTGTACCTCTCGATTCACTTATAAATAATGACTCATGGTGGTGCGGCCCATCATTTTTAAGTTTTCCTAATTCGCAATGGGAACATGATGTTAATTGCCATAACATCAATCATGATGAATTACCGGAATTGAAAACAAATCAAACTTCATTGCTTGTTCAAATAAAATCAGATTCGTTTCTATTCGATAGGTTCTCACGTTTTACTCGCTTGCGACGAGTAGTGGCGTATATGATGCGTTTTATTAATAACAGTCGTATAAAACTAAAGCATCAACGTCTCGCAGGTTGCTTATCCGTAGACGAATTGAATTATTCTGTTAGAATTTTAACTCGAGTCGCACAACAACAAGCTTTTTCAAATGTTTATGCCACTTTAAAACATAATCGTCAAGTAACAAACCCACGTAGTATATCTAGTTTAAATGTCTTCCTAGATGAACACGATTTAATTAGAGTAGGCGGCAGATTATCATATTCAGACACATTTTCTTATGATAAGAAACATCCTTTGTTATTGTGCGGTAAACATAAACTCACTCGCCTTATATTTGAACATCAACATATAAAATTATTACATGCAGGGGCTCAGTTATTACTGGCCACAATTAGAGACACTTGGTGGCCTACTAGAGGGCGTAACTTGGCCAAACACGTGGTTCACACCTGCATGATGTGCAAGCGCATGCGGGCTAAACCGTTGAACATACAAATGGGTAATTTACCTACTGAACGTTTGGAACCAGGGTACCCATTCATACGTAGTGGCGTGGATTACGCTGGGCCATTGTTCATGCTGAACCGCGAAGGTCGAGGGGCAAAATTAACGAAATGTTACATATGTCTTTTTGTATGTTTTGCTACGCGCGCAATACATTTAGAATTAGTCACAAGTCTTACAACTAAAGCATACTTGCTGGCATTGAAACGTTTCATCTCTCGACGTGGCAAACCATTGCAGATTTATTCCGACAATGGCACTACTTTTGTTGGAGCTTTGAAAGAATTTTCAAAGTTTTTAGATTCTTCACAATCTGATATCATAGATTTTACAACTGAAAACGATATAAAATTCTCATTTGTCCCACCATATTCGCCTCATTTTGGTGGTTTGTGGGAGGCGGGGGTCAAGTCCTGCAAATTCCATTTGTGTCGCATTGTAGGAAATGCACATTTTACATATGAGGAGTTGACAACTATATTGGCACAAATTGAGGCTGTTCTCAACTCCCGACCTATGTACCCAATGTCCACAGACCCGAACGACCTGCTTCCTTTAAGTCCTGCCCACTTCCTGATTGGCCGACCGCTCACAGCTCCAGCCAGCCAGGACCTCACCGCAACAGCTACGCAGCGCTTGCCTCGATACGATCGCGTAGAACAGATGAGACAGCATTTCTGGCAACGTTGGTCAACTGAATATATCTCTGAGCTTCAGATGAGGACGAAGTGGCAGCTTAACCGGGACACCCTTACTCCGGACACCCTAGTCGTAATCAAAGACGATAACCTGCCACCCCTGAAGTGGCGCCTCGGACGAGTACTGCAAACATTCACCGGGAAAGATGGCATATCACGCGTGGCTACCATCAAAACAGCGACGGGACTTATTCGGCGATCATTCCCCAAGATCTGTCCACTTCTGCATCCGGATGATGACCGCAGCAGCTCAACATCTTTGGAACCTGGTGGTTCCAAGGCCGGGGGCATGTTGACGACCAACGCGCTCTCTGTGCACCACGACGGCGGCGGCGACAAATAACGCGGGGGGGCGAGACGGCCGGGGAGGGGTACGGTCATTGCGGGACCCACAGCGCGCGATCGTTTCAACAGAACATTTTGTGACGCGGCTACGACAACAGCATAATCATTGTAAAATATTAGTCAATACACGTTGTTACGAGCAAACTCTGGGTATAATTTCAAAAATCAACGACGCCGACGGCGACCTAGCAATGACCTAAATGATTCACTTGATGAATGAATAGCCAATCAAGTTGCTAGAAATACACAAAACGAATCATTAGTAATATTGCTTAAAGTGGCCGATATAGACCCACAGACATTTAAATCAGATTAAGTTACGATATTATTTGACATCGAATTCGATTAACCAATTGAAATAAAATTCTTGAAATATTATCATCTTCCTGCCCTTATCCCATTTTACTTGGGTTCAGCGCAACACTTTTTTTCTTCCATTCTCCTCTATCAGACGTCACAATATCATTTACTCCTTTTTCTTCCATATCATTCCTTAGACAATCCATCCATCTTTTCTTTGGCCTTCCTCTTCCTCTCCATCCATCAATATACATACTCATCACTCTTGAGTTACAAAAAAGTAAAATCAGTCTATTACACAATGGATTACAATTTAAACTACGAGCACTCCCAACATATCACCAATCTTCCCCACAAAATCACTTTTGCTAACGACTGTAGCATCGCTCACCATTTGTGCTTCCAAGTACTTTGTCTTGCAACTGAACGACTGAAACAAAGACAATCCGATCCTTCACTACTAATGGATAGTGCTAGTCCGTTCAATCCTTTTTAGTTTAATTACTGGTGTTTCTGATTTCTAGTTTTCTACTTAGAAAGGGATTACTGTAGGTGATTTTCTTTGTTTGTATGGATAAAGGTATGTTTTTCTTCGGTGAATGAACGGTTTGGTTTGGTGCCGTGTATGAACGGCCTAGAATGCAGTACGAGTACGTCCCGCGATACCGCTTTCCATACGGCACCGGCGCGAGCGGGTATAAAAAGGCAAGAGAATAAAACATATCACCCAAACTAAATGCCATTATTTTCACTTCCATTTTTTTTTTATCGTGGTATAATCATCAAATGAGTCCTCCCACCAAGGGCAGAGCGGGAGGGACTGTCAGACTTGTACTGACGAAATTCACGGTGTCCTTCAATAGCCCTTTATGTTCCGGGCTCACGGTAATCCCTTGGTCCCGCGACCCCGGCAGGCTTTGGCCCTCTACAGGCCCCGTCACTATGCTGACACTCTTTGAGGCGCGCGTGGAACACAACGCGCGTTCGTACCGCGACCATTTTCACTACCATAGCTATAATTATGACTTTATACTAAGAAACACATTGTTAACAAACACATAACATACAATAAACAACCCCAAACATAAACACAGGATGAAAATCGTAAACTTACAGATTGCTTACCTATTTAAAATTCTCCCAAGTTTCAATATACTCATACGATGGAACGCGAAAGTTAAACAACTACATTTAAGATTTTAAAGTACATCCCAAACTACAAGTTATCTATCGGGCTTCAAAGCGAGAGTTAGGTAATTAACTCCACTGTTCGTGGCGGAAGCCAACAGGTCTAAGAGTGCAGCTTTTAAAACTACTGGTAATGATGAATATTTGATGATTTGTTTATTCGGTGTCTATCTGGCCGTTTACATTCAGATGATTGCGGTTAAATCCTGGTTAAGACTAGCTTAGGTCAAAATATGACGTTACCATAAAAATAAAATAAACAGCTTTTTCTATGATGAAGTCGAGCAAACTTGAAGCGAAGCGAGTAGGTGAAGAGAGTCCACTCTCCAAGCTGCTAGACGGTTTTGTCATAGATGAGCGCGCTCACAAACATTTTGAAGGGAAGGACAGTCGTTTGTCAGACTTGCCAGCGTTTTTTTATCGCGATAAAATGAGTCCTCCCTCCCAGTGTGGGACGGGAGGGACTGTCAGACTCGTACTAACTGAGATCCATTCCAGTGTCATTATTGACAGCTCTTTGAGGCGCGTGTGGAACACAACGCGCCGTCGCCCCGGGCATGGTCCATGATCGGACGGTGAGTCACCGATTACTCGCCATCCACATGCCCGCGCCTACGGTGACTGGAAATCGCCTCGCGGCGTCCATTGCGGTGGGCGTCTACCGCAGCAGAACGGTCAGCCTAAGTCAAACTATTGACTTACTTTCAACAATATGTTGTTTTTTTTTTATTCAAATAAATGTCAAATGTAACAACTAAGCCCGCCTATTTCGCAGCCCAACTCAACGAGTTGGTAGCAAAAGTTTAAAATTCAATCAATTTTGCGCTCCGCAGCCTCTATTCACAGTTCGCGTGTTTTGTTCCTGTAATTTTCCTTGTTCAGTGTTATGTTTTCAGTTCACTCCTGTTCCTTTGCGGTCATCGGGAAAACGGTTTTACAATAGCGGGTACTTCCGTGTAATCAGCTGATAGGGATTGTAAACGGATTAGTTTGATTTTTCAATTTAGTTTTCGCTTTGTTATTCGAGTGATTGAATTTATGTGAAATAAGCACATAAGGTTGCGTTTCCATAAAATTATGCTTGCGTGCTTATGTTTTAAAGATTCAATTAGTATTCAGGCAAAATGAATGGTTCAAACGGGAGTAGTGTAAATCGGTTAAAAACTATGTACAAGAAATATGGGTGTTCAATCTTAATATTGTTCAACACTTAAATGTATGCTTCGATATAAGCACAGTGTTTAATTTTCAACACAAATGACTTTCTGCCAAGAGAAATATTTATACAGGTGCTATAATCAGTTGACATGTATTATGTTCAACACTTAAATGTATGCTTCGATAAAGTACCGTGTAAAATTTTCAACACACGACTCTCTGCCATGATAAATATTTATACAGGTGCTATAATCAGTACGATAACACAGTTCACATAAATGATTCCAGCTCATACAAATTGAGTTCATATACCTAGTTCTAGAATTATTAAACGCAGATAATAAACAAACATGAAAATGTTAAGAGGTTTATTAACTCTGCTATGGGGCAGTTGCCAGCCAGTACTATCTAATATTAAAATCATCGAGTTAACCAAAAAAAAAAACAGACAAGTAAACAAAAACAAAAAGTAATCGCCCTCTAAACGGCATTTAGGGTGAATTGGAAACATTAGGGTACAGCGTGATAATCGCGACAACGTGACACTCTTTAACGGCACGTAGAATATGGACGGGGTTTGGAAATGCCGCTAATGGGCGCAACTCTTGATATATCGTATCGTAAAGTTGCGTTGTGCGTGGAGATAAAAAAAAAATGCAATGTTTTTCGAAAGAAGCGTGTAGAATTTGATAATGGTGGTAAATTGAAAACAAATACTTACGAGTTGGGTTGTGAGTTCGAACCCAATGAGGCGCATTATTTGTGTAATTCATTTGGTCACTAATGCTCTTCGAAAGGTGAAGGAAACTGACATATCCTAGACATCTCCCAATTTTTCTCGTGGTAAAATCATCAAATTTGTATTCCTACCCAGGGCGGGGCGAGAAGGACAGTCAAACTTGTACTGATTAAAATCAACGGTAATCCTTCAATAGCCCTTTACATTCCAGGGTCACGGATACCTGATGAGACAGTCCCACGAACCCGGTAGGCTTTGATCCTCTAAGGCCCCCCGCCAGATTGCTGACAGCTCTTTAAAGCACGCGTGGAACACGACGAGCCGTCGATCCGAGGCAGTATACTTTTTTCCTTGCTATAAAGTATGAAATAAAAATAAAGCTATGTTATTGCTATTTAATATACACCATCCAAACTAATATTATAAATGCGAAAGTAACTCTGTCTGTCTTTCTGTCTGTCTGTCTGTCTGTCTGTCTTTTCTTCACGCCTAAACTCCTGAACTGATTTGTGTGAAATTTGGTACATACATAGTTTGGAACTTGAGAAAGGACATAGGATAGTTTTTAACCGACTTCAAAAAAGGAGGAGGGTATCAATTTTATGTTTGTTACCGCATTACGACCGACTGGGTGAACTGATTTTCATGATTCTTTTAAAGCTGGTGCTTCCCGTGTGGTCCCATTGTCACCAAATCAGGATCTGATGATTGGATCTTGGAGAAATCGAGGGCAACCCTCAATTTTTATAGGCTCACCCATCTCGTAAATCTTATGAAGTAATTTAAGTACTTGCGTATGGTAATCATCATCTTATGTAGCTGAGCTGATGATGGAAGGTACAACTCCTTAACAGTAGTTTGTTACCGAATAACGACCGACTGGGTGAACCGATTTTCATGATTCTTTTTTTGTTTGAAAGCTGGTGCTTCCCGTGTGGTCCCATTGTCACCAAATCAGGATCTGATGATTGGATCTTGGAGAAATCGAGGGCAACCCTCAAATTTTATAGGCCCACGCATCGTTTTTCGTAAATCTTATGAAGTAATTTAAGTACTTGCGTATTGTTATCATCATCTTATGTAGCTGAGCTGATGATGAAACGTACACCTCCTTAACAGTAAGGAGTAGGCATCGACTGATTCATTGTTCGCATATCTCCGGAACTTCACGTCTGATTTAAATAATTTTTTTTTGTGCTAGGTATCGTTTAACTTAGGGAATACTGCAACTATCATCAAAATCGGTTCAGTAGTTTTTGAGATAGGGAATTTTATTAGCTTATTGTGTACATGAGGGATGTTATTACCAGTGCTACGGTTTACGTACCGGGTTCACGGTAATTCGTAAGTCCCGCGACCCCGGCAGGCTTTGGCCCGCCAATCTCTTGAAGGTGGAATTCAGATAATTCCACCTTCAAGAGATTCCCTCTAAATATTATTCAAAGATAGTATGGAAACTAATTTTGAAGTTAGAAATCTGGGATGTACGATGTGAAGTTACATAAAAAAAATATGAATATTAAAAAAATGTCACGTAACTTAATGAGGCAGACCAAATTCTACGCGAGCGAAGCCGCGGGCAAAAGCTAGTATTGAATAAAACCAGCGGCACACAACATAATACTGACATAATAAAGATATCAATAAATAATTCCTAACAAAAAATTCTTTAACCCAGAACATTTTATTAAAAGACCCAACCTCATAAAAACCACACAGAGATTTAGAGACAAAACATTATGCAGCCAACTTGCACGATGTAAACATAAAAATATATACAAAAGCTTATTTTTGCTGTGGCAACTTTATTTCGCGGGTGCAACCGTGATTCAGGACGTGGTCGCTAACGAACCAAGAGTTGCGGAACGACAGTATTTGAACAACATTGTCTGCAGCTTCCACTGTTAAAAACTAAAGAGTATTTCTCACTATTTTTGTTGTTTAATAGAAGTGGGTGCTGTTTTGTTGACGTTGATTGGTTGTTTATGCAGAAAGTCTAACCTATCTAAACCTACCCCAATATGTCAAATTTAAGTTTATTTATTTTAGTGGAAGGTTAATATTTAATTGATAAAATTTGACAGATTGCCGTAGGTTGACCTGCTGGCGTCTGTTCATTTAGAAATTGACCATCTAAATCTATATCTTTGCAGGGACACGTGGCGCAATTTTTTTTATCCTGGTTACATCAAATCAAATGAGTCCTCTCATCCAGTTACGTTCCGGGGTCTCGGTAATTCGTAAGCCCCGCGACCAGAATAGGCATACCTAGAGAATTTTGGAAATGCCTAGCAAAATCTTATTTTGTTCACGCTGTGGTTTTGCCTACAGCAAAAGAATCTGCAAACAACATTCAGATTCCTCCCGGGAAGCACTGAACAAGTTTTATTTAACGATGTGTATGCACATGCAGGCCACTTCAAGTCTTCGCGGGGTCCCCAACAAACTTCAATGAGAAAGTCTTCTAATATTCAAGAAACTAATATAATAAAAGAAGTCCTGTCTAGTGAGAACTGTCCTTATGAAAATGGTTTTTTGTTTAGAACAAACGCGTGTTGCCAAAAATGCTCATATAACTCGTTCTAGTAAATCTGATTGCAGCTTGCCTGAATTTTTGAACCACTATTTTAACCGTACAAAATATAATTTTAAACCGCCATTTTGTTTGTTTTTATAGTAATATTTTATAACTCAAATGTACGAGTATGATATTTGGAAGTATAAAAACACCTATATTTTTATATTTTAGCACGTATTACCCAACTTTCAATACACTTATTAGTGTAATGTTTAATTAATTTAAAATTTGCATTATATTCTGCAAATTGTGTTAGTAAAAGCTACAGTGCGTATCTTGTAAGCTTATGTAATTTATGTATTTATATGTAAGGCTTAAATAGATTACTTGTTCAGATTAACATTCACAATAAAATGTTTTCATAATCGGTTACGCCTTAACGCCAGTTGGTAACATTACATAATTAAAATTATTTTTGAGTACATTCTAAAACATTATTGTCTACATTTTGGAGCGTCTAAAGTACATCCAGCTTACAAGGTACACATACGAAACTAACGTTACCACCTACTCAGTCCAAGTAATCTGACGACTACTTATTTTAATTACTGAAACTGGCAATCTATTGGCCAAAATAGCTCAAAATTAAATGACGGGACAAACCAGACAGGTTCCTGTCGATTGAGGTTGTATCTGTAGGATTTAGCCAGAACTAGAAAGCTGATGCGCGGGTTCACACGAAGTGGAAATGAAGGGAAGCCTTTGCTCATGAGTGGCACAGAGCAGACAAAAAAAAATCATTTAAAAATACAAAAAAATGGATTAAAAATACAAAATGGTTTATTGCTTCAACAGGTTTACATTAATAATGTTTGTGTTTCGAGCTCCCCTGTAAGCAAGTAATGCCTGTGTTGGGGAGCCCCGCTCTTCCATAGCTAAGCAATACAAAATATGAACTAGGTATTAATTATCTTATTAGTGTGTGTATGTGGGTGCGTGTGTGTGGGTGTGTGTGCACAACACACACATACACATGTGTGTGTTGTGCATTTGGTGTTTATAGATAAATATCATTTCAGTCCATTGTTGCCAATTCAAAAATACGAATGAAGAACAAGCAAGATAATTTAAAATGTGGAGGCTTCTCTGACTCAAGTGACATTAAAATTGGATAAGGGCAAGCTACTGAATAACATCACGTTTCAAATAAATGGTTATAACATTTATTTAGGATAGGGCAGGAGTAACGAGTGGGCGTCCACCCACTTTTTCACATTCAAGCCAGAATAAATAAAAGACCATTTAATTTGATCCTTCTTTTGCCTATTAACTGCATTCCTTTGAAGAAACTTTCGAAACTAGTGCTGCATTGTTCTTGTTTTATCTTTGCTATGGAAATATCCTGAGTTTAATGCGATTAATTAGTACTAAGTGGGAACGATCCATTGCCTTTGACTTTGTCTACGCCTGCATTACATCCTATTGCCAAGCTAGTTTGATTGCTCATTTGATATCAAGTAAATCATGTCTTCACACGCTATGTTATCTTTTCAGGCTAATGTATTGAAATGAACAGGGTTCGAAACGGGACAGAATGTTTGAATACCAAAATAGTGTCGAAAGGGCATCCTTTTTCACGTTTTTGTTTAGTTGTCGAATCAGAAAAGTTATGAAACGAGATATAGCCGCTTAAATCAAGCCCAAGCTCAGCTCAGTTGCTCTTTACATCCGAAAATAAACCATAATTATGAGTATTTACAAATAAACCTAACTGTATATTGCATAGGCAAATTGACTCTATGCAAATAAAGTTCATTTTCGGATGCAGCGCAAATAACCTTAGTTATTTACTTTGATTTGCAATTGCAATCGCGTATTCACTTGCTTAGTTTGACAATTGGCATTATAATCTTTTTATCGTTGAAAAAATGACACTTTGTATTGATTCGACTGGCCTGTTGGTTTAGTGGTTAGTGACCCTGACTGCTATGCCGGAGGTCGTGGGTTCGATTCCCACCCAGGACAAATGTTTGTGTGATGAGCACGATCATTTGTTCTGTGTCTGGGTGTAATTTATCTATAATATATATTTATTTAGAAATAAAAAAGTATGTTTATCAGTTGTCTAGTACCCATAACCCAAGCTCTGCTTAGCTTGGGACTAGATGGCGTTGTGTGATAGTTGTGGAATATTTATTTATTTTATACTAGCTTCCGCCCGCGACTCCGTCCGCGCGGATGTCGGTCTTCGCGTGGATGGTTTATTTCTCCATTTTGAGTAACTCTGACAATGACATCTTATAAATATTACGGCGCTGAATCCACTGCGGGTAATGCAACGTGTGTTTGCGGTTCTACAGAATAACATCTATGAATAAAACTAATTCTTTTTTTTCTACGTATTTTTCCAGGATAAAAAGTATCCCATTTTATGCCCAGGATAATAAGGTATAATTATACCAAGTTTCATCGAAATCGAACCGTTAGTTTTCACGTGATGCCTGCATATACAGACAGACAGACAGACAATTTTTTTTTAAATCACATATTTGGTTTTGGTATCGATCCAGCAACACCCTCCGCTATTTATTTTTTCAATATTTTCAATGTACAGAATTGACCCTTCTACAGATTTATTATATGTATAGATTTATTCTCCATCATTACCAAACATTGTTTTGCGCCCACCATCTTGTCGGAGACTGGCAGTAACAGTTTTACTGTGATCCATCAGTACGCAGGAGTCCTAGATCTTTCTAAGCTCGCACAGCCTTAGGTCTCATCTTTGTTTCTCAGCTAGATAGAGGATAAGAGAAATCCCCTTATAAATCAAATAAAATAAAACGCATCTCCAACCTACTTAATTACGACCAAAAAAATTAAGTTACCTTTATCTATATTATTTGTACTCTTGAAATTGATTATCAAAACTATTTACAAAACCAATCTGTGTTCAACGCAAAGAGCCAAAACTAAGCCGACACACGAAATAACAGAAGCCAATTAAAAAGTTGCGAGATTGTTACAAGAAATCCAAACAAAGTTACTGAAGTTTGTATGTTGTCCTGACATATTTGTTGCGCGTGATGTCAACTTAGACGCTCTTGGACGATGCTGACGAACTCTACACATTTGGCGCAAGTTATAAACTCATCCATCCATAGGTTGTCTGGATCATATTAGCGATAAACATGAAATTAGAAATATTTTCACAGATGTATAACAATTTTGGTACACAGTAAAATATATTCTACTTATCCACTTGATGTATCTATCTGATGTAAGCATTTAAAAGTGGATAGGCACTTTAAAAGTGTATTTCTGTGAACACATAATACGGTCTGCACATCGGTATCTGTAAATAACACGATACACATACTACAGAGATAGCACTTTCGCACTTCTCAAGTCCTCACGCCGAAATATTATCGTCACGCTGGCGTCGCATTACATGAAACAAAAATACATTTCAATTAGTCTTCGGCAGTTTATGGCATTGCAAGAAACTGGGAACACCGACGGAACTGTTTGACTCTGACATGGTGTATGGTGGTCACCAGGCAAGGAACCTTGGTCAGGGATACCACAGCGTATTGCCGTAATGCCCGATGTAGACTGCTGGTAATGGATTCCACCTACCCCGAATTCGATTGGAATTGTGATGCAGGTGTGTTCTAAGAGAAAGCCCTGGTGACAATTTTCATTGAAGCCTTTGTCAAACAGACAGGCGTGACGAATGCGAAGCGTGACGTTTTTATTTGTAATGTATGGAATTGTTTGAATCCAGTCACATAGAAAAGTGAAAGCGATCCGATAGCGTGACAGAACTATCGGACTGACGTCTCGCTTCGCTTTCGCCTGTCTGTTTGACAAAGGCATAAGAGTTTAACGCATACAAAAGAAGAAAATAAATAATTTTATCTCAAAAAAAGTTTATGGCTTGGACCATTTACGAGTTTTTACGTCTAGTGTCAGTAGCAATCAATATAGTTTCTAAGACAGTTTTTATTTGTAGCCTGGCAGAGATTTCGTACCTTTCTTTCTTTTCAGATTCAATAAGATAACATTTATAAACTCTTTCTTATTTGATAGTTTGACATCTTAATTGATTTGTAAACTTTTATATTTTTGACATCAATTTTGTACTGTGATTGACATGAATTGAAATGTAATTTTAATGTCTCGTTTCTTGTTATGTCTGCTACTCATATTTTTTACACGTCACATTTACAGATAGTGATAAAACTATTGACTAATAGTTTTGAAGGCCATTAAAAATAATACGCCATATTCTGTGAAATAAAGTGACGACTATGATTATGAATTGACTTCAAAATGGACAAGTTGTAATCGGTAAAGTTCATTTAGTCATAAAAAGTAGAAAGATTCATCAATGAAATGATTCGGAAAATTAAACGTAGCTTTATTGGCTGTGTTCATTCTCTGTCCAAACTACATGTTTTACTTACATAGTTTTTAAAATAAATTTTATTAACAATTTATGGATGTGTTATGCAGACATAACACACAACAGCATTGTTAATAATAAAAAAGAGTACTCGTGCATTTAGCCTAATAAAGATATTAGGCTCATTGCACAAGTAAGTAGTAGGTTTTACCATTAACTGAACTTTTGGTTAAAATACGAACTTAGATTTTAGTTATTCTTGTTTAAACTTTGGTTCAAAAATAGCAAAAAATTAACCGCAAACAAATAGACTTCTTCAGTCAACTTTTAAAATAAAGCAATAATTGTCAGTGAGGCTAAAAAGCGACGTCGTTGCCAGTTTAAAATTATGATGTTCATGATGCGTTTGGAAGGCTTCCAAGGCATTGTTGCAGTACCCGATCACGATAACGAGCTAAACATTGGAGGACGGCCGATATTATTTATTGGTTGAGACTAATATTATTTTTGCTGGAAAAGAATTGAAAACTTTGTAAAAAACTCAATAACACTTTTGTAAAGCTGAGAATCGAACTACTAGACACGAGAGGGTTCTTATGCAGATGCAAAATACAATTTATTCATTCGTAGCAACAACTGGTGGAGCTTGAATGGTGCCGTGTGACTCGACCAATCGAATATTTAACGGTTTAAAGAGTTTAACTATATTGTGAAGGCTTCTATTGTAGACTAAAGGTCAGTTCACACCAAGACGCGACGTGACGCGACAATACTGGAAATGTGTAGAAGTATGTAGTATCTTTTGTGTAGTAAATAAGGTTAGATTTTGAGACGCCATTAAATAATGCGCATCGCCTAAGCCTGCTCACAGTTGAATTTTTCATTCCACAACTAAGCACTATTTACAACTTATCCATTTATGGGGTGAAATCTAAATATCAGAATTCAAATTCAAAATAAACTTTTTGAACAACTTTGAAAGGGCTGAATCTAAAAAAAAAACGACGGGTTGCACTCTGGGAGTGCCGGCAGAAGTGAAAAGTTCAATAGTAATAAACACACACGAACATTCGCCGGAACGCCCTGCACCGTTTTACGAATTTTCGATCAGGTCACGTGTCCTGACGCGAGTTTAACATTTATTACCCATTCCACAAAAAGTGCACAACGCCGCTAAAGAAGTTTTCACTTCAAAAAAAAAACAGAAAAAACAAAAACGTTATAGAAACTCCTGGGCGCTTTCATTGAAACAGAAAATGCCGTGATCCGAGTATCAACTCCCTAAAACATACATGATTCCCTGTTCGCACTGAAAAGATAAAATATTCTATGAATAATTCACACGTCATACATTCGACAGGGCTGAATAAGATCGTCTATTCGTCTCGTCAACACAACGGAGAAAAACCTTGAGCGAATACTTTTTTCGGCACTCAAATGCGTTTTGGCGATGTTTATGTAGCGCTGGAGTATGTATGTAAA
The DNA here is from genome assembly GCA_943136025.2 of Agrotis puta. NCBI lineage: Eukaryota > Metazoa > Arthropoda > Insecta > Lepidoptera > Noctuidae > Agrotis > Agrotis puta. The sequence goes on along the minus strand of OW964176.2, from coordinate 1,868,125 downwards.
ATAATAAGTGATTTTATACTACGTCCTGTTGTGTTTTTCTGTGCGGGTTTACTTTATGTTTTTGTTACTTGGTCTTAAAAATATTAGCCTAATAGTTGAATTTGTTCAGATGTATGATGAACGGTCCTTTCGGAGATCAAAAGCACACTGATACATATAGAATAGTAGTTAACTATTCTACTCTTCGTTGACATCGATGTCACCGTCAAAAGAACTTAAAAGAAGAAAAAATACTCCAGACCATGAAAATCTTTCTAAATCTAAATGGTCCAAATTAAGCTTAAGCGACATAAAACTCCGAAATCCACCATTAACTCATGCGCGTTTTAAAAATGACTTCAAATTTTATTTGATGAAGATTACAATAAAAAAGCTGTAACGTTCCCCAATGCCGAGCGGGCGAGCGTTTGATGAAAATACAGTATTCAGCATTCGGGTCACGATTCTGTTAAATTTCCCTAAAGATAATAAACATTTCCGAGGTAAATTAAACAGTTGTTTCGTACGGTACACTGTATTTTTTCATCGGACCAAAAGCCCCCAAAAGTTAACGTGTTATTTTAAAAACACTTCGTTACTGCCCTCCTTCCTCAATAAGCCATGGAAATAAATGTAATTATACTGTAGCAAGTAATTACGACGATAATGAAGTCTTTAGGTCAAATTTTGATTTGAGTGATATATAGTTATTGATAAAAATTCAGAGGGAAGGACGGGAAGAATATAATGGAACGTACGAAGTATCATTTTCAGTCTTTGAAGTCGAGCCGCGATAATAAAGGAATGACGTTACAAGGAAAGTTTTTGTTTGCTATTTTGGGAAGGTTTTAACGGCAAATGGCTTTGTGTATAGCTTCCTCGTCTACTATTATACGAAAAAAAACAGACAGGGTTTTTTTTTGTACGTGGTAAAATCATCACATGAGTCCTCTCACCCAGGGCAGAGCGGGAGGGACTGTCAGAGTCGTACTGACTAAAATCCACGGTGTCCTTCAATAGCCCTTTACGTGCCGGGGTCACGGTAATTCGTGAGTCCCGCGACCTAGCTTCCTTGTCTACTAATAATAATACGAAAAAAGAAACAGACATGATTTACAAATAAAATTCGGCGAAAAAATTACAGCTGAAACCATCGCATGGTTCTATTATAATGTACTAGCGGCCCGTCCCGGCTTAGCACATGATATTATACAGCCTATGTTACTGAGGGTGAATGTAGCTTTCAAATGGTGAAAAAAAAATGTAATCGGCGCCGTAGTTTTTGAGTTTATTCATTACAAGCATACACGCACACAAAAATACAAATCATTTCTCTTTATAACATTAGTGTAGATGTAGATAGTGTTTCAGGTAATTACTTCATGGAAACCTGTCTAACCGTAAATAAGGCTTCTGATTGGATATTATAATTATCTTATAAATTATTATAACTATCTAATAGACCTTGATATTATCAGCCATCATAATTAATTTGTCCTTAATTACATATAGGTATTAGAGGTGTCTGCCTGAAGCCCTTTAGTACGGGTAATTAAGCATTTGAGATTTTTGTGTTTCTGTGAAATGAAACTAGAGTGTTAATAATAGTTTTACATTCAAGTTCTATGAATCCCTGGCTATTTATCATCTCTTCATAATTCTCGAAATTTATTCTTGGTCTTTCATGTAATATTGTTTTGTTCTCAAATGAGTCCACGCGCCCTGAATGGATCAGAAAGGAATCTCAGATTCTTAATAGGTACCTGAAAACCTCCCTTATATTTTATTCACATGCTTTTTACGTTTCCCGGGCTGACTCCAAATTTCATGTGCTGCGTGTCATATTACAAAGATCATCTTTGGTAATAAGGTCGAAAATAAACGTTCTTTTCTTCAACAAAACTGTTCACTTACAACTAAACGATAGGTAGATAAAACTCGAATGTATTGTGACTTTATTTATCACCCAATACTTGAGTTGCAACGCCATAACTGAACTGAGTAAAATACGGCCTCCCGCTACAAGTCTGTTGACAAAGATGTAGAGATACTAGATAAAACATTGAGTTTATGCTGTGCGCGGAATGACGGCGCCTCCCTATTAAAAGAGTAAGTTTGGAGCTTCTTGCCCATTCTTCTCCATACAAACCTACCCTTGCTAACGGGTGTAGAATCAATCATCCTTTAATTTCGATATTCGACGGTCAAAAATGCTACGTCGATAGTCTAATTTAAATAAACGATTTGACTTTGACTGTGTTCCGTCGGGGTGACGGAGTTCCGGTACCGTCTTGGTGAGCTCGCTCTATTCTATCTTTGCTTGTCTGCTAGATTGAGGCTTAGATCTTAGCCACATAAAAAATAATGATAGATGGATGAATTTATAGAAGTATGGATCTTCAGATGACGAAGAAGTATTTCTTTGTCCTATCCAGTAACTCTACATCCCTGGACCAATGCATTTTGTATACTACCCACGTAGATGCACTAGCAACGGTTGAAGGCAAATAAATTCCGCGATTTGTGGTTGGAAAGCTTCCAGGGCGCTGTTGTTGGTCGACTTGGGGATGTTAGGTGCCCAAACACGGCTGGTAAGCTCTCGTAGAGATAGCCTGTGATATATATTTTGTTGCTAATTTATTTTGGCAATGTTGCCGGTTGGAGATGATTAAAGACTTTTTTGGAATGTTGTTTCTTGATTGGTGATGGGGTCTATAGTTTTATTGTTGAAATAAGGGTGGAAACAATGTAGTCAGGGCCTTATTTTTAAGAAGTAGCTCTTGTTTTTAGTTGGACTATGTTTTTGCCAAAATTTTACAATTGCCCTACACACAAGATGACAAAACATCATAATGAAATTGACCCCAATGCCAATTTTAGCATTGTTTTTGTAATCTTGTAATGATTTTATACTTATTTTATGTCAATTATTTGTACATCAACTAAATGCAGGTGTTTCTAATTGCCCGTTTTAATCTATATAAAATTGTTACTTCAATTAACTGTTCATAGCAACGATCATTATGTATAAGATAATCCATCTCTCGATCGGGTTTCAAAAACAAACGGGTTGAAAAAAATACATTTTATCATTCACAAAGATCTATTTTCACTAAGAAGATTAAATTGTAGCTTTCGTTTTCATTTCTTACAATGAATAAGAGGGTATAAAGAAGCTTACCGTCTAATTCAATTTTCAAACACAATTTAGTAATTAGTTTTCTCGCTGCAAAAGTTAAAATGCTGTACAGTTTCGCCGTTATTTTGTTCGTACAATTTATCGGTACTGTTTTTGTCTCCCTTGAAGGAGCGAAATTAGGAAATTAAAAAGCGAATACTAGATAATAGTTGAAATAATATTATGGTGGCAAACTCGTTTCAATGTAAATCTTAGTAACCTTTTTTTTTTACGTGGTAAAATCATCACATGAGTCCTCCCACCCAGGGCTGAGCGGGAGGGACTCTAAGACTCGTACTGACTAAAATCCACGGTGTCCTTCAATAGCGCTTTACGTACCGGGGTCACGGTAATTCGTGAGTCCCGCGACCAAATCTTAGTAATCTACGTGAAAGTTGGATTTCATTATTATTAGATAAAAGTATTGGATTCTTTTGGTTAAATCGAGATCAGTGGATTTGTATCGAGATACATACTTCTTGGATCTATACTCTTTAATGATTCTAAAAAAGAGGAGTCTTGCCGCCGCGATCCACATTATCCAGTCACAACCAATATTCTGAGCTCTGGTAGCCCATTGGCAACAGATTCAACTTACAAGATCCAGGTCATGGGTTCGAACACATTACCATTTCTCTCTAAAACGGCGAAAGAAAACATCTTGAGGAAACCGGCTTCTCTTCTATCTACTAGAACAAAAAAATCGAATACGTGACATATACTAACCTGCATTAGGACCACGTGGTTAATCAACCTTTGCGGACCCAATGCCTCCTCCGGGGCTTTGTTTCTGTGAGATGGAGTGAGTAACTTTTGAATGAAAAGTTATTATTGAAGGTCGAGTCAAGCAAAATAAGAACAAAGTCACCGACTTTCGGTATTATTTTCGTCTGGTTTCATGTAACTGAAATATTGTTGTAAATTGGGTTTTGATTTTTGTAAATTTAACAGAATTCTAGGTATATTAGACTACACTAACTGTTGTCAACAGCTTCGCCCGTGTGTATCTTGAAAATTTATAGATAATGCCACATGACATTAAAGCCTTTGTGAAACAGACAAGCGTAGCGAATGCGAAGCGTGACGTTTTTATTTGTAAAGTATGGAACTGTTTGTATTCCACATAGAAACGCGAAAGCGATCCGATAGCGTGACAAAACTATCGGACTGACGTCTCGCTTCGGTTCGGTATTGCTTCGGAAACGCTTCGCTTTCTTTCGTCTGTTTGACAAAGGCATAAATCCGCCCATGTAATACTATTCTCCATGAAGTTTAAATAAATAAGCAACAAATATGCATAGACAGCCTATAATGTCCCCACTGTTGGGACAGAAGCTTTCTATCCATCGACGGCACGGTTGGCGCAGTGGTTGAGCGATCGACTGCTGCGCAGTATGTCGCGGGTTTGATCCCCGCATAAATATTTGTATGACCTACAAATAGTTGGTTCGGATCTGAGTGTTTGCGTATGTGAGTTTCTATGTTTGTAAACGCACCCACGGCACAGGAGAAATTCCTAGTGTGAGGCAACGTTTTTTCTTAAATGAAAAAATGAAATGAAATTAAAATCTATGAGTTAAAGTAGACTGTAATCCACCGCGGGCATAGTGCGGTTTGGTAGATGGTACATGTCTTCGAATGTTTGGTTCCTCACGTTATTCTCGGTGTAAACGATCAAGCGAAACAAAAGGATAATAATTATATTTTTTTAAATCATGATGGTCCAAAATAGCATGCTGGAAAATGCGTAACAGACAGTTTTATTGAATTTTTTACAACGAAACACTATCACAATATTTATTCTGTGTAGGCACTGGGACACGTAAAATTACGACTTCCTCCATACAAATGTGGAACTTCCGCGCAGTTAGCTTGCCAGCATATATCATGCGTTGAATGCCATGTTGGGTGGCCGGCAACCGAATGCTCTGTCCAATAAACTAGCAGGTTCCTTAAAAATATGGCGCATTTTATTTATTTTGTTTGTTTTTGTAATCTTTAGAGGCATTGTGTCTATGAAACATTTATTACGTGGTATGGAAAATTAAATCATAAATGATTACAACCACTATTCCCAAAAGCAGTAATATGCGTAGTACATACAGGATGTAAGATAATGAATAGAACGTGAATAAACGTAAGTCTAGACTACATAACAGGCCACATTGACAGGCCTGTTGGTCTAGTGGTTAGTGACCCTGACTGCTATGCCGGAGGTCGTAGGTTCGATTCCCACCCAGGACAAATGTTTGTGTGATGAGCACGATCATTTGTTCTGTGTCTGGGTGTAATTTATCTATAATATGTATGTATTTAGAAATATATAAGTATGTTTATCAGTTGTCTAGTACCCATAACACAAGCTCTGCTTAGCTTGGGACTAGATGGCGTTGTGTGATAGTTGTGGAATATTTATTTATTTATTTATTTATAACAAATCAACATTATAAAACTTAGTTATACAACATGTTTTAGTGATATTGTTTAGCTTTCTCCATTGAATCATGATACACAACCAAATTACCCATGTTTTATAATAAATGATTCCCGACGCATATAATAAAAAAGCAAGACCGTGAACTTATTTATCATGGCAGAAAGTGACGTTCCTGTTTACCCCTAAAGTAAAAGGCCAACATTATGTTTTTTTTTTTATCGTGGTAAAAATGTTAAGATAAAGATGAATAAAAAATTATTTAAACTTAACTTTTTTCTACAAATCGTAATTCGGGACTGTTACCACTGAACCACCACACCATTACTCTCACATTACATACAAACAACAACATATTAATTTAAATGAATTTGAATGTAAAAGCCTTGAACATTTCTCATTACAATTTAACCTGCTATTACATGTGTGTTTTTCGACACAAAACCGACCGGTACATTTAATTGTGTAATAAAAAGTTGTAGGATTACACTGAAACATTGAAATAAAAGCGCTTTAATTTTATTAACACTTTCCGGGACAGACCGCCTCTCGCCGTTAACTCGATATACCTTTACGTGACAGTCCGGCTAAGGGCGGTGGACTTTGTTGCACACTCTCATTTCATTGTTTATTGTTACTACTGATATGACGTCCCGCCCATAGGCGTCAACGTCTATGGCCGTATTTGTCATATCAAAATATTAAAAATATGTGTAATATGGTAGTACGGCTATAGGCGGTATGATAAACGAATGGAATTTTTAAGTGTCGTATTGGGATATTAAAAAAAACTCAAGTGTCCTGAAACGTGTTAAGCGTTAAAACTGACGAGGTTTCAAACAAGTAAAGCGCTTTTCATGACGGGTAAATACATACGTTTTTTACAATTGATTTCATTGTATGAAATGAAATACCATCTAAAAATTGCGGTTTTACATTTCTGATTTTTCGTTACTTGATGTTATTGGAACATTATTTTCATTTGAAAGGGTATACTAAAAAATAGATTGTTCCAAGTTAATCAGGGCAATATCTGAATTCATCATTCCTCTTAATATTTTAATATGCTCTTACTCACAGTCTAGTTATTTTCAGTCATCTGTGAATACATTTCAGTAAATCGTCACGCAACTTTTAAATCTGCAACTATTTCAAAAGAAAATCGGGTAATTACCAAAATATGTACAAAAAAAACCGTAAACAAGTAGTAAAATAAACACCCTATAAAACTCACTCAACCCTTACATATTTCAGTTTTAAATAACTCTCTCGTGGAAATTATTCAACAAATGTAATCCAAGAGCGCTCCCTTAGTCTAGCGCTCTAGGCAATAAATTTACACCAACTCAGTGTGGAGTGGTGACCTAGCACTTAGGTCCGGCACTGCTTATGTGTGGCTTTATCTTTACACCTCGCTTTTAGCGTCGAGAATGTAAACTTACATTAGAAAAGAAACATTTGGTAGGTACATTTATGAGCGGTAGTTTAAAAGCTAAGTGCATGTCGTATCTGGGAAATTAGTTGTGTGTGTTCTGTGGTAGTAGGTTAAAATTTAGTTTATCTTTGATCGTGGTTTATCTATCAGATTTCGCCTTGTTTAAAATATTTTTTAAGATTACGAGCTCCTTGCCACCGTAGGCGTGGGCATGCGGGCGGCGAGTAATGGGCAACTCGCTGTCCGAACATGGACCATGCCCGGGTCGACGGCGCGTAGTGTTCCACGCGCGCCTCAAAGAGTGTCAGCAAAGTGACGGGGCCCCCCTCTAGAGGGCCAAAGCCTGCCGGGGTCGCGGGACTGTACGAATTACCGTGACCCCGGAACGTAAAGGGCTATTGAAGGACACCGTGGATTTTTAGTCAGTACGAGTCTGACAGTCCCTCCCGCTCTGCCCTGGGTGGGAGGACTCATTTGATGATTTTACCACGACAAAAAAAAATAATAAAAAAAGATTACGAGCTCCTTAGAATCAAATGAACGCACAATCCAATATTTTTTAAAGTAAATAATCTCGGTCACGGGACTCACGAATTACCGTGACCCCGGTACGTAAAGGGCTATTGAAGGACGCCGTAGATTTTAGTCAGTACGAGTCTGACAGTCCCTCCCGCTCTGCCCCGGGTGGGAGGACTCATGTGATGATTTTACCATGTAAAAAAAAGTAAATAATCTCAGTCACCGCTTTAGAATTTTGAACGTGATTTTTAAAGAATTTCTGTTCGAATTCGTTCAAAATCTGCGATTTACTTTTAGTTCTAATGTGCGCTCAATTGGCTGAATTGAGCTCTCGAACGTTACAAAAGGATGGATATTCATGATTGGCATAATTTAGCGAAAACTTGTCATCGTGTTGAAAGTAATCGAAATCCTTTGGAAAGGATTGTCTTTTGTTCAAGCTCACAGAACTTGTCTTTGAATAGACATCGAGTAGTTGAGTACAAATTCTGCTGGCAATCGACAAATAGTTCAATGATATTTTTATCCTATTTTTGACTTATTTGGCATACAAATTATAATATATTAAAATTAGACGATTGTCAGATCACACACAGGATCACGTAATACAATATTATTCGCAGCATGGAGATTTTTTTTGACTATTTTTGCCAACATGTCCCACACTTCAACTCTTTTCACAATTCTAAACGAAAACTAGGCGTCACGTGCCTCGAGCATTAAATCCTACGCTATTGTAGTGTAAAGTGACCTACCCACTTATGTCGCACGTAAAATGTGAAACATGAGTTAGTGTGAATGCGTCATCAGCATCTATTCAGTAATGTCTGTTAAGAGCTTTGACCTATTCTGTGGAAAGACTCATTAAGGCTAGTTCTCACTAAAGGTTTAAGCCGACACAGACAATTTCAGCTCAATAATATTTATAATAGCCGTATGATTTTGTCGTTCTTCGAGTAGTGGTGGCTCAGTGGTAACGGTCTCGACTTTGGTTGAAATCGTGGGTTTATAAACCAGCCAGGCGCATTACTTAGTGTAATTTGATTAATCACCATCTCAAAACAGTGGAGGAAAACATTACAACAGGCATGTCCCGAAACAATCCGCATCAGGCCCGCTTAAGTTCCTTCATGACAAACACATTTTTTTATTAGCCTGCTCTGTCCCACTCCTGGACAAAGGGTTCCCTCCACTCCTTCCATTTTTTCCGATACTAAACGTCCTCCTTCCAGTTCAGACGGAATTTTTCCAGTTCGTCCCGCCATCTCCTACGTGGTCTGCCACGACTTTGTCTCACCGTCTCAGGGCACCATTAGAAACATTATTTTTAGTAGGCACTCAGTACTTACTCTTGAGACGAAGAAGAGAAGGTTTTATTTATTTATTTATTTTAAAGAACGTTGCTCCACGCTACGATTTTTTTCCTGTATCGTGGGTGCGTTTACAAACATATAAACTCACATACACAAACACCCAGATCCGGAACAACTACTTGCAGATCATTTAAATATTTGTTCCGTGCGGGGATTGAACCCGCGATACGCTGCCAGCAGTCGATCGTTCGCCACTGCGCCGATAATCATTGCAGGTAGGGTCCAATAGCCTTGTCTTTTATTACCCCATTCAAAAAAACAAGTTATGAATGTGTCTGAATCAAAAATTCATTGCCCTGCCGTCAGTGAACACCAGTCCTTAATGTCGATACAACGTGCAGTAGCCAATACACTTAGCAAGATTATTGGATGCCCGTGGCTGATGTTATTAGCGTCCATTATAGCCGGAATTATGTTATGTAGATGTAAGGTTATATTTGACAGAATTGACAGACCTTTTAAGCTTCTCATAATGGTATTACAGAATTATTAGTATAAAATAGGATTAGTTTAGTTAAAAATGGCATGAAACTTTGAGCATTGCTGCGATGGCTCTGTTGACAAGAGCTTCTGATATACTGAATTAAATGGTAGCAGGAACAAATCCTGGTCGCGAGACTGTACGAATTACCGCGACCACGGAATGTGAAGGGCTGTTGAAGGGCGCCGTGGATTTTGGTCAGTACGAGTCTGACAGTCCCTCCCGCTCTGCCCTGGGTGGGAGGACTCATTTGATGATTATACCACGTAAAAAAAAAGCAGGATCCTGCTCACAATCGATTTTCTTCTCCACAAAAATTAAAATATTTAAAAATGTTAATTGAACTTTAATATAAACCTTACAGATCTTTCATAGCTATACAACATTATTTTTAGTACATGCTATAGCGGGATTCTTGAAGAAAACAACTTTACCCTATTTAAAACGTATAATTTTGATATAGGTAAAATTGTAAAAGTAAATAAAAAATACAGTTAGGATGCGATTGTGCCCGGTTATCAAAGTAACAAGTTTTGAATTAAATAAAATTAGGTCGCACACACAAAAAAAAAATCGGTTACGATACAATTATGTCAGATTATCCAGAGAATGTACGAATCAATAGTTATTTAATTTACTGAGGAAAAACCAAAATCCTGAATATCAGAGGAAAAAAAATATTTGAGCGATCCTAGCGGTAACTAACTAATTGGCCAATGTCAATTAACACGCCACGGAAGGAAAAAAAAGGTGATGCTATTTGCCTAAATACTCGTACATACCCTGTGTAGGGGTTGTATTACTGTGCCTTACATAAAAATAACAATTTAAACATTAAAAGCAAAAAATAAGACAGTTAATTTAAATAAATAAAGAATCCTCAGCTTGATCCTGTCGGGATGGAGAGACGCGCTGCTGGACTGCCCCGGAGAAACGTGCTGGTAGCCACGGTCAAAACAGGACCAGGCCTCCGATGATCTGACGCTTGAACTTATTTGTCGGCTCAAGAGCCTGACAAATTCAGGATCCGGAAAGACTGCACGCGACCACACCGGGGTCGCGGTGGAGCGTTGCTCCCGACTGCTAGCTTATAAAGTTGTGGGTGGTACCGTACTCAGCGCCTCCTGCCCAATGTAGATAAGAAAAAACAGGCGGCATGAGACCAAAAATACGGACTGAACAATAAACAAATTTGCAGAAGAAAAACTATTGTAAAAACTTACCGATACATAGGAAAATTTTCAGATCACGCCATTCCGGCAAAAAAAAAGCAAAAAAAAAACAGAAGATTTCACATTTTTTAACAAAAAGTGATTTCCACCCAAAAAATCAGCAATACCCCGTCACGGGCAACAAAAAACATCCAACTGACACGAAAAAAAATCTTCATTTTTTCTCGAACAAAAACCAATTCCTAACTTAAAAAGATTCAGTTCTTAAAGAAAAATTTCGACTAAAGGCTTCCGAAAACAGGTTGCATGACAATCACCATAAAAAAAGGTGATATTTAAAAATGTAGCGTTTTTTATAACGCTGCAGTACCCCCTTTCCAAGAAAAAAAAAGACACAAGTCCGGCAGAAGGGAAAAAAGCAGAGGAAATTAACTTAGACTAGCCAAAAACACTATACCTAATAATTGACCTAAACTAAACCTAACATAGACGACATCGGAGTACAACAGATACAGAATAAATGAGTAACCGGTTTCTCATCTACCCGTTATCAGTGCAAGCTCACGAAGTGTCCAATAAACCTAAGTTTGACCGGTCAAGAAAATAACAAGGAAAAATTAAATCTTAGTAAAACTAAGTTAACTTAACAGTTGTGCAGTAGCAGCTATCTAATTATACAACTAACTTCAAACTAGAACGACAAAGTCAACAAAGTGACCTGAAAGAGCTAAAAGAAAAAGATAAAACCTAGGATAAATAATAACACCTAGTTGACAAACGTGATCGGTTGAAAAATATTTAACAGTTTCGGACAAAGAAACACCTTGGCCTTAAAATCAACAGCAGACAAATCCATCATAAGTCTATAAAAGAGACTTAGGACAAGCAAGGACAAAAAAAAAATATCTCAATTCTAAATAAGGCTTGGACATAAGACAAATGAACAACAGTTCGAACAAAGGAACGTGAGTCTTAGAGAATACAAAAACAGAAACAGCGTTCAAGTTCAAAGATACAACTTGAACGACTAAGTAGTACTCCGGTTCAAACAAGGAACGGGAGACAAAGGGAGGTTTAGAAAAAAACCAGGCTTAAAGAAATAACTTGAGCCTAAAGTCAAATCAAGTAACATTCGAACTTAAGGAAAAGTTTCAAATCGAAGATAAAAAAAAAATTTCGATAATAGATTTTATCGATACGTGCACATCACTAAAGGATACACCAGTATGGCTGAGTTCTAAAATTATGAAAGCCACAAGTTCACTTGTATAACTTGGGTCTATACACAAATCAAGTACTACACGAACTCAGAGATAAGTCTCAGTTGTAGATAAGACAGACAAGAGACAAAAGGACTCCGGTTCACAAAAACTAGAGTCAGAGGAGGACTAAGGCTAACAGGATTTCAAGTCCAAGAGAAACAAGAAAAATAAGTCCAAGACTATCATTTCGGATAGATTAAGTGCAGTAATTAATTAACACAACGCCCTACCAAAATGTGCAACACGCCATTTATAATAGAACTAGCTATGACGCGACTTGAAAATGTACTAGCATAAAATTTAGAAAAACGCCATCTATGTACGATTATAGGAACTAATCGCTAGCGACAACTCGACTAAAGATGTCCTAACACAAAAGTTTAACAACTGCCATCTGTAATTAATTGTTAGTACTGAACCAACGGTAATCATAGGCAATTTTTAAGGATCAAACTGAGCGCGATAGAATCGCTTGAGTCCCGTACAAAATATTTGAAATAAAAGATAGAGGAAAAAAGTTACTTTAGGATATCTTTAATATGATATCTACCAGAATGTAGGGAACCACAGTCCTGTAGTAAATAAGTAGTCCTAGAAATAACTTGCAAAACACGACACTTAACAAAACGTGGAGCAAGCTTTCCAGAGAAAAAGTCTTCTCCAGATGACCTAGAGAAATTACGTCTCCATACAGTGTCACCAACACTTAGAGTGATAGCCGACCGATTGGAGTTATAAGCTCGAGAGTTACGGAGTAAAACCAAAGAAAGATTATCAGCCACCTTCGCATAAACCTCACGAAGTGAAGACAAATTCGAGGCGTGACGAGTCCGACTGTCCGCTAAATTAGAGCTTTGAGTCAGACTACTAGCACGGCTAGAATCCATTAGCACTTCTCTACCAAACATGAGAAAGTTAGGCGTGAAGCCTGTGGCTAGATTGACGCATGAGTTAAGATAGAGCTTTACTTTAGGCAACATCTTAGCCCAACATCTTTGGTTTTCACCAACTAAAATCCCTAAGCATGTCACTACACTTTGGTTATAGCGCTCAACAGTATTCGCTTGGGGTGTATAATAAGGTGTAAATGTAGGAGATTCAATATGGAACGATCTGAGGAAATTTAGAAACTGACTACTGCGAAAAACAGTAGCGTTATCGCATAAAATAGAACGAGGAACGCCGAAGTTAAAGAAAATTTCGGACTCTAAAGCTTTAATAATAGAAAAAGCGTCTACTCTCTTAAGAGGAACAAGCCACACATACTTCGAAAAAACATCAACCATAGAGATGATGTACCTATAACCGTAATAAGCGACATCTGTGCTCCAGAGTCAAGTAAAGCCTTAACAACCTGGTTACACAATAAAATTTCAATAAACGGTCGATTATCAGACAAATCAGTAGATATCACCGGTGTCACTGTACGGTAAAAAGCGTGCCGTCGGTGGCTTATGCATTTTTTGGATTGCACTTAGGACAATCACGTGTTATAAAACCTGGAGTGCGACACTTAAAACATAACATGCCAGTGACCTCCGGGCAAGAACGGTAAGAGTGTCCGAGGTTGTTACACTTAAGACAGTGTGGTTGAGACAGACTGCAGGTTGGACAACTCTGAACCTTACTTTCACATTGGTGGGGTTTGTTCAGGCGGGGTTTTGGAGACTGGGAAGCGTGTCCAGAAATAGATGTCGGGTAAACAGTACTATCCAGACTAGCGACTGCTTTTGGAGTTTTAATAAAAGATTCAAAATGCGAAGCGGCCTCAATCAGACTATTTAAATCAGGAAACTTCTGTATAGACAAACAGGGGGTGTATTTAGGTAACATATTGTGTGTAATAATATCAACCAACTCTGATTCCTCAATGGGTTTGACGAGTTTGGCATTAAGGTACGTCACTCGAATAACAAATTCCTTCACAGACTGCTCAGGTCTCTGCCTAAGATTACGGACCTCTTGTCCAGTCCTGAATTCAAAATCGGCTGAACCGAATGTTTTAAGGAAAGCCTGTCTGATCTCTACAAACGTCAGACCGGGTCGACGGATGGACCTATAGTATTGTAAAGAGATACCAGACAAAACCTCGTGAAAACGCCTAACGAGATAACTATCCGTTAGATTGTCAGCCTCCCTGCATTCTTCCAAACTGGAAAAAAAATCGCGTACACAAGTGTTGCCATCAAAAGAAATTTTCCATTTTGACAGAGAGAACTGCTTGACGAACGGTGGACCATCATCGGATCTGATAGGTGAAGGCAGAATAGACTGGCTGGAACCACAAGAGACTCTAGGTGGAATAGGAGGTGGCGGTCGAGAGATGATAGGACTATCACGATGCGGAGTCTCACCAATGGAATTTCCTTCTTTCGACATGATGTAAATAAAACTAATACAACCCTAGGCAATCACGTGCATAAAACTAAAATAAGTACGACGGCTGTGAATTAAAAGTCGATTTGATCCTAAGCAAAAAAAATAGGCACCCCAAGTACAGCTGGACCTAAACACAAAAAGGAAACTAAACACGCAGCGACCTGCTGTGACCGGAATTGCCAAGCTAGGAAACAAAAGACACCACTAAGAACAGACAACAACCGTGCATACGGAGCTTACCTTTGCAACACGACGCCTATAAGTTCATACAACACACTCATGCACTACGGGTTCTAACAACCGCTGGCTAAAGGAAAACAAATTAAACACAAGGGATAACAATCAGGTAAATTATGTATTTGTTGGGTGAGAAATAAAAGAGGGTTGTGTGTTTTATAGTTCACAAAATTATTTTATATAAGTGATGAAAAATTACAACTCACACAAGTAAACAAAGAACAGTATCCTGCCAGTTCTTCGTTATCGTATCTGTAGTTCAGGGCTCGTGATGTATCACCATGGGAACAGTCCAGGCTCTAGGAAACTCTTAAACTGGTCACTTGGGTAATCACGTTTAAGTCCTGAAACCAACAATAGGAATAAACAGAGAAAGAATTAGCTCACACAGTGGAAGAAATTATTAGCTCACTTGAAGCGAGCTACCACCCTCGAAATTGCAAAAAAAAAATTATGTGATGTAGATTTAAATAAGAAGATGTATGGACAAGAAAAATACTTACTTTATTAGTTCGGGCGCCATATATAGCGGGATTCTTGAAGAAAACAACTTTCCCCTATTTAAAACGTATAATTTTGATATAGGTAAAATTGTAAAAGTAAATAAAAAATACAGTTAGGATGCGATTGTGCCCGGTTATCAAAGTAACAAGTTTTGAATTAAATAAAATTAGGTCGCACACACAAAAAAAAAATCGGTTACGATACAATTATGTCAGATTATCCAGAGAATGTACGAATCAATAGTTATTTAATTTACTGAGGAAAAACCAAAATCCTGAATATCAGAGGAAAAAAAATATTTGAGCGATCCTAGCGGTAACTAACTAATTGGCCAATGTCAATTAACACGCCACGGAAGGAAAAAAAAGGTGATGCTATTTGCCTAAATACTCGTACATACCCTGTGTAGGGGTTGTATTACTGTGCCTTACATAAAAATAACAATTTAAACATTAAAAGCAAAAAATAAGACAGTTAATTTAAATAAATAAAGAATCCTCAGCTTGATCCTGTCGGGATGGAGAGACGCGCTGCTGGACTGCCCCGGAGAAACGTGCTGGTAGCCACGGTCAAAACAGGACCAGGCCTCCGATGATCTGACGCTTGAACTTATTTGTCGGCTCAAGAGCCTGACAAATTCAGGATCCGGAAAGACTGCACGCGACCACACCGGGGTCGCGGTGGAGCGTTGCTCCCGACTGCTAGCTTATAAAGTTGTGGGTGGTACCGTACTCAGCGCCTCCTGCCCAATGTAGATAAGAAAAAACAGGCGGCATGAGACCAAAAATACGGACTGAACAATAAACAAATTTGCAGAAGAAAAACTATTGTAAAAACTTACCGATACATAGGAAAATTTTCAGATCACGCCATTCCGGCAAAAAAAAAGCAAAAAAAAACAGAATATTTCACATTTTTTAACAAAAAGTGATTTCCACCCAAAAAATCAGCAATACCCCGTCACGGGCAACAAAAAACATCCAACTGACACGAAAAAAAATCTTCATTTTTTCTCGAACAAAAACCAATTTCGACTAAAGGCTTCCGAAAACAGGTTGCATGACAATCACCATAAAAAAAGGTGATATTTAAAAATGTAGCGTTTTTTATAACGCTGCAATGCGAAACCTGAATGTAATTTGTTCAGAAACAGTAACTGAATCAATTCCAATAATTTTTACACCAGTTTATTTTATTCTTCAATATATTTAAATTATTTTTATCACCAGTTAATTACAATACAATTACTGCACAGTTAGGTATCTATTGCTAAACTATTATCAATGACTGTACGACTCAGGAGGCGCGGGTTGACTGGGATACCACGTCCCGCCGCGAAATTAGCATATTTTTGAACGGACAACCAGGTTACATAACAAGCTTATAACTTTATGATTTTTCATCATAAAGTTTTGAGATTTTGTACTTAGATTCTTTACACATAAATTCTAGACAGGTGTATCAAGTTTCGCATAAACAAAGAATCTTTTTTTTTTATTGTCACGTTAGTCCTCTCTCCCTATGTGGGGTTGAATGAACTCTTAGACTTGACTGACGAAAGCCCAACCTGTTATTTTAGCGCTTAGCTGGGCTCGCTAAAAATGGTAACGTATACAGATACGCTACCATTTTTTTTACCCCGACTACAGAGTCGGTGTTCAAACACGGGGTTACCCCCTGTATGTCTATTACATACAGGGGGTAACCCCGTGTTGCGCATATTAATAAACCATCCATAACTGATCCATAGATTTATTTTAATTTTTCTTTTGTAAATAAAAAAAAACAACTTGTAGTCCAATCATTTCATAATATTAATGGCACTTTTTAATCATGATTCACAGTTTTTTTTTTTCAGTTAAACTTTATCAGTCTATATTATTATATAAATACTTTGTAGAATTAATTTAAACTTTTTCTGAGAAGTGTTCAACAGAATTTTTAACTTTTTGTGGTACGACCTCATAATTATGCTTAAGCTCACACAAAATAGAAATTTAATTACACATTTTAGTTTAGTGAATAAGGGCCAAGCATTTATTTGTTCGTGCAATTAAACCACCATTTCTCGTACATTACTACGAAATCTAGGCGTTCTTTTGTCCACCCCGGAGGCTATAAATTGCCCGCCACTGTAGTGAAGTGACCGGCTACTTAACAAGCCACCTGCCCGTGTCACACCGGTCCTAGTGTGAACTTGGGAACAGGCGCCGTTGTGACGTTAAAATTTAAATTAAATAGTATTTTCCTTTATGTATTGTTTTATTAAGATGTTTTTGTTTTATTTTTGCAGTGCTGTCAAACTGAGGTGTACTTTTGTACACTTCTGTGGCAGAAGTCGTGAGACCTATTCTGGTAACAAAAAAAGTCGGGTGTGAGTAGGAATCATATCTGCGATTTTCTGTATCAGTATTCCAGAGACACGACTTATCACGTTTTTGTGACGTCTAACTACTATAACAACACGTTGACATAACAATAAAATCAATGTTGTATTAGGTGGTGTCTACCATACCAAAGTTTTTAAATATTTTATACGCAACAAAATATTTTGGAACTTTGGAGATCATTAAGCAAAAAGTAAAAGGGTTGGGATGAGTTCCCTACGTTTTACTAGCTATGTCGTCAAGATTGCGATGACGGTGCGCGGGGTTGCCTACTAGATCAGATAAATAATTCTTTCATAAAATGGTTTTGTTCAGAACTTATTCTGGGATCATTTATTCAGGCTATTACCTGTGAATGGTGATAACACGGACCTAGTTTGACAGTTATTATGTCTTCAGCAGCCATATCATTGATATAATTGGTTACAAAATAAAGCATAAAACGTTGATAATAACAAATACTCAAATTAAAGCATTAAGTGTCCACTTTTCGTTCCCATTAACGTGGTAAATTATTTGTTAAAAAAAAATAGAACACAGGACAGTTTTACTTATTTTTCAAGTTGTATGCATTAGCGGCTCTCTTGAAACGTAGGTAAAATGTTTAGCGTGGCAATTAATGGACAATTTATTTCGTCAGCTTTGTTAGTAAAATGGCGCTGGTAAAGTATAATTTTAAACAATGTTAGCTGTTGCAATATTGAGTTTTAACGTAGTGGATGCGGGTAAAGACGGGCTTCGATGCCGAAGGAGGCTTACAAATTGCTGTGGTGACGGTTTCGACGCTTTAATAGGAATAAATGGAAGGGTAAGGAGAGACCAGCAGTGGGACAATACAGGTAAGGGAAAAAAATGACTGTCAATAGAATAAAAAGGAATCAATTATATGGTTTAACTACAGTGTTGGAGAAGCGTTTGCGTATTAGAATAGAAAACTATGTACTAGCTAGGATTAACAGTAGCAAAACATGAAAATGCTGAACTACAGCATTATAGTTTATCACATTTTAAGTCCTCTACCAGATACCAGAAAGTTTTTAAGCTATTGCATAGCTTTTAGCGCGGGCTTTGAGCACGGCGACCGAATCAAGAAATTTCGTAACGAAAATAAATCTGAAACTGTCACTGTCACATCTGTCATGTCAACGTGAATGAATAATTTTTTTCTTGACGTTTCACTTGATTGACGTGGCTGACTATAGCCTAATTAGTAGAGTAACTTCCCATAGAGCAACGATGGGATGATAATTCTCGTTAAATATTCGCGGTATACGATATTTTTTTCATAAATAATATAAATAAATAATTATAATTGCATAAGTTAATAAAAAATGCTTTCTACACGTATTATTTTTTATTAATATCACTGAATTGGCGCAAAAAGGATATAATATTATTACTGCAGATCACCATTATAAAGTCGGCCAAAAAGTCAAAATTAAAACATTTAAATAAGGACATCTGCAAGAGGAAAAGTCTACTTAAATAGAAGCGATCTATTTGCAGGTACAAACCAAAATGCAATCTACCCCGCATTCCAGAAGCACTTTAACTGTCCAGCCACACGTCTTGAGGTTAAACCACAGCACTACTAGGTATGAGCGTTAACTAATGCATGTAGTGGCAGCTCATTTATTGGCGCATTCAGTTAGCGCAGTCTTGATGGCACTTTGGGCAAAATGTATTAATAACTTTATAGGACAGCTGATGAAATGTTTATGAAAACATCGAGTGTAAATGTGCTTCGTAATGACAACGATAGCAATTAATACAAATTACCAACAACCTACCTACCTAACCTACCTAACCTACAAATCTAGCATTGTTAAAACAGGGTTTGTCAATGAAAAATATACACAAAATGAGAGAACATAGAAAGATTTTTTGTGGCATAGCGTAAAAAATGTTTCTATTCTTCAGTCGTCTACTAGTCGTGCCATACTCGGCAAAAACAAAGGAATTGTACAGATTGGACTCTGTCTATCTTTGGTAGAAATTGAAATAAAGATAGAAATGGTCATGTTATGCATTCAGCTATGGACACGACGCCGCGACGTGATCAATCTCCAAACATTCAGTTTACTGCACATTATCAAATGCCATTGTCTCATAGAACAACTTTGGTACACATTCAAGCATCACAAACTCTTCGAAAATACCAGATACATTACATCTTAAATTAATCAATTGTATGTTTCATCAGAATTCCAAACCATTATTGAAATAGTTAAGCACATAACTGTTCAAAGTTGTTCATGCAATACTTACGGTTGCTGCCAAGAAAATTGACTTTGTATTCAACACAATGACGGGTCTACTAAATTAATTTGACTAAAGTTTAGATTGTTAGAGGAATTTCGCAAAGGGCTAATGTATCCCAACGCTTGGGACTTCCAGACTGGCTTTGAGACGTTTTTGGTTAAATTAAAAAGGCATCATCATCTACCTTGCCTGTTCCCAACGAGAGGCCTTTACCTTTAAGCCTTTGTCAAACAGACTGGCGTGGCGAATGCGAAGCGTGACGTTTTTATTTGTAATGTATGGAATTGTTTGAATCCAGTCACATAGAACAGCGAAAGCGATCCGATAGCGTGACAGAACTATCGGACTGACGTCTCGCTTCGGTTCGATATCGCTTCGGAAACGCTTCGCTTTCGCCAGTCTGTTTGACAATGGCATCAAAGCACGATCCGTGCCTCCGATACAATCGGAACGCGAACGTTATTTTTTACGAATATGGCTGTCCATTATGCGTTTTCTCAATACCTGTGGCAGATCGCAGTGCGTTCAAGTGATCGTACACCTCCAGCGATCTCAGTCTCCGGTGATACAGATTGAGCGATCGCACAGACAACAGTAGTGTCATCAACTGCTTGAATCGGATCCAGCTGCTGATGACTATTTTACATGGAGCGACTGCTTGTCTGACCTCCACAACCTAGTTACTGGGTAATATGAAACCCCTTGGAAGGCTGATTGTCAGATTTGCGAACTTCTGACTACCAGTAACGAATGTCATAGATCTACAAATGATAACCGGGACCTAGAGCTTTACGTTCTTTTCGAGCCACGGAGAAAACTTGTTATTGTGTCCATCCACAGACCAACCTTGACAAGCAATGCTTAACCTTGAAGATTGGCTTGTGCTGCAGTTATTATTTAGCCACGAGCTTCTTTTGGTTCAATTTTAAAGTAATTTGATGATTTACTGGTTTTCCTACGGCCAACGTCACTTCCCAGAGAGCCACTTACCAAGTTTGAATATTTAAACCTCACTTCGTACAAATAGCTTTTGAGGTGAATTGCGATATTCTTGGACTTTGTTGACTTAAACTGTGGCCTTCATTATGAATAAAAAATGGGCTTATTATACTTTATTGGAACTATTATAATACATTGTTAAATTATATGAGACGTACATATTTGCTATGTTTATAAAACCAACTACAAGATTATGTTAAAATTATTATTTATAGATTTTATTTATTCCATTATCTTTTTTTTTATGAAATAAATCTTAGGAGACCCAAGTAGTAAATTTTTTTTTAATCGTGTTCACACTACGCTTTGTCATGGGTGCGTTTATAAAGATACAAACTCACATAAACAAACACCCAAAACCGGAACAACTATTTGTAGGTCATAGAATTTTTTTTTTCGTGCGGCGATCGAATCCGCGATATGCAGCACAGTAATCGATCGCTCAGCCACTGCGCCAACCGTGCCAAGTGAAATAAAATTGAAAAATCAATGTTGTTTCTTTAGTTTTTATATTGACTCCGATCCATAATATTAAAGTGATGCAAACCCTTAAGCCTTTGTCAAACAGACAGGCGTGGCGAATGCGAAGCGAGGTGTTTTTATTTTTAATGAATGGAATTGTTTGAATCCAGTCACATAGAAAAGCGAAAGCTATCCGATAGCGTGACCGAACTATCGGACTGACGTCTCGTATCGGTTCGTTATCGCTTCGGACTCGCCTGTCTGTTTGATAAAGGCTTTAGAAAGACAGAAATCGTGTTCCCTAAAATTATCAAAGGTTCTAATATTGTAGATACCGCAACTGTCGATCTGGCAAGAAATACTCAAAACAATTTCTATTAGCAACAATTTCAGAAATAGTTTTCATCACTTTAGCCCGAAATTATGTTGAGTATTATTCCGAACGACTGTAATAATATTTAATTATAACTAGCTGACCCGGCAAACGTCGTACCGCGTTAGAATATATTTTTTTATCTTATTTACTCACCTTTTAAACATTCCTTGGACTTCCAAAATTAATACAAATTTAGCCAAATCGGTCCGACCGTTCTCGAGTTCAACAAAAACGTTATCGTCATCAATTAAGACCGTTCATCTTCGTTATCATTATATAAATATTCTACAGCTCCCAAACTATATAGCAAATATCGGAAAATAATAAAAATACATTTATAAAACTGCAAAGTTTTCAGTGGAACGCCCAAATTCTTAAAAGTACTCTCCAGCAGTGTCTTGGGACAAGATATTAACTTAAATAAGAACTTAACACCTTCCGAAATACTGTATGTTGGGGTACACCTATCATGTAGCTGTTAATCACCGAATTGGGCCCAAGAGGTTCCAATTTTGTTATCAGGGCCTTTAGCTGGGACATAATCTCCAGACCAAGAACCCATCTAATGAATTACAACCAGTGAAGCAAGAGCTCCCTCTTCCCCCGCATCTGCGATCGTTGTCTCGTACAAAATCTCACATCGACGATGAAGAGTCAATAAATAATAACTGCAAAAACGCAACTTTACAGGAGGCGAAAAAAACGTTTCAAGTCCGTTTAATTATTTTTTTAGTAAATTTGATTTTTTAAATGTTTTATGTAAACTGACTACAATATTATGCTTATGACTACAATATTAATATATTAATCAATGATTTTATTAGTTTTTGGATATATTTTAGATAGATTTTATTAGTATCTATTGCCATCGTAAATGACGTACCACCACTTAGTATATATTGCAATAATTGTTTATCTTGCAAAATTAATAAGAAACAGACCTAAGATCTTTGTCAGCATGTGCATTACTCTATTCTACAATAAATAATGCAATAAAACAAAAATGGCCAAAATGTTAGATATTATATATTGACTCTTCATCGTCGACATGTGTTATCAAAAGGGGCTCTATTAAAATTGGTAGGTTCGTTAGCAAACTTAATAATTCAATTTAAATTAATGTTAGTATGGTTATTGCTGGAACTATCGGCATGACCTGTCGTAATGGAAGCATAAATAATGTCGTACAACTGCGCATTATTCTGTGAAACAATAGCTTCGCTATACATTTAGAGAATTTCTCTTTTTGTGTGAGAGATAATTCCGTGTGAACATGCTGTGACTTTTTATTTGTGATGTTCATTTTGTCAGTTTACTGCAATGAGCGCGAATATTTCACTTATCCGACTTTGCATTAAATTTTTTGTTACTTCGTTTAATTTGTTAGAGTAAATAAAATGAGTGAATTCTGCTTTATGCTTATTTGTATTTACTCTGTTGTTGGTAGTTTAAACGCCTTGTGTCTTTACAAATATGTTTAACAAGAGTAGTAAATTATAGACCTAATTATAAAGTTAGGTACGTAAACATCATAGTTTGGAGACCTTCTCATTTAAGGCTAGCGATTATTTAATGCTTTTGGGCGCTAACTACATTTTCAATTCTCGCAGAAGTATGCATCACAAACAGCTTTACAAACTCTTTAGGCAAATGACCAAAACAAAATCAGAACACAGTATCGCAACAATTACATTGGTACATTTTCCCTGAATGCGCGAGAATTTTTGTTCTCTCGGCAGATTTAGTATTCAGCCAGTAAGTAATTATTCTGTTAACGTTTGCTTATGTTAGCTTAAAATTAGCAGCAGTAAAGAGCGCTTTGTGACGGGATTCGTCGGAGTAATTACTAACAGTATTCCTAATTCTGCCATTTGTAAAACATTACTAGTCCGGTTGCTAGTGATTACAGACACATGAAATACGAGATTAAACTCTTATCCAAACGATTAGTAGGTATTTTTACATTCGTGTGCATGTGATTAATGGGTAACTCGCCGTCCGATCAGAGGCCATGCTCGGTTCGATGGCGCATCGAGTACCACTTGCGGTTCAAAGAGCTGTGAGAAATCTGACGGGGCCCTCATAGAGGACCAAACGCCTGCCGGGGTCGCGAAACTCACTAATGGGCAACCGTAACCCTGAAACGTAAACAGCAATTGAATGAATACGGTGATAATTTGTCAGTAAGTATTGATTTGATGATTTTACCACTTTAAAAAGGTGTCTTTACATAGTCGTAACTTTTTGTTAGTGTAATTGTTTTCAACAGTGTTTCAAATAGATTGTTATCATTTTTGAAGTTAGTCATTCGTATTCCTGACTTCAAGGCCATCACTGGGCTGAAATGTATAAACAAATTCAGCCACTTTGTCAATACCTCATAATGAATGTAAATACTAAACTATTGCCGCAAACTGGATTTAGCAACTCCATATTGATGTTTAGAGAATAACTAGGAGTTGGAGCAACAACATAAACAGAATAACAATGTCAATACAAGGCCCACAGTAGTTTGATTTGTTGTCGGATCATGTTGTAGGATGTTGGGGAACTAAAATTGTGTTGTTAAGAATTGAAAGAAAATATTGTATTGCTGTTTGATACAAGTGAAAGTTAAGATATTCGAATGTATGAATGTTTGGTAGCTTAGAACAGCTCAACGAATTCTGATGTTTGTTCAGAGGTAGGTTAAAGTGTACAAAAGCACAACTTTTTTTTAACGTGGTAAAATTATCATATGTGTCCTCCCACCCAGGGCAGAGCGGGAGGGACTGTCAGACTCATACTGACCACGGTGTCCTTCAATAGCCCTTTACGTACCGGGGTCATGGAAAATCATAAGTCTCACGACCATAGTTTTAGGAAGAGAACAAAACGCGCCGTCGACCCACGTTCTCTATGCACTAAGGTGGCTCGATAGTTTGACAGTCGTACTTGCTACTTAAAACCAAATACAAACGCTCTGCAAATATTAAAACGTGAAAACACCAATACAGGCCTGAAATTAACAGAATTTCGTGATAATAATGGAAATACGTCATCATCTATCTTTAGCATAATATACTTAATGGTGTCCCAAATATGTTAATATCAGGATTATTAAATCAAAATGCATATACCAATTGTGCGAAATATGCAAATACGTCAACTGATAACATAAAAGGCGCCGCAATTCACCCCTATCTATTAATTAAACTTATTAAAATGGACAAATTCAATTGGATTTTCATGGTACTGAATTATGTTGATTTCAATCTGATACAGTAAGTTCGTCGTGTTTAAATCAGCGGCCATTGTTTGAGCATTCTGTTTCTCTGTTTGAGCGAGATATTATTTATTGGGCACTCGTGATCATGCAAGGACTGTGCATTTTCAGATTTTTTTATGTTGTTTCCAATACTTAAAAATAGGTTCGCTTTATTTTTTGGAGGTGTCTGCTGTCTTATTTTGTTATTATTTGAGACTCTTGAGTGTGGTCTAGGTCAGAAGTACGAGTATCAGAGACAATATAGTCTATGATAAAGTGAGCATATAAAAAAATATATCCCTTTTTTTTTCGTGGTGAAATCATCACATGAGTCCTCCTACCCAGGGCAGAGCGGGAGGGACAGTCAGACTCGTACTGACTAAAATCCACGGTGTCCTTCAATAGCCCTTTACGTTCCGGGGTCACGGCAATTCGTACAGTCCCGCGACCCCGGCAGGCTTTGGCCCTCTAGAGGGGGGGGGGCGTCACTCTGCTGACACTCTTGCAGGCGCGCGTGGAACACAACGCGCCGTCGACCCGGGCATGGTCCATGGTCGGACAGCGAGTTGAGCTATATTTCCCTAGTGCGAGTTTTGTACGTGAAATCGCGGTTTATAATACATAACCTATCGATATCTTTTTTTTTTTTATCGTGGTGAAATCATCACATGAGTCCTCCCACCCAGGGCAGAGCGGGAGGGACTGTCAGACTTGTACTGACTAAAATCCACGGTGTCCTTCACTAGCCCTTTACGTACAGTGGTCACGGTTATTCGTAAGTCCCGCGACCCCAGCAGGCTTTGGCCCTCTAGAGGGGGGGGGGGGGGCGTCACTCAGCTGACACTCTTGCAGGCGCGCGTGGAACACAACGCGCCGTCGACCCGGGCATGGTCCATGGTCGGACAGCGAGTTGAGCTATATTTCCCTAGTGCGAGTTTTGTACGTGAAATCGCGGTTTATAATACATAACCTATCGATATCTGGGTAATATTATTGGTAATTGTCAAAATTAATGTTTGTGTGTAATTTTGACCATCACTGAGAAAAAATATTATGTTTTTTTTATAAACGCATTTTAGAAAGCAATATGCTTTGTCATGGCTTTAAAAGCATACTACTACTACTATATTTTACATAAATTAAAAATCTTGTACTTATCAAAGTCAGTAAAGTACC
The DNA here is from genome assembly GCA_943136025.2 of Agrotis puta. Classification (NCBI taxonomy): domain Eukaryota; kingdom Metazoa; phylum Arthropoda; class Insecta; order Lepidoptera; family Noctuidae; genus Agrotis; species Agrotis puta. The sequence goes on along the minus strand of OW964176.2, from coordinate 1,842,263 downwards.
TTATTGTGTTCGTTTATGTTAGTAAACTGCTTCGAGACTCGCGCTATAGACAATTACTAAATAATATGAATTTCTTCACTCACAAATACCACAATTTAAAATAACCTGAACATAAAAACTTCGCATTCTTAGTACCACATCGCAAATTCCGCGCCAAAACGAAAAACCACGAAAAATGCAAATACAAAAAAGAAACACAAAAAAAATTGAGCATAAATTTTCCGACAATGAAAACGGCAAAGCCATCGGATGCCTGAATAGCTTCCCAGTGGATTTTTAATATCTCCCTCCAATCTCTGGAACGATTACCTGCCAATAGAATTATTCTTTCTCACAAAATAAAAGTCACTTCCCTTCATTTCCATGGAAAACGATCTGAGTCGGTCCCGTTTATTGAATTCAAATCACATCGGAGGGGACAAAGAACTTCACAACATTTCACGGTTTTGTAATAAAAATAGTTTTTGTAAACCAGTCGAGCGTGTATTAGTTCAAAATTGTTGGTGAGGTTACTCTAAAGAAAAAATTGAAAAAGCATCACCTTCATAGAATAAAGATGATTTAAGCTTTCGCAAAACAAGGACGTTTGGTTTATTCTTCAAGCTTTCTTTCAATTTTAATAGATAGGCTTTATTAAAATTTATGCTTAAATAAGTATCAGTTTAGTTCCACTAATATCATGTATTTTGTTCTGACCCATATTTTTACTATGAATATTTTAATTGTAAATGTTCATTGAGTTTTTGTACATACCTTTTTGCTCTCTTCTTGCAATCTCACTTGATGTAAAGCAATATTGCGGTCAAATATACGCTTGCATATTGCAATACAAACTACAAAAATATGGGAACTTATCGTGGACTCGAAGAAGAAGTCTAAACAGGGTTCAATCCACTTAACCCTTAACCACCTGCCAGCGGTCATGGTGACCGCAACAATTTTTTGAATTTGAATTTCGTCGAAATCCGTTATCCCATGTTAGTGTGCGTCTGTGTACCTTTTCTGTTGGTGCTTTAGCGTCGCGTGCGCGCTAGCCAAGGATCTACGTGCGCGAGTTTGGCTTCGGTGAGTAAAAATATTTTGCTAGCGGTCATGGTGACCGCGGTCAGGTAGTTATGTGATTGTTGTGTATTACATTCATGTTTATTGTTTTAGCGTAAAAATGAATGTAAACAACGAAAATGTTGTGAAATGATTAGAGATGTGGTTGATGAGAGTTGCAGTGATGTAGAACCTGAGAATTTGGAAGTTTCTGAAATTTTAGAAGACTATGAATCTGATGACTGTCTACAAGTGTCGTCTTCTAGACGAGGCGAATTGCCTACTGTTTCTGGACTCTTGAAACACGTAATACGTGTATAACTTGTGTTCCCAAGAAGAAATGAAAAACATTTCATGTATCTTTTATCTGTAATAAACCAATCTGTGTGGAATGTTCTTTCAAAATGTGCAAAAATTGTCGTGAAAAATTGTCAGACTTTACCCTCTGCAATTTTATCGAAGTTTTGATTCTTTTTTAAACTTTATTTTTTTATCCCATTCAAATGTTATTAGATTCTTTAAAAAAAGTTCAAATTTGATATCATATTTTATCCCTATTTTGATACATCTCATTATGTAACCATAGTTATATTTTTGGTTAAAATGTGCCAGCAATTTAATTGTTCACATTTATGAGAAGAACATGTTTTATTATTGTTTCTTTTTTCACTTAAATAAATAATTTAATATATATTAAAGAATATTATTAATTTATTCTTATAATAAAACCTTAATATCCTGAGATAACTTATGTGTATCCGATGCGGTCACTGTGACCGCGCGCAGGTGGTTACGTTACTGATATAGGGGTCAGGTGGTTAAGGGTTAAACTCGTCGCACACGAGACGACTACAACGTTATCGAATAAAGTTGTTGACCTATCCTATTACTGTTCGGTGTGTAAGTACCTTAACTTGCTTGGACAGGAGTGGATGATACAAAATGGCCTCACGCCAGGACCTTATATTTTTTGGTTTTGGGCATTAGTAGCGTAGTTTCTTATTCCTTATTATATTTTGGCCTGTCTTTATGAACCGCATTACCAAACCAACCGTTTCTATTGGTTTCCGTCACATATTTCGTCAGCTCCATGAGGCACGTGAAGGACACATGCGCCGTTGAGGCTTTGGTCCTAGTCCTTATCTTAACGAATTCCGCAAACCCACATTACTAACCACAGTAAATGGTAGACTTTGTAAAAAAAACTATTAATATACCAACCTAAACTTGACCCTCGCGCTGAACTACAGCCCACTTTTTTACAAAATGAAGGCGTAGTTCCAGTAATGGAAACAAACAACAGCCTGATTATTATTTATGATACTGACCGTGGTAACCGCCTTTAGGCAAGCCAACAAACTTCAATAACAAGCCAAACCTTAAGAAAGACCTAACCAACTAAACATTAATAAACCAAATAAGGCAATAAGGCCAAATAACACAACAAGGTCACAATAACAAATCTCTAACTCCTATTGACACAGAGGGGAACACAGTATTTGCATAGAACAACAAACAGGGCTATCCAGTCGTAATTACATGTCAAACTGCGAAGGGAGAACTAAAACAATTACTGTAGGTTTCTGTGTAAGTCAGGAATTATGAGAAATTCGGCTGTTTACACAGTGGTTGTAGTTGGTCATGCATGGCTAAAGGAGTCTGCGAGTTTTGTAGTTTTATGGAATGGAGTTCAGAGAGCACAAATAGGGGTCTGTTTTAGTGTAATAAAGTTACAATGTAAGAGAAAACTTGTTATAAAACTTTCTGATTTAAACTTTACTGAAAACTGTTCCCAAAAACTGTTTTCACTTATCGTTTATAAAAAACTTTTTGGAGAAAAAAATGTTCCATTTCAATCAGAAAAAAATTACTCTTTAATTATCCGGAAATCAGGGATTCCTCTTTTTTTCAAAGTTGGTTATAATAATGCCCCCTTGATTCGCAGATAGAAATTTCAAAATTATTTTCGTAGCAAAAAAATTTAATAATGTAACATTTTGTTCCTTGTATTTTTACTTTAATTTAAAAAGCAATTTGAAATCTTTTTCACAGAAACACAATTCAACGAATTTTTCAATCACATTTATTATTTAAGAAACTCGTTCAGTACGTTGCAAATTTTCAGTATATTAACCGCCTTCGAAAAAAGGAAGTGTTTCCAGAATCGGAAACTTTTTATTTAATTTAAATAAAAATATTAATATTCCAAAAAAATAAAATTTATTTATAGAAACAAACATTAACTCTTTTCTTTAAAACTCCGAGAAGATAGAAGTTTTCTTCAGAGTTGCAGAAATAAATCTATTTTAATGTCTTTTAACAACACCTCAACGATACGTAACTCGGACCACACTCTTCTGTTGCGAGCATTTGATTAACTTTGACGTACAAACAAGTACACGCAAACTTTAAGAAAGACACTTAATAATATGATAATGTTGTAATGAAATCATGTTTATTTTGTTTAGGTTTACGTTTGTTTTAGAAATAATTATATTTTGATTATAATTAGGTAACACACTTTTTTTTAAATATTTGTATAGTAAATATAATACTAGTGAATATCTATCACCCTAACTTTGATTAAGCACAAAAAAACAAGAGGATTAGATTCGCACGTAAAATTATATGATTATTCAACTAAGTTTTTAGGCCACTTTTCTTTTAAAGTATTAGCCAATTATAAGCCAAAATATCAAATCAGAAATCGACAAACTTAAAATTAGAACGTCCGTTAATCTGTCAAGTCGCCAGCAAATCCTTAACAGCTAATTCTCTGGCGACTGTTAAAGCTAGTTTCGTTGAAACAATTACCCTGTGACCACAGAATAAGTAGGTACAGAAGGTACAAACGTCAAGCGGTAATAGATGTCATACATTTTTTTTTGTGAGTAACATTTTGTAATACAACCTACAGGAGGTTGTGTGACATACACTTCGAAAAGACCGTTTCCTTTATTATTAGCGTATTGTGCCTTATTATGTCAGTTTTAATTAGTTGCAACATGTTCGCGTCTAATGTGCGTAGCTAAAGAATATTTGCCTTTTTTGCGTTTGTAATCCAGTTACTGGTTACTATGACGTCTGATAGAGGAGAATGGAACGAAAAAACGTGTTGCGCCAACCCCAAGTAAAATAGGATAAGGGCAGGAAGATGATGAATCCAGTTACTGGTTACAGGATGATAATGATGTCCTTTTGCAAGGATTTTTGATAAACTCCTCATTACTACTGCTGCTGATCTTCTATTGGCAACCGGAACCCTCTCCTCAATGTGTAAGGTATAGAAGGCTCGAGAACCGTAATACATAATCACTTATTGCAAGGGCCTGCCCTTCTGACCCTATCTATTCCATGCCGGGACGATGTCGGAACAAGTTAGAGCTTTGATTAAACCGAGACCAGGGCTCGCACCTCGTCAGTACTTTGTAACTGACAGCCCGGAACATTGCTTTGGGTTGTTATGAAAAATTGTTTGTGTAAAATTCTTATGCATTCGGGGTTGATTAGATTTTTTCATGCTGAAGGTCGGTTTTTGTTGGATGTGAAATAGTAGCATTTCATTCCAACTGAATGAAATTGTATAGCCCTGTTGGTGATGACGTATGAAGTCCCAAATTCCCAAAATAGGTTGGAATTTTCTTTTATAATGACAATTGGTACCAATGTTTCATTTAAAGTGCTTTTGATTGAAATTTTGAAACCAACCAATATGAACAAGTCTTCATATGTAGCCCTATGTCTAGTAGTAACATTACTGATAGGGTTTCTATTTCTGTACTTGAATAAATATGTTTCTATTATTTTCCAGAGACTCACCAAACTGTCCAGTAATCTTACAAAACCGAACCTCAAGTACCACCAGTAATAAAATCTGAAACTACCCTAAATAATCTGTGAAATTTGACAGCCCCCTATAAATCCGGACTAAGGTACAGCTGAAATTCAAGGTCCCTTAATTAAAGGTCTGACCCTCACTCGGTTTAGCTTTAATCTTCATAGCGGTGCTAATAAACGCGCATAGTTTCGAACGTTATAACGAAAGCTTCAGTAAAATTGTAGACTGACCCTTCAGTTATGGGCAATAAAAATGCTACTGCCTAGACTTGTAATAGTAATGTGAATTGCTAAAATTTCTGAAACAATTTTTCAGAAGGTTTTTTAACTTTTATTTTAATACTTATATATTAGTATACTATGACTATGAGAGCAATAGTAGCTTAGTAGTAATGGCTTACGAGTTGTACGACTTATTACTTCGTGTAATTTATTTGATCACCACTGTTCTCAAATTAGTAAAGCTAAATAAACATCGTGAGGAAACCGGCATGTCTTAGAAGTATTTATTTTAAAAAAAAACATGGCTGCGACATCTACCAACCCCGCACTGGAAAAAACTTCTACTTATATACATTTTAGTTGAATGCCCTGTTTTTAGCGTTGTAAAAAGTTAGTTAAATCATCAAATAAGTCCTCCCACCCAGAGCAGGGCAGGACGGACTGTCAGACTTGTACTGACTAAAATCCACGGTGTCCTATAATAGCGTTTTACGTTCCGGGGTCACAGTAATTCGACGTACTCGTACGCCGCCGTGGGCGTCTACCACTGCAGCTGGGTCGTGAGGTGGGCGCTGTCCTCTACCTCAAGCGTCCCGCCTCCTCCTTCGCTAACCTGACTGCTTCGTGGAAGGAGGCGACCGCTTCCCACTCCATCTCACCCCGCAGCATGACCTTGACCAATGCGGGGTGCGAGAGATCGACGACAAGGCGGTGCTCTGCTCAAGCGGGGCTACTTGAATTCCCTTCAAGAACATGATGGAAACCATATCAGATGGACATCAATTTTAAATATCAGTATATTACTTTTCAAACGAAACAAATACGCTATATCTAAGTCGTAACTACACGGCAACGAATAAAGATAATTCCACTAAAAGTCTCAGAATATAACCACAAAAAGTTTCACCGTCAAACATTACGAGAGGAACGCTTCCATTCCGATGTTTAGTTTTCTTTAGCTGCCGTTCTTAGCAAACTCGTTTCAGAAGTTCGCCTAGAATCCTACTGTTGGCAATTTTACACATTTCACAGAGGCTCAATACGGTCCAATAAAGGCGGAAAAGAGAACAGCCGCCAGATTCAGGTGGGGTTTTAGTGGCGAATTTTTAAAACGACTAGGAGTTCTGTTTTTTTTTTCGCCGGTCTCTCGGTTTAATTTCGGACTTTCAGTGATTTGTGGAAGGTTTCGTTTAAAAGGGGATTATTATTTGACGTTGACTCGCGTCCCAATACTCGTATAAACGAACGCCACGATTCGATTTGGTCAATTTATGTGCATGATCCTCGCATTTCGAGAAGACTAATCTAGTTTTGTGAGTAAATGAGTGCGACGATCCGTTATCTATAAAATCAATCCTTTTTTTGGGGACTCGGTTGTAAAATTATCAAATGAGTGCACTGGGTGGAGCGAAAGGGACTTTTAGACTCAAAAATAAAAATCCACCCAGTGTCTTCATTTCCTCTGCGTTACCGGGTTGCAGTCCTTTTGGGACTCTCCCAAAAAGACACCGGATAATAAAATATGATGTCAAATTCAGAATATTAAAGATAAGACACGCAAAAAAAAAACACGCCAAACAAATGTCTGTTAAATAAGACCTACTTTTAAAAGCAAATTGAACTAAATTCTAAAGTACGAACTCGTAACTACTGACTATTGTACGATATAAATCGTTCGCCAGGGAACGTTGTTGCATAACTTCTGATATAAAAGGAAGTCATAGTTACTGTGTCTTGTTTTTTTACTACACCCAGGAGCGGAAACAGTTCTCCTATTCTCGTATACTTGATTATGTAATAAAAATATGAATTATAGAGCTAGGCTTTTTTTTTTTTTTTTTTTTTATCGTGGTAAAATCATCAAATGAGTCCTCCCACCCAGGGCAGGGCGGGAGGGACTGTCAGACTTGTACTGACTAAAATACACGGTGTCCTTCACTAGCCCTTTACGTACTGGGGTCACGGTAATCCCTTGGTCCCGCGAACCCAGCAGGCTTTGGCCCTCTACAGGCCCCGTCACTATGCTGACACTCTTTGAGGCGCGCGTGGAACACAACGCGCCGTCGACCCGGGCATGGTCCATGGTCGGACAGCGAGTCGCCCATTACTCGCTGCCCGCATGCCCGCGCCTACGGTGGCCGGAGATCGTCCTGCGATGTCCGACGCCGTGGGCGTCTACCACTGCGGCTGGGGTGGAGGGAGGACGCTGTCCTCTCCCTCAGGCGGCCCGCCTCCTCCTTCACGAGCATGACTGCTTCGCAGAAGGAGGCGACCGCTTCCCACTCCGTCTCGCCCCGCAGCATGGCCTCGACCAATGCCGGGCGCGAGAGGTCTCCGCCTATCGCCGTCGTGAGGACACGGCGGTGCTCTGCCCAAGCGGGGCAGTCCTGCACCGTATGCTCCACCGTGTCCTCCGGACGATCCTCGCAGTGGTGACACCCAGGCGTTTCTTCCCTCCCTATCAGACACAGGAACCTCCCGAAACTTCCGTGTCCGGTGAGGACCTGCGTCATGCGGTAGGTAAGGACGCCGTGACGCCTATCCAGCCACTCCTCAAAGAGGGGTCTTACCGCCGCGATTGCGGCGTGCCCGGACCTCGGTTGCGACAGTCGCTCCCTCCATACTGCCCTGAGATCACGCCGGAGCTCTTCCCGCCGCGCCTCGACTTGTCGAGGCAGCGGGGATTCGCCCCGACGCTGCGCCTCCACGCGCCATTCATAGACGCGCTGGAGGGCAGTCGCCTCCAGATCCCAGGGCAGCAATCCTGCTAGGAGGTTGGCTGATTCATAGAGCTAGGCTGAAAAAAGTTTAACTGTGCGTAATATTTGCCAAGATTTAGTACAATTTTTGACAGGATTTTTTAAGAAAACAAGAAAGATTTAAAGTTTTAGACGGGTTATGTCATTTATCTCGTCAAAAAAATACTATTAAGTTCGTTTAATTAGCCATTAACCTCTAACTCTCACCTCATTTTTTTTGTTTTTTCAATACAAGATGCTTATGCTTCTCAAAACGACATTTTTTTCGTGCAATCAAAACCGTGCAATTGAATTCTAGATTATGTGGTTCGAGAGTAACGACTCTTTTCATAGAACAACATTATTATTCACATTAATGACCTAAAAATCCAATAAAGATTTTAAATCAAGAGGTCTTTTTAATTCTTAGAATGAAATATTTCACAGGAATAATTTAGCTTACAGGAAACTGTAATTAATTTAAAATGCAAAATATAATATTTCACCGTTCTCTGACCTTCTGAGATCCCTTACAGGATTTGTGGTTTACAATTCTCCATACGGTATACCATTTCCCATAGTTAAGCTTTAGTATCCGATTTAGGAGCAAGTGGAGAGGTTATTAATTATCAACACATTGGAGGTGGAATAGTATTAGTTTAACCTCAAGTATATTGTACGTGGGGTAATCTAGCAGAGATGGTACATACGTGTTAAGTGTTGTTGAATTAATCAAACCCATAACCTATTATTGTATGGTGGTGTTTCATAGTAAGTATGTGAGACATGTAAGTGTGTGCATTCATAGGAAAATGTTTGTTAAACAGAAGTAGGTAACTATTGTATGAAATCTTCATGTATTTCAGAAATAAAAATGTCTGTAAAAAATCATTTTTGGTGCAAGAGATATTAAATTCTTTCGATATCACTTTTATCCACCGAAAAAAAATCTGTTGATTTTTGTAACGCATCACATACTTAGTAATTAGCAAGCCATCTTCACTGTACGCTAGGTTTGTACTTAACTTGTTTCGGAGACCAGGTTTTTTTTTATGGGATAATGTATGTCGCTGTCCACAGCCCTAAAAAAAACGGAGGGGATGTCCGATTACCCGAGTCAGGCTAATTTCTTCTCGTAACTACACATCTCTTAAAAATGACCGCACGTTGTTGTTTGTGAGTCAGTTTATATTTTCGAACGAAAAAGGCCTAGAAACATCTCAATGCCAAAATATTATATTCGATAAATATAATCTATACATATAATAAAATGGTAGCAAAGTCAAAACTGTACATTGAATATTTTTTTAAAAGAATACTTGGTGTGCGATCTACAATCGATACCGAAGCCAAAAATATAGTTTTTAGAATTTTTGTCTGCATGTCTTTCCGGGATAAACACAAAAAGTACTGCATGGATTTACTTCAAATTTACGGCACGAATATTATTAAAAAGTCGGGTCAACATAGAGGCTACATATTATCACGCTATCACCTACGGGCAACGAGCAGAGAACCTTTATTTCTTCAACGCATTCACGCAGACGACGTCGCGGGCAGCAGCTAGTGTGTTATATTTCAAGTGCACAATCACTGTAACCGCTACCTTATTCACGTCAGTTGGAGAATCGGTACAATTCACCCTCCGAACGCCAAAACTTCGTACTAAAGGTGACATATGCACCTTAACAGCACTAAAACTTATTGCGGTTTCCATTTACTGATTGCTTAAGAATTCTCGATGTATTGTCAGGTTGGACTTGTATTAAATAAAATATGGCTTACCTTCAAGGGTAAGGAGTTTTGTTGCAATTTTTCCGAGAATTTGGTTGTTTTTTTACCTTTTGTTTTCGTAAACGGTAATTTCAGAAATATTTCTTAATAATGGTAACATGTTCTCTAAATGGTGGTGCTTGGTGGCTTTGGCCTTTTTTTTATGAGTTAGTATAATTGTCAAAGTTCTCCCGCCCTGGGACTTGTACTGACTAAAATACAGAAAATTTTCACCTTACATATATCAAGTTTTAGTAAATACATAATAGTTATTTATGCAACTGTTGTATAATCAGGGGTATTAAAACACGAATGTGGGTTTATCACACGAGGCGTAGCCGAGTGTGATAATAGTATCACATGAGTGTTTTAATACCTAATTATAACGGTTGCATACAAGACTTTATCTACAATCATGCTGTGAATCCTCTATAAAAGATTCTCATAACATACCATATTCGCATACCATATTCGAGTGAAAAAATGGCGGGATATAACACGATAAGACGAGTTGTTCTTTTTTTTCAAAATTTTAGCGATCTGGTGGTGAAAATGTCATTGCATGAGAATGTTCTTTTTTTGAAATTCATTATAACACGCGTTTAGATGATATAATGATCATTATATCATTCAGTGTTTTAATGTTGGCAATAAGCTAATTGTTATAGGTTCTTTTATAGAGGATTAATAGCATGATAGTAGATAAATGTGTTTATTAAATTATGATACCGAAGTTTTTAAACATAAGGTCACAGCTCATTAGAGCCTCCCGGTACCCACCCCGCACTGCCTCATCGCACGACGTCCACTAGTTGTCGACTGGTGGACGCCGCGTTATCACCAATAAACGTCGCGCGGTTAACTAGTGGACCCCGCGCGGTCAACGAGTGAACGCCGCGAGGTCAACGAATTTTTGAGTAAATCATTCGCGAGCAGCGCGTGTTCCACTCGGGACCCGCGCGTTGGCATGTGCAACTAATGCAAGGCAAGCATGCGAGGAGCGAGTTACCATCGAGTGGTCCACTCACCGTCCGCACGTGGAGGGCTTACGATCGAGACGATTCGGTGACGCTACGGAGTTGATATAGTGAGCGCAGACCCATACAAGTCCATATAAAGAATACTAGCTGCAGGAGGCGAGGCGGTGCGGAGTGGGTGCCGGGTGGCTCTAAGAAGCTGTGACCTTTAATCAAATAATAAGCATAGTAAATACCCAGTATAAAATTCGAATAATAATCACCAAATAACGCCGCTGATGGAATTAAAATACTCAGTAACACGCTAAGTTAAAGAAAAATCAAGAGTCCAGGCTAACTACAACCTATATTTCTTTAACTATTTTCATTTTTCTTCACAATCACCACATTGGCTTGAACTTCTAACAATGTCCTCTGCTTATTTCCGCCCCGTTCTGTGGACTCGTGCCGTTTGTTCTTTACTTTAGATCTTTGTTTCAGCAAGTTCCATTGTATTTGTTTTCCTGGTTTCCATTAGTATTGAGAAAGATTTTCTTGATAAAACTGGGATAGTTGTTTTATTGATAAGTGTCGAAAACATGGGGCCTTTTGTCGGTAAGTGACAAAGTATTGCGGCTTCCTGTTTGGTGTTAATCATTTAAGTGAATTACCTATACGTATAACATGTTGAATAGGTTTGCATTTCGTAATACCATACTATGAATTAAAGTTCGCAGTGTTTCAAATTGCCAGCATTTCTGAGCAAACCGGCTTTACTGTGTCAGGGCTGTGCCACATATGTGAACACATACTGAAATGGCGTCATGATCTCTCATGACGGTCAAACTGTGGTGATCCTGAATGTCAGAACTAGAACTGCAGATTAAATTTTGGACAGTCAAGTCTGACGGTCAGAGCACGACACCCAGAGTGAAAAAAGCGAAGAAAGAAAAATATACATGACTACAGTTCACTCTTCAAAACCTTTATAAAAATAAACATTAAAGCAGGTAAAACTATGTATATCCGCCATCTTTATCTTACCTTTGCAAATTACTGAAACAAAATAGAAACAGACAAAAGCCCTTAATTTATTAGAAGCATTAATTTATCCCAGTAGTGGAGACGGAAGGAAATTATTTTATTACAGCATTCTACGAGGTGGAATAATATAACTTGTATTCTTGAGAATGAAATAAGGATTTTGCAGAAGCTAAACGAAGCTTGAACTTGTGTTTCTGAAGTATATTTTGTGCATTTTCTATTTATAAACGGATTTACGAAAACTTTCGCATTTATTCTTTACAGGCCATTGCCAACGGCTTGCCTGCTTGTTGATCGAAGATTGTCAGGATAAACGATACTATAAGTAGTCCAGATCATAATCTATTTGTCAGCCTTTCATCAGGATTCGTTCAGTAGTTCTGAGATGATTGAGTAACAAACTTATAACAACCATCAAAACTTTCGCGTTTATAATTTTTTACCTATTTGAGTTTACGTCAGTGCGTATTTCCACTCTATATAAGGCGAGACCGCAGCTATAGGATTTAAAACAATTGCGGCGGTAGAACACCACTCTTTGAGAAATGGCTGGATTGGCGCTACGGCGTCCTGTGTCGCTCCTGTGTCGGATAGGGAAGGAAGGAAAGCCTCGGTGTTACCACTGCAAGGATTGACTGGAGAATACGGTGCAGGTCTGCCCCGTTCGGCCAGAGCACCGCCGTGTCCTCACAGAGGTGATAGGTGCGACCCCTCGCGCCCCGCATTGGTCGAGGCCATGCTGCGGGGCGAGACGGAATGGGAAGCGGTCGCCTCCTTCTGCGAAGTAGTCATCCCAGCGAAAGATGAGGCGGAACACGTAAGGGAGATGACAGCGCCCACCTCACGACCCAGCCGCCGCGGGAGACGCCCACGACAACGAACACGACACGATTTGGCATTGAAACATTGGGCTTATATAGCACGTGTTGAAGTATGATGCAAAGTTTAGAATAGACACGCAGATAATCATTACCATGGAACAGAAAGAGACGTCAACAAACCAAAATAGTGAGCATGCAGCTGTTCGCGTAAAGATTGGAATCTAGAATTTGGCGCGTTTATTTCAAACCGTACACGATTAATTACACACACATGTATTATGGCCTTGTATAGAATGGAAAGACGTTTACAATGGGAGAGTCATGATCCAATTGTGATTTGTCCGTGTACATGGTACCTACTTACTTACATAGGTGACAAAGTCGAGCCGTCTCGTCGCTTTTTTGACGATCACAGGACTGCCTGCGCCCATCAATAAGGAATCGGGTCAAGAGATTTGGTGTGAACGAGAGTTATATTATGATTGTTGTATCAACCCATTGTGTCCCACTGTTGATAAAAAACTTCCCTCTATTCCTTCCACTTCTAGCAGCCACCTGTGGCCAAAGAACGAGCGTTATATTCTAACAATTGAAGCTTTAAATCAAAGCAAACAAACATCTAAACTATACACTTTAAAACAGTGTCAGTAGAATAAAACCGCACTTCACCTGGATTTCATAAAGCGCAAGATTTTCTTCAAAAATTATGACGTTCCACACTTTACTAAGGTAATCTACACATAAGTCTCGTCGTTGAAGTGTTAAAGTGTGCAATAACACAGCGAGTCGACAAAGCTGCACTATGCAAGACTCTTATTTCACTGTGTGAAATAAACCAGAAACCGCAGCCTGAAATTTCATGGCGTAAAAGACTGAAAACTAGAAAAGTATGTGACTGTTTGGTATGAACACTACTACTTACGAAATACATTACTTTTAGGTCTATCTGCGCATGAAAGAAAAAAGGAAAAAAGACACAGAACGTTCTTGAATTAAAATGTGTGTTTAACTTGGTAACACACTAAAGTTATTGGAGTAAAAAAAATACCTCTCTACAACATATACGACTACGATAGGTCTATTGATCGATTTACGACACGATACGTACACTAACATGTGAATCTACCTTCTATTTTTCGGAAGACAACTCATAACAGGCAAATAAGTTAAGATTGACCTTACAAACAGACTTCATCTTTGTACTACAGGGGATCTAAAAATACCACTTTAGCAACATCATAATAGGATCGCGATAAAATTGTACTTAATCAATTACCTACTCTATTGCTTGAGCAATAGAATATAATCTTCCATTTGACGACTTTTAACGCACTGCAGATTATTATGTTTCAGATGAAGTGGTTTTTAGGCTCGCAGGTCACCGAAATAAGAGATCAGCTTTTGTGTCCTCCACCTGTGAAAACAACGATCATGCTTCAATTACAATCAAAAGACGTCTATTGACAACATAATACCAGAAGGAGGCAGGGGTTCTTCCTCAATATTTGACTTCTCACATATAGCGGACTCTCACTAAGGTAGTGAATTCAAGTCATTGATATAACTATGTGTATAAGACGGGGACGCGAGGTATAATGGGGGAACACTCTTTATGCATACTTAACACAACACTAACGTAGCGCAAGCGCCATCAGAACGTCATTTACAAACGGCTGTTGGCGCTTGCGCTACGTTGGTATTGTGTTAAGTTTGTCTTGAGCGTGTGATTTCCAATCATACCTTGCGCTCCCGTCTTAGACACTGTTCCCCTATAAACTTTACCAATAATAAATGACAGCGATTGAACTACCTTATGATGAGAAGGCAATCATTTATTTATTTCTGTAGTAACAGCTAATAACAGCTATAGATTGTTCAATGTGTTGAACAATGTGTTCTTATGGAAGGATTTAGTTCATAATATTTTATTGGGACATTTGGGCAGAAAACAATCTATGACAGAATTTTAAAAAATACCTAAATAAGTCGTCAATTTTTTACTTCTCAATAAAACTCGTAAACAGTCCACAAATTGCCAGAAAATTGCTACCACCTGACGCTACATATAAGAACCCAATCACCTCCTATTGCAATCAATCGTTGTGATAAGTGGTCGGCCAAAACGATCTCACGTTTGGGCTCCATTTGCGGAAAGCTTTTAGGAGCTTCATCACAACTAGTCACTTCCTATGTATTCATGAGGGGAAGGCTTTATGTATGAACGAGGATTACGTGGACTGAGAAATTAGGTTATTAATGTTTGTTGGTGTTTTGTTTCATGAAGTCAACCATAATAACAGACTAGCGATAGCGAAGCGTTTCCGAAGCGATACCGATCCGAAGCGAGACGTCAGTCCGATAGTTCTGTCATGCTATCGGATCGCTTTCACTATTCTATGTGACGGGATTCAAACAATTTCGTACATTATAAATAAAAACGTCACGCTTCGCATTCGCGACTTCTGTCTGTTTGACAAAGGCTTAATCCTACCTTTTTTGGATGGTAAAGTTATCAAATGTCTCCCTTCGCCATGCCTAGACCGAAAGAGACTGTCAGACGCTTACTATGTAACTAAAATCCGCCGTCTCAGTTGCCCTTTGCGTTCCAGAGTCACGATCAAACTCCTTAGATGTTCTTTTCTGATTAATTTTGTAGCGGGATCCAAGAAACTTAAATTCATTCTTCGGAAAATCGATACGTCGTTTTTCAGAAGTATACTGAACTAATGAAAATTGTAAATTTGCTGTGGTGAGAACTATGTGGTCCTATGCAGTCGCGCAGTGTTATTGAGTTTTTTTTTTTGCGCAGTAGCTGAGCGATTGGACTGCTGCGCTGCGTGTCGCGGGTTCGATTCCCGCACGGAACAAATATTTGTATTATCTACGAGTATTTGTTTCAGGTCTGAGTGTTTATGTATGTGAGTTTCTATGTTTGTAAACGCACCCTCGATATAGGACACATTCAGAGTGTGGGGAAACGTATAAAAATGTATAATAGAGTGACTAGTTTAACAAAAAGCAAAGCCTTTATTTATGTAGTATTGTTGTTGCTTTTAGTAGTTGTGGGTAGATGATCGCGGGACTGTCTCATCCGGTAAACACGCGCGTTTACGTTCCAGGGACACAGGATCCTGGAACCTAAAAGACTATTGAAGGATCGCCGTGTATTTCAGTCAGTTCAAGTCTGACAGTCGCTCCCGCTCTGCCCTGGGTGGGAAGACTCATTTGATGATTTTACCACGCATAAAAATAATAACTTATTTATGTTATACTAGCGACCGGCCCCGGCTTCGCACGGGTGGACATTTATTTTTTAAGCTCTCTGAAAAAAAAAATCCGGGATAAAATATAGCCTATACGGATTCGGAAGAATCCCTCTACGTAATGGTAAAAGAAATTTTGAAATCGGTCCAGTAGTTTTTGAGCCTATTCAATACAAACATACAAAAATACAAAGGTTTCCTCTTTATAATATTAGTATAGACTACTCTGCCGGGGTCGCGGGACCAAGGGATTACCGTGACCCCGGTACGTAAAGGGCTAGTGAAGGACACCGTGGATTTAAGTCAGTACAAGTCTGACAGTCCCTCCCGCCCTGCCCTGGGTGGGAGGACTCATTTGATGATTTTACCGCGATTAAAAAAAAAAACAAAAATGTTACACTACTTGCAACATGTTTGTCAATTTCTACCTTCCCATTATTTTACTCTTAATAAATATTCCACGTACACACACAATCCCGGTCAACTTCTAAGAGTTCTACTAACGAGTAAATGGAGTACCAAAACTATGTAACTTCTTTGAAGGACATATTGATCAATCTTCCTCTTGAGCGCCCGTCCGCACGCTTGTGTTACAATGTGCAGATTCTCAAAAACTATCTCAACGATCAACTTTCCCCAAGTTCAAAACTCATCAGCGGTGGTCCCAACTTTACCGGCTCCACTGTAAACGAGGATACTGAGATTACATTTTAGACTTTAATGCTTTGAAATTCAGCGTTTCGTGGTATAATCACCAAATGAGTCCTTCCACCCAGGGCAAGGCGGTAGGGACTGTCAGACTAGTACTGATTAAAATCTACGATGTCTTTCAATAGCCCTTTACGTTTCAGGGTCACCGTAATTCGATAAGGTCCGAGACCCCGGCAGGCTTTGGCTCTCTAGTCCCATCATTACAATTCAGCGTTTAGGAAAAATACATTTTCAAAATTCACATCAAAAATGTCTCTTGGTAATCAGATTTCACGCCTCTTTGACACCGCTATTTAATCAACGACGAATATAATCTAATCCGGGGCTTCGTGATCCCTTAAATATAGATAGGCTCAATTTCAAAACAAAAAATCAAAAATTATTCACGTTGAATCACCTTTAGCGTTCATATCACCAAAACTAAAGGCTTTGGAAGTTAACAAAAGGGCGTTGAAGGCGTATGGTAATGTCTGCTCCACGAAAATGTAGATATGCATCAGTCATTAACACTCGAGCCTGTCATTTCGCCTGGTCCTTTGAGGCGCCGACAGATTCTCCGGTGGGTGTAGCAATTTTGATGAAAGAACATGGTTATTTTGGTAATAACCCCCGGGAATTGAACTATTCAGAGGATAGGCCCGATTTTGAGGCCTTTCCGTTCTTGAGGCCTGTTTTGATGTGCTACAAATTTCGGCTAAGCTTCTACTGTATGTGACCTAGATAGCAGAAGTTGTGGTAAGACGGAAGTTTTTAGTGTTCGTTTTATTTTGCCTTTGCAGTTACAACGAAGAAGTTTAGAACGTGCTTGCTGGATGCAGGATCTAAAGTATCTAAATTCTCTTTGGTACTTCACGTATTTGGTCGGCTTAAAAACCGCAAATTGTGATCATTCGATATTACCTATCCACGTTGACGTCGACATTGGAGCGAGCTCACCCAGAAGAAGCCTGTTCATGTTCTCTCTAACTTTGAAGAGATTAAAGGTGTATTCGTTCGGAAACACAGATGCAACCAGAGAGTTCCACTCCTTCGCTGTTTGCATTATAAAACACATTTGGAAACGCTTAGTGTGAATTGATGGAATAGTAAAAAAGTAAGAAGGATAATTTGAATTAGAAGGGACCTGGTGGGATAAGGTCATGGAGTTCTTGAGCACATTCACCGAAGTACAATTTGTAGACAACTGACAGGTTTTTCATGTGTTCTAAGGTGAAATTAGAACAAACCAGTTTTACCTCCCACCCTTGATGCAAGGACTCATTTGATGATTTTACCACAGAAAAAGGGGGTATTGGTATTGATCATAATTATGAACACTGCTGAAATGCAAAAAAAAATATGCTGTTCGCTAGATTTTGATGATTTGCATGCGGTCTAATGCATGGGGCCCGTAGTTAAAGTTGTTCCTAAAGATGGATACAATAAACAGGTTTCCAGTTAAAAAAAATGACAATAATATTTAAAAATCTTGTAGAACCCGTTGTTTATGAAACTAATTTTAAGAAAATAAGACACCTAGATCTCTTACTTTCCATTATCTGCTATCGTGAAATTTTCAGAAAAATCTCTCTAAATATGATCATAACTAAACTCCATCCAGCTCAATAGCTCTTTTCACGTGCTAAACCTATAGCTCCCAGATAAAGCTTGCCCCGATCTAGTTCAAATAGTATCTTTACACATGAATGGAACTGGAACGTGGTTTACAGGATGGTGAATGAAGCAATTTTTGGACATACGCCAGCGGGTGGCTTCCTTCATATTGTCATGCAATAGAATTTGAATTTTATTTAAATAGGATAAAATTTTGATCGATAGTTTGCTTTATGAGATGTGGATTTGGTGGTTAAGATTTTTTTTAAATCTTGAATATGTTTTATACATAATTAGCCATTCACCCTGGATTCAAGCTCGTTTCATCGCTCCTACCGGTCGTGGCGTAATTTGAACCAGCAGATCCTGAGATTGACTCGTTCAACCAAACACACAAACTTCATAGCATTGAGAGATACTTCTTTTATAACAAAATTAAGCATTAACGGATACCTATTCTTTTTCTTTATTTTTAAATTTGTGTTTCAAGCTATTGCACAGCTTTTATCGCGGGCTCTGAGCGCGTCGACCGAATCAAGAAATTCCGTAACGAAAAAAGCCAACGAAAATAAACCTAACACCCCGCATCGTCTAACGTCGTTTCAGTTCGGGAGACTTCGGCAATCATAAAAACATCCGTCATAAAGACAATTTACTTTTTCTTACTGATTCTAAGCGGCCAACAAAAGGAGGTTTTTACAATGAAACCTACTTCTCCTACAACAAAGCAGTTCTTTATTATAGTAGTGCCATAAACATTTTAAATAAACGATATTCTCGTTAAATATTCGTGGTAGGCGATATTTTTTTTAAATCTAAATTAATTCGATTTTTTTTACACGTATTTTTTTTTTTCTTTTTTATTGGGTCATGCCTGATGTCACACTGGGAAAAATCCTCAAACACTACGTTCTGTGAGCTCTTCTTCCGTACCTCCTTAATCCTCAAATGAGTTTTCAGTACGGGTGATGCGAAAGAGACTGTCAGACTTTTTTTATTCCTACGGCCCCGGCAGGCGATGGTCATGTTTGATGCCCCGTCAGATTGCTGAGAGTATCTTGAGGTGCGCGTTGACGACTCGGGCATGGTTCATAATGATCATGGACTTGTAAAAATCGCCACGTAACATTTTATTTATAGAAAACTGTCTTATTATCAAGTAAAAGTTTGACAAGATCTCAATTCAAAAACAGGGTCTTTTGAATACAAAAATACACACATCAAAAGTGTCTAGGGATCAACATATATTTTTGCAATAACTTTTCTCCTGATTGATATTAATTAAAAATTTTTTTAAGGATTCATCAAATAAAGTGTTTTCGTTTGTCACAGTAACGATAAACCAAGTCACCTTTGCATTAATAAAGAAATTTGCCATTTTCCTAATAAAGGGATTTTTGACATTTGAACCACTAACACAAAAGTTCGAAAAAAAGACTGAAATAACAGCTTTCTTTAAAATTTTATTGGGTAACTTAAACAATTAATAATCCGTGTTTCTACCGCGAACACTAACAACACAAGAACATCGGTTTGGCATACTCAAAATGAGTTCATCCAAATCACGCTGTGGAATGGCCGCCCATGTTCGTTGCAACAACAAAAAAAGGTCTTCTTGCGACTGGATACCCTCCATATTCGGCAGAGCTCTTCTCTGTAGCATATCCCATGCATGCTCAATCGGATTCAAGTCTGGCGACTGAGCAGGCCAGGGCAGGACATTGATGTTAGCTGCGGCGAGAGTCTGTCTTACAACTCTTGCGGTGTGCGGTCGTGCATTATCATGCATTAACTGAAATAAGGGACCGATTTGCACTTGTAGAGGAACGATGACGTCTGATACAATCGTCTCAGCATAAATTTGAGCGTTGAGGTTGCCTCTGATCCAAATCAACTCAGTTCTTCCGCCGATCCAAATACCCGCCCATACCATAATGGTTCCACCACTATAAGGATGGACTTCCTGGCAGGATTTTAATCGCTGTTGGCGTCCAGGGCTTCTCCAGTGTCGTATACGTCTTGTATCCGGTCTCATACCAAAACGAGACTCATCAGAAAAGCACACGAAACGCCATTGTTCTTCTGCCCAATTTCTGTGTTCAAGCCCATTGATATCGAATCCTACGATTGTGCATTGCTATAGGTGGTACCCGTAGCGGTCTTCGGGAATGAAGGTTCACTTCATGCAAGCGGTTTCTGACTGTTTGGTCGCTAATTAAGTTCCCTGAAGAGTGATGAAGCCTCACGGCTAACATCATGGCGGTTATTGTTGGAGCTCTTCGAGTTAAGATTTGAATGTATCGGTCTTGTCTCCGTGTGGTGCAGCGATACCGTCCTCCATGGCGCTCAGCCACGGTACCAGTGCTTCGGTAACGTGTCCAAAGTCGACTGATAATACTCTGACTTGTATTCAGAGCTAAAGCCACAGTACGTTGCCGGGAACCAGCTTCTATCATTCCCACGGCTCTGAGCATTTCTTCCCTGCTTAAATGACGTCGCCGCTCCATAATAACGTTGGTTTTAATCAGTAGTAGGGAAACAGTAGCACTAATAATGTCTTCAATGCGTTGTATGTTTTTATAGGGAAAATATTGACAGCTGATTTTCATCTTTTACTCGAATTTGATTCACAGTTCCTGATTCAAATTATGAAATGCACCAAAAAGGATCCATATAAATTTATAAAATCATAAATTTATTACAAAGCCACATCTCAATCTCAAGACATCCGCATAAAAATGCTTGATCCTTAGACACTTTTGATGTGTTTAGTTAATAGAAAGTTACTTATCATATAAGACAAAGAACGAGGAAAATAGTAACAAAAGAAAATGGATCCAATTGACTTGTTTCTCTCTTGTTCCAAAAATAAGTTCTTTTCATAAACAATCCTTTTGAGGATAAGATTTTAATATCAAAAGACATCTTATTAAATCTGAATACAAAAAGAATTATGTATTAAATGGTACTAAATAAAGACCATATTCCTTTGTATGTGTCTTCCTCGTGTTATGATGGAATGTTTTTTTTTACTTAAAAAAAGGGTCACAGTTACCTATAAAAACTGTTCCGCGAACTGCTAAATATCTAACATAAAATCCAAAGAGCTCGTATAAACTCACCTAAACTTATTAAACGAGAGATTTCATTGAAACCTTAGTTTAACGTGGGTTCAATATAACCGTTTACCTTGTTCGGCCACAGTCTTGTTCATACAAAGGTGTATGAACCTGAAATCCGGAGAATGCGGGCTTGGCATCCAAACTGCTTAATCAACTTTAGACACATTCTTAAGGCGAACGTACTTTTACGATGGCATTCTGACGGTTAGTCAAAAGACACTGCCCTGACTGGGAGGACTCATTTGATGATTTCACCACGTTAAAAAATAAAGTGTCAATCCACAACTTAGCTGCTCGACAAATTGCTGAACTGGACCCATTTGGCGTGGCCGTGGGACACACAATGTTATATAATTTGTTATTTCGTTGTTGTTTTTTTAACGTATAATTGTATCTTGTTATTTTTTTATATTTTTTTCTTCCTTTATGCTGTGTGTACCGGTCAGCCAAATAAACGTTTTTTCTTTCTTTCTTTCTTTCACATACAATTTTATCCAAATCTGTTTTTAATGGATGAAAATAATCAAATAAGTTTTCCCACCCTGGGTGGAGTGGAAACTGTTAGACATCACCGACTAAAAGCTTTGTGTCCCAGTGCTGCAGAACCCTTTTGAAGACAGTCCCGTGACCAATTCAAATTGGTACACGGCTGAACCGACGCACTATGGGCCAGATCCGTGCGTACCGTCTCAAAAATCTGTAACTTTTATGTTAATTGAAATAAATAGTTCAAATTTGGCACGTAGTAACTCGAATATATATACAATCCAATTATGAAACGTGTTTTGTCAAATGTTGAATTTATCATATTTAAAAAATAAAACAAAAATAGAAATGTATTTTTTACATATTAAACCATAGTTTGTTTAGCTTATTCTATTACAATTTTATGATATTATTTCTGTAAATATATTTTTTAATTATATATAAATCTAAAATTTAATTAAATAACAAATATAATATAATAATTAATTCCAAAAATAAATTTTTAAATTAAGGTAACACCTACTTTCGTTTAAATATCTAAGAGGTTCTTGACTTCGTCAAACAATTTCTTGGAAATAGTCACTGCTGGTTTTCTGATACTTGATACATAGGGATCTGATGTAAATAGGAGACCATGAAATACATTTTGATTCGTTGCTGATTTAGAGCATTTTCTTGCGTGATACAATCTGAATTTTTTGTAATCTGTTTCGAGATTCTTGGCCATCTTCAGATAAATTACCAATAGGCAGAACAGCAAAATGTCTAATTATACTTTCCCCATGTACTCGTATTTAGATTTTATGTACTGAAGAAGGCATACACGTACAGTTGTGCGGTTGTGCGAGTATATTCACCAAATGTTTCTGGATTTACAGCAATATGGATGCCAAACTCTGGAAAATAAGAGAAACCTTTTAATAAGTTCCTCGTGAACTCCTGTATTTTCTGAAAGGCAAGAGTATTTCACAAAAAACGGTGAACTGTATTGCCATCATTGCTGTTTCCACTTCCTTGTCGGGGCTTATCAACGTGCAATCCCATTCGACTTCTAAATAAACGTTGTACAAGCTTTTTCTTTGCTGTTTTATCTTTCGGTGTTCTCGCAGCAACAAAGGTTGTTTGAAATATTTCAAATTAACTCTATGCACCTGATCCACGCATGCAACGTAGACAAACCGTGTTCGTATGCATTTATATTACCTTTGATTCAATCTTCTCCAAATTATTCATTTCTTTGGTTTAGCTCCACACACTGTACACACAGCTCCAGAATTTGTGTCAGTTAAAACTTGTGTAACTTTTCCATCCACCATAGTTAGGAATAGCTCGTGCCTTATTTTAATGACCTGTTCATTGTGTATCTTTGAATTTCGCAAATTTTCAATTTGACCCCTAATAACAACCACTGATCGGGTTTTCTCAGGCGTTTCTATTGCAAATTATGAATAGAAGAACAAGCCTGATTTTTCCAAATAACTTCATTCGTTTCTGTGTCAGTCAGCTTTATCGGTATCAAAGACTCTTTAAATAAATTTACATCTGAGACAAAGTCACTCTCATCTGTTAAAAAATGTTTATACTAACTTTGTTCCGATGAACCATCACATCCCCACTTGGTAAACAATGTAAGAGACATTCTTGCAGATAATATTATTGAAGAATTATAAGTCAAAAATAATCTAACTGTGCAAAAAACTCATCACTCGCAACTTAAAATATTTTTTGTAATATTTTTTATTTTACCCCATCTGGGATTTTTCGATTCATTTCAAGGGGGGCAGATTCGGGCAGAATTTTTTTTTTGTTCTGTCTTCTATATAAGTTGCTCTATGTAATACTACCAAAATTACGTCATGGGCAGACACGGCTAACTGTCAAAAGTCCATTTGAAGTTTCTAATAAGGTTAAAATATTAGGTGCCGAAATAAAAATACTATACCTTTCTAGTTTTTACAAAAAGCTGCACTTAAATTATTTTTAATTAGAGTACTTACTAACGATTCTAACCATATATCACACTTATACATTTGCTGTGAAATTAATAAAGATATGATCATGTGAACTGGAGGAATTGTGTTCTGCATTATTCTCATATTTTTAACCGTCAACTTGCAAGCCTTAGTCTAATAGTAAAAATCAATAAATAATGTATTTTAGCTACTACGTAATATGCATTGGACATTTAGTTAGACATGTGCATTAACGAAATATTCAATATCGAACATTACCAAAACCTATTTTTGAGACGGTACGCACGCATCTGGCCCATAGTGCGACGGCTGTTTTGCCAAAAAAAAACATACAAAAAATGACATTTAGCACATAGCTGCTTATTTCTTAAGGAAGTTAGGCTTACAGAAACACGATGTTGGTCGCTGCTCCAATGCTCCAAAAGGTAGCGCAAGCGCCATCAGGACGTCATTTGCAAGCGGCCGTTAACAAATGGCGTCCTGTTGACGCTTGTGCTACGTTAGTGTTGTGTTAAGTTTGCCTTAAGTGTATGATTTCCCATCATACCTCGCGTCCCCGTCTTATACACTGTTCCCCTGCGTACGACGTACTGCGATTACAGTACTGTACTGATGATGATTACTTTACCATACTGTGAGAACAGACGATATTATGAATCAAGACCTAACAATCTAAAAAAACTTTCATTTAAAACTAAAAATAGTCACTTCAATGAAATGAATAGGTTCTTACAGCAAAGTCGGGAAACGAATTTAGTTGTTCTACAAATATGAGAAAAGATTTGTTCGTCCTTCACACCGTCTTTCGCATTCGCATTCGCAATCCGACCACGAATATACCTAATTTATTTTCACTTAAAAAAGTGCGATTTTAATTCTAGTTTTACTATGCTGTGTTAATCGTAATCAATCTTTTTTTTAAAGTAATTTACTTAATAAATTAGTTATTGATTCCGAACACTTGAAGTTACAACAAATATTTTAGAACTAAACATGTGTTTAAAATTATGCGACTATAAAACCTTTGACATAAAATCGCATTTAAATACCATAAAAAAGCGATTCTTCTTTGGAATATTCTTATTTCAGCTACCATGTTGTTTAGTCACTAAAATAACATACGCATTGTTATTAGGTTTGTTTTGAGTTTCTCGTTTTATGTTCAGATGATAGTATTACTATGCCAGTTTAATAACTTGTAGTTTTATAAAATTAGATACCACCACAAAAAATAAAATCTATCAAAATGCGTGACAAAGGTCATTTCCAAAATTACTTCCCACAAGTCACTTCTCATTGCCGTCACCCATTCGAAAATTACGCCCCGGTGTGACATAAAGCCACACTAACACCGGCATAGCTTGTAGCCTGTCAGAAGCACACTGCCGCTGACAAAATAGCTTTAGCTTGGCTTTAAACCCACAAATGGAGACCCAGCTTAACCCCTCCGATGTAGATTGAATAAAACACTGTTGATAACACCCAAGTTATTTCATGAAAAGGATTTGTTGGAATTATTTTTTATAAATGCAGTAGTTGTTTGAGTTTCATCGTGTTTTTTTCTTTTGCAGGTTAATGAACTTTTCTTGTTTGACGTTTTCATTCCTAAGAACCGGATTTTTATAATTTTTTTTTTCACAAAATGTAAGATTTACTCAACTATAGTTGACGAATTATGAAAGATTTTTCCTCGACAAAAATAATCTCGTGGGTTTTAGCTGTACTTTTGTACACTGTTCTTGGGCCGTCTCAAGAACAGTGAACATAATTATCTAGATTATTTGTGAAACATGCTTGTAGAGAAAGTTACTCATGTCAAACGGATAGGCGTGACGAATGCGAAGCGAGGCGTTTTTATGTGTAATTTATATGGAATTGTTTGAATCCAGTCACATAGAAAAGCGAAAGCGATCCGATAGCGTGACAGAACTATCGGACTGACGTCTCGCTTCGGTTCGGTATCGCTTCGGACTCGCTTCGCTTTCGCCTGTCTGTTCAAAGGTATAACTGTGCTTCAGCATACAAACCGAATGGTGTACTATGTTATTTCCAAAGACTATCTAAAAAACAGCGTACCGGTTTGACATCAGTTGTTTTTTCAGTGCTAAGGAATAGAATAGGTATAATCGATATATTACGTTCTTATTGATAGGACACATGCCTCCTCTTTGTGAAAGGAAGTGGGCTGTGATCCGAGACGCAGACTGAATGCAGGTTGATAGAAATCACGTGGCTTCTTGTGGTTCTAGGACATGCCGGTTGTGAGAGCAGTGATGGTGTAATAAATGACTCAAATGGATGGGCCTGGTTTTGAACCCGCCGCCAACAACTTGTTAGTCGGAGTCGTTACAACTGGGCTACCACTGGTTCCATTCGTCGCCCACTTCTCTTCACTATAGAATGATATTTCAGAATATTAAGTCCCTTTTTTTAAGCGTGGTAAAGTCATCAAATGTGTCCTCCCACCCAGGGCAGAGCGGAAGGGACTATCAGATTCGTACTGATTAAAATCCACGGTGTTCTTCAATAGCCCTTTACGTTCCGGGGTCACGGTAATTCGTGAGAACCGCGACCCGAAAAGATATGCAGTTAGTCAGATTCGAACTCAAGACACGTAACATTCCAATCGTAGTCGGCCGTAATGCGTGGCGCATTATATTATATTAAGTGCCTAAGGAAGATCAATAAGGGATAAAAATTTATCTTGAACTTTGCAATATTTGGATATACAGCTTGTCAAGTACAAGCTTGTCAAGTATAAGGTGTTCTTTCTTTATGCCAAAGAATACAAAAAGAAAATGATCCTGTTATAAGAATTTAAATAAACATAACGATGGAATTTATCCTTGTTAAGTAGGCAACATAAACCTCACCCGATGATATAAAGTTACGTCATGAAGGGAAATTGCTCTCGCATTTTTGCCTCAACTTCAGTAGGCTGTAACGTCTTATATTTTATTCACGATGGTACCATTATTTGCTGCCAAACATTGTACAAGTACCTGGAATTGATGTTAGTAAGCACTGAAAAATATATTAAGTGAGTTAGTACCAATGTAATAGGTATTATGTGCGTAAATCTTTTTTTCTTTGCTAGTAATGTCAGTATATTTTTCACTTGGTACAACAATACTACATAAAAAGAAGATTTTTCGGGGTGTCTTCATTGACTTTACCGTCGAAAGCCACAGTAGGTCCTTCGTCCAGCTAGAACATGTCTTTTCGATTTTATCTTATCTCAAGGAGAATGGTCGCGGGACTGTACGAATTACCGTGACCCCGTAACGTAAAGGGCTATTGAAGGACACCGTGGATTTAAGTCAGTACGAGTCTGACAGTCGCTCCCGCTCTGTCCTGGGTGGGAGGAAAATAAGGGGAAAAACACCCAAGGAAAATCATAATATCACAATGTAGGAATTTGATTTAAGTTCTCTATATGAGTCATAGATGACGCTAATGTTCACATTTTAATAGCTTTTAACAATGACAATTTAATTCTCTTTGGCTTTTAATAAATAAATATTACACCATGCTTACATGCAATTAAAATTCAATTTCCCACCTACACATTAATTACCTTCCAAATTAAAATATTAATAATTACGGCTTTAACCCATAACTATAATTCCCAACGAATTAAAAGCAACACATCAATTACAGCAGCTCAACTAAGACAGTGAATACACCAGCATACACAATAATAAAGCCTGTACACACCGCCGGGCGGAAGGTTGCGACAGTGTATACACTGCTCGTTGAGACCGCCCCTTTCGTGTTAGGGGCTACGTTAACTACCGGGCTGTAGATGTAAGTATGAACCTGCCTTAATATCTGGAATACTCAAGCAGGTTGTATGGAGGTAGAATTAAGTTACTGCTGGGTAATTTTGCTACTTTAATTACCTTTTATATGTGGTGCAGTCTTGTTTAATTTTGAGAAATTGTTCAAGTTTTTGTTTTAATATTGCAAACATTTTCTTTCATTAAAATTGCTGAGTATTTCTCAGCAAAAACAGTAAGGCTGCCCTATTTCTCACAGGGTACTCATGCCGCACCTACATAAAGGTTATCGTTCTACACAGTATCCTTAAGAAAATTACCGACGTTTTAAAATTAAGTTCAAGTTTTTGACTTGTGCAATTGGCCGTTCCCGACAGTTCATAATAACTTGATCATTTCTAAAATAATTTTCATTCCAGAAACTGGTGGAAGCTACTATTTGTCTTCTTCTCATTAGTACCACTCTTTGAAAAATGGTACAGCCAGGTCATAACTTTTTCACGTAGTAGATTATATTTATTGTTTCTTTGGTCTAACATACTCTTAAAGCCATCTCATTTATGCGGGCGCCGAGTAACGGGCGACTCACTGTCCGACCATGCCCGAGTCGACGGCGCGTTGTGTACCACGCGCGCCTCAATGAGTGTCAGCATAGTGACGGGGCCTGTAGAGGGCCAAAGCCTGTCGGGGTCGCGGGATTTAAGAATTACCGTGACCCCGGTACGTAAAGGGCTATTGAAAGACATCGTGGAGTTTATTCAGTCAACTCTGACCGTCCCTCCCGCCCTGCCCTGGGTGGGAGGACTCATTTGATGATTTTACCCAAATGATTTTTGAATTTAATCAAATGTGCTACTACTAAAGCTAAGCAAGCTAGACTACTAAAGGAATACAATTAATAAACAAAAATAAAATACTAACCAGCTATTTACATACCCAATCTGGATTATATTTTCAATAAAAAAGAAATATCTATACGTTCAAAATTGTTATTCACAATAGTTTATCTCATCCGAACATCCACTCTTATCTAACCTAATTCTGTCATATCACACAATCATAGGCGACCCGCCGATACAAAATTATCCAGCATCCGTCCCTTCCTTGATCTCAACAACTAATCTATTTCCTCTGTTGAGATTAGCATTACATCTGTCCCTTCCTTATGTAATGATTATATTATGTTGGATCCGCAGTATTTGATAAAATAAATATGATATTTTTTCTGTTCATATTCTGATTTCTTTAAAGTGTAACACTATCATCTATTTAGCTGTTTATCGACAATATTGAGGTTGACTTCAGATTTTATATACGCAAATGGAATAATTTACGTATTTAATATTTATCATTTTCAAAGTCAAAGTCAAATCATTTATTTAAATCAGGCCATCAAAAATCTCCTTTTAAACGTCGTATATTAAAATAAAATAAAATGGGCTGGTATGGTATTGACTCTATACCAATTCACAAGGTTAGATCTTTATGAAGAAGAATGGACAAGAAACTCACACTTACTTTTTTTTTAATGATTAATAATATTTTATAACATTATTTGAAATAAATAACGTGAAAGCGATAACCCTGAAGATCTAAACTATTAAAAAAAACAATAACAAATAAAAAAATGTTAGTAAAAAGGTACACAATGTTCACAGTTTAACAAAATTATAGATATTTCTTACAAACATAAGCAGTGAGAGAGTTTTCATTTCTGACTTCGACAACTTTGTTACTTAGTAACCCGATATTCTTTTATTAAGTATTTTGAGCTTCTTATTATCCAATTTCACTTCTTAATGCAAGAACCACACTAACAGGAAATGCCGTTAATTATGTTAATGATAGACGTTTATTCAAACATTCAAACTCCACTATCGTGATATTAAACGACATTTTCCGTTAGTGTGGCCCCGAAATAAGAATTACAGATTAGTCGAAACTAAATTTTCCAGCAATGAAACTTAGTCACTCTCTTATTAGATTCTATTTTAAACACGCTTGCCGTATTCAGTATTCATTGTTTCCTATGCAAAAATGAACGTTGCGTTGACGGTAGAAACACCCAGTAACCAAAATGTAAGTAGCCCGATATTACAACTGAATAATTAAATTCAATTAACAGTTCACCTCATAACTATTCAGTAAATCCACACTAATCTCATTCACGTAACTATCCGAAACAATTGTCCCCATTCATAAATCAATGACATCATTAAAATAGGTTAACAATCAGGAACAGTTTATATTAGCCCCATGTTAACCGATATTGTCGTTTCAATTATGCGCGGATTGTGGACAAGAATTAATATGTATTTGTTACAATGCCGGTGTTGGTGGCACCCGCCTGAATCCGGTTAAAACTGGTATAATCCGCCCAGAAGCGGCCGAAAGCGGATTTGTCCGATCATGTTTGGCTGAATTTTAGCATCGTGTTGCAAATTAAAGATGAATTTTATCGTGTTTTTAGGGTGAGGGTGACTGGATTCATTGTATTTTAGATATTATAAAGTTATTAAAGTGTTACTTTGTAATCGAAAAAAAAAATATGCCAATGAAAAAAAAATCAATATTACAATCTATGCCTTTCATTCAAAATTTAAATTGAAACATAATAGCGGTCAGTAGAGAGAAAAAGTCTTCTATGTGCACTCAAACACGTGGAACCGCTCAAGCAATTGAACTACTTTAGGAGTAGTTGATACCGACCACTCAAGCAGTCAAATTCAAATGCTTAAAACTGCCATTATTAACTGTTTCGGTAGTCGGTATCAACTGCTCCTGGAGCAATTCAACTGCTCGAGCGGATCCGTGTAGGTATTGTTTAGAAAATAATGTAGTTTGCTACGCAATCACAGTATAAAGCAGTCAACAATAACTGCTAAAAGCAGTCCGTGAATGATCAGCCTTAGATGACCACAAACACAATTTAACTGTCAAACCGAAATCACGTCTATCATCAAAAATGCCCGCAATATTCACGTCCTATTCAAATCTCTTTATTTATTCCACACCCTTCCACATTCTGTATGTATAAAAAAGGATATGCCTAGTAGAAAGAGTTCTCGTATCAAATTCTGTCCGATCCCCGTAGGAGATTGAGCAGTAAAACGACATTAACTGACCCAAAACATCAGTGGATGAGAATTCGCGTCACGTTCGAATCAAGTCCCATAAGGAATGAGTTTGTGGCCCAAGTTTCAATGTCGACAACATCTAAAGGTTATTTTTTCAGCGGATACTGAGAACTTGTGTACTGAAATAGGGGACAAACTCACACGTGACTTTTCGCTATTTAATTTCAAACGTGGATAGCTTTTCAATGTCCGTTACTGCAATAAATGAGACTAAAATATTTAGAGACCAAAAATGCTCGGGGTTATCATTCGCCAGAGAACTGTAGTTACCGATATTTCGCGTAGAATTAGCATGTTTTTTTTTTGTTTGTTGGTATATTGTACACCGTAGACTACCTACAGTATTGTTTCTCCTTTCTTTTTCAAATCCATCCAAAGGTTGTCTTGAAAAGATCGCTTTTAGCGATAAGACCGCCCATTGTGTCACCAATTGGCAAAATATGTGTCCAATTTACATGTATCTGTAATCTGTATGGTGTGCACAATAAAGAATAATCTATCTATCTACCATGCTGAAGTGGAAGTGGGCCGGCCATAGTTGCAGACGCACAGACGGTCGATGGAACAGACGTGTGTTAAAGTGTCAACCGCGTATGGACAAACTTAGTGAGATGCCCTGCGGCACGACGGATCGATGATTTGGAGAAAGTAGGCTAGCAGTGGATGGAAGCGTACTGCCCAGGACCGGGATGGTTGGTGTTCTTTAGTAAACGGCAATTGGCTGAAAAGAAAGAATCATCATTCAGAAGACGTCTGCTGCCAAAGACCATCACGCCGAACGACAATCCACCACTTGCATGTATCTTTTGCCCGCCATTCTCACGATATCGTCAATATGGCCACGCTGTGTCTTCCTGTTCATGATCGGCACTCGGGAACTTTTAATCTTCATAGGTTTTCAGATCTAGGAGCGATTTTTACTAATCAAAGTAAATTAGCGTGTAACCATTTAGTGTTTCGTTTCAGGTAGTAGGCTAAAACTTGTAAACCCCTTTATCTTAGCACTCTAAAAGTTATTTCAAAAGTGTCATAAAATCTGAGAAGCTGCAACTGGTTGGACTAGTTTTTAATACGAGGGCAGAAGGGTGGGGGTTCTTGAAAGTCACGCTGATATAAATAGATTTGCTACAATAAACATTCGCCATCTTTGTATTTATAAAGGTGATCAGGACCCGACTGATATTTACTTGGGATCCAAAATAAACACAAGGAGCTAACGTATCTACATGGCCACTAGCTTAAAACATTCTTTGATAAATATGAAATTAGGGATTCTGTTCTAAATTAACGTCAATATTGCTTTATAAGGTAGTTTAATTTCCAGGTTTACCCAGAAGCGAAGATGAAACTAAGTTGAAGCTAACTCACGCAGAAGGCACTGGCACTCCCCTGTGCACCGACTGAAAACACTATAATATAATAATAATAAATTTATTCAAAAAACATAAGGTATACTTTAAATACAATTTTTCTTAAATCTATGTCAAGTTCAGAAATAATCTATGCCTGAACTAGGAATTCCTGTGTTTCAGGCGAAGGGAGATAACATTAATTTATTAAATAATCACATAATAAGCATAATAATCTATATACTATACAATATAAGATGTTTAAAAATTATGGTGTTTAACTTACTTAACTAATTATAAATAGAAAATTACAATAATTTGACCAATCGTTACTTAAGAACAAGTAGTAACTTCTCTGTATCTTCATAGGACATTGATTGTAAAGCTTCCTTAAGGATTTTTTTGCAGTTACTGAAATTTAAGGAGTAGATGTTTCCTTTTTCATTTAACCTATTATAAAGTATAATATCCTACTGTCGAATTCTGGATTCTGTCAGCCAGTATGTTTTTATATTTTCAAATATTTTTTATTGTTTTGTATCTTTGTTTAAAAATATTTAAAAATGTGGCTATATGGTTGAAAATGAATAAACGAAAATACTCATATTTTAAAAAAAATATTCCAGAAAATACCCCTTTTGAATAACCGTCAGAAGTTGATTAAGCAGTTTGGATGCCAAGCCCGCATTCCCCGGATCTCAGGTTCATACACCTTCGTATGAACAAGACTGTGGCCGAACAAGGTAAACGGTTATATTAAACCCACGTTAAACTAAGGTTTCAATGAAATCTCTAGTTTAATAAGTTTAGGTGAGTTTATACGAGCTCTTTGGATTTTATGTTAGATATTTAGCAGTTCGCGAACTGTTTTTATAGGTAACTGTGACCCTTTTTTTTTTCGTGGTAAAATCATCAAACGAGTCCTCCCACCCAGGGCAGGGCGGGAGGGACTGTCAGACTTGTACTGACTAAAATCCACGGTGTCCTTCACGAGCCCTTTACGTACCGGGGTTACGGTGATGGGTAAGTCCCGCGACCCCGGCAGGCTCTGGCCCTCTACAGGCCCCGTCAATGTGCTGACACTCCTTGAGGCGCGCGTGGAACACAACGCGCCGTCGACCCGGGCATGGTCCATGGTCGGACAGCAAGTCGCCCATTACTCGCTGCCCGCATGCCCGCGCCTACGGTGGCCGGAGATCGTCCTGTGACGTCCGACGCCGTGGGCGTCTGCCACTGCGGCTGGGATGGAGGGAGGACGCTGTCCTCTCCCTCAGGCGGCCCGCCTCCTCCTTCACGAGCATGACTGCTTCGCAGAAGGAGGCGACCGCTTCCCACTCCTTCTCGCCCCGCAGCATGGCCTCGACCAATGCCGGGCGCGAGAGGTCTCCGCCTATCGCCGTCGTGAGGACACGGCGGTGCTTTGCCCAAGCGGGGCAGTCCTGCACCGTATGCTCCACCGTGTCCTCCGGACGATCCTCGCAGTGGTGGCACCCAGGCGTTTCTTCCCTCCCTATCAGACACAGGAACCTCCCGAAACTTCCGTGTCCGGTGAGGACCTGCGTCATGCGGAAGGTAAGGACGCCATGACGCCTATCCAGCCACTCCTCAAAGAGGGGTCTTACCGCCGCGATTGCGGCGTGCCCGTAACTGTGACCCTGGAGTACAAAGGTAACGGAAGGGTGGATTTTTAGTCAGTAAGAATCTTTTGGACTTTTCGCTCCATCCAGGGTCGGAGTACACATTCGATTATAATCCAACCAAAAAAAGTATTTCGTGGTTTTTAAAAACTGCTACACAAATTCAAAGATGGAAAATGCCATTGCAATTTGCCCGACCAAGGCACCGAACTCAGCCCGCAATCTTGGTAGTCTGTTATAATAATAAATCGGAGCTATGATTTCGATTAACTGAAATATCTTCGCTTTAACCCAAAATAACAGTTACAGCATTGCTAGTTTCATGTTTTATGCAAATTGATTCCTGTATAACTTGCATAGCTTTGAGGGACTTCAGATTTCTGACTATCAACTACCTACCTTTTATGTTCACATTTGAATCACAAGCGAAACAAAAGCGAGCTATTATAATACTCAAACTCCCCTACAGAGAATTAACATAATATCCACACTCCGTTTTATACGAAAAGCAACAAAAACAAAAATATACAGGAGAGCGCCGTCACCTCCGTAAGAAAAAAATTCGAACGCTACGAACCATATAAACTTCTGTAGGTACTTTTATGATAATCTGCCAGTCGGGAGACAGCTATTACTTAGCATATAAAATGCAGAAAAAAATACCAACACAAATTATCTTCAGACTGTACTCTGAAGGGCCATAAAATGCAGCCTTGCTTATCGACCGAACAGACAGTTAAATAACTCCGGCTCTTGGCTGAAAGACCGTGAAAAGGACTGAAATATTTCTATAAAATAAACTGCGTTTCTGAAGGCGCTCGTTAGCGTGAAGATGATGTAAGTAAAATTTATATTATCCGACTCGCACAAAAGGATGCTGTTATTTTATAGTTCTTCTTGATATCATATGTAATAATAACGAAAATCATAAGGCCTGAATTTTTCTTAGTCTGATGTCGTTCGCATACGGTCGGTCTCGTATTTCAGTGAGAAATAGCAACGTAGTACGCGCCGCTGGCATCAGTGTCGCAGTATGATGCTATATAAAACACAATGTATATTCGTACAAGCTACGCCTACGCGACCGATATCAGTTTAAGAGGAATACATCCCTAAAGCATCAAGTAGGGGAACAGTGTATAAGACGGGGACGCGAGGTATGATGGCAAATCGCACATTTAAGGCAAACTTAACACAATTCTGCCGTAACGTAATAATGGCCGCTTGCAAATGAGGAAGTCTTTTGCAAGCGCGGCTCTTGCGCTACGTTAGTGTTTTGTTAAGAATGCCTAAAGAGTCTGTGTCCCCATTATACCTCGCGTCCCCGTCTTATACACTGTTCCCCTAGCTCGTTGATGCGTTTCATTAGCAGATGCAGGTGAGCTAGTTCATGAATGATGAGTATGCCTCCAGCTCGGGACGGCACGGTGTGAACATATTTCACCCAAACTATTGACTCTACTGCTACTACTTTCTTCACGACCTCTAAAAAAGTTGCAGGGTCGGCAACGCGCAGTCGATAATTTTGGTTTTTCAGGCGCCCATAGCCTACAACGACGATCGCTTTCCATGAGGTGAGTGTACTTGTTTGTCACCTTTATAGTATAAAAAACACGTTATGAGTACTAAAAGAAAAATTCTGTAAAAATGCTTCATCGTAATAGTTTTGAACGATATCGATATAAAGGCATTTTTACACTGAGTTTTGTGTAACCCGTGTACTTGTTAATCCCGTCGATTTCACATTTCAAAATAAACAAAGTTTTTATATTAATATCCTCTCCGGAAGGAAACTGAAAACTGTTTACTTCAAAAAAAAACAAAACTCAATAAAAAAATATTACACTATCAATAAAGCAAAATAGTAATCACTTTTATCGCAACAATCGGTTGCAATACAATTAAACGAGAACCAAATCAAGTCGGCAGACGCTGATTCACTACAGTTTAAGACAATGCAGCCTCCATTAGCAAGTAGCGAACGCGACCAACAATAGACCTACGAACAAAGAGACATTTTCATTCACAATAGCTTTTCCTGAATATTGTATTTGACTATACTATGTCACAGAATCTTAACAGCGAACGCTCTTTACTTCTTATGCCCCGTATATGACCTCGGGCGATAAGATTTGGGCCAACGGCTCGCGACATTTTTTCTCACGCTCCACGACTCGCATCACGGTTACTAGTGTCATGCCCTATAGAATTTACTTGTTAGTATGCTCATTTTTAGTAAAATTATCAAACCTGGGACTGCGAAAGGGACTGTCAGATTCTCATTGACTGTGTCAATCAACCCTGTTCCTTCGATTGCTGACCTTTGTGTTCTAGGTCCTCGTTTTACTTTTAAGACGGTACCGCTACTTTCTTGTAAACCCTTTGTCATGAACCACTCGCTTTAGCGACAAATGTGACACTGAGGAAAAATAAATGGAAAAAGTTGTAAACAGCATTCCATGAGTCACACGACTAGATTTGCGGAATGATGGTACCTACCAGATGTCACACTATTGATTTAAGGTACTCATGCGAAGGAAGCACGTGACACACACGCGCATCGCATGTCGTCGAAGTCATGAACATGGCCTTACTCCTACCTAGTATACTTAAGCTCGCAACTTCCAAGTGATACTTTAAGTTTCAGCTTCGGTTTTCATACAAAACTTTTGACGTATTCTCATACATATTTAACAGCGGTGGAAAATGAATGGTATAATTCAAAGGTATACGAATATGAACACGGGCCCTTTCGGCGAATTTTGAATTAATTAATCCTTTTTAAATTAAGTTTGCGTCATCGTGGATATTATAACGATAACTTTTCTTTGGTTTTTAAGAAGAAATTAAACTTTTTTCGGGACTGGACCTCATGTTCCACTTTACAAAATAGAACAAGAAATATTATTGTGATCTTGCTTAGAAGCAATCTGACTAGGTTGCTTCTAAGCAAGATGAAGATAAGAGGAACTACATGATCCGACACACGCGCCACGGTCAGCGAGACATTTGAGTGAGCATGGCATATTCTCAACCACCAGGGTAATTTAAGTCAATAAAATTATTTTATGTCAATAAGACTATGTGACTGTAAACGCACACCAAATACAGAAGAAATTCCTAATGTAGTGGGACAACACTTTTTTTAAATACTCGTATAAAAGTTACTCTTCAAATAAGCACAGATATCTATTTCCCAATAGAATTGAGAGCTCCGGGAAATTATGTTTTATAATGTGTATACATATTATTCTTTTTTGATCTATCAAGAAATATCTACTTAGCTTTTTGTGAAAATTTTGACGGCAATTTTACCGTTGAAATGAGATTAATTCTCAAAATGTGAAAATAAATAAACAGTTTGACTTGCACTTGAGAAAAGACATGATTTTATTTATTGATTTTGAATAAAGTGCATTTTTCTCTCACATCACACCAAAATGCACTATACTTAACTACACATCGCACCAATACAAAGAACTTCGTCACTTCACCTTTAAAACCCCCAGCACTTTCACACCAAGAACGGTAAAATTGAATTTTCCCATCAACTTAGCTGGTGGATATTTCTTATATCTAATATAGAAACATAATACAATATCAGAAGAGGATCTCACGTAGTCGACGCGTGACGATCGGTCACGCCTTGTTGCAGCAACTTAGATACTCCGAACAATTCGTGTTGGAATTGCGAATAGCTTTCTTATATCCAATGTTGCATTAGCATAAGTTACAGTGTCAATCGTACGTGCATGCTGGTTTGGTTTGTTTGTCTTGGAAAAAATTTGTTAACTAGGTAATAATATATAAGCAAAAACAAAAATACCTGTTCCCTAAATTTCGATAATTAATCATCAATTGAATCCTCCTTCTCTAGGTGGATCAAAACCACGCAACGTAAAGTGTAACTGAAGGACCAAGGTAATTTTTTAGTCAGTAAGAGTCTTGATATTCTCTTTCGCTTCACCCAAGGCAGAGGAAATCATTTGATAATTTTAACACCACAAAAAAAGGGACTATACGATAGAGGCATAAGTTCTATCACTGATTGTAGACTATGAGCATTCAAGAATGAATGATATTGCTGCTATAACATCTTTTACATTTCAAATCAATTTAACAAACAAATATGGCGCAGGAGTTCCTTTTGTTGTCAAATCTGTCAAAACAGATATTATAATTTGAAAGTCCAGAAATTCTATTAGAGTCAATTTAGAAACTACGACAGTTATCTATTACAATAGTACTAAACACTAAAATATCGTTGTCCAAGGGACAGCTCACCCGACACCGGTGACCGCAGACAGGGACCGCTGACCACAAACTGTAGCGTTGACAACGTGCCAACGTGAGGATTACCGGCACCCGAGTTCCGAGCTCTTAGGGCCAAGTTGGGAAGTGTTTTAAATCTTCGCAATGGAAATTATTGTTTACGGAGATGTTCACTTGTACGTGATAGTTTTATTAGTCACCTTCCATATTTAGATGGAAGATTTACAGTGATTGTGACACTACAAATAATAACCGTCTTGAAGACCAAGCATCCCTTGAATGTAGATAGTTCAAGGGATGACCGCCTTACACTGAGTTTAAAGTTTCAGCATTACTGTTGCTTTATAATTTCAGTTGCGCGGATCGTGGGCGCTTCACAATATTTTAAACTCATTTACTATGAGTGACCCAAAACAACTACTGTATTTTCCAAGTGAATCAAACCCGCCAAAGCGACCAATCGCTTAACTATTAGGCCTCTGCCTCGAATCTTGCGGGCAGCGGGGCGGCGGCGGCGGCGGCGCTCGCAGTTCGCGCCCGCCCCGCTGCCGCGCCGCTGTTTCCGAGGGCCGGTCCATTTGAATGTATGCCTAAGATCCTGCCGCTCTCGCGCCGCCGCCGCCGCCGCTGCCGCCCCGCTACCCGCAAGATTCGAGGCAGAGGCCTTACACCAGTTGAATTCACCAGTTGAAACTCATAAGCATTTCACCTCGTTAATGTACGAGTATATCAATAAGTAGCTG
This sequence comes from Agrotis puta, assembly GCA_943136025.2. NCBI lineage: Eukaryota > Metazoa > Arthropoda > Insecta > Lepidoptera > Noctuidae > Agrotis > Agrotis puta. Next base: position 1,803,766 of record OW964176.2, on the reverse strand, counting down.
TCCCCCGTGGTCTCACCTCCGCTTCTCGGCTCCTATTTGTTGTAGCGTGATGTTATATAGCCTAAAGCCTTCCTCAATAAATGGACTATCTAACACAAAAATATTTTTTCTATTCGAACTAGTAGTTTTTGAGAGTTTTTTTATCTTGATAAAATCATCAAATGAGTCCTCCCAACCAGGACAGAGCGGGAGGGACTGTCAGACTCGTACTTACTAAAATCCACGGTGTCCTATAATAGCCCTTTACCTTCCGGGTTCACGGTAATTCATACAGTCCCGCGACCCCGGCAATAGTTTCTGAGATAAGGTACTGATACTGATACTGTTAGCCTACATCATCCTACTGCTGGGCAAAGGCCTCTCCCCATGACTTCCAGTTTTCACGATCCAGGGCCAAAGTGGGCCACTGGTCATCGGTTTTGTCAAGCTCGTCCCGCCATCTTCTACGAGGTCTGCCGCGACGCCTTCTGCCTGTGTCAGGGCTCCACAAAGTGGTGATTGAGATAAGGTGCTTTTATAAAGAAGCAGGCTGTCGCAGTAATGTCAGCGCGGTGTGAACAGATAAACTAAACATGTTATGTCTGCGCCGACTACCTGTTTTTTATAATAATACCCATTAGCGCGTTCAACCAAACAAATAAACTCTTTACCCTTATCATCATCTGCCTAACCTTTTCCCAACTATATCGGGGTCGGCTTCCAGTCAAACCAGATGCAGCTGAATATCAGTATTTTACATGGAGCGACTGCCTGTCGGACCTCCACAACCCAGTAACTGGGTAATACGATATCCCATGGTAAGACTGGTTGTCAGGCTTTAGAGCTTCTGAGTATCAGTAACGACTGTCAAAGATCTACAAATGACAGCCGGGACCAACGGCTTTACGTGCTTTCCGAGGTACGGAGGAAACTCGCTATGACAGATGGTCACCCATACACAGATCAACCTCGGCAAGCGCAGCTTAACCCGGAAGATCGGCCTATGCGGTTGTATTTATTTAGTCACGAGCTCCTCTTAATCATTACCCTTATAAACAGTCAAAATCCAGTGTTTCTTCACAGTCCACTGCTATTCTAAATTACCAACTTACCACTTTAGAACACATAATCTATTATCCCGAGCATCCCTAAATCTTTGTACCATCACAACAATCCGCCTGAATACCTCTCATTACTAAAAGTCAGTTGCTAGCTTTCGGTGGCCATGTTGGCACGTTTTCAATGCCTGTAGTGGTAGTAGCATAGTGGCAAGCTTGCGGTTACCTGCCGTCAGTCGGCATTGCGTGGAGTCAGCGAAAACAATTCCAGTTTACAGTGGTTTACGCATTCGCTTGACGACAGGCTTAAACTGGTTCAAAGCTGGCTTATGTTACTTGAGAGCAGTGCTTTTGAAGCAATTTGAATTGTATATTTGTAAACGAAGATTAAGTTTTGAAGTCAATTCCCATTTATCACCATAAAAAATTAACTGTTAACAAACTTCATCTCCACATTTTTTTAAAGAAAAATAACATCTTCTTACGTTGACTTTTCATATATCATCATCATCATCAGGTGGCCACTGGCCCCTGCAATTATGTATTACTTCATCATCTGCCTAGCTGACATTTTTATCTCCTAACATTTTTAGGTCGGCTTCCAGTCGAACCGTATGCAGCTGAATATCAAGATTTCATATGGAGCGACTGCCTATCTGAACTCCACAACCCAGTAACTGGAAATACAATACCCGTTACAACTACTGTTACTTCAATTGTTCAAAAACCACCCCTTTGAACAAAAAATATATTTTAACTTAATGGTAGCTAGGTACTAGGTAGGTAGGACTTATAACAAACAAAGCCTAAAAACGTAATACTGCCAATTAATTTAATCTGTATTGTTTCATATTACATGCCCGTAGAGAGTAAATTTGTGTTGTTATAGCTATCACCCAATGATTATACCTATACAATTAATCCGGTTTCGGTCAGCATGGTGAGCTTCAGAGAAAACTCACCCCTTCTTGTAGTGACATCACTACCAAAGGGGGTGAGTTTTCCCTGAAGCTGGGGAGGTAGCTTGGTCAATTCTGTTAACTAAATTATCCAACATAATATGGGGTTCGAACCCAACACCCTCTTTTTTTTTTTTTATTATCGTGGTAAAATCATCAAATGAGTCCTCCTACCCAGGGCAGGGCGGGAGGGACTGTCAGACTTGTACTGACTAAAATCCACGGTGTCCTACACTAGCCCTTTACGTACCGGGGTCACGGTAATGTGAAAGTCCCGCGACCCCGGCAGGCTATGGCCCTCTACAGGCCCCGTCACTATGCTGACACTCCTTGAGGCGCGCGTGGAACACAACGCGCCGTCGACCCGGGCATGGTCCATGGTCGGACAGCGAGTCGCCCATTACTCGCCGCCCGCATGCCCGCGCCTACGGTGGCCGGAGATCGTCTTGCGACGTCCGACGCCGTGGGCGTCTACCACTGCGGCTGGGGTGGAGGGAGGACGCTGTCCTCTCCCTCAGGCGGCCCGCCTCCTCCTTCGCGAGCATGACTGCTTCGCAGAAGGAGGCGACCGCTTCCCACTCCGTCTCGCCCCGCAGCATGGCCTCGACCAATGCCGGGCGCGAGAGGTCTCCGCCTATCGCCGTCGTGAGGACACGGCGGTGCTCTGCCCAAGCGGGGCAGTCCTGCACTGTATGCTCCACCGTGTCCTCCGGACGATCTTCGCAGTGGTGACACCCAGGCGTTTCTTCCCTCCTTATCAGACACAGGAACCTCCCGAAACTCCCGTGTCCGGTGAGGACCTGCGTCATGCGGTAGGTAAGGACGCCGTGACGCCTATCCAGCCACTCCTCAAAGAGGGGTCTTACCGCCGCGATTGCGGCGTGCCCGGAACCCAACACCCTACGGAATGGTAGCCATTTTTGTGTTTTGATCGTTTTTGAGGAAGTTTACAAACTAAAAGTATGTATGTCTATTTTTTATGTAGATGTAGAGCTTGACAAAAAAAGCGCTGGGTGGACTATGTGAGGAACGATAAATACCTTTAGTTTACTAAAATAAATAATAAATAAATAAAAAGTAAACAACGGAAGCCCTAGCATGAATTTTACGTTTCGACATACAGAGTGCTTAAAACATTATTACGTAAACCACATGGAAAATGAAAAAGCGCTTTAAGTGTACGAACGAGGAAATAATTTTACCCATCTAATTAACGTCGAAGTCCCCGTTTACTATACGTTGCAAAAACACGAAAACTCGAGATAAGGCCTTTTTTTTGCGTGGTAAAATCATCCAATTGGTTCTTCCACCCAGAGCAGAGCGGGAGTGACTGTCAGACTCGTACTAACTAAAATCCACGGTATACTTAAATAGCCCTTTACGTTCCGGGGTCACGGTAATTCGTGATTCCCGCGACCCCGGCAGGCTTTAGCCCTCTAGAGGGAAGCCCGGTCATTTTGCTGACACTCCTTGAGGCGCGCGTGGAACACAACGCGGGCATGGTCCATGGTCAGACTGCGAGCCGCCATAACTCGCTGCCCGCATGCCCGCGCCTACAGTGGACGGAGATCGTCTGCCGACGACCGTCGCCGTGGGCGTCTACCACTACGGCTGTTTTATACATAGGATAACTTTCAGTATATAATCCAGTCAAACGTTATTCAGCTCCACACAGGCAAATCTAGTGCTTACATAATTTGAGGCCTGTCTGAAGAAGATGCATATAATATTACATTAAAAGTTTACATAACCTTAGGGAACAGAGTTGCCAGCACAGATATCACGTGAGAGCGTGGTAATCCAGTACGTGCTTCAACAAAGTTATTTAGCTATGATGTAACAAAAGCCTTGTCAGAAGCCCGCCTTGCAGTTTTCGGAATGGAATGAAATATCAAACTATATGGCGTAATGCTATTGGGAAATTATGTGGAGTGTGAACATAATAAAACATGAAAATTTTTCTAGTGAATTTAGTTTTGTTGTAAACAAATAGGATGATAGTGTTTTTTTCACAATAAATTATTGTTAAACCTGTAACACCTTTAAGATTAATTCGGTTTGATATTTTTAAGGAAATTTTTTGAAGTGAAAACTTCTTTAGCGGCGTTGTGCACTTTTTTTGGAATGGGTAAAAAATGTTAAACTCGCGTCAGGACACGTGACCTGATCGAAAATTCATAAGACGGCGCAGGGCCCTTGCGCGAATGTTCGTGTGTGTTTATTTCTATTCAAGTTTTCACTTCTGCCGGCACTCCCAGAGTGCAACCCGTCGTTTTTAGGGTTCCGTACGTCTGAATACAAAAACGGAACCCTTATAGGATCACTCGTGTGTCTGTCCGTCCATCGCTTACAGTCAAATATCTCCGAATCTATTAGACCGATTAAGTTGAAATTTGGTACACTTATCAATTCCTGTGACCCAAACACAGAAATGTGACGTGAGCAGATGAAATCTGTATATGGGGGGTCATTTTTGGGGGGGAAGGGGAAAATTAAAAAAAAAAATTCTGAAAACTGCATCGTGTGGCATATCAAATGAAAGGTCTTGTTGAGAAGATCTGAAATGTATTTTTTTGTAATTTTAAAATAAATAGTTTCCAAGTTATTCAAGAAAATAGACGAAAATTGACCATTCCCCCCCCCTTATCTCCGAAACTACTGAACCTAAAATTTTGAAAAAAATACAGAAATTAGTTTTCTCCTTATAGATTATAGGAAAACCTATAAGAAGTCCATGATATTAAAATAACATGGTAAATCACTCAATATTGTGCGTACCAACTTACATTTTTTTTTAATACGTCATAAATCGTAAACCGCAATTTATCTTTCAAAGTTACAACCAACTTTTATATAATGTTACTTGCTGCTACGGAACCCTTTAAAGGCGAGTCCGACTCGCACTTGGCCGGTTTTTTTATTTGAGCCACCCCAAATTTTCCTACTGACTTTGTTCTGGGTCAGAAGTGACACAGACCAAGCCTACGATATTAATATGAATATATAATTAGGTTTCTACAGTTTTTTTTTTCTTGAAAATGATAGGGAATTATCCCCATTAGAACCGATTTAGCAGTGATACTCTTGCATATTTACATCTTACAAAAAAAGGGGAAAATAAATGATTTTGCCGTAATATTCAATCAATTTACATTGTGCCTACAGAGGAAATTCACTGTAACTATGTGAATGCAAAATCACGCACAAACACAGAAATATAACCTTTATGAGAATTCAGCACCAAAATCTAGACAGAAATGTGAACGCTTGGATGCTTCAATAACGTAGCGAAGTACTTGACTAGTGCATGTCATCCAATTTCCCGTTTGATGACTAGATCAATACTTCAAGAACTGCATTGTGACATTTTGTTTGTATGCCTAAATGTTCAAATGTGGATTTTGTCAAACGACGATGCTCAACAGGGTAGTTTACTGTGTAAATAAATTTAAAAACTGTTTAGTCCATCAGTTAGAGTATTGAAAAATGATGGACATGTATTTTTTTAACAAATGAATATTGACACAAATAATACGCTTCGAAATTCGGGAGCGGGGGCTTGTGACGTCATAACGTCCGTAAAATTATACCGACAATCGTCGGTCTTCGTCAATTTTGGTTTACGCAACAAAAGAAAAAATACGAATCTAATATTTTTTTTATAATCTATATTTCGGACTTATTTTTTTTTTAGTAAAATAGCCTATTGTCAAGTCGTTCGAAAAACCAAGCAACACTGTCGGTATACTTATTTAAATGTGGTATTTGGCATCAGCGAGTTCTTAAAAAAATTAATACAGAATTTTATTAATTCCATTACAAGCAAGAGTCGTGTGTAAATTCCACATTTTAAGAGAAGGAAAATATTGTTGAGTGTTAATGGCTCGTCAGAACAACGAGGAAATATAATATTTATAGCAGCTTGAAGAAATAAATAAGACAAGGGTACTGAGTGAACAATAAATTACTTAGTCACAAAATAATCTGACGAGATCGTCTCAGTGAAGGGCTCATCACGTATACTTCGAATTACTATTGTTCTCAGGTAAAAAGGGATATTTAAGCATACGGTGACCATGATTAATTTTTTCCTTACAGTAGTTTTTTTTCACGAATGCAATTTGTGCCTTCTAAACCCTTTTTTTGAAGATTTAAATGCTCCCTAACCCTCTCTTGTTTCTGATTTCAATTTATTTTGAATATCAATTAGAACAGGCATTCAAAATATTGTTTTAAATACTGCTTACTATACTAATATTATCAAGAAGACATATTTTTATTTTGCGTTTATGCAAATTCAAAAACAACAAGACCGATTTCAAAAATTATTTCATCAGTATAAAACTACATACAATGGTCCTGTGACATAGACCATTACAGGAGGGGTGGAGAGGGAGGGAGAGGTAAAGCTAGTGTAAAAAAAACTAATATTCAAAAAAATTTAGTTTTTAATTTTCACAAATCGTGGCGATACAAGTAATCCAGCGGGTACCGGTGGCGGCCTCTATTGTGAACAGAAAGCTTTTGTCTCAGACAAAAGGTCAGCCGTGAAATAAAGTCTAAAAATCAGTCCAGTTTAATTATTACAAACCCTTCTATTTGGCTTTGTTTCGTTTATTTTAATGTTTATTGAGTTTTTTGGCTCCTTTATTTTATTAAAAAATCTGTTCGAGTTTTTAAGCCGATTACTTTTCATACTGTGTAGGCAGGCCAATTTCATATACCTATCTCATTAATTTAAGTTTATTTAACGGCTGTCTAAAAAGCGCAACTTTTTGTTCGCGGTATACTATTTTTTTATCATGCTTTTGTCTTGGTTTAATAAAGCATTATACAAAGTGAATGAAGCAACACTTGTTTATTTTTGATATGTAGATTAGATTTTCTTTCTTTTTCATATACATATATGATCTTTAAATCGCTACCTTGCATTACTTAACTTTTAGCCTTATAATTTACAATACAAGTAAGTCAGCCTCAAAAACCAAAACCGATTCATTTCCTGCCCATATTTTTAACTATCGAATCGAACCACTCATAGCAACTGCCGAATTAATTCCCGAATGCCAAAGCCATTACACAGCGATCATAAGGAGCACTCCACACGAGTAGCGGGCACTTGATCCATCCGCACTCAAACCTGTTTTACGTCCCAGTCGAACTTATTGTCAGAATTCTAAGTTCTGACTTCATGCTTGCCGCAGATGACATTTCAAGGTCGTTTGCTTTGAGGTGATCTTATGTTAATTTAATGTTATGGATTTCTCTAAACTCTTGACTACATAACTTAACTATCTGTATTTAGTCACTCGACAGTTATTTTATCAAATCGACAGCAGCTTGTAAGATATTATTTTGGGCACGAAAATGCAATTCTGGGAACAACACATGACTGGATCAGAATTGCATTTTTGTCAGATAAAACACTGTCAAAGACATCATCATCATCTTCCTGCCCTTATCCCATTTTACTTTGGCTCGGGTCAACGTTTTTTTCATCCATTCTTTCCTACACATCACAGAATCGTTTTCTTTTTTCTTTCATATCATTCCTTGTCCAGCGCCACTACAAACCAGCCCTCACGGTATGAGTCCAACTCGTCTCGCCACCGCTTTCTGGGTCGATCTCGGCGGCGCCGTATATCTCCAGGCATCCACTTTGTGGCGGCTTTCGCCCAGAGGTCGACGTTTATGCGTCTGAAGTGACCCAGTCCCACTTCTGTTTTGAAGTGGCGCTGGACAGGAACTCTTGGAAAGAATTGAGGAGATCTTTGCCCAGCAGTGGGACAGCGTAGGCTGACAAAAAATATTTCTTAGACTAAACATCCATCTTTTCTTTGGCCTTCTTCTTCCTCTCCATCCATCAAAATTCATACATCAGAGACTATTATATTATATATCGTATTCATGTTACTATGTGAGGCAGTATTTTTATTTAGTAAGATATGTTATCGTTTTGAAATGCATGTGACGCCATGAAAAACCAAATATGAGCGTGCAAAGCTAGGCTTAATTTATGCCATTATGGGCATCAGAATCAAACATTTCTCATAGTAATAATACTGCAGATCTTTCTGCATTACCCCCGATATCTAACATTACCCGCAGTGCCCAAAAGACTGGGTTTTACGGCATCGGTAATTTAAATGACGCATAATTAACAGGATTTCTAACGCAGGGCGATAAAAGAAAATGTACCTACGGAAATAAACTTTGAAATATTCTTTAGAAATACGAGTTTTATGTGGCTAGTTTTGTATGTAGTAATTAAAGCGCGAAGTTTGTTGTTGTACTGTTTTATGGTTATAACACCGGCTATGAAACCCAACACTTACCTTTTTTTATCGTGGTTAAATCATCAAATGAGTTCCTCCCGCCCGGGGCGGACGAGACGGACTGTCAAACGCGTACTGACTAAAATTCAGGGTGATTCTTCAAAAGCCCTATACGTTCCAGGGTCACGGTTACCTGATGAGACCAAACAACCAGTTGTCCATTAAAACTCGGGCAACGGCACATATGCTACCAGTCAGATTTCCATGGGTTTATCCCACCAAGCGCATAACTTTGTGTTTATATCATCACGACTGCTTTCACAAAGGTGAAGGAGATTTCCTTCACCTTTGTGAAAACAGTCTTGAGGAAACTGACATGTCCTACTCTCTTCTCCACTCTTTCTCTTTCCGCTGCTCGTTGAGAGACTTAAAAGTCTCTCTAAAATGCCAGCAGGTAGAGGCCACGCGCAGTGCAAAGTGCAAAATCTTATCTCTGGCAACACACACTTGTAAAGACAATAGAGTTCAAAACTCATCATCATCATCAGCCGAAAGACGTCCATTGCCGAACATAGGCCTCCCCCTTAAAAACCCCCCTCAAAACTCATACTTTACTTATTTTTATTTTTTTATTCTTTTTTGATTAGGGACTTTTATAATCGCCATGCGTATGACAGTCCCATCATAACCTAAATACGAACTAGGTCCCCGTCTGAGATTGTATTTGGGCCATGAAATTCAACAAACTTTTCGCTTCGTCACCATTCGGTTGAGACATAAGTCTATGGAACGTGCCTACCTCTAGTCGGTTCAGCCTCAAGACCCTTAACAAATCGTTTCTTAGAGACTCAAATCGAACACAATCTGTCAATAAGTGCTGTGTATCTTTCACAACTCCACACTCCATACAATTAGATGAATTAACTTTTTTCATCAAGAACGGAATGTGTCCAGATCTGAGTCTACAAGCCGTAGCATTTTTTTTTAACAAAATTGTATTGTATTTTATATATTTTAACACTTATTTTCATGAGAACGAACAGCAGTAACAGATTGATAACAGTTGTTTATGTTAAACTTTTTGATTGCGAATGTTTTTAAAAGTAATCTTATAAAAATATACCTTTTGAAGTTTTCAAGTTTCAAAGTAATCAGTTACTTAATATTTGACCTGTAGACATTCTTTAAGCTATGGTTTGTCTTTAGTAGATAATGCTTTGTTAAAGATAAAATGTTTCCTCGGCGCTGGGAAAATTTGTCTTTGACTAATTTTAAACTTCATGCTGTAGAGCGTAAAGTTGAATATCTATTACTATCTCTTCGACGAGTACGTTGTGGTCTTACTATTATAGAATACCACCTTACAGTTTTTTTTAAGTTCACTCACACAATACATATTAAGCTCACATACACAGTTAGACCCTAAATAATTGCCTGTTTATCACACAAATATTTTGTTCAGGGCTTTAATCGAACCCATGACACGAAGAGCAGTGGCCGATCGCTCAGCCACTGTACCAACCGTTCCGACCACACTATGACCATAAATCTTCACCGTCAAACAAGAAATTTACTTCTGCACTAAAATTAAAGACAAATAAGAAAGATCATTCACAAACGAGTATCCACAAAATACTAACGTAGTTGTAAGTCCAAATGTTTTCATTCAATTAGAATGTAGCAAGAACTTGGGAATCGTCAGAAGTTACGGCGGGTTCAATGTTGATTCTACTATAAACTAAAAAGTTCCTACCAAGTCTTTTGTGGTATTCGATGTTACGGAAAATATGAGAGGTTGCACCGCAGAAACTTTACAAGATTTCTCTCGTTTTTCTGGTGTATTCATTATAACTTGTGAGAGTTCGGTTTATAGGAAGCTCGTTTGTGTCCGCGGCTTCGTTCGCGTTCAATTAGCATATGACGATCAACTCGGATCATACATGTGGCGTCATCTATTAGCATCTGTGGTCTTTATTTGTGTTTATCAGTTCATTTTTGCGTGATGAAGGGTACGCTATGTCTGTCTTTATACACACAAACAACATATTTTATGAAAATGGTTCGCTTTGATGATTTTTTTCGAGTAGTTTCAATTTATGAATAAGTCTCTTCACAAGGAGGGCCTTGATGTAAGTTATGGATTATATTATCTGTGATAGAGGGAACCCGCGAAAATGCGAGCACTAATGTATGTGTAATGTATCAAACCTTGACATTTTCGTCAGACACCACATATATGTCAATACCATACAGGTGTCTATGTACGTGAAATTAAAATACTGAATTGTATTGTCAAAGATTGCCTTTTCATAACTTCAAATCATCATCAGATTGACTCCCTTGCCTCACCGTATGCTTAGTATTTTTATTTAGGACAAACCCACCGCACTCCTAAAAGAAACCAGAATCAACGGTAGCGGCCATCAGAAAAGTGCCGAGACAAATGAACCTCAGACAGGTTCCGGGGAACGAATACAACTATCTTGAATTCTGTAAAAAAATTTGTTAACAAATAATAGCGGAGAAGTTGGAAAATACGTAGTTTCCAATTCGTCTAGGGCTAGGGTTCTCTATCTCGGGCATGCGGGCGGCGAGTAATGGGCGACTCGCTGTCTGACCATGGACCATGGACCATGCGACCCGGGGGTCGACGGCGCGTTGTGTTCCACGCGCGCCTCAAGGAGTGTCAGCATAGTGACGGGGCCTGTAGAGGGCCAAAGCCTGCCGGGGTCGCGGGACGCACGAATTACCGTGACCACGGAACGTAAAGGGCTATTGAAGGTCACCAGTCTGAGAGTCCCTCCCGCTCTGCCCTGGGTGGGAGGACTCATGTGATGATTTTACCACGATAAAAAAAGGGTTCTCTATCTGTTGCTTGTTCCAAGCTTCTTTCAGTGCCAGTCATGCATGATATACGAGTACTAACGATGTCAACAATGTCTTTCGCCAATCTTGATAGTTGTTTTTTCAATTCATGAACCTCGAATACCTATCATTCATTCACCTGCCATCATCGCGTCTTGCTGATTTTCTCATGCGATGACATCGAAAACCTTCCTCGTATGCCACATATTTTATTGAACCTTCGCATTTTGCATGACACCAAATAATGCGCCACGTCACCACAATAATACCCCTATTAACTAACAATACGATCATCAGGTATTTATTCAATCCATGAATTGATTAGCCTTCGGTTAATAGATTATTTAATTAATGTGCATTCGACATTAGCAGCTATTATGTTAAATATCTGGATGGGTTTTGATTCTACAAGGTTTTTATAACCTTGTAGGTGACAGTTTAGTTTAAAATTACTGTTAAATTCAAGCCCATTCCTTCTTTCAAACCTTTGTCAAACAGACAGGCGATAGCGAACCGGACCGAGTCCGAAGCGATAACGAACCGATACGAGACGTCAAATTGGGTGCAGCGAACCGAGACGTGGCAGTTGTATTAGCTGGCTTTTTATGAAAGACGTCAAACAGAGCAAATAATACCTCTTTGCCGCGTCTTCGCATCGGTTCGGTCACGCTATCGGATCGCTTTCGCTTTTCTATGAGACTGGATTCAACCAATTCCATACATTACAATTAAAAACGTCGGTTCGCATTCGCCACGCCCGTCTCTTTGACAAAGGTTTCAGAGAATATAGCGGGCATCATAGGCAATGCTATAGTAGGTCTGAGTTCTAATGGTTCATCAATTATTGCTGTTTCTACAACTAGTGGCGTTCCTAGGAGTTTTAATTTCCGTGAATGGAGTTTTATGATTTAAAGTTAAATGTTAAGCTTATGGAATGTATAAAAAAATATTAATTTAAAAATTGTGATCTCAATTTATAAGTTAAGTAATTAAGATGGCCAACATTGGGATATCGGGGTGTCTACTTTCAAAGTCCGTCGAAAAGACGAATCAAAATCAAATTTCAGCTTTTATTTATGCTTTCAATTTTTGCATATTATTTTTTATTGATCATTAAAATGAGTGAAATAAGCCAAACATTTTTAATCCCGTTCGACTCTGTCGCATGTTTGGTTATTTCATTAATTGCAGTTGGTTCTATTTCTATTAAACTACTTTTACTAAGATTGTTTTTAGCGATGAACAGATATTTTTCTAAACGTTTCCAATGCAAAATGATCTACACAGCCCTGTTACAAAACGTCATCTCAAATTACTGGAATTAAGTTATCAATACGATAAAATTATATTCTATGACACAAACTCGTAAATTCAGCAGCTTAGTCACAAGAAACCAATTTGTTATCAGTTTAACAATGTCATCCCCAAACGAGACATGGCGATACCTCTATCTGTACAGTGGGATAACTACTTGCGTATTGTATAGACGACGGCTGTGTTGTTTGCTCAGACATCTGAGTAGTGAGTTCGACAAACTGTGGATAGATGGCGCTGTTCACATTTTCATGGATGTTGAGTTTTTCGGGAGGTAAAATTGGGGCGATTATGTAGAACAGGCAAATGGTTAGACATTGTAAAATAATATGGGTACTATTAGTGTAATTAATAATTCAACAGATGGAGCTTGTAGCGCATCGTGTAGTAATCCACATAATTATTAAGTATTTAGGTAACAACTTCGTGATAGAAATTACCTATAAAATAATTGATCTTTATTTTGCAAATTCGTTCGAACAAACACTTTTCCAGGAAATAAAACTTTTTTATTACTTTCATACGCATAAGCGATGTTTACCTTTTAGTAATTAGTGCCATTGACATTATTATTACTTTACATCTAATTTTAACAGAAATGACCGGTGTACAAAATTTTTGGTTTCCCAATAAAAAATAGGCATTGGAATAGATTAGTTCCTTTTTAAATCTAATAATCCAAATTTAATATCCCAAAATATTTACCTAGCTAATTAGAAACTGCAACAAACCAATAATAATATTATCTAAGATAATAACTGCTGCATTTATTGATGTAACTTCAAATTCTAAATTACAAACTTATTTTACGGAAAGTTTTTAAAATGAAATATTTATTTAGAACCCACAAAATCAATAAGTAGAATTATAATAAAATTCATCGCCTTTTTTCCTGTTTTATCAAAAAGACTTACGAGTATGGAATACTATTTGCCTTTATAAATTACTTGCTGCTGCCCGCGACTTCATCTGAGTGGCGATGTTTTATAAAATAAAAACACACATGGAGATTTCGAAACTCCTAGCACTTGTAGCTTTTGACCACTCGTGGTGAGTGAGTGAGTGACCATTCGTTTTTATCTTAACTAATATTATAAAGCTTAAGAACAATTTGATTGAACGCGTTTATCTCAGAAACTACTGGTTCAAACTGAAAAATAGTTTTGTGTTGGATAGCGTATTTATCGAGCAAGGCTTAATAACAAACAAAAGGATATATAACATCATGTTGGAAAGAAAGAAAGAAAAGAGATTTATTGACACACACAGGACAGAACAAAAAATTACATGAATAAAAACAACAAAGGAAATAAAATATATAATAAATATAATAATAATAATAAATACGCCATCTAGTCCCAAGCTAAGCAGAGCTTGTGTTATGGGTACTAGACAACTGATAAACATACTTATATATTTCTAAATACATACATATTATAGATAAATTACACCCAGACACAGAACAAATGATCGTGCTCATCACACAAACATTTGTCCTGGGTGGGAATCGAACCCACGACCTCCGGCATAGCAGTCAGGGTCACTAACCACTAGACCAAAAGAAAAACGACAAAAGGTGAAACCGATAAAAAACAATTTAGTCCTGTGCTAGGCCAAAAGGTTCCTTCCTCAGCATGTGCTGCGACATTTTTAAAATTGTCACAGCAATTGATTTTCTGATAGGTTGGTAAACCAAACCAAACACACATTGGTTTTCTGATAGGGCCCAAAGTGATGTCACGGTCAGATACGTACTTATATGTTGTTATAAAATAAATAAAATACGTTACGCCCAATAGGAGTTGCGGGTGAACCGATAAGTAGAAGATAGTATATAAATTTAGAAAAGAAAATCAAGATACATAGATTCTACCATTCACATCATTTTCCACTTAACATCCACCAGAAATTATAATAATTTTATCGTTATTTTATTATAGTGGTTGTAAAATAAGTCACAAAGCCAAATAACATGTTCATTGAAAATTATTTATTACGACCATTTTCGATGTTCAATTAACAAAGTGCCTGAAACAAAGCAGTGGTTTACAATAGGTATGGTTAACATTAATTCCCAATAGTGAGGTTTATTTCATTCCTGTTTAATAAACGGCTAATTATGGAGAGATTAGCAATGTTTCCTATGTGAATGGAGCTTAATATACTTAAATGTGATTTATTCGTTAATTTGCAGGGGAAATGTGAATGTAATTACTTGCATGCACTGTGTGTTCTCTTATATTCGGTTGGTGTTTTTAGTTTGTAACCATTTCATTGTGTTGTAGTTTCCAGTTATATGTTTTATGAACAACTAGTGGCTCGGTGCGTGCTTCGCTACGTATAAAGTAAAATAATAAAAAATAATAATTGGAACATGATCCGCCATTTATTGAATTCATTTGTTACAAAAAATGTGATAAATGAAGAACAGCTCGACCGATTTTGCGCAAACTTTACATAAACCATCCACTAAATAGTCCGAACAAAGCCTAAACATTTGGTTTGGATAGGTGAGCCCGTTCTTGAGTTATAAAATTACAACGAAAAGTGGCATTGATTTATACATAATTATGTACTCGTATATTGACTAGTTTATATCCGCAGCCTAGCCCACGTGGTAGCTCAGTAATTATCCCACGGAATGAAACGAACCTGAAATCCTATGAGTTGATCCTAGCTACTGGAGGGACTGTCAGACTTGTACTGACTAAAATCCACGGTGTCCTTCACTAGCCCTTTACGTACCGGGGTCACGGTAATTCGTAAGTCCCGCGACCCCGGCAGGCTTTGGCCCTCTATAGGCCCCGCCACTATGCTGACACTCCTTGAGGCGCGCGTGGAACACAACGCGCCGTCGACCCGAGCATGGTCCATGGTCGGGCCGCGAGTCGCCCATTACTCGCCGCCCGCATGCCCGCGCCTACGGTGGCCGGAGATCGTCGTGCGACGTCCGACGCCGTGGGCGTCTAATATTCTTCGACCCTTACAAAAAAATCTCGTTTTAACAGTAGTGAGGTCCTCAGATTAGTTTACAAGTTGATTGCTGAATTTTAATTGATAAAGACTGCACAGCAGTACCTAGACTACCATGGCAGATAAAAGAGGAGAAAACACACATATGAAGCAAGAAGAAATACTGGGATACATCCAGATGTGTGATTGCACAGGTTTGTCGAAAACTGAAGAATGTAGGATTGAATCTTTAATTTATTTTGAAATCATAACGCTGGAAATACTTGTGTCCAGTGATTTATTAAAACATAAACCAAATCAAGTAATTATATAAAGATAAAAACGTAAAATCAGAGACATACTTTAATACCCTTATCGTTCATCATAAGCGTAAAGACATTTGAGAAAGCTTACAAATAACTGAAAAAGATTAGCGGTTTAGACTTGTTGATGGAACATCAAACATACTTCATCCAATATTAATACCAAAGCCTCTGAATAGTTCTGGAATATTCTACGATCACCAACGTAATACAACCACTTGTTTGTGGCTATATATCAATCACTAAGTAAAGGCAGGTACGATAAATTTAAACGCAAGTATCCACTTTACTTGGGCGCTTCGTTTTTCTAGAAAAATAGGTTAGTTTCTAAATCTATTTGTTCCGCTTTAGAGAAAAATAAATTCCATTTAGATGTAGTTACATTTGAAACCGAGCTCTTTATTAAAAGGAATGATTAAATAATTGTGTTCCTTCTGGATTAGCCCCGAACACAAACAAGGGTCCGCAAACATAGTCAAATCCGATGTTCAACATGTGAAACATGACATGTCAAGACGCATTCCCACCAAAAACCAATGATATCATTGTGTAGGTACGGAGACACCAAGTCGTGTTGAACGCATTGGAGATGTTCAGAGATATACCCAAGGAAACTGATTCTTCTGCCAGGACTAACCCTTAAGATAGCGTCTATCTGTGCATTGTCGAGCAGTTCGTCTAACAGCACCATAGACAAGCAGTGGCCATAGCGGAGAACTAAGGTCTCGTTGAACGCTTATGGCCACTACAATTACAATCTCCGGCTTGGCCAGGGAGCATTTTTGCCCGGAACTGCATGATGCGGTTCCGGACGGGGAGGAGGAGATTGAATCTCCTCCTGTAGAGTTACTGTGTCGATTTCGTGCTCAGAAGCTTCGCTCTGAAGTAATAAACAAATTGAAAGATGCTGCTTCATAGAATGAAAAGAGTTAAATCTGTACTGCAAAACTGCGAAAAATGCGAAATGAGAGTTAAATACGTGACATGCGGGCAGCGATTAATGCGCAACTCGCTGCCCGACCATGGACCATGCCCGGGTCGACAACGCGTTGTGTTCCACGCGCGCCTCAAAGAGTGTTAGCAAAATGACGAGGCCCGCCTCTAGATGGCCAAAGCCTGCCGGGGTTGTAGGACTCACGAATTACCGTGACCCCGGAACGCAAAGGGCTATTGAAGGACATCGTGGATTTTAGTTAGTACGAGTCTGACCGCTCTGCCCTGGATGAGAGGACTCATTTGATGATTTTATCACGTTAAAAAAAAAGAACTGAAGCGGAAAAATCAGTCGGGTTACACTACAAAAAAAAAACCAAAATAACAAACTATCACAACTATAACACTAACAACACTATTAAAAGGGATAGTGATTTACGTTAGGTGTCACCGATTAACATCGAAGTGGCCACCCGACGGCTTCACGTATTTCAATTAGGATCCTTCGGGGCGTCTCACTGAATTATGCATAACCACTTTGATTGAAATGTTCGATCCTCTGTTAGTCTTAATTCTTTGATGTTTACTCCTGCACAGATTGTAGGGTCATTTTAGTAACAGGTTTATTTAAGTTTTTTTGCTTATTGAATAGGTATCCAATTAGTTTTAGTGCTTGAAAAAGGGGATAGACGAAAATGCTCATAGAATTATTTTCGCGCTACCAGTACCAACCCGTAACATATGGACGTACATATTAATTATTTTGTGTAAAGCTCTTATATCAAAATACTTCACATCAAAAATATTTTTATTACTGTTGGATATTTATAAACAGTCAGTTTATAAAATAATAGGTATATTCTCATATTGACATCCGCTATGATACGAAATATAATTTATTTCCTCAACAATTATGAGCTATAAACGCGTTATTATTTTTAGCTCATAATTTAGCAAATTAACCTCTCATCATAGGGGAGTATTTTTCTCATTATGTGTGGGTCGTGTATGAAGGAAACCTAACTCAATCCTAATTAATTGCGGCAATTAAAATGTTCCACTTGCAGAAGTTTGGCAACATCGTACGAGTTCAACTGGAGTGGTTTATGTTCTACATCGCAGTTATAATTTCCCAGTTAAATTGTAAGTTAACCTTAGAATTTAGAACTGACATAAATTACGACATGGAGAATATGTATATTTGTAGGATTAGACGGCTAAGTTCCACAGAAAAAAAACGTTTATTACGAAAACGTTCATCACACCAAAAATATCTCAGTTATCAACAATATCTTAACAGATCAGTGCCATAATTGAATCTGTTACACAAAATAATGAGATTCCAATAAATCTCCATTAGGAATAGGAATATCTGAATAACAAATGTTCAAACTAGGAAAGTTTAGCCACAGGTAGTCCAATTTATGCGTATGTCTCTTAGATTAATGGCTAAGGGCTTATTTTGTTGTTGTCTACAGCTTTATTGGACCACAAGTTGTTGTTTATGTTTTGTTGATGATTGCTTACGAAAGTAAGATGTAAGGGTCGAGTAAATTAAGGGTACGACCTCTACTTTCAGCGTAAAATTACTTTAAAGAATATATCAATTTTACTGCATAGATAAATTGAAAATCTGTTTAGTTCGTCAGTTTCAATATTGAAAAATAATGGAAACGTATTTTTTTTTAAATCAATGAATATTGACAAAGTTATAACGCTTTCAAATTCGGGAGTGGGGGCTTGATGTCATAACGTTTGTAAAATTGCACCGACCGAGTGACATTTAGTAATTTTTAGAAGCGTTATCTCTTCAGATATGCTATCAAGCATAACATTTTTTTTTCGTGGTAAAATCATCAAATGAGTCCTCCCACTTACTGTCAGACTTGACTGACTAAAATCCACGGTGTCCTTCAATAGCCCTTTACGTTGCAGGGTCACAGTAATTCGTGAGTCCCGCGACCCCGGCAGGCTTTGGCCCCTCTAGAGGGGGCCCCGTCATTTTGCTGACATTCTTTGAGGCGGGCGTGGAACACAACAGGCCGTCGATCCGGGCATGGACCATGGTCGGACAGCGAGTTGCACATTACTTGCTGCCCGCATGCCCGCGGCTACGGTGGTTGCAGATCGTCTGCCGACGTCTGTCGCAGGAAGCATTACATGGAGAAGGAATGCTGTTATTTTTTAACTTAATGTTTATGAATTATGGTGGAATTCCGCCCACAACATGGCCACTACATAAAAAGTATATACTTTTGAAACAAACGCCATCTACCGGCCGTTCATCAAACATTTTCTAATTAAAGGATTCCATGGCGTTTGATAGAGCATAAACCAACGTTCGAATAGCTCAGATGGGCGTAAATTGTAAAACGTGGATCGTTCAAATATTTACCGTATCCTCACCGGACGAACAGTTTCGCGAAAATAGTTCGATAAAGGAATATACGGGCTTTGTTTTCGAACGTACCCGTAGGCATTTGTTTTCAATATAAATATCTCGGTTGGGTAGCGAAAGGTACTGTTCTATGTACGTATTTATTTTTGGTTGTTTCGGTACAACAGATTGATGGATGAATCATAATTAAATCTTTTATCTATCTATCTATAATTAAGTGAACACAAAATTAAATCACGAGAAATAACTTTGATATTAAAACGTTACCTTACACTAGGACTCACCTCTCCTGTTTCGCAGTTTCGTAAATATTTAAATCCAATCAATTTAAATGGAATCGAACAAGAGATGCGCGATCGATTGCTCAGCCACTGTGTCTGATGAGACTACAAGTGGATAATAGGGAAGTAAGTACGGAAATAATAAAATTCCAATAAAATAGGGGAAAAGAAGGAAAAAATACATGCGTGACTACTACGTCGCCATATTTTGTAGATAGTTTTAATTCTAGAGTTAATCAAATACCTACATCCATCCCACGTCCATCACAAGCACGGGCTTGCAGGCGGCGAGTAATGGGTAAGTCGCAGTCTGATCAGGACTATGTTCGGGTCAAAGGCGCAAAGAGTTCCACAGTGTCAGTAAACTGATGGAGTCCCCACAGGACCAAAGACCTGCCGGAGTCGCGCGATTAGCCTAACAAGGCACTGTGAACCTAGACGCAAAGGTTGGCCTTTGCCAATTTATTTTAGTCGATAACAATCACCTCTAAAAAGGGCTACAGGAACTCTTTTGAACATTCTCACAACCTTGGAAAAGCCTTACTTTGTCAACCATCTAAAGCTCAAACGACTCAGCTCGTCTTTAACTCAATTCAAATAAATAAATTATGTATTCGATTCCAAAATAGCAGCAGTCAAAAATGCAAAACTCTCACGTATTTTCCAACCATTTAGAGTATGAACCGAATCCAAACTGTTGGAATTATTTACAACACTCGTTTTCGAGACGGCTGGATGTTTGCTTCTGGGGGAATGTTTTGTCAGTTCGCGTGGAACAGCTCGACGTGTGAACGGTGTGCTGCAGTTATACGTTCCGATTGATACAATTTTTTTTATCGATTATTTATCGTGAAAATTTTTATTGACAACGGTGAAGGTGTGGTCGCGGGACTCACGAATTACCGTGACCCCGGTACGTTAAGGGCTATTGAAGAACACTGTGGATTTTAATCAGTACGAGTCTGACAGTCTCTCCCGCTCTGCCCTGCGTGGGAGGACTCATGTGATGATTTAACCACGTAAAAAGAAAAAAAAAGCACAATTATACCGTTACGCTGTCTTTCCACCAGAGATACGCTATGCTACGTTGCTGCGGATGCGTTTGATATCCACCAATCATATTCATTGGTTTACATAGCACAGCACTGGTGGAAACGGATTCAACTAAGATGTGTTTTTTATATGGAAGGATGCGTGCTATGGCTGCGTGCTATGGGTCGTCTTCCCTAGTATTACATCACATAGCTCGCCAAAATCAGCGGTTTCGATACCTGGTCAAAATTATTGATTTTTCTAAAATCCAATGATTGGACTCGAGACTCCTATCAGCATATTTTTTTCATTTCGATTCATTCTGTATATACATACATATATCCAAATATTGCTCGTTTAATAGTATAGGGTTTAAGTGTTAGTCTACTGTTAGATCTTATTTAATTATGTTTTAAGATCTCACTTATTATTATGGAATTTAAACAATGACACATGAAACTTGTTACATTCAAATAAATATGTCTCGACTCGACGTGATCCCGTATAGGATCCCAGGATCCCATTTATTTATAGCTAAAGTCACTGACCTGACGACCTGGGGTTATTTGAATTACATGCTCCTGCATTCTCAAGTTGTCCCTTAGACTTCCTGACACCAAAACCGACCAGCAAACAAAATTATGACGCCCTCGAACACACCTGTACTTTACACAATGTCCTGTATTTCAATATCCCTGAGTCAGCACGCCACGCGATATTGCTCCTATCGCACCCATAAAACGTGAGAATTGAATGTTCATATTCGCGTGTAGCCCCTCCAGAGGTCGTGAACATAAGTTTCAAGTAATATTTTTCTTACAATGCCGATACATATTTTTATGAGGGATCAGCTATGTCATGATAAAGCCAATAAACTTGCTTCCCCAAATAAGTTTTCGCCATTTTATTTTACGATGTTTGTCCAGTCGCTCGTATATTCTGTTGAGTTAGTTTTTTCTCAGATTGGTACCTATTTCTAGAGAATTCAATACTGATCCTTATTTATAATCTCGGGATTTTTGTTTTCTTCCTTCAGAACTATATAGTAATTTGATCTAATAAATACCATAGAGTATGGATTTAATGATGTCTTCATTGCCCTAGTTACCATGGCAATCGTTGAGTTATCCTTACCGGAATCCCGGTTTCAAGGGTCCCGAAATTTTCTGGATACAGGGACCGGAGGGGTCCCCAGATTACCATGATGTTTTTATTTTATTCTAAGATTTTGTTAGCCGTTAAATTAATTAGATTTATCTGGTTGGTTATTTTTATCGAGTCTTAAAAGTAAATTTTGTGGTTATAAAAAAGTTGTTTTCTCTATAGGAATTTTGACATTTTCTGAGTGAAGCTGACTAAGTTTTTTTTTTAAACATAGTAAAATCATCAAATGAGTCCTCCCACCCAGGGCAGAGCGGGAGGGACTGTCAGACTCGTACTGACTAAAATCCACGGTGTCCTTCAATAGCCCTTTACGTTCCGGGGTCTCGGTAATTCGTGAGTCCCGCGTCCAAAGTGACTACCTAGTAGAAATACTAAAAATCATTCATGATTTACTTTTCCAGCAATCAAGTACAGAGTGCGCATTTTTTTTTACAATGATCAATGTAATTTAATTCAAATAGTTTAGTTAAATAATAATTGGTAAGTAACAAATAATAACAAGCCACTCTCCCTTATATCATCATAAAAAAACACAAATCAACCTGAATATAAAAACCTATAAAAACAAAACGATTTCATTTTTCTCCGTTGTAGCCCTTGAATGGAGTGTCATTGTATGTGGGTGTAAGGGCCCTTCGAACTCAACGGCTAGGGCCTACCTATAATGATATCGTGTTCTCAAGATCTCTCTCTTGAGATAAAATTATTAAATTACTAGCTCTTGCGAACGGCTTCGCCTACGTTGTTTTAGAATTGTGAAATAAATTTGTCAACACCTCGCGCTATCTGTGTGTTACTCAGGAATAGTACTTTTTTAGGATGAAAGAAAACCACTTTTTAACCGACTTCCAAAAGGAGGAGGTTTTTAATTCGGATGTTTATATTTATTTATTTTTTATGTTTGTTCGCGCATAACTTCGTCGCTTACCAACCGATTTGAAAATTTGTTTTATTGTTGGGTAAGGGTATGAAAACTGTATCAAATTCGGACAAGCGGTTTTTTAAAGATCAACTAATATCAAACTAAAAAATTATCAACATTCTCTACACCGATCACTCCGAGGTTTCTGGTCTGATTTCGATGATGCTTCTTTTGTCTGATGCAGTGTACCTGCCATTTGGTCCCATAAAATTTTCATTTAGAAGTTTTTAGTTTTCGAGCATTTTTAGCTTATTGTGTACATGGGCAATGTTGTTACCGGTGCTACAGATTACAACATTCTAGTGCACATGGAAGAAAATTATGTATTGGAAAATAATTTGGGTTTATTACTTAAACTAAAAAACTTTACCAAACCAAAATAAAACCGACTACGAAAACTACTTTACATAGGTATTTGTTTTGTTTTTGCAATAATTAATTAAGTTATATGATATGATAAATGTATAATGAATAAATTATAGTTATGTAAGAAAAAAAAAAACGACGGGTTGCACTCTGGGAGCGCCGGCAGAAGTGAAAACTTGAATAGTAATTGTTGGAAATATCTTGTGAACAGATTTTAGTAAAACTCGCAAAAATGGTTGACTTTTTATTTCAATAATTTTCCAATGTGACGTACATCTTTTATAAACAATGTTACCTAGCAACGAATGTATCCAGAATACAAACTTCTTTAAAAGTAATAGTCACACGAACATTCACGCAAGCGTCCTGCGCCGTCCTACGCTTTTTCGGTCAGGGTCACGTGTCCTGACGCGAGTTTAAGATTTTATACCCATTACAGAAAAGTGCTCAACGCCGCTAAAGAAGTTTTCACTTCAAAAAAACAGAAAAAAAACACAAAACAATTTCAAATAACAACAACTTTTCTTTCGAAAGTCGGGGCAACGAAAAAGTCAACGAAATAAAAACAAAGTCACCGACTTTCGAAAGAAAAGTTGTTTTTGAAGTCGGTTACATTTTTGAAAAAGCTATTTACATTAGTTTTAAAATTATCAAATTAATATTTCTGGGTACAGTGGACCGGGACTGTAAGAGTCTTCGTGCCCTTTTAAGAGTATCCAGAAACCCCATAAAAGGTACCCTATGTCCGTCTCTGCCTGACAATGTATATGCGACACCTCGCAGCGTAACACGACGCCGTCACTTCGTGTGCAGTAGTTTTTAAGTATATTGTTTAAAATATGTATTAGTTTATTATTGTTTTTTTATATTTATATGTGTATTGTGTTTTTATGGGCCTTTAGTTGCCTGAAATAAATGATAAAATGAAATAAATAAATAAATTGATCGGTTTAGAGGTTTAGGCGTGAAAAGGTGCCTACCGGGGTCGCGGGACTCTCCCATTAGGTAACCGTGACCCTGGAATATAAAGGGCTGTAGGAGGATCACCGTGGATTTTAGTCAGTGCAAGGCAGACTGTCCCTCCCGTCGCGCCCTGAGTGGGAGGACTCATTTGACGATAAAAAGGCGTGAAAAGGTGACAAATAAACAAACATACTTTCACATTTTTAATATTAGTTAAGATTGTTCCACAAACGCTAGTTCACATCTTCGAGAACACGTGTATTGAATAATAATATTATTGAGTAGGAGCGTTTTTCTTGCTATATTATCATAGGAATATTGATGAGATGTCTGTCTGAAATAAATAACAAATATTATATCCCTACTAGCTATTGCTATCGGCTTCACCCGGTACTACTCGAAAATACACCCACGGGAAGATTAAATCGGGATAAAAACTGTCCAATGTGTTAATCCAGGTTATAAACTATCTGTGTACCAAATTTCATCAAAATTCGTAGAGTGGTTTTTGCGTGAAAAAGTAACTAACATCCATTCATCCAAACATAGTTTCTCGTTTATAATATAAGTAGGAGTAGGATAGGATAGGAAGAAAGAAAGGATTACCTACCTTTATTATTGTATCTAAGACAATATAAAATTTTGGAAAAATAACAACGATTTTTTTATTACAGAAAAGGCATTGCAACCTTTTTTGTCATCATCATCCATGTTTGTTACTCAATCAGAATGACTGGAAGGTTGTGAATGATATAATGGCATCAGCGGCCGTATTTTGACGTCTTAAGACCAGGCTTGTTCCAGTGAGTGAAAGAGACAGAGCTATACAAGTCTAACGCCACCTCGTTCAGTCACTGGAACAAGCCTGGTCATAATACGGCTCCCTATACTTTCATTACAGTTTAGTCAATAACTCAATTTCTGAACTAATCGTTACCGTTACTGTCCTTTACGTAGTAAGATGTCTCAAGGCGCGGCATGTAATCTTCTAACCTATTTGAACGATCTAACACAGTTGGCACGAACAAACTGTATGCACAAGACTGGGTAGGCTCATAGAAACAAAGATTTAAATCGATAGATGATCTCACCTTACTAACTGGGTTATGCGAAAAAGTAATAAATATACAGGACAAAAAGTATTGCAGCAAGAATGTATCAACATTCTGATTTTAAGCATCAGTTAGCAGTTATTTTCCAAGCATAGTGCCATCAAGAGGGCATAAATCCAGACTTTTTTGGCTCCTATAGAAAAATATCTGATGGAAAAATACAATAACATTATATTTACATTAACATTATATCATATTTATATGCTGAAATGATACTGTCGTACACAGGAACTCGAGATTTCAAGTTCAACAGCTATGCTTGCGATCACTGTACCAACGTAACACAATGTTCATGTCCAGTGCAATTATTATTGCGTTATCTGAGAACGCCATGTATGTCGTAGACTGGACGGAAAATGGGACAGGAAAGTGTTGAAG
Organism: Agrotis puta; assembly: GCA_943136025.2. Lineage (NCBI taxonomy): Eukaryota > Metazoa > Arthropoda > Insecta > Lepidoptera > Noctuidae > Agrotis > Agrotis puta. The sequence continues at coordinate 1,778,492 of OW964176.2, read as the reverse complement.
TGGAGACCACGAACGTGAAATAGGAATGAGGAGAACAACCTAGGTGGACAGACGATCTCGTTAAAGTGGCTGGAAGAAACTGGATAGCCATGACACAAAACTGATAGAAATGGAAAGATTTGGAAGAGACGCATACTCAGCATTTGATGACGAAGGTTGAACATGAGAAGAACATATTTACTTATAACGGTGCATATCTAACTATTTAAATCTTTGTATAGAAGGCACACAGTCAGCGTGCGAATCTTCTTAAATTTTACAAAGAAGCTGAGTCGTTGTTTGCTCAAAGACCGAGCGTCTTAGCTGTTCCGTCTAACTTTCAGTCTCATACCTACTGTGCGCGTGTACATTGTGCGGTAGGTCTTACAAATGTTGAGGAGGATGGCGCAAAGTTTTGATATTTTGAGCTGCGATTCTTTTATTTGTGGTGTCTTTTTTTTTTTTTTTAGGGTGGCAAAATCATCAAATGAGTCCTCCCGCCCTGGGCGGGGCGGAAGGGACTGTCAGACTCTTACTGACTAAAATCCACCCGTGTTTCTTCGGATGCCCTTTACGTTCCGGGGCCGCGGTATCCTGGATTAAGAAAAAAGCCGCGACCCCAGCAGGCATTTGGCCCCGTAAGGGGTCCCGTCGGTGACGCGTGAAACACGACGCGCCACCGACCCGGGCTTGGTCCTTGGTCGGACGGCGAGCTTACCCATTACTCACCGTCCGCAAGCCCGCTCCGCCTCTGTGCCCTCGGCTATTCAGAGGGACAGGCGTTGGAGCGTCCACCCGACAGGCTATTCGCTTACGGGCAAAGAGACCCCTTAGGCACACAGTGCCTAAAAGAGTTTTTGCCCGCATCCCAGGGTGCACCGGCCCGAAAAACTGGTCTTCCCCCCGGACGTATCCGAAGGGGAACTCCAGTCCACGGGCGCACGTGGAGGTTTCCTGTCTCAGCACCCCATTTGTGGTGTCTAGTTGGTATTGTGTTGTGTGACTTTTGTAGAGCTAATATTGTAACGTGGTCTTTGAAACAGTTTCTCAATGGCAGGGTTCGGGCAGTGGCTTATCTACCGACTGCTGCTGTTCGTGTCGCGGGTTCGATCCCAGCAGGCAATAAATATTTGTATAACCTACAAGTAGTCGTTCTGGGTGTGGGTATTTGTGTATGTTTGTAAACGCACAGGACACAGCAAATAACCTAATGTGGTGCAAAGTGTTACGTTTATTGGATTAGTCGAGATAACGCAGTTAATGTCACAGCACTAGTTTTGGCAACAGACGGTCCATGTGTATTATCTAACCATCATCGTGTCTATGGTGTCTTGAAACGAGCGTCCTTTCTTCGTATTTTGGCGCTAAATTTGACAACTTGTTAAAATACGTGCTAAACGCTAATTAATAAAAGTATTTATATTCTATTGAATTCCCGTGTTTTGTTGAAGATGTCCCTGAGCTGTCATAAAAGTTTGAAAAAAAATCATAGAGTAATCAATATTTTCGTTAATGCATGACAATCAAATGGACACGGACATTTTGAGTACATAATAACAGTACGTTTACGTCACAATCTCGGGCTTCCAATTCTCTCTTCACAGTTTCATGTTTTGTAATTTTGCTGTTAACTTATATGTCCACTAAAAATAAAATGATACCTGGTTCGCCGTACGAACACAATTCAAAGAATTTTGAAGAAAGAAATCAAATTCAAGAAATATTTGGCAATCCATGCAAAAGTTTACATCTAGCACACCTCCTACAAAATTTACACAGTTCTATAACACCCACATGACTAAGGCGTAGCACGTAGGCTGCAGCGTAGCGCTTCGTAGCGCGTCGTAGCAAAGTAATGAAGTTAGGTTAGCCGCACGCTTCAAATTCGTCAAACAAGTTGATTTTGGTAGTGACACCGATTTCAGCAACAGTATTTAGAAATATGTCTACCGGACTATTTGCATCTAGAACTATTTGCGTGGCTATACTATACTAAAAGAATGGTTCTTTTAATTTGTAGTTAAATAATATGCAAAGAATCTTATTAAAAAATTAAAGGTTAAGCAACGCGCTTGTATAGATTCAGCTTTGGAGGGGTAATCAAAGTCGAAGTTGAAGTTGGAGTCGAAATCGAATTGGAAGTAGAAGTCAAACTTAAAATAGGATGTCTGTTGTTTAATATATCATATTTTATGTGACTACTGCAGACCTTCCTCATTCTTCTTCGCCTTAAAAGTATTTATATTCTTTAACAAAGAAATCTTACCTGCTACGAGTATTCCGGTTACCCCATTATCTGTAGACACACAAAAAGCTTCGGGAAAGAAGCCCAATTAAAAGTTCCAATACTTCCGACCAAAATGAATCGCTTTTATACAGCACAGGTAAAGCCACACACACGCCAAACTACGGCGTCGTTTTCCGAAATTAAAACCTTCAGTTTCGGTTAGCCTGTGTGCACACGATCGACTTTTGCCGAAGTTCGCCGAAGTGAAAACTGATTCGGTGTGCATTTTTTAATAACTCTTAATATTTACTGATGTGACTATTATTTTTTATGTTGAATCCTTTAGAAGAAAACTTTAATTAGAATCAACGTGCATATCTTTTTTAACTGAATGCGGAGAATTGTTATGCAGGTATTTCATTTTAATTATTGGGCACATTAGCTGACAGCGTTGGAGATGAAATGTTCGATGCTTTGTTTTTGTTTACTTTTATTTTAGTGTCGGCGATCCGGCGGCGAGATGGGTAGACGACATTGTTTCCATTGCCGGAATGTCCTGGATGAGGCGTGCGCGAGATCGTGGAGCTTGGCACAAGCAAAGAGAGGCCTATACCCAGCAGTGGGTGAAGACGGGCTGTGGATGATGATGATGATTTTATATTTCGGAAGTTTTTTTGTGAGCGTGATCTTTACGGGCACGCCTCAATCGCGGCAGTAAGACCCCTCTTTGAAGAGTGGCTGGATAGGCGTCACGGCGTCCTCACCTTCCGCATGACGCAGGTCCTCACCGGACACGGAAGTTTCCTGTGTCGGATAAGGAGGGAAGAAACGCCTGGGTGTCACACGGTGGAGCATACGGTATGCCCCGCTTGGGCAGAGCACCGCCGTGTCCTCACGACGGCGATAGGCGGAGACCTCTCGCGCCCGGCATTGGTCGAGGCCATGCTGCGGGGCGAGACGGAGTGGGAAGCGGTCGCCTCCTTCTGCGAAGCAGTCATGCTCGCGAAGGAGGAGGCGGGCCGCATGAGGGAGAGAACAGCGACCTCCCTCCACCCCAGCCGCAGTGGTAGACGCCCACGGCGTCGGACGTCGCAAGACTATCTCCGGCCACCGTAGGCGCGGGCATGCGGGCGGTGAGTAATGGGCGACGCGCGCCTCAAGGAGTGTCAGCAAAGTGACGGGGCCTGTAGAGGGCCAAAGCCTGCTGGGGTCGCGGGACTTACCCATTACCGTGACCGCGGTACGTAGAGGGCTAGTGAAGGACACCGTGGATTTTAGTCAGTACAAGTCTGACAGTCCCTCCCGCCCTGCCCTGGGTGGAAGGACTCATTTGATGATTTTACGACGATAAAAAAAAAGCGTGATCATTAGACAACTCCAAGTATTTTTGACTTTCATTGTACTTGAAATAAATAGAAATAAAAAAAAACACTTTCTATTTTCATCAAATCCTTTATGTAATTTAGGTACTAAAATATCGTGGACATTAAAAAAAAATCCCGTTCACTTGTAATATAACGACAAGATTTATTGGAAACTAAACACAAAGGCTTAATTATGTAGTAACAAAATAAAAACTACAAAGAAATTGAGCCAGGACAAACTTAATAAAGCCATTTTCGAACAAAAGTAGTGGGAAAAGAGACAAGGCTATTATTAATAGTATGATGTAATCTATCGAATCTATCATCTATCTAAATATATGAAAAATCATGTGTCACTACGTTTGCGTACACTAATCTTCAAAACTGCAGAACCAATCTTTGACTACAAGACTGAACCAGTCAACTGCTGTGCTTAAAAAAAAAACAAAAAATAGAGGGTCCATGGAGTTTCTTGCCCGTTCTTCTCGATAGAGATCTACTCCTTGGAATGGGCATCTACGGTACTTTCACAGTTTTCATGTCTTGTGACGGGGACTGTAGCACCATAATTTTGTAGTATTTAATTACATTTTTATTTGTCTTTGACAATTCTAAAGTGCCTGTAACTGAGCTCCTTGAAATAAATACATTTGATTTTATTTGATTTGTTAATATGGGTATGATTGTCACACCAGCCTATATACATCTGGTTCGGGTGTAGCTGTTTTTGTATGTCTGGAAAAATGTTTTTAAATGCACCCACAGTACTGGATAAATTCCATAGTGTGTACCGACGTTTTTCTTATGGTTGGTTCAAGATAGGAAAGTAGGTTTCGTTTTGAATCTAATAAGTGGTGCCGTGCAAAACACAAGCAAGTCGCTAGTATACATAATTATGAATAAATATAATTTTGTTGCTATATTCGTATGATGAAAATTTAAGTACTTGAGAACGGCTAAGTGAATATTTTTATTTTAATATGAAGATTCTGATCCTCATTATTGTTTAAATCTAGTATTACGAATGACAAAAAACAAGTCAAACTCCTGCGCGAATCGTTAGATATGTGTAACACAACACATATAAAATATGAATACATGTAAAATATTCAAACTTGTTTTATTAGAAAACTTTTTACGCGTGCCTAAAATTTGATTAAATTACTTTTTGAATAGGCATACATACTTATCATAGACACTTGTGAAAACAATCTTTGAGTTTTTAGATGGCGGGACAGAACAAGCAAGAAGTCTTCAAACTAACGGCTTCTATAATAAACAACAACAAAAGCTACGATGCAACAGACAAACACACAAACAGTCACATCAAACTTGTAACTTCATATTCATTTATTTGCATTTCACAAGGTACAAATACGTTACAAAGAGCTTACAGCTAAGATCCGTTGTAGACCGTCAGGGCACAGCAAAATAGTGGGATATACAATATCTATTACCTACAGCTAAGTACTACTTATGGTTAAAATTCGTATAAAACTAATAATAATCAAATATCATTTTACATGAAACTAAATTAAACATTTGTAAAGGATATACATAGGTTTTACTAGCGGAACCGTCTACATTGTTGTTTTAAAACTCCCAGTATGAACTCGGACCAAAATGGCTGCCGTTTCAACGAGAACCAAGTTCAATATTCTATGTAGCGGAAGAGCTGCGATATTCTATTAAAAAGTATACTGGTGCACGACGGTTAAAACTGATTCTGTTTGATAGTACAACGATTTTTTTTATTTTTTTTAGCGTGGTTAAATCATCAAATGAGTCCTCCCACCAGGGCAGAACGGGAGGGATTATCAGACTCGTAAACTCACCTTGTGCATCAATGCTCTCTGAAAATTCTTTTATATTGAATCAACGTTACAACAAAGAGACGCAACTAAATTTATTTTCATTTAAAACTACCAGAAATATATTGTATCTTTGCTATAAATCAGTTTATAAATCCTAACTAATATTGTAAAATGCGAAAGGAAGTTTGTTTGTTTTTCTTTTATTCTTTTGGCGCCTAAAAAAACTGAACTGATCAACCTGAAAACACAGAAATTTTACACTGAATTTTGTACAGAAACGGACATAGAGTACCTTTCATCCAAACAGAAAACTACGTTCCCGAGTAAAACAATAGCAACGTTCTTGTGGTAATAGACGGTACCATGTGCGTCATTCTAACCATGATTTAATGATAAGCATTCATATTCCCGATTGTAAGATTCTACGTAGAATTACGTGACGAAAGTTTGACCTGCATTCGCTAGTATGTTGTGGACTTGAATTCAGAATTGTTTTGATCAAATATCAACTTTATTGTTGTGTAATTTGTAAGTCGATTTTTGATTAAACGTTTTGTTACATGAAGCTCATAAATAATTTTTGCTGCAATGGAATAAATGCGAACGAAGCCACGGAAAACAGTTAATAATAAAAAAAGGTTTATAAAAAAAATTCTAGATTTCCACCCTTTAAATAAGCAAACACAAACCATATTCCAGCTTCGTTAATAAAAGTAAAGTTAAAATAATATTTCACAAAAGAATGATCTCTATATTGAAGACGGGAAATGAAGGAGTCGCTACGGTGACACTCAAGTAGCCACTAAACGGGCAAAGTAATTTCCTCTCAGATCATTCGAGAAAAAAAATGTTTAAATGTTCCAGGATCCCTTCAGTAACGTTGATGTCATGGCGGAATAAATTGGCGGGGGAATAATCCTAGTGGAATATTTTGTTTTGTTTATTTTTCTTTATTTGGGTACGATAGTTACGGCATATGATTGGACCAGCGTATTGTGGCCTTGTATTTACTCAAAGTTTTTAGGCGTTAAAATCGTTCACAATTTGCGTTTTTTGATTTGCATTTCGCATCTTATCTATGAGTGTTGCCACTAATACAATCAAAAATGCAGACCATCAAGGAGGTTCAGTCTGTTTAATTTTGCTCGAGCTGATGGAGTAGCAAAAACACCTGAACCAATCGTTCGTTGTCCATAAAACTGTAAAAATATACAGTATTGTACAAAAATTGAAAAAACATTTTATTTAAACGTGTTCCCTCAATATAGTTGCAAATCAAAAGGTACAATATACACGGATGAATACGCTCATACAATGCTTGGTGCTACAGAAATGCCGAAGTTATTTAAACGTGTCCCAGAAATGTACGTATTGTGTATTTCTGTTAAAATGCTCAGATATAAATTGAACGGAAAAGAAAAAGCTATTGCCAATTACAAATGGGTGGTATTTAATACTTTAACTGTAAAACCCCTTTTTTCAATCAAAATATTCGAAATTACCACCAAAAATACTGAATCGCACACTAAATTTGCTCATCAAATGAATAAATTATACTTTACTGTTAGATCTTTAAAGCTTAACTGTTTTACTGAATGACTATCTGTTAACTAAAAATAAATCTAATAATTCTTCGAGTGCAACAAAATATTGAATCATTTTTTTTGGAATCCATCACCTATTAACAGCATTTTATTAGTCACAGTCGTCTTATTATTTATTAATTACCACATACCAGTAATTTATTGAACTATTAAAGAGGGTCTTGCTTTCGCGGGGCGTCCACGCTTCCCAGCATGTCGACGGAGCCCCGCTTCGCGGGGCTCCTACTTCTGGGTGGTTTAAAAAAAAATAACCACGAAGAGGATGGCGGGGTCTTTCAGACCCCGCCATCCTCTTCTAACCTAAATTGTCCGAGTCGGGGTGCCAGCGTGTACTTACTGGTTAATATGCGACTGGGTCCGTTGTAATATTGAATAATTTGTGTGCAAATCAGTATTTTTGTTTTACGGTGAGTAATATTGTTTCAAAATGCGTATATCTGTGGTTTCAGCTAGATTTTTGCTGTAAATTAGATAAAAAAAGCCATCAGATTTCGATGAATTTTAAACATTTTTTAGTACAACATGTTTAGGTAATCAAGTAGTTAATTTGTAGTACAGTAATTTATTTGATATGCAGTAGGTTATTAGTGGAGATATTTTGTTTGCTTAAATTTCTAAATAGAGGTGCAGTTAAAAATTCCCCATTACAAATTGTTATTGAAAATTTTTTTGTGGCAAAAATAAACAAAGCTTATCTTGGAAATGAATATTCCTCTAAAAAACCTAATAAATCCAAAAAAAAAACATTTTTTTTACAGAAACGGATTAATTATTTTATAAACAGTTTCCACTGTCCAGTTATTAATTTCTTTGCAGGATCCAAGACAGGCAAATTCATTCTCCGGGACACGTCGAGCTTCATAGTCTCGACGCTTTTCTGGTGGTTGCCACTGTTAATTCTGGCTTTCAGGAGTTGCAGTGGTTTGGGAATAATGTGGTGGGTTTGTCCCCATAAAAAAAAAACAGTGGAACCAACCAAATTTCCCGACAAAATATCGTACAAAATGGATAGGGCAATTACATTACTTGTTTTTAAAGGAACATAGTAACGCACACAACTGCATTATTCACAATGCTCTTCGAAAACGAACGGTAGCGCATACTGCAGTTGATGCAGTTCACACATGATTTTCATGTTGATTTTTGAGCAAATCCGCAGAAATTAAGCGCTCTGTGTTTACCGCCAGAGCTAGTACGCTTCAAATGTTCTGTAGACTTCGCCATCTCGGCACTAATGTTGACGGATTGTCTACTATCAACTATAACCAACCATCTATTTTTACTTTACAGTCATAGCCACATAAAAACTTAGGTTTTTTATTTATTTCCACACTAATATTATAGAGAGGATATATTTCGATTTTTGTGTGCGTGTATGTTTGTAATGAATCTACTCTAAAATTCCTGTGCCGATTTCAAAAATTCTTTATTCAGTTGAATGCTGCATTGGTTCTGACTGACATAGGCGAGCGGGAAAAGCCGCTGGCAAATCTAGTATTTTATATGTAAATAACCGCGGGGCGATTTCCTGCTACCTTAAGCATAGGTTTGCGGACGGCGAGTAATGAGTAGCTCGTCCTCCGAATAAGGACCAGGATTTTGCGCTCGTATTTTCATGATTTTCATCATTTCATGTTCCCATTTAATAGCAGCGTTGATGAATTGTCGTATTTTAAGGCTGGAACAACTACAACATTTTTAACTTTTATTTTTTTTCATCAAAATTTATGTTTATCTTTTAACAATAACTGTTTAATTTATGGTTTAGAGTCAGGTTGTTAGAAAGTTTAATATCTCAACAACAACAAGCCTGTAGGTGTTTCGAGTTGAAGGAGAACTTCTGTTATCTTAACCTGTGACTGAAGGGACTGCGTGGGATCGAAACGGCCATTATTATGACTATTGATTTTCCTAAAATATTATACAGTGGCCAATATTTTAGAGTGTTTATTTATTTTCTGTATTTATTTCTTAACTTATTCTTTACATTTATAAATTTTGAAATTATTATTTTTTTTGCAGAAAACAAAAGATTTAAAAATATAAAAAAGAGTACTTTTAGCTGACATAATCGTGATGGCTCGCAGATTCAAGTTTTCCCTCTTACGTTTGAGGTTGTGAGATCAAAGCCGAGCAAGTATCGAGTATCATTTTCAATACCCACATAAATTAGTCATCTCTGGATTTACCTAGGATATCACTTTCATCGGTGAAGAAGAAGACTGTAAGTAAACTTGGACTTGAATAAAAAAAAACGTTCTACAGACTATTACAATATTTAAATTTCGCGTGAGAATCAAACATGCGACACACAACGCAGCATCCAGTCGCTAAGCCACTACGCCAATCGTGTGTTAACATATTTAATTTAGTTTCGTTTTGTCCAACATAGCGATAAATTTCTTAGGAATCTTCCACTTACTATAAAATTGTTCAAACTCCAACGATTTTAAGGATGAAATGATTTCAATGTTTGCTTGGATAATTTTTATAATCAAACTGTTTTCAAGAGTCTGTTTAACTTACTTCTTTAACAAATCCTTAGAAACATAAATATCTTCAAACAGTAATTAGAATTAGATTAAATAATGTAGCAATATTAATAATTGAACTACCTCATTAACTAAGGTTATACCATCGGGATTTTTTATCCCATTTCATCAGTGGTGACAAAGCTAGTGGGGACAAATGGGAATAGACGAGATCTGTCAAGTTTAGGTGTTTTAAAAAAGGTCTGAAAATAAAATTTAACTAAATACGCATCAGGAACCGTGAGCTATTTTCGTCAATTAATTAAATAACTTCCACCCACGCGAATTATAAGAGATAAAGATATTCGTTGGAGCGTAACGTCAAGCGTAGGATGTATAATTATAAATAATGTAAAATTACTCAGATGTAAAAAATACCATGAAAACGGCCTTTTTCGACTGCCAAATATCTTACTTATTTCAATTGATTCATCATCTGCGTAGCCCTTTCCCAAATATATTGGGGTCGGCTACCAGTCGAACCAGATGCAGCTGAATATCAGTATTTTACATGGAACGACTGCCCATCAGACTTTTAGAAATTCTGACTAATAGTAACAACTTCAAAATATCTATAAATGACAGCCGGGAACAACGATTTTACATGAGGCACGGAGGACAGTTGCTATGACAGATGGTCACCCATCCACAGACCAATCTCGGCAAGTGCGGCTTAACCCGGAAGATCGTCCAGTGCGGCTGTAATTACTTACCCTCGAGCTCCTCATTTAGTTCAGTTGATTGCACCATTTAAACACATTTTGGGTTGAATGGGATCCACTTCCAAGCGCTCCACTCCCGGCAATCGAAAAACCAGCGCCAGCGGGCTTACTATCAGACTAGCTGTTGCCAGTGGCCACAGCCGGGTGTGAGACATAAGACTGTGCTATTCCAGACCGAGTTATTTACTGAGCTTTTCATCAAGATCTGTTCAGCCGTTTTATCATAATTCAGTAACAAACATCAGCATTTAAAATATTAAGTTACATAAAGAGAGACAAATGTAGTACGCAAAGCTCGTAGCCAGAGGCGTTCTGTTATTTTTAACTTTACTTTTTCATGAATTTAGACCGATAATAGAATGCGGAATTACTAAAAAAATGAGAATTCCCCGTCTGTTGTACGCGTACGTACTACGTAAAATACCATTATACCACGTTACTGGAACACGTTGATTAATTCCCGTTCTAATTAGGTTATAATTCTATAATTACACTCCCTGAGAACTGTATTGTAGCACGAAATTAATTACTGCAGACGCATTCTACATTGTTTCAACCAAGAATTCCACTAACAGAGAAGGCATAATATTAAATCAGTTTCTCAGAAGGCAGCAGAATGTTTGTAGTAATAACATAGACTAAGAGACGATACCTGCATAAAATTTACCACTCTCTAGAAAGTACGATAAAGAGAATGACATAAAAGCGGTGGTCCAAGACCCAAAATGACCTGCGGTCGTATTATGACGTCTTAAAACTAGGCTTGTTCCATGTGCGTGAACCTAGCAGATCATTTCACAGCAGAGCAGGAAAAAATGTGAGTTCTATTGGCATGCGGCTGAGTTCTAGAGTTCCCTATACTTTTAAGACATAGTTCTGGCGTTTTGTCTGAAAAAAGAGAGAGAAAAAAGAGAAGTGCTGATTTCATCTATTTTTTTTTCTCTTTGTCAAGCTTCGACCCTGCTCTGCTGATACTTTCTTAGGAGTTCCGTTTATAAAAAAAAAAAAGCCATCCTGCATTATTAGTAAGATTTTTTTTTATTATCGTGGTAAAATCATCAAATGAATCCTCCCACCCAGGGCAGGGCGGGAGGGACTGTCAGACTTGTACTGACTAAAATCCACGGTGTCCTTCAATAGCCCTTTACGTACTAGGGTCACGGTAATCCCTTGGTCCCGCGACCGATTATTAGTAAGATAAGGACTTTTCTTATTACTTTCTGGCAACTGACTACTTCGCAGATCAAGTGGTTAAGCACAACGGCTAAGCAAGAGAGGTCCTGATTTCCACTCCATTTTGGATACAGTATCTGTTTTTCGTCAAGAAATTTACAATGGGTGCCACGTATAGTAAGGATTATACCAAGACGATGAAAACAGAATTGCACCTATTACATGAAACTGAAAGCATGCTGAAAAATTATAAATTAATTGTATTAATTTATAATTATAATTTGAATCTGAAAATTCGGTCCTTATAGGGCAGGAAAACTGATACTTCACAGATTACATATGTGAAGTTATATCATGTTATGACAACAACAATAATGATTTTGATAACTGTACCAGTTGCTCCTAAACACAAAGAGCATAAAGTTGAATTTCGAGCTCATTAAAATTCGAAGAGAAATGCTCCATAACCCAGAATTGTATACATGTATGTCGTAATTATCTTATAATAGCGATGCAGGTGAACTCATTACTTTCACATGGTCCAAGAGACGTTGAAATTAACGATGTTGGAAAATTAAAGAGGCAAATTGTTATGTCAAGTATAGTGACTAAAGGGGTTTGGTGTGCATATGGTTTAGTTAGTGACAATAACTGCATGATTAACCCAGGCAATATCAAAATAAAGACTTAACAATCATGTGATATGTTTTAGTGTTTAGCCACATGTTTTTTTTTTTACTATAAAAAACATGTTAATTAGAAACTAAAATTAAAATTCTCTAATACACTTTTTCGATTACAAGTCACGACTTTTCAATTTGCGAAGCATTTGTCCTAGATATGTAAACAGGAGTCCAGGGTTAATGGGATTATTTAAAAGAGTTACCGCGGGCCTGTAAGACAAAGAGCAACTGAGGAAACAGGGTGGTATTTAGTCAGTAAGACCACCTTCCTTCATCTACCATTATCTTCCGCTCAAGGAGAAGTAATTTCACAATTTTCCTTCGTAGTGCTCATGCCAATTACTACAATCGATACAATTGTGATTTGTAAAATAAACAAGCAATAAAAGTTCCAAATTGTTTTCCTTGTAAATTACATCTACCTTTATTTCTTTGAAGACAAAAAAAACTAAATTTGAGACAAATTAAAATTAAATTCACGTATTTTAACTATAAGAAAATTATCATGGAACTTTTTTCACAGATAGTAAAACTATTACTAATAAGTAGAGAAAAAGTGATAATCGCGTACTATCTATACTAATATTATAAAGAGGAAACCTTTGTATTTTTGTATTGAATAGGCTCAAAAACTACTGGACCGATTTCAAAATTTCTTTTACCATTACTTAGAGGGATTCTTCCGAATCCGTATAGGCTATATTTTATCCCGGGAAATAGATATATCTAATAACATAGCTTAAGCACCCAGTCTGCTGAGCAAAGGCGCGCGATGCTTTGAAGGAGACTCCGATATTCAATTACTAGGATAGCATGAGTTTACAGGATATAAAAGAAAAGTGTTAAATGTAGACAATTGTTGTATGGAAAAAAAATTTTGATGAGTGCTGTTTGGGGGAGACGCCATCTGTCATTCGTTAAATTTTTTTTAACGTATTTTTTTTTACGACTCTTTCAAGATGGCTACTGGTAGCTTAGTCACCACAGACGATAGGATAGATATTTTTATTCTGAAAGCTGTAGTTACCATTGAGTGGTTTGCGTTGGGGGAGGTTGCAATACTTCAGGACTAGGGAACCATAGGTTTAAAGAGTTTTACCACATTCCTAAGCAGCAGAAAACTGGTGATGGCAATGTACCATCCGCTTGAATTTTATTAAAATCTTTGATTTTACTGTTGTTCCTCTAGCCTACCTTTTGCTATTTTTTATATTTTTTTAATGTTTTTTTTTTGTATTTGTTACTACTACTTATTAATTATGTTTTATAATTTTTTAATATATAAAATATAATAAGTGAAATGAAACTAATGAATAAAGGACATTTTATAAACATTTTGAGCTATGAAGTAAATTTAACCTTTAAGGGGGTGAAAAGGGGGAATCAAGAAAGTACGTAACCCACGCGGACGAAGTCGCGGGCAAAGTGCTAGTTATTCATAAAAACATTTAATAGAATGAAAGCTAATATAACGGAAATTAATGAGAAAGGAAATTAATGTGTCAGATATTATTCCTTTTTTATTATAAAAGAACGTGCCATTAAGGAAAAGATAATAGATTTCCATTTAAAATTACAGGAAGGTAGGGAAGGTCACGCTTTGTTCATCTGTTTGGAGGCTGTATGGGCTACACTCCCGTTTCATCTACTAAACAAAAGACCAGCTTAAACAAGTAAAAAAGAGTGCCATTTTGCAACTATATTTATCTTAGCACATCTCATTACTTTTTAATTCAATTATTTTTGAACCGGTACAGTTTGCTCCAAGAAAAATTAAGATCTCACAAAATACAGTAATAAAGTAATGAAACGAGACTCAATGTATGAAATTAAAATTATAATGAAACGGCACTTTTGTGATGCAATTTATTTAATGATGAAACTGTATTGATGGATACGACTTGGTTCACATAAATGAATTACATCAAACTGACGAAATAATAAATATCTAGACGCACTTAGTATCTAAGTGCAGAACAGTCGAAAATCCACTAATTTCCGAACATGTTTTCATAATACGTACAGCAAAAAAATGGAACTCTTTGCTAGCGTCTGCTTTCCGAACGCATACAACCCGAATATCGAATGTCTTGTAAAATATTTTAGCTATTGAAAATGAAATACGATTCTGAATGAAATAACGAGAAGACATAGAGATAAGAGTTTGGTAAAAAACACGTATGAGATTTTCAATCTAGAAAGCTTAACTGTTTCAAAAATAGCCCCATCTAGTTACCAATTAAAATTTCGCTTTCCGTAGGTTCACCACCCCTGTCAGATGCATTATTTTTGGTAAGTACTATCAACAAAACTTGAATGACAACCCATTCTTAAATGCTTACAAACATGAACGTTTTGTTATACTATGAATTCACTTATTTTTATATAATGCAAACTACATTTTTCCAGTTCACTCTAGATACTGGCAGAATATTCAACATCAATTGGTGGCCAAATACAGATTAGAACACCAAAAAAAAACAAAAATGAAATGTAATGGAATAAAATAATCAAAAGAAATGTCATGAAATAAAATGCTGTCAGGTCATTGACATGATATAATTATATCAAGAGGACCAAACTGTAAGCTATAAATAAATTAAAGTGTTTCACCTTTTTATTTCATTAAAAAGTTGGTAGTACGACACTATAAATTGCTACGCTCATAAATAAATACTCGACTGTTTCTGCATTGAATCCAAAAATAATTGTTGTGAGTGTGTTTTTACACGTAGGAGGTGGCGAGGCTAACTGGATAGGTTACGGTAGTATTGTCTTCCGCCAGATTAGGAAGGAGGACGTGAGTGTTTGTGTGAAGTGGAAGGAGTGGTTGAAGACTTTTGCCCAGATGTGGCACAAAGCACGCAAGTAAAACAAACATACTTATCGTCATGATCAAAAATGAAAATATGCTAAAAAGGAATTAGCTCAAATAAATATATGTATGATACAATTTAGCCGATAGTACAAGCACCAGAATCACAAATTGTTGTATCTGCGCACGGCAGCGACAGTTTAATCGTGCGTACAATACAAATGCGACGGCATTGCCCGTATCGTGTTTTTATTTAATGCAACCGTTTAAAACGTGGCCTACTTTGCGTGAACCGCTCATTTTCATACACTCAGGGAGAAGTGAATTAATGAAAGGTATTTTGAGAGCGCGGCGATAAGTATTATTTTCTTTTTTTCATGTTTTTAAATACCTATGTATTGTGTTTTACGCAGAAGGTATGAGAATAATAGACTGCTAAACATTTAAGATGATATAAAAATCGGTAGAAAATATGTGGCTTTTTAACAAATTAAATGTTCAAAAGTATAATTTGATGGTGAAAATATTGTACAGAAATTGCCATAATTAAATTTCACCACAATAAACGGTAGATCTACTGTATCACCAAAAATCACGATAAAATATTACTTTGACTTTAAAGTACCATGTAAAAGTTTCCAGTGCAAAAAAGCGTAGTTAATATGAAATATTTAGTACTAAAATAAAAGTGACAGAAAATAAATTGGTGATTCTCCTGACGAGAGATTAAGTGATTTTCACACCGCACCATCAACTTGTGGTGCAATACCACAACAGAAAACAAATGAAACCGTGCCGCATCGTTGCGCTCCGTTTTGCTCAACGGTGTTCCGCACCACATGGCATGAATACCTTTTCTTTTAGCGTGGTAAAATCATCAAATGAGTCCTCTCACCCAGGGCAGGGCTGGCAGGACTGTCAGACTTGTACTGACTAAAATCCACGGTGTTCTTCAATAGCCCTTTATGTTCCGCGGTCACGGTAATTCGTTAGTCCGGCGACCCCGGCCGGCTTTGGCCGTCTAAAGGCCCCATCATTGTGCTGACACTCTTTGAGGCGCACGTGGAACACAACGCGCCGTCAACCCGGGCATGGTCTATGATCAGACAGCGAGTCGCCCATTACTCGCCGCACGCATGGCCGCACGGAATAAGCACCTTAGAAGTAAGTAAACGTTCGCATGACGGCTTATAAAGATGGATGAAAAAAGGCGTATTGCGTCGACCCCAAATAAATTGGGATCACGAAAGGGGATGAGGTTGATGGTTTTCAATAACAGGTGAGCAGTTATTTAGGGTCAAAGTTGGAAGATATTTTCACGGCAGTGATGAAAAATGTCTTTAAAAATATTAGCTTAAAGCTTACCTTTATGAGCATAAAGATTACCAAAACTTATAGATGCAAAGTACATTTATTATTATTGTAACTTAATTATATTAAAAACTAGCGACCCGCCCGCTCGCACGGGTGCAATCTCTACTATTTTATGCATGTTATACACATATAAACCTTCCTACTGAATCACTCTATCTATTAAAAAAACCGCATCAAAATCCGTTACGAAGTTTTAAAGATCTAAGCATACATAGGGACAGACTGACATAGGGAAGCGACTTTGTTTTATACTATATATATTATATATTGTAGTGATGTAATATTTGCGTGATAAAAAATGTACATAAAATTGGCACGGTTGCCGTACTCGTTGAGCGATCGAGAATTGAGTTGCGTATCACGGGTGCACAACCACACTCTTACTTGAAATATTCAAAGTTAAATTGTGAAAATAATTCTCGATATTTTTTTGTCTATGCAACATCACCATTCCCTATTCAAAACTAACATCAATACTACCGCTTCTATTCAAAATAGAACTCACTCGCTAATCAAAACCAAGTTTAATTCAAAGCTAAACAGCCGTTTAATGCATGCGATAACTAGTACATCCTATCCAGTTACTAATGCGTATCAACGTCGGTGATAATCAGTGGAATGAGATTACAATGTCAGTGTCCACTCAGGCCGTCCAATTTGGGTTAACGGACAGACCGACAGCTACATATAACTAACAAGCCGTTAGATGTAATGTGAGGTGTCTTAAAATTATAGAATTGTTGATGAGACTATATTTTTGTTATTTTAGCCTCGTTGGTCGCGGGACTCACGAATTACAGTGACCCCGGTACGTAAAGGGCTATTGAAGGACACCGTGGATTTTAGTCAGTACGAGTCTGACAGTCTCTCCCGCTCTGCCCTGGGTGGGAGGACTCATGTGACGAAATTATCACGTAAAAAAAAAGTTTAGTTATTTTGTTTATTTGTTTGTTGCATTAAATTTATTTCATCGTCGAGTTGCGTATATTGTGAACTTCACCATTTCATTCCGAATTCAATTAATCAAACAATGTGCCGCAATGTGGTCAAAATTGCAAGAAGTCTTTATCACTTGATGTATCACTTGATTTAAAAAAAAAAAGAGTTTCGTATCTCAAAAGTAAAACGGAACTCTTCCAGGATCACTGTGTTTTCAGTCTGTCAAGGCCCTCTTTTTCTCAGGAACGCGTGGAGGCTGGAGGTGTCTGAAATTAATATTAAATACTCCTGGAGCAGAGAAAAAATTCTATGTCAACACTATGAAAAGATACGGATGATTAGGCTCCAATTATGCCACATATTTTGACGCTCGCTAGGTATGACTCTGGAACGCAAAGGGCTAGTAAAGAATAAGGGTGGATTTAATTACGAAACCCTTGGTGTGCGGATATTTTTTATTTATTTACATTAAATTTGCTCTTAGCCTCAATCTTGTCCGAAAGCAACAATGAGATCTAAGATGAGGCGATCGCATACAGAAGGAATTGGCACTCCTGTACACCGACGAAATACAGTAAAAATTGTATCCCGACAGGCTCTGACATGATGGTAGTCGCGAGAGGTCGTAGGTGGTGCTGATGAGCCACCATCACCAGTGGCGATCAACATCTTTGTAGCACTCATACAGGCTGCGTGAAAGTGTAAACAAATTGCGACCTGGAACGCAAAGAGCAAAACAAGGAAGAGAGTGATTTTACTTAGTAGGAGTCTGTCAGCCCCTTTTGTTCTACCCAGTATGATCCAATCTCATCTTATTTAGTTTTCATGAAATAATATTTAAGTTAGAACTATCTTTTAAAAACAACAGGGAATAGAAAACGATCTTTCTTGTAAAAGTAAGAACTTGCAAATTAGGTTAAAACATCGTGTAACTCTTTCCAAACAAATTAAAGCTCAATTTTGAAGGTGTCACTTACAAATAACAAAGTTTCAAATGACTTTGACATATCAAAACATTACCTTTTATAGACCTACCTATTTAAATGTATATTTAGTTTTAATTTTATTTTTATTTCAGTTGAATCAAACAAAAATCAAATCAAACGAATCAGCTTTTAAGCACATTCACAAGTATAATAGTACTAGCTGACCCCGCGAACTTCGTAGCGCCACAGAATCAATACTACTACACTACTAATACTACTACTACTACATCATTTGTTACAAAAAAATGAAGATCCGCTTGACCGATTTTGTGTAAACTTCACATTAACCACCTACTAAATAGTTCGGACAAAACCTACACATTTGGTTTGGATAGGTGAGCCCGTTCTTGAGTTATAAAATTACAAAGAAATGTGGCATTGATTTTTATATAGATATTCTATATAAAAGAGCATGTAATTTAAACGCTTTATGAAATATATTATTTAAACTTTATTCCAGGAGCGAGCGTAGCGCTCTGAGGAACTTAGGGCACTGCGCCACGGACAATTTAGGTTTCTTCAATCCCTGAACACAGGAATAGAAGCCCTGCTAAGCGGGGCTTAATCGACATAGCTTTATTTCTACAACACTACATGAAAAATCTTTGAGTGAGCATCCATCCATTCTGACAGGGATTTAAATACAGACCTTCAAAAGATGGCGTATTTGACAACTGATTTCTAAACGTATTAATTATGAAGTATACAGTCATCATGTAAAACAGCTATGCGTATTTAACAATACACTTTTTTTCCTCACTATCATAAACTTAAAAAAAAAACGACGGGTTGCACTCTGGGAGTGCCGGCAGAAGTGAAAGCTTCAATAGTAATAAACACACACGAACATTCGCGCAAGCGCCCTGCGCCGTCTTACAAATTTTCGATCAGGTCACGTGTCCTGACGCGACGTTTAACATTTTCACATTCTAAAGAAGTTTTCACTTCAAAAAAAAAAAAACTTAATCAAGTGTCTCAATAAAATCTAAGAAGCTCGAACAAACAAAATAATCACATAGTCTCATCCAACTTCCTTGTACCAATTAAAAACTTCATCAGGCTTAAACTGTGAACGGTATTTTCCAATAGGAATTGTACACAGTTAATGTTACTTCAATTGAAATCCTATCATGTGTGTGTTTATTTAAGCTGCAGAGGCTTTAATCCACATTGCTGTGTTTACGCCGTACGGAGCAGTGGGAGAGCTTATGCAAAATAGATTAAGATTACGTTGGTCCACTGAGCAATATAAGTTGCATTGTTATGTTGGTTAAATGGGTGAGTTGGTAGGTTGTTCAGTTATTAACTATCCCAGAGCCAAGTCTAAGTGACAAAATGTGTGAGATCGAGTAAAATTGGTAAATGTATATAATATTAGTGGCATGTTCAAGCTAGCGCATATTATACGTCAAGCTTGCAGAGATATTATACGTTCTGGGAACATATAATATGCCTGGAAGCTTGAACAGTCCGCCAAGTTTTAGCTTTTTTTTAACGTTGTAAAATCATCTAATGAGTCCTCCCACCCAGGGCAGAGCAGGAGGGACCGTCAGACTCTTACTGACTAAAATCCACGGTGTCCTTCAATAGCCCTTTACGTACTTGGGTCACGGTAAATCATAAGTCCTGCGACCACCAACTTTTAGCTTGGCAAACATTTTTATTAAAATCTGTGTTGAGATTTCCAGTAATCTGTATGTTTTTGTTTTAAAAATATCCTAGCTTGCTTTGTCGCTCTCCAGTGCAAAGACTTCCCTTGACTCCTTGCACTACACCTAGGTGGTGAAGTATCACCATTCCTGTTGTGGCAGAACCTACGCAGTTCGTTTGGCTGTATTTAACATTGTTAATATTGTCAACACTTCCCGACTTCCAGCCAGTTTTTATGGAAACTACGAAAATAAAGTGTACATTATAAAAACTAAACCATTTTACAATAGAAAAATAAAATAATTTCTGACTGCCCCGGAATCTCAGACTGAGTTGAAAGCTAAAAATAGGTCAAGTACAATTTTAAAATATTTTTTTGCTCTTATAAATTGATATAACATGACCTCATTACCGATACCTGTTTTAATATGATTCGTGTATTTACTTCCATTCTATTCTAAAATCTATTTTAAGTGTAGACTATTCTAAGATCTGTTTTATCAGTTCTAGATTAAACAGAAAGTTTTTAACGCATTGGTTTGTTGAGAAAGAAGTTTGAAAGAAAGAAGAAGAACAAAATGAAAGATGGACTCTCTTTATTATACCTTTGTAGAAAGAAAAAAAATTGTAAAGAGACTGATGGGTGTCACAGTTGAAGAACGGAGAAAGAATTAGGCCGGGACATTGAAAAGATATACGGATTATCTGGAAAATTAAATGAAAGAAATAGAAGAGAAGATAACAACCATATAATTATGAAAATTGTTGCTCCGACACACATAGAAATAAGAGCGGGAAAATGAAAAATATAAATTTAATAAATAATCATACTTAATTCGACTCCAATTTTAACAGCAACAAACTAGGTTTCACTACGGTAAAACTTTAATTAACAAACCTGCCAACTGTTTCTTAGTTGATTAAACAATAATAATTCAAAAAACCAAAGCGTCATTTCCTACACATCATAATAGCAAAAACGCAATTAAAAATATCCACGAAAAATAAAATATGAGTTTTTGATTAAAAACTCCGGAGCGTTGAATAAAAGGTGTTGAAGAAACAAAGGGTGAATGCCGACGTTTTGCTGTGGTTTCATAATTTC
The DNA here is from genome assembly GCA_943136025.2 of Agrotis puta. NCBI lineage: Eukaryota > Metazoa > Arthropoda > Insecta > Lepidoptera > Noctuidae > Agrotis > Agrotis puta. The sequence continues at coordinate 1,757,526 of OW964176.2, read as the reverse complement.
CTTATTTGCAGATGTCGACTGATTTCTTTTCTATTTTTAATGCCACCACAAAGCGGAGGCTTGCTCCTATAGTCCACGTTATTTACATTAAAATTGAAGATTTTACTTTCGTTCTTTGTTTTGAACATTCATTTGTTTTCAGAAATAAGGCTTAAATATTTTTTTAGGTTGTATTTGACGGCTGTCCAGTGATGACAGTCCTGACTAAAACGGTGCCTCCTCAATATAATAGATGTACGTTGCCTATTGCATAAGCCATCTTTATCAAACCGATAGTTGCATTCTGCTAAAGGTGTTATTTTTTTATTATTAACCTATATTGTCCCACTGCTGGTCAAAGGTCATAGTAGTCTTTAACTTCTCTCATCCACGTGTTAGGATAATATGATTCTTCTATTTATTTTGTTCCTGTGTATATTATTTTTTTTTTTCATTACTGTGTTCGTTTTGCAATTTTATATTGCCTTGGCTTTTACACCTTTTGTTCAAATTTGTTACAGTTATAAGACATTATAGAAGTAACTCAGCTTATATAGGTTTCTTTTTATTAAGATTCTTCCTTGCTCCTTGTTTGTGCATGTGAGAACATTGTAGGTCGTGGGAATTTTCGTAAGGACTTCCCCTTGTTACCAGGCCTACGTTTTTCTCACATATCTAAATATTCAAAAATTGTAACAGTCAGTTTGTAAAACCATACCATATTTTAAAAGAGTAACCATGGAGTTTCTTGCCGGTTCTTCTCCATGAAATCGACCAACCCGAACCGAGCACCTGCTGTCGACGTTTTATAAGTGCCCTGATGGGCCTATGTGAAATAAAAACATTTGATTTTGATTTTGATAAAGATGTTATGAATAAATTATAAGATGTATTTTTATTTTGACGATATATCATGAATTTTTGATTTTCAACATTTTTCAATTTACCGAAGATTCACAAAACGCGATTATGAATTCAATTTGGTGGGCGTTTGTCAAGTATGCCACTGTCATGACAATTGTGTCTTAGAGTTGAGCAATGAAGTTAAGTCTTTTGCTGGAATATCAGTATGTCTGTGTGGTAAATAGATATCAGCAAAATACATTAGCCGTTTTTTTGTAAAGTATTCTAGATATCCATCCTCACAAACTTTTGCATTTATAACAGTAGTAAGATTGATTTGACCTCAGCCTTGTATTGTTATTGTATAACGGGTTGGTATCCGCAACTCCACGTCATATGCGCGTATTTTGCGTGCGGATGGGAAAGAAATTATTCGATCCACCCCAGCTCCCCGAGGAAAGACAGCAGCGCCTTCGTGTTGCCGACGATCTCGCGGAGAGTACCTGGGTTACCGAAGTACTTTGCCCTGTATTAAGCAATTTCAGGGCAGTGTAGGAGCACATGAGCTGCTATCTCGTCCGCCGCCATACAGGCTCTGCACAGGGGGCTGTCTGAGATACCTAGGACAAAGAGGTGTTTATTAAAGGAGCCGTGTCCTATCAGGGCGGCTGTGATTATTTGTAGCTGTTGTTTGGTTAACCTGAGCACGACCTAAGCCTTTTTACACAACGTATATTTGTATATTTGTATTAGCTGTTGCCGTCTAATTGTGTGACTATTTACCACCTTACATTGTTCAAGTAAGACACGTTTACTATGGAGTCTCAATGTCCTGTGTGTCAGACTAGTGGCACTGACATCACTTATGCAGTACCTGTGCAGCTAACTTGTATCTTAATGTCCCAAGCGTGAATGCGTCCGGCAGAGACTGTTCCATACTGGATTAAATGAAGCACAGAATTTGGAGAGATTTAGAGATTGCACTAATTAAATTTCATTATGCAATTTTATCTATCGTAGCATTTTTTTCGACATGCCTGTTGGTCTAGTGGTTAGTGACTCTGACTGCTATGCCGGAGATCGTGGGTTCGATTCCCACCCAGGACAAATGTTAGTGTGATGAGCACGATCATTTGTTCTGTGTCTGGGTGTAATTTATCTATAATATGTATGTATTTAGAAATATATAAGTATGTTTATCAGTTGTCTAGTACCCATAACACAAGCTCTGCTTAGCTTGGGACTAGATGGCGTTGTGTGATAGTTGTGGAATATTTATTTAATATTTATTTATTTATTTACTTTACAATACTAGACGATTAAGTTTCTATTCTACAAAATACATTGTCTTCGGATAAGTTCCACACTTTATTCTAGCATAGCAGTCTCCTGATACGCTTTTACTAGACAAAGTGCTCATCTATGTAAAGTAAAAACCAGTTTATATTTGAAAAAGCACAGCCTACGATACACATAGATTACTTAGAGTGCTCCCTAAGCTACATCTCTTGAAATAAAACATATTACTTAAAAACCATTGAGAGAAATCTCTTTGTGTCACAGAATAAATCTACTTTCGTCTTATCAGTCTTGACTATCTGGCAATACCAAAATGGACTGGGCAAATACGAGAACGAACAAAATTGAATTTGTTCTGTGGCGGTTGCAGTTGCGACAGCGCCCGATCTCCCTCGGGGTTCTTCGGGCGTTCCCGTCGAGAATCCGATTCGTGAATCGTTGACCGAATATTATGATCCCGCCTTTTCTTAATTCGAATATTTACATGTAAGCATTTTTCTCTCGGCAATATTTTTGATGTGATTCACTGTACATGCATACGTACTTATTTGTATGTTATCAATGTTATATTAAGAACATTGAAACTTTTAATCAAAACTCACCACGCTGAAATGACACATACTACTACAATTTCATAATTATGTCTGTGTTTATAAATTGAGGTGGAAAATCATCAAGTGACTCCTCCTTTCCGAGGTGGAGTGGAAGAGACTGTAAGACTCGTACCGACTAAAACCCAATTTTAATTTCCTTTTGTGTTTCAGGGCCGCGGTAACCTGTTAAGATATTTCCTGGCATCAATATAATCCCTTTATATTATTTCATCACACCAAGTATATGTAAATATAATACGTGTGCGAGCATCTTCTAAACACATACGAGAACGGCACAATCCCACAATAATTTATAATATTTACTCTAACGCTGGAAGGAAAACAGTTCACCGCATTGCTCGTAAGTGGACTAGGAAGCCATTTCTTCTTAATGTAAGTACTATTGCAGCTACCAAGTATGTACGCTTTTGAATGCGAGTGTACAATGAAACTAGACGCGAATGTACTCGTGTATTTACATTGTATATGTTTGTACTTCATATTCTTGTTTTCGGTTTCTAAGTTCGTTTTAAACTAGCAACCCACCTGTTCCCGTGGTAAAATTATAAAATGAGTCCTTCTGCCCACGGTGGAACTGAAGAGACTATCAGACTCATAATGACTAACATCCACTGTGGTCCTTCAATAGACTTTTAAGTTCAAGGGGCCACGGTTACCCGGTAATCCAGTTCCGCAATCCCTTGCAGCCTTCTCGCTTCGCAAAAGAGCGAAGTTTTGCTAAAGGTAACACACAGTGGTAGACGCCCACTGCGACGGACGTCGCAGGACGATCTCTCGCCAAAAGGCCAAAGCCTGCCGGGGTCGCGGGACTAACGTGCTACCGTGACACCGGGACATAAAAGGCTATTGAAGGACACCGTGGATTTTAGTCAGTACAAGTCTAACAGTCCCTTCTTTCCTACCCAGGGTGGGAGGACATTTCATGATTTTACCACGCTAAAAAAAAGGTAACACGCAATAAAAATGGTATTCCGTATTCTGAATAAATAGAAAAAAAATCCTCACATAGAATCCAATCTGCTTTACGAGTATAACTCAAATATCACCCGCTGGTGGAATGATTTGAAATTTTGGTATTTTAATGGATTCTGAAACCAGAAAAACCAATACCTTTTTCCATGAATTCTTCTTTTCATTCTTGTTGTAAAGTACTGCTGTAATTACTAAAATAAATATAATAAAATGTTCCACAATCTAACTTAGGTATATAGTAATCTCATTTCCACCTGACTCCACTCCCACTGCACATGAGGCATCATCATCATCTCCCGGATTTTTGGCTGTCGTGAATCTGGATTTGCAGTTGACAACAAAATAATAAATAAAATACAATAGTTTTGTTTATTATTAAAAAAAGATTTTATTTTCTTCTATCTTAAGTTGTAAAATATTACCCACAGTCAAACACAGAACTGTTTAGCAAACAATAGATTGCTCTACTTATAAATAGTATAAAACAAAGTCGCTTCCCGTTGTCTATCTGTCCCTATGTTAATGTATGCTTAGATCTTTAAAACTAGGCAACGGATTTTGATGCGATTTTTTTAATAGGTAGAGTAATTCAAGCAGGTTTATAAATATATAACATGCATAATATAGTAGAGATTGCAACCGTGCGGAGACGGGGCGGGTCGCTAGTTATAAATAAATCTCAATAAAAAAAAAAACACTTTCCTTCCACTTAAGTATGTGACATATCTTCACGCGTCTTTTGTCAAAGCAATACGAATTCTCCACACGCTCGAACAATACGGTAACGAGTGACGCCTCGTTGTATCATTAAATGGAAGTTGGTGGAAGTCGAAGTCGTACCGACTTCCTACCGAGACACATTGGGCATTACCGGAGATATATAGGCCCGTGATTCAAAGATTGGAGGTGAAGTATCTTATAGGTTTCATTTATTTGGAGCGTGATTTCTATGTGTAGGTTGTGTAGCTTGCTGGACTTTTGAGTGCTACATAAAGGTATGTTTAATCTTACGTGGGTGGGCAAATAAAGGTTTTCTTGAATTAATATCGCAAGGATTCGAATAGAGCTCAGTTTTATATCAATATAGTTTTAAAAAAATTGGGAATAATTTAGATTTTTATGTTGTGAAATTTTAATCAATATACTCATAATCCAGTGATAGTTAGTTTAGTTGTTTTCTTGCGTTTATATATGTTAATATTAGATTTCATATAACCAGCGCACAGGATGTTGATGAATTCATAATTGAGCAGAGTGCGAGTATAATTTTTGCGCCAAAATAATTTAAGAAATATTTTGCTATCGACTTATAAAACAAATAACGATCCAATATTGTTCTACTGTATTCACTTGAGCAAGACAGCATATTCCAAAATGAACAGTTCAGTACCGTAATAGTTATTTATGCAACTGTTGTATAATCAGGGGCATTTAAACACGAATGTGGGTTTATCAAACGAGGCGTAGCCGAGTGTGATAATACTATCACATGAGTGTTTTAATACCTAATTATAACAGTTGCATACAAGACTTTATCTACAATCATGATGTGAATCCTCTATAAAAGATTGTCATACCATAGGGTGTTGTACAGTGTTGTAAAAACTATGTAAATTCAAGAAAAGTTTAATTGCGAAGCATGTAAAATAAACAAACCTTAATAAGTAAAAGAATTATTTTTTGTAATAATGATTTACATTTTGGATCGTACAACTATTGAAATGCACTTGAACATTTGCACCTTGTTGAATGTTGGCAGATCCTGATGTACTTACTTGGAATATTTATATTTACCACTTCATTATTTCTATTTTCTATAGAACTTAATTAGTCTACAATTTATTGTTCTTTACTCAAAATTTTAGCGATCTGGTGGTGAAAATGTGATTGCAAGAGAATGTTCTTTTTTTGAAATTCATAATATCACGCGTTTGGGTGATATAATGATCATAATATCATTGAGTGTTTTAATGTTGGCAATAAGCTAATTGTTTTAATTAAGTTTAATTAAGAAGATTAATTAAGTTTTAATGTAATAGCATGATAGTAGATAAAAATATTTGAAATTTCCAACTAATAATAGCAACGTAGCCAATATAATACGTAATAAGTAAATACGACAGCTGTCGTCTATAGTTTACAATATAAAGTTTAACATCGCCTGCACTGTGTGCAAACAAAAGTTAGATTTTGGCTTGCACGACAAAAAGTTTGAATTCCAAACTCAACGGACATTGCAGTGCGAAAATCATTTGGTGCCGCAACTGCTGGATTCACTAGTATTTAAAACAACAAGTAAAAACTTTTGATTATGCTTTTGGCCTAGCACAGACACGCCAATTAAACGCAGTGTAAATACGAAAAATTCAACAATTGTCATAGCACAGCATAATCATCATAATTAAAATTTTCCATTGCTGGGACATACGCCTCTGTTAGTGGGAAAGGACTGTAATACACCAAGTGAGCCAAGTGGGGATTGGTATTGTCAAAATGTCTTTGAGTTACAATAAAACTAGTTGTTTTTTTTTAATTTAGGCATGAAAGTTTGCATTTTGACTGCAAGCGTACCAGTCAATTGTTCGACCAATGCAGTGGCTGAGTAACTGGCTGCCTTTTTTTTAACGTGGTAAAATCATCAGATGACTCCCACCCAGGGCAGAGCGGGAGGGACTGTCAGACTCGTACTGACTAAAATCCACGGTGTCCTTCAATAGCCCTTCACGTACCGGGGTCACGGTAAACCATAAGTCCCGCGACCCCGAGCAATTGGCTGTCTTAGCTAGTCATAATTATGTTACAAAAAAATGTATTGCCTACAAACAGTTGTTACGAATCTGGCTGTCAACGTATGTGACTTAAAATTTTTGTTAAATAATTCTCGACACGGATTCATTCCTCACGTGGACAAAATTTACTAATAATGCTTAAAAAAAAATGTCACCGACTTACAAAATAACTTTAAAATTCGATGACGTTTTTTATTTCATTGACATTTTTGCCACCGACTTTGGAAAAAAAAGTTATTTTGTAGATTATTTTAATGTTTTACTTATTTGTGGTTGCTTTTGAAGTCGGTTACTTTTTCTTTTTTTTTGAAAAAGTTTTTATATTATCCTTTTTAGTTTAAATATTCAACCCAAATTATTGTCAAATAGATAATTATCTTAGAACATAGGATGCTATGTATGTTCTTATGACGTTTCCGTTGGAAAACTAATGAATGTCTGAGAGCAAAGCCGGAGCATAAACTAGTAAATATTTAACAGATGTAATTAAAATTGCACTCCGAAATCGGTTTAAATGACCGTCACATAATATATCAAAATTTTGCAAATACGATGAAAATATTATGTCCTTATTTTAGTTTTGAACAAACAGCAACTTTCCTGGAAACGCATGGAAATTCCAATTTATTTTCGAAACTTTATCCTCAACTTCCGTCTATTTTTGTAATTTTGGGCAACTTTTTTGTTGTGTACCGTAGTTTTGTTTGGCCGTCGAATTGCGGTATGAAAATAAAATAAAAAGGCGTCGGTCAATCAATCAGAGCGTTACGTACAAATTGCACGGCCTATGTTTTTTTCACAGACACCGAACGATCTACTATCGTCTCGTTTTGACAACTCTGACACGTCTACCATTTTTGGAGAATATTTTTGTTATTGCTGATGGGTTTGATTTTTAAACGTTCGGTTGTTCATTGTTTTTTTTTTTCATTAACTAGTCAAAAGGGAATTGGAATTGCGATCTACGGGTTCCGTGTAACATGAACTATTTTAATAGTTCATCTACTTATATTCATTTGTTTTTTTTTTGCGATACGCTCACGTTTTACCATTACTTCCCTTGATGGTAAACGGTGAAGCACGCAGTTAGCAGTAAACAGATAAGTTATAAGTTCTATCAGGAAGATGGACTAGTGTCTGAGAAGAGAAGCCGTAAAAGCACTTTAGGTCTGAGTCATTTATGCGGTCAGCGAGTAAATGCGGGCAGCGAGTAATGGGCAACTCGCTGTCCGACCATGGACCATGCCTGGGTCGACGGCGCGTTGTTCCACGCGCGCCTCCAAGAGTGTCAGCAAAACGACGTGGCCCCCCTTTAGAGGGCCAAAGCCTGCCGGGGTCGCGGGACTCACCAATTACCGTGACCCCGGTACGTAAAGGGCTATTGAAGGACACCGTAGATTTTAGTCGGTATGAGTCTGACAGTCCCTACTGCCCTGGGTGGGAGGACTCATTTGATGATTTTATCACGTAAAAAAAACGTCTGACTCATTCGCGAACTCCCCAATGTGGTCGGTCATCAAACATGTACCGCTCTCTTCTATCATAACTTAGCCACCAGCCCCCCCATCATGATAACTATCTTCGTTAATCCAATAGCACCTACATTTTCCGTTAAACCAATGCTGAAAAAACACCTATGTATTTTTAACCTTACCGCACTGGTCATTCTTTTCAATATTGTTGGCCTAACGCTTTCGGCCAGTCAGATTTACGGCACCCCTGTGTTACTCTTTTATCCTGTGACATATGTTTTGTACCAGCAAGATTTAACCATTGCTATTTGGGTTATATTTACACATACAGCAACGATACAACAACCGTAACGACACGGCAACCGCACGCAACGCAGGTGCATATTTTATATTTAAATAAATACTTTCTTTCACACGATGTGCATTTTATCGTCATTATCAACGGCGTGAATGATACTGAACGCATCGTAAGGTCGGAACGATATTGCAACGACGACGAATTCTTAAACGATACCGTCAATAAGAACTTGGCAACATCGCGTTGGTGATACAAAATTGCATCGATTTAACGATATCACAACGACCAACGACAACGCAATCACATCGCAACGGTAACGAAACTACACAAAGCCACAGCAACTTTATTCACACTTACGTGTGCATCAGCTTGACCAACTGTTTGATGAATAGGTACGTCTTAAAACACTTATTCTTGAAAAAGTTTGATGCATTGAGACTTAAAATTCAGTGTTTTTAATCTCGAAGCTAGTTGTGCTTAAAAAAAATCCCCACCTAGTTAAAAAGAAAGTTCATTCAACTTAACAGTATAAAATCCATGCACAAGACAATTGTAAAACAATACAGGTTGAAGCAAACCGTGGTTTATACAGGGTGAAGTCCTACAATTCCACATCTGACCGGCTTATCGGCTTCCACCAGATTTACCGAGATTATCCAGGAGACTCCATTGGTAACTAAACATGAATTCTATATTGGATTTAAGCAAATATTCTCCTATGTTTGATACGTTCGACTACCGCTTAGTGAAGCGTCCAACTTCTATGTTTGGAAACGAATTAGTTGGACTATATTTGAACTATGTAATATTGGACTAGGAAACTGACGAGGTGACGTTTAGCGCCGCATGTCTATTGCAGAGCATTTCAACTACTACACCAACATGTTGACATTACAGTCAAATCAATGTTGTAACAGATCACGTCACTGTGAGACATTAGAAATGGATTGAAGAATTCGACGCAGTAGGTAAGAACCCCGTTAGCTCGGTTGGAAAGAGCGTCGGATGTACTGAATCCGAAGGTCGCGGGTTCAGGATAAAACTGGCATAATTTGACTCATTTTATAATATGACTACTGGTCTGCTAGATATTTGTGTGGTGATTAAATCGTCATAGTATTAAAGGTCAACATTAAAGTTCAACGTTATCGGCCTTGGTCCTTCAATAAAACTCGTCTTACTATAAGTTACAATAGCTAGATCGTAGACCATCCCGTGATAGTATCAAAACACTAGGATCGGTTTCCATCTAATACAATAACAGAACAGAAATAACTAGGATGGGCAATGCCGACTGTTTTCTTAGGGTGGCTGTAGAAATTACTTGAGCGGCACTGTTCCTTACACCCTGGCTAAACTACAGAGATAGTCATAATATTATGTTGTACTCAAATGTTGGTTGGAGTTCCAACTTGGTCGCGGGACTCACGAATTACCGTGACCCCGGTACGTAAAGGGCTTGTGAAAGACACCGTGGATTTTAGTCAGTACAAGTCTGACAGTCCCTCCCGCCCTGCCCTGGGTGGGAGCACTCATTTGATGATTTTACCACGATAAAAAAAAGGGTTTCGACTTAACTTTCATAAGGGTAAGTAGGAGCTTTTTTACCTTTTTTTCTCGTGTTCATACTGTTTCGCGGCTGGGCAAAAACCTTGAGGACCGAAGACCTGAATGACCAGTACCTCTACCATGAGTTTTCATCGGAAACTTACTCGCTAGCGTTGAAATCGCTAGCGTGCTAACTTGGATCAAATAGGTTTCAATATTGGTTGCAACTTGAGATTTATTGAATCTTACGCAGGCGATAACGTAAGCTCGATAGATGGTGTCGTGTTGCTGACTTCACTAATTATGTTTTGTTTCTTTCTTTCTCACTAAAAAGTATCATAAGTTACTGTCATCTATTGTTCGTTGCCCTTGCCCTTGTATCACAGACACTGTGCAAAGTTTATTACAAAGTGCCTCACTGTTTCAGTTATTGGTGGATTTCATGAAAAGGAATGTTTCTACTTGGTAATAAATTATTTAAAAACATAAAGTTATAAAATTCCAAAATAGTTTCACCTAAACGCAAGTAAATGTGCCAAGCTACTTGAGAATTTCAAAGTGTACCTATTAAATTAACCAAGTTCAATAAGTGTCTAAAGACGTGAGAATCGCTAGAAATAAACAATGAAGTGCACAAATCGTCAAACGTTTCTTTAGCGGGTCTGTAAATGTTAAGAAATTTTCTTTTACTTTAATTTCCATCCAACATCATGAAATCTCATTTTAGCTTACAATTCACATTGCACGTCGTTGGCCTCCAAATTAAGCGGCCTCTAACATATGACATGCTAAAAAGCTCTTGCAAATATTATTTTGTTTTTTTTTTACAATTTTGTTTATAATTTCAATGTTTCGCACGCCAAAAAGCTAGTGAGCTATATAACTTCTATTGGAAGCGTATCGTTCGGAAGCGACTGTCGAATTAGTGACTCATGGTATCGTATGTTTTTGTATTGTATGGTGACAGCTGAAAAACGTAAGTGACTATCGTATAGATTACATTAGGTTTTTAACCAATCGTAATCTATAGTGCTCATGGAACGAATTTTAATTTTTTCTGTGACCACTAGGGGCGCTGTACAATATTTCATACAAATAATTTACGGAGACGATAGCGAGTTTTGCTGTGTAAACTCATGGTAGATGTACTGGTCTCCATGCAAGGTTTCAAAATGTGACAAGTTGTTGATAAAAAACATAAAATGCAACTAGTCCCTGGGCCCAGTTTTGAAGGGAAAATCGTTGAATGTTATTTTCATCTCGGTATGGGTGGAACGGAAAGGACTGTCACACTGGTACGGACTAAAGCCTTTGTCAAACAGACAGGCGTGACGAATGCGAAGCGTGATGTTTTTATTTGTAATGTATGGAATTGTTTGAATCCAGTCACATAGAAAAGCGAAAGCGATACGATAGCGTAAAAGAACTATCGGACTGACGTCTCGCTTCGGTTCGGCATCGCTTCGGAAACGCTTCGCTTTCGCCTGCTGTTTGACAAACGCATAAACCTACCTTGTTGGTTGAATTTGCGTTGTAGGGCCGCGGCACTTGTTTAAAATATTCAGAAATAGCCGTTTCGGGCGCATCTGTTATGCTGACAGATCTTTGAGGCGAGCGTGGAACAGGGTCTGAGCCTTAATTGACTGTGAAATACCCAGTCGAACTAGAACTCACGGTAGATACTTTGTGTAAATTATTTTAACGGTTTCTTGCAAGCTGATTAAAATACTGATTTAGATTTATAGTATTAAAAGAAGGTTATGTTGTGATTTAGTATATTTTTTTTAATTTATTTAAGACAATTATGTCGCTGTCAAAGTCAAAGTGCGCTACAAACGAATCTTCACTTAATATTATGAATAAAAAAGTTTGGGCAGATGTATTTTTCCGAAAAAATACACAGTTCCGGTATTTACTGTAACCATCTGGTAAGTTACTTGAAAAGGAACATAAAATAAAATATCGAATTTCTCACAGCGAAAATAAATTAAGTAATAAAACGCATATACGAGTATAAACGAGTACAAGTACCTGTCATGTTCCTCTACAGACTTCTCAGAAGTAAAATAAAACTGTTACGTACACTGTTACTCAAAAACCATTTCATTTAAATAAATGAGAAAATCGAAGTGAAACTCCAAACATTCGTCGAAGTTCGGTTCAAGAACCTTTTCTCTGAACTATAGCGCCAACTTTGACTAGTGAAGCTCATTAAACGGGTCTTGAGGAGAAAATTAATCATAGTTCTTGAAGAATAGTTCAAAAGATTCTTATAAGTCGTGGCTTTTGGTCCAACAGATATCAATGGATCTCCCAACTTACACATTGTTCTAAGAACATAGAATCCAAGTTCTTTTATTTGATTTATAAATGCGAAAGTCTATGAGGATGAACGACGGTGCATTGATGTTTATGAAACGGGTAATAAATGTGATATAAAGATAGTGTAAAACCTAGATTCACACAAAAGATACTTTATCTACCGTGTAGTGCAGACCGTTATGTTAGGGCTGTTATTTATAAAACTACTAGGGTACACGGCATTTCCCGTTAGTGTGGCCCTTTTTTTATTGTGGTAAAATCATCAAATGAGTCCTCCCACCCAGGGCAGAGCGGGAGGGACTGTCAGACTCGTACTGACTAAAATCCACGGTGTCCTTCAATAGCCCTTTACGTTCCGGGGTCACGGTAATTCGTTCAGTGCCGTGACCAGGGCAAACAGCCTTACTACAAAAAAGTAAAGCATTTGTCGTGTTCGACGACGACGCGAGACTATCGAGGTCGCGAATTTGTCTAACCAGAATACCGAATACCGTGGGGCTGGAAAGTTAAGGGCAACCGACGAAACAAAGTGAACTTTTAGTTACAAACCCACCACACTATTCCCAAGCTACTGCAACTCCTGAAAGCGAGAATCAACAGTGGCAACCATCAGAAAAGCGCCGAGACAATGAAGCTCGACTTGTCCTGGAGAATGAATTGACCTGTCTTAGATCCTGCAACGAAAATTAATAAAAAAAGAATAGTAGAAAATATACGTTTCCACAAACGTTTAGTCCGTAAAACTTTGACAGTCTATGTAGAAGTCGATTTGATGGACTTCGATTCTAAATGGACTACTACCCATTTTATCTACTGCCTAAAACGGCACCCTGAAGAAAGTCTACATGCAACATCTGTCAAAGATCTACAGGGCCCGGGACTTATTTGATGATTAACCACCCCAAAACTACAACTAGGTTATGAAAAAGTAAGAAATGCTGAAGACATTTAAAAACTATCGGGTGACTAGCACTCACTAGGACAGACGTCCAGACACTGTCAATACGCTGAAAATTAATGTGCCCCGATTGTGCGTAACGCTGATAGTACCATTGTCCCTGATCCAGATTGACAACATAAAAAATGGTAGCCATCCTAATTAATAGGCAATTAGCACGTACGACTGGCTTAGCTTGGCTATCTTACGACGACCGATTAGTTAAGGCAATGGCCGTAAAATGAACCACTTACTACGACTTAACAAATATACAAATCACCGTTTAGAAAATGCTTAGAAATTATCACAGACTAAAACAAATATAGGACATAAAGCTAAGCAAAAATTTAAGCCCGGTGACAAAAAAAAAGTGCATTTAGCGCTGATTAATTGACACGACACGCAGTGCCGCGAGTTCGATCTCCGTTCGGTCAAATTTTCATGATCGCTTCACACGGGGCGTAATGTTACGAGGCGTGCCAAGCCCGCGCCGTGTTACGGCAATGGCTCGACACGGCTCGTTATATCACACGCCTTGTGAGAAGCCAGCATTATTTAGAGCTTATACGGCAGACGGGCCGTGTATCGCGCTTGACGACTCCGCTAACACGTTCATACAAAACTAAACTACAAAACATTATACAGTAGCTTTCATGTATACAGCAACGGCTATTCCCGTCAAACAGACATTTTTTTAAAATATTTTATATAAAATTGAAATTGAACAGAAATTAAGCACACCTGTGCATTTTTCATAGCCTCGATATCTGTGAGTTGTCTGTTAGTTGTTAACTTATAAGTTTAGAATGGCATTTTTATTATATTTGCGTGGTATTAAAAACTAGGATTTGGTAGCTTAGGATGGCTTTTTTTTACGTGGTAAAATCATCATATGAGTCCTCCCACCCAGAGCAGAGCGGGAGGGCCTGTCAGACTCGTACTGACTAAAATTCACGGTGTCCTTCAATAACCCTTTACGTACCGAGGTCACGGTAATTCGTGAGACCCTCGAGGCTTTGGCCCTCTACAGGGGGCCCCGTCATGCTGACACTCCTTGAGGCGCGCGTGGAACACAACGCGTCGTCGACCCAGCTTAATTAGGATGGCATAAGAAAGAATTTGGACACTGCCAACATACGGCATTGACACAATTCAGGTTATTGAAAGCCTCATGTCTAACAATGAGATTTTACAGTGGATATAGCTAAGCTAATTACCTTTACTGTACGTATTGGAAACGTATAATATCGGTAATTTGCTACCATATGATTCATCGGCCTTAAATGTACGTAGCTAATTAGTGAACGCTGTGGCCCGTACCACCACAGTTAACATTATGATTTTTTTACTATTTTCTGTTTGTTCACCTGTGATTAATTTTTTATTTAGGAAAATAAAATCCTAGTATACATTTTCGTAACATGTTATTGCTTACAGTAATATTTCGTATTGTTTCGACATTTTACGGCCACCAAGAAACCCGATAGTAAAGTATGTTTAGACCTGAAATAGGTTCTTACCTTAATAGGTATATTTTTAATGCCTTTAAAAAGCTTTCTTGTATTTTGCAGTAGTAATAAAAGGCAGGTCGTCATGGATTTTGGAAAGTCGGGTACATAAAACTTCGTATGTATCGTCGTTGACATGTGGAACTCTCATCCAACGTTAACTTTAGTCGATAGCGACTGGTCTTATACAGCGCCTACACAACAAAATACCTGAAAAGTAGATGTCATTGGTCCAGGGCGACCAGTCGCAACTAGTTGCACATTAACCATAACGTTAACCCGGGGTCGTGGAACTATATCGGGAAACTGTGGCCCCGGAACGAAAAGGACTATTGATGTACACCGTGGATTTTAGTCAGTACAAGTCTGACAGTTCCTCTCGTCCTGTCCTGGGTGGGGCACTTATTTGATGATTTTACAACGTAAAAAGAAACCTTGACGTTAACCCCTTTTTTTGCCGGAAAAATCATCAAATGAGTTTTCCAGCCCTAGGTGCAGCGGCAGGAACTGTCAGACTCTTATGGACTAAAAGTTCCACTATCCCTTTGGTTGCCTTTGCGTTCCAAGTTCATGGAATCCTGCTTAAACAGTCCCGCAACTAATGGTGTTGACCTCTGAAAATGATTCCTATTGCCTTTTTACTGACCCCTCGCGCCCGGCATTGGTCGAGGCCATGCTGCGGAGCGAGACGGAGTGGGAAGCGGCCGCCTCTTTCTGCGAAGTAGTCATACTCGTGAAGGACGAGGCGGGCCGCGTGAGGGAGAGGACAGCGTCCTCCCTCCACCCCAGCCGCAGTGGTAGACGCCCACAGTGTTGGACGTCGCCAGACGATCTCCGGCCAATAATGGGCAACTTGCTGTCCGACCATGGACCATGCTCGGGTCGAGTGTCAGCAGAGTGACGGGGCCCCCTTTAGAAAAAAGGGCCAAAGCCTGCCGGGGTCGCGGGACTGTATGAATTACCATGACCTCGGAACGTAAAGGGCTATTGAAGGACACCGTGGATTTGAGTCAGTACGAGTCTGACAGTCCCATTCCGCTCTGCCCTGGGTGGGAGGACTCATTTGATGATTTTACCACGATAAAAAAATGCCTTTTTACTACCACCAAACTACAATATATTCATGCCTAGATAACGATACACTATTGAACTTTAAATTGTCTATACTGAGGTACTTAGAACATTCCAGTACTATACGCTTTTATTTATGCTTTCATTTAGATGTCAACTCGTGTTTCTGAGAGCATTAAATCTTCTAAATAGTCGAACCTTCGGCAAGTTGCCAGGTGAATGTCTTCCTAGTCAATCTACAGACTATCTATAAGATTGGATCGTGTCAATTAATTTCTCCGGCGCATCCGAGCTTGGATATTGCGGTTCTGAACACATTACCGGATCAGTGCGGATAGGAGATACTGCCGTTTCAGGGCACATTGAGTTGTTAACAGAATTTAGTTAACAGTTATACTCAAAGTTTATTAAATAGTTAGTCTAGTCTAACGCCAATTTAACCTCCGCAACTATCTTGGTATTGGGTGATTGTATACCCTTTGATGATTGGTTGTCATCAGCCCTGATTGTCACTCTAAAACCTGTTAAACTAAACTTATAAAGGAAGGCCTGGATCAATGGCTCAATGATCTTCTCGAAGCATATTGAAAATTTGGTAATGTCATCCATCTACGGATCGAACATGTCAAGCGCTGCATAGCCGTGGTCAACTTTATCTGTTGATTTTAAAGCGCAAAGCGCTTTCTTTTTCCATTTGGAGTAAAAACTCTTGGGTGTCCTGTCTTTTTCTAGATGATATAAACACATAGTCTTAGGTTAGAACCACGTACGGGTGGGCATCTTCCTGTGAGTGTCCATCTGTAAAGGACCCCGTGTCCCTGAAACGTAAAGGACAACTGAAGCAACAAGGTGCATATTTTTAGTCAGTAAGAGTCGGACAATCCCTTCCACTCCGTGGGAGGATTCATTTGAGTATTTTACTTCATTAAAAGAAAAGGTCCATTTGTAAGTAAATTACAAAATCGCTAAACCAATTTTGTTGCAAGAAAAGCTCGTACGACCCAGAAGAACAACAAAAAACGTCCAAACAGTTGTTGCTGTTACATCTCCAATTCCAAAGTTAACTCGACTCAGCTATGTACTACTATCGTACCTGCGACCTACTTATTTCAAACTAGGACACCTGATACTTAGACTAGTTCTCTCCTTCTAGGCAAAGATGGAAACTGTTTTATATGTACATACGTTACTCTTGTATTGCGAAGTTTCGGAAAAGAATACGGATGTTGATCCTGGAACGGAAGTTGTTGATTTCCTGTTAGAATAAAGGCTGACGTATATTACAGCCGTAACGGGCAGTAAATGTTCTTATCAAACAGTTATAACCGTGAGGTCTTAAAGTCAAGAGTGAATAGGTTACTTCATGGCAAGCGTGCTTCAACGTCGACTACATCTTCGCTTAAGCCTTTGTCAAACAGACAGACGAAAGTGATGCGTTTCCGAAGCGATACCGAACCGAAGCGAGACGTCAGTCCGATAGTTCTATCACGCTATCGGATCGCTTTCGCTTTTCTATGTGACTGGATTCAAACAATTCCATACATTACAAGTGAAAACGTCACTCTTCGCATTCGCCACGCCAGTCTATTTGACAAAGGCTTAAAAGTTAAACATTTTCATTCCTCTGCATAATAAAAAATGTTAATAAGTGTGTAAAAGCACTTTTTTGTCCAGCTAGTTGTCATCCTAACAAAATAAAACACACCAACGAAATAACTAAAACCAGCTTAGTTTTTTGTCACAACAATAGCGCGGTGAAAATATTTCCTTCCCAAGCATAATCTTCATAATCTCCGACTAAGAAGCGAAAAGAGAAAACATAGTGAACATTTGACGTGAAAATTTTAACTTAATTCAAAAATTGTTTCACTGTGTTTGTTCTACGAGGAACTGAGTTCGCCGTAATTAAATTTTTAAAAACACCCTTGCGTGTCTAACTGGACTAACGAAATGAATTATTTTAATGAAGGGCCTCTAAGTCGCCTTTATTTTTTAACAAAAAATATTCAAGGTTTTCCGGAGTGGACGTATGTGCTGTTAAGGCCAGAGCGGTCGTAATTTTTTTATTAATTGCTATCGCCAGTTTGTTACAGAATTAGGGAAAATGTAAGCAAGTAAATCTTTGTTCATGATTTTTATTTTATTTGGGTTTTAATTTGTGCAAATAAATGTTATGAGATTCAGAGAATACGGGAGTTGAATGGATATGGAAGGCAGATTTATAACAGCGTAAAGAATCATGCTCATTTTTGGTGAACTGAGGATGTAAGGTCAACACATTTGAAATATGTATCAAATACTTGCTTATTATTTTTCTGTTTCTTCTTTTTTTAGTAACAATCAATAAACAGTCAACTTTTCTGACTGAAACTTTTTTTTTTCTTTTCTTAAAAACGTTGCCCCACACTAGGAATTTCTCCTGTGTCGTGGGTGCGTTTACAAACATAGAAACTCACATACACAAACATCCCAGACCCGAAACAACTACTTGTAGATCACACAAATATTTGTTCCGTGCGGGAATCGAACCCGCGACACGCAGCGCAGCAGTCCAATTGCTCAGCCACTGCGCTAACCATGCCGTCAAATAAGTATAAGTATAAGCGAAATATAGTCGTAGAACTATATTTTTGGTTCCAGAAGGAAAGTAAACTTAGTTTAACCACAAGATTCTGTAAAAGTTTCTCCTTTTTTTTTTTTTTTTTTTTTAGGGTGGCAAAATCATCAAATGAGTCTTCCCGCCCTGGGCGGGGCGGAAGGGTCTGTCAGACTCTTACTGACTAAAATCCACCCGTGTTTCTTCGGATGCCCTTTACGTTCCGGGGCCGCGGTATCCTGGATTAAGAAAAAAGCCGCGACCCCAGCAGGCATTTGGCCCCGTAAGGGGTCCCGTCGGTGACGCGTGAAACACGACGCGCCACCGACCCGGGCTTGGTCCTTGGTCGGACGGCGAGCTTACCCATTACTCACCGTCCGCAAGCCCGCTCCGCCGCTGTGCCCTCTGCTGTTCAGAGGGACACGCGTTGGAGCATCCACCCGACAGGCTATTCGCATACGGGCAAAGAGACCCCTTAGGCACACAGTGCCTAAAAGAGTTTTTGCCCGCATCCCAGGGTGCACCGGCCCGAAAAACTGGTCTTCCCCCCGGACATATCCGAAGGGGAACTCCAGTCCACGGGCGCACGTGGAGGTTTCCTGTCTTAGCACCCCAAAAGTTTCTCCTAGGTATTCTTTTTACCTCCCTGTGTAAGATTTACTGCAAAAGTTGAACAAGATTCTGCACTAAAACTTTTATTTTTATTTATTTATTTATTCTAAACTTAAAATGATAGTCATAATTAAAAGTGCCATTTTAAATAATTACATAAGGAAACAACTTATAAGTTATGTCAATTACTGAAAATGTGTTTTTTTGTTATTTCATGAAAATTAATATTTTAATACATAATTCTTAATACGAATTTAATTAAATCTAATTATAATAGTGTATTTATAAATACCTAAAAAATAATTCCACCAAAACACAAAAAGTATGTTAACATTATCACTTTTTATTTTGGTTTGTAACAGCCCCAGTATCGAATGAAACTTTTAGTTACCTGGCACCTGGGTTAAAATCCCAAAAAAATACAAAAATCGGCGGTCTTCGTCAAAAGAGGCACACATAGAGGATGCAACCTTGTCTAAATAAATAAAACACTGAACACAAGACAAGCTTTCGATCAATCCATTTTCAATTCCCAGGTTTAAATAAAAACTTTTAGAAAACAAATACAAAATCTCTACGAGAAAGCATTTCAAATGAGTATTGATGGAGTAATAAAATATACACTGTGACTTTTGAGTCGTCTTACAAAAGTGGTCCACTCAATGTATCCGACATAAAATACCTCCAGGCGCGATTATTCGGGCACGCCGCAATCGCGGCAGTAAGACCCCTCTTTGAGGAGCGGCTGGATAGGCGTCACGGCGTTCTGACCTACCGCATGACGCAGGTCCTCACCGGACACGGAAGTTCCGGGAGGTTCCTTTGTCTGATAGGGAGGGAAGAAACGCCACCATTGCGAGGATCGTCCGGAGGACACGGTGGAGCATACGATGCAGGATTGCCCCGCTTGGGCATAGCACCGCCGTGTCCTCACGACGGCAATAGGTGGAGACCTCTCGCGCCCGGCATTGGTCGAGGCCATGCTGCGGGGCGAGACGGAGTGGAAAGCGGTCGCCTCCTTCTGCGAAGAAGGCATGCTCGTGAAGGAGGAGGCGGTAATAAAATATGAAACACCGTGTTAAAAATGTATACGTGTCAAACTGTAGAATAGTCCTACCCAGCGCACGAGTCGTGCAGATCATTCCATCTCCATTTTCTATGAGACAAGGGTGTTTCTAACTACGCCTTACATCATAATAATGAATAATATTTTTCTTTTTAAATTATCCAAATCTCATATATAGGTACTTTTTTTTAATATGAACTAGTCATTGTATACATGAACTAGGCTGCTATTGTAAGACGACTAAAAAGTCACGGTGTATTTATTTAGATTGATGATTATCATAATACGAATGGACATAAAGGCTCCAAGTTAGTAGACTTATGCCCGGGTCGACGGCGCATTGTGTTCCACGCGCGCTTCAAAGAGTGTCAGCAAAATGACGAGGCCCCCTTCTAGAGGGCCAAAACCTGCCGGTTGTCGCGGGACTTACGAATTACCGTGACCCCGGAACGTAAAGGGCTATTGAAGGACACCGTGGATTTTAGTCAGTACGAGTCTGCCAGTCCCTCCCGCTCTACCCTGTGTAGGAGGACTCATTTGATGATTTTACTACGTAAAAAAAAGTTAGTAGACTTACAAAATCAGATTATCTACTTTGCTTGCATTGTATTACATTCAAGCACTTCAGAAATCGTTTTGATATCTTTTATCGGCGGCTTTAAAGGTGAACATAATTTATACAAATTACCATTTTCATTTAAATTCATCAAAACCACAATTTTATGGGGACTGCCTAGGACCGGGAGGGTTGACGCTCTTTGGAGGAGGGGTACGTTCAGCAGTGGATGGCAATACGCTGATAATACATAATTATATACATACATTTTTGTAGGGCTATAAAATGTTAGTTCGACATTCGTGGCGCCAAAAAAGGTATTTTTGTTACAAAAATACTTGAAATAATAACAGGCTGAATACGAAATACCAAATCTGGCTAAATAATAACAGTATCACTCGGTTCGATTTTCAATGTTAATCCGCTCTTGTCGAGGTTAATATGTGGATGGATGACCATCAATCGTAGATAGTTTCCTGCGTAACTTTTTATTGGGACAATCTCACCGCACTATTCCTAAACCAATGCAACAGACAGTTGAAGACAGAATCAACAGTGGCGACCATCAGAAAAACGACCAGACAATGAAGGTCAACGATGTCCCGGAGTATAAATTCAACTTGGCAGGCCTGTTGGTCTAGTGGTTAGTGACCCTGACTGCTATGCCGGAGGTCGTGGGTTCGATTCCCACCCAGGACAAATGTTTGTGTGATGAGCACGATCATTTGTTCTGTGTCTGGGTGTAATTTATCTATAATATGTATGTATTTAGAAATATATAAGTATGTTTATCAGTTGTCTATAACCCATAACACAAGCTCTGCTTAGCTTGGGACTAGATAGCGTTGTGTGATAGTTATGGAATATTTATTTATTTATTATTATAACTGTTCAAAAGATTAATGAAGGAGCAGGAAAGTACGTAGTTTCCACTTACTTACACACGTTTGTACCTGCTGTCATTTAAGCTTTTGTCAAACAGACAGGCGTGGCGAATGCGAAGCGTGACATTTTTATTCGTAATGTATGAAATTTTTTGAATCAAGTCACATGGAAAAGCGAAAACGATCCGATAGCGTGACTGAACTATCGGACTGACGTCTCGTATCTGTTCGTTATCGCTTCGGACTCGCCTGTATGTTTGGCAAAGGCATAATGTCTGTTTGATAAAGGCATTATAGGTGTTTGACAGTCGTTACTGTTAGCCAGAAGCTCGAAATTTTGACAGTCGTGCCAAGGCATAAAATTATCACCCAGTTACTGGGTTGTGGAGGTAAGATAGGCAGTTACTCCATGTAAATACTGATATTCAGCTGCATCCAGTAAAAGTGGAAAACGATCCCAACATAGTTGGAAAATGGCTAGACAGAATAAGACTAAAATAATAAAACGTTATAAATCAACAATTAAGAGCCATGTTAAATTACACTTGTAAACTTATACCACTTAAAACGTTAACGACATTAAAATTTAAGACTTAAAAAGAATGGCCTAGACGAAAAGCGTTTCAGAATAAAACATTTTACTTCCTTATCAGTATTTATGATCCAATAAATTAAACATAAAGTGGTTTCATACAAAGAATTCTATAATTAGTAGTATCGAACTAACCTAGTTCTAATTTCCATCATATCGAATCGTTATCACAACTACTAAAAGTTTTCTAGTACTCGGGACGATAAAAAACCGGTTTATTAGGACGTTTCAAGGTCAAGGTCAGATTCTTATCGGTCGGCCCACTGGTGAACACGCACTCTGAATTTCCTACATTTACGTTGTATAGCTTAGGGAAATGTTAGTACATAACCTCCTTATGTACGGCTGGTTCTCGTAACTTCTTATCACAATGCGTGGCGCTTTTAAATGTTGTTTTTAAAATTATATGCAGAATTTAGATTTTAATATGTAGATTTGAGTATTATTTTGCTAAGAATATTCTTGTTGTGTACTAGATGGAAAGCAAGATTTAGTCGTGAGTATATAAGAGCTGTGTTAAAAGCAGAGATCAAAACTAAGGTGAGCTTAAAAGACTAAAGTGCAAAAAAGAACACAGACAAATTGGAGATGTCTTTCGACAAAATATTTTAAAGGACTAATTTCTCGGGCTATGGATATTGCTTAAAACTATAGAATTCATTTCGTTTGCTATAAAAAAATAAATAAAAAAAAACATTATGTCTTAAAAAAAAATCCAAATAATAGTTCGATTATTTGGATTTTTATAACGGTCAATTGCTTTGAAGGTATTAGGTATTAAAAAATACAATTTCAGAAACAAAATATTAATATGTATTACATAATAACAGTAACTGTTATTTTGTTTTCTTATTGCGACTTATAAATATATTGTCTTCTTGCCCAGACACTTTAATTAAAGTGCCTCAATTAATATAATTATTTAAAACCCCGACATAAAAAGAAGGGTATTGACCGCTATGTGTGTGTCTGGGTTTGTCTCTGTTTCTGTTTCCCCCACCGTACTCGTAGATCGACGACAGGTGACTTTTTTTTTCTAAAATATATTTTTCGATTTAGTCAGTTTAAAGGTGATCAGCTATTGCTATGCATTAAATTGATTAACATTGTTAAAAAAAATTAAAAACCTAAAACATCGTCTTATTATTTCTTTCTAGAAGAATAAAAGCAATAACCATTTCCAGTCCGTTCTTTTAACACAGTCAATAAAAAATAATGTGAGTGAAACGATTATCTCGTAGAATAGGACAGGGAAAAGGGGGCAGTCGTTTAAAAAAAAATTACGTTTACAATATTGGAAAAGGGTGGGTCACGTTGAGGGTCGGTCCTCGCAGAAAATGTTAATGGTTTAGGATTTAAACCGTTAGAGCTGATCAGTGTACTTAATTTTCGAGAAATAAAATCATAACTGGCCGGTTTTTTTTTACGTGGTAAAATCATCAAATGAGTCCTTCCCAGACTGGGCAGAGAGGGAGGGACTGTCAGACTCGTACTGACTAAAATTCACGTTGTCCTTCAATAGACCTTTACGTTCCGGGGTCACGGTAATTCATTCAGTCCCCCGACCCCGGCAGGCTTTGGCCCTCTAGAGCGGGGCTCCGTCATTTTGCTGACACTCTTTGAGACGCGCGTGGAATACAACGTGCAGTCGACCCGGGCATGGTCTATGGTCGGACAGCGAGTCGCCCATTACTCGCCGCCCGCAATCTATGTAATCAAAACTGGCCGGTTTAGCCGAAAAATGCATAATGATTTCAAACGCAGCTTTGCTCACAGTGAGTTATAGTAATTAGGTGCCCCCTCTTTGCTTATGCAATGTGCAAAATGCAAACGAGAGTCAGCTAATTACTTAATACTAAAGGGCAAGTGTTAGTTCTGTCGCTATCACACGACTTTCTAATTACAAATGTAAAATAGAGACTAGAACAAGTCGTAATTAAACCACGTGCTAAGCATTATGCCGAGAAAGAGTTTGCATATCCCTTCCTAACTATAGACAGGTTACAGGTGCTCAATTAATTGAAATTGTTAAAATGGAATCTCAACAAAAACACAATAGTCTGCTTTTGTGCAATCAGGTGGATTTAAATCTTCGGCTAGTCGGGATTCGACGATTGCGCCGGTGTAAAAACAACAGGATATCGTTTTTGCCCTCCTAATCTGCTCCAGTTAATAAAAAGAGAAAACAAAGTAATCCATTATCATTATTTACAGTTGCTTTAAGGATAAGCGGTGACAGATCGATCTGTCTTGCAGTCCATAATGTTGGTGATTTGGGATTAATGTACGCTCTCACGGTTCGGTGGGCACTGAAGACTGAGGAGTGATATTTCTCCGCTGGTATTAAAGAAAATACAGATGTAGCGGTAATGAAGAAAATTGTCCGCTATGGATGTTTTTATGACTCAATAATATGGATGTGTCGTGAGTGGATTGAGGTGGAAGTAATGGAAATTGCGACAGAATGTATTTGGGTTTGTATTGCGTATGTCAATATTTCGGAATGAAAAATACCTAATATGACACGATAGAATCTAGGGCACTGTAGCTTTCAACGTTTAAAAAGAATCTCATTGAAATTTCATTGTAACAAAAATAATAGTAAGTATAGTATATAGTCGTGTCTGCCAATGGCTTAATTGCCAAGGCCCTCGAACAACATCTGAGGAGGCGCTCGCTTGGCAGCTGGATCAGGCGCTTGATTCAGAAGACAGTACTTCTGGATACGGCGCGTATTGTTAGGAGGTTCCTCTCTCAGGAGCCCTGACCACCGGCAACCCGGACCCTGTTCCCGATGCTGATGGATTTTTGATTTTTAAACGTTTTTATTGCTTTTTTGTAAAAATATTTAAAAATGCAATTTATAAGTTGTAAAAATGAACAAAAGAATAATAATAAAAAAAAATAAGTTAAAAACTATATTCTGCCCTTATTTTTGAACTTAGTTTTTTTTTCGCAACCTACGGAGGGCTCGCATAGGTCGTAGGCCCCGGCCACATTGCGAGAATAACAAGAGCCACATCCATTGTCGGTGCCACAACTCAATTGCAAAAAGCTGCAGCAACACTGTTCATAAGTAATCTCTGTTTATCGCCACGACAAGTAACTCTTTTATAGCTGCGACGTATGTGATTGTGCTGTCTCAAAATCTTCAACAGAATCCGCGTACGAAGTCGCGGACAGAAACTAGTGTAAATATAAATGTGACGAAAGACGCATACTAAAAGTGAAGTCACAGTACCCGTAAAAAATATTTGAAAACTCGTCACAGTAAGGGTTAGGGAAGGTAAGTTAAAACTGAACCATTATTTAGTTTTCAAACTAAAGGTTTTGGTAAAAGGTGGTTCTTTTGGCCCTAATTAAAGGACGACCTTACGACGTTCCGCTATCTGTCCAGCCATCCGTCATATAACAAATTAAAGAACCTCCTTCTTTTTGAAGTCGGTTAAAAATCGCCCTTTTATTTTTGCAGCTTTATTTTACGTTCTTTTCGTGTGCGAGCCCATTTCGCATATACCTGGTTTCGCATTCGCTTCGCCTGTCTGTTTAACAAAGGTTTAAGTCTTAGTATATTGTATAATTCCTTTTAGAGAATAATATCTAAAGTTATAGGTTATCCTTACTGAATGCCTATCATAATACTTTGAATATGATAATACCTTTCTCGGGTATCTTAGTATTATTACAAAATTAATTAATAACCCTGCCTTACTTATGTAGAGGTAGGGAGCACTTTTCAGTTAATTAAAACTTTACATACGGGTGCTATGTTACCTGCGTGGCTAAATAATATGAATGTAGTCGTCTGACTGTCTGTATAGTTTTAAAAGAACCTTTTTATTATTAACCTATTTTGTTTTTGAAGTGAAAACTTCTTTAGCGGCGTTGTGCACTTTTTTTGGAAAGGGTTAAAAATGTTAAACTCGCGTCAGGACACGTGACCTGATCGAAAATTCGTAAGACGGCGCAGGACGCTTGCGAGAATGTTCGTGTGTGTTTATTACTATTCAAGTTTTCACTTCTGCCGGCACTCCCAGAGTGCAATCCGTCGTTTTTTTTTTTAATCTACAATGGGTTTGCTCTTGGTCTCGATCTAGCCAAGAAACAAAGACGAAGCCTTTTAACATTTTTTTATTCTTGGAAAAAATAATAGAAAGACTGCAAGCACGATTTGCCTTGAACCTGCGACTCCATATTTATTAAATAAATAAAAAAAAAACAATAAGAAGACGTCGTCTGTTGCAACAGTGACTGTAACACCAATGTGTTGGTGTAGTAGGTTGACATCTCTGCAATAGATAGCGCATTGCCAACATGAGACGTTGAAAATGGATTGAAAAATTCGAAACTTTTGTGCAAGTGGCTCTGTATTAAAAGCGTCCAATGTACTGAATCGGGAGGTCGCAATTTCAAATCCTGCTCACCGCCGAATTTTGCCTTCAGTCGGCTGAAGCTGTGGCAGACTGCAAGTACCAAAATAAACATCACCAATAATATTAAAATAACCACTAAATACCGAAAAACACTTCTACAAAGTCCTCACAATCAATCACTCGGAAGCTCCCCGCGATCGCAAAGAGTTGTTCGTATCAACCATCGAGCTATCGGTCTATCAAGCTATCAGTCCACTGGGTGATTAATAGTCCCCACACCCTCAGGTACGACTGCGAATAGTACAGCTACTAATTAATGATTGTTTGCTACTATCCGCTATGTATTACGCACTAGTTATTTTGTTAGTCTCATGGGAACGTTTCACTTGGTAGATAATGTGTCTGTCTAGGAAAGTATTTTTTTTGTGGGTCGCTTATTATTTTTTTGTAGGAGCAGTGGTTGTCATAAATGATGGTTAAAAGTGGTTATGGGCGGTTTTTGGGGTGATCTATTTTAAGAATTAAGACTTTTTAGAATTCAATAAAATGACAGACATCTAACATTCCAACCAAGCCCATAAACCATTAATAATTGTTATGAGGATCGCTAGAGGAGGTACACGGTCCGGTGTACCTCCTCCGGCGATCCTCGCAGTGGTGACACCCGGGCGTATCCTCCCACCCAATCAGACACAAGAAGTTTCCGAAATACTTGTGTCTGATGAGGGCCTGCGTCAGGCGGAAGGTGAGGATGCCGCGGCGCCTCTCCAGCGATTTCCCTAAATGGGATCTTAACGCAGCGATTGCGGTATGCCCGATAGTATTTAATGACTGCTGTTAAAAAATATACCCAGTCCGACGAATAGGCTTTTTTTTTATCGTGGTAAAATCATCAAATGAGTCCTCCCACCCAGGGCAGGGCGGGAGGGACTGTTTTTTTTTTCTACCGATAATTATTATTGCTGCATGAACATTTTAATTTTGTGTATTTTTTTCTATTTGTATTATTTTAACCGATTACAAAAATGAACCATGACGAATAGGCATGGTTCATTTTTGTAATCAGCAGCAATAATAATCATCGGTAGAAAAAAAAATATTCTTCTGTTTTTACCGGGACGTAAGCGATAAAATGCGACATAGTGTGCCACTCGAGCTCCTATCCTATCGATATAACGAGCACTTCAAATACAAACGAATGTCTTCACAACTTAAGCATGGTGTGCACTAATTGAGTATATCGCATTATTTCTAAGCCTTAGCTTCACATTAAATTCCTGAAAAGGCAGAAAAATTATATAATAAACATGTTTTTCCCAAAACCTAGACAGAGACAGAGAGCAATTACTGAACCGGAAAAAAATGAGTTTACAGCCTTTATCACTAAATAAATAATAATTATTATAATCTCTCAATAAAAAAGATAATTAATGGGAAAATCGAATACATTTTTTTTTTCCGTTTCCTTCCTTTTTAATTATTTTTTCTCAAAAACACTAGTTTCTTGCTAAAATCTTTTGTAGCAACTTAATAAACTTAAAAATAAATTATCTTTCCATCAAACCCGCTATAGTAACATAATTATTTTCTACAACGTTATTAAAATTCACATAAAAGTACCTATAGAAAGTTGGCCCCCATTGTTAAAACTAAATACTTGGAACTTTCCTCTTAAGACTTAAATTTCTCCACAATAAACTTCGTTCAAAATGATTAAATATTAAGTTGTGTGAATTTTATATAACTTTACTACATTAAAGACTTGATTGTGAACTTCTACAAGAACTTCATTTTGCCTGTTGCTCAAACATCTTTTTACCAAAAACTGTACGAAATTTTCATAAAGAAGATTGTCGCGGTGATTTATGATAAATTATGAATACACGAATACGTGTATGGGGAATTGATACGGTTGAAAACCTTTTGTTTTCGTCATAAGTAAATTTTCTACCGAAGTTTGTTTAATATAGCTGTAAGTTTTGTACGGTCAACCAAAGAGTTTGGTATGCAAGTATATGGTAAGATACGCTTCACACGCAATTAAATTGATTAATTCAAAGTATCTAGCTACAGCGTGCTTAGATGGGTCGGTTAAGTTGAGGTCAGATGTAAGTTATAAGAGGTCAAGTGTTATTAGTGAGGTTTTTCTATGTAGTATTCGTAAACAGATGTATACATGTGGACGAGGCGAAAGGAATATATTAGAGTATCCTTTATTTTCCAATTATTTATTTTTGTCTTAATAAAAAGATAATACTAATCGACCATAGTGCGAGTGTTTAAGTGATATTCACTTAAAATATATAAATCTTGATCTTCATATTCCACATAGCTGAATTTCACTCATAATATAATATTAAGTTCCACGACAGGGTTGCTGTAAGCGCCGACAAGAGCAAACGTCGCTCCCATGGGGTTTCAATCGGAGTCGCGTTTAGAGCAGTTGGCTTCCGATGCTTAGAGTCCATCAAAGGACCTAAATTGCTGGCTTTTATAAACTAAATATGTTGAAATGGACTGGCAATTCAATTTTGGAGTTAGAATTTCGTATGACATTTCAATATTCAAACTTATATAATAATATTATAAAGGTGAAAATATTATTTTCTGATATATTTTCACATCATTGGGGTGAATAGATTTTTATGTAGACTCGCAGGTAGACTAGGAACATGGTTAGATAAAGTGACTACTAGCTGTTAGGTGATAAAGTACAGAGCTAGTTTTTGGCTCCACAAAAAGTTACTCGGATCCCACTAAAACCATCTTGTGGTACTCCCCTGGGCAACAGCCGCATGACAGATCACCTGTAACCTGCGGTGATGGTTGAGCGATCCCACTGGCATTGGTAAGCCACCAGTTTCACCAGGGCCAACTGAATGGCGACTACCATCCTATCAAAATATTTTGTACTACATTCGTCATCTTTGCTTCTCTGCAAGAGAGGGATTAAGTGAAAACTCATATATTAATGAAATGGATACAAAAAATAAAATAATGTTATATATATATTCGACAGAGGTAAGACTTTCCTCTGGCATAATTTCTGTTCGAATCAATCGACTTCGGAGATTGAAAGACACAAAAGTCAGTCTTCAACAACATTTTACGAAACATCACAATGGCCTGATGTACAATTGTTTATTTCAAACAAAACGTAAGTACGTAAGCAAACTGAATTCAACAGGTATTTTTCTTCTCGCAAAATCATTGAAGCAACCCAATCAGTTCGCCTTCCATATTAAAAGAAATTCTCCAAAAATCTCAAAACACAAACCAGCAGATATGAAGCTCAATAAATCCTTTCTCGAGAAAAAAACACACAGCACTAAACTGGCTGGGCGTCTCACAAGACAGTACTTGTAAACATCTGGCGCGTCTACTGTGTGGACAGGAACAGTGGCAATTACAGAGCGCGGGGACATCTGCGTCGGTTGGCTTATCTATACTTATAATAAATCTGTAGAGAGGCCAATTCTGTACATGAAATATATTTGAAAAATAACTATCAAGGGGTGATTAGGGATCGCTACTGGTGCAAAAAATGCAATCAGAAAAATTTTTGTCTGTCTGTCTGTCTCTCTGTCTGTCTGTCTGTCTGTATGTTCGTTATAGAAACAAAAACTACTCAACGGATTTTAACGAAATTTGGCACAATTATTCTTCATACTCCTGGGCAGGTTATAGTATACTTTTCATTACGCTACGATCAATAGGAGCAGAGCAGTGAAGTGAAATATTGAGAAAACGGGAAGAAGCTACTCCATTTTTTAAACTTCCGTCGCGTGTGCAGCCTTAATGGTTAAAGCTACATAGAAATCATGTATGACGGAAATGTTCTCCTTAAAATTATATAAATATATTCCTTGACAGCATATGTCTATCTTTTATGGTTGACTCACAATAACACGTGAAACTCCCGATAGCTTAGCAATTCGGAGCTTTCTGATTATATTTGTCTCCTCTTACGTCCTCCTACCCAGGGCAGGGCGGGAGGGTCTGTCACACTTGACTGACTAAAATCTACGGTGTCCTTCAATAGCCCTTTATGTACCGGGGTCACGTCAATTTGTGAGTCCCGCAACCCCAGCAGACTTTGGCCCTCTACAGGCCCCGTCATTATGCTGACACTCCTTGAGGCGCGCGTGGAACACAACGCGCCGTCGATCCGGGTATGGTCCATGGTCGGACAGCGAGTCGCCCATAACTCGTCGCATGCCCGCGCCTACGGTGGCCGGAGATCGTCTTGCGACGGCCGTCGCCGTGGGCGTCTACCACTGCGGCTGGGGTGGAGGGAGGACGCTGTCCTCTCCCTCACGCGACCCGCCTCCTCCTTCGCGAGCATGACTGCTTCGCAGAAGGAGGCGACCGCTTCCCACTCCGTCTCGCCCCGCAGCATGGCTTCGACCAGTGCTGGGCGCGAGAGGTCTCCGCCTATCGCCGTCGTGAGGACACGGCGGTGCTCTGCCCAAACGGGGCAGTCTTGCACCGTATACTCCTCCGGACGATCCTCGCAGTGGTGACACCCAGGAGTTTTTTCCCCCCTTATCAGACACAGGTACCTCCCGAAACTTCCGTGTCCGGTGAGGACCTGCGTCATGCGGTAGGTCAGGACGCCGTGACGCCTATCCAGCCACTCCTCAAAGAGGGGTCTTACCGCCGCGATTGCGGTGTGCCCCTTTTTACTATTAGTCTTTGAATAGTTTATTTTTAGATTTGTTTTGTTGTTATTTTATGAAATAGGTATTAGAGGTTTTGGTAGTGTTTAAATATATTATTAGTTTACATTTTATTTCTTCATAGTTGAAGCAATAGTAGGTACGAATATCAGTTATTTTGGTAGTCTACACTATCTACACTAATATTATAAAGAGGAAAACTTTGTTTGTTTGTTTGTTTGATTGTGTTGAATAGGCTCAAAAACTACTTGACCGATTTTAAAAATTATTTCACCATTCGAAAGCTACATTATCCACGAGTAAACTATATTTTATTTTGGAGAAAAATAGGGTTCCGTAAGATATTTGGGTTTTTCGGCCATTAGGTGTAAAAATCAACCAGAAAAGTTACTTATTTTGCGTACGCTGCCTAAACCATAATGTTCTAATTAATTGTTGATCTTATAAATATCTACAAAAAAATCCGCGACACACTATATCTATCTATTTCGAGTGATTGTGTTGACTGCGTCGTCGATGTTAGTGTCGGTGTCTGTGAATAGATCATGTTGCTGACCGTGTCTTTCCTGAGTAGGCTTTTTGCAGTGGTAACCGACATTCACGCGGGCGGAGCCGCGGGCGCCCGCTAGTATGCAATAAAGTAGTAGGCGGCCGGGACGCACGAATTGTGGAAGTGGTAACTTGGGAGATGTTACATGCAACCTTGCATGTTTCTCGCAAGCGTTATCGGGTTTCTGTCTTTGTAGATCGGCGTTTCTGTTAGCCAGACCTTTCTGATGTTCGATTGATTGATGAACAGGGAGCCTAAAGGAAAAAAAAAGAAACAGTGGGTTATACATACTCCTCTGGATAAACAGGAGACAAACCAATCATTGCAAATGCTTAATGAAGGTGTGGAAGACAAAAGCGACGGCTATTGGTTTAAATTGGCCCTGAAAAGGCTAAAGTCATCAGGAGAGGTCTTTGCTTGCCTGGCAATAGGATGCCGAAAGTTAACAGCAAAAGTAATGCTTGAAGCGATTAAGCACCTCAAAACAGAACGCTCTCGAAACTAGTGTTACAGTTGAAGTACTTAGAAAAGCGTCTTGGAAGAACGCAGCGGCAAGTAATGTGAGTATTTGGTAGAGGTAATGGAACTTTCTGGAGAAAAGTCAAACAATCGAATTGATAAGGCTAAGTATAGGTATGTTACTTATTTTTTTACTTATCAGAATAAATTGAAAGTAATAGCCTATATTAAAGATGCGTGTTTGTGATAACTATACAAAATGAATACAAAAAAACCATATTGAACTTCATTAACCCATGACAATATTCGATAAAATTATGTTAAAATATAAAGCGGAGGCGTCATTGTGTTTTGGTCGCGACTTTAATGATATTTTCCAGGGAGTTACTGTTCATACCGGAAAATTAAAAAAACTCTACACGTGGGTAAAGCCAGCGGGCGCATCTAGTGATTTATGAAAATCTGCGGGTAGGACATAAAATTAACTCCATTATTTACCTTTCTACGTTAAAAACCTTGCGTTTATTTACTGTACCCACAAAATTAAAGGATTAAAAACGTAAATGATCCTTTGTTATCTCAGCAATTTTTCTGTGTATTTTACCCAATACACAACAATTTGGGTTTTTAAAATTACGTACACATCATACATGAAATGGGAATGTTTTTTTTTTTAAGATTGCCTGTCGACTCTAGTCTACATTTTATGGCTCTGTTGAAGTTTGAGGTTGGGTAAACTGAGGTGCCGAAACGGCAATAATAACCATTCCTTTAGTCAGACAGAAATGAAATGAACTAGTGTGGACGTGCTCTATCGGCTGGTAAGTAAGGTCCGAAGATACGAGTATATTATCGTGTATTGAGCGTAAGCTAATCTACTGAAAACTTTTGTAACGTAAACCAAAACTGACGTAGATAACGAAGCTTCTAAAACGTATAAAAATAAATCAAGTCCGGGATTTGTAAGGGCATTCTCACGTCACGAGTTTTCATACGTCTAACCTTTGTCTATATTCATATGATCTATATAATAAAAAATACAAAATTAAAATAAAACTAAACTAAACTATTATAGAGCATCGAAAACTTCATCCTCAACGCTGTCAGCTGGTAATGTGCCCAAGAGACTAGCGGCGTTGCCTCTTTGTATAATTATATTTAATAGATTAAAAAAAACTTGTCTATTTTTTTATTTGCATTCTATTGATTCTTTCAGCTAACCTATTAACACACTCTTTTTGTGATTATCAGTAAATTCATAATTTTATGATTCCGGAATAAATTCCTTTTTTACATCATGCGAGTAACATAAATTCTATGAGAACCTAATAAGCGGATTATAATTTTGTAAAATCAGTGACTGAGCTATAAGCTACTGCGCTACGTGTCGTAGGTTTGTTTCCCGTTCAGAACAAATATTCATAAGGACCGATTATTGTGAGTTATTCCTGATCAAGCCGTTTGTGCACAATGAATCACTTTTATAGACTTCTCTATTAGGATTCTTATGTTAAAAACGACGGGTTGCACTCTGGGAGTGCCGGCAGAAGTGAAAACTTGAATAGTAATAAACACACACGAACATTCGCGCAAGTGCCCTGCGCCGTCTTACGAATTTTCGATCAGGTCACGTGTCCTGACGCGAGTTTAACATTTTTTACCCATTCCGAAATAGTGCACAACGCCGCTAAAGAAGTTTTCACTTCAAAAATATGTAGATGTAATATTTTATGTGTTAACCCGAACATCGTAACAAAAATATAGGCCGATACTGATATCCGGATTTTCAGATTTTTGTTTTAGCTTACGGAAAAGTTAATCGTTTCGGATAACTGGGACTGATGGTTTGTTAGGAGCATGTTCCTTAGCTAAGAGTTTTGAGTGCTCGGTTTTTCGTATGTATGCAAAATACAACAATATTACTGATATTTATTAAAACTTATATAACTTATAACATAGTTTTAATAAATATCAGTAAGTTCCTTAACTTTTCGCGGGCCGCGTCAGGAAGAGAACAGCGTCCTCCCTCCACCTAGACGTGTCTCAAATGTTGACGATATAAATGTTGCTCTACAGCAGGTCCATTCTTGGTTCACTGCCAATAATTTAGTATTGAATGGAAAAAAAAACGAAATGTGTAAGATTTGCTCTACCGAATGTCAAAAGTAATGACTGTGACATAGTATTGAATCGAGAGATATTAGAATTCGTCGACAAAACTGTTTTCCTGGGAATCACGCTCGACTCGAGGCTACAATGGGGTCCTCATTTAACATCTCTTGCAGGACGCCTGAGTTCAGCAGCCTTTGCTGTTAGAAAAATCCGTCAATATACTGATATAGATACCGCGAGACTAGTCTATTTCAGTTACTTTCATAGTATTATGTCTTACGGTATTTTGTTATGGGGACGTGCTGCAGACATCGAATCAATATTCATTCTGCAGAAAAGAGCTATCAGAGCCATATACAATCTACGCAGGCGCGATTCTTTAAGGGAACGGTTTAAGGAAATTAACATCATGACTGTACCTTGTCAATACATCTACGAAAACATCATGTACGCTAGAAAGAATCTGCACCTATTTAGTAAAAGAGGTGAAAGGCACAATTACAGTACTAGAACGAGGGACGAATTAGTTCAACCAGGTTTCAGGTTAGCCAAAGTAGACTCATCCTTCATGGGGTACTGTTTAAAATGTTACAATAAAATACCTCCTCACATACTCCAACTGAGTGAGACGAAATTTAAAACTTGCATTAAACGCACACTATGTAGGCAGGCATATTATAAGTTGGGGCATTATATTGCTGATAAAAATGCTTGGCTTAATGCTGGTCCTGCTCCACAAACACAGGGGAAACTGGATCTTTAGCATCTGAAATTATTGTAGGAGCTTAAACTATTTTTGCATTGTATAGATTCGATTTATTAGTTTTATCTTCCGGACTAGTTATATGGGTTCATATAATTGTTTATTTATTTATTTTTTGACTTTATTAAGTCATTTAGTTTTATTTTTTATGTGTTTGTAATTGTTTTATTTTATATGGATTAACGGACATCATTGTCCTACTTTAGTTTCGTTTGTAGGTTATCTTTTATTAATATTTTGAAGCGGATGAAGACATTGCATTGTATAGAGTTAATCTGTCTAGTATTATATAGCTTCATAGCCAGCATTGTGTGAGTACTATGTACTTAAGAGCTATCATTGACCAGATACCTATGTCTTTTATTGACTTGAATGACTCTGGCGGTTGAGAGTATGTCATGCTCACTCAAATGTCTCGCTGATGGTGGCGCGTATGTCGGATCATTTGGTTCCCTCTAAAATGGTTGAGCTGAATGGTGCTGATATATGTGTCATGTTCGTGAACGGGCGCTGTCAGTTGGGACTGGTCATCTCTAAGCTGCCATGGTCAATTTTAATTTGTAATTATTAATAACTTTATTTTTGAATTGTCTTTTTTATATTAACTATGGACACTATTAACTTGCCACATCGTTCTCACATAATGTACCATCTGAAGATGAATGATGTAACGAAGGTTTTGTAAAAATTTTGGCGATTGAAAAAGAGTGTCCATGGAGTTTCTTGCTCATTCTTCTCCATAGAGATCTACGCTTTGGAATGAGCACCTACGGTACTTTCACAGTTTTTATGTCTTGTGACTGGGACTGTAGCACCATAACTATTTTTAGTACTAGTTTAATTTTATGTCTTTTGACAATTCATAAGTGCCTGTAATTGGCCTACTTGAAATAAATGATTTGATTTGATTTGATTTGATTTGACCTCAGCCGCAGTGGTAGACGCCCACGGCGACAGACGTCGGCAAACGCAGCGAGTAATAGGAAACTCGCTGTTCGACCACGGTCCTCAAAGAGTGTCAGCAAAAATGACGAAGCCCCCTCTAGAGAGCCAAAGCCTGTCGGGGTCGCAGGACTTATTTATGATTTACCGTGACCCCGGTACGTAAAGGGCTACTGAAGGACACCGTGGATTTTAGTCAGTACGAGTCTGACAGTCCCTCCCGCTCTGCCCTGAGTTGGAGTCATTTGATTATTTTACCACGTTTAAAAAAAAAGTTCTTTAACTTTGATAATAAAATTAATTTATTTTGGAGTGCAACCCGAATTGACTATCAATTTGTAAAAGGAAACGCAAGCAAAGTCTCAGGAAAAATCTACTTCAATATTATAATACCACAAATTACATCTTGCATGTCGTTAAGAGTTTCAATATACACCATAGGATTGTATAGACGTACCTTTACGAAAGAAGTTGGTTGACATAAGTCCAAATCTGCTTTTCTTGCATTCAACAAAAAAAAGACATTAGAATTCCCTCTGCGGGCACCATTGTCGTATATTAGAACATTCAATGACGATTTCATTCGTCTAGAACGTAATCTGATTTATATTGTTTCGTATTCAGGATTACAATATTTTTCATATGTACTCTCGTTTGAAGTACGCAATATTTTTGCAAAATACATTCATATTTATAAGATTTTTCTTTATATTGTTGAATAAGTAGTATTATCGAATTGATTTGACTCAAAGATACCGACTAGTCAACTATGAAGATTATTTAGCTATTTTGAAAAATAGTTTCGTGTTAGCTTCTTACCTGTTTATGCGTCGATGTCTTGTTCAATGTGTACCTGTAAAGAAATATTATTTAAAATTAATGAGAACATAACAAAACAAACAAAAACATAACTAAATCGCACGGATGGGCGCAGAGATGTGACATTCAAAATCAAAATCAAATGTTTTTATTTCACATAGGCCCATAAGGGCTTATAAAACGTCGAGAGCAGGTGCTCGGTTCGGGTGGATGGATTCCATGTAGAAGAACCGCCAAGAAACTGCATGGTTACTCTTTTAAAATATGGTATGGGTTTACAAACAGATTGTTACAATTTTTGAATACTTCAATACTTTGATATGTGTGAAAAACGTAGGCCTGGTAACAAGGGGAAGTCCTTACTAAAATTAGTGCTACAAAAGAAGAAATATATATACCCAGGACCTACAATGTTCTCACATTCACAAACAAAGAGTAAGGAAGAAACTATACAAAAAGAAAGCTATAAAAGCTGACATTGTGGGTTGGGGCTCAAGGGCTGAAATTGTATGCGAATAAAATCATGCGTGTGTGAAATAAAACCAAACACTAGAAA
Organism: Agrotis puta; assembly: GCA_943136025.2. NCBI lineage: Eukaryota > Metazoa > Arthropoda > Insecta > Lepidoptera > Noctuidae > Agrotis > Agrotis puta. The sequence goes on along the minus strand of OW964176.2, from coordinate 1,720,315 downwards.
CTATTTGATCATTTAAATAACACAGCAACAACTTTTTTTTCTGATCACAACCATTTAATTAAAAACTGAAAATTATTTTACAAATCCAAGCTCACTTCGGGCACGCTGCAATCGCGGCGGTAAGACTCTTTGAGGAGTGGCTGGATAGGCGCCACGGCGTCTTGACCTACCGCATGACGCAGGTCCTCACCGGACACGGAAGTTTCGGGAGGTTCCTGTGTCTTATAGGCAGGTAAGAAACGCCTGGGTATCACCACTGAGAGGAACGCCCGGAGGAGACGGTGGAGCATACGGTGCAGGACTGCCCCGTTGGGCAGAGCAGCGCCGTGTCCTCACGATGGCGATAGGCGGAGACCTCTCCCTCCACCCCAGCCGCCGTGGTAGACGCCCACGGCGTCGGATGTCGCCAGACGATCTCCGGCCACCGTCACCGCGGGCGGCGAGTAATGGGCGACTCGCTGTTCAACCATGGACCATGCCCGGGTCGACGGCGCGTTGTATTCCACGCGTGCCTCAAAGAGTGTCAGCATAGTGACGGGGCCTGTAGAGGGCCAAAGCCTGCCGGGGTTGCGGGACTCACAAATTACCGCGACCCCGGTACGTAGAGGGCTATTGAAGGACACCGTGGATTTTAGTCAGTCAAGTCTGACAGTCCCTCCCGCCCTGGGTGGGAGGACTCATTTGATGATTTCACCACGAAAAAAAATCCCAAGCTCAGTTTCTCACACAATTTGAGATATGATTTTATTAAGATTCCACGCTACACAATTGCAATACTTGCACTAAAGATCCAATCTATTATTAGTTTCAAACGTATAAGTTTAGCCGTCAACGGAATTGTGAAACTGGCCATTTATTGGAAATTCTGACCAGTCTGTTTTGCTGAACCAATTATCTTTGCAAACACAAATAACACCTAAAACTCTATCTAAATGGATATTCGATATTGCATTAATACTAATTTTGTTGGCTAAATTTATGTCACACGGAATTTTGGTTTAATGTTTATTTTTGATTAAATGTTAATGCAATGTGTACCGCGGTGATCATGATTGTATATGATTTTCTGCTGATTATTTTTTATCGTGATAAAATCATCAAATGCGTCCTCCAACCCAGGGCAGAGCGGGAGGGTCTGTCAGACTCGTACTGACTAAAATCCACGGTGTCCTTCAATAGCCCTTTACGTTCCGGTGTCACGGTAATTCGTAAGTACCGCGACCATTGTATACGGTTTTAGCATTTTTATTTTTTCTACTTATGGATCCTAAATGGGCCAATGCAATGAGTAGATTTCTGGAGAGCTATGAGCCAACGAGTAGACATGCTTCTCACGCTATGATGATGGTGACTGGAGACAACTGCATGCGGAGTTGTTGAAAGGGGCAGTGTGTTGCGAGCCCTTAATACCAGGAGTAATGCCTGTGGATTGCAATAAGCTGTGTTGATTGAATTTGAATTTTTTATTTTCTTTTTCCTTTGCTCCTTCTACAGTATTTAAACATTCGTTATGGGACGCTAGAATCAACAGACGCAACCAACAACTCTGGTAGTAAAGTTGGCTGAATTATTTGAAGTTTCTCAGAAACGCATGTCTGAGAAACCGCGAATTTCCTCTAAAAGGCCAACTGGAATATTGATATTTAATATCTTCTATTTTAACCACGGCACATTAAAAAAAAGATTATTTTTCAATTTACTCGATGATTGTATTTGTAAATGGCTGTAATTGGATTTAATGATATAGAAATTATACTTCTAATGCAGTAGTCCGTTTATGTTTGGCGGATGCTTGACGGCACTAACTGCTAGAAACTTGAAACAGAAGCAGCCGAATTAGTTCGACTGCTCGCGCTAGTGATACTGACTGCTTCAAGCAGTGTGTTGGCCCATTCACGACTTTGATCTAAGCGGTGAACGGAACGACGCGAGTGGCGGAGCGGCGCGAGGTAATAAAACATTACTTACTTTCTAAGTACACGAATTCGTCACCGACAGCGCTTCGTGGCCTGATTAAAAAAAAAAACGACGGGTTGCACTCTGGGAGTGCCGGCAGAAGTGAAAACTTGAATAGTAATTGTTGGAAATATCTTGTGAACAGATTTTAGTAAAACTCGCAAAAATGGTTGACTTTTTATTTCAATAATTTTCCAATGTGACGTACATCTTTTATAAACAATGTTACCTAGCAACGAATGTATCCAGCATACAAACTTCTTTAAAAGTAATAAAGTCACACGAACATTCACGCAAGCGCCCTGCGCCGTCCTACGCTTTTTCGGTCAGCGTCACGTGTCCTGACGCGAGTTTAAGACTTTATACCCATTACAGAAAAGTGCTCAACGCCGCTAAAGAAGTTTTCACTTCAAAAATTGTACCCATTTGATCTTACCGCTCGTCGCCCCGCTGTAAGTTACCGCTCACAGTGGCAACCTAGTAAAGCATGGGCAACTGTTAGGCATGGGCGTCATGTTACGACATCCTAAAATATTTAAAAAAACTACTTTTTTTGAATTTTAAGAATATTCAAATTTTGTCTTTCACCACCTCCATTATTTCTTTATTCCACCACTGTCTTAATTAATAATTAAAGGAACGATGAAGAAAAAAATAAAGCCGACGAATTGCAGTTTCTTTATTAAAGTGAAACTATTAAAATTTCCTTTTTGTTGCTTTATTAAAAAGTTTAAAATATGTTGGGGAACGTTTACGAGGTTCGCTTGAGGTTACCGAGTTAAAAGTTTATAAGGATGGCTCACGGATAAAAGGTGTAGACGTTCGGCTGTTGCTAGCTTCGTGACGATCCTTACAAGTTTTAAAAAGGATATGTGAGACGTGTGTAATGTGTTTTTATTCATTTTTACAACATTATTTTTTGTTAATGCGAAACCCGATACACCTGTCTAGTATTTTTGTGTAAAGAATCTATGTACCAAATTTCAAAACTGTATCATGTAAAATCACAAAGTTATAGGCTTGTTATGTTACTTGGTTGTCCGTTCAAAAACATGCTCATTTGGCGGCGGTTTGCGATACCCCTGCTCTACCCGAGTCTCCTGTGTCGTATACTCATTGATAATAGTTTGGCAATAGAATCCTGACCGTACAATGATTGTATAGTAATTAACTAGTAATAAAATGTATTTAAAATATTTTTGGAAATAATATTACATGGTGTAAAAATTATTGGAATCGATTCAGTTACTGACTCTGAACAAACTATGTGTATTCATGTTTCGCATATACTAAAAATAATGGTGTAAACATCTTTGATATATAAACTATAATAAACAGAATTGTCATAATGTTATCTTTTAATACATTTTTAGGACAAAATAACTGTCATAGTTTGTGCAAGATTAGATTAAAGGTACATAGAATCTAGATGAGGCTAGCACAACAGCATGGAGATTGGCACAATCAACGATATACCATATCCAGCGGTGGGTGAATTCAGACTGTGGATGGTGGACATGTAACATTTATTTTTTGGTGTCTTGTAGTCATTATATTACCTTCTCCCGCTCTGGGAACTGCTGATAATAACCGATGTGGAAAAAAAGTTCTCGAGTAGCAATCACGATACGGAAGATGCAATGTAGGTAGGTCATTTGATGATTTTACCATGATAAAAAAAGGTACGTCACCCTCTAAGTTGACTGACGACATTGTTAGTCCAAGTTTCCATTATACATGATACTTGGATACAAGTTGCAAATTGTATGCAACTTAAATAAACCTGCATTCGTTGCAAGTTGGTTGTCTGAACTGTAGACTGTTTATTTTCTTGCCAATTCAAGCTACTCGTACAAAAATGTAACATCAAATTTGTATGCAAGACTTGCTTAATGGAAACGCGTCTTTAAGCCTTTGTCAAACAGACAGGCGTAACGAATGCGAAGCGAGGCGTTTTTATTTGTAATGTATGGAATTGTTTGAATCCAGTCACATAGAAAAGCGAAAGCGATCCGATAGCGTGACCGAACCGATGCGAAGACGTGGCGAAGGCGTATTTGCTCTGTCTGACGTCGTTCATAAAAAGTCAGCTAATACATCTGTCACGCCTCGGTTCGCTGCATCTAGTTTGACGTCTCGTATCGGTTCGGTATCGCTTCGGACTCGGTCTGGTTCGTTATTGTCTGTCAGTTTGACAAAGGCTTTAGAGTCACGGACAACCGACGCATGAAAGAGTCCGGTCTAAAGCCTTCGTTGAAAAGTGGACGTCTTTGTACTTCTCCTTGACTAGAAATATCACCTCCAAGGTAACACAGTCATCTATAAGTTCACGTTATTTTTCTACTTAGGTTCCAAGTTCATGACCTTTACATATGCTTCGGACTATCTTTTTAAACTTTACCCATGTTGGTAGAACGAAAACACGGTCGATCTCACTATTTTCTTTATTCACAGATATATAATATGTGTAAGAAACTTCTTTCTTTTATGCCTTTGTCAAACAGACAGGCGAAAGCGAAGCGAGTCCGAGGCGATACCAAACCGAAGCGAGACGTTAGTCCGATAGTTCTGTCACGCTATCAGATCGCTTTCGCTTTTCTATGTGACTGGATTCAAACAATTCCATACATCACAAATAGAAACGTTACGCTTCGCATTTGCCACGCCAGTCTGTCAAACAGCTTTAAAGTGAAATATTACTTCTTAGTCATAATAATATCTCATCATATTACATTTATGTTCTGCCATTTGCTTGCGTTCAGAAATATTCTCATTAAAAGATTTAAAAAAAAGAAAAATGATATTGTAGGTAATATCGATAAAAAGTGTGGAAAAGTAATAAACTACAAAAAAATTGTCGGTGATTTAATCGTGTGGTGGCAAATCAACGTCTTAGAATTTTAATTGCAAAAAAAGACATACTATGAATTTTATAAAACTATGAATTTTTAGTCTTATCCTGAGGGCAATCCCCCAAAAAATCTAGATAGGAGAACAGTGTATTAAACGGGGACGTGAGGTATAATGGGGACATACACTCTTTAGACATACTTAACACAACACTAAAGTAGCGCAAGCGCCATCAGGACGTCATATGCTAGCGGCCATTAACAAATGGCGTCCCGTTGGCGCTTGTGATACGTTAGTATTTTAAGTTTGCCATTAAGTGTGTGATTTCCCATCATATCTCGCGTCCCCGTCTTATACACTGCTTTTCACTTCCCCTACTAATATTGCTAAACATATTAAAGTAATAGACAACAAATCCAATCCTGTACTTTTTAGTACCCTATAATACATCGTGTCTTGCGTCACAACCGATAAGAGCCATGTTTAAGTAAGCCCCTACGTAACATAATACGAAGATAATTTTCTAAGTCGAATAAACTTTGCAACTCTTAACTTTTCACCAAGTCCGTGTTCTCGAATTCACAAAGATACTCTATGTATCAAAGAAAGTCGAATCTTCGATTAAAATTTAACTTAAAGTCACAGTATATAAGGTTTTGTTTCAGCTGCAGTTGATTTCCTGCCTTATTGAGTGTAGGTAAGTTTGGAACAGAAGTGTAACTAAAGAAAACGCTGAAAGTTAAAAAAGAAATACCCGTTCTTGTGTGTTCGTAGGAACTGTTAAATTCAACATTGGAACTGTTACTGAATTGCTGCTTTTAGCATTAAGAGTCCCTACCAGTTTTGCGGACTAAAAACAGAAAAATCCTTTGTAGGTACTGTTTTTTTTTTTTTTATCGTGGTAAAATCATCAAATGAGTCCTCCCACCCAGGGCAGGGCGGGAGGGACTGTCAGACTTGTACTGACTAAAATCCACGGTGTCCTTCAATAGCCCTTTACGTACCGGGGTCACGGTAATCCCTTGGTCCCGCGACCCCGGCAGGCTTTGGCCCTCTACAGGCCCCGTCGCTATGCTGACACTCTTTGAGGCGCGCGTGGAACACAACGCGCCGTCGACCCGGGCATGGTCCATGGTCGGACAGCGAGTCGCCCGTTACTCGTTGCCCGCATGCCCGCGCCTACGGTGGCCGGAGATCGTCTTGCGACGTCCGACGCCGTGGGCATCTACCACTGCGGCTGGGGTGGAGGGAGGACGCTGTCCTCTCCCTCAGGCGGCCCGCCTCCTCCTTCACGAGCATGACTGCTTCGCAGAAGGAGGCGACCGCCCCCCACTCCGTCTCGCCCCGCAGCATGGCCTCGACCAATGCCGGGCGCGAGAGGTCTCCGCCTATCGCCGTCGTGAGGAGTGTAGGTACTGTTGCAAATATTTATTTAGTGGTCAAATAATCGTGATACATACGTCAAAGTATTTTTTTTTATTACATAGTATTCATTAATATTCCCCAAGTTATTAACTTAATGAAAAGTAACGGTATGAGTCCATTAGATTTATTAATTATACTAATAGTAGCGTTCAGTGTGATAAAGGTAAACATTGTGAGACGTATGAAGTAGGAAGTTTATTCATAAACATCAAATAGATAGTATTTTATGCAGCCGTCATTGCCCGCTTGATGTTTGGCAAACTATCCTTTGGTAACGTGATACCGAGATAAATAGCGCTATGCTTTAAATCAGGAACTTTAGAGCTAATATTGATTAGATACCTACTACCGTATTTTATTGACTTGAATAGCACTGGCGGTTGAAAGATATGTCATGCTCACTCATATGTCTCGCTGATGGTGGCGCGTGCGTCGGATCATATAGTTCCCTTCAAAATGGGTGAGCTAAATGGTTGCTGATTCATGTGTCATGTTTGTGAATGGGCGGTGTCAGTTGAGACTGCTCATCTCTTAGCTGCCATGGTTTATTTAAATTTTTGATCATTTTTTTTTCTGAATTGTCTTTTTTTATTTAACTATGGACACTTTTAACTTGCTACATCGTTCTCACATAATGAACCATCTCCAAATCAAAGATATAATATAGGTTTTTTAATAATGGTGTGGCGAGTACCGCCTCTCAAGTTGGATGGTGGTTGGTATTGCGGAGTATGTGTGTGTCCGGCTTAGGCATGTAAGAACGAGCGTGTGTAACGGGCTTTACAAGGACATAAGCATCCATCGACAAGCCCAATCCTGGGATCAGAGACCATAGTGTGCTCGCGCAACACGCACGCATTTACGCATCTCTCCCGCATGTCTTAAAAATCTTTAAACATCACCCCCGCAAAGACAGTAAAATCCTAAGTATTATCCCGTAAGCCTTGGGGATTTATCTGGAACTAATAATAATACCATATTAACCGCGTCGTGTGTAATTTGTGATCAAGACTTTAGCATAAGTGATTGGTGTGGTGAGCACGAGGCAGGTGGCCACCTGTGAAGACCTCAAGACCGGACAAGGAAGAACCAGGTACCGCTTTCCTTTACTTGCTAGAGTTAGACCACAATACGTCGTCTACCACCATCACTCCCAACTTGAAATTATACAAAAAATAGGCAATTGAATCAACACGCAATCCAGGTGTTTGATTGTAATACGTCCCTCATACCCGCAGAGAAACACGGCTATTTACACGCCTGTCCCTCCATTTGATGGTCCTTTCGAGCCTAGATAGGCATCAGTAAAATAAAGTACAAATACGTACAAGTCATTACATTAGGTACATAACATTCCATTAGTACCATAAAATGGCCACCCGCAAGCAAGAAGCTAAATTAGCTCAGCTTACAGCTAAAAAGCAAATGATTTTCGAGCGATTTAATCGCTTATATAATGCTTCCAGAAGCATCTCGAACTTTGATTCGCGTTCAAATGAGTCTTTCCTAGCGCAGTCTGAAACGTTAAGTGAACAATACAGCACATTTGAAGCAATAATTGAACAGATCAATGAGTTGCAGTTTGAGATTGACGAAACTGCACCAGATTATTCGAGTCTATATTCTATTGAAGACTTATATTCTTATATTAAATACAAGCGTAATCTCATACTTTCGAGCAGCGAAACATCAGATAAGAAAGGAGGTAGTCGCATAAAGTTACAACCCATAGAACTGCCATCATTCGACGGTAAAACGGAGAATTGGCCCATATTTTATGAAATGTTTCGCAGCAATGTTCATTTAAACACTGATCTGACGGACTCGCAGCGTGTGCAGTACTTGGTCAGTAAATTGACTCATGATGCCTTAAAACTAACTGCAGGCATTGTTCCCACAGGTGATACATACAGTGTTATGTGGAACAGTCTCGTTAAAAGGTATCAAGATAAGCGTAGTCTAGGTATTCATTATCTCAATAATATACTGGACATTAAAGGATGCGCCGGCAATGCTGCTAGTCTCAATACATTTGTGGAACGATATTCAGCGTCGGTCGCTGCCTTAAAACAGTTAGACATTCCAGACTTGCTGGATTTTGTGTTATTACACTGTAGCTTAAGAAAAGTTGATGCGCAAATTGTTCAACAATTTGAAAGCCGTGTGAGTGGGAAAGAATTACCTTCATATACGGAGTTTATAGCATTTATGCAAGATCATGTCAAGGTACTCCAGCGCTCACGCGCTAGTAATTCACAGACGGAACCGCGTGCTAAGTCTAGTTTAGCTCATAGTCGAACAAGTAACTTGCAAAGTACCGCCAAGTCGTTTGTGTCACGCAACGAACCAGTTTCGAATACCCGATGTCCGTTATGTGATAAGAATGACGTCGACCATCGACTGTTTGACTGTCCGCTATTCAAAAATATAAACACACCGCAAGCTCGTTTCGAATTTATTAAAAATAAACGTGGCTGTATTAATTGTTTAAGTCTATCTCATTCTTTACTTAAATGTAAGTCACGAAACGTTTGTAAAAGTTGTAAAAAGACGCATCATTCTTTGTTGCATTTCTCCGAAGTAAAAGGTGAATCATCGCCCGAGCCTGCTACAAGTACCTCTGTTTCACTCAGCGCCGCGATCAAGACGTGTTTACCGATCGAGTCAACTATTTTGTTAGCGACCGCGCAGGTATATGCATATAATAGGGATAGCAGAGATAAGGTAATGATCAGGTGTTTATTAGATAACGGATCGCAAAATAACTTAATTACTGTGGACTGTTGTAAACATTTGAACTTACACATAATTAAATTACGCCATTCATCTTTACAAGGTGTTGGTATGAGCTCAAAACCTGTACATGGCTTTATTCATCTCAATATAGAATCTCGGATTAATCCTCACACTAAGTATTATATACAAGCGTTAGTTGTTGATTGCATTACAGATAGACTTCCCGCTAGATTCATCAGATTAAATGACGAAAATAACATGTCATATTTAAATAACTTACCGCTAGCCGACCCGACCTGGAACGTACCAGGCGGGATCGACGTTGTGCTTGGAGCACAGCTGTTTCCTTTTATTTACCTCGGAGATAGGGTTGACTCAGGCACCCGCGCACCCCCAGCTATATTGACTAGTTTCGGTTATGTACTGATGGGTGATATTGATTGTTATAATAGTGATATAACACACATTACATCTTCGTTTACCGCGCTTGCAAACATTAAAGTCGAGTCAAGTTTGCAGAAGTTTTTTGAGCTAGAAGAAATTCCATCTCAACGTTTTATTAGTCCGGACGAATTAGAGTGTGAAAATAGTTTTAATTCTTCAGTCTTATTTAAAGACGGCAGATACTTTGTCGATTTACCTTTCGCGCGCACTCCTTCCGAGTTAGGCAATTCACGTGGTGTCGCCCACCGGCGGTTACTCGCGCTTGAGCGTAAATTCACGTTGGTGCCTACCCTACGCGAGAATTATAATAAAACTATCGCGGATTATATAACTCAGGGGTATTTATCGGAAGTACCGGACTCTGAATTGACAGAAGAGGGTTACTATATACCGCATCACGCCGTCATTAGACCGGACAAAGACAACATTCGAGTGGTTTTGGACGCTAGCGCCAAAACGCACTCGGGGTTGTCGCTCAATGACATTCTGCATGTTGGACCTAATTTACAAGCTGACTTATTTTTGTTATTACTTGATTTTCGTACGTTCCCTGTCGCGATGACAGCGGATATAAAACAAATGTTCTTACGTATCGGTGTAAATGAGCACCACCGCAAATATTTACGAATCTTGTATCGTTTCAACAAAAATGAGCCTGTACGCACCTTTCATTTTAACCGCGTTCCCTTTGGACTAAAGCCTAGTCCTTATTTAGCGATGCGCACACTGCGTAACTTGGCGTGTGAGCATAGCGGCCGCTTTCCTGAGGCTTCTAAATTGGTAGAAACTCAGTTTTATATGGACGACTATGTCTATTCTGTTCCTGATGAACAGATTGCTATGCGTCTATCCCGCGATTTAATCGATTTGTTTAAAGTAGGTTCCTTTGACTTAGTCAAGTGGGCTACTAATTCACCCGCTTTATTGGAGATTCTCCCAGAGTCTCACCGCTTACCAGTTGATTTTTCTGGCATGGATAATGATGTCCATAATTTTAAAATCCTTGGATTAACCTGGGATCCCGCTCATGATTATTTTTCCTTGACAACAGTCGCCGTAGATAATAAATGCACGAAGCGCGCGATCCTATCGCTAGTTGCCCGCTTGTTCGACGTACTTGGCCTCGTAGCACCCGTTGTGCTGTACGCAAAGATTTTAATTAAGGAGCTTTGGTTAGCTAAAATAGGATGGGATGAAGTTCCTCCGAACTCCATCACCAATCGGTATTCTGCTTTTACGAGGGATTTTCCCACACTCTCTTCTCTAAAGGTTCCTCGCCACATTGGCGTCTTTAGAGAAGCTGTAGTGAATATCGTAGCCTTTTGTGACGCCAGCTTTAGTGGTTATGGTTGTTGTATTTATTTACACATTACTGACCCTACAGGTGATACCACCGTCCGGCTTTTATGTGCAAAGTCCAAAGTTTCCCCCGCTAAAATAATAACACTAGCTCGATTAGAACTTGTCGCCGCTTTACTTCTGTCTAAACTTGTTCGCGTGGTCAAGGATAAACTTTCCGCTCGTGTACCTATTGCAGGTATCTACGCTTTCTCGGACTCCACCATAGCTCTCTCGTGGATCCACTCATCTCCCCATAGATGGTCTATTTTTGTTAGCAATCGCGTTGCCCAAATACAGGAAAACGTACCTGCCATTTGTTTCAGCCACGTGTCCGGGAAAGAGAATCCTAGCGATTGTCTGTCTCGCGGCATGCTGCCATCTGATTTAATTGAACACTCGTTGTGGTGGAACGGCCCTACGTGGCTCCAGCAGCCCATGAGCGAGTGGCCTTTAAAATTTTCGCCTACTAAATGCGAAACATTGCCGGAGTTTAAATCAAGGGTTTTTCTTGTAGAAACCTCAAATACTGAACCGCGTATTTTAGATACTATAGCTGACCGTGTTTGCTCATGGAATAAATTGTTACGTGTATTTATGTACATTCTTAAATTTACGAACAGACTACATAGTCATAGCTCTGTTAAAAAAATAACAATCGCCGAAAATTTTATTATTCGAATAGTTCAAAGTTTGCATTTTTCTAACGATTTAAATTTAATTAAAGCAGGCAAACTTCCTGCTAAGAAGTTGCGATGCTTGTCTGTCTTCGTTGATAGCTATGGAATCTTACGTATTGGGGGCAGATTGTCGAAATCTGACTTACCGTATGAAGCCAAGCATCCCGCGCTTTTGCCTAAACGCGACCGCGTAGTCGATCTAATTATTGATCACTATCACAATACATACTGCCATACGGGCCCCGGGTTATTGACGTCCATTATAAGGCAGCGGTTTTGGATATTGGATGGCCGAACAGTCATACGTTCCCGTTGCCGAAAATGTAATACTTGTTTCCGTCTAAATCCTAAGCATCCAATACCCAAAATGGCTGAACTTCCTGGATACCGCATCCGTGATGCTAAAGCCTTTGTACACACCGGTGTAGATTTCGCCGGGCCGCTTGCTTACGTACCTATTCGACGTAGAGGTCAACGTTCGCAGAAACTTTATTTTTGTTTGTTCGTATGTATGGTGACTAAAGCCATACATATCGAGCTTGTATCGGACCTCACATCTGAGGCTTTCCTATCCGCATTTAAGAGATTCATTTCCCGCCGCGGTCCAGTGTCTGTCATGTACTCAGACAATGGTACCAATTTTGTTGGCGCTAAGGCGCAACTAGATGATATTTATTCTTTCTTATTAAATTCGACTGTTCAAACGGATATTAAAAATGAGCTTCTTAAATCACGCATTGAGTGGACAAGAATACCGCCGCGAGCCCCGCACTTCGGAGGTATTTGGGAATCGAACATTAAGAGTGTTAAAACTCACTTGTTTAGAGTCATAGGTAAACAGCTTCTCACTTACGAGGAACTCTCGACCGTATTGGTGCAAATTGAGTGCCTTTTAAATTCTCGACCGCTTAGTGTTCTCTCATCAGACCCGCATCCGGAGGTACTCACGCCCGCGCATTTTTTAATGTCCAGTCCACTCACGTATTTGCCTTCTTCTGAATTGACAGAAGAAAACATAAGCCTAACAAACCGCAAAAGACTTTTGGATCAACTTGTGTTATCCTACTGGAACAAATGGCGAGTAGAGTACTTGCACACGTTGCAAGTCCGCCAGAAATGGTGCACTCCCGATCGCCCTATAGAGATCGGTACTATCGTTCTCTTGGGTCAAGATAACGTACCTCCATTGACTTGGCCATTAGGCATCATAGAGGAAGTTTTTCCGGGGTCGGATGGCATAATTCGAGTCGCTTCAATAAAAACCGCGTCAGGTACATATAAACGTCCTGTCACTAAGTTGTATCCTTTGCCAACACAATAAAGTAATATTACTACGTAATGTAATTAGTTTATAGTATACTTTCAATGGTACGCCATTACATAGTTATAATTTAGATTAATTCGATTTTAACTTAGTCAAATCAAACCGCATTTCATATTGATCCCGAGCACTATGTCATTGTGATAGAGTTTCGGACTGCTGCTTAGGTTTCCCTTAATATTCTCCAACAACAGATACATGTCATCACCGCTTGATAAACCGCACAGCGCTGCATAGATTAGCTGCTTTGAAAGCTCTGGACCTTTCAAGGCGGGGAGTATGGTGTGGCGAGTACCGCCTCTCAAGTTGGATGGTGGTTGGTATTGCGGAGTATGTGTGTGTCCGGCTTAGGCATGTAAGAACGAGCGTGTGTAACGGGCTTTACAAGGACATAAGCATCCATCGACAAGCCCAATCCTGGGATCAGAGACCATAGTGTGCTCGCGCAACACGCACGCATTTACGCATCTCTCCCGCATGTCTTAAAAATCTTTAAACATCACCCCCGCAAAGACAGTAAAATCCTAAGTATTATCCCGTAAGCCTTGGGGATTTATCTGGAACTAATAATAATACCATATTAACCGCGTCGTGTGTAATTTGTGATCAAGACTTTAGCATAAGTGATTGGTGTGGTGAGCACGAGGCAGGTGGCCACCTGTGAAGACCTCAAGACCGGACAAGGAAGAACCAGGTACCGCTTTCCTTTACTTGCTAGAGTTAGACCACAATACGTCGTCTACCACCATCACTCCCAACTTGAAATTATACAAAAAATAGGCAATTGAATCAACACGCAATCCAGGTGTTTGATTGTAATACGTCCCTCATACCCGCAGAGAAACACGGCTATTTACACGCCTGTCCCTCCAAATAATTTGGAGTATTTTTCGATATTCCTCATGGTTTCGCATTCCTGTATGATTAATAACGTACTAGACGAATTATTTTAGTAACTACTAAGAGAGATTTACTTACTAGCTCATTTCTATCTAGGGGAACAGTGTATAAGAGGGGGACGCGAGGTATGATGGGAAATCACACACTTAAGACAAACTTAACACAATACTAAAGTAACGCAAGGGCCAACAGGACGACATTTGTTAATAACCGCTTGCAAATGACGTCCTGATGGCGCTTGCGCTACATAAGTATTGTGTTAAGTATGCCTAAAGAGTGTGTGTCCACATTATACCTCGCGTCCCCGTCTTATACACTGTTCCCCTATATCGGCGATATATATATATTTTAATATCTACGTTGGTTTCTTTAAGTACAGACTTGGAGTTGCATTATGAAAATCAATATTCGGTCATGGTACTTAGCATTGCTTGCTACGGCGTAGCTTTGGCCTACGTCGTAGTAATGAGCTACGCCGTAGGCCTAAGACACATTATTCTGGACACGATAGTATTTAGACAAACATCACTTATTTATTTTGAGCAGAGTGTGGCCCACTGGTAATGGCCCAGACTTGTGAGTCGTGGGTTCAAATTCAGCCAAGCGTAGAAGAATTTTGTATTTTATATTTCATAGCGGTGATAAAATTAATCACACTCGCTATTAAAAAGTTTAAACATCTTGTGGAAATCAACGTTTCCTTAAAACAAAAATTCAAAGAGATGGGACACACCATGCCTCAAAAGGCCCCTGTGTTAATTTACAGTCCACCCTCACTCACAGGGAGGAGGGTGGTTGCTTATCAAAAACTCTACGGTTATTAAAAAATAAAAAGGCAACAGTGATTTCAACTCTGAAAATCTAACATGTATGTCTTTCTTAAAGGTACCCAATATTTAAGTATGTAAAACTTCTGAATTTTATAAAACAATCTATCAACTTACACCGAAACGGTTAACACCAAATATGACGTGACATTATAATATTATATGATAATATTACATCAAAGCTGTGGGTTCCGCAGCAGGCGATGGTAATCCAATTGCAGTGCACAGAGGGTCTCTAAATCCAATTTTCCGTATCGCGCCTCGGTCGCTAGGTACTTTAGTCGGTAGGGGTAGCTCCTGCCTAAAATAACATATCGTTCCGAACTCAACACTTGGTTAAACGGAAAGATAACTCCCTTGTTTCATGTGTTTGAATATTTTATTGCTTTATTTTAAGTATGGCAACCCTAGTTTTGGCAATGTCGTTTTTGGACGTGAACTCTTATCTAGTGTGGTACTTTGTTTTAATCGTGGAATGATATGTGATATTTAACTCTTGTATTACCAAACGATTAGTAAGTATCTTTATATGTATGTGCATGGGGACGATGAGTACTGGGTGACTCGCCGTCCGATCATGGAACATGCCCGAGTCGACGGCAGCCCTTCGTGTTCCATGTGTGCCTCAAAGAGCTGTCAGCAATTTGACGGGGTACCCCTAAGAGGGCCAAAGACTGCCGAAGTCGTGAGACTGTCTGATCATGTAACTATGACCCTGGAACGTAAAGGGGTATTGAAGGATCATCGTGGTTTTTTAGACAGTGGGAGTTTGATAGTCGTGGAAAAACGTGGAATCCGTGCTTCGAAAACATTGTAGCTATTGAGTTGTTGTTGAAATTCCAATTCATCATCATCGGCCCATAATGTTCCCATTGGTCAAACAGACTCCCTCTCTGTGAGAAGAAATGTGCCATAATCAATCACACGGACCCAGTGTTGATTGGAATTTACAATTACAATATTATAATGCATAAAAAAGTCATGCCTTTTGCGAGGTGATAAAATCATTAAATGAGTCTTTCCGCCCTGACTGGAGCGGAAAGGAGCGAGGCTCTAACTTATTTAAAATATAGGAAACAGTGTATAAAACGCGAGGTATAATGGGGGCATACACTCTTTAGGCAGACTAAACACAACACCAACGTAGCGCAAGCGCCATCAGTACGTCATTTGCAAGCGGCCATTAACAAATGGCGTCCTGTTGGCGCTTGCGCTACGTTGGTATTAAATAAATAATAAATAAATAAATATTCCACAACTACCACACGACGCCATCTAGTCCCAAGCTAAGCAGAGCTTGTGTTATGGGTACTAGACAACTGATAAACATACTTATATATTTCTAAATACATACATACTATAGATAAATTACACCCAGACACAGAACAAATGATCGTGCTCATCACACAAACACTTGTCCTGGGTGGGAATCGAACCCACGACCTCCGGCATAGCAGTCAGGGTCACTTACCACTAGACCAACATGCCTGCAAATATTGTGTTAAGTTTGCCTTCATCCCTCGCGTCCCTCCTTCGTCCGTCCTTCAGATACCCCTTGCATTCTAGGGTCAGATATTTAGTTGGGCACGCATTTGGTCCTATGGCCCTCCCATAGAAAGTCAGTTTATTGATAGCTCCTCCTAACTCATAACTTTCTTATGATAGATGTCACTACGTATATCTTTAATCATAATTGAATAGTATTATTACAAGTAGAGTTCAACCCAAATAGTTGTCATATTCTAAATTAACGCGAAGCCGATGTCAAGGGCTAAAGTTACTGAACAAAACAGATGCAATAAAAAATAAAAAGTGGACCAGTTGGTAACGTAGCATAGCTTAGTAAGCAGGAAATAGGATAAGGAAGGAATTAAATCCTAGCATTATACAGAAGAGGTAACAGAAAATAAAACATGAAAATATTGGAAGGAAAAATAAACCTAACAAAAAACCAACGCTTTCTCTTGTACTTCAGTTTAGACGGAAATACAAAGATCGGATTTTAAAAACATGGTTCTTTAATATTTAAAGAAATGGTGTTTAAATAAAAAAAAACTGCGATGATATAATTGTATAAATAGTATAATAGTAGATATTATAATAATGTATCATGCCGATAGTCGTGTCGGCCCATGGATTAATTGCCAAGAGCCTCGACCAACATCTAAGGAAGCTCTCGTTAGGCAGCTGGATCAAGGGCCTAATTCAGAAAGCAGTTCTTCTGACACGGCGTGCATTGTTAGGAGGTGCCTTTCTCTGGATCCCTGCCCACCTAGCATTAGCGGTAGCTTGGACCCTGTTCCCGATTCCGGTGGGCCACTATTATTTATATATTTAAAGGGTTTTTTTTTGTTTTGTTTTTATAAAAATATTTAAAAATGTATATAATTAGTAAAAAAAATAATAAAGGTAAAGGCGTTGAGGATGAATTTTTTGATGCTGATGATGATGATGATGATAATAGTTTAGTTTAGTTTTATAGTAATTTAGTATTTTTATATTTCTATAGTTTAATTAATATTTATGTAATCGACATTTTTATAAAAAAAATATAAAAAGGGATGTACCATTTCATCAAATTTATCAAAAGTCATCAAACAAGTCTGATAATTTATATACAGCAATTTTTAACGTCAATATGACAAATGACAATCCTCTTAAAAAGTTAGCAGTTCCATTTTCGAAATGTCTTATTATTTTAAATTATTTTCCAAAGAAAAAATGTAATTAGAAATATCTGCTTCTTTGGAAGTTTAAAATTGGTCTAATTCAGCTGTGACACTATTTATCGAAAATATGATTTAACTTCTTTAAACTTTGTCTCTTGCTCGAGTGAGTGATTTCATTAAAATTGGTTCTGTGATATCGAGACACAAGGAAGTTTGTGCGAAAACTCGAAATATTAAAACAGAGAACAGAAAGCGTCTTACGTGCTGTGTAAATAGAAACACAATAACGTACCCTACATTTTATCCTTATTCTGTTTATCAAGCCACGCAAGTAACGCGTACTCCCATAAAATTAGGTTTCTATGAGATTGTACTGCTTATAATCTTTACTTATACACGAGTACAGAAAGTACGTCTTACACTTAAGTTGGTAATGAGTGGTACGTTTAGCTTCTAGAGCTTTAATAACAAGGCTTAGAGTAGACAGGCGACACATAAGAAGGGCTTACAATAGTTTAGTGTCGAGTAGTGGCAGGAAAAACATCTTAATTGTTCTTTCCAACACACTTATACACATTTTTCTTACTAATGATGTTTGTAGTTCTACACCAATATCAAAGTGAGGCAGAAAAAATATTTCAAAAATACTCAATGCTAAAATTCTAAATCGGTCAGATTTATGAACCTTTTTATCAGGTGAGAAGTGACCCGATGGTCATAAAACGGCTGAACAAATTTTATCAAAAAATTACTAAAAAACCTGAGTTCAAGTAAATAAAATCAGTGCACCTAGTTAAAAGCGAACATGCCATAAGCAGACACACGCATAGAGGCCAAACTTGTAGCATCCCTCATTTTGCGTCGGTCGTTAAAAATCCTATTAGTTGAATGAGACATTTTAAACAGTGCACTTTTATCGTATTTCGTCCCTACGTGGGAATCTTTTCGGTCGCGGGACTGTACGAATTACCGTGACCTCGGAACGTAAAGGGCTATTGAAGGACACCGTGGATTTTAGTCAGTACGAGTCGGGGAAAAAAATAAAACGTGGGAATCTTTTAGCCCCGTCGGCCATACTATAACGCAATTTCGGTAAAATCTATGGAAAAATAATAATTAGAATTAAAAAGTACTACTTCAAAATATTAACAATGATAAAAAATTAAAAAAAAAACGTTTGTAGTAATTCGCAATTCGGTCGTGTGTTTGTGGCCTTATTATAAGCCTTCTAGTTACTACTCGGTGTTACTACGGTGAAACCGGTTATATTCTCGATGTCTGGTATTTTATTTTTATTAACTACAGATTTCATATCATTATTATTGTAAGAGCTCGTTGTTACGTGAACTGACATATTAAATACCCTCTTCTCTATAATAAATGAAAAAAATATTCTAGCTTAAGTTATTTTTGAATTATTTCATTTCAATATTAACAGACTCGATTCCTGGCCAGGATTACTGATTTTTAAACATTTTTATGTCTTGTGACTGGGACTGTAGCAGCATAATTTTGTAGTGTTTAATTACATTTTTATTTGTTTTTGACAATTCAACAGGGCCTACTTGAAATAAATGCTTTGATTTTGATTTTGGTTCAATGATGCAGTTTTATGTTTTCGCCAAAATTAGCCTCGAGACACCTTTCAGTTTTTTTTTATATCCCTCTTTGTTTCGGATATAGCCATCTACGCCCAGATTAAAAAATCATCCTGTATATCCATAGTTGGTAGGTAATTACTTACGTAATATGTACAAAAAAAAAAGAAAACGAAAGTTTTTATTTATAGTTTGTATATAATTTTAGTACTTTAGAATAACAAGAAACTAATTACCTACCAACTATGAACATGCATCTGGAACCGATAAAGCTAATATAAAAATCATTCCCTGTATATTTGATTTGACTGCTGCGCTGCGTGTCGCGGGTTTTAGTCCCGCACGGCACAAATATTTGTATGACCTACTAGTATTTGTTCCGGGTCTGGGTGTTTGTGTATGTGAGCTTCTATGTTTGTAAAAGCACCCACGACACAGGAAAAATTGGGCAATGTTAACAAAAAAAAAAAACTAAATCTAAATCTGTTATTAGTCACATTCCGAATTTCAATTTTCCAAATTCAGGACAAAATATTAAAAAAAAAAGATTTTTCCTGTCTCGGACCTCTGGTAATGTATGTATACCTTTTCATCGAATTAAATATGTATTATGTAAATGGGAACGACACAGGGAAAAACACTTGGAATATATAATTGATCAATCAAGCTATTGTTTTATGAGTATGTTTTTCGTACAATGTTTTTTATGTTGAAGATAAACAGTTGTATGTTTGTTAAGCCATCAATTAGGTGTATGCTACGAGTATAACATCGATTAGCATTGTTCTTCAACTAAATGGCTATTACTAGTTGTGTGTCACTATGGAAAATAAATTAATGAGAGCACTATGTATTTATTGAGCAGAGTTTATTGGTATCGACTTCAAGTCACTTAGTGGTTCGTGGGATGGGACTACAACAAGGTAAGTTGTTTCTAACTATTTTTTTAACCATGCCTCGCATAATTCATACAAATATTTGTTCTTCGCGCGATCAAACCATGGACACGTAGCGCAGCAGATGTGCAGGAACTGCACCAAAAGTGCCGTCCAAATAACAAGAGCTTTCAAAACGATGTAGAAACCTACCATAGTAATAATTTAAGCAGTGATAGCCGAGTGGTACGACCATTGGACTGCCAAGTCAAAGGTTGCAGGTTCGAACCCCGGCACGCACCAATGTCTTTTAGAATTCAAGTGCGTATTATAAATTAATTATCACTTGCTAAAAACGGTGAAGGAAAACATCGTGAGGAAACCAGCACACCTGAGAGATTTTTCAACGGTGTGTGAAGCCATGTCAGAGGCCTACGGGCGGTTTAAACTCTGACACCAGGTTGTTCATCAACCATACGATAAGAAGAAGAAGAAGACCATAGTAATAGGCTCGACTTTTTTTTTTTATCTTGGTAAAATCATCAAATGAGTCCTCCTACCTAGGGCAACGCAGGAGGGACTGTCAGACTTCTGACTAAAATCCACGGTGTCCTTCAATAGCCCTTTACGTACCGGGGTCACGGTAATTCTTAAGTCCCGCGACCGCGGTAGGCTTTGGCCCTCTAAAGGCCCCGTCATTATGCTGACACTCCTTGAGGCGCGCGTGGAACACAACACGCCGTCGACCCGGGCATGGTGGGACGGACAGCGAGTCGCCCATTACTCGCCGCCCGCATGCCCAATAGGCTCGACTTAGATCCAAAACTTCAAAGGTCAGTATTAGAGCCCAGTCCCTCTCAAAGAGAAAATATCTGCCTTAGAGACCCCATTTAGCATTATACGAGTATTTCAATCATAATAATATTTTCAATATAGCAAGGTGAAACAATCGTTTTATTTCCTTCTTATTTTCTTTGTCAGAATTATGAATTTTCCTTTCAGCCAAGTCTTCAGGGGCCAAGTTTAATGACGTTTTACGAGATAATAAGAATGAATTATTTTTTTCTCAGTATTTTATTTATGTCACAAAAATTAACAGATGGACAGGAGGAAAAGCAATGGAAATAAGGGAGCTGATGTGTGCCAAGAGACAATTGATTAATATTGACAGAATTATTCACATTTCGTCCATTTTTGTTGAGGGTAGATAGCCTTCGCAAGGTTAACGCAGTGATACTCATCATCATCTGTTTTACTTTTACCAAAATGTTGGGGACGGCTCACGGTATAAACGAATACAGCTAAATATTCATATTTTATAAGGAGCTGCTGTTTTATGTCAAATAAAAAAAGGCGTTTTTGATAATGTATAATATCTTTTCCGTCACTTATGGGGCTGATTTTGTAAATTGTTACGGAAGTGTTTATACGAAAGCGGAACAAGATTAGTCAAATCAAATGAACACGATCAAATGAAATTAACGGCACGGTTAGTGGCTGAGCGATCCTGCGCTTCGTGTCGCGGGTTCGACTCCCGCACGGAGCAAATAATTGTATGATCTACAAGCAGTTATTCCGGGTCTGGGCGTTTGTGTATGTAAGTTTCTATGTTTGTAAACGCACCCACGACACAGGAGACATTTCTAGTGTAGGGCAACGTTGTCAATTAAAAAAGAAAATGGCTCGTTTCGAAGTCGTGTTAGTTATTTTCAAGATGAGATGTCACATGAATGCTGAGTACTTTAGAGTCCGCTTGTTTTTTCTTTCTAATGTAGTTTCTCTGGAACAACCCGAAGCTTGGGTAAAGCCAAATTAATGCCAATAAGCTCGTCTCTACTACATAGAATTTAATCATAATTGTGGGAATGTGTACTAGGTAATTAAATTTAACCCACTTTATCTGAAATTGACTGCAAAAGCAAAAAAAAAACATTATAAACAAAAAAAAATACTTTAGGCTGTTCTAGTAACGTATGCAAAAATTCTTAAGATAAACATTCTAGCCACGCGCTAATTTCCAGTTATCCTGTGAGTTATGCTTGTTAACATTTAACTTTTTGACGTTCGTGAGACAGGGGATACGGCTTTTAACATGACCGTTAACGGCCTGCTAACACCAGTTTTAATTTATTATGACATTGGATTTATTATCATTTTATTTTAATTGTACAAAAGGTGCCTGTAGCTATGCTACGTAATAACGGCTGCACGTGCAGGTTAAGCTGTACTTCCGTAGGTTGGTCCGTGGATGACCCCTTTATTAAACACCGAGTTTCCACCGCAGGTTTAACCGTTGCTTAATTACCAGGCCCGGGTCGACGGTGCATTTCAAGATGCTGTCTACAAACTAACTGGGGGCTAAACGCCTGCTACCGTCGCAAGACTAGCAATCGGTCAAAAGGTAATGTTTAACTTTACCATCCCAAAAAAAGGCGTTGCTGTGGGCTGCCCTTTGAAGATCTTTGAAATAGGTAGTCAGTATCCTGAAAGTCAACATTACTCTTATCAAGGTGTATCCTAATGCCCAATACTAACTGAATTGTTAAAGTCAGAAAGGTAGTTGCTCCGTGTAAAATACTGATATTCAGCTGCATCCGGTTAATTTTGAAGCCAACTACAAAATGATCTGTCAGCAAAAGGCCAAAGCCTGCCATCGTTGCGGGACTGTCGGGTAACCATGGCCCCGGAACGTTAATGGCTATTGAAAAACACCATCGATTTTAGTCAGTACAAGTCTGACAGTCCCTCCTGTTCTGCCCTGGATGGGAGGTCTAATTTAATTAATAAAATAAAAAATTTAATGCCTTTGCAACGTAAAATAAAAAAAAAACTACAAAATGATCGAAACTGTGTCTATTTTAATCTGAATAAAGTGTATTGTCGTACAAAGCCCACTGGTAAAATATTTATTTGTCCTAACCTCTTTTTTAACACTTGTTGAAGAAAAAGAGTAGTAAAAACTACAAACTACTGACAAAACTTGATTTCAGCCAGAACTTTAGATTTTCCGTCATTTATATAAAAACCGTCAATACGAATTTAGCATTCATGAATTAAGGCTGAATGTAAAAATCTTAACTTGTTCATTCAAGGTTCAACTATTTGTAACAAGTTACAAAATTGAAATATCTGACGACAAGTATACTCTTTGTAAAATTCGTTAAAATACACCTGTTTTATGGAGAAAAAGAGATTTGAGAGTTGCACTTTTGCCTTTCCAGTTTCACAAATACTTTTCTCGTATATTTCTACTAAACACCAACGACTTACACCATGAAAATAAATAAAAGCTACCTTATACGTAAAAGCTGTAAGAAGCGAGTAAGTGATATGAATGACTATGGTGCTCGCCCCCGACATCGTGCAATTTCTCACGTTTAGGATATTGCAATATTTAAACTTAGTAGTTTATTACTATTTTAACCGTTTTGTTTAGGGTTTTCATATAACAAAACAAAGGAAAAATGAATTTTCTAGTTTCACTTGTACATTTTTGTAACAGTTTTTGTAACAGCAGTGTTGGCCCAGTGTTGTCGACCACGACTTACGAGTTGTAGGTCATTAGTTCAAACCCAGCCAGGCGCATTACTTTGTGTAATTTATTTTATCAACACTGCTCTCAAAATGCTGAAGGAAAACATCGTGAGGAAACCGGCATATACTTTTTTTTTACGTGGTAAAATTATCACATGAGTCCTCCCACCCAGGGCAGAGCGGGAGGGACTGTCAGACTCGTACTGACTAAAATCCACGGTGTCCTTCAATAGCCCTTTACGTACCGATGTCACGGTAATTCGTAAGCCCCGCGACCAACCGGCATATCCTTGAACCAAAAATTCGAAGAAATGTGACATCTACTAATCCGCACTGGGCCCGCGTGGTAGATTACGGCCTACTCCTCCTCACAGAGATGAGGCCTGTGTCTCAGCTGTGGGAACATTTATAGGCTGATGATGATGAAGATTAAAAGTTTCGTAAAAACAAAAAAAAAAAAACAACAACATGAAAATTAAGTACAAACTGCGCTTTTTTTTTCAAATCTGAATATCGTTACTATACAGGCTGATTAAAAATCCTCTTGAATGTAATATAAGCTTCAACATTTTGACTACGCAAATAATTTAAGTAACGAATGATTAATCAGTCACAGTTACTCATTAATCCACGCTCACCAAAACACTTCAACCCTCAATCCGCTTGTTTGATTGTTAAATGAAAGTTCCGTACAATTTGCATGTTGTCGCTTAACATTGTTATCGCTGTGAGAACAACAGATTGGGCTTATGAAATCCTACCTCCTTGTTATTTTCACGGCAGAGTAACCGGTTGAATTCCATTAATGTCTACTAACGACCGGACGCACTTCAGATTGGGGTTTAAAAGGGTTGAGTGGTTTTCTACAATCATTCCGATAAAAAGGGATGGATGTTAAGCTTTTAGCGATTTGAAGATGTCCCATCGGGTGTATTAATACCGATTTGGGGAAGTCAATGAATTAAGCTGTCTTTATGATGTTCTTTGTTGAGTGTTGCGCCTTTTACAAAAATATTTATTTTTAAATGTTATAGAATAACACCATATTTTACATGACAGAATGTTCTATTTATATTATTATTACATTTCTTTTTAAAAATAACTCCTGATTGTAGTAAACATTTACGAGAATTAACGTTGAGGCACTTTTAAAGCTCCAAAACACTCTTTTTAATATTTTCATAATACTTATTCTGAATCAACATAAACGAAATCTCGTTGAATTTATGTAAAGGCAAAAATTCAAATAGGCCCGAATCGCCCATTCCCTTTCAGTTTATCGTTTGTTTTGATTTCCCAAACTCAACGGCCCATTTGTATCCCGTGAGAAACATTCTAAACAAAACTAAAAACTAACTTATGAATATTCTCTCCTGTAGTATTAGTGTATAAGCTTGGCGGGTGTCAATCGGGTCGGAGCATGCGCAGTGTCGCGTTTAGCGCGGGCTTGCGTGCACTCCTCAGTAATTGGCCGTACGCCGTCCAGTTATAACCGGTTCCTACTGGATTTCACTGTCTCTTTTACCGTTTCGCGCGCGCGTGACGAACTGTCAACGATACGTTTAAAAGTGTAATACACCCTGTATATAAATTATGATTAAGTACGGAATAAAACATTAATTTAAGTGAGTGTCTTTTAAACTTTGAAGTTTGTTTCTTGTTAGTATAACTTAATGATTGTTGTATGTAGTAGTTTACTTAAAACTTTGTAAATATTAAAGTGTAAGTGATTTTATTATAAATGGATTTTAAAATTACTGGTGAGTAGATTTTTTTTTATAACAGTATTATTAATTTAAGTATAAGTATAGAATAAGAGTATTATTAATTTTAATAGGTAAAACATATTTGAATTTTTGGTGAGATACATTTAAAAAAAATTGGAAAGTACCTCATTATTTTTGTTGTTGTTCATTTCTTACTATCTATATTATATAAAATTCATACCTATGAAACGTTCAAGTACCCCCGCACCAGTTATTACGCACGCGATCATTTAAATTATACAACACATAATTATACAGAGTAAACACGTTAATCTCGGTATTTAGATATACAGATTTACTGTTTAACTCGACTAAACAAAAATATAAAGGCCGTAACTCCTCGTCACATACGTGTCCATATTGTTTGCGATTACAAAACATGTAGTCTCCGTATTTCGGACTTTAATTCTCCTGACCAATATTTGACATCCGAGGGTGAAAAGCTCTCATATTTGTAAAGGATCTCGCTGACGCTTGAGGAATTATATTATTTGCATGATGTAACATCATGGATAATATATTTAGGGTAAATAAAAATATTTCGGGCAACCGTTCTCTCGGTAAGCAGGCGAAAATTTATTACCAAAACTATGACCTACATTCCACAAGCTCGTACTTCATTATGTTTGAAACTACGTATCACCACTTGCTACATCAACAACATCATCAGCCGGAAGATGTCTCCTGCTGAACAGGGCTCTCCCTTAAATCACCGCGCCGAACGACATTATACCACTTGCATTCATCGGTTTTTTGCGACTCTCACTATGCATGTCCTCGGTCCACATAGTGGGAGGCCTGCCGCGCTGCGTCTCGTCACTCGTGATTTATTCTCACCTATCGGTTATCAATTTTACCCGCAATGTGGCCTACCCATTTTCACTTTTTCTACGATCGTGTAAATTACATTTGCATACACGTACACAACTGGTGAGCGTGTATGTAAAATGAGAGTACTACGCACCTGACCTTTTATGAGAACATCACCATAATAAAAAAAAATATTATTTGATATTCAAATTCTTATAAATTATAGTTGATAAAATACAATCCAAATAGTATTGGCTGTCTTTACATGAAAGGTTGACAACTATGTACATTCCTCACTAATATGTGAATTAAAATGGAGCTGGTTTAAATCATTTCCAGAAGTGGCGATAACCACTTTAGGTTGTCAAGATTTTTCCATCATTGCATGCATGCATTTATTGAAGTGAAAACTTCTTAAACGGCGTTGTGCACTTTTTTGGAATGGGTAAAAAATTTTAAACTCGCGTCAGGATACGTGTTCTGATCGAAAATTCGTAAGACGGCGCAGGGCACTTGCGCGAATGTTCGTGTGTGTTTATTACTATTCAAGTTTTCACTTCTGCCGGCACTCCCAGAGTGCAACCCGTCGTTTTTTTTTTCATTCATCAAAGTGTTTACTTCGTTTTTTCTCTGTTATCCGATGCTCAAACTTGCGTCAGTTTAATTAATATCCCGTTCTGCATCCCGCAGGAAAAAATATACCAATTTTTTCCATATCTCTGTCTCGATATTCCTCTTCTTTGTGTAATACTTGTACTTTTTGTATGGGTGATCCGTAGATTTTGTACTCTGTGTGTGTGAGTCAAATAAATGTTGTGTGAAAGATGGCTGCTGTGATGCTGCTGTGTGTGGTATACACAAAAATCACCAAATGCTTATTATTTTTTATAATATCAACAATGCAGACAGAATCTAGTAGGATTAATAAGAAGATATTGGAATCAACATTAAAAGCCTCTCAGTCAGTACTTCCCTAACAAGAAAATACTGAGCAGAATCTATTGTATTACAAATTGTATAATAAAATGAATTTCTTAGAAATACGATAAAATGAATAAGAAGGAATACCTTTTAATTTTAAACATTAAAAATAGTTTAGTACAACAATATAAAACGTAATGCAGGCTTTTATCAAGTAACAATATAAAAATGCTTTTCATAAGAAATTGTTCAGTAGCTGCCTGAAGTTTGAAAATGTATCAGACTTTTGAATACCTGAACCTAAATTCTTTTGATCAAAAACTTTTTAAATTCAAGTAAAATAATATTCAGTACCAGGAAGGAGATTGCGCGAAAAAGAAAAAGTAGCGTACGTATAAAACAATGTACAGGGTCGCGGGACTGTAAGAATTACCGTGACCCCGAAACGTAAAGGGCTATTGAAGGACACCGTGGATTTTAGTCAGTACGAGTCTGACAGCTCTGCCCTGAGTGGGTGGACTCATTTGATGATTTTACCACGTAAAAAAAAAAGTGTAAAACAATGTCGCTTAACTGTGTTGTGTGTATCTTTTAAATCAAAAAGATTATTTTTCGGGATGAAATGTGCTTTAACTCCGTTTCTACACAATAGTTTATATAGAAAATATCAGGATGATCGGTTCAATGATTTAGGCGAGAAAACGGACGAAAGAAACTGGCTTTCGAATTTATAATAGAAGGTTAAGATGATTGCATATAATTATTGTATCTACAATTCTACATTATAACCACTTACAAAAAATCTCTTAGTTTTGGTTATGTCACCAATTCATCCTTGAAATGAAGCGCCCATTATTTTGTTAGAAAAAAACCTCAGTAAACTGAGTTTGAATTGTTTATGCAATACTTTCACAAGTTGTTAGTAAGTTAAAATTAGAACATCGATCGTCCCCGTGCTTACAGTATGCACTTTTATGTATAATTTGCTCCGTGCATTGTACAGTAAACTAGGTCATACTAATATGTATATATATATCTCTTTATCAAACAACTTTGTGCTTACACCTGTGTTTTAGAATAAAATACTCAGTAATAATATTCTAATCAGCCTGACCAAATATTTAAGGTGATAAGTCAGCGCAAATACGGTTTTTATCTTTAACTTTTCTTCGTACATATCTGGACTAGAGATTTAACATTTCGGAATATAGTTAACAACTAGTATGTGGTGTAATTATCACAAAAATAAAAACACGATTCAATGAAATTTTCTCAGTACAAAAAAAAAGCATATTTTTTCTGTTTTGGACCAATCGTATCGTAAATGGTTAAAACTAAAACACCATAAGGAACAATTATTACTTTAAGCAAAAATAAACACGACACGCCGATTAGTTTTTGTCATTGCCTCAATATCCTATAAACATATAATAATTTTGATTTGCAAGTGTGAACATATTGGTCAACAATCCCTTATTATTATTAGCTTGTCCAAAATTTTCACCACTTCAAGTTAGATTTATCCTCTTTAATGTCGTGCGACTCTGTTATCTGGGGGCACGGCAGTGCCCCAGCCAAGTCTCGAGCAAAACGGGCACGGCCGTACCATCTTTTCTCGATGCGATTCGCGGCTGTTTCGCCCCCCTATATCTTCGACGCGGACAAAGCTAGGAGTTTAGGTTTTCGGTGAATAATAGTAGGCATTAGAACAAGCTTAAGTTCGAAATAACATGCCAATTGAATTAATAGTTTAGGAGTTACGGTCGATCAAAGTTACACCATTTTGTCACTCACTGACTCACTGACTCACTGACTCACTGACCGATCATCAAAAATCTAAGGTACTTCTAGCAGACTTAGAAACTTCAAATTTTGCACCAAGATAGGTCATTAGCCACATATAAAGGAAAAATTATAAAAACATTAAAAAATAATATACCATAGAAAACAATTTTATATTTGCGGTTTGGCAAGAACGTTATGTATGGATTTTGACTGCATTGTTAACTTTGTTCGTTGTTTAAGTATTCAATTGGATGAATAAATACATAGAATAGAAAAGAATAATATAAATGTAATACATAGACTATAATTAATACATAAAGTTCATAATTCATTATATTAATAAAGCTAAAACTCCATTGTATTGCGAAAAATTTCGATTGTATGCGCGCTCGACAGATGGCGTTGTACCTGTCTGAATAGCGCTATGGTTTCGTTACCGAGCGCAGTATAAGTAGTACTTTAAAATAATTCGATAATTTTCATTTGATAGCGCCATCTACCTATGAAAAACCATTTCGAAACTAAAAAAATATTGTAGCTATATTCGGAGAACTTAAGTTAGCCGGATTAGATAGTAGATTTATTATTGTTACTGAAACAGTTATTTAGGCAAATAGTTTATTAATATAACATAGACATAGTTACAATATCTAGTTGTTTACGTGTTATTTAGTGTAGCTCGTTGAAAAGAAACAAAAGAGATAGAGATAGAGAATGGGTTCTAAGCAAAGCAGTAGCTGAAGTCTAAGAAATTATGAGGTCACCTAAAAAAAAAGAAAGAAATACACTTACAAAAAATAAATGAGATCCCACCAAAAACATTAAATGTAAAAAAATGCCAAGTCTCTCGATGCAGTATTTCCATCGTAAAAAGTTTTGAGATCTCATAGAAGCCAAGTCCTATTCAAATTATTTTGTAGTTATAAATCAACATTTAGTAATTGTATCAATAGTTTTCTTTATATTATAATTATAGTGACTTGGCAATGAGCACAAGAAGAAACAAAACGGCATATTTGGAGTTGAAAGTCACACACCGCATGCGTAAACATTAATATGACCAAATTAATTTTCTTTTGGTTTATCCGTGTCGTCCCAACCGAATTTCGGCAACGGCAGTCAGTCTCATCCAAGACTAGTAAACTGCGCAGGACATAAATTATAATGCACAAGTGTGTACGCAAACACTAGTGTTAGTGTACTCTCGGTTCATTTACTTTCATAAAGCGATGGCCCGTAAGGTATTTTTTATTATTGCATTGGAGCATGTAGTCGGTAGTGGCCATCATGATCCACACGTAACAAATAATCTGATCACAGGTCTCGTCAGTAACATTTGCACATAATTCCAGGCAGCAAGCAGCTTTTAATTGGTGCTCATTGCCAAGTCACTATAATTATAATATAAAGAAAACTATTGATACAATTACTAAATGTTGATTTATAACTACAAAATAATTTGAATAGGACCTGGCTTCTATGAGATCTCAAAACTTTTTACGATGGAAATACTGCATCGAGAGACTTGGCATTTTTTTACATTTAATGTTTTTGGTGGGTTGGCTTAAAGCCTTTGTCAAACAGACAGGCGTGACGAATGCGAAGCGAGGCGTTTTTATTTGTAATGTATGGAATTGTTTCAATCCAGTCACATAGAAAAGCGAAAGCGTTCCGATAGCGTGACCGGACCGATGCGAAGACGTGGCGAAGGCGTATTTGCTCTGTCTGACGTCGTTCATAAAAAGCCAGCTAATACAACTGCCACGCCTCGGTTCGCTGCACCCAGTTTGACGTCTCATATCGGTTCGTTATCGCCTCGGATTCGGTCCGGTTCGCTTTCGCCTGTCTGTTTGACAAGGGCTTAAGAGATAATATTGTCATCATCTTGCTATCACTGTTTTGTATATGCAGGCCGCTAGACGCAAAATTGTAAAATTTCCTCAACTTCTTTAAGCTGTTCATTGATGGTGAAGTGAACACTCAGAACTCATGTAAATTAATAATAAGCTGTTGAGTTTCCATGAAAATAAATAAAGAAATAAGGAAGCCCTTGCAACCGCCGTCAGTCAATCATCAAGTAAGTATGTAAAATTGAAACTTATATACACCTAAAGTCTAGTATCAAAATTAGATAATAATCTTCTGATTAAACTACACTTCGCTTAAACTAATTGCTTTCTAAATTTAATTTGCAAGTTGATTGGAAAAAGCGTAAACGATTTTTTTATTTTTTTTTGGCGAGCGCTCAGTGGAGAGCGGCGGCTCATATTACTGAGGATCATCTATCCTATCTTTTCTATCTTTTTACTACTTTTAGCACTATTATTTTAAATCGAAGTAGTGGGTAAACTAATTAGTTAGTGAGGGTAAAATAACTTGGAAAGGTAACGTCAAAGGTGTTTGAAAGTGAAAGGACCTTTGACCAGTGTTGGCAATGTACCTACCTAATGCAAAGTTAAATGATGTTCTCAGTGTTCGAACACAAGCCTACTCCCTGTGGGAGACACTTGGCTTTGATCTACTACACAAGGCCCGTGTTGACATTGAAGTTTCTTGCCGGTTCGTCTCCATGACCGAACAACCCGAACTGTGCATCTGCTTTTTTTTTGCGGGAGGGACGTCAGACTCGTTCTGACTAAAATCCACGGTGTCCTTCAATAGCCCTTTAGTACCGGGTTCACGGTAATTCGTGAGTCCCGCGACCCCGGCAGGCTTTGGCCCTCTAGAGGGGGGCCCAGTCATTTTGCTGACACTACCGTGATTCCGGAACGTAAAGGGCTATTGAAGGACACCATGAATTTTAGTCAGTACAAGTCTGACAGTCCCTCCCGCTTTGCCATGGGTGGGAGGACTCATTTGATGATTTTACCACGACCAAAAAAATGGTAGAGATAGTGCAGTGCGTAAAGGTATCCGATAGTTGAAGGGGACCGCATATTATTCCATTGGATTTCTATTTAAACGAAACAGTAACTGTTGCGAGAAAATCAGCTTTTAATTATCCGAAATCGTTAACGCGTCATAACTCGTCTTAATGTTCATTTCATCTGTTTATGAGGGGGATTTGCCGTACAGTGAGGTAATTACAAGTTGATGACATTATTAAATAATAATAGCAGCACATGTCGACTTTCAAAGTGAAGACACGCCTGCCTAGGTCGGTCGGGACCATCCTTTACATAGCCGGTATATCCTCTGTGACTCGGAAAACTCAGTAATCCTTCGGGGCTGTTTTTATTTAATATGGCTTTGCTCTTGGTCTTCATCTAGCCCAAAAATAAAGAAAAGGCCGAAGATGAGCGAGCTCGCTTCGAAAGAACTGAGCTCTTGCGCACCGTTGGAACACAATAAACACTGTTTTGGCACCTAACTCTGACAGGATGGTAGTTGAGTTAGACCTACCACCACCATCGTCAGTCGTCCCCACCGGTTACAGGTACCCTGTGGTATCGTGGCACAAGAGGACCGATAGGAGGTTGATCGAACCCAACCCAAACCACTTTTTTTTTTTAAACTTTGCCCCACACTAGGAGTTTCTTCTGTATCGTGGGTGCGTTTACAAACATATTAACGTCACATACACAAACGCTCAGACCCGGGACAACCAATTGTAGATGATACAAATATTACGTGCAGGAATCACACCCGCAACACGCGCACGCCAGTCTGGTTGCTCAGCCACTGCGCCAGCCATGCCGTCAAAGAACATTATTTTAACTAAGTACCGATTTTAAACTTAAACTAGCCATAGCGTGATAAAATTTTGTAACACCATTTCCTAAACTAAAAAGATAGTTTAAACATCTCTAACGGATACATTTTAGGAGTCGGCAAGACAGTAGCATTCCATTTATGTCTTCTTCGTTGCTACTGATACGGAACGTTTCACACATGCCTGAATTTCATTAAAGTAACCTGGTTCACAAAGGTTTAATGGCTACCTGAGACGGTTAACTTGTGATAAATCTTACTTCTATTATAACATGCAGAGATGTGTTTGTTAAGATGGATGGATGATAACATGTTTTTTACTATTTCAAACATTTATTTATTTAATACATTTAGTACAGCTTAAAATAAAATTATACCTTTAGTCTGTTTCCTCACAGAATCGCATACATTCTAACATTATTGTCTTTCATTCATCTGCAATCAAGTCCAATCCATGGTTGTTCTCCACGAGCGCGTTGAGCATCATTAGCATTCACACAAAAGCATGCATGCACACAAAATTTTCTATCTTTAAACAAAAAAGAAAAACGTTCCCCCACACTAGGAATTTGTTCCTGTATCGTAGGTGCGTTTATCAACATAGAAAAACAGTTACACAAACACCCAGACCCGGAACAACTACTTGCAGTTTACAAATATTTGTTTCGTCCCGGGATCGAACCCGCGATACGCAGCACAGCAGTCGTTCGTTCAGCAACTGCGCCAACCGTGCCGTCAACTGCAAAGGGTAATTCTATTAAAGGAACGGGATGGGACATTTCGAGTCAGTCCCATCCGCTCCACATAGAGCGGGAGTTACTTGACGATTTCCCAAAAAAAGAGAAAGTCATGCTTATTTTTTTATCGATATATTGATAAAAACTATAAACCCAGCCTATCTACTGCTAGTTCACTGCTGGCCAACATCCTGTCATCCGTCTTCCGCCCAGTCTTACTCACCCCTTTATCGTCATTGGTCCATCAACCTGAGAGACGATGTACAAAATTTTTTAGTGACGCAATCTCCATTCCAAGGCTGGTTTATCACAGCATTTCATCACTGCTACAAAGATGTCCATCCTTTTGTCATTTCTGCCTGCTTAGAATACTAAGTTATCTCTGCGATATCGGTTATTCTAGGTAAAATTCGAAAAAAAAATGAAATATTTCCGATTCTAACCTATTTCATTTTTTTTTCTCGGTAAAATCATCAAATGAGTCCTCCCTTCCAGGGTAGAGCGGGAGGGACTGTCAGACTCGTACTGACTAAAATCCATGGTGTTCTTCAATAGCCCTTTATGTATGTTCCGGGGTCACGGTAATTCGTACAGTCCTGCGACCCGATTCTAACCTATAAAGAAACTTTGACATGAAATAAATAAAATTGTTTAATGTTTAACATTTAAAAAGAGTTACTCGTTATTTTAACTTTATGATAATTTTCCTAAAATATAGAATTTGAATTTCACAAAGTCCTTACCAACTAGAAACATAAATAAAATTACAGATCCTGAAAGTTTTCAAACAATATCGAACATTCCTTGTAAAATTATAATGAGCAAACTATTTTGATACTACAGTTTCTTAGTTCAACTTGAAGTGCTTGGAAAATTTAAGTAAAGCAGAAAATCCAATTACGCCATACTTAAGTTTCTCTTGTCTTGTAGGTAATTGGAAAAAACAATACTGAACAACTGAAAATACTTACTGAATGAGAGAATCATCTGATAGATTGTTTTATTTTTCCTGTTCGTTGTACTATATTTTATTATTTATTTATTTAATATCTGTTGCTGTTCTTCTGAAGGTAAGCGTTTTATTATAGTGAAATAATATTTGACAGATGTTTGTATCTTTAAGTAAACTCAGCTCGTGTTTCCTGGTATTTTTAGAGAAAAGATAAGGTAAAGACTATTTAAAACTTCTTTAACTTTAGCATGACATTTGACATTCAGTGAATGTCAAACCGTGAAACGCATGGGACAGTGCGCGCCACGAAAGAATGCCTGCGAATTTGTGGTATTGTATTTTTTTAATGCAATTTGATATAATGCGCAGCGTCAAAAGGATATGTTGTTGTTTTAATTAATTTGAATGTATTTATATAACGTGTTATGTAAAAAATAATTCTCTTTCCCTACTTTTACTTAATTATCCGTTTCAAATTCCGTCGGCGTAATTTTCTTAAAAATCGACCAAACAAAGATTAAGAAAGATTAATAAAGATTTAAAATAAAGATTTAGAAGTATTCATATTTATACAGAAATGAAATCACAGGATTATTTTGACCATTTGCTCTGTTGTATTGAATGTTCGGCTATTTTCATTCAGGCGCTACCATATTGTTATACTAAATTAATTACATCGCTTTAATCCGTGAAGGTAAAAACATACAGTTGACACAGAAACTCAAACAGGAATTCCCTTTCAATATCAAATCTAATTTTCATTTTAATTAATAAAGCATAGCGCTCATGAAATTTATTGGAATTCAATTTTGATCGAGATCCGAACCCGCCTTGGTACTAATAAAGCAGTAGATATATAAATGTTAGCAGATTGCTACCAAGTTAATTCGATTAATGGTCTACCGTCGAACTGCTAAGCTATTGAGTAATTAGGTTGATCACTTACTAATGTACGAAACTTAATAATGTTTTCTCTTTGAAGACCGATTTTAATTAGTAGTAGTTATCTAGATCTCTGGTAGTAGTTACTGATACAAAGTTATACGTGGCTACGCTGTTGTTGGAATTATGTTAAGTAAACGTTTTAAACAGACCTGATCACTATACACTATCGTTATAATTGAAAACGAAATATTAACCATATATTAATTATTTGTTTTGAGTTTCCAATATTCTGATCATGGAGCTAGCAACAGTCCCGAAATATCGAAAATTCAAAACAAATAATTTAACTTCAATTTCTAACGATGATAACTACAGTAAATTCATTTGAATAAACTTTGAATACTTTTTGCATTAAATTTTATTTAGATTCAAACTTTTGACTTAAGAATGACTTTTTTATTTTTTTTATTAGTCAACAAAATTGAGTTTAAAAACGTAAAAATAGCCAAAGCTCTTACATACACCTCGACAACTTCTTAAAGAAAATACTGATTTATTTTTTCTTTCACGTTTCTCCTTTGTAACTAGTTAAAACTGCATTTCTGTCAGTCACTCACAAAAACGTTTTAAAACATTAATAATAACAACACGCGCTTAATCCTTGTTATTTTAATTAAAAAACTATTTTTAAACCTCCAACATGAAACGCTGAAAACCACATCAAATAAACAAAAAAAAACTTACCTGCACGAAGTAAAGATTTTCTAAAACTTTGTATTGGAAAACGAACTTTCTCTATTCCCGAAGAATAGACGTGGACAAAGTCGCAAGAAAAGCTAGTACAGTTTAATTTGATTTGTGGGCTAACAATATCCATTACAGGTAATCCCGGGCAGTCGTGCCCACATTAAATAATTTAGTTCCAATTGCGTCTACCTCTTAATGTTTTATTTTTAGTCTTGTGATTGGTTCAATACAGTGGTTAGTTAGCTGGTTCTTTGTGGGCCGTTCCTGTTTAGTTCAAGACATATTATTTTATTATTAACTAAATCTACTTATTGAGTGGATCGCGGGAACTATGAAGCAAAAAAGGCAATGGAGGGGATAGAGTGGTTTTAAGTCGGGACAAGACTAACAGTCTCTTCTTTTACCAACTCGAGAGGAGTCATACAATGATTTATACACAGGCCTGTTGGTCCAGTGGTTAGTGACCCTGACTGCTATGCCGGAGGTCGTGGGTTCGATTCCCACCCAGGACAAATGTTTGTGTGATGAGCACGATCATTTGTTCTGTGTCTGGGTGTAATTTATCTATAATATGTATGTATTTAGAAATATATAAGTATGTTTATCAGTTGTCTAGTACCCATAACACAAGCTCTGCTTAGCTTGGGACTAGATGGCGTTGTGTGATAGTTGTGGAATATTTATTATTATTATTATTTTCTACCAAAAGTGGACGTCACAAATTTAGCATATGCTCTCAGTACGACAGCTGGTTTTTTTTTAATGTGGGAAACTTTAAAAAAAGAACCATCTGTCGGCTCAATATTTTCCAAGAACTCTTATTATGTGCCTCCTATTTTATTAGTTGATTAATTTACGTTTGGTAACTAAAATCAAGAAAAATAAATATGATTAAATTGACATCAAATTTTAATTACGAGTACCATAAATTTTTTAGTTATAAGTCTTTTTGTGTAGGACAACTAAATACCTCTGTATTTAGTTGTCCAAATAAATAATTTTGAATTCCATTTAAAATTCTTAATCGACAGTTACGATCTGAGGCGAAACTTAGATCACAACTGTCAATTTTCGACAGCTTTATGAAATAGAACCCTGTATTTCATTGACTAGAAACTTAAATCGAAAATCAAACAACTCATTCTTGAAGTTATTAAACCTTTTTTCTGAACCTGATAGTTCCCGATCACAGCACTATTTATCTATAAAGTACCAACGTATCGCGTGGTCGGCCACACGCGAGGGGCATCACTTTACATAGCTAAACACTTGCAATTTCATACTGTCATGCAACGCAGCTTTGATGACATTATCGTACAATCTATGTACTTAGCTGAGGTATATGAGGTCGGTTCATTTTAAAGCAAATTGAGGGATGTTTTCTTTTCAATGTTATTTTGTGAAACGACTGAGAATATGTACATTTGAAAGAAAGGATTTTTTTTAATAAACTCATTGCTCTGCACTAAGTTTTTTTCCTATGTCGTGAGTTTGTTTACCAACATTGAAACTCACATACACAAACTGTCATATCTAGGAAATCTACATGTAGGTCATACATTTTTTGTTCTGGCAGTGAAACCGAAACCCAATACAGCACTCACTTTGCCACTGCGCCTGAAAAATCCTGATTTCATGATCTATCTAAACATTGCCCTTTTCAACCAAATTCATTATGCTATACTAATATACTAATTTAATATGCCCAGAATCTAAATATAGGTAGATTTAGTGTTTTATATTAATCATCCAAAAGTTTGTCAGTAGCCAAGGAACACGAACACGAAACTACTATTTATATTGGCCTGCCATTAATAACAGTACCTAGTCTAGTCAAGTTTTCAAGGAAATATAAGCTAGACAGCGAGTTTGGTAGCGAAACTGACTAGCCAGGGTGCGGCGGGCAGAACGTAGGTACTTAAGCACCACTCGTTGAGGCACTTTTAATGCGACAGCCGCTGCTCTCGTATAATTCAATAGAAAACAACTTAAACAATACTTGTTTACGTTATCAAAACAAAATTCTATTTGAAATATTGAGTCTTTTTTTTAAACTAAAGATAAGATTCTGTAGCTTTATACAGATTTTTTTTTTCCTGGTTAAATCATAAAATGAGTCCTCCCACCCAGGGCAGGGCGGGAGGGACTGTCAGACTTGTACTGACTTAAATCCACGGTGTCCTTCACTAGCCCTTTACGTACCGGGGTCACGGTAATAGGTAAGTCCCGCGACCCCGGCAGGCTTTGGCCCTCTACAGGCCTCGTCACAGCTTGTAGATGAAAGAGTTTTACAAATAACTCTTTTATTTTTTCGGTTACTTCAGTACAGATAAAATTACAAATCTTTATAATATTGGGGAGGATAAATCAATCAAAATATTTTTTGACAAACTTTCGCATTTATAATTATTAGTATGATGTCAGTCGGTGCTAGGCAAAATTTTGTGTCACAATATCCCGGACGTCGTACATTGAACTTTCAAATATCTCTACAAACTTGAACCCAAAACACAAATATCCCACAAAATTCAACCAGTACCCGCGAAAATCCCTAAAACATGTTTTCATACCAATGAATATTCAATAGGAAACGTGTAGGTACATAACACGTTTTAACGATAAAAACCGTTAAACTAAGTTTAACACGGGAACTGGTGTTTAGTTATTTTACACACGCAGCGCGCATGGAAAGCTTTGCCGTGTGTTATACAGAATGCATATCTATACAATCTGGTGCACACTTGATTTAAATTATTCATAATGTTTAAACATTTTTATCGAGACGTGTAGTGTAAAACGTACATCTTAGTACAACTTCAGGTGGGTCGACGGCGCGTTGTGTTCGACGCGCGCCTCAAGGAGTGTCAGCACAGTGACAGGGCTCCCTGTAGAGGGCCAAAGCCTGCCGGGGTCGCGGGACTCACGAATTACCGTGACCCCGGTATGTAAAGGAAGGACACCGTGTATTTTAGTCAGTAAGAGTCTGACAGTCCCTCCCGTTCTGCCCTGCGTGGGAGGACTCATGTGATGACTTTACAACGTAAAAAAAAAGCACAACTTCAGGTGTGTAAAAAGTGTTGCGGACAATTTGAACACCTAAATTTCAAAATGGTTTCTATGTAGATGCTTTCTAGACTTACTTATACTTAATATTATAAAGCTGTTTCGTTATTCTTAAGAAGGATTGATTTTGGATGGTCTATTAATCGGGGACAGCTATAGATATACAAAAAATCACGATACGACCAATAAGAGACGAGCAGCAAGAGTGAAAACACAGGGATCAGCTAGTTTTATGTAAATGTTCACAAGCTCCTTTCCTTGGGCTTGCAGCGACGAGTAATAGGCGACTCGCTGTCTGACCATGGATCATGCCCGGGTCGACAGAGCGTTGTGTGCCCCCTACCCTGCTAGAGGGCCAAAACCTGCCGGGGTCGCGGGACTATGTATTACCGTGACCCTGGAACGTAAAGGGCTATAGAAGGACACCTTGGATTTTAGTTAGTACGAGTCTTACAGTCCCTCCCGCTCTGCCCTGGGTGGGAGGACTCATTTGATGATTTTACCAGGATAAAAAATAAGCTCCTTACTTCATAGTGGGATGAGTGGTCTTTTATTATCGTGGTCTAGTAGTAGTCCAGAGATAATTATCCCACATACTTCTGACATGGCTTTAGATTTATAAATGTATTCTACAATAAGTATTTTCCATATTATGATATTTTCAGTGCAGTCAAACTAATCATATTTTTTTTTATTATTCACAAATATTTATATTTATTTAAATATTTAATTAACTTACCTAATAAAAATTAAAATAACTAACAAAGAGCATCAAAAATTTATCCACATCGCTGTCAATGGGATAAGTGCCCAGAAGGCTGGCAGCATTGCCACGTTGGATGGCAATGCAAATTCTTTGACCAAGAAATGCCAGCCCTCTGGTCACACGAAGAGTCCAAGAGTCGACTATACGCTTAGCAAGTTCTTTAACTTTCGTTCTGGCACTCGGACCCCATGGCCCTAGTGTTACAACCCCAATGTAAATAATAATTTATATTTTGTTGGTGGCTACAAGAGTACGCACACATTTTTTTTTATAATCAAACCGGTGTTTCGACAAAAACCACAAACTATCTAGAGCTAAAACTTTTCCACTAACTTACCTTCTACACATATTTCAACATTTTTACCTCTACAACGCCGTAAGCTGCAGAAAATAGGTTAGTATGACGCTCGCAGGCATTGGACCAGTAACCTATCAGAAGTTGCAGTCATAAACTTTAAATCCTATACATTATGCAACAAGTTAGCACCAAGCGGCGTACGTCCACAGTACGGTAGCATAAGTAGCAGTCTGACGGCACAGTTAGCGCAGTGGATGAGCGATTGGATTACTGCGCTGCGTGTCGCGAGTTCGATTCCCGCACGGAGCAAATATTTGTATGATCTACATTCTACAAGTAGTTGTTCCGGGTCTGGGCGTTTGTGTATGTGAGTTTATATGTTTGTAAACGCACCCACGACACAACGACGAAATTCCTAGTGTAGGGTATAGTTTAAAAAAAAACTTGAAGTACTAGTAACGCTGCATAGATTTCACA
The DNA here is from genome assembly GCA_943136025.2 of Agrotis puta. Lineage (NCBI taxonomy): Eukaryota > Metazoa > Arthropoda > Insecta > Lepidoptera > Noctuidae > Agrotis > Agrotis puta. The sequence goes on along the minus strand of OW964176.2, from coordinate 1,680,244 downwards.
CATATACATTCAACAAAAGAAATATCTATGCAAACATAATTTTTTCAAAGGTTTCTTCTTTTGTTTTGCGTTACACTATAAAAAGGCAAACTAATGAGATACGTACCTATGCAAGCATCATTTTTTTTTTTTATTAATGTTGATTAGATATTACGCCATAAAAAAACTTTTAAAGAATTTATTGCTGGCATAGAAATCCCTTTTGTTGACTGTACACAGTGTGGCCGTCAGTTCTTTTTTTATATAGTTTGCGTTTTTCCTGTTGTGTGAATAGTCGTTACTGTTAGTCAGAAGATCTAAAGACTGACAACCAGTCTTACCATGGGATATCATATTACTCAGCTACTGGGTTGTGGAGGTCCGATAGGCAGTCGCTCCATGTAAAGTACTGATATTCAGCTGCATTCCGTTTGACTAAAAGCCGACCCCAATATAGTTGGGAAAAGGCTAGGCAGATGATGTTGCTGTTGTGTGAGTACCTCTACTCTACACGTGCTCTGACTACTGGATTATAGGCTTTCTCTCTTTGAAGGCGAGTAGGCTGTAATCCACCAAGCGGGACCAGTACCGAATGGTAGATGTTATATCTCATCGCGTTTTTGATTGTAAGATATTGTTTCCTACACGGTTTGAAATAAAAGTTATGTAATTAACTGTTGCTTCTATATAAGTGATATTATTTTGTGACATTGCGTTTGTTTAAGATTAATAATAATCGACAAAGATTTATAATCGATCTTAAAAAAATACAGTACAACAGGACGCCATTTGTTAATGGCCGCTTGCAAACGACGTCTTGATGGCGCTTGCGCTACGTTAGTATTGTGTTAAGTATGCCTTAAGTGTATATGTCCCCATTATACCTCGCGTCCCCGTTTCATACACTATCCCCCCTTTTTTTATTTTATCGAGGTTAAATCGTCAAATGAGTCCTCCCACCCAGGGCAGGAGGGATTGTCAGACTTGACTGACTAAAATCCACGGTGTCCCGCATTTGTGAGTCCCGCAACCCCACACTGTTCCCCTACATAATATTACAGTATCTATACATCGTTTAATGGAAAACATCCACTTTAATTAGTACCAGAATTTACGGTCACTGTCGTCGTGAAAGCCACTCCTTCCCTCACTTGTGGGTGCCGTTAAAGGGGACTAAAGGATTATGTTGTCGAGAGCACTGGCTGCACCGACCTCCTGTCTACTAATAACAACAGGCTGCGATTAGCATTCCATCTGATAAGCACAGTGACTGGAGATTTGCTCTTAGGTTTATCGTTGTACTGGTTTAAGGATGAACAGAAGAACTTTGTGGAGTTATAGAGGTTTAATCTTTAACACCGGTTTAAGTTTAATAATCGTTGTCATTTGTTACACGCTCTTTTTCAAATAAGCTTAAAAAACAACTTTGAAATAATAATTTGAACTTATGATAAATAAACCAAACTGTGCGTTTCAAACATCACGGAAAAATAAAATAAATGTGAATTTATGATTTTAGCTAGTACAGATTATATAAATATATTTCAAGGCATATTTTTCTATCGAGGCAAATGCGTATTTAAAAGCTTTTCAATTTGATCCCAAAAGCCCACAATGTATTAATAATGGTGGTAAAAAATAGATTGAGTAAAGTAAAAACCTAAATGAAACAGCTTTTATCTTAATAGTTAATATTTTAGTATTGAAAATACGTACTCGTAAATAGTTAAATAGATGCATACGACCACACAATTGCCTGGCATTCATTACTTTGCCAACCTAAAATTAGTTTTAATCCTAATGGATAATGCATAATCCCATTTAACAAGCTATGTTTAAAATAATCATTTTAATTCAGGTTAACCCCTGCCAAAACGGCAACGTAGCTTACCATTAGTGATGCGCATTTAATTACCTACATTAACATTTTTTCAATAACCTAATGCAATGCGTCGTTGCCATTCTTCTCTATCTTTTTCTCATCAGTCGGTATGCAATTGGGCACTTGAATGTTTTTTTTCCACTTAGTGTGAATTGGGTCTCCTTAATAGAAGTCGAGTACAGTTGAAGCCATGCCGTCGGCTTCGCATGGATGTAATTAGGTTGTAAAAGAAACAACAGATCTTAGTAAAGATATATCTACATCTAACCTATTGTTAGCATTAATCAACATTTATTACGTACGTTAACATCAAAACAAACCTTGTTTTCTCGAAATAAGGTCTTATATTTGCCATTTTTGTGAAAACCACATAACAAATCTAAGAACTCACGGTTAGCGCAGTGGCTGAGCGATTGGACTGCTGCGCTGCGTGTCGCGGATTCCATTCCCGCACGGAGCAAATATTTGTATGATCTACAAGTAGTTGCTTCGGGTCTGGGCGTTTGTGTATGTGAGTTTATATGTTTGTAAACGCACCCACGACACAGGAGAAATTCCTAGTGTGGGGCAACGTTTTTTTAACAGAGAAAATAAAACTTACCTAAGTTTTTATTAAAATAAAAACTTCTTTTGTTTGCTCAGTACAAGAATTGATGGTCACTTCTGAAAACGCTAAACTGGTGGGTTAGTACTGGGTAGTCTCAATCTAGATCGTCATCGATACACCAAGAAGAAGTAAAACAATACTATGATCGGTCAGATCCGCTGATCTGCAATCGTTCTATGTAAAGCACTTCGTTTGATGCCACCTCAAACCTAATTGGGAAAAGGCTAAGCAGAAGATTATTAAATATAGTTTTGTTGGTAGAACAAGTTTTCAGACTCCAACTCGTATAAGCACGTCTCAAAGGAAATGGAGCGCCAAAATTTTAGTACAGAATTGTTGATTGTTACGTCATGGAGCAGACATGTGCTAGAGTAGAGGGATACCACATATGGGAAAACATTGTAAGAGTCTCGGTGCGATGGACGTCGGCAGACGATGTCCTGTCACCGTGGGCGCGGGCAGCGAGTAATGGGCAACTCGTTTTCCGACCATGGACCATACCCGGGTCGACGGCGCGTTGTGTTCCACGAGCGCCTCAAAGAGTGCCAGCAAAATGACGGGGCCCCCCTCTAGAGGGCCAAAACCTGCCGGGGTCGTGGACCGTAAGGGGCTATTGAAGGACACCGTGGATTTTAGTCAGTACGAGTCTGACAGTCCCTCCCGCTCCGCCCCGAGTGGGAGGACTCATTTGATGATTTTACCACGCTAAAAAAAAGTGGACACCAATCACGGTAAAGCTTCTAGTGGACAAGGTCTAAAATTCATTATTGCTAACCAATGGCCGCCTGCCTCGAAAGCTTAATAAATTCACGTTGAAAGCGTACTAATTTCTCCATATTGACCTACATTATCATACCTACCTTATCAATTATTCTGAAATAGCCCAATATTAACAGTATTGATTTATGCCATTAATTATTACTACAGTTGATCATGAACAGCGGCCATTATAGAAATTATTAGACATCGATCTGAAGATTTCGTTTATTAGCGACTAGCTTCCGCCCGCGACTCCGTCCGCGCGGATGTCGGTCTTCGCGTGGATGGTTTATTTCCCCATTTTGAGTAACTCTGACAATGACATCTTATAAATATTACGGCGCTGAATCCACTGCGGGTAATGCAACGTGTGTTCGCGGTTCTACAGAACAACGTCTATGAATAAAACTGAAAAATAAGATTTTTTTTTCTACGTATTTTTCCAGGATAAAAAGTATCCTATATTATGCCCAGGATAATAAGGAATAATTATACCAAGTTTCATCGAAATCGAACCGTTAGTTTTCACGTGATGCCTGCACAAACAGACAGACAGACAGACAAAATTTTTTTAAATCATATATTTGGGTTTGGTATCGATCCAGCAACACCCCCCGCTATTTATTTTTTCAATATTTTCAATGTACAGAATTGACCCTTCTACAGATTTATTATACAGCCTGTTAGTGTAATCAGTCTTAAACTTGAAACCAGTGGTTTGGTATCACTTACAGAACGTAAATTCAATAAAAAAATAAAACCTTTTTTTTTCAATAAAGTCTCCATTTTTCCCCAAAATTATTTCACCCTATTACGCAAAGGTAAAGAACACTAGATCAAATAAGCCGCGAGCGCCGCCGCGTCGCCCGCGCATACCTCAGTCTGCCGGCAGCGTCGCTATCGAACGTACGTGTCCCGTAACGTACGCTCGCGCCGCCCCACCGTTAATTTTTCGCGCAAGTGTTAGTGTTTAGTGATTATGTCGTACACAAACGAACAGTGGACCGAAATGGTTCGGGTTTACGCCGCGTCGGGTGATAACCTAACTTACATCTGGACTCGTCACGCAACAAAGGTAGGTATTTTTGCCTGTCCTAAGCCAGGAAAAGTATGAAGGGAAGTTAGTTACATCACAGGTTACCTGTATTTTATTACAATGATGTAGTTAGTTAAAACTTATGTAGGTATGTAGTTAAACGGACGGCTAGTGCGGCAGGTTAACGCCCTTTGCAGTGAATACGTAACTCGGGCGCATAGTATCCATGAATTAACGGACGGTGTAGGACAGAAACATTTTTGATTTTTTTAAAGAAAAATTCGTTTATTTATTTTTAAATTCAGACAAACATTTTTATAATTAAATCAACTACCTATGGTTTCAAGGTTAACGGTCTTCAGACAAACAGCCTGTATGTATAGATGAAATTTTACAAATGTCTAATAACTTGTACAGCTTCGATAATTTATTGGTAAACTGAATAAATTGAGTGCTGAACTGGATGATTATATCAAGTCCGAATTTAATTAAATATTTAGATTTAATTTGGCTGTTTAATAAATATTTGAAAGATGTATATCTGAATTGGATTAAAGTAATAAAGTAAATTAATTTAAATGAAGTAATAAAATAAATTTACTTAATCGCTTTCTGGAACTTTAGCATGCAACTGGTATTCAATTATAACTTGGACTTGAATTTAACGTAACTGGCTATGCAGTTATGTTAGATTCAAGTCCAAGTAGTATGCAGGTGTAATATTAAGTGCACCTCTGCTTATGGAACTACCAACAGTTAAAAGTAAAAATATTTCGACGATCGATCGGTAAGATCGATCAAAAAAACTTTTCCTTCAAGATCTTCACGACTATCACTATTAAAGACGTAGAGAAACACAACTCCCGTCGGACTCTTTTTTTTAGCGTGATATTATCATCAAATGAGTCCTCCCACCCAGGGCAGGCCGGGAGGGACTGTCAGACTGATACTGACTAAAATCCACGGTGTCCTTCACTAGCCCTTTACGTACCGGGGTCACGGTAATTCGTAAGTTCGCGACCCCGGCAGACTTTGGCCCTCTACAGGCCCCGTCACTGTGCTGATACTCCTTGAGACGCGCGTGGAACACAACGCGCCGTCGACCCGGGAACTCCCGTCGGACTAACACAACTTAGGTTTAGAGCTACTATAGTGCTCAAAGAAGGCTTTCAGCGTACAGGTGGTAGTGCCAATCTCAGTGCTACGAGCCCTTGGAGAGCTACCCGTTTATGTGACAGGCGAAAACTGGGTAGTGGTCTAAGAGCTACAAGATTCCTCGTCAGATTTTTGCATTTAGTTGTTTAGCTAAGTGAAAAACTGGACGACCTTCATCTATCGTAGTAGATCAAAAGGAGTTGAACCTTATGAAAAATATCTAGTTTTAATTCAGTGTCAAAAATACAGGTATGGATTCATACAATAAAAGTGAGAAAGAAAGGAGGAACATGCCAAGTAATCAAACCCAACACGTGTTTCGCCACTCCACGGGGCATACTCAGAAGATGTAGACCCGACAACCGATAGGGCGCGAATCAAAAGGACGAGTAAGCAAAATTATGGTTACATTTGCAATATCGTAACGTACTTCTTACTAATTCAAAAGTTTATGTGTATGAATTACTGAAATTCATATACCTATGTCCGCCATAACACGTGCCTTCAGATGAGAGGAAAATAATTCAATTATACGAGTACCTTATAAAATTTTCCATTGCCACTATAAAATTTTCAAACCTGTGGCATTTAATTGTTATTAAAAGAACTAATAACTTAGCATTTATTTTTATCTCAGTTCTTGACTACTCGGGGTCACGGGACTCACGAATTGCCGTGACCGTGACCCGGTACGTAAAGGGCTATCGAAGGACACCGTGAATTTTAGTCAGTACGAGTCTGACAGTCCCATCCCGCTCTGCCCTGGGTGGGAGGACTCATTGATGATTTTACCACGATAAAAAAAAGAAGTACTTGACCACGACCTACACGATCAAGTGACACACATTTTGAGCGACGAACAGACAATACAATTTTTTTTCGAGCATGCTGTAGAACAGTAAAAAACAAAAGAAGATGCGTCAAGTTTCCACAACACGTCTAATAAAGTGTCACTTTGTCACGTATTACTCGCATGATGGAAAAATCTAATGCGCAGGTTAACTGCGTGATTAAATTAAACTTACTCGTACTAGCTAATAGACAACTCTCTGATGCTACTGATGAATCATGACGCGGCAGGAAGTCGCGTCGCAATTTCGCAAGTCGCATTATCCAAAGTCGTAACTAGACCAGTTGAACAGATTAAAAATTAATTCATCCGAAGGATCAATAAGAAAAACCATTAAGTTAGTTGAATTATTAATGTGCCTAAAGAAGCCGTTGCTTTTACAACGGTTTTTCTTAAGTAAACATGTAGTTAATTAAATCTAAATAAGTACGGTTATTTTTAGCCCACACTACAATTGCATTAAGTGCCCACTTAGTTCGTTTTAAATTACAGTGGAATTAAATATTCTATGATTTATATAAACTAGAATAAATTCCAGTTACGATTCCCTTTGTGATACAGGTTTCTGACCCCTTTGCAAGGTTTTTTTCGTCTTGCTGTCTGTTTCGTAGCTGGCTGAAAATGTAATGTGTTTTTTGTGCGTTTTATTCGGGTAAAAAGGGTTGAAAGGTTGTTTAGAATATCACTCATTTTACCTAGTTATTCTAGGAATTCTATACGCTAAAGTATATCTACCATAATTTCCTAGTAGACATCATCATCATCATTTAAGCCGTAAGACTCCACAGCTTTTTTTTTATCGTAGTAAAATCATCAAATGAGTCCTCCCACCCAGGGCAGGGCGGGAGGTACTGTCAGACTTGTACTGACTAAAATCCACGGTGTCTTTCAATAGCCCTTTACGTACCGGGGTCACGGTAATTCGTTAGTACCGCGACTAGGACTCCACTGCTGGAGGACTTATTGGAAGTGGGTGTTGTATCCCGCGCGATCCTGTGATCTTCAGATTGTCTGTCCACCATGTAGGTGGACGTCCTACGCTACGCTTACCTGTGTTCCAAGTAGTATCTTTTTTTAAATATATGACTTTTTTTTTTTTATCGTGGTAAAATCATCAAATGAGTCCTCCCACCCAGGGCAGGGCGGGAGGGACTGTCAGACTTGTACTGACTAAAATCCACGGTGTCCTTCACTAGCCCTTTACGTACCGGGGTCACGGTAATCCCTTGGTCCCGCGACCCCAGCAGGCTTTGGCCCTCTACAGGCCCAGTCACTATGCTGACACTCTTTGAGGCGCGCGTGGAACACAACGCGCCGTCGACCCGGGCATGGTCCATGGTCGGACAGCGAGTCGCCCATTACTCGCCGCCCGCATGCCCGCGCCTACGGTGGCCGGAGATCGTCTCGCGACGTCCGACGACGTGGGCGCCTACCACTGCGGCTGGGGTGGAGGGAGGACGCTGTCCTCTCCCTCAGGCGGCCCGCCTCCTCCTTCACGAGCATGACTGCTTCGCAGAAGGAGGCGACCGCTTCCCACTCCGTCTCGCCCCGCAGCTAAATATATGACTTAAAGAAAGTTTTTAATCGCGGCTGAGATGCAAGCCCCACTCGTGTCACTGTCGTGAAGCTATGATAGTAAGTGCAATATTATATAGAAACGAAGAAGATGTCCAATTGGATCGCACGGTTAGCGCAGTGGCTAAGCGATTTGACAGCTGCGCTACGTGTTGCGAGTTCGATTCCAGCACGAAACACATATTTGTATGACATACCAATGGTCGCGGGACTGTACGAATTACCGTGACCCCGGAACGTAAAGGGCTATTGAAGGACACCGTGGATTTTTGTCAGTACGAGTCTGACAGTCCCTCCCGCTCTGCCCTGGGTGGGAGAACTCATTTAATGATTTTACCACGTAAAAAAATAATTACTAACCTAATTCTGTGTATGTGAGGTCCTATGTTTATACCCACCACCCACGACACAGGAGTTTCTAGTGTAGGGCAAAAGCAAAAATTCAAAATACGCTTTAATTATTATTTTAAGCGTATTTTGAATTAGAAATCTTCAACTTCTCCTTCTAAATAGATCTTGTCTTTATTAAACGTGCAATTAATATCTGAAACACCAATTCTTCGTCACAGATCCACAACTACTCATACCGCAACCCTTTCTGCCTTCACATTCAAAAAATTAATCCACGACACATTATCACATGAATAACCCACTGATTTGCCAGTTTCCGGCCCTTTTAGACACAATAATATATTATTATTTCCCCCATGCCCTTGAAACCGTCTGTTGGCTAGCCCCGCCCTATATTTTGTTGGTTCGTGCGTGTTCATACAAAATATAAGGTTGTAAACGGGCTAGTACTCGCGACACGCAAACTAGCCAGCTTCTGGCATTGTCGAAGATTAAGTACTGGCACTTACCTGCGACAAAACTGGTTCGCACGACATTGAGTTCTTTTACTTTTGTAAGGTTGTCATTTTTTGAAGTGAAAACTTCTTTAGCGGCGTTGTGCACTTTTTTTGGAATGGGTAAAAAATGTTAAACTCGCGTCAGGACACGTGACCTGATCGAAAATTTGTAAGACGGCGCAGGGCGCTTGCGCGAATGTTCGTGTGTGTTTATTACTATTCATGTTTTCACTTCTGCCGGCACTCCCAGAGTGCAACCCGTCGTTTTTTTTTTACATGGTAAGATCATCGAATGAGTCCTCCCACCCAGGGCAGAGCGACTGACTAAAATCCACGGTGTTCTTGAATAGCCCTTTACGTTCTGGGGTCACGGGAATTCGTACAGCTATGCAGCAACTATATTATGTGCTTTTCAAATACGAAATATAAAAAAAATAATTAACGATTAGTGGTAAGTTTTTATTCATAGTTTGTATATAATTTTAGTAGGTACTTTAGAATAGATATAACAAAGCCATAATAAAATAAATAAAATCATATTATAAATTAGTCTCAACATAATTAACATGTCAATATAATTATTTAAGACAAAATAAACAAATAAATGTGACAGACAGACAAAAAAAAAAAACAATAATTTATTCTGATTGAGGTTTGACAAATCGTTTCACAGTTTTATCCGAATGCGAAATCGAAAGATTTGTGATGTGTATTCGGTCTGTATATTATATCATGTTATGATTTGTCAAATGTAGAATTTTATTTGTATAACTTTGTTGTCAGCATCCGAATAACATTGATTTTAGAAAGGCATTGTTTTTGACCTAAGTTCTGCTTTATACGGATTATTTGAAGATGTCGCTTCTGCGTGCTGACTGCTTCAAGCAGTCAACGTCTGCATAGCAAACTAAACTTACTTCTATATACAGACGCTAGCACATCAACCTACCTCAATCTGTCAAACTTTAATAGATTTTCAATCTTATCACAATAGTGGAACGTTCATGTTCGACTGGTAAAATTAGACAGTTTCGAGTAAGTTGACTTGCTGGCGTTTGTACGTACACACACGTACGGAACCAGTGGAGCAGTCGAACTGTTTCAAGAGGTCAGACTGCTCGAGGTAATCGCAAGGCCAAGTCGTTGATGGGAATTACAAAATGGAAGTGTCGAAAAAAATTTTGCTAGCAAAAGAAAATAGGACAATCAAGCAGTTTTGTCAGAAATTATTCTCTTCCATTAGCATCATAGCATTCTATGATAATTAGTGCATATTTCAGTTTCTATTAAATACTACATGTCTACTTTTGCAAATATTGCAATAAATAATCCTGCCAACATAATTTTTCAAGTGCTAAAGTATGAACGTACCTATTTTATTAAAATTATAATTTAAATTTTGGCAGCTGTAACAAAATTTGTTAGTTGATTTCCCTAAATTATAAACTGACTGCTTTGTTTAGGGATAATATCAAAACTTGTCTTAAACAGTTAAAGGGAAAATTATTATTTAAGTGACAGAAGCAGAGAAAACCAGCAAGTTAACTCTTAACGGTTTAACAGACCCACTTCCGCACTTAATTACTTACTTCACGACTGTTTTTAGAAGTTTTTGCTCTCTGTTACAAACTTCAGGGGAGTTGACCTAAATTATGTAATTATAATTTTATTTAAAATTCTGAAAGTTTTCGAACGCGGCTATTTCGTGATTGTGTTGTTTACTATAGCATGATATTAGCTAGTAAAGAATGCTCAAGTACTTTTCTCTGGATTAACTGTCCTATAATAATTACAAGTAAATTACTTACAACGCTTCTATATTTTATAACCGACGAAAAAAAATTAGGAGGTTCTCAATTCGACATGTTTATTTTTGTTTTTTCTTTATGACTTTTTTTCTAACTTTTTCTGGCGTGATCTGATTTCAAAAAATATTTTTTATTGGAAAGAGTGCAACTCAAAGTTGGTCCCATTTAAACAAAAGTAAAATCGGCTTCTAAGGGTAGAAAAAAAGGAATGAATTGTCAAATTTTCTACAGACTTTTCAGTTGTGAACCAATTCTGTTGAAATAAAGTTAACATATGTAGTTCTGAAGACACTACTATAATGCAGAAATCTGGAGAAGATAAAATGATGGCGTCACCATCATCAGATCAACTCCAGATCCATGTTATGTTGTGAAGTCAGGCTCGAGAGGTCCTCAACAGTTAACAACAGCTATATCGTGTTTGGGCTCATTTCACTATTGATGAAAATTTCAGACCTAGCTGGGGTATAACTGTCATCGAGGGTTTGAGAATGGATACATAAGGCAAGAGATCCTCAACAGTTAATAACAACTACATCGTCTTTGGACGCTTTTCATTCATCATGATGAGAACGTGTGAACGATGTTAAAAAGGTTTTATTTCATGTTAATTGAACGTGACATCGCGATGTAGAACATCCAATCAAATTAAGACCAATGACGTGTCGTCATCCGAAGTAAAAATCAATGTAAACTTTTAAGCTATTGCATAGCTTTTATCGCGAGCTCTGAGCGCGGCGACTGAATCAAGAAATTCCGTAAAATAAAATAAACTTAACACCCCGCATCGTCTAACGTCTTTTCAGTTCGGAAGACTTCGAAATCATAAAAACATTCGTCATAAAGACAATTTACTTTTTCTTACTGATTCCAACGGCCAGCTACAAAAGGAGGTTTTCACAATGAAACTTACTTATAAAATTCTCTTCTTGTTTTTTTAAAAATGCTCTGCAATAGCTTTACCGCGGCAGTCTCCGGGTGCCACATGTATTTTTTTTATCAAAAAATCTATTGACACATTGGCTTACCGCTTGACTTCTTATGCTACATATTTGCAAAACAAATATTAACGTGCCCTACAGACTCTCTGGGTCTCTGTTTACTCGACGTAAGCCCTGCCACTGCATTCACAACACAACAAAGATTTAAATGAACCTTGTTTAAAATAAACGCTTGACTTTTTTCATTTTTTTTTATCAGAAGAAGAGAAAATGTTGGCGCGAAAAGAAGATTAATAGCATAGTCATTTTCTCTGTTGGCGCCTGTGATTTACGCGGCGTGAATATAAATAAAGTTCATTTTTATTTTTAGTAGATTTTCTTACTGACTGGTACTAAAATGTTTATTTATGTTTTTAGCTTTATGGCGCATATCTTCCGGGCTTATGAAGTAACACCTATTTTTACGAACTTGTGCATCTTTTTAGATGATAAATTCTCAACTAACTCTGTTGATAAACTGATTAACGTATCTTTATAAGTGGCATGAAGGTGAAGATGTGGCATGGTTTGAAAAATGCTATTAAAAATCTCATCAAATTATTTTAAATTGTGGTAGGTATAGACTATGTCTACTTAACACGGATATACGAAGAATAAAAAACAAAAATATTTTAGAAAATTAAGTTTACAATTAGCTTACATCTGATACTCAAAGATTAAATAAGCATATAGTCGGTTTCAAACAACTCGTCGGTAATTTTTAAAGGTTTACCTTATGGAAATGAGGTATTCTTTAGGCAGGTGCTCAAACGGCCCCTGAGGTATATTCCACATACGGCACCTATCGATATTTTTGCCAGGTGCCCTAAGTGGTCGCGGGACTCACGAATTACCGTGACCCCGGAACGTAAAGGGCTATTGAAGGACACCGTGGATTTTAGTCAGTACGAGTCTGACAGTCCCTCCCGCCCTGCCCTGGGTGGGAGGACTCGTTTGATTATTTTACCACGATTAAAAAAAAAACAAGCCATAAGTGGAAATATTTTAAATTGCATTCCAGAAATGGTTCCAAGTCACAGTTACACGTTTGTGGATTTGTTTGTTATACACAGTTTGTTGTATGAAAATTTTTATATTAAAATAAGAAATGTATTTTTCTGAGAATCACTTCATAGATAAATTCCTGCCCGATCCTAACTCAAAAGCAATCCCTAGAACTGATACCTTAGAGACTACAGAAACTTTCTCTATAATATTTTTCAGTAGTTTAAATGAGCATACTGTGGGGAGTAAACAAGATATTCCAGTAATATATTATTATGTTAAAGATTGATATTACAAAGTAATAATGTTATGCGAATCTTTTAAAAGCATTCTCTGACAAATCAACAAATAAAATAAATGAAATTTTATTAATCCAGCGATGGTCATAAATTACGTTTCATTTTACTTGCTTGATATCAGTTCTTAAATCCTTATCATCAAAGTCTACTCGAGGAGGTCGCGGGTCTCTCGAATTTCTGTAACCCCGGTACGTAAAGGACTATTGAAGGACACCGTGGATTTTAGTCAGTACGAGTCTGACAGTCCCTCCCGCTCTGCCCTAGGTGGGGAGGACTCATGTGATGATTTTACCACGTAAAATAAAAACGACGGGTTGCACTCTGGGAGTGCCGGCAGAAGTGAAAACTTGAATAATAATAAACACACACGAACATTCGCGCAAGCGCCCTGCGCCGTCTTACGAATTTTCGATCAGGTCACGTGTCCTGACGCGAGTTTAACATTTATTACCCATTCCAAAAAAAGTGCACAACGCCGCTAAAGAAGTTTTCACTTCAAAAAAGTGCAATACAATGGATGGCGAATATCCTTTCCAATACAGAGTAAGTAGGTAACTCTATATGACTGATATCAGACCAATTTTGCCGTTGAGAATTAAAATGCTATTGAACAAAATGGACTGTCCGTAATCCAGTTAAAAGATTAAATTCCTCGTACGAAATAATAATGATTTTCCTGAAAGCTGGGCCGAACGAAGTTAAAAATATCATTTAATTTACAGTTTTTTGTTTCCATAAAACCTCCGTATAATTTTCCTGAACTTAATTAATTGATTATCTTTAGAGTGCAGTATTGTTATCAGCCGGATAATACTCTTCTTCATCATCATCATCATATCAGCCCGGGCTCACCCACTGCTGGGTATAGGCCTCCCCCTTTTTATGCCATATCTTCCAGTTCTGTGTTTCTCTTATCCAACTATTCCTCGCGATCTTGACGATATCGTCAATCCAACGGGCTTTTGAGCGGCCCTGGTTTCTTTGGCCGAACCTTTGCCACCATTCGGTCAAAACCTTACTCCATCTGCCATCTCTTACTAATTTTATATAATGTGGTTTTGCTCAGTTCACTATGCATTTGATTGCAATAATCATTAATTTGTAAATACAGGTGCAATGATTTTGCTGAAGTATTTTATTTATACGTTATAGGGCCAGTCGTTGAGTCAGTAGTTATACTGTCTAATGTTTAAACTCGTTTTTTTTTTAATGTTTTTAAAATGATTTCACAAATAGTTTAACTACTGATCAATCAAAACTCGCCCTCATCATATATCATTCAGATATGCCAGAACAAGTTGTCTAACATCCTATATGTTTTGTAACGACCAAACTCGACCCCCGCACTATTCATTGCCTGTATTGAATTTTATTTTACTACAAAATATTGAACACAATTTTTATTCCGTTTGGTTATTTTTTTAGAGAGACCTCCAAAAACGAAATGTCAGCTACGTTTTTATGTTACGCTTTTTAGAAACATAGCTAGAAATTCGACACAGGTTAAAAAAACTGCCGATGGAAAAGCTATTTCGGGCAAACAGAAGAAAAAATTGATACACACGTATATGTATATATATATTAATATATTGTATAGAGTTATAAAACGGTAACAAAATAAGACACAAAGGGGTGAGAGTACTCTACGAGTAGTGGATCTAGTAAAGAAAGGAATGTCCGTTTTTTCATATATTTTTTTCACATTCAGCCCCACACTATGAATGTCTCCTGTAACGTGTAACGTGGTTGGGTTTACAAACATAGAAACACCCAGACCCGGGACAACTATTTGCAGATCATAATAAAATAATTATAAATATTTGTTCCATGCGGGGTTCGAAGCCCCGATCCGCTGCGCAGCAGTTCAGCCATAACATATCAGCCGTGACATAATAAAAATCGAACCAAAAACTTTCAAAAGCACGTAGGGATCCCCCTGTATATACGTACACACGTTTTTTTTAGAACTCTATGTTAAAAATATCGTCATTGTACGAAAAAAAAAAGCGTTCAAAACCTTTGCTGTCATTGTCCCGATCGAAAGATACGAACTCACGGTATAATACGTTAACATAAACCCAGCGATATATCATACGAATGTTGGCGAAACATATTTTTATTTTTGTAAATTACACTCGTGTGTAACCGCCTTGTTCAGTATAACATGATATTTATGTAGCGAGACAGAACAAACATTATTTTTCTACTAATAAAGCGTTGAAAAAACTCCTTTGTTCCCTTTCCTGTGAATAAAGATGTTCTTTATTTAAATACTTCCCTAGTAAGTTTCTGTTGGCTTGAAAGCATTATTGGGTTTTGCGAAGTTTCATATTTTTATCTAATGTCGGCTTTTGTAATTATTAAGTTATTTTTAAATCGCCTGTCGTATTAAAATGAATAAACTAAATTGCTGTGAAATGTCGTCTAATTAATTAAAAAAAAAACAGTTTAGATAGTTTGATTACGATTTTGAATATCGAAATAAAAATGAACATACATAATATACAACAAAATTTTAACTTTAGAATACGTCACATTTTCATTGACCACGAGTGACTTGACACGTAGCAGCTCGGTTATCACACACGACAGCGTAGCACGCGTAGCCCGTATAGCAGTTACAGTTGCTACGCCGTAGCTGCTACGAAATAACACCGATTTTATAGTCTTGTACCGGTGATTTTTTCCATTAGAAAAGAAAATTCACATTATTTTAATATTCGCAGCAGATGGCGCTCTCTAGTTTATGCCTACTCATATGAAGAAGTATGTGTGAGTCTATGTGTGTATGTAAATTGAGATTGTGTTCATTTATTTGAATTATGAAACCAATGTCAAATACTTGTGAACATTAATATTTGTATTTTGATTGTGAACTGCTTTTGTATTCAAGTTCATAATGTTTATCCAATACCTCAAACTAATTGTTTTATTTTACAGTGTACAGTGAGTTAATACCATATTTTTACTGAATTTGCATTTTAAATACGACCAATACAGGTATATGTTTTGATTTATTTAATACCTAGTCAAATATAGAAACCTAAAAAAAGCAAATATACAAAAACAAAATTAGGTAAATAACAGCCAGGTAATAACGCGAAATAACAGCTGACAAAATGAAAACAAAAAAAAACCCCTATGTTTAGCTGGGGTTTGAACTTATAGTCTTCCCCATGAAAGTCAACGCTCAAACATATCGGGCTTAGACACGGGCAACACAGCACGTTTCAACGAAAAAGGAAAACAAATTGCACTATTTTCTTTAGTAGGCTATTGGGAGCCGTGCCCCGGTACTTCCGGCTCATATTAAAACAGTTATCGTACAATCTTAACTGCCCTATACTTGAAACTATAGCGTCCGCTGAAAATGATATACTTACCAACAATATCCACACAAAAACCCACCCTAACAATCAAAAGATAAGGTTCAATTTTCAATGCAAACACAGCGACACAGAAAGACCCTATTATTTCTCATTATTAATTTGATAAGAAAAATTTCCCTTATGTGAATGGTATTTTCAACTTTATACTTTGTACAATTAGGAGTGATTTTGTTCGAGGTGTTATTTCGAAGTATTTCGTAATCGGCTGATACAGTATTGTATTTAAACGGTCGTTATTATACTCGTACAGATAGGGTTTTCATTGGTATCCCTTTGTCGTTTGGAACAATGAAAAACACTGTCCTCTTTTGATTAAGCCAGCTGTTAAAAACGTGGCCTAATGACAGCTTGTAGCGACCTCAATATGGGGACACTTCATTATCCCATGGATTTTTGTTTTGTCACAAAGATATGAGATATACACAGACATATGGATTTTCGCCGACAGTTCTGTATATCGTATTTGTATAATGATGTGTCGTTTTCCGAAGGTTAGGCACGTAAATGTAGGATAAACGATATGATTGATGCGTTAATAATGTAGAATACATAAGTGGGGCGTGGAATCAATAATATTCTAGAAAGACTAATGTCGACTGTATCTACAGCGTGTTTTTATATCGTGTTGTCATTTATGTGCGATATTTGTCCCTTTTTCATTTTTGGTGTGGAAAATTATTGATTTTCCTTTGCGTTCCAGGGCTACGATAAACTTTTGAGACATTCCCGCAACACTGGCAGGCGTTTGGCCCCCTTGGCTCCCGTCAATTATGCTGACAGATTCTTGCACCGCAAACCTAGGTACCTAGTTCCTAGGATCCTTATCAGACGGTGAGCTCCCCATTGTTTGAAATCCGCAAGTCCGCGCTCACGGTGGACGATATTGGTCCCTTGGAGATTATTCAGATTGATGGTGTGTACCAAACCCTGAAATGTAACCCCACCTTCCAAATACACTCTGTGTGCAGATTGTTTTTTTTCTATGAGGCCATGCAAGAAATCTAGAGCTCGTAATCATTACAGTTACTGTTAACCACTGCTGGGACTCAGACATCCTCTCTGTAAGAGAGAGTGGTCTGTATACCATGAGGGCACAGTGTATCTTGGTAGTTGCCATAGTCACGTCTTTGAAATTTTGGTTCTATTCCACATGCCGATGCTCACGATGTTTTCTTCCTAATTTTGAGAGTAGTGGTGATAAAATAAAATACACAATGTAATGCGCCAGAGAGGAACCTACCACCTACGACTCATAAGTCGTCAGCTTGACGTTCTCAATACCCCAAATTCTGAACAGCAATATATTCGGTTAGCAAAGTGGCTGAACGATTGGACTGCTGCGCTGCGTGTCGCGGGTTCGATTCCCGCACGAAGCAAATATTTGTATGAACTACAAGTAGTTGTTCCGGGTCTGGGCGTTTGTGTATGTGAGTGTATATATTTGTAAACGCACCCACGACACAGAAGAAATTCCTAGTGTGGGGCAACGTTTAAAAAAAAAATAAAAAAAAAACACGACCACACATTTTTGATACACTCTACATAATTGTAATAAATATTGTACTACAGACACAAAGTATATTTAGAAACAAAATGTAATGAGACGATATGAACATTATTATTCTACGAGTATATGATCATCCAAACTAATATTATAAATGCGAAAGTAACTCTGTCTGTCTGTCTGTCTTTTCTTCACGCCTAAACTACAGAACCGATTTGTGTGAAATTTGGTACAGACATAGTTTGGAACTTGAGAAAGGACATAGGATAGTTTTTAACCGACTTCAAAAAAAGGAGGAGGTTATCAATTTTATGTTTGTTACCGCATTACGACCGACTGGGTGAACTGATTTTCATGATTCTTTTTTTGTTTGAAAGCTGGTGCTTCCCGTGTGGTCCCATTGTCACCAAATCAGGATCTGATGATTGGATCTTGGAGAAATCAAGGGCAACCCTCAAATTTTATAGGCTCACCCATCGTTTTTCGTAAATCTTATGAAGTAATTTAAGTACTTGCGTATGGTAATCATCATCTTATGTAGCTGAGCTGATGATGGAAGGTACAAAGGTACGACTGATTCATAGTTCGCATATCTCCGGAACTTCACGTCCGATTTAAATATTTTTTTTTGTACTAGGTATCGTTCAACTTAGGGAATACTGCAAGTTTCATCAAAATCGGTTCAGTAGTTTTTGAGATAGGGAATTTTATTAGCTTATTGTGTACATGAGGGATGTTATAACCAGTGCTACGGTTTACGTACCGAGTTCACGGTAATTCGTAAGTCTCGCGACCCCGGCAGGCTTTGGGCCTCTAAAATAATGAGCACTTAGAAAAGAATTCAGATAATTCCACCTTCAAGAGGTTCCCTCTAAATATTAGGTATAGGTGTTCAAAGATTGTATGGAAACTAATTTTGAAGTTAGAAATCTGGGATGTACGATGTGAAGTTACGTAATTAAAAAATATAAATATTAAAAAAAATGTCACGTAACTTAATGAGGCAGACCAAATTCTACGCGAGCGAAGCCGCGGGCAAAAGCTAGTGAAAATATAAAAATCTGTTTTTGTCCAGAACATTCCCCGGTCTTCGTTAATATTTAATTAAATTCTCAAGTACATTATTTACAAAAACAGGAAACGTTTGCTTTCTCATATATCATGGATAATAATTATGTAAATTTTCCTTCTGGAAAAATCTTAAAGGCCTGAACTGTAACAACTTCCGCTGAAGCCCAATTAATTTTCGGGAATTGGTCAAAGCATACATAAAATAATTTTTTACTTATATAATATTGAGGAGTTTCCTCAACATTACATCAAAGCATACATAAAATATTATTTACTTATAAAATGTTGAGGAGTTGGAGGAATATTTTCTTTATCTTTGTGTGTTAATGTTAATCTAAGTCAATCTTATACCATTTAACTTTTCTCGGTCATATAGAATGTCACTCGATCTATATAGTTCTTCTACTACAAAAATAACTATAAATCCACATAGTTCTTCTGCTAAAAATTGATTATCTAACTACACAAAACCTTTCATCAGTTCACACGAATTTTATACGGACCCTTTTACTTTTACGGCGTGATAAGCCACCGTAAGCCTGTATTTGTATTCACTCCAAAATCTTGCAAACAAAAATAAAACATTAATGGGTCAGCTTTAAAAAAAGAACGCTCTAATTCTCTGCCTACATTAGGACAAACAAACCATCAGGCGTACATGACGTATATCAGAGAGTAGGTACGTACAATCACGTACGAAAAAGGTATTCCACTCTGAAAAAGGCAAACATTAAAGTTTTGGTTGAGTGCCATCTCTGTCATTTTAAATGTTCTGTGGTTTCGTTTACAATGTCGCCGTACCTTTGTTGGGGACAGTTCGTAATTTGAAATTTGCGTGTGGACTCGTAAAGGGAATGTTTTTTTTTTAGTTTTATGATGGGAGCACTTAGAACTCTTTGTTTTTAAACACGAGTGCCTTTTTTATATAACTAAGTACTGTAGTGTACTAAAAGTGTAATTTTAAATTAAATATGTGCCCGTTGACTAGGTTTATTTAATGTTTATGTTTGTTATTTGAGGGTTTTAAAAGGTATTTTGTTTATTTTTAATTATATTAACCCAATTTTCGACTAAAAATAGTACCTAAGTCAAATTTATGTTGGGAACATCAAAATGTACTACAAATTTTATTCTGGAACCTTCGTTTTTATTTCATCAGCAGAAATGTGCTGCCGCGTGATAAACAAAGCATTGCACTCACGTGACCTCTCAATATTATTTATTGTAAACTTTTTAAATACATTTTTATTAGTTTATTCATTTTTAACCATATCATATTTTTTTAACATTTATTAAATAAAAAAACAAAACAATAAAAATTTAAAAATATCAAAATAGTAGTACGCCGGGCGTGGGAGCAGGGTCCAAGCTACCGGTGGTAAGGGCTCTAGAGACAGGCAACTCCGCACAATTCGAGCGGCATCGAGGTGTAGTACTCGTAACTGTCTTCTGAAACAGGCCATTGATCCAACTACCTAACGAGAGCCTCGAGAGATGTTCGTCGAGACTCTTGGCCATCAGGCTATTGGCCGTTACAACAATCGGCATTATGATAGCCGAGCTCACATTCCACATGTTAATAACCTCGTGCGCCAAACCAAGTTATTATTATTCCCATTTAAATACGTTTATTACTACAACAGAAAAATAATAACCTTGACATTCATAAACGACGAATTAAACAAAACCAACAAACAATCAATATGTCCCGTATGTCGGGCCATTAAAATTCAGTTCCTGTATCGTAGTCGGATATTGTGGCAGAACTTGTTTGTCATGGACAATCACTTGAGTTCGTCACGTCACCAGCGTGTAGCGGGTGACGAAATTGGTTTTAATGGCCCCATTTAAAGTTGTCTTGGGGAAATTAAATAGTATTTAAAAATGGAAATTACTTTCTTTTGTTGAAACTTTAAAAAGTACAGGTTAATAGACGACGATCAACAAAAACTGTTATTAAATAAACACCATAATACCTATGCATGTATTAACAAATTATTTCAGGTAAATAAAACTAAAATCCATTAATAATAATAAATGTAACTACAAAGAAGAAAACGACACAAACAGGTCCCCGCAAGTCAAGACAAACTAAACCACGAATGCACTTAATTGGATTTCTCTTGCAGAAAATAAACGAGATTGCATTTTTTCTTGTGGGCACCTAGCGTACCTACAGTACACAATACGGAACCCAGGCATATTGTGTTCCCATTAAAGGAATAAACAATTCTTAAAAACGTTCGTTTTCTTTGTATAAGTAATCGGTAAAAAAAAGTACTACCAAGTTCCAGGGAAATGTTGTGTGATTGCTAAACAGTACGGTAGTAGCAATCGCAGTTGATTATCTCTGGGGTCCGTTATTTGTCTATGAAACCCATCATTATGTTTATAATATTAAATGCGCACACCATTTTGGTTTAAGCCTCTTGCGTACAAAAAAAGGAATTCACATTACAGCTTAAAATTTCAAAGCTTACCAAACAATGTATATTCAGGAATAATTCTGTAAAAAAAAGATATCAGAATTAAAAACTTCCCTTTTTTGAAGTTGCTTTAAAATGCTACTACATAATTATAAATACGAATTTTTAATTTAATCTTAATTATTATGCAATTTTCTATATTATTGTAGTTATTTTCTACATGCAATTCAAATTAATGTATTCTGATTTGTAAACGGTATATTTAAAATGGTAGTAAAGTTGCTGAGCAATTAACTTCCCTGGCAATTAACTAGCATACATACATCGAATTAAACCATATATTTATTTAGAAACATGGGTTTAACCTATGTTTATGTTATTATTTTTAATAATAGTTTTTTCCATTTTCTACCGGCCGGCGGCGCATGAGTATGTAATTAAGTAAAATATTATCAATTTAAAAATAGAATATAAACTAATATTTTATTAAACTACAGTAACACTGAATAAAAATGCTTAGAAAATCACAACAAAAAATTTTAGACAGGTAAAAAAAAAATATAAGAAGACTAGCTATTCCCCGTAGCTTCACTCCCGCTGCTCGGCTCCTCTGCGTCATAGCGTGTTGTTATATATAGCTTTCTGCGACAAATGGACCAACTAACACAAAAAAAAATTAGAACCAGTACTTTTTGGGATTAGCGCGTTCAACCAAACAGACACTCTTCAGCTTTATAAATATGGATTTAATTTAATTACCTATTTGCCCAATAAATTGCCCCCTTGCCTTGGATTTCGGATCCTCCCTCATCAATCTTGCTAATGCCACTCTAATCTCGCGAATTAAAAAACCGAAACCACAAAGATACATTCAAAGGTACACTTGAGATCACAAGCTCTTAAGCGAACATACGAACAGGATTAATAAAGGGTTAGTTCCGCATAAGTAACCCTCTGCCGCCGACAACTTGTACAGACAGGCTCATATCAACAGCGATGATATCAAAGGACGATGATCATGGTCTTTGAGAAGTGTTTCTAACATCTTAACCTGTTATAGTTCATGTCAGCCGCACGGTTCTAGTTTTGACAAGAGAGGCATACTTTGTGCAAGTTGTGTTTGTGGATTAGGGACTTTGGAAACACACACATTTCTCAATTGAGAAATGTGTGTGTTTGTGAGAGTTTTGATTGTGAATGTGAATGTGGGTATAAGGGTAGAGGAGGACCAATTAAACGATGGGTGAACTGTGGAAACAGTGTCATTGCTAAAAAGGCGAAGAATTGAATAGAGAAGTATGGCAGTAGAAACAGTCTAGTTTCTACTGCCATATTTCTCTATTTAATTCTGTTTGTCAAACAGACAGGCGTGACGAATGCGAAGCGTGACGTTTTTATTTGTAATGTATGGAATTGTTTGAATCCAGTCACATAGAAAAGCGAAAGCGATACGATAGCGTGACAGAACTATCGGACTGACGTCTCGCTTCGGTTCGGTATCGCTTCGGAAACGCTTCGTTTTTGCCTGTCTGTTTGACAAAGACATTAGCCACGGCGCCAACAGTGAGATAACACGCTGATATTATTAATGTCCTATCATTCACCAACCAATTCGATATAATTTTCCTAAAACACACACGACAGATAAACCACAATAACGTATGCCACAATTGCACAAAATGACAACAGTAATTAATATTAATGTTGCGGTTATATTACTTATTGACAGCGCCATCTCGAAATAGTCCGAATGAATTTCAGCATTACCAAATATACTCAATACAAAATGGTAGATTATAACGTCAAACAAAATTCATTAGTATTTTACGTAGAAAATTATCAAATTATGAAAAAGCAAAAAAAAAAAAAAATTCATGATTTTCTCACGTCGAGTCATATTATTGTTTGTTTGCGGGACTGTCTTATCAGATTACCGAGGCCCTGGAAAACAAAAGGCAAGTGAAGGAACAAGTTCGTTTTTAGTTAGTCTTTGACAGTCGTCCACTTTAATCTGAGCGGGAGGCCTCATTTGATGATTCTAATCTTAAAAGGGTATAAGTTTTATTGAATATCTAGTCATTTCATGGAAACCAAAATATTTTTAAAAAGGGAACTTACTTAGTCAGTACAGAATTATACACGTGTATCGTGGGTGTGTTTAGAAGCATTTAAAACTCATACTCAAACAACCAGATTTACAAAACATCACTAAATAAAAAGTCTGTCATGGTTGAAGTTACACTCCACTAGTCACCTGATAATCACCATGCAACACATGGTCCACACTTTGAAAAAGACAGGACATATCACACGTTTATATATTAAAACTATACGTCACCATTTCACAACTTAAGGAAAAAGTAAACTAACTAACACCACGTGTTGTTGGCAACTTAACCAAAAACGTAGCCGAAATACGAGATTTTTGAATTAGGAAACGCGTTGAGAACTGCCCATTACGTTCAAAGGTCACGCACAGGGGCCGAGTTCCCACGAAATGGGGCCACAGCCCCACAGGTCGGCAGCCCGCAAATTCTATAACTAACCATAAAGGAAGGAAAGGAATTACTGACTGGCGACACTTTAACAAGTTTATCAAGAAAGTTAGGGATTGTAAAATAAAAAGATCCTTATAGAACTATATTTATGAAAAATGAGACGAATGATGTGTGATTTACCTGGGGAGGTGATGCCGTTTAATTAACATCAGTTTCTTATTTGTGTTGCGACAGTTCGGTCTGCCCCATACGTTGGTTAAGTAGTCGCAAGTGCGAGGCTGAGCAAGAGGTTCGGTTTTGATTGCCAGATCGAGCAGTGTTGTTGGGTTTTTCTGTTCTTCCTCGTAACTCAAAACTTGTTTCTACTGTGTCATGCTTCACGGATGTTAATGATGTCCATGATATACTTTGAAAGTAATAATAATAGTCTTCCTGACCGATTTCGGCCAATCTCAACTTAGATTAGCCATCTGCGCGGGACATATTATAGTACACAAGTGTGTGCGCAGACACAAGTGTACTCGCTATTCCTTTATTCTCATCGATGGGACGGCAATCCGACACGACCGGAGTGAGATCAGGCGCAGGAACGACGGCTTAACGTGCTTTTCGAGGCATGGGGGTATCATAAAGCCGACATCCAAACTCTGGGCTGCTAGTCACTGAAAAATTCTAATAGAAAAACCCAATAGCACACACATTGGCCCTCACCTGTGCCTGTGTTTGAAATATAATACACCATGACTCTTCTCCCTAAGTTCAATGTATCGAAAATAACTAATCAGCGTATTGTAGTCTGCTGCTAGACATATGCCTCTCCTTTACTGAGCCACATCATCCTAAACTCCGCTTTCCGCATCCGTAAAGCCTTTGTCAAACAGACAGGCGTGGCGCATGCGAAGCGAGCCGTTTTTCAAAATCAAAATCAAAAGTTTTTATTTCACATAGGCCCATGAGGGCACTTATAAAACGTCGACAGCAGGTGCTCGGTTCGGGTTGGTCGATTCCATGGAGAAGAACCGGCAAGAAACTCCATGGTTACTCTTTTAAAATATGGTATGGTTTTACAATCAGATTGTTACAATTTTTGGATACTTAGAAATGTGAGAAAAACGTAGGCCTGGTAACAAGGGGGAAGTCCTTTTTAAAATTAGTGCTACAAAAAAAAAGAAATATATATATATACACACGACTTACAATGTTCTCACATTCACAAACAAAGAGTAAGGAAGAATCTATACAAAAAAGAAAGCTATAAAAGCTGGTTTAATTCTATAATGTCTTACAAACTGTAACAAATCTGAACTGGTGTTAAAGCTAAGGCAATATAATATTGCAAAACGAACACAATAATAAGAATACAAAAAAATAAAATAAAAAACTATATACAGGAATAAAATAGAAGAATCATATTATCCTAACACGTGGATGAGAGAAGTTAAAGTACAAATAGGTGCTGCTGCTGAGCTGCCAGGGAAGCCACATGTGCAGAAGGAACTATTGCCACACATCCTTGTCTTCAACGTAGTAGTTTTATTTGTAATGTATGGAATTGTTTGAATCCAGTCACATAGAAAAGCGAAAGCGATCCGATAGCGTGACCGAACCGATGCGAAGACGTGGCGAAGGCGTATTCGCTCTATTTGACGTCGTTCATAAAAAGCCATCTAACACAACTGCCACGCCTCGGTTCGCTGCACCCAGTTTGACGTCTCGTATCGGTTCGTTATCGCCTCGGATTCGGTCCGGTTAGCTTTCTCCTGTCTGTTTGAGAAAGGCTTAAATCCGTCAGTCTGTCAAAACCACCTTTTTAGCGAGAGACGTAGGACATTATCCTTTCCATGTGTGTAACTTTCAGTACCAAAAATCGTCCAAATTTCGCTAAATCAATGCAATAACTTTGCAATATTTTAATACTAAGCAATAGTCAATTTATTTAACTAACCATTGCCATTCACGCAAATAAATTAATCAATAGGTAGGTACTATAATAATTAGCGTGGCCAGTGATTTTACAATTTACGCATTGCATAATATTGAAACTAAGTGCTGTGATCATTTAAATGTGGCTACTATAGTGCAGTAAATAGGTAATATTAATTTAGGTATTGATTCCTGTTTAATTATTATGAGCAATATTACAATGGTATGGTAATGATGGACAGGTGACAGGTATTAATTTAACAAATATTCTTTTAAATAAAATATAATGAAATAAGCCTTTATTGCTGTTAACATACTTTACAATATCATACATTTATATCCGACAATCGGTTTCCTTAACAACAGTTTTTCCGTCGAAAAAGACCTCCTCCAAAGACTTCCATCCATCTCTGTCTCTTGCAGTTCTGGTCCATTCTGGACCGGTAACTGTTTTGAGGTCACATTCTCCCACCGTTTCACTTGTCGTCCTTTACTCCCTTTGCCATCTTTGGGGTACTACTCTGATATTAGTCTTGTCCATTCCTCGGTTTTCTCTCTCATCATATGGCCTACCCATTTCAATTTAAGCGATTTGCATACTTTGTTCACATCTCTAAATTTTGTCGTGCGTATGATTTTGTTTAATCTTATTTTATCTTTTCTTCTTACTCCGATTACATTTATCTCTATTCCATTTTGACATACCGTTATTATTCGTACTCGCGATGAGGCATTGAAGTGGATAGCACATTGCATTGACTTTTACGAGTATCACTCCATTGAAATCCGTTGAGGACCAACACGCGTACTCCCTAAGACCGCGCGGAGCACCGCCATCCCATACGCGCGTATTAGCGCTGTCAGAATACAGTTTGATAAATATTTAGCATTTACAGTTATTTAAAACAGACTTTCCGTCTATCCTGAAGACTTTATAATTAAATGAACATCTGAGCCATTACTATTATTTCAAATAGTGACAAAATAATTAATTTCAAATGGATTAACGTGTCTCCAGTTGCCAGCTTACGCTGTCAATTCCGGCGAACTCACGATTTTGATCAATACTGGTATAATATATAAATCTTTTTGGAGTATTGTTAACGATGAAATTAATACTTTTATTCTTCGGCTTATGTAACATTTCTCTAGGTTTATTTTTCTATTTACTTTGCCTGTACTGTCCCACCGGTGAGACAAGGCCCCCCCATTTCCTTCTATGAACTCTTTTACTGGGCCGCTTCAAACTAGCCCTGGTGGTATGCGTCTAGGTCCTCTCGCCGGCCCCTTTTTACGAGTCTTATAAATTTAAATAAAAAATACATTATATATATTCTCTCTCTTAAACCGAAATTGGAATATTTGCAAACAGTAGAAAGTCGTATTTAATTACCGTAACTAATCATTAAGTCCTCATTCAGATCCCGACTTACAATAACTCAGCAATTTGATGTTTTAGGTGATATTCAGTCTAGGTAACACTTAAACACAACATATAAGCATTATGCACGATAATCTGTTATAATCAATTTCTAAAAGTTCTACAATGACTGATGATACTAAACCCTTACAAGATTAAAACAAGTAGACATCGACACACTTATGTTAATAAAGTGATGTCTCCATCGAAACCCGGTCGAAAGTCGTGTGAGTGACATATAGTAATGACATCTCGCGTCAAGATCTCACTCCAAGGCGAGCCGGGTTCGAGTGCCCTCCAGTTTACACGTCTCCTCCCTACTCGACTCGGAGAAATTTAATCTGAGTAGGGACAAGAGGGGAAAATAATCGTATTATATCGTATTTTTGTGACTTACAAGGTCCTCAACAAGTTTTTTGCGAGACCTACCTTTAGTAAAGATGTCAGGATGAGAGTCGAGCGATAAAAACACTGGCCGCTGTATTTTTGAAACGGATTCTTTCTTATATTCTTCTTCTTACTTTTTTTGTGAAGGGACTAACCGTGTTAGATAAACTTTTTGTGAAATTTGACGAGATGGGATGTAAGCACTTATTTGTGATAATAGTATGGCGCCAACGTTTAACTTTTAATACAAGTAGTGCCTGCTCTGGTGATATATAATGGATTACAGCCCTCTCGTCTGTACCACGCGGGCCAAGTGCGAATTGCTAGATATCACATGTTTTCGATTTTTTGATTAGAACTTGCCGCATTCCTCGCAATGTTTTCCTTAACCGATTATAGAGCAATTATGATAAAATGTGCACCTGACTGAGTACGAACATAAAATGGGGCCGTTGCCACAACTTCTCCTTATACATTACTATACATAAACTAGTTAATTAGGAAAAAAAAAACATCACCAAAATCAGAATCAAAAAAACAAGATCAAATATTTTTTATTTCCAGTTCCTTCTACTTAAATGATCCAACAACCTTAAGAACGCAGCAAATTAATTAATTAGGGATGACTGACAACTAGGTATTACGGTGAAACTCTGAAAGAAATGTAAGAAAACTTTGTCTTCAGACATACTTTCAGTTTTTTTTATTGTGATAGAGTTCAGCAAAGTTTCTTAAGACGACGTCCGTCTTTCAACGCCGGCTCGTAGGAGAATTTCAAAGTATTTCTGACCTATGTTGACGATCACAAACTCAGGCGATGCGACTTGACGTCTATTCACAAACTAACGTTGCCCTGATTCGTGATCCGGTCTTATAATTTGTTTTCATGGTAGTCCCTTCCTTGTTAATGACCATTCTTTCGTTGGTCTTGGCTGTCATTCGTAAGTCATCATCTGCCTAGCCTTTTCCCAACTATATTGGGGTCGGCTTCCAGTCAAACCAGATGCAACTGGATATCAGTATTTTACATGGAGTGACTGCCTGTCGGACCTCCACAACCCAGTAACTGGGTAATACGACACCCCATGATAAGACTGGTTGTCAGACTTTAGAGCTTCTAACTAACAGTAACGACTGTCAAAGATCTACAAATAACAGTCGGGACCAACGGCTTTACGTGCTTTCCCAAGCATGGAGGAAACTCGCTATGACAGATGGTCACCCAACCACAGACCAACCTCGGCAAGCGCGGCTTAATCCGGAAGATCGGCCTGAGCGGCTGTATTTATTTAGCCACGAGCTCCTCTGTCTGGCTGTCATTCGTAAATCTAAAACGAAAAGACAAAAAGACAGCCCCTCCGTGTGAAATCGGATCAGTAAATCAGACTCAAAAAAAGTCAACTTGTAGATGATAATATAGCCGTCCTTGGTTCCGTTTATTCAATTAATTGTAAGACTAATAATCAAAATTCTTCGTCCTTCCACCTTTAGAGCAGCGAGCCGTATAATGAACAGCTACCCTCATGCATACATAATGCCAGTGTATAATTTATTTTCTTCCCTGCTGTGTATACTCTCTTTATTTAATGACATCTTAGTCTTTAGGAGGAACTCGTGGAATAAAAAAATAATGATAGCCGCACAGGTCGATCTTCAAAGTAAAGTCACGCCTGCCGAGACTGGTTTATAGATGGGTGACCGTTTATCGTAGCAAGTTTCTCTAATTCCTTGGATAGCACATAAAGCCGCTCAACACGGCTGTCATTTATAGGTCTTTGACATTCGTTCCTGTTAGTTAAAACTCGGAAGTTTGACAGCCAGACTTAACAAGGGGTATAAATGGTTTATATTTTTACAGTTTAGTTACAACTACTAATATTCAGCTACATCCGGTTTAACTGCCAGCCGACCACAACATAGTTGGGAAAAAGATACGCAGACGATGACATCCTATTATAATATTGATTAATTAAAAGAAACGAAAAAATAAACAGACCAAATTAAATTAACCATAAACTGAACAATGGCATCACAAATCAAAAAGAAAAATCTTCAACGTTGTCAACTCGTAATGTGCCCAAGAGACTTGCGGCGTTGCCACGTTGTATGACATCGGTTAGCCTCTGAACAAGGTAAATTATGGACTTATTAATTACTTACTTTTTTTTAGCGTAAAGTATATAAAATCATCAAATGAGTCCTCCCACCCACAGTAGCTCGTAAGTCCCGCGATCCCAGCCGGCTTTGGCTCTCTAATGGGGGCCCGTCATTGTGCTGACACTGTTTGAGGTACGCATGGAACACAACGTCGACCCGGGCATGATCCATGATCGGACAGCAAGTCGCCTGCATGCCCGCGCCTACTGTGGCCGGAGATCGTCATGACGTTCGTCGCCGTAGGCGTAAAAAAGCATAACATCATAATTATTTAAACAAGAGCTAAAAAAATGTTGACCTTGTTATTATTATTTAGCCAAAAACTTTCCTGAAAATTCCCTTCAAACTTATGAAAAACGGAACATTAATAATCCGGGGGATTTCCGTAGGTATAATATTTTTGGTGAAGCGGTGTCAGACTAGATGATTAGACCGTACCTCCAAAATTCCCAAGACCGTTTGTACGTCTTAATAATATCATAAAATATGCTAAATCCATTTAAGAGCAGTTTTTCTTTCTCAGCTTACTGGCCTGAAATATTGTTATGGCTACTGACGGCTATGGGAATTTTAATAATGGCGCTCTTTTAACCTTACATTGTTATGCGCTATACCTAATAAAGTCTGGCGTTTTCCTGAAGGTTTTAAAAACCTTTTAGAGGGTTAACAAGTTGTTTTATAATATGTGAAGTTCGGAATTTATTGGGGAGTGTAAAGTTGTATTAGAATTTTTGGGTAAACTTTTGTTTTCATAATGAAGATTGTGGTTATGGTGTGAATATTGTTAGCTTCAGTTATTGCATTTTTTTACGTGGTAAAATCTGTGGCTCTGCCCTGGGTGGGAGGACTCATAAGATTATGAGTCCTCCCACACAGGGCAAAGCGGAGGGACTGTTAGACTCGTACTGACTAAAATCCACGGTGTCCTTCAATAGTCCTTTACGTACCGGGGTCACGGTAATTCGTACAGTCCTGCCAGTAATGCATGTTACAAGATACTAATACGTCGCTAATTTTTAAACAGTTTTATCATTTTCTTTTGTTATTAAAAAACATGGAAACAGGTTACTTTTTTGTATTAGTAAAAAAGGATTTATGTATTTATTTGACTCATACATACTAAGAAACTCACAAACAAAGTAACTACAATTAAAAAAAAACTTGAAAAAACGATCATCGATGTAAAATTATTTTAAAGACCAGGGGTATCAATGTACTTTCTATTGGTGCAACAAAATATTTACCTACATATTGCATTTGTTATGTTGATTCCGTTGACACGAACCAGAAAAAAATACAATTCCTGAAAAATACATCGCAGTATTTTTGCAGCGGTAACGAAAAATGTGAATTTATATTCTCCGCGGTGATTGTTTTGAAACTCGACCGTGAGGAAAAAGAAAAAGTTGTGTGGAAAGAGTACACTTAGAATCTCAAAAACGGCTTCAGACGAAAGGCGGCGCTTTTGAGGGGAGACTATGTGTCTAGTCTGACGGAACACTACAGTTGCATATAATGAATCAAACCATAGACTCATAATACATTATATTAAACTTCATTCAACTGAATTTTAAATATTTTTACGTCTGGGCCAAGAATTGTAATCTTTTGTGTGAAAAGAAAAATTCGATTGCTTAAAATAGATGACACCAACGTCAAAATAAGACGTTAAAAATCGAATTTGCTTGTTTGATAAAAGCGTCAGGTGTCTGAATCAGAATATCGAAGGTTCAAATACTGCTCGAAATCGAATTATTGATTTCACAAAAGCTAAATTCAACCGTAGCAGACATTATATCATTGGTCGAGGCCATGCTGCGGGGCGATACGGAGTGGGAAGCGGTCGCCTCCTTCTGCGAAGCAGCCATGCTCCTGAAGGAGGAGGCGGGCTGCCTGAGGGAGAGGACAGCATCCTCCCTCCACCCCAGCCGCATAAGTAATGGGCGACTCGCTGTCCGACCATGGACCATGCCCGGGTTGACGGCGCGTTGTGTTCTACGCGCGCCTCAAAGAGCGTCAGCATAGTGACGGGGCCTGTAGAGGGCCAAAGCCTGCCGGGGTCGCGGGACCAAGGGATTACCGTTACCCCGGTACGTAAAGGGCTATTGAAGGACACCGTGGATTTTAGTCAGTACAAGTCTGACAGTATGGGTGGGAGGACTCATTTGATGATTTTACCACGACAAAAAAAAAGCAGACATTATATATATTTTTATAAAAAAAGTTAGTGAGAGAGAGGCCCCTTATTATTGGATGAAAATCCTGTCGAGTTATTTAATAATGTTTACTACTTAGGGGATAACTGAGTAATAATAACGCTAACATAATCATAATCTCCGTTTACTTGCTATATTTCCCGCTCCGACTCCAAATATTTTGCGAAAAGTTTAACCAGCCCGCCACGCTTGGCTCATCAATTTCTCTTACTTTTTTTATTATAGCCGCGCCGAGGTGCGGATGTTCCAGGCATTTCTGCGCTTACAGTTACTTATTCTTTTATTAATAAAAGTTTATATGCCCCTTGTTCACCCCTCGTACTTTCTGCGATCGTTTATTTCGGTAAGTATAATGATAGGATCTAATGCCACCCACACAAATGTGTCTTTACGCCATTTTTGCGAAAGATGTAAGCTCTTTGAAGGTAGTGTTCAGGAAAGTACTGTTACCCAAGGAAGTTAAGTAGCAATTTCAAATCATTTGCAATTCTAAAATGACTTTCAATAGGTCGGATAGAATTCGGAACGAAGTCATTCGCCAGAGAACCAAAGTAACCGACATTGCGCGTAGAATAAGCATGCTGAAGTGGAGGTGGGCTGGCCATGTCTATAGATGGACAGATGGTAGATGGAGCAGACATCTGCTAGAGAGGAGACACGCGAATGGGCAAACAGGCGCCCTGCGGCAAGATGGGTCGATGATTTGAAGAATGTGGCTGGCAGCGGATGGATGCGGACTGCCCAGGACCAGAACGGTTGGCGCTCTTTGAGGGAGGCGTACGTTCAGCAATGGATGGCAATAGGCTGATAATATAATATTTCAATAGGTAAAGCATGAGCTTTTTGGCAGTTCTAGATGTAATACTGTTCATCAATCCAATACATTTTTGTCTGACCCACAATCGGTACTAGAATGTCACTTTATAGTATATGCTCCTCTTATCTAGTACCTATTATTATTTTGCTACTAAGTGGCACTGCTGTGCTGTCATTAAAGTACAAACGTAATTATGAAAAAAAACAGTTTTGTCTGTGTAGAATCAACTTAGTAACATACATCTTCACAAAAAGTTAATAAAGACTATCATCAACACAGGAAATCTATCCATTCATCAACATTCGAAGTCTTATATTTAGCAGAGGTTGTCATCTGAGTGTAAGACTTCCTATTGTAACAAACCTTCTTAGTCTGTGGAGTATCAATCAAGTCTTGCCCGCAATCTTCTGACTATCATCACCCATCCGCCTGTTGTTGTCTGCTTGTTTGCAAACTAATAAAGTAACCTAGTTTCCAACAAAGTAACCAAGCTTGTTCACAAGCCCTTTTTTGACGCCGTAGACAAAGCAAGCTTCCTTCATTTTCATATTACCCCATAAACCACGCTTCGAACTTCGTTTTATTAACTACATCGTGACATCGGCAGAATTTTACAATGACGGCATAACAAAGGGTTAATTAATTCTTAGTAGCTCTATATCAGCTAGTCATCGCGTGATTTGGTCTGGTCAGGTCAAGGTTTTACAGACCTATTTAAATGAAAAGAAAGTGCGATGTGTTGGCTATTGTTAAAGTTAAGATTGGTACGAGGAGCATAATAAACTGAAGTATAAGATGCCACTTTCACTATCGTATGGGGTAATTACATTTTCTTTAAATACTTTTAAAACTTATATTCTAACAGAGATAGCCATTTTTTTCTTTCATAAAACTGGCAAACGAATATACTGTCCGTCAGATAAAAAGTGGTCACCGTAGTATATAGACGCCTGCAACACTAAAGCCTTTGTCAAACAGACAGGCGTGGCGAATGCGAAGTGTGACTTTGTTTTTTTTGTAATTGGAGAGGCCTATGTCCAGCACTGATCTGCAAATAATAATAATAAATAATAATTTATTTGATTCGATGTTTACAAATTTGGCTTAGTAGTAAAATAATGCAATTAAGTAAAATTAAACACAATGCATACATCAATTCGCAAACACAGTAGAAATCTGTCTACAGAATGTATGAGCCCTGCCTCTCAAACTAGGGTCACCTGTATCTTAAGAGGCAGTTTTTACTTGTAATGTATGGAAATGTTTGAATCCAGTCACATAGAAAAGCGAAAGCGATCCGAAAGCGTGACAGAACTATCGGACTGACGTCTCGCTTCGGTTCGGTATTGCTTCGGAAACGCTTCGTTTTTGCCTGTCTGTTTGACAAAGGCTTTAGTGTTGCAGGCGTCTATACACTACGGTGACCACTTTACATCTGACGGACAGTATGTTCGTTTGTACACCCGTTTAAAAGATGTAAAGAAAGTAGAAAGAACCATTATTTGGTCAGTTAAAAGAACAATCGTTTCGATGAAATGTGTTAATACCGTGGGTCCGCCAGCTATCAACACAATGATACTTTAAGAACTGGCTCACCCGCATCCGCAGCCGATACGCAAACGAGTTACCTGATTTAAGTAAGTGGAATACCCATTTTGTCGTCGCTAATAAAGGTAAATCCACAAAATTTTATGACAAAAAATAACAATCATCTTGGCGCAAACTTTCGTACTATCTTATGCAATACTTTGTAACAAACTAACTTGAGGAAAGTTAGTCGAAGGCAGATCATTTGAGATCCTTATCATTATAACCAATATTTTCCAGACATTATTAAGAATCTACTGAAACGTAAACGATACACTAAAGATAGTCCCGACGATACAGTTTCTACACAGAACTTTGTAAGTAATACATACATATAATACCGTAAACTATCTACATGCCGATTTGGGAAGGAAGCTAAATTCTTTGATGTTTATCTTCCCGCATAAGTTATGAAGGGAAAGGGTTACTGTGTTCATAGAAGATAGGCATGCCGATATCGTGAAGACATGTTTGGAACCCGGCGGTACAATCTTTTCAGACACATTCTCAAGGTTTCAAAGGTTCTGCTTATCTTTAGTTTTGACCACGGCTTTCGCATTGATTTTTGCATTTTATCATCCGCTGGGATTTTGGGAAGTACCGGAATTGAGGAGTTTTGGAAAGCTATGGTATTGACTAACATAGGTTTTCTTGTTTTTATGAATACAACGAAGATGTGAAATAATAGTCCTTAAGCCTCTGTCAAACAGACAGGCGTCGCGAATGCGAAGCGTGACGTTTTTATTTGTAATGTATGGAATTGTTTGAATCCAGTCCCATAGAAAAGCGAAAGCGACCGACAGCGTGTCAGAACTATCGAACTGACTTCTCGCTTCGGTTTGGTATCGCTTCGCTTTCGCCTGTCTGTTTGATAAAGGCATTATAGTTTCATATTTTGGGTCGAAGCTATCAATTTTGGCAGGGATTAGAAATCGACACAGAAAATTATTTACAGTGCACTATTGTTTGTAAGCACAAATGCACTCTCTGAATAGAGAGTGCATTTGTGCAAAAAAGTGCATTTGTGCAAAAAAAGGAGACTGTGGAATTAGTGGTGTAGGAATCTACACCACTAATTCCACAGTCTCCTTTTTTATTCATGTCGATGATTCCTTATATTAATTTTAGCAAAACTAGCTTCGACCAACTTTTAGCCACTTCAACGTCGTTGGTAGTGGATTCTGACAGGTCTTTTATGGTGCAGGTAGAATAACACTATCCTGTGTCCTGTCACAGCGGTCTATGTGGTGTTGTACTTAATATTTAATTGTTGAAGAAACGGAAAAGTTAATTCACTCTCCTTTATTCATTTTTCAACATTATTATTTTACATTTTTTAATATTTAAAAAAACAAAAAAAAACATTTAAAATATAAATATTATACGATTATTACGTTTTCTCACAAGTACTATCTGTTTAAGTCATCATCTAAGTTAACATTCTTGGTTTAACAAGTTAAGATTTATCCAGTAAATTCGAACCTCGTCCATTGCCCGTGGGGTCTGAACCTCGGGTAGTGAACGGTATACGCTGTGTCACCGCTGCTAATGATTCGTTCGAGTTTGCCATCCAGAAAATCCTCACTCATGTTGGGATTCAAATCCCAGCAGTTACGCTGTACGGAGTTCAGTCGAATATTCGAACATTGGGAGTATTGTAGAATCGTTCAAACCGGTAGATCCGAAAAAGTACTGATCCCTAGAAAAATAAACCATAACGTTCTTATGATTATAAAAACAGTAAATAGCCCGTTTCAAGTTCTAATGATGATGATGAATTCATAATTGTTACCATCGTTTAGAAAATCTGTATCTTTATGTATATAAACTCACATTAATTTGCAAGATTTTTTAAATCAAATTTTACTTATTAGGGTTAAAGTTTATTATAACACGTGCTATTACAATCACAGTTGAAAACGTTAAGCATAAATTGCATTTGCAAGAATTGTGCCTGTTATTTACTTACAATGTAAATAATTATAAGGTATTTATTTAACTTTTAACAAATAAAACTAAAAGTCTTCACATTTAACATTATTTTTTTACGTGGTAAAATCATCAAATGAGTCCTCCCACCCAGGGCAGAGCGGAAGGGACTGTCAGTCTCGTACTGACTAAAATCCACGGTGTCCTTCAATAGCCCTTTACGTTCCGGGGCACGGTAATTCTTACAGTCCCGCGGCCCCGGCAGGCTTTGGCCCTCTAATTTTGCTGACACTCTTTGAGGCGCGCGTAGATTCAAATATTACACATCAAATAATTTTTTACTTACATTATGATATGAACTCGATGTTTTTCGTCGTAAAAACCGTAAAAAAAACACGGCTAGCTGTAATATAAAAGGCCTCCAACACAAGCCAGACAATTTCTTTCACAATTTCTCATAAATGATATTGAGTAAACCAAATTATTTACCTCAATTTTCTCTTGCTAACTGTTGTATTTATGTTATCACGAATAAGGGCCACAGTACACGGCAGGGGAACCTGGGACGTCATTCCTGGCTTTATATTTATTATATCCGCCTCCCCCTGTACGCTAATAAACCACTTTTTCAACGACCAATGCCAGGAGGTTTTATAGAGCCGTCTTTCTTTGTAAAATATATTTTTATTTATTTTGTTTTAGTGTTATGCTAAATTTTTTGTGGTTCCTATTTGTGGGGGCTATAGATTTTTTATTTTGTGAGTTAGGTTGAATTGGTGTTCTTTTGTTAAGATTTCTTATCTGTTAATTAATCCTGATTATCTTCCATGAGATTTCCTTGTGGTCCAGTTAAAGTTTCTCTTTCACGAGTCTTGATAACTAGTAACAAAGTTGATCCCGTTTTTGAGATCTATTCACAAAAATACTCGTGAAACGAAAGTTCATCTAGAACAGGCTCGGTTTGAAGCAGAAGTGATATTGATCTTGAGGGTGACATAGAAATACACGGTGGATCATATATCTAGATTATCTGATTTTGCGATGTAAAATCATCAAATCAATCTTTTCGCCTTGGGAGGCAGAAAGAATTGAAAAAAAAATCACAGTTTTCCTTCACTTGTCCTTGGCGTTCAAGAACCGCGGTATCCTGCATAAATAGCCCCACGTATATACGTAGCTTACGTATCTGCCGCGGGACTATTTATGCAGGATCTGAATTAAAATGTTTGAACTGTTTTTAAGGTTAAAAACTCCGAGCATTACCAATTTATATCTAAAGTACTTTTGTTTATTAAACACAACATTATTTCTGAATACATTTTTTTTTGCATGTTCTTGGCAACGTTAACAATTTTTTTATTCTATTTTAATTTTAATACTGGTTCAAAAGAAATCAGATTCGTATAAAAAACATTTTTTAAACCAAAATACGAGTAAATTTTTGGTGTCCGATTTTTGCGTGAATTTATTTGAATGAAGGTAGTATTTCGCAAAATAATAAATAAAAAAAAATAATATATGTTATAATTTAAATTTAAATTGTTCATTTTTAAAGGTACAAAATGACTATGTCAGTATTCACGCGATTTTTAAGGCTGAATAGAAAGTGTAAGTCTTAGTCTAATGTTAATTATAGATAATATTTATATTTCTTATGTTTTATGGTTTAAATTAATATTTTATTAACAATACCAGCTTAACAAATTTAAAATATAATATTACTTTTAGAACTAAAAGTTTTTTTTTTAGATTTTCAACTTGATCACAATTAAATAGTGGAAGGTTCGATTGGTAATATTTTACAGATTGGGTAGTTTGACCTGCTGGCTGGCACCTGTACAAAAAAAATGGTTAGGTATCCTTTTTGAAGGTTCAATTTTTTTTTTCTAATATTCAGAAAATAACGAACTAGTAAGAACAAATTACAGCCTACATAATTGTATTGATATATACAGTAAGTGCGAGTTGATGATCTACAAAGCTGTAACCGAGGCACGACTCTTTCAAATAATCGTGGAGTACCTTATTAAAATAACAGAAAATTTTAATTAACTTTTTGAATCAAACAAATTCATGACCATTTCGTAAAATTTAATATCTCAATAAATAAATAATGCGTATTGTAACGACTCAAATTGCCTAATTTCGCTTTAGTATTTAAATTTTCAAGCGGAAATTTTAATTAGCAATCGCGCATTCAATTTCGTTTCGTTGAAATATCGTTAATTTTAACGGTAACGTGAGCGGCTGATGCTGTTGAGATAACGGTTAAATTTAGCCATATAGCCAAAAAGTCCGAAAATAGCTAACTATGTGGCTAATTGACTTCTTGCGTCTCGGTACATGTAATATTCACCAGTTTTCCTTATGAAGTCCGGGTTTATACCGTCATATATGAGTGTATATTTACCTTTCTTTTGGGAGCACTGTACAAAGGTTAATCCGTAGTGACCCACAGATTAAGCTTGCCTATCTCTAAGTCATCCTGTTTAAGCCCAACATACACCTTTTAATTAACACTTCAAAATCATGGGGAATTCGTAATTATGTCACGTGTTTTTAACTTACTTTATCTATTTGTTCAGTATTCAAATCAGTACTTTAGCTTTATATAATACTCGTATCAGTTATTACATAAGTTTATATTGAAGTATTATTCTATTCGTTTTAAATGTTTTTTTATTGCTAGATACGATAGATCTTCCTTATAATGATAACTTTTTAGACACGTATCGACATATTTAGGAGTAGGTAGTTTTCATGTTTGCCTTCCAATTTGTATGTCCCTGTAGTAAACCTTACTTATTTTATAAATGCGAAAAATGTAGGTATTTTGAAGTAATTTGGTACAGCGGTAGATTATATTCTGAAATAACACATATAATAATTTTTATACTGGTAGTTTGCCTTTGGTAACAGCTGGTTTTATATAGCTGTACCCAGCCACGCTTCGCTATGGCACAAAAAAACTGTATTTCGCGGTCGCGGGTATGTGACTGATGCAAAAAAAAAAGATAAAAACAATCCTTGATGCGGATTATATATCACGCTAAAATTTCAGCTCAATCGGTGCAGAACTTTTCGAGTTTTTGAAGCGTACACAAACCAACATAACATTTTTATATATATACTAGCTGTACCCTGCCCCGCTTCGCTGTGGCACAAAAAACTGTTTTTAACACCAAAAAAAAATAGATTAAAACAATCCTTGATGCGGATTATATATCATGCTAAAATTTCTTCTCATGTGACTGCGTCATTACGACTGCGGTTGTCAGCGAGTGTTATCCTCGCTTCCGGTAGATGGCGCGGTCACTGGTACAGAGCTGATCGTTAAAAAAACTGTTTTTGCGGGGTTGCGGATATGTGACTGATGCAAAAAATAGATAAAAACAATCCTTGATGCGGATTACATATCATGCTAAAGTTTCAGCTCAATCAGTGCAGTACTTTTTGAGCTTTTAAAGCATACACAAACCAACATAACATTTTTATATATATAGATAGATATGGCCCATACACGAAAACGAAACGAGGCATATTCAATTGAAAAAAATACGTTTTTTCTGGCCAGACTCTAACCACTACCTCATGTTTACAATTTTTCATCTTTCCCGCTTTTGTTATATATTTTAATTATTTTTTACCATCCATCAACATCATTGTTTCGCAGACTTAACGGCTTAATTTGAAACAAAAGCAAAAAGTTTTTAATTAACGTTACTCTTTAGGTTCTGCCGATGTATCTAGCGTATTTGTTGAACAGCTGACCTAGTTTTTTATTTACTTAGTTAAGTAGAATAATAGTTTACGAGGTTTTGAGGCGTAGTCTACACTGATACTGATACATTACAAATCTTCAAGTTTGTAGGAGCAACCTTACATTTTTACATTACTATTGTTCGTTAAAGATGTTGGAAGGAGGAAGATATAACTACAAAGGATAATATTATGAATTTAAGGGCATTTAAGATAAGTTAGGGCAAAGGAAATCGAAATCTAAATTGCACCTACAACACGACATAAAACAAAAAAATAAAATACAAAACTGTTTAAGTGTAGTTATAAAGTTTCTGCAAGTTCAGAAATGCGGAGGGGAACAGTATATAAGACGGGGACGCAAGGTATGATGGGAAACCACACTCTTAAGGCAAACTTAATACAATACTAACGTAACTTGATAATGACCGCTTGCAAATGACGTCCTGATGGCGCTTGCGGTACATAAGTGTTGTGTTAAGTATGCTTAAAGTGTGTATGTCCCCATTATACCTCGCGTCCCCGTCTTATACAATAACGT
Source organism: Agrotis puta (assembly GCA_943136025.2). NCBI lineage: Eukaryota > Metazoa > Arthropoda > Insecta > Lepidoptera > Noctuidae > Agrotis > Agrotis puta. The sequence continues at coordinate 1,639,837 of OW964176.2, read as the reverse complement.
GGTAATAATATGTCAAAAAGAAAAAAAAAACAATCTGTCAAAACCAATAAGTAAATAAGTTGATCCAGTAAAGTCAGACTGTTATTTGAAATCAATAACCTCCAACTATAATGTACAGTAATAATTCGTTGACAAATCGCCACAACTTTACACCTGAAATACTAAATTTCTGAATGCCGACCACTAACTGCAATTTCATCGTGCCAATTCCGCAATCACAAAAGCTCGATCCAATCTAAGTAGCGTAGGTACTGCGGCCGTATCATAGAGGAAATAGACAGGTACAGAAGTACAGGGTTTCAAACAACGAACGCAAGCACACACACATATACGCATAATAACGTAAAGGTATAGTAAAACCGTTTGATAGATATTTTAGTACAGTGTTTTGTATTCGTGTCCTTTTCTCATTTTAAGGTCTCAAATCGTTTTAAACCATATCTTTACCAAAGTTATAATGGCGTCAACACGACACACAACGTCTGGCTGTAATTTATCTATAATATGTATGTATTTAGAAATATAAAAGTATGTTTATCAGTTGTCTAGTACCCATAACACAAGCTCTGCTTAGCTTGAGACTAGATGGCGTTGTGTGATAGTTGTGGAATATTTATTTATTAACACACGAGACATGCGTGTCTTCTGACACAGGACATTCGGCGAATGAAGGCGAGTTTTCCAGTATTCCGAACCAACATAAACATTTTGAAGGCACGACTAATCGTTTCGGTTTTGACGCTAAACAAAAGACGTTAGTCGCATATGCTTGCAATCGCTGCACGTGAAGCGTATCTATGTGTGGGTGAATTTCACTCATTGTATGATGCCAACCTTCTGTTTCTATCTATTCCGTGGTAGACACTACAGCCGTACAGCCATCGGTTATAGTCGGGTAAAGTCGAGCACACCCGCCAGTGTACATGAGGTTTAATTTCGACCGCGGCTGAAATCTGAAGTGCCGTTAAGAAAATAACCCCGTTGAATATTCAGAGGCTAAACAACGCTCTATCGCATGGCTTGTTTTCATTAGCATGATTGGACTGACCCCATTAAATATCCACCATAACCTCATGTACACTGTAGCGTTATTAGAATTTCTAAATGGATGAAAAAACAACGGTTTGTATTGCAGAACTTTCACTTGCTTCGCTTATAGATAATGGTATTATTATTTACTTCTTTATTCATCTTTTAACTTATTGGTTACATTATAAAATATATTTTTTTTGTAAAAATATATCACCAGCATCGGGAACAGGGTCCGGGCTGCCGGCCGCCAGGCAACAAAATTAGGCTCATAGGTTAGGTACACATCAAAAAAAAGTTTGTGATCACTAGCATACGGAGGTATTTTTTTTAATGTTATGGAAAACTATTGAACTGTTTTATTATTTTATATTCTAAATCTATATCTATACATATCTATACATATAATAAATACATATAATAAATCTGTAGAAGGGTCAATTCTGTACATTGAAAATATTGAAAAAATAAATAGCGGGGGGTGTTGTTGGATCGATACCAAACCCAAGTAAGTGATTAAAAAAATTTTTGTCTGTCTGTCTGTCTGTCTGTATATACAGGCATCACGTGAAAACTAACGGTTCGATTTCGATGAAACTTGGTATAATTATACCTTATTATCCTGGGCAACACATAGGATACTTTTTATCCTGGAAAAATACGTAGAAAAAAAAATCTCTTTTTTTTCAGTTTTATTCATAGACTTTGTTCTGTAGAACCGCGAATCTCCTTAATTATTATAGGCTTAGCCGTATTTGGGCCCAATAGATATTTATAAGATGTCATTGTCTGAGTTACTCAAAATGGAGAAATAAACCATCCACGCGAAGACCGACATCCGCGCGGACGGAGTCGCGGGCGGAAGCTAGTTTTTAAATAAAGAATCTAAAAAGGAGAAGAAATCCTAACCTAAAAAAAACGACTTTTCAAAGAGATCGCTTTTTATTATGTGTGTAGATTGTATGGAGTAGGTACGTTCAAGTGGGATAATTTACGAGTTACACGCGGGCAAAGCCATTGGCAACAACTAGTGTCTAATTTCTTGGAGGTAGGACAAGCTTATCCTAAGTTGAGTTAGCGACTAAGAACATAACATGCCAACACTAGATGCCATTTCAAAGTCATTTTAGATTAAAATCAAGTAACGTAAATTTTTATTGAGGGCTGGTTCGAAGTGGCGCTAGACAAGAACACATGGAAAAACTTGGGGTAGGCTTATGCCCAGCAGTGGGACAGTGTAGGCTGAAGAGAAAAAATAAACTTTTGTTTTGATGGAGGTTTCCAATTTGAAGTTAAAAGACAACATGAATATTTTTAATACTAACAAAAGCTCTGGTTAACGGCACCCTGAACTAATATTTGATAACCACAAGAATTTGAGTTTCTGTCTGTTACAATTGTTTCAGCGGTAACAGTTCATTAATAAACTCTAAAGTAAGTTGCGTATTTTGTAAACGTAGGTACTGCATCATACACATTAAAAGTTTAACAGGAATTCTTTTTATGAAGTGCGGTAAAAGTATAAATGTTAAACATTAACGAAAATGGAAAAAAAAGTAAAGAGTATAAAGGAGAGAGAGAGTAAAGTTGTAATTTATTAAAGATATTTATTTTGAAACAGATTTAGGTAATGTCACGCACTGGTGACACGTGGGATTTCTTACACCGAATGTCATGATTTTGTTTTAAAATTCCATTTTACCGCGGCCATGGAAAAAAATAGCAACGTGTATCAATGATTAGTGGTGATTGATTTAGTAATATTGATAAATCAATCAAAACAACTAAATAAATAACAGCTGTTTGCAAGGGTGTCAACTTTCCACTTGCACCGTATTCATCCGATACATCGAACACTCGTATGCACATTAATTGGGGAAGTACCATTTAGTAGCAGTCAATTACAGTTTGAGTACTACTTGGAACCAATTTGGCATTTGGTTTGTTAATTGACAAAACCGCAGTCTCGTAATGGCAGCTAACTTGTCACTTTGGCACCTTATCGTATGTCTCTAAAGCTGTGTGCAGACTTGAAGCAAGGATTTGACACGCCTTATCCACGACGTACATTGACTGAATTGGTGAGGTTCTTCAGAAACAGAACCTAGCGTGTTTGTATGACCAGATTTATTAACGTGGTCTTTTTAGGGTTCCGTAGTTAACTAGGAACCCTTATAGTTTCGCCATGTCTGTCTGTCTGTCTGTCTGTCTGTCCGTCTTCGCTTAATCTCTGTGACCGTTAGCACTAGAAAGCTGAAATTTGGTACCAATATGTATATCAATCACGCCGACAAAGTGCAAAAATAAAAATTGGAAAAAAATGTTTTTTTAGGGTAGCCCCCCTATATGTAAAATAGAAAGTGATTTTTTTTTTAATTTCAACCCTAACGTGTGATATATCGTTGGATAGGTATTTAAAAATGAATAGGGGTTTACTAAGATCATTTTTTGATGATGTCAATAGTTTCGGAAATAATCGCTCCTAAAGTCAAAAACAATGTGTCCCCCCCCCCTCTAACTTTTGAACCATAAGTTTAGAAAATATGAAAAAAATCTGGAAAGTAGAACTTTATAAGGACTTTCTAGGAAAATTATTTTGAACTTGATGGAAAGAACAGTTTTTGTGCAAAAAAAACAAGAAGGTGGTACAAAATTCCTGGACTAAGTTTGTAGTATAATCAATTAACACACAAGTTTAAAAAAAGGCTATTTGTTAACACTTATTGTAACGGACGGGAAACTACGGAACCCTACACTGAGCGTGGCCTGACACGCTCTTGGCCGGTTTTTTACTCTTTATTATTATCGGGATTTTTATCCACACGGATATGTCAACCCCATCACACCTTATACTTAACTTAATACTTAACTTATTACTATCAAAATGAAGGAGAATCTTATCTCACAGAGACTATGTGGTCCTTACCAGACCACACAACCTCTTCGCGACTTCCGTTTTAGGGTTTGTTAAAATGTTCTGCACTAGCCCAACATCAAAATCGTTTAATTTAAATTCTCTTATTAATGATTCTCTCTCACTTTTGCTCCTAGAACATTCCATCAGCAAATGTTGCACATCTTCAATTTTGTTGCATACTTCACAGTTAGGTGATGTGACCTTCCGCATAAGGAAAGCAAACTTTGCTGATGGATAATGCCCAGAGCGCAGCCTTAATGCTAACTTAACGTAAATGAACGATGAGATGAAAGGAGTATGTGAGGACTGCAGCAGTTGGCGTTCTATGGTTTCTACCTACCCCCATGGGAAAAACGCGTGAGTTTAAGTAGGTATGTTCACCCACAAAAACAAAGGATTCGCTTAATTTCAGTAATTGTTTACTGCCGAGTTTGTCGATCATTGTTCAGCTCATTTAAAAACACATTTTTTCGGCTTCAAACCCGACGTGTTTATTATTCAGTTAAAAATTTACAATCTCATAACGCCGTAGCTTATTCGACCATCCAACCAATTGTCATTGACATAATGTTCCTCCCTTTACGAATCTCACGCGCGACAGTTATGAGCGTACAATATTACAAATTGACTGCCTTTGCAATTCGCATAATTTTCAACCAAAATACGATTTACCATAAAATTATGTTCACGGCTAGTCAAATTCCAACCAAAGTCACCGTGAACGAACATTTTGATTCGCGTGGAACAGATTCAGAAATTACGCTGAAACTAATTTCTAATAAATCAAACGGTTTTCCTTGCGTATGGATTTTCGCGTTGCTCGACGTGATTTAGTAGGGACCTAAAGCGCCATCTATCGTGTACCAATAAAGGCAGTAGTAGAGTTTTTAATTTATTCTCTTTGTGCTCGCACGGAATATCGAACTGAATTATTTTAGAGGTAGTTTTGATATATGAGTTTTTAGTAGAACGAATGATATTTTTGTGTTTTTCGCGTTTTTAGATGAGAACTAAGTTCATAAATTTGGAATGAGGTTTTTATTTTGCAGAACTCCATGACACCAGTGTTAGTAGGTTAGTTGTAGTTTGTTACTCACGTTTGCTTTAGCCAGAAACTATTTAGATAAACGACTGAGACACAAAATTCGGTAACGCCGTTCGGCCTTTCAGTTGCAATCAAAAATGCAATATGTTACTCGTACTCATAAACCTATAAGTGTAAATATACTCGACACGGGGTGTGCCTTCTCCGCGCATCCTCAGATGTTGTTTTCACAGGTGAATCAAGTTGGCATAACAAGTAATACGAAATTACTTTAAGCAAATAATTACATTTAATTTTCGGAGTGCCGCATTTCTCCGTTTTTGCCGTAGAGTACATTGTGGCTCTGCGGCACTGGAACGCAAATGACATGTAAAGGAACAGGGTCAACTTTCAGTAAAAGAATGACTGCCCCTGATGACGAGGACGCATATTATGATTTTTACACCCCAAATAAAAGCATATGCTGTTCATTATTTACAAGTAATTCAGCACACCTATAACAAGAATTGTTCTTAAACTTTATTAATTTATCATTTTTATTTTCTTTTTAAACTATTCCGTGTCCCACTGCTGGGCAAAGGCCTCCCCTTTCTCCTTCCAAACCTCTCTATTTTTGTTAATTAAACAAAAATAATTCGTTTCCTTTGTTTACTCGATGGTAGCGTGAGCTTCAAATCAACATACATACAGATATTCTACATATTCATAATGTCATTGTATTTACTAGCACCATGTATTTGGGTCGACGGCGCGTTGTGTTCCACGCGCGCCTCAAAGAGTGTCAGCATAGTGACGGGGCCTGTTGAGGGCCAAAGCCTGCCGGGATCGCGGGACCAAGGGATTACCGTGACCCCGGTACGTAGAGGGCTATTGAAGGACACCGTGGATTTTAGTCAGTACAAGTCTGACAGTCCCTCCCGCCCTGCCCTGGGTGGGAGGACTCATTTGATGATTTTACCACGATAAAAAAAAAAAAAAAAAAGCACCATGTATTTATATTGTTTTCCCTTAGGAGCAGAGGTGTGTACGTTGGATAATAAGGCGGGAATTAGAAACACACGTACAGGTTGTCCCTTTTATCTTTATTAAGGCAACACAATTATTTTCACGGCTGTTATTGTTTACGTGGTATGGTTATAATTTTTTGTTTTATTTTGCGTGTGACTATAGAATTATTTTTCTTAGTAGTAGCTGTTATAAAATGTAGAATGAAATAAAGAAGAAAAAATGGCAATTGTTTTTGTTTAATTTACTCTTTAATGAATATTGAAAAACTAGAAAATTGTTTTGATCTTACTGCTGAGCTCACCTTGAACTTGAGTTTTTAACTAAAGTTCAAGCTTTAGTTTTTTGGCTAAAGCCAAAAGGAGGGTTATGATTTTGACCGGTATGTATTTATGTGTGTTTATCGGTCAAATGAATATTGTTTTTGTTTTATACTTTTCAGTAAGCGATTTTTTCGTAGTCGGGTTTTAGTTTTTTTTATGAAAATGGTTTTGATTGACTCCGGCATAAAAGATATGATAGTTATTAAATTGATGTGGCCATATGAAACAGTGGCACGTGAAGAAACGGTGAAATATCCAAAGTACTACGGAACTCCGGGCATGCGGGCGGCGAGTAATGGGCGACTTGCTGTCCGACCATGGACCATGCCCGGGTCGATGGCGCGTTGTGTTCCACGCGCGCTTCAAGGAGTGTCAGCATAGTGACAGGGCCTGTAGAGGGTCAAAGCCTGCCGGGGTCGCGGGACTAACGAATTACCGTGACCCCGGTACGTAAAGGGCTATTGAAGGACACCGTAGATTTTAGTCAGTACAAGTTTGACAGTCCCTCCCGCCCTGTCTTGGGTGGGAGGACCCATTTGAAGATTTTACCACGATAAAAAAAGTACTACGGAACTTAATCAACAAAACATTACGAACACTCATTTCGAATCTACCTAGGACTGAAAACAACACAAACATAAATGTCACACACTAAACACAGAACAAAGCAGTGATGTACGTCTAAGGGTCAGCCAATATTTGTTAGGCAGATTGCTTAGCCACAGTGCCAATCAAGTGCTCCACGTAATCGCTCAATGTTGTGCCTGTAACGCTTGTTACTAAGACATAACTGTCTATTGTAAGGATCGGTCCCGTTGACGACAAAACTGCGTGTTTTTTACTAGCGATTTGGGAGTCGTTATAAATTAAAACTGGATTACGCTTTAATTTCGAAAAAAATGTTCTATGTCGATTTGAACTGCGACCTTCTCATTCAGTACGCGTCAAAGCGTCTGGAACGCTTTTCCGATCATGACATGCTTAGCAGGGTCGTATCGTTCATTTCATTCCGTCTTATCGATGTTGTCTTTCCAAAAAATACGTATAAAATATTTTAAAATTCAGAATGGGATATTTACCACGTTTAGATAATCTTCGCTGTTGCGAACACCATGATCACGGATAAACATGGATATCCCCTTTTAACTTCTAATGAAAAAGTTGGCAATCAAATAAAAACTTATATTGATATGGAAATACATATTTCACGTCATACCGCGAAAAATATTGTGCATTCGATGCTTTTTTCATGCATGAAAAGTCACTTTCAAAAACATTATTCTTCATAACGGCTGATACCCCTGAAAGCTTACCCAGAGATGCACTTTTAATTCAACATTTTGTTAAAGCAAAAAAAATATTCATGGAGTAAAATTTTACTTAAAAAAGATGACTGTATTAACTTTCGTAAATATCCAAAAAGGTGATCCATCATGATACAAAATACTAAACAAAAAAGATGAAACTCATTTCAAAATTACAACTGTTTTCGGTTACATTCCAAACTATGACTGAGTACCTAATAAATCAATAATTTATTATGATAACATAGACATTCTAAATTATACTCCGAAAAACTTAAATTTCGATACTCATCTATCTTTAACATCATTACCTTCGGCTATTACCATAATAATACCTACGATGCGATGGTACAAAAAATCAATATGTCAATGTCTAATGTAGGTGTCAGTCAAACGTTATATGTTGACCTGGTAATAATGACATAAGTTGTTTGAAGGGGTTATATATCTATTGTTTATATTTTAAGTAATAATTTGTATTGTAATGTTGTCTCGATTGACATTGGGGCCTTTTCGGTAGGAACGAGACTGTTGACATTTTTTTTTACGTGCTAAAATCATCAAATGAGTCCTCCCACCCAGGGCAGATCGGGAGGGACTGTCAGATGCGTACTGACTAAAATCCTCGGTGTCCTTCAAGCGCAGAGTGCAGAGCAATTGTGACTCAATTTAACGGCCTTGCCTTACGCATTACTTTGTGTAACTTATTCATCACCCTAAAGCCTTTATCAAACAGACAGGCGTGGCGAATGCGAAGCGAGGCGTTTTTATTTGTAATGTATGGAATTGTTTAAATCTAGTCACATACAAAAGCGAAAGCGATCCGATAGCGTGACCAAAGTATCGGACTGACGACTTGTATTGGTTCGTTATCGCTTCGGACTCGCCTGTCTGTTTGACAAAGGCCTTACTGCTCTCCAAATAGAAAAGGAAAACAACGCATCGTGGGAAAGCGGCTTGTCCTAGAACCATAGAGAAGTGAGAAAAAAGAGTCACATATCTTCTGATGTTGTTGCGTTTTATTATATACCTACAGTTATAATGTAACACACATATCAACATTTATGTCTTCACATTACAGGGCAGACATTTTTTTCCAAAGATTTGTTTGATTTGACTTTCAAAGCTTCAGTTTCTTTTGAATCGTTACTGTGATCCGGTTTAGGTAATTACAGAGTTTTACAGTCAAGGTTTTCTTTGAAAAGAAACGAACTAACATGAATCATCAGGCTTATCTTGACGAGGCAAGTAATTTCAGGCTATTACCTATAGGTAAATCTTGTTTTTTTTTCCCCTTCACCTTCAGACCATGATGGCAACCAATTAATCTATCACCAAAGGCTTAATTTATTCTCCCTTAGCTCTACACGCTTACCGTTATTATAAAAAGTGTGATTAATAAGCACCTTGGAACTGAAGTACGATGTGTGAAAGCCAACCCGCAGTATATTCCTGCTAAATATCATTAATTAGTGATGCACGCACTGTAATTTGATTAACTCTTAAGCCTTGTCAAACAGACAGGCGATAGCCAACCGGACCGAGTCCGAAGCGATAACGAACCGATACGAGACGTCAAACTGGGTGCAGCGAACTGAGGCGTGGCAGTTGTATTAGCTGGGTTTTTATGAACGACGTTAAAAAGAGCAAATACGCCTTCGCTACGTCTTCGCATCGGTTCGGTCACGCTATCGGATCGCTTTCGCTTTTCTATGTGACTAGATTCAAATAGTTCCATACATTACAAATAAAAACGCCTCGCTTCGCATTCGCCACGCGTGCCTATTTGACAAAGGCTTTAGCGTAATATGGACTGTAACTCGAGGGATTAAAGTTCGTTTTAACTCGACGTTATTGGGGAGAATTAGGTTTTAAAATTTAGATGCATTTGTTGAGTTCGGATGGAAATGCTGCTGAGTAGTTTAATGTCCATTGCCCTTTTTTTTGCGTTGTAAAATCATCAAATGAGTCCTCCCACCCAGGGCAGGGCGAGAGGGACTGTCAGACTTGTACTGACTAAAATCCACGGTGTCCTTCACGAGCCCTTTACGTACCGGGGTCACGGTAATGGGTAAGTCCCGCGACCATGTCCATTGCCCTATATTAAACATGAGAACTATTTTCGCTTCATTCCATCTAAATGTATCCACAACTGCCTCAGTTTTACTAACATATTGGATCAACCTGACGGACAGAGCCGTCATCTACCCCGGTCACCGGGGAGAGTGGAACCGGCGAGAGATGTCGTGCGGTGTTCCACAGGGATCGGTCTTGGGGCCGCTCCTGTGGAACATCGGTTACGACTGGGTGCTGCGCGGCGACCTCCCTGACGGCGTCGGCGTAATTTGTTACGCCGACGACACGCTCGTCCTGGCGAAGGGAGAGTCGCACCAGGCGGCGGCCGACGTGGCGACGCAGGCGGTAGCGACAGTCGCTGATAGGATCCGGCAGTTGGGACTCGACGTGGCGCTGCACAAAACAGAGGCCATGTGTTTTCATGGCCGTCTGAACGCGCCACGTTCAGAGTACCACATTACGGTGGAGGGGGTTCGCATCGGCGTTGGGAGGACGATGAAGTACCTGGGACTCGTCCTCGACAGCCGATGGAACTTCAGGGAGCATTTTCTGCATTTGGCCCCAAGGCTGAACCGGGCAGCAGCCGCTCTCAAGCGACTCCTGCCGGAGGCTGTACGCCGGTGTCGTGCGGTCCATGGCCCTCTACGGGGCCCCCGTGTGTGCCCCAAGCATCCGGACGCGACCACTCAAGCTGGTCGCATGCCAGAGGGTCATGGCTATCCGGATGATCCGGGGATACCGCACGATCGCCGGCGAATCGGCCAACCTCCTAGCCGGATTGCTGCCCTGGGATCTGGAGGCGACTGCCCTCCAGCGCGTCTATGAATGGCGCGTGGAGGCGCAGCGTCGGGGCGAATCACCGCTGCCTCGACAAGTCGAGTCGCGGCGGGAAGAGCTCCGGCGTGATCTCAGGGCAGTATGGAGGGAGCGACTGTCGCAACCGAGGTCCGGGCACGCCGCAATCGCGGCGGTAAGACCCCTCTTTGAGGAGTGGCTGGATAGGCGTCACGGCGTCCTGACCTACCGCATGACGCTGGTCCTCACCGGACACGGAAGTTTCGGGAGGTTCCTGTGTCTGATAGGGAGGGAAGAAACGCCTGGGTGTCACCACTGCGAGGATCGTCCGGAAGACACGGTGGAGCATACGGTGCAGGACTGCCCCGCTTGGGCAGAGCACCGCCGTGTCCTCACGACGGCGATAGGCGGAGACCTCTCGCGCCCGGCATTGGTCGAGGCCATGCTGCGGGGCGAGACGGAGTGGGAAGCGGTCGCCTCCTTCTGCGAAGCAGTCATGCTCGTGAAGGAGGAGGCGGGCCGCCTGAGGGAGAGGACAGCGTCCTCCCTCCACCCCAGCCGCAGTGGTAGACGCCCACGGCGTCGGACGTCGCAAGACGATCTCCGGCCACCGTAGGCGCGGGCATGCGGGCAGCGAGTAATGGGCGACTCGCTGTCCGACCATGGACCATGCCCGGGTCGACGGCGCGTTGTGTTCCACGCGCACCTCAAAGAGTGTCAGCATATTGACGGGGCCTGTAGAGGGCCAAAGCCTGCCGGGATCGCGGGACCTAGGGATTACCGTGACCCCGGTACGTAAAGGGCTATTGAAGGACACCGTGGATTTTAGTCAGTGCAAGTCTGACAGTCCCTCCCGCTCTGCCCTGGGTGGGAGGACTCATTGATGATTTTACCACGATAAAAAAAAAAAAAAAAACATATTTGATCAAACGGAATTAATTGTTTTCTTGACTAAACCAAAGAATGGGTAATGAAGTGACCAAAATAAAAAAAAATAAAAACAATTACAGGAATAACATTCCAAAGACATCGTTATTTCAGGAAATCTGGCTGTAAAATAATAAATGCGAAGTTGATCTAAGGCCAACTTTTTTCTTTTTACTGTGGTAAAATCATCAAATGAGTCTAAAATCCACGGTGTCCTCCAATAGCCCTTTACGTTCCGGGGTCTCGGTAATTCATAAGTCCCGCGACCCCGGCAGGCTTTGGATCTAAGGCCAACCTTAGGTAAAACGCCAATGAATATTTACTCCCAGTAATTATTATGCTCAGGGACGAACAGTGACTAACAAAACGGATATTTATTCGCAAGAAAGTCCGCGAATTTTTTAAGTAAATATTGCTATCATTTATTTTTATTCAACAATGAACATTGCACTCACAACATTTGGTTCAATGAACTTTCGTAGCATAATGATGGATCAAACAAATATTGCTTTCAAACTAAATTCATAATGTAAATTCTTTCATCTTATCTTTACCAAGAATATTGGAAAAATTGTTAATTTAACTCATAAAAGGTTATTTTCATTTGGTTATCTTAAGAGCATCGGCTCTCGTCTTAAAACAAAGAAGAGAAAATGTTAGCTTGAATTACACTTGATAAAAAATGTTTCTCCATTACCTTATTTAGATAAGGGAAGTGAAACAAAGGTGCTTCTTAGAAAAACTTAAGGTAACTTCAGAGTCAGCAGTCACTAATAAGTATACATTATTAGTGACTCGTGACTCTACTACCTACCTTCAAGCCTTTGTCAAACAGACAGGCGTGGCGAATGCGAAGCGTGACGTTTTTATTTGTAATATATGGAATTTTTTAATCCAGTCACATAGAAAAGCGAAAGCGATCCGATAGCGTGACAGAACCATCGGACTGACGTCTCGCTTCGGTTCGGTATCGCTTCGGACTCACCTGTCTGTTTGACAAATGCATCACAGTCATATAACAACTTGAAATTTGTTTTTAAAACTATACCTATTCGGTTCCTATTTTTTTTTCAAAAGTTTAGAAATGGCATAATGATATTATGGTAAATCGGGTACTTAGTATGAATAGCCCAAACCGACCGAACCAAGGTTCATTTGACTATAAGCAAAACGCGTCTACGTTTCAAAGGAGCGGCGATAAAAACTTGTAAACAAATTCAATGTGTGCGCCATCTCGTAAACCCTTACTCACTCAGTTTGTACACAAACTAATCCAACAGTTTAAATCTGTATAGTGCCTTTTTAGGTTGGAAAATCATCAAATGAGAAATCCTGGTCTGGTTAGACAAGAAAAGACTATCAGACTTGACTGTTGGTCGGTAGGCCTTTGCATTCCTGTCTCTGCTGGCAGTAGTGAAAGCCATGCTAGCAGATACAGAAAAATGGAGAGAAGTGACGTACTTCTATGAAACAGTGATGATCCAGAAGGAGGCCGCCGTGCGTGATCGTGAGAGAGTCGATCACGTCCGGAGAAGGAGGCGTCCGGGAGGCAACCACCGTGGCGCCTAATACGTCGGAACCCCGTCTGCATAATGTTTAAGTCAGGCGGGCCTTTGAGATCGCGGGCGTTCAGAGTGGGGACCCTGTTCGCTCACTAAGTGATCTCAGGGAAGACGGTAGCACTGTGATCACATGCTACGAGCACAGGGAGACTCAGGGAAGATATCTTCAGTCTTCTCGAGAATGTGCCTTAACAGGCGTTGCACAGGAGGGTTCTGGAGTTGTTCTTTAAAAGGTCCCGATTCTCTCATCCATGTGCTGATAGTAATCACCGGGGTGGTTTTAGTTAGGTACAAATCCTACACGCCCCGGTCTTATCCCTAAAGACCGGGTGTCTTTTGATGGTTTCACCCCGATAACAATAAAAAAGCCCTTTGCATTCCAGGGCCGCGGTAGTTTTTTAAGCCAGCCCCGTTACCCAAGATCAGTCTTTAAAGACATAAAACAATATATAGAATAGTTCCTACGAATCTTACATTCTAATAAATATACAGATATGTTCCAGTTTTTCACGTAAAAACGACAGATTTTGATGAATTTTGGAAGACAATGGTACCTGAGATGTCTGATGATATTTGATAGAAATAGAGTTTTGCCAAAATATACCAATATTTTGGCAAAACTAAGCAGTTTTATATGCTCTCACAGCTGATGATCTTAGTACTTAGCTGCACTATATACCTACGCCCGAAACATACAATTACTGAAAGAAAGAAAGAAATAATATTTACTGATTTTATTTTCACTCACAGACATATAATTAAAGAAGCCATCGTTCGATCGTCGATATAAAACTTTAAATCGTATCGATTGATCGTGGCCCGCTTCTGCATCGCGCTCAAAAAGTCAAAACAATATTTTTGTAACACTAACAAGCGTAAATAAAATCCAACAATGCAATCCCGTGTCACTATAGGTAGCACTCCGATTTGTGAGAGCCACACGCTCTATTTTAAGCTGCGAAACTATTGGGATTTTGGATCCTTTCCTGAATAACTGAAGTGTAATCGTCTGACTAGTATTTTTACAGTTTTAGAATTTCAGTTAAAATCGAATGGTACTGAATTTCTGACTCGTCCTTTGTAAATATTGGTTTTCAGACCTTCGGGCTTCTGGAGACACGTAAGGACTTCCAAGAATCTCCAAATAACAGCCGAGTCTCCGAGATCAATCATTTAGCGTACCACTTATGACAGATATCATCCCGCACTAGCCAAGACAGAGATCATCCATCTCTTCACGGTCACCATAACATAAGAATTGAATATGATTGGTCACCCACCAAAGCAAACGAAGCTTAACTTCAATCAACTGTCTGTTACTTAGCCACATTTTGGCACAAGCCTCTCCCAAACATTATCATCTCAACGAATTCCCGTTCGAAGGAAACTAAACACGCTTAATCTCACCAATCTAAATATAAAAGCGGCAACAGTTTCTCCGGAGGATTTGTTAGAAAATCAAAGCAATTTACGCTCGTCAGGGGAAGACTGCGGGTGACACGCCCATTTGTCTCGAGAAGTCTCGACTGCCAACCGAACGTTCGACGGTATTTTGCGAAATGAGAAAGCTTTGAGACAGGATAACACCGGTTTAAGTGGAGGTTACCTAATGGCTGCGAAATATGTCGCAGCTTTTGGAATAAATCGATAAATTGCTCGAGCGGAGCAGAGTAACTTTTTGAGAGGAATGCGTGAGATTGAGTGGATTAAGATATCGGCTTATTACGGGAATGGATTGAGCGCGTAACAACAAATAGAATTTTGTGATTTTTTTGTTTTATTCGGTTTGGGAGAGAGAAAGTTCTCTGTTTAGCGATTCAAGTGAATTGAATTTAGTTACAAAATACACTTCGTTTAACATGAAAATGGTCGAATATCTAAGTGCTTTTGAGATAAACTAGTTAGGCTGGAATTCAACCAAAAAAGTTAGAAGACTGGCACCTTTTTTACTCGGTTAATCAAAATGTAACAAAAGTTGGTTGCCATTTAGACTAATTTAACACAATACGCATTGAAACCTCTGATTCGTTATTTGATACTGGAACGAAACCCTCGTAATTAATACAAAATTACAACCGATACGATTATGCGATGGCATAGAAGTGCTATTCAGGTAGGAAATCAGAGGCGTCGATCCCGTTAAAGCCATTTACTAAGCTAATAAAATCTATACGGTGTAAGGGGACAACGTCGTGTAAACTTTTGCCACGTGTTCAGTTCATTCTAAATACATGCATGCGAGTAATGGGCAACTCGCTGTCCGACCATGGACCATGCCCGGGTCGACGCCGCGTTGTGTTCCACGCGCGCCTCAAAGAGTGTCAGCATAGTGACGGGGCCTTTAGAGGGCCAAAGCCTGCCGGGGTCGCGGGACCAAGGGTTTACCGTGACCCCGGTACGTAAAGGGCTATTGAAGGATACCGGGGATTTTAGTCAGTTCGAGTCTAACAGTCCCTCTCGCTCTGCCCTGGGTGGGACTCATTTGATTGTTTAATCACGTTAAAAAAATGTGAACAGCATAGAATCGAACCGGCGACACACAGCGCATTAGTTGATCGCTCAACCACTGCGCCGATAATGTTCGTTGATTTAATGCATGGTAGCTTCTAGCCTGAAAGACAGTAAAATGTTTATGCCGTGTGAAGCACGCATTTACCACCTTTTTTGTCCTGGTTAAATCATCAAATGAGACCCAGGGCGGGACGAGAGGGACCGTCAGACTTTAACTGACTAAAATTCACGGTGATCCTTTTAATAGCCCTTTATGTTCCAGGGCCACGTTTACCTGATGAGACATTCCCACGACACGCAATTACTACCTTATTTTTACTTTACTCTTGCGTATTTAAATACTTAATTGCCTACTTTTTTCATTTCTCAAAGACATTTTCGATTAAGTATGTCACGTAAAGTCCATGACTAGTTACAGAATTGCGTGCTACGTTTGAAAATCTGCCAAGTAATCGATAATTTGGGCAGAGCACCGCCGTGTCCTCACGACGGCGATAGGCGGAGACCTCTCGCGCCCGGCATTGGTCGAGGCCATGCTGCGGGGCGAGACGGAGTGGGAAGCGGTCGCCTCCTTCTGCGAAGCAGTCATGCTCGTGAAGGAGGAGGCGGGCCGCCTGAGGGAGAGGACAGCGTCCTCCCTCCATCCCAGCCGCAGTGGTAGACGCCCACGGCGTCGGACGTCACAGGACGATCTCCGGCCACCGTAGGCGCGGGCATGCGGGCAGCGAGTAATGGGCGACTTGCTGTCCGACCATGGACCATGCCCGGGTCGACGGCGCGTTGTGTTCCACGCGCGCCTCAAAGAGTGTCAGCAAATTGACGGGGCCTGTAGAGGGCCAGAGCCTGCCGGGGTCGCGGGACTTACCCATCACCGTAACCCCGGTACGTAAAGGGCTCGTGAAGGACACCGTGGATTTTAGTCAGTACAAGTCTGACAGTCCCTGCCGCCCTGCCCTGGGTTGGAGGACTCATTTGATGATTTTACCACGATAAAAAAAAAAAAAAAAAAAAGTAATCGATAATTCACATAAATCAGACGCCCGATTTGAGATACGGTACTCAATATATCAAACGTAAGACATTTCAACTTGCTAGCTTCTAACTGTCATTGTAATTCGCACGCCATCTTAATCTGACAACTTTATATTTGGCTATATCGAGGAGTTTCTATCGATGCTTTTGATATTATTATACTACATCTTTTAAATCTGGTGTCAATACAATGTATCTTCATTGAATCTCGAATTAACATCTAAAGTTCAAACGTTATTAATACTCGTACAAGAAAAAACTACGTACCCCGTTTTCCGAAAGTTCTTCAGTATTCATTGTTGTGTAATTTTTCAGTAGTTCAATGTTTACTCACTACTATATAAAAGTGATTAAATAAACAAAAGTATCTAAAATACGAGTAACAATAAATTACAACAAAAAAGTCCTCTATTGTGCTGTTTTAAATTTTAACGTCCAAGACCGCAGTTATTATTCAGTCTTCTGTTTCAAGAATGAGTTTTTAGATATCGATAACCAAAAAACTGTAAGTTTGTATGAAAAATATATATTTGACTGATATATATTCGACACTTATTCGGCGCAGTGGCTGAGCGATCGACTGCTGTGCAGCGTGTCGCGGGTTCTGTTACTGTTACTGTTTTTATTATGCTTCGTTCTCGTTCCTTCTGGGCGAGCTCCATATTAGATCTCATCTTTGGTTCTGGACTAGATTGAGATCAAGAGCAAACCAATTATGTCGACACGGTTAGCGCAGTGGCTCAAAATAATTTGACCAAAATCCTCATGAAAAAATGTCATATTCAGCTATTTTAATATGACCTTGCAATATAATTATATTTATTTATATAACACTTATAACTAATCGATATTCCGAATATTTCATATCGATACTATCGGTATCGCTTCTTCCCAAAACCAGTATCAAAACGTTTGATAAATTATTCACTGTATCACTTAACACAGTTTGAACTACAATCCTTTTGAGGTAGCATTAGCGTGTGCTACTTCATATTTGTGATGAATAATTGAGGAAGTATCTATTTTGTTATTAAACTTCGGGTTTCTTGGATATCTATAGGCGAGTCTATAAATAAATATTGAGCTATAACCAAACTACCCGTTCTATAGTACACATTAATAATGAAAAGGTTTATTATGTTTATAATGTACTAGCACTTTTCCCGCGACTTCGTCCGCGTGGGTTACGTACTTTCCTAATTCCCCCTTTTCACCCCCTTAAAGGTTAAATTTCCAAAAACCCCTTCTTAGTGCTCCCCTACATTATAATAGGAAGCCGTGTGCAAAATTTCACATTCCTAGCCCTAGTAGTTTCGGCTGTACGTTGATATGTCAGTCAGTCAGTTCTCCTTTTATATATATAGATATAATAATAAATAACAGCCACACAGGTAGCTCATCAAAGTAAAGTCGTGTTTACCTACGTTTGATTGCTGGATGGGTGACCATCATAATATACCAAGTTCCATCCATGCTCCGGAAAGCACCATAATCCGTTGGTCTCGGATATCATTTTTGGATCTTTGACAATCGTTGCTGGTAGGTAGTTAGTGGCTCGAAAGTCTGACAACTAGTCTTGTAGTCATAGAAAAACTAGGCAGACGGTGAAGTCGGAACATCGAAAATAACATGGAACTGGTCAGTGGTTCACACCTAGTTATTTTATATAATAATTTTCAATTCAAGCCAAACGATGTCGGAGAGGTCAGATAAAAATTTGCTCCACTTAAAGTATTGGTATGCAGTTGAATTCAATACGACTGGGAGCCGACTGTAGGACACTTAGAAATGAAACAAATATTGAGGATGATGCGAAGGGTTATGAAGGAAGGCGTATTACATGACGAATACACATTACTTTCAATCAATTTACAATATGAAGCACAGACCACAAAGTTTTTATCAGATACTTCTCTTTCCAGTTCAGAAATGAACTTGAAATAAAACTACATAAATAGGCCCTTAATACCAATTTGTCCGACTCCCGCGCAACTCTCGTGTTATGCTCGACCATGAGTAAAACCTCACTGTATGCGAATCAAGAATGAGCATACCACTACATAAATTCTGTTACCTAGTGGACATTCAATTTATTTAATCAACAACAGGATAAGGGGACGTCTATCGTGACTATTTATCGGACACAATCCGGCAATTCCACTAATTTGTTGCACAGTTCAGTGTATCGTGAAGTACGTAGGTAGGTACGTAAATCCGGGTGAGCCAATGTGCGGGTTTCGTCACGGTGCTCCGGCTTCCGAATGAGGCGATTCGCTTAGTATAATGATGATTATTATTGTGGCTGTTTCATTGGTCACTTGGTTTTAGCTTCACGAGACAAGGAAATAGGATAACGGGATAACTGCTAACCCCTGAGTCTAAGAATAGTTAGGATGAAAAGTTAATTGAAACATTAAAATTTACAAAAAAAGAACAGTACTTTTTGTACCTAATTAAAAATTAACGCATCGCTAGTTATACATGCAAATTAGTATTTTACGCGAAAATAAATACAATCCACCTCAGAAAAGTAGAATATTTTAATTTCATAAGGAAAGATCTCTCAATCACGCCAAGTCACCACAAGACACTTCACCCCATTACCCTCAATTTGAGTAACAGATGTAGTGCGTACACACTGCGTAGACACGCGGAACCAATTTACGCAGAATTGACGCGGAGTCTACGCGGAGTCGGGTAGTACCGTTTGATATCTGTGTACACAGACTGAGGCTTTCAACGCTGGCAAACAAATGAGGCTGTCAACCACAGGTGCGTCTTTGCCGTGACGTGCGTTCACGTAACGAATTTTCGAGTAATTCCTAAGGATCGCGACACACTGTTATGTTACGATGAAAGAAGGTCACGCCATTATTTTGCGAGACAAGTGCTCTGTTCTTTAGTTGAGAAGGCGTTTTAGGTTGGCATGATATTGACAGTTTCGGAGTTAAACAAGTATCACAAAAACTCTGGGAATGTTACATAGAGGAGAAAATACTGAACACATGAATTGAAGTCAATGTAAATAAATATCGTATACTCCGAAATTTGACACGACACGTAGCAAGCAACTTACAGCGTTTATTTACCAAAGACACACATTTATTGCCTTTTTTCTTTTCGTTTTTGGTGTAAAATCATTAAATAATCCCTTTGTGCGGTGGAGGGAAAGGTTATTGTCCTGCAGTCTGCACTTTAAAACGAAATAATGAAAAGTTCAACGACCTTGGCCCCACTAATGATGTTAAAAATCAATAATAAGCACATAAACATTGTGTATATAGTAAAGTTGAAACACAATGACAATAATGACCACGAGTAACGAGATACTATCAAATATAATGATTACTTTCAAACATCTCTTTAAAGTCCAAACAAACAAAATATACAAAATTTTGGGGCTCAATTGATGATTTTACCAAGAAAAAAAAAAAAAAAACTAGTCCTGTCAAAGAAAACGGGGTTTTCATGTAGGTAAATGTCGCAAGTTTAAAAAAAAAATTGATGAAAAGCCGGAAGATGAGACATTTTAAACTCAATTTCATCATAAACCTGAAACAATCCAGATTTTTGATCAAAAACCTGAACTAGTTTGGGTTTTTGACAAAGTTCTTGTCGACATCACGAGTTTGCTTTGTTCTACTACGTTGCAAATGATGATGAATTGTTTTACTTATTTCATTAAAATTGATTTATTTGTTATAAAAAATGACGTGATTTTGACAAGAACTTCATTAAAAACCCAAACTGGTTCAGGTTTTTTTATCAAAAACCTAATTTTATAACACACGACATATACACTAGCCCTAAGAAGTGTTAGTTTTGCTCAGGAATCGATATTGCAAAACTTAGGCTGGTATCTATAAAGTTTACTGAGCAAATGCTTTAGCTTAATAATATTCCTGGCACAATTACACAACAGACGATAAGTTAGTGTAAAATAGACACAGAACAATTTCTAAGTCAAATCAAGTGAATCTTTCTATAATCTCTACTCAGCTAGCTGTTAACACAAAAATTACAAGAGTAATCAATCATCATCATCACTTACACTTCACCGTGACATTGCCCTCTGTTGGATATGCCTACCGAACACTCGAACAGTGAACACAAGTAAAGAGAAGCTTACAGGTCTCTCAGCCTCTCTGTTCTTGTCCCAATCTCTGCGCTGCTGTGCCAACCCTATTGAGTTTTCACCTACATTGGCAACATTGTCTTCCGCCCATCTTGGTGTCGGACGACCAGCACATCTCTTCATATTATTTTTAGACACCACTTTACAGCATACACAGAACCTTATGTTGTACCCTGCACAGCTCTTATAATGGTCTAATCTCTAAGCACGAAACCAGTAGTTTCGGCCTTACTGATATACGTTTTAATAACGAGTCACAACTAAGAATGGATCGTATTACATTTTGACAGATAGTCCCTTAGTGCTATCGCACAAGCATTCATGACCAGCGGCCGTGAGTGAAAGAGACAGAACTATACAAGTCGTCTAGCGCCACCTCCTTCACTCACTGGAACAAGCCTGGTTTTAAGACGTCATAATACGGTCCCTGTACGTGTAAATTCGTTGTACTGCATTATTTAATGCAATTTTATGTAATGACTTAGTTAGACACTAGAACTGCGTCAAAATGAATTCAGTCGTGGCGGTATTATACGTCTGCAATTTGATTCTGCCGTTAGTTTCGTATACGGGAATGGATAAAGATGTAGTATCCGTAAGTAGACACCCTGATCCACTGTTGGGCTGCGTGTCACAGGTTTAATTCCCGCACGGAACATTATTTCTATTACCTACAGATAGTTGTTCCGGGTCTGGTTGTTTGTCTATGTGAGTTTAAATGTTTGTAAACGGACCCACGATTCTGAAGTAATTCCTAATATGGGGCAACATTTTTTGCAAAAAAAAGGAATGAAAACTTTCGTACGTCATCAAAAGCATACTATTAATAATTTGTTGGTATGCAAATATTAATTAGGGCAGGACTACACAAAGTAACATTAAACGCACTACCTACTTACAACTCTATCCAATTCTGACTTTTTGCCACAAACCCAGCAGTGTGTCCCCACCCCAACCTAACTTAATTGACACTGTCTCGTAGCCGTCATGTCGGTACATAAGTAATTAATTACTTCAATAGTAACGCTGCGTTTATTTCTCAAGTTATATACGAACACATTAAGCTTGCGTGTTTCGCCTTAAATTAATTCGCAACCTGAATAATTTCTGCGTATTCTGGTGTCGACTTCGTCTTGGTATACTTTATGGCACAAAGTTGAATGTTATTTGCTATGTAAATTAAAAATACAGATAAGTTTTGGGTATGAATGGCATACTACCTGTACTTATATAAAAGATATGGCGTACTTTTGGAGATAAGGTTTAGATGAAAATCTTGGTGATTTGTGAGAGACAGAGGGATTTAGTTTGAGAGTGATTTTAAGTGTGAAATAATTATCTGCTAATCAACACCTTCACCACTTAAGTCTCTTTCTTTTATATATCAGTTCCCTTCTTGCTACCATAAAAAAAAAAAACATTAAACCAAGGTGCGAAAGTAACAACTAACATCATTACTATGGCAACTCATTGAGCTCACAGTTCCACGGGGAAAAACTAATTTCCATCAAAATAATAAAAAAAACTTTACGAAAATTCCAATTACGCCGCCCTCCATTGAATTTAATGAAATCTCCACAATTGTCTCAACACTGCACAGGTGTATTTTTGTTTAATAAACCTTAGAAGAAAAAAGGTCACGCTGTTATCAAGGGTCGTGGACAAAGGACGGCGACCCATTCCACTTGTCTTAAGATAAAAAGAGAAAGTGGATTAAACGCATAGATAGCCGCCACCCATAAAGAGATTCTACTCAATGATAAGACTGAGAAGAAGCGGGCGAGCACTGTGTTTAGCTATCTAAAAAAGGTTTTACTCCAATGTATTTTTATGCAGGTGCCTATTAAGATAAATTTTACGGTAGCCCATCTTATTTTTGAGGCTCTAAAGTGTAGACTTCTCGGATTATATTGCCCTGAGAGAAAGGTTTAAACAAAGATACTAAACAATAAAGATTTCGGGTTCAACGACTAAAAAGCAAAGGTGTTATTTATGTTTATTTATCTTCTGCTTTTTATCAAAAAAATTTGGTAGGTACAAGGTAATCTTTATGGTCAGATATGTGATAGTTTTAGTACCTGATATTCAACAAATAAAGTTCTTTAGTATTCAATTAAAAAATACTATTGCTCACTGTACTTAATCTTACTGTGTGTTTATTTATGCACATATATTTTTGTTTCAACGAACCGATCCGATTTTATTGAAACACAACTTCATTATCAATAAAAAGGTATACTCCAATAAATATCGAGATGTCACAAATCTCAAGCACTAAGAAACATACTCGAATGTAAAATTTATAATGGGGGCTTCACAGACATTCGGCACATTAGTTACGGCAGTTTTAACACCTATGCATCTCAAGCCGATCGGCAATATTCAATCGGAAACTTTATGGTAGTTTAGAGTGATCGAATGAGTAAATTATATTCGGATCAGGACAAAGGTTTTTTATCCCAACGTATAACCAGATATCGATCGCTTTTACAACCCATATGAGACGAATCGTAGCGACCCGATGTGTAGGTCCTATATTACAACATACTCGATCTCAGAAGAATTTCTAAGAAGACGTGAAAGCACGTTTCCCCAGAGACAAATCAATCACAGAAGGGTATAACTAAAATGGATTATTCAAAATTCACATCGATATTAAAGCTCTATTCCATTGTTAGTGAAATTCAGACTCCAATATTTTTGCTGAGTGCACATTAAATTTCGTATTCTCTCTTGAGGCTGGGACGCAATTATTCGCCTTACAAATGCAGTTCGTTGCATAGAACTTGCAATGCATTTCAGCATTTCCCCGATTCAATAATGCAGACAAAAGATATCTGCTTGTATTAATTGAATTTTTTATTTGTAGTATTTTTTCTGATGTTTCCGCGGGAATATATCGCTCATCCTTCTTTTGTTTGAATATGGAATTGATATGCGGTGAATTTTGGCTACTAATTGGCGGTTATACTTTTTTTATTGGTTGGGAAAATTCTATAGATAAGTAAATCTGATTGTAGATATCTCAAAGCCGTAGCCAAAAATACGTTGTAAAATAAAACAAAATGCGTTTTATTTAGAAATCAACCAATTAATAACCAGAACGGTAAAACATTAACTTATTTCAACAAAAACATAACCGATAAATTAAAATTAGGAAACACATAAATAAAAGTACGAAACAATGCTTTGTAAAACAGCATTATGTTTGTTTAAAAGCCCTCAAAAAGGTTGTAAAGCGTTACTGAGCATACCTGTCGTAATATATTTCCCAGGTCCATTTTCACGTAAGAAATCATTACAAGCAACAACAGGCCATTATCTTACTTACAAAGTACATCACATTACATTATGTATAACTATAGCATTACAGTCTTATGTGGGACAAGTGTTAAGAGCATAGCGGGGGAGAAAAAAAGGATGATTTTGTATTTTTATTCTTTTAAACATGGATTGCGATAAGTACTAAATATAGGAATGGTGAAGATATCATTTGGTACAAGCTCTTGCTTGTGTCCGAAAGTAGTAGAAGCCAATAGTTGTCCCACTTGAACTTCATCACTCGTAAAAAAATAAATTCAAACTATGAACTATATTTGTTCCAAATCCGTTCAGCCGTTTTTGGCTGAAAGAGTAACAAACATCCATCCATTCATCGACATCCAATTTTCCCATTTTTAACGGCTGTAACTGTGAGATATTTAACGGAAGATTCACGTTCTGAACGAATCAAAAAACAACAAAAGAAAAACATTCAAGCAATAATTATTTGATGAGTTCATTTCCCAAGGAGACTTAAATGACATAATGCATGTTCCGACAATAATATTCCACTAAAAGCACCATCAAAAACTTATCGCATTACCCACCTCACTAAAACTCTTAAGCAGCATCTTAATAAAAACAGCCAGACGCTGCAATTTTTTTTTTCGGGCATGCCGCAATCGCGGCGGTAAGACCCCTCTTTGAGGAGTGGCTGGATAGGCGTCACGGCGTCCTTACCTTCCGCATGACGCAGGTCCTCACCGGACACGGAAGTTTCGGGAGGTTCCTGTGTCTGATAGGGAGGGAAGAAACGCCTGGGTGTCACCACTGCGAGGATCGTCCGGAGGACACGGTGGAGCATACGGTGCAGGACTGCCCCGCTTGGGCAGAGCACCGCCGTGTCCTCACGACGGCGATAGGCGGAGACCTCTCGCGCCCGGCATTGGTCGAGGCCATGCTGCGGGGCGAGACGGAGTGGGAAGCGGTCGCCTCCTTCTGCGAAGCAGTCATGCTCGTGAAGGAGGAGGCGGGCCGCCTGAGGGAGAGGACAGCGTCCTCCCTCCATCCCAGCCGCAGTGGTAGACGCCCACGGCGTCGGACGTCACAGGACGATCTCCGGCCACCGTAGGCGCGGGCATGCGGGCAGCGAGTAATGGGCGACTTGCTGTCCGACCATGGACCATGCCCGGGTCGACGGCGCGTTGTGTTCCACGCGCGCCTCAAGGAGTGTCAGCACATTGACGGGGCCTGTAGAGGGCCAGAGCCTGCCGGGGTCGCGGGACTTACCCATCACCGTAACCCCGGTACGTAAAGGGCTCGTGAAGGACACCGTGGATTTTAGTCAGTACAAGTCTGACAGTCCCTCCCGCCCTGCCCTGGGTGGGAGGACTCATATGATGATTTTACCACGCAAAAAAAAAAAAAAAAAAGACGCTGCAATTTGCACTTAAGACACGAGTAAATATAGTGCATTATTAAATGGCACCGCCGCTTATGAATAGTACCAAAGCACTAAAGCGCTGTTAAAAATTCAAGAAAAAGCGGCATTCCCAACTGTGGCCCCGGGGTACTCTTAACGCGACGCCGCTGAAGCTGTGATGAAAATACTAAATGAACTAAAGGAAACAACGGCCAATGACGTCTGAGAAATTGGCTGGCTTTACAAGCATTATGTGAATCTTTTGCTTAAAACTGCGTTTAGAAATTCAGGCTGTGTGTGTGAGAGAATAAGGTTGAGTTTACCTGAGAGAAGCAAAGTGAAAATAATCAAATTGATGACGTTGATGGAACAGTTGAAAGTGACTTTAATTATCAGAAGCTATCAAATGTCTAGTGTATTTATGTCAACAAGTTAGGTGTTCCGATGGGTTTTGGAACTACAGCCGCCAATTTCAAAACTTTATTCCGTAAATTCGCTGTTAAGATAAGCTGGTGGGTCTGTAGTCATTAATTTTTAGAAATGCAAAACGCTTTGAAAGCGACTTTTATTTTTCTGGTTTGTTGCTGTTGCGTTTACGGATGATGCTGCAAAATACTAAAAAAGATCGTAGTATAAACATTAGCCGGAGTCGCTGGACTGCCGGGATCGCGTGACTGTACGAATAACCGTGACCCCGGAACGTAATGGGCTATTGAAGGATACCGTGGATTTTAGTCAGTACGAGTCTGACAGTCCCTGCCGCTCTGCCCTGAGTTGGAGGACTCATTTGATGATTTTACCACGATAAAAAAGGGTGCTTCACCGTGGACACCACATCATCAGATAATGGTCAAATATGAGCCTATCGCAAAAAAAAAGACATAAATTTAAATTTATTAGTATCCGTAAAGGTATTAATTGTTTAAGAACTGAAATAACACCTCCTCAGCATCTGCATAAAATTAAACGCCTCTACAATTATAACAAAACATTGTTACAAAGCGAAACGTTTTTGAGTTCAAAAGAGTTGTAGTTTCTATTGTAATAATATTTTTAAAACATTAATTTATTCAATTAAAACTGTGGCGTGCCGGTGCATATTTTTACAAGTTAACAGTTTTTTTCATGTCTTTTACGGTTTTGTTTAATTTTTTTAGTGTTTAATAATAGCTTTGAAAATTTTATTAAAATAGTTTTGAGTAATTAAGTAGTTCTACTTATTACTGAGACTAAAACTGTTGTTTTTACTTGGCCCTGTAGCAAGCTTGGTCATAATTTATCCAACATAAGCTCTCGTACACATTATTTTTCTCACAACAAGTAATTAATAAAAATGAAAAATATGAAGTACCAGTTTTTGCCCGCGGCTTCGTTCGCGTTAATTCAGAATTTGAAAATCGATTCGGTGCCACGTGGCGCCATCTATTATCATAAGAATGTTATTGTTGTTTTTCTCGGTTCAATAGTTTAGTGTTTTAAACAACGTCTTTAAAAATCAAACTAATATGGTTTAAACATAAAATAAACAAACAATTTAGAAAATTAGATCAAAAACAAACAGCACACACATCTAAGATATTTTGCCAGTACTTTATTCAGCCAAATTACCCATGGCTATGAAACCTTAAGTTCCTCAGAAATAGGTACGTGGCCAGCAATTTAGTAAGACGAATGGATATTGTCAGACGGTCTTCAGGAAATATGAAGATGGATGGTCGGGAACATGCCCTATCTATTGATCCCCGGAGCAAAGATGCTGCTCAAACTGGGATAATGAAATTTTTTATGCATTTTGTCCTCATCGTCAACAAGACAGTGGCAGTGAGTGGCTGTATAAATTATAATTCCAACTTGTGGAGGTCTTGGTTTTTGATCATTCGTGAGTATATTAATTTAATTTTTCTTACAATCCATTCTATTTTTGAGTGGTTTTTGAAATTTGAACACAGAGATCACAATTCCTTTTAAAGACGGGGAAAAATCTAGATCAGGTTATTGATTGCCACACATGTTCTTGTTTAATTTTTTTATTTGAGTGTCTAGAATCAAACACCTGGTGGATTACTGACAGCCCATTGTCTCTTACAGCGAAGATACTCTGTCGCAGCAGTAGAAACTTTCCAGCCTGATTATGCTTATTTGGGACCTGTATACATAATAATGTTTAGTTAGTTTCTTTTAGCTCCATATTATTACGAAACTGCCCTATTCAATGTTAATGTTACACAACATCATCACGTCTCTAATCACCGAAGGTTCTAAACCTTCGGTGATTAGACCAGCTATTTTTAAGTCCCATGTAGTAGGGGGCGAGCCTATTGCCATCAACCAGGCACAAATCCAGGACTCCATGGCTGCTACTAAATAATTCCTAAAGGAAAACCCCAAGAAAACTCTAACTTAAGACCTCTTGCTCAACAACAAACAATTCCTTCAGTTGTCATTTGTGTTCCAGGGCCACAGTATACTTTAAAGGAGGTCCCGTGTTCCATTTGGAAGAGACATACACCCAGCATCGGGTGGGTAGAGGTTAAAAAATAATGTCTATAAGATAAAAGATATTCTAAAGGGCACGAGAATCGAAATGTCAATTGAAGAAAAATACTCAGTGAAAAAAAATACGTTTTCAATTTCATTCTCAGCGCGTAGTTGATTCTGTCCCGCAGTTAATTATCGAGCGTTTTAATTTACGAGAATGACTTTCAAGGATCCCTGAGTCATTACTGAAAATAGGATTATAACTGGAATAATGAATTTAAAGTGGAAAGGCCAAGCGGTCGGCCTTGCTTTTATTTACTTTTTTTTCTGTTATACTTAACTTGCATAAGGCTGTTTGATGTAGAGAATAAAGTTTATTAAATTATGTAACGTTGTACTTTGTTTACTGCTTTGTTCGTAATAAGTTTTTAATATAATTTTACTAAAATAACAACATTCATCACATCCCTATTCCCCTTAGGGGTTATGCAAATGTGTAATTACAGTTTTCACAATTATCTGCTTAGCACTTTTTTTATTATCGCGGTAAAATCATCAAATGAGTCTTCCCATCCAGGTCAGAGCGGGAGGGACTGTCAGACTCGTAGTGACTAAAATCCACTTTGTCCTTCAATAGCCCTTTACGTTCCGGGGTCACGGTAGTTCGTGAGTCCTGCAACCCCGGCAGGCTTTGGCCCTCTAGAGGCGGGCCCCGTCATTTTGTTGACACTCTGAGGCGCGCGTGGAACACAACACGCCTTCGACCCACCAATTAGCACATAACATTAATAAATAATACGAGTAACAAATCGATCTATGGACAAATACGTCTGGTACATCAGACAAACGGACGTAGCGTGCAAACAAACTGATGTGTTTTATTGTAAGATTTTTAATTTTTCTTACCAGAAAAGTGTTTGTGTTTATCTATTAACTAAGCTAACCACTTGTAACAGGGTTAAACTCAGGTCAATTGTGTTACAGGCGCGGCTCAAAGTTACGAGGTTTCCCTTGCCATTCCGTTACCCTCGCTTCAGTGGCATTGTATGACAAAACAATCTAAAATTAACTTTCAGTGTAGCAGTAAATTCAAATTAATTAACCACTAGATGTGTTTAAATATTAGGAGTTAAAGCATTCTGGAATTCAACATGAATATTTACAATATGTTATGTGTCTTGACTTACAGATGTATTTATAACGACTTAAACTGGTAAACAATTTCCTGAGTACACATTTACTTGGCTGTAAGAGTAGATAAGGAAACGATGAATGGGTTTTAATCTATGAAAGATGCCAAGGTTCTACTTAATGCGTGTTTCCTTTAACTAGTTAGTTGCATAAAATTTGCAGCTCGTATACACAAACTTCTCAAGAAGAAGAAATAGTGCGCCAAAATGTTAGAGGCTAAAAATATGAAAATTCAATCGCATTAAGTACTGGATTGGAAATTAGCTGCTTCTATTTTTGAGAAATAGAGTTTAATGTTGTTAGCAAATAAAAGCTCTGTGGTCTGTTCAAAAAAATTACATCACATACTGCGTCCTACGAAATGTTCCTAAAAATATTCCCATTGTATTATTTCAAAGAAAAATGCAACGTTTCCTAACATTGAATTTTATTTTGTTACAGAACACGAAAACGTGATGGTGTAAACGAAAATTTCGTTCTAAATGTAATCCTGAAGATTTTGTGAGGTGTCGGGATATTCGTGTAGTGCCTCGGAAAATGTAAAATGGAGGGTTCTTTCCACGCGAGCCCAACTCGCGTGCTGTCCCTATGGACACTGCTCCTCGGATGCTGTAATATTGCAGGTCAGTATATGTGAAACTGTAAATATACTCGTATTAAGTAGAACGGGAGAAGCTAAATGTAGTAATATTCATGGATATTGTTGATCTATTTAATTTATATAAAGCTGTGTTTTGAATGTCAAATGGTGACTAACTTGGACATAAAAATATTTTGTAAAACTGAAAATGTATCAAGTAGAACGGAGTAAGGTGAACATAGTTTTGCTCATGGTTGTTAATGGTCATAAATAATGAGTTTTAAGTTGTGTTTTGAATGTCAAATGGTCAATTATCGTGCCCCAAAAAAAATGTTTTTAAATGCTAGTTTTAATCTTGTGTTTACATCAGGCTCTACTCGTGATTTCATCGGGTGATATTTTCATGACTAAGATTTAATTTTAGATCTTAGCTGGATAATCAAACTAGTAATCAAATGTAGTACCTTTTTTAATAATAAAGAGAAATTAGACTACGTATCGGCTACGTCCTAAATAAAACAATCAGCACGCTATCGTAGCTTCTATTTTATTCGGAAGATCAGAAAGTATCGTGGCAAAAGAGGACATTCCTGTATTCGGATGGTCGGTTAAGTTAGAACGTGGGAAGAGGTTCTGTGGCTAAAGGTGAAACAAAATACTCTGAATTTCACTTTGTAAGCATGGCGCGTAAGGTATGCGTTGTTGTTTTTACTCTTTACTGGTTTTTGACCGTATGTAAATCATATATTCCACTTAAAAGCCAAGCTTTGAAGGACACGAGTATTGTTGGACCGCTCTACGCCTCATATATATAATTTGAAAAGTACATGACCAAGATTTTTTTAAATATTTTTTTAATAACTGCCACGACTTGGCCTATTGCCCGTTTTCGACGTTGATTTCTGGGACATGTTGTATATACTACACGGGAGCTAAATAAAAAATCTGGATTCTGGATAAAAATCTGGATTTAATCTCAACCACAAATTTTAATGTTTGCCACAAAGTTTGAGTTCCGGCAATATCTGAAAATTGTTTGCACCTACTAAACTGCAAAAACTAGCACAGTGAAATTCAAAACTTTCTGTATTTCATACCATGACAGTTTGTTAGCGCTACCACTGCACTTGATATATGGCAAACAAATTTTCATTTCTAGGAATTATGGTTATGAAAAATGCACTGTCGAATTTTAATTAAAATATCCCTTTTTTTAACGTGGTAAAATCATCAAATGAGTCCTCCCACCAAGGGCAGAGCAGGAGGGACCGTCAGACTCGTACTGACTAAAGTCCGCGGTGTCCTTCAATAGCCCTTTACGTCCCGGTGTCACGGTGATTCGTACAGTCCCGCGACCATGTTGATAGCACAATAATCATTAATTTTATATTTAATTTTTAATTTTATGTCCGCTTATAAATAAACAACCAAACATTCTTAACATAGAGGAGTCACCCCTCTGTCGATAAACGGTAATTTTTTTTAAATGAATGAACCCATTTTAAGATCTTAATCAGATAACATTGAAGCACGATTTTAGATCTTATCGCCATCTCCAATCGACTCACACCAAACTTCAAAGGACATTCTGGCATAAGGAAATTCCTTTTATCAATATAAATTTTATAGTACGTCAGGCGATATCGTCAAACTAACACTTATTTTGTAAAATTAGATTATGTTATCGAAAGAGTGTAATTTAGTTACTATGTACGACGCTGATAATACATTTTATTGGCTAGTTAATAATGCGCTGGAGATAAATTATGTGCGCGTGGATAGTAAAATCTGGTAGGGTATTTATTTTGTGAAAAGCTATTACGTTTTCAAGGATTTCAAGGAACATTGCATTTAGTTCATTGCAGACAAATGATGGAGTGCCTTTTATGAGTCTTGTTGCTGACTAACTTAACCGACCGTCTAATTCAGTAAGGTGCATTCTGACCGGTGTTATGTGGTACAGTGTTAAAATTCCCAAAGAGCGGCTCCTCATTCGCTTATTTCCTTGTACTGACTACACGAATGCTCGCTTCACTTGGCGCGTAACATAATGAGTCGCGCCGAGCCCCGCGTCGTGTGAAAACTGGAGTGGTTCGACGTGCCCAGCCTGGCGCGTCCCCGATCGCGCTTGAAAAATCAGCATAACATTTTAAATTATGCCCTGTAACGTCCGCCAGTATTCATCTTAATGAGAACGAACTTGGCTGTAATCATACATCAACAACTAAGTCAGCTCCTTATACGCTAGTCAACAACAACTAGTCAGTCAACAGTCAGCAGTCAGTTGTCAGTCAGCCGTCAGTCAATCGTCAGTAAACAAGTCAGCTCCATATGTGCTCTTACACATGCGTATCTATAATATAATTATCTAAACACCTACTAAAATTGATATTTAACTTTATTTTATCCCAAACCCGAAGAATCAAAAACATAAGAATCAAAGAGTTAAACCCTTTGATCATTCCTTCTTCACACTTTGGGATTACATGACTGGATCTACCTGTTACGTCTTACGGTTTCACGGTTCCGTAGCCAAAGGGTCGGATTATTGTTGTGGCAGGAATCCATCTGTTAGACGAATTTAGCTCTAAATGAATTTGTGACACGCATAAGCTTTGGTAAGATGGTAATTATGAGACTGAGTTCTTTTGTTTACAATTAAATGTATTCTGTATTTGTTTTACTACCTAAATCTATCATTTTATGTTACACGTATTATAAAAAAAAAATTAAGAAACCTATAATTTCGATCAATATTATTTTTAATCATCAGCCTTTATTTATGGACTCAAAATGCAAAAGAGAATTGCGCAACCATTTCGAATCTACTTAAGGGATCGGCATCCGATATAAAGCTTTAAAAAAAAAAAGAATAAACTCAAAAAGTATTTTAAATTATAGCTCTCTTAGTCTCGAAAAAAATTGATATGGTATACGGACTAACGGACACACGAGTTATCCTATAAGGTAACCTTATTACGGTTTTTTTCATTGGAACGTACCGAATTTTAAAAATAAAACCCATAACCTGTCACAGCCATGTTATTGGCCGGAAAACCTACTAAATTTTCCCTCTATAATTATTTGTCCATAGCTAGGTCTACCACAGGAGGAGCTCGTGGTTAAATAAATACAGCCGCACAGGCCGATCTCCCGGGTTAAGCTGCGCTTGCCGAGGTTGGTCTGTGGATGACCATCTGTCAAAGCGAGTTTCCTCCGTGCCTCGGAAAGCACGTAAAGCGATTTGACAGTCGTTACTGTTAGTCAGAAGCTCTAGTCTGACAACCAGTCTTACCATACGGTATCGTATTACCCAGTTACTGAATTGTGGAGGTCCGACAGGCAGTCGCTCTATATAAAATACTGATATCCAGCTGCATCTGGTTTGACTGGAAGCCGACCCTAATATAGTTGGGAAAAGGCTAGGCAGATGATGATGAACCAGGTCTACCACAGGCTTCCCTGTAATATCTACCACAAGAAGTACTAGTGATTCATGAAAGATTTATAACATCTATTATTCCACTATAATAACTCATTGTCGATGTTAATCACATCGCCCTTAGTTAAGCTGTGACCGGAGAATGTTTGATAATGTGAAAGGTCACTCGGGCCACACGTGGCACAAGGTCAAGCTACAATTACTAACATTTATTATTCAGCACAAAGCGTAGTTAAGAGACGGTTTAATTAAATATTAGTCTCTTTGTGACTTCATAAAATATGATATTTACTGTTTTACTTACGAGTTTCATAGCTAGCAAAGTCAATATTGGAAACTGAAAAGTTTTGACTTGTAAGTTACGCCTTTGTGTTAAACTTCCTGCATGTTAATTATTTATCAGCCTAGTTTCATTGGAGTATGAACATTATAAGTATAAAATGATATAACACTTTATTATTAATAATAATTAAATTTGAAAAAATAATATAAAATATAACTTATGAAAATGCGGTAAAGGCACAAGTATAAAAATAACAAAATAATATGTTTGTGTTTATTTATCAAAATTTTAAGTTCCGCATTACGCACTTCCGCATTGTTGGTGATTGTATTCCCTCACGAAACGACCTGACTAGGGGCCTGGGACTGTATTTGTAATCAGAGCTAAAGGTATACAATCACTTCAAAGGGAACTGGTTTAAAATGCAGTTACAAGATTTGATCCATAAAATAACAAAAAATAAATAGAATAAAATTTTGCAAATCAGTACAGGAATCGTCGAGAAAAAGAAAAAAGGTTCGCACGTAATGAGAACGTCCTCCATTTTTGATGTCGGTTAAAAATATCATTCAACCATGACATTTCGAAAAGAAAAACTGCCTCTTTCAAAATTAATGCTCTGACTAAATAAGTGCGCAGCCGCGTCCTGCGTCCCGAGCGGGATTTGCCTCAGAGAGGCCAAAGCTTAAGAGGTTGTACATGCTCACAATGCCAAGAAGCCTTCAAACAGCCAAGATAATAAAAACCAGCCTACTTAAGGCTTCGTTTAGGGCAGAACTTTCGCTAAAGTTCGAAGTTCGTGAAGTTCGTTAGTCTCTTGACACCTGTGGCAATAATTTGTGGGCCTCGAAACATTAAAGAACTTTCATTCAAGTTATTAGTGTAATGGGAAAGTTAATTTTATTGTTGCGTTTGTCTACAATGAGAGGGATTGTTTGTATTATGTGTGACGAGCTAGTCGCCCGGCTTTCTCACGGGATTAATTTAGAACAAAAGAAGAGAAATGCGCTTTCAGTTGCTGTACGACACAGAACTATTTTGTGACGCTGGATTCTATTTTGTGATAACTGCTACGATTTTCAATGATGGTGTATTGGGTAAATACTATCTAAATAAAAGAGGAAATGAAGATAGTAAACATATTATTTATTTAATTAATATCTTACGTGTCTTTGCTACGCCGTAGCCTACTACACCGTAGCAGCCTATACGGTAGTAGACTACGATAAACAGCAGTCTTAAGCCTTTGTCAAACAGACAGGCGTGACGAATGCGAAGCGGGGCGTTTTTATTTATAATGTATGGAATTGTTTGAATCCAGTTACATAGAAAAGCGAAAGCGATCCGATAACGGGACAGAACTATTCGACTGACGTCTCGCTTCGGTTACAAAGGCAAAAGGGATTAGCCATCAAAAGAACCTAGTATTACCACGCCATATTTTAAATGCTGATACCACAAAAAGTCTTATAACTCAGCTCACATCACATCTTAAATCACGTCATAAAAATATCAGCAGAATATCAATTTTACTTTAACAGCAAAATAGATTGACAACGTTATTGGATTAATATTAATACGTAGTGATACAATATTAAGGCTTTGTAGGATCCTTGTAATCTCGGGTCGAACCAGCGCCGACCACTATTTGGGTTCGACCATTATTATGCAAGGTTATTCGAATTCATTCGCGACCAACAAATGGATTCAGGGTTCGCCTGTCATTGTTAAATTTATGAGAATATGAGGAACTATATTGAGAAACTATAAGCTTCTTAAGACCGCTCTTCATTCAGACTATGCCCTGTTTCGTGGAATTCAAACAGAACTCTGCTATGAATTGTTACAGTTGGCAGGCCTGTTGGTCTAGTGGTTAGTGACCCTGACTGCTATGCCGGACGTCGTGGGTTCGATTCCCACCCAGGACAAATGTTTGTGTGATGAGCACGATCATTTGTTCTGTGTCTGGATGTAATATATAAGTATGTTTATCAGTTGTCTAGTACCCATAACACAAGCTCTGCTTAGCTTGGGACTAGATGGCGTTGTGTGATAGTTGTGGAATATTTATTTTATTTATTATTTAAAATTACAATAAAATAATAATTTTACCCTGGAAGCAGTAGCTAGAGAAATACTTTCACGAACTGTAAACGTTAAAGCCTTTGTCAAACAGACTAGCGTGGCGAATGCGAAGCGTGACATTTTTATTTGTAATGTATGGAATTATTTGAATCCATTCACATAGAAAAGCGAAAGCGATCCGATAGCGTGACAGAACTATCGGACTGACGTCTCGCTTCGGTTCGGTATCGCTTTGGAAACGCTTCGCTTTCGACTGTCTGTTTGACAAAGGCATAAATGATTCACAATCTCTTGTTAAAATATTTATTAAAATTGAGCTTTTTCGTCGAAAATTTTAAAATTCGACGAAAAAGCTCAATTTCAGTCGTAATGAATTCTATACTCAATAACACAAAAAAGTGCGAATATTTTTCCATTTACTGGAAACTGACCACCATCTGACCAACATTTCATCTTTATCAACAAAGCAGCTGAGATTGACTGCCAAGCGACTGCAAAATAAAGTAGGGAAAATAGCCAAAGCAAAGTACATTATACAGGGTGTCCCAAAACTCAACGTCAAGCCGAAACGGGGTGACAGGATTGATCATAACCATCACGAGAAAAATCTGAAAAAAAATCTATCCCATGCAGTTTGTAAATTATGGGCATTTTAAGAAAAACCTAGAAATTTGATCAAACTGTACCATTTTTCGGTTATTGTGGTTATTCTTTTTTATTTTTGTTCATTTGAACTTTGGAAACGTAATCCTAAATAACATTTCTAGAATCCCAATAAAAAATAATGACACAATTGCCTCAAGTTTCCGAGAATTGAGACTATTTGTTAAACTACGAATTTAAAATTTTCAAGATTCGTCGACTTTGACAGGCCCTCCTATAAAAAAAATGTACTAGAGTGCCTTGGCAAGTGGCATTAAAAGTTGGCGCATTTAATCAGAATTCTAAAATGGTACAATACTTGTTAGTTCCATACAATAGAAAAGAGTAAAAAAATTAAAACCTCAAGTAACCCGATTTTTGCTATCACATTTTACTCAGTTAAAATGTTTTTAATTCGCACAAGCTCTAGGTAGGTTCTTAATTTTAAGACAAAATGATGAGAGAGATGGATAATGGGTATGGGTACGCATTTCGCAGTGCAAGTAAGAGATTTCCTTGACCAGGAATATCCGGGAAGGTGGATTGGACGTTCAGGCACTATCTTGTGGCCCGCCCGTTCACCAGATTTAAATCCCCTGGATTTTTTCTATTGGGGAGTTCTCAAAGAAAAAGTTTACTCAAAGCCCATTGATCACGTAGCCGACCTACGTGAACGCATTTCTCAAGCAGCTGAGGCGATCAACTCTCGAAGATATGCCCGACTTATAAGTAGATCTTTTTTAAGAAGATGTAGGGCTTGTATTGAGGCTGATGGTAAACAATTTGAACATTTATTGTAATAAAAATGTTTTTTCTCTATCTGACTTTTAGTCCAACAAACCTAATTATTTTACTAACTTTTTTTCACTTTGGTAAAAGTGGCGTCACTATCTGTCTCGCTCACTCATGACAAACATACCCATTATCCATCTCTCTCATCATTCTGTCTTAAAATTAAGAACCTACCTACAGCTTGTGCGAATTAAAAACATTTTAACTGAGTAAAATGTGATAGCAAAAATCGGGTTACTTGAGGTTTTAATTTTTTTACTCTTTTCTATTGTATGGAACTAACAAGTATTGTACCATTTTAGAATTCTGATTAAATGCGCCAACTTTTAATGCCACTTGCCAAGGCACTCTAGTACATTTTTTTTATAGGAGGGCCTGTCAAAGTCGACGAATCTAGAAAATTTTAAATTCGTAGTTTAACAAATAGTCTCAATTCTCGGAAACTTGAGGCAATTGTGTCATTATTTTTTATTGGGATTCTAGAAATGTTATTTAGGATTACGTTTCCAAAGTTCAAATGAACAAAAATAAAAAAGAATAACCACAATAACCGAAAAATGGTACAGTTTGATCACATTTCTAGGTTTTTCTTAAAATGCCCATAATTTTCAAACTGCACGGGATAGATTTTTTTTCAGATTTTTCTCGTGATGGTTATGATCAATCCTGTCACCCCGTTTCGGCTTGACGTTGAGTTTTGGGACACCCTGTATAAGACAAATAAAGCTAAAAATATAAAGTGACTTCGCAGAAGGAAATATCGTCGAAAAGCTCTCAGGAATAAAATCACAATCCCGAGAAAAATAAAAGCGTGAATGTATAGAAGCGAAATATTGGAAAACTTCACAAGTCTATTGTACAATAATAATACATTTCTTCTTTCGCGGTAAATCAGAAAATACATCTATTTATACAAAAAAAAAACAAATGGTCTTTGTAATATGGTTTGCTTTAATTGAGAGTATTACATTAAACTTAACTGCAGGCAGCTAAACGGCATGCTGCATACTCGTATATTTTAAAACCTGATTAGAAACACTGATAAACACTCAAATCCGTATTTAACTCGTCGGTTTCGCATAGGTAACTCGGACTCACACTCATTGACAAACATAGATGATCGAATTGACGTGTATACTGTATAGTCAGAGCACACAGTCGCTAGTCGACAATAATCGATGTAGCTCAACATTAATTCAATTTTCTTCATAATAACCTTCTAATACCAAGAAAATTGATGCTAAAATAAAACTACGTAGAACTAATAAATCGTACACCAAAAAGGCTTACCACGTAGTTATTAGAAGGGAAACTCCATAGATATTTAATTACAACGTAGACAGGGCGCTCACTGATTTTCCATCAAGCTTGTACCCACTTTATTAAATTTTACGTGTGCGAAGAATAATTATTTCGTGGGAATTTTCTCGCTATTTTGTATAATTAAGTGACATCAATATTATGCGTGAAAGAACCGACTTCATTAAATAATTAATAAAGTGTATTTTTAAGAGCTCAAGCGACAATGCATTTATTTTTAACGACTTCATAATGGCGTAGAGAGGCGATGTGATACAGTAAGTATAATAAGTATAAGAATATTTGTTAAATTTGAGTTACAATTGTATTAACATGTTTTTTTTTAAGAAATATTAAAAGTTTCTTACTCATTTATTTGTTGAATAAATAAATATCAGATTGAAAAAAAAAGTAGTTGAATGAAAATGCCAACCAATGCTATAATTAAAATAAAAAATAACATATTCATGGAGCTGTTAATTTAATTTTTCTTTGAAAGTCTAATCCCAACATTTTCAACATTTATTTAAAATAAAAACCTACGCAACAAATAAAATAATAAATCAGTTTTTGCTTAACTAAAACACGTGTTCAAAAGAAGATTGAACTTACTTCAAAGACCATTAATTCAAAGGCGGAGTTCAAACAAGATGAAGACGTTGTAAAGTCGAATAAGTTTTCAAAGATACTCGTATGTCTTTAGCCCAATGAAGGGCTTCTTGTCTTGTGAATATGTTAAAAGTTGTCAAATTATTATAAGAGCTGTAAACTCGTGGAAGCTTCGTGAACTGTTTTGACCTTAGAGTTTCAGGGTATTTCAGCTTTAAATGTATTTATTTTTAGCTAATAACAGCTTCGAATAGGTATAAGTGGGAGGAGTAGAGGAAGGCTTTTACCCTGCGGTTGACACAAAATAATATAAAATAAAGTATTACTAAGCCGATATCCGTTCGCCTCCTTCTGCGAAGCAGTCATGCTCGCGAAGGAGGAGGCGAGCCGCGTGAGGGAATGGACAGCGTCCTCTCTCCACCCCAGCCGCAGTGGTAGACGCCTACGGCGACGGACGTCGCAAGACGATCTCCGGCCACCGTAGGCGCGGGCATGCGCGCGGCGAGTAACGGGCGACCCGCTGTCCGACCATGGACCATGCCCGGGTCGACGGCGCGTTGT
This sequence comes from Agrotis puta, assembly GCA_943136025.2. Classification (NCBI taxonomy): domain Eukaryota; kingdom Metazoa; phylum Arthropoda; class Insecta; order Lepidoptera; family Noctuidae; genus Agrotis; species Agrotis puta. The sequence continues at coordinate 1,600,530 of OW964176.2, read as the reverse complement.
GTTCCACGCGCGTCTCAAACAGTGTCAGCATAGTGACGGGGCCTGTAGAGAGCCAAAGCCTGCCGGGGTCGTGGGACTAACGAATTACCGTGACCCCGGTACGTAAATGGCTATTGAAGGACATCGTGGATTTTAGTCAGTACGAGTCTGACAGTCCCTCCCGCCCTGCCCTGGGTGGGAGGACTCATTTGATGATTTTACCACGATAAAAAAAAAGTATTTTTCTCTTTTGAGTTATTATTTCATTTATTTTCATTAAATACTCTTTTTATAACTTTATTACTATTATTTAGTTTTACGTTTTAGTGCCAATTAACACAATTTTCTTTCTTTCTTTCTATTGAGGGTAACTATAATACTCGTAGAATTGAAAAGCTGCCTTAAATATTCTGTCTTACAGTTTCATTAAGTTAATAAACTTTGAATAAGAAACCCAATAATACCTTGGGTTCTTTAATATAATTAAATAATTAGTGCCAAGACAAGAATGTACAGTCAACAAAAAAAATCCAAGAAATATTTCAGAATTTTCGTTACTTTCTTTTTTAAGAAACCACGTTTTCTAAAAATAAATATGTGGGTCATATGATTGCTTTTATTTGATTTAGCACTTACATTTGAATCAATCATCAAATTGTTTACTTTTTTATCTGCTAATCTAATTTCTTATTGCGAAAGTTTGGATGGATGTTTGTCACTCAATCGTAAGACCGGCGTCGGGGGACTTATGAATTACCGTGACCCCGGAACGTAAAGGGCTATTGAAGGACACCGTGGATTTTAGTCAGTACGAGTCTGACAGTCCCTCCCGCTCTGCCCTGGGTGGGAGGACTCATTTGATGATTTTACCACGCTAAAAAAAAAAAGAAAGACCAGCTTAAAGGATCATTATGAAATTTGGTTCAAAGATAGGTTATAATCTAAAAAAACTAAGAGGATACTTTTTTTAAATTCGATCTTGGCCTCTATCCAGCCCAGAAGCTAAGATGAAGCTTAAGTTGGAGCGAGCTCACCGACCGTACCGACCCGTGCACCGATGGAAAAACCGTTTGGTGCTGGACTACGACAAGAAGATGGTCACAAAGCAGAGGACACAACCAACCAACCAAGTGATGCAACCGCTAATAGGCCAGTAGGGCCAAAAATTCCGTTTATCCCGGTATTATTTTTCGGTGGAATCATTTTCAAGTGAAACGTGGGCGAAGCCGCTTGCAACAGCTTGTTAGATTATAACACTGCTTTTAGAAGCATCTCACCTTGACCTTTTTAACGGAAATTAACTTAAAATAACATCTGAGGGGAAAATAAGACTAAAAATACTTTTAGAGGTACGTAATTTCAGTGGCTGATTAATTCGTTATTCACTTTGCTTTATTTGAGCGTTCTATTTATAAGTGGTGGAACTATTTCTGATATCTACATTTTAGATGTACGTCAGGTAAGCTAAAAAAATATCCGTAGGTAGCAGTCGAATTGATTGAAATGTCTAAAAACGGAAATAGCATTTGAAGGAACTAGGTGGGTTTTAGTCAGTACAAGTACGATGACTCTTCTACTCCACCGAAAGCGGGAGGATTCTTCCATCACTTATGTCAGTGATGTCCAAGATGTACTTAGGAAGTACGTAAATGTATTGAAAAATACACATTTGTAGCTTCTTCTTTCTAGAACTTTGAACTGACAAACTCTTGACATCACACATCATGTGAAACCAATTCTTCCATTTTATAATCGCTCGAACTTACTTTATGTTTGATGAGTTTAATATACAGATAGGTATATAATATTTTTAACCTTCATTAACATACTGTATGTTCATTTTCGTGCAACATAATCTGTCAAAGATTGCCCTGGAACATTGTACCAAATAAGCAGAATTGATATTATATGTTCCAATTGAAAAGGTTCCACCAAATTATTCTTGAAATTAATAAAGACGTTGCTTTAATGATTTCCGTGAAAGGAACGTTGTTGCATTTTGAATAAATGTGAAAGTTAATATGCCTGAGATGTTTCGGAAATAAAAAATTAACTGCGAGCGGTACTCTTAACCTGCGTCTTTCTAGATAAGTACTCCAAACACTTATCCAACTAAGCTATCGCATCTCCCATATTTCAGTAACATTGCGCTATCTATTGAAGTTGTGTCAAACAATTACACCAACACGTTGACATAACAGACAAATCAATGTCAACGTCATACCACGATAAGAAGGAAACTGTAATGGCGCTATATTATGACTTTATTAGCGCATTTCTACCGCTTTCATGCTCTTAAATAAACAATAGTCATTTTATACGAAAACGTAATTTTCAAGTGTAATTCCCTAGAACAATAATGCCTTTGTCAAACAGACAGGCGAAAGCGAAGCGTTTCCGAAGCGTGACCAAACCGATGCGAAGACGTGGCGAAGGCTGTTTGACGTCATTCAACTGTCACGCCTCGGTTCGCTGCACCCAGTTTGACGTCTCGTATCGCTTCGGACTCGGTCCGGTTCGCTATCGCCTGTCAGTTTGACAAAGGCTTAAAAGTTTAAAAAATCTAGCTATTTACGAGATCAAATAACATTTTTCTAACAATGTAACATAAACGACCCCCTAACAATGAATTGGCAAATCATTTTAATGTTGATATTTACAAAACATTTGTAATCCACACTGACAACTGTGGTGTATAAATAATTAATTACTAAAACCACAATAATGGTTTGATTCGAATTTAATTGTAATCCATATCGTACGCATTGTGTAGCTGATATCAATACACTCGGCTCGATTATAATCACATTATCCATTGTTATGACATATTCGATCTACTTTACCTGTTTCAGACTTACACATGGGGACTTAAGAGACATTTATTTTATAGTTAGACAATAGTACTCGTAGTAATAACGAACTTTTCATGGGCTATTACAGTATGCTTTTGATTGAACTTATAATTTTTATGAATACCGAAACAGGCTCATCTCGAGTTGGGACTCCTCGACTCAGCATGCGGGATTCTGCCACCGCGTTATAAACTCAGTGACTTCTATGTGAATGATAAGCAATTATCTTTAATTGTGTACAGTCATCATCATCAGCCTAATAAAGTTCCCACTGCTGGGACACTGCCCTCCTCTCTGTGAGAGAGATTGGGAAACAATCCACCACGCGGGCCTGTGCGGGTGGATATGTAAAGTAATGATTGCCAAATATACTCATACTGATGCACGATTTAACGTCTAATGCCTATAACAGTTAAACCCCATTTAAATCATAAAGCAAAACCACAAGATTTTAGAACAGTCAATCAGTTATTATTCTAATTTGTTGAGTCATCATAGCTGCAGAATTTAATAGGGGATGTAATAGTCTTAAAAAAGGTACACCCCTGCTTTGCAACTTAACTGAACAGAAAAATCAACTTCCGAGCTTTTTTTTCCATTCTGTCATTGTAAGCAATAATGGCATTATTCTTGGGACTTTTTTGATCTCATAATTTTTAGGTGAAAACAAATTTTCGTCTTTTCTTGTAATTTCTTCGTCTTACGTATCGTGTGTTCATTGGTATGACCAAAACCGAGAAGACGTAATTCAGTCTTTTCTTTGTTCACAATTATGAATCGATAAAACGAAAAATGTAGACCTGCAAAAAATGTTGATCAGCTGTGTGGGTCTCGGGATGAACCTGGACAAGACTAAGATCATGTTCAATGACCATGCCATCCCAGAAACAATTTCCGTCGAAGGCATAACATTCGAAGTTGTCCAAGAATACATCGACCTTGGACAAGTATTACAGGTAGGTAGAGACAAGTTTGTGCGGAAATTGCCAGAAGAGTGCAGCTTGGCTGGGCAGCATTTGAGAAAATGTGTCATATCCTCACGTCGCCACTGCCGCAGTGCAAAGCCGGGCGTACAATCAGTGTGTCCTTCCAGTCCTAACCTACGGAGCCGAAACGTGGACCATGTCAGTCAAGCTGGCCCACCGTCTTCATGTCACGCAGTGTGCTATGGAAAGGTCTATGTTTGGGATTTTGCTAAGAGATAAAATCCGCAATGAGGTCTTACGGCATAAGACCAAAGTTATAGATATTGTCGAAAACTGTAGCAAGCTGAAGTGGCAGTGAGTTGGTCATCTCTGCCGCAGAACCGACGAAATGTGGAGTAGAAAGGTTCTCGAATGGAAACCGAGTGTAGGTAAACGTAGGGTGGGACGCCCCGGCAAGATGGACTGGTTACCTGAAGATGGTAGCTGGCTGGATGAAAAAAGCGGGAGATCGTGGGTTGTGGCGCGCGTCCAGCAGTGGACTGTAATAGGTTGGAATGATGCAACTTGAAATGTAATGAAAATGAAAACCATTTTGGTACCAAGGATTTCATAAGATTTTTGTTCAGAATTGCGTCTCACACAAATGTCCGTCGAATATGCTTACAGCAGAAAAGTTACAGATGGGAATACCGACTTCCAATATGCACCGAACTACTGCGCAACTTTTCATAAGTTGCATCAAGAACTTATCTGTAACATTTACAACGACGTAGTGAAATACAACCGAGGAATAATTCATTATTCAGTAGAAAGGTAGCAACACATGTTAAAATTGTTTTATTACTACCAACCAGTTCCTAATCACATCTAGTGTTTAATTAACTACTCCTGTAACCGAGTCTGACTTACAAAACGAACGCTATAATATCCGTGTGAAACATTATAGAGTTTTAATGGTATGCTGGCCTGATTGCTCTGTTAGCTTCTCATCGTTAATGACGATGCATATTATATTTCATCAGCCTTATCCAGTAGAAATTAACGATATCTTTCAGCGTATTGATTCAGGATTTCACGAAATGAATTTTATGGTCGCCAGATTTTAAAGGAAATTATTACAAAAAGTTATTGACTAACTTTTATTTAAATTTAAAACCTTTTTAACAAAAAATGAAACCTTCGAAAGATCGAACTGAAAAACATAAAATAAATTTTGAGGCGGCGCCAAAGAAACAATCAGCAGTGATGAACCTACCTCAATTCTTGGCTTCAAAATAATCAATTAGCATGTTCACCGCATGAAAATTTATTTTATGCTTTTCAGTTCGATCTTTCGTCGGTTTAATTTTTTGTTAAAAGGTTTTATTTTAAAATTGTCGATTAAATCGTTGTAAACTCTCAATCTACCACCGTGATACAATAAATTACACGTTACGTGTTATATTCGATTTAATAAATGAATATCCTCGACACGGTGCATCGTTAAAAAAACCTTCAGTGAAAAAAGTACTACAACTTGCTATGCATAATGATCATTTCAATATGTTCAGCTGTTAACGAAATGATGGCTATGAATATTTTTGCTACACGGAGCTTTTCAGTCTGGTAATACTTTGTATGCATTCACTTACAGTTGGTTACTCGAGCAAAAGGTACGAGTATTTTTGAATGTGTTTTATCTATCTTAATAAAGTAGTTTTGTGACTGACTTTTAAAAATCGTAGAGCTGCAACTTGAGTAGGTTAAATAAAAAGTATTTTTTTAATTGCTTTAAAATACTGCATGAACGAATATCCTATGTATTAATCCAGATGACGATCCACCAGTGCCCGCAATACTGGCGTGAAAACATAATAAACAGACTTTTGCATTTATAATTTAATGATGTAAAATTTGCATATGAGTTACTGGTTTGTGGAGGTCAGAGAGGAAGTCGCTCCATGTAAAATACTTATAATCATCTACATCTGGTTCGATTGTATAAAACCACAACATAGTTGAAAAATCTGGGCAGATGACAATGAAGAATGTAATATATTATGCAAATATGATGTGTATAATATTTACGGAATATATTGTTTTTTTTTTCGTGGTAAAATCATCAAATGAGTCCTCCCACCTAGAGCATGGCGGGAGGGACTGTCAGACTCGTACTTCTACTCGTAATTCGTGAGTCTCGCGGCCACAGAATAAATAATCACGAACGAGAATTAAAAATTTACAAATATTAAAAAATAAAGTCATCCTCATTATACACGACTGACGGTGCTTTAACCGCCAAGTCCGTGTGTATCAGCTGTTACAATTTCACTGAATATTTACTATAAAGCAGACCCTGGCTTGTTTTCATTACCTTGATTGCGTCAGACCAGTCTCGCTATGAATGGAAGTATGTGCTTACTTCAGCAGCTAACTTAAAATGAATGTTTGTTTTTTGCGGAAATCTTAACAGCTCACCTTAATTAATAGTAGCTTATTTTAGCGTACTTGCTTTTAGTTTTTAGCTTATTGTTGGTATATTTTCTTTTAAATGGAAGTAGAGTGTAGTCAGTTTTAGTCCATGTTTCTTTTTAATGTTGTCTTTGTATGAAAGTTAATCAATTAGCTGTTTTGAAATCAAATGGAACCTTTTCTTTTTTACAAAAAAAAAAAATAAACGGATGAAAATGAGATATAATAATTATATTAATGACCCATCATAATAATTTCATATCATTTTATTTTCTGGCATATAAAGGCGATAATGGATAGCGGGCGAGTTTGTGATCCTCGCTTAGTTTGTTAAGCATTGAAAGCAGCTATATTTATCCGATGCAGAAAAAGGACGAAGTCTCAATTCGACATACGCTTTTTTAACGAACGTGTGACCCATTAACTTTGATTACCTACGTGTATTAGTCACCTATTACGCAAGAATAAGTCATAGCTTTCTTAACTCTCATTAAAGTTCACCTTACATATTTATTATACCACAAACTAACCATTAAAACTTTACCTGGAATAGACATCATTAACAAAGGCTCAATAATAAGGCCCCTAACTACATAGAGACTAGACATTTAAATATTTCATAGGCTTTATCAAATAGAACATTACGCACGAGTTTCATGATACTGAATAAATTAAGCTTTAAAACTAGGTACTAAAGTCGTACTAGGTATTCCATAAAGTAATGATCATTTAAAGTACTGAATGCTTTTTGGTAGAAGAAATAATATATTAAACGCTAAATTATTTTACCTGAAGGTTATGTTATGTAGAAAAGCGTGATTGAACGATTCATGTGCTTATCTATACTAATATTATAAAGAGGAAACCTTTGTATTTTTGTATGTTTGTATTGAATAGGCTCAAAAACTACTGGACCGATTTCAAAATTTCTTTTACCATTACTTAGAGGGATTCTTCCGAATCCGTATAGGCTATATTTTATCCCGGAAAAATTTTTTTTCAGAGAGCTTAAAAAATAAATATCCACCCGTGCGAAGCCGGGGCCGGTCGCTAGTCTATATATATAAAAATGTTATGTTGGTTTGTGTATGCTTTAAAAACTCAAAAAGTTCTGCACCGATTGAGCTGAAATTTTAGCATAATATATAATCCGCATCAAGGATTGTTTTTATCTACTTTTTTTTTTTGAAAAAACCGTTTTGTGCCACAGCGAAGCGGGGCAGGGCACAGCTAGTACATACATATAGAAAAGACGCCATCACATCAGCCTACCCGAATCTGCCAAATTTTGCCAATCGAACGTCAACTTTGATAAAATAGATTAAAATAGAAATGTCAAAAAAGATCACTTTTTTTACATGGTAAAATCATCAAATGAGTCCTCCCACCCAGGGCAGGGCGAAAGGGACTGTCAGACTCGTACTGACTAAAATCCACGGTGTCCTTCAATAGCCCTTTACGTTTCCCGACCCGTCATTTTGCTGACACTCTTTGAGGCGCTTTTTTTTTAAAATTGGCAGTTTTCGGTTGATAGTGATTCTCCCTAGGACTGCAAACTATAACTTTCAACCCGCTTTTCAGACATGTTATGGCTTTCAAAGAATGAGTAATAATGAGTATTTTTTTACCTGTGTTGAAGTCATAATTGTAATAAAATAAGTATTATACTACTATCATCCAGTGAGTTCACCAATTTTAATTAAGACTACATATTCGGTAGTCAAAAAGCAAAAAAAGGCTATACAATGACATGACCTCCAGCAAATTATTCGTAAATAAAATATATAAATCTTTTGACAAAGACTTGTTAACGTTTATGTAGTTTTTAACAATTTTGTTGGAGTTTTCAAAGTTTTTACTTACCATTATTTAAAGGTAATATAATTTTTGTTCTCCTTTTTCCGATTTTTATTTTAAGTGTAGGTAATGTTTTACCCAACAGTTTTATACAGATTACTCGGATAATTTCATCTTATCATAGCGAACTCGAGAAATTTTAAGTAACTTTTACCTGAGGCTAGCAAATTCTGACTAGATTTTGTGTGTGGCGAAGTGGGCTTTCTTTGTCTTCAGTCTAAAGATACAGACAGCATAAGATATTAGATTACAAAAAAACATTATTAGTTTATTTACTACAAAGCTTGGATGAAAATATAAAATTAAACACGAAGAAAACATAGAAGTCAGCTTTGAAAGGTACGCAATTTGTTCAAGTCTAATGAAAGTAGATTATTTATTTATGCTAGGAAATACTGAATCTTCTTATAAGAATGAAATATATAACAGTTTTGAAATCAAATATTCAAGACGACCTAATTGAAATTAGTTTAGTAAGTAAAGTACGTATCTTAGTTGTTTACATATGTACGTATAGGTAGTGGTCTGAATATTTCGATAACGAAAACTTCGGGCTCGTTCTTAAAACGTCTGTCACTGAGGCCGAAAACACGAGTTTAGTGCTTAGAGATTAGACCCCAGAGCCGAACAATGCCTCATACTATTGACTTAATTTTTTCCAAAACAAATTATTTTAACTTGGGTTATTAATTGGGTTTATAATTTGGGTAGAAAGTAAATCCGTATAAATATTAAAAACACTATTGCAGCAGTATTTTCTCGGTGATAACGGCCGCGACTAAGTAATTAGTGTAATTTATCTATAATATATATGTATTTAGAAATATATAAGTATGATTATCAGTTGTCTAGTACCCATAACACAAGCTCTTCTTAGCTTGGGACGTTGTGTGATAGCTGTGGAATATTTAATTTATTTATTTAATTCGTGAGTTCGAACACAGGCTCCACAGGCGTAATTTTTTTTAATAACTACTATTCTGAAAATAGAATATATTATATCGTGAAGAAACCCTGTGAACCCAGTTCACGTGATGGATTTCGGAACATTCCCTTTCCCAGTTTGCACTCTTGCGTCCCAACAGTGGGAACGGCATTGGATAATTATGTCTGAACATATATCGCCTTAACTGATGACAAATCTTTGAAAATGCAAAATAAATGCCTCTTTTTAATTTTGTAGTATCAAAGATTATAATCATAAGAGAATATGAGCTGGGTGGAAAATATTTCTAGAATTTTGATTAGGCAATGTGCCAAGAGCTTGCTTGTAAATGTTTTCAGCGTTAGAATATATTTTCTTGCTCTTTCAGTATCTGCGTTGAAGAAACATTTTTCAGTTAATATTTTAAACTCCAACACGTCTTGTTTATTATGATTTTAAGATTAAAATAAAAATAGAAGTATATTGTTGTCTTTCTAAACGTAGTTGTGGCAAATATAAAGGTAGATTAAACTAACTGAATTAAATGATTAGAACGTTACGGATTTTAAGAAGAACATTCTAGATACCATCTTTCCAAATTGTTTACAAAATGGTGAATGAAAACATTGGCATATCCAGACCTGAAGCCTGTGTGGTGTTCGCGGGACTCACGAATTACCGTGACCCCGGTTTGTAAACGGCTATTGAAGGACACCGTGGTTTTTAGTTAGTACGAGTCTGACAGTACCTCCCGCTCTGCCCTGGGTGGTAGGACTTATTTGATGATTTTACCACGATAAAAAAAGGCCTGTGTGGTGGATTATAGCCCAGTTCCTATCAACTCCTCTCATATTCCCGCAAAAAGAACGAATAGTGCTCATGCTTCCAAAAAAAAAATGAATTTAAAAGCTTTGTATATTTAAATACTGTACTATCGCGGACACTCCCGCCTGACCACCACTAAGCTCATTTTTGCTTGCACTTACAATATAGAAACGCTCTCTAGCCCCGCCCCGTTTCCTTTGTGTAGAAATATGAATGAAATACAATACCGATCGGCTGAGCGCACTGACGACGCACGCCAAACGAGTTTTTTTTATTTAAACTGCTATTTGAATTACAAAAATATTTTAACTTAAACTGGCCTGCGTTACTGATGATAAGTATGTGAATGTGTTTATTTTAAACTTTGTTGAAACTGGCTTACGTTACGTTATGTGTTTGCGTGTGTCGGAAATTCGGAATTCGACGATTTCTGTAATTATCTTTTAATGTATTATAGAAATCTTATAAAATCCTATAATATTGACAGGCAATAGGTAACCTTTTTTTTAGCGTTGTAAAATCGTCAAATAAGTCCTCTCACCCAGGGCAGAGCGGGAGGGACTGTCAGACTGATACTGACTAAAATCCACGGTGTCCTTCAATAGCCCTTTACGTTCCGGGGTCACGGTAATTCGTGAGTCCCGCGACCCCCCGGCAGCCTTTGGCCCTCTGGGGGGCCCCGTCACTTTGCTGACACTCTTTGAGGTGCGCGTGGAAAACAACGCGCCGTCGACCCGGGCATGGTCCATGATCGGACAGCGAGTTGCCCATTACTCACTGTCCGCATGCCCGCGCCTACGGTGGCCGGAGATCGTCTGCCGACGTCCATGGCCGTGGGCGTCTACCACTGCGCCTGGGGTGTAGGGAGGACGCTGTCCTCTGCCTCACGCAGCCCGCCTCCTCCTTCACGAGCATGACTGCTTCGCAGAAGGAGGCGACCGCTTCCCATTAGTCTCGCCCTAATTTTACATAAAGTAAATAAAACAAACAGATATTCGTTAAATATTTATTAGGTTCAATAAACGAACTGAATCAGTAAAAATATGTTAAAATCTGGTGTTATTTATGTGTAGATAATAAAACTGCGGCTTGGGCCCGATTTTTTTGTCGTATTATAGACATATTATAGAACAAAGCATGTTCTTATTTCGGCATGGAATTTGACACAAAGAAAATAGTTACGCAAACAAAGGGCGGGCGCCTTTTGTTTATATTTTTTTGCAAAAAAAATTAAAACCACAAACATAATAGATAATGCGCTTTGTTATCACTCTTTAAACTTTTTCGGCAAGGATTAAAATTCCTTTGATGCCTTCTGCTATTTCTAATTTCTTTGTTATACTAAGGTAAAAAATAGGAAGTTCGGATTTGTCCGAGATATTAATATCATTTTCCATTTAAACTAATCTGAAGCTCATTCGAAATAGATACGAATGATCTTTTTTTTCTATTGGCATTAAAAAATATAAGACTTATAATTTAGTTTCTTTCTGTTTGGACACAACAAGCAAAGTTGTAGTGCGTAAACAGAATAATAATATGAATTACATTACAATTCGTAAAATGGTCACAAAGTGACAATCCATAATATTAATTGCGTTTGTAACTATTTTAAGAATGTTATTAACGTGATTCATAGTAGTATCCAATTGATTCTGCTAAAGCGCTCATCTTATCCCTTGGGTATCATCTATAGCTACGTATAACGAAGACTCGGGAGGCAGGTTGTGGGCTGACGTAGAAATAATATTTGTTTGACCCATATGCTAGGTCGTGCTTGGCACCATAAGTTTTAAACAAAATTATCATATTAACTAATGAAATACCTAATAACTAATGAATTACTTATAAGATACAGTGGCAAAGATTGTTCTTTGAAAATCAACAACAGAAATAAAAAAGCGTGTTAAAAAAAACAGATGAGATATTAGTGCGTGTCTTGGCGAGAAAAAGGAAAATAAGTATTTGAGTTCGCGAAGTAATATTCTATTTGTTTCTAGTTTAATCATATTTATCAAATACTTTTACTCTTTATATAACGAGCTAAATAGTTTTTAATTATTTACACAAGATGATAATTATTTGCATGAAACACTTTAAATCGTTTGTATTAAAAAAAAATTGAAAATAACAAAATGTATCATAATAATAATTATTACCTTTGATACATAAAAATCTACTGAAATATACAGTAACGTTTAGGCAATTAAAGGTCAGATAAACAGAGCAATGGTCAATATTCAAAAGATCCGATGAGCGCGCCAAACTTCGCGCGTAAAATTCGCAAAAAAGTGTACAGGACACGTCAGTAACCTGCGTAGAGCAGATTGCAACTAATAACGTTGACTCTTTCCTAATAGGCCGAAACTGTAAGGGGGCGTGGCTCGGCGCCTCCGCATGATTTAAGCGAAAAAATTTTTAACTGGTCAGGCGGAAAAGTCCGCGATAGTACCTTTTTACTACAAAAACTAGAATCAACTTTGAATGCACCATATTATTCTCAGGTAAAAAGAAAAATACGAACAGAAAACTCTCAACACCGCCATGCAAATGGAATCAGGAGCACAAAGTCACAATTTAAACTAAACTAGTCAATAACATAACGCTAGCACATGCAACTTTCTAAATTCTAACTTTATTTTTGCACCGTTCCCAAGCGTAGATACGGCGCATATTTTTCCAACAGTTCACCGTAAAATTTGAAACTTTTGAAGCGATAACCTGCCAGGCTTGTAGTTAAGTTAAGAATAACTAACTTAATAAAAGTACTGAGATAGGTTCTAGTTGGTCCCATAATAAAATTTAATGAAACTGCTGAACCATACTGTTAAAGCCGGCTTTGGAATATGCAATCCGATATTGTCGGCTTGACTTTAAAGATAATTCGGGGATTATTGAAAGAAGTATTTGACTCTCAAGCTTGGTGGAGACGAATGTTCTGATTCGTCATGTGTTGCATTTCGTTTTTGTATTGCTTTATTAAAAAAAATATTGATTGGTATGAGAAGTAAATTCAGTTTCCTGTCTTCATCTTTCAAACAGTACATTAAATTGTTGATTTGTTATAAATTAAGACTTCAGGTTAGTTTCGAGCGAAGCAATTCAATTCCTCTGCACCAAGAGCGTCAGGACACAAGATATGTAAATGTGCTCTACGAGTATTACTGACAATCAGAAAAAAATCTCACTACATAAAAAAACCCTGTTTTTCACCTATTACTAATAGGAAAAAAAATGAGGAAAAGTCTTTACAGAGTCTTAACTATGTAAATTGATTTTGATTGATATACAAAGTATCTAGTCGAGAACATCATGACATTTTTCTGCCCAATTAATTTGGATTCGGAGTACTTATTTATGTCTTCTGTGTTAGTTTACAATTCAGTTTTCAGGTTTCATCTTTCACAGAGTCCATATCTGTCATAACTTTTTGTTAAATGTTTTCTGCAGCATACAGCAAATGACAACGGAGCGTGCTAAAGTTTTGGAGTAGTTAAAAATAAAACATTTCAGTTTTTTGATCCAGGGACAAGATAGACTATTGCTTGTATCGTTCAGCTCTTCCCGCCATCTTTTACGAGGTCGGCCACGAGGTCATTTCTGATGACGAGATTGATCTGGGCGAGCAGTACCAACTAATATGTTAGTGACACAAAGTAGAAAATTACTTTCGAGTGTAATAAAGTTTATGATAGATTTTATTTTGAACGTAGAATACTTTCAGGCCTTTGACAAACAGACTGACGTGGCGAATGCAAAGCGTGACATTCAATTCATTTGTAATGTATGGAATTGTTTGAATCCAGTCACATAGAAAAGCGACAGCGATCCGATAGCGTGACAGAACTGTCGGACTGACGTCTCGCTTCGGTTCGGTATCGCCTCGGACTCGCTTCGCTTTCGCCTGTCTCTTTGACAAAGGCATCAACCCTCTTGAAACCTTTTTCATTAATACACCAAACTTGTCTAAAATGTTATAGTTTATGACCACAAGATTTTCACACATTAAATGATTCCAACATTTTTGTTTAGAAATCCGTAGTGGTTCCATAAAAACTTTTGTAAGTAAGCAAGCCAGTCCTTTGGGGAACACATTTCAGTACCCACGTAATAAAAAAGGCCGGTAAATATCTAACTCAGCTAACAAACCCCATCATAAACGGTATAAACCAAGTTACGACTGTACCACGGCGCGTAGAAAAAATGTGACACACAAACACATTAGTCGGCCTACGGATCCGCAATGCAGTAAATACTGTAGAGTAGCTCGTCAATTATGTAGCTTACATTGTTGATAATTTGCTGTTATAGTTTATGAACATTTTGTACCATGTTTGATGTACATAAAATAGCATAGGCTAGTGACATGTTTACATGAATTGTCTCATCCAAAAATTGAGCACTCATAATTCTGCACAAAACTAATTCTTCTTTTTTTTGAAAATAATAATTTTAGTTTGCGCAAAAATAGAGAGGGACATTGTTTAGACCTTATGATGATTTTGCGAACATAGTGTCGGAATGTTCTGTCATTGATTTCCTAATTGTTGATTGTGACAAGTTTGTTAATCTTCTAATAATGGCGTCATTATGACTTTCCAATGGTCAACCACTCCAATGAAAGAAATAGCACATGGTAATCCCGTACAAATGTTTTTGCTATTTACGAACTTCTAAATACTTCAGAATTCTCATAACAATAATAAATAATATGTAAAAAAATATAATGCATATTATGTTTGAAATGTTATAAATAAATGTTTAAATGTCATTAGAATAAAATTCTATCATGAAACGATTGACCGATCAATGATCGTCTAATGAATTTAGCAGATAACAAACTCTTAACAAAATAACAATGACACCAGAAATTTGATTGACGAATTTCCTGAAATAGCAGAATTGGGCCACCGCATGAAAATAAATTTAAAAAATCGTACATACGGAGGCCATTAAAGTGACACAACGGAACACATGAATTACTTAGTACATACCCAAGAGTCTTCCAATAATAGAGATTACATTTAGAAATAAAAAGAATATGTGAAAAGTGAAAGGTCAAGAAGTTAAATGTTCCCGCAGTCCTAAAATGCAAAGAGCAACTGTAGTAGAGCAACTGTGAGTAGTTTTCAAAATCAGTAATGTCTTCCACGTAGAGTGGATGAACATAATTATAATGATGGCACTCCACCCAACAAAATGGAGAGACATAAAAATTAAACACAACAAAAAAATTAAACTCACTTAATTTGATTGGCTTATTGCAAGAAGTCATTATGATGACATATTCACTGTTCTGAGATAAACGGTATTTTGGTTCGATTTGGTTAGTGGTTGTGTGGATTTGCACATGTAATCCTAAATATTACGATGAATAATAGGATGATATATGCAAATCAACGTAACCACTGGCTGAATCGACCTAAAATGCCGTTTATCTCAGAATGGTGAATGTCACATAATGACTTCTTGCAATAAGCCGACGATAGTATCTTTTTTATCGTGGTAAAATTATGAAATGAGTCCTCTCACGGAGGGCGGGACGGGAGGGACTGTCAGGCTTATACTGACTAAAATTCACGGTGATCCTTGTGTAGTCCTTTTCGTTCCAGGGTCATGGTTACCTGATGAAACAGTTCCACGACCCCGGTTACGAAATCTACGAGTATCTGGGCCATCAACTTTTATTAAGATCGCAAGTTATTTAGATTACGTAGTTTTGTTATAAAAATGTATACAGGTATTCTGCTTCATCGTGTCGATGATTCCTTTAAATTATATGTTTCGATCAAAATTCTGCCACATTACGGTATTTAAATTATTACTCCCGGAATAGGAGCCTTCTCTGGAATGCGACTGAAAATTCAGAAATAATGCTAATTTCTTCCATAACAGAATTGACAACGTTAAATTGAAAATTAATTGAAACGGTAGGTACGAGCTGGCTAAATCAATCCGGGCCATCGATTAACAAACTAAGTGTGTTACGGCCACGCTCCTTCAGATGAGCGGAGCCGTGGTAATTAATTAAGAGCCTCTGAGATACCTACTATGTTGATTGCTTGACATTCGATGGAATGTTACTAGTTTAATTTCAATATCTGAAAGGACTTTGGCCTTAAACGAACGGTTAAACATATCATATCGTAGCATCTTTAGATAGATGAAATTTCTTGGATAAAAATTAAAATAAGTTAAATAACCCACACCAGTCCCTTGGAGCTCTGCCTATTTTTAATTAAAATATTTACAATTAAAAAAAAATGCAAATAAAAATATTAACTGATATTTATGCAAAACGAATCATCCTGGACATTAAAGACTAATCATATTCAAAATCAGTGCTTTGACTGTCCACCACTCGACATAGGGCGCGCCCTTAAGCCTTTATCAAACAGACAGGCGTGACGAATGCGAAGTGTGACGTTTTTATTTGTAATGTAAGGAATTGTTTGAATCCAGTCACATAGAAGCGAAAGCGATCGGATAGCGTGACAGAACTATCGGACTGATGTCTCGCTTCGGTTCGGTATCGCTTCGGAAACGCTTCGCTTTCGCCTGTCTGTTTGACAAAGGCATTGCACCCTCACGCCGAACGGCTTTCAATTTTTTTGACTGTTCGTCCTTTTTAAATAATATGTTGTATTTCTTCAAATAATATTCTTTCTTTTTCCAATAATGCTGGGGCCACACTAACGAGAAATGCCGTTAATTTTCACGATAATAGACTTTAAATGTTCGTAAAATCATCCATCATCGCGATAATTAACGGCATTTCTCATTAGTGTGGCCCCAGCATAAACACTTCAAAAAAGACAGAGAAAAGAAATTAACCTTGGAAAACAGTTTTCTTCAAAGCAACACAAATACCGAGCTATAATCCTCTCAATAGCAAGCGCCAGAAACCGACATAACACGTCCCCTAACTTAAGTTTCCACGAATTAATTCCACATACGTTTCATATAATTCAAAATTACATGTGGATGTACAACTTCGCCTTATCGTGTTACTAAAATTCCGGTCATATTCGAAAGAGGCCATACATTCCTCCCTTTCACATTGCACGACACAGAGCAAGACAAGTATAGAACAATTTGGCTTAGCAAATGTAGAAGCAATGTATTAACTGTCGTTTTCAAATTCGACAGCATTTTCGACCTCTCTTTTACACAGTGCCGAAGGAAGTGTGACAGCTATAGTTCGAGTAGAAATTGTTCGTGACAAAATCAGGGGTATTAGTCACGGTTTCATAGTTCTGATAACTTTTTAGCGACATATTTGGTTCTAGATAAAGTTCTGGTATTACACGTGTATTCAAATGGAATTTTGCTGCTGATATAAATTTCTTTTAATGTAATAAATAGATTTTAGTTACTCCTTTACTGATAGACTCATTCAATTCATAACGACACAGTTTATACTGTTTAGCATTCACATTGGTACGAAAGTTAATTTATATGGACTGGTTTACCTGTTTACCTTCAATTATTTCGATTCCCAGTTTACCAACATTTTCCATGGCAAAATGGTAGTCAAAGAGCCAAACATTTGATTCACATACCTTATCCACTCTTCCACTCTTTCAAGCCTTTGTCAAACAGACAGGCGTGGCGAATGCGAAGCGTGACGTTTTTATTTGTAATGTATGGAATTGTTTGAATCCAGTCACATAGAAAAGCGAAAGCGATCCGAATGCGTGACACAACCATCGGACTGACGTCTCGCTTCGGTTCGGTATCGCTTCGGAAACGCTTCGCTTACGCCAGACTGTTTGACAAAGGCACTATAGCAGCGAAAATCAGAAAATATTTAAAAAAAAATTCATTATCCAGCCTAAAATTACCACTTAAAACTTACACATTCTATAACAGCCAATTTAAAACACTCGGTATTTCTGAGCTTAGCCGAGATTGTCCGAACTTGCACGATTTTACCCGATCTTCACTGGTATCACGTAATAACAAGTCAGACCTAACATACCATACTCGCCAGGTGAGCCGACTACTTTATTTGTACGAAAACTGTCGTCGGTTTTTCAATTTCCATTTTTCGATTATTTCCCTGTATTCAGTATTCTGTGCATGTTTTTTCTTTGTTGGCGATTTCGCTACGATTGGGTCCACGATAAGTGGTGTACCTAATGTTTTGTATTACTAGTTGTGTTTTAAGATAATAATTATACTCATTTATATAGAACATGGAAGGGTTTAAGTCTAACTTAAGTTGACCGATTCAATTATAGCGAAGAACTCAGCAAGAAATCTGGTCTATGTTATCAGTGAGTTCTTTGCTATTTACATATATGAGCCGTAGTTAAGAAAAAGTCAGAATTGGGTAACAGAATGAATATTTTGACGGTACAGATGAATATTTTTATTTTCAGTAAAATGTACTTATGTGCGTGTTTTCAGTCTGCAACCTCTCCGGCTTATTCGAAGAAACTTAAACACGTGTAATTAACGTAAATACACGTCTCATATTTTCATCTCGTATCATAATTCCTTTATAATCCGTAATGTGCGTTACGTGTAACAAAACACGCGTAATCAAATATGAACGTACCTAGAACAACATTGTGTTTAGTTTAAGAAACGCCACTGTTTGTGACTTCTTTATCTACTCGTATAACGAGTAAAACCACAGAGGAGTAAAAAGAGAGACTAAATTTCAAATAACTGTAATACTGTGGCATCTTCACCGTATCACTTATAAAATCACAAGAACTATTTAGCCTTTGTTAAACAGACAGGCGTGACGAATGCAAAGCGTGACATTTTTATTTGTTATGTATGGAATTGTTTGAATACAGTCACATAGAAAAGCGAAAGCGATCCGATAGCGTGACAGAACTATCGGACTGACGTCTCGCTTCGGTTCGGTATCGCTTCGGAAACGCTTCGCTTTCGCCTGTCTGTTTGAGAAAGGCATTTATGTATGCAAGCAAAATTATTTGCACACTCAGTTTTCGTAACAGAATCACAATCTTTACACTCTTATCCCTAAGCTACTATAGTAAGTTAGTCGCGTTATAACTTTGAGTTACGACGGATTTTTTTTTAATGTGACGTTGACCAGGAATAACTTACAGTCAAAAAACGGAGTATTTGCAGATAAAAATTACGAAAGTCATAATAGAATTCATGTTTAATCTACTATTGTCCCGACAATGTTACCAAAATGATAATGAAACACAAAATTTTAAATTCTCTCTAGTTATCTACTCTGTACTCCGTGTTAGCGTATCAGATATTTTGCTGTAGGTAGTTAGTTAGGAAGTAACATAAACTAAAACAGTAACTAGATGCGGGAAATTGAACAGAATAATTAAACTTTCTTGAAGATGGGTAACATAAGCATCCTTCTGTCTGTTGTTAAGAACATGAAGAAAATATTAACGAGAAAATGGAAATGAAATTATAACGTTCAGGTTTATATAACTTAGAAAAGGGTTCCACATACATCTCAGGTTGGGTAAACACGTTTTTTTAGAAGGCAATCGGTGTGTACCCTTTTAAATTTAAAATGTCACTTACGGGATATCTTTCTTATTAAGATTTAATTAGCTCAAAGAAATATTTAATCACGGAAGATATCGAAACCAATCATGACATCTTAAAACAGTGTTTGTATCGCTGTCTCTTATAGTAAAATATTGATTTTATTAATTTTTTTTTCGTTGCGATGAAGATGGCTCGTGTGTAAGATGACACGTTATGTTAAAACTTAATAAAATTGTAGTAAACGCTGACATTTTGTAATGTAAAAGAAATTATATTTATTTAACACTGAAATATGTGAGTATAATTGCTCATAATCCCTTCATTTTTCATTCATTGTGTTAACAATATCATTAAACAGAATAATAAAAGCAATGTGCGCCGCGCAATGCTTCAAAGTCAAAGCACTATAATTTATATCAATTAGGCCATTAGAAGATACTTTTGAATTTCATTCTATTATCATAGTTATAAAAGTTTTGATATCAAAATATACAGAATTAATCCACACAATCATTTTAGCAAGGGTAGTTTTGTATAAAGAATAATGTTCAAGAACCTTCATCCCTTCCCTTTCTACAATAAATTATGTCGGTCAATATTTTGTTCCTTTTATTAATTTAACTAAACATATTTTTACCTTTTTAGATATTTTATAAAACAAAACAATAAAAAAACAGTTAAAAATAGTTGCCCGCCGGCGTGGAAGCAGGATCCAAGCTACCGGTGGTTAGGGCTACATAGACAGGAACCTCCTCGCAATGCGAGCCGTATTGAGGAGTACTGCCTTCTGAATCAGGCCCATGATCCAACTACCCAACGAGAGCTTCGAGAGATTTTCGTCGAGGCTCTTGGCCATCAGCCCATTGGCCGTTACAATAATCGGCATAATGATAGCCGAGCTCACATTCCAATATTTTGTTTATTATTATAAAATGATAAGCAATAGTAATTTATTTTCTGTCGGGAAGGCTTCTTAAGCAGTGCAAACAGAAAAATGGAACAAAGGCAGAAAGTCACCACTGCGAGGATCGTCCGCAGGACACGGTGGAGCAATAGGTGGAGACCTCTCGCGCCCCGCATTGGTCGAGGCCATGCTGCGGGGCGAGACGGAGTGGGAAGCCGTCGCCTCTTTCTGCGAAGCATTAATGCTCGCGAACTAAGAGGCGAGCTGCGTGAGGGAGAGGACAGCGTTCTCCCTCCACCCCAGCCGCGGTAGTAGACGCCCACGGCGACGAACGTCGGCAGACGATTTCCGGCCACCATAGGCGCGGGCATGCGGGCAGCGAGGAATGAGCAACTCGCTGTCCAACCACGCTGTTCCACGCGCGCCTCAAAGAGTGTCTGCAAAAATGACGGGGCCCCCCTCTAGAGGGCCACTGGTTTACCGTGACCCCGGTACGTAAAGGGCTATTGAAGGACACCGTGGATTTGTCCTTCAATAGCCCTTTACGTACTAGGGTCACGGTAATCCCTTGGTCCCGCGACCCAGAAAAAAATATATACATATATGTTACTCGTATATCTGACTTTACCATATCTACAACAAAATAAACATTTAACTTTCCATCATCAATTTGGTACATTACAGCAATAAACAGTACACCGAACTCCGAGTTTCAGCACCAGACTATAAACAGACTTAGTTTACACCATCCAATATCATGAAACCGGAGTATTATAACACTTATTTAGTAGATAACACTTCTGGTTAAAGTTATTATGATATTACTTAGTACTAGTATTACCAATTGAACTGTAACTGCTAATTCGATGCAAGTTCGGGTATTATTAAGCTACGATTGTATGTACAATAGTGCTGAATAAAGACTTAGACAACATCCGCACAAATGGCTTGTTTAGAGACTAGCTAGAGCAAAATGACTTACAATCTGGCTATTTCTTCTTTAAAAATATATTATTAAAAGGCCTACTTTTAGCTCATTCATTCACGATGCCACTCAAATATATCTAGTTTATTCACGGTTATTCACGCTTTGCTCACTAATTCTAGACTTTTGAAATGAATACATATTATTCATCTTTCTGGGTACTTTTGAGTTACAATGTAACCTTACAACATTATAAAAAGAAATTCTGAAAAAAGACTTTATCGAATACAAAAATATCAGAATTCTTTAAAACATTACCTGGTTTGAAACCTTTTTACTGGAACAGTTTTCAATGAACTGAAAACTAGACTTGTCTAAATTAACATCTAGTAACGCCAATTTAAAGTCCTAAAACCGTCAGTCTATATTGCGCCAGTCTAGAACGTCAGTCCATAAACCGTCAGGTTCTAAACAAGAGTATACAAATGTCTTATTCATTGCGCCCCTACACAGCGGCAGTATGTTTCGTGAAACTCGTCCCTTGAGGGTTGAGCTTATTTATGTTAATTTAGTGTCTGCCAACCGCCTTATACGATATTGTACATCCTGTATTATGTAGGGAAAATTACTCCTTCTAAGAAAATAAGCAAGTGTACCAAATATTTGCCCGGAATGAAGACACTTTCCTGTTCTTCTTTGGTGTTTTATATATAGATATATACGAGAGCAATGCTGATAAGAATCTTTTGGACAGTATTTTTATAGGCTATGGAAACGTTATTGTGAAAGATTAAAGTTAACAAATAATAAAGTTACTCGATGGATGCAATCAATAATAATGTTGTACTTTTTGAGAACGACATTAGAGTTAGAAAGGAATTTACTGCTTAGATGTCAAGTAAAGCAGTTTTGAAGAGTAAGAAACATTCTGCGCTGATAAAAATTACAGAAATACGACCAGGAGAATGGTGAATAATGACTTTTGAAGGTCAAGAGCAATGGTAACTTGGCAATATCAACGTACGAGTTTCTTAGATCGTGGATTCGAAGCAGGCAATTAGCTTTTTGAAATAAAATATGCAATCACCCATATGTTTGAAAAATGTGAGGTAAATATCACGAGGAAACCGCATATCCTGTGACCAACAGAAAAACGAAGCGTAATCGTGATGGCCATGCATGATTGATGTTGAGCCAATCTTTCCCATCGATAGGAAGCCTGTGTCCCAGCAGCTGGAAACGATACAAACCAAATAATGATTAGGTACAATCTTTAAGCTTACTTTAAACCTTAACCTTACCTATTTACTGCGTTGTGGGCACAGCTACACCAGGTTTTTTTTAGCGTGGTGAAAACCCCAAATGAGACCACGGAACCGAGGGCAGGGCAGGGGGTACAATCAGACTTATACTACCTAAAATCCACGGTGTCTTTCAAAAGACCTTTATCCCCGGCTTTTACTTTTTTAGCCCCCGGTAGGGTTTGGCTCTCTAAGGGGGGCCCCGTCGTAGCTACAACTGGTAAGACTTGCAGCCGAATCTAACATATGTAGCAAAAGACTCGGGAAACGTTGATATTGCAAAGAAAAACTAGCCTTTACAATATACATGGAAGTTCTATGACGAAGAGTTCGATATAGTATTTAAAATGTTGTTGCTAAGTCTGGATTACATGACTTATTACAGTTTAAAGCCTTTAGCAACAAAACATAAAAATGGTAATAAAATAGTCCTTATTTACCAGTCCGCTACCCATGCCTTCCATAAAAATACTACTATTTAACAGTAAAAACATGTAGTTTCCGTCAGTTAACGACATTTCTTGCTCAGTTAAGTATTTTCCCAACTTCGGTAGCGGCAAATTATTTTGAACAGCGAGAAGTTCGGTTAAGACTGTTCTGATGTTCAATTCTTCCCATTTTATCTGTGGTATTATAAGAATTGACAGATAGTTTATCACACTTTCAAGCAAAGACAAGTGGCAAATTCTCGGGGTCGCGAGACTCACCGGGGCCGCGGGACTCACGAATTACCGTGACCCCAGTACGTAAAGGGCTATTGAAGGACACCGTGGATTTTAGTCAGTACGAGTCTGACAGTCCCTCCCGCTCTGCCCTGGGTGGGAGGACTCATGTGATGATTTTACCACGTAAAAAAAAAGACAAGTGGCATCTACAATATATTTTTTCCTTTAGAAGTTTCATGCCTTTCATTTTGTATATTAATAACCATTTTTTTATTTTATCGTGGTAAAATCATCAAATGAGTCCTCCTACCCAGGGCAGGGCGGGAGGGACTGTCAGACTTGTACTGACTAAAATCCACGGTGTCCTTCAATAGCCCTTTACGTACCGGGGTCACGGTAATCCCTTGGTCCCGTACCCATATAAGAAAATTTAATAATTATATTGAATTCGATCTACATGCTGACGTTTTTCGTACCGACACCAGTCTGAACAAAGGCATAAAAAGCCGCGCTACAGTTTAAGAGACAGATAATAAATTGACAACGCAAAATTGAAATTCCATGCGTATGTCTCTGGGACTCATTTTTTTAAAGTGATGTTTTCCGTGATTGACATAGGCTTACTCAGTCAGTAGTTTGAGATTTAATAGGATCCAATATTTTAAAAAACAAATTCTTTCATCTTACCCAATATTAGGTTTTACATACTTCCCTCCCTACACAACCCTATAATAGTACAAAAATAACACAAAATCATCATTAACTGTCTAGCCTTTTTCCGACCATGGGCCGTATTATGACGTCTTAAAACCAGGCTTGTTCCAGTGAGTGAACGAGGTGGCGCTAGACAACTTGTCTCACTGTCTCTTTCACTCACTGGAATAAGCCTGGTTTTAAGACGTCATAATACGGCCGCATGTTGGAGTTGGTTTCCAGTTTTACTGGATGCAACTAAATATGTACCAGTTATTTTTAGCGTTGTTAAATCATCAAATGAGTCCACCCACCCATGACAGAGCGGGAGGGACTGTCAGACTTGTACTGACTAAAAGCCACGGTGTCCTTCAATAGTCCTTTACGTTCCGAGGTCACGGTAATTCGCAAAGTCTCGCGACCAATAAATACTAGTTACAACTATTTTACATGCAGTGTCTGATCAGACCTCCACAAAACAGAACAGAGTAATACAATGCTCCTTATTTAAACTAGTTGTGGTATAACGACTGGCTTACATCTAAAAATGACAACCGGGACCAACGGCTTAACGTGCTTTCTGAGGCTCAGAGCAAACTCAGTTAGTAATGCATAGTCACACATATACACGGACCAATTCGAGGCCAAAGCTATTTTACCTTGGAGTCCCATGCTGCTGTTAACTTACTATTAAGCCTAACAACACATATAAAAAGTCTCACTTCAACAAATTAACATAAATCACATCAACAAAACAGGTTAACAGAATTGCATTTACCTTTAGTCAAGAGTTTCCATAATATTAATTGTTCCACGGTGTTTGAACTCATTAGTCGGGAAAGCCCTTAGAAATGAACGCTGTGTTGCGATTAACAACATTATTATAAACACGCGATACGTACAGCCTTGGAACAGCTAGGCTTGTTATTAAGTTTGTAAAGGTGAGTGCACGATGACAGTCTGAGAACTACTTAAAGCCTTGTCAAACAGACAGGCGTGGCGAATGCGAAGCGTGACGTTTTTATTTGTAATGTATGGAATTGTTTAAATCCAGTCACATAGAAAAGCGAAAGCGATTCAATAGCGTGACCGAACTATCGGACTGACGTCTCGTATCATTATCGCTTCGGACTCGCCTGTCTGTTTGACAAAGGCTTTAACGTATACTCAAATAGGCATTTTCGTTTATGAATGATGTGTGTTGTTGGAGGTACCTCTTGTCAAATGGTATATAGGATTATATATCCCATTCCTCTTATCCCTAAAACAGTGTCAGTCAACGACAGAATCATCACGACCACCGATTGCCGTCCACTGCTGAACGTAAGGGTCCCCCAAAGAGCGTCAACCATCCCGCTCTTGGGAAGACTGCATCCAACCACCTGCAGCACGATGGATCTATAATTTCAGTGGTGGCTGGCAGTCGAACGACATGTAACGAATACCATCTCATAAAAGAATGTTTTTATAACAGAATACAATAATCATTATCTGCTTCGGTTTCAATAAAAAGCGATCTTTGAACTTTCAAACCCAATTTCCCCAATCATAAATTATAACTTAATAAATAATGCTACAAAGTAATGAAGAAGTCCGAAAGTTTTAAATGAAAAATAATAATTAAAAAAGGGACCCGATATTTCTTCGGTACGAGTTTTTAAGCCAAGAATCATGGCAACAAAACCGAATTCGTCCACAGCAAAAGTCACGATATCAAAACTTTTTCGTGGCAACATTCCCGTGTTTGTTTCTTCCTTCCTAGCTAGAAATAGACCGAAACAAGTTTGGAAACAAGAATTCAGGTGGATAGCTGGCAATATTACACATAGTATTTTCTGGAGTTTTACAGTCTTGTTTTGTAAAAGGCTTTACATAGCCAAGTGACCACATACTATGCGAAAGCGAACTTATTTGTTTTTAAGTAATCATTGCGGATTCATGACTGGTCTGATGAATGTGTGACCATTCATCATCAGTATCGGATAGCACGTAAAAATCACATACATAAAAAGCCAGACCTGGAACAACTACTTGAAGGTCACATAAGTATTTGCTCCGCACGTATTTGAATCGCACCCGCGACATGCAGCGGACAGGTCAATCGCTCAGCTATTGCGCCACCCGAGCCGTCAATAGGCTATTTTACTCAAAAAATGTTATTAGTCCAAAATATAAATTATAAAAAATAGACCCGTATTTTTTCTTTTGTTACGTAAACCAAAATTGTCGAAGATAACTACAACGCTTTTAAAAATCACAAAACGTCACTTGATCGGCACAATTTTACAAGCGTTATGACGTCACAAGCCCCACTTCTGAATTTGAAAATGTTTTATCTTCGTCAAAAAACATTCATTAAAAATAATACATGTCCATTACTTTTCAATATTCTAACTAACGGAATAAACAGGTTTTTTTTATACAGTAAAATACCTATGCTAAATAACGCCGTGACATTTTAGCTTTTCTTATGAGTCAAGTTTGTATCACGTTTTTTCCTATTTTGAATAGTTCAGCGGATAAAAATATTCGTTGTCAAGTTTGTAGTCACGTTCAGTGAGGGTTTGCATTTTTATTCAGATAATCGTGATTCGTACTCGCCTGCGCTAGCGATTTCACCAAAAAGGTTTTAGGAACACGTTTAGTTATTTTCGTGTACACTATATCACGTTTATATATTTTTTAACGTAGGTTTTGTTTTGCGGTTCAATGGATTTGCCATTGAGTCAGAAGCCCGACCATGTCAACCTGAAAAACAACAGTGAAATAATATCTCAAGTGTCTGGAATTTGTCCTTCAAACTTAGAGGCCGCGTTCTAACTAAAGTGATCGTCACGCGAACACGCAAGAAGCCGAATGCGTGGTTACGTTGACTACGGACGCTTTCTGATATTACCAACAAATAAGTGAAATAATAAGATAGTTTTTAGATCAGCGTACTTTTATGATTATCATTTGCACGCCTTTTTTTATGCCCGTCTAGGTGCGTACGCGCGCTTTTTGCTATAGATGCTTAATTAGCTCGTATAACCGTGAGCCGCGAGAGATCCAGCTCCTACACGCCCATTCGAAACAAATGCGTGTAATCACGTTGATTTTTTAACTGCGAAACGCGGTACGTTTGCAAGCGCGTAAGCCAATAAATACGAGCTCATACGCGCAAGAAATACGCTATTTCTAAAGCGGAAACTAATTTAATCACCAAAAATAATAAAGATTATGCAAACAAATTGCTAGGATGGTAACTCTTCCATGAAAAAACCCAACACAAAAGCTGCAAAGCTTAGCCAACAAAAAATATAAAACCTAATAAGCATAAAAGTCTAATTGTTTGTTTGTTATTCAGAGGTAGCTACAAAACTTTCCAAGTCAAAGTTTGCGTCGCAAAAGAGGCATAAACTACTTTACTTCGCAAGTATTTGGTTAGACTTTTGACATACAAAATATTTCGCCTTGCATTTTCCTTGGGGATTACTTGAGGAAGATTTTGCTATTATCTGACTTTGTTTTTATTTAGACCAAGTTATTTCAGATAATAGTGTTTCTATGTTTTTTTAGGAATTGAGCATAAAAACAATTAGAGCAATTCATAAAAGTAACATTTTTTCAGTGACACAAAAGTCATTTGTTCATTTGACTGTATTTATTAAATGATTTCTCCATATTTGGGTGGAGAGATCAATATTGTCAGGCTTGACCAAATTAAAATCTGATCCTTCAGCTGGCTTTTGGGTTCAAAGATCGCGGTTCCGTTTGAAAACAATTCTCAACAAGCGTTTGGCTTAAACTGCTGCGGCTGCGACGCGCCGTCGACTAGGGCCTGGTTCTTGATCGGACGATGAGCCACCAGTAACTCGCCATCCGCAAAAAATCAACTCGCAATCCCATAATTAAATCCTAACAGAATATTTTCCTACTGCTATGTATATTGTCTTGTGTTCATTTGACCTTTTGACATAGTGAATAATCATTTCAGGAGTCGAATTTTGTACAATATATTTCGGTTTATATAGGTTAATATAGGTTGATAGCTTTATACTCCCTCCATACACGTAACTTAAAAGTAAATAACTAAACGTACCTAATCGTTATATGGAGTATACATTTGCGGAACCAGCACTAACAGGCATGACGATATGTAATAATTGTGTAACCATTTGATTAAATACAATTTCAGATAAATAAATGAACCTCGCCACACGATTGCATGTGTGTGTACCGTACACTTCACGATCGTACCTTCCGTAACGCGGCAATAGCACGCAATCAACATTTAGACCCTGGTTCCCGCTTAATTGCCACTTACACCACGAAAGCTTATGATATTTCATTATTGCGCTTGCTTTTCTACAGGTTTTATAAATTGGAATTCATATTTGTTGTCGGTATTTTGTATACGATGTTGCTTCTGAAAGCGAGAGTGTGTACGATAAATTATTTCATATTAAAGAAAATCTAGCACGATTGTTATCGGGGTCGCGGGACTTATGATTTACCGTGACCCCGGTACGTAAAGGGCTATTGAAGGACACCGTGGGTTTTAGTCAGTACGAGTCTAACAGTCCCTCCCGCTCTGTCCTGGGTGGGAGGACTCATTTGATGATTTTACCACGTTAATAAAGTTATGATTTTTAATATGATGATGTTTTTCTTGACTATGAGTGTTCTTGATGTCATTATTCAAAACTAAATCAACGGTAACGGCCACGACTAACGATGTGTAGGTCGGGTACAAACCCAGACAAGCGACATTACTTTGCGTAAATGATTTCATCACTACTAATCTCAAAATGGTGAAGAAACCGGCACGTTCTTGAACAGAAAATTCAATGACGTAACATATGACATCTACCAACCCGCCCTGAGCCCAAGTCGTGAATTACAGCCCACTACCGCTCACACAGGGGAGATCTGTGTCCCAGCCGTGGGAATAATATATGCTGATAATGCCAAATTTTTAACCTTTACAAAATTGTATGTTGAGGGCGCGTTGTGTCCCATCCGTGCGACAAGGAGTGTCAGCATAGAGATGGGGCCCCCCTGTAGAGGGCCGGGACTCACAAATTACCGTGACCCCGGAACGTAAAGGGCTATTGAAGAACACCTTTGATTTTAATCAGTACGAGTCTGACAGTCCCTCCCGCTCTGCCCTGGGTGGGAGGACACATTTGATGATTTTACCGTTACAACCAAAAAAAAAAAAACAAAATTGCATAAGTCGAAGAAGAGTTAGGTAACCATTTCCACAGTCCGCTTAATAATGTTGTCCCAGTTTTTGTTACATTTGCTTCTAACCGCCAATCTGATGAACATTCGCCTTGCCAAAGATAGTTCCAATCTATCATATCTTCTGGGATATATCTACACATCTACAATCCAGCAATCGTGTAGCATCCCATGAGAGTACGCCTTTGGGGAATTACCCAACAGAGAAACTCAATTACACTTTTGACCGACTTCGAACTCAAACGGACTGCGGGCATGGGTACCGGGCATTTGGTAGTTAGAAACCCCACTTTTGTTAGCATAGATACTGAAAAACTAACATGTATTACCGGAATTATTTAATAAAAGATAAAAGTATGAATTATTTAATGAAAGACAAAAGTAGATAAAATAAATACCGACTGCGGTTTACGCAGTCCTAAAACACAAAGGGCCACTGAAGATACAAGTTGGTTTACGTCAATCAAGGTTGAGAGTCCCTTTCGCTCCATCCCGGGTAGAACAAAACTTTTTAAATTTGTTTAACTATAACTTTTATACGCTAGTATTGATTGTATTTTTAATTTCGAATTTGGCAAATAAATCTATATACACGCACTCATTTTTACGTAATTCTCATTCCTATTTCAGGGCATAAGGAAAACACAATATATCACGGCTTATCTTTGCTCACAAGGGTAAGATAACGGAGACGTGGTGTTGTGTTCTTTTTGTAATGGTCCTAAAAAGGCCAATGACGGTAATGGCTTTTCTTTACAGAAATAAAGTCACACTTCATAATGTCACATCCAATACCAAAATCATAGCATTCTTTGCATATCAAAAGAAAAGCAGAAATATGTTATCCATACTTTTAAACTGATTGAGTAGCTCGTGGCTAAATAAATACAGCCGCACAGGCCGATCTTCCGGGTTAAGCCGCGCTTGCCGAGGTTAGTCTGTGGATGGGTGACCATCTGTCATAGCGAGTTTCCTCCGTGCCTCGGAAAGCACGTAAAGCCGTTGGTCCCGGCTGTCATTTGTCTAATTTTGATAGTCGTTACTGTTAGTCAGAAGCTCTAAAGTCTGACAACCAGTCTTACCATGGGGTACCGTATTACCCAGTTACTGGGTTGTTGAGGTCCGACAGGCAGTCGCTCCATGTAAAATACTGATATTCAGCTGCATCTGGTTTGACTGGAAGCCGACCCCAATATAGTTGGGAAAAGGCTAGGCAGATGATGACTTTTAAACTGATTATAAAGATGTAAAGTTTGGAAATAGGGGGTAATCTTCGAAACTACTGTTCCAATTTTAAGAGTTCACTCACTTATCCATTTATGTACTCGTATAAGCTTCATGATTTTCGAATGTCAAAGGCTATGTTTATAACGTTTCCTTGGCATAATTTTCTAGAGTTGCACAGCACTGATGGTGGTGGTCCAAAAATTAACAGCCCCGGCTTACGGATAATAGCAACTCGTGGTTCGATTTAGCCAGACGCATTACTTTGAAGGAAAACATCGCAAACCAGCATGTCCTAAACATTGACATTTATCAACCCGCACTGGACTTGTGTAGTAGATAACAACCCACACCCTCTCACTGAGAGAATCCCTGTGTCCCCGTTGTGGGAAATTATAGCCTGATAATACTGCGGAAAATTTTCGACAATAACGCGAAGAAAACCGCATGTAATCGCTAGTATTCCTAAACTACTGATAATCCTGTAATTATACTTACGCCCATCATCTGCCTAGCCTTTTCCCAACTATATTGGGGTCGCTTCCAGTCAAACCAGATGCAGCTGGATATCAGTATTTTACATGGAGCGACTGCCTGTCGGACCTCCACAACCTAGTAACTGGGTAATACGATACTGTAACTGGGTAATTAATTATACTTACGCCCATAGGACGGATATTTGATGACCCATATTATCCCTCACATGAAAAACCAACGTTGATAGTATGTCTCCATGGATAAGTATTTATCAATTTCTGAATAAAGTATTTTTGTTAGCCATTCGTTCAAAAATACTGTTTTCCACGTAATGATGTGTTGCTAAGTTATATATAGCATGCAGATAAATAAATCTTCTATCTTAAGTTTATTATAACTTTCACCTTTGAACTTTACGCATGTATTTTTGATCCTTTGACTCCCAAATAATAATTGACCTTTGTTAAAAGTTTTACTTGAACCAAATATAACTTCAAAGGAATTCTTTAAAATAATAAAACAAACACTCAGTGTTTAATTTATCATTGTATATAATTTGTTCTAAAAGAAAATAGAAGAGTTATTTTTGACAGCAGTTTTAGGGAATTATAACTTTATTTTGTTACTAAATGTGTCAACAAAAGGGTGCGACTTTTTTGTCTTGGAAAAATACACTTCCCATTTTGTACCATTTTCAGGAAAAACTCAAAAGAGGAGAATAAAAAAAATTATTCGTAGAAAAAATATAAAATTCAAAAATAATAAAAAAGCTTTAGGGAGTTGGTTACCCGGGCGCCCTGCGGACTCTCCGTCCGCATTCCGGCCCATCGTGCTGCTCGACGAGGTGGGCAAGCTCTTTGAAAGAGTAATTGCAAACCGCCTCGTCGGGCACCTGAATCGGGTGGGCCCGGACCTTGCGGAGAGCCAGTTTGGCTTCCGCAGGGGGCGCTCGACGGTGGATGCTATCACGCGCGTGAGAGCCCTCACGACGGGGGATGCGGTTTCCCGGGGCGGGGTCGTCTTGGGGGTGTCTTTAGACATCTCCAATGCCTTTAACACCCTGCCCTGGAGTTGCATCAGGGAGGCACTCCGGTATCACCGGGTGCCGACCTACCTCCGTCGTATAGTCGAGGACTACCTGACGGACAGAGCCGTCATCTACCCCGGTCACCGGGGAGAGTGGAACCGGCGAGAGATGTCGTGCGGTGTTCCACAGGGATCGGTCTTGGGGCCGCTCCTGTGGAACATCGGTTACGACTGGGTGCTGCGCGGCGACCTCCCTGACGGCGTCGACGTAATTTGTTACGCCGACGACACGCTCGTCCTGGCGAAGGGAGAGTCGCACCAGGCGGCGGCCGACGTGGCGACGCAGGCGGTAGCGACAGTCGCTAACAGGATCCGGCAGTTGGGACTCGACGTGGCGCTGCACAAAACAGAGGCCATGTGTTTTCATGGCCGTCTGAACGCGCCACGTTCAGAGTCCCACATTACGGTGGAGGGGGTTCGCATCGGCGTGGAACTTCAGGGAGCATTTCCTGCATTTGGCCCCAAGGCTGAACCGGGCAGCAGCCGCTCTCAAGCGGCTCCTGCCCAATCTCGGCGGGCCAAATGCCTCCTGCCGGAGGCTGTACGCCGGTGTCGTGCGGTCCATGGCCCTCTACGGGGCCCCTGTGTGGGCCCTAAGCATCCGGACGCCACCACTCAAGCTGGTCGCATGCCAGAGGGTCATGGCTATCCGGATGATCCGGGGATACCGCACGATCGCCGGCGAATCAGCCAACCTCCTAGCAGGATTGCTGCCCTGGGATCTGGAGGCGACTGCCCTCCAGCGCGTCTATGAATGGCGCGTGGAGGCGCAGCGTCGGGGCGAATCCCCGCTGCCTCGACAAGTCGAGGCGCGGCGGGAAGAGCTCCGGCGCGATCTCAGGGCAGTATGGAGGGAGCGACTGTCGCAACCGAGGTCCGGGCACGCCGCAATCGCGGCGGTAAGACCCCTCTTTGAGGAGTGGCTGGATAGGCGTCACGGCGTCCTGACCTACCGCATGACGCAGGTCCTCACCGGACACGGAAGTTTCGGGAGGTTCCTGTGTCTGATAGGGAGGGAAGAAACGCCTGGGTGTCACCACTGCGAGGATCGTCCGGAGGACACGGTGGAGCATACGGTGCAGGACTGCCCCGCTTGGGCAGAGCACCGCCGTGTCCTCACGACGGCGATAGGCGGAGACCTCTCGCGCCCGGCATTGGTCGAGGCCATGCTGCGGGGCGAGACGGAGTGGGAAGCGGTCGCCTCCTTCTGCGAAGCAGTCATGCTCGTGAAGGAGGAGGCGGGCCGCCTGAGGGAGAGGACAGCGTCCTCCCTCCATCCCAGTCGCAGTGGTAGACGCCCACGGCGTCGGACGTCGCAGGACGATCTCCGGCCACCGTAGGCGCGGGCATGCGGGCAGCGAGTAATGGGCGACTCGCTGTCCGACCATGGACCATGCCCGGGTCGACGGCGCGTTGTGTTCCACGCGCGCACAAAGAGTGTCAGCATAATGACGGGGCCTGTAGAGGGCCAAAGCCTGCTGGGGTCGCGGGACCAAGGGATTACCGTGACCCTAGTACGTAAAGGGCTATTGAAGGACACCGTGGATTTTAGTCAGTACAAGTCTGGTCTGACAGTCCCTCCCGCCCTGCCCTGGGTGGGAGGACTCATTTGATGATTTTACCACGAAAAAAAAAAAAAAAAAAAAAAGGGAGTTGGTTATTTTTTGTTGATGGAAAAATTATAGATGCTGAGTAAACAAAACAAATTACGGCATAAAAAACTACCTCTATAAATTGTTAAGTGCAAATAATTATATAAGTGCTCATTATTGTACCTATGCCCCGTAATTCGTCCAAATAAAGAAAAAAACTTGTTTGTCCACCAGCACCCGATTTACATTGGAAGCATTGTGAAAAGGTGGTTGTACATTTTAATATTTGATGCCGTAAGACGTATGAAGCTCATTATGTTATAAAAAAGTAAACACCCTTTTATGGTTGCAATGCTTTTTACATTTTATGATTTAACCACATATTTCTACCGTGTCTTATATACGTAGCCTGATTTCGTGTTTTTTTTTTTGTAAAAGGGTCATTAATAATCAGGTACCTAGTCTATATTTATATCGTGCAATATCATCTGGGTTAGATAAAGTTTTCCGTTCATGGTATTTTTTTAAATAGTGCCCAAAAGTTCGCGTTCTATTTCTTTTTTAACTTTGCCCCACGCTAGCAATTTCTCCTGTATCGTGGGTGCGTGTACAAACATAGAAACTCACATACACAGACACCCAGACCCGATACAACAACATGTAGATCATACAAATATTTGCTCCGTGTGGCAATCGAACCCGCGACACGCAGCGCAGCAGTCCCATCGCTTAGCCAATGCGCTAACCGTGCCGCAAAATTCATTTATTATCTGCTGAGTTTAATAATTTACTTACTGCATGCGTTTTGCGTCTATGAGTGGCGCGAGGAGGCGCAGCGTCTGGGCTGCCTCGACAAGTCGAGGCGCGGCGGGAAGAGCTCCGGCGTGATCTCAGGGCAGTATGGAGGGAGCGACTATCGCAACGGAGGTCCGGGCACGCCGCAATCGCGGCAGTAAGACCCCTCTTTGAGGAGTGGCTGGATAGGCGTCACGGCGTCCTGACCTACCGCATGACGCATGTCCTCACCGGACACGGAAGTTTCGGGAGGTTCCTGTGTCTGATAGGTAGGGAAGAAACGCCTGGGTGACACCACTGCGAGGATCGTCCGGAGGACACGGTGGAGTATGCTCCACCGTGTGTGCAGGACTGCCCCGCTTGGGCAGAGCACCGCCGTGTCCTCACGACGGCGATAGGCGGAGACCTCTCGCGCCCAACATTAGTCGAGGCCATGCTGCGGGGCGAGACGGAGTGGGAAGCGGTCGCCTCCTTCTGCGAAGCAGTCATGCTCGTGAAGGAGGAGGCGGGCCGCGTGGGGGAGAGGACAGCGTCCTCCCTCCACCCCAGCCACAGTGGTAAACGTCCACGGCGTCGGAAGTCGCCAGACGATCTCCGGCCACCGTAGGCGCGGGCATGCGGGCAGCGAGTAATGGGCAACTCGCTGTCCCATCATAGACCATGCCCGGGTCAACGGCGCGTTGTGTTCCACGCGCGCCTCAAAGAGTGTCAGCAAAATGACGGGGCCCCCCTCTGGAGGGCCAAAGCCTGCCGGAGTCGCGGGACTGTACGAATTACCGTGACCCCGGAATGTAAAGGGCTATTGTAGGACACCGTGGATTTTAGTCAGTACGAGTCTGACAGTCCCTCCCGCTCTGCCCTGGGTGGGAGGACTCATTTGACGATTTTACCACGATAAAAAAAAATTGTATGCGTCTTTGGGCCGTCTTCCAATCTTAGTAGACACAGTATTACCCGTTGAAACGACTGGTTGTCAGTTCCAGAATCGTCTTTACAAACCAAAGTAAAAGTCCGTACTGAACGCAATATTTTCTAACCATGAGCGTCAATATAACAAGGGTTTTTTATGCGCATAAAGTCACGGGCAACAGCTAGTTGAATAAAAAAGCAATGAAAATATTGGCATCAATTGGTTTGGGTGAGCCATCTGCGCTGGGCACTGATCAGTGAATCAGTTCAACAGAATGTGAATGACTCGAAAATCTGCCAAAAAATGCAGTGTTTGTTTAGTTCTGATTTTATAAATGAAAACACCTATACGAAAACATTTTTATTTTACAAACAGCTAAGTTTCTTTTGAACTATTATGATTTTAAATTTGAACGTTATTTCTCGTTTCGTATTAATTTTCTGATTTAAGTACTAGCTAATATGCATTGCAGATTTTTATTCCTAACCCGTGCAGATTAATTATATTACGTAACTATTAAGTCTTTTAAACCTTCTCTGGATTTCAAAAAAAAGTTCAAAACTCAAATTACCCAAATCGGTCCAGCCGTTTTCGAGTTTTAGCGAGACTAATGAACAGCAATTGATTTTTATATATGTAGATTGTCTTATCACTACTCCTTAGTGGTAAAGAAAATCATCGTCAGAAAGCAGCAGGTAATGAAGCTGAAAAAGGTGATATTCGCATGGTAAATTTCAGTTTGGTATATCTCAAAGGAAACCTGTGTTCTAATTTTCGGTAATAGGCTAATCAATGAACTTAGAAATTAGCTTACACTCTAAGGTGTAATATTACAATACAGTAAAACGTGTAAATGTTCAACTCTCTAACAGTAATAAATTTAAATTTCTTCGCATTTGCTACTTCCTTGAAACATTTTTAATTCACTTTAAGCATTTCTCTAAAATTTATGTTGAATTGTGAACATCTGGGTTATTAATGTTCTGCGCGAAGAATTGTTTCTTAATATTTGATAAGAAAGTTATGATTGCGATAAATGCTATTTATTAGCCAGATAATCATTACAAAATGTTATAACTGAGGTAATTTTGTAAAACTACATCAGATACGACGTCATTAACACTCATTAATTATAAATATTTAAGAAAACCAAAAAAAAAAAAACATTAAAAAAAACAATCGTGGCGCACCGGTATGGGGAACAGAGTTCAAGCTTGTCAGGGCTCTAGAAAAGGAACCCCCTAACAATGCCTGCCCTGTCCAGAAGAACTGCTTTCTGAGTCAGGCTCTTGATCCTTAGATATAAAGAAAATTAACTATAAAATTTATAATTTTTGTGTTACTTTACATTTTATTATCGTCCAGTTGGCCAGTGTTACTGGGGTTTCGTCAGGATTATAGTATTTTGTCTGTAATTTTTGTGTAAAACTTCGTGTTTTCAGTAGTCGGCTCTTGCATTTGCACGTACATAAAATATATAGGTCTCTTGGATTCAAAAATATTTGCATTTTATTGTATATACCCCAGTTTTGGCCGGTTTCAAAATCAAAAATGGTCGCCATTCACTAGGTGTTATTAAGGAGCTTTTTTCAGCAGTTTTGTCAATAAAAATGAGTAAGTATATAATATCCTCTTAAAATCTCGGAAGTCGAAAACTAAACACACTTTATAGTGGATGTTCTTCGAGCAATTATAGTAGGTGCTATTATCGATCGAAGGTTAGTGGCTATTAACTAAGTTAATCAACGCTCCTGCGCCAACGTTTCAGATATTCCACAATGGAATCAGACAGTTTCCAATTACAACAATGCTTGTGAAATGCAAGCAAGCAGTCATTTGGAAATTTCTATTCATAATACATATATTACATCCTCAAGTGATTGGGCGAATCAGTAGTAGATACCTACTCTCTACATAGAGTACAGACGCCAACAGGTCAACCTACCACAAACTGTAAAATTTTACAAATCGTACATTAACCTTCCACTATTGTGATAAGGTTGAAAATCTATTAATATTTGACAGATTTAGGTAAGTCGATGTGCTGGCGTCAGTATCTAAAATGTATTATGTTCCATACAATAAGGGGATAAATTCACAAGTCCATATACAGGGTTTTTTGGCATCGTAACGCAAACTTCGCGAAAAGGCTACACCTAATGCCACTAATCAAATTGTGAAAGTCATTCATCTCGCTAATGATCGGTTACAGAAATCGTCATTTTCGAGCGCGCAATGTATTGCGAACACCGCGATATAAACGCTCAATACGTTGTACCTACGTAGCATGTCACTGCCTACAGTACAGTACAGCGAATATCGGCAACAACAATAATATCACATAAAATCATTTTAATTACTCATAAATACCTACTTATTGATGTTAGGAACATGTTTATGCAGAAGTTAAGAGGAACCATAAGCTTAATCTCTTAAAATCACGATGCCGATAAGGATTGACAACAAAAAAGAAGCTTGTACTTAAACACATCGAGCTCCGGTATTGTAGGTATAAACTAATGAACATTTAACTTACGCTAAGCTCGCTCAATCCTGACCAGGTAAGATTCGACGTGGCCGCCCTTAGCGCGCTCGCAGTTTTGAGCGCGGCGCAGCACCTTTTACTTTACATAACCCCAAAAAAACATTTTTAAATCACACTCACGAAAACACTTGAAAACACACAAAAACAGAGAACAAATTCGTTTTGGAATCTAGTCAAAACGTATTTCTTCTCACCTCGCGTAAACCGAATTTCGCAAAAGCATCACTCGTTCGCGTCCACGGTCAACCACAAACTGACAAAAAAAAACGTTTAAATCGGACTGCAAAAGAAACTTTATAAGTAGTTACCTATGACCAAAGAACAATAATGGACAGTCAGGACAAACATCATGTTTTTCGTCATGGGTATCGTTTTCATAGTTTTCGAGGAGGATGTTGTAGAAATTGTTAAATGTGATAATTAATTAAACTGTTTCGTGTTCTAAACTAGGTACCGTATTTTACTGCTGTTAACCGATGTCATAAGATTATGCCTATTTAAATTTTATTTGTAAATTAGTTATTTCAACTCGATTGTTTATTACTACAGAACACAAAAAATGTTTTAATAAATTTTGAAAGTAAGAACCGTATTGTAGCAGGTGGCGTTCTGTTGTTTCTGCCTATCCCCATGGGAAAAAGGCGTGAGTTCATGTATGAATGTTATAAACTAGTAATATCAACTAAATTGTTTGATCACTACAGAACACTAATGTTATAAAATTCAAATTCAAAAACATTAAGAGCCTAGTTGAAACACTGTCGATTACTTATTCTTTGCCAGACTTATCCTTGGAGCCACGACAGCGGCTTCTTTTGAGAAAGTGCGCGCAAAGTAAAATGTTCTTAATGACGCAAAATGAAGTAATACATTTCCGACCTTATGTTCTCTACTTAAAGTCGATTTTTTTTTGTAAATTTTAAATTTGTTATGAAGGACCTAGCGGCGTCTTTGTGCTCTTTGTGCCAAAGCCGGCGGTGCGCGTTCCAAGAATGCGGCACATAAAAGACGCAAAATTAAGTAATGCATTTCCGACCTTCGGTAGTTAAATTAATGTCGAATATCGGTTATTTCGTGTTGTTTAGATTTTAGCTTTTATTTACTACTTTAAATTGAGCCGTTCATGAGGTACTACAGGTACTGTGGTATACGATGACCTTTCATTTGAACTTTTATAAACAGCTGAGAAGACACCGTTTTTAGTTTTATTTACATTGCTACTTTTAGTGAAAGTAGTGAATTAATAACTTTTTTATTTTAAATCTCATTAGGTTAGGTAAGAATAACGATTATGAACAGTCTTAAGTAAAAAAAACGCCAAAAAAAATTAAAAAAATAGGAAAAAACCGACGAAAAATTCCAACATGGGGGGGTCCAGAATCATGTCCTGAACCCATGGTATCCGTTTGTGCGTCGATGTCCCTAACACCCGGTATACACTCAAAGCTTTTATTAGTGAAAAAATAGCTTTGAGTGCGCACCGGTTTTTCAACTGGTCTTATCCCAGTTTTAGTCTGCCTACTTTAATAACAAATACCTTAACAATTTAATAAAATAAGTATTTAAGGAGGCTCCCATACAACAGGTATTTTTATAGATATAGGTATATTTTATAGGTATTGGAGCTCGTGGCTAAACAAAATACAGCCGTAAGCACGTAAAGCCGTTGGTCCCGGCTGTCATTTGTAGATCTTTGACAGTCGTTACTGTTAGTCAGAAGCTCTAAAGTCTGACAACCAGTCTTACCATGGGGTACCGTATTACCCAGTTACTGGATTGTGGAGGACCGACAGGCAGTCTCTCCATGTAAAATACTGATATCCAGCTGCATCTGGTTTGACTGGAAGCCGACCCCAAAATAGTTGGGAAAAGGCTAGGCAGATGATGGTATGTTGCACTTTGCCGGTTTACAAAGACTCTAACCGACCTTAGCGTGGGCTAGTCGGCCTAGTCAACCATTCATTTGGTCGAACCACGTCATAGAAGCCACAATGTAGCTTCCAATAACAACAATGGACGTGAATTGCAAGCAGCCAGTCATCTGAGTATTACCTATCTGACATAAATTACAATTTCGCGGAATCTTGCTCAGTTTACTGTGAACATTGTCATCGAATGTGTTATAAATGAACGTGTATTTTAACGCATTTCTATTTGTTTCTCTGTGATTTCCATCATGAATGGTAAGTACCTATTTTGTTCCATTCATTAAAACATAACCTATATTGCGAATATTTGAATGGATGGATGGATGTTTTTTACTCAATCACTTCAGAATTGATGAACTGATCCCAATGAATATTATGCCGTAATACCAACATAAACTATCTCTGAGTCAACTCAGACATAAGTTATATAAAATCTGGAACTACACATAGGATACCGTATATCCCAGTGTTACGTTCCCCCGTGCTATAATTATCGAGTTTAATTAATAACATGCTGGCGGAGCCGCTGGCAGCAGCTAGTTATTAATATAACATACGCCTGAATTTTATCGAAGGATTTGGCAGATGTGGTTCTAAGGACACCCGTATTTCGGCAGTTATGTTTTAAGGTAACATGTAACTGGGTAAATAAAAATCCCAATTCTGGGCTATTCGTGAATTCCTTAAGAAAAAATAATGCGGAATACAGTCCTGCTTCAAGGTGAACTTTTTTTTAAATCTGTGTTGTTCTACTGCTGCGCAAAGATCTCAAG
This sequence comes from Agrotis puta, assembly GCA_943136025.2. Lineage (NCBI taxonomy): Eukaryota > Metazoa > Arthropoda > Insecta > Lepidoptera > Noctuidae > Agrotis > Agrotis puta. Next base: position 1,560,170 of record OW964176.2, on the reverse strand, counting down.
GTGAACTATTGATGAGAAATCCTGTAGAAAGGAAAGAGTTAAGACATCATAATCTTAATAAGCATAGACATTATAGCGCACCACAGGCACTACAACAACGTTATACGAACTTTAATTTCTAGCTAATGCCTTTGTCAAACAGACAGGCGAAAGCGAAGCGTTTCCGAAGCGATACCGAACCGAAGCGAGACGTCAGTCCGATAGTTCTGTCATGCTATCGGATCGCTTTCGCTTTTCTATGTGACTGGATTCAAACAATTCCATACATTACAAATAAAAACGTCACGCTTCGCATTCGCAATGCCTGTCTGTTTGACAAGGGCTTAAAAGTAGGTCGTCATCATCTTCCTAGTCTATTCTCAACTGTGTAGGCTTCCAGTCTAACAGGACGCAGAAAATATTTATATTTTACACGGATCGACTGCCTATCAGACCTCCACAACCGAATGACTGGGTGATACGATACTCTTAGCAAGACTGGTTGTCAGAGTTGCCAACTATTAACGACTGTAAAATATATACAAATGACAGCCCGAACTAAAAGCTTGCCGAGCTTTCCGACACCCGGATGAAGCTACGATCGACTGTCATCCTTTCATGGACCAACCTCGGCAAGCGGCTTAACCTTGAAGATTGGACACTAACACATGAGCAAATAAATAATGAGCTTTTAGCGATCTAAAAGGTTACACCTTTCTTTGTGTTTTTGGCCTGTGTAAGGATTTTATCCATACTTTACAGAGAAGGATAAAATCAAAATCAAAAGTCATTTATTCAAATTAGGCTGATTTATCAACACTTTTTGAAGTACAATTTTTACATAAGACAGCCCCCCAAAGCGCCCCCCCATTCGACACTTCGTAGTGTTTTGGCTGGGAAGAAGAAGTGGCGGAACAAACTCCCCGGCAACACATCTGTCTATACGGTTAGAAGAACCAAAATTGTATACAATTTAATAGAACTTAAAAAACAATATAATAATCCTTGAATACGCTATATTATCAAATGGCTAACGTAGAAGGCATAAAGTTTAATAAAAAGACAGAGCTGCGATATATATAATTTTATTTCCCCGTCTTTAATTAGGGCGATATAATGTTGATTTAATATACAATATATCGCTTACCGTTACGATATTAATATTTGCTAATAATATCGGCTAGGAGTATTATCTTCAGCAGCATCAAAACAACCAAATTACTTACTATAACCCGATCAAACAAATTCCAACTGTAAGGTTATTTTCACAGAGCACGTTTTAAGTTGCAACTGTCTAGCCTTTTCCCAACTTTGTTCCTAGTATTATATGGATTCGGTTAAACAAAAGACTATTACATGGAACTACAGCCAACCATCTCATTAACACTGTTACTGGGAAAAATAACGCCCCTTCTAAAGACACGTCTTAACCGGGCATGCGGGCGGCGAGTAATGGGCGACTCGCTGTCCGACCATGAACCATGCCCGGGTCGACGGCGCGTTGTGTTAGTTCCACGCGCGCCTCAAGGAGTGTCAGCATAGTGACGGGGCCTGTAGAGGGCCAAAGCCTGCCGGGGTCTCGGGACTAACGAATTACCGTGACCCCGGTACGTAAAGGGCTATTGAAGGACACCGTAGATTTTAGTCAGTACAAGTCTGACAGTCCGTCCCGCCCTGCCCAGGGTGGGAGGTCTCATTTGATGATTTTACCACGAAAAAAAAAAAGACACGTCTTCACACTATTTATAGATAGAATGCATTAACCGTAATAACTGTTAAAAATCTATGAATGGCGGCCGAAACCAACTGCTACATTCAGCGAATGTTAATACATTCGATTACAAATCACATAATATTGTAATTTCACAAAATAAAAACATAATTATTGTAAAATTCTGATGACACTAAATCGCAAAACGTCAGAATTATTAAAATGCCTTTGTTGCAGTCTGCAAATTCTCAAAAATATACTTCGGACACAGTCAACCTTGGTTAACGCGTTAATTGCTATTTGAGTTTCTCTTGAGAAACGATGATTTCATTTTACTGCGATATGGATACCAGTGCAGCATGTCTTCATCTTTCAAACTTCTCGATTATTAAGAAAAAATACAGGAAAATATAGAAAAACAAAAATGACATACAACAATAAATATCAGAGCGGAGCTAGGCCGCTCTTACTACACAAAGGTCACGCGATAGGCGTTCGCACGTTCCACACTTTTTATTGTTTAGCATTGTTCCTTTTGAAAATAAATCGACACCAAGGAATATAAAACACAGAAGGTATAAAGCAAAGGTCTGCGTTGCATGTGTGATGAAAATGGCGGCGCTTCAACAAGGTAAAGAAACGTCTGATATGAATTCGAATTTGAAATACTTGGCGGTCACGTTGACAAAGAAATATTAATAACTTATTCAAGACTCTAATTAAAACTTTCGTTAATCAGTAGAACTTTTGACTGGTTTCTATTTCATAATAATTTCCTTAGCAACAAAATTGTTTGAATAGAAAATTTATGGGTATTAATAGAAAATGGTTTTACAAACATAGCAGTAATAATATCTTTTTCTTATTTCTTTGTTTTATTTCCTATGACTTAAAAAAAACAACTAAACAAAAATAATCATATTAATAAATGATGATTTTTGTTACTCTTTTACACAAATCACGTATTTGGACTAGTAGAACACAATTAATAGTCTAATACTTAAACGCAACTCATGGTATAGGTACTTTTTATCTTTGTATGACGTTTTCGAGGGATAAATCCAGAGGGCGTACAATTACAATTACATCAAGTTTTCTTTCTGTTTAAATCGCTATTTAGATGACACAAATTATATGGATAGACTTGTTAAATTATAACCTTCTAGTAACAAGTGTCATGTTTACTGCAGAACCCTTAAATATAACTTGTTGCGCCAAAAAGAAGATCTTCTCAAAATTCTCCACTAATTTAATTCAGTGGAACTTCTGCATCTCTTTCTTATTGTCACCGCTCCGGGCCGTTGCGTGCGTTCTATATGTATTTTGCATGAGAAAGAGCTACTTCGGACGGCGAAAAGGTGCGTGATCTTTGTAAGATTCGCGACCAAATTTATAGCCAGTGTACACCGAGTTTTATTCGATAAGTCCTTTTAGATTGAGAGGTTTGATAGCAGGAAGTTTCGTAGAACCGTGCGATTTATTTAATAAAAGCTTTTTCCCGCGGCTTTGTGCTACTTACAAAATATCCCACTAGATCGTAATACTGGAAAAATTCTATACTATAATCCATCTCTGAGTCAAACTTCATCTAGATCTTTTCAGCACGGGGTCGCGGGACTGTACGAATTACCGTGCCCCGGAACGTAAAGGGCTATTGAAGGAAACCGTGGATTTTAGTCAGTACGAGTCTGACAGTCCTTCCCGCTTTGCCCTGGGTGAGAGGACTCATTTAATGATTTTACAACAATAAAAAAAAAAGATCTTTTCAGCCGATTTCACATAATTAAATAAATAATAATAAATAAATATTCCACAACTATCACACAACGCCATCTAGTCCCAAGCTAAGCAGAGCTTGTGTTATGGGTACTAGACAACTGATAAACATACTTATATATTTCTAAATACATACATAATATAGATAAATTACACCCAGACACAGAACAAATGATCGTGCTCATCACACAAACATTTTTCCTGGGTGGGAATCGAACCCACGACCTCCGGCATAGCAGTCAGGGTCACTAACCACTAGACCAACAGGCCTGTCAATTGAGTAACAAACTTTTCATACATGCGTTTTTTTGAAGTGAAAACTTCTTTAGCGGCGTTGAGCACTTTTCTGTAATGGGTATAAAATCTTAAACTCGCGTCAGGACACGTGACCCTGACAGAAAAAGCGTAGGACGGCGCAGGGCGCTTGCGTGAATGTTCGTGTGACTTTATTACTTTTAAAGTTTGTATGCTGGATACATACGTTGCTAGGTAACATTGTTTATAAAAGATGTACGTCACATTGGAAAATTATTGAAATAAAAAGTCAACCATTTTTGCGAGTTTTACTAAAATCTGTTCACAAGATATTTTAAACAATTACTATTCAAGTTTTCACTTCTGCCGGCACTCCCAGAGTGCAACCCGTCGTTTTTTTTACACATGCTTCGTCGAAGCGCCTCGCCGCAACAATGTGTCATGCAAATTTTTATTCTAAATGTTTTGTGAATGCATTTATCTCTTGTTGCGCCGCTTTTCCGCTCCTGTGTGAGAGAGAGGCTTTGCGGTGCGGCAAATCCACGATTAAAAGACGCCCCGTGCTTTTAATCGCGTGTGTCTGCATGAAACTTAATTGTATAGAAGAACCTGTGTCTCAACTGAAATATCAACGACTATATTCATCATTGATGAAATGATGGCTCTATTCGAGAATAGTTCAATAGATAACGAACCAGTTTACTTGTTTACATACGAAGAATAATATCAGCCAGTATTAATATGTAATGTAATCTGAATACTGGAATATTGGCAACCCAAGATAATATTGACATTCACAGATCAATGATAGCTAGCAAAATAGTCCTTTGAGATTTCTATGTGCGGTTTGATGTTATTATCAATGTATTAAATCTTCTGGGCAGTCGACCAGTGGTAACCGCCCCGACTTCGAGTTTCGGCCGAGGTTTATAGCCAGGCGCATTACTGTAAGTAAACTTAGTAATGCAGCTTTAGTTAGCTAAAAACGTCAATTTATTTCTTAAAATAGACAATATTAAAAAAAATCCTGTAGCTCATTATAACTGGCTATCAATTCCTTTTATAATCTAAATACTAGCGTAGTAGTTAAGTACAATAAAACCAATTTCTGAACACAACAGTACCTTGGGTCTACACGTATACACAAATTAATTGTACTGTTAAATTACTGCCACATTGCGACCGCATTCCAGAGTACGCATCGCAGAATATTGCGCTATTCACACAGAAGATCATTGGAACAACCTGCATCGTGGGATAAACGTGTGTGTGTCGGTGCCCTAATGATGTTGGCTTAATTGGAAGAGCATTGGTATGTTCTATGCTCATACTGATGAGAAATTGAGTGGAAAATGCTATGTTGAATATGTTTTGGTATCAGGAAATGTTATTACTCAGTAAACGGGATTGTTTTATTGTTAACTGGAGACCCGCCCCAGGTGCAATTTGCACATATGAGGTCCATAATTATCCTATCTTTCAAGTTAAGGTCAACTTCATACATTTTCAAAGTTGAATTTAACTAATGTATTACGAATAAAAAAAAAACATTAAAACCGGCTGAGTGATTTCGGAGAAACATTTTTTAATATTTGGTTTGTTTTTTACTTGTTTTCATCTAAATGTCGTGACGTAAATTAATGCCAATTGTGAGGATATAAATAGGAGTGGAAATAATAGTCTGATCCTATTATTAAGATTTATGTTTCAAAAATGGACTATCATGAAGAATTTTTTTGTAATTCTTCTCAAGATAAACGAAAAAATCAAATATATTAAATACCTTACCCATACCTAAATAAATAAAGTAGGAAGCGCGAAATAAAATTGCTAAATTATTCATCCTAACCTTTATTTATAATTTGCGTCGACGTGTATTGAAGCGAGGAAAGCTCGTCTCGAATAACAGTTGAGGATAAAGCGAAAAGGCGACGTAAACCTAATTTCTGTTTAACATTTCTTTAATTTAAAATGAAGATCCAGCTAAATCCTCCAAGGATAAGTAATAACAATTGTTGAATAAGCAATTTTATACAGTCGACGAGACATCCTACTCAATGTAAAGACTTACTAATTAACATTCCCGTAATATTAGATTAATATATAACAATAATATTATCCGCACATTTTCCTTTTAGGAAGCAACGGAAAAGTTCATTGCGCAGAATTCCCGACTTTACCTAGTAGAAAATAGAGGAAAAAATCCTTTGTTGCTTATTCTGGCTTTGAAAGCTGCTTTTGCTGATAGCGCGACGTCACTAATCCCAATATATCTAAGGAAGCTACGACTTAAATTTATCGTCGTGTGAAACCGCAGCTTAAGCGCGGTGACAATTTGTTAGCAACATAATATAAATTTTAAAGTGAATGGATTTTGTGCTGGGGTCGTATTTTGTGAGAAATTCTTTACAATACGGCCCTTATCTGAGTTAAAAAGTGTAAAGTAATAGAGTTTCTTTGTTAGTTACTTGAGTAAATAAATTGATTGATAGCCACTGAGCAGGCTCATCAGATTTTTAGGAGTTGGCGCGGAAAACACGCTTGTTGTCGCAAAACTCCAATCAATTTCACAATCTCAGTTGTCAATCATGGAGCCAAGCTTCGCTGTGTCAACCGTCAAATCCATTATTCAAAAGCAACATTCGACAAACGTTTAGGCTGCGGCTCCTACAGAAGAGATAGCGATTACGATGAACAGTCAATCATTAATCGGACTTGTTATTTTGATAAAATCTGTCACTTTGTTTTCTTAATCAGTAAGTTTTGTTGACATAGCTTGTAAGCTTTTTTTTAGACTTTGACCCACACTAGGAATTTCTCCTGTGTCGTGGGTGCGTTTACAAACATAGAAGAACAAACAGAACAGAAACTCACATACGCAAACATCCAGACCCCGAACAACTACTTGTAGGTAATACAAATATTTGTTCCGTGCGGGAATCGAACCCGCGACACTCAGCACAGCAGTCAAAACGGCTAAAGATCACAAAGCGGTAATTGAAATAGCAGATTTTTGGTGCTTATGGCGTTTCTGAATGATTAAACGCTGTATATGGATGAATGGACAAATGCATTGGTGATGAGTTATGTACATAGACGAAATCAATCTATTAAATTATTAGTTTATTGAAGTGAAAACTTCTTTAGCGGCGTTGAGCACTTTTCTGTAATGGGTATAAAATCTTAAACTCGCGTCAGGACACGTGACCCTGACAGAAAAAGCGTAGGACGGCGCAGGGCGCTTGCGTGAATGTTCGTGTGACTTTATTACTTTTAAAGTTTGTATGCTGGATACATACGTTGCTAGGTAACATTGTTTATAAAAGATGTACGTCACATTGGAAAATTATTGAAATAAAAAGTCAACCATTTTTGCGAGTTTTACTAAAATCTGTTCACAAGATATTTTAAACAATTACTATTCAAGTTTTCACTTCTGCCGGCACTCCCAGAGTGCAACCCGTCGTTTTTTTTTTATTTTGTGTGCTCTCATGTCATGTACCAAACAAACATGTTATTTTTTCTTTCATTGTTCTAAATTTTTATCAATTTTAGCCGCAAAAATTAAAAATCGGTGGAAGCAATCGTTTGACTTCATTACAAAACCACATCACGTACGTTTTCAATCAACTCAATACGTATCCGTCCGGCTTACTTAGTACGCTCTCTCCCAAACCGAGGCTCATCCTAACCGATGGAAATAAACAAAAGGCCCCAATTATAACGTTGGGTGGTATCGGTATCGATGCTAATTTCCTGGTCCCGAATAAATTAAACAATCCTGTAACAGGTACTCATCGGGAACGGGTATCGATCTTTATTAGGTGAATAGGACACCCCTTTAGTGTAGTAGTTTATACGACTAATTCAATATTGGAGGAACGTCGGCGGCATGTACGATTTAGTTTTAATTGAAATTGAAAATGTTGAATGGATATATTGGGAACTTTGTGTTTATGGTAAGCAGATGGTATTGACATGAGTACGTAGAGTTTTGCTGTATGTAGGAAGATTTAAAATCGATATAAGGAAGGAAGGGAAGGAAGGGCTCAAACAATTTTCCTTAATATGCTTACTACCCTGGTATAAATAAAATAAAAATAATTTTAAAAGGCTTTGTAAGTGCGTTAATAAACATTAGCAAAACTATAACATAGATTAATTAGCGGAACAAAACATAATTTACTGTACTTTTTTTTTTACGTGGCAAAATCATCACATGAGTCCTCCCACCCAGGGCAGAGTGAGAGGGACTGTCAGACTCGTACTAACTAAAATCCACGGTGTCCTTCAATAGCCCTTTACGTACCGGGGTCACGGTAATTCGTGAGTCCCGCGACCCCGGCCGGCTTACAAATAGTATCTTTAAGAAACTTTAAGGATAATCTTACAACACAATTCTACAATCTCATGTTACAACTTGTTAAGATTGTTCAAGAGAAATTATACTTGCTTAAACATTGTGGTTTACTTTTAATTAGTCGTGGGAGAGCTGGCAGTAGCTTTAGTGAAAAACTTCGTCGGAGGAGTATTATCAACGTAGCGAACTATTTCTTCTATAGTAACCAACATTGCTGTGAAATGCTGTGTTCCGGTTTACGGGTTGTCCGGAAATATTAAGGATTATGAGACTTTTAACTTCGTTTTTGTGGTTAACAAGTTATGTGTTTAATGTTGCAGATAAGTGGCAGTATTGACTTGCTTTTTTTTTTACATGGTAAAATCTCATGAGTCCTCCCACCCAGGGCTGAGCGGGAGGGACTGTCAGACTCGTACTGACTAAAATCCACGGTGTCCTTCAAATAGCCCTTTACGTACGTAATTTGTGAGTCCCGCGACCCCGGCAGGCTTTGGCCCTCTAAAAGGGGCCCCGTCGCTAAGTAGTGACTTGTTTTGGGTATAAAATCATAAACTGAGTCTTCTCGCAGCGGATGGGATGTCAGATTCTTACATAGTATAAACCAACCTCTTCTTTCGGTTACCCTTTGCATTCGGGGCCGCTGCATAGTGATAAAGAATATAGAAATGCATTAATTACTTAAAACTGCCATTTGCCAAAGGCGTTGCCCGCTTGGTAGTTGCAAAATGTTGCTGTGTTCCAAGTTGATTTTGTTTAATCCGCACAAATATTTGTATTTATAATTAACACTTCATTGTAACGCGATAAAAAATATCTGCTATAAGTATTTACATAAGTCAACCCGCTTATCCACTTTCTATCATAAACAAATCCATCCATTATCTCCTTCAAACAATTTGCACACCCAGTCAAATTTCAAAAATAACAAGAAGGTCAAATACTTGTGAAATACTCAAAAACCCTCAAAACGGCTAACTGGTAAAGCCGGAATAACTAGAAAAATAATGAAGGTTTGGGTCAAGCCTACTTGACTCGCTCAAGGGATTCCGTTTTTACAATAAATTCGGAATATAAATAAAATATTAGATTTTATTGGATTTTCAGTTGAAATGGAATGGGTAACTGGGTTTTAAGGCCTTCAGATATTCGCTTATCTGTTAGGTAATATTAAAATTGAAAAAAGTTAATAATCTCCTGTTTGAGACAAAAATAAAAATGGTTTTGGAGATATTATAGGTCTGAAAGTATTTGTATAGTGTTACAGACTTGGGCCGGTTCTTATTTAGGTGTTCCTATTTTCTAATACTTTTTCAATAAAAAATGTCTTTTTTGTCTACAAGAATCAACATAAATTTCACAATAAAAGGAACCGTCTTCAAAACTAAACACAAAAGATTTAAAATAACTTTTCTTTCGGAAGTCGGTTAAAAAGTAAATAAAATAAAATGTACCTCTTCTGCTGCAGTTACATAAAACATCGTTTATATTAATTTTATTTTACAACAGCACATTGCAAGCACGTTTACTGTATATCAAGAAATACTGTTTATTAGGGTGAAAACATATCAGCGAGTTGTGGTCACGCAACGTTAACATTCTGTGGAGGTGCAAACAGTAACAGTAACGTAATGCACAGGTGAAACACAGGGTTTCACCGGTCTGGGTTTTTTTTGGGAAGAGTAAAACAGCGAAGAGTATCAAAGAGATGACCCACAGGCGTTCAAAATGCTCAAAATGTAAAGTTGCCAGAGACAGTAGAAAATACTGTCATATAATTATTATGTCCCAGCTGCCTGGTCGCAGGACTCACAAATTACCGTGACCCCGGTACGTAAAGGGCTATTGAAGGACACCGTGGATTTTAGTCAGTCAAGTCTGAAAGCCCCTCCCGCCCTGCCCTGGGTGGGAGGACTCATTTGATGATTTTACCACGATAAAAAAAAAGTCCCAGCTGCCTGAAAAAAAAGCTGTATGGACTGATCGGTTTGGCATAAACAAAGAAAATCTGTGTTCGGTGTCGGTCAGCTAAAGATAAGCAGTAAAAAGTGCTGCACGATTTTAATTTTATAAAAAGATTTTTTATATAAAGAAACAGATTAAAATAATAAAATATTGTAAATTTTGAGCCCGGATATTTCCGTTTTCAGTTTTCTACGAGATTGTCATAAACTAATAACGATATGTAAAAAAAAAATTAAACACGTGAGTAATATTTTGCTGAGTATAATAAATGTTTGAATACAGATTTTGCTTACATTTTGACTAAATCGGCTGCCCGCCCGCCTAACTCTTTAGTGATGTTAATAGATTTGTAGAAGCACTAAGCTTTTCTATATCAAACACCAAACACAATATCCCAACATCGAGGCTTAAATCAATTTACTTTTCATATGAAATAAATGCTTTCAATTGTTTTATTTCATGTACAAGTAAAGTGTACTTTTAATTTCGTAAGTGGCCATCTTTATTTGAATGGTTTGGTTCTTTGTAATTATAACACCAATCTCTCAAGAAACACAATGGATAAGGCTGCGTCCTCTGCCCTATTATTCGAGTAAGTGGCAGATAACGGAGTTCCTTTAATGTTGCAGTTCTTCACAATGCTACTAGGCAAACATATAAAACGAGGGGCAAGTTGATTAAAACTTCTCAGTCATGAATATAAAGTACGGCTATTTTGTCGACAGAGTATTCAAAATATCTTTGACTGTGTGAAGTTCAGATCATAGACATTGAATTTGTTACTAAACTGTCTAAACAGTGTACCGCGGCTTTGTAATGCAAATCGTAAGACTAAGTGAAATTCAAAGAAGAATTACAACTACAAAGCCGCAACTCTCACTGTGTCTCCACCCCCAGTTTTCACCCTTAGTTACAGCACAGAGATCTCTTCCCACGTAAATTGGGCTCAGTTTATCTGATACGTGCACAATGTTCTCGGCTGTAGGGAACAACAAATTGCGGGTGAAATGAGCGAATCATCGCGTTTATCCACGGGCACGTGAGGCACGCGAATAACGTGCATTATCATGAAACTGAATTAAGTTTTTTCAGTTTTTAAACGTCCTTGTTTTTTTATTGCGTGGTGTGTTTTAATTATACCGTGGTCTGAGAATTAAAAAAATGTGGCCAGGTTGTTTAATTATGTGGCTATGTTTTGATTTAGTGCTCATTGTGACATTTATGCTCTATTTACAACCTCAGGCGGTGAAATTGGTGGACTTATTGTTGATAGCGACTTTCCAGACAACTTTTACGTTGACTGAACTGGCCGGAGAGGAGGTAGTCAAACTATCTATCCCTTTGTTAGCAGACTATTGCTACATGATTAAAAAATAATCCAGTGATATGGTCGCGGGACTCTGGAATTACCGTGACCCCGGTACGTAAAGGGCTACTGAAGGACACCGTGGATTTTAGTCAGTCAAGTCTGATAGTCCCTCCCACCCTGGCTTGGGTGGGAGGACTCATTTGATGATTTTACCACGATAAAAAAAAAAGTGATGTGCACGAACAAACAAAAACAGGATAAACACTGAAAACCCAATTTGATTTTAGAATAAGAAGAGGTAAAGTTTGGATTTAGGGGTAATCTACGGAACTGTTAATCAGATTCCTAAAAACTTTACTAATGAAATATTATATTATCCCCGAACTCTAACTATCTGCTATAAAAACCATTCAAATTACGAGCAAAAGTTAGCATTCAAATAAAACTATTCATAATATAACCGTCAAAACGTCTATATGCTCTGTGATTTTAGCCTATGTTCAATTGTTCAAATTGCTGAAGCAATTGCTGTCATTGATATTATTAAGGCGGAAGCCACAAGACTGTTTACGTGGTACCTGTTAGATGTTAATTAATTACATTGATTGTCTCATTGTTAACTTCGCTTACCGTTACCATTAGTGATTTAAGATAATAGCGATGGATGTAGCTGAATTAGGAGACGCGAGAGATGCGAATATTATTGCAGTATTATCATACTAGCTATTTGCCGTGGTTTCGCTCAACAATGGTCGAAGATTTCTTAACTTCTTTCATCATTTAATAGCGACTTAATCGGCTGTTAAAACGGCATGTGACTGATTTGACTTCATCATTGAATCTATTGTATTAGATTAAATGAGAAGGTGTGTATGTATGTTCCGTTTTCACGGCCATACGGATGAAGCTATTTTGATGAAAAATGATTTTGATGAATTGTACAGAGATTGATGTTAACTTAGAGATGGGCCTAAATTAGGAGCCCACCTGGTCCTGGACCCCACCTGGTGGGTGAAGTTACGGGCAACAGCTAGTGTTTAAAAAATATTCTTTTTAAGACATTATAATAAAACCATTAGGTAGGTAAGTCATTGCCGTTTACAAATCCCAGAAATGTATCTTTGGAACTGTAACAATGTTTGTTTGTGCGATACTTATGTAATTATAAGTATGTAGCCTAAACAGGTATATTACATACTTAGTCTTCGAGCAGTCGGTTTAGTGTTACTGGTATTTAAGTATTATTGTTCTTTACTTAGCTCTTATTTTAAGTTAAAAGATTAAGCGGTAAACGAACTACTAGGCTATAAATCCAGGTATTTGCTATTTTGATTCTTTGAACTTTTTAATATGTACGTACTTAGATACGTTATAAAAATACACGAAGTAAAAATTAATACATCATTATTAAAAGCATCTAATAGTTTTTGAATTGATGTGAAGGGTAAGGTGGACCTTTTTGTATAATAGTTTATTAAAAGCATATTAAAATATCTCGATTAACATAAAAGCTTGATAATTTCACAAAAATAAAATGTTTTTCTTTAAATTATTTGAAAGGCAGTAAAAATTGATTTTCAGTTCCCCGCTAGCCTATATTTTTTGTACCATAAGCATTTAAACCAGCACGGGAACACGCCGCAGCGCGTATTCAGAACTCTTCCATGAATATTTATATCAGTGTCGCATCAATGTACTGTTACGTTTAACGAGGAACCTTTATTTTTAATTGCGAATCTTATCTTGTTTACATTACACTTTTGTACGCCTTTTGAGTACCTACATGTTATCTTGGAACGAAGTTAGAATACTAAATAATGCGTGAGGAAATCTGAAGTAACGAGGGACAGAGATTTTGTCGAGGTGCTTTTAAGTGTAGATGAGAATGAAATTGTTGCTCGTTTTAGATATTTGTGTATCTACTCAATCATTGTAGATATTATAAACATAAGCGTTCAACGCCTCTTAAATAACTTAGGTTATATCCGACCAAGATAAGGGTGAAATTGTGACGGCGCCATATTGTAACGCCACAAACGCTTTTCTAACACTTACACGCTCTTTTATAATAATCAATAGGTATGAAAACGCATGAAATTAATTTTCAAAAAGTATTTTGAAAGTTGATAGATGGAGTCAACTGATGTGTGACTATCAATAACAAAAATGTTGCAGACATTATTTCCAAATAATATTTTTGTAGAATGAGCAACAAGACCATTCTGCTGAATTACGTTTTGTAAAAAAACCTTGTTCGATTGGATAAATATCCATCGACGTATAAAAAGTAGAAGCATTTTACCGAGTCCAGTTTAGTATCCTTCTAAAAATACCGCATCAAATAAATCCGCAATCAATTCCGGACCGATCCGGACTAAACCTCAGTTAGTGAAATCGCAACAGAATAAAATCTCAGCCTTTCCATTGGTCGACGCAACCGTGACCGTGTTGCACAGTGTCACTTCGTACGCGACTTTTAAAATGAAAACCGACACAGCTGCGAACAGTTGGAAATTGGCTAGATAGGATGACGGAGCAAAAAATCCGCAAGCAATTCCCGTCCCTAAGGAGTAGAGAGAAGTTAATAGATTTCATTAATTAACCCGTTCAGTGGACCGAGTGATTGCAGTACCTACTGTCCCAAGATAAAAAGTGTCAATTCGTTGCCGCACGGATTTTGGGCACCTTTTTACGTATGTGGATCAGCTAAACCGGTTTAATGATTGGAAAAAATTAAAGCTAATTTTCAAAACAGAGTTCCTTTGATCGTCTTAATGTCTGTTCACCTTTTGTTAGATAGATAGATAAAAGATTTATTTAGTGCAATAGAGACACAAAAACAAATACTTTATACGTTAAACATGTTACATTTTTAATAGTTATACACGCAAATTTATTCTGTAAATTAGTATTTTAAGGGTACTAAAGCTTATTACCAAAAACCTAAGGCAAAATAGACTTGAGAAAATATATCTCACGGAAAGTTAAACGATTTAGCTTATTGATTAAGAACAATAATTCGATAAGGAAATATTATTTGGCAATTAAGCAAAATCAAACTCTGACAGAAAAGAAAAATTAACATTCTGAACATCACACAACCAACTTCATCTTAACTAGAACATCACAGATCAACCTAGAACACAATCTAGAACACTATAACACAGGACCGCACCACGAATTTTTATCCACCACTAGCCCCGTCACACATCTATTGAACGGGTTAAAATATACGTGGCCACTATACAGGGGGGAGTAAAATGTTCCAGTGGATTTTTCTCTTTTGCTCACCGGCTTAGCCAGCCGGCTGAATGGTTTACGTTAAATATTGCCTTTTACCTTTCCGGAGAGGGAATTCACTTCACTTTGAAATGTAATTGAACAGGCAACTTGCTGTATGTGGAATTGTGGATGTCTAGTTCCTTGAAGAAGAGTTTTTGGTACTCGTTGTATCTACAATTCTGGATACGTATTTAACGGAGCATGTTTTAATTGTCAACTGTGCTAGCATGACATTTTTTTTTTACGTGGTAAAATCATCAAATGTGTGCTTCCACCCAGGGCAGAGCGGGAGGGACTGTCAGACTCGTACTGACTAAAATCCACGGTGTCCTTCAATAGCCCTTTACGTTCCGGGGTCACGGTAATTCGTACAGTCCCGCGACCGCTAGCATGACATAGAAAATAACTTTCATATTATTGTGAATGCAAATATGTAATATATAAAAATGGTATTTACAAGATGTGTGTGGCAAAACCGGGAGGGGACGCCCGAGAAGTACTTACCATTGGTGAGCTTCTTCAGAAACGTTAGTTGCATAGTACTCGTAACATGCAAATTTGAATGCCCAGATGTATGAAAGGAGGCACGGCAAATGAATCATGCCTACTTGGTGAAGGTGCTTCGTGGGTTGGAGAGTAACCCGGGAGTATTGCAGCGCTTGAGTCTGTGTGTGCCGGACCGTTACGTGTGGAGGCGGCGCAGCCCACCACTACTACTGGTACCTACAGCCAGAACCAACTTACTAGCTAAAGCACCCCTTACCAGAGGTATCCGTACAATCAATTACCTACAAACTCAGATCGATATTTTTACATGTTCTTTGGGTGAATTCGCAAGGGCATTACTATTTGTATTGTGTTTTAAGAAAAATAATTAATTATGATGATAAGGTCAAGTACTATATGTTTGTTTTTAATAGTTTACATTATTATTGATATTTTTTGCTATGTTTTTTGTTTAAATTTTATTGTGTTATATATAAGTTTTATTTTCTAATTTTAGTAAGTGTAATATAGTTTTTACTTTAAAATCTGACCTGTCGCATTAGGACAAACTGCCCTGTAATGATAGGTTAAGTTGATGAATAAATAAATAAAATAAATAAATAAAATAAAATATCAGATGAGATTAATGTTTAAACTTATCCCTTTGAAGAAAGGTGTGAGTTCACATATCGATGGTTTAAAGGTAAGCAACAAAAACCAATTTTTTCAGGAGAGACGTTTAAAAATAAAACAACAGATATGAAGTAACAAAAACGTAGCTTTTTGCTCGGAATTAAGTGAAAATTAAGAAATTGAATAGCCATGGGAGATTTCGAAAAAGCGGAAAATGTTAAGTAGCGTAGTATTTACAATTAACGTTCATATTCAACAACAACGTCGCTCATGAACTTTTACTTATTGATCATCGATATGCTTTATGCTGTCCTGTCCACTGTTGATTCTGGCTTACAGGAGTTGCAGTGGTTAGGGAATAGTGTAGTGGGTTTGTCCCAAAAAAAAATGCTTTATGCTGTATGAAAAGATTCTGCATTTCAAGGAAGAGACACTTCCAAACAAAAGTTTAATTCATCTTTTATTTTGCTAAGTTATCATAAACTACCAAGTAATATACATATAACATCGCGACAATAACAATGAGTCGGAAATGTTGTTTAACGTGCAGCACGTTTCTAAGATTCATTGTGTAATAAAAAATGTAGGAAACCCACTCTTTGTCTGCATTCTGTGTTTTACGTTCCCCTTGCGTCCAATTCCTCCTTGCTTGAATGACTTCCTAGGTCCCTGCCCGTCATTTTTAATGAGAACTTCTTATACTTTTTCTAAGTATCAAGATATGGTTTTCCTACATTGCTTTTATGTCATAATAGATCCTCTTAGGGGTTATTTTTTTTGAAACGAGGAAGGGTTTCTTTAATTTTTATAGAATGTTTTTTTTTGTTATTTAATTGAATCCACCTACGCTTTTGTTTTTGCTTAAGCTGCCGCTTGAAAAACCCAACAACATTTTCCCCGACCTGAACAATAAATCAATACAGATAGAATTAAATTCTCAAAATAAAGTTACATGTTGGTAATCAGAGACTGATATTGCAGAAATCTATTTCCAATTTAAGTGATGGCTAAGCTAATTGTTTCCGCTTGTCAAAACATTTCACTATTCAGATTGACAGCTGAATGGGCTGTCAGACATCACATAGTAATAGCTGGTTATTACTGGTTTTAGATAAATATAAAATGATGTACTTGGATAATACAAACTAAATTAATCCCTGTAAGTATTAATTCATTGTTATTCTTTAATTATGTAGCAGATCCGCCTCGTCGAACCGCAACCTAATTGTCTCTACTAACATTCCAAGTCTCATGCGAATGCCTTCAGAATATTAGTACTTGTTAAGTTGATTTATAAATATGATTCATTTATAATTTATTTTATCCTATCGTTAGTCTCGCGTTTGTCCCATCTCGCAAGCAAGCTTGCCAATTCACATACATTGACTTAAATGTTCTTTCAATCTGGCTTACCTTAAATATAAAACATTATTTTCGGAACGAACGGCACGGTTAGCGCAGTGGCTGAGCAATTGGACTGCTGCGCTGCGTGTCGCGGGTTTGATTCTCGCACGGAGCAAATATTTGTATGATCTACAAGTAGTTGCTTCGGGTCTGGACGTTTGTGTATGTGAATTTATATGTTTGTAAAAACACCCACGACACAGGAGAAATTCCTAGTTTGGGACAAAGGTTTAAAAAAAAAGACAAAAAAATGACTTACGTTTTTCAGGTTCACGTCTTCCCACGTTAAAGTTCGATGGCTCTGCAGGTACCTGATAAAAACAATGAAAACAGAATATGATCATTTTTTCTTCGATTATCCTAGTTCCGCTTTTTAATATTTAGGGCCACTTGTTTGATTAGTAGTAAAGTTATAATTTTTAACAAATCGCTTTATAATAATTACTAATCAATCAACTGGCCCTAAGTCGGAAAAGTAAGTTACGATGAAAGTAACGTTCCTAAATGTTGTTACAAAAATACCTTTTTTACTTTCAGAAAGGAACATGATACTCGAACCGTTATTGACTTAAGTACTTGACATTAATTTCAGCATAAAGACTCAAGTCTTTTCTCAGAAAAACTTGACTTGAAAACAGAGTGGCATAAGCCAAAGGTTTCGTTTTTTAAGTCGCCGGGAAAGTAGGTACAGTAAAGCTAGTAAAGATCCGCGCACACGGAATTCAAGGATCGCTCTCGACGTCGAGAGCCATCGATTTCTCCCAGACAACCAACACTTGAAACTTCGCTCCACATTACGAACGTCAAAGTCACAATTCAGACATTACGTGTTCTTGGCAAATTTTCCCCTCCAATTTGGCCCCGTCACGTATCACGATACATAGGTACTTGTGAGAAAAAGCCGGTGAATTCCACACGCGAACTTGTAAGGCCAGGCCTCCACATTGGTGGAATCGAATTTGTGTTAAAATAAAACAGGTTATGCTAATCAGTTTTTAGATACTGCCGTTTTTGTGTGAGTGGTGGTAGTCGGTAGAAACTGTATTAAGATCTGTCATAATATTCTGGGAATTTTGCCAGACCGAGACCCACAACAACTCGTGACGTAAACGTGAAAGATTTTTCATTTAATTTTGTAAGTAGAGTTCTCTACTCATAATGAATTTTATTGGATCTATTGATTTCATTATCACATAATCTAACAAGTATTTGCACCGACGATCTGTCGGCTAATGTGACTCCATTTTATTTCGACTCATAAATGGCTGCCATAATAGCTTTCAAGTGATAGAATGTTATGAACCCACTTCCAATATTAACTCGCTAAGTTGAAATACATTACTGCTTTATGAATAAATATGGCCGCTAGCTTTTAACGGCCATAAAATTCAAATTTCAAAGTTCATTCACTATATCGTCCATTTTGTAGGCAACTGTAGACTTGGCGTTTATTGGAAAACTAATATTTTTTAAAGCTTTTTGATACTATCGGAATACGTATGATATGTTTTTTTTTATTAGTGTGAAGTGAATCCTTGGTAAAAAAGGTTAAAAAAAAAATTGAAGGAAGCGAAATAAAATCACTTTTTTTAAAGAAACCTTATATATGTCGCTTGATTCTTCTCAAGGTATTTCATAATAACTTAAAATACAACAATTATTGGTTAATCTAAAAAAAACTGGCTGTCTTGTGTTTATAGTTATTTTAAATACAAAACCCGGATTTTTGCAACCCTCAGTAATGCCCAATTCAAAACACACTCCCGAACAATCTGTCAATAACAGCCGAAAACTGTCGAAAGAGACGCGTCGAAATAAAATAAAAATGTCCTAAAAATGAACATTCACATGAATAAAATAATGGAACGAAACTTGATGGTCTAAAAATGAACTTGATACAATCATAATCATTCCATAGACACAGGTTTTCACACAATTCGATGGGTTCTCACAAGGAGTGGTTGCAATCTAAAAAGCGTGCCGGGGGTCCTGTGCAGAGTAATAGTAGTCACATATTAATTTAAGTAATTCAAAAAAATCTTAATTCGTTATATAAGGTGCGGCTGCTGCAGGTATCGAAAACCTGAAACGGCTTAAATACAATAGCGCTACTAGTACTATACTAGAAACTATTTAATTGAGCCATTTGCTGCTAGAACACTAAGCCTAACAAGTTCTTAAAAATGCGTGGCCAGAAGGCTGGCCTATTTCTTGGCCAAAGCATTGCCATCCAACTTGGCAGTGACGATTTTCCTTGTTGACAGCGATTTGTATGAATACATTGACGTCCTCTAACTTTTTTTAAATTTATTTTTCCATTACATACATTTTTAGTATTTTTTGCTGTAAATATTCAATTCGCAATTACATGATCTGTTAATAACAATTTTTTTTATATAATAAAACAGAAACGCAGTTTGTAATTCAATTTCTGATAAGCCGTCTATCAAATTAATCAGCCCACATTTTTTGAAGTGAAAACTTCTTTAGCGGCGTTGAGCACTTTTCTGTAATGGGTATAAAATCTTAAACTCGCGTCAGGACACTCGCGTCAGGACACGTGACCCTGACCGAAAAAGCGTAGGACGGCGCAGGGCGCTTGCGTGAATGTTCGTGTGACTTTATTACTTTTAAAGAAGTTTGTATGCTGGATACATTCGTTGCTAGGTAACATTGTTTATAAAAGATGTACGTCACATGGGAAAATTATTGAAAAAAAAAGTCAACCATTTTTGCGAGTTTTACTAAAATCTGTTCACAAGATATTTCCAACAATTACTATTCAAGTTTTCACTTCTGCCGGCACTCCCAGAGTGCAACCCGTCGTTTTTTTTAATGATGAGACATAAGTCTTCTCTCAGCGAGACACAGTGGGCTGTTATCCACCATAGAAATCCGACGTCGAATGAATGAAAATGTTGGTACCGTGATCACCGGGTATCAGTATGAATAAATAAAATCTGTTGGTTAAAAGATAGAGGCGGTATTGCATAAAAGCATGTATTCCGGTATCCGCTATTATACCACCGTAGATAATCCGTGCAGCGGCGTTGTGACTAACGAGGCGATTAGCGCCGGAATTCGGTACGCACAGAATATCGGATCCGGATCCGGATTTCGTTTTGTGCTTACGTAGGTTCATAACTTCGACACGTTTTTCCAATAACGTTTTTATGTTAGAAATAAATGTGACAGAATAAATTTTGTGACATACCTGGGAAGGTGCTTCGAGTTTTTTAGAACGGGCACAGTCTTGGACAGTTTGGAGAAGATCTTAGTAGGTAGTTTTGTTTTAAGGGTCTGATAGCGGAGACGCTTTATTAAAATTCTTTTGGATATTGAAGAGCTTTCAGTTTCATAAGCCATGAAACTATTTTATCGTTTGCATACTTAGTTAAGTTGAGAATATTAATTCTTAAAATTGAAGCGCTCAGATCTTGAGTGTTTGTATAATTTTTGAAACAATATTTTATAAAATATACATTTCAGCTATTGTATAGCTTTAACCGCGGGCTTGGACCGTGGCGATCGAATCAAGAAATTCCGTAACGAAAATAAACCTAACACTGTCACTGTCACAATTGTCAAATCCACGTGAATGAATAAAATCAAAATTAATGAATTAGTTTTCTTGACGTTTTACTTGATTGACATGGCTGACCATAGCCTAATTAGTAGAGTAACTTCCCAAAGAGCAACGATGGGGTGATATTGTCTTTAAATATTCGCGGTAGGCGATAATTTTCTCTTTTTTTTCATTAATAAAATAATTATAATTATATAATTTGATACATGATAAATGCTATGCAATAGCTTTACCGTGGCAGTCCCCGAGTGCCACACGTATTCATGAAATTTTTATATTATAAAAGCGAAAAGCTGTGAGGGTGAATGGATAGTTGTTTGCCATTCTATCACATAAAAATAATGTAAGGATTTAAGTGCTTGGTACATAGATTGTATATAACCTATAACACATAGAATACCTTTTATCTCAGTATTACATTTCCGTGATATAAGTTTCGATATAAACACGGGTAAAGCCGCTGGTAACGGCTAGTAACTCAATAAACAAACAACAAAACACTGTCAAAAACAGTAAACACTTGAAAAATGAGTCTCAGAAATCACGTTCTCCTGAAACGTTGTAAATTCAGCTAGGAAACGTAATATCAAATAAACTCGACTACACTTTGTCCATTTCATACAACAATTGGATGGAGTTAACGTCAGTTCGCGACGTATGATTCTCGCCGTGACATATAGGTACTCATGTACTGGAAATAAGGTCGACTCTCACGGGAGCCGCTGTACTCAATGAATTCGTTTTAAATGGAACAGGGCATAGCGCTTACTTGATGAGTTGTTTCTATAGACAGGTATCGTGTTTGTGGAGGGCTATTTAAATTAATTAAGGTATTATTTTTAAAGGGAATGTTCAAGTGAAATAACTATTTTGTTTTTGTCCGACTAAAATCACCTCTTTGAATTTTCTTATGCACGAAATTCTGGGTTCTTATTTGCATTGCGAACAAGGTTCGTTAAAACTACATTTGTACGAACTAGACATCTATTTTTTTTACTTTCAGTTTATATTTAAGCAGTCGTAATGGAAAATTGAACCAGCAGTAGCATGATACATACTTTATTCAAGATAGCCAGGCAAGTGACAATCGCCAGCGGTACGTTCATTATTTCTGCAACAACTTTCGACAGGACTGCTATCACAGCATTTCGGTTGCTTATGATTACTTTTTAGGGTTCCGTAGCCAAATGGCAAAAAACGGAACCCTTATAGATTCGTCATGTCTGTCCGTCCATATGTCACAGTCACTTTTCTTCGAAAGTATAAGAGCTATCCTGTTGAAACTTGGTAAGTAGATGTATTATGTGAACCACATTAGGATTCTGACACAAAAATAAGAATAAAAAATTGGGGTTCCCCATACTACGAATTCAAATTCAAATTTTTTTTTCACCACAACCACAAGTGGATAGATCTTTAAAAATGATATTGAGGTTACTGTTATTTATTTTTTCTAAACTGAACAGTTTGCGCAAGAGACACTTCCAAAGTGGTAAAATGTGTGTCCCGCCCCTGTAACTTCTAAAGTAAGAGAATGATAAAACTAGAAAAAATATATGATGTGCGAAAATTGGTGTGAACGAAATCAAGTATTTTTTTTTAATACGCCATTGACTTTTCAAAGTTACAAACCTACTACAACAACTTTTATATTATGTTACTTGCTGCTACGGAACCCTTTATGGGCGAGTTCCACTCGCACTTGGCCGGTTTTTTCAATTATTAGAAGCTCTAGTAAGAATGCGTGGCGTAAAAGTGAAAGAAATTCTCCAGTTTTATAACTAAGACTCTAAAAACTCTTTTCCTCCAAATATTTGCTCAACGTTATGAATTAATTTATCTTTTTAAGGAATACTAATTACCGCTTTTCGTCAAACCTTGGACTTTAATACTTAAAGATACATAAGTTTGATCAAAAATCGGTGTTTTCTGATAAAATTTACCTTTTACTAGCCCAAAGGCTACTACAGCAATATTCAACTAAATAACAACATGAATTATATAAAGCTTGCAGTCAAACTTACTTAAGGAACATGACAAATTGTTTGGCAGAACATTCATCAAAATCCACTTAGTCTAAATATAGGTATAGGTAGGCCGGTACAATCTGGGTTGCGTCAAGATAAATTTATCGGGATACATTCAACCGGTTTGAAAGCTTATTTAAACGTAATGGTGAAACTAAATTTAGTTTATTGTTTAACTTTGAAGTTATTCAAATAAACATAGGTATCAAGGAGACATTTGGCAGGCATTTTGAATACAAAACGAGATGAAATTTTGATCTCTGGGACGAAACTATTGTTAATCATAATAAACATAACTTTTCATTTTATTTTACGTGTATTGTCACCGTCTACACATAGTACAGTTTGCAAAAGACTTAAGTACCCACAGAGAATTTTTTAAAAGGTTTGTCAATGTTGCGTTGTAAGTATCAGTGGGTCTGAATACCAAGCTCTTTGACCGCATGCAGAATAAAAAACATACAAATAGCATATAATATCACATAAGTAATAAGTATGCAGGAAAACTGTCAACTTGCAGCCCGCATACCTAACTCTTATTAACTGTACACATACTATTAATTGTAAATCCCATGTTGCTAGAAGCAGGTACATTACTCGTACCATCAACTGGCAATAATTAGACTTTAGAGTAAGTCTGCCACTGAAAAATTCCAAAAGAAAAGAGAAGAAAAATTAAAACCTTAATATGCGTAAACATAAGATCGATAAAAGGAACAGTAAAGGAAATTAGAGCAGAACCTCAAACCAGGTTCATGTTTATTGGTCCATTTAGTTCTGTTGGTAAGTATATTTCACATTCAACGCTCACCTAACGTTACACCGAATCAACACGCGACTGAGATCCATACGGTCGGAGACCTGGCAATAATCCTCGAGCTTCCCACACTAAATTGATACAGCTACTTATTTTATAGATACATTCGGTACCTTCTGTTTTACAAGGCAGATATATATCACCAGTTTATGGAGGAGAACAGACATTTATAGACAGAAACTCCATTAAGACTATTAATAGGTTGTCGGCTTTTATGTATGTACGTATGGTTCTCGTATTTTCGTTAGGAGGTGGCGGTTGGTGTGGAAACTACGCGTTTTGACGGTACCTAGTGAAGTCGCTAATGTAATTGGTGTTATTTATTGGTGTTTAGTATGTTTCGTTTATCAAATCGGGGATGGTAATGTAATGAACTGTTTTGAAGATAGCGTAGTTATTATAAATGTTATATACTTACCTTTTTTTTAGTTTTTAATTAAAGTAATGGCACTTTCTAAGGATTAAAATCAAGATGCAGTAATTTTATTCGTATTTTAAAGATTTAATGTAATTAAAGTCTCGTATTTATAAATAACTAGGTTGCAGAGGACAGAAAGGCAATCACCTCATGAAAAATACTGGTATTCAGCTACATTCGAGTGACTGAAAGCTGGCTCTTACAGAGTCGGGAAAAAGCCTGGTAAGCGAGTGAAATAATTTGACTGCTATTGATTTTTGTAACCTGGTGCTACGAGTATAGAATCCATCGAAGGAAACTAAAACATGTAAGAATTGCAGGGTATGTGGAATAGGTAAGTAGCTAAGGTGTCATGGGTGCCCTTAAATAATATATGTACTTTATCTATGGTGTTTTTTTCATTGTGGTAAAATCTTCAAATCAGTCCTCCCACCTAGGGCAAGACGGAAGGGACTCTCAGACTCGTACTGAATAAAAATCGACAGTGATTCTTCAATACCCTTCACGTTCCAGGGTTTCCACGATTTGTTTTGGTTAACAATTTACGTGGTCGCGAATTTAGTGAAGTATTTAAAAAGATTAATGTATTGACGGTACCTTGTCAATTTATTTATGAAAATATGATTCATGTTAGGAAAAATCTTCATCTTTTCAATAAAATGAGCGATAAACATTTTTTAATACCAGAAATAAAATTGACCAACTCTACTTTAGACTGTCCAAAATACAAAAATCGTTCAAGGGGTGTTAAATGTTACAACAAAATACCTAGTGAAATCTTAAAACTAAATGAGAGAAAATTTTAACCTAATATCAAAAATATACTTAGTAAACAAGCATATATTATAAATTAGAAGATTATATTCAAGATAAAAATGCTTGGAAACATGCTGATCCTGCTCCATAGTACAATGTAAGGCTTAAGCAGATTCAAACTGGTTGTTTATTTGTAAAATAGCTATAATTGCAATAATTTGTGAAAATGTGAACACCATGTACCTTTTTACCTACGTAATTATTGTTTTTTTTTATTTGACCATGTTTTGTTTCCACGATTACTTGATAATAAGACAGTCCCGCGATCTCACTCATGCTTTGGCCCTCTAACGGGGGCCCCGCCAGATTGCTGCTCTTTGAGGCGTGTGTGGAACTCGACGTGCCATCGACCCGGGCATGGTCGGATAACGCTTAGCGACGTCCGTTGCCGTGCGTCTCCCATGGCGGCTGGGTCGTGAGGCTGTTCTCTCCCTCATGCGTCCCGCCTCCTCCTTCGCTAGCATGATTACTTCTGGGGGAGGAGTACAGCTTTCCAGTCCGTCTCGCCCCACAGCATGGCCTCGACCAATACCGGGCGCGAAAGGTCGCCGCCTATTGTCTCTATGAGGACACGGCGGTGCTCATTCCAAGCGGGGCAACCCTGCACTGCATGCTCCACCGTATCCTCCGGGCGATCCTCGCATTATTGTGGACCTTAAAGTTCTATAGCGAAACAAAAACACAAAAAGCTAAATCAAATAAAACTGAAGTCAACTCAAATATACTCGAATAATAAAAACTCAGTCCCCACATCTCCACGTCAGCAAGATCTTCAAGGCATTACGGTTATGATCACATTAATATTTAACAAGCAAATAACTTGAGAGACTCGTCAGCGTTAAGAAAAATCCTTTGATATATTGCATCGTTAGTCGCACCATCTCTTCTTCGGGACCCAGGATTGTTAATCGGGCCATTTGTCACGATCGCGCTTGGTATTCACTGGGAACGAACAATTCGAATTTCGCGAACGATTTCTAAAGGAAATCGAGCCGCGAAATTCTTGCTGGCTGATCATGATTCGCGTTTGTTAAGTCAGGATGCCATATTTACATATTCTTTTCCGATTAAGCCTTTTTGGACGTCTGAGTACATGTCACTTTGACGTTACTCTCTGATTTGAAATGATACACATTAATAAGCATGACATATGAAATCTGCCAGTTTGAAAATACAACATTTTATTTTATTGTGTTTGGGTGGCTTACGGCTAACAATACATGAGTAAATAATGAGACGATTAACGATCAGCCAAAATGCCAATGAAGTTCTAATTGTTAGCGAGCCTGCCTCTATTCTGTTTCGAGAGAGAATTGACTTAATGTACTATGCGGGCTCGGTGTAGGTTGTTTTTTAATTTTTGATTCTAGTTAGCCGGTTTCCGCGACTTAATATTTTACTTGATACTTACTTCTATATAAATTATCTTCTGAGTTTTAATCATTACCATACATCACATAAAATATACATATATGCTTTTAAAATACACAGTTTCGAAATAAAAGATTGAACTTAATAGGTGGGTTTTGTTTTTATATAGAACGGGAAGTACCAAATAATTAAACAAACCCAATCAATGGCCGTTAACACAACACCGTAGAACAATTACTGAACAACTAACAACACACGATGACATGCAAGTTTCGTTCATACCTGTATTTATTTTTCAACCGGAAAGTTACAACCAAAATAACAACGTAAAAATTTTCTATTACTAGAATGGAAGTTTATCAGTGTTCCGTATCGGTTGTGCTTCATTTTCGACAGAAAAATAATAGAGTTATTAACTAGGGTGACGTAAACCTGTGGTGTGCTCTGCCAAGTTTCGATCGGCACGGTATGGAAGTATTACTATTCGGTCTGCGTTTCTTGCCGGTACAGTTAATACTGCATTGTCTTGCTGACATTTCATTATTTTCATTTTGATAACTTGTATAAAACAATGTTTTCTTTTCATATCGTAATGATATCTTTATCCTTAAAATTTCATCCAAGCTTCGATTCAGAATACAGCACCTAGTACATAATAAACGCTTGGCAAAGCAAGACGATGAGAATTTTTAAATTACTTAAGTTAATTACTTAAAAAAATGGAATTGATGAATGTAAACCGGTATTCGCAAAATGAAATTGATGAATGTATAACGGCATTCGCAAAATGAAGTCGATTGCAAGCCAACCCTTTTAACTTAAATATCTCAGGTTGCGTAAATATAGTGACATGTATTTTAATTACAAATATTTAGTAATCAGCACTGCGTATGTACTCTCTATTTTTATCTTTTTCGTTTTTAATTGCTTTCTGTACTTTTTGTGTCAAAGTGAATTTAATAGAAATTTTATTTTTAAGGGTGTTCTTAATTAACTGAATGTTATTATGGTGTGCATAATAAAGAGTTTTCTATCTATCTATTAAGTACTAGCTTCCGCCCGCGACTCCGTCCGTGCGGATGTCGGTCTTCGCGTGGATGGTTTATTTCCCCATTTTGATTAACTCTGACAATGACATCTTATAAATATTACGGCGCTGAATCCACTGCGGGCAATGCAACGTGTGTTCGCGGTTCTACAGAACAACGTCTATGAATAAAACTGAAAAATAAGATTTTTTTTCTACGTATTTTTCCAGGATTATAGTATCCTATGATTATGCCCAGGATAATAAGGAATAATTATACCAAGTTTCATCGAAATCGAACCGTTAGTTTTCACGTGATGCCTGCCTGATATTTTTAAAACAGACAGACAGATAGACAGACAAAAAATTTTTTAATCACATAATTGGGTTTGGTATCGATCCAGCAACACACCCCGCTATTTATTTTTTCAATATTTTCAATGTACAGAATTGACCCTTCTACAGATTTATTATATGTATAGATGCAAAGAGTGTAATCGCTTGATTCGTAATTATATTGTCAAGTACATAAGTACTTGACAATATAATTACGACACACAATACTTTAAACAATACTTTAAACACACATAAGTGTGTTTAAAGTATTGTGTCTCTAGGTTAGGTTTAGGTCTAGGTAGGTCTATTTAATATGACTGACAGTTGTATCAATTTTTCCATGCGGAACTCCTGACGTTTATTCGAGCGACACATCTAACGATTTCAGTCTTCATAGTATCTTGATAGACGTAATAACCTCACAACTGGTAAATTGTCAACAGGTCTCCGGCCGGCACCGAGTGTCATAGCGGAGTCTCTGGACATAGTGAAAGTGTCAGCGGTGTCAGGCGGCGACGCGACACTGCCGTGTGACACTCGCTCCACACAGGCTTCGGACACATTGCTGCTCGTCGTTTGGTACAAGAACGATGTACCATTGTATAGGTGAGTTGTTTTAAGTATTCTCAAAAAGAGAAATAGTGTGAAAGTTCCTTTAATCAAACGGGTATTGTGGGTGGGTTGCTGGTGCGGGAATTTTAATTGTGTTTGGAACTTTTAGTTGGGCGTTGCAGGACTTTTATTTTTAGTTCCTCATTTGCTTCATGCTTTTGGGTGCCAAAAGGGAGAACTCGACGTCGTGGCAGGCCCAAACGAAGATGGCGAGATGATTTGGACCCCTTCATATAGGACAGGACCACGGTCGCAGAAACCTGTGAGAAGTGGAAAGAGTGGAGGGAGGCCCTTGCCCAGCAGTGGGACACTATAGATGTCGTTGTCTTTTGTTGTCAATTGAATCATATCTGCTGCAATATTTAGGTATTGCACTGAAGATCCAACTTTTCTATACTAGAAAAAAATGAGAAACAGAAACCTTTGAATAATTCTAATTGAAAATGATATTTCCAGAATTTCAATATTTAATCTGCAATGCAGGTATAACTTTCTAACTGTATTTCAAGACATACAAAACAAAAATGTATTAATCCCTACGAGTGATTTATACATTTACATAATTAGAAACGTATCAATAAATATTGTGTATACAGATAAAACAGTAGTAATAAAAATAACTTATGTGAACATTAATATTTTATCAAAAGTATGCATTTAAATACTGTAGGTAATGCAGTAAAAATATATAAACGAAATAAAACTTAAAAGAATATCTAACATATCACTGCACTAGCCAGGTAAAAAGGAAAATAAATAAACTCGAAATTGGATCGGGAATAATTCTGGAATATCGACAAAATGAATACATGTGATTTAGAGGGGATAAGAGTTCTGATAACTTATATGGTGAGCTTACTGAGAAATCGTTCTACTTTATCATTTGATGTTATTCTACCTTCTACTTTGGGGTAACTCGTGGGTTTGTAAATGGGTTTGAGATGGTTGCTATTACGCATCGAAGCTTAATATAAAAATTAATTAATGTTAAAACATGTAAACAGAATAATCCAGAGAGTATGAAGCAACAATCTTTTTTTTTTTTGAATATTATAAAACTACAGAAAGCAAATAGTTGTTGTTTCGAAATTATAGATTTACTAGATATTCTTGAACCCCAAAACCATTTTAGCGATTACTACATTGTGTATTGTCTCTGAAATTCATATAACAGCACCAGTACCGCCCCTCCCCCCCTTTACAGCTCTTATTTTTACATCACAGATATTTATATAATTATGTTATAAATATAAAAACAGTACGTATTATATACAAATGAAATTAAGGTCTTCCATATATAGAGACAGAATAAAATTACAATAACTGAATTGTTTATTGAAATAAGACAAACAGTATAAAATATGCGGTAGAAATTATTTACAGAAACATCATTATTTACTGTGTATACATTTTCGAACAATCTCGAAATATTTAATTACAAGTCTGAAGACAAATAATAAAAACTGTTTCCTTCTTTTTCGTGATACCGGCAATCGCAATTATGTTCAAAGCAACAACTTCGCTGTAATTAATTACAGGACTAACTATAATTACGAAAATAAAGTAATGAAAATAACTCCGCAGTTATTATACTCAAATAGTGTTTAACGTTATTCGTAGGAAACGATTTGTATTATTATTTTAATTCAAACCTTGTAGAAATGAGAATAGAAATAATTCCACCTGCTACTTGAGTTCTACTCCATTTTGACAGAATGTCCTAACTCGATTGTTAGTTGTGAAACAATGAACTCTAACGATCGAGTAATAGAGTTGATATTTGGGTAGAAATTAACGCATTTTGGATTAAATGGGCTATTATCCAGCTAAGTAGAACAATCGTATTTGAAACGATCTTTAAGTTTTCAGTCGGTTCTTATTAAAACCTCAGCACTACGTTTGTTTTGTCGAGTTTTTGTTGGAAAAATGTAAATTGCCTTTCTGTATTGGGGCACGTAGGAGGTAGTGAGTAGCTAGTTGGCGTTTGTTTTTCTTTTTTGCCTGTAATAAGGGTAGGTCGCGTGCGGCGCCAGAACAACGACCCGGTTGCCCCTACTATGTGTTCATTATCTAGTGTCAGTGAGTAACTTTTCACCCGACATTGTCTCGCGAGAGTGATTGGTTAAGAAGTCAGTGAGATGAAACCTGTGAAAAATAACAGCATATCTTACATTTTTCCGAATGTAATTATCATTATCGAGCCACTATAGAGCATATTGATTGCAGACCCAAATGATTATCCAGTATTTTAAATGAAATTGTTTTATATAAAAATAATATAAAAATAAAGGGTCTAAAAGCCTCATAGTTTTCACATTCAACTTAAAATAATTCTAAGTGATATAAACGGGTCTGTTTTAATTCCATAAAATATAATTATCATCAATTTCTTTTTGCTACACAAACTAAATGAAAATAATAAGTTTTAAGTACGTACCTATGTGTACTTTGTCCTTTCATTTTATATTGTAATAAGGGACAAAAATTTAATTTTAAAGACAAAATTATATATTATGTATAAAGCATCATTAATTTGTAATTTTAATTTAAAAGATGTAATTTAGGCATTGAATAATTGTGGGAGCAAAAAATTCAGATTCGTCTAGCGATAATACCCGTAGTGAACAGATTAATGATATAATCGGTTTTAATTATAAATCTTTATCATCAATTTGGGCCGAAGTTAATTACAGTAGTGACATTAATTAACTTGAATCAAAATTGATGATACCTACTTAGTACTTGTTAAAAAATAATTATAAATCATCTTTATAACTTTATATGGCTAGTTTCTATTAAATTACCTATCAATTTTGGAACTGTAGAAGATGGAATAGACAGTAAATGATTCGTTATAAAGCTCATTAACAAATGTCGTCATGATTTTAACTGGATATTTCTGTGTGAATTTCAACTTATGTGTAACTACTGGTAGTATTTCATCATCACTGCTCTAAAAACTTTGAAAGATAACGTCTCGAATAAACTGGCATGTTTTAAAAAATATCGTAATAAAGTCCTTCTGAAATCAAAACAGGGCCCACGTGGTGTTTACCTCTCGCTCCTTAAGTAATGAGAAAGAGAGATGGAAGACCTTTTTTTGGGGTGAAAATTCAACAAATAACTCACGCTCTTGATGGAGTGCAAGGGAAAGTCATACTAAGACCCACCTCATTCCTTCAATTAGAATTAGCGTTCCAGGGCCACAGTAACTCTTTTGCAAAGTTATACCACAACCTTGGACAGATAGGAACTTGTGCCCCAGCTATAACGTCATAATATTATGTGACAGATATGTGACATATAACTCACTTAAGTGTTAGCTAAAGTGAAAACACAGTGACTTCCAAGCGTACTCAACCTCACACCTCACTGAATCACCCAAGATTCATGACTAAATCGCAATCTGACACAGTGTACATATTTTATAAATCGCTCAAACCAAGCATTTGTTATGCATACTCTGTCGGTGCGAATGCGAGGCTCAAATTAGTTTCCACGCGAGGTTAGGGACGCCGAATTGTGATCAGATTATACGGAATTTGGGTAGGCCTGACATATTTTATCTGCCCTGCTATTAATACAGCACTCCGCTGGTAATTTGACACTGATAATCTCTTTTTGGCAGTGTAATTTAGGTAGCAAATACAGCCAGTATTTAAAATAAGACTTTTTATAAAATTCTGCATGACGTAATCCGCTTCTTACTTAGATATTGGAAATCTACAAGTTAGGAGACCTATGTTTGCGCGGGCATGCCGACGGCGAGTAACGGCTGACTCGCTGTCCAATCATGGAGCATACCCAGGTTGATTTGGAAAGCCTAAGCCAGCCGTGGTCGCGGGCATGCGGGCAGCGAGTAATGGGCGACTCGCTGTCCGACCATGGACCATGCCCGGGTCGACGGCGCGTTGTGTTCCACGCGCGCCTCAAAGAGTGTCAGCATAGTGACGGGGCCTGTAGAGGGCCAAAGCCTGCCGGGGTCGCGGGACCAAGGGATTACCGTTACCCCGGGAAGTAAAGGGCTATTGAAGGACACCGTGGATTTTAGTCAGTACAAGTCTGACAGTCCCTCTCGCCCTGCCCTGGGTGAGAGGACTCATTTGATGATTTTATCACGATAAAAAAAAAAATCCCTGCCGTGGTCGCGGAACTGTCTCATCAGGTAACCATGACCCTGGTGAGCGGACTTATTTGAAGATTTTACAAAAAAAAATATTTATAATAAAGTAGACCTATGTTCAGCAGCGGGCGTCGTGCGGCTGATATAATAACGATGATGATAATATTTTGAAATTGGGCCGAAAAGTACTGAAACCTTCCTCCATTTTGTACCTACATTTGTATCTGCTTTGGAGTGTTAACAGCTTTGTGTGTGGTGACAGCTGAGGGATCCCACTGGTGGAGTCCGGTAACAAATGATTTTCCTGTATTCTTTCGGTGCGCAGGAGTTCTGTATTGTTCTAGGTGAGCTTGTTCCATTTGAGGCCTCATCTTTGCTTCCCGGCTAGATAAAGGCCAAGAGTAAGCCCCCAAATAAACCAATTCAAATAAATAATAAACAAATCTCTGTTCGTAAATCTCGTTTCGTTGTGTCTGCAAGTCGCAGGCGCAATGTCAACCACTCATTGGGTTGTTAGTTTACCAATACTTCTTTTTTCTATATGCAATAATGAAATCCATTCAGACATTTAAATAGGTTTTAGTTTAAATTGATTTTTAAAGAATAAGTTGGGATCTTTTCAGTTTTAAATTGCTAACGTAACCAAGCGTGGTGATTAATCATAGTGCTTTCTTTATAAAACAAGAGGCTTTTAGTCTGAATGAAGACATTGCAAGGATTATTAAATTAATTGACTAAAAAATTGATCACATTTGTTAATTTGTTTATCCCTGATAACCTTGAAATTGTGGTTCTCTGCTATAACAGCATAGAAACAGCGTTGACAATATGGAATCTGATTAAACTGAATGGGCAGTTACTTTTATCTGATGATTTTCATAATACGGGTGGATTCTCCTATACATCCATACTAACGTATGTATATTAGAGTTTGTGAAGAAGGGTATAAAAGTGTTTATGGCACAATACAGAAATAATAATTAATCTACCAAGTAAATATGAAAGTAATATAAATATACTAAAAGGGGAAAAAAACATTTACAGGTTACAGCAACTTAATCCATAATGTCAATTCTTTTAAAATCAATTTGTTTTGGCTATCCGGGATTTTGCTACAGTTACAGAGTAGACAAAGTAACATTACATCAGTTTTAACGGTCGTGTGACTTATGAAAAATTGATGAGAAAATAATTGACTACCAAAGGCCTTATCACAAAATTAACGTTAAAGTTTCCACTTACGATACGTCACAAAAACATGAAAAGTCGTGCTAGGACCTCACATTGAAAAGTGACCAACACTTTTATAAAACGATTGTCTATAGGTACTATTTCTGTAGTCCAAAAACTGCGTCGTTTTATTTTCATCTACCGTACACAAGGCAGAAGCGATGGTATCGACATAAATTCTGGTCTTTGCACTATCAATCATGCATTCAAAGCGAATAGAAAACTACTGGTGTACGAATAAAGCCGAAACAAAGTGCTTCTGTGTATTTTAGTTCTGAAAAATGATTTCCGCGTATGGACAGCTACTTTTTAACTACCCGAAAAAGTGTGTCAATTAGTGTATATGTGAATGGAACTTTTCTCGGAACACACGACCGTGTAATAAAGCCGTTGATATCGGCTGTCATTTGTAGATCTTTGACAGTCGTTATTGTTACTCAGAAGCTCGAAAGTCCGATAACCAAAGGTTGTGGAGGTTAAAATAGGGAAAAAGTTGAGCAGATCATGATGATTTTTAAAATAAAATTAAATACCCAGGGGAACATTGTATAAGACGGGGACATACACTTTTTAGGCATACTTAACACAACACTAACGTGGCGCAAGCGCTATCAGGATATCATTTGCAAGCGGCCATTAACAAATGGCGTCCTGCTGGTTCTTGCGCTACATTAGTATTGTGTTAAGTTTGCCTTAAGTGTGTGATTTCCCATCATATGTCGCGGCCCCGTCTTATACACTGTTCCCCTATCTGCCAACGATGCGCACACTCCTATTTCGTTTTCGTATAAGGATGTGGCAACCCTCTGGTTTCAGAGTTTACTAAGCCGCCTCTAGGAACACTTCAGTCCTCCGACATGGATTTGTACTTTTAAATATCACACAATAGTAATGACGTTTCACGTTATTACATCACATTTACAGGTTTGTTGGAGTTCGTTTCACAGTATAATGTCTTATGGCACTACTTTTGATTATTTATTGGTGTAATTAAATCTATCCAAAAATGTTTGTATTTTCCACTTATGTCTTACATACACTTATGTCTTCCACATATCTACTTCCAAACAAAGTGAAAAATTCTCAAAAATGTAGGTGCCTATCTAACTTAGATAGATACAATAAATATTCGAGTATTTTTGAAAATGTTCACTTGTCCAAAAATTCAGGTAATTACAACCTTACTAACCTCTTCATTTACATTATAATGTCAGCTCAATTTTTATTTCATCTTGTGTTCTGTTGGCTAAAATAACAAAAAAGCAAATAATTTTACACAACATGTCTACCAACCCTAAAGTGCTATTATCCGTCGACATGTGTAAAGAAACCAAATACATAAAGAAACAACGCTAGATATAACTCCGAGAATACGTTACAAATGCTATCTGAAGATTGATCTGAACCGCCAACTAGCCTCAAGAAAATTCCCTTTCGGATACATTTCTCACGTCTGCATGACGGATGATGATGTATTTATATCGACGATGAAGAGTCAATAAATAATAACTACAAAAACGCAACTTTACAGGAGGCGTAAAAAACGTTTCAAGTCCGTTTAATTATTTTTTTAGTATATTTGATTTTTTAAATGTTTTATGTAAACTGACTACAACATTATGCTTATGACTACAATATTAATATATTAATCAATGATTTTATTAGTTTTTAGATATATTTTAGATAGATTTTATTAGTATTTGTTGCCATCGTAAATGACGTAACACCACTTAGTATATATTGCAATAATTGTTTATCTTGCAAAATTAATAAGAAACAGACCTAAGATCTTTGCCAGCATGTGCATTACTCTATTCTACAATAAATAATGCAATAAAACAAAAATGGCCAAAATGTTAGATATTATATATTGACTCTTCATCGTCGATATGTATTTTCTACTGATATCCGTATGTTGTATCGATGTTGATTGTATTGGGACAATAGTGTTGGCATAGAACTATCGCAGTATAAAATGGTTCTTATGTAATGTCCACATTGCAATTTGAAAGTAGTTTTGGAAATATTTAGATTATAAATAATGTAAGCAATGTGCAATGGTGACACTGTACTTTCCGTTCATCAAAAAAAAATGCTCACTGATATACTTGGGGGTTGCAAATAACATTATAAAATTTTACAATGAGAAAGAAAACGTCTTTTCAAGGTATGTATAAAAATTTGCAAGCTTCTTGTCACAACATATTAAATTTATTGCAAGTATAAACATAATTATGCACAATCTTTAAGGCTAAGCATAATTATTTGAAACACAATTCTGTACTTGATCATTTTAAATCATTGACAAAGCCCAACAATGGTAGGCATTATAACCAAGTACAAAATATACTGATAGCGCAACCAAACAAATCTAGCAAATCATTTGGCCTCTAGCTATAACTGCAAAGTAGATTTTACTGAGTTTGTGTATCAGTACAATATCAATTCAAATGCGAAACAATTGTGACTGTCTGGTAGACTGACATGCAACGAGGCAGCACACAGAGTATAACCAAATAGAAACTTGTACACATAAACATTTATAAAAGTACTAGCTGTACCCAGCCACGCTTCGCTGTGGCACAAAAAAACTGATTTTCGCGGTCGCGGATATGTGACTGATGCAAAAATTAGAAAAAAACATGGTATACAATCCTTGATGCGGATTATATATCATGCTAAAATTTCAGCTCGATCGGTGCAGAACTTTTTGAGTTTTTTAAGCGTACACAAACCAACATAACATTTTTATAAATATAGATATGTATATGGAAAACCATTTTAGTGATAAGCAATATCAACTTAAAATGTTACCACTGGGGGAACACAGTGCTCCTGGGCTATAGAAGAAGAAAATTCCTTTTTTGAGTGTTTGTTAAACATTGTTAAGAGCTGTGGTGGCCCAGTGACCACGGCTTCGTCTTATGCGTTGTAGGTAGGTTCAGAACCAGGACATGTGCTATACTTTGTATTATTTTTATTTCATCATAACGGTGAAGAAAACATCGTGAGGAAACCGGCATCATAACCAAAAAAATCTAAAATATGTGACAACTACATACCCGCAATGGGCGCGCCTTTTTTTTAGCGTGGTAAAATCATTAAATGAGTCCCCAGGGCGGGAGGGACTGTCAGACTCGTACGGATTAAAATCCACGGTGTCCTTCACTAGCCCTTTACGTACCGGGGTCACGGTAATTCGTACCGTCCCGCGACCCCGGCAGGCTCACAATGAACCTGGATCTAACAGGTAAAGACCTAGCAGTGGAATGACAAGGGCTGACAGTAACAGTAAAGTTAGCTAATAATATTGTAGCTTATCAAAAGCAAAAGCTTGTTAAACACATAACATCGTAAAAGTCATTAAAAACAATTACTGTGACACAAGTTAAATAAATTGTAAAACAAAACAATCATACAGTTTCATTCGTATTTATGTGACCGTTGTAAACCTGTTTGTCAGTTTTAAATGTCAAATTAATCCGATTAATTAGTTTAACTGATAAAGTGAGGATTTGATTGTTTTCGTTGTGTATCGCGTATCGGTTACAAATTGTACTGTAATATTATGACATCAAAATTAATGTGATATATGAAATATTCACCATATTTAAATAGCTAATAATATATACCCTAGTAACTAATAAGTTAATTGAAATATTTGCTATCGCAAGTTGGGTGCCTGCCAGGGTCGCGGGACTGTACGAATTACCGTGACCCCGGAACGTAAAGAGCTATTGAAGGACACCGTGGATTTTAGTCACTACGAGTCTGACAGTCCCTCCCGCTCTGCCCTGGGTGGGAGGACTCATTTGATGATTTTACAAATGATTTTAAAAATCATAAGTTGGGTAATGATTTTATACCTTTTATTTGTTCACATATTGTGAATTATTTACCTTGTAAGACAAGACAGTTGACTAAAACATTGTTTCGTGAAAAAAAAACTGCCGATGGCTAAAAATGAAGTGAACATTTTTCAAAGCTCCTAAACAAGGCTCTAGGAGTACTGCCTTTTGTACCAGGACTGGATAGAATACTGTTAAGTCGTATTTGAAGTGAAAACTTCTTTAGCGGCGTTGTGCACTTTTTTGGAATTGGTAAAAAATGTTGAACTCGCGTCAAGACACGTGACCTGATCGAAAATTCATAATACGGCGCAGGGCGCTTGCGCGAATGTTCGTGTGTGTTTATTACTATTCAAGTTTTCACTTCTGCCGGCACTCCCAGAGTGCAACCCGTCGTTTTTTTTTTCTTACTTGTTTACCGAATCAATTAATCCTGAATAAAAAAAATTGTATATTCTAAACAGGCTCGTCATTAGCAGTTCAATAACCTATGATTAGTCAGGTATTAAATGTTATACATGCTATTTGATAGTTAGTAGCCACGATGACGGTATCAACTGCCAAGGGACAAGCCGAACACATCGATACGTTTGAAACATAATAGGTTTGTGCGTAGGGACTAACATAGTTCTAGAAAATACATTTTGAAATTGAAAGCGATTGTGAAGAGGCTAATAGTAATTTTGGGAGAAAATAATTTTCATTATTTGCCAACGAAACTTTAAAGCCTTTGACAAATAGACAGGCGAGTCCGAAGCAATACCGAAACGAAGCGAGACGTCAGCCCTAAAGTTCTGTCACGCTATCGGATCGCTTTCGCTTTTCTATGTGACTGGATTCAAACAATTCCATACATTACAAATAAAAACGTCACGCTTCGCATTCGCCACGCCTGTCTATTTGACAAAGGCTTTTCATTCCAAAGACACTTCCTTCCCTAACACTCCATCTAAATTTTCCTTTCAATTTTTATTTCAGGTTTTTGATCCTTGCT
This sequence comes from Agrotis puta, assembly GCA_943136025.2. Lineage (NCBI taxonomy): Eukaryota > Metazoa > Arthropoda > Insecta > Lepidoptera > Noctuidae > Agrotis > Agrotis puta. The sequence continues at coordinate 1,521,808 of OW964176.2, read as the reverse complement.
TAAAATGCGAGTTATAAAAATTTGTCCCGAGAATTTTTCTACGTAGAGAAGACTGCATAATTATGCAATTTATAAAAATCGTCCCTCTTACACTTTGATCCCCCATTTTGATTTATGTTGGTGACTGTATAAAAGAATAGGGCAGGGCTGAACTGGCCTTAAGCTGGTCGCGCTTATGAAATATTAATGAGTAAAAACGTTTTCATTTCGGAGCACGTTGGTAAAGCATTGAATTTTTCAAAGTTCAAAGTTTGAGGTTATTTTCAAGTGTTTTGGAATTTTAAAATAATTTTTAGAGTACTAAAATTTAGATTGAATCGATTGCGATTAATACTATTTTAGCATCAATGAATTCGTTTATATTTTAGTATTTAAGTAAGTTTATTGATTCCTGAGGAGAAAAAAATAAATGTCATGGCTTCTTTTAAAGTCGAAATTCTATTACACTCGTACCATTGGTTTGTTCAATTGAGATTTAATCGATTGCGATTAATACTATTTTAGTATCAATAAGTTCGTTTATTTTTTAGTATTTAAGTAAGTTAATTGATTCCTGACGAGAAGCGTCAAAAAAAAATGACTTCTTTTAAAGTCGAAATTTTATTACACTCGTACCATTGGTATATTTTGTCAGTAAATACCTCATGTAATGTTTATTACCTATTTTTGATCAGCTAGGTAGTCCGAAGACACAACACCCAGTCACGTACTCACATATTCTCGTAAAACATCCATATCAAAAAAGTAATCAATTTTATTTACTTACAAACCTTAACACTAGCTCATTTCTCCATTTGTCCACAGTTACGACGGGCGCATAAAGGGGCCGTCGGCGCATTGGGCAGACGACGTGCTCGGTGGCCGGGCCCGGTGGCACGCCGCCTCGCCTTCCTCCCTCAGGATACGTGACGTCATACCTACTGACCGCGCCATGTACCGCTGCAGGGTGGACTTCAAGATATCGCCCACGAGGAACCATAAGATTCTGTTGGATGTTATTGGTGAGTTGAATTTATACTTATTCTATTTAATATTGATTCTCAAGTCAAAGAAAGCAATATTGAGTTTTTCCTTCAGCAAGTTCACAGTAGCAGCTTGGTAATATTATTTCTGTATAAAAAATAACGAAACGAACTAAAAGTAAAGTATAATTAAAAGTCCGAAAAGGGTTAGGTGTCTAAAACCGTCTTTCGGGCATTTACGATAACATATCTCGTCAGTGAAATCATTTGTGAGTAACCGTGTGTTGGTCGTCTCAAAATTCATTTATAAAATCATGACTACATTTATTAAACGTACATACTTCTGAATATATTTTATTTACAATATTTTTGGCTCATTATAAAATTAATTGCAATTGCTTCTCCCGAGTCTGTTTTCTTCTCGATTCGCAAGTCAGGTGTTTTTATTATAAAGACACCGGGAATTGCAAAATGCAAAAAGTGGTTATATCACATCTCAGCGTTCCCCATTCATAACATTAGACAGTCAATGACATCATTCTAGCACAACACAATTCTGCGTCGACGGCTAGTTCTGTGCCTCCGGTGAAAACTGATATAACTCAAGTTGTATCAAATTGGAGTTTTAAAATGCACTTGTATCAGAAAAAAATTCTACACATTTCTGTCTAATCGACATTTTGATACAAGTCATATTTCCTGAGATAGTGTGATACAAGTAGGCCTAAAAATTTATGTATTAATAGTTAATGACGTGTAAAATAATTTAACTCCACATAAATCGCTAAATATTTTGAAAAATTAGATAGTGCTCCGTGTAAAAAAATATGTCTTAAGTTATATTCCAATACATTTGTAAACTTTATCTTTAATAAATGTGATTAATGATATAAACTCAGTTGTATTTTTTTACACGAAGACATTGTGCGTAATTTACTGGTACAACTTCAGACATATCAGTTAACACAAAGTCAAAAGTAAAAAATTGTTTGTGTCAAATGATACATGTGAAGTTATATTAATATACACATAAATAGTACTCAAAATAGGGCATAAAAAATCTGTGTAGTGATACTTCTCCTACAGCGGGGGATTGCGCGGGCACAGGGGCGGCATTACGGGGGATATGCGAAAAATGTTTTTTAGTTACTTTTGATGAAAGCAATAGCTTTGTCCAGACAATTTGTGAAAAGAAAATTAAATACGGTATAATAGTTCCAAGTGAAAAAGGGCGGGCAGCGAGTTATAAAAAAGTTAATGATGAGCGACTGGATCTTGCAAAACAGCATATTTTACTATTTCCTGCGTATGAAAGCCACTATGGTCGCAGCAAAACTAATAAAAAAATTCTGAGTTCCGATTTGACTTTAACCAAAATGTATGACCTAATAAACAACAGCTAACAACAACGGAACCTGTAAGTAAAACTGTTTCCAGTCAGATTTTCAAATCATTGAATCTATCTTTTAAACAACCATCTGTGGATACATGTCAGAAATGTTATAAGTTAAATAAAGCTATAGAAACGGCATCAACCGATGACAAACTTCACATTAAATGTCAATTGGAGGAACATCAAACTGTAGCCGCTTTTGCGTATGACCAGAAAAAAAGGGACAAAATATATTCTAAAGAATCGTCCGAAACCTTAACGCTTACATTTGACTTGCAATTGTTGCAAGTCAAATGTATGTTGACTTGCAACAATGTCTACCAACACCATACCTGAAGACGGGTCTGGTCTTTTATAAAAGACAGTTATGGACATACAATCTTACCATCCATGACTGTGCAAGTAATAATGCTTTTTGCTATATGTGGGACGAGGGTGTGTCCGGACGAGGAGCCAATCAAATCGCCTCATGTATATTCGATTTTTTTAAAATCAAGTTCCTACTAAATATCCCGGTATTAGAAAAATTATCCTTTACTCTGACACTTGCGCTGGGCAGAATAAAAACTCCATGGTGTCTACAATGTTGCTACTTGCTGTTCATGACCTGCCTTATATTACATCCATTGAGCACAAATCCTTGATACCGGGCCATACAAGAATGGAAGTAGATAGTGACCATTCTGCAATCGAAAGAGCTAAAAAACGAACGACTATGAACATCCATCACCCAAGAGATTGGGCGCAATTAATTCGAACATTAGGAAAACCCGGAAAATTTACCGTAGTTGAGATGACAGAATCTAATTTTTACGATTACAACGAATTTGCAAAACGATATTTCACTATCAAAAAAATTAATGAAGAAAACGAGAAATTTGTTTGGGCCGATGTGAAAGTTTTTAAATATGAGAAAGACCAATTCCCGACTCCGAAATACAAGACTGACATGAGAGCAGATAATTTCAAAGTCATATCATTTGCTAAGAGGGGTAAAATGTATACATGAAGCATTAGTAGATCATTTAAATCAATGCAGTGGCCCATCTTTTATTTCAATTGAAAAGAAGAATGATCTGTTGTCAATATTACCATATGTTGATAGTAGATGTCATGAGTTTTATCAGAACTTGAAGACTAAGGCTGATGTCAGAAATATTGATCCCGATTAATATTCCAGTGAGGACGACTGAGAATTTTATCTGTTTCCTACTTTTTTATTAATTTTATTATAATTATTATACTTATTCTTATTGCCATAATATGAGACATGTCAGTTTCATTAGAACCTATATGTACCTAACATTATATTTAAATTATGAATGGCTACCTCATTCTGCTCAACATACATTAGTTTTAATAACGGATGGGTAGGTACAATTTTGATAAAACGTTAAGTTTTATAAAAGATTTTCTAATGCATGTTGATTTTTACTTAGACTGATATGTGATATTGAAACGTGATCTCATTTAATTTGTAAGATTGTTCTAAATATAAATTCATAAAAGAGGCGTTACTTTATTAAAAACGTTGATTGAGACTGAGTTTCAGTTAAATTCTATTTCAGTAATAGGTATTTAAATTTATACTTTAAAAATGTTTAACAATTTATGGTCATTGATTAAATACTGTTGTTCTAATTAAGAAAAGAAGCATTTTAGTTGTTTTTTTTTTAGAAATTTAAGTTTTTTACTTTTTATTTGGCTCAATTTATTCAAATAATTATATTTTGTATCTTAAATGAGTGTGTTATTTTTAATTTCAAGAGCTTTGAATAAAACTTGGTTACAAATATCACTTTACACGTAGATGTTGAATTATTTATTTAACATCTTCGTGTAAACTGATATTTGTAAGTTTACTTGTAGCATTATACACAAAAAATAACAACGTGATAAGTGATATATCTCAATAAATATTAAATTAGGTAAAGTTTTAAGTTCTAGACTGATTTCTGACATAAAGTTACATTAGATTTGTTCAACAACATTTTTCTTGCATCACTATTATCAGTGTATATACTAAAACATATTTCATGATATCAGTCTTCACGAGAACTGCATGAGTGGTGTAAGTTGATATTACTTAACATACATTAGTTTACACAGACGTAACGTCGGTGCACATTGATATAGTTGACAGTTTTTCCTTAATATTTTCCTAATTTTCTAATGAAATGTTACAAAATCCTGTAATTTTAAAGAAAAACGATGCAACTTCTATTTAAGATTAAGAGTTCTGTAAAATTATTGATAATAATCTTTTTAAATAAAAAAGAAAATAAATAAAACTTTAAATTGCTCTACTGAAAAGTAGTAATTTTGAAGTTGTATCAGTTTTCACCGGAGGCACAGAGTTGTTCATACTAATACGCGAATAAACACACTGCTGTCGAATATGTCCTAATAGCATTCGCGATGAGCTCGCAAAACAAAACATTTGACGATCAACGCCACGTAATCCGGTTTATTAGAACTGCGTTTATGTTTAGCTGACTAGTGGTCCTTTAATCCATTTGCATACAGACCGCAAAAGCTTGTTCGTCCGAAATAACTGTAGAAATTTTATATTGATTATTTTTCTATGAATGCTCGTTTTAATGTTTGTTTCCTTAGAAACGTGTCTATTGATACTGTTGTTTCGAAACTGTGTACTACGAATACAGCCAGACAATAATAGCTTGTTTAATATTATTAGGATATGCTCAAATAGTTATGTCTAATTCCAGCTCCATGACGTTGTGTTAGACACTTGTCAATATTAAAATATTTCAAAAACTGTCAAATCATTATTATTGTTGACTGCAAACGAATGTTCTGGTATGATTTACTTAGCATCTGTATTTAAGAAAAAACTTAATAGTTGTATATTTTGTTTTAATTTTATATGCATGTTATATCTACCAACAATGTCTTCTATCAATAAAGTTTTCGGCGAAACGTGCTGTCTTGGAATAGAGATTTCTATTAACTGTGATTTCTACAAATGTGTTTCTGTTTTATGTTTCACACTCGTTCTTTTCACATAGTACATAACAACATAATTACATCATAACATAATAAAGTAACTGTCATATAATTATGTGACAGTTACTTTTTGGCTTCATGATATAAACCCCGATTTTAATATTCTGTGTCGTTTCCGACCTGAAATGTATTTAACGGCTGCGGTCGTTGATTGGTTTCAGACAAAGATCGGTACCAAGATAGCCATCGAGATAGATTATTAATTCCAGCGTAAAATAATAGTCGATTAAAAATGCAAAGCTGCCAGTAGACGCTGGCTGAATTGGCTGCACAAAATATACCACTTGCACATTTAAATATCACCTCTACTGAAGAATATTTTCAAGCATCCCGGACAGACAATGATAAACGGCACAGAGTAACAAAAGATACAGTACATTCATATTAGATCTCCCTATTTAATAAAACCGTTTCACAAAACATACGTTACTAAGTGCAAGTTACAGTCTGTGACACTTCTAGGTAGACAGTTATTGTACAATATTCATAGCTCGACTAGCTATCACCGTGCTCCGGCACTGTCTAGGATAGTTCATTTAACATTTATAGTGACTATTTCAAATTCGCATTCGAATGCAAACTTCAACTGCGCTTGTCTGAATTCGCTTTTAATATTCTACAGTCAATTTGTGGTTATTGGACTTGCGTTAAAGCTTTCATGTGTTTAAGTCATTACTGATTGTCATCAATGAGCTTCCGACTCCAATTGTGTCCACAATATTAGTGGTTTAATCGAGACTATTTTGCGACAAGAACTGACATTCGAACACAGTTTCACCATTTTCAACTTTAAAATGTAGTAATTTGCCTGCTTCATTCATCGTTAATGAGTCTACTTTATGTCCAGTTGATTGGAATGTACATCTTCTCCACATTTATATTTTACTAAAACAATCGGAAAAGGTGGTTTGTTATATTTTTCGCGTTTCCTTAACTCAAAAATATACAGTTAAATTGCATATTTTTGAGACGTGGAGGTTTAATTATTAAATAGTACAGTCCTGTCCCTTAAGGATACAACCGTGATGTTGTGTTCAATTTAATCATAACAACTCGAGCAAGTCTCATTTCGAAATGTACAAAAATAGCAAAAAGTAATCATGATGTTTGCCAATGCCAAATGAAGTCAAAGAAAAAGTTTAAGCAACGAATTTTTTCAATCCAACCAGAGAGTGCAAATGTGAAGCCATTTTGTGAAACAAGTTTGTAACTTTTGAGAACTTTTTATTTTGCGGACTGTTCACGGGGAACGAAAAGAAAATATAGAATTTTGCTGTCTCTACAGATGAACAATTAGAATTTGTTTAACATTGTATTTTGAAAAGGATTACAAATAGTAAACTAAAGAAACATTATTATAACTATAAAGCATAGATAAGAACCACGCCAGTCACAGTGCCAATTAAAGTACATACATTTTCAATGTTAAAGTTCAAAATGAAGTCCATTTTCTTCACATAATCTATGCATCTGAATAACTAGGTATAAAAATTCAAAAAACATGCACCAACGTTAGAAACTTGAACTATTCATTTATTTACCCCAATGATGAAAACATCCAACAAAATTATTCAACGTCCAGTTTCCATGATGCTCACTATGCTCGCCTCTTCGCCTACCAGTAAAGCATTATTTACCACAAAATGTCCGTGTATCAATATTTTATGACTGTTCAAGTCACCTGGTTCCCATGTCCGTTATAAATTTATGTGTGGTATCGGAACGCAGCCAAATAGTATCGGTTTATTGGCAGACATCTTGCTTTCGATGATGAAGTTGTGTTTTAGGAGTTATGAAATATTATATTGGTAAGGAATAGTTGTTTAGGATGCGGTATTATTGATGAAGTTATGTTTATGGACGGAGAAGGGGTATTTATTAGCTCAGAGTGATGTGAAGAAATAAGGTATGTTTTCAATCTCAATGTAGATGGCTTTAAATGTAGAGGGAACAATCAAACTTCCCTTCTTCCTTTCTTCTTCTTCTCTTCTCTTCTCTTTCTAGAAAAGAAACGGCGGTGTTTTCAAATTATGGTATAACTAATTAACTTTACAGTGCAGAGCAATGCTGCTTATTGGTGCGAATTGGTTTTAATGTGGGAGTTAATATTATACCTTCAAAATAAAGTTAAAGCCGTTGGCCCCCGCTGTCCCGCTGTCAGGTAATCAGAAGCCCAAAAGTCTGGTCTAATCACAACCATTAGTCTTATCGAAGAGTATCGTATTATAATGTAAATAAACCTAGTTGTAGTGAAGGTCAGAAAGGCAGTAAGATACTGGAAACTGATTTCAATTCAATTGATTGATTGGAAAAAGGTTTTTTTCTTTTCTTTTTTTTTACGTGGTAAAATCATCAAATGAGTCCTCCCACCCAGGGCAGAGCGTGAGGGACTGTCAGACTCGTACTGACTAAAATCCACGGTGTCCTTCAATAGCCCTTTACGTTCCGGGGTCACGATAATTCGTACAGTCCCGCGACCTTGGAGAAAGGTTACGCAAATGATGACGCTTTCTCTCCGTCATTCGGTATCCACCGTGACCTCAAAGTATGACATCCAGAAACAACATAAATGAGTGTGGCTCAATAAAGTAGCCATTTTGCTCGGCCGTCTGTGGCTGCATATTGCATGCTGGCAATGGGCCAATCTCAGTTTTATTGGCTAATAAGTCTTTTAGTTTTATTATTGTGTCGAATTATGTAATCGTTTCATATGTATGTCCGGAATAATGCGCATTTAACATGATGAGATTTAAAGATAATCAACATTAAAGTCTTTAATTACATTGAAGTTTGATTAAACCAATACGTGCAAACTGTGGACAAGGCCCCAAGCAACAGAAGGACCACAAATGTACCTACAGAAGTATCTGTACATTCTGTATACGCCCATGGGAAAAAGAATATATGGAATATCTGTCAGTGCCTTATTAGATAATGTAACTTTACACAGTTATAAATTACACATAATATTTTAGAATCTTTGATAAACTTATAGTATCCAAGAAATCACTAATAATGGAAACAGGTTCCTCTATTTTTGGAATCATGGATTGAATTTAACATTTGTAGGTACATTTTGTTCTTGTATCTTAAATAAATTGTGTCCATGTTCTTAATTATAATGTAAGAGAATACTCATACAAAAATAAGGCGTCATATCCAAAGCTTTAAGAACACGACCGTATAGGACAGGTTTTATGACTCAAGTAGCATACGTTTACACGATTCGAACACAAAATAAAAGTCTACTATCAAACCTGTTTGGACCACGCCCCGCTGTAACAAATAGGTATGACTACTTTTCTTTTACATTTCAGTCTAACGTTGAAACATTACAAGCAATTTATTTTCAATTAGCCAAACTATTCTTAAACAATGCGCTGATATAAAAACCAAGGCAAACTGAAATATTGCTGCACAATGTACATTCACCGATATGATTGAAACTGTTATGTAATTTGAAGAAAACCTATCCGTAGCTTTTCAACCAACACTTTAATTTGCGCCATCGAATTCTTGCCTTTTTCTGACGCTTATATAAATGCGAAATTTTGTGAAGTTGGTTGGATGAATGGATATTGTTTAATCTTTCACGCAAAAATTTCTGAACGGATAGTCAAAGTCAAAGATCTTTATTGTGAAGCAACGGTTCCAAAAGTTTTTATAAAGGACGGTTTTTTTTTACGTGGTAAATTCATTAAATGAGTCCGCCCACTCGGGGCAGAGCTGGAGGGATTGTCAGACTCGTACTGACTAAAATCCACGGTGTCCCTCAATAGTCCTTTACGTTCCGGGGTCACGGTTATTTGTACAGTCCAGGCTTTGGCCCTCTAGCGGGGGTCCCCGTCATTTTGCTGACACTCTTTGAGGCGCGTGTGGAACACTACGCGCCGTCGACCCGGGCATGGTCCATGGTCGGATAGCGAGTTGCCCATTACTCGCTGCCCGCATGCCCGAAAAAGGACGGATTTGGATGACATTTTGTACGCACACAGATTTGGATGATATTTTGTACACATAGGATAGATTTTATCCCGATTTATCCTCTAGTGGATATTTTAGGTGTTGTAACGGATGACGTCGCTAGCAACAGCTAGTTTATAATAAGTGAGTGTAACTGTTTTTTTTTTTTTTTAATATGCACCAAGACACAATAGCAAACAGATGATGAATTATATACAAAAAAAAGATGTGCTACGTTCGCGTAGCAGTCGTAGCCACAGCGTGGCACATCCCTTTAATAATGTGGCGAGCATCCATTTGCTCCAGTTTTTGTCTTAATAAAATCATATTTCAGAAACATTCAACGAAACGAATAAAGTTTTTTCATACTTTCATAATATATTCATGCTTTACTTTGGAAATAATAAAATAATAAAAGTATTGGCAAGCTTTGTTCAATATTTCGATATTAACTTTCATGATATAACAAATCATAAAATAACGAATAAACAAAAAAAAAGACCTTAAACCCATTACGAGACCCTTACTCGCGTTCTATTGTATTGTTATTTGATTTCTTACATCATAATCGTGCTCCCCAAGTATTCTATCTGAAAATATACAAACGATGAAAAGATTGCTTCGGGCAGTTTGGGCGAAAGTAATTTGCATCAACGATGTCTTCCGAGGCTTTTATTTTAGCAATATACGGTCCGAGGGTAAGTTTAATGTAGGGTAACTCAATTATAGGAGGTACTTGGGAGTGCGTGTCTTTTTTCGTCACACGGCCCCATCTGCCCCTTCGATGTAACATTTTCAATCTGTAAAAGTAAATGGGAATTCGGTCAGCTGCTGGTTTTCTCACGCGAAGACTTGGAATGAGGGTAGATGGTTATTATGGGTTGGGAGCTCTATTGCTGTTTATTAACACGTTATATTTGTGTGTTTTTTTTTTGAAAGCATTGAATACGGCTTTCTTTCAAGCTTCTCGATTAAAAAGCTTTAGATAACGAATTGAATCGATTAAGATTAATGTTTTAATTATGATACTCGTGTTTTTCGATAAAATGATTTGTAATAAGCACTTTTAGATTTTCTACAAATAGTCTATTTAAAATAGTTATAAATTATGGTTAGCAAATACAATATTGTGAGATATAATTACCCCGCGAGTTTTTATTTTTTTCTTAAAAGTAAACTTCGTATCTTGTAAAGTCCTTACGAAAACACATGTTACTATGTGTAACTGTCAGCAAATCTCGACTATATAGAATTAATAAAGTAATTATCTACCTAATTATAAATATGGTCTTAACCTCTGTGTTCTATCTAAAACAATCCTTGCATAAACAAAAATTTCGTTTATTTTGTCAACTCAGACCTCCGTGAAAGGGGGTGTTTTGATTTTCTGAACAAACGAGAAACATATGACAACGAAGATCGCATTTCGCTTGACTAGTCACTTTGCTTAAGAAGTGGGGTACATATACCTACAATATACCTGTCATATAGCAACAGTATACATGTGTAAAGGGGTTAATAAACTTACCTATTCACAACGCCCAGACGACAAGCAAACCACATTCCAACTTCTCAGTAAACATAATGTTTATGTACAAATATGTACACGGTACCTCATACATTAATTATACACGTTATATGAGATACAAACATTCATAGAGCGAACTTATGTACAAATTAATTGCTTAATATCTAAGTTTCAGTTCAGTATTCTAAGCTTAGAAAGATTTTTAATATTATACTAGCTTAGTTTTGCCGCGTGTTGGTTTTATGTAAGCCAATATCCGTTTTAAGTCTAGGATGGGGTGCTAAAAGCGGTGGTGGAGAACGGAGTAATAAGAACAAGAAATTATGATAGGAGTATTTTTTTTTTCATTGGCATAAATGCAATCTTAGCTAAGTATGCTGGCTGGGTCGCGGGACTGTACGAATTACCGTGACCCCGGAACGTAAAGGGCTATTGAAGGACACCGTGGATTTCAGTCAGTACGAGTCTGACAGTCCCTCCCGCTCTGCCCTGAGTGGGAGGACTCATTTGATGATTTTACCACGATAAAAGAAAAAAAAAGTTATAATTTGTTTATCTAACAAGTGTATATTTTTTTAGTATTGATTCATAATATGCAACCCCACTTGACATTTTAAATCATTCTCGCTATTTTCCATTACTTCCTATACTGTTTTAACTGTCGAAACCTAAAAGTAAACTTAATAAGTCGCGGGGATGTTTCCGCGATTTTGGAAGGCAAAGGGCGTTTGAAAAGTGGTGTTTAATCACTCTAGTCCGGCAGTCAATAACGATTTTTCAAGCCAAAGCCTAGTAATAGCCTTTTATTGGCATTAATACATCAACAACATACATCTTCTACCATTTTGATTTAAATAAATGTTTTAAAATATCCCATGAACAATTTTTTTCCTAGCTTCATTGTCTTCGGCGCGTTGTGTCCACGCACGCCTCAAGGAGTGTCAACATAGTGACGGGGCTCCCTGTGAGGGCCAAAGCCTGCCGGGATCGCGGGACTCACGAATTACCGTGAACCCGGTACGTAAAGGGCTATTGAAGGACACCGTGGATTTTAGTCAGTACGAATCTGACAGTCCCTTCCGCTCTACCCTGGGTGGGGGAGGACTCATAAGATGATTTTACCAAGTACAAAAAAAAGCCTCATTGTCAACCTCTTTTAAATTTTATAACTTTTTAGCAAACTTAGATCGGTATAACAAAAAACCCTTTTAAATATAAAGAGAAAGCTTTACCGTTTTTATTCATCGTTTTTAACATTTCAAATTTCAATATAAAGTAAGTATTATGAGTTGTTGAGTCTGTCTTGGAAAATCGAATTCGATGATACTTAGCCAATTCTAAAGCTACTGAGCCACTTTTGAGAACATCCCTTTTGTCTTTGTAAGAAAAGATGAAGATTTTATATTTCAGGCACCAGTTTTAGACGTTCGACGTTTGATGTCTGCATGCAAAGGAAAAGGCATTTAGAATCAAGCACTTCCTTTGAAAATTTAAAGTTTCTGGGTTTTGAGAGAGCTCCCATTGATATTTGTAACCACGAAATAGGCCAATAATAATTGTTCTTCTGTCATTACAGTACTTCTTCTTCAAGTCTTAGCTACCTACCCAATACCAAGTGTACATCAACACTATAAATACTTTGCATTCATTTTTTAATTTTGTTTTTGATCTTGATTACTCTATTATTAATTTTCGTTTCGCCTTAAGCAATTTAATTATATGGAAAATTAAATCGCAAATTATGGAAAATTTAATCGTAGTGGTGCTTTATTTGGGTATCTTTTGTTTTGAAAGAGATAATTTAAACAGGATGTAGTACATACGTGTTTTTATTTTTCTTCATTTTTTTTTATTTTCTGGTAATTTCATTACCATAATATCCATTTTAAGCTAGCATGGTTCAAGACCTGATCTCTCCCCGGTCGTGTCGGATTGGTATACATAAAGTTAGTTCGTAAGTCACTGCTCTATATGCTAAAATATTATTTTACTCGAATTGTGGTCCAACAGAATTATTAATGTTGTTTTAAACTAAGCCGTTCTGGTTTTCGTCATACCTTGTATACAGAAAGTTTACGTTTTATTAGCAGCTTAACATAAATTGTAAGTTTGTCTAGAAAGACTCAAGACGCTAACATTAAGGGAAGTCATCAAACGCAAATAGCACAGAGCAGGATTATCCTATAAATGAGAAAGTTTAGACGTTTGTTGCTTATGGCTGGACCTACTTGAATAAAATCTAATAAGTAATTAGTTTACAACCAGGATTTTTAACAATCCTAATAGATCGATAACCATTACCAAAGTCACGGAGGTGAAAGCAATAAATCAGTTTGAACCTATTGCTATTTGAGAGTGATTAAACACTGGTGATGAAAATATTAACTTTCATTGTGGGGTGTACAGGAGAAATTCCTAGTGTGGCGCAATTTTATTAAAAAAACATATGATATATTCCTCATGTCAGCAGTTATGTTTAGGTTTGGCGTGAGTGTGATGAGTACAGTAATCCCATTAGACGTTATGTAATCAATTGTGTATTTTATTGTTGCAGAACTTCCAGAGAAGCCGAAGATTTTCGACGAGTTCGATAAAGAGGTGGTCGGTGTTGCCGGCCCATACATAGAAGATACCAGTCTAAAGCTTACCTGCGTTGTAAGTGGAGGTAAATTTACAAAAGATATTTCGTAATTTTCCGTATATAATAAAGGCATTATAGATGTCTCCCGAAAGAAAGATATAAGATGAGGTGTGGCCACCTTCTGGTGTTAATTAAGCTGCTTCTGGGGACTCCACAGGCCTTTATTGAACTAACTTTTACTGGAATTACATTGAATTATGTGATTCCGAGCCTGATGTCCAAAATAAACTTAGACCGTCGTATAACAACAAGTAAAACATTCTGTTGAACTTTGTCTAAAAAAAGTGTAACTGCAAAACGACCCTTATATCAACGTCAAATGCCATTTTGACTCACTATTTTATGCCGTATGACAGAGATGGTCGTGTCAAAACCCTTTAACTTTCCACAAACACAATAAAGTAAAAAGTTAAACATTGACATTTTACGGTAAAAGTGACGGTGCCCAGCAGAAGTTCAAATTAAACTAGTTACCTTTGTACCAGCACAAGTAAAGTTTGCAGTCGACCGTCGAAGACTAACTCAATGAAATAGGGTACAGAGGAGAAAGAATAAAATGCTTGAACCTTTGAGCTACGGAACTCGAGTCCGTGTACCATGAACGTAAAAGAACGGGCTATAATTTGGAAGAAGGAAGGTGAATTATCTTGTTTTGAGCTCTACGGAAAAATGAGCAATCTTTGTTGTAAGTTTGGCGTGACTTTTATTATAAATTGAAGGCTTTGTTAGTTTGTAATCTTACAACCTAATTGCATGCTTTCTTATTGGAGACTTAAGAAGTTGATAGGTTGCAGATTAAAAATTTGAGAATTATTTTAATTTAAATCACCACTGTTTTCAAAACGGCGCGGTTGAAGCTGAAGCGATGATTTGGAAGCCTTGTATGGACCGGAAAGGACTAACAGATTCTTGCGGTCTAAACATTCACTTTGGCGTTGGACCAGGGGCATACGTTTGGTATAGGGGCTTCGTCATTTATAACCATAGCCTAGAATTAAATATAAAGAGGAATAGCTGCGTAGTCGGCCAAAAGAACTATGCTGTTGAAACATTACAGGACGATTATACTGACAAGTTGGTTGACAATAAAATAAAGAAATCTAAATGGAGCCTACACAATTAAGTATTCTCATTACGGAACGCGACGATTTACTAGAAATTATAACACTAATTGCCACCAAGCAGAGATTATAATTATAAAATATTACCACTGTATTAAAATTTAACCTTCTTAACTGTAAAGTAGTCTAATAAATTATTTAAGTGGGAGATCTGCCTCATTTTATAATTGAAACAAATTCGGTTATAAATTACTGAAGGGAGTTCAAACAGCCTTAAGATTTCCTAATCAGCAATTTCTCCAATTTGCCTTTATTAATATTTGATTTGGTAGTACTTAGGTTTCGTGCTTATGAATAATAGTGTGATATTTTTGGCTTTCTAAGGAAATTGTTGTGTTAATCTTTTTTCGAGTTTTACTACGGCTGCTAAAGGTGGGGTTCTGTATTTAATTCTGAGACAAGTATCGAGTCTATTTTAAATTCTATGATAAATTTAGTAGCAGCCTGCAGTCTAATTTTAATCAACGTAAATTTACTGTACAGGAGATATGTTATGTTATAATATAAAGTTTTCGTGGATATAGGCGGAGGCTATTAGTATTTCTCAATCGTAAAATCATCAATGAGTCCTCAGACTCGAGATTAAAATCCACGGTATCGGACGTCGCGAGGCGATTTCCGGCTATCGTAGGCGCGGGCATTCGGATTTCGAGTAATGGGTAACTCGCCGCCCGGTCATGAACCGTGCCCAGGTCGACGTCGCGTCGTGTTCCACGTGCGCCTCAGAGATGTCAGCAATATTAGCCAAAGCCTGCCGGGGTCTTACCACGTAAAAAAAAGACATTATTTATCATAGACTAACTTAAAACATGATATCTATCTCATACAAAAAAAGGTTCTATTTGATGGCCTATATCTTCTAAATACTAAGATCAAACACAATACTAATTATGATATTTCAAAGTATTTTTATTAGTATGTATGTTATTTATTTACTTATAACATTGTCCCCAGGTAAACCCATGCCTCGAATCCGCTGGTGGCGTGATGACAAGGTCATAGCTACTCTCGCGCCAGTCGACGATGAGTCAAGACTCAGTCTCCTGGAGCTGAGGATACCGAAGTTGACCAGGGACTACTTCGAGGCAGTATACACATGCACCGCTGATAATACGGTGCTGGTACCGCCTTTAAGGGTCAATGTGCAGATACAGATTTATTGTAAGTATATGGTTTAACGCCGGGGTTGCGGGACTAACGGGTAACCGTGGCTCCGGAACGTAAAGGGCTATTGAAGGACACCGTGGATTTTAGTCAGTACAAGTCTGGCAGTCGCTTCGGCCTTGCCCTGGGTAAAAAAAGTATTTGGTTTAAATACTTTTTTCCGATGTTCATGATGTTCATGGTTGGAAGCGGCTTGCATCCAGCGCGATCTTGTGATCATCAGATCATCTGTCCACCTTGTGAGTGGACGTCTCACGCTGCGCTTGCTTATGCGTGGTCTCCATTCGAAAATCTTAGAGCCCCATCGACCATCAGTTATACCTGATATGTGGCCTACCCACTGCCACTTCAACTTGCTAATTCGCTGGGCTATGTGACTTGTAACTTTGGTTCGTCAACGAACCTCCACATTGCTGACTCGATCACGCAGAGAGACTTCGAGCATAGCCCTCTTCAAAGCTTGTTGGGCTATCTTAAGCTATGTAATGAGGTCCATTGTAAGACCACATTGCTATTTAAATGGATTGTAAGATACTTTTCTGTAATGATACGCAAAAAACAACAACTTCTAACTTACAGAATAGTAGTAGTAATACTTACAAAGTTTCTAGATCAGCACCCACAATTTCATGGTCGGTATAAACAATCCGATGTGAGTTTTCATTGATATAAAAGAAAATATGTACTAATACTCGTCTTATAAAGCCGAAGAATTTGTTTGTTTGGTTGAAGCCGCTAATCTCAGGAACTAATAGTTCAAAATGAAAAATAGTTTTGTATTGGATAGTCCATTTATCGAGAAAGACTGTGAGCTATAGAACACTACGCTACGACCAATGGGAGCCGAGCAGCGGGTAAAACCACGGGGACCAGCTAGTAACTTTAAAATTTTTCCTAATGCTTATTTAAGCAATTTAACAAAGTTAGCCACTGAAATTGAGAAAAATGAAATCTGTTATTTGATGTACAGACATTTTTTTTTTGCGTGGTAAAATCATCAAAATAAATGAGTCCTCCCACCCAGGGCAGGGCGGGAGGGACTGTCAGACTCGTACTGACTAAAATCCACGGTGTCCTTAAATAGCCCTTTACGTACCGGGGTCACGGTAATCCCTTGGTCCCGCGACCCCGGCAGGCTTTGGCCCTCTATAGGCCCCGTCACTATGCTGACAGATGTACAGACATAACGAAAAAACTGAGATACATTTCACTTGCGCCGCTTTCAGTACAAAACTGGTTGCTACCCGCCATTTTATTTAAATTGTAGAAAGTCAACTAATTACATTTTATATACAGTCATGGTAAATCAATTTTGAAAGAGAGAATATTTTGCTTTGGGTCTCACTCTTAAATTTTATCAACTTTTACAATTTTTTTTTTATGAAAAAAAAATATCGCCTACCGCGAATATTTAACGAGAATATAATCCCATCGTTGCTCTATGGGAAGTTACTCTACTAATTAGGCTTTGGTCAGCCACGTCAATCAAGTGAAACATCAAGAAAAAAATCAGTCATTCACGTTGACATGACAGATGTGACAGTGACAGGTTAGGTTTATTTTCGTTACAGGATTTATTGATTCGGTCACCGCGCTCAAAGCCCGCGATAGAAGCTATGCAATAGCTTAAAAAATAATAAATAATATCTAAAGCCACAAAATCACAAACACCCAATAATATAAGTATTTCTAAATACTAGTGTCCAATTTATCTAGATATTAGTACAACGACTCGTCATTGGCCTAATATTCAGTCATTTGTCTGACTAAACATGTCGGGACATTACGAGTATGAACGTTGACAGCACAGTACGTCATCCTACGTGATAATAACATATGAAGATAAACACATAAACATATGAAAATATATGACGTATAGTGACTGAAAATTTGTGGAAGATGTGAGTTATTTTGGGTTAAAGCAAAAAATAATGCAGTGTTTGTGTCTGAATACGTTTTATCTTTGTCAATATTAATTTAAAATAAAAACAAAATCCAATGTAATACAAAATTATTCTGGCATGTTATTAAGAATCGAAACTGCATAATTTTGAATTAAAAGTAAAATAAAAACGGGTTTTTCCATTGTTAGTTAATAAATACCACGTAATCCACTTTACTGTTAAAACCACGTAGTAAAGACGAAACGTAAACCAAATCTCAAAATCCGCTTAAGTGAAAAAGATTAAACCCATTGTTCATTTCAAATCCCTGTCTAAGATTACTCGGATTATAAAAACAATGCACATTATGAAAATATAAAATGACGATCATATTATGTTCATTGCCTTTCCTACAAAATCGTGTCTTGTTTTACCAAGCATTACATTTGCCACAAAAATATTCTACTTTATCTCAAAGAAAAATAAACGCCACTATAAAAAGATATAAGGACACTTTATTTAATCAAATCTAGTGCTACCCTTTTCCCAGTTGTTACCCAATCTGCCTCGAGCAACAGTTTCAAGGAAAAATAACATTGGTTGCCACAAAATAGTTGGAAAGTTTCATAACATCCGCATTACGCGAGGACAAACGTTCATTTTCTGTTATTGCAAGACTGAATCCACGTAAATCCGTGCGATTAACCTATATCAACCGCGCTAGTCTCCCGGATTATCTCGGAATATGACGGTTCGTCGCCGACAGGATTCTTTTGTCACCGCTCACCCTAAGGGGCCATTAGTTTTTATTTGTGTAGCATTGTCCTGTCGTGACGCCATTGCCACGTCGGGGAACAGGAAATTATTCTCCATTATAATAACCCATGATGTCATTCGTTCAGTAATGCACGTTAAGCTCACCTTTTTCCAACAAAGCTTTTAGTGGACGATCTTATTTTTGTTTTTAACACTTTTTCAACTATCCATACCGTTAATGGCGTCCATTAGTGTTTTAGTTTCCTTTTGTTCGAACTGCTTCGATTTAATTCGTGCGATGGATTTATGGATGTAATTCTTGTATCGACAACAGGGTTATAATTTGACATTTATAACCACGTTCGGTTATTTTTACGAAAGGAGGTAAAAGGTCAATATATAAGTGAGTGTTTTTCGGTGCGTGCTCTCATCCGCATTGATGGATTACCGTCGTTTTAAGGGTAGCTACAATTTCTCATACTGTTCCGGGTACACGCGTACCAACAAATTCCCAATAAAAATAAGCCTCGGCTTGAAACGCTGTAAACATTGAATTACAGATCAACTTTAATGGATGGTCCATTAAAGTGGATGTGCGATTTTTATTTCAGTTTTTTCACGGAATTTACAATAAAACCATTTCCTTACTTTATTTAAACAAATATTTTTATTTCTGAAATAACTATTTATTGTACATAAATCACTATATACACACATTTTGTTAGTGCCCAAATCTGTTTTTATTGGCATGACGGCTTTACTATGTTATCAACATATATGTAAAACAATAAAAATATATCTAAAATTTTATACCCACTATTTTTGCGCAGATTATGATACACAAACAGGCAACAATTATTTAGCTGCCTATCTATTCAAAAATCATTTACAGCTCTATTTTAAACACAAACTGTCAGAGATTCCTACCAAAACGCGATAAAATAACCAACTCAATTTACATACTGAAGTTTAATAATAGTAATGGTCGGGAACTGGTTAGCCAGGCTGTCATATAACAAAATTTGACGGTCCCACAGACCCCTAATGATGATAAGGGTACTGCGTTTGTAATTTTTTGTGAATAAAGTATTTTTAACGCCATTTTGATTTTGAATGTCATCTTGTTTCACTTGAAGCAGGATTTATTGTGAGGTCAATGTTCTGTGGAAGTTAATGACGGAAAAGTATTAGCGTCAAATCAAAATGGATTAATTTAGAAGTGAAGGTTGAAAGTAGGTTTAAAAAAACAAGTTTTCATTACAGACAGGGTTTGTACTGATCGGCGTGGGTAAAACTTGTATAAAGAAACAAGCAAATCTGCCCTATCTCAGCCTGTGTCTATTATGTGCGAGTGCATAAAATACTTGAATTAAATACTATACTTGGACTTATTTTCCTGCACCGACTAGTATCGACCCATATAAAACTGTCTGTGCCGACCTGCAATCTCCTGCTGAATCTGCTGCTAAAGATAGCCTGTCACAATATGTACCTCTAGATTACCGACCCTCATACTTTTGGTAAGGAATACTGTCAACCTTTGTGTTGTCACCATGTTAGTTTTTATCAATTACCCTTGATTCTGGAGTAGTCTTATCAAAAACTTTAAATGTACCACTTTTAAAACCAATATTTTCCTTCCAGTACGACCACTATTTGTGGAGATCCTAGCCCGGGAACAGCCGCTCTCAGTTGGTCAGGCTGCTGAGCTGGCGTGCAAGGCTGTGGGGGCTAGGCCTCCAGCTGTCATCACATGGTGGATGGACGACAGGCAGATGTCTGTCACAGCGATACAAAAGGTAATTATAATAAAATTAAAAATCGTTCATTCATATTTTCATCATCTATGCTGTCCTTAATCTCGTAAGTCTCATAATCAACTCTATTTTTAAGCGAACACAACATATGAAATAAGCCCAAAAATAGGTATGTTTTTTTTTTATTTAACGATGACGCAGGTCCTTACCGGACACGGAAGTTTCGGGAGGTTCCTGTGTCTGATAGGGAGGGAAGAAACGCCTGGGTGTCACCACTGCGTGGATCGTCCGGAGGACACGGTGGAGCATACGGTGCAGGACTGCCCCGCTTGGGCAGAGCACCGCCGTGTCCTCACGACGGCGATTGGCGGAGACCTCTCGCGCCCGGCATTGGTCGAGGCCATGCTGCGGGGCGAGACGGAGTGGGAAGCGGTCGCCTCCTTCTGCGAAGTAGTCATGCTCGTGAAGGAGGAGGCGGGCCGCCTGAGGGAGAGGACAGCGTCCTCCCTCCACCCCAGCCGCAGTGGTAGACGCCCACGGCGTCCGACGTCGCAGGACGATCTCCGGCCACCGTAGGCGCGGGCACCGAGTAATGGGCGACTCGCTGTCCGACCATGGACCATGCCCGGGTCGACGGCGCGTTGTGTTCCACGCCCGCCTCAAAGAGTGTCAGCATAGTGACGGGGCCTGTGGAAGGCCAAAGCCTGCTGGGGTCGCGGGACCAAGGGATTACCGTGACCCTAGTACGTAAAGGGCTATTGAAGGACACCGTGGATTTTAGTCAGTACAAGTCTGACAGTCCCTCCTGCCCTGCCCTGGGTGGGATGGACTCATTTGATGATTTTACCACGATAAAAAAAAAGGCTTTCGTTTAACTACTATCTCACCTGATGGTAAGCAATGGTATTGTGTTCGACGGTATAGCAAGCTTGCCTAGCATCATAAATAATGTTATCTTTCCTCATTTACATACAAAATCTATGATGTACTAACCACAGTAATATCTGCTTTCGGTTTAAAGACATTGATTTTTCAAAAAAAAAGAACATTACATTTCACTTACATATTGAGAAAAATAAAAGAATTCACTAAGGTCCATTCTCTGTGATCACATTTAAAAAGAAAAAAAAATGAACCATACAAATATTAAACCAAATAGTTTAATATTTGCTTCGGACGAAATCTTCAAGAGCTTTTCAAATGTCTATAAACATTCAATGCCTTCATTCTACTAAATAGTATTTTTTATGTAGGTATATGCATATTTATTATACGATGTTTCAACATCTCTATCTCGTACCAGAGGAATAATTAATAATGTAAGCTATGGTGCAGATTATTCACTATTGAATCAATAATCAACATCGAATCGCCACTGATTGTTACAAACAATGTGAGCATGATTGTTATAATTGTCAGAGTGGGTTTCGATTATAATACATCGTCTATAATTGATTATTTATCCTAAACACCTTTGGTCGCGGATTCCATCACCTGAAGGATGCTCCACGGAATATTCGAAATCACTTCTTCCATAAAAAGTACAGGCACTGAGAAAATTGTTGTATTCATGATTTGAAAAATACATAGAAAAATATTTCATAAATACATATACCAAAATCTTTACTCAGCAACACAGCAAAAATAACTTGAAAACTGAACAAATTTTGGTCCAAAAAGTACCCATGACTCGCAATAATACATTACCCCTTACTTTAACCGTAAGTAGGTAAGGTATAATCCCCATTTTACCGTCAAGAGACAAAAGATTTCGTTCAACTTATAAAGTATACCTAATCTTTTTATCCAGCACTCGGATGACAAAAACGAGACCGTATCATTTCTCCGCTGGACGCCCCGCATGGACCAAGATGGCCGGACGCTCACATGCCGAGCAGCCCACGTCAAACTCGAGCACACCACAATAGAAACCAGTGTCACGCTCAATTTGCACTGTAAGTCCCCTTTTCTTTTCTTTTTTGAATGGCTGAAAGGCAATCTTTTTTGTAGATTTATTGCCGGTAAGGCTCTGAAAAGGTATTTGTGTTTGAGTTAGTCACAGAGCTTGGAAATTCCTTACACCGGCACCATTTACAGATGCGTATAGTTATGAAATTTGGGGAGCTAAAAGTGCGTTTTTGTCGATACATTCCAATCCAAGTTTAATTTTTGTATGTAATTTGAGATGTAGCGCTAAAAAAACGCTAAAATTGTTGAGTGCTGTAATCCTGATATTCTGTAGCGCCACTCATCTATTTGATTTTTATTGTTACAAAACAGGAAAAATACTGCAACATTTCACAAGAAAATTTTTTATTCATTGATAAGCATGTTCACAGCATCAATCAATTTGCAAATTTTCACAATGATGATGACATTTATTGGGTCACTTGTACTGCAAAACTCGAAATGTTTTCAAAAATTTAAAAATAGTTGCACACACAGTGTCGTTATACTTTTCGGCGTAGTAAGAATTAAATTGTAAATTAAAATTTAATTTTTAAATTTCAGTTAATATGTTCAGCGTTATACATGTAAATAATGGTATCATTGGCCATTAGTGTTTTTTTTTTTATTTCAAAAGGATGCCCAAAGTAGATCAAAAGTGGAGATGAGAGGTTACATTGAGCCAGTTCATCTATAAGGAAATAAAATTGGTGCGTAAGCACCAACCAGTAAAAATTGTTTGGTGCCGGACTCCGAAAAGATGGTAGTTGCCGAGCGGACCTGGCGAGACCTACCACCGTCGAACAATGTCACTAAAACGATATTTTTTTTACCAGATGTGCCAATAGTGACGCTGCAACTTGGCTCCAAGATGAATCCCAACGACATAGAAGAAGGGGATGACGTATATTTCGAGTGCATGGTGCGGTCGAACCCTCCAGCTTATAAAGTTGTTTGGGAACACAACGTAAGTAAGCCAACGTACTCGTATTACTCTGAAGATGCCATGGTCATGAATAACCGTAATTCGTATTTATGTCACCAACATGTGCAATTTTTGAAGTGAAAACTTCTTTAGCGGCGTTGTGCACTTTTTTTGGAATGGGTAAAAAATGTTAAACTCGCGTCAGGACACGTGACCTGATCGAAAATTCGTAAGACGGCGCAGGGCGATTGCGCGAATGTTCGTGTGTGTTTATTACTATTCAAGTTTTCACTTCTGCCGGCACTCCCAGAGTGCAACCTGTCGTTTTTTTTTTTAAGAAACCTTACCTCACACTAGGAATTTCTCCTGTATCGTGGGTACAAACATAGAAACTCACACACTCAAACACTCAGAACCTAAAATACGTATTTTTTTAAACGTTTTATACGCATCATGAAAATAGATCAGAAAACAGTTTCCTTATTGGATGTAGAGAATTTCGTTTGATCAATCAAATCTTGTCACCTCTGTTACGTGATTCTCGGAATGTGATATTGACAGGAACACAGTCGGTATTAGATTTCAATCTTCGGCTCAGTTTTTTCGGGCTATTTGACCGGATATTTTTACGTTCTTTTTAAAGGTCTTCAAATCAATCAATTTGGACAATATTGACAGGCCTGATGGTCTAGTGGTTAGTGACCCTGACTGCTATGCCGGAGGTCGTGGGTTCGATTCCCACCCAGGACAAATGTTTGTGTGATGAGCACGATCATTTGTTCTGTGTCTGGGTGTAATTTGTCTATAAAATGTATATATTTAGAAATATATAAGTATGTTTATCAGTTGTCTAGTACCCATAACACAAGCTCTGCTTAGCTTGGGACTAGATGGCGTTGTGTGATAGTTGTGGAATATTTATTTATTTATTTATATTTTTACGTTATTTTTAAAGGTCTTCAAATCAATCAATTTCTAAGAATTTATTTCACGTCCCAGAAGAGCTCACTGTCTCATCTGGTAACCGTAACTCTGAAACATAAATGCGTTTGTCAAACAGACCGGCGAAAGCGAAGCCTTTCCGAAGCGATACCAAACCGAAACGAGACGTCAGCGAGACGTCAGTCCGATAGTTCTGTCACGCTATCGGATCGCTTTCGCGTTTCTATGTGACTGGATTCAAACAATTCCATACATTACAAATAAAAACGTCACGCTTCGCATTCGCCACGCCAGTCTGTTCGACAAAGGCTAAAGGGCTATTGAAAGATATCGTAGATTTTAGTCAGTACGAGTCTGACAGTCCCTCCCATCCCGCCCTGGGAGTACTCATTTGATGATTTATTTCACGTAGGCCAGTTATAAAACTTTTGAATTGTCAAAACACAACAATAACTTTAACAAAAAAATTACAGTTCCAGTGACAAGTAACTGTTATGCCTTTGTCAAACAGACAGGCGAAAGCGAAGAGAGTCCGAGGCGATACCGAAGCGAAGCGAGACGACAGTCCGACAGTTCTATCTCGCTATCGGATCGCTTTCGTTTTTCTATGTGACTGGATTCAAACAATTCCATACATTGCAAATAAAAACGTCACGCTTCGCATTCGCCACACCAGTCTGTTTGACAAAGACTTTATTAAAGCACCTTAGTTTCTCGCTAATCCTCATTATAGAATAATTTACGCTTTATGATATATTTTTATCTAATCCTTGCTGTCTCATTGCTGGTCAATGTCAAAGGCCTCACCCAATTCCTCCGATCTACCAGATCGAACTATTGTTTTTGAAATTCAAGACGTGATGAAATTCATGATGACAATTTATGCTTCTAGATTGTCTGGCCGACCTGTTCTTGTAAAATTAATGTTATTATTATTTTTTAATGCTTTTTATCTCAACTTTTAAATACATCACATGGTTAGTGTTATGTGGTACTGCATGCTATGTGGCGTTCCCATTGTCACTTCAACTTGTTAATTCGCTGGGTTATGTTGGCAACTATAATTCGTCTACGAAGCTCCACATTTCTTTAGTTCTTATTATTTTTGACATGTAGGTTCATCACACTTAGCAAACACGTACTTTTGTTTTTTCAACCTTATTATTTTGAATGTTATATCTCTGACTTCTAAACCAAAAAGTAATTACGTCACATCTTTTTCTTATTAAGAAAGTTTACATGAACACACGTGTATCCCAGTTTGGCTTTGCCTACATTCATTAATTCAAAACTTATTATTTTAACTTATTACTTTACGTACACGTGTACTTGTCCACCACGTAAACAAGTTTGCTGCGAATAAAAATATATATCCTACATAAGTTCTATGAATATTTAACAAGTTGTTATCTACCTAATTATATTTCTAAAAGAAGAGGGTATGGTTGTAACACTATCTTATAGCCGATACCGCTGAAGGCAGAAACCTGAGATTTGGATAGTAGTTGCAGTTTATAATGTAAGTGGGCACTAAGAAGGGATTTTGCGAAAATCCACCTCTAAGGGGGTAAAAACTTTTGGATGTACAATCCTTTGGCGTGGGTTGATAAATTTGAAACTCGCCATGAACATGAACATAAGTAAATAAAAAAGATTGAAATTATTAGTTTTTTACTATGTACTCCCTTAATTTGAAAATAAATATTTTATTAGATCGAAAATAATCAAAACACGTGTTTTTTGCTTTTCGAAAATCACCACCTAAATTGTTGAAAAGGGGTTAAAAAGTTTTAAGGAAAAAATAAATACTGCTTGAATCGATAAATTCAAAACTTGATATAAATATCTCTTAATCAAATAAACAATGCGTTTATGACTATTGGTCAAAAATCAATCCTTAGCGAGGTGAATATCGTAAATTTAGGTTGTATTAAATATTTTGTTCTTCCTGTTTAGAATCTTGAAACCAAAACGAAACTGTTTCTCTTTTCATCCTCGTTATAGATAATTATTTTATTTTTTTCTTGACAGTATTGTATATCAAAATGAAGTCACACTGGTACAGATTGTGCAAAAATCTAACTTACAGTGTTTCTTAGATAGGAAAGATTTTAATAAACTTATAATTTTAGTTGAACACGTATTTAAATTTTTTCAAAAGTATCAAAATATTATAAAGAAAATTTGAAATTCACAGAGGAAATGATCAAAATCTGCAGACGAAGTCGCTTGAGGAGTGCTAGTTCTTGATGTTAGCTTAATTTAATCAGCTGCTCGCTTCAAGTAATATCTTACTATTTTAACAAGGTCCGACTATTTCAGGGTCAAATCATGACACACAACCAGCGAGCTGGAGTCATAGCAGGGTCAGCGAATCTAGCGCTACAAGGTGTAAATAGAAGTCAAGCAGGGAAGTACGCATGTACAGCATCCAATGTGGAGGGCGATGGAAAGTCGCTGCCAGTAAATCTACAAGTTATTTGTAAGTATTACTAAGTATTATTAGCTATGGTGGTACGTGGTATGGAAGAGGTATATTCAGAGCCAGGATTGACCAACACAGATTGTTTCTTATGTTCGTCACTATGTTCTTACTTCTTACTAATATTATAAACGTGAAAGGGTGTTTGGATGGATGGATGTTTGTTACTCTTTCACGCAAAAACTACTGAACGGATTTGGATAAAATTTGGAACACAGATAGTTCATAATCTGGATTAATATATAGGATTGTTTTTATCCCGATTTTATCTTTCCGTGGGATAAATATCTAGTTATAACGGGCGAAGCCGCTGGCAACAGCTAGTGTTATCTAAGTAAGTGACACTGCCAGCTTCAGCGGCGTTGTCCATCTCCAGGCCCCCATTGTATGGAGTCTTTTGCCCTCCGATCAAGGTTCATGTGGCTGGCGTGCCAACAGTGCCAGAAGAGCTGGAGTGCTATTCTATTAGGATAGCCAGCACAATCCGCGTTCAAATTATACTTTGTCTTCATTATATTGCAACTTAATGTTTATAGCCCACAGTTACAAATGTATTGAAGGCGAACTATAGTTTCGTTGACGAACTCGTTGGTAACGACTTACAGAAAGTCATAGCTGGACTCATACTGTGAGAGCTGGTTCAAGGTCACACAAGACAAGAGCTGATGGAATTTTTTGGAAGTTATTTTATTTCGTTTTTAACTTAGCAACCTACCTTCTACTTGTGAAACCGTTTTCCGAGAATCTGGGTTATTATTAACAAGACTAACTTATTTGATAATTAGTAGTTTTGGTTCCATAATTTGAAACTCAGTATTTCTGAGCAGTCAATCTTAAAGTATAATTAATATAGAAAACTTTGTCGGATCTAGACTGGGAAACCCGAAAACTCCGCCTCGATTTATTTACGTATTTGATTTATTATTGATGTTAGCTTTGATACTTAAGCCTATTTTAGATATTCAAGTAAATTACAATGATTTTTCAACAGTAAAACACGAACTAAAATCAAAGATACTCATTTTCAAGTCTGTTACATTTTATCGTCTCTATCAACTTTAACAGAACTATGAACAATTTTATTGGAATCGCAGCCCCACAGACATACATCAACGACCAATTCAGTTTGTTAATAAATAGTTTAAACCCACATACGGGTTACAACCACAGGCCACAGTGACATGGCCGAGTCACACGCACTGATTAAATTTTTCAAATAGTACTGTTGGAATAAAAATAGTGGCAGTCTCATTTTAATTGTGAAATATTGAGAGCAGTGAATTTAAACCTTGTTAACAGAGTTGCAGCGGCTAAGATGCAATGACATTATTTTGCTACTTTATTGATTGAATCTTTCGTAACACAACATTTTTTCTTGTGAAAATTTGCCCCCCCTCTAATCAGATTATAGGTACGTAGCGCAAAGGCTCATAAAAATTTGTCCTCGCACCTTGCAAAAAGACATATTGGTAAATACCTGAGTTTGACCTCACAACCTCCTTCCTGCAGGAGAGGCGAGATATATCCTGCACGATTCTGAATCATCACGACTTTACACAACTGATGCGACATGAATGTAATAAACTATAAAAAAACCGGCCAAGTGCGAGTCGGACTCGCCTTTAAAGGGTTCCGTAGCAGCAAGTAACATTATATAAAAGTTGGTTGTAACTTTGAAAGATAAATTGCGGTTTACGATTTATGACGTATTAAAAAAAAATGTAAGTTAGTACGCACAATATTGAGTGATTTACCATGTTATTTTAATATCATGGACTTCTTATAGGTTTTCCTATAATCTATAAGGAGAAAACTAATTTCTGTATTTTTTTCAAAATTTTAGGTTCAGTAGTTTCGGAGATAAGGGGGGGGGAATGGTCAATTTTCGTCTATTTTCTTGAATAACTTGGAAACTATTTATTTTAAAATTACAAAAAAATACATTTAAGATCTTCTCAACAAGACCTTTCATTTGATATGCCACACGATGCAGTTTTCAGATTTTTTTTTTTAATTTTCCCCTTCCCCCCCAAAAATGACCCCCCATATACAGATTTCATCTGCTCACGTCACACCTCTTTGTTTGGGTCACAGGAATTGATATGTGTACCAAATTTCAACTTAATCGGTCTAATAGTTTCGGAGATAATTGACTGTAAGCGACGGACGGACAGACACACGAGTGATCCTATAAGAGTTCCGTTTTTGTATTCAGACGTACGGAACCCTAAAAAGTAATTTTATACACTTTTCTTACAAGGTACATTATTTCCTTAACGAAACTCGATCGACGTCGACAAAAAGTCTATGTGGATGATGCTAAACACCAGATTTTCTGTTAATAATATTTCAATTTCCTCTAGTCATGCCAACACCATATTGTATTATACTGTAATCGAGGACACGAAGAGACTTTTACCCCTTGTTGCCTCAAATTTCGCAATTCATTGCCCACTAAAAAGGGTGAGTCCCAAAAATGGCCGCCGCTATACAAGACCACCTGTTACGGTGTTTAGCCATCATCATTGCCACGAATGTCAATGTGAAAACCCTAAGTGTCAATGGGAGGGCCCCAAGCCTTAAAAAATGCCTACCTGTAGATGTGACGGCGAATCGACAGCCTATGAAAAATATGACCCTCTTCAAACTAGATTGAGCGTAAATATTGAAATATCGTGTGAAATATTGAAATATAACATCCGGTAATAGAGGTTTGAGGGACGGAAAATAACGCTATTTACTAGGCAGGCATGTGTAGAACTTTTTGATGAATCATTTTGATTAGGCACGTCTTCAGAAACAGTTTTACAGAATCTTTTAGCGGTAAAAATATGTGGCCCTGCCATACTTTCGATTTTGGGCACTCAACAGGGTACTTGTATTTATAGCCGTACCAACTATTATTTGCATTTTTTACTGTTCCCAATGAAGATATACTCATAAAAGGTCTTTGTTTCTAAACCAAACCTGAAACAAAAAATTATAGTTTCCCATTAAAAACTTCAAACCAGGCCGTCGTTAATCTATTTGCCCAGTCAATTATTCCGGCCAACTAGTCAGAATCTACCATAATACGAGTAATATCAGTTATCAAATTACCCATACGTTAACGCCCTGAAAGGAACCATGTCCTAAACCTTGACGTGAAAGTTTACGTGTTGATTCTATCGCTGCCCGAGCGCTCCTCATCTCCTATATTAACTTAGAGTTAGTTTCCTCTCAATATTAAAAGGGGAGATTTCATGTTGATGTTCACCATGGCTAGTATGAGCATAATAAATGTTAACTATTACTGTTGGTATAAATGGAGTGAAGCAAGTTTTTTGTTTATTGGGTGGTCAAATAATCAAATGAGTCCTTCCACCCCTGGTATATCCACCGTGTTTCTTTAATTGCCCTTTATATTCCAGGGTCACGGTAACGTACTTAGACAGTACCGTGACCCCGGCAGACTTTTGGTCTTGTGGAGGCCTCATCAGTTTGATGACAGCGCCTTGAAACCGGCATATCCTAGAACCAAAAATCGAAGACATGTTATATCTACCAATGCGCACGAAATGACCTCATATCTGGGAGATCCGTGTCTGAGAGCAGGAGGAACATTACAGGCTGATTATGGTAAGTATGGCACCATTAGAAACCGGTACAAAATAGTGTGTGTCACGTGCCTTCATATCTTCACAATATTTCGAACACCACGTATTTCCTTTTGCAATATTGCAACATTACAATTATCTCTAATCTTTCTCCTACGGGTTTTGTTTTAGGATGGGATATCATCAAATTATCCTGCTTCGAGTTTCGTTTAGTACCACATTCAATACACGTGGTTATTTTAAAAACATAAAATTAAAGGCCTCCTCCTCACAACAATAAATAATTACAAGTTTCTTATATATTTGAATATACGATAAACTTTCTGAACCCCGTCATGTTATATTTGCCCTTACTTATTTATTAAACTATGTACTGCCGTACATTAGACTTCTCAAAGCTTATCTTATTTTATTGAGGGTAATTATTATGCTTATTTTTTCCATACATCGTGGAAAAATTCCACTCAAATTATGTACACTTAAAATCCTCACATCACTCAACATTATTTGACGAAAATACTTCGCTTCCCAAAAATAAACATTAATAGACAGATCATAAATCTGTATTTCTGCGAAAATAATTTACATGTAGGTATTGATATAGAATATCAGGGGCCTTTGAAGATTGAGATACTTTTAATTAAATGGGGATTTTTGCAATGAGGCGGAAAGTAGACACATACATGGATGAAAAATAACACATTTTCCGTTTACTTTTAATTATGAGGGTATTTAAAAAGGGGAATTTTTAACTGCACCTCTATTTAGAAATTTAAGCAAACAAAATATCTCCACTAATAACCTACTGCATATCAAATAAATTACTGTACTACAAATTAACTACTTGATTACCTAAACATGTTGTACTAAAAAATGTTTAAAATTCATCGAAATCTGATGGCTTTTTTTATCTAATTTACAGCAAAAATCTAGCTGAAACCACAGATATACGCATTTTGAAACAATATTACTCACCGTAAAACAAAAATACTGATTTGCACACAAATTATTCAATATTACCATATTTCATCATTATTCCATATTTCATAGCAAAATAACTATCCCAGTCGCATATTAACCAGTAAGTACACGCTGGCACCCCGACTCGGACAATTTAGGTTAGAAGGGTTATTTTTTTTTAAACCACCAAGAAGTAGGAGCCCCGCGAAGCGGGGCTCCGTCGACATGCTGGGAAGCGTGGACGCCCCGCGAAAGCAAGACCCGCTTTAATAGTTCAATAAATTACTGGTATGTGGTAATTAATAAATAATAAGACGACTGTGACTAATAAAATGCTGTTTTATTTAGAAAAACTGCTGTAAATAATATAAAAATAGAAGCTATATTAATTACATAAATATGACTGATTAACTGGTGTTTCATTTAGAATAACCCATGTTCTTAAAAGTTTAATAGGTGATGGATTCCAAAAAAAATGATTCAATATTTTGTTGCACTCGAAGAATTATTAGATTTACTTTTAGTTAACAGATAGTCATTCAGTAAAACAGTTAAGCTTTAAAGATCTAACAGTAAAGTATAATTTATTCATTTGATGAGCAAATTTAGTGTGCGATTCAGTATTTTTGGTGGTAATTTCGAATATTTTGATTGAAAAAAGGGAATTTACAGTTAAAGTATTAAATACCACCCATTTAAAAATACATAGTAAGTTTTTAAGGTGAGTTAAGTGATCTCTAACACTATCATAAAAACTATAATGAACTATTTGCCACAGTTATGACCATGCCTAAAATCCGCAATAATGGCACTGAAATATCTGAATTATGGGAAACTCAAAACAAAGCGTTAAATAATATCCCAATAAAATGTATCCTGTTTTTATTTTAAATGACAAACCATAAATACTCCCTTTCGAAAGCATTCGTTATCGATCATAATTCTCGTTTATTTATTTTTTAATTCACAACAATAAATATGTATACAAAACATTCTGGCATTCAATGATACGCAGTTTATTGGCAACACTGGACAATATATCACGGGATGACCCATTCCATTCGTGTTTCAGATATTGACAGTCATGAATTAAGCGTTGATTTTTATTCGCGTGTTTAAAGGCAATTTTACAACAGTTTTGGTCTGAAAAACTTTTGTATGTGCGCAAAATGTAGACGTGTCGCGTGTATATTTTGCGCGTGGGATGAAACAGTTATTATAGTTTTCTATGATTTCTTATCTTCTTTCTTAATTAGGTAAAGTATCCTGGAAAATTTTTGAAGATTATAATATATTTTTAGATAATTTCGCATAGGTATGTCTAGTTGTTGAAAAAAGTATTGCTTGAAGTGCCCAAGCACCAAGGTTATGATATCAATCCCAGTAAGTGGAATAAATCATGTTTTTCTAAATTGACCGTAGCAGCCCACTTGATTCACATTTCGTGTTGAATTAATACAAAATGTGAAAAACTACATCCAATTACTCGTTTTCAAGAACGTTTATTTAGGCCTACGTTAAACGCTCGAAAGTATTTGGTAGTAACTAACTATTTCAGCAAACTTCAATAATCTCAACTTCAGATTAACAAGCCCATTCTCGTTCCTGCCTTCATTTGCATCCGAATGTGTAATATATCAATTCAACCATGTCGCACACACCATAGGCAAAGCAAATTGAATTTGCACCTAGCGTGTAACGCATAACTTGCAAATTCATTGAATAACACCGGATTTGATTTGATTTTATATGCAAAGCTTTGTAGGCCAGTATTTATGAGACAAAACTAGTTTCTAAACAGTGTGTGAAGCGGTTTAATGGTAGTTATTATTGAATTTTATAGAAGTTGTCCGTGTTTATTGGTGAGACATGTTTTCAACAGGTATTAAAACTTTTTTAAACATGACACGTTTTACGACAACACAGGAAAATAATAATCTGATAAACCCACTCTCTTAACTTTATAGCATTTTTTTATGACATTTGTGTACAAATTAGTCTTCGCAATTTGCACATGGGAAAATCGATAACATTAGAATTCAATCATGTTTAAATCAGTATAAAATTATATTTACTTTCAGTAAAAAATCTAAACATAGCCTGAAGTCTGAATTCTTTATTTATTTGGTCAGAATTTTATCTTTATTCAACAAAAATGCCAGACGGTCACGGTCAAAAGCCGAGTTTACTATTTACAAAGAACTATTTCAGTTAGTACAAAGAACAATTATAATATTTTGGAACTTTGACTTCATAATAGCCTTTAATTTCTTAACCATATTATTGTTGATGTAAATAATTCCTGGAACCAATTAAAGCAACATTTAAATTTGACCTTTCAACTTTGTCTTGAAGAAGAAAGTTATTTTTGATGCGTGTCAAGTATACCAATTTTTAAACGTACAACAAGTGATATATTTTGGAACATTTTTATTTTAATTGTTGTCCTTCTTTTTTTCTGTAGAATTTAGTATTATAAAACTTGTTGAAAGCGGCGCGAGGGTTGGTGCACAGCAGGCACAGCAGCCTTTATCCAGGGATAGTAGGAGGAATACGTAATGAAACGGATGAGATGTGAAACGAACACTTTTCATTGCATTGCAGCTTTAATTTTTGAACGAAAATATTCATCTCATTCGACAGCGGGTTTTTCTATGGTTATCAGTGCCGCCAATCACCAAATGACATCAAGATTTTTAAGATAACTTAATCATGTCATGACATGTGTTTCGTTACATGCATGCATACGTTATTTAGCTGAATATTATACAACTAGCTTTTGCCCGCGGCTTCGCTCGCATAGAATTTGGTCTGCCTCATTAAGTTACGTGACATTTTTTTTAATACTTATATTTTTTAATGTAACTTCACATCGTTCATCCCAGATTTCTAACTTCAAAATTAGTTTCCATACAATCTTTGAACACCTATACCTAATATTTAGAGGGAATCTCTTGAGGGTGGAATTATCTGAATTCCTTTCTAAGTGCTCATTATTTTAGAGGGCCAAAGCCTGTCGGGGTCGCGGGACTTACGAATTACCGTGACCCCGGTACGTAAAGGGCTATTGAAGGACACCGTAGATTTTAGTCAGTCAAGTCTGACAGTCCCTCCCGCCCTGCCCTGGGTGGGAGGACTCATTTGATGATTTTACCACGATAAAAAAATAATAATAATAGAACTCTGCAAATTTCAAAATTTTACCAGTGGTTTCTTCATCAATCTTTACCTGTTGTGTTTCTGGTGTATTTATAAAAAGTAGCCCTATGTCCTTCCCCGGGCTTGAGATTATCCTATCCAGCACAAACGGATTACTAAACACTGACTAATAAACAGGTCGGACCAATGTTACTTGCATTTAATCACTACATAGTATAAAACAAAGTAGCTTTCTTTGTCCCGTGTAACGATCGAACTCGTGTAACTATCGACATCATTGCGCGATCACCGCCATCTATCGAGCATATGGACCACTCGACATATAGTACTAATAGAATTATCTATACTCCGTTCATCATCTGCCTAGCGTTTTTCCCAACTTTATTGAAGTCGGCTTCCAGTCAAACCAGATGCAGCTGGATATCAGTATTTCACATGGAGCGACTGCCTGTCGGACCTCCACAACCCAGTAACTGGGTAATGGGATACCCCATGGTAAGACTGGCTGTCAGACTTTAGAGCTTCTGACAGTAACGACTGTCAAAGATCTTCAAATGACAGCGTGGACCAACGGCTTCACGTGCTTTCCGAGTGCTTTTTACCCATCCACAGACCAACCTCGGCAAGCGCAGCTTAACCCGTAAAAATATATATAACAAAGTCGATGGCTTTGTTATTTTTTATTTTTTTCTTTTTTGCCACCGACTTCCGAAATAAAAGCTATTTTGTAGATTATTTTACCCTTTTTTGTGGTTCTTTTTGAAGGCGGTTACATTTTTTTTTGAAAAAGTTTTTTATTTTTCGTTTTTTAGTTAAAATATTCAACCCAAATTCTTGCCAAATACATAATTATAATATAATCCGTAGCACTGGTGATAACATCCCTCACGTACACAATAAGCTAATAAAATTCCCTATCTCAAAAACTACTGAACCGATTTTGATGAAAGTTGCAGTATTCCCTAAGTTGAACGATACCTAGCACAAAAAAGATAATTATTTAAATCGGACATGAAGTTCGGAGATATGCGAACAATGAATCAGTCGATGCCTACTCCTTACTGTTAAGGAGTTGTACCTTCCATCATCAGCTCAGCTACATAAGATGATGATTACCATACGCAAGTACTTAAATTACTTCATAAGATTTACGAAAAACGATGGGTGAGCCTATAAAATTTGAGGGTTGCCCTCGATTTCTCCAAGATCCAATCATCAGATCCTGATTTGGTTACAATGGGACCACACGGGAAGCACCAGCTTTCAAACAAAAAAAGAATCATGAAAATCGGTTCACCCAGTCGGTCGTAATGCGGTAACAAACATTAAAAAAAAATACAGTCCTCCTTTTTTTGAAGTCGGTTAAAAACTATCCTATGTCCTTTCTCAAGTTCCAAACTATGTCTGTACCAAATTTAACACTAATCGGTTCAGTAGTTTAGGCGTGAAGAAAAGACAGACAGACAGAGTTACTTTCGCATTTATAATATTAGTTTGGATAAAGAATGACAGTTGAAGTGAATAGAAAACATATTATTTCGTATGCTAATTAGATATTCAAATCAAAACAGTTAAGAGTTAAGCTAAACTGAAAACTCAGCATGCTATAAAAATATCAAAATACAACTTTGCTGAAATCAAAAATAAAAAAGGTTAATTTCATAACGACTTTATTTAAAACAAAAATAAAAACGTTACCAGTTTTGGTATGTAGTTTGAAACTCAAACTCGGACTAACCCGTTTGGGCTTTTTTTTTTTTTTTTTTTTTTTCGTGGTAAAATCATCAAATGAGTCCTCCCACCCAGGGCAGGGCGGAAGGGACTGTCAGACTTGTACTGACTAAAATCCACGGTGTCCTTCAATAGCCCTTCACGTACTAGGGTCACGGTAATCCCTTGGTCCCGCGACCCCAGCAGGCTTTGGCCCTCTACAGGCCCCGTCATTATGCTGACACTCTTTGAGGCGCGCGTGGAACACAACGCGCCGTCGACCCGGGCATGGTCCATGGTCGGACAGCGAGTCGCCCATTACTCGCTGCCCGCATGCCCGCGCCTACGGTGGCCGGAGGTCGTCCTGCGACGTCCGACGCCGTGGGCGTCTACCACTGCGGCTGGGATGGAGGGAGGACGCTGTCCTCTCCCTCAGGCGGCCCGCCTCCTCCTTCACGAGCATCACTGCTTCGCAGAAGGAGGCGACCGCTTCCCACTCCGTCTCGCCCCGCAGCATGGCCTCGACCAATGCCGGGCGCGAGAGGTCTCCGCCTATCGCCGTCGTGAGGACACGGCGGTGCTCTGCCCAAGCGGGGCAGTCCTGCACCGTATGCTCCACCGTGTCCTCCGAACGATCCTCGCAGTGGTGACACCCAGGCGTTTCTTCCCTCCCTATCAGACAAAGGAACCTCCCGAAACTTCCGTGTCCGGTGAGGACCTGCGTCATGCGGTAGGTCAGGACGCCGTGACGCCTATCCAGCCACTCCTCAAAGAGAGGTCTTACCGCCGCGATTGCGGCGTGCCCGACCCGTTTGGGCTTGGAAATAAATACGAAACATCTTTTTTGTTTGTGTTTCGCAGGAATAACAGAATGAAATGGCAGAATGTTTGGTAGCTTAATTTAGGAAATATTGTGAACTTCAACATTGGGTTTTCTATGGGTTAACACAATATTTATTACATTTTTCATTGTACACGATAAAATGCTGTTTCAGTCGGTTACGCAGAAAAATAGTCACTTAATTATTAACTTAGTTTTTTTTTACTTTTACTGCGGAATAAATAATAGTATAATTAAAAAATTCAAACTACAAATACTGATATTCAGCTGCAATCGATTAGACTGGAAGCCAACTCCAAGATAGTTGAGAAAAGGCTAGGTAAGAAAAGATAAGGTTCTATGACTTTCTATAGGTACTAAACTGTTTTAAAATTCTGAAATGAAATTTGATGTTATAATATTCTAATATGTATGATTAAACAGTATAATTAGCTTCTGCCGTTCTATTATCATAAATAAATAGACAAAAAACATGGCCATTTTATATTCTCTCAAAAATATGCACTGTATTTACTAACTCAATTAAACTTTTCACATTTTAGACCATCAATCAACCCGGTGCGGTGTTAGATGACCAAAAATCAACTGGGTGCTCTAAAATTGAGTAATGACTCCAATGAATGATATGCAGGCGACGACAGGCCGTGATCGGCCATTTTAGCCCGACTTCTAAATGTGATGGAGTGCATAACATTAGTTAGCCATGCAACTGGTATCCAAATCGAATGATTGAGCATGTATTGTGGACGTTCTATTGATGGATAGTGGTCGGTAGTTCATTTTACTTGACTTTTGGTTATTAGTGCTGATGGCCTCGCACGCACGGGGTTTTTGAGTGAAGACTCACAGAACTTGCCTGTAGAGGGCCAAAGCCTGCCGGGGTCGCGGGACTTACGACTTAACGTGACCCCGGTACGTAAAGGGCTAGTTAAGGACACCGTGGATTTTAGTCAGTACGAGTCATCAATCATTTGATGATTTTACCACGATAAAAAAAAGACTCACAGAACTTTCGTGTCTCTTTCAATGCATAATATACTTTCTAAATTGATCGCGGATTTTACTCGCATTTATGAAGGGAAACAGTGTTATGATGAGTCACCCTAGACTTTATAACAATCTCAATATAAGTTTAAAACCATATCTTGTGGAACTCCTAGGCGACGGGGACTATACTTAAGACTTACAGATTAATACCCTAGTAAGACGTGAAAGAATTTACATCCAAGTTTGACTACATTGCGGACTACTACTTGGATGTCTAAATGAGGCTTTAGACCTTTATGAGGAAATATACTAAACCTCGCTGGAATCACCACACATTACACTATGATTTATTTATTGTTTAGTATAGAGTGCTCCTATTTTTAACACGTCTTCAGTCTTCGAATCTGACTGTCTACTCATTTCTGTACTATTTATTGGCAGCATTATTATCCTACAGATCCCCTCCTTTTACTTATGCTAAAGTATACTGATTTATTTTGTCATCAAGTTACATAGATAACAAGCTCTTGGAGGGATAATGTACTACTAAACATTTATAAAAGTTGGTTGGTAGCAGACAAAACCTCTACAGTATCCAAGAACTACCCATGTCCGGAAAAACTTACGTGAATTTTATCTAGGTTGGCTGATTAGTTCCGACCGAAGTGGTTACTTCGGCTCGCAACTTAGCCGCGCCGGGACCAACTCATGATTATGGCCTTCGATTGAGTAAAAATCTAGTTAAGAAACCCCGATAAATCCTCATGAGTAAAACTGTCTATACTGTTAAATTAAATGTCACTCACGAAGGCAGATTTATTGTGTGAAAGAAGGGTCGTAGGAAATTCGGATAAAAAAAGACTCTATTCAAAATTCTTACTTCAGTTAAGTAGTTGTTTCGATGACCTAGTATTGAAGTTATTATATAGCTAGTGTAATAGAATACAAAAAATCCATAATAATATTTTGAAACTAGATCAGCGCTTCTCTTTCAATCCTGACCTTTGAATCGATCTGTATGACATAAAATTCGACAGATAGACAGTGTAAAGACTTGAAGGACAATTGATATTTGTTCAAGCTTGATATGGAGGTACCTTCTGGGGAGGGAGTTTCCTAGACCTCCTTTGGCGCGTCGCGGGACTGTACGAATTACCGTGACCCCGGAACGTAAAGGGCTATAGTACGACACCGTGGATTTTAGTCAGTACGAGTCTGACAGTCTCTCCCGCTCTGCGTTGGGCCGGAGGACTCATTTGATGATTTTACCACAAAAAAAAGACCTCCTTTATAATTTTCTGATTACTTTCGTGGCGGGATCCAGGACAGATAAATTCATTCTCCGAGACTGCGTCGACCTTTTGCCTCGGCGCTTTTCTGTTGGTCGCCACTGATGTTCTGGCTTTCAGGAGTAGCAGTGGTTTGAGAATAGTGCAGTGTGTGAGACTGTCCAAAAACAATGTATCGGTCAACATCTCATCAGTCCATATATTTAAATAAAACGTCGCAATGTTTTAACTAAGCCCTTTTTTTTTTCAGATAAGCCAGTATGTCTGGTAAATGCAGTAGCAATAGTAGGAGCTGCAATCAATGAACCAACCAAAGTAACATGCGAAGTCGACGGCTTCCCACCGCCCAAAAACTTTCAGTGGACGCTCAATAATTCCATGGGAACTTCTGAAATTGAGCCGGTGAGTACCAGAAAGTTTATTATGGAAGTAAATGTGCATTGTACGTTAAACAGAATAATTGATGTTTCGGTGCTCGAATTTGTGTAAACGTTTTATAGTATGAGAAGTTTAGGTCTCAAACGGAATGGTAATGTGAACGACTGAACGTGAACGAACTTGCGCGGGAGAAGTATTGCAAGTCAGAAATTAAATGATGTATGCAGTAGGAGTAGCTAGCTACCTGTTTCAGTTATTTTATTTATATTTTAAATGTATAGAAGAATGGCAGGGTTTTCAAACCTATTACTGAACGCGATCAGGGGCAGGCTTTTTCCAGTGAGTGAACGAGGTGGCGCTAGACGACTTGTATAGCCCTGTCTCTTTCACTCACTGGAACAAGCCTGGTTTTAAGACATCATAATACCAGGACATAATTTAAGCCGTTTTCAAAAACTTTTAGTGATGACATTCTAGCAGTTTAAAATCGCGTTAAATTAGTCACAGAAAAGAATTTTACCCTAAACTCTTTGAAAATACCTCGTTTATAAAGGAATGTAATAAGAAAGATAAGAAATGTAATCATGATTGACTGAGAAGTGAGAATCCTTTTATAATCTATTGGATCTTAGAGATTTAATTAATGGAATTACGAAATTAATTACCTAAGTCCTTTACTCTTTGTACCTCGATGGATCTCAAAGACTATTAATGGTACTATGCGAGCGCGATAAGAATGAAAACGAAAAAATGTGTTTAAAATTTATTTTCATTTATAATTTTATTATCTTTATTGTCTCGTCAATATTATTTCATATAATTATTATCTTAGTTAAGAGAGTGCAAGTGTTCGACTTAATGCCTTTATCAAACAGACAGGCGAAAGCGAATCGTTTCCGAAGCGATACCGAACCGAAGCGAGACGTCAGTCCGATAGTTCTGTCACGCTATCGGATCGCTTTCGGTTTTCTATGTGACTGGATTCAAACAATTCCATACAGTACAAATAAACACGTCACGCTTCGCATTCGCAACGCCTGTCTGTTTGACAAAGGCTAAAGAGTTTCCATTCTAATCGTGGTCCTAGTTACTCCTCGCATAGTGGATCATAGTTACTCCAACTAAGATTTCAAAGTACCTACACGCTTCCATTTTGCTCCTCCCCTTGTTCTGTCCTACAAACATGGCCTTTTATAAATACACGTTCGGTCCTTGTCATTCGCTTTTATGGACATGCGAACAACGCTCGTCATGAATAATCCTTTGTTTTATGAATATATATTTTTTCAAACATTTTCCACGAGTTTCGCCTTTTTTGTGGGATTACAGAACGAATCGTAAGTGTTCTCCTGGGAGACTGACAAATTCATACGTTGCCAACTTATAATTTCGATTTTAATGGCAGTTTTATTACATTAGCATTTTTATTCATACGAGTGTACTTTTTTTTTTTTTTTTTTTTTTTTTTTTATCGTGGTAAAATCATCAAATGAGTCCTCCCACCCAGGGCAGGGCGGCAGGGACTGTCAGACTTGTACTGACTAAAATCCACGGTGTCCTTCACGAGCCCTTTACGTACCGGGGTTACGGTGATGGGTAAGTCCCGCGACCCCGGCAGGCTCTGGCCCTCTACAGGCCCCGTCAATTTGCTGACACTCTTTGAGGCGCGCGTGGAACACAACGCGCCGTCGACCCGGGCATGGTCCATGGTCGGACAGCAAGTCGCCCATTACTCGCTGCCCGCATGCCCGCGCCTACGGTGGCCGGAGATCGTCCTGTGACGTCCGACGCCGTGGGCGTCTACCACTGCGGCTGGGATGGAGGGAGGACGCTGTCCTCTCCCTCAGGCGGCACGCCTCCTCCTTCACGAGCATGACTGCTTCGCAGAAGGAGGCGACCGCTTCCCACTCCGTCTCGCCCCGCAGCATGGCCTCGACCAATGCCGGGCGCGAGAGGTCTCCGCCTATCGCCGTCGTGAGGACACGGCGGTGCTCTGCCCAAGCGGGGCAGTCCTGCACCGTATGCTCCACCGTGTCCTCCGGACGATCCTCGCAGTGGTGACACCCAGGCGTTTCTTCCCTCCCTATCAGACACAGGAACCTCCCGAAACTTCCGTGTCCGGTGAGGACCTGCGTCATGCGGAAGGTAAGGACGCCGTGACGCCTATCCAGCCACTCCTCAAAGAGGGGTCTTACCGCCGCGATTGCGGCGTGCCCGGACCTCGGTTGCGACAGTCGCTCGCTCCATACTGCCCTGAGATCGCGCCGGAGCTCTTCCCGCCGCGCCTCGACCTGTCGAGGCAGCGGGGATTCGCCCCGGCGCTGCGCCTCCACGCGCCATTCGTAGACGTGCTGGAGGGCAGTCGCCTCCAGATCCCAGGGCAGCAATCCCGCTAGGAGGTTGGCTGATTCGCCGGCGATCGTGCGGTATCCCCGGATCATCCGGATAGCCATGACCCTCTGGCATGCGACCAGCTTGAGTGGTCGCGTCCGGATGCTTAGGGCCCACACAGGGGCCCCGTAGAGGGCCATGGACCGCACGACACCGGCGTACAGCCTCCGGCAGGAGGCGTTTGGCCCGCCGAGATTGGGCAGGAGTCGCCTGAGGGCGCCTGCTGCCTGGTTCAGCTTTGGGGCCAAACGTAGGAAGTGCTCCCTAAAGTTCCACCGGCTGTCGAGGACGAGTCCCAGGTACTTCATCGTCCTCCCGACGCCGATGCGAACCCCCTCCACCGTAATGTGGGACTCTGAACGTGGCGCGTTCAGACGGCCATGAAAACACATGGCCTCTGTTTTATGCAACGCCACGTCGAGTCCCAACTGCCGGATCCTCTGAGCGACTGTCGCCACCGCTTGCGTCGCCAGGTCGGCCGCCGCCTGGTGCGACTCTCCCTCCGCCAGGATGAGCGTGTCGTCGGCGTAACATATTACGCCGACGCCGTCAGGGAGGTCGCCGCGCAGCACCCAGTCGTAGCCGATGTTCCACAGGAGCGGCCCCAAGACCGATCCCTGTGGAACACCGCACGACATCTCTCGCCGGTTCCACTCTCCCCGGTGACCGGGGTAGATGACGGCCCTGTCCGTCAGGTAGTCCTCGACTGTGCGACGGAGGTAGGTCGGCACCCGGTGATACCGGAGTGCCTCCCTGATGCAACTCCAGGGCAGGGTGTTGAAGGCGTTGGTGATGTCCAAGGACACCGCCAAGACGACCCTGCCCCGGGATACCGCATCCCCCGTCGTGAGGGCTCTCACGCGCATGATGGCGTCCACCGTCGAGCGCCCCCTCCGGAAGCCAAACTGGCTCTCCGAGAGGTCCGGGCCCACCCGATTCAGGTGCCCGACGAGGCGGTCTGCAATTACTCTTTCAAAGAGCTTGCCCACCTCGTCGAGCAGCACGATGGGCCGGAATGCGGACGGAGAGTCCGCAGGGCGCCCGGGCTTCTGGATCAGGACCAGTTTCCCCGTCTTCCAACGAAGCGGGAACCGGCCCCTCTCCAGGCATGCGCTAAAGAGCCCCCCCAGTCGAGGCCCGAGAGTCCCCGAGGCCAGGACCCAGGCTTTTCCTGGCAGGCCGTCGGGTCCTGGGGCGGTATTTTTGGCCTTGAGCCGTTGTACCGCCACTCTCAGGTCTACCTCGGTCACCTCTGGAGCGTCGTAGACATCGTCGTCGCTGTGGTCCGCGTTTGCGTCAGCTTCACCGTCGGATTCCGTCGGAGACGGAGCCATGGGCGGGGGAGTATGCTCTCCCCGCGATGGGAACAGGGCGCTCACCACGTCCTCCGCGAACTGAGGCTGGAGACTCTGCGTCAACGGGGGAGCCCAGGGGCGGAGCTTTTGTCTCACGCACTTATAGGGCCGGCCCCATGGGTCCCCGTCCAGGGTCTCCAGCATCTCCTTGCGGGCCAATTCCTTGGCCCGCCAGATCTCGTCGCGGAGGGCGGTCTTCGCTGCCCTGTAGCCCTCGTACAGCTCCGCCTCTACAGTCGTCGCATCCGGAGGTCGGGTGCGGCGCCTGCGGAATCTGGTGTACCGGCGTCGCGCGGCAACGCACGCCTCGCGCAGCGATGTAAGCTCGCGCGACCACCAGTACAGCTGACGCCGGGCGCGTCCTTGCCGGACCCGGGGCATGGCCATGTCACAGATCTCCGACATGGCCTCCCGGAACCACTCCGCCTCGTCGTTTATGTCGGCAGGCCTGTCCGGTGGTGACACCCAGGCCTGCACGATCGAGGCTTCCAGGAATAGCTCCCGGTCCAGCTGCTTCAGCGCCCATCGCGGACCACTTGGGTTCCGTCGGACCGGCGCGTCTGAGGTCTGGGCGGAGACGTCAAACCGGATATACCGGTGATCGGAGTAGGTCTCCACCTCCTCTACAACGCGCCAGTCGGTGACGCGCGGCGACAGGGCGGCGCTGGCGAACGTTACGTCCACCACCGACTCGCCCCTCCACCGCACGCACGTGGGGACAGAACCCCGGTTCTCGATGACCAGGCCCTGCGCCAGGGCCCAGTACTCGAGCATCCTACCCCGCGTATAGTCCGTGGCCCGGGAACCCCAAGCCACATTTTTGGCGTTGAAGTCCCCGAGGACGAGTGCGGGGAGGGAACCGTATGCGACGACGATGTCTCCTAGCTCCGATAGGGAGTCGCGGAACTCGGCGATAGTTCGGTTCGGGGAGAAGTAAACGCCTATTACAGCGATCTCCCCGAACCGTGCTGCGGCGATCCCGTGCCCTCTCTCGACGCGATCGAGGGGCGGGGTACCGGCGGCGGCCGACGAAATTAGGGTCACCGAGCCGTCCAGGTCCGCCACCCAGTCATTTCTAGGCAGGACAAAGTACGGCTCGGCGACCACGGCGACATTAATCAACCACTGCGCCATGCTCTGGAGCAGGAGATCCTGAGCAGCGGCGCAGTGGTTGATGTTCGCCTGGAGGAAGCGCAATGGAGCCATTAATTGGAGTCCATTGCGGCCTCCTCCAGGGCCCTCTGTGAGGGCGCAGCCACGGCGGCAGCGGCAGAAGCGGCGGCGGCGGCGGCAGCGGCGGCGGCGGCGGCAGCGGGAGCTGCGGCGGCGGCGGGAACGGCGGCGACAGAGGGCCTACCTCTGCTCCTGGTTTTGGCGGGGGGCGCGCAGGCCTTGCCCCCTGCCCGGTGATCGGCCGGCTTGCCAGCCGCCGCACATGCGAAGCAGTGCGGCGGGGTGGAACACGAGCCGGCCTTGTGACCGGGCTGACCGCAGCGGAAGCAATTGTCGCTGCGGTCGACCTCCGAGGTGCACACGCATGCCGCGTGGTTGCCCACTTGGCAGCGGAAGCACCTCAGAGGCCTGGGCTCCAGCAGTTTCACCTGCGCGGACACCCAGCCAACCAGGAGCCTTCGGCTCTCCTCTATCTTTTTGGCCGCCGGTACGGGGCA
This sequence comes from Agrotis puta, assembly GCA_943136025.2. Lineage (NCBI taxonomy): Eukaryota > Metazoa > Arthropoda > Insecta > Lepidoptera > Noctuidae > Agrotis > Agrotis puta. The sequence goes on along the minus strand of OW964176.2, from coordinate 1,476,981 downwards.
GCTGACTGTGATGGTCAGCAGCCCCCCGAAGCCAGGGCGAAGGATGCCTGCCTTGACCTGGTCGGCAGGGCATTCCCCAGCCCCGGCAACGGCGGCCACGACGTCCCCCTCCGAGACCGAGTCGTCCAGACCCATGATCCGCAGATCTGCGCGCTTGACGGGCCTGGACACCCGGGCCTCCTCCGCGTCTAGGGACGCTCTGAGCCTTTCGGCCAGAGCGTCAGCGGTAGGGCCGCTGGCCGCGCCGGGGACCGACAGGAGTCTGGCCCCCGTCGCGGTGACGTGCACCCGGAGGCCCCCGTCGATTCCCAGCTCCCGGAGGTTTACAGCCTCCCTCGCCTTTGCGAACACGTCGCGGTACGTTACGCCCCTCTTGACCGCTTCCGGCTGTAGAGTGATTACTACAGCCGCGGTCTTGGGGGCGCGGAGTCTTGCCGCGACGGTTCGCCTTCCGCGTTGCCGCTGCCGCCGCCTTTGCCTCTTCTTTGCAGCCTTCTCACCAACCGTCTGCCACTCGGCGTCGGTTGGGGGAGCCTGTGAAGGCTGTGAAGGCGTGGCGGGTTGGGACGGCCGTCCTGCCGCCGCCGCCGCCGCCGGGACACCCCTCTTTGGCTTCGCCGGGGCCGATGCCGGGGCGGAGCCCGGCTTGGCCGGTGCCACCGGAGCCGCCCTGGATGGGCCCGGACCTGCTCCCGCCGGACCCGCCCCCGCCGCGGCCGCCTTCCCCGGGGCCTGCTTCGCCTTAGCTGGCCTCGCCGCGGTTCGTTTCGCTGGAGCCGGTCCAGGTGGCGTGGAAGCCGCGGCAGCCGCGTAGGAGGCCGCCGCAAGCGGGGGGCGCAAGATGCGGCCCTCCAGGACCGCAAAACGCTGGTTGAAAGCCGCCAGCTCTTGCCGCACCAGATTTAGGACGGCGTCCTCTGTTGGCGCGGCCTGCGCCGGCGGCTCCTTGTTCCGCTTTTGCGGGACCTCCTCCCGGCGGCCTGCCCTCTGCAGTCCGGCCAGCTCTGTCTTTAGATGGAGGTTCTCCTTCTGGAGAACCTCCATCGCAGCCGTCAAGCGGGCGACCTCCGCCCGCATTTGGGACATATCGTCCTCTTCCGTTGATGCGGACGGAGCCTGGCCGAGGCTAGCCGCCGCCACTGCCGCCATAATCTTGGCAGTGGCCACGCCTGCGGCCCGATCTTTTGTCGCCCGCTTTCCCGGGTTTGTGGAGGCCAGGCTGCGGACGGCTGCCCTCACCGCCTCCTCCAGGGTGGGCTCCTCCTGGCACCCTCTACCGCCGGTCCTGCCTCGGCCTTTACCCCGAACACTAGTCGGGATCTTCCGGCTCGAGGGAGGCTCGTCGTCCGAGGACAACGAATGGGGCCGCTTGAGGAAGAGTTTCCTCCTCTCGGCGGCCCCCTTTCCTCCGCGCCCAGAGCCAAGGCTCTGAGCGCTCATGGCGTCTGACGCACTGTCGGACTCCGACCTCGAGGTGGGGTACGAGTGTACTGTGGGAATTATAGCTTTTCAAGCATTACGCAGCCGGCTTGATGAGCTTTTCTTACAGGGAGGCTTAACTTCAATTTAACCACTTTAGGAGATGAGTTTTCAAAAACCTTTTTGACCTTAATTACATGAGAAACTCTTATGATAAATTCATGCGTCTAGACCAGACACCCAGGTTTAAGTTACGAATTATCCATCAGCAAATTTTTGTAGTTTACACGCGACTGTGTTTTTGTGTGATTAATTTTATCGCATTTGCTCTTACATTAAAGTGAATATGATATTTAAATTTAAGTCGAAATGGGTTACACACCCGTGGGTCCCGGTCCCGCACACACAGTGATTAGGCTTCTGTCTCAACTGTAATAATATTAAAATTACTATTATATTGTCATTAGTCTAGAACATGTGGTTCTGGGTTCGATTCCCAGTTCGGATTCCTCATTGAAAAATCAGTTATCGGATGTGAATTTTTCGAATTAGGAATTTCTCGTAGTTTTGATTGTGCCCAGTGGATGGCAATAGCTTTGCTCTATGTCACATGGAACTTAAGCATAACTGGCGAAATGTGAATGTACTAGGTAACCTTTTGGGGATTATAGGAATGATGCTAACTTATATTTTTATACAACAGGAAAAATACACCCTGAATGGTGTTGGGAGATCTATCTTATTCTACACTCCATCATCAGAGAAGGATTATGGGTCTTTAGCCTGCAGGGCTACCAACCTTGCTGGGCAGCAGGTGGAACCGTGTCGGTACTCCCTGCTACCAGCAGTAAAACCAGACCCATTAGCCAACTGTTCTGCTGTCAATCTTACTGATGATTCGGCGGAAATAAGATGTGTTTCTGGTAAGTACCTATATTAGAAGTTTATGTTTATTTTTTATTAGATGTCTTTTATTTTTACAACTATCCATAAAAAAACTAGCTATTTTTTTAAAAAATTGTTAAATAGTACATAGATCTTGTTTGTTTACCTATATGTATAAAATATTTTCGTTTCTTCTAATTATTATTTTCTTAAATCCTTACTTACATTATACTCGTAAATGCAAAAGTTTGGACGTTTTGATAGATGGATTAGTGTTTGTTACTCAATCACGATAAAACGAATGAACAGATTGGAATAGAATTTGACACAGTGTTAGTCTGGATAAACACCCTGAGATAGTTACCATACTCCACGCTACACCTAGCCCTATTAGATCGCGGGACCAAGGGATTACCGTGACCCCGGTACGTAAAGGGCTATTGAAGGACACCGTGGATTTTAGTCAGTACAAGTCTGACAGTCCCTCCCGCCCTGCCCTGGGTGGGAGGACTCATTTGATGATTTTACCACGATAAAAAAAAACCTATTAGAAGAAGCCATATAATCTGTCCAATTCTGAAAATCGATGTTATCATGAAATAAAGATCGTAAGAACGTCAGAATTCCAATCACGGGATTATTAAACCAGGCCCGTTTCTTTCAAGTAAACTAAGTTTGTCGCTTTTTTATGAAGCGCTGTAAGATTTAATGGGAGAGGAAATCAAGTTATTCGAATCACCTGAGCAACAAACTGGCGAGAAAATATAAACTCTGTGTTGTCTCCTTCATTTCCAGTTTTGTTGTGACTTTGTTACGATGTTCTTTACAATGTACATAGTACTAGAATAGTCATCGTCTTGTTTTGTTATTTAAAACAGAAATACAAAGTAAAAAATAGACTACAGTAACACTAAAAAAATACAACCTAAAAGGCAAAACTGCAAGCCGAAAAGTAAAATGTATTCATACCAAAAGAAAAATTCCGAAAAACCGAACCACGGTACCTTCGGCTTAAGCTGAACGTAAGCTGTCAGTTAGCTTACAACAGGTGTGCGGGGAAATTTTCACAGTGCGCACTTCACAATTCGTTTGTTCCCTGTTTTTGAATATCTGAAAATACTCGTACAAGCAGTGTAAAGTAATATAGTCCCAAAAATAGCACCATGTGCAACGGTTGGGTCGCGGGACTTTTCCATTACCATGACCCCGGTACGTAAAGGGCTAGTGAAGGACACCGTGGATTTTAGTCAGTACAAGTCTGACAGTCCCTCCCGCCCTGCCCTGGGTGGGAGGACTCATTATATCACGATAAAAAAAAAATGTGCAACGGTTAATTCAGGTATCGTAAATGCCTCATCTTAAAAAAAAATAATTCAATAATAGTGGAATCTACGTTCGCTGTTATTGTTTCAATTATGTTATTCAATTATTATTATTTTTCATTAATCATTATCATGTTGTTCTTACTGAAGCTGGAATTATTGGTTCTGTAAATCGTCAATTCTCTTCAATATTATTACAATGGAGGCTTATCAAAATACCAAATTAATCAAATGATTTCATTTCTTCTAGGTTACGACGGTGGTCTCCAAACATCATACTTTGTAGAAGTATGGGAATCCAAGAATTTAGTAGCAAACGTGTCCACTGCTCTACCAGCATGGATACTGCGAGGTCTTGGCTCGGGTAAGAGTCTGAAGCTTGCGTTCTACGCGGCGAATTCCAGAGGAAGGTCAGAGACCGTGGTCATGAGGATCAATACTCTGACCAGACTTGCTTTGCACACAGGTGAGTACTGAGGTTGTAAATAGAGTGTTGTTTGTCTGTGTTAGTAGAATATTAATAAGAGATTAATTACAAATTATCTAATTACGTAGTCCCTATATTATGCATACATGGTATACCCTGGCATGGTTTGAGCCTTGTGAATATAACATATAGGTACAACTAGGGGCCTTAACTCAGACGATACCAGCCTAATGCGAAAAAGTTGATGACAGTGGTCGTTGCCGTAGTCTCACGTTGCCTCGCCAAAGGCTCTGTCTCAGATAAGATTAGATCTAGAATAATAAATGTATTTTCGAATAAGTAATCACACTCTTAATTATTTCCCGCTCTACTGAAAATGCCTACTCAAGCACACTTCCAACCTCAGAGTAAAATCCATCATTGTACACTCTATCGTGCAATGTTTTGAACTTTCGTCGAAACAAACGAAAAGCGTTAATTAAGTTGTTAGAAGTTACATCCTTAATTATTCATTTCTGAATACAAAATACTGTTTTCGTTCTGTTTCCTTTTGAGTTTTCAGTTATAATTAGAAAACGGAATAATCACGATTGTGAAAAGAATCGTGTAACATTCGTGTCGAATAGTGAATTAGAGCTACTAGTTAGTTTTTGCTAAATTCTATCTACCGTCAAATTGGATTGACAACTAGGCGTAATTGGTAGATGTAATTTTAAACTTTGATGTTTTGAAACTTTAACGCAGTTTTCATGTTAACTCAATTTGTTAATCCTTCCCTTGTATTTTACCAAAAACTCTGACCGGGTTTTTCCAACTAACGGAATCTGACTAGGAACAAGTTGATAAAACGGTTGATTTATTACCGCATGGAACATAGTTGATGTTTAAATATTTATCACTATTTCAGTTGCAAAACGTACATACTAGTGATGTAACGAATATTCGCGTTCGCAAATATTCGCATATTTTTTGATAATCTCATTCGCATCCGCATGAATCGATGCGTGATGATAATCGATGTTTGTGGATATTTCTGAAAAACTACTTCTTAATTTACTTTTTTTTATCGTGGTAAAATCATCAAATGAGTTCTCCTACCCAGGCCAGAGCGGGAGGGATCGTAAAACTTGTACTGACTAAAATCCACGGTGTCTTTCAATAGCCATTTACGTTCCGGGGTTACGGTAATTCGTAAGTTCCGCCATATCTATATCAAATAACTGTGTCAAATACCATATCTATGTCAAATAACTTTTATTACACTAAATGCATTTTTATTTCCTTAGCAAATTGTAATTTTTTTGAGAATTATTTAGGTTTAATGATGGAAATGTCAAACCATTGTCAGCAAATATTTTCCGTGCGTTTTATTTTAAAATAAATATACGTATTCTCATTTCCGAATTGAATATTCGCATATGTGAAAAATCAAACAATCATTACATCACTAGTACATACATACATTTGGCCAATTAATAAAATTAAAAAAAGAAACCTGTTGTTTTTTTAAGCTTTAGCTGCACACAGGGACTAACTCCTACTCGCCTATGTCGCCACGGTTTGAATAGAGCATGTTTAACCCTTAACGACCCAGTATGCTTTTCCAACGTAACGGACCAGTAGTGTCCATCAGACACATTACATAAATAAACTAATTAGGAAAAAAATACAGTGAGTTAAGTACACTATTGTGTTTTTGTATTATGATATTAGCTGTAGCTTTGATATGTATATAACTGATCATATTATTCTTACTATTTCTTTGTAAAAAAAATGTTTTTTTTAAAGTTTTGAAAGAAAACGTTCCGGTTCATTTATCGTAAAACTACTAAGATGTTATTGATATTTTTGAAGGACAAATTATGACAACGCTTCTTCCTTTTCGCAGAAGGTTCATATTACGAGGTTGTAGTAAGTTCCTGTGACATCCTGCATGGCTGGTAGATGATAATGATAACGTATCGTTACGTCATTTTGTTTTGTCTTCTCATTAGAGGCATTACCAAATCAGTTGCGATTTTACGTAAAATAGTTTTTTTGTGTATCCTTCTTCCGTACGTACTAATAAGAGTTAAGGATTTTCCATATAATTATAAGTATAACACTTTAAAAAAAAGTGTCGCAGAGCACCTATTTGTTTTACGTTGGACTGTACACTCATGATCTGGTAAAGCGTATCGACACGCCTTTGTGGAGTTTTAGTATTTTATCTCAGATTTATGTGAAGTGCAATTTATGCCATAAGATCGAAGACATGTGACGTCTACCAATCTGCATTGGGTCCCCATGGTAGAATACAGCACCTCTCATAGAGAAGAGGCCTGAGGCCTGAGCCATTGGAGCATTGGAGCATTTATGGATTATGTTCGTTTATCTCATCGTTTGCATCAATTTCTTTGTCGTAATACATCGTAAAAAATATATATAATAACACGGTCCTTTTTCATTCATATGAGACTATATAATCTAATCTGTGTTATTTGATTTTTAGGCATTTCTTAGAACGTGTGAATGAACAACTGCTTTATTATAACAAACGTTTCTAAGCACCTATACCACAGCCTATACAAACAAAATGCAAGTACAAAGACAATGATTGTATCAAAAACAAAGGTCTTAAGAGTTGCAATCGGTTACCCGATACTATGTGATATTGGTTTATGTAAATAAACAATCTACTATCGAACTAGAGTCAAACAAAATGTTACTGTGTCTGTTGGACACTTGTGGGTTTATAGGTTACTTTTTTAGTTTATTATTAATATATATTTAAATATCCCCAGTACAGCAAAAAACTTTGCAGGTTTAGGTTTGTAAAGGATTGAGGATAGATTAGATAAAACGTCGATTTTCAAAAATAAATACTTTAGATTTTATTAGGACTCAAACGCAAAATTGTGTCCGCGAGACACTTGTGGGTCGTTAAGGGTTAATATTACTAACAACGAATTCACTCGCAACGATTAGTTGCAAAGTCAAAGTCAAATCATTTATTACGGAGAGGCACTTCTGAACGTCAATTATTAAAATTAAAGGAAATGGAATGGGGTGGGATTGATTCTACACCCGCGCTGTATTTTGATGCTTGAGATTAATAAGTGAAAGCTAAGTAGGGACTTATTAATGATTTTTTGTCAACAGAAGCCAAATCCGGTAAGACCGTTGGTGTAGACGCTAGTTGGGCGTTAGGAGTGATAGCTGGGATCGCCGGGACGCTGGTGGCAATTGTGGTGATTGCTCTCATAGCCAGAAGAAGACAGCATGCTCCCATGCAATATGAAGGTAAGAGAATCTTGAATATGCTGTTTTTGGCCATAAATCTAAAAAAAAAAAATTTTAGAATTACACATATTTTAGCACTTATAAAATACATTCTTCAACCGTTTCTCTCTTCATAAGATCTCAGGTTATAAGAAGTTTACCGTGAAGTTAAATTACCTTCCACAAAAAATTATGAATTAAGTATAGTAACTTTGGTACGAACGTTAAAAAATCACAGTTTAGATTTTTTAATACAAGTTATTCTGTTATTTGTATATTTTACCAGGAAGTACAAAATGTAACCAACGAAATAATCGCGGAAAGAGAAGAAAATATTTAAAGCTTATGCGCCGTAACTCAAACAGTGAAAATTGAAATGCAGCGAAGCATAAAAAATATTTCACATAAAGTATGATTACTCAAATTGACAAAGGCCGATGAATCATTCCTGTGTACATGATCGTAGCGTGTCCAATTTTGATAGATGTTATAGATCTACCCAAATAACAGTATTTAGCCGTCCCGTAGCGTGTGCAACGCCTATAACTTAGATTATGTAACGACACAAGTTTGAATTTTACGGTAAAATTGTCGCCAGATAGTGCCAAAGTAATTTTCTTTAGCCATTCTCACGTAATGCGACTATAATTTAATACGTAACACCTTAAATAATACGTTGTGAAACCTAACAATTATAACTTGAAAGCATGGAACTATTAAGTACGAAGTTGTTTTCATTACTTTATATTTAAGTTGACAGCACAGGTTTATGTTATAGTGACGTGCCTAATGCCTTTTTATTATCGATGTCTTGGATAGGTAATTATTTTGAGGGTAATATAAAAGCAATATAGAGGTTCGTACCTTCGACCACAAATAAATCGAAATTGCTTCGCTGGGCAGGTTTACTGGCGAATAGCGGTGGATTCTGTCGCGTGACTGGAATTTTTGAACGCCTCGGCCGGCCCGGCTGTGGGCTTCACTGCATTTGAAATGTGATTTATGTCCTTTTGCATTTGGAATGAAATTGCAGATGTTCCGTCTGTCGATGGATGCCGATGGCGACGTCTTTATTAAGTTTCCCTTTTATTAAATAAATTGTCTTTTAGACGTTTGGCTGTTTGCACCACGTAATAATACTTTTACGTGATTTTTATACAATGGCAGTCTTGGCGATGGCGGTATTGATGTGTTTTTTTTTTCGGGAAATTGAAGAGGCATTTTTGGCATTATGAATGATAGTGCGCAAAGGCAATACTTGATGTTTTGCTTTGCAAACCAACAAAATATAGTTTAAATCTAATTGTATTAGAAGGTAGTGGTTATCTCTCAAAATAACCGTTTTGCACAGTCTCAGTTCTCTCAGAAAATTCTTGAAACCCAGCCCGAATAGATTAAAGTTGAAGATAGTAAGCCTAACCAACTTGAAGAAAAGGCTAATCCTCTTAATAAATCCGATTAACTTTCAAACTTTGTTCAAGATCGTAGAAAAAACTTCCTCTGACGATAAGCTGATCTTAAGAATAGCTATAACGTGGAAGACAATAATCCGTGTGTTTTCTTAAGTGAAACAAAACATACTATCCGGTACTCCACCAGAATATCCTATAATCCGAAAATTGAAACGTTGACAGCTACTTCGAAGCATAAACTCAGCATATACCCTTTACAAACACGCGTAGAATGGCAACCTTGACTAAGGCAACATCAGAGCGGCAGCGTGTTATGTGAACAAATATTCTAACCGCTCCGTCAACAGCCGAGCTGTGACGAACGGTGACGAACCGGCGGCGGCTACAAGATGGTTAGAATGTCATGCAACCACTTCGTTCGTCCCGTTGGTAATAATATTAATGGAGACAAACACGAAACAAGGAAGGTCTGACGGTAAATAACAGTGACGTGACGCGTAATGTAATTTTCATAACGTGAATCTTAGTGACGTATTTGGTTTTGAATATATCTATTCGAATAACGTGAATAAGATTGGAGTTTGTTTAGCAGTTTCCCGGAGCGATTTTCATGTACTTATTTTAAAATTCTCTTTGATCGTATACTTACAGACTCACTTGATCTTTTTGTCAATGTGTGCGAATGATATTGATACATTTTCGAATTTGCGATTGATGTTTATTTAGAAAATAAATAAACATCGTGTCGTGGGTACGTTTACAAACATAGAAACTCACATACACAAACATCCAGACCCGGTATAACTATTTGCAGATCATACAAATATATGTTCCGTACGGGGATCGAACGCGCGACACGCTGCTCAGAAGTGGAGCGCTTAGCCACTGCTACAACCGTGCCGATCAATATAAAACTACAATTCAGATTTTTTTGTGATTCCTTTAATATCCATGTTATAATATGGCTTTCGAATAAAGTTACACGTTTTTTTCATTAGATTCACAATACAGTTATTAAAATTAAAAAAATACTTAATATTTAAACAATGAGCTTTACAATGATAACGTGTAAACGGCTTATATCTGTAGTAGGTACAGAGAAAATATCAACATAATAATTAAATGAGAGCAGTTAGCTTTTGCCACAAACATAAATATTTTCTGAGAATGTGCTTATTAGGGCTTATTCTCAGCAAACTGTATCGCTTATAGAAATATCGTTCTCATTTCGGTAAACACTAAACAGGTACAGATACGAACATAAGTATGTAGAAGCAGTTTAGGAGGAAATAGATATTGATATGTTTTATGCCTTTGTCAAACAGACAGGCGAAAGCGAAGCGTTTCCGAACCGATACCGAACCGAAGCGAGACGTCAGTCCGATAGCAGTTGTATTAGCTGGCTTTTTATGAACGACATCAAAAAGAGCAAATACGCCTTCTCCACGTATTCGAATCGGTTCGGTCACGCTATCGGATCGCTTTCGGTTTTCTATGTGACTGGATTCAAACAATTCCATACATTACAAATAAAAACGTCACGCTTCGCATTCGCCACGCCAGTCTGTACATAATTATTTATGCTAGTGACAGTATTCGCTCATTATCCTTCGATTTCCACAACCCATTTTTGCAATAATCAGAATGTTTGATTCTTTTCCTTACCTTTGCCTATTAAGATTTAGTACAAAAAGCTGCCATTGTTGGAATTCGCAAGCATGAAAAGTTATGTTCCAAAACTTTGCAAGCAACAAACGTTTTCACAGAAATAATAGCCTTTCAGAAATATGGTGCAATAAAAACATTTACCTATATCGAGAAAAACATTCGTTGTGCCAGCCCAGTGCCAGGTGAATTTAGGACCTGAGTTGTGAATGTCGTGTCAGACAATCGTATCGTTATTTCGACACTGAAATCATCGATATCGATAAAACTTTTTGTTACTACACTATATTGTAAATGAGAACTAATCTGAGTAAAGACCTATGTTACTAGGATCAAGGTCGTTTTACGAGTAAAATATTAGGTTTCTTAGAGAACTGTCACATGCAAACCCAAAGCAATGTTCCTTGTTTGTTTCGAAATAGGTAGGATTCTCAAATGCTTTCAATTCGTACCCGTCAAAAGGTTCAGTGCGGCTTTGAGCTGATGGACTTGTGTAATCTATCCTGGACTGCACTCCGAAACGAAGTACCCGCTTGACCCTAACTTCACCACACACAAGAGACGATACAAAATAAAACCCCTAACACTACAAAGTCTTCACATTATAAAGAATGATGGATGTACACGTCAAATTCAATATTTTAAAACCAATTTCACGTTCATAGTTTACCTTTGGACGTGCGATGTATACTGTATAATTTATTTCACTTCATTTTTAGCTCCTATGCAGACGGTGAAGGCGTACAAAGGCGCTATACAAAGCACCAACCATTCCCCGGTTCAGCCTGACGATAAAAATCCTGATGTGGTGCCTCTGGGTAAAGGTAATATAGGTAGATCGATTTTTATTTATTACAAAATGTTTTGTACCCTTTATTTGCTCACTGCAAGTCTTTGCTCTTTGCTCGACATGTTACTGAACAAATACACACAGTCACTTTTCAAAAACATTGTTTATTTATTTAGTATTTTCATCGCTATTTATTTACGAGTGTTGTACACAGTCATGTCAAAAATAAAAGTTTTAATGAAATTTTTAAGTTAAGATTGATCGCTGACCATAAATTATTTCATTATAATTTCAGAAACATCATAAAACTTTGTTAATTTGGATTGATCAATCATTTTCTTTTCATAAATAAGAATCTTAGGTCTGCTTGGTAGATTATCGCCCACATACTCTCACAAATACGAAGCTAGTGATCCTAATTATGCTTAGCTAATCATTTCGTTTGTTCTCTAGATTTCAATAGCGCCCGGGATTTGGAGCGGCCCCCAGAACCGCCACCTTATGGGGCTGTCATGTCTCCTCCCGTGGGGTCTTCAAGGAGTTCTAACAGTCTCCATCATCATGACATGAGGCCTGTCACACCGCACACACCGATCACTCCTGCGTCTGATGCTCATGTAAGTTATTAACATTGAAAGTGTAATATCTCGTTCGGTATGGTTCAGTCGAACCTGTACGGACCAATCTAGAACGAGACCTAAGAACAGCAGACTGTGACAGAAATCATCAAAAATTAATACGTTTACAGAAGTGAGTCTCATTCCAATGTCCACGGCGATAGGTTAGTACCAGAATCACCACTCTTATAAAGTAAAATAACATTTTCAAAAAATCATTTGTTAATTATAAAATGAGTTGTGGAAAATTGATGTGACATATATCAAGTCAACATGTAGCGAGATGTCAGTCTAATGTTACTAAATGTAACGAAATAATCAAAACAGACTATTGTTAGATGATATTCCTGAAACAGATTTGAATGTAGTCGAATTTCGCTCATGTGGTTAACTGATTAAACTAGCATAATCAGATCATATGAATACCACGTGAGTATGCATTTGAGCGTTGAAGTTAATGATTATTAATCTGTTTGAGCAAATACTTTATGGCTACATCCGTAAACAGTATTGTTTACTTTTCATTATTGGAGTTTCTTTGAGAGTTCATGGTCTAATAAGCAATAAGGAGGAAAGTTATTTTTAACTCGGATTTACTTAACAAGTTTAATTTTGAGTTAAGATTTAGTTTAATCATACGAAATTTCTGTACAAATCAGCAAAATTATGAAATAACCTTTAAAACGTAATTCGATACGAATCTTTGCATTATTTCGGAACGATACCATCGCAAACTGTTTGGGATGAATCCTTCTTATTATCCCACATTAAAACATTACAGATAATACAATTTATCGAATTCCTATTATTTATGATTCTGTAAAGTGGCCTTCATAGATGTTTTCTGTTTCCATCTTCCAAGCTAAAATTTGTGTTATTTTATACCAGAGCATCGGAACACTGGCAGAAGATCGACGAAGCGTCACCAGTGGGACATTTTCTAGGCGGAGAGAAGTAGTCACAACCAGAACACCATTGCTAGCGAATGCGAGAGAAAGTTGTGTCTAGTCTGAAACTACTATGAGTAAGAATTTGGGGCAAAGGGATCATGTTACACGTTTGTTTTCTAGAATATTTTTTTACTATTTAGGATTAGGTCTGTGATACGGATTAATGTTTTTGGAGGATTGGCTTAATTTTTACTTATTTTTATATTTATTATAAAAAATATCGTTTTTTTCATATTTTTCACACGTCTATTTGTCTTTTTGTATAGTTTGAAGACTTTTTCAAAGATATAACGATCAATATTTTTGAAAATATTCATCGAAGTAAATTGTGAAAGACTGTTAAAACATAATCCCTTTGACGCAAAAAATAATGTAAATTAGATAAAATGTTTGTTTTATAGTCAAATATTCACTTTCAAAAAGAGATATTATATCAATCTAAGTAAGTATAAGTGTAATGTTCTGAAAACTGACACTATTCTGTAATAGTCTATACATAATAATGATCTGATGGTATACATTATAAATTATGTACATATACGTAACTTGGGGTATGTTTTATTCCTTCGTTCCTAGTTTGTGTAAATGAACATTGTTTTATTTATTAATTTAAACGTTTACATGTACTATGCTTTGTGCATTTTATACTTTGTTTAAGGAGTAGTATAAAGTCGGACTAAATACCTTGGATATTTTCTTCCAGTGTACCTTATGGGGTATTTTTTTTGACGTAGGTACCGCATAGAAGTCTTTCAGATTCTCCGAAAACTGTGTTGCCGGCCTTTAACGATATTTAAATTATTTTCTTTTTTAGCAATTGTATGACAAAGAGTTATTAAAAAGATATTTGTAAAATGTTCAGTCAATAGAAATTTAATTCAACATCCTTCTTATTGTCAAACGCCCACATAATAAAAATGAGATTATCCGTCGGGAATTTAACATGTGGTACATGTTATCAAGGCACATAGTGGGAGGTGCGTAGGAAGAAAACCCTTCAATTTGTAAGGCAAAAGACCCAAACTCATTGGAAACAAAGTTGAACATCAGCTTAGCTTAGAGTTCCACAAACCATTTTTTTTTTTTGTTTACAATAAATATGGTAAAGTCTTACTGTCTGCGTCACGACGTGGTTACCCCCTTTGGAAGCACCTAACGTCCATATTGATGTAACCAATTGATGAAGTCACTGTACAATGTTACAAATATAACAATGATGGTCTTGTGATCTTCCAAGGTAAAGGGAAATATTGTGAAGAAACCGACCCTACAATGAAAAATTTGAAGATAATTGATATCCTCACTCACAGAAAGGAGACCTATATCCCAACAATGGTGACATTACAGTTTGATTATGCTTACGCTAGTGTGCGCAATTAACAAAGAACCTAAAAGGGTTTTGAACGTTTTCAAAAAACTCTCAAATTTTAAAGAATAGACACATTCTTATATCATGAGACTGCTAACTGTAAAATGTTTAGGGGGCGTGCCAATACAACTATGTTTTACGAGAAAGTAACACTGTATCATCAAAGAAACTTAAAAACTGAAACTGAAAATATTATGTTTTATACTCACTTTTGTGGCTTTAGTCTCTAAAATGCTAGGCAAATGTGCCAACTGTATTAAAGCCTAAGCGGCTAGCAAACTGATCGTCAGTTAATTTGTTGGGCATTGTTCCCAATCAATTCCCACAGATTTTATTAGGGAAAAAATCCTCTGACAGAATAGAATTTATAGCAACGTTCAACTTATGTATTTTACAACTATTTGTAAGAAAACTGGACAATACAAAAATCTGGAATCAGATTCAAAATTTCGAAATTTCCACTTTTTAAAAATTCACTTGAATTTTTAATTGCTAATTTAATGATGACATTTTAATTACGTCGCTGTTTTTATTTAATTTTACCCCCTAGCGAAGTAAAATAAAATTACCGAAGGAATAAAACATCTCAGGCGACTAGACAAGTAAGAGAACTCTACAGACCTAAATAGTACACGTGTTCATTATTTCTGTTTTCCCTAAAACTAAGTGTCCTTCTTAAAATATGAGTAGTTTCAATTTCATTTCATTTTATGAACCTTAACGTTCCTTATAGTCCATTGTTTGTTTTTTAGATAAAATATTAGAAAATGTTTTCATTATTGTAATTTTAAAGGTTAGTTATTTTAATTAGCAATGTTTAGTTTATTTTATATATAAATTAAAAAAAAGAAACATTTTCTTTTGTGATTGTAAACGACTGTTTCTTACTTTGGATTTAATTTACAAAAATATTTATTAGTCTTTTTATAAATCGAATTTTGTACATTAAAGGTTTCAAATTGTAAATATATTTATACTTTCTGAAACTGGCTCAATAATGTTATTATAAAAAGTCATTACAAAGTTTAAAATGTTGGCGGTAGGCAATTGTTTACGAATATGAGGTTTGTATTTATTTTTATCAAATAACCCTGTTAATGGATTTAAAACACTTTGAAAGGAAAGTAGACAATAAATTTACGACACGTTATTGTTATGCTTTTATGTGTACTTGGCTCGTTTCGATAGATTTCGAGGAAATTCAGCTCGTATAACATTTTTCATTTCATTTCCACAAATTTTAGTCTAACGTCTAAATGAAAACAAAGCATACCTATTGTAAAACTTCCTAACGTATTCAGAACAGGAATAAAAATAAAAAATATACTAGAAACTCAGTCTGGTCTCGAGGAGCGACCCTAATCGAATAACGTGTTTTTCCACAAACGATGAGACACTAAATATCGTGTACTACTCGACTACCACATTTATGCCTTTGTCAAACAGACCGGCGAAAGCAAAGCGTTTCCGAAGCAATACCGAACCGACGCGAGACGTCAGCGAGACGTCAGTCCGATAGTTCTGTCACGCTATCGGATCGCTTTCGCGTTTCTATGTGACTGGATTCAAACAATTCCATACATTACAAATAAAAACGTCACGCTTCGCATTCGCCACGAGACTGGCGCGCCAGTCTGTTTGACAAAGGCTTTAGTCTTATTCTTGTAGGCTCTTATTTATAGAAACTGATTGAGGCTACTGAATTTTCCATACTCGTCACCAAATTCTGGGCCAATTCGAGATAGAATTGTCATCAAGTTGCTAGAAAAATATAAACATAAATATTTTTTTACAAAGAAATTAAAACTTGAATTGCTTACGAAAGGTAAAATAGAAAAAAACACATAATATTTTGAAACAAGTAGAACTTATGTGTTCTTTGGCCTTCCTAAGGATCTAAACCATTTATTCTTAGGAAAGTTATTCCGCCTCTGTAAATGTCACCAACACTATACAGAATATAAATATGTAAGAAGAGACAACTATCTATAAAGAAAAATATTTCCTCGTGTCTACGTGACCAGTCAAGGTTTCATATTTTTTAATAAATGTTTAATTTTAATATAAATATAGAGAGTCCTTATTTTATGATATCTATTAGATAAAATGATTATTTTTTCTTAGTTTAAAACTTTGATTTAGTTTTTATTCAAAAAATATTTAAATTACGATTTTTTTGGTTAATTTGTAGGATATGTTTGCCATTGTTTATGTAAAATCGATACCTATTTCTATTAAATTATAAAAATTCCATTATAATTACTAATACGCAAGAAATTTCAACAAACCTATAATTTTCAAAAAAAATATTTTTCATGCATAATTACAGTAAATATTAGGTTTCGCAAATCATACAATATCTTCAAGTAATGAATTATGTTTACCACATGAAAGTAATTAATAAGTAAGTAATAAATTATAATTGACTTTGAATTTCTATAAATTAAATAAAAATGAATACACTGTGATGCTATAAAATTTATAACTCTCTAAATTATGAATTACATTCATAATAATTATAATAAGTGTAAATAATATTATGAAAGTATTGTCGGTTCTAGGGTATTATGAAAATGACCCTAGGGAGATACTTTAGACATTTTGTGTATTGTATATAGTATTAAGTTATATGTGAAGGAAAATAATTATAAATAAAAACAATTAAATGTTTAACAAATCCGCTAGTTTATTTGCGATATTATAATTTTGAAAAGTCGAAAGATCGATTCAACTTTGAAATTACTGTTGTTATTTGTTTCTTGTTTGTATAAAATACAATGATTACTATTTTCAGTGCAATCAGAGACAGATTTATCAGTCATTAAAGATGTTTAACTGAATAACTGTGTATCATGTAAAGTTTTCATAGTAAATACAACAGAATTTAAATAAAACGAATTACTAATCTAGCAAGTACGATTTCGTCTGCAGTAAAAAATAATAGATATTAATTAGGTCTACACAAGTTTTGTTTCTGATTGTAAAAATATATCAAATGCGTTGACATATCAAAAATGGTTTATAATATTTAAAAAGAGTTCACAATATTGAATCAAACAACAATGATTTAAACGAAAAAAAAAATGGCAATGCAAAAGAAAATTAAACAAATGCAAATTTTTTGTAACCATGGATGTCTTTCTGTCATACAAAGCACTTCGTATACGTACTACATATAAGTACTGTGATTTAAACAAAAATTTGAATATTTTACTCGCGGAAACAACAAAAAGTTGAAAGTAAAATGTGTCCACATTTTTCAAACAGATTTCCAAATTAAAAAATGTAATAGCTTTTTCACTTCCTGTTAACGTAATGTGGCTACAAGGACATCACATACAAGTCGGCTATATAAAGTGCATTTCTACGTATATGAGGGTAAGTGGAAGCTTCGCATGAATAGGTACCCTCAAATTTTTATTCATGTAATAAAATTCACGGATTTTACCCCACATTTACACAAAATATTGTGGACTATCAAAAACGACATGTTGTTTTAAAATTTTGTATTTTAAAGGAAATATTTGTTCATAAATGTGTCTACATAACAGTTAAGTTTGTATAAATGCGTATAATTTCGGTGATTTTTCAAAGACTTCTTGACATATCGTAATTATTAAGATATGTGTAATACTTCTTGGAATAAATTTGCTTATCGGCAAATCATTTTGGTGTTTTATTTACTGTTATAACGTTTTCTAGGAACATTTTTTGGTATGTGCACAAAGGTACAGTAAATTAATTATTTAAAATGTGTTTTATTTTTTTAAATTACATTTGGACACTAATGTTCTGGTTTATTCTACTCTTCCCAACCAAGCCGAACAATACTTTAAAGTTTTCATTATAATAAATAATTAATTAATCAGATAGTAGTTATCACCCCCGCCGACGGATATCTACAATAACAGAACCAAGATACATATTTATTTTACATACATACATATTTATTTTCCAACAGTAAGGTCTGATTTCTGCCAAGGCAGAATCGAATGGAGCTAAGAGGAGACGTCTTAACACGGGAAGTATGGCAGAAACAATTCTTGCAATGTGGGTCATAGATTCCCACACCTTTCTGAAATTTGGCCGCATATAATACAAAACAGTTTCTGAAAATACCTACAATCTACTTTTACAACCAACCGCCAAACAATATCTGAGGAACATAAATAGCCCAGTTGCACCATCCAAGCCGGTCAACGGAGGTCGTTTAGCGGATCGTTTGATTTGTTCGAAGCTGTCAAATGCGGTTAGAACGGACTGCAAGCCGGCACTACAGCATCCTGGCTCTACAACTCTCCGGAACTATAGCATTCTGGCACTACGGGACTCTGGCACTACGGTATTCTGGCACTACGGTACTCTGGAACTACGGTACTCTGGCACTACGGTACTCTGGCACTACGGTACTCTGGCAGTTATGCACTCGACGACAACGCTTGAAGCCGTCCAATTAATCTTGCTTTAAATGACTCATTGGCCTCGAATGTACTAAAGTGTACTACTGTTTCTGGTTGAGTGTCGGTTGTGTACTAAGTAAGATGTGTTTGTATGCTGAAGAGTGATCGATCTTTTGTAGGGTCGTTGATACTGTATCACTATAGAGTTAGATTTATGGTTTAAGACCCATGTCGTATTTTAAACGCGCAGACGACGACTATTTAAACGCCACCTTGTAACCACGGGCGGTCGTGAAACGCGCGTCTACTGCGCGTGTACACGCAGATACAGCGATTCAAACACACTATAATCGCTCGTAGCTACCAAAGCCACTAAAACACACTGCAATCGAGTTTCAAACTCACTTCATACGCGCGTTTGTATCGTGGTTTACTTGCTTTTGAGTTTTCATAAACGCAAAAATATGCATCAAACGCTCAAACGACCCGCGTTTAGGAAACGCGCGTTTGAAATACGCCGAGGGACATGAGCCTAAATGATTGGCTGACGTTATGCATGTATTAAGGATTTCTAAATAACTCCTTATTTAATCACTTCACAGAGTTTTTTCACATGTTAAAGATCAATGTGATTTTGAAAGTGATATTCAATTAAAAGTAAAATAACTACAGAAACAATTTTGTCCTGAGTGAAATCCTAAAAGAAAGCGTTATTAGGTAATTCGAGTAGCTGACACTTCTTTTCATTAAAATACCCGCCATCATTATTCATAACTTTCATTTCTAACAACAAAGTTTTGATAAAGCTTTTATAAACTCCTGATCAAAACACAAAACCAAAGAAAAATGACGTAATAATTCAACAAAATGTCTAAATACGGCACATACATAGACAGAAGACGCGCCCCCAGGCACTCATAAACACGCAACTTTGCACAAGTTCTTTGAGTGGTAATAAAATAAATTCCGCCCAACAAGGTCATCGTTAAATGGCAGATATATTAAATATATCATGGTGTAATTGTAGGCTATTGAGGAGTTCCAGGGAAAAGTAAGTGGAAAATGAGGAATTATGGGTAGCGTAATAAATCAATGACATTTACTTCGAAATAGTTTGGCTAAATACCGAATTACGGATTGCTTGGAACTGGCCAAGTTAGGAGATCAGTGTGACTGAGTACGCACAAAATTTTGTAGAAGTCCTTCAGTCACCTCTGGTTCGGACAGTGTTATTTGGTTTTTACAGTTGCAGTCCTAAGGAGACAGCGCAAAATGTGTATGAATTTACCTTTTGTTCATTCACTTTTATGAAAAAAGCTTCAGGAGGCTTCCACGTGGACCCACCCGCGTAAAAAAGCAACTGTCGTGTAATCCATAATCAACACGATTCGATTCGTTATACTTATCAATTAAAAGTTTTACGAGTAATTTGAGAGTTCTGATAAACAATACAAATCTTTTTTTTATCATGGTAAAGTCATCAATTGAGTCCTCCCGCCCATACTGTCAGACTCGTACTGACTAAAATCCAAGGTGAAGGTGGAGGTCCTTCAACAGCCCTTTACGTTCCAGGGCCACGATTACCTGATGAGACAGTCCCACGACCCCGGAGACAATTCAAATCTGGACTCAACCATAGCTAAGTTTGAACCAATTTAACTGAAATACCAATGAGAAGACTCAATTACAACTCCACACAATTTCAAACATTCGAACACCAAAAATCCTTTCCCATTTAGGTGCTTCAATTTAAAATTTTTGATCGAAGTTGAACTTCTTCCAACATTGGAGCTATTTGAAGAGATTGCCTTCGCCACCTGATTGTCCCTGTGATAAGAATTTTTATTCGAAGTTTGTTTTTGTCTATGCTAATATTATAAAGAGTTTTGAATTTGACGACACGGTTAGCGCAGTGGCTGAGCGATTGGATTGCTGTGCTGCGTGTTGCGGGTTCGATTCCCGCACGGAGCAAATATTTGTATGATCTACAAGTAGTTGTTTCGGGTCTGAGTGTTTTTGTATGCTAGTTTATATTTTTGTAAACGCACCCACGATACAGGAGAAATTCCTAGTGAGGGGCAACGTATAAAAAAATGAGTTTGTACGGGAAAGACCTAATTTTTCTCCAAAAAATCTAAATTTTTCAGGAAACTACAATATATACGAGTGTCAAAGGCTATATTTGGGACTATCATCCTCGTCATCATCATCAGTCTATAGGTAGCGGTCCACTGTTGGACATCTCTCCAATCACACGCCGTTTCACTAGATCACCGGCTACTCCTACGCAGCTGTTACACACCCTACATCCGAAACAATCCCGTGTGATAAATCGTTCACAACGAGAGCGAATCCAAGAGCATAAGCTAGTTCAGAATAAAAGTAGAGTGTAAAATGCAGCATATTTCACAGTACAATTTTGCTGTTTATGTCTAGTTAGGGCGATCCCACTAGAGATTGTCGCGTGTGGATCAGTTTTACTACTTTAGTTTTTTATGATGTGGAAACTACAGTGAATTTTCTATATTGCTTTTAAGGTCGTGAAAGTGGAAAGCGTATGGAAAATGAATAATTTATCAAGGACTTCGTAGACACTCATATTTGATTCACTTTGTTATTAAGACTCGTAAAAGAAATCTTCAAGCTGGCCCCCCACTGCATGTCACGCAGCGTACTATGAAAATATAGCTGGGATTTCGCTAGAGGATTGAATTCGGAACAAGGTCATACGGAATAAGAGATAAGACACAAAAATTGGTCAAAACTATAGCAAGATTCTGTGGCAGTAAGCTGGTCAGGTCAATATCTGTCGCAGAAGCGAGTACAGGTGGAGTTTAAAAGTGCTCGAAACTTCGCGTAGGTGGACGTAGTATGGAAAGCCGATCTAGAAGTACTGATAACCTGAAGAAGGTTGGCAGTGGCTGGGTGACAAAGGCTGGAGATCGTGTGCTGTGGCACTTTTTGGGGGAGGTCAATGCCCAGCTGTAGATTGCAATAGTCTTACATGATAATGAAAAGAAATCAGGTTCCCTCAAAATAGCACAGGAAAGAAGCTCACAAGCTTCTTCCCATCATATAACTACAGTATGTAGTATGTTTTTTGTTTCTAGGAACTACGTACCTGGGAATCTTTTAATTACGAATATATTAAAGAACAAAGTGTTACTTTGCATCATTATCAAAAAAATCGTTAAATGACTCGCACTCAGAGAATAACACACTCAATCAGAATGATTACGATTCAACAGCCATCAAAAAATGCTTGTTAGGTAAAAAGTAATTTAGCTAAGTTGGAGGCTTCTTTACATAAAACCAGCCCCTAACCGAGGTGAGTGAAACGAGTAATCTTTGTAACAATGACTACAGCTTAGAGCAGGATCTTTTTGTTTTTATTTGTTTGTAAAAACAATGGGAGGCCGTTAATAACGGTGTTTAGATATGATTACAGGCAGCTTTGTGTTTTTATTTTTCACAAGAGCTTTAATTTTCAGGAGTTTTGTTATCATGTGGTGGTGAATGAAGACAATTAAGTTAGAAACTTAACTTAATCTATGGGCTGAAAACGAAGTTCAAATAATCCTTGTCGGTCTAGTTTTTTTCATTTTTTTTATGGCTAAAACTATTGAATAATCTATTGTCAGAAATAGGTCGTATATTTGGTTAACTAATAGTTGAAAATTATCTCATAACCAGCTCGTTACAATGTTACACTTAAACAAAACTCTCAAGCAATTCAATTTTAATTACTGATTCTACTTGGAGTTCGAAGAGAAGATTGCGTGACTCTTTGGATGGCTTCCACGAAAATTGTCATGAGTAAGCGCACGATCGAGGGAATTGGTACAAAACAGGGGTTTAATCTACTTTGTTCACCTAGGTGACATTATCCAGGTGAAATAATTAAACATAAGCGGAAGCCTGTGTTCACCTCGAAATTGATTAACCGTGGCGAACAAACGCGACTATTAGCGATCAAAATAAGCTAACAAAAGACACCTCTACTAGATTCTCGTTAATCGCCGGGTATGAGACAAGCCCCTTATGCTATAATATCAAACAAGAGGACATTGTTGTTCTTTAGTTGGCTTGGCAGTTGGCGCCACTCAACTGGCTTCCGATCTCGACTTATATCACTATCGATTACCGTAAGTTCGTATCGGGTGAAAGCCTGTAGCAGTTGATTTTCAAGGGCAGCGATATCTTGTTGACTAAACTAGTAGAAACGGGATTTGAGATTTTTGTATGATTGACCTGCCTTACTACCGCTATTTTAGTTTGGAAGATTGTAAATTGGATATCATATATTACGGAAATTTGATACTTCAGAAGACTTTTTACTTCAAATTCTGGTTTGTACTAATACCAGACATTGATTTATGTAGGTTAAATGTGAGGAAAATTGATAGTAAATCCAAGTTCTAACTACGAGCCAACGCTCACGAGCTACGCCTGCTACAATCTTCAGAACGCTACGAGCCTACGCTCACGAGCTACGCTTGCTACAATATTCAGAAAGCTACGAGCCTACGCTCACGAGCTACGCCTGCTACAATCTTCAGAACGCTACGAGCCTACGCTCACGAGCTACGCTTGCTACAACCTTTAGAAAGCTACGAGCCTACGCTCACGAGCTACGCTTGCTACAATATTCAGAAAGCTACGAGCCTACGCTCACGAGCTACGCTTGCTACAATATTCAGAAAGCTACGAGCCTACGCTCACAAGGTACGCCTGCTACAATCTTCAGAACGCTACGAGCCTACGCTCACGAGCTACGCTTGCTACAACCTTTAGAAAGCTACGAGCCTACGCTCACGAGCTACGCTTGCTACAATATTCAGAAAGCTACGAGGCTACGCTCACAAGCTACGCTTGCTACAATCTTCAGAAAGCTACGAGCCTACGCTCACGAGCTACGATTGCTACAATCTTCAGAAAGCCACGAGCCTACGCTCACAAGCTACGCTTGCTACAATCTTCAGAAAGCTACGAGCCTACGCTCACAAGCTACGCTTGCTACAATCTTCAGAAAGCCACGAGCCTACGCTCACGAGCTACGCTTGCTACAATCTTCAGAATGGAGTTTTTGGCCACTTATTGTGTATCAGTGAGTCTTTTCGTAATTTATTTATATTAAGTGTGTGATAGTTTATAAATATTAAAACCATAATTATATCATTTTTAGACATTAATTCAAGAATCCTAGTTGAATTATATTTTTAAAAGATTTACATTATAAATCGGGCCCTAATGTTAGGCTTAATGCAAAAAATAACGGAATAATTCATTTCGAATCAAGTTTTTTTTGTAACGATAAAAAAAATAACTATGTAACTAGAAACATACCGAAGCGTGGAAAATATTAATGAAAACAAAACCAAAGTCCAAACAACAATTCAGATCAGAAATATAATTGGCCTCAACAGAATACTGATATCGGTTCCAATTGGTCGATCGCGCGCCGTGGACCCGTGAGATTCATTAAGGTAATTGATACATACGCCCCGTCAATTTAACGATGGACTGTTACGGGTGCATTTACCTTACGTGCGAACCATCGGAACCTAATTGCGGATAGTTTTCGCTTTACGAGTTCCGATAGATGTAAGAGATTTTTCCTTCCTAGTTAATTTAATAGATTTATGTGGGAGTGTGGTAAAACTCCTATCCCAAGAATAATATTAACTTTAAGTGTGTTATTGTAGCAAAAGGTAATAATTAGTTATAATAAGTAATTGCAGGTAACCCTAATACTTTAATTTAAAAAATAAGTGCCAATACCCAAAATAAAAATATATTGGAACTATCGGCTCAACCTTGTTTTCAGTTCGGTAGCTATGATAATACAGAAAGAAAGACAGACAAGTCTAACTTAAAACTCCCCTCTTATTGCGCCGAAGGTTAAAAATATTTCAATCTAGCTTCCGCCCGCGACTCCATCCGCGCGGATGTCGGTCTTCACGTGGATGGTTTATTTCTCCATTTTGAGTAACTCTGACAATGATATCTTACAAATACATCTATCTATTGGACCCAAATACGGCTAAGCCTATAATAATTAAGGAGATTCACGGTTCTACAGAACAACGTCTATGAATAATACTGAAAAATAAGTTTTTTTTTTCTACGTATTTTTCCAGGATAAAAGTATCCTATTTTATGCCCAGGATAATAAGGTATAATTATACCAAGTTTCATCGAAATCGAACCGTTAGTTTTCACGTGATGCCTGCATATACAGACAAACAGACAGACAAAAAATTGTTTAATCACATATTTGGGTTTGGTATCGATCCAGCAACACCCCCCGCTATTTATTTTTACAATATTTTCAATGTACAGAATTGACCCTTCCACAGATTTATTATATGTATAGATTAAAATCATCATCAAAATCCTTTGGTACTTGATTGATGTTAGGATGTTTTGTTTATCCATGATTCTAATTACTCGCAAAGCTTCAAACAAAACGATTCGTTGAAATCAACGCTTAATTATTTACGATTCAAACATTTGTACAAAAAGCACAGTAATATCCGGTATCCAATAATTAATATTTCACGTATATTTTTTCACTCAAACAAATAAAAGTGAGCGCTAACCCGTTGCGATAGTAAAATACGTTTAGTGCTGAGCTTACGTGTGGCGTTAAATTGAAGGGAAAAGCACATCAATTACATATGCACACAGGCCCAGAGGTCGGGGCACGCAACGCTGCCACCCGGACCGTTGGCTAATTCGAGCAAAACTGGTTGAAGCGAGATATTACCGGTCGGAACCGGTTTGCGTCGGTTATTACAAGATCGCGCCGGACGGAGAGACCCCGGGCGTTTTTGCGCTTGAACGACTACCGTTTGAGGAACGCGGCTGATTGCTTTCGAATTTTGAATTGGATCGTTTCAATCGTTTAGATAAAGAGGAGAATTAGCAGGGTTTGCGTCGGTTATTTTATATTTCCTTATTATAATATTTATACGCTGGCATTTTGGTCACCTGTCATCTAAGTTTTCAGCCGTGAAACTCACATGTAAGCGGTGAATCCCATGACTGAGCAATATGGCGCCCATCCAATAAGTCTATTATCCTTGACTGGACAACAATGTGTTAACATAAAAAAATATGACATAGGTACGATAAATTATAGCAAGAATGTGTTATGTTAGGTTATGTTTATACGAATGCAATGACCGTTAGTGCTGGCCTATTGACAAACAAGTGTAGTAAATGCTCAGAATGAGATATCCTGTGACTAAACTGGTGGATATTTTAAGTGGATAGTTTAATTTTGTTTTAACATTATATACAAAATTCAATTCCTGCCTGGATTCTAACATGACTCGTGTCAAAATTAGAATTTGACTCATAAAGGTAACGAGAGAATACCACTTAACTCCCCGATCCCAACAGCAAACATTAAACTGACCAATTCACTATTTCCATTGAACATTTTCTATTACATGGGCATCATGTTGTCTCATACAGATCCAGTGAATTCTTCCTCCCCGTCAATTCAGGCTTTTTCACTTACCTTATTGTTGCCGTTGAACAATAGGCTTTTGCTCCTCTCTTGTTTTTGTCTCCTAGTCCATTGTGCCTTATCGACGAGCTGTGTGAAAGACTTATTGTGGACCTTTTAATTATTATTTCGTAGGTAAATCATTGTGTTTAGTATCAGTCTGGCTGTGACGGCACGATAGGTAATTACTATCAATCCGTAACTATGTACTCATTAAGGTATATGTTTGAAAATTATTATTCGTTCTGTCTTCTTTCTCTACATTTGTAACTTATGATAATGGTTTACATCAAATTAATAATTAAGTACCTTTGTTTTTCATTGCGATTTATTCTAATAGTACATAATAATATAACCATTGACATACTGGATCAAAATTAATATAATAGAAAAAAATAAAGACAACAGTTTGTTTACGCATTTATTTAAGTGTGAGTCTTAGTGGAAACTGACAGTAATTTTATTAATGGACTGGAACATAATTGGAGCACTTCTATTATTACGTTCAGATATTTTAGATCGACTGTATTCAGTCCAAATAAGTATGTAAAAAACGTTTAAGACTGTAGATTTCATGTAGAAAATTGTATTTTTGTAAACATGGGAAAAATATCCAATTTCACACAAAATTAATTCGTGGCTTCGTTTTCTTCACGTTTCTACTTATTTACAAGCGTGTTTTGATTTATTTTTCCTTGTTTTTCTTCATATAAGCAGGAGAAACGTGTCGAAACATGGAGTTCGGAGATTCTTCCAAGTGACAAGAATTTTCCACACAACATAAATACAATTTGTCTTACTCTAAATGATTTTTTTAAATACTTTCCTTTTGATATTCGAATTACTGTTCAGTTGTTAATTTTATATTACTTAATTATTATGTATGGTGAATTTAGTTGTATTGTGAGATTAATTGAAAAAATAATGATGGAATGATTCCTGATTATGACCACCCTTAATCAAGTCGTGTCGCAAAAGGTGTGATAAAAAAGTTTAAAATGGCTAACCAGTTTCTATAGGTAGGTATAATTTTATTAGACGATGACTTTTAAAATGAAGGCTTTCTTCAGAATTTCAAAGAACTTTTATCAGTTACGATTGCAATAAATTGAATACGATCCGTAACTATGTAAAGTTTAAAATCGATTATAAGAAGACTGATCGACTTCACCATTGTTTAATGTTTTGAATTCATAACTTGATAAGAATACGAGTGAATATTTGTATCACAAAGCAGTGGTGGTAGTTCAGTGGTAACGGCCCCGATTTATGAGTTGTATATGTGAATATACAACTCATAAATCGGGGCCATAATCGCCATAATCACGGTTAAACTTTTTTTTTATCATAGTAAATGTCATCAAATGAGAAATCTGTAATCATCTAGACTTTTTCGGCGCGACCACGGTCGAATTATTGTTCAATAACTGGCTAGCTAGCTGGCTATTCCACAACAAATTGCCGACTAGCTAAGCTATTGAAATTTCGGCTAGTTACCCATCTCTACTAGGTATCATAGTATTTATTAACTTTCATGCTTATTAATTAACGATCTTCAATCAAAATCCCGAACGAAGCGGTCCAGGAAAAGAGTTCCTGGAAGGAATTGGGGGAGGCCTTTGCCCAGCATCGGGACAGTACAGGCTAAGTTAAAAAAAATCAAAATCCCTTATCATGAACCACTCACAACTTACCTACAGACAGAGCGCGGCCGGTTCAAAAAGGCTGTTTGCTAGGGCGCCGTATAAAGCGTCCGATTGCGTCCAATCACTGGAACGGTCACCCTGATTGAAACGTTTGCTACTGTATTTACCGTGTTTTGTTTCAACTTTGTTCTTTCACTTGTTTTTTTTTTTCACTTCGTTGTTTACACTCGCCCTTATCTTTTAACTGACATAATAATTTAAGACGTAACCCGAATTTCAAAATCCCGAAATTTGGAACGGTGTTTCCACGAAAAGCTATTTTTTGTAAACGTAACCTCAAAACACTTAAAAGTTGCCTAAAAAGCATAGTCGGAACCCGAAGCAGGGCTCTAGGGTAAACAAATAAAATCCACGAAGGGTGTGAACCCTTCTGACCTAACGTGTCCGTGTCGGGGTGCCTTAAGGTCCCGAGCTCAGTTCGATTCGGGATTTCGACAATTTGAGATCTTGAACATCGCCATTTTAAACATCGGTATAACGACTATCAGCATTTCAAACTTTCGGTATAAAGAATCTCGGTGTTTTGGACGTCGGTATTTCAACCATAGGAGTGTTGCAAAATGAACTTTCGGGATTTTGATACGTACCCGTTAAAATCTTTAGGGATTAAATTTCCATTATATTATTTTGCACGAAAAAAAATGAGAAATAACATTCTTAACACCTCTTTCTGCAAAGCAAAACTGCTAGCGAAGGAGGAGACAGAATACGTGAGGGAGAGACAATCATCCATGTCACGCCCAATTCGCTACGGGGGCGCCTAGGGCATCAGGGATCGCAAAAAAAGATCGGGGCGGTCTTTAATTAGTCAAGCATGTCACAGTAGTATCATCTTCAGTAGTGCCTCGGAAAGCACGTATAGCCGTTGGTCCCGGCTGTCATTTGTAGATCTTTGACAGTCGTTACTGTTAGTCAGAAGCTCTAAAGTCTGACAAGCAGTCTTATCATGGGGTATCGTATTACCCAGTTACTGAGTTATGGAGGTCCGACAGGCAGTCGCTCCATGTAAAATACTGATATTCAGCTGCATCCGGTTTGACTGGAAGCCGACCCCAATGTAGTTGGGAAAAGGCTAGGCAGATGATGATGTCACAGTAGTATCTTGTAGGTCGAATGGGTTTCATTCAACAATTATCACCGAGCTTAATATCTCTATCAAGCTCATGTTCTAAATAAAGTTAACAATGGTGTAACTTAACGGTTCATCAAAACTGTAGAAGACCTAGTCCTACCTAACATATTCCCAACTGAATTGAAATCGGTTTTCAGTCCAACCGGATGCAACTGAAAAACAGTATTTTACAAAACGTTAAAACAAGACTACTATGAAATGAATATCAGTCAAAGAACTATCGTATAGTCAGCTTCAGAGAAAGCTAAAGCTCTTTGGTGGTGACATCTCGATTGAAAGCTTAACACACATGTCTTTCGAAATTAAAATACTTTAAAGGCACCTTAAAACTGCATCCAGGGTCATAGCATAAATTCTAAGTATTTGACCGTACAGCGTACTTGAAGTATTATGACTTAAATTGTATGGAAAATGAAAAAGTGCACCTAGTTTACGAATATCTAATTTTATCCATCATATTAACGTCAAAGACTACTATTATTTTTATTTCCATACAATTTAAGTCATTATACTTGAAGCATTCTGTACGGCCAAATATTCAGATTACATGCTACGGCTTCAGGCCTCAAAATTCAAACAGTTCACCGGTTTCACCAAACTCAGTAGCTAAAACCAATAATCGACCGTTTAATAAGAACGCGTTCACAAGCAAATCAGATTATTACAATCGTCCATTACACTGACCACACTGGCTTAACTCCACCGTGGAATCATTTCGGCAAATGAATGTTGACCATCTGCACGGTGCAGCTGTGTGGGTTTAATACGACAACGGCAAATATTTGCCGGTTACGATCCGTTCGCGATAATTGCTTAATGTTATTTGAGTAGACTTTCTAATCGATTTATTCTGAAATTCGTTATGATCGTTTGTGGTAATTTTGGGATGATATTGGGTAAAAAAAATGTTATTGTGAGTTTGATAATTTTTTTGTCAACACAAAAGGTGCGAATCCTAAAAGTGAGATTCAAGGTTGTCCAGGAGAAGCAGTTGTTTTTCTGCAAAATTTAACGCTTGGTAGATAACTACTCCAAGTTTACTTAAAGCGATTCAGAAGTCATCTACCTAGCCTTTGCTAAACCATGACTTGAATAATAACAGAACATTGAGTCATCTTGCAGTCTGACCAGATGTATTTTTTTGGAGACCACTATTGTTTTTCCTTCTTCTTCAAATCATTCCAAAAGGAGTCTTGAAAAGATCGCTTCTAGCGATAAGACCACCGATTGTGTCACCCTACTTATGACATCTACTTTATATCTGAAATTCGTATGGTGTGCATAATGAAGTGTATTCGATCTATCTATCTACTTTTCTAACATTTAGGACAGTTTTCATAAATAAATCAAAACATCTCTTTAACTTTTTAAACTTTTTTGAAGATTTAAAACATTCCTAAACGTATGCCCAAACGCGCAACCATCATACAAAACACTATCAACTCCACATCTTTGCACAAAATAATTGGGTAAAAATAAGTAGCGTCACCTCTGATGTTGTACTCATGCAAAATTTCCGAACGGCATACAAATGAGGCGTACAGACGATCATAGCATCCCGTCTAATCCAGCATCTTGAATATTCAAGTGGCAATTACGTTAATGGCAGATACCCCTAAGGTGGGTTGCAGACAGCCGACATTTGACTGCTGATGTAAAGTCGTCTACCAAACTGACGGGCTCAACAAAGTGAATTTCAACGATAGATAGTAAGTAATCTTAGCAAGTTATAATAAACTCATTTTCTTTTTGAGTGTTTATGGTCGAAGACCAAGTGACCATTACTACGGCTATCCGAGGAAAATCCCATAACTTTAAATAAAAGAAAATCGTTAACCTTCAGTAATAATTTCTCAATCTGTAATCTATATTTTGCAATCAATCAATCAATAAACTAAACTAATAATATAGAGTGGTCACTTCACAAACGAACATATACAAACATCCTTTCCTTGCTATGTCATTTGAAAAACTGTTGTTGTTGAGAAAAATATTTTAGTTCTCCTACTTCCTAGGACACCGTCGATTTTAGTCAGTACGAGTCTGACAGTCTCTCCCGCCCTGCCCTGGGTGGGAGGACTCATTTGATGATTTTACCACGCTAAAAAAAAATCCTAAAAGTCACAAATTTTATGGCATAACTTGATTTTTTTAAAGCATCGTTCAGGTTCTGACACACATTATATGACAGCAGTATCAGAATAATGTTTCAAAGATCTCATGTAAGCCAAAAGTTTTCTAATTCTGTGAAAGATTGTCGCAAACCCAAAAGTATGTCGTCTACAACCACCCTAAAGCAACGGTGCATGTTATTTCATAGGGAACACCTTTGGATAAGGATTAGTTAGAAACAACGGTTTCGTGTTGAAACAAGAGCTTATTGTAATGTGTTTTGCTTTTAATATTCAGAGGGATGGTAGGTTAATGTGTTTGTGATGTGTAGGAATTTTAAATTGGAAGTGTTTTGGGGATTTGTTTCAGAAAAGATGTGGTAATGTTATCTATAGTAATAGTATACAACATTATTTCTGGTATATGCGAAACGTGAATATAGTCTGTTCAGAATCAGTTACTGAATCGATTCCAATAATTTTTAACCAATGTTATATTTTGTTCCAAAATATTTTTGTAAAATTGTATCACCAGCTAATTACAATACAATCACCGTACGGGTAGTTACCTATTGCCAAACTACTATAAATGAGTGTACGAAACAGGAGCCGCGAGTTACGCAGGAGTACCGCGCCCCACCGCGAAATTAGTATGTTTTTGAACAGACAACCAGGTAACAAAACAAGCTTATAACCTTATGATATTGCATGATACAGTTTTGAAATTTTGTACATAGATTCTTTACTCAAATATACTAAGACAGGTGTATCAGGTTACGCATCAACAAAAAATAATGTTGTATATGAAAGAAAGAAATTATTATATACTCACGCAGAACAAAACAAGAAAGCAATAAAAATGTAAACAAGATATCGACGATGAAGAGTCAATAAATAATAACTGCAAAAACGCAACTTTACAGGAGGCGAAAAAAACGTTTCAAGTCCGTTTAATTATTTTTTTAGTATATTTGATTTTTTAAATGTTTTATGTAAACTGACTACAATATTATGCTTATGACTACAATATTAATATATTAATCAATGATTTTATTAGTTTTTATATATATTTTAGATAGATTTTATTAGTATTTATTGCCATCGTAAATGACGTAACACCACTTAGTATATATTGCAATAATTGTTTATCTTGCAAAATTAATAAGAAACAGACCTAAGATCTTTGTCAGCATGTGCATTACTCTATTCTACAATAAATAATGCAATAAAACAAAAATGGCCAAAATGTTAGATATTATATATTGACTCTTCATCGTCAATATGAAAGAAGACCAAAACGTGTTTATCTATCATCATCATCTTCATCAGCCTATAAATGTTCTCACTTCTGGAACACAGGCCTCCTCTCTGTGAGAGGGAATGGGACAAAAATCCACCAGTGCGGGTTGGTGGATGTCACATGTCTTCGAATTTTATTTTATTATTCGTTTATTCATTTTTAAACATATTATTAAATTTGTAAATATTTCTTACAAAAAAGTAATAAAAAACATTTAAAAATATAAAAATAGTGATCCGCCGGTGTGGGAACAGGGTCCAAGCTACCGGTGGTTAGGGCTCCAGAGACAGGAACCTCCTCACAATGCGAGCCGTATCGAGGAGAACTGCCTTCTGAATCAGGCCCTTATTTTAGTATACATAATATTATATTTTATTTATAAGCAAATATAAAATGTCAAATATAAAACAATTTATTACAACATTTGATGGTTATGTTTGGTGACCCCATGTTAACAAATATAGAAGATATAAAAGTTAGTCTTTCTGTATAGGCTCTTGACTGTGTAACTTATTCACGACTTACCAAAGAAATTAATAAACAGAGCTGGTTTAGGCTGATTATTCCCGAGGTGTAATTTCTAACATTGAAACGTGCTAAGCTGCAGCCAAAAACTTTAATTGTTCTTAAAATCTTCAATATTTATCACGCCCCGTTATAACTTAGATTAAATAGAAAGAAACTAAAAGTATTAAAGAACAAATTAGTTTTCACTCAAACTCCATCTAAACTCCAAACTTAAAACGTTTATAATAAATATCTCTAAAATTCAGACGTAAACTTTACTAAACTATAAAAGGTGAGAATTTGAAAATATGTAATCTTGTCTAAAGTGTCTTTATACAACTTCGGATCCCTCGACGGCGACAAAGAACAAAATCTTAGTAATAATATTATGCTTAGAAGAATAATTAGCAAAATATCCAAATTCTGTGTGAATGGCTGCTAAATAAATAATTGTTGAGCGTCTGAAGAACTAAGATAACAAGTCTAAGCGGCAAACTAAGTTAGGGACTTAATTGAAGCAACGCCTCCTTAACTCGGGAATATTAATATTTGTCAAGGATGACGGCAGAACAAATACATTTTATTCTTAAGGCGAAAGCGCAAAAATACTTCGCGAAATTCAAAATACCTACTTTAAGTATTTACAAAGTGTTGCGTCATAAAAAACCTATAGAGGAGGTAGTAAGATTAGGCAAATAAAATCAACGACTAGCGGCCCAAATTGGTCTTGGATCCAAGAAACTGGAACTGAACCAATGGAAAAAAACCTCTTTGCTGAGCAGTCGGTAGTCGGCAGCTTTGTAATATTGTATTTACGCATTAATTGCAAATGTTTACAAGAACGGAATTGTTGTATTCATGTGATAAACTAAACAACATAGTAGAAATTAAAAAAAATAATACGAAATGGCAAATGTCCCGTATCAAATTCTGATAAGTATATATTTTTTTATTATGTTTTATTAATACGAAAAGGATTGCTGCGTATTAAATACTAATCAACAAATAAAGTAAAATACCAAGGCATTTTTACAACTTGCCAAATAAATTTAAGCTAAGATGATGAATGGCCCTTAACAACGTTCCTTTCCACGTTCAACGTCCGAAGTACAAAACTTAGTAAGTTCGTTACGACTTCATTAGAACTCTATCAAAATTCAAATTAAAGAAACACTCGACGTTTTATTGACGTCGAAAGTAACCCAAATTGTTATTGCCTATTTTGCTTACTGCTCAGTTTGGAAGTTTCAGATTAGGGGTGTCATTGACCTTTGATTGCTTAGTATGAGACTCATTTTATGAGACAGAATATTTGACTTTCGTGTAAAGATTATTAAACAAGCAGAAATATCGCCTTTCTTGAGAAGTAAAAAATGGTTATCCGATAAAGAAATCATGATTTTTTTTACGTGGTAAAATCATCAAATGAGTTCTCCACCCAAGGCAGGGCGGGAGGGACTGTCAGACTCGTACTGACTAAAATCCACGGTGTCCTTCACTAGCCCTTTACGTACCGGGGTCACGGTAATTCGTAAGTCCCGCGACCCCGGCAGGCTTATTTTGCCCCGTTATTTTGCAATGGGTATCTACGGTACTTTCACAGTTATTATATCTTGTGACTGGGACTGTAGCACCATAATTTTGTAATGTTTAATTATATTTTGTCTCTGACAATTCAAAAGTGCCTGTAACTGACCTACTTGAAATAAATGCTTTGATTTTGATTTAGAAATCATGATAGAGATTTTTGGTTTCGTTATACAGGTATTACCTGTACCGACGAGTACAGACGCTCACCCATCCTATTTGTACCAACAACCTGCTTCTTTACCAAAGCACCCTAACTGCTGTCGCTGAGCAATGAGCATGAGGACTTGGGTTGTGTTCTCCTTTCTGGCAAAGAGTTATTGAGTTTTGTCAACAGCAGTCCAGGGTTTGAATTTGCGGTTTACTGCGCTCGCTCCTTATTGGAACGTGGAACTTTAAAAAAATAATACGTCTGGTACCCGGAAAATACGTGTAGCACTCGGGGACTGCCGCGTTAAAGCTATTGCGTAGCATTTTTTATCAACTTATGCAATTATAATTATTTATTTATTTTATTTAGGAAAAAAAAGAAAAAATATTGCCTACCACGAATATTTAATGAGAATATCATTCCAATTTTTTAATTTTTTTTTCAAATTTTATTCATTCACTTTGTCATGACAGATGTGACAGTGATAGTGTTAGGTTTATTTTCGTTACGGAATTCTTGATTCGGTCGCCGCGCTCAAAGCCCGCTACAAAAGCTATGCAATAGGTTAAAAAAAATAGCACAGGGAAAACTCTACCTAACCCATCAGGGAAAACTGTTTTTTTTATATGCAATGCATAATTTTTTTTGTGAAACTAATTCATTCTCCAACACAGTTCCCTTAAGTTTGTTTACTATTTAAGATTTAACGACTTATTTTCACTTTTCCGGTTTCAGCTAAAAATACAACCCTTCTGCGTCTCTATGGAATACAGTTAAATTAGTCTATTTAATGAGTTTCGTTTTTTAAAAAACTGGCCAAGTGCGAGTCGGACTCGTATACAAAAGGTTCTGTACCATTATCAATAAAATGGCATTTAAAAAACATGTCTGTATTATGGGACCGCCCTTAAACATTTTTTTTTTTTCCGTTTTTTAGTATTTAGTGATATAGGGGCCACAAAATTCCATTATCTATAAAGAAAAATATTTTAGACACAGCCTGGTGACGGACGGTGAGACAGAAGACGGACAGCGAAGTCTTAGTAATAGGGTAACGTTTTAAACTTTGGGTATGGAACCCAAAAAAGTGTATTAGGGACACAACTATTTTTCAAAAAAATTATGATTTAACAAAGTTGTTGGAGGATATATTATGCTCCATACATACTTCATTGATTATGACACTTAACCTTTAATTTATTCATACATCTCGTGCGCATAACACCAGGAAATCATTTCATACTACTGTTTCGTTACATAAACAACCGCTATTAAAGCAGTATACGTCATTGAAAATGTCAAATTACTCGCGTCAAAGTAAAAGCTTCTTCGTAGTGAATAAAACGCGCAGCCGTTGTGTATGTAACTATTCGTCATAAACGGGATATTATGTCTGCACCCCAACAAAACCCTCTATTTCCATCCTTATCTTACATACTCGTACCCCTAAACACGCACACAATAAACTACTTCATTCAAAAAGTATAAAAGCAAGTATAAAAGGTCGGGTAACGATCGCATGCAGACGTAATGTTTCATCGTGGCAACGTTACAGTATGAATTTCTTTATATTCCCGGGTAATACTATGTATGATCTGTCACCATCAGGGGAAATCCCGGCAACTTTACAAGAGAACACCCACCTTGTTGGTAACAAGGAAAAATGATGATATTCAGCGGAGCCGTAACGTAACACAAGCTCCTTTGAACCGCGCGAGTGAGCGGACGGGGCTGTTTACACTGTACTGGATTAATGAAGAATTAAAAAAAAATCTTATCGAAATTGTTGACGGTTAAGTGACATTGTTTGGTTAAAGATTTTCTTTGGAATATCTTCATGATATACGTCTTTGCCCATGGGAACACTCTTTTTTCACGTGATTCCAACTGTCACTTTAACTTACTCCTTTTAATTTCATATATTCACACTATCTATTATAATTTACTTTGGTATTCTTTTCTCTGTTCCTCCATCAACTTTGTAAATATTTATAGAAAGAGTTCCAATCACATTTTTATTCTGGTGTTTATGATACTTTTATTATTTACGTCTCCTTTTTTAATTTTACTTTTTTAAATAAATAAATAACTGAGCTGAGAATACATTTCCCGTAGCGTAGTCGTCTCCTGCAATGTAAATGTCTTGGTGTGTGGGAACAAATGGCCATGTCAACCGCAATGCGTGCCGCGTCACGGTCTTCAGTCCATCATGTTCACTACAGGTTTTGATTTTCCACTCGAATTGGCCTGTAAACGATTACTTCTGGCAACTCGTATCGATGCAGTTGAGATGAGACATCTACCAGCTGGTTGAAATTCGATGTTTTGAAATTGGAATCACAATTACCTTATTTAGAAAAATAGGCATTATTTGAAAATGGGGTAGTAAAATTAAAAATCACCATAATAACTTGCTTTTACTCTAGGTAAAAGGTGTATTTCGGCAGATGATCTCCGGCCACTGTAGGCACGGGCATGGTGACGGCAAGTAATGGGCGACTCGCTGTCCGACCATGGACCATGCCCGGGTCAACGGCGCGTTGCGTTCCACGCGTGCCTCAAGGAGTGTCAGTATAGTGACAGGGCCCCCTGTAGAGCGCCAAAGCCTGCCGGGGTCGCGCGACTCACGAATTTCCGTGACCCCGGTACGTAAAGGGGCTATTGAAGGACACCGTGAATTTTAGTCAGTACGAGTCTGACAGTCCCTCTCGCTCTGCCCTGGGTGGGAGGACTCATGTGATGATTTTACCACGTAAAAAAAAAGGTAAATAGTGTATTTGGGACACAACACAAAAAATAAGCACAAAAATTAGTGTTCAAAACAAATTGCGAGCTCCAGAATTAAACAAAACTTTTATTTAATTTTAGAACACGCAATACAAGTTCTAATAAGGTCGTCTGTAATATTAACTTATAAACATAATTTTAAATATTTTAATATTAAAAGCGTCGGAAACCACTCAAACTTAAAAGTCCGTTGTACCTTTAGTATTCAGAATAACCTGATTTTTAACGATAATAAAACTTGTTCTTTACTTAATAACTTATTTTGGGGTGGTGGTGCATAGTAAAATCTGCCTGGAGCAATAGAACCTGCTTTATCTTAGGTCTCTTTTCTTATAGGGTAGATTAAGGCCAAGAGTAAGAAAAAAACAATAAAAAATCTTCAAAGATTGATTGGGTTAACACCCCACATAATAAGGTCAATCTTTGAAGATTTTAGAAATTCCAAGTCCCTACATACTTTTACCCTCATAATCTACATTTTAAATCAAGATGCTCTACCATTATACAAATCATTTAATTATTATTTCACAAGTTCCTTTACCAGACTAACAACAGGCGAAAAAACATGGTAGGATCCACTGAGATAATTGGGATGATATTTCAGCTTGATTAATTGCATTTATAAATCAGAGAGAGAGAGAGAATCAGGGGTTTTAAAAAAGGTAAAACAAAAAAGGCGCTACTTGCTTTGTTGCGTAGTTCCAAATATTATTAAGTATTTACTCGTAAATATACTTTTTCCCAGCAGTGCACGGTAGTAAGCTGGTATTATGATATACCATAATATCCTATTGTAATACCTAGGTTTCTATAGGCAAAAGAATTTTCACCTGCCCTCTTAGCGCAAAAAGATGCAGCCAAACCAGATCTCTTCGCTGATGGCGGAGTTTTGGGCCAATAAAATATAATTATCGTCGTGCCAGCGACATGGTGAAGAAGATTACTAGGTATTAGTGATGAAACAAATATTCGCATTCGTATTTGCGAATATTCGTATGTTTTTTGATATTCGCATTCGCACCCGCATGAATCGATGGGAAATATTAAAAAATAGTTTTTCAGAAAAAAAATATAAATATTCGCATCGATTCATGCGGATGCGAATATTTGCGAATGCGACTGCGAATAATTATGACATCACTACTAGGTATAGTAATTTTTTACGTACTTTGTTTTGGGTTGCAATTAAAGTCAAGCACGTTTTTTCTTTGGTTTTTTTTGTGTTTCAACCTATATTCTGAGAATGTCTTTATGATTTAGAAAAACTTTCAATCAATCTCAACTCAGAAACAATACTTCGTCCCTTTTTTTGTTTTGATAAAAAGAAGAAAAAAAGCTATACTACGCTTCATGGTCGCGGGACTGTACGAATTACCGTGACCCCGGAACGTAAAGGGCTATTGAAGAACACCGTGGATTTTAGTCAGTACGAGTCTGACAGTCCCTCCCGCTCTGCCCTGGGTGGGAGGACTCATTTGATGATTTTACCACGATAAAAAAAAAATACTACGCTTCATATCTAAAGAAATGATTACATTATTTTTAAGAGAAAGAAAAGTGGAATGACCAATATTCTAGGACACTCGGATATGATAGAATTTTAACAGCCGTTCGTCGTTTCTCGCCCAAATAATGCACGGTAAAGTGATCAAATAGCTCTGTTGCACCATTTTTTCAAATTTTCATTTCCGCAAATCAGCTTACTCCACACACCGTCAAATATAAATGTAATTTGTAAATTAAATTTGGTCGCCGCGATATTCAAAGCGCAAGCGGAAATGTGCGCGAAACAATTCCAATTTGTCATGGTTCGATAGTGAATCAGTGGCGCGCTCCCAATACGACGTGGAAATTAATTTAACATTCAAGTTTAATGTCTATAAATTACTATTTATTACTCGTAATTTTATGGCGGTTTTGTGGAATTGCATTAAATTGATAATTAGCTGTGGTACGCTAATTATTATAGATATTTGTCTGTTGAATGATGAACTTACAAAAAATCTAGTTGGTTGTTCGCGCACCGTCACACCTTATAGCCTTTGTCAAACAGACTGGCGTGGCGAATGCGAAGCGTGACGTTTTTATTTGTAATGTATGGAATTGTTTGAATCCAGTCACATAGAAAATCGAAAGCGATCCGATAGCGTGACAGAACTATCGGACTGACGTTTTACTTCGGTTCGGTATCGCCTAGGACTCGCTTTGCTTTCGCCTGTCTGTTTGACAAAGGCATATACGAAGTGGTTTTAGATGCGTTACCCGTCAGTCATTCATCTATCAAGCTGTCTGTCAAAAAAAACCTAGAGAATGTGATATTCTAATAGTGAAAACAATCGTGGAAATGTTAATAATGAATAAAGATCCCAAAAAACTTCATAAACTTTGTAATTGACTTGATTGATTCATCACAAGACTGGAACAATATGCTTAACAAATAATACATTCACTATTTCCACTACAGTTATTAGCAAAACATTTTAAGTTAGTAAATAAAAACATTATAAAACAATAACTTACACTGTAATATTTCAAAAGTTTCTGCTTCTCTTTAGCCGACCTCCATACATTACAGTGTAGGACATAAATAAATGAAACAACATCACCTATTTCAGTTTCCAAAGTATTTACATAAAATACGGGTAGTCTAGTCTAACAGCCGTATATTAAAACAACATAAAACATTTTACCACTAATTCTATTGTTGTTTTAACGAGGTACCTACACCTGAAAAAGGAATGTTAATACCTCTGTGTTACTTTTAATTTATTGCTTTTTATCCCGTCTCTTTTCCTAAAGTAATTTGATATTTGAATGTGGGTAAATGTTTTGCGCCTTTTAATGATCTTATTTAATCTCAATTTTGATTTTATTTTTCATACAAAAAATACTGTTGATGTTTTGTTATGTTATCTTCAAAGGCAATCGCCTAAAATCATGCTTAAGGACAATAAGGTTAGATTTGTATACAATTTAATACCAAACAACCAAAGCTGTTCTCAAAATGCGTAAGGAAAACATTTAATTGCGTGTGATATAGAACAAACAAAACAATCGTATATTTTTGTCATCTACCAATCCACTCCAGGATCTGTATGGTGAGTTACATAACAGTCCATTTCCTTCCATACAATCATAACTTTAAAATCAAGAAATGTTGTATACTACAATAACATATTACCAAAACAAAAAATCGATTCTGAAATAAGTAACTCACTCCGAAGTAACAGAACTCGCATAATATTTGTAGTTTCAAGTATCGACTAAAACTCGGCACCGCTAAGTTCGGCAATTAAAATTAATCACCTAACGGGTCTGTGTTTTTGCCTTTACACTGCAGTTTCGAGGTTTAGGACGAAGATTTAAATCATTAGATTCGCCCTACTACGTCAAAAATATTAAGTATAAGTATAAATCTACGGATCGCTTTCTCAAGTGTACATAAATAAACACTTTGCCATTTAACCTTTGGATGGTAACGTAGAAAGATGGAAGAATTCAGATTACTATGGCATTAGTAATCTATACCAACTAACCTTTGGATGGGCAGAGTTTAAATAAGAATTTAACTAAAAATCAAGACATTGCGCACATTACACTCGTAGTGCATTGTATGAAGTGCATATTTAACGATCTAAATCTTTACGTTCTGAAGTTGTTCAGGAACGCTGATTGCTATCTGACTGTAGACTGCAGAGTGCAGGAGTGTGGTGATTTACCTACTGAATGCTACGCGTCCGCCATTATTTGTTTAGAACTCGCTGCTAGGAAATTTGCCTGAAAAACTAATACGTATTCTATCGGAATAAGTTCGTTTAGTTGTGTTTGGGAGGAAACGTGTGTCTGGTGTGCGAAGTAATTTCGTTTGCATAAAAATGTTTTTGTTTTAAAAGTTAATGTAAAACCATCTTTTTTTTTCAATTTGTTTTTTATAGGGCTTGGCGACTTTTTAAATAGTTTCATAATTTTTATCTCTTTTAAAATTCGAGCTATCTAAACCCTCAGGAAGTCACAACTCAAGAACAATTACACGAACATGAACAATTAGACATTTGAAAGTCGTTTCTTTCAAAATGTCTGGCTTGGTTCAATCTCGCTACTTCCCAACCAGGTCTGCATTTCTTTGTTTAGGGATACTCAAAGAATTATTGGACAAGTTTTCAGCTTGCATCAAACACTTCCAGATTTGCACATAAGTCTCCATCTATCTCTTTTTCAGGACACATCTTAAGGTATTACTACAATATACTGGCAGAATTTGTATAAAAGTCAAAGTAATATCAGTGTCTCATCCTCTATCAGATAATCACACTTTAGCTAAATTGCAAAAAAAAAAAGAAAATTACATACTTACAGAAAAATAGACCTACTTCCAGACCTAGCCTATTAGCCATCAGTAAGTTATGTCCACATCCTTATCCCGGGTCCCTCGCGTGTGTCGTAACCCTTACATTAGAGCTAAAACTTATCTTTTTGCTGTGAGGTCGTGACGTCAATGTAATCGAAACGGGTACCGGGAGCAGCGAATGGCTGTCAAGGGACGCGGGTATGGAGTTAGAGAGAATAGATGTGACCTTGGATAAGGTGCTCAGATGTCGGCAATTCGGCTAATAAGAAAAAATTTCTTTGATTATGTTTCTAATTCAAATAAATAACATAATACGTGACATTTTATCACGGTGGAAATCTGAATAAATATTTAAAACACTATTTTATGATGTTCTGAAACAGGTATTTAAATTTTGTTGAAAACCGATTTAAAAGTACTTAAAAACCATGTTCCACCCTTTTTCAGAACACTTTGGTCACCTAAACGTGTTAAAATTAGGTTAAAACTGTAGGTATTAGACAATAATAACTATTTTTGGAGCGTTAAGGTACCTTTCGCCTGAATCGAGTCATTACAAATAAGTGGCAATTTCATGACCTATAACAGAGTTGAAAGTGCCTTACAATATTGTATTCATTAGGCATAAAAAGTTTAGAGCACATAGACAATGAATAAGTTATGAAAATCAGAAAATGAGGTCCAGAAACCGTGTCTCTTGTCTTTTTATTCGTTTTTTTTTTCAGCTGTGACTTTGACCTACACTTATTAGCGACCTATTCCAGCGACTCAAGATCTTCAACCGAACAAGGATACAGAGAGGCATCGGGCTTCAGCAAATAAATTCAACAAATCCCGTGCACGGCCACCGTTGATCTACATCGGCCTAACTGCACCAATACGTCGTTGAGGCTTACTTGTCACTGTTATGGGCTCGGTGCGATTAACGCGTGCAAACACGCCTGTTAAGTTGCGTTATTTAGAGCTGGTAATTTCGGAACAGGACATTTGTTGAACACGGAGTAATGGAATGGAAATGTGCTATTTCTAATGGGGTTAATGGTGTCATCGAGCGGCTGAAGTTTTCCTTTTTTTTTTGAACATTGCCCCACACTAGGAATTTCTCCTGTGCCGTTGGAGCGTTTACAAACATATAAAGTCACATACACAAACGCCCATACCCGAAACAACTACTAGTAGATCATACAAATATTTGCTCCGTGTGGAAATCGAACCCACGACACCCAGCGCAGCAGCCCAATCACTCAGCCACTTTGTTAACCGTGCCGTCACTACTACTA
Source organism: Agrotis puta (assembly GCA_943136025.2). Classification (NCBI taxonomy): domain Eukaryota; kingdom Metazoa; phylum Arthropoda; class Insecta; order Lepidoptera; family Noctuidae; genus Agrotis; species Agrotis puta. The sequence continues at coordinate 1,434,039 of OW964176.2, read as the reverse complement.
CGTACGTACTAGGTTTGGATCGGGTTTTAAAGTTGGAGTTACGAAAAATCCTTCCAAATCCTTATGCGTTGTTCAGTACTTCACAGTACGTATTTCTGTCAGTTAACAAGTCACAAAACTGTTTTATTAGTTTAGTTTTCTGTCTTGTCTGTCTCAAGTCGCAAAACTTGGAAGCTTTTACAAACCTGCCTTTTATTTTTATAACCTACTAGCACTTTGCCCGCGACTTCGTCCGCGTGGGTTACGTTCTTTCCTAATTCCCCCTTTTCACCCCCTTAAAGGTTAAATTTCCAAAAACCCCTTCTTAGTGCTCCCCTACATTATAATAGGAAGCCGTGTGCAAAATTTCACATTCCTAGCCCCAGTAGTTTCGGCTGTACGTTGATATGTCAGTCAGTCAGTTCTCCTTTTATATATATAATAATAATATAGATATAGATAGATAAACTTCAAAGGAGGAACCAAATACGGGACAACACCCAGGTCTACTGACAAAAGAGTAACTATCTACAAAAACAAACAGACAAATTAGAAATGACGACGCGTGAAAAACATCATTATTTTTTGCTTTTACGATGTATCGGTAGGTATGTCAATTTGTTGAAATAAAAACGATGTCTTTTGAATGAACTGCGTATCATTTCTAAGGCTTTTTGATCTCACAATGTCGGAATTTTAATGAAGGCGAAGAATTCTAATTATTTTTTAAAGATAAAAGAAAATGTTACTAAGTTTTTGTTTGTCTCTTTATTACACTGTCAAACAGATGGAACAATAGCAGTTGTGATTACTGTTGTTTCTTTCGTCAGAACCCGAATTGTTTTTGTGATATCTCTCTTTTGTGTCAATGATATTTTATTTCTAGTTCTTTTAAAAAATCTAATTTTGTCTGTTATGTTTTCGGTGATTACCAGAGGTCGTAATTAGGTAGAGTTATTCATGTACTTACACAGATTTCATAAAGCGAAAGAATAAAGTGGATATGCCCACAAATCCCAGGATAACTTTTAAAGAGAAGAAAAATCCCGTGATTTAGGTATTAAATAAAAAAGTTATTACTGTTAAACTATTGAAGCAAAAGTGTTTTCGTATTTCTAAAAAAAGGCGAAGTATAAGTATGATAATGTTAGCTTAAGACTACTAATAATTTCTATTGTGAATATGTGTACTAATAAAAATTGCATGTTAATTATCTTTGTTGTATTTGTCTAATCTATTTAGGCTTTTTTTGTGATACTTTTGGCCACACGGGATTGTATATTAGAAATCCCGGGAAGATGCATATTAATGTCAACATTTCGGTGCAAGTACGTAAATAACTCTACTCTACCTAATTCTGACCTCTAGTGATTACCTACATACATAATCTACCGAGTATGATAAGAGTTCATGCCATAAAGACATAATAAATAAGGATTTTTTTCTCGTTTAACAGCATTTGAAATTCCAAAACGCTACCGACAGCTAGTCAAAGAAATAAAACCAATTAATTGGAGACAGTAATTAAAATGTCGTCTCAAAGAGACGATAGACGTATTGATTTAGTAAAATTAAATGGTTTTTTCGTAATAAGGCCTGGACATTATCATTACAGTCTGGGCTGAAGACACGTGTAAAATAAAGTTAAAAATTTAAAAAGAACGTATTATTTCAAAATACATTTACATTTTATTTTAATGTTTAACAACAGGTCACGAATCTGTCAAACTTTACCAATACCAATTTACTTTGATTGATGAAACACTTCAAAAAAAATGTCACTATCCACCAGTGGGGGACAAATTGGGGGTGGACATCGGGAATCATGGCCAATGCCGGGCGCTAGTTGTCGCCGCCTATCGCCGTCGTGAGGACACGTGAGGACGATACATACGTACTTTATGCTGAGAATGTGATAACGTTACGAATTAACTCGAAAATCTAAAAACCAGGCATGTGAAGGGTATTTTATTACCCAGTAAGTACTGTATTCAGCTGTAACTGGTGATACTGGAAGCTGACCCCAAAATTGAGTTTTTTTTTTTAATTCTTAAATGCGAATAACAGGCATATCTATGGCCCGCCTGTTCAAAAGCGATCACTATAATTTATGGAGCCCAAAACGCCGACCTTGCATCAACTTTTTCAGTGATCTCAAAACAACTCACAATTAAACAGTTAATCAAAACACTGTGGGAATGTGGGTGTGATCAGAATTACGAGGCTTGAAATGCTATTCCTGTGTTACATTTAAACAAAGTTTGAAGCAGCCATAAAGCATGAACTAATTTGTCAAAGTTCTCAGTGCCAGTGCCGAGAGCAGATGATTATGTGGAGTTATGGTAGCCGCATTTGATACTCGGTATTGTAAGTGAAGATTTAAAGTATTATAGGACAACAGAGAGACGTTTTATGTATTTTCCATTGCCAAGTATAACTGCGCATATTTATTGCAAAATGAAGAAACTATTTTCGGATTAAAAAAGCAAGAACAATGATTCGCGAAGGAGGAGGCGGGCCGCTTGAGGGAGAGGACAGCGTCCTCTCTCCACCCTAGCCGCAGTGGTAGAGTCCCGCGGCGACGGACGTCGGCAGACGACCTCCGGCCACCGTAGGCCACCGGGCATGCGGGCAGCGAGTAATGAAAACTCGCTGTCTGACCATGGACCATGCCCGGGTCGACAGCGCGTTGTATTCCACGTACGCCTCAAAGAGTTTAAGCAAAATGAGGGTGCCCCCCTATAGAGGGCCAAAGCCTGCCAGGGTCGCGAGACTTACGAATTACCGTGTACTGCCCTGGGTGGGAGGACTCATTTGATGATTTTACCACACTAAAAAAAAGGCAAGAACAATGGTGGCGGAGCAGACGGCCTCGACTTACGAGATGTAGGTCGTGGGTTTGAACCCAGTCGGACACATTGCTTTGTATAACAAATATTTCATCACCACTACTCTTTATTGGTTAGCACGCGTCATCCGTCCAGCGTCGTGTATAATGTACAAGTTCAGTTAAACGAATCACTTCATCTTCTGATAATTTGTTTTTTATTTGATAACCATTAATATTGGTTTATATCTGACGCTCAATATTGAACAACAATCAAGCCCTTAACCATAACATCAATTTTAACGAGAAAAAAATATGTTTTACAAGTTACTGATATTAATCGAAGTACCTTTACTGAGAAGCTTCACAATGAATAGCTAATATATATATTAAACCAATGAAACGATTAATATTCTACTTCTTAATTAACCATTATTTCCTGGTTTAATACTGAACCTGTGAGGAGCACACAATATGGAAAATTAAAACGAAGGAAAAAGAAGAGATTCTTTGCAGTTTTAATTAGTTCTGGATTAGAGCCACGCTCACGGGGGATTTACTTTTCCAGATAGTCATTTAATAAAAAAACTGTTTTATGGAATAAAAAGTACAATTTAAACGAAACTTAGTTTCTGGGGTTCAATAAGATGAACTTATTTACATAGAAACTCAATCAGGTTCGTCGAAAACTTCGAAATATAAAATTCAAACTGAAATGGGTAAAAGGACTATTTTTTTTATAAAATAAAACTTGACACAAAAAATACTCTTAAGTTATAATGAAGCAAAAACAAAGCAAATTCTCTTCATTACTCTTTATTATTATCTTCCATTCTCTCCTGATCTGTCTCCTATCAGTCATCATAAAAATAATACTAATTTTGCTTCACTTAATATTACACCACTTTTAGACAACGCATAGCCTAAAGACATAATTGTGTTCTAATCATCATTACAAAATTTCATAACCGAATTAAAAAAAGGTGATGTCTCTTTCTTTTTGTAAGGTTAAAAATACCTTTTATTAAGCCGCCTACAAAGTATTGTGTATATCATCATCTTGTTTAGAGCATAATTTAAAAATAGTCAACCCAATAAGGGAATAAATTACTGGACGCTCGCTGATCGGACATCCCAAAAATCACACACCTTGTCTTTAAACAGAATTGTATAATCCAAAAATGAACTAATCCACACAGTACCAAACCCCCGTATCATTACAGCGATCCCGGGCATCCACGTCCACGATAGTGCGAAGTAGCAAATAGCACAAACTTATGCAATTGGAACTCCAATATTATAATTTGGGTTGCAACAGCGTTGTTTTTGCCACAGCGGTCCATTAAACGGCTGTATCTCGGTCGAACACTCACTGGTTGGACGTTTATTAACGTTCTGCTTGCTTTTGGCATTGATTAAGAAGGTGTTACGGGACTTGGCTCTTTGTGTTTGAAATTCTAATTGTTATAGTTTGGTAATCAAATTTAAGTTGCTGATATGCAAAATCAGTTTGCCACATATGCATTAGTGTTTCTGTAATTTTTTTTTTTTTTTTTGAAATATGTATGAAAATACGTCCCTAATAGAAAAATAATAAAAATCTGAAAAGGCAAACATAAAATATCTATTCAAATGATTTTTTTCTTCAATAGTCACCATGATAATAACTATTCTGTTACTAAAATAATGGAAAATATAAGTCCCTGCCTATTATTATTTACTTACATCGTAACCACGACAACACAAAACCTCAATTTAAAAGACACAACAGTGAAACTAAAACAAATTATTTTCATAAACTACAACTCTTCAGTAAAATTGCAATAGTACAAAATGCAAAATTTTCTCATATACCGACGTGGTACGGAATATCTCGGTCGGTCACAGTTGAAATAAAGCTCCGTGAAATGGATTGAAGTAGATTGGCAATAGAAAACTGTAGGATTGCAAAGGAACTGTATTGAACTTTTTTTTTTGTATCGTGGTAAAATCATCAAATGAGCCTTCCCAACCAGGGCAGAGTGGGAGGGACTGTCAGTACAAGTCTGAAAGTCCCTCCACGGTGTCTTTTAATAGCTTTTTACGTTCCGAGGACACGGTAATTTGTAAGTCCCGCAACCAAACTGTATTTGACTTTTTTTATCGTGGTAAAATTATCAAATGAGTCCTCCCACCCAGGGCAGAGAGGGAGGGACTGTCAGACTCGTACTGACTAAAATCTACGGTGTCCTTCAATAGCCTTTTACGTTCCGGGGTCACGGCAATTCGTGAGTCCCGCGACCCTGGCTCGCTTTGGCTCTCTAGAAGGGGGCCCCGTCATTTTCAAATATTTGTTATAACAAATATTTGAAAATGACGGGGACTTGACTTCTAGATATATCTAACCAATCACATACAGTTAAGGAAAAACCCGTTAACCACGACGAAATGATGAAACCCATCCAAGTCTACTAAGTAAGTTAAGTATCAAGAACCGTCAAAATTTTGCGAAGATTAAAAACTTTGAACTTTTCAAGTTTGTCATGATTAATTTAAATGTAATTAACTCAAGTTTATAGGATCATTTGATGTTTAAGAGCTGTTAAACATGTTAAAAGTTTAGTTAAACGTTAAAAGTAGATACTTTATTTAATGTTAGCATCAAAATAACCCAGATTGATTTCAACAATTTCTTATTTTTTGCCAATATGGACAATTTAGCAATTACTTACTAATTTGTTTGAAAAACTTTCAATAGGGTAACACATGTCTTTTTAGTTACATCTGCCTCGCCTTTTCCCAACTATGTTGAGGCAGTCTCCCAGTTTATCGAGATGCAGCTAAACATCAGTATTTTACATGAAACGACTGCGTATATCTGATCTTCACAACCCAGTAACGGTAATACAATAATACGAAACTCGCTATAACCATCCACTGACCAACCTCGACAAGCCCGGCTTAACTTTGGAAAACGACCAGTGCCGCTGTTATTGTTAAGCCACAAGCTTTTAGTACTTTTCAAATAATTTAAATACTTTTGAACCGAACATTTTTCTCTATATCTTTAAAGATGCGCGGGCATGCAGGCGGCGAGTAATGGGCGACTCGATGTCCGACCATGGACCATACCCGGGTCGACGGCTCGTTGTGTTCCACGCGCGCCTCAAGGAGTGTCAGCATAGTGACGGGGCCAGGAGAGGGCCAAAGCCTGCCGGGGTTGCGGGACTCACAAATTACCGTGACCCCGGTACGTAAAGGGCTACTGAAGGACACCGTGGATTTTAGTCAGTCAAGTCTGACAGTCCCTCCCGTCCTGCCCTGGGTGGGAGGACTCATTTGATGATTTTACCACGAAATAATATCTTTGAAGATGTCTAAATTGAGCTGTTCAGACGTTTTACTAATTCTCAGTATACTCAGATTAATGATATCTTCAGTATCAGCTCTCGTACTTGTATCTATGTACAAGTAGTTGTAAAGCAGTGTTGGTAAAATCGGGAATAACTGAATTATACGTTTCATCTAACACGTCTTACCAATAACATCAGGTATACTACAACCAAAAGTTCGATCTTCAAGTATTACCAAAAACTGAGGCCCCATCTTACCATAAACACACAAATAGAAGCTGTAACGGGCTGCGAGTCAGATTTATATCGGCGTTACATAGAGCCTTAAGGAAAATTGGCCAGAAAAAGGGTCGCGAGAAATATTTCAATATGCCATTCACATTTTTTACGATCGTCATGTGTGCCTCCTTACGATTGTGCAGAACCGCAATATCGGCCTATACTTTCGTTTCTATTCCTTTTTTGTTAGTTTATGGAGCGTTTGAACTGTTAAACAAATTATGAGGGTTTTGGAGTTAGCGTTTTCTGTGATTTGGTATGTCTGTCGAGTGTTAAATATGATTGGATTATTTTAGTGGAAGTATTGAAAGGAAACAATTTCATTATTTTTCGACCTATCATAATGTCAAACGGTTAGGCAGTATGTAAAATATCTAAATCTCACTCACTTTCACACTTTATAAACGAAATTCCAAACTCCTCCTCACGGAGGCTGTTAAGCCGATGACAGCAATAATTAACTTTTTCATCATCAGCGCACTAATACAAAGAAAATTAATAAAATCCCACATTACACTCAGATATAATAAAAAATATAATCGTTGAACTCATCATTTATAATTAATAAATGTTTCGATTCATAAAAGGAAAGCGTTAACGATGCTCCTCATTAATTTCAACAGGTTCGACTTCTCTCAGTGCTCTACAACATTATTTTTTGTTTTTGCGAAACCTGAATATAGTTTGTTCAGAATCAGTAAATGAATCGATTCCAATATTTTTACTTCTTTTGTTCTAGAGTTTCTTTGTGGTTTATTGTTTTAGAAAAAGATAACATTTTTTAAATTTTGCTGTTTCTTCTACAATAAATGCTTTGTTGATTTTTATATTAAAAATGTTAAAATGAATAAAAATAATTATGTCAATAATATTTATCCAAATTAAAAAAAAAATCACTAGGAATTTCTCCTGTGTCGTGGGTGCGTTTACAAACATATAAACTCACATACACAAACGCCCAGACCCGAAGCAACTACTAGATCATACAAATATTTGCTCCGTGCGGGAATAGAACCCGCGACACGCAGCGCAGCAGTACAATCGCTCAGCCACTGCGCTAACCGTGCCGTCAAATTAAGGAAACAGCGGGAAAATTTATATTGTATTAAAGAGTTTCGTCATGAATCTCAGAAGATCTTCATCAGATCTCCGTAAAACAATCCTCATCTAGAAAGAATAAAGTATAATACGAGCAAAATTCTCCTTTTCAAAATCGGCTAATAATTAACGGCTTTCGATAGTTCACGTCTAGTTGACTTTTCATGACCATTCTCGATACCTCTGACAGAAAGTACCCTTTGTAGGCATTCAGGTGGGTGTTAGGTCTATTCAGAAGCAATATTCCACACCTGTAATTTCTCTTGAACTGTAGGTGTGTTAACAAACACAAACCCTACATGCACAGACTTATAAATATCAGTTCTATGTGGGCATTGATTGACCTTTGTGTGCCTGTGTAGGTTTAATAGAATGATTGGTAAGTGTTATTAACAATGGTACATTCATTTACACAAGGACTATAAAAAAACGACGGGTTGCACTCTGGGAGTGCCGGCAGAAGTGAAAACTTGAATAGTAATAAACACACACGAACATTCGCGCAAGCGCCCTGCGCCGTCTTACGAATTTTCGATCAGGTCACGTGTCCTGACGCGAGTTTAACATTTTTTACCCATTCCAAAAAAAGTGCACAACGCTGCTTTTTTTTTTTATCGTGGTAAAATCATCAAATGAGTCCTCCCACCCAGGGCAGGGCGGGAGGGACTGTCAGACTTGTACTGACTAAAATCCACGGTGTCCTTCACTAGCCCTTTACGTACCGGGGTCACGGTAATCCCTTGGTCCCGCGACCCCGGCAGGCTTTGGCCCTCTACAGGCCCCGTCACTATGCTGACACTCTTTGAGGCGCGCGTGGAACACAACGCGCCGTCGACCCGGGCATGGTCCATGGTCGGACAGCGAGTCGCCCATTACTCGCTGCCCGCATGCCCGCGCCTACGGTGGCCGGAGATCGTCTCGCGACGTCCGACGCCGTGGGCGTCTACCACTGCGGCTGGGGTGGAGGGAGGACGCTGCCCTCTCCCTCAGGCGGCCTGCCTCCTCCTTCACGAGCATTACTGCTTCGCAGAAGGAGGCGACCGCTTCCCACTCCGTCTCGCCCCGCAGCATGGCCTCGACCAATGCCGGGCGCGAGAGGTCTCCGCCTATCGCCGTCGTGAGGACACGGCGGTGCTCTGCCCAAGCGGGGCAGTCCTGCACCGTATGCTCCACCGTGTCCCCCGGGCGATCCTCGCAGTGGTGACACCCAGGCGTTTCTTCCCTCCCTATCAGACACAGGAACCTCCCGAAACTTCCGTGTCCGGTGAGGACCTGCGTCATGGCACAACGCCGCTAAAAAAGTTTTCACTTCAAAAATTAACATTTGATTGAAATGTGTTGTGCGTTACGCAAAAGAAAATGAAAGAGACACAGTTAAGGGCGCGTGAGCAGAAAGTTAGCAACGTCGCAAATAGCCATCAAATATTTACAAGTTTTTATTAATTTGGTAATTTTATTGTATGAAAATAAAAATGTGACTCTATAGTGCACTTAAAAAAATGTTTAGGGAATGCAATAATTCATATCGTAACACCGAATAAATAGTTTTAGATGTAAAAAAAGTATTTGGCAATATTCAAAATACTTTTTTCACATGAAACGGTTACAACATACGTAGAATGCAGTGTTTTAATTGCATTCCTATATCATTTTTTAGTGCACTACAGAGCCATATTTCTTATTTCCATACATTAACATTGCCAAATTAATTAAAACTTGTTAATATTTGAAAACTATTCGCGACGTTACCAACTTTCAGAATACGCGCTCTTAAAATAGTCGTCATGTCGCTCGTTACATGTCACCAGTATACGTATATTAAATACGCCTTTGAGCTTATAGTATAATAAAAAATACTTGTTTTATTTTACTATAATTAGTATCGCCGTCTAAACAATCCTACTAGACACTTTGCATTTAAACAAAATCTCGGCCGAAAGTAAAATTAAAATGAGATTGTTTAAAAAAGTTAATGGGGTAATTTCGGCAACGCAATCTCATAAAATTATTTAAACGTTCCGTAATAAAAAAGGCCATACGGCTGCCTATAAAAGCCTCTTAATTGCGTATAGAAGTGCTGTGGACCAGATTTCTTCTCGCACGCTCCGTTTTTGCTCAAATATATCTAAAATTGCACAAGGTCACGGATTACCTCTAAAATTCTTCTGTTTTCCATATAAAAGTACATACAAATGAATCGTCTAGACACAGGACTCTTACAGACAGACAATAGACGTGCAAGTAATGCAGTCCGTAGCAACGAAACATAGCGAGCGTTGAACCAGACGGTTCATTGTCTATATTAATGTAATACAATGTACGGTAAGTTATATACCAATAAACTGACCCTTAGGCTTCGGCTTTTTTATTTTAGCAAAATTAAAAAATAAATAAAAGAATTATAAAATTCTATCAATTTGTATTCCAAATATTTATGCAAAAGGGGGTCTAAGGGGCTTACCATAACTCACTGTACTTCAATTATGATAGATTTTCATTAAAATTGGTCTCATGTGTCTGGTGGTCACTTTGGCTGACAATATATTGACTTCTTAAGATTTATTCACAAACTGAGCAAAAATGTTTGATTTAAGGTTACAATTAACTACCAGATAGTTATAACACATTGTAGAAAACAGCGCGTACTGCTTCAGTTGAAAAACTATTGATAGTAAAGTTTATTGACAAAGTCATTAGATAAGAACGTTACAATCCCTTCTTCCCAGCTTAATAATACAAAGTCCATACCTAATTAATCCCTGACATTACAGACAACACAATAATAAGTAAGCTACAGAAGTTGGTCATCGACCTCTTCAAAACCAACAACTCCATTTATCAAAGTAGCTCGAGCAGTATAATACCATAACTTTACAGTATTTCGGTATGTTATTTCCCTCTGCGGGCTCTTTTAATTACTGTCGGCCCCTACATGTATCATAAATTCTAATGGAGTTCAGACCTCACCCACTCTGCCCTCTGCCGGCACAAATTGCATTTTAGAATTTAAACGTATGACCTACATTATTCTCGTGATCGAAAATTTAAATTTTGATAAACATGCCTAAATATTGAGGCATGTTTATCAAATTTTTAATGTTCGATTTTGGGAATGATGGAGTATAGGGTGATGTTAAATATGGGTCAACATGTTTCCGCAACACGACACTCCGTTCCAAAAGTTATTTAAATGCTGTTAACTTTTGTATTAATGTTATTTTTTCACCCTTTTGTTTTTATTCATATTGTCAGGTCACTGTTGTGTAGCAACAGTTTGGTTAAAGGTTATAAATACAAACTTCGGCGGTTTTGCGTAAACTATTGACCAAAATAATAACAAGTTTGTTGGCTTAACAAACAGTTTAGTTGGTTTTAAGCCGAGCCCTGTTGCATATTCAATGTTTTTAGCCAATGTTTTTAATTTTAACCTTCTGTGAAATATTGAATTTCACGAAATTGTAAAATGTTTATTATTACATATTAAGAAACGATATTCTTTCCGGAGACACGAGAACATAATACTAAATTAAGCGGAAATCACCGTCGAAATGTGTCACGACATTACACCGCAAACTTAACGGTTGATTATCAATCCATAATGTTATTAACTTTCCTATCAAAGTTATCGCTATCTATCACTGATAATGCCACTTCGTCAAGGTCTCTTTGTCGTAATAAAGAAAATACAAAGATGGTTGAAGAACTTCATCTTCATCTGCCTAGCTTTTCCACAACTATGTAGGGGTCGGCTTCCAGTCGAACCGTTTGCAGCTGAATACCATTATTTTACATAGAGCGACTGCTTATAAACTCAGGTAGTACTGGGTATCGAGACCCCTTGACAAGAATGATTGATAGACTCTCGGGCCTCTTGCTATCAAATATCTACAAATGACAGACGGGACCAAAGGCTTCACGTGCTTTCCGAGGGACGGAGTAAACTCGGCACGCAATAATTTTCACCCATCATTCGACAAACCCAGGCAAACGTGACTTTACCTTGAAGATCGAATCATTTGGATTTAATTATTTAGCCACGAGCTCTTCAAGCAAGTGACTGCCATTATATTATGTTAACAAATAAATGAGGTCTGTACGTGCCGCATATAATGCAATGCTTACATGGTCGCTAATGGATTACTGGAATGCAATGGTACGTTAGGAAACATTGGTGGCACGGTATTGCCATGGGAATCGATGAACCGGGTAAAACTGGCACTAGTTTCACCCGGTGTGCTGTAGTTTGTTTTCAATAGGGCTGAAAACGACATTGTTTTTAAGCGAAAGAAAATCATAGGTAAAGTAAATTGAAACAATTCAGGTTAAATTTTTAGCTAGAGTGAGAGTGCCTGCAAAAAGTAACTGCTTATCAGCAATGTTCATTTTATTTATAATAGCCCATATTTATCCTTTGTTCATTTTTTTTTTCCTATCTGTTTACATTTTTAAATATTTTTCCAAAAACAGGAACAGGGTCCAAGGTGCCGGTGGTTAGGGCTCTAGAGAGAGGAACCTCCTCACAATGCGCGCCGTGTCCAAAAGAACTGCTTTCTGCATCAAGCCCTTGAGCCAGCTGCACAACGAGAGCCTCTTAAGGTGTTGGTCGAGGCTCTTCGCAATGAGTCTATTGACCGAAACGACTATCGGTACAATGACTGCTGAGTCCACGTTCCACATGTCGACGATCTCGTGAGCTAAATCAAGGTACTTGATTTTTTTATCATTTTCAGCTTTAACGAGATTTTCGTCATGAGGGAAGGTGATATCAACAATCATTGCACGGCGCTCTCGGCGATATACCACCACAATATCAGATAGCCCATATTTTATTATTATGCAAACTAAACACCCAGGGCAGAGCAGGAGGGACTATCAGACTTAAACTGACTTAAATCCACGGTGTCCTTCAATAGCCCTTTACGTTCCGGGGTCACGGTAATTCGTTAGTCCCGCGACCCCAGCAGGCTTTGGCCCTCTAAGGGGGGGGGGGGGGGCATTGTGCTGACACTCTTTGAGGCGCGCGTGGAACACAACGCGCCGTTGATCCGGGCATGGTCCATAGTCAGAAAACGAGTTGCCCATTACTCGCTGCCCGCATGCCCGCGCCTATGGTTGCCGGAGATCGTCTGCCGATATTATGCAAACTTAGAATACAATTAACAAAACTTTTAAGAAATGTGGAACTATTGTACTATATAACTAAAGAACAGTTATTAAATCTTTGGACTTAACTACCCTAAAAAGTTAGTGAGGGGTGGAAAAGGCGTAAAAACTTCTAATAAAGATTACGTAATGAACCATTATCACCAACCAGCCACTATTGCATTGGGTCTGCCTGTAAAGATAGTGTGTGTATATAATAAATAAATAAATAAATAAATAAATTCTAAAGTCAAGCCTAATGTCTAGGTCTTTAATCCAGCTTGGAAATAGTGGGCGGATTCTACGTACGAGCTGATGCCGAAATATTATTCACGTTCACTTCAATAAAAAAAAAAACGAGAACAATCGGAAGTATAGCAATATCATAAATACCTACCTGAAACTAACAAATATATTTTTCAAGAAATACTCATGTTTTTTTTTAAGGAAGTGCTTTGTGCTACTGCAAAATAGCACCAACAATCTACCTAAAATATAAAACAAATTTGTACCTAAAACACAGAACAGTCTTCCTATAAAGTCCTTTATACACGACGTCTTTTTATGACAAGCGTGAGGCCAATAAAGGCGTAGTCGTTACATTCCTGCCAAAGTTGCATCGGAATAATTCAATGGATTTTGATAAAACCATAAAGAGAACGTGTGATGATGTCGTCAACCCTGCGTCCGACGTAAGCAGTAAATGGGAATGCTTTCGTGTTTCTGAAGAATTTGGTTTTGCTGAGCCCAGACAAACGGCGCTGTGTATCGATGATTTTTAGTACGACGGACTGTTCATGATAAAGCTTACGGCTTTCCGATGCGTTCAATTGAAACACTGGCTTTGTTGTGCACAGTGCATATGCTGGCCAAAATCTAACAAATAGATACAACATGGTCTGGTGGGAATACATACTTATGCTGATGAAGCATTGAGTGAGGACTGTCTCAATTAAGTTGGGACAATATTTTACCCACATTTCTAAAAAGATGTCCTCATTTATTGTTACTGAGAGCAAATTAATAAAATGTAAACGCTTTCAATTGCCTACGGGATAAAGCCTTTTGATTCACAAACTTTAAAACCCCACAAAAACTATTTGGATAGAGATTTCCTCTGCTAAAATCCAGTCTCCTACCGTAAACATGCTCGACATTATTTCACAACTAAATCTAACCCCTAATACCTCGAGGAACCGTAAACGCTATATTCCTCGGAAACTACTTATCTCATACCAGCGACAAGCTATTTCTTGCTATTTCGTGAGCTCACTGCTTAATTTATGCGATGCTGCACTTCCTTTGCTCCCGTCAATATAAGGAAGTTTTCACACAACACCGCTCATCCGCGCGATTTTGCGGTAATTCCGTTTTCCTCTAACACACGTACACCGATTGGTTGACCGGACGAGCGGAGGTCTCCACCACTTAACTTGCGGCAAAATCCGCTTTGCCGTCCCCGCTCGACCGCGCGGTCGTGCGGTACCATGTAAGTGAAGCCTAAAAGCAAGAATCTCCAAGAAACATGCGGCGGTTTATACCTTAATTTCATCATACACATAAATTTCCCAAAGGATTCCTTTACGTAGGTCCCTGAACTGTTAGTTCCGTACGATAAACTCAGGCAAATAAAGTATGTTCTTAACGGAATAGTGCATGGATGGCCAGTGCATACCTTGGTTGTGGTTGTCAAGGTTTTGTTGACCTACAACACCGTCGTATGTCTTTAGACTGCTTCCTTGCGTACATAGACGTACATTTACAATGACACTGCCATTTTTTCTTTTCTTTTGCCGTCCATCAATACCAATACGTCTTGCCAGATGACATGTAACTTATAAAATGTCTAGTAATACTGTTGTTTTATTAGGTCATTTTTAAACATTTTTTTTTATTTTACGGGACTTTAACGAACAAATTGATACGTATGCACATAATTTAAAAAAAAATCCATTATTTATTTCCTTAAATATTCCAACCGCATCATTTATCTCCTGTAAGAAGTTTTTCTCTTTATAACATAGTCAAGAAGGTTGAGAAACCGTGGCTTGTACTGTGTTATTAACGATGCAACTGAGACTGAGCCACTAAGTTGCCAGCAGCTAACTATTAGTTGTTGCCCACTTGGTACCTCTACTTACTTGTGAATATTTTTATAAAATCTTTTATAGCTAGATTAAATATTCGCACAATAAACTCACGCCTTTCCTTCTTTAACGTGTGAGATACTGCTGCCTCTGGTGTCAAAGCTTAGCCTTAAGGTAGCTCTTTCCTCGAAGGAGGATTCAGAATGCGTCAGAGAGAAGACAGCCTCGACTTCTCGCTGCGAGAGACGCCCAGCCATCGGGCATCGCGGGGCGATTTCCGTTCACCGCGAGCACGGGCCTGATAATGCAATAACCTAACTTTTACTTTTATAATGTAAGTAAGGGTTCTTCTTCGTCGGTTCGCGATTATCGTAGCGAGGAGAAGCCATCCCTCTCTGTGTGGATTCAGCCTTAGGATTACTTGAACAACCTTTTTCAAAAAATGGTCGGTATTGTTGCAGTCGAGCAGCTTAATGGCTACACAAGTCTACTCCGACTATATTTTTAACTCTTCTTCACTCCTACCCGTGCGGTAGTTTGACACGTGAGAAAGAGTAGAAAGCAATGATGATTCTAAAAGGTTTTAAAAATCATTCAGGGATTTTATAACTGTGGTCTGTGTAGGCCTTAATTTGAAAATCTTGATATGTATTTTATCAGAAAATAATTACAGTTCGTACCTACCTAATTAATATTTCTGGGAAATTAAATCTCACAAATATATTTCTAAATTAATTGGCTTCCAAAATAGGACAGACAGACATTAAATAAATCCACTTCAAACGATCACATGACGTAATAGTAAACAATGGTTTCCCGTACCTTTTTTTTTTATCGTGGTAAAATCATCAAATGAGTCCTCCCACCCAGGGCAGGGCGGGAGGGACTGTCAGACTTGTACTGACTAAAATCCACGGTGTCCTTCAATAGCCCTTTACGTACTAGGGTCACGGTAATCCCTTGGTCCCGCGACCCCAGCAGGCTTTGGCCCTCTACAGGCCCCGTCACTATGCACAGGTCCCGTCACTATGCGGTTTCCCGTACCTAGCTCAAATTTCAGCATAACTATCTAAATATGCCTTATGTATACGTCTCAAGCGTGCGCCAAAATCGTTTGGTATCGTCCGGCAGGTCCGGTGGCGTCCGGTGGCCGCAAACCGAGCTAATTCAACTTGCTCTGTATAATGCGTCGGTCCGAGGTTTGCGAGCTCGGCTGATCAAGTTTTCGCCTTGTTCGCGATTCTAAGTCAATTAATAAACTATGGTGATATTTTGATATATTCGAGTTACAGTTTCGCATAGGAGTTTCTGCTCTATGAGGGGAACAGGGACCTACATAATACACGTATTATGATATTTGTATGTGTTATATTTAGTATTTAAATAATGATTAATCTAAATTGCTTTTTTATATTAATATTGTAACAACTAAAATTACTTAAATATTCTCAAATAACATTTACATACCTAACTAAATCTAAATATTTACATAGACTTCCCACCCAGGGCAGGGCGGGAGGGACTGTCAGACTTGTACTGACTAAAATCCACGGTGTCCTTCAATAGCCCTTTACGTACCGGGGTCACGGTAATCCCTAGGTCCCGCGATCCCGGCAGGCTTTGGCCCTCTACAGGCCCCGTCACTATGCTGACACTCTTTGAGGCGCACGTATATTTACATAGACTACTAAATTAAAATTAAAACTAAAAATTAACACACAAAAAGAGGAAGACACACTTAGGCGTCAAAGAACTCCTCCGCATAGCTGTCATCTGGGAACGTGCCCAGCGGACTGGCAGCATTGCCACGTTGGGTGGCAATGCTTATTCTTTCACCATAGTATTCGAATTAGGAATAATGGAAGGGAGTGCCAGGCTCTTACTGACTAAATCCTGTTGCTTCCATTACTTTTTGCGTTCTAAGGCAACCCCTGCAAGCATTAATGTTCCCAATAATAAAGCTTTTCATATGTGGTAAAACCGCTAAAGAAAAATAACCTAGTAGGTATTTGTTTTATTCCAAGCCTCAATGGTTTCCCCTTAAGTACCCGTCGAGCGTCTAGTGGAAGCTATGGAGCTAATAAACGATAACGATGTTTAATAAACACCATCTTATTGGCTTCGGCTAAATGGAAGTTTCATGATCCTTTATTTTCAAGTAAACTGTTTTATTATTTATATACCCACGACTTTGTACGAGGATTACGGCCTTAAAATTACGATCGGTATAAAAAATTAAAGGTAAGTAAACGTATTCTAGAACAGTTCTTTGATTTTGATAAAATTCAAGACATTTTTGTATTTAAAATATTTTAAATTGGCTGAAGGTAAGATTGGCAGACTGTGTCCGATAAGGTTATGGCAGCTGACCCCAACGTAGTTAACAATGGGCTAGTCAGATGATGACAATTCGAAATAACCTAAACCACAATAAAAAATGGCCAAGAAACCAACCTTATTCTTCAAATTCCTCTCCACTTTCACGTTCATTTTTGCTGTCTTCTTATGTGAAACATACCTACTAACTGCTTTTTATTTATTTGGCGTATGAATTCCATTGAATGGCCCACGAGACTAAGTCTTGTTCCAGCGTTTTTGGGAATTAAACGAGCTGAGAAAGATCGGGAACTCAATTATTTATTTCTTCTGTGAGATTTTTTTGTGCACTTGATATTAATTGCTTTCCAGGAAATGTTTGAAGAGGATTATTATAAATTATTTCTTGAATGTCTGGTTTTACAGATTTTTATTGACGGATAATTATTTTTTAAAGAAATGAACAGAACAGTCCACGAGTACATCATTATACGAAATATAAAAAAATATATAATAATTATTGTGTCTACGCCTTCGCCAAACAGTACAAATAAATATTTCATTGTTTTTATTATATGATTCTGTTGAAGTTTCTGAAAACAGTTTTCATGATTACCTATTAACATTTTTCATTTGCTTTTTCTAGAATCTTCAAGGACATAAATATAATATCAATAAAAATAATTTCAACGATACCAACCAGGTTTCAGCCATCTTAAATCCCTTAAAACAAGGTTAGTATTTGTTTCAAAATGTTTTGTCGACTGTCTGAAAAAAGGAACGAGAATCTGCGCCAAAGGTGACCTAGTAAGTAAAATTAGACGCAGTTGAGTTGGGATCAAAGGCAGCCGGCCGGAGGCGGCACTGCGCCCGCATCTTAACCGAAGCCCATAATCAAAGAATAACAGGTCAAAACCTCTATGCAAGACCGCAGTCGAAATAAACAAAGATCTATGTATTTAGACAATTGGTTAAACTGGCATTGAAACTATTTACTTGGACTTTAGTACATTAGAGATGGTCAAGTTGTTTTAGTGTCTCAAAAAATCGTTCAAACTAAAATTAGTTAAGCTAACAGAATGTGTATGAATAGTTAAATATTAATAGATGTTAAGTATTTTTCAAATTGTATATAGGAAAATTCATCTTAAATCTATAGAGTTGATACTGTACAGTCACTATAAAATAAATAATCAAAAGAATTTTTCTATACTGGGCAAAAGCCATTTTTCAAACTTGTCTGTTTGTTCACGAGTCTTGATCATCACGCTTGGTCAAGTTCAGGCTAACTCAAGATGTTTTCTTTCAACGCTGTCAGGCTGACCTTAAAAAGTATTGTATGAATTGAAAAAGTCACATTTGTACTTGCTTGGGACTTCCTTCACCCCACAATCCTGTGCATTAGAGGCGAGGCCTTATTTGATTTACGAGGTATTATTTCATTTTACTCGTATTATTGTTTTAATACACATTTATTTATCTACATTCACTTCAGAAGGGGACAGAATACAATCGAATTCCCTTCAACACCAACTGGCCTTGACTCAATACTCCCCATCGAACACCAGACGTGCATTTGGGGTGACGGGGACCGCCAAAACAGTAAGGTCGGGATTTATTTTCTTTTGTTAAACTAAGGGTGCAATGAACACATACGTAAATCATGGTGCCCTTCGATATTGTTATTAAATTGAACGTCTCTCGTGTGATAGTATTTATGAAAAATATTACTATATTGCTCTCTTGGGAAACTGTATTAATTTGAACTACTACTACAAAAAAATAATAATATGTAAGTCGACTTATCAACCTATTAACGCCTGGTACAAATATGTTACCAATAGAACTGGTCAAAAGCGGCTTTATGGACAAAACTAATTTAATTTCCACTTCCGAACACCTAGCTCTATACTGTATAATTATGTCACATGTCGCTAAAAGTATTGCTGCAAGTTATTTCCGAACATTCTAGAATTAACTCGATACACGAGTAATAACGGAAACATCCGTTATGAATTCATGGATGATATTGTAGAACCCACGTGTCTTTTGGTATCAATGTTATTTGAGAAAGTTGATTTGATAAAGATTTGTTATTCTGGGTAACAAAATTCCTTATAGCCCAGTCAACGAAAAGTTATAGAGAGAAATTCTTGGAACACAATTTGTAATTTCTAGTTAGGAGTGAACATGTCAAAAGTTAATGTAGTCAATTTTTGTAAAAATGTGCATGAGGATTTCGCTTCACGTATTAAAATACGAGTATAAAATAATAATTATATTACTTTACATGCCAATGTGTCAAAAAGCTTGAGCAAAGCTTTGTTTCTCTGGTCTATATCACAGCTGAATGTTTGTACAACAGTATATTTTTTGGTAACTGGTCGTATTTTCCCGGAATTCTACCGAATTTTTACTCCCCACAAACATCGTAAATCACGCAAGCAAAACCGCAGGAAGAGCCAGTTATATCCATAACGAAATACACAATACTGGGGCGTTTTGTAGTTGAGATTTTTATTTCATTAGGGAATGGCGCTCAAGTGGTTTTTTGTATGAAAGTGGGCGCTAACAATGAATCTACCTCGCCGTTCAACTGAGTGGAACAGTGAGTGGGCTAAAATCGAAAATAAAAGCCCCGCGAACGTGTTTTCTAATGACTTTTCTTGAGATCTTGTTAGGGATTTCAAATGTACAAAGGGCGGGGGCAGACAATTAACGTTAAGAGGACAGTCTCAGGTGATTTTCTACGGATTTAAACGACCTTTGTTTAACCTTGATAAATTACGAAACTTTTATTTGCGAATTTTGATCATAAAAGGAAAATGTTTAGTTGAATTTACTCTCTACTGAAGATTAACATCAACAGTCCATTGTTAGCCCAGTCAGCGAACAGTTATAGAGGGAAATTCTTGGAACACAATTTTTAACTTCGTAACTTTGTTTGGACTGTAAGGAGTCCAAATATAGTTACGAAGGGATAAAAAAAAAAATATCACAAAGGAGCTAAAAGTTCATAAGATAGTTTTTCCGTATCCTTTAAGGATGCGGCATTTCCTCTGTTGGCCAACATAAAAACAATACTTTGTACATGGACGTTATATAATCTAAACTAATCTAATCGTATCTAAGTGACAGAAAACAGATGGTAGAATTAAAAAGAGTCTCCCTAACTACCAGAACTGAAGAAACCACTGTCTCTGAGGTTAGAAATATCCTATCCGGTGTCCCTCAGGGCAGCATTCTAGGCCCACCACTTTTTCTAATTTATATAAATGACATGTCAACACTTACAATGCACCATATGACCTTATTTGCTGACGATAGTACTATATTATTTACCGGAAATGACACAACTGATCTAAAACTTGACATAAATAACACCCTAACAATAATAATAAAATGGCTTTATAAAAATGACTTAAAAATAAACCTAGAAAAATCAAAAATCATGAATTTTAAACAGCGAGTACAACCAGATGCCAAACTAAATATATCTTACTCTCAAACCAGTATAGAAGAAATTGATGTAACCAAATTTCTGGGCCTCTATATTGACTGCAAAGTAAATTGGAAGTCACATATTGAACATGTCTGCAAAAGGCTTAGTCAGAGCTCTTATGCTCTTTACAGACTAAGGAATACTGTCAGTCAGTCTACACTACTAACTGCCTATCATGGTTATGTCGCTTCAATTATACGCTACGGCATCATATTCTGGGGCAACTCTGTAGAAAAAGAGCGTGCTTTTAGAGCGCAAAAACGGTGTATTAGATCGATGTGCAATTTACACCAAGTGGACTCGTGCAGACCACACTTCATGAATTTAAAAATATTAACTCTTCCTTGTTTATACATTTATGAAACTGTAATGTTCATTAAATCGAATCCAAACTTGTTCGACTTTTGCACTAGGGCCAGACACAAAGGCAAGCTGCGCACTGTAGCCAGTAAAACAAAGCTTTTGCACCAAAGCATCTTTTGTATGGGCCCACATATATTTAATCATCTGCCACCTTTTCTCAGAACTATGAGCGATATAAATACCTTCAAAAAAAATCTAGTCGAATTATTGGTAAATAAATGTTATTACTCCATAAGAGAATTTCTAGATGACAAAACATTGAAGCAAATCCATTAAATGAATAATTTATTAATTTGGACTTAATTAGTGTACTAGGTAGGATAATCATAATGCATATTATATGACAAGTGGATGTATTGTAATTTTAATTTAACTATATATTTACCGAACTTGTGACATGAATTTTGTAGGCCTCAATGGCGAGACATAGCAGACTTACCTGTATTTAGCACAACATCTTATGAACCTATAATCCACAATTTGAATTTGACATCCATTGTATAAATAATTTGTTAATCTGACATAAACATTTTACTATTTTTTTGCTAATTTAATCATAATATATTGCATGGCAAATTTGATGTATCGTATTTAATATTATTGTTATTTAATCTAAATTTATAAATAACTTTTTAATATTGTATTTCTTACCGAACTTAAGTCATGAATTTTGTATGCCTCAATGGCGGGACATAGCAGACACCTGTATTTAACACAACATCCTATGAACCTATGATCCACAATAAACTATTTGAATTTGAATTTGAATTTGAAACTGTGTAAATCCCTCGGTGGAAGAAAGACAAGAGATATCAAGCTTGATGGTGGTCACAGAATTCAAGGATCGAATTTACTTGTGGTCATTAAGACAGACCCCTATAGATGAAGGCCCATGCAACCTCAAAATAAAGGGATTCGCCTAGTTGTTATGTTTCAAGAATTTCCCCCCAAAACTTGTTTTGAGCATTGGTTGACTGGGCTAGTAGGGCGACGCCGACTATTAAAATGACGACGCCAGTAATGAGTAAGACTATGCCAATAATGAGTAGGGCGACGCCCATGATAAGTAGGGCGACGCCAATAATGAGTAGGGCGACGCCAATAATGCGTAGCGCGATGCCGATAATAAGTAGGGCGACGCCAATAATAAGTCGAACGACGCCCATAATGAGTTTGGCGACGCCCACAATGAGTAGGGCGACGCCCATGATAAGTAGAACGACGCCCATAACAAGTTTGGCAACGCCGAAAATGAGTAGGGCGACGTCCATAATAAGTTGGGCGACGCCCATAACAAGTTGGGTGACGCTATAATGAGTAGGGCGACGCCGATAATGAGTAGGGCGATGCCGATAATGAGTAGGGCGACGTCCATAATAAGTTGGGCGACGCCGATAATGAGTAGGGCAACGCTCATAATGAGGTGGGCGACGCCGACAATGAGTTGGCGACGTCGATAATAAGTAGAACGACGCCCATAATAAGTTGGGCGACGCCGATAATGAGTAGGGCGACGCCCATAATAAGTTGGGCGACGCCGATAATGAGTAGAGCGACGCACATAATAAGTTGGGCGACGCCGATAATGAATAGGGCGACGCCCATAATAAGTTGGGCGACGCTGATAATGAGAAGGGCGACGCCCATGATAAGTAGAACGACGCCCATTACAAGTTGGGCGACGCCGATAATGAGTAGGGCGACGCCGATAATGAGTAGGGCGACGCCCATAATAAGTTGGGCGACGCCGATAATGAGTAGGGCGACGCCCATAATAAGTCGGGCGACGCCGATAATGAGTAGGGCGACGCCCATAATAAGTCGGGCGACGCCGATAATGAGTAGGGCGACGCCCATAATAAGTTGGGCGACGCCGATAATGATTAGGGCGACGCCCATAATAAGTAGGGCGACGCCAAAAATGAGTAGGGCGACGGCATTCGGCGGTCGACAATCGGCTTTCGGCTTTCCACTTTCGACTGCGATTTCTACTTTCCACATTCGTCATACAGCATACAGCATTCTGGGCTCGGCATTTAGCATTTGGCCTTTGACATTTGTCTTCCGACTGTTGACATTCGACTGCGATTTCTACTTTCGACTTTTGTCGTTCGGCATTCGGCATTCGGCTTAGATGTTAGTAATTTCAGTCAGTTTTTTTTGTTGAATGCAGGATATTTTAACGTTTCGAAATAAAGTACAATGCCACCGATCTCCAAGAATATATATTGTACACTTTGACACCTCATCTCATAATCAGAAGCTAGCACAACTACGCGACGCTAACCTTAAGTAAATTCATTGACATTGAAATTAAAAACACTGGTTTTTCAATTAATATTTACAATACTATCCTTGATGGTCGATACTCACATCGACACGGTGCCTGTTTTAGATCACACTGTGAGTTTCGAGTTTCGAGTTTCGAGGATCGATAATCGAATTTTTCTCCTTCTCCTTCTCCTTCTCCTTCCCCTTCTCCTTCTCCTTCTCCTTCTCCTTCTCCTTCTCCTTCTCCTTCTCCTTCTCCTTCTCCTTCTCCTTCTCCTTCTCCTTCTCCTTCTCCTTCTCCTTCTCCTTCTCCTTCTCCTTCTCCTTCTCCTTCTCCTTCTCCTTCTCCTTCTCCTTCTCCTTCTCCTTCTCCTTCTCCTTCTCCTTCTCCTTCTCCTTCTCCTTCTCCTTCTCCTTCTCCTTCTCCTTCTCCTTCTCCTTCTCCTTCTCCTTCTCCTTCTCCTTCTCCTTCTCCTTCTCCTTCTCCTTCTCCTTCTCCTTCTCCTTCTCCTTCTCCTTCTCCTTCTCCTTCTCCTTCTCCTTCTCCTTCTCCTACTCCTTCTCCTTCTCCTTCTCCTTCTCCTTCTCCTTCTCCTTCTCCTTCTCCTTCTCCTTCTCCTTCTCCTTCTCCTTCTCCTTCTCCTTCTCCTTCTCCTTCTCCTTCCCCTTCTCCTTCTCCTTCTCCTTCTCCTTCTCCTTCTCCTTCTCCTTCTCCTTCTCCTTCTCCTTCTCCTTCTCCTTCTCCTACTCCTACTCCTTCTCCTTCTCCTTCTCCTTCTCCTTCTCCTTCTCCTACTCCTTCTCCTTCTTCTTCTCATAAGTTGGGCGACGCCCATAATAAGTAGGGCGACGCCCATAGTAAGTTGGGCGACGCCGATAATGAGTAGGGCGACGCCCATAATAAGTTGGGCGACGCCAATAATGAGTAGAGCGACGCCCATAATGAGTAGGGCGACGCCCATAATAAGTAGGGCGATGCCCATAATGAGTAGGGCGACGCCCATAATGAGTTGGGCGACGCCGTTAATGAGTAGGGCGACGCCCATAATAAGTAGGGCGACGCCAATAATGTGTAGGACGACGCCCATAATGAGTAGGGCGACGCCCATAATAAGTTGGACGACGCCGATATTGAGAAGGGCGACGCCCATTATAAGTTGGGCGACGCTGTTAATGAGTAGGGCGACGCCCATAATAAGTTGGGCGACGCCGATGATGAGAAGGGCGACGCCCATTATAAGTTGGGCGACGCTGTTGATGAGTAGGGCGACGCCGATAATGAGAAGGGCGACGCCCATAATGAGTTGGGCGACGCCGATAATGAGTAGGGCGACGCCGATAATGAGTAGGGCGACGCCCATAATAAGTTGGGCGACGCCGATAATGAGTAGGGCGACGCCCATAATAAGTTGGGCGACGCCAATAATGAGTAGAGCGACGCCCATAATGAGTAGGGCGACGCCCATAATAAGTTGGGCGACGCCGATAATGAGAAGAGCGACGCCCTTTATAAGTTGGGCGACGCCGTTAATAAGTTGGGCGACGCCCATGATAAGTAGGGCGACGCCCATAATAAGTTGGGCGACGCCGATAATGAGTAGGGCGACGCCCATAATAAGTAGGGCGCCGCCAATAATGAGTAGAGCGACGCCCATAATGAGTAGGGCGACGCCGATAATGAGTAGGGCGACGCCCATAATAAGTTGGGCGACGCCGATAATGAGTATGGCGACGCCCATTATAAGTTGGGCGACGCCGTTAATGAGTACGGCGACGCCGATAATGAGTAGGGCGACGCCCATAATAAGTTGGGCGACGCCAATAATGAGTAGAGCGACGCCCATAATGAGTAGGGCGACGCCCATAATAAGAAGGGCGACGCCCATAATAAGTTGGGCGACGCCGATAATGAGAAGGGCGACGCCCTTTATAAGTTGGGCGACGCCGTTAATAAGTAGGGCGACGCCCATGATAAGTAGGGCGACGCCCATAATAAGTAGGGCGACGCCAATAATAAGTAGAGCGACGCCCATAATGAGTTGGGCGACGCCCATAATGAGTAGGGCGACGCCGATAATGAGAAGGGTGACGCCCATAATATGTTGGGCGACGCCAATAATGAGTAGAGCGACGCCCATAATGAGTAGGGCGACGCCCATAATAAGATGGGCGACGCCGATAATGAGAAGGGCGACGCCCATAATGAGTAGGGCGACGCCCATAATGAGTAGGGCGACGCCGATAATGAGTAGGGCGACGCCCTTAATAAGTTGGGCGACGCCAATAAAGAGTAGAGCGACGCCCATAATGAGTAGGGCGACGCCGATAATAAGTAGGGCGACGCCCATAATGAGTAGGGCGACGCCGATAAAGAGTAGGGCGACGCCCATAATAAGTTGGGCGACGCCAATAATGGGTAGAGCGACGCCCATAATGAGTATGGCGACGCCGATAATGAGTAGGGCGACGCCCATAATAAGTTGGGCGACGCCGATAATGAGTATGGCGACGCCCATTTAAAGTTGGGCGACGCCGTTAATGAGTACGGCGACGCCGATAATGAGTAGGGCGACGCCCATAATAAGTTGGGCGACGCCAATAATGAGTAGAGCGACGCCCATAATGAGTAGGGCGACGCCCATAATAAGTAGGGCGACGCCCATAATAAGTAGGGCGACGCCCATAATAAGTTGGGCGACGCCGATAATGAGAAGAGCGACGCCCTTTATAAGTTGGGCGACGCCGTTAATAAGTAGGGCGACGCCCATGATAAGTAGGGCGACGCCCATAATAAGTTGGGCGACGCCGATAATGAGTAGGGCGACGCCCATAATAAGTAGGGTGCCGCCAATAATGAGTAGAGCGACGCCCATAATGAGTAGGGCGACGCCGATAATGAGTAGGGCGACGCCCATAATAAGTTGGGCGACGCCGATAATGAGTATGGCGACGCCCATTATAAGTTGGGCGACGCCGTTAATGAGTACGGCGACGCCGATAATGAGTAGGGCGACGCCCATAATAAGTTGGGCGACGCCAATAATGAGTAGAGCGACGCCCATAATGAGTAGGGCGACGCCCATAATAAGTAGGGCGACGCCCATAATAAGTTGGGCGACGCCGATAATGAGAAGGGCGACGCCCTTTATAAGTTGGGCGACGCCGTTAATAAGTAGGGCGACGCCCATGATAAGTAGGGCGACGCCCATAATAAGTAGGGCGACGCCAATAATAAGTAGAGCGACGCCCATAATGAGTTGGGCGACGCCCATAATGAGTAGGGCGACGCCGATAATGAGAAGGGCGACGCCCATAATATGTTGGGCGACGCCAATAATGAGTAGAGCGACGCCCATAATGAGTAGGGCGACGCCCATAATAAGATGGGCGACGCCGATAATGAGAAGGGCGACGCCCGTAATGAGAAGGGCGACGCCCATAATGAGGTGGGCGACGCCGATAATGAGAAGGGCGACGCCCATAATAAGTAGAACGACGCCCATAACAAGTAGAGCGGCGCCGATAATGAGTAGGGCGACGCCGATAATGAGTAGGGCGACGCCCATAATAAGTTGGGCGACGCCAATAATGAGTAGAGCGACGCCCATAATGAGTAGAGTGACGCCCATAATGAGTAGGACGACGCCCATAATAAGTTGGGCGACGCCAATAATGAGTAGAGCGACGCCCATAATGAGTAGGACGACGCCGATAATGAAGAGGGCGACGCCCATAATAAGTAGAACGACGCCCATAACAAGTAGGGCGACGCCAATAATGAGTAGGGCGACGCCGTTAAAGAGTAGGGCGACGCCCATAATAAGTAGGGCGACGCCAATAATGGGTAGAGCGACGCCCATAATGAGTAGGGCGACGCCCATAATAAGTAGGGCGACGCCAATAATGAGTAGGGCGACGCCCATCATGAATAGGGCGACGCCCATCATGAGTAGGGCGACGCCAATAATGAGTAGGGCGACGCCCATAACGAGTAGGGCGACGCCCATAATAAGTTGGGCGACGCCGATAATGAATCGGACGACGCCCATAATGAGTAGGGCGACGCCCATAATGAGTAGAGCGACGCCAATAATGAGAATTCACAGAAACAATAAAACAACATCACCACAGTAATAAAATTTCCAAAGTAAATATCTACTTAACAGTTCAATTTTCAGCGTCCACTGCGATCCAAGGAACAAACTTGTAAATCATACTTAATCAAGTTTCTAATGAAAGTCTCAAGTTTTTGCTCGCGACCCTTCGTTGGGAACTGTAACGACTGACTCCGTATTTAGAAATAAACAACTCATTCCTGAATCAAGGATCTTGGTGTGATAGGATTTTAAGTGGCTTTATTTTGCTTTATAAAGGGTAGTCCTTTATAAAAATTTTGATCGACACTAGACCCATTCATTTCTTTTTGGAAAATGCTTTCCTTGGTTAAGCTCTGCAATTATATTTTTTGAAGATTATGCCTTTATAACACAAATTATGGATCTGCTTGATACTTTGCACAGTTATACTTTGTTAATAGTATCGATATTTTTGTATTACTTTTTGCTCATTTAAATAATAAATTATAGAGTCAGGTGTTACTCTGCGGAAAGCCATGTCATTAAAAATGGTGTGAAAAATATTTATTAAGCTATTTCATAGCTTTTATCGCGGGCTTTGAGCGGCGATCGAATCAATAAATTCCATAACGAAAATAAACCTAACACTGTCACATCTGTCATGTCAACGTGAATGAATAAAATTTGAATTAATGAATTTCGCTAGACAGGAATCAAGACGTAGGCCGCAGAATGCAGTAACACCCTCTCGCCTCATTTCCTTATGCAGGAAAAGACAATAATGCATATGCATGCAGGAAAAGTATGAAAACGATTAACATGCCATGCAACCAAACATATCCTCGACACGTGTTTCCCCCCTCCGCGGGGAATCCTCAGAAGATGTTGACTCGACAACACCTCTCCAGGCCTGGATTTTTGCCTAGCGTGATTAAAACAAAATATTTCTCATTATATTTAATTTAAATCATTTATTTTTATTCCGTCCGAATCTACCATCTACCTTCGTTTCTTTTGTTCCTATTTTCAATCCTATCCCAAGAAATGTTTAAAGTAACACTTTCACCAAACTCCTTGAGTTGAGTATCGCATTTCAAACAAAACTTTGATCTTTGTGTCATTAATATAATTATTCTGATCTTCTCGGAAGGACTGGCTTCCTGTGATTTAGGATCACTTTTCATGAGATTAAGTTACGATCTACTTTAATTTTATACATAAATAAATCGCTTTTATACTGAGAACCAAGACCTCCTGGCTAAAAAAGAAAGGCAGTGCCCCTAAAGCCTTAACGGTTGAAGCTCGCGTTCATTCATGAAAATATCCTCGAAACATAGTTCTTGGTGAAATTAAAATATAAGTTAGTCACAGCATATTTTTAAACATAGTAAAAGAGCAAATTTGGCCCGTTTTGAAGGACCCTATGCCAGAAGACCAAAGAGTATGTGTCGATCGTGATATGTTATATTCCATAATAATAAAAAGCTCCCACAGCTAACACATTGCACTTCCGTTCCATTTTTCATGAATGAGAAAGCACATTTTATTTCCAATCGCGACATCTGGTAGGGAACACGATTTTATTACCAAATGACTCCTATTCAAGGAAGTAACACGGCCATCATCTTTGAATACGTTATTCATAAAAGAATTCCAAATCTGCGGGTAACGTGGCACGCGTGTGAGATACAAAATGATATCAGAATGTCTGACACCGATCTAGCCATACGAATGTACGCAGTCCGATTCGTTTTCGAACAAATGTATTTCCAATTTTTTCGACGTACGGTGGGTTGTAATAGAGAGTATTTTGCGGGGTTCTTTTCTTATTTTTTACGAGCAAACGCCGGTTGGTATTAGGCCGACATGTGGCCTGGGTTTCGGTTATTATTTTAGGGGCTGGTTTGGCTACGTCCTGCTTTATTTGTCTCATGCCGGGTAAGGACGTGAGCAATTAGTTATAAGAATTAGCTATCTTCGTTGTCAAATTGAATATTGTGGAACATAAATTTACATGAGGAATTGCATGTGTGACCGTTTTGGGACCAAACCACGCAGTTATATGGCTTAGCAAATTATAGTTTCGTACTAAATAAAAAATTCATATATTTGCAAATAAATTGACTAGGTAGTAAATAGTATCAACTAGGTAGCAATATTTGGTCACCAGCTTAACGCGACCCGATACATACATCCAGCCATCCAACACATGTCAACAATTTCTTAACTTACCAAATACCTAGTCGATGCAATCTATCTATATATATATATAAAAGGAGAACTGACTGACTGACATATCAACGTACAGCCGAAACTACTGGGGCTAGGAATGTGAAATTTTGCACACGGCTTCCTATTATAATGTAGGGGAGCACTAAGAAGGGGTTTTTGGAAATTTAACCTTTAAGGGGGTGTAAAAGGGGAATTATGAAAGTACGTAACCCACGCGGACGAAGTCGCGGGAAAAGTGCTAGTGGTCTATAAATGGACTAGCATTGTACGAGTAATAATATAATAATTCTTAGTCTATAATAAAACCCTGAATACTGTTACTGATACTAACATAGCTTGCATTGTTCTGTGTACTAGTACTGTATAGGAAACAAAACATTTAATTTGATTGAAAGGAAATATTGTTCTCTCTGTAAAATACATTTATCCTTTGAGGGGCACTCAATAGAAAATCATGTTTTTCTTTTTATTACAGTACGTTTAGAGACAGATACTACAGTGTTTTACTGTTCTTTGTTGTTATTCTAACGCACAGTAGTAACGAATACCCGAAGTCAATCTATGCAAAAATTCAAAACTGACTGGCTCACTGACTGATCGAAAAACACACTGAATCCACTGGGCCAAAGCATGAAAGATGTGTATGCGTTCCTTATCTGATGTAGATGAGCACTTAGAACAGATTTTGCGAAATTCAACCCCTAATGGGTAGTTTTTGGGGTTGATGGTTCATATGAAACTTCGTTATTACAAGTGCTAGGAGTTTCAAGTGATGCATGGGGTTTCTTTTTACGACGTAGATACACACCAACACTAGAATTTGCGATGATCAGCAGTAACAGGCTTGTAACACTGGCAGCGAGACTGCACTGTGTCTTTATAACTAGTACAGTCGTGTACTATTTAAGGATATATTTGCTTTTCGTTCTCGTCTATTATTTGCAGTATTTGTTTTCACCTTGTACATTATAAGTGTCTTAATCAATTAGCTAACCAATGAAAAGTAAATCTTGAAGTTTAACTTCATTGAAGAATATCGACTACTTTTTAGGATCAAAGCCTAAAGATGATAATTAATAGTAATCTCAAGATTGTTTTTCGTAGGACTACTGATAACCAAAATATTTACTGCGGTTGTGTTTTGTTTGGTTAACTCTTCTGATGATAATTTTGCATTTCGAACCATTCTGCGTTCATTGCAGAATTTATTTTTTAACTAACCTTAGATTATTCATATTTACCAATAATTATAATGTTTGAATCAATTTGATAAACAGTAATACTTCGGCAAGGAATACAAACAGAACTGTCCATACAAACAGCAGTTCCCGTACAATAGTTAACGACCTTCATATGAGTAACGTCGCCCGAACCGCAGAGATAAGCATAGTTGTAAATCTAAAAGTTTTCCATACAAATACCAGATAATAGAGAGGTTTACTTTCATATTCAAAATCTCGTAACGCAATAGAAGACGCAGTTTCTCCAACAACATCGCTTCAGATACACAATATGGCGCTTGCTCACTGTCGACTCCACTTTAATGATCACTTTGATGAATCATAGGTGACTCGCCGTTCGATCATGGACCGTACCCGAGTCGTCGGCGCATCGTATTCCACGCGCGTTATATAGGGCTGTCAGCAATCTGACTGAATGGGGGCTCCCATCAGAGGGCCAAAGCCTCTGGGTCAGGTAACTCAGGGTCTTGACCTTGGAACGATTTTTATTTTTAAATTAACGTGGATGATTTTACAAAGATAAAATGGGATGCAATTGTAGTGGTATTTGCGCAACTTAATTAATCGAATTTGTTTCCTCCTTTCTGTGTTAATAGGCAATTAATTTTCTGTACAAAAACTGGTTAGCTATCATGACAAAAGTAAATAAAATTTATATTTTAGCTTAATTGCCTTATTTTTAGAATAATTAAATCGTTCCTTTAATATCCATGGTCATATCTATGAAAAAATATGTTATTTTAATCGTTGTCAGTGGCAATCTAAGTTTAAATAACCTAGAACCTAATTACATTGTATCAATATAGTCAAGTTTTTCCATCAATCGAAACTTACACTGTTATTAAAACAACTCGGCCCGTGTACATTACAATTAATCAAACATATTATTTGTTATTTTTAATTTTGATACTCTTTCCAATAGACACAGTCGTGCCAGTATTTTCCGGCTTCTACTACTATCAGAACTCTTGAATATAGTCAAAAATGTTTTCTATAAGATCCATCGTTTCTTTGCGAATCATAATGATAACGCGGCTACTGGGTGGATTGTACTACAACCTTAGCAGTAACAAACTTGTATCACTGGTTGCTAGACTATACTGTGCCTTTATATCCAGTACAGTTACTTACCATTTTGCAGTGAACTTGATCGACCAGAGACTTGGAAGTCTTTTATTCTTAGTATTTCATTACGCTCAGTATGCCATAAGCGCCGTAGTTGATATTTTTACAAATGGCAGCTATTTGCTGAATTTCATGACTGCGTTGGAGAATATAGATTTCTTATTGGCATCAAAGCCTACAGATGATATAGTCTTTTCAAGGTGTTTGTTCTTAGGAATACTCATTAACAAAGTTGTTGGAACAATTGTTTACTGTACGACATACTCCGAATATTTAATTTGCTCTCAGTATGTTTTTGTGACCATTAATGCATTTCTAATGGATTTGGTCGTAGATCTGTCTCATTTATCAAGGATTATGGTGTTTGAATCATTATCGTGTCGAACAAAGATGCTCCGCAAACGAATTGAAAGGGAATTATCAGTAGCGCGTAGGTTTGAGTGC
The DNA here is from genome assembly GCA_943136025.2 of Agrotis puta. Lineage (NCBI taxonomy): Eukaryota > Metazoa > Arthropoda > Insecta > Lepidoptera > Noctuidae > Agrotis > Agrotis puta. Next base: position 1,401,725 of record OW964176.2, on the reverse strand, counting down.
AACGAAAAATCCATGGAGAAAATTTTGGAAAAGTATATGATTGTTTACAACAATTTAGTAAAAACAACTCATCAATGTGACGCTCCAATGAAATTTTTGGTAAAATAATGTTTATATTCGATTTTGAATAATTTATCATTTCAAATCATTCGGCCTAAAGTTACAGTCATTGCAACTGATCGTACCTAAGTATATAAAACATAATGGTTTATTGGGTATGATAAAACTTTTCCATCAAATTAAATACAGTTTCATGATACTGTTTCAGATGCTTGTTTCAACAATTGCCTTTTATCCTAGAATTGTGATTCGTTTTTATGAAATCTTGGTAAATGGTGAAACCTTGGTAAGTAACCTATAAACATTATTTTATAGTACCTATTTAGTAGTTTTATTTCACATTTTGTAATTAAAAACCTCTTATTATTTATTTTCCCCCTTTTAATTGAGTTTTCCATAAAATATTTTAATAGATTGATAGATTTTGATTATTTTGAAGTCAGATTTTTTTATGCATAATGTTTTTATTAATTACTTACAGTTACAAGTTTTAAGCAGCTCTCAAAGTATTGTGCAGTCCTTTTTCCCACTAATACCAATATATTTTGCCGAGATGATAAATAGAGACACAGATAAAATTAAATTATGCATGATTAAGCAACTACTTGTTTGCAAAGGTAAGTTATTAGCAATAAGTAACTTCATCATGAGCGATTGACTGCTACGCTGCGTGTCACGGGTTCGATTCCCGCACAAACCTATTTTTTTTATGGCCTATTACTAAGTAGTTGTACCGGATCTAGCTGTTTGTGTATGTGAGTCAAAGTGCCTTCTTTGGCAAAGATAATGTGGAAAATGTAAACCATTTTCAAAGTTTGCATGAAACTTCGTTACTGTGTAAGTGCAAGGAATCAAATGTTGCATGGGGATCCTATTTAGGACGTAAGTGCTCACTAGAGAGACAGATTTTGCAAAATTAGTTGGTAGGGGATGTTTTTGGGGTTGATAATATGGAGTCTCAAATTTTGCAAAGGGGTTCTTTTGGGACGTGGATGCTACACAAGACGGGAATTGGCCAAATTTGAACCCTAAGAGGTGGTTTTTGGGGTTGATAGTTTGTATGGAACTTCGTTAATTCAAGTGCTAAGAGCTGTAGTAGAATTTTATTGGATATTTATTTAGATTTTCCAAAAGTATCCCATGAAGGGGGTGGCTGGGAGTAGAATTTTACAGAGGCATAATTCTAAATTCGCGTGGACGAAGTCGCGGGCGGAGTTCTAATATTACACAAAAATAAATTCATTAAATTGCCTAAGAAAACAAGTACAAGATTAAATGGTAATTTTCGTGATGGTGATAAAGTTCAGGGTCTTTTTTACAGATACACAATCTCGTAACGCAATAGAAGATGCAATGAAGTTTCTCCAACAATGTCGCTTCAAATACACAATATGGCGCTTATACACTGTCGACTTCTCTTTTATGCTCAGTTTGTGCGCTATGGTCACCACGTACACTGTTGCTATGATTCAATTCGCACACTTCTATAATTAGGTGAGTTATCATAAAAATAAGAGAAAATGTTCCTATAAAGATTAATGTAAACTAATTTTACGGTTTTAAAATTCAATTTAAAAAAAAGTGTCTTCGAGCTTTATAACTTTAATGTCCCCAAATTGGTTTTAAAAATGTTTAATGAATTATTGTCACTTGAAATTGTAATTGTTGATTTTTTAAGAAGTGTTTTGTATGCACAACGTTTTTTTTCTACCTAAATAAAAATTTATAATGTTTCTATTAATTAGTTAACCATAATGTGTAAATTGGCTATTACATAAAAACAAAAAGAACATGTGACCAATATGTTCTTTTCATGGTGGTCTTGAATGAAAATGATGTACAATAATTCGCAGACCCATCGTTAAGCAAATATATTGTTTTAACTATTTTTATGTCCTAATGTTGATGACTCCTGTACTGATTACCAAAAAATTACATTTCTTCGATTCAATTGCATATTCCATATATATTCATTTAACTCAAAATGAATAACAGTCACTCACGATACTCGAATCTCACAATCAAGAAAACATGTCTTCCATGTGTTTTCAATAAAAATTCAGCGTGTTACCCAGCGAGATGGATATACGGTTAACTGATAAATAACCCGAATTCGGTCCCTTTCATTGGTAATTCAAACACGGCCGGTACTACGATTTATGTACAAATGCGTCCAGTCAAGTCGGCTATATTTATTTTCCCGTGTCCTAATGCCACTCTTGAAATATTCATGTGTTGGCCGCCCCATCTGTCTTGCTGATGTCTCTAACAATAATATTATAATGTTACTCATCTCTTTTTGGAATAATTCGATGCGGATGGAGAGCTGTCACTCATTTTTGATCTTATTTGCATGTCATCCAAAAATCATCGAGTTCGAACCCCCTCGAGTTGAGGATCGACCTAGCAATTTTTAAACAGAGTTTTTGATAGATCAGTGTTTTAAAATTACACAAAATATTCAATGTACATTATTATGAGTCCGATGTGTTTATGTATTTGAATAAATTACTTTAATGATCATAAAGTTTACATTATTTTTAGTGTTGATAAAAGTAGGTTATCCCAAAATTAGATATTAATTATTACATAATACTGAGCAGTGTATAAATAACTACTAATTCCGAATTGTATTCATAAAGGCTTTATAAAACAAGTTTCGATGAAAACATTTCCACGATGATAAAAGCATTTGAAGGAACGTATTCAAGCTGAGAGCGCTAGCTTAATTAGTACGCCGTGGTGATGACTTGCGTATTGGCCAGAATTAGTTCACTTTTGTTTAGCGTTAATGAGATGACGTGATTTAAGATGTTAGAATATTTACTATAGAAATATTTGCCAGTGCTACTTAAATTTTAAAGAAACCAGGAGTGGGACCTCTTTGTAATTTTTTAACAAAATAGGTATATTCTTCCTGTATTTATACTTGTCATTGCAATGCAAACTGGGTTAATATTCAGCATCCGTGCGAAGCACAAATCGAATTAAAAATCAAGGGTCCGCAAAACTTACGAAGGAGCCCAATTCATTCCGAATACCAATTTCATTTCAACCACGGACCTCATTCCGCGAAATTTGGTTGCGAAACGACTGAGACAACAAAGAGAATTAGACCGCGAAGAAAAATAAATGCGGTGAAACAACAGAGCATACAAAATTAGAGAGCGGCGGAGGGAACGCGCGTGGTCCTGTGCGGTTCAAGCCAGGAGCGTATTGCGGGGTACAGGAAGGAAAACCAAGCCATTTTAAAGAAAATTCAGCAGTTTTCACACCTCGACTTTTTTGTGATGGGATTTAAAAGTAATTCGTGTCAAAGGCTTTCTTTTTTTTATCGTGGTAAAATCATCAAATGATTCCTCCCACCCAGGGCAGGGCGGGAGGGACTGTCAGACTCGTACTGACTAAAATCCACGGTGTCCTTCACTTGCCCTTTATGTACCGGGGTCACGGTAATTCGTTAGTCCCGCAACCATAGAATTGTAATACCATTTATTTATTTGATTTTTTGTTATTTTTCCTTTTCCCACTAGGCAAAGCATGTTAAAGGCATGTGAGGTTCCCAGAAGCGGCCTCCATATTGTGGCCAAGTAATCATACAAAAAACAAAGATTTTGTTTAAGTTTAATTTTTGAAGGAGTTTAAACGCTCCAATCGCTTCACGTTTCTAAATTACGCTCCAGAAGATTTGCTCTGTTGATGGAGCGATGTTTAGGTTATAGTAGTTATACCATTTATAACGCAGATTACCAGAATACGGAGGCAACTGAACTCCGAATGAATGTTCTTAAATTTTTAACGTAGGGAAATAAATTTTAAATGTTTATGTATAATATTAATATATGAGAAAGTACACGTACAACTCAGGTTTAGGTAACATTTATCTCACTGTGAAACATTTCATTTCTGAAGAAATAAATGTTACTCAAATACTGCAAAATGTTCATCTTGATTTTTAATTTACAAAATTATGCCTAAGGCAATTTTTTATTATTCCAAAACTTTAATACTTTTTTTTTTTTTTTTTTTTATACTGAGTAGCGATTATTATTAGTATTTCCTTAAATCCTTCACAAGTAAAGTATTTGCACGAAAAGCATTCATTTTCGGACTCGTTACAGGGTTCACATAACGGGGCTAGCAGAGAGCAACATAAACGATAAATAATTGCATACATATCTCTTTTCCTTGTTTTTCTTAACGCGTTTTTTATGAAGCCCTAATGAAAAGGATCCCTTTTCAGAGGTCTAGTCGGTAATTCGATTCCGGTCTTAACGAATATATTATGTACATTAATTAATTGCTGGATTCAAATGAAAAGGAAAAATTATATTCTGTTTTGTTGTTCCTAAGTAACGTAGATAAAACGAGCAGTAGGTAGGTATTGTGGGCGTAGATTTAGATAATCATGTTTTGATGAATAATTCAAAGTCTGGTATATTTAGCCGACCTAGAAATTTATTATTTCTACAGGGACCTAATAAAGCTACAATGAGCTTACCTTTTAAAAATAATTACCACAAAACAACCTGACGGCACGGTTGGTGCAGTGGCTGAGCGTTTCACTGCTGCGTTGTGTCTTGCGGGTTCGATTTCCATTTGGAACAAATCTCACATCTTCGCTTACCATCAGGCGGTGTAGTGGTAAAAATCAAAATCAAATCATTTATTTCAAGAAGGCCATTTACAGGCACTTTTGAATTGTCAAGAGACAAAAGTAAAATAAAATAGTTTAAAAATAGTTACGGTGCTACAGTCCCAGTCACAAGACATAAAAACTTGTGAATGTATATATATGCCCATTCCAAAGCGTAGATCTCTATGGAGAAGAACGGGCAAGAAACGGTCAACACGAGCCTATCACTTTTCTTTTTTTTTGCGTTTTAAAATCATCAAATGAGTCCTCCCACCCAAGGCAGGACGGGAGGGACTGTCAGACTCGTACTGTCTAAAATCCACGGTGTCCTTCAATAGCCCTTTCCGTACCGGGGTCAAGGTAATTCGTAAGTACCGCGACCCCAGCGAGCCTATCACTAAATAAATAAATAATGTTTGTTTGACTACAATTAAGTTTCGGGATCAGGGTGTTTGGGTTGAGTTTAATTTTAAACGCAGAAAAACTTCTAGTGTTACGTAAAGTAAAAAATATACCACCATCTAGGACACTGAAAATCAGCTGTCAATCAACAATCTTAAAATATCGATTATTTCCGAATATAATAAGGGTTACATTACCATATAGATTAAGAAAGAAACTAAAACACCGTACAAAAATTTTATACCACGCCGTTTTTTTCTCCCTCCTGAAAAGTTATTTCTTTTACACTTACGAGGTTTTCACTCTAAGGCGTCTATACATCAAATGTACTACGAATTGGTAGTTCTGAAATATCTTGACACAAATAAAGAAGAACACAACAAAAATTGGCCCAACAATCCGCCTTAATGTTTCAGAAACTATTCTTGGTGGACAGCAAAGGCTCTCACGTACCTTGGTTCGTAATGTACGAGGTATATAACCCAAGTTCGTCTACTATTCGCAAAGAATGTTTATGGCAAACAATCTAGACATTGTTGATTCCAAGAACGGAAATATTATGGGAATATTTGTGACTAGCAAAATAAATTTTCACGATTTGAACGATTTTTAAACAGTTTCTGCTGATTGTCGGCTGCATTTATTTTGGTTTAAAATGAAATTGGAATACTTAATAGAGAAAACTTTTAATTTGTACTTTGACAATGACAGGATTGAAGTGTATGAATAGTCATCATTATGGCGGCGAATGGGAGAGCTGTCATGTGGTAGTCCAGTTGTAACGCTGTATTTGGTAACATTGCGTTGAGCAGTGGACGTTGGTTTATCACCACTGCTCTCAAATTGGTGAAGGAAAGCATAATGAAGCAACCAGCATATCCTGGAACCAAAACCCATCTGCGACCGTGTGTTGGACTACATACCCCTCCCTTTCTCGAAGAGAACGCCTGTATCCCATTAAAGGCTCAGAAAGCATGCATGCATATGAATGACAGAGTAAATATCTATAATTCTGTGAACTTACTACACTTCAGAAAAAAAACTTAGAGGTATCATATAAAATGCTATAACCACGTAAGACCTTTAACATCGGCAACGCCAAGATACAGTAAAGCAATAACAAAGTTCACTTCACATCATAAACATCGAAACGATTCAAAAAGCCATTACGAAAACCAATACGCGGATACGTCTCTCACAAAAAGAGAACGTTAAAGGGACCAACTTTTTCCACTCGAAGCAAATTGATACAAATAACTTGTGAAATATTCTCCTCTGACAAAACGCTTGGACGTAAAAGAATACGGTTCGCAGTCTTCGATGATAGACGACAATAATACTCCGGAAACCTGGGCCCTCATTATTTATGTTCGCACTTCGCCGCCCTGAGCAATGAGTATTTTTCATGCAAATATTAGAGAGGGCGTTATGCAACCGATTGGCGAGCGATTGAGCGAACAATCGCATTATTAAAGTCATTCGTTTTTCTATTTTGAAGGGAAGATTGGCACGATTGAGTTAATTGAGCTTGTCGATTAATCAGCGAATGAAAACATTTTAAAGTGAATGACTTACCAATGTTTTTTGAAGAATTCCGGGCATTCAATTCCGTGTTTCTGTAAAGTAAAACTAAAGATAACTTGAAGTTGCAACAAATTCACGCTATGATCATATTGAATGGTCGCGGGACTCACGAATTATCGTGACCCCGGAACGGAAAGGGTTATTGAATGACACCGTGTATTTTAGTCAGTACGAGTCTGAAAGTCTCGTCGACAGAAGACTCATTTGATGATTTTACCATGCTAAAAAAAATGGCCGTATTGAATAATTGTAGCTTTAATCTAACACGCCATCATCATCTGTAGAGCCTTTAGCAAAATATATGTAGGTTAGCTTTCAGTCTAATCTAGCTGTATCTAACAGCTGAACACCACTACCTACAAATTTAACATCGAGCAACGGCTTATCTGACCTCGAATCCGGTTAATACTGGGTATTCCCGTATTGTTAATCTACCCCATGTACCAAGGTAAATCGGTCAGCCGGTTACTAAATGTAATGAGTCCATGGGTGACCACAGACTGACCATGACTGGCTAGCGCTGTTATAACTTGTAAGTTTGCAGACCTGTGTGGTTTTCTATTAGCAACAAGTTATCTTGTTCACACTTATACGAAATCCAAATATAAATATTAATTGACAACCTATACTCTACGTTTCTGAACACAAGGTAAAGGTTTTCGCTGCCATTGGGCGACTCGCTGTCCGATCATGGACCATGCCCGGGTCGACGGCGCGTCATGTTTCACGCGGGCCTCAAAGAGCTGTCAGCTGTATAACGGGGCCCCTTTAGAGGGCCCAAGCCTGCCGGGTTCGTGGGACTATCGGATAACCGTCACCCCGAAACGTAAAGGGCTATTGAAGGACACCGTTGATTTTAGTCAGTACGAGTCTGACAGTACCTCCCGCTCTGCCCTAGGTGGAAGGCCTCATTGATGATTTTACCTTTTTCTTTAAAATGTACATGTTTTATGATGGAGAACTAACAATGGACTTGATGGATGTAGTGTAGGTACACAATACAGAAACCTTCCGATATTGTATTAACCATACAGTAAACTTCTAAAATATTAACAATCTGCTTGGAGCCAGCAACGAACAACTTTGCTTTATACAAGAGTTTCTTGCTGATACCTAGAATCTAAGTTGATTCTACGCGTGTATCGATTAGAAACTTGCGAGAATACTGTCGGAAACTGGCTTGTTGGTACAGGGGTCGCAAAACGTTACTGTTGAGTATGAGGGCTATGGTTTATGCATTTATGCATCCCCATAAAAATAATTCTAACTTAACAGTTATTATAAATGCGAAAGTGAGGATTGATGGATGTTTCTTACTCTTTCACATAAAAAACATGTACAAAATTTAATCCAAATGATTAAATTTTGTACTTACCTATGTAACTGTTTTTTCAGGTTGTAAACTACCTAGTTTATAACCTGAAAAAACAAATAAAATAGATTTTGTGCCGATTTTGTCTTCCTGTGGATCATTTTTCAAGCTGTAACGGGCGGAGCCGCTTGCAACACTTAGTATGGGTTATTTAAGTAAATGGTAAATGGTCTTATTATAAAATTATTTCCAGTTTCTATTCTTATTATCCCAATTCTTGTACAATTTTAAAACAGTGCTGAATTCAAAATGATTAATTGAGAGTAGAACTAAGGAATAGTCTGCAACTAAAATATTAAAGTCTCCCCGGATCAAATGAAAGGAGGCTGCTCCAACTGGGTCACAGAAACTTAATAACGTGTAATATGCTGCTAAGTAGCTTTTAATAAATACTGTTTTACTTGAAATTTGCAGTCGCTTGGGGCTATTATTTACTGAATATTCAAGGACCTAGCTTTCTTATTCTATTTTAAAAACAAAATAAAATATGAGAAGAGAGTTTATTGCGAACTAGTGACCCAATAAATGTCAGCGAACAAAACAATTTTGTTGGCAGGTTTACTTTCTATAAAACAAACTGACACCCTTTAGAGCTTAATTGCCTGGGGTCGCGGAAATGTCTTAAAAAAGGGCACCGAGACTCTGGAAAGCAAAGGGCAACTGAAATGACAGGTCTGTTTTTAGTCAGTCAAGTACGACACTCCTTTCTGCTCCAACCAGTGTAAGAACACACATTTGATGATTTTTTGAATCTTACTCAATTCGGTAATATCTGGTTCATCATTCAATTGGAGCGAACGACGAAAGGAAGAGAAATCTTTGTAAAGTCAAGCACTGGACGAATACAAGCTGATTCAATTCAATGACCTTTATTGTTAGTCGTTGTCACATTACTACATAGTATAAAACAAAGTCGCTTTCTCTGTCCCTATGTCCCTTTGTATGCTTAAATCTTTGAAACTACGCAACGGATTTTGATGCGTTTCTTTTTAATAGATAAAGTGATTCAAGAGAAAGGTTTATATGTATCGATAACATCCATTAAATAGTGGAGAAGTACTGCTATTTTTGAGGTTTCTAATGTGATGTCGTAAATAATTACATTTTTTTCCGCTTACATTGCAAACGGAGGCTGAACCCTACGAGTTTTGTAAAAATAATGTAATAAGTATTGTACACATTGAAAAGGTCTACAGAAAAGTCCGTGATGGTATATATATATATCTCTTATGGATAACCCACAATCGTTTTTTTTTTGTCATTTACTTTTTACGACAAATAATGGCTAATTTTCGAAGCGATTTTAACCAATACAGCATTAATCCTTAACCAATTAAATACCTTTAATACATTGTTCATTTAATATAGATCTATATGGCCCTTTACACCGTATGATTTAAGTGAATATTTTCGAAGATATTACAGATTTAAAAATTGCGGGACGTAGCGTTTGCGGCGGTACCGGCCGGCCGCCCGGTGCGGCAAGAGCGTGCAACGTTGTTTATAAAGACATTCTGTAATATGTTGTAAAAATAAAATAAATAGTTGAAAATGTAAAAAGTAAATAAGTAAAAATGTAGTGTATGAATTTAGATATTCCAAAGATAGCAGGAAATCTTCATGGTATAGGGAAAGGGGGATTATTTTACTCCAAATTTAACGCGTGCGGGCCACGGGCAGTAATGAATAAATCAAAACTATTGGATCGATTTTAATCACATAGGCTATATATTTTATACCCGTGCGAAGCCAGAGCGGGCCGCTATGTTTTTATATAGAACGTTCACAGTTTTCTGTAGTGTATTTAGTATCAGCATTGCACCCGTGCGAAGCCGGGGCGGGTCGCTAGTATCATATAAATATACGACAATAATTTAGCAACGATATGACAATTTTTTGGGATGTCAAGAAAACCAATGGTACATTCTCAAAAGGACTCATTAAAACTTTCGGCGTCTCGATCACTTCTTTATAAGAACCTTATCTAAACGGCCCTATCACCGGCCACCGCACTACATCTCCATTAAATACACTTACTGAACTCAATAAGGCACGTTACCAATACTCGGCCATTTCTTTGCAAGTCGCGTACCCACTTAAGGTAAGCGGGCCAATAGTCAGCCATTCCATTATTTCCATTAGACCAGGCCAACGTTGGCCGCGATTTGTTTCAGCTGTTGCACACTCTTAGAAACGTTTTAAAGTACATTTCACTTTATTTCATAATTTTGAGTTATATCCGAGCTGAGTGCAATGCGAGGTGCAGGAATAGAACGTAAAAATGGTAAATGTAATTTTCGCTCCGGCTATAAAACTTTTAGACGGTGGAGGTAAGTAAGGTTGAATGCTAGTTTTCTATTCTCTTTATGATAAAGTGTTTTGTTTTGAGTAATGCTGTTTTGCTTCAATTGGTTTTTTTAAATCGTTGCTTAGGTAAAGTGGTACGAGAGGCGAAGTATTCCCGTTTGAGCAACTATTTCCAAAGCACCTATGTACTATGAGAGAACTACAGAACTTTATTAAAATTCCACGAACCTGGAAATCTGCAGTCAGCTTCCTTTTTTTAATGAATATGCTACCTATATATAATTTTACCGGAGGTACCTACGAATACTGGATCTTAGCGGTTCTGCATCCAGGAACTTTAAAATTAATCTTGTACTTCTTTTAAGCATGATTATTTATTACTTCTCCCAGATAGATGATAAGAAGTTTAACCCAGTGTCCTGGTAAGACTGGTTTTAAGGCATTTGGGTTTGTGAAAACCGCGACTGTCAAAGATAACTTTGACTGTCTTAGTTTTCAACAGCCCAGCAGAACACCAGCGGTTTTACGTGCCTTTCGATGCATTGAGGGAATTCGGTATATAATAAGTGATAGACTAACCTCAGCAAGCACTGCATTACTGAAGATGGTCCCGCGAGGCCTTTGAAATTATTTGATAATATTTAGAATACAATATTTAAAAAATAAATTTAACATATTAATCTTCCCCATTACATCATAGCTTATTAAAGGCAGAGATCAAGTGACGGCCCCCACTAACAACTAAATTACCCGTGGCTTGGTGTTTAACAATCTATTCCATAATGGAAGCGTAAAGCTGCCCCTGGGCTTAATTTGCATTATAAATTATTCGTATTGGGATAATGTGATCTACTTCTGTGAATTTCGATTAAAAAATAATGTTTTTTGGACTATTGCTGATGTTTGTTTATCCACACTGTTATTTAGTTGCGTTGTTTAGTTTACAAGCACTTTAGACTTTTTAACTGAAATTACTTGTTAGAGGTACTGTTGTCTACACATTACAAGAATTAATGGACGGTACTGAAATTGCCAAACTCATTAGGTAAGTTTTGGACCGACACTATGACTGCATTTGACATTCTTAGAAGAAGGAATAGGACCTGATGGACGCTAATGCGAACACTATCTTCCGTCAAGCTTGTTCAATTAAGATTTACATCGATAAGCTATGAAAAAACGAAATAGATTGATCACGGCGATTGAGAGCTGGTATACAGACTAATTATCATTAGCCGAAAGACGTCCTCTGCTCAACAAAGGCCTTGTCCTTAAACTGCGATGCCAAATTACGATCCATTTGCATCCATCGCGTAATAATAGTGGGCCAAACTACGCTGCCCGGGCCCTGATTGTCAGTTCAAATTGGTTATCAGTGTAGTTTTAAAGGAGAAGCAGGTTGTGCCGAAACCATTCATATGTCAATTTCATATTATAAATTAATACGAGAGCAGGGAACATGCGGTGAGGCCCATCACAACCACTGGAATGGCGCAGTCTTCACCACAGTTTACAAGTTGGCTGAGGTGGCATTGCTCGGGGTGGACTATCAGGAGCTGGATTCCATCCACCCCAAATATCTATTTTCATAGGGAATTAAGTGGATCGGGATGATACAATAATATTTTAACTGTGAAAATACACTCCCTTCCCTTCTTCAAATGAATTAACGTGACAGTATTTTTAAAATATAAAAGTAAATTCTCTTCACTCTATAATGGCCTCATTTTGCGCGACATAAAATTGCACTCTCTTTTGTGCAAGGTAAGCAAATAAGATAAAATGCCTCCTATGCCTGGCGATGATCACTGAGCGATTATCTTCATTATTTTCTTTGCGTTTTGTTCTCCCCTCGTGCAAAGCTTTGCAATTAGGACGATGAGATAACAGATCCAATGAAATTATTGTAAAATAAAATCGTAGTGGATTTAGGGTACTGCTAATAAATATACCTTTCACTAAGTGCCTTGTTGACCTAATTATCGCAACGGCTGTGTTTGAATTTATTATTATTTAGGTACTATGGTTGTGATCTTGACTTCGATCTAGCTTGAAACTTCAGTGAAACCTGATAGCCCTGATGAGGCCTACTACCATCAATAGGTTTGCTCAGCTGTCACCACAGGTTACAGTTAGCCTGCGGTGCAGCTGTTGCCCGCAGTGATTCGCAAGGAGGTGGATCCCATCTACCTCAAAATATCCTAAGTTCGATTTTTGGATCAAGCTAAATTTATCTGAGTCTTTCTGAATGGATTTTTTCCATAGCCACCTCCAGCTGGCTCAGGGTCCACCCTGAATTTGTGAATACATACTTGTCCTCAATAGCACGAGATTCTACCATAACTGATGAGTATGTGTACTTTTGTAATTAGTACAATAAATCTGCTTACCCTTTGGGACTTTTGCAGGCGTGATATAATTTTATTTATGTTTTTTATAGCACAAACAATAATATTGTTCTAGAAATTTAAGAATGAGGATAACAAAGTATCTTTCTCTGAATAATCACAAAAATTCACAACAATTTTCTCAGCCCTTTGACGCAAAAGAAAATCCGTGTTTTTCATCATAATTCGGCCTTCTTGTACTCTTGTAGACATCTGTAAAGAGATTTATTACAAACGGTTTCAACGATAAGACACAAACAAAGCTCACGAAAATCGTTCAACGTCTTAAATAGCAATACAAGGGGCTCTTTCAAATGGTAATTTGATTGTACCCAGTTTGCAGCTTCAAAAGAGTGAAATATTCTTTTCAGGGGTCCCGGATGCCGCGGGAGAATTATTAATGGCCAAAGAAACTTTCACAAAGTTTACATCAGTGCGCAAGTCAGGAAAGACGGCGGTGAGCTAGTAATAAAATTTTAATTTTGCATCTCACTATAGGGAAATGCATCCAGCTCTGATATGAATCGTGGCTCATGCCGCCCGAAAATATACGGATGGGATTTTTGTGTTTAATGTTATGCTGACTCGGAATTGGAAGTGATGAATAGTTCTGAAAAAAGCGTTGCCCCGCACTAGAAATTTGTGGGCGCGCACAAGCTTTCCATCATCCACATCCCAGAACAACTAGGACTAGGATGCAGGAATCGTGTCTGCAACACACAACGCAGCAGTGGATAGCTCGGCCACTGCGCCATCCATTAATAACTATTGATTAGATTACTAATATCCATTTAATTATGTAGTTTAAAGATTTACAAGAATTGAGGTACTTATAAGAAAGAATGCTTATCCGATTTCAATAGTCTAATCCTAAGGAGTTGTTGGATGACATAACCACGTAATGTAAATATATATATATATGGTAACTACCGACATATTACCTAAAAATTACAAAAATTATTTATATTTTATGGAAATGTATTCTATTACCTACCGACATAGTACCTAAAATATAACTTTTGGACATTGTAACACTTTTTTATTAGTGTGTAACATCATCAAATGAGTCCTCCCACCCATACTGTCAGACTTGTACTGACTAAAATCCACGGTGTCCTTCAATAGCCCTCTACGTACCGGGGTCACGGTAATTCGTTAGTCCCGCGACCGACATTGTAACACTTTTTTTTTTTTGCGTGGTAAAATCATCAAATGCGTCCTCCCACCCAGGGCAGGGCGGCAGGGACTGTCAGACTTGTACTGACTAAAATCCACGGTGTCCTTCACTAGCCCTTTACGTACCGGGGTCACGGTAATGGAAAAGTCCAGCGACCCCGGCAGGCTTTGGCCCTCTACAGGCCCCGTCACTATGCTGACACTCCTTGAGGCACGCGTGGAACACAACGCGCCGTCGACCCGGGCATGGTCCATGGTCAGGCTGCGAGTCACCCATTACTCGCCGCCCGCTCGCCCGCTCCTACTGTGACCGGAGATCGTCTGGCGACGTTCGTCGTCGTGGGAGTCTACCACTGCGGCTGGGGTGGAGGGAGGACGCTGTTCTCTCCCTCTCGCGGCACGCCTCCTCCTTCGCGAGCATGACTGCTTCGCAGAAGGAGGCGACCGCTTCCCACTCCGTCTCGCCCCGCATTGTAACACTTGTTGATTTTTGCACAATTTCGTTATAACCAAATACAAAATATTACATGAGGTTATTCAGACATTTGGACATTTTAAGAGGCGAATGCAAACCCTAATTCAAATGGTCGCTAGTTCTATACTAAATAGAATATAACCAGATGAATAGCAACATACGTTTTGTTTTTTTTTTACATACGAGGTGATTTGTTTTCATACACGTGATGGCAACTTTGCAAGTTTGCCTATAGCCATCAACGAATAGCAAATTCTGAGGACAAGTTTAATATTCGTAATACTTGTAGGTACTGCCTGTATCAAGGTATTTTCGATCCTGAGTCTTGATATAACGTCAAAGGCAAAGTCTTTAGTACGATGTATTTTATTCATGTTGCTAACGCTTCTATTTTGTAATCGAACTTGCACATTCAAGGTACTATCATTTTGTTACTTTAGAATTTTGCAACGTCAGTTTTTAGTATAGGCAATGTTAATTTTTAGTACGGTAATATTCTTTTATTTGAAAGATAAAAGAATTAATGTTTTTAGTCAAAGTTATAAGCGTTGTAAATACCTTAAACGTAATCATAGTAACCACGAAATAAAATAATGAAATAAGTTGCTGTAACGGTGTAAAAAAAAAGAATAAAAAAAAAAGATTTTCTTTTGTGCGTGGAATGTTAATATAAAGTAAGGTGAAAAAGTGTCTTCAAGCTCTCGGCTTTCAGCATTGAACTATTGGTTCAAGGACCTCTTGTTTTAAAGACCTATGGGAGGTTTATTTGAAATAAAACCAAAAAGTTTAACATGCGAATATAAACATTATATTGTTAATGTTACAACAAAGTTTAAAAAAACAAAGATTGAGTGGAATCCAGCATCTTAAAACTAGACTGTCCAAGTAGGAACGAGGCAACGGGCCTATGGAATACGTCGCGCACTGACTCTAACTTCTGGCCAGATAACATAGGAAAAATTGACTTACGGTACCGTGGTCACACACACACTCCGTCACATATTGCTACCGAAGCAATAATTGGTTCCCCACGAAGATGGTAAATCAGGCGTTCACCTGGGCACTGCTTGACAGTGTCCGTCGAAGCCTGGACTCGCTGAGGATACTGGAAGACCCTTCCAACACACCTAGCAAAGGTGTGCGGAAGCTGGCACGGGTTGCTGGCGGCGGAGACGGATGGCGAACACGGTGAGCAGTCCTTGAAATCGTCTACCACGCATGGCTGGTGGCAGGCACTAGCACTGGTACAAAGTCCCACGGATGTGGCACTTCCCCATGAAGCCGGTCAGATGAAACGATGAACCAATGACGTTCAAAGGCTCTGCAGGTTGCCCTTGAAGCGATGGCGGCGTTAAAGTTCTACGAGAATGTCACAATTACGCAGATAGCTTTACGGATTCACACTTAAACTCAACTTTAATGTTAATACATTGCTTCTAAGTTAAATAAAAAAACCATGGACCGAAGTCCGACACAAAGAAAAACAAAACACGCGCGCACGTGGCGCTGACCACGTTAGAGTTCACATGTGTCTTTGCTTAAATGTCAAAATTGTGAGCCTGAGCGAACGCGGGCGTACGTTCCCGCTGTCGAAAACAGACTGTCATGACATGCCAGAATCGACCGCTTCGATACATCAATAATTCGTTCTATGCAGAATGTTGACATGGAGAATATATTAACTATTTTTTATATCTGTAGATTTACAACAGTATTGATTAATCGATAGATTACCACATCCCACACAAGAACATAATTTATTCGTTCGCGTTTATGTAGTTTTTGCAAAAAGAACGTATATTCAAGTGTCACCAAATAATCACTAAGTGTGACGTGTACGAATTGACAGCCGCATGAAACGAAACGCAAATTGTATTTTATAATTAAGGTTATGAAAAAAAAACTAAAGTTGTAATAAATCTAAAAACTATTATTATATTTAAAAAGATCGTGCAATGACGATTCCAAAAAGTAGTAATATGTATCCAATCCGTGCAATAGTTATCGAGTATTTCGCGTACCAATATTGCCGGTATTGTTAAATTGTTTTTACGTTATTATGAGATAAATACAGGGTCTTATTTCAAAGTACTCGCTGTTTAAGGTTACTTAGTACCTAAATATCTTATACACAATGAATGCTAATCATTCCCTATCGTAATTCATGTTCCTGGCTTTCATTGTAAAACTAACCCTAAATGTCAATTGTAATTTATGTTAAATGGGTTGTTGTGAGATAAGTAGCAGGCTATGTAATATCTCTGCTACATTGCCTAGACCATAGTATCAGTCATTGCGACCATAAAAAAGTTTGTTTTCGTCGCAGGTCGGACGAGACCATATAAACTTCTTCGAGACGCACTATGTGAGGGATACAAGTATCGCACGCGTACAGACGCTGTAGCATAACTTTTCACGTTATTTTGACGTAAAGTAAACGAGAACTTTGACGTTAATTTGATGGAAAAAATTAGTTCCTCTTTCGTAACCTAGAGGCGGTTTTTCCATACAATTAACGCAGTAGGTATCTAAAGTGCGTTGTAAATAAAATACAGATATATTGTGAGTAGGTCTCGGGTACCAGGGATACATAACGCACGGTACACATCGAACTTCGAAAATACTTTGGCCGACAAAAATAACTTTCTACAAAGCTAAAACTAGCCAATCAGTTCATAGAGGTGGAGCATTACTGAGCACTATTTAAGTGAATATAGTGTTTGACGTAAGTCGGTACGCGAATAGCTTCACTTTGGGTCGTGAATGAGTGATAAAAGTGCATGAGTTTTCACTCGTTCCAAGGAACCTTCGGTATCTATATCTTTGTGTCAAAAACTTCGTCTGGAAATGAAGTGACGACGTGAGAACAGCAGCAGCGAGTTTTCGAAATTCGCTCGGTTACTTGCGCAATGTACTTTTTACGACCAACAATAAATTTATTCTCATCGACTAAAGGAAAGCATTACACGGAACATTTTTATGAGAAAAATTTACTGAACGACACCTCGGTGTCGGAGGAGTAGATCTTATGTTGAAATTATGCTGTTTCTGTATGTTTTTATCGGCTCGTTGAACAACATTGTGATACATACTCGTGTTGATGTGAAAGTTATCTGCAGTTCCACTGAAACTTGTTGCTTGGAGTTTTTTTAACTAGACTTTTCTTTTTTCAGTATGATAGTTCAGTTCAAACGTCATTTTAAATACTAAGTTGTATACGTCATCTAGTTTCTTATTTCTTGCTGCTTAAATCTTCTTATAACAATATCTTTTGTATAATCTCTTTCCTTGGTATGTTGCCAAACAATGGTCGTTTGATTAAGTAGGTGGTACATGTTGGTATGTAATAAATGTGTGAAAAAATCAAATCAAACTCCAACATTAATAAAACAGCCCTATTTTATTTATATTTAGCCGGAAAAGGAAACTCGACAGTCCCATCGATCCCCTCCTGTATACGACACGAATCTATAGGTACCTGAATCTCGTATGAATACTGCCCGAAGCGAAGTCTGCTTCCGTAATACTCGCAGCATAATAAAGCACGATTTATTTGAAAAATAGATACGTATTTAATGTAGCCGTAATTATAATATTTCAACTCCAGGGTAATGTATCAAATTAATGATTTAACTGATAGCTTCACTGTTAAAAAAATACAAGTACAAAATTCTAAAAATGAGAGCAATCACTTCAGAGAAGATTTTTAACCGACTTCAAAAAAAAGGAGGTTATCAATTCGACACGTGTATGTAATATTTCCAGGACTGCTCAGTTTTCGTATATATTAGTCTATATCAGCGTCTGAACAAATTTGCCAAATTTCAAAAGTGTATGTGTTTATGTTTGTGTTCGCAAATCTCCGTAACTACAAGTCCGATTTAAGTTTTTTTTTTGTTGTACTAGATATTGTTCAACTTAGAGAATACTGCATACTTCATCAAAATCGGTTCAATAGTTTTTGAGTTAGGGAATTAAAGTATTTATTGTCTACTTGGATTGTAGATTTTCAAAGTCGATTGTGTTTGTTTGCGATTATCTTGTTTTTGGCTGAACCGATTTTGATGCGGTTTTCAGAAAACTGTTTTTTACATTCTGGGGAAGGTTTAAGTATATAGCCCCGCATAGATTTCTAAAGACGCGGATTATACGAAGATTTTAGTTGACTATCTCAATTTATTTTAACTTTTTCAGTTCTTTTTATAAACAGTGTTATAGTAAATTTGAATGAATATCCAGAAAAAATACGAGCTTGGTTTTATAAAATAAATTATATAACATTGAAGTCCATGGTTACTGTCCTCTCTTTTAAATACTACAATAGCATAGCTATGGTATGAAATAATCTTTATTACCTCATCAAAGTTTAATCAAGAGAATGCACAAATTGTGGCTAAAATACAACCACCTCCTCACAATTAACCAGAAACTATAGAATTTATATAAACTCACCGTCTTAACCTAAACAACCGTCTCAAGTTAGTATTCTTAATTAAATATTTAACTCTGTTCTAAAATTAAGAGCGACCGTCTTATTCTGGAAAGCACTCGGAATCGCACGAAACGTTCTGTACGTTCGACGACTAACAATAGGTACTTGCTTAGCGATGGCTTTTGTTGTGTGCGATAGTCATTGATAGTCTTAACGTGCATCAGCTTATTGCAAAGACGAAGATATGAATTCACATGCACGTACCACGGACGAGCTTTGACAGCGGCGGGACTTCGTTGAATCAAATAAAATTCTTACTTTGTATTTTCTGTTCTTCGATTCAACTGAACTTGTTGAGTCGGTTCTTTTTGCTGGAGCATGAACATAATCAATCTTTTACATTCCATAGAGTCACAATTCCCCTTGAAGTAGGTAGTGGGCTATGACCACGCCCAGTGTGGCCCCGTGTGGGTTGTTTCGTATCACATGTTTTCGAATTTTAAGTTTTGGTACATGCCAGTTTCCGCACGATATTTTCGTTAATCATTTTGAGACTAACGTATTTGATGAACTCAAATGTTTCATATATCTATAGAATTTTATGAGCGAAATTCTATAAATAATCAGAAAAAATAATGCTAAAATAATCCAACGACAATTCGTCGTAGGTAGATTTAATTTTACAGAAATGTAGGCTAGCCTAAACTTTTCAATTTTTATATTTCATGAAAAGAAATAGCTTCAGCGGTCGTGATAAACAAGTCACTCTTCCGGGGTCAGATCAGGTTCCCACAGCTGGAAGAACACCAATTGCTTTTGAAGAACACCATTTCAGTCAGTACAAGTCTGACAGTGCCTCCTGCCCTGCCCTCGGTGGGAGGACTCATTTGATGATTTTACAACGCTAAAAAAAAGGTTAAGGGCCTTAACGAACATTTTCTTTTTGTTTATCTAAATCTGATGCTTGAATCTAAATTAGTAAGACAACTGAAGGAATAGATTGATTTCTATTCAATCAAATCAGACAGACCTTTTCGCTTCACCCACGGCAGGATGGCATAATAGTTTTATTTATTTCAAATATAGAAAAACAAGTGCCTAGTCAACGAGCATTTTAATTTTCTATTTCTTGCTGACACGGTTTCGCCGTTTGGAGGAATCTGTTTGTCTCCAGTGTCTGCAACCTATTCACATTTTCAACATACTGGTTCGATTGATCCATTGGTTGGTAAACGTTAATGCATTAGCAAAAGGGAAATTTAAAATAAAATGACAATATTGCAGTCACTTCTGGCTCTTTCTATAACACACCGCAATCCGTGGGTAATTCTGCACTTGATCTCTTTAAAAAATATTTTTAAATGGCACAATCCAGTAATGAAATAATTGACTTTTCTGGTTGTTTCATAACTCAAAAATTTTAATTGAGAAGTGAAATATTTTCAACAAAAAACTCTGTAACAAGTTGTCAAGAACAGAACTTGAGTTTGTTAATTTTTGTTGACAAACGAAAATAAATGAAAGAGTTGAAGCACTGAAAAATATCTGTAATACTTTAATTAAATACCTACTCAAACAGAAAATGGAGAGACTATCTTCGTGGCAGTATTTATTTCATACATTTACTAATATGAAGATCACAGTCCAAAAATCTATCTTAATCTTTTATTACCTATAAGCTAGTCACCTATTTAAGTAAGAAATCCAACACATTTTGTAGTTACCATTAAAATTCATTGTAATTTATTGCCTACAGTATTCAAATTAGCAACTTCATGCCTCAGAAGGTTTAAACATCTGGGCCACCGCGAAATTTTTGCGTAAAATAAATACTACGAAAATCTCAATTCCCGCCGAAAATAAATCTCTTTTGGTGTCACCACGTAAAAATTCGTTAAAGATTAAAGGGCAGAAAAATAAACAAGTAGGAATCGCGGAATCTAAATTATTTGAACGTAAAAAAATGTCGATTGTGCTGAAAAGAGATAACGGCGTTATTTAATACAATATCATGAAATAAGAACGATAAAAGACCCACTTTCACAAAGGTTAGAAAAGGAAAATATTTAAATAGTGTTTCTCAAATTCATTAACTTTTGAAAGAGCGAGACCAAGGTGATGACTTTGAAAAAACTACACCCTGTACACTGCAACAATAACTTCCTTTAGCTATTGTTTGAGGGCCATGCGGGCAGCGAGTAAATGGCAACTTGCTGTCCGACCATGGACCATGCCCGGGTCGACGGAGCGTTGTGTTCCACGCGCGCCTCAAAGCGTGTCAGCAAAGTGACGGAGCACCCCTCTAGAGGGCCAAAGCCTGCCGAGATCGCGGGACTGTACGAATTACCGTGACCCCGGAACGTAAAGGGCTATTGAAGGACACCGTGGATTTTAGTCAGTACGAGTCTGACAGTCCCTCCCGCTCTGCCCTGGGTGGAAGGATTCATTTGATGATTTTACCACGATAAAAAAAAGCTATTGTTTAAAATGGTGGGATTATCTTCTTTTATTGTATTTGCTTTTATACATTTCTACCAGAAAACAGCTGCCTCGACCACGTCCATCTATGTAGCTATATCTATTTCGCACTCCATCGTTTGTTTGGTCTTCTTCTTTGTGTGTTGTATCACTACGAGATATTGGTCTCTTTGTTGTCTGTGGACTCCTGTTTTGACCTCCCACTTTCATACACAGGACTGGCTTTGGAGGTCGCTAGAGATTCTTAACCCAGGTAGGTTAACCTCAACCGGTATCGTTCATATCTGGTATAAACGGCCCGTCTATGTAAGCAATTCGTTATTAGAATATATTATTGAATCGTGACGGAATCCAATTTGAATACTGAGTGATGAATACCTTCGAGGGTACGAACCAGTTCTTTTGGAAAGTGGTCTCTGGAGACCTATTATAAAAACCAATATCAAGATGGCGCTTGCATTTTTAAAATTAAACATTACAAAAATTGTATTTGACAATGTTTAAATAGTCATGAAAGCATAAACAAACAGGTCTGGAAATGCTGTTTATACTCCCATTATGTCAATATTTTTAGGTTTTTTTAACACTGGCTTATAATTCCCCACATTTTTTCCAGTAGATACTTGCTACTGATACAACACACCTCCACTTTAACCCACTTCATCACGAAACCTAAGCCCCTCCTTCTCATATATTCAACCCACACCGAGGGACCATTAAAAAAAGAACACAGTTGTTAATAATTCAACCCCTAAAAACCGAATTATCTCGCTCGATTAGTCCAACGTTATCCTCGGAATAGGTCTTTCAGACCGGCCGGCGAGTGTTTGCCAACTACGGAACTCGGCACTAATTTGTCAACCCTCATTACGCTATCTTACTCGCGTTTCGTGCGATTTTAGTTCCCATTGTCTCACGCCGCCTGTTCCCCCACATTTTAGTTCCAGAAAGGTTTTTCATGTTCCTCCGTTATGATATAGTTTAGTTTATCTGCGTGACTGTAATGGAGCGTGTATGGGGTTATATTTTATGCAATTTAGGTTCTGTATTGTTGTTTTGACTTGGATATAATGTATCTATTTAGTTGTACGATTTTAGTGATGTGTATGTATTTTACTTTTGAGTAGGTAAGTCCGCCAAATTTTTGAAAGTTCACTTAAAATAACGTTAAATAACTTAATGTCTGTTTTTCATCAGTTACAAAGAAGGTATAATTTAGAGAAAAACAGTGTCTTAAGTTGTATTTAAAAAGTTTTGCAGAGCTGTCTGTGGAGTCATCAGGAAATATTTGCTATTAATTATTGCACATACTATTTGTCACATTAATTTAAACAGTCATCCATTAAATTAACATGTTAATTGCAGTGTTACGTGTTTATACGATATTTTTATTACAAACTGTCCCATGCAGAAAGTGTGCATAGTTCAATGTGATACATTCGATATCGTGTATGTTTGCATGGCGGTTACGATAATGATCATGGTTTCATTTGTTTAGTTTCGTGTTTATGTTACTGATACCTCAATTATATGCAACGTGAAAATTGTTTATTTGGTGTTTCGTTACGTCGTTTAACTTGGATATTCAATTTCCAACATTGAATTATGTTTGATTACTCTTTTCACTCCTCGGAGTGGGAAGCGGTCGCCTCCTTTAGCGAAGCAGTCATGCTCACGAAGGAGGAGGCGGGCCGCGTGAG
Source organism: Agrotis puta (assembly GCA_943136025.2). NCBI lineage: Eukaryota > Metazoa > Arthropoda > Insecta > Lepidoptera > Noctuidae > Agrotis > Agrotis puta. Next base: position 1,378,716 of record OW964176.2, on the reverse strand, counting down.
GGAGAGGACAGCGTCCTCCCTCCACCCCAGCCACAGTGGTAGACGCCCACGGCGACGGACGTCGGCAGACGATCTCAAGCCACCGTAGGCGCGAGAATGCGAGCGGCGAGTAATGGGCGACTCGCTGTCCCACCATGGACCATGCACGGGTCGACGGCGCGTTTTGTTGCACGCGCGCCTCAAGGTCAGCATAATGACGGCCCTGTAGAGGGCCAAAGCCTGCCAGGGTCGTGGGACTCACAAATTACCTTGACCCCGATTCGTAAAGGGCTATTAAAGGACACCGTGGATTTTAGTCAGTCTCACAGTATGGGTGGGGGGACTGCCAGACTTGCATTCGTTTTCGAATTGCATTCGTTGAAATAAGATAAAACTGTATTGTTGTAGGCTTTGAAAGACTTACCTCAAAGAAAATAACATCTAAGAGCGTCCGCTAAAACTAAGACTGTTGCACGGAGCGAATTTTCCTAAGAAAAATCGAAGAATAATAAAGATAATTCGAAGAGAAAAAAACCATTAAAACTTAATTTAAATACCTACAACAGCGAAATATACCAAATCATTAAACTATCCAAATAGATTTTGCGTTCAAACCATAACCTAGATGTAGGGTCCCTCCATTAAAGCTTACGAGTTAGTGGTAAGCGCTCTGTTGTTTTAACCTGCTTTTTATTCGTACACCCGCCATATGCCACGCTTACATTGCTTATTTGTTCGCCGGATTTCCTAAAGAGGTTATAAGACCGCTTGCCATATGATGACGTTTCTAAGTGTTTGTTTTAGTGGTGTATGTTTCTTAGTATATTGAGTTGGAAGACTTTTAAAGAAAAAAGCTTCGTGATTATTAAAATATTCCTGGACTAACTGAGTTTTAAATATTATTATTACCTTTAACTTTTCACAAAATACATTGTAGAGAATAATCATATACAAATAGACTCACAACTTATTTATATGTTTGTGTTCCTTACATTCTCCTTTTTCTTCGACCCCTAATCATACAAGCATTCATCCAAAGATCAGTGTGCTATGCGATTATGATAAAGGTGGAGCTCTGACACTTGCACGCTAAAAAATGACACTAACATTTGAATAATATTTTTTAATAATGATAAGATTTTTTTATTTTTTTTTTATTTTGAAATTTCGTTTTCATGTTTACAGTCGACAGATGGAAGTCATTGACGTGCTCACCATAAAGTCTTCGCAAAACAGCAAGCTCGGCGGTAGCGCGGTGCTAGTGCGACGCGAGTCTTGCATTGTGGTAAACGCGGCGCGATCCTCACACTGGGAAACATGCTACAGACCCGCGCCCCGTCAGCATCGCGTCCTGTACACCGGTTGTCCTAGAAATGCATAGCGATCACGTCACACCGCGCTCCTGCCGTCCTTTATCATCGGCTAAGACTGGCATGGCGTGTTTTGTGAGACGACTTGCCGAATGGAGTTGGCAGAATATGAAGAGCTATTGTTTGTTTTCTAAAATTTGAAAAAAAAAACATATTTCTGGCATATAATTTTTTTTTTTCATAGCAAGTAATCAGACCGCTACCGTCACACCACACCGAACTCCCTGTTTGGCGAAGCCTTTAACTTGATCTCATGGCATCAACCATCTTATACTGGTAGTGAACAAATTCAACATCAATTTACATTTCTTTACATCCACAAATTACAAACCACCAGTTAACCAACCTCGTTACTTACGAACTAAACCTAGCACCGTCGTTCGTAAGGAGTGCCGCCGACATCAGCCGACATGTCTTAATATCTGAAGCCAAGTGACACGAGTGGAAGCCAAAAGGCTTACCGTGCTCTCGAGCCCGAGATGGGGATTGGTTGTAAGCCGACCACCTATCTCGGCTTCTCGGGCCGGACTACGCTGGCGTGTTGATTGAACGACTGACGGTTGGGAATGTTAGTGGTCTTGTGAATGTAAGGATGTGTGACACTTGATTGGGTTTTCGGATAGCGTAAACTATATTTATGATTTAATCGTCTTTTCCCGCGGCTTCGGGAAAAGACACATGGTACAGGTACATGTGGCGCCACCTTTTATCATGTAAACATTATAGTTTTTTTCTAGGGTCTGGTTGTCCTTCTTTATACACGTGAAAATGTAAAATTTCGAGAAAAAAACAACTTGGGGCGTAAGACTCAACTAAGAAGGAACTAAGTTATTTTTTTTAACAGGTTATTAAATTGTGTTAATTTATAACAGTACTTAATACCATAAATATTTTCGGTCACTGTAATGTCTTAAGAGGTTACCGCGGGCCTGAAATTCAAAAGGCAACTGAAGGAACACGATGAATATTAGTCAGTAAAATCTGACAGTATTTTCTGACCTACTTCTGGCCTGGAAGACTCCTTTGTCGATTTTTCACTTCAATAAAATAAAAATACCATGAATATTTACTAAGAAAATATTAGAACATAATAAAAGCAGCGCCTTAACCGAGCCCTTATTAATGATCTTTACATTAATAATTAACAGTCGCGTGCAGTTTATAATTATGTTTTAACACTTTGCACGCAAACGACCTCTCAAAATTATATAAATAGATTAAAAAGTGTGGCAGTGTTGGGTTTTCCGGCAGTTTAGTTTAAGTATAGCCTTTACATCAATCATAATTTAATTTTTTTGATAAGACATTTTCAGTGATTCATGTTGAGTGTGAAAAGTACCTACATAAAATTATAAAATATTAAATTTAAACAGCCAAATTATTTCATGCTTAAAATATATCTTCATCATCCGTTATTTGTAAAAAGAACAAAGTATCCGTGAATTAATCGCACATTTCTGCTTACATCTACCATGAACAGTTTCTGATAATTTTAATGTTAAAAGCAATAAATAAATAAATTTAATTTATTTTTCATCACTTGCCGCTCATTGAATATTCTTCATTACTTCAAACGGACATTATTTGGAGCGACAGTGACATTTGTCGATATTTATGTCACTTGAGATCATTTAACTGAAAACATTTATCATTTCGGCCCACATTATCTATAATTTATATGTTAAGCACTTGTCTGTGATGTCTGTAATCTCCATTATTTTTTAACTTGCGATATAACATGTTGATGAAAGAGTGTAATGTCGTACTTGGGTTAAAAACTTTATTGGATAAACATTACAATAAAATGCATGGTGGGCATCGCCTTGACATCGACATAGACATAGAGAGCGACTTCTTGCCATAGATAATTATAATTACGTTATGTGCGAAGTCAGTGGTGGGGTCTATCAAATTGATCGCGGCGCGCAATGTGACAGAGATGTGAATCATTGGGGGCAACGGCGAAGTGAAGTACGTCTCAAGTTTAATATAAACTACAACCTTTACAAGTACTTTTTAGGTTTTATTTAATTTTTAATGAATTACAAGCCGAAAATGTGAAATATTCCCATTTGAGCAATTATTTCCAGAGCACCTAAGTTAAGAGCAACTTTTAATTCCCGATTTAGCACCTTTCAAAATTTTGACAAAATCGGGTTTGAAATTAAAATTCAAATCTATTCCCATTAGAGCAACTTCGGTTTGATAGCTTGTAGTGATGAGGTGTTCAGTATTTCAGTTAATCTTCCCAGAATTATTGCAAAACCAAACCCTCTATAACAGGCGTGGCCAACCGGTCGATCGCGATCGACCGGTCGATCGCGACTATTAGTCCAGTCGATTGTGGACCTATATTATGTTGATAAAACATTATCAACTCAGACTTCCATTCCAAAGTATTAAGTAAGGAAACAATCTCACATGTGAAGAAGTATGTAATTGGTAGATCGCACAGGGTTTCGTTAGTAAACAGTAGATCTTATGTCTAATCAAGTTGGCCACCCCTGCTCTATAACCTATGCTAGCCTAGTACTTCCCTTTAGAATTTAAGAACAAACCTCCATAAACCTACTATGCCTATTATTTTATACACACTATCTAGAAACTACCGTAGTTGCTCTAATGGGAATGGATTTGAATTATATTTTTATTCCCGATTGAGTAACTCGTCAAAATTTTGATAAGTGCTCAATCGGGAATATATAATTGTTCTTAAAATAGGTGCTCTAAAAATTGTTGGTCAAACAGCAATACCTAGAAAATGTTTATCAAAATATCTTGTTAGCAAAAACTCGCAGGTCTTGTGGCCCTCAGTAATGTAGTCACAAGAAGATACCGTCATCGCACACTCTGCGTAAAGTCCAAAGGAACGTTGGACAGTCTGTGTACCTTCACACTTCATGATAATGAAAGGAGGTGACTACTCATGATGACGAACATAAGGGCAAGAGAGTGATAATCATGATTAAACTTTAAAATATTTGTCTGTCTACGTATTTGTAGTAACATTAATGTCATTAAAATGACTGTCACATCCGAAAATATCGAAATTAGTTTAAATGTTAAACTAAAGCTACTTACGCTCGCGTTAAACATTGCAATTACACCATACGTCAGTGTGTGAAACATTGCACTTCCGTCACACAATGTACTAGCCGACTACAACTTTCAAAGTAAATATCTAAATGAAATATGTTCTAATTGCATTTGCTTTAAAGATTTATTAACCACAGCCCAACAAAATTCTCGCTTGAAAATTCTTACTTGAATAACATGTCCAAACTACTTATCTAGCGACACATCCCTAGTTAGAAAACGTCTTAATGAGTTCTGAACTAGTGGGTCTTGGCAAACAACACCTTTGCCTTAATCTCTCACTTAATGCACTCCACTTTGTAAAAACTTGCCAAGTCCCACTTTAATTACGTCCTCATTTAATAATTATGAGTTATTTCGTCGGGAAAACGTTCTGATGGTACATCAGGAGTTATGAAAGGTAAACAAGACTAAATACTTTAAAGTGGTTAAAATGTTGAGCACCTCTGAAGTTTTAAGCTAAGTGTATATTTAAGGATTGTTTTAATTTCTTGGTGGAGTATTAAAGAGTCTTGAGAGATCACGAAATTAGGAGTTGTTCAAGGTCTAATGTTTTATTTTATTTGAAGGACTCCTAATGTCTGTTTAATAAAGTGAGTGTCTTAATTCATATTCATCAAATGCTTATAAGGAACAAACTCCGAAAATAGTTGCGGTACGTACGGCATAATATGATTAGTTATAACACAACGTACAATTACATTTACCCACAACCTCAAAACTTTCTTACAACCGAAACTCCGCCATATTTAGGGTAACTTGAACCTGACTCAATTTAAATCAACAGAACACAGAGCGAGCGGAGATAGTTGTACCAAATATAGTAGTGACTTGGTGGGTCTTATCGACCCTGGCCGATGTCGGTTGTGTTTATGATAATTCCCCGCGAACAGTGCGAACTGTCGGTTGGAATTACCGCGGAGGCGTTTACGGGTTTATCCCGGTTCTGGCGCTACATTACGCGAACTTGTCGGTGATGTTACGTAGAAGAGAAATGGAGAAGAACCACAAAGTTGCCTTTTTATTTATGTTATTGAATGCCGAAGAAGAATGTGATTGTTAGTCAAATGGAATCGATTTTTTCGTAGTCGAGTTTTAGTTACTTTTAACTTATTTTTTATTTACACTATTTTGGGGTTATATTATATGAAGTAGGTAATTTATGTTATATTTATAGTTTTTGAGTTGTGAATTTAAGATTTAATTTGGTGAGGAAAAGTTATAAATTACCTATAACATTCATGAATTACGGTAGCTCAGATTAAAAATAGCTAGAAAATAGAAAATAGCTAGTACAATCTATGTAATGTACATATATTTCAAATGTGCTCATCAAGCCCTTTAATTTGATACCCATGTCGATACTGTGCGAATTTTTTTTTTTCGGTCACGACTTTACAGCCATATTGGATTTGGTGACACTTCACCTGCCCTTTAACCAGCGGACAACTGAGACGCTTCTAACGACACCTCATTTGTCATGTAATGATAAGTAGTTTAGAAGTTATGAGGGAACAAACATACATAAATACCGGTCAAAATCATAACCCTCCTTTTGGCTTTGCCGTAGTTGGGTAAAAAGAGAGAAAGTCTGTGCCTACAGTCGGTACTTTATAAATATTCCTATAAGATAAGATATACAGATAAGTATTCATCTAACTAAGACAAACTATACGAATTACTTAGCAAGATTGTGAAAGGGATAATCAAACATCAAAAGATCTACATTAATTGGGATCAGAAGGTCCGACGGTATTACAAGTTAACAAATCTCACCGTAGAGGTTTTTCTAAAATAATTGGTTTTCGATCCAATGTTGTACTCAAGTAATTGCTGATCGGTTTCACTCGTAACCGGACCCGTAGTGTTAGTACGTACCTGCTCTTGGTATTGGTCGCAAAAAGGTCTTTCTCGGAGCTATTCCACAAAGAGCCCAATTTTCTAAATTGCCAAGACTTGAGGTTTTGATTTCTACAGCAACAACAACGGTAATGGCCTATTTCGAAGACTAAAGCCTTTGTCAAACAGACTGGCGTGGCGAATGCGAAGCGTGACGTTTTTATTTGTAATTTATGGAATTGTTTTAATCCAGTCTCATAGAAAAGCGAAAGCGATCCGATAGCGTGACAGAACTATCCGACTGACGTGTCGCTTCGGTTCGGTATCGCTTCGGAAACGCTTTGCTTTCGCCTGTCTGTTTGCCAAAGGCTTTAGGGTCTGATTCCAATAAGCAGAATGATCCACGCGCAATTTTGTAATCATGAAAGAACTGTATCGGTTTTGTCTTTAAGAGTTAAAATGCGCAAGGAGACAATAATTTATATAACGAAGTTTAACTTTTGCACTTGACTACAGTTTTTTTTTTGCAGATATCAAAAAAGTGCGTGATTATTTTTTTAAATTAGTATTTATAATTCCAATACATGCAACATTATTCAACATATAACTCAAGTTAAAGTTTAGCTGTCCAAGTGGCGCTCACCGCCTCGCGGCGTGTGAAAAACGCTTTACAGCTTTGTCTTTTTTCATTTAAATATTTAGTTTCCGAACCTTCTGAAGGTTTTCTACCTAATGTTATTGCACTGTATACATAGCAATAGGTATGGGCCGTGTAATTAATAGGTAGAGTTTGGCTGCGGTGAATGCTTGTTATTAATTTTGTGTTAGTTTTCAGTCACCGTCGCTGGTGATTGATGTCGTATTGCTTTTCACTTTGAGAATGTGTGACTTTGCGACACTGTTAGTTACAGTGTTATTTGTATATGTGAGGCTTTAGTTAGTAATATTACACAACGGTTATTTTTTCAAAAAGGTAAGGTTAGGTAGGTATGTGTATTTCAAGTTCAGGCACAGGTTATGTTTATGTTTCGTGTAAGTATCTAATTAGGCGAACCTGTTTATTGTTATTTGTAGGTTCTAGGTAACTATGGCATAAAATATATAATGTAAACTCTCCTACAGCTATTATGTATTATTCCAATAGTTTTGTTAGCTTGGAATAACAGCAGTCAAAACTATCATTTGTAAAATACCCAGGAATATAAGAAATTATTTAGATAGGTAGTCGCTCCATGAGTTACTGGTATTCAACAACATGCAGTAGGCTGGAACTGTCACCAACATGGTCGAAAAAAGGCTAAGATGGTGTACAAAATGATCAAGCATACCAAGAGGGATGTGGGAAAAAAAAAATCGCGAGTCACAAATTATGTAGCAAAAATAATGACAAGAAATAATAATGGTTACTGGTTGTATTAATAGAGAACAATTCATCATATATCTTTAACCCACGTTTTAACAATATACATAGCGAATCTTTTACAACATCGCACTGCGCCAAAGACGTTTTTTTTCGAGTGTTTTCCCACACTCATTTTCTCTAGTTGTTAGTTTAGAGATTAGATATAGATTTAGATATTTATCTCAGTGCTCAAGCTTGACAGAAGCACTAGCCCTCCCACTCGACTTACAGCTTAGTTAAGTCACTTGGATATCTACTTAAATCGAGAAAGTGGGGCGTTCGTCCCATACCTTAGGCAATTTATAGACTTGTGGAAACTCCGTGAGAAACTCAAGATTACGTGGAATTCCGGACTGTGTTACGTAATTTAAATATTCTTTTGTTGAAGACAAAGTTATTAGAATCTTGAATTTTAAAAGAGTTTTTCAATGGAGAAAGAATAAAACGTAATAATTAATAGTTAAGCCTGAAGTAGGTACACCTTCGCACAGCCGTTCAGGCATTGGTAAATAATAAGTGGATTTTTTCATGGAACATTGATATCTACTTGCCTTTACTAAACCCTTAAACAATATGCACATAAAGAAGTCATTTGCATAATTATTGGTACGGATATGCTTGCGATTAGATTTACGAATGTGGACGAGTCAAAAGGGTCGGTCTGGAAGGATAGTACCAGGTGGAGAAGTGTCTGCCTACCCCCATGGAAAAAGGTGTAAGTGTATATGTGTATAGATCTGCCCTTTCAAAGATAAAACACTGTTAAAAGTACCGTGATACAAAGGTATTGTACTTATCAAAAAAACATCACACATGGGAGATACGCTGCCTATGGCATTCGCAAAATCCACACATCCCCGGCCGAATCGAACGACCCAATCCTTTTTACGCTTTTAGATAATGTGATTAAAGTAAATCAACCAATTTCAATAAGTGCTTCACTGTACTCGGTACTAAATCTACATATTTTATTCCCTTCTTTCTGGACAATAAATTCCGAGGACGGGCGAAGAAAGGCATAATATTGATGTAAATAACTTTATTGGAATCCTGTTCATGTTTTTGGCGTTTTATTGCGAATAGTAAATTTTGATCACTTAGAAAATGCAGCTTGCTTTTGCAACGTAGTGCTTTCTTCGAATGCAGTAAAGTGTCGAACTAAACTGTTGGTGATTTTATTGAAAAAGCTGTTTTATTATTTTGACGAGACAGTAATCACTTCTTTCAAGAAGATGTTGAGAATTTCAGGTACCTTCATGTATAAAAAGACCTCGTCTCTACATGACATTATAAACATAATCAACCCATAATGTTCCCATTGCTGGGACAAATGCCTCCTCACGGTGGGAGGCAGTCATCCACCACGTAAGCCCCATGCGATTTGGTAGATGTAACATGACTCCGTTTTGGTTCTAGGACATGCCGGTTTCCTCTTGATGTTGTCCTTCACAATTTTGAACGCATTGGCGATGAAATACATTACACAAAGTACTCGTAAGTTTTGGGCATCACCACTGAGCCACCGCGTCTCCACAAGTTAGGTTATATGTTTGAGGCGATGTATCTATAACTTCAGTGTCGATTTTATTAATTACGGGATGATGAAACATAAAACAAGGTTAAAAATAAGAAGCAATGTTTCAGCCCACTACCTACATTATCCAGATTGAGTACAATGTTCGTGAAAAAGTAATACCCTCTAAAAGGCGGCTTATTTTCAGCAATAAACAGTTTACAGAATGAAATGTTTCGTTTAGAAGTACCTTCGGCTGAAATTTTAGAATGGCTGCTCCTATTTTCAGATAAGATAAAGCAATACAATGTAATAAATAACCTGGCAGCAAATAAACCGAGGGTTCTAAATCAGGTGCTTACTAAGAATTCTTTCGAAATTTCTAGAGCTTTCCAATTCGTTGTTTTAGAAGAATTTCTTGGCAATGTATCAGAAACTGCTGTTTCTTTACTGACTATGTTTGAAAATGGAGAAGCTAGCGTTTTAACTTTGATGTCGTTGCGAGCACGTTTCAGGAGTACCGAAATGTACAAACAGGAGAAATGTGCGGGTAAAGGCTTGTGTTTTTAAAAAAATGTACCGGAATTTTTCTTTGTAGCGAATTTTTGTTCATTTAGGTACAATGTAAGTTGGCGCATTTTGTTGATTTCGTTACGGCAGACGTGTTGGAGACTCCAATTTCCTCTCTTTAAAAGCTGGGAAATTCTGCGTATATTCGAAGGCGTTCTGATGGTTTTAAACTTTAGTCAAAAATTTATTTTGATTGGTGTAATTAACTGTAGTTTGTCCTTTTCTATCAGATGTAAAGCACAGGTTTAATAATTATCTTTTTTTTAACCTTAAATTAATCTACAATGTGTAAATTATGTTTATTGCCTGTAACATAACAAAGTTTTTTCAATACTTATGATCAACACTGTTTCGTAACAATATTTTAACCTGCTCAAAACAAAATTAGCTCGTCACCCCAAACTCGAACATCACTACAATAGCGTAGTTTTATTTGTCCTAGTAACGCTGTAATTAGTGCCGTGGCTACACTACTGCAATTTAAACCCCGCTGATGAGTACTAGGTAGTTAAAAGTACAGTAATGATTAATTAGCTCACACGGGATTAAAGCGTGACTGATTATGTGCTGCACTATTAATTTATTTTTATTTGTTTTACAATTTTTATGGTGTGTTAGAGTTTGTGTTGTTAGTGTTTTTTGCACAGTGTTATTATTAATAAATTGAATATATCTAATATGCGTCCGGAGAGGTGGGCAAAGATTGTCACTCACTGGACGCCTGAGGGAGAACAACGCCGTCGAGGTCGACCGCGGCGGCGGTGGTCTGACGATCTGATCATGTTCGCGGGGCGGACATGGCCAGAAATTGCCCAAAATAGAGAAGTTTGGAAGGAAAAAGAGAGGGCCTTTGCCCAGCAGTGGGACACAAACTAGGCTATTTAAAAAAATCGAATAGACCAACGGGAATGGAAGCATTTACCAGGTCTAAGGCTGCCTGTCTACAAGAGCGGAGTGAGGCTCAAGAGCGGAGAAACGGAGAAATATTAATCAATAGGATTGCACTACTGAAGATGAGCAGAGATTTATTGCAATCTTATTGGTTAATATTACTTCATTTCACTCACTTCGCTTCGCAGCCTCGCTTCGTTTCTAAGAACAAGCAACATTCATTTTCTTCCTTCTCAAAAAAGGTGGCCACCGTAACAAAATAATAATAATTAATTGCGGTACGATTATTATAAATCTATTATTTATTTGTTCTACTGCTACTGCTTATTCTATTAATTATAATATTCCATGTTAAAAATTTTACATCAATTCAATTATTGAAGGCTGACAAATAGTGTCGCGGGTTCGATCCCCATATGGAACAAATATTGGTATGATTTTTGTTTCATAATATTAATAAATACACCCAGGTACTAATTCTCTTAAGAACGTGTATGTATCGGTAATTGGAACTTTTAATGAATCCTCGAACAGAGCCCTTTCTAGTAATTCGATATTTGTTTTGGCTCACCTTCAAACTTTAAGTGGATATATAGTAACACAGTTATTAATGATGGTGATTTTACATTTACACATACTCATATATTTGCTCACCTTATAAAAAGCAACGTATATAGTCTAAATAATCTTGAAATTAGTTAATTTCAAACTTTAAATTAAGTTGTTAGGATTTTCTTGTAAAGCGGAAAACTACATCTCCATAGTTGTGGTTTTGTAATTACCATTATGCCATTAAAGCATGCATTTTCAGAGAAAAGACTTCAGGGCCGAATTTATTCAAAAATCTGTTGTTGTAAAGATGAAATCGTTTCTTTATTCCCCGACTACCTAAATGCTGATAAATACCAACCAAAATAGAACGCAAGTTCAAGTATTTATAAAGCCTTTGTCAAACAGACAGGCGTTGCGAATGCGAAGCGTGACGTTTTTGTTTGTAATGTATGGAATTGTTTGAATCCAGTCACATAGAAAACCGAAAGCGATCCGATAGCGTGACAGAACTGTCGGACTGATGTCTCGCTTCGGTTCGGTATCGCTTCGGAAACGCTTCGCTTTCGCCTGTCTGTTTGACAAAGGCATAAGCGTTGACATCAGTCAACGCTACACATATTTACTTTTTTTTAAAAGGTTCGTATTTTTTTTATTCACTGTTTCCGAACAAGATAAACACGATTGCATAATTTAACATTCAAAACACAAATGCACGTAACTCTTAAAGCTAGCTCAGTAATCATAAAATAATGCGTGTATAATTATGACGACGCACTCTCAAGATAAAGCCATGCTCGTGTCCTCATTATGACACCATGAAGGATTTGTATTCATCGCCAACTCGCACTTAACGAGCTTGCCTTCCATAAATTCAGCAAATCCCGCTGAATCCGACAAAGCGCTGCGAGAAAGCGCGTCCTCAGACGTTTCGTCACTCGACCGTGATTGTGACTACAATTTGATGAATTGCTTCACTTTTCACTCCTTTTCTTTATATAAATTAGCGCAAACAAAAACCAACCTAAAAGCTCACAGCTAAAATTGATATTCAACTGTCTTGTTTCATCCTTTAAGGGTGTCGTCGCAGTGTCTCGAGACATTCCTATAACCCGGCGGTTTTGAGGACGTCGCTTTTGCAACAGTGTCTACACTAATTAAATGTCGCACAGACTTTTACAAGATCATACGGCGCATTTCTTGGCGTTCAAACGATTCACACAGAAGGAGTTGAGGGTAAGTTTCCAGATTTAACGTGACCCCACTTAGGAGGCTGGTTGGTCTACAATGGTGGCTTTATTAGTGTTATTAGTTCATAACTACGAGTAGATAAATACTGTCGTGGGTTGGGAAACTAATAGGTTTCCTTTTCATGTGGTTTTGGAAGGACTTATTGATATTTGTTGCAAGAATTTATCAAAGATCTTTATATAGTCGGTCGCGGGACTTACGAATTACCGTGACCCCGGTACGTAAAGGGCTAGTGAAGGACACCGTGGATTTTAGTCAGTACAAGTCTGGTGGGTGGTGGGTGGGAGGACTCATCTGATAATTTTACCACGAAAAAAAAAGATCTTTATTAATTATGACTATAATTTTATCAAAAATTACAAACTAAATAGAATCTCAAGACATCATTGAGTAATGCTCGGCACCAAGTACCTAGAAACATTAAAATAATGAAAGTCATGCGTAAGATCAAACCATCTTACTGAGATTATTAACATCACTTTTAAATAATACTCTATTCAATTATAATTTCTCTGAAGATTATTTGGACAACGAGATGGTATTTGAAAGGCTCGAGAAAATTATCCGATGAATGAAGCATGACCACCCAAGTCTGAAATTGTATTCAAAACTATTTATGTCTAAGCTTATACATAAAGCTGCTTACGTAAAACGAAGTTTAATGATACATCACAAGTTTGAACATTCTGAAATGAATTGATGAATATTTATAAGAGAGACTGCATTGCTTTTGTTCACGGTGTGGGTGTCACATATTTTCCTACGGAATCTTCATATGAAATTAAATGATGTTTATTTATGTAAGTAGGTTATAATCAACACTTTTACACGTCTGTTTATAAATCTAGGAGGGCCCGATGCTTCGTACCTGACTACTCTAAGAAGAAACTCAGAGGTCACAGCCTCTTTTAAAGTCGAGACATTATACAGGGTGTCCCAAAACTCAACGTCAAGCCGAAACGGGGTGACAGGATTGATCATAACCATCACGAGAAAAATCTGAAAAAAAATCTATCCCGTGCAGTTTGAAAATTATGGGCATTTTAAGAAAAACCTAGAAATGTGATCAAACTGTACCATTTTTCGGTTATTGTGGTTATTCTTTTTTATTTTTGTTCATTTGAACTTTGGAAACGTAATCCTAAATAACATTTCTAGAATCCCAATAAAAAATAATGACACAATTGCCTCAAGTTTCCGAGAATTGAGACTATTTGTTAAACTACGAATTTAAAATTTTCTAGATTCGTCGACTTTGACAGGCCCTCCTATAAAAAAAATGTACTAGAGTGCCTTGGCAAGTGGCATTAAAAGTTGGCGCATTTAATCAGAATTCTAAAATGGTACAATACTTGTTAGTTCCATACAATAGAAAAGAGTAAAACAATTAAAACCTCAAGTAACCCGATTTTTGCTATCACATTTTACTCAGTTAAAATGTTTTTAATTCGCACAAGCTGTAGGTAGGTTCTTAATTTTAAGACAGAATGATGAGAGAGATGGATAATGGGTATGTTTGTCATGAGTGAGCGAGACAGATAGTGACGCCACTTTTACCAAAGTGAAAAAAAGTTAGTAAAATAATTAGGTTTGTTGGACTAAAAGTCAGATAGAGAAAAAACATTTTTATTACAATAAATGTTCAAATTGTTTACCATCAGCCTCAATACAAGCCCTACATCTTCTTAAAAAAGATCTACTTATAAGTCGGGCATATCTTCGAGAGTTGATCGCCTCAGCTGCTTGAGAAATACGTTCACGTAGGTCGGCTACGTGATCAATGGGCTTTGAGTAAACTTTTTCTTTGAGAACTCCCCAATAGAAAAAATCCAGGGGATTTAAATCTGGTGAACGGGCGGGCCACAAGATAGTGCCTGAACGTCCAATCCACCTTCCCGGATATTCCTGGTCAAGGAAATCTCTTACTTGCACTGCGAAATGCGTACCCATACCCATTATCCATCTCTCTCATCATTTTGTCTTAAAATTAAGAACCTACCTAGAGCTTGTGCGAATTAAAAACATTTTAACTGAGTAAAATGTGATAGCAAAAATCGGGTTACTTGAGGTTTTAATTTTTTTACTCTTTTCTATTGTATGGAACTAACAAGTATTGTACCATTTTAGAATTCTGATTAAATGCGCCAACTTTTAATGCCACTTGCCAAGGCACTCTAGTACATTTTTTTTATAGGAGGGCCTGTCAAAGTCGACGAATCTTGAAAATTTTAAATTCGTAGTTTAACAAATAGTCTCAATTCTCGGAAACTTGAGGCAATTGTGTCATTATTTTTTATTGGGATTCTAGAAATGTTATTTAGGATTACGTTTCCAAAGTTCAAATGAACAAAAATAAAAAAGAATAACCGCAATAACCGAAAAATGGTACAGTTTGATCAAATTTCTAGGTTTTTCTTAAAATGCCCATAATTTACAAACTGCATGGGATAGATTTTTTTTCAGATTTTTCTCGTGATGGTTATGATCAATCCTGTCACCCCGTTTCGGCTTGACGTTGAGTTTTGGGACACCCTGTATGTAGATCAGGCTATACGAGGACCATGCAGGTTAATTTCTGAAATGGTCTTTTGAAGAAAGAACCACACAACTTCGAGTAGACCTGTTTAGTCGGTGCAAACATTTGTCAGAAAGTTATCGTGTAGCTCGACTCGTTAACATTACCCGGTTAGTACTAATTATTATTATTTATTAAATTGTCAGACATGTTACTTCCAAAATATTATCATAAAGTACATTAAAATAACACACGACAGGCCTGTTGGTCTAGTGGTTAGTGACCCTGACTGCTATGCCTGAGGTCGTGGGTTCGATTGCCACCCAGGACAAATGTTTGTGTGATGAGCACGATCATTTGTTCTGTGTCTGGTTGTAATTTATCTATAATATGTATGTATTTAAAAAATATATAAGTAAGTTTATCAGTTGTCTAGTACCCATAACACAAGCTCTGCTTAGCTTGGGACTAGATGGCGTTGTGTGATAATTGTGGAATATTTATTTTATTATTATTTACAATAAAATAAAATATCAAAATTAAAAACAAAATCAAAATCAGAATTAAAATTAAAATCAAATTATAATGAAAACAAAATTACAATTAAAATCAGAATGAAAAACAAAATTGAATCAAGATTAAAAATTAATAATGTCGGCCCATGGCTTAATTGCCAAGAGCCTCGACCAACACCTAAGGAGGCTCTCGTTAGGCAGCTGGATCAAGGGCCTGATTCAGAAAGCAGTTCTTCTGGACATGGCGCGCATTGTTAGGAGATTCCTTTCACTGGAGCCCTGACCGCCGGTAGCTTGGACCCTGTTCCCGATACCGGTGGGCCACTATTATTTATATTTTTAAATGTTTTTTATTTTTGTTTTTTTTTTTTTAAATATTTTTTAAATATTTAAATATATTTTTTTTGTAAAATAATATGTTGAAAAATGAATGAAAATCATTAATAAGACTGGTAGTTAGACTTTCACGCTACTGACTACCAGGTAGTCATGACTGTAAGATGTGTGACTGTTTAAGATGACTCATAGAAAACTGGGTATGGAAGAAAAAGGAGTGAATGATGAAGTCTGGCAGGACAATTCAAGACGAAAACGTGTTGCGCCCAGTAAAATAATGGAAAGCACGTGCCAACCCAGCCGTAAGTTCTTTTAATATTGTTACGTCGATCGAATTGCGAGACCAAGCTGTAAAGTTCTCGAAAATTATGGGACTGAGTAGAAGTCCATGGATGTTTTCAAGAACTTTCGACCATTTTCTCTTAACATCCAGTGGGTCCGGCCCGGGTACACAGAAGACGCCGATAGAGACCGGCAGTCAGTCTGGTTTTGACTACGATCGAGGAGACTCGAAAGTGAATTCGAAGTGAAAATCTGAAATGATTTTTAAGTGTGTGTAAGTTAATGGGCGACTCGCTGTCCGACCATGGACCATGCCCGGGTCGACGGCGCGTTGTGTTCCACGCGCGCCTCAAGGAGTGTCAGCATAGTGACGGGGCCTGTAGAGGGCCAAAGCCTGCCAGGGTCGCGGGACTCACAAATTACCGTAACCCCGGTACGTAAAGGGTTACTGAAGGACACCGTGGATTTTAGTCAGTACAAGTCTGACAGCAAGGGGTGGGAGGACTCATTTGATGATTTGACCACGCTAAAAACAAAAACAAAAAGTCAATATCGAAAATCAAAGTAGAAGAAGATAAAACGCTTTAAATTTGATTATTCCTTTGCCGAGGTTATCAGTACTGATGTGGCACTTATTTGAAATCAATTTGATACTGGCGATATAAAAAAGAATCCCTAGAGTGAAATTAGATTCCAATATTAAAAGATAATCTAGGATATTTTTCCCTGGAGTACAAGTGTCAGTCACAATAATATTCATTTTTAATGGAAATGTATTTTTATTGTTAGCTGCTAAAAAGTATAAATCTTATATTACCATGATGTTATCGTAGTAAGATCCCGTGGGAAAATACAAATTCCACGCAGATGAAGCTGGTGCAATAAACTAGTAAATAACTAAAAACATAAAATACAGGTAACGTAAAACTAAAACCAACCATCTTCTAACTGTGTCTAATTATCTTATGCAGATATTAGAAGCGTCAACTACTGACGGCTGCTCCTCTTGCGTCGTCTGCATAATGTCAAAATTATATTTTTACTAGTTTTCACTAGCGGCTTCGCCTGCGTGAAACTCTAAAACCATCATGGTCAGGCCGAGATAAAAAATGTGTTAATCCAAAGTACCAAATTTTATTCAAATCTGTAATGTAATTTTTAAATGTAACAAATACACAGAAAATTGCCCATTTATAAATTTTCTTAAGAAATTTGACATACCTAAGCTAACTAAATACCCAAAGTTTTGCTTAAAACTCAGTTTTAATGAAAATGTAAATTAGTAGTCAATAAAAAAAGGACTGCTCTTTCTGAAAAACTAAAAGGTTTGCATCTATACTAACAATGGTTGGACTCTTCAGTAGTCAAATTCTTCTTGAAAAAATAAAGAATGCAAGAACTACAAACTAGTTGTTCACTCTACCCCTAGGGAATAAAGTCCAAAGTTGCTTAATTAGAACCTAGTTTCAGACCCCACTTCAGAAGTACCTAAGTTTTGAAGCCCTATACTTACGTAAACACGTGAAACTAAGATGTAACACTTTTAGTTGGGTCTTAGTTACAGTGTGATAATTTAATACAATTTTAATGGTTATTACACTGAGAAAGATAAGTTAATGAGCAAGTCTGGAAAGGTAACTTCAGAAGAAAATTATAACAACGTGATATGCCTCCATGTATTTTGACACTATGATGAATAAGACTCATGCTGGTGTAGATTATGTCTATAAAACTCGCAAAAACGAGAATGTTTAACACAACTAAAGAATTACTAGGCCTAATGCCTTTGACAAACAGACCGGCGAAAGCGAAGCGTTTCCGAAGCGATACCGAACCGAAGCAAGACGTCAGCGAGACGTCAGTCCGATAGTTCTGTCACGCTATCGGATCGCTATCGCGTTTCTATGTGACTGGATTCAAACAATTCCATACATTAAAAATAAAAACGTCACGCTTCGCATTCGCCACACCAGTCTGTTTGACAAAGGCTTAAAAGTAGGCCGATATTTAAAGGCGTTTTGTACAACATGGTACAAACGAACTTATGAAAAAAGAAAGTTTTCAAGCAATTTTTTTTTTCTTGACTGATGACTAAGATAATATAATCAGAATAACCAAGAGGTATTTATTTACTTACTAGGTACATCAACAGCAGTAGGCGCATGAAAAGCAACAAGTCATAACAAAACTATAAACAATAAAATAAAATATGCTGCTATGTATGGCTACAACAGCATTTACCATACAGATAAAAAAGAGAATAAATGAAACCATAAAATACTACCACTATTCAAAAACCATGCCATTAAAGCACTCTTAAACCTAGTTTTCGACGTCCTAATACCTCTGGAAATCGTATTTCAAGTACGTCGCAAACGTAACTCGAAATCGTAGGATGTAACAGACATCTGCATTCACAGTCACGACCACGGAGCGTTTGAGATCCGTATTTGCATCCGCATTGAAGTTTGCGGATCTGAAACGGATGTTTTAAGTTGCAATTTGAATTAATATATTTCTGTTAGTGCTTGTTAGATGGTTTAGTACACGTGTACTTAGAATTTAGCACAGGAGTTTGCTAGAACATAAAGTGGTACCTACTGTTTGATCGTTTTGGGGTATCTACTAGGTTGAACGCATTAATCCCAGGAATTACTGATTCGAATTGAAAAAAAATTCATTGTGTGTCGTAAATTTCATTTGTCGAATGATTGATGGACTATATTACACATTTATGGATCATTTATGAGCTATACACCATCAGTCTATGACCAAAAGGAACAGCTCCGTTAAGCTGTGCTTTATCTTACTATTAAAATTGCCGTCTATTAAGAGCTAGCGACCCGCCCCGGCTTCGCACTGCTAATATGCATGTTTTATTTTTTACAACTAACTCTATCTTTTGAATCATATGAAAACTCGCATTCCGTTGCGCAGTTTGAAAGATCCATCGAACGGTCAACTAGTCGCTTATAAAAACAAAATATTTTAAACAAACTTTAACTATTAAGTTTGAACTCTTCCAACTTAATATCGGACATACTTGAGAACTGATTTTATCGAAGCGTTTTCATATTTTTTTTGTAGCTCAAAAAGCTCCATCGTGTGCAAGTAACTCACGTTGCATTAATCTCATCAGTAAGGTACAGAAAAGTTAGAAGTTATAAAATGGTTGTCTTCACCACACAAAATCTCATTGAACCTGAAGTCTTTAAGGACTACCTTATCAGTCGATAAGTTAGTTTTAGACTAGACCGAACGGTCTCAAGATACCTATTAAAGTCTCGCAGATTTACGAACATATTTATCTACTGTTTTGGAGAATCATGAACATTATCGTAGCAAAAGCAGTCTCCTGGTAATTCTAAACAGAATAGTTAGTTTTTATACTTAAAACAACCTTGTAAAATGTGTAAAAATCTTCAGGCATTGCCCGTTAAATGTCTACACGGCCATATCATCCTACCTAAGCGAAGTTTTTAATGACCTCCCCAGAGTGGTATAGGGTTACCGCACGACGTGGTCACGAGACAAAACTCATTAATGTTCAACCCTTTTTTATGGTCACAAAGGATATTAATACATATTTGAGAACAAGTATTATGTACAAAAGATTTTAACAGCAGAGGTCGTGTCGCGGGGGAGTTGCTTTCTTTTTTTCATTTTTGGTTTTCGTCTGGACTTAGTACGGTATACACCTGATGAGATGGAACGGAGCTTATTTAATTTTAAAGTTGTTTATAGGACTTAGACTATGTAATTGAGAGCACTGATATTTTGATAAGTAAGAGGGTGGTAAGCATTTCGCTACAAACATTTTGGTTGTGATTTGATTTAAAACCTTTTTTCATATTTTTCTCGATTTTGATTTTTAATTAACACTATAGTAGGCAATTAATAAATCGCTTTCAAAGCGTCTATGCATTTGATTCTACAGGAACGACGTACAATAGGATTGACATGCTTTTCAAAAGTTTGAGACAAATCAATATATCAGTTGATGTATTCATCGTTTTGATTGGTTATAAATTTCGTCTTGGTTTTATTCGTCTACCCAGTAATCATAATCTTAACAATTATAATCCGTCATTTATTTTGACTAAGATCAAAACAAATGTGTATTGTGATTGTGAAGCATAACGGCATCGGCCCCTTGCGTTAATAATTTAACACATCATTATTTTAAGACGTGTATGCAGCAACTTCACTTCAGCGCCGACCAACTAATACAATGAAAACAAAACACTACACACAGACTTGAATTTATTTACCGACGCAAACTATAAACAAAGATATTAAATTAAGCAGCCAACACAGCTGCAACTTCTACTTAAACTAAACAAATGTACGCGATACATAATAACTGAGCGTACAAAAGACGAGTGAAACAATAAGAAACTTCCCAAGAATTGCCTTCGAACCGTACGGTGAAATTCAAGCCCAGAAATGGAATGCAAATATTGAAATCGGTAGCAATGCTGCAAAAGCTTTTTATGCGGTAGCACGCTTCGACTAAAATAGGTGCTTGTTTAATACTGAAAGTATTTAGTATAGCCTACTAAGCTCATTATTGTGAAGTATTTTCAACGGGTTTTTCAGCTGTTATTTATGTGTGTGTTTTTAACTGAAACGTTTTATGACATTTGTCAGATTGATCGTAATAATTGAAAGTGTTAGGAGAATTAGGAACAAGGTGTAAAGTTCCTCGATATTCCATTAAAAAGTGGAGATTTCCAAACACACCTTCGTAGTTATAATATTAGAATAGAAATACTAGAATATACATAAACACACACACGAACACACACACATCTATTTATGTATATCTGTGAATGCTACAAGTTGTATTCACATCTCACTTATGCTGTCTATTCGAGCAGTATTCCCTGATCGCTGATGAAATTAATAAAGTTTACATACAGACAGAACTGCGCACTGTGGTGCAAGTGTTTCAAATACACTAACACACGTGTGTCGAATAGTTTCTAGTTCAGATCATAGGAATTATGCAGTATGAAAGCTTCATGTATTATTGTCATTATTACACGGTTCAGTGAAAATAATTGATTGGTAATAAATATTTTAGATAGAATAATCTTCGTGACTAGTCTTAGAGTAAGCACGATTGCTATTGATATTACTTTTGGCGGATTATACAAACATGTGCAGTACCATTACAGTCATTAGTAAGCTCTTTGAAATCGGTTTATCCTATTGAGGCTCTGTAGCTTCATTATCGAGTCTCATGAAAGCATTCGAGAGGAAACCAATAAGTATCTCGATATGATTAGGTATTTATTTACAGTAGGAGTTATTTCTGGATTAAAGGCATTGAAGTGTTTTTATTATATACGAATAACATTCAAATTAAAAAAAAAACGGTTGAAAACATATTAATACTTACGAGGCCTCTTACAGTCCACTAGCGCCGCCAATCGAAAAAATGTCATAACTCGTAAATAGAATCAAAAAAAAATATAGCTGTTTGCCAGCTATATTTCAAGTGTTGACAATGTGTTATAAAATTACGTTATTGCCTTTTCTACAGTAATTACAGACCACATTTTGTATTTTTGATTCTATTTACGAGTTATGACATTTTTTCGATTGGCGGCGCTAGTGGACTGTAAAAGGCCCCTTAACTAAATAACACGTTTTTTTACAAAATTTCGCCCCACAGTAGGAATTTCTCCTGTATTGTGAATGCGTTAATAATAATGGAAACTCACGTTCGCAAACACCCAGCTCCGGAACAACTACTTGCAGATCATACAAATATTTGTTCCGTGCTGGGATCGAACCAGCAGCGAGACGCTGCCTAGCCGATCCAAAATCAGTCGATCCCTCAGCTACTGTACCAACCGTGCCGTTTAAACTCCAAAATGAAATAACCAAACCAGTTTCAATTCAGTATATTTTTCAATCATTACACATTTTATCCCCTGAATTTTCACTGATGTGATGATATTTCTTGACAAAAAAATGGGAGTATTTATAAACATTTCCAGTCACATGCACTAACAACCCGTCTCCGAATAAACAACTGTAGAATATACAAATATTTGTTGCGTACAGGAATCGAACATGTGATACGCAACGCAGGAGTCGATCGCTATGCAAATCAAGTATATGAACGGAAAATATAGTCTATAGTGATATAAATAAAAACGACGGGTTGCACTCTGGGAGTGCCGGCAGAAGTGAACATTTCAATAGTAATAAACACACACGAACATTCGCGCAAGCGCCCTGCGCCGTCTTACGAATTTTCGATCAGGTCACGTGTCCTGACGCGAGTTTAACAATTTTTACCTATTCCAAAAAAAGTGCACAACGCCGCTAAAGAAGTTTTCACTTCAAAAACTACCATTCCAGAAACCAACAACCGGACATTCTGTCATCTTTAATATATTTCAATACAGTACAAGGAGGCTAGATGTCAGATACATAAGCTTCCTCGGAAAGCCATTTCTTTAAATGACTGACGACTTGCTCTGCAAAGTGAGCCTGTTGTACTTTGTATTATTCTTTTATTTCCTGTGACAGCTAAAATATCAAGTGTAACAAAAGAAAGTAGTGCGGGAATATAGTGGATTTTTTGAAGACGGAAATTGTTTTCTTATGAATGAGTTAACAATAACGTGATCTTGTGTCATCATTACACATAGTATAAAACAAACTCGCTTTCCGCTGTCTGTCTGTCTGTCCCTATGTATGCTTTTATCTTTAAAACTGCGCAATTAATTTTGATGCGTTTTTTTTTCATAGATAGAGGAAGGTTCAAGAGGAAGTTTTTAATGTAGGTTCATAACAAGTGTGTGTCTTTTACTTTTTTTTTAATAATTTTGTTTTAGTTTTGGTTTAAATTTAGTGTTTTGTTGTAAATACTGAGTTTTATTCTTAAATTACTAGTTTTAGTTATGTAAATACTTTTAATTCGTAGTAAAGTTGAAATATAGGTAGATGTAAATATTTGTCTTCAATAAATGTTGTCCACTGTAAAAAATTATATGATAATAAACATGTATATGCATAATATAGTAGTGATTGCAACCGTGCGGAGCCGGGCGGGTCGCTAGTATTGATATTAAATCTCTTAGCCCAAACTAAATTGTGTGACGCTAAGCTAAGCTTGAAATCCTGTTTTGCTACGGCAAGGAACGCTGCATTCCAAACTAAGTCACACGCCATATGTGCTACGCCGCATGCCATAGCTGCTACGCCTCGCATTCTACGCCGTAGCAGCTAACAACTTTGTTCTTAGATCAGTTATGATTTTACTATCGTAACTTTTTTATACTACTTCAAATAGAGGAGGTTCACATTTCGTTGGTTTTTTAACGTTATATTATTATCAATTTATGGGCAAAAAAAAAACACCGACTGTCAAGAGTGACTGACGTCAAAAATTTTCTTCCTCATTTTTAAATTAGAATACTTTGTGCAAATTAATGTTTAATAGTGTATTTTATCATTAATACTTTCTAATTAATGATAATAATTACAAAGTGCCATTATTTCATAGTAATAAGTTTTTCTTCTGGTTGTTCGTATTGGCCGGTGACGCTAAACAGCCTGATTGCAACGCGTCATGAGGGAAATTCTCACTATACAACAACAAAAATAAAATTGCCAAGAAATTGCTAACATGTTCACATTTCCTGGATGATTGCGGCTGGTGCTGGTAGCCGCCCAGGCTGGTAGTAGCTTGCGACCACTGGTGTATGCAGCCTGTGCTTTATGTCGCTGAGCTCTAGACGCCGGGTACCTGCCTAGAACACCTGCAGCCGCTGCCTGGGCTGTGCTCTCTTTTTGGTGCTTCAGACTAGTGAAAGTGTTTCAGACTAGCCTTTTTTTATTAGTGTTTATTTTCAATTTAGTTCTTTTATATAATAGTCACTTTGTTGTTGTTTCTTATTTAGTTTATTATAAGTACCTACTTGCTTTAATTATATTTATTTTTAAGCCTTTTAAATATAATTTATGAGTGGTACCAGCAGCGATGTGGTAGGTAGTACATGTCAATCTTCAACATCGCTGACCTCCCTGGAGAGATGCCCACTTTGTTCCCAGGCACGATTTTTTAAAGGTAAGCGGGGTCTGAATGTACATATCGGAAAGGCGCACAAACCGCAAAATGCACCAAACGCAGACCCTGTCTTACACCCTGGAACTTCTACACATACGACACCCTCTTCTGACCCACTTTGGAAAATCCTTTCAAAATTCAAAAATTCTGTCCCTATTTTAAAGCGAGTTCCCCGAGGCGTCAGACCTCTGGTTGCACAAAATTTGGCTAGTTGTGTCCGCCTTGCCGTCCGGGAGAACTCGTTTAGTGCTTGGGTAAAACTGCTCACCTTCCCTTATAGAATCCTTCATGTTCAAAAGAATTTGGCAACCAAAAAAACATTAACCACACAAATTAAAGAAAATTGTAACATTTCGGCTCAAAGTTTAGATTCCAATTTACTAACACCAACACTAACTTATAACTCTAGCAATATATCCCACTTAGTGGAATCTAAGTTAGGGGAAGGTGACATAAGTGGTGCAGCCAGGATTCTCTTCAGTAGCGATGTGGTTGCACCGTGTTCTCCAGAAACACTTGCAGCTCTGGAGTCTAAACACCCTGCCCCAGCTGATGACCTTTCCTTTCCCGACCCTCCTGACCCGGAAATTCACTGCCTCACCGTTACAGGTCGAGAGTTGATCGCGGCCGTTTGCTCCTTCAGGAGCGGCTCAGCCGGTGGCCTCGACGGCCTAAGTCCCCAACATCTAAAAGACCTTATCTGTTTGGGCGCCGGGGAAGCTGGTGAGTCATTGCTGAAGGAGCTTACAGCTCTGATTAACCTCATGCTCTCCGGCAATGTAAGTGAAGCTGTCATCGACGTCTTGTACGGAGCAAATTTATGTGCCCTGCGTAAGAGAGATGGCGGTATTCGTCCCATTGCCGTGGGAACAACCTACCGTCGTATGGCAGCCAAGATTTGCTGTAAATATTTTAGTGAGGATGTTTCGAAAAAATTTCAGCCCCTGCAGCTAGGATACGGCTCTAAAGGGGGCTGTGAGGCTGCCGTACACGCTTTATCAACCTACCTGAATTCTGGCAAAGGTGAGGTCATCTTGAAGGTTGACATTAAAAATGCCTTTAATTCGGTTAACAGGGACACCTTGTTGGCTGAAACTAAAAAAGAACTACCCCAAATCTATAGTTTTCTTTGGCAATGTTATAGACACCCATCTAAATTACTGTATCGGGACAACCTTTTAGAATCTGCTGTTGGCTGTCAACAAGGTGACCCCCTCGGGCCAGTGATTTTTAGTTTAGCTATTCACCCTATAGTTCGTCAGCTAAATTCTAAATTTAACGTTTGGTACCTTGATGACGGGACCTTGGGTGGCGATGTTGACACCGTTCTGAATGATCTCATTTTCTTGAAGAATGAACTACATTCCATTGGCTTAGACCTCAACCTTTCGAAATGTGAACTTTTTTTAGCGGACAACACCGACAGACAATTGACAATTCCAAAATTTTACTCAATAGCCCCAGACATCAAAATTATTGATAAAACGTCTCTTCGCCTCCTAGGGTCGCCAATTTTTGACAATTCTTTTCCTGACTTTATTGACGAAAAAATTCAAAATTTCCGTGATGTTTCAGGTAGATTGCTCGAAATTAACATGCATTCAGCCATTACTATAATTCGCTATTGTTGTTTTGGCCCTAAAATGATATATTTCCTTCGTGCTTCCCATTTATGGAAGCTCAATCATCTTTTGGACAAAATTGACCTCATTATCAGACATACACTGTCATCCATTTTAAATGTGGCTTTGGACGACCGAGCTTGGATTCAAGCTACTCTTCCCATTCGCATGGGTGGTCTCGGCGTCCGCAAAATTTCTAGTATCAGTTTACCGGCGTTCATTTCTTCGGTCCACAGTACTGAAAAATTAGTCAGGAATATCCTGGCTTCCACACTGACTGATTTTGATGTACCGTGCTTCTCTCAGGCTCTGGACGCTTGGAAAATCGCTTCCCCGAATACCGATCAACCCGGCAACCCATCTTCCCAGCGTCAGTGGGATGAACCGCTCTGCAGTGTAGTTCAGAATAACCTACTTAACACATCTGCTACTACTGCTGAGCGTGCGCGCCTGCTGGCTGTGGGTAGGTGGGAGTCGGGTCTTTGGCTTCACGCACTGCCGTCGTCGAGCATCGGTACCTTACTCGATGACACTACCTTCCGCCTCGCTGTCTCTCTCCGGATAGGAGCCCCACTCTGCTCTCCTCATCGCTGTCACTGTGGTGAAGTTGTCAATAGCCTCGGACACCATGGCCTGTCTTGCAGCCGTAGTGTGGGCCGTTTTGCGCGGCACGCGAACCTAAACGACATTATTCGACGAGCTCTTGTTACCGTCGGCGTTCCAGCTGTTTTAGAACCCAACGGCTTGGCACGCGACGATGGCAAAAGACCTGACGGTATGTCTTTGTTTCCTTGGAAGATGGGTAGGCCTCTAGTGTGGGACGCAACTTGTGTCGATACTCTTGCGCCATCTCATCTTCCAAGTTCATCGTGCTCTGCTGGCGCTGCTGCTGCGGTTGCTGAGAACCTCAAGCGGCGAAAATATAGCAACCTTAGTAGTAACTATATTTTTGAGCCGTTTGGGGTTGAAACTATAGGGCCATGGGGTCCGAGTGCTCACAGCCTCTACAAAGAAATTTCTAAAAGACTTATTGACGCTTCCCGTGACCCAAGAGCTGGCTTTTACTTTGGCCAGAGGCTAAGTATTGCCATACAGAGAGGCAACGCCGCCAGTCTCTTGGGCACATTACCAGCTGACAGCGTTGAGGATGAATTTTTCGATGCTCTATAATATTTAGTTTAGTTTAGTTTTGTGTTTTGTTTAGTTTAGTTTAGCTTTGTTTGTGTTAATTATAAACGTATTGATTTATGCTTTTTTTATCATAATAAAATCATCAAATGAGTCCGGGGACGTTACGTACCGGGGTCACGGTAAATCATAAGTCCCGCGACCCCGACAGGCTGTGGCCCTCTAGAGGGCGGCCCCGTCATTTTTGCTGACACTCTTTAAGGCGCGCGTGGAATACAACGCGCCGTCGACCCGGGCATGGTTCATGGTCGGACAGCGAGTTGCCCATTACTCGCTGCCCGCCGCGCGGTGGCCGGAGATCGTCTGCCGACGTCTGTCGCCGTGGGCGTCTACCACTGCGGCATCAATTTATGCTAGTACTTTTTTAATTCAGACGCATTGATCCATTATAACTATTGTTTTAATATAAAAGCCCAAAAATTACTTAGATATTAATATCCCCATTCAACAGGCCGGGCAACTCCGTCTCGAAATTCCATAACTATTCCCATTACGCGCATTCATGTACGGACTTCGTTAATATACCATTTGATTATTCAGAAACTCAATCATGCCGAAAGGAATATGACCCATTTCAAATATTTTACTGAATACATGAATAGTTCAGGCGAATGAGGTTTTATCCCGTTATTGGAATAGAGGTTATTTTTGGAAATCAGTCGTTGACTGATCAAAAATAAAACATTTTCGCTACTAATAAACACCTGCGAAAAAAACTGTTAAATATTTTTAAGCTGTTGCTTAGCTTTTATCGCGGGCTTAGAGCGCGGTGACCGAAACAAGAAATCCCGTAACGAAAATAAACCTAACACTGTCACTGTCACATCTGTCATGTCAACGTGAATGAATAACATTTGAATGAATGATTTTTTTCTTGACGTTTCACTTGATTGACGTGGCTGACCATAGGCTAATTTATAGAGTAACTTCCCATAGAGCAACGATTATTATGATATTCTCGTTAAATATTCGCGGTAGGCGATATTTTTTCTTTATGTTCATAAATAAAATACATAAATAATTATAGTTGTATAAGTTGATAAAAAATGCTATGCAATATTTTTACTGCGGCAGTCCCCGAGTGCCAGACGTATTTTTTATTTATTTCTTATGCTCAAAAAGCGGTAAAGTAATTAATAGTGAAAATCTTTCTAAAGTTACAAATTAATGCCGTTAAGCTTAAAAAAAATATGTTTATATAATCTCAGAGTCATATAAGTTTCTACTCCTCGTTCGAACCTATGTTAGTTTTCATGAAAGACAACAGGACTTCTTCTTAAAGCCTCCCTTCGCTCTTTAGTATTTTTAATATCTGTTCTCATAATTATACAAATACATGTTGACAATCAAACCTACTAATTCCGCCATCAAAGATAATTAGATTAAACCTAGAAGTGTCGCCGATGCGGTACGAGCCTCGAGGGACGTATCGCAGAACTCGACACGCGATACGGAGCCTCTGACAATAAACACTTTATTAACTACCCTCTTTATGTTTCCTTGAGAACTTCACGTTGTTTACTTTACAAAAGCTAATTTTATGTTTAATTTATTTTCTTAGAATGAATCAGAAAGTTCTTACGTTGGCATATTTTGTTTTTAATTTCTGTGGTGTTTTTTTTCAGTAACAGAATTGTGGTGGTCGAGTAGGCTATAGCTATTATGTAAAATATAGATATTCAGTTGTTTCTGGTTCGACTGAAGACCAATGCCAATATATTTGAGAAAAAGCTAGGTAGATGATGAGGTGGTGCACTGAACTGAAGTATCTGTTAGTGTTTGATGCCTGCAAGTAGCCGGGCAACCGTTTCACGAAACCTTCAAAGTAAACTTTTCAGAATATCTGAATTATTACGAGCACTTATTCTCAAATCAACAGTAATTAATTCAACAGAACCAATCAACACATTTTGAACCTTAATATTACATGAAACAGTCCCCAAACCGTTTGCTCTTCACAATTTAAACAAACTTCGATCAGGACACTAACTACGTATGTAGATTTGTTTTCACTTTCAAATTCGAACTCAATCCCAATCTATAATTATGTAAATACATATCGAATTGTGTTTATCGAAAAAGGTGAAACGAGCGTGAACACAAAGAAATAAGTGCCCGATACCAACATCAGCGAAAACATATTCCACCAATTAATTTCTCGGTCCATTTAAAATACGATACCCCAAAACCGTGAAACGAATATGAGCTACAAATTCAGACCCATGTCTGCAAAACCGGCACATGTCTACTGGATTTATACATAGCGTCTAAAAGAAAATGTCTTTTGCGACGAACGCTTTTATTGAAATTGGCCGTATTACCATAATAATATTAGAGGGATTGGCAGCTATCGGCGAAGTGTAAAATCTCAGTATAGCGCCCAATGTTCTCGCATCCGAATACCGTAATCTACATATATTTCTCTACCCATGCCATTATGGGGATTCAATTACCCAGTCTTTTATTTTTCGAGCTTCTTTATTCTTATTGGGGTTACTGCTGAATGGTAATGGATATCGTCAACGTCTTCAGGGTTAAAACCCTCTCCCGGAATAGCATTAGGTCCATACTAAGATAAACTTTTTATTACACGTTTTTATTTAATTCGCTCGCTGTTTGTATTCGGGCCGGATCCTAATCAATGTGTAGTGCGCATTATTGGAACAACGAGGCCGGATTTCGGTCAATGTGTTCACAACTCGCCTCCAGTTTTTCCAATACCTCGAGTTCAAATTATTTTCTTACTTATTTTATTGGCAGGTTTCTCTAAATTTTTCGACGCGACGTTCTGATTGTTTGGCTCGGACAAAATGTATTTTTTTTTAATAAAACCTAACTAAAAAAAACGACGGGTTGCACTCTGGGAGTGCCGGCAGAAGTGAAAACTTGAATAGTAATTGTTGGAAATATCTTGTGAACAGATTTTAGTAAAACTCGCAAAAATGGTTGACTTTTTATTTCAATAATTTTCCAATGTGACGTACATCTTTTATAAACAATGTTACCTAGCAACGAATGTATCCAGCATACAAACTTCTTTAAAAGTAATAAAGTCATACGAACATTCACGCAAGCGCCCTGCGCCGTCCTACGCTTTTTCGGTCAGGGTCACGTGTCCTGACGCGAGTTTAAGATTTTATACCCATTACAGAAAAGTGCTCATCGCCGCTAAAGAAGTTTTCACTTCAATAAACCTGTCCTTTTATTGTGAATCATTTTGACAAGTGACATACAAACGGTTGAAACGGAACGCAAAATCAACATGAAATATTTATTTGGTTCAAAATCTGTACGGAAATAGAAATGCAGCATCTGATGCGAGGGCGTGAACATTTATTTGTCATATCCAAGCTTTGCTGAATGTGTTCATTGAGAGAGGTGCAAATAAAATTTTGGGAATTGTAAAAAACAACATGTAAACATTTAATCCAGGAAGCGAACAGTGAGTGATAAGCTGGGATTGTAACACCTAAAAATGCGTTAATAAATATGGAACAATAATCGTGACACTTTTGTGTACGTTCAATCAAATGAAGTACTTAATGAATTACTGAGTATAATTTTTTTGTTGTAGGTTTATTTACATAGAAATACAAATAAAGTACAAAAACCGGAATATACATAATCCCTTTTTATTTATGACACGTGTTTGTTGGAGTGGGTCTTACAATCCACTCTATTTCTTTTCAACTAC
The DNA here is from genome assembly GCA_943136025.2 of Agrotis puta. Classification (NCBI taxonomy): domain Eukaryota; kingdom Metazoa; phylum Arthropoda; class Insecta; order Lepidoptera; family Noctuidae; genus Agrotis; species Agrotis puta. The sequence continues at coordinate 1,348,015 of OW964176.2, read as the reverse complement.
AGCACTTACACACAACGCAAAAAGTAACACAATTAAGAGATCACATAATGTCTAATGGAACGTATGCTACGTCCCCAAAGAGAAATCTTACAATGGAGTGCAACAATCTCTGTCGCATTGTGAACGTATTTCACGTCAAGGGCCGCCCGTTCACGTCACTTGTGTCCTAACCCTCCATTACTCATAACCAACCGAAAAGGATACGGAAGAGAAAAAGAATAAACACAACTTACAAGTGAACAAATGGCAACACTTTACGTGTCTCACAACTTAAACGTCCTCCGAGGAATGGTATACTGCGTAATGTTGCCATCTGTCTCTTGTTAATGCGATATTATATCTTCCCTTTCGGAAAAACTGAGACGAGTCGTACGTTACTTAGCAAACGGGGACGTGTGCGGAACGGTAAGATTAATGTCCGAACCACCGACTGGCCCCTGTCTAGGATTTTCTAGCTCTCCGAGCCGCTTTTATTTTAGGAATTTTTCAATTTGCCCCTTGAGAGAATACGAGTTACGAATGGGTTATTCGTTGTTGTTATATCAACATTTATTTTTAACTAGTCAGTTTACGTATGTGGATTTGTGGAATAGAATGGCCTTATTTCGTTTAGCTGGGGTTTAGCTAGTCGGATGGTCAAAGCCAGTAGCTTTGATAAATTATTTTATTCAGTCAAAAGTCCGGATTTAGGAAATTCGTTTATGCTTCACTTGACTTTTGCTTATCCTCGAAGTATTTTAGAATGAATATCTGGGAGATTGCATTGCGCTTATTTATGAGCATGGAGAGTAAAATACGAAGATAATTCTAACAAAATCAGTGAAAGCTATCTTCGATTGATCAATTGGATTATTTTAAAAGGGAATTGTGAATTCAGAATTGTGTCATACCGTTATAACAAAATAAAACCCTTGTGTTCGAACCTGTGCACCAAATTTCGTTAAAAGTCCGGTCAGCCGTGAAACAGTAACAATGAAACGGATTTTCTAGTAAATGTACGAATATGACAATAAAACTGATGTATTTTATTTAATGCTGCCCGTTTCTGACAGAAAGCTTAAATGCTACCTACTTAAATAATGTCAAATTAACTATACGACCAAACTTTTAATGGACACAGAAGACTTTAATATCGCGCGCTATTTCAATAAAACATATTACTTTGTAGGTTAAGTATTATAATAATTGACTGTGAGAGTATCACTCACTTTTGTTCCACTACGAGTAAAGCTTGAAACACACAGGGAGCGGGCGCGTGTCGGGGGCGGGTCGAGTGTGGTCAGGGTATATTTATTATTTTGTGTATATTTTTAGTTATATATAGTTAGTTATATTTTTAGTTATTTAGTCATATAAAAAAATACACACAAGTATCATCACATTAAGGCTTATTTATTTACCTAATACAATGGTAGTTATAAACGCTTAGAGACTCATATATTATTAAGAACAATCTTTTTTTTTACGTGGTAAAATCATCTTATGAGTCCTCCCACACAGGGTAGTGCGGGAGGAACTGTCAGACTCGTACTGACTAAAATCCACGGTGTACTTCAATAGCCCTTTACGTTCCGGGGTCACGGTAATTCGTACAGTCCCGCGACAATTCGTACAGTCCCGCGACCATTAAGAACAATCTAGGGTAATTTTTCAAAACGCAGCCCGGTGTGATTTCACCCTGAGGATCGAGTGACCATATTGAGTGTATACAGAGCTCGCATTCGTGGCGAATGCTGCAGCAGGTGACTACCATATTATGTTCTCTTATCTCCCACGGTTTATTTCCACTTTTTTTATTTTTTATTCAATTGTCTCTTTAAATTCCTTATGGACACTTTTACACTTGCTACATCGTTTTCTCAAAACACCATCTCCATATGAACGATGTAAAAAAGGTTCTGTAATAATTTTGGCGATTGAAAAATTGTGTTCTTGGAGTTTCTTGCCCGTCCATAGAGATACACACACACTGTGGAATGGTCACCTAACGTACTTTCACAGTTTTTATGTCTAATGACTGAGACTGAGAGATTGACACCAGATTGTTTTATATTTTTGTTTGTTGATAGTTCAATATCGCCTGTAACTGATCTACTTGAAATAGATAATTTGAATTTGGTTGCTTCAAAGGGGCGGGACGGGTCGCTCGCTCTCGACCCGCGCACGACCCGCAACCGCTCTCTGTGTGTTTCACGCTCAAATGTTAGATTAAACTTAATTACCTTTCGTGAAGCGTGTTTGTACTACATTCGACACGTGAACTTAAGAATAAAGGTCAATTGTTGTTGTATTAAATAAAATATGTAGGTATTATTAAATAGCCTTCTATACACGATAAATGATTATCCGGAAACGAACCGATAGAGCGATGTTACCTTGTATAATTAATTGACTAAGACTTACAGGTTAGGTCTCGGTTTGAACCCAGATAGACGCTTTATTACATTTTATCTCTTCAAAACAGTGTAGAAACCGACACTTTCTAGAACTAGAATTTAAAATTTCTGTCATTCACTAAATTACGCCTACGTTCCATGTTTTATTTTGAGAAAAAGTCCACAAGGGAAATATTATTGGTTCTTAGAATAAAATAGGTTTCGAATAAAATCACTGCCAACCACCAATAAATTGTCACAGACAGAAAGATCATGATAATGAGCTAACGCAAAATACCTTCGTCTCAAATAGTCTAAATAGAGCCTAGAATCGTGTAGCAATTTAGGACACCATTTGAGATAGTATTTTGAGAAAATAGCTTTGAGTTGACCTCTCCCGGCAGACGGCAAGCGCTTGCATCAGTCATCGTGTAACCCTATTTCGGTGAGCTCAACGACCCGATAAGACTGTGTCGGAGTAACATGCAACATATTCTACGTTTGGTGACTATGACCACTATATTCCATTTTAGATAACAGAAGCAATAAGATCGGGTGAAACCGGATTATTAATATTGTTTGTTTAAGAAATTATGATATCATCGGTTATCTGGTGTTAGAAAATGCAACTGTAATCGCATATGACTAGAGCCACCATTTACGGGTACTACCAAAAACGACTTTTGTAGCAGGCATGTCGCTTTTATTTGAATAAAAACTATTTAAAGTACCTATTAATTTATTTTAGATTTCAAAACCAGACTTCAAAACTTGGATTTTGAAACAAATTATGTCACGAATATCAATTCAAATACAAGTAACTTTGCTTTTGTTTCCCAACATATCCTAATAGAAAGTAATGCAACCCTTTCTCTTGAAACTATTAACCAAAGTAAGAACACTACTGCTAAACAATTATTTGAATCCATCATTCCTACTTTTGAATAAAGAGTAAGGTGCGAATCCATCAAGAAGATTACTCATTCCTGGTCAATACCTCCCCAGGTCCAAGAGAGCAACAAACGAAAAACAGGAGAGAATTCCACCGAAGCGAACCTCAGATATCTTTTGTGTTTCTTTACAATTGGATGGTGCAGTCAGAACACTGGACTTTGACTGTTTCAACGGTGCAATACGGGCTGCAGTGAAAGCAAAGTTAACTTTGTCTGAAGACTGTCCGGCGCGGTGACAAAGGAACAATGGCTGACCCGGATATTTGAAGGAAAGAAGGAAAGTCGAATTTTTTGGAAGGCACACTCGTTTCTGTTCTGGGTGCCGCATTTGGTGGGTTTTTAGGGCTTGTTTGTGTTTTTATGCTAATATGTAAACTTGCAACATTATTTTTGTTATTATAAGTGCGTGCTTACGTGTGTAAATATAATATATATAGTTTCGTATAATATAATAATATTGCAAAAAAAGGAAAACCTTTTTATACAACAGGAAGCACAGACTACTTACGTCGTATTTTCGCGGCAAAATCAAGAGGAGAGAAAAAACTAAATCCTGCAAAAAATAACTATCTCCAAGCTCCACGACACTACCGATAAATAGTAAACACTAATAAAGCTTACAGCACTAAAGTAAGATGTAACAATTCGCAGTAACGAGCCCGTCCCTAAAGAGCGCGACGTAATCGCCACACAATGTACTATCGTGTCCCACCGTCGCGTCCCCGACACTATTAGATGATTCTTTGGAAGAAGGACACAAGGCATGGATAATGGCGATAAAATTGATGAAAAAAATGATCATAATAAAACAGAAACTAACACTAATTTAGACAACAGTTCAATATTGATGGAAGACTTAAAAGAAATTGGTAAAACTTAATGCCGCCATTTCGTGTAATGATGTCGGAAAGCAAACTCGTGTTCAAATCGAACAAACCGATTTCCAACTAAGCCAGTTTTGAGGATTGTCGTATATAGAAAACTTCCTGATTGGGGACTCACAACTCCTGAATCTTTTAGCGTTAGCGCGACAAAACCTCCCGAGACCAGAACCCTTCGTGAGGAAAATAGGAAAGTTTTAAGACTTAAGAGTCATTTCTGTCATCATTTCGGATTTTGGTATGGTTCATAAAAGTACGGAAAGGTGTGTCCTTATATCAGACAACAATCTTATGTATACGTCGGGTTTGATATAGAGACTAACGAGCAAACACATATTAAATATGAAACTGGCAATTTGAGTTGAAATTGTGGACTATTCACAGGGCATATTCCATTAATGAAGACACGGAATGACGTAATAAACGGTTCGTTTGGAAAGTTTACGAGAATTTAATTAGATGAATAATTCCCTTGGAGTTACGACTGTAAGAGAATAGCAAAAGAGGTACTACAGCTTAAAGTAATAACGCACAAAGCACTTCACTTGCTTGAGAGCAATAAACAATTCTTCAAAGATAAGTCGAAACGCAAAGTTTTTCCGTATTAATTCCCTGACGCCATTTAGTACTCAAGATTCTCCAAGGAAATTAACGATCAACGCTAAACTTGGTATATTTAAGGAGCCATCAGTGTTTCATTTACTTTCATATCCCTTGGGTAAGGCAGTTTGTTTTACAGACATTCAGAAAATTAAAAGCTGAGCAGATGCTTGGGATCCGGCACTTAAATGACGGGCAAAGTGGAATGGGAACTACAAAGGACATTCTGCTAACAGCTGAAATGTCAAAATTCCTTGTTATCTCGTTGAATGGTGTTCAGAATGTTAAAAACTGGCTGGGTCACGTGCCGGGCTGTTAAGTGTACATTTTTAAAACAATTGTGTGTTTGTTGAGTGTTTATGTGTTTAATGAATATAAGGCTTTGTTGTCAGTCTAGTTAATATTGTAGTCGGTTGTTGTTTCGAATGTTTAGTACGAAATAATAAGCAGGCGGTTCATTTTCAACGGTGTCCGCCACGACGAGGTCGAAATAATTTCACAGACGAACATGAATAAAAGTTTAATGTTTTAATCTGCCTAAATATTGAACTTGCAGTAATATTTGGGAAAGTACTTACTTTTACGTATTAGAATTTAAATTTGACTTTTTCACTTTAGTGATAAATATTCAATAAGATTTATTGCACCATTAGTTAACATTACTTGACTTTTAGTTTATTGATTTCATCGGCTTTTAGCTGGCGTTTATGACGTACTTCAATCCATTCCAACAAAACCTTTCACAAAGCACTTTTCACAGCAAAACTCTTTCGACATAAAATAATTTCGTAGCTTAGTACGTACGGAGTGTGACTTAACTGTGTCGTTTAAGTAGAGTCAAATACTCGTCGTTAGTACGGGTTGGAACTAAAATGTCACGTCCCGAACATTTTAAGCTCTCGCCTTTCCCAAGTGTGCGCTATAATTTTGTCATAATGTTTTAATACAAAATCCCTCTACGAGTTGCCAGTGTGTGAACATCTTTATAGGCTTGTACGCAGATTGTTCGGGTAATAACAGACTTTATATATATGCACATAGATCTGTATTAAATGAGTCAGCTGGTATGTGTTAATATGGGTACACCGATGTGGGTTGCTATTAGACTGTCGCAATAAGCTGTCTTTTTGTTGTCCTTGTATTTAAATTTATGTTTTGAATTGCCAACTACAAACATTATTTTATTCATATACATTTCTAGTTATATGTTTGTACGAAAACTAATTAACAGTCATACTTTTTATGTTAACTATGTCCAGAAATCTCATTTCCGCTTTATTCAAAAAAGTTTCTTCAAAATGGCCGCCGTGGCTCTCGAAATGAGTGCGTCGAAACAAAAACAAGAACAAAACAGACGCTCATTATTGACAAACATTTTTTAAAGATAAAAGATGTCTGTAAATTAACCTTCGGGAACGGATAACTGGGTCGGCTGGAGCCAAGCAATAGGATAAAAGGGATTCGGCCCAAGGAACTGGATTAGTAACAAAGTCTTGTTAATCCAATATTATTCACGGAGATTACAAAGAGATATCTCACTTTGATAGCGAAAAAGATTTTCAACAAAGATCTGTTTTAAAGTATAAATACGGTACAACGGTCCTAGTAGTGACATTTATATTGAAATAATGGGTTCGTTAAACGTTTTGTCTTTATTATGTAACATCGCATAACGTTTATTTTAATTAAAATCGTAGGCAGGGACAACTACACCTCAACATCCACACAAACATGTATCTACAGTTGTCCTGCAATTATCTTTGTTATACGAGATGATTTCCCTCTTGTCAATAACCACAAAAATAGTCTCCATACTGTAAAGCTAGTTTCTATGCAAAGTTGGCGTGCGCCCGCGCCTCCACAAACGTGCTCGTGTCTTGAAGACTTAACGTTATCCGGATTTACAAATAGAAGGTACCAGTCTGAGTCCACCGAGCCATTGCCAGCGCAGCAAAACGCTTACTGCAAGCAGGCTCCTTTTGAAAAGTCTTAATTGAAAAATTCAATAAGCACTTAAATCATTTCACTTACTATCATTAACTTGTTTTTTTAGCGTTGTAAAATTATCAAATAAGTCATCCCACCCAGGGCAGGGCGGGAGGGACTGTCAGACTCGTACTGACTAAAATCCACAGTGTCCTTCAATAGCTCTTTACGTACCGGGGTCACGGTAAATCATCAGTCCTACGACCAACTATCATTAACTAGAGAGCTTTCATGTCTAGTTGCCGAAACCACTGAAATTATTTTTACAATTAATGAACGATCCACATTGGAGTTTTTCTCTCTGTGTGCTTCTCTTTCACGCCTCGGCAGCTGAATGAATATCGTTTGGCGCAGTGACTTAGGAGCAGACGCTGACTTTTGCGGATTCGATCCTAGCAGGGAACAAATTTCTGTATGGTCTACAGGTACTTAGTTGTTCCGCATTTGTATGTTTGTGTATAAATGTTTATATCCCACCCCACCCACGTTACAACAATAATTCATAGTAATACATAGTTAAAAATGTTCTCGGGGCTACGATTAAAAATAAGAGAAGGATGTTTAACCTCTCGGGCGCGTTACGTACACCCGGGTGTACATAAGCGAAAACGGCCCAGCGCCTTACGTACACACGTGTGTACATAACAGACAGTCGCTCATTGGACGTTGATTTTTATCATTTTCAATTATATATCGCCAGAGAGGTTAATGCTGGAAGTACCTATATTAGCGTGCAATCATTCTGGAGCTCAACGTGGGTAAAGCCGCGGGCCAAACCTTGCAGTTTGTAAGTTCAAACACAATCATGTCCATTCCAGTTTCGTACGACTATTTTCCCGTTGCGTCCGTTCCGTTCTTGTTCAAAATACGGGGGGAAACTTTGACGTTCTTCTAAAAGTATACCATATACATACATACTTGTAAATACCTGCGGGTACTTAAACTCCCTGTACCAAACTTATTGCGGGGATACCGCAAGTGAACCGAGAAGTAAATGTTACCGGCAAGAAGTTAGTGAATGTATTTTTTAGGTATTATTTTAAAGGAAAATGTTGAGAAGTATCTATGAATATTATTTTGAAGTAAAACAGTGTGGTTGATTGTTGCAGCTGTTTCTTCTCTGAAGTAGACATTTGATTGAAGAGTGTTTTGACTTTCGTAAAACATTTTTATAGTACCTACCAACCAGGTTTTTTTTTTATCGTGGTAAAATCATCAAATGAGACCAACCAGGTACGATAAAAAAGTTGTCTTCTCATGTGACTTTCATGAATATTTCATTAAATTAATGGTATATGACATGGAAGTATGTACCTACAGGGATGAGGCAGATGAAGTATTTTAGAATTTTTAATTACCTGACTCAAATATCGCAGTACTTACAGTTTTGTAAAAACAGGTTTTAATAAAAATGTTTTAATTGCTATTTATATTATACTTATTTCTTCAGTGAACAAAAAATATTAATATTGCATGAAAATCGAGAATAACTGACAAAGAATGAGTTTTTTTTTCTTTATTAAGTTTTACAAAATCTTCCTTCCTAAATCTAACCTTGAAGAACGAAATTATTATGATAGTTGCTAGGCCAATTGATTAAGAAGGTAATTTCGAACTAACGGCTCCAAGTGGTACTAGGATTTATAATAATCAGTAACTTAGGAACAGAATTTCCGTTCGTTCGGAAATTAGCTGCTTATCAACATTAAATTCGCAACTGAAATATTTAGGGTTTCTTCACATGTTACCTTCATGTGGGTAGTATTTAAATTAAGTAGTAGAATTTACACAGACGAAAGTTAGGCGTCAATATAAACGCCACGTGAGTAATACTGACTACATCGCAGCCACGTTGTAACCACAACGCAAATCCGTGGCCGCCTACCTACATAGAGATTATCAATAACCCCATCCACATTTTGTCGGTTCCACAACGCATCTGCAAAACCACCTTTTGTCGCTACGATGTCGTATGGTTGTGATATATGTGTTACAAGCCTTACCAATACATTTTCTAAAAATTAAGCAATAAACCCCTCACGCTCTAATATTTTGTTACTTAGTTGGTATATTGGTATATTTTCTCCTTAAAATTAATACTCGCAGTCAATGTTTTTAATGACATTGCGGTGATGAACTACGTTTGTAATACTTTTGTAATGTACCTGATGGTTTTTTAACAAAAAAATAACTTTATTTGCTCAACTGTTGTAAATGTTCCGAACATTGAATCTCACAAACACAAACATCGAGAACCGCAATAACTACCTGTAGCCCATACAAATATTTGTTCCGTGCGAGTATCGAATCTGCGGTACACGCAGCGTAACAGACGATCGCTTATGCCTTTGTCAAACAGACAGGCGAAAGCGAAGCGTTTCCGAAGCGATACCGAACCGAAGCGAGACGTCAGTCCGATAGTTCTGTCACGTTATCGGATCGCTTTCACTTTTTTATGTGACTGGATTCAAACAATTCCATACATTACAAATAAAAAGGTCACGGTTCGCATTCGCCACGTCAGTCTGTTTGACAAAGGCATTATTGCTTAACTTTGTACTTGATTTAAAAGCCGATTTGTGTGATGTCTGTGTTTGAGTATATAGCCAGGTGCTAAAGGAAGCGTTACTTTACGCAATTAGTACCCGAGGTCGTCACCCCGGCCTCTGTAATTTGACCCCACGGCAGACAAATATTATAACGACCGCATTTAGGAAAAAAATGTGACGACTGTTGTTTATGGTTAACAATTAAAATACATACAAAATGGCCGCTGTAGGCAGATTGTGGAGTGTTCTAAAACTGACGACAGTTCTTAATCTTTATGTTTCATCTGTTGGGGAAATGTTTGAGGTTCATTCTTAGATTTTTTAATTAAGTGATGTTTGTTACTTCATATTTTAAAAAAGGCGGGCCTTTAAGTGTTATACCTATTGTAAAATATAATGATAGTTCCTCAGTCTGTGCGCCGTTTTAAATTTTTTCTTGGTGTAAAAATCACTGGATGCCCTGGATGGAGCAGAGAGAATCGTCAGACTCGTATTGACTAAAAACTACCCTATTCCTTATATTGTCCTTTAAGTTCCAGAGCCACGGTACACTGTTTTTCTTTAAATTAATGTTATACATATTTGGCTGCAGCACAACCTTAGTGCATTCCTGTTAGATAATCTCTAACCACACAGGCGAGTCTATGGGCTAATTTAAATTCCCCTGTGTCGTTGGTGCGTTTTACATACTTATAACAACAACTTATTTAAAAACGTTAAATCTGCCATTTGCCTTGAAGGATAACTTACCAAGACAATATTACAAACCAAGGTTACAAAACCTTTTCCTGTAAACCTATCTCTCCTGTTAACCACTCAAATATTTTCCGGGTACCTGTAATGGCTTCGAAAGTGTTTGGCGGCATCACTTAGTTTAAGCACCACTGTATGACTACCCATTAACTGTAGTGGGTATCTTTTTGTCCGGGACCCACATTGTTTACAGTATAATGCAACGTTTTGTGGGCCACTTTAAAGCTTGGGACACACTGCGGCAGAAATTGTGATAAATGTTGCTTGACATGAGCTGTGTAGACCAGGTTTTATTAAAACATTTTTGTAGTGATTTTTGGAGATCAGTCAAAAGGACAAATTTAATAATCGTCAAAATCAATTTAAAAAATCACATTTAGTGTGCTTCTGAGAACTATTAATAAAATACTTTCATTATTTACTAGCTTCCGCCCGCGACTCCGTCCGCGCGGATGTCGGTCTTCGCGTGGATGGTTTATTAATTTTCTCCATTTTGAGTTACTCTGACAATGACATCTTATAAATATCCATTGGACCCAAATACGGCTAAGCCTATAATAATTAAGGAGATTCGCGGTTCTACAGAACAACGTCTATGAATAAAACTGAAAAATAAGATTTTTTTTCTACGTATTTTTCCAGGATAAAAAGTATCCCATTTTATGCCCAGGATAATAAGGAATAATTATACCAAGTTTCATAGAAATCGAACCGTTAGTTTTCCCGTGATGCCTGCACATACAGACAGACAGACAAAATTTTTTTTAATCACATATTTAGGTTTGGTATCGATCCAGCAACATCCCCGCTATTTATTTTTTCAATATTTTCAATGTACAGAATTGACCCTTCTACAGATTTATTATATGTATAGATTTTGATAGAATTTGACAGATTATCATACACCATCATCATCAGCCAAAAGACGTCCACTGCTGAACATAGGCCTCCCCCTTAGACCGAATAAAACTAATTCCAGTTGAAATCTCATGAAAGGAACTATAATTAATGAGTATTTAAAATAATCTTTTTAAACATTGAAAAACAGCACGATAAGTATTTTTAAAAATCTAAGACACGTGACGATCAAAAATCATAAGGCTCGCGTAGAATATATGGGACTTGCAAATGTGTCCGAGGTTTTAGTTGTAAATCGTGCGGTACATTTCAGTCGCCTGCTTACTGTGTCATCTGATTTAATTGCCTCATATTATTCATGCTGTAAGAGATCACTACCACGATTACAGTAGGGCTTATTGCGGGGTCTAACTGTTACTATTATTTAGGTTCAGGCCACGAGTAATGTTGTGTTGTTATTTCTCATAAATGTGTTGGATGGGGCCATTCTTTAGTGGCAGTGACATACTATATTTTACTTTAATGCTTATTTAGGCGCGGGATAGCGCCCAGTTTGTTCAATAAAAGACCGATCCAGATAGTTTGTAATATATATTGTAGATTCCACAAAAGTGCTATATAGCTTACACACAATATAACACGTTACGAGTACGGTCGTAGGAATATATATCACGTTACAATAATGTGGATTATTCACAGCTTATTAATATACTTGATAATTTTGTTGTAATCCGACCGGTAACGACAAGTCTGATGAGCGGTGTGTCGGGCATAGACAAAACATAACCACAGTGTTGTCACTATGGGTTATGTTTTGTACTACCATAGATAATGTAAGACGAAATTAGTTCGCCACACCACCCCCCTACGGAGAAAAAAAGGGTATACACGAAAATAAACACAAAATTACAACTATAAATCTAATATGTCCCTAAATCTAACCCGTCTGCCAGTTCTGGTGGTGACAGTAGCTGGAGGTGGTGAAGTGGTAGGAGCTGGAGAAGATGAGCGTGCTGGAACAGATGGACATTGCGGGACAGGAGTTTGTTCGGAAGGAAGTGCTTGAACAGGGACTGATACTGGTGGTAAGGAAGATGCTTCGACATCCAGGTAAGCTGGTTTGACACGGTCTATGCTGACCGTAGCCTCTCTTCCATTCATATCTGTTAGATATTCAGTACGGAGGTAGGAAGGACAACCATCAAACACGCTAGTCAATGACACACTAACTTTAATTACGTAGGAACGAGTTACTTAGCCGGGACGCAGCCGCGGTACGTTACGACATACATACATATATAACATCCCCTTCCCTTTAATTAACAACAACCCCAATGAAACAATAATATAAAACTAGACTAAGTTACGGAGTAAAGTTATCAGGTGACAACTCGAAACGTCGTGGATTGATCGCTGGTATAGGTGTCTGTGCATTAGGTGAGCAATCTGACTCAGCCAGAGGCGTGCCGAAGACCACGTTTCGCTCAAACCCGCTTCCACCTTCTCCCTCTCCACTGACCGGTGTACTGGTGACTGACGATGAAATGGATAATTGTTCTGGTGGTGGTGTTCCCAGAACCTCTAGGTCTGAGGAGGTGTTGCTGCTGGCTCGGTCGTCGTTATCAACTCTTATTTGATCTTGATCATCGTCATCCCGTGTCGTCTGGTTTGAGTTGGCTACGTCGCTCTGAACATCTTGGATGATATCTGGATCCCAGCTGGAGCGGCGATCGGACATTTGAGTATGTCCGTGTGGTCGTATTTGATCCACGTGCCTCTTTACCAACCGGTCTAATTCAGGAACATAAACTTCGTACATCACATTTCCGATTTTACTCTTAATAATTCCTTCGATCCATACAAATTTCTTATTATTTAAATTTTTCGTTATCCATACCAAATCATTTTCTTTGAGCGGTTTACGTGTTTTCCCCTTGTAGTATTTACGCTGTAAGCACTGGTTTTGCTGCACCGTTTGAGTGAGGCAAGTGGAAGAGGAGGTCGACGCTGTGGATGTCACCGATGCCGATATCGGTGACAATAAATCGAGCCGCGAGCGCAGCGGCCGGCCGTACACGAGCTCAGCGGGTGATTTCCCGGTAGTACTATGTCTGGAGTTCCGATAGTCAAACAAAAACTTTGATATACGTTCCTTTAATGGTTTCCCTTTACTATTGAGAATTATGCTTTTGAGACCCCTTTTAACAATTTTCACAAAGCTTTCAGCTTGTCCGTTACTGGAAGGATGATATACCGGAGCAAGTGTATGAGTAATACCATTCTTCGAACAAAAATCTTTAAAATCTTGTGATACGAACGAAGTACCGTTATCCGTTACGATAGTATTTGGAATTCCGACTCGTGACACTAAATCTATTAATTTCTCAATTACTGCTTTAGAGCCATACGATGATGTCATTATAAATACTTCAACCCATTTACTATAAGCGTCAACAGCTATTAGAAACATTTGGTTATTAAAGGGCCCAAGAAAATCTAAATGAATTCTATAAAAGGCGTGGGGAGGATGAGGCCAGGGCGTGAGCGGGACGCGAGGCGGCGCGGGGCGCAGCGCACTGCATACAGCGCACGCGCTGGCCAACAGCTCCAGCGCACCGTCCACGCCAGGGAACCATAACCGCTTGCGCGCCTCTGCCTTCATTTTAACCACTCCAAAGTGAGAACTGTGAAGTTCATTACAAATTTTTATCCTTAACACTTCTGGTATAATGACCTTGTGACCACGCATCAAGCATCCGTTTTCAACCGACAGTTGGTTACGGCAATAAAAGAAAGGTTTCAGTTTGTCGTCATATACTTTTCTCGGCCAACCTACGTGAACATAATCTTTTACTTTACGCAAAGTTTTATCTAGCTCGGTTTCGCGTTGTAAGTCAGTAAGCGTAACAGGTAGTCCTCCGTCAACGACGAAGTAAACATATGACGCGTGGTCATCAGGAGCGCGCGATCGGTCTCGCTCCTGCCCTGCCCCCGCCATCTCACCGCTCGTACCGCTGCCCGATGACGGTGACTCATAACCTATCGGAGCGCGGGACAGATAGTCAGCACTGTTATTTTTACTACTAACATATTCGATGATATAATTGTATGCCGATAAAAATATTGCATACCGCTGCAATCGGTTGGCTGATACCTCCGGTATACCGCGGTGTGGACCGAAGATGGTTAACAACGGCCTATGGTCCGTTCGTAAGGTAAAAGGCACCGCTCGGGCATATAAATACTGGTGGAAACGCTTCACCCCAAATACTATAGCGGTTGCCTCTTTTTGTATTTGAGCATATTTTTTCTCGGCCACTGTTAACGTTCTAGACGCGTAGCTGATTGGTCGTTCGCGCCCATCGCAACCTATCTGTGATAGAACAGCGCCTAGGCCGTATGGAGAAGCGTCTACCGTCAAGATTAATTTTGCCGCAGGGTCAAAATGTGCCAATACCTTATCCGATGCCAACTGTTGTTTAATTTTTTTAAAAGAATTTTCATGTTCTTGTAACCATTCCCATTTTGTCGATTTATGCAATAAATTATATAACGGCGCTAGTATGGTTGATGCGTTAGGGACAAAATTGCGGTAATAATTAGTTAATCCCAGAAATGACTGCAGTTGTAGCACGTTCTGAGGTCTTGGTGCTTGTGAAACTGCTACTATTTTATCTGGCGACTTTTTAATACCATTTTTGTCGATAACATGTCCTAGATAGTTCACTTCATTTTTGAAAAACTCACATTTACTAGGTTGTATTGTGAGACCTGCGTCCGCCAGCCTACCTAGTACTGTGACTAACCTGCTCATGTGTTGTTTTTTATCGGCACCTGTTATCAAAATATCATCGAGAAAAAACACTACTCCGTCTAATCCCGACAGTATGCATTCCATAGCACGTTGAAATATTGCTGGTGCGCTCGATAAGCCAAATACTAAACGTGTATACTTGAATAGCCCACGATGAGTGTTGATACAGGTCATACCCTGTGATTGCTCTTTTAAACAAAATTGGTTATATGCCATGGAAAGATCTAATTTGCTGAATTGTTCGCCACCATGCAACTTTACGAACAAATCATTAACCGTTGGCAAAGGGTACTTATCAATGATTAGTTGTTTATTAATTGTCACGGAAAAATCCGCACAAATTCTCACTCCACCGTCTTTTTTTAAAGCGGGCACAATTGGTGACGCGTACTCTGAGTATTGAACCGGTTCTAATACTCCTAAGCTAAGAAGCCGATCTAATTCGCTATCTATTTTTTCTTTTAAGGCATATGGTACAGAGCGAGCTTTAAAAAATATTGGTTTCGCGTGTGGTTTTAAGTGTAATTCCACGGCGTATTTATTAAATTTTCCTAATTTACCAGAGAACACGGTGGGAAATTTTGAAATTAAATAGTCCAATATTGAATTGTTATCCGACCCGCCAATGGATTTAACTGTAGTAGCAAATTCCAAATTAAACGTGCTTATAAAATCTCGCCCTAACAATGGCGGACCACCGTCACGAACAACAAACACGTGCAGGTTACGCTTTATTTTGGAATATTCAACATCTAAATCAATAACCCCAACTGTTTCTAAACGTTCACCAGTATAACTGAATAATTTTCTATCGGTAACTGATAACGGTACCTTGGTGAAATGCTGTTTGTATAGCTGATGCGATATAATACTAACCGCGGAACCACTATCTATCTCGAACTCCAAACCTAGTCCCCCGATGTTAACACTTGCCAGCATCGGTCGACCCTTATCACAACGTATATTCAAACATAATCTACCGTCGTCGCCCTCATCATCCACTTCGCTTTCCCCCACGTGCTTCACTTTCGCGTCACTTGAGCACATTCGCCTTAGGTGGCCCTTATTATTACATTTCTTGCATTTATAGTTTTTAAACCGGCACTGATTTGATTTGTGATTAGTATAGCCGCACACACTGCACTTTTCTTTAACCGCGAACACGGAACCTTCGTCGACGCTGCCGGCGCCCGCGCTCACGCAGGCGCCGCTCGCTGCTGGCGCGGCATGCGACGCGCGCCGAGCACACCGCACGCTCTCCGCTAACTCCACCGCCTTGGCTAACGTTAAGTCCGTCTGGTCCTGGGCAAAGAGCTTGTCTCGCTCGGGTCCTGGCATCATGCCCATGATAAATTTATCAAGAAGAGCTTCCTCCAAGTTCTTAAACCCGCAGTGTGCTGCCAATCCCCTAATTCTGGCCGCCCATTGAGTGTGGCTTTCGTCTGGTCGCTGCACCGCCACGTAGAAAATTGATTTTTCTGCGAACCCGAGCCGCTTCGGCTCAAAGTGACGGTCTAGAAGATTTAAGATTTCTTCAAAATTTGTTTCTTCTAACTTCTTAGGCAGCGCCAGGTCCCTCGCTAGCATGTAGGTAGGTCCGGTGAGGGCGCTTATGAGTATTGCCCTCCGTTTGACCTTCAATTTGTCCGATTCTTCCGTAATATCGTTAGCAATGAACCATTGTTGTAAACGGGACTTATAACTTGTCCAGTCCTGGGATAAATGGTCAAAGTTGGTTAAAATCCCGAAGGATACGCCGAAAGTAGACATTTCCGCACTCGTAAATTCGTCCTCGTCGCCACTGTTAGATATTCAGTACGGAGGTAGGAAGGACAACCATCAAACACGCTAGTCAATGACACACTAACTTTAATTACGTAGGAACGAGTTACTTAGCCGGGACGCAGCCGCGGTACGTTACGACATACATACATATATAACAATATCCAAGGTAAGGGTTTTGTCCCTTCTCCTCAGGATACGATATGGGCCAGTGTAAGGAGGTTGCAGAGGCCTTCGAACAGTATCGTCGCGGAGCAGAACGTGAGTCGCCGTCGCCAAGTCTTTAAATACAAATGATGACGGGCGAGTGTGTCGTGAGGCTGGTATTGGGCGTAAAACTTCCATCCGGTTTCTAAGCTCCGTGACGAAATCTGCGGCGTCGATTGGGCTCCTGGGTTCATCAGCTGGCACGATTAGTTCTCCAGGGAGGCGGAGAGGTTCTCCATAGACTAATTCAGCAGATGAGGTGTTCAAGTCCTCTTTGAGTGAGGTCCTCATGCCAAGGAGTACTAATGGGAGCGCTTTGCTCCATGTTTGGGAATGGCACATCAAAGAAGCTTTTAGTTGGCGGTGCATGCGTTCTACCATGCCATTTGCGCACGGATGGTAGCTGGTTGTGCGAATCCGCTTTGTTGCGCACACGTTCATGAGGCGCCGAAACAAGGTGGATTCGAATTGACGACCTTGATCGGTCGTTATGGTGCTTGGTACCCCAAAACGGGATATCCAACCAGTTACCAGCGTGTCTGCCACTTCTTCTGCCGTAATAGATGACATAGGCCACGCTTCGGGCCATCGTGTGAACCTGTCAACCGCGGTAAGGCAATATGTGTAATTGTTTGAGTGCGGCAGTGGACCTATGATATCGATGTGTATATGAGAGAATCTACTTGAAGGATTACGGAAAGGTGTTAGTGGCGCAGACGTGTGCCTAGTGATCTTATTGCGCTGGCACTGTATGCATGACTTTGCCCATTTTCGTCAGTCTATGTTCATCTGCGGCCATACGTATCGCTCAGCCACCAAACGTAAGGATGTCCTCACGCCTGGGTGACTGAGACCATGCAGTCTGTCGAAAGCTGTTCGACGAAAGGGTTGAGTGAGATATGGGCGAGGTCTGCCTGTTGAGGTGTCACATATTATGAATGTGTTGGTTCCGGGAACAACGATTTTTTTTAACTTCATGGAAGAAGATGAAAACATCTCCTTGAGTTCCTCGTCATTCTCTTGGGACTCAGCAAGGGATTGGTAGTCCTCCTCCAAAGAAATGGATTCAATCCGCGACATGGCGTCTGCTACTACATTGTCAGCGCCTTTTATGTACTGTATATCGGTAGTGAATTGACTGATGAAGGTTAACTGATTGAGTTGCGTTGGTGGTAGTTTTTCGCGACGCTGGACGAAGGCGTAAACTAGTGGCTTGTGATCAGTAAATATTGTTGCGTGTTGCACTTCTAGTATGTGCCGAAAGTGTTGAACGCTCTCGTACACAGCTAGAAGTTCTCTATAATATGCAGGCCACTCACTTTGTTTAGTAGTTAGTTTTTTACTGAAGTATGCAAGGGGTTGCCAGTCGTCTTCGATTTTCTGTTGTAAGCATGCACCTATGTGCATGCTGGACGCATCGGTGAAGAGGCCCAATGGGACGTCACATTTTGGGTGCGACAAGGTAGTAACATCAGTCAGGCTCTTCTTGCAATCGTTAAAAAATTGTTCGAGCTCGGGTGTCCATGGAAATGGTTTTGCGCCCTTGCTGTTTGTTGCAGCAACTGCGTCAATTAATGGAGCCTGGTACTTGGCGGCATTGGGCAAGAATCTGCGGTAGTAGTTTACCATGCCCAGGAATCTGCGCACGCCTTGTACTGTCTTGGGGAGAGGGAAATCCATCAGTGCACGGATGCGATCTTCGGGTGGGTATGTGCCTGCAGCGTTAATGCGGTAACCCAAAAAGGTAACTTCGGCTGCGCCAAGAACGCACTTTGCTGGGTTGATGACCACTCCATACTCGTGCAGTCGACGGAACAGGAGCCTGAGGTGTTCAGCATGCTCTCTAGGGTCTTTTGAGTAAACAAGGATATCGTCCACGTATGCAAAACAGAAGCTAAATCCCCGTACCACTTCGTCAATGAACCTCTGAAAAGTCTGCCCAGCGTTTCGCAGGCCAAACGTCATGTAGGGGAATTCGAACAGGCCAAAAGGTGTAATTATGGCTGTTTTACAAATATCATCAGGGTTTACAGGAATTTGTTGATAGGCTTTAACTAAATCTAAAGTACTAAATATTGAGCATCCGGAAAGGTTCTGGCAAAAATCCCCTACATGACGGACGGGGTAGCGGTCCGGAATGGTGCGGGCGTT
The DNA here is from genome assembly GCA_943136025.2 of Agrotis puta. Classification (NCBI taxonomy): domain Eukaryota; kingdom Metazoa; phylum Arthropoda; class Insecta; order Lepidoptera; family Noctuidae; genus Agrotis; species Agrotis puta. The sequence goes on along the minus strand of OW964176.2, from coordinate 1,329,106 downwards.
AAGAGCTCGAAAGTCCCCACATGGACGGTAAGTATCATCCTTTTTAGGTGCGAGGTGCAGTGGAGAGGACCATGCGCTGCTAGAAGGTCTAGCAGTGCCTACTCGAACCAATGCCTTGTCTCATCTCTTCAAATGCCTTGTGAGCTTCTCGGAGTTTTTGTGGAGCAAGACGACGTGGTCGTGCTGTCACTGGTGGACCATCGGTGGTGTTGATGAAATGTACCGTGGAGTGCTTCGGTTCTGTAGGAGCACCAGGAGGTCGTAAGATGCTGGGGAACTCAGACAGAATGTGTGCATATGGAGAGTCAGGTGATTGGATGACCTTAATACTGGGTTGATCTATTGACGATAATTCCGTCACAGTAGACAACCCAGTTTTGTCGTCCCTTAATTTCCCGAGAGCACAGTCTGGTAGTAGATGATAATGGGCTAAAAAATCAGAGCCGATTATTGGAGTTCCAACCTCTGCAACTATGAATTTCCACGCAAAGTCACGTCTTAATCCTAAATTTAGTTTAAGCTCTACAATACCGAAAGTATTTATTTTGGAACCGTTTGCTGCTATAAGTTCATAAGGTAGTGGCTGCTTGTTACCTCGAATATCAGAGAACCGTCTAGGAAGGCAAGATAGATCGGATCCGGTGTCGATTAAAAATCGCCGGCCCGAATACCGATCTGTTACGAAAAGACGGCGACTTGCTAGGGAGCAGTCAGTGGTCGCCATTACTGACTGCTGTTGGAGTTTCCCTGAGGGGCAGAGTTAGACCAAGTGCAGGGTTGTAAGCATTTGGTCGCTTTTGAAGCAAACCGATCATGGTACCAGCATATTTGGTTGTTCTGAGAGCGTGTTGCAGATCGAGAACGACTGCGACTACGGTTATTGGTGCCACGGTGGTTATTGCTTGCGGTTAACTGAGTTACTAATTGTGTAAGGTCTGCAACTTGTTTCTGAAGCAGAGATAATTGATCCCTAGTGTCATTATTTGCAGATGGTGCAGCCGTACTAGCTGCAATTTGTACTGGTTGTGAGCTGATTTCTTGCAGCTTGTCTGCTAAATCGCCCAGTTCTTCAAGGGATGTAAGGCTTTGTGCAACTAAAATCCCTTGGATGTGTTGAGGCAATCGATTCATCCAGATTGTCTTTAGAAGCTGCTCTGTAAAGGATGAACCCGCAAGAGCCCTGAGGTGACGCAGGAATGATGAGGGCTTTCTATCCCCCATCTCCTCTTTTTCCAGGAGCCTCTTAATTTTCTCATCATAAGAAACTGAGAAGCGAGATATAAGGGCTTTTTTCAGAGTAGAGTAAGGTTGCTCCTTAGGTGGTTCTGTAATTAAGTCCTCAACTTCAATTGCAGATTTTGTGTCGAGTTGACTGATGGCATAGTAATATTTTGTTGTCTCCTGTGTGATGCTATTAATATGAAATTGTGCCTCTAAACTAGCAAACCAAAGACCAGGTCGGTCGGGCCAGAAGGGAGGAACACGGATAGATACTCTATTTATTAAAATGTTTTGAGAGCTAGATGTACAAGCGTTAGCTGACTGTCCACCACCAGTTTCGACCTCAGGGTCTAGGAAAATGTCTTTTCCCTCAGTAGCCATAGTGTTAATAATTGAAAATATTAGCAATAACAAACACGAACACACAACAATTGTTACAGCATTAATGTATAAAATGTATCGCAGGCAACCATATTACAAATTAATCACAGACAACAGGCAACTTGCTCATTCAAAAATTATAAAAAGAACAGTGCAGAAATTATACATGCAACATCAGGTAAAATTGCAACATATGTAAGTATGTTAAGCTAAAACAGTGAAGTGTAAAGATTGTAAAAAAAAATGGATTGTAGCAGTACCTATAACACCAGTATCATTTAGATTACACCAATTATGCAGAATTACTTTGAAACATGTGTAAGGACAGAGGACAAATAGTATTAAATTAAATATAAATTTCTCAGTTCAAGCATTAGAATTATTAGAAGTTTCTGCCAAATAGTTCCAAATAAAAACCCGTTGAAGCACTGTTACTTTTGAGGGTAAGCTTTATTATAGTCCACAATATATTCCATGCAAAAGTTCAAACTTACAGGTTTTGATGTCTCACCGTTCTTCAATGACACATAACGCAATATCTCTGACCCTGGAACGCGTCTGGTTTACGATTTCGAGTGATGACAGCGTCAAATGTCAAACTTCGCGCGTTAACTTCCAGTTTCTCCGAAAATCCGCACGTGAAAAAGTGGCGTTAGTATGTCGGAGAAAATTTGATTTTAAAGTTTATATTTAAAAGTTTATATTTGGGAAACTTTACACCTTTTGCACTGATATACACTAAAACACTGGTCGCACTTTTGAAACTAGTATGTTAGCCGGCAAACTCGCATAATAGCTGGCGAGTTGGTAGATACTATCGCTGCCTCGATGAGTGCGGGCTGGATGCGCTGCATTGAACTGGAATCCAGGTCTTCTTGTTACCGACGTCCTACGCCGATGATCATTATCTTCGGACGTCGGTCGTCGTCGGGGTCACCAATTTAGGCGCGGGATAGCGCCCAGTTTGTCCAATGAAAGACCGATCCAGATAGTTTGTAATATATATTGTAGATTCCACAAAAGTGCTATATAGCTTACACACAATATAACACGTTACGAGTACGGTCGTAGGAATATATATCACGTTACAATAATGTGGATTATTCACAGCTTATTAATATAGGTACTTGATAATTTTGTTGTAATCCGACCGGTAACGACAAGTCTGATGAGCGGTGTGTCGGGCATAGACAAAACATAACCACAGTGTTGTCACTATGGGTTATGTTTTGTACTACCATAGATAATGTAAGACGAAATTAGTTCGCCACACTTAGTTTGACCTCAGTCCCTCTTACAAAGATGCTAGTGTCTCAGCTGTGGGAATATTTGAGAATGTAAAATCGAAATAAATAATTTACATTATCTTATGTTTATGTTATGGCAACGATTTTGAAGTAATAAACCAGTAAGTTTTTTACAGTTTCATAAAATTAAAGTGTTCTCCATTTACTACTACTTACCCACTTCTATTTTATTATAAAGTCGCCTAGAGTTCTCATTATCTTCCACAAAGGTATTTTAATCTCTGATATCAACTCTTTTTTATCGTGGTAAAATCATCAAATGAGTCCTCCCACCCAGGGCAGAGCGGGAGGGACTATCAGACTCGTACTGACTAAAATCCACAGTGTCGTTCAATAGCCCTTTACGTTCCGTGGTCACGGTAATTCGTACAGTCCCGCGACCCCGGCTGATATCAACTCTAATGAAAATAATTCCGAAATAAATGAGCAGCATACCTATCGTAACCTACATAAAACCGTCGCACCGCTGAACTCGGAACTTTAAAACACATTAAACTGCAAACACTCCTTTATTTATTTGTATTTACTCGAAGGTATTCCGGTACGAAATAATGGAAAAGTTTAAAAAGAGGACAAATTTAATTGGGCGAGTTACAAATGAGCGGGGGCCGTAGGTGGAATCCGCGCCGGCCATGCGACCATGCGGGCAGCTAGACCTCCCGTTAATTACCACCGCGGTATAACAAAGGCCCTGTGAGCAACCCAGCGGCTTTTGTCGTCAGTTTTATCTTAATTGCTTCAAGAAACTCGATATCGTTTGGCGACAAGATGCTTTTTATTCCTTCACTCCGCTCCCGACGGCAAACAATGACAGAACTTTGAATTAGTTTTCGGTTTGATAACGCCGCCAATGGCTTTTTTCTTTCTCTGTTTTAACGACAGTACTGTTATTACGACCGATATTTCGGCCCGATCGTTGAGCTTTTATAGTCTTTTCGATTTATTTTCCGCTGTCCGTTTATGTTCGCGGGATGAGACCAACTTTATGATATCACTATTGTGTAACTCTTTTTATCTAAGATTGTAAGCCATCGCTCATCGTCGTAAAACTATGTGTTCACTTTCGGATTTTGCTCTGAATAAAATATACGACAAGTGGGATGTTCAGAACGATGATTGGCTGTGTTTTATGAAGATGTCTCGAAGATATGGAATTTTCTTAGTATTCAATGAATCATTGTACTGAAATGTCCTTTCAATCTTACTCTGTTTACTTTGGCTGGTGGACTGATACAGGATTAAATTTTCTATGTTCAAACTTCTATACTTACGACGTTATGTTTTTCCATGGTCATGTCTTCACTCCGTTAAGCCGCGAATGTCAAAAGCCTTCATGCCCTAAACACAGACGGGTAACAAACCCCTGACTAGCGAGAGAGAGAGAGCCACGTGTTAAGATACAAATTCTCGGATTAACCTTCAGCTGCCGTGTAAATTAATAACTTACCTCCGTCACGAGAAATGTAACAGGGTTCATATTTAACTTTTTAACCCCTCACCCTAATGTTGAACTCGGGAAACAAAATTTACGTGGACTGCCCTGGCCCGGTTCCAAATCGCTAACGGAGGTCGTAGGTCACCTTACTTAATGTGCGGACATACTTTTGGCACGATCCTAACACGGCGTCACATGCAAATTTTATTCAATATGAAACACTTCGCATACTGGATGAGTTTGTCTTGTCGACTATGCAAAAAAATCCGCGTATGGCACAGGGTTGTCGAATTATGCGCATATACTTATTAAGTTGGTTTCTGTCGTGGTCTCTTTAACCTTTGGAAGCTGATGCTGGGAAGCAGTGTTATCCATGTTACTTGAATTTTAAGATGTTGTAAATGGTTGTTATTTATTTGATTTGGAAAAAAAGATACGTAAAATAAAGTCTTTTCAATTTTCTGTTCTGAAATAGTATAGAGATCAAATATTTCTATATGACCACTGGACACAATTTTATTACACAACTAGCATAGATTGCATGTCATTTACATGTCATTGATTGCACATGCCACAAGTTGTATACATCACCCGTATCTCTTTGAGCTTGAACTTTCGTCCAATCACAAACATTTCCTCGTTCTATTAGACTGCAGTGAGCTATCAAGCTACATTGCAAATAAGCTTTACCCTTTGAAGAGTCAGCGTACTATTCGAATGCCTTTCATATTCGTGTGGTGTAATCGTACACGTTTAACAAAGCCATGTGTTAATAGGTATGTGCATTTTCGAAGAATAGATGTAGTACGTGGGAACTGAGTTGGTATTTGCAACTCTATTCGATACTGTTGTAGGTATGTATCACTGTTGCCAAATGAATTTATGAGATGAATTGAAGAGCTTCATAATTTATGGATTTATTCCGTAGAAGTCGATTAAAACTTGAGTCGGTTGAAGCATAATTGCAACATCACACAGGCATCACACAGGCTCCAATCTAGCCCAGAGGCAAAAATGGAGCAAGCGCAACCAGAAATTACTGGAACTCCTACGCACCCACGGAACACGGTAAAACTTGTTTGGCGCCGGACTCGAATGGGACATTGATCTCATCACGTTTTTGGAAGGTAGTATACTCCCCTTGTTCTCCACTAGCTCTTGCCACCGGCTACACCCGCGTGTAACTCAAAAATTATCCCACGGGAACTTAATAATTGAATGTACTCGTAACAGCTTTTGTATTACAATATAACAAAAAACTGCATTAATTTGAATTTGCATATCGTTCCGTATAATATTTTAGCTTATTTATGTATTTGTCAACACGGAACTCATATTCATTAGTACCTAGGTGTTCACACTGTGGAACAACTAAATAAAACAACACTGCGATAAAAAACGGATGTTTTACAGCACTCCTGAAAAATGACGCAAATAAAATAAAAAAATATAATTGTAACAATACTCGTTTACAGCTGTTGAGCTAACTGGGGATGAAAAATATGCGATACTATGGTTTGGCCGCAGCTTCGCCTTAGCATTTGTTTTGATAAGATCTTTACTAAGAACTCAAGCAAGTGAATACTCGTAGTGCATGTTTAACAAGCAACCGACCATTCTGTTTACAGAACCTGAACTGCGCTGTATTTTGCCCTATTCGAATACCAGTCAGTGCATGCAATTCATTTTATTCAAGTCTCACAAATATGTACTTATTGAAATAGTAACTAATGATTGCTGTTTCTGTAACATAAAGTAGCAATTTTTTATTAGTAAATTAACCGCCAACTATAGTTCTAGTATGGCTCGGTGACGCCGTAGTCATACTAGAATGAAACTAACTAACTCTATAATTAAGAAAGATTGGATGGATGAATGTTTGTTAGATACTCAATCATTTCAGAATCTTGGTGAAAGTAGGCTCAGAGATGAGTTATATAATCTACAATAACACAAAGGATACAATTTATCCCCGTGTTAGGTTCCTGTGGGATAATTTTCGAGATAGGCGCGGGCCAAGCCGCTGCCACCAGCTAGTAACAAATAAGCCCGATGACAAACCCATGAACAAGTGAAAGAAAGAAAGAAGAAGAAAGAAAAAAGATTTATTGACACAAATGCTAACCTATCCAACAAAACAACACAGTCTATTATTCAAAACACACAAACTTACCTATTTGCGGTAACAGAGTGCTATGACCGAGCAAAAACCGATCCCGCTCCCAAATTGCGGTACATAATACTTCATCAAAATTAAAGTTCATTCGTTCCGTCCATTCAATAGAGTTTGCAAAATGTTTTAAGGGTGTATATTCATTACATCGGAGACGCTTGGGGAGAAAAGTTTCGCGCCAGTTCACTTGTTCGCCGAATTATTCATGATCCCTCCAGAAATTTTCGATTGATTATACTGTTTAGAGCAAATTAAGTTGACAATAAGATCGTGGAGTTTACAATTGAGGGACGCTATTATGTAAGTGGATTTATATTGGAGATTTTTATTTTATTTTTGTAGTGGCGTGTTTCGTTTATTTTAAGCTATTGCATAGCTTTTATCGCATAGAATCAAGAAATTCCGTAACGAAAATAAACCTGACACTGTCTCTGTCACATCTGTCATGTCAACGTGATGACTAAAATTTGAATGAATGTTTTTTTTCTTGACGAGTCACTTTATCGTTGTAGCTGACCATAGCCTAATAGCCTAATTAGCCTACATAGCCTAATTAGTAGAGTAACTTCCCATTGAGCAACATTGGGATTATATTCTCATTAAATATTCGCGATAGGCGATTTTTTTTCTTTTTTTTTTCATAAATAAATAATTATAATTGCATAAGTTGATAAAAAATGCAATGCAATAACTTTACCGCGGCAGTCTCCGAGTGCCACACGTATTTTTTTAGGTGTTTGGACGACGAAAGTCTAAAGGCGCTTTTAAATTAAGAAGCAGTTGCTGCAGCTGCTGCTGCTGCTGCTGCATATAAAAAAAAACCAACAAAACAAAAAGCTTGCCTATCAAACAGTCAAAAATTAAATATAAAGGTTAACCTAATTTGAGGAACAAAGAAATAAATCTTGTGCGACCATAAATGAATCATGAGGACGAAAATAGCAGTAAAAACCCAACATTTGTCCGAGAAAACACCTAACAAACACCTAACCCGTCTGGTGGAAGCGAACCCCACTTTTAATAGGATATGAGGAACTTTACATCCTGAAACCAATACCCAAAACCCGACATTAAACATTATAGTGCAGTTCAAATAAGAAGGTCAGTGTCTATGGTCAGAAAATAACGTTTAGCAATAAGGCCCGGCGCCCATTATCGGCATCGGCACGACTGAGGATTTTAGGTGGCAAATAGCAATATACATTAACATAATGACAATAAAGTAGAAATTTCCATTATATAAGGTCGTAATAACAAAAATATCACTTCGGTATGCTTGAGGCTGCTGTATCGGCAGCCTTAAGAATGCTTCGGGATGCTTCGGCATCCTTCGGTACGCCGCCGGCGCCGAGGCACCACTCGGGGATAGCATATATAATGGAAATTTCTACTTTATTGTCATTATGTTAATGTATATTGCTATTTGCCATCTAAAATTCTCAGTCGTGCCGATGCCGATAATGGGCGCAGGGCCTAAGAACGTTGCAGCATGCCAAAGCATAGTTTCCGACAGTGTGCGCTTGCATGTAGGATGCCGAAGGATCCTGTTCCTTGCCGATGCCGATAATGGGCGCCGGCCCAAAATGCTCTGCGCTAATTAATTTTAATAGTGTATAAATTATCTTTATAATCTCGTTAGACTTATTTTCAAATGATAATTGTTTATTTAAAAGCTTACAAGTGTTTAAAAGAGATCCATGAGGTCACAATTAGACTAACCTTTAATTTGACTGACCTTTTAGTACACACTTTCCAGATCACACATACGCATGTGTTTAAAAATAAATAAACGTATCATTAAACATCCATTTATTAAATGAGTATTTGATTTATTTCAATGGTTATTTATCAATTATTTACTTTAGCAATAAATATATAAACCATTATTTATGTATGGCTTGAATGTTTAATAATTCTGATTCAATTAATGATTTTGCTTTGATACCCGATTCCTAATTTTGATTTTACGTTATGTTCGGTTTAACTCGTGGCTAAATAATAACAGCTACACATGTTGATATTCAAATTTAAGCTGCGTTTGCCTATGTTGGTCTGTGGATGGGATACATACGTTTCCCCCGTGCCTTAAAAAGCACGTTAAGCCGTAAACTGGACGTCATTTTTAGATCTTTAACTACAATATCCAGAGTTCCGAAAATTTGTCAAAATATCTAACCAAGCGATATCGATTTAACCAATATTGAGAAGATCGCTCCATGTTATATTCACCAGCATCCTGTTAGAAGTCGAACGCAATATTTGTAGCAAAAAATATTACGCTTCAGAAAAACTTCCTCAACAATTTACATTAACACAATGTTGAGAGTATTATTTCGATAAAAAGGACCCCAAAAATATTCAATTACGATGAAGCATGACAAGATAGTATTTTGGTTGGCACGTTTAAATATATTTGTTTGTTATTCGTAGTTTTATTGTAAAAAGAAGCGCGAATTTTATTCGGTAGTTAGGAAACTGTTACATCGGAAGAGCGCGATTAAAATAGGGCTGCCCTCTCTAACGTATACCAATAAGTAGTTAGTAGTTACATTACAACAATAATGTATTATTCATGATAAAGCTAAAGGAAAATAAATGAAAGTTTGTTTAAAGAGCTAATGAAATAGGCTGGGTTTGCATTGGCTGACATTTTTCACGAACTTATAAATCAAAGCAACTAAATCCAAAAGTGGTAACGACATAATTACACAAATGTTTATCATATTATAATGGCTGAGGCTGTACAACAGATCAAGTCCACATACCACAAGTTCTGTACCGCTGATAAAATACGACTCATCTTTTGATATTATAACCCTACCAATGCGTATGTCGACGCCGACATTACGAAGTGCAGCGAGCTAGCCCGCCCTCGCATTTCGCCTCTACGATTGTGCTTGCGATCGGTATGAATAAACTTTATTTATCTAAAGTCTGACAGTCCCTTCCGCCCTGCCCTGGGTGGGAGGACTCATTTGATGATTTTACCACGATAAAAAAAAATCTAGACATGCACTTTTTTTATAAAAACTAAAATCATTGAATTATTACAATTAGTTTCACAAACAACATCCTCCATCACACGCCATGTGTTAGAACCGACAGAAACCAGCAGCCCAGCAGCCCTATACAAAAGGCAGTTAATTTAAACATTGGCTGTAGGAACCAGCTGTTCGCCAATTAACGGGTCAACTCATTAAATTACTCCGCACTGGCTCTGCGAGCCTGGTACTCGCGTCGTAATGTTGCCATGTTGATTTTAAGTATTATAAACAGTGTATGTGAGCACGCAGTTTATTTGCTGACTGCTTATAGGAATAGAGACCCTTATCTTTTGTAGGGAAAAGAGGTGAGTCAGGGATTGCGAAAACGGGTTTTAAGTTAGTTGAATCCCTGTACAAAAGTTTCATACAACTACTTACATACTCGTACGACCCAGTGACTATTCTATCCACATACAAAATCTGAATCTGATGAACTTTTAACTCTGCGTTGTAAATAAATCTTTTGTCTTTTTCTATAACTCGGCATGCCTATGTTCAGACTGGTGACGGTACGGAAATAAAAATCATAACTCGAAATTAATATCCTATTGAGAAAAACTGAGACTCCGTATAAATGACGTCCGTATAGCTAGATAACATTATTGTAAAAGTTACATTTGTAATTACACTAGTCAATTTAGTTATTACAAGTGTAAATTATGATCGTGTTTGCTTTGATCCGCCTCATCATTGTTCTCCTGGCCTTATCCCATTTGAAGTCGACGCAGAATGCCTTCTTCCATAGTCCCTTACTAACATACTCGATCACTCATAATCTCGCTAACACCTCCTTTCCATCTTTGACTCGTCTTTCGTAAGCATATTTAAATGTCTTTGATAAATCGGTCGAAATTCCAATGCGCTAAAATTACAAATGTTCCCATTTTGTAACTTTAAGAACTATGTAGCTATTAAAATGTCAGACAAACCGGAATTTTTCAAACTCGCGAAGCGTGAGTTCATTAAACTTTTTTCCTCGACTCCCCAATTTACTTTCTATCGAATCCAATCTAAATTCGTTCAATTTTTTAACATAATCACCGATCGGATAACGCTGATATTCGCGAGACAAGAACAGTAGGGAGGGGAAAAAACGGGAATTGTAATAAACGATTTATCGAAGAAATCAGAGGGAGTCCCGGGAGACACAGGAATTAAGAACTCCGCTAATGAGATGTTGATTGCATCCAGTCCCGTTTGTCGCCTGCCTGTTTTGCATTAAATCTCCTTTTTAATATTTTCTCTCGTCCGTTAAAATGCGGAATGCATCTTGTGATGTTTTGTTGCTCCGCTTTGCATTTCTTATTCGTTTTGTGTTCTTTGATGGAGAAATTAAACAGAAATAAGTCCGTGCTTTGAATGCTTGCGATTTTTCATAGTGGTATGCACTCTGGAGAAATGTCTAGAATATCAGATACTGTGTAAAGTTTGCTTTCTAGTTAGAAGAAGAGATGAAGCTGTGGCTATTAATTTATTTCGTTTAGTTTGGTATTTACTAAGCGAAATGAAATAACTGCGAAACATACCTATCTACTTGCGTAGTAAGGGTTCCGCACTACAGTATTAATTGATTCAGGTTATTCTTTTACGAAAAAAGGTATAGACGCCAGCACATCAACCTACCTCAATCTGTCAAATTTCTTTAATAGTTTTCAACCTTATCACAAGAGTGGAAGGTTAATGTTATAAAATTCGATGGGTAAAATATAACAGATTCGGCTAGGTTGACCTAATGGCGTCTGTACCTTGCATTTTTCATATTTGCCACACATTTGTAATATTTTCGCCGATTTAACCTTGATTATGGTAGGCTAGAAGCGTTTACTCTCCATCCAGTTATTTTAAAAGTGGGTAGAAAGCCACTTTTAGTATTGTATACATTTGGACATGATAAAATATTGATGGTTGTCTTTAACTATCAATATTTTAACATGTTCAAATGTATACAAGGTTATTCGGAAAACTCAATAGAAGAAAAATCGAAATGGATGAAGCCCGCCAGCATACCGTAACGTTACATACTTTTAAGCCTTTGTCAAACAAACTGGCATGGCGAAACCGAAGCGCGACGTTTTTATTTGTAATATATGGAATTGTTTGAATCCAGTCACATAGAAAAGCGAAAGCGATCCGATAGCGTGACCAAACTATCGAACTGACCTTTGGTATCTGTTCGTTATCGCTTCGGACTCGCCTGTCTGTTTGACAAAGGCTTTAACGTTAATCGTAATTTTTTCCTTCTTGGCCCCAATCTAGCCGAGATGCAAAAATGAGACCTACGATGGAGCGAGCGCAGCAAGAAGTACCTAGTACTCCTAAGCACCATCGGAACACAGTAAAAGCTAGTGCTGGACACCAACAAGATGGTGGTCGCGAACCAAGCGTTTTTGGTGAGTGGGATCGCTCAGCCGTCACCACAAATTTACAGGTAAGCCTATGGTACCATTGCCCGGAATGGACCGCTAAGATTTACCATGCACATCAAAACATAGTTCAGTTATTTTCAATTTTAAACGATAGACTGAAACAAAACAGCAAATGGGTCTTAAAGTCTAAATAAAATTATGGTAGAGTGTCCAACTAAAAAACCACCCACTAAAATTCCTAACCAACATTCATAAGAACAATTTTCCTTTCACACGTCGTATCAAGATTGGTTTTATACACGACGACGTTGCCTGTTTCCCCCCAAGTTCCGTATTTCGCATGACGAGTCGCGATAAACTCAGCAATGTACGTGAAAATGTTTCGATAATGTGAAAATTTGCAGTGTGACATTATTACCATAATGTTGCCAGGTGAATTAATCGTTCAATGTAGGTTGTAGATTTTCGCGCGAATACAGGTTAATGTTTGTTTGTATAAATGTTGCTGCGATTTAATACCTTTTTAAAAATAAATTTTGCACTGAGTACGGAATCAGTTGAAATATAATATTGTCTGTTGTCTTGTGACTTATGCCTGAAACGTCATGTTCATATAACATAAATAGAAACTCAAACAGTTTAAAAATAAAAATACCTTACGCGAAGCTCAAAGTTAAAAAATATCTCATAAAATGTCCAGCGACTAACATTACCCAGTGTAATCCATACAAACAAAGTAAAAAATCTAATCATTCCAAAACACCAAAAGAAAATAATATTTAACAGTCCTCCCATAAAACAAAAAACGAAACAACCCAACCAGCCGTTAAATTGAATGAAAGAAAAATCGCTTACGTCGAAATTCATAACACTGCTCCACAGTTATGTTTCTCGTCACACTCCAAGAATACGGGCTAATCTAAAACCGTTAAGGGTTAAACCCGGACAGGCAGACAAGCGGACGGAATGCCGGACACGTACGCCGACCATCTTCCTTGCGAGAACACGCTCGCCGGACGTACGGAACGACCCTTTTGAGCTAAGCAAACTGATGTTGTGTCTCTGGACGTGTTTTATGTGAGTTTTTATTGCAAACTCCGAATTAGGGACGGTTATTGGATAAGTTAGTGATTCGAATTTTTAAAATTTAGAGGTTCATGATAACTTTTTTTGCGACTTCGCACTCTGCATATAGGGACTCCATTTTGTGGCATTTGAGTGTCACCTGTTGGTCTAATTGTTGGAAGTATTACTTCTGAGCAAGAGTTTTTGGGTTCAACTCGTAGGCCAGGAAAACGGTTTTTGTATTTTTTATCAATGGGAATTGAAAAAAACTGTGGAAATATGGAGATACTACAGTAACTTCTGCCTTTCTCTACAAGGAATAGGAGAATGTTCCTAACATACCACAACATGCTTTAATTATTATCATAATACACGCACGGAAAGATACGGAAAACATACAACATTACGGACAGATATTTAAAAAAATACGGTAGTAGGTATTATGAATAGTCATCAGCTAAATAACAACATAATTAAAATTAATATTTTACTTAACCACTGATCAAATTACTGGTAATTTTTTTATTGAATTATTTAATCAGTAGCTTTTGCAAGTGGCTTGACCCGCGTGCATCCCAAAAATTATGCCCACGGGCACGCCATCCGACTGTAAACTTCCCGCGAACCAAATTTTATCCAAATCCGTTCTGTAGTTTTTATGTGAAAGAGTAACAAACATCCATCATAATAAACTTTCGCATTTATAATATTTTAGATAGAAAAAAATTAAATTACATCTATTCATCCCTACAAGTCATATTATTAGAACTTGTAAAATACTACCATTAATATACTTTTTCGCAAAAAAAATAACACCACTGTCCATTTTTCGGTAAAACTGTAAACACATGTACTACATTTTTTCTTAGTAAGTTCGTCACCTTGTTTCTTAAGTAGCAGGTGTCACCAGACGTCGGTAATCTCTCCACATCAGATAAGCCGGTGGCTTATATTTTGAACTAAAAAAGTGACCTTTTGCTACACTTTGCTATTTATACTAGGCAAAATGTGGGTTGAAAATTATATCCAAAACTATAAACGTCGATGAAATCATCATTGTTTATAGCTTAAAATCACAGACAGCCATATTATACCAAGACTAATTTTATTGATTAAAATATTATGATCTATTTTTGTTAGTAGTGCATTTTTGTACCTACCAGTTTATTTCATAAAATTGCTAAAGGACTAAAATGGAGTAAATTGTGAAACATAGTTAATCTAAATACTAAGTCTACACAAAAGTAATAACCCTAAAATCCGAGCTACAAAATGAGCGCAACTAAAAGTAAGCCTTCGCACACAAAATAGAAAAACCGCCACGTAAAAAATTCCATAGTAAACTCTTAACTTTCTCCCCGCCAATAATATCCCATTTCGTGAGTTTAATATTCAATAACCGCGTTTATACACAACTATTGGAGACGGGAATGTAAAGGGTGTTCCGATTCGTATCACGTACGCCGCTGTCTTAACATCTGGATTGTTTTGCAACATGCTGTAGCGTCTTGAACTTTGTTTTTAAACTGACATCTGTCTGGTCGCACTTTTTGAAACTTATTCGGTGGTATTTACGTGGCCAAGAGTTGGACAACTTTGAACTACGGTGCTTTAAAATGTTGGAGCCGATGCCGGTGTAGTTTAAGCTCCATTTGCGATGTTTTGAACTTGTGCGGTTTTGGTGTTTAGCAGTTGGAAAATTGTAGCTACAATATTATTATTTATTAAGACAGTTTGTACATAAGTAAATTTTTTAGGTATAATTAGCGAGCGTTCGCAACGAATTCAACTTTGGCAAAAGCTTCTTTAATTGTTTACTAAGAAAAAAAAATGTTCTATCAGATAATAATCACTATTAAAATGTTCATCACACGATATATTTTGATAACTTCATATCCTAAGTTTTAAATATAAATTAATGTTCAGCTTCAATCCCTCACATCTCCCGAGAGATGAAACTTATGCACTTTATGCCGTAACCACAAAGCATTCCAGCAATATGGCAGATATTCTGCATCCCGAAGACGATCATAAATTTCTAATATCGCCTTGCTCTTTTAATCCATAGCAAGTTTCAGTAAAGCAGCCATTACATACGGGGCAAAAACTAGTTGGCACACTTTTTGCATCCTGATCTCTCGTTGAAAAGGCTGAAAATTGCCGTGAGGGAAGTACGTAACAAAGTGAGGATGAAAGTTAGGCCGGTTACAGGCCCTATCCAGTCACTGAAGCTATTCGAGCGTTGGCTCAGTAGAGTTTTTAATTTCGTTCCGCAGCCACTCGCGGGAAACCTCGTTACAAGTTTAAATTGGCATTTCTCGGAGTAATGGTTAGACGCCAGAGGATAACTTGGTCGCGGTGTCTCCTTCACTTGGCCGGGTAATTCTTATTTAAAATGTATGAAAGGTTTCTTACACGGCATTTGTGAGTCAAGTGTTTAGTGCATGGTGATATAGAGCGCCGCTCGCCGGTGTGCGGCGCGAGGTAAGCGCTCCGTAATTGAGTTTGTGTTTTGTACTGAACACAAACTGAAATACTCGTAGTTACTTCAAAAATAGAGTTTATCACTATTTATTTAGTCGTTACATATGTTTGCCAATACAGAAATTGCCAAGACAGAGTAGAAATAGCAATTGCCATCAAAGCATTAATAAATTATCTATTAATATATTTAAATATTTATCGCTATAAATATACGAAAGACTCTCAAAGCTACAGATCATCAGAAGACACTGGATTGACATTAGATTATCAGTAACATAACTTCAAGCCTGTAATCCCGACAGCAAAAGGTTACCGAGGCCGAGGCAGTTAAAGATTATTAGTAGCTTTTATTAATCCAATCTAAGGTGAACAATACTCTAACCAGTATTTAAACAATGATCAACCGCATTCTAATTCGACGAGCATCATGTTAAAGTGCAGAATCAAGAACTGTTTAAAAACTGATACAGCCCTTCATTGTGATTAAATACCTAGACTCGTCTCCCTTACCGCTAGCGGTTATCGAATTGATGACGTAATTTTGTTCGTGGCACCGTGACACCACATGATTTGGAGCAGGCTATTTGTCGTCCTTTATGAGAGGAAGTGCCAAGTCATAGGTTATCAACAGAAGGTACTGTATTATCAAACATGTCAATTTTTCTCTTTTACCTTAGATTTGACAACCTTTCAAACTTTGGTTTAACAGTATAGATATAACTTTTTTTGAAACTTTGTGCCACACTAAACAGGAAATACCTGTGGGCATACATTTGTTGTTCCTTGTGAGTATAGAACCCGCGACATGCGGCAAAAGAAAATCGCTCAGCCATTTGGCGAATACAACATTTTCCAATGGTAAAACCGTCTCTCAAGCACAGAGAGGTAGAGACTACGCTCTACGAAGCCCATAATATTAAAATTTTTGAAGTGAAAACTTCTTTAGACGCGTTGTGCACTTTTTTGGAATGGGTAAAAAATGTTAAACTCGCGTCAGGACACGTGACCTGATCGAAAATACGTAAGACGGCGCAGGGCGCTTGCGCGAATGTTCGTGTGTGTTTATTACTATTCAAGTTTTCACTTCTGCCGGCACTCCCAGAGTGCAACCCGTCGTTTTTTGAAGTGAAAACTTCTTTAGCGGCGTTGTGCACTTTTTTTAGAATGGGTAAAAAATGTTAAACTCGTGTCAGGACACATGACCTGATCAAAAATTCGTAAGACGGCGCAGGGCGCTTGCGCGAATGATCGTGTGTGTTTATTACTACTGAAGATTTCACTTCTGCCGGCACTCCCAGAGTGCAACCCGTCGTTTTTTGAAGTGAAAACTTCTTTAGCGGCGTTGTGCACTTTTTTTAGAATGGGTAAAAAATGTTAAACTCGCGTCAGGACACGTGACCTGATCAAAAATTCGTAAGACGGCGCAGGGCGCTTGCGCGAATGATCGTGTGTGTTTATTACTACTGAAGATTTCACTTCTGCCGGCACTCCCAGAGTGCAACCCGTCGTTTTTTTTTACAATGACTTCTTGCTCAGAAACAAGATAGCACATTATTAAGAAAATTTAACAAAACTGTGCAAGGAATTGCTTGAGAATGACGTCACGAAACGTTGGCTAAGAAAACATCTACAGAATTTGGTTAATAACAAAGACCCATCTCACTGCTCCCGGTACGTGAGGTGTGTTCCGACAAACATTTGAATACAAACGAATGTTGCAATAGTTTTATTTTTTATTTGCCCAGGTGATGTTGATTTGTTTTGTACATATTTTTCTGGAAGTTTACTTTGTAATAATTTATTTTAAGTTTATTAAGCTTGTATATTTTAGTTATTTATACTCCTATTGTTTATTATGTTTAAGTAATGGAGTAAGTAATAAAAATACACATAAAATTATTTCACAGGAAACATAGACAACAAAGCCTAAACCACTTCACTACATAGTATAAAACAAAGTCACTTCCCTCTGTCTGTCGCTATGTATGCTTAGATCTTTGAAACAAAGCAACTGATCTTGATGCGGTTTTTTTAATAGATAGAGTGTTTCAAGAGGAAGGTTTACATGTATTTAACGTGCATAGTGTAGTAGAGATTACACCCGTGCGGAGCAGGGGCGGGTCGCTAGTAAACGATAATTTTTAAATTATGCCCAAGAATAAAACTGAGCACTAAGAAGACCGGTTTAAATTAATTCCTGGAAGGATTTAAATAAAAAAAAATCACATTAAGTAACTCTCTA
Source organism: Agrotis puta (assembly GCA_943136025.2). Lineage (NCBI taxonomy): Eukaryota > Metazoa > Arthropoda > Insecta > Lepidoptera > Noctuidae > Agrotis > Agrotis puta. The sequence goes on along the minus strand of OW964176.2, from coordinate 1,311,388 downwards.
AATAAACCACTCTGATATTAAGATATATCATTTCATTTAATTTCATTTCAAACTACCCAGGTGAAAATTAGTAAAAAGAGTAAACCGTTAATACCCTGAAAATATTAAGATAGAACACCACCTTTTTCTGAGCATGCAAAGGTTCAGTTTACGTCAAAATAACCTTGATCTAGACTTAGAATACATACAAACATCCAAACACGCGTCGATATCATTCGCTGCCAATAATTCAATACGCTAAGACATTGAACACGACCAGTTTATGACGAAAAATAACTTTTACGAAGGAAATGTATTCCGTAGACGTCCGTATAACCGGCATACGGTGTTAAGACACTGCTCCACAGCTAATCGCGGCTACGCTACACAAGTATTTTTTTTTCTTTTTTTCTATTAACCATGTTCCAGTGCCTGTTCCAGTACCCGTTCCAGTACCCGCACCAGTACCCGTTCCAGTACCCGTTCCAGTACCCGTTCCAGTACCCGTTCCAGTACCCGTTCCAGTACCCGCACCAGTACCCGTTCCAGTACCCGTTCCAGTACCCGTTCCAGTACCCTTTCCAGTACCCGTTCCAGTACCCGTTCCAGTACCCGTTCCAGGACCCGTTCTAGTACCCGTTCCAGTACCCGTTCCAGTAACCGTTCCAGTACCCGTTCCAGTACCCGTTCCAGTACCCGTTCCAGTACCCGTTCCAGTACCCGTTCCAGTACCCGTTCCAGTACCCGTTCCAGTAACTGTTCTAGTACCTGTTCCAGTACCAGTTCCAGTACCCGTTCCAGTACCCGTTCCAGTACCTGTTCCAGTACCTTTTCCAGTACCTGTTCCAGTACCTGTTGCAGTACCTGTTCCAGTAGCTGTTGCAGTACCCGTTCCAGCACCTGTTCCAGTACCTGTTCTAGTACCCGTTCCAATACCCGTTCCAGTACCCGTTCCAGTACCCTTTCCAGTACCCGTTCCAGTACCCTTTCCAAAACCTGTTGCAGTACCTGTTCCAGTAGCTGTTGCAGTACCCGTTCCAGCACCTGTTCCAGTACCTGTTCCAGTACCTGTTCCAGTACCTGTTCCAGTACCCGTTCCAGTACCCGTTCCAGTAACTGTTCCAGTACCCGTTCCAGTACCCGTTCCAGTACCCGTTCCAGTAACTGTTCCAGCACCCTTTCCAGTACCTGTTCCAGTACCTATTCCAGTACCCGTTCCAGTACCCGTTCCAGTACCCGTTCCAGTACCCGTTCCAGTACCCGTTCCAGTACCCGTTCCAGTACCCGTTCCAGTACCCGTTCCAGTACCCGTTCCAGTACCCGTTCCAATACCCGTTCCAGTACCCGTTCCAGTACCCGTTCCAGTACCTGTTCCAGTACTTGTTCCAGTACCAGTTCCAGTACCTGTTCCAGTACCTGTTCCAGTACCCGTTCCAGTACCCGTTCCAGTACCCGTTCCAGTACCCGTTCCAGTAACTGTTCCAGTACCCGTTCCAGTACCCGTTCCAGTACCCGTTCCAGCAACTGTTCCAGTAACTGTTCCAGCACCCTTTCCAGTACCTGTTCCAGTACCTATTCCAGTACCTGTTCCGGTACCTGTTCCAGTAACTGTTCCGGTACCTGTTCCAGTACCTGTTCCATACCAATGCCTGTACCAGGGCCTATACCAGTGCCTGTACCAGTGCCTGTACCAGTGCCTGTACCCGTGCCTGTACCAGTGCCTGTAACAGTCCCAGCACCTGTACCTGTTTCAGTACCTGTCCCTGTATCTGTCCCAGTACCAAGACTTGCACCTGGACCTGTTCCTATATTTGTACTTTTTCTTTTACTTTCGCTCTCGCTCTCGCTTTCGCTGTCGCTCTCGCGCTCGCTTTCGCTTTCGTTCTCGCTTTCGCTTTGGCTCTCGCTCCCACTTTCGCTTTCGCATTCGCTTTCGCCTTCGCTCTCACTCTCGCTCTCGCTTTCGCCTCGCTCTCGCTCTCGCTTTCGCATTCGCTTTCGCTCTCGCTTTCGCTCTCGCTTTCGCTCTCGCTTTCGCTCTCGCTTTCGCTCTCGATTTCGCTCTCGCTTTCGCTCTCGCTTTCGCTCTCCCTTTCGCTCTCGCTTTCCCTCTCGCTCTCGCTCTCGCTTTCGTTCTTGAAGTGTTGGGAGCACACGGGATGTCGGGATACAGAGTCCAGGAAATAAACAGCTGTTCACGGTTACAAGTATTTAATCCGACTGACACTCACAAGGACGAGAGCGCTCGGCTACATTTTGACACCTACCTACATATTCATAATAATTCTTAACAATAATTTATATCTACCTTAATCCTAATACATCACACCTCACCACTTAATTTAGGCGATACTGATCATACACAAAACATTTAAACAATCTAATAATTAACAAAATACTATTTTTTTTTAAACAGTGTTGGTTAACGTTTACTTACTCAAACTTATGTACTAAAAGTTACAGCTTCTTTAAAATATATTTAATTAACTCTAAATCTAATTACGGGTTTACGAGTACGCCTGGGTCGATCCTCCGGTGGTGTTGGTGGTGGCAGTCCAGGCTTTGATACGGCTTCGACACCACATTCTGTATCTAGCCTCTCTGTTTCATCCTCCCTAACCCCAACCAAATTCGGCTCATTCTCCTCCCCTGAACCACCAGGTATCAGGACCACATCTTCCGCCTGTGACCTTTGAGTTGGTGTTGGCAAACTTTCTGAGACTGTACTATCAGAACCCATGAAATCGGACATACGAGACCTACGTTTTACCTGATCTATGTGTTTCCTAGTTACTCGTCCATCACCGTTATTGACGATAAATTCGCGCGACCCTGCTCTGGCTTGGATTGTACCTTTCAACCATTTATCCCCTAACGCACCGTTTCTCATCCACACCTCGTCTTGTGGTGCTAAATCTCGTAAAACGCCACCGGAATTTTGTACCTGTCGTTGTTGTGCTGCTCGCACCCGATCGTCTAGAGCGCGGTCTGCACGCAACAAATCTAAACGACTTCGTAATGACCGCCTCTGTAACAACATCGCAGGTGTATCCCCGGTCGTACTTTGGACTGTGTTCCTATAATTGAGTAGGAATGTTTGTAAAGCGGCATCTATGTCTTTGTTCTCCCTGTAGGCTTTTTTAATAGCTGATTTGCATAACTTTACGGCGTTTTCCGCTGCACCGTTTGACGAAGGATGGTAAGTCGGTGAAAAGCACTGACGTATGCCATTATTTTTTAAGAAAGAACAAAATTCTACACTTGTGAAGGGAGGGCCTTGATCTGACACTACTTCTACCGGTAGACCAAATCGCGCGAAAGTGCTACGTAAAACGCGGATAACCTGTTGTGCATTTGTACGTGGCATTTCAAAAACTTCTAACCACTTGGAACTTGCATCAATTAAAATCAAAAATGTGCTACCATGGTATGGTCCTAAGAAATCTATGTGTAGCCTGCTCCACGGCTGTATGATGTAAGGCCAAGGCTGCGGCGGCGCTCGCGGTGGAGCAGCGCCCTCTATCGCACACGTCTCACAACTGTGGCACAACGCTTCTACGTCACCATCAATGTTCGGCCACCATACATAACTGCGCGCTAATGACTTCGTTTTGACGATACCCAAGTGACTAATATGTAATTGCTTTAATATATCCTTTCTTAATATTTGCGGTATTACCATTCGGTATCCCCACATTAAGCAACCGCGTTCAACATACAATTCATGGCGTCGAGAAAAATAAGGTTTAATTGACTCCTCTAAACACGACAACGGCCATCCGGATTGTACGTATAGCAATATTCTACTCAACAAAATATCTTTAATTGTTTGTTTCCTAACGTCGCTATGCGTCACTGGCAGAAAATCCTCCACAAAGTTAACATATGTGACCTCCGTACTCACACTCGGCTGTTTACCTTGAGGTAGTCTGGATAAACAATCTGCGCAATTTTTCTTAGATGACACATATTCTATTTCGTAATTATAACCTGACAAAAGTATTGCCCACCGCTGCAACCGCGATGCTGCCATTACAGGAATGCCTACCTTATCACCGAAAATGTATGTTAATGGTTTATGGTCCGTTCTTAAAACAAACTTACGCCCGTATAAATACTGATGGTATTTTCTGATACCGAAAACAATCGCGAGTGCCTCTCTGTCTATTTGTGAATATGCCCGCTCGGCCGTGCCTAATGATCGCGACGCATACGCTATCGGTCGCTCCCCGGCCGCTGTGACGTGCGACAGCACAGCGCCGACCCCGACGCTGCTGGCGTCGGCAGTCAGCACGAGCGGTAGGTCTGGTGAATAATGCACTAGCACCTCGCTTGAAGCTAATTGCTGCTTTACCCTCCTGAACGCGTCTTCACATTTTTCACACCAGTTGAAAGGTACATCTATCCGGAGTAGTCTATACAAAGGCGAAAGAATTGTACTAACGTTCTTAAGGAATTTGGCATAGTACATTGTCATACCGATGAATGCTCGCAACTCCGATACATTTGAGGGGGCGGGTGTATCAATTATTGCCTTTACTTTATCAGCACACGTTTGTACCCCATCTTTGCTTATTATGTGCCCTAAATAACTTATCTTTTTAGAAAAGAAACTACATTTTTCTTTTTTTACTTTGAGACCACTTGACTGTAATCGGTCGAAGACCTTATATAAATTGCTTATGTGTTCTTGAGTTGTAGCCCCCGTAATTATAATATCATCTAAAAATACCCCCACACTAGGCAAATCGGCAAACAATTGTTCTAAACGTCTTTGAAATATTCCGGGACTCGAGGATAACCCGTACACCAACCGATTGAACATAAACATACCTTTATGCGTATTTATAACCGTATATTTCTTTGATTCGTCCAGTTCAAACTGCGCATAGGCTTGCGATAAATCAATTTTACTAAAATATTCCCCTCCATGTAAACGAGCTAACAAATCTTCTACTCGCGGCAAGGGATAACGGTCGACTTCCAAAACCTTGTTTAAAGTAATTTTATAATCTGCACAAATTCTGATAGTACCGTCTTTTTTTACCACGGGTACGATCGGTGTGGCCCAGTCTGAGCGGTCCACAGGCGTGAGGATGCCGTCTCGCACAAGCTGGTCCAGCGCGCGCTCCACCGGCTCACGCAGCGCGTACGCCAGCGGGCGCGCACGCATGAACACGGGCCGCGCTCCCGGACGCACGTGGATGCTTACTGCGCCACCGGTGAATCGACCCAACCCGTCCGCAAACACCTCACAATATCTGGAACTAAATTCAGACATGTCAAACCTTTTGCTTTGAATACTATTAACCGAAGCTAACCCGTCAGTGTCGTCAGGAAATAACTGTATTTTCAATTCTGCCATCCACTGTCGACCGATTAATACAGTATTTCCACCACTGACTACATATAAATCTAAATATTTACATTCGTTTCTGTACCTAACCTCCGGCTTAATAACTCCCAAAGGTTTTACCATTTCCCCTGTATAGTATCTTAGCCTCAGATTACAGGAATCGATCCGTAAATTGCTAAACAATTTTTTGTATGTATGGTAATTTATACATGATATGGCACTACCTGTGTCACACTCCATCTTTAAATCTGTACCGTGCACTTTCAATACCAAATATATTGGCGGACACTGAGCTATGGATAAATTATTTATATCGACAGTCATTACCTCATCGCTTCGCTCGTCCTCCGACAAGCTATCTGCATTTTTAACTTCATACAGATGATGATGTCCCACTTCTAGTGGACATACACGTCGAAGGTGTCCTTGCTTGTTGCAGACTCGACAAACGTATCGTGTAAATTTACACTTTGTAGGATCATGCAATGCACCACACGCATTGCATGGTTGGTCTAGCCGAGCTCGCTCCACCGGTGCGGACGCTGCCTGTGGCCCGTCCACATGACGCGGCCTATGCGCGCCGCCGCCGCTACCGCTGCCGCCGCCGCCGCGCCGCTGTCCGTCCCACCTGCCCCGGCGTCTGTCATCGGCCGCGCCAGCCGCCGCCGGTCTATACCGCGCCTCCCCGCGAAGTCCAACTTGACTCGTAGACGCCATCGCTAGACAATCACTCGTTGTGTTCGTCTTTTCCATGTACTTAGTACCACTGTCGACAACTGCTGCATTTTTTTCTGCTGCTTCCATACTCATGGCCATACTATAAGCTTTGGTATAGTCCAGTTTATCCTCGGCGAATAAACGCTGTCTTATTATTTCACTGCTTATCCCGCACACGAACTGATCCCTAATGCTTTCTTCGAGCCAGGTCCCAAACTCACAAGATTTGGTCATTTTCTTCAAAACAGCCATATATTCTGCAATACTCTCGTTCACATTTTGTTTCCGTTGGTGAAATTTGAATCGCTCTGCTAACACACTCGGTTTTGGCTGTAGGTGTTTTTCCATGATGGCCGTTACATATTCAAATGTCTTTGTGCTTGGTTTATGCGGCGTGCACAAATTAACTAATAACTCGTAACTTTCCGCTCCCATTACCGTTATCAGCGTTGCCACACGCATATCATCTTTGATATCGTTGACCACAAAATAATTTTCAAGACGCTCCACGTACAATTTCCAGTCGTCCGATTGTACTTTGAACTCTCCAATTTTGCCGATAGTCATTGTAATGTTTATGCTAACACGTTCACAAAAAACAATACACACGAAGGTTTTTAAAGTCCTCGTCGCCACTGAAGTGTTGGGAGCACACGGGATGTCGGGATACAGAGTCCAGGAAATAAACAGCTGTTCACGGTTACAAGTATTTAATCCGACTGACACTCACAAGGACGAGAGCGCTCGGCTACATTTTGACACCTACCTACATATTCATAATAATTCTTAACAATAATTTATATCTACCTTAATCCTAATACATCACAGTTCTCACTTTAGCTCTAGCTTTCGCTCTCGATTACGCTCTCGCCTTCGCTCTCGCCTTCGCTCTCGCCTTCACTCTCGCCTTCGCTCTCGCCTTCGCTCTCGCCTTCGCTCTCGCTTTCGCTTTTGCTTTCGCTTTCGCTTTCGATTTTGCTTTTGCTTTCGCTTTTCTAAATACGATCGCGACCCAATCAAAAACGTTTTTTTCCAACTTTTCAAAACGAGTTAGTTTGTTCCTCGTAAACAGGCAACAAAACAGCTTTCTGCTTCCTCCTTTTTTTATCGTGGTAAAATCATCAAATGAGTCCTCCCACCCATACTGTCAGACTCATACTGTCTAAAATCCACGGTGTCCTTCACTAGCCCTTTACGTACCGGGGTCACGTGTGCGTCATGCGGTAGTTCCGCCGTGACGCCTATCCAGCCACTCCTTAAAGAGGGGTCTTACCGCCGCGATTACGGCGTGCCCTTTTACTTCCTCCTAAAAGTAATTTGGAATGTGGATATTGTTAGTAAATATAATAATTCGAACCGCGCGAGCTACTTCATTTTATCTTATTCCGACAACATTCTCAAAGTGAGAATGTTTCTGCTCGCCTTCACTACTATCGAGCAATAATAGCAGTAGTAGCAGTGGACGGTCGCCCTTAACATTCGAGCACAGAGCTCTAAGAAACCACATAGTCTCGATATTGCCTTCACTTTGGTAATAAAACATATTCGAATAGAATTCTGGGGTAGTAGCCGCTAATGTCGGTTCTATGATCGGATGAATAGACTTTTCCTTGCAATATTTTCAAGTTCTACATTTGAACACGTTGTAAAACTTCTGTTTTAAGAAGGTGCTATTTAATTCTTTATAACGAATATTTATGAACTAGGTGATGCCATATCCAATTTAGAAAGTGTTTAGGTTAGAATAGTTTACGGCACGGTTAGCGTAGTGGCTGAGCGATTGGACTGCTGCGCTGCTTGTCGCAAGTTCGATTCCTGCACGGAGCAAATATTTGTATGATTGACAAGTAGTTGTTTGGGGTCTGGGCGTTTGTGTATGTGAGTTTATATGTTTGTAAACGCACCCAGAAGAATTAACTAGTGTTGAGCAGCGCCTTTAAAAAAAAAAATTTGCATATTTTTGTCTTTTCGTACTGTTTCTAATTGGTGATGAACCACATAATGAAAAATTCATAATGTGGTAAAAACAGATTAGGGTGTAATTACACCAAAACAAAAGAGGCTACTTTGACAAAATCATAATATGACCCGCGATAAAAAAAAAAACAATACATATTGTATGTTCTATTGCTTGACTTGCTATGCCATTTTACGAATTTTACATAAATTCTTATTAAAATACTGCAAAAGTGTATTAATTATTAAGCGTTCATGTTATATGTAGGAACCAAATTCCCCTCATATACTACTTTCCTTGTACAGGTAGCACCTCATTATGGCCATAAATACTTAAGAACGTACCTTAAATTCCTAGTATTGTTGTTACACGCAGTGCCTGGTACATTTTTACAAAATGGGTCGCTTGGTGGTCGCAACGTGTGGCCCTAATGCGCCTCGTTTATTCTTATGACGCACCCCACTTACCCTCTTTATAAATAGTTACCGACATTATATTTATAGAACGTGCATGTGATACCCACTATCACATTCAGGATATGGTTGATATTTTTAAAAGGATTTTCGTATATATTTTGATATGTTTTTTGGTTTGGTAAGGGCTCGGCGTCGTGATCTTTTCCCATGGGCTTAGGGAAAACTACAGATTGCCACGTGTCAAGGATCCTTACATACTTTTTCGTGCTCGTTTGACATTTGCTAGTTGAGAATAGATCGCCATAATATGCGTGTTGTATACAAATAAGAAGATACTACTGTAGTGTGAAAGACCTACGCAGAGCGAAACGGCATGGCAAGGGATTTTTTTTTACCAATGGACATTCAAACGTACTGATATGGAAAAACGACATAAATTGCTATGCTTTACAATTATGCCGTGACATACGAGTACTGCGTCTGTCGACAACGGCATGTCGAGGACGCCGGCGCGGGCGCTCGTTTTGACATATCGCGGGGTGAGGCGGAGGTAAAAAAGCGAGGTGTTGTGTATCGGGCAGCAGGATCTGACGAGGCAATAGCGCCCTGCACACGTACAGTTCGGACCGCGCATCTTGGACTGCGTTCCAAACCGCAGTTAAATCTGTACAGTTTGGACTGCGGATCAAACTGTTGTGCCAAATACGATTAAAAATGCATTCACGGTTTGGACTGCGGATGAAACTTTCATATCTAGACAAACGTTCCGAACTGTGCGTGTAAATTTGATTTCAAGAGTTTGGACTGCAGTTTGGAGTGGCGCGTGAAACGTTAAAACTTTCAAAAGTTTTTTAGGTAGTAAGAAAAATGGACGATCGTTTGGTCATCGCGTTTAGCTGAATTTGTAGTTAGTTACTTTTGTTCCGTGTCCCCGTTACTTTCATCAAATCTTTGCGAAATGCATCTCTTAAATTCTGTACTTTTTTCCGGACGAAATCGTGATCAGCAAATAAAAAACCTACTGTCTTGCAAAATTCAACAAGCGTCATAATTGCTTTGTTTCTCATATTTCTCTTACTATCTTCTTACGCTTTATCTTCCAGAGACACGGATGTTCTCGGAACAAACGAATGAACTCTGTGATAGCTTTGACGCTCCAAACCGCCAAATGTAATTTACGTTTACACGTGATGCGCGCGTAAAACTGTGAGATATGCGCTTGTGTCGATGTGCCAGATCGGACTGTTAGACCAGCACATCTACACGTACAGTTCGGAGCGAGGGATGGAACGGCGCGTGGTGTTTCCCGCGGTCCGAACTGTACGTGTGCAGGGCGCTAATCTCTGTCGTGTCGCGGCACGCCGTGGCAAGGCGTTGGAATGCTTAGGTATCTCAGCGACTAGAGGGCGCTGACTGAAAACCTCAAACAAGAACAATATTCATTTAATCGATATTTTTTTCAATTATGGTCGTATGCCACCTAGCCAATAAAGATTGTGCCGCAGGTGGACACGACCACGGCTATGACTTAAAGTTTATAATTGGAAAAAATATCGGTCAAATGAATATTGTTTTAGTTTTATACTTTTCAGTGCACGTTTTTTTCTTAGTAGTAAAAAATAAGTTACAAGTAACTAAAACTACTTGTAACTTTTTTTTTTTTGAAATATAATGTTCTATTGAGCGCAGCCGTGGAAGCACACAATTTTATTTTTCTTATTTACTTTTTATTTTTCTTTTAATGTTTGTGTGCCTACTTTGGGCATGTGTGTTAACTTTTATTTTTTTCTTTAATTTCATAATCGGTACTGAAAGGGAACGCTTGAAGAACCCAGTTCATTCATACAAAATTACCGTAATATCAAACCAAAAAGTTTAATGTTAAAAAGCAGTTAAATTAATAAGTACAATGAAATTAAATAAATCATACCAAAAACCGAAAGTTGATGATCACTCTTGATGACTTCGTTTTACGATCACAATAGCGTTCGGTTTTATCGACATCCGAAGTTTTAAGCCACGATATTAACGGTAGAACCAAGTATCAAAAATCGTTCTGAAAAAGTAGCTCTTAAAGCCGCTACTTCCAAATTCCATTAAAATTTAATATTAAACCGGGATCATTAAGTTCATAATCCCGAAGTCCACAAGTTACTTCATCGTAAAACAAATTAATGCATTGACAAATTCCCTAGTAAACTTTTCAAAGTTACGGCCTCTGGCAGCTACAAATTGTTACTAATTTCTTTAAGTGCAAACTCGAAATCAACCGGCCGATTTAACGAGTTCGATACTGTTACTGAAAATGGAAATACCAATTTATTTTCAGCTACTCAAGTAGTACCGCTCAAGGGTATTCGGATAAACGGCTAGCGAAGAACTGGTCGGTTTGCGAGGTTAAGCTGTCATTTTAAACTTGTCTAGGATGGGTGGGCGGCCGCTTAAACATTTATAGATAGAGAAGCCGGTGGGAAACCTCATTTGAATAGGGAATAAGGTTCCAATATTTATAAAATGAATCTGATAATGTTTAAACTAGAATAGATCGATAGATAGACAGAATAATCTTGTCTTCTTCCATGAGGTGTGAGTGCAAGTTTTATATTAGTACAATACCTTTTAGATTAGTACCTATTGCGCATCGTAATGGCAACATGTTTGATCAGGTAGTCAAAATGTTCACTAACTACTGATCTAACAACCGGCACTTCATTCTAATAATATTTAAAGTTATTTTAATGGAAATCAAGAGAACTAAAAAACCCATAAACTAAAATAGCTTTACCACTTTAATTAATGAGTTATTAACGCAAAATTTGAATGCAAAGTCAATACTTTTTAAAAATGGAAGAACATAATTATACCTAGGTATTTACCGTTCATCAACATCGTGAACCATTTCTATTAGAAATTAGTTAAAAATCCGTCTTTCAATTTATATTTTAAAGTGCATATGTTATGCATTCGGTCAACAGGTTTTTCCGTCACAATATTCACTTATTAAGTTTAGTCATCAACTATTAAACGGAACATACCGGGAGACATACCTACATAATTGGTTCAGGTGGTAACAACTCCGGTACGTACCGCTAAAGCCGAGGGAATTTAATGCGCCATTATTAATGGTCTCCAACGCATTATGTTTACAATCGGCCGGTTTTACGCCTATAAAATAAAAGTGGGCAAGCGCGAGCCGGCCTACGATTTATGTCCTGTAGTAGGTACAAACAGAGAAATAGGTACTCTAGATTTTCCGTAAACACTGCTTTGTGAAACAAACTTTTTGGTATTTCGGGTTCTGTTTCTAGGCATGGAAGTTATGGGCTTGGTGTAAAAGCTTTTTGCTTGAGTAAAAATGTGTTTCGATTCGTTAGAACAAAACTTCGAACTCTTAAGCCTTTGTCAAACAGACTGGCGTGGCGAATGCGAAGCGTGACGTTTTTATTTGTAATGTATGGAATTGTTTGAATCCAGTCGCATAGAAAAGCGAAAGAGATCCGATAGCGTAACAGAACTAACGGACTGACGTCTCGCTTCGGTTCAGTATCGCTTCGGAAACGTTTCGCTTTCGCCTGTCTGTTTGACAAAGGCATTATATTTAATATCTGGAAAGTAGAAGTAAGAATGAAACAAAATTCAAATCATGTATAAAACGCACACTATGTAGGCAAGCATATTACAAGTTGGAGGATTATATTAATGATAAAAATGCTTGGCTCAATGCTGGTCCTGCTCCACTCCACAACAATAGGGGTAAATTTATTAATTAGTTAACTCGCATAAATATTGAGGAAGCTGCAGAAGATTGTAAGATTATCTTTGCATTGTATCGATTCAATTTCTTAGTATTATATAATTTTATTGCACATGTGTGAGTACTATGTACTACTTATTAATTATTATTGACTCGATTTTACCCTGGTGGTTGAGAGAATGTCATGCTCACTCAAATGTCTCACTGATGGTGGCACGTGTGTCGGATCATTTAGCTCCCTCCAAAATGGTTGAGCTGAATGGTGCTGATACGTGTGTCATGTTCGTGAACGGGCGCTGTCAGTTGAGACTGGTCATCTCTTAGCTGCCACGGTTTATTTTAATTATTGATTATTTTGTTTCTGAATCGTTTTTTTTTTTTGTATTTTACTGTGGACACTTTTAACTTGCTACATCGTTCTCACATAATGTACCATCTAATGAAATGAAATGAATGATGTAACAAAGGTTTTGTAATAATTTTGGCGATCTAAAAAGAGTGTCCATGGAGTTTCTTGCCCGTTCTTCTCCATAGAGATCTACTTCTTGGAACGGGCATCTACGGTACTTTCACAGTTTTTATGTCTTGTGACTGGGACTGTAGCACCATAATTGTGTAGTATTTAATTATATTTTTTATGTCTTTGACAATTCAAAAGTGCCTGTAACTGGTCTACTTGAAATAAATGCTTTTGATTTGATTGATTTGATTTGTATGTTAAGAAAAATGTCCTTTTTTAAACGAGGAACATTGTTATATACGATTTTATTATAAAAGCTTTCATGTAGGCGTTAGTTCATATAATAAATCCAGAACAAATGCATTTCTTTTTTTATTGAATTAAAATTCAATAACTAAATGTTTCACAGAACAATGCATTCACTAGCATTCCAGTCCTACCTCTTATTTATACGCCTGAGTCCCAAACTAAGCTTGTGGTTAGCAAGACCACGTAACATCTCTGAAACGGTTGCCGTATTTCCGCTCTATTTTCGTTAGAGATAGTGTAGAACCTGCGTAACATAAGCTGTATCTATATATATAAATCTATATCTATATATATAAATCTATATCTATATATATAAATCTACATATATTTATATAAAAATGTTATGTTGGTTTGTGTATGCTTCAAAAACTCAAAAAGTTCTGCACCGATTGAGCTGTTTTAGCATGATATATAATCCGCATCAAGGATGGTTTTTATCTATTTTTTTTTTTTGAAAAAACAGTTTTTTGTGCCTCAGCGAAGCGGGGCAGGGTACAGCTAGTTGTTTATAAAGTGTCTTTAGTCACACGCTTAATACACTATGTCAGATACTTTGTAGAAAAAAGATCAGTCATATTTATTGAGTACATAATTCTCGATCGCTAACCGCTAGGGGTCTGAAATCATAATCTTATTGCATAAATAATTTTATAAACAACACTTTGAATACTACGTGAATAATAAATTGACTTGACTGCTAAATCGAACCCGCGAAGGCAACGCTTTCGCGGGTTCGATACCCTCACGGAACAAATTAATAGTAATATGGCTTTTTTCCGCGTCTCGTTGTTATGAAGGTGAGTGTGAGAAATTCACAGGCAAAATTAAAAAAAAACACGGTTATTATTTTCTGCAATATGTATGTAATCTTTAGAGGGCCAAATCCTGCCGGGTCGCGGGACTATCGGTTAACCGTGTCCCAGGAACGTAAAGGGCTATTGAGAGACACCGTGGATTTTAGTCAGTACAAGTCTGACAATCCCTCCCGTCCTGCCCTAGGTGGAAGGACTCATTCGATGATTTTACCACGTAAAAAAACCTACCATTAAACCACTCAAATATCTTCCGGGTACCTGTAACGGACGTACTGTCCGAGACCCACATTGCTTACAGTATAATGTAACATTTGTGCCTTTGTCAAACAGACAGGCGAAAGCGAAGCGAGTCCGAAGCGATACCGAACCGAAGCGAGACGTCAGTCCGATAGTTCTGTCACGCTTTCGGATCGCTTTCGCTTTTCTATGTGACTGGATTCAAACAATTCCATACATTACAAATAAAAACGCCTCGCTTCGCATTCGTCACGCCTGACTGTTTGACAAAGGCTTTAGTGTGCCACTTTAAAGCTTGGGACACAATGCGGCAGAAATTATGATACATGTTCCTTGTATGTTTGAAAAGCATATCTGTTACAATCCTCTCAAAAACTTGCAATATTATTAAAATCTATGTTTCAACCTAACCAGTAGCGCAGGTAATAATAACTAGAAATAACCGAGAATATTAAGACGACGAGCTGATTATCCGGAGTGATCCGGGCTTGGATCCAGGGCAAGGGAAATGAGATGACTGCGCTGTGTTTAGTTATTTTAGATGAAGTCTAGTACAAATAGAAGGTAATGCAAAGAATTATAAAAGTAATTTAACTGGCATTAAAAATGCGTTTTTTGTTACCTTTTTACTAACTAAAAATCCATCCTGGCCTTATGAACTAAAAGTTAAGGACCAGCATGAGATTTTGCGTTCCCGGGTCACGAGGTCCTTTTAAGACATACTTCGGATCTTTTCAAGGCTTATCTACAGAAATGAAAATTCTTAAATTTTCATAAATACGTTGTTGAAATTAAACTTCTCCTGTCTGTGTTTGTTTTCTCGAAAAAGAAGGTAAGGTATAATAAGGTAATAAGGTACGGTTCACTAAGTAAACTACAATTTAGTAACTTATGATAATAGATGACGCCTTTGTCTTTCTTCTTTATTTTTTCTTTCTTTATTGAATTGAATTATTTCAAGCAAAGTGCAACCCGAATTGATTGTCAAAATCTAAATAAACGCGAGCTAATTCGCGGGCAATAGATAGTGATATTATAAATTAATTAACTCCAGTTAAATACCATTCGAGGACTACCTGACGGACAGAGCCGTCATCTACCCCGGTCACCGGGGAGAGTGGAACCGGCGAGAGATGTCGTGCGGTGTTCCACAGGGATCGGTCTTGGGGCCGCTCCTGTGGAACATCGGTTACGACTGGGTGCTGCGCGGCGACCTCCCTGACGGCGTCGGCGTGATTTGTTACGCCGACAACACGCTCGTCCTGGCGAAGGGAGAGTCGCACCAGGCGGCGGCCGACGTGGCGACGCAGGCGGTAGCGACAGTCGCTAATAGGATCCGGCAGTTGGGACTCGACGTGGCGCTGCACAAGACGGAGGCCATGTGTTTTCATGGTCGTCTGAATGCGCCACGTTCAGAGTCCCAAATAACGGTGGAGGGGGTTCGCATCGGCGTCGGGAGGACGATGAAGTACCTGGGACTCGTCCTCGACAGCCGGTGGAACTTCAGGGAGCACTTCCTGCATTTGGCCCCAAGGCTGAACCGGGCAGCAGCCGCTCTCAAGCGACTCCTGCCCAATCTCGGCGGGCCAAATGCCTCCTGCCGGAGGCTGTACGCCGGTGTCGTGCGGTCCATGGCCCTCTACGGGGCCCCCGTGTGGGCCCTAAGCATCCGGACGCGACCACTCAAGCTGGTCGCATGCCAGAGGGTCATGGCCATCCGGATGATGCCGGATTGCTGCCCTGGGATCTGGAGGCGACTGCCCTCCAGCGCGTCTATGAGTGGCGCGTGGAGGCGCGGCGTCGGGGCGAATCCCCGCTGCCTCGACAAGTCGAGGCGCGGCGGGAAGAGCTCCGGCGTGATCTCAGGGCAGTATGGAGGGAGCGACTGTCGCAACCGAGGTCCGGGCACGCCGCAATCGCGGCGGTAAGACCCCTCTTTGAGGAGTGGCTGGATAGGCGTCACGGCGTCCTGACCTACCGCATGACGCAGGTCCTCACCGGACACGGAAGTTTCGGGAGGTTCCTGTGTCTGATAGGGAGGGAAGAAACGCCTGGGTGTCACCACTGCGAGGATCGTCCGGAGGACACGGTGAAGCATACGGTGAAGGACTGCCCCGCTTGGGCAGAGCACCGCCGTGTCCTTACGACGGCGATAGGCGGAGACCTCTCGCGCCCGGCATTGGTCGAGGCCATGCTGCGGGGCGAGACGGAGTGGGAGGCGGTCGCCTCCTTCTGCGAAGCAGTCATGCTCGTGAAGGAGGAGGCGGGCCGCCTGAGGGAGAGGACAGCGTCCTCCCTCCACCCCAGCCGCAGCGGTAGACGCCCACGGCGTCGGACGTCGCAAGACGATCTCCGGCCACCGTAGGCGCGGGCATGCGGGCAACGAGTAATGGGCGACTCGCTGTCCGACCATGGACCATGCCCGGGTCGACGGCGCGTTGTGTTCCACGCGCGCCTCAAAGAGTGTCAGCATAGTGACGGGGCCTGTAGAGGGCCAAAGCCTGCCGGGGTCGCGGGACCAAGGGATTACCGTGACCCCGGTACGTAAAGGGCTATTGAAGGACACCGTGGATTTTAGTCAGTACAAGTCTGACAGTCCCTCCCGCCCTGCCCTGGGTGGGAGGACTCATTTGATGATTTTACCACGATAAAAAAAAAAAAAAAAAAAAGTTAAATACCATATCGACGATGAAGAGTCAATATATAATATCTAACATTTTGGCCATTTTTGTTTTATTGCATTATTTATTGTAGAATAGAGTAATGCACATGCTGACAAAGATCTTAGGTCTGTTTCTTATTAATTTTCCAAGATAAACAATTATTGCAATATATACTAAGTGGTGTAACGTCATTTACGATGGCAATAAATACTAATAAAATCTATCTAAAATATATCTAAAAACTAATAAAATCATTGATTAATATATTAATATTGTAGTCATAAGCATAATATTGTAGTCAGTTTACATAAAACATTTAAAAAATCAAATATACTAAAAAAATAATTAAACGGACTTGAAACGTTTTTTACGCCTCCTGTAAAGTTGCGTTTTTGCAGTTATTATTTATTGACTCTTCATCGTCGATATGTTGTTTAAAAAATATGATAGATACATTCAAGACCTGTTTCTATTAGGTAATATACTAGCTACTTGGCACACCTCCTCCCTGTAACGAATATTATTTTCCTAATTTTATGTTCCTGTCTCACGTAGTACGTGTATGCCGTGTGGTACGAAGTTATTTAATATAATAAGATACTGTTACTTTGCCTTTATTAAAGTGAAGTGTGTGTAATTATTTTAAGTAGTATTAATGTTTTAGTATATTTTTATGTACAATATTCATGTATGTTATCCATCCATCCGATTGTTGAAATTTTTTTTACTAATATTTTACTATGGACACTTTTAACATCCTACATTGTTCTCACATAATGCATCTAAAATTGAATAATGTAACAAAGGTTTTGTAATAATTTTGGCGATCTAAAAAGAGTGTCCATGGAGTTTATTGCCTGTTCTTCTCGATAGAGATTTACTCCTTGGAATGGGCATCTGCGTTACTTTCACAGTTATTATGTCTTGTGGCTGGGACTATAGCACCATAATTTAGTAGTATTTCATTACTTTTTTTTTGTCTTTTACAATTTAAAAGTGCCTGTAACTGGCCTACTGAAAATAAATGCTTTGATTTTGAACTCTTTCGTTTTGATTTCTCATAGCTTTAAATAAAACTATATATTTTTACCGTATTACTTAGTTTGTTTAACCGACGAATAAAAAAGGAGGAGGTTCTCAATTCGACATGTATATTTATTTATTTTTTAATACAAAATACTTGATTGCCGTTTTTGCGAAATTTATCTTTCTCTCTCTTATTATATTGAGATAACAGCAGAATAATTTTGCTGAACAAGGAACATAACTGTAAAAACTTAAAAAATACTTCTAAATTAATTTCTTTCACCTGTTACCATCACTGCCTGGTGCCCAATGGGCAAAGGCCCATGATTTCCAACTTTTCCAAACCAGTTAGTTTTTTCTAACTCGTCCCGCCGCCGCGCCTACTACGGGTTTTACCGCGACGCCTTTTATTCTCAGCCATAACAAAAGAAATAAAATCCCATTGATCCGCAAAACAACTAAATCATAAACCATAAAAACCTCATAAAATAGAATCATAACACTCAAATTTTAACCATGACTTAGTACGGTTCCATTAAAGCTGCACTATCGGACATTTATAGTCGCAAACTAAGAATCGACTTTATGTGAACGTAATAAAGATACCAAGTAATGGTTCCTATTCATGTTACGACCGTTCACGTCGTAAGATGTGTTGACGATTGCAGCGCACCTGCGATACGTCGGGGATTGAATGGGCCGCCTTAGTAGTGCAGTCGCCGTGTACCTAATGCCATGTATTTATCGGAACGGTTTGGGGTTATACGCTAAAGTAGCTATTCCCCGCGGTTTCAACCCCGCTGCTCGGCTTCTGTTGGTAGTAGCGTGTTGGTATATAGCTTTCCTCAATAAATTAATTATCGAGCACAAAAAGATTTTTTGAATTCGAAGCAAGCATTTCTGATAAATAACGTGATATAGGATTTGTTAGATTCGAAGATCATCTCCTACATTTAAACTAATAAAATTTACCTCTATTTAATATTAGAATAGATTTAAATAAGGCTCTCTGTTACAGTAAGTAAACAATCGATTACTACGAGGAAAAGCTTAAGTAGTAAGTTCTACATTGAATAATTTCGTAGCGGTTACGTAGCATTTTCGTAGACATACATTGCCGTAGGTCAATGACACAAACATATGAACACTTTTTAAAGCAGCTAACAAGTTATTCATTTTACCAAAGACTTTCATAAAATTTAAAACTAAAAATACCAATACAAACAAATAAAAGCTCTCTTTAACATACAATTCACGTATTTGAATATTCATATTTTACTTAATGAAACACTGTAGGAGGAACCGGGCTTCAGAATGTCGATCGCCATCTACCTTTACAAAATAAATATTTCATAAAGAATCCGACTTCTAACCAAGTACTTAATTGGAAAGGTCAAAGACCGTTAAAGTGGATTGAACATTATGATTTTAAAAGACTTGGCAGTTCATAAATGAGAAAAACTCACACAATTAAAGAAATAATGGTAATATTAAAATATACAACAGTAATGCTTAAAATGCTAATTAAGTTATCGCATTTTCAGAGCTATTAACAAAGAGAATATTCTTGAAATTAATTAAAAACAGGTTCTTCTTAAAATGTTGTACACTATTACGGTCGGACGTTGTATAATACAAAGTTTTAAGCCAACTTCGTATAACAAAATTACATTTTCGCAGCGAGAAAAAAATAAGAACATTATTGTACATTTGGTTGGTGTTTCGCGAAAAATATTACATTATGTAGATGAGGAATGTATTAAGCATACGCCGCTTACACGTGAATATTTAAAACTCCTACAAATTGCGGCGGACGAAGCACGCGCGAATGTCGAAATAAATTTCCCCAACACGTTGTATAACGGGAGATCATAATTTTCGTAAAGGCCCTTAAGGTTGGCACGCGTAACAAATGCAAGCATCATAAAAGCCCGAATGTTTTCAGCTGGACATGAGTTTACGAATAGGGTCATGTCATGCCATCTCATCCATACATTTATGTAAAACAGTTCTGTGAATGACGGACAGACAACGCTCAGTCGAAAGTCGGTCGTCCACGGAGAGGTTACTCACGTTAGCTGCGTTGTTCATTTGTTTACCAGCAAAATATGCGTGCGTAGCATGGCCGTGGGTTGCAATAGACGATCCTAATTATATTTTCATAGGTAGAAAGTTCATTATTATGCCCACGTTGAGAGTCAAGCTGTGTTTTTTTTTATCGTGGTAAAATCATCAAATGAGTCCTCCCACCCAGAGCAGAGCGGGAGGGACTGTCAGACTCGTACTGACTGAAATCCACGGTGTCCTTCAATAGCCCTTTACGTTCCGGGGTCACGGTAATTCGTACAGTCCCGCGACCGAGTCAAGCTGTGATAGCGCTACTTTGTGACGTACCGAACGCTTTTCTAACACTTGCAGGCCCTTAAATAAGCAATAATTGTGAACATAACATTTAAAAAATGTACAAACTACTGTTAATACATACACAATTTTAACTAAATTTTGACAGAATTTGGAGATCATTAACTTGTTCAAAGTACACTTATTGCATAGCTAAAACTATAGACATAGCCCTGCTGTGGAGAAGGGCCTTAAGTTTCTATAGTTATTATCTATAGTATATGTAAAAAAAATCAATGCCACTTTTCATTGTAATTTTATAACTCAAGAACGAGCTCACCTATCCAAACCAAATGTTTAGGCTTTGTTCGGACTATTTAGTAGAGGGTTTATGTGAAGTTTGCACAAAATCGGTCGAGCGGTTCTTCATTTATCACATTTGTTGTAACAAATGATGTAGTAGTAGTAGTACTAAAGTAGTATTGATTCTGTGGCGTTACGAAGTTTGCGAGGTCAGCTAGTAATAATATAAAAAAGTAACGATTGTAAGTTTAAACGAACGCAAAGGGGTTCATTTTGAAACTTCTGAACCGATCCCAAAAAAAATTAAAGACAAAAAATTACTCTATAGCATCACACGTTTTTACTAAGAGAACTTCCCATGTGATAAGATTCTAATGCGTGTTTTATAAACCGATAGCTGTTCACTAACATGGGCAAAACCGAAGGCAAAAGCTAGTTAAGAATAAAACTAATAATTATCAAATTTTAAAGACAACCTTTAGTTTAACAAATAATTATTCATAAACTAATAATGAAACCTTTAAGTAATAATAATTTTAGCCGAGTCAAGTTTTAAATCTAACGTGGGACAGACAGATGTCATCTAACAATAAATTGTTCTAACTTTACTAAAGTCTGTCTAGACAGTTATGCTTTTGTTTTGATGAAACTGTCAACCGTGTCATTAGTAGGTAAACAGAAAATATATTTTACACAATCAAATCTATGTTTTTACGTAGACAAAAGATTCAGCAAGATTAATAAGTCTTTCATTTACATTTAAAAATTAAACAACCTTTATTACGACTACCTACGTCTTGTAAACGAAACCTGGTAGATCTTAATTTTTGTTTCAAGATAATGCTAATGTTTATTTGAAACATATTTTATATCCAGGTAGGTTCATCTCGATTCAATTTAAGTATGTTTGGTTCAAGTTAAGAAAGACGTGGCAGTTCAAATCAAGGTATTTAGAGGCACCTTCCACAAGTTTCACTTTTGTGTTACAGACATTACACATTCAATGTAAGTATGTCAGAAAATGACTGTTATAAATAGTTTTTTTTTTCTTATCTTTCAATTTCTTCCTTTATGCCTTTGTCAAACAGACAGGCGAAAGCGAAGCGTTTCCGAAGCGATACCGAACCGATGCGAGACGTCAGTCCGATAGTTCTGTCATACTATCGGATCGCTTTTACTTTTCCATGTGACTGGATTCAAACAATTCCATACATTACAAATAAAAATTCGGTATCGCTTCGAAAACGCTTCGCTTTCGCCTGTCTATTTGACAAAGGCATTACAGTCATTTTATGGAAAAAACCTATTGCTGTCATAGTTAAACATTTCATAATTCTGCAATGACTTTCAAGAGGATTAAATTTAAGACGTCGTTACTTAAAAATTGTTCACCATACCAAAATCTGCTACTGCTACCAAATCAGCTGTCATCAACAATCGCCACAGCCCACAACATCAGCCAGTATCACAAACAACGCGATCAATCAACACTTTGACAGCTCATGAATAACACCTATCCTCAGGAAAGTTTTACAAAAGATTTATTTTCTTCCGTCAAGCCGGCCCGCGGAGTATCCAGCAAAGATTGATTGATCTCAAATAAATATGAATAAACAAAATATAATGGAGTGGACCGACCGTCCTATTTAAATTTTGGAATAGGTAATCTTTTTTCTTTTTATCTTTTGAGGTAAAGGAATTGAGGTCAAAAGATGATCAGTCAGCAAGATGGATCATCATTTCATTTCACCCACATTTTGCCAAAGAATGATCAATCAATCATTCAGCCATGTTTTTGAAAAAAAAATGTTGAACAAAAGTCTAATCAAGACTGCTACAAAATTATCATAGATTCGACCCAGAGATGAAACCTATAACCTCTTTAGTATAAGTTTTGGCCATTAGCCCAGCAAGGAAATTACAATAAGCATGAATTATTGATTCAAATGGGACGTACCGTTTGAACTTTAAGCGGAATATTTACCATGTTTAGATAATTATTATTTGTTTGTTGGAGAAACTGATGTTTCACAAAATTTGTTTGTTCGGCAATTTATTAGATGCGTAATGTTTAAAAATAATGGTTAGAATCCCGGTTTTAATGAAAATGTTGGTAGATGTATCAGCTTAAAATCATTTGCATAATGTAGACGAGACTCAGACAAGAGGCAAGACTACCTGGTGACGAAACCAAGATTAAAACTTACCACAATCCACATATTGGGTTGATGTAAGTTCGCCACGAAATTAAGACACAATGTGGAATCTGAACAGAAAGTACTAGGAGAACAGGATCAAAACTTATTTTCGTGAGGAATTATTTTCGTGGCGAACTTACAACAACCCAACTATTTATCCAGTAATTTCCTAATGCAGAATTTTAATCAGACGCATACCACTATGGCCTTTTTGAACAGCCCGGAAAAGAGTTCATTGAAGGAAAAAGAAAGGTGGAGCCATTTGTCAAGCGGTAGTTAATACAGAATAAAGGGAAAAAAATACTTTTTAATTATACTTCCAATACGAACGATTTTAATAACTCAAAGTACCTTTACTCCTATAAAATTACTTTTTTTCCCCCAACTTTACGCAACATTCATAAAACTGGATGAAAATCATTATTGTGCCAAAATCTACGTATAAAAGTAGATCGCTCGGCCCACGTGTAACTTTGACCCTGAGCTGACCTGGAATAACACTCAGTTTATAATAGTTTTGTTATGAAAGCCCTGTGGCTCTTTACATCTATAAGTTAGATGTTAATGAAGAGCACCATCATCATCTGTCTTGCCTTTTCGCATGCGCTTTGCATTTATTTGGGACTAACGTACTGTAATCAGTGATTTGCCCACTACAACTTTGATTATTTTTTTGTTGCTGTGATGTTCTTTATTGTAGGCTAACGATAGCATGTAAAATAAAATCCAAAAAATCCACCTAGAAAGATATTTTGTACCCTCGAAGGGTTTAAAAGTTCGACCTTCTTGGTGGATTTTCAGAAAATTTTCTTGCCACCAGTAATTAATATCTTAACGATCACCCTTGACCAACTAAAACTTCTTATGCTTCATCAATATAGACAGTGCAATCTACATCGTAAGTGGGAGCCAATGTTAAGCACTTGCTAGTCAGTCTTCAGCCTCTAAAGAATAAAACTCGACCGTTCGTCAAAGCGTCGGGAAACCAATTTAAAGTTGTTGCTGTGTTTATTAAAACTCTTTTAGTGTTCCGTGGGGCACTTGGCAGGGGAAAAAGGTTGGTTTCTTGGTATCTGCAGGTTAAAACAAGGTTTTTCTAAAGATTAAGATTATGTGAACTGAGCAACAAGGTTTTTTCAAGGTCATTTTGGCGGGCGTTGTCAGTAAAACTCATGAAAATTGTTTTTTAAACTTTGTTGAAAAAACAAGCCAGCTGTGTTCTCAGTTCTGTGTATGTGATGAAGTGACGTGGAGTACATCACTTCATCACACATTTTGACCACAATTCTAAAAAACCTTTAATTATCAAAATTATGAGAGGTACCTACGGTTGCGTATTTGAGTACCTTCATTTGATTTTGTGTAATAGCTTTGCCTATGAGGATGTGCCATTCCAGATAAGATAACTGAAGCAAAATCTGGGGGCACGGCAGTGCCCCAGCCAAGTCTCGAGCAAAACGGGCACGGCGGTACCATCTTTTCTCGATGCGATTCGCGGCTGTTTCGCCCCCCCTATATCTTCGACGTGGACAAAGCTAGGAGTTTCGGTTTTCGGTGAATAATAGTAGGCATTAGAACAAGCTTAAGTTCGAAATTACATGCCAATTGAATTAATAGTTTAGGAGTTACGGTCGATCAAAGTTACACCATTTTGTCACTCACTCACTGACTCACTGACTCACTGACCGATCATCAAAAATCTAAGGTACTTCTAGCAGACTTAGAAACTTCAAATTTTGCACCAAGATAGGTCATTAGCCACATATAAAGGAAAAATTATAAAAACATTAAAAAATAATATAACATAGAAAACAATTTTATATTTGCGGTTTGGCAAGAACATTATGTATGGATTTTGACTGCATTGTTAACTTTGTTCGTTGTTTAAGTATTCAATTGGATGAATAAATACATAGAATAGGAAAGAATAATATAAATGTAATACATAGACTATAATTAATACATAAAGTTCATAATTCATTAAATTAATAAAGCTAAAACTCCATTGTATTGCGATAAATTTCGATTGTATGCGCGCTCGATAGATGGCGTTGTACCTGTCTGAATCGCGCTATGGTTTCGTTACCGAGCGCAGTTTAAGTAGTACTTTAAAATAATTCGATAATTTTCATTTGATAGCGCCATCTACCTATGAAAAACCATTTCGAAACTAAAAAAATATTGTAGCTATACTTAAGTTAGCCGGATTAGATAGTAGATTTATTATTGTTACTGAAACAGTTATTTAGGCAAATAGTTTATTAATATAACATAGACATAGTTACAATATCTAGTTGTTTACGTGTTATTTAGTTTAGTTATATTTAGTTTGTAAGTTAGTAGATTTATGTTTATTTAGCTCGTTGAAAAGAAACGATAGAGATAGAGAGTGGGTTCTAAGCAAAGCAGTAGCTGAAGTCCAAGAAATTATGAGGTCACCTAAAAAAAAAGAAAGAAATACACTTACAAAAAATAAATGAGATCCCACCAAAAACATTAAATGTAAAAAAATGCCAAGTCTCTCGATGCAGTCTTTCCATCGTAAAAAGTTTTGAGATCTCATAGAAGCCAAGTCCTATTCAAATTATTTTGTAGTTATAAATCAACATTTAGTAATTGTATCAATAGTTTTCTTTATATTATAATTATAGTGACTTGGCAATGAGCACAAGAAGAAACAAAAAGGCATATTTGGAGTTGAAAGTCACACACCGCATGCGTAAACATTAATATCACAAAATTAATTTTCTTTTGGTTTATCCGTGTCGTCCCAACCGAATTTCGGCAACGGCAGTCAGTCTCATCCAAGACTAGTAAACTGCGCAGGACATAAATTGGTGCTCATTGCCAAGTCACTATAATTATAATATAAAGAAAACTATTGATACAATTACTAAATGTTGATTTATAACTACAAAATAATTTGAATAGGACTTGGCTTCTATGAGATCTCAAAACTTTTTACGATGGAAAGACTGCATCGAGAGACTTGGCATTTTTTTACATTTAATGTTTTTGGTGGGTGCCTTTTTTACAACCTTCAATAGGACAAGAAAAAAGCAATAGGAGACTTATCACTGATCATCACATTTATGCCTTTGTCAAACAGACAGGCGAAAGCGAAGCAATACCGAACCGAAGCGAGACGTCAGTCCGTTAGTCCTGTCACGCTATCGGATCTCTTTCGCTTTTCTATGTGACTGGATTCAAACAATTCCATACATTACAAATAAAAACGTCACGCTTCGCATTCGCCACGTCAGTCTGTTTGACAAAGGCTTTAGACTTACCAAAAACGACATACTTTCTTACGAAAAAACACTACCTTACCTAATCTAAATTAAATAATCTTCAACTCCCATCCAAATTCGATTAAACCTAACACGTCTACAAAAACGAAGTTTAAGTAGACAACTAATTACCAAAGTTCCGAGAGCTAAACCATTATAAAGTATTGAAAAATGAGCGCTGATATTCGATCTTTGCTTAAGAACAAAGTAATTTTAACTCGGATAGCGTTTGCCCGGGGATTAAAAATAAAAGATGCGAGACTGGTTTTAAACTATAGTTAAGATAAGCCAAGTTTCTGTTGCGGCCACTGAGGCTAGTTTATAGAAAGTTCTATCAAGGTTTTTTCCTTTGAAAATAACTTTATGTACGAGCTATGAATGTGAAATAAGTAATAGTTTAAGTTGAAAATAAAGTAGCCGCTTTGTGTTCTGTTATTATAATAAGTTGATGGTTTTTTTGCTCACTGGAGTGAAAAGAGCATTTTCATGTTAAAGACAACTTGTTTATATGTACGAAAAACACCAATGTTGTAATACCGATTTCCAATGTACCGACGAACAAGACAGTTTGCAGTTCAAACCTAAGGTTCATATTACTTGGCGAACTATTTATGTAAACTGACTACAGGACATCACAAGTTGTATATAATTGATGTACCTGGTTGTGTATAATTGAATAATGAACTATAAGGTAGGTTTTAACAACAGATAGTTTCAGTAAACTTCCATAAACATTTTAGATCCAATAGATTCGCAAATCGATCGCTATAATCTGAATAGTCTCATAAAACCGATTCAAAGACAACGTGATCGAAACGTAAACCATTAACTTCCAAATACGTACGTTACGTGTTCTTTCAATAACAAAACAAGCGTTGTAACACGTGATAAAGTCGTTTTCACGGAAACAGACAAAGGTGGAACGGCATAAAAGAATGAAGTCACGAGACACGAATCGCAATCCGTGCTAAGTCTCCCTTTTGCGCGATTCGGGGTTGTTAGCGCGTAAGAGCCTTGCAGACTTGCTACTTTAGCACCAAACGTTACCACCTAAGTTTTCAGCGATTTAAGGCGTATTTAACCAATGAAACGGCAAAGCGATGTGCTCATCGCATTCAGTTTCGATGTTGAAATCGGAAATCTAAGCGAGGTGCCACATCTGCGTTACGCACAACTTTGACATCGTAACTGATTGGCAACTAGATGGCCAACTATAGAGTAGGTTTTGAAGTAAAGCCACTCCTCGAATTCCCGGTTAATAAATAAATATTCCACAGCTATCACACAACGCCATCTAGTCCCAAGCTAAGCATAGCTTGTGTTATGGGTACTAGACAACTGATAAACATACTTATATATCGACGCAAGAAAGCAATCTTGTAGTATCTCGAAAAGTTGAACTTTACACCAGTGCCAAAAAACTATGTAAAAAATTCGTTAAGAAAAAGTCAACTTCGTATCATAATAAAAAAACGTCTTAGGAAAACATTGATAAGACCGTCAGACGCAGTATTTTTTTTCTGAATACAAAAATGAAATAAAAAAAAGAAATTCCCATTTTTCGAGATACGACAAAATCGCTTTCTAGCGTCGATATTTCTAAATTCATACATATTATAGATAAATTACACCCAGACACAGAACAAATGATCGCGCTCATCACACACACATTTGTCCTGAGTGGGAATCGCACCCACGACATCCGGCATAGCAGTCAGGGTCCGGGGATACCGCACGATCGCCGGCGAATCGGCCAACCTCCTAGCCGGATTGCTGCCCTGGGATCTGGAGGCGACTGCCCTCCAGCGCGTCTATGAATGGCGCGTGGAGGCGCAGCGTCGGGGCGAATCCCCGCTGCCTCGACAAGTCGAGGCGCGGCGGGAAGAGCTCCGGCGTGATCTCAGGGCAGTATGGAGGGAGCGACTGTCGCAACCGAGGTCCGGGCACGCCGCAATCGCGGCGGTAAGACCCCTCTTTGAGGAGTGGCTGGATAGGCGTCACGGCGTCCTGACCTACCGCATGACGCAGGTCCTCACCGGACACGGAAGTTTCGGGAGGTTCCTGTGTCTGATAGGGAGGGAAGAAACGCCTGGGTGTCACCACTGCGAGGATCGTCCGGAGGACACGGTGGAGCATACGGTGCAGGACTGCCCCGCTTGGGCAGAGCACCGCCGTGTCCTCACGACGGCGATAGGCGGAGACCTCTCGCGCCCGGCATTGGTCGAGGCCATGCTGCGGGGCGAGACGGAGTGGGAAGCGGTCGCCTCCTTCTGCGAAGCAGTCATGCTCGTGAAGGAGGAGGCGGGCCGCCTGAGGGAGAGGACAGCGTCCTCCCTCCACCCCAGCCGCAGTGGTAGACGCCCACGGCGTCGGACGTCGCCAGACGATCTCCGGCCACCGTAGGCGCGGGCATGCGGGCAGCGAGTAATGGGCGACTCGCTGTCCGACCATGGACCATGCCCGGGTCGACGGCGCGTTGTGTTCCACGCGCGCCTCAAAGAGTGTCAGCATAGTGACGGGGCCTGTTGAGGGCCAAAGCCTGCCGGGATCGCGGGACCAAGGGATTACCGTGACCCCGGTACGTAGAGGGCTATTGAAGGACACCGTGGATTTTAGTCAGTACAAGTCTGACAGTCCCTCCCGCCCTGCCCTGGGTGGGAGGACTCATTTGATGATTTTACCACGATAAAAAAAAAAAAAAAAAAAAAAAAAAAGCAGTCAGGGTCACTAACCACTAGACCAACAAGCCTGTCAATAAAATTGAGAGTAGGGGTATAAGAGTTATAGGTTGCTTATGGTATTCTTGCACACAGCAAAGGAGTAGAACTCTCTACCAGCGTGCATGTTTCCGAACGAATACAACCCTACTTCCTTCAAAGTTAGAGTGAACAGGCTTCTTCTGGGTAAGCTCGCTCTATGTTTGACTCTATCTCTTTTACCTCTGACTTCGACTAGAGTCAAGAACAAACCAATTTCAAAGAAAAAAAAACGCTTATGAAAAGGTTTAGTAGTGAACGGAGTTTATTAACAGACTGCAGAGTCACCAAAATGAAATACAGCATAAAGATGTCAGAATGAAGTCGCAATATCGCCGAAGCTAAAAGTAGCATGTCTGCTGCTTCCCTAACAGTAAGGGAACGAAACAAAGACACACACACGTTCAAAGGCGCGCGTGTTACAGACGCCGCCTTATTGACTAGTTTTAGTGCAAAGCTTGTGCTTAATTAAGACTTCTACGCTTGACACATTTACAAAATTAAGGTTTTGTTGTGAAGGTGACTTTGTGGGGTGGTAAATTTGACCCAAAGGTTGACTTGTAGATAATGCCTTGCGGCATAAAGTCCACCTTATGTACCACAATTGTACGTGAACGTTTAAATAAATAAATTCTGTTGTTCACAAAGGTTATATATAACATTGTAAAGAATATCCTAGGAGAACCCCTCGCGCCTATATATAGGCGCGAGGGGTTCGCGACGCAGATCAACTCTCTGCAAAAGAGATTTTAATCTACCATTGGTCTTCGAATTTGGCCCTAGGATATTCTTTACAATGTTTCGCCTCACAGTTTTGTGAGCAATAGTGTTGAAATGTTATTTCAAAAAGAAAAGTGTCGTCGTCAAATATAATTCGATCCCACACGCTTATTATGCGTAAGTTTGGGCCTATACGTAATCTGTGCCTATACCTAGTACTGTAATGGCTATAGGCTATACTTAATCTTTATCTAAGGCACTGGTTATGTCTATTTTTAAATAAGATATGAAAATTATTAGTCTACTTAGAAAATTAGAAAGCTACAATAAAACTGTAACAAAACACGTTGTACTTAATTACAATAACTTCTCTTTGATTCAATACAATTTATTCTAAAATAGATTCTACCACACTTCAACAATTTGAACGTTTTAGTGAACACATTTTGAATTTTTCATTGAACGGAAGAGCTATGTGAGGACGAGGCACTAACAAGGCGGGAGGCAGGAGGACTGCGCTTCAAGAAACCTCTTGATTTCCTCGTTCTCACAGCTCGGTAGGCGACATGTAGCATATGTTTGGCACGTAATTTGCAGTTTTTGTTTTCGTAACCTTTTAAAAAAAATGAGTACTAAAAAAGCCACGCGATCTTCATTTTGTTTATAAAAAAAAACTCGTGTTGGAGTATGGAGAGGGCGCAGACTAGATTACTCGTACTCTTTGATAGCAAATATCTGAGAAAACCCAATACACGCGCCCGCGCCTTTTAGGACTGCTCATTCAATTTTTCCAAACAGCCATATGAACTCGCCGATTTTAGCGGATGACATGGCGCAAAAAAAAAAAAAAAAAGTTTACCCGCTCTTTGGTACTATATACACTGAAAGACCTGGAAATGAATTATTCGCTATAATATCTTACCTTTTCTCAGCTCAGGACCAAGATCACCTTGACCGCAACGGAATGATATAATCACAGTAATCACATGTCGCGACGCCATCACACACAAAAACTTTACACTTGAACACTACATAATGTTAGAATCACTAATAGAACCAGACCACACACTACATTATTAATGTTAATAAGTTTATTTCACTTCAAACACAACACACAGTAAAAGTATAGTTTACCGAACAAGATTGCAATTTAAAAAAGGGCATTTCAATCTTTCAAGCATATGGCGCGCACAGGACTGAATGTCAAACATGATCCGCCATACTTACTGTTTGAATTTCGAATTTTCGAACAACAGTTCTGGAGGCGAAGTCGAATATTTTTCAAATTATTACATAACAGGGGTAACTAAAACACGATTGTCAGTTTTTATGCCAGGTACTTTAATACACATACACATTCAATAGCATTACCTGTTTTTTTTTATATTTGTAAAAGTAATTGAGTTGTTTACTGTTTTATATTCTAAATATATATTTTTAAATAAAGAATCTAAAAGAATGAAGAAATCATAACTAAATATGATATTTTTAAACAAAGAATCTAAAAAGAAGAATTAATCATATTATTATAATCTACCGTTACAAAAAAGATTTAGATTTTACAAAGAGATCGCAAACTTTTTTTGATGTATGTATGTACCTGAGGACTTAGCACATGATTTCTATAATTTACGTACAGCGAACTTTTACCCGAACGTTATTAGAATTCTATTTTTTAATTCTTTCATGAAATATAGTCAAAAAGCATAAGAAAAAATGTTGGTCCTTTTCATTCTTTTATGTGGACAACTCACACTTCACCAAGAAATTAAATATGCCAAAATTGTTAAAACCAAAAATTCTCTTAACAAAGTTTTTTCGTACCTCTAATGGATTCGAATTTCCCCCTGTTGGGTAATTTAAAATTAAGCCTGTTTATCGGGTAATCTGTGATATCGGTTCAAATCCAAAATACTACAGTATAGGTACACAACATGCAACCTCCACCACAGATAATACATAATTAACAAAAAAAAATAGCATTGCAGTGTAAAATAATATTATATGTCATACTTACTTTTTAATACCGTGGATATAGTCTTTTAATCGAATACATAATTACATTTTAAGGTGAATCAGTACTGCAACCTAATCATAATGATTAAAACAAATACAACTCTGATAAATGTTACCAACTGAATAAATTAATAACGAATTAATATTTTTCTTTTTATTTCCCAAACCCGAAACTTTTACTTTGCTATCATAATTGCAGTTTCAAGTTGCTCGGCCTGATTTTCAGAGCGCTGAAATAGGCAATTAGTGACTTTCAGGTTAAGCTTAAGGATTATTTTGTTGCGTTGTAAGCAAGCGTTTAAATATTCGAATTGAAAGTACCTATATTTTGTCAATATTCAATTAGTAACATTTGTTTATTTCTAGTTTTAGTTATGTATAATAATATGTAATGTAACTTCCTGTGTACTAAAATTATTTTGAAAATTCTTCAAGGCTCATGCGTTCGAGATTTCTCGAAATTTCCAAGTGATTAATGGTGAATACTCGAAAAAATTGAAAGTCTCTTTCTTCATCTTTCGGGTAGTACTAAATTTTTTATTGTGAAAAAAGTTATAAGTATTTTACAAACATCGCAGGTTTATTTGACTGAAATACAAAGAATACTTAAAATTAACACTAAGCATCCATATGCTAATTCAATGTTCGCTTGCAATAATCCAAGATTTACATACGCCAGCACATCAACCTACCTCAATCTGTCTCTTCAATAGATTTTCAACCTTATCACAATAGTGGAAGGTTAATGTTCGATTGGTAAAATTTGACAGATTCGGGTAGGTTGACCTGCTTCAAAATTCCATGCGCTAAACTACTAGAGATAACCACTTAACTATTAACCTAAAAACATGATGATAAACCAAGCTTTACTAAAAATTTCTCTTTAACAAAATTTGAAAATAGAATTCGTTCTATTTTAAAAACAAATTTAATTTTCATTTTGAAATTTCGAATTCTATATGGTGTTGAGGTTGAATGTTGCATTATTAATCTATAATTCTATAATAATCGGTACTTTCACCGCCATCTTGGTTTGAAAATCCACAGAAAATCCCAAATATAAATTACATACCGCCAGTACCTAGCAGTAGTTGGTGCGTGTCGAAAAGAATAAAGTTCATCTTTCGATGCCAGATGCACTATACCGCAGCACAAAATCGATCACAATCTCAGTAATACCAGCCACTCCGGAGAATCATCAACATTTAATCCGTCCACATGCGTCTGGCGACTTAACCGATTCAATAGTCACTCAAGCATCCTTCGCCCGACGGACCGATATGCAATTTCACACACCGATACTCCCTGATATTGCTAACTGTACGTTCTTAGTAACACGTATGACAAAAATTTCTGGCAGATGGACGGGCATGATTCGAATGCGTAGCAAATATCTCGCATCGATGAGCATGTGAGCGATGCTTTGTCTGTTTGGTAGGCTTTCATTTGAGATATGGTAGGTATACATAATGGAATTACTAAAGAAGATCTTTAATATTTTCAGTTTAACAGTAAACTTACCAAATGGAAGCCTGCGTATTTGTCACAAAATAATCGGAAAAATCGTATAGATTTCTCAAAAAAATAAACAAGATTTCAGATAGCCTTTTTTTTGCGTGGTAAAATCATCAAATGAGTCCTCCCACCCAGGGCCCACCCAGGGCGGGGCGGGAGGGACTGTCAGACTTGTACTGACTAAAATCCACGGTGTCCTTCACGAGCCCTTTACGTACCGGGGTCACGGTAATGGGTAAATCCCGCGACGCCGGCAGGCTTTGGCCCTCTACAGGCCCCGTCATTATGCTGACACTCCTTGAGGCGCGCGTGGAACACAACGCGCTGTCGACCCGGGCATGGTCCATGGTCGGGCTGCGAGTAGCCCATTACTCGCCGCCCGCATGCCCTAAAATTTCCGATAGCCTTGCGTAAAATGAAAACGTGTCAGTGTAGACACATCTCTGAAATATTTTTATAACTTCGGCCACCGACCATAAAGTAATAAAAGTCTTTATGACACACGTCGTAAATCCGAAACGTACCATCTGTTCAGGCTTTAACGCCTTGCCAAAAGGTGTTAGCAATCAAGCGACGCGTCCAATAATTAACTTTAACAATAATATTGGCAGGATCAAACTTCTGGTTCTAACAAAATGTATTGTCATCGCCACTTGCCCGTCAACCACCAGCCTTGTAACACTAACCTTTTTTATTAAATTGTATAAGCGATTCTCGGGACTTTAATTTGGCACCATTATATCCTCCAAAGATATAACATGGTGGCCCATGAGGGGACCTACAAATAATTAAATCAAAATCCGCGAAAATAAGAATATTTCACCACAATAAAATTGGTACGAGTACGACACGCGCGCAGCGGCAACGAACTTCAAGAGTTGGAGCCTTGCAGTGGAGGGACAAAACGCCACGAGGTCCAGCGTATGGAGAACTGCCGCCTGGTCAACGCGAGGAGCCAGGATTCGAGCAGTGGTGCAGCTAAAGCATCACATCGAACAGAACGTCGACGTGCCGTCTCAAAGTTGAGTGCCATCCTTTGTTTAATATCCATCATTTACCCAAAATATGCCTAAGTACCTATTCCAATATTGAGAATAGCATCTATTTGTGTAAATTAAAGAATTTTCGTGCATATTATTGCCGAAATTCCCTGAGAATTGCAAATTTAATCAGATATTTTTCCGTTATTTTCATATACCTTCAATAAAAATAAAATAATCAAAGGCTTAAAAAACCTTTAGAATACCTTTTAAATCATAACGAATTCAAATTATGAGTTGAATTCTATTATTTTTGTTATTTTAAACACAATTTTAGGTCAGTGGGTCGTCTTAGGGACGGTCAATGACCTCGTCTATTGTTTTACATTTACGTTTAGCGTAGTTTGCCGACTATTCCAGGACACGTCCCTTCGAGCTTTACTGGCACCCCGGTCAAATGAAAACCTTCCTGTTGGCGAACAGCTGATCGTGCCCGCCCGGCTTCCTAATCAGTAGGTGACACCGAAACGAGGAACGTGAGCCCATTCATTTTATTATTTTGGTTGTGGGTATTGCCTAAACTGGTTATTTGAATATTATTAACAGTGTTAATTCACGATGGCTGAAAGTAAGCAGCGTTGTAAGGAATTGTTCACAAAAAGAGCGTCCGCTAAAGGACAAATTACTAAATTTAAAAATTATTTGAGTAATATTTCGCAGGAAAATGAGTTGAATGATATTCAATTAACGGAACTTAATTTAAAACTTGCAAAGTTTGAGGCATTATCCGTTAGGGTCGATGACCTGCAGAGTGAGATAGAGGTTCTGAGTCCTGAAAACATTGCGGCAGAAATTGACGAGCGCGATAATATTGAAAGAGATATAATTATTAATATAGCTACTGCTAAAAATCTGATCGCCATGTTTTCTCGAAAAAGTGAATGTGAGCAAAGACGCAATTCTGTCCATAATGCTTCATGTTGTGTAGATGATCATCGCAATGTAGGGTTGAAACTCCCTCAGATACAAATCACAAAGTTTAGCGGTGATTATTTCCGTTGGCTAGAATTCAGAGATACGTTTGAGAGTTTAATTCATAGTAATGATCAAATATCCGAAATTAATAAATTTTATTATTTAAATTCATATTTACAAGGCGACGCAGCCAGAATTATTACTAATCTCGAAGTGTCCGCAAAAAATTACACCGAAGCCTGGAAGTTGCTTTGTGACCGTTATACTAATAGCAGAATATTAATCGATCATCATCTCAATTCATTATTAAACATGAAGCAGCTTCCTCGTGAGTCAGAGCGATCCTTGAGATATTTAGTTGATCACATTAGAAAAAATCTACGCGCTTTGGTCAGCCTAGGACAATCAACAGATAATTGGGATGTTTTGATTATCTTCATACTGTCATCTAAGCTGGATAGTCAAACATTGCAGAAATGGGAGGAGTATCGCAATGAAATACCAAATGCGAAACCGAATTTAGAGCAATTCTTTAAATTTATTACAAATCGCGCGAACGTACTCGAGTCTGCAAACCGTAATAACAATCATTCTGACAATATCATGGCTTCGAAAAGTCCTGCAAATCCTCAGCGTTCTGCTCCTAATAATAAACAATTCAATCATAATAACCACGGTCAAAGAAGGGGTCAAGATAATGTGGTTAAATCATTTGCAAGTACTAGCAATAGCAATAAAAATAAAAGTTTTTTCTGTATTATTTGTGACGAAGGTCATAGAATCTATGATTGCCCAACATTCAAGTCGAAAAGTATTGATGAAAGAATGACGGATGTTAAAAAATATAAGTTATGTACAAACTGTTTAAGGCAAGGTCACTTTGTAAAGGACTGTCGCTTCAGATCCTGTCAAGAGCCCGACTGCAATGAAAGACATAACAGCTTGCTACACCGTCCGCCCACATTAGTAAACCAGCTCACCATGGTCGAGGCACCAGGTGAGATAGTATCAAGCTATTGCAATAAAAATACAAGTCAAATTATATTGTCAACTGCCATGATCGAGGTATTGAATCCATTTGATCAGCAAAAGGTCAAAGTTCGTGCTTTATTGGATTGTGGCAGCCAATCATCTTTTATAACTGAGTCCCTAAAGATCAGATTATCGTTAAAGTCTCATCCAATCGACACTATAAAGGTCATTGGCATAGGCAATACATCAATAACAAATATTATTGAAACCTGTAATATTAAATTACAGTCAATAAATAGTCAATTTAGCATAAATTGCTCATGTCTTGTATTAACAGAACTAACGGGCCGATTGCCAAAGATCCCCGTCGATGTTAGTTTATTGAAATTACCTGAAAATATCCAGTTGGCTGATCCGATGTTTTATCAGCCAGCCGACATAGATGTCTTGATAGGTGCTGACCTATTCTGGGATATTTTAGGCAATGAACAGCTTTCTTTAGGAGTCAATAATCCAAAGTTAAGAAGTTCGCAATTAGGATGGATAGTATCCGGTCCAATTCAGTCAGTGATGCCGCAAAAAAGGGTACACTGCAATCATGGCATAGTTTTCAGAGACAATGACAAAGACCAGGGTCTTGATAAAATGTTGTCTAAATTCTGGGATTTGGAAGAAATTCCTGGAAAATCGATTGTGAGTGATAATGAAAGCGAATGTGAAAAACACTTTCTCGCTCACACAACAAGAACTGATACAGGTAGGTTTTGTGTAAGATTACCGCTTAAAGACACTGCTGACTGTTTAGGCGATACTTACAAGTTAGCTAGAAGACGCTTTATTAATATGGAAAAACGGTTAAAACGAAACCATAACCTAAAAGTAGAATACGCTAAATTCATTAAAGAATATGAAGAATTAGGCCATCTAACGGTGTTAGATGGTAAATATGCAAATGGTAACTTAAATCCAAGTTATTATTTGTGTCATCATGCAGTTCTGAAACAGGAAAGCGAATCTACTAAACTCCGCGTAGTATTCGATGGATCCGCTCCCTCCACTTCGGGTTGTTCATTGAATGATATATTAATGGTGGGTCCAAATGTACAAGGTACCTTGTTTTCTATTCTGATACGGTCTAGGCAGTACAAGTACTTACTCACCGGCGATATAGAAAAGATGTATCGCCAAATATTAGTACACGAAGATGATAGGCATCTACAGCTCATATTATGGAGGGGAGAGGAATCTGAACCAATTCAGACCCTGATGCTCAATACATTGACGTACGGAACAGCGAGCGCAAGTTACTTAAGTACACGCTGTCTGTGGCAAGTAGGGCAGGAACAGAATGATGACCTCATCAAAGAAATTATTCAAAAGGATCACTACGTTGATGATCTTATAACAGGAACGAATGATTCACAGCAATTAATACATATACATAGGGCTGTATCTGAAGCACTAAAGTCAGGTTGCTTTAAATTAAGAAAGTTTAAAACTAATCATCCTTCCATTTTGGATAATGTTATAGTGAATGAACAAGATAAGTTAATTTTTAGTGAATCTTCGAGTACGCTAGGTTTGGGCTGGACGCCTTCTAGCGATACCTTACACTTTCCAATAAAGGGATTTTCACATGAAAACAATCAAATAATAACAAAAAGATTTATCATGTCAAACGCTTTCAAAATATTCGATCCTTTAGGTTTACTTAGTCCAGTTGTAATAGTACCGAAGATAATGTTGCAAAGACTTTGGCAACAAAAACTGGACTGGGATCAACCAGTCCCTCCGGATATGAGAGATAATTGGTTTAAGTTTTCTGAAAATATTAAATACTTGTCCTCCTTACAAGTGCCAAGATTAGTTCTAGGTGACTCATATAAATACATCGAGTTGCATTCGTTTAGCGATGCGTCGCAAAATGCATATGGTGCATGTATTTACATGAAAACGATTAGTTTTAATGATAACGTCACTGTTAGATTACTGTGCGCGAAGTCCAAAGTGGCTCCATTGAAACCTAGCACCATACCGCGCCTAGAACTGTGTGCGGCCTTACTTGCTGCTAAACTAACAAGATCGGTAATTAACTCAATCCGGTATAAACCTGATAAACTAGTACACTGGTGCGATTCAACAGTAGTATTGTGTTGGATTCGTAGCGATATCAGTAAAATGAAAGTGTTTGTAGCTAATCGTATTAGTGAAATTAAAGAACTAACTTCCACTTCAGCGTGGCGTTATGTTCCGACCGATTCTAACCCTGCTGATTTAATATCAAGGGGAGTAGATGCTAAACGCCTTATATCAATGGCGCTGTGGTGGACAGGACCTAACTTTTTATTAAAACATGAACTAGAATGGCCTCAATTAAGCATCAATGAGTCTGAAGATATACCAGAATTCAAAATACATCATTCGGAAATAGTTGATCAATCCATTATTGACTTTGAGAAATATTCATCTTTAACTAAGTTGCAAAGAGTATTTGCTTACGTTCGTAGATTTATTTTTAACCTTAAAAACAAACATAATAAGCGCGTAGGTATATTGTCGGTTAATGAGCTACGTGAGTCATTCTACTCGTTATGCGTTATCTCTCAAGGCCAGATGTTCCCTATTGAATACGAGTCATTAGTGAAAAATAAACCTTTAAATAACAAAAGTAAGTTGTTATCGCTATCGCCGTTCTTAGACGAATATAAATTAATTAGAGTGGGTGGACGACTAGACGCGTCAGCTTATTCTTTTGAAAAGAAACATCCTATTTTGCTTCACGCTTCACACAGGATAACTAAATTATATTTCAAAAGGGAACATTTAAATAATATGCATGCGGGTCCGCAGCTGTTGTTGGCGTCTGTGCGAGAAGCTGTGTGGCCAATAAATGGTAGGTGTCTTGCGAGGCGCACGGTCAACAATTGCGTAAGATGTAGACGACTGCGAGGCATAACGCTACAACCTAAAATGGGCAATCTACCGGCCCAGCGCATAGCACCTGACTATCCCTTTATATCTGTTGGCTTGGACTTTGCTGGCCCATTTTATATTATCAACCGTAAAGGCCGTGGGAGTCGTGTAGTAAAATGGTACTTATGTCTTTTTGTTTGCTTGCGTTATAAGTGTATCCATCTAGAAGCTGTCAGTGACTTAACAAAGGAGGCATTTATAATGACACTCAGGCGGTTTATCGCTCGTAGAGGTAAGCCAACGGAAATATTCAGCGACAACGGAGGCAACTTTGTGGCTGCCGCTAAAGAAATAGGGGCGTTCCTAAGAGATCACCACGAACCTCTGTCTGATTTTGCAGGCCAGCAATCAATTACGTTTAAATTTATTCCGGCTTACAGTCCTCATTTTGGTGGCATATGGGAAGCCGGGGTTAAGTCGGCAAAATACTTTTTAAAACGTGTTATTGGCGATAGCCACTTCACCTTTGAAGAAATTTCAACTTTATTTGCACAAGTGGAGGCGATACTCAATAGCCGTCCCTTGTGTCCCCTCTCATCCAATCCTAACGACCTCCTTCCTCTCTCTCCAGGGCATTTCATCATTGGGAGGCCGTTGACCGCTTTGCCAGCACCTAACCTTGAAGAAGTCGAGGAAACTCAGTTGCGGCGTTATCAACGATTGGAGAAAACACAGCATCATTTTTGGAGAAGATGGCAAAAAGAATATCTCTGTGAATTGCAACAGAGAACCAAATGGCGAGCCGATACATCCAAGCTAGAAGTAGGAGATATGGTGCTCCTAGCAGATGACAACACGCCCCCTCTTGCATGGAAAATGGGACGCGTCTCTCGCCTTATATCTGGATCTGATGGAATATCCAGAGTAGCAGACATCCACACTAACAAGGGCTGCGTGCGGCGCTCGCTAGTACGGCTTTGCAGACTTCCCACAGCAGAAGAACTTAAGGATTGAAAGAGAGCTTTCAATGGCCGGGAATATGTTCAGGCTTTAACGCCTTGCCAAAAGGTGTTAGCAATCAAGCGACGCGTCCAATAATTAACTTTAACAATAATATTGGCAGGATCAAACTTCTGGTTCTAACAAAATGTATTGTCATCGCCACTTGCCCGTCAACCACCAGCCTTGTAACACTAACCTTTTTTATTAAATTGTATAAGCGATTCTCGGGACTTTAATTTGGCACCATTATATCCTCCAAAGATATAACACCATCAGTTCAACATCCTAAAGAATCTAAAAGAAAATATCCATAAATCCTAAAAACAACACTAGTAATCTTTAAAACGAGCACTAACAGACTAATCTACGACTACTTCGGGAAGCACTAATCGAATTACTCAACGGAACTAAATCAAAATACAGTCGACGTCAGAATAATTCAGTGCTTAGCTCCGAATCCAGTGTAACAGCGGCGCCGTGAAAATACGGGCAGGTGCATCCACCAAATTACGTGGCTTTAAACTTAATAGCTGTACGTATATGTCACTTGACGTAAGACCTCAGCGCTATGTGTCGACGTTCGCACCAAGTGGAATTTGAAATTACGCCGCAATGGCAATGGGTTCGCCTTCGTTTTAATCTGGCTGTGGGGGCGTAGGTACAAACCTCCTTGTTTACAAACCCCCAGTACAATGGAACATGTAAAATCGTGTAATTAATCAACTATGTGAGGGCTGTCTCGAAACTTAGTTTAAGTCATATTCTCGATATTATGACTTGTGCAATTTAATATTGAACTTCAAAGTTATTAAGTTGCGTAGTTTGATTTGTAAAATGAGTCTAAATAATTTGAACGTTGACTTAATTCATTTTAAGTTATAATCCTTTGAAGCTGTATCGAAATAAACGCTCAATTGTTCTCAACTTAAGATAAGCCAATCTTCTTGAAAGAAATTTCTAAGTATATAAGTTAGTACTAAGTATATAAGTACTTCTTTTGAAAATGTAAGTATTAATTTTAACAAGATTCTGGAATGAAATACGCCCTACACCTACACATTTATTTTCATGAATACTTTACTGAAATAGAAATATCTGTGCACGTACGTCTGAAAACAAAACAAAATTCAATTTGAGTCGCGTTTAAACGTAAGTAATACATTGTTCGGAGGGTTCGGCTACAAGTGACGGGATAGTGAATATTCCCGGCAAGTTTCGTGTAGCCGACATAGCCCCTCGCGACATATTGATATTACCTCACCGCCGTCGGAATTCGCAATTGCACAAACGTGTAGCGGAGCGTACCGTACGCCAGAATGACAATTGTTCAAGACCGTCCGAAGCGACAGCTCAAACACAATAAACTACGTGAAATTCACCTATTTGAGAAACTATTCAAATGTTTCTGCTCGGGACAAAACGTACGGAATGCTGTGCTTGGAATATTTCGACTAATTGCCGCCGAGCGCTCGCGTTGTAGTCTTCATAAAAGCTTACCTGTGTTTCTGGCTCTGCGATTTAAAATAAATGTTGAACTAAAGTTTTTGGGTTATGTTTGGTATGTTATTCTTTACTCAACTTAAAAATTAATTACCGTTTTAGTGTATTTAGTTGTTTAGATATTATAGAAAGATAAAATGTAGAAAGTGCCTTATTTCTGCGCTAAATAGGACTATTTAGTAATAATGCCAGACATTTCACCAATAATATCAGAAAGGTTAACATAACAGATTCTTGCAAAATAACTGATCGATCGCTTTGTTATCTCAAACGAACATCGTACAACAGTCCCCATTATAAAAATAACATGAAACATGTCACTAAACATAAATCAAAATAATTACACCAAATCTCATATTAAGTCATAAAGAGCTTTATTAGCACGCTTCAGAGAATGGGTTCAAGGAATCACAGATGAATGCTGTAGGACGGCGAAGTTACTTTGTAAAGGACAAAATGAGTTCTTTGTGTACACAAAATAGCATGATTGCTATCAAACAACATCCTTGGTACGTTTTTTGAGAGTTCACCAAGTGGAAACAAAACAGTAAATCAACGGCAGTTGGTAAAAGGTTCATAGTATGAGTTTTTATTCACAAAGGAAGTAAATAAAAATTAAATGTGTCATTTTTCATTCTTTGAACGTTTTACCGGAAAGAATTCTAACCACAATAATGAAGAGAAGCAATTTGAGGACTTTGACCGCGATGCTTTATCTCGTTTGTGTTATTCGAATTCATGAAATAACAGGCTAATGCGAAACAAACAGACAGCTTAGTAACAATGAAGTTCATTTTAAATGTAACGAAAGTAAGTACCTAACAATGACCGAAATTAGAACATCATGAAAGATGTTTACATTTCAATAATACTAAACATCGCAAAACGTTATTATAGCATCATAATAAATAAATGTCTAAATTGTCATTGCTTACAATAGAAGCAGTCTGTATTAATTTGGAGTTGACATTCTGTTGTGTTTAGATATCAGCATCCGATCCGTATTGGGGAGTGAACAATACCGCGACTTTTCGCGTAAATTTTACGAATATTGTTTCCTTTGTACATTGACAGAGTGCGACAGACAAAAGCAAATGATCCCACCCCACCCCATATTTTTTCCGTTTTGTAAACTTTATGTCTTATTCCGTTCCAACATCGCATATAATTGTAATATTTAGAGAAATCTTTTTCGCGCAATAGAAAAC
The DNA here is from genome assembly GCA_943136025.2 of Agrotis puta. Lineage (NCBI taxonomy): Eukaryota > Metazoa > Arthropoda > Insecta > Lepidoptera > Noctuidae > Agrotis > Agrotis puta. The sequence continues at coordinate 1,269,011 of OW964176.2, read as the reverse complement.
ACGTTATTTCAGAGACGGTATTTATTTAACCTTTAACCGAGCCGAGGAGAGTCAAACGATATTCAAACACGCGAAACACAGGTATGAATAATTCCAAGTGTGTACCCGGGACACATAAATCTTTACAGATAGTAGCAGCACAGCCAATCTGATGAGTCGCGCGCCGCACCCCTGTCGGTCGACCGCACGGGTAATGAGCTTGTTTGTCTCAGTTAACGTTTCCTAGCACGTTCTGCGCTCCTGGTACAACGCTCTTTGTGTCACTAGCTTCCTGCCTCTTGTTTCCCTGCTCGGAATAAGGATAATATTGTTTTAGAATAACAAGAAGTTGTTCTTCTGGCAGATGCAGTGCTAAATTAAATCCTCAACACTTTTATTTACTGTTCAATGGACGTGGTCACCATTACCGGCACTTAAACGTGTGGTCTAAAATAATGAAATAGGTTTACTCGCTCACCCCAGAAAATTAATAAAGAAAGATTCGATCTAAGAATTAAAAGAAGATTAGTGGCAGATTAGATGTTTGTGACTGATGAGTCCGAAAACACGATAGCTAACCAGCTTTATTACACTATTTTTGTTAAGTGGGACTAAATATAAGCATTTTAAGAACGCTACCAAACTACACTCAGTGAAGATAGGTGTTTAAGGATAACTTTAAGTAAGAAAGAAAGAAAGAAACAATATTTTTTGGAACAGAAATAGGGAAGCAGGGCGCTCAATATGGAAAATAAAAGAGAACAATTAACGATGTTTTTAAAAATAACTTAAAACTTTAAGTAGCCAAAACACTTTCCTTTTATATTCCTCATTGCTTTCCTCTTTGTTAATAAAGATGGGAAAAAAAAAAACCGTTCGTTTATCCTGATTTTCATCGTGTAACAATTCTTTATTACATATCAAAATTCGACAGCCCAATTATACATGTAAATATTGAAAAACAGTAAATAAAGAAAGTCACAAAATCCTTCATGCAGTTCAACCTCCTTCGTCAGCGCCATACGAAATAATATTCTGATTAATCCCTTTTGAAAATGGAAAACGGGTTACAGATTTCTGCGGAATGCCATTAAATTCTCCTCTCTCACTTAACGCTTTTCTCCTCATACGTTCTGGGAGAAGTGCTAATGCAGTATTTTCATTTGACGTTCGGAATCTGTCGGAATCTTTCGGACATTCGGAACACGCTTGGTGACTGGGGATTGGAGATAAACGTAAAACATCAGTCGGAAATGGCTTAGCTTGTTGTATCCTGGATTCCCTTTCGGTGCATTCGTTAGTTGGGATTAAAATTGGAATGTTTGCTAAATGTTCTTTACGGAAGCCGATCAGCGGGAAACAGATTTAGCCCAACGTGGCAACTCTGGATATTGTATAAACGATTAAGCTGAGCTCTGTGGCTACACAGTCTACGTTCTTATATTATTTCTTGACTTTATAATTAAGACTTGCACCAGAAATCTCTGAATGCATGTATTAAACTATTCAATTTGATTTCTTTTTTTTCATTTTAGAATGTTTATTATTCGATTATTAAAACAAGTATAATGTCAACTAGGTAATCTTACTTAATATTATAAATGCGAAAGTCAGATGTAAGACACGGATACAGAGATTGGGTACTTTTAATCCCGATAAAAAGTAATATTCCTGAAAGAAATAACAATAACGTTTCTATAATAATAAATGGCGTCACATGACTAGAATTGATTATCCAATTATAATTAATGCGAGCGAAGCCGCGGAAAACGAAAGCTAGATTATTATTTAAAAAAAAAGTTGCCCTGTAATAGAAATTTCTCCTAGTCCTACAAATATTTTTAGCAGCAATCAATCGCCCTTGCTTGCCGGGGTTGCGGGACTGTATGAATAACCGTGACCCCGGAACATAAAGGGCTATTGAAAACACCGTGGATTTTAGTCAGTATGAGTCTGACAGTCCCTCCCGCGACACATTTGACGATTTTACCATGAAAAAAAAGAAAGCAATCAGCCAGAAGCAATTGCGCCAAAAAAATTTTTGGTATGTCTAGAACCATTATTGTTTTCCTCAAAAATAATGCCAAACGCTACGCTAAATCATCACAGTAGATCGTTACCGCTTCCATTGACAGCAGTCATTGTATTGCTATGCTAATGCCTTTGAATTAGTGCAGGCTCGCTCTGAGGATTAATCACTAATCAATAGACATACCTTCAGGAAATCAAATTAATTACAACAGAGGCATTCTCTAAGATATGTTGCTGCACTATTAGAAGTCTTTTGTGACGCTTTGACTGGCATTTGTATATTGAAATGGCTTCTGGATGATTATGTGACAACAATCTCAATCAAATCGAATGCATATACAAGTTTCGTATTTATATTTTTTTATAGATAAGAACTGAGTACTACCACAGGTACTACTGTATTTTTCACCGAAATGACACACGACGCGTCGTCGACTTGGGCCTAGCCCGTGATCGGACGGCGAGGTACCGATTACTAGCCGTCCACAAGTCCTTGGGTGGTTGGAAATCGATTTGTCTACGCTACAGTTGCTGATGCACAATTTCCACTCCAAAACTCGTTTGCTCCTTGTACAAACTATCGACCATACTTACCACGTACTCAACTCTTTATTTTAAGACTTTCAGTGTTTTCTACAACAATGAAACAAAGCCAGCTCAAACTTTCCTCTTTTCCTTTCATAGAAAATCTGTGAAAAAGGTCAAATAAATTAAATTGTAATTCCACATTAAGAAACGGTCTCTATTGGCCACTTTGGCTTATAAACGGGGAAGTAGATTTTCCAGGAAACACGAACAAAAGGAAAGCTGTGATTTTAGCGTGATTATATTTTAACAACACATTAAGAAATTACGGCAAAAAGATAAGGCATTGAGGAAGAACGGTTCTCTAGGACTGTATAAAAATAACATGACGTACCATGTTCAATTTAAACTACAAATAAGAGCAAACCTTCCCGAGTAAGGAATTATGTAAATTTCTTAAAATTACAATATTCCAAAGCGAAAAACTTATTACATAAAACCGAAATTGTCTCTTTCGAAGTCACCCAAAGTTCTTTGTGAGGCATGACTCCGGCAATATTTTATACGTTTCCAATTTCGTCAGGATCCAGCCATATTGATTGTGAGGAGTTTGTAACTCGAGAGGGAATTGCCCACGCATTTATATGTTGCCAAAGATTCGCACATATTCTTCATAAATTAAATGATATTATATCTTCTAACTCACGTTCGGAAGAGGAAAGTTTCCTCGGTTCTGCTTTAGGGCTTCTAGTTGGAGTTTGATTGGGAGAAAGAAGATTGAGTTTTGTTAAAAGCTCCCAGTGCCTGTTTTGTATGTCAAGATATACCACAGTGTTAAATTCGAAGTTTTTTCAGGAAAGCAATATGGAGGATTTTTGTAAATAGACATATCAAACGATTGATGTCTTTTAGAAAAAGCTCTACTTTACCGCTCATAACGATTAGACGGCCATTGTAACTATAGAATAAGCAATATTACAAGACAAATGTGTAACAATTTTGGTGTACAATAAGTATATTCTGTCTAATCGTACCTGGCTTTAATAAGGTTAGTTATTTAAGTTTTGAAGTTCACTAACCGATCTAAAACAGGTTTTTTTTTAATATTTTTATATTTCCATAAACTAATGTTTACAAATAATTAATATTTATCACTGATTTATTGATAACTAGCACTTTGCCCGCGACTTCGTCTGCGTGGGTAACGTACTTTCCTAATTCCTCCTTTTCACCCCCTTAAAGGTTAAATTTCCAAAAACCCCTTCTTAGTGCTCCCCTACATTATAATAGGAAGCCGTGTGCAAAATTTCACATTCCTAGCCCCAGTAGTTTCGGCTGTACGTTGATATGTCAGTCAGTCAGTTCTCCTTTTATATATATAGATATATTACATTATTCAGCAGTCGTGGTAGATATCACGTGAGTAAACTGAGACACATTTATCAGTGGTTTTAGGATACTCTCAAACCTTTCACTCTTGGCTGCAACTTCTAAAGTAGCAAGTAGGAACAGAACGATTAGAGCAGTGACTGAGAGATTGAACTGCTGCGCTGCTTGTCGCGGATTTGACATCTGCACGGAACAATTATTTGGATAATCTACAAGTAGTTGTTTCAGGTCTGGGTGTTTGTAAATGTGAGTTTATGTGTTTTTGAACTCACCCACGATACAGGAGATTTTCCTAGAATAGGCATAGGTTTAAAAAAAAGAAAGAAAGAAGTGCACCACTGGGTATGACGCAAAAGAAAACACCAACTACACTAAACTATTGGAAAATCCTTCCACGGAGACTTCGAAAAAGACAACTCTGTTTAATTACACCGCGCAAGTTCACCATCAATACATTCTAGAACAACGCGGCGAGAACTCGAGTCTCGCTCAAAGTTCTCGACGAATAGTCGAATACCTACAGAAGTTAATCGGAGCAAGTTTGATGTGAAAACTATGTTAATCAGCCAACCAACTTTGATTGCTGACAGATCTGACAACTTCTGTCGTCGATATTCCGGGTGAATTGTTCATTTTCACAACCTTAGCATTTGATTAAAGCTCGCGAATCCATATTGGTCGTTTAGTTATTGAATTTGTGAGTGTGTGCGTGTCTCGTACGTCCTTAGGGTTGTCTCAACGATTGAAGTTATTTTGATTAAGAATATAATCTGGCTGTAACATGTTTAAATGCTCACATTGATGAAGTTACAGTACTTTATGATGAAAGCATAGGAGACGTTTGAATCCTTTAGGTTTTTTGCAGTTTATAGCAAAGTTCCAGAATATCCGTAGTATCCCTTAGAATTAATAGTATTGTGAAAAGCTGTTTATTAATGTTGGTGAATAATAAAATGCATTCTATTCTACTGAATAAAATGCATTTTCACACATCACATAATATTCTACTGAATAGAATGCATTTTATTATTCACCAACATTAATAAACAGCTTTTCACAGTTATCATCTTGTTCAAACAAAATGATAACTATTTATTTGCTATCTGAGTTATTATTGTCTACTAAGTTCAAAAGATATCAACAGTCATCGTTTCACATGCCTATATTCGTAATTCTATGCACAAATTACCTAATTATTACTTTTTTTTTAGGGTGACAAAATCATCAAATGAGTCCTCCCGCCCTGGGCAGGGCGGAAGGGACTGTCAGACTCTTACTGACTAAAATCCACCCGTATTTCTTCGAATGCCCTTTACGTTCCGGGGCCGCGGTATCCTGGATTAAGAAAACCGCAACCGCAGCAGGCATTTGGCCCCGTAAGGGGCCCCGTCGGTGACGCGTGAAACACGACGCGCCACCGACCCGGGCTTGGTCCTTGGTCGGACGGCAAGCTTACCCATTACTCACCGTCCGCAAGCCCGCTCCGCCGCTGTGCCCTCTGCTGTTCAGAGGGACACGCGTTGGAGCATCCACCCGACAGGCTATTCGCATACGAGCAAAGAGACCCCTTAGGCACACAGTGCCTAAAAGAGTTTTTGCCCGCATCCCAGGGTGCACCGGCCCGAAAAACTGGTCTTCCCCCCGGACGTATCCGAAGGAGAACTCCAGTCCACAGGCGCACGTGGAGGTTTCCTGTCTTAGCACCCCACCTAATTATTACTTTCAATAACTTGTTAGTTAATTAACTAGTAACTGTTTAGGTTAGTTTAGTCACTGTAGTAAGTTTCGTGTCGTTTATTTAAACATTTGAAATGGGCTGGACAAGTACTCGAAGGACGTCACTCATGGAACGCCTGAGGAAGGATCGAACACCGGCAACTCGATGATAGCTGGACGGTTTAGATTTGTATTTCCAGAATAAATGAGGTGAGCAGCATAGTTAAGATTCGAGTTTCTATTCTCATACAAATCTGAGGCCTTAGCTCAACGTGCGCAACGTAAACCTCATGTAACTGGTTTAGGCGCAAAAAGTCTAATTCTCAAAATGGCAAAGTCTCTAAAAGTCTAATTCTCAAAATGGGCAATTCTCTAAAAACCTTATTCTCTACATTCCGAAAATATAAAATTTTCTACAATTGGGAGTATAAATGTATATGTTTATAAATTAGTTGAATCGAAAATTGTAAATCTTTTATTTATAAGAATATGCATTCAATTGTAGAAAAATTTCCATTTTGATCATTTACCATTACGACCATTATGCATTTGTAATGCCATTGCGCATGTCTAATTACCAGTTCGACATGATGTGTTGAACCTTTTTTTTTAATGTGGTAAAATCATCAAATGAGTCGTCCCACCCAGGGCAGAGCGGGAGGGACTGTCAGACTCGTACTGATTAAAATCCATGGTGTCTTTCAACAGCCCTTTACGTACCGGGGTCACAGTAAATCATAAGACCCGCGACCATGGTGCGTTGAACCTTGGGCAATTTACGTTACCGCGTAGATATCAAAGCTAGATAATATAGGTATTGTACGTTCTAAAAATGTCGTACCTTAAACCCAGTTTCAAAATACAAAGTGAATGTGGCATGTCCTACTTATCGGCATCACCTTCATAATACCGTTCCACATAGTGAGTGCGGGCACATGTTATTATGACCTAAAATTGAATTTTCAGTTCGCTCGTCGTTTTCACAGCACCTCTGTGTAAACGAGCTGTGCTGAAATAATTCGTAGTGAGTTCTGAGTATAGAGTAGTACAAAAGAATTCTAAGGTGTTGTTGCCTTGGGTCGCGAGGTTGCCTATCCTGGCCCTAGAACGCATGTAAAGAAACTTGATGGTTATAACGTAAATTTTTAAAATCTATACAATATCGTTGCTTTAAAAATTGTTATCTCTCTTATAATGAATTATTTAAAAAATATAATCTGCTTTCTTTAAGTTCAAGGCGCACATTGGGACTAAATTTTTGTATGAGTTATAGAATAATTTATGATTGTTTAGACATCACTAATAGGTTATGTTATATAGTTCCCAGAACATGCCAGGGACGTGAGGTGCGCGCACGTTCTGTATTTGCCACTACTACCTGTCGTACAAATGCCGGCTTGCGTGCACCTCTTCGTCGCCTGCACAACGCCGCTAAAGAAGTTTTCACTTCAAAAATAAAAATAAGACTTAAGGTCGGCCTTACACGGGCTGCCTGAAGCCGGGAATATCGCCGGGACGACCTCTTGACCGCTACTGAGAAATTGCTAATGAAAAATCACAATAACCCTTGCCCAAAGGAATCGTTGAAATATCTTTTGCTGAAGCAGCGAAACAAATATATATATCGATACCAATTGAATGTAACTAAAAATGAACTTATGTTTTTATACGTAATAACGCCTGCGTCGGGTCTTCGCAAAGATATTTTCAGGGACGAAAAATTCAGCTGCAAGTAAGGTTCGAACCTGCGTCTTCTGGATAGTTGCTCAGGACGCCTTACCAATTAGGCCATCGCAACCACTAACCTCGAAGTTGAATTTCTCATTCCCTTGCTTTTTTTTATTGCAATATCAAACGTGTTGGTTGGCAAGTAGTAGTAGAGACGCTTCCAATAGACGGCGCAACATTTACAGCGTTCATAATAAAATAAAATAAGGGAATGAGAAATTCAGCTACAGGTTAGTGGTTGATATGGCCGAATTGGTAAGAGGTCCTGAGTACCTATCCAGAAGACGCAGGTTCGGACCCTGCTCGCTGCTGAATTTTTCATTCCTCAAAATATCTTTTTGAATGTAACATTCCTACCAAATGAACTTACCTTGCCGCGTAAGAGGAGTGAAAAATACACATCATTCTTCAAATATACTCATGGAAGATAAGCACCATTTCCCGATTGGATTGCCAATTAAAACGGAAGCCGAAGATCAGGTTTTCATTATTAAGAGATATCGTCTACTAATTATGATTCTTTACTCGCATATGGTAGGGTTTGAAGTACCTTTATGTTGTATTCATGATCTCTATTCAGTTTTATTAGTCCAAATATAACTAGCAGCAACTTAGTCAATCACACTTTATGCATAAAATAACTTTATTCGAATAAAGGTACGTTCTTATTTGTATGGTTATAATTATCCTTAATTACAATCACTTAAAGGGCCACGCGCATACCTACCGTCATTATACTTGGTAATAAGGTTTACTTTCCGATGAAGAGTGCCTGAGCTAAGCTTGAGTAAGTTTGAGCGCTCCTTTTCACCGAAACACCTTGACCGCACAACTAGGATGCGGCCATTAACAAAATACAACTCTTAATAGATTATCTTACCTAGTGTCCGTTTAGTTCAGCAACCACACATACATTTTGTTGGCAGCACGACCTGGTTGGGCGGCCATTGTGTGACGGTGAAGGAAATAAATAAGTAACGAGTTCGAAGTCTTTATTACAAAAAACAAATATATTTAAAATACGAAACAGAAGGGAGAGACTGAAAATAAAAAGAAAATTATGTACAGTTGGAAAAAAAAGTAATTAATTTTCCATTTGTAAATCTCCTACGATGTGCGAGTAATTATGCAGATGAGTTTACTGAACTCAACCTTTTACGAATATACATTATACCTGGTACTCGAAACGTCTCATTAATTCAGTTTAATTGATTCATTCGTAAAAGGCCTTGGGAAAAAAAGGTAATTTAAACGTTTGATCCATAGAGGGTGTTATGAGTATGATCGGTAGTCCATCACTGCCCTTTGACGACGAATTTGTGATTTTCGATTAACTCAAATCAAATAGGTATATTAAACCCACCTTAGTTCGCCACACTTGCAATGGGAAACAACTTTGGGTAATCACGAAAATGCAACAATACTTTTATATCGTAATGGTGTGCTAGTTCATTTAATTTCATCCCTTATTTTTTCACCCACAATGATGATATTTTCCCTCAAATTGAAATGGGACGTAACAGAAAGTAAATGGCTTATGAACAGATCAATTTATTCCAATTAAGTTCATAACGAGGAGGTCTGTGATAAAAAAAAAACCGGCCAAGAGCGTGTCAGGCCACGCTCAGTGTAGGGTTCCGTAGTTTCCCGTCCGTTACAATAAGTGTTAACAAATAGCCTTTTTTTAAACTTAAATAATTGATTATACTACAAACTTAGTCCAGGAATTTTGTACCACCTTCTTGTTTTTTTTGCACAAAAACTGTTCTTTCTATCAAGTTCAAAATAATTTTCCTAGAAAGTCCTTATAAAGTTCTACTTTCCAGATTTTTTTCATATTTTCTAAACTTATGGTTCAAAAGTTAGAGGGGGGGGGACACATTGTTTTTGACTTTAGGAGCGATTATTTCCGAAACTATTGACATCATCAAAAAATGATCTTAGTAAACCCCTATTCATTTTTAAATACCTATCCAACGATATATCACACGTTAGGGTTGAAATTAAAAAAAAAATCACTTTCTATTTTACATATAGGGGGGCTACCCTAAAAAAACATTTTTTTCCAATTTTTATTTTTGCACTTTGTCGGCGTGATTGATATACATATTAGTACCAAATTTCAGCTTTCTAGTGCTAACGGTCACAGAGATTAAGCGAGGACGGACAGACAGACAGACAGACAGACAGACATGGCGAAACTATAAGGGTTCCTAGTTAACTACGGAACCCTAAAAACGACGGGTTGCACTCTGGGAGTGCCAGCAGAAGTGAAAACTTGAATAGTAATAAACACACACGAACATTCGCGCAAGCGCCCTGCGCCGTCTTACGAATTTTCGATCAGGTCACGTGTCCTGACGCAGGTTTAACATTTTTTACCCATTCCAAAAAAAAGTGCACAACGCAGCTAAAGAAGTTTTCACTTCAAAAATAAAAAATAATCCGAATTGTAAACCTCTTGCTTTTTTGAAGTGAGATAAAAATACAAAACATTACAACTTGGAGTATCTTCCACTACATCCATACTCTCGGATTGCAACGTAAATTTTGCACAGTTTCAAATTGGTTCGAAGAAAAATCCAATCATCTTTGGCTTCAGCCGTCAAAGGTAAGCTCATGAATGATAATTCTGATGAATATGAATGATGTAGGGTTATTAGCAACCTTGTTTCATATTTTTTTCTTCTCTTCCCTCAGTTCTTTAACGAGACCTTGCTTGTTTATAAGAAACCTCTCTATTTTACCTGGAGTTGTTAACGCTAATTATTTTTTTCGTGGTCTTGCTGCGGTGTATCTTACCCTTTTGTTAATTATTACTTTATTTTAATAAAACTGTGTGGATGTAAAAGTAGCGAAATATGGATAACACGAGTGCGCCTGCGTCAAGTAAAAGCGTCGATTTTTTATTGAAAATGCTCGTTTCACTGAGACAGGTGAAGGAAAACATAGTGGGTGTTCCTGGACTTATTATAAATTCAATATCTATATATATAAAAGGAGAAATGACTGACTGACATATCAACGTACAGCCGAAACTACTGGGGCTAGGAATGTGAAATTTTGCACACGGCTTCCTATTATAATGTAGGGGAGCACTAAGAAGGGGTTTTTGGAAACTTAACCTTTAAGGGGGTGAAAAGGGGGAATTAGGAGAGAACGTAACCCACGCGGACGAAGTCGCGGGCAAAGTGCTAGTGAGTAATAAAACAAAAGTCGGTGGGATATCCAGAGGAGGCTTAATTTTTTTTATCGTGGTAAAATCATCAAATGAATCCTCCCACCCAGGGCAGAGCGGGAGGGACTGTCAGACTCGTACTGACTAAAATCCGCGGTGTCCTTTAATAGCCCTTTACGTTCCGAGGTCACGGTAATTCGTACAGTCCCGCGATCCCGGCAGGCTTTGGCCCTCTAGAGGGGAAAGGTGGCTTAATAAAGAAAAAACTCAGTCTCTTTTGAAAGGAGGTATTTTTGGTAAGGCTTCTTCATAATCATGTTTTTAAAACTTTGAGACTCAAAGGTAAATCACGAATAAAATTTACCAATCATTTTTAATATTTGCCTATAATATTTTCCACTGCTGGGACACAGGCCTCCTCTCTGAGAGAGGGAGACAGTTATAAGATATCAACGTCTGATTTTCAAATGTAGATTAACTTTCGTCTGATACTGATACTGATACTTTTAGCCTACATCATCCCAATGCTGGGCAAAGTCCTCTCCCCATGACTTCCAGTTTTCACGATCCAGGACAAAGTGGGCCACTGGTCATCGGTTTTGTCAAGCTCGTCCACTTTCGTCTGACTAATTATTTATCTCCATTTTCGTTTAGGGACGTTTATAAACTTATTAATAAGAGAAAAAGAAAGTTTTTAAAAACCTTTGTAAAACAACTGAAACTTTTGAAATAAGCTTATAAACATTGTGTATTGTAACTGAACTATTTAGCTTCGCAAGTTATACTTAAACAGGTTATTCTTCTATTTTATAAAAGTCTAAAGAAAAATACGACCAACAACTGCAAGAAAGTGCTGTAATTTCATATCTGTAGGCCGCGCACGGAGGCGCGGAGTTATTTCGATCGAATTAAAAGAAAACCTCTTTTTGCATTTTATTCATATCTATGGGTGAAAATCTTCTTCGACACTAATAATAATATTATAAACAGAAAAAAAAAATTGTGTATGTATGTTTGTAATGAATAAACTCAAAAACGACTGGACCGATTTCAAAAATTCTTTCACAAGTCAAATCAAATCAAATCAAATCAAATCAATCTTTATTTGTGAACATAAGTACAAAAAGGTGTTATTTATACATTTTAGCTGATCTGTATGTTCGGCCAATAATCGGCATACAAATATAATATTATAAGCAGGTTATTTTTACTATCATAATTATTAAACTTTAGGATAAAAGAAATGAAGCAATTGAAAAATGTCATGAGCCACATAAAATAAAGTGCTGCTTTGGTCTTGAGTGACATAGGCAAGGCGAATCGGCTAGCAAAAGCTAGTAAAAAATAAATACAGTAAACGCTATACGTACCTATGTAGGCACGTGGTTTTTAAAATGATGAACGAAGACATTTTGACGAAAGCCAGCTGGGCAAGAATCAAGCTAATTATGTGACATCAACCAACCCGTACCTGAAACATGGTAGTGAGTATTTTATTTGTGTCTTTATTCATTTTTACACTTATAAATTACATTTTTAAATATTTCTACAAAAAAGCAATAAAAACATTTTAAAACATAAAAAATAGCAGTCCACCAGTATCGGGAACAGGGTCCGGGTTGCCGGTGGTCAGGGCTCCTGAGAGAGGAACCTCCTAACATTACGCGCCGTGTCCAGAAGTACTGCCTTCTGAATCAGTCGCCTGATCCAGCTGCCAAGCGAGAGCCTTCTCAGATGTTGTTAGACGCTCTTGGCAATTAAGCCATTGGCAGACACGATTATCGGCACAATGACTGCCGTATTCACGTCCCAAATGTCAACAACCTCGCGAGCCACATCAAGATACTTGAATTGCTTATCTTTTTCTGCCTTCACGAGGTTCTCATCATGCGGGACCATGTATTATTTTATTCTTATGCTTTAGGTTTTATCATTATGTTATAAGTAAGTAAGTATTAGCCAATCAAAAATTACTAGTCTCCGGAGATAGGGTTTCTTGTGTAGCTCAAGCTTCGTGGTGTATGACACTCAATGGTCCACCTTCCATGGTCCACCTTCCATCCTGCCCCTGCGAGCTTGATGACTTACTTGCTACAGCAGTGAACAGAACAGTGCCCAGTGGTTTGAACTTATTATGTATGAATGTTTTCTTTTGAATCGCTATGAAAAATAAGACAAAAGTTATTTTACTTTCGATTAAAACACAAATAATACGAGTTGAATTGAAAACCTCCTCCTTGTTTTGCAGTAGTCGTTTAAAAAATCGTAGGAGTTTACATAAGGTACGTTTAAAAAATCGCTCATTCATGCTAGACTCTCTGAGCTGATCTTTAAGACCGTTCTACACAAAGGCGGCTAATGGAGCTTTCCTTTATATTTATATATAGGATGCTTTAATCAGATAATAATCTGTTTGCTAAGTTTTTTATACCTTCCTAGATTTCCTTTGATAAGGAGGAAAATCAAGTATTTTAACTTTTTTACTGACCAGTAGTTTTCCTTTACTACTATCCAGTGGCGTAGCGAAACCGAATCTAGGAATCAAGACGCATCTGCGAAGCCAGCAAGGCCCTTTTCTTTCACGATGAAAAATATGTCTTGATTTCGCTGCTAGCGCCCGACTTGGTTCCACCAAGTCATTTATACCAAATATGATTGTCAGCGACATCGGCTTAGCGAGGCCTATTTAACTCTTCCAGTTTCTAGTTACAAATAAAACGTAACTAAGTTATCTTGCAAGTTGTCTCCCCGTTGTCTAGATTTTTTTCTTTTTAGGGTTCCGTACGTCTGAATACAAAAACGGAACCCTTATAGGATCACTCGTGTGTCTGTCCGTCCGTCGCTTACAGTCAATTATCTCCGAATCTATTAGACCGATTAAGTTGAAATTTGGTACACATATCAATTCCTGTGACCCAAACACAGAGGTGTGACGTGAGCAGATGAAATCTGTATATGGGGGGTCATTTTTGGGGGGGAAGGGGAAAATTAAAAAAAAAAATTCTGAAAACTGCATCGTGTGGCATATCAAATGAAAGGTCTTGTTGAGAAGATCTTAAATGTATTTTTTTGTAATTTTAAAATAAATAGTTTCCAAGTTATTCAAGAAAATAGACGAAAATTGACCATTCCCCCCCCCCCCCTTATCTCCGAAACTACTGAACCTAAAATTTTGAAAAAAATACAGAAATTAGTTTTCTCCTTATAGATTATAGGAAAACCTATAAGAAGTCCATGATATTAAAATAACATGGTAAATCACTCAATATTGTGCGTACCAACTTACATTTTTTTTTAATACGTCATAAATCGTAAACCGCAATTTATCTTTCAAAGTTACAACCAACTTTTATATAATGTTACTTGTTGCTACGGAACCCTTTAAAGGCGAGTCCGACTCGCACTTGGCCGGTTTTTTTTTTCTCTGAGCGCGAGGTCCGAGGCTGGGGGCTAGGGTCCGCTTCGCCCTCGCCTAGGTACGCTACTGCTAATATACCAAAGAGAATTTGAATCTGCTTGATCGAATAATTTCATACTTACGATGTCTACAAAGCCATCACCCCGGAATAATAAACCAACGACATGTGAACAAAATCTTTTTAATTCTTATGATTGCTTCCTGTGGTCATTAACAACAGCTAACTAACAGGTAAATTTAATATGACACAACAAACGGTTAGTGCTGAAGACTGGACAAAGGCCTCACGGGTTAGATATAAATAAAATTGGATTTTGAACTATAAACAATTACAAAATTAATTTATGTCTACTCGTAGTGCAATTAAAACATTGAGATAAAAAAACGACGGGTTGCACTCTGGGAGTGCCGGCAGAAGTGAAAACTTGATTTCAATAATTTTCCAATGTGACGTACATCTTTTATAAACAATGTTACCTAGCAACGAATGTATCCAGCATACAAACTTCTTTAAAAGTAATAAAGTCACACGAACATTCACGCAAGCGCCCTGCGCCGTCCTACGCTTTTTCGGTCAGGGTCACGTGTCCTGACGCGAGTTTAAGATTTTATACCCATTACAGAAAAAGTGCTCAACGCCGCTAAAGAAGTTTTCACTTCAAAAACAAAACTGGTTGTTGTTTTCCGTCTAATCTAGATGTGCCGTCATTAACTCGGTCGCTTCGGGTCATACTTCCTCGACCAAGAAACCGCCCCAAGCTCCAGCGGCGCTGGCTCATGGTGGGCAGGGCTGGGCGGGTTGTGGAACTATGGAAATAAAGAAAGAAAAGTGCATTAAAACAAGCAGACAAAATAGAATAAATAGACATGGCATGGCACCTATTCATGGCAAAAGGGTCTCTATGAGCTCTGCTAAATGCTAGATGGCAACAGAAAGTGGCTGTTTATATTTAAATCTTCGCACCCACGAGATTGGAGTTTTTTTTAGTGTGGGAGTACGTTTTTATTTTTAAGAAACGCGTATACTTTCTGTTACTATAATTATTATCAAGTATTTCTGTTATTATTAATTATTATCGCCTGATGTTGATTTATAACTGCAGCTCACGAGTAATACTGCGCTCAAAAACACACTTGTGAATTAGATAGTGGACTGTCACTAATGACAACGTTAGTGACAGCTCGCCACATGGGTCTGTTATATCTGTACTGTACAATACACACTATACATCCCTGATGTATGTATTAAACACATCATGTAAGCAATACCTAATTAGTAAGTGACAAGCCATCACACTAGCACACTTGATTAGCTCGCTTCCTAACGTTGTCTTTACGAGTCAACGCCCCGATTAGATCAACTGAACTTCTGCTCCGCTAGACAATTCCCTAATAATTGAATAATTAGCGGTGGAATAGGTGTTTGAGCTTAGGTGAGCTTGAGGTTAGACCAACTTGTCATAGTAAGGTGTAAGAAGATAGCTCATAACGAAGACCACGTCCACGAGCGATCAAAGCTATGCATTTATCTGAAACACAGGTTCAACCTACTCGTAGTTCAAGCGAATATGCAACTGTGTTCTACACCGATTGTTAAGATATTATTATTGTATATTCAAAGAGTGTCAGCATAGTGACGGGGCCTGTAGAGGGGAACGAAGCCTGCCGGGGTCGCGGGAGTAACGGATTACCGTGACCCCAGTACGTAAAGGGCTATTGACGGACACCGTGGATTTTAGTCAGTACAAGTCTGACAGTCCCTCCCGCCCTGCCCTAGGTGGGAGGACTCATTTGATGATTTTACCACGATAAAATATATAATATACTAGCTGTACCCTGCCCCGCTTCGCTGTGGCACAAAAAACTGTTTTTTCAACAAAAAAAAAATAGATAAAAACAATCCTTGATGCGGATTACATATCATGCTAAAGTTTCAGCTCGATCAGTGCAGTACTTTTTGAGTTTTTAAAGCATACACAAACCAACATAACATTTTTATATATATAGATTGTATAATATATTGTATATAATATATTGTATATGTGTTCCTTTTTATAAAATAAACGATTTATTTCATTTCCATTATTATTTTTTTATAATAATAATAATAATATTTTATAATAATATTTTTATTTCTCGAAAAACTTACAAACAGAATTTACAACTATAAGCTTTGACAAATTCGTATTTTGTTTACAAAAGTTTTAGAACTGCAGCCGAACTAGGATGAACCTGTATTTCGGCTATCAGTGCCATCCCCCCTGATTTAAATACTAAATTTTAAAGCAGTTCCTTAAGTGCTAGTATTTCATAAAACCATTTGTATCATACAATAATTTGTGACATTGTGTTAGTAGACTGAACCTCTATTTGTGAGATGTGCTGAGGTGTGAGTGTTAGAGGGTGTGTTAATTGTTGAGTGCGCACAGTATCAAACTGTGACTTATGCTCATTACTGCGCTACAGTTAATTAAATTGTTACTAATATTGCTAATATCAAGACTATTTTTGCACTAATATTAGTTGCTCGGTTTCATCATAGGTGAGTCTTTGTAAATATTCTGATACTAGTCTCTTGCAACGGTCTGTGCTGAGTGGGTATATGTTGAGTTTTTTATTGATTCTGTTGTAAATGTAGGAACCGAAAGAATCTATGAATTTTGTGCTAAATTGTGTGTTATAAGATCTGTTCCGTATGCAAACCATGTCATTTCGTCGTTTATTCATTAATTGCGAGTTGTAAGTTAGGCGTGTGTGTTGTAATATAATTATTTTTAATATATATAATTGTCTAACGGTTAGGACTCCACATATTTGGTAAAGTAGGTCAGTAGCAAATAATATAGGTTTAAATGTGCTTACTTTTAGTATTGCGCGTTGGGCAACCTCAATAGACTTAAGCGTAGATTTCGGAGCACCTCCCCACGCAGTTATGCAATATGTAATGAGTGATTGGCAGAGGGCAAAGTATATCCGTTTCAATACTGGAGGATCAGCGATGTGACGTATATTTTTAAATATATATATGAGTTTTCGAACCCTTCCCGTTAACACTTTAATGTGATTTTTAAAGTTGAGATTTCTGTCAATAGTAACTCCCAAATATTTGATAGTGTCAACTTGCTCCAGTTTAGTACAAGAGCAAGTGTCATGGAGAGTACATTCGTGGGGGATAATGGAGTGAGTGTGGTTATCCACAGCTGAACGTATACTGAAACAGATGTATTTTGTTTCCCCTCACTTTGTTAGATCTTCCCGTACTATGAACGATCAGCTTGTTCTAGTTATGTTTAGCTTGATTGATAGGCGTGTGTACTTGGTAGTGAGGCTTGCCAAGCATATCGCTGATACCAGTCGAGCCCTCATAGCTCATGATGACTATAGTAGGTAGGATCTTATCTCAAAAAAAAAAACAAGATAAAAGTGCAGCAAACAGTGATGTCCTCTATGGTGGTGGTAGATTCGTGTAGTAGTAATGCAGGCACTGGTGATAGCAGTAACTGGTGACGACAGAAAGAAAGCCCAGTTAACATAAAATAGTATAGAACTAAGACTTTCGGAAAGCTCGAAAATGCGAATGAGCTTTAACAAAGTGTCTTACTTCGATTGTGTGTTTTACTTGCAATTATGCATGAGTAATCCACGCAAATGCACTCCATCTAATATAATAACCATTGCAACAGTCTCCCAGAAATTGGCATTTAATTCCCTGCCTGCAACACCATTACATTATAGCACTACCAACACGGGAGATCCGAAATTGGTTCGGCAACATAAATGCACTGAAAATCACGTAGCAAGCCGCTCTAGATGCGCAATATCAAAATTAATACGACAATGAAGGAAGAGGCTGCACCCAACTAGAGCATTATGACCACAAAACTAATCAAGGCGACTAAATTGAATTTAATATTGCAAGCGTCCGCGCGCCGGTCGCGTCGTCTCGCCTCCGCGTCGCCGTCGTCCCGCGCCGAGAGCTGCGACATGCCGTAGATTATGATTTATAACACCGCTGAAATAATGATGGTGTTTCTAATTTAGTCCGTATTTGAATTGACTGTTCCCACCTACCTACCTGCGGCTTTTTCCATTAAAATGTCTGCAGGGTGACGTGATTGAATTTTGTATTTAATTTTGAAAGGGCGGCCGTGATAGCCTTTGTTATTTGTTGTTTTGAATTTAAACGTGGCTAAGCTTCTGTTGTATTTTACCAGAGAATTTATTAACTATGTAAATTCTAGACATTTCCACGTAAAGACTTTAGATCCATTCAAATTTTCACGTCGACTGGAGGCTGAAACCGCAACAAAGTGCCAATTTACCCATTTCCACCATAACCTGGTTAAAACTACGGGCGTGTTTTTGCATGTAACCGAAAGTGGCAGCATTGCCAGTCATACGGGCACTTGTGCACTATCGGTTCACCTCGGGTTTCATGATGACACCTGGCTGACGTTGGAGTGACGGCGATCGTACATTCTGGCATATTTCATTAAGTTTGCTGTGAAATAAATTTTTATTCACCGGGAATGCATGCGAAGTAAAACGCTGTTTTTAACAGTTAACATTCAGAGTAGTGGATGTGGAACAAATGTTTTAATGATAAATTTCCAATCACTACTAGAAATGCGTTTAGATATTAAGGAATACATGAATCTTAATATTTATAAGTGGTACGTACAATTGTTACATACAACCTGTTTTATTATCCAGACTTTTTGATATTACTTTGATACTCGAAGTTCACGTAATGACTAAAACAACTAGAACTACAACTTGAATTTCTCATTAAAAAACCTTTTATCAAGAAAAAAAACACAAATTTTCACCGCATAAAAGGTACATGGGCATGTCCACATTGTCCACGGATGACCCTCATAACTGAATATTACTCATAATAAATCATGGGACCCCATAAACGTCCATAACGGACCACACACGTACCTCGATTATGTCTGTATCATTTTAGACTCAGAGCTGTAGAATACAGGAGATACAAGTAAACAGCCCCGTGTAGATTAGATTAGTTCATTATATTTTTGTAGCAATAAAATGGCAATGGCATGGCATATTGATCGAGACAAAAAAAATGTAATAAGATCTTATCACCTACCGTTTAACTGCTTCTGTTTGAATATTATTCTTTTTTTTTAATAGCCTAGTTTGTGTCCCACTGCTGGGCAAAGGCCTCCCCTTTTTCCTTCCAAACCACTATATTTTTATTTATGAATTATATTTAATTCAGGATAATTATGGAGACGAAGGAGCCAGAATCCCAATAAAGCCTGAAATAGGTAACAGTTTTCGTGTATTAATGGAATACTAAGTATGTTATGTATATGACTTCGTGATCTCCACGAAAGAATATACCTAAAACTAAACAAAATAGTACATTGTTTTACAAAAATATTTTTGCAACCTATACGTGCGTACGACTGGCATAGAATGTTAATATCCACAACGTGAACAAAAATATTTTTTCACAAACTGTTATAAGTATATATGTAGTTACGTGCAAAGTAGTAAACGCAAGCGAGCTTGGAACGTTCGCAATTTTCTACAACGACCCTGTACGTAAATATTGTTAATTAATTACATTTGTGCTGCCAACTAATTTCATTTTTGCCCGAAAAAATATTTTTTTGGTTTTGCTCGTCAAGAATTTGGCAAAATGTCGAGTTTGTATATTTTCGAGGTGTTCAGTCGTGGGCGATACTGTCGTTCGCTTAATTAGTTCTCCGGAATTAGATTTAGGTTAGTACAAAATTAAAATATTTTTAATTGATTTCAAAAGTGGCTAATATTATTAACATCGAACGACCTGATATTGTTCTCAAAAGAAAAAAAAAATCGAAATTGTTGCAAAGTTATTTTCTAAATGTTAGGTACTTAGTTGGCTGTACGTACTTGATTGCAATGTATCTCCGTTGCAAGTCGTGTGTCTGTCGTGGAAGATTTCTATACTAACTTTGACCGCTTATTTGACTCGTTGAAAGGATCGTTATACAAAGAAGTGTTTTGCAATCTGTCATGCTTCTCACTCCGAGGTCTTTAGATGTTGGAATTCAAGATTACATTTATTTCCTATTACTCCTCGTCCTTACAGTGCCAGTGATATTTAGTGAAATTCAAACAAAGAAACACTCGGTACGCATCCCCGGTGCGCCAATAGATACTTTACATCGAAAACGACAAGGTTTAATATAAAACACAGTAACCGCACTATACAATGCCCGCTCCGTTTTCATCCACAATTCAATTCACAAGACAATACACAAACCCATATAATTCGATTTCGAAAATTATAAACAAAAGTTTTCGAGCTTAATCAACTCTTCTCCCATTCCGCCAATCGCGAGCTCGCATTTTACCGAAGTGAGACGTTGCTTGCATTCTAAATGCAAGACGGGATCGCAATTAAACTATCTGAATACGGAATGAATGAGCTCGCGAACGGGACGCGGCGTACTTAGAGCGTATTGTTTTGACTACGATGCTGTGGTTCGTAGCATACCTCGCGTACTTTGGACTTATTGATTTTTTTACAATGGAGTTAGTATAGTCGGGGCTGGTTTTATTTTGAGAGAATGAAGACTTTCGTAAAGACAATGTTGAAATTAAATTCGATTATATTATTGACAAACACATAGTCGCCAAGCATACGCTGACTAATATATAACTGACATCTGAACCGCGTTTTTCTTTGATCCCGACTCAAGCCTAAGTCAGAGGTGACAGAGAAAAGTCTATGATGGTGCAAGCTTTCCCAGAAGAAGCCTGTCTAATCTAACTTTGAAGAGATTCGTGTTCATACAACCCAGGAACACGGTAGGGAGTTCCACTCCTTTGCTGTGCGCATCATGAAAGATAATTGGAAGCGCTTAGTGCAAATTTAAGAGTTACATATGTGTATAAAGCAAAACGCCAAAGCAATGATGACAATTTTAAAAAAGCTGGTCGCCTTTACTTTCATCTAGCTGTTGCCAGCGGTTTCACCCGCTACAACTCGAAATTATCCCGTGGGAACATAAAATCGGGATAAAAACTATCCTGTTAATACAAGTTATAAACTATCTGTGTACCGAATTTCAACCAAATCCGTTCAATGGTTTTTGTGTGAAAGAGGAAAGCAAACATCCATCCATCCAAACAAACTTTCACGTTTATAATATTAGTTGGATGTTAAATTTTCCTTAAGCACTATTGTAATAAAGAGCTCGTGAGTAATTAATAATTCCATCTTCCTTCTTGCCTCGGAAAGCACTTTAAGCTGTCGGCCATTCGAAAATTGAACCAATAACTATTATCAGTATACCTACTAACTTGGTCGTGTAAAGTAGTTAGGAAAAGGCTAGACCGATAAGACGCTTAAATAAAATTTACTTAACGAGTATACTCGTAGTAAGTTGTATGTTCGATATATCAAGTCCACACATTTCCAGTCGCACGCTTTAATTGAAAAGCATCAATGAAATACCGAAATGACACAATTTTGAATATTCGGTTCGACATTGGCGAGCAATTCGACAGCCGTTCCCCATCAGCACTCAAAACATGCACTTAATTAAAGAATCAGCCATTTTTGAAGACCTACGCTTATTTTCGATATCAATTTCGTCGGATGAAAATTTTAAACGATGAATGAATATAAATTCATTTTGTTTGTTACAGTGGCTTATTTCAGAATTTCACGTGGTGTGATCTGGCGATTAATAATCCTCTTAAAATCAACATTGGTGTATTAATGTGAGTCGCGGTTGGATTCAATCGAGCAATGTTATTCGTGAATGAAATAACTGATCATGACATTAATTTTTGGCGCAGTGATAAAGCGATCGGCTGCTGCTCTGCGTGTCGCCGGTTTGAATCACGCACGGAACAAGTAGGTGTATGTTCTACAGGTAGTTGTTCCGGGTCTGGATGTATGCGTATATGTGATTTTGAATATATATCGAACAGACCCACGATACAGGAAAAAAAAATGGAAATCTTGCGCGATCCATCGCTTCTTTTTTTTAGGTAGCAACAATTAAATCAACAAAATGTAATTATATTTCTGGCATTTTCACAAGATAAAAGACAGTTGAAAACTTTCCAGTCGTGGGTAAGTAACTACCATTCAGTTGTCTTTCATTTCAGTAATTTTTCTGAACAAAAAATAACGTTTTTCACACTTCCACAAAATCGTTTCCCTATCCTTATCCGAATTAACCTGGTTTCGGCATATCATGTCTTTTTCAACAACTGATGGACTTTTCCGGAGGTGCTTAACTCGAAGCCATCCATTATCTACTAACATTATGCGAATTAAAGTTATGCCAAAACGATTTAGCCTAAAAGATGATTATGCCAACATAAACTGTATGCCTGAAATCAATTATGGTAAAGTATTATTACGCCGCAAATTGTTATGCCAAAGTATATGAAGACAAAAAAACAATAAACGAATCTTTTGCATTTATAATATGTAGAGAGTAAAATAGTTCGATTTTGTGAGAAGCGTTTTCGATAAAAATAATCTGATAGCTGATCAGATTATTTTTACTTATGTTAACTTATGTTTACGGCACAATATCGACATACCAAAGTCTTGTATACTTTTGGGATATCAAGGAAACTTCGAAGTAAACCAACCAACTCAGAGGAACATTGCAATATCTCCGTATTAATATTAACTGATAGGTTTAGTGAGGTGACATCAGCCGTCACAAGGTATTAGGGATGGACGTTTATATCGATAATTAAGTAGTGGGTTGGCCTTTATTAAGGTCCGTATGATTGAACGATTGCGAACCTTTGGTCTCTTGTTAAACGCGGAATGACTGTGGCAAAATTGCTTTAGTTACTAATAACTATTAACAACATAACACGTGGCAACTTTGGCAGCGTCGTTTTTAAATAAAACTTAGGCCTTAACTAATCGGGCACGCCGCAATCGCGGCGGTAAGACCCCTCTTTGAGGAGTGGCTGGATAGGCGTCACGGCGTCCTTACCTTCCGCATGACGCAGGTCCTCACCGGACACGGAAGTTTCGGGAGGTTCCTGTGTCTGATAGGGAGGGAAGAAACGCCTGGGTGTCACCACTGCGAGGATCGTCCGGAGGACACGGTGGAGCATACGGTGCAGGACTGCCCCGCTTGGGCAGAGCACCGCCGTGTCCTCACGACGGCGATAGGCGGAGACCTCTCGCGCCCGGCATTGGTCGAGGCCATGCTGCGGGGCGAGACGGAGTGGGAAGCGGTCGCCTCCTTCTGCGAAGCAGTCATGCTCGTGAAGGAGGAGGCGGGCCGCCTGAGGGAGAGGACAGCGTCCTCCCTCCATCCCAGCCGCAGTGGTAGACGCCCACGGCGTCGGACGTCACAGGACGATCTCCGGCCACCGTAGGCGCGGGCATGCGGGCAGCGAGTAATGGGCGACTTGCTGTCCGACCATGGACCATGCCCGGGTCGACGGCGCGTTGTGTTCCACGCGCGCCTCAAGGAGTGTCAGCACATTGACGGGGCCTGTAGAGGGCCAGAGCCTGCCGGGGTCGCGGGACTTACCCATCACCGTAACCCCGGTACGTAAAGGGCTCGTGAAGGACACCGTGGATTTTAGTCAGTACAAGTCTGACAGTCCCTCCCGCCCTGCCCTGGGTGGGAGGACTCATTTGATGATTTTACCACGCAAAAAAAAAAAAAAAAAAAAAGGCCTTAACTAATACCTTGTCGACATTTAATTTGCAGATTATTTAACTTTTTTGCTCAAGGTTAGATCTAGGCGTCGATGAGTTACTCAAGATAATGTATTGATAACTACAATAAAAGCGTCTTCTTTTCATAACGTTTTTACTGCTAAGATACCTACCTACCATTACCGAGACAGTAAAATACCAACAATTAGATAATGAGATACACTGTTTCAACAAAGCTGAATTCGAGAAAAGCGAACAACATAACGCTATCAACGTTCCATTTGCCAACAATTATTTAAGACTCTCTCTAAATAAACGTTAAAGCGGGGATAAACAGAAAATAATGCTTTTAATTATCGAAGTCACGCGTCAACAACACGTTCCCGCTTCGTTTCTCTACAAGTCATTTATAAAAGGCCAACACGAGCGCTCCGATTACTCCAACAACAAAGTCGAACTTTCCTTAATTTGTACTCAAGTGTACTTATAATAAAGTCAAGTGTGAAGTCGGAAAGAAATTTGATTTGACTCAAGCAATTATGAAGCTTGTGAGCCAGAGTCTTTGGTCTGAATTGTAATTGGCGTGAATTTCATAGGCCCGTGAGGTGGGTCCCATATTAGGGATATACAAAGGAGGTTTTGATGCCAGTTAATTAGTGATACACTAGGTGGCGTAAATGTTTGGATGCTAAACGTACCCTGTTTTTGTCAAAAAATAAACGTTGCTTTTACATTATATTCTCGTATTATTAATTTTGTGATCGGTCATGTAAAATGTCTGTGTTTGTTAATAATTAACAATTTATTTTGTAGTTACATGTAGTATGGGGGAAGAAAAGCCCACTGCTGAACTTTAGACCGAGATTAACTCCCAGGTTGGTATAATAAATAAATAATAATAAATATTCCACAACTATCACACAACGCCATCTAGTCCCAAGCTAAGCAGAGCTTGTGTTATGGGTACTAGACAACTGATAAACATAATTAAATTTCATTTCAAAATACATACATATTCAACATTTCTAAATACATACATATTATAGATAAATAACACCCAGACACAGAACAAATGATCGTGCTCATCACACAAACATTTGTCCTGGGTGGGAATCGAACCCACGACCTCAGGCATAGCAGTCAGGGTCACTAACCACTAGACCAACAGGCCAGTCAAGTATGGTTGATATGGTTGTTTGTTGTGTCATAGTTTCCGAACTGGCTTTTCTCAGTAGCAGCTTGAAATCTATTACATGGAACTTAAACACAAAATAACATCAAAGGAGTGAACTAGGTAGTTTCACCTCTACCAAAGCCACTGAGGATTTCCGACGCAATTTTATGATACCTAATACTAGCTTCTGCCCGTGACTCCGTTCGCGTAAAGTTTTAATCCCCAACCTCGCTTGCAGCCAATCGCCCACCCGCGCTATTACTTTTTCCGACTTGCTACACAAAATTGTGACAGCTCTCTCAATGTAATTTAACCTGTAGCACTCATAAATAATGTAGGTTCTTACCATGAAAATGAATTAGGTTCATTAGTTCTGCTGTTTATCTTAATGAAATAAAGTAGGCATTTGTTTTTTCCTCAGGATTCTAAACTTCCCAATCCCCTCAATATGACGTTATCAGGTTCCAGGTGAACTCCCTTCAATCCATGTTATACATCGTGAGCCCTTAATGATTACCGTCTTACTTACCTGTACGGTTTATTATCAAAAATCTTTGTTATTAGTACTCAATGAGTATTTTATTTGGTGTATAAAATACTTTTTCAAGAAGACTATTTGAACATTGTAAACTCTAAATAATATAACAAAATCGAACCGAAAATCAACATTTTCAATTTAGTGTAACTTACGTGAAATATTTTGGCTAGAAATACAAAATAAAATAGTTACGCAGGTATTATAATTATTAAACATAAGTATCCATTTCTGAGACTACGGGAGTGTTCCAGTTTTAAGGGTGTCGGTGAAATTACATTCACGTGACATAATATCAACGTTGTCTCCGAGGGTGGCAATATATCGTCGACATCCCAGGTGTCAATAAGAGGCGGTAACTTCTTCCCATCGAGCGAGGTGTCAGCCCCTTTGTCAAGCTAGAGGTTACAAGAAAAAGAAACCGTTTTATCAACCTTTGTATCATGTCTACTTACCCCTTAATATGTATTGCCAGATAACTGGAGAAATGTGGGATATATAGCTAAAAGAACGATATAATTATTAGCCAAAGTCGCTTGGGGATACAAATATATCCTTGATCAGTTTTTTTACAAAATATTATCAGTTCAATCATTTGGGAAGCTATCTCTTATGAAAAATTGGTCTTTTATGGTGCACATTTAGTTTCATCTCTACCGCCTATTTTTTACATTAAAACTTCTAAGCATGCTCCAAGGTTTTCATCACGAAAAACTCGTGAAAACTCTACAAGAGATCCCGAAACTAAACAGAAACGTTTCGACAAGCCAATCATTAGAATTCCACAGTAGCAAACGATAGCACCCCCCGATATTAGCACCTACGTATAATACACTTAACCCTTTCGCAGCGACGGGGGTCGGGCGAGCCAAATTAGATTCAGTGAGTTATATACAACCTTATTGGCTCCGACTACCTTGGACCGGGTTGATTAATGCCTCTATAGTTCCGTTATACTGTTATCTCTTATAGATATGCGCACTATGATTATTTTGAGTCCGGAGGTGTTATTAATGTTTGGATGTTTTGGGGTTGATATTTTGTGATGAAGGACGAGGAGATATTTTTTGTTTTTGTTTTTTAAATGTCTTAGGCCACTTTTGCGCCACATAATTATCACTCAATACAATAAGCATTAAAAACAAGTAGGTTATCGATGTTTCTGGAAATCATTTCTAGATGAAATATATTTAAATAAAACATTATACCTACCTGTAGTCCGCGTAGGCTTTAGTATTAGAATTATAGTGTAATATTCAATTCACTGCTTGGGTGAATTTACTATGAGATTTTTTATCAAGAATTATTAGTACCTCTCCCAGCTTAGATGAGTAGGTTACAGATCTGTTGAAGTTATTGGAATAGAATATTTTTACCAAGAATAGCCGGATTGGTTTTTCTATGAAAGATAACGACGAAGGAGTCAATTGCGTGGCATAAAATGATATGGTTGGACTAAGAAAAATTGCTTAGATTGCTGACAACCTTCCTTTTTTTTTGCGTGGTAAAATCATCAAATGAGTCCTCCCACCCAGGGCAGGGCGGGAGGGACTGTCAGACTTGTACTGACTAATATCCACGGTGTCCTTCACGAGCCCTTTACGTACCGG
The DNA here is from genome assembly GCA_943136025.2 of Agrotis puta. Taxonomy (NCBI): domain Eukaryota; kingdom Metazoa; phylum Arthropoda; class Insecta; order Lepidoptera; family Noctuidae; genus Agrotis; species Agrotis puta. The sequence continues at coordinate 1,242,055 of OW964176.2, read as the reverse complement.
GGTCACGGTAATGGGTAAGTCCCGCGACCAAAACCCACTAAGACTACCTACTAAGGCAATATTAAAGAACAGGACATGCGACGCCAAACTTCCCGGGATACTACGAGATCGCTTGGCTTCACTACTCCAAAATACTTCGTGACACTACTGTTAGTAACACCAGCGACTTAATGTGGCATAAGTATAAAAGAATGATTAACTACTAATATACTTTTTTTTTTTTTTTTTTTGCGTGGTAAAATCATCAAATGAGTCCTCCCACCCAGGGCAGGGCGGGAGGGACTGTCAGACTTGTACTGACTGAAATCCACGGTGTCCTTCACGAGCCCTTTACGTACCGGGGTTACGGTGATGGGTAAGTCCCGCGACCCCGGCAGGCTCTGGCCCTCTACAGGCCCCGTCAATGTGCTGACACTCCTTGAGGCGCGCGTGGAACACAACGCGCCGTCGACCCGGGCATGGTCCATGGTCGGACAGCAAGTCGCCCATTACTCGCTGCCCGCATGCCCGCGCCTACGGTGGCCGGAGATCGTCCTGTGACGTCCGACGCCGTGGGCGTCTACCACTGCGGCTGGGATGGAGGGAGGACGCTGTCCTCTCCCTCAGGCGGCCCGCCTCCTCCTTCACGAGCATGACTGCTTCGCAGAAGGAGGCGACCGCTTCCCACTCCGTCTCGCCCCGCAGCATGGCCTCGACCAATGCCGGGCGCGAGAGGTCTCCGCCCATCGCCGTCGTGAGGACACGGCGGTGCTCTGCCCAAGCGGGGCAGTCCTGCACCGTATGCTCCACCGTGTCCTCCGGACGATCCTCGCAGTGGTGACACCCAGGCGTTTCTTCCCTCCCTATCAGACACAGGAACCTCCCGAAACTTCCGTGTCCGGTGAGGACCTGCGTCATGCGGAAGGTAAGGACGCCGTGACGCCTATCCAGCCACTCCTCAAAGAGGGGTCTTACCGCCGCGATTGCGGCGTGCCCGGACCTCGGTTGCGACAGTCGCTCCCTCCATACTGCCCTGAGATCGCGCCGGAGCTCTTCCCGCCGCGCCTCGACCTGTCGAGGCAGCGGGGATTCGCCCCGGCGCTGCGCCTCCACGCGCCATTCGTAGACGCGCTGGAGGGCAGTCGCCTCCAGATCCCAGGGCAGCAATCCTGCTAGGAGGTTGGCTGATTCGCCGGCGATCGTGCGGTATCCCCGGATCATCCGGATAGCCATGACCCTCTGGCATGCGACCAGCTTGAGTGGTCGCGTCCGGATGCTTAGGGCCCACACAGGGGCCCCGTAGAGGGCCATGGACCGCACGACACCGGCGTACAGCCTCCGGCAGGAGGCGTTTGGCCCGCCGAGATTGGGCAGGAGTCGCCTGAGGGCGCCTGCTGCCCGGTTCAGCTTTGGGGCCAAACGTAGGAAGTGCTCCCTAAAGTTCCACCGGCTGTCGAGGACGAGTCCCAGGTACTTCATCGTCCTCCCGACGCCGATGCGAACCCCCTCCACCGTAATGTGGGACTCTGAACGTGGCGCGTTCAGACGGCCATGAAAGCACATGGCCTCTGTTTTATGCAGCGCCACGTCGAGTCCCAACTGCCGGATTCTGTGAGCGACTGTCGCCACCGCTTGCGTCGCCAGGTCGGCCGCCGCCTGGTGCGACTCTCCCTCCGCCAGGACGAGCGTGTCGTCGGCGTAACATATTACGCCGACGCCGTCAGGGAGGTCGCCGCGCAGCACCCAGTCGTAGCCGATGTTCCACAGGAGCGGCCCCAAGACCGATCCCTGTGGAACACCGCACGACATCTCTCGCCGGTTCCACTCTCCCCGGTGACCGGGGTAGATGACGGCCCTGTCCGTCAGGTAGTCCTCGACTGTGCGAAACTACTAATATACTTGATAGTTTATTTGAAACTACTTACAATAAACAAAACTTATATCTTCGTATTCAACAAAACCAAGAACATTAAACGTTTTCTCCCAAAAAAATGCTAAGAAAAGAATACGGAATCTGGCATTCGAGTAGTCGAGTCGTAAGTGGGTAGTAAAAAGGCGGTTAACATGCAGTTTTCGAGTAGTTAGCATGACTGCACCCAAAACGTTGGTCGTATAATGCTCCGTTTAATTTCGCTCCTGCTAAAGTGTCTCACAGAATTAGCTGAAAAAAAATAACTAGGGAGATGTGACTTCTTAGATGTTGCTGTCACATGAAAATGCTATGGCACTAAGTTATTTGATATACATTTATTTGTGTTCTAGATATGTTTCTGATATTTATTTTAATTATTACAAAGTCAATTTAAACTGGCCTCTTATTTTATTAAAACTCTGCATTGCACCAGGCCGTCTCAATATCCAAGTGCAGCTGTCGAAGTGCAATCTGCTTCAGACGCGCGCACGAAAGGTTCCTATAAAAACGTATGGGATTGTATATTTGTGTTATTTTAATATAAATATTTATTTTTAAAGTGTTTTTAAACCTGTTGCTGGTATCAATATCTAGCAAAAATTAACAATAAAATCACGTTCTTTGTATGGGAGCCCCCTTCGATATTTTGTTATGTTTTTTATTATTTGTGTATTACAGCGAAAACAGAAATACATCATCTGTGAAAATTTGAACTGACTAATTATCACGGTTAATGAGACACCAGCATGGTGACAGATGGACAGCGAAGTCTTAGTAATAGGGTCTCATTTTACTCTTTGGGTACAGAACCCTGAAAAGGTTGGGAGTCAAAGTATAAAGTAAGTTTTTTTTTGAAATATGTAAAATATGTAAGTAGCTCTTTGTTTTCTGGGTAATTTTAATAATCAGAAGATTGACTTATTAAATGGAAGCTGCAAGCAGTAAAACTTTACCTAAATAATGCAACGGTATAAAAATTACAAGTATTAAACAAAAAAGCAATTCACGACTAAAACGGAATACAACAGCCTATCAATAAGGAAAACCAATTTACAAGCGAAGCCTAAAAAACGGTTCTCCCATACTTAACACTTACCTAAAGAGCCCACTTTTAAATTTCCCCATTTTCTGCGTTTAAAAACGTACTTTCGAACCGTCAATTTATAACCCTCTCGATAAAGGAGCGATTCATTGCGGGCGCGGCAGCGGAAGCGTGCTAGGGTTAACTCGTGCTTTATAGCTATATTTTTTATTATGAATTCTGGTGATATTACGTTTTTTTTTTCTTTTGCTCATTGAACAGATATTGTTCGTGGTTGTTTTAAAGGGTGCACATGATAAGTTTTTAAGTATGTTACTAGCGACCCGTTTCGGATTTGCACAGGCTTATATTCAAAGTAGAGCCTACGTTACTTACTGACAATAATTATGTCTTATCCTATCGGTGAATGAATCTCAAAAATCAATAGGTAACTTTAAGTTTATCACACAAATATTACAGAAATCAAATATTTTATCTTTACAGTATCAGTTTATTTTACATTTATTAAAATTTTATTTCTAACAAAGTTTGATAACTTTCATATAAAACTACTAGCTTTAGCTCGCGGCTTTTCCCGTATACCGGGATAAAAAGTATCCTAAATCCTACTTATAAACTATCTCTGTATCATTTCATCCAAATCTGTTAAGTAGTTTTATGTGCAAGAGTATCAAATATTTATCTGTTCATCCTCACAAACCTTCGCATTCATATTTTGTTTTCAATCTATTTTTGACTTTCATACACGTTCTTGGTACTCCCGGGCAATAAAACCCTATATCGTGCTCAAAGCTCACAGATGTACAATAAAATACACAAAATTTTCTGTATTTATAAACTGACCCTGCATAAAATCAAGCAAATTCTCAAGCCTTGGCTACTGTTGCTGAACTATGACGACACAGAGAAAGTAATTGTCTCTATTTCGTAACCTTGCTGAAAAACCCACACACACACACACACTCACACACACACACACGCACGCACAAACACACGCACAAACACACACACACTTACGCAAACAAACACACACACATACACACACACACACACACACACACACACACACATACATACACACACACACACACACACACACATACAAAAGCTCTCACACACCCCCACGCACAACTTCTAACCGTTTTTTTGTCTTAACTTTTACTCTTTTTTGCTGTAATTTTAGTCTTTTTATTCTTGTTTAATTAATCTTCTTTAATAAGATTCAGTAATGTCTGATCCTGGGTGAGGGCACTGACTCTTGTAACACAGGTATATCGCCTAGCACAAGAGTCAGGGACTTCGAATATAATTGTAACCACTTTCTTGTGAAATAAAGATTATTATTATTATTATTAAAAAAAAAAAAAAAAAAAAAAAAAAACGAAAACACAACATAAATATCCTCTCTTAGAATCAACAAACAAACAATATTTATTTAAACAATTCGTCTTTAAAAACATCGCTTAAGTCAAATGTTTAATTAAATCAAATAATTATGCTGAAAACGACTGAAGATTCAACGGAGATCGTGTTTCACAAACAAAGGACTTGACTGTGATCTGACGATGATTAATTTAATAACTTTTATAAATAAAACGTTAATGTTTACAGGAAGGATACGCATTCGTTTGTGAAAGACAGTTCCAATAAAAAGTATTGGGTAACAATATATCGCTAATCTAGTCTTGATTAATCTTTTTAGCGATAGAATTTGGCCATCGTCTGGTGTCAGAGCTAATTAAGCAGCATGTGGTAACTACGTAAGCCTCTGACGTGGTTTTAAAATAATACATTGATTATCGGAAATACGGGATAAAAACTATCCTATGTATTAATAGGATAGTTTTTATCCCGTATTTCCGATTCCCGTATATCCAGATTCTAAACTATCTGTATACCGATACCCATCCGTTCAGTAGTTTTGTGTGAAAGAGTAAGAAATATCCATCCAAACAAACTTTCACGATTATATTTTTAGTAGAATATAAGTCCAGCTTTCCTTACGACTTTTTTCTTCACCTATGTCATGAATGACCAAGGTAAACTAAAAAATACGATTGTAAGTTCAAACGACACGGTTGGCGCAGTGGCTGAGCGATTGGACTGCTGCGCTGGGTCCCGGGTTCGATTCCCGCACGGAGCAAATATTTGTATGATCTACAAGTAGTAATTGTTTTGGGTCTGGGCGTGTGTGTATGTGAGCTTATATGTTTGTAAACACACCCACGACACAAAAGAAAGTGTGGGAGCAACGACTGTTTGAGAAAAAAAACCCGTGAAAATACCAATGTATCTTTTACATAAACCAAAAAAAATCGCATCAGGGATTACGGGTGTGACGTTGACGTGAATATCACTCATCAATTATTACAATCCGGGCGTTTCAGGGGGCTGACTGGGTCAAATGGTCCAAAAGGCCTGCCTCTAAGCCGGATACCGTGGCCCTGGAACGCAAAGGGCAACCGAAGGTCAGTAAAATGTTTTATCAGTAAGAGTCTAACAGGCCGTTCTGCTCCACTCAGGACAGCAGGACTCATTTGTTGTTTTTACAACCCCAAAAAAAGAAGAGACTATAAAGCCTTTGTCAAACAGACAGGCGTGGCGAATGCGAAGCGTGACGTTTTTATTTTTTATGTATGGAATTGTTTGAATCCAGTCACATAGAAAAGCAAAAGCGATCCGATAGCGTGAACGAACTATCAAACTGACGTCTCGTATCGGGTCGTTATCGCTTCGGACTTGCCTGTCTGTTTGACAAAGGCTTAAGCGTGTCGTTAAAATCACTCGTAATGTAGTTTTTCCGTTACGTTATAATGGACACTAACAAAGACATTGTAAAACCTATGAAAGCTGCTTCTGAAGCCAATAACCAACGCAAGACAAGGGGTGGTAAATTAATGATACAAATAAATAAATTTGCCCCACATTTACCCTCGGAAACTTTTGTTTTTCGCACATAAATACATCACAGGGATCGTAACTTACCCTGGTCACATCCTAAAGGATTCTATTGTCGTTATTAAATGGAACAAATCGAGGAAACACTTCGGTATTTTTTTTTCTATAATAAATATCACCTTTTAACGTTCAGTTGGTTTATTTCGACGTTGGTTTATTTATTTAGAGAGATTTTTATAAATGGGAAAACCTATATATATACCTATAAAGCTTGTTAGGTAAAATGGAGACAAAGGTGATGCATTTTCTTCCTTGATTTAGTGTGTTTAAAAATTGTGAACGTAAAAAACAGTCCCTCCATATATTGGTTTGACTGAAAACCATAGCCTAACATAATTGGAAAAAGGCTAGAAAGACTACTATGAAAGAAATAATAATTTAATTGAAGTAAACTACCCTTTGACTATGGGTGTGAAACGGCTCATCCAAGCAGATATTATCTTCACTTTCTTGTCTCCTCTGCGCTTACATTTTATTATATTTCATTTTATTATAACAGTACATAAATGACAAAATTAATATGATATGTATTAGTATTCATTAGTTTCTTGAGCAAAGGGCACATCTAAACTGGAGAAATGAAGTGTTCTTCTGTTTCAATGTGATTAAAACAATACAAGGGACATTATTAAAAAGTTTATTTTGTCTAATAAAACATCAGTCCAACCATTTACCATAATAACAAACAAGCAGTTAAAAAAAATGCAGACCCCTTGCCATGTTTGAATTAATTCCCTAATTACTAAGGCGGGGTCGACAAGCCAGTTAAATGGCCTAAATTATCACGTGCATGGTACACGTATGTCTGTCCAGGGGAGTCCCTAGGGCACTCAATAATCTGTGTGAATGTATGCATGTGTCTTTATGGATTAGTTAGTAGTGTGTGTGAAGTCGGTTGCGTGAACTATGAAATCGATCGCAGCGCGCAATGTGACAGAGAGATGAACTAACTGGGGACACCCGTGGAGTGACGTACGACCGTGTCAAGTATATTATGCACCACAACCTTATTAAACAGTTTTTTTATGAAAAGCAAGCCGAAAATGTTTATCAACAAATCTAACTTGATATGTAGATAACTGATATGAGATATGTTGATGTTGACAACTGTCAAGAACTGTCAGATCTTGTGTCCCCAAATAATGGAGTCGCTAAGTAATGGCGCTGTCATCAGTGAGTACTCTGTATGCTGAATAGTAGTAAGCGGAATATGTAGAACTATTTAAATTTAACACCTCAATGTACCAAGTTACACGCAAATAAAGATATTCTATTCTATTCTACCTAGAGGCGTTTTTTATTTTCCCCACAATGAACGCAGTACGCGGTAGGTAAAATACAGGAATCTTGTGATAGGGCCTTTGACTTAGGGTTGTGCATTTATATTCATCTTAATTTAATGTTTCATCTTCAAAGATATTGTGGAGGTTAAAAAATCTGTGAGAAAACATCGAATTACCTTGCACTAATTTGCTCCAACGCGCTTTGTCTTCGTTGTAAAATCAGAACAAAAAGAAAATTAAAATAGCCATACTGCAGCTGAAAAATGTCGACAGATATGTAGTGCTGAAAAGAAATATAACGTTGAAAATATGTTTTTTACCTTTAAAGCACATACATTTTTTTTTTGCTTTTAGAATGGTTACAGAAGTTCTGAACATTAGTTCAGAATTTCTGTCAGAGTGTCAGTACGTTATTTGGGCAATATGTTTTTTGTGCTCTTTTAAAACATTTCTGTCAGTATGTCAGCTATTTTACTAGGTTTCTGTGAAGCTTCGTATTTAGGACATTAAAAAAGAAAACAAAGCATTGCGCCATTTTTCCATAGACCTAGAGGTTCCTAGTACACCCACGTTTAGTTAACTTTATTATTTTGTGGGGTGGTTGGGTTGTTATATCTCAGAGAAAAAATTCAGTAAATAAAAGATACGAGTATATTATATTATAATAAATATATTATATTTATTCTATGCTACTGAGGCTCATCCTGTACACTATCCTGATTCAGTTGGACTTAATACAGCTTATTCCTCCATACTTTTCTGTTAGTTGTTAGTTACTCCACTCTAACCATATCATTCATCTATCATTCCACCATCCATCCACATTCATGCTTAAATCATTTCTCACCACTTTCCACCGAAGTAATTCTAATGACAAAACTAATAAATTTTACTATGTTCTAAGGGAATCATTCTCGGAGCGTATTTTCAGCAGTTACACTTGCTACCTCTAGCCTCAGAAGTAAAATAACTAGCCACTTACCTCTTTATTTTGTAGGTTGAAAATTATCAAATGAGTCCACCTACCCTGAGTGGAGCAGAAGGAACTTTCAGATTTGTCTGACCAAAACCTGTTTGCTTTACTTCCTCAGTTGCTTCTTTTCTCTTAAGACATTCACGCGACCATCTTCCTTACCTCTGAATTTACCTTATTTTGCTCTAATCTTTAAACAGTGTAGAAACATGTTTATTACGAAACAATTTATATTAAATCTAATAGGAATTTAAGTTATGAGCAGGCCCCTAGTTTATAACTGTACTTTTCAAAATATAAGGTTAGTAACTTACGTAGATTAGAAGTCGGTTCAAGCTATTGTTCTTCAAGCGTTTTAAATAGGTTTACATTATCAAGTACATAGTTTTTTTTATGATCTACATCATGCACTTGTATCATCACCATCATCTTCGGCAACCCTGTTTCACCACTGATGAGTTCAGTCCTCTTCTTCTTTCCTACTACTTTTTTTTGAGTGTCATCTCGTAGGTCAACCTAGAGGACATTGTGATCTGCTTAGCTGGTCTTTTCTGTGAAAGAAAAAAAAAACAAAAAAAAATGCCTTAAATTACTCTAAGGCTTCCAACCGCGTGGTCGCGGAATTCACGAATTACCGTGACCCCGGTACGTAAAGGGCTATTGAAGGACACCGTGGATTTTAGTCAGTCAAGTCTGACAGTACCTCCCGCCCTGCCCTGGGTGGGGGGACTCATTTGATGATTTTACCACGATAAAAAAAAAGGCAGGTGTCTTTCCTTCTACATAATTATGCTCCTTGATGTTATTATTCACTATGGATCAGAAGCACTTTGTGTTCACTCATCTTCAATGGTTACTTCCCATTTAGTCGTGATCTTACCTTATCTCTTTCTAGCCATGCTCTTCTACACAGTCTTATCATCGTTTATTTCGTACGATGAAGTCCGTAATGAAATGCAGTGAAAAGGACAAAATTATTCTCGTCTTTGAATTGAAAACTTTAAACATGCGGGCAAAGATGCGGGAACGCGGTCAGTTTCTACAAAATATGTACGTAGAGTTGTAAGTTTGATGTGTTATATGAAGGTTTTGGATGTCGCCACCTAACTACAATGCGCCTAAACCTGCGACAATTTAATTACTAAGCGTTCCATATTTCTGCGACAACTTCCAAGAAGTATGATAAAAATATGAGCTTTTCCGTATGTAAATTGAAAGGATTTGTTGCTTTTCCATCATTGTAACCACTGATACCATGATTTATCTATCGTAACTAACAATCCTTATCTCATTTTTGTAGAGGTCAACTTCCCATAACAGTGACTGATATAGAGTAACTTTATCTACTCCTAGGATGCTATTCCTCGTTTGAACAAGTGAAAAACAAATGCCACACATTAGACAGTCGCTGACAACCATACAAATAGGCCTCTGTAGACCGAAACTTTACCTCCCTCACCTCCACGTTTTAATACCAAGAATGCCAGATAATAGCAGAGCTATGAAAACAAAACCGCGACAGTGGGCGAAGTGGCGCATTTTTCGCACAACACAAAGTTTCCTTTGCAACAGTTCCGCGGACGCGTCTGAGCGGCTGTTTTGCAACGCTGCTGTGTCATTTCACTGCTCTTTTTTCGGTCGTTTGTCTTCACGTTAAGCTCGCTCGCTCGTCCCCTTCTAAGCTCACACAGCTCAATTTAAAACCGTTCGTTGTAAAGCAATATTTAAAGTTGCTCTCATTTGTGTAACGCAAGTTTAAATGGTTGTACGAGGATACTCCTACAACAATTTAAAACAACAATGTGTGCTTTTGTTTTTATTTTTTTGCTGCTGGCTTATTAAATGTTTGCTGCTACGTTGAATGAGGAAGCTAATTATTATTTAAAACTTTTGATCTTAATTAAAGTTCTTTATTGATTTTGGCTATTTAAAGGACCACTTTCCCTATGATCAAATGAGTCCTCCCGCCCATTACTGTCAGAATCGTACTATACTAAAATACACGGTGATCCTTCAATAACCCTTTACGTTCCAGGGTGATGGTTACTTGATGAAACAGTCCCGCGACAGCGGCGTATATGACTTGATAAAAGAATTGCCTCAAATCAACAGATATCACCTGCATACTTGTCTTGAATGTCTTGATCATCCTATATCCTTCTCTTTCTTCATTTTCAGTCATGGTTGCGGACGAGCTATGACTAAATAACAAATAACAGCAATATAATATGGGATTACATGTTTGTACGAAAATCTTTCTTTCCCCTAAACATAAGCTCGGCTTAAGGATGATTTACTTTGTCATTCTTAGTTTTCGGTTGCTAGGCGACGGTTTAAGTGGCAAATCCAGCAGATCGAGGTTTATAGTGCAGATCCAGCTCGAAGGAAAGTCTAATCATCTGTGATTATGTCTAAAAATATATATGTCTTATTTAATTACTTAACAGGCTTTTGCGTGCGGCTAAGCCCCTCTATATTCTGTTACCGTTTTTAGAGTCCAATTTCCCTCTACACATACAAATATGGTCCACCGGTTTAGACGTCAAAATATGATAAATAAAACTTTTTTATACATTAGTAACGATTAGATTTATTGTTAGGTAATATTTAGTTTTATTAATATTCACATAAACGAAAAACAAGAAGAACATTTAATTGTTTCATCTAAATAGATGAACATTTTTCAAGATTTGCGGTTCGCCGCTTTCACCCGTTATATAACACGCCTGACTCTTCAAACCACTATTTTATTTTATCGTCGACACCACCTAAATCAGGGTCGCAATAAAATACTTGATGTCCAGTATTGCCGACCCGTTCGTCTAACTATAACTCTAAGGAAAGATAAAATATCCAATCCCAATACGATCATTTTGTAGTCGTTTCGTTCTTGAATGTATAGTTAAGTAGGTACTGTAGAGGTTTTATAAGTTATGGCTGTTTTCTGATTTCAGGGACAGATATAGGGACAGACTATCTGCATGGTAGAAACATTGTTTTTCCTTTATTTATTACCTGTCTTTTCACAGATGCAAATGCTCATCAGCATTCGTGACCTCGGTCCTTTCATGAAATGTCGTTACCAAGATATTTTTTTAGTCCAACACCGCGATAAAACGTGTCATCTTACATTTTCCGTCTTTATTAGTTCTAGTAACTCATATCTCTCTTAAGTAAGACTTTATTGTAGCTTAACCATCATCTAATAGGTAATACCAAATTACAAGCAGCCCTAATGCCTTTGTCAAACAGACAGGCGAAAGCGAAGCGTTTCCGAAGCGATACCGAACCAAAACGAGACGTCTGTCCGATAGTTCTGTCACGCTATCGGATCGCTTTCGCTTTTCTATGTGACTGTATTCAAACAATTCCATACATTACAAATAAAAACGTCACGCTACGCATTCGTCACGCCTGTCTGTTTGACAAAGGCTTAAATGTATCTCTCAATTAGTAACTATAGTGGTTTATGGTTGTACCAACCTGTTAGTCTATTACTCAACAGATCACCAAGGCTTTCAATTGGCTATTGAATTGCTATACATAAATAAAAAACTACATTCAATAATACAATAAAATTTTTCACGAGTTATAAAAACGTGCGGCCGACAATTTAGTCGGTCAAAACACTATCCAATATTTGGTTGTGGCACAATGAATACAGGAGTAGAAGGTTCAACTGAGCCTAATTGTCAACCTTTTTTACGCTGCCCCACACTAGGAATTTCTCGTGTATCGTGGGTGCGCTTACAAGCATAGACACTCACATACACCCAGATCCTGATCATCTACATGCAGATAAAACAAATATTTAACAAATTAACTAATCATATGTTTTTATTTCTTTTCTTTTTTTGGATTGTGAAGTGGTTTCGGGCGGTATTTGAGTGATGTTCCATGACATGAGCATGACAGCTCGACTCAATTGTGTCTTTGTCAAACAGACAGGCGAAAGCGAAGCGAATCCGAAGCGATACCGAACCGAAGTGAGACGTCAGTCCGATAGTTCTGTCACACTATCGGATCGCTTTCGCTTTTCTATGTGACTGGATTCAAACAATTCCATACATTTCCAATTTAAACAAAAGTTTTTCTACTTAATAAATCTTTAAGAAAACTTTTTAAACTAGTCTTTCTGAGCATTCTGTACTACGGCTTCAGTGTTGCAACTCGAATATTCCCACAATCTTTTCAAACGCAACGCACACAAAGAGTTTATTGCGATGCGGTTCCATGTTTGATCCGTTCACTATGCAAAGACAAATGCGGGTTATTGCTACTGTATTGCAAGTGTACCTGAGTTCTATGCTGTACCGGATTTTAACTGCTAGTCTCTTTGCATTTAAATTCAATAAAAGGCTTGTTTGTTGGACATGTTGCTCTATTGTTCGAAGATTCAAAGCAGTTTATATAGATAGGATATACTTTATTGTACACCAAAATTGTTACACAACTGTTTTATAATATCACAAATTCTAAGGTGTTGATCGGCATTTTTTTCTTTGTTTTTTACGTTGCCCAGATTTGGAAGTCAGTTAAAAAAGGCTCAACTAATTAATTCGCGAACCTCACGCGTCGAAAGTCACGCGTAACAGCTAGTCCATTAATAAGATTACAAATATTGTTTCAATAAATAGACATAAATCATCATCGTAAAATAATCGACACGATGTAATTGACTAATCTCGGAAACCACTGAACCACTTCTAATGCGTAATATGTGCCAAATTACGCGATTACCTAGAGGTGTGCTCAAAGCAATATTGCGCAGACTGATGCACCAATAGCTGAATTCGAGTCTTGCACAAATACTTGAAGTTGCGTAGTTTCAAATTATATTGTTAGCCTTCGTAAGCTCTTAATCCCGTAAACTAGTAGGCTAGTAATGTTAACATTGAATAATAACGTTATGTATAATGATCCTAATTATTACACGTATCATACGATGGATAATACGTGTTCCAGTTACCATTATCTATTTCTTGTTATAACAGCAACAGAAATACATCATCTGCAAAAATTTCAACTAACTACCGCGGTTCACGAAATACAGCCTGGTGATAGACGGACCGAGAAGTCTTAGTAATAGATATGTTTACCATTTGGGTACGGAACCCTAAAAATAAGTGCGGATGGATTTTCGCTGCAGAAAAACGTAACGTCGTAGTTTGATCTCAATATTCTATTTCAAGAAAGGAGTTAGAACTCAAAAAATCCCAACTAGGTACTAACTGTAATATTTAAATGCAAAAGATAGTTTGTTACCTTTTCACGTTGAAACTACTGAAGCGATTATCCTGAAATTGCATAACCTACCTACCTTTCATACCGAAAACTATTACTGTACTGTTCTTGACAACAACTACAATAATGTTGACATGATAATAAAATAGATGGCGCCACATGTACGATCGTTAATTTAGAATTCATCAATCAAGTCATTGCTTGGTAAATTCTAAATTAACGCGATCGGAGCTGCGGTCAAAAGCTAGTAATAGATAAAGCAATGTCGAAGGTCTTGTAGCACCACAAAATCTCTATCTAAACAGAAATCATTTTAATAGGAGTAATTATTTCAGCATATCAATAACATCTCAATTGTACTTGACAGTAAGTAAAAAATCGGTTTAAATTCTCAGAAATACAGGATTACTTTTAACAATCCGCTTTTCAGAACCTGAATAAAATCATAATAAACTGTCAAATATGGCAGCCAATAAAATAAGCAGTACATTTCCGCTTCCCAGCAAGAGAATTAATTAATGAACTTCTAAAATACAAACAAAACCAGAACAGCGCAATGTTTTGAACATGAAATAAAAATAAATTCTATTTGAATATGGAAACATGCTGCCTACTATATTGTTACAATACTTTTAGCGCTTTTAACTTTATACACAAAAAAAAACATTTGTTTTTACTTTTAAAACTTGTATAATTTTCTGTTTTTTTTTTCAGAAAGGTCAGGTGCGTAGTACTCTCGACCATTGTTCGTGCGTGTATGGCCTGGGGTCAATTCGTAAAATGGAATGTTTTATGGAATTGCTCAAGCAATAGAACCAATGTGGGATAATTTTATCTCAACTCATATTATAATACTGCTGAAACGGCCTTTTTAGGACCTAAATGTAGAACATTAAACCAGGAGGAAGGAATGGAATCTAGCAGGTTCTTTCGCAAAACGTTTTGTTGTAGGGGAACAGTGTATAAGACGGGGACGCAAGGTATAATGGGGACATACACTCTGTAGGCACACTTAACACAACACTAACGTAGCGCAACCTCCATCAGGACGTCATTTGCAAGCGGCTATTAATAAATAGCGTCCTGTTGGCGCTTCCGCTACGTTAGTATTGTGTTAAGTTTGCCTTAAGTGTGTGATTTCCCATCACACCTCACGTCCCCGTCTTATACACTGTTCCCCTAACCCGATGGGAAGAAACTTGAGTTTATGAATGTTTGTCATACAAGTGAGTGCTTCTAAACCGAAGAACTAATTCAAATAAGTAAAAAAAAACCGATCTAAGTACTACGTGTTTCACGTGTAACTAAGCTCTCTCTCTGAACCACAAAAGTCCCTCAATTTCATTTTAGGCTAAATATCCTTTAGGAAATACCTCTCGGAGTGCCACTTCACCAGAAATTAAATGCGACATCCACAGAAGTTTTAATACGAAACTTTAAATGAACCAACATTAAACAACACGAGATAAAACATGGCGTTAAGATAGTTGTCACCATAAAGGACGATGTGTTACCCGACACATAATACAATGAGGATTCCTTAAATGTAAAACGGTGGCACTCCGAGAGTCGTTGAAACCCCTATAAAAATGTTAGCCTCCCTTTCATTATATTCTGGTACGCGATTTTTTATCAGACACAGAGAAAACTGAGCTTTACAACAACGAAAATAGAGTTAAGTTTCGACTGGAGTATGTAAAATTTATTTTGCCAAAATGTCCGATATATTCGTTGTGGATAACCCTCTCTCTGGGTATTTACTTTGTTTCTGTTACGGCCGTGTCGCGATTCCAATAGTTTTAAGTCCGACATGAGTAGCGGCTTTAAGCCGTCTTATCTCGGTGTCAACATGTAAGATTGATTACCGCGACCTACTACTGAGACAAGATTTGTGTTTGCATTTGGAGAATTCGATACTGAGAATATCGTGTGTTTTGAATAGATGATAGGGTGGTCGTTTAGGTGTCTGTAAGACAGTTAGGTACCTAGTATCATAAAAATATGACAATTTGTGAGGATTTATGGATGCATATTTGTTACTCTTTCGCCCAAAAACTACGGAACAGATTTGGATGTTATTTGGCGCAATAATAGTTTTAACACAAAGAATACCTTTTACAGCTGAGATATACAACTTCATGCATGATAAGCAGCAGGCAAAAGTTTGTATAAATTAAATACCTTGCGAGTATCGCTTTTCAAAACAAAATTATTAACTGTATTTTTCTTTAATAGACGATGGGAAGTTTAATTCAAACTTATTCATAAAAGAATAAGAGTTAATATTCATTCAATATTTCTTAACAACTCTCCCACTTGTTCTTTTCACTCAATAGAATAAAACCAAGATAATCCTTTTATGCATTCAAGAAAAGAAAAGGGTAGGGTAATCTAGAAAGCTTTATGCGGGGCATCGAGTAATGGCTAGTTCTAATAACATTATTCATTCACTACTTAAAGATTTAAAAACAATATACTCGTAATTATACGAGTACCCATGCTGAGAGCCTTCTTATTTCAATACTTGGTCATTATAATAAGAGAAGCATAGAAGACTAATAGCTACAAGTGGTGGATCTTCGCATAATGCAGTACCGGTACCTTCGGTAACCAGGACTGGATTTTCGGTACTGGACTAGGAACCGGGATTTCCCGGGAAATTTGGTACTGTCGGTACTAACGTAATAAACGAATTTAGATGCAAATAAATAAATAAAAAATATCAAATAGAACTGCAATTCGAGGTTTAATTTGAATTAGGAATAAGCCTTTTTTCGTCATGAAATTACTTTGTTTTTTTCCACTATAGAATAAGCCGTTTATGTCACATAATCATTTTGTTCCTTCCACTATAAGTATCAGTAAACAAACATTAGCAAAACAAAATAATGCTTTTTCGAGAGCAGAATAACAAAAAAAAAACAACAAAATTTGAGGATTACAAACGTTATTCTCTTTAAAATTAAAGTAATGCAATAAATGAAACAAATCTACTCATATATGTTGTCCCTTATCAACATTGCTGAATTATTATTTTATTTAAATTATCAGTATTTTCAATGAAAAATGATTTATATTAACATTATTGTGGCCTGGCCTGTTGGTCTAGTGGTTAGTAACCCTGACTGCTATGCGGTCGTGGGTTCGATTCCCTAAAGATGATACGATAATACTAAAGATGTTATTATGATACTTTAATCAATATTTCAGATATATTTTACTGTCTAAAAACCTTGCAGGGGGAAAAGTAGATATCCTAACTTAATTTTAAACAACATGATAAAACAAATATATATACTGTCTCATTTGTATTAGTATGAAGTTCAATTGATTGGATAGTAGGCCTACCTATAAAATGAATAAAAAACTAGTACCATTTACAATTATAATACTTTTTACACATTTAATAAAACCCTGACCCTAATAAATTACACCAAAAACCGTAAACCAGCAACAAAATCAAAATTAATGTCAAAAGTAGTAGTTTGTATAGTTACGAACTATCTTGCGCGGCATATCCCTTCGCTCACAAGCCTCAGTTATTTCCCCTGACAGCCATATTACTGCAACTTACCACCAACATACGTTGACCTTCGAGAAACTTCAAAAAACACCCTTAACATTAGTATAGGCAGGTTTGGAGGGCTCATTTGTAGTTGGTTACATGATCCGAGGGTCCTGCTTTCCCTACGGGTTATAGTTTGCACCTGTAGCCACTGATATTATGTGAGAAAATTTGTGTTACTTGATAGTGTACGTGACGTGAAAACTGAGCTGTTTACGTGCGTGTCGACTGTGATTTTGAAAATCATTTGGAAGTAAAAAAGAGGTATTCCACACCGTGGGCACCCGTTGAAATGGCACCTATGGCACCTTCATTATTCCACATATGGCTCCTGTCAAAATTTTTCGCAGGTGTCAGGTGCCCAATGTGAAATACCTTGTAAAAAGTAAAAGGACTTTTGGTGCGACATCGACAGACAGCGAGTAAACATATACACAGGTTAAACTGACCATAGTTTATTCAAATCTTCTTTTTCTTCCTTTTTGTAAGTGGGTCTAAAAAGCCCACTCAAAAAATAACCAAAGAACGCGCAAGACGCTTCTCACTTCTATTGTACGCTGAAGTATGAAAATCCAGGAATTGTGTAAAACATTCTTTTTTAGTTGATTAATAGCTCGTAGGATCCACCAAATTTAAATTACGTATTAATTTCTAATCTCGTTGGTCTAGACTAATAGTTCTTAATCGGTGGTCCGCGGACCATTGACATAAGACAAAAAAATATGTGTCACATTTTAAGTTGCAAAATCAATTTAAACATTAAGAGAAGCACAAATAATCAGTGAATCTGTACAAAAGCTAATTTGTGTTCCCAAATTTGTATTAAAGCTTTTAGGACGGGAAGTTCTTTACGAAATGAAATCTGCTTACCAACTAGTGGGACGAGTCGCGTATTCAAAAAGATTACAACTGATATTAACCCAACTGGGTGGTCCATGGCGAGACAAAAGTTCTGTCATTATGGTACCTCAAATCTAAAAGGTTAAGAACCACTAGTCGAGATCAAGAATCTAGCGGAACAGACAAGTCTTACAATCTACCCTTTAGGTCACTTGTACATTATACGAAATTTCTTAATTCGGTTGATCCGAGATAGTCGTTGCATGTTATAAAATTCCGAGTATTTTAGAAGCGACTTCAGTATTACCTTTCCATTTCAATGTGGAAAAACGAAGATATGAACTAGCAGTACGGCGGATGGTGGGATAATAGACTGACTGGCTTTAGAGCAGATGATTACTTTTAAAACGTGACTAAAGGTGATCTATTCCGACCTAGTCATCTTTCAAATGTGAAAAGAAAAAAAAATCGGAGGTCTTTATAACAAAATATTGTCCTAATCATTCAGTTTCGAATTAGATAAACTCCAGCTGAACTTCGCAGTTCCACCTGAAATGGACAGGCGCCCTAAAACCAAAACTATTCATAATTAAGTGGGCACCCCAAACCTTGCAACTCGTTGACGTAGGTTGTCCTTAATTTGATATTGAGCTATACAAACTTCAAAGACAAAATTAGACAATTAGACAGGCGGGACACTTGAATTCTAAATACTTAAGTACCGAGAGACTTAATTATACAATGCTAATTATACGTAATACTTATCTGTGATACAGCTCCAAATTAGAATTCGTCTGGTGATTCTACAATAGAATTTGAACCTTAAAGTTTAAGCTTTAAGATTGAAAATGATGCGGTGTAAAATGTGTAAGTCCAGTCTCGGTACCTGAGATCATTGTAGAACGAAGCGAATTATGATAATTGGTAGATTTCTAAATTGGAGCACGGGGAGATGTTTCCATACGGCTTCAAGTAACTCGGTCTTTTATCTAGTTGCTATGATCATTGTCCTAATAACTTACTAGCTTTTTTTTCCTTCAGCTTCACCTTTGTTTTTTTTTAACGTGGTAAAATCATCAAATGAGTCCTCCCACCCAGGGCAGAGCGGGAGGGACTGTCAGACTCGTACTAACTAAAATCCACGGTGTCGTTCAATAGCCCTTAGGTTACGGTAAATCATAAGTCCCGCGACCCCGACAAATCAAATTAAATCAAATCATTTATTTCAACTAGGCCAATTACAGGCACTTTTGAATTGTCAAAAGACATAAAATGAAACTAGTAGTACAAAAAAAGTTATGGTGCTACAGTCCCAGTCACAAGACATAAAAACTGTGAAAGTACCGTAGGTTCTCATTCCAAAGCGTAGATCTCTATGGAGAAGAATGAGCAAGAAACTCCATGGACACTCTTTTTCAATCGCCAAAATTATTACAGAACTTTTGTTACATCATTCATCATCAGATGGTACGCATATATCAGCACCATTCAGCTCAACCATTTTGAAGGGAACTAAATGATCCGACACACACGCCACCATCAGCGAGACTTTTGAGTGAGCATGACATATTCTCAACCGCCAGAAGCATTCAAGTCAATGAAAGACGTAGGTTTCTAGTCAAAGATAGCTCTGAAGTACTTGGTACTCACACATTGCTGGGTATGACGCTATATAATACTAGATGGATACACTCTATACAACAGGCTTTGGCCTTCTAGAGGGGGGCCCCGTCATTTTTACTGACACTCTTTGAGGCGCGCGTGCCGACATCCGTCACCGTAGGCGTCTACCACTGCGGCTGGGGTGGAGGGAGGACGCTGCCCTCTACCTCACACGGCCCGCCTCCTCCTTCGCGAGCACGACTGCTTCGCAGAAGGAGGCGACCGCTCCCCACTCCGTCTCGCCCCGCAGCATGGCCTTGACCAATGTTCGTTACACACTAGGAGTTTATCCTGTGTCGTGGGTACGTTTACAAACATAGTAACACACATACTCAAACACCCAGACCCAGAAAAACTACTTGTAGGTCATACAAATATTTATTCCATGCGGAGATCGAACCCGCGACACGATGCGTCGCAGTCGATCGCTCAGCCACTGCGTCAACTGGGCTGTCAAATTGCATCAATGTCAAACCCGATAAAAGGCATTTTTGAACGGCGAACTTTTAAGCAAAGAATGTAACTGATTCTACATCCATTCGCAAGAGAAGTTTTATCAAGAAAAGTTTAACGAGAAATATTAATCGTTACTCTTTTTTATTAATAATATTATCTGCCTAATCTCTTCGGTTGAGGAAGCTTCGAGTCCAACCGATTCATTTTGACAAAACTGGTTGTTAGACTTTCAGGTACTGTAATG
Organism: Agrotis puta; assembly: GCA_943136025.2. Lineage (NCBI taxonomy): Eukaryota > Metazoa > Arthropoda > Insecta > Lepidoptera > Noctuidae > Agrotis > Agrotis puta. Next base: position 1,221,897 of record OW964176.2, on the reverse strand, counting down.
TTTTTGATATTTCAATTATTTTTTTTGCATACATTATTTTATTAATATTTTGTATACATGAATTCCAAAACTATATACATCTGTAACATAGGTATAGGACAGGACGCCATTTGTTAATGGCCGCTTGCAAATGACGTCCTGATGGCGCTTGCGCTACGTTAGTGTTGTATTGAGTATGCCTAAAGAGTGTATGTTTTCCTTATTATATCCCGCGTCCCCGTCTTATACATTGTTCCCCTGTATATTTTTGGTATTTTCTCGATTCGATGACATTATCTTATGCCATTATGATGGATCGAAAAATACTTCAAAACTAATCGTTTACAAATAAATAATCCTATTCATTCAGCCATTTTACTTTGAAAAGGAACTCATCACAGAGAGACGGACAGAATTAATTAGCTTGTAGTAATTAATATTAAATATGAGCAAACATCTTTATCAATTGGAGCATAATATAACAATAATCTTAATAGGTAAGATAACTAATTCCAGTCGTAATAAACAGTATTTACTTCTAATGTAATTACTGGAGCATAAATCCTTAATTATTTCTAGTTGAATAACATTGAATAAAAACGTCTAGCTCTTTATATTTGTGGGTTATTAAGATGATTGCTTGATAAACTTATTAGATTCATTAATGCGGATAAAACGTCTATTTGCGATAAGTAGATTAATATTCAGCATTTGATTGTGAACTTATTAAAGTATTGTGCACACAAACTCGTGATTAAGCTTGAAATGAGCTTTCACAGATAATGCCTTAGAATTGTTCGACTTTCCTCTATTTTATCTGACTGTTTATATTTTGTTTATGAGGCCCCAAAAGCACGTAATATACGCAGTACTTCTTGAGGAGTCCAAACCAAATAATGGTTTGGACTCCTCAATAAATACTTAAATTAGATTAACCACAAAACCTCGTAATCCCTAAAACAATTTCGAGCATTTTTATCGCATAGATAGATGAACCGATGTACCTAGTCTGAGGAGAGTTTTTCCAGCAAATTCGAAATTTATATGTTATTATGTTTCAGAAGGTGTAGAAAAATTGCACTAACCCATTTAACAAGGTTACCTTGTTACTAAGTAACTCTAAGCTTGTTCAGCTTTTGCTCTGTTAAAAGGTTTATTTAAAATCAAGATTCGATTGCTTGTTAAAGTTTTACTATTACAACATATATGTGTATGTTTTTCCAGTCATATGAAATAAGAACTTTAATCTAATAAGAGAAATTCCTAAATAACTGAATAAACCTAGGGGTGGTCCTCGAGAAGTGAATACGTGATTGACTGAGTGCCGACGCTCAAAAGTCGATCTAACAAACACTAGATCCATCAGACACTTATGCGTTATTATATACAGTCTGTATTCCTAATACTTATTTGGTATAATAAAGTGTTATTTCTATTAAATGTCATCATTCGTATATCCATGACGTGACTACGCTTCAATAAGGAAATATGTCTGAGACAAGTTTGCATATAAAGGCGTAGTACCGTTTGTTAGGGGCCATTATCACAGAAAGAGCTGTTGTTTTGGTACTTTTAATAGATCTTTGTGCAGGTAAGTATACTATGATGTTATTCTACAAGGTACCTCTTTCAGGAAGAATAAAACTACGTACACACCGTTATAAACACCGTTTCGGTTCAAAACCATTTAAATCGCACTTAGTAGCAGTATATTATTATGTCTTACTCTAAGCTTTTGGATATTATTAATCGTATAATGTTTTTAGTTAACACTGTTCCTGTGCCGTGCAAAGGCCTACCTATATTTTTAACTTCTGATTTCGAGTCGCTTCCCATCTTCTCGACTATGTGTATCTCTGGCACCTAACATGTTCAGACTCTTGTCCAGACCAAAATAACTCATATCGTGGAAAAATGTTGACCTTCCAGCAAGGACATAGCTGCCCAAAAAAGCAACACATAACCTTTCAGTATATTTTAATATGAAACACGTCTATATAAGTGTACGTAAGGACTAATTTCCTCGATAAACCAAAACACAGACTTATAGGAAGTTCTCAAACCAAAGACACACTATAACACAGTCCTTAATCAGCAATTAACATCGGACACACTAAGTTAAGAAGATGACACAGTGTTGCCTAATGGAAAGCAGGCTATATCCGTGTCATCTTTTTCGCCCCCGCTTTGACTCATCACACTTACAAAGATCATGGTGTGATCTCATACAACTATATAAGGTAACTTGTCTTTGTGTGTTTTTTATGTATTAATCTTGAATTTAAAAAGGTTAAGTAATTAAAAGTGTGTTTATTTTAGCAAAGATTCTGTTCAGATAACTAGTTGCCATGTTTGAGAAACATGAATTTATGTATAAGAAATTTATGGCCCTTGTCAAAAATTTATTAGTCAGATAGCAAGGTCAATTATAGAGCTGGAAAAGCAACTTCTTGTCAACCAAGTCTAGCATAAGACGTCCCCTATTTAGCTGTTAACTATCGGACATTGTTTTTGTATCTTCGTTTAAGAACCAATACTAGAAAAATGGTTTTATTATTTTTCTAGTTTTCAAAAGCATTAATCTTACCACAATATTATAAATGCGAAATTTTGAACAACTATTAAACGTATTTTGATATTTGATACACAGATAGTAACCAGAATCAAAAGTTAGGGTACTTCTTATCCTAGTATCAAAATCGAGACGGAGAAATACCAAAACTCCTCCTATGATATTCCCATGGGATAATTTACTTACCCAGTTTTATGTTGACTTTTATTTTTATCGTGGTAAAATCATCAAATGAGTCTTTCCACCCAGGGCAGGGCGGGAGGGACTGTCAGACTTGTACTGACTAAAATCCACTGTGTCCTTCAATAGCCCTTTACGTACCGGGGTCACGGTAATTTGTGAAACCCGTGACCCCGGCAGACTTAGGCCCTCTACAGGGAGCCCCGTCACTATGCTGACACTCCTTGAAGTTTTATATTGACTAGCTCAATTTTTGTTTTATTCACAAGGCCAATGACATTTTATATGTGCCGGTTCTGGTTGATCGTTTCATGGAGGATAACCGGCAAGAATCTTCATGGTTACTCTTTTAAAGCATACGTTGGACATCTCTTAAATTGATAAAACATTTTTAACGAGTTACATTTCAACGTTAGTAGAAAATGCACGAAATATATAGAAAATAGCTGCAGAAAATTCGAGAATACCTTACGTCTTCCGTGTACTCCCGTACGGGATAAGAAAAGCCAGCTATTGGTATTGGCACGGAGCGGAGTAGACACATCACATGTCTTAGATGCAGCATCATGGATAAGATAACTGGTTTTATTGCGCACATTCTATTTACAAGGACAATGTGTTATATGAGAGAACGTATAACAAATACAGTTTAATTGCAGTGTTACAGTTTTTAGAATTTTGTCTCTGTCAGTCAAAACCATCTTAAAGATTGATGTACTATCTAACCTAAAAGCCTTTGTCAAACAGACAGGCGTAACGAATGCGAAGCGAGGCGTTTTTATTTGTAATGTATGGAATTTTTTTGAATTCAGTCACATAGAAAAGCGAAAGCGATCCGATAGCGTGACCGAACTATCGGACTGACGTCTCATATCGGCTAAATTGAGAGCAGTGGTAGCTCAGTTGTAACGGCCCCGACTAACGAGTTGTAATATAATCATAAAATCTTTATTTTTCTCCACATCTTTAAGTTACAGGCACTGATTTACTTGTAGAATGTTAAATACAGAAAGGTGTCTGAAATAGGATGATCCTGTGGTACAGATCACTTCACCAAACAGAATATGACATTCCAACTGTATTAAAATTTTAAGTTGTGATAGAGATATAGTTATTTAAAGGTCGTGAATTGAACAAATACAAAATAGGCTGACGTAAAAATAAAACGAATCACTATTTTTCATGTTCTTGAAAGAGTAATGGACTGACAAATTAACGTTTTGTGTTTTACAATATCTAAAGATATGTGTATCCCTGACAGGTCTGGGCATGCGGGCAGTGAGTAATGGGCGACTCGCTGTCCGACCATGGACCATGCCCGGGTCGACGGTGCGTTGTGTTCCACGCGCGCCTCAAAGAGTGTCAGCATAGTGACAGGGCCTGTAGTTGGCCAAAGCCTGCCGGGGTCGCGTGACTTTTCCTTTACCGTGACCTCGGTACGTAAAGGGCTTGTGAAGGACACCGTGGATTTTAGTCAGTACAAGTCTGACAGTCCCTCCCGCCCTGCCCTGGGTGGGAGGACTCATTTGATGATTTTACCACGATAAAAAAAAAACCCTGACAGGTCGCAGGACTGTCCTAGGAGGTAGCCGCAGCCCTGGCAGGCAAAGGTTATTAAAGGAACAGGGTGCGTTTTGGTCTCTTCCTCTCCATGACTTACCATAAGATTTAAAAGAATGAGTATTTTCCTTAATAAAATAAAACTAAGCAGTTCAAATGCGGCATTCACGACATGGTTCTGCAACTAAAATTACCTGTTCTTACTCCGTCATTCTAACAGAGTGACGGAAATCATAATAATTGTAATGTTTATAATTTAATAGCGACCTGTTCTTGCTAAACATAGTGCACGACATGATAAAACATCAAGGTTTCAGCAACAATCATGATTTTAATTAAAATAATACATTCTGGAAAAGTTCACCCAAAATAAAATTATTGAAATTCATACAACCACCATCAGACACCTTTAGGCCTTTGTCAAACAGACAGGCGAGTCCGAAGCGATACCGAACCGATACGAGACGTCAGTCCGATAGTTTGGTCACGCTATCGGATCGTTTTCGCTTTTCTGTGTGACTGGATTCAAACAATTCCATACATCTATACATATAATAAATCTGTAGAAGGGTCAATTCTGTACATTGAAAATATTGAAAAAATAAATAGCGGGGGGTGTTGCTGGATCGATACCAAACCCAAATATATGATTAAAAAAATTTTTGTCTGTCTGTCTGTTTGTGCAGGCATCACGTGAAAACTAACGGTTCGAATTCGATGAAACTTGGTATAATTATTCCTTATTATCCTGGGCATAACATAGGATACCTACTTTTTATCCTGGAAAAATACGTAGAAAAAAAAGCTCGCGGAGTCGCGGGCGGAAGCTAGTTACAAATAAAAACGCCTCGCTTCGTATTCGTCACGCCTGTCTGTTTGACAAAGGCTTTACAGAATGTGGTTGTGAAACAATTACACAATACTTTTTTTTAGCTAAGATCGTCACCGTTTCAGCCAAAGAGGTCCTCATCAGGATATGGGGAACCTCGCCAATCGGTACAACGTCCGGTCCTACGCTACCCACATACTGTTGCCTGGCAGCCTTCACTAGGTCGTACGTCCACCTTACATGAGGAGGGGGTAGCCCCACCTCTGTTTTAGTCCCTTTATATTTTACGCTAGTTGTTGCCAGCGACTTCACCCGCGTTGAGTTTGTTAATTCGGCCAGGGGTTTATACTACCGGGGTGAAAAGTGACTATTTCTGAATCCGGACTATAATCTACCTGTGTGTTCAGCCGTTCTGACATTATGAGCAACAAACCTCCGTCCAACCTTTCGCATCAATTTTATTAGTAAGGAAATAAGGATAACATCACGCCTATAATCACCAAAAGGTTAGGCAGAAGTATATTTAATAGCTATGTCACCGACATTTGGTCAATCCACTGTAAAACAACATACAAATCCAATAAAACATTGCCCGGCTAAGGAATCAAACCCAAGACACCCTGTTCAGCAGTCCTTTTTTTTAAATAAGGCACATTTCAGCACCAACGCAAACAGGAGCCAATACATATAAAATGCACCTCCGAATTCTAACATCCCGATTTTATTAAGCACATGTCTCACATTATTTACAGCGGAGTCGGTGATCCCGGCCAACGGTATACGCCTCCGACTCGAGAACGTATTTACCAAAAGCGTATTCATATTAGATTTCCGAGCTCCCAATGCCAGTCGGCCGTATCGAGAATGTCACCGATACATTCGATACTTTATTCGAGTGAGCTCGAGAGCGCCCGCCACGACACGGAAGAGTGTCAAATAAATACAGGTTGAAATATATCTCCTGTCGCGTACTGTGATCCTGGTATATACGTGCCATTTAAACGATGAATTTTTGTTTGGTTTTCGTGTTGTTCTCCTGTTTTTTCACGTGGAGTGCTGGCATGCTGTACCGACGAGACTCCGACAATGTTTTGAAACCTGGTTGGTACTATTTTTTTCTTTTTTTTCTTTCTTGCTTCCAATTGTAATTGAAAATTCCCGCCTTTTCCTACTACAGTGTTGTCTGTGTTACCTTAACTTTTAATATTGCTATAATATTTATATAGAGTAGGTACGGTGTTTTTGCATAATTAGTTAATTAATTCATCAACAAAATGTCATGTTTATTTTTTATTAAGATATTATTTATATAGCGCAATATTTTTCATGTAATGACGTAAAATTATTTGAAATATTATTAGATTCGTATTTTCTGCTATACATAAAATAAGTTTATTATTTGTAGCGATTAAAATGCTTATAATTTAAAAATATAAACGAAAATATGAAAAAAAAACTATTTATGAGTTTTACTAACACATATATTATAAGTCAGTTGATCTAGATAGAATCTAGCTAGACCGCTTCTTATAGTTCCTTTGATAAACATATTAAAACGCAACACATAGATGCAGAACTTACTGGTACAAATTACGTCATCTCGTGCTCATCCTGCACTTTCCATGTTCCACAATTCACTTCACTATGACACATCTTCAAAAGCTAATCACCAGCCTATAGTCGATCATGCCACTGACGAACCTCTCCTTTGCAAGGAAACTGTGTCATTAGTTTGTAAGCTCTTTTCGCTTTCTCCAGATTCTCCAGATCTCTTTCAAAACATCTAGCGGGATTTAAATTAATTAATTTAAAAAAAACTACATAAATTATTGTTCACGTATTAAAAAAAACGGCCTAAATTTTACAAAACAATATTACTTTATAAGTGTCTTAAAAAATATTGGAAAAATTCTTACTTAACATTATGGAACCACTAAGAATTCCTCCTTTATCATACAGCTATATAATAACTACTAGTAAACACACAGCTGGATTATTAATATTTTATTTAAAGCTTCAAATTTTTAGTTTTATTGCCGCTCCGGAAATTGCAATACATGATTGACATTCAACAAAACACATGCCAAAATTAGAGCGAAATCTCAGAGATTGATAAGACCACCTGTCTCTATCAACCACGTGTAATAAACAGTGGGAAAGAATGAGACAGAATTAGAAGGTCAGACAAAAACATGTAAATGTGTTGATAGTGCGCAAGCGCAGGTTGCACCGCGTCACCTTGATCAGTCAACTGCGCACGATACGAGAATGGTGCACTTTCGAATGGTGTTTTTCTGTTGGTCTCCTGGTTTGGACATTGGGTATTTTGTTCGAGGCATTTTAAAAATAATATTTATTTTATATTAGGTATACTATAACAACAAACATAAATTTACCTAGGTTTGAACTCAGACAGCACATCATACGTACACAGACAGATACCTACATTAACACTGTCATACTGACTAAAATCCACGGTGTCCTTCAATAGCCCTTTACGTTCCGGGGCACCCAGGCGTTTCTTCCCTCCTTATCCGACACAGGTACCACCCAAAACTTCCGTGTTCGGTGAGGACCTGCGTCATGCGTCAGGACGCCGTGTCGCCTATCCAGCCACTCCTCAAAGAGGGGTCTTACCGCCGCGATTGCGGCGTGTCTGGACAGGCATATTACTTAGTGTACATGTTTTAACTCGACAATGTTTCCAAAAGCGAAATCATCTTAGGAAAACGCTGTTCTCCTAGAACCGCCATTAATTATGGTAGATTATGAATGTCCCCCTCTGTCGGAAAGAGGAGGATTCTTCCCATCAGTGCGAAATATACGGACTGTTTTAATTATAATACTTCTTAACGATAATCGAAAACTGCTGGCTGCTACTTATAAGCATATGTTTGCACAAAATAACAGTCGAATCATACTTTTAAGTTGTTTAAAATATCAGGGGTCAATGTAGTTCGTCGGATTTGGTAGCGCGCCTTGCTTAACACAAAGCTACTATGTTTGCAAGGCACTTGTGTTTAATAAAAGTGCGCAACATAATTATGCTTTTATGCTTTTGTTAAACATATAGGCGAAAGCGGAGCATTTCCGAAGCGATACCGAACCGAAGCGAGACGTCAGTCCGATAGTTCTGTCACGCTATCGGTTCGCTTTCGCTTTTCTATGTGACTGGATTCAAACAATTCCATTCATTACAAATAAAAACGTCACGCTTCGCATTCGCTTCGCCTCTCTGTTTGACAAAGGCTTTAAAGTGTGGCTTTTATTATCAAAGGTAAATTTTGAAAGGATTATTTTAATTTCTGTAATACAGTGATGACCGCAGATGTTCAAATGTTTGTGCTATTGTATTCAACTTCCACTACCATATTATAATTATACGAGTACTTTCCCACTGATTTCCATGTTCTATCAGTATTAAACATACATACATAAACTCACTCCTTTTCCCATGAAGATTGGCAAAAGATACAGAACACCGCTTATTATTTACGTACCGTTTTTGTTTGCAATTTATAAGTAAATCTTGAAGGAGCTGAACTAATATTAGATAGAACAGAAAGTTTCTTCCAAACTGCAACTATATATTTATTTTAATCTTGCATATTCTGTTTCCCTACATCTGTTTAGACTGGAAGCCAACTAAAACATTTTTTTTTAAACGTTGCCCCACACTAGAAATTTCTCCTGTGTCGTGGGTGCGTTTACAAACATAGAAACTCACATACACAAACGCCCAGACCCGGAACAACTACTTGTAGATCATACAAATATCTGCTCCGTGCGGGAATCGTACCCGCGACACGCAGCGCAGCAGTCCAATCGCTCAGCCACTGCTATGGTCGATAAAACGCCATATAGGAGCAAACATACACACACATTTCCCTTTGTGTGGCAAAGTCGGGTAAAAAACTAACAATAGGACCTTTTCTTTTTTTCTTTTTTTATCGTGGTAAAATCATCAAATGAGTCCTCCCACCCAGGGCAGGGCGGGAGGGACTGTCAGACTTGACTGACTAAAATCGACTGTATCCTTCAATAGTCCTTTACGTACCGGGGTCACGGTAATCCTTTGGTCCCGCGACAACAATAGGACCTAGAGGAAGTAATAGGCGGATGACGAATACATCTATTTGCAATTTATATCTTACTACTAGATGAGGTGGTCATTTGAAAGTCTGATCATCTACAAATATAATGAGAGGTAAGTATTGGCAAGTGTAGGTTACATAATCACAATGCATATTCAAGCAGGTCCATATAACGCAGTAAATGGTCTCGAAGTGAGCGGCCTTGCGCACACGCCGGGCCACGGTCAAGAGTTTAACTTGTGAGATAACGATATAGTTAAGCCAACTTTGCTGTTATTTATCCAACAATATGTCCGTTTGTACTTATAATAATAAAGCCTCGTTTATTCCTTAATATTAATTTACATGATGTTTGTACAATTTCAAATAATAAATAAATTTGTTATAACAATTCAGTTTAAATTAAAATTGATTAAAAATATACAGCAAAATTTATAATTTAATAAATGATTTCATGCGAAATAAAATATAATTATAATTATCATTAAGGACCTCTCTACAGAGTAAAGGCCTCCTCCATTTTTCTCCATTGATCTCTATCTAAAGCCTTTTCTATCCAGTCATTTCCCACTGTGTTCAGTATTTCGTCGAGCCACCTCTCCCTTGGTCTACCTCTCTTTCTCTTTCCTGACGGCCCTTTCCAAGTAGTTATCCTTTTCGTCCATCTATAGTTATTCATACGTGCAACATGGCCAGCCCATTTCCATTTTAATTTTTTACAGTGCTGTAAAGCATCTATAACTTGAGTTGTATTTCCGTTTGTACTTGTATTACATTAAAGCGAAAACGCCTGCACCCTTCACGATCCTTATCTCTGTAACTAAATTCTTCACTAGCATGGCTCATTTTTTATTTTGTGGTCGCGGGACTGTACAAATTACCGTGACCCCGGAACGTAAAGGGCTATTGACACCGTGGATGGTCCCTCCCGCTCTGCCCTGGGTGGGAGGACTCATTTGATGATTTTACCACGATGAAAAAAAAAAAAGAAGCATGGCTCATTTTGAAAAATGTGTTGTGTGTGTCTGTTTTTTAATGTGCCGAAGTATCTACTGTTAAGACTTCAAGACTGGAATGGAGAGTTCCACCTTGTTTAGCATGACTGCGATGGCTTAGTTGGTTTAAGCGTCTGTTGTAGTGAATCAGAAGGTTTAGTCCTGCTTGCAAATAAATTGAGCCAATGTTAATGCGTGTAAAATATTACAATAACTGTTTTATTGACTGACAAGTATATAAGTTTAGATGGAGATATATTCATACCATCACTCGACACGTATTGTGTTTCTTTAAAGTCTTCATGTTACATTTTGTGACTCATAGAAATATGACATAACCATGACACAATCAATTATGCATTTTCTCATTCTATGTCTTACAGTGCATAATGATGTAATTCTGTCAATTTGTCATCGTCATGTTTATAAGTCAGTTTACTGTAAAAAACGTAAAAGCCACCTTAAGTGCTATAAGAATAACACATTTACTATAACAGCTATTCTGCAACCTTTAAGTCTCGCAGTAAAGCGGGTTAGTGACGGCGCACGTACGAGTCAGCCAGGCACCGCTCACCACAGTATACTAGGATTTTAGATCTAGTACTTATGTTCTATTGCTAGAATAAAGCGGTTACTACTTATAGGTACTTATTCTCGCGGTTCAAAATAAACTACGAATTACTATGAGTTTGTTCGCTTTATGAAGAAGTATTATGAATATTATGCTTATGTTTAAAGCTGTGATGTCACAGTTATTCATCATTATCTCTGAATAACTTTTATTATGTAACGTAAACCACAATGTACACTATAGAATCAAAGAAAAGTTAAAGAAAAAAAAACTTTCTTCTCGTTTCAATTATTTATTCTTTTTGCGACCAATACCATTTGACCAGACAAAGCAGTAGTTTTCAAAGCTTTTAGAATTTTAGTAATAACTTTCAACTGGATAAAAATAATGAAGCTTTTCAGCTTTTTTTGTTTTTGTAAAAATATTTAAAAATCTACCCAAAAGTGGCTATGACGCCACACCATAATGATGTGGACCAGACGCTTCTTTAGTCATCGGGCAATATGTAAATCATTAGTAAAAGTCATCGTACTCTACTTGCGTGTGGGATTTGATGACTAATGTATGTTGTGGTACGCCATATCCTACGGTGTTTAGCCGACATGATTCACGGTCAGGGTCTGTCGAATTTTGATATCAATCAAATATACTTGAGCTCATAAACTGATACTATATTGATAGCATCTGTAAGTAATTTACTTGAATGATTTGTAAGTAGGTAATTGTATTTATCTACTCTAATCGGCTTAGGGGGAATCTCGCCTTTGGGTGTTTACTTTCTAACTCCGTCAACGAAAACACGGGATCGGATACAGATGTACGAACGTAACTAGCGTCAAAATCAAATTGCGAACGGATAATACCGCCATGTCTGAAGTCATTTTGACGCCGCACTAGTGTCTATGTCATTGCATCAAATTGCATTAAAACTTATCCTAGTACAAAGGTTTTTAGTAGTGGCGCGGACTCTAAGGAGCTATCTGTCAAATCGTAATATTCTTAGTTCGGGCTCGTTGTCAAAACGTCTATCACTAAGGTCGAAACTACGGGTTTCGTGTTTAGAGATTAGACCCCTTGTCCGCAACCCAGTTTACACGGAACAGTAGTGGTATACTCGACCGAATGTGTGGACGAGAATGCCATGAGAAAAAGTATTGTAATCAAATCGACCCATTGGGATTACAATTCATTAAAATGAAATAATTAGTGCTCTAAACATGACACCGTAATGTTCAAATTTTTTAAATATGATAAAAAATCATGATTTTTGTAGGTATCATTTTTAAACTTACATTAAAGGTGCTATTCTAAAATCGACCATATCGGCAAACCACTAAGGTAACACCAGCCAACCACAATGACAGACCGCCAGTGACAACACTGGTTTCGATTTAATTCTATGAAAATGGTGGCAGGAGACAATATTATCATCTACTGAACGGCGTTATTTATAGTTAATTGATGTATTCATCATTCAAAGAACCTTAGCAACGGTTGTAATTTGCTCTCAAAACATGGTTCACACACCACACACATGTTCTAGAACCAACATCCGAATATTTGACGTGGCTTCTACGAAACCACGCTACACTCGCTTATCATATTATAGTGTTGTTCCTCTTACAATAACGCCTTTGTCGAACAGACAGGCGAGTCCGAAGCGATAACGAATCGATACGAGACGTCAGTCCGATAGTTCGGTCACGCTATCGGATCGCTTTCGCTTTTCTATGTGACTGGATTCAAACAATTCCATACATTACAAATAAAAACGTCACGCTTCGTATTCGCCACGCCTGCTTGTTTGACAAAGGCTTTACAGCGAGAGCGTGTCCCATTTTTTACTCCAGGTTTCAAAGTGATAATGCATGTTCATCTATGTGCAATTTTCTGGAGAATACCTAAAGCCCGGCCGTTTCGTGTGCAGCAGCGCATTTCCGCGTTTACCACGCATTCACGCACCAACTGCGCTCCACACATCAGACATCTATTTCGCTTATTTGGATTTCCGAGTGGTCAGCGAAAATGTTAACTATTTGCGGCTACATTGCTTCTGTTCAGAACGATAACTACTATCTAACATTATACTGGTTAATTCCTAAAATTATGTTGTGAGGGCAAAATTAACTCGGTTGGTAAACGACTGGTTGATGTTGTTGTTATTTCATTTGGTATTTTGCGCTATCGTCAAAATACCAAATGAAATAACAATACGATAATTTGCGTAAACGTAATACAGAAAATGTTTTTATCATTGGAATTAAATCTGTTTAGCCGTTAATTCAGACACACTGACATTGACTCATATTAGAATAGATGACTGTGGTCAAATATGGTTGACTTAAAATGCGTCACATGGTAACACTGTATTGTAGGGGGCAACAGCAGCAGCGGAAGTGCGCTGGACGAATTCACCGCTCAGCGCGATACTCAGTATCATTCTCACAATAATGTTACATTTACCAACAAACTTATGTTGCTTTATCTCAAGTAGTGCCTTGCGAGAGCATCAGTATACGTAACAACTGCACCAAAATGTATGACTTATGATAAAAACGATCACAAAACAACCCTTTATACTACTTTTATATTTGAACCTTTTCCGTGAATAAAACACCACATTGTAATATGGCTGTAATACAGAAAAAAATAAAAATAGTAATAATAGAATTTTCCATGTTCCAGATCTGTTAGCAGTATCATCAACGGTGTTGCCTCTGCCATACTACTCCGTGTACGGCTACGAAAAGAAATTACTTCGAGACAAACACAAGAAACGACCCACAGGGAAAATAAGCTTAGTGACGAAACAGCCCAAATAAATACATGTAATATTTGAACGTTATACTCTTTTCCTTATCCTTCATATTGTAAGAATGACTTTATTGTGTTGTTCCGTTTTAATTAAGTTTATTAACTATAATAAGCTGATTCCCACACGAAATGAGGTTGTGGGTAGGCAGCGAAGCAGAAATGTCGGCGGTGCTCCGCGCGGAGAAGCGGTTACAGCCCGCTGCTCCGCGCGGTCGGGGGTCTAGTATCACCCACTTTAGGCATGGCGATGTGAGCTTCACCACCCGATTGCAGAGAGGAGCGGATTGAGAATCGCCTAAGGATTTGGGCTGGATCCTAGCACATGACAATCATGTTAATACAACATGTGTCTATTTGAACTAAATTTATTACCGTCTAACCTTTGAGCTGGACGTATAGTTTATACAATAATTAGGTACACTAAAAGAAATAGACTAACTTGCGATACTTTTGTAAATTAGTAAGTTCAAAATTATTTATGTTATGCCAATGAGAAAGGAAATGTTACCAATTAGAAACAATATATTATCTTAAAATTGCAAAGGAATTATAATGCTTTTGTCAAACAGACAAAGGCGAAAGCGAAACGTTTCCGAAGCGATACCGAACCGAAGCGAGACGTCAGTCCGCTAGTTCTGTCACGCTATCAGATCTCTTTCGGTTTTCTGTGTGACTGGATTCAAACAATTCCATACATTACAAATAAAAACGTGACGCTTCGCATTCGCCACGCCAGTCTGTTTGACAAAGGCTTTAATGTTGAAGTTTAAAATTCTTTATTTAAATACTGAATATATATGTGACTTTAATATCGAGTTTATTAATACTTTTTTTTTTCAATGAAAAAGCGACCATAAGCACATTAACCATTAGCAGTAATTTGTATAGAACCTGTATACAACAATGAAATGAAAATAAATGTTAAAAATATATATATATATCATGAAAAATTTGCGCTCTTTATTTCGTGAGTGATAAAATGGAATTAAATACAAATGGAAGCTTGTGACAAGTGAAATAAAAACTCGTAATGTGAATTCACTGTCACAACATTTTAGTGAATAAAGTTTTAAAAATATTTTTTTATTGTATTAATTTTTCCTTCTCTTTGCGGAAACTGAAAAACCGACGAAGTGCGAGTCGGACTCACGCACAAAGGACTCCGTACCACTATATACAGAATGAATGAATTTTCATCTTTTTCTTAAGTTTGCCGTATGTGATTACTTCCCAAAATTTGATCCTTATTAGCAACACTATTGAATGGTGAAATAAATAATACAGGGTGTGATTTTTTCCAAAATGTGAGGGTTCGATTCCTGGCCAGACTTTGCAGTTTTAATTTTCGTCAAAATCGTCCTCGAGACTCCTTTCAATATTTTTCGATATTCCTCGTAGTTTCGGATATAGCCATCCCATGCCCAGTTGAAAAATGTCTGTTTTAATGTTTTTTTTTTCAGTTTGTAATCATCATCTGTGAAACTTTTAACCGTCTGACTATCACGTATATAGCCTGGTGACAGACAGACAGACATACATATAGACGGGCAGCGGGGTCTTAGTAATAGGGTCCTATTTTACCCTTTGGATACGTAACCCTAAAAAAGGCTACACTTTTCTTAATAGTTTTATTGAATAATATAGTACATGTTGTAATGAACACGTGTATTGGACGATAAATATGTATGAACTTATTATGTTGTTCTCAGCAAACTTTCATATTTTAAGCATTATGTTATTTCCTTGACATTACAATCAAGCCATCTAATGGTATGTATATGGACTTATATTCTTATACCTAAAGCTATAACGGAAAGGTTAGCACTTAAGCCATTATATTTAAAACGTACAGCATGTATACATAATTTTCAAATAACACACTTTGTATTTTCCTAAAATCCAGTTGCTGCGTAGGAGTACTGATTGCCTAGTTTTGGCTACGCATCTAATGTCGTGGGTTCGAATCGAGACAGTACCTTCTTAATGCATTTTAATTCCATCACTTTTGGTCTCAAAACGGTTGAGGAAACTGACCAACAAACGTAAGTTAAAAAAAATGCAATGAACGCATACGGTTCATCATTATCATCAACATCCAGAAGCTGGTAGACTCCCTCTTACATCACCTCGCCAGACGACAATTCGCCCCTTGCGGCCATCGGCTGCCTGCGGCTGTTGATTATCCTCCATACCCCTCATAGAGAAGAGGTCTTTGTCCCAACTCTGGGAACGTTATGCTTATAATACTATTGCATAAGTAATTTTCATCCATCGCAGCTGAAAGACATCCGCTACTGAACAAAAGCCTACCCGCTTAGACTGCTACGCCGGACGACAATCCTCCACACTTACATCGTCGTTATGATGTCGTCAATCCACTTGGTGGGAGCCCTGCCTACGCTGCATCTCCCGGTCCGTAGTCTCCACTTGATAACTTTTCTTCCCCATCGGTAATCAATTCTACGAGCGACGTGACCTGTTCATTGCCACTTAATTGAATAACGAGTAATTAAAAGTTAAATAGATCGAGACAGCCCGCAGAATAAGCAAGCTGAAGCTGGAATGGGCCAGCCATATTAGTCGTAGGAACGATGACCGTTGGAGTAGACGTGTTATCACGTGGGGACAGCGAATCGGCAAACGTAAGGTGAGAAACCCTCAGGCAAGGTGGCAGGTAACAGCTGGATGAGCGTAGCTGGTCATCGAGTCAAATGTCGTGCGATTGGGCAGGTCTATGTCCAGCAGTGATCTACTATAGGCTGATGATGATGATGCTGAACGAGTCATTTTCATCCAGACCACTGTAAGACTGAATAAATCCGCTTTCTTACTGAAACATTCCTTTAAGTTGAATTTTACAATGTATGTGGGATGAAAAGCTGTTGGTAAATGGCTGCGATCCATCCCGCTGACGTAAGCCCTTAGTCGTGTCTTATTACACCCGCGGGAGTGAACTGGTCTTGTCTTAGCCAAGGATATACCAAAACTCAACTGAAGTTATTTAGTACTGTAAAATTATACAATTAGTTGAGTTTAGTTCTACCAGAACGTAATAATTCATTATGACAATGTTATCCCATTTCAAAAATTAACACATTTTTGATGATTAGGTGATAATGTATTTCAAGCCTAACTTTTGGGTGAAAATTATGATAATTTTGATTTTAAATCAAAAATAGTTTTTTTGCTAGATGGAACAAATTAACTTGACCAGTGGTTTGGGAATATTGCGGTGGAAATATCAGACTATTGAACCACTCAGTTATGCCAGATTCTGAGTGAGTAGAATCTGCAACTCTTGAAAGCTAGAATCAACAGCAGCGACCACTAGCGCCGGCGCCGAAGCAATGAAACTCGACGAGGGCCCGGAGGATAAAATTATTTTTAATTAATCAGAAAAGAATAGTGGAGGAATAGGAAAACATATATTATTACCACCAGATACAGACTCCCTTCAAAAGTCTGCCTAGTCATTCAGCAGCTTTTTTTATTTATTTTTATAAAAAAAAAACCTATCTGACGGCATGGTGTCGTAGGTTTAAATCCCGAACGTCAAACATTTGTATGATCTGCAAGACTTCCGGCTCTGACGATACAGCAGAAACTCCTAGTATGGGGCGAAATTGTTTGAAAAATAAAATTAGGAGTGAAGACATCATCTCGGTCTAACCCAAAGAAGAATTTACCGATATCAGTTTTTAAGAAATGACTATAAAGACAGTAATTGCAAAAAAATAAATAACATTAATTCTGACCAAGCAGAAGCCAGTGTCCCATAATCCGACTAGCTCACGTTATAATCGGCTTGAACGTTAATACGATCAACGAATAGTTGCCGCCGCCGCCGGCTAAGTTGGCATTGTCAATCATTCACAAACAGTCATTATATGTACATACAGCGATGATTGCAGGACAATAGATCAAATCAGGGCATACTGCACTATTGTCCAACTGCTAATTAATACAAGCACATGACAAAGCTGCTGCTACTTGTTACTAAATCACGTATGACGAATACTGTAGCATTCGTGTCATCAAGGGGATGTCCATTGAATTACGACTTAAAGTTAAACTGTCATTTAATTTGTTTGATTAGGGCGAGTTATGTGATAAGTAGTTTAACTTTTTATTTAAAAAACGTATAGGATTTTAGTTAGTTTATCTGTTGATCAAATAACTCGCCTTAAGTGCTCTTTATTGTACAGTAGATATTATACAAAATATTATCAAAATATATTTTTTTGTTGTATTTACTTGAAAAAATTATTATTTTCATATTTATTTTAGTAGTCTATACCTTACCTAGTCTAGTAGTTTGGATACTTTTATTTAACAAAACAACGAGCTTTTACACATTAAAGCTCTATAAAACATAAACATAATTTATCTTATCGTTAGCGTAAACATCAGTTAATAGCCGTCGTGAGGGTAGGTATAAAAATAATGTATTAGTGGGATTTTCGCTAAGCCGGGTATCGACCGGGGACGGAGACGTGAGGAGATGTGCTCTCCTACCTATGTATTAAGAATATAAGGGACTTCTTCTTAAATATAGAATCATTTTTCTTTTTATGTACTCATGTTTTCATCTGTGTGGATTTCAGTCTTATGGGAATCTTCTTTTATTATTTATTGAAAGTGTGTTTCACAAAGACGAAAACTATAGAAACGTTTTGAGTATTAATGTAGATTGCTAGAGTAGGGCATGATTCGTTTGTATCTATAGAAAAAACGACTATTAGAAAAAAAAAAAACAAAGGGAAGAAGGCATGCTACGCCAACCCGGACAGACGAATTACTGACAGGAGAATGTTAAGCAAATTAGTTAGCATGTTAAATAGTCCATGTATTCATGTAGACTTTGTCTCTAATTTACTAAAGAGTAAACACATCTTAAATTATAAAAAAAAACCGAAAGGATCATTTTTAAATTTATGAAATGGCTAGATATGACATATTAGATTGCCATATCACAATTTGCTTAATATTTTTCAGCGCAAAACAGTTGAAAGGAAAGGAAAAAAGGAAATTCAGAAAAAAAAAGTAAACGGAAATATTTTATCAATAAATCTTAAATATTTCCCTTAACCAAAACTACACAGCCACTTTTTTTTGTCGAAATGCTGAATCCGTATCACTTTCATCTCCCGAGCTAGAGATTAAAGCGAGTTCACATCATCTGTCGCCGCTGACAGCACATTTCAAATGCCACAGATACATCACGAAGCGTTCGATACGAGGAACACGTGTCTTGGGGGCACTGTATTGAAAGACGCCTTGAAGACAACAATAGTTTGCAAATCTGTGAAGTTCACTTCAAACCTCGTTCAAGTGGGCACATAGAATTTAAAAGCGTTCCTCGTTTGTTTTTGTAAGTATTACTTTGTGACAAATGTACATAAACCCATTGAAAGGATAGAATAGATATTCGACATCGTTCCCATTTTAAACTTAGCTGTCGTAGAAAAGGGACATTTCAGGAAAGGGACGTTTTGAGAAAGGGACATTTTGGGAGAGGAACATTCTGCGAAATGGACATTTCAAGAAAAAGACTATTTGAAACAAATATTTGTATGATCTACAAGTAGTTGTTGCGGGTCTGGGCGTTTCTGTATGTAAGTAACCTTACATACAGAAACGCCTTACTACATTTCAGGAAAGGGACGTTTTGAGAAAGGGACATTTTGGGAGAGGAACATTCTGCGAAATGGACATTTCAAGAAAAAGACTATTTGAAACAAATATTTGTATGATCTACAAGTAGTTGTTGCGGGTCTGGGCGTTTCTGTATGTAAGTAACCTTACATACAGAAACGCCTCTACTTAGGTATGTTTGTAAACCCACCCACGACACAGGAGAAATTCCTAGTATGGGACAACTTTTAAAAAAAAAACGCGAAGAGACATTCTGAGCCTGAACGTACCAAACAATATCTGCAAGGAAACTTACGGTAACAAGCATGTTGCTAATTTAGAGTATCAGGCGTTACACTCTGTACAATCAAACTCAAACTTAAACAACTAATAAAATAAACTAGGTATACTTAAATGCTATTAATCGGGGTAAAGTTTTGGGCGTCAAAAACCCTTTTTTTTACATTGCCCCATACTAAGAATTTCTCGTGTAGGTATCGTGGGTGCGTTTACAAACATAGAAACTCACATACAAAAACACCCAGACCTAGAACAACACCTTGCAGATCATAAAAATACTTGTACCGTGCGGGTATCGAACCCGCGATACGCTGCGCAGCAGTCGATCGCTCAGCCACTGCGCCAACCGTGACGTCAAAAACCATTTTAATGGTTACTGGCATAAAAATTTTGCATGTTATTTCAACATTTTGTTTTAATTCCACACCTAAATAGATTCTGAGTCTATTGTTTAAAAGAGCCTCAGACAGTCAGACAGTCAGACAATTTACAAACTCATTTTGGTTTCTTAAAAACGAAATATTGAAATCCCAAAATACTTGATAAGGAAATCCTATCAACCAGATTCCATGAGTATTTGTTGTCTAGGAGTATATCTGTCCTGAGGCTCGTTTACGTATTTTTCGATATTCCTCTTAGTTTCAGATTGGCCACTTAGAAAATTCACCCTGAGTATAATTTAGGAATATCGGACACAAATTATCTTCTTGTTTTCCCCTGTGAGAGAGTAACTTATAAACTAATATACTTTAATTATAAAATATACCTACCTAGGTAGCCCAACTCGTGTAACACGTGTTGGTGCACAGTGGCGTACAAAAGGGAACTTGGATGAAATTAGGGGAAGCTTTTGCCCATTCAACTGGACAAAAGTAGAGGAAACAATCATTAAAAATACAAACCTGCTAACATGGAAAATCTTCTCATTGTTTTTTTCCTAACTTGCTCTGCCCCCCTCTTGGACATTGGCCACGCTCTCCACATGTTGTGAACCCACGACAACTGAAATATCAATTTATATAGGTACATTTAATATTACAACTAAAACCGCTTTTCTCTCCTCTGTCCAATTTAACAGCCTCGCCTCTCCATTAGTTTGAACCAAATTTTCAGAATTTCAACGCAATAACCGACAAAATTCGTAATAATTTGCTTGTTAATATAAGTTCCCAGACGTTGAGTGAGCGGACATCTTTTTTGCTCCATCCTAAAGATTCATCTCACAAACTTTTCCTTCACAATTTACCAAGAATCCTAAAAAGCAACAACTTATTTTCTTTGGAACTCTGTAACGTTTGAGTTTCTTTATCTACTTTATTATCTATCGCGTATATTTGCATCAGCCTCATACTAAAGGCTTTTCAAACTTCAGCACTCCTTTTTTTAAATTAATTTAGTTGTATGATGTCAGTGCAATGGTTTCATGTTGTGAGCTGCTGAATATCACTGTTTTACAATTGTCACTTGTCGAATTTTTAGTTTTAGTTTTCACATACCGGTTTCCTCACAATGTTTTCCTTCACGGTTTTGAAAGCAACGTTCACAAAACTACCTCAATGTTGGTAAAAAGATTATATCGCCGAAAATAACAATTAAAATGAACAATATGAATAAAATAACTGCCAATCTTGCCAGTGAAGTGATGAAGACGAAAATATAACATACTTTATCGGAAAATATAACATACTTTATCGATACCATAATTTAAAGGCAGCAAACAACTCCCGAAAAACATGAAAATCGTTAAGAAAACAACATTGTTATCAACAAATACATTAAGCCGTTATTGTATTACTTATGTATCAGGTGTAATGGAATTCCGCCGGATTTTATGTACGGTCCAATCATTCTCCTTCGAGCCGAGCGTTGTTTTAACGAAATTGAATGGAGTTTATGTATTCTTGAAGTATAAAAAGAAATATAAATCAAAATGGACTGTCTCCTTGGTCTAGTGGTGGCAAGCTCTTCTACCAAGCATTAGGTCATGTGTTTGATTCTTAGGTAGGACATACTGTTCTTTGGGTTTTACCAAAAGGAATGTTCTAATAACAGCCCGAAGTTAGGATTAGTGCCTACACCCGTTGATAGCAATAAACTTGGTACCTAATAAATACGACTTAAAAATAACTACTAATGTGAAATGAATAAAATTTATTCAAGCTTAAACTGCAATTTAGCAACCTACCTGATCAAGGTTTAGGTGTTTCAGGTCATCATTACACTGAGACAATAAAAGATTTACCGTCTATCCACATTTTGATTGTAATAACTTGTCTTAAGACATTTTAGTACCTAGTCATTTATACAGGTAGTCCAGTTTAACATGAATGGAACAAATAGTTATAAACAAAATTGGTTGCAAATAAATATGTAGATTACCATAATTTCGGCTTATTTCCTTCTTATTTTAAGCAAACTGAAGAGAGTTTATGTTTTCTTGGTCTATAAAAAGAAAGAAAAAGAGCAGCATCACTGTAGCAAGTTTAAACAAGAGCTTTTTTCGCTAAATGAAGTGGTCGGCAAGTTTATCGAAGGCCCCGACTGCTTCAGACACGTTAATCAATCAAATATTTGGCCAAGTCATGAATAAATCTGCGAGGGAACTTCCGCAGTGATTCCGCTGACACATACCGGGATCTTGATAGCAGACGCTTGTTGGTGACTTGATGGATCTATGTTTAATGCCCCCCTATTGTTCTTGTTTGGCATGATTTTTTGGTGTTGATTAACTTTTTAATGTCATAAGAATATAATTGGTTCTCACCACTGTGATAACCAGTTAGAACAGCAATTTTAGAGTCCGCTACAACTCGAAAATTATCCCACGGAAACATAAATCGGGATAAAAACTATCCTATGTGTTAAGGTTATAAATTATCTGTTTACCAAATTTCATCCAAATCCGTACAATGGTTTTTGCGTGAAAGAGTAACAAACATCCATTCATCCAAACAAACTTTCACGTTTATAATATTATTATAAGTTGGATTATTCTCGTAAGTGTAAGCTACGAACGAATTACCGTGACCCTGGAACGTAAAGGGCTATTGAAGGACACCGTGGATTTTAGTCAGTACAAGTCTGACAGTCTCTCCCGCTCTGCCCTGGGTGGGAGGACTCATTTGATGATTTTACCACGATAAAAAAAGTGTAAGCTACGAAAATAAGCATTTATTTAATATGTGACTATGGAAAGAATTCCTATTAGGATTAAAGTTTTCCCATGTTGTGATCGGCTACCAGTCCATCAGAATGTGGCTGAATACCAGCTTTCTATTTGACAAGTACTGAGTAATACTATATTCTGACGATGACTATCAATATATTTCATTATTGTATTGGATAACAATAAAAGTTGCCAAGAACGTTCAATATTTTACGCACGACTCGCGTCATACAACTCGATACTCTCGTAACATCAACTTAGAAAAACACAGATCATTTTCCGACTCACTCATTCACATAACAAAAATACTAAAAACACGTAATCCAATTAAAAGAAACGATAACAGGCAAACATAATAAATATAGCAATAATCTCCGTTTTACCGTTCGGGAAAAACTCTAAAAAGTCGGAATGGAGAGCACTTTCCACATCAACGGATTGAGGTCACTACCGCCGATACTATTACCTCCGCTGAAAATAAAACAACATACACGATACATTATTGTATAAAATATTTAATCCTCTTAGTTTTTCTAGTGGTATATTTTTTAACCAGTTCAAATTTATCTACCTGCGTTTGTTTATTATTCGTCACTGTAGACTGCGTCGTAGTGACTTCCAAGAGACAACCGCCGTGGCGCCTAATACGCCGAAACCCCGTCTGCACAATGTTTAAGACAGGCAGGCCTTTGAGACCGCAGGCCTTCAGAGTGGGGACTCTGTCCTATGATCTCGGAGAAGACTATAGCACCGTGATCACCTGCTACCGTGCACAGTGAGACTCAGGGAAGACATCGTCAGTCTTCCCAAGAAAGTACCTTAACAGGCGTTGCACAGGAAGGTTCTGGAGTTGGTCTTTTAATAGGTCCTGGTTCCCTCCTCCATTTGCAAATGGTGATTATCAGGGTGGTTTTAGTGAGATACAAATCCCACACTCCCCGGTCTTCCCTAAAGACCAGGCGTGCAGTATTCATGCTCTCAACTATACCAACAAAGCAATGATGGAAGTCTAGTTACAAAACGATATACAGATAAGCAAGTTCTTTGACTTGGTAATAAAATATAAGTGTGTTTTCTATCCTCTAACAAAAATGTTATCGCTCTTTCAATCAACTCAAAAATGAAATGAGTCTACAATTTTTTTTGGCCTACATTTCCTATAAAATAGTTATGGTCCTACCTATTACCATTTTCTAGAAAATGTAGGTATCTTCGTTAATTCCTGGCAACATTGTGAAGTTTAAATGTCGCCTCGTGATGTGGTTTGAAGCTCGGCTGACACGAGCGACAGAACAACACACCTTTTGTTGACTTCCCTTCCGCCCCTGATTAGCTCCGTAGGGGGGAAACGTTAACTAAGCCTGGTGTAGGCACCCGCTACGTGGCAAGCAATAAAACAAGATACAAATACAATTCAATGATGCGTCATACATCGTTAAAAAGTATTACCCACAATACAAGAAAAACTTGTAAACATGATATAATTCTTCAGGACACCGTAGATTTTAGTCAGTACGAGTCTGACAGTCCCTCCCGCTCTGCCCTGGGTGGGGGACCCATTTGATTATTTTACCAAGATAACAAAACCACGTATACTTTTGTATGCACGTATTTTTTTGGCAAGAGGCTTAAATTTCTAATCTACTAATATTATAAACGTGAAGGTTTGTGAGGATGGATGGATGTTAGATGAAAATTGAGACACACATGTCAAAGTTTATAACTTGGAACACAAAGGACAGTTTTTATCTATCTTATTCTCGCTTTTATGTTCCCGTGGGATAATTTCTAAGTTATAAAAGGGGAAGTCGGTGGCAGCTGCTACTAGCTTCAAATTTCCAATGAATGTAAAGTAAGTACAAACATGCAACCTGATAATGAAACGCTAGAGCAGTGTAGTGGCCAAGTGGTAACGGAGATGTAGGTCGTTAGTTCGAACTCAGCCAGGTGTATTACTTTTTTTATTTTTTCGTGGTAAAATCATCAAATGAGTCCTCCCACCCAGGGCTGGGCGGGAGGGACTGTCAGACTTGTACTGACTAAAATCCACGGTGTCCTTCACTAGCCCTTTACGTACCGGGGTCACGGTAATTCGTAAGTCCCGCGACCAGCCAGGCGTATTAATTTCAAGACCACCTACTATCAAAATCGTGAAGGAAAATAGTAAAAGGCATGTCTTAGAAACAATAAAACAAAGATATGGGATATCTATCAATCCACACTGCGCCCGCGTAGTGTATTACAGACCAATTCCTTCACAGAGAGGAGTCCTGTGTCCCAGCAGAGGGAACATCATATGCTGAATAAACTATGCTAACCAGTTACCTGGTCGCGGGACTGTACGAATTACCGTGACCCCGGTACGTAAAGGGCTAGTGAAGGAACCCGTGGATTTTAGTCAGTACAAGTCTGACAGTCCCTCCCGCCCTGCCCTGGGTGGGAGGACACATTTGATGATTTTACCACATAAAAAAAAACCAGTAACCTGACAAAAATCTAACCCTAAAATGAATAAAAACGACGGCGTGATAGTATCCACGGCGAATTTAAAGTATCTATAATACTATTTGCATCTAACATACACAAATAGAGCGAAACTCCAACTTGATATTTGTTTACGTTGCTCTTAGCTTCCTGAATATCTAAAGCAGCCTATGATGTTTATTCTTGCGCGAATAGTTTTTAAATTTTCTGCTCTGTATTTCCTCTTAAGAAACATTTTATTCGTGCACCTCTCATGTGTCGCTTCCAATTTGTTTGCTTGGCTTTTGCTTAGCATATCACGGAACAGCCGCATTCCAACTGCGCAAATAAATGTGAGCATCCGACCTTCTTATTACCTCATTCAAAATTAAACTTTACACTGTCATGTTTAGGGTATGGTTTTCTTTGGGGTGTTGATCATTGTTATGTCATTTCGTAGTCGGGGAGGCGTCTCTTGCTCGCTTTACCTCCAGCTCATGTTTGCATTCCTGGTACTTGGCAAGCAAACGCTCTTACTTTGCGTTCCTCTACTTTGTGATACGTATTGTCTTTCACGCCTTTGAGAGAATTGTATGCATTTCCAAACTTTTGTTAGAATAATGATGAAGTTTCTTTTGCGAACGGGGAACTACTGAAGGTATTCGGAACGTTGTATTGAGATCATAATTATGATGACGGGTGTAACTGAGAGTGAGTGAGTTGCGTTAGAAATTTTCTTCGCGATCTATTTATTGGTATTGGATGCACGGATGAAGTACATAAGTGTCCACTTTAAGTGAAACCGAAATGTTGGAAATGTTTGCTGACATCTTTATTTATGAATGGAAAACTAGCACTGAGATGTCGTATTAATAAAATAATTAAATGTGTTATGTCTTACAAACTCATTATGTACTAGAAAATGATATCACAAAAGGCGTTCATAAATCAATTAAGTTTTTGCAGTACCGAGTAGGCAGGTTCCAAACGGAAAGTTTATAGCGAACTATACTTTTGGAAATCTAAACAAAAACGCCATAATCATAATAGAGTATAACGATATTGAGTACACAAACTTGGTTAATTTATCATTTTGTTGTCCGTCAAGAATCTGAAGTATCTTTGAATGAATTTGTGAAGTCCGTCAAGTTTTGTATCAGATACGATGACGTTCTCAATACTTCATTGTTTACTAAACTGGGTTTGAGAATTTTCATGAATTATTTTGGGAGTGGGAGCTGTGTTGGCCCAGTGGAAACCGCTCAGATCATGATTTCATTGTGTTTCAATATGCGTGAAAAAATTTTAAACCGTTGAAAATCTTATACGTTAGTGATTGTGACATTTAAATTACGTCATTTCCTTTACATAGTCAGTCATAAAAGTTGCTACTCTATGTACGTATGTGTAGTTTAGTTCATTATTAACAGTAATATTGAATACCTCGTTGGTCGCATGATGACCTGGATTCGATTATCCGCTTAATCATCATCTGCCTAGCCTTTTCCCAACTATATTGTGGTCGGCTTCCAGTCAAACCAGATGCAACTTTATATCAGTATTTTACATGGAGCGACTTCCTCTCGGACCTCCACAACCCAGTAACTGGGTAATACGATACCCCATGGTAAGACTGGTTGTCAGACTTTAGACCTTCTGACTAACAGTAACTACTGTCAAAGATCTACAAATGAGAGCCGGGACCAACGGCTTTACGTGCTTTCCGATGCACGGAGGAAACTTGCTATGAAAGATGGTCACCCATCCACAGACCAACCTCGGCAAGCGCGGCTTAACCCGGAAGATCGGCCTGTGCAGCTGTATTTATTTAACCACGAGCTCCTCACGGCCCAGTCACATTATAACATTAAATATAATAATAAATAAATTGCATTAAGGAACCGTAGGCATGGCTCAACTTTGTCTAGAGATTTCATGACTTTTTAAAGATAAAAAGGCAGCTCCATCGTGATGGCTATTATTTTACAGAATGTTTTTGGTGAGTTTCATTTTAGTATACACGAGTATGAGATATTAACACAGACTAAGCTCTAGCGAAGAGTAGACAACACTCTATCATAAAAGATACTGTATCCCACAAGTGGGAACATTACAGGCTTATTCTGCTCTGTCTATTATTAGTGCATATGTTATTTTTCATAGCGTTTTTTTTTTTTATTTTTCTTTATAGTCAACATGATGTCAGATGTATATTCTTATACCTAATGAACATTTTCTTCAGTTCATTTCACAGCAAAATACTCCATGTTCTGGAAACTTCACGATAAAGCTACATTCACCGATGGCCTGAATTCTTACTTGATTATAAATACGAGTATAGTACTGGAGTAGAGGCATTTACTCTGCCTCTCTAAAGAAGAAAACGGGAAGGAAAATCCGGGAGCGAGCGGGACTCGAACTACCAAATCAGTACTCCAGAATGCCTTATCAATTAGGCCACCTTAGCTCTGCTCGTCGAGATCGAATCTCTCATTCCCTTGTTTGAACGTTTTGCGATTTTTTCTCGTAAATTTTTGAAAATATGAAGATTTCGTTTACTACACACACTCGTGCTAGTGTGTCAGGCTACGTATTCTATATAGACGGCACGGTTAGTGCAGTGGCTGAGCGATTGGACTGCTGCGCTGCGTGTCGCGGGTTCGATTCCCGCACAGAGCAAATATTCGTATGATCTACAAGTTGTTGCTTCGAATCTGGCCGTTGGTGTATGTGAGTTTATATGTTTGTAAAATCTCCCACGACACAGGAGAAAATGCTAGTGTGGGGCAAAGTTTAAAAAAAAAAATTGTACCCATTTCTTCCAATTGTCGAAACAGTTTCTATAACAGAGAACTAAAGAACTAATTTCTATAACAGTGTCTACGTCTATAATCAAGCTCCCCCATTACAGTCCCGCTGAAAGAAAGTTCTTCTGAAATAAGCTGTAATTTATTTTTGTGTAAATACAGATATTGATAGTATAGAGATACATTTTAACGGCTTTTAAAATCGATTAACGATCAACCAAACTACTCTTCTATAACAGAAAGATTCCAATGTTCCATCTGGAACGTTGTAGCCTCTTCAACATAAACTGTTACCATTATTCCAGTATGGAAATTTCAAAAAGAGTACGTTAATTAAAGTAGTCTACACACACTACAATGAAACACAAAACAAAATGAGTTTACTAACAAACTCAACACTGCATCAAAAGTTTTGAACCACTTATTTAAAGCCCACATGCGAATTGGAAATAAACAAATTAACGGTTTAAAACTCAGGAATACAGAGGAACCATCTTAGTTACCTTATCTACACAGGAAATCAGAAAAGTTGGCGCAGTGGCTGAGCCCTCGACTGCTGCGCAGCGCGTCGCGGGTTCGATCCTTGCAGGGAATAAATTGATATATTTGTATTATCTGCAAGTAGTTGTTCCGGGTCTGAGTGTTTGTGTATGTTATTTTCTATGTTTGTTAACGCACCCACGATACGGGAAGGAATTCCTGGTGTGGAGCAAAGTTTCTTTAGCAATCCTTAGTGGTTGAACGGATTTTGATGAATTTTGGCACACATATAAAATAGGATCTAGGTTCCATCACAAAATACTTTCCCGTAAGATAATTTCCAACCGCCAGACGGTAAAAGCCACGGGGTACAACTAGTATCCAATAAAGTTTACCAACATTTTTATGAACCATTTGGGAGGGTCGGACCTTTTCTAAATTCTTCAAGTTCGCCTTTAATCTTTCACCAAATATTTTAGCCGTGGCTAAGTTTTCTGAACCTTTATGTTTTCGCCCAGAGATATTTATGACAAGTCTTTGGATCTGCGTCTATTGTATCGATACAAAGATATGCCAGCATTCTTTTTTTAGGGATATTAAACATTTCGGATAGTGTGGGTTTGTGCTTATCTTGTATCATTATTTTTAAGGACAAATAATAAAATCATTAGGAAATTATGGAGTTATTAGTATTTTGATTTTTGGAACCTAGGTGACACACAATTTTAGAAAAGCAACATTGTGTTAGAAGTATTCCCGTTTGAGCACCTATTTTAGAGCACTTATTATTAGAGCAATACAACATCATTTTTAGTATATGCGATATCTGAATATAGTTTGTTCAGAAACAGTAACTGAATCGATTCCAATATTTTTTCCCAAATATATTTTAATTAAATTTTATCACCAGTTAATAACAATACAATCAACGTACTGTAGGTACCTATTGCCAAACTATTATCAATGAGTGTACGATGCAGGGGCTCGGGTTGCGCGGGGGTACTGCGAACCGTCGCAAAATGAGCATATTTTTCGACGGACAACCAGGTAATATAACAAGCTTATAACTTTGTGATTTTTCATGATACAGTTTAGAAATTTTGAATAAAGATTCTTTATACAAAAATACTAGACAGGATCTCGAATAACGGGTTTCGCATACACTAAACAAAATTGTAGAATTGAACCGGTGGACATTAATGATAAAAGCAGAACCCAATCCGGAAAACAGGAAAAACTATTTATTTTTTGAAAAAAAAATATTTCTGTTGTCCTATTTCACTTTGGATCTTCTGTTTTCCCTTAAATTCTCTAAGTATTCGTTCAAATATCGTTGTATTTTAGAAAAATGTTTCATATTAAACGTAATTTCATTAAAATATTTCATTCATATAATGTGCGCTAAAGAAAATGTGGGTGGTAGGAGTTTATCATGGCTTCGAGGTATTTTTCTTTATTAGCTCCGAGCTTTTATCATAACTATATTTAGTACGTGAAGCAAAAACCCTTTTTTATAAAAAAAAAATACGCAAACGTAGGAGTATTAAATTCAACACGGTTCAAGTTTATATGGAGAAAGACGCCGAAAGCTTTTTTAACCTATAATGGCCCACTGCTGGGCAAAGCTCTAACGTCAAAGACATAGGTCGAAAGGTTTTTTTTAATTAACGCGATTGTCATACACTGAATGTCAAATGTCTCTCTAATGCCTTTGTCAAACAGACCGGCGAAAACGAAGCGTTTCCGAAGCGAGACGTCAGTGCGAGTTCTGTCACGTTATAGGATCGTGTTTCTAAGAGACTGGATTCAAACAATTTACAATAGAACCAAAATAATAACAAAAAAAAACACATTTTTTTATTAATTTATATTCGAATTTTGCACGAACCCTGGACGTGACAATCGCGGCCTTGGAACCCAAAGCGCAAACAAAGGAACATGGTGGAATTTTCAACACACAATCCTTTCTGCTCCGCCCAGGCTGAGGACATTTACCACGCCAAAAAATACTGTAACGTCTGTAAGGTCATTAAATCAAACATTTATATTGTTAGTATTATCTGGGTTCGGAGCCGTGTCAGCAATTCTGTACCAGTACCTAAAACTCAAGGTGTATAAATATCAGCACCATACAAGCCGCACGCTCCGCAGTTTATAGCATTATGACGTCATCAGCAGAGCTTATTCGGATGCTGAAAGCATTTTCCAATTTCATATAATTACATACAACGAATTTTAAAATGCGGCATGTAGGTGCGGCGCATACGACGCGTGTGGTGCTGACAAATTTGCGATCAGCTTAAACCGTCAGAGTAATAAACAATAGAACATTGTCCTGTGGCAATTTTGAAAGACCCTAACTACACGGAATGTCCTTTACATAATAGTAAAAGCCGTAAAACACACAGTTGCATTAACCGCATATGTCACTCCAGCATTTATGGTTGGACAGAACTGTGTACTAAAAACACTTAGACAGCAAAATTACAACGGTTAGTCCTAGTGCATATGGCTAATAGTCTAGTCTATGTAAACATCATCTGCCTAACGTTTTTCCAACTATGTGGCTGCGATAGTGAAATAAATGTATGTAATTCTCCTTCCTTATTTCTGAGTAAACTCTTGTCCTACATTATTAAAAAAACTTCATATAAGAACAGCCTTAAGCAATGTAAGCGCTGAAAACAGCTTTAATTAAATAGATCTTCAACATTTTTCCAAAAGAAAATCCAATAACTGAAGTATGGAGCAACAAAAATAAAATAAAAATACATTATTTCGTCGTAATATCATAATCTACCAAGTTCCAATATCCTGTAATCCGATACAGTTATTATATTGAGTTAGTGTTATCCATTAATAATGAAGAAGCCGTGGCGGAGGGCCGCGGGCCGCGCGGCGCCTGGTGTCGCCGGCCACCGGTCACCATGGGGGCTTTATCTTAATTGCCTATATCTTTGCACGAGGAAGTTTTTGTCCAAAATGTCTATTGCTACGTAAGGACTGATGTCACGCTTTAGTGAAAATAACATGATAGCATTAATATACTATCCCTTTAAATATTTTAGATTTTCTTATACAGAGTGCTGTAATCATCTTGGTTGCCTTTTCCCAAGTATTTGAAATAGGCTTCTAATCCACGAATCCCGCTGAATACCGGTACCTTCAGAGACTGCCTATCTGACCTCGATAGCCTAATTAATAGTGTCGTGTTACGTCTTGGTAAGACTAATTAGTACGTAGTGCCTGAAGCATCCAGATAGAATAATTATTATATATACCCTTATTGTCTAAAATTCCAACTAATCTCAATATCTTAACATTCACTATACTTTAACACGTAAAAGCCAGCCGTAGCATCTGCATGGCGTCTGTACGTCCGCATTAAACTTACTAACTAATACAAATGTGTTTCTCTCAAATATCTGGAACGTAGGCCGCGCGACTTCGATACGAGAAAACAATGAAATATGACTACCGTTATTGTTTCACCAAGTTTCTCCCACTTAGGGCGAGTGTAGACGGGCCACAGGAACAGTTGCAACACAACAAATACACATTAAATATTGTGTTGCTGAGGATTTTTTTCCGCTATTCCTAAACAAAAGTTAAACCACTAGGTTTTATGTAATTTTGACGTACATTGCCGACTCTCAACCTTTTTGTGAAATTGACCAGAACAAAGGTACATAATTATATTGTCTTGCTGAGGTATCTGTTCCGTTATTTCAATATTCGTTCCCCAAGCTAAAACAGTAATTTTCGACGTTCAAAAAGTGGTTATGTAGACTTATATTGTGTTAGTGATGTACCTAATATGTAGTTGCAACATTTACAAGACACCTTACAACTAAATCGTATGTTTCACAAAAGTAATCTATGCAGGGCGCAGGGTTTAGCTCATATGATTAAAAACCATGTGTAATTTGTGGCCGCAATAATGTTATCCGGCTTGACCACACCGTTGAACTGGACAAAAAATTGTTAGATGTTTACACTATTTAAAGTCTGTTTGTAGCTATTGCATCCCGTCTGTCCAGCCCCTTAGTTCCTTATATTGGGTTCGTGCAATTGTTTTCGGCTGAAATACAAACTTAAGTTTTGTATTTAGAATTGCAGTTTGTGTAAATCAATTTGTTGATTGTTTGCGCTGATTGGAGAAATTAAACGGCTTTGAATTTTAACTTTTTGTTAACAGTTTGTTTATCCTTGAAAAGTACGGGAAGATGGAAGCAACATTTTAACACTTTTAAGATGCTGAGAATGTAGGAGCTCTAATGACCTAAAATTGTAAGTGAAAATGGACGATTAAGTTTGTTTCCCAACCAACCTTTGTATTACAACAGAATGAGAATCTCTTAAAAGTCACACGAGTAGAAAAAGTAATGCGCAATTCTACTTCGACTTTTTCGGTTTTCACCTACATAAACCCCGGGTTTTGTGTTTTATGAAGAGAGCCCCGTAACATATTTTGAAAGAAAACCGAACTTTATGTACCGCACTTTAATTTTTATTAACGTAACACCAATAACCATCCGAAATCCATTACCTGGACGTGTAAAAGTCATCCCTAAAACCCGCTGAGAATGCAACGTATGCCAAACTCTGCCGACCTCCGATATTGGGGTCCAGTGGGACCCCATCATATTCCCGATATTCAATAACGCGAACTAACACGTTTTGCTGTCGGCCCGGACCTTTCAGAAATCCCTAGCGCATTACTATATAGCATCAATACTTTCTGCCCATCCTGTCTCCAATATTACGAAGAGTTCGAAAGGTCGCCATATTTAAATCAGAATACGTTTGCCAGTTCACCACGTACTTTTGGGTGGCGGTTTACGTAATTTAGTTTCTTTTTTATTCGCTCGATGGAAAGACGCAGCCGTTTGAATTGTAGAGGTTTTATCGAAAAATTTCATATTTTCTGTGAATGTGTTACTATATTGGTTGCCAACACAATTATGGAGCTGAAGGAGACACGTTTTTGAGTACCTACGTGTATATTCTACGTTGCTTGACAAAATCATTACTTGTTAAGCCCTCACAGCTGGCACACAAGCCCCCTCTCTATAACAGTGGAGTGGGTCGTCATCCACCCAGTGTGGGTTGGTTCTTCGATGGGGATGATACGAAACTTTTTCGACTTCCTCTTGATTACGGTTCTAAAATAAAACAAACATTAATAAAGAATATAAGCTCTGAGATTTGAAATTATCTTTCGTCACATTCCATCTCCGCTGGCATTTTAATAACTTGGTGTCTTCATTATAAATGTTATATGGCGATGCTGTAAAATACGAGAATATTTTGCGAATGAAATACTTGACATAACATCACTTTAATCCCCTAGAGTAGGACAGAGCACTATATTTCACAGATTGTGTTACATCGCATGTGTTCCACCAAGACATTATCATCAACTGGGCACAGAAGATCTAAAATAAACATAAGTAGAATTAATTATCATTATCTACTTATGAACCATTATAAATTTCTTACGTAAATAGAGTTGAATATTACATTTTACGATTTTTAACTGATAAAGTGGCATTTTGAAAACTTCTCCAGACTTCTTCTGAGAAAATCCTAATTAAAGACCTTGCAGGACTTTGCCCGCTCTGAGAACCGCATCAATGTGTGTTCATGTCTAGAAATAGCACTGGTAACGGTCGTCGATCCGGGCATGATCCATGACCGGACATCAAGTCAGCCATTACTCGCCGTCCGCATGCCCGCACTAGTGACCCATAAAGCGACCATTATTTAAACTACAAATATACAAAATTTTTGTTTACCAAAAATGTGACTGAAGGCGCTACCGTGTATCGAGACTGTTGAACCGTATTGGGTGGATTTTTAGTCAGTAAGAGTCTGACCCTCCCTTCCGCTCCACCTAGGGCGGGAGGGCTCTTTGATTTGATTTTACCATTACCAAGATGTAACCGTCCCACAACAACTTTACCGAACAGACTATTTTCCGAGCCATTGGTCGCATTTATTTGACGTACGTACATAACTCATAATTATATACTTTTCAGTATACGTACAAGTTGTTCGCGAGGTAGGAAATACGTCAAAACGGACATCAAAGACTACAGAGATCAGAGATAACTACAAATCATTGCTTCTTTTGAACTGAGTCTTTCTTTGAACGTAATGGACTCATAGTTATAAATCTTATAGTTTAAACGATTCAATGTGATATAAATTATACAAAACTAGCGACTCGCCCTTGTTTCACAAACTTTTTACAATTCGGCGAAACATCGTTTCATCATCATGTGAATGTCTGCTAAGAGGTGAAAAGAGTTGCTGTTTGCTACATTTTACTCATTTTCATTATTGTACTGTATTTTATAAACATACTTACATTATGTTTACAAAATCATCGAACAATTAACTTACTAAAATCTAATTCGAAAGTATTGTTTAAAATGCTAATTCTTACTAAAATCTAATTCGAAAGTATGTATGTGAGTTCGTTTGTATGTATGTTATGAATTTATTTCAAAACTGCTGAACTGATTTTTGTAATAGATGAAACACTAAAGAATTTTATAAGCTACATAAAAGCCCCCTCCCTTTTGCGCGTGCGAAGAGCAACATCTAGATGAAAATCTGTTTTTTTAATATTTCTATAGTTAAAGTTATATAAAATAAGACTTGTCATAGTTTAAAAGAACAATGCATCATACAGTAGGCATGAGAGTTTATTGTAATTTTGCAGAAAATGTAACATTAGCAAAAAATAACTGTCAGACTGGCACGGTTCTCGAGTAAGAATTATGAAAGATGTTAATTCATAAAACTGTACTACGTTGTACAAACTAACCAAACAACGTTAAAATACACGAACAACCGCCCATCTCGGAAGACATAATACATATCATAATACTCATACGCAGTACACTTTAAGAGGCTCTTTATTTAAATGACACCATAAAAAGCAAACCCCTAATATCGGAACATCTGTCGCCTAAAAGAAAAAGAAGTTGGAATGTGAGTTTTTATGACAACACCACACTTTTCAATGTTTGCTACTAAAATGTTTTTGATTGTTTACTTCGGCCGCCATTTTTATTACTATGATGACGTATTGTGATACTCCTGTGTTCATAATAACGGCGTTTATGTGTTATACTACTGTTTTTATGTTTGTTCTGACATTATGCCTCGTCGATGCGATGCTCGGAAAGTGTTGTGAATTTTAAAGTTTGATCATTACGTTCATTAGTGATATTACGAAGTTTTTGGGCAAGCTAAAAAGCTTTATCTAAAAGTAGCATAAAAATAGGTTTAGAATTAATTTAATTACTATTAAATTATGGTATATTCCATTTCATTCTAAAGAGGCTAACCGTAGGAGGCGTGCCGCGTGAGGGAGAGAACAGTGTCCTCCCTCCGACCCAGCCGCAGTGGTAGACGCCCACGGCGACGGACGTCGCCAGACGATCTCCGGCCACCGTAGGCGCGGGCATGCGGGCAGCGAGTAATGGGCGACTCGCAGCTCGACCATGGACCATGCCCGGGTCGACGGCGCGTTGTGTTCCACGCGCGCCTCAAGGAGTGTCAGCACATTGACGGGGCCTGTAGAGGGCCAAAGCCTGCCGGGGTCGCGGGACTTACCCATCACCGTAACCCCGGTACGTAAAGGGCTAGTGAAGGACACCGTAGATTTTAGCCAGTACAAGTCTGACAGTCCCTCCCGCCCTGCCCTGGGTGGGAGGACTCATTTGATGATTTTACAATGCAAAAAAAAAAAAGAGGCTAACCGTGAAAACGCTGAGTGTGTTTTTAAAGTCATTTCAATGAAATGATTCGTGTTTTCCTAATCACTGATGTTGCCTTTAACGTGTCGTATTGAACCCAACTAATTAGACGAGATGGACCATCCACACGAAAGAATAAGAGAGGAAGTACCTATTGACCGATATTGAGTCAAAGCCCAAAGAGAACAACGAGTCAGGTACAGTCACGAGCATGTAAACACTTAACAAAATTCAAACCCAATTTACTCGTAAAATACTGGTTTCCACTTTGAAATAAGACCTATTTCGTAATATTATGGCTTCCAAAATAGATGTCTAATGAAAAGGCAAAAGTTTATCCAATATGGTAGCTTTTGAATACTGCTTAGTGTATACATACTATTGCTCGTGACTGTACACCAAAACCTATGGGCGAATTGATAATGTTGTCTTGAACTATAATACTTCCAGCAGTTTCAAGTAATTACCCGTTCCATATATTGTAAAACTTCCCGAGCATGCTCAACAAAATTACTTTTACGAAACTCAACACCATTTATCAATAATCAAGAAATTGTTCAACAAACAAAGTGCACAACAAGATTACATCGGCAGTTTGAGGAACACAGCAAACCGCTTGGCACAGGCTCGGTAACGCAAGTGATTGCGGGCGCTAAACAATGAGGCAGCAAGATTTGTGCCAGAATTATTAATGTAAAGCCGCCATATTGAATTCACTCGCACGCAAAACTTTTATAAATTGGTAGTTGAAATACTAACTAACGTGAGTCAATCAGTAGCGATTACGTAAGTGAAATTAAATGAATTTCGAGTTTGATTATTTTATTGGATTTTTAAGTGTATCTGACTCCAAGCTTTTCTTTGCACAACCATCAGACCTCAGGACCTAAAAGGGCCACTTTACCAGTAGGTATCATAATGTGAATTTCGATAAAACATCTTAAATGGAATGGAATACTCTACTATATTGCTCATTCAGTACATTAGAATTAGAAATAGAATAATTTAATTGCAATTCGCAAGGGGTTATATATTATGTGGTCGTAGCAATACGTTTTGTTCTATTATTTACCAATGGCAATTCTATTATTTAGTATTAAATACGACGCAAGTGCGCAGGACTTCCTATTATCAATACAAACAATACTAAACCAATGAACGTTACCCACAATACGTCTGATGGTAATTAATATCTTCAACTAATTTTATGGCAGACGAACTGACAACACAGAACATTATAGACTAGCTCCATTCAGCTGTTGCTGGGTAGACTTCAATGTATTGGGAGACTGGAAAATTATGAATTGACTGTATACGTATAATTCTATCTTGGCTTTAAGTAAAATGTTATATCCAAGTTTGAGAGGTGGTCCGTATTTCAGGACCTTCCTACCTCAGACACATTTTTCAAGTTCTTTTTATGATTGGTGTCGAAATTAATAAAGAAAGGATAGATAGGTACAGACGTATACCTATCCTACATCAGATTGTCACTATTTAAGTATATTGAGCCCTATGTATGCGATTGAGCAGATTGCCATCAATCGAGCCTGTGCTTAGTACCAGTTTTGTGAATGGTACTGAGAAATACCTGATGGAAAAACCTAACAACACTTTGCCTGATTGAATCAAATCGAATCCCGAATCTTATGTTCTGTTTGGGACTACTAAACTACTAGGAATAATAAAGTAGCAAAATGAAGTAGTACTAGTAGACACCGCTACACATCAACCTTTTTAAAACCAGAATAAACTGATCGTTCATTGTACGGTAGGATCATACAATACAAAGCCAATATAAGCTGGTAATGTTTAGGTTGAATATACATTTACTTCCTATTAGTCTCATTACGGTATTCTTAGTCAAACAGGGCAGCAACACAATATTTTGCCAATAGCAGAGTTCCTTCTAACAGAGATCTTAATTATTTGCAAAGTTCTTTGATCACAGACATCATCAGACTTCTGTCGTTCACAACTTAGCTTATAAAGACCATCCCTGCCAGGAACGACCCAATTAACAACAAAAACAAAGAAAACATCTCCAAGAAATAACGAGCTAATCCAATGTCCTCCCAAATCCCGACGGAAACAAAAAGATAAAAGATTAAATACGTAATATCCGCAATACATTTATGAATCTTTCTTACACAACAATAGAAAACATGATTGAACGGCCAGGATCGCTAGTTGGTGCGGTATTAATATCGAAAGTTTGCGACCAATATGGCAGTTTTCGTAGCGGGGCTAATAAAAGATAAAAGTTAGGCGAACTCGCTGCTAAGTCGACTCATATTAGTTGCAATGTTATTAATTTTATTAACATTGTCTTGGGAGAGGGATTTGATGGCTTATTAATTGATATTGTTCATCAAATTATTAAGTTAATCTCTTGTTCATTAAGTCTTGTGAAACTATTGATTTTGAATTCTGTAATACCTAATACATAAACTTATATTGTTACAAGATTTCAAAATCTTCTTATAGGCTGTTTATAATAAGATTTTATACAAATCGAGTTTTCAAATAAATCAATAAATTCATGCTTGAGTATCCGTCTAGAAAATGGACTTAAAGCCGTAAAAAAAAAGATGCGCATTTAATACAGAGGATCTATAAAGAGGAAATGCAAGCGTTGGAAAGGTCCTCATTAACAGTCCAATGGTTCGAATAAATTCTACAAAATAGACCGAAGCCATTGCATAAAGAGAAGCATTTATGAAGGAAACTTTGTTTCGAGGCTTACCGTCTTGTTAGACAACGTATTAAACAGACGTTTTGAAGTCCTCCCGTTTGCAGATTAAGCTGACTTCGTCCGTACCGTTTGTTTCAGTTGCCGTAAGTTCTTTCACTGTGAGTCGTGCATATGATGGTATTAACACTGTAAGCATGTTTGCGCTGTATAATTTCATGTTACTTTGTAACTTAGGTATTAGTAATAAGCCTTAGTGTTATATCACAACATACAATCCAATCCTGTACCAGCTAGCGGCACGTCTTCTGTACCCTGAGCGAAAAACTTTGATCAAATTATCTGTTTATCTATAAAAATACCTGAGCTCCTCACCCTCACAACCTGTGCAGTAATAAAATTTGGCGATACACGTCTTTCTTCATATTCTAATCTTAATAAAGAGTGCGGCGCGCGGACGCCGGGCGTTATCAGCCGTTATCAGCGCGGTACAATCGTGCCCACTCTAAGTGGTTATCGAATAGCTTCCAGCGACCTTTCTGGATTAGGGGGCGGAATAGATTCCCCGGAACAGCGGCCATTGTGTTTCGTTACCGATCTGTGTTATTCCGGGACGTACACGGACGACCGAAGCGGGAATTCGGTCGTAATGCCCAGTGGTTATAACGGTACGCCTCGTCTCGGTGTTTCAGAGGTTTTTCAATTTGTTCGCTTGGATTTGTGCTCTGTTGCTTTGGCTTAAGATGCCTTTGTATGGCCTGTGGCGTGACCATCCGTCTCACTGGGGAGATTGAGGGGGTGATAAAACGAGTGCGTCTCGATCTCAAAGAAAGTTGTGTTGGCGAAATTATTTATTGGATCCTTCAGTTATTAATACATAATTAATTTCCACTTTTACTATGGCCTAGTATTCATTGACTTTTGCCTATTCAAAATGTAACTTGTAAATAAATGTATAACGACAGAATATGTGTCATATCCTTATGCAATTTAATACAACTTTCACTACATGACGGTTTTAGAGTTCATAGACTTTATGAGGTCTACAAAAATAACACTAAGAAACCGACCCAGTAGCTGAGCAAGTTCTGCCAGGCATCTTGCTGCCTTAATTTCGAATAATTTAGAGACAATTTGGAAGGCCGGAATTGTCTCAACAACAACCCAAGCCTGGAGGCTCTATTACACAAAATTATTTTGGTAATGTTACATCGCACATCTCTTGAGCTGTCCAGCTCAAATTCTATTTAGGTATAACCTAGAGAAAGCTATGTTATGGTCTGTGAGGCAAGTTTTCAGTTCCATATCTCGGAAAATTGCATTTCCATTCAACTATTTCCCAAGAACCGAGGTATGAGAGTCGTCTTTATTCAAGATTAGTTGACGTCCATTCCTTAGAAGAGGTTTATGATTGGAATTTTTCATAGGTTTCGAAGAAGCCCAATAAGTATAGCTATATATATTATAACTATTTTTTTTATCAGGCAACTAATGCCCATAAAACACAATACACATATAAGTTTGTTTCTTGGGGTGACGCAACACGTTTTCATTTATTTTTATGCCGTCACTGAATCATGCACTCCCCGATAATAAAAACAGTAAATAAAATCATTATACTTAAATAGCATAGGTAACACATATTTTCATTGAACATCACGTCAACACAGATTGAAAACGACGATAAGATTTTTACGTTGAAAAATCTTGCTGAAAATATGAAAATATTAAACCTGGCGCCCGAAATTCACCATAAAATAATCCTCGTCGAAAACCACGTGATTAATGCACCATTATGGACGAAGGAGTCATAAATACGCGGCATAGCATCGTGCCTAGCAACCAGCCACAACTTTTTGCTTTCCCATATAAAACACGGTTTAAAATACTCCACACATGAATTATGAGCTGCAGATTAGCCGCTTTTAAAATATTGTTGAATACCACACCCTTTTGCAGTGGCAGTTTCCTTGGTGAGGTGAATTAAAGGTAAAATGGATGGGGAATGTAGGTAAACACTAAACAGACTGAAAAGACTAGTGCATTCGTTGACAAAATTTACATTTATGTGATCTAGACACGCGGTAGCGTGTCAAGCCAAGTTCAGGCGGTACAGCACAGTGTGTACATAAACCATTTGGAGCCACTTTTGACCCCCTCATAACTTAAAAACTTTTTCATATAAACTTGTCAAATTTGGCTCATATATACCTATATGAAAACTAGCCAAGTCAGACCTTAGGCTACAATATATTATGCTAAGTTATAAGAAGAAATGATATTTTATGTTGTTATTAATAAATTTCAGGACTGACCATTGAACTTGGCACCCATTTAGATTTCACTTCTTTTGTCGTTGAAGTCAACAACCAAGGCATAAATCATAATATTGAACTTGGCTCTCATTTCACATTTATGGTTTTGATGGGATATTAATTTACATGAACATGCTAGACTGTAATGATACTCGTAAATGTAAGGTTTTCCGAGTTTTCATGTGTTGTTGCATGGGTGTTAAGAAACATCGTCAGGTTTTCTATTTAATAAGCCGGAAAATTTCGTCGGTGTGTGCATCAAGTATTGTGCATGAGAGGAGTTCTTCACCCTGTTATGAAATATAACAAACAAATAAACTTCTAAATTTATTTAAGTTCGAACATCTAAAAATAATTGTAAAAATTCCAAAATCGTTTCCCTGCAAACTCCATTGCAGTAGCCGACATACCTACCTATAAGTAAATATAGCCGAATGAGAATTTCAACTCGCTTCCCAAAAAGAAGGTTCTTATTTTCAACGGTGTATACTGTATGCTGTGTGTGTATTTCGGTGGGATTAAATAAACTCCCAAAAACACTAGCTTGCTTTTAAAAATCCTGTTTGATCTCACTCTTTAGGGCTCTGTTCGTAAAAGTTTTAATAGGAACTCTATGATAACCTTTTTTTTTAGTTTTTGTTATCGTGGTAAAATCAACAAATGAGTAAAGTAATGAGTGATAGCTGTTCCTTATTTTTTGTTATTTATGCCTTTCATTTCCTGTTACAAGAAAGAAACATGCACAATCTACACTCGAAGACGCAGTCTTAATAACAATATATGCAATGTCTGGAAGACTTCAATTATATACACTGTCCTTTCCAGTCGCAAATCAAAAATAGCAACTATGAGACAAATATACTACGGATGTCTTGAATCTCTATGACACACAGTTTTTTTTTTGTTTTGTTCCATTTCATTAGATTTCATTTTATTTTATTTGATTTTACTGTATGCTTTTATGTTCTTTGATGTCTTTTTATTTGTGTTTGGCAATAGGTGTAACGTAAATAAAATAAATAAATTGTAATTAAATTGGTATAAAAAACCGCAAAAACCAGCTAGTTTTACAAACGTGGAGCCTAACTTTTCTTGTGGTATACCTACGAATATCATAATCTTTTTCTAACCAACAAACAACACAGCCCGAAAATCACCGCGCAAATAATAATAAACAGCCGTTGTCCAACAAACGGACACAATTCGCCCCGAGGGACGAATAAAAATAATATACAGGGGATCGGCTTAATCCAGTATGATAAATGGGGGTTAGTAGCGGCAGAGCGCGTGGACACAGGCCGCGCCACTATCGATGCCGCGTTAATTAAAATGCTCTAGTTTTGGCCCGCAATGTTGCCCAAGTGGTTGTATGCTTTGAACTAATTATGATATCGATAAATATATCCTAAGCTTAAAATTGAGTAAACGAGTCTTGGGATGATGAACGCATATCGGTAATCGTGCTATGGGTTAGCCTTCAGCTAGTTGAACCGACACACGTATGTAAGTATAAAATAGGTGGTCAGGTAAGTTTTTAGAATAATTCAATATTCGGTTGCTGACTTTCTCAAATGTAGTATCTCCTTTGGTGATAAGATATACCTGAGAAAGTAAAAGATACCTTTACGATCATTTCAATAAAAAATGCAAACATTATTAAATAAGATAGGAGAAGGGACTAGCTGAACCAACGAACATGGTACTAAACCTAATTCCGAACTCATAATAAACATTAAATAATTTTACAGCGCTATAAAATTACGCAAAACTTAGACATTAACCAATCCCCCACATTTCCACTATCTCCGCTAACAGTTCGTAATTCAGGCTTCAGGTCCCCAGACTGTCATAAAACAAAATTTACCCTTAATTACAGTAGCTCATGAAACTATTTGTGTACAGGACTTATCTTAAGTTAT
Source organism: Agrotis puta (assembly GCA_943136025.2). Taxonomy (NCBI): domain Eukaryota; kingdom Metazoa; phylum Arthropoda; class Insecta; order Lepidoptera; family Noctuidae; genus Agrotis; species Agrotis puta. The sequence goes on along the minus strand of OW964176.2, from coordinate 1,178,755 downwards.
GTAACAACGCAGTTCCAAAACAATCCAGTTTGAACAATGACTTAGGACATCTATTCACTGGTAGACACACACGCTAATCTCTATGTCTTGGTGTTAAGGACTAGTTTGGATTGTAATGTGTGTCTCGCAATAATGTATCGGTAATAGTGGTGCAGCGCGGTATTTGTTGGAGAGTTGGAATGTTCCGTACACCGCTGGTCCGAAGGCAATAATAGGGAATGCGATTGTAACATTTGTACTTAACTGCGGGAACTCCAAACCGTATTTGCTATATGAAGTTTTAATTCTGTGTACATAAGTTCGTGAATTTCAATCATAGCTATAACATAGCGCATATATCCGACATTTATGTGTTCGTTCCCGCACAAATTGGTATCAGAACGAAATTTGGTCGTTTCAAAGTAGTAAATTGAGCGAAGCGCTACGTTTTAAACATTTTAAAGTAAATATTGGGTGAATTGGTATTTTCTGTTTTTCCGCGTTTTCCGCGGCACAGCAACACTTGGGCGACCATGTTCCGCGCAGTTGATCGCTAATGGCGCACTCAACTTAAACGATTGTAAAATGAAGTCTCTAATTTCGGTTAGAATTGTTTGAACTCCTATTGTTCCGTAATATATTGCGTTTAGTTAGTTTTGTTATTTTGCCAGCTATTTAGCTGTGATTTAGGCGCGATAATGGTCGCTCGTTAGCACTAATATATTGACTTCGGTGTTGTAATTAATGATATTACGTGATTTTAATGCGTACATAAGAAAATTATGCTTCGTTGTATAAACCGCGTACATTTCTCAAACAGACAAATGACTTGCAGAAAATAAATATTCGTGTTCATGTTCAAAATTGTGTTCATTTTATTTAGTTATTCGTAAGAGAATACGGGTGCAATGTGCACATCCGGCAGTAGTTACGTCTCTACCGGTTTCCTCTTAGAGACTAAGCCATCCGGGACCGCTGCGGGATCTCAATGGGATTGCTCGAGTCCTTAAGTCCATGAACAGAATATAAAGATAAATACAAACATCCTCTTTATTTCTTGTGGTTTGATCAGCACTCTATTGGTTATTGCACTTTTCTTTTTTATTTTATTTTACCTTGATGTTGTTGAATTTAATTAAACTATCATGGAACCAATAAGCCGTATTCTCGTATGTATATCAAAAGCAAGAGGAATATCAATAGTTTTAGCGATGTTATTACTATTTTAAAAGGACTTTTTACTGTTTATGTTTGATTAAACAATACCTATTTTTGACACAGGTAAAATCAGATTTAGTCATCGAAATTTATTGTGCGCCATACGAGTAACACGCGGTAACAAATTACAATAAAACAAATAAAAGCGTAAGTCAATCTCCACTTCCGAACAACACCGTTCCGGCAGGCTGCAAGGCACGCCGGGCACTGCAGTATTCCTCGCCACGCTGGACCATTGTATTTGCTCATCCACGGACATGAGAGGCCCCTTGTCACTACGGAACTCCGGAGCTTGTGTGATCCGGATTTAAGACAATATGGCACACCACTTCACTTGAAGTGTCAACGCTCTTGGGTCAACATTTAAATAACTGCGGAGTGTCGGTGATTTCTGAGGGGGTTGTCGGATTTGACTGTAATTGTAAGGAATGGTGACTTTGAAATGTTGTGGATTGTGTTTATTTGTTTATGTTCATGACTAGTTTATATTCATGATTAAGTGACGTATTCTTGTAAAAAAAAGGCAATGAATGTTAGGTCTATGAATTACCCGTGCCTTTCTTTTATTAAACATAAACAAGACAAGACAAGACTTGAAAGATAAGTAAAGATGAGAATTACGGAATAATGTCAAGTCATTTGTGATCTACATGACTGTGATCTTAAACTACTATGTATCTGTTTTTCTGTCTATGGTTTCTTTCTCTACCTTTTTTTATTTCTATTTTATGGCTTCTTCTTTAAGACAAACACCGCTTTAAACCGCTTTCATCTTTCGCAAGCGAAACACTAAAAATATAAGTTAATTGCCTGTTTATTTGTTTGTGAAAAAACCGCTGAACCAATTTTGATAAATGGAACACAAATGCCTGAGAGTCTAGAAATGGTGAAGCGAAAGAAGCCGGGCAAAGCCTAGTTTTGCTAGATCAAACAACCAACTCCGCTAAAATAATAGAATATTATGATAACGTTGACAAATGGCCGCTCTTCATCCCGGTAGCTATTAGTTCACAGGTGGTCACTGCCCAGTGCCCATGCTCTCGCTCATTAATCCTCCTTTACCACCCCCATGGGCCTACGACATAACCGCGAAAACAATTTGAACGCGTCATGGCGGAACACCGTAAACTATTAAGCCAATAATCTCCCAAAAAACCGTTGGAGGGAACTCCCTTTTCGATGATAGACTGCCTTATTCGGTTGTAGTGTGCTGAGCTATTCTATACAAGAAAATTTCTACACTGTACTCTCCAACGAACTCGTTTAAATGAAAACTTAATAGAGTCGCAAGACGTCGCTATAACTAGCTTATGCCTTTGTCAAACAGACAGGCGAGTTCGAAGCGATAATGAACCGATACGAGACGTCAGTCCGATAGTTCGGTGACGCTATCGGATCGCTTTCGCTTTTCTATGTGACAGGATTCAAACAATTCCATACATTACAAATAAAAACGTCACGCTTCGCATTCGCCACGCCTGTCTGTTTGACAAAGGCTTTAGTGAATACCAGACTGTAGTTTGGACGTTAGAGTAGCGCTGCGCATAAGCTGTATCCCTAGAGAATAATCCTTCGATCATTAGATATATGATATGTAGCCAACTATTTCATAATATACTAGCTGTACCCTGCCCCGCTTCGCTGTGGCACAAAAAAAAACAGTTTTTTCAAAAAAAAAATGATAAAAACAATCCTTGATGCGGATTATATATCATGCTAAAATTTCAGCTCAATCGGTGAAGAACTTTTTGAGTTTTTAAAGCATACACAAACCAACATAACATTTTTATATATATAGATTGTCTTAAACGATATTCTAGCACCGTCGTTAACGTAAATAGAATTTCACTTTATTTTTTTCTCTTCACTTATCTTCACTTTACTTCTGCCTTTAGTTTACAATACGAAATTTTGTGTCAATATTTAAACGAACGCAAACATAAGTATTTAATCTACGATACAATTGACGGAAATTCCATTTCCTCGTTAAACTTGTCACTTAGAAGTGTCTTTTAACAGCCTATTTAAAATAAATGGGTTGACTTTCATCGAGGTAATGAATAAACGAGGTAATTCCAAGTAGTATCTCGAATTACCGTGACCCCGGTACGTTAAGGGCTATTGAAGGACACCGTGGATTTTAGTCAGTACGAGTCTTACAGTCCCTCCCGCTCTGCGTAAAAAAAGGTAAAAATCTGGATAATAAATGTCTACTACTTTTTTTTTACGTGGTTATATCATCACATGAGTCCTCCCACCCAGGGCCACCCTGGGACGCCCCCCGGCAAAATGGACCGATGACTTCAATAAAGTAGTTGGCAGTAGTTGGATGAAAAAGGAGGAAGATCCTTGGGAGAAGCCTTTGTCTAGCGGTGGACTGCAATAAATAAATGGTTTCAGTTTGCCAAAGTATAAGTAGGTAAAAATCTGCATCGCGGGCATGGACGGCGAGTAATGGGCGACTCGCTGTCGGACCATGGACCATGTCCGGGTCGATGGTGCGACGTGTTCCACGCGCGCCTCAAAGAGCTGTCAGCAAAATGACGGGGCCCCTCTTAAAGGGCCAAAGCCTACCGGTGTCGCGGGACTATCGAGTAACCGTAACCACGGGCTTTTGAAGGACACTGGATTTTAGTCAAAAAAAGGCAATATGGTTAAGTCCAAAGTTTCGAATTACCTCCGTAAATCCCGATATCTTCGTTGACGGACCAAGACAGTAGACCCTCTGAATCCATCAATAGATTAAACTACTCATAAATCATCTTCCAAGCTGTCAAAACTGCTCCACCAGATTTATAATAATAAATAGTGGTGGCGTAAACTTTTAAATCACTTGACACCACCGGACATAAATACGGCCGGTAAATTGACAAGGGACCCTGAGTTGTGTCCCCCATCTTATGGCAACGGACCCCAATAACTCTCAGTACAGATTCACGGGTTTTCAAACAAGGCGTTTTAGTTATCGTTGCTGTTAACTGTGGCCGTAGGATTTTGTTTATTGATTTCGTTTGTAGTTTGTGTTAATGTAAATACGTTGTTGGCAATTAGTTCGCTGTTTGTTAGATTAGTTGCGGGCTTGGGTTTATATTGTGGGATTAGTTTAGTATATTGGCTATTCTTTTACTGTTTTCCATTAATAATATTTATGTTTGACAGAAGCTCATTGTATTTTTAATTAATTCAGCTTGTTAATCTGGCTCAGGGATCATGCTGGTCATAAATAAAGCCATCAAATCGACAAAAAAGTGAAATGTATGACACAAATGTAGAACTGGAATCAAAAACCCGCATCTTAATATGAGTTATCCGCGAATTGAGAACATCTGTACAACTACAATGGCAGTAACTTTTGGCCACTAGCCCATCACATACGATACCCGTCTTATTGGAGGATCCTCCCTTCTCAACAGAGTGTACAGGAACTCTAAACCTGCGTTTTTATAGTACAATTTATTTGTATACAAGTTGCAAATTGTATGCAACTTTCAAGTTGCATACAATTTGCCTACATACAAGTTGCAAGTAGGTAATTTGAACTGTAGATTGTCTTTTTTTTATCGAAGCAACTTGTGGTATATGAGATGCTTGAATAAAAAAAAAACACAATTTGACGTTATATTTGTATGCAAAACTTGCCAAATAGAAACGCGCCTTAAACGCACTTCATATTCCTAACAGTAAAAATCGTATTTATAAATGTTAAACGTTTTATGTTTCAGTTTCCGATTCTAAGCAGTGCCCGCGTTATATGCTGAAACTAAAACTACTAGCGATTCAGCATGAATGGAAATTGGCAAAAACTAACTTGAGAATACGGAAGTCCCGTTTAACTACACACGCTTTGCAGAACGATTTTATATCCAAAGGTAAAAAAAAAAACAATCAAATTTTTATCTTAAGGTGATCGCGGAACTCACGAATTACCGTGACCCCGGTACGTAAAGGGCTATTGAAGGACACCGTGGATTTTAGTCAGTACGAGTCTGTCAGTCCCTCCCGCTCTGCTCTGGGTGGGAGGACTCATGTGATGATTTACCACAAAAAAGGTAGAGAATAATAAAATCCGACCATCATATTAAAAAATCAGCAAAGAGGAAAAAGCAGTCGTTGTATTACCGCGAAATGGGCCATACATTCATAATGCAGACAAATAGCACCTAATGTGACCGTTATCATAGTGTTTACGAGCCCCCGCCATGCTGCTTTGCCAAATTTACTGTTCCCGCCGAAGCTTTACAAGGCAATCTACACTTACCACAAAATCTAAACTCTGGTCGAAACGGTCCTGCGATAACAATAACTTTAATTAAGTCTATAACTGAGAATTCTTGAGTTCATCTATCTGTCTGGCCCTTTCCCAACTATGATGAGGTCCACTTCCAGAGTGACCGGATTTATAATACTAGTAATTCACATGGAGCGACTGCCTATCGGATTTACACAACCTCATTTCGGTCTAACAACATTTACCTCTTGGTACGGGGTTGTAACATCGGGAGGGGCTTTGGGGTCATTTTAGGTAAATTAAACTAAACTTGACTCCCTTCTAAACTAGTCTAAAGTAAACTGTTACTAAATGACAACCAGTGATGAAATAGGCTGTCTGTTAGGCAATAATATAGACTCATAACTGTCTCACTGACAGACACTGATCACATCGCTTGCTGACTTATTATACAACATAGGTCCAAAGTTTTCCCACCATGTTTTCCTTCACCGATTACAACATTTATCGCCCGTGGACCGATCGACGGATTCTACTGAATCAAATAAATAAATAAATATTCCACAACTATCACACAACGCCATCTAGTCCCAAGCTAAGCAGAGCTTGTGTTATGGGTACTAGACAACTGATAAACATACTTATATATTTCTAAATACATACATATTATAGATAAATTACACCCAGACACAGAACAAATGATCGTGCTCATCACACAAACATTTGTCCTGTGTGGGAATCGAACCCACGACCTCCGGCATAGCAGTCAGGGTCACTAACCACTAGACCAACAGGCCTGTCAAATAAGAATAATCTACTACATTAAAATTTATAATTGACAGTTTCGTCAGTTTCAGATTTAAAACCTCATCCATGACCTACAATTTATGTGCTATCTATCACGACATTGATAAAATAGATACTCTATAATTTTAACTGCTGATGTTTTGCAAAAACTTTCTATGTCATAATACCTCGAAACTTTCGATCACCATTGTGATCAAAGCCGGTGAAAGAACACAGCATTTCAATTAAAATAAAGACAACAACAACAAACTTACGAGGACACTAAGTGGGTTGAACGAGGAGCATAGAAAGTTGATACAATTTGGATACGTCATCTACTATTGCACAGTAAGTTCTCGGTAGGCATTGAGTGCGAAAGATGAAACTTTACTGTTATATGAATGACTAATAATAACGATCAGTCTATAACGTTTCTTCTGCTGGAATGATGGTCACCTCTCTGTAAAAATAAACCATAATCCACCATGTATTTCCAGAGCAGGATATAAAGGAGTGGATCTTCACAAAGTGAAATTCAAATCAATTTTCTTTGATGACCAAACAATACGACAGTCTCGCATGAAGTTTGATTCTCATAATGACAAACCTTGTAATAAACGCATACAGTAATACTTCTTAATTATGTAACAAACATTTTTTTATCTTTATTCCGGTTTTGTTTTCGGTGATTTCACTGAAGTTGATCGAAGAACCTTTAATATAGTTAATTTTCTCGGCTTGCTGAACTCGACGCGAATTTTGTTCATATTAAAACATCGACTGAGATACTCTTTCACTACCTTCCGTCGGTCTTGCTCCCAGGACAAAGTTCCAACATCGAACTCAAACAGAACTCGCGGTGACCATGTTTACGATACCCCCATTCCGCCGACGCGATCAAACATGCACACCGACCACATACACCACATACTTGTATATAAAAAAACACGGAAATTGAATGAGGAACATCAATGACGTCATAGGTGTGGTTTTTAAATAGAAACTGCGCACGCCGCAATCGCGGCGGTAAGACCCCTCTTTGAGGAGTGGCTGGATAGGCGTCACGGCGTCCTTACCTTCCGCATGACGCAGGTCCTCACCGGACACGGAAGTTTCGGGAGGTTCCTGTGTCTGATAGGGAGGGAAGAAACGCCTGGGTGTCACCACTGCGAGGATCGTCCGGAGGACACGGTGGAGCATACGGTGCAGGACTGCCCCGCTTGGGCAGAGCACCGCCGTGTCCTCACGACGGCGATAGGCGGAGACCTCTCGCGCCCGGCATTGGTCGAGGCCATGCTGCGGGGCGAGACGGAGTGGGAAGCGGTCGCCTCCTTCTGCGAAGCAGTCATGCTCGTAAAGGAGGAGGCGGGCCGCCTGAGGGAGAGGACAGCGTCCTCCCTCCATCCCAGCCGCAGTGGTAGACGCCCACGGCGTCGGACGTCACAGGACGATCTCCGGCCACCGTAGGCGCGGGCATGCGGGCAGTGAGTAACGGGCGACTCGCTGTCCGACCATGGACCATGCCCGGGTCGACGGCGCGTTGTGTTCCACGCGCGCCTCAAGGAGTGTCAGCACATTGACGGGGCCTGTAGAGGGCCAGAGCCTGCCGGGGTCGCGGGACTTACCCATCACCGTAACCCCGGTACGTAAAGGGCTCGTGAAGGACACCGTGGATTTTAGTCAGTACAAGTCTGACAGTCCCTCCCGCCCTGCCCTGGGTGGGAGGACTCATTTGATGATTTTACCACGCAAAAAAAAAAAAAAAAAAAAAAAAGTACTGGATTTTTGCTGCAAAAGAATTTGAAACATGTGACAATAAGACGTGTTACCTATAAAAGAAGATATTAAAAAGAAAAGAAAAACACCAAAAATTATAGTTTGTCTTGTAACAGCTTAAAGTCCGAAAGCAAAAAGTTTTGTCACTCTACGTAATATGTCACAGACAATATGAATACTTAACACCACAGATCAATGATATTAGTCGGGTTCAAGACGTTGCGTAGGCGGCTCTGTAATTTCTCACCGAAGTTCCTGACTTTCAGACTAACATAAGGCTATTAATACAAATTAATTTAATTCAATTTTGAGCTCCCAAACCATTTGCAACAAAACTACGTCTTTAGAGTCTCTTTTCGCTTCTCAAGATCAATTTCAGTGTTATGTTGTGTGATTACTTAATTCCACGGCTAGTGGGCAGGGACCCTCATAAAGATAAGACGGGAATGAGTGGGGCTCTTCTTAATTTATGAACAAGTGTCGTCTCGGGGCCTCTTCATGTAGCCACGTTCTTAACGCTTGTCCACGCTAAAAACGACAGCAAAAAAAAAAACAATTCAAGAACGTCATGCCGCATGATAATGTCTAACTTTGAAGCAATTTCTTCTAAATATTGTTTTTAGGAATCGTGCGTGCGTTAAACTCAGTTACATAAACAGCTGGACCCATAATAAATACTGTAGGCCATACAACTATTTGTTACGTTCAAGCCCAGCGTAGTACAGCCAATCGATCCAGCCACTATGTAACTATGCCGTCACGAATTAGGTATAGAACATGCCACGATTCACTGCGACACGACTTGCGACACGACGACAGTTTTTGAGTCTCTGCAGTCGCTGTCTTAATACTACACGGTCGTGGCCAAACAGAGAGGTACTTACACGGATATCGCGACGTATAATAAAGTCTAGCTGATGTTTATCTTTGTTTTTTATCTCAATGCCTTAACGTTGGACCCTTAAAATAGATTTTGTTTTAAGTTGTGTATGGTGATAGTTTGTGATAAGGGTTTGGAAGACGTGTCCGGAATATAGTTTTATGAAAAACAATAGTGTAATGGTTAATTGGGAATCTGGAATGGTTTTATTTTCCTGGAAAAGTTTCTGTTCCACTTACTTAATTTTCTGAGAACTTTTAACTGCTGCGACTGACCTCTTCTGGCTATTTGTATGTGTGGCTATAAATGTTTGTATACAATGCACCTACTTGTCAAGTAAGGATCCCTGAGGCATATCGTCGACCTCGCAAATTTTTACACGTTTACGCGAGGCGCACAGAAAGTGCAACGTGGACATCCGTTCAGCAACGAGCCGCCGACCCAGCAATTTCAATAATACCATTTAGTTTTTAAGTAATTTGATACACAGAAAAATCCTAGTACTGGGCAACAGTTTTTTTTTATTGAATGGAAAAGTGCAAATACATAGGTTTTTATTTGGAAACAACAAAAAAAGTTTATTCTATTTCAGACATTCATCATTTTCTTAAGCTCAAACAAAAAGGCTTCTACGTCTTATTTCTTCAACAATGTTCAGTGAAAAACAAGATATATTGAACTAATGACCCGTGAAAAGTCGTAGGTACGCGTGTATGACTGAAACTTCGCTGAAAGTACAAGTTCGAACCTTTATCACACATTTGTTTCCAAGTTTAATCGGCAGAAAGTTCAAGTGAAATCGTATAGAATGTAAAATATTATTCGTTGTCTCTTTAGTCTTTTGGTTTGTCTGGTAGTGGTATCTTAGATCCGGTTCTTACGTCAGACAAAGTGTTTTTGAGGGATCCCATTAGCATCCTGAAGTCTGGAATGTAAAAGGTGAAGGCCCTACATCTGTTAATTCGACCTAAAATAAATATCAAAATGTACTTTTAACTGTCGCTATAAGACTCTTTTTTTATAGTGGTAAAATCATCATATGAGTCCTCCCACCCAGGGTAGGGCGGGACGGTCTGTCAGACTTGTACTGACTAAAATCCACGGTGTCCTTCAATAGCCCTTTACGTTTCGGGGTCACGGAATTCTTTAGTCCCGCGACCCCGGGGGAGAGGTACTAATAACACAGATTATAAAAATGCTCATAGTAAATTCATCCAAGCAGTGAATTGAATATTTCACCCCGACAGGCTTTGGCCCTCTAAGAGGCCCCGTCATTGTGCTGACTCTCTTTGAGGCGCGCGTGGAACTCAACGCACCGTCGACACGGGCATGGTCCATGGTCGGACAGCGAGCCGTCCATTACTCGCCGCCCGCATGCGACTTTTTTAACACCCTCAAAAAGAGTGGTACCTCTTATTTTGCAAGCATGGGTTCCGGTTCACTCGAATCGCTTTTCATCAGGCGGCCCGTATGCTTGTTTGTCACTTCATTGGTACAAAAAAAAATCAAAGGAACTTACAGCTCCTCCGAGACTATAATCGTGAAGTCAAGTTAGGTCTATTTCACGTAAATCTATACTTCTATGCTAATATTATAAAACTGTAGGGTTTTTTGGTTGAACGTGCTAATCTTAGGAATTTCTGGTTCGAATTGAAAAATATTTTTGTGTCGCATTGCTCATTTAAGCCTTTGTAAAACAGACAGGCGTTGCGAATGCGAAGCGTGACGATTTTATTTGTAATCTATGGAATTGTTTGAATTCAGTCACATAGAACAGCGAAAGCGATCCGATAGCGTGACAGAACTATCGGACTGACGTTTCGCTTCGGTTTGGTATCGCTTCGGAAACGCTTCGCTTTCGCCTGTCTGTTTGACAAAGGCATAATCATGAAGTCAGGTTAGCTTTATTTCACGTAAATGTATACTTCTATATTAATATTATAAAACTGTAGAGTTTGTTTGGTTCAACGCGCTAATCTTAGGAAATTCTGGTTCGAATTGAAAAAATCTTTTTTTTTAACTACTTGTATTGTTTAGTTTTAAGTTTTAGTACCATAAACACAATTTTCTTTCTTTCTTTCTACATGCCTTTCCTAATCTAATATTTCAACGTGATTAAAACCCGCAGCAATAAAATTAACAAAGGTAACAAGCATCGATTCCAACTTGTAACAAATAGAAGACTTACCTGAAGAGAAGACTTACGTAGCAAGTAAAGTTATCCACTTGCAACGATAGCTCGAATCCTTTCAGTGGTTTCAAGTAGTTTGCGAGCGGGAGAACTTTGATATGTTATGAAGACGATGATATTATAAGATTGAATGAAGAATTGGATTACATACTTAGGAACTACCTTACTTAGTGGCTCACGATATCGGAAATTGATTAAAAGGGTTTTATGTGTGTCAAAATAGTTTGGTCCATTCATATCAAATGAATTTTGGATACTTAATCATCTAAATTTTTTAAAAGAAATGCCGATTATTGATTACTTTTTTTCTTGCCACGTGAAGCCAAGATATCTTAAATATGTTAGCCAGGTGAGAATAGCCGAGCATCGTATAGGTTCCATCAGCCGAAAAACGTGTTGTATACTCGACATTCGCCTTTCTTACAAAACGCTGGGTTGAAAGTTATTACAAAAACAACGGAATATCTTACAAGGTAGGCCAAAAAACCAAATTAATAACATTTTCTCAAGGTGCACACTTAATTCCGCCCTCCAATTAGCGAGTGGATGTCATCTTTCGCGTCTCATTTATCCGGATTAGCCTTGTCGACGGCGGCCGGGGCCGGTTACAGCCGGTTACAGCCGGTTATAGCCGGTTATTGCCAGTAAAGCGCGTCTTACCGGCTAATAGAGGTAGTGCTCTTAATTGAAGCCCTTCGCTTCTATGTATGTTATCATTGCGCCCAATATTCTCTCTAAGCCCGTTGTTTTCTGAGCGAGTTTTATGAGAAGAACGTAATTAATTACTGTAATTATATTATTTTTGGGGATAGGAAGAAGAGGATGTCCTTTCTGGATATGGCATATAGTCTTTTTTTACGTATGTTCCCCTATTTCTCGATGTCTCCTGCACCCATTTTGAAAAATTCTTTACAGATGGTTCAATTGTAATCAGGTCAGGATCTGATGACGGGATCTTGGAGAAATCTAAGGAACACTTCAATAAATTGTTGACGTAATAACACAAAAAAAGACGACTGTAACCACTTAAAAGAGTAAATGTTTTTTTTTTTTAATTTAAACAGACCTTACGAGTACCCACGGCTATCATTTTAAGTGTTTTTATAGCTACTTCAAACCTTCAAAATTTATTTTCATTGTATAATACGAGAAATAGGGCTAGCAACTGCAAGTGGTAGATCAATACATTGTTCTTTATTATAAGGCTCTTTTAAAATCGACTCTTATAACACTGACTATATAACCCACTGCTAACAATCGCAAACTGAAAGACTAGTAATTAAATAAGTCGCATCGCACTCACTCAAAACTTTAAACCTGATCAAATTAAGCCAACTATCGGTTACCCGAGTCCCGCTAAAGCAATTTTTATACCGAATGCGGAACGTTTCAAAATAAATTAAGTGGGACACGTTTAATATTAAATTAAAATGACAGCAATTTGGGATACAAAGCGTCGTTTAATGCAAATGTTGCAACTATTGTGTCCGTGATTTATACCTGCAGCCACTAGACATTATTTAAAATGCTCGTAAAAACCGTCCCAGATTACAGCGACTAGCATTTGTGTCACATAAAAGGCTAGTAATAGCCGCTGTAAATATTGTTAGTATTCGTACGCGATGTCTGGCTCATTTCTACTGAATTGTGGCCGCACATACGCCACGTATCTCGCGAACTATCATTTTTTTTGCCAGCATTACAGGCTTTTTGTTGTAATAAAAGTCAGCTTACATTATTGTGATGGAGGACTCTGAGGACGAGATTGAACTTTTTGGATTCCGTCCCGTTTTTGGAACGTGGACACGTTTGTGACAGGCAACATATCTCACGTGTAAGTAGTGCGTGGGGCACGAGTGTGTTGTGAATTATGACAGTATCAATTGTTGAAGACAGTGACAAATAACTGCTATCTAGAACATTGAAACTAGAGATTTATAAGTGAGACAGGTACTTGGAGGTCCATTAGGTTCTTAGTTGATATTATATGGTTATATTTAACAAAGCTACGTTTTTTCTACTGCTTGAGCAAACAATGATAAAATCTCAAAAGTTAAGGGTGATTTCACTTTTGTGATTTTATCATTCTTTGCTCATTGTTTGCAATCGATTACACACCCAAGTAGGCAGCTACAAACATAATTTGGCAATATTGAAAATTATATCCATTTCAAAATAGTGCGGCGCTACCAACAAGACCTTAGAGCATTGCTGAAGTGTTCAAAATATATTTTAAGTTTAACAGACGTAAAATCAACACTGACGCGATGATGTTTGGGTTGGATCTAAGTAATTAGAAAAGTTACCATCGATGCAAAGAAGAAGAAACCCAGGCCCTTTGATAGATAGACACCTATTCCTTTCAGAAACTATATTACACACTTTATTCGAGGAAAAAATGCCATTAATTAGAATAAAAAAACAAGTAAGGAAATGCAAGATAACACGAATATCGTATATTAACTACAAGATCAACACCCGTTATCCAAACAATTTCTAAGACCGTAATCTAGAAGCTCACACCGCGATTGATACTTAAAGTGGTGATAATAATCTTCCATGACAGTTTGTGTGGACATAAACGAAGCTATAACCGCTCCACAAATACCGTTCAGAAGGGGATGATCACCGAATGAAAACTGAACGGACGGGCGATAGCGGAACGGTCAGCGGTTAAATTCTTGGTACAGTAGTCTATGGCTCACAGGCTAATTGGTAGATTTTGTTAATGGTATACTTAAAAAGTTTCTTTCAATTATACCATGTCAAGATTGGCGATTTGTAAAAGGACGGATCATCATCATCTTTTTTTTTTTTTTTTTTGGGACAAACCCACCACACTATTCCCTAACCACTGCAACTCCTGTAAGCCAGAATCAACAGTGGTAACCAACCAGAAAAGCGCCGAAACAATGAAGCTCGACGTGTCCCAGAGAATGAATTTACCTGTCTTGGATCCTGCAACGAAATTAATCAGAAAAGAATAGTGGAGGAGTAGGAAAAAATATATGTTTCCACTTCCCTCCATGCAATCATCATCATCTGCCTAGCCTTTTTCCTACTATATTGGGATCGGTTTCCAGTCAAACGAGATGCAGCTGGATATCAGTATTTTACATGGAACGACTGCCTATCGGACCTCCACAGCCCAGTAACTGGGTAATACGATACCCCATAGTAAGGCTAGTTTTCAGACTTTAGAGCTGACCAAAAGTAACGACTGTCAAAGATCTACAAATGACAGCCGAGAGGTTGCTCTCACGTAAAGCCGTTGGGCTTTACGTGCTTTCTGAGGCATGGTGGAAACTCGCTATGACATGGTCAGCCATCCACAAAATAACCTCGGCAATCGCGGCTTAACCCGAATAGTTAGCCACGAGCTCAAAAGGACGGATCTAAATCTATTTATGTTTTGAAATGGGATACTATTTTTTTTGTTTCACATAGCTTGTCTAGCTCTTTCCTTAACCTGAACAGGTACCAGAATTCCACATGGAGTGACTACCTAACAGCAGTGCTATTCTCTGAGTCGAACTCGTGATCTTAGCCGTCGAAACTACAGGTTGTCTTTAATAGATTTTCAACTTAATTCTCTGACATTATGGTCACAGTAGAGAAACGAAGTTAAGGGACGGTTATGGGAACATTTAAAGTCTACTATCGCGAAAATCAACGGGAAATGCCGTTAGTGTAGCCCGGCTATTAGGATTACTCAAGATCCTGCCAGTGATTCTAGAGTGACTCACATTAACACCTTCGCAGTACCGCTACACTTAGGTATCACCGGCAGGCAACAAGAAATTATTTTAAAATTAATGAAATAAAAATAAAATCATTTCATTTCGACTGTCATTGACTCATACATTGAGAAACACACTAGCCTCACATTACATTAGACATACAATATTATTAATTCAATCCAATATAATTTCATTAATAACATTTCATTAAAAATCAAATTCCACCATCAAAAGTAATGTAACAGTCTCCAGTATAGCATAAACTTGAAAACTGGTAATTATCTATTCTAACGACACCACATTTGTCATGTAATGATAAGTAGTTTTGAAGTTATGAGGGAACAAACAAACATACATACATACATATGTACATACATACCGGTCAAAACCGTAACCCTCCTTTTGGCTTTGCAGTAGTAAAAATACTAATTTAAAAATGTAAACTTTAACAAACCGTTCGGTTTAACCCGAACTCTACGTTGTTCCCTCCCGGCTGCCGCTTGCAGCATTGTTTCACATTGAAACATCATGTAAATCGGGTAATTTAATTTATATTAACTTAGTAATAAGATTAACTCTAATTTAAGCGTCCTGTGTAAATACTTTGATCTCGTTAGTATTGTCGTGGCGTTGTTTATTAACCCAGTTATAATGGAAGACGAAAATCTCCGGCCGGTTAACAGTAAACCATAGTTGGGAACAAAAGGTAGATTGTTATTACATTTTGCCGTTTATAGGCCAGTCATTATCATCAGCTAATTTGACTTGCGAATAAGATACAGGCTTTAAAATACCTATTAATTTACAGCTAGATTATATCATGTTAATTGATTATGGAGTTGTGGAGGTGAGCTTTACGTAAAATACTTTTTTTTTATCGTGGTAAATTCATCAAATGAGTCCTCCCACCCAGGTCAGAGCGGGAGGGACTGTCAGACTCGTACTGACTAAAATCCATGGTGTCCGACCTACGTTAAATACTGGATATTCAGCATTTTTGAAGGGTAACCAAAGTCCGAATGATCACCGCCATCTTGGTTGTTTTCTATCCAAAGACGTCATCGAATACCTAAAGTATATCTTCACCATCAAGTATCCACGAGTCGGTTTTCTAACCAAAATCCTTTCACCTCCAAAATATAAATTCAAAAGTGGAATTGCACTCTCGACGTAATACCAGAAGCAAAAATTAAAAATAAAGTTGTTTTGAAAACAGCCTACTATTTCAGTATTCCACAATGAGGACTCATTTTAAAGTCTCAGTAGGGCCATATGTTGGTGGCAATGTGGCGTAAAATTGTAGCCAGCGTAGCAGAGTTACCTGTCTGGTCCACTTAGAGCACATCGGCCGTGAAGCGCTGTATCGCTGTAAAGCACTCATTAATTTTCTGCACGGGAATTAAAAAGGAGTTTGAAGCTGGAAAATATTGTTTATGATGGTATTGTAGAACTGTGGCTTTTGAAACAGGCATGTTGGAATCATTGATAGAATTATTATATTTGGTTAAAGATACTTTAAGGGCAAATTATAGATATAATAATATGCTCAAATGATAATGGTCCGAATTGATAATTATTTAAAGATGCGCCGAATGTAACTTTAAGATTTTTGATTTCCACCTTTTGTCCAACTCAAAACTTAAAAGATGAACAAAACTTAAAAATTAAAAGCTAAATAACATGTGGACACTCTATTTTTTGAGAGTTTCAGTTAAACGGTATGCGTATAAAAATTAGTCTATTTTCAGAACTACACACCTACCTGTGCACGCGTAGAATGGCCAAATATTCTATGGCTATTTAAATAAAATACAATATATAGATTTTTTATTACTCATATCCTGAAAGTAGGTCATTAGATGCTTGATGAGTGGTTTGAACATTATACATTGCACCCCTGGGGAGAATCGCTTTCAACTGAAAAATGCCAAATAAAAAAAAACTAGTTCTATTTTGACATTTCTATTGAACTTGTTATTTTTATTCAGCCACTAAATTACAGCGCCTGTAATTTCTTTTCTGCCTTCTGTCGTTACAACATTGGTTCTATCATTTTGTTTATTCTTCCGTAGACAAAATCCGTTACTAGGATATCATGCTACGCGCGCTGAAAACAACTTAGAAATTACGCATTATCTTAAAAGGTACAATATAACTTACGTTTCTAATACCCTCCTGAAATCTGCGTGGATTTCATTACCACTATCAGCTCACTAAATTCGAGTTCCATGTCGAAGAACTTACGTTAAGTGTTTTATTGTCTCGAGTGAAGATATCTATTATCCCCACTAACGTTCTTAAGCGTAATGTTATTAAGTTTCTACGTGACAAAACATTACACATCAGTAATGCTTTTTCAGTTTGAAAGTACTTAATAGGATTTCATTAGCTATTTAATTAAATACTGAATATGATAAGCGTATAATTCTATTATTATAGTTTCAGTAAATGGGTGAAGGAGAGAACACAGTACTACAAGGAGGACAGTTTAAAAGGAGGGCATGGGTGGGTGAGAACACGATGTGGAAAAGGTGTGTGGGACAGAGCAGACTAGTAAAAAAAGCCTATAGTTAGAATCCCATCAAAAACATAAATGTGAGTCTGACTTGGCGTCGTGTAATATTACACACGGTGCTGCTCGCCCGAACTTGGCTTGAAACGCTACTGCGTTTCTAGATACAAAGCTCATAGAAGAGACTAGACATATCTTAGACCATACTAATCCACTACGCTGCTGACATATGAAGCTACTGAGCAGTTCTATTCCTTCGGACTTGTACCAAAAAAGAGTTGAAATACTGTTTTGGATATAAATAAAACATAACTTCAACATAATGCGTATGATCATTCAACGGCCAGCCCTGCCCATTCCACCAAAATGATTTCACAGTTCGGATACACGCACAAATAACCGTAGATATTTTAATTAACCATTTGGTGTAATGTGACCCCGTATCCAGTCGCCAAATGGCGGGAGCCGCCATTATTTTGACAATGGTAGCGCAAACGAGCGCCAACTATTACTTAGCTGGTACACATTATGGCGTATCTGCGATGTACCTTACTTGTTTATGGCTTTGCATCTATTTTGTTCAACTAGATATTCAATTAACATTGTCACTAATATAGTTGAAAGTACGGTCTTTATCAATTACGATAAAAACAGTATAATTTGACCGTTGCTCTATTGAAACTCCGTGCTACGCTAACGACGCTAGCGACCAACTTAAAGTATTATCACTCACCTGTATTCAACTGTATTTGGGCACCAAAACTGACACGAAACACATGAAAAAGTTACTTTTTAGTAATAACAATTTTATGTGACTTTCATTTCACTTCCCTGGTCATCAGCCACCTGGACCAAAGCTGCCTCTTTTGAGCTAAAGTCAAGTAAGCAACCTATTTTAACACAAAATGATGAAAAATTTCATTAAAATAGATTGGTTTCGGAGTTAGTTAAGCTTCGACGAATAATTTATTAAGAACTAAATAAAATTGTTTGGGCTGAAAAATTAAATTATAGCGTTTCAAGAGTTATATTGCTGACTGTACCAACCTACCTAGCATTAGTCTAGAAACCACCCTGCTAATAGTGGAGAGATTACCGTTGTGACAATTTAAGTTATTAACAAACATTTTACAAAAAAAAAAAATTATCATCAATGCATGCTGACATGTAAAACCTAACCAACATAATATCACTTGACAACATTACCGCTTGACAAAGCACCTATTAACAGATTACCTCCACCCCGTTCAATACGATAGAGCTTTGCACCGCACAGCAGAAAATATGTAAATTTTATGTAGGTACGTAATTAATTTCATCATCCAAATAATAGCGTATAATGATATCATTTGAAACGCTCACACCCTCTTCGAGATTATTAATTTTGTCAACGGCCATTACACACTTCATGAACCTTTCAATATACAGGGTGGGTTAATAAATTGACAGCTCTAGCTGTTATCGCAGAGAAAAGTTCGTTTGAAATCAATTCTTATTTTCAAAAATAGCTCATGCCCATGAGTTCCAAAGTATTGACAGAACAACAAATATCTATACATATAACTTTTACATTTATAATACTAGTAAGAAGATATCTAATAATTTATCATTGTTGAAGCTGGTTTATATCGATCCAGTCATCATCATCATCATCTCAGCCATAGGACGTCCACTGCTGAACATAGGCCTCCCCTTTAGATATCCACATATACCGGTTGGAAGCGACCTGCATCCAGCGTCTTCCGGCGACCTTTATAAGGTCGTCTGTCCACCTTGTTGGTGGACGTCCTACGCTGCGTTTGCTAGTCCGTGGTCTCCACTCTAGTACTTTTCGACCCCATCGGCCATCTGCTCTGCGAGCAATATGGCCTGCCCATTGCCACTTCAGCTTGCTAATCCGGTGGGCTATGTCGGTGACTTTAGTTCGTCTACGGATCTCCTCATTTCGGATTCGATCACGTAGAGAAACACCGAGCATAGCTCTCTCCATAGCTCGTTGAGCGACTTTGAGCTTTGAGATGAGGCCGATAGTGAAGGACCACGTTTCGGTGCCATATGTCATCACTGGTAACACACATTGGTCGAAGACTTTCGTCTTGAGGCACTGAGGTATGTCGGACGAAAAGACATTGCGTAGTTTCCCGAACGCTGCCCAACCGAGTTGGATTCGGCGGTTGACCTCTTTCTCGAAGTTGGACCTACCTAACTGGACTACTTGTCCTAAGTAGATATATGAGTCAACAACTTCGAGTACCGAGTTTCCAACAGAGACTGGGGTGGGCACAACATTGGCATTTGACATAATTTTCGTCTTGTCCATGTTCATTTTCAAGCCCACCCGTTGTGAAACTCGGTCGAGGCCATCGAGCATCATGCTGAGTTCCTCCATCGACTTTGCCATGACTACGATGTCGTCGGCAAACCGAAGGTGAGTGATGTATTCGCCGTTGATGTTGATGCCAAGTCCTTGCCATTCCAGGAGCTTGAAGGCGTCTTCCATTGCGGCAGTAAACAGTTTCGGGGAGATAACGTCCCCCTGTCTTACGCCTCTTCTCAATGGAATCGCCTTCGTGCTATGCTCCTGTACTCGGACCGACATGGTGGCGTTATTATACAAACACTTCAATACCTCGATGTACCGATAGTCAATACGGCATCGCTGGAGTGACTCAAGCACCGCCCATGTTTCCACCGAATCGAAGGCTTTCTCATAGTCCACAAACGCTAAGCATAATGGCAAGTTATACTCTTCGGTCTTCTGTATAACTTGCCGCAGCGTATGAATGTGGTCTATGGTACTATAGCCTCTTCGGAAACCGGCTTGTTCGGGAGGCTGGAAGTCATCAAGTCTGTGTTCGAGACGGTTCGTGATAACCCTTGAAAACAGCTTATAAACATGACTCAGAAGCGTGATGGGTCTGTAGTTCTTCAATAGGCTGTTATCACCTTTTTTGAAGAACAGCACCACCTCACCCCTGCTCCACGTTTCAGGCGTTTTGCCCTCGGACAGGACGGAATTAAAGAGCTTCTGGAGGACTTTAAGTACCGGTGTTCCACCCGCTCTCAGAAGCTCTGAAGTGATTCCGTCCTCGCCCGGCGCCTTGTTGTTCTTAAGCTGCTTCAGGGCCATCCTAATCTCGTACAGACTGATGTCCGGGATATCTTCGGTATAATGTCGGGACAGCTTGGCTCTTGGATCTCCTACCAAGCTGTCAACGGGCTTTGCGACCGAAGTGTATAACTGTCCATAGAACCTCTCGATCTCGCCTAAAACCTCTGCTTTGGTCGACGCTATGCTGCCATCCTCTCGTTTCAGCTTTGTCATCTGGCTTTGCCCAATAGACTTGTCCTTTGCGAACACTTTGGAGCCTTGGTTTCGCTGTATGGTCTCTTTAACACGATTCGTATTAAAGAGACGCAGATCGTGTCGCAAGGACTTAGATATACGTCTATTGAGCTGCCTATATGACTTCGCGTCATCGGAAGACTGCAACTGTAGCAAACGTCGTTCAGCCATGAGGTTTAAGGTTTGCTCGGTCAATTTCTGAGGTCTATCTTTACGGCAGGGTCTAAAAAACTTAGACCCTACCGTGCGGACAGTTTCCACTAGCCCGTCGTTGATCTCGTCCACTGAAACTAAGTTCTCAAGGCAAGCAAAGCGATTAGAGAGCTCGAGTTGAAAGCTTTCGGGGTTTTGAATGTGGGACCGAGTAGGTCGGAGCGTAGACTTCATCAAGCTGGACCTTTCAAGTTTAACATTGATATTCAGTGAGCCTCTTACGATTCGGTGATCGCTACCGGTTTTTACCCTGTTGATCACAGAGACATCACTGAATATCCGTTTCTTGTCGGTCATGAAGAAGTCTATCTCGTTTCTCGTGAAACCATCGGGGCTCAACCAGGTCCATTTCCTGTGAGGCGGCTTCTGGAAGAAAGAGTTCATCATGAAGAGTTCCTCTTTCTCCAGAAAGTCGGCCAGCCTCTGCCCCCTAGGGTTCCGTTGCCCATATCCAAATTGCCCCACTCTCAACTCATCACCGCTTTTCTTGCCCAACTTTGCGTTAAAGTCCCCCATAACAACAGTAAAGTGGGTTTTGGAACTATGTATGGCCCTACTTACGTCCTCATACATAGTCTCCACTTCATCATCGGAGTGTGACGAGGTCGGTGCGTATACCTGAATGACCTTCAGCGAATATCTTTTGGATATTCTGAGTATTAGGTATACCACCCTGCTCGACACACTGTCGATGGTTATTATGTTGTTTACGAGGGACTTGTGAACGAGAAACCCGACACCACCTTGGGACTGTTGGTCGCCCTCCCGGTAGTAGAGCAAATTACCAGACTTCAGGGTTACGGTGTCCTCCCCCTCTCTACGGACTTCGCATAACCCTATAATGTCCCAGTGTAATTTGCTCAGCTCCTCTTCCAGCTCGCAGATCTTTTCGTCAGTCCTCATTGTGCGTATGTTGTGTGTTACCAGGGCCAGTCGTCGTCGGGGTGGGTAGCCGGATCTCTTCCGGAGATTCTTCGCACCCCCTGCTCCGCCGTTACCTTGACTGCTACCCGCGCCAGGGATAGCGGAGCTGCCGGGGACTGGGGGCCTGGTTTTTATGCTTCTTATCATGAGGGGGTAATTTGCCTTAAATCGCCACGCTTGGCAGGCGGGTTGGCGATCGCAGTGAGGATGTGCAGTACACGGAGGACGCTGCTGCCCGACCTCCGGTTTGTCCCTTAGTCGCCTCTTACGACACCCACGGGATGATTTGGGGGAACGCAATTCTAAGCCGGCGCCCCACGGCGAATCGATCCAGTAGCTGGATCCAACATCATCGTCACTGAATTAAGAAATAGTACGTGCTCTATTTCGTCACAGCGCTGGAGTTTGGTGCTGTTCTGGATTGAAACATGTTAACATTAATCCAGTGCCAACCCTGCACTGGAACCCAGTGAAAAAGTGAATACAAGAGCACCGATAGAATCTATAAACCATTCAATATATTCCCTTGAAGGGGTTGTGCATGAGTTATTGAAAACCTAAAATCAAATTTAATGAAGTGACACGGTACTTTTTCAGATTTTTCAAAATGTCCCAATAAGAGGGTGGCCGGGAGTTGAAATTCACAGAGTTCGAAGTTCAAAATACGCGCGGACGAAGTCGCGCGTGGTGTGCTAATTTTACCATACATTGATTTATTCGTAACAGTATTATTAACTCAAACTCAATCAAACCTTTTGCTGTCATAGCGATCCTGTTAAAACTTCACCCTGTATAGTAATAGCTTAATTAATTCAGTGAGACACTTCAGCATGAGTTTAATGTCTTTTAATATAAAGGTAGCCCAAGAGTTGTACTCTTTATTATTAAATCATATTATTCTGTTATATTAATTATTTAGGTTGAACTAGTCATAGCTTCAAAGACTGACATGAAAACACTAAGAAAATAAAAATCATCCCCTACGTTTTAACATAACTCGATAAAAATACAAAGCACAACCGTACAAGCAATTCTCCCCTAACTTCTTTACGAAACTAATCCTATTTCCGTTCACAGTGTAAAAGTCAAACGCCCAACGAATTTGCCGCCAACAATGAAATCAGTGTTTAACAAACGATGTCGACTAACTACACAATTAGATTTAATAACGGCACAAGTTGAAATTCCTGTGTAAAAATAAAAATACAGGGTTACTTAGCGTTTGGAAATGGAACTACGGATTAGGTTTGCAACACACTATCACTTCTGTGCCATTGCACACCTTTTTTTTTTCACCGTTCACGACCTCAGGTGTATTTCTTTTATATATTTTGTTTCCTTTGTTGTTATTATTCATGTATTTTTTTTTTATTCTGTCCTGTGTGTGTCAATAAATTTCTTTTCTTTCTTTTCTTTCTTTAGGTGACAGACGCAACTTGCTTGAACGACACGCGCCTGCTTTATTTGTTTCTTTCGCGTGATAACCGTGGGTCTTATGGCTAGTTTACACTGCGCGTGTACGAGTCATCCTGCCGATTAATTGCACTGCAGTAACTATCACTTATTGGACGTAAGAAAGAGATAAAAATGGACCGATGAAACGATTTCTCATTTTCTAGAGAGTGGTTGGTGGTGGTGGTGTATGCTCGCTCTTAGCTTAAACGAGTATGCTTTAACTTCGCAGACGCTACAACACGTGTTGCCTTGAGAGTGTAGCTCGTAAGCAAACTGTTCATCATCATCATCACTGACAACCTTGTTCTACCCACTTTTAAATATATAAGTTTACAATTCGAGTAATTTCATTGAGGATTCGGGACCCATAAGATCTCTTTCTCCATAGCAGCACGTAGTTTCATAGTGTAGCTTGTACCTACACTAGCGAATTCTCAATATTGTCTCGTAACTGGAAAAAGTAAAGTAAGAAAACAAACATTAAATTATTAATTAAAACGGGATATTTACCATGTCGATTATTAAAATTTACTCGTATTTGTGTTGAGCTTCCGATATTTCAGCACTGTGCAAGCGCCGCTATGATCGCGTAAGTTTAAAGATAAATGCGGTAATAAAAATGGTAAACATCCAGTTTCAAGTTCTAACGATAGTGTTATTAGTAGTAATCCATGTCACTTTAAAAATTTGTATCACAAACCTGATACGGGTACATGGCCAATTTATGGAATAATACTTAATTTTGTCAGCATCAAAGCCTATAGTTAAGCCTAAAAGTTTTTGTATTTAACTTTTCCTAATTTTCTGCATAATCAGATAAACCCCTAGCTAGGCAGCTGTGTACCTACAACAGTGTATGTTCAGTTTAGAGGTCCTTTGATAGTGAAATCACATCGAGTCCATAGTAACGCAGTCTGTTTGCCTGCGGCGTAGTCCGTGGCATCACGGGCGACACTAATTTGCACGAAGTGTGACACACCTCCTGTTGGCTGATGACGGTTACTGTCGGGAATTGGCGGATGTTGCCGGGCCAGAGTTTACGTACTTGCGTGTTTGACACCTTACCACTGTAGTCACAGAAGCCCTTTTTTTTTTTAAGGGACTGTCAGACTCTTACTGACTAAAATTCACCCGTGTTTCTTCGGATGCCCTTTACGTTCCGGGGCCGCGGTAACCTGGATTAAGAAAAAATCCGCAACCCAAGCAGGCATTTAGCCCCGTCGGTGACCCGTAAAACACGACGCGCCACCGACCTGGGCTTGGTCCTTGGTCGGACGGCGAGCTTAGCCATTACTCGCCGTCCGCAAGCCCGCTCCGCCGCTGTGCCCTCTGCTATTCAGAGGGACACGCGTTAGAGCATCCACCCGACAGGCTATTCGCATACGGGCAAAGAGACCCCTCAGGCACACAGTGCCTAAGGAAGAGTTTTGCCCGCATCCCAGGGTGCACCGGCCCGTTAAACTGGTCTTCCCCCGGACGTATCCGAGAGGGAACTCCAGTCCATGGGCGCACGTGGAGGTTTCCTGTCTTAGCACCCCAGTCAGAAGCCCTTACCATGAATTCTACGTAATTGACCTAATACTTGAAGTATTACATAAATAAATTGTATGGAAAATGAAAAAGCACGTCTAGTTTACGAAAGATGAACTAATTTTATCAAACAAATTGAGAATGTAAAGAGCTATTGAAGGACACCGTGGATTTTAGTCAGTACGAGTCTAACAGTCCCTCCCGCTCTGCCCTGGGTTTGAGGACTCAGTTGATGATTTTCGTTTTTTTTTTTCAGTTGACGTTTTACCATTCGATAGTGTTGCAAATAATGGCACGGTTAGCGAAGTGGCTGAGCAATTGGACTGCTGCGCTGCGTGCCGCGTCGCGGGTTCGATTCCCGCACGGAGCAAATATTTGTTTGATCTACTACTACTATAGTTGCTTCGGGTCTGGGCGTTTGTGTATGTGAATTTATATGTTTGTAAACGCACCCACGACACAGGAGAAATTCCTAGTGTGGGGCAATGTTTAAAAAAAATAATAATAAGAACCCAATTCTGGGAAGTAATCATACACGGCAAACTTAAAGCCGACGAAAAGCGAATAGCCGATTGCTATTATTGACTTCATTTTTTTTTAAATGAGTTTAGATCGCATTATATTATCGAAAATTATACTAAAAGTCAACACTGAACTATTCATTGGCGTTGTTGGAACAAGTTTAACATTTACGGCGGCCAATCGCGCTGCGGCTGCATTGAATAGTGCGGTGCTTAGTTGTTATTGTTGGTGATCGAGAATCGAGTCAATTTTGCAGCGAGCCAAATCGAAACGACTACTATTTAGTGCTGTTCTATGCGAACAGCGCGTGTTGTGGAGATAATAGAGCGCTTAAAGCGCTTAGTAGGTTTTGTTACAGTAGGTAAGCGATATTGTTTCGGGATCGGGAGAAACTTTAAAATTCTTACCTAGCTGCTATTTAGGTAATAGTACCTAGCAATAAGGTCCTTGTGAGAGAATTTCCTCAACAAATTAACACAACTGTGAGTATAATTTTTGCAACGAGTTAAAAAGAGGTGTAGCTTATAGGTACCAATGTAATGGAGTTGCATGTCGAGGTACTGAGAACCTGAAAAGACTCCAAAAATCTGCTTTAAAAATCGTGAATTAGGTACAATTACCACGTCCCGATTATGGCAGGACATCGGGACGGATCGGGACAGGCTAAGTCCTGTTTTCAGGGATGACTTCGATTTTTGTTTTTATTTTGCAAAAGACTAAGAAGACTCAAGTACCTGATTATAGAGAAATCTGATTTTATATATCATATTTTTATTAAAATACCTTTCAATGGCTATTTTTGCTATCTATAGTCACGTAAACGTAATTTAAACCCAAATAAAGAGACAAATATTTAAAAACCTCTAATAATTTACGTATTTTCACTATGACCCACTTTCGATATAAGAATCCCGCTTTTTTTACTCAAAAAGATTCAAAATCAGACTTTTTTTGTCGTGGTAAAATCGTCAAATGAGTCCTTCCATCCAGGGCAGAGCGGGAGGGACTGTCAGACTCGTACTGAGTAAAATCCACAGTGTCCTTCAATAGCCCTTTACGTTCGTGAGTCGAGAGACCCCGGCAGGCCCTCTAGAGGGGTGCCCCGTCATTTTGCTGACACTCTTTGAGGCGCGCGTGCCCACGCCTACGGTGGCCGGTGATCGTCTGCCGACGTCAGTCGCCGTGGGCGTCTACCACTGCGGCTGGGGTGGAGGAAGGACGCTGTCCTCTCCCTCATTCAAAATAAGCAAAAAATCTGGCAACATTGGTACCAATGTAGAAAATAAATACCGAAAAATTCATAGCAAGTAATTTCAGAGCAGTATGGATAGGCTTCATGGGCATATCACGCGTGTACTTGAGATTGAGCCACCAGCCCAGATTGATATAATTATGAACTAACTATGTTCACACAAATAATAATACAGGAAATTACAGTTAATACTAAAGAACAAAGATACTGGTGGGGAATAATGTTAATACTTACTTCAATCATTTGCCTATAACAGAATAACTAACAGAAACTTCAAACGCGAGTACAGACGAGAACAGATGAATTTGTATGGATCTTCTCGTAGGCAAAATATAATACCTACTCACTTGCTCTCAGAGAGTCAAATTACTGACAAAGACATTTATTCGTCGAATACTGAACTATACTGAACCGACTGCAACGATATTCTTGGATCTTTGGAAATCTTTGGTTTTAAACAGTAGAAACTGCTTGCTGACCACCAAGAACATTGGCCAACACAGTGTTAGTACGACTTTCGTACAACTAGCGTCATCTAGTAGATTAATTACGTAGCAGGTTACGATTTCATAACACATGTTTATATATTAAATAAGATTTAAACTGTACATCGAAATAAATTAAAAAAAACCTTTAAATAAAAGTAAGAACAAGCATTAATGTTTTTCATTCGATTGCATACTTATATTAATGTTTATCTACCATTCTACCGTAATCAAATAACATTCTGAGCTGGCAACTGGCAACACTGTCTTGCGTTTGTTGATCTCAGGATCTCAAATTCATTGTCTGAGAATTTTTGTCCGTAACCAAAATTCAGCAAAAAAACTTATTTTCTAGTCTGTTATGACTCAAAAATGCATCCTCATGATTTTTAACCTTTAATCTGTACCGTGCCTTATTTAGTTTACGAGCGAAACAAGTTGGTGTCAAACTGAAATAAACATATGAAAGATTGGACGATTGTGAGGCATTTGTTTTCATTATGACAAAACGCCGAAGAATACTTCACGCGGACAAAATAATTCAAAATATTATGAATGTGTTTTGTTTGTTAATGTTCCTACAACTTAAAGGTAAGTTCTTAATCTTTGTAATTACTTGTTATTGTCTTTAGACGGGTCCGAACTGAATTGCATACCTACTTATCTTCAAAGATGTGAACTTCTTGACATTATAGACTCGAAAGATAATAAATTCATGATTTATCGAAACATTCTCCTTGTTAATACAATAATATCTTGTAATAATCATAATTTATAAATGAATTATGTTGTTTATTCGTTGATTAGTCACTTTGTTTATAATTTACCCTACATCATTTTGAGAACTAAAATTAAACCACCAAGTGTTAATTTAAAAATAATTCATGGTGTACATGTCTTACATTTGAAATCCAGTTAATCGCCAAAGCATTTTTCATGATTGTTTTATACACACACCATGAACTCTGCACACCATGAAAATGATGACGTAAATAATAGTCACATTTATAAAAAGAGGTCCTTTTTACTTTATCTCATCCATCTCGTTTCTAAAGTAATAAGACACAAAAATCGATTCAAATGATGAAGAATCTCTGAACCTCTGAAACGATTTAATTGAATAAACTCAATAAAAGTGAGTGAGTTTCATATTTTTTGCGGATCTTTTATCTAGCAAATGGCATTGTTATATCAAGTCCTAAAGCAGGAAGCCTAACAAGCCATCTACGTAACTAAAAAAAAAGAAAAGCATGAGTTTTAGTGTAGTAGTAGTGGTAGATAAAAATCAATCTGAGTAGGCAATCAATTATGTTGATGGCTTTCACTAATTGTGAAAACTTATGAACTTATTTGGAAGCTTATGGAAACCATTAAGGGCGCTGGTGCAATGAGAAATACTTCATTGCTGTCTTGGTGAAGAAGGTAACAAATGATTTCATGTGTCTGAAAAATGTGATAGTTATCTGTGGCTATTTATTCGAATGATAAATGTAAGTTAAGAGAAAAAACAAAAATACTGGTTCAAAATTAAACCAAATGGGATGCTGATAAACTCAATGGTGAATTAACATTGATGAACCCAAAAATAATTTATGTTTCTGCTGACACTTAGACTTTGTTGTAACATGTATTAGTTTTAAATTAATCTTATCAGCCCTGCCCTGGGTGGGAGCACTCATTTGATGATTTTACAATGCTAAAAAAAAGCTTTTGGGAAATATACTTATGATTTTAATAATATGAAATATGATTTCAGGTTTCTATGCACTAGTTAGTAACCCAATATTATTATACTCAACCGCGACAGACATTCGTGTAGTGAATACGTCGAAGCTAAATAAAGTGAACACCATAGTGAAGGACCTGGAGCAAGGGTCAGCCGTGGACTTCCTTCACAGAAAGGATCTCATATGCTGGTCAGATCAAACCGCAGAGTTGATACAATGTATGAGTTATAATGAAACTCATGTAGGAGATAAGGTAAGCAAAATAAATGGAACTTTCTGTAGTTAGATTAATGATTTACTCAAAAATTTATTAAAAGAACTTTAAAACCCTTGAATGACTGAAGTGATTTGTATTAATCAAATGTGGAAGGTGCTAAGTAATAGGCTGAGTTGATTATTTTTATTCTAAACAAAATCCCTTTAGGCAGCAGTCATCGGCAATGCACATTTTGTTACAGGCGTGCTATTATTACAATGTTGTGTGCTTGCATAAACAGTTTTTTTTTACCCTAAACTAGGACTTTCTCCTTTATCATGGGTGCATTGAAAACAGAAACTCACATACACAAACAGCCAGACCTGAAACAAATACTTACAGATCATTAATAAGGAATATTTGTTGCGTGTGGAGATCGAACCCGTGACTCGCTATGCAGCAGTCGATCACTCAGCCACTGCCTCAACTGTGCTACGAGCGCGGTCGATTTGCTGTAAATTTTCGAAGAGTTCCCTGAGTTTCTCCAAGATCCCATCATCAGATCCTGACCTGATAGTCATGAGACAACCTAAGAAGTAAACCTTTTCGATTGCTACAACACTGAAGGATCATAGTCTACAACAGGAGTTTTTGCTTAAAAGGAGGCTCTTATTTTTAATGTTTCTGTCTATTTTCAGGTTAGAATAGTATCAGAGGGATTAATAACACCAACTGGTATAGCAATAGACTGGTACACAGACAAAATATACTGGACAGATGGAGAGACCAATAGAATTGAAGTTATTAGCATTGAGCAGAGGCACAGGAAAGTACTGTTCTGGTCGGAAGTAGACCTCGCTCGGGCTATTGCTGTTGTTCCTAAAGAAGGGTATGATTTAATTGAATTCCTAAACCAATTTAAAGAGTTTGTTACGCCAGTTGTCGCCCCAAAAACACTGGAAAACAGGAAATGGCGTTTTGCGGCACTATTTAATGTAATGTCGATTGGCGCCAAGTTCTCATTTTCAGCATTATTTTAATGAAAAAATATGTACATATTTCAGTTTTATAAACTTTAGGTTCACACTAATGAGACCAAAAAGCACAAACATACGCCACTAGTCAATACTTTTAGATTTAGTATTGAAATACTCCTTTTTTGGACAAATTACAGGGACAGAATTATTAATATAAATGTCTAATTCAACACGCCGAAACAAAGTTAATTAATTTCTTTTTTTTCTAATTTCAGTCTCATGTTCTGGACAGATTGGGGCGAAGTACCCAAAATAGAGAGAGCTGGCATGAATGGTGATCCAGCTACACGCAAAATTATAGTCAAAGACCACATATTCTGGCCAAATGGTATCACAATAGACTATGACAACAATCTAATATACTGGGTGGACGCTAAGCTGCATTTTGTAGATGTCATTGATTTTAATGGGGGGAAGAGAAAAAGTGTTGTAAAAGAGGATCTTGTGTATCCGTATGCACTTACGTTTTATCACTCTAAGCTATACTGGACTGATTGGAAAACATGGTAAGCTTTCAGATGTATGACTGTATGTATTACTATGATTATGAGTTTGCACCAACACTACATTGGGCTTGCGTTTTACCTGCACTTTAATATTTTTAATGTTGTGTATTAGAAAAATTATTTGAACGAAAATTGAGGTTCTACTTAACTAATATTTAATGTCACATTCAAGGTTTGATTAACTACAAATTAATCCCGAAATTCATAATCATGCAAATCCTACTGCTAGCATATCTATTCTTATCAATAATTTTTGACGCGGAATCGACTTGAGCTGGTGAAACCTTTCGCGCCCGGCATTGGTCGAGGCCATGCTGCGGCGCGAGACAGTCGGAAGCGGTCGACTCCTTCTGCGAAGCAGTCATGCGGACAGCGTCCTCCCTCCACCCCAGCCAAATGCGGCAATGCTCAAATTCTAATATTCCTATTCAAGGTCAATTCACACGTGGGACATATCAACAATGGGGCCAATGAAGGAGCTTATCAAGTCCGACCCAGTGCCTGTAGATTTAAAGGTGTACGATGGAAGTAGACAAGTGATGCCCACTGGCGACTACCCTTGCAGGGAGAACAATGGAGGATGCTCACATTTGTGCCTTTTAGCACCTTATCCACCAGGTAAACATTGCCATTTATTTTTACGGTCAGACTGGGATCACACAGTCTCAAACTCAACATTGTTGAAGTATTCAGTTATCATTGACTTGAAACTGACATTCACAAAAGTATTGACCGGATGTCATTATTTTTAGGAACAAGTTTTAAAATAGAAACCAATCTGATAAGACATTATAACATATAGTAATATTATATATATTGGCTCTAAGTTTGATGAACTATTTGATAAATATTTTTGAGTCATAATTTCAGTACACAGCAGAATTTTATACAATTACGAACGGCACGGTTGGCGCAGTGGCTGAGCAATCACTGCTGCGCTGCGTGTCGCGGGTTCA
This sequence comes from Agrotis puta, assembly GCA_943136025.2. Classification (NCBI taxonomy): domain Eukaryota; kingdom Metazoa; phylum Arthropoda; class Insecta; order Lepidoptera; family Noctuidae; genus Agrotis; species Agrotis puta. The sequence goes on along the minus strand of OW964176.2, from coordinate 1,147,296 downwards.
TTACCCACACGAAACAAATATTTGAATGACCTACAAGTAGTTTTTCCGAGACAAGCTGAATGTTAATTTAAACGTTTGTAAACACACCCTCGACACAGGATTAATATTCCGAGTATGGGGTGTACAGTGCAAGGCACTCACTTTGACATCATTGTGTCAGCGCTTTACTGGCTACACGCGGTACGATCTTTAGTACACAATTATCATTCAAATCGCGTGCACTCATCAACGTTCAATTAAATTCTTTTATTACGTACTCTTGCGTATTAATCGAACTATTATCATTAAAAAGGTGTAAAGACCCTACAAATTAAATTCTTTTTTTTAGTGCCTATCTTATTTTTAACCCAGGTTATCAATGTGCTTGTCCAACGGGATCAAAACTCCGTGAGAACAGCAACATCACCTGCTACAACAGCCCGCAGTCCCTCCTGCTGGTGGCGCAGCGCTCCGCCATATCCAAGATATCGCTGGACTCCCCTGACTTCACGCCCTACACGCTGCCGCTCAAGGATCTGAAGAGAGCGCTCACTGTGGACTTTGATCCCAAGTTTGAGTATATCTACTGGGCTGATAGTTTGGTAAGTTATTTGTAATACATTTTTTTACATAGGGAAATCATCAAATGTGTCCTCCTTCCCAGGGCAGGGCGGGAGGGACTGTCAGACTTGTACTGACGGAAGTAAAACTAGATAATATATTGTTCGCCCAGCAATTTTAAACGCTCATTGTGAGATAAGTTATTAGTATATTTATTTTCAATTACTCAGGCAAAGACGATATCAAGAGCACGTCTAGACGGCAGCGAACAAACAGTGGTGATACACAGCAGCGGAGTGCCTGACAGCATTGCCATCGACCCTCTGGCGAGGAACATCTACTGGACAGACCCCGTCACTGACACCATCAACGTGGCCCGGCTTGATGGCAGTTCTAAGAAGGTATCTTTTTAAACATATATCTGTAGAGATTTTCTTTTAAATATTTTACAAAAGTTTTTTGTGGTAATAAATTTTTGTCTCAAAATCGGAATCTGATGGTCACAGATTGAAGTCCAAAAGCACTAGCATGACATTTCACACAAAATTATTTCCTCGTTCGCACACTATAGACGCTTCTTTAATATTCCATAGTACAAAAAAGGCAGTAAATACTTAAATTACATTGTAAATTAAACACAGAAATCTTGTGATAAAGGCTCTGCTCGCAGCCGATTTTTTTTTCACAAAAAAATTAATCTGCATAGAATTTGCTTAGAGTAATCGGAATTGGTGACTTGTGGTCTGCTATTACGGGTCTTTAGATATAATATGATAGTTAGTAACTGTCCCAATAGGTTAATGATGATAACTCCTATTGCTAATCAAAAGTCCTCACTTCGTTCCCAAAATTGGGCGATAAAGGTAAAATCTGAATAATAGCCTGGTGTCTGGATTTGTGTAAAGTTGTGGCAATAGGCCAGGAGAGGGGTCTTACCATAAGTTGGTTGATAATGACCTCGCCCCTTATAACATGAGACTTGCAAACGTGGGTAGATTAATCTTACTACTTGTCCACTGACACCACTGTCATTATGGTATGTATTTACTTCTTCTTCACACATAAATTCCAGGTGCTAATCCACAACGAGCTCTACGATCCGAGAGCCATAGCTCTCCACCCGACAGCCGGCTGGATGTTCTGGTCAGACTGGAACGACAAGAAGCCGAAGATCGAGCGCGCCAACCTGGACGGCAGCGGCCGGATGCTGCTGGTGTACGAGAAGCTGACCTGGCCCAACGGCATCGCGCTCGACACTGTGAGGAACAAGCTTTACTGGGGAGACGCCAGGACGCATAAAATTGAAGTAAGGATATATTTTAAATAGACCTAGCTGATTTATCTAACAGATGTTGTCCTGAGCCAGTCGACAACAGTGCTAGGTACCCTTATGATTAACAACATGATTAACAACAGTAACAACATGTGGCGATTAGTTAGAGGTTCAAGGAGAAGCAGAGTACGTTCAGGCGAGGTATTGGTCAAACGCTAACCTATTATTAAATAAAAAAAGCGGCAAAAATTGATTAACAATTGCTCGCGCCTCCTATCCTTGAACGAGCCTTAAGTATACGGTCTCGTCAATATAAGTATCTATAGAAATGGCAAAAAACTCTCTGGTTTATGGGAGACCCTTATTTATCATGGACAGGCCTGTTAGTCTAGTGGTTAGTGACCCTGACTACTATGCCGGAGGTCGTGGGTTCGATTCCCACCCAGGACAAATGTTTGTGTGATTAGCACGATCATTTGTTCTGTGTCTGGGTGTAATTTATCTATAATATCGCACTGCTAACACAAGACTGTATCAACTCAAAATGAAGCTTTTTTCAGAAATGATGGAAAACTGATTACTAGTTTCCTGTAAACGATTGTAAAAAAGTGAACAGTGTTTTAGAATAAGTGATAAAATTAAGGGGTTTCATTAATTATGAGTAATCTCTGAGATTGCGGGTTATCAAGTTATTTCCAAATTTGGAGTTAATACAGTATTGTGTGAGAAATTAAAAAAAAAAAGTTTTATTTTTAGTTGCGTAGTTATAAGTGATATAATTTTGACTTCCTACAATTTTTTTTGATTTTATATGAATGATTTTAGGTAACGTATTTTGAGTTAGTATACTTTTTCATTAGATCTGTTATTTTAGATACTATGGTTAGGGCATAAATAAAGCAAAATAGAAGTCAAATATTGTATTTATCAAAAGAAACCATACAAATAATTTACAAAAACTATAACTATGGCACTTACAAAATTTTAAAAATATAATATTAATTAAAGTTTCTTCTTATTTATTCTTCTTAGGCAGTTCTAGTTCAGTCATTTTACAAATAATCACTAATCTTTGTAAATTCTTATTAACATAACAACATTGCAAACATTTTGGACTTATAATTAAACAAAAATAAAAAAGGCAGTTAGGCAATAGTAATCAGTCACTTTACAAATAGTCATCACTAATCTTATCAATCCGAAAATCACACAAAGATTCATCTTTGTGAATTTAAAATGTTATACAAACGTTTTAGACTTACCTATATTCAAATAACAAAATAATCCTTTTTATACAAAACAAGAACAAAAATCTCTTAATTACTTATTTTTCAGTCTTAAATCACAAATCACAAAATTAAATGCTTCAAAGCAACATAGAATACTGAATTGAAATAATATCTGATAGGTGCTAACTAATAGTTAGTCGTTCGAATTACTCAATCAAATCTCGATAGTACGATTCATAAAAGGTCCTCGGAATTATATTTTTATCAATCAGTTCTTTTATATCCCTTTTTTTATTCTGATTTAGGGGTATCTGGCTTGTGTATGCTGGCGACAAACCAATAGAAAATATTTGCGATTGGTTTCCAGACCGTCGTGAACTACGTACAAAAACTTTATGGTAATTTTCATCTTCATAAGAATTCTTATAGAAAAAAGTGATAGGATTTTCCTTTTCAACACGGAGCACCTTAATATCATGCCATTTCACTTGGTTTCGATCCTCGTTTACGTTGAAATTACTGCCCCACTGCTCTTGAAGAAGTTTAAGATCAACAAATTTATCGTGGGTCATGTCGGTAACTTTGTAGGGTTGTCCAGTCTTTTTAGCAATTTGAATTAAGGTGGCATATTGCTGCGGAACATAGATAGGTCCTGATTTAAGGAAACGCTTCACTTGTTTTTCAATAACGCTATGTACGTTATCACCCTCATTTTGAGAGTGACCTCTAATCAAAAATTTGTGGGTGATACTTCTTATGTTAAATTTTTGTGTTGCATATGCGTAGGCTGATAAGAGGTACTTATTTTTTTGCTGTCCACAGCAGTTGTCGGAATAGAAAATCACATCGACTGGTTCTGGTTTATTCTGTGTAATCTTTTCTAAATAATTTAAAATGCATGTTCCTATTTCAATGGCACCTCGTTTTCCCTCGATTTCATTCCAGAAGTAACATTCAACGTCTTTAGCTTGTAAGTCGCTTACAGTAAAATTAAAACAATTAATTCTACTTTTGTAGTAAAAAACTGATATTTGGCCCTTTGGTACCGGCATGACAGCCTGTAAGTCGTACACAGCAATAATTGTATTATCGTTCCTAGTCTTGTCTTTTTCTTTCTCCCTTCTGGCCAGTTCTTTTTCTTTTAAATGAATTTCATAAGCTTGAATAATTTTCTGTTTCCCTTCTTCGTCAGCATTGTTAAAACTTTCACATAGATCACACTGATCTTTCTTTGGTATGTGGAATGAAATATTGAAATCTCTATTGAAAATTCGGTTAAAAGTAGATTGAGATGCAAACGGTAGGCTATCTTTTATACGAATATCTTTGTAATCCCTGTATAAGTCAGCTAAAGATTTTTCACAGGAAATGTATTCTCTTGATGTCTGGGCTCTAAGGTAATGTGATTCAATTCGGGGTACGCTATTTATAAAATTTTTCACGCTATCGTAGACCTCTGGATCAACAGTACGATGATTATTATGTTTCCCGCGTAATTCACCTTCTACAAAACCAGTCTCTGATTTTTTTGATAATGCAGTAGCAATCGGCCTGTCATTTATTGCGAGAGTATTTTTAAAAAATGTTTTGCAAACTCTAATATTAGTGTGATTTAGCTCGAAATAAAATGCAGTATTTAATTTGCGGAAATTTTGAGTAGATGAATATCTGTATTTTGGTTTTATTTGTGAAGTGTGAGCTATTATAAATTGTCTTTGTTTTTGCAAGTCTCCCAAACGCCAGTAATCATTAAAAATGTCTTGTCTCGAGGTCTCATCTATTTTTGCTCGACAATTTAATCGGCATTTATCTCCACACAAAGGTCCCATCTTCCTTGCTGGGACTTGTTTTTTAACACTTGATGTGTAGTCTTTACCTGTGTTTCGAAGTGTTTTTGCAATTTTACTTTTCCAATTCTTTTCATTTCTCACCCTTTTCTTGCCTCGTACGATTTCCTGTACCTCTGAAGCATTTGCCTCTGTAGTTATTTGACTTACTGATCCACTAGTAGAAGCAATATGGTCTGAATTATTTTCTGCTTCATCATCTGAGCTACTTGATGAAGATGAACTGGAACTACTTGCAGAAGAGCTACTTGAGGAAGAACTACTTGGAGGTCTCGTGGCTTCACCTTGAAGTAAACGGGGAACATTACCTGTTGACCCAGGAATAAAATGAGGGTCGCAGTCCGAATCGTCGAAATCACTCTGATCACTGTGCAGGGGTGAAATGTAGTATTTACTCTGGTCAGATGCAGTGTTTTCTTCGTTAATATTATTTTCCTTGTCCGTGTCATCGATCGAGGTCGTTTTGGTCGCCATATCTACCAGAAGACGCCCACGGTTCATGCTACAACAAAACAAAAAGTAATGTACCTATTTACGCAGCGAAAATATTTTTTTCGTCACCTAGGATGTGTTAACTCAAAATTATTTTGTAAATCATGGAGAAATGTTTTATTTTCACTTTAAGATAACTGATTGAACGTACGGTTTTAAATACTGTTAGTAACAGCAATTATATTATTGAAATTTTAATAATTTACCCCATAAAAGTTAGTAAACAAAATTTTTTCAACAAAACTGCATCTAGTCTAAAACTACTAACTAAACCAACAAGAATGTCGTTATTCATAATATCACTTCAAATCAATTCCTTGTTAACCAACAATAATGTAACAACTCCAAATACACAGACTTTATAATTAGGTTTCAATCAACAATAACGTATTAAGTTGTAAAAATACATCAATTTTTACATACCTGATTCAGCAATAACGCAGCAATTCAAAATAATGCAGTCTATTACGCAAAGCGACACGTCCTCACCACTCAAATTTTAACCGCAACTAAAGATGACGCAATGTTGCGCGGGATCTAATAACAGCCGGTAAATCATGAAGAGAGACTTATAACGCCATCTCGTAATTGTTTCTTGCACTATTTTAGCGACGGTTTTCTTGACGCGTAGAGAATTAAATTTTACATAACAAGAATGAGTTATCTTGATTTCGTCTTTTTTTGAGTTGATACAGTCTTGTGTTAGTAGTGCGATATGTATGTATTTGGAAATTATAAGTATGTTTATCAGTTGTCTAATACCCATAACACGAGCTTTGCTTAGCTTGGGACTACATGGCGTTGTGTAATAGTTGTGGAATATTTATTTATTTATTTAATAATCTAACTGACGGACTTGTTAGATTTTTCAGTCAAATAGCCTATTGCTAAATTCTCCTTCTTCCATAGGTATGCAATATGGATGGCACAGAGAGAAAAGAACTACACAGCAGTGAAATCTTACACATCTTTGGTCTTACTTTACTGGGCGAGCACCTCTACTGGACTGATATGCAGAAACGGACTTTAGATAGAATTAATAAAAATACAGGTAAACAAAAACCTTTCTTTTTGAAGTGAAAACTTCTTTAGCGGCGTTGTGCACTTTTTTTGGAATGGGTAAAAAATGTTAAATTCGCGTCAGGACACGTGACCTGATCGAAAATTCGTAAGACGGCGCAGGGCGCTTGCGCGAATGTTCGTGTGTGTTTATTACTATCGAAGTTTTCACTTCTGCCGGCACTCCCAGAGTGCAACCCGTCGTTTTTTTTAAACAACTTCAAAATGGCCAATTGGAATATTAATTTGACCCGCAAGTTTCTAAAATACCATTCCTTTATAACATTAGGACGTTTAAACATTTCAGACGTTTCTTACCACAAAGTAGATAAACATCTGTTGAACTCTTGTCTAAAAAAACTGTCAACGTCAAAACAGCACGTCACCTTGATATAAGGGTTGTTTTGCAGTTACACTTTTTAGACAAGAGACATCTGTTGAAAGATGTTTATCTTTTGGTGGTACGACAGTTAAAAATCACGTTTGTGTAACTCCATATTAGATCATCTCATATCGATTGCAACAAGTCAAGTTTGAGAATTAATAACGGAACAGAAATTATCGGACCTATTCCTTATCCACAGGTCTAGAACGTCAGCCGGTAGTAGAGCAGATGGCAAACATGATGGGCTTGAAAGCATTCCGTCTTGGAGAGTCGTTGGGCTGGAATCAATGCGTTGACAACAATGGCGGATGCTCTCATCTCTGTCTCAACACTCCTGAACGTTATGTGTGCAGTTGTCCGCTTGGTAAGTGCAAGTATACACAACATAGTGGGAAAACAACATAAATAAGTAAGTATAACCAGGGAGGAGATTGTCGTGGCGAACTCATCTCCTAGTCTCAAGTGATGAGGGTATGTCTAATCATGCATATCATCAACTACATTACTTTTTTTCCATTAAAAGGGAAAGCGATACAAAACTGGACGAATACTCACTATGTACAGTATTTGATTATTTTAAACGTATTTTATATCGTTTGGTGTGTTATAACCTGTTGACTTATAACCAGTGATTGAAAAAAAAAATAAAGGTTTCATGAAATAATCTACTAGGTAAATATCCTAGAAGTTATCCAGAAGATGCACCCATAATAATTTTGTTTACTTGCATACACAGGTTTAGAATTAAGTAAAGACAAGAAAACTTGCGTGGAACCGGAAGCTTTCTTAGTGTACAGTCGCAAGAACGTCATTGGACACATCAGTATAGAGAACGAGGAGAATGGCGTAGTACTGCCTCTAAAAGACTTGAAAGAAGTTAGGTAAGCATCTCAAAATATTAACTAGTTGATACCAGCGCTTTCACCTGCTACAACTCGAAAATTATCCATCAGGAACATAAAATCGGGATAAAAACTATCCTATGGGTTAATCCAGGTTATAAATTATCTGTGTACCTAATTTCATCCAAATCCGTTTAGTAGTTTTTACGTAAAAGAGTAACAAACATCCATCCATCCAAACAAACTTTCATGTTTATAATATCTGTAAGACGTAAGATAAAATATTAGTAAGATGAAGTAAAATACAAATGTTTTTGCCCACCTATACATGTAAAAGGTAAATGAATTAATAGCCGCTTCGTTGGCGGTAAGTGTGACCATGTCCGACCATGGACCATGCCCGGATCGACGGCCCGTTGTGTTCAACGCGCGCCTCAGTGAGTGTCAGCATAGTGACGGGGCCCCCTGTAGAGGGCCAAAGCCTGCCGGGATCGCGGGACTCACGAATTACCGTGACCCCGGAACGGGGGCTATTGAAGGACACCGTGGATTTTAGTCAGTACGAGTCTGACAGTCCCTCCCGCTCTGCCCTGGTTGGGAGGACTCATGTGATGATTTTACCAAGTAAAAAAAAAGTCAGGCAAAATGTTACTGGGTTTTCCCATAACGTCTTTCCGCCATTCTATAGTGGCAATATGACTTAGATCCTCTGATCAACCAAAGTATGAGTGAGGTTTTCCATCACTTATATGTCACAAGTCGTCCAAGTCATTCCAGAAAAATATTGGAATTTGTTTTTTTTTTTAGTGCCTTAGCAGTGCATGTATCTGGGAACAAGCTGTATTGGTCAGACAGTAAAACTAAGACTATCAACCGATGTTCTGTCAACGGAGGTAACGTGGAGAAAGTTCTGGAGTGGACAGGATTGGTTGAAGGTATTTACAATAGTTTAACTAAGTCAAATGTTGGTTAAATAATTAAAAACAAAAATGAGGTATATTTTGTATCCTTCCTCACAAACTTTCGCATTCGTAATATAGTATTTCTTACTAATATTACGATGTATAGTAAGATGCTAAATATCTACTCGTATAATATGCATTTTTTAACCATTGAGTGTTAAACAAGTAGGTAATGAGAAATCACATGCACATCATCTCCCAATAAGAAATCTACATACGAGAATAAACTTGCTAGGTACTAAAATATTGAATTCCCGTAGGTATAGCAATAGACTGGTCGGGTCAGAACATTTACTGGACGGACACTGCCACCCAGCGCATCGAAGTGGCGCGGCTGGACGGCTCCAGTCGCAGGGCCCTCGTGTGGCAGGGACTCAAGAAACCTAAGAGCATCGTTCTGGATCCTAAGAAAGGGTAATGAAATATAAGGCTGAAACAATGAAAAAGAACTCTTTCTTATTTTAATCGGATATAATTTATTTTATATTACAGTTTCACAATTTTATTAAGTGCACGAAGATTCGTATTTTTTCGAATGTGTTAGAACCCGATAAACTTATTTCTTTATTAAAATAGTAATGTAACATAACTGTACCTCCATTGCACCACTATAATGCCTTTGTCAAACAGACTGGCGAAAGCGAAGCGATACCGAACCGAAGCGAGACGTCAGTCCGATAGTTCTGTCACGCTATCGGATCGCTTTCGCTGTTCTATGTGACTGGTTTCAATCAATTCCATACATTACAAATAAAAACGTCACGCTTCGCATCCGACACGCCAGTCTGTTTGACAAAGGCTAAAGGTAAACACGTCAATGACCTTCAACTGTCAATTGAAAATTATGTTTACCAAAAACTACTTAGTGCAAAAAAAAATCAATAATATTTATTCTCATTAGTGTTATTTTAATTTATGATTATTGTGCATGACATCACAATATGGCGTTATCACAAGTTCATCCTGGTCGTAGTCTCACAGTAGATCCACTTTTTCAGCTTCATGTACTGGTCGGAGCTGGGTTCCAAGAGCATCAAGCGCGCCGGCATGGACGGCTCGTCGCCCGGCACCCTGCTGGAGCTGGTGGGCAAGGTGCACTCGCTGGCCATCGACCACGAGCGGCGCGCGCTGTACTGGGCCGCGCTCGACCCGCCCGCCATCGAGCTGGCGTTCCTGAACGGGACGGGCAGGAGGGTGCTAGTCAGTGATGTGTCCATGCCCTACACGCTGGCGCTGCATAACGATAGGATATTTTGGGGTGATTGGAATACAGGTATGTGGTGATTTGTATACTTTTATTTTCATTTATTGCCATTTTTCTTGTAAAGTAGGACAAATAATTACTTTTTAGTACTGGATATCCCTGTATTGGGTATGGAAACCCCAACAACAAAAAATATACCTATGCATTTTTTTTTTTTTTGTACAGGCGTCGTCGAATCAGCTTTAAAGATCTCTGGTGAGTCTCGCAAGGTGGTCCACTCCGGAGTGGAGTACATCTCGGAGCTGAAGGTGTTCGGAGGTCGCGAACGTGGCGCGGCCAGCCAGTGTGCGGCTGACAATGGCGGCTGCGCACATCTGTGCCTGGCCACGCCAGCCACGCCAGCCACACCAGCCACGCCGGCCACCCCAGCCACGCCGGCCACGCCCGCTGACTACCGCTGCGCCTGTCCGCAGCACTACCGGCTCAACAAGGATAACCTCACTTGTACAGGTAGCTCTATGCTGGTATCTTCAAGAAAAATATTAAAAACAATCATACGAAAACGTCAAACCTATAGCTAGCAACTTGACTGTATTACTGCAGTCTCAGATCCAATGAAACCATTGTTTTTTTTTAAATTATTCTTGTTTAATAATTTAAAAAAAAACAACAAAGTTTTACCATATGTTACGTAATGCAGAGTTTCGCTAACAAAATAAGTTTAACCCCATTTGTTAAAAAAGTAAAAATATGTTTTGCAATAATAGTTGATCTGTTTGTTGTATTAAAGAACCAGAAGAATTCTTGATATTCGCGCAAAAGAATGCTATCGGACGGATAATGGTTGCCAACGGCGAATGTAACGATGCATACATACCCCTCACTGGACTGAAAAACGTGAAGGCCATTGAATATGACCCTGTAAACAAGTAAGTATTGTCTGAAACTAGACGACATAACATTTTTGTCCATAATTACAAACAATACATGACTCAACAAAATTAAATTCAAATTCAATCACCAAACAACTTTTAAAAAGAAAGATTACATTTTTATTAAAATTGATTATGGTGATTTATTATATTAGACTCAATCTACCTCCTTATCCTTGAATTAGCATTTTAATGACCACCTGCAGTCATAAGTCATGGAAGAAATGTGCCATAAAACTATTAGGGGAACAGTGTATAAGATGGGGACGCGAGGTAAAATGGGGACATACACTCTTTAGGCATACTTGACACAAAACTAACGTAGCGCAAGCGCCATCAGGACGTCATTTGCCGGCGGCCATTAACAAATCGCGTCCTGTTAGCGCTTGCACTACGTTAGTATTGGGTTAAGTTTGCTTTAAGTGTGTGATTTCCCATCATACCTCGCGTCCCCGTCTTATACACTGTTCCCCTACTAACATTCACCATCACACTAGCATAGTTTATTTCTAAACGGAAACTGAACTGTTTCTCACTTACACAGACAATTCTACTGGATGGACGAAGACTCCCACTCAATCCGACGAGTGTCGATCTCGTACTCCGTGACCTCAGCCATTACAGAATCTGTGACCGTGATGTCCGGCCTGAGTCGTCCGTTCCACATGGTGCTGGACGTGCTGGGACGAGCTCTGTACTGGACCTGTGCCGACACTGACTCGATCAATGCGACTTCTATTGAAAACAACTCTTCGTCCGGAGTGATATTGCGAGGGGATAACATGATGCCGAGATTTTTGGCTTTTCATCAGACCAAAAGGTGAGGCTTTTTTGTATTTATTTCAACGCTGTATTATTTAACTTACTTTACTTTCATATTTTTTTATGGGTTTGTGTTGAATCCAACCGGTTAGAAGAGATTAATTTGAAGTTAGCTCCTATACTTCGAATATGCAGAAACTATAATGGCAGTTTTAAATCATTAGACTCCGATTTATTCGGCGTCTCCCTCAACAATTTCAGACGATCAGTTTTAATAATTTCTTAACCTTTGTCAATTTCTTTCTTTCTGTATCAATTTCTTGTTATCAAATATAATGCATAGATATATTTATACCGCACATACCCATTTAGTTATAAGAAGAATTTATAATTTAACCAATCTATAATATTTTGTAACTACAAATTGTTACTTTGTTGGCACTTTCATAGTAAATGTTGCGTATACCTGTCATAGACTTACATACTAGCACATATGTTTTAAATTTTATTTTCAATAACTACTTTTGTATGTTTTGCTGTTGTATATATAAATAAGTTACTAATCAAAGCCATAATAAAATAAATCTCGTCTTTTTTTTCGGATGTGGCCATTCTGGTGTGAGTTAATTAAGCCGCCTCTGGAACTCCAAAGGTCTCTGATATGGCTTTAACTAAAGTGGCACCGAGGTTAAAAAATAACAATTCTTAAAACCGCATTTTTTCTAGACATCAATTTATATAACAATGAGGAGCGATTTTGCCCATTATTAAAGTTAAATCACTACTTTGTTATTTTTTATGTCGAGTCGTATACAATAGTTATAACTTGGCAGAACGTAATAATTGCTAATAAATGTGCGTGACTGAAGACATAATATTCAAAACTTTTATTTTCAGATTTTTGATTTGGAACGACGCTGCCCTGGGCGTGATAATGCGCGCGAACGTGGACGGCACCTCCCGTGTGGAGCTGGCGCGAGCGAACAACGTCAGCTCGCTCACCTTGGACCACTCCACCGGCACCGTGTACTGGGCTGCTAGCAGGCAGATACATGCCGTCGATCTGGACGGCTCCAACAAGTTAGTCCGTTATCTACTAAAATTGGCCGTCACAATTTCGTACAATATTTATAGATTTATCAAAAAAAAACACGTGTCTATTATTTTTAAAATTAACTTAACTAAATAGAATTTGCAATTAAATGATGTTATCAAGTCAACATATTTATTAATGAAAATCGCTTATTCTAAACGTGGTGACAAAAAGTGATTGCAGCTCAAAATAGTATAGGAGAACGACAGAAGGATTATGATGAGAGTAAAATGAACGTGTACTTGTGTGCCACAGACGAGTGATCTGGCAGGGAGGCCTGGCCAGCGCGCTGTGCGTGTGGGGCGGCTGGGCGTACTTCTCGGGCGCGGGCGGCGCCTGGCGCCTGGCGCTGGCCCGGCGGGACGCGCCCGCCGCGCCCGTGCCGCACGTGCCGCGCCTGCAGGCCGCGCGCCACGTGCGACCCGCTGCGCGCGCGCACGCCTGCTGGCGGGGCGGCGCGTGCGGCGCGGCGCCGGGCGCGTGCGGCGCGGGCGGCGCGTGCGGCTGCGCGCTGCGCTGCGGCCTGCCCGCGCCCTGCCGCCCGCAGCGCTTCCTGTGCGACCCCGCCGCGCCCGAGCCGCGCTGCATCCCGCATCACTGGAAGTTAGTACCGCCCGAGCAGCGCCGACGTCCGATATTGTGTTACATGTGTTAATATAATATGAACGTCGTGCGCAGGTGTGACGGGCAGAAGGACTGCGAGAACGGCGCCGACGAGGCGGAGTGCGGCGCGTGCGCGGCCGGGCTGCGCTGCGCGGACGGCGCGTGCGCGGCGGCGCTGGGCGCGTGCGACGCCGGCGCATACTGCGAGCGCGCGCCGCTGCCTGACGCCTTCCGGTAAAACATTCTGCAAAAATCTTCTACCATATAATAAATGATATTTATTTTACAAATTGGTTTTTACAAACTCTTTTACACGTCAAAGTGTACATTTCGTACAAAACGAAACCACAATTTACTTTTCGATATGTTACATCTTTTCTCTACCTTTTCTTAAATCTATGGGAGAAAAAACCAGGGAAACACATTCTATTTGATTTAACTAATAAACATGCGCATTTGTAGAGTTGTTGCAATCAAAGCAACATTAGCCGAGGTCAGTCTGGAGGTGGGTGACCAAGGTAAAGCAATTTTTCGTCGGATCTGTGTTTAGATGAGTAACGAAAGTTATCTTTTATAGCAAATCTAGTATTTGCCGGTTTTCTTTTAATTATTTTCCGGTTGTTGATAAATCGTTAAACGATAAAAAAAAAGTAGATAATCAATTTGTTCTTCTCGGTAGATGCGACGAACGTCTCTGTCTCGCGCCACGACTTCTATGCGACGGTCACCATCACTGCGAAGATGGATCCGATGAGTCCGCGGCCACCTGCGGCTTCGCGGCCAAGGAACACACCGCGCCGGGAACGAAGCGGTCCAATGCCTTCGTGGTGTGCGGCTGTGTGGCGGGCGGCGCCGGCGCGCTGGGGCTGGCCTGGGCCGCGGTGCAGCGGCTGCGGCGCGCCGCCCGCCCGCGCGTGCGTGCGCCTGCGCAGGCCGCGCCGCACGTGGCGCGCGCCCGCGTGCCGCCCAGGGACAAGCGGGACATCACGGCCCTGGCTGCGCTCACCACTTCTTACACCGAGTAAGTCAATTTACATTCTTTTGCTGCCAGACATGAAACGCTTTTAGATTTATAAAATTGCATTCACAAGACAAAATTAATATCGACGTTCGTAACTGTCGTGGCAGCACGCTGGACAGCAGCCTGGCGCGCTACCCGCGGCCCACGGCCAACCCGCCCCCCAGCCCGGCCACGGCCAGCTCGGGGGACGCGGCCCCCCGCCGCCGCGCCTACCGCCACTACCGCGCCTGCAACCGTCCGCCGCCCCCCACCCCCGCCTCCACGGACGCGTGCGAGTCCGAGCCCGAGCACGCCGCGCGAGCGCCGCCGCCCTCGCCCGCGCCGCGCGACCAGGACCTCTGACTCACATTCAAACTGAGCGCACTCGATGCACTCGCGACATCACTTTTCCAGCTGACTCAAGCCCAGTGTGTTGAGTTGAGTGTGATTTGATTTAACTCCAGTACCGATAGCCAACTAAAAAAAACAGGCTATGTTAAAAAATGTTCAACAATCAAGATTCAAATACATCTTTTTAAAGGACACCGTGGATTTTAGTCAGTACGAGTCTGACAGTCCCTCCCGCTCTGCCCTAGGTCCAAACCACGTTAGGTGAGAACTGCGTAATGACTAAAATCCACGCGCTGTCGACCCGGCCATAGTCCATTATCGGACAGCCAGTCGCCCGTTACTCGCTACCCGCATGATGAGATCGTCTGCCAAATATACATTTATATTAATTAATTTCAAGCTTGTCACTTGGACAACATGTTTGGACTAATATTCTTGAAATAACACATTGTTACGGTTGTTTCACAATATATTGCTATATGCTATATTGAAACACACCACAGTTTAGTATATTTTATAATAAGTTATAACCATGCAATCTGTTTATGTTAAGGTGCGTATAAACGGACAATATCTCTACTGCAATTTGTGGCTGCGTTCCCACAATTGCAATTGCAACCAAACTATGCAATATATAACAATATTTTGGTGTGACCCGGCCATATAGCTACACGGTTTTGGTCTGGCCGAGATATACTACATTGAATGTTTTTGATGGCCGCAAATATTGTAGCCACATATTGCAATAAAATATTGCCGATTTAGAAGCACGTTTTCTGTCTTACGGCCAGACCAAAAAAGTGTGGCTGTTTGGCCAGGCCATATTCAGCAAATATACCTTTATCTTTAGCTTATATGTTTGGAAAAAACAGAAGTATAAAACTTATCGAACACAAGCAGCTATTACAATTCTAAATGTGTGCAAAATCGTGGTGCACCGTATACAATGAATTAGTTTTCTAGTCTCCATAATAGTTATTTATGCAACTGTTGTATAATCAGGGGTATTAAAACACGAATGTGGGTTTATCACACGAGGCGTAGCCGAGTGTGATAATAGTATCACATGAGTGTTTTAATACCTAATTATAACGGTTGCATACAAGACTTTATCTACAATCATGCTGTGAACCCTCTATAAAAGATTCTCATAACATACCATATTCGAGTGAAAAAATGGCGGGATATAACACGATAAGACGAGTTGTTCTTTTTTCAAAATTTTAGCGATCTGGTGGTGAAACTGCATTGCATGAGAATGTTCTTTTTTTGAAATTCATTATAACACGCGTTTGGATGATATAATGATCATTATATCATTGAGTGTTTTAATGTTGGCAATAAGCTAATTGTTATAGGTTCTTTTATAGAGGATTAATAGCATGATAGTAGATAAAATTATTAAAAGTCTATCTAGAAATAATGCAAAATAAATGTAAAATGCACATTGCATGCGTAATTGACATTGGGTGTCTGCCATCATTTCTTATAACAGTATAATTTCAATCTTTCTTCAAAGGGGTTGTTGTAAATTTGCCACAAAGTTAATTCCTCACGAAAAAAAGTATATATAAATTAGCCAAAGGTTTTTGTATTTTTTTTTATTTTGATTATTGTAAATTCGCCCCATTTTTTTTTCCGCACGGATAGTAGAACAATTTAATAATAAAATCCAGCACAAAATTACCTAAAACGAGGAAATAATGTGGAATCTGAACAGAAAGTACTAGGAGAACAGGATCAATACTTTTTTTTTTGGGGGGGGTATTAATTTTGTGGCGAATTTACAACAACCCCTTCAAATCTGGTAAGAGAACAATATATTCTGCATAGCGTCATCTCTTTCCCACCCTGAAGAAATATTAAAATATAATTGTTTTAAGAGGTGCTGCTAATCACCCGATTTGAATGTTTAGTTATTAAAGTGTGAAATAACTACTTGGTGCTATTTCACTGTTCGTGCCTCAATAATCTTTATAAGAATAAAATCTCTATTATAATATTTGTATCATATAGCGTAATTAAACTAAATAAGTAGAGAAGAAATGCATAAAGATGGTTGATAGATCATATTAAGTTTACCTATCATAAAAATTGTAGACTTGACAGTTTTTCAAGCAGCTACACAGTCAGCACTTACAGTCGATGTTAAATCTTAGATTTTTATGTGTTTCTTCTCATATTGTAAATAAAATATTGTACTATGCAGGTCAACTATGAAGAAAAGTCGCTGACGCCATATTGTGACGTACCTAATGCACCCCTTATTAATACTTGCACGCTTTCAAATTAGTTATTTATGCAACTGTTGTATAATCAGGGGTATTAAAACACGAATGTGGGTTTATCACACGAGGCGTAGCCTCGTGTGATAATATTATCACATGAGTGTTTTAATACCTAATTATAACGGTTGCATACAAGACTTTATCTACAATCATGCTGTGAATCCTCTATAAAAGATTCTCATAACATACCATATTCGCATACCATATTCGAGTGAAAAAATGGCGGGATATAACACGATAAGACGAGTTGTTCTTTTTTCAAAATTTTAGCGATCTGGTGGTGAAAATGTCATTGCATGAGAATGTTCTTTTTTTGAAATTCATTATAACACGCGTTTGGATGATATAATGATCATTATATCATTGAGTGTTTTAATGTTGGCAATAAGCTAATTGTTATAGGTTCTTTTATAGAGGATTAATAGCATGATAGTAGATAAAAACAATTATGATATGAAAATAACTAACAAAATATAAAGTTAGTGCAGTGCGATGCGCGCTCTAATACGGACGTGTTAACTAGTACGAATATTTTATTCGCGATTAGCGCGGCACTAGCCGCTGCTAGCTGACGCTATGAGTTCTCAACCACTTATAGCCAACGAACTGCTGGCATTCATTCAGCATGCAATAGACACGATGGACGAGGTTAGCATTTTGCAGATCTGCAAATCTAACTTCAAGGAAGAGGAGATAAGTAGTGGCAAGAGGCTGCTATTTGAATCTATTGGGAAACTCGAAGAGATGCCATCCCGACGAAGAGATGGCACTGAGAAGAGCATTCAGGACATCATCACCCTGTTAAAGGTGACTGATCCTGACGACGTTCCTGCGTTCGTGGCAAAGGAGCTGCATAGACTGCCCCCTGTCACCTTCGATCATGTTGATGTCACCAGGTTGCTGAAGGACATCACATCGTTGCAGACAAGCCTGGCTGAGGTGAAGTCTAAGTTGGCGGCGTCGGAAAATACCATCGAAGATCTACGTGCCGAAGTATCGTCATTGCGCAATACTGTCGTTGCAAGTAGGTCACCACCGAGCGCCACGAATGTGAACACGCGTCGCGGCGCGGCTCAGCAAAATGCTTCCATCAGCAGTTTTGAGTCGGCCCATATGGATGTGTCGTCACCTGTACAAATCACGGAGGATGCATTGCTTCACACCGTCGATCGTCCCGCGTCTCCTATGAAGACTACGTCACAGGTAGATCGGATTACTCGCGTAGGTACTCGTAAATGTGCCTACGCCGCTATTGTTACCGAGGGCAAACCTGCTGAGTCGCAAAACTCGCAGAAACAGCAAGCCAAAGGGGGTAAGCAGAGCCGCTCAGTCTCCGATAAGGAAATGACGCGGCGGCAAACGGACGAGGATGGCTTCATCAAGGTGGAGAAGAAGATGAAGAAGAAGCCTCAGAAGAGTCAGAACCAGTGTGGTTCCGCGCTGGCTGGGCCTAACATGTTACTGCGTCCTGCAACACCTACGACGCAGTTGTATTTGTCCCGGCTACATCACTCCACGAAGGTTGAGGAAGTCGTGGAGTTTTTGCGAGTGAAGACCTCCTGGACATTGAGGGTCGAGAGGTTGGAGTCGCGCCACGAAACGAACTTCAAGTCTTTTGTGGTGCGAGTACCGACTCAGTATCTCGATAACTTTCTCAAGCCCGAGTTCTGGCCGAAGGGTGTCGTGTACCGGCGTTTTCGTGGCCAGCTGCGCGGCACCAGTCAGCGAAACACGACGCCGCCTCTTCGTGTAAAATAGTTTAATGTAGGTCATATCATATGTATTAGTTTATTTATAGTTATAATATTATTATTATGTATTCTATGTTATGGGCCATAGTTGCCTGAAATAAAGGTATTATTATTATTATTATAAAGAAAATAATTATACACTATTAATTAATTTTCACAAAATATTTTATTGCTAAACGTTATTTTCAAGAGACAGTTGATAGATGGGGATAATTGACACTCTCCTTCTTAGTTGAACCGCATAGTAAAAAAGTTTTTATTAGTTAATATAATTATTATAAACTAGCCGTACATATAACTATTACCTACCGACGTATATTCTTTGTTAACGTGCTTAGCAAAATTTTGTCGTTATCAAAACTACTTAGTTAAATGTTGAAATTGATAAAAAAAACTTGACCTGAAAATGTTGTTTAACCACTGTTGTGTATCTAGTGAGAATTAGGAAAACAAAAACAACAAATTATTAGCAATTTTTTTTCCTACTAATTTTACATTAACAAATGTTATACTGACCCATTAAGCATACCTACAAATTGTTATCGACGATAATTACATACTGTAAATATTAAACAATTGTTTTTTGGAAAATTTCGTCTTGTAGAAATTTGGAAACATTATTTCACGTATACCTACTACTTATTGTCAGTCATCCTTTCCTAAACCACGATATTTATGCCAGCCAACGACAGGATACATTTCATGTCAACAACAAATGGTGAACCCTGTCAAATCGATGTGATAGAGATGTGGACTAAATAGGAACACCCACGGCGTGACCACGACCTTACAATTAATACTTTTTAGATTTCTTTTAATTTAAAATGAAAAGCGAGCCGAAAATGTTTATCTAAATATGTAGTAGGCAGGAAGTGGCAGACCTTCATCATCATCATCATCAGCTGGAAGACGTCCAATGCTGAAGATAGGCCTCCCCCTTAGACCAATTCGCCACTTGCATCCATCGGTCCTTATGTCCCCAAATAATGTAGAGGTGGCGCTATACACACAGAGTATAAGATTAGTTCTTGGATCGTGCATACAATTTTTGTTATATATCACTTTGTACTGCCAACCAAAGAAATATGAACTTCTATATTTTAAAGCTGTAGAGTTTGTTTGATTCAACACGCTAATCTCAGGAACCAATGGTTAAAAAAATGTTTTTGTGTTGGGTAGTCCATTTAACGAGGAAACCATTTACGAACAATAAAGCCTTTGTCAAACAGACAGGCGTTGCGAATGCGAAGCGTGACGTTTTTATTTGTAATGTATGGAATTGTTTGAATCCAGTCACATAGAAAAGCGAAACCGATCCGATAACGTGACAGAACTATCGGACTGACGTCTCGCTTCGGTTCGGTATCGCTTCGGAAACGCTTCGCTTTAGCTTGTCTGTTTGGCAAAGGCATAAGAGCCGAGCAATAGGTGAAACCGCGAAAGTAGGTCATAACATGCCTGAGAAGCAGATTCAAAGTTAAACTTTGCAGCCCTAGGTAGAATCACTTTCAACTAATCCTGGCCAGGAATGGAACCCAAAGTTTTTGTAAAAAAAAAATCACAACCTATACAGGTATTACGCAATAGGGTAGTTCACTGTATAGGTACATAAATTGAAAATCTGTTTAGACCGTCAGTTAGAGTATTGAAAAAGAATGAACGCGTATTTTTGTTGTTTTTTAATCGATGAATGTTGACAATGATAAAACTCTTCGAAATTCGGGAGCGGGGACTTGTGACGTCATAACGCTTGTAAAATTGTAACGACCGAGTGACGTTTTGTGATTTTTTGAAGCGAAGAAAAAATACAGTCTAATATTTTTTTTAATAAAATCTATATTTCGGACTAATATTTTTTTTTAGTAAAATAGGCTATTCGATAGTCTCGCTAATACGGGTTATTGATTTTTCTAAAATCCAATTAGGAATGCAGTTTTATTTTTCGTCAAAATCGGCCTCTAGACTCCTTTGAGTGTTTTTTGATATTCCTCATAGTTTCGAATATAGCCATCCACGCCCAGTTGTAATATTCAACCTGTAATATAATTTGGTTTCAAATATTTCTCTAAAATATCGTAGATTTCGGCAAAGTCTTTGCCGTCTTTTTATTACGAAAATGAAAAATAAAGGCTGTATACCCGGAAAAACAAAATAAGCGGGAAAGCGGCAATCCGATCTACACAATTTTTTTTTAACCAATAATAAATGTGTTCTTATTTTTTAATTTCCTCGTATTCGTATTAAGCAGTGTTTACGTCGGGTAAAAGCCTTTTAACTTTCACCCCTTGGATAACAATGTATCAATCTATTATACCTATAATTTCTAAGCCGTATCGAAAAAAGATGTTTATTTATACTGAATACAAAAATAACTACTTGGTGTATTAAATACTAGCTAGTCTTCGCGGTTTCACCCCCGCTAATTCTTTTCATTCTAAAAGCATCAAGCAAGCAAACAAACGTACAGTTTTAAAATATTGGTATAATATACAGAATATCAGGTTACCTACCCACCCCCTACAACATTATTTTTACTTCAACAACCCACTTAGTAAGTCAAAATTAAATTGTAAAATAAGGTGCATGGAAAGGATTTGTTATTATTATTTGAAGTTGCCATTTATATTTTGCATTTATAATATGTACCTACCAATGTAAAAAAGCTTCATTAGTTAATTTTATTTCGATTCTTATTAAATCTAGAACTGACTGATTGTGAGATTTTTGTAATAAACTTTTGTACCTGTTACGGTTTTGTTTTGTCTTTATAGTTCGTACGTCTATCCTTTTCACGTTCACAGAAGTGAGCGAGATTAACATACGAATTTACGATGTTTGATGTTTTTGCTAACAAGTTGAGACACACAAAAATAGTTATTTTGAAAAAACTTCATAAGTGAAAATGAGTTCTTTGACTGAAATACAACCCATTTCCTTTCATCATTCATAGAAAGCGGTTTGAAGGTTTTGGCCCTACAGGTCGCCCGCCCTTTGTTATTTTTTTTTTCAGAATCGCAGTACACGACCAAAGTTTTATATTTAGATAGAGGACACTTAGACAAACAAAAATATAATGGAAATAATGTCCTCAAGCGTCAAGTTTCGAAGTTATTCGCCAAAGTATAAGTCGAAAACTGATCCTGGAGAAACAATATTTTGTCTTTTTTCTCCTTGCGAGTATACTTGTCACCTCTATGTCTTGTTTTGAACATTCGGTGACTGGGCTATAAACCAGATGGCTCGTATTGATTACTAATTACCAAACTATCATTGCTAGGGGCGTACGGCACTACGCCCCCTGTGATAATACAAATCATTGTGGTTGCTGCAACACCGACACAGCACACAGTACGAACACAACAGTCTACCGAGACACATGGACCATGTCCAACGCACTCGGACAACGCCTCATCTTGCTAGGCGTACTTTGTTTTGTTCCTCTTGATTGTGAACTCTACCAGGACCGTCCAAAAATCAAGACTTCGGGAGGTGATCTCATTCTAGAACCAGCATTTGATAAAAATATATACCTACGCCCCAATGGACCGAAATCGAGCATCTTTGTTGGTGATATCAATGTACTCAAACCAAACATCCCGAGCAATGGACCACAGTACCAGCCATCCAGTAATGAAAACGCCGACGAGAACATAAACACTATATTACAAAGACTTGAGAGATTGGAGAGCAAGGAATCCACACTTCCAAATGACTTTCTTTTCAACATATCGATGCTTTGGCGGAAAGTTAACAATATTCACAGGAAAGTGTTGAATCTACAAAATCTATTAAACAGTAGAGGGAAAGACGAATGTCAATCTCAGCCATGCCAGCATGGTGGAACTTGTCTCAACTTGGTAAACGGCTACCATTGTCTTTGCCCTTCCAATTGGGAAGGCAGGGATTGTGACGTCGATGTAAATGAATGCCGAAATTTTGCTGGAACGGACCTCGGATGTCAAAATGGAGCTATGTGCATCAACAGACCAGGATCGTACGAGTGTTTGTGCAAATCTGGCTGGTTCGGCTTACACTGCACTAGGAAGGCTAAAGATTGTTCCGGTGGTGACTTTGAAATGTGCGGCTATGGAACCTGTGTACAAGTAACTTCAGGAGAGGGCGTTCAATGCATGTGCCACCAGGGATGGACAACGAATGGTACAGGTGTCGCGTGCTTAACCGATATCAACGAATGTGAATCCTATCATGGTCCTCGGTGTTCGGTGAACCCCCGGGTTGACTGTATCAATCTGCCGGGCTCATTCCGATGTGGACAATGCCCTTCTGGTTATGAAGGCGACGGTTACACATGTTACGATATCGACGAATGCACCACTATGCCCAATGGAGGCTGCAGCCCTATAGTGACATGCCATAACACCATCGGCTCGCGAATATGTGGTTCATGTCCACCTGGCTATCAAGGTGACGGAGTTACCTGTTCTTGGAGAGGTACGTGCAACATCGGGCATGGAGGGTGTCACCCGTCCGCACAATGCATAGAAAGTGCGTCGCCAACTGGCCAATCAGCACAATGTGTATGCCCGGACGGCATGGAAGGCGATGGAGTAGGAATCAGTGGCTGCTACGTCGCAACAGGCGGAAACTACACTGACGGGTGCGCAATCAATCCATGTGGCGTCCACGGGCAATGCCATTCTCTTCGTACTGGCTACACCTGTATCTGTTTCAAGGGCTACGGTGGCGCTCACTGTGAATTGCCCACAGACGTTTGTGGAGTGAATCCTTGCCACAACGGCGGAATTTGTAGACCAGACGACAGTGCAATCGGGGGCTTCCGCTGTGAGTGCACGGCTCAGTTCTCAGGCGCCTTGTGTCAGGTAAGGACAAAGACTTGTGGTGGTGTTCTAGATAACGAAGAAGGCAGCATTGTTTATCCTTTGACGAATACGTCGTACAGTCATAATTCTCAGTGTGCTTGGGTAATACACACAGCTCCTGATAAAGTAATTAATGTAACATTCAGTAAATTTAATATAGAGAACAGTCCCGAATGTATGTACGATTTCTTACAAATTCACGACGGTCGGAAATCTTCTAGTCAGCTCATAGGTAGATTTTGTGGCAATAATTATCCTAAAGGCGGCAACATTGTGTCAAGTCATAATAATTTATATTTCTGGTTCCATTCGGACAAAACGGTAGCTAAAGACGGGTTTGCATTGCACTGGACCAGCATAGAGCCAGTGTGCGGCGGTGAGGTTGACGCTACCACGCACGGTCACATCAGCTCCCCAGGCTCTCCCGGGCCGTATCCTCCCAACCGTGACTGCTATTGGCACTTGACTACAACTCTCGGTAAAAGGATCAACTTGCATTTCTTCGCTCTCGATATCGAAACACATTCAAACTGCAGTTTCGATTATTTGGCAATTTATGACGGTGAACATATGACGGATCCGCTTATCAATAGGTACTGTAACACGACACAGCCGGCCCCTGTACAGTCTGCAGGCTCTTTCATGTTGATACACTTTCATTCTGACGCCTACGGTGCGGGCCGTGGCTTCCAAATTGCTTACGCGCCGGTCGAAGGCGTTCCTGGCTGTGGAGGTTACTACACTACCGACAAGGGAGAGCTTGTTTCTCCTACTTACAATGGGCTTTACCTAAGTAATTTATTATGTGAGTACAAAATTAAAACTGGCCTGGATACCAGGATTAAAATCGACTTTAAATTATTCAAGCTCGAACGGTCTTTTAGATGTCAATATGATTATTTGAAAATTTACGACGGTCCATCATCGGATTCAAGACTCGTCGGGAAATTTTGTGGAACTACTTTTCCAAAATCATATAAATCATCTTCGAATGAACTTTATTTTAAGTTTAAAACTGATAGAAGTATGCCCGCGGACGGTTTTCGTATCACGTATGAGGCCATATGCGAGAAAACTTTAGAAGGCGATAGTGGAGTTATCAAATCGCCCGGTTATCCCTTCAGCTATCCTGAGAACAAAGTGTGTGTTTACATCATCAAAACTATTCCCGGCAAAGCAATTCAATTGACATTTCAAGACTTTGATATCGAAGACAACCGGTATTATGACTGCCGGTACGATAGCGTTGAGGTCAGGGACGGTCACGACCAGAATGCCACTTTGCTAGGCAGATACTGCGGTGGGGCCGAACACACGCCGCCAGTTCAGACATCCACGCTCAACTATTTGTACATTAGATTTACATCGGATTTAAGTGTTTCGGGCACGGGATTCTACGCTAACTACACTACCATCGATACAGAGTGCGGAGGTATCCACAGGGATACTACTGGCTTAATAAATCATCCGTCCGGAGATGCTACTACTTACAAAAACTACCAGACTTGCAAGTGGATACTCATCGCACCTGAAGGCATGCACATAAAGTTGAATTGGAACAGGTTCGACATTGAGGACATGCCCAGCTGTGGCAGCGATTACCTGGAGCTTGTAGAAATAGATGATAATAATGAAAACAATGTATTGGGCAAGTTCTGCGGTTCTCACGCGCCACCCGCTTTGACCACATCCACTAACCGACTCATGTTGAACTTTGAATCTGATGGTAGTATTCGATCTGCTGGTTTTTCATTATCATACACATTTTTAGATGAAAAAACTCACTGTGGCGGATCGTATATTAAAACTCATGGTTTCATATACTCTCCTGGCTGGCCAGCCTCTTACGACCCCAATCGCGATTGCACATGGATAATCACGGTGCCGGTGGGGCAACAGATTATGCTCAACATATCACAATTTAATCTAGAACGCCCTATAAGAGATAAATGTACTCTCGGTGACTTTTTGGAAATAAGAAATGGTGGTAACGACAATTCGCCACTGATCGGTCAGTATTGCGGCGTGTTTCAATCGAAAAGAATCATATCATTATCTAATGCCTTGCACCTTCATTTCCATTCAGATTTCTATTTATCCGGAACTGGATTTAAAATCGAATGGGATGGCACATTAACAGGATGCGGAGGAACACTGACGAGTCCCTCTGGATCAGTAACCTCGCCGAACTATCCAAATGATTACAACGAAAACGCCGAATGTTTCTATAGAATAGTCACCAGTGAAGGTTCAAGGATCCGTATCACATTCACAGAGCTTGATCTCGAAAGAACTCTCAATTGTAAAGATGATTATGTCGAAATTTTTGACGGTCGTGATACGAGTGCCACCGTTCTAGGTAGATATTGCTACATGTCACGCGAAGTAGCTAATATTGAGACATCAACTAATTATGCATACGTTAAATTCAGATCTGACATATTCATAGGCGGTAAAGGATTCCTGTTTAATTATGAAACGATATGTAATAATAATATAACAGGACGATACGGAGTAATTGAGAGCCCGGGCTATCCAAGTAATTACCCGCTAAACTTAAATTGTTTGTGGAGCATCACGGTTCCCAAAGGAAATAAAATTAACGCGACGTATACGCACTTTGATATTTATAAATCTCACCGATTTTATAGTAGTTGGATGAGAACTCGTTATAGAAATTCTAACGACGATTGCCGTTTGGATTATTTGCAAACTAAAGAGTTATCCGACCCAAATTATTCGAATAAACTCTGTGGCAGTACAACACCGCCTCCAATAACTACGCATGGTAACACACTAGTAATCAAATTCGCCTCGGGACCTTATATGTCCCGCTCCGGGTTTCGCTTAGAATGGATCAGTTACGGATGTGGAGGACACATTAAAAAATCCTTGGGCACCATAATCCTTGATAAAAGTATAACTAACGACCAGGAACTGGATTGTGAGTGGTTGATAGAAACACAAGTAGGTAAGAGTATCACAATCTCATTTACGGAGATTTATATGAAAGATACCGCCAATTGTACGACTGATGCTATTGAAATATATAACGGTCAAAATTCAATGGCTCCACTACTATCAAAAATTTGCCATCCAGCTTTTGTATCCGTGCAGTCTGACAGTAATTTCATGATGGTGCGTTTGTCGAAACGGTCTACTCTTAGGGATGTGCACTTCTCGTCCAACTTTCAGTCTACCAATTCTAAATGTGGTGGTGATATGACTACCAAATCTGGTCTCATTTACTCTAAGAACTACCCTAAAAATTACGACAATAATTTGGATTGTTTTTGGTATATTTCCGTACCGGCATTTCATCGTATTGAACTTAATTTTATGGATCTTGATCTGTACTCTTTTATAGATGATGAAGGTGTCTGTGGAGACTCCATTCAAATTTATGATTATGGGAACAAGTATAAACCATCTTTAAATTATACGTACCGAATATGTCCAAATTCGAACAAAACACAAATTATTAGCAAATTCAATAGCATTGTTGTGCAATTCAAAACTGACGCATATGGAACGGCCAAAGGCTTCAAAGCTAACTTTACTGTTACGTGTGGTGCTCTTATAAGGGCTGCGTCTGAAGGTATCATTCATAGCGATTCCTTTGTCCAACATACCAACAAAAGCTGTGTTTGGACTATTCTCGCGGACTCGCCCGATCAAAAAATATATTTAACGTTAACTTTAATGTCGTTACCAAAAGATAATATTGTAATCACAAATAGAACATGTCCCTCCTCTTACCTACGCGTTCTAGACGGAGATGACAAAAATGCTCCACTAATTGGAGAATATTGTGGTCGAAAAGTTCCACCTATGATCGTCAGTCGCGGCAGTGCATTGACGATAGAGTTCGGCAGTTACACTGGTGGAGCTACTGGAATGTTTGCAGCTCACTATTCACCACTTAGTAACGCCTGCGGAGGTGCATTAACTTCAGAAGAAGGAACTATCGCGTCTCCGAACTACCCCGGGCCCTATCCTGTAAACACTGATTGTGAATGGGCAATAAAATCTTCCCCTGGAAACACTGCATACGTCCAGTTTGAGCGATTTGATTTAGAATTTTCTGAAGGTTGTAACGACGATTATGTAGAAGTTCGTGAAAATAACGGTGCCGGTCGACTATTGGGTGCGTATTGTGGTAGTGAAACTCCTAGTAATCACAGTGCAGCGTCACAAATATACGTCAAGTTTCACAGTGATTCCAAGACCAGTGGTCGAGGTTTTCTCTTGCACTATGGATATCAGCGTGAAAATGACATTACAGGAGACAGTGGGGAAATATCTTCACCATTGTACCCTACTCGATACTTAGGACATGGTGAATACAGTTGGCGAGTGCTCGTTACTGATTCAGATACCATATCTATTACACTGGATGTTTTAGAAGTTTATTCACACAGCGAGGTGAACTATAACAAATTAACTATTTATGATGGATATGATTCGACTGCTCCAATTTTACAAGAACTAAGCGGAGTACTGGCCGACACGAAAGTGATTCAGAGCTCCTCCAGTGTAGTATACATGACACTTACAACAGATGAATCAAATACGGGTTCGATGTTTCATATGAGTTGGACCAAAACATCTAGAATCTATGAACCGGAATCTGGTGAGAGGATAAACTGTGGTTCTAATGAGACTGTAACAGTTCTACCAGAAAACGGCACCATTAGTTTTACATCGCCGAACTATCCACAGGAATATTCAGACAATTTAAATTGTGAATGGGTTTACAAATCACAAATGGGTAGGCATTTAACTGTTAATTTTGTAGATTTTAGTATTGAAGACACCAACGCCTGTTTTGCAGACAGAGTTTCTATTTATTCTTCTGACAGTCCCGGAAATTGGAAGCCCGTAAATGAAAACATATGTACAACAGAATCAGCTAAAATAACCTTTAACGCGTCCACTTACATGAAAATTAAATTCAAAACAGATTCATCCATTACTAGGAAAGGATTCCAGGGTCGAGTCACTTCTAGATGCGGAGGACTCGTGACTAGTTTGTCCGGTGATGTCGGTCCAACTTGGTGGGACTTACAAGGCGATTATCGGTATAGGTCAAAGGTAACATGCAACTGGGTCGTAAAAGTACGTCCCGGCAGGACTATGAAATTACAGTTAAATCAATTTAATATAACTAATAAAAATGACAACTGTGCAACATACGTTGTTTTAAGAAATGGTGATTCTGAGGAGGCGCCCCTCTTGGCAAGCGGAAAGTATTGCGGTTACGATCACGAAAATAAAGTAGATATAATCACTTCTAGTAACACTTTATTTATAAGTTACACTAAGGGATCATTCCCTTACCAGAGCTTTGTGGTTCATTACGAAGAGAACAATTACGAATGTGGTTCAACATCATCTCTAACTGCTGATCACAATTGGGAAATAATAAACTCGCCAAATTATCCATCAGTACCAGTTCCGTATTCAGAATGTGAGTGGGTATTCACCGGCCCACCCGGAGAAATTATTAGAATAGACTTTATAGATAGATTTGATTTAGATCATGAAGATTATTGCGGAACTGAATCCGTTGAAATAAGATTTGGATCATCGAAATTTTCTCCTCTTCACCAACAATATTGTGGCTATGAAAGACCTGGAACCGTGAAGAGTACTGGCAATACAATGTATATTAAATATATAACACAAATACCAACACCACGCAATGGATTCAAAGCCAATGTGTCTATTGAGACGTGTGGCGGAACCATCGTCACTGATGCCGGTGAACTGACATCACCTGGATACCCGCACATGCAAATGATTCCTTACGGAACAGTCTGTGAATGGCACATAATAGGACCTCCATGGCACGTGTTTCAAATTAAACCCGATGATATCGAGTTGCCTCAATCTGAGTTATCTTGTGGAACCAAAGTAACAATCGAAGAAACCATGCTCATCAATAATACTATCACCGTACTAAGAACCCTGTGTAATGATGAAGAACATTCCCTTGAACCGATTGAAACTTCAAGGAATGAATTTAGCATTAAACTTCATATCGGTAAGCCAGACTCATGGGATCACACATCGGAGAATAGAGGATTTAGAATCAGGTTTAATTCTTCCCGACCTATGTGTGGTGGAGTGATAAGTGCATCAGACGGCTATTTGACATCTCCAAGCTATCCGCAAGAAACTACATTGAGGTACTGCCAATGGCGAATAACAGTGCCTAATAAGTCTCGAAGAATCCGTTTAGAAATTATAGATTTAGACACAATAAAGCATAGTATTGCCATTTTCAATGATGCGATGTTCTACAATGCTATACAATATATCCCTGGCGACGATTACATTCCTGGAACAAGCATTTTTGAGTCTACTGGAAACAAAATGTCAATTTATTTATTGCTCAATAACTCCTTTACCTCGCATCGCTTCAAAGCTAAGTTTAGCTCAGATGTAGAAGCGCTATGTGGCGGTGATCTAACTGAAATGAACCAAGTTCTCTTATCACCGGTCTTAAATCGCTCATACAGCTGTCAATGGCATTATAACAGTCAAATAAAAACAAACAACGATTATAATGCTCTTTCAACTAACTTTACTTACAATTCAATCTTTTTAACCGCCAATCTAAGTTCATCAGTAACGCGAACACGTTGTAAATACTTCGATCCTCAAGTCAAAATTAAGTCAGCTACTACAGAAACTAGATTTTCTGCAAATTTATGTGGAAACACCTTCACATCATACAGAATACCGTCACCAATCATTGATATAACAGCAACAACAACTAAAGGCACTTCATTAAACTTCCGTTTAGAATGGAAACTTCAACCATGTGGTGGTGTTATTCAAGTAGGAGACAATGCTGTTAATGTTTTAAAGTTACCTGATTCATATAATGATACTTTAGACTGCGCTTGGATTCTGACTGGTGCAACAAATAGGATTGAAATTAAAATGGAAGGCTATTTTACGTTAAATTGTGACGAAGAGTATTTGAAAATAAGTACTAGCAGATCCTTAATCAATGCTCCTGAAATCGGTAAATATTGCCAAGCAACACCTTTAGATACCCCGTTAGAGGCACATTTCAATAATATATTTATTGAGTATCATTCGAACGTGAAAAACAACACTAGTTTAAAGCTTATGGTCAGAACAATTACTGAACAATGTGGGGGATATCTTACTTCACATCAAACAACCTTTGCATCGCCGAATTATCCTAAAAATTATTCACCTAACCAGGAATGCTCTTGGGAGATACAAGCTGACCTAGGCTTCAGAGTATCTCTTAAATTTGTAGAACGATTTTTCATTGAAGAAACAACTAACTGCACTAAAGATGTTCTCATAATTTATGACTGGCAAGATGACGCTTACACGGAGATAGCAAGAGTGTGTGGACGAAATACACCACCTATATATAATTCAACTTTTAATCGCATGAAAGTTGTCTTACGCACAGATGCTGATAAAAATCTCGATGGTTTCAAAGCCGAATGGGATTCTATCTGCGGTGGAAACTATACAGCAACACAAAAAGAACAAATTTTATATAGTCCTGATTTTCCATATCGTTACCACCCACAAATGAATTGCAAATACGAAATATCTGCTCCTAACAATAAAGTCGTACTCAAATTTCTTGATTTTGAACTAGAGGGCTCAACTCCTGACTGCGCGTTTGATAATTTAACAGTAACAGGCCAATCAGATTATAACTATCTCTATGAAATTTACTGCGGTGACAAAATTCCTCCGATCACAGTTCAGCCTGATCGAATATCACTGATATTCAAAAGTGATAGATATGTACACAGAAAAGGTTTTAGAATTGCTTACTCTGTATATACCTGTGGAGGCAGAGTAAATGAGAGTACTGTATTGACATCATCACTTTCTGAAACTTACGAAATAAATATGAACTGTACGTGGTTTATTGAAGCACCACCTACCAAACTGGTTGTGCTTAAATTCCTCTATATTGACGTTGAAAGCCAATCAGATTGTTATAATGATTATATCGCAGTTTATGATGGACTTAAAATTGATGACGATAAGCGTTTAGCGTTAATGTGTGGTAATGTTACTTCCCCAACAACACTTAGAAGCAAAAAGAACACCGCTTTATTACAGTTCGTATCAGACTCTAGTGTAAACTTTAAAGGCTTCAAAGTTCAAGTTTACTTCAGCTATTCAGAAGCAGCTCAATGTGGTGGATTCATTAATTTAACAACGGCTTCATCGCATGTTCTTAAGTCTCCTTTCATGGGTCATACTGTGTACGAGAATTTCTTAGATTGTCATTGGTCAATAACATCACCTCCAGACACCGTAATTAAAATCGAATTCACCTCTTTCCACGTAGCCCCGTGCCAAAATATCAACCAAACGGAAATAGGATATAGCAAGTGCGATTGCGACTTAGTTGAAATAAAAGATGGTCTAAATCCTAATAGCTTAGTAATAGGAACCTATTGTGGTCACAGCCTTCCACCGCAATTAATTTCTTCTGGTAATTTGATGAGCGTCAGACTGTCTACGGATGGTGAAATAGGAAGTCAAGGCTTTGTGTCCACATTAACAGCTCAGCGGTCTGTGTGTGGGACTTCCACAATTTCAGTGAGCAATACGCCGCAAACCTTGAAATCTCCTGGTTATGATATAGGGTCCGTTCCTCGAGGGATACATTGCCTTTATCAGTTGGATGTAAGCGCCTCCCCATACATTTTACTCCGAATCACTGTAAAGGATTTGGACTTACAGCCCCCCGTCAATGACAGTGCTGGCGTAAAGCGCTGCAATAGAGACAAACTGATTATATCCAGTAATCCAAGCATTCAAAATACAACACTTGGCAAAGATTTTATCCTAAACCATCCTTTGGATGACTTCTTTAACCGTAATTCCTTTTACGACAGAACTTTGGCTCTCCCCGACCGTGTTGAGTTATGCGGACGTAAGGAGCCTACGGACTTTTATGTACATGGTTCTACGTCTATAAACTTAATTACATCGGCTGATTCAGATAATAAGGTATATAAAGGTGTGGAAATAGAAGCGGCGTTCACAGGATTTTGTGGTAGAAATTATACAGAGCCTCACGGTCGAGTACAGGCTATTTATGTAAATGATTTTGACGGTAACCCCAACCATGACTGTTATACGCTGATCACAGCACCAGTCAATTACACAATATCCGCTTATTTCTTGTACGCATATCCAAGTTACTGGAACGAAGACTGTTATTTAGAAATATTTGATGGAAATAATGCAAGTGCGCCTAGACTTTCTAAAATTCAAACTCAGTATGATAATAATAACCCTATCTTCTCGACTGGTAGATATTTGTTATTACATAATCATGAAAATGCCGGTGATCGTGTCACGTTTGATTTGGTTTACGTAATATCTGATAAAGGACCTGGCTGCGGCGGAAAACTGCAAAGTGAGGTCGGTAAAGTTACCAGTCCTCAGTATCCCAACGTTCATAGGAGAGTGTCGAGCTGCGAGTGGGAGCTTGAGACTCCCTTAGGAACACGTTTACTGCTACACTTCGCTACGTTCGACTTGGGCATTACTTGTGATCAGAATTATGT
The DNA here is from genome assembly GCA_943136025.2 of Agrotis puta. NCBI lineage: Eukaryota > Metazoa > Arthropoda > Insecta > Lepidoptera > Noctuidae > Agrotis > Agrotis puta. Next base: position 1,114,246 of record OW964176.2, on the reverse strand, counting down.
GCAGCTCGTGGACAGTAAGGGGGTAGTAGTTCGGACGTTCTGCGAGGACACGCCTGCCGACTACACAAGCGACGATAACTTTGTGAAGATAGTGTTTGTAACAACTATGAATAACGGTGGCACGGGCTGGGTTGCTGAGTTTATAGGAATTATATAAACAAGAATGTATTTTAAACGTTTACGTGTCTGTTGGAGGTTGGCGGAGAAGTGCAATGAAGTGCAAACAAACCAATAGAATCCCGTTTAAATATCTGGTAATTTTACGGGCGGTTACTTGACAATTATGACTTTATTGGTTCACGAATCGTTAAGATTGCAGTGCATACATGTTTGATTCCCAATTAAACCCATTTATCAAAAAGTGCAATGTTTTAACAACTACTTAGTCATGTTTTCTTTCTATAAGGGCTCCTGCCCACGAGACTGTTTTAACACAGCCCGGTTTTTTGCCGGCGCCCCGGGTGGAAACCATCCGAACTTACACACAAAACGATTTGTACTCGACCGGTTGCATAACTAAACAAAGTGGATGCAATACAGACAAGGGCACTTCAGTGGCGCAGCCGGGTTTATATGTAGGTATACTTACATATAAACCCGGCTGCGCCAGCTTTTGTATCGCAGCCAGTACAGACTGCTTTATAAAGCAGTCTGTACTGGCTGCAATACAAAAGCTATTCTGTTCATTACTTACTCGCTAGTATCTGTGGTACGCGTTCGGAAAGGCAACGTCTTATAAATTCGGCGACTTTGCAGACACATTGAATCGTAGTTTGACGTTGACCCAGTGACAAGTCGGTGCGTCTGAATTACCTACAGCGTATTTGGGTGTATTCCTTATTAAATGGGTGATATTACACCTAATTTGCATTTACATTTTTAAACCCGACAACATGGTGCCGAAAGTCGAAACTGATTTGTTTTTGTGGATGTCAAACTGAGGTCTTTTTGAAAAATTTCAAAAAAATCTCAAAATGACCTCTGCGTTGCCACTGATAACACCGTGGAGGTGACGAAGTTTATTTATTGTAGTACCTAGTTTAGTTTACTCGCTTGTGCTCAGCCTCGGTCACGAGATACATTATGGCTATCAATATGTAACCGGTTACACGACAACATTTCTAATAGCAAGGAACTAACTGTGTAGGAACTTAAATTCTTTTTTTCAATACTCGTTTCTCGCCCTATTTTACCCTATTTTCTCTTAATTTCATTGTAATATTTTCGCAATAAAAGAAATTAGACATTATTCCTATACAACGTGCGCTCGCCTATAGCATACTCGTAGTTGCCTTCGTGTCGTTGGCGTTTGTTCGTGTGATAGTGTTGGATTAAACACGTAACAAGCAATGCTGCCTGTCTTCTGACCACGGTAGGAATGAGGTTGAAACTTGGATGATTAGAACCTTCTTTTGTTATGTACTGTGTAACTAATGTAGGTACCTATTTACATTTAATTGTGTAATTAGCCAGTTGTAACACGTTTTATCAATTGTTTGTATTTTTGTTTATGTAACATTCGGACTATTTTTTTTTCAATGAAATAGTTAAGTGAATTATTTTCAAAAATATGTTGTGTGCAGTTATTTACTTTTTGTTATTTAAAAATAATTATGTTTTTTATTTGTATGTTTCACGAATATTAAAATGTTGTATTTTAAATCGGAAAACGAATAAATAAATGGAAAACAGTAAACGACGTGTTTTCTGCAAAAGTACAACCCTTACCCTTACTTATTAGTTACTGAAGACATTAGGGATGGCTTGGAGAATTCCAGGTAAACGATCTTAATTTTAATAGATTTTTCGAATGCTATTACGAGTAACACCGTTAATCACGACATCTTCCTAGCTATCCAGGCTCCAGGCGCCACTCAAGTCGCGCTGGAGGGCCTTCGCCTCCATATTCAAATCCGGCAATGTTCGCCGACTCAACGGTGATCGTGCGATATGCCCGGATCATCTCAATAACTGTATTCGCTTCATTTTTGGCCTTCATAAATACGATCACATTTCTTTCTTCCGTTCTCAGCTTGAATGGTTGCCTATCCGATCCAGGAGGTCCCTCAGATCTTTCTGTATGTTTTTCAAGATTATGAACGATTCACTTAGGTACTCCTGATTATCATAAAAATGATTTCAACGACAAAAAAAAATTAGGCATTTCTGACAGTTGTAACTTTCGAGCTTCTAAAAATCTATTTCTCCAAATTCACTCCGTACCGGTTTCATGTCTAATGGAGGCCATACACGTTAGGGTTTGCATGCACATTTATGCCATTACCTTTCTGTTGAGCTACGTCACGACCACCGTGACGTATCTCAACTGTATATGTACTGTAACTGTATACATATACTGTCTAAACGACGCCTACTAGGTACTGTGTACATTATACTATACCTACCAAACTACAATGGACGACGACGATATGATAGCTGTACTTGGCTTAACAGTTGTTCTCCAGAACACAGAAAGCAAAAGAGATCGCACTCAATGGTGTAAACGCTGGTTATTGAAAAGAAAGCATTTCTTTCACGTAAATTTGATAAATGTATTGCGATTTACACCAACAGATTACAAAAATATTTACGAATAGATGCGAAAATTTATTTGAAACTATTAAAAACGCAAGCTCTCGAAAACCACACATGCTGTGTTATGGTCGCGTGCAAACATAACCGAGCGGAATAAAATATCAATTTTGATATTTCGGTTGCTTGTACAAATATATATGCACTGATAACTGTACATTTTTAACACATACACGCTAGGGCTTGCCTGTCGGTTATGCATGCAAGGTTACAAACATGAAGTAATAATATACTTACGACAAACTTAATGTAAATTATATTTTTTTATAAGTTGATTTTTGAAGTGCGACTTGTACTTTACTGCGTACTTTTTTTTATCGTGGTAAAATCATCAAATGAGTCCTCCCACCCAGGGCAGGGCGGGAGGGACTGACAGACTTGTACTGACTAAAATCCACGGTGTCCTTCAATAGCCCTTTACGTTCTGGGGTCACGGTATTCGTTAGTCCCGCTACCCCGGCAGGCTGTGGCCTTCACACTCTTTGAGGCGCGCGTGGAACACAAGGCGCCGTCGACCCGGGCGTGGTCCATGGTCAGACAGCGAGTCGCCCATTACTCGCCGCTCGCATTTCACGCGCCGAAGATGAAGAAGAAGATCGTCTAGCGACGTCTGTCGCCGTGGGCGACTGGGTTGTAACTCCATTAACCCTTACATTATTTGTTGTTGGTAGTGTCATTTGATGTAAAATAAAAATTGTGGGCCGATATTAGAGGTCCGATATTCGTTCCCCCCCCCCCCGCTAACTACGACATTAGCTAAATAAGCCATCGCAGACGCTCAAAACACATGCGGCCTTGAAAAAATGGATAAAGGGGGCTTGGGAATAGCTTTGCCTAGGGGCCCTGTAAAACTATGTCGGTTTTAGACACTTTCTTAAACGATTATAATCTGCATTAAATGATAAATGAGCATTAGCAGATTGGTTTTAGCAAACCGTTTTACACGTCAAAAAGACACTATTTTTAAAAACGAAATGAGGCTAGTTTTCGTATCGTTGTTGAAGAAGATAAATCTATATCCACTTACAAAATCATCGAATCACACAATATACTATCGGAAAACACATTCTATCATATCATCGATTAAACCAGATGGCTCGTATTGGTTACTAATTGCCAAACTATCATTGCTAGGGGCGTACGGCACTACGCCCCCTGTGATAATACAAATCATTGTGGTTGCTGCAACACCGACACAGCACACAGTACGAACACAACAGTCTACCGAGACACATGGACCATGTCCAACGCACTCGGACAACGCCTCATCTTGCTAGGCGTACTTTGTTTTGTTCCTCTTGATTGTGAACTCTACCAGGACCGTCCAAAAATCAAGACTTCGGGAGGTGATCTCATTCTAGAACCAGCATTTGATAAAAATATATACCTACGCCCCAATGGACCGAAATCGAGCATCTTTGTTGGTGATATCAATGTACTCAAACCAAACATCCCGAGCAATGGACCACAGTACCAGCCATCCAGTAATGAAAACGCCGACGAGAACATAAACACTATATTACAAAGACTTGAGAGATTGGAGAGCAAGGAATCCACACTTCCCAATGACTTTCTTTTCAACATATCGATGCTTTGGCGGAAAGTTAACAATATTCACAGGAAAGTGTTGAATCTTCAAAATCTATTAAACAATAGAGGGAAAGACGAATGTCAATCTCAGCCATGCCAGCATGGTGGAACTTGTCTCAACTTGGTAAACGGCTACCATTGTCTTTGCCCTTCCAATTGGGAAGGCAGGGATTGTGACGTCGATGTAAATGAATGCCGAAATTTTGCTGGAACGGACCTCGGATGTCAAAATGGAGCTATGTGCATCAACAGACCAGGATCGTACGAGTGTTTGTGCAAATCTGGCTGGTTCGGCTTACACTGCACTAGGAAGGCTAAAGATTGTTCCGGTGGTGACTTTGAAATGTGCGGCTATGGAACCTGTGTACAAGTAACTTCAGGAGAGGGCGTTCAATGCATGTGCCACCAGGGATGGACAACGAATGGTACAGGTGTCGCGTGCTTAACCGATATCAACGAATGTGAATCCTATCATGGTCCTCGGTGTTCGGTGAACCCCCGGGTTGACTGTATCAATCTGCCGGGCTCATTCCGATGTGGACAGTGCCCTTCTGGTTATGAAGGCGACGGTTACACATGTTACGATATCGACGAATGCACCACTATTCCCAATGGAGGCTGCAGCCCTATAGTGACATGCCATAACACCATCGGCTCGCGAATATGTGGTTCATGTCCACCTGGCTATCAAGGTGACGGAGTTACCTGTTCTTGGAGAGGTACGTGCAACATCGGGCATGGAGGGTGTCACCCGTCCGCACAATGCATAGAAAGTGCGTCGCCAACTGGCCAATCAGCACAATGTGTATGCCCGGACGGCATGGAAGGCGATGGAGTAGGAATCAGTGGCTGCTACGTCGCAACAGGCGGAAACTACACTGACGGGTGCGCAATCAATCCATGTGGCGTCCACGGGCAATGCCATTCTCTTCGTACTGGCTACACCTGTATCTGTTTCAAGGGCTACGGTGGCGCTCACTGTGAATTGCCCACAGACGTTTGTGGAGTGAATCCTTGCCACAACGGCGGAATTTGTAGACCAGACGACAGTGCAATCGGGGGCTTCCGCTGTGAGTGCACGGCTCAGTTCTCAGGCGCCTTGTGTCAGGTAAGGACAAAGACTTGTGGTGGTGTTCTAAATAACGAAGAAGGCAGCATTGTTTATCCTTTGACGAATACGTCGTACAGTCATAATTCTCAGTGTGCTTGGGTAATACACACAGCTCCTGATAAAGTAATTAATGTAACATTCAGTAAATTTAATATAGAGAACAGTCCCGAATGTATGTACGATTTCTTACAAATTCACGACGGTCGGAAATCTTCTAGTCAGCTCATAGGTAGATTTTGTGGCAATAATTATCCTAAAGGCGGCAACATTGTGTCAAGTCATAATAATTTATATTTCTGGTTCCATTCGGACAAAACAGTAGCTAAAGACGGGTTTGCATTGCACTGGACCAGCATAGAGCCAGTGTGCGGCGGTGAGGTTGACGCTACCACGCACGGTCACATCAGCTCCCCAGGCTCTCCCGGGCCGTATCCTCCCAACCGTGACTGCTATTGGCACTTGACTACAACTCTCGGTAAAAGGATCAACTTGCATTTCTTCGCTCTCGATATCGAAACACATTCAAACTGCAGTTTCGATTATTTGGCAATTTATGACGGTGAACATATGACGGATCCGCTTATCAATAGGTACTGTAACACGACACAGCCGGCCCCTGTACAGTCTGCAGGCTCTTTCATGTTGATACACTTTCATTCTGACGCCTACGGTGCGGGCCGTGGCTTCCAAATTGCTTACGCGCCGGTCGAAGGCGTTCCTGGCTGTGGAGGTTACTACACTACCGACAAGGGAGAGCTTGTTTCTCCTACTTACAATGGGCTTTACCTAAGTAATTTATTATGTGAGTACAAAATTAAAACTAGCCTGGATACCAGGATTAAAATCGACTTTAAATTATTCAAGCTCGAACGGTCTTTTAGATGTCAATACGATTATTTGAAAATTTACGACGGTCCATCATCGGATTCACGACTCGTCGGGAAATTTTGTGGAACTACTTTTCCAAAATCATATAAATCATCTTCGAATGAACTTTATTTTAAGTTTAAAACTGATAGAAGTATGCCCGCGGACGGTTTTCGTATCACGTATGAGGCCATATGCGAGAAAACTTTAGAAGGCGATAGTGGAGTTATCAAATCGCCCGGTTATCCCTTCAGCTATCCTGAGAACAAAGTGTGTGTTTACATCATCAAAACTATTCCCGGCAAAGCAATTCAATTGACATTTCAAGACTTTGATATCGAAGACAACCGGTATTATGACTGCCGGTACGATAGCGTTGAGGTCAGGGACGGTCACGACCAGAATGCCACTTTGCTAGGCAGATACTGCGGTGGGGCCGAACACACGCCGCCAGTTCAGACATCCACGCTCAACTATTTGTACATTAGATTTACATCGGATTTAAGTGTTTCGGGCACGGGATTCTATGCTAACTACACTACCATCGATACAGAGTGCGGAGGTATCCACAGGGATACTACTGGCTTAATAAATCATCCGTCCGGAGATGCTACTACTTACAAAAACTACCAGACTTGCAAGTGGATACTCATCGCACCTGAAGGCATGCACATAAAGTTGAATTGGAACAGGTTCGACATTGAGGACATGCCCAGCTGTGGCAGCGATTACCTGGAGCTTGTAGAAATAGATGATAATAATGAAAACAATGTATTAGGCAAGTTCTGCGGTTCTCACGCGCCACCCACTTTGACCACATCCACTAACCGACTCATGTTGAACTTTGAATCTGATGGTAGTATTCGATCTGCTGGTTTTTCATTATCATACACATTTTTAGATGAAAAAACTCACTGTGGAGGATCGTATTTTAAAACTCATGGTTTCATATACTCTCCTGGCTGGCCAGCCTCTTACGACCCCAATCGCGATTGCACATGGATAATCACGGTGCCGGTGGGGCAACAGATTATGCTCAACATATCACAATTTAATCTAGAACGCCCTATAAGAGATAAATGTACTCTCGGTGACTTTTTGGAAATAAGAAATGGCGGTAACGACTATTCGCCACTGATCGGTCAGTATTGCGGCGTGTTTCAATCGAAAAGAATCATATCATTATCTAATGCCTTGCACCTCCATTTCCATTCAGATTTCTATTTATCCGGAACTGGATTCAAAATCGAATGGGATGGTACATTAACAGGATGCGGAGGAACACTGACGAGTCCCTCTGGATCAGTAACCTCGCCGAACTATCCAAATGATTACAACGAAAACGCCGAATGTTTCTATAGAATAGTCACCAGTGAAGGTTCAAGGATCCGTATCACATTCACAGAGCTTGATCTCGAAAGAACTCTCAATTGTAAAGATGATTATGTCGAAATTTTTGACGGTCGCGATACGAGTGCCACCGTTCTAGGTAGATATTGCTACATGTTACCGGAGTTAGCTAATATCGAAACGTCAACTAATTATGCATACATTAAATTCAGATCTGACATACAGGGTGTCCCAAAACTCAACGTCAAGCCGAAACGGGGTGACAGGATTGATCATAACCATCACGAGAAAAATCTGAAAAAAAATCTATCCCGTGCAGTTTGAAAATTATGGGCATTTTAAGAAAAACCTAGAAATGTGATCAAACTGTACCATTTTTCGGTTATTGTGGTTATTCTTTTTTATTTTTGTTCATTTGAACTTTGGAAACGTAATCCTAAATAACATTTCTAGAATCCCAATAAAAAATAATGACACAATTGCCTCAAGTTTCCGAGAATTGAGACTATTTGTTAAACTACGAATTTAAAATTTTCTAGATTCGTCGACTTTGACAGGCCCTCCTATAAAAAAAATGTACTAGAGTGCCTTGGCAAGTGGCATTAAAAGTTGGCGCATTTAATCAGAATTCTAAAATGGTACAATACTTGTTAGTTCCATACAATAGAAAAGAGTAAAAAAATTAAAACCTCAAGTAACCCGATTTTTGCTATCACATTTTACTCAGTTAAAATGTTTTTAATTCGCACAAGCTGTAGGTAGGTTCTTAATTTTAAGACAGAATGATGAGAGAGATGGATAATGGGTATGTTTGTCATGAGTGAGCGAGACAGATAGTGACGCCACTTTTACCAAAGTGAAAAAAAGTTAGTAAAATAATTAGGTTTGTTGGACTAAAAGTCAGATAGAGAAAAAACATTTTTATTACAATAAATGTTCAAATTGTTTACCATCAGCCTCAATACAAGCCCTACATCTTCTTAAAAAAGATCTACTTATAAGTCGGGCATATCTTCGAGAGTTGATCGCCTCAGCTGCTTGAGAAATGCGTTCACGTAGGTCGGCTACGTGATCAATGGGCTTTGAGTAAACTTTTTCTTTGAGAACTCCCCAATAGAAAAAATCCAGGGGATTTAAATCTGGTGAACGGGCGGGCCACAAGATAGTGCCTGAACGTCCAATCCACCTTCCCGGATATTCCTGGTCAAGGAAATCTCTTACTTGCACTGCGAAATGCGTACCCATACCCATTATCCATCTCTCTCATCATTTTGTCTTAAAATTAAGAACCTACCTAGAGCTTGTGCGAATTAAAAACATTTTAACTGAGTAAAATGTGATAGCAAAAATCGGGTTACTTGAGGTTTTAATTTTTTTACTCTTTTCTATTGTATGGAACTAACAAGTATTGTACCATTTTAGAATTCTGATTAAATGCGCCAACTTTTAATGCCACTTGCCAAGGCACTCTAGTACATTTTTTTTATAGGAGGGCCTGTCAAAGTCGACGAATCTTGAAAATTTTAAATTCGTAGTTTAACAAATAGTCTCAATTCTCGGAAACTTGAGGCAATTGTGTCATTATTTTTTATTGGGATTCTAGAAATGTTATTTAGGATTACGTTTCCAAAGTTCAAATGAACAAAAATAAAAAAGAATAACCACAATAACCGAAAAATGGTACAGTTTGATCAAATTTCTAGGTTTTTCTTAAAATGCCCATAATTTACAAACTGCATGGGATAGATTTTTTTTCAGATTTTTCTCGTGATGGTTATGATCAATCCTGTCACCCCGTTTCGGCTTGACGTTGAGTTTTGGGACACCCTGTATACATGGGCGGTAAAGGATTTCTGTTTAATTATGAAACGATATGTAATAATAATATAACAGGACGATATGGAGTTATTGAGAGCCCAGGCTATCCAAGTAATTACCCGCTAAACTTCAATTGTTTGTGGAGCATAACGGTTCCCAAAGGAAATAAAATTAACGCGACGTTTACGCACTTTGATGTTTATAAATCCCACCGATTTTATAGTAGTTGGATAAGAACTCGTTATAGAAATTCTAACGACGATTGCCGTGTGGATTATTTGCAAACTAAAGAGTTATCCGATCCAAATTATTCGAATAAACTCTGTGGCAGTACAACACCGCCTCCAATAACTACGCATGGTAATACATTACTTATCAAATTCACATCTGGACCTTATATGTCCCGCTCCGGGTTTCGCTTAGAATGGATTAGTTACGGATGTGGAGGACACATTAAAAAATCCTTCGGCACTATAACCCTCGATAAAAGTAAAACTAACGACCAGGAACTGGATTGTGAGTGGTTAATAGAAACACAAGTAGGTAAGAGTATCACTATCTCATTTACGGAGATTTATATGCAAGATACCGCTAATTGTACGACTGATGCTATTGAAATATATAACGGTCAAAATTCAATGGCTCCACTACTATCAAAAATTTGCCATCGAGATTTCGTGTCCGCGCAGTCTGATAGCAATTACATGATGTTGCGTTTGTCGAAACGGTCTACTCTCAGAGATGTGCATTTCTCGTCACAATTTCGGTCTACCAATTCCAAATGTGGCGGTTCTATGACGACCAAATCTGGACTCATTCAATCTAAGAACTATCCAAAGAATTACGACAATAATTTGGATTGTTTTTGGTATATTTCCGTTCCCGCATTTCATCGTATTGAACTTAACTTTATGGATCTCGATCTGTACTCTTTTATAGATGATGAAGGTATCTGTGGAGACTCCATTCAAATTTATGATTATGGGAACAAGTATAAACCATCTTTAAATTACACGTACCGTATATGTCCAAATTCGAACAAAACACAAATTACTAGCAAATACAATAGCATTGTTGTGCAATTCAAAACAGATGCATATGGAACGGCCAAAGGCTTCAAAGCTAACTTTACTGTTACGTGTGGTGCTCTTATAAGGGCTGCGTCTGAAGGTATCATTCATAGCGATTCCTTTGTCCAACATACCAACAAAAGCTGTGTTTGGACTATTCTCGCGGACTCGCCCGATCAAAAAATATATTTAACGTTAACTTTAATGTCGTTACCAAAAGATAATATTGTAATCACAAATAGAACATGTCCCTCCTCTTACCTACGAGTTCTAGACGGAGATGACAGTAATGCTCCACTAATTGGAGAATATTGTGGTCGAAAAGTTCCACCTATGATCGTCAGTCGCGGCAGTGCATTGACGATAGAGTTCGGCAGTTACACTGGTGGAGCTACTGGAATGTTTGCAGCTCACTATTCACCACTTAGTAACGCCTGCGGAGGTGCATTAACTTCAGAAGAAGGAACTATCGCGTCTCCGAACTACCCCGGGCCCTATCCTGTAAACACTGATTGTGAATGGGCAATAAAATCTTCCCCTGGAAACACTGCATACGTCCAGTTTGAGCGATTTGATTTAGAATTTTCTGAAGGTTGTAACGACGATTATGTAGAAGTTCGTGAAAATAACGGTGCCGGTCGACTATTGGGTGCGTATTGTGGTAGTGAATCTCCTAGTAATCACAGCGCAGCGTCACAAATATATGTCAAGTTTCACAGTGATTCCAAGACCAGTGGTCGAGGTTTTCTCTTGCACTATGGATATCAGCGTGAAAATGACATTACAGGAGATAGCGGTGAGATAACTTCACCATTGTATCCCACTCGATACTTAGGATCTGGTCAATACAACTGGCGCGTTTTCGTTACTGATTCAGATACCATATCTATTACACTGGATGTTTTAGAAATTTATTCACACAGTGAGGTAAACTATAACAAACTAACTATTTATGATGGATATGATTCGACTGCTCCAATTTTACAAGAACTAAGCGGAGTACTGGCCGACACGAAAGTGATTCAGAGCTCCTCCAGTGTAGTATACATGACACTTACAACAGATGAATCAAATACGGGTTCGATGTTTCATATGAGTTGGACAAAAACTTCTAGAATCTATGAACCGGAAACTGGTGAGAGAATAAACTGTGGTTCTAATGAGACTGTAACTGTTCTACCTGAAAACGGTACCATTAGTTTTACATCGCCGAACTATCCACAAGAATATTCAGACAATTTAAATTGTGAATGGGTTTACAAATCACAAATGGGTAGGCATTTATCTGTTAATTTTGTAGATTTTAGTATTGAAGACACCAACGCCTGTTTTGCAGACAGAGTTTCTATTTATTCTTCTGACAGTCCCGGAAATTGGAAACCCGTAAATGAAAACATATGTACAACAGAATCAGCTAAAATAACCTTTAACGCGTCCACTTACATGAAAATTAAATTCAAAACAGATTCATCCATTACTAGGAAAGGATTCCAGGGTCGAGTCACTTCTAGATGCGGAGGACTCGTGACTAGTTTGTCCGGTGATGTCGGTCCAACTTGGTGGGACTTACAAGGCGATTATCGGTATAGGTCCAAGATAACATGCAACTGGGTCGTAAAAGTACGTCCCGGCAGGACCATGAAATTACAGTTAAATCAATTTAATATAACTAATAAAAATGACAACTGTGCAACATACGTTGTTTTAAGAAATGGTGATTCTGAGGAGGCGCCCCTCTTGGCAAGCGGAAAGTATTGCGGTTACGATCACGAAAATAAAGCAGATATTATCACTTCCAGCAACACTTTATTTATAAGTTACACTAAGGGATCATTCCCTTACCAGAGCTTTGTGGTTCATTACGAAGAGAACAATTACGAATGTGGTTCAACATCATCTCTAACTGCTGATCATAATTGGGAAATAATAAACTCACCAAATTATCCATCAGTACCAGTTCCGTATTCAGAATGTGAGTGGGTATTCACCGGCCCACCCGGAGAAATTATGAGAATAGACTTTATAGATAGATTTGATTTGGAGCAGAAAGATGATTGCGAAACTGAATGGCTCGAAATAAGATTTGGATCATCGAAATTTTCTCCTCTTCATCAACGATATTGCGGCAATGAAAGACCTGGAACCGTGAAGAGTACTGGCAATACAATGTATATTAAATACATGACACAGATACAAACACCACGCAATGGATTCAAAGCCAATGTGTCCATTGAGACGTGTGGCGGAACGATCGTCACTGATGCCGGTGAACTGACATCACCTGGATATCCACACATGCAAATAATTCCTTACGGAACAATCTGTGAGTGGCATATAATAGGACCTCCAAGACACGTTTTTCAAATTGAACCCGATGACATCCAGTTGCCTCAATCTGAGTTATCTTGTGGAACCAAAGTAACAATCGAAGAAACCATGCTCACCAATAATACTATCACCGTACTAAGAACCCTGTGTAATGATGAGGATCACTCCCTTGAACCGGTTGAAACTTCAACGAATGAATTTAGTATTAAACTTCATATCGGTAAGCCGGACTCATGGGACCAAACATCGGAGAATAGAGGATTTCGAATAAGATTTAACTCTTCCCGACCTATGTGTGGTCGTGTGATAAGTGCGTCAGACGGCTATTTGACATCTCCAAGCTATCCGCAAGAAACTACATTAAGGTATTGCCAATGGCTAATAGCAGTGCCAAATAAGAACCGAAGAATTCGTTTAGAAATAATAGACTTTGATGCAGTAAAGCACAGAATTGGTATTTTTAATGATGCTACTTTCCACAGTGTTATACAATCAATCCCTGGCGACGATTACATACCTGGAACAAATGTTTTTGAGTCTACTGGAAACAAAATGACTGTTTTTATATGGCTTAACCGTACATATACCTCGCACCGCTTCAAAGCTAAGTTTAGCTCTGACGAAGAAGCACTATGTGGAGGTAATCTATCTGACATGAACCAGGTTCTAATATCACCAGACCTGAGTCGGCCCTATACTTGTCAATGGCATTATAATGGTCAAGCAAACACCATTAATGATTACAATGCCCTTCCAACTAACCTCACTTACAAGTCAATATTTTTAACAGCCACGGTAAATTCGTCGGTAGCTCGCACTCGTTGTAAATTATTTGATCCTCAAGTCTTTATTAAAACAGATCGTCAATATAGATTTTCTAGATATATTTGTGGGAATGTCAGAGAATCATACAGAATACCATCAATTGAACTTGATATTACAGCAACAAAAACCAAAGAGAGTTCGTTATACTTCCATTTAGAGTGGAAACTTCAACCATGTGGTGGTGTTATTCAAGTAGGAAACAATGCTGTTAATATTTTAAACTTACCTGATTCACATAACGATACTTTAGACTGTGCTTGGATTCTGACTGGTGCAACAAACAATAGGTTTGAAATTAAAACGGAAGGGTATTTTACTTTAAATTGTGACAACGAATATTTAGTACTAAAATCAAGCTTAAGACCAAATGCTGTTGAAATTGGTAAATATTGCCAGACATCACTTATGGACAGTCCGTTAGTTACAAATTTCAATGACATGTATATTCAGTATCACTCCAATGTTAATAACAAATCAAATTTAAAGCTCATGGTCAAACCGATTACTGCACAATGTGGGGGATATCTTACTGCATACGAAACTACGTTTGTATCGCCGAATTATCCTAAAAATTATTCACCTAACCAGGAATGCTCTTGGGAGATACAAGCTGACCTAGGCTTCAGAGTATCTCTTAAATTTGTAGAACGATTTTTCATTGAAGAAACAACTAACTGCACTAAAGATGTTGTCATAATTTATGACTGGAAGGATGACGCTTACACGGAGATAGCAAGAGTGTGTGGACGAAATACACCACCTATATATAATTCAACTTTTAATCGCATGAAAGTTGTCTTACGCACAGATGCTGATAAAAATCTCGATGGTTTCAAAGCCGAATGGGATTCTATTTGCGGTGGAAATTATACAGCAACACAAAAAGAACAAATTTTATACAGTCCTGGTTTCCCATATGGTTACCACTCACAGATGAGTTGCAAATATGAAATATCTGCTCCTAACAATAAAGTCGTACTTAAATTCCTTGATTTTGAACTAGAGGGCTCGACTCCTGACTGTGCGTTTGATAATTTGACAGTAATAGGCCAGTCAGATTATAACTATCTCTATGAAGTTTACTGCGGTAGCACAATTCCTCCAATCACAGTTCAGTCTGATCGAATATCACTAATATTCAAAAGTGATAGATATGTACACAGAAAAGGTTTTAGAATTGCTTACTCTGTATATTCATGTGGAGGCAGAGTAAATGAGAGTACTGTACTTACATCGTCCCTTTCTGAAACTTACGACATTAATATGAACTGTACGTGGTTAATTGAAGCACCACCTACCAAACTGGTTGTGCTTAAATTCCTCTATATTGACGTTGAAAGCCAGTCAGATTGTTATAATGATTATATCGCAGTTTATGATGGACTTAAAATTGATGACGATAAGCGTTTAGCGTTAATGTGTGGTAATGTTACTTCGCCAACAACACTTAGAAGCAAAAAGAACACCGCTTTATTACAGTTCGTATCAGACTCGAGTGTAAACTATAAAGGTTTCAAAGTTCAAGTTTACTTCAGTTATTCTGAAGAAGCCCAATGTGGTGGATTCATTAATTTAACAACGTCTTCATCGCATGTTCTTAAGTCTCCTTTCATGGGGCATACTGTGTACGAGAATTTCTTAGATTGTCAGTGGTCCATAATATCACCTCCAGACACCGTAATTAAAATCGAATTCACCTCTTTCCACGTAGCCCCGTGCCAGAATATCAACCAAACGGAAATAGGATATAGCAAGTGCGATTGCGACTTAGTTGAAATTAAAGATGGTCTAAATCCTAATAGCTTAGTAATAGGAACCTATTGTGGTCACAGCCTTCCACCGCAATTAATTTCTTCTGGTAATCTGATGAGCGTCAGACTGTCTACGGATGGTGAAATAGGAAGTCAAGGCTTTGTGTCCACACTAACAGCTCAGCGGTCAGTGTGTGGGACTTCCACAATTTCAGTAAGCAATACGCCGCAAACCTTGAAATCTCCTGGTTATGATATAGGGTCCGTTCCTCGAGGGATACATTGCCTTTATCAGTTGGATGTAAGTGCCTCCCCATACATTTTACTACGTATCACTGTAAAGGATTTGGACTTACAGCCCCCCGTCAATGACAGTGCCGGCGTAAAGCGCTGCAATAGAGACAAGTTGATTATATCGAGCAATCCAAGCATTAAAAATGCTACGCTTGGGAAAGATTTTGTCTTAAACTCACGGATCGACGACTTCTTTAGCCGTAATTCTTTTTATGACAGCACTTTGCACCTCCCCGATCGTTTTGAATTATGCGGACGAAAGGAGCCTACGGACTTTTATGTATATGGATCTACGTCTATAACCTTAATGACATCGGCTGATTCCGATAATAAGGTATATAAAGGTGTGGAAATAGAAGCGGCGTTCACAGGATTTTGTGGTAGAAATTATACAGAGCCTCACGGACGAGTACAGGCTATTTATGTTAGTGACTTTGACGGTAACCCCAACCATGACTGTTATACGCTGATCACAGCACCAGTTAATTACACAATATCCGCGTATTTCTTGTACGCATATCCAAGTTACTGGAACGGAGACTGTTATCTAGAAATATTTGACGGAAATAATGCTAGTGCGCCTACACTTTCCAAAATGAAAACCGAATTTGATAATAATAACCCTATCTTCTCGACTGGTAGATATTTGTTATTACATAATCATGAAAATGCCGGTGATCGTGTCACGTTCGATTTGGTTTACGTAATATCTGATAAAGGACCTGGCTGCGGCGGAAAACTGCAAAGTGAGGTCGGTAAAGTTACCAGTCCCCAGTATCCCAACGTTCATAGGAGAGTGTCGAGCTGCGAGTGGGAGCTTGAGACTCCCTTAGGAACACGTTTACTGCTACACTTCGCTACGTTCGACTTGGGCATTACTTGTGATCAGAATTATGTGCAGCTCGTGGACAGTAAGGGGGTAGTAGTTCGGACGTTCTGCGAGGACACGCCTGCCGACTACACAAGCGACGATAACTTTGTGAAGATAGTGTTTGTAACAACTATGAATAACGGTGGCACGGGCTGGGTTGCTGAGTTTATAGGAATTTTACAAACTACTTAAAGGTACTTACCGTTTTTTAGAAGTTTGCTTGTCTTTTGAGGGAGCAACCAATTCGCACTAAAAGTTTCTAAACGTCTTTTATAATGATTCCCGATGTCCACCCCCAATTTGTCCTCCACTGGTGGACAGCGAAAGGTTTTATATTAAACTTTCCCTCTGACCCCCCGGGGTGGACAAAAGGAAGATTTTATATAAAAGTTCTCCCTGGCCATCACTGGTGGTCAGTGGTGGCCTGCCTGCGTCTGTGTTTCCGAACGAATACAAACATTTAACAGGCTTTTTCTGTGTAATCGCGCTCCATCGTCGACCTTGTCTTTGTCACCCCTGACCTATACTAAAGTCAAGAGCAAACCCGTTGTAAATATTTTCGGATTTCCAAATCATTTAGCTTTATGCCAGAACTATTTATTATAAAAAAAATAACACCGATTTAATACTATAGTACAGACGCCAGCACATCAACCTACGAGTACCTCAATCTGTCAAATTTCTTTAACAGATTTTCAACCTTGTCAGAATAGTGAAAGGTTAATGTTCGATTGGTAAAATTTGACAGATTGTTGTAGGTTGACCTGCTGGCGTTTGTACCATCTACACCTTATTTTTTAAGTTTCTCTCAGCAGACCCATTATAGCAGAAACAAAAAAGAGATGTAGACACTAGTGTGTGAACGTTAAGTGGAAAACATATAGATATACAAGGAACACCATTTCCAAATCTGCATAAAGCGCATAAATTATTTTAAAATCATTGGTCATCAGATACCTGTGTTGCCATACGTTTTTCATGTTACGGTTGCTTATTATACTTTGTGAAAGTTAATATTATTTCAAAACTTTTTTACAAGAGCATTATTCCAAGGTGTTTTTTAGGGTTCCGTAGTTAACTAGGAACCCTTATAGTTTCGCCATGTCTGTCTGTCTGTCTGTCTGTCCGTCCTCGCTTAATCTCTGTGACCGTTAGCACTAGAAAGCTGAAATTTGGTACCAATATGTATATCAATCACGCCGACAAAGTGCAAAAATAAAAATTGGAAAAAAATGTTTTTTTAGGGTAGCCCCCCTATATGTAAAATAGAAAGTGATTTTTTTTTTAATTTCAACCCTAACGTGTGATATATCGTTGGATAGGTATTTAAAAATGAATAGGGGTTTACTAAGATCATTTTTTGATGATGTCAATAGTTTCGGAAATAATCGCTCCTAAAGTCAAAAACAATGTGTCCCCCCCCCCTCTAACTTTTGAACCATAAGTTTAGAAAATATGAAAAAAATCTGGAAAGTAGAACTTTATAAGGACTTTCTAGGAAAATTATTTTGAACTTGATGGAAAGAACAGTTTTTGTGCAAAAAAAACAAGAAGGTGGTACAAAATTCCTGGACTAAGTTTGTAGTATAATCAATTTATTTAAGTTTAAAAAAAGGCTATTTGTTAACACTTATTGTAACGGACGGGAAACTACGGAACCCTACACTGAGCGTGGCCTGACACGCTCTTGGCCGGTTTTTTTTTAAGTGTAATAGCACGATTACTATTTATTGCTTATTTGGAAATTGGAATTCTTTCAAAGTGTAAACTTTTAAATTTTTTAGGATATAATGTAATGTTTGTGTAAATCCAGGGTATAAGCCAACTTTATTTCAAACAACCAAATCAGTTAAAACAGAGTTAGAGAGTAACAAATGTAATCGTTCCATGAAGTTATTGATCATGGTCTCTAGTATGTAGTTTTCAATCATGTATTCCGTGGATAACGGTGTCAGATTCACATTTAAACTGTTGTGATGTAATTTATTAGATAAGACGCAATGTGTAAACTGTTTAATAATCCCAAATAAATAAAATGAAAATAATCTATTTGGCTAATCTAATGTCTTTATTATTTCTTGTTTTACAAGTTCAAAACAAGTTTTTTTTTAATGAAAGTAAATAAATGACAAAAAGTAAATCTCAACGGTATTTCATTACCTTAATCAAATTGCTTATCAAATCACCTAGGTACTGATAAGCACTTAATCATTTGCTATTGACACAAGTGCGAATTTTGACCTTGACTTACTGAGGGTCAAAAGCGGTTACTTCGCAATGGGTATTCTCAATAATTCATTTCGTAAATGTATAATAGAAGCATAACCAATAACATTGCGAAGTGAATAAATGACCGTTTTAAACCCTCTCGGCTCGACCATACTCGGAATGCAGTGATTTGAAATTTTGAATCTAAATAGGTAAGTACTAGTAATGTAACGAATATTCGCATGTTTTTTGTCCATTCTTATTACTATTCCAGTAGTCCAATTAAAACTTTAACAGAATCACAACAAAAATGACAAAATACCTTCTTATCGTGATAAAATCATCAAATGAGCCCTTCCACCCAGTTACAATCGACTTCATAATTTATGCATATGTGAGAAAAAGAGTTTGAAATGTCTATTCAAATTAATAAACATAATCAACCATATCTAAATAAAATAAATCTTTCTTTGGTCAAAGAATAAGTACTGCCATTCAACGAGGCAATGCTGCCAGTCTTCTGGACACGTTTCCGGATGTCAGCGATGCGGAGGAGTATGTACTTTGAATAATTGTCTCTGCCTTTTTCTGTTTTTTAATAATTTTATTTTAGTTTTAATTTAGTATTTTGTTGTTAATATTTAGTTTTATGTTTAAATTTCTAGTTTTAGTTATGTAAATACTTTTAATTAGAACTATTTTATATTGATTAAAAAGTAAAATAAGTTTTACACTAAATGCATTTTTATTACCTTAGCAAATTGTAATTTAATTAAAAGTTTTCTGGTTTTTTTATTCCTTTTTTTCTAGTTTTTTCTGAGGTTTAATTTAGGTTTAATAAAATATAAAGTAAAAAAAAAAGAAAATACTGGAAAAATTATTTTGATTGCCTTGTTGGGCTTGTGGATCAGTCCAGGTCGAGCAGTCTTATTGGGTTTCCTTCAGGATTTTTAGTAACAGTTAACGGAACGGAACGGCGCTGGATATATGCTCAGTTGAATTGATGGCAATAGGCTCGCCATATATCACATGGTATGTAGGATGACTATAAACATTACTGGCGGAATGTGGGTGTAAAATTAGGTACACCTCTGCCTAACCCTTCAGGAATAACAGGCGCGACTTTACGAGGCCCATGCAACTTTTAGTATGGACCTTGGCATCAATTTTTTTTTCTTTTCGCCAGTGATCAAATGGCCACAATTAGACTACTACTTAAGAAGTCCATAGAAAAATATGATATGGCGGTTTTAAATTTGTTCTAATCAGGAGTCATTAGCTCCCGATTAGAACAAAATAAAATCCGTTATATCTCTGGTTGGTTACGGTTTAGATTTTTTTAAATATATTTTACGAAGTACTTAAGTTGCGGTCTAGTAATGATAAACATTTCATTACTGGCGAAAGAAAAAAAAATTTTGATGCCAATAAGTTACATAGCCCTTTCTTTTCATAAAAAAAAACATTATTTTTATAAGTTCTTTGACCATGCCTGTTCCGGTGAAGTGTATAAAGAATTCCAGCTCGAGTCTAAACTTGTTGAAAAAATTTCATGTGTTTAATGAATGAAGTTATATTCATTCAACAATATCGACTTGGCAATGTTCGGTTATAGTCCCAGTCAATAGTTGGTTGTTTCACTTTCACACAATAATTACCTTTTAACTTCCCGCCATTTGGGACTGGTGGACCATAGACATTTTTTTTTTGTTTTTTTTTTCCTTCACACGGAAAAGGTGAAGGGCTTAAGCTCATACAGGCTAGTCTTATTTCCATTGACTGATAAGGACGACGGGAATAGAGCATCCTCGGATCACGAGTATTATCTGCCTAAGCCGTCGGCAACGCTAGAGCGTCTGTGGAGAACCGCGGCGACCAGCGCTAGAAACATAACACGAAATGAACGTGGACGCCGCGCCTGTCAACCCAGCGTTTTTGTTTTTCCCGTTTACCGAAGACGCAAGACGCGTCGAGCTAGCATGGCCTGCGGGTAAGCGCGATCGCATATTGTGAAAAATTTCTGTCAGAGGTTTTTTATTATGGTCGCCGGAAGGCACCCGCTGCGTTTTTATTTGTATCAGACACCGTACACTGCATAAAACATTCTGATGGACCGTGCCGCTTCTGATACTCGCCGTAAAGCACTCGGTGCATACAGTGACGGATTAAGACAACTTGATGCCCTAAGCCTAAGCAATTCAAGCCTATGGTGCCCCCCTATCAACTGTAAATTAGTTTCTTCCTTTATTTTTTTAACGCATTTGTTTGTGATAAAGGAGATGTTATACAGGGAAGTTTAGTAGGTAAATCAGAAACCTTTTGAGATCTAAGGGAATGGTCTCTGGATTTCGCTGGTATGAGTTTTGATTATTGTCATATCGTTAGTGATACTCACAAGGTTACGAATGTGACGTGCGAATCATCAAAATCGGTAAACGCGTTTGGTCTCTATTATGCCCAAAGAACAAACATGCATACATACATAGACTGACAAACACTTTACCCCCCCGCAGTCGGGTAAAAACCATTGACGAATCGGGTAAATGCAGCTTCTTCTCTGGACTTGGATCATCAGATCAATCCCAACTCCTGACTAAATCTATTGTCATCGGGCGAGAGAGAATACAGTTTAATACCTTTGAGTATTTATTGTCCTTCATACTTAATTTCAGCTCAATTTGACCGCAGGAACTCGCTGCAAAATCAATCGATATTTTCCGCCCGTACAAACTTTTTAATTGACTTGACGTAAATTGTAGTAAAAGCTTGTAACCAATACCTATTAGCTTTTAAATTCAAGAAACACGCCCGATTGCTGGATATCGGTAATCGTCTTGCGATAGGTATCATCTAATTTATCTACCTAGAAAAAACTATTTTGGAGCATAACCGAAAGTAAAATTACTTAAACGAAACAAAATCGTGAGAGAGACCTGATGCTCTATGAACGGATTTTTTGTGCTTCTTCTGATGAAGACGTGATGCACTAGGAAATTGTTTAATTTGATAAAGGTTTAATCCGTCACTGGGTGCATACATTTTGTATTATAATATGCGGAGTACATCCGGCGAGCATTAGAAATTTTTTGACATTTTCTTCTCTTAAGTTAAAAATGCATAATCATGAGGTGTACGTATATTCTCCCAATCTACTGCTAAGAATTGTCTGGCAACACTGGTTACGTGTCAACATCGTGTCAACGATGTGTCAACGTCAATAAACGTCACAATATTTCAGTGACAGGAAATATATTTTCATTTTGTTTTCAGCACAACGTTCCTCTGAAAATTTTTGAACTGCAACAAATATTATTTCAACAATTGAGAAGCAACATTTAAAAATAACACAAAGCTTTTAGCTAGATATAGCACAATGACTTTTTTAGTAATTATTTGGACTGTTATTTTATACGGCTTTGCGGCGGCTGTAACCTTACTTGTTTCGGTGAGTAAAATAACAAATTCAAGCAATTACGTGGAGCATGTGTGTTGGCTATAAATTAACGGAATAACCTAAAGTTTTTAAAATTTATTTTTAGTTATCAATCCTATTATACATGGTAACAAACCCATATCCGGTGGTGGAACGGTTTTCAGAGGAGACAACATACAATGATACTAAGAGCAAGAGTAAAGCTAAGTTCCCAAACATAGCAGAGCCACAAAGTGTACACTTAAGTGTAGTAGTACCTGCATATAATGAAGAAGAGAGATGTAAGTTTATAAGTTTTTCAAAAGTCAACTATTTGTTACTATCTCCACACCAGTATGCTAGGCTAGTCTTCGAGATTTCGCTTTAGCAGCATGGTTTGTGTTGTACATACTTTATAGCACAACCATAATTGTATTCATTATAACTTTTGATGGTAACATAATTCCTTTAACTTGTACTATTTTATACTACTAATCGATATATATAAAAATATTATGTTGGTTTGTGTACGCTTCAAAAACTCAAAAAGTTCTGCACCGATTGAGCTGAAATTTTAACATGATACATAATCCGCATCAAGGATTATTTTTATCTATTTTTTGCATCAGTCACATATCCGTGACCGCGAAAAAACTTTTTTTGTGCCACAGTGAAGCGTGGGAGGGAATAGAATAAAATCATAGATACACAGGTCACACTGGCAAAATTCCTTCCCAAAATTCCAACTAACATAGAAGTTGATGAAACAGGAGCATGCCTTATAATTTGTTCTCATTATGTACTCTTATTTCATTACTGGTAAATTGTAAAAAAAATCATTTTCTGTCTATAAGCCTGTATAGTGAAGATTTGTTGTTTTCGTTTCCATAATTATTTCTCGAATACATAATAATTATATTATGACCAAATTCTCGCAAGTTTTGTAAAAAATATTTTACATTAAAACAATTTGTTTGTAGTGCCCCCAATGCTAGATGAAGCTATAGAATTTTTGGAAGGAAGAGTAAAGGAACAGCCTTCATACAAATATGAAATAATAGTAGTAAGTGATGGCAGTAGAGACACCACAGTGCAAGTGACCGAGGGTTACTCCATAAAGTATGGCAGTGAGAAAGTGAGGTGCCTTGAACTTATCAAGAATAGAGGAAAAGGTGGTGCTGTGCAACTGGTAAGTTCCAAAATTAATTAGAAAGTATGTAGTTGCAGTACAGTTCAGTGAGAAGAAATCTAGGGAAGTACTTCCCCTACACTGAAAAATTGGTACTTAACACTTTCACTGCCCAGCACCGGGCTCCCGGGTCGAACAATAATTCTACTTCAAATCATTGATCCACATCTAGTTTATTTTTGGCAGCCCTAGTAGCATGTTTTGATTTGAACCCGGTAGTCCGGTGCTGGGCATGGTCACATGTCAACAATAGCTATCTAAATACACAACTCGGGAGCCGAGTTGTGGGCACACAAATGAATTATTGTTCGACCCGGGAGCTGTGTGCTGGGCAGTGAAAGTGTTAAAAACTATGCTACAATAAAATACACAAAACATCAATATTAGTACCTAATTACTTAAAAGGATTTTCATGGAGCATATTGCTGTACTTCTCCATAGATATCTAGCGCTCAAAAATATTTCTTATTTTCTTAAAAAAAATATATCTCTAGGAGCTTATATATCTCCAGGGGCTTAGAATTTTTTCTCTGCGCCCTAGCTAGTTGATACCGGGTGAATAAAAATAATAATACCTGGTTCTGAACTCCATGAAATCAGAGCATGTGAATCTGGGTTTGTTGCTGCAAAAGAGATCAATGAGACTGCTCTTCTTTCCGGTGGATATTTTATATATATAGAATCTTGGTTCCATGCAATATCAATCCAGACAATGGTGGACCCTCGCGTCTCACGGTGCCACTCTGTACTCTATACGACGCTCTAGTCATTTCACATCTCCATGTTACAGGGCATTGAAAGCTGTAGAGGTGCCAGTATATTATTTGCCGATGCAGATGGAGCATCCAAATTCGAAGACTTAGCTAAACTAGAAGTTGCACTGAAGAGCCTTACAAAGTGCGATCCATTGTCCCAGCCACAAGAAGTGAGCAAAGAAATAGCTATAGTTATTGGATCTAGAGCGCATCTAGAAAAAGAGTCGTTAGCAACACGTAGCGTTTTTAGGTAAGACTATTATTTTATTTATTCGGCGATAGGTTCACGTTGGTACTGGCCTTATGGTAAGCGATGAAAAGATTCTACATTTATCAGTGTAGTCTTAGAATACTTTTAAATTCTAACTTCACCCTACATGGGTTGCTATGCTATGTAAATAAGTATTTTCTTAGGACCTTCACTGTGGCATCCATGAAAATTCCATCATAATTGGATCAATTATTTAGGAATGCCAAGAGGAAAACCATTCAGATATTATTTAATAATAAATTATTATTAAAACAAATACATAGTGATAAAATGTAGGTTAATGATTTGATTATAGTAAATGTTTTAATTAACTGTAAGGAACAGAAGGTGAACAAAGGCACCAAAATGATGATTAAATCAGATAACAAATCATCTATTGAGATAACATATAATGTTTAACTGTCAAAAAAATAAAATCAGTGCAATCTACCATTTCGTTTGTCTAGATCCGTTGATAACAATATTTGACATCCTGATTGTTCAGTCAACAATGTTTACTCATCGCCTTTTAGATGCTCGGGTAATTAACGGATTACATAAAAGTGACATCATTAAGTATTAGTTACTACAATCCTGATTATGATAAAGGTTGCCTTAAAATATTTGTGAAACGGATGTACAGACTGTCAGCACAAGTCCTAAATCTACAGTGTGTTAATAAAACCCGGCGGCGCATTTTAAAGATTCTAGGAAAATAATCTCAGGAAGCACTGGCTTGAAAAAGAAATGTTCTGTGTTTGATAACCCATTTATCGTGGAAGACTAGGCATAGACTATATAACATAACGCTATGACCAATAGGAACCGAGCAGCGGATGAAGCAGCTGAGCAATTGGCACAAATTCTCACACGGAGCGAGAATTTGTGCCAATTGCTAATATTTGTATGATCTACAAGTAGTTGTTCCAGGTCTGGGTGTTTGTGTATATGAGTTTATATGTTTGTAAAAGCACTCACGATTCAAGAGAAATTCCTAGTGTGAATCAATGTTTTTAATTTAAAAAAACCGCTTCTACCGAAAAATCCCTAATCCAATAGCAAGTGCTATTGGATGCATGCATGACCTCAGAATCGAACCTAGGTCTCCATCCGCAGCAGTCGCCATGCGCAGTTACAGTCCAAATTAAATTAGACTGTACTTAAATATAATTTGTATTATTTCAGGAATATTCTGATGTATGGCTTCCATTTCCTGGTGTGGCTGTTCACTGTGAAAGGCATTAAGGATACACAGTGCGGCTTTAAGCTGTTCACTAGGAAAGCTGCAGATATCTGTTTTAAAAGCCTACATGTAAATAGATGGTAAGTAACTTTAACCTTTTCGAATCTGACACACACATTCGATTCGGCAATGTTTACTGAAAAACATAACCAGCATGAAGATATAAGAATATCTTGCCGTTCGGTAAAGCGTCCCATTCGGCTTTGCACAGTTTGATCTAAGCAGAGGTTTTTTTCGTAATTACTTGTTTTTTTTTAATCATATCCTTCACCTTTCTAATTTGCGGATACATAAGCAGGTATGCTAATGGACGTTAGTACAATCTACAATAAAATGAATTTCGGTAAATTTTGTAGATGATGATCTTAAAAAAGTTGAAATTGTTTTTTTTAGCCTACACGTGGGCGACAGCGTAAAATAACTTGATATTTTTGTTTCAGGGCGTTTGACGTAGAATT
Organism: Agrotis puta; assembly: GCA_943136025.2. Taxonomy (NCBI): domain Eukaryota; kingdom Metazoa; phylum Arthropoda; class Insecta; order Lepidoptera; family Noctuidae; genus Agrotis; species Agrotis puta. The sequence goes on along the minus strand of OW964176.2, from coordinate 1,088,264 downwards.
ACTGTACATAGCACAAAAACTAAACATTCCAATTGCTGAGATTCCAGTGAGATGGACGGAAATAGAGGGCTCCAAAGTGACACCAGTGCTATCCTGGCTACAGATGGGCTGTGACTTGGGCCTTATCTGGCTCAAATACACCATTGGAGCATGGAAAATAAAGAGTCAAAAAGCAGATTAGACCAACCTTTTTGTTATGTCAATCTATCTTATCTATGGACTTCTGTTAATAACGACCATGAACAATTATTATTATGAGTGATATGATGGATGGATGCCTTATAATATTAGTGAAGCTTCTTCCAATTTTAAACTTTTTTATATTTTTTATTTGTAGGAAATTCCAAACATGTGCATTTGTTAATGCTATAACTTAAGATAATGTTAGTGTACTTTATTACCTACCACTTTGGGAAAAGCAAATGTAATGTTAAGTTTACTATAAATTAAAATCAACCATTTTATTTTAAAAACATTTATTGAAAAGTCTGTCTTATCTTAAACAGAAAAGATATAGTTTGCACATGTGATGTTTCTTAGTAAGCTGTAATAATAATAATTTACACATTTAAAAACGAATAAACAATTTGAAGAACTTTGGTTGCAATTACTTTGCGATAGTTGTCATTTTAATTTACATCTACAAAATTATTGAAGTGTTCCAAAGTTTATATTTTTTATATAATTACGCAAAAAAAAACCTAATAGGGAAAATATTTATATACTTTTTAGTACTTACATTTTGTATTGTTTAAGAATGTATTTTTTATATTTATATATCTTGTATATAGACACATGAACAACGTTCATTTTCAATATAGTCAAGCTTTTCACTATATTAAAAACAGTATTTATTTGTTTTGTTTTTACTTTCGCAGTTACACAAAGCAGATTGAATGAAACTTGATACTTATTTTCTCAATAATTACACCAATAGCATAAACACATAATGAATCCTAAAATATGCAGCTTTACTATCGTATATCCAATTAAGTATACAAATTTTAAGAATACAAAAGCTTTTACCAAATTGAGGTGAATTTACAGAAACATGTTTGAGCTCTTTTATCATAAGTAAATATTCGAGTAGTTATAAAAACCAAAAAAAAAAGATCTATAATTTTAGTCAATTAGCAAGGCCACTCTTGAACGCGTTATGCTCAAGTTGTCCTAAAAAAATCTTATTCCAAATAGGTACTAATTGTATAATTTTGAGTTTGATTTATGTTTGAGCATATTAAATTGAGTGCCGTGGTACTTGATTTATAGGGGAAGTTCCCTAATTTATACAATAATTACTTTATAAGAAATTACAGACCCACGGACATTTGAGTACTTAAGTACTATTAATATTTGTTCACAGATACATCAAAATATATTATTTCTTATTGAATGATTACCTTTTACAACTTTATTATAAAATTGGTGGGTATCAGTTGGCCTGAAAGCATTTTCCCGGGACCATTTCAACAGCGATGTTTACGGCACACACTAAATGAAAGAGAAATTTTCCTATTAGTGCATCGAGACACGAATATAAAGCAATTGAATTCCTAATAACTAATAAAAGTATTTATGTACTTATATTAATTTTGAAATTCTAGCATTAGAATAAAACATCTGATCACTATAATTCGCGACAACCGCGGTCTTAAAACGTGTGAAAAGGATGGTGAACATTTAGTAGGGCAATACTAATACTGAGTCTCGCGTCATCTCTCCCACGTTTTATGACAATGCCTGACATGAGCTTGGCGCTGAGGGAATAACAAAAATATTCAAGCTTATGTTAAAATGAAATTGTTGTGTAAATAATAATTATATTGCTACGTTTTATAGTTGCGTGGAGAAAACTTTTTGATGCGTGTCTATACGAAGTGTTGTGACTAAAGCAGTCAAAAATTAAGCCATTACTTAACCAAATAAGTATTAAAAGAACTTATCAATAAAAAGGTATCCAATAGGCATTCAGCAAGATTACTACCCTCTATCTTTTTGGATGTATTTATTACGAGCAATCAGGCTGACACCAATAGTGACAATTTGACATTACTGACGCCTTTATGTCGCAGCAATAAGGGCGATTAGTGAAATTTACCACTAATAACAAATTGACTGAACTTTCAATAAGGCGACGTAATACTTCACAGACGTAACTGAAGTCGTTTTCCAAACATCATTAACCTCTCGGGCGATTTATAATTGAAAATGATAAAAATCAAGGTCCAATGAGCGACTGTCTGTTATGTACAGACGTGTATACGTAAGGCGCTGGGGTGTTTTCGCTTATGTACACCCGGGTGTACGTAACGCGTCCGAGAGGTTAAACGAGCTTTAATGAAGGAATATTTTTTTTATGTTTAGAGTTACTCCAAACGTTCTTGAAAGCTTGCCAACTAATCAAAACTACTGGTGTAGATATATAAAAAGTTGATCTATTAAGATTCGGAAATAAAGTGCATGCAGCAAAGGCAGAAAATTGAGTATTTTTAAGCTAGAATTTATCACATCATGCGAAAGTAAGCTAAGTTGGAAGACCTGCAGTGTTTCTTTACATATAGCATAGATTATTTATCGAGATACATTTAAAAATTTTCAGACCTATATAATTACAGAATACAATCAGAATTTACAAGTAAATAACATCTTTATCTTAATAACATATATTTATTACAAAACATACTTTCTATCATCGGAAAGTTATAACTTTCGTCTTTTTTCACAAATATTAATTAGCTTAATTTTAATACATAAAAGGTGATAAAGATATAATAGCGATGACTGCAGAAGATACGCCCTTTTAAAATCTACTGTGTAGCTAATATGTCTACCACAGATCTCTGATAGTCTACCATGCAAAAAATCAAACATATCATCTTTGCAAAAGGGAACTCTAGGTCTAAAATGCTGTGCTAACTAGAGGTACGAAGTTTCTATGAAAATGCATCAATAGTTTGGTCTCAAATGTTATAAAAATCAGCCTTAGTTTAAATACCGAAATAGAGAATAGGTACAATTAGTCTCAATTTCAATGTACAGTTTTACACAAATAGACGCCTTAAGTTACTAAGAGAGTATGGCCACACTTGGAGTCTATCCATACTGCAGAATGGAAACCAATCGAAGCGTCAAATTAGTTGTTGCATGAAACCAACCAGCGTCGGTTGCACTGAGATGTCTTTTTTTATCATAAGAAATATGAGTACTAGGCTTTAGAGATGCTTTGGTGTGCTTTGACTGTGCTAGTATAAATTGACCCTTAAAGCTATCTATCTCATCGTTAAGTATGGTCACACCATTACTATAAATGCGAGGCGTATATTTCGCAGTCACCCAACAGACAAGCCTACAGTGACACGACAGAACATACAGATATTGATGGACAGTTCGATTGTTCCAAAACTCGTATTAAGTTTGACTACTAATATTTTAATTGCAGTTTAAAAATATTGGTAGTCATAGAAGACATTTTATACTTTTACCTTTAATCCGAACACCATCTTAAGGAATTGTTCGTAGTGAATCGTTATGACGCCATCTTGATCAGTGTCGAAATGGCGGAATGCTGACGTCAGAGTCTATAAAAAAAAGAAACCCTAATTAGTCACAGGCAGAAACTTTTGAGGAAAACTGAGTAACATTTATGCCTTAATATTATTCCACTGTTGAGATTTCGATTCTAACTATACAATGGCAGTGTTTATTCCTGTATCGTGGGTGCGTTTACAAACATAGAAACTCACATATACAAACACCCAGACCCGGAACAACTACTTGCAGATCATACAAATATTTGTTCCGTGCGGGGATCGAACCCGCGACGCGCTGCCCAGCAGTCGATCGCTCAACCACTGCGCCAACCGTGTCGTCGAATGTTAGTGAATCTGTGAATTGTTCATTAATCATCCAACACAATGATATTGAAATAAACGTAACATATATTTCAGTGTGTTAAGCTCAAAATAAAAATAACCAACTTACATATAAAGTGACGCAACACTGGATAAAATCATCGAACAAGATGGTGCCGCGGCCAAATCTGTCGAACTTCTGGACCATGATATTCACCACTTCATCTGACAATCTGTATCCGAATGCTGTGAGGGCATTCTTTAATTCCGTCTTATCTATGTTTCCGGAGTTATCGTTGTCAAACGAACGGAAACAGTTCTGCCAGTCGGTAACATACTTCCATAGAGCACCAAAGTCCTCGAAATTGATAACACCTCTACTCTGTTTGTCGAACATCCCTGAAATAATAAAATTATTCGATTACCACTGAAAATACTTTTCGTTATAAAGAGGATATCTTTCTAGGTTTTATGTATTTGGAAATTACTAAAAACCAATGCAGATGTAGGAAAAAAATTACCTATTAGCTCTATCAGCGTATTCACATTTTGAAAATGAAAAAGCTAACTTTGAATACGAGTATATACTGCTATACTAATATTATAAAGCTGAAGAGGTTGTCTGTTTGAACGCGCTAATCTCAGGAACAACTGGTTCAAATTTAGAAATTATTTTTGTGTTGGATAGTTTATTTATCGAGGAAGGCTATAGGCTATATAACATCACGCTACGATCAATAGGAGTCGAGCAGCGGGGGTGAAACCACAAGGATGAGCTAGTGATAAAATAATCAAATGATTCATTGTAACAGCAATTGTTTTTCCATGATAAATACAACTTAAAACATTTTGTACCGCATTTTGAAGTACAAAAATGGGTGGATATTTATAACTCCTTATCAATTCCTATCTCTTTTACGTAATAGGTGCCGCACTTTATAATAATTGTTTTAGAAGGCCACACTCAAGTGTATTGAAAACGTCACACTGTCCCACTCGTTCAATATGAAGGTAAATAATACAATAAAAAATAATTACTGTAAGACCAAACATGAGGTCCTCTACAAGGAGTTTCAGAATATTTCTTTTTTTTTTTTCGAGTTGTTATTTCATTACCAAGGATCACAAACAAATACTCATGTTTCCAAGCTATACAAACTATTACATGGGACTTAAATATAACCAGCAAAATGTGGGTGCATTATTTAACCAAGCATGATGTTAGAGCCTGCCGGGATCACGGGACTAACAAATTACCGTGACCCTGGTACGTAAAGGGCTATTGAATGACACCGTGGATTTTAGTCAGTACAAGTCTGACAGTCCCTCTTGCCCTGCCCTGGGTGGGTACTCACTCATTTGATGATAATACAATGATAAAATAAAAGCATGATGTTAAACTTATTTAGAAATTAAACTTACCTATCATGAGACGCACAGTTTCAGGGTTGAATGGGTTCCACGTGCCATTGGAGAGTGCCTGTTGCAGCTCATCGGCTGATATGTACCCACTGCGGTCTTTGTCAACTCTGCAAGTTAACGAAACCACATAAAATTAACTGATTAAAAAAAATTCAAGCTGTTAGGATAGTAAAAAAAGTCTAAATCGAACGCGTGACATGCAACGCGTCAGTCAATCACATAACCACTGTAGCATATTGAGAAATAGACCATGAGCGCAGATTTAGTTATTGTTTCTTCTGAAAGTAATCAGCTAGAAAACACATCATTCTCTTTAATAAAAATAAATGTTATTTTTAACCAATTGGTATAATTATCTTGACCTTGTATTATGACAACATAATGTTCATTGTTGCATACAGATAAAAAAATAAACTTTGTCGCTTATTGACATTGGTTTTATAAATTACGATCAGGTTTGTATTTGGATTGAGCTTCAAGTAACTATTTATTGATACAAAATTATCATAAGACTTGAAACCACACAAGACCACAACTTGCTATGCTTACTCAGGTAGTAATGTAATATCTTACCCAGTTACTATTTTAAGCCATAGTTTTAGTTGAAGGTCATAAGTATGAAGCTGGTGGTCTTTTATACTAGTATTAAATAAAATAAAGCAGACAGCAAAGCACAAGCATACAGATTGAAATTTTCATTTTAGGAGTAATTTTTTTACCTAAACTGATCCCAATTGATGCTAGATTATCTTCTAAGTATAATAGACCATTTAATATTTTGAAAAGTTAGGTTTAGAATCTACTAATATTTTGAAGAGGTTGTAAGTGTGTTTATAGGAAGTAATCTCTGGAACTACTGCACTCATTATGAAAATGCTTTCACCAGTAGAATGCTACATTATTCTTGAGATTCAAAGGCTTATATTTTTTTAAAATCTACACATGAAATTGTGGGTGGATTGCTAGTTTTAAATAAAACAACAACAACATCTATCAGTATAGGAATGAATCCAATTGAGTTTATATGGTGCAACAATTATTTAGTTTAGTACAAGCTGAGTCATAATCCAATGAACTAATTCTCCAAACAATTGCAAAATACTTTTAGTTAGTAAAATTTAAATTTACCTCCTAAATACGTCCCAGAGGAACTCTCGGCTTGGCATAACAGACTGGAATGTCATCTTTTTCTGGAATAAAAGATAAGATTATGAAATGGTATTTATATAAAAAAGACTGTTTGAACTGGTCTAAAAAGGTCAAGTGTTCAAATCAAAGCTATCAATTTGTATTTTCAAATGTTTCTGATCCATATGTTTACCTTTTCATTAGATGTTTAGAAACAGATAATGGGTCATTGATGATTTATTAATGAGAATTCTTAAGTATTGGCAATTTCTTTGTGTCACTCTACTGTACTGATAGGACTTGGACAGCTCTCAACAAAACCAGTATACACATACATTTGAAAATGGAGCAACAAAAATTTCTAAAACTGAAAGTTCTTACTTGCATTTTAGATCTATGATATTTAGGTTTCTCTTCCACAAATAAAGTAAGATAATACCTGAAGTATCTTAATATAATTTAACTTTTACTACTAAGCACCTGTGCTTTGCTATGCCTCTGTATACATTATACATTGAACATACCAGACGAGCACTGTAAAATACATCTAGGCATAATAATATTATCTTAGTAACTTAACTTTTATTACTAAGCACCTCAAAAACACTTTCAGTACTACCTAGTTATTTATTAGATCCCAATTATAACATCCACAAAAAAGGATGATCAATCGAAGCAATAATGAAAAATCGAAGCTAACATGTTTATTCAAAGAACTATATTCGCTCAGCTTTTTCTAAGCACAATAATTGACTGACTGACTCACCTGTTGGTTTTACCGCTTTAGAGCACTTTTATCACAATTACGGTACGGTTCAAGTAATTCAAAATAATGAATGTCCAATAGTTATTTCTAAATTTGGTGTTAAGCTGTTTGTAGAATTGTTTCTATTTTCTCTAAGATAAAACAAGTATATCACTATCTTGCACGATAATGCGCAAGCAACCCAATTAAAATTATTGGCTGGCTGACACTGACAGATCGCGAAATAGATGATGTCACTCCGTCACACGCTGCCGCTCGTGACAGTGACTTCGACGTTTTATAATTTTGTTGCCATAAAATCAAACACAGTTTGAAAAAAACGCCGCGGTTTAAAAGCGCTGACATTGAACAGATACATGAGAATACAATACAATGTTCCATCTCGGTGCTTTTGCGCTCGTGCAAATAGTGACTAAAAATGTATGTATGCACACGGGTATACATCAAGCCATACATAACTGGTTAATCGTGGTCTTCTTTTATATGATCTTTCAACATATTCAACGGCCAGCTTACAGCTTGGCAAGAAAGAGTCTGATGCGGTGACAATTGAAACTACGAAACGTTTGTTGTTGCAACATGTTAAAAAAGTCAACTACGAGCAGCTTCTGTGTCAAAAAACAATTCCCTCGTGTTATTTCACGATTTTCTACATTAATTCGCAACGATCAGTGCTTACTTGTTTATTTATAATGACATATGACAAGTAGTAGCGACCTCAATTTTTCCATACTCTTTTTTGCCAAGCTGTAAACTGGTTTTGTAAAGCTTGATGTACAGATGGGTTAGTAAGCAATGTCCCTAATTCAACAGTAACGGTTAGTACACAGACTACACAGACACTGGCTTGACAACTGGTTGGTAGTAGTAGTTCAACATAACCTTTTCAGTACCTATCGTACTTATCTAAAGACATTATTCTGCGTGCGTGCGACCAGTATCACATAGCTATATTGACTAAACAAGCCCGTGCGTGTTACCGCTGGCAGAAACTGCGTGTGCCCCCGTGCGGGTCTCGTTCGCACGGACGGGACGCAGGCGCCGATGAGCGTGTGGGTCTCCGCAACGGAATACTTTTTTATGGGACCGCGCGGGCATCCACGCAGCTTCAGCCGTATGACCAAGATTTTTGAAAGGTTTTTACGAGGACATTAATTTTTCATGCGGATTATTTTGTATGCTAAGATTTTTATGTGTTTTTCAGAAAGCTGTATATAAATAGCGTAATATAAAATTTAAAATAGTATTTTATTTTAATATAAAAATCAAGTTTTAGTTAATACTTGTTATCTACGTTTTGTTATGAGTAATGGTTGATACGATGATTTGGATATGAGCTAAACGCAGCAACACTATGCTTTGATACGAAAATGGCTGATGTCTCAAATACTGAGCGTAAATTAAGGCTATCTAAAAACGGGAAAATCATCAAAAGACGTATAAGGAATCCAGAAGGTGAGCATAGTCTCCACTTTAATGTCGAGATACAGCCACATAAGTCTTTACGTACATTTTTCTAAGACATTGTTCTCATTGTTAGGTCTTCATTACTTCAACCAGTTATTGACTCTTATTACCTTACTACATTTTGTGTAACTAGTTGTTGATTGTCCTGAAACTGTACGCTTTGATTCTACTTGATAGTAACGCAATATTAAACACTGAATGTACGACATAGGTTTAACGCAAATGCATATTGTATTAGATGTTTCTGTAATATATAGGTATAATGTAAATATATATTATAGCCCTATTGACTAATTCATTATTATCTGTACATAATGCATGTTTTGGTTTACAGAATGGCACAAACAAAAACAAAAGCGTTTACGAATAGCAGGACTAGAGTACATAAACGCAAATGGAAAAGTGGTGCCACCTAAGCAGCCTGGACCAGACTGTAACTGCCGAAGACGGTGCTTCCAAAAGGTTCCAGAAGATATACGATTGAAAACGTTTCAAGGCTTCTATTCCATGAAAAGCCATGATGAACAAAATGCATATTTATTTGGACTTATGAGGCAAGTGGATGTGAAGAGGAAAAGGGTGAAATCAAGTAGTCGCCGCACATGCACCTTTGAATACTTTGTGCGAGTGAAGGGAAGAGAGACTCAGGTGTGCCAAACAGCTTTCAAAAATATTCACGCCATAACAGAGAGAAAAGTCAGAGTTCTTTGTAAGAAAATGGATGATGGTGTTATGTTCCCCAGTGACAATCGTGGAAAGAATAGTCACCGTCGCTCTGGGGAGGTCCGCTTACCATCTGGGGTATTGGATCAAATAAGAAATCACATTTATTCTATAGTACACACTCACCGTTTAAAAGATTTTATCAGGTTGGATAAAATTGCTGGCTTAGAAATTAATATTTCCAAAATGTGGAAAGATTACATCAAAACTTTTGATCCAGATAACATATCAGCAACTATGCCTAAGTCTAAAAGAAGCATGGATCTTGTGCCACAAGTGGAACCTCCTCAGCAACAACAAACACAACCTCCACAAGAAACTCTGGGAACCATTGCATATCCAGGAAGTGGTCATCTGGTCAACATAGCTGAGAACTACTTCCAAAACCAATATCAAACTGCTACATTGGCTACAAGCACTGCTACTAACTTTTATCAAACTCCTAATGGAGGACAGAGCATGGGGATCTTACTTCAGTCAGCAGCTCCCAGACCCACACAGCCCACAACAGCATTCATTGTGCTGCAAGCTAAGCCTGAGCCCCAACAGCATACGATAACCATTGACAATCCTTATGGACATACTACGGAACTACAGATGCATCATCACATTGAACCAAAACCAGAAAAGAAAATTAAGAAAGAACGTAAGAGGGGTCCTATGGTGAAACAGTGGAGGTACACAAATATATTCCATGATGAAATCAATGGAGCAGCTTTGGCAGCTATTAAAACTAGACTGGGGATGTACTATGCTGAGAGTGATGCTGCCCGCAAGAAGGCCAAGCAGGTACGACCTGCAGAGGTCGTCCAGACACAAGCTCCCCCGGAGCAAGTCCCACAGATGAGGCAGACACACACTGTCACAATATACACTTAACCCCAGTATAACAGACAGCATTTTTGACTGAACTGTGCACCACTTGAATTTGAAATTTTTAAACAAACTAAAAGAGTGTTGTCACATTTCATCATAGTGGTTGTGTATCTGATCATGATATAGTCTCATACAACTTGCAGTGAAATTCTAATTACTGAATAAAGGCCAAAAAATTAATGGTCATATATTATTATGAATGAAATAGGTGGGTAAGAAATGAACAAAATATCTGCTGAAAGAGAAACCAACATTTATGTATTTAATACCACCTTCACAAAGCAGTTACAATATTGGTTTGATAATGGAACCTTTGCTTGGTTATGATGATTTGCATAGCAGGTTCACAAGCCTTATAAATAAACTCTGCCTGTAAATTCGAAACATGTGCTTTATAAAATCAAAGGAGAAATTTGAAAATATAGTTTAGATTCTATATACAGCTATTGCAATAGCTTTTGTAGGCCATGAAATAATGTATAATCATTTATAATGTCATATAATATTTAACCATAATTATTTAGATAGAAAGTTTACAAAAAGCCATATAAATATTGATTCTGTCTGTAATATTGAAACATGAATGTGCTTTATTTTCAATGAAAAAAAAGAGTAATTTTAGATCATACAGCAATAGTTTTCGGAGCCCATGAAGTAACAATGTATAATCTTTTGTAATGTTTTATAGATTTTTGTAATTGCAGCATAGTAACTCCAGAATTAAGTTTTACAGATAGACTAAGCTACTGTTAAAAATCTCTTTAAGTACTGACTAAGGAAAAAATTAAGGAAATTGTTTCACTGATCTCATCGTATAATTTGTTTAATAATTCGAAACCCAGTGCTTATAATATTAGGTACATTATTATAAAGATGACTTCATATTTTAGCATTTGATTATATTGTCATTTTAAGGGCTTAGCCACAACATGAGGAGTGGTTAATTACTCATCTCTACTTATAATTTTAATTTAGTACCTACACAATGTTGTGTTGCTTTTACACGAAATTGCATTTAAAATTCCGCATACAGTTTATTATTATTTGAATATAATTATGAATTCTGTGAATTAATTAACTATAATAATCATTTTGAGTCTCACATGACCGATAATAATGTATTGTGCGCATACCCTTAAGTTAACTTAAGCAGGCATATTTTAAGTATTATTACATAATGACGCTATATTTAACACTGGTGTTTTAATTATCCATCTAACAACCCAAGGCAGGCATAATACAAATACTAATAGACATTAGTATATTCCATGTAAACAAACGGATAGGTGGTCGCTGGGCTGTTTAAACTGCCACTGCCAGCAAGTATTCTCTCCATAATTTTATTGATAATCAATAGGTGCTTACACATTAAGCTGGGTACTCAGCAGTGTAGCATGTATCACATACGGAATCAAGTGAGTACGTAGGCACGAACCCGCTGCGAGCCGTTCGCGCGTGGAGCACTGTAAACTCACACAAACGGGGCTCGCAGTGTGCTCGTGGTCGGTGACACGACCGCGTATGTAGCGAGTACGTAGGTGCGAGCTTCAAACGAACTTACGTATTCATTATAGTGGACTGAAGAAAAAATATTAAATTGTATTGAGGTTTAATTGAAGTGACGTCGTCGCGAGCACTGCGGTTCCGGCAGCTAGTAGCTAGATAGGTACGCGGTGGCCCGTGGACGAGCCGTACCCATACCCACAGTATCTGATACGTTACATGCAACACTGCTAAGTGAGGAGTACCCAGCGCGATGACCGTAACGACACGACACTGGAATATCGTCTGGCTCATTTTTCCCAGAAAGGTTGTGAAAACGCCTAATAACGGCCCACTAACGTGTAGCACCTGTAACTCAAATCGTTGATGTCTGTGTTACTAGTGTGTTTATTGAAGTGAAACTTCTTTAGCGGCGTTGTGCACTTTTTTTGGAATGGGTAAAAAATGTTAAACACGCGTCAGGACACGTGACCTGATCGAAAATTCGTAAGGCTCAACTCACACCAAAAGAGCGGCGAAGGGCAACGAAGCGGAGCGCAGTTTCAGTGTCATATGAATTTTAACTTTATTTTCATTAAAATAAAATTTATTATTGCATGAGAAACTCGAACGAGTCGCGAGGATGCCCCGCGGATCCGCGGGCATTCCCGCGACTCTTTCGAGTATGAGTGCGATAATAAGAATGAGTATTATAGTAATGGAAATAAAGTTAAAATTCATATGACACTGAAACTGCGCTCCGCTTCGTTGCCCTTCGCCGCTCTTTTGGTGTGAGTTGAGCCTAAGACGGCGCAGGGCGCTTGCGCGAATGCTGCCGTCCTCTAACTAAAAGGCCGTTAAGTGCAAAAAGTAGTTTTCGAGAAAACGCTAAAATTGTGAATTGATGTCGCTTGAAAAATATGCTATCTAGGAACAAGGCTGCAAATTATATATGTAGGCATAGTGTTATTGCACAATATATTATATGTTTAATTCATTTATATTTATTTAAATTTATTTAAACTCACTTTCTAATTTTTAATTATGCATTTTATGTGGTTTAACTGCACAGCAATCTTCCTGTATCTCCTAAACTATTCATCGTAGAAAAATGACTCTTAGACCAAAAGATAGAGCATCAAAAGTTGTATAAGACTACATTAAAAAGTGAAAAACGAGCAACTGTGGCTTAACGGCCTTTTAGTTAGAGGACGGCAGAATGTTCGTTTATTACTATTCAAGTCTTCACTTCTGCCTGCACTCCCAGAGTGCAACCCGTCGTTATTTTAAAAACTAGCTGTTCCCTGTGGTTCCACTCCCGCTGCTCCTCGGCTCCTATTGATAGTAGCGTGATGTGTTATAGCCTTCCTTGATAAAGGCTATCCAATACAAATAATTTTTCATTTCGAACCAGTAGTTTTTTAAATTAGCTCATTCAACCAAACAAACAGACAAATTCTTCAGATAAGCATCAGTTTAATTTAAAAATAACTTGAGGAGCAGGAAAAATGAAATAAAAATGACAGGAATGATGTTATTTTTTTTATTGTTTACTTAAATTACGCAGACAAAACGCAGGCACCACCCACAGCTTTGATCTTCCTCTCGGCTGTCTTGGAGAAGAACTTGGCCTTAACTATAACGGGCTGCTTGGGGAGGTTGCCTTTGCCTAGCAACTTGTAGTAGCCCTGAAATGAAAAACAGTTGATTGGTGAAAAATTCGACCAAACAAGGAATTTTGTGCATGACATAATTTTTATTTTTTTATGAGCAACATACTCTTGAACCTCAACATGTTCAGGATTAACAAAGAATTATCTTCAGTAAAATTCTTATCCAAACCAATCACATATTTGTTGATTTGACAAGAACTAATCAGTGCTGATTAGTTGTTAAAGTGGAGACAGCAACTTCTTTCGTTTTCATCTTGTTCCTCCATGTTACTTTGTGTAATCTCCGTCCACGAACTAAAAGGCCGTTAAGTGCAAAAAGTAGTTTTCGAGAAAACTCTAAAATTGTGAATTGATGTCTCTTGAAAAGTATGCTATCTAGGAACAAGGCTGCAAATTATATATGTAGGCATAGTGTTATTGCACAATATGTTATATGTTTAATTCATTTATATTTATTTAAATTCGTTTTCTAATTTTTAACTATGCATTTTATGTGGTTTAACTGCACAGCAATCTTCCTGTATCTCCTAAACTATTAATCATAGAAAAATGACTCTTAGACCAAAAGATAGAGCATCGAAAGTTGTATAAGACTAAATTAAAAAGTGAAAAACGAGCAACTGTGGCTTAACGGCCTTTTAGTTAGAGGACGGCAGTAATCAAAGTAGAAACAGCAAAATTATTATGACTGTCAGTATACTTACAGCCTTGACAATGTTGATGACGGGGACCTTGCCATCGGTGGCTGAGGCATACTTCAGCCTGGACTGCTCAGACACCAGGGTCCATAGCTTGTCCAGGTTCAGCACAGGGTTGAACAGCTTGTTCTTCCTTTCGTGGTAATTCCTCATGCCGAGCTGGAATACACATAGAATATTAATATTTTTATGGAGTTATGGTGAACTTAGTAAAAATTTACAGTGGGTGGACACTATCAATTTTGACATATTCGGGCTATCAAATTTTAATTAAGCTAAAGTCAAAGTACACATACTATTCCAAAATTAAATTAATACCATTCAAAGCCGAATAAACACCAATTCTCAAAACGCATTTTGTATGTAGAACATTTAATTACAGTAGAACCATTATCATGTAAATAAATTACATATTTTTCCTACACAAGAACATTTTCCATTATTTTTTTTTCTTTATTTAGTGTTTTTTATTAATAATTAGTAAATATAGAATTTGCACTTATATAAAACTGTTATTTTTCTTTCATCAAAATCTAGTTCTTTTTTTCTTTATAAACCAATTAAACATTGAAATATAGTCTTTACCCTTACCGGTAAATGGCAGGTCATCAACTTACTTTGCCGAAGTATCCAGGGTGGTACTTGTCCATGTTGATTCTGTGATGGTGCTCACCACCAGCGTTACCGCGACCTCCAGGATGCTTGCGGTGCTTGCCTGGAATCACACATTATCAGTGTTTATTCAATATCCAAAACTTCACTAATCCTTAGTAATACAAAACAGGTTGTGATTAAATAGTTAAGAAGCAAAGCATACTTAGACTACTACTTACTGTAGTCTTGCTTCATCATTGTTTACCAGATATATCATGGTAAACTAACAGAAAGGGAATAACAAAGCCATGAGTTAGGCCATCAGTGGTCAAGGAACAAATAAATATCAGTACAGGGCACATCACTGATAAATATTAAATCTGAACTGGGAATCATTGGAGATCTATTAGACTGTGGTTTTAGCTAGGCATGTTGAGCCCGGTCAATTACATATGATTTAGAGGTTAGGTTCACTTTGTTGCCCGTAATGCTTTTATTTAGTAGTACTAATTATAAAAATCGAGTAAAGAACTTACCGATACGACCGTGGCCATGGCTCACGTGTCCTCTTAACTTCCTGGTCTTCTTTTTGGAGGTGGCCTGCAGCGAAACAACAAACAGGATTTACAAAAATGTTTCCACATAATAATCATAAATAATATGCTGTAAGACACTGATATCACTTATAACAGAGAGGGCACGCTTAATTTAATAAATTTATTTAGTGATTTTATTAAAAAATTCAGATAAAAATCGAGAAAATACACACGAACCATATTTTCGTCTTCCGTCAAAGTTGAAAAGAGTAAAAGAGATCGCTCTATCTGTCACTGTCACAACATTGTCTATAGTAAACTAACTAGTGCTGCACCATTTCGTGAACAATAGTCGATTTCCTAGCAAGATGTTTTTGCGATTCGATAAATGGGAAGTCTTTTGCGACTTGACCAATGGACCTCTGCTGCTAATGAGCAAACTGGGTCAAGCATCAATGTGCTCCTAGTAAAACAGCTCCAAAAATACGATTTCCTCTTCTTCACATGTGTTTCTGTCTGAAATGAAGAATAAGAAAATTAAAACTAACTAAACAAACGTCCAGGCAAATAACCGCGTAAATTCTACTAAACCTGGCTTATTGAAAAAAAAAAGTTTTATATCAAACATGCAGTAAAGTGGTTTGAGTCTGGTAACACGGTAACACTAAGCGAAAATATCTATGCTCTCTAGTCACCAGGCAAGTGGCAACATTGGTCAGTACGTTTCCAGAAAATGGTGGGATTGTGTATCAAAATCGGGCATGACACGTATTTTACGATTTTTATAAAATAATTTGTGAAAATTTTGCAATGTTGTTATGTTCGTAGAAGTTTTACCTTTGTAGAATTGTGAAATTGCGAGAAAATGGAGTTCCGCGAGACGTTATTAGCTGCTCAACGAAATCAACAACAAAAGTCATCTGTGAGTTTTCAGTACATTAATTTGCGAAAAATTATGCGCATACATTTTTCATCAGATAAGTCTTTTCACGATATTGCTAGTGTTTTTGAGCAATAGCAATCAGAATTAACACTTGAGAGTTTTGAAAATTAGCATGAACCAACTTGCACTTTGTTGTTATTGTCAATGTGTACTTACTCCAACAATCTGTGATTTCAGGATAATTCTTATTACAAGGCTCGCTTCGATCCTCCGAAAAAGGAGCAGAAGCAAAAAGACAGGTTGTCAGCAAACATTCAAAAGTTTTTGGCTAAGAAAGATGAGGAAGAAAGGCAAAAGAGAATTGAAGCCCAGAAAAAACGTGAGGAGTTCAATGCCTTGAGAGATCCTAAAGCTTTGAGGAAAATCCAGAAGACGCTAAAGGTCATCAAGTCAGCCAACAAGTCTGTCATAGCCGATGCTATTGACCGGGACAACACTGCTGTCACTCGTGAAGGTCCAGATCAGCCTGATCAGGATGACTATGGCTATGAGTCCCAGGAGGCAGCCGCTATATATGAAAAAATGATGGAAAAGTACAGTAAAATGCCTGATGTGCCGAAATTCCCTGTTGGAAGTAAGTCTATTTGTTTTCTATTTCTAGTAATAGTTATGTAGGTCAGTCACCAAAAATGCTAAGAATTAAATTTTACAACAAGTTTTTGGTGACTTCCTCAATACCTATTTGCTGACCTTGAGACCTATCAAGTTTGTTGATTTTGGACTAAACTATTTTATTCATTATTATTGCCTTAACTTGGGAATGATAATTCATAAATTTATGTTTTTGTTAGTTCACTTGTCCTTTTTTTCATAAATGTAGTTTGAATTAACCTCGTCTAATTGTCGTAAGCAAGTATTTAAGTCCCTAAAGAGCCCAATCTGGTGTATTGACCTCTGTTAGTTATCTGGTTTTATAATAACAAAAACCTTGTTATTTAAGTCCTTTTTTCAATTCTTTTTTTGTCAATTAATGAGCAAAACAAATTCATCTGACCCAAAATAACAATCTAAATCCTTGATACTAATCACAGAAATTGTTGTTTCTCTAAGTGAGCTTGCTCATGAAGCGACGCGATACAGAATTGCGATTGACGATATCACTCAAACGTTTGGTAGAAGAAAATGTATGAACAATTGCTAGTTTTTGCTAATGGAGATGCACCAAAAAGGTTTTTAAAAAATGTGAGCGCTCGGTTTCGGTTCTCAAAGCTTTGGCAGGTGTATGGTGGGGAGCTCACCCATACACCTTAAAACTGGTGTACAATGCTCTAGTCAGAAGCGTGTTGGACTATTGTAGTTACCTAATTGAGCCATGTAATAAAGAAGCTCTACGTAGACTAGATTCAGTCCAGGCCAAGTGCTTGAGAATCGTGATTGGTGCCATGAAATCCAGCCCCATAAATGCTCTCCAGGTTGAATGTGCAGAACCCCCTCTGAGCCTACGTAGACAATACTTGGCAGATCGTTTTTTGTCCAAAGTTTTCTCCCTTTCATCCCATCCTTTACTCCCAATTTTAGATCAAATCTATCTTTCTCTTAACTTATCTTCTTATTGGAATAATAAATCCATTCCGTTGATGAACAGGTACAGAGAGCTGAAACACCTCTCTTCACCTGTTTGTCAACATCCCACTCTTCCTGTGTTTTCTTCGGCTTATGAGGTGACCCAATTCAGGCCAAAAATCGTAACGGGACTTGGCATCTCCAAAAATTCCCAGGACGTAAAAAGCGACTTCGATCAGGCCATATCTAGATACTGGGAAGGTTGGAATTTGTTCTATACGGATGCATCTAAACTATCCACAACAGGTTGTACTGGAATCTCGACATATTTTCAAAATTCTAAAATTGCTCTTTTATTCCAATGCCCACCACAGACTTCCGTGTTCACAGGAGAATGTATCGGTATCCTAGAAGCCATTAATTTTATCTACTCCCACAATATTAAACATTCAGTAATTTTTTCAGATTCTCTTAGCAGTGTTCAGGCCATTAGTCAAAATCAACTTAAATCTAAAATCCACAGCAAAATTATCATTGACATCCTTAAATCGCTTTATATTTGTACGAACAAGGGTTTAAACATTGAGATAGTTTGGATACCCAGTCACTCGGGTATTGTTGGCAACGAGTGCGCCGACTCCTTGGCTAAATATGCTACATCAAACCCGGTTGACCGGAAACATTACGTGGTACATAGTTACGACCTTAGGGCGGATACCAAGCAGAAGCTCTTCAAATTGTGGTCAGCAGAGTGGCGAGTAAGTTCGAAACTCAAGGGGGCTTACTATGCTAGTCTCCAGCCTAGCATCCAGCGGAAACCCTGGTTTTACAAATGTCCTAATTTATCAAAAAGAACAGTTTCATCCTTATGTAGATTGAGACTCGGCCATTGTTGCACTCCTGTGTTCCTTCACAAGATTCACATTCGAGACAATTCTTTGTGTGAATGTGGTCTTGATGATGGTACCCTTGAACATATATTTTTTTCATGTCCGTTGAATTCCCAATCCCTAGACTTGTATCATAAGCTTTCCAAAATTAAAACTCCTCTCCCTACTAACGTCAATTCCCTCCTGACTAACTTTTCTCCCAAACTTATCCAACTCCTATCAGAGTTTTTAAATGAAAATGATATTAAATTGTAACCCTTAAAATGTCCCATACTGTAAATATGTAGATAGCTCTTATGGTATTTCGATAGTTTTAAATGTTATGTTCACTAATATTTAACAAAAAATGTTGTTGCTGTCTTACAATTTCTACTAACCCATACGCACACAACTACCGCTGAGTACAAAAGTCGACGGCTCAACATATTGCCCGGCCGTCACTACTCGACACTGGCAACCATAGTCTCCGACTGTTGCCAAAAAAAAAAAAAAAAAGTATTTAAGTCCCTAAAGAGCCCAATCTGGTGTAGTGACCTCTGTTAGTTATCTGGTTTTATAATAACAAAAACCTTGTTATTTAAGTCCTTTTTTCAATTCTTTTTTTGTCAATTAATGAGCAAAACAAATTCATCTGACCCAAAATAACAATCTAAATCCTTGATACTAATCACAGAAATTGTTGTTTCTCTAAGTGAGCTTGCTCATGAAGCGACGCGATACAGAATTGCGATTGACGATATCACTCAAACGTTTGGTAGAAGAAAATGTATGAACAATTGCTAGTTTTTGCTAATGGAGATGCACCAAAAAGGTTTAAATAACATAAATTTTATAATCTCATTGCTTTTGTGTCTCAGTTGTAAGGTTGATTTTCGTAGTTCACGATCGAATTGCATCACATCGCTCCTCTAGCATATACTTTTTTTGTATCCTGGTAAAATCATCAAATAATCGGGACCAGGGTGAGATGGGAGGGACTGTCAGACTTGTACTGACTAAAATCCATGGTGATCCTTCAATAGCCCTTTACGTTCCAGGGCCACGGTTACCTAAAGAGATAGTCCCGCAACCCAGCAGGCTTAGGCCCTCTAAGGGTTCCCCGTCAGATTGCTGACAGCTCTTTGAGGCGCGCGTGAAACATGACGCGCCGTCGCGGGCATGGTCCATGACCATGACCATGCCCGTGTCGACGACGCGGACGCGGATGATCAGACGGTGAGTCATCCAATAATTGCGTCCGCGTGACCGCGCCTAGGTGAAAGGAAATCACCAAGAGACGTCCATTGCCGTGGGCATCTCCCGCGGCGGCTGGGTTGCGAGGTGGAAGCTGTCCTCTCCCTCACACGTCATGCCTCATCCTTCGCTAGCATGACTACTTCGCAGAAGGAGGTGACCGCTTCCCATTCCGTCTCGCCCCGCAGCATGGCCTCGAGCAATGCCTGGCGCGAGAGGTCGCCGTATATAGTTTCCGTGAGGACACGGTGGTGTTCTGCCCAAGCGGGGCAGTCCTGCACTGTGCTTCACCGTATTCTCGAGCGATCCTCGCAGTGCTGACACCCTGGCGTTTCTTTCATCTCAACGAGACACAGGAACTTCCCGAAACATCAATGTCCAGTGAGGACCAGTCTCAAGCGGAAGGTGAGGACGTCGTGGTGCCTCTCCAGCCACTCCTCAAAGCGGGGTCCTAATGCCACGATCGCGCCGTGGTGGAATAGCATATACGTGCGATTTGAATTGGCAATCGACTCTATATCGCAAGTGTCGTGTCGCGACTATTACCCTAGAAATACCATTATTTTTTAATTTTCTAGACCAATCTGTGAAAAAGGATCTCAATGGCACCAGAGAGAGAGTGAAACATGCCCTGAGACATGAGGATGATCCTGTACCTCATAAGAGAAGGCGCAAAGGTGAAAATGGAGGTAAAGCAAATAATTTATATATTTTTAGTTTAGATACACTTTTATACCAGTTATATACAAAATGAATAAACTCGGCCCTTCGCGCGAGCTCCGTTGGGTAAAATCAACTTTGCATGAAATAAGAAAGAGGGCTATATAATCACTCTTTCTTATGTTTTCTTCTATTCGAAATATCTATAAATTCCACCTTTGTAAATAGAAGCGCTCGACCATAACTTTAATTACCACAATATTTATGTATATTTATAGATGTTTCGTGCAACTTGTCACATTGTGAACAGATAATAATGAAGGTTAAATCTTGTTTTAAATACTCAATCATGAAGAGTATAAAACATGTAAACTTTACACTTACTGGAGCATTCACCTTTAATGTAACCGCCAGAAAACAATTCTCTCTCACTCACTAAGTATGATTCCGAACTCTGCAGCACGCAGACATTGATGCCGCTGTCAGCTGTTTCCGAGTAATATTACCTACACCGGTTGAAGGCTGTCCATTAGCGTCTTTTCTAAAATCATGTCAAGTGTTATAATTCAGATTATATTGTTTCCAGAACGAGACTCGAGTCCTCCTACAAAATACGAACCTGAGAAAAAAGACACCAAACCCGAAAAACCAAAATTCCGGAAACCACTCCCGCCTCCCATGGACTTTAACCAACTGTTGAAACTAGCTGAACAAAAGAAAAGTGAACCAATAGAATTAGGCAAAAAGAAAGAGGCTGTAGCTGAGATGGAACCAGGTGCTGAAAGACCGATGACTAAGAAACAGAAGCGGGAGTATGAAGAGGAAATGGCAAGACGACAGAGGCGGCAGGAAAGAATGGATGCAGAGAAAGCAGGAGCTAGGAAAGGTATGTAAGCTATTGGTGATGGGTTGCTTTTGGACACATTTTATGAATATTTAGGAAGTGGGAAAAACTGCTTTGCTTTAATTCACATCGCTTTCTAAAGCATTCTGTAAGAAATGAATTATTTTACTTTGGTAACACTATTCTTTGGGGTACTTCAAAATTGCTTAGTCAAATTTCACGATTGTGTATTTCAGTTCCAAGAGATGACAGACATCGAGACGTAGAACGTGAGCGTAAGCCAGAACCAAGTACTGGTTTCGGACGGATTCCGAAAGTCTCCGACAAATTGAACAGCTCTAACTCTAGAAACGACAGCCCTTCCAGACCGGACAGACCTTCTGACAGGACAGACAGACCTTCTGAAAGACCAGAAAGACCTTCTGACAGAATTGCTGACAGGGAAAGAATTGAGAGAGAGAAAATTGAAAAATTACAAAAAGAAAGAGATAGATTAAGACTAGACAAAGATAAGGCTGAACGTGAAAAAGAAAGAACAGACAGAGAAAGACTTGACAAGCTGAAAGCAGAAAGAGAACGTATCGAAAGAGATATAGACAGACTCAACAGGGACAGAGAAAAGTTAGAAAAGGCAAAATCTAAATTAGAAAGTAGTAGTAGACCTTCTGACAAGGTATCCAAAAGTGTCGATAAATCTGTAGATAGATCAAAATTAAATTCTAAAGAGAGCTTAAAGCAAGACGTTAATAGAAACATAGATTTAAAGAGTCAAAACACATACAGAATAGATAAGAATTCTAATGAAAGAAAATTATCTCTAGCAAGTAAGCAGTCAAATAGTAAACACTTGAACGGCCATAGCAACCAAGGTAAACCTGTGCCAAAGCAGAGAGAGCAAGCACAACAGAACGGCTTCAAGGATAAAGCATTACTAGCCAAACAGAGGGCAGCTGGCGAAGGATCTCAGAAACAAAATGGTAAAAGAATGCCTGAAAGTAAAGGAGTGCCTTCTAAAAGACCTGATGATAGGAAAGTGGGTGCATCTAATGACAAAGCAGGCCCAAGTAAATCAAAGGTAACAAATACATTTGATTTTGATAAACACATTAATTGTTTGGGCAAGAATGGCGCGAGAAAGCAAGACGGCTCGCGGCAGTTCCCGCCTGGCGACGTCAAGAGAAAAGGACCTCCGGACCAGAAGAACAAGAAACGTAAGTGTCATTTAATTTATTATAGAAGAAATATTTCAACGCGGTGAACTGACTGGGC
This sequence comes from Agrotis puta, assembly GCA_943136025.2. Classification (NCBI taxonomy): domain Eukaryota; kingdom Metazoa; phylum Arthropoda; class Insecta; order Lepidoptera; family Noctuidae; genus Agrotis; species Agrotis puta. The sequence continues at coordinate 1,065,706 of OW964176.2, read as the reverse complement.
GAACGAAAATGTAGTTAAAGTTCCCAAGGTAACCTTTCTCACTCATATGATAATTGAATATACTAGTGATCCGCTTAGTAAATAAATACCTATTGTAGTCTCATTTCCGCATAGTAATAGTAGTAATTTCATTAATTCATGTAAAAGTGACAAACTTCCCCTATTTTGTCCCCTTTTGCCTACAAACAAGCTTCTAGACCCAACTTTTTTTTTTGCCATGGTCGCGGGTCTAACGAGTTACCGTGACCACTGAACATAAAGGGCTATTGAAGGAAACCGTGGATTATAGTCAGTACAAGCCTTTGCGGGAAGACTCATTTGATGATTTTACCACGCTGAATAAAAAAAAAACAAAGACCCAGCGGTTTAGATACTACAACACTTATTCAGCTCTGCTCTGCTTTTACTGCTGAACAGAGCTTGTATAGAGTATATTTACTCCCTCAGAAAGAGTATTGTCTGTCAAATTATACATCTGAGTGTACATGAAATCGCACCCAGCTGAAGTTGGTTGGTAGGATGGTTGGAAACACCATCAATTAAATTCTAAAAAACCCTCATAGATGGAAATTAATTCAGAAATATAAGAGATTGCAGATTAAAACTTTCAGCTTCATTTCACTCCTGTTTTTTTGTTCTAATTTGACCAGACTTTATGTATTTTGTTACTAATGATATTCGTTTTACAGGACGCGCTCTAGATTCAGAATCTGAGTACGACTCGGAGCTCGATGACTTCATTGATGACGGTGATGATGAAATGGATTACTCCAAACACATCAAGGAGATCTTCGGCTATGATAAGTCCAAGTTAGTAACTTGTATTTTGCTGTTGGTTAATTATTTGGTATGAAAATATTAAGGTCCAGAGTCGGGCATAGTTTAGTAGCCAAAGTTCTGAATTGCTGACCCAACATAAATAGCGAATTAAAATGAACTGACAATTTGGTGAAATTTGAAAGAAAAAGCCTTTAAAATAAGTGTGGCCTGGTATTATGTTTAGTCTAAATTGTTAACACACTTGTACAAACATTTCAGATATCGGGACATGGATGACGATGATGATCCGATGATGGAGTCGAGCTTCGCGCGTCAGCAACGAGAGGAGTACATCAGCAAAAAGATCGGTAAGTCTTCATTATAATTCGTCGAAAGGAATAAATATTGTGCTTTATATACTTCTTAAAAGAAACTTGTACTTTTCCACAACATTGTACTCTTAAAGTCCTGGGATCGATTCCCGGTACGGCCAAAGTGTGCGGCCAGAATTTGTTAGTCCCGATTATAATGTTGTATATAGTCAAGGGCAACAGGCACAACTTACATGGGTTCTAAGCTAAAGTAGATTCACTTCTGCCTTACCTTGTTTGGATTGTAGGCGTCATGTGTACATCAGCCTTCTTAATTTTTTTTTTTTTTTGTTAGGTATTATGGAAGACTTAGAGGACATGAGAATGGAAGCTATGCAGAAGAAAAAACCTAAAAAAGGGCGACGTATCAGCGATGATTGACAGACGATGCATTCTTAACCGGCTCACGATCACCATTAGAAGACAATCACTTGCTATTGAATTGCACTACAAGGTATTTAACTGTACTCAACTTAAAAGGGATCAATTAAACTCAATTAATTGTTGAAATTATTATAATCTGCTAGTGATTGTCTCCCAATAACAATTAATAGTCTTATTTCAGTAAGTTACCTATGCATTAAAATTATTTAGTGTATTTGTATAAAGTGAATTAGTTTATTTAATTAGCACTTTTCGCTCATGTTATTTGTATATGTACATTTTGTCTGCTTTTTTACTGTAACTGGCACTTATATTTAACTTTCACAATAGAGTAACTTTTTGGGTTCACAACACGTCTTATACATCTGTATTTATTGGCGGTACTTGTATGTATGTAGTCCATCGGACTAAGGGCGCGTTCCCACCGTGTCGTGACGACAGATAATCGTGTAGTTTTAAGTGTCGTGGCTTATATGTTTAAATGGAGGTGTTCACATTTAGAACGACACAATTTAATATAATATAATAAATAAATTAGTCGTTACGACATAGTGGGAACGCGCCCTAAAGGTCGTCAGCCCAACAATCTTCTGTATTGTAAGGTTCAAAGAAAGGTAACCCTCTTTGGTAGCGACGTTATTACCAAAGGGGTTTAGTTTTCTCTGAAGCTGACTACCATTTAATGATGATGTACACTATAATGCTACCAGCATAGCGTTGTATGGTAAATTGTCAATATTTTTTACATCATTATTTTTATATTTCAGTCCATATAATTTATTGTACACAGCAATAGACAACTTTACCACAATACTGATATAATAAACAAATATGTAGATAGATAAATAAGGTTGTTCTTTTTTTATTATTATGTCTCCGGTACCAAGTTAGGTTTGTTGGGTTAAAGAGATGATTTTTTAGAAAATTACAACAACAAAAAAATTGTGTTATGAATATTTTTTTTTAATATAAATTATAGCAAACTTTGTTATGTATTTTTCATCTGGATTGTAAAGATATACAGCATCTATTTGTCATAAATAAATCAACTAGGGTTGTCTTAATAATGTTTATTTAAATATAAGTTTGTTAAATAATTAATTTATATTTTATTAGTTAAGTAACTTTTGAGCAATGGTTACAGTGTTAGTTTTTTTTGCACACATTATGTTTCATGTTTGAAGTCTGTTGTTTCATACTGTTGTAAGAATGCTTTTTTTTCATTGCGCTTTATAGTATTTTTATAAGTTCTTAAACTGTACTGGGTTATTATAATGAACGCCACATCACATATCCATAGTTGTAACCACATACAAACTATTCACAACCACACATTGACAGTGGACCACTAGTGCTAGTCATGCGTGGTTAATCTTACGTTTTTCTAATAAGTATAGTGTTTCAATTATTTAACATTGGAAAGCTCAAACCTTTGATGAATAGTACACAGTAAATAAAATCTTAAATCACATCTTGCCCCAATATAGTATAATTTAAGTACCAGATTGTGATCGAGAGGGACAACTATATAATATTATAGTTTTTACTTGCAGTGTATTTGTTTTTTTACTCTGTTTGAGTACTGCATACTTCTTTTGGCGCGTGAATTCAATCGTTACTAGAACCGCCATCTTGTTTTACAACTAAGGCTCTTTACTCATGACGCGATTCGAAATTCGATAAAGCGTCGCCAAACAACTAGAGGTGAAAATCATCCTTACTACTGTGACTGTCCTCTCACCAAGAATAAAATCCATGGTGATCCTTCAATAACGGCGCTGCCTATATAAAAAAGTGCAGCTGTCTGTGGGTAGATAGTAAATTAATAAGACGATGTAGTCAGTCAAATTATATCATTATGTAGTAAAAATAAGGATGATTTTCACTTTTAGTTGGTCGCCGTAGCAAATCAGTCGAATTACGTCATGAGTACGCTTAAAATGTCACAACATGTGGTTAAAGTTATTCAAGTGCCAAATCCTCCATGTATGCAACCTTTCACAGAAGATACCTGATAATTCTGGGATCATTGTTCAAGTTGTACAAGTGCAAACAGGTTTTTTATTCTTGTCTCATTAAGTCCTGGACTAATCACTTCTTTTAATTTAGACATTCCCACAGTGGTGTCATGCCTGTGTGGCTGTGCTTGTGAAAGTTATATATATTTTATATTTAATCGATAATCTTATTGGGTCATTGGCTAGACGAGAAATCGCCTCGAAACGGCAACTATCAAGAGTAAACCTAGATTCTTGTATGTAAACGGTACATAGGTACAGTCTTGTAATTGCTTCACGTATCTCTTTATTTTTTTCTCAACAATTTATTAGTCAATTGAACCTTTCTAAATGTAACATAGTTAAATTGACCTTGTGGTTTTGTCGAGCAAATGCAAGATATATAAAACTGTAAGGTGGTAATTACGAGGTTGATTGTACTATATTCGCCTTTCGACGGTTGATTTTCTTCTCTTGTATGTGAACCATAAATATGGATACAATATTAAGAAAGCATAATTATTGTAGCCTAGTTGAATGTAAATCTTGTATACTTTTGTGATACTGAAGACGAAAAATAACAAAAATATAAATACATATACGAATATTTTGAAAATAATGTTTTTAATTTTCCAATCCTATCCGACTGAAATTCATCATTTTTATTTATGTTAGTCACTTTTTTACGAGGTGAATGGAACCGATGTGCACACTGACCGCATTTTGCCATCGTTACCGACCGCGTGGGTGATACTGACCACATCGCAAGTCGGAACCCAGCGATACCGTATAATAGTGGCTGAACAACTGCAATTACTGCAACGAGACTATTCACACGACCTTATGGTTATGATATGAAATAAAGTGAACGTGCAAGGCCTAAATATACGTCACGCTTTAAAAGCGCTGACGTTTGAACATTACATGGGAATGCATTTATTCTATTTCAACACTTTTTTAAACACACATTAACTTCTCGGGCGCGTTACGTACACCCGGGTGTACATAAGCGAAAACGCCCCAGCGCCTTACGTACACACGTCTGTACATAACAGACAGTCGCTCATTGGACGTTGATTTTTGTCATTTTAACCGCTAACCGCTAAGGCGTTATAAATCGCCCGAGAGGTTAATAAAGCGCTCGTACGAATGGTGGGGTTAAAATCATTCGCCATGCCTATGGTTCAAAACACCCACAAAAATGTTTAAGCGTTAGCGTACACCACGCGCAGAGCATTTTCTGAGACTACTGAAAAATTAACCTTATGATAATTTGATACAGTGCAAAATTAAAAACACGTCCAAACTTGATGCTTGAGCTTGCGCGACGAATGGACGAAAAACTCGTCATGCAAGATTATTCGAGTATTTTTAGAGTATTTTCAATATTCTTTACTTACTCACGGAGGGGCGAACGGACATGCCACCTGCCAGGTCAAGCAGTTAAACTTTTGCTGTAGTTCAATGTGCGCTGACCTTTATTCGTCAAGCCAAAATTCACGAAATGTGTTCACTAATCCAAACTCTTCAATCTTGGACGTTTATAATTTATTTATCAATAAACTATTGATGTCAATGCGTCTAATTATCGCAACGATTTAGAGCGTGAGCGCTTTATATTTAAAGTACTCTGTGGCGTGAGAGTGTCGAGCTTGACTTGAACTGAGTCAGCGACTAAGAAAATCAAATTATAATCTTCGAAACGCGATGTTTGATCCAGTGTGCGCCGCACTATCGCAGATGCTAATAAGATACTCTCAACGAGTAAAACGCAACGTTTTATATATGAATCGTATCCGTATAATGTGAATGTTGATGGCCACATGGACACGAATTCGGATAAGCATAGAGATTTATAAGACATTGAGTTGATGTCTATGGAAGACATGGAGAAATGACACTGACAACTACCCTGACACTTTTACAGGTGACACTTGACAGTTATCACGTCTTGTCAATACTTCCAGCACTCCCAGCAGTAAAGTTTTCTCTTTACGTCGTCAAGGTCGTACGTGGGTTGTTCGTCTTGTTCTCCTATTATTATTATTCTAATAATAACGCTACTTTTTAATTAGTGTGATCATAAAATAAATAATTTTCAACTAGAAAACATTGAAATATATACCAGCAACCTATCCTTTAACAGGTAAGGGTGTAAAATCGTTTTCTTTGGGAACTGTTGAATTTTGTGTATCGTTGATTGAACACGAATTTGTTGATAAAAGTAGTTGACAAAATATTAACGTAACAGCTGTTACGCGTACTGACTGGTTCTTTGTTGCAGCTATGAAGTTTCTGACAAGTTTGGACGATGTACCGGAACTCAAGAAAGAGAACGTCCACATTAGGGATGAAGCCGAATTGTTACAAAAATTAAATAAGATGATAAAAGATGGACATGCCAAGCTACAGATCGTTACAGATTTCGATCACACTCTGACCAGACACACCCTGGACAATGGAACCACTGTACTCACAAGTTTTGGTAAGTTGATACATATATTTATCTTAACAAGTGATTAGAATGTAAATGAGGTTTTTACGACTAGTTCAGTGATTATAATAGAAACTTGATTTTTATCGTTTTCCATCAACTGTATCAAATTCTTTTGTTGATGAATAGATGTAGAGATAAGCACAATGAGACCTATTGTGATATCTACTAAGTCCACATGTTTATTTGTAGGAATGTTCCGTGAGTGTCCCTCAATTCCACAACACTACAAAGATGAAGATAACCGGCTGTCTGGCATCTACAAACCTATTGAGTGTGACCCTGTTATGAGTATAGAGGAGAAAACCAAACATATGATTGATTGGTATGTGGCTGCACATGCGTTGCTCAAGTAAGTTTATCTAGAATTTCTATATTAACATTAACATCTCCCAATCATTATTTATGAACACATAACACAAAGTTAAATACATATTATGCTTATTTTGGTGCAATCAAAGGATGCAACTAGATATCAGTAGTTTACATGGAGTGACTGCCTATTTGACTTTCAAGGCCCATTTTCTGTATAACATAACATCCTTTTATTAAGACAAGAAGGCTCATTATATTCATTTAGCACTTAAGAGTAGTGATAGAACAACTTAGTTGCTGAGGGCAGCAAAGGTGAAGATAACAAAATATGGTAATTTTCATTATTTGTAATCTAATATTGACTGATGTTAACTGATAATGTTTTGGGGATTTCTTAGGAATTATATAATATTGTGTAATCAATTATATTAGGTCACTATAGTGACAGTTACCATGAATATTAGTTGCAAAATTAAATTGTATGTGGCAATAAGACCTATTTATTACTATGAGTGTTTCTATTATGCAAATCATTTTTATTAATAAAGAAATACATCTCTGATCAATATAATTATTGTGGAATAAATAAAAAAACAACATCCAAAACAGAACTGACTGTCTAAGCAGGTTACTGTGGCCCTGGAATGCAAAGTGCATTTGAAAGAACTGGGTGGATTTCAGTCAGTAAGAGTGATAACCCCTTTTGCTGCACCCAGAGTTCAGCAATTATATTTTAACTAGCACTCCGCCCGCGACTTCGTCAGCGCGTGTTTCTAACTTCGAACTCGAAATATTAGTGAACACAAACTGATTTTCCGATGTTCGCCCGCTAGGTTGTTTTTTGAAATATAGATAATTACGCATTCTTAATTCGATTGGGAAACTATTTATGCCAAGTTTTGGGTTTATCGAAGCAAGCAGCCTTCCCTTAAATTAATGACCCTTTTTCACCAACTTAGGGGGTGTAGGGTAGTTTCAAATTCAATGGTTAGTGCGTTACGATTTTCCCATACAAACTTTAACATCCTCTAGATTACCAATGGAGGGTAGTTTTAAAAAACTAATAATGCCAATCTTTTTTATTTACTTATATTCGTACCAAGTTTCAAGTTTACAAACTTAGGGATAAGATTTTACATACAAAGGTTTTCACCCCTTTTCACCCTCTTAGAGGTGGATTTTCGCAAAATCCCTTCTTAATTCTCACCTACATAATTAACGGCAACTACCATCCCAAAAGTCAGCTTTCTACGTTAAGTGTTTAATATCCTTACCTTAAAAGTTGAATACCCCTTTTCATCAACTTGGGGGGTGATTTTCGAAAAATCCAAAGACACGTGTTTGATTATTTTTGATTTAATATTTAAATACTGATTTTCAAATTCATCGGTTCGCGCGTTATGATTTTCCCATACAAACTTTAACATTCAAAAAATAATAGTGCCAATCCTTTTTATATACTTATACTCATATTCGTACTAAGTTTGAAGTTTATAAACCCAAGGAATATAATATATTATTATTATTATATTATACAACAGTTTTCACCCCCTTAGAGGAGGAGTTTCGCAAAATCCCATCTTATTGCTCCCCTACATAGTGACTGCAACTGCTGTCCAAAATTCAAGTATCTGCGTTTAGCGGTTTCGGCTGTAGTCGAGTCTTAATAAAAAACCCTGTTCTTTTATATATATAGATGATAATACCACCAAAAAAAAAAATGCCATCAACTGACATGTTAAATTTTTCTGAAAAATTAACCAGAAGAAGGAAAGACTTAGTAGCACCAGTTCCTCAAACAAAAACCATGTTCACTTGTAGAAAATTCAATGTACGCTCGGCAAAGCTCTACAACAAAATAAACCAAAAACTATTAATATACACAAAAACCACATATGACTGTAAGAAAACTGTTACAAATTGGATAAAAAAATTCACATATCGCACCTTTAAAGTAAAACCGTTACTAAACGAAATTATACAATTTTACAGGAGAGCCAATATTAGAAAAAAGTCACCGTTTTTTGTCAATAAAATCTGAGTGCAGGGTTCTTTAAGACATTTAAAAGACCTCATTAAATGTGTGCTCTGTGTGCTCTCATTAAGTGCCTCAGTCTCGTCATATTATGACGAGACTGAGGCACTTCTTTTGGACATGAAATAGCACACTACAAACTACAATACAACATTCTACTCAACTATCGCACACATACACATACAATCCCTTAAAAATGCATCTCAAAATCAATATGAAACATACACCCACATTATCTTATACACAAACACACACACACACACACACACACACACACACACACACACACACACACACACACACACATACACGACACACACACACACACATTAAATTGAATATTTTGATCTTGTATAGTTTTTTTTCAATTGTATAATCATATAGTATATTTAGTATAGTTCATAGAAATAAATTAATTACCCACATATTTGTTATTTTTAAGTACTTGCTGTAGAAGAGCGGGGCCTCCTAACACAGGCTTGATTTGCTTAAAGGGAGACCCCAAACACAACCACCCACTGATGTATCAAATTTCTCAATAAATATTTTTGTATTTGTATTTGTTGTATTGTATAAACGACGACGTATTTTTAATCACTTCAAAAATATATGAATCTTTCGAAACGGAAAAAAAAAAAAAAAAACAAATTTTTACATTGAGGTTTCAACATTGAGAAAAACTATTGAACCAATTCATTGAAAAATCGTCAACAACATAATTACTTTTGTATACCATCTCATCACTAAATTGATGAATTCAAGCTTTCTCCTATCAAGCACAGTATACATTTCGGAAAATATACTAACTGTGTAGAATTAGATAAACACAATGAACTTAGTTTTTGTTGGAATCAAGTATCAAGGCTCTCCCTTGATACTTGATTTTTTAAAACTATGATTAAAATTAACTGATTTTGTATGTTTTCTTTATGTTACAATTTTTTATGTTTTTATTATTTTAGTTTTTCATAATATACTGTTTGTGTTTTTCAGAGGTGTGAAATTCCCGAGAAATGAGTTAATGGACTCCGCTCACAGGATGGTGGAATGTTTCAGGTAAATTAAAATATTTGACTTTTCAGGTTGTCTAGTCTTTGGCGAAGTAACAAAAATGGCGGAAGTTAAAATTCAATTTCTTTTAATAATTATAAGATATCAAAATAACACATTTAAATATTTTTCCAGGAAGGGCGTTGAGGATATGATAAAATGGAGCAAGTCCCAACAGGTACCAGTGCTGGTGTTCTCAGCGGGTCTTGGCGAGTCCGTGCTGGCTGCTATGAAGGCTGCCAACTTCATGCTGCCACATGTCAAGGTAACTATAATACACATAATAACTCTTATTCCTGGCGAGTTTTTAGCCACCAACCGGGCACAAACCCAGACTCTATGGCGGCTACTAACATATTCTTATGGAAAAACCCAGTAACACTGAACAATCCTGAAATCAAAATCTGCTCAGCAGTCGCGTGACCAACGAGGCAGTCAATTAGTACATAAGTAATGTAACATCACATTTGACCGTAAAATTACTTGTAAAGTATCAATTCAATTCTGGTATTTATTGTTTACTTTATTCACAAACAATTCTTGAAACCTCTACTACCTGTTGTCATTGTCAAACCCTATTTAAACTTGTAGGTAGTATCAAACTTCTTAGCCATGGACGAAAACGACTACATAGTGGGCATCAAAGGCGAGGTTATTCACACTTACAACAAGAACGAGACAGCTATCAAACACACCGAGTACTACGACATGGTACAGCAACGTTCCAACGTCATTCTGATGGGGGACAATATCGGCGACGCGGGCATGGCCGAGGGCATGGAACACTGCGACGTCATCGTCAAAGTAGGCTTCCTAGGAAACAACGCAGAAGGGAACCTGAAAAATTATCTCAACAAATTCGACATAGTACTCGTCAACGAACCGTCAGTCGACGCCGTCAACGCCATACTGCAATTTATACTGTGATTTTATTTTTATATTGTGATCGTAGCTAAAGATATACACCCGATCTCTGAATGAACTGTCTGTCGGTTGCTTAATTTTATTGATTAATTGTTCGGATATTGGGTGTGAATAATAATTTATTGTTAGAAAATTGTTTGTGCGATGGTCATTTTTATGTAAATCAGCCAGACCCGTCTAGAGATTGAATAATTTATACGTAACAACTTGTTCAAATTGTATTTTATACTTTTAATCGCTATGTGCATTATGCAGCATTTTTACACTAATATTTTTTAGGTTAAAATTATAATTTTTTCTTTTTGAGAAATATATTTGCTAGAGATGTGACCTAAAACGCCGACTAGTCGGCTGGGGTTATTGATATGAAATAAAACCTAAGAAATTAAAGGTTGATATTCTTTACTAAGTCAGCCATACATAATTTATAAATCGGTCTCTTCTTTTGGAAGTTAATAAATCAATTAAAAGTAGAACTGTTGAAAAATGGCAGAAGTTCGTTCCTTCTTATCCCTTTCTGAACTCCTATGACTGCACAGCGGATGATCAAATGCATTTCTTATTATTATATGACGTACTCAATGCGAGCGTTTCATCTGAGCAGGAAACGCCACTGACATTGTCGATAGCCTCTGAACTACATCGACAGTAATGATCGGCTTGGCCGACCGTCGGCCAGTCATAGTCGGCCAATCTCTAATATAAACTGAGTAAAAGTTTTATATAATTTGTGCAAATTGATGTTTTGACGAATGACATAATATAAGATAACGAAGTTGTGGGTCTGGCTAAAATGCGACATTATAATAAAATATTTTCAACTATTTCTCTTGAAATTTTTGAGAGTTACATGCTTCATTGTAAGCCGTGAGTTGAGTCTTGTTTGTATCTTATCAAAGGTCTTAGACCTCTTTTGTACATACACGTATACTTAAAGTTTTGTCCCCACTTGTAGCAAACACGCTGACAACTGCTTCTTCACCAAAATGTTATGCATAAAAATATTAGCGTATAAACAGTGCTACAAGGATCTTTTGGCGCATGGTTGATGTTGTAAGGAGGGCCACTAAACATTGTGGCGTTCTAATTATAGTTATACCTAAACAGCCTCGGTCAACTTGTTATAAATGGCGGACACGACTTAATAATCAAACTTAGATGAGTCAAACTCTTTACTCGGCATTTTCGATTCTACTTAGTAGGTTTACTCATTGTAATATTATTAAGTGGGTAGAAAGGGAACTGAGTGATATTACCCATGTCTTATGGGCCTGCCACACGCACAAGCTTCACAACAGTTTTGCCTGCGGAAGCCCGGCCTGCGCAAACTTGCCTGTGTGTGATTGGGTGTTCAGTGTTGCCGACCGCATATAGTTTTTTCATGCGAGAAGCTTGCGCAGACATAACTGTGGTGCAGCTTAAGCTTGTGGTAAGCCCATTAGTCATAATCTGTTGGTTATACAATATTGTTTAGTTTCGTTGAATTTTAAAGTATATTTTGTTTGGTCAGTGTTGTTTCTGTAATGATTGTATCTAAAAATATTTGTGTGACGTATTACAAGAAACACCTTGTTATATTGTCTGGTTTATGTTTAATATAATATTATTGTTATTTTGTTATACTGTTCTTAAAGACAAATTCATAATTATATTTTTTTCTGAAAAAGTGCTCCTAAAGGTTGGATAAAGACAAGTTTTTTTTGTTTGAAAGTACAATACTTAAAATTTTATGTACAGTACTATTTCTGTTAATTTCAAAGTATTTTGGTGAAAATACCACGTGGTATTGTACAGCCGCCAGCAGCTCAACCTACCCCAATCTGTCAAGTTTTACCAATCGAACATTAACCTTCCAGTATTGTGATAAACTTGAAAATCTATTAAATAATTTTGACAGATTGAGGTAGGTGGATGTGCTGGCGTCTGCACGTATAAGGCAGAACTTATTTTTATTATGCAAAAAGTATGCCTCGGTCCCTTGTGTCCATTATTTATATAACTTTTGTAAATATGTAGAATTCCATGTAAACATGAAATTTACACGTTTTAAGAAGTTTTCTACACTTGCTTTTAAAAACTATTGTAGCAATGTTAACTGCACAAACCATTATGAAAAAAATACGTGACAAATTCAAAATACGTGATTGTATGACGAGGAGAAAAAATAAAACAATATTTGTAATGAAATTAAATAATTTGTTATTATTATAAAACAACACATCTATATGATGTATTTTCTAGTCATTGCCGTGCTTACATTTTGATATAGCGACTATAAAAGAGATTTTTGTTTTGATAATATCACAAAAACTAAATGCACAATATTAGAATTAGTATAAGTAAGAATCAACATGATTTATTTATAATATAATGGAATAAGCAACATGTTAAATGTATAAAGTACTACGTAACTAAGCTGGAGCAAAGTTTAGTATGTTGTCAAAATAACGAATGAAAATGATTCTAGAATTTCTTTCTTGTTCGCTTTCCACCAATGAAGACTTCTCAAGGCGCATCGCATTAGTTTCGTAGTACTGCACATTGATAAGAAATGCCTTTAAATACATCCATGGAAGATTTAATTTTTATAATACTAAAAAGTTTCTAACAAAATCTACATTTCGTTGATAAGACTAGTAAAAATTTAAACTATAATGGCTTGTTTCACCTCCCAGTGTTCCAGATATCTTACCTGGAATATAATAATTTAATGTAGGTAGTGTCTATTCGGAAAATGTAAAACATGCCTTTATTAATAATATCCAATACACAACACAATAAGTACTGATCAATTTTAAACTGGCAATATAAACGCACTGCTCAAATTCACATCACTCTAAACCAAAGAAAGAATAAGTAAACATTCAAGTAGCATACAGAAATTGTACTAAAAATTGTTAACAACATGGCAAGAATGAAAAGTAGAACGGAACTATTCAAAGTTGGTCAGCATGATAACAAAATGACTGGAAAATACATGTGTTCATCACAATACCCTATTACATAGTTAAATTTAACTGAACGAACTAAAAGCTCTAACATAAACAACAGTCTTAGAACATACAAGTTATTTACACAAAGATTTTTTTCATATAAAAATATCCTACTGTACACGTAACAATCATCTCATTCATATAGAAATATATTTGTTTCTATGTACAAAACTAGAAACGATAGTAAAAATAGTTAAATCTTTAGGAATCATCTACACGACGTCGGTCCGTCGCGGGGAACACACTCGGCCGGTGCGTTCAAGGCACTTGATGAATTAACTAAATTGAATTGACGTTTGCGTGGGGATCCATTGGAAATAGTAGGTTTAATGAAATTTTATTTTAACCCTTTATACCTCAATTCAATGTCTTGAATTAGTTTTTTTTAAAGTATGTCTAAATGATTGCTTAAACGTAAAATAAGGACACCGGTGGCGATTCGAACTTTATGTATGTCCGATAGTCCGAGTCTGAAGACCCAATTAGTATTTAGGATCAAGAAGTACATGATCCAAGTCGCGGATCGATACTCTCTGTTAACAAAGCTCCTGCATTCTCGCCTAATGTTAGGACTAGTCACATTGTCACGATGGATATATGAACGTGAACGCGCAAGTTGCCGCGAGTATTCCCCGCTACGATTAATATGTTTGCCCCAATAACGGGTGCAGTCTCAGGCAAGGCAGCGTTTCTCTATAAATAAATATAAATATTCTGAGAAGGAAGTCAACCGTTATCACACACTAGTAACCTACTAAAATACAAGATTTCATCAACAATCACAATCGTGCCGTACGTTGCCACAAAACACGGTACTACATACCAGGTATATAATAAACAGACATACAAACAATAACGGCTATTACCTAAATGCCAAAGTAAATGGTAGACGTGGCCGTAAAAAGAGAGCAGGACGAAACGATCCAAAAGCCTGCTCACACGTCATATGACCGCGACGTAACATGAACGTCGGCATTTAGTATAGTTAACACAGACTAAGAACTAACGAGCACTTGACATTTCCCCTATGTTAGTCAATGTGTTACAGTAAATTTTTGCTGCATTTATACAATATATCAAGTCGTAAAATTTGTATTTGTGGAATTACTCGATTTCAATACTGGAGATGTTTATTGTCTATGTCATTTCTTCTTACTAAATTCTTGATTACACAGATGCAAAATCTTACGACATGGTTGACGGCTGTACTATCTTATTCGGTCAAAACCTTGCTGCAAGAAATGTAATCAAATTTGAAAACGAGACAGCACATATCGTGCGGTCTTTGCTACTTATGGGTCATAGTTAGACATAGTAAAGCGTAAATCGATCTATAATTAATATTATTGTACAGCGCACTTAACTAAATGCTAACGTTCGTGGTAGGTGCGGTCACAAACCGTGTGAAAGAGAAAACACGAAGAGTCAGAAATTAGCTGTCCTTCTCACACGCTACATAACCACTGCCACGTGTTTTGACGTTTACTATAGTGTTATGTCAGTACGCACAATATTTTAATCAGAATACAACATCCAAACATTATTTTTTTAAATATCAAGATTCTGACTGAACACATTATGATGAAATAGGTAAGCAGCTTGACATATTGCTGTCTTAACAGTAACACGAAGCGGATATAGTCCTTACGAGTCAAGAACGCGCGTCATGTGACTTCTATGTCATTGACATAAGGTTTAGATTGCAATTACTGACATAATATAGGTTCACCTTCAAGTATAGTTTGATGTTCACGTTTTCTTCGCGATGCAATTCATCATGGATTTAAAATACACTGGAACTTGTTTAAGGTAGCTTATACAATACGGAATGAACTCCATGGTTAGTTTTTATGGATCGTCAGATAAGATATAGTGTCACTCGGTTCTAAATCCATTTTCAAAAACATCAACGTGAAAAATACTGATTAAAATTAAAATACGAAATACTTGGTGGTGCTGACTGACTGAAAACAAATATAGAACACAGGCCTCCTCTCCGTGAGAGAGTCGTTTGTACACGCGCGTCCCGTGCGGGTTGGTAGATGTCACATGTCTTTCAATTTTCACTTCTGGGACATGTCGGTTTCCTCAAGATGTTTTCCTTCACCATTTTGAGAGAAGTGGTGCTGAAGTAATTTCAACAAGTACCGGGACAGTAAATGCATAGCTATAATACAATAACTATAGAACGCTTAGCTATAGAACGTAATAATTTCATTCAACTTCTGAGTGAAGGCGATCGTCGCAAGTGTGTTGAATGAATGGTCACAGAACGCAAGATACTGAATGTCTGGTGGTTTGTAAGTCAGCAGCGCCAAGTGTATTGTCTCTAACATTGGCAGATCTATGAGAATACCGCGAGATGCGGCGCGTAAGTACTATGTACTATAAATACTATACAAATAATAATGTTATACATACAATTATGGTAACTAACAACATCGGAAGTAATTTCGATGATATGGTAAGTTATACGTTATCGTTTTGAACACTTGCGATGAAATATTTACAAAGAAACAAGAATAGTGTATTTAGAATTCAGGTTCCAGTCGTGAAGTACAATATAATTGTTTTCTTGACTCACTGGAAACTATTTTTGCACTATGTGAGAAACGACAGAATCACTCGATTTGCAAAAATGGTGAGTCAAGATAAATGCTAGCTAAGTCTGGCCGAGCACAGTCGGGCGAGGCCCGGACGTCGCTCGGACTTGTGCCACGTCTCTCGGACGCTTGGTCCCGCTTTGCAGTATAAAAGCACAATATAATCTACATGTATTACAATAGGTCTATCGACAGATCACAGCCTAGTTCAGTGTACCAGCGAGTGCCGCTCAGGTGATGGCGGCCACGTCCGGCTGCGGCTTCTGCAGACCGTCCTCGTCCCGCGCACTGCACACAACACAGAAAGTCAGTCTAAAGCGATCGCAGAGAGAGCGTCTGATGTACTGAATCATATTATTATGGACGCAGGTTTAAATGCTGCTTGAAATCGTTTTTTTTCTTTTTACCAAAGTTTTAAAATTCGCAACACAGGCGTGTTAATTCCTTTTGCGGATTGCCCAGAGGACACGGTGGAGCTGTTGCTAATGCTTGGGCAGAGCACCGCCGTGTCCTCACGACGGCGATAGGCGGAGACCTCTCGCGCCCGGCATTGGGCGAGGCCATCACAAGGGGCGAGATGGATGGATCGCCTCCTTCTGCCAAGCAGTCATGCTAACGAAGGAGGAGGCGTGGTAGACTGTGCTGTGTTGGTAGTGTCAGGAGCAACATGTGATGGTGTGTACACATACCGGTAGAGCGTGGCGTGCGGCGGCGCGGAGCGGTAGTGCGCGGCGTAGGAGCGCGCGCGGCGCCGGGACACGATGGCGCGGCCCAGGGTGCCGGGGTGGACTGTGTTGCGGACGGCGTGGTACAGTAACCTGCAGACACAAAGGCGTTAACTTCTTCATAATATAAAATTTAACATAGGTGACGTAGACTGTAAAGAGTTCCGAAGGCTCTTCAAAATATGGATTAAAAATCTCAGCAGCTCGGCCCCACAGTTAAATGCCATACAACATAATGCTGTGAAAATAGCCAACGAATAACAGACGCACGTAAGCAATCTTCCTTAGCCGCCTCGCAATAGATGCTAAGTTATGCCCCATTGTAATTCATTAAGGATGTTGAACTTATTTAAAGGCGGCCCAACATTTTGGTTCCACAGCAAATAAATTGCTGTAATATACAGGGTGTCCCAAAACTCAACGTCAAGCCGAAACGGGGTGACAGGATTGATCATAACCATCACGAGAAAAATCTGAAAAAAAATCTATCCCATGCAGTTTGAAAATTATGGGCATTTTAAGAAAAACCTAGAAATGTGATCAAACTGTACCATTTTTCGGTTATTGTGGTTATTCTTTTTTATTTTTGTTCATTTGAACTTTGGAAACGTAATCCTTAATAACATTTCTAGAATCCCAATAAAAAATAATGACACAATTGCCTCAAGTTTCCGAGAATTGAGACTATTTGTTAAACTACGAATTTAAAATTTTCTAGATTCGTCGACTTTGACAGGCCCTCCTATAAAAAAATGTACTAGAGTGCCTTGGCAAGTGGCATTAAAAGTTGGCGCATTTAATCAGAATTCTAAAATGGTACAATACTTGTTAGTTCCATACAATAGAAAAGAGTAAAAAAATTAAAACCTCAAGTAACCCGAATTTTGCTATCACATTTTACTCAGTTAAAATGTTTTTAATTCGCACAAGCTGTAGGTAGGTTCTTAATTTTAAGACAAAATGATGAGAGAGATGGATAATGGGTATGTTTGTCATGAGTGAGCGAGACAGATAGTGACGCCACTTTTACCAAAGTGAAAAAAAGTTAGTAAAATAATTAGGTTTGTTGGACTAAAAGTCAGATAGAGAAAAAACATTTTTATTACAATAATAAATAATAAATGTTCAAATTGTTTACCATCAGCCTCAATACAAGCCCTACATCTTCTTAAAAAAGATCTACTTATAAGTCGGGCATATCTTCGAGAGTTGATCGCCTCAGCTGCTTGAGAAATGCGTTCACGCAGGTCGGCTACGTGATCAATGGGCTTTGAGTAAACTTTTTCTTTGAGAACTCCCCAATAGAAAAAATCCAGGGGATTTAAATCTGGTGAACGGGCGGGCCACAAGATAGTGCCTGAACGTCCAATCCACCTTCCCGGATATTCCTGGTCAAGGAAATCTCTTACTTGCACTGCGAAATGCGTACCCATACCCATTATCCATCTCTCTCATCATTTTGTCTTAAAATTAAGAACCTACCTAGAGCTTGTGCGAATTAAAAACATTTTAACTGAGTAAAACGTGATAGCAAAAATCGGGTTACTTGAGGTTTTAATTTTTTTACTCTTTTCTATTGTATGGAACTAACAAGTATTGTACCATTTTAGAATTCTGATTAAATGCGCCAACTTTTAATGCCACTTGCCAAGGCACTCTAGTACATTTTTTTTATAGGAGGGCCTGTCAAAGTCGACGAAT
Source organism: Agrotis puta (assembly GCA_943136025.2). Classification (NCBI taxonomy): domain Eukaryota; kingdom Metazoa; phylum Arthropoda; class Insecta; order Lepidoptera; family Noctuidae; genus Agrotis; species Agrotis puta. The sequence continues at coordinate 1,047,355 of OW964176.2, read as the reverse complement.
CTTGAAAATTTTAAATTCGTAGTTTAACAAATAGTCTCAATTCTCGGAAACTTGAGGCAATTGTGTCATTATTTTTTATTGGGATTCTAGAAATGTTATTTAGGATTACGTTTCCAAAGTTCAAATGAACAAAAATAAAAAAGAATAACCACAATAACCGAAAAATGGTACAGTTTGATCAAATTTCTAGGTTTTTCTTAAAATGCCCATAATTTTCAAACTGCATGGGATAGATTTTTTTTCAGATTTTTCTCGTGATGGTTATGATCAATCCTGTCACCCCGTTTCGGCTTGACGTTGAGTTTTGGGACACCCTGTATACGACTAATTTACTACCTATTAGGTTTTATAACAAATAATAATTTTACCGTGTAGATAAGATACATGATTGCTAGGTGGTACTAACCTGGGTGCCAGCGCAGCCACAGTAGTGATGACGAGCAGGAGCCAGTAGATGGGCTCTTGTATGGTGTGCAGCATGACGTGGTAGGTGGAGGGCAGGTTCAGCATGGTGGGCGCTATGGCCTGGTACATCAGTGTCAGGATGAAGAACGCCAGCAGCGACCCCGTCAGCGCGAACACGTGGATCACCGTCTGAGGAATGACCATTTTCCTTTATTCTAGCGACACTTTATGGGTCACCGTGTACCTAATGGTCATTGTCCTTTAATTGTAGTTTTAAAGGCGAACTTCAATAATGAAACTGATTGCGTTCGGCCCATCTAAACCGCGTTTAAACGACGGCAGATTTTCTCTTTACCGATCATCAAATCAGCATTCAAGTATTATGGAATGTATTTTCAATCGTCAGATAATAGTTAAGAATAAATACCAACAGTTGTTTGACGTTACAAAAATACAAGGATGTTTTTGCCTTCGAATGACATTGACATAAGATGCTGAAAAACAAGATAGCTATAAAATAATATATCTTAGGAAGTTTATCTGATGATTAAAAACCCTGAGTCGAAGAATACAATATTAAAATATTTATGAAAACTGAATATAGAACAAATACTGTTATAAACTTTCACTCGTGTTAGTATTCTATGAAATCGCACAGTCAACAACATATCGCTACTAAGTGCACCACGAAAATCGCTTTTAATGCTACGATATAAACGGTGTGTGCTTTGATGAACACGATTGGCGCGGTGGCTGAGCGATTGCCTGGAGCCCTGTATGTCACGGGTTTGATCCCCGCAGGGAACAAATATTTTTATGGCCTAGATGTGATTCTGGATCTGTCTGTTTTTGTGTGCGAGTTTTAATGTTCGACAACGCTATTACGATACAGTAGTATCTGTGTGTATTTAGTTTAGTAGTCGCTATCTAACGCGCAAATATCAATAGAGCTGCTCAAAATCTAACTTTATTGACTATATGAAAAGATACACATTTGCAGTATTGTTGTGTCACGTCGCGCCGCATCGCATATCGGTGTGAACAGACCGTAATACAACTTTAATTTGGCTGTAATGTCAGACGTGTTGATTGATAAGTAGTTTGAGACTCTTCCAATAGAAGGCGCAAAGTGTAAATCGTTCAAAAAAAAGAAAATGAAAGATTCAACTTCAAAACGAGTGGTTGCGATAGCCTTATTGTTTAGGCGTCTGGAGTACTTATCCAGAAGACGCGGGTTCGACTCCCACTCGCAGTTGGACTTTTCTTCCCTCAAAAATCTTTACGATACAGGAATACCTATTTGGGCTTTAATCTGTTTTTTTACGGCCTAGAGAAAAAGGGTGATTTTAAATGTCTTAAATGGTTAGTACGGTATGTGCGGTTGAATGTATTCATATACTAAAACTACAGTCTAACTCCGCATTCCATGCATTCACACACACTCCGTAGGCTACACTTACGAATTTGCGATTAAAACGCTGCATGTAATCAATTATTGATGAATAAGTATATACATAAATAGAAATATTACTGCAAGAGGCGTGTTGACAGCATCCATCAATTACAAATCTAATAATTCTGGTTTATTAAAAAAAAAAGAAAAAATACGGGTAATATATTTTTAGATGGTCTAACTGACGGACTATTTTTTCATGTATTATTCTATTAAATTAATATTCAGCGTGCTATTAGATTTGCAACCTTCAGTTTACTGTTTAAAGTTGAATATACGGATAAAACAGACATCAAATAAAAACATTTCAAGAAACATAGCAAGAAAGTATGAACTCACCCAGCTCCTGGTCTCAATGGCGACATACACGGTCATGACAACGAGGCAGTTGGTCATGCAGGACAGGCCGTAGACGTTGAGGTCGACGGTGGAGTCCCAGTAGGCGAAGGTGGCCGTGAAGAAGATGACGACGCTGATGTACATGCTCTCCAGCAGCACGGCCCAGAACGAGTGCGTGCGGTACGACAGGCCGCGCCGGGAGGACGCGTACAGCCCCGGACGGTCCAGCAGCAGCGCCGCCGGGGCCACGCGGTCGTACGCGCCTAAGGGAGGACCGGGATACAATACTAGTCACACTCATAAAGGATTGCTGTCGCAAAAAGCTGGACTTTTCTATTGGCTGGCTATTTCACTAAAAAAATTCTAATTAGTCTCTTTCAAAATTGGCTATACGTCACAATTTACTATGTTTTTTATTGAATTCTGACGTCACGAGCCCCCACTCTAGAGTTTCAGTTTATCATGGTAAATATTCATTGATTTTACAAAAGAAAAAATACGTGTCATCTATTTTTCAAAATTCTAAATGATGAACTAATTAGATTGCACAAACAAATAGTTAATTAAAACAGTATCCACATCTCAGCTAAACTGATCATTAAAATATTTGTAGAGGTAGAATACTTACGGATGTACAAGATGTAGAGGAAAGGATGAGAGTTCCTTTTCTCTGTACCTTACTTATACATCATGATGAAGGACCATTTTGAACTGATTGAATCCCTTAAGCAGTTAAAATAAGTCCCACAGGGCTTAATATTTGATCACTAGCTAAGTAAAGTAGGTAGCTGAGCAATTGGATTGTGTTTGTGTGAGTTTCTGTATTGTGTTTGTGTGAGTTTCTGTTAGTAAACGCACCCACTTCACAGAACTTCCTAGTGTAGAGCAACACTTTTTTTTTTTTTTTTTGCGTGGTAAAATCATCAAATAAGTCCTCCCACCCAGGGCAGGGCGGGAGGGACTGTCAGACTTGTACTGACTAAAATCCACGGTGTCCTTCACTAGCCCTTTACGTACCGGGGTTACGGTGATGGGTAAGTTCCGCGACCCCGGCAGGCTCTGGCCCTCTACAGGCCCCGTCAATGTGCTGACACTCCTTGAGGCGCGCGTGGAACACAACGCGCCGTCGACCCGGGAGTGTAGAGCAACACTTTACATAAGTATTACTAAAATGCTGACAGTACTTTTTAACTACACTCATATTTTTTTTTACGTGGTAAAATCATCAAATGAGTCCTCCCACCCAGGGCAGAGCGGGAGGGACTGTCAGACTCGTAGTGACTAAAATCCACGGTGTTCTTCAATAGCAATCAGCCCACAACAACCCCGGAAAGGTCACGGTAATTCGTACAGTCCCGCGACCAACTACACTCATATAATAAACTATAACAAGTATATAGCGATATGTTACCGATGACGATGGGCGGCAGCGCGGTGAACATGAGGTTGTAGGTCATGAGGTGCACCTGGTCGATCATCACGCTGGACGAGAACCCGCAGTACAGCTGGTACCAGAATATCAGGAACACAAATGTCTGAAACACAAACATTTACTTGTTTAAAGAAAAATTCGATTGCGGACAAGACTTGAATCTACCGATTCAGTAAATATATATAATATATATTCCACAACTATCACACAACGCTATCTAGTCCCAAGCTAAGCAGAGCTTGTGTTATGGGTACTAGACAACTGATAAACATACTTATATATTTCTAAATACATACATATAATAGATAAATTACACCCAGACACAGAACAAATGATCGTGCTCATCACACAAACATTTGTCCTGGGTGGGAATCGAACCCACGACCTCCGGCATAGCAGTCAGGGTCACTAACCACTAGACCAACAGGCCTGTACACCGGATGCTTTAGCAACTAAGCCACCACAGTCAAGTCCTGCTAGCTCGAACCTTTTAATCCCTTGTTAAACAGTCCCTCCTTCTATGTTTAGCGCCATCTATTGTTGAAGTGTTAAATTTCTACGACCAACATGTTGGCATTACAGTCAAATTATTGATTTTGCGGACGTTTAAGTCCTCTTTACAAACGATTTTTTCAGAACTTATAAAAACTTTTTAGAACCAACAAATAAACATACGAGCTCCTCATGGTGCGCCGTCTCCATAGCTTGTTGATGCTTACAACTTATTGAGGGTGTGAAGAAAGCAGTGTTTAGCAGGGTCACTCTTAATTACGATGATTATTAATAGTAATTTAGTACAGAAATAGTTACACGCTAGAGTATAAAGTTAAAAATCTATCGCTTGCCACTTGTCTAGGGAGTCTGCTAAAAAGCATAGCCCATTTTCAATTACTATTTCATCTACATTACTCCATTAAAAAAAAAACTCTTACGGCATTCTTGAGAAAGAAGTAGAGTATCATCCTGGCGAGTCTGTCGTTGCACCAGTGTCCGTGCACCAGCAGCAGTCGCTCGATGTACTTGAAGCGCGACACCGCGAAGTCCGACGCCATCACGGCCTGCATGCCCTCCTGACCTGATATACCTGGGGGTGGGGAATAGCAATCATAAATAAAGAAAAATCACTACAAATTGAAAAGACAATTTTCATTGAAAGTATGTACACACAGCTACACATCAAGCTATACAAAACCAGTTTATCGTGGTCTTGCTTTGTATGATCTTTCCGCAAATTCAACGGTCAGCTTATACTGGTTTTGCATAGCTTGATGTGAAACTGTATGTACCAGCGACTCTCAATTCGAAATCTTTCCCACTGAAAGATAAACCAAGATAAACTATCCTATGTGATCCAGGCCCTGTAGCCATGTAACAAACGATAAACGCAAACGCTGAGTAGGCTTTAATAGATTTTCATCTTCATGTGCTTGGGTATAACGTTGAAGATCTAGTGAAGATTGCTTATCGTTTTCGATTTTTCATGTCTCTACCGCTCAGAAATCTTAAATAGATTTTCAACTTTAGGTCAGTTGAATGCGAACTTTTTCAAAGGGCCATAATTTTTTAATTTACTTAGTTAAACTTATTTTTTTAATTTTAGGTGCTTGTTAGTACCTAAGTTTTCTATTACTTTATGAACCTGTTATTGGCTCTGTGTTGCATGTTACTACTGTTATCTATTTGTTACAGCTGTTGGTTCTCCTTAAATAAATAAAAACGGCAAAAAATGTCAACTGCCTAATTATCACGGATCCACTTTATTCAAAGTTGCAGTATCATTAACACAATTCTATCTTATTAATTTTATTGCGTCTCCTGACCAGCACGCATACAATGTTATTGAATTAAATCATTGACTAGAAGTCTGCTGATGTGTCAACTAGGAGAGGGCATGTCAAGACTGATTTTTAAAACATAGACATTTTAACGAAGTAATTAGACATGTTTGATTAGAGCAGATGAAGTCATTTAAAGTTTAATTGGTCAGCATTGTGTAGTGTGATGGCACGAGAGGTGGTAGACAATTGAAGCTGAAAACTTGTCCAAGATATCACCAATAATGCAGAATTGCAGACCTGGCTAGGTGGGGGAAGAGGGAAGTATTAATTTTATAGATTTTTACCGATTGGTGTAATACTACAGGGTAAGTTTTAAAATCAGATCTAGGTTTTAGTCCCCTCGTCTACGGAGACTTTATAGCGACATTGCTAGTATCGCACGTTAGAGTGAGGGGTCTAACAGATGCAACAAGTATTTATATATTTTGTTTAACTTGCTGATAACTGTAATTGAGACGCGTTTTTAAGTTTAGTTCTTTATTTACTTTATTGATGTCGCTAGTGTTTCTTTTGTAGACCGATTTTGACTTCATTCGCAGATGGCAAATCTCTAGATAGTGCCCTGTGACAGATGTGTCGCGTTACCTTAACACTACAAAGAAAGGTAGTCGCACATTTATCTGCAACCTTCCCTCAATATTCGGATGATGATAGTATTTTCCAAAACACGGCGTGTGCGTACGGTGCGGATGTGTGTGAAGTTTCATATGATTTCATACAACGAATTCTAAATTGCGGCACGTACGGTGGTGATAAATGTCAGTAAACTCACCGATGCCGACGTCCGCGGTCTGTATCATGGACACGTCGTTGGCTCCGTCGCCGATGGCCAGCGTCGTGACGCCCAGCTCTTCCTTCACCGCCTGCCGATATACAACGTATGTCATGAGTTGATAGTAATTATAGGAAAGCCCTCTACTGTCCTAGGGTTATGGGTGTTAGCCATTCACTATGGACCCTGACGGTTGGTGGATTACCTCGGAGTCTACCCACCTTCAGGGCAGACCGTCACGGCGGAGTTTGTGGGATTTTTTCGTGTCTTTTCAAAAGAAGGTTAGATCTGATGATCTCCCTTTCACATTCACCTTCCAGGACGTATTTCTTACCTTGACAATGTAGGCCTTCTGCAGCGGCGTGGCCCGGCAGCACAGCACGGCACTGCAGCGCCGCGCCAGCGACAGGAAGGGAGCCACCAGCCCCGAGCGACGGTCCAGGATGTACGTCAGGGTGCGACCGTCCACCACCAGCGCGCGACCTGACACCAGCGAGCCGCTGGACCCGCCCGACAGGTAGTTCTTGATCGTGGCCTCCGCATGCTCCTGTAAGTAAACATACATTGGCTAAATGATATCACACAGAAAACAAATCTTCACCCACAGCACCACGCCGGCGTCCAGCAGCGCGCGCACGGTGCGCGGCACGTCTGCCTGCAGTCTGTCCTCCTCGCCGGCGGGTCTTACCTTGTCCCTGGATATAAGATACAGCAGCCGGTCGCTCTGCGAGAAGAGCGCGGCGGAGTAGGCTATGTTGATGGCGGTCTCGGGCTTGTCGCCCGTGAGCACCCACAGCACCACGCCGGCGTCCAGCAGCGCGCGCACGGTGCGCGGCACGTCTGCCTGCAGTCTGTCCTCCTCGCCGGCGGGTCTTACCTTGTCCCTGGATATAAGATACAGCAGCCGGTCGCTCTGCGAGAAGAGCGCGGCGGAGTAGGCTATGTTGATGGCGGTCTCGGGCTTGTCGCCCGTGAGCACCCACAGCACCACGCCGGCGTCCAGCAGCGCGCGCACGGTGCGCGGCACGTCTGCCTGCAGTCTGTCCTCCTCGCCGGCGGGTCTTACCTTGTCCCTGGATATAAGATACAGCAGCCGGTCGCTCTGCGAGAAGAGCGCGGCGGAGTAGGCTATGTTGATGGCGGTCTCGGGCTTGTCGCCCGTGAGCACCCACAGCACCACGCCGGCGTCCAGCAGCGCGCGCACGGTGCGCGGCACGTCTGCCTGCAGTCTGTCCTCCTCGCCGGCGGGTCTTACCTTGTCCCTGGATATAAGATACAGCAGCCGGTCGCTCTGCGAGAAGAGCGCGGCGGAGTAGGCTATGTTGATGGCGGTCTCGGGCTTGTCGCCCGTGAGCACCCACAGCACCACGCCGGCGTCCAGCAGCGCGCGCACGGTGCGCGGCACGTCTGCCTGCAGTCTGTCCTCCTCGCCGGCGGGTCTTACCTTGTCCCTGGATATAAGATACAGCAGCCGGTCGCTCTGCGAGAAGAGCGCGGCGGAGTAGGCTATGTTGATGGCGGTCTCGGGCTTGTCGCCCGTGAGCACCCACAGCACCACGCCGGCGTCCAGCAGCGCGCGCACGGTGCGCGGCACGTCTGCCTGCAGTCTGTCCTCCTCGCCGGCGGGTCTTACCTTGTCCCTGGATATAAGATACAGCAGCCGGTCGCTCTGCGAGAAGAGCGCGGCGGAGTAGGCTATGTTGATGGCGGTCTCGGGCTTGTCGCCCGTGAGCACCCACAGCACCACGCCGGCGTCCAGCAGCGCGCGCACGGTGCGCGGCACGTCTGCCTGCAGTCTGTCCTCCTCGCCGGCGGGTCTTACCTTGTCCCTGGATATAAGATACAGCAGCCGGTCGCTCTGCGAGAAGAGCGCGGCGGAGTAGGCTATGTTGATGGCGGTCTCGGGCTTGTCGCCCGTGAGCACCCACAGCACCACGCCGGCGTCCAGCAGCGCGCGCACGGTGCGCGGCACGTCTGCCTGCAGTCTGTCCTCCTCGCCGGCGGGTCTTACCTTGTCCCTGGATATAAGATACAGCAGCCGGTCGCTCTGCGAGAAGAGCGCGGCGGAGTAGGCTATGTTGATGGCGGTCTCGGGCTTGTCGCCCGTGAGCACCCACAGCACCACGCCGGCGTCCAGCAGCGCGCGCACGGTGCGCGGCACGTCTGCCTGCAGTCTGTCCTCCTCGCCGGCGGGTCTTACCTTGTCCCTGGATATAAGATACAGCAGCCGGTCGCTCTGCGAGAAGAGCGCGGCGGAGTAGGCTATGTTGATGGCGGTCTCGGGCTTGTCGCCCGTGAGCACCCACAGCACCACGCCGGCGTCCAGCAGCGCGCGCACGGTGCGCGGCACGTCTGCCTGCAGTCTGTCCTCCTCGCCGGCGGGTCTTACCTTGTCCCTGGATATAAGATACAGCAGCCGGTCGCTCTGCGAGAAGAGCGCGGCGGAGTAGGCTATGTTGATGGCGGTCTCGGGCTTGTCGCCCGTGAGCACCCACAGCACCACGCCGGCGTCCAGCAGCGCGCGCACGGTGCGCGGCACGTCTGCCTGCAGTCTGTCCTCCTCGCCGGCGGGTCTTACCTTGTCCCTGGATATAAGATACAGCAGCCGGTCGCTCTGCGAGAAGAGCGCGGCGGAGTAGGCTATGTTGATGGCGGTCTCGGGCTTGTCGCCCGTGAGCACCCACAGCACCACGCCGGCGTCCAGCAGCGCGCGCACGGTGCGCGGCACGTCTGCCTGCAGTCTGTCCTCCTCGCCGGCGGGTCTTACCTTGTCCCTGGATATAAGATACAGCAGCCGGTCGCTCTGCGAGAAGAGCGCGGCGGAGTAGGCTATGTTGATGGCGGTCTCGGGCTTGTCGCCCGTGAGCACCCACAGCACCACGCCGGCGTCCAGCAGCGCGCGCACGGTGCGCGGCACGTCTGCCTGCAGTCTGTCCTCCTCGCCGGCGGGTCTTACCTTGTCCCTGGATATAAGATACAGCAGCCGGTCGCTCTGCGAGAAGAGCGCGGCGGAGTAGGCTATGTTGATGGCGGTCTCGGGCTTGTCGCCCGTGAGCACCCACAGCACCACGCCGGCGTCCAGCAGCGCGCGCACGGTGCGCGGCACGTCTGCCTGCAGTCTGTCCTCCTCGCCGGCGGGTCTTACCTTGTCCCTGGATATAAGATACAGCAGCCGGTCGCTCTGCGAGAAGAGCGCGGCGGAGTAGGCTATGTTGATGGCGGTCTCGGGCTTGTCGCCCGTGAGCACCCACAGCACCACGCCGGCGTCCAGCAGCGCGCGCACGGTGCGCGGCACGTCTGCCTGCAGTCTGTCCTCCACCCCGGTGGCTCCCACCAGCGTCAGGGCGCTCTCCAGCCGCGCCAGGGACTCGCGGATGCGCTTCTCTCGACCTGGGATGGTGAGGGGACGTTAACTTTGTTAGGTGAGGCAGCAGAACCTTTTTGTGGAAAAAAAGGGATTGCGAGCAGGGTTTGAACCGACAAACTACTGTTCCAGTACACCAGATGCTTTACCAACTTGGCCATTAGTTTGAGACATTTACAATAGATAGCGCCGATATCACCACCTTGAAAACCATGGAAACGACACCGTGTGCTAGCGCACAGTTGTGTAGCGTTTTAATACCAAACTTTCTTTCGCCTCCGCGTCGCTACGAACCCTCAATAAGAACCTGAATAGACTTCCTAATCAATTTAACAAAATTAATTATTGCAATGAAGTGTTCAAAGCTATAATTTCCACTTAAGCTTTGTGCTTCAACTACCAGATTAATCCAAAAAACATACCCTCTCCCATCTCCATGGCCCGACTGTGTGACGCGAGCCACTCCTCCCACAAGGCGGGCTGCATGATCCTCTTGGCCATGACCAGGGTCCTGAGGCCGGCGCGGGAGTACTCCAGCAGCAGCGCCTTGGTTCGCTCCAGCGCCGCGGCCTCCGTAGACCCGGCGCGCATCGGAGTGAGTGCGCCCAGTACCGTGGAGTCCGCGCCCTTCACGTATAGTACTACCTAAAGGATGGGGATACATTCATATAGTACACTAGCCTTTGCCAGCGGATTCGCCCGTTCCTATCCTCCCCCCCCCCCCTTATAGCCTATGTCACTCAGGAACATTACAGCTTTCTACTGGTGAAAGAATTTTCAAAATCGGTTGAGCAGTTCCTGAGATTACTCCCTACATACAAACAAACAAATTTACCTCTTTATAATATTAGTATAGATAAACTAACGGCTTTTTACATAGGGTTTGTTCATGGCTACGTACGTGTTAATTCATTTTTAAGTCAATATTATATTTTTAAACTTTAGCCTATGTCTTATTTTGATGCGTATTTGTGTATACTATATTAGTAATTTTATTACAAAGATTAACAAGCATCCATCCTCATAAACTTTCGCGTTTATATTGTTAGTCATGTGTAAGATCATTTTTGTTTACTCTAAATATTATGGAGAACATTGCTCTCATTATTGCGACTAACTGAAGTCATAGAAAAACTGTTCTCCTAGTAAAACCTGTTCACAAAGATGAATGCAAGAGTTGTGTTGATCTCATACTACTAATAAAATTGTAATTTTAAATTTATTTTTCTCGTGAATGTGAAGAAAACAAAGTGTCTTAAGTTCTCGTTACCAAATGTTCCACAAGTGGGTCTAAACTTAAAACTTGACGGCAATAAACTCGATGCTGTTGCAGAAACTGTATTCTTGGGTATTACTCTTGATTCCAAATTACAGTGGGGCGCCCATATTAGAACTCTTTCGGGTAGGTTAAGCTCTGCTGCTTATGCGGTAAGGAAAATAAGACAGCTAACTGATATAGCCACAGCTAGGCTAGTATACTTTGCTTATTTCCACAGTATTATGTCATACGGCATTCTGCTGTGGGGTTCCGCAGCGGACGTAGATTCAGTTTTTATATTACAAAAGAGGGCGGTCCGCGCAATTTATAAAATGGGCCCTCGTGAGTCTCTTAGAGAGAAATTCAAAGAAATTGATATTTTAACACTGCCTTCACATTACATTTTAGAAAACATTCTATATGTACGCAAAAATCTAGGACTCTTCAAGACTAGAAGCGATTTTCATAATATCAATACACGCAGTAAACACGAAATTGTAATACCGAGATTCAGATTAGCAAAGACGAGCAAGTCGTTCCTTGTAAACAGCATACGTTTTTACAACAAATTACCTAAGTCAGTCACTGGACTAACTGAGGGAAAGTTTAAAACCCACATTAAACGTGTCCTTATTAAAAAAGCATATTACAAAATTAAGGACTACGTTGAAGACAAAGATGTGTGGCAATAGTTCCTTCTCTTCTGCACATGTGGCTTCCCTGGCAGCTCAGCAGCAGCACTTATTTTCTCTCCTCCACGTGTTAGGATAATAGGATTCTTCCATTTTATTTCTGTATATAGTTTTTTTATTTTTTTATTATTATTTTTATTATTGTGTTCGTTTTGCAATATTATATTGCCTTAGTTTTAATACCAGTCCAGATTTGTTGCAGTTTGTAAGACATTATAGAATTAACCCAGCTTTTATAGCTTTCTTTTTTGTGTAGATTCTTTCTTACTCTTTGTTTGTGAATGTGAGAACATTGTAAGTCGTGTGTATATATATATATATTTCTTCTTTTGTAGCACTAATTTTAGTTAGGACTTCCCCCTTGTTACCAGGCCTACGTTTTTCTCACATATCTAAGCATCGAAAAATTGTAACAATCTGTTTGTAAAACTATACCATATTTTAAAAGAGTAACCATGGAGTTTCTTGCCGGTTCTTCTCCATGGAATCGACCAACCCGAACCGTGCACCTGCTGTCGACGTTTTATAAGTGCCCTCATGGGCCTATGTGAAATAAAAACTTTTGATTTTGATTTTTTTGATTTTGAAGTCATTATGGCGTATACCTTTAAATTTGTGTTACTGTACTACCGCGTCAACATTATGAAGTTCACGCTATGCAGGAAAAGAACATAATATTTCAAAATTGATAATAATATCACTGCAAAATAGCGACCCAACAATGTTCATATCGTTCATGCAAATTGCTTCAAAACCGCTTGGTTACACTGTCCTATTACATTATGTAGTTACGGCATCAAGCACAAAATTGTGAGCTCGCTCTCACGACAGAACTGTCCGTGTGTCCGTGACATCGAAACAGAAAATATTATATTGTATGCACGTGTCACATTTGTAGTGCTCTGCCAAAACCGTTTTTTTTTCGCTAATTCCGCAAAGGTCGAGACAATGCCTTGTGTTTTATGTTTAGCCCGATATTTATTTTAAATTCATCGAGGACATATTTAAAATTAGTAATCATCATCAGCCTAGCCTTCTTCAATTTTAAAAACGTAAGTTGGTATTAAGAAATTACACTATTTTACATGGAGCAACTGTCTATCTGACCTCTGCACCTCTAAAATTGCTGGGTTATACTCGTACAATATTCCTTGGTATAACTGGTTGTCAAACTGTTGAATGTTGACCTTTTTTAATACAGTCACAGTTTGATTTATGGTTCTGGTTCTATTCTGGAGTAATTGATTTTGAATCTAGAATGACTTTTCACATTTGTCAATGTGTCGTTCATGTACTTTTCTTTTATTCTGTAACTTTATTTACAATATAATATCTGGTGTACGAGTTCAAGTCTTTGATTGTGTATCCACGTAAATAAAAAACTTCTACAAGAAGTTAACAGGGTTATGGGCCCAGAGTGCGCAAAGAAGTGGAATTTTACTAAGATATGATGAGCGAACAAGACCTGACAACTATGTCTGCAGGAGGCGGAAGCGTAAGTGGGCTTTGTATTGAGAAACTGAAAGGGCGAGACAATTACCTCCTCTGGAAGTTTAATATGAGAAACCTGCTTATTCATGACGACCTTTGGTGTTCTATCGACGGGTATCCGGAAGGCGATAAGTCCAATCCGGAGCTGAAACGGCGTAAGAATGAAAGGGCGTTGGCTAAGATCTGCCTGTCAGTGGACGCTTCATGCGTGTCCCACGTGATGACTGCGAAGACAAGTAAGGATGCCTGGTTGAGCCTGGAGAAGGCGTATGACGATAAGGGCATAGGCAGGAGATTAAAACTGTTGCGGATGCTGTGCTCGGTAAAGTTAGACGACTTCGGTGGTAATATGGACAAATATGTTGGCGAATGTTTGTCGTTGTCGCAACAGTTGGCGGCTGTAAATAAACCGATTGACGATGAGTTCCTGGCGGCGATTATTCTTCAGGGATTACCTCCTAAGTTTGATCCAATGATCATGGCCTTGGAGAGTAGTGTGAGCGACCTAACCAGTGACTTCGTGAAGGCTAAACTGCTACAGAATACGAAGTGGTCTGATAATTGCAAAGGTGGAGATTGCCTGATTGCTGATAAGTCAGAGAAAAGGTCTGGTAAGAGGCGCCAAGAGAAGAAGCCGAGGTGTTGGAACTGCGGAAAGTCTGGTCATGTTAAGAAGGAGTGTACCCAGAAAAAGGTTGCGATGGTTGCGACTCGGTTCTTGGCTGACACGTGGTACGTAGACTCGGGTGCGTCGAGTCACATGACGGGACGGCGAGACTGGATATACGATTTTTCTACAAGAAGTGTAGAGGTGAACGTGGCAAGCGGACAGACTTTGAAATGTGTTGGTATCGGTAATGTGTGTTTGAAACTCGGAGATTATGATTTGACTCTTAAAGAAGTGATGTACATTCCGGGAATGAGTGTTAATTTACTGTCTGTAAATAGTTTAGCAGTTAAAGGGCTTAGAGTGGAGTTTATTGAGTCTACTTGTAAGATTTTTAGAAATAAATCTTGTATAGCTAGTGTTAGGTCTGTTGGCGGGGTATACAAACTGCATACTAACGCGGTAGCTTTAAGTAGTGTAAATAAAGAGGTTTCAAAGGAGTCTTGGCACCATAGGTTGGGTCATTTGAGTTATGACAGCTTAAAGTCACTGTCACACGTTATTGATTTTCAGAATGCAGAAATTACAAATAATTGCGATGTTTGTATTCTTGGAAAACAAATAAGATTTCCGTTCAAGAAATCTAGTCGTGACGTAGCGGCAAAGCGGTTAGATCTGGTGCATACAGACTTGTGTTCCATTCCTGTTGCGTCCCACTCAGGTAAGCGGTACATTTTAACTTTTCTAGATGATCACTCGCGGAAAGTATTCTTGTACTTCTTGAAAAATAAGAGCGAAGTAGCTAGCGTCACCATGGACTTTGTTAGGCTCGTTGAAAAACAATGTGAATCCAAGGTAAAGGCAATACGCAGTGATAACGGTACGGAGTATGTAAATAAAGAGCTAAGCTCATTCTTCAGACTAAAGGGTATTGTGCATCAGGTCACTGTTCCGTATTCGCCCCAAATGAATGGTGCGGCGGAGAGGTTGAACAGAACTCTTTTGGAACGGGTACGTTGTATGTTGTATCACGCGGGTTTGGATCACAAGATGTGGGCTGAGGCGGCTAACACTGCCGGGTACCTTATTAATCGGTCTCCATCTAGTAGATTAGGTGGGAAAACGCCCGAAGAGGTTTGGTCGGGTAATAGGGTAAAATATGACCACTTACGGATTTTCGGTTGCGAGGCCTTTGTACATATCCATGACGTTAAGCGAAATAAGTTGCAACCTAAGAGTAAGAAATATATTTTTGTCGGTTATGAAGATAATGGGAGATCTTACAGGTTGTATGACTCTGAGACACATAATATTATAAGAAGTCGTGATGTCAAATTTAATGAAAGTGTGTTTCCAGCCAAAGAGCTAGGAACTGGACACGGATCACCCACTATAGAAATATTTCTTTCAGGGGAAGAAGTTGACGATTCCAACAGTGAGTGGAAGTCAAGCGTGCCTGAGAGTGAGGTGGTTGGTGATGCAGCTCGGGAATCTGTCACTGAAGAGCCGGTAACGAGGAATGTTGAACCGGTTGTGTCAGCGAGCGGTGATGATGGCGGCGACGACACTTTGGTTTTTGAAGATAGCGTTGAGGAGGTGGTAGAACCTCCGGAACCGAGGTACAATCTTAGATCTAGACAACCTAAGGGTTTGTACGCACATGATGCGATCCCAGCTGAACCGCGCACTGTTAAGGAAGCTCTAGGTTCAGGGCAGAGCGACTTGTGGCAGCAAGCTATGCAGATGGAGATTGATTCGTTCAATCAGCATGAGGCTTGGGAGTTGGTGGATCGTCCTAAGGGCAAAAATGTGGTTCGGAACAAATGGATCTTCAAAATTAAGTGTGACGCCGAGGGGAAGATAGCCCGGTATAAGGCTAGGTTAGTAGCCAAGGGTTTTACCCAAAAGTATGGTGAAGATTATTTTGAGACGTTTTCACCGGTAGTACGGTACAGTTCGTTGCGACTGTTGTTGGCGATAGCCGTAGTCATGGATCTTGATATAGACCATCTGGACGTACAGACGGCGTTCCTAAATGGTAATTTAGATGAGGAAATTTTTATGTTTCAACCGGAGGGGTTCATTTCACCTGGTGGAGAAAATAAAGTCTACAGATTAAAAAAAGCAGTCTATGGACTAAAACAAGCTTCACGAGCTTGGTATCAGAGGGTGAAGGATGTGCTTCTGCTGACAGGTTTTGTTCAATGCCAACTTGAACAATGTATCTTCTACAAAAGAAATGGTAAGTCAGTTGTTTACATTGCCTTGTACGTCGACGATTTCATTGTGTGTTACAATGATGCACGCATGGCTGAAGAGCTGAAAGAGAGTTTACGTAAACCATTTAAGATTAAGGACTTAGGTGCGGTGCGGCATGTTCTCGGGGTCACATTAGAGCGTGACAGGACGAACAAAACTCTTAAGCTTTGTCAGGCGAGGTATATTGAGCGCTTGCTCGACAGTTTCGGTATGTCGGAATGCAAACCAGTCCAGACTCCTTTGGACCCAAACATTAAGTTTACTGATACGAGTGTGTTAGATGAAGGTAATGTTCCGTATAGGGAATTGATTGGTTCTCTTATGTACCTAAGTGTTTTTACACGGCCAGACATTACGTATGCAGTTTCGTACTTAAGCCAGTTTAATACGTGTCATACTATGGAACACTGGAGGACTGCGAAACGTGTATTGAGGTATCTTAAAGGAACTCAAAACGGTAGTCTTGTGTTTAGTAGGTCGGGTCATGTTAAAGTTGAGGGGTTTGTAGATGCGGACTGGGGCGGTGACGTACGCGACCGAAAATCATTTTCGGGGTTTGTTTTTAAGTATGGGGGAAACACCATTTCCTGGGAATGCAGAAAACAAACATGTGTTAGTTTATCAAGTACTGAGGCTGAGTACGTTGCTCTTAGTGAGGCTGCTAAGGAGGCACGTTGTATTAGGGACTTGGTTACTGAATTGACTGGTAGTTCTGGATTAGTCGTCGATTTGTTTAATGACAATCAGTCTGCTCAGAAACTTAGTGTCAATCCAGTGTTTCATAGGAGGACTAAGCACATAGATATCAGGTACCACTATGTTAGGGAGGCTGTGAATAATCATGTAATCAAGTTGAATTATTTATCTACTCAGGAAATGGTGGCTGATGTACTAACTAAATCTTTGTGTGCTCCTAAACATAAGTTCTGTGTTGTGAACTTGGGCTTAGGTTTTTTCTTAAGCCAACTGAGCCAGCGGTGATGTCTGAGTTCAAACAGTGATTGAGGGGAAGTGTTGAATGTTGACCTTTTTTAATACAGTCACAGTTTGATTTATGGTTCTGGTTCTATTCTGGAGTAATTGATTTTGAATCTAGAATGACTTTTCACATTCGTCAATGTGTCGTTCATTTACTTTTCTTTTATTCTGTAACTTTATTTACAATATAATATCTGGTGTACGAGTTCAAGTCTTTGATTGTGTATCCACGTAAATAAAAAACTTCTACAAGAAGTTAACACAAACTCTTTGGTCTTTGACTGGACTGTAATAATTGTCAAAGATCTACAAATGACGGCAGGGATCAATAAATAAATAAAATAGGTTTATTTAACTCCATAAATTACATTCCTACTAGATACTAAGTTGACAGGCATTTTAAGAAAATTGTAATTTGTGGGAGATCTCGAGTCTAAACTAAGCCTAGACCTGTATTATGCGAAGCAGTCATGCTCGCGAAGGAGGAAGCGGGCCGCGTGATGTAGAGGACAGCGTCCTCCCTCCACCCTAGCCGCAGTGGTAGACGCCCACGGCGACAGACGTCGGCAGACGAACTCCGGCCACCGTAGGCTGTCCGACCATGGACATCCCCATGGTCGAGGGACTCACGAATTACCGTGACCCCGGTACGTGAAGGGCTATTGAATCTCTGTAACACCTACCGAGATTACAGAGATCGTTACTACTTGTAACCCTAAAGTGTGACAGCCAGTCTGACCGTATTCCCCAGTACTAACTGGGGCGGAGCGCTCTTAGTAAAATAACTGGATACCAGCAGTTGTATCTGATGTGAGTGAGGTGGTAGGCAGATGGCACAGTATTATTTTGCAAATCAGCTTTAAAGGAAGGCGTCAATGACCTCCAACTGTCACTTGAAAATAAAGCTTAGCAATGTGTGTTTTGTGAAAATTAATTTTGTTTTTTTTAATCTTGTTGGAGTTCATTTGATAATTGCTTATTTAAAAGCGAGCAAATAGTATGGAGTCAGCTAAACTTCCTTCTTATTTGTACACACGCCAGTACATCAACCTACCCCAAACTGACATTTATTTAAATAGATTTTTTATATGTTAAGTTCTTAGTTTTTGCATTTTAGTCATGATTTTCAGGAGTTTTAGTTTCTAAATTTGTATAATTCATTTTATTTCTTTGATTATATTTGTGAAGTTATCACTTATTTTTGTGCTGGTTAACCTGTAATTGGCGACTCTTTTAGTCCTAGTCCTATTATAATTCCATACCTTTTTCTATATTGTACACAGAAGCTGTTGGAAAACCTTTTTAATAAATAAATTTTGAACCTTATCATAATAGTGGAAGGTTAATGTTCGATTGGTAAAATTTGACAAGCACGGGTAGGTTGACCTGATGGCGTCTGTACTTAGACGTCGATTAGTAGATATTGATCGCCAAAAAGGTGTGAACTCATAAATTATAAATATTAAGTCTCGAAACATGTCACTTCACTCAATCACGGTGTTAATATTGATCGTCAGTAGTCTTCTTGCTCCTTAAAGACACTTTTGTACGATTCCACTAAAATAGTGTGGGCGTACTACAATAGTGCGCGTACTAAAAAGTTAGTATCGCGTTTAGCCTCCGTATCCAACGGCAAAGCAGTGCAAATAGTTGCAGCATAGTTAGTGTAGTTATGCGCGAACATTTTCTAGTTCTAGCACAGATTACTAGTTCCCTGCTCGCGTGTGCGCGCACAGAACAAACAAATATTTCAGACCAAACTTTTTTTTGGTGGAATAATATCAAATGAGTTCTCCCGCTTTGGATTGTGTAGAAGAGACTGCCCACTCCACCCAGGGCGGGTGGACGTATTTGATGAACACAAAACAAGTAATGTGCACACACAGGTATGGCACAACAGTGGCGACCATCAGAAAAGCGCCGAAGCAAAAAGCGCGACGAAATCCTGCAAAATGAATTTAATTGTTTTGGATCCCATAACGAATGTCGATAGATGGAGAGGAAGAGGAATGCCAAATAAAACATGAATGGATTGTGTGACTTTCATATCATTTCTTATGATATGAAAGGAGTAAATGATGCTATGCTAATGATAAAGAATGGAAGAAGAAAACCTGTTGCGCCGACCCCAAGTAGAATGGAATAAGGGCAGGAAGATGATGATGGATCCCGTAAAGTGATTAGTCAGAAAATAGTGAAGTAGTAGAAAAAAATATATAAGTACCTGTCCACTAGGCGTTCGCATTGCCACAGACATGGCTTTCCTGTTGGCGTCGAACTGCTGCACCCTCAGCACCTTCATCTTTTTGAGTTCTCCTCGGATGCCCAGTTCCACCTCCTCAGGGGTACGACACCGCAACTCATAGCCGTATGCCATTGCTGCCTCTGCTAGTGCCAGCTCGTCCGGACTCTCCGCTTCGTAGCGAACCACCTGAACAAACAATACGAGATCAGTAAAAAAAGCGGTGTGGTCGACATGTAAAAACCATCCTCTTGACTGTCACAGTGGGCGGTCAACATCATCATCATCTTTGAATTGGCAAAAAATAATAAAATATGAAATGAAATTACTACAAAATTATGGTGCTACAGCCCCCAATCACAAAACATAATAACTGTGAATGTACTGTAGATGCCCATTATAGGCTCTATGGAGAAGAACGCTCAAGAAACTCCATGGATACTGTTTTTTAATCGCGGATACTTTATACAGGTGCACCCTCTATTTCGTCACACTCATCTAATAGTACAATAAGACTGGAGAGTGATCAGACGCAGGCCGTTACAGACCGTTACATT
Organism: Agrotis puta; assembly: GCA_943136025.2. NCBI lineage: Eukaryota > Metazoa > Arthropoda > Insecta > Lepidoptera > Noctuidae > Agrotis > Agrotis puta. The sequence goes on along the minus strand of OW964176.2, from coordinate 1,027,668 downwards.
ATCATAGTTTTTTGAGCAGCTCAAGCCGATTTGGATAAGTTTGTTCACTCACTAATTAAGATGTAAGTAAGAAGTTACTATATGTTAAAGAATAGTCACGATGATAAGTTACTTACAGCTTGCTCCGCTGACGTGCTCGGTGTGTCGTAGTTTTGATCTTTGCTACTCCGGATGAGTTTCGGTAGTCGTATCTTGAGGGGGGACCCGGTGGACGGCGGTGGAGACGGCGTGGTAGACCGGGACTCCGTCAGACGAGCGTAGCTGATGATGAGACGGGGTAATGTAAAAGCTGAAAGTTGTTCTTGAAGTCTGTTCTTCTTTCTTATCATTAAATAGGACTCAGGTGGCCTTATTAATCGTAGTATCAGTTTATCCCCCTTAAAATGGAATTTTAAGGATACTTGGGACACTCCAGTTTGTGGAACAAAAGAAAAGATCTACCTTTAGAATAAAAACTGGAATAAGGGTTTCTGGTTGGATCGCGGGAATCTCTTATCAGGAAACCGTATCCCAGGAACGTAAAGGGCTATTGAAGGACAACGTGGCATTTTAGTCAATACGAATCTGACAGTCCCTCCCGTCCCGCCCTGGGTGGGAGAACTCATTTGATTAAATAAGCACGTAGTTTACTACGGATCTCTAAAAATTGGCACAAAAGTCTTGTGTGGATGTTCCAGCTAAGATCTATAGCCTGTCAGTCAAAAGTTCGTAACTATAAATTATCCCAAGTTCACGGGCGCTTTTTAATCGAAAACTGGAATTTCAACTCTTGGCGTTAAACCAAAGGTTGAGTAACCACCAATTCATCCCAACTCTTTAAAAATACACAATTGGATTCACAATGCGCTTAGCCAAGTACAGATAATCTTTTGAAAAACTGTCTTATTCATTTTGAACTTTAAAAGATTCTTCATATTTTTACAAGCAACTGTTTTACGCACTCCGATATCACCCAGGCAATTAATTGAAAGCCTTTACTGAGATAAATACACATTTTTATTATCAATTTTATTTTATTACAGGGCCGTTAGTATTCAGTAGCACAAGCCTAGGATTATGTAAATGGAAACTAATTAAAGACTACCCACTTCTTTTAAAATTATTACTTAGAAAGAAAGATTTAAATCTTTAGATGTGCCTTCGCTGTATTTAGGTCGCGATAAAGTGGCTAGTATACTGACAATGAGAAGACGAAGCTCGGAACGATACGATATGATTCAACAGAGCGAGCGAGACAATACTACTCAAATGTCATTGTCAACAAAACAGAAATGTGAATACAACCATTCAAATCTTCGATATAAAGTTGGCAAGTTATCCAGTGAAGTACCTTTGCATGACTCGTTATTATTAAGAGTATTTGTAACAGGGTCTTAAATTCCTCGATACTCCATTGTAAAGGGAGCGAGAGAGATAAAATAGTAGTTGTGTCTAGTGGAGGTACTACCAGACAGTTGTTGACAGATTTTACTGTATATTCTTTACTCGTAATTTTAATTCCTGATTTTATTTAGCGGAAGGGACTTTCTCATTATTCCTTCACCTGCCCTTTGCGTTCCAGGGCTCCCGCGATTCTTAATTCCTTACGTTACCTTTCGTAGATACTATGTCGCTACAAATATGTAAATGAAAAGGTTAACATGTTTGACTTACTAGTTACTTACTTGTCGTTCGTAGTTCGCAGGGTTCCGTTTGTCTTGGTGGGCTTCTCGGAAGGGATGTGCTCGCCCGAAGTGGAGGCGCTCAGCTGCATGGTGTCCACGTGCGGCTGACTCACCACCACTGTGTTGCACACAGCCAGAATTAGCAGGAACTCGCGAATCTGGAATTAATTTATGGTAAACCAAAAAGCAAAAAGTAAATTGTACAATACGGAACATTATGAGACCAGATGGCGCCATAATAACACACATTTAACAAAGCTGTTGGTTCTTACGTACCGATGATAAGATTTTTCTTTTTAACTATAGATATTAAGTACCATAAGAAACCACAACAGTTATTAACAACGACCAGCGTGATACGGTTCCCAATTGATTTGAATAAATCCTGCTTACTTTTTGTGAGTGTTGAACTTCATTCTCGTCTAGCAAGTGTTGCAACATCCGTCTGTTGGGTGAGACGGCGGTGACAGGCGTGACCAGAAACGGCAGCTCGGGCGATTGCTCCGGCGGCGGGCCCGGCGGGTGGTCGTAGTCCACGCCGCTCACCACGCACCGACGAAACTCCATCTTGTTCTCCGTCAGCGTGCCCGTCTTATCACTGAACAGGTACGACACCTGGCCCAACTCCTCCGTGATGTTCAGCGCGCGGCACTCCGTCCGCATGTTCATGTCGGGGTCGTACAACTGAATGTCTTGATGTATGTGGTACACTTGTAACAGTTTCGTCATCTCTATTGTCACATACAATGATACAGGTATCATTACTTGCAGTGCTATTATGTATGTCCAGAATATGAGCAGTCCCTCGAAAGCTGGCCGGTTCACCATGGTTATGAACGGAGCATTGTATGATGAGTTAAAATAATAATGGTCCAACCACATCTTGCAGCCGACGGCGCCGGCGCAACATAGAAACAATAGCACTAAGACACACCATATCACATCTGTGTTCATTTTTTTCTCTAATCGTGAAGCCTTGTATCTTGGTCCTCCGTTGTTGAGCATCGCCTTGGTCTCGTGTCCCGCGTACACGACGATGCCCTCCACATAGTCGGTGTTCTTGATGGTGCAGTCCCTCAGCAGAAGGTTGTCCGAGGTGAGCGGCACTCTCCCTCCGTCGGGGTGAGAGATGCAACCCGTAAACCTATATATTTTTGTCGATGGTCGCTCCACTTCTACAGTACTTTTGAACTTCATTGGATTGAACTCTCCTTGCTGAAAAATATAATTTACTTATTGTATCTAAATATGTTGAAGTACAAACAAACGCTTTCGTAAAGTGGGTCGCGGTACTATAAAGACTATTGTGATATTCTACAAGTACTGGAGAAAGTGTTCCCACGCTCTGCTTTTTTCGACTGTTTGCAGTGCACGCATAGCAAACTAAAAACAGTATTTTGATGCTCATCCAATTATAAAACCGTTGACCTAGTGACATGATAGAAATTCGGACGAATTTAGAAGATTGAAGCTATTGAGTTTCGCAATCTCATCCGGGAGCAGACATAAAATAAACAACTTGAATTACTGCTAACAAACTTTTGAATTTTTAATATTCTTGAAAAGTTATTCGCTGAAGTGATAAACTGTGATTTCGTAAAAATCATGTCTAGGTTCAGGGTTCGGAACGATATACTGAATATGTGTTAACTGTTTGTGAGATGATGGGCCTTCCAACTCTTCTAAATTTAGGGTATTCGAGTGATCTGTATTACCTTTTCCTTAAATCCGGGAGCGACTAGCCTCTGTTTAAGGTTAGTCTCCCCGTCTAGATTACACGTCTCCAAGTAGCAGATGCCCAGGGGGTTGGAGGTTCGCAGCAAGACGATGTCTGCTGGAACTGGCTCGTTGTTCGATAGGTGGATCAGGTCCCCGACGCGCACGTCGCGCCATTGCACTCGCACGTACCGCTCTACCGATCTGCCCGACAGAAATAGAAACAATCAATAATGTTTTATGAACAGCTCAATAGATTTTCGTATGATGCAGTAGGGAATAATTTGTGGTGCTTGTTTTCGCTGACTTTTGAGGCATTCGTTCTCATAATATCGTCTTACACTATTCAAGATGCTTCTCATCTGATTTTCTTTTGTGTCAAAACCACAATAAACTTTATTTACCAGCCATTAGGTTGCTGTTGATATATATATATATATATATATATTATAATACCAAGTCTTTCAGAATCACAATGATCTTTAATAATGTTACAATTACAATGGAGTTGTTATTGAATTGCTTCTGACAGAAAAATAACTATGAAAGGACTGAGTTGGACGATTGCGACTCTAAGCCTTATAAAGTAGACTTACTAAGGCAGGGAGATTATGCCCCAGACCCTAGACTTGCTAAGACTTTCGAGTTGGCAACTCTTACAATTACGTCAAGATGTAAAACTACAGTGCGAGAAAAATTCTCAAAGAAACATAAGTTACATCATATATCGTCATCGTCACGTCAATACACACGGATTACGCAATGCATTCGTTTTACATCAATACCTCTCAATACCTGCACGCGTAGTCAATTTATTTTGCAGCCTATCAGGCTATAATGTCGCGTATTACCGTGATACCGGGGAGAAGTAGTGAAATGTGATTACGCTCAAGTACATACGTCATTGGCGCACATAAGTATGTCGGTGGGAGTACAGTTAGTAGCGTTAGCACAGCTGATTAAGTGAGTAAGTTCCATTTGTTATTGTCAAAGGGCGTAGTGAAAGTATGTATCAATAACTTCATACTCATTGAAGCATTAAGGGAAACTTATCCTGCCGCTTTCGTTTTTAATACATTTGCTCAATACCTAATATAACACAATGTCCAGAAACAGCAATATCGCCCTTTTGACACAGAAATTCATGTAGCTCTACAATATTTTGGATTTGAAAGGTTTTTGACAGGAGGTAGCAACGCTGCCACTAAATCCATTGATGTTTGTCGAAATAAAGTACATACAATCATTTTCAACAATGTCATTGTAGTCAATGTTATCGGTGGGAACTAGCTGACTGCTGTCTAACACTCCAAGTACTTGCAAGTCGTTCGAGCAATTCCGTGAGTGAAGCAACAGGTCGCGATCAGAGATTGTGACGTGATACCGCTTCGGGCAATACTTTCTACGGCTTGAATGAACTTTACAGATCATTTCGCGATAACGTTAGACTTTCCGACATTACTGTCTTTCTTTATGTTGTTGTTTGTAAGAATAACAATGAGTTGACTGCTCACAGTCACGCGTAAACTCATTCAATGATTATTTATTGTGGTACCGTAACAGCTCAGGAGACGTCTTACTCTCTGTGTCATACTTCGCTTGAGGTTTTTATAAAGTGCACTTTCAATTTTAACGAATAGTTATAAAGCATTATGTGTAACTCTATAATAAACTACTAATATCCAACTGAACCCGTATTCAGTCGTCTCTAACAAAAGTGAGAAAGACTAGGCAGATAATGACATAGTAAGTATGAACAAGTTGCTTGTGCACTGTGCACCTTTCTTGACGCAGCAATAAAACTATTTCATACTGAAATTAACAAGAGGCATTTACTTTTAAATGAAACTATACAGCTTTATATTATTGAACCATAACAAAATAATAATAAATCTTCTAAAATGTTTGTTGTGGCTAAACAACAATGAGGTAACATTGGAAAGTGTGGCCGATGCCGTTGTGACCCGTAACATGAGTCACTCACAGCCGAAACAATACCCGTAGACAAAACTAAACTAACGCTGAGAGGCAGAATGGAACAGAGGAGATCCGGGTAAGCCCCTTTTAACACATTCCTCTTGCGTATAAGTGTGGATGGTGGACACCGATATCAATCATGGGTAAGATTTTTCGCCAGAAGATGTTAGAATCTTTGGCAGATTAACAGCTAGACCAAGGCAGATGGTACAAAAAGGAGCTACATACTCAACAAGTGGGGCGAGAGATGTAAATGATGATCATAAAACTATTGTTCCCATCACTGAAGCCAGTTATTTGAAGCGTGTTAAAAGAAGCTTGAACAATTATGCGTGGAATTACACGCCTTCATGCCCTTGAAACTGGAACACAGCAGCGCTGCTGCAAAACAGCAGAAATATGACCCGTGATTCCCCTATAATACGTCCATCCACAGCCGCAGTTAAAAGTACCGTAGTTCTTGGAGATGGTGGAACGAAACGGAACAATACTGTAATAAATACCATTATGAATTATAAACAATAATATTTGAAACGTGGCGGCGTACTCGGTGGAGTAACAAGTGACGCCTGGGAATCTGTGTCATCGGCACAATGCAACTATTAACTGAGCTTGATGTTTGTTTAGCCAACAAAACAAAGCATTGTGGCTTTATAAAACAACTGTGCATTGGATGAAATTGCTCTAGAGATGTTCTAGAAGTAACTCGAAGTGATTTGGGTGGTTTGGCAACAGACGATCCAACTATAATCAGTGATCAACTGATTACCGAAACCAAAAGTCACCAGAAAAACGATTACCTACTACAACCGAATCTTAAATGTCTCGTAAATGCGATATCCATATTTTTTTAAACTGCAAGTCATAGAAGTATATTTTACACAGTCCATGCAATTGCAGACATGCAGTCGCGATTAATACCCTACTTTGTTATCTAATTAAGTGTCCTTTATTGAAAACAATATGATTCTATAGGTATACGATCAGACATACATGCTAACTAACGCTTATTTGCTACACTACAAATAAAGTTGTAGTATAAACGATACGTATCGTATATAATGCTGGCGCATGGATACAAAAATACCAATGTCAGATGGCAAAACAACCTACATCACAGAGGCAAAAGGCGGAAATTGTAAAAATTGCTTGTTTATCGAATATTGTCTTATCGATGATGTAAACCTCGTCAAACGAATTTGTAAACTACTAAAAAGGTACAGATGTGAATCATCGTACGAAAATTACAAGTGTTTGTACAGCAGTTCTAAGACTTCGTGAAAAACAAAGCAAAGAGGCTTACGTCTTATTCTAAACACACGTGCTACAATTATTTTCTGGCTGTTTTATTTAAGATTTGTGCCAAAATGCTTGTGATTAAAAAAAAAAACTGTGTGTAATATTTTGAGTCAAGGAAATATCCCTCGAAAACTAAAGATATGTCATTCGATAAAGATAACAGAAGTACCGTCACAATTCTAAAACCGGACGTTATCAACGATATGGATGAGCAAGCTAAGCCCTAAGAGGATGGGCTAGCTGACTCAGAGATAAGTAAGTCTGCTACCGAACACTAATTTTATCGTCCCTATACACCATCATATCATGTTTTTGCTTTGTGACATTGACTATAGTGCTTTGGCGGACGTTGGTACTTAAACGGAATAATCTTACAATCATTTATGGGTCACAGTTCTCATGAACAACTTGAACTCTAAGACCAACTCCGAAATGGTGAAAGAAAGCAATTGTCAAACTTTCATTGCATAGTGTAGCAATTTAGTATGACAAAGCAGAAAACTTTAACCCACAGAAATATGACGATGCATTTAAAGTAAGCCTGTAGAAACAGCCACGATTCACAATATTGTTCAACGTAGGTACAGTCAACAGCAAATATTTATTTTTTACCTATCCTACTCCTGGATTAATCCCTCCACTTATTCCATTTTATCACGAGAATAGCTGGACAGGTTCCGTACTCTTTCCAGTATAGAGGGAATCTATCCAGTTTGTCCCATCATCTCCTTCGTGGCTTACCTCACCCGCCTTGTTGTTGTGTTAATTTTAATGTGATTCATTTGATTTAATTCAAAAGTGATTGTTTTATGAAATAATGATTTCTATTTAGTTACTCTGTAATAATATGGCTTTACAGATCTCATGACATCTCTTTTACGTATGTTATCAGTTTTCGCGTTAAGAACATCAAATCCTAACCAACATTTGATAAAGGCTGCACAAACACTAGAATAAAGATATAAGATAAAATCCTATACAGGAAAATTCTTTAATAAACATAATAAAAATGATTGTATAACAGCTCAATAACGTTACGATAGGATAGCGTGCGGAGATTGTCTCGTAAGATGAGCGATTTATCACAACGTTGAATGAAACATTTCTGCCGACCGTGCCGACAATCAAACCTGTTATAATGCTCAGAATTCTTCGCATAGTTTATCGTAGAAAATTGATGTTGAAAAATTTCACCGCGACTGTTTTAGACAATGACAACAATTGAGCAATTGACTAATATGAACAATTAAGTTTCTAATTGATCAGCTTGTCTAATGGAAGAATAATATCCAGACAGAAAAAATATAAAATGTTTACTTTGGCAAAACACAGGCCCAATATTTACATATAGTCGAAATGTAAGCTTACGGCTTGAAATACGGCGATAAAGATTTCTGCATGGATATTAAACTAACAGGTAGTTTAATATCCATGCAGAAATCTTTATCGAACGATTCTGTGTCCACAATAATCGGATTCATTACTCTTTGTTTACGTAACCTTGCCATTTTTTATGAAACCTTCCAAACGTGCTAGGTCGATAGGTTATTTTTTAATAAAGTTTTATAGGGCAAGGCGTAAACTAGTAAAGTATTCTGTAAATCTTCAAGATTCCATAGTCGGTTAAGTCTGCGATAGCCGTAGTGACGACATGGCTGGTCAGTGCAGGCAATGTGAAGGTCGAAACGTTCACTATTGGCCTTAACAACCTGTCGGTAATCTCGTGTAATTACAAAACGTACTCTTCGAAAATGACGTCGCTTAATTTAACAAAAAGGCGAAAATTTTGTGCACGCGTCCAAGCGCTAGACCGTTAATTAATCGTTTCCGATTGAAAATAAACTTTACGATTCCTGCAAGATTCATTAAATGGTTTGATTGTAACATACTGTTGGCAGTTAAGGCAATTTGGTGAAAAGTTGTTAATTGTAATTTTGCTTGTGTCTTTATCGAATGTATCACCTTCACCTTACCATCATTTAATTTATTTGATAACAATTAACACCCTGCTGGTAAAAGATACTAAACGCTTCAGTCGAATGCACAAGGTTTCTCTGTGACAGATTATCGAATTATACGAACAACCTATACTAAATCAAGCACCTAAAACAAATATTTTAATGTAAACAGCAGTATTAACCTTTTTCACTACTTAAGTTTAAAAAACACAATAAATATGCCGCTGCACATAGCTTCTAACAGGGTCAAAGATAGTTCCTTGCGGAATCCTTTTCCTTAACAGAGTGGATGACGTTTTATTTGCATGTTCACCAGTCGACCTATTAACTTTCCGATCGCAGAAAATACTGTTTCATTAACCCCTATAAAAGTGCTAAATACTGGTAAATATTTGTTTTCCGGGATTGTAATCTCACGAGGCCGGTATTTCCATACCTACCAGATGATATCTTCTGTTTATCCTTCTATATTTTTACAAGAAAGCGACCTCGGTTCGTCCAAACTCAATGTCGACCGATCAATGCCTTCATGCAAGCCAATCTGTGATAATGATAAGCTATACAAGCTACATTTTACAATACTTGTCAAATATTTTAGGTTGAATGATAAGTTGATATGTTATTACTATTCTTCGAAAAGATTAATACGTTATTGTGGTATGACACATAATATTTAATTAATACGGTAAAACCGAGAACAATATTACGTTGTTCTGATAATGTTCGATTTAACATCTTCCTGTCCTTGATCCAATTGTCCAATATATTTGAAATCGGCGCAGTTACGCATGGCATTTTCATCTATTACATATCTATCGACCACTGTCTGCCACTTTTCTTACAGAAATTTATTAGACAGATCGCTTTTTAAAATAAGCACCATTCATAAGCTTTGTACTTCAGTAGTCACCGGAGAGCTCAAACACTTGCGCAAGGAATTGGACGACTTTTTGTCTTTAGCTAATTGCTTAATTATGGACAGTACGCAAACATTTGCATAATTTTCAAATTGCTTTAATTTTTTAGTAGTAATTGGATGTTCGTTTATGTTAATAGCTTACTTAGTTAAAACAATATAGATGACAAGGAACTTATAGCTAATGTTCATGGTAAAGAATTAGTCATCTAAATTGCTATGAATAACCGAGTAGCGATAAAACTCATGCTTCTCGGCAATACTGCACCTACATACCAATAATTGCTAAAGTGCATTATTATTGTGAAAGCGACAATTAGTTAGGTTTGGACTTTGTTGATTGTCAATATTTTGTAAGTAAATATTACAGTCATAGTCGTTTAAAATGTGTGTATTTCACATATGAAACTCTGAACTGATTCTGATATTAATTGGGTTAAGTCCCAAAATCTACGATCTCCGGCCACCGTAGGCGCGGGCATGCGGGCAGCGAGTAATGGGCGACTCGCTGTCCGACCATGGACCATGCCCGGGTCGACGGCGCGTTGTGTTCCAGGCGCGCCTCAAAGAGTGTCAGCATAGTGACGGGGCCCGTAGAGGGCCAAAGCCTGCTGGGGTCGCGGGACCAAGGGATTACCGTGACCCTAGTACGTAAAGGGCTATTGAAGGACACCGTGGATTTTAGTCAGTACAAGTCTGACAGTCCCTCCCGCCCTGCCTTGGGTGGGAGGACTCATTTGATGATTTTACAACGATAAAAAAAAAAGTCCCAAAATCTCTGGAGCAGATTTTGGGTCAGAATTAGGTTAGTAGGTACAACAAAAATAGAACATTTTATGAATTGTTTCGCTAGGTCGTATTTCAAATGTGTCTCGATAGAGCACAATGATCTTATTCATGTTGATACACAAAACGTGCTAGAATCAAATATCGGAGGTTTGGCAAGGACATACAAGTTAAACATTCTAAAAAACAATAAATAAAGAACAATGCACCCGTTCATTTACAACCACACGTGTTGTTACGTTCTGTCATATTTATTTTAGCAAATTAAATTATTACTAGCCTTGGTTCTAATACTGAGAACTACGTGTTAATTATTCCTGAAACAATAATCTATGCTCCAGCTGTAATTGCACTAAGTTTTCCCATGTTACCTGAAACTGCAGAAAATGACGCTTCAGAGACAACAGCTTATTGAATTGGATTTTAACCTACTATTGACATTTCTTTAAGATAGTTTTATAGACGGTTAAACTAAGGCTGTTGTAAAGATAAAACTGTTTTGTGATAAACGATGTAAGGCTGTCAGGGCTTAGTCTGTTTTAACTCAATTGTTACTGACAGTAAACGTATATATTTATTTGATAGGGCCACCATAGGGGCGGCACGACGTAAATTGCTTCAAAGCCAGCGCTTGGCTTTGTTATTCTTAAGTAAAGCGTATAGAACCGTCAGTACTGAAGCTTTACCGGTACTTGCTGGTGTTCTTCCAGTCGATCTTGAAGTACAGCGACGTGCTGCAATGTACTTTTCCACACGGGAGACCACTGATGCTGATTTTCTACCTCAACGTGACCGTGATAAGATATCTAGATTATTCAAACCCCAGAGCGACGTCTGGGAGGATCTTTTATCCGAATGGCAAAGTAGGTGGGATAATTCTATCAAGGGGCGGCACCTCCACCAGTTCTTTCCATCCGTTCGTGAGCGGCTGGCTAGGACGTGGCTGGAGGTGGATCACTGTGTTGCCCAATTTCTCACGGGACATGGTAACTTTAAAAGTAAATTATTTTCCTTCAAGCTTGTTCCCTCGCCTTTTTGTCAATGTTCGACATCTGACTGTGAATATGAACAATCAGCACATCATATTCTATGGGAGTGTATTCTTTGGCAGAACGAACGTAATATTATGTTGAACACTGTTCAGACTACATCTGGAGTCATTTACTACTCGGACCTTGTTGAAACTCGAACAAACTTCCGTGCGTTCAAGCGTTTTTGCCATACCTATTATTGGAATCAAATTTAGCAGCTCACAATTTAGGACCCATTAATATTAGTAGTCATTTTACCCGTGGTGCTAGGCAACTGGGCTTCTCCCAGTTGTAATGTCCCTTTGTGCCTATTGGCCTTGTTTTGTTCTGTCTCCTGCTTGCATGAAGGGAAGTGGAAACATATATTTTTTCCTACTCCTCCACTATTCTTTTCTGATTAATTTCGTTGCAGGATCCAAGACAGGTAAATTCATTCTTCGGGACACGTCGAGCTTCATTGTCTCGGCCCTTTTCTGGTTGGTTGCCACTGTTGATTCTGGCGCACAGGAGTTGCAGTGGTTAGGGAATAGTGTGGTGGGTTTGTCCAAAAAAAAAAAAAAAAAAAAACGTATATATTTGATGTTGCACCACAATTTCAGTGCAGCCACAAGATGGATCTTTACTTTCTGGATATAAAATAAATCCTGCTTTATAAAAATCTATACGTTAGTTAATTTTATAAAGCGGAAGAATTTGGTGGTTGAACACGTAACCTCGGGAACTACAGGTTCGAATTGAAAAAAAGTGTTGGATAGCATATACATATAGAGGAAGGCTATAGGCTATATATATAATATCACGCTATCTAAGACCAATAGGATCCGTTAAGCGGGTGAAATCGCGGGGAACAACTAGTAGAAAAATAAACTTCAACAGAGCAGAAAGGATATATGTAAAATTACATCTCCTTACGGTATTTAATGTTTACCCATGGGAGATACCATCGGGCCAAGAACACGGCCTGTCCTCAATAAATCAATTGATGTTGTTGAACTTGAGCCTTCACATGATTCATGGTCGTAGTCAAGGTACAATCAAAACTGATAGCATTCACGAATTGACGAGTGATCGGCATCATTGAATTCAAGCATTTTGGAAGATCGAACGATACAACACCCGCGCCATCGCCAGTCGCCACCATGATAGATAGGTTGATAAAATGTACTTTATTGTACTCCAAAATTGTAACAGCTTTTATTAGAAGACATTTGACGACTAGAGCTAGTCTAACATACTACTTGGTGTCAGTCTACCATGTGATGAGTTCCTCCATGTAGGATATATTTAGACGTTTTTAAAGTTAACAGTTTGTCACCTTCTCCAAATTAGTTTATGACCGTCCACAATCTAGACAACCTTAATTTCGCAGTCTTCTTTATTGCCTTTAGTGTCTATTTCAATTTGATCGCTCTTAAAATGGAGCGATATTTTTGTCTGGGTCCATATGCCATGCTGATGTCATTCGACATCATTTTATATCATTCCATTTCTGGTGCGGCTGTGTGGTTCACTTTTACTTTTCACCATTAGAAAGTTATGTGTTGAACGACCCGCGGTAATATCTATGGGTTATCTGATGTAACCAATTTGACCGGTTTACCAAGCAATTAATCTCAAGCAAGTATTTTTGAAATTACATGATTATAAGGTGAGAGCAGAACAGACGTCAGTAATATTCAAGGAGCAATGGCAAAACCCTGTTGAGGTCGTTGGCAAAAAACTAAATGTCTTACAAATATAAAAACACGTAAAATTATTTTTAAACAATAGCTATTATGGAGCTAAAAGGATTTTTAGTGCTCGATTGACGTTGACATAGTAGTATTGTTGGTAAACATAAAACAAGATGGCGGCTAAGTTCTTATTTTGGCAAAGCTCCAAACATTACAGCTAAAACAATCTGCAAAGCACTAAAAGAAATCAAATTGTGACGTCAGCTGTCACTAGCTCTCCGTACAAATAGCTGGTGTGAACTATGGCCACATAATTTATCTGTAGCATGACTCCAGTGCGTGAAGGTTTATTAAATGAATTGAGTTTCAATAGACAATTGCGAATATTGTTGTGAACAGGGGGGACTGGGCACTGCGACATTGAACGTGTTTGTTTTGTTAGTCTAGTATTTGACTGCAGCCCCAATCATTAATCATAATCTTAACTTCCTAACGCCACTTCCTAATCTTATAAATATGAAAGTGAGTTTGTGTGTTAATTGATTTGTCATGTATTTCCGGGTTTCGGTGCAATTAGAGGCATACGGATAGAGACTATCTCGAATTTCTAGAACTAGGAACTCATGGATAGTTTTTATCCTGTGAGGTAATTTCCGATTTGCATGTGAGCAAAGCCACAACAGCTAGTAATAATCGTACCTTTTATCACTAAACTTCATGATTGATCTATATAGATGATAATTTGGAACAATCATCAAAAAGGCAAAAAGTTTGTCAACAAAACGATTTCGGTGAACTGGCCATTAATCAACAGCTGGATCTGATTGTAATAGCTTGTTTTACCAGTGGTGAGAATATAAACAAATTGGTACAATTGTTTATGTGACGTTGGCGTTCTCGTAATAAAATTCTAATGAAGTCTCAAACAAACTGGTTTCGGAATCAATCAGCCGTGGCAGATAAAGTAGGTTCACCGTTTTTGCATTAACATAAAATATCTAGAATAATGCATGTTGTATTGAGGACATTTTGCGAGTAAAGACAATAATTACATAGGTTAAAAGTTAATTATTACACGTATAAACACTAACCTAGATTAAAAGTTGTGCTAGATAGAACGTAGACTCAACGGCCTCATACCCAACGAATACTTTAATAAAATAATAACCAACATTAAGAATAATTGCGTATATAAATATTATAATAAAGCATAACTACAGGCAGGAAACTTAATAGTTCAGTAGATTAACACAGCGAAAAGCCGAGTCTTTAGCACGGATACGATTTAGTTAATATAACAATTACGATAATTTAACAATTTAAATCGATCAGTTTAATTATAAAGAGCCTTTTTCCTTAACTGGCCCACGATTAGAGAACGCGATCCATAATTCTAATGGATGATAAAGTTTTATTTTAGAACTAGCTTTTGCCCGCGACTTCGTTCGCGTGGAATAGTGACTTCCGGCAGATTTTTGTTTTTTTTTTCCTCCTATGTCCTTTCTCAAATTCCAAACTATGTCTGTACCAAATTTCACACAAATCGGTTCAGTAGTTTAGGCGTGAAGAAAAGACAGACAGACAGACAGAGTTACTTTCGCATTTATAATATTAGTTTAGATGACTTGTCCCGTGACAACAAATATTATAAACACAGTTTATACCGAAAAGCGTACGCGCCGCTAACGGACTCAAAGATTTGTCACTTTCGCTCATATTGGGTCACATAGCACGGATGCGGTCACGTCACTCAGCAGTCTTCAATTTCGATGAATGGATTTTTATTGCTCGTCAGTTTTTTTTTTTCGCCTCAAAGAGTGTCAGCATAGTGACGGGGCCTGTAGAGGGCCAAAGCCTGCTGGGGTCGCGGGACCAAGGGATTACCGTGACCCTAGTACGTAAAGGGCTATTGAAGGACACCGTGGATTTTAGTCAGTACAAGTCTGACAGTCCCTCCCGCCCTGCCCTGGGTGGGAGGACTCATTTGATGATTTTACCACGATAAAACAAAAAAGCACACTGATTGAAATCAACGTGCTGTATATTGTTGAATTTTCGCATGTGGCTATAATCGGAACAACGCCGCCATCTTGTATTTGCATCAAGTATATTAAATCAATCAAAATAAAGAAAATATTTTCACTCACATTAAATAAAACGTTAAGTAAATGTAATAAAGATTTTAACATTGTGTCTCATTGCTGCGCAAAATATGTATGAAGTGATGATGGACATTTTGCTCAACTAGCCAGCAAAATGTGTTCCGTCACTACTGCACAAATGTTTACCAACAGCGCCCTCCTGACAAGTGACAATGTCATTGGCGCGCTAAAAGAACCTTGCAGTTCAAGTGCCAACGAATTTCTATCTTAATATTATCCGGTTGATCAAATTAACTTACTTAACTGAAATTGGATCGTATTAACCTTCTGCCCACACGATGACTTCTACTGGGCATGCACCTTGAGTCTAAACTTAAGTGACGTGATTTCATATTAAACCTACGCTAGCATTTGCCCATACGCAGCTGTGAATAAAATAAGGACATGAGGATAATTAATGCTTTGCTTGCTAACATTGCATCGCAATTACAATTTTAATTAATTATATTTGCACTAGTTTTTGATCGAGGTAACTTTGAGACAATAGATTAATCAGAATTGCTTAATTTTGGTGATCCATCCAACGACAGCCCAAGAGTCCACTCAAAGCTAACAACACTCCCGCGTACGCGCATTGGATCCTGTTCCACTTCCGTTTACACACTTCCGTTACGTTGGACGAAATTACTCCCACAGAAGTGATAGGAAAAATGCTGGACATCAAAAGTATCCTATGTCACGACTAAACTCAGGTCATGGTTTACGTGTGTGCCTCATCAAAATTAATTTAACTATTGTGTGACAAACAAACAAACTCACTTTCACATTTATAATATTAGAAGATTGGATTTTCAAATAAGTTGAATCATGTCACGCAGATAAGGTAAAAAGTTACAACACTATGGCTTAAAAATTATAATTATGCTGAGTCGCGCAGTATCGTTACCTATTCGCTTTCTTTTCTGACGAGAGCCTGCGCGTGCGCACAGCCGGGAGAAATTCATGATCCAAACACATGCGGAACGATTTCGCGGAACTACTACATGGTGAATGAAGGAAAACATGTTTTGTTTAAATTATACAATCAATGTCAATGTTGGATTTACCATTCAGAATAACATAACTCGTGCAGGTTAAATTCATGAAGGAAAAATAATTATGAGGCCGTGAGATATATGTTATCACTTCCATGAGAATATACAAAGCCACAAGCCAAAGCCAAATACTGCCTCCACTAATGAACATAATCATGATCAGATAATAAGACAAATGAAACAGAAAGTCAGATATCAAAAGTCATTATTCACGTTTAAGTTTTTGCCACTCAAACAATAGCTTCAGTGAAGTCGAAAGTTAATGTTCCGTTGTGACACTATCAATGGAATGAGGTGTATTGTTAACGTTGTCGACATAAACTGTACGTCACTTAACTAATTTTCTTAACGAGAAAACCGTTCTGAAACAATAAATTGAGCTTGTCGATAAACAAAGCTTTAAATAAATGTTTGTAAAGCGGTTAAACCTGTAGAACAGTTTGTCGGACTCTCTGACCTATGAGCGACGTAGTGTTGATCGGTCATTGCCGCGAAATCCGTGTATCTTTTAAGGTTGAAGAGAGCAACCAGTTAACATTTGAACGCTTTAGCAACCAGCAGGAAGTAACAGGCCGATCGACTTCTCGACTGGCCTCGGATTCAGTCGCACCCGCAGAAAAAACAGCTCCAAGCTATGCCTCGCGAGACTTATTGTACCGCGGACTAAAACCGGATGCTGGCCAACCTTCAGCCACCTCAGGGACTTGGAACTAGTTCCGACTATTACAATAGAGATTGTGATATAAATGTAACAAGAACTAGGTAATCTCTAACAAAACAATGTCACATTTTTTGTAAGAATGAATTTAAAAATAGGAACTGCACACAAGTTGGTATGCAAAGCTTGTTTGCCTTCGCGGCGAGATTTTTTTCCCATTCCAGCTCCAAGGATTGATAAATCTGCATTTAGATTGACCAATCTTGGCTCACTATTGGAGTTGGGCCAATTGTTTTCCATGAACACGAAGAGACTATTGTGCATCCTTCTAGTTTTTTAATAACCGTACCAAGTTTATGGAAGGTCGTACCATCCCGAGCGTCGTTGCATGAAAATCAGTGAGTGCCAATGGCGCCGAGCTCATAATATAAGCGTCAATATACATTTTATTAGTTTGCCCCGTGTCGTCCCCGCTTCAGAAGACCTTCGCCAACGATTCAGCTCGTTAATATACTATTCATACAAAGTATGCCATTTAAAGACCAATTTCAACAACTTGTGTACTAAATTAAGCAATTTGGCATGACAGAATCTAGCGCCAACTTTTAATTCAGACTATGTTTTGCGCATCGATACAGACTTGTAAACAGAAGCTATTTAAATGGAGCCTGTGTTTACTGTTAATAGCTAGTTTATTAACCGCGGTGATTGGAAACCGTTACAAAACTAGCAGTTCAGCGAAAGTGGAACACACAATGATGTTGAGCGGGTAAATGTAAAACTTGCGGAATTGTCTTCAATTTAACAAGATCGAAATTGAAATACGTTTCTGACAATGGTAATATTAGTGACGGCTGTGTAACATTAGGCTCCTATTTTATGATTGGACATGAACCGGACAGTAAAAAGCTTATAGGTGACCCGGATACGTCGCATCGTCGCCATGCTTCGCTGTACACGCAATTGTATCGATTGACATTGACCGTGCATCGTGATTCGTGGTCACCATTCTCTTTGCCGCATGCGAAGACTGTCATGAATATTCTAATCTAGTACATTCGATGAAAATCAGTTTTTTGTAATGCAATCAGTGCGAAGTATCGTTATCACACTAACGTTAAATTGAATTTTATTACCGCTGTATTTTAAATGGATGGGATGAATACATCTCTATATGACAACTGTCATGAGCGTCGGCTTGATAAGCAGCTGACGACTGCTTATCAAGCGGAATTTTTATCTTGAGAGTAGGTCATTAGGTTTAATATTGTAGTTGAATACGAATAGGAACTTTTGACATTCACAGTCGCACAATAGTCATAGGTACAATCAAGTTTATAGCGCATCTAGACCGTAGAGATAAAAGCGTTTGACAGAACATGACCGTCGTGCTCAGTGGCGAGGTCGAGACCAAAAGGATGAATACATGCAGGCTCGGTTTGTTTTGGATAATTTATGATGGTCTTTTTCCTATTTCAGGCTAAAATTTTGATACTGAATAATTTAATTAAGGATAAATGATGATTTTCTTCCGGTGCACGCTAGGTAGTATTATTTTCCACCTGGTGATGGTGTGGTGTTGTACCACAACCTGATTACATAGCACGTGTGCAAGGGTAGAATGAACTCGTATAGTATCAGTCGGTAAAGGGAAAACAATGAGTCATTCCATTATCTGGAGGTTAGAGGTGAACGCTTTCAGGCAGACATGCTAGCTACAAATCGAGGAACAAACAATTCGTCATCGCTGTTTATTTATTCAGATTACATTACAAACGAAATAAATTGTTTATCGCGTTAGCGTGCACTACCCAGATACCCAATAGTGATAGAAAGTCAATCAATTCAGTTAATCAATTGTTCATAAAATACAGATACGGAAAAAAAGCTATTAGCAGTACTGTCTGGGAGTGTTCAAGGTTCAGTTTTCCGTGACAGTGTTGGGTCTAAGGTCAATAGAAATGAGTACCCTAGTGTCCACTTCGATATTAATGTAATTAGTTTTGGCTATCATTTCTGGAAGAAATTATGAATTCTATTTCCTGTCCTGAATTTTGTATTCTAGGAAGGAAAGTGCGCGTAATTGATTATGTTGCTAAAGGGTAAAGGTTATTGATGCTTTGAAAATCTTTATGTAATAAAAATTACATGATATTGTTACAATTGCTTCAATTGTTTCCGTTGTGTTTCCCTTTGGCGGAAACTGCTAGTACAAATGGTGCTTGTTTCGATTTGCAAAACCGTTATTTGCCTAAAATTCCAGAACAATGTTCGAGAAAGAATCTTGATCTGAATATAAATTGGTGCGCTTTCAATCTACATATCAGTAGAGATTTTCGCTTTTTGTTCAAGAAATCGGACTGAAGATCTAACCAGCCAGATTAGGGCAAAACCAAATCAATTATCAATGATCAAAAGAGCCTTTATTGAATCGAGAGTCTCTACCGTTTACCATATTTCTGACTGATGCGATCAGAAACGACCAACGGCCAGACATTTTTGTTTCTGATAATAAGCCCCAGTAGATTCAACATAGTCGACAATCCATGCACATATAGGTCGGCATGGAACAATGTTCGCTAACATTTATATAATCTAGAACTGGAGCAAGGACAGTTACCTCTATTTATAGTCTTTTCATATCACGGGTATGACCTACTTTGAGTAAGAGTATATTTTCTCTAAATCGTGTTTGGGATAATTATTGGAACAGGTTGTCTGTTCATTGCATGAAGCTTTTGCTTACACCTTCAGCTTAGAACAGCAAAACAGCTCTAGAATACATTATCACATGTAAAGTTATCATAAGTAATTACTATCTCCACTTGGTAACTGCTATCAGTCAACAAACTACTTTTAACTATTTACCAACCGGATTTAGGAAAACTTAGTTGCTTGGCACACAAGCTTAGTCGCAGCAGACAATCGACAAGAATCAATAAGCACACCCGCAGTCTTCGATCACGATTTATTGTTGATCTGAAGCTGTCACTTTTTGTTATCAATTCTCATAAATCATAATTGTAGCGTATCTATTTAATAGATATGTAAACACTATCTCTCTCACATAAGTATTCGGACCTGTCACGAATGACACCTGTCAGTCATTAGAGAAATGGCGCGAACACAGGTTGGTGCAGGAAGGAAACCGATGCTTGGTGTGGATGAGAGCCAGTGAATTATACATAAAACATAGTAAACATAGGATACTACAAGTGGCGACGAGGATAAAGGTCAGAAATTTTAATAAAAATACGTGGTGGCCCTTAGATGACCACTCCCGAGTCTGTGGGTGAGTACCTAACTATAAGTTTTTACCACATCATGAAAGAACTTAAAACAGGTACCTGAGTCGGCATAAAACATAAATAAAGTAAATCAATTATACTCCACACCTACTGTAGTAGCAGTTCAAGCAGGAGGAAAGGAGGAAGAATGACGTGGTTGTATTATTATTGCAAGTACTTGTACTGAATTATCACTCTTTCAAACTTAAACACTCATTGCATTATGTGGTGTTAAAAGATGTTAAACGATTTTGCCAGTGCCTCTCATGAACCCTGCAAGGGCATATCAAAAAAAAAAACCTAGAAGTTATTACAACACACAAGTATTAAAACAATAAAATTAAAATTATACTGACACAGTCATCATTGTAACTATTATATTTTAAAAATGGAAAAACTATAAAACATGTTAAAACTATATTTTAAACATGTGGCACGGGGCCCAGAGTGATTTTTTTTTGGTTCTTTTCGTCCCTCTTTGGGACAGGCAAAGGGAGCTGAGCCCATACTGCCAAGGGCCCAGAGTGAAAAATGGTTAAACTAGAGCTCAGTACTGCCAGTTTTTCTAATACCTTGAATTAGCTGTGTAAGTTGAGAAAGGGAGAAAATGTAGTGGTACTTTTATACTTTTTGTAAATATACAGATTTCATGAATGAAAAGAGAGGTGAGAGAAAATTTTGTAACTATTAAAATGTGGTCTGCAGCTTTTCATGCCGCTTATATTTTCAAGGATTGTCTTACATTTTATTTGTAGTTTAAAAAGTTTATCTGCGTTGGTGCTATTTCCCAATAAGTAAGTCCCAGCTGGCCCTGCTGGGTTTGGTATGAGTTATATTTACATTAGAACTATTGCAAGAGGTGGAACATACAGTTTACAATTAATAATCCTTATGAGCAGTCTATTATATATCCAGAACAGTAAAGAAACTAATTTATGTCAATATTCTAAAGTTATTATTGGACTAAATAGAGATGAAATACCCATAAAAGGTCATTGGGATAATAGCAAGTTAATAATAATTATTCGAAATCAGGAATTTAATTTTACTTCTAAAACATTATCAAAAACTTGAGTTTTGTTACTATCAGACTGAATTATGGCTTGGACTGCACTTAAGTCCATTTGTTAAACTGGCATGTATATCATAAAAAAGAGCATTAAGTTAAAAAAAAAAAAAAATGATGCCAGAGGTAAGTTCTTAAAAACAATAATAACTCTTCTGTAAAAAAAAAAAAAAAAAAAATTATATTAAGATATAGGCACTTTATCTATGTGAAGTATTGCAAACTTATCTAATCAGTATATTCTAATGTCTTCCTATATACTGGGATCTCATACACTTTCTTGACATTAAAGAAATTGCAGACAACCAATAAAAAAAAGGAGGAGATAAGGAGCAATTTGGATAATCCTAAGTCTGTACAATGCCCAAAATATTTAACAACCACATTTTGAGCTCAAGCACCAATTAGATTTAACTTGTGTTTAAGGTGCTAGCATTCTTTTATAACTAATTTTTACATAAAAATTACTAGCTGTGGCAAGCGGCTTTGCCCGCTGCAGTTCGAAGGTTTCCCATGGGAACATAAAGTGGGGATGAAAAGCTATCCTATGTGTTATTCTTGGTTGTAAACTATGCGTGTGCCAAGTTTCATCCAAATCTGTTCAGTCATTAGGTGTGAAAAAGCATTAACATACATACTAATCTATCCTCACAAGCTTTCACATTTGTAATACTCATATTAGTAAGAAGTAGCATTAAAAAGGAAACATGGATAAATAGAATGTTTGAACTTAAGTCCTGCAAACTACCCTTTACTCTTATAACAAATAAAATGTATCATATGTAAATAGTTGATCAGTCAGCTGTTGTTATCCTATTGCAGGGTGATAGGCTTCCTCTGTGTGGGAAAGCATGAGCTGTAATCCACCATAACGGCCTAGTGTGTTGGTGATATAGTGGTCCATGGATAATGTCTATTTTCAACTTATTAATCTGGTGTGGCTGTGTTTTTTAGGTTTGATTTCCAGGTTGAATTAAGCATTATTGAGTATATCCATTGGAAATTTCTCTGACAGCTGTGGTGTTTAAGATTGTGCACTAATATAGTAGTGAGCTTACCAAAAGTGCACGGGATTGCATGTGACTACTCAAATGTGGATGTGCTGTTGAGTACAACCTGGCTGGTGTCTTGAAGATTACAGGTTTGATGTTATTGTAATGGTTACATGGATATTATTCAAGAGCATAAATTATATAGTAGTGTGACACTTTAAATAATAATACCAATCTATTACTACCTAGATGCTGGACAAAGGCCTCTTTTTCTACAGACAAAGAAGAAGAAAATAACAACTTTCAAATTAAAATTGCCTTTTGGGACTAGTGGTTGTGATTACTGAGCGTGAAGTTCTGGGTTTAATTCCCGGGTTAAACTGGGTGTTGTTGACTTTTTCATGGGAAACATTTTGGTTGCAGACATGGAGTCTGGACTCGTACTTGGTTGATTATAATTGATAGTGAATCTATATGATGGTATATGTATTACATTAGCATTGTATACCATGTTACTTGAATGCAAATCTATTTTTATGTATTATATTCATAAATAAATACTTCATTAAATATCAATAAATTGAATGACAGTAGTACTCGCATACAAACAAAGTACTTTTGATTACTGTCATAGTTACTTGCTACCTTTACATTGAAATTGACTAAAGTACTTACATACAATTAAACTGAAGTACTTTTACTTGCTGCATTTACAAATATTTCAGTTGAGCTGAGTAAAATACTTGCATATAAACTTAAATTTAAGTATATTTACGATTTTAATAATTGCTTGCTGCATTTATAGTTTTCACAAAAACTGGACCACATTAACTAAAGAATTTTATGAAATAATAATATTTGTTGCTAAGTAATCTAAGCAGCATTAAAGACAAATCTGATAAGAGTGGTGATGGCTTCGCTCGACTTCGGTCGTGGGCCAAAAACCAAGCAAGCCTTGTGTCGAAATTCGACTCATCATCACTCTTTAGGGAAAGGTGAAGGAAAACACCTTGAGGAAACCGGCATGACTGAGAACCAATACTTCGATGCATGTGTCATCACCCACTGCACTATTTACGCATGGTAGATTGGGCATCCATTAAATTGGAAGCATGGGCATCCATTAAACTGGAAGCATTGGCATCCATTGAATTGGAAGCATGGGCATCCATTAAATTGGAAGCATGGGCATCCATTAAATTGGAAGCATGGGCATCCATTAAATTGGAAGCATTGGCATCCATTAAATTGGAAGCATTGGCATCCATTAAATTGGAAGCATGGGCATCCATTAAATTGGAAGCATTGGCATCCATTAAATTGGAAGCATTGGCATCCATTAAATTGGAAGCATGGGCATCCATTAAATTGGAAGCATGGGCATCCATTAAATTGGAAGCATGGGCATCCATTAAATTGGAAGCATGGGCATCCATTAAATTGGAAGCATTGGCATCCATTAAATTGGAAGCATGGGCATCCATTAAATTGGAAGCATGGGCATCCATTAAATTGGAAGCATTGGCATCCATTAAATTGGAAGCATGGGCATCCATTAAATTGGAAGCATGGACATCCATTAAATTGGAAGCATGGGCATCCATTAAATTGGAAGCATGGACATCCATTAAATTGGAAGCATTGGCATCCATTAAGTTGGAAGCATGAAGGTGAAGGAAAACATCTTGAGGAAACCGGCATGACCTAGAGCCAATAGGCATGAGGTATGTGAAATCTACCCTGCACTGTTTACGCATGGTAAGATCCTCAATTAAAATTGGAACACGGGCATCCATTAAATTGGAAGCATGAAGTTGAAGAAAAACATCTTAAGAAAACCGGCATGACCTAGAGCCAATAGGCATGAGGTATTTGACATCTACCCTGCACTGTTTTTACGCATGGTAAGATCCTCAATTAAAATTGGAACACGGGCATCCATTAAATTGGAAGCATGAAGTTGAAGAAAAACATCTTAAGAAAACCGGCATGACCTAGAGCCAATAGGCATGAGGTATTTGAAATCTACCCTGCACTGTTTACGCATGGTAAGATCCTCAATTAAAATTGGAACACGGGCATCCATTAAATTGGAAGCATGAAGTTGAAGAAAAACATCTTAAGAAAACCGGCATGACCTAGAGCCAATAGGCATGAGGTATTTGAAATCTACCCTGCACTGTTTACGCATGGTAAGATCCTCAATTAAAATTGGAACACGGGCATCCATTAAATTGGAAGCATGAAGTTGAAGAAAAACATCTTAAGAAAACCGGCATGACCTAGAGCCAATAGGCATGAGGTATGTGAAATCTACCCTGCACTGTTTACGCATGGTAAGATCCTCAATTAAAATTGGAACACGGGCATCCATTAAATTGGAAGCATGAAGGTGAAGGAAAACACCTGGATGGAACCGGGGATACCAGCATGACCTGGAGCCAATGGGTAGGAGATATGTGACATATACCCTGCAGTGTGTACGCATGGTAGGATACTCCATTAAATTAGGACGTGGGCATCCATTAAATTGGAAGCTGAAGATGAAGGAAAACATCTGGTTGGAACCGGCGTGACCTGGATCCAATATGTGGAAGGGATGCGACATCTACCCCGCACCGTTTACGCATGGTAAGATCCGCCCATTTAAAAAAAAAAAAGAAAGTCTTTGACATTAAATGAATGAGATTTGTTTGATAATCCATTAGATTGGATCTATTTGGCATAAATTAAAAAAGAGACTATTGGAGTTCAGTAAATTGAAAGCATTGTAATTCATTAGATGGGACTGACCATCGAACTAGACGTGCAGAAGAAACTTCGTGATGCTTAGCAACTAAAACAAATAGGTACTTTAAAAAAAAAAAAAAAAAGATACTGCTCTTACACTGACCGGACATAAAAGACAACAATTTCTAATAACTCCAGAAACTGGATTAAAAAGCGGAAATGACGTTCAGTTGCTTACTACAAACTTAACAAATATTCAAGTATGTATTCATGAAAAAATGTTATACGGCTAAACAAGCTTTGCTCGGGTAAAGTAGAAAAATGTATGATAGAACTTTGTAAAAAACTGTGGTATATTAACGCACTTAAGAAAACCACAGTAGTAGTCAAAATGTAATAAAAATGAGTCTTGAAACTAAATAGTAAGTAATAAATTATACTTGACAATAACCCGATTTGTTGTGTTGAGATTGCACTGGTAACGTGTGCATAGAAAAAAAAAAAGAATGTAAAACACAGTAGTAGCCAAAATATAATTAAAAATGAATTTTGAAACTTAATCGTAAGGAGTAAATGTTACTTGACAACTCGACTTGTTGCGTTGAAACTGGGCACCGGTAAGGCAAGCGTTAAAAGAAAAAAGCGTTCACAAAAAAGTTAGCGTTCTAGGGCCCTGTGAATACTGTAAGGTTTGCAAGTATTAGTAAAGATAGGAATAGATTCTTATAAGATTGCAAAGTAAGATATAACCAAATATAGTTACAGATCCTCATGAGATGAGCAAATAAAAAAAAAAAAAAAAAAAATGGAAAGGGAAAAAGGAAGGTATTAGTCTTGCTCCACATTAACTGGAACAGAATAACTGAGAAGTTTTTACCATTAGAAATGGGCTAATGAGACGAACCCTGAGAAAGCTACATGGTACAGTAAGAAAGGGTAGAAGTCGGTCGCAGTCAGTCTGCGATGATAAAGTATTAGATAAAATCGAAAAAGTTAGAGGTCTCAATTTTATGTTTGAGTGCTTGAGAGAAAAAGGTCATTGATACTAATGGTTATAGCGTTCTGATAAAAAACAAACAAATATAATAAGGAAGGGATGTAGCGTATCTATTTAATAGATATGTAAACACTATCTCTCTCACATAAGTATTCGGACCTGTCACGAATGACACCTGTCAGTCATTAGAGAAATGGCGCGAACACAGGTTGGTGCAGGAAGGAAACCGATGCTTGGTGTGGATGAGAGCCAGTGAATTATACATAAAACATAGTAAACATAGGATACTACAATAATATAAATATTTTATTCCATAACATACGTAATATGCCGTTCATTCAACTGAAAAGGCTCGAGGTGGTGATACCACCTCGAGCAGTTTCCATTTCTTTTAAGGAGCTCTGGTATCACGCCCACTTGTTGGCAACTTATCGTTAATTGCATTATGTTACTACGCTTAAAACAACATGGGCGCGGCGATATGACGTCAGAACGTCACGACTTGGACATTGATGAACGGTCTAAAAAGGACTTAGAAGGTTTACGATTTCTACAAAAGTGGAGACGCTCATAGGCGATGAAACGTAGGTGAATCCGCCAATCACATTGGATGAAATCAACATCATGTACGAGTAATGGGTTGAATCTTGAACCTCTTCTTTCTTCTACGCTTTGGTTCAAACCGGCCCTGGCAAAGGAAACATTTTTCTGAAGATAACGTCACACGGGTGACATTTAGACAACCACAGACGAGGCTAAGAACCTTTGAGGAGCAGAGATCGTTAAGCAATTCCCAGACTACAGCTTCGGGGCAACAAACGCGTTTGTGCGGCTAACGGGCCGTGCTGTCCCATGGTACAATCCTGGGGTCTATTCTGACTGCTATAAATGATCTTTATGGTGGAATGTTTAATTTAAGAGCATGCAACTTTAGATAAGTTTCTCTTTTTATTTTCATGATGATTGTGCAGTTTATCAACTTGGGTCTGTAATGTGATTTTAAGATAAAAACAAAGATTTATGATCATGACTATCTGTATTGTTGTGGTTTACTCTTTTTATTTTTTGTCGGGCTCATTCTGTAGTTGTTTCCTAAATCCCCGCGGACGAAGTCACACGCTAAGTTAAAGTTTCTGCCAGACAGACTCATAGCTCCGTCAAAGGTCGCTGTGACCGCCATAGCCATACATATTTTAACAAGGGAGTGGTGACCGTTTATAGCTGTTTTCACATTAAAGATTTTAAATTCTAGCTTTTGGAATAGACACGCCTTGTAAATAACACGAAATTTCACTGATGACGCATTTAATAAAAGTATTCGCTCCGATTTGTATGTGTATGTTAAAGTACGTTGCCCCAGACTATGTACACTTGGTATAATTTGACAGGGTTCTTACAGATGGCTTCGGGTCGAACCGTCCGGTTTCAATCCGATTGTGACGTCACTAGTGACTTCTACGGGTCATAGATGGCATACAATAATGGAAAACTTTCAAGATTAAGGTGGTTGTTTACACAAAATAGCAATGACATTGGTTTATTGCGCAAAGTACGGTAAAGGAAACAGAAAAGGACTGTTTTGTTGTAACTTTAAATCATATCTACCAGCTGACACGGTAACACAACGATCTGTTCAACAATTAATTCCCTAATGTTTAAATAAGACCCAATCATAGCATCCTCATCAATTGATTGTCAAATTCTAAATTAACACGGCCCTCAATCCACACGTATGAATTTTAAAATACTTTCAGTTCAGTAATATTCAAGTTAGTATAAACTGCAACCCTGAAACATACACGAACGCAGCTCGACCAACTGTTGTGTTGAACGGAAAGATATTAAGAGAATGTGAAGTGATTAGCAGCAACCGGCGAGCACAAACAATTAACATGTAGTCAATTAGCGTCGGGTAAAAATAACGTGGCGATCATACTGAGGAAGCGGGGTTTATACTAATAGGTAGGTCTAAATAGAAATATACATAGGTACCGATTTAAAAGTGTAAATTAAAACTTAAAGAACCTGTAAAATACGAGTCGCACGGGTATCCCAATTATTCAAAATCCACCTCCGCATATTAAAAGAGCCGATTGCTTCGAAACGGTTGAACTAATTTTGATAAAACATGTGTCAGAACCATTGGACAAACTTGGTGGAGGCCTTTGCCCAGCAGTGGGACAGTGTTGGCTGAAGAAAAAAAAAAGAACCATTGTTAGAAAACCTGCTTTCGAACGCTTCGGTGCCTTTTGATAGCCCCGCGTTGAAATAACGCAGACCCTAAAACTATCTAGACGTAAAATTTCAGCTCCCTGTGGGACTCAGTGCTCATTAATATAATGGACTCGTCCATTGGCTTTATGACACTCAAACAAAATGCTTTTGAGATTCAGACCCACTTCGTTAAAAATTTCATTGGTTTTTGATTGGGGGAGTCCCCGTCCCCATAGTTGGAACACATTGATAATAATATTCCCTACTAGCTGTGCCACATTAGCTGTGGAACCATCTGGAGCGGACACAAAAATGTTATTAGGTCCACCCCCCCGCAACGGATAATATCTGGAGACGTTTTGTCTATAAAGACACCTAACACTTACAAAACCCAAGACGTCCAATAGTAGTCGTCGCGACGTCTGGTGGGGACAAAGGCGCGCAGCAAGCGGGTTGTGAGCTTTGGTTTTTGAAGGACCGCGATTCAGAAAACGACGTAACACGCACAACGCCATCTATCAAATATCTAATCGATATCAGTTGATAAACGTGAATCAACGTTTACGTTTCGTTAACCATCACTAATATCTACCTATATTCAATACTGCATGCAGTTGATCTCTAGATATCGTCGATAGTGAAAACTTCGGGAATGCATTTTTGCTCAATTTTTGAAGTGAAAACTTCTTTAGCGGCGTTGGGCACTTTTTTTGGAATGGGTAAAAAATGTTAAATTCGCGTCAGGACACGTGACCTGATCGAAAATTCGTAAGACGGCGCAGGGCGCTTGCGCGAATGTTCGTGTGTGATTATTACTATTGAAGTTTTCACTTCTGCCGGCACTCCCAGAGTGCAACCCGTCGTTTTTTTTTTTTGCCTTTCTAGGAAGAATGCCTCAAGACGCACATCCTGATCTGACTAATTGGTTCATTCGAGATTAAGTTCGATAGATGGCGCTGTTTTAATATTTTACTTCGGAACACTATATTACTTTTATTATAATTTATATTTTATAAGGTGTGAACTGATTACGATGAAACAAAAAACTTACGCAAATATTGTTGTGTATAAAACTTAGGTACATGAAGTTGTGAGACCAAGTGCACATAACCCAAATTTTACTTCTGGAACACTTTAAATTCAAATATCTTTTAATAGACTAAACCGATTGCAATGAAACAAAAACTAAACTTTATTTCAAATTACGCTCAATCGTTGCGTATAAAAGTTATCTACATTGCTTTTGTGCATTTTACGTGATGCTCGAACAAACAGACAAAAAATCAAAAAATGCTGGAAATGGGTTCTATTGGTTTACCTTTAACACACTGGCTATATTTTTTGGATTTTTTTAATGTACAAAAACTACTTTTTTACAGTTTTATTATATGCATAGAAGATGACACATTATTATTTTTCAATGACAGATTTTAGTTAGAAAGATGAATTTCTGTGACAGAACATGTATGCATCCCTGAGAAAACACAAACAGCAAATGAAACCACACTTTAATCTTTCCGTATCAAGGTCGAAATTCAGTTCACACAACATTTTTGGTGACAAAAACTGTTTTACATATCGTAGTAATAGCAATGGCCTTAGTCCGTAGGCCGTAAGGTCACGCTGTCAAGGCCGCAGCGAGCACGCAATTAGTGGTGTTCATTAGTTAGGCTTCATATTAACACCCATCGCTTATTTCAATTACTTTTCATAATACTAGAACAACAATTACGTAGCTTCTGAACGAGTGATGGTAGTGTCTAATTATATTTGAGGTTGTTGATTTGATTTTAATTGTTTTTTTTTTAAGTTTTGAGTAAAACTAACATAGATACACGCTAACAATTTTCGTGTACCTTTTTGGGGTGGTAAAACCATCATAATTATGAGTCCTCCTGCCCTGGGTGGAGTGGGAAGGACTGTCAGACTCGTACTGATTAAAAAGAATTATCTTTTACGTTCCAGCTTCATGGTAACCTGCTTATACAGTCCCGCGAATCCTTATATATTTTTAGTTTCAGATAATTATGATATTCCGAACTGTAAAAAAAACCTAGCACGGAAAGCTCCCCTATTTATCAGTCCAAAAATCGCATAAATTAAAATATATTTAAAAATATCTCACATTTATCCCATATACATTGTTTCGTTACACATATCTCATAGGAATACAGCAGAGTTTTAGATGAAAGCTATCAAGCAGCTTGAGTTTTTCTGGTATTTTCAATAATAATTGTAACAATTATTGTCCTACTTCAAATAATTTACACAAAACCATAACAAAATAGATGCCAAACCACTCCAATCCTTCCTTATTCATCACTCTGTATTTTCGTGTAAACCGCATGAAAATCAGTTCAGTAGGTTTTGAGATTATCGTGAAAACAGACAGACGCGGTGGAGGATTTTATTTTATAATATTATGTAGTAAAATTACATCACAAGGCCAATTTAGTAGGAAAAACAACTGTGTACATTATATTTAGCCTTCCTTCCTCCAAAAACGGACAAAATGTTATTAAGTAGACTATCGAAATTTTAGAACTCAATTTGCATGATAGAAACTGCAGCTTTAGCATAACTGGTTGTATTGGAGGGATCTTGTATACATCTGGGTATCGAGGTTAACCACTTTATGAATGACGAGACAGAAAAAAAACATTTGTGTAGAATGTAGTAGTACGTTAGAACAAATTTGTGGGAAAAAAAAGACAGAGACGAGGAAAAATTTGAAAACTAATCATAATAGTACCACTAACAAAAATAGTCGGGGAGCAGGAAATGGAGCAGTATTATTATTTAAATAACTAAGTTATTGCATTTTGCCTTAATCAAAAGTTCGCCAACCTTCGCTGCCTGCGCGTGGCATGAGTGAAATGGTTCGTGCAGAACTTTAAAATATGCAACCTCACGAATTTCAAATTTTCCTGACCACCGACCACTCCCATTAAAGCTAAGCATGCTATTATTTTATTAATTTATTACTACGTACTGTTCTTAATGAACAGTAAGCAAATTATAAATTAAATCCCCGAAAAATTATATTCCTTTCAGTCATATTTTTATTCATCCGAAATGCAATATACGAAAATGACTAAAATTAACGCAGCCACTCTACTTAGTTTTCGTTCACGTAGAGATCCTTTTTACAGATTTAACGTATTCGTTTTTATTCGGCAATAGCGTACTATGTAATTGTAGGACCAAGTTCACACATACAACAGTTTTAAAATACCGATCCATTTTAAATTCTGGCGGTACAGGCTCAGACTATAAATGCGCTGTAAACATCACCCACAGTACAGATGGTTCCGTTTTTTTTTTTATCGTGGTAAAATCATCAAATGAGTCCTCCCACCTAGGGCAGGGCGGGAGGGACTGTCAGACTTGTACTGACTAAAATCCACGGTGTCCTTCAATAGCCCTTTACGTACCGGGGTCACGGATATCCGTTGGTCCCGCAAACCCGGCAGGCTTTGGCCCTCTACAGGCCCCATCACAATGTTGACACTCTTTGCGGCGCGCGTGGAACACAACGCGCCGGTCGGACAGCGAGTCGCCCATTACTCGCCCGCCCGCGCCTACGGTGGCCGGAGATCATCTTGCGACGTCCGACGCCGTGGGCGTCTACCACTGCGACGGTTCCGTTAAAACTAATATTGATGCTCTGTGTGACCGAGCCCTTAACTGTAGTTATTATGTGAAAAAATCTGTTGTAAACGGAGTAGGTGCCTATTCCAAATGTTTGCTGAGAACTGTAACACAGTCATCAAATTAACAGTTTCAACTGACAAGACACGATTGTTTAATGGGTCGTTGATGAGAACGACCGATAACATATCGACGATATGGTCATTATTAATATTGATTGGAACTAAACGATTTAAACAATTTCTTTGTTCAGTCGATCGATTTAAAGATAATTATGTTGATGACCGGCGAAAGAGCAAATACAATGACTTGGTTCTTTGACTAGTTATTTTTCTGAGAAACGATTTGTCTATTGTCGTAATCACAGTTTACCCTACAAAGTACCTTTAAGTATTGGCAAACAGAACAACCCTTATCTGTAAAACGGTTAATTGGAAAAAGGACCAAGTGCTTTTAGTACCCTGTTAGACGAACCAACAAACAAATGAAGGTCGGGGGTCAACTGCAGGCGAGTACATTTAGCCCAACTATTAAAATTTAGTATTTTGTGTGTAATAAGGATTAATACAAGACCGCTTAAAGTGAAAATTACCATTATGTACATAATAATGTTGATGATTATCAGGTTTCTTATTTTATTTTTCAACAAAATTTTGCCCCACAATTTCTTCTATACCGTGGGTGCGTTTATAAACATTGAAACTCACATTCACAAAAGCTCAGACTCGGAACAACTACTTGTAGATCGATTGCTCCGTGCGAGAATTGAAGCCGCGGCAAGCAGCGTAGAAGTCCAACCGCTCAAAAACTAAGAGCTTAGGTAGTGAAGCTTGTAGATTTTGGTGAGGGCAAGACAAACCTCAAATGACATTCCTAAATTGAATAAGTCAAAAACTTCTGCTAGTGGTAAACCGCGTAGCAATTAAGGAAAACTCCATATAGGAACAGTACACACAATAAACACAAAAGAATGAGTAACCAATGAATGTTTTTTCCACGCAAAATGTAAAGTAGATAAACGTCCTACATAAAAAACAGACATAACTGTTTAGCGCTATCTATATAAGATATATGCAACCGTAATATTAGGTATATGTTTATATGATACGATATTGAGGATGCATTCGTATCGATACGGTTTAAAGATAACGATACCGATATGAAATTACTTGGTGACGCAACACTAATTTCAGTTTCAGGATGTCTTGGTTTTTCGGTAAACGACATGCTAAAAAAAGTCTGCCTTGCAGAATGATACAATTTAAAACTGTTTCCTTTTATTGCTCAAAAAAATATACTAAAGTCATAATTATGTTCAGTCAGAAAAATAGCGCATCAATTTTCAGTTTTCCTGTATACTAAATGTATGCTATATAATTATGCTGCATGTATGCACTTTTTGGAAATTGCTGCCTGCATTTGCTGACTTTTACCTAGATATCTATACATATAAAAATCTATATATATATAAATGTTATGTTGGTTTGTGTACGCTTCAAAAACTTAAAAAGTTCTGCACCGATTGAGCTGAAATTTTAGCATGATATATATTCCGCATCAAGGATTGTTTTTATCTATTATTTTGTTGGAAAAAACAGTTTTTTTGTGTCACAGCGAAGCGTGGCAGGGAACAGCTAGTAATTAATAATTATGTTAGCTATGTTATAATAGTTAGTTTATGTACGAATCTAATGACACAAACTTTGGATACGTGAAAGGAGCTTTTGCAAATGGGTCGTTCTGTGCACCAAATTTTTGGCAGAAAAGATTATTTTTTGAAAATATCCTTATGACGCAACAAAACTTGCAAAATTTTATCATTTAAAACAATCACAATCACGAGTTATGCACAAAATGTTACTTTAATACTACCCACGTACAGTACCACACGTACATACTTTAAATGTTTATTTAGTGTGTGGATGACGTGCCTCCAAGTATTAAAATATCTTCTGGAGTATTTTTATCACAATGATTGAACCTCTATCTTTATTTTTAAAAGTGTTTTAAAAGTTTCTAGTCCACCTTCTCCATTCGCCAACCTTATCTACAATGCAACCTTCTAGCAAAAACTTATAAAGGCCAGTTTCAATACAACCAAAACAGTTCCTGTATAGTCATTTGCATTCTAATTATTTTTGTTTTCAATTAAAGGCCTGTTGTTTGATCTGTAGTTAAGTTAACCATGAATATTACGAACTAAATGTTTAAAAAAAAATTAAGTTAAAAAAAAAACCGGCCAAGTGCGAGTCGGACTCGCCTTTAAAGGGTTCCGTAGCAGCAAGTAACATTATATAAAAGTTGGTTGTAACTTTGAAAGATAAATTGCGGTTTACGATTTATGACGTATTAAAAAAAAATGTAAGTTGGTACGCACAATATTGAGTGATTTACCATGTTATTTTAATATCATGGACTTCTTATAGGTTTTCCTATAATCTATAAGGAGAAAACTAATTTCTGTATTTTTTTCAAAATTTTAGGTTCAGTAGTTTCGGAGATAAGGGGGGGGGGAATGGTCAATTTTCGTCTATTTTCTTGAATAACTTGGAAACTATTTATTTTAAAATTACAAAAAAATACATTTAAGATCTTCTCAACAAGACCTTTCATTTGATATGCCACACGATGCAGTTTTCAGATTTTTTTTTTTAATTTTCCCCTTCCCCCCCAAAAATGACCCCCCATATACAGATTTCATCTGCTCACGTCACACCTCTGTGTTTGGGTCACAGGAATTGATATGTGTACCAAATTTCAACTTAATCGGTCTAATAGATTCGGAGATAATTGACTGTAAGCGACGGACGGACAGACACACGAGTGATCCTATAAGGGTTCCGTTTTTGTATTCAGAGGTACGGAACCCTAAAAACACAAAAAGGTAGAGACACTTAGGCATCAAAGTACTCTTCCGCATCGCTTTCATCTGAGAACGTGGCCAGAAGACTGCCAGCATTGCCACGTTGGATGGCAATGCTTATTCTTTGACCAAAGAAAGAACCAGCGCTAAATTTTATTTAGTGTAGTTATGTATATGTAATTTCTTTTTAGTAAAAAAAAAATGATTTGTGTGATAAATAAGCAATAATAACTATGAATTGAAATGCTGTACCAATTTTTTTAAAGATACTTAAAAAATTGCATTTTGGATGGCCCATTATGGAGTATATATGTGGTTAATATGATTTGTATAAGGAAATACGTCCAACGCTATAAACGCGTTTTATAAAAAAATGTTCCTGGTATACATAAATACCTACATATTTTCCTTGTAAACTGTTACAAATGTTATTTAACTAGAACTGAAGTTAATTGAACTCCCAGAGAAACGTCAACCTACATAGAAAGAAGGAAAACAAAAACATGCAAATAATTACATACAGAAACATGCAAAAAAAATAATTAAAACGGTCAAGTGCGATACAAACATACCGAGGTATTCCATACAATTCAAATTAAACATTCAAAACATGCTTTTGTTTCGTTTTTCGGAATTAAGGAAGCTATACTAAAATGACAATGGCAATGCTGCAACTCAAATCAAGGAAAACAATTACTATGTTGTCTGTGTTGATTAATTTACTTTGAAACACGCCATTATCAATCTATTACCAATTCTGCGCTTGCACACGTTAGGAACTGAATCAAAGATCTATAATTTGATTATGGAAATTTTACAACCAGTTGTCACGTTCTTTGGCAATTAACGCAAGTTGACGTGTTTGCAATTATTTCTTAGAAGTTAGGAAACACCCAGCTGAAGAAAAAAGCTTTAAGAGAACACGGCTGCTATGGATTGTATCGCATTCAAGTGTGCATGAGGCGACCTGCTTGACCTGTGTCTTGGTATGTCGCACCCTAAAAAAAAATACTTGGCTGGCAACATGCTTATTAAACACCATACATACCCAGAGCGTTACATAGGGCGTAGGCAGAAAATTATAAATTCGCTATTAACGTTGTAAATTAGCACCTGTGTGTGTACCACAAAGGTGAATCGAAAAAGTGAAATCGTATTGAAGCCGTTTTCTTGGGCCTCAGTTTTTGGCTAACAACTGGGTTTGACAAAAAGTTTGAATTAGAGGAAAAGATAAAAAACGTCTACTGAGTAATTACTCTTTTTTACTACTGGATCTCTTTTCTCTTTGTAACCTCATTAAATAATTATTAATTAGTGACGTGTCCACACTATTCCTAGTATACGTAAACGTAGGGTCTGGGTTTTAGCAAGAAACGTAGTAATGTGAAACTGGGAATTTCCCATTCCGTTATTTATGCACCATATTAAACTTGGCTTGTGATTTAATTAAACATATAAAGGCTATAAAACAACATACTATTTATTGCTAATGTCCAGATGTAACAAACGTTTGCGTAACTATCACACACACTGCCAATTTTGTTAATTAGCAGTTAAATTACTATGTTCTCCTTGGACCTCGCGGTTCCACGTTGGTGCAACTCGGGCAGTCATATTCAGATTTTCCATTAGGAATTTAGCCACAGTGCCTGAATCTGTCCCCGGTTAATGGTAATAGACTCGCCCTCTATTACACGAGACTTGAACATAACTGGCTAATTGTGGGTGTACCATTAAGTGAATATCGACAGGCCTGTTGATCTAGTGGTTAGTGACCCTGACTGCTATGCCGGAGGTCGTGGATTCGATTCCCATCCAGGACAAATGTTTGTGTGATGAGTACGATCATTTGTTCTGTGTCTGGGTGAATTTATCTATAATATGTATGTATTTAGAAATATATAAGTATGTTTATCAGTTGTCTAGTACCCATAACACAAGCTCTGCTTAGCTTGGGACTAGATGGCGTTGTGTGATAGTTGTGGAATATTTATTATTTATTTATTTAATCTGTACTTAACCCTTATTTTTTTGCAAAATCCGATTTATTTTTTATGGTCTTGTGAGTTGTGCCTACGTGACGAGCAAGGCATGCCGATAAAAAAATTGATGATCATCCTTATGGTGTCCATTAAACGTTAGCATGAGATCAGAACCGTAAAATAAACAATCACACTATAGAATAAGATGCATCTGAACAAACATCGAAGAATTGCAACAAAATAAACACTCAGTATGAGCTCACTAAACATTCCAACTATTCAAATTCAAACAGATACATCGCTCGGGGATTTCTTCGAAGCACGTCGCTCGTGTAGACCAACAAACAATAATTATCTCACCTTGTTTTTTTTTAAATACATCATAGTATCATTTAATTGATAAAGTACGTTACCGTAGTGAAGTGAATCAGCCCATTGAGATAATCTGCGTCCATCGTCGAGCTGATACCGTTATCAGAACATACATCATACGACGTACGTCACTTTTTGAAACAAACCGATTGCTTTAGGTTTAAAATTTTAACTGGAAAAACATGTTTTATCACCTCCGTCCCTCTAGCTAATCTAAAAACGAGTTGATTCAGAAAATGATAAGCGAAAATATTGAAAAAAATACTTTCTGATTTTAAACAAGGTATCATTTTTATCAAATAAAACCATAGAAACGGTATCTACTCAATTAAACGATTTGACTCGGAAATACAAAGTCAAAAACGTATTCAGTGTAACCTTTTAAACCAGTAATAATGTCTGTGAAACACGCACATAGACATTTTATTACGAGGACTTTGGGAAAGACATTATATACCATGTCCGGACCTTGACCAATGACCCAGTTTGAGGGGAGCTGCGTGTCCAGGGCAAACAGTACACTCCACAAAACAGTCAGGTGCACCTTACAATTCTAGACAAAAGTATCATCATTTCGATGGGAATATTCAATTGAAAGCAAAAATTTTGTTCATAGCTAACTCTCTATCTAGCAAAGTTACGGTAATTTTAAACCTCAAAAGAAATCTGGTAATGTTATACCGGTAGTAATTTTACCTGTGGCTTTAATTCACTTTTTTTTATAAGTGATCTGGATAAGATTTCAGTTTTTTCTATCCGAGAAGGATAAAAATAAACACCGGTGTACATTCAGAGATCAAGGTCTTGTAGGCAATTCATAATTATAATGATAATTAGATCATGCAAGAACGAAGTTGGTTAATTTCTAAAAAAGGCATTCTTGGTCCATGGTCCATCAATTACACCACAAAAAAAATGAAAGAATTTATTACTCATATCGTTGTCTAGATTAGTGCTGATCACTTCCATCATATTTACAGGTAGTCGTAAGATTGTAGCTGACACTTATAATTTTCTTCGATTGTACATACTTACACCCTCATTTGACATTCAGTCTGAACATAATCAGTGTCCCCCACTAACGGGCATTCAAGAAGGCTTCCACTCATTCCACTGCATCATAAAATAGTCATAGTTTGACGCTAATGTTGTCGAGACATAATAGTTCCTTTATCGATCATAATCTATCCATTTGAAGGGAGTTATTGAAAGTTCTAATAAACCATTCATTTGTAAGATTGTTTATGAGTCAGAATTATAAGATGAGGTCTTTAAACCCAGTACAGACTAAAGGTTGTTCTCCATACCTGCTAAATAGGTGAACATTTTCTAAGCCAACTCTAAACAAATCTTTGTTTTAGATTTTTGTTATTTTCAATATTATACTTTATTGAAAGGAAACAATTTTCTTCAGAAAGGCGAGGCGAGTATACTCGTATCAAAGAACATACAGTAGAATTCGGATATAACGACCTTCAAGGGACCGGCGATACTATGTCGTACTAACCGGATGACGTACAAAACGGCAGGATGATTTCTTAAGTACATATGTACTTAACTTACGAATACATGTGTATTATAAATGCGAAAGTTTGATTTTCCTATTTAGGTAAATAAAACATTTTGTAGCAATCACATGTGCTTTATTTTAATGGTTCTTAAACATTCCAAATCACAAATAGGTACATAATGTACTCTAATACAAAGAGATAAAATACACACGCAATACACGAAAAAACTCTGTGTTACTAACGTAGAAAGTCTGTGATTTGTGTTTGTTTTTGACAAACTTTTGTTCGGTAGTAAGAACTTCGTACAGCATTGTGAATGCGTGACATCATTGTTTTCATACGATCATCATCGAAGTTAGTCTGAACAAACTTTCATGATGATCGTATGAAAACAATGATGAAAAACATTTCATTAAGCGTTTCCGCAGCCTTCAGAACTTCAGACACACTCAAGGTTGGATGAATCTCCTCTGGTTCGTCATCATCACGGTGCGTAGGTTGTGTAAACAAATCATTGCGGGTCGTTTTAACCGGACGTATTATCATAAATACTGGTCGCTATAAGCAGTTGGTCGCTTAAACCGGAGTCGCACTAAACGGTTATATTTTCTCAGTACCTAATTATGAAACCTAACTTGAGTAAACATTATCGTCGCTAAAACCGGTTAGTCGTTATATATGAATTCTACTGTATATCAAAAACGTCATGAAAACTAAAATATCAGAATATTTACAATCTGTTTAATAATTCAGACAGGCCTGTTGGTCTAGTGGTTAGAGACCCTGACTGCTATGCCGGAGGTCGTGGGTTCGATTCCCACCAAGGACAAATGTTTGTGTGATGAGCAGGATCATTTGTTCTGTGTCTGGGTGTAATTTATCTATAATTTGTATGTATTTAGAAATATATAAGTATGTTTATCAGCTGTCTAGTACCCATAACACAAGCTCTGCTTAGCTTAGGACTAGATGGCGTTGTGTGATAGTTGTGGAATATTTATTTATTTATTAATTATGGGGGAAACTAAATTACAAACGTTATTTATATACGAATCGTGATGAATAAGTTATGCTGGCCGAAATAAAGGACGTGATAATAATGATTGTGCATTAAATCAGGGCATTTCCGCAAAATGTAAATCAGCAATACTTCGTTAATGTTTCCGAAATATTTTCCTATTACAGAAAAGTTGGCAGCAT
Organism: Agrotis puta; assembly: GCA_943136025.2. Classification (NCBI taxonomy): domain Eukaryota; kingdom Metazoa; phylum Arthropoda; class Insecta; order Lepidoptera; family Noctuidae; genus Agrotis; species Agrotis puta. Next base: position 987,929 of record OW964176.2, on the reverse strand, counting down.
CTGCTTCATGAGGACCCTGGGTTGTCATTGAGATTCGACTCTGTCATTGGGTTTTCTAGGTCCACAGTTCCAGCCCGTAGACTGGATTTGTGCTAGGTTTAGAGCAATAGAATCTCCCGAAACGCTTAAACTTAAGTGGTGAAACGTGGGTGTTCCCCTGTATAATGAAATATGGGTGTTCTTTATTCCCTGTCTAATGAAACGTGGGTTTGCATATCTATATATATATATAAAAATGTTATGTTGGTTTGTGTACGTTCTGCATCGATTGAGCTGAAATTTTGGCATGATATATAATCCGCATCAAGGATTGTTTTTTTTTGCATCAGTCACATATCCGCGACCGCGAAAAAACAGTTTTTTGTGCCACAGCGAAGCGTGGCAGGGTACAGCTAGTCCAAACTAATATTATAAATGCGAAAGTAACTCGTATCGTGAAATTTGGTACACACATAGTTTATAACTTGAGAAAGGACATAGGATATTTTTTATTACAAAAAATAAAAATCTGCCGGAAGTCACTATTCCACGCGAACGAAGTCGCGGGCAAAAGCTAGTTTCCTATATAACGAAATGTGAGTTTTGTGTATACTCTGTAAGTTTAACGAAATAGGTGTTCTGTATTATTCTGTATTACGCTGGTCTGATTCTATGTAAGGTCGTAACAACTTACTGTTATGGAAACATCTTGCAATATTTATAACAACTACTAAGTAGGCAGCAAGCAAAAAAATCTTTCCACAAGTGATGTAATGTGTAGATGTTGATAAATTACAACATTCACTCGCAGAGGCACATTGCAGTAAGTTGACTATGAATTACGATTCTAAATCTGGTGTAAAATATAATAATATAAAAATATAGGTTTAAAATTGATTTTATTTTTGAGCGTGGCGGAATGAGTTTCTGAAATGCAGTGCAATAAAATAAACATTTGTCAATATTTTAACACAAATAGGTTTGCAATGTATCAATTAGGGAATGTGTACAGTTGCCGATTTAGAACAGTTAAAAAGAGCTTTTTGTCTATACTCTGTATATTAAAAGCGAATAGTCAAGTTGAGCCTCGTTGTTGAAATCAAATCAATTTATTGCGGTGGAGATAAAGGTCTTTCGGACCGGCTCAAGTCGATTCTGCGTTGAAAAGAGTAGCCACAGTGTCACACCCTTAAGAATAAAATCACTAATCCACCATAGCCAGTCATTTAAACTCCGATCAATTTATTTCACCATGGAAAATACGATCTAATCAATTTGACGTAACAAACACCGATGCAACAAGAAAACAGAATAAATTAGCGTATCTTATTAACGAATGGCCATTAATAACAATGAAGGTTTGCCAGTAGACGATTTGCTTTGCCTTATTGTATTGCAATTTAAGATTTAAATCGTTAGATTAGCTCTTTACAGCGATCGATCAACAATCAAAATATTTCGTCAGTTGTTCATTTGAATACTGAAAATCATCAACATCAGTATGTGCGAGCCGAGATTGTCTGTCTATGGTGCGAGCTTACTCTTTTACATTAGGGCCACACTAATGGAAAATGCCGTTAATGAACGTTTATACGAACATTTATAGACCTTATCACGAAAATCAACGGAAAATGCCGTTGGCGTGGCCCGGCTATAAGGCAGTAGCGTAAGTAAGGTGAGGGAGGGCACATCGCAAGACGTAAATCTTTGCTTGTATTGATACATTTTTTTTATATCACTGCGTGATGACGACGCCTGGGTTTGTGTATAAAACAATTTTTACCGTGTCATTAGTAATTAACTCTCGACAATCGTTATCAACATGGAGTAGGTGTAAAGTATTGTGAGGTTTCTGACAATACTTATTTAAAACTTCTTGCACATGAAAGTACAAAGGCGGACTTAATGCCTTGGGCATTTTCTTCCAGTCTATCTTAGGGTGATGCAGAGAAACAAACATATTGTAACCTATGTTATATCTTAGGGCAGGGGTGGCGAACCTTTATGGATCAACGTGCCATTTTTTGTAATGAAATGTTTAATGAGACCATAAATGTGCCATCCAATAATTTTCACCTAGTAAGTTAGTATTGGGAAAATAATAAAGCAATGCTAACAACTCCTCCGCACCGTAGCTAGGTTCAGTCGCATTCGTTTCTTACATTTCATAGTCTGTTACGTACTTTGTCGATCTGTGGCGTGCCCAAAATATTATATCACGTGCCATCAATGGCACGCGTGCCACTGGTTCGCCATCCCTGTCTTAGGGGGTGGACTTCATCATTAAACCTGATTAAACCGCTTTTTATAATCTGTCAGTGTCAAGACTCCATATAATATTTTATATGGAGTCTCTTGAACCCGGGTTAAGCGGGTCAATTTCAATGGTGAAGCTGGACTTTAGTTGTTCTTTTGATTTATGAAACATATCATTTTACTTACTTAATTGAGTTTTTGATTTGAGATTGTTTACCAAGAACCAGGAAACATTTACCAACCAAAAGTGTTATAAATAATAAACGACAATGATTGTGAGTGCTGGCCTTGAGGCCGTCAGTCGACCAATCTCAACAAAATCAATTGAAATTACAGTCAACGAGTTGTATACGCCTGAAAGCTGCCTGAACTTGTTTGTCGGACATTAAATATTTTGACAGCCTTGTCTACCAGAACTAACAAAAATTGTTATTGGGCTTTTCCCTATGAGATTTCTCAGAACCACGGAGTCCAGTTTATCTTGGTTGAGTGCAAAAGGTCCTAAGTTAAATACACAGATCGAGTAGTGGATTTGGGTATTTCCGTCTGGAATTTCTTAGTAGTAGTAGCCTAGAAACTGGACACGTACCCAGTTCATAGGTTGTCCTCTATTACATGGGTACTAAACATAACTAGCGAAATGTGGATGAGCAGGCCGCCGAATTCTTCGGGGAACCTGGCATTACTACTACATCTACACTAATATTATAAAAAGGAAATATTGTTATTTTTGTGTGTATGTTTATAATGAATAAACTCAAAAACTACTGAGCCAATTTAAAAATAATGTTCACCATTAGTTAGCTACATTCACCCTGAGTAATATAGGCTATGTCATGTCCACCCGTGCGAAGTCAGGTCGTGCCGCCCGCTAGTTTAAAATATTAATAAATAAGCCAGAACGTGGTTCAAATGACCTGTAACTGCAGTTCTGTAAGACCTACAATGTCCTCATTTGATGAATGACAAGCCACGGAAGTTAGCCAAGATCGCCTATAAAATCACATCGCAATTGACATTACAACGCTGAGAGACTGCGAATATGGCCATACAATTTTATTGTTGCACGAATTTTATTGATGTTCTATGTGTTTCTTTATTGATGAATGCTAGCCGGAATCATGCTATATGGTCAATGCTATACACAGACAGACTTCGTGGAAAATCAATTTAACCGAACCTCATTAGTGTTCTCTCCGCCGTAAAATCAAACGCTTTTAGATCAAACTGTCTTGTTTACGTCACAAGGTAAGGTTAAGTTTCATTATGTGCCTAATTAGCGGGATGTTATTATGTACAAGTTTTCCTTAGGACTTTTTAAACATCGTTCATGGACAATGTACGTAATTAGAGAAAGTTTACAACTTTTTCTAGGAAAATGGAACAAATTTCGGCAGAGAAAAGCGATAAACTCTCTAATAGAATAAATAAATAGCCGATTTTACGGCAAACATGTTCAGTTTCCATCATACGCGTGTAATATTAATGGCTAATTTATGAGTGGAGTAGCCGCCCAACCGCTTGGTGTAGCAAACATCATAAGAAATTCACTGTATGTTGAATGAATTACTTATGTGCTGTGCTATGGACATACCGAAGACCTAAGCTCAATTACGGCACGCAGGTCTGTATATTCACCTTAATATAAACATTATGTAGGTTCAAAGTATCAACCTAGTTCTGAAAATGTATTATAAAAGATTGTATGCTACATGTCGAATGAGCGAAGAATGGATGGGACCCGGAACCGGCAGCACGAGGCGTAGGATATTAAGGGATGACTTATTGCATATCTATCTCTCTTTACATTCTACAAGAAGCGCAGAAAGAACGGTTGGGCAAAATAAAGGTAACGTACCACCTAGGAATGGGGCAAAATAATGCCCACAAAAACAAATATTTAGAACTGTTGTGGAACTTGCCCCAATATTGTTTCATTAGGCGTTACAATTTTGACATATTGGTTTGTATGTGGGTAGGTACAGGAGAGACCGGAGACCACTTAACATCGGCTCGTTTACCATCAACAAAACAAAAAAGTAATCAAACAAAATGTCAACACTAAAACAACAAAGTTGATGGCCACACTTTAATCGTACTTTAAATGAATTTATAAACGGTTAAGTGCTCACTGTGCTAAGTTTAAATAACCAATGATTGAAAAATGGACGGTCTTGTACGTTTAAAAAAAAAATGAAAAATGCTTTATTATTTTTAACAAGTAAACCTTAACAACTAAGGATAGGAGCCTCCTTTTTAAATGAAATGTAGTTTGTATTTTCCACCTCAAATCCCATCATAATGGGTCTCCCTGCTCGTATTATCGCAAAGAAATAGACCAGCATTTGCTCTCGCCAAAGTATTGTTTTTGTTACGAAAATCTATTACCCTATTACCAACTCCCTAGACACGTTAATTAGGTTTAAGCCCTTCGATATGTCCTCGAACGTATTTCCCCACTGACAGTGGTCATGTTTAACGAAATCACCTCGTAAACCTCTCAGCCTTGAAAGCAGAGTTATAGACCCCATGGTGCGATGTATTTTGTAGTAAGTACCAGGTAGCTCTCTTTTGGGACATGTCCAATTTATTTTCATTAGAGATTGTTTTTTGGGTTTCTTCACTTAGATACCTGCGTCCCTGAATTTACTGTTTCTTTCTGTATTGTAGTTTTGTGTAGCAAGATCGGCAGAACCAGCAATCTAAGATGGTTTTAGGCATCTTAGATCGTTAGTGTCCATTTCTAAATAGCTGTACGATGTAGGTGCGTTCATTAAGTATTTTCACATATTTCACTTCGAATAGGCGCTATTCAAGGATAATATTCCTTTCTTCAATTATTTCTAGTCCGTTCTATTCATAGAGGAGTTTTATTTTATTACCTTGCTTTTAGAACATCCGCCTGTCTGTATGAATACCTATGGGTTGGTTACCGCAGAAGAGTGATACGGTGTTTTCTTTGATGTGGCTGCTTTTGGTCACTAATACACCCAGCGATTAAATCATAAATTGGCATCGTAAAAATGGTAAAAAATATTCTTGGCAGTTGGTCATATCAGTAGGAAAATGTCGACTATTACGAGATTATCGAACATTTTTTGTCGTAGGAACCTAATAAATACCGGTATTAACAATGTCTAAGATAAGACGGCATTATTTACAGTACCTTGCGCGTGCGATTTATGTTCATAATTACATTGCAGGGGCTTTCTGCGAGTGCGATTAATTTTGCAAGGAAGAAGGTAGCTAATTGCTAAAAGTTAGTATAACTACGTAAGTTCCCTAACAATAGTTTTATATGCAGTAAAATCATTTTAATTTAATTACTTTCATTTATATATGAGTAGGTACCTACATTCAAAAGTTGCCAATTGAAAATCGATAATAAACAGATCACTAGGCCCAAATACGCACGAGCGCCTTACCTTTTTTACCGTCCACTGGATTTCCCTTTCATTTATTTTTATATCTCAGCGTTGAACCGAACGTCGAAAATCCAAAGAGCGGGTTAATAAAAAACCGCCCGTGGAACGTGGGCTCGTGCGCGATCAAAAAGTTTTCATTACAATAAGTAGGGTAGGTTTACGAACTAAAGATATTCATGCCTTCAAGCGTCAAATGAGCGGTTTGGTTTACGTTTGTCCAATGAATCACATTTACCTACTTAGAAGACATTCATCGACTAGTGACTTTAACACCACGTAATGGAATATGTAGGTATGCCGTGCGCTTACTGCCTACCTCCCACACGAGTCATAAAAATCGACCAGCGAAAGTTGAGGCGTGTTATTGTCGTATGTTATTGGTCAACACTATCAACTTTTACTGACACATATGGTTGACAGCACTGATTTACAATTTTTTTTTTAAGTATTTATGGACTGAATAGGTTATTTCAAGGCAAGCATTCACCGTCAACCACATCATTGCTAATTATTAGGTTAGATGGTAGTTTAAACAGCAATGTAAACAGCTTATTAAATTAGCTTCTGGACATAAACTATGTGGCAAAAACCTGGAGGGCTAAAAAGCTGCTGTAGCAGAGTGATAACATGAATTATTTTAAAGCTTTTATCATTCATTCATTATCCATTCCATGTTAGAAATTTTATTGCAACTGTGAAGTTGGACGTAACACAGCAGCTGGGCAGTACAGAACTACAGACTGGTTCTTAGCCTTTCAGGAAGTAATATTTCTTATTATCATCATCGGTATCACCATATTCACCAACTATGTTTGGGTTGGCTCCTATTCGAAACAGATGTAGCTGAATTTCGGTATTTTACACTACTTAAATATTTCTTACTATTAATATTAAATCTAAATAATCAGTGGTAATTAATGATGAACTATGCACACAATCCAAAACAAAGTAATCTAATTTTAGCACAAAAGCATACTTTTGCATGATGTAACAATGTTTGTGTTTGTTATGATTCCAAATTATGACATAGTTTTAATATAACTTAATGCTGGGGTTGTTATTGTAATAAATTATAAATATTCCTGATTGTTTTTTTTTTACATTTCCCCACACTAGGAATTTCTCCTATTTTGTGGGTGCGTTCACAAATATAGAAACTCACATACACTAATGCCCAGACCCCGAGCAAGTACTTGAAGATCATACAAATCTTTGCTTGAGCGGGAATCGAACCCGCGACACGCAGAGCAGCAGTCCAATCTCTCAGCCACTGCACTAACCGTGCCGTCGAAAATTGTTATTTTAGTGTTCTGTAGCCAAAGGGTAAAACGACGGAACCATATTACTAGACTCCACAGTCTATCTGCCTGTCTGTCTCCAGGCTGTATCTCATCAACCGTCAAAGTTAGACAGTTGAAATTTTCTCAGATGATGTACTCTTACTTTTAAATTTTAGATTATCATAAAATAAGTCAGTAAAGATGGTTAAAAGTACCTGTGCTCAAAAATATGGAAGTAATTAACCTGTTACATTAATAATATACAATGATTAACCTGATAGATAGAAAAGGTTATTACACTCATCTTCACCCAAAATAAAAATCTGTGTTTTAAGCGACAACAATAGATTATACCCTGATTAAAATTGAAAGATTACTTACTTTTTGAAGACTCTGCAAAATGAGCTGTTAATTCTTTTATCTGATTTATGTCTTCTTCGATCTTCAAATAAGTCTTTAATGGCTGTCACACCGAGCACAAACAACACGGGCAGCATTGCCACCTCTTTACCAAATGCACTGATTGCAGGCACCCAGTTTAACAACACTATGAATATAAAGTACACATTTGCAATCCTGTGGAATTGTTCAAATAAGTTCTTGGGTAAAAATGATAGTAAAGTATATTTTGTAGTCCTAATTTTATTGTCGCATCTTTTCCCATTGGGGTGATCTTTGAGTGGTGTTTTATCTGGCACCAGGTGGTTGGGTGTGACTATGAGATGCCTCATATCAATGCTGGGCTGCTGGCGCCGTAGGAGCCAGAATGCAGCTCTTCTCCAGGGGCTCACGACAGACGTGCGTCGGATGGTGTAGATAGAGTCGGAGCGCGAGGCCTGGCGCGAGTGGATGCGCACGGAGCCCAGGCGCGGTGCAGCACTGGGCACGGGTGGGTCGCGGTCGCGGTGCCCGGGCGGCAGGATGAAGTCCGTTCTGCTGCCGGCACGGCTGTGACCAGGCCCGCTGCTGGGCCGCCCGCCCTCGCCGATCTGGCCGTGGGACAAGGCGCGCTGGTGCCCGCGCATTGCTGACTTGAGTGATGGCCGCGGCGCGGAGGGATTCCCCGCGAGCATAGGAGTGCCTCCATGACTTACAGACCTCGAGTGTCCTTTCGCTTTCGGAAACAGGTAAGTCTGCTCTGGTGCACCGGGTAAACATGGCACGATAGAAGGTGTCTCTCCACTGCCTTCTGTTGACATTTTTATTCATTTGAACGGTGTTCACCCCACTTTTACCTTTCATTTAAAACTTTTGTGTCGCCACACCGTTTAGATGTTTTTGTTGAAGGTGATTTAGGGAGAGTGTACCGTACGAAATCAAACATATGGTAGGAAGTCATCCGTTCACAGATTCACACATCACTAACTTAATTATTTCCAAGAATCACTAGACGAACAGATAATTTTTGTAGTAGCTCGTGTATACATATTTTAAGAACTTTCAAAATAATTATTTGACCACCACGGAGTGATTACACACAACAGAGTACGAAACTTAAAAACAAGCAAAAAAAACACGAGACAGACAAGTAACTGACTGAACTCAATGACTGACTGACACACATGCATGACATTTCTTTCATTGGTCGCAAACATGACAAGACATATTTGGGTTTGCCAACAACAAAATCTTATATTCTCACTAAATTGTTTTTGTTTGTATATAGTCATACAAAGCCAGGTGTGCACTAGATTTATTAAAACTGGAGAAAAAGTGACCTTAAGCGCCGGGTGAAGACGCAGCATGAGTTTGGACATGGCGCGTTGCATGGGGATGGTAAAATAAGGGGAGTACAAGTAAGGTCTCTGATGTAAATATAAGAGGCCATTCGCACTCGATGAGCGCTTTTTTTTTCAGCCGAAAAAAAATCGCGGTGATTTTTAAGAAAAAATTAAATTGAACTTAACTTTCAGTTCCCAGCACTTAAAATCAAATACAATTCGAAAAAAAACGCCGCGTTTAAAAGCGCTAACGTGTGAACAGATACATGGGAATGCATTTCCATTTCCGGCCCTTTTATAAAGCCCAGAAGAAAACGCTCGTGCGAATGGCGGCTAAAATAATTATTTTTTAGTTATTTCTATTGCCATTTTAAAAATAAAATTATCGACTGTTTTTGTAAATATTTACCTAAGCAACACTAGCTCACACGTCGTCGTCATCGAAGTCGGCCATATTCTTTCCGACATTTTGACATTTACCACCCGGTTCGTAATTTCTAAGTGGAAAATATTCTTCTAAATCTTTCAACATGGATGAAGAATACGACGCGATAGTTCTGGGAACGGGATTGAAGGAATGCATCCTAAGTGGAATGCTCTCCGTGTCCGGAAAGAAGGTACTGCACATTGATCGTAATAAGTACTACGGTGGTGAATCTGCGTCAATTACCCCGTTAGAAGAATTGTTCGCAAAGTTCAACGCACCGGCTCCAGACGAAACATACGGTCGAGGTCGCGACTGGAATGTAGATTTGATTCCCAAGCTGTTGATGGCAAATGGGCTTCTCGTGAAATTGCTCATTCACACGGGCGTGACACGATACCTGGAATTTAAGTCTGTGGAGGGCAGCTATGTCTACAAAGGCGGAAAAATTTCAAAAGTGCCCGTCGACCAGAAGGAGGCGCTGGCATCAGATCTGATGGGGATGTTCGAAAAGAGACGTTTCCGAAACTTCCTTATTTACGTCCAAGACTTCCAGGAGGATGACTCGAAGACCTGGAAGGATTTGGACCCAAGTACGGCCAACATGCAATCACTGTATGATAAGTTTGGCCTTGATAAGAACACTCAAGACTTTACTGGGCATGCTCTGGCCCTCTACCTCAATGATAACTACCTCCAACAGCCAGCTATACAAACTATCCGTCGTATCAAATTGTACTCGGACTCACTCGCGAGATATGGCAAGTCTCCATATTTGTACCCTATGTATGGATTAGGAGAGTTGCCTCAAGGCTTTGCTCGCCTCTCTGCTATTTATGGAGGCACCTATATGCTGGACAAACCTATAGATGAGATAGTGCTTGGAGAGGGTGGCAAAGTAGTTGGTGTACGCTCTGGCAACGAAATAGCCAAGTGCAAGCAGGTGTACTGCGACCCTAGCTACGTACCAGACCGTGTCCGCAAGAAGGCTCAGGTGATCCGTTGCATTTGTTTATTGGATCATCCTATACCAAACACAAAGGATGCTTTGTCCACCCAGATTATCATTCCTCAGAAGCAAGTAGGCAGGCATTCTGACATCTACATCTCTGTTGTGTCCTACACACACCAGGTGGCTGCCAAGGGCTGGTTCATTGCCATGGTGTCTACTACTGTTGAGACCAATGACCCAGAGAGTGAGATCAAGCCTGGCTTGGACCTGCTTGGACTTATCAGACAGAAGTTTGTGTCTGTGACAGACTACTATGAGCCGCTTGATGATGGCACTCAGAGTCAGATCTTCGTTTCAGAGTCTTATGATGCTACCACACACTTTGAGACCACTTGTTTAGATGTAATTAAGATTTACAAGTATGGAACAGGTGAAGACTTTGACTTCTCCAAAGTAAAAGTTGAACTTGGAGAAGAGGAACAGTGAATTATGTTATAATTGTAATGATAATATCATGTATGTACATTGCTTGTTAATTTTATATTTGTTTAAGAACTGTTCTGGCGTCAATAATGATACTCTAGGGATTTTGGGTTATCAGTACTATAAGAGCTTAGATGTATTGGCAGTAGATCAAGTATTAATGTATGTACAACGCTCCCAGCGGTTCCAAACTGATTTTATGCATTTTATTGCCAAAAATAAAATATTATTTAAAGGAATTTATACTTTATTTAAAGCTGCTTTTTAAGTATACAAAGCTATGTGATCTGCACAAGTGGTAGGTTGTTTGTACCAGATGTAATGCATTCCAATTTGGTATTCATTTGATTCTGTAACCATATCATACTTGTAACAAGTCAAAATTTATGAATGCTCACTATACCTATATGTTGTGTAAGATCATGAATAAAAGTTATAATAATAAGAGGTGTTTTATTTTGAAAAGAAAACATGTCATACACAGGTCAACAACAACTAAGCAATGTTTTTCCTTATGCTTATTAGGCAATATATACTTAAACTTTTAATTAATTTAATTTTTATCAATTTACTTTTAGACTAGATGATATCACAACTTACAAGTTCAAAATATATTTAATTGCATACAGATGGTCATCTCTACAACCAATAAATATGTAGTCGCCATATACAGTCGGTGATGAGAACACTTCGCTTGGTAAACTGTGTTCTTCTAATACAATGCCATTTTCTGCATCTAGGACACACAGTTTCCCATTATTAGATGCAGCTAATATCAGCTTGTTGTTCAAACCACAAGGGGTTGAATAAACTGGAGCAGAAAGAAGAGTCTTCCAAAGCAGATTTGGCTGAAAATTCTTAACACTAAGGCTGTACACGTTTTTGTCGTGACAACCGAATACCATTTGCCATGTCAGCTTATCTATTGGTTTCACATAGATTGAAGAAAATATATTCCCTTTTGCACCTGCATATTCCCAGATCTGAAAAAATAAAATAAGGTTTATGTGTATGTACAGACTATTCTTATCAAGCAAACTAATAGATAAAGGTTTTTGAACTTTTTCGCATCGCGAATTAAGTACATAATAGAGCTCGGCCGTCATTATGACGCATCGAGTTTTAGATAAGGTTCAGTATTGTGGAGCGTGGTCTCCGTATCTAACTAATCCATACTAGGGATGTGTCACACTTTTTTGTTTTTTTAATAGCCTGCTCTGTCCCACTCCTGGGCAAAGGCCTCCCTCCACTCCTTCCACTTCTCGCGAGCCCGTGCGTCCTCCTTCCAATTCGGGCAAAACCTGTCCAGTTCGTCCCGCCATCTCCTTCGCGGTCTACCGCGACCCCGTCTCACTGTTTCAGGGCTCCAGTTTTGAGCTATTTTGGCCCACAGTTTGTCCGGCATACGACAGACATGTCCTGCCCAGTCCCATTTGAGTTGGGCAGCTTTCTGAGCCACGTCAGCTATATTTGTTTTGGAGTGTGTGTGAGAGAGTGTCACATTTACTATAATAATATTTTTTTACGCGCGTGGCCATTCGGTCGGCACACTGAGAAGCGCAGCGTCGAGCATTTTCACTGACAAATAAAAATTCAACTCTCACTCACTGAAAAATGCTCCACTTTGCTTGTCGCCATATGTGTATTATCACGCCATCCTGATCTAATGAACCCTGCTATACACTATGCCGGGGGATAAGCTGCGCGTGTCACATTTTCAATGCTTTGTTCACTACTAGCCACCGGACATGCGAGGCATACTGCTGGTTGTGTGTATTTATTTATAGTCCATCATGTCCTGTGCTAAAGCGAGTTTACCTTGATACCCTTCTCCACAGTCCTGCAGTGTATATCGCCAGCAACTTCAGCGAACATGACGTACTTATCGTCGTCATAGAGCACAGGGCTCGCGAACACCGGGCTGGCGAGAGTGCAGCGCCACACAATAGTGTTGGAGACGGTGTGTATGCAAGCACACACGCCCGACAATGTGCCCAGTAGCACGAACTCATTCTTAGCAATGACGAGGTCAGCCGAAATAGGTTCGTTGCAGATGCTGATCATTAATTTCGGGGCACCCGACTGTAAAATAAATTTGTTGTTAGGGCGGTAGTATATCGATATCTAACTACTTCATAGTTGGGAAACTAGTTTCTTCGCAGTTTTATCGAATCGGATAAAGTATCTAAATGGAATTCGGGGCAGTTACTTAGACGCGCGGTTGGCGCAATGGTTGAGCGATCGACTTAAGCGCAGCGTGTCGCGGGTTCGATCCTTGCACGGAACAAACATTTGTATGACCTACAAGAATTTGTTCCGGGTCTGGGTGTTTGTGTATGTAAGCTTCTATGTTTGCACCGAAACGCACAAACGACCCAGGAGAAATTCATAGTGCGAGGCAAAAGATAGGTATGTAAAGAAAAAAAAACATAGGTAACAGGTTTACGAGTTTACGTAGATCTCCGGATTACACTAAGTGAATAAACAGGTGATTCTGTTGATCTAAGTGGTTTGTTAGTACAACATAAAATAATTAATTGAGATTAGGTTATAATATGTATATAGCTGATGGCCTTTGTTTTAAACCAGATATTAATTGCTAGGTACATATAAAATAACTATGAGTCATCACCATCATCATCATCACACACGCCTACTGCAATAATTAAGTAACTGACGATTGGTTACATTTTATTGCGAGATAACGCTAGTAAAGCGCTCGTGTGACGCTTACATCACGGTAATTGGAAAATGTGTTTTTTTATGACCATGGGTATTATTGTAAATTGTAAACAATATTACTAAGTTATTTATGGTTAAGTTATGTAGGTACACTACAGAATCGTGCCTGTATGAAGATGTGTGACGGGGTCCACCTGTACATCAGGCGGGACAATACCTATCCACTGACACATTAAAAAACATGCCCTAGACACCTATTTTCCAAGAAAGCTATTCTAATACAAACTAAAATGCAAGCAGTGGTAACTTTAGATCTTTGCATAAGTCAGACACCTAGACAGATTGTGGGAAATCTGTCTAGATGTCTGTCTATCTATTGCTTTCCTAGTCAGTTCCGTCTGCTAAGGATTAAAGCCGTGCGCTGGGTAGCGACTTTGCTAGATTTTTTTTTCCGTCATGCTGGTCAAAACATCGAAGCTTCCAATAAAATACGTACCACGACATACATACATCTGACATTTCCGTCGTACGCGGCGACATACAGAAGCCCTTTACAGCAAACAGCTTTGCTTTTGATCATGCACCCTATGTTGACCCTCCAGTGCTCTTGGGAGGTTTCCAGAGAGAAGCAGACGATACTGCCGTCGTAACCACCGACCACACCGAACGGGCGCATGATGTTCACATCATGGTAGCAGAGGATAGGGGCCTCTATCCTCGTGTTCAAGTTAATCATGCACTCGAGATTGCCACTGACGGCATCCACTATGATGATCTTGCCGGAGTGACTGCCCACTGTGACGAACAGGTTGCTGGAAAAATTAAATTACTTTAATAAGTTTTATTGTTCTTCAATTATAGGGATCACGGATATTGTAACGTAATTCAGTGGGTAAATGAAGGTTCAGTCTCAAATTCATCTACCCAAATCTATGAATTTCAAGTAGGTACATTATTTGTTTTAAACTAGCTAGTTTTAAACCTGCATATTTACGAGTACCAATAGTGTGTAGTTTTCTATATATGTGTAGGTTTCTATAACAAATTGTACCTATACAAATTTTCAGTTTTACTAGTAACACAATGAAGGAAGGTACAAATGGTTGGTAGAGCTGAATATTAAGGTTCTCTTTTCTTGAGATATGGTGAAATGATAGAAAAAGGGTCCAGACCCTTTTTTTGTTTGTTAGCCCTTTCTGTCCCGTTCTTGAGCAAAGGCCTTTTCCCATCGCGGTGCTGTATGAACAGATAACCATGGCCTTGGAACGTAAAGGACTGTTGAAAGATCATCATATATTTTGGTCAGTACGAGTCTGACAGTCTGTTGTGTTCCACTCTATTACAATTTAAAAAGGCCTTCTCCCATTCCTTTCACTTCTCTTAATCATGAACTTGAAATTAATTGGCATTGTCCTGATTCCCTGAAGTGATATTTTAACAAATGACTTACTATCCTTTTTGAAACAATGTTGGGGAGGCATCAACACATTTCCCAGTGTCATGGCTCCACACCACATTGAACTCAACAGCATTGCTGTAAGACAACATACTTGTTTTTTTGCTAGACACTATCTCTGTAGTTTGTGCTTCTGCTTCATTGTTCACCAACGGCCTTTTCATATTCTTCTTGTCATTGGCATTCATATCACATATTTTGTTATGGGCTATTTGCATAATTTCTTCTATGGTGTTTTTATGTGACATTAGGTAAGGCAGGATCAACTTCCCAAATTGTGGGCATGTCAGAGATATTTTGTTACATATTGATATAGCTAGGAAAGAGGTGCCACCCAAAGAAAAGAAGTTTTTAGATTTGATTTGATCATATGTAAAGCTTACAGTCATTGATAAGTTGAGCTCTTCCAGGAAGATATTTTTTAGAGAATCAAGTGTTTGTGGTACATCCAATTTTTCAAACATCTTGGCTATTATTTGTTTTGATATTTTGCCATGGGGATTTGTGGGCAAATTATCTACCCTAATAACTTTGTCAGGCCAATGTCTATCATCAAGTTTGCATTTTAGAAAGTTTGATAATTCCTGGCTGGTGAGGTTTTCTGCTGCAAAATATACAACTAAGATCATGGGTTTTGGTAGCCATATACATGAACAAGTTCTCACTCTTGGACATTGCATGATAGTTGTTTCAATAACAAGCAAACTAATTTTATGGCCAAATCTCTTGATTACATCATCTCTGCGCCCCCTGTAGTAAATAGTTCCATTTTTAATTTCTCCAATGTCGCCAGTGTCCACAAATTTTAGAGAATTTTGCTCATCAGGACCGCTTGACTTGTTTAAAATAACACATTTTCTAGATTTGCTTACTGAAATACAAAAACAAATAGAGTCTTTAGACAGAATTGAGAGATGACTATATCATTTTAAGTAAGAAGTGCTCACCTAACATTATCTTCCCAGTGTTTTGTTTTGAATCATCTGTATGTTTAATAACTATTTCTGTTTCTGAGAGACAGTCTCCCAGCGGTATTTCTCTGTCGCTCAGTAATTTGTTGAGGTTAAGCTCTGCCACGCATGCCCAGCATGACATCTCAGTGACTCCATATAATGTAAATATCCTGGTCTTATTTTCAGTGTGTTTCAGTTCCTTCAGCCTCTTAACACTATTGAAAGGTTCTCCACCTAGAGCTAATATCTTTAGGGTTGAGTTTTTAGATAATATTTTGTTTTTAATATCAGAATTTGAATACTGTAAAAACTTTGATGGTGTTGTTTGCCAGACTGTGACCGAATTGTCTTTATTACCTGGGAACAACACATCTGCTCTATCTGGCGCAATTAGTAGGGAGGCTCCATTAGTGCAAGCTAACAATATTTCTATCATTGAAGGGTCAAAAGTAAGGGGTGTTGAGAGGAATATGACATCTTTTGATGTAATATTAAACATTTTTGTTAAATCATCTATGTTAGGCTGTATGCACTGAATTGGAACCTGTATCTGTTTAGGCTCTCCTGTGCTACCTGAAGTCAAAGCTATATACGAGTGTTGAGGCGCATGCTTGTAGGGTGCCTCACTTATACCATCAAAGTCATAAAAACTAATTGTTAAGTCAAAAACTGTAACAGTGTGATCAGGGTTTTTGCCAAATAACTCTGATTTGGAATCAGTTTTGTCAATGTTCTCGATTGTCATTATGATTGTAAAATTAGTATCTTTAGCTATTGCTTCTATATCCTGTGCAGGGTCCACAAACATGAATGTTGTGCAACTTTTGTGAGCTCTGAAATATATAAAACATGGCATAAAACAACAGTAAGATTGTCTTTACAATATTGTAATCATAGAAGGAGGACTGTTAATACTCACGCAGCTATTACACATGGTATGATGATGTTTCTCTCCGACACTAGTCCTATCACGCCTTTGTTGCATTGTCGATTCTGAAGCTGCTGCGAGATGTACTCGCATACTCCGTACAACTCTGAGTACGTGTAGTTCTTGTAAATATCACCTACATAGTGTCTCACAGCGATACTGGACGGGTACTTGGCACAAGTATTTACGAAAACATCATAATAACCACGCTTGACTTTCATTTCCCTGTTTCACGTTTTGTTTGGTAAAGATAGCTCAAAGGCACCAAGTCAAAATTTTGTCTAACTACTGCTTCTAAACATTATATTTGCTATACTCAAAAACTAATAAGTGGGATCTGTGTAACATGTTATGGAAAACTGTTTACAAGTTTTGATTTTGTTTTGATAATGTAACCCATTTGCGAGTGGTTGACATTGACATCTATTGTCAAAGCTTGACATTACGCATGGAAATAGAGTATGGATAGATAAAATGCCTAAAATTCGCATAATCTCCACTATAAGAGAAAATAAATTGAAAGACCACTGTCTCTTTCCTGTATGACAAAATGTATAATTATGGTAATATAAAAGAAAAATAAGAATTATCCTTTGATTGCTTTTACTCTTTCTAGACAGGCATTTTTTTTTAAAGTCTAGGGAGGGTTCATTCCATGCCTTATATCTATGAGTAAAACAGTGGTAGGTTTTGGATAATGATTCTGGTAACACTGAAAACTGAGGTCAGTCTTTGATGATACAAAGGACCAGAAGCTATATTAAAAATATTAAAACAAAATGATGCTTTGGGGCGGATTTTTATAAACGTGTACATTGCATTTTTGCTATGTCCCACAACTTTCGATTTTTTTTTTACGATAACTATCTTAGTACTCAATTTTTTTTTTGATGTCGTTAGTTAAAACATATATTTAACTATATTTTCACATCTTCATTTCCTTTATTTCTTAATTAATTCATAAAATTTTTGAGTGATACCGTTACGTACATGCCATTTTTTACCCTGTCCTACCGTCTTTTTGTAACCAACAAATTAACATTACGAGATAAATATAAATATATTGATTGCGAAATAAACATTACTCCATAGCTTAAAAATTATATTTATTCATATTAGTAATATAATTAATGTAAAGCAACTGATTGAATTTTAATATTTTTTTAAATAAAAGTCTTAATTATTGACCTGGGTGGAATTTCCATTGAGAAACGCAATTTTACACGGCTGTTTTAAAATCTATCGCAAAAGTAGTTTTTTCATTAGTTTGCTACATTATTGAACACTCTGTGGAACATATCCGTCATTAGCTACAGTGGATCAGTCTCGATAGAAATATCACTGAAAGTGGACGATTTGCCGAGAGAAAAAGAATTGTCCATTGATCAACGGTGATTTTTGGATAAGTTAACAATATTTCAAGTATAGTACACTTAATATATAATCGACCAATGTATATTTTACTAAGTTGTATCAATGTTTTGTTGTTTTAATGTAAAATACGTAAATAAAAAAATAACCTAGTGTAGTTGGTAAGGAATCGTTACATTCCACTGACCAATTCTGGCAAAAACGTTAGTCAGCGGAACGAATAGTACCTCAGTGGAACGCTAAAGCTGCATGCACGGTGAATATTTTGTCCATCACGTGATTCTGTTATTTTTTAAACAATATTACGAGATTTTACCAATTGAGGTAGGTAGGTAATACGACTACGTAATATACGACTTAAAAAACATTATGATTACATTATGCTAATTATTTTTACTTTAAATTCGATTTTTTTTAATTAATGATAAAATGATAGAACTGCAGTAAAATGTACTAGCTGTCTCCCGTGGGTTAAAACGCATAAGTTCCGATGCCGTGGAAACAACGAAAAAAAAAAAATAACTTCCTAATTTTGAAATCGTTCCATGACTTGCAAATACTATCTAGCTTTTTTTTCGAACATTTTGAGGGTATGTTGATTTAAAAATATGAAAGCTAATGATCTCTAACCTCAAGAAACAGCTGATTTTCACTAGAAAATCAGCTGTTTCTTGGCAAATTTTGTTTTGCGAAAAATTGCAGAACAAAATTTCTACGTCTTGGTGACATCAAATATGTCTGTTACAGTTCTATACAATTTTGCCTAAAAATGTGTGCATTTTAATCAGAGCCTTACTTTTCCACTTAGTAATTTTAGCATTCCACTGATGTGAGTGTCCATCACTTATAAAATAAGAAAAAAAGGGTTAATTGCTAGTTTTTACGTTAATTTGGGATTATTATTATTTTATATCATAAAACATAATTTGTTGGTCATCATACGGTTTTGTAAAAGAACATTCAATGTTAATTTAAATAGTTGCTAAGAAAAATAGGTAACTAATTTGTCCCATGTTAGTCAGATGAGACAATAATACGCTTAGAGCAGTTATTAGTTCCTTTATATCATATTGTTGCACGTTTTTTTATTAATTTAGCATACATATAGCAAAATAAAATGTGATATTTCAGTAAATTATTTTATTTAAATTAATAGAGCGGGTTTTAAAATCGTTACTAAGTGGAACCAAAAAACGTCTACATGATTTTTAATCGTTTATTATTAATTAACTTTATGATGTTATAGTAAACCTTCAATATTTTTATAAACTTTAAATATTAGTCAGTAAAAATCTCAAAACAAAAATACGAAAAATAGAAAATAAAATCAGACCACCAATTTTAAAATGTGTACACGTTTTAAAAAATCCGCCCTTTGGCGGTTTTTTGGAGAAATGGAGACACAAACCATCAGTTCAGTACGAGAGTAATGAATATCATACATGGCCAAAATAACTAGTAATAGCGATTTTGCACGCGTTTGATTGTTATGGGGCGCAAACGGCGGTCGACGACGCGTTACCTGCCGCACTGCCTGACGCACTGCGTTTCTTTGAACGAGGCCTTACGTTCAGGCATTCTGACGTGATTGAGTAACAAACATTCATCCAAAAATCAAAACTGTCGCATTTATAATACTACGTACATTCGCACTAAAGGCGCGTTTCCATAATATAAGTTGCAAATTGAACAAAACTGTATACAAGCTCCAAGTTCAAATCAAAACAGAATCTGATCCTTTTTAGCAACACTGTCAAATGTTGTAATAATCCTGTATTATTGTCATTTATTCCCTAAATCAGCTGGTTCCATTCCTACGCTGTTTTATTTCTCAACAAAATCGGCCTCGAAACTTCTTTCAATGTTTTTCAATATTCCTCATAGTTTCGGATGTAGCTATTCACGTCCAGTTGCTCTCAACAGCCCCACTGGAACCCCATCAAATGTAGTCATTGTGGTCGAAATCTTCTAGATGATTGTGATCATGTCATATAATTATTTGTTTATGCCTACACCTAATTAGTAGTCACGTTAGTACATGGATTTTATACGAATTTCCTACCACCCGTAGAGCTTGGGGACGAGTAATGGGTAACTCGTCATCCGATCGAGGACCTAGGCCGCCTCGGGTAAAACGGCGTGTAGTGTTCCACGCGCGTCTCATTGAGCTGTCAGCTAACTCACGGGGTCGGTCCCCATACGGCCAAACGCCGAGATTGTGGGACAGTCTAAGGGCACTTGAAGGACACACAGAGTGTATTCAGTCAGTAAGATTCTGACAGTCCATTTCCTTCTACCCAGGGCGGGAGAACTCATTAAATAGAATTTGGCGTCCCAAAAAAAAACGTAATTTTGGTCTATAGACTTGGGTAGTATTTAAACGCAAATCAAAAAATATCCTTTTTCTATGCAATAAGATTCCGAATTCCCATCAAAATTACTGATTGCACAGCAAAATATTCAACTCAAAATATCACTAAACACACTACAATTTATTTTTGCAGCGTACAGCGATTTTTCCTAAAGCAAAAGCTTTTTCATCAATGCACAGCTAATAATCTTAATGCTCCTACTTCTGGGTGGTTTAAAAAAAAAATAACCACGAAAAGGATGGCGGGGTCTTTCAGACCCCGCCATCCTCTTCTAACCTAAATTGTCCGAGTCGGGGTGCCAGCGTGTACTTACTGGTTAATATGCGACTGGGATAGTTATTTTGCTATGAAATATGGACAATTTGCTGTGCAGTCAGTATTTATGCTATGTATGTAGTATTTTTGTACAAAAATAAATTTAACTGTATTGCATTATGAGAAAAAAAGTAATGTCATATTGATGTATAATTTCGAATTATCTGCAGTTTGAGTTTTGTAAAACATTTAGTTTATTTGTGGTGAAGTAAGTTATTTGATGTAAAAAAGAATATAAATGATGAGTATGTATTGATAGGCGATTATTTATTTGATATGCAATTTATAATATCCCTATAGACTTTACTGTTCATCAAATCTAGAATCTTTTACGACGAAAGTGGCATAAGCACCATGGCGTCTCTCGTAGCAGCAGCGGCGGCGTAGGCACGGCGTAGACTTGATGTAGGCCCGTAGGCGCGGTGTAAGTAACTGTAAGGCAAGGGTAGGTGCTAAAGCTGTTTCAAGTTCCGATTCAGGAGACATATGCTAATTACTTTATGAATTCTTTTTTTTTGTTTCACTAACTTATTTTGGTTAGGTAAGACAAGAGTGACACGTAATGTGCCCTATTATAGTCATCGAAGCGTTTTATAGCGTCTCTTACGGAAAATC
Source organism: Agrotis puta (assembly GCA_943136025.2). Taxonomy (NCBI): domain Eukaryota; kingdom Metazoa; phylum Arthropoda; class Insecta; order Lepidoptera; family Noctuidae; genus Agrotis; species Agrotis puta. The sequence continues at coordinate 966,717 of OW964176.2, read as the reverse complement.
GTAAACACTTCAAGCAGTTCAGACTTTTACACCAACAACGTCATCAATAATATTTTCAACGACCGACTCATTTGATTCAAATGTTCAGATATCGATTCGTTCCGATTTGGAAATCGGAAAATATTGAAATAGGGCTTACTCGTACAAGAAACGACCTACTTTCTTGGTCAAGCAGGTGAGGATTTTAAGTAGTATATTGAGAAACGATCTCGCGTACTGAGGAAGTCATAAGTTCACTTATGACCGAAGAGTGAGGATACAGCTCTAAAACATTCTAGAAAACATTTAAAAAAAGAAAATTGGTCCGTTTTTATGAAAAAAAAAAACGGTTTTTAGCTGCAACTGTAACACTATAGCTATTTAGAAAATGTTTTAAGTTATCTTAAATCAATTTAAAAATAATACATGTTTAAAAACGGGTGTCAATTAAATGGTTAGCATAGTATTGTTATTTCTGTGAGCAGAAAAATATAATCGGTGAGCAGAAATAGCTAATTGGTGAGCAACTCATGGTCAGCAAACATTTCAAAATCAATCAGCAATTTATGTCATTCTGGATGGCTGTAATTATTTTTGTACAGCATATTAATTATATAAGCTGCAATCAGCTGCTCATGTTTAATAAAATTTTGGTAAGCACTCAGAGTGTAAGCAAAAAAATGCATTTTGTGCTGCATATAAAAGTAGCAAAAATACTTCACTTGTTCACCGATTATATTTTTCTGCTCACAGAAATAACAATACTATGCTAACCATTTAATTGACACCCAGCATGTCGACGGAGCCCCGCTTCGCGGGGCTCCTACTTCTGGGTGGTTTAAAAAAAGGTTAGAAGAGGATGGCGGGGTCTTTCAGACCCCGCCATCCTCTTCTAACCTAAATTGTCCGAGTCGGGGTGCCAGCAAGTCGTGTCACGCGCCTGCTCTTGCTCCGCCCACTTTTAACGTACATTGCCGCTTTTTCAACAAAAACGCAATCCAAGTAGTTATTTTGCTCACCATGTTTTAAATATGCATACCAATCAAATATACTGCTTATAGACATGTTTTTCTGCCGCTCAATCATGAAATCTTGCCGCTCAAGTAGTTATTTTGCAGACTGAATGTTTATTATGCAGACTCATGTTATTGTTGGCTGCCTATGTATGATTTAATTTTTGACCATTATCAAAATTAGTTGCGGAACAAGAATTGCTGCCTGTTTTTTTTTATTGCAAACAAAATCTTTGTATGCTGACCAAATTATTTAATTGCTGCTTTTGGGTGGCTTGCCAAATTTTATAATTGCTGACCAATGTAATTACTTCTCTTTAAAAACGTTGGAATTTTGATCTTCAATAATTCCGTTACCGTACGGAGTACATGTGTATTCGAATTACGACGTAGCAAATAAGTTTTAAATAATGAAGAATAGGAGCAGGTAGACTGTGGCGCAGTAAGTGAGCGATTGACTGCTGCCCTGCATGTCGCCAATTCGATCCCCACACGAAACTGTATGACTAACAAATATCTCGACGCTAGAAAGCGATTTTGTCGTATCTCGAAAAATGGGAATTTCATTTTTGTATTCAGAAAAAAAAACTGCGTCTGGCGGTCTTATCAATGTTTTGCTAAGACGTTTTTTTTTTATTATGATACCACGTTGACTTTTTCTTAACTTCTTAACGAATTTTTAAATAGTTTTTAAAAATTCGGCTCTGGTGTAAAGTTCACCTTTTCGAGATACTACAAGATTGCTTTCTTGCGTCGAGCTGTTCCAGGTCTAATTAATTGTGTACATGTGTAACTTTTAATGTTTGTAAGCGTATCCACGATCCAGGAAACTGTTTTATTGTAGAGCAAGGATTAATAAATAAATCTGCATTATCGTTTGCTTAAAAGCCATTTAAGACATTACCCTACATTGTATTCGCGTAACACATGATTTAATGCGATTTGTCTGGACTTTAAAAGAGACATTGACCCGTTGAGTTTGTATTTCTTCTGATCATCTTTGGGTTGCTGGATAGGAAACATGGTATTTTAGAATTATTGTATTTAGTCTGTAAATACTTCGTAACATTGTTTTTTTTAATATTTACTTCTCTTAATTCATGTCTTTTCTTTTGTTTATTACCTACTGTTTCTAGTGAGTCCACCAAGTTTTCGCTGTGAAATAATAAAAACAGAGCTTCCCTTAAACCGTCGCCAACGAGTGAAGAGAACTTTTAATGTTAACAGAAGATAAAAGAACATGCAATTAAAACTGTACATGGAAAGTGGATTCGTTGTAATGGCATGATCTTCATATCACGAAATACAGTATTCAAAGATCCGTTAAATAAGAGTAAAACAATTATCTGTTTGTTACGTATTGGTACTAATTTCACAAATAAAGTCTATACCTTGGAATGTGCACCTACACAGTGCTTTCGCAGTTGTTATGTCTTGTGACTGGGATTGTAACACCATATTTTTGCACTTTTTTGTCTTTGACTTTTAACAATTCAAAAGTGCCTATAACTTCGCTACTCGTTTTTTTTTTTTAGATTTTTCAAGTAAATTGGAGATACTACGTTCGCTCCTTTTTCAGTATCGCTTATTCTAGGTAGTAAGTTTCTCTTGAAATCGGTGCCTGGTCAACATCTTCGTGTGCCTAGGTTTTACCGGAAACCACCCTCACAATATCTATTAGGTAACCAGTAAGTATTTACGCAGGCACGCTAACTAGTAAATACTCGTAATCCCTATTTTATAATCTGACTGTAAGTCACCTACGAGCATTATTTTAAAATAATGCCGTAATCGTTAAATTAGGTACGCACATTAGTTGTCAACTAAAGCATATTCATCAATAATAACTTTAAGTTATTTTTAGAGATAGAGAAATATCGTGATGTCTTTACATCTGAAAATGCGATGGTACGGTCAAAATCTGGTGTGAAATTTTCTTTTTCTTCATTCAGAACGGATTCCAAGGTGTCCAGTAACAAGTCTTCATCTAGCTACGATTAAGATGAAGCTCGTAAGAAAGGGGCTCGAGGCTCTGCGGCTGAACTGACCTAAAACGTGTTCGGCAAGTGAACGGGCCCAATCAATTAGGGGCGGTCAGCGATCCGCCAGAAAAGAGGGCAGCGCGCGCGCTCTCCGAGGAAACTCGGGAAATGGTGGCGCGGGGTGAGACGGGCGCGGGAGGGGGGCCCGGGGGCGGGGCGGGGCTGCTGCCGGAGGGTGCGTGTCCGAGAGGCGCGAGCGAGCATCGATCGAGCCGCGCTCAGTCCGCCGGGGCGGCCGGCGAGAGCGCGCGTGTCATGCGCTGCCTCTGAGATGGCCGGCGCTCGGGCGCTCGTCACCGCCTGCTGCTGCTGGTGGTGGCTGATGACCGCAGCCGGTGAGTACTACCCATCATACTCTGCCCACGCTGTTCGCTCGACCTTGCACCCGATCAGCTGTTTCGCACGTCGTGACCTCCAGAACGGCTGATTTCGTCGACACATGACTTTTCACGATTTTCCCCCGGTGTTGCGTACGTTACATGCTTTCCGTAGCATTTTCATGAGTACGGTAGTGTTCTGTGTGTGATTTATTAACGAGCGACCCCTATAGTTAATTTTTAATGCGATCGCGTGAAGGTTCGATGCATAATTTCGATTCAGTTAATTTAATTGGTCTGAGGTGTCTGTTTTTCAGTTTCTTAAGGTTATTTAAGATCGTTACGGGTGGAAGTTAGTGAGGGGTTGTTGGCTTGTTTTAAAATAATATTTGACTAGGAAGAAGGATGTTATATAATGTGGCAGTGTGTCGCATGCAGTGACGGGGTTATCGCCAGCCGGCAGTGCTGAGCTGCTCGTCCTCGCTGCGACCACTGCTAAACAAACGTTGATATTATTACGTAATGCGGCGAACATGTTACATCTGCGTCAATATTGATCATAATCACGCCACTGTGAGGAGGAAGTCAGGGTTTGAGTGCAGGCGAGACGAGCCGACACCTGCCCAGGTGCTCACAGTCACCCACTGTCAAATACACAACTACTATTATTATTATTTTAGGGGACACTTTTGAATACGCTATCAGCCGTGCTTTGAAGATCAGACCAGTTTTTTTGCATTATTATGACAAACGTGTAGTTAGCAAATGTGTTTATTTGAAGTTTTAAATTTAATCCCTTTTAAAAGACTTCAACGCGTTAAGTTATGATTTTAAAACGTGAGTTTGGGTTGTCCTCTACCTAAATGAGTTAAGTAAGTAACTCATCTTTATTTGTGCATTTAAGTTGTAAAATATGACTCTGCAATAAAAACAGACTATGTTAGTTTACTTACTACAATTTCAAAAATGTCGATTTTGCCAACTTTTGGCCTTTAATTTGCACTTGTGTACTTAATATTTATCAAAAGAACATTTTTAAACATTAGAAAACTTATTACGACAGACTAATGCTTCGTGTAGTTCGAAAGCATTTTCGTAGAGTTTTGAATTCAAAGCTACTACTACTAAACTTCTCAGTTGGTGGCTAAAGTTACAATGAAATGTAACTTATTTTATAATTGGAGATGTAGACGTAATTTATGACTCACAGCTTATTGATCAAATCGTAGTTAAAAAGGTTATTCAAACAAATAAAGCTACAAACTTTTAATCTGAAACGATTAAACACAAATTCTGCCTTCAAAAAAGTTTTTGTAAGGCCCTGTTTACACTAAAAAAATAAGGACGTTATAACCTCGTGTACTAACAAATGATTAATACAAAATACAGTATGAAATCGTCATTATTTTTAACCTATTTGACTAACATGGTGGGCCAAAAGTACGCGGTTCAATATCGTCACGACGAACACAGTGTAACCAAGGCTTTAGAACTCGCTTCGTAGAATCGTTGTAACAATCGTAGCGATGGAAAGCTTTTAGCTGCCTTCACAAAAGAAAATAAAGGAAAGTACACTCAGTCATCAATCTTTATGAAGAAGAATGTAAGTGAGAAACGGATTCCATACATAGAATACACTCCAAGATTACTAAATATTTGAGATCTATAATATACTTTTTTAAACGAATATAATAAAACTGATGAGTTTGTTTAATTGGGGTCTGCTGGTCAGATTTGAAAGAATGTTAGTAAAATGGTAGCTACATTAATGAGGAAGCTTTTACATACATATATTCAACATCACGCAAATACCCTTAGCAGCGGGTGGCACCGCGGGGTAAAGTTAGTTTCATAAAGCTAAGTAATCTACTTAGATAGAATCATCTACTTGTTTATTATAATCATGAATTTTAATACAGTTTTCACAGTTCTTTCAGAACATGTATGATTGATTATTTCTCGAAGATATACGGTGGGGCGACAAAACGAATAAAACTGGTATAAATAAATATACAATTACCATTTAAATCAATGTCAAGCATGTCCCCTGAAAATGGAAATTCAAAATGTCGTTGCATTTCATGCTAGAAATAAATGCGAATCATGGAATAACTAACTTTAGTTTGACATGAAGAATGGAAAAAAAATACCTAGATCAATTTATTAAGTCTTTGTTTCCTATAGAATTTTCTTTCCTAGTCAATAAATACTTATGTCAGGCAATACCTGCACGCGTAGCATGACACCGTAGAAATAAGTTTTGTCGACCGAAGAATAGAAAAAACTGCAGAATATACCAAGAAACATTTCTATCGGTTTAAGCATGGCGATGTTTAAAATGAAGATAAAATGTTTGTATTCTTCAGACGTCTACGGATCGGGCAAAATATTTCGGAATTAATAAAACAAATTTGTCTATTCTTGGTAGAATAGAGATAGAATTGTCATGCTACGCGTACTGAAGACGGTAAGACAATGAGATGATCAGCAGTGCTATTCTGTAAAGATACAGACTAGTTTTGTAATACTGCTCCAACGTCGATACTATACTTTGGTATTCACTAATCTACTGACAGCGACGCCAGTTCGTCGTAGCGTATAGCCTGCAAACTGTATTTTAGAGAATAGAATAGTTAATTTTAATTCCTTGTATGCCGCGATAGGAAAACAGCGTATGAAAAAGTTTCTTTAACATAAAGTTAGTTTGCCCGACTTTTGAATTTATCAACCCAGTTTTGAAGAAAGTTTACCAAAGTTAGAAGACCAATATGTCAAACTCTTGGTTAGAGCCATCGTTTATCTTCGTTTAAATTGGCCGACTTCGCGTACCAACTAAAAAAAAACAATTATTTTAAAAGACAATGGAGTTTGTTTGATGTTTTGATAACAGGCACACCTCTGCCGAACCTTTCGGGGATAACATGCGTGATTATGTTACCATGGAGTTTTTTCTCGATTATTTGTCTGTAGGAAAAGATTTTCCCGAATCTCCCTTTTGACTATTCACGAGTGCCCATGTCTGTATACGGGATATAAAATACCTTTTAGTAAAAAACAGTCGTGCACATTTTATTATGGTTAGATTTGATATTCTTCACACTAACCAGAATTTGGGTAATCAGTGATCCTATATTAGCTCTTCGCGGAATTCTAAATTGGTTCTATTACTAATATGATTTAAGTTATTTAAACAGAGCATGTCCAAAATTAAAATTAACATATTCCATTCATGATATAGGTCAACAAAATGTAACATGAAAATCAGATTTTCACGACTTCCGGACACACAACATGCATTTCCGTTGACTTACATATTTTATTGCCTTCCTGAGTAAGTTCCGAAGTTTCATCCGGATTTACTTCCAGGTTAATTATTTTATCCAAATTCTGTTCCATAATCCATTTCATATAGTGGAATGAGCCTACGAGACAAGCGAAACAGGTCGTTAATTTTACACCTGTAATACAAAATGCGGCATAGGTACTTGAGTATACTTTAGAACAAGATTTCCTTATTAAATTTTGATAAGATTACCTCCTCGCCCACCTCTGTTCCTCACTCTACAGTTACATAAGCCTCTCATAGATGTTTCACTATCTCGTCTGATCTCGTCCGTGCCTTTTGGCCTACCTGCCCCACCTCGAGCCATCTCATTCAACTTTTATTACTTAGTAAGAAAACTTGGAGCTAACGTCTAATCAAGAATTTAGCCTCTCTTGTTAGAGAAACAGCAATTTTCTCTGGAAATAATTAGGAATCTACCTTTCGTTGTTTTAAAAACTTTTTGCGATTGAGTTGTAATTGACTTTTCTTGTTATTTTTTGAAGCGATTACATCAGCTTAGCCAACGCTAGTTTTGATTTCCACAGCGACTTTCCTTCAATAGTATAAGACAGTATTGTCTTATCGTAGGGTTTTTCGGGATCAAACTCCATTCATTTTTGAATAGATTAAAAGACCAAGAGCTTCCAGGGAAGACATTAATTCATCTGTGTCTAAAGCACCGGTGTTACGAGTACAATGTAGGTTACAAGTTGGCTGTTTAAAACGTAACAAAGAATAATTTTACATTTATTCAGGCTTCTGCACACTTTTGGCAGTGAATGTACATCGAATAGCAAGTGTGGTGCGAACGTTTCAAAATTTTATTTTGAAATTTTCTTCGTTTTGGTTTGGCTTGCTTTTCGGTATTCGGTTTGGCGAGTTCTTTGAAATGATTTTAAAGCTTCATTTTCAGACTCTTGCCAGTTATTTTCCAGTTCTCAAGGGCAGGTTGATATGAAATTTCTTTGAGGAAAAATTAATTTAATTTTCATTTTTATGAACTATTAATGACTTACAGTAAAATAGACGAAACAAAAATAAAGTTAAAGTCAAGTCAAAGCATTTACTTCAATTAGGCCATCGAAGAGGCCACATCTACTCTTCAATGAGTTGAAGAGTAGATGTTGTCTCTGTCAATTTCAGGTGTACCTTAAGTTTCAGTTTGTTTGAGAGCTTATATACGTAGGGTTATATTACCAGGTTTCTGAGACAGACACTTCTTCCCATCACCATCTTCTCTTTGTTCTAGGGTCCTTCGTAATTTCCCTGTTTCCCATTCTCTGAATATAATCACAAATGATATCAATAATGTAATCGTAATAGTAAAGTCTGCTGCTATGTGCCCAGTTATCTTATCTGAATCTACATAGGTATTTGTAAAGAATAATCCTTCGTTATCAGTTTTGAATTCCGCCGCTAAACGGAAGCTATATAATAGATACAAATATACATACGTAAAAGTAATATAGGTTCTACTATATACATTTTTTTTAGGTGTTTAAGTCATCAAATGAGTCCTCTAACTGGTTGCAGCGTAATGATCTGTCGGACTCGTACTGACTAAAGTCCATCGTGTTCCTTCAATACGTTCCATGGTTACGGTTTCTCATTTTGACAGTTCTGCGACCACATAGCCACATGCTGTTAAATAATAGTTCGTTATTTAAATAAATGTTCCTTTAAATAGTTATTTTCCTTAATAAGGCACCATTGACATATTATGTCGGTGACGAAAAAATCACAACATATTAGTGGTCTGATGATGTAACAATTTCCTTCCTATTTAATAAGAAGTCATTTAAATAAGGCCTTAAACGTCAAGATTACATAACACAGTCGCCTAAAACAGTACAACTTTAAGACGTGTGCCAATAAAACAATTTTACCTCTAAGATGTTAAATGTTTTAGAACAGATCGTCATAACCGGTGTTGCAATTTCTATCAAATAGGGTTACCTTCAGTCGCGGGACTATTTATACAGAGTATCGTGGTTTTGAAACGGAAAGATCCACCGAAGAAACAGGGTGGTTTGTAGTCGTTAAGAGTCTAACAGTCCCTTCAGCTCTACCCAGGGTTGTGTTGTTGCAGAGTTGGGTGGACTCATTTAATGATTTTCCAGACGAAAAAAAAGACAGTCAATACCCGCTTGCTTAATAAAACTTCAATAGCATAGACGTACCTAAAATTTTGGTTGAATCGCATGGACTAGCCATCTATAAAACTATATTCCTGTTTAGAACAGGAATACTCGTATAGGCGGTGACCGACTGGCAAATTAGGGATAACCCATTTAAATTGTGAATTTCTACATTGGGATTTTTAAGTAGGTATTTACCTGTTTCAAAGTTGCCTAGTTACTGTTATTTTCCCTGTACCCTTATCATCAGAATTAGAAGATTATCGCAATTAATTGATCATTCATAAATTAATGTAAAGGTGCTGATAAACTTGAGCATTCACATATAATGAGAATTCTTGTGAATGTTACATTATAGACAAATAAACGAGATCGCTTTAGCGAGCATTCTAACGAGGTTTTTGCCGAGCTGACTGTCAAGTCTGACATCTTCACAAAGAAATTTTTTTATACGACCTTCTACTAGAGCGTTCGCTAGAAAGATCTTGAAAATATTCGTAGTGATATTTGGCTGTATGCTTGGCTCTGTTCGTTGTTCGACAAAATAAAAAACGGCGAATGCTTGATGTTCTGTTACAAGTGAATGCTCAAGTCTATCAGCACCTTCAAGCCTTTGTCAAACAGACTGGCGTGGCGAATAGTACTGTTAGACTAGTACTGTTACTGGTAGACTGTAGTTTTTATTTCTAATGTATGGAATTGTTTGAATCCAGCCACATAGAAAAGCGAAAGCGATCCGATAGCGTGACAGAACTATCGGACTGACGTCTCGCTTCGGTTCGGTATCGCTTCGGAAATGCTTCGCTTTCGCCTGTCTTTTTGACAAAGGCATTAAAGTTTGCAGACAATTGTCATAGTCACAGTTGTCAAATAGATTTTAAGATACACATGTTCTCGGAACGCTTTCGGCGTGGGAACATTTGTCGAAAACAAATAGTACACGTGTCGGTGTTGACCAGTCTCTGCTTATTGACACATGATAGGTCACCCTTCTCTCTACGGCCATTAAACTGGAGCGAAATGTAACAAATATGAAAAGGTAAGCATCATAGTTTCACAAGACTAGCTTTCGTAAACGAGGAGGGGTTAAAATTGTCATATGCAACCCTAAAACCTGTGAAGGAAAACAACGCGTGGAAACCGGCATGTCCAAGAACTAAAAATTCGAAGACATGTGACATCTACCAACCCGACTGGTCCCATATGGTCGTTATTATGTCCCAGCAATGGGAACAATATTTTAGGCTGATGATGATGAACTACCTAAATGGACCCAAACTGAGCCACTGTCAATATAGGCAGCACGTACTTCGGTAACACAGACACAGACAAATAGAGGTACGAGTATTTTCGTAGTCATCATTTGGTAACATGGTCTACATAATACATGTGTATAAAGTTTGTCAAAAGATTTTAATGGGGGTCACCATCCGATATGGTCTAGTGGCTAGGATACCTGGCTCTCACCCAGGAGGCTCGGGTTCGATTCCCGGTATCGGAACCAGCCGGTTCCATCTTTATTACCTTTCCATTTTTATTTATAATTTCTTTCAAGCAGGATTTTCTTATTTCCTTTATTCATTACTTTCTCTTATTAAGTAGGTACCTATATTATTAAATATTTTTGCAAAAATAAAGAAAAAAAAAATTTAAAAATATAAATTATAGTGGCCCACCGGTATCGGGAACAGGGTCCAAGCTACCGGCGGTCTGGGCTTGGACATGTTCCCGATGCTTCCTTATTTTATTGTTACAGACTGCGTTTTTAAAAAAATATTTACGCTACAGTTGAATCGCACTTGCAGGTTTGTAACATAATAGTTATTGCTTCTATGAATAATGTTAATCAGTTTGCTATAGTTCACTTGTCTATGGACATCGCAACGTAAACGAACTTAATCGATAGAATATTATTCTGCACTGGGTATGTGATCGTTATAGCTTTTATTGCGGTGATGAACCGTAGCATGTATTGTATCCAAATATGTGTTACTAAGTCTAAAAAATAATTTATCTAAACGTACCTAAGTATCAGGCAAAAATATCGTGTGTGTCGGAAGCCAAAGAGTTCTTTTTGCCCAATTCCGCAACTTACCATTTCCAGTTATTGCAAAGTAAATTGCGTCAGATATTCATAATTTATTATATAGAAACAGGGAACGTTTCTATTGCTTTTTCCTAAACTACGGCATGCCTATATTTGGAACCCTCCGCGTAATGCCTTCAATACCAATAAAATGCTAAATTGGAGCCATCTAACCTGTAGCGGTGGCGAAACTACCGCTTTTATCAAATGTTTCAATTTTGTTAAGGAGCATTGAACCCGTCCTTTTGAACTTTCTCAGTTTTTCTATTATTTTAATTGACTGAACGAAGAAAATGTGATGGCTGTCCATTCATTCTCGTGTTTAACATGAAACACAGATAACTTGATAGATAGCTTAATTCTATTTTCGTACAGTGACTGTCAAACGTCACAGTTTCTAAACTAAAAGTAAAAAGAAAGTAAAATCTAAAAAGTTCATCGTTCGTTTCGGTTGAATAATAAAATGAAAAGTGGAGATCGCGTGCCGCCGCCCGTCTCCGCCCGCCCTTTGGCCGCGCACTGTCTGGGGTCTGGGCTACAGAATGGAGATGTAGAACAGAATACCCAGTTTAGATGAAGCAATGAAACGAACTACAATAAATACAATTAAATACCGCGTAATACGTCTAGTAAAGTTGGGTAATAAAATATAGCTTTTTTTTTTAAATGCCGGAATACAGAATAAAAATTGCACAGCATTGCAACACAACGATAAACTAAAATAAATACTTGCTTGCTAAAATATTATATTTACGTATAATAATTAAGCAATATAGTTAGTTAGTTCTGAGGGATTGGAAGGTTTTTTCGCCTTCTGCAGCTTCTCTTTTCGTTGGCTTACACGATCACGAACTACGTTATGGTAACGTCGTTGAATATGTATTTGTTCACTTGAAACTCTTAGCTTATCTTATCGATTACTTAACAGAATATACGTGTACATAAGTACGGATAATAGAAGAACAGACGCGACATATCCCGATCAGAATTTAGAGAACAGCTTCCGATTCAGAGGTAACTTTTTTAATTTGATGTGCTACTGTTGTCGCAGTGGCGATCGACTATTAATATTTGTATGATCTGCGAGTAGTTGTTCCGGGTCTGGGTGTTTGTGTATGTGAGTTTCTGTGTTTGTAAAACGCACCTACGAAGACTATACTACATAGAATACTGGATTTCCTAGTGTGGGGCAACGTATTTTTTTTTTTTAAAGAGGCTGCAGATTTTCCTTGTGGTAGACTTTTTCACTTATAACTTACTTCTTGCGTTTTCAAGGCACGTGTTCCTCACTTGACCGTATCATTATCTAACATCAGGCGATATAGTGGTCAAACGTGAGCCTATCGTTAAATAAACGACGGGTTGCACTGCGCGCCTTGCACCGTCTTACGAATTTTCGATCAGGTCACGTGTCCTGACGCGAGTAAAACATTGTAAAACTTGAATAAAACTGTACCAACTATTTTTGAAGTGAAAACTTCTTTAGCGGCGTTGTGCACTTTTTTTGGAATGGGTAAGAAATGTTAGACACGTGACCTGATCGAAAATTCGTAAGACGGCGCAGGGCGCTTCCGCGAATGTTCGTGTGTGTTTATTACTATTGAAGTTTTCACTTTTGCCGGCACTCCCAGAGTGCAACCCGTCGTTTTTTTTTATGTAAGGCCTGTGCTTTGTAGCGCCCACCGTAGCATCGTAGCAATGAAATTGAAATTGTCTTTCTACTTTCGGGGCTTATTTTTATCTAGGTTGTAACGTGTTCTACTTTTTATTATTAAAACAACGCAGTATTTGAAACTACCCCAACGATTCCGGAAGGCGAACATTCAACATTTACTACATTTTATTTTCAGTAACATAATTCGAGTAATACCTCAAGTTTTATACCGCGGAAAATGTAACTGTCGTATGCTACGCGAAAATTTATTTATTACGTAGAAACCAGTAAAATATTCAGAGGGTAAATCGCGCTCGGGCCAACTGTACCAAGTCTAGAGGCAGTTACAAAGTTACCAGCAAACTACAATTTTCTTGTGACGCAAGTTTGGCAGTTTGACCAACTTAGTGTTGTCTTCATGTCTTTATTACAAGAGGCCCTAGCACAAATCTACGACGTAAACGTTACGTAAATTAAAATTATTTTTATTGACTAAACTTCACCTGAACCATACGTGCAACGTTATTGGTTGGAATTTTAGCGGCAAGCACAAAATTCCAAACAAATATTCTACACTTAAATAATTAATACACGGTTCTTAAATAGTATTTGCGGATACGCCTAGATATAATTAAAACACAAAGTATCCAAATAATTAATTAACGATATATTCAGTACAAAAAAGTTCCAATTTACATCGCGTTTACTCCGTGCGTTCGTGCTTGGCGTACGCAGTAGTTTCCAAATATTCAGTTATTTCTACGTATTTAATGATAGACATTTTTCCTACCCAAATGTGGGTCACGTTAAGGTAGTTAATAAAATATCGTATCAATCAATCAACCGGAAATTTGAACAGTTATTTTGGAAGCTTACGTGGAAAATTCTTATAATAGAAATTGTTGTGATATCCTTGAGGTATGTTTACTAAAACTACGTTACCCTATGAAATGGATTAGTTTATTTATGGCGACCTTGATAGTCAGGATACTATCTAACAATATTTTGTACGAGTATAAGTAATAATGTTTATGGTATACCACACTTTTTAAAGTTATGCCTTTAATTTAATTGCATTCATTCTCTGAGACCTCTTTAGATGTAGATATCTTCCCGAAATTCTCATTCTCCTTCTTTGCCAACACACTTTCTCATACTATTAAAGCCGATTTATTATGCAAGCGTGCTTCACCGTCGACCACATCAACTATGGCAAAAAAAAAATTGATCTCCACATATTTTATTTATCCACATTCTTAAAACGTTGTCAATCAAGTTAAATAAATGGTGTTTTCCTGAGTTTCTCTTTTATACTAGCTACATAAATCCCCCTATTTATGCCTAAAAGGGTAAAAGTAATCGATGATTGCTACCGCTAATAAATTGCATGGTTACCCAACGTAACCCTTCAGGGATTACAGGGATTACGATAACCCACCAAATAATCCCAAAATTGGTTGACTCCCGGTGGTTTGCCACTAAAGGTAACATGCTGAACCCGTGGGGATTATTATAATCTGCAATATGTATTGATGCATGTATGTTTATTGTATTCAATCCTTGGCATTGACACATTTAAGTGTAGCGAACTTACCTTTAAATATTTCATGAAATTCATGATACCACCTTAGAATTCCATGAAAAATCACCCTGAATAGTATTTTCTTGGAAAATCTGACCAATGACGTAATATCGGTCTATTTCCGACAGGCGAGTAGAGACAGGTGTCAGTGTGGAACCTTGACTGGCTGCTAGCACTCGACGACAGCAATTTACATGCATATTGAAAGTTCCTTCAAGTTTTGTAATCATCATGTCTGTTAACCTTCGCAGTTTTATGGAATTCCATTTTTCTGTTCATTTGTTTTTATTTGTCAGCCTACTTTCAATTTGTGGTTATGACTGCGGTTGTAGTCACGTGGTCCCATTTTTTTTCAAGGCAATCGGATTGCAGTAGTTAGAATGGAGTAGAAGATTTTTAGACTTGTTAGTCGCAAGTGCAAGAGCGAAAAGTTTCGATTCCTAGGTCGTGTAATTTAGTTAATCTGTCAGTAATTTACGAGTAACAAGCAATAGATTCGACCTAATGCAGTGGAATTAAAAAAAAAATAGAATTTGTGTTTAAACACTAACAGCATAGTTGGCAGTAAGATAACGTAGTGAGAGATTGCAGTGCGCGCAGTGGGCGCATTGCGGCGCTGCTACTAAATCTGGTTGACCTCAGTTCACGGCCATCTTGGGAATAAGTTACAACTTTTAAAATCATAGTTTCGCATTTTAACTAGATTTAATATTCAAGGTATTATTCGTGTAGTTTTCAACTCAAAATGACTGTTCAAATGTTATCTACTTTTCATCCGCCTAGTCATTTTTCAACTACGTTGGAGTAGGCTTATAGTTTAACCGGATGCAGCTGAATACGGTATTTTACGATTTAATTCTGATCTCTCCACAACTAATGGATTGGTAAAATATTATTCTACTAATATAATTTTATCGTAGTTGCACCAAAAGTTCAGTCAAATTACAGTTACGAAGTTAAGTCTAACTTTAATCAGACTTTAACATTTGTTATTTAAATCGTCTTTAACTTTTGTAAGTTGACAGGTGTAATCGATCTTTCGACTCTCATTTATCAAAATCTAAAAATATGGTAACAAAAGTCGAATATAGGCTTAGCCTTAATTCATTTCCGATCAGGAAAAAATTCGTTTATTTACCTTCTCGTTACCAGGCGACCGGCTGGCTTCCACCCAAAACTACAGTATCGACCACAGCACACGCAATTAACTGTATTGTAGTATCCTAAACATATTAGACGTATTGGTTTCGTACGATCGGCAAAATAAGCTATGGAACATAATTTTGACTTAGACAGTTTTGAGTTGTTACCGGTACCTATTCCACCAATAAAATAATTTATTTTAAAATACAGAACTTACAGAAAAGTTGTACACATGTCTAGTACGGCTTTTTTTAATTTTTTTGAAATAGTCTATAAGGGTTAAATTCGTTTTTTCTGAAGACACTGTTCTAGACTTTACAGGACGATGGATTCATAGTCTACAATAGTGTTTAAAACTGTAAAATACTACCTAAACCACAAATTATGTGAGTAAAACTTTTTATTCAGTAACAGAGCAGGTGGGTAGTTGTAAAACAGCATGGCGGTAATATATGGCAACCCACAGTTAAATTATGGACGGGTAGAGCCCACAAGTAGGCCGCTTACTTCACTGTTTACTATGTCTTATTTACTATACCTTTATTTACCTACCTTGAATCATTTTGTTAATGTAATTTAAAACATATTTTTGTCTTAACTTATAGCTGTATTGTCATTTATTGACCTGGATAATTGTATTGCTTTTCTGTCTGTAGATAAACACAAAACTCACCTATGATACAAAAATACTCGCTTTGCCACCTAGCATAAAAGCTATGTAGATTACAGCACATTTTTTTAATGTTGCGCTGAAATTGATGAAGGATTTTAAGAGCTTAGATAGTAACTATAACGTGCTGTGCTTGCACTATACAGTAACTACCCTAAACCTGCGGTTCTTTTGTGTTAAGACCGATAATATCTACTTCATACTACTATACTACTGGGTTAAAAATTATCCTTTATGTCTCAAGCCAGGATATGGTCTACCTGTGTGCCTAAAAATCGTAGCCGTGAAAGCTAACAGACTCTCAGACATCAGATTTACTTTCGCATTTAAAATATTAGCATATATCATATTTAAAACCTAAGTAAATTAGCACTATCTTATCACAAAACGGCCCAAAAAGCTTCCGACGTAATCTTATCAGGTGACGTCACACATAAGGTGATCGATATGATGATGTGCGAAGAGTCCACCAATTGAATCGCTTGCCGTCCGCCGTTAAATGGAGCCAGTGTCCCTCCGCGGAGGGTTCAAGGCCGGACCGGCTATTCCCCAATGCGTCTGTACTGTCTGTCCTGTAGAGTCTGGCAGAATTTTGGCATAAACGGTTTTAATTTGGGCCGAAGCCTAATTTTCATGTCATTTAAATACAAACAGTAAAAGTATTATTCTGTATTTATTTCACTTTCATCAAACAAAATCCAGTCGATATGCAAAAACACCTTTTTATTAGGCTTAATTTCGTATTCGGCCGGAAAAAATCCGTCGGACGGCCTCTATTGTACATTTTATGGCTAATGTGTGAACGTGGTAGTACTTTTATCGGTGTATCGTCACCGCCATATATTAGTTTGTATCGTAATAGCCAGTTAGCCATCGTGAGTGAATGTTAATATTGTCTACAACCCTTCCTATAATATTTTAGGACATATTCTATCTAAGAGCGTTTTATGTTGGGTATATTGACGAACGTCAAACTTACGGAATTTAACCACAGACGTAAGAAATTGAGATGCTAATCTTACTTGGTTTCTTACTTCATCCTCATCGTCATCGTATTAGCCGTAGGACGTCCACTGCTGAACATAGGCCTCCCAATAGGACCGGCTGGAAGCGGGTTGCATCATGTTTCTTAATTTAGCTTGCTCAAAAGATAGATCTTTGGCTATCAACTAGGCACATAATTGTAGGCTTTGAATTTTCCATTATTTTTTAAATTACCATTATGTTAATTTTAGAGAGAAATACATCCAAACCTTTACCTCATTTTCATTACTTGTGCTTGCAACAAGGCCAGTGAATTACACAAAATATGTTCATGCTTTTGGAGTGAATATCTCCAACCTGTCAATGCCAATATTCCTTATCAATTAGAACAATGACAGCTCTCGAACCCCGTTTAGGTAGTACGATAGCAATCAGTGACAGCGTTGAAATTGGCCCTTGATATTAATTTATAGCAGTAACTTGAGCTTTACTGTTGGTAGGCATATACACACGGTGACGGAAGGGATCAAAATAACATGCCAAGAAGAGGAAGGTTACCAGAGGGGAGTATGTGGGTTAAGTAAACAGAATAATAATGTACAATATTAGTAAGAAACTCGTTCATAATATTCTCTCATCTTGGTGTTTTCTTTAATTACAGTAGCCATGTTTCAAGAGGCATTATTGATAATACAGAACTGGTATAGGAGCAAATCTCATTTCAACTTCTCTCAGAACCCTTTGTAGCTCTGAATGTGCAATAAATAATGTTCGAAATCATTTGTTTTAAAAGGTGACAGTACATGTACACATGCAAGTAATTAGCGTCTGACCGCTAATTACTTGCATGTTCGTACCTTTTACGAACATGCAAGTAATTAGCGGTCAGACGCTCACTTTTTCTAATTTATTTGATTGCAAACATGCCGTTGGACTGTTGAACACACGCCTTTCTGACTCGTTACAGATATAGAGGTAGATAAACAGCTGATGTCTGCTAATAACGTCTTTTGGTTAAATATATACGGTTAGACTTTTTTGAACCTTATGAGAACATGATTAGCATTGTCTTTGATTTCCAGAAAAAAATAATTCACGTTTTTCAAATTCTACAGGTAAGATTCAGGACCAAAGTATGGATTGAGAAAAAAAATGCTGCGATAGACTTCCCCGCTCTACAGTAAATAGATATATTCCTTGAAGTTATAAAACTAAATGAGTTTGCAAATATTTAGGGGAGTCTGTAATGACTGTTGACAGTTTGACAGGCCTGTTGGTCTAGTGGTTAGTGACCCTGACTGCTATGCCGGAGGTCGTGGGTTCGATTCCCACCCAGGACAAATGTTTGTGTGATGAGCACGATCATTTATTCTGTGTCTGGGTGTAATTTATCTATAATATGTATGTATTTAGAAATATATAAGTATGTTTATCAGTTGTCTAGTACCCATAACACAAGCTCTGCTTAGCTTGGGACTAGATGGCGTTGTGTGATAGTTGTGGAATATTTATTTATTTATTTATTTACTGTAATTGTGTGCAAGTGATTTATTACACTTGTAAAATTTACTTTTACCTCTTTTACGTAGCAATGAGTCTGGCCAATTGGCTCGGCGGTGAGGGTCGGAATGTACCCCTAGTCGTGGAGGGTTGCAATGCCGCGCCGACACCGACAGGTTGTCGTCACCCCTCGGTACTTACCTCAGACCGTGCGTATCAAATGTTTGCTCAATACCCTCACCGATACAGTTTTATTTGACGGCCAATAAAACTGAGTAGTAATGACCACGGTTTAATATCTCTCTGGGGTCTCATAATTCCATACTAATGTTATAAATACGGAACTAAACTATCTATTTGGCGATTTTGTCTCACTTTTACCTTTTCAACGAATGATGGTATTTGATACAATATGTGTACCTACTTACCTATGTAGACTAGTACCTGGGTTAGGAGGTTTTTAATACATGGCAGTGTGTTCCCGCAGTACAATTTCCGATTTCACCATGTGAGAAGCTGCGGGCAAATGGTTGTATCAGTCGGAAGTTTTATATGATAAAATATTAAACTCTGTAGCGCAGATCTCGAGCTCAGTTATATCGCTTACAGTAACATTGAATTCGGTATCGATCTGTGTTACTTTATTTGCTGTTACAGTTCTGTGTTATAGCCGCCGACCACGCGATATTTCTGATAGTTGGTTTAGCCTTTTTAATTTGGACTAAAAAGAACATTCGTTGACGTAATTGCGTGCTTGGCAACACTTGGTTACTCTTGGTTATGTCAATATTATTTCAGACATTACTTGCGTAGTCTAAGTATTTTCTCTGATTTTGCATAGCTGCTAAATGGTGTTTTCAATGATATTTTCTTAGCTGTTGTCACTGACGTGTCTTTCAAAATCACAATGAACTTTATTGCAGTTATACTATTCGGTTGCTATTGGTTTGTAGCTTTCAGTGTTAAGACATATGTGTAAAAATTGTAGGGACAATCATCAAAAATAATTAATCCCTTTACGGTTTTACCCACGAGGGTCTTGAGTTAGCGTGAATGAGGCGTCAAATGTCCCATTGTGTGGATGTCAAGGTGCAGGAAGCGGCCAGTGTGTACCCGTCGTAAAATAGCGGCCTGTACACACGTGCGGGGCTCGTTATCTCTCGTGCTGTGTACTCAGGATTAGACGCACGCCGGCCGCGCCCGCGCCGCCCACTGTCAAGTTCAAAATGTCAAAGACATTCCGAATTTATCGAAGGTTAAACGCCGAAAATCTGAAATAGAACGATGCATGTTTAAGATTGCAGTTTGGACTTTACGAGTAGTTACACAAGTTCACTTTTGTTTTGCAATGGGGTTTTGTTTATGGTAGGTTCTAATAATATTGTTAATAACATAGGAAAAGGTGATAACATTATTAGATGATGCAATGATTTCATGACTTAGATACTTAGATTAGTTTATTTTATTGTGGTAAAGTCTCCAAAAGAGATACGTAAATGATAAATCAAATATCTTATTTTTTACAACAAATATGAATGTAGTCTAGAACATTAATCTAGTATAGTGTTGTGCTGAGTGGACAAAATTGTTCTTCTGATCATGGTCTAAGGTTATAAAAACAGGTACTTTTTCCTGCCATTAACTCAAGTCATTTACAGTAGATAACGCGTCATTATGTCTTCACCCGTACTCCTTTGCTAACCTTCACCTCCTTTCTAGGCACATCACCTTTTACACAGTCCGTCCATAATTTCTTTGGTCTTACTCTACTCTTCTCTCTACTCAACTTTGACCTTTTAACTGACTCTTTTCCTCCTATCTGTACAATATCTAGCCATAGTATTAAAAGAGTAAGTACAGGTTAATTCATAGTGTCGTTATCGTGTGTGTACTTGAGTATGTTTATATTGCGAGCCGGGTTTACTCTCGATAATCCCAGTACTTAGGTACAGTGGCGCGTATTACTTATGTGTGTCTAACGCGCTCGCCAATTAGCAACACTAATTACCGAAGATTTATTAACTAACTGTTGCTAGCGGCTTTACCCGCGTGTATGTCGAATATTACCTAATGGGATCGTAATGTTGGGATAAAAGTATCCTGTGTGTTAAAATCTAGCTAATGAACTACCTGTGTACCAAAATTAATCTAAATCTGTTCAGGAGTTTTTATATGATCTTGATCGTTACTCTTGTAGCGAACATTCATCCATCCATCTTTACAAATTTTCGCATTTTTATATTAAGTTAGATAGAAAATATCGTCTTGACCAGTAAACCGGTATTACCATGTTAAGTCCTCAAATTCATAATTAATTAGGTCCTTCCTCGTACAGTTCTATAGTTGATACATTTCTAGGTGAACCTTCTTAGTTATAATCGGATTAGCCTTTAAAACTCAACTAAGCCAATCTGCGATGACATAAAGTGTACCTAATGATTAATTTAATATTTTCTCGTCCTAGAAGAAAACATTTAATGGAAGCTCGTTTAACTAATAATTGATTCTTAGCAGGGCAATACACCTGAAGAGAAGTTAGAATAATTTTCGGGTTATACTCGTGCGAAGCCGCTGGCAGCAGCTAGTCTATACATATAATAAATCTGTAGAAGGGTCAATTCTGTACATTGAAAATATTGAAAAAATAAATAGCGGGGGGTGTTGCTGGATCGATACCAAACCCAAATATGTGATTAAAAATTTTTTGTCTGTCTGTCTGTCTGTATATGCAGGCATCGCGTGAAAACTAACGGTTCGATTTCGATGAAACTTGGTATAATTATACCTTATTATTGTGGTCATAAAATGGGATATTTTTTATCCTGGAAAAATATGTAGAAAAAAAAAACCTATTTTTCAGTTACTACAGAACGCGAGCTCAACAGCAGTAGCTCAATAGAGGGATCTCCTTAATTATCATAGGCTTAGCCGTATTTGGGTCCAGTAGATAGTTATAAGATGTCATTGTCAGAGTTACTCAAAATAGAGAAATAAACTATCCACGCGAAGACCGACATCCGCGGGTCATCGGCGACAGTCGCGGGCGGAAGCTAGTTTCAAAATAAATGCTCAAAGCAAAATGCGTACGTGTTTTTCTGCAGATGCATGTTTACAAAGGATATCAACAGCTTAGGACTTAGGTATCAAATACATATTCTAACACCGGGAACAACATATTGGCTCAGTAAGCCACCGGATGTTGTTTGTTACCATTTGAGTACATAGTTTCAGAGGGTATTTGAAGGACACTCCATATCAGAATTTCAAATACAGCATTAGAATTGCTGTGAATTATGAATGGACTTTTTTTATTATACCGTACGGCGCCATGATTTGATTATATTATGGAGTTAAGGAATACCTACACTTGTTTATTAAGTATCCAGACTCGTTCGTTCATAAACAGGTAGATTTATTGAATCAAATTCACATCAATGGGTACTGCATATATGTATACACATCTCTTATACTGTGGATTTTCTGAGAAAAGTAAGATCAATGAACTTCGTTCTGAAATAATGCGATAAGTGACATCATATGTTGTTGAAACTTGGGATTTTTTGTCGTTTCGATTTTTGACGGGATGTTTGGTAGGTCGCGTCTGAGTCGTTCATTTTAGTTGTCAAACATTTATTAAAAACAATTTCGGCAAATGTTTCTAAAAGAAAGTCATCCCATATCATTTAGATATTATAAGGTTTGGGGGAAACGAAAGTACATTTTTTAGTAAACTTTTTCTCAGTGTCATAGAATTCAAGAAACCTTAGCAATCTAAAGTCTAGTCATACAATGCTCTTGTTATTTGGTATATGAGGAACTGATTCTGTCTTTTCCCGTTTCACAAATAGACCATGACCTGAGTTAGGTGATAATCTTAAAACTTGTAGAATTAAAATAAAATATCCTTTTAATACCTACCTACGTTCCTGTGAGATAATTTTCTGTTTTTTTTTATTATAGTTTGCATTTGACCACTATATCGCCTGATGGTAAGCGAAGATGTGGTTGTCGGTGAATCACGCTTGCCTAGAAGTAACCTGTTACTCTTGACTTGAAATATCTATAAAAATCTCGTGTCACGGCTCACAGTGTTTGTTGGATTGGATGAACTCCTCCGAAACGGTTCGACCGATATTACCTTTTTTTATATATTTGGAAGGTATAAACATTGGTTGTAAAGTATAATGTTCACCTTCCTAGCCTCACCACCCATTAAAAAAAGTTTAACGCCCAGGGAGGTGAGTACAGTCAAAGTCGACTTGTTTTGTAATAAATATTCAACATCGTCTTATTAAGTATTGTAATCGCCGTGCTTAAGTATTGTACATAAGACAAAATATTCCACAGATATCATACTCATAGTGATCCAGAAATGCGAAGTGCTCGGTTCGAGTAGAACACGGGACGGTAGCCTGCGCAGGCGCACCGGGCGCGCGCAGCAGCGCGTGTCGGCCACCTGTCAGCGCACCGGTTCGATTCCCGGCCACCCCTCGACCACGGCTAGCCTTATTAACTGAATTTATATTCCAAAATCCTGCGTATTTTGTTTATACACCAAATTAGCTCAAGATTTTTGAATTTTTAATGAACTACTGTTAGCTAAGTGCTTATTACATTTTTATTTTATGACGAACGAAGCGAATCAGAAATAGTTACAGTATCTGAAAATTTATACAGTCTTTGATCGCTCTTACATATAAATAAAATCTGATTCGTTTTTTTTTAGTTAAAAATCTTAAAAACAAACATTTTGGCATGGCGAGGCATTTTGCACGCTTGGAAATAAATAAAAATAGAACACTCTATCGTATGATTTCCTAGTATTTTGACTAGCCACCTTATTACCCAGTCATCACTTAGTTATTCGTGTGTTAGGTAATATTTATAACAAGTATAATAAACACATAACATAACACAGGTGCTGCTTATATTTTTGCTTACGTGAGAAACATCGCGTAGTGTGTCATGATCAGGTGATCACTGATCATACGATATATTTTCTGCTGATGAAGATATCTCGAGATTGATCGTCCTTTTCGTAATGATTTATTGTTATGACAGTTTTGTTTTAAGCAAAGTAATTAGGTTAAGTGATGGGGAAATGTATTCTGTAACTTTTTTTTTTACCCAGGCCATTAGTAAACATTGAAGTTTTTTAGAAGACAGTATAAGGGAGATCCATTTAATATGTATAGTCCCTGACACAATTTAGTGGTGCATAGTCAAAATGAGATTCAATTTAAAATGACTATGGCGAAAATGTCAAAAAAACGAGAAACAAAAGTATTGAAAGTCGTAGAAATAACAAAACGCTCTGCGATTAGCGCTCTGAAATATATATTTTATGAATAGCCCTTGTTCTGGACATATATATGACACGCTTAAATAGGTACTGTATAGCAAGATCTGAAGGAACATGAATTATTAAGTCAGTAAGAGTCTGAGCCCCGGATTCAACCAAAGTGGAGACGAGAGGAGATGTGTTTGAATAACCAATCAGATTTCCACCGAAGCTTAGCGAAGTGGAGATGTAGATTTCTGATGTAGATGTAGACCGGGCCTGACAATCCCCTCCATTTTACACAGGGCTGGATAATTTGACGATTGCTAAAAAAAAGGTCCAAGAAAATTTTATGGCTGTCAATTGATAGGTTTAATAAAGTACACAGCCACTTAGTTTATTACTACAAAACTATTTATATGCAGTAATCAATTATGTATAACGTACAACCATCCCACTACACTATAGACAACAGATAGCGTAGACTTGGCTAGATCAATAAATACCAAATGTCAAGGCTGTTTCAGGCTTACAAAAGAGTTATGTAGGGACTATTATTTATTTTTAGTTAGGTTTAGCGTGAAACGAGGGTGACTGGGACAGCTAGCTTAGCTTAACACACGAAATTGAGCTTCCAAGCGTGCTGCCGTCCTCTAACTAAAAGGCCGTTAAGCCACAGTTGGTCGTTTTTCACTTTTTAATGTAGTCTTATACAACTTTCGATGCTCTATCTTTTGGTCTAAGAATCATTTTTCTATGATTAATAGTTTAGGAGATACAGGAAGATTGCTGTGCAGTTAAACCACATAAAATGCATAATTAAAAATTAGAAAATGAATTTAATAAATTTAAATTAATATAAATGAATTAAACATATAACATATTGTGCAATAACACTATGCCTACATATATAATTTGCAGCCTTGTTCCTAGGTAGCATACTTTTCAAGAGACATCAATTCACAATTTTAGCGTTTTCTCGAAAACTACTTTTTGCACTTAACGGCCTTTTAGTTAGAGGACGGCAGCGTGGTCTGCATGTGTAGAATCGGAACATTTCTGCGCGAATAAAACTCACAAAAATCATTTAACTTTATTCTTTTTAATTTAAAAACGAATTCCCAAGATAAATGCTAGAATATCTCCCCGTGTAACTGCAGATTCGGTAACTTAAATGTAAAACTTGTTAAGTTATTGTGTTTTCAGTTACCAGGGTAGATATATTGCTTTAGATACAACATTTTGGCGACAGATATGAGCCAGCTCTTCAAAAGAAATACTCTGTTTCAATATTCCATACTATGACTTCTAACTCATAGTATGTTCATCTTAGATCTATTACTTATTTCAACTTGCGTACTGATAAAGAAAAATAAAGATATTTTAAACATCTGAGACGGCTCTCGCTTGGCAGCTGTATCGTATCAGGCGCCTGATTCAGAAGGCAGTACTTCTGGACACGGCGCGTATTGTTAGGAAGTTCCTCTCTCGGGAGCCCTGACCACCGGCAGCTCGGACCCTGTTCCCGATGCTGGTGGACCGCTATTTTTTATATTTTTAAATGTTTTTTATTGCTTTTTTGTAAAAATATTTAAAAATGTAATTTATAAGTGTAAAAATGAATAAAGACACAAGATAAGTTATAACTAAGATGTTTACGGATTCATTAATTTCTAATCAGCAGTCTGTCCATGTAAGCCATCCTTTGCGTCGTTGTCGTGGGGCGCACGGCACGCGCCGCGTCGCTTGACATATGTCGCCGGCCAGCCCTCACATCACAGCCCAGTGAGCCTTACTTTTTGTACCGTTGTAATTAGGCCTTATTTGGGTGAGTCAGCTAAACTAACGTTAATTTGAAGTTTAAACTGTCGGTGAAATATTGTAAACTCATTCGTTTTTTTTTTCACAGAAGCCCGACTTAACTGCTAACCTAGTTAAGGCAGCTTTCTTAAGTATTATGTATTCCAACTTTATTAAATTCACGTTTCCCTCGACTGTACATCATTTCGATTAAAGACAGAGTTGTAATTTAGGAATCGAAAAAACAATACCTACATTTGATGAGTAAAATATTTTAGGTTAATTATGCAAACAAGATGCAAAGAGCAAAACACAACACCCAAGTTCCACTTGGACGGCGTCTTGGCACGAGCCAACGATAATAATAATTTAAAAGACGCGTGCCCCACAAGTGTTCCAAGAAATGCCTTCAAAGCATCGGTGTATGTCACCCCTTCGTGTTTTGAGGTTTAACATAATTACGGACATTATCCTGTCGGTATTGCCACCGGCCACTGACCATATGGCAGTTTGGCCAGGCAGGTTGGCAGCGCGTGCCGTCTCCAGTTACAAGGAACTTCATTAATTAATCACCTTCCGATCGAGTGCTTATAGGTTGATAAATATTATCCGTGGGATTGGGTTTCAGTAATTGAAGGTTTTATTTTAACCCTGTGTTTACACAAAGGGACAAAACATGTAAGTATTCTGTATGTTTATGTTTTTTCCGTTCACATTTCATTTTGTATAACCGTTATCTATCCAAGAGAGTAACGAGGTGTCTTCCAAAGCTTTCTGCTTTTGGCGGGTGTTGGTCATGTCGTTCACGTTGAACACCAAGTTAAAATTTGTCACAATAGTTGCCAAAAGCGCCAAAAAGTGTACAAATAATGTGTCAAACGATTTCAGTATGGGCTATATGTGATTTTGTACAAGACTTGTTTTCGACAAGGCTTTTGCAAAAGTTATCGCAACTCAAAGCTTAGTTAGTATCATAAGTTGTTTAAGGGTGTTACCATGGAGTGATACAATGCAGTTGGAGTGGTTACGAATTCAAAGCATAATCGTTGAGCTCTTAAGAGCGTTCGTGTGTCATACACAGAATTCCCATTTAGCTTACCTACGGCTGAACTTGATACATTCGATTTCGATCAATTTGAGAGCGTTTCAGTGTAATTCGTATACCTAGTCTGTCTGATATAGTTGTGGATGAAATCTGTTGACTTTTTTGTCTCCTTGGTTGTTGCACTATTGGTAGACTTCCATTCTTTCTTATGTGAGGTTTGGTGCGGCCAATCTTACAGAAAAACCTCTAAGTCAGTCTTCATCCAAGAAGCGAAGTCTCCATCATGCTCTACAAGTAATCAGCAGAAATACAACAATTATGAAAAGTTTCGTGCAATGAGATGAGTTGCCAACGCATTTACTTTCTTTAAAGTCACGCAATGACCTTAAAATTCCATAGAAATCCTAACTGTAATCCTACGTGACTCCCTTCCATTCAATTAGGGCCCCATTACGGCTAATCTAATCCACACAATCGTGGTAACAGCCCAAAGTATAGCTTTTTTAATTAATTAGGAGTTGCACTGCGGTCTTAAACGCCTGTTCGTGGTCTGAAACAGTAACATAAGGGTCGATTAATAAAAATAATTGGTATTGTCTGCATACCGGTTGGTTTATAAATTTTAAAATAAAAACCTTTCATAATGCCCTGTTCACAACTTCAGGCTATGCGACATGTATCGCGCGCGCGTCCTTCCTATACTTCGCGAGTACCGTAGCTTCGCGGTGATTTGTGGCATGTTCAAGCATTTAACAGGCCTGTTGGTCTAGTGGTTAGTGACCATGACTGCTATGCCGGAGGTCGTGGGTTCGATTCCCACCCAGGACAAATGTTTGTGTGATGAGCACGATCATTTGTTCTGTGTTTGGGTGTAATTTATCTATAATATGTATGTATTTTGAAATATATAAGTATGTTTATCAGTTGTCTAGTACCCATAACACAAGCTCTGCTTAGCTTGGGACTAGATGGCGTTGTGTGATAGTTGTGGAATATTTATTATTTATTTTATTTTACTTTCCTACTCATGTGGATCATGTTAAGTACGAGTAAAAATGTGTTCGCCCTTTTTCAATTGCTTTCACTTGTTTTCTTCGCAGTACCTAGCTGTCACAAAACGCGTATGTTATGTGTAGCCCCTGGCCAAGCGCTAACAACTTTTTATGCTTAAGGCTTCGTTAAATACGTGTCCCGTTCTAAATTTAATGTTGAAAATCTTAATGTGTTGGTAATTACATAATTATAATACGTGGGTGATTCGCGACATATTTTACCGCGAAGCGCTAAACGGTGATACGCCCATCTTTTGTTAACAATTTTGTTCTAGCTACCTAAATGATGAGTTGTTACTAATTTCGTTATTACATGGCACCGGTTATAAATTTTAGATTTAACAGAGTGAATTTCACCAAATTAAACTGAACGATGAATTGTTGTGGAATATAAATTGATACTGACAAGTGAAAATTCTTGGACGTGGTTTGCTGATTGTGCATATTATGATTTTTGAAAAAATAAAAACTAAGCCCCACATTTGGAGTTCCTCCTATATCGTGGGTGCGTTTACAAACACTTAAACTCATTTACACAAACAGTCAAACCCGGAACAACTACTTGTAGATCATACAAATATTTGTTCGGTACGGGAATCGAACCCAGGACACGCAAAGCAGCAACCGATCGTTTGGCCACTGTACCAACCGTGGACAAAGGAAATGAACGTTTTTACACCACTGGAACTTTTTTCGTCAAGATTTCTACTTAATATCGGTTTTTTCCCTTCCCAATAATTTGATAGTCAAATCTTGCTAATGGAAACCTCCCGTGACGTAGCCTACGAGACAGATACTGAATAAATTGGCAATACATAAACTAGTACTAGTTGTTTGCAACAAAACAACTAATAATTAAAGTGCATTAAAGCGTTATCGTCGGGCCTTACAACTACTAATGCCAATCGCAATTTCCGACTCATAAAATGCATTTGATGCATCACGAGACTGCATTTCTCGTAAACCGAAATTGTTCCTTCTACCAAACTCATTCCTTACGTCTTTGGGGATAAGGGCGATAGTTCTGTAGCATCGTTGGAATGTAATGTAGCATTATCTGGTCGTTACTGTATCTAGTAGCACGTACTATAAACTAGTGTGGGAGCTGAAGTGTTTACGATCGCCTGGAAAATACGTTTTATGGCTTTCAGCTAGCTGTAGAAGATAGTGGTTCGGAGTTCGAAGTACAGCCGTATATGTTTAGAACTGCTTGAGGCATTTCTGAAGACTATTAATGAAAACTAGCCGCATTTGAAAATAGCCTTACGTGGTTTAATTCTTTATAATAGACAAGATGACGATCTTATGTTGCTGTGTTAAAAGCCCACGACAACGTACCAAACTGATGAATTTGAATTGAATTTGGGATCAAATTGAATAGTAGAGTGAAATGCTGTGTCTGATGACTGATTAACTCAAGAAAAATATCAAAACATGTGAAGGAATGTTCATGTTTATTTTAAGAAACCATCAATTTAATTGGCGAAGCTTTGCTTTATTCATTAGTGCAATGCAAAAAATACTCATACCTTAGAACAATGCACCTTTTCTAGAAATCTAGACCATCAGATTGCACAATCAGAACTTAACACTATTATTCTCATTGACAAAACATAAAAGCTCCGTTTATTCCGATTGCTAAACAAATGAATAACAGTTATGGGACGTCACTCGGCTCTCGGTTGTGAACAAGGAGAGTCTACAGCGTCAGTTTACGACGCAATCTGGAACAGCTCTTTTTATGTGGACTGTATCTGTGCCGGCAGGGCAGACGAGGTGGCGACGCTGAGGCGCGCCGGCGCCCGCTCTCCGAGGGAGACAAGCCTGGCGTTTTGACGGAACCTCTATAGATAATGTAGATCAAGCCTGTGTCATAGTTTTGTAAAGAAGTCTTTACATTGTAGACTTTGGTTTTCTAGAAAAGGGGATGAAATTTTCTAGACAGAATATACAATACATTGTGAAAGTCACGTCTGTTTTCCTCATGGGGAGGCAGAAATTACCTCACGCGACCTGCTACGTTACTTACATGCTCTTAATAAACTTAAGAGAATCTTAGAAGGGTATTTTACTCGAGAGAGCACTAAGAAAGGATTTATGGAAATTCATCCCTTGAAAGTCATTAGGGGTTGAACACATGTAGGCGACTCTGTCAGTTTTGAACTTCTATGTATTTGTATCAAAATTTATGGTTATTAGGTTTCTGTTTATAAGTCAAGTTTTCAACCCTTATCAGACTTCAGAGAAGTTCCCAAGGAGTAAATCCATGGAGGAATATTACATGTCATGTAGATAAATTAAATTGACAGAGAATATCTCGCAAAACAAAACCTCTCTTACTTCTTAGAAAAATGCTTCTTATATTTCAAACTGATTTCACAGAATTCTTGTTGTTCAAATCTGACTCATAGTTGATTTTTCTTTTTAAGATATCCATCTCCAGCATCGCAAATAAGCTTTTATTTGGACAGCACAAAGATAGGTATTAATCACCATTACTAAATATATCCGAGATCTGTACGGATCTAATTGAAAAAGTCTAGTTTGCCCGCAGACTAATATTTCCTGGTTGATGTCAGCATTTCCTTCAGTTTATGAGTGTTCCCGGTAATATCTTTACTTTCTCCTCTTTAGGCAACTAATAGAGATGTTACAGATGATTTATTTTCTTCTATTTACGTAGTTGTGTGTGTTTTCAGTTTAAGCATCATATCGTCACAATCGCATTCAACCTTCTTGATTATAAACTAGACGACTAATCGCATGAATAATATAAATTAAAAAAAACATCATTCTCCTCATGGTTCGCCTGTGGTTCACCTCGTTTTAAAATGGGGAGCAAAGAGTTTTTTATATATAATTTATTTATTTAATCCGTATCTACCAGCCAAAGGTTGATTCGTGACCTTAGACTGTGTTCCTACTGCATTTAGCTGAAAACAAAACACGTTTTATATATACATCATTGCTCAACCCTGTCTGAAAATTGGTGTGATGTTATGTAAAACACGGTGTGAGACACAGGCGTCACAAATTGGGGCTACTCCGGCGAGAGGGCTCTTGACGCTCTGGCGCTTGTTAATTCAACTGCGAATTAAGAGAGTAAGAGAGTCTTGTTCATGTGGAAATGTTTTAAAAAGTATTCAGTAGTTTTGTACTAAATAGGTAGGGAATATCGGTATTTTCAAATAAATTTGTTTAGTAGTATATTTTTCATAGTGTTTAGTTAATATCTCTGAGTCGTGTGTCGATCGACTTCAATCGGTCGTGAAACTTGGAAGTGGAATAATATATAATTATACAGAAAACTTAGAAACGTTAAAAAAGTAAAACTCATGGAAACACATTTTCAAATTGTTATGAGTGTTAAAAAGAAAGTTATTAGGCTATACTATTTCAGTAAAGTAAGAATTCCAATTACAAGTTTTATTGATCACCATACGTGTAGTCGTTTATGTTAGCATTGTAACTTTTAAGTTTGAACCGGTGACCAAAATGTATAACATAATCAGCCTTAATTATCCCATTGTTGGGGTACAAGCCTCCTCAACGTGAGAGGAGGCTTGTACCCCAACAAGTGGGAGAGTGCCATAATCCACCACGCGGGCCCAGTACATGTTTGGCTGAGTTCGAACCTACAACCTACTTTCTCTAACTCGCTAGTCGGGGCTGTTACCAATGTCTCCAAGCCTTCACATATCGCCCCTATTTCTTTCAAAAGGGGATAAGCTGTCAGCTAAGCGATGGCCACTTCTCGAGCGTCAGCGGTACTTGAAGCTACGCGTGGCACATGCGTAGCACTGCGCTCTTTTGTCACGCCACGTGTTTGTATGTACAGAAATATGATGTCAACAATCTGGTTTATCAAAGGTGATATTTGTTGAAAGTAAAATAGAATAGTTGTCAAAATAAAATAGGGACACAAGCATACCGCAAAGGATGTCGTCTTAGGTTCGATTGCCAAGTCGGGCAACGTTTTAGCGAGTTTTCTATCAACTTTGTTTCTTATTGGCAGCCTAAACTAAACTATTTTAACATAGTGTTACGTGTATGTTTATTAAGTACTTTTTCAGTGAAAGATTATTATAAACTTTTTCAACTAATTTATCTCAATTAGCATATTGTGAAACGCAGACTTCGATCATATTCAACGACGGATCACAACTAACTATGAACCTATACCTATTTAAAAATTCCACCGTAATATATTATCAAAAGTATAAAGTTTTAACAAAAATTTGGTACGAGATTTACATAACTTTGTAACGAATACCTAAAGGAGCAACTTTGCCGTTTAATAAAAGTTCTTATAACCCGGAGCCCGGAGCTCGGAGAACCGTTTTGTTCGCACAAAATTAATTAAATATTTAGAAGGTAAGACAATGCCCATTTTGTTCCAACTTTGGCTTATTAAATTGCAGTGTACGCCAGATTTTATTTGAAACCAGAAATTATCTTGAAAGCAGTCTTTTATAAGCCCTCTGCTGGGACACAGACATCTTCTCTTTGTGAGGTAGTAGGCTAGGTATGTGGGCACAATATGGTAGAAGTGACGGATATTGTAAATGATTATTGTCTTGTGTCCTGTTGTTAATATTATAATGAAAAATATTTTCTTTTATCATTTTCGGAGTAGTGATGATAAAACAAATTACAAATCTTATTAATCCTATTTCCTACTATTATTGAAAGTTTAGTGAAGATGGATGTATGGTTACTCTTTCACGCAACATCTACTGAACGGATTTGGATGTTTGGTATACAGATAGTTTATAACCTGGATCATCACATCATCGTCAGCCTATAAATGTTTCCTCTGCTGTGACACAGGCCTTCGATCTGAGAGAGGGTGTGGGCCATAATCAACCACGCGGGCCCAGTGCAGGTTGGTGAATGTCACATGTCTTCGATTTTTTGGTTCTAGGACATGTCGGTTTGGGGTTTGGGGTTGTGGGGGACAACCCCAAGCATTTATTTTACTTACCGCTCAGAAGCCAAGACTGCATCACTGGTCTCATCATCATCTTCCTGCCCTTATCCCATTTTACTTGGGGTCGGCGCAACACGTTTTTTTCTTCCATTCTCCTCTATCAAGCGTCACAGTATCATTCACTCCTCTTTCTTCCATATCATTCCTTATACAATCCATCCATCGCACTGCACTGCATCACTGGTCTATTTCTGCTAAATATTAAAGATTATATTTTAAACAAAACAACTAAAAAAATGCAACTTTGCAGTTTAAAACTCTCGTAGTCATATCGTGTGAAATCTCGTAGCCCAGTTCGTTGTAGCGCGGTGCTACGCCGCGCGCCGCCATCGTAACCGTCGTAGCGCGCTACGTGACCGGGTTACAAGTGATAGATGGCACTCTGCTAGCTGCGAAGCCTAAAATACCTCTGCTACCGAATTTCACGTAGGAATTTACTTAAATACTACTTTAGTATGTATAAAGAAAATTTATGGGCAAATAGTAGGGTATTATGTAAATAGGTATACTGAATTTAATAAACCTTTTTGAAATGCGTTGGATTTTTTTTTTAATATTATATGAAATGTAAATCGTTCACCGTGGATTTTAGTCTGTACAAGTCTAACAGTCCCTCTCGCTCTGCCCAGGGTGGAAGAACTCATGTGATGATTTTACCACGTAAAAAAAAAGTAGGATATTCACTAGGGACAATGTCGGTTAAAGGTGGGAAGGAATCACCTCCGAATAAGTTACAATTAACTATATCTGGCGAATATTTCATACGAATACTATCTACGTGTTTCAGTGATAATATCTATTCTGAAGGCCCTTAATGTGTAAATTATTCAACCCATAACTAACTATTAGCGGAATTACATTATAATACAACCCTCTTTCTGTGAACTTCAACCAATTACCATCGCGGGGTGATAAGTAGCTGATTGCTTTGACTGATGGCTTTCATCACGCTTTTGTGACAATCAGCGTGAAGATTATTACACGCTTGTAACTATTACATTTTATAGGTAGGTCATTTATTTTATGAATAGCTTATTATGTCAACAAAGGTCGAAGAAATGTTTTCCACGAAAAAACCTGTGTAAAGGATTTCCAATTGATAATACTCGTAATAATTATGGATTCGTCCCGTAATGTTGATTTAGTTATGAGTTTTGATAAACCCTATAAACGCGATCGCGGGACTTACGAATTACCGTGACCCTAGAACGTAAAGGGCCATTGAAGGACACCGTGGATTTTAGTCAGTACGAGCCTGACAGTCCCTCCCACTCTGCCATGGGTGGAAGGACTCATTTGATGATTTTACCACGATAAAAAAAAAACAAACCCTATAAACGCAATCTTTTCATAATTATGTAAAGAACATAATTATATTCACTCAATAATTTTAAATATTTCATGCAGGTGTTTGCTGCGAGGTTCTTTCTGTCAGGATATTAATCCCATTTCGATAAAAAAAATCATGTTTTGGCGAAAAATGAGGGGAAGATACTACACTTCTGCCCAACTCTCCGGGGACAACGACATGTAATGATTCATGATTAAAGACCCAGTGGTTTAGGTTGTGCGTCAGTGAGTGAATTGAACATAGATTAACCTACTTGTTACTGTCATATTTTCCTTTATAACATTTCTCAAACGAGGCTATGTCAACTTCACTATTTTCTTGTAAAACCACGTGTTCACACAAATCGATGCCCTCGACGCTGCTTCCTCAATATTTTGGATTCCGTCTCTCTATTGATTCTACGAATGTAGGCCACTACGACTTTATTTGGTCGTAAAAATTCATTACATATAGAAAACAATAACGTATATTGATCTATCATTTTCCGTAATAGAGACTTTATAGCCTCTGTCATGAATTTCAGGAGTTTTTACAACCGAGAGATTTATGTGCCGCTTATATATAAAATGTTGCATGAAGTCGAAAAGAAAAACGTTGGTATATATAGCATATTGAATTATGTGCCTACTGTTTTTATTTCCTTTAATTGTTAAGAATTTGGTCAATCTCTGATGTCAAAGTTAATTGAATCGCCTTTGGGAACTGACTTTTTTTTATCGTGGTAAAATCATCAAAAGAGTCCTCCAACCCAGGGCAGAGGGACTGTCAGACTCTTACTGACTAAAATCCTCGGTGTCCTTTAATAGCCCTTTACGTTCCGGGGTCACGGTAAATCGTGAGTCCCGCGACCCCGGCAGGCTTTGGCCCTCTGGGCTTTGGACATACATTGATTAATATAAGTCCAGGTGTTGATCAGTGATGTCCAATATATACTTAGCAAGTAAATATTATGCATTGAAAAAGTCACATTGTTACTCGCGTAGGTTTGAATTCACAAACTCGTGCATGAGAGGCGAGATTATTAATTTCTGAACAGTCTGCTGTTAAAAACTTTTGAAAGTAGATGCTCATGTTATAAAGCTAAAGACTATGTTGGTTTGGTTGAACAAGTTAATCTCAGGAACTTCTGGTTCGAATTGAAAAAATCTTTTTGTGTTGGATGGTCCATTTATCGAGGAAGGCTATAGGAGGCATATACATTACATTACGCTACGACCAATAGGAGCCGAGCAGCGGATGGAAACTGCGGGGAACAGTTAGGCCCTTCGTACACATCGCGACGTAAGTCTCCGATACCTTACGACTTTCGTATCCATTGACGCGTGCCTGTATGACGAACCTTTATGGATTTCTATTGCGACAGTAGTCTGGATACGTCGTAAAGTATCGGAGACTTTCGTCGCCTTGTGTACGAAGGGCTCAGTCTGTGTATAAAACCTATTTTTAACAACTTAAACACTTTTTTTTACGTAGTAAAATCATCAAATGTGTCCTCCCACCCAGGGCGGAGCGGGAGGGACTGTCAGACTCGTACTGACTAAAATCCACGGTGTCCTTCAATAGCCCTTTACGTTCTGGGGTCACGGTAATTCGTACAGTCCCGCGACCAATAACTAAAACACTGGGAAATAAATATAAAACATTGGGAAAATACGTATAGGAGTATGTTGATTGAATATTATGAGACGTACTCCATCTTGAAGTGACATGTAACATGTATTGCTGGTAATTGGAAACGTGTCTGTAAAATGAATAGGGTACGAAGAAATATTTTACGAGAGTAACATACATTTTGTAGTCAATAAGTTGTTTAAAAGGTTCCCAAGATGTATGAGAGGAAGCGTACTTATTTATATAAGTTATGTAGACTCGACATTTTTTGCGTATTGCTTAGGACGTGTTACGTATTGACCCACACTAGGAATGGTGTTTTAATGATCTTAGTTAAGTTACTGTGGCTGCATAAAACTCGAGTATCCTACTTGACATCTATACTAATATTACAAAGAAGTAAAATTTGTTTGTCTGCAAGTTTGTATGAAGGGGTTGATCTCTGGAAGTACTGATTTTTTTTTAAATTCTTTAGTCAGTAGAAAACTACATTATCATTATTTTTAAAATTTTTGCATATTCATATTTCGAATTTCATTCTGTCATTGCGTTATCGTCAACTCCTATTTTGATCAGTAGATTTTTACCACGGCTAGCAGTAACTAGCCGTGGTAAGGTTGAACTGATTGATCTGAAAGTGATTTTTTTTAAAGCTGCATGTTTAAACTAAACTAGTAAAGTTATGTGTTGTGTTATGTTCTTCCTACAACTGGAATGAACTTTTAAAATATTGTTGTAATCCATCGAATATTATTCTTATTGTTCATAGGGTCCACCCTTGGAGCTGTGCAAATAAAACAGTATAATAGAATTTGTAGTGGCATCTTTAATTGTACCATAACTCTTCCCTCCTGTATATATATTATTGCGGCATCGTTCATGAGGGACTTGAATGATTGCCTCAATACTAATGCCAAACTGCTTTTATCATCATCTGCTGAACTTTTTCCCAACTATGTAGCGATCGACTTTCTGTCGGAATGGATGCAGTAGTATACCAGTATTTATTTAACATAGAGCTACAATTTGACCTCCAAAAGTGAGTTGGAACTGGGTCATACGATACCTCTTGCCTGGTTGACAGATTTTTAGGTCAATGACCTCTATCGATTGTCAAAGATTGATCAAGTGCTTTCGGATGTACGGAAGAAACTCAGCTGACTAGCCACCCATCCACATGCCGAACTAGGTCGGACTGATATAACCTGGATGATCTCTGATAGTTGTATTTTTTTTTAATCTTCGGCCTGCTCCAGGAATTTCTGCTGTATCGAAGGTGCATTTACAAACGTTTAAACTATTAGATCATGCAAATATTTGTTCCAAATCGCTCAGCCATTGCGTCAACCGTACCGTTAAGTCAACGGACCTCGTCAATGACATAGTTTCTTAGGTCGTTTATCTACCATGTCATATTGCTGACCATATGCTCCTTGTTGCAGCCACCGAGCTAGACCTGCTGGGCGCTTTGTCGCTGCACAACACGTCGCGCGCAGGCGTCACCGCCGCGCCTGGGATGCAGCCGCAGCGCACAGCATATACATTACAAGGTAAATCAAACTCAAATCTGTTGGGGTCCATTAACTGGCCACATCAATACCCAAAATGAAATTAAGTTGATAATACGCTTTTTGAACATTTTATTCACAAAATACAGTCTCCTAAAACGCGACGAGCGTTTTAGGAGACTGTATTTTGTGAATAAAATCTCGACAAATATTAGTGTATTATTGGCTGGGAAGACAAAGTAACGGAACAAACTTTTTTAGCAATTAAACTACTACATCATAATAAAGCAATTTAATACGTTCCTCATACTAGGAATGTCTCCTGCGCCGTGGGTGCGTTCACAAACATACACTGCTTGCACACTACACTTGCAATAAGACGGGATTTAATCTGTAGTGAACCAAATCTAAGTAATGTACAGTGACATCACAACATTTTATTGACAAAATACAGTTTTGTTAAAAGCATTGTGACCGATAACCGTCACTAAAGCGTCTTTAAGTAATCATGCAATAAGATTATTTGATATTTATTATGCAATAAGGTTATATTTTATGGAAGAAGCAGAGACAATTGGGCATCACCGTTACACGTATGTCTTAAACAAAACTATGATTGCTTGTAAGGTACACATCTGCCTCGCACTTCAGTGATTCAGGGAGTAAAAATAACGCGTGATTATATAATTTATGTTAATAAGGATAGATTAGACAAACTTTAAGTTCAAAGTGTATGTATAAAGTTCACATGAGTGTTACCATTCTGTCTACATACAAGTTTATAATGTCAGTGTCCCCGTTCCACGCGTACTCGCGACGGAACTAAACAAATATAGGTTCGTTAGTCGCGTGGTGGGGTGGAAACTAGCGTTCACTGACAAACCCTGAATACGTTACACTGTTGTGTACCTTTGGGGATGTAACACATACTTAGAACGACTTAATATTTCACTAGCTTAGTGTTAACCTTGCTTTGTAAACGCACGATATAAAATTCTTTTTTTTTTCTTTTTAAAAAGTGTCGCTCTACCTTAGGATTTTGTCCACTATCGTGGGTGCGGTTAATAAAATGTACATTCATTGTAAACATTATGACTAAAGAAAAGATGTATCGTAGTTAAAAAAGAACTAAGTTCAACTGTTAGAAAGCATTTGCTTCATTTATTGGTTCAAGATTACAACATATTTTTACTTACGAAAACATTTGCTAAAAAATAAAAAAAATGAATTCTTTGTGTATATCTGTAAAATGCAAAACCAATTGTGGTTTTATTTATCTACATACCTTTTGCTACACCTCCAGCTATCGGTAAAGAGACAGGGCAGTAAGGAAACGCCGGGGAAGGACTTCCACTGACCTTATTTGCCGTCCTTAAGAAGGGTCAAGTACGTTGTACTAACAACCATCGGTCAAGGAACCTGCAAACACGAGTTTTGCACGACAAAATTTGCGCTTCTATTGTGAGAAAACAGCAAAGTCTTTTTTTGTTATTAACTATGATAGAACGTTCACTGGCCATGGTTAGCGCAGTGGCTGAGCAATCTACTTCTGCGTTACGTGTCGAGGGTTCGATTCTCACACGAAATCAATATTTGTAAGGCTTATTGGTAGTTATTCCGGGTCCAGCTATTTGTAAGTGTGAGTTAAAATGTTTATAAGCGCCATTTATGAACACGAGAATTTAAAAAAAGAACTGGTATGGCATCCGACCCTGTGAGAGAAAAGCGGAAAGAAAGACAAGGTCCCTGATAACAATAGAGACTATTACATGACCGCATTGACCGCATAGCATATTGGCCAGGAACAGCTACGCTCAAGAGCGTAAAAAATAAATAAAAGAAGTTCCTCAAAGTAAAATAACGCGCTTGATGAAAACGTATCGCAAGTCGCATCGCCCGCCACTGTGAACCGCGCCTCACATGCGGCTCGGTAATAGCGTAAACACTGTCAGGTATGAATGCAATACATTTCAGTTGCAATTCCATTCCGCTAGCAGCTATCCATTAAGCACTAGAGGCGCGCCTCTTTAATGTACCCTACGTACGGCAAGACTTACGAGCGGTACCGATATCAGTTTCCATTTGATTACCGACGTATTCAACGGTATCGGGGATGTATTTTATATTGATAAGGACTGCATGCTGGTGTCTGTAATGGATTGAATTGCTTTGTTTTAGTTGAAATAGGGTGCCAAGTGGCTTTTGCTGATATAGTCCGCGCCACGACTGAAATCCTTTTTTTTATCATGGTAAAATCATCAATGAGTCCTCCCACCCTGAGCAGAGCGGGAGGGACTGTCAGACTCGTACCGATAGTCTCTCGTCACTCGTACTGACTAACATCCACGGTGTCCTTAAATAGCCCTTTACGTACCGGGGTCACGGTAATTCGTGAGTCCCGCGACCCCGGCAGGCACGACTGAAATCGTGCGGAAAATTTGTGGTGCTACATTTTTTTAAATACAATTTGATATAGTGGCAAAGACACTAGCGCCGCGTCAAAAATACCTCAGTTGTGGCGTGGATTCTAGGGTGGAAGTTTAAGAGAATGAGGTTTAAAACTAAAACCGTTTATTATAATTAAGCCAGTTTTGAACTGTCAGATTGTTAGCTAGTTAAACGGAAAGTCGAAGTTAGTTGTTCTACTTTAACTTTATTGTAATAACTTTGAATTATTAATATTAATGATGTCATAACTTTTCATAAAACAAAAAGCCTAGTTCTAGTTAGTTTAAATTCAGGTGAACAAAGAGAGCGGATGATAAATATTGGGCTCTGTTGAATTTTGGTATCATTAGGAGCTGAAAACCGAAACGAGAAGGGGAAAGACATTTGGAAGAGATATACAATCAGCAGTGGGTGGGCAAAGATTGAAGATTGAAGTGGTTTCAGATTTACTTTAATCAATTTATAATTGAGCTCTGTAACATGGGGTATATGTAGAATATCGATTAGTTCACCTTCTAAAATATTGATAGTAATATAAACTTGGTATATTCGGTGGGAGTGTACAATAGATGTTATTTCCGTGACTCTTATTGTTAGGGGAGCCACGCTTTGTGCCTCCCCTGCCTGCTCCTTTTGAGATATACAGATTGATCGATTGAGATATGATACTTTGATTTATTACAAACTCATAAACATATTAGGTAAACATAGTTTTTATCGCATTCAAAATCAGCGCAATACTTAGAGATCGCTGGAATATCGATAGGGAATTCTTTTTTCATTAAATTTTTTTATTATCTTCGACAATAAATTAATTTAAAGAAAGTTTTGGTGTGTATTACTCGCAACCAGCGTGCGTGTATGGCCAGATGTACATACTATGAATGTGGACGAAACGCGTATGTAAGGATCATAACTGGTGGCAATTTGTAGTTTTTGCCTGCCCTGAGAAAATTTGTAATGGGAATCATTAATTAATGCCCTTAAATCACATTCATGGTTTTTGGCAAGGTTACGTAACTAGAATTCATGAGGTAGATCCTCACGAGCCTCCTTATACCTGCCTACCTACGTATGTGGTACCCTTTTGTTTTATCCGCATACAAATTGAGTTATTATTGATGAAATCATCATTTAACGCTCCATTATCCTTTCACCTTGCACCTCATACTCGGTATTTAGCGGTAAATTCATTAGACCCAAAATGATTCAGCCGGTTCATGATGTTAATTGATTGTAACCCGGGTAACGTGCGGCCCACCCGGGCCGGACGACCGGCTATTACCGGCGACGCGGGGTCTGTAACCGGCGGTCAGTGCGGCTCCCTTGCCGCGACCGGTGATTAACTGACCTCTAAATCGTCCAGGATTTTGACATAAATCTTCAGGGCTGTCAAAGGTGTATTGTAATGTTCCTGGTTGGTATGGTAAATGCAGACTTTGAAAGCTTTATGGAAGAAAAGTATGTTTTTCTTTAGTCAAAAGTAGTGTTAAGTGAAGTATCTTTGTGAAGTTTCAGTAATTAACCATAAATAAAACGACAGATGATAGATAAAGAGGGATAAAAGTAAGTTATAAAAAGAAAAAATTGAATTAATAATGTTATAAAAAACTTTAAACATCAAAAGAATGACCAAACTTGACACTCACGAGTACCCTAATAAAACTAAACCCTACCATATTTTTTCTCAAACCCTTGTTTAAAAAAACACAATTTTATAATTAAAATATATGTCACAATAGATAGTTGTCTCATGTTCGGAGCAGCCCTACTAGTTCGTCCCGTTTTCGCATTTCACTTACGCGTAACCTAATCCCTGCCATTAACCGACTCGCGCGCACCGAGTAATTGTCGGAGGGTTGTTCTCCCTAATTGTGAGCCCTGCGGGATCTCCTACGCCATATTGTGTCGGCGTTGGTTCAAGTGTCAAACACCAAAAGCGTCGGATTAGGGACGCAGTGACATAGTCGTAAATACGCACCATTCATTAAAACACTTTGCCTCATTGACTGAGAGTGCTGACAAAAAAGATAATCTGTGTGGAACCTGCCAAGTGTGAGTTGCACCTCGTGTAAAGAAGGGTTCTGTAGTTGACTGCTTTATTTGCTGGTATTAATAGTCATCAAAAGTCTGATTCGATACTTAGAAATATAATTAACAATACGAGTATGTCCAGTACAATATAACTTTATTTACGTAGGTAGTTCAATTTTAGAAAGACAATTTACAGGCCTTACTTATATGCCACCATTAAGTGTTTTAGTATTTAGCCGCCTAATTTCTCTTTTAACCTTCTCGCCTAATTTCTTTTTTTCACTTACGTTTCATAAGTGCCATTCACCTCCACATTACTTTAGTGGAAGTACCTACTATAAATTAATTTTACTTTGTAAGGTCTTACTAACACTTCTGGCACTTAATAGTCTGAGAAAGTTACGACATACAGAAGGTAATGTGGTGCAAGATGATACGGAATCCCAAAAAAGTTTGTACTTTTTGCTACTAGCCATCATTTTAGTGACACAAAGCTCTCACAGACAGACAGGCGTGTGTCGGACAGGCTGCTCGGCTTATGAATGATATGCATGCATGTCATAATGGTGGATAGGTCGTCACGTCAAGGACAGAGCCGGTAAATAAATAATAACTAAGATTGCGTTTGTGTGATGTACGTTTGTGGATGCCGTAGACATATTATTTTATAGATATTACCTAAATAATATTTTATTTCAAAGCTTTTTAATATTTGCAATATTCAGTATTTCTACGGTTGTTTGTATTACCACAGATGCAAATCACATCCTGACCCAAGAATGATCAAAAGTAGTCGTTATTAAAACGATTAGTAAATAGAGTTCATAATATAGAGACATATTTTGTATATTAAATATACCCTATAAATATTAAAATATTCACACGCGCCACTGGTGTGCACTGATCTTTATTTGCTCAGCGAGCCGGGCTACAGCGCTCCAAGCTCAATCACGTGAAAATGCGTGCTTAATTTATGAAAACATTCACTTTTAATCTGAACTTGGCGTAGTTGCCTGAAGTTACAGTGGTAAACTTTCCTTTTAAAAAGTGGTTTATTGTAATTTATGATGGCAACTTATTGATAAAGTAACCATGCAAAGCGAACATTGTGTTACTAGTTAAAACAAATGTTTAATTGACCTTGATATATCCAAACTTTAAGCAGTTTTAATTATTAAAACATAACCAAAGTTTCAAGAGCTTTTACCGTTCTGAAATACGGAACATAGATAAAGGTGTGTAGTAAATCACATGGCTTGCGTGTACACTTCACCATATAATAACGGCTTGGGCTGTAAAAAGTCTCACGCGGAACTGGTGGAACTAAATGCCACCACCACCATATAAGGAATTTTTCACGATTTTTCACCTCAGCAAGTATAAGAAAGTACCATTAGCTAAATGTTGACACGAATGTACTTCTGTTTTATAGTTTTTGAAGGTGTTTTACTGTTCTCAAAACGGTTAAAAGTAAATCATAGATAGGAAACCAGCATGTCTTAGAAATAAGAGTTACGAAGGCATATGTGACAATACACCTATGGGAACAGTGTATAAGACGAGGACACGAGGTATGATGGGAAATCACACACTTAAGGTAAACTTAACACTAATGTAGCGCAAGCGCC
Source organism: Agrotis puta (assembly GCA_943136025.2). Taxonomy (NCBI): domain Eukaryota; kingdom Metazoa; phylum Arthropoda; class Insecta; order Lepidoptera; family Noctuidae; genus Agrotis; species Agrotis puta. The sequence goes on along the minus strand of OW964176.2, from coordinate 923,536 downwards.
AACAGGACGCCATTTGTTAATGGCCGCTTGCAAATGATGTCCTGATGTTTTGTTAAGTTTGCCTAAAGAGTATAATGTCTCCATTATATCTCGCGTCCCCGTCTCATAGACTGTTCCCCTACTAATGCTTGGTAAGTTTTCTTGGTGACAGCATTCTCCTCCTCTTAGTTTCTGATCCAGTGGTGGACTCATTTAGCAGACGCAGCTGTTCTCACGGTTCCACTTAGTACTCATAAAGACTGTAACTTATACATCCGTTACGTTACACATTAGTAACACTAGTTGGTAGTGGTGGTTTACTCGGCCCGCATCTTTTTTTTCGATTTTAGTTTTCCGAGGGTAATATTACTTATTTGATTCGGGAACGATGAAAGAAAGTGACTTGAAATTTATATACAAATGCCAGCGTAACTTTAAAATATGTTTAAAAAGAAAGCATTGATTTAATAGATTAAATTGTCAATGCATAATTAAATCTATAAAACGTTAAAAGAATAGAAATAAAAAGAAGACAATCTAATAATCTTCAATCAATTCTAATACTTTTTTTTTATTACGCCAGAAAATATTCAAAATCTACGTTGAATGAAAAGCAAACGTAAAGACTATTTTCGTAAAAATTAAAAGCATTTGTCAGTGACTTTAATTAAAGCTGCAATTTATTTATCCACATAAACAGACAAACCTCGGCACGTGTGGGAAGTGACAAACGACTTCCAATAAAATATATCCATTGCCACACAACATTGCCACACAAAGAGTGTTTACACAGAGCACACTCCATGTTTGTACATCACCGACACGAGGGTTGATTACAATTAAATCCGAATGTATCTGTGACATCCTTAATACCTTTATGTAACTATAAGCTGGGTTTAAAGCTTTAATTGTAATGTGCGATGTTGCTGGTAATATTTTGCTAAAATCGTTGGTTATTCACTGAAATTGCTCTTTCTTTCCTGAATTTACTAATATTTATTTATAATTTTTATAAATAATAAGCAAGCTATAATTTTTAATTTAATCATATTTATTCTGTACATTACAAATGTATTAGCGTTCTTAAAAACGTTTTTAACCGTACCTACTTATTCTAGTTGATTAATTGTGTTAATTTTTAATTGTTTTTTTTTTAAATAATGCTCGTACTATTTATGCCCCGTATGACATGGTGGCCAGACACCACGTTTCATATTTTGTGAGCTACGAGTATTTACGGACTTTAAACGTCGCCTTTTTGAAATATTTACAACCTTTTAAATTGCAGTCATAAACCAGCAAAAATATTACCTACGTGCCACTGAAGGCTCTTCGACATATCAAGATGGCATAGCAAGCACCCATAAAATATCAGTACACCATAAAAAATCAATTTCCATAATATCTGAAGTATTTTGCAAATATTTTAATAAACCAGCATGAATAATAAAACCTTTGCATTATACAGAATCTTCCCCTTATGTTATTTCAGCGACAAACAAATGAAATATGAAGCGGTGCATAGATTCGCTTACCCCTCTGTCCGCCGGACTAGGGTTGTCTCTACCAATTTAAGGGGATCTCTTTTTTGGCCCAAGATCTTTTGAGCATAAAGAAATTTGAGGTTCTTGTGAAACTGGTTGATTCTTAAACTATCTATTGACTGCAGCAGTGCGAGCTAATTGATATTAAATAATAATTGAGGTAGGGGAAGTCACCGCGGTGGTGAAGGCCCGAGAAATGCATTATTCATATTTTCATGGAAATCGAGCCTTGTGGAAACAGATGTTTTTCCGCTTTGTTTTTAAAGGACTCTTCGTATATTGCAGTTGTATTTTTAGTATGTTATCTTAGTTTAATTTTGATGATACAATAACAATACCTCCCAGTTTAGAACCCTTTTAATGTCATCCCCTCTTGAAATTCAAAACTGGGGTGCAATTTTTCTTTTCTACAACCCTACACCTGATGACGTCAGCGTCGGGTTCACTGAAAGTTTTTCTTGAGAAAATAAAGCAATTAAGTAAATTGCTTCAGTTGGGCCACATACGTAAACATTGGTTATTTTCGCGTCATTTTTACTGACAGCTTAAATGGGTCTGCAGTTAGCGGAAAGCTAGCATTTAAAAGTGTTCGTTATTTACTTTGAGCATGAATGGAAAAGTTTGGAGCAACGCCTTTTTTGTGTCAGTAGTTGAAAGATGGAATTTATAATTCAGCTTGTACAATGACAGTTGCTTGTACAGAATGTATGGATCAACTGATTTTTTCAAAAACTGTGATTGTTTAATGGGTTTTGACACATTCGTTGGGGGATATCAAAAATCACTGAAAACTGTGTTTAAAGTTAAGTTACAATTTTCCATAACACAATATATTTATTGGTAAACAGACATTGAAACTTAATAAACATTTGTGGTTAGCAGAAACAGAACGATGTTTCAAAACTATTTAACTTTCACATCATTTAAGTTACGGCGGTGTATGTGAGCTTCAATATACAAAATTGCTTACAATATTTTATGTAAAGGGTGGGCAATGTGGGCTGTCAGCAAATAAGCTACGTGGCGCCTAATGGAGTGTGGTTACTGGCTCCCACAAACTTGTAACACTTAGGTACACAAACAGACGTAGTAAAAATGTTTTGACTTACATTTTTTTCTAAAGAAAGCTGGCACTATCTATATTGCGAGCATGCGATATAATGAACGAAGGGGAGCATTATATGGAAATTAATCCTATGAAAGGGTAAAATGCAGAAGGAGAATCGTTTGGAAGTGTGTCATTTTTGAAGTTAGGAACGGAAATTGAACACCGTGGATTTTAGTCAGTATGAGTCTGACAGTCGCGCTCCCCTTTGGGCGGGAGGACTCCTGTGATGATTTCACCAGGATAAAATAGGATCATGGAAATTAGTCTAAGTACTTCTAATTTACGAGTTAAAGTTAGTTGTATTATCGTATTTATGTGGAAGCTCGTCACTTATGACTCCTGAGAACTGCCGATGTAACTGATAAGTATATCCCATCGGAAAGTTCGGGCACACGACCTGTATGAGTATTACAATTCAAAATTCTCTTTGCTAAACAATTTACTGATTCTGTTGACTGTCTGATGAAGTTAGATTCATATAATCTTATTCATTGCTTAATATATCATTGTATTATTCAATCCACTTACATTATCAGATTCGTCAGCTTCTCCAAAGGGTTTCGTAATCATCGCTTGTTCAGTGTTCTGGCAACTGTCTGTCTTTATTGTTTTGTCCCGTCTTATACAATAATATAGTGTATCGGTTTTGGGTGTTTGCGACGCGACTTGTATTGTTGTTTCCCTTTGTCGCAAGTCGCATGTCGGTGACTTTTGGTAAATTCTAAATAAATTATTTTAATTAATTTTTCTCAGTCTCTGCCGCAAGATGCGTGTCGCGAAAATCTATAATAGTCATGGGGTATACGACAAACGGTTAATTTGGATCATATAAATATCACTTTAATAACATAGGACGAATTACCCTCATAAATGAAAATCTTCCTTGGGTCAAGCCATTAAGGGAATTACCCTCTCAAATGAAAATCTTCCTTGTGTCAAGACATTAAGGAGTATTTTCCAGCGATCATAGATTTGAGGAAAATGATGGGTATATCTCGGGCGAAATCAACAATTGTCGGTCAGTGGGAATGCGGCTTTATCAATAACATCGTAGGTGTGTCTGGGAGGAGTCATCGAACTCTCGGGGGTTGTGGAGTGAGGAAAACTTTCTCACTTAACGTACCTACTCTAGCACTGAAACAGAGCTGCTGAGTTTACTCCATTGAATATTCTATTGTATTCCTGATTCTAATATCTTTTCGATGGAGAAAAAAGGGGAGTAGATTCTCTGAAAGTTTGAAAATAAAGGACGTTAGAATGTTAAAAATCATGAATGCTTGTTCTGTACAAAGTTGATTGACTGCAACAAAGTTACTCACGTTTTAGGTACTACGAGTAATCATGGAATGCTTGCTTGTTAAAAACTACCCTCGTGATCGTGCCACCCCGGGCTGACATCTTCGTGACAGACGGTCACGTGACCGGCAACGTCGTCGTCAGGTCACCCCGCCGCAACTACACGCGTACGATTACAGACCGTCATTTGTTCCGCACAGAAGAAATAAAAAAAAACCCTAAAAACAAGGAATTATTGCACGAATCCGTCTTAAGGCTGAAATCTTGGTAATAAATCATCAATATAAACAACGCATCATTTGTTCTCGAAACAATTACAGTACAGATACAATGAATGACAGATTTATTAGTTTGGAATTTCATTTGAAACCGTAAAATATATTGTCGGTCGGCGGTGGGTCGCGTGCCACCCTTCCGGGCGACTACACTCGCCGCAGGGGGCATCATGTCATTCATTCGCGATATTATTTCGTCATCTCGTTCCTCCCTCCGAGATTTAAATCTCTGTGTTGCGCACTTTATTTTCCGCTCGTGATTTCTCAGTGTGATTTCGCTGACACATTCCGACGAATAGATCTGAGGGTTGGTTTGTAAGGGGTTTTGAATTCTTTATTGATTTTGAACTGCATGCTATAAACTGAACACCGCGCAAGGGTTAGGCAGAGGTGTGCCCTGTGGTACTCCCACATTCAGCAGTTAAATTGAAGTTCTATGCGAGTGACCGCCATTGCGCAAAGATTATTTTTAATATAAAACAACCTAGATACTCGGAAAACCCCATCTGCAATAAGTCTGCATCACAATAAACTAGTTTATAGTTTCTCTGGGGTTTTGTGCTGCATTGCAGCATAGCATTGCGAATCAGTCACAACTGCGGTAATCTCGGGCTTGGCAAACATTAGTACACGAGTAGGTAACTAAAGTAGGCGTTACTGCCAAATTCCGATAAAGCAGTAACTCGATTTGATAGCTTTCCTATAATAGACTAGAATTTCGGAATTTATGGCTGTTTGAGATCGGGGCAAAGTTTCAATGTTTCTATTGTTTACACAGATCTAATCTGATGTTCTTAGAAATGCAGGGAAGCAGAAGGGGAAATTTGTGAAGCATAAGTGGTAAATTCTGTAAACAAGCCTAGCTAATGAATATGAATTGCGTGTCTAGATCCAAAGCGATTCTTCCGATTTTCTCACATGATATTCATCATCTAAAGAATTCCTATTAGAAGCACCCAAGAATTTTTACCCGACTACGGCAAAGCCAAAAGGAGGGTTATGATTTTGACCGGTATGTATGTTTGTATGTATGTATGTATGTATGTATGTATGTATGTATGTATGTATGTATGTATGTTTGTTTGTTCCCTCATAACTTCTAAACTACTTATCATTACATGACAAATGAGGTCTCGTTAGAAGCGTCTCAGTTGTCCGCTGGTTATAGGGTAGGTGAGGTGTCACTAAATCCAATGTGGCGCCCTCTAGGGGATGAGAAGTCGTTACCGAAAAAAAAAATTTTTCGTACAATATCGACATGGGTATCAAATTAAAGGGCTTGATGAGCACATTTGAAATATATATACATTATATAGCTTTTACCAGCTAATTTTCTGTTTTTAATAGTGTCAACATAGGAATCAAATGATAAATCTTAAATTCAGAACTAAGAAACTATACATAAATTACTATGAATAATATAACCCCAAAATAGTGTAAATAAAAAATAAGTTAAAAATAACTAAAACCCGACTACAAAAAAATCGCGCACTGAAAAGTATAAAACAAGAACAAGCCGTGGTCGTATGCCACCTAGCCAATAAAGATTGTGTGAAACAACCGCAGGTGGCATACGACCACGGCTTGTTCTTGTTTTATACTTTTCAGTGCGCGATTTTTTTGTAGTCGGGTTTTAGTTATTTTTATAGATATCTAACTTCCTACAAATGGCGCTTGGCGTTCCCAATCTTGGCTAACATAGATAATAAAGTCAAACTTTAACTCGCAATCTTTATAGAGACTTCGAAATAAGTGACTTCGGAAACTTACAATGAAAGTGTCAAAGAAAATGAATCGGTGGGTACTAAATTCAGTTCTACATAGGTAATATAAACGATCTGTGGAATAACCATCCAACGGTTACAAACAAAGTGGTAGGTTGTGACATGAAATAACATGTCTAGCGTACAATGTTCACGTGCTTGTGACAGCTTCCTCAATCGACACGGAGTCTAGGCAAACGAGTGTGAGTTCGATTCATATAGCTTGCTTGCATGTCATGTATACGTGATGTGGTCGACTTTCAATTCAATACCATTCACTACAATATTGAGCATAGAATGACATGCTCGTGTCGCTTCCAGATTCGTAGTGTAGATAGGGCAGGACTATTTCTTTAGATATTGGTTCATCTGACTGGGTTTTAAAAAAATAAGATTCTTTGGTCGCGGGACTCACGAATTACCGGGACCCCGGAACGTAAAGGGCTGTTGAAGGACACCGTGGATTTTAGTCAGTACGAGTCTGACAGTCCTTCCCGCTCTGCCCTGGGTGGGAGGACTCATTTCATGATTTTACCACGTTAAAAAAAAAAGATAATTTACTATAACCAAAGAATGTTTTTGCAAATTCATGCTTTCCGTTTATCAAACGGCTCTGAAATTGTACTGGGAAATTTCATATCTCAAAATGACTTGAATTGGGGCTAAGTTCTGAATTATAAATTTATGACATTACAATACAATTCAAACTCTGTTCCGATTAATTTCCAATTCTCGTACGGTAAAGTTTAGGCAAGTTAGAGTTCTGCTCAAATTCAAACAATCGAAATTCAAACTTTCACTATCGGCAGGCTTATTCAAAGCCTCCAGATTGTCCCAGAATTTCACTGGCCATAGAGAAAATTAATCCTAAAATTATCTGAAAAGCAATCAAGCTAGGGGAACTCTTACGGAGAAATCAGTGAATCAAGATAATAGATCTGGCGGAGTGCCAGGCCTCTGCGATCGTTACCAGTCAAGGACTCCAAGATCACGATAGTACACACACGAATATAGGCTACTCACATGTAGGCTACCATACACAGATACACACATATGTAGGCTACGATATACACACATGTTGGCTATGATTTACACACACATGTAGGCGATGCGATAACAGCTGACTGCTTTATTTTACTGCAATAGCTTTTATTAAGCTATGAACCGTTAGAAAATGGCAAGAGAAAAGTTTTTGTGGATGCAAATAAAATAGTTTATGTTTACGAGCTGCACTTTTACGAGACTTTTTCTTTTCTATTTCTGATACCTATACGTATATGTGTCACAAACCTTCTAAATGTTTAGGTATTTATCAGTCTCGAGATGAAGAAGGATAACTGTGAAAAGTTCCAAAATAATGTTCCAACAACTGTTAGTCTTTATCATTCCACTACTGGGGAAAGGCCTTTGTCCCAAAGTTCTTTAGATTCAATGCTGCAAGGATGCCCTAGTCGTTGATTTTGTCGACATCTTCAACGACGTTTGGCTCGACACTTGGTTTAGCCCTTATTTATTCACATTTCTTTTACGTTCCATGTTAAATATTTAAATTCCAATCCTTAAACTGTGTGTCTGTACTTTTATGTATGTATATCCTAGGAGAATCTCGTTCACTACAAGTGGAAGGCGCCGTATTCGAGCGCGCAGCTGAACTCCTGCGCCGATCCCCCGAGTTCACAGTCCTCGCGTCGCTGAGACAGGAGCCCGCCAACTCGGGCACTATCCTATCCTTCTCACATGGATACAACAGGTAACCTGCCCGCTGTGTACTCGATGTTGTTGTATTTTAATATTTAAGGTAGTATCGTAGCACGTTTATGCTTAGTTGTATTTGTTATACTTATTGTAACTTATCATTGATAGTATTAAGTATTTTTGGGTAGTATTAAGACATGCTAATACGAGTATGGTGACTCAATCATTTTAACTGGACACAAAAAATGTTGAAAATTCAAATGATTTATCTCATAAAAACAATCAATGACAGAACTCGTAGCCCTCGTCGTAGCGGCTGCTACGCGGCGTAGCACGGAGTGTAGCGCCACAGACTGGGAGCTAACGTGCATTTTGATGTTTCGATAATTAAATTGCTGAAGTCCCGATTTCACGACTTAATTATGTATTCATCTGGTATCGAGTAGTGGAAGTGGACGGCGCGGGTGCAGCGCGGCCTCGGCGGCGGCGGCGGGCGGCGAGCGCGCCGGGCGCCGCGGCCGACGCGCTCCGCACGGTGAGTTCTAGATCTCAACATCGCTGCGCGCACGCATGTATGCCGCCCGGCGCCATGCGTGCGCGCCTCTAGGGGAGAATCATGTATCTTGGAATGTCCTGTGCCTCGGAATGTCCTCCTCGATCCATCCGTTGACCTGATTGCGCTCACTGTTACATCTGCATGGATGTTGTGTGCGCGGACGGGCCGGCTTGCATGCGCCCAGCGCCCCCCGCGCCCCCGCCGCCGTCCGTCTTGTGTTCTGTGTCTTGACGTTTTGTGTTCTGTATATGTCCGCCCCCCCCACGCTCCTCGCTCGATGTTCTGTTCTGGATGTTGTTGTTAGAGGCTGCGCAGCGCCACGCGCGACTCGAGGGGACGCCGAGCTGTTCCGCACACGCATTCCAAGCGACATGGGGATCCTTTTTGTCTCGTATGTGTCTAAAGCCTCGCGCGGCGCACTGGCCGTCTCTGCGCCTTTGCTAACTCGTAACTGTTCGGTCAAAAGTTCTCCCTTAACCAACGAAAGCGGACACCGCGGGCCGGCGCACCCGGAGCGACTAACAGACACGTTGCGTCTCTGTCGACACCGAACGCAGTTCGTTCCGAGGTACATGGTCCCCCATCCTGGCCGAGCGATATTGAGATGTAGAGCGAGCCGAGGTCCGCTCGCGGCCGGTGCGTCCCGTCGCCGCGCGATCTGTGTGTTGTTTGCTTTGTTTATGTGTACCTCGGAACAGTGTGCGAGGCGGTGGAGGCGGGCGTGCGGTGCGGTGCGTGACGTGTGTCGAGTGTCGCAGGTACCTGGAGGTGCAGTCGAGTGGGCGGCGCGACGAGGTGCGGTTGCACTACGTGGCGGCGGGCGGCGCGGCGGCGCGCGTCGAGACCTTCCCGTTCCGGCTGGCGGACGGCGCGTGGCACCGCCTGGCGCTGGCCGTGTCGGGCGCGCAGGCCACGCTGCTGGTGGACTGCCACCCGCTGTACCGCCGCCTCATCCCGCCGCCCGACCGCAACTTCACGCAGCCGCAGCTAGCGCTCTGGCTGGGCCAGAGGAATAGCAAACATTCCTTATTTAAGGTACGTCCCAACTATTTATAAATATATCTCATCACAGTCTGACGGACATACAATCACTAATACAGACGATTATAATTCCACCATTCTGATTGTAGGGTACATTACAAGAAGTAAGACTGGTGAGCGGGCCGCACGGGTACCTGGCACAGTGCCCGGGGCTGGACTCCGAGTGTCCCACGTGTGGGCAGTTCGCGCTGCTGCAGGCCACGGTGCAGGAGCTCACTACACATATCCATGATCTATCACTCAAGGTGCCATAACTTATAACCACTTGATGAATATTGAAAATCATAAGACTTGTATACTGACAAATAAGTACCAACACTTAATGGCCGATAGCTAGTCGCTTACTCGTCTGAGGTGGTGCTGGTGTTTAAGTGAAGATATCACTGTGCGATCAGATACTTAATGTTAATGATGTTTGTTTCCAGTTGGTTGGCACGGAGGCGAGGCTAGCGCGGCTGGAGCAGTGCGACTGCCAGAAGTCGTGCTTCTCCAACGGCACAGTGCACGCCGACGGCGCCACCTGGCAACGAGACTGCAATCGCTGCTCCTGTGTGGTACTCATCACGATTTTCTATTTTCATGAACGCTAGATAACCAAACGTTATCTAAACTGAAACTATTCCCAACAACCCTTTTTAGGTACTGCGCTATGAAAGTTTGTATGGCAATCCGTAATTTTGGCCGATAGATAACCATAACGTATTAATCAAGCTGAGTACTATAATATCTTGACTTGCTTGTACAGTGGTGTCAATGGCGCAATTAACGTGGTCTCGTGCTCTAAGGTATTATTGTCGCAGACAACTGTCGGAAGTTTTTTTTTATCGTAGTAAAATCATCAAATGAGTCCTCCTGCACAGGGCAGAGCGGGAGGGACTGTCAGACTCGTACTGACTAAAATCCACAGTGTCCTTCTAAAGCCCTTTACGTTCCGGGGTCACGGTAATTCGTAAGTCCCACGACCAACTGTCGAAAGCTAAATTATTTTTTTGATTTGCAACAAGTCTATGTTTTTGTTTTCCAGCACGGTGAGATAACGTGCAGGCCAGTCGAGTGCGATAGAGCAGAGTGCAAGAACCCGGTCCTACATCCGGGGGAGTGTTGTCCAACATGTTTGAGTAAGTATAGTTTTTAAACAGACTTATAAGAAAAATACTATCTAGTTAGAAAAAGATTTTCTTAGCAGGACTGATACTAACACCTTATTTAGTTATCGGCCTTACTTCTGAAAAAAAAAGTTTTCACGGAAAATCTACAACGCGGACTTTGACTACGTTTTCAAATATTTTTTTTATATCCCTGCACTGTTCAAATATTAGTTTCAAGTATCATTCATTCATGAAAAAAACTACAAAAGACCTAGGCTAGCTGGCCCGCTGGTCAAGGAACTTTTTTTTCTATTTCACACTTGACTTTATTTTCCAGGGCAGTGCCTTCTAAAGGGAACACTATACGAGCACGGCGAGCGGTTCGCGCCGAAGGAATGCGCGGAATGCGTGTGTCACGATGGCAACATGCAGTGCACGCGCGTCGACCCCGAGCGCGCCTGCCCGCCGCTACCGTGCGACGTCGCCGACCAGTTCACCGTGCCCGGCGAGTGCTGCAAGTTCTGTCCAGGTGAGAGTCACAACGTGTGCCACGATGGCAACATGCAGTTCATGCGCGAACTGTAGGCGAAAACCCTCGCGACACTACTTCAACGTCGTGATGAAGCCAGAGCACGGGGTGAGAGACTGCTGAAGCGATAGATAAGGCTACGCCGCCCGGGACGGGGCCCACTGGCGGTGAGAACCAATCGGGCCCCCAAAGAATGTGAGCGAGAGAACATCAGGTTAGTTTTAGTCAGTAAGATTTTAGTTCTCTACTGACCCCAGAATGGAGGGGTCTGTCTGCCATCCATTGAGGATTTCCACCACGTCAGAAAATATAACGGCTATACAGCATAAAAGTAATCTGGGATCTATTTGACGCTGCCACAAAGGTCATTGTTGTCTCTTCTTTCTTTGTTGTATTTTCTTTCTGTTTCATAAGAACTTGTTTAGAAACGTAAAGCCACTTCCCGATGTTTGTAAAGGCATATAATAATGAAGTATCATTGTATGTTCCCAGGCGTGGACTACTGCAGCATGGGGCACTCGTGCGACGAGAACGCGACATGCATGAACCTGAACACCAAGTACACGTGCAAGTGCAACCAGGGCTTCCAGGGTGACGGACTCTCTTGTCAAGGTAACATCTACTGCTTTTTGTTAAGACAGGCTATTTATCATTACATACCGAGGCCAATGTCCAGCAGAAGACGAATACAGACTGATAATGATGATGACCACATCAAATGAGTATGCCCACCCTACGTACTACGAAGGGACTGTCAGACTCACACTGACTAAAATCCACCGTGTTCCTTTAATTGCCCTTTGGGTTCCAGTCACGGTTATCTGTTTAGACAGTTCCGCGTTTAGACGTTTCCGATGATGATGATGATGACCCGAGGAAGACGAAGGGCAGGGTTTTTGGAACAGGGCCGGAGAAGTCTATATCAAGCAGTGGACTACAATAGACTAATTAAATTATCTGCTACATCAACTCCCTTCCATTAAAATAAATAAATATTCAACAATTATCACACAACGCCATCTAGTCCCAAGCTAAGCAGAGCTTGTGTTATGGGTACTAGACAACTGATGAACATACTTATATATTTCTAAATACATATATATTATAGATAAATTACACCCAGACACACAAACATTTGTCCTGGGTGGGAATCGAACCCACGACCTCCGTCATAGCAGTCAGGGTCACTAACCACTAGACCAACAGGCCTGTCCAATAGTTACCTACCAGTCTGTTAAGATGTAAACCACATGGCATTGCAAGATATATTTGTCAGCAGGTATTGTTTTCTAACATTCCAGATGTGGACGAATGTCAGCGCGCAGGTGGTCTGGACGGGCACCACTGCCACTCCAACACGCGCTGCGTCAATGTGGTGGGCGGGTACGTCTGCCAATGCCTGCCAGGATACACTCGGAGAGACAAGTTCAACTGTGTTGAAGTAAGTTTTACAGTGTTTTAACATGTATCGCCTTACTGCTGTAACAGTCTAATGTTGCAAGTCTTCTTGAGGTTTACTTTCCAGCAAAGCAAAGTTTAGCGGAGAGAGGCCCACAATCACATTGGCTGAAATTCACATAATTATCGTCTCTCTTCTCTCCTTTGTTTGATCTAATCTTGCACGTATCTTCTCAGTTCAACTCCGTATCCGTTTTATTGGGAACTAGACCTACTAGTTTTTCATAACTTGCCTAGCCTGTTTACAACTCCTTTTGGGGTCAGTTTCCAGTGTACCAGATTACCTCGACAACTTAGTTACCAATGACTGTTCGTTTTTCCAGGTAGACGAATGCGCGGGCGAGACGCATGGCTGTCACGCGCACGCCGTGTGCAGCAACACGCCCGGCTCCTACACGTGCCGCTGTCGGGAGGGCTACACCGGGGACGGATACGAGTGCACGCGTATGTATAGAACTTCTACGATCACATAGAACAGCAGACTGGTCTTTGCCTGGCGACGAACTATCGCCGAAGCCAAGAGGGAAGATGTAATTCCGACCTCGTTTAGAGGGGTTTCTTCGACGCAACGGTAGCTGGGTGTGGATGTAAAACTACATCACCAATTTTATTCGGAAGACAGCCTATCTGTCTTTTTCTTTAACTTAGGACTTCGGTCAACGTCTTAGAATAAATTAGTTTGAGCATTTTTCCATATTCATATTCCAAATTCCATCGACTCCTTAGCGATCTGCACGGGTGGATGCCTAAACGGTGGCGTGTGCGTATCCCGCGAGCTGTGCGCGTGCGCGCCCGGCTTTGGTGGCACGCGCTGCGAGCGCGACGTGGACGAGTGCCGCACTCCCGCCGCGCCCTCCGCCCCGCCCGCGTGCCCGGCGCACGCGCAGTGCGTCAACACTCCAGGCAGCTACTACTGCGTGTGCGCGCCCGGGTACATCAGGGATGCGGAGCTCGATACTTGCCAAGGTACTACTGATCATCACTATCCTAGTTACCTCATGGGAGATCTGTGGTGTTAACTCAAGATTATAGATCTTCCGGGGTCGCGGGACTGTCTCATCAGCATAGCCCGGAGTAGGTAGATTGATTTTATGTAGGTACTTGTATCAAGAACTGTTATAGAAATCATAACATGGATAAGCCCTTTTCCCGGGATTTAATTTTTTTTTTTTTTTTTTTTTTTTTTTTTTTTTTTTTTTTTTTTTTTTTTTTTTTTTTAAAAAACATTGCCCCACACTAGGAATTTCTCCTGTATCGTGGGTGCGTTTACAAACATAGAAACTCACATGCACAAACACCCAGACCTGGAACAACTACTTGCAGATCATACAAATATTTGTTCCGTGCGGGAATCGAACCCACGACACATAGCGCAGGAGTCCAATTTCTCAGCCACTGCGCCAAACGTGCCGTCCGAATTCAGCACTTAAGGGATTTTTAACCGATTTTACTGAAATTTGAAATAAATATGGCTTATATCCTGGATTAACACATAGGTTATATTTTATCCTGAAAATTTTAAAAGTTTCCACGGGAATAAGTACACGGGAATAAGACTCATTTGATGATTTTACCACGTTAAAGGAGTCGTTTGGACCAAACTCTTACTTTTCGATTTCGATCGACTCGAGCTCCTAGGCATGGAGTTGATTTCTAGTCTCAACTTTGGTGCTACCATTGAGTTCAAAGCCCAACTTGCGGCCAAAAGCTGGACATACTAAATAGAGTGAAGCGGTACTTCACGCCTGGACAGCTTTTAACTCTTTACAAAGCACAAGTCCGATCCTGCATGGAGTATTGTGGCCACCTTTGGGTTGGCTCAGCTAAATACCAACCTATCGTACACAAAAAAAAGGATTATAGTTCTTGAGTTGAAACATTAGCAATATAAACCCGTTGCTGATTGGCCCTCGCACATGTTAACCGTACTTTCGCTACTTTCCAGACGTGGACGAGTGCGCGGAGGGGTTCCACACGTGCCACCAGAGCGCGCGCTGCGTCAACATCGACGGCGGCTTTCGATGCGAGTGTGACTCGGACGAACATTGCGAACTGAGTGAGTAATGTGTATGTGCACAATGCTGTCGGTTAAAAATATTCCGGCAAGACAAGAAGAACTTAGACAAGGTATATAGACATGACCACTGGATTGAGTGAAATGAACTACAGTAGACCTTGATATTCCGGACTCTTGCATATACGACAGTTCCGATGTTCTGGGTTAGGGCGTCTGTCTTTGGTACAGTAGTTTCTGTGGTCGGAAGGCTTTATTAGGTTCCGTGATCTCTTTGCGAAACTCGGCCAGCTGGGTCAACAGGTGAACATTCTCCGAGCGGTTTTCTCGGAAGAGGTACGCCTCAACAGTACCTCCGCAGCCTCTGACATTGAAGCCCCCGCCTCATTCAGGGTCTTTTGGGAGGTCTTTGAGACCGTTACGGAACGTGAACGTGGCGACTTTTTTTATGATTGCTGGCGTTTTTTAGCTCGTTGGGCTCCAACCCACAGAAACGAGACGATTGGCTTGAATTGTGGATTGATTTTGGTATACCACCCCTAATTCCATAAGGATTTTTTATTCCTAATTTGTTAGGTTTGAGTTGTGTATTTCCAGGTTGTTCATGGCAAGGACGCATCATGTCTGACGGTGCGTCGTGGTCGGAGGCAGGCGGCTGCCGGACATGCGCGTGCGCTGCCGGCGTGGCTTCCTGCCGCCTCGCCGTCTGCGCCTGCGACCTCACCGGGAATCATACCACCGCGGTAACTATCGCCAGAACTAGACTGATTGTGAGTTATTGCCAACACTATCATTGTAATGGATATAAAAATGCTTATGATTAATTTAACTATCGAAACTGAACGCCGTTAGCTTCTCTGAAACGTGAAGCAACTTAAAGCATCATCACGGAGATCGGATTTTTTTATTTGTCAATTTCGGTGTTATAATATGAACGTCACGAATTGCACAGCTGGCGCAGTG
Organism: Agrotis puta; assembly: GCA_943136025.2. Lineage (NCBI taxonomy): Eukaryota > Metazoa > Arthropoda > Insecta > Lepidoptera > Noctuidae > Agrotis > Agrotis puta. The sequence goes on along the minus strand of OW964176.2, from coordinate 908,227 downwards.
GCTGAGCAATTGGACTGCTGCGCTGTGTGTCGCGGGTTCGATAATCGGAACAAATATTTGTATGATGTGCAAGTTGTTGTTCCGGGTGGGTGTTTGTGTGTGTGAGTTTCTATGTTTGTAAACGTACCCACGACACAGGAGAAATTCCTAGTGTGGTGCAAAATTTTTTAAAAGAAAAGAAAGAAACAATCCATCCACAGACCGATAGTATAGCTATTACTAGCCACGAAACTATTCTTATTTATCTGTTTATTACCAGTTACAGAGCACTTCCCTGCCGTCGCTGGCGCCGGCGTCGTGCTGCCCGCACTGCGAGGCGCGCTTCCACTGCCGCCATCAGGAGATGCATCACGTTACTTTTCGCAGCGGCGAGCGCTGGCTCTATCAGTGCCAGATCTGCGAGTGTCTCGTTAGTATCGCTTTCATTGATATACTCGTAGCTTCCACTGCCGCCACAAGGAGATAATGGCTCGCCGTCCGATCAAGAGCCAGGCCATGCGTGCTGTCAGCAAACTAACTTTTTAGCTAGCACTGAGATTGACACAACAAGATATGGCACAGTACTTAGATAAAGCAGGCTTTTCTAAAAACCCAGGTGTTGGATACCTCAATAGATGAACACGGAGATTCATGACTATCAATCTTCACTTTTTTTTAAATATCTTTCGTATCCTTTTGGCTTGACACAATCTCTTGACACTAATGTATCCTCTACATGACTGTCCGTTCATGAGTGTGCTAATTGGTGATTGTCTGCTTGCAGCTTGGTGAGGTAGACTGCTGGGAGCCGGAGTGCGGGGAGTCAGGCGCGGGCTGCTGTGTGGGGGGAGGGGCAGGGGGGGCCGGGGGGGCCGGGGCGGGGGGCGCGGACCCCCCCCGGCGGCTGGAGCTGGGGGGGTGCGCGCCGCCGCACTGCGCCGCCTGCACGGTGCGTCACACACCATCACATACACACTGACACACCTGAGCGAGCCTGGCAGGATACATCGGACTATGCCTTTTCTAATGAAGATATGTTTCTAAAGAAGAAGTCCGATTCTGGTCACCTGGAATGGATTGCTAACTATATCATGGCATGGTCCTTTTGGCTTGCGACATAGTCTGAACTACTGCCATATTGTTTGTTCAATGCAATGTCCATACATAACAATTTTTACCAAACGAGCGGTTCCGACGTTGAATGACTGTATGCACCAAAAGGACTATTCTGTTTTCATCCATGACTACTAACAAATTCCATAAATCTACACCACATCTCTTTTGAAAATCCCAATTTCTTCCAATTTCGCATCAAAACAGTATAATTTAAAAGCGCCATGTTTTCTGGGCCCGTTCGATCCTGCCAGCCTCATCAAATCAGTGTCTTCGTGCTAGCTTAAACTAATCGCTTCGTATGCCCCGACGACTAGCGCCCCACATCACAACGTCTGTGGTGTCACTGGGTATTTTATTCTTAGAGGTGTTCACACACATGTTCAGTTCAATGGTTTTTGTGGAACATCATTTTTTATCGGTTTTCATTAATTTCATACCGAATTCCTGCTGTGGCTCAGAAAACTTTTAACGTTGGGCATCATTTCCAAGTTTTCAATTAAAGTTTAATGACTGCCAATCAATCCATGTAACATACTAGTTTTCAGCTGAATTCAGTTGGACTGGTAGCTGACCCCAACATAGTTGGAAAATGGCTAGGCAAAAGATTTTACGGAACGGATTACGAAACGATGGGCTCTAATAGTGTTACTGTTTTTTTATTTCAAAATGAGGTCCACCTTATTGAGAGCCGTGGACGAAGAAAGAACTTTGAAAGACTTTCTTCAGTCAATCTAAGCAGAGTGACTTTGCGGGGTCTTATAGATGTGAACATGCGTGTGGCACCCGCGAGTGTCCCGGGGCCTGATGAGTGGTGTGGTGGTCTCGTGTCGTGTGGTGACCGCATTATGCTTGTTGCAGGGCAGCCAGTGTGCTACTTTGGTGAGCAATCTCGCGTGTTGTGTGCATCGGTAACCATCCCCACTCTTCTTATTCATTCATACATCTGCTCTATTAACACGTGTTTTAGCTTGAGTCCTTGATTTAATTACATCGGTTTTCATTTTGATACATGCAGCTAAGGGAGGCATTGAATAGTTCCTCTGTAAGTTTGGCATGAAGTAGAGAAACCGGATTACGGATGGCAAATATTGTTCCAAATGTTTTTTCATTGAACAGAGGAATTGTTGTCAGTGTCACTGCTTATTGCTTGTATGACCAGCGTCTACCACCGCTGCCAGGTCGGAACAATACACAGACTCCTGAACATAGCTGTATAAGGACACTTTCCAATTAATTTTATTTCTTATTCAATTAAATTAGAATCAATGTATCAGAGTCATTAGCTGTCACATTGTAGTTTGTACCTTAAACCATATTCTTTGACATGGCAACCCTAACCAGTGATGGACAGGGTTGCCATGTTTACGAATACTAAATGTATTAAATTGAGGACATTCATTCTAGAATCATTTTATGTTGCATGTTTTATCATTTACTCATTAACCACATATCGTTTTTTCTGGCTTCTATATTATTTGAACATTTTGAATGCGTCCCGCTGAGAAATTACTTATTTTTAAGTTTTGCATCAACAAGTTATAAAATCGACTTTCTGTTATTTTTCACCTTCCCCCACTAGTTTAGAAATTAGATAGAGTTAGATTTATATTCGAATTAGTTGTCATTCTTGATGATTACTTTCTCTTTTTATAAAAAGTTGTATATTATAATTGATGTACAGAGTAGTGCTAGTCATAGAAAGTTGGAGAAATTATTTAAACTTAGCTTATGAATGTGATTGAACCCTACCGAACAGCGTGCCCCGGTAAGGCTAAGATTTTGCGGTTTTCCGCATATGGAAGACTACGTTTGCATCCTGATAGACGCGTATTCGCGGCCCACGAGCAAAACACTCACACATGTTATGACATGTTTGATGTTTCGGAGTGGTTGGTGTTTTATTCGTTCCGCATCCGCAAAGTATCGTCATTCAGGATGCACTTGGTGACCGCATGCGGGCTGGTCAGCCTCGCCCGGGCGCGCTCGTGTGGGTGTGGGGGTGTGTGACCTGTTGGTGTGGTGCAGCGCGCGGCGGGCGGTGCTGCTGCTGACGCTGCTGGCGCTGTGGTGGGGGCGGGGCCGCGCGGCGCACCGCAAGCACCGCGGCGCGCGGCGCTAGAGCCGCCCTGAAGCGGGGGAAGGCGACCTATTTATTCTAGATAGATCTAATGTTACCGCGCGCGCCCGCGAGCCCGCGCCGCCCCGCCATTATTCTAAATTTAACGTAAGTCGATCGCTTCACATTATTATCTTAGACTCGTCGAGTACTTAGCTGTTGCGGCGGCAGGGCGGGCGGACGTGGCGGGGCGGGGCGGGGGCGCGGGCGGGGCGCGGGTGCCGGTGTATAGTGTTGCGCGCGGCCGGCCGGGCCCGCGGCGAGAGCGACTGAGTGGAATCATTAGTGCGTACGTTGTATAGTGTAGTATGTGATGAGAGGCCCGGGGGCCCCTGAGACGAGAGGCCCGGGGCCCGTGTGACGAGAGGCCCGGGGGCCCGCGGCCGCTCGCTCGGCCGCCTGCGCCCGCGCACCCGCGCCCTGTTGTACCAAATTTTTCATAATATATTATAGTTTTTGTTTGACTTTATATAGAGATCGTTTTTCTTGTATAATTTGAAAGTAACCAAAAATAGGTACCAAATATAGAAAAAGATATGATTGTTTTTGATTTTCATAAAGCATTTTAATGCTTGCATGTTGTATTGTGTTCAAAAAATTACGATTAAAAAGATATCCTCGACTTGCAATTTTGTTTATTGATTCCCTATAGCCCCGTGTATCGTAAAGCAAACAAATATAGTCAATAAAGACATTTATTTTACACATTTACATACGACTTAAACAATTTTAAAGGACATTTAAAAAGTTCCAGTGTTTCCCTAAATCGTATTCCAATAAGAAACACACCTCAACATAGTCTGCCAAGCACGGTAAATAAATATTGGGCTGGTAAATACCTAGACTGCTTTCATTACATGACGAAGTTTTAGACGGAGTTTATACAACTATCTTAGATATAGACACACCGACATCTTGCTGAACCTCACCACGGGAACAGCTCAGCATTCAGAATAAAGTGCAGAGAACACATTGGCAACAAGTTAAGAAAAAAGGTCAGTCATCAAGGCACTGGTCCGACCACCACAGACAAATAAAGATAACTACCGAAAGTTTTAGGCAAAGTTTACCGTAATTGTGGGAATCGAAGGGTCTGTTATTCCGAATGCGAAGAAAGTACAAAAAACGAGGTATGAAGTTAGAAGCAAAACGCCAAGCGAACCATTAATTCTGGAGACTTATTTGAGTATGTTGTGCCTCAAGAAGACATCTCGATTTGATACTCATGTCCCTCTATCATTAATATTTACTCTATGTCTGGCTTCTACGTCCAAACCGCTACTCAATAACGTGTATCATAGATGACGTTACTTTTGCAAGCGCCTTTGCTGCAGATAAACTGTGGTAGACATAGACAAGGAATAACATGAACAAAACCAGGTGAACGCACCTCACTGTTTAAGCTTCTCGCATTCAATAGCATCTGAATCGTGCGTATACCGAGGAACTAAAATTATCCCCTAAAAAAAACACACCGAACCAAGAACCTCTACGGATCGGACTGCAGAACTACGATGGAGTTTACGAAAGTTTTCAGTGGACATTTTCTCCAAGGATTTTTCTCCTCGGTGGACCAAATTCACTCATCAGCAAACGTTATAGTAGCTGTCCCGTCAGGGTTTACTCTGAATACAGTTCCATTCCGGTGATGTACATGATAGTGTTAAGTATTTACGTGGCGATGTCGAGTAGTAGCGGATAAGAAACACGCGGGAATCCACCAAACACATTTGTGGAAGTCCACATATCGGCTGTGATTGGTCGAATCTTGCATGATCTCTCTGAGCTTCAGTGTCCTTAGGGAGCGTTTACTTTAAGATATCGAGCGGGGTTCAGGTAGACACATATTAAACAGCGTTTACATGGAAGTGCCGTGCGGAACGGCGGCCGGCGACGTGAGCGCCACAAGCGGCGGCGGGTGAGTGAGGCACGCGATGCGGAGCGGGGCGGGGGACTTCAGCGTACGCGCCGCTCGCAGCTCCACCACGCCTGTCACCAGGGTGTAGGCCGCCGCGAACAAGGTGACAGCCTGCACCACACATATAAGTACATTAATATTTATCTCGATGAGTGTGTTAAACGAACAGGCTATTTCTTAGCAAGCAGGGGCCGGTCATCGCTTTTTCCATTGTGATCTTCAGTTCCATGTGATTAAACACTGGACGTTATGACCAACATCCAAGTTTCCTCTTAATGGATGCAAGCAAAGTAGTCCTGCTCCCGCATTTACTATACTGTTATTTAATTTCGAAAATGGAAATGAGCGTGATAGATGTTCGACTTTTCTATGACTCCGTGATCTGATGATGAGAACAGAGAGTGGAGATCGATAGCGCAACATAGGACGCCTCAATCTTGGTTCAAAACGGAAGCTTGTAACTACAAATGAACAAGTGCTTACCATGATGACGATGATGCCCGAGGCCAAGGCCGATAGCGAGTTGGCGAAGTAGCGCAGCTCGGCCAGCGCGGGCCGCAGGCAGCCCATGCTGTAGAGCGGCACGTCACACGTTTCTCCTCGTTTGGTATGCGTTGGCTGATTCTGTTACCAAGTCATGCTTCATTCAACTCTAACTCGAAACATCCATCATTATATCATGAAAGAACAATAAGGTCATGTGTTACCTTTCCAGTCCACATGCGTCCGCAACAAGCTGGCGGCAGAGTGCGGCGGTGTAGGTACCAGTCCGAGTACGACTGCACGCCACAGCATCGCAACTGGAACAGAGGCAAAATCGGTTTAAAGAGTTTATTCTCATAAAATGATCGTGTCAAGCGTCGTTTTCGTGTCGTCCTTTTTTATGTGATCTTTTAAATAAAGTTTAGTGAAATCCTCTCCAGGCAAGATCTCCTACAAACGCCTCATGTCATCACACCAGAGTTTCCTAGGCCTCTCTCGTTGTCGTCGCATGTTCCGGAGACCCATCACACTAGCTCTCTTGTCCAGACGCCTTACAGATATAGTCCACTTCGGTCTAACTACATTTAATACTAATTAATGAATCGATGTTCGTTAAAAAGTTGGGAATGTTGAGAACCTCAAAAATTAGACACAGGATAGTAGCCCTTACCTCAATCTGCATAGCTGCGAAAGAGCTCCTAACAGCGGGGTCGAAGGCGTCGATGGCCATAGCCCGCAGCATGCTGGTGTTGAGTGAGGCCGGCTCGCGCACCGCCCGCGACAGCCCCGCGATTGATCCCACGCCCACCGATAGCATCACCATCGCCACGCTCACCAGAGCCATCAGCTGTAAGAGATCAAATCCGCGGCAGTCAGAAAACCGTCCCAAACAAACCATTTGTTTCAATTAGGTACGCCATTGAAAGGCTCCTGAACATTATAACAAAAGTTTTTCATTCTACGTAATATGTTTTTTTTATACCAAATGGAAGCCGAATATTATATGCTGTAGACAAATGCTTTTCCGAATATTTTTAGTGGAACAATATCCAGGAATTCATTTAAGATGTTGCTTAGTGTCGATGAAAACGAGCATTAGAAATCTTTCATCAAATATAACGAGTAAGTCTGTTAGCGTGATTCGAAAATGTTATAAAAATTGAAAGCTCACCGTAGCTGTCAACGACAAAGATCTGGTGTGGTAGGGGACCACCGTCGAGAGCCAGCACACGGGCAGGCAGAGCAGGCCCCCCGCCAGGAACAGCACGCTGGAGCTCAGCTCCACGCCCAGGTCGGACGTCCAGAAGAAGTAAGACATGCGAAGCAGATTCCATACTACTGACCCACCGAGGATCGCTCCGCCGCTCTGAATGGATACTCGAATTCCTTAGACGGTTCACAGTATGGTTACAGTTGTCAAGAAGGCATGTCAAGTTTTTTTACATTACCTATAGTATAAACCCCGACTCAAGGTCGTCGGTTGTCGGTCCAATTTTTTTTTGAGAAAACATCTAAACGATGTCGGCTCACTCCCGTTTCTAAAGCCTGTGTCTTGTAAGACCTACAAGTCTAAGTAATCGTTTTAAAAAGAAAATACTATTACTATTAATATCACACCGTTATATTATCCGAATGTTTCATTTTCTTTAACGATTGTGGTTTGATTGAAAGATACTAGTGGGAAGAAGCCACCAAAGGAATACGAAGTCTGTATTGATACTTACGAGCAGCAGACCAGCACACCCAAACAACACCAACCCGCTGCTTCTCATTCCGGTTCTATTTTTAATGCTTTTTTATAATTAATAATAAATTAATAAACGGTAATACAATTTCAATACTATTTCTGACAAGAAAAGTCACCTGAACAATTTGAAAGTGATTTGAAAATCGACTGGCTGACGACGATTTTTTTTTTCACATTTTTATGAACGTCGTCTTAGCAGAAAGGAGATAACACGTCGTTTTAAAAACCTGTTAATTGTTTTGTTTGTTTTTTAAAAAACGTTGCCCCACACTAGGAATTTCTTTTGTGTCTTGGTAAACATATAAACTCGCATACACAAACGCCCAGACCCGGAACAACTACTTGTAGATCATACGAATATTTGCTCCGTGTGGGAATCGAACGGGAAGCCGTCCATTAAGTAAAAAGTCCGTAATTCATACATTATTTTCATAATTTCCATCTGTTGTAGGCTTAATAGTAGTACCACCGATCATCATCTTCCTGCCCTTATCCCATTTTACTTGGGGTCGGCGCAACACGTTTTTTTCTTCCATTCTCCTCTATCAAACGTCACAGTATCATTCACTCCTCTGTCTTCCATATCATTCCTTATACAATCCATCCATCTCTTCTTTGGCCTTCCTCTTCCTCTCCATCCATCAACATTCATACTCATCACTCTCTTAGTCACATAAAGCAGATTCGATTGATATGACATATTATACCGCACCTTCTACTTGGGTCGATTTCTTTCTTACTTTCTGACCAAAATGTAAATCAAAGATATTTTTTTACTTTTTCGCGACGTCTGGCGGAGCTATCTACATACGTAACTCCAAAAAAAACCGGCGCCTGTTTAGCCTTTTCACAACTATGTTGGAGTCGGCTTCCGGCGTAACAGAACAGCGCTGAATACTAGTAATATTTTATAGTGATCGACTTCTTAAAAGGAGGAGGTTCGCAGTTCTTCTTTTTTTTGGAGGGATCCAGTACGTGATCCCCACAACCCATATACTGAGTTAAATTTATATACCAATATACTGAGTTATATATTATTGTATTCAAATTCTGACATTGTCAGAATTTCAAGCATCTGAACTGTAAAGACTGCCTGCTCGACTTAACCTGCAAGATCGGCTTGTGTGGCTGTTATCGATTATCCACGAGCCAAGAATCGAACTTGCTTTTTTCTGCTTTGGCCACGTGTAGGAATACCTGTGGTTGTAGTCGAAGAAACTGAAAGGAACAACGTAGTCACACACCAATAAAAAAACTGAATGCATACAAAATTGCAGCTTTATCCTAAACCAGTAGTAACAGACACATGAACAGAAGTCGGTCCTCATTTGACGAACTTGTTTCTCATCTGCATCTCCATGGCCTGGTTGTAGCAGCCGGGCTTGCGAGCGGCCTTGGCGATGATGCTAAAGGTGCTGGCGCTGTACTGCAGCGGCTTGTACGAGATCGTCACCACGTTCGTATTCTTGTTAAAGTTTACGGTCGGGTTCGATATCGAGTTGTCGACTTGTACTCGCACGTACTCCATCACGTAGCATTGTGGCGTCTGGAAGAATAAGGCTGTAATTTATTTGAGTAGCGATGCATCCCCGTGAAGCTTATGACTATCTAATTGAGGTAATAGGTCTGGATTACTCATATAATCTAGCTTCTATCTTCTTTGGGGTGTCAGGGTCATGTTCTGACATTCTTGCAGACTCAATTCAGGAGTTCCCTTGAAGGAATTGTGTGGAATGATGAATGATAAATAGTCACAGCATGGAACAGCAGTCTTGTCTTAAAATGATACAGATTTTAGATCAGCGTTATTGGGAAAGGCGAGATGTCTCATCAACCAAACTAGACATTTAAAAATAAAACTATCTTACCTTTAGCCTGATAGATTTAGATTTCTGGAAGAAGGTAAAATCATCTTCTCTGTGATCGACAATAATGCTGCCTGGAGCATCAACGCCAAACTGCCATACTTCCGCTAGGACGCCCCCCGCCGCCGAGAGGAGAACACAGAGTAGGAACAGTCTCCGTGCTTCCATTGCTCACAGTCTAATAGAAGCACCAGAGACGACGATTCGATGCACCAAACCTTTACAACTTCAATTTAAGTAATTTTTTTTACTCCTGTACGTACAATTAAATGCTAATTCCAATTCTATGCTAATGTGTTTCAAATTGCTTTATGAATGTTCAAATGTAAATGATTTGTTCAATTAGGTTTGTTGCTAGTTAAGGATTCGGTTCTTTGCGTTTGATATGGTTTATGCAATGTTGTGACCATGCCACCCTTAAATCTACTGAAATGGTACAAGCAAAAAGCATTCGCTTCTGAACATAATATGGGTTGTGTACAAAGAATAATAAAGTTTGTTCGTCATAATAGAGAACGTTATTAATTGGTTGATTAAAAGCGGTTACGTCCGTTCCGAATCCGTGAACATACGTTCCGAAGTAGCCAAAGAGCTACTTGTGTGGTAACGCACTATATCTTTCAGTTATCCATGAGTCTCCAATTTTGAAAAAATGTCATAAGTTCCAAAAAACGGAAAACTTTAAGATTTTTTTCTTCTCTATCTTGTTTATCCTATTAATGATAATGAATAAGTTCTACAAACCCATAGAAAATAACTATAAAAATTGATTAGAAAATGATCGGTTCGTTTTTAATGACAGATGTAGCTGCAACACATAAAGACATCCATTCGCGGTCGCTCCAATGGATGTCTTTATGTGTTGCAGCTACACAGAATTTGAAGATTTGAGATGCGAACTACTAATTCTAAACAGGTTACTGATTTTTATATAAGAATAACACAATTATGTGGGTCATCATCCGGTCTAGTGATCGTTAGGCTGTTCAAAATATCTGTTTTTTTTTGCAACTAGATGTCTCCGGGAACACGGCACGAAATGAAACCTTACTAAATGCAAAATGTACTCGTTAATTTAACAATCAGCTTAAACACAAACAATCTATGTATCAATTATATACAGTTTAATGAATACATATTTTCTTTTGGATTTTTACAAGATTGTACTAGAGTAAAATAAGTCAAACATTGTGGGTACGAGAGACCACGGTTATAAACATACGGTGCGGAGTTGAAATTATGTCATCCGAAAAGGTATATGGGTTCTATGAACACACCACTAGAGACGGCTATTCCTGATAATGTCGGTATAAAAAAAATCACCATGGCACACCTTATGAGCATCCTTTACCTGGAGTTAAAAGGGTACCTAAAACATAAAGAATACAATGGAAAAGAATGAGGCCTCTGCTTCATATTGTGTACCGATACTCGCTAAGACCGTAAATGAAGATACGTGCCCGTTCGAAACTAACTTGAAACTTTTGGGTCAACCCTATTATAATCCAATTCATAAATATTGGCAACAGAGGGTCAGAAGTGCAATGGTGTTGCCACCAATTTTTGGTTCGTGGCCCAAACTAATCTTGTGTCCGTAAGTGATACGGAGTAGAAAGCGCCCGGACCTTCGATCGAAACTACAAGTCGCGTGCTTAGAGAGTAGTATCCCAGGGTCGGAGTGGGTACGGGCTCAATTTTATTACTATTCGCAGTTGAGGATCAACTACTTTTCCAATTATTCTATTTCATTTCTAATTGTTCGCATTGCACGGATTGTAATGTATTCTTCTATTGTGCACAGACTTGACCCATTTTTAGGAACGATTTTTATCGTAGCTTACGCTTAGCCTAAATATTTGTCGCCTGGCGGAGTCGCGGGACTCACAAATTACCGTAACCCCGGTACGTAAAGGGCTATTGAAGGACACCGTGGATTTTAGTCAGTCAATCTGACAGTCCCTCCCGCCCTGCCCTGGGTGGGAGGACTCATTTGATGATTTTACCACGATAAAAAAAATAGTCTAAATATTTGTAAACGTACGTTTTAGTAATTACTAGTGTGAGGAAAATATTTTCAATAAGATTTTTTTTAAATACCCAATACCCAATAGTTATTGCAGTACAAGTACATGTGGCTTAGTTAGCCAAAAAAGTGATTAAAAACCATTGGCATACACTAGTTACGTTGTAAATAAAATAAAATTTCAACGATTGTCAAAACTTATTTATTAACAATAACAAAATGTATGTTCACAATAAATAGCTTAATTGTGAATCATTTTGTTAGCGCTACATTACAGATCATAATATACACAATATGAAACATAAATAGGTAAAAGTAGCAGTGGTTGTATGAGCCTGGTGGAAAAAAGAAAAAAGGAATTGTTGACGTTTTTGCTAAACAAACACCAGCTCAATACAAATATAAGTTAAGTCGATTTTAGAATGAATGACTAGTAAAATCTTTGCAGCAAGATTAATGTCGACGTTATAACAACACGAATAAAGTCAATTTCAGAAAGACTGTAATATTAAAAATGTCGTAAAATGTTTGAAATGGTAACGAAAATTGAACCACGTGTATGTGTAAAATGTCAGTTTCTACACAACTAAATTGTTAGTGATCATCTGCCTAGCCTTTTCTCAACTTCACGTTTCATCACATCAAGCTTGTAATGTTGTTAATATTATAGTAAAATCGACAATTTAATGATATTTTTTTTTGCTGTTTTATTTTCAATAAATAAAATTATCTATTCTAACACGTAATCCACTGCTAAAATCTACATCTACGTTGCATAGAACAATATGTACAATTCTTGCTAAAGGGTGTAAAAAGTTCCCTAAACGAAACCGAAGAACTTATTTGACCTTATTAACTTATGTACTATACTATGGTTTTGATGGATGACTAAGAATAGGACACACTTGGCGCCATATTATGACGTCACAGCTATCAAATCGAATAAGTTTGGTAGATTTGGCAAAGAAAAAAAAATTGTAAATTATGTTTATTTGCTAGTCACACTTTCCAAATGACAGATATATGTCATTGGCGTTCTTTTTCTAATTAGAAAAGCATAGTTCCAACACAATGCTCGGTTGACGAGTACGTAAAGGGTCTATTTACACCTTATATGTATAGTAATCAGTATCACAAAATGAAACTCTTAGTCATCGGGTCACAAGCTCTTAGCCTTCCTATCTTTAAGTAAGCTGGTGATGAAGAACTCTCCCGCCCTATAAGATGAGCGGACTAGTGGTCCACTGGCTGTGTATAAGAAGCCCAGCTCATTACCGCGCTCCTCCCACTCCTTGAACTTGGCGGGTGTGACGTACTCAAACACTTTGAGATGCCGTTTGGTGGGCTGCATGTATTGGCCGAGGGTGACGCAGTCGACGCCGGCCGAACGTAGATCTGTGTACAAAATATTATTTGGTCAAATCTTGACTAAAGAAATAGGATAGGTTTTACTATAAGGAACCCTGGGGGGGGGGGGGGGGGCAATGCGTATCAAAAAATGGGGTATAAATAAAATGGGGTGATATATATATTTTGCTTTGGCCTGATTAGACAAAGGCCGGGCGGCAAAATCTATTGTTTATCTGGCCTGATTCGGCCAGAAACGAGTGATGCGCCATGCTGTTCGATTTGAGTACAATGATATAATCAGTTCTATGAAATCTCTATGGAAAAAAAAGAAGATGAATTCATGGAAGAAAAAAAAACGACGGGTTGCACTCTGGGAGTGCCGGCAGAAGTGAAAACTTGATTATTAACGTTGAGCATGTTTGATATTTTGGAATGGTTAGGGAATTATTTTGCACCAATTGCTTTATCAGTATAAAAGTACTATCATTTATGTGGTAGAATACAATATTCATTTATTGCGCTATCGTACACGGTCGAGGTCGACCTCGACCTCGACCTCGATCTCGACCTCGATTCGTGGCACGCTGTAACATAGACGAACATTCGCGCAAGCGCCCTGCGCCGCCTAAACGAAACAGTAGGCCCAGGCATACATTTTCGCCGCGCCGTAGAGAGGGTATAGCTGTCTACTCTCCATCCGTCCTACGCTTTTTCGATCAGGGTCACGTGTCCTGACCCGAGTTTATCCGTCCTACGCTTTTTCGATCAGGGTCACGTGTCCTGACGCGAGTTTAAGATTTTATACCCATTACAGAAAAAGTGCTCAACGCCGCTAAAGAAGTTTTCACTTCAAAAAAAGATTAATGCTAAACTTGTATTTGACTTAAACACCAATTAACATTAAAACTCAAAATGAACACCAAAAAAAAAGAATAGACAGGCAAGTATTGATTACTACAAATGAGAAATTGCACGCGAGTAGCATGCAAGTTTGACTACATAACTACATTACAGACTATTAATGGACAATGACTTCAATTGATAAACAAAAATATCGGAATGTAGAAGAGTAATTAGTTTGACTACATTAAGGACTATTAATTTACAATATATATAATATTAATATTATATTAATTTATAATATATTGTAGTAGTGAATGTAGAACATTCCGATATTTCTGTTTATCAATTGAATTCATTGTAAATTAATAGTCCTTAATGTAGTCAAACTAATTAGAGTAAAACTTGTATGCAAGTTCTTGCATTGTCTAAATGGGACTTCATATCTTACCTTTCATAGTCTGTTCCACTTGCTGGTCAGTCTCGCCGAGGCCCAACATTATTGAAGACTTGGTGATCAGGTCAGGGTTGACCTCCTTGGCCGTCTGCAGAACCTTCAGCGTTTGACGGTAGCTGGGGATAGATAATATTTGTATTTTTTTAATAGATGTTTTTGACGTCGTAATTAAATGAAATTGTAACTGGCAATACAAAATATATGATGAATTGTGAGTTTACTTATCTATTGCTTAACTCAAATGTGACAATTTGTACCAATGCTTGGAGCACAGTACTATAAAGAGATGAACAGATTTCGATAAAGTTAAGTAACAAAATAGAACAGGTTTTAGGACACATAATAATTATGCTCGTTTCCACTAATCACAAAGTGGCATTTAAATTAAGTGCCAAAACACAGCTCAGTGCTGAGAGTTGAAATATTATTTGGTGATGTGATGCTGAGAGTTGAAATTTTATTTTATATGTGTGAGATGATGAAAAATAAAAAAAAAATCGTGTGTAAAACTTCATGGGCTTCCTGGGTCGGGTGAAGGCGGAAGCCCATGTCAGACTCGATTAACTAAACCCATGAGGTGTTGTACTGCCTTATGCCTGGTATGTAATTTCGTTGATGCAACTGCCTCTCTACGGCAGGTAGAACATTTTTACTTCCCTTTATGAACTGACTGACTGTTTCTAGAACGACATGCAACAGCTAACAAGTTTATTCGTATTACCCAGCTCGAGGGTCCCGAACAAACGGCGTGAGTCGCTCCACGGTCTCGATGTTGTGAGCGAACACGTCCAGGCCGCAGTTGGCAATCGTGGCCACGCACTCGCGGTTCGCCCTGAAGTCCGGCACCAGACATTCTACTAAGATGTCCTTGTTCCTGAGGAGTTTTACAAGATATTGTAACTTATGGAATTTAGGTTTTACTTTGTGGATATCTAAGGCAGTGAATATTACCCATACTTTTCCGGGCAATTGCAATAAAGGAATCACATCAAATTATGACACATTCATGTTTAGCCTTAATGGTGTACTTAACCTAAATCAGTTTAAGTAAGTAATTTTTATGCCAAAGCTGGGTTTTGACTTTTTATCATTAATACTTTCTATTATTAATCTTACGCAACTTTTATGATACATTGTTTTTATCTATTAATTTGTGTTTAGTATTGAAAGATGATCATTTATTACTTACTGTTTTTTAATTTCCCTCACAGTTTCAGCAAGATGATTTGATCCGCCGTCGGGTAAATCTATAAAAGGAATGCTCAATTGAAAACAAGAAACTCCGTTCGACAAAGGAAGCTTCGAACTTGAAGTCAGCGGTCAGCGAGGAGATGACGTGCTCAAAAGGATCCGACTAGCCGGTAGTAGGCGGCTACTGTGAACGCAGAAAGCCCGCTAAATCCCCATCGTCCACTGATTTTGAAAAGAAAAAATCGAATTGCGAGCAGTATTTAAACCTGTGACCTCCGGATTCAGTACATCCGACGTTCTTTCCAACTGAGCCACTGAGGTTACTGCCTAAAGCGTCGAATTCTTCAATACATTTCTCCCTCTCTCCAGGTCTCATGGTGACGAAAATGTTTTAGATAAGCGAAGCAAGCGTTATTAATGCGTATAATGTATATAAAACATGAACCCGTGGCCTTACTGTCAGGTTTTGCTAAATTATCTACGAGTGAGTATAATACTGAGTTTTACTTGAGGATATCATTTTCGGCACAGATGGCGTAGCAGTATTTTTTGTCGCCTTAATTATGTCAATTATGTGTTATGTTACAGGTGGTTAGTTTAGTCAGATATAAAGTCATTTTCATCTGACCTACCGTCTCTATCAACGGACGTGAGCACGATGTACCCGAGCCCCCACTGTCCGATGGCGTGCGCGGTGTTGCGCGGCTCGTCCGGGTCCAGCGGCGGCGGCTTGCGCGACGTCTTCACCGAGCAGAACATGCAGCCGCGGGTGCATGTGTCACCCATCAACTGTGACAATATATAAGCAATGACTTCAAGTAGGAGATTAATTAAAGCCTTAAAATAATGAAGTAAGATAAAAATTGATAAATAACACAATAATATTGTTCCTTGTTTCCCATTTTCTTGGCGTCGGCTTATGTAGTCGAACAATAATACAATAATGTAAAATAATAAAAGTCCAAAAATCATGTCAAACCTTACACAATATTGTGCTGTTTGGACATGTGGTAATCAAACCCACAACATACAGCGCAGCAGTCCAATTCAGCCACTGCACCTACCATGGTGTCAAAACTTACATGCCAGTTAGTGTCTGTGAGTTTCAATGTTTGCACCCACAATACAGGAGAAATTCCTAGTAGGGGATAACATTTCACTTAAAAAATATATAAGGTATAAACACACTTAGAATGGTATTAACTTTTTTTTTAGCATGGTAAAATCATCAAATGAGTGCTCCCACCCAGGGCAGGGCGGGAGGGCCAGTCAGACTCGTACTGACTAAAATCCATGGTGCCCTTCACTAGCCCTTTACGTACTGGGGTCACGGTAATTAGTAAGTCCCACGATCCAGGCAGGCTTTGGCCCTCTACAGGCCCCGTCACTATGCTGACACTCCAGAATGGTATTAACTTACCATAATAGTTGCAGTAGAAGTGCCATGTTTGCCCCCGCTCCAGCACTCTCCAATGTTAGGACAGCGTGCCTCCTCACACACTGTGCTCAGTTTCAACTCTCGAAGCTGTTTCTTTATCTCTGAGAACTTGGCCCCTGAAACAACACAACAGCTTCATGTTTTAATTTTTATTCCCATGTCAAATACTAGAGAAATAAGTTCTCCTAAAAAGTCACATCTTTATGGTGAAAAAAAAAAGTGAAAGATCTAGGAACATAATTATTAGAGATTAGTTTAAATTATTTGCACTATTTTGTAGACAGTACACATATTAAAAAGTAGAATGGACATTTTTGTTCAAATGAACAGAAGTACAGATAGCATTCTTACAAAAGCTTATAGTCCTAAAGTAATGAACATGTGTATGATCTAGGTAAACCATGACAAAATCAATCATAGTTCTTTCTCAGCTCACATCGGACTGTAGATGCCAAATGAAAAACTAAAGCTATTTTCATGACCTTTTTAAAGCCACATGTTTATACTGTTCTGGAGAAATACTACCTATTCGCATTTATTTTCCAAAAAAAAAATGAGAAAAAAATAATTTAAGTTAACTTAAGTTGATTTGAATGTTTATCGTTGTACACTGCATTTCATGTCAGAAATAGCTGCACATCCCTAAATATTTCTATACATATTAAAAAAAATTAACTAGGCATCTCAAAACTTCTTATCACATACTAATAATATTAGTTCTAGTTTAACACTGATAAAGACTTAGGACAAGGTCAGTGTGACTGTTTACAGATCTTCAATTACACAATGTTTTTATTATTAACTCCTCTTCAAAAACAGTGATGCTT
Organism: Agrotis puta; assembly: GCA_943136025.2. Taxonomy (NCBI): domain Eukaryota; kingdom Metazoa; phylum Arthropoda; class Insecta; order Lepidoptera; family Noctuidae; genus Agrotis; species Agrotis puta. The sequence continues at coordinate 890,877 of OW964176.2, read as the reverse complement.
ATTATTGAAAAGATTTCATCAAGAATAAGTTGGTGTAAAATAGATAATTAATTTTAATTTTAGTGTGGTATTTCTGTTTACCTGAATTATTTTATTACAGATAAAAGCTACATATCGACGATGAAGAGTCAATATATAATATCTAACATTTTGGCCATTTTTGTTTTATTGCATTATTTATTGTAGAATAGAGTAATGCACATGCTGACAAAGATCTTAGGTCTGTTTCTTATTAATTTTGCAAGATAAACAATTATTGCAATATATACTAAGTGGTGTTACGTCATTTACGATGGCAATAAATACTAATAAAATCTATCTAAAATATATCTAAAAACTAAAAAAATCATTGATTAATATATTAATATTGTAGTCATAAGCATAATATTGTAGTCAGTTTACATAAAACATTTAAAAAATCAAATATACTAAAAAAATAATTAAACGGACTTGAAACGTTTTTTTCGCCTCCTGTAAAGTTGCGTTTTTGCAGTTATTATTTATTGACTCTTCATCGTCGATATCTTACCAGTAGGTATGGTCGTCTTCAACCACGGTGGTAGTCTCAGCCGTTCCGCTTCACCTTTCTCCCTCTTCAGCTTTCCCTCATACTGTTCCCAGTCCTTGGGGCGGTCTTCAGATACGAAATCTGCTAAACTAGGCCCTTCGCGAAGTTTCTCACGTATAGCATCGAGTTTGGTCGTACTTTTGCATCTCTGAAACTAGAAATAAATGTTTCTGTATAATAAAAATCACTTTATATTTTCCTATTCAGTTTTCAAGCTTAGTACTGCCAAAAACATTGTCCAATAACATTTTAGCATCCAGTTTAACCCAGTGAACTTACAATTTAAATTTTCTGGCATCATTTATTTGTATTCAATTTATATAAACAGACCCAATGCACAAGAATTCTGAAAGTTATTTTGATGTCAGAGGTTATTTTGATACTTACGTCATGACGATTACAAATTAAGGAAGTTCTTAATTTGTTGCGAAACATTTTGACAAGAATTTGAAGCTTAAATCTTGATATTAAACATAAAAACAATGCAATAATTTCCACCAAAAACAATAATTTAATTTCATCACTTTTCACGAACCTTCACAGTCACACACAATAACAATAAAATTCTTCCACCCACTGTGGCTGTCAGTGTCACAGCTGGCTGTCGGCACAGCTGTCAGTGACGATAGAGATGTACGTTAATACTTTTTGAAGAACCGCTAGACGATTATTGAACCAAATGAATGTGTGTTTCTAAAATGTTTAAAACTATTAAAGAAAAACTACAAACGTTTGTTTCTATAAAAAAATATCTCAACTGTATTTTGACTACAATTTATAGACAAAAAAATTACTACAGTTTTGTTGCTAGCTGATGTAAAATTTTTCAAGCAAGGAGTTTATAATATAGGGAGCGAGTGCTTGTAACATTAAAACCGTACCTATTTTTCTTAGAAAGAGAGGCACACACGCAGGTTACTTTCTCCTTCATTCTGTTATTGTTTGTAGACCAATATTATGGATAAAAATACTGACCTCGGAAATGATTAATAGTCTATTAAAAAGTAATTTTTTAGTTGATCCCGGCTTTCTACTCAGAAGCTCAGAAGGCTACCAGTGTTACCAAGGGCTATCGTATAAGGTACTCAATTAAATTAATTCCGTAGCGGAGTAATATAGTGATCAAAATAATCAACGGAGTTTAAAACATTGTCAGCCCATATTTAATGGAAAAAACCCATTTTGTAATACTAAGTACTTTCAGTATGAAAATAATTTTATCCTCGAAATAGTGTATCATGGACACTCTTATTAGAAAGAAACAGAATTATGCTGTGTCGGTGCCTTTCATTCATTTCAAAGTCACCGATTTGGGATCGAAGAAGCATGCGCTCCCTATTTTTAAATTCCTTATATATTTCAAGTCAATGGGGCCGCTGATATTATGACAAGGGCACGACAAGGGTTCTTTAAGTGGAGGTGCCATCTGAAATCAGCATTCATTTGCCAGCTCCATTATGCACTCACATTGTTAGTCGATTTTAATGTTTGTGATTGTAATTGAACAAAACTTCTTTTCGCAACACTAAAGAAAAAAAACCTAGCTTAGGGTAGGGCTTTGTTTGTAAAGTGAAATAAATTCTAAAATGATATTAGATAACTTAACGCAATGAAATGAAAGATAGTTTTATATTGTTTTGATTTACAGTAAGAAAAATAACATAGAGATGTTAGATTAAACGTTACAGTAATAAAAATAAGTAAATAATTTGTGACCTTGAGCGTAAGCAATACAGCTGTCAAATAACCTAACCACGATTTTTGTAAACGAAAGATGAAAGAAGTTTCTCTTGTGAACTGTTTTTGTATGTAGCTTAAGTAGCTGAAGAACACATCTTTTGTTACAATGGATGAAACCGTCACGCACTATATTACATCCCACCCAGCTGATCAGGTATGTTGACATTAATTTTTTGTCCAGTGGACTAAACTAACAAATTAGCTTCAATCTTGTTTAATTACAAGCTGTTGTTCCAATGAATCAGCCCTCGATTTCAGAAACTTTTTTGACGAAAAAGTATTTAAGACAAACTGTTTTCAACAAAGAAAATGCCTCTCATAATTTATTATATTAAACACACAAAGTAAAAGATAAGATTTTGTATGTTTGTTTGTGACAGATAAAACCCAAAAACTATTTAATTGATTTTTAGACCATTTCACCTTTGTAAAGTTACATTATCAGCAAGTAACATGCTGTATTTTACAACAAATTATTAAATGTGCAAAGGTTGTGCTGGGTGCTCCCTAAAAATATAAATAGCCAACCTACTTTAATTCCTGTTTCAATTACCATGCTTTGTACATAATTAAACAACAGAAAAGAGGTTGATTATAGAATAGAATATACTTTACTTTAACTGCTAATACTAGGGTTACAATGGCAATGGTCTTATCTGATATCTAAAGGTTTTATATGATATCTTCCAGACAACCTGTGGTCTACGGATTTAAAATAAAAGGGGGAGGTAGTGATTATCTAAGCAGTATTGTGTATTTGTCCCCAGTCGGTTCATGTGGATGGCAATGTCTTGGCCCTCAATGTGCAGGATGATGGGGCCGGCAGGGTGGCCATCATGCATTCCCAGACCTACTCCACATCCTTATGCAGGTAAGTTTCCCATACAAGATTAAATATACATTTGTGGGTGCTGAAAGGACCTATTTCCTGAAAACAGTAGATAAATATTAGTTGTATGCATATACACACACAGGGTCTTGAGACTCTCATCAGTTAACTATGACCCTGGAATGTATTGAGCTATTGAAGGATCTCGATGGATTTTAGTCAGTACTAGTCTGACAGTCCCTCCCAACATGGCCCGGTTGACTCATTTGTTGATTCTAAGAAGATACAAAAAAATGCATTTACACAATCAAAATTAACAAAATATTTAAAATTGAATTGAAATTCATTCTGTTCAACAGATGATTTAATACTATTCCTATGTATTAATAGAGCTCCAATTTATATAAAAATTATATAACAGATAATAACTTGTCGGTCCTTTGTTTCATCTTTTTATTTTAATACATTACTTCAACCACTAATCCTAGACATCATTGTAACAGACAAGTGTCAGTGGGTGATCAAGTGGTGGAGGGACAGTGGAGTGATGAGATGATAGATCCAGAAGGCAGGCTGGCAGCCCTGATGGCACACATCACAGCCCAGCAGTCACGGGGGCAGCTACATCATAAGGTATTTGATTTTAATGAAACCATCATTGGACACTACCTAAGTGCTGGAAGTATTTCCATATAAATAGACACACTTGAATTAGATGTGAAAGAGTTAGATATGTTACTAGGCAAGCATGCTTTACCATCAACCATAACATTGCTTACCATCAGGTGATGGTGGTCAAACAAGCCTATTTTAAAAAAACCTGTACAAGAAAAATTATTTATGCAAACTCTTTGAATGTAAAAGACATTTTTCAATTATTCACTTATATGGAATGTACAACTTACATAATACTATGTTTTAAGGTGCACACAGTTAGGGGAGATGTGGACACATCTATCATCCTTGATAGTTCCATGAGACTCTTCCATGGCCAGCCAATGGTAAGCTGTTGTTTATATTAAGGAAGAAATACTTTTAAATAACAATAAAAAATATTGATAGTGGAATGTAGGTAAATCTAGAGAATCTGTTGGTATTGGCCTTCTTTTTGTGAAGGAGGACGGACCATAATACACCGTGATGGTCCATCATGGATTGGTGATGAACAGTGAATGGCACACAGCCATTAAAAAGGCGATTACACTGCACAAGCACAAAATAAAAATAGTGATAATGGTAGAAGATGCTTCTTAAAAGCTGCTTGTTGTTCCTTTTGCTGAAATTTGCAGAACTCTGATGATGATTATATTTTTTTACCCAGGATCAGTCTCAAGATCCAATAGTGGTGGAGGTGCCTCCCCTGCCTCCACTACCTCCTTTGCAGGAGATGAAGCGGTGTCAGGAAACTGATTGGTTCAACAAGAATAAACAATCACTCAAAGTAAGATGTTTTTTTTTAAACATTGTACCACATTAGGAATTTCTGTTGTATTGTGGGTGCGGTTACAAACATACAAAGTCGGACAGGAAATGCCTGGAACAACTGTTAACCTCATACAAAAATTTGTTCCGTGTGGGATCGATACATCGATACCGCGACACGCAGTGCGTGCCATCATGTTTAAAGTAATGACTTAAATTGGGGATACTCATGAAGCATGAGGTCACTGTGTTAGTACTGTCTAGAGATGTAAGCACAATAGACTGCACATTGGTGGGAACATTTCGTCATTAGGCTGGCCTATGGAGTTTATAGAATGCCAGTCAAACTCATACAGAATTTTGTTTACAGACTGACTATTGGGGAGGCATATGTTCAGCAGTGGACGTTTTACGGCCGATAAGATGAAGATGATGATGATGATAACCACGATTGATGGATATCAAATTGTGGTTTTACATTAACATAGTTATAGAATTTAATATTTCCTATTACTTAAAATAACTGTTTTTCCTCCCTGAACAGGATGATTCGTCCATGATTGATTCAGATGGACCAGTGTTAGAACTGGGCCCGGGTGCGTCGCCGGGCCAGCACAAACTGCAGAGCAAGAAGAGTCTTCCACACAAGAAGAGGATATCGAGGAAACTAAAGAAGAATAATGGGAACAGTACTCCTCAGCAGGTCAGTCTTGTACTAGATATATTAAAATGAGTGGTTATTAGTTAGTAGGCAAGCTGTGTAAAGATACTGTTTATCTATGACCTGATTACTGGGGTGGTGAACATCACTTTGTTCACAACTAAATTCAAAGGTGTTAGGTTAGTTTTGCACAATATCTTAAAGATAATATTCATAAACCTATAATTGACATTTACTTTTATTTGTGCATCAAGAGCACAAATATAAAAAAAAAACATTAAAATAGGTATTACATCATTTGCACATGTATAACGGAGTACTACATAAAGGAAAAGGTTTGTATGAAAGAAAATACAACAAAAATATTGGGATGTGTGATTTTTATCATATTAAAAATAAAGGCAACAGGGAGAAAAGACAGTATACCTCATCTTCATGACAAAATTTAAATTAATAAACTGCTGAACGGTATGTTATAGTTCCCTACGGGCTTGCAGGACATAGTGGTGATCAGCTGCACGGACGTGGAGGGTCGCATCAGCTGCGCCGAGCACGGCCAGGAGCAGGAGATCCTGCCCGACAACTTTGTACAGCAGGAACATATGTCCGACGACACGCACCATATTACACAAGAGGTAGGCTTGACAAATAAAGAGGATAAAGGGAAGGACATTTAATCACACAGTTTTGGGGCTTAATAATCCATTGTAATAACTATTTAATTCTAGACTAGTGAAATTGTTACCTCCCTGCTAGGTCCGTCCGATCTTCATCTGTCAGCTGTGTGGTGAGTTCTACGGCGACGAGCAGCTGAAGTTCTACCAGCACTTGAAGCAGCACTACGAGCCGCACATCATCATCGAGAACCCCGTTCAAGACCTGGGAATTGATAAAGTATGACTTTCAACTTATCACAACTATCCTATTTAGTTTTTATTGTTGCGTGATACCTGGGAATATTGTGTCGTTATGTAATAAAAACTGAGGGTAATAATAGTTATTTATGCAACTGTTGTATAATCAGGGGTATTTAAACACGAATGTGATAAGCCGAGTGTGATAATAGTATCACATGAGTGTTTTAATACCTAATTATAACAGTTGCATACAAGACTTTATCTACAATCATGATGTGAATCCTCTATAAAAGATTCTCATACCATAGGGTGTTGTACAGTGTTGTAAGAACTATGTAAATTCAAGATGGCGGGAAATAACACGATAAGACGAGAATCCGAAATTACGAATTCTACAATTTATTGTTCTTTTTTCAAAATTTTAGCGATCTGGTGGTGAAAATGTCATTGCATGAGAATGTTCTTTTTTTGAAATTCATTATATCACGCGTTTGGATGATATAATGATCATAATAACATTGAGTGTTTTAATGTTGGCAATAAGCTAATTGTTATAGGTTCTTTTATAGAGGATTAATAGCATGATAGTAGATAAAACAAACTATGTATTAGCTATGTAATTTAAATTTGTGTCTTACATATAGGTGGCGCTTAAATTATATCGGTAGAACGACGAACCATTGACAAACGTTACAAAGGTAGTGATAGAGAAAAAAGCTTAACAAAGAAAGAGAAAAAGATTGAGAAATTGACACTAAATACAGAAACTATCAATTTACTATTTCCAAAAGTATTATAATTTTAACCTTGCGTAACAAATATCACTACAAAACATTAATCTAGTTACATTAATTCTTCACAGATGACCAACTCTTGCATCGTAGATAACGTAGCAACGATACCAGATTCAATAGTAGAACTATCTCTAGAGAATTCCATACCAAAAACAATGTATCAACCCATGGACAAGCACGTCCTGTACACGACAAGCGACAAAACGTTCACGTACGCTAACAATAAGGTTCAGTATTCTACGGCAAGCATGGACAAGGAACCGATGACGGTGGTTCAAGAGGCTGAGAAGGCGGATCTGTATGATACCCTGGATAAACTGGATCTGTACAGCTGCGGAAAGTGCAACAAGTCGTTTAGGAAGCAGAAGCAATGTGAGGCGCATATCAAGGAGGTGCATTCTAATATGAAGGTATTTAATTGATTAGTTTATTATGTTTGTGTAATTTCTGGATCTTTATTAAGAACAGTTAATTGTTAAAACTACTGAGCATATAAATACATGAAAATAGACAATAGTATGACCAGTTACAATGTACATACTTCTTCTCGAAAGCCCGCTAAGCGTAAGCGCGCTTGCTCATTTATTTATTTATTTCTCATGCTCATTTGTGTCGCGTATCAATTGCAAGCGATAATCATCCTTACTACGACATAAAGGCGCCATGAAAAAACAAAACAGGCTTGCCACGACGACGTAAATCAGTTGAATTGCATATAATGTCGAAGTAGCAAGGACGATTTTAGTTAAAAAGAATTGCAAATCGCACGAATTGCGTCATGAGCGAGGGCGCTTACAGCTAGCTTTTTTTACAAAAATGTGTAGTAGTCATATTTTTTACCACTGTCAATTTTTAAAGTCTTTGTTCTGTCCGGTTGAGACAATATTTTTTCGTATGTTTAAATCATCAAATGAGGACCTCGATGAAGCGGAGGAGACTGCCACTCTTAGCGAGCTCATGACGCGATTCGCAATTTCTACTAACTAAAAATGAATATCGTCCTTGCTGCTACGTTAATATGATGAAATTCGACTGACTTACGTCGTCGTGGGGAGCCTGTTTTGTTTTCCACCTACTTGTAGGTAACCGCACGTTTTGTGTCATATGTCGTAGTGGTCATTATGATTTTCACTTGTAGCTGAAATCGGTCGAATTGCGTCTCATCCACCAAACATCCACCTTGTTCCTTCAATTGTCCGAATTCTTAACACTGACACGACTATATGAGTACACACCACAGTCACCCTTGCAGCTGGAGGACATGGGAGAGTTCAGTGAGCCGGAGGACCTCATGGAGGGCATCCACGTGGCCGTGGACGACCCTCCCGACAGCTACGAGCACTCCCTGCTGCCACACCTCACTGTGGAGAACGGACATGCACACCAGGACAACGTCAGGCACTGGTCAGTACTAATTATAGGAGGGTTACAATTTGAATTTATGATAAATGCGTAAAAGATTAGTTATTTCAATAAAATTGAATTCATGTTCCTCAGTTATGGATCGGACGCCGCGATTTAGCATTGCGTTCGAAGCTTTTGTTGCATACTCATAAAGCTGATAATTTGTGAGCAGTTGTAATAATGTAGGCCAATTTAGAGCGTTTTTGAATCGTTTTTCTATTAACATCACACTACAATTTTGCTTTTGTTTGGCCTATAAGATAGTTTAGTAACCCCAATCTTACGTGAATTCACTTTGTTACCAGGTATGGTCGCAGTTCGAGCGGTCCTCCCAGCGGCGGCGGAGGCGGAGGCGGGGGCGGGGGCGGGAGCGGGGCCCCGTGCTGCGCGGCGTGCGCGGCCGCTCCACACGACTCACATCATCTCAAGCTGCTTAAAGGTTACTATAATATTATTTGTGATGAAATGAAAGACTCATTTACACACTGCTAGAAATTGCATGCGGCTTGCATGCAAGACAAGACAATGAATTCAGTTGATCAAACAAATATCTCTTGCGTCAAAATTGCATTCAATTTCTTGTATCGTCTAAATGAGGTTTAATGAAACAATTCAAACTATCGTCAACATAAAATATTAAGAATGAAATCAAGAATTCGACTTCTGGTGTATGAAAGAAAGAAAGTTGCAGGTTCAAGTCCTGCTCACAATCAAATTTTTCTTTCTACAATCAAGTTTTAAAAGTTGCAAAAGTTTTTCACCTCAATCTGACACCTAACGTTAAGCAGGTGGAAACCAGTGTACTAGTAAATGGTGCTGAATTGAATCTTGTGGACACCACTGTGTTTTTGGGTATTACTCTGGACTCGAAGCTGCAATGGGGCCCTCATATTACAAAATTGTCGAAACGGCTCAGCTCTGCAGCATACGCGGTATATAAAATTCGTCATTTAACCGACGTAGAAACAGCCCGTTTAGTATATTTCAGTTATTTTCATAGTGTTATGTCGTATGGCATTTTGCTGTGGGGAAATGCGGCCGACATCCAGGCTATATTTGTGCTGCAGAAAAGAGCCATTCGAGCAATTTATAACCTAGGTAGCAGGCATTCACTGAAGGATAAATTTAAAGAAATAAATATAATGACAGTTGCATCTCAATATGTGTATGAAAATTTGATTTTTGTTAAAAAGAATATTAATCTTTACACAAAATATAGCGATATTCATAGCATAAATACAAGAAACAAGGACATGCTAAAAGTGCCCGCGAGTAGACTCCATAAAATTAGTAATTCATTTAAATGCCAAAGTGTACGTTTCTACAACAAACTCCCAAACCGTGTTAAAGAACTAAGCCTAAACAAATTTAAATCAGTTATTAAACAGCAACTATGTAAAAAAAGTTACTATAAAATCAAAGAATACCTTGATGACAAAATGGCCTGGGAGTAAGCTGCCCCAATGCACCCTCAAGCTTCAAATTTTTTTGTTTTAGATTGGATGTATCTGTTTTTTAATTCTTTGAAAATGTGAGGAATATGTGGTTTAAAAGGTCGTTAAGCTCCTTACGTACTGAGTTGAGCTTCCTTTCTCTGCCTCCTGCTTGCACTGACTGAACAGGTCCACTAAAAGTTTTCTTTGCAGTTCTTTCTTAAAAAGACCATCTCAGGCGAGAACCTACATGGTCCTCACAGGTGTTGACGAAACAATTTTCCGATTGTTAGATCATTATTTATCCACTTTTTTTTTTTACTATATTTTTTTTTGTTTTTTATTATACAATCTGACATGTACGAATTTATTTATTTTTTACAATCTGACATGTATGATTTTTTTTTATGTTTATACAAACTGACATAATTATTATTATTATTTTACATATATGAATGCGAGGACCCATGCGAGTCAAGCTGGTTTTTTTTTTTTATAATCATTGTGATTGTCTGACAGTTTGAGTAACTTAAGCGGCCTACACAAGTGTCCTTTCTTTGGTATTGTTCGTCGTGTCGTTGAGCTCCTTGAGTTATGAGTCGAGCTACACGATAACTGACAAATGCTTGCACTGACTGGACAGGTCCACTCGAATTTGTGTGGTTCTTTCTTCAAAAGACCATTTCAGACACTGACCTGCATGGTCCTCGTATAGCCTGATTTACACATAATGTCTGGACTTCAAAAGAGACTGCGACCTCTGAGTTTGTTTCGGCTGTTTCTTCTCAGAGTAGTCAGGTACGAAACACCGGCCCCTTCTAGTTTTATAAAAAGACGTGTAAAAGTGTTGATATCACCTACTTGCATAAATAAACATCATTTCATTTCATTTCAATCTTTTAAAAAAATACCTATTTCATTGTATTTACATGTTTATATGATCATCATAACATTTTATATTTATTTTCACCAGACGAGGTTCTCCGACGGATCCTAGAAACAGACGTTGCGACCGACAGCCAGAACTTCACAGACAGCACGATGACAGAGCCGGGAGACTCAGGCGACACGCCCGACCTGCCGCCCGACGACACACCGACAGACGATAAGTCGGACGACAAGAAGAAACCCAAGAAGTTCGAGTGTCAGCAGTGTAATCGAGTGTTTCAGCACAGGTAACCTACTATGTTTCAAATATATCTAACTTAATGCAATGTATAGATGTTTGTCACTCAATAACGGTTGAACGGATCTTGTTGTTTGTCTTATAGATGGGTTATACTCTGAACTAAAACATAGGAGACCAGGCCGTATTATGATGTCTTAAAACCAGGCTTGTTCCAGTGAGTGAACGAGGTGGCGCTAGACGACTTGTATAGCTCTGTCTCTGTCACTCACTGGAACAAGGCTGGCTAAGACGTCATAATACGACCGCAGGTATTACGTCCCCAAATTTTGTAGTACCTAATAAGCCGGTGAAGCCGCTGTCAGCGGCTAGTAGACATCATAATGTATTCAGGTAGTCCTAGATCGCATCTTGTTAATTACTTAGTATATTTTTGGAGAAGAAGCCATGGAGCTAACTTTTTAGTAAAGAAGAACATACATTTGAAAAAAAAAAATATTGCAGGAACAGTCTGCTGTACCACATGCTGTCGCACAGCGGCAAGCAACAGATGTGTCGCGAGTGTGGGAAGGGATTCTATACCGTGGCCGCGCTCAAGGTACGTACTGCTCACTGTGAGGCAGCCGCAGTGGAACTTACCGTAAGCGAGCTTGCTGATGACACGATGCGAGACAATTCGTCCGATTTGAACTAGAAGTGAAAATCATCCTTACCACTACAATATAATGTATTATGACCTAAAACGTGCGGTTATTAATGGGTAGACCGAAGACCAAACACGCTTGCCACGACGACGTCAAGTCAATCGAATTGCAACATTATATCGTAGTAGCAAGGATAGCAATGATTTTCATTTTTAGTTAGTATAAATTGCAAATCGCACAAATCGCGTCAGGAGCAAGCTTGCTTACATCGCTCTGCTAATATATTCTTTTACCTGATGCCTTTCACTTCACCTCGCTTGGTTCAACACATGAGCTATATGTTGTGTGTATTATTCTCAACTAAATATTTAAATAAACATTTTCAGCTTATTTTTAATTCAAAATTAAATGAAACCTAAAAAAGTACTTAAAAAGATTATGGTGCATATTAAACGACACGTTTCAGTTCCTTCCGTTTTACATAGGGCGGGAGGACTCATTTGATGATTTTACTGATAGTTAATATACCTCGCAGATCCACAAGCGCGTGCACAACGGCGACCGTCCGTACAAGTGTGACGTGTGCGGGAGAGACTTCCGTCAGTGGAGCGACCTCAAGTACCACAAGGTGTCCATACATTCCGACCAGGTAAACTTACAAAACCGTCTTATTTATCTCTTGACGTTGCTCTTTTATAATGTTGTCAAATAATTGACAATTCCAGAGGCCGCTGCATCATATTAATTTGGTAGAAAAAATTTCGCATTGATTTAAATTATGTTACAATTACAGAGATGATTTATGTCTTTATGATAGCCATGGTGATGCACAAAATCCATACTAAACGATTCTTTGTTCTGAAATTATCTGTCAATTGAGTAATTTTGCAATCCTCTTGTTCCAGAAATTGTTCAAATGCGAGTTTTGCGGCAAAGAGTTCGCGCGCAAGTACTCTTTGAATGTACACCGTCGCATACATACGGGAGAGAGGAACTACAAGTGCGAGTACTGCAACAAGACCTTCCGCGCCTCTTCTTATCGGCTCAGCCACATGAGGACCCACACCGGTAACCTCATTTAACACTTTTTAATATAGTTTTTCTTATATTTTAAACGTAACCCATGCTGGGAGTCACTTATCCTCCAATTACTGAAGGTTGAACATCAACTCCGCATCCCGCTCTTTATCTTTTGCGAAATGCAACACACGTAATTCCACCAAATCGCGAATTTTTGTCTATCAAGACTTCGCTGATCACCGTGTTTCGCTTTGCCCATTTTTGGCCACTAATGCATTGTCCATCGTCCCCAGGCGACCGTCCTCACAAGTGTCCGCAGTGCGACAAGTGCTTCCGTGTGGCCGGCGACCTGCGCAGGCACATGCTCATACACGAGAAGGTGCGCAACAGACTCACCGAGCACAAGACCACTAAGATCAAGGACCTCAAGGACGACAAGAAACCGCTCGTCAAGCAGGAAGACAAACATCCCAACATCAAGATCGAAGACGTCGAAGTCTCCAAAAACATTAAGAAAGTCGCCCTCGCTTCAACTGCCAAATCACCGAACATCCTCAGAGCTGCCCTCTCAGCAGACAAGAAGAAACCTAACAAAAAGAACCAGAGTGTAAAGAAAGGAGCTCCCAACGTTACCATAGACCAGATAGATGAAAGTTACACAAACAATGTAGAAGTTTACGATACCCGGCAGGACTCCTACGGAAAACTTAACATAGTGTCTGTTAAAGAAATGTACAGTGATCCTAATTATAAGCAGGAGTTAGACAACTCTTTTACAAAACAAATTATATCGGCGTACAAAGACGAGCAGACGCAGGACAGGGATCTAGCGATATTGAGACCGATGTATAGAAACAATGTGTTGTGTGACACCGTGGAAGCTGACCAGACTGTGTTCAGGACTGAAAATACTGATGGTAAGATGCAAGTGTATACCCACATAGAGAAGAACAACACTATAGTTCCTAATTCTCAAGTTTCTTTAAATGATATGCGACATTTAGAGCGAGAGGTAAGGAGCGAGATACATGGTGAAACCACTGAAAATGGTTTCATAGAAAGACTTACAGCGTTGTACAATATACCCGCTGTATGAGAAACTGTGATAGTTACTACAACTAGTTACAATTTGAACTTTATTATTAGAATTAAACTTGCTACTCTGTTCAGACGCTACCTTGTTATTTTTTTGTTTGATGAAGGCAAAATCGGATGCGACTTCGTGTCATAAGACTAATTAATTTTAAAGACTGTTAATGTGAAATGCAATTTACCCAAGTCACGGTTTTTCTTAAAAAAAGTATTTAATAGTTAAGAAATATCTAAAAAAGCTTAATAATATAATCGAGCTAAAACAAGGTATATCTTCTTGAAGCTTCGTAGCGTCTAAAGCGATATTAGTGGCATCCAAACTTATAACTTAGGACCAAAATAATAAATTTAATTTTATAAAACATTAGAATAGGTTTGTACTGCTTTATTTGTATTTTATATCGGCACTGGTCTTACGCAAGTTACGATGAATATTATTAAGTTTATAAAATTAATTACTAGAATGTACCTGCGCTTGTCACCACCATTTTATATTTAACGACCGGTGAAAACCAAAATAACCATATAGAAAAATTATTAAACTAATTAAATTATTTTTTATGAACTTAAATATAAAATACTAAATGAACCATAAATCGACACAAAGTGCGATATGCTGGGCACTTTTACATTATACGATAACGACACGATATCGGCGGTACTGTGGTAGTTTCATACATTTTGTAGCGAATGCTTTCAAACTATGTCGAACGAATATTGTTCCGAGCGGACGAATTCCTGTGACGTTTCGTTACCACTATCGTTTTATATAAAAGCGCTCATTTGCGCAAACCAACATTGAGTCTCTAGTACATTCTAGTATACTTGATGTCTTGAATAAAATATCAGCAATAATATCAATATTTGTTATAATTGTCAAGTCTGACAGTCCATTCCACTCCACGCAGGGAGGGAGGACACACTTGAAAAAATTCCAAAACTTAAAAAATATGGATATCATTGGGCAATGATGACCCTTATGTCATTGTAATAAGGTAAAAATTCGATTGATTGACCGCAAAAGAAAAAATACCAGTAGCCATAATAAGAGTTTTTCTGATTTTACCAATAAAATGAACAACAAATGAGGCCTTTGAAATGAAACCGATGTTAATGATATAGAAATATAGTCAAATTAATAAGTAGTTTGCTATTTATATGTGTTAATAATCAAATACCATTTAGAATAATATTTACTTTAATAAAACTAAAGATGACCTCTAAAATGTACTGTAAATAACGTGAAATAAGTATGTGCTGAAATAAAGACTGAATTCTTATTTTTTGCTATAATAAATGATATGTATGTTATGTATAACTTAAGTGTAATATTAGTTAACGCATAATTTAACTATGGAGTAATACATTGTTTCAATAGTGAATTATATGAAGCATGGTTATTTTGGCGTTTGAGCGTTCGATACTACCATTTCTTTCTAATTGGACTGGAATCGACTATCGTTATCAAAATTTTATTGATATCAATCGATTGGATTTATTCTAACATTACTGTGCTTTTCAGAATAGCCTGATCTGAGAATATCACTAACGGGCCAAACTAACGGGAAATACCGTTAATCATATCGTAAACGGACGTTTAAACGAACATTTAAAGACTTATCGCGAAAATCAACGGGAAATGCCGTAAGTGTGGCCCGGCTATAACACGCCAAAATAATCATGCAGCACTGTATTGTGGTTTCCTAGGTGTATTACCGTTTGCTATTAAGTTGGCTAATCCTTGTTAAAATAAGTTCTACAGTGAAGTAATTTAGACCTGAGTTTAGCCAACTGAGTAACTAGGTATTAAAATATTAACTTCGAATGAGCTATTGACTATAATTAGCTATAGTCCGCGCCACCACTGACCTGCGGAAAAATTGTAGTACTAAATTCTTGAATGCAATTTGATGTAATGACATAGACGGCGGTCTTGTAGCTATATTGCTATGTCAAAGTTCATGTAGTGCCAATTACTGAAACTATACAGGGGCCTTATTTTGACGTTTTAAAACCAGGGAAAGAGACAAAGCTGTACAAGTCGTCTAGCGCCATCTCATTCACTCACTGGAACAAGCCTGGTTTTAAGTCGTCATAATACGGCCCCAGGTGATGTTTTAGCGAGGATCTCTATAGCAGCTTCACTTATCGATTTACTATGGAGATCTTTGTAAGAACCAACCCTGTGTAGTAATTAGTTTTTGTATTGTTGATTTTGCAGGTTGAAACGATCGTAAACATGCAACCCATAGCCATAAAATCATTACGGAAGGTAGGTTTCCAAAGAAATTGTTTGTATTCGAAAAATATTTGAAGAAATATCGGTGGTGTCGTTTTGTTCGGACCGAATCATGTAGGAAATTTATGGCAAATTATGTGCGATATGCGCGAGTTGGATACGAGTTTTAGCGTGGCGTGCGCGGTGGGATGCGATATAGATACTTGCACCCTTCATTTCACCCGACTGCATTCAACTCTCGCGCATACAGTAGAAGTTGGTGAACCGATGTCGTTCCACTATAACAGCTGGTT
The DNA here is from genome assembly GCA_943136025.2 of Agrotis puta. Taxonomy (NCBI): domain Eukaryota; kingdom Metazoa; phylum Arthropoda; class Insecta; order Lepidoptera; family Noctuidae; genus Agrotis; species Agrotis puta. The sequence continues at coordinate 874,755 of OW964176.2, read as the reverse complement.
CAAGACTTTGGTCTAAGCGGAGAGCGGATAATAGTTACCGCTCGCATCCCCGCGCTACGTCACCGGCCACAGTGGCAAGTTCATGGGCGGGCTGTTAACGGCATTAACAGCCCGCCCACGACCTTGCCGCTAAGTTAAGGCTTTAACAAATAGCGAGCTAGGTGCGGCGCGGCGTTAGCGTGGCGTGTTTTGTGTAAAGACTCACGTGTATTTCATAATAAGTAAGCACGCCAAGGACTCGCCACGCTAGCGTCACGCTACGTCGAACGCGCTGTGGCAAGGCCTTTAAATATTTCCACTTCCATAATGATGTTAATACTTCCAAAATACATATACTTTAATTTCCATTCGTTGTCATTTATCACACGATAAGTCATAAAAATGCGATAATTTAAGCAATAAACAAAAGTGACTTTTATAAGATACAATTATGTGTTGCTTTTTAATTTCGTAATTAATAATTATTGGTGTAGTTAATGAACAGAAATATTTTACTAAATAATTGTTTTCTAGAATTCGGGGTATTAAAGGAAAACATGTTTCACAACAAAATATTGCAAGAGTTTACAAAAGTTTATAGCAAAATACTTTAACATTGCAGTAGGTAACTTTAAATCTATAACAAAATTAAGTTTAATATGTATTGCCATTAATTATTTCTTGTTCTATGTATTATGTTTACCCTCCCCACCCCCTTTTTTTCAAACAGACGACGTACACAGTTGACCAGACGCAACGTTGTACGCTAATTTCAATAGAGCGGCTCAAAATGAAACTACTACACACAAAGATACACATTTCACCGACGACGCGACGCTACGTGACAACTTTTTTATAACGCCTCCATATCCTACTTAAATTACCAGACGAAAATATATATCTACAGTATCATTGCGTCACGTCTCGTTTTGGTGTGAACTGACCCTTACGTACTATATTTTAGTGCTTTACAATGAATTAGTTTAACCTAGTTTCAAGCTTCATTGGAATCCAAATCTCATTACTACCAGCCGAACGTGCGCATACGCCGTTAGTTTTCATGCTTGTCGATTATTTTACCTTATTTTTTTAACGAATATAATTGTGTGGATTAATTCACATGATACCGGATCTACTTACTATATGACGAACATTATTCGTGGGAACGCTTTACATAACAAATACATATAAGCACTAGATTGGAAAAATGTCCAATAAGTTCTTTAACTATATTTTCAACTTTATATTTGAAAAAGTTTTGATAAATCCATGTGTCACTGTGTCCGTGGTCCCAATCTGTCCGTACCGGTCTGAGACAATTTGAAAGGAGCCTGTATCCAAAATATTTTTCTTAGCCGACCTAGATGAGTAGACAATTGTGATGACCCAAGGGACATAACTAGTGGCGTATGTAGCTAGTCCTAATTGGGCCTTATATCAAACAATATTAAAGTGAAAATTTCCAACACTTCGCAGGTTAAGTATCATTGATACAGTGGTAGATACTAGCTATGTCCCTGGATTATACGAGTAATATTATGTCGCCAGCCGACTAGTTACATCTTGATATGCCTAAAACATATCGAGATCCGCTGGCATTTCATCAGATCATGAAGAGCCGGCGGATCACAGTCTGCCTTGCTAATTCAACGATCGACCTACATATCTACGACATACAATGCGTACAGGGCGCGCTTTGTACCTTAATCTTGTCTCTGGCGCAATCACTTATTGTTGTGGTCGACTTATATGTTTTTTTTTTTTGAGAAAATTTTTAATCTGTGATTCGTTTCAGAGATCAATTAGGGGTGCTTAGACACATTTTCGTGTCTTCCTGATTAGGCGCTTAGGCTGGACGGGCGTCAAAATCTTATGTGTATTTTGCCATCCGGCTGTGCCTAATCAAGTCGACCGGATTGTGTAGCACTCCTCAGATGTATATGCTCCCGAAAGAGATAGTTATCGTTCATACATATACGAGTCTATATACTTTTGTACATTGTAAATACATGTAACTTATCATAGTTAACTTTCAAGAGATTAAAATGAGTTTCTTGTTATTTTAATTGTTTAATTTTACCACCCTCTCATTGATTGCATTGTTGTTGACACAAACACCTAATGCTTTGGTCGGGGCTGTTTTGGCAAAATGTTCCGTTCAGGATCTAACAAAGTACTTTAAAATACACTGGACTATTACATAGGCACTACTTGTGTGTGTCGAGCGACTTAGCAACTTTTTTATTTCTGATACTTGTTCGGATGACCTATGCCAGCAATAACGCATTGTACAGGACTTTAGGATTATCTGACGAAGCTTCCATACCAATCTGACGGGGGCCTCCATAGAGCCAATTTGACGGTGCCCCCATAGAGAGCGAAACGCCTGCCGGGGTCGCGGAACAGTCCCAACGGTTAACCCTTGACCCTGGACCTTGGAACGTCAAGGGCAGTTGGAGGAACACGATCGATGTTAGTCAGTACAAGTCTAACAGACCCTTACGCTCCCCTCAGGGCCGTAGAACTCATTTGTTGATTTTAGCACCTAAAGTCAACAATATAACGTCTTCAATAACAGTCTTAATCCGTACGGAAGGCTCCAGAAGCTTGTGTCCCAGCTGTGGGAATGTTATTGGTTGACTGCTTTAGCACGTCTAAACTACGCAAAGGATCTGACTGCGATTTTTGGAGAACAAGTTGCACTGTAATGTACTCGTACCTATCTAACTCAGACAGCATCATATGGAAATCCTATAGGTAACCCACTAAGACCGTGCAAAGTATGGGCGCGTCATTAGTTTAATCAAAACTTTTATAAAAAAAATCCTCAAAGTATTTTTCTTGTTAGTGCGCAATGAGAAAGTCATCCGGAGCGAATGCCACCCATCCCGTTGAACCCGGTTCCGGTGAGCTGTTCGTCAAGATCTCCCGCAATTCGGTTCATTTCCGGTTGAACGTCTGCCAACTATTTCAAATATTTCCCCTTGTTTAGAAACTTAGTCACATTAAAATATTAAAAAAACAAATAAGGTTAGTACTCTCCAAGTTTTTGCTTGGACCGGAGTATTTCAATTAGGTACTTAGGTACGTTTCACATTCCCTTAGACACGGATAAATAACGTAGGTACCGTATTAACTGACTAAAGCTAATGGCTGTTTGTCGAAGATTTGGTCTAGGAGACCACTAGGCCCCTGCCTGATTTCGGAACGCGTCGTGCATTTTAGTATGTACCTATCCCCCCATATCATAAAACTTTTGTAGTAGGAACTGGTGGACACATGCTTCCCTTAAATCTTGGCTAAAGACAAGACCTCCTTATATATTGAGCTGAGCTAAGTTTGACCTCTAATCATTAATTTAAAAAAGTGACCCTAGATCAGCATTGTGTGAGTACCATGTACTTCAGAGCTATCTTTGACTAGAAACCTACGTCTTTCATTGACTTGAATGACTCTGGCGGTTGAGAATATGTCATGCTCACTCAAAAGTCTCGCTGATGGTGGCGTGTGTGTCGGATCATTTAGTTCCCTTCAAAATGGTTGAGCTGAATGGTGCTGATACATGTGTCATGTTCGTGAACGGGCGCTGTCAGTTGGGACTGGTCATCTCTTAGCTGCCCCAGTCTATTTTAATTAATAATAACTTTATTTTTGAATTGTCTTTTTTATATTTACTATGGACACTATTAACTTGCCACATCGTTCTCACATAATGTACCATCTCATGATGAATGATGTAAAAAAGTTTTGTAAAAATTTTGGCGATTGAAAAAGAGTGTCCATGGAGTTTCTTGCTCATTCTTCTCCATAGAGATCTACGTTTTGGAATGAGCACCTACGGTACTTTCACAGTTTTTATGTCTTGTGACTGGGACTGTAGCACCATAACTATTTTTGTACTAGTTTTATTTTGTCTCTTGACAATTCAAAAGTGCCTGTAATTGGCCTAATTGAAATAAACGATTTGATTTGATTTGATTTGATTTGATCAAAAAGATCTTCAAATAACACTCAACATAATCAACTTTGCACACGTTTCTTTACTTCAGTTCTTTCTTACTTAACATTACAATCTGAATCCGGGGGATCACGGATTTCCGTTATGTAAAGAAAAATCTAAATAAAAACAGACAAAACAAATCAAACAAACGAACTAGTGCCAATCGATTTATCTACAATTAGTTGGTGGGTATTCCTACATTAGTAGGTAAGTAATTAATTAAGTCTGAATGGCGCATCAAATACGCCTCGTTTAGTAGATACTTAGTAAATGAGTAATGTAAGACATGATGATATGGGAATTGCATCCATGTTCGTTATCAGTTTTTATCGTCACGTGATAGAAATGCTGTGAAAAGCATATTATTACATTAGGTAGAGCGCTTTTGCATCATTGAAAGTCTCGATCTGCGGTCACGTTATCGTTGTATCTCCGTTTGCTACTTGATATCTGTCTGTCGCCTACCTCCAAAGATAGGGGAACAGTGTATATGACGCGAGGTATAATAATAATAACATACACTCTTTAGCCATGCTTAACGCTACACTAACGTAGCGCAAGCGCCATCAGGACGTCATTTGCAAGCGGCCATTAACAAATGGCGTCCTGTTGGCGCTTGCGCTACGTTAGTATTATGTTAAGTTTGCCTTATGTGTGCGATATCCAATTATACACCGCATCCCGGCTTATACACTGTTCCCTTATCTTGGAGAATGATTGAAGTACCCAAAAGGGTCAATAGAAACATTGTGCCTTGTCTAGGACTTTATTAATAACGGCAAGACTCAGTAAGAAGAGAGGCACCAACCTTGATTAACTGACGAAGCGACCTGCTACAATAACGAGCAACTGCATATTTTCCCCAGTTGCCTTACCCTCAACAATTTACGATTTCATTACCCTATTTCCTCACTCACATGACCGTTTAAAAATAACGGTTTATTTTTATACTTTTTACCAACAAAGAAAATTACTTGTTTTGATCGACCCCGCGGCCCAGGAGAACGTGGGCGCACTGTTAAAATTAATTTTGTGTAACGTGTATTTGCGCGGTACCTGGTGGAATTCGTTTCTGGTGTACTGAGTAATAACAGAGGTATTTTTTCGTGTGCTCAAATACCGCACCTTTCGTGTGCAACTCTTTAGCGAGCAGGGATTTTCCGTGGATACCTGAACTTACCCATAAAAGGCTGCAGGATTAATATTTTATGTTGTTGAAATAGGACAATGGCTGTGGTTTAATTAGATGTAAGGAAGAAAAATAATGCGTCGCAATTCTGAAGTAAATAAGTATTGGAAATGATTTAGAAGTAACTGATGATAGTTATCCCTAGTAATATAAGGGCACGACCTTCTCACCTTTTATTCGTATTTTAAATTCTGTTGCCTCCGCAACGTTTTCAGTGATAACGCTTAGTGACCTAAGAGCAGTCACTGAAAACCTTGGAGTCTGAAGACAAAAATCATCCAGGACAAAAAACAGTCCGAAAACATCAAGGACATGTCGCGGATCATACTTAGTTTGTGACACAGTTGTACGTCCACACAGTGCTCTTTTTTGTGGTTGTCAAATCATCAAATTAGTCCTCTGGGTAGAGCAGAAGGGTCTGTCAGACTTTCTGGTTAAAAAACCCCCCTGGTCTTTTAATTGCCTTTTGCTTAGCCATCCTGGCGACAGTTCTGCTATGGCATCGAATTAATCTTTTATGAAGTTGGGGTTACAATTTACGAGTAGGTATCATTTGAGATCGAAGTCGGTGTAGGGACCTTCTAGTGGAAAGTTTTTGTTGTAAAAAGTGTCATTATCATTTAATTAGGAGTTTCATAAATATACAGGTGCACAATAATAGGGGAATATCCTATGTGCCTGTACTGTCATACCTATTATCAGCATTCACAATAACAATGCTTAGCGGTAGACAATGGTTCAACATTAATTTAAAATAGACAATTAAATGCGAAAGGAATTCAGTAGGTAATCGTTATACAAAAACACATGAGTCAATATGTTTTCCCCTACAAAGGTCATCCCCGTGCTTTCACTTCAGAACATAAAGATGTTTGTAGCTATTCACACATTGTGAAACCGCCCCCAACAATAATTAATTGTTCAACTTCTACATTACAAGGCTCCTGAATGTCTGCTGGATTTTCCAGTTTATTTAAAGAAACGTTCTTACTTCATAGAATTACTGATGTAACAGATCTGCCGGTGTGACGTTACTCCTCTCCACCTACTCCAAAAGTTTCCAACAAGCAGTCATTACTTACCTCTGAACAAATAAACTAAACGTTACTTATTTCCATACCTAATTATTTATTTGCCTTTCGTTGATAGTTCAAATGCGATTACCCTCATTTCTACTAAATTCCTACTTCTATTTTGGTCGCAAATAAAAATATCGGAGAGTTAAATTAAGCCCAGAATGCTTTTGTATTAAAGTAATGTGCTGAGGTCGAACTAATTTAAAGTGTCGGATACCGGTGCGTCTATCAGCGATCTTATTGAATGTTCACTAAATTGAGTGTTGCAAAACAAACACGTCTGATTTCCCGCGCAACATAAACGGCGCTCGGCGCGCATCAATCTGCCACGCTTGCCCACGCGCATGTGTTCAACTGTTCCTAATTAAAGCCTAGTGTTTACACTCCTAGGAGCTATAACGGTGGATTGAACTAAATCTGTAGCTGCAGTGTAAAAATAACATCACGTACGCCGCGGTTAACGCAATGACCCGCACCCGCCGCGCTCGCCTCTCGACCCCCGTCGACCGCACTCCGCCCGCCTGCTTTACCTACGCTTAGCCTTTTACGGGCATTACTCGCTTTCGCACAATCACGTAAATTGCTAATAAATCTGTTTCCTGTGTGTAAGCTCGTGCCAAGACTTGTCATTATCTATTTTGGCTTTCTGTATGTATTTGGAATTTCATCATCAAAAATTTGGGTGTTTATTGTCGATATCAGCCCTTTTCCGAGATGTCAACTTTAAATAAAAAATAAATAAATATTCCACAACTATCACACAACGCCATCTAGTCCCAAGCTAAGCAGAGCTTGTGTTATGGGTACTAGACAACTGATAAACATACTTAAATATTTCTAAATACATACATGTTATAGATAAATTACACCTAGACACAGAACAAATGATCGTGCTCATCACACAAACATTTGTCCTGGGTGGGAACCGAACCCACGACCTCCGGCATAGCAGTCAGGGTCACTAACCACTAGACCAACAGACTTTGGTTAGTCTAAACAGAAAAAGGAAACAAATTAATTCAACATATTATATAGGATTATTCTGTCTTGTTACAAGGACCCTTTAGAAGGACCTACCATATTAAAGTATTTTTAGAAAGGTCAGATGCGTAGTACTCCTAACCATAAGTGTGAGACGTACAAGGATTTTAGCTAATGGTGCTCTGTACTTTTTGTATGAAATGAACTTGTAGGCTTGTAGCCTCCCATATTTGTGTTAACATCACATCACATAGTAGCCTTAGGTGTCTGATGAGGCAACTATCGCTGTGACGTTCTGCGTCTAAGTAGTAGGTTTAATCTATGATGGGGCTTGTAAATAAGTCTTAGGGTCTTCGGCCGCTAAAGGGTGTATAGAACCATCAGATGACAAAGTTGGGTAGATAATTAGATGAAAAAGCACTTTCCAAGACGGCAGCGCTCGATTTTTCGTGCATAACTTTCAAGTTCTCGGTTATGTACGGTCTCACAGCATTATTCCTGACCATATTCCTGACTGGTGGAACGTGTAGAATCGAAACAGGCCTCCAGCATCCCGGCTTTTCGTAATTGAAGGAGACTCTGGGTTTAATTTTTCTATGCAAGGTATCTGGAATAATGACTGTAGCTATAGATTCACTCAACATAGCTTTGACGATGAACGGTGCAGAACTTTATTTTGAGTGATCTATTTTATCAGAACTGTTTTTAAAACATGTCAGCTCGCGTTTTGCCAGTGGTAGTGGTTGATGGCCTGTTAGTCACACGTAGTATTATTATATTACCTGTGATAAAAGAGAGTAAGATTATGTTCCGGATTATTCCTAACCCGAAATCCTAACCCGGTTGCGGGTCAGGTTAGGAAGAGGGTTACGTTAGGAACAATTTTTTTTTTTCAAGTTCCTATAACTCCTTCCGTCGCTTCGGGTCAGGTTAATAACAATCCGTTGAGTCTGGTTAGGAAGATAGTTACGTTAGGAACAAATATTAATTTTTGTTTCAAGTTCCTAACCTAACCGGGTTAGGATTTCGGGTCAAGTTAAGAATAATTCTATGTTCCAGCTAAGAGAACTGATTATGTTACCCGCAGGCAGTGAACCCATATCTTTAGCCTCAAATATGTTCACTGTTATGACGTTAATCGTACGTCACAAAGCCCACAGATATTAGTTACTGCAGCAAGAGTAACGCTACAGGAATGCCGACATTTTGCGTTGAACACCATAATAAAGCCGTGTTATGAACAAGGGAAACATAAACATTGACTCATTAACAATACAGAGCACATCACGAGGGTTCTGACGTGCGTACGTGGGGGGCGTGTGATACGCTGTATGCCCATACCGAGTAATGGACACCCAGGCGCGTGATCCTCCCGCCCTGGGTGTAGCGGATAGATCAGGTTTGACTGACAAAAAATCAACCTGATTCTTCAGTTACGGGGTCGCGGTACTGTCTCGGGCTCGCAGAACTGTCTTATCAGGTAGTCGTGGTCTTAGTCACATGAGTGTCATCCCTCCTCAACACATGTCCATACCAAGACAGACGATTCCCTTTCATTTTTTCTGTAACAGGGTCCACTTTCAAACTTCCCCTTATAAACTCATTCCTTAATTTATCCATTCTTGTCACTCCACAGATCTATCTTAACATTCTCATCTCCGCTACATCATACAATACGACAGGTTCAATCACGGATTTGTATATTTTACCCTTTAACAACGGGGCATCCGTGGGTCGCAAGTTGTTCCGGTGACCTGTCGCCATTTCATCCATCCAGAGTTAATCTGGTGTGTTATGTCCCGGTCTACATCGCCATCTCCTTGGACAAGCAGGGTTATGGTGGGAAGACTCATTTCATGATTTAATCTCGTAAAAAAAGTCCTTCAGTTACCCGTTGAGTTTCAGGGACCCGATGGCCTTTTAAAAGAGCCCTGCGTCCAGGCCCTCAGGTATTAATGATTTAATGCAAAGAATGATAATTTTTGTGACTAGTGACAGGGGAGAATAGAAGAAGAAAACGAATTGCCGTCTACAAATAATTAACAATATGCAATGACAAGAAAATGATTTTGTTGCGAATTGCTTCTTTTTCTTTCACCAACTTTTCAATAACAAAATAAACGAAGCACAGCGCAGCTGCAACCGGTTGATTCATTCGGATGCAACAAATTGTTGGCTGAGTTAATTTATATTACCATTCACACGCCATGAAGAATTTCGTTTATTTGTTTTAGTTTTACCTCAATTCAACACTCACTATAAAAACATTTGAGATTACTTTCAAAGACTTTAACTAAGTAGTAAAATACTCATCTCAGATATCAGACCGCGTGATTCACATAGAAAAACACCGCGCGTCACAACAAGTCTAACGTCAGTTGAATGGACGCATTTGTTAGCTAGGATTAGTTAGATTATGATACAGAAGAATTGAGTTATTATGGCTGACAGGGGACTGTTGGCCTGACAGTTTGTTGTGACAGATTACATGTAATAGGTGAGTATCGTTATCAAAATGTCACGAATTTCTAAAGAAAATGTCTCATACATCAGTCTTTGATGTAACACTTGCAGTTTTCGGTTCCGTAGTAAGTTAAAAAGGAACTTTTATATTCGCAGTCTACCTATACAAGATTGAAATGCATAAGAAGATAAAGTTTGTGTGATTGATAGACTGTGATGAAGTCCTGTTTAATGAACGTGGACCCACCCACCCCATACATATTAATTACAGATGGCGCCGACTACATATTGACAAGTAACTTTAGGGATGGGTGGGATCAATCTCCCACCGGTCCGCCCCGGGCAACAGAACCTGCAGTCACAGTTAAGCGATCCCATTGATGTTGGTAGGAGTCTTCAGGGCCGCTTGGCTCACGACTACGATCCTGTCTGAGTCCGGCACCAAACAGTTTTAACTGTGCTACGTCGATAAGCAATCGAGTTTCCATGCCCGCTGGATGAACTTGCTCCATCTTGTTCCTCTGGGCAAGATTTCATTTCAATTCAAAATAAAGAGTTCGGATTTTCGAAGCCGACGCTTTCGAATTGTAACGTTTGTAGAAGATTGGCTTTCGGAACGAGTTATCTACATTTATATTATAAAGAAGAAAGATTTGTCTTTTTGTGTGTGTGTGTATGTTTGTAATGAAAAAAATCAAAAACTACTGTGTTGATTTAAAAATATTTTAACCATTAGATAGATACATTTATCCTGAGTAAAATAGGTTATACTACATTATTTTTTCTTTATGCGAAACCCGATACACCTGTCTAGTATTTTTGTGTAAAGAATCTATGTACAAAATTTTAAAACCGTATCATTAAAAATGACAAGGTTATAAGTTTGTATATTACCTGGTTGTCCGTTCAAAAACATGCTCATTTCGCGGTACACCCGCGTAAATCGCGTCTCCTGTGTTATACACTCGTGATAATAGCTTGGCAATAGGTACCTAACCGTACGGTGATAGTATTGTAATTAACTAGTAATAAAATTTAATTGAAATATTTTCGAAAAAAAATATAACATGGTGTAAAAATTATTGGAATCGAATCAGTTACTGATTCTGAACAAACTATATTCAGGTTTCGCATATACTAAAAATAATGTTGTATATCATGTCCAACAGTCCGAAGCCGGGATTTGCCGGTAGTTATACAATATATATTGAAGAACATATTGATGTAAGTACATTGTACATCTGTTTACAATTTAAGTTACCCTATCTCTTTTAGGATATATCTTTATCTTAAGAGACAGCTATGTAGCTCTTCATGATTTTCAGGAGCGTTTATTTACCTATTTTGTGAGAAACTTAACCCTGCCCAAGTTAAATAAATAAATAAATAAATATTACACAACTATCACACAAGGCCATCTAGTCCCAAGCTAAGCAGAGCTTGTGTTATGGGTACTAGACGACTGATAAACATACTTATATATTTCTAAATACATACATATTATAGATAAATTACAGTTAAGTTTTATAACTGATCCAGAACTTGGAGATGTTTGGATTCTTGCTAAAACGGTATACCATTTTAAAATGTCATCATTATGTGTGTTTATTACGATAGATTTGGTTTTAAATGTCATCATTCGTTTGCACTATGATTATTGATAACAATACCTAAACAAAACTCTAAAGTTTGTTAAAAATGCGAAAGACGTCACACACGTAGGTCTTTAAAAGTAAATAAACAACATTTACTTTATGAAATCAGCAGTTACAAATATTTGTTTGGTAAAAATAGCGCGTGTGTATTCTATGTGAACCAGAATAAAGTCCATGCAAACTAAAAGTACAAAGTGCGAGTATTTTAAGTCCAATTCAAGGAAAACTACGTGAATTCCTATTACATAACGATTTATTAAAGACGTAATATGAAGCTTTGTCGAGGTTAAATCATGAATGTCCGTATACAATTAGTAGGTTAACTTAAGTATAAGACTCTTCTTCTATTTCTGTACGGTTGCTATTTAAACCCGCTACTATTTAATGGCATTATTGTCCACTGAAAAACTACATTAGCCACAAGATTACTAAGTCAGCCACGAATCAATTAATCGATTGATCAGAGAATGTACAAAAAATAGGCCAAGCCAAGGCGTAGTCGACGGTGCCCCGCAGAGCGGGACTCCTTGTCCTATCTTAAAAGAAAGTTTAAAAGAACCTAACGAAACCAAACCTCGAGGTGCTCCAAAACTAAAAAAGTTGCCGTTTTTTAATATTCGTGACTGAGTTAGTAATTTTGTGGCTCGGTTTATTATTTCCCTCGCCTACTACATAATTATTTTCTGGGGAAAACATAATGTGCCAGGTAAATGCGTCCTATTAATAACTATTGCTGGCTAGGATACATTCTATGTAGTGCCTAAAAAATAACTTAATTTCGAAAACACACGGTGGACCTCGACTTGTTTCTGCCTTAAAAATGTACTAGCCGTTCCCCGCGGTTCCACCCGCTGCTCGGCTCTTTTTGGTCGTAGTGAGATATTATATAGCCTTCCTAGAGAAATAGACAAGAAATAATTATTCAATTTGAACCAGTAGTTCTTGAGATTAGCGCGTTGAAGCAAACAAAGTCTTATTATATGTGTAATAAGTTTTATTACATTATATACTTACTATATATAAACTCACTACTCTATATATTGCGCTGATGAACGTAAGATACTCTTTACACAATAATTGTCATCCTTCAACACGTATTGCCGTGTCATCCAATAAATCTAGACTAGGTCGGCAAGAATTAAGACCTAACCTAGATCCGCTTGTCCAATAATTAAGCTGAAGTACCTAGTGTCTACACCATGACCAGCACAAGTACCACTGTACCAAATTCACGTGCTATGAACAAAAACTGACCAACACAACAAGGCCAAACAACGGTTTTACCTAATGCACTTCCGTCGGGGATTCTCAAACTGACAAAAAACTTTAACTCAATTAAACATCAATGTATCATAGTTATTTCGAGGTTATTAGAAAACGATACCCGAACTAATCCGTTTAACTTTTTATTGGGAAATATCTTCGAACTTTGCTTCGTACACAATTTGGTGTTAATTAAGTGGTTTAATATAAAAAGTGTTCAAGTCATCTGCGGTGTTGACTTTGGGTTCCCTCTATTTAAAATTGGAGCTAATTAATCATTTATTTTCATTAAGCTATTTATGGACACATACACACAAATTCAAACGCACAAAAGTCTTGCTTATTCCGCAAAGAACTTGTCTCTTCCAGCAGACCAATGACAGAGGAGAGATAAACAACAAAATGTAGACACAGTGCACAAAAAGAATAAATAAACCATAAACAAACATATTACATATAAAAATAAACAAAACGTTCCAAGATGATTCAGAACTAAGTTCTTTTCGATCGTAGTATAAGTCAGTGAATCAGCATATACTCGTAAGTGCCTACTTAATTTTCTCACTGTTGCAACACACCCATTTCTGATATCAGGAGGGGCTGTTATTCGTCATACGAAGTTACAGTGTGGGTTGGTGAATCTTTTCAATCATTTTGATGATATCACTGACCAATTTGATAAACTAGCAAGAAATATAATTTTATCAAAACTACCTTCACAAACAGCAAAAAATATACCTGATTTTATACAGATATAAAAGAAAAAGTTACACTTAAACTATCCAAGTACAGTTTGACAAGATTGTATTAATACCTTAAATAGACAATAATTTCAATAACCCAGATAATCCATTTCTCTAGCTGTACCTAATGATTCGATTTAGTCGCTCGTCTGCGGAATCCTAACAGTAAATTATGATTCACGTGTCGCGATAAAAAGTGGGGTTTCCTATGTTTTTTCAACAACATTCATCACCTCCTTTGTAATATGATACTTTAGATTATTATACCTACTGCTTGACGGTTTTGTTACGAGTACGCAAGTTGATAGCATCATACAATTCTTCCTATAGCCTTTATGCCTTTGTCAAACAGACCGGCGAAAGCGAAGCGTTTCCGAAGCGATACCGAACCGAAGCGAGACGTCAGCGGGACGTCAGTCCGATAGTTCTGTCACGCTATCGGATCGCTTTCGCGTTTCTATGTGACTGGATTCAAACAATTCCATACATTACAAATAAAAACGTCACGCTTCGCATTCGCCACGCCTGTCTGTTTGACAAAGGCTTTAAAGATGATATTAGGGTTACAAGTCTAAATAGATACATCTGCCTAGACTTTCCTCGATTATGTTGCGGTCGGTTCTATCCGGATGCAGCTGATTATCAGATTTTACGTGGAGCGACTGTCTATTTATCGTTCACATCCCAATAATTGGGTAATACGATACCTCTTGGTAAGACTAGTTGTCAGACTATCTGAGTTGCTGGCGATTATCAAAGATCTACAAATTGTTAACGGCTTAATTTGCTTTTCGAGTCACAAAGGAAACTAGCTGCGAGTATTATAGAGGTCGCACCCATCCATAGACCAACCTCGGGAAGCGCGGCGTTACCTTGAAGATCAGCTTTTACTATTTAGCCACGAATTGTTATATTTTTAGCTCAAATGCCAACCGTAAAACTCAGCTTTACATTACAATGATTCTCATCCTTCAACGCTTCTCGTCGAGTAATCCAGTAAATCTAGACTAGGTCGGCAAGAATTAAGACCTAACCTAGATCCGCTTGTCCAATAATTAAGCTGAAGTAGGTACCTAGTGTTACACCATGACCAGCACAAGTACCACTGTACCAAATACACGTGCTATCAACAAAAACTGACCAACACAACAAGGCCAAACAACTGTTTTACCTAATGCACTACCGCCGGGGATCCTCAAACTGACAAAAAACTTAATTAAATTAAACATCAATGTATTATAGTTATTATTATGTGAAAACTCCTTATTTATTGAATTTAATGTAATAGAATTGTTTTTTAAATATTTTAACGATTATATACAGACTAAAAACTTACTAGTAATATGTACAAAAAATAAAATAAAAAGAAAACAACAAAACATTCAAAGGGCGTCAAAGAATACGTCCACATCGCTGTCAACAATTATTATGTTATTATGGAATATAAACAAGTGAACCCACCACGGTAAATATGAAAAATTAACATTGAAAAAGGGAAATCCATGGGAAACCCGATGGAAAACGATTAGACCCCCTGACTCCCGAGACCAGCAACTTTGCCGGTTTTCCTGTAAAACATTATAAACGTCTTTCTTAATAAACGGTTTATTTGTGTTCAGTTAACGTCCAAGCTGTGCAATTACATAACGTTAGAATTACATCTGTCGGGGATTCACTCACATCTTGTAATAATTGAACTTGTTGTTATTGGTCTTAAGTTGGATCATTATCATCTTCACTATGTTGTTGCTTTTAGTAATGTTGCCGTTTAAGTTTTCGGCAAATTAATTATGACAATAAAAATAGAAATACAAAATATTAAGGCAGGAGGATTACAGAACTTGTGACTTGAAAGGCTAATACGTTGACTGGACCAGTTGGTTAACAATTATGAAAGTTAGCCAATGATCTAATTAGATTTACAAAGAACGTCACCACCAAATATTAAACCATGTTTCGGGACGAAAACGCGAACAACAGTTAGTTTAACTTTTGTGGTTTCCGGCTACCGTGCAATTACAGGTAATGTTCAGTAATTATTATACACTTAACATGTCATAAGAAATTAAAATAAGCTAGATCCGCTAACCGAACAATTTGATAACTGTTTCTGAGTAAGACTGCACTTTAGTATTGCGGTTATTGAATTAAGTACACATTGTAGGATTAATATTGTTTATTTTAATGTTACTTGTAAAAAACTTGTCGGTCCTTCTTGTGGCAATAATTATTAACCGTACACAGGTTTATTATTTAGTCTTCCAAAGGGAGCGACATGATATACAGTAAGATCGGCACCATTAGTGAGTTGTCATTGTTCTTTAAGTTCGAAAATTATTGATATTTTTAAGAAAACCGTTGTTCTGTGATTATAATTTCAACATTAAATCACAAAACGAACAATTTAGAAGCAAATCAGTGTTAAAACAAAGTCAAAATACTGAAAGCTGTCCGCGGCTACGGGCCCGTGCATAAGATGCTACGCCGTAGCGCCGGCGTAGCTCGTAGCCACTTGCGGGCTGTCACTACTATTCAAGTATTTATATTAATTTTATTTTGTGCGATTTGATTTTATTTTTTATTCTTGGATACGATTTGTACCTGGACAAGTAATTAACATTCTACCGGTAATTCCCGGCCTGGCGTTAGTTTTGCTTTTGGTAGCGACAGCGACCAAAAGCAAAACTAACGCCAGATAATTTGTTTATCCAGTTATTTTTTTGACTATAATCTGCTTGTTTCTGAGTCTGAATCACCTCGTGGAACAACAGTTTATCTCATTAAGGCTTAATACCTTGATGAGCCCTAATGCAAAGTGAGGTAGTACTTCTTGATATAATATAATATAAGCAATTTTCAAGTATTTTTTGACAAATAGTGCTGCTGTAGCTCATCGTTCTATCGAGGAATTCTAGTTATTTCAGTGATTATTTCAAGTTATCATTTAGATTCTTACCGCAATATTTATCAAAAATATAGAAATCATTTGTTGATTCATAGTTGGCTAACGTTATTACATCGTCATTATGAACATGCTAAAAAAATATGATTGTGACAAACATGATAGTGTGCACTATTTCAAAACGTTTAACATTTTATAGTGATTTGGTAATACTTACTATAATGGTAAAAAAGTGGTAAATGATAGCACGATGACTGACAGGAGACTACTGCTCAGGGGAGGGCAGGGATTTATTTGTTTTTTTTTTAAACGTTGCCCCACTCTTGGAATTTCTCCCGTATAGTGGGTGCGTTTACAAACATTGAAACTTGCACAAACACCCAGACCAGGAACAACTAGGTACTTGTAGATCATGCAAATATTTGCTCCGTGCGGGAATCAAACCCGTGACACGCTGCGCAACAGTCGATCGCTCAGCTACTACGACAACCGTCACGTCTGGGTGTCTCAGTTGTAGGTCACGGGTTCGAACCGTGCCAGTCGCATTATTTTACGTAATTTATTTTATCGCCACTGTTCTCTAAACGGTGAAGGAAAACATCGGGAGCAACGCGGCATGTCCTAGAACCAAAAATTCAAAGACATGTCACATCTGCTGGCTCGCTCTGGGCCCGTCTGATGTAATAAATCCCACTCCGTCTCACAGAGAAGTGGCCGTGTCTCAGCAGTGGACACAATATACATTGGGGAAGCTATCAAGCATTATAGGCATGTATTGTAACAGGGAACAGTGAAAAAACCCCCTTGTACATGACACAGCTGACTGGCAAAATGTGGGTGTACAGTGGACTTCTTCAAATAGCTACCCCAGACATGAACGTAGGTGCTTCGAACGGGGGGTATCTGCCTAATCCTTTTTTTATGTGGTAAAATCATCACATGAGTCCTCCCACCCAGGGCAGAGCGGGAGGGACTGTCAGACTCGTACTGACTAAAATCCACGGTGCCCTTCAATAGCCCTTTACGTACCGGGGTCACGGTAATTCTTGAAAGTAATATTTTGATGCTACTTACTTATTTAGACAAGAGGGGAACATTATTTCTCCAACCACCTGGTGGCATTTAAAAACTAAATAAATCATTAAAACCGCAACATATAATATCAATTATGCAAATTAGAAGATATATGTAAATTTTGTGGGATTAATGAATATTTAAATGTGGTTTGATTGCGGTTTATTATATTAAGAGTTATATTTTTGGCGTGGAATTTCCTTGAACTCTAGTAGCGGATTTAAGGCATAGGGGCATCCCGCGACATCGTATCACATCTTATCGATGAAGGATATTTATGAAAGTTTTTTTTTTATTGGGATGGGTTTTGTCTTGAATCTAGATAATGTAGTCTGGACCAGACCCTCAGAGGTGACACAGACAAAGTCGATGATGGAGTGCGCTCACGCATATTTTCGGTACAAGCAAACTATTTCTTAACGTAATATACTCGTAGGATCGGCTTTAGAAAGCTATGCATGGCAGCACGGCTGTTGAGTGCAAGTGTCCACACACAGTCTACTCGTGATTTACGCCAGCAGTGATATCATCAGTTTATCTTCTGTTATCAATTCGGCTTTTTCAAAGACTTCTAATGTTATCAGTGAGACATAAATTCAACTATATACATACCTACATAGATATAGAGAGATCTGACCACTCAATCTTTGATTAATCATCTGACTAGCCTTATACCTACTTGAGAGTGTTTTCCAGTCTAGCTAACACAGAAACAGCTGAAAGCGACTGCAGACCAGCATAACCCAGTTACTGGGTATAACACAGTGTCTATATTTTATTAATTGATCTCTTCAGTACCTAACTTTCTGATTTTCAAACGTTCTTAAACGAGTACTTCTTATCCAGTTTCCGTATTACAATGAAAGTACACTTTGGCTCCCTTAAGACCCCTCTTCGAGGAGTGGCTAGATAGGCGTCACAGCGTCCTGACCTACCGCATGACGCAGGTCCTCACCGGACACGGAAGTTTCGAGAGGTACCTGTGTCTGATAAGGAGGGAAGAAACGCTGGGGTTTCACCACTGCGAGGTCGCGGGACTTACAAATTACCGTGACCCCGGAAGGTAAAGGGCTATTGAAGGACACCGTGGATTTTAGTCAGTCAAGTCTGACAGCCCCTCCCGCTCTTCCCTAGGTGGGATAACTCATTTGATGATTTGAAAGGTCTCGATTTTGAACAGGGTCTTTGTCTGTAACTCAACGCCTATCACATTGAGTCTTAAAGATGTTTAGTCACAAGTAGGCGTCAAAGAGAACAGAACAAGATTGGGGCTGGGCTATCACCATCATCAGCCTATAATACTTCCACTACTGGGACTCAGCCTTCCTCTCTGTGAGAGAAAGTGGTCCATAAACCACCACGCGGACCCAGTGAACAAGGTAGATGTCTTCGAATTTTTGTTCTAGGACATGCCAATTTCTTAACGATGTTTTCCTTCACCGTTTTTGAGAGCAGCGGTAATGAAATAAATGCACCTGACTGGGTTTGAACCTATGACCTAATAAGTCGGGGCCGATACCATTTTCCACTGGGCTACCACTGCTCTCGCTGATAAGCATAAATCCCGTGTCTTAGTAAGAAACACATTTCAAAGAACTACTTCTTCGTCGTGTCAATGATTCCTTATACTCATATTGTCACTAAATTAGCTAATTAGCAAGTATTTAGTTAATATAGCTAATTTAGTCGCCATCACCAACGCCGGTAATAAAGCAGCTATAAGTTAATATACTAAAACTCTACTATATTAGCGGTGAGGGCTTCGTGCAGGTCCCTTAAAGTGCAGGTGGAGTTACACAGAGTACATGCCCGGAGGAGGGCCGTTGTTTGTGATGAGGCTCCGCAGCCGCACCCTGTTTCATCAGTTTCATAGTCTCATTCCTACGATATATTGAAATTATACCCACAACTCATGTTTTTTTTTGTTTATAGCGTTCAACATTGATGATTGATGTTTCAAAAGTAAGCAAAACCCACAAACATCAATCAATTAAATTATCGCTTTCCTCGCGATTTCAATGTAAAAGATAAGAGAATGCGCATTATAGGTATTATAATAATTACAATATCATTGTGTTAGCGCATGCCTATGTCAGTTTACATTTCTAGCCGAGGTAATGCCAGAATTGCATAATGTTATTGTATTTATTGAGTGTGTCATACGAATGTTATTTATAGCTTTCTGATCGCCTGATGTAGTATCGGTGATGGTCGCGTGACGGGATATAAGTGGCTATCACTTTTGCCTTTGTCAAACAGACAGGCGAAAGCGAAGCGGTTCCGATAGTGTGACCGAACCGATGCGAAGACGTGGCGAAGGCGTGTTTGCTCTGTTTGACGTCGTTCATAAAAAGTCAGCTAATACAACTGTCACGCCTCGGTTCGCTGCACCCAGTTTGACGTCTCGTATCGTTTTTTTATCGCTTCGGACTCGGTCCGGTTCGCTATCGCCTGTCAGTTTGACAAAGGCTTTTGAAATCGTTTTGAATTGTATATATTCCTCACCACTTGACGCGGCACTAGTGTCTGTGCCATTACATAAAATTGCATAGTAAAAATGTAGTACAAGGATGTATCCGCAGGTCATGAGTGGTGGCGCGGACTTTACAACCACTTTCAACAGGTTTGACGTATGATAACAGACATTTTGACCGATGCTTTTCAGAAGCTTTTGTCAATACACTTTTTATTTTCAAAGGCCATAAAATCGCTAATAGAATGACACGTTGTCTAATCATGGAACCACAGATTTTCGTATTTACTTCGTTAGTTTAGTATACTGATATCTGATCTGGGTATCAAACTCCGGACTTCATTCACATTAGTTGAACTTGCGATAACTAAGCCAAGGAGGCAATCCTAGATTGAAATTGCCACGAGTTATAGAGAAATGTGTGTTTTATCTAAAAATAGGATATATTTTCTAATTTCTTCAAGTGTTCTCGTGTCTTCAGCGCCATGTCGGTCATCACATCAGCAGTTGGAGATTCACAGTACATGCCATAACCTCACCTAGCCACGTGGCCTAAATACTAATAGGTCTGTTGAGGTTAGACAGGTGGTGACTTCTTGTAAAGATGGTGGACATAAATTACCTTTACAACTTTTTCTTTTGTAAAATCAATGAATATTCACCAAAATACAACGCATCAGAATTCAATAGAAATTGTACTACTTAAATTGTGACGTATTGCCAATTTTGAAAGCATCGTATCTCAGTAAATTTTGCTTTATGAAACAAAAGAAAAAATACAGGGCGAATATTTTTTGATAATCTAAGTGACGGACTAATTATAATTTTCAGTCAAATAGCCAATTATAGTAAACTTTTTTTAGCTGTTCCCCATCGTTTCAAGCTCCCTGCTCGGCTCCAATTCGTCTTAGTGTGATGTTGAAATATATCCTATAGCTTCCTCAATAAATAGATTATCCAACACAAAAATATTTTTTCAATGAGATTAGAGCATTCAACCAAACAAAAAAACTCTTTATTGTGGTATAGATGGGATGTGTGAGTACCATTTTTTAGCACAGGCTCACTTAGCCCCGGTTGTACCAAAATATTGACAGGCAGAACTTTAGACTTCCGTTTCCTCACTGAGAAACTTTCACTATCTAACTGGGAGTTCGGTAAATGTTCTACAAGCTCATATATTTAGGATTAGGATTAGGGATATCATAATTTTCTTATCAATATTCTATGTTTATCAAATTGCACTTGATCTAACATCATTAGGTGTTTCAGGATTAATTGAATAAAAAGTTATATTTAGGCTCTGTTTTCTAAAAAAACTGTTTATTTTCTATCTTACTCATTAAAAATACAAAAAACTTAATTCTAATCATGTCCGTCGCTTAGCTTTTAAAGCTCGAGTACCTCCGTTCAGTAATTATAAATAAATAATAAAACGAATAAATTATAGACAACCGACGAGATTCTATGCCTTTGGCACAATAGAAGACTAGGCCCTAACATACGCACAGGAGGTGCTTGACATTCAATAATTAATTTAAGCTAACATACATAAAAAAGAGAGCAATACAAAAAAATATAATTTAAAAACACTTAATTGTTGACTAGATAGCAAATACTTCAGAATCTAGATTACTTATTCTCTAAGTACTTAACAAATCTATAATTATCCTATCAGAAATGGAATACCTATTATCACAATTTAGGAATTGCGCAAATCTCATCATTACGCTCGTCATTAAATACTAACGTTACTAAAATACTGAACAGTGATGTCGTTCGGAGAATTGCGAAAAATGCATATTAACATTAAATAAATAATAAAATTAGCTAAGAACATCAGCCTCGTCGGGTTAGGAGTACGATCACTAATGTGCGAGGTTTGATTCCAAGGTCGGGCAAAAGTGAAATTGGATGAAATTGAGAAATGGACTACTTTTAAAGCTCTCGAGTGAGCCTGGTCAGCAGCAATTAGCATCTCACCAACACACTGTTACCCTCCTGAAGTTTCCTATTAGGAACATTACAACTAATTACAATAAATAATAAATTACAAATAATACACATTTGAGTTACAATATTAAGTACATTAGACAGCAAACCAAAAAGTCATGGAATAAATTAGCAATGTCTACTCACAGCACCTTTTGGCCCCATTTGATCTTAAAGCTAAACAAATAAATAACTTACAACACTATAATACTGTTAAATTCTGAACAATTAAGACACTTCACTCAGTCGTTACGTATACTGGTAGCACGAGACTCCCTCGTGAGCGGTGACTATCGCATCCAAATATCGTGTTTGAGTCACGACTTGACTTCATCACGTCAGCTTCCACAGAAGAAAGTTTATCGATGTCACTTCACTAGTCAATGTTCTCATGCTCTGTTCACACTACTGTCTCTAAGTTTCACAACACTGTCTCAGGACTCAGGTATCACTGGCCCACCACTTTGCGGGCCATGTTATGTCTTATGTACGAGTCCATTCAGACTCTCCTCCTTCGCTGCTCGCAGGCGCATTTAGACCGATTCCACCTCATATTCTGGTTCCGCTGTAACAAAATAAAAGGAACATTGCTAACCTTGTCGCGAAAAAAGTAGTTTGTCACTATGATTTTACAATTATATTGAAAATTATTTTTGAAACAGCTAAATAATGACATTGAGTTACTGTTATCAAATCATGAGAAGAGTCTTTTGAACTTTGATAAATAAATAATTATGCTTGTGATTGAGTTAAAAAAAAAACAACAATATAGTGACAAAAAACACATGCGAGAAAATAAAATTAGAGTGCACACAAAAGCAAAAAGATTGAAAGACAATGGATGTCAGTATAAAACGCGTCGACATGGAACAGGCGTCAGACATTAGCCAAGTATGTTTTTCTTATACTTGAGCATAGGCCAGTGTTAACTTGACCTCAATGTACGCGATCACAGTAGGACACGCGGATCACACAGGTAGATTGTAAAGGAGAAACAACATCGAAAGTGAAATAAAAGAAGCGTGTGTTAACAGAGCGGGAGAGGAAAGTGCTGACGCTGTGGGCGAGGCATGCGCCCGACGGTTCGTTAGTGTGGCTACAGACATCCATTATCTTACGAACCTTTTTGAGACAATTGCGGCGTTCTTCCATGTTGGGACATTGACAGGAGCACTTACGAGGATTGTACACCCTCGGCGCCGCGCACTCCTCGGGCGACAGCGAGCAGCAGCCGCACGACACGTGCTCCACGATGGGGTACGTGGCGCACGTCTCCTTGTTGGTCTTTGCGTTGTATATTCGTATCTGTAACAACATTACCATTATTATCTCCGGAATTTCTTAAGAAGTATCTATATAAGAATATAATTATTCATGGAAGCAGTTGTGAGCAGTCTTTACAGTTATGTCACTATTATCATTAAGGACAATCACAGTTACGCAACTCGGTGTATTCTTGTACCAATATAGTAAGCGGGTCAAGGATGCATCAGAATTAGCTGAGCGTAGATAAGAGATATCGTGTACTGATGTACTGGTGTACTGGTATAGATACTTACGGGAATATGTCGGACGACGGTCTCAGTGGGCACGCAGGTACCCTCGTTGTCGTACTCGCAGAGGCCGACGCAGCGCTTGACCCACACCGCGCGGGGACTGATCTGGGGAAACACAAGCTCGTCAGCATTCGTACAATACAAAACGAGGATGTTCTCACGCGACGCTAATCACGCCGTGTTTAGTAACCGCGAAACAGTCACGGATGTACATATAATAATATCTAATATTTGCTGATGAGTAATTTGATTGTTGATCGGGCAAATGTTAATCCATTTAGCATTGCCACCGATTTATTTAATGACGATATTCTAGACGTCATTGCAGCACAGCAATTGATAGGTAATCAGATTACCTAGGTAAAAATATTTGCCCAAAAACGGATTGAGGATGGATTTGTGTTTTCCAATAACTATAATTATCTTGGGAGTCATTGGCACATAATGATGGAGTTGCGCGATAGTCACGAGTTGTATGGGCTAATAAGGTCATAAGATAATGAGTTGTAATGCTACGTTAAAATCGGCGGCGAAGAAAATTAATTTGTGTCATCCAAACTAATATTATAAATGCGAAAGTAACTCTGTCTGTCTGTCTGTCTGTCTGTCTGTCTTTTCTTCACGCCTAAACTACTGAACCGATTTGTGTAAAATTTGGTACAGACATAGTTTGGAACTTGAGAAAGGACATAGGATAGTTTTTAACCGACTTCAAAAGAAGAAGGAGGAGGTTATCAATTTTATGTTTGTTACCGCATTACGACCGACTGGGTGAACCGATTTTCATGATTCTTTTTTTGTTTGAAAGCTGGTGCTTCCTGTGGGACCACCATTGTCACCAAATCAGGATCTGATGATTGGATCTTGGAGAAATCGAGGGCAACCCTCAAATTTTATAGGCCCACGCATCGTTTTTCGTAAATCTTATGAAGTAATTTAAGTACTTGCGTATGGTAATCATCATCTTATGTAGCTGAGCTGATGATGGAAGGTACAACTCCTTAACAGTAAGGAGTAGGCATCGACTGATTCATTTTTCGCATATCTCAAGAACTTCACGTCCGATTTAAATATATTTTTTTTGTGCTAGGTATCGTTTAACTTAGGGAATACTGCAAGTTTCATCAAAATCGGTTCAGTAGTTTATGAGATAGGGAATTTTATTAGCTTATTGTGTACATGAGGGATGTTATTACCAGTGCTACGGTTTACGTACCGAGGTCACGGTAATTCGTAAGTCCCGCGACCCCGGCAGGCTTTGGCCTTCTAAAATATTGAGCACTTAGAAAGGAATTCAAATAATTCCAACCTCAAGAGATTCCCTCTAAATGTTAGGTATAGGTGTTCAAAGATTGTATGGAAACTAATTTTGAAGTTAGAAATCTGGGATGTACTATGTAAAGTTACATAAAAAAAATAATAGTATTAAAAAAAATGTCACGTAACTTAATGAGGCAGACCAAATTCTACGCGAGCGAAGCCGCGGGCAAAAGCTAGTATATTAATAGTTAAAAAATAATGATATGCTAATTTTCATTAATTCTTAATTATTTACAAGAAAATAAGTAAGTTGCGGTTGTTAGTGATATTTACCTGCTCGTGCGCAGCCTTCACCTTCAAGTATTCGAAGACCTCTTTGGGGTCTCCGCACTTGGACTGTTCAATAATGTTTCCACGTTCACGTTCATTGTCACCAGAACATGCCACTGAGGACAAAAAAAAACATTATTATAACTGAATAAAATATTTAAAAAAGTTACTTAAGTCCTCAAAAATTTTTTTGGTTTTCAATTGGATGAGCCAAATATTTTTCTGGATGTATCAGTCAACTACTTGTATAATTAATAATTTCTAAATTACAAACGCCCGAAAAAAAAAAAACAAAAAAAAAACATTCACCTTTCCTCGGCATCGGTATGATATAATCCTCAGCGTTCTTTGGGAATTTGGGGTGGTGCTTATGTCCAGCAACCGCCACAAACAACACCACACACAATATTACAATTTTAGCCATTATTATAATTTCACTTTTCACTTAAATTGTCACTTTTTAATTCACGATATATTTATGAGCACTTGTGTTCACTTGTTCACTGTCAGTCGTGTGTCTCGCTCGGCGCTCGCTTGGCTTGTGCCGGGAGGTGGGCCGGTATGCTGTTATAAAGCAGCTCCTGCAGCACGTGGTCGCGGAGGGCACGGCCGCCGGCGCCTTGCGTCATCGGCGACGTGCACTGTTAGCACAGCTGATGCTACGTCACCACGCTGACAACCCAAAAACTGCCGCCACTCACTACTGCTCCCCAATTTTAGGAACTTTGAACGGAACTTTGCAGCTGGATCCTCGCTTTCTAGAAACTTTTTAGAGTCGACGAACTACTGCATCTACGTCATAATCTAATGGAATTTCATCATGATACTAATCTTTTTAATCCTATCACTAATTATCTTTGAAATTAATTGGAAAACCTTGTGCCATGATAATTAGTCTAAGATTGCGACAAAGTGCGCGTATGGAAACTCCTAAGTTCAGAAGTTGATGGTAGCGGTAATATAATGACGTCACAAACAGTTTCCTCCGTGGTTGAGGTCGTGGACCGGTTGTAGGGCTCACCCAGTGACCCGCGTGACCACTGTCCGAACCTTGTGGATAATAACCTTGACGATTCAAGAAATGAGAAAGTTGAGAAGAAAGTTGAGTCGATTATAAAATATTGTGCAATACTTGGCGACTTGCTTTTTTGAAAATAGGGTAAACAGATTAGGAGGCGCGATACATGACAGTGATGCCTTGTTTGTGTGATATGTACGGTTGAGCAAATAATGTAACAAGTGTAAATGTTGCGTGTGACATTTGCACTAGACGGACAAGTCGGCACCCGCGCTTACACTCCGCACTAACCTACATTCTTTCCGTTGATGCTACTTTTCAAATGCTGTTTAGGAATTCAATCGTAATATTACAAGTACTGATTTAGACTATAAAATCACGCAATATATTGAAATGTACGCTTATCAAATTATTGCCCAATTACCTAAGCAGCTTAAAATACCAAAGCTTGATTTGGACGGATTCAATATAATAAAAATGTCGTGGGGATTTCCTAAGCGGTTATCATGAAGTATTATAATATCGGATACAATTGTTCGATCACTTCACGTTATTGTTATTTAAGATATAATCTATGATAGAATTTGTAATCTTTACGTGCGCACGCGTTCCGCGTAAAGCGGCGCCGTCTGATAACTTATCTGACGGTTTTTGCGTTCCTTGCACCTGCCTCTGAACTTAACTGATGAGTACATTGAAACTTACTTTCCATTCTTTGTTTTATACTATTCTTCCAAAAAGTACTGTATCTAAGTTAAGAAGCTCCCTAAATAAAAAAAGTTTCTTCCGCCCGACACATCCTGATTCAATTAACACCAGAGTCAGTGCACGGATGTCTCAAGCCCTGTGCTTCCCCTGATCCGATTACGCAGAACATAAAAGGTCGTTGATTTACGACCTACATCAATTAAAAAGTATACAATAAGTCAATAAGGATACGGAAGGAAATCTTGAAAGTCCGACGACAATATACATAGTATTATGTCACTTCCTTGACGGTAATGATGCATTACGTTTTATAGAACTAACTTGTAGTACGTACGTATTTATTTGCGTTTTAACACTAACTTATGAATTCATGAATAGTTTCATTGTAACTTGTTAGGCTAACAATATTTTCCTAGACAAACTAATAGACTTGCATGAGTGTTCTATGTTCTAAGGTTCTAGCTACTAATTATTCCTAGGAATAAATTATGAAAGTTAATTTAAAGCAGTGCTTTTGAAAATGATTCTGGGAAAGCGTGTGTATGTTGGGTACACGTCATAGCTTGGTTGGGCTATGACGTCACGTGTCGTGGTGACTGTTCGGAATGTGAACCACCCCCGACCACTCGCGGATTGAGCTTGATTTTCAGAAGTGCTGAAGTGTGGATGGTACAACTCATGAGCGTTTGAATTCTAAACATAGATAGCCTTTTCGGATTTCTATGATCGGTTTAACAGCCGGCTATTTAAGCTACCCAGTTACTGTGTAGGAACAAAACCTAACATTAGTTGCCAGATTGTCAGGTTTGTGACTAACGAATAATTTGACCGAATTATTTGAATTAGAGTAAGGTGTTGTGGCCCACCTGATCTTAACATGTCACCCATGCTTGTTAGAAGTACAGTAACTTGTATGTCACGTCTATAGGACGTGTCCAGCGTGTTTTATTAATTACTTTCTGTCCCTGACCCAGATCTTCTTACTCTGAAAGTATTTTATCAAATGGTAAACTGGTTCTTGTGCATGCTTTTAATAAATTCATTTATGTTAATCAGATATCATCATCTGCCTAACCTTCTCAATTTCTAGTAAATCTGGAGTCAGCATATATTTTTTAATTTATGGTGTATTTACTCTTGGCATTAATCTAACCCAAAAGGAACTAGAACTCCTTTTTTATCGTGGTAAAATCATCAAATGAGTCCTCCCACCCAGGGCAGAGCGGGAAGGACTGTCTGACTCGTACTGTCTAAAATTCGCGGTGTTTTTCAATAGCCCTTTACGTTCCGGTGTTACGGTAATTCGTGAGTCCCGCGACAAATATACGCGAAATACAACTCCTGCGCACTGTCTGTCTCGCAGGCAATCTTGATGAAACCTTCCACCACCAGTGGGGTCGCTTAGCCGTCACCGCAGGTTACAGGAAACTTGTGGTACCGTTGCCTGGAGTTGCCTGGAGTAGTAGTAAGAGGTGGATCCCATCCAACCCAAAACGTTTACGAATGTTTACCATTATTTTACAGGGTGTGACTGTCTATTCGACCTCCACAATCCAGTTACTACCCCTATGTAAGACTTGTGTCAATAAGATAGGACGACTCATTCTTTTAAAGGTTTTAATTATTTCGTAAGACTTTTAAACAGTCGCTAATATTATGAAATTTCTTAGAACCGGTTAAACGCTGATCGTCGATGATACGCAAAAAAATATGAAAAAAAAAGTGACACAGTAGCTTATACAAGTTTTGGCTCGTAACTAGCCATTCAGTCATTGCTAATGTCCGGTTGAATTTTGAATTATGTCTTTTTCATGAGTTTCCATTACAGCATTGGCCTATTTTTTGTTAGTTTAACTCATTAACAGAGTTTTTGTCTATTTGAACGGATGCCAGCCGTCCATCGGTTGTCAGGTAGTTTCGGTTCTTACTGATACAATTTTCTAAGAAAGGTCAGTTTTGTAACAATGCCAATGTCATGTCATTCTCTCGAACTCGTTACCTTGACTTCTATGAATGTACAGTGTGCCTAATTATGTCAGAATTGTGGCGGAGAATGTGGTGAAAGCTCTTGTTTTTACTCGATAGGAGTTTTCCATATTTTATGTTCCTGGAATATAAAAATCTAGTGCATAAAATGTGTTGGTTTGTGTACCGGAATATACAGAAGTGAACTGAATTAACTAAACGTGAGCAATCGGGAGGGAGTGAAGTAATCGGTAATGTCCATGAATAAATAAATAAATAAATATTCCACAACTATCACACAACGCCGTCTAGTCTCAAGCTAAGCAGAACTTGTGTTATGGGTACTAGACAACTGATAAACATACTTATATATTTCTAAATACACACATATTATAGATAAATTACACCCATGAATATTTACTACGAGTCTCTTAATTAGACTTTCATTGATTGTTCGAAGTGTTATAGGTAGATCATACTTTTCCCAAACCACTGCAACTTTTATAAGCCAGAATCAACAGTGGCCACCACCAGAAAAACTTAGTTACCGCAACAAAATGAATCTGATAGTAATAGTGAAGGAGTAAGAAAAAAAAATCTACTTGTGAGATGATACAAATTTCATGACAGTTCCCGTATTAAAAGTTGTTCATTTTCACGTATATTGACTACATTAAACTAATCAACTAGTAACGAGTAAGTATACAGTTTTCGGAATGCAGCTTAAGTTGGCATAACACCTAATCGACATTCATTCAAGTATAACTATTAGTTAATTGAGCTGGTTGCTTTCGAGAAAAGGTACGGACATTAGGATTAAAATTTATTGCTAGCGTGGCTGATAAGGTTGAAACGTGTGAAAGATATCACCATTACAGTCATCACCCCTTTATCTCAGCGCTATGCAGACTCCCATTTATCTACATTATGATTCACTTGTGACAATCTTACTTTATGACAATTTCTTCACTCCGTATACAGAAACGATGATTTGTGATGAATCAGCATTTTTTGAATTAATAAATTATCGCATTTTGAAGTTTTAAAAGTAAGATAGTACGCTGGGGTCTGGGTTACATTATATAACATGTAAATATTGTGACGTTATGTTCAAGAAATATTTTTTAAATGAATATCAATTTTATACGCTTTGAATTTCGATCACTTTTTGATCTTATATTCTGACCACGGGTGCTAATTACTTGGAAAAAACCTGTTCTTACCCTGGTCATAGTCTTCATTATACTATATTTCATTTAAATTAGTTCAGCCGTTAGTGCTTGAAAAGGTTACAGAGAAACAAGAGTTTACTTTATAACAGTAATTTGCAGTGTGCATTTTTAATTTTCACACTACACAAGACTACCCTTTATTTTTATTTTTTTTCGTGGTAAAATCATCAAATGAGTCCTCCCACCCAAGGCAGGGCGGGAGCGACTGTCAGACTTGACTGACTAAAATCCAAAACTTGTACACTATTCAGGAGCGGGGATTCATTTGATCAGGGACCAAAACTTAAACACAGCTGAGACTTCTTGAAAAGGCAGTTTTATTCTTCTCTACACAATATTTCTTAAGAGACTTCTTCACTGGACGGCGGACGAATAGAAAGACCCTAAAGAACTTTCTAGAATAATCGTGAGTCGTCTAAAATCGCTAGCGCTTTAAGCTTGGCGCTCGAGTAACCTTGACACATGAAAAATTGCCTACTCATGAAATAATGACGTAGCACACCCATACCACGGTGCCACCGTACAGCTAGCCTGCCATACAAACACACCCGTATTCACTGAAACCCCATGAATGAATTCCACCAGTCACGTTTATTCTGAATGCCGTCATTTTTCAGTACGTGAAAATTTGAAATGTAGGCTAATTAATAGACTTGATTGCCTTGTTGGTTTAGCGTTTGTGAGCGATACTGCTGAGCTTGATGTCTGCGGGTTTCATTCTCAGGTCGGGCAGTGTGATTGGGGTTTCTAATTAGGTTTATTTTAGTGGTAGCTTGAGGTATGGGTGAACCGATGAATTATTAGTGTTGATAATGGGCAGTGGTGCCCAAAAAGCCAGGCGCATTACTTTGTGTAATTTATTTCATCACCATTGATCTCAAAACAGGAATCTAAAGGAAAACAATGTAAGGACTTCGACAACTTCATGGTATAAAAAAAAAAAATTATAACTAAAACCCGACTACGAAAAAATCGCGCACTGAAAAGTATAAAACAAGAACAATATTCAATTGACCGATATTTTTTTCAATTATAAACTTTGAGTAATAGCCGTGATCGTGTGCCAACTGCGGTTGTTTCACACAATATTTATTGGCTAGGTGGCATACAACCACGGCTATTACTCGGTCTAGGTTTTAGTTTTTTAAACTTATTTTTTATTATACTATTTTGGGGTTATATTATTAATTATTTGATATAATAATAAAAGCAAAGAAGCGATTAATTTTAAAATGTACCCATTAAACCTTTTCATTTGATACCCATGTAGATAATGTGCGATTTTTTTTTTCGGTTACGACTTTACATCCCCTTGAGGGCGCCATATTGGATTTGGTGACACGTCAACCTACCCGACGTACCCTGTAACCAGCGGACGACTGAGACGCTTCTAACGACACCTCATTTGTCATGTAATAATCAGTAGTTTAGAAGTTACGGGGGAACAAACAAACATACATATATACAAACACACAAGCATACAAACATCAAACATACAAACATACAAACTTACAAACATACTAACATACATACATACCGGTCAAAATCATAATCCTCCTTTTGGCTTTGCCGTAGTCGTGTAAAAAACCAGTCATATCATTTTCTTTAACTCGCAGTTCGTGGCCTTTGTCTAGCTTTCAGGAAAATACAGGCGTGATGTTATGTTATGATCTGAAAAGTTGTAATGTAGGCTAATAGTTGGTTTTCACGCAACATATAATGTTGATGGCAAGTTTGCACCCAAATACGGTGTATTACTTCCATATTGTTATGAGTGCTAATTGCAGGATTACAAACAGGTGGCCTAGTTATTGTGGTACCTGAAATGGTTTGGCCCTGATCTTTATAAGATTGCATTTGATTCCTAAAAAGAATGTATAATTTAACAGTAATTATAATTAAAACGGTTTGCTGGTCCTACTTATTTTGAGGTATTTTTGACAAGTACAATAGTAACCGTTAAATCTTTTTTATCTTCAATAGGACAGCACTGTTAAAATTATTTCCAACAAATAATTTTGCTTTTGTAGTGG
The DNA here is from genome assembly GCA_943136025.2 of Agrotis puta. NCBI lineage: Eukaryota > Metazoa > Arthropoda > Insecta > Lepidoptera > Noctuidae > Agrotis > Agrotis puta. The sequence continues at coordinate 842,863 of OW964176.2, read as the reverse complement.
TAAAACTTTTGTTCCCAGTCTAAAAACTTTTAGTCGGTTATACAGTCGGATATATTTTAAATGACTGCGTAGTTTTTAGAAGAGCTAATATCCATATAGATATTTTACAATTTTATCTACTTTCCAATTTCCCCAAACAATCATATCACACCACGTAATAGCTTTATCAACTTTCAGGATAACATCTTAATATCACGCCACCCATCGGCCGACCAGTGATCCATTTGAGTCAACGATATCAATTAATCTCTAATCTCATGATCTTCAAAGTAAAACAAATAAGCAGCAGGTGTGATTCTTGAGCAGAGTGATAAAGGTTTTTTTGGGCATGATTAATTACTTTTTAGGAATGTCGACTTAGTGACGTCGCTTCCTGCTTTTATAATATCTCTACACGCCTCGAATACGCCTCAACATGCACCAATGATGCTTTTGCAAGACCCAGTGCTGTTTTTGCACGACGCGATAGTGCTTCTATAAAATGTTGAGTTTGCACGACTAAATAGGGTAGTTTACTCCATAAATAAATTATTAATGACTAGCTGTACCCTGCCCCGCTTCGCTGTGGCACAAAAATATGTTTTTTAAAAAAAAAAGTAGATAAAAACCATCCTTGATGCGGATTGTATATCATGCTAAAATTTCAGCTCAATCGGTGCAGAACTTTTTGAGTTTTTGAAGCATACACAAACCAACATAACATTTTTATACTGTTGATTAATTGAATCATTATAATCTACGTGAGACACCAGCAAACAGAAAACTTTGACTTATTCATATTAGGTTAAAATGACGAATTTTGTGTTATGAATAATGGGTTTTTGTTAATACTAAGGACTGTCAGTTGATTTTGGTTCATAAATGCACGGTAAGCGCAGTGCCTGAGCAATTGACTCCTGCGCAGCGGTACGTGGGTTCGATTCCCGCACGGAACAAATATTTGTAAACGCACCCACGATGTAAGAGAAATTCCTAGTGTCCCCACACTAGGAATTTCTCCTGCTTCGTGGATGCGATTTAAAAAAAAAAAAAATGTTTCGAGTGGACGTTTCAAGCTCTCTTATCAAGTCAGTGTGTGCCAATCACGTAGAGTAAAGCCTCAAACTTTTGCGCTTGAAAAATGTACAACTTTGTTAAGAACAATCAAGCAGAAAATGAACAGATGTTTTGAGGAATGTGAAAGAAAAAAAAGAGTTTGCATAAGCTGCACTGCAGTGACCCCAAGAGATTTGGGACAACAGCATGACAATGATGGCAACCTGCCTGCTTATACCAATTTAGATGGGTGAAACAGCCATGAAATATCGCATAAAAACTGTGGATAAAGTATTAAATTTTATTGCAAAAAAGCTTTATCTTCTAGCTTACTTCAAGTACCTAGGGAAAGTACCCAAGAGTACGGGGTAGCCATTTACCGAGGTTTTGTGTTCCCACGTACATAGTACATTATCAGTCGCACGTACGAGGTATCAGGCAACGCCGACTGCTACATATATCTATAATGTTGATACAAATGTTTAACATGTAAGTGATGGAAGGAGTCACGTAGCCGATAAGGGGTCAAAGCTGAGAGTGATCCTATAATTATGCTGATTTTGACGGAAAAAAAACCAAGCTCTTTAACATGCCTCTGCAGGAGGTCAACGAATGGAGAAAACGCTGGATCGCCTGTGTCATCACTAGGTTAATAGCACGGTTACTTGATAAGTCGCGGACTTCAGCAGTCAAGAGATTTTTTTTTAATTGTAGGTATCGTTATGGAATTTCTCAAATTAGGTATTATCAAACAGTGTAAAGGTTGATGAGTACCTACCATCCCCTATTTTTAGGTTGGAATTTCTCAAGTGACTCCTCTCGTTCTGGGAGGACTCATTTGAAGGATTGCAGCATTTTTTTATCGTGGTTAAGTTCATCAAATGAGTCCTCCCACCTAGGGCATTGCGGGAGGGACTGTCAGACTCGTACTGACTAAAATCCACGGTGTCCTTCAATAGCCCTTTACGTTCCGGGGTCACGGTAATTCGTACAGTCCTGCGACCCGTACAGTCCCGCGACCAAGGATTGCAGCTATCCCTAAATATGGCTTACAACAGGGTTATTTCCTTATACTCGTAATAAACGTCATTTATATATTTTAGCACTGTTACACCTGCCATAAAATATTCTGTAGAAAGTGTTAATGATATGCCGCAAATGGTTGCACAAGTACGCGTAGCATGACACCGTAGCAACGCGTTTTATCGACTGAAGAGTAGGCAGAAATAGAAAGATTTACATAATGAAATAATGAAAATTCAATAATTTATTTACACAATGTAGACAAAAAGTTTAAATTCGAACAGAAAAATAATGGAAGTTTGGAGCAGGGTTGCTGTCATTTTACTGCCTGGTTCCAAAAGAAGCCCTACGCAGACCCTGACTGGACATAATCAGGTCGAAGATGTAAAAAAAATAATAGAATGAAATATCATTGGTCACGTTTCGCTACGCGTGAAGCAAATGTGGAGTACTCACATGAAGTTTGTCATGTTGAATGCATATCTTCATGAGCATTGCGATTTTATAGAAATCTTTTAAAACTGACAGGTGCCATGCCGAAGGGCATACGTGATTATCATCATCATGTAATGAACATAGGGCTGATACATGTTCATAATCTTATCACCCTGCGAACATGAGTCTTCTGCAATGCTTTCAATGACCTCTACGTTCAATAAAGGAAGGGTAAGACAAGTTGTTTTAATCATAAGTAATCATTATGACTTCAGTGTGGCGTAGCGTCATCGGCGTCACGCCATTCACGACTTTTATTAAATGTAAATCAGCATACAATCGTTTCTACTGCTAGGTCGTATATGCTGCACTTATAATGATCCGATGACAGCTTGATGCTTACAAAATGCTGGGAACAGGGCTCCTTTCTATAACATCCCTGTTACAGAAAGGAGCCCTGTATAGGTCTTTACTTACGCATGGATTTAAGTAATGCTTGGTTTTCCCAAAATGTCTTCGTTCACCATTTAAAGAGCAGTAATGACGAAATAAATTACGCAAATCAAGCGTCTGCTTTCCTACCTGGAATATTTCTTGTATGATATCTTCAGTACTTTCCGTCATAAACTGCATGGATAAGGTAATTTCCCTCCAAGCGTACTTTTGGATGCACATCGCGAAAATTGCATATTTTTCCTGTAAGGGGTACCAACAGAAACGCATTCTGTTGGTACCCCTGTATGTCATCTAGATGTCGTACATGAACTAACTCACGGTTTTCCCGGTAACTTGTAGGTAACTGTTATTACTTGGGTTACCCCTGAATGCTTTTTTAGGCATGCGGATTGTATGTTATCTCATGGTTTCGTTTGCGAACGCGAAACCAAAAGCTCAATCAGAAGTTAAAGATCTGAACGCAACCAGCGAAAATCGGATTGAGTCGCTACGATTTCTCATGTGATTTCAGCGTCAGAAGTTTATTAGTCATGTATAAATAATTATGTTTTGGCTAGAAAGATAAGATGGGTAAACACATAACAGGTTCTCTCACCTGGTAGACAACAAAGAATAGCGTGAAGTATTCATCTGTGAAACTTCTATGATTGGTGGAAACTACGTCATTTGCTTATCAACCTTTAAGAAAGTGTTCTTTACTTATTTTATTGCACAACTATCTTTTGCCCGCGACGTCGTACGCGTTAAAAGAATTGAGTACCTATATTTTATTTTTGCAGAGACAGATGTATTTTCCTGCGATATTATGGAGTCTACATGTTAAGTTACAGCTCAGGTAATATATCGGTGAAAACTGAATTCTATGTCATGCGTTATTTTTTGTGTAAGTTGTGTACAAACTGTCTAGTTGTACACAACTTACACCGACAGACAGACAAAAATTATATAGTGTAGTGTATAGATTAAAGATTTCTATGCAGGCGGAGACTGCGTAGATTGATGTAAATAAAATTAGAACAAAACAAAATCCGTCAACTTTTATTATAGAAGCGATGTCGCAGTACATCAGTAGTGGGCGGCCATCATAAACATTTTTAGATGATATTTTTAGGATCGACAATCAATAATTAGGTGAAATGTTTATAGCTGAAGCAAAAAGGGTATTTTCAGAATTAGCAAATCGTTCATCGTTCATGCTCAAAAAAAGACATTTTTGAGTATGTTGATAGCAACCTAATTCAGACGGCCCTGAATTCATCTGCGCTTTTTAGGCTGCGGGTCCACTCCTCCATGAGATTGGTGAATCGCGGCACAGCTCATCGCCGCTTTGCTCCGCTCGGCCTCAGTGGAACCGCAGCCTTAGAATCCATTAGTTATGACGAAGTGCCCCTTCATTTCTGCCTTTTATGAATATTCACGATTATTGATAATTGCTATTTGACAATACATTATTTCCTAAAAATACCGAAAATATCATACAATCTGAAGGATTATTCAACCCAGTGCAGAAAATTGCTGACGTGGAGTCCTTCATACAAACAGTCACTTCAGTATCTGTTAGTGTTTATAACGGTTTGCCCAAACCTAAACTGAAATCCAATTTCAGTTTCAGGCTTGCTTGACAAAGCGGTGTTGTTATCCTTATCTAAGTTCGTAACTTAGCCATAATAATTACTAAGAAAGTCAGAAGTTTTCCAAGTTTTATTTTTAGTTTATTGTTGTTATTGCGTAGTCAGATTACTCTCCTATATATACTCACGCCAAAATTGTTATCATTCAATAAACACTTAATTAAACAAAAATAACTAGTGCATTTAAGAGTGCTCAAATATTTCATCATTTGGTTTGTTTTGCAGTGGTAATTATAGCGTTTGATTAAATTAACTTGTTCAAACCCAAATATCCGAAATATATCTTCAGCATAAGTATTAGATTAAGACTAGCCAAAGGGCTAGTCTTAATCTCAACTTAAATCTTTTGTGTCGATGGTGTGTTTTGCCAGTTGATTGGAGTTTGTATTCTCTCTAAACAGTGCAAATGCAAGGACACTTACGATATTCCAGCATGGTCAGGAAAGAGGGTTTTTCAGACTGTAGAAAATACCTCAACGCATTTCCTAAATTATAAACAATGGCTTCTGTTGTACGGCAACGCAATCATGGAATAAGTGAATAAATTCCAATATGTTATTCCAGACTATAATAACCTTTTTCTGAGTTAATTTTCACCAAAATCTGTCACTGACGTGATTATCAAGCGTCAAATTCTTCAATTCATTCCTTCAAGATATCCACCTAACCCTTCATATGCAATACGACGCGTCATGCTGACCCTTGTGAACTGCTGCCTCTGATAACAGCAACCTGCTGATAACCATCACTTCCTGGTCTCATTAACTTAGTAGTTTTGTGACCGAGATTACGATTAAAACGTAGTAAGTTAACATCATTTCAATTAATTATCAATGAGTTAATTGTAGCTCGTGCTGTGTGAATAAACACAACTTTTGATAAAAAGAAACAAGAGATTATTGCGTCTCACTTTTATTTAATGACCTCCTCATTTAAAATAACAGTGAGACGCAATAATCTCTTGTTTCATTTTCGTATGGAGAGAGATGAAGGCCAAATAAAGGTTGGTATTGTGTGAGGTATGATTTGAAAAGAGTAAGACAAACTGCGACGTATGAAAACAAAAGAGAATGTGCGAAGAAAACATGTTGCGGCGATCCAAGTAGAATGGGACGAGGGGAGGAATATGACGATGCAGAGTTTAATCCATTTTAGCTGATGTTGGGAGATCACGACTACTTTTGAGAAATATAAAGCCTCTTGTTTAGATGGAGACTATTTGACTGCACCTTACAATCATCGAAGCACCACTCACTCAGTACGTTGAGCGCCATTAATCTTTATTCAATTTAACAGAAAAATCAGTTGAGAACTGCGTCAAAACATAATGAAAATTACTATCGAAATTATCTCTGCCGTTCCATTATTAGCTTAACAAACGTCGAAAACACATTTTTAATGTAAAAATATGAACGTCAAATTGCTTTGAATTATTTCGATATTTTTATTTGCCGCCATGCTCTCATTAGTGGGATGTTTAGAACTGTCTGGCACAAACACCAGTCTGTTTGATGCAATGATAAGTGTAACGATCGATGAGCATGTGAGTAATGCGAATAATTCGAATATTTCAGCGATTACCCGCCAGTTTATATAGTTTTGCGTAAACACCAGCTTTCCACAGAATTTCCCACGCCGATCGGCCGTAAACAGTTCATGAGGATATGTTTTCAATAAGACCATTGGAATGCTGAGTGATTTCCTCATTAAAGACTCTAATTTAAATCAAGACCAGCTCGAAATAGAACATCTTTTTAAAACTTGGATAAATTGAGTGGGAGTGCCGTCGTAAAGAGATAAAAATATCTCCTCTGTACTAATTTGAGCCACGGATTCTATTACAAAAGTCTAATAAACTCTTTTATTAACTATGTATTTAGTTCAATTCGCAGAAATACAGCCAAGTGCAACTATTTTTTAATTAGTTAATGTAAATAAGTTATTTAAAACTTGAGCAGGGGTTGCCTGTTTTTGTGCAATTCTGTCTAAACCCTAAGTGGTGCGCGATAAAAAGAAGACAAGTTCAAAAGTCCCTAAACCAATCAACATACCCTGAATCACTTTAAGGAAAATCCGATTACATTAATATTTTATCAAAGATCTAAAAGTCATTCATTTCGCACCTGCCTGATGACGGCGACGCGGTTTCGATCTAACGATGAGTAAAATCAAACAATATTTTCACGTGAAGGAAGTTTCATGGTTTTGAAATTCCCGTGCCCATATAAGGACGTAAATGGTTATTTGTTGCATTAACTGACGAAATTCTCGATGACGACGGCGACGGTGGGTATTTCAGACAGGTAACAGTACAGTCTTCACGTTTTGACAGGAACCCTCAGTTATCTTTATGATATTTGTTCGCGCGCTACGGGCAGGCGCGTGGCGACATTCCGCGATATCGACTGTAGGGGTCAAAGTAGACGAATTGCAATGTTCAGTTATATGACGACATTTTAGATTGTCGGCGTATAATTGGCGGTATAATAACCACATCATTGTATTTAGGATTTGATTTAATTCTGCCTCTTTCATCTAGACATATTGATCACAATCCTTACTCTAACCTTACGATACACCAAACTGGTTGTCACAGGTAACCGGCACGTGTCTGTCTATAGCCACGTGGCCCAGAAACAACCAATGATCTTCAAATATATCTACATTTCTTCTGAATATAACTTACATTATTTTCTACTTTGCACTAAATCATAGATGGTTTTCTAAAAAGCATTTGCCGTAGTCTAAGGCCAATTAATAAGGTAGTATTAAGAAACAACTTTCCTCTAGTAAGAAACTAAGATAATGAAGATTTATCATTAAGACTGATTTATTTTCTCTTCAAAACGGAAAAGAAAAACATTTTGAATAAACTTGTGAGTCCCTATGTCCGAAAACAAAAATAAACTATTTCAATTGTCTTTATTATTGCAAATCCATAATGCACATAAATATAGTTGGTACGTTATGTTTTAACAATAATGGACCCTGTTGCGCAGCGCAAAGCAAAATCGAAGACATAGTGACGTCCATTAATATAAGCCCTGGGACTGTGTGGTAAATTATGATCAAATTCCACCAATGAGAACTTTGTAGGCCAAGTATGCTAGAAAGCCAGATTTAGACACGGCGAAAAATCTGTAATAATAACAATCAATTGAAAATTTCAAATGGGTCTCTGTATCAGAAACATCATTAAATAACCAAAACCTTTTAGTAAAACTGACGACCCTTCATACCAGTTAGAACAATCCATGACACAAAACAAAAAAAGACGTCACACATTATCATGACATTCGCGATAAATCTAATAAATTATCGAAACATATAAATCTGATATAATCTCCTAAACCTAACAACATAATCACATCTATCAATATAAATTATGTACATACATAAGTGGCCTACCTACTACGTCGCTATGTCATTGATAGTTCTCGTGTGTGTAACATTATCAGTAAGCAGTCAGTCATTCATGAGCCGATAATACAAGCTAGTGGCGCTCCCGTGAGCAAATATATGTATAAAGATTTCGTCTGGCTACGTCACTTGAATATTAGCTTAGTAATGATGTGTAACGGGTAAATTCAACGGCGAGTGTTATGTTAACGAGTCGCACTCAATGCTTTTAAATTAAATAATAGTTTGTTTATAGAATGACTCGATTGCCAGCGACTTCGCCCGCTATAATTCGAAAGTTATCCCACAGGAAGACAAAATCGGGATAAAAACTATTCTATGTGTTAATCCAGGTTATAAGATAGCTGTGTACCAACTTTCACCCAAATCCTTTCAGTAGTTTATGCGTGAAAGAGTAACAAACATCCATCCAGCCATCTATCCATTCTCTTTTTTTTTATCGTGGTAAAATCATCAAATGAGTCCTCCCACCCATTACTGTCAGACTTGTACTGACTAAAATCCACGGTGTCCTTCAATAGCCCTTTACGTACTGGGGTCACGATAATCCATTAGTCCCGCGACCCCGGCAGGCTTTGGCCCTCTACAGGCCCCGTCACATCTATCCATTCTCTTAGTAAGACCTTCTTTAAACTGAGAATCATAATAGTGCTACTAATTCCAAGCTTATACTTGTATCTTTAAAGAAGCTTTAATCTAAAATATCAAATTTTGGTATTGACTTTACAACAATTACAGTTTTTCAGCCATGCTTAAATGGCATGCCCGAGTTATAATATACATAACGTAACGTTAACCACTACTAACTTAACGTAACAAAGTAAACCGGAATTTAGGCAAGAGACAATTATTTCTATTGCGAACCGTGAATTCCAACATCTCACTTCTAATATGCATCTACCAAGTTGATTTAGTCTCAATACCCGATTGTTAAGGAAATCCTGAAGTTTAACATTAAATTCCACATGACATAATGTAAACACGGCAGTGTTATTTCTACTTAAAAAAAACTTAGTCATAAATCATTTCTTATTGAAGATTGGCCTTCACCATTCTTTTAAGTCTCTGAACAAAAGCCAAGGTTTAATAAGTCCTGTATTATTAGAACTGTTTTCATATCCTGGTTAACTAATTCCGTCAGACTGGAAAATCCTTTCACGTAGAGATCTATACTGATACCGATACCACGGCGTGATATCGATCGAGTACGTGTCGGTCACAGATCAACGATATTAAAATGCAAGATGCGCAATATGCTTTAAATAGCACTATGATATTAATTTACGGATACCGATTAGTTCATTATCAATGATAATGTCATAGTTAATTAATTATGTTTGTTTTTTTTTCTGTTGTAACCCTGTCGTAATCATTTTAGTTGAGTGTGGAAAAAATTTGGTGCCGTGTTGTATCCGTACATGCGCAGTGACAGTATAGCCATTTAAAGTTGTGTCTTCATATTTTAATCTTTCAGTTTTTTGCCTAAGATTTCATTATTAAAAATAATTGTGTTATCGAAAGATTGGCCATATAACTCATTCATCCGAATATATTATGGCAGGCAGATGATGTTTTTAAAGACCATCCATACCCATCCCATACTAGGTTTTAATTCTAGATTGCCAATTTATTTTCCAGTTGGTATGGCCAAATGTAAGCTCGCTCGAACTCAAATCTTCTATTCCGACGCGTGTCGTATACGAAAAAAAAAAGAAGGTAATAATAATTTTGTAACATTAATTTCATTTGTAAAACAATCGCATACATCATTGTAGGTTCTGGTCTTTTTATAAAACAAAAAACTGTCGAAATGAAATGAATTGATATTTATTTTGCAAATAGGTTAATATAAATACTTTTACAAGTTGTATTTTTAAAACTAGTTGAGGCCGGTGTTGTGTCGGCTCTCTTTTTTCCACCTTACTCTAGGCCAGGTCACTGAGTGACTCAGTTTCCTGGAAAACTGAACGAATTGCAAGTTATCATACATCACCACCAGCCCGCAGCTTGACTCACAGCTTGGAGAACATTTACCTTTGACCAGCCGCCGCCAGCCGCCGCCAGCCGCCTAATGGGGGGAGGTCACGCCGACACGCATGGTTCTAGGAACTTTTTTGTACTTTCCAATTACGAACAGTTAATTGAAATTGTTTGATTAGGTGACAGGTGGCCCGTTTGATGGTTATCAAATATTCGGTACTTTATCTAAATCGCCATCTATACTTAATATTAAAGTTTTGAGTTTGGTGGAACTTCTGGTTCGAATTGAACAGTTATTGTTGAAACCGCAGGGAGCAGCTAGTCATACATAATATAAGCTTTCGTAACATAGACTCCTTCTGCCGCCAAAGTTCACCATCTCTTTTTCATTCGCTAATGTAGTTCTGACTTCTCTTTATACCTTAAAAAGCAAGGAAAGAAGAGAGATATGTACGTAAAAGAGGCTCGTCGGCCATTATCATGTAAGTATGACGTAGTACTGAGTCTACTGACGTGTTTAATTCAGCCCCAAATTGCACACCCACTCACAGAGAGTGATGACATAAATTGGTCCTAAAGGGCACGCCTAATTTGATTGGCACTTTCATCAAAGTTCCTAATTCAATGAAAATCGTTATGAAAGTTAATAGATCTTGAAAATATTTGAGAATTTTCCAGAAACGTTCACGTGGAACTTTCTCGAACATTTTCAATTAAATATGAAGCTTAATGTAAGTCTTTTTTGAGCAAACATTACCTATTCTTCATCAACGGTATCAAGTAAAATGTCTACCGCTGTGTTTCCCAATTACACAATCACTGCTACCTGTGAATGTCTTGTCTCAACACATTACCACGTGTCATCGAGCACCTACCTCCGTACGTCATCTATTTCTCATTTTTATTTTCGTCATGCCGTACCGAGACTCCAAAAATCTATGATTCACGTGTTTTTTGCACGTCACCGTAAAAGTGTACATATGGTGGCTAGTTTAACGGTTTGTTATTATATTCATCTTACGTCGTCGGCTTGTGTCATGTGTTATCATCTTGTTACGTTGTCTTACCAAATAAGGCAGTTACTGTATTTTGTGGTTTTCTAAGAATGTTTGTGAATAATTTTGTCTGCAGTAATGACTGTTTGGCGCATTTTTATCGTGTTTGAATAATTAGCAGGATGATTACAGAAGATGTAACTGATTCATTAACTGCAAACAATATGTAGAAGAAATTAAATTGCAGTTATCATATTTCCAGTTCGTTATTGATGTATAAGAGCCCTTTAGTTTATTTGAGGTTTAAATACCTTCTTACTGAACTAAAAACTCCTATTAATTCGCAAAGAAGAATCTATTGAACATTAATAATCTGTATTAATGCTTAGAGTCATATCCAAAAAACCTTCTTAGTTATTATTCAAAAACTTACGCAACTCATGGCTCATCCATACCATTACTGTCTGGTATCATAGCTTGGAACAAAAAATATAGGTGTAGAGTGACACATGGTTTTTTATGCAATAACTAATGCTAAATATGCCCACGGGTACTATAATCAATATTTTGCATAAGCTTATGCAACTTTACAGTAGCCTGAAACTTTTAGAAAAAGGCAGAAGGATCATGATGGTATTAGAAAGTTCTCAATTATGATTGGCTTCTCTCAGCGAATCGTGACTGCAATGATGAACTAGCCCTCGGATAAAAATAAAAACTAGCCTTCGGCTATGTTCGATTAATGGAAAATGATCTTACAGATTCTTTATAAGTAAAAGTTTAAAAAAAATATCTTTAGAGAAAGAATTTTAGGAATCGTAAACGTAGAAAATTGACTTCATTATATTCGGTATTCCCTGGTTTTGTATGTTATAATGTGATTTTTTTGGTTAAGGTGAGAAAACAAATATAAAAAACTAGCTTTGCCCGCGACTTCGTTCGCGTGGAATAATGACTTCCGGTAGATTTTTGTTTTTTTTTATTTGTTGTAATAAAAACTATCCTATGTCCTTTCTCAAGTTCCAAACTGTCTGTACCAATTTTCACACAAATCGGTTCAGAAGTTTAGGCGTGAAGAAAAGACAGACAGACAGACAGAGTTACTTTCGCATTTGTAATATTAGTTTGGATTACTGATATTGAGCTACCTACCGAACTTGAGACAATCCTTTATAAAATTATAGAAAAAAAAAATGTTTAGGCTTGACATTTACCTAGGTAATCAATTACAAGGATAAAAAATATTATCCTAATTATGTAGTGAACTAAAGTTCACCAATGAAAGCCCTCAAACTTAAAACCTTTCCTTCTAAACCCTATTATAAGGTGAATGCGTCAGAGCTTTTTAAACTGCATCATGGGAAATGGGTCCTAGCTCAAAACCAGCTTGGTTGCGTTGGTTTTATCAAAATAAGACAAGTTTCTCAAGTTATTACGCACTTGTATGCAACGCACATCGTTAACTGGACCTAGATTCTGCAAGCAGCCGACGCAATTACTTTTTCCTGTTACAGGTATTGCATTCGATTGTACCCGTTGACTCTCTGACTGACGTAGTTAACTTGCTTTTTTATTCTTAGCATGCGTTTATCCAGAAGTTTAATTTTAACTATTGATGGCATGGTATTTTGTATTTTAAAGGAAAATATATTATAAGTTGTCTTGATTTTCCTAATGATGTTTTCGTCATATAACGTTTCCTGGTTGTATAAGCAAGTTGTATGGAAATAAATGGACAAATTGTATGAGTTGTCTAGGGTGCTAATTGTGTTATTATGTTGGTGTAGATTTTCCAATTGATGCGAAATTCTTTATGTTTATTCTTGTCACGTATCGGTGATATTGTGATCATTGACCATACAATGACATTGTGAATTATGGTATGAGTGAATCAGTATAAACATTATCTTATATTTGGTTAATTATAAAGACTATTTTAAACCTGAAAGTAACCAAATAATGGCTCTTACTTTATTTAACGATAGAATCGCGTTTGACCATTATCTCGCCTGATGGTAAGCGAAGATGTGGTCGACGGTGAAGCACGCTTGCCTAGAAGTAACCTGTTCACTCTTGACTTGAAAACCCCAAGTTTATAGCTGTCGGGAAATACAGAAGCCGGCATGGGATTCCACTTCCACTTACGTGTTCTAAGTCGTGGATTCGAATCCAGCGAGACACATTTATTTCTGTAATTTATTTTATCGTGAGGAAAGTGCAATGTCCTAGAAACAAAAAAATTAAAAGCAAAAACACGCACTGGGTCCGTGATTGAAAGAAGGCAGTAATGCACCATGCATTACTGCCTATTTTCAATCACAGTGAGAAAGCCTGTGGAATTATTATAACCTGACTATTAACCCTTAGGCCAATTTTCAGGCAATAATTATCAGGAATACTTGTACCTTATCTATCTACATATTTTAGTATAAATACTAATCGAAACCCACGTAAGGTTCACATATCACGATGCATATAAATGATCAGTCTGGTATTGTCTAGCATAGATAAAGGTAACTGTAGGTCAATTGGTTTTACTATAGTATTGTGACGTCACAAAGATAAATAGTGAATGTTACTCCATCAACTGAACATCCATCATCACTTTCTCCCGAACAAACACTTGAACGGAACAAGTATGTAATGGGTGAAATGTGTCTAACGCAATAACATTACAATATGACCTTTACATTGTTACAATGGGCCTTGACTTCGAGTACTGGCTGATGTAAAATAGAGGATCGATTGCAGCGGCCATTTTGTAACGATTTCGAAAAGGGAGGTTCCCGATTTGTCCATGTATTTGTTATGTAGTACATTCAGTAGTGTTATGTAAAGATGGTGGTTTTTAGCAATCAAAAAACATGTTTTTTTTTCTAATTATACGATTTGCGAAATATAATCAATTTTACTAAACCGTTCATTAATAATAACAATTTATCAAGAAAGTTAATTAATAAATAATCAACCAATTAGTGTTTCTTGGAAAAATAAGAACTACTTACCTAAGTATATAAATAATTAATAATGACTTATATGCGCCAAATATTATCTTCTTTAACACCCAATTTAAGAATAAAATAAAATAAGTTAAGACCTAATTGCTAAAAATACTTAGTGTGTCCGGAGAATAAGATAATTAGAGAATTACATAAAAAGTGATATTTTAATAAGTAATTAAACGCTAATAATCCTTTCTTACGGTCTAAGTGCTAATCTCCTAATTAACTCTAGTTAGTTATACACTCGTCACGCTTATCTAAAGTCGATTAGTTTATCTTTGAACACAAACTACGCACATAGTACTACGGCGACCTCGTTTGCACTTTCATGAATGAAATACCATGATTCGCTTCCTTCAAACAACTGCCAACACTATTCATTATAACTCTTCACTATGCCAGACTAAAACCAACTCTATAACAGTAGGCTTTAAAGTCAACGTTTAAGTTTTGAGAAAACACGAGAGCTTTCTTTCCAAAGCTCTTAGATTTTCAACCGTAAACTCCAGCAGGTAATGTTGTTTTTTGCGTGTAGTCACGTATAACTTACGCTATTATGGCCGGGGTCATCGACACGGTCTCGTCGCGCACGTGCCGGCAGCGTGCACGTCCGCACTTCCACAGCGCATGCGCGGCACAGTTCATTCAAGACGGATAAATGCCGGATTTCCGACTTTGGCTAAGATTAAGAAAGAAAGATGACACAATTATGTAATTAATCTTATTACATCAAGAAAAGTAACATCAAATGAAGCTAATTTGATGCATCTCAAATCTGCTGAACTACTCGTTACTGTTTATAAACCTCTTTTATCCCACAGTTGGGCCTAAAGCCTGTACCCATTAATTAATTTTTTGCGATCGAAGGCTAATGTAGCCAGAAGTCAACCATCTTATATGAGTTCTACCAGTATGCTTTGGGGTTGTGACAGAGCTTCATATAGTGGCCATTTTGAACGTCAGTTCAGACAGCAATAGCTAGCAACAGATTAGCGGCTTATAAAACTCCAGAAGAGATGTTAGTAAAATTACAGGGGTAACATTTTAGCACATACACTTATAGGCTAAACAAATCTAAGTGGTAGTTGAAGAAAAGGACAAAGTTGACCATTGCTTTGTCATAGGTAACATATTTTTGAAATAAGAATACCAGGAAAGATGACCCACAAGACATTTACAAACCGTTACCGCCCAAAGGTCGTGACCAAGGTATTCCGGTAACACCAATTCACACAAATTCGACGAAGTACCGTAACATCCGTCATTGTCTACGAATGTTGAACTTGATGTGACATCAGGCGGAGTTGCATCAGATCAGTGAAAGCTGTTCTTCGAAATGCTCTGCCAAGAATCGAGCGGTGGGAGACAACTCGCTAGCTGATCACCTCGAATGATAAGGAAAAATTGCGCACTTAATGATAGATCGTTCGTATAATAATTTATAATTGCATCGTTTGTCTAGACTAGGAGGATAAGGTTTATGTTCTTATTTATTTATAGTAAGGTAAAGTTTCCATGCAGCTGGCTGTGGTGGTGGATGAAAGGGTTTTCCTTAAGTTAAATACGGAACTTATCTATAAATTAATTTAAATTGTGTTTATTATTTATGTTTATTTTTTTGCTGTTACTTATGTCGTTTACCTTCTTTTTATGGAATCAATATGTATTTTTATGTAAATACTTAGTTTTTAAACTGGCGTGGTCATTGACACTATAGTTAGAACTTAAAACGGGATATTTACCGACTTTATAACTTGTTTATTTTTTAATTCATGGTGCTTGTAACTGTTCTGAAATATGGGAAACAAAAACAAATAATAAAGATGGCAAATACTCCGTGGTTTTGTTAATTATTTTAAACTTTTAACTTTATAATTTATAATTAATGAGAAATCTGACTTCAGTAAGACTGTATGAGTCGTGTTTAAGGAATTTCAATAATATTAGGTAGCAGTTCATTTAGAAATGAAATCTGTAGCCAATATTCTAAGAAGGATGATAAAGCATGAATCTCAATTCAATACTCACTCATCAGGTTTCAGGCTAATCTGAACAGGAATCTTGCTGGAGCTTTGTTCAACTTACAAAAAGTCTGTGCAATGAGTAATTAAAGATCTTTATAAATGACCAACGGTGTAAGCTCATAAAATAGAGAAGCTATAAGGATAAAATGTATAATTTCAACTTCTAATTATTATACAGCGAACCGCCCTGGCTTCGCACAAATGTTTTTTTCAAAATGAAATAATGTTATTCTCTGAAAAAGTAGCAATCTATAGGTGAAAGAATTTTGAAAATCAATTCAATTGATTTTATGTACATACAATTATTTTCTGGTGTAGATGCAAAGCAATCTTATTGGATGTGAGCAAGTGCCAAAATTTCTCCCATGTGCCTTTTTATGGTACAATAGTAGTTTCCTTTAATTGCAATATTTTGTTAAAATGTGAACACCATGTACCTTTTGCATTTTTTTTTAAATTTATTATTTTATTTTTTTAATAATATTTAGTCTAGATTTAAAGTACATTGCTTTCACATTATTGATGTCAAATGATGTATATAAAAATATTGTAAAACATTTTTAAAAAGAGTAAGTATGGAGGTTCTTGCCCATTCTTCTTCATACAAACCTACCCTTGCGAATGGTTGTAGAATCAATCCCATCCCATCCCATTTCCTTTAATTTTAATATTCGACGTTTGAAAGTGCCTCTTTGATGGTCTAATTGAAATAAATGATTTGACTTTGACTTTGAGGTACATCAAACAGATACCTGTTAATCAAATAGGTATGGATAGCTGATAGTTACTAGTAAAGGGCCTAGCTGGGTTGGAACCAACGACCTACAACTCGTAAGTAAAGGCTGCTTCCACTGGGCCACCACTACTGCACTGCTCTATATAGACAATCATCATGATCATCACATCAGCCGCAGGAAGTCCACTGCTGAACGTAGGCCTCCCCTAAAGACTTCGAATAGGACGCGTTGGAGGCGACTTGCATCCAGCGGACAATACTGCATGATAATTACATGCCTCGTATTATGTATGTCTGATTCATAATCATGTGATGTAACTAACAAAAGATGTTACTAACACCGTCTAGAATGTCATCGTAGACACCCACAGCTCCCACATCTCTGCCCAGCTCCCCCGCAAACAGCGAGCGAATTAATTAAGACATGACGACAATAAAGATAAAACTTATCTAAAAATAATTACTGTTATAACTATATTTAGCAGAGCCTTGAACATTTTTATCATACGGTGCTTCTGAGAATTGTTACACAATTTTCCAATGACGCAACGGCATTTTAAATGACATTTTTTAGTAAGTTCAACTCTTTTGTCTGTTGGTATAAAGCTTAGATTGTTTGTAATAGGTTCTGTTCTGAAAGGCGGTAGTTGAATAAAGTAGACATAAAAATTTTGCTCTTAGATAAAAATCTAATTTAATTATAATCATCAGTTTTTCTAGGCAATTATTAATGCATAACAGTTTGTAATAGTTCCTACCTGCCAGTTTTGTGTTATTTCCATAATTACACTTTCTTACTATCACAACAATAAAACTATGGATTCACTGAAGGGGTCAATCTCTGAATTGATGGCACAATTTCATGACAGAATGTCAAAGTTTGAAGCTGAACTAGCCAGATCATCACACAACTCTTCACCCAGCAGCAGTCCGGTCAGTCTCGCAGTGGAATATACAGCATTTAAAAACCTTGTCCTGGATGCTCTTGGATGTCTTCAGCAACAAATGGAAGCCCTTGCCAAGGATGTTGATGCACTGGAGATGAGGGGCCGTAGGAAGATGCTCCTTGTCCATGGTGTCACAGAGGTGAGCAAGGAGGACCCGTCTAGTGTGGTTGTTGAAGTGTTGCGGGAGAAGCTGAAGTTGGACACCTTGTCTGTAGCTGATATACGTCGCTGTCATAGAATGGGCAGTCAGAGTGGGGCTGGAAAACCTAAGCCAATTCTTGTGAAGTTCCAGGATGTGGATACTCGTGATAAAATCTGGTTCACAAAAACCAAACTTAAAGGATCAGGTATCACAGTCTCAGAGTTTTTGACTAGATCCCGGCATCAAGTATTCATGAAGGCTAGAGATATATTTGGTGTCACTAACTGCTGGACGAAACAGGGCTATATTCACGTCTTGACGGCTGATGGAAGTAAACATTGTATCGTCAACTTCAGCGAGCTGCATGCTATCGACTCTTCCAAGCCCGAGGTTGATAAACCTGACCTCCAACTTGACGCCGGCAAACAAGTGGCTGAGAAACCACCTTCAACACCTGCTTCAAAGCGCAATAGGAGGGCTGCTGCAAAGAAGTGATTTGACTTTTTCGCTGCGTCGTTCGGGTAACAGTTCCACATATTTGTTGTTTTTGATAATCTTTTGTTTACCTTCTTATATCACTTTTTATTATTAATCCCTACCCGTTATTTCTTGTTATTTCAATGTTTATTTTCTTTCACTATTGTGACACTTGATAACTGTCAAGTGTCATTCAATAGCCACGTTCCATGTCACTTGATTATTTTGATAATACTTTGAGCATGAATTATCTATGGAAACATAGATAATGTATGCTGCAATATAAAATGAATGTATTTTTTTTTTTTTTCTACTATTTCATCTTCCATGTTGCTTGTGCCCGAACGACGCACTTGTTTTTGTTTTTTGTTGTATTTGCTAAGATATTTTTATTTATTTTTTTGAGATCGTAATTTTTTATTTGTTGTTTTTTTTTCTTTTTACGCATAACTGGCGGGTGGACATATTAATTGCCAACCCACAAATACATTGCATATTCTTATTTTTATTACTTTATATATTTATTTATATTATATTTATTTATTAATGTGTTTCTAATGATTGACTTTAACGCAGTTAGTGATGATGATGATGACAGTTTTTTATCGGCCAGTAGTGACAACGATAGCTTTAGCAGTATCCCGACTCTTGGTGATGCACTTCAGTCTCAATTTTCCGATGTTCCAAAGAATCTAAATGTAGTTCACATTAATGCTCAAAGTATTCCGGCACATTACCACGATTTGCTTGTGAATCTGGACTGTAAGAATATTCATGCTATTCTTGTTTCCGAATCCTGGCTGAAACCATGCCTTCCATCCACATCCTATTCCTTACCGGGTTATCATCTAATAAGAAATGATCGCACAGGCTGCGGTGGGGGCGGTGTTGCCATTTACCTCCGTGCTGGTATTCCTTTTTCAATTATTGATATGTCAACACAGCCACCACCGTCGAATGCTGGCGAGCATCTCTTTTTAGAAGTTAACCTACGTCATACAAAAGTTTTGCTTGGGGTGTATTATTCTCCTTCGATGCGTATCGACTACTTTTCTTCGTTTGAAAGTCTACTCGTAAATCTTGTGCCTTCTTACAGGCACATGATTGTAATGGGGGACTTCAACACATGTCTTCTCAAAAATGATTCCCGCTCTTCCTCTCTCCGAACAATCTCCCAATCCTGCAATTTATCTCTTCTTCCATTAAGTGCAACTCACCATTTTCCAAACTGTGCTCCTTCGCTCCTTGACCTTATTTTTGTTTCTTCCACTCAACACGTCGCTAAGCATGGGCAGTGTTCTGCAGATGCTTTTTCCTATCATGACTTAATTTTCCTATCCTACAAAATTCGCCCTCCTAAAACTAAACCTAAAACTATTCTTCAGCGCAGTTTTGGTGGAATGGATCTGGATTGCCTTCGTCATGATGCCGACAATATTGACTGGTCTGACCTTGCTAATGCTGAGTCGATCGATGTAAAAGTTGATCTTCTCAATGCTGGTCTTAACCAGTTATATGATGTTCATGCACCTATTCGATCAATAAAGATGAAGCACTTACCTGCACCGTGGCTGACAGCGGAAGTGAAGGCAATTTTGCAAAAGAAGGCGGCAGCAAAATCCAAATATAAGTGCAGGCCCAACTCCTTTAGTCGTGAAAAATACGTCAGTATCCGCAATCGCAGCAACTTGGTATGTAGGGATGCGCAACGCCGTCACATTCATAATTCAGTCGAGAACGGTGAACCAGCTAAAGTCTGGAAATTTCTAAGATCAATGGGAGTCGGAAAGTCACGGCAAGAGTCTATTCCTAAGGATGTAGACCTTGAGTTACTTAATAAACATTTTGCTACTTCTTATAATTTCAATGGACCTGTTAAAGTCAATACTCTAAATTTTCTTTCATCTCTTCCCACTCCCGATTATTCTCCTTTTGTTTTTAATCAATTCACTGATTGTGATGTTAAGAAGAGCATATTATCTATTACGTCAAATGCTGTAGGTAGTGACTGTATAAGTCGCAAAATGATACTCCCTATTCTGGACGAAATCCTTCCTGTCCTTTGTCATATCCTTAATTACTCCATATCCTCGGGTGTTTTCCCATCTTCTTGGAAAGAAGCCCAAATAACCCCTCTCCCAAAAAAGTGTAATCCAGTTTCCTTTTCAGAATACCGTCCAATATCCATTTTACCATTCCTGTCCAAAGTCTTAGAACGCCTTATCCATAGTCAACTCAGTGCTTTCCTCTGTAAAAATGAACTCCTTAATTGTTACCAGTCCGGGTTTCGTTCAGGGCACAGCACTACCACAGCACTTGTTAACATTACTGATGATATTAGATTGGGTATGGACAATGGAAATCTGACGGTACTTTCCTTACTGGACTTCAGTAACGCTTTTAATACTGTCGATTTTGATGTTCTACTTGGTATACTTAGCTCTCTTAACATATCTCCAACGGTAATTGATTGGTTTCGTAGTTACCTGTGTGGCCGCCGGCAACGTATTTGCATTGAAGGATCGTCATCTTCATGGTGCAATACTAATGCTGGCGTACCACAGGGCGGCGTACTATCTCCTCTTCTTTTCGCTATTTTTATCAATTCTATTTCTAATGACCTTCTCTCATCCCATCATCTATATGCTGACGATCTGCAAATTTATTCACAAGCTCCGGTAGATGAATTGTCTGAGGCGGTGAATATGGTGAATAAAGACCTGGCACGTATTTCTGAGTGGAGTTTGGCTCATGGTTTGAAGGTTAACCCTGTGAAGACGCAAGTCATTATTGTCGGTAGCCCTAGGCTTCGTTCAAAAATTAACTGGTCGGCCGTTCCCCAGATATATTTTGATGGATCATTAATCCCTTACAGCGATGCAGTTAAAAACCTGGGTATTTATATTGACAAGGACTTATCTTGGGGGCCCCAGTTGCAAGAGGTGAGCCGCAAATTGTTTGCGTCTGCAGGTTCCTTACGCCGTTTACGCAATTTTCTTCCAACTGCCACCAAAGCTGCGCTTGCCCAATCTCTCCTTCTCCCTATCCTCGACTATGCCGATACCAGTTATCCTGATCTCACTGAAGTGCAGCTAGATAAGCTTGAGCGACTCCAAAACTTCTGTATCAGGTTCATATTTGGTTTGCGCAAATATGACCATGTCTCCGAGTTCCGCGATAAACTCAAGTGGCTGCCTATCCGCCTTCGCCGGAATACGCATATTTTATCTTTATTGTACAACATTCTCTTCAATCCCACTACCCCCGTTTATCTCAAAGAACGCTTTAAGTTCATTAATGACACACATTTTAGACATTTGAGATCATCGGAGAATTTGAGGCTTTTGATGCCTGCACATACCACTAAATTCTATGACCATTCGTTTACGGTTCAGGCTATCCGTTTATGGAATGCATTGCCGGAGTCGGTAAGACAAGCAAAATCACTTATGGCATTTAAAAACTTAGTTGTTAATCATTTTCATTCACTCCAATGATTTAAAGTTCAATCCAAGTCAATCATAATTATTTTTACTATATTATTTTATTTGTTAATATTATTTTGTCTTCCACATCAATGTAAACATATTATATACATATATATATATTTATTTATTTTAATTTTATTTATTTTTTGACATAATATATTTCATTTTCTTTTTTCTTTATCGTTTACTTCATTTGTATTTAAATAATATCCATAATTATCATCATTTATACATTTATTTACATTTTTGTTTGAAGAGTAATTACAGTACACCATTGACTACCCCCTACCCTTCTTATCTTAATTCATACAGTCCATCCAAAGGTTGTCTGGAAGATATCGCTATTAGCGATAAGACCGCCATTGTAACCATAAATTAAGCTATATTGTAAACAGTAGTTTTAAAATGTTGGTGTACAATAAAGTATAATCTATCTATCTATCTATCTATCTATCTGTTTTATAAAATAGTGACACACGGTCGTAAATCACCGGATGCTGGCGGTATTGTGAAAACAAATACAATTAAAAGAAAATACTTGACTGTTTCCCACGACATTCTTACTAAAGGTACAAAGTTTAATTCTTCACTCTTCAGAGGAATTCCAAGGCTTTTAATTTAGGTTTTTGTCTTGCTACTGAGACAAATTAGTACCAACATCACATAACTTTAACTTAAGGATATTCAAGAACAACACACTTTTATTTCTTTGACCTTGTCCTTTACTTACTAAACTACACTTTAAATTACACTTTAAATTTCCTTTTCATACGAGACAAATAACCTCGTTAAATAACACGATAAATCCAGCTCTTAAGATTTAAGTCAGCAGAGCTATTCTGTAAGGCCTGCACACAAGGCTGCCCCAGCATTGATACTGCAGTTTTGGTTTCATTATGCTACTGACAACTATTTGTCGCGACACTTTCACAAGGTTTCATCTCGACGTCGAGTTCATTGTAGCCCCGAAATTGTTTTTTAAAGAATAGCATATAGTATGTGTTGTTTTGTCTTATCATGTCATGGGGAAAGCCCTTGTCAGTGACCAGGGGACGCGGCCCCAGTGCTGGTTGGTAGATGTCACATGTGTATGGTTTTAGGACATGCCGGTTTCCTCACGAAGTTTCCCTACACCGTTTAAAAATCGGTTAGTAAAATTAAATTGGGACCATTGACCGTTGTTGATAGTAAGTACAAGTCACGTATCGTTCGGGGGTTAAAGATCGCTATGACAAGTCCCGACATGATACTACGAAACGACATGTGGCAGGTCGGCAACTAAAATAAAATCTACATAATTATCTACTTCTATTTCCAGAGTGCGGATTACATATATGTAAGTAATATGACAACATTAATGACTTGCGGTTTTTTGAGGAAGACAAGCGTTATAATCTGGTATTACACCACTATTTAAGCAAGAATGATGATTGGCAGTGGTAGAAAAACAGAGTACAAGACGGGTTTCTTGGCAACCCCCTGGATAACAAGAAACAGGTGAAATGGAGACAGCTCTTGATAAAAAGGACAATGAAATGCTTTGAAGTTTTCATTTCGCCGACGCGAAGGTTGGATTGGCTGCTATACCGACGACGCAGGTTCGATTCTCGCACGGAACAAATAATTCTAGGAGCTACAATTAGGTTAATTGTTTCGTGTCTGGATGTTTGGGTATATAAGTTTCCATATTTGTAGACGCAAATTAAATTATTTAGACCCTAATGCAAATAAAAAAAACTCTCCTAAGTTTAATAAACTAAATTACATACTTATTTCGCTTGTCAATGTACCGCTACGGGTCTACGACAGACTAAAATAATTATTACTCAGTAGCGTTCAACAATCACGATTCAATCCACATAGCAACATTATTATATACTAGTGATTCACTCTCGAGATATGTTCAACAAGTTGACACGTGTTTCGTAATAACATTTTTTCGGAGGTCGATCTGAATGTGACGTACGCGTGTCTAATCATACGTGCGGCTACAGAAACTGAAATTGTATAATTGGCGGATTGTATGCATAATAAATTAAGGTTTTAATTTTAAAAAGGCAGGGATTGTCTTTTTTTCATAAGGTAAAATCATCAATTGAGTCCTCCGACCTTGACCCCTTAGGGTCGGAGAGTACGAGACTAAAGATTCCCTTATGCTCCCCAGCATAAGGGACTCACTTAGTCTCGTACTGACTAAAATATACGGTGTTCCTTCTATAGACCTATACGTTCCACTGTTCCAGGGGTCATGGCTACCTGTTTAGACAATCTCCGGATACAGTCCCGCAACCCCGGAGACTGTCCCGTGGCCACGGAAAAAGTCCCGCGACCCCGTACCGGAGTTGCCTTAATTCTGTTCGGATCTTGGCTAGTTTAGTAAACGCTGACTGAAAGCTGACCTTCACGTTCACAGGACTCAGATTTACTGTTAAAAAACTTACTTTTTCAAATTGTATGCCAATACATCAAGCGACACTACTATTGATATTTTGCTATTTCAGTACTTTCAGAACACGAAGTGCTTTGGAAACTGGAAAATCCAATTCCGCTCCCAAGTCCCTACCTGCCCAAACTCAAGTATGGCCTCGAGAAAAAACCGTTCACGAAACTATCGCATGATCGTGAATGAACAGTCGCATGCGCAGCGTCTGACACGTACCTCTTATCAGTGACGTCATATCCAAGTTCGCGCCTCTACGTGAGAGCAGGGACATGCCTCTACTTGCTTCATATCTGCACTTGCTGGTTTAGAAAGCCCCGTGCGCACGCGACGTGGTAGAAAACACGTGGTGCTACTCTACAAGGTAATAGGAAAAACTTGTAGGAAACGGAAATAAGTTTTGTAAGACCATATCAGGTCATGGGGGTCCCCTTAGCTGTCGTCCGTTGAGTTATTTTGTACTATCAGGGACGATTAATGGTGTTACGCCAGAAATTCCTTAATTACAGATTATAGACAAAAGGATCTCAATTTGTCCAAGATTTGTGGATCACACTACACTACTCGGTGCTCTTCTGTTTGCAAGAAGAGAACACAGTAGTGTAGTCTTCGTGGCCTAAATTTTATTGTTGCTCCGGTATTCTCTGAAGAGCTTGTGGCTTAATAATAAAGGTCTCACGGGTCTATTTTTCAAAGGAAAGTAGACTATCCCTACAGAGTTTCTTCTGTGCCTTTTTGTTCTGTGTCTGAAAGCACGCTAATCCATTTGATCTCTGGTGTTATATTTCGATTTCTGACAGTCGTTACCATTACCTTATCAGAAGTTGAAATTTTGTCATCCATTCCTACCAAGAGTTACCTTCTTACTTAATCGGGTCCGATTGTTTTTTTTTTATCGTGGTAAAATCATCAAACGAGTCCTCCCTCCCATTCTGTCAGACTGGTACTGGCTAAAATCCACGGTGATCCTTTAATAGCCCTTTACGTTCTAGTGTCACGGTTACCTGATGAGATAGCCCCGCGACCCCGGCAGGCTTTGGCCTTCTAAGGGGGTCCCTGTCAGATCCGATGATGGTGGATTGTGGACATCGCTCCATCTAACTAAAGGTGAGACCGTAAGCTAACCTAATAGCTTGGGAAAAAGGCTTGGTAGACTATTGTTATAAATATTTTATAAATAAGATTCAAGGCTTGTTAGGTGAAAATAGATATATTGTTATAAATATTTTGATAAATAAGATTCTGTCCTTCGAACTACCAAATCTGTAACTAAAGTAAACGTATAGCAACTAAATCGTCATTAAGTATGTATTGCGTATATGTCAGTAATTAGTAAATGTCATAGACTTTAGTCCAAGATAATTTCGAGGATTAATAAGTAGCCACATTGTACAAAGTCGAAACGTTTAATTACGTGGACAATTTGAACTTCAATATGTAGAGAAGATTACAGAAGGCATTGAGTCACCAATAGGTACGTAATTTGGTTTGTCATCGAATCGAAATAACAAAATGTCTCCAAGTAGGTATAGACTTAAATACCTATATCACTTTATTGCACAACAAAATATTATATTAACAAAAGTACTAAAAAAACGCTCACATTGACTTTGTGTGGTCATCTTTATCGTATTCCGAAATTGGAAGCTTCAAATGAATATTAACGATCAATTTATGTAATTCCACGTTTTCCTTTACTATTTACACCTTCCATTTCGAGTGGCAGATCCCGAAAATGAAGTTCCGCACTCTACATTGCGACTGAGTTTCTATCTTGTCATTTTTTGTTTAGATCCGACCCTCCCGACCCAATCCGAGTACCACCATGTTAGGACTGGGCGTAGTACTATTAAGTATTCTGTGGACTGGGTTAAAAGGCTCGGTTCACGTCCATGTAGCACTTCACAAGCTTGGTCTATCTAATTTTTAAAATAAATAGGCGAGCCCAGAATCTAGACGACGTCAATAATGCTTTGCATCAGATCCATAGTTGGTTCACAGCAAACAATTTAGTATTAAATGGAAACAAGACGAAATGCATTAGATTTGCCTTACCAAATGTTAAAAATAGTAATTATGACATAGTGTTGAATGAAGAGATACTAGAATTCGTCGATAAAACGGTTTTCCTGGGGATAACACTTGATTCAAGGCTACAATGGGGCCCTCATATCACAACTCTTGCGGGGCGATTAAGTTCAGCAGCATATGCTGTCAGGAAGATTCGTCAATTCACTGACGTTGATACCGCGAGAATTGTCTATTTTAGTTACTTCCACAGTATAATGTCGTATGGCATTTTATTGTGGGGACGGGCGGCTGACATCGAGTCTATCTTTATTCTCCAAAAGAGAGCGATCCGAGCTATGTATAATCTCCGTAGGCGCGATTCTCTAAGAGAACTGTTCAAGGAAATTAACATCATGACGGTACCTTGTCAATATATCTATGAAAACATAATGTACGTTAGGAAAAATATGCACCTTTTCAAAAAAAGAGGTGACAGACATAATTATCATACTAGAAATAGGGACCAATTAGTTCAGCCGGGCTTCAGACTCGCCAAAGTAGACTCTTCTTTCATGGGGTACTGTTTAAAATGCTATAATAAGCTACCACAAAACGTTCTTGAACTGAATGAAACGAAATTCAAAACATGCATTAAACGCACACTGTGTAAGCAGGCGTATTACAAACTGAGCGACTATATCGCTGATAATAATGCTTGGCTCCATGCTGGTCCTGCTCCATGAGACAGTGAATGTATAAATAAATTGATAGTAGAAAATATACTTAATACCATTGTTGGAGCTGCTGAAGATTGTACAACAGTATTTGCATTGTATAGATTCATTCTTTCTTGTATTATATAGTTTCATACTCGACATTGTGTGAGTGCTATGTACTTCAGAGCTGTGATTCACTGGGCACCTACGTCTCTTGTTGACTTGAATGACCCTGGCGGTTGAGAGTGTGTCATGCTCACTCAAATGTCTCGCTGATGGTGGCGCGTGTGTCGGATCATTTAGCTCCCTTCAAAATGGTTGAGCTGAATGGTGCTGATACATGTGTCATGTTCGTGAACGGGCGCTGTCAGTTGGGACTGGTCATATCTTAGCTGCCACGGTTTATTTTAATTATTAATCATTTTCTTTCTGAATTGTCTTTGTTTAAATTTAACTATGGACACTTTTAACTTGCTACATCGTTCTCACATAATGTACCATCTCAAAATGAATGATGTAACAAAGGTTTTGTAATAATTTTGGCGATCTAAAAAGAGTGTCCATGGAGTTTCTTGCCCGTTCTTCTCCATTGAGATCTACACCTTGGAATGGGCATCTACGGTACTTTCACAGTTTTTATGTCTTGTGACTGGGACTGTAGCACCATAATTTTGTTATGTCTAATTATATTTTATTTGTCTTTGACAATTCAAAAGTGCCTGTAACTGGCCTACTTGAAATAAATGCTTTGATTTTGATTTTGATTTTTTATCGTCAGAAATACTTTTCGAAATTTTCAAAACTAGTTTCATAGATGGTCTGCTCAGAATCAACTATTTTTCGACGTTTTCTTTTCATTTATAACGTTCATAAATGAACGAAGTCTCCCTATCTTGCATTTAGGTGTCGCGGGACTAACGAATTACCGTGACCTCGTTACGTAAAGGGCTATTGAAGGACACCGTGGATTTTAGTCAGTACAAGTCTGACTGTCCCTCCCGCCCTGCCCCGGGTGGGAGGATTCATTTGATGATTTTACCACGATAAAAAAAAAACTTGCATTTAGATCGCAAGAGCTGTAGCCGGCGCGAAACCCCCATGCTACCCATCGCTTGGCTTGCAGCAGATCCTATGGAGGCCCGCGTCTTCACCCCAGCAAACACCAGCTCTATGTTTCCGTGTAACTAATTAGTGTTGCTTGCTATAAGTCAGTCAGATCGGTAAGAAGGTTCGGCTTCCAAGCCGAGCCCATAGAAGAAAAAACGGTTGGCTGAAAAAAAAGGGATTTTTTATTGCCAAATGGCAACTGTTCTTCGAATTGCAGTGATACAGTTGTTGTTGTAATCTTTAATAATATACTAGCTTTTGCCCGCGACTTCGTTCGCGTGGAATAGTGACTTCCAGCAGATTTTTGGTTTTACCCAAATAGTTCCCGATCTCGCGGGATCTCTTCAAAAATGAAATGTGGAAGATATTCTAGGGAACTCTTCAAAAATCAACATAATGAGCTCTGCGTTTGAATTTAAGAGATGTATACTCCCTTAGGGCATTAAAGCCGTTATGCCTATCGAAAAAGGCGAAAATGTTATTTTTCCCTTATTTTCCCATTATTCTACTGATTTGACATTTCAGTTCAAAACGAAAAAAGACTGTTTCTCCCTTGACAATTTTTCTATTATTGAGATTTCTGTATACGTTTTTAGTTTTGCCATCCTTTGCAAAACTATAAAGGTTTTGTGGTTTCGACACTCTTGAGCACGCAACGTAGAGTTGTCCATGGGAGAAACAGTCTTTTTCAAGATGTACCCCCGCAACTTTTAGCGTTTGCCCTTGGGCTTTATTTATGGTCATTGCAAACGCAGTTTTCAGCGGAAACTGAACTCTTTCGAATTGGACTGGCAAATCAGTTGCAATGATGGGAATGCGGGGAATAATGAAAGTTTCGCCTTTTGCCATCCCAGTCATAATAACGGCTTTAATGACATTCTGTCCTAAATAGGTTATTTGTAACCGTATGCCGTTATATAGTCTTGGTGGATCTAGGTTTCTCATAAGCATCACAGGAACACCAATTATACAACGAAACCAATTACAATTTACGAAACAGGAGCAATCCACATAAACTATCATACAACCGACACTACAATTTTTCCACGAAAGTACCGAAGCGTTCGGCTGATACCCAACAAAATGCGTGTAACGAAACCATAACGCGATCTATTGCGATCCCAACGGCATCTATCGTCCATGTCGCGACCTATTTCGATCTCAACGCCATCTGTCTGTGAGTTGTCAAACTCGGATACCTTATCGATAGATGGCGTTGGTCGATTATTTATCTAAACTCCGTTAGGGCATTTTCTTTGTACTTAAAGTTTTATTATATTGATATTATTTTATTCATACCTTTTTACTATTTATTTACTTTTTTCCGATGAATTAAAACAATAACATGAACCGAATTCGTGTAACGATCGACACCATTGCGCGATCACCGCCATCTATCAATCATTTAAGGAATTATCTATACTCCGTTAGAGCATTTAATCAATTTTATTTTTTTATTTTTATTTTTCTGTAATAAAAACTATCCAATGTCCTTTCTCAAGTTCCAAACTATGTCTGTACCAAAAATCACACAAATCGGTTCAGTAGTTAAGGCGTGAAGAAAAGACAGACAGACAGACAGACAGACAGACAGACAGACAGAGTTACTTTCGCATTTATAATATTAGTTTGGATTAGTGCTTTAAACAAAACAGCAGGAATTTATTGGCTTTTTATCAGCATTGATTGTTAAAAAGATTGTATGATTATGTTCACGGTATTAGTTTAACCCTATATTGGCTGTTATGCTTTGCTGAAACTTTTCCTCCTACCTAATGTGGTTTTCAGCTACAATATATTTTTTTATTGTACATATCATTGAGTTACAATTTTGGTCGGCAAGCTATCAAAAAGTTAAATCAGTTTTGCGGTCTTCTTATAAAAAACGTAAAAATGCAACTCAACTAAACTCAATGATGGTAATAACACAAGGTATTTTCAAATAAGTTCACATAAAATCTTCAATTTCAGTCAACTCATTTCGATAAGAGCCCTAATACCCTGAATGCAGCGTTATTTAGACGCGTTACTCGATACGTATACCAGATGAACTTAAACCCACCGTGGGTTTAAGTTCATCTGGTATACTTAAAACATTCGTCATTAAAATCATCGTAACAATGATGACGTAACGGCAGTTTTGATCTCACCGACCGATCCGTTTGGGCATCCGTGTACCACACCGTGACGTCATTTCTATCAAGTAACACGTTTTTGATGGAGATTAGATAGCCGTTATGACATCAGACGTACTTTTATAATAATAATATTGATGAAGAAGAATCTTGTTATTTTTTTGCTGCCATCACCGATTGATAAATGATTGAAATGAAATTGGGATAACCACAACTGTTGTAACCGGATAAGCTTAAGGTAGTGTTGAAGAAATGGCGAGAAAGGAGGTGACCGCTGAATTGACAAGTATAAGAGAAGTACAGAAGAGAACATGCTGCGCCGACTACGTGAGAATAATTTTAAGAGAAAGAGAGTGATGATGATGATGAGAGACTAGTAGAGAGTATGTCAAGAACAAGATGTGAAGAATAAAAGATAGCGGATAGGACGTACAAAAATATTGTTCACAGGGGGCAGGTTATAGGGATCAGTTAAAATAATTGTTGATAATAAAGGGAAGAAGAGTCCCTAAGTCTATTCTCTAAGGATAAATCCTTGTTTGCAGCGCTGCCCCAGAGAAAAACTAAACAATTTGTAGCAGTAGTTTGTTGTCGTTGCTTGTCGTCGCTTATCTTCGACCCAGCACTCAGAAATATCTGTATTTCAAGTCCAAAAGCAAGTTTCGGATTATTTCAGGAACATGGTTATGAGAAAAAGCTTAAGCAACCTTAATTTCGTGTAACAAGTACGATAGGCTGATTCCACCACCGGATTCCTAGAGTTCTAAGAATGAAAACCGGTCAAATAAATGTGTCATGGATATAAAAACCAGTAGTGATTGGTTCTAACTGATTAGTTCGGTAAATTCCCTCATATTATTATCTCATATTCATATTACAATCAAATAACTATCATTTCAGGAAAAGAGCTCTTTAAAATGAGCTCTGTGGGTGCAATGTGGGTCATATATCCTCAATTGTTACAATAAAGATTGTAACTCAATCTTTGTAAATCATTTGGAATCATAAACTTTTCCACATAATTTCTGATAAGAATAATCTGTCGTCATGTTGGTGACCTAACCTTTATAATAGCAATATTACGACTTCCAATAATTGTAGTCTTCTTGGAAATAGCTGCATCAGTGGCTGATAAGACATTGTGAAATTCAGAGATAATACACTATCTTAGAGTTAATTATAATCAATCTGAACATAACAGGTAGCAAACGGATCTGAACGGTATCTGTAGTCTAAAACGAAGTACCTACTTAATAAAAAACATACGGATATTGCAACTGGAATCCCCAAAGAATAAGGCAAGGTGAAACTCGAAGATATAATATAACATTGCGCCAGTTATGTTTATATTCAATGGTAGTAAGCCATTAAAACATTCATCCAAACTCCAGACAGAATAAAATACGGACAAAGAATTTTTTTAATAGAAAAATCACAAAAACACTGTTACGTGTAACGATCTTAGAATCGAAAACAAGAGCGCATCATGTTTTGATACCACTAGACAAATTAAGCTCCCTCTAAATCATTTTGAATCATGTTCTTATGTCACCAAATCGTATAAAAATTATAAATACACCTTGACTTTTTAGGCGTCTAACAAAAGTGGTCCATTCAATGTACCCGACATAAAGTACCTCTAGGCGCGAATATGTTTTTTTATCATTAATAAATAGGTAATATAACAAATATAAAACACACTGTTAAAAAATGTTTACGTATCAAACTGTGGAGTATCCCTACCCAGCGCACGAGTCGAGCAGATATCATTCCATCTCCATTTTCTATGAGACCTGGTGTTGTCAACTACGCCTTGCGTCATAATAATGAATTATATATATTTTTTTTAATTTTCAAATATCATAAATACTTATTTTTTTACTATGAACGTTTACTAGTCATTGGATACATGAACTGGGCTGCCGTTGTAAGACAACTAAAAAGTCACGGTGTATGAATTTGTCTTAATGCGTAATACAGTAGCTTGTAATAGCAAGTCATGGTGTATCTAAAAAGTGATTGCAAGTGTGTGAATAATATAAACATTAATGTGCAGGACACATGGTGCTAATAGAGGATGATTGTCAAATCTTGCACCATTGGCATCATGTGTTTTGAGTATATCGAAATTGCAGATTTTTGGGTGACAAGCTAGTAACAGTATTTATCTAACTAATTAATCTCAGAATTCTGAATAATGTCTAGTACTAAATTAATAATAATTATCTTTGTACACGGCTTTGCCTACGTGGACCAATTTTTGCCTTGGCAACGTAAAAGTTCTACCGCTCAAATTCATGGTCACGATCTACTTTTGTTCCAAATGTCTTCTAAATATGGTTTTTTTTTTTTACGTGGTAAAATCATCAAATGAGTCCTCCCACCCAGGGCAGAGCGGGAGGGACTGTCAGACTTGTACTGTATAAAATCCACGGTGTCCTTCAATAGCCCTTTACGTTCCGGGGTCACGGTAATTCGTACAGTCCCGCGACCTTCTAAATATGGTAAGCTTTTAAACAGACTATTAGTCTTGAACGAACGAGACGAACTGGACTAACAAAATCGACGGGCCACTTTAGGCTTTTTTTTTTATCGTGGTAAAATCATCAAATGAGTCCTCCCACCCAGGGCAGGGCGGGAGGGACTGTCAGACTTGTACTGACTAAAATCCACGGTGTCCTTCAATAGCCCTTTACGTACCGGGGTCACGGTAATCCCTTGGTCCCGCGACCCCGGCAGGCTTTGGCCCTCTACAGGCCCCGTCACTATGCTGACACTCTTTGAGGCGCGCGTGGAACACAACGCGCCGTCGACCCGGGCATGGTCCATGGTCGGACCGCGGGTCGCCCATTACTCGCTGCCCGCATGCCCGCGCCTGCGGTGGCCGGAGATCGTTTTGCGACGTCTGACGCCGTGGGCGTCTACCACTGCGGCCACTTTAGGCTTGGATTAAACTTGGATTGCCCAGCTAGGGGATGACTAGTAGTATCTGTAAGTATGACAGATTGTTAAAGTTTATTTATCACTCAGAGAGTTGCCCTGGGATCTGGAGGCGACTGCCCTCCAGCGCGTCTACGAATGGCGCGTGGAGGCGCAGCGCCGGGGCGCTGCGGGCGAATCCCCGCTGCCTCGACAGGTCGAGGCGCGGCGGGAAGAGCTCCGGCGCGATCTCAGGGCAGTATGGAGGGAACGACTGTCGCAACCGAGGTCCGGGCACGCCGCAGTCGCGGCGGTAAGACCCCTCTTTGAGGAGTGGCTGGATAGGCGTCACGGCGTCCTTACCTTCCGCATGACGCAGGTCCTCACCGGACACGGAAGTTTCGGGAGGTTCCTGTGTCTGATAGGGAGGGATGAAACGCCTGGGTGTCACCACTGCGAGGATCGTCCGGAGGACACGGTGGAGCATACGGTGCAGGACTGCCCCGCTTGGGCAGAGCACCGCCGTGTCCTCACGACGGCGATAGGCGGAGACCTCTCGCGCCCGGCATTGGTCGAGGCCATGCTGCGGGGCGAGACGGAGTGGGAAGCGGTCGCCTCCTTCTGCGAAGCAGTCATGCTCGTGAAGGAGGAGGCGGGCCGCCTGAGGGAGAGGACAGCGTCCTCCCTCCATCCCAGCCGCAGTGGTAGACGCCCACGGCGTCGGACGTCACAGGACGATCTCCGGCCACCGTAGGCGCGGGCATGCGGGCAGCGAGTAATGGGCGACTTGCTGTCCGACCATGGACCATGCCCGGGTCGACGGCGCGTTGTGTTCCACGCGCGCCTCAAAGAGTGTCAGCATATTGACGGGGCCTGTAGAGGGCCAAAGCCTGCCGGGGTCGCGGGACTTACCCATTACCGTGACCCCGGTACGTAAAGGGCTTGTGAAGGACACCGTGGATTTTAGTCAGTACAAGTCTGACAGTCCCTCCCGCCCTGCCCTGGGTGGGAGGACTCATTTGATGATTTTACCACGCAAAAAAAAAAAAAAAAAACACTCAGAGAGTGACATCTAAGTAGCACGATTCCAGTGAATGATAGGAAATTTTGAGCGATAAGTTATCGTTTGTAACAACATAAACTAGTGTTTTAGGTCTTCTGTTAGTTATTGGCAAAATATGCGAAAAATGTCGCTATCGATAAACTTAATGATGAAACATAATTGGCTGCACGTTTCTCTTATCATCGGTTTATTAATTTTGGTATCTGGAATACAAGAACACGTGTAGTAACATGTAATAGTATTTGCTATATAAATGGCTGTAACCATCACCAATTACATGAATAGACACCAGGGTTCCACAGGATTGGAAAATGGTACCTCTTTTTTTACATTATATTATCAATTGATTTTCTTCGATTGTTTCTGTTTCTATGAGTGTGATTTTTTTCAACATCGACCTTAGGTAAAGATAAGAGACTGCTCCAATTTAGATGCATTCTGTTCATGCATCCTAATTTGTTCACTCTCTAACATCATAATCTCATCTACAATCACCACATTCATTGTCCACAGGTTCAGCTTACTACTATACAGTTAAAGACCCTCGTCTATTTACATTTGTTGACATTCAAAAGTAGTCTTCTTTTAAATAAACGACATTGACTTTCACAAACACATTCCAAAATATTTTCAATAATAAACTGTTAATAATGCGGCTGTATTTTCAGGTCACCTTAAAATAAAAGTAGGAAGAAAACAACACCCTCAAACAATATGTGGGTCGGATAATTATTAGGAATGTAAGCAGGAGAGGCACATTACACATTACAAATGTTAGTTTACAGCAGCTTTCATTATTAATCCGAACTTTAGTAAATCAAACGCGGAATGTTCATAAATTCACGAATATTTCTTAAACGGGAACATTTTACAAATATTTGTGGGAACACGTCACGCTTGAAATAGATCTTTCTTAGGCGCGTGCGATTGTGGGTCAATGATTCACGCGGCCGTGACCCACATGAGGAAATCTTTCAGATAAAGTAATTTCCCTAGTTTCACACTGATAGAGGAAATCTTAACAAACTCTTATATATATAAATTCCACAAGATATAATGTATGCAGCAACTTATATTATTATATTATGAGCTGTTTTGATTTTCCCCAAGTTTCGGTCGCTTAGGAAAATCCGTGGTTTTCAAATACTTTCCAATGCTCAATAAAACGTAGGTATTCTAATAGTTGTTTATATCTTAGTTAATTAATTTAGCTGCTTGTTTAGACAGAATTTGTTGGATACAGTTGAGATCGTAGATAGACTAATGATATAAGAGCACTTTTTGTTTTAGTGGTAAATGATAATGCGATTGGTAGATTCATGGTTCTTGGTGGAACTCACACAAATAATTTGATGATTTACATTAGAAACCAAGCAATGATCTTTAACCTAGCGTATGACATGTGGTTACTAGCCCACGTCACAGTAGACATCTCTCTGCATGATACCGAGATACATATATAAACGTTACGTTACTTTGATTAACCGTTATTAACCCTTTGACCGCCACGTCAAAAAAACAAGAACGTGCTCTCAGCGCCAAGCTAAGCATAATAAATACATAAGTACATAAAAAACAGTAGTGAATTTAGAGATATTTTAATAAGCTACATATATTGACGTTTAAAAGTCTTTCGTGTAGTCGCGACGCGCGACTGTGGCGTGCTGAGCACTTTTTGGCTTGTCATCTATACATGCCACTGGCGGTCAAAGGGTTAACCTCTCGGGCGATTTATAATTAAAAATGATAAAAATCAACGTCCAATGAGCGACTGTCTGTTATGTACAGACGTGTGTACGTAAGGCGCTGGGGCGTTTTCGCTTATGTACACCCGGGTGTACGTAACGCGCCCGAGAGGTTAAAAAAGAGTAAATTATATAACCTCAGTTTTGTTTTACTAGAAACCTCTTAATCCTCCATTTTGAATCCTACTGAAGGAACATGATCATTTTTAATCAGTCAAGTCTGACACCTAGTTTTCAAACCACAAAAAACGGATATCGACGAATTCATCGGTAAGAACGACTTTTGAGACCCTGAAATTTGATTAAACATTATAATTATCTAAAATAAATACATAAATATTAATTAAACTATAGAAATATAAAATACTAAATTAAAATAAAGCTAAACTAAACTATTAAGGAGCATCGTAAAATAATTCATCTTCAACGTTGTCAGTGAAACGTCAACGCTTTCAGCTGGTAATGTGCCCAAGAGACTGGCGGCGTTGCCTCTTTGTATGGCAATACTTAGCCTCTGACCAAGGTAAAAGCCAGCTCTTGGGTCATGGTAAGCGTCAACACTCGGACCCCATGGCCCCATAATTTCAACACTAAACGGCTCAAAAATAAAGTTACCACTAAGTTTACAGTTACATACCCTGAAACTGAAAGGGAAAATCGTTGTCAAAATCAGGAAAAAAACCAATTGTTCAATATTGTCCCCAAACGAGGTTCATGGTAAACAGGACGTAAACTAGTAGAAACGAGAACTAGAATGGCTGGAAAATGGAAACTTGATGTTAAATTAGGTGGTACGTAGGTAACGTTTAAAAATCTAAGTTTAAAGTTCGACTGTAAGTAAATATATAAATAAATATTCCATAACTATCACACAACGCCATCTAGTCCCAAGCTAAGCAGAGCTTGTGTTATGGGTACTAGACAACTGATAAACATACTTATATATTTCTTAATACATAAGTACATATTATAGATAAATTACACCCAGATACAGAAGAAATGATCGTGCTCATCACACAAACATTTGTCCTGGGTGGGAATCGAACCCGCGACCTCCGGCATAGCAGTCAGGGTCACTAACCACTAGACCAACAGGAAGTGGATGTATAAAGTCCAATCTCAAGGATAAAACTATCACAGACAAGAAAGAAAGAAAGGATTTAATAACAAAATACGTGGGTAAGGTAATGCGCTGATAACCTACAGTCCTCCACGATATACTTGAGACGGAAATATCAACATTTCATTGACTGAGCACGTCAGAAAACTGTGAATATATGTATAGATAAACGACATAGCAACTACTATCAGTTAAATTCGTACTGTTTCTGCGGAATCTCTGTTGTTTGGATTTGTCATGGAAAAATATCTGCTGATAACTTTTTGTATGCTTTAATTTTTTTTTTAAATGTATCGTGAATTTGAGCACTTAAATGAAGAAAAAGTCGAGATGAATGTTTTGATGTATCTATAGATTGTGAGAAAGATGATAATGGCTATGGAGAGGACAATCTGTAAGAAATAAGGCTGCTACAACCACAAATACTTAATCTAACTAATATTTTATATGCAAAAGCTCGAATTTGTGTGGTTCTTTCTTCAAAAGACCATTTCAGACACTGACCTGCATGGTCCTCGTATAGCCTGATCAACATTAAATGTCTGGACTTTAAAAATGACTGTGATCTCTGAGTTTGTTTCGGCTGTGTCTTCTCAGAGTCAGATGCGAAACACCGGCCACTCCTAGTTTTATAGAAAGACGTGTAAAAAGTGTTGATATAACTTACTTGCATAATTAAACCTCATTTCATTTTATTTCTTGGATGGATGGACAGAACGGCTGAATGGATCTTGATGAAGGGCTCAAAGTTCGTATGGTCTGGAATAAAACACAAGATATTGTGTATCCCTTGGGTTACATTCTCGAGTAATAATAATATTCAAGTAACACGCGAGTAAAGCCGGTAGTAACAGCAAGATTGCAATAAGCAATTCCTCTGAATGTCCCGAAATTCACAAGTCAAACAGACTGTCATAAAATTAGAATAAAAACGGATTGGAAAATAACGTAATAAAAATTATAAATTCTTTACATGTTCGAAGTAAACAGTGGATGTTTCCTACCATTTCCCGATTTCACGGGCGGAGCCGTGTGCAAACCTAGTTTTCATTATATTTTATGTTTATGAGAATTTTCTCCCACGATAGTGCTATTGGAGGAATGTAAATTAATTGATTTACGAACATTATAAGATATAAAATCAAAACATAGACCACTCTGACTCACTCTTATCTAAATGTGGCGCAATGAATGAACTCTCAAACAGAATTTTCCTCAAATTATAGCTTATTTATATAATTATTATATCAAGTGGTTAATAATAGCTTAGTATAATATATAGCATGATATAATATAATAATACTTAATCTCTTTTTTGTGTAAATTACGCTTTGTTCGTAATTTATTGTTTGTGCTTAATCAAATAAACATGACCCATTTAATTTTAGAGAAACAAATTATGTACAAAACTTGGTTTCATTTCAAGATCTTGAACTCCATTCTTAGACCTCAATAGAACTAAAGACCATAATTTACTCCACCCAGGCATAGATAAGCATAGTCACGTTCAGTCCCCACTGTTGGGCCAGTGGTAATATTTATTTCTGTGAGATGGATGGCTATCACGTGCTGTCCATGTGTCAATTTCCTTGAGAGGTAGTCTTTTTATTGTATAATAGAGTTAAATCTTTACATAGTTTATTACAAAATTGCTGAAGTCTATTGGTATGAGCATTACATGTTCGTTATTGACTGTACAAGGTATGTATGAAATAAAGTTTTAGTAAAATCCACCGGTAAGTCGAGAATTTGAACACATTCGCACATCTGGAACGGGTCGCCAGTAAAAAAAAAAGAAATAGTTTCACTTTCTGATGGTATCAATCTTGTTTTGGACATTCCCCACTTACAATATTATCTCAACGTTATCTTCTTTAAAGTAATTTAATTTTAATTTAATTACAAAACGGCACCCGGATTAAGATATAGAACTGCTTTTTACCAGTTTTACTTATTGCAGGATTTACCCAAATAGTTTTTTTTACCAATTAAAAAATACCGTTCGTATGCGTGCGAATCATAATAATACAGCGTGGGTTCCGTTCAAAATAAATCAAAGTAGAAGAATAGCATAAAGTGTGAAATTAAAAAAAAGCATAAAACAAGCTTTACTAATAAAGTGAAAGCTCGTGAAAGTAAGCGTTAACCTGAAAAATATTTAAGAAAAAAAGAACAATGAACTGACATTTTTAAATCAGCAATACCTAGGCTACTGTACTCAAAAAATGTTATTAGTCCGAAATATACTATAGGGTATAAAAAAAATATAAGACCCGTATTTTTTCTTTTGTTAAGTAAACCAAAATTTATTAAGATACACGATATACGCTTTTAAAAATCATAAAACGTCACTCGGTCGGCACAAATTTACAAGCTTTATGACGTCACAAGCCCCCACTCCCGAATTTGGAAGCGTTTTATCTTTGTCAATATTCAATGATTTAAAAAAAAAAAAAACAAAAAATATGTGTCCATTATTTTTCAATATTCTAACTGACGGACTAAACAGATTTTAATTTTTTTTTATGCAGTAAAATACCCTATTAATGACTTTAATTACCTACTCAGTCTGGTTACTTCTACAGAAACATTGCGTTATAAAAATAAATGTGACTCAATTAAATATTAGGTATCAGGGTTAAGGACCTTAAAAAATCCGTGGAGGAAACCCCGCAGTATAGCGAATATCTATTATCACATGTCATATTTAATAGTTTCAACACATTTGTTCATAGTCGGTGGTCATCTAGTTACCTTGGCTACAGTATATTAAAAGTTTTACCTTTATAGGTGAATGCTCCGAACGGATTCATAAGAAATGACTCAGCTTCAAAAGTCTGTGTTGTAATCGCCTCGTAATCATTACACTATAGATTTCGGCTAGAACTCATGAATTTACCAAAATACAGTTGCATGCATCACCAAATGTGCATTTGTAACAAAAACGGCCGTTTATGTTTTGAATGCACGATTTAGCTAAACAGCTATATTTCAAGTGTTGACAATGTGTTATAAAAATACGTTATTGCCTTTTCTATAGTAGTAATAGACCACATTTTGTATTTTTGATTCTATTTGCGAGTTATGACATTTTTTCGATTGGCGGCGCTAGTGGACTGTAAAAGGCCCCTTAATGCTAAAACACAAATCTAGAGTTGGCCTAGTGTGGCACAGAGTCGAGAGTTTCAAAGGAAAAAAGAGACCAGCTTATACTGGTTTATTTTTAACACAGGAGTGCGGCTTACTATATCTATAGTAAGGTTATTTAATTACTGACTGCCAGTAGAGTGACTCGTATATTATAGTGATACATTATTATATTTTAAATCGTTTTGAAACCCCACGCTGCGAATATGATAGAAGAAGCTGAATCAATGGCTCAAACATATACATTTTCTTCAATCTGAGTCTCAACTTCGATCGATAGGACAATATTCAGCAAGTATGGTCGACAAAGCTTTCAAAACCCAAATTGAAGATCAATGTAACAGTTAGATAGTTGTAACTTACGTTGTATCTAACTTTTGCGAAACAATAAATAAATAGAAGGTTTTATAGCTCGCTAGGCTACTTGTAATCATTTATTTGATATGGGAACAGTTCTTTATAAAGTAACAGCTGTTGTTTAAAATGAATCAATTTCAGCGAAACCTGTTACTAATAGAGTAATAAATACTACTAAAAATAGAGCCGGAACTAGCACTAGTCGGAGCAACATATTTTCTGCGTAACTTTATAACAATAACAAACAAATCATATTATAATAAAACGCACACTTACGCACTACAACAGACTTTATAAACAATATCATAATTAATTCGTTACTACTAATAATTATGTAGGTACAAGCAGTTAATGAGCTGCGAAATTATTAGCTAGACATGCTCCGCCGACTCCACCCGGATATTCTGGGAATTCCCCAGCCTCCTTGTACAGTTGCGAGCATAAATATCGACACACTTTAAGTTTACTCTATTTAGTTTTTCACTAAAACCTTATATCATCCCTTTTTCAGTATCATGGGTCACAACCAGACCCGGAATAACGACTGTAGGTCGTCCAAACAATGGAAGACAAAATCATTACATAACGGGTCCTGGAATGCGCAAGAGTCACCAGTGATATAAATGAACAATGTTCTTCTGGATACGAAGTAATTAAGGTGAAAACCCAAGTTGTGTTGCAAAATTACATAATAAGTGCAATGTTTTGCGAACGTTGCATTCCACACTACATTGCAATTTTTCGCACAAAACAATAAAGTCTTAAATTAACCCTTTCTACCAATATATTTGCTCTTGACTGTACAGATAGTTATGTTGTACAAGATTGATAAGTGCTCACAAAGAGGCAGCGGTTAATACTAAGAAATGCATACTACACACGTCACTGAAGTTCAAATAGAGCTTACGGAGAATTAGTTACGTTGCGAAGTAAAAGGAAAATGCCTGTCCGTGTGTACATACATCCTGATTGATAACATCGATGCACTGACATTTGCAGGCCTGAGTTTCCTAAAGCTTGGGATATTTATTTCCCCGGTTGCTATTCAGACATATTGCAGATTTTTCAGAAAGGGATAATTTTACTGTTTTTTGTCTTTGGCCATTTTTCGGAAAGTCCAGCTAAGATATTCTCGGGCGGCGCTGGCAGAAGGATGTATTCTTAAAGAATAGTACTGCTGAAATTGTTGCTCTTTTAGGAAAAAATAAGAAAGGAGACATTTAATTGTATATTAACTGTGTAGACCATAACTTTTTTTTTACATGTCCTTCCACTCAGGGCGGGACTGTAAGACTTGTGCTGACTAAAATCCACGGTGTCCTTCAATAGCCCTTTACGTTCCTGGGCCACGATTACCTGATAGACAGTCCCGCGACCCCAGACCGCGACCGCAGGCTTGTACTAAATTTCATCCAGATCCATTCAGCAGTTCTGGCATGATTGAGTATCAAACATTCACCCATCCCTTTATTCATCGAAACGTCCAAACTCTCCCAAATATTTTATCACAGTAAAAACCAAATTATTCGTTGAAGAGAAGCAACCCGACCGTTGAAAACAACTGCCACCTTACTATTATAACACAGGTACATAAAGCTAGCCACACATGTACGGATTCCGAATTCGTTTTCCTAGTGAGGAATTCTGATTCGAAATTTCACAAAACTAGCGTAGACTTCGATAATTCTGTATTTTGTATTAAAGTGGTCGAGTTTCATATTGATCATCAGAGGAAAATGAAGCCACTCCAACCGAAGACTTCAGGCGTTTTACATGTTACTTGTAAAGTAGCAGTTGTGGAAAAAATAACAAGGAAAAGCTTTTGATAATGTTTTGTATCAGATTTTAATTAATATGAACTTTTTTCAATACGCTATACCTATCTTTTCTAATGAATCTTATTTGGAAATGATGAAATTTCCAACCTCCACACACGGGTAGAAGCTAATTATGTATAAACACAATCACACCCCGTAATTAAAATAAGGGAAGCGCGTCACTAGACTCACTAGCTGTGTCGTCATAGCCCGGCCTTGCCGAGCATTGTGTGGGCAATACAGCATGTACCTAGAGAATTTACATGACTAACAAACTATGTAATATTAACTATCTATAAATTATTGTCAAAATAGCAATAAGAGGAATATATTTGTTAAACTTCACTGTTAAGCCGTCTTCATAATAAATTGAGAAATGAAAGAGCAAATGTGTCATCTCGACACATTTGCTTATTATAATGTTAGTAAAATTACTGTTGTTTGGGACCGTTGAAAATTAAGACCATGCCATTCTCGTAGTGTGCACCATGACAGCAGGACTTAAAAAGATCTGCCAATTCTTGCCATTTTCTTTTATAAACATATTAAAAAAAAGTAATTAAACCGCATGGTGAATATTAAACTCGACACAGGTCACCTCCGAAAGTCCTGAGTTAACACAGTTCTGTCACATTGCACGCTGCTATCGATTTGATAGTTCCCACCACCGACTTTGCACATCCGGTGTCGCGGGAATGTGTTATCAGGTAACCGTGACCGTGGAACGTAATGGGCTATTGAAGAATCACCGTGGATTTTAGCCAGTACAAGTCTGACAGTCCATCTTATCCTGCCCTCAGTGGGAGAATTCTTTCCCCCACCAGACTTTGCACATAGCGTAAACCAGTTAGTAGTTAGTAATTAAGTATTTCTAATAACCACCACATAACTCAAACCCATGCAATCATAATGAAGAAAATTCTTATTAAATATAATCATATGTACACTGGAATCGATTAACATGTATAACAGTATTATTTAACTAACTACGCCAATAAAAACACAAAGTCCGCGGAAAGTCCCAAATGACTTGCACACACGGAGTAGCTACCGAATGGAGTGTTCAAAAAGCAGTTTCTTCTTGTCTTACGCAGATCTTTTTCTAAATAAATCCTCGTGGTAAGAAAGGCAGGTAAGGAATCTTTCGTTTTATATCGTACTGTGCTTTTTGGAAAATATCGTGATCCTGGTGAAAATAAGTACTGCTGACTAAAGCCAATCCTAAAAATATTAATTCGAGTTATTTTAAAGAGAGATCCACAAGAAAGAAGAAGGGGTTAGGTATCATTAAACTCACTTGCAGCCTCAAAACCACATTCACCTGTTCCGTTTTGGTTGTTTCATTGTCCCACGGTGTGGCTAAACCAGCAAGTGCGCCGCGAACTGAAGTGAAAAGTTTGGAAACCTTTAACTTATATTGCATATGCGGGAAAGTATTTTCACTTGTCATACTTTAGGGGTGTACGGTAAAGACTATCAAACGGATCAACTTTTTCCATTTGGCTCTAATACCGTAATCACGAAATATCGCAGAAATTTTGATATTCTGTTACCAAAAGCTTTAATTAATACTTATCAAAGAATGGATCAGACAATTTCGTAACTAAACAATTGCGATGACTTATACGCACCATGACTATAGTTTTGCATTGTGTCTCCATTTCTTAATGCTCTGTGGTCGCAGATCTGTCGAAGATTAGAGAACAGCGTCGATTCGTCGCGCCCTCGCTCTGCTTGTGGTAATTAGCCGTGGTCCGCATCTGCATCCGTCTCGGTGGAATAAAAACTTTTACTTCACTACCGGTTTTTGCGTTTTTGAGGATGAATCATGAACGTTTTGTACACTAGGTAGTAAAATGATTAAGACGTAAGTATCTATAACATAGTATAAGAGTCAAAAGACACTATGGTCTACATTTCTTTTTCACTTCTCCTTTCGCGGGTTTGCTGGCAGAAATTGGTAAAAAATCAGCAGTACCCTTGTACTCAGTTCTATGATATTATTATCCTGGGT
Source organism: Agrotis puta (assembly GCA_943136025.2). Lineage (NCBI taxonomy): Eukaryota > Metazoa > Arthropoda > Insecta > Lepidoptera > Noctuidae > Agrotis > Agrotis puta. Next base: position 798,482 of record OW964176.2, on the reverse strand, counting down.
TGTATATTGTATGTACGTAAATAGTAAAATAAATAAATTCACTGTAAGCAAAGGTTTTTTTGGTAGAAAAAAAACCGAAAACATTAGAGATCCCAATGGAAACTTCAAAGGACGCTCATATTTTACCAGTTAAGCATCTTTGCCTTAAATCCGGATGCTATGGAGAAATAATAATTGCGGATGTAAAAATCTATGGATCTCAGTTGTCCTAAAACAAATAAATAAATTAAATTAAATTAAAAACGAACTAACACTTCACCTCGTTCAATTCATAACTGAGATAGAATACTTTTTTAAAATTTTTCAATAAAGTAGACACTCGAGTGCAATGGTGAACCTATGGAAGAGCAGTGGAAGCCGCCACGTCTTACGAGTTGTAAGTCGTGAGTTCCAAGTTTCAGCTCAGTCAGGCACGTTTACTTTGTTTGTTTAATGTTACCACCAGTGCCCTCAAAATGGTAAAGGAAAAAATTGTGAGGAAACATGCCGTATGTTTAGACATGTCGGTTTCGTCACAATGTTTTCCTTTATTTCGAACAATTTTGAAGACTTGTAAGAACAACATAAGCTGAATAAGGTATGCTATTTGTCGACGCTCTAACTTTGAGTGTGGAATTTCGACATAAAGTGTCTCAAGAATAATAATATATTATATGGCCTATTTTAACCTAGTCAGAAATTCCTCTTTCACGTGACTTCTTTTTAAAACAATACGCCGTGATCTTAATGAACATGATTCACTCGCATTATAAATACTATAGCATGATGAACGATCTAATTCTGTACTTATCTACTTTAATAAAACACTAACGGTATTATGTCTGTACATAAAATGATCTTCAAAAGAAGCTGGAGATTACGAATTTTATTTAAGAAGTTGGTGTGTTTGGCTGCCTGAATGTCTGAGAGCGTCCAGTCAATCCAGCTTTATACATACGTTTTTAGATATATCTAGATTTGGAAAAATGTCAAATTTTCTGAGATATGCTAAAATATCTTTACTCCAATGAAGACATTCCAAGAATTCGTTAATTTGCCAAAACTTAATGGAACTAGGAGGCATATAATAGGGGAACAGTGTATAAGACGGGGACACGAGGTAGGATGGGAAATCACACACTTAAGGCAAACTTATGTAGCGCAAGCGCGAACAGAACGCCATTTGTCAATGGCCGCTTGCAAATGACGTCCTGATGGCGCTTGCGCTACGTTAGTGCTGTGTTAAGTATGCCTAAAGAGTGTATGTACCCATTATACCTCGCGTCCTCGTCTTATACATTGTTCCCTTACAAAGAAATTTCCAAGCAGACAAAGCCGCGGGTACAGCTGCCTGTACCTATTGTATCCTAATATTTAGACCGTTCATCATCATCGGTTTACGTTAAAAATAATCCAAAATATTCTCGTTATAAATACCAAATCTTTACGGAATTAGTGCTCTGAATCATCGCTCATTTTAAAAACAATGTTAGATGTTTATGTTTGCGTTTCTAACAGATGTTTGGCAATTAAAGAGCACATTAACTTTTTACATGGATTTCTAAACAGACATACCTACATCATTACAATATCCCATGAAGAGCGACTGACTTACATAACTATGGGTACTTGTACCTTTTGAATAATACTAATTTTGAGTTTCACCAACTGGACACTCTTGTATCCGCGGTCTCTTGTGTAGAGTTGGCAAAAAACTCGATCTAGTTATATATATATACCTATACCAAATAGTTAATATTTACCAATACCTAAATAGTTGATACATAATACCAATTTTATTTTAGTTACGAATATTATATGGCAAAACAGCTATGTTTTTCTGAATGTGATCCATTAAACTTTTTTTTTGTTTTTTGTTATGTCGGAAGTCGGCATCATCATAAAGTCTCCATAAATGTCATCCTTGAGATGTTTGCCTTTAAAGTCGGATTTACTAGGTTTATTGAACTAGAATCTGGTGTTTTCTTTTCATTTGTAGGTCGTTTTATGCGCAAATGCGCAATAGATTAAAGTATGTGAAAATAAGGTTAATTTTTTGACCTGTTATTCTGAAACTTATTTCTTGTTTGGTTATGAAGCTGAAAAATAATGAGAAATTGAAATAAAGGTGGAGAACTGATGGCAACAATAATGATGAATTGAATGTTAAGTAAAGTAATGATTGTGTTGTATGTTGACTGTACTACGAGGCGCGAGTTTGATTCCCGCAAAAAAAAGACACAGAATTGATTTATGTTAAAATAAACCATAATAGTGAACGCACCGGGATTAAAACTTAGTACGGCCGATATTCCAGATGCGCACAGTGTGACTATGTTTGAGACAATTGAGCTTGGGACCTGTTGGTTATCTTAAGACCCTACTGACTATCTATAAACCTAGCCCTATGATAAATTAAACAGCAACCTAGTTATCTTAAATCCCCATTTGCACTGACTAAAGAAGTTAATTTCAATCAAAAAAAAAAATGTAATGAGGAAAAGAAATGTAAAGGAAAGAAGAGAGAGGACAGAGAATGCTACCAACCCTACCAACCAACTACGGGTAAACCAGGGACATGATGGGATGGCTTATTCTTAGTGTACGGACGTGGTCACCCCGTGGGATGGTGTTATAAAATGTTGACATTGTCCATATGCCGTCTATTTTATCATCTCCTGACGTAAATTGGGTGATTGGTACAAACGAACATTGCTTATGGGTCAAATGAACAATTTATACATGAGCTAATTCTGGCATCGGTGTTTGTTTTTGAACTGGAATTAAATTACTATTTTATGAGACATGTTTTAACGCTGATGAAGTAATAAAAGACGTGGCACTTAGCTTTTTGTAGTTTGTGCCTCCATCATAGAAAAAGGAGTTTCTAAAACTTATGTTGCGTTATTTAGATATGTTTTTCATTTGATATCGAGCATGTTTCATATAAATACACAAGTATTTTTGTTTTAACAAGTTATAATGTTTTTCGTACTTTGCACTTACAGCAACAACTTCCTGCAAAAATGTCAACAAGGCTTCAGTTAGCCTGAAACCAATTTCCTAGAAGTTGAAATGTGTGTTTTCCTCATCTTTACCTCGAAAATCTTATCACAAACTTCCATTATCATTAATTTCATTAGAAAATCTTTCACTACAAACAAAGATACTTACCAAGTTCTAAGATCCTGATATAAATGCACAATTTATGGTCCATCCATCACTATGCATGCTGTTATCAGTGTTATCACGTTGGTGAGTTTAGACTAGCTGATTGGTCGCATTTCCGATCCCAATGTGTTGCGGTGCGCATACGCAGCTCAGTGGGGGCGTGGTCGCGGCATGACATCGCGCTACGTCAGCAGGTGTGACGGCATTTATATTGTAGTTAGTGGAAAGCGTATTTTCTATCTTTAAAATTAATGCGCAGTTTGTGTTAAACAACTATCAACTCGTTTAACAGCACCTTTCTAGGAAATGTTCTGAGCGATCAAAAAATATGCGTGAATAGAGTACGATATAATGCGATTCTATGCCGATGATGTTTATAAACCCTTGTACTATGCTCACTGCACATCCGAGATTCTTTCTATTGAATACTAAAAATCTAAATCACACTGTTATACAATAGTGTAATTGTGGAATGCTTAGATACGTAACGTGAAAAGGTACAGTCGATTACTCGTAATTAGTAAAAAAGGTTGTTGATTCGGTTCCAGTTTGGGATAATCTAGTAGAAATCCGGTAAATCCGATGTTTAAAACTATGCACAGAAAATCAAATCTTTTGCTATAGATTTCCCACTTTGAGATTTGAGATATTATGAAAATAGAAGTTAGAAAAGGCATTATGTGACTAGACCATGACCAGCATGAACAAACTCAGGTTGACATTTTTTTTTGACAATTAGTGGTCGCGAGACTTTTCCATTACCGTGACCCCGGTACGTAAAGGGCTAGTGAAGGACACCGTGGATTTTAGTCAGTACAAGTCTGACAGTCCCTCCCGCCCTGCCCTGGGTGGGAGGACTCATTTGATGATTTTACCACGATAAAAAAAAATGTAAAAAATTATGTCGAGAATAGTTTCTTGTATGTGTTTGAAAAAGTTTACGACAAAGCGGACGCGTTGTAAACTCTTGCGGAAATAATTAAGTGCTAGCAGTGATATAGGCAGTAGACGGACGTAGTAACTAGCACACTAAACGTCTTGGAAAACCCCTATATACGTATATTTATGTATGAGTCAAGTATCACCGCAAGGCCAATCTAAACTATGCAACTTTTTTTAACAAATTAATGTCTAATTATGGTAGCTAAGTATTAAATTTTATGCTCTTTTTTGTGTAACACTACGTCCTGGTTGTTTGAATATTTAATTTGTGATAACTACCCAAATTATATATCTATTTGTATTTATGTAATTGACACTTACTTACATAATGGAGTGGAAAGTCCACAATAATAAGGTCTACAATCCAAAGTCGTGGATTGAAAATGGTATAGGTAGGTAATCTATACATATAATAAATCTGTAGAAGGGTCAATTCTGTACTTTGAAAATAGTGAAAAAATAAATAGCGGGGCGTGTTGCTGGATCGATACAAAACCCAAACATATGATTAAAAAAATTTTTGTCTGTCTGTCTGTCTGTCTGTCTGTTTGTGCAGGCATCACGTGAAAACTAACGGTTCGATTTCGATGAAACTTGGTATAATTATTCCTTATTATCCTGGGCATAACATAGGATACTTTTTATCCTGGAAAAATACGTAGAAAAAAAATCTTATTTTTCAGTTTTATTCATAGACGTTGTTCTTTAGAACCGCGAACACACGTTGCATTACCCGCAGTGGATTCAGCGCCGTAATATTTATAAGATGTCATTGTCAGAGTTACTCAAAATGGGGAAATAAACCATCCACGCGAAGACCGACATCCGCGCGGACGGAGTCGCGGGCGGAAGCTAGTATTATAATAAAATTATATAGTTTATTAGGGATTGAAAATTACAGCAAAGGGTTTTTCTTACATCACTACATAGTACTTATATAACAAAGTCGCTTTCCGCTGTCTGTCTGTCTATCCCTATGTATACTAAGATCTTTTAAACTACGCAATGGATTTTGATGCCGTTTTTTTAATAGATAGAGTGATTCAAGAGGAAGGCTTTATAGTAGAGAATGCACCCGTGCGAAGCCGGGGCGGGTCGCTAGTTTAAAATAAAAACAATTCTCTGCCATTCATAACGTTGGTTAGGTACTTAAGTACTTAATTAAACCCCTCTAGTATACTCTGAAGTTTGGCAGAACAGAAAGTGCGTTGGAGACTATCCTGTCCTACTCTGAATAATTTACTCACCCTCTAATGTTATGCTTTAACCTAGAATAAAATGTTAATGATGATAATGTTATTATCTTATTTCGCCTACCTCATCACAATTCAATTTATGTGTACAGCACATTGCTATAGCATTTTAATAAGGCGAAGTTATGGACGGGTCGGGCACGCCCCAATCGCGGCGGTTAGACGGCCTTTGAGGAACTGTTGAAGTGGGTGCTACGACATCTTCAGCGGATATAATTGTTCCATGGAGGCGATAGGTGGCATATACCGCCCTCGTCCGGCCATGGAGCAGGTGATATGTTACTGAGCGACAGGGTACAGGCGCCCACCTCCTTCTGCGAACCAATAATGCTAGCAAAGTCAGAGGCCGAACGCATTAGGGAGAGGCAATTATTCTCCTCCACACGCTCCAGACCGTCGCAGGAGACGCCTAGGGAGTTGGAGATCGCGATTTGATTTCCGGCCGGCTCGCGTACTGCGGATAATTTAAAAAAAAATTAAATTTAATACGTTGTTGTTCTTTAGAACCGCGAACACACGTTGCATTACCCGCAGTGGATTCAGCGCCGTAATATTTATAAGATGTCATTGTCAGAGTTACTCAAAATGGGGAAATAAACCATCCACGCGAAGACCGACATCCGCGCGGACGGAGTCGCGGGCGGAAGCTAGTATTATAATAAAATTATATAGTTTATTAAGGATTTCCATTTACATTATCATGGACATTTCAATTATCAGTCATAGAATACAAATAATTTAAATGAAGTTGTTTAAATTATTATTTATTTAATTAACTTTAAATTGAGGCTCTATGGATAAAATGTCTTGGCTTCGTGCTATTTGGCTTAAAGTGTTACAACTTAATTATTATGAAACAAAATAAACATTTTTATTGGATCATATAATCAAGTTTATTTTAATCAAATTATATCATTTAAGTACACACTTACCATACTTTTATGTATCATAAGCTTTTCTTTAATTTAGTCCTCTTTTTATTATTGAAATGTCATCATGTTAGATTTTTAAGCTGGCAACCGACGTTGAGTGCTTGCTTACACGTCAAATGGTTTGCTGGGTTTTACGATAAAATGTTCTGTATTTATCGCTAAAAGTGATTAAATAAATAATTTGAGAGTATAGATAATAAAAATAAAAACATTAGAAACATTTGGTGCAGCCACATTATACAAAATCATTCCTTAGACGTAACAACTAATGCATTAAAATAGGCTAAGCTTATCAGAAAATGGGTAAGTGATTTTAATTGCCTTATAAATGTATTTTAATTGTGTTTAGCGTCTTGATAACTAGTAATTGTACCGGTATATTGCAGGTGGTCTATTCAGTTACTTCAGAGGGTTGCTAGGGGCGCGAGAAATGAGAATTTTGATCCTCGGTTTGGACGGTGCCGGGAAGACGACGATATTGTACAAACTGCAAGTTGGGGAGGTGGTGACGACTATTCCCACTATCGGTTTTAACGTAGAACAAGTCACATATAAAAACTTAAAGTTTCAAGTGTGGGATCTCGGTGGACAGACCAGTATTAGGTGAGTTGTGTCATGTAATGCAATGTGTTGGAGGTTAAGTGTTGTTCAGACATAGTTATTGTTCTTGTGTCATTGGCGACCTTCTGTGCACACAATACAGTTACGGTTTTATAGTTGTGTTGGTAATGCTGTGTTATTGTTGTTTTCAGGCCCTACTGGCGATGTTATTATGGGAATACAGATGCAATAATATATGTAGTAGACTCAGCAGATAGAGATCGAATAGGAATATCTAAAGATGAATTGGTACACATGTTGAGGGTAAGTTTTATGTTATATGTCTTGTGAGTCATCTAGACTGATGAGTTTTCCTTAATTTGTATTGTAAGGGTTAGGTATTGACACTTCAGGTGTCAGCTTGATGTTTTTAACGGCACAACTTAGTACTATTACTTGTAGCAAGTTAGTATATGGTTGTGTCATATTGCAATCTCCTCACAATAGGAGTAGGGGAAGAGAGAGTAAAACTGTGTTGCTTGTGCATGCATTGTACACTATACTATCCTAATTTTTCTTTCTTACTCATCATAAGACCAACTTATAATGTGACACTCATTCTGAAAACACAAAAAAAGTAATTAATTGTTTATCAGTTGTTGCTAAAAGTTAATAAAAAAAAATCATCTCAAAATATAAAAAATAGTAGACCATCAGCATCGGGAGCAGTGTCCAAGCTGCCATTGGGCAGAGCCTTTTAATGAGACACCTAACAATACTTGTCTTGTCCAGAAGTACTGAAACGCAAATGAAATGCACAATCAAGTTGCTAAGTGGGGGCCTTCTCAGTTGTTAGTTGAGTCTCTTAGCAATTAAGCCATTGACTGACCTGACTATTGGCACAATGACTGCTGAGTTTACATTGATATTATTATACTTCTGCCATTAATGCCGACTCCCTGCTGAAATTGGCCACCATAATTGAAAACAGTCAGAAGGACTATTATTACCGGGCACTAAAACCTTATCATTGTTAAGAAAATGTAGAAATCTAGGGTAACCATAGACCGAGCTGATAAGAAACTATAAAACCATAATCAATTAGAACAGTTAGAAAGCACTTGATGTGGCTGTATTCTAAACCTTACAAATATCCCTACAATTTTTTTTTTTAAGAAACGTTGCCCCACACTAGGAATTTCTCCTGTGTCGTGGGTGCGTTTACAAACATATAAACTCACACACAGAAATAACTACTTGTAGATCATACAAATATTTGCTCCGTGCGAGAATCGAACCCGGGACACGCAGCGCAGCAGTCCAAATGCTTAGCCGCTGCGCTAACTGTGCCGTTTATAATTATTATATTATTATTGAATTAATTAGCTTCAACAAGTTTAAATTTCGGCTACTTTTTTCATGAATCCTGGGGTATTTTCATAGAAATACATTATATTTACTAACTATAACTAATCAAATTGATAAATAAATCTTCCTTCAGTTAATACTGAATAATATGAAAAAACAAGTCGTGTTAATACTTGTGTTTTCATTGTTGCTGTATTTCAGATAATTCATAGCATAATACAGTTTTCTAACACATAGTTACAAATTACAATGTGTCAATATTAATTAACTTCTCATGTAGATTGAATGATTACTTATTTAAACTTGATAATCCAAAATGATTAACACAATGATAATAATAAAAGTGGTTTAAAAGTTATTTCTAGTACTACTAAATATTATCAAAAGTATGTCATTTCCTGAGTATTTCCAGTTTCACTGAGGAAATAATTACTTATTAATTAATATGAAGGTTGCATGACAAATTGTGCATTTAATTGAATAATTACTACCCTTGAATTGATGGAAGAAAAAATTGTTGTAAACATAGGTACTACTGTTACAGTACTGTTCATCCACAGTAGAATCAAAAGTTTGAGAACAGAAAACAACCCAAACCAGGTCATCATCTGTGAAAGACATTCCATTTTCTCCCGTAGAAAGGAGAACCAGTGTCCCAGCTTTGGAAAAAATATATCTTGATTCCATGTAATTATTCCCTCAAAATCATATTTATTTTCATAATTTTATTCAAGTAGATACAGAAACAAAATCCAATATGATTCCAGTAAGAGCTATCTTGACACCTTGTTGATTTCACTATCTTAGTATTGGCCTTTAAGCTGCTTTATAACCTCAATGGAAAAATATCTATTAGCTAATAAAATTGTAAATGGTAACAAAGATATAAATAAAAATAAATAAATAAATATTCCACAACTATCACACAACGCCATCTAGTCCCAAGCTAAGCAGAGCTTGTGTTATGGGTACTAGACAACTGATAAACATACTTATATATTTCTAAATACATACATATTATAGATAAATTACACCCAGACACAGAACAAAAGATTGTGCTCATCACACAAACATTTGTCCTGGGTGGGAATCGAACCCACGGCCTCCGGCATAGCAGTCAGGGTCACTAACCACTAGACCAACAGGCCTGTCAAATATAATAAAATATCATTTCCACATTTTTTTAAAGCAAAGTGTATGAAATTAATTTTTGTATCCTTAGCAAAATAATGTTTAAAAAAATCAGTTTGCCATCAGAATGACTTGCCAAGCAGTTTCCTCTTAGGAAGTATCTCGACTTTCAATTTAAATACCTATTATTTTTATTTAAATGGTTTAAAAAATGAATGGGATTATAAAAATAGTTAATTTAACTATTGATCATACAAGTGGCCCTTAGTTAATAAAAGGATGTTATGTATACAGTATAAGGTAGGTATTTAGTCCCATACTTTTTTTTATTTGTCAGACTCCCTCATATAATCTCTTTCTAATTCCAGGAGGAAGAACTAGCCAATGCAATACTAGTGGTCCTGGCGAACAAGCAGGACATGGCCGGGTGCCTGACAGTGGCCGAGGTGCACCAGGCACTAGGGCTGGACGCGCTGCGTGACCGCACCTTCCAGATCTTCAAGACCTCGGCCGTGCGCGGCGAGGGCCTCGACCAGGCGATGGACTGGCTCTCCAACGCGCTGCAGGCTAGGAAATAACATCTGTAAATTGTGAGTGTGCAACTTGACATCATTAAAACTGCAAATTTGATTAGTCCGTTAGCTACAGTTTTGAAAAATAATGGACACGTATTTTTTCTTTCGTTAAATCAATGCATGATATAACGCATCAAATTCGTGAGTGGGGGCTCGTGACGTCAGAAGCAAGTAAAAACTGTACTTGCTTGTGGCGTTTTGCTAATTTTCGGCTAAACGGTGTGCGCAGTGGTTGAGTTTTCGATTACTGCGTAGCTTGTCGTGGGTGCGATCCCCGCACGGAACAAATATTTGTATGATCTGCAAGTAGTTGTTACTGGTCTGGGTGTTAGTGTATGTGAGTTTCTGTTTTTGTACGCACCCACGATACAGGAAGAAATTTCTAGTGTGTATCTTCACAAATTTGGATTTACGTAACATAATCACGTACTAACTAACGGACTTATTAGATTTTTCTTGTCAAATACCTTCTTCGGAATATCTTGCGGATTATAGCCTGTATAATAAATTAATATTTTATTGGCGATATAAATTTTCATCATCAGCATTGCCCTTATTCAAATTCATTTATTTACATAGAACGTGGTATACAAGATGGTGGAAACAGTTTTAGGACATACATGTTTTGCTTTTAGGTATAAGCATGCAAATTTTACAGTAACAGTACGCAACTTTCATCATCCGATTTTATACTCTAGGAACTGACATTGTAAAACTTTTAGCAGACAGCCATTTGTGTAATTTAATTTTAAACAATCTCATATTTAGGGCGTTAAATTTTTCTTATTATATACCCGGACACACACAAACATGCAGCTTTTATTATATTGTATATGTATCTATTGATTTGGTGTCTGCGCTGCATGTCTTCCTCTTCAAAATAACTTCTTTCATACTTCTTTATCACTTATCATCTCAGCGGTTGTTACTTTAGTCTACTTTTCATTTAATTTAATCCTTTATTTTTGCGGACAATTATTTTGTTAGTTCAGATGGTACGGTTCAGGATATTTTGGTGACCGAATAACGTAAACACAGGCCGTTGGAGGTTAATTTTTTTTTAAATGTGTTGTATATTCATCTTCAACATCTTTTTCTTTTCTTTAATGACATTAAAACCTGTATTGACAATATAGTAAATGGCTCCTTTTCGCTTTTCCAATCCTCTTTATTGTGATGGTAATTTCATGAACTTAACTGTAGTTTATTGTAATTTCAGCCTACAACTGATGTGGCCACGTGATACAAGAAGGCTTGAAGTGTGCGTGCGCGATGGACAGACATAACATAGTCACATGTAACGCCATTAGTTTTAGCATTTACGTCGTCGCCGATACACCGCCACACGTCTGACGTACAACACAGAATTCAATATAGCAAGTTGTTATCGAGTGCATTGGTGACGTTTTTAATCTTAATTAATATAGTTTTATTTATTTGTTTTAAAGATGAGCGGCGCTAGGTGTTCGTTACTGACATGGAGTGCTTGCAAAAAAAAATGTGTTGTCGCCGATTCGTTGTTCGTTCAAAATTTTTTTTGAAAACATGATCAACACTCAGCACAAACATCTAGTGAACAACCTCGGTGTAGATCAACTACCATCTGCCACAGTATAGATATAACCTGCGACATTGCTAACGAGGTCGCAACAAGTCTGATCTTGAAATAAATGGTGAAAAAAGGTCAAAAAGAATAAAATCACGAAAATCAAGTGAATCTAACAATTTTTGGCACTGTTAACTATCTGAGAGTTAGCCAGAAGGTTCAACCTAGTTGTCCATTCCGAAACATAGATCTTTATCAAGAAGAACGGACAAGTAACTCCATGGACACTATATAATTATGGTAGGTATTGCAAAATGTTTCGCAATAATATCTTTACAGAATGTAGCATTTAATTCTGAACCAGTTGAGTGTATATTGGTTCTTAAACACGGGGCGCACTGTAGCATGTCCCACAATTCTTATACGAGCAGCACACCAGAGAGAGCCTTTTGCTGAAAACTACAGACTAAACTTAGCTCTGTTTCGCTTTATTTGAAAATAAACCTTGTCAGAAAGTTAGTGTGCAAGCGACTGTGATCAAATGTATCATACAAATAAGAAAATTAACGTTATTCAAATAAGGTTTATTTTCGGGTGATTCTATGGATTCGCTTATTAGTATTTTCATAGAGAAAAAGCATTTGTTTAAAAAACTATTCACGGACGCTTGTCAGGGAATCGGTCAGTAAGTCATAATGCTTTTTGTAATGGCGTATCAACGTGTGATTGAAGTTGTGGCTTGTAATTGTAAAATGCTTATAAAATGTCAAATGCGTAGGCACTTGTACTGCCTTAAGAACCTAGGCTAATAGGATTGATGATACTTAAAAATTGTGGACATCTTTTACGAACTTAGCGAGCTTGGCGCGATTCCTGCGATTTGCAATTTCTAACAACTAAAAAATGTGAAAATCGTCCTTGCTACTACGATATAATGATGCAATTCGACTGATTCACGTCGTCGAGGCGAGCGTGTTTTGTTTTTCATCTACCCGTAGATAACTGCACGTTTTGTGTCATATGTCGTAGTCGTAAGGATATTTTTCAATTGTAGTTAAAATCGGTCTAATTGCGGCGCATCGCGTCATCAGCACGCTGGCTTATTCTGCTAAAATTTTAATATGAAGTAATTTGTCTTATAAGGGCTAGACTCCAACAAAGTCGAGAGAGTGAGAGGAGTTTCCAAGATTCGACCAATCATAGAAAAAAACAGTCGTGGTGTACAGCTAGCAAAATAGTCGGGTATGCAGACAGCAAGTTATAAACGCTTCCAATGTGCTATAAGTTTAACATACTAAACTCTTTGGCTGTATTTATTATACAGCCAAAGAGTTTAGTATGTACATTTAGTATTTTTTATTGTATACCTACAAGGAAAGTGTTTAAAACTTGCTGCCTGCATACCTGTTTTGCTGAGTGTTTGTTGCAACCAATGTGATTGGTTGGTATTCTTACTTCTCCTCTCCTCACCGCTCGTCTTTGCTATAGTGAAGTCTCGGTCTGAGTCAGAATTGTGGTAACCAGGAGTTAGGCTTAGCTCACACGTAACATTTTCCACTGACATTGAACATTCTCCTGCCCTTATTTAAATTATTTTGCGGTCACAATACGCCCACATACTTTTCTATTATACGATGTCCTCACAGTAATTTTTCCATCGATAATGTAACCACAAAAAGATTATCAACGTAAGCGATAATTTGTCAACCAACAGCGGCAACACCAGAAACTTTAATGTGTCGAAAATAAAGATGACTTTAGTATTTGAGTGTTGCAAAAAAAAAAATACTGACCAATATGATATCGCGTCAGTCAACGTATGGTACCCAGGAGTTAATATGACATATCAACCTTTAAAAAGCCTAGATAAGTTGTACCGCAATGATATCTTTTTTACACAATTTCTCAATATGAAAAATTCGTTTCTGGTTTTAAAAACAAAGCCTTGTTTGTAGGTGTGAGTTAAGCCTGCCCAATCGAGTGTTTTGGTCTTCAAGTCAAATATCAATGCAAGTAACACTAGAGGCGACGACATTTTTGAAAAAACATTGTTTTGTAGCAAGATCGTGCGAGCGGCGACGGGTGTACTATACATAAGTTATTATTAATTAATTACTATTAATTATTATATATTTTGTATCAGTGACGTTCACCAAGCTATAATTTATATTATTATGCGGTAAGAGAGAAAGATTGTTCCAAATACAATATCATGTATTATTATTTCATGTGGTTTTATTTTTATCCAAGTTTTTGACAAATTAGTTGTTGTTCCCACTATATTATCAACGCAGCTTTTTTTAAGTTTTAACGTAACGGTGGGACAGAGAAAGGACATCCTCAACCTCGCGACCCAGCCCAGGGGCCCAGCGCCACGCAACCTCAGGGTGTCAGACATCGTTCAGATATTTCTGGCCACCGTAGACCCGGGTTTTGTGTGCTTGGAGAAATGGTAGCTCGCTGCCCGACCAACGACCAAGCCCGGGCCGAAGTCACCAAGCATACACTGACTAATCGAGATCAATTTCAAATGCTTGAAGCTGCCATTGCTAACTGCTCCAGCAGTCGGTGTCAACGAAACAGTTCGACTGTGCAGCTTGAAGCAGTCGATACTTCAAACAGTCCGTGTGTGGTCGGCCTGATATACTTAGTGGCATCACCACTAATTTCGCAGTTCACTCACAGGAATGCATAATGGGGTCTTGTGAAACAAGAAAAATAAAACACATCATATAGTATCCTTCATATTGTATTTGCCAGTTTTCATTAATAATTCAATTTCATTCGTCACTAAATATTTCAAGCTAAAATGTTTTCCAGAGTTCAGTTATAACAATGATGATGGCTTTATTTTGTATTGTATGATTTGAGATGGTGGCGACGAAAGGTAAGCATGCCTATGTATTTGATAAGGGCTATATGAGCTTTGTGTTTTGATTATTGAGTAACAGTTGCGTTGATATACAGTGCCTTAGAAGTATGAAGCTCTTTCCAGTTAGACCAAGATATTGAGATCAGAGATTAACTTCTACTGATTAATTTCTACTTTTCTTAGGTACAATTGCATTCTCTTTCAAGTTTTTGCCTAAGTGCGCATTCTTTTTCCAGCTGTTCAGTTAGTTCTGTCACTTTTTGTATATGACACTCTAGGTCTCGTCTCACCTTTTGCTCCTTAATCACTTGTGCTTCTAGTTCCTTCGGCCACTTTCTCTTCTCAGTTTTAATTGTGGAATATGAATCTTCTGAATGACACTCGTTGTTGAAGGTGGCTCCATGTCCGAATTCATCCTTAGCCTCGGGCTTGTGGGAAAATGCGTAGAGCGAGAAAGCGAGGATGCTGGAGCCTAAGACCCCGGTGATGAAGGGTAGGACGCAGTCCCCCCTGCCCGGACGGCGCGACCCGCGTGGCCTGCCACTCGCCCGAGATGATCCACTCCCTGGCCTGGTATATCTAGCTGACAAATTGTTAAAATCATAAACTAATCGTAGATAAATCTGATCGATAAATCTGGGCGTTTTTCCATTAGCCGGCCCGGCACCGGCTCAGGCGCCGGGTCTACGTTTTTCTACTGCGCCGGTGTCGATGCCGGTTTACGGCCGGTTAGCCGCCGCACGCCGACGATACGTAGAGTTCAACAAGTAGATATAACAATGGTATCGGCAAGCCGTCGACTATACTTATTTGTCATATCTTTTACATATACTTACGACGCCAATACCAACACAGACGTCGAATTTTGGACCCATTCAAACGAACTACAAACCAAAGTCTCTCCGTCCGCTCCGGGTCCCACTACTCACCCGCGCACTCACACACGCCCACGGCTACAATTAATATACTAATACAAAACACATGCAGATTTGCCGGGCCGACACCGACTGGGCAGCATGCTTCCCCGGCGACGCCGACGGCGCCGGCAGGACTCAACGCCGAGCCGCCGGCAGGACTCAACTTTATTTTCATTAAAATAAAATTTATTATCGCATGAGAAACTCGAATGAACTTTCGAATATGAGTGCGATAATAAGAATGAGTATTATAGTAATGTTAAATTCATATGACACAAACTGCTCTCCGTTTCGTTGCCCTTCGCCGCTCTTTTGGTGTGAGTTGAGCCTAAGTGCAAAACCGAGTCATACATATATTACACATAATAAATAAATAAATATTCCACAACTATCACACAACGCCATCTAGTCCCAAGCTAAGCAGAGCTTGTGTTATGGGTACTAGACAACTGATAAACATACTTATATATTTCTAAATACATACATATTATAGATAAATTACACCCATATACACATACATCTTCATACATTTTTGCTTCCCCGGCAACGCCACGGCACCGGCGGACAGTCTAATGGAAAAACGCCCTATGTGCCACTTTGCTCTTATGGTTATAGTTGGTAGGTTCTTCCCAAGTAGCAAAATATGGCCCTGTAAGTATTCGGCCAGCGCGTACTACTTTTAAGTCGTAAGAAAGAAAAGTAATTTTATATTTTTTTGTGTTGTTTTAAAAGTCAGTAATATTTCTTCACAATGGCTGTCATTGACAGTCTTGTACCACATAATGAATTTAGTTGTATTATCACTACATAGTATAAAACAAAGTCGCTTTCCGCTGTCTATCTGTCTGTCCCTATGTATGCTTAGATCTTTAAAACTACACAACAGATTTATATACGCATTTTTTAAATAGATAGAGTGATCCAGGAGGAAGGTTTATATGTATGTAACATGCATAATATAGTAGAGATTGCACCTGTGCGGAGCCGGGGCGGGTCGCTAGTATAGTATATAGTATAACGTTTACAAAGCGCATTTCATGAACGTTTTATTCGTATTTTAACAGTCTGGTAGTGTAATTCAATTTTATAATTATAATTTATTTAATTTTACCACCTACCTATAGCATTCGGTCTTCCATTATTTTAGTAACGCCGCTGACGTGCTAGTTTATAAAGGTGGGTTCACATTCGTGACAACTCGCCTAACCGAACACCGTACCCGTGACAACACGGGATTGTTGAGTTATTGACGCACAAATGTAACGATAATTATATTTGTCTCATAACTACTCCCACACAAAATATTTAAATCAAAAAGTGCCAGTCACAAATGTGGACGGTGTTTTTGTTTTATAGCGGTCAAATGACACGGGTCACGCGCCGATCCATCCAAAATCGATCTTTTTAAAAAACGTCCGGTAGGTACTGACTCGGGTTGCGGGATATGTCCTGTCACTGCTTTTTTTATCACGGATACCTACTAGCCCGCGTGCATTCGCGCTGATTCTTAGGTCAGGCAAATTGATATCATGACAAGAAAGCACCTGCTCCCCCACCACCCGGACCTCTCTGAGAAATCACTGAAACAACATTTTGAAGGTAGATGAATATTTCCATTTCTGAAAAGTTCAGTTTCCTACCATCTCCTTTTCCTTCCCTTAGAAGATTTCCTTTAGACCCCTCTTTGAGGAGTGGCTGGATAGGCGTCACGGCGTCCTTACCTACCTCATGACGCAGGTCCTCACCGGACACGGAAGTTTCGGGAGGTACCTGTGTCTGATAAGGAGGGAAGAAACGCCTGGGTGTCACCACTGCGAGGATCGTCCGGAGGACACGGTGGAGCATACGGTACAGGACTGCCCCGCTTGGGCAGAGCACCGCCGTGCCCTCTCGACGGCGATAGGTGGACACCTCTCGCGCCCGGCATTGGTCGAGGCCATGCTGCGGGGCGAGACGGAGTGAGAAGCGGTCGCCTCTTTCTGCGAAGCAGTTATGCTCGCGAAGAAGGAGGCGGACCGCGTGAGGGAAAGAACAGCGACATCCCTCCACCCCAGCCGCAGTGGTAGACGCCCACGGCGTCTGACGTCGCAAGACGATCTCCGGCCACCGTAGGTGCGGGCATGCGGGCGGCGAGTAATGGGCGACTCGCTGTCCGACCATGGACCATGCCCGGGTCGACGGCGCGTTGTGTTCCACGCGCGCCTCAAGGAGTGTCAGCATAGTGACGGGGCCTGTAGAGAGCCAAAGCCTGCCGGGGTCGCGGGACTCGCAAATTACCGTAACCGCGGTACGTAAAGGGCTATTGAAGGACACCGTGGATTTTAGTCAGTACAAGTCTGACAGTCCCTCCTGCCCTGCCCTGGGTGGGAGGACTCATTTGATGATATTACCACGATAAAAAAAAAACGCCGTATTTAAAGAGTGTGCTTGCTCATAATGCGACGTGCGCGATACTGAATTGCATCGATTATCGATTTGATATCAAGCAGCTATGTTATTCTCTATAAGAAATGTCATCGCGCTGGTCCCATCGACGCGACGGCTTTGAGATCGTCCAATAGTGCAGCGATTGTCCATACAGTTTCTACGGTCGAACCTTTGTGCGATATCTGACGGATACGTCGCCTCATGAGCAAGCTCGCTTAATAACAATGCACAAAATTCTGTATTTCAAATACTTGTGACCAATTGCGCAACTATTCTAATACTATTCCGCGCCTTGACTGAAGCTTTAGACGCAGCGCTAGTGTCTATTATTGCATACAAATTGCATTTAAAAATGTAGTCCAGAGTAATTCTTGTGGTCTCGGGACTGTACGAATTACCGTGACCCCGGAACGTAAAGGGCTATTGAAGGACACCGTGGATTTTAGTCAGTACGAGTCTGAAAGTCCCTCCCGCTCTGCCCTGGGTGGGAGAACTCATTTGATGATTTTACCACGATAAAAAAAAGAGTAATTCTTGTAGCGCAAATCATCTTGTAAGATTATTGGGTTTAGTCAAAGCATCTATTAGATTTCTATTAGATATTTAATCTTAAACGTCGATTTGGTATAGGGAAATTTTGCTGCTTAGGTTATACCTACTACCTATCTACCTACGTTTAAAACAGAGGTCGAGCCTTTTTTCAGAAGTCTATTCAGTCCCGGAGAAAACTACATTACTGTATTTTAAAGAGAGACAGAGACTCTGATAAGTAGACCAGATAAATCTGCGGGACTATAATACTTAAATCTCACCACTATGTGACTTGTGACAGTAAATATTTCGAAACGCTTCCCACTCAGGTTAAAAGGTCAAAAGTCTTTTCTCATATGTACCGAGAATGCATAAGCAACATGAAGATTGATCACCATGCTAGCCCAAAGAAGATTCCGATACTTGAAACTTATAGGTACTGATTTAGTACCTTACCTAGGTTTATAGTCCTCAAGGTATTTCCTGATGACCCAAATGCAGTAGACATAGTGCCTTAGATGCAGTAGTAAACAATAGCTTAGGTACATCTAGACTGCTGTATGTTTTAGACTATAAAATGCTACGTCTGGTGGATGACTGAGTTTGTTGTCAAAATATCTATTGTATTTAGGATCCTGCGTCAAAGAAAGTAGTCCAAAGTACTTACCACTCATATTCGTGGTTCGTGTTGTAGATAATTCTTATCAATGACGATTCATGATATTATTTTGGACGGAAATTTTAGAAATAAAACGGAATATTGCCTTATTCCGTTTTATTTGGTTCCAGTCATGGTGAGGCTATGTTAATATTGGGACTTAGACAGTTATGTCAAAATATTCAGCTTTTTGTCTCTGCTAGATTGAACAGTGATGCAGTTAAACAAAAAAGTCCTGATATACAACAAATAATGTAGCAGAAATTATGGTATGTATTAAACTTATGCGACTTTCTTTATAATTCGGTTTAATTGTAAAATTGTCATACTTACCACCTTCCACCGATTATCTCTTCATAATAATATTTTGTTATCAATGTTAAGATATCATCATTTAGGTAATAATATCTTAACATATCGATAAGATACTAAAATAGATCTTAGTAGAGTATCTAAGTATAGTGGATGTAATGACCCAGATGTCAGGGTCTCGGTATTCAAGCAGGAGTTTTTAGGTTTAGCCATTTAAATGCGTACAAGACCGAATGCGATATTTTTAACATTTTTGTGTTATTTATTTATTTATGTAGGTACTTTCCAAGTTTAGCTCAGAGATCATTACCTATTTATTGTTGAGTGATTAAAAGTTTGTAAACGCCAATTCTCTTTGAACAAACTTGGTGATGAAATTCCATACATTCGAAGTAGGCATACCATAGCATATCCTAAACCTGAACTCCTCGGTCAAACACATGAAGGTGTACGTTGATGTTATTGTGAGTTCGAAGCTTCGAGCATCACGTGTTTTATCAAAATACGGTGGTTATAACAAACGCACTTAATGTTGTAGTAAGTGCAATGATTGTGACGGTGCTGCAAGCAGGTGCATTCTACAAGCTGAGCGGACAAACGCGGCCTTATGCCGCCCCAATACGGTGCACCAGCCACCAAGTTTGGACAAATATGTAGGGAACCCTGTACGGCATGTCTTGTACGAAATAGCAGAGGTATTTGGGCTCGACGTCAAACGATACTAAACACCAGATGACTTTATATTAATTTGGACTTTGACTGGCAGTGTTATAGTATATTTTCGTATGTCATGTTGAAAGTTTGGGACAGAGGTGTGCGGGCGGGGGAGGAGTATGCGGTCTGACTGGTTGCTCGAACGACGACCGGAGGCTGCGCGCGCGCCAGCCGCAGGTACAATCCTGTGCTTAATTTTATAATTAAAGCCCACGTGGTCGCTCAAGATTATATCTTGACGCAAAAATATGCAGTTTAAAATCTGTATTATCTCTCACCCTGGGTGTTTTCACGCCTTTTCCTTAAATAAAAATATGTCGTTCGGTTTTGGAAGAACATTTTATAAGAACATAAGCATATACTGGACGTTGGAAGCTTCCGAATTATTATTGTCTTCGTTATATTGCGCTCTGAATAAATGAAAATGGGTCAAGATTTGTTCTGCAAAAGTTTTATACGGTTCCTAAAGGTTTCAATAGTTGCACTTACACAGCACGTCTTTCTTATTTCTTACATACACCATTCATTAATACATTCGATACTATATTGTTTCATCATTACTATTAGGTGTAACATTAAGATGACGACCTTTATTCCCAACCACCACAACTCCTGAAAGCCTGAATCAACATATTGGCGAACTCTAAAAAGACGTTTTTTTACTGATGACCGTAAATCTAGCTAAGCTGAAGTCTTCAATTCATCTCCTACAAACCTGCGGAACTTACTGAAAAATGTTCTAGAGAGCTTTCAGGTAAAGCTTTCAAACTACCTACATAAGGGCGTGCGCGCGGGCAGTCGTAGCGCCGTGCCCGACTGTACAGGGCCAAGCTCTGGCACGAGTCTTGTAAAGAATTTATAGGAGAGCCGGGCGCGGGTCGCGGCAGTGTCGTGCGCGCCTCGACTGCGCCCGCGCCGCCAACACACGCCAGTGTACGCGGTACACCAGTGCACGCCAGTGTACGCCGGGAAAAGTAAAAGTTTTCAGTGCAGTGCAGTGCAGTGGTAGTGAAACAGACGAGAGCACTGGAATGGATGGCTAGGTATGCACCATCTTATTTAGAGGAAAAAATACTCCCACGCTTGTGGGAAATTGGCCTATTGTGGCAGCAGCGAAAGTTCACTAGATGTTTATAGGGCCTTGGGACTATGTAGATGTTGTGGTGTGCATAGTTTTAGTTGTAACAAGTTAATGCAACGTGCTGTGCCAGTGTGACTCGTGAGCAGTCGCCAATCCGACTTCTACGCAGACCGGTTACTGGTTCTGTTCGGAAGTTGTTGAATGGAGAAATTAAAGTAATGATATACCTACGAAATATCCTAGGTGGATCCATATTATATTCACAAACAAATAATTTGATTAGTACTGCAGAAATGTGGGTGTGTAAACACTACGCCTACGCAATTGGTAAAATAATAATAAACATGGAACGAACGAAATATATACGAATATATATAATATTTAAAATGATCGTAATAATATCACCTTCATAATAATTATAATTTGGAAAAACTTGCAAAACAGAACAATAATGGCCTTAAGCTTAATGGTAAAATTCAACACCACTATAAATTAAGAACTAGGTAATCATAAATAAGAAAAATGCGAATAAAATTATGTAAGACAGCTCAGAAAATAAATTATAAGCAAATAACCAGATAACATCTTAATGGGTAGTGATTGGCGAAGAAGGAACTTAAGAGAGGCAATAGTCAGAACAGCTTTAGAATGAAGACACTGAAAAAGAAATACAGAAGGAGCCAGAGGACCTACAAAATGCTTCTGGTTTTCTTGACATAATATTTTTGAGAAAAAAACTCATTGAAAACATCAACATTTTTGCGTATTTTTCAGTAATTCACCAGCGAAAAGATTACAACAATCTTCCGGACTTTTTAGAAGCTTTTGGATACCATCTATGTCTTGTATGATCGTCTCTTCAAACCGTGTACTAGCCATTATCTCTTTACACTTGTTTTTCGTGGTATTTATTTTATCCATAAGTAAATATTTTGTATTCAGTCAAGGGCCTAGGTTACCATTTTTTTTGAATTTATTGGCTTTGAATTATCTTTGCCCAAGAATGTCTTCAATATGTCTCATTCCACGATGGTAGGACATCCAACAAATAAAGGTTTTCTATAAAATTATAGTCTCTGTAACGAGTCAAACGACAGAGCGTGCTAGACACAGGTCTACATTTTATTGCTTAGCATAAGTACCTATCATTAAACGTCTAGTTCTGTTTAATAACACTACTTTACTATGTATCTTTCCTAGAACTGCGAAGAAATGGAAGATATAATCGTTGACGCCATTTGATTATGGTCATGTTGATGTCACCGCTTCGTATCTATGGACTACACCGGTTTTTGATTCAGATTGATTGCCGACCGCAATTAGCAATTTATTGCGCTTCCCGTTTATAAGAAACTGTTCAAGTCACATATTTTGTGTTTATATTATGAAATATGAATGTAGATGTCACTAGCTGACCATAACAATCTATATAAGAAGAAAGAAATGACCACTTGTATTGAATTCTGATTAGAACTTTCTGCGGACCTTCGTTCTCTGTCACCTGATGAAAAGGTTACAAGATTTGATTTTGTTCTGTCATAGGTGAGAGGAAATGGGAGTAGACCATTTGTACTTATATTAGGAAACGTTTTTGTTTTTTTTATAAATTTTAAAGCATGTCATTGATCTCGGCAAGATAGCGTCCAGAAACGACTCTCTCCTTATCAACATTTTCTTAACCTTACCTATCCCAATTGACGGCAAGGTTGGCGCAATTGTTTGCGTGTCGCGGGTTCCTGAACTGAACTGGGAACAATATTATGGTATCATCCTAACTAATATTATAAATGCGAAAGTAACTCTGTCTGTCTGTCTGTCTGTCTGTCTGTCTGTCTTTTCTTCACGCCTAAACTACTGAACCGATTTGTGTGAAATTTGGTACAGACATAGTTTGGAACTTGAGAAAGGACATAGGATAGTTTTTAACCGACTTCAAAAAAAGAGGTTATCAATTCGACTGTATATTTTTTTTTTATGTTTGTTACCGCATTACGACTGACTGGGTGAACCGATTTTCATGATTCTTTTTTTGTTTGAAAGCTGGTGCTTCCCGTGTGATCCCTTTGGCACCAAATCAGGATCTGATGATTGGATCTTGGAGAAATCGAGGGCAACCCTCAAATTTTATAGGCCCACACATCGTTTTTCGCAAATCTTATGAAGTAATTTAAGTACTTGCGTATGGTAATCATCATCTTATGTAGCCGAGCTGATGATGGAAGGTACAACTCCTTAACAGTAAGGAGTAGGCATCGACTGATTCATTTTTCGCATATCTCCGGAACTTCACGTCCGATTTAAATAATTCTTTTTTTTGTGCTAGGTATCGTTCAACTTAGGGAATACTGCAAGTTTCATCAAAATCGGTTCAGTAGTTTTTGAGAACAAAGAAGCCATCGACTTCCGAAATAAAAATTATTTTGTAGATTATTTTACCCTTTTTTGTGGTTCTTTTTGAAGGCGGTTACATTTTTTTTTTGAAAAAGTTTTTTATTATATATAGTTTTACGGGTTAAGCCGCGCTTGCCGAGGTTGGTCTGTGGATGGGTAAAAAGCACTCGGAAAGCACGTAAAGCCGTTGGTCCCGGCTGTCATTTGAAGATCTTTAACAGTCGTTACTGTCAGAAGCTCTAAAGTCTGACTGGGTTGTGGAGGTCCGACAGGCAGTCGCTCCATGTAAAATACTGATATCCAGCTGCATCTGGTTTGACTGGAAGCCGACCTCAATATAGTTGGGAAAAAGGCTAGGCAGATGATGAACGGAGTATAGATAATTCTATTAGTACTATATGTCGAGTGGTCCTTATGCTCGATAGATGGCGGTGATCGCGCAATGATGATCAGTCGCCTCATCGCCGAGCGTAGTTTTAAAATTTAAGCATACATAGGGACAAAGAAAGCTACTTTGTTTTATACTATGTAGTGATTAAATGCAAGTAACATTGGTCCGACCTGTTTATTAGTCAGTTTAGTAATCCGTTTGTGCTAGATAGGATAATCTCAAGCCCGGGGAAGGACATAGGGCTACTTTTTATAAACACACCATACAGGTAAAGATTGATGAAGAAACCACTGGTAGAATTTAGAAATTTGCAGAGTTCTTTTATTTTTTTATTTTTTATCGTGGTAAAATTATCAAATGAGTCCTCCCATCCAGGGTAGGGCGGGAAGGACTGTCAGACTTGAATGACTAAAATCTACGGTGTCCTTCGATAGCCCTTTACGTACCGGGGTCACGGTAATTCGTAAGTCCCGCGACCCCGGCCGGCTTTGGCCCTCTAAAATAATGAGCACTTAGAAAGGAATTCAGATAATTCCACCCTCAAGAGATTCCCTCTAAATATTAGGTATAGGTGTTCAAAGATTGTATGTAAACTAATTTTAAAGTTAGAAATCTGGGATGTACGATGTGAAGTTACATTAAAAAAATATAAGTATTTAAAAAAGTCACGTAACTTAATGAGGCAGACCAAATTCTATGCGAGCGAAGCCGCGGGCAAAAGCTAGTCTACATATAAATTGTTGTTCCGGGTCGGTGTGCATGTGAGTTTAAATATTTGTTAACGCACCCATAATACAGAAAAAAATCCTAGTGCGGGGCAACGTATTTTTTAAAGAAAGAATTTATTTACGACCGCACGTTATTACACCTCTCTTCCATAAGTACTTCTCTAAAATCCTTCCTTTTTTAAATCGTATCAATCGTTACTTTGATCCCTCTGACTCTCATTAGAATATAAATATTTTTGTAATTCTCTTCCATAATTTCAACCTCCTAGTTAATAAAGTGCTTGTTTAACAACTTAATAAAAAACGTATCTGGGTTACACTCAAATAGGTTCCAATTATCTGTGTTACCATGTTCTCGCTATGCAGTAATGAGCCACTGTCAGAAGGCTGTGGCACGCCCTCCGCCCTGTTGACTGCTACCTGCAATGTTCCACTTTATACCTTCGATCGCAGTAGATAGTGGTGCGATACTGTCGTATTCTGCGTTTATTTAAGTACAACAGACTTATTAAACCCGGTTCTCTGTCACAGGTCTTACGGTTACTAGGTATTATCACGATCTTAACTGAAAGTAACCCCTTTAACGGTTCATGCGGATGGCAAGTAATGGGTGATTTGCTGTACGATCATGGACCATGCCCTGTGTTCCACGCGCGCCTCAGACTGAGGCTAGATTAGACAGCGATTTGCGATGCGGCTGGAAGAGCGAAACAGATTACACGTGGTATCGCTGATGTACGGTGTAGCCATATACGTGAGCATTCATTTATTTGTTTTAATCGCTCATGTGTCGCAGATCGCGTCGCCGCCTAATGTAGCTTCAGCCTTAAAGTGTTGTCAGCAACCTGACGGGACCCCTATAGAGGCCCACCGCTGCTGGGGTCGCGGCTATTGAAGGATTCGCCATCCCTTCCGCTCTACCCTGTTTGGGAGGACTTCTTTTGATGATTTTACCGCGTAAAGAAACTTTAACGGTTGTTTAGAGAGACGTCACTAGAAAATCTATGATCATTAGAATAACGTTCTATGGTCATGTTCCATCATTATTGTTGACACTTATGAATGGTTGGATGACGGGTTAAGAGTTCAACAAGATTCATGATCTCTCAACTAATGCTGTATCACGCAAAAGCTCCACACTGTAAAAGCATGCTGTTGGACTTTGAACCCTCAGCGCTAAAACAGAGTGATGAAAATCTAACAGTGCGCTTTTATTTTAACGTTAATATAAGTGTGGCTTTTTTTTTTTTTTTTATCGTGGTAAAATCATCAAATGAGTCCTCCCACCCAGGGCAGGGCGGCAGGGACTGTCAGACTTGTACTGACTAAAATCCACGGTGTCCTTCACGAGCCCTTTACGTACCGGGGTTACGGTGATGGGTAAGTCCCGCGACCCCGGCAGGCTCTGGCCCTCTACAGGCCCCGTCAATTTGCTGACACTCTTTGAGGCGCGCGTGGAACACAACGCGCCGTCGACCCGGGCATGGTCCATGGTCGGACAGCAAGTCGCCCATTACTCGCTGCCCGCATGCCCGCGCCTACGGTGGCCGGAGATCGTCCTGTGACGTCCGACGCCGTGGGCGTCTACCACTGCGGCTGGGATGGAGGGAGGACGCTGTCCTCTCCGTCAGGCGGCCCGCCTCCTCCTTCACGAGCATGACTGCTTCGCAGAAGGAGGCGACCGCTTCCCACTCCGTCTCGCCCCGCAGCATGGCCTCGACCAATGCCGGGCGCGAGAGGTCTCCGCCTATCGCCGTCGTGAGGACACGGCGGTGCTCTGCCCAAGCGGGGCAGTCCTGCACCGTATGCTCCACCGTGTCCTCCGGACGATCCTCGCAGTGGTGACACCCAGGCGTTTCTTCCCTCCCTATCAGACACAGGAACCTCCCGAAACTTCCGTGTCCGGTGAGGACCTGCGTCATGCGGAAGGTAAGGACGCCGTGACGCCTATCCAGCCACTCCTCAAAGAGGGGTCTTACCGCCGCGATTGCGGCGTGCCCGGACCTCGGTTGCGACAGTCGCTCCCTCCATACTGCCCTGAGATCGCGCCGGAGCTCTTCCCGCCGCGCCTCGACCTGTCGAGGCAGCGGGGATAATATAAGTGTATAAGTGTGGCTTGTGTTAGATTTGAATGAACGGCCATTACTGATTGACTTACGTTATTAAGCAATATCATCGGCCTAATCAAAGCAGAGTCATAACATCATGGATTTACGATCCAACATGTGCTATTGCGAGTCATACAAAAGTACACCTTTGTTTATAA
Source organism: Agrotis puta (assembly GCA_943136025.2). Lineage (NCBI taxonomy): Eukaryota > Metazoa > Arthropoda > Insecta > Lepidoptera > Noctuidae > Agrotis > Agrotis puta. The sequence continues at coordinate 771,757 of OW964176.2, read as the reverse complement.
ATTGGCTATTTACTTGCACTTAGAATATACCTTGTTGTTAAAATACACCTGCTTAGTTATGTATTCCTTAGACCGGTTTTATAATCTCATGTACCTATTCAAAATCGATAAAATAAATACCAATATTTAGTCGAAGTTGCTCATTGACTGTCTTTCATAATATTCGGATTATAGAGGCATCTATCTAGAGTTTGAGAATTTTCCAGACTTATCATAATTTTGCCATTGTTTTGGAATCACCCACTGCCTCGTGGGTGTCTTCATTCTTCTGCCATATTTCCGTGAGGCTTTAATCCAGGTTTTGCCTGCGAATTTTACGATATCATTAACCTAACTAAGTTGCTTTTGAGCACCACAGGTTTTTTCTATCGAAACTAGGACACCATTCCCATTAAATTTTACTCCATCAGGCGGCCAGAATTCCTTTTCGTTTTCCACTTCAATCATCCACCCTTGGATTAGTAGGCTTTTATCGAATCCAGATCACACCATATTAGACTAAAAACTACCTTATACGAGTATAACTACCGGTTGTAAAACTTTGACTTGGTAATAAAATTGTAATTTTTTCATAAATACATTCGGTCAGTTTCTTTTCAATCCCATATCACTCCTGCATTCTTTCAGCCCCGACAGTTCACAATCACAAACATTATTTTGGTACATGAAGCCAGCCTCATGCCTGGATAACGTTCACGTCATGTCAAAGTTAAAAGCAATTAAACTCGCATCAAAGTGCACTCGACATGTACACCAGTATTCATAAACCACTCGGGAAGAACACCACGATCACTTATGCTAATTTTAATTGACCTCTATACTTACAACATCGTGCTGCATTTAACATACAGCTAAAGAGAATTATGGAATAGTTATATGAAGATGTCTAATTAAAGATGAAGTTGTACCAATCCGGTAGTCAGGATAATGTTGTATGAGAATTTTCATGTATAGCGGGTTTTGCTAGGTCCTGTCCTTATCTGTAGATCTTGTTTCCGATTCTGTAGGTAGGACCATAAATATACCCGGAATTTTATATATGACCATAAGGACATGAAACAAGAGAGAGCCAGGAATGAACGGAACCAAAAATGAAAAAAAATGGCGGTAAAAAAATAGGTGTTATCGATATCGATGTCTTTAGTCATTTAGTATCGTATCAGAGGATTGGTCAGACTCTAAAGATCCTGATCTATCTGGTGACAAGTTCCTAAGTATTTTGTTAAATATTTAAATTAGCATTTTGTTAAATACTAAAGTGTAGATAAGAGAAGAATACTTCTCTTATCTACACTTTAGGATTATAAAAGAAAGTAAGATAACTAAGATTACTCAGGAACCTACAGTTGGTAACCAAGCGGTCGCGAAGTCGCGGGCAAAAGTTAGTTGCTAATAAAGAAAGACACCTCAAGTCACGCTGCTTGCTTTTTTAGAAAATATAACCAATTATATTTTCATGTGAGAATCCCATGTCGAATGCAAAAAGCATGGGAAAGACGTCGCGTTAGCAGCCGAACAGTGAAAGTTAAGCAATGTTAGTGAACATTTACGATGATTTGTTGTTGTATCTACACGTTTGTCACACCGCATTGCTTTGTTGTAACATAATGAATTTTATTCAGACGTAATAAGTATGCTTATAAAGTTATAACTTGTTAGCTGTAGGAAGATGTTTACAAGCCAAGAACAATAGTCGTGTGGTGCGAAATTGCGAGTGACGCTGCAAGATTTATATACTTTGATGATTGGATTTCCCTGTCATGTGTTATCTTATTCAATGAAGAAATATCTGTTAATGTAATCCTTCACTACAGCACCGAGGCTTTTGACTCCGGCAAGTCAAATACAATAAACTATTTCCACAGAACGCATGCCCCAGCACTTACATTGAAGTCAATCATCCAACAAGTCTATCCGGGAGCACGCAACACGACGGCTCTCGATTAAAAAGTTAATTCATTCAGGTCAATGACCAAATATTCGGTAGTTTGAAAACTTGACATTTACAAAAGGATTTGATGTCATCAAAATATACAGTATGCGGAATATCGCCGTAGGGTATAAAACGAAGGAACGCGTGGCATCCGAGAGGGCCACATAAATCCTCCTTCGGCCAGTTTTTGTCCGTTTTTGGATTCCATTGTGTCAGGTATACAGTAGGGTTGCCAACCGTCGCGGACACTTGGGACACGTGAAATGTTGTCTGATTTCAAAATAATTTGGAAGTGAGATAAAACTCCCGTTGCGTGTAAATTGTTCAGTGTAAAAAAATATATTGTTTTTCAATGCCCTTTAAGTTACGAAAGCGGTAATAAGAATTTTATGAAGTTAAAATAAACATAAATTACTTAGCGCTGAATAAAGAAGATTATTTATGTTCATTTATTGGGTGGTAAAGCAATAAATAAAAAGTCTGATAATTATGTATTCATCGACGTTTTTCTGTATTTTTGATTGATAAACATTTGGAAATATTGCAGCGGTTGTGAATAGTTCTCACACAGCGGAGGACAGAGGCACCCTTGTCGGGCAACATCTGCTGTGTTATCGGGTTATAGTTAATTGATTCCCGATGTTACAGATCGTATTTAGATTGTCTGCTCATCGGATTTAATGAGCGTATAAAGAAGCTTTAGGAGTCATTATATGTAAATTATTCATTTAATCAAAAATCTATGTTTTTTACGTATCATTCTTTATGAGATACCACTGAGGTGCAACCCGTTCTCTGTAATCTTATATTTTATTGATGTAGGATTTTATTATAATTCAAAATAAGAGGAAATATTTTGAGTAGATTAAAATCTAAAATAAGAAAATGTTAAGACTGCGACAATCAGTATACTTTTTGGTCATTTTAATGTATGATTTTATAAGGATTTAAATTCTTTATGAAACAAGAAGTAAATTATGTAGATAATAAATTATGCTTTATTATTCGTTTTCTATACATATAATAAATCTGTAGAAGGGTCAATTCTGTACATTGAAAATATTGAAAAAATAAATAGCGGGGGCGTTGCTGGATCGATACCAAACCCAAATGTATGATTAAAAAAAAATTTGTCTGTCTGTCTGTCTGTCTGTTTGTGCAGGCATCATGTGAAAACTAACGGTTCGATTTCGATGAAACTTGGTATAATTATTCCTTATTATCCTGGGCATAACATAGGATACTTTTTATCCTGGAAAAGTACGTAGAAAAAAAATCGTATTTTTCAGTTTTATTCATAGACGTTGTTCTGTAGAACCGCGAACACACGTTGCATTACCCGCAGTGGATTCAGCGCCGTAATATTTATAAGATGTCATTGTCAGAGTTACTCAAAATGGGGAAATAAACCATCCACGCGAAGACCGACATCCGCGCGGACGGAGTCGCGGGCGGAAGCTAGTATATCATAAAATATTACACATATAGCAAGATGGAGCACAAATATTTGTTGTTATGCACACATAGGGACATAGTTATAGATAATGTATACGGAGCTTTAGTAAACTGTCATTCTTGTCTTGACATTTTTACATTACATAGATCTTTTAGCAACCGTATTATGTTGGCCCTCAATCATTGCTTGATTCATTTATTGATATTATTGTCATGATTGATAAAATAAATAAAATCATCGAACACTGAACATTCATAAAGCTTTTCTTTATTTTTACATACACTTTACATTAAATATGTCAAGACAAAATATGCCCCTTAGCCTATATAGGCTAACTGCTGCTGTGCTACTCAAAATCGGTCCAGCAGTATAATGTGAAAGCAGAACAAACAAACTCACATTCGTATTTACTAATTAGGATTTAAAACATTTACATTTAAAAATACAAATGAAACATTTTGTTATGAAAGACAGTTCGTTTTGTTTTGATTTTGAATGATAGTTCAATGTATTGCTAGTGAGGACCTCAAAGATAGGAATTTCTTCATAATGCAAGCCTTATCAAGAAGTACTGTCTTCTTATTCAAGATCTTCACCGAATCTCCAAGCGACAGCCTCGTCTCATCATTGTAGATCATGGGGGATCGTTCTGTTCGACTGATTTACGGACCTTCTTGATCAGGGTGTCAATTACTTATTCACTCCAGTAAGAACACTTTCATTTAGTGATCTCAGTTTACTGGAATAGCTTACAGAAAATAACGAAGTACAATAAAAAAATCATTGAATATTGGTTTAAAACCTCCTAACAGCGGAAAGATTTGACAACATAGACATTAAGTATGACACAAGTTTTTTTTTTAATAATAATATTTTTTCCATGGCGTCTTCTTTGTGCCAGTATGACTGACATTCGTTTCCCTTGATGTCCGTTTTCATATTGCGAATAAATCGCAATTACAAAAACTAAACGCATTTAGTTATTCCGATTTAACAAAATATTTGTTTCTTCCTATTTTCTTTCTGCGGGTTGATAAAAATAAGGATCATCCCTTAAACGAAAGCTTACCTGCTCTAAATAATGTACATTCTTTCATTGATGAACGCTTCTAGAATTAACTGGTCCCCTAATAAACATAATCCTTATAAGGGTTTCTAGACTTCAGTGAGTAAAGTCATTTAATGTAGTTATATTTTTTTCCTAAACATACAATATTCTTTAGCCTACCTAGGTGAACGGTACTCAACCCATTAACTAGATTAATATACACTGTATGCCTGTACTAAAACTAACAAATTTTTTTCGTGGAATCTAACCCTAGTTACACAATAAATATTTAAAAAAATCTTTTTTAGCCTAAGAAATTGCTAGCTAAAACATTTTCGGTAATTAAGTTCAATATTTTTTTCCAATTTTCTGTTGCTTTTGGTCTTAAAGTGAAGCGTCATAAACTTATATTGTTGCACTGTAATAAAGTGAAGCGCAGGCGCGTTGCGTCCACGGTGCGTACGCGCAACCCACAAGTGATTAATAACAGAACGTTCGCTACCGGATGAAGGACACAACTCTTCTTTGTTTAGAAGCTTTTGTACATTTATTACTTACGTTTTTAAAGCTTTCAATGCTATTAAATTTTAAAACATTTTTAGTTTTGTTGTATCGTTGGTTTAGTGGTTGGAAGTGCTACTACTGAGTTCAATGAGGTCCTAGATTCTATTCCCGGGCATAAACTTTTCTAACAAAAACCTCTTAGTGTCAATCCGATGTAACTAAGTGTGGTACTCAAAATGCATTTCTGCCTTTTCTTGAGAAAGTATATGTATCATATTTATGTTTGAAATACTTTGTATTTAACTTGATATAAATTTTCTTGTACTTATTATGACACTTATCGTTGTGTTGTGACTTATTTAAGCTTGACAGCTATTAAAGCTGTCACTCACATCTTTGTGAAATGAAATGTGCACTAAGTTAGTGATAAAACTATGTATATTTATTGGTAACTTGCCCCTTAACTGATAATACTCAAAGTTGTAGGCAGGGAGGTACTTAACAAGTAAATCATAGTTTCTAACAACATTCTTAGTATAACTTTTGTAGTAGGAACTACTATAGGTACATACATAATATTGCAGTTATATGAGTAAAAAGAATAAGAAACTTATTTCCTGATTAGTATAACCATTGAAGTTATGAAATATCCAATTTGGACACCAATGACTTACATATAATAACATAACCTGAAAATCCATACATTTATTTTATTTATTTATTTATTATTATTTTAAGAGCAATTTAAAAAATAAAGTGTTTTTTTTACTTCAATCGAAAGTCGTGAGTATATGATTTTTTTGTAAATCTTATATTATAAGATTTACAAAAAAATGTCCTTCGATCTCAAGATCCTTCGAGCCGGATACTTTTGTAATTAAGGTCAACCTTAATTACAAAAGAATCCGGCTCGAAGGACCAAATAAGTTCAAAAATAGAGTTTCCAAAATTTAAAAGTAAATGTTATAATATTATAGCTATCACTACTACACTAATAACCATCAAATGATATTAAAACAGTTCTGTTGCAAATATCATTAAGGTTCAAATAACGAGCCGCGTCAGTGTATCAATCATGCGGACGTCTAATTAAATGAGTTACCAATAGCCAGACATTGACTTTAAGTAGATACTGTGAATAATGAGAAATCTAATTATATTCTCGTTTACAGTACACTATGGGCTTTATCTTGTCACAAGATTCATAAGTTTGTGCAACTTATCATGACAAGCAAACACAAAGCATTATACGAGTACATACATACATAATATTACCTATGGTGGCTTTTTCTATGATTGCTCTTCATATTTCTATCGTTTTCATAGATTTTCCAAGAAAACTGATTTTTTTATACCTAGTCTAGTAGCTAAGCTTATTTTAATTTAATAAAGATAAAACCCACATTAAAAAAAGTTAGCCATCGCTTTGAAAAATCGAAATCTTTTTTGTTACGGTAGATTATAATATGATTTCTTCTTCTTTTTAGATTGTTATTTAAATATATATATTTAGAATACAAAACAATACAACAGTTCAGTTTTTATATTAAAAAAATATATCAGCTTATGCCAGTAATTTCAAACTTTTTTTTAATTAACGCAGATTGTCGTATGGCGTAGACCATCCAAATATATCTATCATCATTTTAAAAGAATGCGGGTATCTGACGTCTTCATTGGTTCAATTGATCTAGCAGTCAAGCAATAAACGAATCTTATTGTGGATCACTCAGCCAAGCCCAGTAGCCAGGCGCCCCGGTAACTCAAACATCCTGGCACTTCGGCAGCTGTCCGCCATGATTGATGGTCTGCAGGCGTTGCATTATACCGCCAAACCGGCCACGACTCTCTAATTATTAACACACAACGTGACCACGCTGCTTCGCAACTGAGATTAAATTTTAGAAAGAAAACGAATGAGTTTTGGCATTCTTTTTATAATGCATTTGCTGTTTGTGTCGAAATGTGAATGTTTTTTTTTTAACGTGTTAAAATCGTCAAATGAGTCCTCCCACCCAGGGCGAGATGGGAGAGACTGTCAGACTTGTACTGACTAAAATCCACGGTGATCCTTCAATAGCCATTTACGTTCCGAGGTCACGGTTACCAGGTGATAGTCCTACGACCAAAATATAAGTGATAAAGTTGAATTTGTATGAGATTTATCACTACTCAACAATGGAACAATATTTAAATCTGTTTTTGCTTCTACTTTTGTCTGAGGTGTTTTCAAGTTTATAGGAAACTAAATTTTTCTCGCCGCTGGTACATATCCTATGTGTTACTCCAGGTTTTAAAATTCTGCGTACCAAATACCCAAAACCATTCAGCCGTTTTTGCGTGAAAGCGTAATAAACATCCATCCATCCTAAAAAACTCTGGGATATAAAAACGTATAGTAGTATGGATACTCAAACACAACATGCAGAGTTGGACATTGTGCACCTGGGTTATAAAGATGCAAAGGAATGTCTTTCTGGAAGTTGAGACAAATTCGTTGTCCCTTCGTATGATGACAGGGTAATTTTGTACCAAATTATACCTAATTTCCAAAAGGAATTTTGGGAATCACATTATCAACACGAACAAAGCATATTTTTAAACACCACAGCTTGTATAATATGTTTGAGTGAATGATACCTTTTGTTTGAAGTTAGCCAAGGAGAAGAATTGATAGAAAGTTCTAAGTGGCAAGACCGTGGATTTTAGTCAGTACGAGTCTGACAGTCCCTCCCGCTCTGCCCTGGGTGGGAGGACTCATTTGATGACATTACCACGTTAAAAAAAAGTAGCAAGACTAGTAAAATTGTTGTCATCTGGGGGCACGGCAGTGCCCCAGCCAAGTCTCGAGCAAAACGGGCACGGCCGTACCATCTTTTCTCGAAGCGATTCGCGGCTGTTTCGCCCCCCTATATCTTCGACGTGGACAAAGCTAGGAGTTTAGGATTTCGGTGAATAATAGTAGGCAATAGAACAAGCTTAAGTTCGAAATTACATGCCAATTGAATTAATAGTTTAGGAGTTACGGTCGATCAAAGTTACACCATTTTGTCACTCACTGACTCACTGACTCACTGACTCACTGACCGATCATCAAAAATCTAAGGTACTTCTAGCAGACTTAGAAACTTCAAATTTTGCACCAAGATAGGTCATTAGCTACATATAAAGGAAAAATTATAAAAACATTAAAAAATAATATACCATAGAAAACAATTTTATATTTGCGGTTTGGCAAGAACATTATGTATGGATTTTGACTGCATTGTTAACTTTGTTCGTTGCTTAAGTATTCAATTGGATGAATAAATACATAGAATAGAAAATAATAATATAAATGTAATACATAGACTATAATTAATACATAAAGTTCATAATTCATTAAATTAATAAAGCTAAAACTCCATTGTATTGCGATAAATTTCGATTGTATGCGCGCTCGATAGATGGCGTTGTACCTGTCTGAATCGCGCTATAGTTTCGTTACCGAGCGCAGTATAAGTAGTACTTTAAAATAATTCGATAATTTTCATTTGATAGCGCCATCTACCTATGAAAAACCATTTCGAAACTAAAAAATATTGTAGCTATATTCTGAGAACTTAAGTTAGCCGGATTAGATAGTAGATTTATTATTGTTACTGAAACAGTTATTTAGGCAAATAGTTTATTAATATAACATAGACATAGTCACAATATCTAGTTGTTTACGTGTTATTTAGTTTAGTTATATTTAGTTTGTAAGTTAGTAGATTTATGTTTATTTAGTTCGTTATTTGTTATATCAAAGCTCAGGAGACAGCAATAGCTGAATTTAATCGACTCCGAAGTATATATCGCCCAGACTTGTCTACCTTAGAAGTAACGAAGCCTCAGAAAAGAAACAAAAGAGGTAGAGATAGAGAATGGGTTCTAAGCAAAGCAGTAGCTGAAGTCCAAGAAATTATGAGGTCACCTAAAAAAAAAGAAAGAAATACACTTACAAAAAATAAATGAGATCCCACCAAAAACATTAAATGTAAAAAATGCCAAGTCTCTCGATGCAGTCTTTCCATCGTAAAAAGTTTTGAGATCTCATAGAAGCCAAGTCCTATTCAAATTATTTTGTAGTTATAAATCAACATTTAGTAATTGTATCAATAGTTTTCTTTATATTATAATTATAGTGACTTGGCAATGAGCACCAATTAAAAGCTGCTTGCTGCCTGGAATTATGTGCAAATGTTACTGACGAGACCTGTGATCAGATTATTTGTTACGTGTGGATCATGATGGCCACTACCGACTACATGCTCCAATACAATAATAAAAAATACCTTACGGGCCTTCGCTTTATGAAAGTAAATGAACCGAGAGTACACTAACACTAGTGTTTGCGTACACACTTGTGCATTATAATGTATGTCCTGCGCAGTTTACTAGTCTTGGATGAGACTGACTGCCGTTGCCGAAATTCGGTTGGGACGACACGGATAAACCAAAAGAAAATTAATTTTGTGATATTAATGTTTACGCATGCGGTGTGTGACTTTCAACTCCAAATATGCCGTTTTGTTTCTTCTTGTGCTCATTGCCAAGTCACTATAATTATAATATAAAGAAAACTATTGATACAATTACTAAATGTTGATTTATAACTACAAAATAATTTGAATAGGACTTGGCTTCTATGAGATCTCAAAACTTTTTACGATGGAAAGACTGCATCGAGAGACTTGGCATTTTTTTACATTTAATGTTTTTGGTGGGTAGTGTTATTCGGTCTCAATCTAGCCCAAAAGCAAAGATGAGACCTAAGATAGAACTAGTGGGATCGTTCAGACGTCACCGTAAGTTACAGGTAGACTGTGGTGCTTTTGCCCGAGATGGACCGCACTGTGAACTGCCCTGGGAGGAGGTGACTCCCACCCACCCCAGAAAAAGTGTTTTTTGTTTCAACAGAACTGACGTAGGCAAGTCTTTTTTTGCGGTTAGCTTATGCCACTGATCAATTAATGTTACTTTTTCAAATCACTTTGATTTATAACGGACATAAATTCAGTTCAAAAAAAAGATTTATTTAAAACTCTTATACTACTCATTACAGGCTACAAACCTAATGCGGTAGCTAAGAATACTTGTAATAATTATTAACTATTTTAAACAACATCTATCACTAACAATTACACAATACATTAATACAAAATTACTTATAACTTTAGGTATAACTAAAACGATACAACCTTATAATTATAAGAATGTAATCTTCACACAAAATTAACTTAAGAATGTTTTACAGTTAAAAATTAAAAAGTAAAACAATAAAATAAACATCAAATATACAATAAATATAAAATCACATTAATTAATGCTTTCGTAACATAAGACTAGCAAAACTTTCAATGCTGCAGTTCTCTACGAGATTAGACCCGTCTGGTCAAAGGTTTCTCTTCCTACGTTCCTTTTCAAAAGGTTTTACAAATTAATTTTACTTGCAGTTAAGTTCGTATGCAACTTAAGCTTTATTAACCCTAGAAGCCTAATCTACGTCTGCGAGGCGTACACGAAACCGAATATCGTTTGTCGCTTTCTAACGATTGAAGCTAGCGCGTCGTGCTCTTTGGCCAACTCAGTGGCCGCCGGGAGCTAGCTTACGGTACCCGTATCGTTAAGGTAAGTCCCGCCATTTTTGATTTATAGAAGTATTGCACGCGTGCGAGACGTATGTTTAGGCTTTGCGTAACTTTTCACTAGGTTTATGTGATTTTACTTTTGTTCGTTTTTCGTATATTTTATATTTTCGGCGTTGTTTCAGATAATGTAAAATATGTCACGGTCTCGAAGATTAGACGGAGACGATATTTTAGCAATCCCAAACGAGGAAGATGATCCTTCTTTGGAAGATTCGGATTCTAAAGTTGAGGATGACCAGGTTATTGACGACGTTCAAAGCGAAGATGAAAATAGTTATGTGACTGAGTATGTTTCGTCTTTACAAGAACCTGCTTCCTCTGAAGAAACCGACCCAGCCCCTGTTCCAGAAGATGGTCCATCAATGTAAAAAATCTGTGTGTGGCGAGCACAAGGTTGATATTTGTGTAGACTGCTCTTAAAGTTTACCTAGTCTTTTGAAGTCTGATTAGTTTTAATATTTGGTCTAAGAATAACGAATTAGCGTTAAAAAAGAAAATTTTCTCTGAAAAAATAATATGTTTGTGTTGATTTTGAAGAAAATGATTTTTTTGTTAGAATTTATACACCTAGTTTTATTTTTGTAATAAATAACTGTGATTATAGTAATTATTCATAACAGTGTTGTTTTAATTTTAGCATATAAACCAAATTTAAATTTCCACTACAAAAAAATAAAAAAATAAGGCTATTTTACATAAAAAAATTGAACAATATGTGTACGCCTCTGAGACGTATGTTAAGGCTTTGTGTACTTCTGAAATAGATTAGGCTTCTAGGGTTAAATAAATAGGTACCTTTGGACATCTACTTCAAAACAATCAGACAATATCAATGTTACTGAACCCACTTAAGCTATTGCTTTCGAATCTTCGATGATGGAAGGTTTCGAGGGGAGCGCAAGCGCAGGGAAGCCGCGCCCACTTGTGCGATGGGCCGTGGACCTAACAATAGTTGGCGCAGTCACCGTGATGCCGTCCCGTGTCATTTCACTCGTCCCTTCAATCGTAAATATATGGAAATGGTAAAAGTTATGTCAAGTTTATGGGGATACCTGTCTCTACGTGAGAATCCTCTCCATACTTAGTTTAAGTAGTCGTTGAGTTAAGAATGCATTAAATTCATTGAACATTTATGAGAGCTTGCTATAAAATCGTGAGTAATTTTAACTATTCTATTGTTTGAAATGAAAATGAGCGTTCATAGAACTCTGCCAGCCTCAGAGTCAAAACTTAAGAAATCATAAACTAACTGCATCATTTATGTTTTATACCTCTGCGTCTGTCACTTCCTGGTAAAAATATCAGAAAGCTAGCATATTCTGTTCTCTACACACGCAGGATTCAACTTGTAAAATATTACTTACTGATACCTAGACCACTCTATTTTGTCGTAGCTGACTAAAGGCCCACAATACAAAATTATGCCGTTTCCTAAGCTTATCATCACCTACAAACATTGCCACGTATCTAGTTCAAATAGCGACGAACCGGTACCTCAGTCCCGCGTACCCTATATTATATTGTAGTCTTTGGTCCCGCGAGTACGCACGGTGCTGCGCGCACGCATGCCAGGCGCACGCGCCCACAGGGGGCTCATTGTGCGACCAACAACGGGGGCTCTGTCTGCGAACCACGAACATACGTGATGGAATCGCTGTTCCGCCATGTTGGAGGGAATGAGGGTTTGCGATTGCACACACGTGTCATTAAAGTGGAAATCTGCCTGTGGTTACAAACGCCACTGCTAAGCATAAGGTTTAATTCCCAAGTGGGATAGTGTTATACAGTTTTTAACCGACTTCAAAAAAGTGGAGTCGGTTTTTGGTTCTTTTTGAAGTCGTTTAATTTTTTTAATAAGTTTTAACATAAGGAATTTCTCAGTAGAAGTCACAGATTATTACCAGTTCTGCCTCGCGGTTCACTTTTGCAAAAGCATCAGAATCTCTTAGACTCTTACATAAGATTTTTACTGTCCGTTCAATAACACAGGCTATACAACTGTCAAATTCATTATTATGCAATCTTATTCTTAATGTCAAACTAAATGCATGTCTGTCTGTGAGCTATTTTTTATATGCTCTACGTTTAAACGAAGGACAGGACAAAATAGTAGGATAGTTTTTATCCCTGTAGTACGTGAGATAACCTGACCTCCAACATGTCAAAGACACGGGCAGAATAACTGATTTCTTCTTGGATCGTCCCTTATCACCATTGAAATTGTGATAATTTATACTAGTTGTATATATTGTAAGCTAAACCCGCAAATCTTCTTTCTTTCCGTGTCTCTTGGTAACCATGATTGCGTTTAGCGTCCCAAACAAATAATTAACAATCGTTTGTGAGATTCGGATCTAAGTGCTTTAAGCTGCAGCCTGCAGTCCAAAGCTCGGCTTGTTACCACAAAGCCTACAAGGCTATCTTATTTAATAAACTTAAGTTAACAGTAAAGTTAACCGTTACTTTCTGTTAATAGTATTAGTTTACGCCAATATTTACAACCTCTTAAAAGATAGAATGTATTTAAACAAAGTATTTTAGACTTGTCGTTGACCGTTTGGGATATCTACTAGGATGTACGGTTAATAATTAATAAACTATTACTTAGCAAAGAGCAATTATTTTATTTTAACAGCTACTTGTTAAACTGAGGGTCAGCATTCAACGGTATCTAGAATTAATCAAGAACAGATAAAATTGGTAATGGCTGGCAGTTAACGTCGTGCAAATGAACCAAATGTATTGTAGGGTTAACGCATAGGCGCGATTTCTTTCATGATTTTGATTTTCAGGGTTGATAGCTCTTTGATGAAATATTAAGCAACAGTGTAAAGTTTGAACCCATATTCAAATTGTATTAGTTACGTTTAAGTATGAGACTAAATTACGAAAATAACTGTAAGAACTCTACTACGATTTCAAATAAAATACCCATATAGCTTACGTCGTAGTACCGATTCCCCTACATACACGGAATATAACATAGAATAATGAACAACTAGCCTTTGTGGGCGAAGCCGATCCTAACCCCCCCCCTCCCTTTTATAGCCTATGTCACCCAGGAACAATACAGCTTTCTACCAGTGAAACAATTTTTAAAATTGGTTCATTACTTCCGGAGATTACCCCCTACATACAAACAAACAAATTTGCCTCTTTATAAATTGTAGCAATAGCAATGGCGTAGCGCGTACGAAGCTGGTGCTACGAATATTCTTCGACTTAGTACTAGCTAAAACCAGCATCTTTGCTCGCGTGGTATTTGGTAACTATCCCTCGGCTTCATACTACCGGAATAAATAGCCTATTCCCAAACAGGCAATCTATCTCTGCTTCAAATTTCACCCAGATCTTTTCAGCAATTCCGACATTGAGTAATACACATTCACATTTTATTTTTGACAGGGCTGTTGGTCTAGTGGTTAGTGACTCTGACTGCTATGCCGGAGGTCGTGGGTTCGATTCCCACCCGGGACAAATGTTTGTGTGATGAGCACGATCATTTGTTCTGTGTCTGGGTGTAATGTATCTATAATATGTATGTATTTAGAAATAAATAAGTATGTTTATCAGTTGTCTAGTACCCATAACACAAGCTCTGCTTAGCTTGGGACTAGATGGCGTTGTGTAATATTTATTTATTTATTTATTTACATTTATAATCACATTTTTTTTGTTTGACGTCACTGTTGGCGCAGTGTCTGTGCGGTCGGCTGCTGCGCAACATGTCACTGGTTAGAATCCCGTACGAAAAAATATTTATTTGACCTACGAGTTGTTGTTTCGGGTCTGGGTGTTTCTGTATGTGAATGTACGTACTCGTAAATATTTGTAAATGCACCCACGACACATAATTAATCCCTTGTGTGGGACAAAGATAAAAAAATAAGGAAGAATTTCTTGCTTGAATGCCAGTGAGGATGCGTGCACGCCGCGAGCGGAGGAGGCGCCGCTGAGCGCCAGCGGAGCACCCGCCGGCGCGGGGGAGCCGCGCACCGAGCGAGCCTGCGCCTGCGCCGCCTGGACGCCGCGCCGCCAGCCCGCGCCCCACGAGATCCTGCGACCCAAACCTAGAAGGTAATTGTTCTACCTTAGCAGAGACTGGCTTTTAGGCGTTCACCCCTTGATAGTTATTTTTTTTAAATATTTCATGTACAGAATTGGCCTCTCTACAGATTTATTATAAGTATAGATTTCATGTAATATAAATGTACATAGCGGACTTAATGTTTGAGATATTCTCTAACAGTCAACCAAGGGTGGTGGTAATATTTCTCATACGCCATTGTTCGAAACAGAAAAGCTTTGATTATAACTGTAACGGCACTCTTAATGTTTTAAAGTATTTGTAATACAATGGTTTACCATGGTTTCCTATTGGTGGTAGCGTGATTTTATATAGCCTTCCCCGACAAATGGACAAAACAAAAAGATTTTTTTAATTCGAAGATAATTCCTGAGATAGGCGCATTCGACCAAACAAACAAACTCTTCAGCTCTATAATTAGATTTAATTAACTAATAGTCTGTATTGTTCGACTACAGGACAAATTGATCAGATTGAGCCTTTTCTTTCCTTCCCCCCGTTCTTGATCTCATATCTCTTGGTGTCAAATCAGATACAGCTAACGATGTTTTATTGTTGTGTACAAAAGCCCGCGGTCCCCACTCGGGCACTTCCCGTGACGACTCTCATGGTAATAAGGCGTCACCCGTAAATTGTTAACACGTTCCCTGCGCCATCACTTTCAAAGAACTTTCAGCTGGTGCTTAGGAGACCTAAAAGATCTCGAAACTAACCTACCTTTTGGTGCGTTTGAGACCTAATCAGTCTCCTAAAGAAACAGTTTTGAAAATAATTTATATCTTCCAAAAAAACAATCAAATATATTTTGAAGTTTTTGTGGGTGAAAGATAGCCTATTGCTTTATATTTTGCTAGGTTCGCACGCAGTTATGACATTTGAATAAACTACAAATACCAAAAAAAAATATGATATCGATTGTATCTCGTACCGCAACCGAAGATAGTTCAATATGTGTAGTAAGTAGTGATGGGAATAAAATAATATCTCAGTTGTCGATTGAAAAAGTTTTATTAATTATGCAAAGTGTTTTTCATTAAAACATGGTAAGCACATTGATTGCTTGCATTGCGCGCAAATGGTAACAATTCGTTTAGTTTTTTTAGAAGCGTCAGTGCTGTTTAATGTGCGTCGTAATTTTTCGTAATAACCCACACAACGTCTTTTTTTGTCGCCACGTTGGAAAACATGAGTACTGATCATGTTTTCCAACGTGTAAAGTTTTTTTTTAGTTTAGTTTATGAGTAAGAACAGTTTGTTTTCGAAGAACTGTTAGGTATGTTAACCACGGCAATCTTCTGACACCACCACGCTCGCCATCGGATTTATCCGCACACCCTTGAACCTCGGGCACGCCGCAATCGCGGCGGTAAAACCCCTCTTTGAGGAGTGGCTGGATAGGCGTCACGGCGTCCTGACCTACCGCATGACGCAGGTCCTCACCGGACACGGAAGTTTCGGGAGGTTCCTGTGTCTGATAGGGAGGGAAGAAACGCCTGAGTGTCACCACTGCGAGAATCGTCCGGAGGACACGGTGGAGCATACGGTGCAGGACTGCCCCGCTTGGGCAGAGCACCGCCGTGTCCTCACGACGGCGATAGGCGGAGACCTCTCGCGCCCGGCATTGGTCGAGGCCATGCTGCGGGGCGAGACGGAGTGGGAAGCGGTCGCCTCCTTCTACGAAGCAGTAATGCTCGTGAAGGAGGAGGCGGGCCGCGTGAGGCAGAGGACAGCGTCCTCCCTCCACCCCAGCCGCAGTGGTAGACGCCCACGGCGTCGGACGTCGCAAGACGATCTCCGGCCACCGTAGGCGCGGGCATGCGGGCGGCGAGTAATGGGCGACTCGCTGTCCGACCATGGACCATGCCCGGGTCGACGGCGCGTTGTGTTCCACGCGCGCCTCAAAGAGTGTCAGCATAGTGACGGGGCCTGTAGAGGGCCAAAGCCTGCCGGGGTCGCGGGACTTTTCCATTACCGTGACCCCGGTACGTAAAGGGCTAGTGAAGGACACCGTGGATTTTAATCAATACAAGTCTGACAGTCCCTCCCGCCCTGCCCTGGGAGGGAGGACTCATTTGATGATTTTACCACGATAAAAAAAAAAAAACGAGCGCGCGACTTCCCACGTCGATGCTAGGACAACACTAAAACGAGTCACGCAGCGCCCGCGCCGTCCACCTTCCCTCTCTTGCGTCTACGAGGCGTACGATTCCACGAGTACCGACATATCTCCTAACGCAAGGAATGAAAATAATTACAGTACTGTGCGTTAGGGACCTAATCCATCTCTAATTTCTTTTTTAACGTCCTTGAATTCGGTTTTAAGTAGGAAGCAAATATGTATATTTGTCCTACTCATATCTAAAAAACTTTACACGTTAGATCCTCCCGCAAGGAGTGAAACAACACGATTCTGTTCAACGCACAATACAAAAGTCCTGCAAGAGATCTGATAGATCTCGTAATGCAACGAACGTGTTAAGATGATATTTTAGTCTCGGTCTATTGGGGCCCCAACTCAATCAATTTATAAACAATTTGAGGAGTGCTGCTCCCTATAAATACTCATTGGTCACTCTGAGTAAAAACATTTGTCGATGAGGAGTCTAAGCCGGTCCGAAACAGTGTCGTGACTACCCTTTTATGTGCTCAGTGCCAGCTTCTTTAACTACGCCCTAATCTGGCCAATTGTCCTGCGTCCCTCTAGGATCTACGCCCTGTACCTGAGCACCGTTGGCGTAGGTACCTCTATTCTTTGCACTGGTTCGAAAGAGCTTTAAATTTTAGAATTCAGACGATATTTCGATCCACGTCGAAATTTTTGCCTTTACTACCTTTTTTGACACGGAATTGGTTTTATGATCAATTGATCAGAAATAACTACTGTATCCAGATCTGTCTGAAGCATACTCGTAAGAGCTCTGCAAAATTGGTAAAGTTGCAGTAAACTTCAGATTTGCCGAGGACGACATTGTTAACTGCTACTCTTATGAAGCAATAGTGCTTCCTCTATCGTCTCGTCTGTAGATAGTTCTTATAATATTTCGTTTACTTTCCCGTGTTAACACTTCCACACTCCACGTATTTTTCTCTAACCCGAATTTCCCACAGCTAACCAAAGCGTTTCCCCCACGGAAATAGCTTTCTACTTTTACAATAAATATCGTGATCATAACTTCTCAAATGAGAGCGTTTAAGACCGCAGAAATTATTAATATGAATGCATCGTTTTGTGTTGGTAAATGGAGCAGATGTGGTGGTTGTAAACTTTGCTTGGTGTGCCGTTAGCCGGACCGGCCGCCGGCCGTGTGTCATACGGTGCCGGCCGGCGCGTGCCCGAGCTTCACGCATATTATATTAGAATTCCTGCTTTAACACGGTGTCGGGTAAAGTGTAGGCCTTAGTTTTCTTTGCACGCAGAGCTCTAGCTGTGAGACATTATATTCCGAAAACTACCGATACAAGAAAATCTTAACTTGTTAAATAAAATCTTCAAAGTCCTCTTTTTGGAATGTCTACTGTCATTTTTGGAATGTGTCCTACCAGTTGTATGAATTTTAGAACAACTACAAAACGGTCTGTTTCTCCAGAAAAAACTAAGCTTCGTCAGCTTTGTCTGATTAAGGTGTTCAGTTATGCAGTTGGAATTCTTCAATAAATATCCGTCTTACCTTACCGTCGCTTTATGTGCTCTCCACCATTATTTACACAGAATCATACCACCGATCTGATCTATTGGACTGTTGGACTATTTGCTATCAGATATGCGTAACGGGGCCCAACATCTGTTGATATGTTTATAGCCCTTATCGAAACGGTTCCTATGCTCTTGGAACACAATGTAAATGTTTTGTGAGACGTTTTTGACCCTTTGCCTTTGTGTGTTGGTTCCATATTGCAGTTATTTGTTGAACGATTTGAATACTGTGAAGGGCACGCATTCCTATGGTAATTGTAGCTTAATCATTTCTGCGAAACCCTTTAAAATGAGTTATGGAAACAACCAGTGCATAGTTTTGCCTTTTCAGCTATTACGAGTACAAAGTATACTTTTATTTATCCCAAATGGTATTATGATAGTAATTATGATTTACTTGGTATCATAAACGAGTTTAGTAATTCTATATGTCTTCATTTCCTGCATTTTTTTAGAAATGACGTATTCCATACATTTCTGTGGTATGTCCGGGTTGATGTAATTAGCGGATATTTGTCCCCCGGCGCGATACTGACCGATCCCGAGAGCCGGCCAGGCGGACACTGATGGCATTCCTCGTGATCTCAGATAATTCCTGTTTCTCAATTCGGACGCCATCGCTGAGTGATCGCCGCACGGTAGCCGCGGGACAGGGCTGCCCGGCTGGCTGTGTGCTTCAATTGAATTGGACGTGTAATAAATGCTTATTTTATTTATGTGGGATTCTGAAATCTGCAGGTGTATGTACGAAGATTGATTTAGTTATGTTTTTATTGATTATTTTGGTATATCGTCAATTATAAAACTGTTATTTCCGTCTGTTTTGCAAAAATCTCAAAAATCTGGTAGGGCTGGATTGATCTGAATAGCAGATTATGAGACAGGGAGTAATGAAAATAAATCCCATCCCTAATAAAAATATTAGAATTCGTCGACCCTGCGCAAACGCAGCGCAAATGACAAAATAATCTGTGAATGTCCACGAACCACGAGCAGAGCACGAACCACGAACGTCAAATGTATGCACATCTCTTTTTAGAATCTATTTTTTTATGAAAGGTTATGAGAGGTCAGCTCTTTTACATTTTAACTTACAGATTGACGGCTCAATGGTAGAATGAGGTGTTTATCCAAACGATGTTTTTTTTTTCAGAAATAGGTTTAACTTCTCAGGTTTTTGTTCGCATCGAAGTATTTGTGAAATATACTTGTCTAGTTTATTTTTCACTGTTTGATAAATAGTGACCCGTGACCTTTTTTAGAGTGGTAAGTTCATCAAATGAGTCCTCCTCCCACCCAGGGCAGGGCAGGAGGGACTGTCAGACGTGTACTAACTAAAATCTACTGTGTCCTTCAATAGTCCTTAATGTTCTGGGGTCACGGTAGCTCGTTAGCCCCACGACCCCAGACCCGTGACCTTATGTTGATGAAGGTTATTGTTATTGGTAGGCTCATGTCTAATCATTAGATTACCGAGATGATAAGCGATGATTTGGCCGTTTTTAATTAAGCTTTTGAGAAAAAATTTTTTACTTCTCTGTAAAATCATCAAATGAGTCCTCCCATGGGCGGATCGGGAGGGACCGTCAGACTCGTACTGACTAAAATCCACGGTGTCCTTTAATAGCCCTTTACGTTCCAGGATTACCTGATAATACACTCCGCCTGAAAAGACAGTCAGAAACAATTGATGGCATTCGTATTGGTCCTTTTGTCAGTGCTCAGTCAGAACACCCAGAGTTCTCTTTTTATTTACAGCATTTTTTATAAAAAGTAAAAATAAATAATAAATATTCCACAACTATCACACAACGCCATCTAGTCCCAAGCTAAGCAGAGCTTGTGTTATGGGTACTAGACAACTGATAAACATATTTATATATTTCTAAATACATACATATTATAGATAAAGTAACTTCGAACTGCGATTCATGAGTGTGGAAAAAAATTGAACAGCTTGTCTCTATTGTAGAGACATAACAGTTCATTCATCCAACGTTACAATAACAGGTTTCGCTATCAAAAAACGTCAGGAGCGGCCTATTCTTAACATCAAATAATAACCTACGCGACACCTACAATTAACTCTGCTAGTTCACGCGGTTCACCCGAAGCTCGGTTTTTATTAGGGTTACGTAACCAAACCGTAGGGTATAACGGGACCCTATTGTGACCCTGACAGTTGAAATTTTCACGATGATGTATTTTTGTTACTAAAAAAATATTTAAGGGGGCTCCCATACAACAGACATGATTCTTTTCTATTTTTATAGATACTCCCCCCCACCCTTATAGCTTATGTCACCTAGGACCAAAGCAGCTTTCAACTGGTGAAAGATTATTTGAAATCGGACCAGTAGTTTCGGAGCCTATTGTAGTTGGTCCCGGTTGTCATTTGTAGATGTTTGACAGCCGTTACTGTTAGTCAGAAGCTCTAAAGTCTGACAACCAATCTTACCATATATTATTAACCAGTTACTGGGTTGTGGAGGTCCGACAGCTAGTCGCTCCATGTAAAATACTGATATCCAGCTGCATCTGTTTTGAGTGGAAGCCGACATAGTTGGGAAAAGGCTAGGCAGAGGATGAGTTTCTATTCAATACAAACAAAAAATCAAATCTTTCCTCTTTATAATATTAGTGTAGAAGGTACGAAATCCTTCGTGCGTGCGACCGTCTCGCACTTGGCCGGTTTTTATCTCAAAATATCAATGGATACTTTCATTCTTGCGAGTAACTGTAGCAGCAGGTAATTTGTATCTGCGTGTAATTCTGTTTTTACTGTTACATGATGCAGTTAGTTTGTCGTCTTGACATGGAGGGTATTTCATTAAAAAAGGGGTTAGGAACATGTTTAACCATAGATAGATCGATAGAGAATACTCGGACAACTGATTGGCCAATTTTTTACTCAATATTACTGACACAAAAATTAAAACATGCTTGTAAAGTTACTAGCAACTTTAAAAAGTAGTTTTAATTTTAACTTTTATTAGAGTGTCAAAAAATAAATCTATATTTAATAAATAATTATGATGTTGATCATGTTTTTTTTTCAATAATTACGCCTTGTAAATACCTAATAAAACACTTTTTTTTATAATTATGTCCAAACTTCACGAGTCTTTGCGATTGCTTGCGGTTTCACTAGCACCAGGCGATTGTGCGCGTTGAACAATGGTACACCATGCGCACGCACTTCATGTAAGGAAACACTTAATATTATTCTTATAACTTCTGAAGCTTTTTCATAACGTTACATCTGTGTCACTATGGGGTTTAAACATGAGTGAGCCTATTTCATCATTTGTCTTTTACAAAATAGGGGGAATCAACTGTTTAAATAAAATACTGTTAAATTGGTCCAAAGTCTGAGTGTCGCGGGGCCGTTTGTAAAGGACACCGTAACCCTGGAACACAAAGGGCAATCGAAGGAACAAGGTTGTAATTTTTTTATTTTATTACCCAAAAAAAGAACTGTTAGTGAGAAATTCCTTATCTAAATTCCTCATGATCAGTTGCAACACTTGCAACTACGACTCGCACAAGATAGAAAGCAGAAGTTATGCTGTGCTGCATACGCTATGTTAAATAAATTGCTTTAGCATTTAAAGTCGTTAAAATGTCACCAAAGTATAATTTATTTCGCATCGTAGACATCAAAACCAGCTTATTTATCTAAAATAGGTTCCGGCTTAGCACGAGCCTTACTAGTATTTTCTTTCGTAGTAAAATCAGACAGGTTTTTACACAATTTTGGTGTGTAGATTATAATACTAGTTTCTAGACAAATTATTGTTGTATTATTATTTTTTTCGCCGACTCTTACTTAGATGTCAACGAAACTGTAAAACTTCTTATAACGAGATTGTCTCGAGTGTTAGGGGCGCTGAACACTTTCGGTTAAAAAACTCAACAAATACTTTATTATATTCTATAGTATTTGTTGAGCTACAAAGTTATCCCGAAGACATCATACTAGGTTTTATATTTGTATAATATTTGAATTCGGTTTTCAACCAGAAGCCAGATAAGCGACCTGCTTGCGACCTGCCATGGGAAATTGCAATCAGATAGCTTGCAAAAGGTTAAGCGATATTCGGGGTTCAACCGGCTCATGTCTGTCAAATTAAAACCGTACGATAGAGAACGTCGTATTTTTTCCCGAACATTATTAATTTGCCAAGCTTCACCGAACCGAATATTGTGTGTAACATTCTTAGGTACTCATCTATAACAAACAGAGTTTTCCATGTGAAAATTAAGTTAAAACAATGGCTAAATAAAGTTTATATAAAGCGAAGGACTTTCTCCATCTGGGATGGGAAATATGTGTTGTATCTCACTATGATTATGAAGTGAACAATACCCGTATTTATGCAATGAAAGTAACTGTTACTTGCTCGTTTTATTATTATTTTCACTCGGTTTTTTCGTAACTTTTATTAAATTTTGTAATTCAAAAGAGTTCACAAGTTACTTAAGTTTTTGGCACAGTTCTTTTACATAGTTGAAGTAACAAAGCCTGTCCGTTCTAACTGAAAATAATCCTGAGAAACACTGCCATAGAGTCGCCAATTTGGTCGGCTATAAAATTATTTTGCTTTTATTTTGTTTTCAGTTGGCTTTTTTTTTTACGTGGTAAAATCATCAGAGAAGTCCTCCCACCCAGGGCAGGGTGGGAGGGACTGTCAGACTTGACTAACTAAAATCCACGGTGTCCTTCAATAGCCCTTTACGGTAACTCGTGACCCCGGCAGGCTTTGGCCCTCTACAGGGGGCCCCGTCACTGTGCTGACACTTCTTGAGGCGCGCGAGGAACACAACGCGCCGTCGACCCTTTTCAGTTGGCTTTCGATATATTATGTGCCATTAACTACTTACTTTAATTACCACAGTAGGTAAACTGAACTGCGTAAAACGTTTACAACATAATTGTGTTTAAAAGATTACAGATGAAACACTATTTTTATCAGCAAACATTCAACGTAGCAGCAGATTACGGAAATAGGAAATGCCAGAAGCAGAAGTGAAAAATGTACATAAATATGTAGTTGATACTTCCTGAAATCTCACACACTGGAACTTTCATTTACTCAGTGGGCCGTCAGGAACACTTGGACGAGTCTTTGATGCTTTTCATATCGTACCTAGAAACGGTATACACTGTGTTTTAAAGTGTTAAAGTTAGTAAACCACTCGACTGTTTCGTTAGTAGTCGCAAGAGCCACGGCTGAGCAAGACGTCAAGGGTTCGACTGCAAAGTCGGACTGTGTTATTGTGTGGATCTGTGCGGTCTGTGCCCAGTTGATGGGATGCCCTAGATGGGACCTCTGCCAAACCCTTCGACTTCGAAGATCAGTCTTGATAGTTTTTACAACTATAAGATAGCCAGTATCACATTTAGATACATGGAAAACGTATCGTTAAACGAACAATATTTGTACATGTTACTGTAAAAGCCCGAAGTACGGTAAATCTTAAGATTTCCCAGTAAATCGTGAGATTTACCAATTCTTAATGGTAAATGTCCAAAAAGGTTTGTGATTCGAACTTTTACCACCATTCACTTAGTAAATCCTAGGATTAACAGTAAAGGCACGGTAAATGTTGAAAACAAACATGACTTGATTCAGGTAGACGGAGTCCCGCGCGGGGCTCCTATTTCGTGCGCGTGCAAGGTTTAAAGGAACCTAACCGTTTTTTTTAAGCGTTGACTGCCATGGTGAAAACCACGGGTTCAAACCCTAAGTAAACGTAGGTTTTTTTTTCTTTTTGTTTTCATTTTGTCAGTTATTTTTCCGACCAGGTACTGATAAATAATTTATTATTAGTAATACAAAATGTTCGTCATACCAGTCTGAAAGCTATTTATATATAGTTTTGTCTGTCGCTGGCGTTCTGATTTTCAGACTTAGGTACAGTAATACAGTTTTGTGGAACTTCTAAACAGATTATTGCAGCCCTGGACCCAAAGGAAAACAGAGGGAACAACGTGGTTACTTGTGAATAACAGGTTTTTAGTAGAACACAGAACAAAACAAGACTAATTAGCACATCTAATTGGATACAGGCTTAGAGAATGCTAAGAGATGATTATTTATTTCAGAAGATCGTATCAATCACAAACAAGTATTATAATGTATATTATATACAATTTATATGTTTATTTTAATAGTATGTATGTTTATATTTTATTTATTCTTTGTACACTGTGTCTACGTTTTGGTGTCTATCTCTCTACTGTCGCTAGTCTGCTGGAAGAAATTTCTTATTGAAATAAGCAGTGCCTTTGTGCTATTTTAGCTGTATGTTATTTCTTTTACCTGTATGTTATTTGTTCTGTGTGCATAAATAAATAAATAAATAAATAAGTATAGACACTGGTTTCGTAACATTTAAATATATATTTATGTGACCATTGTCATGTGTTCATAGTTCATAACTCAGACATTTATAAATGAAAGCACATAAGTCTATCTGCACGTCCGATAGGAATATAATTGCTCTAATTGTGTTGATACCGGAACGGAAACGAATAATATTATGCGTTATTTATAATATAATAGTAGAACCATCATAACATGGCTGGCGGTCGCTATTTGCAACACACTCGATAAAGACTCGCTTGCGTGCAAATGTGGTGTTGTTCCGCAAACTATGCGACATTACACTGAAATAAAATACAGAAAGAATATGTATATGACATACATATGAAAATGCATATGACATAAACATTAACAAAAAAACATAAATAAAAACAAAATATGTGTGTTGTCGCGCGGTCTGCGCCAAATAGGCCCTGTTAGAACAGGGCTTCTGTTCAGCTTATTCTATGGCAGGTAGTTACGACCCTGGTTTTCAAGTAACCCTGTGTTAATTATGTTGGACCAGTAAAGATGATGATATCTTGTCTTGTAAGTCCAGTTGTTTGCGCAGTACAGAAGTTTAAGTTTAAATTAAACCCCTAATAGTTGTTTTGAATGAAAAACCTGGCAGTTTTGCGAATTCAGTTATTTCTAATTAGTGATAAAAATAATGTTTTGGTTTTTGTTCCAGTAGTCAATTAATTTGATAAGGTTTTCACTTTCCTAATTACAATTTGATAGAAACATTATTATCGGAAAGCTATTGCTTTTTACTTTATGTAATGTTTCTTATGTGAATTCGTGCATTCATGAAGTACTTACGGAACTTTTATCGAGTGTATTTCCTGGTTTATTTTATATGCTGACGTAATGAATAAGTATCTCAGGAAACAAACTGCACAGCCAGCGATTCAAGCAGGCTCGGTATATCATTACGCTGCGAATGATTCAGTAATAACCCCTCTGTTTGAAGTGTGCTCTATATTTAGCTTACACAACTTATGGTTTCGTTCACCTCGCATTCAATATAGACGAGTTTTATATGCAAGTGTTACGGTCCAGACTCCAGGCTCCGAGTGCCGCCGCCGCATCTCACAAACCACTCCAGAGCCGACCATGTGCAGGGCATTTAAACTGTCTATAAATACCAAACGACCGATTTTATTAACTGATCTTTTACAAGTAATCATCGGGAGAGCAATTAAAAATTCTCAAGATCGAGCGCATAGAGCTTTCATCAAAACGGTAACATTAATCCATGGATAACACGTGTGTCGACAATTACCACGAGACTTTGTAGCGGGGCGACGGCGACGGCGACAGCGCTGGAGGTGAGCCCCGCGGCGCCGGCGCAGCGCGTCAGTGCGGCCGGCACGTCCGCGCAGACATGCTGTGCCCCGCGCGTTGTTCGTGCTTCCTCTGCCGCGAGCTGCAGTCCTGCCGCGCCGCGGACGCCAGGAAACCTAACAAAAACAACATGTGCGACAACTTCATACTCAAAAAGGCAGAGGCGTGGGAGCCCATGAAGTTCATCCGCGGAGCTGCGCGCATGTCCGTCCGCCACTGGCAGAGCAGGGACCCGCTCACCTCTAACAAGACGAGGGTCGCGACGCACAAGTCCACCAGCTGCGAGCAGCTGTACCCGCACCCCTCCGAAGACGAGTCGGGACCGTTCGGTATGCGCCGCGCGCCCAGCACCGACCGGGTCAAGCCGCAATCAGAACACAAGGCTCTGTTCAAACTCCTCGGGAATTCCCGGAATAAGAAAACAAATATCAGTGATGCTTCGGAATCAAAAGTTCGTCGAAGTGTTCTGAATTTCAGAAAGACTGAAGCCCCTTCAAAGAATGTTCATGAAAAGTACATTCCTTTGCCACAGGTGTCGTCGCCCACGGAACATATTTATAGTGAACCTCGATCCTCCGTAAGGAACCCACAGTCTTCCCAGTTCGACGAGTGTTGTCGACCGCCGATATACCAGAGCGTGGAAAAGAGGAAGGAAGAGCTCAACAAGTGCTCTGCGGACAAAAAGGTTTACAGCAACCGCCTTCCGTGTTACGAGGAATTAACGCAGCGACTTTCCCAGGAAAAGAACAAAAAAGCTAACTTACCTCTTACGGAAGGTGGATTAGCAAATAAGATCACACAGAATAATAACAAAGTTGTGATTTATTTTGGCGATTCAATAATTCGCAAACATAATGAGCAAAAGAAAGAAGAATATCGACTCAAAGAAGAGCCCGCTAAGGAAGAAGTTATTTATGCCAATAGACTTCTAGAAGAAACGGGCAACCTGGGACTGAGTAGAGAAGTAGATAGGGGAGGAGGTAATACACAGATGGTATCTGAAGTTCAGGTTCCAGAAGCTATTTATTCTGAGATTAAGGCTGATGAAAGTAAGGACACTCTCGACATCGTGACGATTAACGATGCCACGTACAAGAAGGATGTGTTTGGAACTATGAGTTCTGATGGGTTCCTAGTGGTGGAGTTTGAGGGGAATTTCGAAAGAGCTCGGCAGCTGGTTGAGTTGGTGCACGGAGGTGGGGTGGACCATCACGAGGCTACAGTGCTCGACGAAGATGAGCACTGTGACTGGAGTTTCATCCAAGACTGGAGGAAGCGGTAAGAACAAAGATGCTGTTATGTCTGCTCCAGACAATATGACCTGGATCCCATCTGCTTTGTTTTATAATCACAATATTCATAATTTTAACAGTTACGATGTGACCTGAGAGCTCAGGTATTGTTAATTGTGTAGGAAGCGGGCCACACGAAGTAGTGTAAATATTGCTATAACTTTTATTATGACCTCATCGAACTAAGTCATTTGGTTTTGGAAGGTTCTTATTGCTCCGGATTATGGATATGTACTACATCTCAACGTGTAACTTTTCTATACTTAATTATACGAATTGGTAATAGAAATCTACGAGTATCTCTTGCGTCTCGTAGAGAAATTGTTAGTCCTGATACGTAATTTCAACTGGTTTCAATTATTAACTTAGAGGCGTTGTCACTTAAGAGTTGTGTTTTCACATAGAGAGAGCGTAGCGCTCACTTCAACCATGTGTATACAGAGTTTTCTTTTAATCATTCGTATATTTCCTTACATAACGGACATATATACCACATTTTTTCCGACGTGTGAGCGTTCGGGAAGACATTCGCGTTAATTGCGTAGCGATTCCGCTGATAACAATCGTGTGTTGTTGGTCGACGAACTCGTGCGAGCTTCTGCTTCTTTGTAGCGATTCCGATCCA
The DNA here is from genome assembly GCA_943136025.2 of Agrotis puta. NCBI lineage: Eukaryota > Metazoa > Arthropoda > Insecta > Lepidoptera > Noctuidae > Agrotis > Agrotis puta. The sequence goes on along the minus strand of OW964176.2, from coordinate 743,731 downwards.
GCACAGACCGCACCGACACACGCACTTGCATTCTCGACCTTATCCTCTCACATCACACCTGAATTTTAAACGAGCCACCCCTCTTTCAATCAACATTGAAGGTTCCGCTTAGCCGTTCAGCACATCTTTTGTTCTGTCTGTTGGATTTTCTTGTTTATCGGATTGTCAGATTTTTTCTAGCACCTTTACTTACTTCCCTGAGAATTTCGCACAATCGACGTTAAAACTGTTTACAATTCAATTAAAAACAGTGATGCTCTTAAAAATGAATGCCGGTTTCGTAATAATCCGGCGCGATCTTTTATCTCGGAGTTAATTATCATTACGTTCTTATTCAAGTTGAATTTGTTACACTTTTCGTCGAATTCATGCTCATACAAAACTGAATTGGAGAAAGTTTGACATAATTGTGCCTTTAATATTTCGATTAATACCAACGAATCCAAAATGAATATTGGAGATTTGCAAAAAGGTGTGCATTTAAAATGAAATTTAGCAAATAACAATGTACCTATTAAAATTGTTATTTTCGATGAAAACTTCAGTCCTTTTTAAGCTGAATTAACCTTGGTTATGGTTTCGATTAATGTATGAATGAGACAAATCGATTTCATAATTTCACCGACTAGTTGCTCATTAACAAGTTAATTATAACAATTTTTGCTGTACAAATGTAGCCATCTTATCAAACGATCAGGTTAAATTAGGCTCTAACCCAATATTCTTCGAATTTACTTCATCCGATACGTAAAACATCAAATATTATTACTACCAGACCGCAAGACGCGCGTTAGCCAACCCGGCGCCCATAGCCTGCATCATTAGCCAATACGTCGTGCTAGCCCCGTGTCACGGCACTCGAGGAGTTGAGGTATGCTCGATTGGCTGCTGGAGCCTAGTTGTCAACTGTGTTGGCACCTTAATCTATCGGTCACGAGCATTGTCGCCTGCTTGCCTCAATCGATTCTACCATTGTGAGCCATTGATGCATGTTGATGAACTTTACGTTCTACTTTTGCTTGACTAGGTTTTTGTTTATCCAAACTGATTCGAGTCCTTATAGCATGGACAAGTGGTATTTGTTATCGAAGGGTTTTATGTCATAAGACTTTCATCAAGATTGACTCTAATGCTTTCGGTTAATTATGTCAATCCATTTTATAGCCCCCAGATTGTTACTATTTATTAAAGCGTATTCCTTGGCCAGATTTGTTTGGCTACCTAGTCAGTATAGTCAAAAACAACAGGAAATACCCTCATTTACGCACACGAACACATTGATGATGACATTCAAAATGATCAAAACAGTTAAGTGTCCGTGAAGGGTGACCAAGGACATTGTGTCACAATATCCCGTTATGCTAATTTTTTTCTCATTAAGAACAATTTCAGGGCAACATAGTCGAAATTCATTTGGAGCCCGTACATGCGCAGGCGCTGTTGTGCGCGCTTCGCATTGTGTTCATGCTTGGGCGACAATTATTACGCGCTAGCACGTTTATGACGTAAGAGCTTTATTTTTGAAACGAGTAGATTTGTTTTCCTCTGATGATATTAGTGAAAGATGCTGAAACACATTATTTCAATCTCTTTTATTTACAACGTTTACCGTGGCACCAAATCAAACTGCATAATCACCAGCAAAGACGCCAATGGCACTGCAATACCTCCTTGCCAAAGTTAAAGACCTATAACGAACCGTGTTTGAAATAACAATCAAAACGAATCAATTACCATAACCGTCTTCTTCTTTTTAAACCAATCACCGTTAAGATTCTTTTTTGAAAGTTAATTAATAGTACGTTATTCGTACTTGAAACTTTTTGAGTTGACCTTGAACAATTACAAAATAATAAAAGGCTTTTTTGATTGTGTCCACCTATGGGCCTATGTGAAATAAAAACTTTTGATTTTGATTTTGACCAATTCATTCACATCAGGCCTTAACGATATTTTCTTTAGAAATGTCTAATCGAATTCATAAATTACATACATAGAAGAGTTTCTCGTAACACGATGCATTTTACATCATTTATCTTTATGGCATCTTTCTTGCCAGTTTAGTAGCTAAAGTTGGTAATGACCAAAGATAAGATGGATGAATTACGCGATTAGGAAGAAAGTGAACATTCAGATGACTGCTGATACCTCCAGGAAACAACTTGTGATCATCTAAATTAAATTAATGAGATAAAATCAGCAGGAAGAGACCTAGCTGTGATGATATAAATCTCTTAACATTGATGACCACGATTCTTCTTTTCTTCACTCAAAGTCAAAGTCAAATCATTTATTTAAATTAGACCATCAAAGAGGCACTTTTGAAAATCGAATATTAAAATTAAAGGAAACGGAATGGGATGGGATGTTTGTATGGAGAAGAATGGGCAAGAAACACTTTCTGCATCACTACCATCTTTTAATCTACAAACGGACTGTTCATGGGGTTCTTTGCGACAATTTTAATCGTCCATGATTATTCATAATGGAACCCCCGTAGAGGACCATTGTTTCAGACTCAGGAGGTTACGCTTACGGTTAGACTTCCTGTGTCGTGAGTGCAATGAACAAAACCATTGCTCCACTTCGGGGATATTGCGAAACTTTGTAACCGGCTACGATTTACAATTGAGCCCGAATTGTTAGTGTTCTGACTATTTCTAAGTCAAAATGCAGCCAGTATAACTGCTCCATCAACATTTACCTGGTCTTTTTTTACTTTTTGATACAATGCAATGAAACGAATGTAAGATTTCTTTCAACAAACGTGTCTGAAGCTACCTTGTTAACATTGTTGATCAAAATTTCTTCGTAATTCTAATGATCTTCAACAAGGAAAGTTTTATCATTCTGTTGTTAACAACATCTTTGAATTATGTACTTCATTCATGACTTTAATTTTCGACATTCCTGTAAACCATTTTGATATTTTAACTTCAATTTCAACATTACTCAATTCAATAAATTCGCAGTTAATGGGCATTTCAAATTGATTACGTCTTTATAATTCAACGTTTAAGGAATTGATCAATGTCTCATCATGTTCTTCAATATAGCTAAGAATTTACGTTGGCACCTAAATACTCGCCAACTTTACAATCATGGTTAAATTGTTATCATCATATTGTCGATGTCCGATTCAGGCTTTTTCGAACATAATATTTGTATTTTTGTGGTAGATTTTTTATCAGGGGTAACATCATGATTGCTGTGGTCAACCGAAGGCACAGAGTGGACAATCCTTGAAAGTGTGTACAGCTATCTCTTTCTGGCATTGCTGTGTTGTCAATTACTATGGTTATTTTATTTTTATTATTTATCATTCCTTTATAGACAATAGTTCCCAGTTTAACCGGAAGCTCTTCAACATCAATTCCACTTCCTTTTTTAACAAATCACAATCCGAGGAAATCAGTTCACAGGGCTCTGGGGGTTACAAAAACTGTTTAGTTCCACCTATAACATCATCATACGATTCGCCATGCTCGTCCCCGCCACGGTCAGACCATGGTCACGCTCCTCCACTTTATCTGTGTTATTTTGTATTTGTGAATCTATTACCAACTATTGTACTGCCTTCAAATCGAAGACGTGATCATCTTTTGTGAAGCTTTGATTTTCATTTTCCTAAGAGACATAAAAAAGACAAATAATGCTGAATTGCGAGAATTGTGAAAGATTCTTTTTCATTTATGATGATAACAGGTTTTTCGTTTATTGAAACTAGAGCACTATTTTATTGTATAAGTTATTCAATTGCAGATTAGAATATGTAAAATATGATAGGGTAAAAATTTCACTACTGAAATCAGGCCAATTTGTAGTACTAAGTAACAAAATGTACTTAAAAATAAGTAAGCCAAGCATATCCGTAACGAAATAAACGAGTTTTTCAGTACTAAACTATCATTAACTGTCGCTAAACCTACAGTTACATAGACGTAACCTAATCCAGAATAGGTCCTTAACGTTAGTTGACAACTCGGTCAATAGGCTCGCAGCATGCCTAGTTCGCATTCCAGTCTCCCGATGCAGTCGCGGACAACTCGTGCGCACTTCTTGTGACGATTAAGCCTTTTTGATGTAAAGTAGCAAAAGTATTATTGCTAGAAACGGTACACGCAGGCCGCAGTGGTATTACAAGAAGTTAACGCATTCTGCAATGCAGATGAGGTGTTCTGGCCCCGAAGCATTATATTCTCGTCTATTGGAACTTCGTGCGGAAAAGTATTACGACAGGTAGATGTGGAGTAAGATGTAACAGCACATCGTGGCATTAGGGCGATTGGTCGCGGCTGTACGGTGGCCGCGTGGCTACTGGTCCTTAGTCACGCCCTCGGATCAGGCGTTCCGTTGACACCGGACCGGCGGCGGACACCAGCAGTCCGTTAGCAAGCCGGCCACGCCTCGGGGGCACAGGTTATTAGGAAATTGAGTGCAGCTCTAATGTTTTTGTGCAGTTGACAGTTAGAAGCGGTATGATGAACTGTGGCGATTCACGCGACAATATCTGAGATGGAATCTTAATATTGTTGACATCAATGTACATACACGTAGCATTCCTCGCAATATTTTAGAAATGACTGATTGACACATCAGTTGATTTAACTTTATTGTTGTACAACTATAGACTATTTGACCTAAAATCATATTCAGCTGTTATCAAACATCCTTTCCGGCCTATTACAACTTCATAAACATCTCTATATATTTACCAGACAAGTTATATTCACCGTGATCTATTTAGTTTTAGTTTACTGCTATAAACTGATAGACTGAATTCCGGAGAGACTAAATTCGGATTCGTTCGGATTAGAAAGAAATTTTAATATTCAAAGTAATTTGTAAATTTTGGACTAATTAGCATTATTTTAGGTTAGGAGCTTGATTGTTACCGTCTTACTACAAAAAAGTTAAACATCTGCTGAATATTTGTCTAAAAAAACTGACAACGTCAAAACAGCATTTATCGTTCAAATAGGGTAGTTTTGCAGTTACACTTTTTTAGAGAAGTGTTTAACAGATGTTTAACTTTTTGTAGTACGATGACGGTTATAGTTTATCTCATTAATCAAAAAGGTATTAACCTTACCTAATTTGTTGAATTTGTGTTGTCGCAGGCCATCAAGCGGCTGTCGTCCATCAGAGGAGGGGGTGTGGTGCGGCGGCGTGTCAGGCGCGCGGGCCCTGCGCGTGCGCGTGAGCGGGGCAGCGGCCGCACCGGCGCCCGCGCACGCTCGCCGCCTGTCGCCGCCGCCGCACGCGCACCGAGCCACCACGCCGCCCAGGCCTACCTCACCCACCAATAAACGTAAGTAAGATTAAGTTTGATTGATTGACATTTGAACATAAATCAGCAAAAGTAAGGTAGGACGTACTCAGACGGGTAGTGATCCTCACAGCTGAATAGATTTGCTAAGAATCAAATTGAATTGCGTTCTATTGGAAAGACAGTAGAGCTAGCGGTTGACCGACTGAGAATTTTGACACCAGGGGTCATCCATGAGTCCCTTAAGGACTCCATAACCCTATAACGTAATTGATGGAACACGGTGGATTTTCGATAGAACGAATCTGACTGTCCCTTCAGCTCCACTCAGGGCACAGGACACAATTTGCAATTGAATCCATCTTCGTTTGAGACCTGTCAAGGGCTATACATTGCAATACTTATTTCTACTGCAGAATAAAGCTACTGAGCAAGCAGAAATAAATTTCCTAAAAAAACAAGCTGAACAAGTTGTGTAGTCCCCAGAACTGGGCCAAATGCAATTGCATTGGCCCTACACGCCATGGACGCCTATTAAATGTATATTCTTTTAGCGTAACATTAAGAGATATACAATTAACATAGTCATAAGGCCACATTTACTTACAGTACCGCTACTCATGGATCCATATAAAATAAAACTCTAACGGGACGAAATATTGTTTCTAGTTACAGTGCTACGTAGATCTTTTGGCGTTTAATTAACGTTGATAAGGGGCTTTTAGTAAAAATATGAGTATTTAAAAAACAAGGTGTGCCGTGTTTTTTTTTGTCTACACTAGAAATAAGACCTGGTATCGTGGGTGTATTGCAAATGTATAAGTCACATATACAAACAGATGAACCGGAACACCTACTCTTATACTAATATTTGTTCTGTGCTGGATTCGAACCTGTGACATGCGCACATCCGTCAATCACTCACCGCTGCGCCGACTGTAGTCTGTTTAAAACTATACTGTATTATTTCTTTGGGTGGTAAAATCATCAATGAGTCCTGTCGCCCTGGGTGGAGTGGAAGCGACTATTAGACTCTTACAGACAAAAATTCCACCCTTTTCGTTCAATTGCCCTTTACGTTCGAGGGTCACGGTTACCTTTCCTTACAACTATTTTTGATCACCGAAATCCAACTTCTTAAAATCTCTGCCTCTTCAGCCATCCACGAAGAACCGCCACCGTCATCAACAGATGGCCCCAGCTCTGCGCAGCTGAAGGCAGTGGGCGCGGTGTCCCAGCTGACCGTGGCTAGCGCGCCCGTCCGCAGTGCGCCCGCGCAGAACAGCTATGCGCTGGAGCGGCGCCCGGCCAAGCACGACCATCACCATAGGCCGGTTGAAACAGCGCCGCCAGTGCAGGTATGTTCAAATGTGCTGGAGTTAGCTCACAACTTATTATTCCCACTAGTGGAACATAGTTCTCTTTTCTATTCTTGCAGAATCTGAGTGTAACATGTGCAAGTACTGGGTGGGGTGCTATTCTAATATACTATTCTATAATTCTAAGTCGTCGCCGATAATCTATTAATTTTATAAAGCTGGAGTGTTTTTTTTGGTCGAACGCGTATCTCAGGAACTGCTAGTTTGTATTATTTTTTTTGTATAGCGAAGTACACCTATCAAGGACGGCTATTGGCTAATAACATCTCGCTACGGCTCTGTCTAGGACTCTGGTCTTTTATTTTAGACCTTTAGATTTGTGAGAATTTGATAAAAAGCCAAAGAGTTGAGGTGAGCCGTGCAACAAAGCTGTCGTTTCATCATCAGCTCATAAGTGAGCTCGTCGGCGACCTCTTAGAGACATATCATAGCTGAACAAATGCAAACATAAACGCTGGAAAATATCGCCGGTGATATAATATTATACCAAAAGAGCGCTCACAGCGGGCACCCGGTCGTTTATAAGACAAATTATCTAGCTGTAGACATAAACATAACTTAATTACTCACAAGGAACCGATTATTAAAGGTAACTTTGAGAACCGTAGTTTCTTTATTACTTTAATTATTATAGACTGTATTAAAAGATAATTTGACTAATAAAACTGACCGTCAGCCACCGTCCGACAGAACTTGGAAACAGTTTAGATATGCTGATCGCGCCCTAGCGTAAGCTAGGACTGAAAGCCTTTCTATATGGTAAACAAATGAACTATTTTATATTCTAAATCAATAGTCCAGTCAACGGGGAGTTTTGCCCTACAAAAGTGGTGGTGAAGTTTTTTTTTTGTAATTTGTATTTCTTAAGTAAAAGCTACTCATGAAAAATATAAGTTTTCGACCTCAAGCATTATCTGCGTTAGTAATCATCTTGGATTGAAGAGGTCCAAATTCGTTCTTTTACACATAATGCTTCAACAGTTGACTTTATGACAAAAATGTCTGAAAGTTTAAAGACAATGAAATTCCACAACAAATGGTATTTGTATTTATTCAGTACGTTACAGATACAAAGTTACAAGAGGGAGAACATTCAACATTTATTTAAAATCGTCTACACAGTTAACGAGTATCCCAAAATCCTTGTAACACTTGTTTTATTGATTTTGTTTATAAGTGTTCAGTAGAAAGTTTCAAGTAAATTGAGTGAGATTAAATTAATTTTCATACCCACTTCCATCCCGTTTTTAAACCACTTAGGGGACGAATTTTCAAAAATCCGTCCTAAATGCCCACTTACGTCATATATAAGGAATACTTGTGCAAAATTTTATGCTTCTATACCCAGCGGTTTTGGCTAGGTGTTGATCAGTCAGTCAGCCAGCTAGTTTTTTTTTAATGTCTATAAACAGCTAGATACGTTCATCTATTCTGACATGATTGGGTAACAAATATTAATTCATCCATCCGTAATTTCGCATCTGTTATATTAAATAATAACAATTATGATGCCCTGTACGGCCGTACAATAGGATAGATAATTAATGCAAGTGACAGAATCAACAGCCTGTACCAACTGACCGCAACTCTGTGGTTTCCTCCACAAACCGATCGAGCCGTGCCATGGAGGACCATGGCACGGCTCGATCACTTTGATGCCTTCTCATAAGCCGCGGCTTGTAAACACTATGATCTATTTGCGGTTAAGATGAACCACCACAAGTTACAGTTCACTTGATGTAATTAAACCACGTACAGTTACTTGTTACTTTGGAACAGATCAAAGAACTCGTTATGGGAGTGATTTCGGAGAAATAAACTATGTGTTACACTTACTTGTTAGACGTAAATAAATTAATTCATGCTGGAGGTTTAGATGTACCGTGTGGCAGGAACGCGATTGATTTTCTTGAAGTATAAAATAGGCAAATATTTAAATTGAAACTATAAGATGCGTTCTTGTCACAAAACTTATGTGTCGGATTCGGATAAAGATATTATTAAAACTGCTTTGCAAAAACTTGTCAGAGAAATTTTCAGGAAACTCAAGCAAGCGAAGGCTTATTCGCTTGCATTTAAGAAGTCCCATGGAAGGCAGGTAATCAAACAGGGTTACCCAACAATACTTGTAAAATGAGTTCTTCAATTAATGTTGGTCTTACAACATTTAAATAACAAAACAATTGCCAAATTCAATTACCGACACAATGTTCGTAACGGTTTTGACACCGATATTAACACGCAAGTTTTGTTCGAAGGCAGGCTATGTAATAGTGACATTAACTTCGAACTTACATGAAGCTGGGCAGGTGTTGACGTAGAATACCTATCGGTCCATCGAGAGGACCTAATTATGCTGTCAAAGTGACGTCTGCAACGGCAGTGATTACGGCATGGAAATGGCGAGTTATTGGGTCAAAAAAAATATTGTAGGACCAGACGACAAGAAAAACATTTAGAAGGACAGACCATAGACAGACAGTAATAAAATCGATGTCATCAGGTCATCCTAACTAGCGATAGAATAATAATGATTTATTAAAGTGCGCAAGAGCACGCGAAAGCAGCATTATAGTTACGGGATTCAGATATTGGACAGATTAAAAATCTGTTACGTGCGTTAAAATTGATTCTCAACACCATGTGCACCTGGTTAAAATGAGTGCTTGAACGAGTTTTAAACATTGTTGGAAAATAACTGCAAATTCCCAAGTAGTAATTCCCAATTATATATCTTGAGGTAGGTCCTCAAGGTATATAATTTTGAGTCACCTCTTCTATCCCTTTTTAGTTCCGAACATACAGTCAATATCCTATGTTAACCTTTCTTTACCACCACAAACGCATTGTAACTGTATTATTTAATATTAAGTCACTTAATTTTATTGTAACTCTTGTTGCTATGAATGGTGAGAAATTAACTATTTTCCCCTCAATATAAAATACTGATTTACAGCTACATCCGGTTACAGAGGAGCTTTCCTTTATACAGTAGCAGATGATGATGTTGGGACCGAATTAATCAATCAATTAAGTTCATATTATCGTCTGTCCTTTGAAATACTAAGAAATACTCTTCGATAGTTCTTTGCTAGCAGCTCATTCATCATGAGCTAATTAATAATTAGTCGCGATCACATCGTCGGTAACCATTACAACAATTATCCGAGCCAGCGTTACGCGGCGAAAGTGATGCCGCCAGAAAAAATAAATTACCATTGTTTTAAACAAACTCCCACGATCTCTTGATAGGGAAAAGCGTAATCGGTGGGAAGCTTTAAATATTGTTGAAAGGGAAAGCATGAGTGACAATGGAAGCCATGTTGGGTGCATGCAGATGCGTCAGCAACTGTTTCATAAGACTGATGCTCTCCTTATCTTAATGGAGACAGATGATTTAATGCGTTGATATTGTTAAGATTAGTGGACGTGGCGTAAAAAAGCACTCTGAACTTGTTACATGTAAAATTTAGTTCTAGTAATGGTTGTAACTACCTCTCTAATGTTGACTGTTGGCTCTACGAATAAATATGCGTAAGGTTCAACGAATGAATTACACGGCCTGATTAACACCCTCATTATAAAAGCAAAACGTAAAATAATCTTTTGGATTTAAAGCGACTACTTAGCCACCACCATTCATAATACATACCACGTCAATCTTTCACTCATAAACACATGTTACGATGCCGCGTTCTTGCCCAACACACGTCGTTGTCGCGATGCGTCAGTGACGTCTTGTCATGGATATATGATCTACGACATACATCACAAAAAATCACAACATCATAACGTATTATAAATCTTAGTAAAATTTTGTCGAAATTTGTCACAATGCCAGTCGTATGTGTTTATGCTCTTAAATATCTACCTATATTATTATTCAGATGTGTATTCTTCGTCACAGAATGGCGTCCGGGAATGCAACAGCAGTTCGGACGAGAACAGGTCGTCCGGCCACGCGTCCATGTCGGACAGCGGGGGCGGCGGGGAGGCGGGCAGGGAGGAGCCGCGCCGGACACGCCAGCCGCCGCACGCCCGGACTAAGCATCGACCACATAATAAGGTATGAGAGTTAAACCAACTGGTGGTTGTCCCATTGCATAGCAAACGTCTATTCAAAAAAAAATATTTTCGCATAATATCGACATGGGTATCAAATTAAAGCGCTTGATGGCTTTAAATCAACCAAGCTGAGCATTTACAGACCAATAAGTCCAGGTTTCACCTGGATTGGCTACCCATCGGTAATATATAAAATGAGTATACACCAGTATTTATAGACGGTAGCAGAAAAATGAAACGCTAAAAAGCTAATCGGAAGTTGTAACACGTTCAGTTACAGTCCCCATGGCCTGGAGGCGGAGGTCTGGAGGACATCAGGTCCGCTATCAAGCAGCTGACACTTCGCTCCAGAGACAGCAGCAGCACCGCCACGAGTGCTTCCAGCGCTGGTGGTGGCAGCAATAATGGAGCTCAGGGTATGCTCATGTTTTGATTATAAGATGCGAATTTGTTACCCTATTTACACCCCCTTAGTTTGCATCCAATGGTTTCTACAATGAACTGACAATGCTATCGAACCACGGCGGCTAAATTAATACGTACAGGAGATAAACCGTGCAGTTGAAACACATACTTAATTAAGTAAGTACTAAGTGACGTAACTGCGTTGACCAATGTGTTCCAGAAAGTGGAAGTGCGGCAGAGGCTCGCAGAAGACGAGCTCCTCTAGTGCGACAACCTTCACTTGATACAGTCTGCACAAACGTTACCAGTGCCGATGAGTTCGTGTGGGTGGACTCACATAACAGGTATGTTTTCACATTCGTTCCATGATAACAGTTGAGAAAGGGAATTCTGTCCGTTAGTTTATTTTTTTCCACATTAGTGGCTAAAAGGATTTCGATAGCAGAAGACACATTGGTGAAGCCGCAGGCAAAAGCGAGTTGCATCACAACTTAAGAATCTTGGTCTTTCTCATCCTGTCTACTCCAGTTGTGACACATATATTTCTCTTCGTAGATTGATGTACTTGACTGACTCTGATATAATCACAAGGAACAATTGTGTCTGTAGTCTTCCTGGTACTTATTGCAGGCTGGTGGAACTTCGTTGTGTCCCCTGGACAGCGAGTGAGGTCAGTCGAGCGCTACAAGCTGGAAGGTGCAGAGATATCGCACCCAGGATGGCACCAGACACACCTTCGAGACTCGCCTACTTACTACAAAGGTATTGAGCTTTTCTTTCTATTTCTTACTACAATTATTTACTCCAAAAATAATCTACTATTGAACTAAGTCAGTCAAAATTAAGTACCTATTTTGCGATGCCGGTTTAGCAGATGCAACGTTCTATATCCTGTTTGATATGTTTTTACAGAGCACTGGTAAGGATAGCCCGCGAAGCGCAGCGTCTCTCCCAAAACTTCGGCTTCTGCTCCAAGCATGAAGTAGCTGGAGCGTTCAAGATAGTACTCAGTACGCCACTTGCAGACGCTTGCATTAAGGTAATAGCATGTCCATTATTCGCAGGTTATGTAAAGGTCATGTGATAGTGAAGGTTCTGGTTTCTGTCAAAGTATCCTATTATACATACATTCATACATAAACTCACACCTTGTTCTAATATGTACCTACTATATCCTTCTATCTAGGGATGCCAACGAGCAGCGACAATGTACGCGACTTCAGGCAGTGCTGCGAGACGCCTCGGCTCAGCAGCTCGTGCCCGGACCAGCCTCGCACCAGGACGGTTCCAAAGATGGATGCTGGATGTCCGTGTCGCGTCGTTTGTGCACGAGTAAGTGGTTACTGAAATCAAAGACATCTTACTCGAAGTTTTTGTAGTCATGTTGATAATATCTGCGTAGTAATGCGATCTTTCCTAACGATTTACTTCTATAAACTTCAAGAATAAAACATAATAAATATCCTCATGCATGACTAAATTCCGATCAGGAGATATGATAGTACACAAGTATGTGGGCAAACAAAAATGTTCCTCTTTCACCGACGATCAAAGACCGGGTCTCGGTCAGAAGTAAAGACTTGATAACCGGTTACCGATAGATAGCTTTAAAAGCTTTCAAGCTTTAACGGGGAAATATTTATTGTCTTTACTGTTTTCAGATATGCAGCGATCTACCTCTGCGCTGGTATGGAGACGCTACTAGAGGAGATCGCACTGATAGCCGGCAGTAGCGTCGCCACCTTGCCAATCACACCGGCTGTGGTTGACCACGCCGTCGCCAACTGCGCTGATCTCTGGGGACTGCTGCAGCCTTATAGCCATTTGAATGCTGGAAGAGTCGCCTCAGGTAAAAAATGTGAAGATCTATAGCTATCTGATGACTTTCCAAAGGTTTAGTAAGAGATAGTAATTATATAAGACATATTTTCCAGACTGAGGACATAAAGTACGAATGAAAACGTCTGATTCTAAAAGAGTATTTCGCTCTATTGCTATTTTTTCAACTACATTACCGCCACCTGTAACAAATCTTACAAACTATGTATATTTCGAATACAACACAGCTGACCTTTCTGATCTAAACATGGTTTGTGTTTATGTAATTAAATCATTCTATTTTACATTGTAGGTGCATTATCATTATCTCGTTGGGAATCCATGAGCTCGCTGGGTTCCGGGTCATCATCAGGGGTATCCCGTCCTGAACATAGAGCATTAGGACTTAGTCATGATTCTGGTATCACTACTAACGGCTCTGGTATGTATCATCAGCTCTAACAGTTCATTCTATAGGTACAGGATATAATGACTCAGGTTTACTAATAACTTTTGACTATCTGCAGGTGGTTCTGGAACTTCAGCTGGTTCAAACAACAGTTCTGGTGGTTCTACAGCTTCAGTTCTGTTGACCACGTGTGCTGGCTCCGCGTCAGAGCTGCGAGCTGTGTTGCGGAGAGTACACCCGCGGCTACCACCCTTGTCACCTGCTGCTGAACGAGCGTTGTACTACTTTATGAGATGCTCACAGGTTGGTGGATACTATTCGCAAACCAGGTATAAGATTCACATTCTGAAAGTGAGCACTAAACTTGAAAATTCATCGCTTGAAAGGGATTTCAAGAAGAAAGTTAAGTTATGAGTGTGTGATGGTCCTCTTAACCCTGCAGTTGGAGCACTCGAGCACGAGCGGCAGCTGCGGCGGCGCGGGGCTGTGGGGCGAGCGCGGCGCGGGCGCGCTGCCGCCGCTGGGCGAGTGGGTGCGCGTGCTGCGTGCGCACGCCGCGCTGCGCCCGCCGCCCGCCGTGCCCGACGCTGACGACGTCATGCAGGCTGCCAGGCTGCTGCTGCCACACGCGGACTGCCCGCCAAGACCTATCACGTAATATATTCCTTTTTTTTGTTTACCAAGTCTTGACTCCTGCCTATTTAGCCATGGAAATTTGTGATGTTACTATTAGATTTAAAACATTCAGCTTTAAAAATCAAACAACACATTTCTTTGAATACGCCAATATTTTTTAGCGTGGTAAAATCATCAAATGAGTCCTACTATTAGTAATTCATACACGAACTCTCCTTAATCCAATAATACACAAATTCTCCTAATAATACAAAAATCCTCTGTATATGATTACACGAACCTTTTATGAAGTTACAATACGAGTAAATAAAGGTCGATTTTGTTAAATCACTCTTTCTTAAATTCACAGCTTAGAAGATGCCATAGAGCCGGTTTGGTCCCGCTGCGCGCGCACGCCTGACGAGCTGAGCCGAGCAGCCGTCGGCGTCGCTCAGCGGGCCCTGCTCAGCGGGAGGCCGGAGCTGGTGGGCGGCGTGCGGGCGCTGCTGCCGCCAGCGGGGATCGACGCACCTGATGCCTCGGGGCTGACGGCGCTCATGAAAGCGGCGTTTGCTGGCGATGAGCAGATTGTGGCTGTAAGCTGATTTTATGACAGTACGAGACAAAAACACTGAACGTCACGGTTGACGCAATGGCTGAGCGATCGACTGCTGACAGCGTTTCGCGGGTTCGATCCCCGCACGGAACAAATATTTGTATGACTTACAAGTAGTTGTTCCGGATCTGGGTGTTTGTGTATGTGTGTTTCCATGTTTGTAAACGCACCCACAACACAGGAGAATTTCAAGAGTGGGGAAAATTTTATAAAACAAGAAAAAACTTTAATATTTGTACATATATAAAATACTTTCTATTGGGTATCAGTATCATCAAATAGCTCTAGGGGTTTCGAGCAAATAACTTACCCTACCTTCTAACAACTAAAAATCACTGAAATAATTTCGGTAACCAAAAAATCCATGCAGCAATTAAATATTTTGGAACCCTAAAGTCCTCGATAACTGGAGGTTGAAGTTGAAACTTTTTTTTTATGTTTGAGGGTTTTTTTAATTTAGTTTACCACTTTTTAAAATATCTGAGTGCAGCTATAAATTGTGTTATGTCGTTTCAGATGTTGCTTGAAGCGGGCGCGGACCCTAACATCGAGACAGGCGGCGCGTGCGCAGCACACTGCGCGATGCCGCTGTCACCGCGGTCACCATCCACGCAACAAACTACCCCCACCTATACACCACCCACTGCAGGTTAGTTGCAACAAGCTATGTTACTCCAAGATAATTGAATGTTACGCAAATTGGCTGCCAACTCAGATAGTCCGTACTTATATACAATTTCAAAGCACAATGGTAATTTTACCGACAGTTGTTTGAAGCGATAGGCAGTCCATCCATGTAAAATATTGATATTAAGCTATATCTGGTTCGACTGGAAGCCGACCCCAATATAGTTTGGAAAAGGCTAGGCAGATGATGATGTTTGAAACGATATGAATCAATATCAATTTGCTTAACAAACTAATTTAAAGTATTTTATTATTACAAAAAGCATTAAAAAGCCTCCTTATAAATGTAAGCTGTGAAAGTCTGTGAACTTTAAAATAAAACAGCCTGTATAAAAGTGTTGCCAGTAATATAAACAATTTTCCCCTGTTCCCCCAGGTTGGACAGCGCTAGTGTATGCGTGCAGTGGCGGAGGTGGTGGCGCCGTGGAGTGCGCGCGCCGCCTGATATCTGCGGGCGCCCGGGTGGACGGCGCGCCGGCCCGGGGAGACGATGTTTGCACTCTAACGCCTTTACAGGTATGCTGTCTTTGAACTTTTAAGAGACCGTTCAATTTGCTCATAGGCAATGTAGTCAAATGCAATACAGATCTTTGCATCTTGAATGAAATTCAGAAAGCTGTTAATGGTAAATATTTGTGAAATTGCATGAAAAAATAACTAGGTGGCAGCATTAGTTCCATATTTGCCAATGACGTTAATTTCATGTTTTCAGGTTGCCTGTGGCGTCGGTAACTTAGAGCTCGTACAGTTATTACTGTCACATGGCGCAGACCCGTTCCTGTCAACGCAACTTAATGATGCCTTGTGCTACTCCGCCGCTGCACAGTATGGGTGCTACAGGTGAAAATTTTCTAGAAATCAATAACCGTCTATTGTACTCATATTAGTCTGATACAGATACACTCCACTCACACTTTAACTGTTAACCCCAGAGCGTATCTGTATTTTGTGTATGGTTAATACATAACTGGTAGTGTTAAACCCATACAGCGCGGTGGCCGTATGCTGTGCACATGGACGCCGTGCGTGCTTGCGTGCAGCAGTACGAGGTGGAGCGCGAGGAAATGCTCAAGCTGTCTTGTCACTGGAGGAAGTTCTGGCCGAGGGTGCGGCTGCACCACCTGTACGACACCCCGCCTTCACCAAACAGCAGCAGAGGGCGTTGCATGACGCCATGTACTGTGCCGCTGAGACTGATCATTTGGGTATGGACTTTAATGATTATTTCTGACACTAGTGTTGATTACCAAAGTTAGCGACTGATTTCTGGTAGGTAATACTCATATTAGAACTTTCGTTCCACTCACTAAGATTTCTGACTAATTATGTAGTACCAAAAATCAATCAAGAAGGTACCGATTCACACATAGATTTATTCGAGCACTGTTTTTTTTTTGTTGTTGCACATATAGCATTATTAATACACCCTCCATCGCTTTCCAGACATTACATTAGAACTACATGCGCTAGGCGTACCGTGGTCACTGCACGCGTGGACTTTATCTCTAGCAGCCGCCGCAGACGCGGCACTTGATAGTGTTATTGACCAACTGCTGCAAGACTTTCTACAGGTAACGCATATGTCTTCAATTTTATTTCTAAGAATGTTTAATGTTCAATGTTTTATGATGTTCCAAAATATTTTATTTGTAATTTGTTTTTTTTGTCAGGTGTGTCCATCAGACGACAGCCACTACAGTAAACAGTTCATTTACGAATGCCTCCCCCTGCTGTTTAATATTCTACGATACAGCAAGGTAATGTGACCATAATTTAATGACAAATTTATTTTTTTAAATCAAAATTATAGCTGGTCATAATTGGTCCAGTAGTTAAAAACTTTAAGATTTTTGAACGGGCGTCAGAGTTAATAAAATTCCATATGTTTAGAAGGAAGGCACTGTCTTACTCCTGGCTGATATCCTGTGCGCATGCTACGGACGGGAGCCCGTGCCGGGCGTGGCGCAACCACCTCCTCCTGTTGCGCCTGCACCTGCCAGGGTTGACCCCTCCTACGTCAACAATCCTTCACTTGCTGATGTCACGTTCAGGTAACTTCTTAGCTTAAGTCTATATTAATACCTTAAGTTCACACCGAGACGCGACTATACTGAAATGTGTACCTTTTCGTGTAGTAAATAATGTTAGATTTTGAGCCGCTCGCTCTATTGAGAAGGGCGCATAGCGTCGCGTCTCAGTGTGAATTGACCTTAAATGTCTGAATCCATCAAAATCTTTTTATAATACATTAAAAAAATAATTTTCTTCCTCAGGGTTGAAGGACGACTGTTCTATGGCCATAAGATAGTCCTTGTCTCAGAGTCTGCACGCTTACGAGCAATGTTAGCTCCTGCCAGATCATCGAGTGAAAGTTTACCGGTCGCCAACGCAGCCCCACCGCTTGTACAAATTAACGATATCCGGTATCACATATTTGAGGTATGTAATATTGCTTGTATATATTTTTACATTTCTGATCTTTTTTTAAAATTATTTTTTCTGGAATCAAAGTGATTAAACACTTTTTCTTTGTTAAAACCCAAGAAATGGCGATGGTCTAATGTTCTCGGTGTTGCGCTTTCTATAGTTCATTACGATGTACAGAACACTTAAGTCCTTAAAATACACGCGTAGAAATCGTGTGTTTTAAATAACATTTAAATATTTGTTTTATTGTTACAGCAAGTGATGAAGTATCTCTACTCGGGTGGATGCACAGGATTAGACATCCCTGAGATAGACGTATTAGAGGTACTGGCCGCAGCCTCCTTCTTCCAGCTTCTGCCGCTACAGAGGCACTGTGAGGCGAGAGCGGCCAAGTCTGTGGACTTACACAACCTCGTCTCAGTCTATATTCATGCTAAGGTAAGGAAACTTTTTTTTATCGTGTTAAAATCATCAAAGAGTCCTCCCACCCAGAGTAGAGCGGGAGGGACTGTCAAACTCGTATTGACTAAAATCCACGGTGTCCTTCAATAGCCCTCTACGTTCCGGGGTCACGGTAATTCATAAGTCCCACGACCCTGGCAGGCTTTGGCCCTTTAGAGGGGGGCCCCGTTATTTTTGCTGACACTCTTTGAGGCGCGCGTAGAAAACAACGCGCCGGCGACCCGGGCATGGTGGACGGCGTGGAGTTTTGGAACTTGTGAAATTATTCTACAGTACAGTATTTTAAACTTTAATATCTGAATCCAAGATAAGAGTGTTTGATATTTGGCTGGTTACTTTGCAGGTTTACGGTGCTACTCAACTGTTGGAATACTGCCAGGGATTTCTACTTCAAAACATGGTCGCTCTTCTTACGTACGATGATTCAGTAAAGCGTTTGCTCTTCGGAAAACGATTACCCGGACATAATGTTCTTGGTGCTTTATTGGTGACTTTACAAAAAAGAATCGAAGCCAGAAAGAACCAAGCGAAAAATAGATAACTTTAAGTTTAGATCTTCAGCCGGTTTAATTATTTTTCTAAATAAAAACATTATTTTAAAAGAGTCGTTATTGTCGTATGGAGTAGGTATTCAAGTTACTCCGTTTATATTACAATTGATTTATATAAAATAAAATATTTTCCCAAATATTCTTGTAAGGCTTTAATTTTGTCATGCTGAAATACCTTTATGTAACGAAGTTTGATGATATTTTATAATTTAATAATGTAAGTACTAAATTAACTTTTATGTAGATAAGAAAATAGAATAGGAAGTACAACTGAGATATAAATGGTTTTGTAACAAAATATATTTTTGTCTTGATTTTGTAATTCTATTGATAATTCTCATCTATGAAGCAGTTTATGACTGGAAAGTATTATATCTTTGTAATAATTGTACTGTAATTATTGTTGAAATAAAGCTTTGTGTTGTAAAATGGCTTATTTTTATCTTTAACATTTTGAGGGATTGACTTTCTCACGTCTCATCTGCAGCATCATTGTTACGAGAGTGATTTTATTCTAGATAAAAATTATTTTAGAGTTTTAGTTCATTTGGATCTGTACATTTGAATCGGGCTAAAAGTATTGTATGTGTAAACCCAGGTTAATAACTATCTGTGTACCCATTTTCATACAAGTCCGTTTAGTAGTTTTTACGTGAAAGAGTAACAAACAAACATCCATCCCTCCATCCATCTGTCCTTTCATCCTCATAAACATTCGTATTTAAAATATTAGTATGATAAATTAGAGTAAGGCATAGACGTATCTAGGTTCTGAGCCAGGGTAGAGGAGGGGGAGGATAGTAAAATAAAAGGTACAAGGTGGTGAATCAACCCAAAAAGTGAGAGGTGCCTAATCATAATTGATTTAGACACCTCTCACTTTAATAATAATTGATTAAAATAGAATAATATAATAAATTATTAAATAATAAATTCTTTAGTTACATAGGATAACAAAGTAGCTATTTCAAGAGTAAGTTTTGAGGATCTACTAGTATCTATCGAAAAACAGTTTAAGACGTCTTTTTTTTAGGTACGTGGTTAAATCATCAAATGAGTTTTCACACCCAGGGCAGGACGGGAGGGACTGTCAGACTTGTACTGACTAAAATCCGCGGTATCCTTCAATAGCCCTTCACCTTATAGGGCCACGGTTGAATCAAAAAAATATAAGACAATCCCGCGAGTTTTGACGTCTTAAGTAAAAGAAACGCCCGACAAAGCGTAAAGTTGCTCTAAAGTATGCTTTATAGCCTAGACTTGAAATTGTATTAAAGATGAACAGTCTCAACGTCGACGACCGAAATTACGACCGACCTATCATTCATCAAAGCTGAAGTCATGAGGAAGTATATTACTAGCATTGAATCTTCATTTTCCCGAAGCTGGATCTTATTTTAGTTGTTGGCAACATTTTTTGAACTGTCAAAAGTATTGTCTCTGGCGTACGCGTGGCGGGATGACAGAATATCTCTGCGTAAAAAAAAGAGTCACAGTATCTATGGTGTCATGTCAGATTATTGTGAACTGTGATGTGAATGTGATTTCGCATTGCAATTTTGCGAATTATAACTTGAGAACGTAGTTAAAAGTGGAATTTTCTTGTGCATTGTAATGACGTGACAGTGAAATAAAATGCAGTTCTATAAAGAGAGAATACTCAATGCTGCCCAGTTAAAAAGACTAAGTGAACACAAATATTCTTGTACGAGTGCCAGTCTACTGGATGCATGGCTCCAGCCGTGGTGGTGTTGGCTAGTTTCTAAAACGCCGTTATGGCTCGCGCCGAATCTCATCACAATTCTAGGTTTAATTATAAATATAGTCACCACACTAATACTAGTTTGGTAAGTACCTTGAAGGTTATATCAATACGAACTGTGTCACAGATCTCGTCCGACCGTAACGACTTTCATTTTCTGTTAGCACTAATACTTTCTAACGGCCTGGAATACTAGTCCTACATAGATGTAGTGTAATGATTCTGTTACCATTGCATTTTTCATTCAATAAATTGAGAATTACAAGTATGTTTACATATTGTAATGCTTGGAAAAACTGGCATGCGATTGGTCGAGGCGACGTCGCGCCACAGTCTGTTTCGATAAGATAGGCGGAATTCAATTATAGCTGTCTCTCCTGGCTTATCATTAATCAATGAGAACCTTCAACTATCTTCAATTAAGTACAGACTTTGGTTGACACATGACACATAACCTTTCTAACTATGCTTTCTTAATGATAAGTTATCACTTTTACGATCAGCCAAGTGCAAAATGAATTTGCCATAAATTAAAATTACTGTTACGAGGTAGAAATTATTGCATTACTTTTTACTTTATTTGCATTTGAAAATTAAATATTTTATGGTTCATGTTTGGTTTTATATCTGTATCATATCAGCATGGCTATGCTGAAGGTTAAAGTTAAAAGTAGGATGATAAGTAAAAGATGTTATCACAATTTTGTGTTACTGTTCAACTGTGGGCTGATTTATGATAAGATAAAGTGACTCTTATTTTATTCCCCATATAAAAATGTTCTAACCTAGCCCCTTACTACTAACTACTTTATCAGTGTAATAAAATGTTGGGTGTGATGTTCTAAAATCATATTATATTTAAAAGATAACAAGCCATGCCCAATGAGATTTACCATTTTCAAAAACAATGGAATTGAAAACAAAATTTTCGTGAGCCACAATCAAGGATGATAATCTGATTAGTTTTTTTTTTAAACGTTGCCCCACACTAGGAATTTCTCCTGTATCGTGTGTGCGTTTACAAACATAGAAACACACACGCAAACAGTTGTAATGAAATTGTTAGTTACAATGTCAATTTTAAACTTGTTACATCCAAAATCTCTCCTATAAAATAAAAATCTTGTTTATAATTTAAATAAAAGCTTTTGTCGATCACAGAAATAGTTATAGTTCACTTCCATGTTTTATGCAGTTCAAGAAAAATGCATGAATTATTAAATTAAAATAATCAAACTATGTTTTGAATAACCGTTTTCCTCCCAAGAAGACTTAATTATGTAAAGTCTAACACATTTAAATTAAAAAGAATAAAAATAAATATACTGAAACTAGACAAAATATCATAGAATGCAAAATGATTTTCCATTTTTTGATGAAATAATTTGAAACTTGAAAATTCCTTCAATGGAAATGAGGTCAAATATTCTGATCTGTTTTGTAATTTATTTAACATAAGATTTGAACTAGTTAAATAGGTATGTTAATTAACCTCAATTTGAATACTTAGAAATGGAGGATGTGGATTCCGAATAGTTAGTGAAAATAAAATATTTTAGGAATAATTTCTACCAAGTCCTTTTAACAGCGGGCTGCGTGAGGGAGAGAACATCGACCTCCCTCCACCCCAGCCGCAGTGGTAGACGCCCACGGCGTCGGACGTCGCAAGACGATCTCCGGCCACCGTAGGCACGGGCATGCATGCGGGCGGCGAGTAATGGACGACTCGCAGCCCGACCATGGACCTTGCCCGGGTCGACGGTGCGTTGTGTTCCACGCGCGCCTCAAGGAGTGTCAGCATAATGACGGGGCCTGTAGAGGGCCAAAGCCTGCCGGGGTCGCGGGACTTACCCATTACCGTGACCCCGGTACGTAAAGGGCTCGTGAAGGACACCGTGGATTTTAGTCAGTACAAGTCTGACAATCCCTCCCGCCCTGCCCTGGGTGGGAGGACTCATTTGATGATTTTACCACGCAAGAAAAAAAAATGAAATGTGTTAAGTAGTTAAACATACATGTTATAATGTGTACAAACTGTTGTGAATGCCATTTCACTCAAAATATGAATTATTTATAAAAAAATATTACATAAATATTAAACGCATTAACACATGCGTCGCGATTTTCAAAGATTTTCTTTCCTCAGAAAATCTTTAACAAACAAACTGTTACTTTTGCAGAAAGTTGATCTGAAGCTCAGTTTCATCTCATCATGACTTTGCATAAATATTGATAAATGTTAAGTTTCTGTCTCGGAATATGCATTTTATCATGAGCTGATGTATGTTAATATATGTTTTAAGATTATTAATAATTATTGGAATTTATTCAAATCATTTTTTTATCACCATGTTATCATGAATGAATGAAGTCATGACGTAGTAGAAAGACAATGATGTTTATTGCTTTTATTATTTTATTGGGATTAGTATTCAAAATTATAAATGTAAATAGACACCTTGATTGTTTTGCAAAGTAATTTGTGAAATGCATATTGTTGATTGTAGTCAATTAATGAATCGCCTTTTGTGTAAGTACCTGATATTCGTAATGTAATATTTGGTAGGTAGTTATAATGTATAGGCGCTGGTTAGCAAAGAAAAAGCGACCGTCTTGTTATACCATTTTTCATTCTCCTCTCTACAGCTTGATAAAATGGTACGAACTTGACGCGACCTCATAAGTACATACTTACCCATGCGTCACACATCATTGAATTAGTCACGCTTGCTTGCCTGTACATCGCAATATGGCAATAATGGTATTTCCAAACCAATCGGCCAACTGGCGTTGCTACTCTCACATCTAATGAAGCTTAGACAAGACATTCTATCTGGGGTTAATGATAACAAACTGCAATGACCTATCCACCTTCCGTGCGTGGTGACCTGTAAAGCGTTTTACACCTACACGGAGAGTTTGTCGGGCTGAGCGATCATGTTCAAGCTTTATAAGTCGATTAGAATCGAAGTCAATGGCCGTAAATGTAATAATACTGTTGAGAAAACCACCCTTCATAGCTTTACAAGAAGTCATGTTGACATAAATCAAGGTCGACGTACGATGTCCTGCAAGGCAGCATTTTAGGTCCATTTCTGTTCATAATTTTGCTCAACTTTGGTAGGTGTTTTTACTACAAACTAGATTTCTATTACTACCTGTAAACAATACCTTCTATATTTTATTATCTCGATTACCCTTAAAGCAAAACAGAAGGCATATTATATTAAAGCCCTTGTAACAAATCAAAGATTTCCTTTTATGTATAACATCATTTTGGGATGCCACAGGTTTAGTCCAGACGCGAGGCAAGAACCTCCGCGATGGGCGTGCGCACTGTGCGCGCTAGGAGTCTTCATCTACCAGAGCCTGGACGCCATCGATGGCAAGCAGGCGCGCCGAACCAACAGTCAATCGCCGCTGGGTGAACTCTTCGACCACGGCTGTGACAGCATATCAACAGTGTTTATAGCTCTAGGAGCATGTATAGCTGTAAAACTGGGAGAGTACCCTACGTGGATGTTCTTCCAGGTAAGTTCATCCTTACATACTGAATTACCTGTATTACATACATAGCTACTTACAAGATTTGCCATAAATAAGACATAATTAAAAAAAAAAAACCGGCCAAGTTCGAGCCGGACTCGCCCGTAAAGGGTTCCGTAGCAGCAAGTAATATAATATAAAAGTTCTTGTGGTTATAACTTTGAAAGATAAATTGCGGTTTACGATTTAGGAAGTATTAAAAAAAAAACCTAATTACTTGATCTCGTTCAAACCATTTTCGCTGGTAGTTTGCATGGTGTGGTACATCATATATTTTTTTAGTTTTATCATTCGTTTATTTTAGAAGTTATAGGAGGGACATTTTAGCACATTGGAAGTGTATCTCGCGCAAACTGTTCAATTTAGAGAAAAATGATAGAAGTAACCTCAAAATCATATTTAAAGACCTATCCATAGATATCCCCCCCCCCACACGTATGGGCTTGGTGATTTTTCTTTTTTGTTTTTGAATTCTAAGTATGGGGGGTTCCCCATACTTTTTTTTTACCTATTTTTTTTACTTATTTTTTTTAATTTCTTTATTTTTGTTTGAGAATCCTAATGCGGTTCACAGAAAACATCTACTTACCAAGGTTCAACAGGATAGCTCTTATGCTTTCGAAGAAAAGTACAGATAGACAGACAGACATGACGAATCTATAAGGGTTCCGTTTTTTGCCATTTGGCTACGAAACCCTAAAAATTAATGAAAATATTTTTAGTAATGTAGTATGCTGTTAATGGTCGTAATTAAAGACACACTGATTCTTAATAGGCAGCCAGGGAAGCGACTGATCTCTTCACTTTTGTCGATGCTTGAAGTGTGAGGGGGATCACCTCATGGCTGATCACTGGCATGAATGACCTGTTTATCAAATTGTCAACATTTTAATAGAGGTTCATAAAGAATTACGTTGTATCGATCTTAATCTACACTCAATTACATAAATCACTCCGCCCTTCTAAGAATAACAAAGTATGTACAGTAATTACTGTAAGGACAAAACTGGCTGTAGCCGAGCCCAGTGCATTCATGCTTTGATATGTCATATTACCACATATGTACTTAGGAATTAGTGGATAAATGGCATTAATATAATGATACATTGTCAATTATTTATTTTATTGCTCTTTTAGAATTTCAAAGCTAAGCCATAACCTGAAGATTGGAAATTGAACAAAATTATGTTTTTATTTAAACACTTAGTGGAGACAGGCAAAGGGAAATATAAGGGAACCATAAGTGTATTGCGACTTTCACATATCAGTAATCTTCATAATTATTATTAACCTGCGATATGTCGCGAATACTTGTGACTAATTAGTATATTAAAACGGAATTTAGATAAGTAATGTACTAAGTACTTCGTAATTAACAAGCACGTTTCCTTTGGGAGGCTATGGAAAAATAATACTAAAAACCCTAGAGTATTACATGTGGAGACTTCGTGTGTCGTATATTAGTTCCTTCTTACTAATGCACTTAGTATTTGTTCTTCACGGAAGCGTGTCTTTGAAGACAATGACATAAGTCGTTGAATCAATTAATAAAGGAATGACAATGAGTCTGTTATTGTTTATTTCTTTCGATAGCTATGTAAGCCATTATGTTACGTTGTTATGGGCCGCTAACAGTGCGTTTATCGAAGTAAACGGCAAACGGCGCACTTGAACGATAAATCTCGTTGTTTTTTTAATTTTGGTTTTAATTTCTCGAAAGAAATTAAAACCAAAATGTTATATAGTAGGTTAAAACCAGGTTTGAACTGAGTAAATAAAGCTTGTAAAGCTAAAAACTAGTGGATTTCCCATATATCTCGCTAAAACTACCAGATTTGAATGAGACTTGGCATAGTGAAAGTTTATATTGCAAGCCGCTGCCATATTCCGCGCGAAATTGAAGAGTGTGATTGTGAGAGTAGAAAAGGAGGTCATTGCAGAAAACCAAATGGTGGAAAAAACCTAGCAAGGCTTATGAAATATGTAAAGGCCTTAGTTTCTCTTCTAACTCTATTAGAATGACGGACCCATAATCTAATGTTTCGCTGATTTGTCTGTAGCCTTCAAGTAATCTTGACCTTAAGACCCTGACCATAACATTAGAGAATCAGTCGTTAATGAACTCAGTAGCTCCGTCCATGTAGATACCCATCAATGATGTAACAACGTATGTACTTTTCCGTATTCGCGCTATGGCCCTCATTATCTCAACATTCTTATTTGGGAGTGCTGCCAAGCAAACGCGCCCGGATACCGCCAAACTCTGGATACTGGCCAATTTTTGTGATTCACTATTTTAAGTTTTACCTAAATTTGGCCGAGATTATTCACAATATTATTGTTTTCTTTTCTTTCTGTCTCACCTGTTAATTGGTGGCATTAAAACTATAGGCCGTCCATTCCTTGTTGTAACAGTTGCAACTTACTGACCGATTTGCACAGTTTATTTTTATACGAATTCATTGCATGAAATGTCTCGAAATCTAGTACACGTGAATTATTTTTTTTACGGAAATCGCAAGTTTTCTCCGAAAAAATTTAGCTATGTTATGGTTATACCAAATGATTCATCGTTGAAGGGAATTAAGGATTTGCTTTTTACTTAATAATACTAATAAGATAATTCATAATACTGACGTACGAATTTTTCAGAAAATGAAAAATAAAAGGAATTGGACTGAAGTGTTTGTAAAAAGTAGGTCGAATGCGCCATTAAGAATCTAGATCTACATCAAGGTTTATCGTTTACAAAACTTATTAAAACTAGAGCATTTCTTCAAAAAGACTATTGAGAAACCTATTCTTATGATGTTCTATATGTGTTTTCAGTGCTTCTGCGCCATGACGCTATTCTACTGCGCGCACTGGCAGGCCTACGTCACTGGTACCCTCAAGATGGGCAGGATAGACGTGACGGAGGCTCAGTACTCCATCATCGCCATCCACCTGGTCTCCGCCACGCTGGGCCCCAGCTTCTGGGCCACTCAGGTAACGTTACCCAACTGTTTTGCACTGCGTATGATAGGCTAGCGATGCAAAATGACTTGCAGTGTTGACTTCCAACAAAATCGTTCGATAAAGGCACCGTGTTTATTAAATACGGATGCAAATGAAAAACGTCATGACGTACTAGGCATGATGCCTGCATCGAGCGTAGTTTATCTTCAAACAAATTACGTTTCAACTTCTGATCGATCTCAACAAAACAGTGCAAGTCATTTCGTACGCAAGCGAGCCTCCTATAACACACAAATTATGTCGTTATATTAGCTCAGTGTTGTCCGATGTTCAGTTATCTAACATTTGAATAACACACCACTTATAAAAACAAGTTGTTTGATATATTGATGTTGTCTCACAAATATTGAATGTACACACGAAAGAATTAAGGGAGTCATTAGAAACTACATATTTATCAAAGGATTCGTCACACATAATAATGTTTAAAGCAAACCCAATTTAATTATCCGCAATTCTTTTGTGTTGCACCAAATGATTTGTTATACAAATGACCAGACTAAATGAACCACCAGCTGTAAACTGTTAGGGGACGTTTAAAAATACCCACATGACCGCTATAGTCGTGATTGTCCGTGTTCCACGTAACATCAGGCACTACTTGACTCGACCTGAACTGAACGCCTTTGTCCAGTCGATCATCGCACAATTTGATCACAGTTCTGCCAACTAGAAGCCTGGCATCATAAATAACTAACTTCATAGTAAAATATTTCAAGTCATTCATAAAGTTCATTAAATTGTGCAAATTTACATTTTCTAAGCGGTTTTACAAAGGCATTTCCTTAAATGGTGAACCTTAGTCATCTTTCACACAAAATTTTGTTTGTGTTGGTCACGAGAACCTTGCTTCTATTCGGTGGAACTTGGTCGTGCTAGGCGCCGCAAACAGGCGCGGCTCACATGTAACGCACCTGTGCACTAGGTGGGCGGAGGCCTCGAGGTTCGCTACTCGCTGGCGCTGGTGGCCCTCGGGGGCGCAGTCCTCACGATCGGTGCACTCCTCGCCGCCATCATCTCCGGTGGAGTGGGCAAGAACGGCTCCACTGTCGCTGTGAGACATCTCTTTAGTCCCACACAACATCACTCGGTGTGGGAGACCACTTTTTTTCGAATTTATAATAAATGGTCTACCATTACTACCATTTTCTGAACTAGAAGTGATAAGATGGCAGTATAAAGATTATGTACTGTTACTTAGTTTGCATAACACACTTGAGTCCTTTCAGAAAGCTGTAACATGGCCAACGTTAGCTCGATAGCTAATAGCACTATGAGCACAGCCCCATCTTGATAACTAATATTCTCATGTATTTATCAAACATTTTCTGTCAGACGATTTTTTTTTTGTCAGAAGATTCGAATAGAAAACTCTCAACTACTTAATGTAGTTCGAATCACTTTTTATTAAAAAAAAAAAATTACCGACACTTTCTTTGTGCTGCCATGTTGTCATACAAAGCGGTATGTCCGGCATGGGTCTCCCACACCTGGCACTGATTGGGTTGCGGATTGGGAATCTGCCTTGTATCGTACTGTGTAGCGTCGGTTATCATAACCTAGCCCGGTCAGTATCGACGCTTGAGATTGGCAGCAGTTAGTGAAGTGGCACTCTCACGCGATTATCACTATATATCGATTTTCAAGATACTTTTGCTTATGATCCGTACTGTATACCTATTACATATTTATTGCATAGAATATAGTCATCCAGTAATTATGTGCTAAAAGATTATGTTCAAATTTTCGTTAAAGATGGAATCTTGACAAAACTTTTGAATTGATTTAGAATAATTATTACCTATTATCATTTATCTATGTAATAATTTGAACAACCAGCACACGGTTCTGATTTCGTTTTGTGTTGTGGATTTTGATACAGCTCATGCTACAAGCTAATGAAGTAACCATTTGAATGCAAATGAAATGTCATCCGCACAATTCTATGCAACAGATGTCACTAATGAGAGTTTGGGAATATAACTTCCCATTGGCATTGTAATGAGTAACACTTTATAACTGTATCCATTACAAACAAACATATAATATTAATTTATTGTATTTTTTCATTAAGAGGCCTCATACAGTCCACTAGCGCCGCCAATCGAAAAAATGTCATAACTCGTAAATAGAATCAAAAATACAAAATGTGGTCTGTAATTACTGTAGAAAAGAGTTTTTTTTTTTTTTTTGCGTGGTAAAATCATCAAATGAGTCCTCCCACCCAGGGCAGGGCGGGAGGGACTGTCAGACTTGTACTGACTAAAATCCACGGTGTCCTTCACTAGCCCTTTACGTACCGGGGTCACGGTAATCCCTTGGTCCCGCGACCCCGGCAGGCTTTGGCCCTCTACAGGCCCCGTCAATATGCTGACACTCTTTGAGGCGCGCGTGGAACACAACGCGCCGTCGACCCGGGCATGGTCCATGGTCGGACAGCAAGTCGCCCATTACTCGCTGCCCGCATGCCCGCGCCTACGGTGGCCGGAGATCGTCCTGCGACGTCCGACGCCGTGGGCGTCTACCACTGCGGCTGGGGTGGAGGGAGGACGCTGTCCTCTCCCTCAGGCGGCCCGCCTCCTCCTTCACGAGCATTACTGCTTCGCAGAAGGAGGCGACCGCTTCCCACTCCGTCTCGCCCCGCAGCATGGCCTCGACCAATGCCGGGCGCGAGAGGTCTCCGCCTATCGCCGTCGTGAGGACACGGCGGTGCTCTGCCCAAGCGGGGCAGTCCTGCACCGTATGCTCCACCGTGTCCTCCGGACGATCCTCGCAGTGGTGACACCCAGGCGTTTCTTCCCTCCCTATCAGACACAGGAACCTCCCGAAACTTCCGTGTCCGGTGAGGACCTGCGTCATGCGGTAGGTAAGGACGCCGTGACGCCTATCCAGCCACTCCTCAAAGAGGGGTCTTACCGCCGCGATTGCGGCGTGCCCGGACCTCGGTTGCGACAGTCGCTCCCTCCATACTGCCCTGAGATCACGCCGGAGCTCTTCCCGCCGCGCCTCGACTTGTCGAGGCAGCGGGGATTCACCCCGACGCTGCGCCTCCACGCGCCATTCATAGACGCGCTGGAGGGCAGTCGCCTCCAGATCCCAGGGCAGCAATCCTGCTAGTAGAAAAGAGTTAGGACATTTTTTCGATTGGCGGCGCTAGTGGACTGTAAGAGGCCCCTTAAAATTCAAGTTGTGTTGTAAGCAAAAATAGTCAAATCATAAATTGAACAGAGATATCATCGTGTGAGTGCCACAGTAAACGTAGCTTTGTTCTGTATAACTATGACTTTTGGTTCCATCGCTTATATCATGTGGGTTTTTTTAATAGCATGAATCAATTAATTAATTAATTATTGTACCTGACTAGACTATGCTCCCTGTTGAGACCACGGAGTACTTACATTGTAGTTTGAAACATTCTTACTAAATTTGAAAGTATTTTGTAGTAATTGATGTATTAAGTATTTTATTTGCAGGTTCTTTTTTCTATTAAATGACTGTCCCGTCATGGAGCATGATCTATGATAAGTTATTATTTAAGAATGTCTTTGTTTCTGTGTAGGATTTGTTAGTTATGTTTTGAAGTGAAGGCTTTTCCACATAAGTGGTAGACTGATATGTACTTACACTCTCTATTGTTTATTTTATGTTCTTTTAAACGTTAGATCAATACATACAAAAGGCGCAATAACAGAAAGACGATCTAACTTCAGTAGCAGGCCGTAAACACGTAATTTATATAAAATAAATCTTTTATGTAAATTACGTGTTTATTTTGTAGTGTTGTCTTCTCCAATAACTACGTGAGGATTTTTCTAAAACTCAAAAAGCCACAGCTACTCTTGGGTCTTGTACATATTTTCTAGCACGGGTGTGTAAAAGCCTTCACAGTTAATTTTACTATCAATTGTGGCTGGTCTCCCTTTTATTTTGTCTATAAATGTGGGTCTTCACTCATTCTGAAGTATTCGTGCAGTGTACATAGACGTGCTATGTTCCGACGACCAGCTCGCGAGTGGAGTCATGACATGAAAGACAAACAGTTGACCACGACTTGATTGGTGACCAAGACTATCGCGGCCAATGTAAGGAGTAGGGTAGGGATGGCGAACTTATTGTAATCTACACAGAGACACGGCATAGGTGGGTACGAAGACGTAATAGCTATCCGCAAGGTTTGCCATCCCCTGCGATAGGGTGTATTGTGTCCTGTGCCCCGAGTAACGGCCCCCTCATGCGCAGATCCCACCGCTGGGCGTGCCGCTGAGCCTGCAGGTTACCTCCATGTGCTTCGCCCTACAGTTTTACTTTGCCACCAACTTTTTTTCCACATTCCGTGTTAGAGGATGTGGCAAGAACGGATCGACAGTCGCTGTAAGATTGCATATTGATTACTTGGACATTCGTTCGTGGGACGTCGGTTTAATGCGACGATTCAGTCGCGGTGATAAACCGCCATCTTGATTTCCGTTACGATTTGAATTTAAAAAGAATAGGCGATAAACATCTACCGTCTCGAAGGACAAAACTGCTTATCACAAATACAACATTATGTCCGACAAGTAATAGTCGTGGACAATAAAGCAAGTAATCGACTGAATCGTCCCATTTCGTGATTTAACCAAGCTGCATGGACCATATCGTGTAAATAACACTGAAGCCATTACAGCTGAAGATCTACATAACTGTTATTGTCTATTAACTTCTCTCATTTCGGGTTTACTATCGATTTATACTATCTATTTCCGTTCTTAGTAGAACGGAATATTAAAATTGATTGGTGGTTTTATTTATTAGATCCTGACTAGAACAAGTAACAACTATTATTTATTGATCGAAGATCAGCAATAATAAAATTTCGGACTTTAAAATGTACCTAATTCACGTTTGCCCTAGAAATTAAAAGCGAATAATTGAAAGTTACCGTGTCTTCTGTTAATTACCAAAGCTGCAAGGGAATACCAGAACAGCCACGATTTATTTACTAAATTCTGAGTATCGCCAACATTCTGCGCAAGTGCCCATATTTGAAGACATCCTAGTACTTAATTAAGCGCGACTCGTTTCAAGTGCTTCAGGAAATGAGGACATTCACCTATCTTCGGATACATATCATTAGATTATCTTTAAATGCAATAACAATGGAGGTTAAAAAAATAATACGCGTAACTAAGGATTTAAAAAAAACGTGCCCTACAATAGGAATTTCTCCTACTGTACTTGTAATTATTTGACTTCCTAGGCAAGGGTGCCTTCATAGAAAATCAGGTTGTCGGTACAGACAGGTTCGCACGGATCTGTACTGGTCGGTGCAGGCAAAATAAACCCATGCCGTCTTACCATAAAGAAAGTTAAACATCTGTTGAACACATGTCTAAAACGACTGTCGACGTTAAAACGTTTCATGTTTATACAGGGTGTCCCAAAACTCAACGTCAAGCCGAAACGGGGTGACAGGATTGATCATAACCATCACGAGAAAAATCTGAAAAAAAATCTATCCCGTGCAGTTTGAAAATTATGGGCATTTTAAGAAAAACCTAGAAATGTGATCAAACTGTACCATTTTTCGGTTATTGTGGTTATTCTTTTTTATTTTTGTTCATTTGAACTTTGGAAACGTAATCCTAAATAACATTTCTAGAATCCCAATAAAAAATAATGACACAATTGCCTCAAGTTTCCGAGAATTGAGACTATTTGTTAAACTACGAATTTAAAATTTTCTAGATTCGTCGACTTTGACAGGCCCTCCTATAAAAAAAATGTACTAGAGTGCCTTGGCAAGTGGCATTAAAAGTTGGCGCATTTAATCAGAATTCTAAAATGGTACAATACTTGTTAGTTCCATACAATAGAAAAGAGTAAAAAAATTAAAACCTCAAGTAACCCGATTTTTGCTATCACATTTTACTCAGTTAAAATGTTTTTAATTCGCACAAGCTGTAGGTAGGTTCTTAATTTTAAGACAGAATGATGAGAGAGATGGATAATGGGTATGTTTGTCATGAGTGAGCGAGACAGATAGTGACGCCACTTTTACCAAAGTGAAAAAAAGTTAGTAAAATAATTAGGTTTGTTGGACTAAAAGTCAGATAGAGAAAAAACATTTTTATTACAATAAATGTTCAAATTGTTTACCATCAGCCTCAATACAAGCCCTACATCTTCTTAAAAAAGATCTACTTATAAGTCGGGCATATCTTCGAGAGTTGATCGCCTCAGCTGCTTGAGAAATGCGTTCACGTAGGTCGGCTACGTGATCAATGGGCTTTGAGTAAACTTTTTCTTTGAGAACTCCCCAATAGAAAAAATCCAGGGGATTTAAATCTGGTGAACGGGCGGGCCACAAGATAGTGCCTGAACGTCCAATCCACCTTCCCGGATATTCCTGGTCAAGGAAATCTCTTACTTGCACTGCGAAATGCGTACCCATACCCATTATCCATCTCTCTCATCATTTTGTCTTAAAATTAAGAACCTACCTAGAGCTTGTGCGAATTAAAAACATTTTAACTGAGTAAAATGTGATAGCAAAAATCGGGTTACTTGAGGTTTTAATTTTTTTACTCTTTTCTATTGTATGGAACTAACAAGTATTGTACCATTTTAGAATTCTGATTAAATGCGCCAACTTTTAATGCCACTTGCCAAGGCACTCTAGTACATTTTTTTTATAGGAGGGCCTGTCAAAGTCGACGAATCTTGAAAATTTTAAATTCGTAGTTTAACAAATAGTCTCAATTCTCGGAAACTTGAGGCAATTGTGTCATTATTTTTTATTGGGATTCTAGAAATGTTATTTAGGATTACGTTTCCAAAGTTCAAATGAACAAAAATAAAAAAGAATAACCACAATAACCGAAAAATGGTACAGTTTGATCAAATTTCTAGGTTTTTCTTAAAATGCCCATAATTTACAAACTGCATGGGATAGATTTTTTTTCAGATTTTTCTCGTGATGGTTATGATCAATCCTGTCACCCCGTTTCGGCTTGACGTTGAGTTTTGGGACACCCTGTATAAGGGTCGTTTTGCAGTTACACTATTTTTATAAAAATGTTCAACAGATTTTTATGTTTTTGTGGTAAGGTGGATGTTGTCTAATAAAAATAAATAAAATAAAATAAAAATACTTTATTTCAGACCGTGGTCCATAATTGTTAGTAAAGACAAAACTTACTTACTTACTAATGCGATCGCATAGTAAACACAAGTGGAGACTTGGCTTTATTTACCGGACCTGCCTATACCGAAAGTCTGCTTCTTTATGGCACTCCTACACAATAGAAAGTGGCGAAGGGCGGGTTTTTTGGAGGACTACCTTAAGGAACATGACTGACCAAAAAAAGTGTGCTAGTGTTTTCTAGTGAATAATTGGATTTGATACAACATAATTATCATAATGCAAAATTGTGAAGGAGTTTCGACCCTCTCCTGCTTCGCACAGCGCCACCTACCGGTCTGAGAATATCTTATCTTTGAAACTGGAATCAACAGTACATATTCACAAATTTTTGCTGTAATTCGTTGGGTGATTTTGGAGATTAGAGTTTACTTACATAGAGATAAATAATGGTGTGTGTACTGATGGCGTAACCATAGAGGGTTCTATTTAAAATATGTTTATTTATTTTAGTTTAAGGTGGTTTTGCACATTATAATTTTGATTTTAAATTATCACGGGGTGTTGTTTTATGGTGTTAAGTTTTCATTTTTATCTCGAATATCATCTATATAATGAGTCATGGATTTAACTAACTACTGAGAATATATATAGGAAGGCCATTGTTTTTCTGGTTATTGAACACAATTATGTTCAGAAAGGTTCACTAATGGTAACACATACTCATTATCAGATACCTGGAATAAATGTTGCACATCGGCCTGAGAGAAGAGATAAACGGCTTCGTCTTAGTATAGCGTTGTCTCTGTCGCATGAAGCACTTACCAAAAGCGAAAGCCGAGCCCGCTGTTAACGTCATATTGTAAGTGTATGACAGAGATAATGCAGCGAAGCGAACACTAGCCGCTAGTTTATCTTTAATCAAAGGTTGATGCGCGATATTTATTGCTGGTACCATCCACACATCCGTTCATATTATAGTTAATTTATCGACGCAGAATCTGCTTGAGCCGTCCAGAATCAGCTTTCCGTCCACGTATTTAATAAAAGCGAACAGAATAACACGATGTCAATTCGTGTCGTCCGTACTAAAACCGGGCCCATGTGACGTCTTTTCGGTTTTATTGAATAGATCTAAAGCTGACTGGTTAAAGGCGATTCCGCGATGCAGTCACTCCCTTATGCTCATCTAAACATCTGGACTATATTTTCGACATGATCTATCTGTTAGTAACCATCATCTACTGCCCATAGTTCACAACTCAAAACAAATAACACACGACCATAAATGAGTGAAGACAGCACATGCATTGTAATGGAGGCCGCTTCCAGTCCTCTTCGTTACGTAGTCGATGTAATGATATTAATGGCATGTATGTGTTTCTCTTTCTGTTATGGCCGCCGTCCCGCGCCCGCCGCCCGCCGCCGGTCTAACCGCATGACGTCATCATGTGACCATCACATCATCGCCTATCACGGTCTAACACTACAGTTACCGATAAACATCAGTCTGAATCTGATATCGAACTACGCAGTCGTGTTGCTCACGCTGTACCTAGTCGTGGGTTACGTAGCCGTCATTATGAAGGGTGGAGTGGGGAAAAACGGCTCCACCGTGGCAGTAAGACCTTTTCATTAGCATTGTGCCGTATGTTAACACTTTAACAACAAGATAATGCTGCACAGACTGTACTAACGCGCCGACCACCGCGCTACGCTCGCGTGACGAGGCTCGACGACTGGCTCGTCACTAGTGTTGTCCCGTTGTACCGTCCGTCCTGTAGTGTTGTGCTGTGTCTCATAGTGCACGGGTGTGGCATTCATTGCATGTAATCTACTGTATGGCTTACTAACTGCATGAGTTTTGTTGCTTGTTTTACGTAGAATGGTAGTTTGGAAGTAGTGGCTTAGCATGTTGCGTTTTTATAAACGTAGAGACCGTTTACTTAAAAAAAAAACTTAGAATTAAAAAAAAAGAACTTGCTGATTAATAAATGACGTTAACTCGTTAACTGCCTGCCATAAGTGTTCGTCCTCCAAAGGCCGTGGTACACCCAGTAATGTCTGTAGGGCACGAGCATCCTGTCTCCGGTGATCCCGTTCTCCCTGGTCGTGGTGCCAGCCTTCATCATCTTCCAGAAGAGCGAGACCAACGTCTACCAGAACCACCCGTCCCTGTACATCATGGCGTTCGGCATGGTTGCTGCGAAGGTCACCAATAGACTTGTGGTGAGTCGAACTGTTATTTGAACTGGTTTTTGCTGTTTGGAGTTTTATGCTTTTGGTTGGAGCTTTTTGCTAATTATTGATTTTGCTTTTTTTAATGCACTGTTCTCAGGTATCGGACGAAGACATTCATGTTTTAAGTATGTTTTTCCCTTTATCTCCAAACAGAATATGGAACTGTAGTGTCCTGGGTTGGATCCTCAGCTCATTAAATTTTTAAAACTGCAAATCATCAGCTCACAGACCCCCTGGTTAATCAATCAACAACCTGTGGCATGACACCTTTGCTTTCCCAGTTGGTACTGGTTAATGAATAAAAGCAAATATTGAAAGTCTCGCCCTCTAGTCTTCTTTTCTTCTACCGTTATTAGCGAATATATCCATATTTGCAGGTGGCTCACATGACGAAGAGCGAGATGGAGTACTATGACTGGTCCCTGCTGGGGCCCGCCATGCTGTTCCTCAACCAGTACTTCAACCACGCGCTGCCCGAGTATTACGTGCTGTGGCTGTGCACGGTACGTCAACACTACATATTAATGCAATAAGAAGAAGAATTCAGAATTATCAAAAATCAAGCCACTTATCCAATATTCCAATATTCGAAAAACATTGTGACCTAGCCACGTGGTCGTTTAGTGCCTCTTCTTTGTCACATGAGAATCGGCCACATGTGGACATGGGCTTTATTTTGGTCATTGTTTTGCTGGTGAACACCGTGACTACGGATTCGTAGCAAGTTTCGAATGTATAAGAAAAAAGTTTGTTTTGCACCCTAGGTTCTAAAATCCTTATTATCTGATGCAAAAAGTGTCCAAAAGATGGCGAACTGTTTATAACATTATCACAAAAAAATACTCTTCTAAATGGTCAAAACACAAAAAAAAAACAAATAATATACTTAGCTATAATAGTCCCAGTTGGTCGCGGGACTAACGGATTACCGTGACCCCGGTACGTGAAGGGCTATTGAAGGACACCGTGGATTTTAGTCAGTACAAGTCTGACAGTCTCTCCCACCCTGCCCTGGGTGGCAGGACTCATTTGATGATTTAACCATGATAAAAAAAAAAAGCTATAGTCCCAGTCACAATGGATTGACATTATATTGAAAGCGTCACGCATTCCAGTTTTGAAAACGCGCCAAATACATCTACAGCTTTATGTATGACCGTTCGCTTCTCCCACAGATATGGGTATGCGTGGACCTAGTCCGCTACTGCGGGCAGATCTGCCTGGAGATCTGCAGCCACCTGCGCATCCACCTGTTCCGCATCAGCCCCGCGCCGCCCGCCGCCGCCAACGGTACGCGCCGCGCCAAGCGCCAGCACTCGCACCACTCGCACCACGCCGCGCACTCCTAGTGCGGGGACATGAACCTCCACGGTTTTTGTTGCTTCCTCATGGAGAGCAGATACGATACTTTAAGCACAAGTGGCGGTTACGCCTTGTCCTTACTAACATCGCGACAGTAGCGCCGTCTCTCGGTATTTTTTTCACAAATAAAATACAGTCATACGCCCAGAATTAACATTTTAAATCAATCCAAATATCGTTTCTTTGTTTTGAGCGGCTGTTTCTGATTGGATCTTTAAGACTCGAATAAGCAAATTCGGTCGTTCATTGGTTACATACGAAGATTCAATATAAAATAGCAGACATATAGACACAAGCTGCTTTGACTGACGCTGTCGGAAAGAGACTTGTGTCCATGCTTAGAAGCGATTAAAAAGCATGCGACTTTTTTCGATTCCGAACACAAATTGACGTCGCATTTTATGATGAAGTATGATCGGTTCAAACCGATTCCTTGTCGATAAACATGATTAGCATCTACAAAACACTTTTTACTGAGATCAAGCGCAAAAATCCATTGGTGTATTTGTGTTTCTTAACACCCACTAGCCGGTGTTAAAGGTATCGTATCTGCTTTAACCTTAAATGTTTAGTTTTGTACGCTGCTGCGACATTTTTTATGAGGTCGAATTAAGTTATTTCATGTGTAGATATATGTATCAAACTAAAAAATCAGAAATTTCATACATTTTCTGCCTAAAAGGCAGTGTGATCAGTTTTGTATAAAATACAATCTTTCAGTTAACTCGTACAGTGAAATTTCGTTTTAAAAATTTCGTTGTATTTTGAAAAATGTCGGCAGCGTCCAAAACGAACTTTGTTTATGTAATTTGTTGATTAGTCAAGGCTCGGTATGTATAATGTTATGGGATAAGGCTGCGGCTCACACCGTTCTACTTTCACTTCTACTATATCTAACAATACACTGATATGCGAACGCTTAGGACGTCCAAACACAAGGAATTTACGCGTTAAAATAAAGGAAAAATTACGACATAAGATCGCTTTTCGTACGTTGCAAAGAATTACTAACATTGACGTAAAAATGTTGACAGACAGTACTTGGCCGTTAAAATGGCGCATTGAATTGTAAAGCGAATTCAAAACTAGCATCTCACTCATACCCATGTGCAAGACGGAGATAGAAATATGTAGCGTTTACTTGCCCAAATTTATAAGGACGTAAGTAACAAGCGGATAATACCTCCCTAAAATTTGACAACGATATTCTGGTACTTAAAAATTATCCACATATTATTCCCAGATGGAACATAAATAATTTTATGGTTAACAGGTAGTTGTTCTGCGTTCCAGCTTTATTTGTGTGTGACTATAAATGTTTTAAAATGCCTCAACAATACAGGAAGAAATTCTGAGCGTGGAGCAACGTCTCTAAAGAGAAAGAAAGATGTTACTTACTTCATTACATTTTAGACATAAAAACGATACGTTATCCGAAATTTGATGATAGTTGACGTTTTAAGCTCAATGTGTACTTTTAATGGCACGGTACTGTAAGTTGTGTGTCATTGGATAGTTTAATTGGAACGTATATGATCGTGTAACTTATTGTATGTAAGGAATCAAAGATGGCGGCGGGTTGCGGTGTCGCACCCGCCAGCTCTCGAATATATCAATTACAGTACTTCGTTAATCCGGAGAGGCAAAACAAGACCCCTTGCGGATTATCGAGGCGTCCGGATTATCATTGTCATATTTAATGATAATAAAACACATGTCCTTAGTTTCTTTTATCGATTTATTTATTTAAGTTTTAGACAATCATTATCATGTTCACAATTGCAACTACATGACTAACGTGCCCCCCGGCGAGTCTTATTGCCCGGATTACAGCGATCATCGAACAAGCAGGAGTCCGGATTAACGAGGCCCTGCTGTAGTTTTACCTTTGTTTTATTATTAGGTATACCTTCTACTGTCATTTTTGCTAAGACTAAGCGGAACTAAAATTAATACTAATAATTTAACTGGTTGCGTTTCAATTCTTGATATCAAGCGTTTAAATTCAATAGTTTTTTTATTCAAAAAGTATTTTAGTCGTTGTTTAGTGTTAGTGAAAACGAGGATTGTTCTCTAAACACAGCTATAGTAGTATAATTTATTGACTCTTCCTTAGACCGTATGCAATCCGTGTCGAATTGGGAGATAACGGAATCCTTGCGATCTAAGATAATTTCACCGGCGGGCCAAAAAAATACGCGCGGTTTTTTTACAACCTCATAAATATAAATTTACTAACAGATTATTGTTTATTTAACTGAATAAACAACTTCTTGCCATCTAAGAAAATAGGCATGTTAACAATTGTGGGGTAGACAGGAGTGCATGCCCTCTATGTACTAACGCTTTGAAGCGGTGCTGGGTCTTACAGTACTAACAAGATACATAATAATAGTGATGGGCCGAGGGGAATGTTCCTACATCGAGAATATTATCCTAACTATCCTAACTAATATTATAAATGCGAAAGTAACTCTGTCTGTCTGTCTGTCTTTTCTTCACGCCTAAACTACTGAACCGATTTGTGTGAAATTTGGTACAGACATAGTTGAGAAAGGACATAGCATAGTTTTTATTACAAAAAATCTGCCGGAAGTCACTATTCCACGCGAACGAAGTCGCGGGCAAAAGCTAGTAAGAAATAAATGTCCACAGACATTGAAAATTGAGCATTTTAATACTTTGACATACGAACAATAAATATATTTTGTAACTTTTATAAGTAGAGTATTAGATATAGTTGGTAGTAAGCAATGTTATAATTATCAAAAAATGAGGACTAAAATCCAGTATTCAGATCTAGAGATCGTGGAATTCAAATATGCAAAAAAGATAGGAACAAGAAAAATTGCCGCAGTTTCTTGTGGAATTCCTTTCTCGATGTTGAGAATGTTCCGGAGAACGCCCCATCACTAGTAATATATTGTGCGTCATTGTTGTAGATGAGGCGCGACTATTGGATAAAAGTTATCACATATACATAGGAGGCTGTGACCAGTAAGTCAGGGACTTGGAGGCCTGCTACATAACATAGTACATAACACAGGCGTGTTTCACATACGCGATGTTGTCGTCACATCGCTGTTATTTAAAAAAAAAGCATGTTTTCCAAAATCAGGGAATCAAACTTGCACTTTTGGACGTCCTTTAAATAAAATTTACTTTATTCTTGAACCACTGAATGCTGTCAACATCGCGATTGTCTGACAATGGAATTTCTAAGCATTTTTTTTGCTAATCCAACAACATTCATATCAAACTAACACTAGCAATATAACAATTTAATCGCACGACAACATGACATTAATTTTGACTCATTTCGAGGTTATATTCTGTTATTTAGTAAAATTATGTTGTCCAGCTGGTCTGATGTAAATAAAACATTTTGTTTATTTATATATATTTTTTTTATCTATACAAATCACCTTGATGACGTTTACTTGCGTCATTCGAGCCTAATTTGTGCAGATATTTAAATTATTCGTTAATAAGTCACTTTAACAGAATTTACCCTTGAATTAATGATTACTAGTTATTTTTAAATGGCTAGATTATTAGTAAACGTCAGCTGGAATGAATATGTATGTATATAGCTAAAAGTGCAAAGTATTCATCAAGTGTTTGAGAAAACATTAAGTTTAAACAAATGTGTATGTTTAATTACAATTTCTGTTAATATCAGCGTCTTTTAATTAGAAGGAAATGTGGTATAGTTTTTATAATAATAAGTAATAGTAGTTGGGAGTGTCTGTTAATGTAAGATGGTAATTTCTTAGCCCGTTAATAAATTAATTATTACGATTACTAGCCAGAAGTGAACCATACTGGCAAGGATCGTAACCTACTAGATAGATTATGAATAACCTACAAAACTGTTTAATACATCTTGTTATGAAATGTTAAAACGACTGTTTATACCGTAGGCAATACTTAGTTTGTGACTTTTAGATGTTCTGTCTCTCCATTTATATCAATCTATATCTAGTTCTGTTATTGATACATGTCTTTACTTAGATAAACTTGATGTAGATAGTCTATCAATAAATGATGTCCTACTAATAAGTTTGGAATGTATTCATCTTCTTCCTCGTATCACCTAACCGATAGACATTGGTGACGGCTGCCACTAATCTTATCTTCGCTCTCGTAGTAACTTTACATAAATATACTTTTTCTTCCTAATGTATGTGCTATAGTATATATATCTTATATGTATGAAGTGCTAGGAACGCTTGCAACTGCTAGAGAAACATAATATTGATGATGGAAATTAGAAATGTTAGAGACATGAGTGTACTCTTGGATTTGCTACTTTGACCTTAGTGCAAAAAGTAGAAAATTCAATAACATACTCTATTTTCTTTATGTATTTCATATTTCTAGTGTCGATATGTACTGTCCTTTCCTATCTAGTCGGTTCAGAATTTAATATAATAGTTAGTGCACATGATCGGTATAACATAATTGGAGCTCAAAATTGTGAATGGTCAAACAGTAGCTATACAGCCGCTGTAGCGCCAAGTGTGTAAATATGTGTTAATTAGTGATGTTACACAAGACGCAAGCCCGCTGTATCAAATACTGTTAAATGTATTTTTTATGTGAAATATAACAAATGTACATTTTGATCATATTTGTTTTATTAGAGTACCTGTTATGTGGAATATCACAGTTATTTGCTATATGAATGTATTACAAAGTTAATGTTCTGCTAGTAAAATTTATATGTGTTTCACTACCCACCAGAAGCACGTAGTATTAAAGACATGCTACACGCTACGTTACGGATGCAAAGGTCAGTGGAGCTCGTGTTTGTTGCTCAATTATAAACCTTACACACCAAACAGTAGAGTTTAATTTGATGTTGCAGGTTTTATTTGCTTGATTTTTTATTTTATCTATGGCTTTTTTATTTCCTGAAAGCTTGTTTCATTGTTATGAATGTAGTACTAACATGATTTGTGTTAAACATCTGCTTACAATATTGGAATGAAGTACTTTTCTTTCTAATCTTATACCTGGAGTTCAGTCCTGTGCCGTGTCCATTTTAAGAGTTGATATAGTAAAAATATTATAATGTGTGATATGTACGGTCGACAAAGAACAAAGGTTAATAAGCGTTACTTAGCACAAACTTTGACTTAGTTTTTTTGAAACTATTGCACGAATATTGAACTACAAGTGCAAGATATAGACAGGAATATTTAAGCTAATCTACGGGCTAGGTATCGTTTATTAATTTCGATCCAAGTGTACATGTCTGTTAAATTATTTTCATAATACATTTATGTTAGCTTGTACTGAATAGTGAAAATTTTGTTGATTTTCTGCTATGAATCTCAAAATTTAATCATAATATAAGGTTAACTTAAATCAGCCAGGTAAACTTATCAAACAGGACAAGTGTCAATATCGAAAAAAGATAAAAAAACTAAAGTAGAAGATTT
This sequence comes from Agrotis puta, assembly GCA_943136025.2. Taxonomy (NCBI): domain Eukaryota; kingdom Metazoa; phylum Arthropoda; class Insecta; order Lepidoptera; family Noctuidae; genus Agrotis; species Agrotis puta. The sequence goes on along the minus strand of OW964176.2, from coordinate 700,529 downwards.
TTCATACATTGTCTTTAAACCAGTTTTAAAGCGGAGTTTTACTAGCTAATATAATTTCATCATCATCATCTCAGCCATAGGACGTCCACTGCTGAACATAGGCCTCCCCTTTAGATCTCCACATATACCGGTTGGAAGCGACCTGCATCCAGCGTCTTCCGGCGACCTTTATAAGGTCGTCTGTCCATCTTGTTGGTGGACGTCCTACGCTGCGCTTGCTAGTCCGTGGTCTCCACTCTAGTACTTTTCGACCCCATCGGCCATCTGCTCTGCGAGCAATATGGCCTGCCCATTGCCACTTCAGCTTGCTAATCCGGTGGGCTATGTCGGTGACTTTAGTTCGTCTACGGATCTCCTCATTTCGGATTCGATCACGTAGAGAAACACCGAGCATAGCTCTCTCCATAGCTCGTTGAGCGACTTTGAGCTTTGAGATGAGGCCGATAGTGAAAGACCACGTTTCGGTGCCGTAAGTTATCACTGGTAACACACATTGGTTAAAGACTTTCGTCTTGAGGCACTGAGGTATGTCGGACGAAAAGACATTGCGTAGTTTCCCGAACGCTGCCCAACCGAGTTGGATTCGGCGGTTGACCTCTTTCTCGAAGTTGGACCTACCTAATTGGACTACTTGTCCTAAGTAGATATATGAGTCAACAACCTCGAGTACCGAGTTTCCAACAGAGACTGGGGTGGGCACAACATTGGCATTTGACATAATTTTTGTCTTGTCCATGTTCATTTTCAAGCCCACCCGTTGTGAAACTCGGTCGAGGCCATCGAGCATCATGCTGAGTTCCTCCATCGACTTTGCCATGACTACGATGTCGTCGTCGATGTCGTAATATAATTTAACCTTATATTAAAAATAATTATGCTTACGTGTACCTATACTACTCTTTTGTCGACTGTACAATTAATCAGCTGATACGTAAACATTATTTTTTCTTTTACAGAGACGACGAGTGAAAGTGAGAAGTCGGAGTCAGAAGATGTTATACCACTCATTAACAACAATTCTATTAGTTAATTAAATATATCAGGCTATTAGCTTTCCTAATAAATGTATGTAGTAGAAGTAAGAGATAGCAAATGAATGTAAGTTTATAGGTGAAGGTAGATGACAATGGATGTACCTGCTTGAATGGAATTGAGTAATATTTTTTTACTCATAAATTAATGCTTGTTACATTAAGATCTAAGAAAACATCTAACATCTCACACGTCAGTCCAACAAATCTTAGCAGAATAAATTACCATGTGTAGCATACTGCTATGTCCACATCAATCGCAAACCTACTCTGACACAGTATTACCGCGAGTATTCTTAAACGATTAAGTTTGTAAATTATTAAAGCATAATACTAAGTCCTTTGTTGATCCACAAATCGATAATAAAGTTTATTTACAATAATAAAGCTTGTTTTAATTCGCACTGAGTGTAAAGGAAAACAGTATATGAACGTTGATAATGACGACATGACGCCGCTTGGTAGTATCGCCCCCGTCAGTGATAAGTGATATTTGTTTACCAATTGAGTGTTATGTTATTTCCAGTAGTGTTTACTCGAAGTGACTAAAGATTTCGTGGTCATGGATGGTAACCGTCGACGAAGAGGAGACTATGAAGGATTAGATGAAGGTAAGTTGATGTTAAAACTAAATATAGAAATCGTTATCTTAACTGCTACTTCCTGCAGACGCATTGTAGGTATGTCGGAATGCTGTATGACTGTTCATTCAGTTAAGTCATAGATATTTACGTATTTTCTACATAAATTATGGTTTTCTATTGATACTATTTGACCTTCACGCGTGGCTAACGTTACTAATTTCACATGAAATCGTGCCAAAATAAATCACAATGATGCAATATACAAGAGACAAAATTAGGAGAGCAATCATAAAATTAAGACTGAATTTAAAACAAGGCCAGTATTTACAGCTTGATAATTTCTGAACGAAATAAGTAAGACGGTTCTTCGTCGGCGCACTGTATGAGAGATAACAATTCCTATTGTCCATGTGTACGTGCGTGAAATTAAAATTGTAAGCGTGTATTGAAGCAGAATAGGCATTCACTTATTGCTATTTTCAAATCAAAAACACTGACTAGAATGAAAAGGCTATAAGTATAAACAGAATTGTATACTGAAGCTTCAAGAATGTCAACCGCAATTTCAATCGCTAGATTAACTCTACCTCAAATTACTTTTATGAATTATTTATCCTGTTAGGTAACAAAAAACTGGTAATTATATGCTTACCGCACTTAATTTTAATTTGATTTGTCATATTTTATCATAATTATCATTGAGGTACCTACATAGGTATCACAGCTACCCAAAAACGTTTCCACAGTGAGAAAGCAAATAAGCAAGCCGTTATCAGACACCGATTAGCTGTAGGTATCACATCATCTGTAATGTCAGCGTGTATACTGATTGGAGGAGCGTAGTGCACTGTCTATTATTACTTACTACAGGGGCTAGCCACTGTTACACCACCTGTCCGAATTTACGCCAATTAGGCACTACCGGCATGAAGTTATTGAGCGTCAATTAGTAACGTACTTAATTACAAAGCGATCATCGTGAAGAGCTACTTTGATTAGAAAGGTAGGATATAATTGTGTAAGAAATAAATAAGGGATAAAGACAGAAGAGGAGAGAATACCTAACAATCTAATGTAGCGCTAACAGTAATAAGTAAAAGCCATTGCCACTATGTACGTTGGGTTCGATTCCCGTCCGGTAGTAATAATTCTTATTTGGCATTTGGAAAATTTATAAAATGTAACCGAAGGGGTATCTACCTAACATGTTATAATAGGCTGTCAGTCCATAAAAATACTGCTTGTCGAGCTACTACAGTAACCTGATTGCAATGCAAAACAGAAGTAACAATTCATTAGTCTCCGAATTATGAGAAAATCAACTCAAATAGGGTCGTGCCTAATATTAGCCAAGCTTGCTTAACAATTTGTTGAGTAACTTAATTTGCACTTGAACCAGTTCTAGCTAATTGCAGCAGTAACACTCCCGGTAGATGGCGCTCTAATCGTTACGAATAATTGTTACAGTTATTTGACGTGAATTAGGCAGTTCCGGGAAAGCTTGCAGTAGTTTAAAGAGTTTTATATACTCACATTACAAAGTAGGTACCGACGCTTTAAGTTTTTAAGCCTACCTACAGGTTTTGTAACCTCTAACGTACGCTAACCGGGTGCATTAAATATCAGTATTTTACATAGATCGACTGCCTACCTGAACTTCAAAACCCAGTAACTGGGTAATGCGATACCCCTTAGTGAGAAGTTGTCAGACTTTCGAGCTTTGGACTAATTGTCACGACTGTCTTAAAACAATTGACAGCCGGAACCAACGGCTTTGCTTACCGAAGCACGGAGTGGAATGGTCCACCATCCACAGCTGACCAACATCGAAATCAACCTGCTTACAAAACCTTAAATCTTTTTGTATTATAACAGAAGTAGGTTAGTCTCCAGACTGAACTTCTACCAGCCTATGTAAGTGACGTATAGAGTCAGTGACTGACGCATCAATGTTCCAGTTTCCAGGACCGAACAATGGCTGGAAAGAGGGCGCACGGTCGTGCGGTCATTGCGCCGGACTGCGTACAGAGTCCATCGCTACATACAGCATGCCACGCAGCCTTGGAGGACATTATGTAAGTTCTTTGCCATTATGTCAAATAAAATATTATCAGCCCACGTCCATACTGGAGCGACTTCACTCGTTTGAGGAGACAAGGCAATCGTTGTGTTGGTTCTACAAGACATTTAAATTTCTCCGTTTTAGAAGTTTCAGTCGTAACGAAACAAACTAATAAACTAAATGTTTATAGCTTCATTGTCAGCTTATACAACCAACAAACGTCATCGCCCTAATGCCTTTGTCAAACAGACAGGCGTATCCGAAGCGATAACGAACCGATACGAGACGTCAGTCCGATAGTTCTGTCACGCTATCGGATCGCTTTTGCTTTGACTGGATTCAAACAATTCCATACATTACAAATAAAAACGCCTCGCTTCGCATTCGTCACGCCTGTCTGTTTGACAAAGGCTTAAAAGACAATGAAAAACCGTGCATAAAGCTTTCACTGCGGCATTCGGAAAGCAGTGGAAATATCAAATAATTTTGTGGCTTTCTATTTGTGAAATAGGTTTCTGAGGCATGCGCTAAGCTAAGGTAGGTAAACTAATGAATTGGAAAGGGGAAGGTAACAGTGTCACAACATGGCGACTATTAATCACAGGGCACTCCTTTGACTGGCCAGCCACAGTTCATCAAGTCCGGCCAACAATTAGGTGCGTGCTGCAAACGACATAGCTCGTCTATCAAGTCAAACTGAAAAATGTAATCCAGCGGCACTGTTTCGTAATTAAATGTTCTATAAACAAATCGCCTATGAATGCAAATAAATAATAGTTTATTTTTTTTACTGGCAACAAACGAGGTGGTTCACAGTTCGGTCGTAAATTACCGCTATAATTACTCAAAGTTGCGTGGGATATCGCAATGCAACTAAAAAAGGTAGAATAAAACACGAAATTTTAATGGTAATTTTACAAAAAAAAAACAGCAACATTTTTTTTAATAGCACTCATTCAAAATAACATCTTTGTCATAAAGATCACATAGGTCTACAACAAGACCACTTTGGTGGATCAATGGGAGGTTAGGTTGACGGGCTCCTAATGCTGAACACGTGCTCCTGAATTTTTCAGCAAAACTCGATTTACCTAAGGCCGACTAATGTTCTACGAAATTCCGTCTCACGTTTACCTTGGGTTGGTTCAGTTTTTGGACAAGCAATACCTACCAATGTATGTTACAAATGAGTTAAGCTAGTAGTAAATATAAAAATCATCACCATAACTAAAACATAATAATATCGTTTACGCCCTTCCAAAACTGACCATTTCCAGCAATGTTCGTTTATTTCGAATGTTCTGAAAATGTCCAACTTTATTAAAATTATAATTTTAATCCGCCGCATCCCCAGGGACGAATCAGGGTGTCAGATACCCTGTGCAGATACCACAGACAACATGACACGAACGAAGTAGTTGACATTCGGGCATGCTCGGGATATGTCGGAGGCCCTCGGGAATGCTCGTCACTTTTCGTCGGGTGTCGTCACTGACCTGCCGTTGTTGACGCTGGCCCAGCAGGAAGCTTTTAGTGCTGCGGTGTGTCAGGGCTGCCCCGGACAGGCTTCTGAAATGTCAAAGTTAAAGTAGGTACTCGCAGTGCCGGATTAATAACCGGATTGTAGCAAACTTGAATAAGTTCATAGGATATTATTTTCCTTTTGAAATCGAATTAGTGAGCTTAAGAGAGAATCTAGGATAAAAAGGCGAGATTAAAAATATTTAAATGTTCTTCATATTTTATTGTCGTTGCCAGATAAAAACATGAAAAGCTTGCACCCCGTATTATTAGCAGCCCCGTCCCGCCCTGCACACCCGTGTGTCCAACAGTTACTTTTCTACATGGCCGTAGTTGTCCTTCAGTATAAATGGAAAGTAATGCGTGGTTTTATGCTTATTCTCATTAAAATGAATGTAATCGCCGTGGGCAAGCCTATGTATTACTCGTTTAGTTGCTTGCTTGCCCTTGGATGCCCTTCGTACTGAAAGACAGACATAATTGTCTATCTGTATTTAAATTGATCCCAAAACCAATACTAAATAACCTCGATTTACGGAATGTACGCAACCCTAATTATTTACGTATTGGTTTTATCATGTTTTATATACGAGTGTGAATTTATGAAAAATGGACGCGACAAATGTTTTACTTAAATAAAATAAAAAAGGAATCTCTGCATATTATGTATGTAACTAGCGACATGCCCCGGCTTCGCACAGGTTCAAATCGATCTACTAGGTGGATTTTCTTAAAACCAACAATAAAAATATCCAATTTAAATATGAACGTATACAGTAAGTACTTATAAATAATATACTTAAAACTAATCTTTACTATATGTAAATAGCAATAAGCTTCCAAAACAGATTGTATCAAATAAATAATATTACTTGACTGCTAGTGGGGCACATCACAAAAACATGACGCATGAATTTCCAATCAAAACTTCACATTGAGCATCGTGGAGTGCGGAACGATCAATTTCCGTTGCGAAACAATAAATCGAAAAAACATGTGCTCTCGTTTGGTTCTGATATTTCTGCACTGCATTGAATTTAATTAAAAACGAAGCACTTGTGAACGTTACTTGTACTGAGGTAAAGAGAGTATCGAATAAAAAAAAAACTACAGTTAATAACGCCAGTTACTTACGCTGGTAATTATTAGCTTATCTATTTCGGAAGCAGTCATGATCCCGATCTTTTTCAGTAACGAAACAACGACAGAATTTGCCTATTCAACTCTTAATACTTTGTCAAACAAACAGGCGTGGCGAATGCAAAGCGAGGCGTTTTTACTTGTAATGTATGGAATTGTTTGAATCCAGTCACATAGAAAAGCGAAAGCGATCCGATAGCGTGACAGAACTATCGGACTGACGTCTCGTATCGGTTCGTTATCGATTCGGACTCGCCTGTCTGTTTGACAAAGGATGGAGATGTCCAATCATAAGCTGCCGTTAAATAAAACGTATCAGGATTTGGATAGAAACCTTCCAAAGGTTTTTGGGGACAAGACCGGGAGTGTGAGATTTTTACCTCACTAAAACCACCCCGGTGGTCACCAACAGCACATGGGAGGAGGCCCCGTTTCCTCTTATAAAACCTGATCGTGCCCCCCTCTCTGTGAAATAAAGGTAAATTTGTGAGTTGTACCTAGTAAATTCGAAATCTTTTTCACACAAAGGCTATAGCATGTTTTTGAATAAATTTTTGCACACAGATAGTTTACAACCTGGAATGCGTTTACATAGGATATTTTTTATCCCGGTACGACGACCATGTGGAACAAACACACGACTATGACAAACGCATATTTTAATGTGGTCTTCCATTTAGTGACTAATAACTACTATCTACGTTAAAACATGTTATTCTAATGTAATTAATTTATCATATTAATAGTAACAGTATAAGGGCCCTTTCAAATAGCGCAGTTTATACACATGCGAGTTTTCTGTAAGGCGGTATGATAACTATAGTTGTTTTCCTCCACATTTTTGAAGTGAAAACTTCTTTAGCGGCGTTGTGCACTTTTTTTGGAATGGGTAAAAATATTAAACTCGCGTCAGGAAACGTGACCTGATCGAAAATTCGTAAGACGGCGCAGGGCGCTTGCGCGAATGTTCGTGTGTGTTTATTACTATTCAAGTTTTCACTTCTGCCGGCACTCCCAGAGTGCAAGCCGTCGTTTTTTTTTATATATGATAATTACTATAGATCTGATTTATTCAAGAACTTTTCCTCGCAGCTCCTAAAAATGAGGTCCATAATTAGATCCCTATAACTCAATAACTCCCGTCACCTGTAGCAACCTCGGTAAATTACGTCGCTGGAGGAATAATGTCGTTTTACGCATCGAAGCTTCACGCGTCGAATCCCCTCGTGCGTATCTTTACTGAGAATGTAGCTATGTCTCACACATGTAAAGAATAAATTGATTATTTCTTATCGTCGTATTCCTTCCTTAAAGTGTGTGGATGTGGCCTCTGGTGTCAGAGGTAATTAAGTCGCTACCGAGAACCCCGCATGCCTCTGACATTGTTGATTACCAGTACAGGTTTCCTCACGATGTTTTCCTACCCTGATGTCAGTGATATCCAAGATAAGCTTAGAAAGTATAAATACATTTAAAAAGACACGTTTAACTAATGACCTCGTCCATGAGAGGCGACATTTTAACCTCTGGTACATCACAAGCAGTAACGCAATTATTTGGAGTAGGATCAACGTGACTTCATCTTCTAAACTTCTCTAGCTAATAGCTGTCACCTCTCTGTAGTTAATAGTTTTTAACTCACTTTCATCAATCCATGCGTCGCTTTGGATTTCTTTTACGTACGTTGTTATCACATTTTTCTCATCTCTCTGTATCCTATATGATAAAGTTAAATTTAAATTAATTTTTTAATAATTATTATTTATAACTAGCACTTTGCCCGCGACTTCGTCCACGTGGGTTACGTACTTTCCTAATTCCCCCTTTTCACCCCCTTAAAGGTTAAATTTCCCAAAACCCCTTCTTAGTGCTCCCCTATCATTATAATAGGAAGCCGTGTGCAAAATTTCACATTCCTTGCCCCAGTAGTTTCGGCTGTTCGTTGATATGTCAGTCAGTCAGTTCTCCTTTTATATATACAGAATATAAATCCGTTTTTATTTGCTCAGTTATAAGGTCGTGATGGGTGTGTAATGAATTTATCTTCATAATTACGGGATGGCGTGGTCAGCCACTCCCCAGGACCCAGCCCAAATATGGAAATACTTATGAAATTACTAGATTACTACACTCATAATGTAGAGGACATTATTTAATGAAAAGTATACTCGTTTATTTCAATGTTGATTATTAAGACACATGGTATCTCTGTAAACAAGCGAAATCCGCCTTTATTGTTACGACTTAAAGGCTCTGTCAATTTAAAATTGACCTTTGGAAAAAGATTCGGCTAGTTTGGGCTTCGTAGAACGTTATCTCTGTCACACAGTGCCTTTTTATACTTACGACCTTTATCGGTACATCCCTCGTTGTTGCTTCATACGACAAAGATAACTCTCCATACAATAATTTTATTCGATTTTCACAATTCCATACTTTTTGTCCTGAAATCCTTGATGAAACTCAAAGAAGAACTCATTTCTTACGATTGCTCAATAATGTCTTCATTAAATGACTCATCAAAGGCTGTATCGAGCAAATTATTTATTCAACATTAATGATCTTTTTAGAAATGTTACCTTTTATTGCGTCGTCTACGTTTCCGCTTGAGATATCATTCACTTGTACTTAGAATTTATTTTTTACAAAGATGAGACCTCTGTATTTTCACCCAAGGACCACATTGTCATAACGATGTTATACATAATCACGGCAATAACCTACCTAAGGTTATTGTTGGAATTAAGTATTCATCTACGTATGTTTTAGTGATGTTATCATTAAACTTTATAAATAAACAGCAATGCTTTTTTTATTTCTAAAAGCTTCCATAACATCAAAACTTTCTCATTCTCAGTACCTACCTTATTACTGCTTAAAATAATCGGACCTAGGACCTGAGAAACTACCTAAGTAGTTACGCTTAAAAGCACTTTATTAAGAGGCAGTCCATTTAAAATTGACCAAAATATTTTCACGTAAAATAGGTATAAAACCGTAAAAAAGATAACTCTCTAAATAAAGTAACACTGGCAACACCATCAGTTTTATTGTGAAAATGTTTGTCGAGCGGCCTTTCGTAGCGTAATAAAAATGTCGGCCCCAGCTCCCTAGCGAAGCGCCCTTGATATTCACTGACATTTTGAAAAATAGGAAGTTACCATTTTACTTCACACAATAACTTCTCTACTGACATAGTTCTGAAAGCATTAATAAGTTTACGATACGGCCTATGGAATAAAGCCCTCTTATATTGTAGATATTATTAGATTATTTTCATTAATACCTACCAACCTAAATATAAACTTGGAGTTCTTACGGAATTCGGAAAGCGCAAGATAATATTGAAATACGAGTACATAGTTTCGTTGATCAAATATGGCTTGATTTGCAATTGGGCAAGTTTTATGTAGTTACATATTTTTTTTCGTATTCTTTATTTACCTATTAGTAGAAGTATCTGTCTACTATACTTCTTCACGGAATTACATACATCCGTTATGTAAAGTTATGTTATATTTCACCTGAATTAGTGTGTTTCTATGCCACCGTTTTATTTTAAATTTGCCAAAAATTACACATTGAATGGAGGTCGAGGTTCAAGTGACGCAGAGCTCGTCACGCGACCATGTTCCCAGAACATTCGGAATATTTATGAAGAGTCCACACTGTACCGACCACCATACATATTCTGTCCTGTGACATTTCTTTGAAAACGCCTCGAATAACTATTTAGAGTTTTTCTCTAAAACATAAACAGGGTACCGACTTAGTAGCCAAATTGACAATGGTGTAAATTGTGTAATTTTACTCGCCATAGGTACAAAAAGAAAAGAAAAAAAAGGTAAGAAACACAAACCATATGTGTTTAAAAAAAAACTACAATTACCTAAAATGTAATGTTGTACTGCTGTGTCCTATACAACAGTAGACAGGATATTAGGAATCAAATCAAATCAAATCAAATAATTTATTTTCTTTCACTAGTAAATTTACAATATTAGTGATTGGAGTCTCCTTTTAAGCATATGATGCCTGTGTTAGGAGACTCCGCTCTTCCATAACAAAAAGTGCCTATCTTACTTAGCGTAACAAAAACAATATGCTTAAAAATATATATATATAAAAAAAAAAAAAAAGAATAATTACAGTAATCTATAAATTAAATCACAATTAAATATAAAAAGGAGCACTGGTATGTCTGCTGGTGTGTGTGTGTGTGTGTGTGATTGTGTATGTGTGTGTGTGTGTGTGTGTGTGTGTGTGTGTGTGTGTGTGTGTGTATGTGTGTGTATGTTGAATTATTTATGTTATACAGCGTGATGTAATAGTGCCTCTGTTTCCTCATACGTGAGGTTTTTAATCCATTTGACTATAGCTGTTTTGCATTCATAATACTGTTTATCGTATATATACACTTCTTTGTTGATTTTATTGTACAATTGAGCCGCACGCTTTTCGAATTGCATGCAAGCAAACCTGGTTTTGTTTTGAGGGATTTGTGCAACAATATCCTTCCTTCTTTTATTTCTCTTGGATGCATCGTATGTCAAGTTTTTGTGTTTTTTTAAAACCGTTTGGACAATATATAATTTTCTTACTGACAGAAGATCACTAATCTGATAGAGAGTGGAAGTGGGGAATCTAAGTTTTTTAAAGTACATTGTTTTTATAAGAGCGCGTTGGGCACGCTCTATCTCCAGTAGCTTTGTTTTGGCCGATCCACCCCATATAGGGATGCAGTACAATAAAACTGATTGCACCAAAGCAATATAAATGTCATTAAGAAGGCTTCTGTGTGTCTGTCTACTATCTACCTTTATTGGTATAACATGTCTCAATGTACAGAAAATCCAGCTCAGTTTTCTTACCCTGCCCGTAACATATTCAAGATGTTGGTGCCAAGATAGTCTTTTATCCACCACTACACCTAGATATTTGGTCTGAGTTACCTTGTCTATTGTTGGGCAATCACAATAACAGTTTTTTGTATCATCACATACATGAATTTTTATTTTAAATTGGTCGCTGGGCTGTGTTCGATCACTAATACTGAAGCAAATAAAATGAGACTTATTAGTATTTAGTGTAAGCAAATTAGTATTTAGCCATTTCGCAATTATAGCCATTCCCTCCTCGGCACTACATTTAGCATCTAGCCAGGAAGCTCCAGAGAAAACAACAGCTGTGTCATCGGCGTAAGAGAAAATCGTTGCATTTTTTATGTTTAAACTACAGAGATCATTAATGTAGATTAAGAAAAGTGTGGGGCCTAATACGCTGCCCTGCGGTACGCCGTATAACACATCTGCGTCATCACTGGTGTAATTTCCAATTCTCACTTTCTGTTTTCTATTTTCAAGATAGTTCTTTAAGAGATTGAGTGGTGTTCCTCTAATTCCGATATTTTCCAATTTGTTAACAAGAGTTGGGACAGAGACGGTGTCAAAAGCTTTTTTTAGATCCAAGAACACAGTAACACATTTATTGCCACTGTCGATTTTATCAGTCACTAGGGAAGTTAGAGCGGTCACTGCGTCCTCAGTGGATATACCATTTCTGAAACCAAATTGAGTTGAAGAGAGTAAATCAAATTTGTTTAAGTATTTTAATAATCTGATGTTTATTAGTTTTTCTAATATTTTGGATATTGCTGGTAAAACTGATATAGGTCTATAGTTGTTGACATCGTCTCTGCTCCCACTCTTGTGCACCGGTGTAATAATAGACTGTTTTAATGATTTCGGAAAGATACCTTTACTAAAACAAAGATTAGCGAGATGGGTGATAATCGGAACAATCTCCTTTTTTATGTACTTTAAGAATCTTGTCGATATGTTGTCCCAACCTGGGGCACTATCAGTGTTAAGGCTCATCAAGATACTGTCAACTTCGCTCGGGTCAGTATCGTAAAGTGCAAAAGAATTGGTTTGGGAATATTGTTTTTGAGTTCGAATTGAAGCGTCAGAATTTTCGTTTGTCAAGTTTGATTGTATTTTCTGGGCTAAATGTTTTCCGATATTAACAAAGTAGTTATTAATAAAATTCACTGACTCAATAGGGGATGGCTTAAGGTTCAATAAATCTACATTTTCGTTTTTTGTTTTATTGGTGTAAGTTATATGTTTTATATTTTTCCATAGTAGTCTGTTGTTAGAGGCTGATTTAGCTAGTAGTTCCGCATGGTATTTGCGTTTTAATTTTTTAATGAGATTATTGCAGTAATTCCTGTATCGGCCGAAAGTAATTTTTAGAATTGCGTTGTGCGGATCATTTTTGAGGTTTTTTTGCATTTTGTTTCGATTATTTATACATCGTAGGATACCCGGGGTTATCCATGGCTTAAATATCCGTTTATTATTTGGGATTTTTATTGTACAAGTATTGGCTGTTATTGAGTCAGAAAGTTTGTTTATTAAAAGGTCAGTTAGGTCCGTCGGGTCCATGCAAGAAAGTAGATCAGCTATATTATTTTCTTGTAGATGTTTTAAGGCTTGTTCAAAGTTTACAGAAGTTTTTGTTTTAGGTGCTATTTGTAAGTTTTTTATTTTAGACAGGGACAAAAATGTAGTATAATGGTCAGTTATTGAAGTCTTTAAGATACCAATAAAAACTGAGTTCTGGTTTTTATTAATTTTTAACATAAAATGATCTAGGCAGTTCAATTCCCTGGTGGGCAATATATGGCCAGGAAGTATGCCATAAGTTGAAAGCATATTAAGATAATTTACCCTATTTTTACGTTCGTATGATGGCTCTGAATCTTTGGGCTTGATATTTATATTGATGTCTCCCGCTATAACAATATTTTTTTGCAAGGTAAGAGTGTCTAGTAGTTTACTAAGCGAATATCCCTAGGATTTAAATTCTTTATGAGACCAAAAGAGAACTGACGCAACCTTTGCATTTCCAATTTAATTTCACATCTCTTGTCTACCTACAACACCCCCGGCTATGTAATTAAAGCTGCAACAGATCCCTGTTAGTCCTGTACACAACTGCAAAAGCAATTTGACAACTCACGTTTCAAAATTAACTTGATCCAAATCACCGGCATATCGGACAAAGTTAGATTGAGTTCTGTCCTGGCGTGGAATCTGTTCTTGGAGAATTGAAGATCATTTGTCTTCCACCTACCTCAAGATAACGGTTAATTTTGCTGTCGTATTTTCAATGACTGTCATGTTAATGCCCTTATCTTTTTCCAAGTTGTAATCTACAACTATACTTACGATCTAGGCATCATGCCTGACACGCAATCTAACATCACGTAAACTGAGTTATCCGCATGATTAGCATGGAGTGAAACTCAATGTCAACTGTTAGAGCACCGACCTGATTAGAGAATCCAAGAGAACTTTTGACCCTGTTCCTCGTTAGTTAGTACCTACATCAATAAATCTAAACACATTACCTTCTCCGGCAATAATGAAAAGGCGGCCTTTTCGTCTTGCCTTTACGGTTAACAATCAAGTTTATTGGACAAACAAACGTTCCCTACAGTCTTTAGTATATAGTGAAAGGTCAAACCTGGCAAGGGAGCGGCTGCCCACCACCTCGCCGGCCGCTGGTCGCGTGTATTACTACTTATTGCAGACGGCTCGTCACCACTCATTTAGAAATACAAAAAATGAAATCTGTCTTTAAATAGATTTATAAAGCTCTTAGCGTTCCTTTAGAAATTTGTTAATTAAAGGACAAAGAATAATTTAAAAAATAAAGATCTACTTTCTAATCATGACTAGCTAATGGGATTTTCCGTAATCAGAAATGAAGAATCATACAAAGGTACACTTATCCAGCGGGTGTAGGCTGTCTTGTCTAAGTAAAATTTTTAATTAAGAAGTTCTATCGGCACGTGAAAACCGGGGGAATTTAGAATCCACCAGTTCTAAATGCAACTGCTGGATTATTAACTACTAATTAACTTATTTTCAACTGGCTTTTAAGTTTCACTCATAAGTAAGTACGTCTATCAGTTACGAAATTAAACATTTTCCAAAAGTTGATTAGTTTGTTTTCAAATCAATTAAAATTAATTATAACAGCGACACCTAAATATAAATGATGAAGCCCTCCCCAAGGTTGAATTAATCAATTTGGAATCAAACGCTATACTTACTTGTTGGAATTCTGCGAAACTGAATGTGTAATAAAAGCTTGTAATTATAGGGGGAGGGGGGGGGAGCGAAAGGAATTTGTAAAATCGATTTTTTTATATGTCATAGTTGAACACTTCAAATTGAACTTCAATGTCTAAATGAACCCGTTTGAATACCTTTCAAACAGGTGTAGTTAGTGTCCTTCCTTACGATTAGAACTAATTCTTTACATACCGCAAGACCAAGGGGCCATGAATTGGGTTTCGGGACTGTAAAGGGTATTTGAAGAAAAAAGCTAGACTTTTAGTTAGTGTCTGACAGACTACTGGTGCATTCAGGGCGTGAGTACCGCCATAAACGTACACTTTTTTTTTACGTGGTAAAATCATCAAATGAGTCCTCCCACCCAGGGCAGAGCGGGAGGGACTGCCAGACTCGTACTGACTAAAATCCACGGTGTCCTTCAATAGCCCTTTACGTTCCGGGCTCACGGTGATTCGTACAGTCCCGTGACCATAAACGTACACTTTAGCAGAATCATAAAAGGATCAAAATTAATCACGTTATAATTCTTTAAAACTTACAAACTGACAATGGACAGAATTTAAACTGATAATAGATAATTACATGAATAACTTGCAGTTGCCAGTGGCTTAAGTCTAAAATTATGCCACGGGACCACTAAATCGGGATAAGCTATTCTGTGTGTTAATCCAGTTTATAAATTATCTGTGTGTGTGTGTGTACAAATTTCATCTAAACCGTTCGGTAGATTTAGCATGAAAGAGTTACAAACACACACATGCAAATAGATATGTATATTCATACATACATACAACTTTCGAATTTATAATATACTAACTAAGAATAGTGAGTAGAAAGATTAAAGGGTAAGGAGTGATGATCAGGATGTGATCCGACCGATTTCGGCCAGGGTGGCCCTCGCTAAAGTAGGCTAATAAATAATACATGTACTCTTCATAAGTAATACACAAACTTTTTTTTTTTTGTAAACTTATACACGAACGGTCTTTGTAAATTTTACACGAACTCTCTCTGTAAATTTTACACGAACTCTCTCTGTAAATTTTACACGAACTCTCTCTGTAAATTTTAATACACGAACGGTCTCTGTAAATTTTACACGAACTGTCTCTGTAAATTTTAATACACGAACTGTCAGATGTTACGACTGTTACTCAAGACTTGTATTTTTTTTTGTCTCGTGGTTCGCAATTAATTTACAGAGACAGTTCGTGCATTCATTGCATTTTTAATTTGGAGAGACTGTGCGTGTATTATTTTACAAGAGTCAGTTCGTGTATTATTTTACAAGAGACAGTTCGTGTATTAATTTACAGAGACAGTTCGTGTATTATTACAGAGACCGTTCATGTATTAATTTACGGAGACAGTTCGTGTATTATTTTATACAGATGGAGACGCTTGTTGCCCGCGTGTTTTTATTTACCTATATTTGGTGCGCCGCGCTGCTCTAGTGCCGCCCTAGCAAGCCTCGACTGAAATCCAAAACCCGGCCAAGTGCATCTCGGAACGCACAAAGTGATCGGTTCCGTAGTTTTAGTTGGATAATAGAAATAAACTGACAGTTGAAAAACATGAAGTTGCTCCCGGAAGTACATTATGTTTTAAAAAAGTAAGTAGATCAACTATGTACAAGTATTATTCAAAAACTTGTAAGGCCTACTTAGTTTTCACACCAAACACAGCCGTTTAGCTGGTAAACATTTTAATATTTATTTCGGCAATTATGTCTGAAACAGCATGGCTCGTACGTTTTGTCTTACGGCCAGACCAAAAATGTTTAGTTATATAACCGGGCGACACTCAAAATATTGTCATACAGGCTGTTTGTCTGAAGACCGTTAACCTTGAAACCATAGGTAGTTGATTTAATTATAAAAATGTTTGTCTGAATTTAAAAATAAATAAACGAATTTTTCTTTAAAAAAATCAAAAATGTTTCTGTCCTACACCGTCCGTTAATTCATGGATACTATGCGCCCGAGTTACGTATTCACTGCAAAGGGCGTTAACCTGCCAGTGCGGCAGGTTAACGCCGTCCGTTTAACTACATACCTACATAAGTTTTAACTAACTACATCATTGTAATAAAATACAGGTAACCTGTGATGTAACTAACTTCCCTTCATACTTTTCCTGGCTTAGGACAGGCAAAAATACCTACCTTTGTTGCGTGACGAGTCCAGATGTAAGTTAGGTTATCACCCGACGCGGCGTAAACCCGAACCATTTCGGTCCACTGTTCGTTTGTGTACGACATAATCACTAAACACTAACACTTGCGCGAAAAATTAACGGTGGGGCGGCGCGGACTCGTGCGCTGCGCTGCGAGCGTACGTTACGGGACACGTACGTTCGATAGCGACACTGCCGGCAGACTGAGGTATGCGCGGGGCCCGCGCATACCTCAGTCTCCCCGCGCCGCGGGCGACGCGGCGGCGCTCGCGGCTTATTTGATCTAGTGTTCTTTACCTTTGCGTAATAGGGTGAAATAATTTTGGGGAAAAATGGAGACTTTATTGAAAAAAAAAAGGTTTTATTTTTTTATTGAATTTACGTTCTGTAAGTGATACCAAACCACTGGTTTCAAGTTTAAGACTGATTACACTAACAGGCTGTATAATATTGCATAGTGTGACTGCAATTACTGGCAATTGTATTGCAGCCATACATTGCAGTTAAAATATTCCCCGTTTATTTTTTTTCTTTAGATATTGTCATTATTGGACAATGTTCTAAGTTTATACACGTAGGCCGAGCGTAACCTGTGCTTTGTCAGACTGACAAAGTAGGAAAAACGTTAGTAAAATGTTATGTAAACAGTTCCCCATTAGCCGTGGTTTCCCATATCACAGCCATGGTTGGCGGTGTGTCGGCCGGAAGTACCGGCCACCGTGCCCGCGCCCACTTCCGGAGGCCCAGCCCTCTGCCACGTCATTATTACTTACCCCGCTATGTTACGACAAAGAGTTCGTTTAGTAAACCCTTTTATAATTAATTTTTACAGCGTCTGTGGCACTGATAAATAGTTTAATGAAGCGCTAAATATTAGATACTGGTAATGGACGGGGGCAATATGACTTGCTTTACGCCCAAAGGCGCCCCTTGTTTCCTTCCTGTAAATACTGTCGTTTGCAACAATTAATTGTCACAGCAGCTGTCGCATGGCACTTGTGCATCCTGTGCAGTCAACTCGTAAAGCCATTAACTCACGATCAAGTGGTAACGTAACAATCGTACACATTGCATCAAATATTCTACGAGTCATTGGTTCTGTTAAGTTGAGCTCTCAGCGGAAAACACAGAAGAAGATGAATGACCAAATAGAACAAAAACTAATTCTTAATGAGAAAAACTTAAAGTAATTACTTACTCAAAGTTCTTAAAAAAACTCTTAAAATATTTCTCTACCTCAATTACAACCAAGTATTTTAGTCCATAAATGCCCCAAAATAAAACCATTTTCTAAATCCACTCTACGTGATACTTTTAGTAGGCTCCTTTAAATATAAATATACTATCAGTTTAAAAATAATAATGATTAAATTCGATTGACCCCACAGTTTCAGGTCCATCTTTATACTTCTCATTTACGTCTGTCGAACCGACTCTGCATAACAATAAACATAATTATACTTAAATAATTAACTTTATCAAAAATGTATAAAAGGGATTTAGGAATCAAATAGACACTTTTTGTGCGTGTCTTTTGCATTCAATAGTCGAGAAGCGTGTTAGAATGTCAACACTATAAATAACTTTTCATTTAACCTACAAACACCGAACAATTACGATCAATTACCGAGTTAATCGTTCGCAATTTATTATCAATCGTTTGTGACGTCAAGGCCGTATATTTCAGTGTTTCAGTATCATTTCATTAATACGTATCACTGATGATATCGATTGTTCAGTTCGAGGACACGCCGCGGGCAATCGATGTGTTTGCATCGCCTTCCGATTTCCGCTGTTTCGCCAATTGCGTGGTTATTTATATGTCGACGGGAACGGATGACAGAAGCTTTCCTTGTAATTAATTGGTTTGTATGTTATTTATGAGAGACAATATTCTTATGTATAGCCTTCTGTAACGCAAGATTTTCTCACATAAACGTTTGAAGAATAAATCTCCAATAACTCTCATACATTATACATATCTACGGATATTAATATTATTTATACAACATACCCTATCATTTTTTCACTACAGTCAAAGTTGCTTTTTTTGTGTGTTTGTTTGTCCACATTGAAAATAAACCGAATGAATGTGTCTTAAATGAAATCAGAAAATTTTAGAGACAGGATTATTTATGAATCCAATCTCATATTATTACGTTGTTTTCAATTCAGCCACTGTTAAGAGTCAAGGTATTATTCCGCTAAAATCATTCTTTATAAAACATTATAAAATTAAATGTTCATCAAATTGATGTCGTCGTACACGTTATTCAGAGCTTTCAGTTATAAGTTATTTTGTCTGTCATTCAGTAAAACTTATTATAGGCAATTTATCTGATTTCTGAAAAATTTGACCCAGTTATAACTAACGTATAATAACAAAATAATAAAACCGTTTTCTCAATTAATATTTAAAAAATGTGTCCCAAAAGTCTAGATATTACACAGTCTTTCTTTCAAGTATCCAAGAAGGAAATGATGGAGTTCTTTTTTATCACTGTGTATCTTGGTAATATCATCAGAGGCTGAGCTGTGACTAGCGTGACTAGATGTGTCACGTATTTTTGGCGAAATAAAACAGTAGGTACATTGCCCCGTAATTTTATTATTAAATGGCATTTAGGTAATTAATATATGGATACAAATTTAACTTCGAATCTCATATTTTAAATGCAGTTCACCCGTAGGTATAACGAAGAAATCATATCTGATTACCTCAGATGGACCAGTAAAGTGCACTTACTGCAAATGTTAGCCACCAGTGTGCACGCCGCTTAACATCTTTAATTACCTCGTTTCGTTTTAATCCAATGTTTATGTGTTACCTGCTAACGGGCGCTTCAAAGAATTTAATCTCCAATTCTGTGTAAATGCTTCCGATTTTAAATATTTAACTGTTCCTCACAGTTCTGGTTAAATAAAAGCGGTTTAAAACACGATGTGGAAACGGATTAGTGTCGAGTTTTGTTTTACATTTAATTGTACTGTTATTTTAAATTTAAATGTCGACGACGCGTTGTGTTCCACGCGCGCCTCAAGGAGTGTCAGCATAGTGACGGGGCCTGTAGAGGGCCAAAGCCTGCCGGGGTCGCGGGACTCACGAATTACCGTGACCCCGGTACGTAAAGGGCGTGTAAATCAGTACGAGTCTGACAGTTCCTCCCGCTCTGCCCTGGGTGGGAGGACTCATGTGATGATTTCACCAGGTAAAAAAAAAAGTACTTTTGTGTGACTATGGCCGGACAGCCGCCTTTTCCAACTACTGACTGGGTACATCTCTAGTATTCCATCATCATCATCATCAGCCTAAAATGTTTCCTCTGCTGTGACACAGGCCTTCTCTTTACGAGAGAGTGTGGGCCATAATACACCACGTGCGGGTCCAGTGCAGGTTGGTAAATGTCACATCTACCAACCTGCACTGAACTGTACGTCGAGTAACTCTAATCGTTTATGAAATGTATGAATAATAAATAAGTAGGAAAAGTGTCAGGAAACGGAATTCGTCATGTTGAAGATTTCTTAACTTTTCACTGAAACATTCGCATTACGAACTCAATAAAGCCTTTGTCAAACAGACAGGCATGGCGCGGCGTTTTTTTTTTGTAATGTATGGAATTGTCAAACAATTCCATACATTACAAATAAAAACGCCTCGAAATCCAGTCACATAGAAAAGCGAAAGCGATTAGATAACGTGACCGAACTATCGGACTGACGTCTCGTATCGGTTCGTTATCGCTTCGGACTCGCCTGTCTGTTTGACAAAGGCTTTAGTGTTACGTTATAAAGTTCGCTCTTAAATATGATTACAAGCAGCGCTAATAACTATTTGGCACTTGAATAATAATTTCTGATCTAATAAAATAGTATTGAATGTTTTCGGAGAAAGAACAACCCGAGCCGATATCCGGTCCGTATGTAATAATGTGGCAATCCGGTCAACCCTCGGAACCCCGGTCCGGTAATCCCGTTCCGTGTTAAACCATTAATCGGGGCTTAGCTCAGAGCAAATAATTCGCGATTTCGGCTACAATGATAATTAAAATCATTATGCACTTACTATTAAAACAGCACACCATGCTTACGTACAATGCTGACAATACTAACAAGAGACGGAACGATATAGTATACATTTCTAATACAACCTCCAAACATGTCTTTGTGGAAAGATTAATCTTTACATTTTTAGGCCCATTTCTGTACAATAGATTAAATAGAAAACTAAGTATTTATAAGTAAAACTATTTTACCTGTAAAAAGTCTATTATTACTTTTTTGCAACCCCTTACCTATGCACAGACAGAAGATTTACTTGTAGTCTGCAAGTAAACTGCTGACACATTGTTTGTTTATCTCTTATGTAAGTTGTAATTTTAGTAATTTACTTTTCTTTAATTGTTGATTTATTTATTTTAAGTAGGTATTTACGCACCTTCTAGCCTGAAACACAGGTTCCACCTAGTTCAGGCAATAAGCAACTGTGCTCTATTTAATTTGTTAAGATACTCAATTGTAAATGTGCCCCTTTTTATAAATAAACGATTTATTATAAAAAAAATATGAGCGGTTTGGGTTTATCGAATATGATTCTAATTAGCTGAAATTCGATGTCTTATTAATATTTAACAAATTACATTTTCACCGGAAAAATGTATTTATAGTAATAAGTTTACACGTGGTGGTGATGCTAGAATAATTTTCAATAACGCCTTTAATTCTCAAAGGATAAGGGTTTTATTAAGAGTACACCCAAATTCCGCCACTTAATCTGAATCCCTATGTTATGGGAGCATTATCTTCAACCGGGCACTTATCCTCTCCCTGGGCAGCCAAAAAATCCTACATAAAACATGTCTGGGCCTTTATCTGTTTCTATACGAATATATTTTATCCTTATTTGGGTATATAGTTTGTAGGTTTAGATGTAGAAGGAAAATCTTCGGTACTAATGCGGGTCTAAAAAGGCCACTTTAAAAACGTCGCTAATATCAATTTTGCTTGCTGTTGTTGTTAATTGTTCTTTATCAATTATCTACTCCAATTTTAGCAATGTTAATATTTGCAACGCTGCTAAAGTGGCGTTTCTAGGGCTCTGATACTATTCAGACAATTCTTCCATTACAAGCCCTAGCTAGATAGCATAAAATTGAGTCTACATATGGTAATCATACTTGAAAAGCATCAATGCTTTTGTGTTCTGACTATCATGCTAGCAAGAATCTTTGTGAAAGCGATAACTGCGCTCATATCATCAGACCAGGACGAATTTTCCGCAAAACCGAGTCGCGATAACACACAAACATCCTTTTCACGTAAAACCTTCCGTTCTTGGCTAAACTACACGATAATGGAAGAATCTTACTAAGAACATCTAAAATTCAACGTTGTATGCCCACAAAAACGTGTTCCTTAAATAATTCAACGAAAGTTTTAAAAGCTTACCACAATTTCATGGTCACACGACAACGTGTACAGGACGCTTTGTGATGATAAAACTTGTTTACTTTAATAACTTTTTTTTTTCCTCTATGATATATCTACCTACGTTGCGGGTTCTATGGTCAGAATATAGCGAGCGTGCCTTTGTTAAACTTAATTACTCTTTTGTCTATGTGAAATAGCAGCTTTTAGCATAGAGTTTACATTTGCTCTGAGGAAAAAACAAAAGCTACTCAACACTTTATGTAGATCTTTTTTACAGCTGAGGTCAAACTGACATTTGTTAATTTAGCTTTCAAGAAGTACGCTTTAAATCTAATATTTATGTGTTTTTTTAGTTTTCGATATTTCAGCACTGTCGCAAGCACCATGATCATCAATAAACACGTTGAAATATCTGAAACTCAAAACAAATAGATAAACAAATAGTAAATATCTCGTTGTACTTATAAGATCTTAAAAACAAGCCGGCACCATCCCCCAGGTAAATGTCCGCAAAGCTAACTGCGGTTAACTCTGAGAGTTATCAGAGCGAACAGTTGAGAAGTTCAGGCTGGTGGTGGGCGGCTGCGTGCGGCGCGGCAGTGTCCGCGAGGGTCGCGAGCCGGCCGCTCGTCCGCCCAGCCGCCCGCCCATATCACCCACATATCCGAAACACCACAAAACAAACTTCGTTTAACACATAATAGGAAAGGGTGAATGTGAACCAAATCCAGTTTCAATATACAACACCTATTAGTTGTTAGTGAATTAGGTAAAATTTTCAATTCGGTAAGTCTTGTATAATTTCGATGCGTTAAAGCATTTTAAAATCTGCATTCTATTATAAAAAGCTCGCACATGATTTTGTTTAGCAACGCCTATAAATAACTGTCAGTGAAATCATTCAGTAGTGAGAAGTCCATTAATAAAGTTTTCCCGCCATTCGGCGCGCAGCCTTCAAAGCCGTGAAAGCTTCAGGTGCAGGTGAATGTTTTCAGCGATCGTCGAGTTTTGTCATTGATTTATTATTCTATAATAGGATTATACTATGAAATATGAATCATTCCACTTAGTCTGAATTATTTATAATGTTTGCCATTTGTCTTTCTTCACAAAAATAAAATAAAAAGCGTCGCTCTCGACGTACACAAGCGGAAATACAAATTCAATCAGTGTCGTAAATAGAATTTTCTTCTCCGCTAAAACAAACAGTGAAATTGAATTTCCCGTGTAGAATGAAGTCCCGGTTAAATAAATAGATTATTAGAACGATGCACACGCACATTCTTTTGTAATAATAGTCTACTGCGCTCGAAATAGTTTAGCTCGCAAAGTATAACAGTGAGTCTCGTGGTTTTGATAATGCTGTACTATTAATAGTAAACACGGAAATAAGTTTTTTTTTCTGTTGTCATCTGTTCGAGCGAAACAAAGCTATTACAGATGTGATCGAATTGCGGTGATCCATAGCGACCTTTTTATAACAGCTAAGATGAGGGCATTCCCTAATTGTTATGATAAAATAAGCTTTTTCTAGATATTTTATGAGAACCTTCTTCTCGTAAGTTGGTATTTTACCAAACTTTTGCAAACGTAGTGAACGTTTTGCACTTGTTTTACTCTGTAATACTTTCACAACAAATTCTGTGTTTCCGTACGATTTACATAACTCAATATTTGTTTTTGTTTTAATAAGCTGGGACTGAATCAATCTGTGAGAGGAAAACAAACATGTAGATATTCACAAAACGCCACCAAATATGTTTTGTTTATACAAAACCGAAATAACCGAAATCGTCACGTCAGTTAATTGAATACAAATAAAAATAACTAGCTGTACCCTGTAAACTGTTTTTTCGCGGTCGTGGATATGTGATTGATGCAAAAAATATATAAAAACAATCCTTGATGCGGATTATAAATCTTAATCGGTGCAGAACTTTTTGAGTTTTTGAAGCGTACACAAACCAACATAACATTTATATATATATATATAGATCATACTGTAGGAACGGTACGTATACAATAAACATAATAAATAAACGAAATAAAAATCACAGCTGTTGATAAATATAAACTAGATCATTTGTTGTGAAGATGATAAGTCAAAACTATATGTGCTCGTATATCCGTTGATCACTTTATCTAAAGAGATTTCCCGCTATAGGTACTAACATTTTCAGTATTACTAGGATTAATCCGAGAAGAAACAGCAAGCATACTATAGTCTTACTTGCCGATGATGTTTCTCATGACCTTCTTATATTATAGTTATATTTGATTAAATAATAATAATAAATATTCCACAACTATCACACAACGCCATCTAGTCCCAAGCTAAGCAGAGCTTGTGTTATGGGTACTAGACAGCTGATAAACATACTTATATATTTCTAAATACACACATATTATAGATAGATTACACCCAGGCACAGAACAAATGATCGTGCTCATCACACAAACATTTGTCCTGGGTGGGAATCGAACCCACGATCTCCGGCATAGCAGTCAGGGTCACTAACCACTAGACCAACAGGCCTGTAAGATTGAAATTACTTAGTATAATATAGGCTTTTTTTTTATCGTGATAAAATAATCAAATCATCGTCCCTTACGTCTCAGGGCGGCACGGGAGGGACTATCAGAAATCCACGACGATACTTCAATAGCCCTTTATGTTCGAGGGCCAGGGTCACCTGATGAGACAGTTCTACAACCAGAATAACATAGGGTAACAGAAACCCTCGATCGAATGAACTGGAAGTCATTAAGAGAGGTTTTGCCCAGCCGTGGGATAAACCAGGCTAACGGTCACTTGTTCAAGTAAAATGTTACATTGGTTCTAAAACCTGCACTAAAATCATATTGTGCACACAGCTAAGGAGTGGCATCTGTATTTCCCGATAGCTATAACCATGGGTCTTCAAGTCAAGAGTGAACAGGTTACTTCTAGGCAAGCGTGCTTCACCGTCGACCACATCTTCGCTTACCATCAGGCGTGATAGTGGACAAACGCGAACATATCATAAATAAAAGGCACGCCCTTTTCAGCACGGCTTCCCGTTCAAATTGATGATTCCAATAATGTAGATATTTTCAAAGAAAACCACCATATCTTTGGTTTGTACATAAGCTGTAGAAAGCCTTGAAGAGTGTATATGTACACTTGTATACATCTTTTTTTTTAGCGTGATAAATTCATCAAATGTGTCCTCCCACCCAGGGAAGAGCAGGAGGGACTGTCAGACTCGTACTGACTAAAATCCACGGTGTCCTTCAATAGCCCTTTAAGATCCGGGGTCATGGCAAAAAAAAAACTTCGCACTAAAGGTAAAATAAATATGCTACGTACATACAATGAAAAAAATTGTGGTAACTGTGTATAAACAGTTTTTATTGATAGTTTTATAATGAGACAATTAAAAACAAATACTCAATACAATATTTCACCAAGTATAAATGCAGGTCTGTTTAAGCAGGTAACTGTAACACTGGAACGTAAAGGGCAGTTGAAGGAACATGGTGGATTTTAGTCACTGGTACGAGTCTGACCATTCCATCCAGGGCGGAGGACACATTCGATAATTTTAGAATGAAAGTTTGTGAAGATAGATGATTGTATAACTCTTTTATACAAACACTACAAAACGGACTTATATGGAGTACACAGATAGGGTATTTCTTATCCTGTTAGGACGGTCCGGGCAATAATCGAAATTCCTAATCTTCCCAATTACCTTCATAAATTTGAAGAGAGCTGTTCACTTATGACACTGAAATATTAAGTTTCAAACTAACACATTAAGTGAATACTCTGAAAGTTAGTACAACTGCTGTCGCGACCAACGAAAGGCGGTAGTCTGAAACTTTTTGACCGATTCAGTTTCCCCCTTTCTACCGGGTTCTGGTTAAACATAAACTTAATTTGATCGCTTCACTTTATCCGGTATGCAAACATTTTTCAACCGATATCGGATGTCGGCGTGCATAAAGTATATAATCCCCCGCTGACATTTATCTACAAGATAAACCATCGGTTATAAATGGCACAATGTAGGCCACTCTGAACATTTTTCATTTCGCTATAAATTCCGCAGATATAGAACACATTAATTAAAATGTAACTCGATATGATATCTAACGATTTAACTTGGAGTCATTGAGGCACAAAGTATATAGTGGGAATACTATATTGTCTAACATATACTTATCATAATAACAAAGTCACTTTGTGACTCTATATGTGACGCATTTATACGCAACTACATACGAGTATATTACGAATTTTGTTGTACTAATGATGATGTTTTACGTGTACCCCTTACAAAGCAAACTGAAAACTCGATATTAATCAAGTCGTAAAAAACGCGTCAAGCAAGGACCGTTAGTTTCTTACAAAAGTAGAATAAATCAAACTTATTTAGATCCAGCGCAAACAATACACGTGGCCATCTAAACTTCAATATGTAACAAATAAAACTCCTCTCGTCTAATATACATAGATGAGGTCTTAAGTAATTTCCTGCAAGTAATATCGATCGAATCATTGGATTCTGCGGACTATAGGAATCTGCCTGAGATAAGATGCATTCCCGGAGATTCCCTCACACACTCATTATTCCTGTCCCGGGAGTTCATCGGCGGCACGTCCGCTATCAATATGTATTTATTGCAACTGAACAACGTTTCGTTCAGTGATTTCTTCACTCAGATATTCTCTGTGTGTGCTGCCATTTTCTACTGAAATTAATGATTGAAAAATAAATATTCTTGTATTTGAACACGAGTAAGCTACAATTTCATATATACTACTGAATTCGTAGTACGTAATATTATAAATGCGAAAGTAACTATCTGTCCGGCTGTTACCGTTTCACATCTAAACCACTTCGATCGTAATGAAAGACAGATTTAAATTTCATTACATCTGGCATCAAATATGTGCTTATATATAGAGGCTATATTATCATACAGCACTTTTATTGTTTTGGAAATCTTTATCTCAGCATAGTATAAAATAAGTCAACCAGGCCTGGACTGTATATGTTACGCTTTAAAATACGCAACGAATTATAATACGGTTTTTACCAATGGATAGAGTGCTTCATGAACAAGGTTTATATTTACATGAAGCCGGGGTAAGTCGCTAGCAGAAAGTAATTAAACACGCAAACATTATAAACCTCTTACTGTTAACCCACAGTTTCAAACCGTCTTAACCTTGGCGGCATCACTTCAAAGTTGGGTCGCTTTCCGGAGGCTGGTTGTGTCTGTATCGCATCTGTGGTTGCGCAGCATCCGAGCACTGACCTTGACACACTTACCGAACAATTTCATCTCCCCCCTCCCACTCCCGCCCATAGAACACAGTAAGTACCAGAGTTTACAGTAAAACCAAGTAACGATTATTAAAAGGAATTTTCTTCTGACAATGGCTTGATATGGGATATCTCGCTGGCAAAAATGGCGAATTCTGATGAAATCACATCTTAAATCTACATCTCAAAACATCCATTTCGGAGATGAACATTAAAAAATAACAGTTCAGAAGAATTGATAACCGCCACCGTTTGAAACATAACATTATGCCTGTATTTCTCAATAGGGTTAGGCAGAGGTTAAAGGTACTTGGTAACAGCAATATCTATCGAAAGTTGGTTAAAAATGTCTTCCTCAGTGATTTCTTTCGTCTATGATACCATTAAGAGATGTTTTAATTTGATAAACCCAGTGGGGTCACTATTCAGATGGTGTATGGGAAGTCTATCAATGAATGATTTGTGATGTATCTAAGATAAACTTAAGCGACTTCTAAATTTTTGCATAAGATTATTTATATTTGGCCTGCGTAAATATTATCATATTTCTGAATTTCGTGTAAAACTCAAGTGGCTTCCTATACGTCTTCGCCGGAATTCTCATATCTTATTTCAACTCTACAGTATTCTATTCAATCCTACTACCCCCCCCACTTATCTTAAAGAACATTTCAAGTTCCTTCATGACCCTCGTAATACATATCTTAGGTCATCAGAAAATTTAAGACTAGAGATGCCAATGCATTCTTCCAGCTTTTACGACAAATCTTTTACATTCGAAACAGTACGGCTATGGAATGCCCTGCCCTTGTCACTAAGGCGCGCTAAAGCCTTGTCCAGTTTAAAAATCTGGTAAAAAAGCACGACTTCTCTCCATAAACGTGTAGCTAAAATGCTTCTTTGTTTTATGTTTCATTTTTATGTGTATTATGCCTTGTATATATATTTATAATGTTTGTATGTATGTATTTTATGAGCAATTTGTACACCTCAGACTACAAACAGTATTGTTTCTCCTTTCTCTTAAATCCATCCAAAGGTTGTCTTGAAAATATCGCTTTTAGCGATAAGACCGCCCATTGTGTCACCACTGTGTATAAGATATACTTGTACCGATAATTTATATGGTGTGCATAATAAAGTATATTATATCTATCTATCTAAGAGATCTGATCGAGATTTTTCTAAAAGCTATGTATTATCTTCATATCTTTCAGAAAAGCGCGGGTCGGGAAGAGAAACTCATTTTTAATTAAGTTTTATATCCTCTTTCCAAGTTAATATAGATTTATGTTTGCTCTTACTTGACTACTGTCTATATAATTCTACTAGCGACCTGCCCCGGCTCCGCACGGGTGCAATCTCTACTATATTAGGCATGTTATATCATATAAATCTTCCTCTTGAATCACACTATCTGTTAAAAAAAACCGCATCAAAATCCGTTGCGTAGGGACAGACAGCAAGACAGGAGAGCGACTTTGTTTTATACTATGTGGTGATAAAGAAGGATATTACGAGCGATTTAATGTACAATCGACAAATTTTAATCATTAGGTACTCACATTAGATGTTCAAATACAATTAGGTCGACAATTGCGCAAATATACATTTCCACGGTAACGATCTCGATCTCTATTGTTTTGAAGGTTTCAAACCATTTATTGTCAAAATGGGTCGTGGTTCTGTCGATTATACGAGTACCTACCTAATTGAAAACGAGTTAATTGAAGGTGTAATATTTAGAGTTTGCAGAGCAATTTAATTATGATGTAACCTTATTAACTCCATTCTTCTATTTAATTAAAATGGTAAGTATGAGTGGCTTTACTTAAAGTTGATTTAAGTAATGTTTTAGATCGGATTTTCAGCCCATGATTACGTATGATAAACTTATCATCTACATTTCTCTGTTCAAAATGAATACTCATTTATTGGGAAAAACATCCGGCGTTCATTTTTCTTGTAAACCTTATTAATATTTTGTCCGCTTTACGCCTGGAGTGCAAATGATCAGAAATTCTGGAAAACGTCCTCCGTATGTAGTCGACTTTATGACACCAAGCTTTGAAAATATGAAAATAATAAAATGGTTATATGCTATTCAGAGAAGCAGCACCCGTATCATATCTATATACAATATAATGTACGTGCGGTTGGATGACACGTTCAGAAATATGAAATTTATTTTATTCAAACATTTTGATATTTCATTTTAAACGTAGATACATATTTTTTTATTTCAGACATAAAGGATAACGAATACCTATTTAAAGTATGTTTTTAATTGCTCATTAAAAACCTCTCGTCACAATTATTTCTGATGGTTATCCTATATCTTTGTATTCCAAAAAGTAATTAGAATGTCTATTTTACGTATTTTCCTGTTACCCGAGCACTTTATAATTTTCATTTTCATTATTATAATAAGCATTTTTAAGCTTAGCAAAAGCAAACCAAACACCTTTGTTCTTGTAATGTAATTGCTTCTGATATTTGTGCACGTGGCAAATTACAACAAATAACAAGATTTTTCACAAATAACTAATTGTAGGCATAACAATTGTTTGGCGTACAGACAGTAGTTAGTGTAAAAAACTGGGTGTTAATTTTTTTTTACCACGATAAAAAAAAAAAAAAAAAAAACGCATCCATAATACAAGTGTAATTTATAAAGTGGGACAACATTCTTAAAAAAAACCATGAATTAGCCAAAGCACTGACCCATTTAACTTTTCGATGTACCTATTCTTGGTTTGACGGTAATCAAATGCAAATACTGTAATGTTTTATTTTTAGGTCTACACATCATCTGACGCATAACAGAGCAAGCTAAAATAAATTAGCTGTTTTATTTGAAACTTTCATCGCAGAGTATTATAATGATGACAATCGTAAACATTTCCATCCGGTGGGCCTACAATAAATAGCACTTTGTTGTTGTGCTTACGAGCTTACTACATTCAGTTTATGTTTGCGTTACCTATAATGTAAATAAAGATGAAATTTAATTTAATAGGAAAGAGCCATACTTAGTATGTTATACTAATAACGCAGTAAGAAGCAGTGAAGTACTTTATGTACGGATAGCGTCAGCACATCAAAAGAAAAGATAAATAAGATCTGGAAAGAAACCCTCTCATGCAGAAAGTCAGGACAAATAATTAGGTCATTTTCAAAGACCTGACGAAGGGCCAGCAAGATAGACATGTGATCGAATCGTAACCCTATTTTAGGACATGTTTTCCAATCCGTTCTGAACCCGTACCGTGTCGGGAATAATTTGATGCGCTTTTGTGAAGCCATGGTAGACACATCCGATCAGAAAGGTTCACTCTCTCCGCCAAGTCACAATGTTTCTAGTTTGAAAACTTACCGGTGAACTTAGTTTCATGTGGGATATCCTAAGGTTGGTTTTAATATTAAAGTTGCTACACATCCCTACTTATACTACTGCGAAATACTGGTCAACCGCGAGCCTATAGTTGAAAAAAAAACCTGTAGGTATGCCAATTCAGGTAAAAAACTATCCGTGTGTCAAACATCAGAATGTGTTCAGTAACTTTTGCGTGAAAGAGTAACAAACATCCATCCTTCCATGGTTATAAGTATACAAGTTTAAGCAAGTTATTAACAATTTATCCCATTCGGCTAGTCTAGTTACCTGTACGTGGCAAGTTTCAGTGTAGCAGGTGTTTAAAGAATAATGGCGGTAAACACTTTCAATCATGTGAGTCATGGCGGCCCGTTACCCATCACGTAACATCAATATGAAACAGCCAATAAACGTGAGGAATGGTCTCGTTTACAGGTGTTGAACTGTTAACCTAGCTGTAATTCATGCAGTCAAAGCATTCCTTGTAATTGAACCGTCTAGGAATGCCTTCAGACTCTTTTGAACTATCTGTAGCTGATGAAAGCTAGTGGACGATTACGAGCAATAACTTATGATAGCTTGCAGTTACAATTTCATAGTGCTTTTTGAAGTTCAGAGATACAAAATTTTTTTCCGAGTCTGTCATGTCATCATCCTGCTTCATATGTTGCATCGTCCTAAGTGTCCAAACATCTGCACTAACGAGCTCCTAATATAATCACATCACTTACAAGGCCCAACACAAACAATATAATAAACATAATAATGTGCATTTACCATCGACTGAAAGAGGTCCTACCTCTAAAAAAAGTTTTACTGCTAATGTTGCAATTATCTTCACATCCATACTTCTCTTTTGATCATCATTATCATCATCAAAGAACAATGGTAAAATACTAACTTACTCCCAGCATTGCTGGACACACCTGCCAGCTTGCTTGGCGTCCGTCCAGCACCCTGGAGGCTGCGACTCTGACTAACGTCGCATATCTTGAACATTAGCCTACTACACAATATTACAGAACTACTACACGATGTTGCCAATAACCATTATTTTGTTTTTATCATAATCTAACATTTCGTACCGTAAAGCCGTTTTTAGGATCCAATTTTTACGGCACTTGAGCACAGCGGCTGAACTTTTGACTGCTGCGCTCTGTGTCCCGGGTTCGAAATCCACACGGAGCAGATATCCAAGTGGCCTACAAGTAATGGTTCCGGGTCTAACTAACAAACAGCTAAATGTACGTGAGTTCCAACGCAGCCACGATACAGAACAAATCCATAGTGTGGCGAAATTTTAGAAGAAGACTCAGCTTACAACTAAGTGGTTTAATTCAATAAACTAATTAAAAAGTTTGAAGGGAAGCTTCAAGTTTCAGCCACACTAGGTGTACTTCGCGTGGGACACAAACACACGCACTCATCGTTTGTTTTGCTTACAAGGAAGTCATGACACTTTACGAATGAGTTTACAGAAGTTAGTTGGCACAATCGGCGCGAGGTAGTACCGCGCGGGTTTCGCGTTACAGGACGGTTCTTGCATTTGGGAACTGATTTAATATTAATATTAAACTGGTTCCATTAATTTGAAAGGGCATCGAAACTCGGAATACCCACATCAATTTTGTTTTCGCAACTAATAAACCCAGTAACAATTTAATAAAAAAAATACTGATTTCATTTATTACGCTTCTCAAACAAACGTTTTCCACCTAACGCCTTCTGTTAGTGGAAAGTTTCATAAAAACTACGGCTCACTGGGCTGAGCAAACACTAGCTCCCAGAACAAACGGCCTAACCTAATAGTACCCGTTGCAAAGATGAATTATTACCACCACATTCCAACTAATTACATTTTCTTCCTCCGCGGAAAACTGGGAATTATTTGAACATATTTTTACAGCTCCATTCTACTCCGCATTGTATCTTCAGCACTTCAGACACAGATAAAAAGTTTATTGTATGTTTGTTATATCTTTTCACTCTGGATTATGAAATTACTCATTTTAATTTTATCTGTGCTATAACTACAGTTTTCATGTTTATTCTACGTCTGTGAATAATAATACATTTTTATACTACACCTGCATGTAAAGTACCTTGATACCTTATCAAATTTACGGTAAAAAGTACGTCATTGCATATCGAACAAATATGCGGGGAGAAAACGCATCTGAGCGGGAGAGAAAAGTGTATGAAAGTCCATTTCTTACGTGGTTTTTCTTTTTTAATTTTGGGTAAGACAAAAGCCAAAAAGTTTTTACAGTGAGTTTTTATCTCTAAGTTCGCAAAATGACACTGGCCACTAGCTGTGTGTTGGATGGTGTCGGGCTGGCAGTGCGAGCCTGCGGCGGCCGGCTATCCAATTTGAAAAAAGAACATATGAAAATTGCAGACGCCATTGGCGCCATTTTCAATTTGTGTGTTGTTTGAGGATTCAGTTTTCGTAGAAAGTAAAATAAAAATGATAAGTAGTGACAGTGATGATGAAAATTTTTTCCTCGTAGGTGTAGTATAAAGCACTATGTATCACTCGAGAGAAAGTGCGATTCCCGATCTCGGGTATTTTAAAACCGTCCCCTACGGGTCGGGCTTCAAACGGCACCCTCGATGGTAATCGGTCACTTTCTCCTCTTGGTGAACAATGTACTATTTTTATCGTGGTAAAATCATCAAATGAGTGCTCCCAACCAGGACAGAGCAGGAGGGACTGTCAGACTCGTACTGACTAAAATCCACGATCCACGGTGTCCTTTAATAGCCGTTAAAGTTGCGGGGACACGGTAATTCGTAAGTCCCGCGATCAGAATAGTTATATAATAGCACCAGTTATAGAAGACACTGGTGGTGACAAGCTTATGGCAACTCTTTTCATCATTTCCTTGTCCTTAATGAAGTAAAATCTTCCTTAACAAAGTATCTGAATAAATTGTTTCTTGTTACCTTGGATAATGGTTCTACATATAGAAAATAATTTCATGTTTAAGTTTACGTATGCCTTTTTATACTTATACGGCCTTATTACAAAAACTAAATAATACTTGGTTTAAACCTGGTCTATCAAGTCCAGGCTTATCTGCAGAGCCATGGTTTAAATTTGACCGTATTACAAAACTAAGATAAAACATCGACTTTAGTACCGCCATTTGAACGATTATCTAAACAATTAAATCCAAAATGAGTAATAACAATTAAATCTACCTTGTTTCAATCCATTTTGGGTGAAAATAACACAAAAACTACAACACAATGAAAAATTTGCTATGAGAAACTTTGACGCACCTTTGACAGCTACTACTGTTAGACCATGGTTTATCGCAAAACCACGATTTGTAATAACGTTTGTGTAAACCGTAGTTTTACAAGATAAAACCTGGGTTTTTAGTTAAACTCTTTTTTGTAATAAGACGGAATAAGTATAAAAAGGCATACGTAAACTATAAGGTAACTAAGTTTCAAGTTTTAATATTCTGAACAAACAGCTGCTTGATTAACACTTGTTTCAGCATTGTAATACAAATATAGTGGCTGTATTTAATGAAGCAAGTTTCACTGAATACAACTGAATGCTTCGGTTTAAGCGAAAGTTACAGAATAAGCTCTGCTATTGTGACTTCCCGTTCTTATTGTACACTAGCTTCCGCCCGCGACTCCGTCCGTGCGGATGTCGGTCTTCGCGTGGATGGTTTATTTCCCCATTTTGATTAACTCTGACAATGACATCTTATAAATATTACGGCGCTGAATCCACTGCGGGTAATGCAACGTGTGTTCGCGGTTCTACAGAACAACGTCTATGAATAAAACTGAAAAATAAGATTTTTTTTCTGCGTATTTTTCCAGGATAAAAAGTATCCTATGTTATGCCCAGGATAATAAGGAATAATTATACCAAGTTTCATCGAAATCGAAACGTTAGTTTTCACGTGATGCCTGCACAAACAGACAGATAGACAGACAAAAAAAATTTTTTATCATATATTTGGGTTTGGTATCGATCCAGCAACACCCCCCGCTATTTATTTTTTCAATATTTTCAATGTACAGAATTGACGCTTCTACGGATTTATCTATCTATACTAATATTATAAAGCTGAAGAGTTTGTTTGTTTGTTTGTTTGTTTGAACGCGCTAATCTCTGGAACTACTGGTCCGATTTGAATGATTCTTTCAGTGTTGGGTAGTCCATTTATCGAGGAAGGCTATAGGCTATGTTTTTTTTGTTTCAAAATTAGGGATCCGTAATAAAATTACTATTTTGTAACACAAGGTGTAAAATCAAAAACCTATTTTTGCGTGCGCTGCAAAAACTATTGACAATAGAACAAAATGATGTACTACGGGTTTGTAGATCTCATTAAGACCTACAAAAAAGTCCGCGAGAACATATATCTAACTAGCATGGTTTAATCACAATAACCGATTTTGTGTTCAAAATAATTATTAAATCGTCTGAAGAAAAAAAACTACGTTAAATATGTATCGTAATATTGATCTTTATCGAAATTAAGCATTATGTTATCAAGGGTATTTATGTAGAAGTAAAATACTTTTTGTTTCATCTCAATCGGATATTTCGTTTAAAAGTTATCACGTGTGTAAGATGTTAAGAGTTGTTACCTATTAATGAGTTATGGGCCATAGAGTTTTTTATCAACATAAAATCCTGTAATAATCTTTTTAGAAATATATTTCTTGATGATTGTAAGTATAAGATCTTAAAGTTTACCCAGATATCGTCGAAATAGAAAATAAAGATTATCAATGGATGTGTCAACGAGCAATATTGGCGGCGACAGTAGTTTTGACGAAATTAACGATTTAATTTTAACTAAACTTCCAGGGGATATAGTCACCTACACTTCTATTGATAATGTAATGGATCAAGAAGATGCAGTCCATTTTCCACAGGAATTTCTTAATTCTCTAAACCCGAGTGGCCTCCCCCCACATTCTCTCAAGTTAAAAATTGGTGCCCCAGTTATTTTACTTAGAAATCTTAAGCCACCAAATTTAGTTTCGGGAGGTACCTGTGTCTGATAAGGAGGGAAGAAACGCCTGGGTGTCACCACTGCAAGGATCGTCCGGAGGACACGGTGGAGCATACGGTGCAGGACTGCCCCGCTTGGATAGAGCACCGCCGTGTCCTCACGACGGCGATAGGCGGAGACTGGGTGGGAGGACTCATTTGATGATTTTACCACGATAAAAAAAGACACCAAATTTATGTAACGGGACTCGACTTCAGGTTAAATTTCTTCGCAATAACGTGATCGTTGCAACAGTTTTGACTGGTCTAGCGGTTGATCAAACAGTACTTATACCTCGGATCCCAATGATTCCAAATGATTTGCCTTTTCATTTTAAAAGAGTCTAATTCCCAATTAAATTATCTTTTGCCGTAACGATAAATAAATCACAGGGGCAAACATCTCTTCTTCGAATATTCCGCTTCTCAGTAACGTCCCAGTTTGTAATTTGTCGTCAAGTTTGACACGTTATAAATTATTTGCATATTACTAGAAGAACAGAAGGACTATATAGAAAGATCCGATATAAACGACATGTCACTTGAGTATATTTTAGAAGTCTGTGCTATTGAAATACCTAACGATAATTTGTTATTGGTAACAATGTACTGGAACAGAAGGGAAGAAAATGTATTTTATAACCAACTCAACACAATATTAGCATACATAAACAAAAAATACACAAAACTAAATACAGTCATCGGAGGTGACTTTAATATAGATATTAATAAAAGTAACTCAAAAGTTAGCACTTTCTTAGATCTTATGTCCGAATACAAGTACACACAACATATTAAACATCCCACACACATAACACACACAGCGTCAACGTGCCTAGACCTCATATTTACAAACTTTAAAACCGGAGATTCACACACATATGTAAAAGAACTAGGTTTTTCAGATCATTGTGGTACAATTATAAAATTTAAAGCGCCACAATGTCCAAAGCAAACCACTTGGTATACTGAAAAACGATTATATACTGAAAACAACATTGCAAGTTTTAAATTAGAATTAAAATCAGTTAACTGGAGAGATATAATTGTAGAAAGTAATAATGCAAATCAAAATTATAATGTTTTTAACGACTTAATAACCAAAATATTAAATAAAACTATTCCAAAAACAAAAACGAAATTAAAATCGCACTATAAAAAATATTGGTTGACTAAAGGAATAAAGATCTCGTGTATAAACAAAAGGTTACTAAAAATTTTGAGTATAAAGTCTAACAATCCAATCATCAAAAAATACTATAGAAATTACGAAAAAATACTAAAACAGTCGGTCATAACATCAAAAAAACAACATTTTATTAAGAAAATTAAAATGTCTCAAAACAAAATTAAAGCTATGTGGAATATAGTTAACGAACGTACTAACAAAAAAACGGCTTCAAACAAACACAACATCCAATTAGAAATAAACAACGCTTTAATTTCAGATCCAAAACAAATTGTCAACGAATTCAATGACTTTTTTGCATCAATTGGCGACGAGACCACTCGCCACGTAGGAACTGAGGCTAAAGGCCGGCCTGTAGTTAACCCGTCTGAAAATACCCTCTTTCTTAGACCCTTAGACTTCCTAGAAACGCACCGAATTATACAGAACTTAAAAAACAAAAAAAGCCACGGAATAGACGAACTACCGCCATCTCTTATAAAACAATGTGCAGATGAACTTGCTGGTCCCTTCTGTGTTTTAATAAATCAGTCATTTGATGAAGGTATTTTTCCTGACCAACTTAAAAAAGCAATTATAAAACCATTATTTAAGAAAAACTCTAAAACTGACCCCAATAATTACCGACCCATAGCCCTTTTACCTACGGCATCAAAAATTTTCGAAAAGGCTATGTGCAACCGAGTGTATAATTTTTGCGAAAGATTTAAAATTTTCGATGAAGGACAATATGGATTTCGGAAACAGCGGTCAACAACCCTAGCTGTCTATAAATATATGCAAGAAGTTATTAATGTTATGAATAATAAAAAATATGCTGTTGGTATTCTTCTAGATATGACCAAGGCTTATGATAAGGTTCAATTCAAAATCCTACTTGATAAACTTTACGGCATAGGAATTCGTGGAAACACTTTTAACTGGTTTGTGTCATACTTAAAAGATAGGGAGCAATATGTACAAATAGAGCATTTCAATCACGATCAAAAACAAATACTGCAAGTAAGATCCGATAAGAAAATTATAAATGCATCAATTCCCCAGGGCAGTGTCATTGGATGTCTTCTATTCATCATCTACATTAATGACCTTCCTAAAATCATGGATGAGCCTTGTGTGCTGTTTGCAGATGATATATCTCTGCTTACCACATGCGAAGCAAATAGTCAAATTAAAGATCAACTAAACACTATACTAAATAAAACAACAAAATGGATGGATGATCAGAACCTTGAGATTAATTATAAAAAAACCAAACTAATTACTTTCTACCCCCAACAAAAATCCCCCTTACCAATCAACTACACAACAAACGGCACAAAATTAGAAGTAGTTAACGACTTCACATTATTAGGAATTACAATAGACTCACACATATCTTGGAAACCCCACATAAAACGAGTACGAGCTAAACTTTCGCAATTTACTTACGCACTTCGAGAAGTCAAAAAAACTACCGATTTGCAAACTGCACTTACGACCTACTACGCCTACGCACATTCATGGCTCAGCTATGGCATTATTATGTGGGGAAATAGCACAGACGCGCAAACACTTCTCATCCTCCAAAAGAAACTAATTCGCATCATTGTTAACATTGACCAAACCGATAGCTGTAAGCCCTATTTTATAAAGCACAAAATACTCACTTTACCGTCTATCTATATAATGGAAATATGCAAATTTGTTAGGAAACACATGAATTTTTTTACAACTCGCGGTGATAAACATAATGACCGATCTGTTAGGTATAAAAATATGCTAATGTTACCGTCATCGCGCATGAAATTACACTCAAATAGTCCCTACGTAATGTCCATAAAAATATTCAATAGACTACCTGACGCATTAAAAGATGAAACTTGCAATAAGATATTTACTAACAAACTAAAGGAAATATTAATTAAAAAAGCTTATTACACCATAAACGAGTACATACATGACAAAGTAATTATTTAACTGAGACAGAAGAACTGACACTATAATACTCGACATACCCAAAGTTGTTAAAAATTAAATTTGGTTATTGTTTTTATAAAATAAAAAATTTGGAAATGTTTTTGGTACCCTTAACCAAATAAAGTTTTTTTTTTTTTTAAATATGTTTAATTGAAGAAAATAACATTATTAATACATAGTTATGTTAAATTTTATTTTAGTTTTTATATTTTTGCTGTGCCCTACAGGGTCCATAATTGTACCTAGCTTTAAGCCTATTTTAAGATCTGTAATACTGACATTGTGGAATGCAAATAAAGATATGAATATGAATATGAATATGAATATTTAAGTATTTGTACCAAAAGTTGAGCTCTAGCGACTTTGTTCGCTTACAAGTTTCCTTGTTTTTTTTTTTGAGTTACCGATATTTCGACCCTCGTAAACGCTATGATCATGACATAAGTCTCTAAATGAAAAAAGTAATTAATCTTGTAAAAATCTGCTTTAGGTTCTATCTAACGATAGTTTTAGTGGATGTCTTCTTATATTCCTATAGGAAATAGGTTGTTTCCCACTGTAAATCTGTTGTGACTCCCCTACCAAGTTTAACTTCAACGTTTTATTTTGCAGAGGTCAAACGGTCTTGAGAGCGTACCGTGGTTTGATATATTTAGCTCTTAAAGACTTAACGCTACAATTTGTCCTACTTTTCTGTCCTAAAACGAACGATGTAACCTCAGCACTTAGCACACTATTGTTCTAGCCCAAAAGGCTATAAAGCAGACTATCATTAATACTAATATAAGTCCGGATACCGTGCCCACTGTCCGCTCGCGTGGTCGCATGGTTGCGTGGTTGCTGGGCTATAAACCCCCGGTTTAATTCTGTTTATAGGCTCACATGACGTCACCCGGCTGTGATTGCCCGGGCGCACCCAGGCCCGCACCTGTGCTCATGATGACCAGCCTTCGATGGAGCTGACACTGATTGCAACCCCCCTTTCAGTTTTATTATGTTGATAATGTAATTGGTTACCATTTGTCTGTGAACGCTTGCAATATGTATTTACATTAGAGTTAATGTTGCTTAGTTAAATATTCATACCGGTTAAGTGAATATTATCTAGGGAAGCTACGTATTAAGTCTGTTAAGGTATGATGCTTGAATAACTTCTATTTAAATAAGTAACTTTCATCGTTTTAGAGTTCTTTGAACCCATTCAGTCGTAACTTAGTTTGTCTTAAAGGTCGCGCGAGTCTCAGGTCAACACAGAAAGTTGTTATTGTTGTGGGATCTTTGTGGTGAGACCTTTAAGATGATTCAAAGTTTCAGATTTTTTGATGAGTTCCTCAAGAAATATAATTTTAAAACCCCAAATATGTAATAGGTAAAACAGGACATGATTTGGAAACTCTACTTCAAAGTATTTGGTCTACAGACTACATAAGCCGGTACCCAAATCCCATTCAGTCACAACTTATTCCTTTTATCCACTTGATATGTTCTCCATTTTAGACTTAGAGCTTTCTATATAGTCACCGACCACTTTAATTCCTTTTTTTTTAAGTAGTAAAATCATCTTATGAGTCCTCCCACCCAGGGCAGAGCGGGAGGGACTGTCAGACTCGTACTGACTAAAATCCATGTTGTCCTTCAATAGCCCTTTACGTTCCGGGGTCACGGTAATTCGTACAGTCCCGCGACCACTTTAAGTCCCTAGATTAAGTTTCAAGCCAGCAGGTATACTTAAGAATACTATTACCATAATGAAAAAGATTATCATGGCAATTTGCTCGCTTTGTGCATCAGTTATTCGAAGCTGCGAATGCGTGGCGGAGATTAGCTAAGCGTCGCCCACAGGGCATTTCGACACTCGATGCCGCATCTACCTATCTATACATTTATATGTATCTATGAAACAAACGTATGATATGGTACTTAGATATTTGCCCTGGTTGTCACTAAATTATTTACCTACTCAAAAATATAATAGACATCACAATTATACCAGTTAATTAAAAGAATAGGCAGACGTATTCGTCGTTAGAATAGAACTTTGCTGTTAGGAAACGAGCCCAGACGACTTAACTTCGAAATCACAAATCAGTATACTGCCAGTAAAATTAATACAAAATTCTCAAATATCTTTTTACCGGTGTTTGTAAAACACCAGATTGTATAAAGAGGTAGAGGAGAGAAGAGATAATGAAAGGTTTTGTTTAATCTTTTGATATATATTTTTTTGTAAAATTATACTAGAAGTACAATAGTTTTAAATAGCAATAAAGCCTTCTTCTTAAACAAATAAATGACAAGCATTAACAAGTTTTAGTTGCGAAAGTCTTTTGTCGCGGTAACCGTTCCCACCAGAAGCGTTAGCAAAGTTCGCTGAAAGAGTTCCTGAAAGTTAGGCTTCAGCAAACTTCTTAATGAGGATTCTTGATAAATTGAATAGTTGTTACAATATCGTTATTAAAATATGACCAAGAGATACTTTTAATGTAGAATTCCGAATTAATTGATGAAGAATTAAGGGATGTATATGAGTCGCAATATATTAGCAGTTTTATCAATGGCTGTCACTAACAAGATGTTATATAACTTATTGTTCAACAACAAATAATTTCCACACAACTGATCATTTTCCTACCCATATCCATTACACGTTATTATTTAAACAAAAGATTCTCGAAACCGTCCCGAATAAAAGAAATGCCGTTGCTTTCGTAGCTTTGAAGTTGCGTTTCAAATCATGACCTCAGTGACATTATCAACTGTCATCGATGATTTATATGCGTTCTGAATCGTACGTTTACATTTCCACAAAATGACATCTAATCGTTTTCTAACGCATATTTTCTTTAATAATAGATCAAATTCAAATAACGTGCCGCTAATTAGGAAATGCATTGATTGCCACTTAACCGTTGTTCAGTTGACTATCGGTTACCGATGTCATCTCGCGCTGCCATTGGTCAGTTATCAATCTTTGTTGGTATCTTATCAATGATATCTGTATGGTGCTTGTTTTGATAAAAACATAGATACTTCAGTTGTAATATTTATCGTAGTTTGTTGCGTGTGCGTAGCGTGACAAAATTAGAGGTAAAAATTGCGGTAATTGATAACTTCCTCCTATTTTGGCATTGGTTAAATAAATAAGTGGTAATTTAGTGACAGTGTTAAATAAAATTTTGTGTTAGTGAAGACTTTACTGTGTTCCATCGCTAGTGATTTAATTTATTTTGGTATAAAATTCTTTTTAAGCGAGTTCAGTTTATCTTGTTAAGGAAAAGATAGTAAGATTTGAACTGTTTACTCACTCGTGTGTATGTGTTAACGTTGGTAATCACTCATAATATTATAAATTCTGAACCATCCAGTCCAAGTATTTATGTTATGTGTTCTGTTTATTTGTTGAACTGCTCAGCTGCACATAGATACGGAACATGCTAGTTATTTTGACAACAAATATTATATCTACTGCTACTGGACGTTTAAATTAGCATTTCTACTGGACGCGTACCTAATGTGGATTTATAAACGATAACGTGGATAATGCTTCATTCCCTCTCTCAAAGATTAGACTTGTGTCCCAGTTGGGTTCAAATCTTATATAAATTATTATTTCTTATTATTAAGTGATGAGCGCCGATTATGAGATATTTATGGTAGTTGTTTTGACACCTGTCTTAGTAAGCGTATCCAGGTGGATAATATGAGTAATTCTGGAGGTAATATTATCAGTTCCTGTAATAAACGGTTTTCTTGTATGAGTGTCGTTGCCACTTTTCCCATGTTTGCTGGTGAAAGATTTACCATAATCATAACGTTGATATCGTAGCTAGATGGATCTGACTTTCATCACAAAGTGAAAGCTTGTTTTTACACGTATTTAGGTAGACAACTTTTAGTACAGAAACTGGAAGTGTTGCACTTAAACATATTAGTCCTCGATTTCCTGATGGTCATCCTATTTTATTAGATACTACAGGTTTCGTTTATTTCTTGCAAATTTTGCAAGCCATCGAGGTGCAGTTTTAATTTTCCAATCGGGCGAAAGTATGCAGGCAATTAGGTTACCCTATTGGGAAATTTCCCATTAGTTAACAGTTTAGATTAACTAAATATTTATAGCGTCAATTAAAACTGGGTTTTTTCAAACTCGTTTAATTTTAGTTTTACCCTCAGCTGCGTAGGAGAGCATTAATAAAGCTTCAACGATGTGTTGGAACAAAAACATGTACACAACAGCGTGTTACAGATTGAGAACAAAATAATCAGGTTTAAAAATGGATTTGCAGTGCAACACACTTTCTTAGTCAATCACTGCTTGTAACCCAGTACTGCAAAGATTACAGACTCAAGAGTACATCCTTCTCTTTACTTGCTTTGACAAAGTTCTCACGAAGTTTTGTCGCCTCGACTAAACACAGTCTGTTTTCATTAACAATGAGCGACGCCTAAAGTAATTAGGTTTCAGAAATTCATGAATGTTATCCACACTAACCGAATCCAACGCCATAAGTCTTGGTTCTGCTCGTTGAGTTAAATCTATGACTTTCGAGCTTTCCTTTTCAACTAAACTCATATGCTGTAATTACAACGCACAACAAATTATGCTGTAATTGTAACATTTTACTTACAGCATTTTAACTAATAGTTTACTTAACTCTGATCAAACAACAGCTTGCCTTATATACACTGGCATTGGACTGAGACTGTGACTTCGTCTGATTTGAATCTTTGGTTAAGATTGGATCACATTTGTCTAATAGAAACGGAATCATTGCAACCTTAAAGAGATTTTTGACAGGCCTGTTGGTCTAGTGGTTAGTGACACTGCCGGAGGTCGTGGGTTCGATTCCCACCCAGGACAAATGTTTGTGTGATGAGCACGATCATTTGTTCTGTGTCTGGGTGTAATTTGTGTATAATATGTATGTATATAGAAATATATAAGTATGTTTATCAGTTGTCTAGTACCCACAACACAAGCTCTGCTTAGCTTGCGACTAGATGG
This sequence comes from Agrotis puta, assembly GCA_943136025.2. NCBI lineage: Eukaryota > Metazoa > Arthropoda > Insecta > Lepidoptera > Noctuidae > Agrotis > Agrotis puta. The sequence goes on along the minus strand of OW964176.2, from coordinate 656,563 downwards.
CGTTGTGTGATAGTTGTGGAATATTTATTTATTTATTATTTAAATTAAATAATGACCGGAGACACAGACACCGCCAGTGAATTCAACAAATCATAGTACATAACCCTTAAGTAACACGGAGTTTGAATAGAATGAGAGACCACCTCACTAGCGCCTAAGTATGTTGCCCCTAACGTGCGGCCTACAGTCCGTCTCTTTCCTTTGAAGTCGTCCTCACAAAGCTCTTCTCGACTTCACAATGCTTGCTTAAAAACAGTGACATGTACAACCACAGCTACAGAAGTATGAAAGATTTAAAAGTCTTGCAAATGCTCAGCTATAAGTTTAAGATAAGAGACAGTACGGCAGCGGGATGCGCTTAGCGTGCATTTGCTTACAGCTTACTTGAGTAAGCTACAGGGTTTGTTAGCGCACTTCACACCAACTTGCAAATAAGTTTACAAAGTCGCCGCAAACGAGCATATATATATATCTTATATTATAACACTTGCATATCTATATCTTGTTCTGAGACGTAGTACTTACTTTAAAGAGGCAACGTTAAAAAAAAGATTCCTAAAAAGCGACTCCTTTTAACCAGTTTTAAAAGTATATTGAGTCGCCGAAAAAAATTCAGTGCACTGTTCGTAATTATTCTCAATGTATACCAGCCCCTTTTGTTAGCTGTAGATATCTACTATCACACGAAATGTTAACACCATTTTGAGTTCGTAATAATTAACGAATTCACTCGTTTTGTCACGCGTCGTTAATAACTAGATACAATTGTCAAGTAGATAATTAATTAAACTACCATTGCGTATTGTTTGTGTTAGACGTCAGTGACGTCATCATCTGGTTAACATCTTCGCAACTAGTTTGTGTTATATGCCAGAGTTGATTAAGAATCTCGAAGTCCATTTACCCATTTTATATAAAAACTTATTTTATTGTTCATTTTAGTTAATACTAGCTTCCGCCCGCGCCTCGGTCCGCGCGGATGTCGGTCTTCGCGTGGATGGTTTATTTCCCCATTTTGAGTAACTCTGAGGCCTCTGACTCGAATCTTGCGGGCAGCGGGGCGGCGGCGGCGGCGGCGCTCACTGTTCGCGCCCGCCCCGCTGCCGCGCCGCTGTTTCCGAGGGCCGGTCCATTTGAATGTATGCCTAAGATCCTGCCGCTCCCGCGCCGCCGCCGCCGCCGCCCCGCTGCCCGCAAGATTCGAGGCAGAGGCCGGGGCCTTTTTTTTTTTTTTTTTTTTTTTTTTGTGTATGGCATCTCGCAGGTCAACCTAGAAGAGGTTGTGAGCTGCTTAACCGGACTTTTCTGTAGAGATGCCTTAATTTACTTTAAGGCCTCCAGCCAGAGCTTACAAACTAAATAAAAACTACAAACTAAGTGACCGCACGCTAAGGGCACCCCCTGTGGGGTTCGGACCTCGGCTTAGGGCGTCACTGAGAGAGGACAGCAAGGGACAGGCTGGATCACAATGGTTCATTATTTAGGGACTGATTTTTAAAACTCTACGGCTCAGCATCGCGGGATGGATTGGGGCACCACCCTCTTGGCTTCGTTGACACCGTAAGGTTTCCACCAAGAACCACGAAACTGTGGATTTTCCCTGAAGGGGCAAAAACACACGCGGGACGTAAGGGAAATAAGATGAGTAAGAATTGTCCTGAAAAGGACAATTTTTACTCGAGTAGTCTTGACTACTCTCTTGACACGTCGCAGCAGGACACGACGAAATCGCAGCGGAGAACACAGCACTGGCACGGAGCACACACGAGGAGACGTCCGTACGCGGCGGCGGTCGGGCGGCGAATGTTCAGAGGCCGGGGCCTGACAATGACATCGTATAAATATTACGGCGCTGAATCCACTGCGGGTAATGCAACGTGTGTTCGCGGTTCTACAGAACAACGTCTATGAATAAAACTGAAAAATAAGATTTTTTTTCTACGTATTTTTCCAGGATAAAAAGTATCCTATGTTATGCCCAGGATAATAAGGAATAATTATACCAAGTTTCATCGAAATCGAACCGTTAGTTTTCACGTGATGCCTGCACAAACAGACAGACAGACAGACAGACAAAATTTTTTTTAATCATATATTTGGGTTTGGTATCGATCCAGCAACAGCCCCCGCTATTTATTTTTTCAATATTTTCAATGTACAGAATTGACCCTTCTACAGATTCATTATATGTATAGATATTAGATTGCTGCGTCGGTTTTTCTGCAGTCCGACTTCGGATCCGGATTTGTGGTCGAGCCATGGCAATGGGACGTAAACATGACTGGTTAAAATTATGGTGCACTATTAAGTAGTTCTGATTCTACATATTATTTCAGAAATAACCTGTATAAGTTGCTTACATTTAATGAAAATATTTGAAACTGCGATGGCTAGTCCAAGAATTTTCGTAGATTTTTTCTCAGCAACTAAACATTAACTATTGGCTAACAGACAATAAATACCACGCCCTTGTGTACATTAACGGGGAGTTGAAGTTTGCGGACGTTTGTGGTCTAGCAGAACCACATGATTTCGCAAAATGCACTGATTTTCACTTAGACATCCCCTATAGGTTATCACAGATACTCTTACATACACAACCACGTCCCCTCCACCACATACTCAGTTATCTCCTCAACACATACTGCCTGCAACTCCTTTGTGATGACACTTCAAAGCGTGATGTTATCGTCCTTCGGCATTCATCTCGCGAGAGCCATGGACTGAGATTGGAAAAATTACTTTCATAATGGCATTATAGGGCTATTATATCGGTTTCAAACATGTTCTACGGGGTCGTTTATGGATGGTAGCATCCTGTAGTGATTAAGAGAAGATGAGGTATTTTGTTTTTATGTTTTAATCACATCAATTTGTAAATCTCAGAAGTGCAATAATATTACCTTACGTGTCATTTGTTACACGTACTGTATTTAAATTATGGAAATATTTTATCAAGCTTAGCCCTATGGCCTAGATCCTGATAATAATCTTTCTTGAAATGTTTGTACTTAGAAATACGAAACCCCTTTGATTTGAAGCTATTAAAATTTTATTTAGGTTTTCAAAATCAGCATATTTCACTACATAAGTCGACAACACATTCTCTTAATAAACCCATTTGTCGACACTTTCTTTTCATAATGTTAATAAAAAACCCATTTTTAAAACCACCGGCCTAGTAGGTATTTTTCAGTCAATAAAAGCTAAGTTAATTTATAAGAAAATAGAATCCCTTTTAGACGGGTTGATTTACTTCGATAGCTTTAAAACAATCAAAGTAAATTGATCTTTATGCTAAATTTACACCATATTAATTATCGAGGAATATTTATTAGAAAAAATTTCTTAGAAACCAAAACTAGTTATTTCAGTGCTGGTTTTAGTTAATTAACAATTACAAATCTATTTTAGATTTATTCAAATTTTGTTATTTAGTTGCTTTCTGCTACTAAATATGTGTTATTATAAGAAGTAAATTATTTATTAAAATAAGAAGGTATGAAACAATCACTGATAAGTGTAATCAAAAATCTAGGAATAATTCCTATGTCGCGGGACCATTTACAAATATTTATACTCACATACTTACATAGCAAAACCCGGAATAATTACTTACTTGTAGGTCTGCTTCGTGCAGGAAACCCGCAGATTCACTTCTAACGATCCAAATGCCATACCACTGAGCGTATTGGACGTCATGGTATGACTTTAAGCGATGCAGTTTAAAAACCTAAACTGAAATGTCTTGCTTTTGAATCGCTCAGCCACTGCTCCATCGTGCTGTCTAAGTTAGGGCCGATTCACAGTGAAACAGCAGGGGCTGGTATCTTCTTATTTAGTTTTTATAACAGCATCTAACTTTTAAACAGGCAACTTTTTGACAGGCCTGTTGGTCTAGTGGTTAGTGACCCTGACTGCTATGCCGGAGGTCGTGGGTTCGATTCCCACCCTTTTTTTTTTTTTCTTGCGTGGTAAAATCATCAAATGAGTCCTCCCACCCAGGCAGGGCGGGAGGGACTGTGAGACTTGTACTGACTAAAATCCACGGTGTCCTTCACAAGCCCTTTACGTACCGGGGTCACGGTAATGGGTAAGTCCCGCGACCCCGATTCCCACCCTGGACAAATGTTTGTGTGATGAGCACGATCATTTGTTCTGTGTCTGGGCGTAATTTATCTATAATATGTATGTATTTAGAAATATATAAGTATGTTTATCAGTTGTCTGGGACCCATAACACAAGCTCTGCTTAGCTTGGGACTAGATGGCGTTGTGTAATAGTTGTGGAATATTTATTTATTATTATTTAAATATGTTCAATTGAGTATATGCCTAAAATAATATAGAACTGTTTGTATTTTTTTTTTTGTATAAATGGAATCTTCTTTTTACACTGTGCTGGGTTGGCATGGGTGCAAAATCAATAAACGTCAACTATGCTCTTTCTTATACATAAGTAGTATGGTTATTTTGCTGTCCCAGTAGATAAACCCTAAACTAAACTTCTCCTTGTGTTATGCTAAGGTCATGATATTGTTTCCAGGTTCAACCCAGCGCACGTCTCGTCGTAATTTTATTACACGTTATTGTGTCTTTGGCACCTGTAGTTAGACACTAACAAACCTTGTCAGTGTATCTAGCAGTCTACCTAGCAGCTAGCTAGCTAGCGTACATTGAAATACCGTTTTATGATAATAATTGACACACAAAGAGTGTGTAACGATCAGCTTTAAAAGGTTCGTCACGTACCGAAATGTCTTGTATTTTACAGCCATGTAAGTAAAGTATGATTACTTACGTTTGTTTATATTAAAGTTTGACATAGGACCTAATTGTAGTATTCGTTATAATTATTATACCATTCTGTTTAATCAACATATGACCGTAGCTCGCTAGCCAACTGTCACTAAGTGAAGCTCATTTAAACTTGTGCCTTAGGAAACAATAATCGCTAACTTTGACCACCTTTGTTTAAATTTTAGAACTACTTAAATTTACGGTAATAGTAAAACATTTTATACGTAACTAGTCTTCTCAAGAACCTATTATTTTAGTGCCACGACGCTAGTCGTAATATAATATGAAGTCGTAGTATAATAGATTCTAATGCTACGCAGACATATTGTAATATAGGGAAATTACTTCTTAGAATTTCAAGATATCATAGTTAAAGTTGAAGCTCGTGTACGTTGTAAGAAAATGTTGGTACAGCTCTAGCAACAACAATTTATGCCAACTTAAATTCTGAAAAAGAGCCATTATTTAGATATAATTGTTCTGCGCGGAATCCAACTCATAACATGCAGCGCAGTAGCCGATCGCTCGACCACTGTGCCAGCTGCCAAAAGCACTACACTATTCCATTTCACAAGTGGTTGCAAACGTGAAGCAACGTAGCAACGTCGTGTGCAGGGCCAGTCGCATTTATTTCACTTAAAAAAAACATCGTGATAAATAAGTCCCTTGAGCAATAGCCTCCAACCCAGCCCCAAAACTTCTTAAGTACATAATAGTTAATATCGTCGTGGTCTAGAACTTTCCTCGAAATACATTCACTTAGTATACCTAAGCGGTACTAAAAGTGTGTCAAAACTACAGTCTCAGAGATCGGTACTTTCTGAGAGTGCCTCTCTACGCAACTTTGTAATATCACATAACTTAATACTTGCTCCGTTCGTCTAGTGGTCATTGGTGCTATTGTTGAGCATATAGTCCTTGGTTCAATTCGCAAGTCGGGCAAAATGCTATTTAGTTTTTTCATCAGCAAATTTTATGTAGCAGCCAGGATTGAATGAGTGCCCATTTCATGACAATAGACTTGTTCTCCATTACTTAAGACTACAAGTAAACTATTAGTGATCGATTGGTAAACCGCTGCTCAACCTTTTACATTTTACAGAATACAGACTTCATAACTATGTTATGTTACAGTGTAATACCTTGAAGTTTCGGCAGGCTACACGTCGTGTCGAAAACTGTTTGAATATTATTAGCCAGAAGAAGTTAAGTGCCAGCTATTCCATAATTGACTAAGATAGGTGACTTCCGTAACATAATTCCTATTCATAAGTAAGTAGGTATTACTTCGAAATATCCTTCTTAAGTAACTAAGCTTCCTGCCGGGGTCGCGGGACTTACGAATTACCGTGACCCCGGTACGTAAAGGGCTAGTGAAGGACACCGTGGATTTTAGTCAGAACAAGTCTGACAGTCCCTCCCGCCCTGCCCTGGGTGGGAGGAATCATTTGATGATTTTGCCACGAAAAAAAAATATATAAAAAAGTAACTAAGCTTCAATAAGTCAAGTTTAGATCTTTGTTATATTCAGCTCGAACCACGATAAAATAAAATCGTAGCTATTATACCTTATAAAATGTAGGTACTTATTCCTCTAAAGATATCTACAGATCTCTTCGCTGTTACGAGGTTTCTTCTGAATATCTACTTATAAATGTTCTCGAGGAATCCTAGCTAGCTAGTAATTGAAATCGCGACCAATACTATCTCACGTTCTTTAAAGATGATACCTTTAAAATATTTGCAGGATACGTTGAAGTAAGTCATTTAATAGGAAATATTCTTTGTCATTAAACTAAGTTATTCTATGTTATATCTTAATTTATCATCATCTGCCTAGCCTTTTTCCAACTATATTGAGGTCGGCTTCCAGTCAACCCGGATGCAGCTGGATATCAGTATTTTACATGGAGCAGTCGCAGGCAGTCGCCTGTCAGACCTCCACAACCCAGTAACTGCGTAATACGATACCCCATTGTAAGACTGGTTGTCAGACTTTAAGAGCTTCTGACTAACAGTAACGACTGTCAAAGATCTACAAATGACAGCCGGGACCAACGGCTTTACTTGCTTTCCGAGACATGGAGGAAACTCGCTATGACAGATGGTCACCCATCCACAGACCAACCTCGGCAAGCGCGGCTTAACCCGAAAGATCAGCCTGTGCGGCTGTATTTATTTAGTTATATTTTAATTTATAACAAACTAGCACTTTTCCCGCGACTTCGTCCGCGTGGGTTACGTACTTTCTTAATTCCCCCTTTTCACCCCCTTAAAGGTTAAATTTCCAAAAACCCCTTCTTAGTGCTCCCCTACATTATAATAGGAAGCCGTGTGCAAAATTTCACATTCCTAGCCCCAGTAGTTTCGGCTGTACGTTGATATGTCAGTCAGTCAGTTCTCCTTTTATATATATAGATATTAAGCGATACTTTCGTTTGACTCAGCGGTTTTAGTGTGAAATAACACAGTAACACATAGGATACCGACTATCACGGTATTATTTAGGTAATTCCTAACTAATATTATAAATGCGAAAGTAACTCTGTCTGTCTGTCTTTCTGTCTGTCTGTCTGTCTGTCTGTCTGTCTTTCTGTCTGTCTGTCTGTCTGTCTTTTCTTCACGCCTAAACTACTGAACCGATTTGTGTGAAATTTTGGTACAGACATAGTTTGGAACTTGAGGAAGGACATAGGATAGTTTTTATTACAAAAAAATAAAAATTAAAAATATAATTTATGAAATGCTCTAACGGAGTATAGATAATTCCTTAAACTCTCAATAGATGGCGGTGATCGTTCAATGGTGTCGATCGTTACATGAGTTGTCACTATGGATTGATAGATGGCGTTGGAACCAAAATTGTACTTATTGTCGGTTGTATGATAGTTTATGTGGACTGGTCCTGTTTCGTAAATTTTAAATTGTTCCGTTGTATAATTGGTGTTCCTGTGATGCTTATGAGAAACTATATAACTAGATCCACCAAGACTATAACTAACTAACGGCATACGGTTACAAATAACCTATTTAGGACGGAATGTCATTAAAGCCGTTATTATGACTGGGATGGCAAAAGGCGAAACTTTTATTATTCCCCGTATTCACATCATTCCAACTGATTTGCCATTCCAATTCAAAAGAGTTCAGTTTCCGCTGTAAACTGCGTTTGCAATGACCATAAATAAAGCCCAAGGGCAAACGCTAAAAGTTGCGGGGGTACATTTTGAAAAAGACTGTTTCTCCCATGGACAACTCTACGTTGCGTGCCCAAGAGTGTCGAAACCACAACTATGTGGGTAAAACCAAAAATCTGCTGGAAGTCACTATTCCACGCGAACGAAGTCGCGGGCAAAAGCTAGTAGTCTCATAAATCGAAAAGTTTCGGGGATCAGCAGTTTTTATTTTTGCATATTCCTCAGATTCAGACTTTAGTTTCTGAACATATTAACTCATATTTAACAAATCCCTGCATAAGGATGATTCTTAAAATGTTCGCAAACTATATTTTCTTATGAGAAAAATCCTTGCCGTAGATATATGTTATAGGTTCTGTCCAATATTCTAATTTATAGTAACAACAAATATAGCATACTACGAAAATTGGTCTGGCAGAAATGGATCCTTATACGCGATTTCAAACCTCACTGTAAGTCTATCTACCTATCTTAGGGGAAATTCTCGTATTTGTATGAACATATTCATATATATTGTAATCTCAGGCTCAACCCTCTTTACCTTTTTTGACAAAAGTGATTGTCGCTGAGATGAGATTACGACTTCAATTTCAATATTTTTTTGGTAAGAAAATTGACCGAACTTAACATCCTACTTATTTATACAACCAACAGTACTTCTTCTATACAATAAACAACATTTTAATGTAAAAACAAAGACGTAACCTGAAGGCTGGACATTGGTGCAAGCGACTTTATTGTGTTCAAGTGTTCCATTGCGTGTTGTGTATCGCGCGTGTGACAGTGATGCGGGTGTGAGCCAGTGATGTGTACGACATGGCGTGGCCTGGAGGCTCCGACGGCGTGGAACTACCGTTGCACCATGTCAACAATAACGAGGGTGACAGGCTCGCGGTGCCCACCACGACCGTCGTCAACGGACAACAGAGGACCAGTGAGTATTAGAACATAAGAAAACTTGTATATCATTAAATAAATGAATTGTTTCTTTCATCATAAACCATTAAAAAACAAAGCAGTATCATCCCAAGTTTTGATGAGGAAGTTCTTATCTTACTCATTAAAACTTTTTGACAATATTTTTTTAATGGCATTAATATTTCTTATTTATAAATGGAGAGTAAAAATTATTTTCCTGTAAACAGGTTAGAGTTATATCTAAATACTAACTGTTCCCGCTGCGCACTTTGATTTAATTTTTTTAAATATCGATTCTGTACTGTGATATTTGCTTAGTATGCACAATGGTGTAGTACAATCACGAGCAATAACAGGTATACACTTTTTTTTTTATCGTGGTAAAATCATCAAATGAGTCCTCCCACCCAGGGCAGGGCGGGAGGGACTGTCAGACTTGTACTGACTAAAATCCACGGTGTCCTTCACTAGCCCTTTACGTACCGGGGTCACGGTAATCCCTTGGTCCCGCGACCCCGGCAGGCTTTGGCCCTCTACAGGCCCCGTCACTATGCTGACACTCTTTGAGGCGCGCGTGGAACAGGTATACACTTAACAAAATTCAAACGCAAATTACTCGTGAAATACTGGTTTCCACTTTGAAATAAGCCCTATTTTGAAATAGTATGGTATAATCTTCCAAAATAGAAGTTTAATGGAAAAGTCAAAAGTTTAATCAATATGGTAGCAGAAAATCGCTTTTGAATACTGCTTAGTGCATACATACTATTGCTCGTGACTATGCATCATTATGTTGTAATATATCGCTTTAATGATTAAATTGGCAAATGTTTGACAAGATGAGATGGAATTCAATCAACTGTCAACTTGTCTTGACACCGGCTCAGTTGCCAAGGAACAAAATAAAAATCGGCCAAATGCGAGTCGAACTCGCGCACGAAGGGTTCCGTACTCTCTATAAAAACGTTTGTTGTATGGGATATTTAATGAATATTTATGTTACTCTGTTTTTTGGTATTTGTTGTTATACCGGCAACAAAAATACATCATCTGTGACAACTGTCTAACTTCACTGTTCATAAGATGGTGGCAGACAGACAGATATACAGCAAAGACTTAGTAATAGGGTACCGTTTTACCCTTTGTGTATGGAACCCTAGAAACGTCTTCTAGTGAGAAATAATTCCATTCCAGTTGCTTGTTGCCGCGGGCCTCCTCAATTAAGATTAATTTGCCTTTTCAAAGTATTTCTTAATTTTCTGTTTCTGACGGAATATTAAATGGCTTGTTACCTGACAAATTATACTTTACTTTTACTACGATTCAATGGATGGCTGTACTTACGTATGATAAAACTGAAACAAAACATTTTCTTTCAATAGTGGCGTTATTAAACTGTCATCACGGCAGATGAAAAGCTTTTATTCATCACAATGGATTTCCAGCTGGAGTGAGCAGCTCTGAATTGTTAACGAGCAGTTCAATTATTTTTTTAGACAAAAACTAAAGCAAAATGATTTTAAACTCGATTCTGAAGCATCGAGTTGCAAGTATTAACGTGGTCGGATACCTGGCCCTATGTTTAATATTATCTAAACGTCATATTATAAGAATTAGAATGGCTCGATATGACCTTGTTATTGTTTTTATTGGCGTCCTGTCACATTTTGTAAAGCATCAGCCTTTAGTGTTGTGGTGGCCGTGGGTTCAAATCCAGCCAGGCAGCATTACTGTGTGTATTTTATTTCATCATCACTGCTTTCAAAACGATGAAACCGGCATATCCTTTTTTTTATCGTGGTATAATCATCAAATGAGTCCTCCCACCCAGGGCAGAGCGGGAGGGACTGTCAAACTCGTACTGACTAAAATCCCCGGTGTCCTTCAATAGCGCTTTACGTTCCGGGGTCACGGTAATTCGTACAGTCCCGCGACCAACCGGCATATCCTAAAACCAAAAACTCGAAAACATGTGCCATCTACGAACCCGCACTGGGCACATTACAGCCTACTCCGTGTCACAAAGAGGAGGCCTGTGTCCCACCAGAAGGGACATTTAAGTCTAATTATGCTATGTTTACTGCGATACAGGCACATGCCTTGATGATGCTAAATAACTGACTTATATAATTATCGGAAGTCATAAATAAATACTCAATCATAGTTAAATCTGATTAATGGAGTAGTTATTGGAAAGTCGTAAATATTGGAGAGTGACAGTGAACCGCAGACACCGCAGTCATTACGGAAGACCGCCAATTACAACTGTGATCAATTGCAGATGCCACTCCTTATTAACGTCCAAGTCACTGCATCATTGATTAACTTATATTATATGTAGGTACTTTCATTTAAGAGGGACTTGTATTTTTAATAATCTTAATCTATATATATAAAAGGAGAACTGACTGACTGACATATCAACGCACAGCCGAAACTACTGGGGCTAGGAATGTGAAATTTTGCACACGGCTTCCTATTATAATGTAGAGGAGCACTAAGAAGGGGTTTTTGGAAATTTAACCTTTAAGGGGGTGAAAAGGGGGAATTAGGAAAGTACGTAACCCACGCGGACGAAGTCGCGGGCAAAGTGCTAGTAATTTTAATAAACTGTGTTAACTATAAAAATGACTGAGATGGGTAGACTACATTGTTGCCATTTGAGTAAAACCTTGATGAGTTATAAAACTTAACATTAATAACATTGAACACAACTTACTTAATTAAAGTTTTCTAATACTGTTTTCCCCACAAATTGTTAAGTAAATTCTATTTATTTCAATGGTTTAAAGTAAACAGAGAAAATGTTGTTTTCAATTCTTTTAACGTATAGAGTTAAAAGTATATGAGACTATTTTAACCGCATTGAGTTTATCATGCTTTTTATCGTTTTTGTGACGTAAAGTAAACTGGATTTTTGGCGTTCATTTTAAGGAAAAAAATATTATAGGAAGTAAATACTTCAGGTATGTACGCTGTTAATTAAATACAGAAATTTGTGATAAGGCCTGTTTTATCACGGTAAAATCATCAAATGAGTCGTCCCACCCAAGGCAGAGCGGGAGGGACTGTCAGACTCGTACTGTCTAAAATCCACGGTGTCCTTCAATAGCCCTTTACATTCCAGGGTGACAGTAATTCGTAAGTCCCGCGACCTGTGATAAGGCCTTTTTTTTTTTTTTTTAGGGTGGCAAAATCATCAAATGAGTCCTCCCGCCCTGGGCGGGGCGGAAGGGACTGTCAGACTCTTACTGACTAAAATCCACCCGTGTTTCTTCGGATGCCCTTTACGTTCCGGGGCCGCGGTATCCTGGATTAAGAAAAAAGCCGCGACCCCAGCAGGCATTTGGCCCCGTAAGGGGCCCCGTGGGTGACGCGTGAAACACGACGCGCCACCGACCCGGGCTTGGTCCTTGGTCGGACGGCGAGCTTACCCATTACTCACCGTCCGCAAGCCCGCTCCGCCGCTGTGCCCTCTGCTGTTCAGAGGGACACGCGTTGGAGCATCCACCCGACAGGCTATTCGCATACGGGCAAAGAGACCCCTTAGGCACACAGTGCCTAAAAGAGTTTTTGCCCGCATCCCAGGGTGCACCGGCCCGAAAAACTGGTCTTCCCCCCGGACGTATCCGAAGGGGAACTCCAGTCCACGGGCGCACGTGGAGGTTTCCTGTCTTAGCACCCCTGTGATAAGGCCTTAGATCATATTATCAATTTGACACCGATTCCTCCCGACTAGCTTGTTTACTTTGAACCTGTATCTTTAAGCAACAAGTAACTTAAGTTTCTGCCAAATCTAATATGTTTGTTTAGGATTGAAATCCACACGTGTGGATACCTGACACGGATTGCGGCACAAATCTATAGTCGAGTGGTAATGCGCTACCATTACCGTCCAATACGATCGGTTCCCTTTTCTATTCTTGTCAAAATCACAGTGATCTTTATTTCAGTAACAATAACGTTGATATTCGGTTGCTGGTTGAAAATACATTTCTAACTCATTCACCGGTCACTCGCTAAGCGATCAGTTAGAGCTCGTAGCTGCGTAGGCCCGTAGCTGAATGCTACGCCGTAGCCGCGTAGCTACCATGCATCAATGTTTGTTTACATTGCAAGCCGGCTCAAGTTAACTATGTTTAGATAGGAATAGACAAGTGTTTAACGACGTGAACAACGCACTATCAAAGGTCACAGATTGGTTCACAACAAATAACCTTGTTCTTAATGCCAAGAAGACTAAATGCATAAAGTTCACTTTGCCCAATGTCAGAAACCTGGGTCCCAGCATTGTCCTTGGTAATGTGGAGCTTGAAACTGTTGATTCAGCTGTGTTTCTGGGTATAACAGTGGATTCAAAATTACAATGGGGTCAACATATCTCAAGCTTAGCAGGTAGGCTTAGTTCGGCCGCCTACGCTGTTAGAAAAGTTAGACAGTACACTGATGTTGACACAGCTAGATTAGTCTATTTTAGTTATTTTCACAGCGTTATGTCCTACGGTATTCTGCTGTGGGGTAAAGCCGCTGATATCCAAAATATATTTGTACTCCAGAAACGAGCGGTTCGTGCCATTTACCAACTAGGTGCACGAGATTCTCTAAAAGATTTCTTTAAAGAGATTGGTATTCTAACAGTGGCTTCACAGTACATATTCGCCAACATTTTATATATCAGGCAAAACATACACCTGTATAGTAAAAACAGTGATATACACAACTTTAACACTAGGAATAAGCACAAACTACGTGCTCCCTTTCATCGGCTTCACAAGGTGCATAATTCATTCGTTGGGATTGGTATAACTTTTTATAACAAGTTACCATCCTCTTTTCTAGATTTGCCGTTTAACGTTTTTAAAGCAAAAGTAAAAGCTAATCTCTGTTCCAAAGCATACTATTCTGTAAGAGATTATTTAGATGATAAGCATAGTTGGTCGCTGTGTTGAACACAAGACATTGTTCATGTTCTTTTAACATAATTAGCTAGCTGACACGGTTATGGGACTCAACAACATACAGCTCTCATACAACTCTTTATTATTATTGTATTTTACTTTAGTTTTAATTCGTACTTTTTCTGTGTGTGTCTTTTCTTTTTATTACGACAGTCGTAGGGTATCATTAAGTACTATTGTCGGAGCTGATGAAGATTGTAAACTATCGTTGCATTGTATAGAGTCAATCTTTCTAGTATTATATAGTTTCACCGGAAGCATTGTGTGAGTACCGTGTACTTTATCGCTTTCAATGAGTAGATACCCACGTCTTTTAATGACTTGAATGACCCTGGCAGTTGAGATTATGTCATGCTCACTCAAATGTCTCGCTGATGGTGGCGCGTGTGTCGGATCATTTAGTTCCCTTCAAAATGGTTGAGCTGAGTGATGCTGATGCATGTGTCATGTTCGTGAACGGGCGCTGTCAGTCGTGACTGGTCATCTCTTAGCAGCCGCGGTTTATTTTAAATATTTATAATTTTATTGAATTGTCTTTTTTTTATATGAATTTCCTATGGACACTTTACTTGCTACATCGTTCTCACATAATGTACCATCTCAAGTTGAATGATGTAACAAAGGTTCTGTTATAATTTTGGCGATTGAAAAAGAGTGTCCATGGAGTTTCTTGCCCGTTCTTCTCCATAGAGATCTACGCTTTGGAATGGGCATCTACAGTACTTTCACAAGTTTTTATGTCTTGTGACTGGGACTGTAGCACCGTAACTAATTTTAAACTATTTTATTTTACTTTTGTCTCTTGACAATTCAAAAGTGCCTGTAACTGGCCTACTTGAAATAAATGATTTGATTTTGATTTTGATTTTGATTTATGTCAAGTAGATTATTATTGTACATTCGTCTAATGGTATGGCAACCATTCAAAACAGTTTATTGAATTTCAGAAATGATTGCTGTAATATTTTTAAGGTATTTGTAACCCCGTGCACTTTTTTGTATTTAAGACGGTATAGTTACCATTTTGAATAATAGTAAGTAACACCAAAAATAATGGCAACATAAAAGCACATTATTGGGTTTTAGAACATAACTACATTGAACCATTAGTTGACATTCATTACAAATATTTTGGCAATAATTTCTTAAGATCAAAATCCAATATTTTTATTTGACATAGGCCCATGAGGGCACTTATTACTTATTGTACTTAATAAAAATTACACCTAGACACAGAACAAATGATCGTGCTCATCACACAAACATTTGTCCTGGGTGGGAATCGAACCCACGACCTCTGGCATAGCATTCAGGGTCACTTACCACTAGACCAACAGGCCTGCGAATATTAACATACGAGTAGATAATACTAGTGAAAGATGACGTCTGAAACCTCTATCCCTTCCGAGAAAAAGGAGGTGACCTCAATATTGACGTACTCATTCGCAAATTCTTCGTATTCAAAATGATAGAGCCACTATTCATTCTCAGTATTCACTAACAACTACCTACAAAAAACACACAATCAGAACAGTTGTTCAAATTCAAATGAATAAATTCTTCTCTTTGTGTCTGAATCTGTCCCAATCTCGTCCGGAATTTATATCACCATAGCGACATCATTGTAGGACAGCATTCTTTAAGTACCTAATGCAAAGGGTCGGGGGTTCGTGTTCGGTGACCGAGTTTTCTTTTGTTAATCAGAATTGATTTTATTGTTCTTCTCATACAGAGATGTTGTTCAAGATGCTGCTTGTTGACACTTTCACATAGAAATTCATCTTATCCCTCCCATCGGCGACGTCCGTATATTTAAGGAGACAGTACAGATCATCAAATCGAAATATGTACTGTATGAGACCAACAATATGATAGGAGGATATAAGATAGGACAGTAGATTATTTCGCGTTTACGTTGTTGGTTCACATGACCAATTCTAATAGACGCTACACATATGCAAGCTCCCCGATCAATTTCATTCACACAGAACATGATGGATCACAACACCGCACCGCTGTTCCCCGCAACAATGGCGTTCACACAGATTACAGCCGATGTAACAGTGTCCCGTCTTCGAACATTATCCGACATATCACGTTACGTAACGGATCATTGTGTAATTGGCATTTGTTCAGCATTCACCTTGCAGTAGGGCTTCGCTGACCACCCACCGGTCAGTCGGAGCGCGGCCGCGGGCGCAGCACCATGCTCATACAAATACTAGTGTTCATGTACATCGCCACATGCGTGCTGTTCTATATAGCGCACGTCATTGACTACTACTTCTCGGTTCTGTGAAGCTTCCGCCATGTTTTGTGTGTTCAAGGTTAGATAGACCATGCTGAGGACTTTGAGGACGCTCCTCCGCTTCAAAAGGCTCGGTGAGTAGCGCACGTCCCCTACCGCGAATTGAAGACCGTACCTAGTTCCACCCCGACAGATGTGTTCCACTGCAGGATACAGCGATACGAAGTCCCCACAAAATGAATTGTCGACACCAAGTTTCGTAACATGTCAAACTTCTGTCAATGTTCTTTGTGCTACCGCGATGGTTACATAATATACCTTCAGTTTCATTATAAACTTCGTAAATGACGCCTAATGTAACTTTCTCTACACTTGTCGATCATTTACGCAAAGCATGGGCAAGTTTCGAATTTGTAACTTGGAGAAATACAGAAGTTCCGTTTCGCTGAGGCGGTACCAATGCAGAGTTTAATTCCATTTTGTCCCACTTCGCAACTGACGAAGCAAATCATAATAATGGAGTTAGGGGAGTGTACGGGAGTGTATATGTCACGTTTAGCTCCTGTCACTCCGCACGCGATGCTTGTACAAGTAGCTGGAAATGTATCTTTTGGCGCAAAGCCAAACTTAGAACAAAGACCGCCATTTTGTTTCTTCATAACATAAGCGCGAATCATTATACTAATCATCGTCATTCAAATGTGACTATAAAGAAGGGATTTTAAGGTACATTTAACCCTTTTTCACTTTCTAGTGAAATAGGATCATATGAAACTATACATCAAAGTAAAAATTCAAACCAAACTCAAACGATTTCAATATTGTACTTAGCCAATTTCAAAGCTTACGTCTGTTTAAATTCTGACTTGACTTGTAAAACAATTTCAAAATCTCTCTGATAGTCCGGGACAAAGCTCTATAGCCCGAGGACATGTTGTTTTTTTTTAAAGACGTTGCCTTACTCTAATATTTCTCCAGTGTCGTGTGTGCGTTTACAAACATATAAATTCACACACACAAACGCCCAGACCCGAAACAACTACTTGTAGATCATTCAAATATTCGCTCCGTGCGAGAATCGAACCCGCGACACGCAGCGCAGCAGTCCAATCGCTCAGCCACTGCGCTAACCGTGCCGTCAAATATGCATATGATTGCCCGTGGTCCACCCGCCTGGTTCACCCCGGTGTACCACGGGAAATTATTTTTTCCGTATTTTACCCGAAGGTCCATATGTTTTTATCGTAGCAGTGTTTGTCAACTTTGTTAGTATAATTGAAAAAGACACTTAAAATATAATACAGGCTTTCAAACCAATTTCACGTAATCCGGGTCTTATCCAGCAAATTTCTTAGCTTATAGCTTAACTGAGGTAACTCTTGCGAGAGGAACTTTTAAGTACATACCGGCAAAGTGACAAATAGATTTATTTAGGGGTGCTACACACAGTTCGTACCGGATTTATTATGTCCATTTCGCAATATTTGTAGAACTACAAAGTTGAAAATAATACTACTACACATTTTTGGCTCGTGCCGATAGGCATGTGCATATCGGCAATTACTGTGGTTGAATTATGTTCGGGTCAGCTCCTGACATTTCAAAAGGGCCTGGCTTTTCCCAAAAGTGTTTATTTAAATACACAGATTCTGTTACCAGCAAATCGTTGCTGAACATACAATTTCATTACACTGAGCTAGGAACTCACAAGCAGCCAACCTGCGGAGGAAGTCCACTTCGGAAAACGTCCTTGGTTTATTTTGCTAGCAACCTGTGCCGAATTAAGCCGTCACTGCCCCACCTACGTAAATATTCGATATCAACTCTTACCCCGTTTTTCTAAATCCTTGGTGGCCGTCAAAAGGAATAGTAGTTAATAAAAACATGCTCATAATCTCCTGTTTTGAAGTATGTTAAAAATAAGAGCCCACACACAATCAGTTGCAAAGCCGCGAGAAAGCGGATTACTTTTGTGTTCGTTGTCTTTTAACCTTGTTTTACTGGTCTGTGTTCATCAAGATGAAATACAGAGATTATTGATTATTTTTATAACTTTCTCGTCATCTTCATATTGCTGAGCGAGTTTATATTTTGTAGTCATCCTTTTAAGTTGGCCAACAGGGGTAAATCCGAGTCCATAAGAGATACGAAAAACTGTCTTAGGAAACTTTAGCTCTTTCTTGATGTTAAAAATTTTGGCGTATTTTTTGTATCCAGTACGTTTTGTAAATAACCGTTACCAAGAACGCGCAGTTTACTAACCTTGTAATGGTTCATTTATCTTGAATAAGGGCGCAACATATAAAAAATGCACGATCAATTCATTTGCTGGCTTGATCGATCGTAGTGCCTCCACGGACTGGCCCAAGTGGCCCGAGTGGCCGACAATTGACATGCAACTGACGGGAGGATATTGAATTAATTTGATAACGAATAGCTCATCATGTCGACCCAGATTCGTGTTTCCGGTATAAGCAGTTGGGAAAAGATCAATTACAAGAAGTTCTTTCCATTCAGCGCACTAATTTGCTCAATAATTATTCACTAAAGTTTGATATTATGAAGCTTGAGGCGATTAGTAACATTTCTTTACAAATTAAACCTACGAGACTGGAAGAACATTGAAAAGTCCCTGTGTTCAATAATTCTGAGCCAGGCTCATTCGTCCTGTATTTTATTACGGCGTTGTAACCATATGTCCAAGCTCTGTACAATATTCAGCAGGCCTCCGCTGGGTGTCAAGCCGATGTGTTCATGTCCCCCAGTGACATTAAATTCTTGCAAAGGTATGTAGGGTTTACATACAAAACTGAGATATTTCGTCGCCACAGCGATGCTTCGGAATAATGTAGTCATACCTATATCTGTGCTTTCTCTGCGTCTCTAATCAAATGGCATTTCTTTGTCTTCTAAATGTGCTAAGGACTCAGTTCGTGTTCAGTGTTACCGTTGAATTCGCGGGACCTTCTTAAAGGACAATTTATTAGCGTGGCTAAATCATCAAATAAGTCCTCCCGCCCTAGGTGGGGCGGAAGGGACTTTCAGACTCTTACTGACTAAAATCCACCCGTGTTTCTTCGGATGCCCTTTACGTTCCGGGGCCGCGGTATCCTGGATTAAGAAAAAATCCACGACCCCAGCAGGCATTTGGACCCGTAAGGGGGCCCCGTCGGTGATGTGAAACACGACGCGCCACCGACCCGGGTTCGGTCCTTAGTCGGACGGCGAGCTTACCCATTACTCACCGTCCGCAAGCCCGCTAGAGACCCCGCATCCCAGGGTGCACCGGCCCGAAAAACTGGTCTTCCCCCCGGACGTATCCAAGAGTCAACTCCAGTCCACGGGCGCACGAGGAGGTTTGCTGTCTTAGCACCCCAAAGGACAATCATAGGGTGGTTTTTAGTCTGACAGTTCCTTCCACTCCGTCCAGGGCGGAAGGACTCTTTTTAAGGATTTTCCACCACAAAAAATAGAGTTAGTACCTTTATACATGACACGTGAATAATTTGTTCATTCCAAACATAGTCGGATACTTATAACTGAATGTTACGCCTAGTCAAGAGTGGAGATACCTTTCAATGCTAAATCCATCAAACCACCCCAAAGAGTTGAGTGAAATCATTAAGCAAACTACATTTACTCCATACAAAGGACTTATCGCGACCACTAACCAAACCAATTTAATATCTATAAATAACTTTCTGCTTGAAAACGATTCTGTCAGATTCAGCCTTGTGGTCGTTGGCAGGTGGCAGGGACAACGAGGGTAATTATAATAGTTTCCATACTGCCTTCTACTACTACGAGTAATAATGCTAATATAACTCTGCTTGTTATTTTTTTCATTTCGTGTGTATAAAACCGCGGGTCTACTTGGAGTGGGTTGCTACTTGAAACACAGTCACTGGTAAAACTTAACACGTTTATTAACTAGTACCGAACACAATGTACTGCTCGCAATTTCTTACAAGAACAACAACAAAATTTTTTTTTTTTTTGACATGGCCTCTCGTAGCACAACAACTCTAGAAGGTTGATGCTACTTAACCGGACAATTTTTTTTTTTTGTGTATGGCATCTCGCAGGTCAACCTAGAAGAGGTTGTGAGCTGATAATTCTCAACCTATTTATACATTCACATGTAACGAAACCATATCGCGATCTATTTCGACGACAACACCATCTATCGAAGCTAATGTCAAACATTACCCAATTTTACTACATGACGCTATGACTTCGTTGCCTAAATCATAACCATCGTGACAGATAAAGAACTATTGATGCAATGGGCTCTGGTCGTTTCAGCAATCAGGGTGTCTGAAAAGATCAGTTTATCAGAATCATAATGTATTTATGCAATAAACTAGACTAGAGTATAAATTAGTTAATGAATAGTTTTATCGCAATTCCTATTATTCCTCGGTTAAATTGCTTTTCTGACCCTTGGGCATTTTTTTTTCTCGTGGTAAAATCATCTATTGATTCCTCCCACCCAAGGCAGAGCGGGAGGGACTGTCAAACTCGTACTGACTAAAATACATGGTGTCCTTCAATATCCCTTTACGTACCGGGGTCACGGTAATTCGTAAGTCCCGCGACCGACCCTCGGGCATACAGAATTTAGACATAATGTTTAGACTTTTTATCCGAGCACATTGGACAATTTCTGAATTGCACGCGAGTGACTGTTGGGACTCCATACCTATTAATGTGAAAATATCTTTGTGTCTGTTACCTACACTTTTATATGTGTTTCCACATTTTTTTTACTTATTTTTTTGAAAACTTGGTCCACACTAGGAATTTCTTCCTGTATCGTGGGTGCGTTTACAAACATAGAAACTCACATACACAAACACCCAGACCCGAAACAACTACTTGCAGATCATACAAATATTTGTACCGTGCGGGGATCGAAACCGCGACACGCTACGTAGCAGTCGATCGCTGAGCCACTGCGCCAACCGTGTCGTCAATTGATCCATTCATGAACCTTGATCTAGAGAAACACATTATTTTGCTTCATACTTTTACGCCGTTAGTAAGTTCCCGTATCTCCAACGTCTACTCGGGTAGAGCCAAAACCAAGTATACTAAAGCTACGCCTATTCGCGTCCCTCAAGTCTCGAGGTCCGGACATTTTACTCACGATTTACTAGCCGACTTTATCACTGAAGGCGAGAACTTTTACAACTGTTTGCTTACCTGTTGCGAGCTTTTGTAACTTTATTATTTCACACGTAAATATATAAATGTTTCAATACTTTACACTTAGGGTAACTAGTAATTATCGCCCAATACTTAAACAAATTGCCATTATGAATACCTAATCATTAACGGTTTTGGGGATTGGAGTGAACATAACTTCTGGTATGTCACATCGATATCACTTATCGCTGAATCATAAGTTTTAAGTAACAGATCGTGCGATCATAACTAGATAAAACCAGTAAATTACAGTTTAACTTCATAGCTCTAATAAAGATAATAGTAACTAGATCGATAGATAATTAAATCAAGTATGATATAGGTAAACAAAGATAAGACTATAGAAACAATTGATAAGACAGTTCTAACGCGAATAGCCATCGCCTTATCATTTATGATGGAATAGAACTGTATCCACAGCTGTCTATGCCAGACACAGACGCAAAACGAGAGTCAGTCGTAACAACCAACACGAATGCCGAACATTTAATCCTATAACCACATCGATTAAAGAGCAGACAGAGAGGCGACCTCTGTTGGTGTGCATTTACTCCTTGATCAAGAATTCTTTTTACATTTGTATGTTTACCTGGTCTCAAAACACTGCCTTGAGGAACGCCTAGTGTTTTATTTTATTTTTATTTTGTTGTATTTGGTTGGCTTACAGTTAATAATACAAAAGTAAATAATGAGACAATCAACGATCAGCCATTTACAAGCCTCCACAGTTGGCAGTTAAACTATTGTTGCACAAACTAAAAACAAGCGACGACAATGTTAATATAACTACAGATTGCACAGACACCAGTTTATGGAGTGTTATGAGTTATGCAGGTCCTTATATGTAAACAAGACTGAGTCGGAGAAAATATAGTTGCTGAGACAGTGAAACATAACTTTTAACGCTTTCTTTCGGAAACAGTTCTAGATTACTTGCACAAACGAACAGGAGCTGTTTGGCTGATACGAAAAATATCGTGATCCACAAGAAAGAACTGAAGAAGGAATTGCATCTTACCTACTGAGATTTCCCAAGTGAAGTCAATAAAAAAATATGCAACATACATTTAACATTAAATATTCTACAGATTTCAAATCATTCCCATAACAAGCTGACAGTCTGTTAATTCCATTACGATTAGCGCTAATAGTTCCGACTGTCATTGAATCAATCGGAGCTGCTCCATAATGAGATAATGATGGCCAGCCTGCGAGCCAGGCAGGCCTGCGTCTTAACCTTGCGAAGCCCCGCGATCGATCGCACTTGACTCCGAGCCTCCACCTCGTTTGCGGACTGTTTCGGCAGCTTAGGTTGAAAACTGTAATATTAACAGCTTAAGGAAACCTTTCAGTCGTTTTTTTTTTTCAGTTGAAATTCTGAGTGGAGTGAAGAATCTGAGTGGGGCTGAAAATAGACTGATGTTATTATTGTAGGTGACTCAAGTTGTGTGCAATAAATAATGTTGTATTGTAGATAATAATTGTTGTTTGACTAAGTTTTACGGAATGTTATAACAATAAAATGGACATCAACTGATGGCAGCAGGCTTGACTTATCTTTACTTTTCTTTTAAATGTACTATGAATTTCTCCTGTATCGTAGGTGCATTTGCGAGCATTTAAATCTACATAACCCGCAGACCTAGAACAACTAGTTGTAGATCGTACAAATCGTGCCTTTGTCTTATGTTATTTTAAACGTATACTTAAATGGTATCTACCTACAAAATTAATGAGTTAACAATTATTACTGTCTAATTTGATTATCTCTTCTATATTATTAACTAATTAACAAAATTATACATCGTTAGCTGTTTTGTTTGATGTAGAACGAATTAGAATATTTTATTCAGGCGGTACCGCCTCCCGTTCTTGTTTTGTTTACGATGAATTCTTACTCAACAAGTGAACAGACAACCGCCATTATAATTTAGTAAGAAGAACTTCACTTCACTTGCGATAAAATATAACATTTAAACAGAATTGAGCGAGAACTTTCACACCTCAGATTGAAAATTAGTATTTCAAAAAATACATACAGTATCAAAACAGTTTGCGATCACTGTGAAAAATAGAAATCGTTTTTGTTACGCTTGAAAAAAAAAGAATTGTTTTATTTTTAATTTCAAACATGCTATTTCTATGTAAAGAAAACACACGACAAAGATGTTTTCTTGATGAAGTTAAATTTATTAATTTTTATTACCAACAGTGATGACAAACCGTTTATGATGTGTGTACTTTTGACCTGACAATAAAATTACAAAAACTTATAGACCCATATTACAGAACATTCCTCAAGACTCAAGCAAGTTTTGAGTATTGCTTGAGTATCGAGTGATTTTCTGCAATACGGAATATAGCATAGTAGTAGCATTTGTCCTCCATCATGGGTTTGTTTACAAATATGAAATCTCACACTAACAACACCCCAAATCTGAAACAATAATTGCAAATCAAACAAATATTTGTTTCGTACGGTAATCGAACCCGCGACGCGTAGTCAGCAGTCGACTGGACCACTTAATCTTATTAGGAGCCTGTCAAATGAAAAATATGAATAGCTAATAAAGTATTGCTGGGCTAGACACTATTCATCACCACTCGACGTGTTCAGTACTAAAAGCTTTCAAATTATAGATGCTGCCTCGTTTATAGAAAAATACATAAATATGTATATTGTGTACCTCACGTCGCATGTTTCAATTTATTAGTGAGTCACTTTGCATATTGCAATTTTAAAATAGGTAGTTTCTAAGAATCTTATTTTTCTTTCGTATTTACGGGTGTGCAATCAATTAAATCTTACGGATCCCGAGTTTAAATTGAGGTTCCTGTTGCGTGTGTGTATTTAAGTCATCTAAAGTGCTAGTACTCACTTAACCCCTTTTCAGTTTTTTTTTTTTACGGGGTAAAATCATCAAATGAATCCTCCCACCCAGAGCAGAGCGGAAGGGACTGTCAGACTCGTACTGACTAAAATCCACGATGTCCTTCAATAGCCCTTAACGTTCCAGTGTCACGGTAATTCGTACACCCCTTTTTTCAGTTACGGTTTACCTCATTTTTTTTGACAGTGCCCAAAATACCATGAGAGCCCTGCGCGATTCTCCGTGCAGAAAAATTAACTCAGTATATTAATGGCCTGCCGACAGATTTCGTCATGATACTATTAAAACACACTGGATTGGTATCAGACCTACCTATCCAATGTTGTAGTTTTTTTTTTCTTTTTTTATCGTGGTAAAATCATCAAATGAGTCCCTCCCACCCAGGGCAGGAGGGACTGTCAGACTTGTACTGACTAAAATCCACGGTGTCCTTCAATAGCCTTTTACGTACCGGGGTCACGGTAATCCGTTAGTCCCGCGTCCATACAATGTTATAGTTAGGAACCCGATGCGTAGGCTGAAAGTAAAAATAAATGAGACGATCTAACTTTATTCCACGTTTATTTCCACGTCGAGAACGTAATTGGATCAACAATTAGATAACAATAATGTTTGTTGACAACAATATACATGTAAGTTGTAAGTATTTAGATACAATGATATGAATTAATTTTCTCGAACTGGTTTTTAATGGGAACCAGATATTTTTTTCTGAGCACTAGCACTAGGACAATGGGCTACAATGAATAAAAATTGATTATCGTATTTATTTTTTGGTCGCGGGACTTACGAATTACAGTGACGTACGTAAAGGGCTAGTGAAGGACACCGTGGATTTTAGTCAGTCAAGTCTGACAGTCCCTTCCGCCCTGGGTGGGAGAACTTGTTTGACGATTTTACCACGCTAAAAAAAAACGTATTTATATTCGTGTTGAGAGGACCGGAACTTAGGTTTCTACAAATCTGTCGCTACTTTTCTACGCGATTTTTTTTTTTTTTTTTATTTGGGACAAACCCACCACACTATTCCCTAACCACTGCAACTCCTGTGCGCCAGAATCAACAGTGGCAACCAACCAGAAAAGGGCCGAAACAATGAAGCTCGACGTGTCCCGAAGAATGAATTTACCTGTCTTGGATCCTGCAACGAAATTAATCAGAAAAGAATAGTGGAGGAGTAGGAAAAAATATATGTTTCCACTTCCCTTCATGCAAGCAGGAGACAGAACAAAACAAGGCCAATAGGCACAAAGGGACATTACAACTGGGAGAAGCCCAGTTGCCTAGCACCACGGGTAAAATGACTACTAATATTAATGGGTCCTAAATTGTGAGCTGCTAAATTTGATTCCAATAATAGGTATGGCAAAAACGCTTGAACGCACGGAAGTTTGTTCGAGTTTCAACAAGGTCCGAGTAGTAAATGACTCCAGATGTAGTCTGAACAGTGTTCAACATAATATTACGTTCGTTCTGCCAAAGAATACACTCCCATAGAATATGATGTGCTGATTGTTCATATTCACAGTCAGATGTCGAACATTGACAAAAAGGCGAGGGAACAAGCTTGAAGGAAAATAATTTACTTTTAAAGTTACCATGTCCCGTGAGAAATTGGGCAACACAGTGATCCACCTCCAGCCACGTCCTAGCCAGCCGCTCACGAACGGATGGAAAGAACTGGTGGAGGTGCCGCCCCTTGATAGAATTATCCCACCTACTTTGCCATTCGGATAAAAGATCCTCCCAGACGTCGCTCTGGGGTTTGAATAATCTAGATATCTTATCACGGTCACGTTGAGGTAGAAAATCAGCATCCGTGGTCTCCCGTGTGGAAAAGTACATTGCAGCACGTCGCTGTACTTCAAGATCGACTGGAAGAACACCAGCAAGTACCGGTAAAGCTTCAGTACTGACGGTTCTATACGCTTTACTTAAGAATAACAAAGCCAAGCGCTGGCTTTGAAGCAATTTACGTCGTGCCGCCCCTATGGTGGCCCTATCGGCCCAAACAGGTGCTCCGTAGCACATACAGCCCAAGTAAGTAGCACCATAAATAGTTTTTAAGGTTAAAAACGACAAACCCCAAGTAGATTTGGATATTCTCGTTAGGGCATAAAAATTATTTTTAGCTTTTTCACCAACTGTTTTTATATGTTCTATGAATGTGAAATTCCTCTCTAAGACTAAACCAAGATAGCACACCGATTTCTTTTTCTTAACGGGAACATTATTGAATTTAATACTAGGCCACGATTTAAGGTCACCTTTTAAAATGAGTTGATAGGTTTTATGTGGTGCAAAGGTCAGACGGTTACGATCGCCCCACTGTGATATTAATCGTAGGCAAGTGTCAGCCAAATTCTCGAGTCCAGCACGAGTACTCGACTGAATGAGCAGAAGGCCATCGTCCGCATAACCAGTTAAAGAACAACCACTTGGAAGTGGAATCGCGAGGAAATCATCGAAGCCTAGATTCCATAAATAAGGACCGATAACCGAACCTTGAGGACAGCCCATGGTGAGAGGTTTCGATATGGAATGATGTCCGAGTTTAAGTTTCGCGGATCCATTAGAAAAGTACGAACAAAGGAGATTAAATATATTATTATAGCAACCACGAGCTTTTATTTTAAGTAGTAGCATTGGCCACCACGCGTTATCAAAGGCCCCGGAAATATCTAAAAAGATCCCAACTACGTACTTGTGTTTAGAGGTATTAACCATTTTTCTAACAGAAAGTGCCGCGTCAACGGTTGATTTCCCGATAGTAAAACCGAATTGATTTTTATGGAATTTGGGCCCGTCCGGTAACAATCGTGGGACGATAAGACGCTCCAAGAGCTTTCCCAAAGATGGTAATAAAGTTATGGGCCGGTATGACTTAGGGTCATCTGGTGGCTACGCTACGCGATTTAGGTTACAAGCTGTAGCTACGGGCTACGAGCTACGCGCTACGGCTACAGGCTACGCCTACGGGCTACGACTCACGGCTACGGGCCCCGACTGGTAATTTCATCCTCCATTAGACACAGATAGCAGTTGGTGGGATGCGGATGTTCTCTTTCTTAGGAATAGACGATAGTTTGTAAATACTAGTTGGCATCGACTGTTTTTCTTCCTGATGACATGTCTCTTACTATAAATACGTTTTAGTTTGTTTACTGGAAAAGTTGTCTTTAAAACGAATATAATTAATAAGACTTAGCTGTCGAAGAAACTTGATCTATCGATAAATTTGAGTAACATTCAATATTTTGATTGTAACGTGTTTTTCCAAATTCAAGCTTGATGTTTCAACCCCATGATTAACTTGTAATTGGCAATGTTGTTGAAGCTATTGTGTCTGTGAGCTGTAATGTTTCCGAAAATAACAAAATTAAATATTATATTCCAACAAAGAGTGATTCAATTTCATATAACGCTGATAGAAAAATAAATTGCTTTTATTTTCACCATGAAATAATCCGAGGTCATCATCCATTTCATAATACAGCCATGAAGTACTGTTAACCAGTTCAATTTTAATCTTTTACATATGGGACCGTCAGTAATGCAATCTAAGTAGCTGTGACGGGCACTCAAATCACGTACGAGCCGAGTAGGTAATGGTATTACGGGATTATGAGTGAAGTACACTCCGTGCTGACGTCACACGAGATAATGTGACGCAGATCTGTGGCGCTACTAATAGCTGCTGAGATTGATCTCTCCGTCAGGACTCGTCGGGTTGCTGACACGGTGCCACGTACGACATTTTACTTTAATGGACAGGCACAGTACAGTAGACATCTTCAGTGATTATTGTATGATGAACTCTGTACAATACTGTACATGTACCTGTACAAAAGCTAAGCCGGCTTTTACTACGTCTTAGTTATTCTTACAAATCTAATAAGGATGATCATCATTTCAACCCGGAATCACCCACTTCTAGGGCCTTCACCTTTTTTGACATGCTGAACATATGACTAATAAACTGCAAAAATGAGTTTTTAAGGCTACATTATAAAGTCGATTATCTAGGACTTTAGGTGCTCCCAAAACCGGGTGGCTTTCGAAGGTTTCCCCCGATAAAAAAAGGACTTTAGCTGCTGCTCAATATGATGTAAAGGAAGAAGTTAGTTGCGCGTTTGATTTCCAAGTCAAACAAGCATTTAGGCTATGTAAGTATGAGGATGTGAGTATAAGGCCGAGATCTATAAACGTCACTTAGAATAAACTTAGGCCTAACGGTTTTCCACACACTGTCAAACTACAAGTGCAAGTTCTACGTTGCACTTGAAGTTCTACGGGAACATGTCAAAGCATACCCGAAGTAGGTAGCTAACATTTACAGATCTCGGCTATAATATTACAATTAGTATACCTACTGTTGTCGTACTAGCATAGTCGACAGTTTTGTCAATACCATAGGAAGGAGTGGTACTTGGTAGAGGTCACACCAGAAATATAGCAGTGTGGCTGCAATGCCTAACTTTGTAATAAATAACAATCTTATCGTTCCGGTCGGCAACGCGCCAGTCGAAGATATAGCTGTAGGTAATGGCTCTCCAGGGAGCGTTCATTGGCGACTCATGCTGGAAACCGCTCCCAAAGACGAATGTATTATAACTGAAAGATAGACTACAACAAGAAGAAATCCCACTGAGATTGTATACTATAATATTGTTTGAAAAGAACTTTAAATAAAAAAAGAACTCTACTACAAAACGAATTCTTGTTCTCTTTTTATAGTTTTTAACTTTTTTGTACAGTAGCCGGGAAAAAAGAAATCCCATAATCTACTTATTTCTGCCGTCGGTGCATTGCAGCTGTGTTCCAAACGTTTCGATTCCACAAGTCGTTAGTCTATCTCGCTTCGTTGTGCCAAATAACTATAGTCTAAATCTAAGTGGGCTAATTTTTGAGTGGGCTGAGACTTGACTCTTTTTAAAGTGACTCTTTATAGATACTCTTCTTAGTAGAGACTGAAGCACTTTGTGAAGTAAAGATTTAAGATCCCAAATCAATAAATAGGTAATTTTCTTGTCCTCCGCCTTGACCACTGGTCATTTAATTACTTTATTAATAGAGAAACAAAAAAAAGTACGGTCGTACCACAAAAAGTTAAACATCTGTTAAACACTTGTCTAAAAAAAGTGTACCTGCAAAATGACCCTTATAACCCGTCAAATGCCGTTTAACAGTTGACAGTTTTTTTAGACAAGTGTTCAATAGATGTTATCTTTTTTGTAGTAAGACGTGTATAGTCTTTTATTTTCATAGTTTTTTGGAAACATCTAAAAAAACATGCATTTGTGTTGGTGATGTTTATGTTTTATTAGCTTGTTAGTCGGAATTCTTGTCATGCACTGCATGTTATTTTAGCGAAGCTTTCATATTTGTTTTCATTGCGTCCCGCACTGTTGCATTTATGATGAGGTTCCTAGCACAAACAGTAAAACCAAGATTGCATAACATCAAACGGCTGTTGTTTTATTTCGAAGAAATTTGAATTCGGAAATGGTGTAATGTAATGTATTTTAGGTTACGCTTGTTTTATAATTTTTTTACTACGGTTCGGAACGAACTTTGGCACTTCAGAAGTATTATGTTTCGTGATGGTCCCTAAAAAATAAACCCTCAACAACACTTTCATGTAATTCATCGGGGGTTACATTTTTCATTATAGAATCAGGTCAAGTTCGAAAATTTCGTGAAATTTTCATACCTACGGTATCCACTTGATTTTAACAAAAAAAAAAACAAATATCATACCTACATATTAACTCGCGAATTTCAAAGGTTTTCTATGGAAAGAAAAACACGATTTTACGTACAGTCAGTTACGTACAGTAATAGCTATGTTTGACGATCAAACTGAAAAGTGCTAGATCTTTTTTGGAAACAATACTAAGTCCCAACTCCGGATAATTACAAAATGACAGAATAAATTGCTTTGCCCCCATTTACACACCACACATTACACCTGTAAACACCAAAGGTGTATGGGATGCACCCACGACATAGGAGTTATTTTTGGGATGGGCAAAATTAAAAAAAAACGCTGGACAATGGATTGTCATTAACACGTTTAACTCCATGGGGGTCACCGGTGACCTCATCTGGTTTACTTTACGGCATCGGTGTTCTAAAAGGTTTTTTTTGTTATATTTCTGGGCAGCCCTTTGCCTGACTTAGGAATCAATCCCACGAAAGCAGGCAGAAATTCGAAGCAATACAAGAATATACAATTAAGTAAGTAATGGTAAAGTAAATTGGTACTTATGTAATAATATGTTTGTAGCAATGAAGGCAGAAGCTCAGTCTCGTCGCTCACGACGCGGTATAAATGGACGCATTACTTAATAACGAACACGTTTCGAACCCGCTACCTTACGCATATGTTTTGACTAAGACTGACTTTCTAATATTGCGGGGGAGTACTAGTGAAGAACAAATAGATAGAAGATTATGGTAGCTATGCCCATTTCACAATTTTTTTATTGAATAGGTAATAATGTTAACTTTTTTTTATTAGGGATGAGTAAGAGTGTTGTAAACGTAAGAGTAGACAAATATAATCAGAAAGCTCCGAATTACTAAGCTATCGGGAGTTTCACGTGTTATTGTGAGTCACCCATAAAATATAGACATATGCTGTCAAGGAATATTTTTATATAATTTTAAGGGGAAGATTTCCGTCATACATGATTTCTATGTAGCTTTAACCATTAAGGCTGCACACGCGACAGAAGCTTAAAAAATGGAGTAACTTCTCCCGTCTTCCCAATATTTCCCTTCACTGCTCTGCTCCTATTGATCGTAGCGTAATGAAAAGTATACTATAACCTGCCCAGGAGTATGAAAAATAATTGTGCCAAATTCCGTTAAAATCCGTCGAGTAGTTTTTGTTTCTATAACGAACATACAGACAGACAGACAAAAATTTTACTGATTGTATTTTTGGCATCAGTAGCGATACCTAATCACCCCTTGATAGTTATTTTTTAAATATATTTAATGTACAGAATTGACCTCTCTACAGATTTATTATAAGTATAGATTATTTTGAAACTATGATATCTCCTTAGATATTCATTAAAATTAAACGATGTCAAGGGCAAATTTGTTCAAAATCAAATGCTTGTGTTGATTAACGTATTTATTTGGATTAGGATTAATATCATGTTAATGAAAATACCTTCGCAAATAATGAAGCTCTTTAAAATCAAATTTGATTTCCACAAAAAAGGTTATAGTGACTTAACCTTAAAAGATAGATATATGCTCTCGCGGAATTTATTTTAGAACTTTTGATGAGAAATAATTCCGTAGTACATAATTTTTGCGTATCTTTAACCGTTTACGCAGCGCACGCAACGGAAGCTCTCGAAAAGGAATTCATTTTCCCGATTTTGAAACATTTCTCACTGCTGCTCCACTCCTATTAGTGATAGCGTGATGTTATAGCCTATAGCCTTCCTCGATAAATGGACTACCCAACACTGAAAGAATCATTCAAATCGGACCAGTAGTTCCAGAGATTAGCGCGTTCAAACAAACAAACAAACTCTGCAGCTTTATAATATTAGTATAGATGTATGGAATTGTTTGAATCCAGTCACATAGAAAAGCGAAAGCGATCCGATAGCGTGACAGAACTTTTGGAGTGATGTCTCGCTTCGGTTCGGTATCGCTTCTTCTGTTTGACAAAGGTATTATCGTGAGTGCGTTTACAAACATTTAAACTAACATAACACGTTAATTAAGTCAGACCGGCGGGCAAGTTGCAAAAAAAACCGAAATTAAATTGCAACTATTTATTAAACTTATTACAGTATTACATTAAAATATAAATTGAGGTGACAATTGTTCGAAGTTGGAATCAAAAGTGAGGAAATATGTGGAAATTGGTGCCATCGTCCGGTCGCCGTCGTGTGTCACGTTGTGCGACATCAGCGTTTTCATTCCTGTCGCCTGGCTGATGCAATGTTGATTAGGTATTGCGTGAGTTTCCCTTAATTTGCGGATTCTATGGAGTATTGGTACTTAACATCTCCCTCCCGAAGATCAGCGACTATTGTTTGACAGGTTCGATAATAGCGCTGATAATCTCGGCTGAGGTGCAGCAGTATGATTGTTAATCTCAGCATAAACTTCGCCGCATTCAATCTCACTGGTTTGATGTTCAGTAATCGCTTTTTGCGAGCGCTGGTTTATGTATCTTCGTATCGCGTAGCCAATGCCCAGTGCACTTGCACCTAATAGTACTAAGTATAGCGGTGTGATGGTGTAATACACGCTATGAATATCGGCTTGATTTATTTTCAACGGTGTTTCCATAGATATTTCTTGGGTAGCGACATGGAGGCTGCGGAGATCTGCAGTGTTGAGAGTTAACTTTCGGGCTTCTAGGTTGTAGACGGCTTCGTCTTGGAATGGAATGTTCATAATTTTCAGTACTTGTCCCTTGATACGGTCATCTTTATTTGCCAAGGTGAGCGCTGGGGTTTGTGCAACGCATCCCTTTGGAATGGTGATTAGATAGCTTCCGTGCACGATGTTATATTGTGTTTCAGAGCAAGATAAACGAATCTTCGTGGGTGTAGGAAAGCTCGCTACGTAGTGACGATCGTCGAGTGCTTCCACAGCTTCCGTCTTAAGTTGGGTAGTGGTGAACTGGCAGGATTCGTCAACTTGCTGCGTAGTTATCAGGTGGTGGATGCAGTCCCCTTGATTCCTGTAGCGGTGGTTTATGTTGTCCTCGCAGAGATAGTATTGGCTGGACTTCGGGCATTCTGCCTCTATGTACGTAAAATCCTTGTCATGAATTGCCAGGAGGGGATAGGAAGGGATTAATACTTTGTTATCTTTATTAGGGATTATGGATAATTTATATAGTTCATAGGTAGAGGGAAAGACAACCGGGAGTTTGAAAACCAGTATTAAGTTCTGACCGCTATAGTAATAACCCAACTTAATGATATCAAAATATTCCCTAAAACTAATATTCAGTACTTGTTCTCTGCCATAGAGAGCAATCAACTGTTCTATCATCCTATTAAACATTTTTAACTTAAACATAAGGAAGTGCGTGCTCTTCGCACGTATAAAAGCTAGTAAGTTTTCTAATCTAAGTAGTTCGTCGGATAATGTTTCAATATTATCAGCTAGCATTAATAAGAACTGAGCCAGATGGGCATATTTAACTATGTCTTGTTCACTACGTAAATTACCTATTGAAATACTATCTACGGCGTCCTTGATTTTATTTTGGTTTTCTATTAATTTGTGCAGAATATCCGAATTTTCAGACATCCAGTGTTTGTTTAAACTCACACGATTATTCAGTTCTGTGACGATTTTATTATCATTTTCCTGTAAGGTTTTAATAGCGTTATCATAACGAATGGCGTCGCTGTAGTCTAAGTTTCCGGAGATGCTCTTAATAACAGAACCTAATCCGTCTATAAGGCCTCTTTTAACGCGATTAGACTGAAATAATTCTAGTTGCTCGGATAATAATGAAATTTTACTATTAAGATGCTCTATGTGTGGTTCATATAATGATAGCGTCTTATTATGGAATTCAGGTGAAATATAATCCAGTTGTTTCTTAACTACATTTATATTCTTACGCATGACATCTAAATTAACTGGTTGGATGAATGAATGATAGTGGGAAATGATTTTAGTCTTTCCTAACATGAAAGGTAGTATGCCAGGTCCATTATCCAAACTATTTAATATTATCTCTTCCGCTTGGGCCAGGCTCAGGATCAGTGGAATTATCCTGTAACAATCGGGAACTATTAGGGACCCTTTTCAGGCGGGACTTGGCAACAGGTCCACGTTTCTTTTTAGTATAAATGTGGATTGGTAGGTCGGCTAAAACAGTATCGCGCGTAAATCTGGGGGCTAATTTGTGACGGTTCGCCATAGGGTTCCGTACAAAAATTTGCTGATTTGGGCTATACTCTTGCTCGGGCTCCCTATCTTTATTAAGATTTTCGGTAATACGTGTACGGTCATGAAGCGATGACTCATTGATAATTTCGTAGACTTTTTGCATTTTATTACGGTGTTCCTGTGAATATAATTGTAGAATATTATCCGAAACATTAATATCTAACGGATCACGTGGATCTAAGTGGCCGGTGATTATATCTAAAGGTTTGCACTTCGTAAAACTGTGAATAGAGCTATTGTAACCTAAGATCGCATATGGCATTAAGTTAATTACGGATTCCCCACGGTGCTCTAATTTCAACACGCGCAGGTGTTCTAATAATGTGGAATGTAGTCTTTCTACCATGCCATTTTCATTAGGTGTATATGCCAAAATTTTATGATGTTGAATTTTATGTATTCGTATAAATTCTAAAAATAATTGATTAGTAAATTCCGGGCCTCTATCTGTTACAATAGTTAAGGGAATTCCGTGATGGGTACTGAATACTAAAAGGGCTTGAATGACACTGACTGCTGTTGCGTCCTTCAAGTGATAGGCCTGAGCATATTTTGAAAAAGCATCAATGATTGTGAGATACTTATGCGTTTCGACACTTAAAAGATCAAGGTGGACTATCTCAAAGGGTCTGGTTGGAGGTGGTACGATATGAAACTTTTGTTTTATTGGGTTCCTATCGTACTTGGCCTGACCACAAATATTACACTCATTTATGTATTTCATTATATGCTCCTTCATCTTAGGCCAATAATACTTGCTAGATAAAGACATGTAACACTCGTTAATCCCTCGATGGTTCGTCTTACCTTCGTGGTAATTGCGAATTATCTCTTGTTGTTTTAGGTAATCCTTTACGTTATCTAATTCGACTTTTGTTAATACCAAATCCATGGATGAACTTTTAAATTGATTTTGAATAACGGGAATAATTTCATACATAGCTAATGCGGGTTTAATGAGTATACCGGTCTTTACCTTGGGGTTAACATATTCCTTAACGGCGTTTACGATATCTTCTTCGAGATTATTTTTGGAAATTTGAATATGTGTCCTAACATGCGATTCAAAGGGCTTTGAAACGGAAGGGCGGCTCTTTACGTCATCGACAACTGTAAAAATAATTTGCTTATGATATTTATTGAGAGGAAAATCCGTTATAGGTATTTCCAGTATCGGGTTCTCCGCATCAGTATGTACCGTAGCTGTCCTTGAGAGATCTAAGGAAGGAGGCTTTTCGGTAGGGTTAGCGATAAGCGAACTAGTCTCTTCATTATGTAACTCAATTCGTGATAACGCGTCCGCATTTGTATTATATCGACCTTGTTTGTATACTACTGAAAAATCGAACTCACTTAATTTAAGTCGCCAACGTGTGAGGCGCGAGTTGGGTTCTTTGATATTCATAACCCACTGCAAGGGTCTATGGTCCGTTACAATTTTGAATTTCCGACCGAACAAATACGGCCTGAAATATTTTGTGGCCCAGACAATCGCCAGTAACTCCTTCTCGATCGTGCTGTAATTAATTTCACTGCTATTCAAGGTCCGGGAGGCATAAGCAATGGGCTTATCCGAACCTATAGTACCTTGCGATAACACGGCTCCAATGGCTAAATTCGATGCGTCAGTGGAAAGAATAAATTCTTTAGTAAAGTCCGGGTATTTTAAAATGGGATCATTAACTAGTAAAGTTTTACATTTTTCGAAACACTGAATATAATTTTGATCTAGAGTAATTTTCGAGCCTTTCTTCAAGCACTGAGTCAAAGGTTTTGTGACTTTTGCAAAATCCGGTATAAATTTCCTATAATAGCCAAGAAGTCCTAGGAATCTTTTAATCTCAGTGGGGGTTTTCGGAAGCGGGTAATTTTTGATTGCCGATATTTTATCCGGGTTTGGCTTTATACCATCACTGCTGATAACATGACCTAGATAGGCTGTCTCGAGTTTGAGGAACTCGGACTTGTCCATCTGTATTTTAAAGTTGGACTGTCGCAATCTGTTAAATACTTTTTCCAGGTTGATCATATGTTCCTGTAGTGACGTAGAGAAAACGATGACGTCATCTAAATAGACCAGGCATATGTTATTTTGAAGGTCTTTTAGTACATTGTCCATTACCCTTTGGAAAGTGGATGGACTGTTCTTTAATCCCATTGGCATCCTTAAAAACTCAAAGTGGCCATGCTCAACAGTGAAAGCGGTTTTGGGGATGTCCTTGGGGTCCATCTCCACCTGATAAAAACCACTGGCCAAATCTAGGGTTGTGAAGTATTGACAATTACCTAATTTGTCCAAAATGTCCGCAATGTTAGGGATAGGGTATTTGTCATCTAAAGTTTTCTCGTTTAATTTCCGAAAGTCTATTACTACTCGCCATTTAGTCTTACCCGAGGCATCAGCCTTTTTGGGTACAACCCATATAGGTGAGCTCCACGCAGACTCGGATGGTCGGATTATTCCCTGAGCTAACATCTTACTAATTTGTTCTTGGACTTCTTGCCTATGCACAAAAGGATAACGGTAGCTTTTAGTGTGAATCGGTATCTCATCGGTTGTTTTAATAGAATGTTTGATTTGGTTAGTAAACGTTAAGTTCTCGCCCTCTAAATAAAATACGTCCGCATAACGCGCACATAATAATTCCAAGTTAATGCGCTCCTCTTCATTTAAATGACTAGTGCGCAGACGCGATAGTACTTCCTTTACGCGCTGAGGCACTTGTTCGGTACGTTTGCACTCGTGATTATAAAGTTGCGCACACACCGGGCGATCCATAGAAAATATAACGTCGTTTCGCGTGGGGTTATGTATCTCTACTATGCCCCTGTGGTTCTTTACAGTAGTTAGGCATTCGCTAATATGACAGTTTGAGATAACTTGCTCCGGAATAATAACTTCCCCGTCTTGAGAATTAACTGGTAACCTAACTAATTTGGAAGAATTGGCAGGTATTATTTCTTCATATAAGTTTGCATTACGCGAGTCGTAAACCTGTATGGGGTTGGATGCATTCTTAGTAATTAAAGATTTAGTCTTAAAATCAATGGTAGCTTCCCACTTATCTAATAAATTTGATCCGATTAACCCATCGAAATAATCGTGAAACTTATAGACGAATAGTGTGACATCATCCTTATCATTTATTTCTGGGAAACAAGGTATAGTTACTGAGTAATTACTACGCGTCGTCGCGTGCACATTACAAACTTCAAACGGATCATATTTCAATTCAACATTAGGAAAATAAGTTTCTAATGCAC
The DNA here is from genome assembly GCA_943136025.2 of Agrotis puta. Lineage (NCBI taxonomy): Eukaryota > Metazoa > Arthropoda > Insecta > Lepidoptera > Noctuidae > Agrotis > Agrotis puta. The sequence continues at coordinate 619,125 of OW964176.2, read as the reverse complement.
TAGGACAAATAAAAGATTCGTTAGCGCCTGTGTCAATTAAAAGCTTTAAAGGGGGGTCCTTGATTTGCAAGTAAGGTAGTGTGCGTTGGGTTTGCAGATTGACCTCTATTTTGGTTTGTCTGACTTTCGAGACGTCTGAAAATCCTCGCTATTAGTACCTGAAGGGCTTTCGAGTTTATTAGAGTCCTCGGTAGGGGCAGCATTGTGTGTTATTTCCGGTTGTTGGTAGCACACTTGGTCATAATCAGAATAATAGTTCTCAATATAATAGTCATAAGGTTCGTAATAAGAATAACCGCCGTAATAATCGTTATAGTCGTAATAATCGGAAAAATCATTAAAATTCATCTCTCTTGTTTTAAAATAGTTGCTAGGCGGGGGATTACCCGACCTAGACCAGTCATGTCCTTTCACAGCGTTACTGGGTGGCAACGGTTTTGACACATAGTGGCTAACACCACTCATAGGTCGTTGCTGTTGGGAGTTGCCTTGCGGTGCCGGGTTACGGGGTGGAAATCTAAATGCATTATTCTGATTATAATTATTGGGTGCAGCACGGAATATTTGTTGAGTGCGTGATGGACCAGGCTGGTTCTGATGGTTAAAATTAGGTCGCCATTGTGGAGGTCCCTGTGACATCATCGGCTGTCCGAAAGAACTCCTAGAAGGTCCCGGCATATTAAACATAAACGGTTTAGGTGGCGGAAGATTGAAATTCTGGTTAGGGGGTAGTTTTTGTGACGTGGCTTGTTGAGCTAATTTCTTATCAGGAATTTGGCTGTTACGTTGTTGTAAATAAACTACATTTTGCTCCTCGTGAACATATTCCAACGCCTTTTCGATACTTTCAGGTCTCATGCAACGAATACGTGAGCCCAATGGATCTTTAAGACCGCGTACAAAAGATTGAAGGGTTAGCTTTTTGTAAAGGTCCCGCTTCGCTTCGACGGTTGTAGCTATGGTTTCGTGCAGGGTAACATATGTCATGAGTGTACTGAATATGTTCTGACAACGCTCGTAATATTCCTGAGGGCTGTCAGAGCCTTGAGATAATAATGCTAGATCGTTATATAACGCAGTTTCATCCCTTTGGTCCGAAAAATTATTGACAAGAGCTTTACGTATGCCTGACCAATCTGATGGGACACCATTAGAGTTAATCAAACGTGCGGCGGGGCCCGTTACTTTATTTAGTATTCCGTTAATTAGAGCAATCTCATGAAGTTTATTCGGGGTGTCAAGTTTCGTTACAAATTCGTCTATTAATTCGTCACACAACCGGATGAATCTCGTTAGAACATTAACATTCCCGTCGAACTCGGGTACTAATCTAAGAGCCTTAAATATGTGGTCCAAATCGGCCATTTTATCTTCACTTAAATTACAACTTGAATTTAATTGTCTATTGAGGTCTAAAGCACTATTTCTATTACTCTGCCTACTCTCTAACCTAACACTCCGCGATTCTCTCGGATGGAAAATTTTGGAAAAGTTTAAAGACAGGATAACTTAAAGATAAGGAATGAGCAATCCACTAAAAGATTTTAATGTACTCACAGTTTCATTTCGGCCTTCTCGCTCGTATCGATGCTCGGATACCCTTGCTGCTGCTGGTCTCGACGTGTAGATTCGGATCCTCGAACCGCGAACTACCAGGATAATCGTATGGTAGTTTTGTAGGAATCCACGAGGATCCTACCGACTGCGCCAATTAAGTCAGACCGGCGGGCAAGTTGCAAAAAAAACCGAAATTAAATTGCAACTATTTATTAAACTTATTACAGTATTACATTAAAATATAAATTGAGGTGACAATTGTTCGAAGTTGGAATCAAAAGTGAGGAAATATGTGGAAATTGGTGCCATCGTCCGGTCGCCGTCGTGTGTCACGTTGTGCGACATCAGCGTTTTCATTCCTGTCGCCTGGCTGATGCAATGTTGATTAGGTATTGCGTGAGTTTCCCTTAATTTGCGGATTCTATGGAGTATTGGTACTTAACACGTTTGTGCTGGGTGTTTACCCAGAACCAGAACAACTACCTGTAAGACATACAAGTATGTGGTCCGCTCGGGAATCATACCCGCTGCACTCAACGCAGCCGCCAATCGATGCCACCACGAACTAGAAAAGCATTCACGTCATTCAAGCTGCTGTAGTCATCAGGAGGTGAACTAAATGATCTAACACGTGCACTACTCCACAATAACGTTCACTTACCTCGCGTGCTGCGTCAGGCAGCTCTATACCTATACAGCAGCCTACATTCGGCTGCTAATAGATACTTCCAGTTCAGTTAAATGCTTACCTACTAAACTATATAAAACGTAGCACGCACTGAAATCGCTGAATTGATAATGTGCTGGGAACATTTTCGAACTTTTCAAAGGCTCTTTTTAATTGGTTACGTGATTTGGTTTTTACTGTTAAATTATTTATCTAAAAGACAGGTTAATACTCAGTCGGTCACGGTTGAAGTGGTTTTATTTGAAAATACCTTCGGATTGATAGGCCTGGAAAGGATCAAGGTCTGTGAATTTAAAGAGAACACAAAGAGTTAGTTTATTTCGACTGTTTGTTATTGAAAGTTGACCATGTATGGGATGGATACCTACTTAGATGTAGCCGCGATTGGGTACACCAAATTTAATAACCATATTAAATCAAACAGTATCATTTAGATCGTAGTTTCCTTACAAGCAATCCAAGATAAGCCACCTAAATAGCGATGCTGATTATGGGAATAGAACTATTCACCACTATGACTTGACCCACAAGAAAACTGCAACACTCTACTTGGATGACACTGAATTGTAGGTAGGGGGCCGTTCAAGTATTAAGTAAGCAGATTTATTACAATTATTTACCCCCCGCCCCCTTGTCAGCAAAAGTAAGCAAAGCTCTTACCCCCTCCCCCCATGCTTACGTAAACATTTTTCAATTAATGTATTGTTTTTGCCTAAACGTATGCATTATTTGCGGGAATCCCCGAAAATGCGTTTCGTTTTCAAGCAAAGACAATGTGAGGGTTGTAATTCGTGTCAAAAAGTAAATTACTATTGATGACCTTATCATCATCTAGACTCCCCTACCCCCATGTCATCCAAAATAAGCAAACCAAAGACCCCCCCTCCCCCCCAGAGTGCTTACGTAATACTTGAACGGCCCCTAGTAAGAAAACTGCGGCTGCTCGAGTGACCCATGTGTCTTTTCTCCAAAAACCCTCGAGGATACGAAAAAGAAGTATCAACGTCGGCGTAGATACGAAAAGAACGAATGAACGTACTTACTATCTTTACTACTACGAGTACCTATCGTAGGCAGGTACACGAAATAACTTGTAAAATCATCAAATGAGTGGTCCCACTCAGGGCAGGGCGGGAGGGACTGTCAGACTTGTACTGACTAAAATCCACGGCGTCCTTCAATAGTACTTTACGTTCCGGGGTAACGGTAATTCGGTAGTCCTGCAACCCCGGCAGGCTTTTATTTACTTTTTTACTAGTTTTTATTGTTTTTTGTATCCTACCATAGTCTTGTGTTAGGAGTTAGGTTAAAGACGAATTGGCAATTAGTGAGGAAGACTTTATTAAGTCGACAAAAATTATACGTAGACGTGCATTAGATAATGGCCGGAAGTGGGTAGGCATTGAAATCGACAACGCCATACGAAAGCATTTAATTAGTACCAAAGAGAAGCTTTTTATTGACTTCGCGACTTGCCGATTTTTTGATGATATCGATGTAGTTCGTTGTTTACATTGCCAGCAGTTCGGTCACGTGAAAAAATACTGCGTTAATAAATCGCCTACCTGTGCTAATTGCTCTGAAGCACATGAAACAAAAGAATGCCCGCATAAGGATAATTTAAATTTTACACCAGTATGTGCGGCGTGTAAACGTATTAAAAAACCGTTTGACCATCGATGCGGGTCCCAACAGTGTACCACCTATAAAGTTAGGCTCGAACAGTTAATACGCAACACTAATTACTAATATAATGGATAGTTTAATAATAGGTCAATTAAATCTACACAACGATAGGGTGGCGACTTCTGAATTGGACAAATTAATTATCGATTATAACTTAGATATTGTATTGGTTCAAGAACAATACCAAAACACGCGCTTACGTCACAAGGTAGTTCAGTTGGATAACAAGGCACGAGCCGGAATTTACGTGTCACGTTCTTCTAACTATACAGTAACGTCTTTACGAAACCTCATGAATCGACACTGCGCGGTTGTGGAAGTCTCATCCGCTAGTTCTAAAGTTTACGTTGTGAGCTGCTACTTTCAATATTCAGACCCTGTTGGTCCTCACATACATAATCTCCGTCACGTCTTGCGGTCACTCGCGGGCTGCAAAGTTATCGTAGGCGCAGACGTTAATGCGTCCTCGTCCCTGTGGTATGGCAAAGTTCGGTCCACGGATTACGAACGGCGCTGCGCTGTTGAAGACTTCATTGCTGAAATGAACCTAACTATTCACAACACCCCCGACGCACCACCTACTTTTTGCAGCCAAATGGGCGAATCTTGTATTGACGTCACACTTTCTAGTGCAGACGTACACTTGGATAGGTGGCGTGTCCTACCGGACGCGTCTTGTAGTGATCATCGCTTGATCGTTTACGAGTTTGTTCCGGTTTCTATTCAGGGTTCCTCACATGTCATTGGTAATTTTAGGTACAAAAGTAAAGGTGCTAATTGGGAATTCTTTAGATCGCTTTTTGCATGTCACGCCAAAGAGTTCACTCGTGATGGGCTGTCAGCCGAAGAAAGTGCTGAAATTATGTCAGACACCTTCACTTACTGTGCTGACATTGCCATTGGTCGCGGACCTATGACCAATATACGTAGATGTGATTGGTGGTGTGACTACCTAACCGAACAGCGTAAAACCTATCGTCGAGCGCGTAAACATCTTAATAAGCTTAAAAAACGCCAAGTCGCCGGAGACTCGCTAACCACTGCTTTAAATACATTTAGAGTTGCCAAGTCCCGTTACAGAGCATCGGTTGAAAAATCTAAGGGTAATTTGTTGCGTAAAGTAGTCGATAAATTAGAAAAAGAAGGTCCGTGGTCTCCTTTATATCATGAGTTTAAAGCCAATCGATCGATCGACCTCGCGTATGTTCAGAATATTAAAGTAAATAATAAACACACCGCCGGTATTGAAGAAACAACGGAAGTTTTATTAAATACTCTTATCCCTGATGATTCACCTGTTAATGATAATGACTACCACCAACAAATTAGAGCATGGGCAACAGTCCCGCCTGAATCACCAGCGTCAGACCTTCCATCCACTGACGAATTAATGAATGTTGTTAGGAGATTGCCCCTTAACAAATCATCAGGTGAAGATAAAATATCTAATCGTATGATAAAAGAAGCGTGTAAAACAGCGGGTGACGCGTTATTAACTGTTTACAACCGGTGTATTTCTGAAGGCGTTTTTCCTCGTATATGGAGACATGGCTTTATACGAATAATACCTAAAAGCGGCGACAAGCCACCAGATGACCCTAAGTCATACCGGCCCATAACTTTATTACCATCTTTGGGAAAGCTCTTGGAGCGTCTTATCGTCCCACGATTGTTACCGGACGGGCCCAAATTCCATAAAAATCAATTCGGTTTTACTATCGGGAAATCAACCGTTGACGCGGCACTTTCTGTTAGAAAAATGGTTAATACCTCTAAACACAAGTACGTAGTTGGGATCTTTTTAGATATTTCCGGGGCCTTTGATAACGCGTGGTGGCCAATGCTACTACTTAAAATAAAAGCTCGTGGTTGCTATAATAATATATTTAATCTCCTTTGTTCGTACTTTTCTAATGGATCCGCGAAACTTAAACTCGGACATCATTCCATATCGAAACCTCTCACCATGGGCTGTCCTCAAGGTTCGGTTATCGGTCCTTATTTATGGAATCTAGGCTTCGATGATTTCCTCGCGATTCCACTTCCAAGTGGTTGTTCTTTAACTGGTTATGCGGACGATGGCCTTCTGCTCATTCAGTCGAGTACTCGTGCTGGACTCGAGAATTTGGCTGACACTTGCCTACGATTAATATCACAGTGGGGCGATCGTAACCGTCTGACCTTTGCACCACATAAAACCTATCAACTCATTTTAAAAGGTGACCTTAAATCGTGGCCTAGTATTAAATTCAATAATGTTCCCGTTAAGAAAAAGAAATCGGTGTGCTATCTTGGTTTAGTCTTAGAGAGGAATTTCACATTCATAGAACATATAAAAACAGTTGGTGAAAAAGCTAAAAATAATTTTTATGCCCTAACGAGAATATCCAAATCTACTTGGGGTTTGTCGTTTTTAACCTTAAAAACTATTTATGGTGCTACTTACTTGGGCTGTATGTGCTACGGAGCACCTGTTTGGGCCGATAGGGCCACCATAGGGGCGGCACGACGTAAATTGCTTCAAAGCCAGCGCTTGGCTTTGTTATTCTTAAGTAAAGCGTATAGAACCGTCAGTACTGAAGCTTTACCGGTACTTGCTGGTGTTCTTCCAGTCGATCTTGAAGTACAGCGACGTGCTGCAATGTACTTTTCCACACGGGAGACCACTGATGCTGATTTTCTACCTCAACGTGACCGTGATAAGATATCTAGATTATTCAAACCCCAGAGCGACGTCTGGGAGGATCTTTTATCCGAATGGCAAAGTAGGTGGGATAATTCTATCAAGGGGCGGCACCTCCACCAGTTCTTTCCATCCGTTCGTGAGCGGCTGGCTAGGACGTGGCTGGAGGTGGATCACTGTGTTGCCCAATTTCTCACGGGACATGGTAACTTTAAAAGTAAATTATTTTCCTTCAAGCTTGTTCCCTCGCCTTTTTGTCAATGTTCGACATCTGACTGTGAATATGAACAATCAGCACATCATATTCTATGGGAGTGTATTCTTTGGCAGAACGAACGTAATATTATGTTGAACACTGTTCAGACTACATCTGGAGTCATTTACTACTCGGACCTTGTTGAAACTCGAACAAACTTCCGTGCGTTCAAGCGTTTTTGCCATACCTATTATTGGAATCAAATTTAGCAGCTCACAATTTAGGACCCATTAATATTAGTAGTCATTTTACCCGTGGTGCTAGGCAACTGGGCTTCTCCCAGTTGTAATGTCCCTTTGTGCCTATTGGCCTTGTTTTGTTCTGTCTCCTGCTTGCATGAAGGGAAGTGGAAACATATATTTTTTCCTACTCCTCCACTATTCTTTTCTGATTAATTTCGTTGCAGGATCCAAGACAGGTAAATTCATTCTTCGGGACACGTCGAGCTTCATTGTCTCGGCCCTTTTCTGGTTGGTTGCCACTGTTGATTCTGGCGCACAGGAGTTGCAGTGGTTAGGGAATAGTGTGGTGGGTTTTGTAAAAAAAACGCCTTCTCATAAAGGAGTGGAACGTGTATAAGGCACCATAAATATTAGTTCCTCCTTTCCCCGTAACCTCTGTGTGTCGCTTCAGTATTTAGATAGAAACATTATCAGAAAAAAACGCTAATGAACTTTTTAATTTTTTTGATAGATTTTGCATCCCTGGTTTGACTTCTATAAATAGAGTTACTTTTAATAATAAAAACATGAATAATATATTATTTGAAAGTCCGTCCAAAACGGACGATATGTGAAGAGAATTTTAGTCTGTGGAACTCTTATGTCAAGATGAATGTCTGTGATGTAAATCTATGGTTTGTTGAACTGTCATTATAATAAAATTATCCAACGTGTGTACGGAAAGTCTTTTACTAAACAATAAATCCACACGATATTTCAAAAGGTTATGGGCCCAGACACAGACTTACGGCCTAATGATCGTGCTGGATTGGTTTTTTATCAAGAAACGCTGCGGTAAAGTAGCTACATAAAACATACGTCGGCCAGGGCTGTCTGACCAGGTGTGGCGGTCGCCGGCTCAGATTCTGATAAATCTGGTAATTGCGGTAAAGCAACAATAATACGGGCGATGGATTCCGTTGAAAATATGGCTTCTGGACAAAGCTTTCAGCAGCTTCAAGGTGTACAAAATTGGACAGAGTGGTGTTTCAAAATACGCGTTTTACTAAGAGCTATGGGTCTCTTAGACGTCGTTGAAGGCACGTTCAAGGCTGACGAGGATCAGGAGAAATGGATGCAGAAAGATTCGAAAGCTCAAGGTATGTTGGTAACAAACATATCTGAAAAGGTTATACCACAAATATTAAGCTGCAAAACGTCAAAAGAGATTTGGGATAAGCTACATACAATATTTGAACAGCGAGGCGAGCTGTCTGTGCATATACTTCAGCAGAAGTTCTTTTCAATGAAATTTGAAGAAAGGGAAACCGTGTCAGAGTTCCTGGGAAGGTTCGAGTCTCTCCTGAGCAAACTGAAAAATCTCAACGCTGAAGTGAGTCAAACTATGGCCATCACAAAGATAACTTCATCTCTGCCATCACAATTTCAGCACTTTGTGTCAGCGTGGGAATCGGTGCCAGCAGAAAAAAGGACCATGGACCAGTTAACAGCGCGATTACTGATCGAAGAGCAACGCGCCTCAGCCAAAAACAAAGAAGATGAGTCATCTGCGTTTGTACACAAGTCTAATAGAAAATGCTATTGGTGTGGAAAAGTGGGACATCTGAAAAAGGAGTGCAAATCGAAAAGTAGAGGTACAATAATTAATAATACTAGTTGTAAGTTCTGTAAGAAGAATAATCATAAAAGTTCAGATTGTTGGTTTAAAAATAAAAGCGAGAAAAGTCAAGATGTAAACAAAATTAAACAAGGCAATGCATTCTCTGTGTTCGAGCTATCATCATTGTTTTACAGTCAATTAGAAAGTGATAATTGTTGGGTAATGGATAGTGGAGCTTCAGAGCACATGTGTTATGATTATGATATGTTTATAGACTATAAAAAACTAGAATCCCTAGATCCATAGTTATTGGAGACGGCAAAATCATACAAGCCGTTGGTATTGGAGTTATTTCTTTAGAAGCATTTACAGGTAAACAATGGATAAATACAACATTAAATAACGTTTTACATGTTCCCAGCATCAAGATGAATCTATTTTCAGCAAGTTCAACTACAGATAGAGGTTATGTTTTAACAATTAATAGTAAAATGTGTTATTTGAGGAAAAATAACAGTAAAAATGTTTGTGCACTAGCATATAGGAAAAATAACTTGTTTATAATGAAGTTTAGGTCTAATAAAATTCAAAATGCTTGTGTTGGTAAATCAAGTGACAGTTTATCTGAATGGCATGAAAAAATGTGCCACCAGGATATTGAACAGGTAAAAAACATGTTAAATAAATATGATATAGATTTCAGTGTTAGTAAACAAAAGGAAATAACATGTGAGCCATGTCTTTTGGGTAAGTTACATAAGAGACCGTTTCCTATAAGTATAAATAGGGCAGATAGGCCCGGTCAATGGCTACATATGGATTTATGCGGACCGATGGAAACAATATCATTAGGTGGATCAAGATATTATCTACTCATAAAGGATGACTTTTCAAAGTATAGAACAGTTTATTTTCTGAAAAATAAGTTTGAAACAGTTGATAAAATTAAAACTTTTTTAAATTTTGTTACTAAAAACTTAGAATATAAAATTGAAATAATAAGATCAGATTGTGGTTCAGAATTTATGAACAAAGAGGTGAAGTCTCTCTTCAATCATTTAGGTATTGTACACCAAAATAGTGCTCCGTACACACCCCAACAAAACGGTTGCATAGAACGTGAAATGCGTACAATAACTGAAGCGGCTAGAACAATATTGTTATCAAGTAATTTAAATAAGTCTCTATGGGCTGAAGCTGTCAATACAGCTGTATACGTTATAAACAGAACTGGTAAAAGTAGGATTAAAAATGTAACTCCGTATGAGCTCTGGTATAAAAAGGGATTATATGATATAAACAATTTAAAAGTATTTGGTTCAAAGGTAGGTGTACACATTCCAGATCATTATCGCAAAAAATGGGATAGCAAAGCTGAAATAGGATACTTTGTAGGTTATAGTGAAACAACAAAAGGTTTTAGAATTTATTTTCCCCATAAAAATGATGTTTTGATTAAAAGAGAGGTAACATTCCTGAAAGGCAATTTTAGTAGTCAAAAGCTAGGTAATACTTTTCAAGATCATAATAATATAACCCCATTATTATTAAAAGAAGAAATAAATAATAAAGAGGATGAAATAAGAGAAGAATATCACAGTTTTAATGAGGAAGGTGAAGAAGATGTAACACGGTTATCAGATCTTGATGAAAATACAGAAGTACAAACAGAGGAAATTCTAAATTCAGAAGAAACATCAGAGTCAGAAAAAGAAGAAGAGGCAGAAGAAACACCTCAAGTATCAACACATTCACGGAGAGGCAGAGCAATAAAGAAACCATCAAGGCTAGATGACTACGAAACAAACCTTCTATCCATCGGTACAGAGCCAGCTACTCTAGAGGAAGCGCTTGACTCTGAAGAAAAGGAAGAGTGGAAGATTGCTATGAAGACTGAGCTAGATACTCTGAGAGAAAATAACACATGGACAGAAGTAAATAGCGTACCAGAGGGGAATAAAGTAATTTCTAGTAAATGGGTTTTTAAAGTTAAACAAGTAGGTACTAATAAAGTATATAAAGCTAGGTTGGTAGCAAGAGGCTTTGAACAGTCTGATTGTGATTTAGAAGTATATTCTCCTGTGGCTAAATTGCCTACTTTTAGAGTTTTTATAGCAGTTGCAAATAAACTTCAACTTTCAGTTCATCAGATGGATGTTATAGGTGCTTTTTTACATGGTGACATAGATGAGAGTGTATACATAAAGTTACCAAGCGGTGAAACATGCAAGTTAAATAAATCATTGTATGGTTTGAAAAAGTCTCCTAAATATTGGAATAAAAAGTTTGATGACTTCATGAGTAAAGAAAATTTCAGTAAATCTAAAAATGATCATTGCTTATATTTCAGAAAGGTAAATGAATGTATGCTATATGTTTTGCTATTTGTTGATGATATTCTTATGTTTTGCACTGAAAACAAGGTTTTGGAAGATTTTAAAAGCGAGCTAAGCAATAACTTTAAGATGAAAGACTTAGGTTTGGCCAAATGTTATTTGGGTATCGATATTGATCAAAAGAAAGGTACAACGGTAATTAGTCAGAAAACATATCTTACTAAAGTTTTAGAGCATTATAATATGTCAGATTGCAAACCAGTTTCTACTCCAATAGACCAAAACTTTAAGTTTGAAATACTAAAAAGGGAAAAATCTGAAAGTCCAGAAATAGAGAAAAAGTGTAGACAACTCATAGGCAGTTTAATGTATGCAGTTTGTGGTACAAGACCAGATCTATGTGTATCAGTTTGTTTCCTCAGTAGGTACCAACACTGTGCTAGTATTATGTTGTACAAGGCATTGAAACGTATTCTAAGGTATATAAAAGGTACATTAAATTACTCTTTGATATATAATAGCACATCCACAGAATTGCAAGGCTTTGTTGATGCAGATTGGGCCGGTGACACACAAGATAGAAAATCTACCACTGGTTATTTGTTTAAAATATTTGATTGTACTGTAGTATGGTGTTGTAAAAAACAACTTAGTGTGTCATTATCCTCCACTGAGTCTGAATATATTGCATTAAGTATGGCTATTTCAGAAGCATGTTGGTTGAAAAATTTGTTGTGTGACTTTGATGTTGTCGGTAATGAAGTGATCTTGTATGAAGACAACCAGTCAGCAATAAAACTTGTTTATAATAATGAAAATAATAAAAGGTTAAAGCACTTGGATATTAGGTATCACTTCATTATGGACAAAATAAAGGATAAGTGTATTTCAGTAAAGTATATTAAAACGCAGGATAATTTGGCGGATTTGTTAACTAAGCCGTTAGGAAAAACTGTTTTTGAGAAGTTTGTTAAGTTAATTTTTTAAGAATATAGGGCTATGCACATAATCTATGTAATGTTGGTCATGCATTTTTAGAGTTAAATTCTGTTAAAAATATAGTATTTGAATGTGCCAGTATAAAATGCATCACTAACAATTTAGTCAGAATTAAATGTTTTAATATTTGTGTTTTTATACAGGGAAAACAGGAAAATATTATGTTGAGGGGTGGTGTAAAAAAAACGCCTTCTCATAAAGGAGTGGAACGTGTATAAGGCACCATAAATATTAGTTCCTCCTTTCCCCGTAACCTCTGTGTGTCGCTTCAGTATTTAGATAGAAACATTATCAGAAAAAAACGCTAATGAACTTTTTAATTTTTTTGATAGATTTTGCATCCCTGGTTTGACTTCTATAAATAGAGTTACTTTTAATAATAAAAACATGAATAATATATTATTTGAAAGTCCGTCCAAAACGGACGATATGTGAAGAGAATTTTAGTCTGTGGAACTCTTATGTCAAGATGAATGTCTGTGATGTAAATCTATGGTTTGTTGAACTGTCATTATAATAAAATTATCCAACGTGTGTACGGAAAGTCTTTTACTAAACAATAAATCCACACGATATTTCAAAAGGTTTGTCCCAATAAAAGTCTTGTGTTACACCCAAAGGTTGACTGGTTGAGAATGCCTTGTGGCATTAAGTCCGCCTATGTCCCATTAATTTGTACATGAAGTATAATTAAAGAAATAAATTCTATGGAATTAAGGTTAAGATTGCACTAAATGTATTGAAAAGTTAGAAAATAATAAGTACTTATAATAATGAATACGTAGAAATCGTTTGTTATTCAATTATAACAATATGTTAATAGACAAACCAAAGAGTGTATTTCTTGTCTGATGTGAATATATGCAACTTTAATTCTAACATTATTGTTCTGTTTCTTTGATCTGAGCTAATTTATTAAAGACTGCATGAAGTCAATAAAAAATTAATAGGTTAAGCTAGTTTGGGTGAACAGAATTTATGAGTATGCAACTCCTCGGCATGATCAATCCCATAATGAATTAATTTGGGTAAATAGTACAGACGCCAGGACATCAACAATCTGACAAATTTTACACAAGCCAACATGAACTTTCTACTTTTGTGATAAAGCTGACAATCTATTAAAGAAGTTTGAAAGATTGTGGTAGGTTGATTTGCCCCATCATAAGATGTATAAATGTTAAAATATTTAGTGACCCGCCCCGGCTTCGAACGGGTGCAATCTACTATATTATGCTTAACTACTAATAAACATTCCTCTTGAATCACTCAGACTATTAAAAAAAACCGCATCAAAATTCGTTACGTAGTTTTAAAGATCTAAGCATATACATATAGGGACAGACGACAGCGGGAACGGCGACTTTGTTTTAAACTATGTAGTGATATAAAAAATATTATTCTAATTCAAAACTCTATGGCAATAGCAACACAGTAATATTTTTTACACAGGGCAATCGGATTCCAATGTCAGCTGTCAGAAAAGGCGACTCAGTAGATGGCAGCACAATGTGCTGTCACTCCGTTTTAGTGATGTTACAGTATCGACAACCTTGAGTATCGATAAAGAAATCGTGAAAAATATCGCATCAATAAAATCTGCTTTTTAACCGTAGGTACTTATTTTAATTATTATTCATTCTTATAAGGTAGTGAAATGACGTTTCGTTTTTAATGACGAGACGTTTGCGATATTAGAATCAGTAATATTGTCGGAAAAGTATGTAATGACGCCAATTCATCTCTACCCCAGTCAGTCAAATTTTCCAAATATAATATAATCTTCCATTATTGTGAAAGACAGATTGAGATACGTACAAAGGGTAGTATTCAAAACATCATAAAATAAAATAGATGAAGACTTTAAAATTCACGATACGTCATGACGATACCGTGGTATCATTTTTAGTGCATCCTGACGTCACAAATCCCTACTTTAAAATTTTGATGGGTACGTTTTATCTTTGGAAATATTGAAATAGCAAAAGAAAAAGCGTTTTCATTATTTTTCAAAACTCTAACGGGTGGACTAAAAGCCGCACAAAGGGAAGTGTGGTAGGTTGTAGGACCTTTGACCAAGAATGAAACGATATAGGTTCAAAAAACATACCATCACAATACATTAAACATCATCGACACCGCAGCTTGTTTGTATGCCCATCACTATTTGTGGGCGGTGAGTGAACATGGACAGATCGATCGCACGAAACGACTCACGTAGCGGCTGTTTATGATGTCAACATGTATTTCAAACACTTTTAATATTTTAAAAGAACCTGTGAATGAAGTGATGTTATTATTTACACTTAAAGTTTACTCTACGAAATACGGTTAAACTTGTGCAAGCGAAAATGTCGATTATTTAAACATCGGCGAACGACGTTGTTTTTATTCCCGTTCAAGTTTTCTTTTCTTCGCGAATCTACGCGGTGATAATGAGTGTCAAATTTAGTGTTTTATTAGTGTTTAAATAGTGTTGATCAGGTGTTTAACATAGCAAGTTGTTAGAGGTTCTCAAAAATGGATGTCTGGGATAGGTTTGTGCGGTACCTGCACGAGCGGAACGTGATGGCGCCGTTCTCCAGGTTCTACCGAGCCATGGTGCTCAAGATGAACCAACGTAAGTTCTATGAAGCACCTTTGACTGGCTACCCTTGTCCTGCCTTTATCTAGCTGGGAACCTCGCTCTGTCATATATTAGGATATAGGTTCTTGTCACATTTATGTTAAATAAAGTTCACACCTTAACACGTCAATGAGTACAAGTTTTATATAGTTTTAAGGTCAATTATATTTAGCTTGTTACAATAACTAATAAAAAAACCAGTGATTTTCTTTCAAGTCCTAAAACCAATGATGTCATCTTCTAATACTGCTAATAACATTATTTCTTGCTCACCTACTTTGTATGGCGTGCTGTCTCAATTTTATGATTGTATAAACAAACACCAGCTTGCTTATCTTGAAACATGAAAAGTAACACCTTTTTTATTAGTGGATGGTACCTGTTTGTTTGAGAAGAACAATACAATAGATAAATCTGTCATCTCTATCTTTTATTTTATGTTTCTCTCTAATAACTTCTGAATTTAGAACCTTAGTCTTGAGATTAAACTCTAGCATTGATACTTGATTGATACGGTTCATCTATTATAATAAAACTGCCACTGTACTTAAACACGAGGAGTGAATTATATTGTTGCTTATGTTCTAACATCATGACCGCATCAGTCAAAAATAAAAACTTTACAGAAGCGTGCAAAACCTCGTGATTTTCCAAAAAACTAATTCTTACAATCTTGTCCCATTTCTAATTGGTACAGTTCCCCTAATCGTAAACTATATATAACTATAGAAACTTACAATTTAATTAAGTAATAAAAATATTATCACTTCAAATTACTGATTTATAGCTGAAGTCTAATAATGAATGGTCATTTGGTCAGCAGCTATGAAAGTAAATTAATAAATGTAATTAAAAGTAGGTATACAGAAAAACCAGACTTACATTTAACCATCACACAATATTATGGTTTTCTAGTGTGCAAACACAAAGAGGAAAAAGGTTGTGTTTGTCTTTTGTAAAGTGACTAAAATAAATCAAATCTAAAAACTGCTCCTTATATTTTAGTTACATTGTAGTAAAGGTGCATCTGGTAACGTGCAATACACTAAAGAGCGGCAAAATTGCAGTAATCTTAAATAAATAACACTTGACTAACTGTGTTCCAACCATTAAATTGTCATTAGGAAAGTTAAGATATAGTAGGTATAAATTTTTTAGTAATTTGTCAACCTACTAAAATTCTACAGTCAGATGTTAATAAATTACAGTATTTTTTGGACAAAACTCAAAAATATATGTCAGATTGTGTAGCAACATTGGAGTACTCTAGATGCGCCTTTGTCTTATCGTCTGGGGATTGTAATTATGATTATTTATAGCTATGATACAGAAATATTTTAAGTTACTTTCACTTTTTTATAATTATAGTGATTATAATACTTATATTAGCATCCTGCCCACTTTAGAAAGTCACAAACTCTCATATATTTCAAACAGAAACTGACCATATCATCTTCAACATTTAATTTAATTTAGTTGTGTAGTTCCAAGAGTAGCTGCACAAGCAAAGTTATATTACAACATGTTTTAAATAGTCATATCATAAACATTATCTGATGTTTATTATGTTTTGATTGAGTAATTTTATCATTACAGATTGATTATTGCTTGTTATCACTGCCTCAGGAATACAATTCTTATCAGAAGCGATTTGTTGAAGCCCTTCTGTTTTCTGTAAACACAAAATTGTCTGATAGGATCACTTGCTATCAGTGACTCATTTAAGAAGGATAAATACTTAGTGGGTACTTTCTGTTATTAGGCTAAGATCTGTTGCATGTGTTATGTGTTTATTTATTGTGTTGCGTTTTACAAACACAAATCATTGTGAACCCAACATGATGAACAGAAAATTGGTGCAGTAGATCTCGCTTTAGCCAAACAGTAGTTCGGGCACATCGCTATTGCGCCGGCAAGACCCCTATTTAAGTACTGGCTGGAGAGGCGCCACGGCGTTCTCACCTTCCGCCTGACGCAGGTCATCACCGGAAATCCTCAGGAGGTTCCTCTGTCTGATTAGGAAGGAAGAAACGCCTGGGTGTCACCACAAATACATAATCAACCTTGATATGGTAGGACTGCAATGCATCTACTGCAATAGTGTAATAAAAGACGTTATAATTTGGCTGTAGTATTCTAGAACTTTAATAGTGAATATATGGCCAGTCCGTCCTTGAAACACCCTGTATTTGAAACCTTATGCCCTTGACCTTAGAGCGTAAACGCGCTTACCAAAGTGTGATAACAATCGCCTCATGAATAATAATACCCATTACTAAAGCAAGTTCCATAGGAAACTAAACAATAACAAACAATTAGGGACGGTACTGAAAAGCCCATACAATGTTTTGGCCGAAGAATTAAATTGATAGATTAGCCCTAGTGCGTCAAAATTGATTCCTGTTGCGTTGACAATGACTTTTGAATCGTACACCTATGATCAGGTTTAAAAAAATCGTTGAAAGACTTGTAACTGCTTTCTGCATCCTCCGGTCCAGACAGTGATCCAAAAACGGCAATCTGTAACCCATCGTCCGCAAGTTTGCAGCCAGACAGCCTTTGAGAGTTCTTCCCACTGCGACCGCCGCTCGTTGCTTGTGTGCTCGCGTAGTCAGATTGTAATTACGTAAAATATATTCACATAGAATGCTGGCAGAGCTTGAGGTCACCGAACGCATCCAGTGTGACAAGTCCTTTAGAACAGTCCTTCGACGCGGGTACGCCGAACCCACTCCTGTTTTACCTACGACCTAACTACAGTGAGAACAGATCTAAAGAAAATCTAATTATTACTTGGTAATAGATACCTGGTCTAATTAAAAACACAATTACATTTTCTCGTAAGAGAACAGCCTAACGTATACTAAAACGCTCGTTAAGTCTTGGGAAGTACAGCACTAACTTTTTATTGCCGTGATAGTTCCTTTATTACATCTTGGTGCACGTATCCACCGATAAAACAGGCTCATACGGTTACTTATTGAACTTACATAGTTTCTACGAGAAAGCCGATGAGGCGGTGACCCGTTAGTGATAATAGGTTAATGTTATTTTAATTTATGTACTACGATGTGTGCTCCCCATGTGAGATGCGTCATCCGCTCCACTGGTTAGCAGTGCCGACTGCAAGCCCTCTAGCTCTGAATAAGCGACTTCCGTATGTCATCAATACCGTCAATCCAGAGCCGTCTTTTCTAATGGGCACTCTGGGCGCTTACCCAGGGCCCCACTATCTTTAGGGCCCAGAGTTGCTGTTCCATTGTAAGTAGCAACTATTGATTATGTAGAAAACTTATCTTAGTAGGTTATAAAATAATCAAGTTCGCTGATTCGCTTTTGCATCCAACCTTCTTTAAACTAATTCACTAGCTTTTCCATTAGGCAGTCTAGTCAAAAATTTACATTAGTTATTTAGTCAGAAGAATGTTTATGTAGTCCATGTCATGTGGGACCACATCGCCCTAAACAACCCAGCTCTAATAAGAACCTGTCTGCTTTTGATTCCGCTAAATGTGACTCAGACGCAGATTTCCTCTTCAATAAGCATTCCTTTGATCAGGCGACATGTTGAGCTAAAATTAACGAATTTAAATATTTGCTCAACGAGCCAGTTTTACCTCTGCCTGTATTTGTTTTGCATCATGATAACAGCGGGTAGCTATCAGTGCGGTCACGTTTATCTCAACAAACCAACCGGCGTTAATTAACATTTTAATTTTAATGGCGTTCTCTCTCGGCAGCACGTGCCAATGAGACAATAATGTTCGTTATTAACTGAAACAATCCATTCATTTCGTTGTTACAATGGTGGCTTTGTTAACCAAACATAAGCTTCTGAAACTTAATCAAAAACGTTACAATGTTTGACACAATCAGGCTGTCCGTTCATTTACATTTGAATTGGCAAAAAAAAATTAGAGAAGAGGCAATTTCCTAGGATGTTCAGAGGTCAAATAAATTGAGTATCTTATGTACCTACTAATTATTATTATTCTGGCGTGAAAAAACTGGCTGCACCTCGCCGTTCCGCCTATATCTAGCTAGATTTAATGTACCGTCCACTGCGACTATACAATAACCTTGGATTCTTGACAACAATATTTCTAACAGCTGTATAAAACTCCACAGTTTTTCATTAGAAAGTTTTCAATGCAAAGACCTAGACGCTTCTAGTTTTCTCTTTTTACGCTGACCTGATTACGGTCAGCGGTCAGCAGTTGGCGACGACATTTTTGTGATATCTTGACGATTTTCGACGTTCTTTCGTGAAAAATGTTTAGTACAAGAAGCATATAGACATTGTCCATAAATAATACAATACTAGGAATTGACATCAGCGATGACTTTAATATTTCGATGTGAGGTTTACCTGCGCAGCTAATTCTGTCAATGACAACACAAATGCATCACATTTTATAATAAGCCACAATCTACCACGAGACGACCTTTACCTCGATGTACGGTCAGCCACGTCCTTAAATAATTTCAGACATTAAATTGCTTACTGTATTATTTGAATAGCAACTGCATTATTAGTAACTTCTTACGTTATTCATGATTCATCTGTACATTCGCACATCAAGATTTATTTAAAGCTTAACCGAGGCTAACTCTCTCATCCTGTGAAAAGAGGTCTCCTCAAGATGAATTTCATCACCGTTTTGAAAGGAGTAGTGATGATCACCTAAAATAAAACTGCCTAGCAAATATAAATAAGTCAACCCTAGTTTGGGTAAAGTAAAAACAGGGCCAATAACTACAATACTTATGAAACAAGCAACTTTCCAAAATCTGATACCCTTGTGGTTTAAGTTCATAGAAATCACTAGAACGTCGATATTCCGTGGTCTTGAAATAACTTGCGTCGTGTTATTATTAACTTTCTTCAAGTTCCGTGTTAATTAAGCAACTTTGTACCTACTTACTTTGAATGCCGTGTTACTTCAATAGGGATGTTTAACAATAACAAATTATGGGTAATTGAACTCAGAATGTTCAGTGACGAGGATAGGCTTATACTTCGTCACCTCACTCACATAATTATTCTATTTTAGTGTTTAAATAAACATTAAATAAATAAGTCAGTTGTGTTGCGTTGAATCTAAGAAAGGCTTAGAAAGTACTGGTGATAATGACTACCTACTTTTAACAAATGCTAAGTGAAAAGTTGAAAAAAGTCCATTAAAGAATTCTTTTATTCTTTTGCCCTATTCTCTGTGCCAAAACACCCATAAACGAAGTTGCTTTAAAATGTTTATTTGTTTGTTTTAGATGAAGATGAGGCGACGACATCGGGCCTGACGGACGGAGCGCCTCTCGAACAGAACAGACTCATCTTCATCAACAGACCGCAGCCTATCAAGTTCATCAACAATCGAATATCAACAGCTAAGTACAGGTAAGCTAAGTCATTCACATTATAACCCAGCGTGAAGCGTCTAAGAGCTTGAAAAGCGCCATTTTCTTTGGAACACGCGTAAAGCCGGTATCTAACAACTTGAAGATGTGAACTTAGGCAAGAGCTGTCTCTAGCCTTCTAAATACTCCAATATACTAAGACTACGCCTGCGTATGACGGGGCCCCGGTCCCTCTGAGTCGCGGGACTGTACGAATTACCGTGACCCCGGAACGTAAAAGGCTAATGAAGGACACCGTGGATTTTAGTCTGATAGTCCCTCCCGCTCTGCCCTGGGTGGGAGGACTCATTTGATGATTTAACAACGAAAAGAAAAGTCTACGCCTGCGTATCAGCTGGTCTCGTTAAACATAATTAGGGATTGATAGGTGCCTCATATTTCTTGTGAAAATGTGCCACCGCGCATAATAATATGCGGCGTCTGTCCATAATCAAAAAAATAATTCTTCATTTTTGACTGTACGCAATCAAAATAGTAGTTCACTTTTTGATAGCATATAGTCAAAGAAATAGTTAAATTATGCAGGCACAGCCGCAGCTAGCTTCCTACATGAGAATATGATCACATATATATCTGTAGTTAGAGTACATGCCACATGGCGCCGCGGCGGAGCAGAGAACAGGATATCAAACTCGGAACACATTCCCTTCCGCCATGTTCCATTTTAATATGAAACGCGCTCAATATTATCTGCATTTTCAATATTTGCTGCTGTAACACGATCCATGGAACGGGAAACAGAGGTGCCTGGTTTTACGTTTTCGCCGTTTTATATAATATATAGAGGTTTAAGGGTAACAGGAAGAAACTCAGACGATACTCTTCCAGCTATACATATTGTGGATCAAGGAAACTGAACGCAAACATCACATTCGATGCGAGTTTTCATTTTATGCAGCTGTATCACGATCTATGATTATATTGATACAAATATTTATTCAGCAACTATTAAAAACAAATAGCATTAGATGTTTGCTTTCCAGTGTATACTTCCTGTGCAATTCAATTTTATCTTCAATCTATTGAGGCACGGTTGATGCACAGACAAATATAGACTCATGAAAATCGGTAACGAACGAAATCGGTTTTTCTTTCATTTTTGAAACACTTCCGCTTCATTGCCGTGAAGAGAAAATTGAGTATTTCTGACGTCACACAATATCGCTGTACGTATAACCTGCACCCATGGAATCCCTGAACCGTCTGCGGACACAAGTAACACTAACCTAGTGAAGTGGGACTACCTCGACGGTTCAGTGACAGGATGTTGAGTGGTGTCGTAAACTATCCCCCACGTCAAGTTCTAAAACATACAGGCAAATTGACCTTTGCTGCCATCGTCAAAGCTCTGAAAGTAGCGATAACTTGGGCTTATGAAGTGTAATATTTTACCAGGCAGCGATAGAAGGACACTACTGGGATGCAAACAAGCCTCCTCTTTATAAAGGCCACAATTTACTAGGGATCACACTACATGTCTCACTTTGAATTATTGGTTCTAGGATTATATTGGTTTTGACATTTTGCTTAACAGTTTTGAAATCGGTGATGTTTTAATGACAGTTTATCTCTGTAGGTATGTGCTTTATTTAGGGCTTCTGCATATTGGCAGGCTGTTTCAACAGCGTCGTAAAGTTTGCGAGGCGACAACAAGCGTGCCTAAACACCGGCACAGCATTGTGTACAGGCGCATTGTTTACGCCCGCTTGGCTGCCTGCCCATCCACCGTACTCTGATGTCATACGTGTTAATATATCTCTACTGTCTCCAGGGGAACTACTCTACATTACTATTTTGGAAAACATATGGCTTTCTACTAGGCTTTAATACAGAACCCTGCAGAAGAGAGAGACTGTATTGTCTTTTTTTGTCGCAATTAAAACGTTTTATGCTTGTTCCTGGGTTTACAGGCAGATGCATGCGACGTCCACCACTTGGCAGTTACCATCTGGTAGGCCACTATAATAACCAGTGATAACGTTTCAGTTCATCGCACGCAGATCTCCTTTCGTTGAAAAGGTTAAAAACCACACTCGGCTCGCGTTTAGTGGACTTCTTTTCTAATTTTTAATTCTAGCCTATGCCCGTTTCCTCAAGATGATTTTCTCCACCGATTTACCAGTTAATATCATAGAGAACATTGCAGTTGAATGAGTCCATGATGTGATGATTTTTTCGGATCCAACTCATCGCACATTATGCTGTGACTTTGAAACTTCATAAAAGGAGGTGACTCAGTAAGACAGCAGCGTGGTAATGAATGCGTGGCTGCTAATTACAATGTTCCCTTATTGGGACTCCGTGCGCACCACGTCCTCGCCAACTTTCCGCTCCGATCCAGACTTGCTAAGATTTTCTTCAAGGAAATCTTGAAAGTTTTTGCATCAAAGTTTCTTCGACATAACGCTCTCATTGTATGAATTGTTCTGATAAGGGTTTACGTCGATATGTCCGTGACATACGTCGTACAGGTTGAGCACCTGCACGGCTTTACCCTTGAGTGTAGCGTGACAATGGAGCGTGTCGACGCAACAGCCGATTTACACTTGCTCCATGCATATTATCCAATCAATTCGTCGTACTACCACGTGCTTCAGAATGTTCACAGACTTGTGAACATGGCTTCCTAACAAACCTTAGCTAACAAAGAAATATTTTCCACTTTCTATCATGGTGCCAAATTATACATGTTGCTCCGCCCACGCTTTTTGCGTACTTCCTTAAATAGTTCGACTTTTCTACGCCGGCGCGCCGTTCAATAAATAAAACTACTTAGAGATATAAGGTATTTTTTTATAAAAAAGTAGCACCAAGGATAACTAGTTGCGGGATAGATGAGCAATAACAGCACGGTTATTAGATAAACAATAAAAATAGTATGAACACAGGCTTGTATAAAAATAGTCAGTCATGCAGATGTTTGTGAGGTAATCACATCTTACAGGGAACAATATTAATGTACCAAATACTTCAATGTGCCACCTGACATCACCGACCTACTCATATAGTTGCATTAATTATTCTCAACATTAATCAGTCGTGAAAACATTGGTGTATATTTTGCGATGCATATTGTGAAACGCTGCAAATACAGCGCGATCAGTAGTAATCAGATAATGTGTCTAGGATCTTTCAGTAATCAGTTAAATGTGTCATTCTAAACGCAACGTTACATTGTAAATATTGGCATTTCACATTATTCCACAATAATATTACTCAGATCAGTATACAAAAAACATTTAAAAATAAATGATGAGAAATATCCACATGTGTAAAAAAAAACATTTATGTTTTCCAATTTATTGAAAACAAACACAATTTCTTGACAGTTGATAAATTAAGCATGTCCCATTCATGTTCCACCTACAGACTACAGTTTATCGATGTTTCCACACACAAATTACTTTCGATACGATGTTGGTAGCTAAACCTATCATTACTTAGACATGGTTGTCCACTTCAACGCCCATGTTAACTATTTCTGTACAACTGTGGACATGGGCGGCCCCTATGTTATATTAATTATGTAATTGCTTGCCTTTTATGTAGTACGTGGGTACTACTTGTGACAACTGTGAATGGTTGACCACATTTGTACAATAATATGAAGAAGTGAATCAGCTCGAGCCGAAATAAGTTGTCCATGTATTGTATATTATGTATGTCATGACGATTGCATAAAAACACAGTTCAATCCATATAGAGTCGATTTCAAGTAAGCTCCATATTAAAAATCTTGGTCTTATAACACTAAACTTCTATCATCGATATCATTGTGTAAACTTACTAAGCAAACAAAGCAAAAACAGGCAAAAAAAATATGTCTTGTGTGGTAGCCCCCTTAAATATTTATTTTATTGTTTTTTTAGTATTTGTTATTTTAGCAGCAATAAAATTACATCATCTGTGAAAATTTCAATTGGCTAACTACTATGGTGCATGAGATACAGCCCGGTGACAGACGGATGGACAAATAGTGTCTCGTTTTATCCTATCGGTAAGAAACTCTTCAAAGAACTGTGTAATCGACTCGTCAAAAATAGGAATAAAAATCTGTTCATGAGCTCTTTTTTACCCAACTGCCAAGGAGGGGTTAAGATTTTCGCGCCTATATGAATGTTTGTTGATAAATAAATAAGTAAATATTCCACAACTATCACACAACGCCATCTAGTCCCAAGCTAAGCAGAGCTTGTGTTATGGGTAATAGACAACTGATAAACATACTTATATATTTCTAAATACATACATATTATAGATAAATTACACCCAGACACAGAACAAATGATCGTGCTCATCACACAAACATTTGTTCTGGGTGGGAATCGAACCCACGACCTCCGGCATAGCAGTCAGGGTCACTAACCACTAGACCAACAGGCCTGAATTCTTTATTGATATTATTATCGTTGGATTATCTGATATCTAGTTGAGTTTCCAGGATTATTCGATTGGCATTCCCTCAGCGTTTTTCTGTAGGACTGGTAGGTATTAGCGTAGCGTATATTGCCAACAAGTACGAGAAAATATAAAAAAAAAACTACTTTTCCTTTTTATAAGGAAAAATCAATTTAAAATTGTTGCGTATCAGTAAATATTGCTATTTTATCGCTTTTGTGGCTGACCAGTAAACACCGAGTGATTGTAAATTGGCATGCAATCTTATAACTTTGTTAACAACCATGATTCATTTATACTATGCTGCAGCCCCATATGCAGTCAAGTCAAAGTTAAATCATTTATTTCAATTAGGCCATCAAAGAGCCAATTCAAACGTCGAAAATTAACATTAAAGGAAATGGGATGGGATGGGCTTGATTGTACACCCATTCGCAAGGGTAGGTTTGTATGAAGAAGAATAGGCAAGAAACTCCATACTTACTCTTTTTAAAAATGTTTTACAATATTTTATAACATCATTTGACATAAATAATTTGAAAGCAATGTACATTGCTTTTACTTTAAAAGTCTAAATATTATTAAAAAAATAAAATAATAAGTAATAAAAAAAAAAAGGTACATGGTGTTCACATTTTAACAAAATATTGCAATTACCTACAGCTATTTTACAAATACTATATAAGAAGTGTGTGAGCATTCAAATTTCAACCAGCTTGATTCCGTTTAAGTCCTACATTGTACAGCAGAACCAGCATGTTTCCAAACATTTTTATCTTGAATGTAATCTTCTAATTTATAATATACAAGACATAGACAAGTCTAATCTATAAATAGAGGTAAACATTAAAGACCAGTCTGTTATGTTACCTAATTCAAGTGGTTCAGCTGGTATTATGAACATGTTGTAGATGTTTTTTTTTCTTTTATTTTGGTCCAATATTCTTTTATCAATAACAACTCGTCACTGTGCATGTATTGTAAGATTATATCTGTAATCGACACAAGTCATTTATTTCTTAAAATTCAATGCATAGAAAGTTAATAATTACAATGATAAATGGCATCATTAGTATGATTTATTGTGCTTATATCTTTCTTTAATAATAATAATAATTCTTAACGATTTTAATTGATCATATTCAATCGCAAGTACTTTTAATCTTCCTTAATAATGCGCACAGCAGAAGAATGAAACTCACTTTCTGCGTCTATGTTCCCGAACGTCTACAACCCGAATCTCTTCAAAGTCAGAACAGGCACGGGCATGCGGGCGGCGAGTAATGGGCAACTCGCTGTCCGACCATGCCCGGGTCGACGGCGCGTTGTGTTCCACGCGCGCCTCAAAGTGACGGGGCCTGTAGAGGGCCAAAGCCTGCCGGGTCGCGGGACTCACAAATTACCGTAACCCCGGTACGTAAAGGGCTTTTGAAGGACACCGTGGATTTTAGTCAGTACAAGTCTGACAGTCCCTCCCGCCCTGCCCTGGGTGGGAGGACTCATTTGATGATTTTACCACGAAAAAAAAAAATCAGTGTTCAGTGGCTTCTTTTGGGTATGCTCGCTCCATCGTAGGTTTGCTTCAGAATAAGAAGAAGACTTCAGTCACCTTTGACCAGCAGGGCTATTGGCTAACTTGATTGTCACTGACCAGCAGTCGTCAACTGAACTTGGATGGCTTGACACCTCTATATTTTATCGACTGTTATGAGGCTAAGTTGAGGAGTGCCAAGAGCGTTTGAAAAGTTGATTTTAGGTAACATAGTTGCGCGAATGCAAAAGCCAATGCACAATTTACCTTTTCACAGCTATTTGATGGTGACCAGAGCAAGTGATCATCATTTGAACTGTCAACAGAGATACGCAATAGCCCTGCTGGACTAAAGTCAAGAGCAAACTGATATCAAATAAAAAAATAAAAAATGTTAGCGTAGGCAAGATTTAAAAAGCTCCAAATTTTAAAATGCGGCCTTCCTATAGAAAACAACATCAGTTTTTAAATCTATACATGTAAAAAACCTGCTCTGTTTAACATGGTCTGGTGTTCCACAGCCTGCCATCGTTCATCCCGCTGTTCCTGTTCGAGCAGTTCCGGCGCTACTCCAACTGCTTCTTCCTGCTGATCGCGCTACTGCAGCAGATCCCCGACGTGTCGCCCACCGGCCGCTGGACCACGCTCACGCCGCTCATCCTCATCCTCTCCGTCAGCGCACTCAAGGAGATCGTTGAGGACTTTGTAAGTACATTGTACGAGTACTACGAGTAATATTATTCTTCATTGGGCGAGGTGTTAGGGCTAAGGTTAATACATGAATAAACTCGCAAATCTTGAAAACTAGTTCGCCCTGTGCCTGTACGTATTTCTGTTGGAACTTTGGATTTACAGACGCCTTAATTAATTTGGATCATTAACAATTTTATTCGTACATAAACGGCTTTATTTTCCACTATACTAATATTGTAAAACTTTGTAGTCATTTTGGTGTGTACGCTGACTTTTTAGTGTGTTATATAGAATTTTGACTGGGTAAACCGGCACAAAAATAATCCTAGTTACTTGTGCAATGTGGGCAAACCCCAAGTTCTAATATGTAGAGTTTTCCTGCTTATCAAGTACGTGTGGACATATTTACCTTCCCGGCCAATGTTCTGTATTCCTAAGCGAGCAGTAAGCCTAAATATAGTGGCAAGAATGTTCGTCGGAATGCCTCCGTTTACTCGCGAAGGTTTTAACATGCATACTTTATGTGGAGGAACCTCTTATGATAGTAGTAGGGGTTTTTTGTCAGGGTTGACTTCAAACGACATTGATTCCTTTTAATTTTGTTGATAATTGTTAAATTTATAGTCAGAATTGTAATTCTTACCATAAAACTTGTTAGAAATAACTTACCTATGAAAAAGTTATTTGATTTTCCTCCTTGCAGATAAAGTTGCTTAAAACTATGATCATATACATAAAGATGCGGAACATAACAAAATACTAAAACCAGAGAATTAGAAATATTGCAAAACCGTTTTAAAAATATTTTTTGCGAAATTCCACCCCTAAGGGGTTTGTTTTTGGAGTTGATAGTTTGTATGAAACTTTGTTACTACAATGTGTATTCTAACTATCTACTAAACGTAAATATATATTCTTTATTGTGCACAAAATTTACAATGAAAACCTAACTTAAACATACGCCGCCTTATTACAAAAAGGGGTTTAACTAAAAACCCAGGTTTAATCTTGTAAAACTACGGTTTAAACAAAGATTATTACAAATCGTGGTTTTGCGATAAACCATGGTCTAATAGTAGTAGCTGTCAAAGGTATGTCAAAGTTTCTCATAGCAAATATTTCATTGTGTGGTAGTTTTTGTGTTATTTTCACCCAAAATGGATTGAAACAAGGTAGATTTAATTGTTATTACTCATTGTGGACTTAATTGTATAGACAATCGTTCAAATGGCGGTACTAAAGTCGACGTTTTATCTTAGTTTTGTAATACGGACAAATTTAAACCATGGCTCTGCAGATAAGCCTGGACTTGATAGACCAGGTTTAAACCAAGGTTTATTTAGTTTTTGTAATAAGGCCGACGTAGATTACAAAAAGATAACTCCCACGGATTTTTCGTGAACGGTCTTGTGATCCGTAAAATTGATGATTCAACAATGCCTAGTTGGTGTAATGGGTTTCTCCGGTACGAATTCTGCAGCAACACTCACAGAGTCTAGCTTTGTATCTCGCCCCTATAATATTATTATAAAATGTTCGTTCATAGTACTAACATTTGTTTGTTGTTCATATTCAGAAACGTCACCGAGCAGATGATGAGACAAACCGGCGCAAAGTGGACGTGCTGCGCGAGGGTCGCTGGGTCACCGTGCTGTGGGAGCAGATGCTGGTGGGGGACATCTGCAAGGTCGTCAACAACCAGTTCTTCCCCGCCGATATCATCATGCTGTCCTCAAGGTAAGATGTTGGGAATATACGGGTAAATATTAAACAACCGACCCAAAGTGATTTCTGCCTCATACCTCATAGTAGACATTTGTAAATACATAGAATTGAATATTTTTTATTAGGTAACTAAACTGTTCCAGCTAGCAGTTGTAGTAATACATACACAAAACTGTAAGTACTACCGGTACAAAAGATTTAAGCGTCAGCATGAGTTGCTGAACGCTGGTTTTCAGCTTTAACCTTTAAATGTTCATTGTCACCCCCTAGACATGGTGGGACTGACTAAGCAGGATACCGCATCCTTGGAGCTCAAGGGCAACCAAAGAAACAGGGTGTTTTTTAGACTGACAGTCCCTTTAAGGCGTGAAAACTCATTTGAAGATTAACACCCCATAAAAGAAAGGATAAATTATGAAGAAAGAATACTTATTCACACTGAAACACAAAAAGAGCAATTAGTTGAGAAAAATAAATAATATGTGTCACATTTACGCAAACCGATGAGTCACTTTAGTCCACAGCTCATCTGGAATGTGACAGATGGTGCGAGATCAGTTTCATTTAAGCTTGACAACTGACATAACAACAATTTAACAGTCGAATAGCATCAACAAACAATTACACACCGAACAACAATAAAAACATAAATACCAACTATGATTTTATTCTAAGACGTTTCCAGTTTTATCAACCTACTCACAACCCAAGCCGTCAAGACATTTTTTTAAGAAAAACGAGTGAGCCTTACAGTAGTCGCATATGATGTGTAGTAAGATAGATAAGCTTTACCTTCCTCACTTATCGAAAAACAGTTCTCGGCAAGAGTTAGTGTTGCTATGCCATCGCGCGCGCTCATCATTGCCCTAGCAAAGTGACAAACGATAAACGCTTCCAACTTTAAGTTTTAGGGTATAAAGTTGTAAATCTTTTGAAGATTACATTGCTTTTTCATTCGTTCCGGTCGCCAACTCTTAGTGGGCTAGTTGAAAATCTGGCTTGTTGACTAGCACTTCCATTTACACACTTCCTATATATTTTATATCATTTTCCGTTTTACATTTACCCACAAAATAGATAGGAACGATGTTACACAATAAATCTCACATTCACATGACAAAACGTCAAGGAAACAGTCAATATAGTTTTATTGAAGTTCTTGTTAATGTTGTACACAAGACTGTCAACTAATTTACTATTATACGCCAATTAATATTAATTGTCCGTGCTTATTTGCGTAAACGTTCACTGGCTAACTAGACTGAATGTCTGTGGTAATACGTTATATCTTACTTATATTTAAAAAGGTAATATTTATTTTTTTGTATGTAGGGGTTAACCTCCGGAACGAATATCCAATTAAAAAAAAATCTTGGAGCTAGCTACACTATGTCTGAACGCTATAGGCTGGATTATGTTTATGCCATGCATATTTAGCCGACCTATCATAATTCTTGTCCAACAAGTTCACAAGGATTGATTCTATCAACTCAGCCTATCTCATTACGCTGCGCCGGCGCCACAACACCAGACTGGTTGATAAAGGTTAATTCGTCAATCATCAGAGGCATACCATCGTCATTTGTAGAAAGACTTACAAGAGTTAAAAAAAAAATACGTGCTAAAATATATATTGTGTGAATTCACCGTCCAAATTACGAAATCCCTTACACTTTATATAAAAACCGGCCAAGTGCGAGTTGGACTCGCGCACGAAGGGCGTCGTACCATTATCTATTAAAAACAACAAAAAAAATCATGTTTGTAATATGGGAGACCCCGCGAATATTCATTGAATTCGGTACAGTATTTGTTGTCAAAAATCATCTGTTGTCAAAATTTCAAGTGTCTTACTAGCACGGTTCTTGAGAAACAACCCGATGACGAACGGACAGACAGATGGACATCGCAGTCTTAATAATAGGATCCCGTTTTACCCTTTGCGTACGAAACCCTAACAATAACATATCTACCTTGATTCGCAGTGAACCGCAAGGCATCTCGTTCATCGAGACATCGAACCTGGACGGGGAGACGAACCTGAAGATCCGGCAGGCGCACCCGGACACGGCGCGGCTGGACAACACGCTGGCGCTCACGGACTTCACCGCCACCGTGCAGTGCGAGCAGCCCAACAGGCACCTCTACGAGTTCAACGGACTGCTCAAGGAGAGTAGCAATAAGTACGTATAATATTGCTTTTTTTAACCTACACTTCGGGAAATGTCGTTAATACTTGATTTAAAAAAATGAACGTTTATACGAACATTTAAAGACTATTGTCGTGACAATCAACGGGAAATGCCGTTAGTGTGTCTCGGCTATTAAGGTCCCCCAATAACCTTTCAGTCTTGTCTATGTGTAATTGCCTCGGACGACCAATCCTGCAAATACCCACGTAACGTTGAAAAATTAAAATATATCTCGGTTACTATGTTGTATCGATATTTGTATGTAACGACCGAATTTTCAAGAGATAGAATATTATTTTCGAGCATAAGTCGTCACGCCAGTTCTATCGTTACTTTAAGTAAAATTAAAAAAGTTTTTTTTTCATATCACTATTGGGCTATTAAACTAGCTAAACAATATCATTAACTGACCCTTTTGTTGTCGTAACTCATCACGCCTGCACAGTTTCTGGTCTCCATTTTCATCAATTGTTTTCCGTGTTATTCGCAGGGTGATACCGCTGGGCCTGGAACAGATGCTGCTGCGCGGCTCCATGCTGCGGAACACCAACTACATCTACGGCGTCGTCGTGTACACCGGACACGAGACCAAGCTCATGAAGAACTCCACCAAAGGTAATGTTTGTTAATTTAACTGACCCCAGTCAGCGCACTAAATCCCACTGGCTGGCATTGCACCTCCATTCGTAAGAAGAGAAGTCGCAAGTGCAGTGGATAAATATAAACAGGAGACGGACTCCAGACATCCACTTTATGGCGTCCATCTACCAAAACAACGGCTAAAAAGCAGACAGAGTTTCTTAAAATCCTCAGTGTCTCTTTTAGGAAACACAGCTAAAGCCCGATGGGAACTTTGGGAAAAACTGTGTACCCCTCCCTCCTACTACTTACCACCAAGAGAACATCTTCCTGCAGGATCGAATCTTCCATGGTCCACCTGGAAATCCCTGAATCGCCTCCGGACCCAGGTGGGAAGATGTAACTCCAACCTATTAAAGTGGGGCTATCGCGTTGGAACGGCAGCGGGGTGCGGATGTGGAGCTGCGTCACAAACCATGCTTCACCTCCTATCTTGCCCTCTTAGCCCAAAAACATGCAGCCAAATAGATCTCTTCGCTGCTACCGACAACGCGGTGGAATTGGCGGAGTTTTGGGCCAATAAAATATAAATACCGTCGTGCCAGCGACACGAAGAAGAAGACTGACCATTGCAGGTCTATGATTTAGCGTGGCTGTGGATTTACAGACGCAAAAAGTGCTATTGGGTTTTGACGTGACAACGTCTTATAAATTGGTTTGCCGAGTGACACTTCAAGAAACTGCGTTACGCTCCGCTCGCGTTATGCGCTCACAATGAGAGCGAGTGAGAGGCACGCGTCCCTTCCACTCGGGCATGGTTAGCCCGCCTAAGAGCGAGAGAGACAGACATAAACAAAGTCGTTGTCACGTAAAACTTTCGCCCGTATACCGACTTTACAGGCAACCAATTTTTTTTTTTTCTCCAAGAATTTCTTAGTAACTAGTAGCCCCGAGTTTGGAAGTTGGCGGTATGATAACCCCGTGCCTCGGAAAACACGTTAAGCTCTTGGTCCTGCTTCTGATCTCTCTCCGGTCGTGTCGGATTGCCGTCCCATCGGACTATGAGAGTAAAGGAACAGAGAGTGCACATGTGACTGCATACACACAGATTGGCCGCCGTGACCGAACTCGGCCAGGAGTACCACTAACTCTTCCCCGTGGTTAAAACCCCGCTGTTCGGCTCCTATTGCTTATAGCATGATTATGTATAGCCTACAGCATTCCTCAATAAAAGAACTATGAAACACAAACAGATTTTTTCAATTCAAACTAGTAGTTTCTGAGATTAGCGCGTTCAAACAAACTCTTGAGCTTTATAATGTCAAACATAGTATTAAACGTACTCAGCTAGATAAAATAAAAATTATTATACTGAAAACTGAAAAATTCTAATAATGTTAACTCGATATGTTTTCCTCAGCCCCACTGAAGCGCTCGTCCATCGACCGTCAGACCAACACGCACATCCTGATGCTGTTCCTGATCCTGCTGACGCTGTCCCTGCTCAGCGCCGGCTGCAACGAGTACTGGATGAAGGCGCACGAGGACTGGTACCTGGGCCTCCAGGGTCAGTACTGTTTCAATTTTTTTTTATCTATAATATGTATGTATTAAGAAATATATAAGTATGTCTATCAGCTGTCTAGTACCCATAACACAAGCTCTGCTTAGCTTGGGACTAGATGGCGTTGTGTGATAGTTGTGAAAAAAAAAACAAAAAAAAATACTTAATAGAATCTACGGAGGGTCTAAATCGGCCACTTAGCAATATTTCCAATGATTCACTTCGTGAATGAATAATTGAGGAATAGCCAATGACGTTGCGTAGTGAATCATTAAGAATATTGTTTAAAGTGGCCGTTTTAGATCCTCAGGCAAAGTTTCAGAGATATTTGCCATATTTATAAATAACTAAGTCAATTTACAAGCCATAAAAAACAAATAATTGTTTTTGAAGATTGCCAGATAAAGAACACAACCATACAGTTTTAATAAGGTGTTGTGTTTTGATTAATATTTATTTTAAAATCTGAACATTAAACAGAAAATGTACATATACGCTTCAGCCTCGTTTTCGAACGAATGCGATATGATCAGTCCTAATATAGAGAGGTAACAAAATAGAAGTGCTATATTTAAACATGTCATGACAGATATGAACTAACAATGAACTTTTTCTTTTTATTACAGAGGCGCAGAATGCACATTTCGGATTTAACTTTTTGACATTTTTAATATTGTACAACAATCTTATACCTAT
Source organism: Agrotis puta (assembly GCA_943136025.2). Taxonomy (NCBI): domain Eukaryota; kingdom Metazoa; phylum Arthropoda; class Insecta; order Lepidoptera; family Noctuidae; genus Agrotis; species Agrotis puta. The sequence goes on along the minus strand of OW964176.2, from coordinate 585,716 downwards.
ATCGTTACAAGTTACTGCAGAAATTGTTAGATTTTTTCAAGTAAGTATGCGTTTTTATTTATTTATAGATAGTTTTATTGAATTGTGATTTTTACGCTTTCAAAAATAAAGAGGCAGAGATAACAGATAACACTGCCTTTAGTATGCAAACGATCGTTTTTGCAGTAGACCTTGTTGGTTGGATTAGGTTCTCTAAAAGCGACAATGGAACTACCCGCCATGCCCCACCCTGTCCCGACCACGTCTCGATGTGGTCTGGACAGGGCGGGGCATGGCGGCCGCATTAATAGTAGATTGTTTACCAAGGGAGCAACAACTATTTTAAAGGCGAAAGTGTTTTTTGAATCCAGAGCGGAGCGAAGGATTCTAGAGTCCCGAGCGTAGCAAAAGATTCCAAAAATAGTGGCACTAAAAGACTATTTCATTGACGTCGTAGTGCGCGTCGTCGTGGTAAACGTAAAAGCCACTTTGTATGAGATATGATGCTAATAGCGTCTCTAATGGCGGCTGTTGGGTGGTCAGGAAAATATTACAGACATCTTCTTCTTTCTCAGGCAAAGTTCATCGCGATGGACGGCGAGATGTACCACGAACAGACCGACACTCCCGCCATGGCGCGCACTTCCAACCTCAACGAGGAGCTCGGCATGGTAAAGTACATCTTCAGTGACAAGACCGGCACGCTCACCTGCAACATCATGGAGTTCCGCAAGTGTAGCATCGGAGAGGTCAGTGTTGTGTGTTCAACGCGGAGTTCATATTCGAGTATTCATAATGATCACTGTATCAATTGAAACCCTTATTCTCCTAGACACAAGACTAAGGATCTCCGCCTGGCCAAATGTTGTGCTGGCGATACTCGCGCTAGTCACTTTAGGTGCACCTTATTGTGAGCTCCTTCCCACGCTATGATATCCAGTAGATCACCCTTAGTAATTCTGAGTATCCATTTTGTGATATCTAGCAGGGTCCTCAAAAAGTCTAAAAAGCTACTGTTTTTAAAATACAACATGTACTGGTAAGAACTCCTGTCTTATCCAGACTTGTCAAGATAATAGCTAACTTTTGACCTGATTGTTCAGGAGTCATGAATTTAACAGATTTTCTTCTTGTGTTGCAGATAATCTACAACAGTCCCGGGCCCAACGAGAAGCTGGAAGACACTCCCCTGTACCAGAACCTACAACGCAACCACCCGACTGCGCCTGTGATCAAGGAGTTCCTTACGATGCTGGCCATCTGCCACACCGTCATCCCGGAGAAGATCGGCGACCAACTGATTTACCATGCCGCCTCGCCAGGTTCGTACTGAATGTCAGTCAAAAGACGATGGTCTTATTGGCTCGGGAAAATCTCATACTACTACGGTTTTTCAACCGGTGTTTCATAATTATGGCGATTAGTTAAAGATATTTTAAAAGTACCATTAAAAAGGTATTGTTTGACATAGATCTGCTTTCTGGGCATCCTTGGTTCAGAGGTGAGTATTGTCATTTGATGAAAGTAATTTTTTTATGATGGCTCAAAAAAAATTGTCTGTCAGCATATAGAACCAATAAATAGGAGTGTTACTTGCGATAAGCAAAGACAATAAAATTAATTAGTAATTTGTAGTGTACATCTCTGCGGGCCAAAATTTGAAGGCAACCATTATGAACAAGAAATAAGTAGTAAACACTTTAAAATAATGTCCCTCCGCAGACGAGCGCGCGCTGGTGCTGGGCGCGCAGGCGTGGGGCTACGTGTTCGACCAGCGCACGCCGCGCGCCGTGCGCATGCGCGCGCCGCACGCCACGGAGGAGTACGTGGTGCTCAACGTGCTGGACTTCACGTCCGCGCGCAAGCGCATGTCTGTCATCGTGCGCACGCCCAGCGGTATGACACCGATTTACTATTCATGCTGTACAATTTATGTTAAGAATTTACTTTTAAATCCATTTGTATAAATAATTAGTCCAATCAACGAGGCTTATGTGATCCGAAAAATTCCTTTGGCACTGAAATTCGGAAATCTTCATACAACAAACATCCTCGTTGATTGGACTTCATATAGATATCCAGTTTTCTCCGTTCACTTGAATTGATAGCATTGCACATTTCTCAGTCGTATAAGATTTCAAAGAGACCTACCTACATTCTTACCCATCTAAGGTGGAACCGCTGCTTATCCCGCCGCCTCTTTGTCGCTAGATGGCGCTGTATCTCGCATTTAGGTATTTTTAACTATGACGATGACGATGGCTTTGACATTGACGATGACTTTGACATTGACGGCGACTTTGCCTTTAACTTTAACGGAGACTTTGACGGTGCCTTTGTCGAAGACTTAACTCTGACGGTGGCTTTGACGGTGACTTTGACGATGGCTTTAACTTTGACGGTGACTTTGATGATGGCTATGGCATTGATTGTGACTTTGACGATGGATCTGGCATTGACGGTGACTGACGGTGGCTTTGACGGTGACTTTGACGATGGCTTTGACTTTGACGGTGACTTTGGCGATGGCTTTGGCATTGACGGTGACTTCGACGATGGCTCTGACATTGACGACGACTTTGCCTTTAGCTTTAACGATGGCTATGACTTTGACAATGGCTTTGACTTTGACGGAGTCTTTGTCGAAGACTTAACTTTGACGGTGGCTTTGGCGATGACTTTGACGATGGCTTTGTCTTTGACATTGACGGTAAGTATGACTTTTACAATGGTTTTAACATTGACGGTGACTTTGACGATGGGTTTGACTTTGGCGATGACTGACGACGGCTTTGACTTTGACAATAGCTTTGGCTTTGATTTTGACGATGATTTTGAATTTGACTATGACCATGGTTTTGACTTTTACATTTATGTTGACTTTGACTTAGTGATGACTTTGACGGTGCCTTTGACATTGATTTTGCGAAATTCAATCCCTAAGGGGTTGTTTTTGGGGTTGATAGTTTTTATGAAACTTCGTTAGATAATTCAAGTTCTAACTAGCATATTAAAACTAACACATTTACAACCATTTCGTGTTTTTTTTATTTTGAACTGACACATCCATAGTGATACAGTTCATCCTACATGAGCTTATCCACTACACCAATCTGAATACAGATTAAATTCAAAATGACGCCATAACAGCACTGCGACGAAGTGCAACGCGACTTTTGAAATGTTTTGACGCAATTTTGCAATGCGGCGCGCTGCTATCCATCGTATTTTTCACGTTTCTATTAGATTTACTGTCTGCGATAGCGTTGTCAGAAACTAATATTTATTTATTTATCAGGAACAATTTACATTGTATTTGATACTTAATACATTATTAATACTAATTTCCAAATTAAACATGCAATGACAATAATAACAAAAAAATAATAATAATTATAATCATACATAAAAACATAAAAGACCACATAAAAAGAATACCAAAATAAAAAATAATAAAAACATGTCTTGTCCTGATAATAATACAAAATTAAAATATTCTAGATTCAAATATTATAATGATAAACATGTCCTCAAAATAGTCACAATAGTCATAATGGGATTATTAAATTACAATTCGTCAACTGAGTACAAGTTCCTATCCAACAGAAATGCTCGGAGCTTCGCCTTAAAAGAGCTAGTGTATAACAAAATTTTTAAATCCGCTGGCAGTCTATTAAAAATATGTGCAGCTTGGTAATGAGGGCTATGCTTGACAATGTTAAAATTAGGTACAACTCTATTTTTAAAGTCATTTCTGCGAGTGTTTTCCCTGACTTTTCTTTCTTCCCCAGACTCATATTCATGGATATATTTTTTAAAATGAACTAACAACACAAGTATGTATAAGCTGGGCAATGTAAGAATATTTAAGCGCTGAAAATGAGTACGACAGCTTTCTCTCTGAGAGATTCTGACAATTGTACGTATTGCTCTTTTTTGGAGGATGAAGGCTCGCTGAAAATTGTAACTGTAACTATTCCCCCAAAACTGTATACTGTATCGAAGTCTGGATTCGACAAGAGCATAATACACCATTTTTAATTGTTCCGTATTTATTTCGTCCCTCAATGTCCTCAACGCATAACACGCAGATGATATAGTGGAGTCTATGTGTGCTAGTTCCTTTTTCCAGTTCAGCAAATCATCCAACTGGATACCTAGAAATTTTACGTCTCTCACTAATTCTACCTTTTCATTGTCAAGGGTTATATCCATATCATCTTTATTGCCGGAAGTGGTTCGGAATAACATAATGTTAGTTTTTTTAATATTTATTATTAATCTATTTGTATTGAACCAAAATTGAAAAGCTGCCAACGTAGTATTGACCTTGTCTGTCAGTTCACTTATACTTTTCGCCCCTACTACAGCGTTTGTGTCATCTGCAAATACCACGAGATTAATGTCTGGAGTGATCTTTTTAATAGAATTAATCAAATCGTTTGTGAAAATAATAAACAGGATGGGGCCTAATATGGACCCCTGCGGTACGCCAGTGGTAATATTAATCATGGATGATTTGTGAGTTTTACATTGTCCATCATGTTCTATTGTGCTGGTTTCTACATACATTTTCCTGTTTCTTAAATACGATGTAAATAATTGAAGGGCTCTACCTCTGACGCCATAATAATTAAGTTTAGTAATAAGTAGATTGTGATCAATAGTATCAAATGCAGACGACAAATCTAGAAAAATACCTGCCACCTTTGATTTCTGATTCAAATTACTAGTAATGTCATCTAAAAGTTTATAGATGGCATCTCCAGTGCCAATGCCTTTCTGGTAACCAAACTGTCTGTCATGTAGAACTTTATTTAAACGAAGATGAATCAACAGCCGAGATTTTAAAACTTTTTCAAAAATTTTTGAAAGTGTTGGAAGAAGCGAGATCGGTCTGTAATTTTTAGGGTCCGTTTTTGAACCCTTTTTATAAAAAGGCACAACCTTTGCAATTTTCAATTGTTCCGGAAAAATACCCTGCTTCAAACAGTTATTAAGGAATGTAGATAGTGGTTCAGCCAATATTATTATGTGCTCTTTAAAAATAGTAATAGGGATTTCATCATATCCACAGGAAAACTTGTTTGGCATAGTTTTAATTATTTCTGTTATTTCTTTAGGTGTGGTAGGTATGAGTGACATATCATTTCTAATATCATTGCTATGTGGTGTGCAGGCCAGATCAAGTTGTACTGCAAGGGCGCAGACTCCGTGATCTACCCGCGGCTGGCGGGCGGCGCGCACGCTCGCTACGCGGACGCCACGCTGTCGCACCTGGAGCTGTTCGCCTGCGATGGACTGCGCACGCTCGTGTTTGCCGTGGCTGACATCTCCGAGCAGTTCTACCAGGTCTACTACACTCTGCTACTGTTCACTTTCATTCTGATCTACTAACTAAAAAAATGCATAATAAATAGCATTACAAAAGAAAGAATATAAAACATATCGCTGTGACACGTTGCATGCCTAAGAGTCTTCGTTTGTTCAAGTCCCAAGACTTGAACAAACGAAGTGCTAGGAACATAATATTTTCCTATGACTCTGTTTCTATTCCATACTTTACATGTAACAAATGAACAACATAATGTTTGTTTGTCCAGGACTGGGCGAACACGTACCACAAGGCCAGCATAGCGATACAGGACCGCGAGCTGAAGATCGAGGAGGCCGCCATGCTCATAGAGAACAACCTGCACCTGCTGGGAGCTACCGCCATCGAGGACAAGCTGCAGGTCAGACACATAAGGCAACACTTCCTTATTATTCACAACTTCATCGTATTTATGAAGTTAATTAGTTATAAAGTATTCGCTCAACAAACAACACGTATGTGTACATGTAGTGACCCACTCAAAAGGTAGCTTATGTGTTTCTTAGACATGAGGACTAACGGCCCAGAAATGTTTAGAGCACACAACGAAACGTCGCTCATAGTGAAAACACGGTTGTGGTTTTTTTTATGCGAACCATTACAGCGGCACACGTTAGTAAGATACTAGCACTCCACCCGCGTCTTCGTATCCGCGTTTTTCTATTTTCGAACTCAGTTCATTTAAATGAACTGAGTTATAGGATACATCTGGAAAATCGCAAAACGGGCAAGTAGTTTAGTCAGTAGCCAGCAGAAAATACCGTCCCTTAAAACTTAATCACCCCTTTTCACCAATGTAAGGGGTAATTTTCGAATAACACAAAAACACGTGTTTGATTATTATTTTTTTTATCTTATTTCTATAAACTGATTTTAAAATAAATCCGCTTGCGCGTTATGATTTTCTGGTCCCTATTCAATAACTGGACCCAGTATAACTGCACCCGAATCTATCTAGACCCGGTCCAATAACTGGAACCTTAAACTGGTCCCGCACCAGAAACTGGACCCGATTCAATAAATGGACCCGACTCAAGAAACGACCCCGGTCAAATAAATGGTCAGTTCTATTACTGGAAGCAGTCCAATAACTGAACCTGGTAATAACTGGTCCCCGTTCAAAAACTGCACCCAAATCAATATCGGGGCCAGGTACAATAACTGGACCCAATTAAATAACTGCTCCCGATTTAGAAACAGGGCCCGGTCCTAAAACTAGTCCCGATTAAAAACTGGACCCGGTTCAATAACTGGATCCAAATCAATAACTGAGCCAGGTGCTATAAACGGACCCAATTAAATAAGTGGTCCCGATTTATTAACTGAGCCTGGTCCAATAACTGAACCCAATTCAATAACTGGACCCGAATCAATATCTGCACCCGGTCCAATAACCGGACCCGAACCATTAACTGGTCCCGGTCCAATAACTGGTCCCGATTTATTAACTGGACCCGAATCCATATCTGGAGCCGGACCAATAACCGGACCCAAATCATTAAATGGTTCCGATTCAATAACTGGACCCGAATCAATAACTGGACCCAAATCAATATATGGGCCCGGTACAATAACTGGTCCAAGTTCAATAAGTGGTCCCGATATTTTAACTGGGAACGGTCCAATAACTGGACCCAATTCAATAAATGGACCCGAACCAATAACTGGTCCCGATTCTATAACTGGACCCGAATCAATATATGGACCCGGTTCAATAACTATGCCCAATTCAATAACTGGACTCGAAACATTAACTAGTCCGGTCCAATAACTGGTCCCTAATCAATAACTGGACCCGAATCAATAACTGAACCCAATTCAATAACTGCACCCGATACATTAACAAGTCCGGTCCAATAACTGGTCCCTAATCAATAACTGGACCCGTATCAATAACTGGACCTAATTCAATAACTGGTCCCGATTCAATAACGGGACCCAATTCAATAAGTGGCCCCATTTATGAACTGGGCTCGGTCCAATAACTGGACCCAAATCTTTAACTGGACCCGAACCATTAACCGGTCCCGATTCTATAACTGGACCCGAATCAATACCTAGACCCGGTCCAATAACTGGACCAAGTTCAAAAAGTGGTCCAGATTTACTAACTGGGCCCGGTCCAATAACTGGACCCGAACCATTAACTGAACCCAATTCAATAACTGCACCCGATACGTTAACAAGTCCGGTCCAATAACTGAACCCAAATCAATATATGGGCCCGGTGCATTAACTAGACCAATTTCAATAAGTGGTCGAGATTTATCAACTGGGACCGGTCCAATAACTGGACCCAATTCAGTAACTGGTCCCGGTACAATAACTGGACCCAAGTCTATAACTGGACCCGAATCAGTAACTGGACCCAAATCAATATATGGGCCCGGTACAATAACGACCAAGTTCAATAAGTGGTCCAGATTTATTAACTGGGACCGGTACAATAACTGGTCCCGAATCAATAACTGGACCTGAATCAATATCTGGTCCCAGTCCAATAACCGGACCCAAATCAATAACTGATCCCGGGGCAGTACCTGGACCCAATACAATAACTGGCCCCATTTATTAACAGGGCCCGGTCCAATAACTGGACCCAAATCAACATATGGGCCCGGTACAATAACTGGATACAATACAATAAGTGGTCCCGTTTTATGTTTTTGTGCAGTAGTTTTTAAGTATATTGTTTAAAATATGTATTAGTTTATTATTGTTTTATATTTATATGTGTATTGTGTTTTATGGGCCTTTAGTTGCCTGAAATAAAGGATAAAATAAATAAATTAATTAACTGGGCTCGATCCAATAACTGGACCCGAACCATTAACAGGTCCCGATTCAATAACTGGACCCGATCCAATAACTGGACCCAAATCAATAACTAGGCCCGGTACAATAACTGGACCCAATTCAAGAACTGGACCCGAACCATAGCTGGACCCGAATCGTTAACTGGTCCCGGTCCAACAACTGGTCCCGATTCAAAAACTAGACCCGAAACAAAATCTGGACCTGGTCCAATAACTGAACTCGGTCCGTTTACTGAACCCGGTCCAATAACTGGACCTGAACCAAAAACTGGTCTCGTTTTAAAAACTGGTCTCGTACCTAAAACTGGAGCCGTACCAATAACGGGACCCGATTCAATAAACGACCCCGCTCCAATAACTGGTCAGTTCTATTACTCGATCCAGTCCAATTACTGATCCTGGTCTAATAACAGGACCCAGTCCAGTAACTGGATCCGACTCAATAACTGGTCCCAGTTCTATAACTATACCCGATTCAATAACTGGTTTCGACCCAAAAACTGGTCTCGGTCCAATAACTGCTCCCGATTCAATAACTGGACCCTGTTACACAGGACCCTATTCAATAAGTGGACCCTGTCCTATAAGTAGACCCGACTGAATAACTTTACTCATTCAATAACTGGTCCCAGTCCAATAAATGGACCCAATTCAGTATCTGATCCCGATTCAATAACTGGACCCGGTATAACTGGACCCAATTCAATAACTAGACCCGGTCCAATAACTGGCCCTGGTCATATAACTGGTCCCAGTGCAATAGTTATATAATAATTAGTTTTCTCCCCCTTAGAGCAGGATTTTTGCAAAATCCACTGTTATTGCTCCCCTACATGGTAGACTGCAACTGCTGTTGAAAATTCATGATTTTGCGTTTTGCGGTTTCGACTGTAGTCTAGTCTTAAAACCATACCCTGTTCTTTTATATAATATATCCAGATATTGCATGTCCTGTAATTTGACAGTAATCGATCTAATCAAAGATTAAAATACTTACTCAATCTTAAAAATATTTTTTCACAGGACGGAGTCCCCGAGACGATAGCAGCGCTGCTGAAGGCGAACATCAACATCTGGGTGTTGACGGGAGACAAGCAGGAGACCGCCATCAACATCGGCCACTCCGCGCGCTTGCTGCATAGCAACATGCCACTTATCATCATCAACGAGGATAGCTTGGACGTCAGTATAGCACTCTATAGTAATTCATATAGTATACGGAAGTCGACTACCTGAATGTTAATGGATAGTTTTAAGGGCATTGTTTATTGCCAGATATTATCTGGCCAATACGTAGCAATCTGCACAGCTCTGACATTGGCTTCTTGTAAATTCTGTAGAATGCAGGTGGTTATGCATATCTTCATGATTCGAAGACACCCTACACCTATCTTAACATATTCTATCTTCTGTCCCCAGGGCACCCGCGAGTGCATATCCCGGCAGACGCTGGAGTTCGGCGACAACTTGGGCAAGCAGAATGAGATCGCGCTCATCATCGACGGCAAGACCCTCAAGTACGCGATGGGCTGCGACCTCAAGAAGGACTTCCTGGACCTGTGCATCTCCTGCAAGGTGGTGGTCTGCTGCCGCGTGTCGCCGTTGCAGAAGGCGGAGGTCAGTAGCTACATCACACCTCATAATCAGAGGTGTACTTAGTTTCGAGCTTAAATGTCATTCAATTGAGTGCGAGCTATTAAATCTCACCAATTCCTGTATTTTCTTCAATTGTCAGGTAGTCGAGATGGTGTCTCAAGCGACGGGTGCGGTGACGCTGGCCATCGGCGACGGCGCTAACGACGTAGCCATGATCCAGCGCGCGTCCGTCGGAGTGGGCATCTCCGGGGTGGAGGGGCTGCAGGCCGTGTGCGCGTCCGACTACAGCATCGCGCAGGTGACGAATCACTACTGATGACTTAGGATCAAAAAAGGGGAGGAACAAAATAGACGTGACCGCTGTGATTTACTACACCATCAAACATTAAGCAATTATCTCACAAGCGCACCCAGAAATGATTTGATATTTTCCTCTCCTTCTAGTTCCGTTTCCTGTTGCGGCTGCTGCTGGTTCACGGCGCGTGGAACTACTCGCGCATCTCCAAGCTGATCCTGTACTCCTTTTACAAGAACATCTGCCTTTACGTCATCGAGCTCTGGTTCGCCATGTACTCCGCTTGGTGAGCATGTAACAATGACCATAGCATAAACAATCAGCCGTGAATGTTGCCATACCTGTGAGACCCATGAGACTCCATGGTAGTGGGTGAATCATGTCTTCAAGCCCGATGACTTAACAGATTCATTTTTTAATTTTTTATTTAACGGTAGGTTCGTGTTTGACCACTGTCTCGCTTGATGGTATGGTATGAAGTGGTCAACGGTGAAGCTAGCTCGTCTAGAAGTAACCTATTCATTCTTGACTGGAAGACCCCAAGGTTATAACTATCAGGAAACGCAAACCTACCGGGAGGTAGGGCATTCCACTCCTTGGCTTAATCTATACATATAATAAATCTGTAGAAGGGTCAATTCTGTACATTGAAAATATTGAAAAAATAAATAGCGGGGGGTGTTGCTGGATCGATACCAAACCCAAATATGTGATTAAAAATATTTTTGTCTCTCTGTCTGTCTGTCTGTATATGCAAGCATCACGTGAAAACGAACGGTTCGATTTCGATGAAACTTGGTATAGTTATACCTTATTATCCTGGGCGTAATTTAGGATACTTTTTATCCTGGAAAAATACGTAGCGTAACGTAACTTATTTTTCAGTTTTATTCATAGGCGTTGTTCTGTAGAACCGCGAACACACGTTGCATTACCCGCAGTGGATTCAGCGCCGTAATATTTATAAGATGTCATTGTCAGAGTTACTCAAAATGGAGAAATAAACCATCCACGCGAAGACCGACATCCGCGCGGACGGAGTCGCGGGCGGAAGCTAGTACACAATAAAAGTATTAGCAAAACGCTTACGTAACGGGGAGATGTCCACCTTTATGAAACCGGATTAAAAATATTCAGTACTATTTTGGCAGAAAATATGTTTTGAGTACTCGCCAAACTAACACTCTGAGAAGCCCTATAATAATGATTTGTCTTCCTTGTTGTCTGCTATTATAACCCTCCACGGGGTACACCCGTGATGTACTTAACTGGATATAATTTGTCTAAATGAAATGTATGTATGATGTCTGTATGCAGGTCGGGTCAGATCCTGTTCGAGCGCTGGACCATAGGGTTCTACAACGTGATCTTCACCGCTCTGCCGCCCTTCGCCATCGGACTGTTCGACAAACTGTGCTCGCCCGAGATCATGCTCAGGGTAAGTAAAGCCTTTCTACTTCCTATACCTTTACTACTTCAAAAACTAATAAAATGATGTCGGCCTTATGCCTGGGCAGAATGCTTTCTCTACTCCTTGTAGCTGGTCCACGGTCCAGTTTTTAACCGACTTAAAAAAAGGAGGTTGTAATATTTCCAGAACTGCCCAGTTTTCGTATATGTTAGTCTATACCAGAGTCTGAACAAATGTGCCAAATTTCAAGTGTATGTTTTTATGTTTGTGTTCGCATATCTCCGCAACTACAAGTTCGATTTAAGTAATTCTTTTTTGTTGTATTACGTATTGTTCAACTTAGGGAACACTGCAAGTTTCATCAAAATCGGTTCAGTAGTTTGATGTTATTACCGGTGCTACGGATTACAACCAAACAAGATTAGTTGTATTCGTGCGTTTCAATTACATAACACCAAAATGTTCTGCTGTTTTGATGATGCAATGTTGTGTGTGCAGCACCCGGTGCTGTACATCCCGTCGCAGCAGGGCCTGCTGTTCAACGTGCGCGTGTTCTGGGTGTGGGCGGTGAACGCGCTGCTGCACTCGGTGCTGCTGTTCTGTCTGATGTAACGTTGTGTGTGCAGCACCCGGTGCTGTACATCCCGTCGCAGCAGGGCCTGCTGTTCAACGTGCGCGTGTTCTGGGTGTGGGCGGTGAACGCGCTGCTGCACTCGGTGCTGCTGTTCTGTCTGATGTAACGTTGTGTGTGCAGCACCCGGTGCTGTACATCCCGTCGCAGCAGGGCCTGCTGTTCAACGTGCGCGTGTTCTGGGTGTGGGCGGTGAACGCGCTGCTGCACTCGGTGCTGCTGTTCTGTCTGATGTAACGTTGTGTGTGCAGCACCCGGTGCTGTACATCCCGTCGCAGCAGGGCCTGCTGTTCAACGTGCGCGTGTTCTGGGTGTGGGCGGTGAACGCGCTGCTGCACTCGGTGCTGCTGTTCTGTCTGATGTAACGTTGTGTGTGCAGCACCCGGTGCTGTACATCCCGTCGCAGCAGGGCCTGCTGTTCAACGTGCGCGTGTTCTGGGTGTGGGCGGTGAACGCGCTGCTGCACTCGGTGCTGCTGTTCTGTCTGATGTAACGTTGTGTGTGCAGCACCCGGTGCTGTACATCCCGTCGCAGCAGGGCCTGCTGTTCAACGTGCGCGTGTTCTGGGTGTGGGCGGTGAACGCGCTGCTGCACTCGGTGCTGCTGTTCTGTCTGATGTAACGTTGTGTGTGCAGCACCCGGTGCTGTACATCCCGTCGCAGCAGGGCCTGCTGTTCAACGTGCGCGTGTTCTGGGTGTGGGCGGTGAACGCGCTGCTGCACTCGGTGCTGCTGTTCTGTCTGATGTAACGTTGTGTGTGCAGCACCCGGTGCTGTACATCCCGTCGCAGCAGGGCCTGCTGTTCAACGTGCGCGTGTTCTGGGTGTGGGCGGTGAACGCGCTGCTGCACTCGGTGCTGCTGTTCTGTCTGATGTAACGTTGTGTGTGCAGCACCCGGTGCTGTACATCCCGTCGCAGCAGGGCCTGCTGTTCAACGTGCGCGTGTTCTGGGTGTGGGCGGTGAACGCGCTGCTGCACTCGGTGCTGCTGTTCTGTCTGATGTAACGTTGTGTGTGCAGCACCCGGTGCTGTACATCCCGTCGCAGCAGGGCCTGCTGTTCAACGTGCGCGTGTTCTGGGTGTGGGCGGTGAACGCGCTGCTGCACTCGGTGCTGCTGTTCTGGCTGCCCGTGCTGCTCACCGAGCACGGCGTGCTGTGGTCCAACGGCAGGGACGGCGGGTACCTCGTCACGGGCAACTTTATTTATACAGTGAGTCAACCATTTTCCTTACCTATGTATACTAAATAAATTTGCTCATCAAGCGTCTGAATATGTATTACAATACTTGTACGTGTATAGACAATCGGCTAGTAGTCCGGTTCGATATCCCTGTCGCACAGAACACTAACCAATCACAATGAACAACAAACTAGCGAGCAACGTCATGCAAGCGAATACACTAGTGTGACAGAGATACACTTTGCAAGTTATCTCTTTTCAAAGGTCGATATGCAATATTGATTGCAGGTACGTATTTTAATACAATCGCTGAACAAATAAATGTTATTGTAAATACTTTTTTTTTTGTTGAAAATTAGTTAATTGTCATGTTCGTTTGTAGTACGTGGTGCTGACGGTGTGCCTGAAGGCGGGGCTGTCGACGCACTCGTGGACGTGGGTCACGCACGTCGCCATCTGGGGCTCCGTGGTCATGTGGTTCATCTTCATACTCATCTACAGGTCAGTACCCTCGCCTAAGAATATAAAAAACCTGCACCCTAAAGAATAAAAAAAAACTGTTCGTGGGTGAGGTTCGAGCCCATAGTCATTGGCGTTAAAGCCAACTCTTATACCGCTAAGCTACTCAGACAGCGGAGACCGCCGCTAAATTATGAAAAATATTGTTTTTGCCATTACTTCCCAGAACTTGATCCTTATTAACAACACTATCGAATAGTGTAATAATACAGGGTGTGATGTTTTTCCAAAAATCAACGGGTTCGATACGTGGCCAGAATTATTGTTTTTTTTTTAAATCGGCGTCGAGACTTCTTTCAACGTTTTCCGCTATTCCTCATAGTTTCGGATATAGCCATTCACGCCCAGTTGAAAAATTCACCCTACATGTGTAACGAGATATGGTCTGTTGGTCCTCAGCAACGTGTACCCGACCATCCTGATCGGCGCCGTAATGCGGTCCATGGACACCATGGTGCTGTCGTCGCTGGTGTTCTGGCTGGGGCTGATCATCATACCTGTGGCCACGCTCATCCCCGACATGATTGTCGTCGTGTGAGTATCATGCCTTACAACTACTTTTTTATCAGGGGGAAGCTTTCAATATACCCGCGGTCTTTCGAGATAAGACCGTGGAGTGTATGGGATTCCTAATTCAGTAAAACCAACCCGGTGGTGACATACGGAGAGAGGGAACCGGGTTCTCTTAAAAGACTGCTTCCAAAACCGCCTGTGCAACGCTTATTAGACCCCATCCCTGGGAAGTCTGTAAAGGACACAGAACAGGGTCCCTGTGCACGGCAACACATCACCCATGCCTTACGCCTACTCAACGTTTTTACAGGGACCGTGTATTTCCTTTTAGATCTGGGGCCGTATTATGACGTCTTAAAACCAGGCTTGTTCCAGTGAATGAACGAGGTGGCGCTAGACGACTTGTATGGCTCTGTCTCTTTCACTCACTGGAACAAGCCTGGTTTTAAGATGTCATAATACGGCCCCTGGTCGGTTTTAGTTAATCAGTTTCGTTGTTGAAAGACGATTTAAAAATATCTTCAGGAATGCACAGGAGCGTCCTCCTGTCCGTAGTTTATTGTATTATTTTGAATTTTCTCTTGTCGTCTTTCAGGGTTCCGTACCTAAATGGAGAAGTTTCCATATGACTTGACACCCCCAATAGATTATGCTTTGGCCCTCTAGAGGGGGGCCCTGTCATTTTGCTGACACTCTTTGAGGCGCGCGTGGAACACAACGCGCCGTCGAACCGGGCATGGTCCATGGTCGGACAGCGAGTTGCCCATTACTCGCTACCCGCATGCCCGCGCCTACGGTGGCCGGAAATCGTCTGCCGACGTCCGTCGCCGTGGGCGTTTACCACTGCGGCTGGGGTGAAGGGAGGACGCTGTCCTCTCCCTCACGCGGCCCGCCTCCTCCTTTGCGAGCATGACTGCTTGGCAAAAGGAGGCGACCGCTTCCTATTCCGTCTCGCCCCTTGCGATGGCCTCGACCAATGCCGGGCGCGAGAGGTTTCCGCCTATCGCCGTCGTGAGGACACGGCGGTGCTCTGCCCAAGCGGGGCAGTCCTGCACCGTATGCTCCACCGGGTCCTCCGGGCGATCCTCGCAGTGGTGACACCCAGACGTTTCTTCCCTCCTTATCAGACACAGGAATTACTTATTTCCGTGTCCGGTGAGGACCTGCGTCATGCGGTAGGTCAGGACGCCGTGACGCCTATCCAGCCACTCCTCAAAGAGGAGTTTACCGCCGCGATTGCGTGCTCGGACCGTCTATTTATACATTCATCAAAAACACTGGTCATCAAAAAAATCGGCCCACCTGCATTTTTATCGGAGATCACGTTTTTTTTTAAGTGTAACAAAACAATTGTTTAAGAACTAACTTGTTTGTTTAAACTTGTTTATTTACACCAATTTAAGCACAATTAAAACATTAAAATTATAAAAAAACCACCACATTGTTTAAAAAACAAAAATCGTTAATTTTACCCGAATTTTTAATTAATTTTAAAAACACTGTATTTCTTAAACCTTAAATGTTATGACCACAATTGTTTTAACTTAATACTCTGTATTCCCTCCTCTTGCTCGAATGATGGCCTGCATTCGCTGTTTTAAAGATCTTAAAGTCAAAGTCAAGTCAAGTCAACTTTGACTTTGATGGCCTGCATTCGCTGTTTTAAAGATCTTATTAAGGTTTTTATCGTTTCTTGAGGAATTCGGGCCCATTCTTCCCTGATGGCGGTTTCCAGGTCTCCCAATGTTGTAGGAGCTGGATTACGAGCTCTAACCTTTTGTTTTAGTGTGTCCCACATGTGTTCTATAGGGTTGAGGTCAGGACTTCTTGCTGGCCACGACATAACCCGAATGCCGACCTCTTCCAGGTACTGCGTGACAATGCGCGCTACATGTGGCCGTGCATTATCATGCATTAACTCAAAGTTTTCTCCAATATAGCCGGCATATGGCACCACATGGTCTTCCTGGATCTCTGTTATGTAGCGTACAGCAGTTAAACCACCCCTTCTTATAAAAACCAGCTCCGTGCGTCCAGTCAAAGAAATCCCAGCCCAAAACATTATAGAGCCCCCACCATAACTGACTGTTTCTCTTATGCAGCACTGGGCATAACGTTCACCTGGCCGTCGTATGACATTACGGCGTCCATCAGAACCGTGTAAAGTCATCCGACTCTCATCACTAAAGAGAACTGACTCCCATTGGCCTATAGTCCAGTTGACGTGATTCCGTGCAAATTGAAGTCTGGCTTGTCGATGAGCTGTGTCAATTGTGGTCCCGTTGCTGGCTTGTGTGGTCTTAAATTCTGCTCACGAAGTCTCCTTCTTACAGTACTGTCACTTATAGCCACACCCCGATCTTCACGTAAGCGTCGCTGGAGATCAACACCAGAAAGGTGTCGATTTCGTAGAGCTGATACCACAATAAAGCGGTCGTCCCTTTGAGTTGTCACCCTATGTCTTCCAGATCCAGATCTTCTTCGATACTGCCCAGTCTTTAGAAACCTTTGGTAAACTCGCCGAACTGCAGAACGGCTGAGATTTAACCTTCTGACCACGACACGTTGGCTTAAGCTTTGTTGCAATAAAGCTACATCTTGGGCCGCCTCAGCTTCAGTAGTGTCCATTGGTTTTTAGACAGAATTAATCAGAATTACAGTCTCAGTAAATAAAGTTAACGTAATTAACAAGAGTTCCCTAGTAAAGTCTGTTTCGGACTGGGAACACAGGTCGAATTTGTCCCGACGTAAACCATCAAATCAACACTCAACAGTATTTCTGTATAAACATTTGATAAGTACCTTCAAGTGCAATAAGATTTACGACAAACAGGATGTCAAACATCATAACTGACCCTTAAAATAAAAAAAACAACTGTGTGAAACAGCTTACGTGTGAAACAATCGATAAATATTAAACAAAATGTGGGTGGGCCGATTTTTTTGATGACCAGTGTTTTAATTTTGTGAACCAAATAGTAATACGTCCGCGCCTGTCCCAGTTCTCTACTTTTAGTAAGTTTTCCATCCGTACAAATACAAGTGAGGAAAGTTTTTTTTTATTGCATTCGAGGCAATTCGAATCAATTCACAGCTGAGCTGTAGACAAAGATGTTTCCGGCATTGGTCGAGACCATGCTGCGGAGCGAGCGGGGTAGGAAGCAGTCACGTCCTTTTGCGAAGCAGTCATGCTAGCGAAAGAGAGGGCGGGACGCGTGAGGGAGTGGACAGCCTCCACCTTACGACCCGGTCGCCGCGGTAGACGCTCATAGCGATGGACATGTCGCGAAGCGATTTCCTGTATACGTGTCAAATAGTGAACCTCCTCCTTCGGTCGTCGGTTAAAAAATGTATTGCTAAATTTGAACAACGGTCGCTATCCTGAATTTTATCTCACCAGAAATGAATTAAAAAGTAATTCTGTGTAGTGTTATCAGCATTGTGAAACTTCTCCATTGTTAGAAAGGAACCCTAACTACGCGCGCTCGTTCAAATATCTGTTCGGATAAAAAATAAACAGTAAATAGATTAATATTTTTTTATTCCAAGGTACGGAACCTTCGGTACGCAAGTCCCATATGCATTAGATTTCGGACGGGGCCGCAGAGATAGTAAAAAGCGGAGTGACTTAGAGTAGATGTGATACGGCGACGTGTAGCGTGGGCCGGACGTTGAGCACGGGCGCGCACTCGGCGCAGAACCTCATGGCCGTGGGCGCGCTGCCGGCCGAGCGCGCCGGCCTGCTGGTCGAGCGCGCCGGCCTGCTGGTCGAGCTGGCGCGGCTGCTGGCGCGGGCCGAGCGGCGCCAGCGGCGGCTGCGGCGCCTGCCCTACGTGTGGCTGCGGCCGCCGCCCGCCGCGCGCCTGTGGGCGCTGAGGCCGCGGGCCCGCGCGTTGCGCAGCGCTGTGCCGCCGACGCGCGCAGCGGACACCTCGTCGCTGATGCGGCGCGGCTCGCTGTTCAGGCCGCGCTATGAGTTCAAGCCCGTACTTACCCTTCTTGCTGTCTTCCTCTAGACTAGCCGGTAGTCTCTGTATCTGGTACTAGATAGCTTGCAGTCGATGTCTCACTAGTAGCGACGATCATATGATTTCGTTTGGTTTTGGACTTTGTTTCAGGTGAAGTTGCTGGTTAAAAATAATTAGTTCGTGTCTCAGTCATTAAGTTGTCCATTCGGAGTACTTTTTGTAGAATGTTGGTTTTTGAATTGAGTAAAGAATTGAAACAGTTGAAGTATTGTCAATTTATTTAATTTTTTACCATTTTAGTTAGTGCTTAAATAATGATTAAAGTAACGATGGAAGTTAACTAACGAGTGATTATTCGTTATAGGGCTGACATGGCGCCGTACCTTACCTACTCAACATATGAACATACGAACTTTTTTATATATCTGTCAAATAACCAAGCATATACCGTACTCAAGTCCTACGTAAAGGTCAGCTGTTTTTATTTTTAACTTGTTTATACTTACTACTAAAAAACAGTTGTCGATTAAAAGTCGATGTGAGGAGAATCATTCATTGCATATTGAGACCTTCTTTAGACGGTTCATAAAGTCAATTGGTCACGGTTGTCAACTATACATTCATTACAGGAAGCGGGAACTTAAAAGTCACATAACCAGTCTGTTACCCAGTTTCTGGGTTACGAAGATCTGATAGACAGTCGTTCCATGTAATTCACGGGTGTTCTGCAGCATCCATCTAGAAGCCGAACCAACATAGTTGACACAATGCCGCGCAGATGATCCAATACCACTAACTACCTCCTCATACATCATTCAAAAAGTATATGTATCTGGTTCCAGGGTACACAACTCTGCCTTCAAGACCATGACAGAAGCCGTGCGCGAGAGCGAGATCAAGCAGCGCGACCCCTCCGCACTGCTCACACACCCGCGACACTCGTAAGTACCCTTACATGATGACGTCACGTGTTGAACACTGATGCTCAAGTACGATACGGGAATGCTCTGGCGTGTGATGGGAGGGGGATGAAGTAGGACATGGATATAGTCTAAGCGTCTAAAGGCTAGTGACCAAAATGTATGGAGCAATGGTATCTTTTTATTTTTCTTTTGTTTTTAGCAGAACTTTTTATATTATGTGCGTGAAACTACATAACAAACGAATATGTAAGCATAGTCTTAAAAATGTGTTAACTAATTTTGAAAAAAAAAAAAAAACAATTTTCCTTTAGCTCATCTTATTTAAATCCGAACGTTTCGGATGGACGGTTCTATGCAGCATTTGATTGTCACCAGCTCTGGTTTTATACATTGTGGTCATTGACCTTTGGAGTTCCTTAAATTCCTCATTCTTCCTTGTCACTCGAACATTTTATGTAGCGATAGAACTGTCAAAGACTTCTAGTAAAGTGTACTTAGATCTGGGGTTAAAAAGTCGAAAAAGTAGATAAACTTTATGACCGTTTTTAATAATACTAAGCTGCACCTAAAATTAATGCTTAAATATTATTGCAATACTATTTGGCTATACACTATTAAGTGTAGTTTGATGTTACTGAAAACGAACTAAAAAAAATCGTACCATGCAATATAGGACTGTTTTTAGTATATGACAGAGCATTCTCGCTACAGAAGACATACCGAGTGCGTTCCTACTGTGATTTTATATGAAATGATGGTATAAAGCCTGGGAGCACACACAATATGTAACCTACCACAAATTATATGAACTGCACGATTTTGGTGATTGGGATCACTGTGGTGGTTCCATAAGCACGGGTGACAACGATTGGTTGGGCTGGCGTGATAATATTTTATGTTGGTTTGTTTTTGTTTGAAAAAAATGCTGTGTGTGATCTCAGATAATTGTGCTCAGAATAAGTTTTAAGTATTATGTCTAAGATAATTAATGTTCATTTTGCAAAAATCACCCGCGTGTAACTCAAATATTATCCAATGTGAAAATAATACCGAGATAACTGGTTTCCTATGTTATATTCCAGATTATAGCCTATATCTGAACCAAAAATCCATTCCGATTCGTTCAGCCGTTATGACGCGATTGCAACCAAAGTTTCGCTCTTAAAATACTAGCTGTTGCCAGCGGCTTCGTCCGCGTGAACATAACACTGAGGGAGAAAATATCCTATGTGTTAATCCACCTTAATAATCTTATCGACGCCCAAGATAATGATTTAATTAGGTCCCATCACTCGAATCAGCCTTATGAATTGAAATCAAATATTGCAGATTGCAGTTACATGTTCCCACATTCATTGCAGCGTCGCTTAACATTATTAAAACATCTAATTGGAATTTGACCAAGCTGAGATTGCGGTTATTCATATTTACTGTAAAGGCCCATGCAACTTTTAGTATGGACCTTGGCATCAATTTTTTTTTTCTTTTCGCCAGTGATTAAATTTTGGCCACAATTAGACTACTACCTAAGAAGTCCATAGAAATAAAAATGAAGTTTCTAAACCGTAACCAACCAGAGATATGGCGGTTTTAATTTTGTTCTAATCAGGAGAGATTTACTCCCGATTAGAACAAAATAAAATCCGTTATATCTCTGGTTGGTTACGGTTTAGATTTTTTTGATTATTTTTCACGAAGTTCTTAGGTTGCGGTCTACTAATGACCAACATTTCATTACTGGCGAAAGAAAAAAAAATTTTGATGCCAAAAAGTTGCATACCCCTTTATGTTCCTGAAAAACTTATTCTGAGCATTTAACTTTGTAAAGTGTTTTATGAGCCACAATGAAGTATATTACAATATGAACCGATACTAAACAAGCAGAATGCGTGTGTTTTGCCTCCATGACTGTATGCTCCTACGTCTGCATTATTTTGGAATGACTGTACTGGACTATTGACCTACTAATATTCAGTTTTATTTAACAGTTTGTATATGTGTATACGTGTATATATTTTTAGTAAAAATTGGTATGTATGAAGTATCTACAGTCTATGTAAAAAGTTTGAGTTATTATCAGTTCGCTGTTGTATATTGTTATAAAATAGAGTTTTAAAAAAACGCTAGCACCTGCAGATACTACATAAATGCTATTGTTTCCCGTTTTTATCTCTACACGTGTATATTGTCCTGTCGTGCCGACGCCGCCAGAATATTGTAGCAGTCGTACTTGTGCCTGTTAGCCTGCGTGTTCTGACGGCGTGTACTTGTCCATCATATCACTTGTATTTTCATTATCTATGCATTCTCTACGTCGTTGTGTTCCGTTGCCGGCTGATTTCCTATATATTGACGCCGCCATGTATTCACATAAAACGTAGTTCTATTTAGATTAGATTTTGTACTCCTTTGTAGTTTTATATGTATAGCAAAATTTAGTATTTGGACATTTAAATTCTTGCTGTTTCTACACTCGTATTGTTATTTTTATATATTATGTTGTGTAGTACGCTTGAACAAGTAGCAACCGTACGATCTGTACCGTCGAACGTTCGGTCGGCGATCAGCCGGCAGCCGGGCGACACGGCGTCAGTACGCACGCAACCGTCCGTACGTACGTTACGTGTTTAGTTCGCTTTGCATCGCCCCTCCCCGCACCCAGTCGTACGCTCGCCACGACCTCCCGCTACTCCACGTCACCGGGACGCGGACACAAGTGCAAGCATGCAACTCCGCGCGGGATACCGATTCGGTTACACGTAAGCCCCCTAACGATGAGGGATTAGGTACGGAAAAGTATAACGCCCGGAGAAGCTCCGCTGCGAAGTAGATTCGTAAGTTAGAGCGGTGGCCGGCCCGGGGTGGTGTCGCGAGGTCGTGGCGCGCGTCCCTAACGTGTCTGTGGCGCGCGCAGCAAGCAGCAGGCGCGCGCGCGGGGCTCCCCGGTGGGGCTGCGCTGGCGCCGCGCCGGCGTGGCTCCCGCCGAGCCCGCGCGGCGCCGCCCGCACGTGGTGTGACGTCGCCTGCAGGCCGCCGCCCTCCGCCCTCCGCCGACAGACTCCTCCCTCAGATCTTCCTCTGCTATTTTGTATGCATTTACACTGAAGATGTCGTCGAAGTGATACTGTTTTAGATATTAATGTAAACTTTTCATTCCGAGGTGGGCGTACGTCAGGTATATGATAAGAATAAGAAAAGGGAGTGCTATTAGATGGTAAATATAACTATTAGTAGCGTGTGGACCTGCCACCGAGTGTCGCTAGTTTGTACGCTTATCTAGATCTTCCTATACTTTGAATCTTCGAAATCTTTTTATGAATTCGTATTATATTAATGAAACCATCCAATAATATTTAAAATAAATAAATAATAAATAAATATTCCACCACTATCACACAACGCCATCTAGTCCCAAGCTAAGCAGAGCTTGTGTTATGGGTACTAGACAACTGATAAACATACTTATATATTTCTAAATACATACATATTATAGATAAATGATATTCTAATGCCGCTGGGCGGACACAAAGTTGCTCATTCGGTGTTTAACGACCTCGTCGTCACTCAATGACTAGTATTATTATTGTACAGAAGTTATTCCTATGATATCATTCCAGTATTTGTAGTTGTGTCGTGGAGATATGTTAGTGTGCCACAATTTACGAGTTTTATATGTGTGCGTAACGTGCACTTGGAAAAGAGGAATTTATATAAATAAGAGTCCTTGAAAAGGCTAGTTAGTGCAACTGTTACCGTGGTAGTGTGAGAGCCAGTCCTACGACCATTAGAGATATCGACATGACGCCGCCGCCGACCACGCTCTGTGTGGATATTGCAGGGAAGGTAGTCGAAACGAATTGCTAGTGTTTTGATATTTTACGATCTAAATAACTTATGTAAGCTGCTCAGTATACATTTTGAAATTTTCTTCTTATTGCACATTACAGTGCTACGATTTAAGGCCTGCGCCTCGTCAATCTTCGTACCAACTACATCGAATATTAACGTTAAATTATCCCTAATTATTTATTACATACAATAACTTATCTGTTACACAAAAGATTTTTGACTAGTAAAGTTAACAAAATAATAGATCAATATCTTACAAGTATTTTCCATTTTAAATGTAATGAGATTCAATAAAGGTTTAGGAGTGATTACATCGTTCAACCATATTTTACATCTTATTGTTTCTTACTAATTTGGGGTCGCTGTAGATTATGTAGATGTTACATCTATTTAATAAGAAGTGGTAGCTCTCTAATTACCCCTTGGTATTTCTGAAGAAACATGAATATTTCTGAAGCGCGCAACTTAATTCTCAGTACTGTACTTTGTAAGTTTAAAGAAATTGAATACTAAAATAATATTTAGTCAATTTTTTATAAAAGTCGTATTTCCAGGCGAAACCTATCTATTTTTAATATGATATTTATAAGCAGTTCTGTTATAAACTTCGCGACCGTCCATTGTAAGCCGGTCGGTTCCTAGAGGTTCCTTAACGTTTACATTTACAATTAGTGTAGTTAGTGTAATGTGTATGTTCCCGCAGGGGCACAGAGCTTGTTCGGTGGAAGCATCACAATTGACGCATAAGGACTAGTTAGCCAGTAGTAAAAATAAATATTTTTATATGTGGACACGTTTGAATGTTTTCTATCTTTAGTAGATGTACTGGCTTCTTGAGCAATACAATCATTGTAAGTAACATAAGTACTTGTCAGTTTTGACCCTCAGTCCAACATGCTCCATTCACATTCTTCCCTTGAAAATATTGTATGTATGATATTATCGTTTTATATTTGGTAATGATCTCTATGGGGGCTGAGAGGACATAGATTTATTTACTTTGGTACCTAGTGTACCGAAACCCGTTTAGTAGTTGTAGCGGGATTTTGTCAATTCTACACTTGTTATGTACGTAATAAAATAAAACATATCACGTACAGTTGTGACTTATGACATCATTTATGAGAGAGATTATTTCCTTCTGAAACTAGACAATAGAATAGTATAGTTAATTGTACAAATATTTATTATTAACTTCCGCCTGAGAGTAATTGGGATATATTTATACGAATGAAATTAAAACAATATTTACTAGAAAATGAAATTAAGCATTTATTTGGCCTAACGATTAGTAGTAATTTTTTTTAAGTTATTCTAATTTAATAGAAGCAAAGTTTGTGATGAAATACTATAAGTTTAATGAAATATTTTAAATTCTTTAGTTTAGTACTAATTAAAACTTTAGTACTAATTTGTTACACTTAATGTACACTTGTATTAAATAAACGGATCTGCATTATATTGTGTAGTTGTTGTAAATATTTATATAGACCTGCGCTACTTTTATTTGCTTATTTTTAGTAGTTTTCTTATGAATTCTTGTAAATGTTATAATTTCACGTCTGCGTCTGGTTGGCGTTATGTATCACATTACAACATGTGTGTTACCTCATGTGCAATGTCGTTACGAAGCACTTTTTGTGAAACTGTCTTATGTACTTGCACATATCGTACGAATTAATTATATATTATGAAACAATATTATCAAATCTAATATTACTTTTGTAATAAGAAAAAAAAATTGATTAACTAGTAAAAAAAGGAATTGCTTAATATTAATTGTGTAAAAAGAAGTATTAATTGTGAATATTATTCACTACCTCACTAAATTTCAGTTTGCCGTATATTATTACTTTCTGGAATTTGATCCTTATTAGCAACACTATCAAATGGTGTAAAACACACAGGATGTTATTTTTTTTCCAAAATTACCGGGTTCGTTTCCTGACCAGGATTATTGATTTTTCTAAAATCCAATGATACAGTTTTGGTTTTCGTCAAAATCGGCCTCGAGACTCCTTTCAACGTTATTCGATATTCCTCATAGTTTCGGATATAGCCATCCACGCCCAGTTGAAAAAATCACCCTGTTTAAGTATAGATAGATTATTGTTATTTAATAATACGTAGGTACCTACAAGAAATGATACATATGAATTAGGAGCTGTTATTAAGTTAGAATGGCGCCAACCAGTCTGAAAATTCATTTGTTTTATTATTTCATCAAAACACTCATGATTTTGTTCGTTTCTGTCTTTTTAATCTTTCACTTTTATTACTGAAGTTACGCTGGCAACACCGTGGATATGCTCTCAATCACACCATTATAACATGTACGAGGTTGGTGACCTCTCCCTTTAGAAAATGTAGAGACGATTTAAAGGTGTATGTTAGCGAAACTTCAGCTTATTTTATAGTTGTATGTTCATTGTATACTGACTTGATAACTGAACGGACTTGTGCAGAACTATTTATTTTCATTAATTGCAAGGTACTTATGTACTTTATAAGGGCGAAAATACTAATCTTTTGACTTAAAAGAAATTCAATAGCACATCGCCTGTTTTTTATTTTTCCATTACCAATATATTGATTGCCACAGAAAAGCAAAACATTAAATGATGCAACACCAAGTTGCTCAAGGGAGAATTTCTGCACAATTGCGTGAAGTTAACATTAACATACTGCTAATAAGAGTATTCATTTGTACGTCACTAAGACATCATCACAGCTTGTACAAAGTATTGTAAGTAAACGAAGAGACAGCGCTCTGTTTTACATGTTTGTTCTAATAAAACTGTTGAAACTACTCCGTGTTGTATGTTGTTACTTGTAGTCCTAAGTAATGCCAAAATAATGCTTGATCTGTTTGTATGGGCCGTTTGATGCTCGGTATGTGATTTGGTTTATGTTAGTTCAATTACTGTGCTAGTACTAACCGATGTAGCTGCTGTTCCTGTCTGTACACACGCTCTGTATTTGGCAAAATTGTAAGATGGTCTGTCAATGGGAACCGGGTACCCACCTGAGGAAACCGGGTATTCGCAAACTGTATATGGTAGCCGTTAGTGGAAACTGGGTACCCAATAATTCTGTGAAACTTTTCATACTTATCCGACACCACCGTTTATTTTAAACAGAACATGTGTACAGACACTTGAGATAAAACATAGTTCGTTAGATTATATTGTTATGTCATTTATGTGAATTTAGCGCGGCTTCCAATATGTCTTATCTCGATAGCAACTCGATATTATTTGAACATCCAAATCGTCACATATCGTATAAAAAGCGACCAAGAACGATGCAGATTATTGTTGATGGAACCTCTCAAAATTGTAACTGACACACCGCACATTCAAATTGAATAAAAGAATTGGTTTAAAAATGTGAAATTCGTCTTGGCCAATCATAAGCTACTCCAATAGTAAACGATTGTTTATTAACTCTATGGTTTCCTAATTTCTCACAATATCTAACAATTTATTAACATAGTGTACTTACTTTTTTGTTACAAGAAATATTGGAGTAGTTATATTGTGCGGTGTGTCTTAAAGACAGATGACAGGCTGGACATGTACTCAACTTGCATTATTATGCCGTGGAAAATTGAAAATGCTGTTCGATTTTCAGATTTCGGCGCTAAGCCAAACGTTGCAAATTCAACAGCGCTCCCCTTGTACCTTACGGCATTTCATAATTTCACCGTTAAAACATAAACACAACTTTCATCACACAATGCTAAATATTCGTGCGAATTAGGGCCACTGAGTAAATAGATTCAGAAAGGACACAGAACGCAATGAATCAAAGTGCACTCGCGTCTGCTAATAATACGTGAGTCTGTTGTTATTCGTTATATGGACATGACTTTTTGTACTATTGATATATGTATCACAACAGATATTGCAAGTTAAGTATGTGTTCAGTCTGCAAACTGTATATTGGCATGTATTGGGGTGTGTGTAACTAACTGATGGTGGTTGTTCCCGAGCAGCGCGGCGGACACGAGACACGCGCTCGTCCGGCTCGCCACGTGTAAGTACCACGGTACGTCGCTTGCATGGCTTGGCAGATGCTTGCATACCACCGCCGATCTCGCGACCAGCCGTGACCGCGCGACACTCACGCTTATTAACTCTCTTGTTACTTCTATTGGTTATGGTTCATTATTTTATGTTTGGTTATAAACTTATAGCCCCATGGTTACTAGAAACTGTCATCGATGTGGGAACGATTTTTCAAAGCATCAGAAAGATGTTTAGACATCAGCATGTGTAGTTGTTCCCTATTCGACGGCGCATACGTCCGGCCCTCTCGGGCGGTGAGTAGGGCGTAGGGCGCCAAGTTCAGTAGTCACCGCCAGCTCTGTGTGGCAGCCTCACGGAGACGGCGCGCCTGCTGCAGAACGTTCGCAGCGTGTTCAGCCGCCGCAACACCGCGCGTGCCAACATGGAGCTTGAACTGTCGCGTGAGTACTCCATGGATACGACCCGTGGACTGCTAATATGTGCGACATTATTCAAAATGTATGGACCAACTGACTGTACAACTAATGGAGCTAGCATAGCTAGTTCCAAGGTTCCAAGTATCGTCATTAGTTGAAAATCTGCTAATGTCATTATATGTCTAAAAATAGTGCTCATTAATGTAATTGGGACTTAGCTACAGTCTCGCCATCTATATGAGCTTGGACAGGCGTCTGTCGTGGCTGTTTATTTTCGCGAGCTAGCCACTTATTAGCACTCCATGAGTTCCCTACTCCGTGGCACACACCACGCACCGCTGACGCGTAACACATAGAGACACCATTTATTTACTGCAGACCTATTGAAGGAATTATCAAGGTATTCATTAATTTTCTTTTAAATTCTCAGTTCACACAGTTTGTGTATATCACTCGATTGTATAGTGTCATCACGCCGATTCGGATAGAATCATTAATAATTCATTTTTGTCGTTTTTTACACCGTTAGTTGATGATTTAAATTACTTTTTTTAGAAATTTCTATATATGTGTGTTGATATAATAATGATTGTGGATACGTGTGCAAACAGACGGGTTCGCATTTTCGCAAGAAGAAGGAGGGAGCGTGTCGCAGGCGGACATGATCCGCGCGTACGACACGCGGCAGCCGAGGCCGCTCCACTCGTGAGCGCGCCGGCGCAGTCGGGGCCGATCGGCGCGCGCGGCCCGCTGGCGCGCGTGCAGCGGCTGCTCGCGAGGCGCGCGCGCGGCCCGCCCAGCCCTCGCACTCCTCACACGTACAAACTCTTCTCACTCACTCTCTGAAACGATATCACTGTTCTCTACTTAGCGTCGCAGAGGGACAGTATTGTTACATATTATTATTATTTATTGATGACCCGACATGACAAATATTATAATGAATGTTTAGTGTTACTGTACTTAACGTAGGCACCTCGTCTATATAACTATATGATATATAAATAAATAACTTATGTATACAAGATATAGCATAATGACTGTAGATGGTATACATCATCTCCGGTTTTTCTATCTATTTTGAATGTTTTACGACTTTCGGTCACAGGGAATCATGATTTTAAAATCCTAGACCAAAAATTAGATTAAAACCTTTTTAAAACTCTGTATTTAAGTTGTTCCTGAGTCGTGCAAGTGTCACTTGCAGCCGAAGCCTTGAGTTATGATCTGTACTTGTGGAGACGTAGCGAGCGATGGAATCGTTCTCAATTATTTATTATTAAAATCTCACGGAACAATGTATGCCTTTGATTACTAAAAGACTTGATGATATAATTTCCGTGTAGTTCGGCAACTAGGATCCTCTATATTATACTATCTTTGTTAGTGAAGTTTGGTTGTAGGTATTAAATAATTAATAATTTATTGATTCCATATACTGCAATGTTGTTTCAGCTTAAATAGTTAAGAAAGTTAAATGATCAGTGTGTAAATTATGATTTATTTTTGTATTTGAGGGTCTTTCCACATTTTACTTTTTCACATATAGGATTTAAAACTTCAAAAAGGACAAAATTAATTTAATTAGAAGTTACTATTAGTTTTTAATCATTATAAATAGAAATAACTGTCGTGCCGGGCCGAGTTCAATTAAAATAATGTCCATAATTATGTCATAGTTACTCTTTAAGTACAGGTGTGGGTACAAATGTTGGAAGACCCCGACGATTTACATTTATTATTTAGTTAACAATTTACAAAGCTGTAAGTACTCGATATTATTTTATATGTTTCTCAATAGTTAATACATGGCCTATTTTCAGTTGTGTCACAATATGCATTACAATTAAGAATGTTCCACCGAGTATGTACATATTCGCGACGCGTTATGAACTCGGTTGTCGAGTGTTCTGTTCTCAGTTTGACATAATAGGCTTACATGAGTGTACATAATATATAAACAATTATTAATATACACGTGTACATGCTAAAATGTGATGTCGCTTAATAAGTAGATATTTATTAATTATTTTTAAAGGAAAAACCATTTTGTTTTTCTTTTTCGATGCTTAAATCGATATACAAATCAAATAAATATTTTAAAATGTAAATTTCAACATAAATCGATATTGTAACTTTGAGGCACCTATATGATATGAATCTCTGCGCGTAACGTGCACTTGATCATGAAACACACCATCGGCACTAAATTCATTGGTTTGTCATTCCTAAATATTATCTAGTCAGTCAATTTTGATAGTTTTTGAGCAAATTATAATCATAGCAGCTTTTTAAAGTCCATGTATTCATAGTTCAATAGACGCCAGTGTTTAACGTTAAAGGAGAAAACATAACTAATTGTACGACGGGAAGATTATAGGAAATATCCCCGGTTACTTCAAATATACCTAAACTAGCTGTACTCTTAATTTTCCACGCGCGCCTCAAGGAGTGTCAGCATAGTGACGGGGTCTGTAAAGGGCCAAAGCCTGCCGGGCTCGCGAGACTAACGAATTACCGTGACCCCGGTACGTAAAAGGCTATTGAAGGACACCATGGATATTAGTCAGTCAAGTCTGACAGTCCCTCCCGCCTTGCCCTGGGTGGGAGGACACATTTGATGATTTTAACATGATAAAAAATAAAAGCCGTACTCTAATGATGTATGCAAAATGTGTTCTAATTTCCACGCAGTAATTTTCTATCTAACAGAGCGTCATCGATGACTAACACTTGCATTTAAAGTATAAATCGTGAAATTCTCCCGAAACGTTAAACACAAGTAGGTAGCATGAATATCTTCAATAACTTGGAGTTAAAAAGTAAATAATTGTGATACGTACTGAATGAAGTAATAAGTTCAGACTCTCGACATGGTCGCTAAGGACATAGTTTAACTGATATTGTCACATAATGTTGTAACAGTTTATTATTGTTAACTGTTTAACTTGTGGATACTCTCGACGGCGAATGAGATGTGGTCACTGTGTACTAAGAATTAACGAAGATATTTGATTTAAAAAATAATATTTCTGTTCATTAAAACTCATCGATATGAATTTCCTAATTGCCCAGAGACGCTACCAGTTATTGGTTCGATTTATGACTAAATGACAATAGGTTCGCCTTCAATACATGGGATTAAAATATTTTAGTCAAATGTGTTTGTTCTATATTAGATTCACTTCTGCCAAACTCATCGGAGCTTATAGGCGTGAGTTTATCTATCAAAACTTTTTTTTAAACAATTTTTCTAAATATTTTTAACTGAAGTCAATGTCTAGAATTTTGACATCTAGCTTTAATTACCTAGTATGTTTAGTATTCCTATTTATTTTAATGATTTTTAATCTCCCTCTAGGTAAAGCAATTTGAATGAATGTTTTATAAGCATTTTAATAATGGAATGCGTATTTAAACAGAATTCATGCTTAATTGTTTGTTAGATTAGCTTAGTTTCAGATGTATATTTGATTAAAATTCTTTTAATTCCACACTCGAACCTACTTAAACTAAACTGAATAAATAGGATCTATCGATCAAAAAAAAAGAACTTGAAAGTAAAAATACTTTCAAGTTTCTTTTAATAATGTGAACTACTGACGTTGGTCCTAACGCCTTAATGATTCGAGAACACCAATACTTGGGATCAACGTGGGTGCATCATTGTAATATTTTTCACCATGATATAGACCATCGTCACCATATCTCAGGCGCCATCGGCTCTTATCTTGTGGATGTAACAGATATAAATTATATAATTTGTTCTCGTTCTTTATATTGCAGTTTCATTTGACTTTCTGCTACCTGTATCCCGTTCCTATTCAACAACCGTATTTCACTTTAATTAAAGTAATAATCTTCACTGCACTCGGGCCACTGGCCAACAACCTACCCGAATCTGTCAAATTTTACCAATCGAACATTAACCTTCCAACATTGTGATAACGTTGAAAATCTATTAAAGAAATTTGACGGGATGATGTAGATTGATGTGCTGGCGTCTGTACCTTCAGAGTCGTTTCCAATTGATTAAATTACCAATGAAATAACAGCGTAACACAAATTGAATTCAGAATGACAAATAATATTAAAAAGTCAAACTAAACTTTGTATGAATAATGTTTGGAAACTAAATTAAAATGTAATGCGATGTCAGTTGAGTGTGCGGGTTCGATTCAGAGGCGTAGCTACCGCCGTATCAGCCGTATCAATTATACGGGGCCCCTAATTGTCAAGGGCCCCCATGGTATGAATAAAAATAAAAACATAAAATGTTGCTCTTAAATGAACACTTATAGCAGCCGTAAAGCTCCAATTTTATCAAAGTCTTAACATAGCTCCATTTTCGTATTTTTTAAGACTATATGTGTGAAGTTGTTATAGGTAAATGAGCTACGATCAGTCGATCAGCATCTACAATTTTTAGCTCCCTTCCAAATTCTCTTAATGACATCAGTAATAGCATTAGTTACACAAGTCCGGTTGCTATGTCTTTATTCTGCAAAACTATACACTTAGATTAGAAGGGCCCCAAACAAGTTTTGATACGGGGCCCCTTCTGGACTAGCTACGCCACTGGTTCGATTCCCGCATTACAAGAAAAATAAATACTATTGTATTTTACTGTTGCATCGAAGAAATCTAGTATTTATTAATAGTGTTTTTAGAGTTTCGTATTTAATGGATAATACGGGACCCTATAAGCTTCACTGCCTGTCTATCACCAGGCTATATCTCATGATCCGTAAAAGACAGTAGAAATTTTAAAACAAATACTAAAAACAGAATAAAATAAATACTTAAGGAAGCTCCCATATAACAACAATGACTTTTTTCTTTTCTGTGCACGAGTCCGACTCGCTCTTGCCCGGTTTTTTTTTCTTTTGTTACTCAAACAATCTTATTACCTACCGTCATATCTAACAAAACAAGCAGACCTACCTCCCAGTGCTAGTGCAAATAAACATGAAGTACCTACTAGCGGCCTATGCCTGTGTGAAGTAACATTCCACAAAAATTAATCTTAAATGTTACTCCAGATAATAATCTGGAGTTAATAAACTTATCTGTGTTGCAAACATCCAAAAGACAGTTCAGTGTACAGTTTTGAGTGTGAAAATGTAACAATTTAACATCCATCCATCCTCACAACAAATCGAACTATCACATGTGTGCCTAGTTAAGGTTGGTTTTCAAGGTAGACGAAAACAATCCTACCGTCATACAGTATTCCACATCCACACCCATATAGCGAAAAGACAGTACCTAAGAGTTAACGGAAACTTTGAAAAGGTCACGTAAATAGCACCACAGCTAGACCGATTGCAATAGATTTCCCAATGGGAGACATAAATCTTACGTCACAGATGTAGGTAAGCAGTGGAATGTACCCACGAGTGGGTTCGAACGGCAGTAGGACGCATCACACTTGGGAATGTGTTAATTACTCAGCGAGGGAAATCTGCGCACGCGATGCAGTTAACTCATGATGTAGGTAAGTGCGTGCATAAGATACGTTTACTTTCCTAGTCGCATGATGTACCTATGTTTAATTGTCAAAATGAAAGCAAACAATCGTTAGGGTCTTTAATCGTTAATTCTGTCGTAAAAATTCAGTCAGTCAGTTATTAGTTTAGACGACTCGATAATGTAAGTTGTGGTAGACTCGGTTCATGTAGGTAGGTAAGTCTTGTGGCATAACTACGAAAAACGTACACTTTTGCCGATACCTAGAACGTCGTCCGATATGTTGTCCTCTTGGAGCTAAGCTTAAAGTACGTAAGGTGGGTGGACCATGGAAGGCCACTCTAACGAGTAAACGCTTTTTATTCGTTTATTAACTGGATAAATGAAAAAAACAAATTATCAAATAATACTTTGTTTTATTGTGTACCATATAAATCCCTTTTTTTTAACCTAGCTTTAATCAGTATTCATTAAACTTAAGTTTTGTTAAGCTCTTCCAAATGGCCTTGCTAGGAACAAGGCTCCTTAGAAGGCCATTATAATAAATCAGTCATTTAACACTAAAAGTTAATAAATACTGATTAAATCTACAATAAAAAGAAGTGGTTTATATATTACGGAATAAAACAAAGTATTTCTTAAATATTTGTTAGTTTCATTTATCCAGTAAATAAACGAATAATAACTGTTTATTTGTTAGAGTGGCCTTCTATGGTACACCACCTTATTTTAACGTCGCCGATTTCCGATATCAATGAAGCGAGGGACCGTACTGCCAAAATAGTGGCGCGAGCGATTCGCCGCCGCGTCTGTGATTTCTAGTTCGATGGATGTTTATGTAGATAGAAGGAATTTGTCATCACATGGCAATAACTACGAAATTTTAATAATTGGCCTTCGAAGGAGCATGGCCTTTCATGGTCCACCCACTTTATTATCGAAGAACCGTTATATCACAACCACAAACACTCCAACCCGGAACAAATACTTGCAGATCATGCGGGAACCGAACCCGCGACGTGCAATGTAGCAGTCTAATCACTCAGCCACAACCGTGCCGACAATTCGACACTCAACGCGATTATCAGCAGTTCTGGGAGACCCACTCACAGTTGATCTTTGCTCCACCACGCCTGAGGTACCTTCATCATGTCTTATCAATTAATTACTGGAATTACTTAGGAAGGAACTAATTTTCCTTCCGTGACACGAGAACTGGGTCAAGTAAATGATACCTAATGGCTTATAAATCTCGATGTGGGAAATGGATTAAAGGCGACGCAGTGCTTTGAAAACAACTTAGCAAACGACTGCTGAAAGTTTTCTCGAGATCCGAGACAGTGGCAATGCTTTTAAATGGCCGTCTCACGCATCAGAAATCGTAAAAAATCACGGTCTCGGTACAGCATCTAAGTTCGTCAAGAAACACTGTATTTCTATGTCTTAATGTTGACGAATCTTTAAATACCTACTTAATACGATTCCATACGCAATGGACATTATGCTGAGTGTTTTTTACGAATCATCAATGACGGCTCCCCTGTGAATGTGCCATTAGGGTGAAATCACATTTATAGGATACACGATCATCAGTACTCTTTTCTTGCGTCTGGTCCTCTCTCTTTTTCTTCTTCTCTTAGAATTCACAAGATTTAAAGATCCAGTCTCACTTTTTAGGGACTTTCGATGTGTATGAATACGGAAACTTTCGTCCGAGCGTTCCGGACCACATTTATCACTTTTAAATGAGATCATCTAAATCGCTGATCCATGCATAAATGTCGGGTCGCGGGACTATATTTTCAATAAGAGACTCCCACACGATGATTATAAAAACTCGAAAAAAAAATGCATGTATATAATTTATGTGATGTCATCCTTTCTGTTACACATTCCAACTACAAACTACTACCCGCCTTCGTGTCCGCTTTTACAGTTCCTGCTTCATCATTTGAGTCTAGTATCACTTGCAGACTGTCAAGTAGACATCCCCTTATTTCCATCTTAGTATTCAGATACATAAAAGTATTTTTCTCAAAATTCAATATGAATACGGGATTCTACACAATCCTCCTTTCCTCCCTACCCTAGAAAGAAATATAAATTAGGTAAATATCATCACACGATTTTCTTTTATTCCTTCATGAACACAAACCTGGCATCGCTCATACTCCAATGACCATGACCTCAGGCTGCATGTACCCTACTAACCTTCAGCTTGGTACAACAAAGCCGAGTATTTGGGTTCCCCTCAAATATTCCACAAGTGAAGATTGAGCTAATTGCGTTCGTGAAGGCATTCATTAACCGCTGCTAATTTACTTCGCACAGCGCACATGACTTCATACTTCCACGGAAACATAACATTCCTGATAATTAACATTATGATAGGTACATAGCTAACCTTATACCCCAAAATTTGTAGGTCACAGCAGAAAGGTTAAAGCATGGACACAATTTTAACGGGATTATTTCTTACGATCATCATCCGCGATTCACAGCAATACGAAGGTTAGTATTGAGGTATCCCTGATACCATGTTTGAGTAAACTCACCGACTCAGTAATCATTCCTAAAATGGAGCAACGTCTATAAAAATTAGGACATTTTTATGGTGTCTGAAATATACGACTTGGAAAAATAATGGAGGGCTTTTGCCCATCAGTGAGGCATAAATAATAAAAAGGTGGCCCTTTCTCTCAACTAAAATTTCTCATGGCAGACAGTCAGTGTCTAGAGTTTAAAGCAATGGCTCCCGTGTGTGCGTGTTATCAGTCAGTGATGCAAGTATGTAGGTGCGGCGGTGGCGGGTGAGGCTGCGGTGCGAGCGGAGCGTGACGCTACTCGCGAGCGCCGTGGCCGCTCACAGCCGGCGTACCGCGCCACAACACGCTCGCTCAGTGCCTCGCAGTGCCTTCCACACGACGCTCGTGCCTTACTACCTGACGTACGACTCGTTCACTCCTCCACTATCGCAACTTTTCCTTTGAATCGTCCCACAACTAGCTTGTACTTTATGACTCTTGAAAGTACTCGGTCTCGTCGTGACTTGTGATTTCCCGCGAAAAGTTGTTGTTTACAAACAAACAGTGTGTCTGTCGGACTGCCGGCTATTTACTGTGTCAGCTGTGTGGTGCAGTGAGTGCGTGCCATGCGTGTGCTCCATGTCAGTCGCGAGTGACAACCTGAGCCCCTCACCCTGGCTGTGGAGAGCGCGATGGCGCGCTCGCCGCGGAGGATCGCCGCGCACCGGCGCAGTCGCAGCCGCTCCAGGGAGCTGACCCGCCTGAAGACCCAGCTCAATGCTAAAGGTACGCTCTCTCCACCTGACTCTGTTTGTATTACCTACGTGTCTACTTGTTAGATACACCGTGATAATAGTTTATTATCATAACTAGCACTTTGCCCGCGACTTCGTCCGCGTGGGTTACGTACTTTCCTAATTCCCCCTTTTCACCCCCTTAAAGGTTAAATTTCCAAAAACCCCTTCTTAGTGCTCCTCTACATTATAATAGGAAGCCGTGTGCAAAATTTCACATTCCTAGCCCCAGTAGTTTCGGCTGTGCGTTGATATGTCAGTCAGTCAGTTCTCCTTTTATATATATAGATTAAGATTATTAAAAATACAAGTCCCTCTTAAATGAAAGTACCTACATATAATATAAGTTAATCAATGATGCAGTGACTTGGACGTTAATAAGGAGTGGCATCTGCAATTGATCACAGTTGTAATTGGCGGTCTTCCGTAATGACTGCGGTGTCTGCGGTTCACTGTCACTCTCCAATATTTACGACTTTCCAATAACTACTCCATTAATCAGATTTAACTATGATTGAGTATTTATTTATGACTTCCGATAATTATATAAGTCAGTTATTTAGCATCATCAAGGCATGTGCCTGTATCGCAGTAAACATAGCATAATTAGACTTAAATGTCCCTTCTGGTGGGACACAGGCCTCCTCTTTGTGACACGGAGTAGGCTGTAATGTGCCCAGTGCGGGTTCGTAGATGGCACATGTTTTCGAGTTTTTGGTTTTAGGATATGCCGGTTGGTCGCGGGACTGTACGAATTACCGTGACCCCGGAACGTAAAGCGCTATTGAAGGACACCGGGGATTTTAGTCAGTACGAGTTTGACAGTCCCTCCCGCTCTGCCCTGGGTGGGAGGACTCATTTGATGATTATACCACGATAAAAAAAAGGATATGCCGGTTTCATCGTTTTGAAAGCAGTGATGATGAAATAAAATACACACAGTAATGCTGCCTGGCTGGATTTGAACCCACGGCCACCACAACACTAAAGGCTGATGCTTTACAAAATGTGACAGGACGCCAATAAAAACAATAACAAGGTCATATCGAGCCATTCTAATTCTTATAATATGACGTTTAGATAATATTAAACATAGGGCCAGGTATCCGACCACGTTAATACTTGCAACTCGATGCTTCAGAATCGAGTTTAAAATCATTTTGCTTTAGTTTTTGTCTAAAAAAATAATTGAACTGCTCGTTAACAATTCAGAGCTGCTCACTCCAGCTGGAAATCCATTGTGATGAATAAAAGCTTTTCATCTGCCGTGATGACAGTTTAATAACGCCACTATTGAAAGAAAATGTTTTGTTTCAGTTTTATCATACGTAAGTACAGCCATCCATTGAATCGTAGTAAAAGTAAAGTATAATTTGTCAGGTAACAAGCCATTTAATATTCCGTCAGAAACAGAAAATTAAGAAATACTTTGAAAAGGCAAATTAATCTTAATTGAGGAGGCCCGCGGCAACAAGCAACTGGAATGGAATTATTTCTCACTAGAAGACGTTTCTAGGGTTCCATACACAAAGGGTAAAACGGTACCCTATTACTAAGTCTTTGCTGTATATCTGTCTGTCTGCCACCATCTTATGAACAGTGAAGTTAGACAGTTGTCACAGATGATGTATTTTTGTTGCCGGTATAACAACAAATACCAAAAAACAGAGTAACATAAATATTCATTAAATATCCCATACAACAAACGTTTTTATAGAGAGTACGGAACCCTTCGTGCGCGAGTTCGACTCGCATTTGGCCGATTTTTATTTTGTTCCTTGGCAACTGAGCCGGTGTCAAGACAAGTTGACAGTTGATTGAATTCCATCTCATCTTGTCAAACATTTGCCAATTTAATCATTAAAGCGATATATTACAACATAATGATGCATAGTCACGAGCAATAGTATGTATGCACTAAGCAGTATTCAAAAGCGATTTTCTGCTACCATATTGATTAAACTTTTGACTTTTCCATTAAACTTCTATTTTGGAAGATTATACCATACTATTTCAAAATAGGGCTTATTTCAAAGTGGAAACCAGTATTTCACGAGTAATTTGCGTTTGAATTTTGTTAAGTGTATACCTGTTCCACGCGCGCCTCAAAGAGTGTCAGCATAGTGACGGGGCCTGTAGAGGGCCAAAGCCTGCCGGGGTCGCGGGACCAAGGGATTACCGTGACCCCGGTACGTAAAGGGCTAGTGAAGGACACCGTGGATTTTAGTCAGTACAAGTCTGACAGTCCCTCCCGCCCTGCCCTGGGTGGGAGGACTCATTTGATGATTTTACCACGATAAAAAAAAAAGTGTATACCTGTTATTGCTCGTGATTGTACTACACCATTGTGCATACTAAGCAAATATCACAGTACAGAATCGATATTTAAAAAAATTAAATCAAAGTGCGCAGCGGGAACAGTTAGTATTTAGATATAACTCTAACCTGTTTACAGGAAAATAATTTTTACTCTCCATTTATAAATAAGAAATATTAATGCCATTAAAAAAATATTGTCAAAAAGTTTTAATGAGTAAGATAAGAACTTCCTCATCAAAACTTGGGATGATACTGCTTTGTTTTTTAATGGTTTATGATGAAAGAAACAATTCATTTATTTAATGATATACAAGTTTTCTTATGTTCTAATACTCACTGGTCCTCTGTTGTCCGTTGACGACGGTCGTGGTGGGCACCGCGAGCCTGTCACCCTCGTTATTGTTGACATGGTGCAACGGTAGTTCCACGCCGTCGGAGCCTCCAGGCCACGCCATGTCGTACACATCACTGGCTCACACCCGCATCACTGTCACACGCGCGATACACAACACGCAATGGAACACTTGAACACAATAAAGTCGCTTGCACCAATGTCCAGCCTTCAGGTTACGTCTTTGTTTTTACATTAAAATGTTGTTTATTGTATAGAAGAAGTACTGTTGGTTGTATAAATAAGTAGGATGTTAAGTTCGGTCAATTTTCTT
The DNA here is from genome assembly GCA_943136025.2 of Agrotis puta. Taxonomy (NCBI): domain Eukaryota; kingdom Metazoa; phylum Arthropoda; class Insecta; order Lepidoptera; family Noctuidae; genus Agrotis; species Agrotis puta. The sequence continues at coordinate 546,442 of OW964176.2, read as the reverse complement.
ACCAAAAAAATATTGAAATTGAAGTCGTAATCTCATCTCAGCGACAATCACTTTTGTCAAAAAAGGTAAAGAGGGTTGAGCCTGAGATTACAATATATATGAATATGTTCATACAAATACGAGAATTTCCCCTAAGATAGGTAGATAGACTTACAGTGAGGTTTGAAATCGCGTATAAGGATCCATTTCTGCCAGACCAATTTTCGTAGTATGCTATATTTGTTGTTACTATAAATTAGAATATTGGACAGAACCTATAACATATATCTACGGCAAGGATTTTTCTCATAAGAAAATATAGTTTGCGAACATTTTAAGAATCATCCTTATGCAGGGATTTGTTAAATATGAGTTAATATGTTCAGAAACTAAAGTCTGAATCTGAGGAATATGCAAAAATAAAAACTGCTGATCCCCGAAACTTTTCGATTTATGAGACTACTAGCTTTTGCCCGCGACTTCGTTCGCGTGGAATAGTGACTTCCAGCAGATTTTTGGTTTTACCCACATAGTTGTGGTTTCGACACTCTTGGGCACGCAACGTAGAGTTGTCCATGGGAGAAACAGTCTTTTTCAAAATGTACCCCCGCAACTTTTAGCGTTTGCCCTTGGGCTTTATTTATGGTCATTGCAAACGCAGTTTACAGCGGAAACTGAACTCTTTTGAATTGGAATGGCAAATCAGTTGGAATGATGTGAATACGGGGAATAATAAAAGTTTCGCCTTTTGCCATCCCAGTCATAATAACGGCTTTAATGACATTCCGTCCTAAATAGGTTATTTGTAACCGTATGCCGTTAGTTAGTTATAGTCTTGGTGGATCTAGTTATATAGTTTCTCATAAGCATCACAGGAACACCAATTATACAACGGAACAATTTAAAATTTACGAAACAGGACCAGTCCACATAAACTATCATACAACCGACAATAAGTACAATTTTGGTTCCAACGCCATCTATCAATCCATAGTGACAACTCATGTAACGATCGACACCATTGAACGATCACCGCCATCTATTGAGAGTTTAAGGAATTATCTATACTCCGTTAGAGCATTTCATAAATTATATTTTTAATTTTTATTTTTTTGTAATAAAAACTATCCTATGTCCTTCCTCAAGTTCCAAACTATGTCTGTACCAAAATTTCACACAAATCGGTTCAGTAGTTTAGGCGTGAAGAAAAGACAGACAGACAGACAGACAGAAAGACAGACAGACAGACAGACAGACAGACAGAAAGACAGACAGACAGAGTTACTTTCGCATTTATAATATTAGTTAGGATTAGGATAAAACAAACTGTTTACCGCTAGTAAACAACAAATCTGCGATAAATAAACTTATACCTAGTTATAACCAAAGGTAAATACCTACTGAAACATTCGTTTGATCTTGTCGTCGTCATCATGATTATTATTTTACATTTTCCGACACATCCTTAATTACTGTCACATAAACCTATTCCCAAATATTATTTTCAGAAAAACTATTTGTAAACCATTCAATAAAAACGCTATCCTATCAGCAGTTTCAATATTATGTAGCATAGGTACAATAACAACAAGTGTATTGAGAAAAATAACACGAACTCATTATTGACATCGAAACATTCTGATGGAGTACCTCAATGATATCGTAAAAATTAATCGCTTCACACATTATGCTACACATTTCAATCGAGTCCACCGACACGTGCAATCCTGTGATGTGACTGACAAACAGCACTGAATTGTCGACGCTACTCGTATATGAACGTCTGATTGAATTGAAAGGTTTCACCATGTCCATTGATAAAAAATTCATCAATGAATGGTGCATTTTAACAGCAGCGGCAGTGAGACTGAACACATACGCCTGTATCCTGTTATACTGTGTGGCTAGCTGTACCGGTACCCCGCGTATAGGCAGGTTATAGAGACAGGTTGTAAAACTTGTAGTGGGCTGTTCACGACCGGTCTCGTTCAAGGCAGTTGGCGGGATTTCGCGGATTTTATGTCAGCATTCTACAGATTGTTCCCTAATTTTATTTCTTGCACAAACATACGTACAGATACTACCCATGCAGTTCCTTTTAAGTAGAGACCTATTTACTTAGGTTCCTAATGAGTTTTACAAAGAAATTACTATTTCCCAATTTGAGTAGACAACAATATCATAGAACTAGCTGCACCCCGCAGTTTTACTCGCTGTTAAGCCCCTATTGGTTGGTAGCGTGATGTTATATATAGCCTATAGCCTTCCTATGAACGAATCTTTCAATTCTAACAAGGGCTTCCTGAGATAAGCGCGTTCAAACAAACAAACTCTTCGGATTTATAATAATTACATGTAAAAAAAAGGTGTAAAAATAAGGCAGACTAAAGTTATGATGTTGTTGGTGGATAAGGATCGCTGACTGTACGGAAATCAGTTCGTTTAGTGAGCGGATGTCCGTGTCTATCGGGCCGGCTAGTAATTCAGACATCACCCTTACATCACTCAATTTACTAGATTAATTCACCAATGTGTGTGTCACGAAATTCAGAGCCAAATACAGAACTCGCGAGTCCTCGTGGATACATCTAGAAAACTGTACACTGGGTTGCGGTACTGTGTTATAAGGTAACCGTGACCCTGGAACTTAAAGGGGTGTTGGAGGATCAACGTGGATTTTAGTCAGTACGAGTCTGACAGTCCCTCCCGTCCTGTCCTAGGCGGACTCATTTAAGGATTATACCAACTTACATATTAAAAACCAACTTGAATGGGTTTTAGTGACACGTTCAGTAGGCAGGGAGTTACCTTCTCAATCACTAAGTAAATTAATCACAACTTCCATTCCCTATTATGAAAAATGAGGAAAAATATCCAACAAAACACCCAATAGGTATATCGCTGCCCTAGTTCAACAGTAAGATATCTTTAAAAAGAACAAAATTGAGTTAAGTTTTATTAATTTGCTCTTCTGTCCGGTTCAAAAATCGGATATTTGTAAAACACAACCAAAGAATTTGAAATTTAGGCACTTTGGTTGCGTTTCACAAATATTCGATTTTTGAACCGGACAGAAGAGCAAATTTTTCACATGAAACAAAACTTAACTCAATTTTGTTTTTATAAAGATATCTTACTGTTGAACTAGGGCATCGATATGGAATATTGGGTTTTTTGTTGGATATTTTTCCTCATTTTTTTTCACTCATTGACAATCATTGTTGACCTAAAACAATTGTGGTCAAATCATTTCGGATAGTGGAAAGAATTGAGTTTAAAAAAATATAAAGTTGAATCATCACCAGCCTATAAATTTTAACATTGTTGGGACACAGGCCTCTTCTCTGTGAGAGGGAGTGGGCCATAATCCACCACGCGGGCCCAGTGCTGATTGATAAATGTCACATGTCTTAGAATTCTTTGGTTCTAAGACATGCCCATTTCCTCACGATGTTTTCTTTCACCGTTTTGAGAGCAGTGGTGATGAAATAAATTACACAAAGCAATGCGACTGCCTGGGTTCAAACCCACGTCCAAGACATTCGAATGTGAACCCACGTGCAAATCGAAAATTGATAAATGAGAACTATCTCTAATTTGGGCAAGTCTATAGAAAATGGATGTTCCACACAGTCCAGAATTGATGCCGCCGTTTTAACCTTGCTTAATATCAACTGTTAGAAGTTGAAGCGTGCTGTGACCAGCCACATTAGTTAATTGGCTTCCAAGAAGTTCCCGCGCCATGCTTCTATCAAATTAAATTTTCTCTGAACTCTTACTGCATTTAATAGCATAGCTGTAACGGACTTGAGTGATGCCGGAAGGTAACACACATTAAATCAAAAATTATCCCATTAAGTTGATGTAAATTCTGTTGTTAATAGTTATTGATGACAATACAAACGGAAGGGTTAGAAAACTGATGCCAAAGTGTAGCGCCACTAACAAATTGCTGTGTGTGTTGTTTTTGATTATTTTTAATTTTAATATTTTTTTTCTGTGTAGTAGCTCTTCGACTGTTTTTAATTGTTTATATTGTCATCAATTAACAACAGAATAATACGACAAAAATATCGTTATAAAGTCGTTGCCTTTTTAAATAAATAAGTATTGGCCTGGTAACAAGGGGGAAGTTCTTTTTAAAATTAGTGCTACAAAAAAGAAGAAATTTATATATATACACGACTTACAATGTTCTCACATTCACAAACAAAGAGTAAGGAAGAATCTATATAAAAAAGAAAGCTATAAAAGCTGGGTTAATTCTATAATGACTGGAAATGTTACATACCTCCTTTTTTGAAGTCTGTTAAAAAGGGTTTGTTAACACTGCTAATCAAAAATTTTAGAATATTATTTTATATCTTGCAGTAATTTTATTTTAACCCTATGAATAATCAAGAACTACGAGTATTTGTAAGGTACTTAACTACTTAACTAATCCTGGCTATCTTCATTATAATAAAATTCCAGGGAATGCTGCAATATTTGACATTAACAAAGGTAAAGGTGTCAAGGCGATGAGCCGCGCGCTCCATAAAACTTAATCACGGCACTCTGCTGAAACGATATGAAATAGACCTGATACTGACGTGAAAACGAATAGTTTGTGTGCTAACATCGATAATAACGTGTTATGTAACTATAATAACGGCCGAAATGCTGACAATAATGTAAATAAAGTTTCAATGTATGTGGTCCACCCGCAGTGACCGCTGACCGTGAACAAGGGTTGCTTTGATAAGGTAGCATCAATATATTCGGTCTTATTATTACAGATGCCTTATACCCACGCGTTTTCAAAGGTCTGACAAGCGACCCATCGCCATGTTGTATAATTTTGAGTTAATATCAGGTATATTTTTGAATTGTGAGGTCATTCAGTATACATAGCAACAGACATAATGATATTGTGTAACCTCGTTGTAAAATGGAAACATCTGAAAAAATAGTAGTTCACAGTATTTACTTGAAATAAAGTAATGAAATTGTTTTAATAATGACACACCTACCTAGGCCAGGCAGTTTATTCCAGTGCTGGGACACAATCCGCGAGTGGGAGTAAGCCGTAAACAGTAATTTAACATGCCGTTCCCTTAAAAATGCTGTCCTTCGAGTCCATCAAGAGATGGTGACAAACGAATTTTTTTGAGTAAACATTCGGACTTAGGTCGAACCTTACTACAAGCAATTCTATTTTATTGAATTGTTGGTCGGTAGCACTACTCTTGGTTAAACATATAGTACTAGCAAACTAATGATTCAGCCACATTCACACATAATACGCATACTATTATGATTACATATTGATTGGCAATTGTCAATCGGCCAATCCCGAAAAATTTAAGAGTTTTGATTGATGTTTGAAATCTAAGGTGGTCGACCTGCTGACCTTTCAAATCAAATCAATTTATTAGTGTGACTTTTGGTACATTTTACATGAGATCTTAAAAAAAAGGATAAGTAGTTTCACAAAAATCTACCTCAAAGGTGTACACTCTTTTTTTCTTTTCTTTTTTTTTCTTTGGTTCTGTTATTTGTAATTTCATTTGTTATTTACTGCGTTGGTCCTAATTTATCTTTTGTGCCTTCTAGTCACGGTTGGGATGTAATTTCGGATTGATGTATAATGTTAATGTTCTATTAAATTGTATACAATCTTGGTTCCTCTAACCGTACAGACAGATGTGTTGCTGGGGAATTTGTTCCGCCACTTCTTCCCAGCCAAAACACTAGGAAGTGTCGAAGATTTTATCGCTTTGGGGGATTGTCTTATGTAAAAATTGACCTTCAAAAAGTGCTGATAAAGCCTAATTTGAATAAATGACTTTTGATTTTGACCAGATATTCCGACTAATCCACTAAATACATGAAACTATACAACACACCTCACATGTGTGCACCTAGATACACAACACAAACAGGCTTGGCCTTCCCTCGGGCACAGCTCATGGCCTGTTACGACCCCAGTAGCCACAAATTAGGTATCTGCACGACTACAACACTAAAGCTGTCTGCAGGCCTTGGGACTTTGGGACTTCATCAATTACCTACATACCGATGGTTTTAAAATAATAAATGATTCATTTAAAGCCTATTTTCGAATAAATCAGTGATGTTTTTCTTTTGTAACTATACATATTTAATTAGGTATTATAAACGTGCCTTCTGTACCTAAACACATTACGTTATAGGACGTCTAATAAAAGGTTTAGTCGCATTGTGTAAATAAGCTGCGTTGATTTTAAATTTTCACACTACAAAATCACGTGTTGGCAAACAAGTGAGGTAAACAAACAGACCGGTTGTATATAATCCTGTACATAGCTGTGATGGCTCCGGGGAATGATTAATTGTCCGCGACACGCATGTAACATGCAAAGTCACACCAAATTTAACTTAACATAGAATTTTTAAATAATTACTTACGAGTACAATTAAATACTAATTGCTAATGCACGGTTGTCAGCTCTTGTATTACCTAAACAGCCTGTTATGTTCCCGCTGCTGACCCCCTGAACACTAGTTTGAAAAAATATGGAGTTGAATCATCATCAGCCTATAAATTTTAACACTGCTGGGAAACAGGCCTCCTCTCTGTGAACGGGAGTGGTCGCCAATCCACCGCGGGCCCAGTGCGGGCTGGTAGATGTCACATGTCTTCTAATTTTTAGTTCTAGGACATATCGGTTGCCTAACAATGTTTTCCATCAGTTTTGGAAGCAATTCTGAATATGAAATGAAATTCATGAAGAAATGCGCCTGGCTGGCTTTGAAGCCACGACCATCCACGACTCGTAAGTCGGGGATGAATTAGAAAGATCTCTCTCAATCCTGACCGCATCTAAATATTCTATCCATATGTTCATCCATCCTATTTCCAAATCAGTAGTAGTAATATTTTAAGTTCAAACATAACTTTGCCTATCTGAACTTTTTCACATAATTATGTTGTTATTCATTAACCCACATCACAGTAACCCCAGTCAGGCCATTATACCGATATTGGTAGTATGTTCGATAACCGATAACCACACAAGCGAAACCGCGGACAAAAAGTAGTGTTTATTTATTTAAAGATCAAAATTAAGAATGACTGTTGATGATCTCGAACAATATTATTAAACGGAAAAATGTCAGACTCAAGTCCGTAGGTAATGAAGAAGTTGTTTGTGCACTAAATTAATTGTATTACATATTTATTTAGATACTATTTATAATTATTACTACATGCCAGTTGAACCATGAATGAACGTGGTTATTATTAATTTATATTTATAATTAAATTTTGTACATATCAATGTAAATGAGGATGAGATGAGGGATTCAAATGTATGGTAATACCAAATAAATGTAGATTTCTATGATAGCTGAGAAATCACGCTCAAAATAAAAAGCAAAAAAAAAATGTATTTACAAAATCCGCACTGTAAAAAGTTATTCGCGGTCATACTAATAATACGTGTGAAATTGAGAATCTTCTTTATTTTCATCCTCGTTTACAAATACTCGCAAAAAGAATCAAGGCTTGCTCTACAATACCTACATGATTCACTCATGTTTCGCAATTCGCGTTTGTTTAAATGTAAATTTTGTCTACCAGTCGTGTGTACCCGCAACATTATCGTTTTCAGTTTCACACGTAGTTCGAGTAACTTGCCACTACTCGCCTTATCTCACAAGTCATATATTTTCACCTTTATTACTAACCTTACGTCGGATTTTACGTTTATAATTATTTTTATTAGTTGTAAAGTGTCGCACGGATTTCCCGACAGTACTATACTTATGAAATACAGTTTTCAGGTGATATCTTTTGTCAAAGCATGAGGCTCTGATTGTCTCGCTTGTTGCTTCATGCTAAAAACAAGGCTGCATTTAGAGAGACTGGAAGTTGACCCCGACATAGTTGGGAAGGCTAGGCAGATAATGTTGATTGTTTCACTTATCTTTTTTTTACGTTTTAATATGATTAAATGAGTCCTGTCACCGAGGGCGGGCAGGGGGAAACTGTCAAACTCGTACTGACTAAAATCCACGGTGTTCGTTCAATAGCCCTTTACCTTCCTATCTGAAAAGTCAGGCCCCGTCAATTTTACTTATCTCGGCGTCATTACTTATACAAATATCATTTCACTGGTACAACAAGAGTGTCGGAATATAAGGATTCATAACACTCATTAAGCACTTTTGTTGGTTTTACAATTTGTTAATAGTATCGTATATTAATTTATACTTTGTTTTCCTCTATACTATGTAAATAAAAGTATTAATAAGTTATCAGAAGTGTAAAACATTTGAAATGGGTATTCGTTTAAGACATCGATGCTACGAGATGTAGCGCGTAGGCCTGGAAGCTACAACGTTTGCCTACTGTATTGTAACAGTTAGTATTGTAAGATCCCCGCACGGAACAAATATGTGTTACCTGCAAGTAATTTTTCCGTGTCTGTAACTTTGTAAGTGCATCCGCGATACAGGTGAAATTTCACCAGTCGGGCAAAGTATTAAAAAAACAGACTTATGCCATAAAATAGATAAGAACACTATATGTGACCACATAACATGTCACATATAAATGCGTTATGTGACTTATGAGTTCTGCTATTATGTTATGTCTGTGCTTAGGTAACTGTGTAGTTATGTGAATGTGAAAGAAATAAACACCAGCTGACAATGTTCCCACCAGCTGGAAGTTGGAACACCAATAATGGAGTCGTCTACTGCCCCATGCTGTGTGCTCATAGATATATAACCACAAAATAAACCTAATAAGACTGAATATAAACTATGGAATTTGTATGTTCTTGAAGTCTTGTGACTAATTACTACTATAAGTATTATATAGGTAATTATTTCGCAATTCGCTATATTTAGATATTGTTATAATTACGTAACTCGAATAATACAATATTTGCTACAAATTAAGTGTGAATTCATCCGCTCTTACGTTTAAATATACTTTTTTTATATAAATATGTTTGAAAAAATATCCTAAATTGTCAAAGAATCGAATAAATGGAATAGTAAGTTACATTACACAAATAATATGCAATTTCAATGGCTTACAATATGCATGCCTAATTCATGATTGATGATAAATATAATAGCTAGGGGCGATAAAATGTGGGGTATTACATAAATTGAGGCTTTCTCTGTGCGCGCGCGGTTGTCGGCCACCGGACGGCGCGGCGGCGCACACGCACACCTCACCGGCACTAGCTGCATCCACGGAGCTGGCCGCTTTTTCGCTAGCACGTAGCGCAATCAGCCTATGATAATCTCACTGATGGGAGACGCTTAGTTACATCTTAATGATTTAGTGTATATTTTGTTCCTCTACCTGAAAAGTCATGAATGAAAGTAACTACGGGCCTGACCATAGTTCTGTCAAATAGAAGATAACATACACTGAATTCCTTATTTATTATTAATTTTACTAACCAAGTCAACTCATAATGACTGAACATCTGCAACAGTACGTCCACGTAAGCTTTAGGAAATATTCCAATTTTACAGATAATTTGACACATAGTCCACTGCAAATGACATCACAATAGTATGACTGGGTGCCTCATCACAAGATTTCCGTATTTTACTTACAACGTAGGTACTTGAAGTATTTACGGCGTTTATTGCATTGAATGAAAAAGTGCCTCTGGTGTGCGAACGAGGAAGAGAACGAAGTCATAATTTCTAGGGCCTCAGATTGTCATCCCAATCGAGTTTACCGGATGAAGTACTGATTTAACCAGGTGTTCCATTGCGGTTAGCGATAAACGTAAACATAATATGACTCGGTGTTTGTACGTGATGGCTTGGTGAGGGACTACTGTACTTGTTTATTGCATTTTTGTGATACCTGCATGTCCTAACCATCATGGGCATTCCTGCGTGAAATCCATAATTACTCCATACCTAATACTGGGATAAATAGTAGCATATTTTCTAAACCAATCATCTTAATGCAAGGGGGCCATATTTCATAGGAATTCATTAAAACTTTTAAGGGCAGGCTGTTCGATCATCCTATACCAACATTATTTAACCATTTCTTAAAAAAAATATTTCACCAATTGTTAGTTATTGATCAGCACAACTGGCCCTCAGACGTACAATTTAAAAGTTACTCTCGCAAATACAATATTAAGTGTAGATACAACGTGAAATATAATCTACGATCATTGCTAACAGTTCAGCTAGGAAATTAATTGATTGCTAGGAATTATTTTCGAGATCACTTGTTTTGGAAATTCAGTGTTGACGAATTAGTTAGGTCATCTCTCTAAGAATACTTAAATTAAAATATGTCTTTAGACTCTGAAGACGGCAGCGATAGCTCTATAACACTGAAGTTCAGTTTGTATGCTTTTTTATTAGTGGTCAAACACCTCATTTATTTATTACCAGCGACCCGCTCCGGCTCCGCACGGGTGAAATCTCTACTACATTATGCATGTTTCATACATATAAACCTTCTTCTTGAATCACTCTATCTATTAAAAAAAAACGCATCAAAATCAGTTGCGTAGTTTTAAAGATCTAAGTATACATAGGTACAGACAGACAGCGGGAAGCGACTTTGTTTTCTACTACGTGATCCTGTACATAACAATCAACTTATTACTATTTATATATGAATGAATGACCAAGTGTGTGATTCATTCAAATAAAATATGGATTAATCAAACGTAGGTAGTAGGAAAGAACCAAAGAATACATTTGCCCTTGTTTGGCGTAACATTAAAGGAAGATCGTTTAAATAAACATTAAGCTATCAGATATATAACTAAACAAATGCGACGCAAGGTGATAATAAATAAAACTCTAACATCGACTAAGTACTCGTACAATACAGCCGCTCAGTAAATTTTGTGCTCGGTCGACATCAAGTGATGGTCGTGTGGGTTGGTGCACTGTTTGTCTTTATTGGATTTAAAATTGAAGATATTATCAGCTCGCTACTCGGATAAACAATAAGATCATCGTTATCTTTCACAACTTGATTTAACACTCTCTTTATTTCTACAAGTTGGTAAGCAATCCTCGTTAAAATTTTAATCTGAGTGTTTTTTGTAAACATCTGTTAGGAATTCTGGTATAAATGTTATTACGCATAGAAAATGATGAGTGTGGGGTATACTATACATTCTAATGAATACAAAAACCACGAAATCATGCATAGGTACTTCAAGTTGTTGTAAATTATCTTATAGTAGTGATTTTTTTTTAATGAGTAAAAAACAACAAAGGAAAATCAAACGAGCATCTCACTTGGTCCATCAGACTCTCTAATGTTATCATTATCACATAAAAACAAGCCTACTCTAACATCAGACCGTCCGTCCGTCTGTCAGCCGCTTTCTCCGCACTTGCTCGGAGATAGCACACGTACGAGGCAATATCACACGTAACTCGGGCTATTAAGCAATCTTTGCGCAAGAGCAATCTTTGAGCCGTTATCTTTTGTAGGAGCCGATATCATGCATATGATACGTAACTTTATCTTTTGTTTTTAAAAAGACATGTATTGAAATTGTAAATCATTGTGATGTTGTTATCAGATACCAATTCCTAGGTATTGATAAGTTAGTTGCATCTGGTCTGAGATGATTGATTGATTGAAGTCTTATCAATCCTGTCGACTATGTCATCAGTGTCACAAATTCTAGCTACCTAATACTAAATATATAAGTACGTATGTGAATTTGATCGTTGTTGTCGCTTTGATGCCTAAATCGCTGGTTCCATGAATTTTAGTAAAGATATAGATAGGTCCCTGGAGAAGGTTATAGGCTATAAAGGGGGTGGGAGTGGGGTAGTAGAGCCATAATCAGTAACAGTTATAATTCATCAACATATCAAACAAACATCGAATGCATAATGATGAAATCCACTACAGGCGAAGTACCTTCTAATTTACATATAACACCCTCTTACTTCACTTAGCCTTTACTATCAGATTTACGCCGATTTCGCGGAAAATGAATTCTTCACTATGAGCAAACATTTTGGTTTTTTCAAACGGTTACCTCATAAAAAAGCTATTTGTCTTTTGTATGTATTTGCTCTACCGACAGGAGGACGCAAGTGCACCCCCTTGCCCTATTTCCCTGCAAACACCCACTGCAGCCGGCAGCAATGTATGTACATCTTATAATTAAAAAATAGTGTAAAATTGTACCTTTTGTTAGAAACAATATTAGCCCGTACTTTAACACAATTTGCTATAAACCTTCCATCGTTGGGAGAATATTTAACGCGATGAATCACGCAAGCGCAATACTGCCGGCTGTTATTGCTCGGCTGCGCGGACGCCGCCGGTATTTTTGTTACACTCGGAACAGGTAACCAGCCTAAAGTACAAGCTAGTACGACCATACTCTGATTTTTACGACGAACGTTGTTATTTATTTGTCTTATGTATTCTCGAAATCGAAGTTTCTATAGTAATTTGTACAGGTGTGAGTAGCGTCTTATCTGAGTGAACCCATTTGCCTAACGCGGTACAACAAGTACTTTGGAAGATTATTTGTGAAAAATAAATAAAGTTTTTCGCGCCAAAAATATCTAAACCTATAAAAATTATGTTAACTTTATATCCAACACGATAATTCGTTTAGAGGTCGGAAAATCAATAGCCGTGATTAGAAAATTTGACATAACAGGAGAATTCATGAGTTTAAAATTGGATCAAATGACATATCATTATAATTTATGAACATTACATTATTCTTTTCCCCCTATGTTCCTTGACTGTTGATTAATAAGCAACGACCTCACTTGATAAGCATTTTTCAGCTGCTACACCTACATATTAAAAACGTATTTTAGATGTTCTGTCGTCAGCTCGTGGAACTTCACAACAGATTACCTATTCACAAACTGACAGCAAGTATAATCCATAATAAGCTGTCAGTTTATAGAAACAGCCGGCTTTCTAACTACAGGCAGAGAACACGAGGCAGGCGCGTCGGCGGCTACTTCAAACGGAACATCACTTTCTGTCGTAAACAAATAGCTGGAACTTTAGACATTTTCAGCCTGAAGCACTTTCATGGCGCGGCGTATTAATGCTGTTAGTGTAGCTTTATGTGTCGCGTTGCATTTTTGATTTTTCGTTGCTAAATCATTTTAATTTGCGATGTTTTTAGAGTGACTTCTCGTGGATATCTCTTCCTAAAGATCGATAGGAAGATCTTTAAGAGCGATTGTACCTAAATGACACAAAACTATACGCACAATATTAACGAAATACCAGCATTGCAACTCAAGGTAGGAGGTACTTATGTTTCCGAACTCCGTTGCCACAGATTACTTAATACTTAGTTCTACTCCAGCAGTGCTATCACAGCACTACTGGCACCCATATTATTCTCTCTAGCTTTATGTAAGATTTCATTCCGAGCTGCAGAACTGCTGCGCTTCAGTATCGCCCTGCCTGTCGCCTATCCCACTCCTTTACACAATATCGAAATCTGTATTCAGCCATCAATAATCGTAACGCTGAACGTGAGCACACCATTTTTGTTGTTTCAATCTCAAGTATATATTTTTGTAACTACCAAGACCTTATCTGAATTCATGCATATCCAGAGGCAGCTGCCGATAAACAGAAACGCAAAAAAATAGCTCTTAGGTTGGCTGCATCAAATTTTATTGCTTCAGATCGAATCGGTGTACCTAATGTATCGTATTGAAGCCGACTTCTGATTTATGAGTATTTACTATTTAGCTCTCGTACGAGCCAGGTGTCGGCTCAAGGGCGCGGAAGTCTAGACTATCCATAAAATATTAACATGAACATGGGATCCTTCGATTATGATATAGAACTAAAAACCTTAAAGTACTGTAAAAAATTACCAAAATAACGCTCAAGATCCAGTATTCTAATTATCATAAGACTTCTATTAATTGTTTGAGTTTTTTAGATTTTTGCCTAGAAAACCTGCTCATTCTTTTGTTGGTCAATTTGCTCTTAACGTTAAGGATTTAGTACTGGACAACTAGCTACGGAATGGGTTTTAAGTAAAATTAGGATTGTGTTGCCAATAAACACTAGTATTTAAAATTACCTTCATACACAGAGTCACCTTTACTTGGTTTGCTTAGGAAGGTCTTATGGACGCATTTCATATAAAATTAGTTTTAATTGAGTAATTTCCTCTTTTATTTCAAAATGTAGCTCTGCTTCTTCTTGTACGTTTGAAGTTAATTTTTCGATTTGGTCTTGTATGTTGTCGAATTTTTCTTCGTATTTTTGAATAGTCGATAGGCGTATGGTATATTCGTATTCAGAAACATTTTTGATGTTTTGCAGATAATTGTATATTTTAGTTATCTGACCTTTTATGTTGCTTCGTGTACGTTTAAGCGTAATCAATTCATCTTCCATCTCGTCGCCAATATTAAATACTAAATAAAATTACAATAAGCATTGTGAAAAATATCTATATTCCATTAGACAGATTGTAGACTGACACTTTAGAAAAAGTAAAAAATATGGAAAGAGGTATATAACAGTCTTAATGACTGTTGCCTTCTTGAGATTGTTATCACTAAGCTTTCCAAACGCAACGGCACTCCGCCACCAGTGACAGACTGTCATAATTATAGTTTAGAAAAACCCCACATGAGGACTATAGTGGTTCCAAATATGAATTAACTTGAGATTTACGCTACCTACTTGAAAATATTACAAATATCTTGGTTACCAAAAACCAACAGACTCCGCAACGAAACTTCGAAACTTCCCTTGACAGTTGCTTCAGTGGAGTAACCCCATGCCCCACGTGTGCACTCGTATATGTATGTGGGTCGAGGCTGCGCACGCGCCGGTCCGGGACAGAGGACGACGCGCACCTGGCGCCATGACACAAAGCTTTATGGCTGAGTAATTAACCTATCACATCTGGACATGTGAAGTGAGACCGAGATTCTTGAACAGTTTATTTAAATTATTTCTCCATGGTACTCTTACCTACTGATATCTTATTATACGAGGTTACCTTGAACCCTTCTTTCTAAGTATTGTTTGAATTCAAATGAGTTAGACAGGTGACTTGACGTAAATCGATCGTCTGGTCGTTAACCCTACAGAGGTGGATCGCATCGCGTGACTTCACTGATCGGATCCTGAGGAGTGTGGAGTGAGGTGGCGCTTCACGGAGTAAACAAGCTGTGTAATACCTCAGCGACCTGCCAATTCAGGCGAAGGCCGCCATGCATCCAGATTTAATCATGCGTGGCCCAGACTGCACGAACACCGCTCTCACGGTAATACCGCCACTAAATCAAACATAGTAGAGTTTACAATACCTTATCGTGAAACTGTACAATATAGTCTGCACAATGGAGGAATTTATGTTTTGCAAACGAACGTTTTATAAGCAATAAAACAATTGTAAGTACTCGTAGTAGAGCATTCTCTTTGACTTTGTATTAATTATGTACTTACCTATCCATCACGGATCTGTTTCATTGTTCACCATTAAATATAAGTAGTAAACATTCGTGGAGTTTCCAACCAGTATATCTTCATTTCCTGCATTAGCTACCACAAACTAACTAGGAAAATTCTGGGGTACCTATCCCTAGCCGGGAGTCACAAAAGACCTACAAATAAGTTAGGTAAAGTACCACGATGTAAGCAAAAACTGAACAGATATTTTGTCACGAGTATTTAACTATTGTTCCAGCTATCTACATAAATACATACGGTTGCTACAGTCATTAACAATTAGTACTACGTCATTCATACGGATCTGACTGAAAGTCTAAACACCAGAGAATCTCCACGTTTCCCGCTGAGTACAGTAAACAGTCAGTGTGGGAAGTTGTGACGTCGGTGAAACGCGGAGCTGGTGACTTTGATCCCTCGCCGCTGATGCCAGGTTTATTGAGGTAAACAATGCAGTTCCCACAATAGAGCATGTTTGATAGCATCACGTGGCATGCGCTTTACTCTATTGTAGTTTCAAAACTGAATTCAGTAAGAGGATAGGTTTTAAGCCAACTGCCGGAAAATATTTATAGATATATATAGATACTTCTTCTTCTTCTTATCGTATGGTCGTTGAACAACCTGGTGTCAGAGTTTAAACCGCCCGTAGGAAAATCTCTCAGGTGTGCTGGTTTCCTCACGATGTTTTCCTTCACCGTTTTTAGCAAGTGATAATTAATTTATAATACGCACATGAATTCTAAAAGACATTGGTGCGTGCCGGGGTTCGAACCTGCAACCTTTGACTTGGCAGTCCAACGGTCGTACCACTCGGCTATCACTGCTTTTGATATATAGATACTGACCAATGGATACTGAGTTTAAAAAAAGAGTAGGCAAGCCTGCAACGTATACTCCACCGTGTCCTCCGGGCGATCCTCGCAGTGGTGACACCCTGGCGTTTCTTCCTTTCTTATCCGACACAGGTACCTCCGAAAATTTCCATGTCCGGTGAGGACCTGCGTCATGCGATAGGTCAGGACGCGGCGCCGTGACGCCTATCCAGCCACTCCTCAAAGAGTGGTCTTACCGCCGCGATTGCGGTGTGCCCGACACTTGTGCCTATCTGACATTAAATGTATATGATTTCTCCTAAGTTAAAAGAAACGAAAGGTGGATAATTAATTCAAGAGGCAAATTTGACGTTTGTTAATCCTGTCCAAGTTTAATTAAAATCCAATCAACGCACCTACACGTTACTTTCTCAAATGGTTAAAAGCGGATAAACTAGTTTTTTTCTAGTCTGAATACGTGTGACATTGACGCAAAACGAAGCAGATCGCGTTACCTTTGAAGTAGCGCTAACTAACTCGTCTAGACTCGTTGTCGTACTGTGTTGTCTACATCAAAACCAGTTAATGGTTAGGTAACTACATTATTTTTAGAGGCCAAGTAACAAACTGGAAAGATGCAGAGCAGTACGGCACAATAGTGGTTACTGTTACCATATTTTAGAGTTCTTTAAGTCGTGAAGGATATATCTGATAAACAGCTCAGAGAAGCATGTCACAAAGGAGGCCAGGCCTCCTCGGCTGTATTCAGCAATGGGTGAAACATGCTGCCAATCATGGTGATGATTGGTAACTTTTACTTGTAATAGTAAAAACTGTAATTTTATAGCAGTTTAAACAAAGTAAGGAATAGCTCTATCAAGAAACTCGTAAGTCTGCAATCAACAACAAATCCGAAATTATCGTTTTAGCCTTGTTTTATTCATTACGTTATTGGCTTCCAAAAATATATTCCAATAAACAGTTAGCAACGTAAGAAGGTCACTGAAACAAGAGAATACCTTCTAATTCGTTGCAGCATGACATCACTCTTGCAGCTCCACTGCTCAAGCAGACACCCGTAGACGGTAGTAATTATGTCAGTACTCTTAAATATCTGGAGCCTTGGCATTTACAAAAGGATTGCTCGACAAGATTTTTATTTTCAAGACCAGAAAGCCTTCGTAAGACTATTTATAGTAATGACTAAAGATACAAAAAAATGAAGTTCGGAATTGCAGCCATACATAACAGAAACCACTACGAAATGTTCTGTATAAATACCACACCTCTTCGACGTTATTTTAAAACTAATAAGATACGCGCGATGCGAGGTTAGGCACACCAATACTTATAAAAAGAGGGGGTTTTTTTAAAGTATTAGTGTGCCCAACCTCTCTACATATGAATGATGTATATATTTTAAGTTACCGATTAAAGTAGTACATAACGTAGAATTTTATAAATCATTGAGCTTTAGTCCCGAAAATAGGGGATTGCCAACGGTGCACAGGCACAGGGCGTAGACTCTGGAGAGACGCAGAAATGGCTAGACCAGGACCACAATTGACCAGACCAGGGCGCAGTTAAAGAAGCTGGCACTGGGCGCATGCAAGGCTAGTTATGACACTGTAGGTGTGAAGCCTTCCGTGATAAAATGAAGACGCAGTTACAGCAGTAGTCGATCGTTACGAAATACCAGAGAATGTGGACTAATGACTGTGATAATGACAATAACGACTTATTAACTGCCTCGGCCATAACACACGTTACCGAAGGATTTACTATTAATTGCGGTAACATATGTCATTATATTCATACCAAAAACCCTATTTATCTGGGGTGTCGATTTTGCGGCGGTTGTGGTGCGAACAGACAAGACTGCCTCGAAGAAACCTGATGTTGATCCTAAAATAACTTTAACAACTTCTCATGGAACAATCAAGTTTGTAGTGGTTTACTGTCAAACTCTGTTGTTACTATACAATTAGTTAAGTCGAAGTGTCTGAGATTTTCTGCCGCGCCCGCAACTGTTCGATCTGTGTTTATGAGCTTCTATTGTTTCAGTTAAGTAGTTTGGAACCAATTGTTATAACCTTCTTTCGATATATCGATGGTAATGACTACCTATCTATTGAGTATTATATAGATATAGATAATATCTATGAATTTGATTGGGTATCAATATGTCATCGATGGAAAATGTATGTTTTTTTTTACGTGTTGTTAACATATTATTATAGTTAATCTTTAAAATTTAATGAAAAACATACGGTCTTGCACTATTGAGATAAAATTTTTGAAAGATTTATTCAAAAGCACATCTTTTTGGTGGAATTCAAACTCTAATTTGGTACCTAATAATATACTTAAATGCAATACCTACCTAAAATCCACATGGTCTGTAAATTATGACAACACAAATATGTTTCTCGAGGTTACTTTAGATAACAATCACAGACATAAATTGCTCACAACAAGGCTATAAAAATCAATAGTTGTTCGAAGTAGTAATTTTCTTCGAAGCTGTCAACTTGTTACAATACATTTTCACATCGCTTATGAAAGGCAGACAGCTAGCTTGTTTTCCCCGACCTTGTCCGTCACACTCATATAGCAACGGCAGACAATGATGGCTGACAATATGTTACCACCATGCCTTGTTACGCGACAATAGTTAAAAAGGACTACACGCCGCGGGTGAAGGTTAAACATGTGTTATGATTTTATTTTTGGTTTTTATATATTGTGTGGTGTTACCACGTTATTTAACAAAATACAAAGTTATTAGGTGTCGGGTTCAGGCATCCCTCACACATTTTCTTCGAAATGAAGACAACAGAATTCAAAAGAATGGAACTTTATGAGCATATCTATGAACTAAAACGATTTTCGATTTCTTGTGAATATTATTTTTTTCCATGAATTCGAAATCATTACTGGGTAGGTGGACATGGCCCCTTCCTAACACAAAAAATACCGTACATTAATGATAAATCGTACGTTCACAATCATGAATGAGTGGCACGTCTATTGTCTATTAATAGTAGAGTATATTGACTGTGCGATGTTTGTGTTTGTGATAGCTAGCTACCCCGCAGCCCGCACATCACCGCGGCTGACGGTAACCTCGTCAACGTGTTGTTCACTCTTCGCTTTAATTGAATGGCAAACTGATGCCCTATTGATTGATACACCAGAACTGTAATCTTTGAAGGCTTAGCCGGTCACGACTTTATTTCGTACTTCTACGCTAACTGGGGCTCTACCGAGCTATCAAGTCTCATGTCATTAAATTCAATGATTAATTAACAGTCTCGTAACAAGCACACCTCATAATAGGCATGAAAGATACAATAACTCTAATATGAGACAGTTATTATGACCATAAACTACAGTTAAGTAAACGTCGGCGAATAAAGGCAACCTCCCACATTGTCAGTAACCTACGCGGTCGGTATATTCTCATTATCTTGAAAGTAGTCCAGTGTCAGTTACCGAGCGTCCTTGACCGACAGGGAGTGCCGGCCAGCCGGCGAGCGGGCCGCTTCCGACTGTCCCCCCGGACGATATACATGTCATCCGTGAAGGACTTGTTGCGTCACCAAACTTGTAATCTGTTACCCACAACTTGAAGAGTGTGGAGAATTAACTTTTTAGTTTTTCTAATGATGTTTCTAGACGAAATGGTCGCGGATATTTAATTTAGAACATTACCTACTTATTCAAATATTAAATAACTAGTCTTTCCATACTATTACCTATAGCTACCCTTAACCAGGCTTTCTACTCCAACTTGTTAACTTGCAAGCTGTGTGTTCACTCATTCAATCTGGATAATTATTTTATCTGAGTAATTTAATAAAAAAAGAATCTTCAGAGGTGTTCCAAGAATTTTAATTTAATATCGATAAATAAAATCCAAATAAGGACAGTCAGAATTCAGATAAAATGGCACAACATTTTATTTATTTTTATAAACAATTACTTGTGTAAAATCAGTGTTTCTTCTTCAAGTGATGTGCAACAAACACATAAACTATTTATGGGAACTATATTCATATTTTGATTAGCCATGCTGCAAAACGTGTTTTAACAGTAGGTACGCAACAGGAAAGAATCCCTTAACAGATTCTTTCCTTCAATGTCTTAATATTTATTTAGTTTAAACATATTATGAGAGGCATGAAAATTAATAACAAGTTCAAATTAACAACATGTTCACACATTACACTAAGTGGATATCCTTTTTTTTTATCGTGGTAAAATCGTCAAATGAGTCCTCCCGCCCAGAGCAGGGCGGGAGGGACTGTCAGACTTGACTGACTAAAATGTACGGTGTCCTTCAATAGCCCTTACGTACCGGGGTCACGGTAATTTGCGAGTCCCGCAACCCCGGCAGGCTTTGGCCCTCTACAGGCCCCGTCACTATGCTGACACTCCTTGAGGCGCGCGCGGAACACAACGCGCTGTCGACACTGGCATGGTTCATGGTCGGACAGCGAGTCGCTCATTACTCGCCGCCCGCATGCCCGCGCCTACGGTGGCCGGTGATCGTCTGGCGACGTCCGACGCCGTGGGCGTCTACCACTGCGGCTGGGGTGGAGGGAGGACGCTGTCCTCTCCCTCACGCGGCCTGCCTCCTCCTTCACGATCATGACTGCTTCGCAGAAGGAGGCGACCGCTTCCCACTCCGTCTCGCCCCGCAGCATGGCCTCGACCAATGCCGGGCGCGAGAGGTCTCCGCCTATCGCCGTCGTGAGGACACGGCGGTGCTCTGCCCAAGCGGGGCAGTCCTGCACCGTATGCTCCACCGTGTCCTCCGGACGATCCTCGCAGTGGTGACAACCAGGCGTTTCTTCCCTCCGTATCAGCCACAGGAACCTCCCGAAACTTCCGTGTCCGGTGAGGACCTGCGTCATGCGGTAGGTCAGGACGTCGTGACGCCTATCCACTCCTCAAAGAGGGGTCTTACCGCCGTGATCGCGGCGTGCCCAAGTGAATATCCTAGCTCAGTTATAAAAATGTCCGAATTGTACCATGGCGAGCGAGTAAGAGATGTAGACGCTGACGAGACAGAAGACCAGATCTGTATCCATGCAGAAGAGGCGGCAGATCGAGAACCTGCACGGCCGGTGCTCCAGGTAGGATACGCAGTCGTCCAGGACTTGACGGACGTGGTCATCTGTCAACATGTCAACATGCCACATGCAATATGTTATTATGTTAGGTATCTTTAGGAACATCCTCACCAACCTAGCCTGGTCTGGTCTACTAAGTTTCGGTTGGCTTCCAATCGAATCAGAAGTGTTGCATGGGGCGACTGCTATTGGACTTCCACATACTAACTGTATAGCTCGGTACCATTTAAAAATCGTAATCTTGAGTACGGATTGCATATTTGCATGTAAGTATGTTGTTTTTTTATACATATATTTAGTTATTTTAGTAAAAAATGTTATTGAATTAAATTTAAAACTGATTGAGGGTTTTGAGATATTGACAACCCGTAACGATTATCTGGCCCAACTGCTAAGCATCATACATCCATGGGTTGACGACTGGTTACTCATGTAGACAGATCCCCTTATGACCTTTATAGTGGAAGTAACTCGTAGCAATAGAAAGTAGTGTGCGGTTACCTTCACAAGTGAGGATTTGCCTGCTGAAGAGGACCTTCATGCGCTGGACCTCGCCACGGGCGAGCATCACCAGCAGCGCCGGTGTGCACGTCATTATGATGTCCATGACCAGCTCGTACGTGCGCAGGGACTGTCTCTGCGACATAAAAAAAAACATCTTCCCCATACATCAATACCTACAGCTGACTTTGTTACGATTTCAAGGTTATTCAAAAAATTCTCAGTGTGGCAACGTTTAGCACAGTGAGATTAGTGAGCATTAAGATGTTTCTGGTAATACAAAATTATGGTTGTAAAAGTAAAGGAACAGTTTTGGTCAATACGAGTCGGCAATACCATCCTTTTAACCAAAGGATAAGGAGTTATTTGATGATATCTAGCACCAAAAAAGAAAGGTAAATAAATAAATAAATATTCCACAACTATCACACAACGCCATCTAGTCCCAAGCTAAGCAGAGCTTGTGTTATGGGTACTAGACAACTGATAAACATACTTATATATGTCTAAATACATACATATTATAGATAAATTACACCCAGACACAGAACAAATGATCGTGCTCATCACACAAACATTTGTCCTTAAATTTAAATTTAATTTGTCCTAGGTAAAACCTTTTTTTTTTTTTAAGCGTATTTAATCAGATCAGCCTATCGCAGTCTACTCCTCAGTACCTTATCCTTCGTCTGAAAATGTGATAAACGTAGGTACTACTTACGTTTATTGAGCCTGTAACCAATTCGTACACTGATGCTATTATTTTCGGAACAGATGCAGAAACAGACACAATAGTCTGAAATAAACAAATAGCAAACAGTTACTTAAAATATTACATGATTCTAAGAGAATAATAAGAATTAAGTACAAACCATAGTTTTCACAGGAATGCCCAACTTCCTGATAATATCCAATATGTTCTTGTAAATGCGCATGCATTGCCTCATGCTGTTTCTTGCATCTTCAGAACCCTGTAACCTTGACACTCGCGACAGAATGCTCTCCAAATATTGTCTGAACATCCTCACCCTACTCCACAGCAGCTCGAAAATCATAATTCTGGTGAGGTTAATCAGACCGCATGATAGAACAAAATAAGAAACTTTGATGAAGTTTATCTGGGTGCTGACAGATGCTCCATCTTCAAACATAGACCAGTAGAATGGGATTGCTACGCTCAGCTGAACCGCTATGACACTGAGGAACAAAAGTCGAGTAACTGGGACATCAATATCTGGTCGTACTCCTAGTGAAATGTCGATAGTTTCGATATGACCTAAATAAGCGTCAAAATACTCGGAATCGGTTAATAAAGAGATAATCACACATGAGTAGTAGATAATTAAACTAGTTACTCCTTTAACGACGATAGCTGGGGTGGCAGTAACTATAAGTTCAATCACGGCGGATGTAATGAAGAAACAAATAGCGAGGCAGTACACGGCTGTAATGACGCAAACTATTCTATTTGAACTTAATTTGTAGTACAAGCCTCCTGAGAGACGCAAGAACATTATAGTTTTCACTGAGATTATAGTCTTGAAAAAATTATAAATGATTTTAAAGGGTTCGTATCCCATTGTAATATTGTTTATTATAGATGTGCAATTGAGACACCAACTGAAACTGGCGATACCGGTTCTGGTATTTGTGGGCACCATCTAAATATGAATAATACTGATGACTTCCAGTGTTATAATAATTACAATATAGATCAAATTTTAAAATAATTTCAGAGAGTGCTTTTATGGAAAAATGTTCATTGGAGTTATTTTTACTTCCACTGTCACAATGCCTTAATTATTACCCTTGCAAGCTGTTTTGGGTATATATCTCATTTCATAAACTTTTGTTATTACAGGGACCATTTTCTTTTTCATAATATGATGTCTCTTTTGCTTTATATTGAAATTTGACCAACAACCACGAATGTTTCTCTTTAGCCCTTCACTAATGCTGTTATTGTGCCGTTTCAAATATTGCGATACGTTCCTACAAAAACTAATCATAATTATTATGTTTGTACTTGTTAAGTACCTATTTTGCTATCATGCTTATAATGACGATTAGTAATTTATCGACCACTTCTTTCTCTTAAGTAATTGTGAGCTGGCCATGCGGGCGGCGAGTAATGGGCGACTCGCTGTCCGACCATGGACCATGCCCGGGTCGACGGCGCGTTGTGTTCCACGCGCGCTTCAAGGAGTGTCAGCATAGTGACGGGGCCTCCTGTAGAGAGCCAAAGCCTGTCGGGGTCGCGGTACATATGATTTACCGTGACCGCGGTACGTAATGGGCTATTGAAGGACACCGTGGATTTTAGTCAATACGAGTCTAACAGTCCCTCCCGCTCTGCCCTGGGTGGGAGGACTCATTTGATGATTTTACCAAGTTAAAAAAAAAATGTAATTGTTAGGCCAGCTTTGATGTTGCAACAACACAAACACAACTCGTTTGTTTATTTACCAAAAATACTTACATGAACACCTTGACATTGTTGGATTTCAAACAATCCTCACGATTTAGAACGATGTGTTTATTTTTACGTTCATTAACATTTTTGTGTAATGCGATGACAAAGTGTTTCAGACGGAACGTGTGACGGTTGTGTAAGATGTGGAGAACATTAATCTCGGAGCAGATGATTGGCAAGCGATGCTGCGTACAAGAAAATATAATCTTATCACAACACAATGCATGTTGTTAAATTACACCTAAATTAGTGCAGAGGTATACGTGCTGTAATTTCCGTTATCCTCAATAATTCGGTTTTACTAAACATTAGTTATTGTTTGCCGTGAATATGTAAGAACTAGGTAGGAATAGTCACTCAGGAAGATCGATAATAAAATGGTCGGATATTGTACGATTATCTGCAATCTTCATCGAAAATAAGAATTTTAAAAGGATGAAGGTTATATTGAAGTCCGCCTTGATGCCGATGGAAAATGTCGCCGAACGCAGAGCTTGTTTACAACAAAAAAATAAGCTTATTTGAAACCGTTTGTGCATATTGAACTCTTTAAAAATGGCTAATTGACTACTATGTACATTTTCAGTGACATCTTTGAATTTTTAACCATAATTTGCGAGTTGGATTAATATTTAAATTGTTATTGCTATAAGTCTAAATTATTTATTAAGTAATCGGTACCTTGGGCATGCGGGCGGCGAGTAATGGGCTACTCGCTGTCCGACCATGGACCATGCCCGGGTCGACGGCGTGTTGTGTTCCACGCGCGCCTCAAGGAGTGTCAGCATAGTGACGGGGCCTGTAGAGGGCCAAAGCCTGCCGGGGTCTTACGAATTACCGTGACCCCGGTACGTAAAGGGCTAGTGAAGGACACCGTGGATTTTAGTCAGTACGAGTCTGACAGTCCCTGCCGCTCTGCCCTGGGTGAGAGGACTCATTTGATGATTTTGCCACGATAAAAAAAAGTAATCGGTACCTGTGAAATGTATTAGCCTTCTTAATAATAAGGTTTCGCAATCCCATGACCTAAACAATACAATACTTAGTCATAAACTCGCATGTCAGTCGACGTTATTGGTCGATATGAGCCATAACCGAGATGGGTTACATTACATCAAATACAAGGCGCGGCCATGTTGTGACGTGGTGACTGCCAGGCGGCGGTCAGCCGGTGTCCCGCTAATAACCGCGGTTCATGATATACTACGATAATTAGCTAAATGGCGACGACACGCGACTCACGCATCAACCACTGATCGTTTTCATAATTTTTTAATAATTACTTATTTAATTTGAGTGAAAATTGATCTCTCCTTAACTTTTGAGTTTCAAACCGGGTCATCATCGTAAACACGTACCTAAATTATATTGTCAGATACCTAAAAATGCTGCGAACAAAACCCACCTAGTAACTGTCTGATATTTAGCCATTTCATAACATAAGTTATCGTCCACCGAGGTTTTGTGTCGTGCTGCGTGCGGGCACGTCCTTACCTCAGTTGCGTCAGGACCGCGCCCTCCACGCTCATATTTCAGGCATTTTCAGGAGACTTACAGCTTTTTTTCACGCAACTTCATCTATTACAGCTCAACATTGAAATATTGTGAAGTAACTGTGACTTAATTAATGGCCCATTATGCCAATTACTTCGCGATACAATGCTGCCATAAATTATCATAAATCCGTCGCATAAATGTGAATAGTATTAGTGTGAGTGATCATTTCTGTTAATTGAGGATCAGTGAGCTGATATCGTTTAAGGCCATTGCAACACGCGAATGTCACCCATCTACGACGACCTTCGATACATTATAGCTTTTGTTTAAGTTGCCCAAATCAGACTATCTATCATTTCATCAAATAAACGTAGCCTTAAGCGAGTCCGATCATGTTAAGTAATTTTCTTAGTGACAGCTGTAATGAGGAATTGCACTAATCTCTTAAATTGGTTGACTAATTACTGATAACAATCATAGATATTACTTACCTATCAGTAAAGAAAACGTTGTTCCTGATTTAATCTGGCTTTACAAAATGAGACTTTTATGAATCTTCACAAATAGATGACAGTGTACCCAAGTAATATGACTAACATACAGAGACAGTGTGTCTGATTGTGGATGCAGGTGGTGTCGGCAGACTGCCTTCTTCGGACGAGATATGAGCACCAGCCTAACTGTGCCTTGACCTAATAACCAGCCTATTTGGGGAGCGGTGCGTTATCAAATTATGCGTAAATATCACTAATATAATTATTACGATTTCTAGTAAAAAACTAAAGCTGCAAGCTCCTGCAGTCACATAAAGAGAAGTGGAGAGAAGAAAGAAGGTTCCTACAGTAACTTCAGCGCATCAATAAATATCAAGGAATTTATTATCTAAGTGTTCTTCATTTATAATATTGTCAAAAATGTCGAACAGAACAATTGACTTCGATAAGTTGAAAGTCATAATATGTTACAACTTTAATCCTTTCTTTTTTGTGTTAAAACTTTTGTTTGGTTTTAACGCACTTTGAACATGTAAATCAAGAAGCTGGTATTTAGAAATCCAATGCTGTGCTGACACACCTCAGGTCACCAACAGGTTCAAAACAAAAATACAAACATTATGCTAAATTTGATTTGTTAATCTGTAAAATTTGTTATATTTGAAAATCTATTAAAG
Source organism: Agrotis puta (assembly GCA_943136025.2). Lineage (NCBI taxonomy): Eukaryota > Metazoa > Arthropoda > Insecta > Lepidoptera > Noctuidae > Agrotis > Agrotis puta. The sequence goes on along the minus strand of OW964176.2, from coordinate 519,408 downwards.
TTCGATAGATCGGGATAGCTTGATTTGCTGGCGTCTGTACATACACACTTAAATGATTAGAATCATCTATGAATGAAATTCATCAGTACACCTTACTGTAAATGACCATTTAATCATGTCAATCCGGGCACAGTGACCGGGCGGGCGCCTCGCGTGCTTCCACTAACATTTACATACTACGACCATTATATTTATAACACAACAAGTACATAACGCGCCTATGTATTACGCAATCCACGTGATCGCCCGCATTCAGCCCACGAACAGAACCAAGCACGCGATCAACTTTGAAAACAATAACATCAAGCTTTAGGTGCTCAATTCAATTGGAGTTACTAACTAGGCCATTGATTTATATGTACAGCCTTTAGGATTACGCTGAAAGTGTTACCGCAGCAGGCTTGGTGTCACTGGCTACCCGAAGCGAGGAAACATTCAGTCGGTCAAACTAAGTTTTTAATTGTATCAGTTACGAGTTTAATTTCATTTGACATTGATATTTGCTTAACAATAAAATACGTCTAATAGAAGTGGGGAAAGATTTGTTTTTAAGTATCTAAAGTAAATGAAACCTTATGCTTTTACTGAAGTACCACTCACCATTAATAATATAATCTGTAATGAGCGATGAAGTAGCAGCTAGCGGTACAGTGTTGCCATGTGCTAATTCGCGGCCTGATCAAATTAATATAGTTCTCCGCCATTACCTTAAATTATGTAATCATTCGAATTATGCTGAAATAACTGTCACATTACATGTAGCTCTGCCCCATTTTCATGGACTAGTTTTGTTTTATTTCGGTTACGGCTTACGTAGACGCTTTGTGGAAGTACCATTTTACTATGATTGTGCGAAATTATTCGTAACAACAGCAGTATGAATGTGACCTAATTCACACTTGAGTACAGGGCGCTGAATTACTGAATATTACAAATCTAGACTATACATTTATCTGCGACTGCCTTCATCTATGAGATTAGACATACTCCACTTTGCACGAAACAAGTTCTGACTCAACGTCATCAGATATCAATTTCATTGCTTCAGCTGCATTTAACTGCGAAATGCTGCAATCTGTGGCTCGAGGCAAAACATGATACATTATCAGTCAGTCTAATCTTGTGTTCAAGATTGCGAATCGACTAATCTATTTGATAACGAATTTAGCAAGTGACATTAGCCGTTGACTTCAGTAATGCTACGGTAAGACTGTCTTGTCAGCCAGCGATGACAGGTGGCAAACAGCACGGTGAGTGGTGCTGGGGAGGGGGAGCTGTAATCTGGCGGAAGATTTAATGGATCAGTGTTGTAGCTGATAGTCGCAGAGGTCGAGTGGTCCCACCTGCTGGGTTTCACGTTGACGACATAGGAAAGCGGTGGTGTTCAAACAATAGTCGCGGGACTGTCTAACCGTTATACTATACCGCGACACTGGAAAGCAAAGCGCTAACGAAAGGAACAGAGTGTACTCTTCTTCAGCGGGAGGACTAATATGATGATTTTACCACCAAAAAATGAAAATCTTGTGAACCTACCGGCACGAAGTATGCACAAACTGCTACTAGATTATGACTCTGGGTCATTTGCCATTTGTCATTGGGTTATAGAAGCTCAATCATTATGATGAGTGAGCTGATAGTTATTATATATAGATCATGCAATATCTATCGTTGTCCACAACAATCAGACAATTAAATATGTTTTGTTTGTACTATAATAAGTCAAGACAAAAAAACTATTTCCTCCAACAGTTTTTTTGTGCTACATTTATGTCAAATATAATAAACTGAACTTTATATTTATAATTACTGTACAAGCACTATTTAAGTACTTTAAAAGAAATAAAAAAATTCTTCCGCAATTTAAACGACTCTACTGTCGACTGACATTGAAATGTAAATAAAAATACCAACGACAAATTGGATAATATTGAGTAAAGATAATATCGTGATACACCAATAATCTCCACATTCTGTTACAAATTGTTTATTTATAAACACTTTAACTCAATATTGCACACAGTAAACAAATAAATGATTTCCTCCCAGTTCACACTGCACCACAAAGTTGTTAGTGTAAGGAATTATGTACATAGTTTATTTCATGTTACGTACCTACGAACATTTCAATGATACTCACAATGTATTCGTGTAATGGCTGTGTTTAATGTTTTCCTCGTTTTTTGCTCAGCTTTGGCACCAGTGAGCACTGCGACGAGGAATTATCTAACAATTTATTTTTAAAACCTAAAAAGTATCCTATTATTAATAGTTCAGACTATTTCCGATATTTACAGTGAAAATGATTCGTTTTTATAGTATTTTATATCTTGGTAAAATCATCAAATGAGTCCTCCCACCCAGGGCAGGGCGGGAGGGACTGTCAGACTTGTACTGACTAAAATCCACGGTGTCCTTCACTAGCCCTTTGCGTACCGGGGTCACGGTAATGGAAAAGTCCCGCGACCCCGGCAGGCTTTGGCCCTCTACAGGCCCCGTCACTATGCTGACACTCCTTGAGGCGCGCGTGGAACACAACGCGCCGTCGACCCAGGAGTATTCTAAATCTGGATAATACTGGAGATACATACTTATTGAGATATGCCACATTAAAACATTACATTTTACGAGTAATTAATTATCTTGAGAGCTCAAAACTTTTTTTGACGACTGTTTAGACATATCTAACTATTAGGGAACAGGTGGAGATGACCCAAATACCGATGAAAAAGTATTTGACACACTAGCAGCACTCCAACTAAACCATGTTTCAGGATTACTGCACTCTACACCACTACGCCTGGTTGGTACAAAACAAAATGACGTAAGAGGACAGTAAGCACCAGAGTGAAAGTAATCAAGACAGATACCTGTACCTACATGTTTTGAAAAGAATACGAAAATAACAGTTGTTCTATAACTTACACAGCCAGGAAGTGATTTGATAAAGAAAATTGACAAAATTAAACAGTGTGTCGTGCTACTATTTGATATTCGTATTGGCAGTCCTACATTTCAATGAGTAACGGTCCCGGCGCTGCGCGGGCGGCTGCACGGGCACTTCATTGGAGGCACGTTAGCGCTGCCCGTACTCAATACAACGCACAGGAACAGAAGTTCTGGCCTGCACTATTTACTAAATAATATGTGGCTGCGTACGTAGTTATGTATTCAGTACATACAAAATATCAGGCTGTATTCGATATGTTGTATTCAGTTTACTGGAAGCCGACTTGTAAGGAGGTGAAGATATGTTGAAGCGCGGTATGGTACAAACACAAGTACCGCGGTGCAAGTCTTTCGTTTTAGGAATGTAACATAAGCTGGGACATCCTCTCTTCATCACGTTAGTAGTGTTTTGTCTGTAGTTAAAATACAAGAACCGGCTTTCGTTTAGTCTTCCTGTGTTACGACTGGCCCTTCTCAAAGCTGTTGCTAGGCAGTGGTATGGTGCGCGGGCGCCGATTGCCGGTCACCTACACTTTCGCCGCGCGGTCACGGTCAGCGTGCGCCCGCGCCGTTCGGAAACACGCTGTCGTGTGACGTAACGCGACGCGGACACACGCACTCGACTTTTGTGCTGTTGTTTTATTTGCATACTGCCGATTTGAGTGTAACTGCGCCAGTTGGCAAATATCAGAAACCTTTTCATTGCTTGACGCTAAAATATGTAGGTATAATATACTTAAAAAAAAAAAACATTTTGCTGACAACAGAATACTTAACTATACTTGTTCGTCAACAATTTTTGTAAATTCAATCTTATTATTGCGACCTCGCACTGACAACTCGTCTAGCTCTAGGTTTGTCCTCAAATATTTCCTTACTAGCTTTTGCCCGCGACTTCGTTCGCGTGGAACAGTGACTTCCGGTAGATTTTTGTTTTTTTTTTATTTTTGTTATAAAAACTATCCTATGTCCTTTCTCAAGTTTCAAATTACGTCTGTACCAAATTTCACACAAATCGGTACAGTAGTTTAGGCGTGAAGAAAAGACAGACAGACAGAGTTACTTTCGCATTTATAATATTAGTTTGGATTCCCCAATCATATGCCTTGAATTCCATATTATCTGCGAAAGCTTTGTAGATTGTAACACACCTGTGTAATGTCGATAATTTACTAGTTCAAACATACGCGCTATTTAAACCCGAACATTCGTGGAAAAGTATTCATCCGTTCGCAATGTGCTAATTATGGAAGTTCCATAGATCATAGTGATAACAATGATTAACCCCTGAAGAATAAAAGCATTACAATTGAACTACATAATTAGTAAATTGTCGAGTATTTATACCGGTGTATCGCGCACGTTACGACTATGAAACATTAACGAACTCGCTCACGCAACTATTTCGGTTCACGTTTGGCTGAGAATCGATTGTTTTTGACCTTATAAATAATGCGTCCACATGCGCTCACTGAATACAAACTAATAAAACAATGACATATTATAAATATTTTAACTATTTTTTCTGGTTGATGTCCTTATTGAGTGGCATCATATCTATTATCAATCGGCTAGTTAGACAACACATACTGCAGCAGCGATTAGTGTCTACTAAAAATTGCTAGCACTGAAAACGCAGCGAGCAATGGGCGACTCGCTGTCCGACCATGGACCATGCCCGGGTCGACGGCGCGTTGTGTTCCACGCGCGCCTCAAAGAGTGTCAGCATAGTGACGGGGCCTGTAGAGGGCCGAAGCCTGCCGGGGTCGCGGGACCAAGAGATTACCGTGACCCCGGTACGTAAAGGGCTAGTGAAGGACACCGTGGATTTTAGTCAGTACAAGTCTGACAGTCCCTCCCGCCCTGCCCTGGGTGGGAGGACTCATTTGATGATTTTACCACGATAAAAAAAAAAAAAAAAGCACTGAAAACAATAACAAAGCAAATAGAAAAGCACCTATGCTAGCTATGTACCTACATGTAATGCAAGCTGCCATAAAACAGGACAGATGTTCAACAACAATCGCTCCACAAACCAATACCAATCTCGCATTAGCAATAAAACAAAACAGCATTGGTAACCGGGTCACGTCATTGACATCGGAAGATGCTCATAACTGGGAGGTCAATGAGTGTCTGGCGCGTAGCGAACACGTACTGCTAGGCCAGGAAATATAAGCTCAAGCGGGTAGGAGCAAGCGTCTTGCAACAGCGATTTCAGGAAAAATAAGTGAAATAAAATCATAGGGAACCTCACTAGTCTCCGCGACACGAATCGTGTAGCAACGGTCCACAAGCCGCGACTCCTGAGGTCGTGAACGGAGTGAATTGTTTGTCCTTGGTCTCTGCCGCGTGTTTACACCGCGCAGTCGCCTCGATGGATCTGGTACGGGACGGCTTCGCTCTCAGAACCTGTCAAGCGAAACTGGTTTCTATGAATCTTAAGTGGAGCTAGGTCTGCGCAGTAGCTTGTGAGTCTAGATTTGTGCCCGGTTTTTTTTTATTTTTTATTTTATGATAGGTTCGCGTTTGGCCACTATCTCGCCTGATGGTACGCGAAGTTGTGGTCGACCGTGAAGCACGCTTGAGGTCAATACAACACTCTTCAGGTATTACAGGCTTTGCATTATGCTATAATATTTTGTTACCTGATGAAGCTCAACAGATATGCACTAGTTTTTGGACCGACTTCATAACGGCTTCCAAGTAGTTCATTCAATTCAGCACAGCTTTGATACATTGTGCCAGATCGTAGAAAGGTCATGTTTGTTAGAATGGAATACACAATACTTACAAATTGAGCGGATATTCAAGGACAAATGAGTATCTCACAAAATGAGTAATTCGTACTAAAACACTACGATTTTATTTATGGAGATTAACAAATCGAACGCATTCCAATGCGCAGAATTCAGGTGCGCTTCAGGAATTCAGTAATCTTGCGTGATCGTAGCAGCTGGGGTTGGAAAATCACTCACTGATAGACAACTTACAGTCTTACATAAAATGTGGAAGTCCATTGTTTATAACAGTTAAACAGAAAAAAAATAAAAACGTTATCATAAGGATTGGAAAAAGATCATCACTGCCTCGCCATAAAAATACATTCTTGTACCTCGTAGTAACTTGCTTGGTATCTACAAGAAAGTTTATACGAGTACATATTGTAAAAGCTCACGAATGTGTTTATATTTGACACTTTACGATATCTCATTTTTCCTTGTGGAACCTATAAACGTTTCGCACAGCATCTTCGCTCCAAACTGTAATAAAAGGATTTGAAGTATCAACAAAAACATTTCTGTTATCACCTACTTTTTACAAGTATCAGTATTGAGTTGTATATACGGTCCAAGTAAATATGTACACGGTACACATCACGAGCCAGGATAAGTTAGAAGTTGAGATGAATCTTGGAATTTACTTACATGATTTCTGGAATTATCATAGAAACCAGCATATTAAGACTTCACTTTGTCAGAAAGGAGTCTATAATGTAACATCGTGAATGATAGTTGTGTTACCCTAGACGAAGCCCTGTATATTACAAGTCTTTGGCTTCATGATCACGAAAGCCAGTTGTTTTGCTGTTTATCTGTAAGCTTCCTTTCCACACAACCAACTATTGACTAAGTTATTGTGTAATCTGTGAGAAAAGAGTCGAGTTCATCCTGCCATCTCCTTGTTTGCTTGCTCAGAAAGGATATATACAGGGATATCTGATAAATTTCAAGAAAATCTACTGTCTGTGCCATACGACCTGACATGCTCAACATTCAAAGAGGAATCTTAAAACTAATGTACACAAATGCGTGAGTGGTGCGCGAAATTCGTCGTAACCTTGTGAATATGAAACGTTAGGCAACCACGGTCAAATTATACTAATTAGTGGTAATCTGCGATAGAACCCGAGGCAGAAACAGTGGTTAGGTGAATGATGAAACTGGTTAGAACCACATAGTGTCTGTGCGAACTGTGACCAATCGAGTGCGCAATAAGGTGGCGGGTCTTATTACAGTAACGCTCCCTGTGCAAATATTTGCGCATGTATGAAAGTGCTGAAATATTCAGTTGATACACCACCGCGCACCGCTGAAAATATTGGAAAAGGGAAAAAGGTTCTTCGACTATCAAGTACCAGTCATAACGAGTGCTGCGGTTATCTTGCAGTCGTTCAATGATAACTTCCATATACCTCTTTATCTTCATCATTTTCATATGTTATCGCTGAACGATGAAGTTACAATCTAACCTCTTTTGGGGGACTCCGCGCAAAAAAATAAGCTGTGTACATTTTAATATGAAAATGAAATAATAATCATAAATAATATAATTCATCTGTTATCGCAAGGTTTTACCGGTAGCGTTCTGCGCCGCGCCGGGAGGAAATCCTCAAAATGTGCGCTATTTATACCTACATTAATCAGATATAACACAATGTTGATTATATCCGCATACCATTGTGTTCGAAGGTCATTAGTCAGATGGTATCAGCAGGCAATGATATTCAATGAGAGATCACAGCATCCGACCGCGAAATTAATCATTTGGAACAAATACTTTGTGTTCACTCGCTCGGTAAATAATTTGGGAATCACATTTTTTTCTTATCGCTTTATCAGCATTACAAAACAATCTGCATGGAACATTCGAATCGCAATCGCGTTTGTTTAGTAATTAAGTATCTATCGTGATGAAATCTACCATAAACATTCGTGATGGAATTAAATGGACTTTTGATATCAATCAGTTCTCTGCCTTTTGCAAAACATACAAGCGATACATAATTAACGTATTTTGTTGTGCCATTCTCTAACAAAATTACAAAATGTTATGTTTTAATATTATTTGCCTATGTTCCGATCTACAGTCATAACAGTTGACAACCATAATAGCACACCTATTATTACTTCGAAGAACATTTAAGGTCTTTCCCAATACCTAGATTTCAAATGGAACTTATAACTATTAATTAAATAACGGTTAAGAACTGCTATCTAACTATTATAATACATTATTTATGATGTGAGATATCATTAAAAACCTCTATTCACCCGCTAAAGGACACAGCAGGCCACAGATCAGGGTTCAAGTCAGAGCGCACTTTCTACACCTGTCTATATTTACATTGCATCAGACATATGGACAGCCTGTTACTGTAAGCCCCTCACCAGACAAATCCTATTAAGAGCTTCCTTTACCTACTTGTACTTAATATTATGAAGGAACTCAGAGGTTTATCAGCTACCGTACTTATGTAAAAAAGCAGATTATTATGAAAAACCTTTTTCTGTATAAACATTGCCCCACAATAGGAATTTCTCCTATATGGTGGGTGCGCTTAAAACATAGAAACTCACATATACAAACACGCAGACACGGAACAACTACTAGCAGATCATACAAATATTTGTTCCGTGTGTGGATCGAACCGCACCGACCGTACCGTCGCGTCGTTTTAAATAATTATTAAATGTGTTAAATAAAATCCCATGTTTATTTCTCGTGTAGATTATTGCGGTATATGCCATGAGTGCATTGACAGATACAGCCCACGTTCTGTATATTTACAGTACGTTAGAATATTAGTATCGGCACACGCCCACGGTTCTGTATCCTGCAATTTGTCTCAGCGACCAATTGACACGACAATTGACTACGCTTGCAATCAGCTAGACATCATAAGTCTACTTGAGGTCAATCAGTTGCTGCAATCATCTTGTCGGTGAACATTAAACGCAATCATCATTTAATTATAGAATTTTAAATCATTTTTTATCTACTTAAAAATGGTTTACAAGTACAAACTTATAAAAAGTATATGGAGTATTCTTATCATAATCATATCGGTTGTGCAAAGGGATGAGCGTAGCACATGGCGTAGGCTCTTACTATGCTACGCCAAGTGCTACGTATTCGGTAGCACGTCACGTAGTCCCTTACTACGCGCGTTGCTACGTGTATTGAGACACGTGGTCTAGACCTTTAACTACGCCACGTGCTACGCGCGACTCTAAATACTTTTTATGCCACCCGTATCGTAACTCGTGCCGAGAGAGTATGCTTCTCCCGTCCGTTTTACCCTAGTGGCAGGTCACGTGACGATCTCAGAGTAACCTCGTACACATCGTTACGAGTTTACATACCCCGTTCGTTAGTTTCATGGATCCAAGCGCAACTGCTAAGCATATTCCCGACACGATTATAAGGTCAGATAAAAATATATACTATGAGGTTCTTGTGTCTTGAAAAGTACATTAACCGTTGGTCCTGAGCCTGATGTTCCAGCGGACTATGGCATATACATACCTACCAGTTTCCAGTAACGCCAGTGCTGGTGCTGTGTCGCCAGCTTCACCTGCCATACCACAATCGTTACTTATGGCGGAAGGCAAGCCTTCCTGAGATCGTGCTCGACATGATAATACGATATTATAGTAAACATGTGCGTGGGGAGGTTAGAACAATTTAGTTAATTACCTACTCATTAAGATGAGGTACTTATTTGAATAGTCGTAATTTAAATAATTGAGTTTAATATTTTTTGTGTACCTAAGTAACATAAGCATTCAAGTTATTTTCTTCATGTTAATTGCACGTGTATGTTAGTATTATTTGTATGTATTCAAAAGGACCTATTCAATGTATTGACAAAGACAAAATCCAAGGAAAATTATTGTGGTCATTACCTATTGTTGACAAATCGCCAACGCGTGCTGCGCTTTGAATAACTAAACAATAAAAATAAATTGAGGAAATCATTATCTGGCATTTAAATTTTTTACACGAAACGAAATTACTTTTTTTATACTGATTACCATAATTACATGAATAAAACAAAAATTTTGGGTTCCTATATTGGGGGGTACACTTTATTCATTTCAAATTTAAATTTCATAATTACCTAATATTCATATACCTACATATAATAATTTTATCTGTATGATGACCGGAAGCCGCATATTACCTGGTGTTACGATAGCTTGTAATCTGTGCTCTATGCCCCTATGGTTCCTCCGACGGATATTACCGGCTATTTTAGTGTGCACATTCCGTGTATAATTGAATACACTGTACACATTTGTGTTCACCAATCACACGAATTCTCCTACAACCATACATCCATGTAGTCTTGCATGCTACAACATACATTGATATTATTTTTATATTAAATAGCTTTCATTTTTCATGCTATTATTGTAACATTTTCATTTCTTTTTGCATTATTAAGTAATAACATAAGCAAGGTATGATGATTAATGAAATGTCAGATGTCCATATATAAACTTCTGACTTCTGATATGAAAGTAAGTTCATGATTTGTGTCATGCATTTATTATGTTCAGTTCTGTTATTAAAATAAAAAGTAACATCTAACATTTTCTATGTACGTGTTTAGATCATAAATACAATGTGTAGGTAGTCTAAATCTGGTATATAGTTGAACAATTGAAGAGTGTGTCCTGTGACCCCAGTGTCTGACTCAGCACACGCTGATGTCAGTGCGTGAATCAAAGATGGAGGAAGTGGCCGTGATGGCTATTAGCTCCGCACTAACAGACGGACTCGCATGTTAATTGCCATCATTTAATCAATCGCCTGATTGTGGCCATAATTGTTTAGCCATACGTACTTACGACGAACACATCATTCAGAATTTTTCCGTTCACTTATGTGTTAGCTCCTTGTAAGCGACGAGGACAGCAATGGAATTTGCTGTCCTCGTCGCTCGCTGTGATATTGAGCTAGTTTACTTAAATTTTCCCATGCTGTCTTTTTTATTTTATCTTGATAATATCATCAAATGAGACCTCCCACCCAGGGCAGAGCGGGAGGGACTGTCAGACTCGTACTGACTAAAATCCACGGTGTCCTTCAATAGCCCTTTACGTTCCGGGGTCACGGTAATTCGTACAGTCCCGCGACCCCGGCAGGCTTCCCATGCTGTCAAGGGTAATTTTGCCGTCTTTTTGTGAATGTAGTCGTTGAACCTCGCCCCAATGTCCAATAAATAATTTGTCTTGTTTTTCATAGGACTTAACGAGATTAAAATACATTACTTAGTCACATTCTGTAAACTAAATCCTTTTACAATAAAATTCTCCTTGATCAATTTTTTTTTGCTCTAAAATATAACTATTATATACCTACCTATGCTAGAGGAACCTATTACAATTACAAAATAATAATGTACTGTTGTCGTTGATGGTGGCAGCTCCACGGTTGGCGGCGTGCTTGTCTACTATACACCGGAATAACATCAAACATTGGTGCATGTTGTGAGTTGCGACTGATTGCATGCAGGACTGTGAGCTGTGTGTCTGCGGCGACATTGACACCCTGTCTGTATGGCGGTCACGTGCGTTTGCTGTGGAAACTGCAGCGAGTTTCCATAATATTTAGTATTTTAAATGACGCAATGGTGCCTTACAGCGGTTGTTTGGTCGTACATCATGTTTTGCCACACAAGTACAAATGCCAGCACATTAACCTACCTCAATCTGTAAAATTTCTTTAATAGATTTTCGACCTTATCCCAATAGTGGAAGGTTAAAGTTCGATTGGTAAAATTTGACAGATTCGGGTAGGTTGACCTGCTGGCGTCTGTACCTAAGTAAACGATTCTGATGCCTATAACTCTTAAGGACTGACTGATAGCTAAACGTGTCAAATTTATTGTTGGAAAAATTTATTTATGTCAATATTTCTTGGGCGTATTCTCAAACCTCACCATTTACTAAAAACCGAATGAAAAATGATTAACCGCCGCTAACATCAACACTATCAACTCCATTAACTTAATAATAGAAGTACTTCAATGGTTGTTCGACTCGCTGAGGTCTACAACCTTCGAAATCCCTTCGATCGATTTTCCTATGACAATTATAATGAAAGTCAGTTCGTTGTTGCAAGCATTTATTTATTACTCAGGCTTTGGTGTATACATACAAAAGGTAGACAATGTTAAATGCTGGGAAATGCATTATGTTAAGTAAGTGGTAAAGACTCGTACGCACTGGAGAGCATTCGAAAATTACACTAAAATTGCTATGTTGCTTTTGAAACAATTTGTTGTATTAGGTTTTCTTATCGAAAAACCAACCCAATTGTTGCATCCTAGGTATGCCAGCGATCTTTGACAGCTGACAATAATGGCCAATACGTACGAGCCTCATACGTTAGGTGTTATATCAGTTAGATTAAAGTTAACACTTTCTGTAGCAGCGCCTGCGCCGGGCCATCGCCCGCGGACACGCCGCGCCTCCCGGGGCCGGCTGCACCTGTTAAAAAATAAAATATTATACGACATGTCAAATCATAAGGAACGTTTGCCACGTTTAAGCAAGAAACAATTTAAAACATCTATACAAGCAAAAGATCAGTAGGACATGACAATGCCAACACGAAATAAACTTGTTTTATATAGGTAGAAGAATCTAACTAGAAGTTACGTCCGTCGTAGATAGATCAAGTCTGCATCTGTTGACTTAATGTACACGTTGATTAAACATACGTCCTAGAAGTTCGTCCACTGTTTAACAAGCAGTTTGTACAGTGTGCATGCAATGCAAATCGCAAATAAAATAGTCATGGTGTGTTTGATAATAATGTGTCTTCCTCTTTCGTTTACCATACACACATAAATTCCCCATATTCTAATCTTTTCAAAGATTGAAAGAAACGCCAAATGAATATTTAATTTCAATCGAACCAGATGGGTGGACAACATTATATAACCTTGTTGAGATTCGCTTAGTCAGAGAAATACGACACAAACGGTAGGAGGCCTATACTTAGCAGTGGGTGAAACAGGACAGACAAATCCAAATTCTGATCTCTGAGTCTTTGACACTACATCTGTTTGAACATATTTAGGAATTGGATAGGCTGTGTCGTTAATTGGTAACATACAAAGATCGGAGATCAAAATTGTGACTGAGGTAGATTATTAATTTCCAACATTAATGTTCACATAGAGAGTACACTCATAACGTTTCCGTGAACCCGAAGAAGATGACGCTGTGCAAATAAATACACTCGCTGTAACGTTTAATTTTATACAATTTATCTGTGTGTACGTACGAGCAAGCGATTTATTTCCGTAAATGATACGAACTGAAGCTATCTATTTAAACGCTTGTTATTTTAATATTAATACATCAGATATTTGTTTCTTGCTGTTATGTATAATGTTGCTCGCAGCAGACAGATAGTGTTAACAGCTACAACAACAATTTCTATTCTGTGGCACTCTCTCATCGCAATAACATTCATATTGTATTGTAACGTGCTAGAGATACTGTCTAGAGACGAAAGATAACGTACGTTATCTAGACTAATGAAATTAACACACGGCAATTTTCGTCACTCAACAATTACAGGAAACTGAAGGACTTTCAGCTTATCAAAGAAAGTATAGAAAATCGTAATATTCGTAGCGGACACAATTTTCTCCCCGATTCGTCGCACCGTTTCCTTCGCGGCCGCACATTGCGACCTTGACCTATCGCCCGATAAGGCGCGCCGCACACTTGCGCCAATTAGCGCGCCACAGACTGCGGTGTGACCCGCACACCCCGCACTTGACATCATCTGACATCGTTTAGCGCGGCTGTCATACATAACGTACCGCGAGTTATTCCAGACGTGATTGATAGCGGCAATCAGCCTTCCAGACCAATTCATTGAGTTACACGTTCTTTTGATTAGTATCAAACCTCTTGAACTGCTGCTTATTAATGCATTAAATAAATCTTAATTTGTAAGGTCAATGCTATGGAGTTCGCGGCGTGATTCATTATTTCATTTGGTCGATGCGTTATTTTCAGTTATTTGCGAACCTATCCTATCTATCTGCCAGTACATTATCTATTTCGTTTTTTAATGCATTATTGAAACTGAATCTTAATACACGGTTGCTACTTAAATTCGTACGTTAAGATTCTACCCGAACCGCATCAAATACCACTGTATTATTTCCCACGTCTGTCCCTATTACTTAATAAATTCAAATTATAACTTCTGAAATTAAAACTTACAATTACTAACCTAACCACAGTAGCTAATAATATCAGACTTTTACATATTTCAAACTGTACACTTTACTATTGACAACGATATTTCAAATGCTATTAAAAGTTTAATAATAATTAATTATGAAATAGATAATGATTGCTACAATACTCCACACATTTTGTTTTCTCACTATATTGTTGTATATTTACAATGTATTTCGATATTTTCAGGTAAGCTGTTGTTTCCCACGACTACAAAGTGTAAGCATTGCTACGAGTAAGGTATGTCCTCGACAGTCAGTTATAGTAGAGCAAATTATTATCGGCAAACGGCACGATTTGAACGAACGTGACGTAGGCACGTGCGAAGGGCGGCCCGCCCGCTCTAGCCCCAGGGCTGGTACTTCATAACTTAGACAAGTTACGTTAAGTATGATCAAAGTTTTGAGAAAAATGGTAGAGCCAAAAGGCTATTATCTTTCTACGAGTGATTTTAAGTCAAAACGTACCTTTATACTTATGAGTAACCTTTGACTTAGTAAGTAACGAAGTTGTTAAATAAATAAGTGTGGTTACAATACTCGTAATATAATGTTATACAACTCACATTTAGATGGGTTCAAGGCTGTTCGAATACCATTGACCCATCGGCATGGTAGCCCTAGAAAATTATGCGGGAATATCGATTGCTTTAGCGTTTGTCCATCGCCTGCATCGACACTGTCTACAAATACCATCGGTGCTCAGTCCACAAACCCTCATAATTACTGAAACCTCATAATTGCTTACATTACAGGTTTTTAAATATTATTGTTTGTTCACAAGTTCTCAAAGAGCCGTCATTGGAGAGTGGTCGTTTTAAAATATACTAAGTAGTCTCTTTTATGTTTTACGTTTACTCTTCAGAAATTCGCAAACATAAGTAATCAGTTGCATTTAAGTTAATTGCACACTTCCATTCAACTATAACGTCTGCATAATGGATTATTTTAATATGTATTCTTTGTTCGTTCTAAATGTTCAACAGTTTATTTAACAACCTGTTAGGCCTCATTTAGACAACGCGAGAACTTGCATGCAATTTTGACTACATTGCGGTATTTGTTTAACCAACTGAAGTTTTTGCCCCTCCATAGTCCGGAGTGTAACGCTGCTTGCATGCAATTTCTTGCATAGTCTAAATGAGGCCTTAGACTCATTTATTTTTCCGACGTTTATCGACAGTCAAACATCACTCAATGCCGAGTAAAAAATAAAGCAAAGATGTCAAGTAAATCTTTGCTTTATTTTTTACACATTGAATAGTTTAATCTTAGGTCCATAGCACACGGCATATTTTAAACGCGCAGATGAAGCGCGAATACATGTTTCAAACTGAGATTTGAACGCAACCTTGTAACCTAAGTACACGGGGCGGTCGTGACACGCCTGTCTAAAGGGCGTATACGCGCAGACACAGCCATACAAACGCGCTGTAGTCGCTCGTAGCTACCAACGACTACAAAAAAAAAAGTGAATTACAAAAACGCAAAGCTACCAAAAAGCACTTGAATCGAGTTTTACTCCCGTTACAGTCTTTAAAAACGCAAAAATTAAAATTTAAGTTTATCTATACTTTTGTTTAATGTGGAAAATCTTTACTATCGCATTATTGGGGATGGTTTCATGACATATATCGGAAGTATGTAAAGGAAGTGGAAGAGGATTAGAAGATTCATACAGAGCGTGTCATTTGATTTGATAAATCCAATGGTAGCAAAATTAGTCTAGGTCTGTCTTTGGATGGGTCACCAAAGTTAAGCAACTCTTTCCGAGGTGTGTATGAACATTGGAGTAGCTAGGTGGGGGCGAAGCGGATCATAGCCTCCGGCCTTGCAACTGACGGGGTTTCGTAAACTCAAGTAAACAAAAATGCCGATTATATTGGCGATCATAAGTTTGCTCCGTCAGTCAGCTTCTAATAAAAAACATAGAAAACATTTTAGTCTTGTAAAATGATCATCAATAAGAATGATTCGATTCATCGCCAGTCGCGTGAGACAGAATCCGTCGCGTGTGACTCGTGACGTTATACGACGCGTTTGGCATTTGACGGAATCTGTCTCCCGTAGCATTTTGCGAAATTCGTTCCCCGTAGTTTTTGGCGGAATCCGTTCCCCGTGGCGTTTGACGAAATCCGACGTCTTTGACGTGCGACGGAATCCGATGCCCGTGGCGTGTGACCGAGTCCGACGCCCGTGACGTGTGACAAAATCCGACGTCTAGTGATGAGTACCAGAATCCGACGCCCGTAATGTTTGTCAAAATCCGACGGCTGTGACGTTTTCCGGAATCTGACGTCCGTCACGTGTGACCGAATCCAACACACGTGACGTGTGACGGAATCCGACGCCCGTGACTAGTGACAGAATGCGACGTCCGTGACGTGTGACGGAATCCGACGTCTGTGATGTGTACCGAAATAACTATATATATAACTAGGGCAGCGCCCATAATGAGTAGGGCGACGCCAATGAGTAGGGGGACGCCAATAATGAGTAGGGTGACGCCAATGATGAGTAGGGCGACGCCCATAATGAGTAGGCCGACGCTGACTATAACTAGGGCGACGCCAACTATATTAAAGGGCGACACCGATAATGAGTAGGGCGACGCCCATAATGAGTGGGCGACGCTCATAATGAGTAGGGGACGCCGACTATAACTAGGGCGACGCCCATAATGAGTAGGGCGACGCCCCTAATGAGTAAGGCGACGCCAACTATAACTAGGGCGACGCCCATAATGAGTAGGGCGACGCCCATAATGACGAGGGCGACGCCGACTATAACCAGGGCGACGCCTATAATGAGTAGCGCGACGCCCATAATGAGTAGCGCGACGCCCATAATGACTAGGGCGACGCAAATAATAAGGGCGACGCCAATTATGAGTAGGGCGACGCCAACTATAACTAGGGCGACGCCAACTATAACTAGGGCGACGCCCATAATGAGTTGGGCGACGCCGACTATGAGTAGCGCGACGCCAACTTTAACTAGGGCGACGCCCATAATGAGTTGGGCGACGCCGACTATGAGTAGGGCGACGCCGACTATGAGTAGGGCGACGCCCATAATGAGTTGGGCGACGCCCATAATGAGTTGGGCGACGCCCATAATGAGTAAGGCGACGACGACTATGAGTAGGGCGACGCCGACTATGAGTAGTAATGAGTAGCGCGGCGCCCAAAATGAGCAGGGCGACGCCCATAATGAGCAGGGCGACGCCCATAATGAGTAGGGCGGCGCCCATAATGAGTACGGCGACGCCAACTATAACTAGGGCGACGCCTATAATGAGTAGCGCGACGCCCATAATGAGTAGCGCGACGCCCATAATAACTAGGGCGACGCAAATAATAAGGGCGACGCCGACTATGAGTAGGGCGACGCCAACTATAACTAGGGCGACGCCAACTATAACTAGGGCGACGCCAACTATAACTAGGGCGACGCCAACTATAACTAGGGCGACGCCAACTATAACTAGGGCGACGCCAACTATAACTAGGGCGACGCCCATAATGAGTTGGGCGACGCCGACTATAACTAGGGCGACGCCTATAATGAGTAGCGCGACGCCCATAATGAGTAGCGCGACGCCCATAATAACTAGGGCGACGCAAATAATAAGGGCGACGCCGACTATGAGTAGGGCGACGCCAACTATAACTAGGGCGACGCCAACTATAACTAGGGCGACGCCAACTATAACTAGGGCGACGCCAACTATAACTAGGGCGACGCCAACTATAACTAGGGCGACGCCAACTATAACTAGGGCGACGCCCATAATGAGTTGGGCAACGCCGACTATAACTAGGGCGATGCCTATAATGAGTAGCGCGACGCTCATAATGAGTTGGGCGACGCCCATAATGAGTAAGGCGTCGCCGACTATGAGTAGTAATGAGTAGCGCGACGCCCAAAATGAGTAGGGCGACGCCCATAATGAGTAGGGCGGCGCCCATAATGAGTACAGCGACGCCAACGCCGACACCCATAATGAGTAGGGCGACGCCAATAGTGAGAAGGGCGACGCCAATAATGAATAGGGCGACGCCCATAATGAGTAGGGCGACGCCAACTATAACTAGGGCGACGCCCATAATGAGTTGGGCGTCGCCGACTATGAGTAGCGCGACGCCAACTTTAACTAGGGCGACGCCCATAATGAGTTGGGCGACGCCGACTAGAGTAGGGCGACGCCAACTATAACTATGGCGACGCCCATAATGAGTTGGGCGACGCCCATAATGAGTAGCGCGACGCCCATAATGACTAGGGCGACGCAAATAATAAGGACGACGCCGACTATGAGTATATAAGTAGGGCGACGCCCATAATGAGTAGGGCGACGCCAATAGTGAGTAGGGCGACGCCAATAATGAGTAGGGCGACGCCCATAATGAGTAGGGCGACGCCTATAATGAGTAGGGCGACGCCCATAATGAGTGGGGCGACGCCAACTATAACTAGGGCGACGTCAACTATAACTAGGGCGACGCCCATAATGAGTTGGGCGACGCCGACTATGAGTAGCGCGACGCCAACTTTAACTAGGGCGACGCCCATAATGAGTTGGGCGACGCCGACTATGAGTAGGGCGACGCCAACTATAACTATGGCGACGCCCATAATGAGTTGGGCGACGCCCATAATGACTAGGGCGACGCCCATAATGAGTTGGGCGACGCCCATAATGAGTAGAGCGACGCCGACTATAACTAGGGCGACGCCTATAATGAGTAGCGCGACGCCCATAATCACTAGGGCGACGCAAATAATAAGGGCGACGCCGACTATGAGTAGGGCGACGCCAACTATAACTAGGGCGACGCCCATAATGAGTTGGGCGACACCGTCTATGAGTAGGGCGACGCCAACTATAACTAGGGCGACGCCCATAATGAGTTGGGCGACGCCCATAATGAGTTGGGCGACGCCCATAATGAGTAGAGCGACGCCGACTATAACTAGGGCGACGCCTATAATGAGTAGCGCGACGCCCATAATGACTAGGGCGACGCAAATAATAAGGGCGACGCCGACTATGAGAAGGGCGACGCCAACTATAACTAGGGCGACGCCCATAATGAGTTGGGCGACACCGTCTATGAGTAGGGCGACGCCAACTATAACTATGGCGACGCCCATAATGAATTGGGCGACGCCCAGAATGATAAGGCGACCACGACTATGAGTATATAAGTAGGGCGACGCCCATAATGAGTAGGGCGACGCCAATAGTGAGTAGGGCGACGCCAATAATGAGTAGGGCGACGCCCATAATGAGTAGGGCGACGCCAACTATAACTAGGGCGACGCCCATGTTGAGTGAGTAGTAATGAGTAGCGAAGCATGAGTAGTAATGAGTAGCGCGACGCCCATAATGAGTAGGGCGACGCCTATAATGAGTAGGGCGACGCCCATAATGAGTAGGGCGACGCCAACTATAACTAGGGCGACGCCAACTATAACTAGGGCGACGCCCATAATGAGTTGGGCGACGCCGACTATGAGTAGCGTGACGCCAACTTTAACTAGGGCGACGCCCATAATGAGTTGGGCGACGCCGACTATGAGTAGGGCGACGCCAACTATAACTATGGCGACGCCCATAATGAGTTGGGCGACGCCCATAATGACTAGGGCGACGCCCATAATGAGTTGGGCGACGCCCATAATGAGTAGAGCGACGCCGACTATAACTAGGGCGACGCAAATAATAAGGGCGACGCCGACTATGAGAAGGGCGACGCCAACTATAACTAGGGCGACGCCAACTATAACTAGGGCGACGCCCATAATGAGTTGGGCGACGCAGACTATGAGTAGCGCGACGCCAACTATAACTAGGGCGACGCCCATAATGAGTTGGGCGACACCGACTATGAGTAGCGCGACGCCAACTTTAACTAGGGCGACGCCCATGTTGAGTGAGTAGTAATGAGTAGCGAAGCATGAGTAGCAATGAGTAGCGCGACGCCCATAATGAGTAGGGCGACGCCCATAATGAGTAGGGCGACGCCCATAATGAGTAGGGCGACGCCTATAATGAGTAGCGCGACGTCCATAATGAGTAGCGCGACGCCCATAATGACTAGGGCGACGCAAATAATAAGGGCGACGCCGACTATGAGTAGGGCGACGCCAACTATAACTAGGGCGACGCCAACTATAACTAGGGAGACGCCCATAATGAGTTGGGCGACGCCGACTATGAGTAGGGCGACGCGAACTATAACTATGCCCATAGTGAGTTGGGCGACGCCGACTATGAGTAGGGCGACGCCGACTATGAGTAGTAATGAGTAGCGCGACGCCCATAATGAGTAAGGCGACGCCCATAATGAGTAGGGCGACGCCAACTATAAATAGGGCGACGCCCATAATAAGTGGGCGACGCCCATAATGAGTAGGGCGACGCCCATAATGAGTAGGGCGACGCCATTAATAAGTAGGGCGACGCCAATAATGAGTAGGGCGAAGACCCATAATGAGTAGGGCGACGCCCATAATGAGTAGGGCGACGCCAATAATGAGTAGGGCGACGCCCATAATGAGTAGGGCGACGCCAACTATAACTAGGGCGACGCCCATAATAATTGGGCGACGCCCATAATGAGTAGGGCGACGCCGACTATAACTAGGGCGACGCCCATAATGAGTAGCGCGACGCCCATAATGAGTAGCGCAACGCCCAAAATGAGTAAGGCGACGCCGACTGTAAGTAGGGCGACGCCCATAATGAGTAGGAAGACACCCATAATGAGTAGGGCGACGCCGACTATGAGTACGGCGACGCTCATAATGAGTAGGGCGACGCCCATAATGAGTAGGGCGACGGCCATAATGAGTAAGGCGACGCCTATAATGAGTAGGGCGACGCCCATAATGAGTAGGGCGAAACCAACTATAACTAGGGCGACGCCCATAATGAGTAGGGCGACGTCCATAATGAGTAGCGCAACGCCCATAATGACTAGGGCGACGCAAATAATAAGGGCGACGCCGACAATGAGTAGGGCGACGCCAACTATAACTAGGGCGACGCGAACTATAACTAGGGCGACGCCAACTATAACTAGGGAGACGCCCATAATGAGTTGGGCGACGCCGACTATGAGTAGGGCGACGCCAACTATAACTATGGCGACGCCCATAGTGAGTTGGGCGACGCCGACTATGAGTAGGGCGACGCCGACTATGAGTAGTAATGAGTAGCGCGACGCCCATAATGAGTAAGGCGACGCCCATAATGAGTAGGGCGACGCCAACTATAAATAGGGCGACGCCCATAATAAGTGGGCGACGCCCATAATGAGTAGGGCGACGCCCATAATGAGTAGGGCGACGCCCCTAATGACTAGGGCGACGCCGACTATAACCAGGGCGACGCCTATAATGAGTAGCGCGACGCCCATAATGAGTTGGGCGACGCTCATAATGAGTAGGGCGACGCGGACTATAACTAGGGCGACGCCTATAATGAGTAGCGCGACGTCCATAATGAGTAGCGCGACGCCCATAATGACTAGGGCGACGCAAATAATAAGGGCGACGCCGACTATGAGTAGGGCGACGCCAACTATAACTAGGGCGACGCCAACTATAACTAGGGCGACGCCAACTATAACTAGGGAGACGCCCATAATGAGTTGGGCGACGCCGACTATGAGTAGGGCGACGCCAACTATAACTATGGCGACGCCCATAGTGAGTTGGGCGACGCCGACTATGAGTAGGGCGACGCCGACTATGAGTAGTAATGAGTAGCGCGACGCCCATAATGAGTAAGGCGACGCCCATAATTAGTAGGGCGACGCCAACTATAAATAGGGCGACGCCCATAATAAGTGGGCGACGCCCATAATGAGTAGGGCGACGCCGACTATGAGTAGTAATGAGTAGCGCGACGCCCATAATGAGTAGGGCGACGCCCATAATGAGTAGGGCGACGCCCATAATGAGTAGGGCGACGCCATTAATAAGTAGGGCGACGCCAATAATGAGTAGGGCGAAGACCCATAATGAGTAGGGCGACGCCCATAATGAGTAGGGCGACGCCAATAATGAGTAGGGCGACGCCCATAATGACTAGGGCGACGCAAATAATAAGGGCGACGCCGACTATGAGTAGGGCGACGCCAACTATAACTAGGGCGACGCCAACTATAACTAGGGCGACGCCAACTATAACTAGGGCGACGCCAACCATAACTAGGGCGACGCCCATAATGAATTGGGCGACGCCCAGCATTCTGGGCGTCGCCCAATTCATTATGGGCGTCGCCGACTATGAGTAGGGCGACGCCGACTATGAGTAGTAATGAGTAGCGCGACGCCCATAATGAGTAGGGCGACGCCCATAATGAGTACGGCGACGCCAACTATAACTAGGGCGACGCCTATAATGAGTAGCGCTTCGCCCATAAAGAGTACCGCGACGCCCATAATGACTAGGGCGACGCAAATAATAAGGGCGACGCCGACTATGAGTAGGGCGACGCCAACTATAACTAGGGCGACGCCAACTATAACTAGGGCGACGCCAACCATAACTAGGGCGACGCCCATAATGAATTGGGCGACGCCCAGCATTCTGGGCGTCGCCCAATTCATTATGGGCGTCGCCGACTATGAGTAGGGCGACGCCGACTATGAGTAGTAATGAGTAGCGCGACGCCCATAATGAGTAGGGCGACGCCCATAATGAGTACGGCGACGCCAACTATAACTAGGGCGACGCCTATAATGAATAGCGCTTCGCCCATAAAGAGTACCGCGACGCCCATAATGACTAGGGCGACGCAAATAATAAGGGCGACGCCGACTATGAGTAGGGCGACGCCAACTATAACTAGGGCGACGCCAACTATAACTAGGGCGACGCCAACTATAACTAGGGCGACGCCCATAATAAGGGCGACGCCGACTATGAGTAGGGCGACGCCAACTATAACTAGGGCGACGCCAACTATAACTAGGGCGACGCCATCTATAACTAGGGCGACGCCAACTATAACTAGGGCGACGCCAACTATAACTAGGGCGACGCCATCTATAACTAGGGCGACGCCAACTATAACTAGGGCGACGCCAACTATAACTAGGGCGACGCCCATAATGAATTGGGCGACGCCCAGAATGATAAGGCGACGCCGACTATGAGTAGGGCGACGCTGACTATGAGTAATAATGAGTAGCGCGACGCCCATAATGAGTAAGGCGACGCCCATAATGAGTTGGGCGACGCCCATAATGAGTAGGGCGACGCCGACTATAACTAGGGCGACGCCTATAATGAGTAGCGCGACGCCCATAATGAGCAGCGCGACGCCCATAATGCCTAGGGCGACGCAAATAGTAAGGGCGACGCCGACTATGAGTAGGGCGACGCCAACTATAACTAGGGCGACGCCAACTATAACTAGGGCGACGCCAACTATAACTAGGGCGACGCCCATAATGAGTTGGGCGACGCCGACTATGAGTAGGGCGACGCCAACTATAACTATGGCGACGCCTATAATGAGTAGCGCGACGCCCATAATGAGTAGCGCGACGCCCAAAATGACTAGGGCGACGCAAATAGTAAGGGCGACGCCGACTATGAGTAGGGCGACGCCAACTATAACTAGGGCGACGCCAACTATAACTAGGGCGACGCCAACTATAACTAGGGCGACGCCCATAATGAGTTGGGCGACGCCGACTATGAGTAGGGCGACGCCAACTATAACTATGGCGACGCCCATAATGAGTAGGGCGACGCCGACTATGAGTAGTAATGAGTAGCGCGACGCCCATAATGAGTAGGGCGACGCCCATAATGAGTAGGGCGACGCCAATAATGAGTAGGGCGACGCCAATAATGAGTAGGGCGACGCCAACTATAACTAGGGCGACGCCCATGTTGAGTGAGTAGTAATGAGTAGCGAAGCATGAGTAGCAATGAGTAGCGCGACGCCCATAATGAGTAGGGCGACGCCCATAATGAGTAGGGCGACGCCCATAATGAGTAGGGCGACGCCGACTATGAGTAGGGCGACGCCCATAATGAGTAGGGCGACGCCAACTATAACTAGGGCGACGCCAACTATAACTAGGGCGACGCCAACTATAACTAGGGCGACGCCAACTATAACTAGGGCGACGCCCATAATGAGTTGGGCGACGCCGACTACGAGTAGCGCGACACCATTTTTAACTAGGGCGACGCCCATAATGAGTTGGGCGACGTCGACTATGAGTAGGGCGACGCCAACTATAACTATGACGACGCCCATAATGAGTAGCGCGACGCCTATAATGAGTAGCGCGACGCCCATAATGAGTAGCGCGACGCCCATAATGAGTAGGGCGACGCCGACTATAACTAGGGCGACGTCTATAATGAGTAGCGCGACGCCCATAAAGAGTAGCGCGACGCCCATAATGACTAGGGCGACGCAAATAATAAGGGCGACGCCGACTATGAGTAGGGCGACGCCAACTATAACTAGGGCGACGCCCATAATGAGTTGGGCGACGCCGACTATGAAAAGCGCGACGCCAACTTTAACTAGGGCGACGCCCAAAATGAGTTGGGCGACGCCGACTATGAGTAGGGCGACGCCAACTATAACTATGGCGACGCCCATAATGAGTTGAGCGACGCCCATAATGAGTTGGGCGACGCCCATAATGAGTAAGGCGACGACGACTATGAGTAGGGCGACGCCGACTATGAGTAGTAATGAGTAGCGCGACGCCCAAAATGAGTAGGGCGATGCCCATAATAAGTAGGGCGGCGCCCATAATGAGTAGGGCGACGCCAACTATAACTAGGGCGACGCCTATAATGAGTAGCGCGACGCCCATAATGAGTAGCGCGACGCCCATAAAGACTAGGGCGACGCCCATAATGAGTTGGGCGACGCCGACTATGAGAAGCGCGACGCCAACTTTAACTAGGGCGACGCCCATAATGAGTTGGGCGACGCCGACTATGAGTAGGGTGACGCCAACTATAACTATGGCGACGCCCATAATGAGTTGGGCGACGCCCATAATGAGTAAGGCGACGCCCATAATGAGTAAGGCGACGACGACTATGAGTAGTAATGAGTAGCGCGACGCCCAAAATGAGTAGGGCGACGCCCATAATAAGTAGGGCGGCGCCCATAATGAGTACGGCGACGCCAACTATAACTAGGGCGACGCCTATAATGAGTAGCGCGACGCCCATAATGAGTAGCGCGACGCCCATAAAGACTAGGGCGACGCCCATAATGAGTTGGGCGACGCCCATAATGAGTAGGGCGACGCCGACTATAACTAGGGCGACGCCTATAATGAGTAGGGCGACGCCTATAATGAGTAGCGCGACGCCCATAAAGAGTAGCGCGACGCCCATAATGACTAGGGCGACGCAAATAATAAGGGCAATAATGAGTAGGGCGACGCCCATAATGAGTAGGGCGACGCCAACTATAACTAGGGCGACGCCCATAATGAGTGGGCGACGCCCATAATGAGAAGCGCGACGCCCATAATGAGTAGCGCAACGCCCAAAATGAGTAAGGCGACGCCGACTGTAAGTAGGGCGACGCCCATAATGAGTAGGGTGACGCCTATAATGAGGTGGGCGACGCCGACTTTTAGGTCGACGCCCGTAATGAGTAGGACGACGCCTATAATGAGTAGGGCGACGCCCACAATGAGTAGCGCGGCGCCCATAATGAGTAGCGCGACGCCCATTATGAGTAGAGCGACGCCAATAATAAGGGCAACGCCGACTATAAGTAGGGCGACGCCGATAATGAGAAGGACAACACCGACTTTGAGTAGGGCGACGCCAATAATGAGTAGGGCGACGCCCATAATGAGTAGGGCGACGCCCATAATGAGTAGCGCGACGCCAATAATAAGGGCGACGCCAACTATAAGTAGGGCGACGCCGATAATGAGTAGGGCGACGCCGACTATAAGTAGGGCGACGCCCGTAATGAGTATGGTGACGCCCATAATGAGTAGGGCGACGGCCATAATGCGTAGGAAAACGCCCATATCGAGTAGGGCAACGCCCATAACGAGTAGGATGACCAAGTACCGAGTCCGACGCCCGTGACGTGTAACAAAATCCGACGTCTGTGATGTGTAAGGAGGATCCGACGCCCGTGATGTTTGACATAATCCGACGTCTGTGACTTGTGACGGAATCCGACACCCGTGACGTGTGACGGAATCCGTCGTCCGAAACTTGTGACGGAATCCAACACCCGCGTCTTGCGACAAAATCCGTGGTTCGGAAGAAAAAGAAAAACGTCGTTTACATCGGCGATCACTAGTTTCTGCTCAGTCGGAAAAGCAATAGGTACAGCTTCTAGCAAGAAACATATATTAATGTTTTAATTGAATAAGACCTATCTACTTCACGTGACTGTGAACTGAATGAGGCAAGGAGGCCTATCGCGAAAAACTGTAAAAAAGAGCCTTGCTGAAGCGTTTCGCCCCCACGACATTAAAAGTCGTGTTGTTTATTACCAAAATGGGATTTGGGATATTTTCATAGTACGCGACTACAGAAAAGATTGCTCGTTTTTTTATTTTCAATCTTTCTGAATGAAAAATCGTCAACTATGTATGTCCTCTCTGCTTAATCTGAGTGTAAAAAACCAGGGTTGCAATCAACTCAATGCCCACAAACAATGCGTTGGTCAATCAACGCGGGAATGCTTGTCACCGTGTTGTGGATATAAACAAATTACACAGAAGGTTAGAATATCTACCTAGGAGGTAACTACGAATGGTGAAATTGTGGTGTTTGGTGATTCACACAACGCCATCTAGTCCCAAGCTAAGCAGAGCTTGTGTTATGGGTACTAGACAACTGATAAACATACTTATATATTTCTAAATACATACATATTATAGATAAATTACAATCGGTAATTCCCGTTACCGATTTTAAATATAACGTACACCCCCGAAAATTGTTACCTGTTACATTCTTTTGGAGGTCAAATATAGGCTCTAAGTAAAATACGTGTAGGCAGCCCACGTGTAGGTTTCAACAGCCTCCGGCTAGACTGGAAGTCGACCGTTCGGCCACGCCGATGATGTTTCCCAATACTTTTCTAATGTATTTTTAAGCTGTTTAACATTGGTTTTTGTTCTGGCAGTGACTAGTGGCCCCTCTGTTGTTTCCGTTGCGTGTGGTGGCAGTACGTAGTCGAGGCCGACAACACCACTGTTGTCTCTGATTGATCAGTATTTTTAGCCACGATGACTGTTATAACGAGCGACCATCAATTTATCTATCACACTATATTTTTAGAAGCCTGCTGTTATTTTGACATTGGCATGTATTTATTATTGGCTTCTATTTAATAATACATTGGCCCTTATAATGCGTAGGTAGGTGAATTGATGTACTAGGTTTTGTCCGTGATTTCGCCCGAGTTGACGTTGGAAATTACCAGCTGAATGTTTATATGGCGAGTTAAATTTTACCGAAATCCGTTCTGCTGTTTACGCGTGTAAATTACTAACAGATACTTGTACAGGGAGTTAATTTCGCATCTATAAATATTTTAAGCGTGTGGATTAATAGCTGAAACCTCCAATCAACCTGCACGCACGATGTTGTTACGTTAATAGCTTGATTGCTACTGTGGTATAAGTGTAGGTTACAAGTGTGCTTTCCACGTGTGTAAATAGATAATTTAATAAAAATAGGCAGACCCAGAACAACTCATGTAGATCATACAAATATTTGTTCCATGCGGGAATCAAACCCGCAGTGTAGCATTCGATCGCTCAACCACGGCGCTAGCAGTGCCGGTAAAAACATAGAGTTGTCAAAAGTATGTAACAGCACGTAGTTATGAAAATAGTTAACCATGATAGTTGTTTTGAGCTTTATTTAACCGACCAATATCTTAACTAAGTTCTAACTATGTAACATGTTATGTGTAAGTTCGTCAACTCTTGACCCTGATGCTGTAACCCCGCACTTCAGAGCGGTACGTGCCGACAGCCCATCTCAGACGTACTACACGAACACTTTTACACACAATTATTATGCCATGCAACGACGAGTATTTGCATAACTTTGCATATTTTTTTCAAAAACTCATCTCGAGAAGGGTTTCTTACTACAAATTAATGTAAATCTTTCTTTGCTTCAAAAGTTAAATCATCAGATCATTATTAAGGTTTAGTTTATCATATCGATGACACGGTTGTCGCAGTAGCTGAACAATTAACTTCTACGCTATGTGTCACAGTTTTATTACCCACACGCGGAGCACATATTTTTTATGATGTACAAGTAGTTGTTCCGGGTTTGGGCGTTTTTGTTTATGTGAATTTGAATATTTGTAAATATCCACGATATAGGAGAAAAATTCGTTGTGTGATGCAACGTCGTTTAAAAAAGGAAAATATATATAGCCCTAGAAATAGTAGACTCGAGTAGAGTAGTAGTTTTCGCCTTTCCAACCCTAGAAGCTATACATTTATGCATAGTAGATGCACTCTCTCGCCGGTGAGTACTACCAATGACGATGTGGATGTAGGTGGTTGCTTACCAGCACGGTCCTGGTGCGCTCCTGGTAGCCGGTGCCGCAGGACACGGAGCACTTGCTCCACTCGCCCCACGCGCTCACCTGGCAGTCCCCGGGCTGCGCCAGTGCCGGGCCTGGACAAGGTTATTATACAAAACATGAATGTAGA
Source organism: Agrotis puta (assembly GCA_943136025.2). NCBI lineage: Eukaryota > Metazoa > Arthropoda > Insecta > Lepidoptera > Noctuidae > Agrotis > Agrotis puta. The sequence goes on along the minus strand of OW964176.2, from coordinate 490,679 downwards.
TTCTTACTCGTCATCAGGCAAACCGACAAACTATTATCTGTTTGGAACACTAATTTGAAATGAAACGAAAAATAAAACGCTAAACTTTCTTTTATAATTATTGAATCAGCAACATTTGCAAGCTTGAAGCACAGTAGACAAAACCCACTCTCTGCCACCTATAATTTCAGTTGTGTTTACAAAAAATAAGAAGGTAATAATGAAAACCTTCACCAAACCTACTGAAACTGAATATCACATTTATGTCAGAGGACACTATGTTTCGTAAGTCAAACAAAAGTCTTGAGCTTCCAAAAACAACAATGTTTCCTTTGTGACGCTTCTAGTATCGCGCTTTAATGTGGATAGCTTTTATAAAATGACTTAGTCTAAAAATATCTGGTTTTTGTAGAACCCGGAATCGTCAAGTGCAGACACATCTTCAAGTACGTGACTGGAATCCGATGAGAGTGGAACTAAAAAAACAATAGTAAACAAAGCTCCGGTAATGTTTCATTGTTCGTGGAAAAAAATACAGGAACCTTATCAATGTTGTAGCTAAAATATAATGTGAAAAAAAATTGCCATCGACACGCTTACAGGAAGAATACGAATTGCGCCATTATTATTCTTTATCTACTATACTTAATAGAATTAAATATTCCACATTACGTTCATATTATGATTCTGATAAACTAGCCTTTTAAGTCCCCCAGATGTGCGAATACCCAACAAACACTAAAGTTGCGTTCAAAGGCTTTAATACTTTACAAAATCACCATAGACAATCATTCTTCCCCACATCTCATCTTGTCTCTTGTCGACTCTACCAACAATAATAAACTAGCTTACCACCAACGCTGTTGGAGCCGGGCACGTTGTTGTTGAGTGCCGGGCTCGGCAGCTGGCTCAGCTGTGGGAGACCGGCGGGCGGGGCTCCTCCTCCTGCAGAACATAATTACATTAGAAAAACGAAACTAGACAATTAACAGACTAACTTCGCATTTGTTGTTTGACAAAACACCACATGATACTAGTATTAATTGCGACGTTTTTCATCATTATGGTGATAATCTTCACAAGAGTCGAAAGGGATTGTCAGACTAAATATCCACCGTATTCTTTCAGTTTCCCTTTGCTTTCTATGGCCATGGAATTATTTTAAGACGGTCCAGTAACACCAGATACATTGCACATTGGGAGTATGTATAACTTTTCAGTCTTAAATTGCACATTACAAATCAATGGAACTTGTCGTCGTTTGCCTCGTTCAAATAGACATATTTTGCTGAGAGGCTCTGGCGACTGGATTTGAACATGGCAAACGACAGAACTGTGCATTTGTGATTCCATCGACACTCAAACAAGAAGAGTGGAACTTATAATGTACAAGTTCCACTCTTACTTTACGCTTTTCGTTGTAGAAGTACGTATCTGACCGTGACATCACTTTGGGCCCTATCAGAAAACCACCGCTGTGACAATTTTAAAAATGTCGCAACACATGCTGAGATAGGAGCCTTTTGGCCTCGCACAGGACTAAATTGTTTTTTATTAGTTTTATTTACCTTCTGTCCTTTTTTTTTGTATATTTTGTTTCCTTTGTTGTTTTTATTCATGTAATTTTTTTGTTCTGTCCTGTGTGTGTCAATAAATCTCTTTTTTTTCTTTCTTCTTCTTATCTTTTTTCTAAAGTGAATCGAATATTGTGAACCTATAGTCATTGGTAACCAATCGCTGAATTGCTGGCCATTCTAGGCGTCAATTTCTAGTGATTTTTATCACTCCACTATGTGAGTATTTATTATGATTAGTCACTTAGTGCCAGTGTTAGAAACGGTACAACCAATCAAATGTGACTTGTTATATTCACATTAGTGCGCCCAAACGATAAATGTCTCGCCAAGTCTGAATTGTGGTGTCCACTGTTATTAGGTACCAACAATGGGGTTGGAGTGTACGTAACGGGGCACTGAGGAAAAAACACTTAGAAAATTTTTGATGAATTTTTCAAACATAATAATACTTACTTTTTATGGTTTTATCGTATGGTGGACATCAAAAGAAACAACTTTTTCCCGGGACTTTTTTTTGTGAGGTCAATGACCGCTGAGCTAGGAGGCAAAATTTAACTCTCATTGTGAAGGCGTCTGGGACTTAGAAAATTTTGAGGCAAAAGCAATGAAAAAGACTTAGAAAATTTTCGCCCAAAAACAACGCCTAATCAAGCCTTCGGGATCCGGTGGGATGTGGGAGTACTAGGGTGAGGAAACACCGGGGGACGACCTCAAGGTCAATGACCTTGACCCCAAGGTCAAGGTCAAATTAAAAAAAACGCAGAGACGGGGTACGCTCGAGGTCAGTGACCTTGGCACAAAGGTCAAGGTCAAATCAAAAAAGTCGCAGACACGGGGTATGCTCGAGGTCAGTGACCTTGGCCCTAAGGTCAAGGTCAAATTAAAAAAACACGCAGACACGGGGTACGCTCGAGATCAGTGTCCTTGACGCCTAGGTCAAGGTCAAATTAACAAATATGCAGACTCAGGGTACGGTCGAGGTCAGTAACCTTGACGCCAAGGTCAGTGACCTTGACACCAAGGTCAATTTAACAAAGACGCAGACACGGGGTACGCTCGTGGTCAGTAACCTTGACCTCAAGGTCAGATTCATAAAAACACCCCTTTTAACTTAACCTGTCCAAGTCGGAGTGCCCCAAGTCTCGCGCTCGCAAAATTTGAGCAAATCGAGCGAACAGACCCCGCCATCCCCTTCGTGGTTATTTTTTTATGACCATTAAGCCCCGCGAAGCGGGGCTCTGACTTTGCCCTTTAAGCAACTTAGTCCAAGAGCGAGCGAAGCGAGCTCGAGACTTGGGGCACTCCGACTTGGACAGGTTAGGTTAGAAGGGGATGGCGGGGTCTGAAAGACCCCGCCATCCCCTTCGTGTTAGGTTACTTTAAACCTTGCACGCAGAAATAAGAGCCCCGCGAAGCGGGGCTCCGTCGAGCCAGCATGACAGGTAGTAATCAGGTATTTGACCTAGAATACAAGAGCGAGCGAAGCGAGCTCGAGACTTGGGGCACTCCGGCTTGGACAGGTTAGGTTAGAAGGGGATAGCGGGGTCTATTCGCTCGCTTTGCCGCTCACTGGACCCCGCCATCCCCTTCGTGGTTATTTTTTTATGACGACTATTTATTTATTATTAAGCCCCGCCATGCGGGGCTCCGACTTTGCCCTTTAAGCAACTTAGTCCTCTTGGACTAAGTTAAAAGCGAGCGAAGCGAGCTCGAGACTTGGGGCACTCCGACTTGGACAGGTTAGGTTAAAAGGGGTGTTTTTATGAATCTGACCTTTGTGTCAAGGTCACTGATCTCGAGCGTACCCCGTGTCTGCGTGTTTTTTTAATTTGACCTTGACCTTAGGGCCAAGGTCATTGACCTTAAGGTCGTCCCCCGGTGTTTCCCCACCCTAGTACTCCCACATCCCACCGGATCCCGAAGGCTTGATTAGGCGTTGTTTTTGGGCGAAAATTTTCTAAGTCTTTTTTTCATAGTGCCCCGTTTCGTATACCATGACCGGAAAGTGAAGTACAATATCCTGCCGGGCGAAGTCGCGGTCGGAGCTAGCACTCTGCTGGTTAGTAAATAAGCATGTGAGACCTGGTTGCTAAGTCGTTACCTTTCAAAAAATGGACAATCAGTCGCACGAATGGTTAGCACTATAATGTAAGGTCTGCTATCGCGACATTATCAATAAATTGTCTTGCTTCTGTCAGTTGATTAATATATGGAAATTGTTAATACTTACTTCCATTGTAGTAATTAGTAGACAAATAAGTCCGATTTTATATAACCTAGTGGTAGCCACTTTTTTAAACGTTGCTTCACCTTTTTTTTTATTGTGGTAAAATCATCAAATGAGACTTGACTGACTAAAATCCACGGTGTCCTTCAATAGCCCTTTACGTACCGGGGTCACAGTAATTCGTGAGTCTCACAAACAACGTTGCTTCACTTTAGGCATTACTTCTGTATCTTGGGTGGGTTTAAACTCATATACATAAACAGCCAGAGCCAGACAATCGTTCTAGTTCATACATTTGTACCGTACGGGAATCGAACCCAGCTGTCAATCGCTCAACTACTGTGCTTACCTTGCTGGCAAACTAGACTACTTTGAAGGTTGATTTTAAGTACAGACGCCAGCACATCAATCTACCTCAATCTGTCAAATTTATTTACAGATTTTAAACCTTATCACAATAGTGGAAGGTTAATGTACGATTGTTAAAATTTGACGGATTCGGGTAGGTTTATCTGCTTGCGTTTGTACATAATGTGTTTGTTCAAGGTGTTTCTTGAAGACTACATGATCCACTTATTCTGACAAAATAATTTTAAAGCAAAGATTATCGCAAAATTAAACAGATCCGTAAGAGTTCTAGTATTACTCGTTTGTGGCTGATTTTCTGGTGTTTTTGTCACTTTTGGTGACTACGAAAATTAGCAATATATAATGAACGATGATGCACAAGAAACTCCGCATATTTCTTGTTCAAGCACAACTGAGTACTTACTGAAGTCGACACGCTATCGCTTAAAGAAAACATCAACATTCATTTCCGTTTCCTCCAATAACAGCAGTTAATGCACATGAAGTACCCGGTGGTGGTGTTTCATTGAGTTTGTTTACATCCCAATAGCTGTTGCTAGCGACTTCACCCGGTACAACCCCAAAACTATCCCTCGGGAAAACTATCTTGTGTGTTAATCCAGGTTATAAACTTATTTCTTTTCATTTCGTATTGGCATACTTACATAAGAACAACTTTAATTACTAAGTGTACCTAATGATTATACAACAATAGATTTATTATTATACGTGAAACATTGTTCTTTTCACACGGTACTCGGTGTCGTGACAAATGCCAACAGTTTGCTATATTCTCTCTGCTCTGGAATGACATAATGTCCAAAATTATCATGTCTGTCACACACACTACTAGCGACCGAGACAACGATTTTTTCTCTTGTATCTCTTTAAGATGTATACTTTATGAGCATCGTAAAATAACGATCACGAAGTTGTTCCCGGTGAGTGACGTCACGTGAGGAGGTGACGTGAGCCTGACGTCACCGTCTGGGGGTGAGACACACAGATTACCAGGGTCACGCGTGTAGGTAGTAGGCAAACAGATTTGAGACACCTAATCAAGCAGCAGCCTTGAGCCGAGCCTGTACCTCATAAATCCGTCTTTACTCGCTAGTCGTGCTCGTTGTTGACTCACTTTTGACGGTTTGTTTTTATGTTTACACGCGAAAACGTTTTAAACGAGTTTTCATTTTTAAATCCATTCTTTACGATTACAGGTTTGACCTTTGTTTGAGCTCTCCGAAACTTGAAAGAATGGAGGATCTGTTCTCAAATCATTCTGATCTTAATAGCTCTTAAACTGCCACCCACTGCGATTGTAAATTACAATAAATTACAATAATCCGACAGTTTCATACACACAACTGATATATGATGACTGCCAGATTGCTTGCCATGCATTATGAATGGCAACATTCTGGAGTTAGTACATTTGCGAGGCAAGTTAACGACCGTACACATGGAGTGTCGGCAGATGTCGTATAGTAATAGCAGGAGAGGTTGGGAACACCTGGTAACTGAGTCACGCCTGGCGCCGCGCCAGCACAGCCGTGACGCCGGGGACATGGTTGTGATCATACTCATCTAATACTGAATGTTGATTTGATTAGCGTTATATTAATAAAATATTACGAGTATCTTAATGCTCCCGTAACTTGTTGAGTTTGATTCGGGACAACTGGGTTTATTTGAGAGCTGATTTAATTTACGGATATCTCTTTCTTCATGGACATGTTGTTGGACATGCCTCTGTTCAGGGAAGGTTTTTCTTAATGTAAAACTACGTAGGTATGTAATTATTATCTGTGTTGACGTTCACGTTCGCGGATATGAACATTGTGTAATGTTGTTGATCTCTAAATACCCGAAATGAAACACTTTATAAACTTAAACAAATTAAAAGTTCATTAAACTGTATAATTATGTGTTGTTGTGTATTTTTTGCAAAATATCTGTTTATCAAATTATCCTGCGACATAATATACACTGCTAGACACTAAATTGCAGAATTTATCTTTAAACAGATAAATGTTGACACTTTGGTGTCAAACTTTTGAAGGCACGGTTAGCGCAGTGGCTGTCGCGGGTTCGATTCCCACACGGAACAAATATTTGTACGACCTACAAATAGTTCTTCCGGGTCTGAGTGTTTGTGTATGTGAGTATCTATGATTGTAAACGCACCCACGACACAGGAGAAATAAATAGCGTGAGGCAACGTTTTAAAAAAAACTTTGTTCAAACAAAGACCTTTGTCTAAGCTCTGAAAAATTATAACAACTTTATAAGCCGCATAGACATACTGCACAACGTTGCCTCTTAAGTGTACTGCGAGCTTTTGAAATTATGCTGTCGTATAACATTATTACCCATTAATGATACGGCTTAAGAAATACAAATTGCGACATTGCAGCAATTTGACGTAGTTATACATTTACTAGATGAAAACTTGGCGACTCAAGGTTGAACGATACCAAGCGAGACCGAAATGGACATAGCTCGTGAGCGGTCCGAAATGTCAATAGTAACAGCTATCACAAGTGATGACGTAGTGCATGTAGTGACGTCACAGGGGGACAGGCGGGATGACGTCACACCCGCGGGCACCCGGTGTCCCACTGCTCTAAATTACGAGCTTTGTTTGTTCTCCGTGGCACAGTGGCCCACTACCCAATGTTACGTGTGGGACATCGCAGACCGCGGTAGAATTAATGATTGTCACAACGTATTTCTGTTTCATACAAATAGGGTAGTGGAGTGGGTCGTAATTACACGAATTAGCTACGTTTGGGCACACAGTCCATGAAGACGTGAAGCGTGGGTTTGTTGTGATGCCAGAGCGTTATTGACTACATTATTCAGGGCGTAAATAACCAAATCTGAAACTACTCAAAAGGAGTCTCGAGGCCGATTTTGATCAAAACTAAAACTGCATCAAAGAATTTTGAAATACGTTATAGTATTCCTAGCCAGGAATAAAACTTATGGATTTAGAAAAAAATCTGTGAATTTCACATTATTCCATACGGTCCGACCTTGCCGCTGTCAGCGGTCACTTAACGTGTGGCGGCGAGAGGTAACATCAATTGTATAGAAATGTTTCAAAGACGCCACAGGCGCCGCAAGTGACGAATTTGAGTACTTACAAAGTAACTAATTTCTTATAGGCGCCGCCCGTCGCACCGCTCACCGCTTACACTAAAGTCGTGAACGTGCTGATAGTGTCGCTAAATTGGGATGAAATTTTTGAAGTAATGTTTATTCTTCTTGGGAAATTCAGCCTATTATATTATTAGTGTATCAGCAGGGTTTCACTAACCCACAAACAGCTATCATGTCATCTTGTCTAAACACCTTGCACACAATAACATTAACTAGACTGAATATAATAAACTTTGCATGCTCGCACACTATTTATACAACGAAGTATCTGAATAAATTAAGCTAATGTATCAGAGGCAACACTTTAATAATCCAATTAGTGTTAATCTGGCATGTCAGTCTACCGCAATATTATATCAAATTAAATAACTGACCGCGTATTCATATTTTAAACAGATTTGAATGAGATAGGTACGATTTCACTGAAAACTTAGATGAAATGCATACTTTAAAAAAAAAAAGTTGCCCCACACTAGGAATTTCTCCTCTGTCGTAGGTGCGTTTACAAACTTAGAAAGTCACAAACACAAACACCCAGACCCGAAACAACTATTTGTAGATCATACAAATTTTTGCTACGTGCGGGAATCGAACCCGTGATACGCAGCGCTGCAGTCCAATCGCTCAGCCACTGCGCTAACCGTGCCGTCAAACTGATAGGAATTATGCTGAAAATTAATAAATAATCCAACTCGGTTGCAATCATGATCCCAATCTTTATCTCTAACCAATTAACGACCAATTTTCCCTGTCCCAGTCTTAAAGATGTCCAATAAGCGGCAGCCGTGTTTGAAAATGGATCAGGATCTTGATTGAGATAAAGTATTAATTTCGGGCGTTAGTATCCTTGTAAAATAATCTTGTAGTCGCAGAGTTACCAGTTACCAACAACATAGTTTATTACCAGTTACCACCTTATTACCGTACCACCATACCAGTTACCAGTTACCATTACCAAGAACCAACTACCACGTTTGACGTATCTGATAAAGGAAACAAGGAAGCAAGACGTTTACTGTTAAGAGGAAATAGAGAAGCTAGACGTTTTCTGTTGGAAATAAATATGTTTCACTTTGGAAGCGCATGCAGAAGCTCCAGCACACTTCGTGATCTTCGCTTCAGTCGACAGAACATCAGAACATCACAGACGGAACACGTGGACACAGGCAGTACGGATATTCACTCGGCGACGGCGTTCGACGGAAAGGAACGCACCCGAGCGCCACTCATATTTATATACTCGCGAATGCGCGGGATAGATTAGTGTCGTGTGCAAAATGTGTCGTCAGGCCTGTTGGTCTAGTGGTTAGTGACCCTGACTGCTATGCCGGAGGTCGTGGGTTCGATTCCCACCCAGGACAAATGTTTGTGTGATGAGCACGATCATTTGTTCTGTGTCTGGGTGTAATTTATCTATAATATGTATGTATTTAGAAATATATAAGTATGTTTATCAGTTGTCTAGTACCCATAACACAAGCTCTGCTTAGCTTGGGACTAGATGGCGTTGTGTGATAGTTGTGGAATATTTACTTTACTTACTTTACTTATTAAAATAGCGCCCCGCGTCCCGCACGCGTCTCACCCTAGACGCATCGCTATTGGTGGAAATTGTAAAGGCTGGCTATGGTACTAGAACGAAGAGCACCATCGTTTTTGTACATATAAGTAGCGTATTTTTAGACAATAAATCAATTGGAAATTGGACTTTAATCCTGAGTTTTATTTTTACTACGAGATCCCGGTTAAGTTAGCAACCCAACGCTAAAGTGGTGACCCCGAACAAGAACAACACACATCGAAGAACAATACATCATGAACAAGAACGATACCGAAGATTTCAGCGATGCTCAGGGCAGCACAGCGATGAAGAACGACGTAGCATCAATCTCGCTACCTGCAAGACTACCACCATTCTGGCGCCAAAATCCACGACTATGGTTCGCGCAATTTGAAGCCGCCGTCGCTGCCAGCAAGATAGGTGAAGAGCAGAAATTCAACCTCGTCGTCCCGCTACTCGGCAACAGTGACCTAGAACAGATCACCGACATCATCCTGCATCCACCGAGCACCGGCAAATACAGTGCGCTCAAAGAGAGACTGATCTCAACGTACCAGGAGTCAGATCACCGGCAGTTACAGAAGCTACTCAGCGGACTCGAGCTCGGCGATTACAAACCAAGCCAGCTGCTGCGTAAAATGCGAGACCTCAGTGGGAAGCTACTATCAGATGAAGCACTGAAGGTTATGTGGCTCAACCAACTGCCCACACAAGTGCGCGCCGTACTCTCCGTAAACACAGAGTCGTCGCTCGATGTGCTAGCTGCGATGGCAGACAAAATGATGGAACATTTCGAACCAGCTACAGTCGCCGCAGTCTCCACGTCAAACCCTCCACCGTCAAGTGCAGCAGTCAACGAGGGGCAGATAAACGCGATAACAGCTCTGCAGATCAACGTGCTTACGAAACAAATAGAAAAATTGTCACTCGAAGTCGCCGAACTCCGCAACCATCAATATTCGTCGCAGCGCCGTTTCCGTCAAAACTCCGCGCATCGTGGCCGCTCACGCCCGCATTCAAGACAGCGTACGGATAACGCCCGCAAGCCCGGCGATCCCGACTGGTTGTGTCGTTATCACTACCGATTTGGCAGCGGAGCACGAAAATGTGAATCGCCGTGTTCTTTCACAAAGCGGGAAAACTAGAACGTACATCGATAGTGGCGGGTGTCGATGTGAACCAAACTAACCGCCGCTTATGTGTAATCGACACCAAAACCAGAGAAAAATTTCTAGTCGACACGGGAGCCGACATATCAGTGCTAGCCGCACGAAACCCGAAATATTCAAGACCGGCGGAGAATGCAAGTTACAAACTGTACGCGGCAAACGGAACCGAGATTCGTACCTACGGAGAGCGCACACTCGAGCTCAACCTAGGCTTACGAAGAAGTTTTAAGTGGACTTTCGTCGTCGCCAACGTACAGACTTCATTACTGGGTGCCGACTTTCTAGTACATCATAAACTGTTAGTCGACTTGCACCAAAGAAAACTTATCGACCGTGTAACGGAGCTCAGCGTGAACGCCATCAGAATAAACAGCAAAGAAGAATCGATCCACGTTATCAATCGCGACCACAGTCATCACGACCTGCTGAAGAAATATCCAGATGTACTGCGACCGATGACACTCAAAACTCCAGTCAAGCATGACGTCACACATCATATAGAGACAACTGGGCCGCCGATCTACTCTCGGCCGCGCCCTCTACCGCCCGACAAGTATAAAGCGGCTAAACTTGAGTTCGAGCGCATGATCGAGAGTGGAATATGCAAGCCGTCAAACAGTCCGTGGGCAAGTCCGCTACACATCGTAAAGAAAAAAGACGGATCACTGCGAGTATGTGGCGATTACAGAAGACTCAACGCCGTCACAGTTCCAGACCGATATCCCATTCCACGAATTCAAGATTTCACATACCAACTTCACGGCAAGAAAATATATTCAAAACTTGATCTGAAAATGGCATATTTTTGGATTCCTATTTCAAAAGAAGACGCTCAGAAAACAGCGATAATAACACCGTTCGGACTCTTCGAATTTACCTGCATGACGTTTGGCCTAAGAAACTCCGGTCAAACTTTTCAACGTTTCATGCACGAGGTACTACGAGGACTAGATGACAACGTATTCTGCTTCGTCGACGATCTGCTTGTCCACTCAAAAAACAAAGAAGAACACCGACTCCACTTAGAGCAAGTACTCGAACGCCTAAATACCTACGGCGTCAGTCTCAACATCGACAAGTGCGAATTTGAAAAAGAAAACATCGAGTTCCTGGGATACGAGGTATCATCAGCAGGCATCAAACCCACTCAAGAACGAATACAAGCCATAGTCAACTATCCGAAACCACAGACAGTTCAAGAACTAAGAAGATTTCTGGGAATGATAAACTTTTACCGTAGTTGTTTACCACATCAAGCCGAGCAGCAACATGAATTAAACAAATACCTACACAACAGCAAGAAGAATGACAAGACTCCCATTCAATGGTCACAAGTAGCAGAAGAAGCCTTTGAGAAATGCCGACAAAGCATCCTCGAGGCAACAACATTGACGCATCCGATACCTAACGCGCCGTTATGTTTATTCACCGACGCATCAAATACTAGCATCGGCGCCGTGCTACAACAAAAGGTCAACGACATCTGGAAACCACTGGCATTCTTCTCTAAAACTATGAGCGAGACACAGCGACGCTACAGCGTGTACGATCGCGAACTATTAGCAATGTACACCGCTGTTCAACATCTACGACGACTGATAGAGGGCAGTGACCTCACAATTTGTACGGATCACAAACCGCTCACTTACGCGCTGACAAGAACACCAAGTACCAGCGACACTCCACGACGAGAGCGACAGTTACATTACATCAGTCAGTTTTGCTCGAAGATCGAATACGTGCACGGTGATAACAACGAAGCAGCCGACGCCTTATCACGTATCGAAGAAATCAACTTGTCACACTCTACAATCGACTACAACCTACTCGCACAAGACCAAGAAAATGACGATGAACTGAAAATCTGCATGTCCAACCCGAGTCTACAGTTTGCCCGCATCACATTGCCCGGAGGTCAACGACCCATCATATGCGAAACATCAACTGGCAACATTCGTCCATACCTACCAGCGACTTATCGTATAGTAGCATTCAAAGCGCAACACGAATTAAGTCATCCTGGTGTGCGAACAACAAGGAAGATAATGTCAACAAAGTTTTTTTGGCCAAGTATGAACAAAGATGTTGGTGTGTGGGCCAAATCATGCATCGGTTGCCAGCGTGGGAAAGTTCAACGACACGTTATCAGTCCACTCGGCGAGTTTCAAAAATCATCGCGCTTCGAACACATTCACATCGACATCGTTGGACCATTACCACCCTCTAACGACTACAGATACTTGGTCACGATGATCGACCGCTGCACTAAATGGCCGGAAGCGATACCTATTCGTGACGTCACCGCCGACACTGTGGCTAAGGCATTACACGAGGGATGGATATCGCGATTTGGTTGTCCACTACGTGTAACGACGGATCAAGGGAGGCAATTCGAATCGTCGTTATTCAACGCACTAATGAAGAAGTTTGGCATCTCAAGAATACGAACTACTGCATACCACCCGCAAGCAAACGGGCAAGTCGAGCGCTGGCATCGTACATTGAAGGCCGCGCTCATGGCGAGAGGCGCCGGCACACACTGGAGCGAGGAGTTACCGACCGTGCTGCTTGGACTACGTACGGCACTCCGTGAAGACACACAAGTCAGCCCGGCCCTGATGACCTATGGATCGACACTTCGAATACCGTCAGATTTCTTCGCGCCTACACAGCCGAATAATGAAGACGCAGAATTCGTCCGCCAGCTGACCGAAACAATGTCGTCACTCGCACCTAACAGCAAGTCACATACGAACAACAGGAGCACATTTGTACACAAGGACCTAGCAACGTGTACTCATGTTTTCGTGCGAAATGATACCGTGCGAAGTCCATTGACCCCACCTTACGACGGCCCATTCAAGGTGATTCAACGTGACAGCAAACATTTCACCGTACAGATGCCACTTCGAACTACAGTTGTCTCAATAGACAGACTCAAGCCAGCACACCTACTCAGCGAAGAAGAATATACCACTTCTCCATCAACATGCACGCAAACACATGCATCGCGTACCGAGAGCACTGATACCGCAAGCGACGCGCTGCGGTCATCAACCCCGAGCGCGCCGCGCGACACGTACGTCACTCGATCCGGCCGCGCAGTCAAACACAACGTACGCTTCGCTTAGGGGGGAGTGATGTAGTCGCAGAGTTACCAGTTACCAACAACATAGTTTATTACCAGTTACCACCTTATTACCGTACCACCATACCAGTTACCAGTTACCATTACCAAGAACCAACTACCACGTTTGACGTATCTGATAAAGGAAACAAGGAAGCAAGACGTTTACTGTTAAGAGGAAATAGAGAAGCTAGACGTTTTCTGTTGGAAATAAATATGTTTCACTTTGGAAGCGCATGCAGAAGCTCCAGCACACTTCGTGATCTTCGCTTCAGTCGACAGAACATCAGAACATCACAGACGGAACACGTGGACACAGGCAGTACGGATATTCACTCGGCGACGGCGTTCGACGGAAAGGAACGCACCCGAGCGCCACTCATATTTATATACTCGCGAATGCGCGGGATAGATTAGTGTCGTGTGCAAAATAGCGCCCCGCGTCCCGCACGCGTCTCACCCTAGACGCATCGCTATTGGTGGAAATTGTAAAGGCCGGCTATGGTACTAGAACGAAGAGCACCATTGTTTTTGTACATATAAGTAGCGTATTTTTAGACAATAAATCAATTGGAAATTGGACTTTAATCCTGAGTTTTATTTTTACTACGAGATCCCGGTTAAGTTAGCAACCCAACGCTAAAATCTCCTTTATGATCGAGCTCCATAACGTCATTTAATGTTGGTCTAAATATAGACCTCACATTGGATCCCATGGTCATTTTATTTGTTGAATATCGAAACAGTAAGATGACATCTTAAAGAAAAAAAGCAGGCACGCTGCGCCGCCGTCGTCTATAAACGGATTTAGTTGTAAGTAAGATTATGAAGATGATCGAGACAAATACACTGTAAGGTTTGAAATTAAAACTAGGAACTTCTCCTGAATCGTGGTCGCGTTAAAAACTATTGGACTGACATACAGAAAACAGCCAGACATCGAACAACCACCTATCTGTAATACAAATATGTGCTTTATGCGAAAATGGAACCCGCGACTCGAAGCGCTGCGGTTGATCATTCAACCATGCCGTGAACGGTCTGGCTACCGGGATGAAACATGGGACTGTCTAAACAAGTAACCGTGACCCTGGAACGTAAAGGATAATCTGACAGTTTCTGCCACTTTACCCTGGGCGGGAGGACTCATTGAATGATTTTTCCACCTTCATAAATGAAATGTTTCACAGTAGCACATACCTAGTATGACGCTGCAGGTGTTGGTGCAGTCCTCCTGCGTGATGAAGTTGTTCTGGTTGCCGCGGCAGCCGCCGTACGCGAACGGCACGCACATGCCCTTCTGCGCCATGAACGTCCAGCGCTGGTACAGCCCGCGACACGGACCTGGGTCTGCTTCCTCCATACAAATACCTGGGGGAAAAACAACGTTAATTTAGGTCAAATCATTTATTTCACGTAGGCCATCAAAGAGGGACTTTTGAACGTCGAATATTAAAATTAAAGGAAATGGGGAAAGGATTGATTCTACGCCTATTTGCAAGGGTGGGTTCACATGGAGAAGAATGGGCCAGAAAATCCATACGTCAACAACATCTGCATGGCCTTTTCTTTTTTTTGGGGTCGGCTTCCAGTCTTACAGGATGCAGCTAACTACTAGTGTCTGTCTATCTGAAGTCGGTAATGCGAAGACCCTTGAGACTGGTTGTCAAATTTTCGGCTACTGACTACCTTTAACTAATAACAATAGACAGTCAGGATCTAAACGTGTTTTCTGAGGTGTAGAGGAAACTGTAATGGCTTGTCACCCACCATGGCTCGAGCTAGGCAAGCGCTTTTTAACCTTGACCATCGACTCGGGCCGTTGTTATTATTTACCCACGATGTCATCACTAGCACAGAACATTAATTAAAGTAATGACCGTTATTTATCGCTTAACAAACAGATACATTTGTAAGCTTAATAAGGGCCACCTATCTGTATAATTTAATTTTAATTTGCTCTAAGATTGTCCTAGCACTTAAAAGTAGTCTTCAAATTGACGGAGTAAAACGCCTGTTAGTATCGTGGGACTGTTTTAAAAGGACACCGTGGCCCTGGAACGCAAAGGGAGGCCGTAGGAACAGGGTAGTTTTTTTAGTCAGTAAAAGTCTGTCAGTCATTCTCGCATTGTTGTGGAATTATCAATGGCAGCTATGGTCCAATATCATATTAGTCGCAATTGCAAAAACACTATTAGTTAAGCTTTTTTAAAGAAATCATATTTGCAGCAAGCACTCTACACGGACTGTTCATTCATCGTGTACAAATGTAAAGTCGGGAGCCCTTGGCTGCGAATTTATTAACATTCATGTACTATGTATGTTTATGATAAGCAATAACTCACGGAAAGATGGCCTTGTGCCGATGTACAGAACATTTTTATTTTCGTCCAGAATTCGCAGTTTTCATTAACTTCCCTGTATTCAGAAATGTGTCTGTTTTTGCTTAACATACTCCTAATAACATAATGTTAATCCTGTTGCATCTCGTTTACGCTGCTGTTTCTTACAAACAATTTAAAAATATATATCAAGCTGAACACTTTGTTTGATTGAAAAATTGAATAAATTATTTTCGAGTGGCACGGGGGAAACCACGGGGTACACCTAGTTTTTACATGACTGCCCATAAAAAAGGGTGTTTTTAAATAAAATGTTACCAACAGATTCAGTATAGGAACCTAAGAAATATTTTAAGAAATTATGAATATGTAACAATTAAGCTTGCGTGGTATCCACCACGCTGGGACACAGGCCACCTCTGTGTAAGATGTGAATCATAATCCCATGATCCACATTTGAAATGTTATAGGCTGATGATAATGAACAATTAACACGTGGATATGTCATTTCAAAAACATTTTGTAGTTTTCATTTTGTAGTATGCCACATACATACATCATCACCAAGTTATAAAGATATGTCATATAATTATCTAAATACGCCATACTCACAGCCAGTAAGTTAAGTAGCGTTTAGTGTTACACAACGTGACCTTGCGAATTGTACTCAATTACAATGTAATCTGGTAAAATGTGTAATTATCGCAATACGTCTCTCTTTGAAGGTAAACAATGTTCGTCGGCTGCAGGCGGGTCGTTGTTATGTATCTACGACTGTATGCGCCGGCAGTCGACACGCATCGCTGAGATAACGCGTCATGTTAACGAATACGTTTTTTTATGAATTGCGACCAGTTTATGCCCCTCATAAAAGCTAATCTTTTGGTGATTTCACATAATTTTGTCGTCAAAAATGTATTATCCGGGGAAAACCTAAATAAATACGATTATGATAAACGCTTACGTTTAAAGTATAAACAGGAGAGCTTGTTACGCCACTTTGATTTCCCACGCGAAATACTTAGAGGGTTGTCACGGGCTCGTTTTGAAGGATCGACGGCTCAAAGAGCTGTCAGCAATCTGACGGGTCCCATAGAGGGACAAAGCCTGCCGGGCTCGCGGGTATGTCTCAACAGGTAACCGTGACTCTGGAACGTAAAGGGCTATTGAAGGAACGCCGTGCGAATCTGACGGTCTCTTCTGGTCCACTGTGAGCTGCAGGACTCAATTGATGAAAAGTAACTCACGCTTAGCGGTCATCATGTCGATGGCGCAGCTCTCCCTCTCCTGGCAGGGCCTCTGCTGCATGAGCTCGACCCTGGCGCTGCAGTCCTGCTGCCGGTCGGCCGGCACCAGCAGCAGCCGCATGCGGAAGCGCACGCCGCGGCCGCACGAGGCCGAGCACGGTGACCAGGCGGCCCACTCCGTGGTGGGGCAGGACGGGTCCGACACCTCCGTCTCCTGCTCGGTACACGGTGGCTCCATGCATTTGCGGTTCTCCTCTGTAGAACAAAATGAGACTCTAATAAAAAATGCATAAGTTTGGATATTTGGATGGATGGATATTTGTTACTCAATAACGTCGATACAGCTGAACGAATCTTAATGAAATTTAGCTCAAATATAGTATAGCCTCGAATAACACATAGGACGTTTATCCCGATATCACGTTTCCGTGGAATAATTTCCGAATTGCACGCGGGTTGCAGTTGTTAGCTATACTCGTATTTTATTCAGAATATTCTCATCAAAAATGATTGTTGTCTCATCCCTACTAGTAGCGCCATCTAGTAGAGATGATCTGGACTAATACAAACGAC
Organism: Agrotis puta; assembly: GCA_943136025.2. NCBI lineage: Eukaryota > Metazoa > Arthropoda > Insecta > Lepidoptera > Noctuidae > Agrotis > Agrotis puta. The sequence goes on along the minus strand of OW964176.2, from coordinate 473,367 downwards.
AACACAGACAAACGTTGGTAGTAAGCTACAGAGTTACCAGTTTATTCCGCAGACAGACTCGTGGCGCTAGTGGAGATTATAATCACGCCAGTATCAAAAAGAGGGTGTACACATCTCTAGATTATGTGTGGCGATCTTACGGATTTTCAATTACGCTTCTCATTAACGATACTATTCGAACACTGCTACATAAAATATTGCGCTTCTAATTCAACAAGAACTAGGCAGACGTGTACCTATAATCCATCCATATTTTATAAGTCCTATGTACTCATAATACCATCAACCAGGCACAAATCTGAAGTGTGGAGGAAACCTAACAAACTTAATTGATACATGCTGTGATCTACTACAATTGAAGGAGTTACACCTTTTCAATACCTTTCGCTATTCATAATTATTTTGAACCTTTATTGACCTGGAAAACCATACTATTAGCAAAAAAACAAGCTTTTAACGTACCAGTTTGAACAAGCGGGCACTTCTTGATGCCCATGTGGTTGATGAAGTGCCTCCTCCTGGTGTTGACCCCGACCCCGCAGGTGACGGAGCACTCTGACCAGGGTCCCCAGTCCGAGGTGCGACAGATGCCGTCGTCGGCCTCGATGGGCGTGGCGTTGTTGTCCGTGTCGTCCGGGACCGAGCCGTCACCTCTACAGGTGGAAATAGATATGTTAATTATAAACATTGATCAATTTATGTAGAGGAACTTTTTGGACACAAGAATCCTTTCGGTGCCTCCCTCTGCCAAAATTTAGTAAAAATATCATGCCTTAACATTTACGGTTTGAGGACTAGTCTTCTTACATTTTTTTTATGGTGCCCCACACTAGGAATTTCTCTTGTCTCGGGTACGTTTACAAACTCACATACACAAACGCCTAGACGCGGAACAACTACTTATAGATCATACAAATATTTGCCTCGTGCGGGAATCAAACCCGCGACACGCAGCGCAGCAGTCCAATCGCACAACCACTGCAGCAACTGTGTCGTCATTTATGTACGTGTTACTTATATGTGGGGTTTGCCCAAATCCGTGATCTATTGAAAGTAGTGAGTACGGTGTTGATATAAATTATATCACGGAATACCTAAAAGTGTCTCTAAAGTATGATCAATTACGTCTGAATTAATACTCAATCTGAGTTCAAAGACCGTTCCTTTGATTCGATAGGTGATTGGTCAAAGATCCAACCCAAAATAACGACTAGGAAAGATTACATATATCCAGCGTAAAACAATAACATAAAAATATACCAACCAATAAAAGTCATGGGACATCAAATCACTGATCGAGAGCCACAGTTGAATGTTGCCTCACAAACGCTCATAACTTATATTTTTTACATACAATGCAACTGACCATTGAGTGTCAGTGATGTAAGAATAAAGATACCATTGTTGTGTGCTTCATTAACTAGCTATCGTTGAATGACTGCATGTAAACGTGAAATAAACGTGAGTAAAAAAAGCTGTTCAATAAGACTTTGGGTTTTTGAATATTGTGAAGACATAGCTCGAAACGTCACGTAAGACGATAGAAATGGATTGAAGAATTTGACGCTTGTAGGTGGGACGGTTAGTAAAAGCGCCGGATGTATCCAGAAGACACAAGTTCAAATCTTGCTCGCGGATCGGTTTCCATAGAATTTCTTTGATAATCGCGACGTATGCGTTAATGCGAATAACATTTAGATCTTCTGTACTGCCTTCTGTTGGAATTTATGATTAACTTTACGAGAACGATTATCGTCTCTATAAACTTTCATCTTAAATATCATAGTTTTTCTATAATCAGCCACTTCACTCTGGCACAATAATGTTACACGGAGTGAATTTTCCGACCGTAGTATGTCATTACTTCCAGGATTTTCCCCTCAACCGCCTTTTTTTTCTTTACAAATCAAAGTGTCGATTGCTGGCCAGGAATATTGATTTTTAAGAGATCTATGCAATAATTCAGTTTTATTAAATGTTAAGTTTACATCAAAATCGGCCTAATGTTTTCCTATACCAACAGAATTTTTCATTATTCCTCATAGTTTTTGATTTGGTTGGCAACTGGGCTGGAAAAGGTATCCTGTACAGATCACTGTTGACATCACACATCAGTGTGTGATGTCGCTACTCACTCGCACTCTGCTACGGCGGCGACGCACATCTCCTTGGACACGAGCTGCCTGTCGCACTGGAACATCTGCGCCTTCTGCGGCATGCGGTACTCGCGCGTGCGCATGCGCAGCCCCTTGCCGCAGCTCACCGAGCACTGCGACCACGTGCTCCACTCAGTTACCGCACACTCCGCTAGAAGATAGATACGGAAATATAAATAAAGAACCTGTACTGTAATCGGTTACAAATAAATCCGGTCCGGTCTTGTCAGAACAAGTTTTGCTAAAAACATTATATCTGAAAACTTGTTGAAATTTGACATGGCGCATGAAGCACACGATTTCTCAGCTTTAGACCCAGACTAGCCAACAAAACATAAAAATGCATAAATAATTATTTATAGAGTCATGGGGAGAGGTTACCTATATTATCGATTATAATCGATAATATAGGTAACCTCTCCCCATGACTCTATAAAAAATGTATTACTAGTCGATATCGAATAAACTCACGTCTATTAACAGTCTGTGTGTTCTCCTCCTCCTCCACCACCTGCTGCAGCAGCACCTCCTCGTCGCAGGACCTGGAGATGAGCTTGTCCCTGGTGAGGTACAGCCGCGCCATGGGCGGCACCTGCTGCGCGCCCGGCGAGTAGAACGGAGCGCGAGGGTCCTCCGGGTACATCGGGGTGATGCGGTACATCTTCTCGCGGGGGACTGTCTCGGAGTTCGGAGACTAGGGAAAAAGGAAGCATACTTCAAATTGAACAATAAATCAATAGGTCTTTATAATCAGTGAATTGCCGTCCACAGTTGAACGTAAGCCACTAACCACGTTGGCGCGGCGCGTCTTGCGTCTGTGGTTAGCGTTAAAGCCAAAAGCATAAGACGGAACGAGTGGCGCCACGCTGGCGCGACGGGCGTCTGCGTTCATTTCATGTTATTGTTTCTCCCGCTGGTCGCCGCCGCTCCCGCAGACGCTCCAGCGTGGCCGACGGCTAAGCCTACCCCAAAGAGCGTCAAGAATACCATACACACAGCCAGCCACCTTTTTCAAATCATCTCATCATTTGCCTATAACCAGTCTCCACTCTAGCAACTTTCTGCTACATCGGCCGTCTATCCGTCTGCAGATACGGCCGGACCACTCCCGGTATTATTACGTACCTATAAATTGATGCAAACTACCTTTAAATAACCAGTCTGAAATTTGATTTAGAGTGAGGTTGACCTTGAAATCTCTGACAAGTAATTAAACTACAAAACTTACCATTTCACTTCAACCTCCCGTCATAATCTAGAACGTATCACTTCCACTCACCATGTATGAGATCCCGTTGTCAGTGCCAGCGTCGTAGGGGAACAGATCCACCACTTTGTTCTCGACCCACGTGCAGTCCTTCTGACACAGGTTGAGACTGTCCACTCCCACCACCCAGTCGGGGGATGGACCTGGAATCAAAAAATGGATCAATCAAGGAATGATGTTAAATATTTTTTGGATAACTACCAGTCTTACGGCATCCATTGCGTGACGACTTTGCCCCATCGGTCCTCAAACATTTTTTAGACATAGCCCGCCCGAACCCATAGCAACAATCAAAAACCTCAAAAAGAATCAGGATAAAAGAAAAATGAAAGTTAAGACTAGATGACTTAAAAGACTTTTTGCTAGATTTGCTTGAAATAATTTCAAGATCTCACCGAACATGGAGGCCAGTGAGAGGAAGTGCCTCTTCCGGTCGGTGGTGAAGCCGGCGGAGGTGTTCCCGTTGACCCGCGGGTGCCACAGCCCCTGTGCCTTCACGATGGAGCGCAGCTTGGAGCCCTGCTGCCGCAGCTCGCGCTCTAGCAGGCCCACGGAGCCCCACTCCGCTAGGGACCTGAAAAAGTTACTAAGTTAAGTACTTATTTTAAGTATCCAACGAGAGAGCTAAAGCTTGGAGTAAAAATTCCGCCTTTACTGTTAAGAAATAAAGAGGCTGTCGAAGTCAAGTGTATCTATATACGTTCAGTAATGTTTACAATACACACAGGACTAACAATGGTTACTTGATATTTAAAGCAAGCACGCCTCGTTTTTAGCGCGAAATCATCAAATGAGTCCCGCAGGGTGGAGCGGAAGGAACTGTCAGATTCGTACTGATTAAAACAATGGTGTTCTTTCAAAAGCTCTTAACGTTCCAGGATCACGGTTACACTCCCACGACCTTAAGCAAACACCCCCCAGGATACCTCGAGTTCTGATAATCCGACACTATACACCAACACATCTTTCAAATTATATAATCCAAGATATTCTGTCACCTGAATCCGTCAGTAGCAATCTCGCCTTCTCCCCAGAACTTGAAGTTCTTGGGATGTGTGGCTCCGATGACGTCGGAGAAGTGTGTCAGCCACATCGCTTGTACGGGGAAGTCCTTCGGGTGCGTTTGTGGAGACCACAGACCTTCAAACACCATCTGGAAATATATACAAGCTTGTAATGTATCAATGTTGGAAATAAACATTTTTTTTAAACCTGACTCCCGCTATTATTAACACAAAGTAATTTGTTAATGAAAGCATGTGTTCTTTTGGATTTTCAACACTAGGCTCAACGCCGCGCCGAGTGTAATACATTTTTATAGAATCATAATTTTATTTAATCTTACTACGAGTAGGAGGAGCTTTGCCTTTAATAAAAATCTGGTATTTGTAGCTTTTTATCAGAGGAAAGGCAAAAGGTACATTAACTGGACAGACAATGAAAACTGCGTTTGTCGCCCACTTACCTTGTACTTGGCGTCGTCGCAGGCGCAGCACTCGCTGGCCTGCAGCGAGGTGTCCTCGCACACGCGCCTGGTCAGCTGACCGTCCTCCGCGAACCAGCGGCTCTCGTTCTCGTACACCATTGCCCTGATAATCACACATTATATTTTCTAAATTTTCGTTTAGTTTCTTTTTTGTAATCCACGTTCATCACTTTGGAGTTTGCTTTAGTTCGGATTTATGACCTGGAGGAGTAAGAAATCAGAGAAATTCATAACTTACTTGAGCAGCACACATCCAGAGCCAGTAGGCGGCGCCTTCCACATGACCTGCACCTCAGTCTTGGGCAGGTCGTCGGCCTCGATGACGGAGTTAGTGCACTCCTCATCGAACTTGGTGAGCGTGTCGGCGAACAGCTGGAACTGGCCCTGCTTGCTGGGCAGGCGCGGCGCGGCCGGGTCCAGCGGGTCCAGCTTCATCTGGAACCGTGTGAACTGCTGCACCACGTCGTGGGTGCGGGACCCCACCAGAGTGACTGGAATTAAGAAGATTGTTTAGATACACACACTAGGAATTTCTCCCGTGTCGTGGATAAAAATCTTCTTCAAATGTCATGCGAGATTGTTCCAACGAAGCTTAAGTAAATTGCGTCACCAGTATATCGTACTCGTGCAGTTTACTGCCCGACATGTGTAGTCATTATAATATTTTCTAAGTATTTCAGAATAAAAATCAGTCATCCGGGATAATTTATCACTTCTAATAAAATGGAATATGTATGTTAAACATACAAAGTGTGTTATCATATTATTTCATGCGCTTTGCACAATCGGCGATGAGTACCTAACAGTTATTTTGTTATACAAAATATCTAGTTCTGCTTACATCTGCAGATAACAGATTAACCCATATGGAATTGTTATTAACGACCGAAATTAAGATCCCGTTCCTTTGTTTTTGACGGCTGTTGCTGATTGGACATCTTTAAAAGTCGGATAGGGAAATTCGGTCCTTGATTGGTTACAGACAAAGCTCGGAATAATTAATTTTCAGCGTAAAACATCTGCTAAATGTATTCAACATGTTATGCTCTAAGATAATACATGTTAACTGCTCAATTTGACCTCACTGTTTTTAATAAATCACGGAAATGATTGTTGAGAGTTAAGAGATAAACTGTCCTGGAATACTGCTCTATTTCTTTCTTGTAACTTGTATAATTATCTGTAATCTTGTTACTATTATGAATGAAAAAGTTTCTGAGGTAGGATGGTTGGATGAACGTTTGTAATTGTTTTATGCAAATACTATAGAACCTGTAATTTTTTTTTCATAATCTGGATTAACACATGACGTGACATAGAATACTTTTTATTTCGGTTCCATGGGACAATTACCCCAATCCGAAGCCGCTGGCTACCTACTGCCGGCGACTCCGTCCGCCTCAAGTGGCCTATAGTATAACATATTCACATACTTAAGACGTCGATTTACTCTCTTTTGTTTAAAAAAATAAAGAACAAGCGTGTAAAAAGTATGATTGAAACTATTCTATTCAATGTGTACTGACCGACGTATCTCTCTCCGGGTGCATATCGCTCGATCTCTCCGTTGACGATGAGCCGGTAGAAGTTGTCCCCGGGCGCCTTGGGCCCCGCGCCGCCGCCCGGCGTCAGCTCGCAGGCCTGCGCCCGCGCAGCCACCAGTAACAACACGCACAGCCGCCACATCTTACTCTACAACACAACACGTACATTTTATTTGAGAAAAATGTATTTGAATATGTCGGGCAAGGAATTTTAAACAGGGAAAACTAAAATAGGAAACTTTTCGATATTCGAATGAAATATTTTTCCGCAAATTTCTTTACAAAGATTTTTCACAAACAAATATTAAGCAAACATTATTTCTGAAACACAAAACTATTTGCTAGAATATTCCGTAACCTAAGGAACGGCAGCTCACCAGTCTGCGCGTGCGTCGGCAGCAGAGTGCGGGAGTATCGCGCGCTGCTTGCGACGCAGATAAAGGGTCAAGCCTCTCGACCCGTCGCCTCAAATCGTGTCATATTTCATACGATACATATGTTAAAGAAACACATTTTAATCAAAATTATAAAATGTTTTGTCTCTTCATTCTCACAGGAAGCTTGAAGCCGCATCATATCCTTCGTACGATAAGTCACAAGTAGCAGCAATTTGCGCGTAGGTCAGTGTAGGTCGTGCTTTGAATCAGAATAGATAACCAAATGGCATACTTAGATCATGATCCTGTCCCGTCGTAAGAAGGTACATAATAAGTAATTTCACCAAATAGAAATTGCAGACACAAATAGCAGACACATGGAAAAGCCCTTTGGTAGTGAAGTGCGCGATAATAGTTGACCGATACTGCATCAGACTACCAACATGAAAATCGGTCAGTTATTAATACTATCACGCTCTAGTTCCACTATCGTTAACGAGCCGTTCAGCTTTTCTTAAAGTCGTGAATTGCTTTAAGCACAAAGTGGCTTTTGGCAGTAATTTTTTTTTCATCTTCACCGCTCCACCCCTGTACGATCATGGCACCTTACCACCTGGTGAGCACAGCTTCACTGTTAAGTCGGGTAGTTCTTATATATTAAATGGCACGCCTCGTAGATCCGCACTGAACCATGGTTCTGCCTCAACATCGATCAAGGTCGTCTGGTTTTGAAACCCATAACTAATAGTTTAGGTGCCTCCGTTGTTCAGCAAGTCAAGATTTACCAAGTAATTGGACTCATGGGCGCCGGGAGGGGTACAATACACTTATGAATGTGATTTTGAAATATCTTGGGATATAGGTTGTCAAAGTTTTCCCAAGAATATGCCTACCCCGGGGTCGCGGGACTGTACGAATTACCGTGACCCCGGAACGTAAAGGGCTATTGAAGGACACCGTGGATTTTAGTCAGTACGAGTCTGACAGGCCCTCCCGCTCCGCCCTGGGTGGGAGGAGTCATTGATTATACCACGATAAAAAAAAAAAGATTATACCTACCAGCCAGGGTGCAGAATATTGAAACCCCTGGAAATGATTCACCCATGAGACTACATGAATCTTTGAATATTTATTTAGGTAATTAACTGACTCCATTGCTGGAAGTTGGAAGAACCAAGAATAATTGAAATTCACTTACCTTTGATTCTAATAAGAATTTCAGCCGGATATCACGCCTTGTCTCACTTTCCGTCTTACAAATTAACAGTCCTTCCTGTGCGGTAGTTCAATGCTGCTCACATTACACTTGTCACGGCTCTAGTCAGGAGAACTTCAATCACAAGTTCTGCACACCACCAGTGAGTGCAGCAGGAAATGCACTGCTCACCGGCGAAGTCTGCGGAATGCAGTGGGAGTGCCTACAATAACTGATTACGTATTACACTGACTCCCGACTACCCACATCCTTCAACCATACGTCATCCCCAGTTACACGGAATTTGTATGATCTTCAAGGGTCATGGGTCCACTAGCGACCCGTTGAACCCCGCGCCGCGTGTCGGTATGTGCGTGCTGTGGACGAGTGATGAAGGAAGTGTGGAGTGTCTGTAATGCGGTGCAGTTACCTCACGCGCGGACAGGCGGCGGACATGTCTGCGACAAGTGCCGTCTTCCGGCCGCGCGCCGCCCGCTCATTACCCGCGCGTGGCATACCTTCGCGCCCACTCCGCCTGCAACTCTCCGATTACGCACACCCTATTATTGTCTTACATAATTAATTGGACGCTTCCTTCAGTGCGAGCTCCTTCAATTAGGATGGCATTTTTGGAGGGTCGGCGAACCAAGGCTGCGGAAGTTGTAATTCAGGATCTGCGGTACATCATTACTGACACGGTGCGCCTTCCTCACCATACTGTTATTTATGATGACCTCCAGACGAAGGAGAAAGATGTTTACAAATCTTAGTTTGCGCATGTGACTGATATTACTGCACGACTAAAGCCCGTGATAAGATTATGAGATAAGCAGACACATGATTACATAAATACATAGTAAACCTAGATAGCTATCTGAACGTACCTCCAGGACTTGTGAGTCGTGGCCATTGCACTCTAGAATGTCAGGAACAAGGACATATTTAAATAGGCGCCCGCTCGTTTTAGCACCGAAACTTGAAAATCCAACACATTTTTACATTTGGGTGCCACTTACACCTTTTATAAGCAGGCTACGGTATTTTTTTTTATCGTGGTAAAATCATCGAATGAGTCCTTCCACCCTACTGTCAGACTACGTACCGGGGTCACGGTAATTCGTTAATACCGCGACCCCGGCAGTGTTTGGCCCTCTACAGGCCCCGTCACTATGCTGACACTTTTTGAAACGCGCGTGGAGCACAACGCGCCGTCGACCCGGGCATGGTCCATGATCAGACAGCGAGTCGCCCATTACTCGCTTTCCGCATGCCCGCGCCTACAGTGGCCGGAGATCGTCTGGCGACGTCCGACGCCGTGGGCGTCTACCACTGCGAAACTACGGTGACTTAAGCTACGTTCTATATTTTCTTAATCCAAAGATCCGTGCCTTTTCCTTCAGGACGATATTTTTCTGATTGATTCACAAATATTACGTTTGTTTTGTTGCAGGTAATACAACTTGATGTTTTTAAGCACAATTTCGTCGACAGTGCGGGCAGGACAGCTGCTCATCTTAAATCCTCTCTTGCACTGAGGTAAGTATAATCTGCTGCACTCCTCTCCAGCTTCATTATTCTCTATTCTACGACACAAGTGCTCCTCTCTGAGCTGGTACAGTCGTTCATATTGTAGGTATAGTTAGTTATCTGTACGGGTCATCAAATGTTGCAGTGTGACGCTTTAACAGTAACATACTAGTGTCCGACCGAAGGTTCGGTTTCGGTTTCGGTTTCGGCCGAGTTTCGGCAGCAGTATCGGTTTCGGCCAAAATTGGCCGAAACTTTTGCCGAAACCGAAACTGATTTCGGAAGTTGTCGTGCACGCTCGCTTAACTTCGTTTCTTGCGGCAACGCTTTGGCGGACGCTCGCGCTCGCGGCCCTGTTCGGGAATTGTCGTGCGCCGTTCGGATGTCTCCGATAAACATTTTGCTATGAGAACTTAATATGAAAAAAAAAATGTTATGTTTTAATATTTTTTATATTATATCCATATTGTGTTTCCATTTCATGTCCTAACTAATGCAGAATAATGGGTAAAATGCACCAAATTTCAGTATTTTAAGGAATTCTATACTTGACCATGTGAGTTTCGGTTTCGGATTCGGTTTCGGCCGAAACTGAAGCCACGGCCGAATATTCGGTTTCAGTTTCGGTTACGGCCGGAAAACCCGTTTCGGTCGGACCTTATAACATACTATAATCATGAAATTTCGGCATAATATAAAAAACGACCAGAGGTCCGCTGTGTTATGATTGCAAAGGTTAGATGGCAGTTCCTATATGTTTATCGAATATATACGAATGCGGCTACAATCAACGCCGCAACTTCCCCCCTAGCCAAGTTAAAAACGATAAAAGGCTCAGTAGGCTATAATAGATATTCAACTTTATGCTCTTAGTAACAAAGTTGAAAATCTATTGTAGAATACCGAGAGCTTACGTTTATCGTTCGCGACATGGCTAGGGGGCTGTAGTGGATTTCTTCTGGCTTGGTTAAAGTATACCAGGTGCAAAAATATACAACTTATACCTTGGTGTTACTTGATACCGTTAAAGATATACGATATGTCGCCATAAGTATCGGTTTTAGTATCAATAATATTTGGAACGTAACTGATCCGCCAGTTTCTTCTATCAAACTACATCAAACGTGTCCAACCGCGTGACAACATTAAAATAATAACCGGACCGCCATTAACCCAGATCACCGACCTGCGCATACGCACCCGAACTCACGCGCCGCGGGCAGAGGAACAGAGAAACGATACATTGCTGTTGCAATTATTTAATTCAGTCATATCATACAAATATTAAACTATGCACGTTTTAAGTATATCTCGACTAGACTCGTTAGTTAAAAACATATCTGATAGATATAAATATATGGCTGCACGATAATGTTCATGTACGGGGCTAGCAACAAGGTAATTCTTTAGAATCCATAGTAAATACTGCATCGTCGGAATAAGAAATACTAAAATGTGATGATTGCACGCAGCCTCGCACATGACCCACTACAGCAGATGGAATGATGATATTCTCACTAATTAAGGCTTAAGACATAATGTTATAATGAGTTATAACCATTTAATACAAAAATATGATATTTCACACTAACACAACTCAGTATAACATGCTCATAGGTTAAAGTTTATCGTCCGACATTTGTTTCAAATCCAGTATTATTACTTACAAAAGTATATTAATTCTTGGAAACTATTTACTTGTGTATGTGAGGTTTGATATAAAAATACGTTCAACTAATTCGATTAAACATGATAAATATTTGCTATTACAAAAATAATGTTATTTTCTATATTCTCCAATGGTTATTTTGAACTCAATATTCTACTGAAACACTGATCTATAATTTAATATTTTTTAAATATCGACTTTACTTTGTAGAACACAAAGTAAAGTCGACCGAAAATGTGCATAATAAGATTTCGATGAAGCTTTAATAATAAATAAATTAGTTCAAATGATTTGAACGTTATTATTACATAATTTTATATAAACTTATTTATAAACCTTAGTGGCGACTAGAAAATATAATGATGACTAGAGTATTATGTTCGGCCTTCCTGCGGCCTCTCGGTGCTTTTATAAAGAAGCAGAATGTCGGTACAGAAAGGTCGGTGTAGGCATAATATAGTAAGTTATCTTCACTCGTAATTACTTAATAAACACAAGTTGAGACTTGGCAGATTTGCCGGTTTCTTAATTCAAGTTTTACCTACACCGATCAGTACCGATCTACTTCTTTATGAAGGCACCCTTCGTCTTGACAGTTGTCAAATAAATACTTGTTCATAAAACAAATTCGTAGTCATTACAACAACCGTAAAGTTTAGAAATTATCACATAACAAATTAATTTAAAAAAAAAAAACATGTCATACTAAACATCTGACAATCAATATCTCAGGTTGCTTACCATGACGGCCACCAGCGGCCGTATTATGACTTCTTAAAATCAGACTTGTTCCAGTGAGTGAAAGAGACAGAGCTATACATGTCGTCTAGTGCTACCTCGTTCATTCACTGGAACTACTCTGGCTTTAAGACTTACAAAAGTCCTTTACCGACCATTCAATTTTATAAATTATAAATAATGGAATCATGTTATTGAGTATGAGACAATTTGTTCTGTCTGTATCTGGAATGTCACTCACATATTATTGCAACTATCGTTTAGCCTCATTCAGAGCGAACACAACACAAACTTACTAAATTATCGTTTTATTTTTAGGCCTATGCACACTGATCATGAATCACATTACAAGATACGTCTCTCATCAAGTATCGTGTGTGTATAGGGCATTAGTCTTTAAGTACGAGCAATATTGTATCAAATGTTTAAAATATACCTGTAAATGCTATTTTAATAATAGGAACAGTGTCATAGCTAAGCGATACGGTGTGATATGTATTGCGAACTGTGGCCGCGACAGTCGCTCGGAATATCATCGTTTATGCCTCAGATCAAAAAAAATAGGCAGATAGAACGTGCGCGAACAACAAAGTGAAGCCAGGTTTTATTTTAGTGTGCGCGGCAAATATGGCGCGCCGTGTACGAACACGTGCATCTGTGTGCGTTTACGGTTGCCAGATATTGAGAAATACTCCCACATTTTGTTCAGTTAAATTGTTCTCAAATATTGTACTACTATTTTTTAAATTAGAAACGCGCTTTTGTTTTATGGTTATACCCAGAGAGCAAAAGCGTGTAGTATTTATTATTTAACAGAATAATAATAAGGAATAAAAGTTAATATGCGTAATTACTTACTACCTTTTTAATTAATTTATATCAGACCATCATATCATATCAGAGAATATAACACTTTTTATAACGCTTTTTGGTTATTTGTTTATAACGCAAAATTTTGAAGGAAGCCATTCATTATCCTGCCTGCTTTGGCGAATAATAGTGACCCATTTATCTCGTAAAACCGGATCCGTGGGCAATCTGCAAAAACATAATTCGAATAATTGTAGTATAACCAGTGGCGAAGACCTAATTTAAAAGGGTGTGGGGGGGGGGGGCTGGCATGTTACACTATGTACAAAATTAAAACGATTTATCGGCCAATAGAAAATGCCCTACCAGCTCTACTCACGATACTGCTTGCATTGCAACTAATAATTCGAAAATGAAAAATTTCACTAATGAAAGTATGGAAACCTCTAAATGACACATGGCAAAGCCTAATTGTTGCAATTAGATACTAAAAGTAATAATAAAATATTTCATAAACCCCAATAAGTCTTGAAAATAAAAATTTTAAAGCGCAGTACACCGCACGCGGAACTAAAAGTAAACGACTAAACGTACATCAAATAATAAAATAATAATAAATACAGGTACTATAGATTACGACCGTGCAGTTGTATTGACGAATTTGATCGATATTTTTTATGCACAATACACATTCCCCTAATTCAGGGTAATTTACCCGTCATAAACTAGCAACACAGACGATTTACTGTTGAGGTTTTGTGTTTCAAGTGAGCCGAAAATATTTTATGGAAAATAAATACCAAAACAATAAAAATAACAAGAGTTACCTGTGGAAAGATATTCCATCTTGTTTTCTTTCTTTTTGTGAACAACTTTTGCAGTGTTTAAATACACAAGACGGCATGTTTTGGCTTAAAATGGCAAATCACTAGTGACGTGTGAATTAGACGATGCGTAGCTTGGTACTGTCGCGAGTTTGTATTATCCTTTGATTTTGTATTATCTTCGGTTGACACACTCGCGTGTTCTGAGCGCTCTATCTGCCTATTTTTTTTGATCAGAGGTTTATGCATATTAAATAATATACAACAAAAATTGTTGTGTTCACAAATGCGATGATTTGTACCTGTGATCAAATAAGTTTGTAAACATTAAATGTAACATCAAATCTTTTAATACAAATACTGTATCTGTTTTAATTCGGTCAACATAAATAAGAGAGAAATGTAATAATATCCAAAATTGAATGGCAATTAAATTTTCATTATAATTCAGGAAACGGTGTTCTGTCACAAATCGAGAGATTTATGGTAAAAACGTGTCAAACTCTTGCAATGACTGCTGTATTTTTGACTGTGATCTGCATGGAAACGATGTTAAAATAATTACCCTGGTCAAGAACGTGGCAAGACTTATTTAATATTTAATTTGGAATCACATTTTTTGTAACAAAACATCACTTGGGCGGCCATTTAATCCAATATACATATGAATATTGCTCATATATTTATTTGCCCATTATAACTACGTAACTAACTGTTAAAATCTTGACTAGTGTTGAATTAAAAAAAAGAAAACAACCAAAATTAAGGTGGCCGCACATATATCAGTAGCGTACGCGCCGCACAAGCCTTATTGTATGAGATTATTACGTCACCACCATTATTCGGATGCTGACAGCATTTCCCGATTTCATTTGAATTTTTCCAACGTTTCTAGCAGGTCGCGAACAAGGGGCGTGATACGCGTGCGCCGCGTGCTACGCATGCGGTACTGGCTAGATCACCTTAGAAGTTCTATGAGTAACCCAGCGAAGATAAAATATTGATTAGTAAAATGACGCCGTGCCAATTTACTAGACGAAAATGACTTTACTATTTCATAGAGCGTCAAATAATTACAGTTTCATTTAAATTTTAGTTGGTTGGTAGTCAATTTCCCTTGATTTACATTTACGATTTATTGAGAACTCGATAGTTAGTTGATAAATGATACAAAACTTATATGATCACAGGTGAAGAGCGCAAGCCTACGTATACAAGATGATCACGACACACGACACCGAAATATTGAGGACACGCCGCGATATAAGGCAATGGTCACACCCTCACGTCACATACACACATGTTATAGTACACACACTATCTGGAAGTATTTGGTTATAAGTCGTGGCAGTAGTACAGTTCAATCAGAGGTTGTTTGAGGAAGCACTTGTTAAGAACAAATCGGTTCAGATGTTGTCCAGAAGATTATCTTTTTATATCCTCTTAAAATTCTAACGTCCACCGGTAATTAAAGACTGATTAGTAGGTAATATTAGTGATATCCACTCACCAGCTCGGGCCAATCACTCGTTACAAGCATGGAATAAAACTGAGAAAGCATTCTGAAAGCTTTCGTACAGATCAGTGATGTCGACGATCATCGTCACCATCATCATTTCGTGGTAAGCGCATGTTTATTGCAGATGGTCCTTTAAGTTATTTTCTTCATTCGCATCAACATTTTTTTTTTTTAATAATTTTAAATACATAATTTATAAAAAAAATTCACGCACCTAAAGGTTACTTATATTAAGTTTTTGGCCCGAGAAGGTAGAGTTCGACTTAAAGATTAACGGATTACATTACAGTGGCCAGGGTTCGTTAGTTTGTGCGTTGGTTCGCTGTCTCGTACGCCGCGGTCGGTCCGTGAGGGCGGGGCTACAGTATACGAGTACAAAACATGGTCGTCAGTCAGATCAGAACGTCAGCACCGGCTCCTCGCGGTGGTCCAGGATGTCTGCAATGTGAACAGATCACGATTAGCTCGTCATGGAGGAAGCATTTGAAAGGCCTACAGCCTGTAGACTGCGGTCTCCCAGTCAGGGTCAATAGAGACGGTCGTGGTATACCTTTGGCGATGGTCCACCAGGGCAGCGTGACGTACGTGAGGTATGCGTTGAGTGGCGTGGACTGTTGCCGCTTGCCCTCCTTCCACAGGTGGAAGGTCTGCGTGAAGCCGCGCATCGCCCACAGCGGGTTGTACGCGCCGTCGTCCAGCTCTGGTAGGGAGCAGTAACAACGAACATTATCATGGACATCAACATTTAAGAGTAAAATATTTCATAAAGAATTAATTAGTGATCGTGATGTAGATGTCGTTCTACTAATTTATGAAGTAATGAAGTGCGTCCATAATATTAAAGTAATTTTAACGAAAAGAAAATTAATTGCGAGAAGATGACATTTAGTTGTGTGAAGCGAGTATGAGAGCATTCATATGAGGATCGCGTCAAGTCGGGTGGACGGATCTGTGGGGCCTTGGACGGTGGGAGCGCGAGCGAAGCGCGGACGATGCCTATGCGATAGTATAGTAGGGAGGTGCAGCGGGAGTGACGGACTACCGTCGCTCCTTCATCACGCGGTGGATCTATCAGAGGTCCCTAGTGTACAGTAGCGGTCCGCTGAACCCGCGCGGCACAGGGAGGAGTGTGAGTGTGTGAGTGCGCGCAGTACCGTGGTCGGTGCGCGGCACGTCGCACCAGTAGTACACGGCCGTGCCGTCCGGCGTGGTGCGGCGCGGCGGCTGCGACACGTCCGCCGACACCGAGCGCGCCGGGCCCGCGCGCCGGGGAGACACCGTGACCAGGCAGGCCGGGCTGGACACGTCCGCGCCCGCCGAGCCGACCAGCGCGCGCATGGCGGTGCCGCAGCCCGTGCCGCCCGCGCCGCACGCCCCGCCCGCGCCGCAGCCCCCGGCGGCAGCAGGCCGCGCCGCAGCCCCCCGCGCGCCCCGCCCTCCCCCGCGCCCCCCGCGCCCTCTACCTACACACAACACACCCGCATCACTACCTTTGAACACGTCACCGGATCCATACCCCAACTTCGCGCCGTTTTTACTCACGACCACCGATCACCTGTATTTCACACGAGGGTGTTAAGACCTCATATGGAATACAAATATCGCCCGGTGTCCGCACTAAAAACGCCACCAAACATGTGGTGTGACCCGTGTGTCGTGCACGCCGGTCCTGCTCGGCCTGGCGACCCTCTACCCTGGTTACGTCCAGCCACTACGCCCCGACTACTGCCCGCCCGCACTACGCCACGCCCCGCGCCTCCATGCTACAAGCTACAGTGCAGCCATGCCATGACTTATAAGCGACAACAACGACCAACACACAGCAGTACAGCAAATAATGAAGCAGTTTTGTAAACATTCACAATGGATATTGTTGTGTAGTGAATCCACTACTGCAGGGTACATTAAAATAACAAAACAATAATTGAAAGTGCAAGTTACAACAATTATGAGTTTACTGGGTATCAAGTGGACAAAGCATTGACCGAGAACTTAAGAGCGACTCAATGTCAGATTAATTTATACAATCAGTTCCATTAAAGGCCCTCATTGACATCAAATGAATTCCAATTGAACGAGTATGAATACACTCACAATATACGCTGGTTCGCTGAGAACGAGTAAATAATTAGAAAATTATGTAACATCGTCCTAACAGATACTGTTAGCAGTGGACACACTAATACAAGTTCGCGTGTTATATCATAGGGCTTTATAACAATTAGACTTCGTTATATTTTTGTAATTGATTCTTAAATGTTCCGCTAGATGGCGCTAAGTGTCACTTATAAAATCCAGTATTTTTGGTATGTATAAAATCAGAATCCATTTGGTTGATTTATAGTAAATGTAACAAAAGTCTTTCCATAAAACTAGCACCAATGTTAGAGTCAAGCCCGTGTGTAGTGTGTGCTGTGGTGGTGCGTACGTACCGTCGCGCAGGTCCCCGGCCTCCACCTCAGCCACGCCGCTGACCAGTGAGTCCAGGCCCTCGTTCTCCGAGCGGCTCTTGTCGCGCGCGTCCCGCGTGCGCCAGCCGCCGCGCACGAAGTTGTTCAGGTTGGCGCTCGGGTCGCTCAGGCGACGCTGGAACACCACACACGGCCTATTATTGCATGCAGACATTAAATAATACAAAAGTTACCTTGAATAAATCGCGACTATACACACATTTTACTGTAACCAACAACTAAAGAACCTGAAATCGCATTAATCGATGGCTTGTAAGCAATCATTGTGAATTCGTTCCAGAGTTCATGTTTGACTTGATCAATTATGGTTTTCTGAAATATATTTAGTTTAAATACCTCTCTTTATCCTATACCTATTGTAAATATAACTAGGCATATAATTTCGTTATAGACCCTGCTCAACTCAGCCTATTTTAGTCCACTAATGGACATAGGCCTATATATGCTCCGATCTTAGGTCTTGTACTCAGAACCTATGGATGAGGATGATGACGCTAGGTCTGACCTGATGCCTGTACATGAACATCTCCTCGGGGTCGTCGTCCCAGTCGCTGTCCCACATGTCGGTGGCCGCCAGGCCGGGCTCGGAGGTGGGCGTGTCGAGGCCGGCGGCGTGCGGCCTGGACACGGCCATCTCCGCGTGGCCCTTGCCGCTGGGGCCCTTCATGCGCACGAACTCGCAGCGCGCCGCCGCCTTGCCGCCCAGCAGACCGAACGACATGCGCTGCGCCACTTTCGTGGACAGCGATGTTTGCTGGAAAACGAACATTACAATTAAACAAGATCACGCCAGTAGTGTAAAAGAAAACAGCCTGTTTATTGCCGTCAGTACCTTCCGCTCCATCCAGGGGAGGACTAATTTAATGTTATTTAAATCATAAAAAAAGATCGTTTAAACTTTCTGGGCAGTCGTGTAAAAAGATCAGTAGAACAAAATTGTGGTACAAAATAAACATCCTACAGAAAAAAGGTAGTGTCCTTTCACTATCAGAACTATTGTATAGCTGAGGATGATGTTGACTGACCATGAAGATGACAGCATTAAGTAAAAGATTGCTTTCATTAGTGTATCCTTCCTACAGTGGACCTTTCGCAGTGCCGTTGAGCGCAATGTTCTCTATTGTTGACATGAAAACAAGAAAGCGATAATTTTCCCTCTTGTGTTACTGTTGTTGCAACAAATGTATTACAGATAGCTTACATCGATCGACTCTCAGTTCTCACGTAACTCAGCCATTCACTTTTCATTCGGAAAAGGGAAAAACGCACGTTGGTAGCTCAGCGGCCGGCTGTGCGCTGTAACAATGGGACTTTGTCGCAGCGGGAGCGGCAGCAGCTGTGGGAACTTGCTTATTGTTTATATTCAGTCGTAGTAAACAGAGCCGGCGAGCACGCGTGCTTTATAAACAGTCGCCACAAAATGTTTGACAACATTAGACAATACACCGTTGTTTTATGTTATTGCGATCATGTGAAAGTGGGAGCACATTGACTGAGTCACAATATAAATCTATTTTATTATATAAAAAGGTTGTTGGCAAGGCAACGGTGTGTGATTCATCTTATTAATATACATTTTAGCTCAAACACACACCGATTGGATATTTTTAATGAATCTTTATTCTAACGGATAAACGATGAAATGCGTGCAGCTTTAGGTGTTTATAATACCTAACACTTCTGCTGAAAGTAATAAATAACATCGCTATCAGCGATGTTATTTATTAAGATCATGTAACTTCGTGCTTGCATCCGTGATTTGTTTCTAAATTAACATTATGAAGATATTAACAAAAAATAACAGACTGTCCTTCTCTCTAACCTTAAAAAATATGTACATAAGAAGCAGGCAACCAGCGGATATTTGTAATGATGAGTTGAGAACAATATCATTGGTTGAGGACACATTCCTGAGCAGTGAGCTAGTGGAACGAGTTGTCGAAGTACTGTTGTTCGTAGTGTCGCGTACTCGTACGATAAACCGGTATACTGAACTACAGCGGTAGGTGGAGCGCCCACACGCTAGGCCTCCGCTCAACACGGCTATTTACTCTGCTATAATAAGAAACGCGACAAAGTCAAATCATTTATTTCAATTAGTTAGACCATTCAGAATTTATAAATAAAAGAGAATGCCTCGCATTATCTTTCACTGATAAAATCTAATTCAGATATTTGAAAATAGAATCAATTGGAATATTCTTTTGAAACATTAAAAAAATACTTTATAAGGAAAAGTCCAAGTCGCGGGACTAACGAATACCGTG
The DNA here is from genome assembly GCA_943136025.2 of Agrotis puta. Lineage (NCBI taxonomy): Eukaryota > Metazoa > Arthropoda > Insecta > Lepidoptera > Noctuidae > Agrotis > Agrotis puta. The sequence goes on along the minus strand of OW964176.2, from coordinate 453,517 downwards.
ACCCCGGAACGTAAAGGGCTATTGAAGGACACCGTGGATTTTAGTCAGTACAAGTCTGACAATCCTGCCCTGCCCTGGGTGGGAGGACTCATAAAAAGAAAAAGTTCAAAGTTATCTGTATATTAATTATGCAACTATTTGAAATCAATCGAAATCAAGCGACATAATCATATTCATTATATTCAGTTTTTTAATGAATTCTTCGTGACTTTAACAACAAATACAATGTTGAGAAATACCTTCTGAATAATGTTTAATTCAGCACTTCATCGAACAGTGATAAACAAACCAATCCTGGCTCAAGTAGTGAAAACATGCGTCACTATTAGCTATAGGAAAACGAGCAACGCGTGCAAATTCGGGACTCTTTCCAAGATCCGAACGAAGACCTCTGCTCCAGTAACAATAACTCATTAGCGATGAATAATGGAAATAAATAGGTCAAGAAAAAAGTTAGCTGGAGAACTGGAGTGCGGGCTATGACCTTTAGTGATCAGTCAGTAGGGTACGACGTTGACATGAATCATAGTGGCTGACAGCCGAGCAGGGCGGCGGGTGGCACTAGCAGCCCTTAGAGGAAGAGGCCGGTTGTCGACCCCGCGCCGCTCTGCTAACACTATTGTTCCCACTCATACCCGCAACTCATCATTCATAAATGTATGCAAAGAAAGGCGACATAAAGAAAATAACCACCAATGCTTACATCAATCGATGCACAAGTAAGACCTTTCATATCATTTAGATGACGCTGCAGAAATGAAGCGCATTCAATAATAAAGTAAGAAACAAGTTTCCGTCCGCCAACAATAACTTCAGGGTCACGTAGATAATGATTGTTCTATTTTTACGCAACTTCGATGAATGTCGACAATTTTAACAAAATCACAAGACAGTAGTCAAGGAGGTACATGAACTTGAACCCACTTGTTAGGATACGGGGCACACTTATGTAGACATAAGTACGAAACTACTCAAGTGTCATCAACATTTCAAATGGTTATAAGTGTCGACCGAAATCCGGAAGCAATTTAAAGTGTCAGTAACGATGCGATGAAACAGATGGAAGTGAGTTTTTCCCCCGGTCGAGTGTTTATCGATTGATCGGCGGCACGTAATCTTAGCTGTGAAGAATATCACGGCGAGGGAGACCGCAGTTGAAGTGGGGCAGACGAGAGGCTTCGCGAGCTCGCGACATCGTGTCGCCACAATGTTGTACTAATTAACAAGTTATCGCAGAATACAAACTTTTGTATAATGCGTTGAAGCCACCGATCACTGTCGCGGTGGACGAACGGAGTCACAATTCGCGTGATACAAAGAAAAGTGTATGTTGCTACTTTTGAAGTCTTTGTACCTACATTCACCTTTCATGTTTACCTTAAGACCCACGTCAAACTTAGCTTAGCCAAATGTAGTACTAACAACCGTACGGGATGGACGCGTGATGTCATCCGGCAACTTTTCGGTAATGGGGTCGCGGAACACTTTCGCCGCGTAGCTACGTGATACTTAGGGCGAGGGGAGGCTGTCTGGGTGATGAGATCACGCGTGTCGGCGCGACGTGTGCACTGATGTCAGCGCCAGGAGTCAACCCTCGGCAGGCGCCCTCACGAGCGGGAGGCGGCACCCTCGCGGAACAGGGCTGCCGTTACTAATGCCCAAAAACTAGCCAAATGTAAGCATCTAGGCAAACATTAGATAGTTACGCTTACGTTACCTCTCGTGTGAAATGTTGAACTCGGTATTAAACAATAACTTTCATCAAAATCGGTTTTATGCGTGATGTAAAGTTTTTATCGCATCGCATACTGCTCGTAAATGGAGTTAATATGCAATATGCACACTAACGATAACAATCGATTCAGTTTATAGTTTTCAGTTTATTTGATTTATTATTGAAGTGATTGCTTCTTTACTGGCGGGTGGGTTTGTTAATGCTGTACGTAGTAAACAAATTATATTTCTTTTGTAACCCTGCTACAAATCCCCATAATGTAACAAACGCAGTTTTGCCCAACATGATACAGTGGTGCAGGGCAGCCCTATTCCTGGGGTGTAGTCACTAATATCAGGCAGCTGAACGGGATCGCGAGTGAGCGTGGGCTGAGTCTGACGTCACGACACAGCCTGCCTGTTTGCTCGCCTCAGACACCGATCAATTAGTCTGCCATTAATCAGGCCTCGTTAATACACCGACACACCCCGCCACACCGAGAGACAGCTCTAAATGCTTTTGTAATTGACTTCCTAGATTTTTTCTTTTCAAAAACTAAAATTCTATGAAACTGAACTATTGGGTGTTGTTAATAAAAAGATGAATGGAATGTTAATACGACAGATTATACGTCATCTAATTATAATGAATGCTGGGTACCTACCCGGTGACACGGTGCCTGACGGTGGCGACGCGTCACCCGCGCGCCGCGAAAGGACTCCTTTCCGCTCCTTAATGGCCGTGCCGGTCTACATTGAACGCAAATTGCGACAATTCCTGCGACCGGCCGAATGGCATAAATAACTGTGTAATCTTATGTAGGTCTAGTTAACGTCACTATAAGGGTAGTCTAAGATAAAACTGGCTCGTTTTGTTGATTCACATCACGCGAGCGGCGGAAGGCGTGCAGTGATAATAGAGGGTGTTATGTGAGATGTACGGCTCGTTGTGGGCCGCGGTCCAAGGCCGGCGCCGGGTGATGTCGGCCGGCGCGCCGCCAGCGACGCCCCATAAACTCACCTCGTAAACTGAGCCCTCAGCACGAAGGGATTCCACACGGATACGGTGAACATATTGATTTTCAAGATCTTTATGAACCCTTTTCGAATTCTTTACTGAAAGGAATACATTTCAACATTGTTTTACAAAGGCGTTTTATCGCTGTGTAGTGTTTCTGAAGTTTATGGCTGTTTCCTAATCACCAATTTGTTTGAATGGGCAGTGATTATGAATTTATGAATGTTCCTTATTGCCCGCTACCTACTACGTAGGTGGCAATTGTACACATTGTTGTACAATGAAAGATTACAACTATTATTTTTAGATATTGCGTATTCAGAGATTGCCACAATCAAAATAGCACTTCAAACACGATTATCACATGGTTCAATATGATATTAAGTAGTATTATGTAAATACCTATTACCTACCATGTTATCTCTTTTTTATTAGCCTATAGTTTGTCCCACTGTTGGCTTCCCCTTCTAAACTTCAAACCTCACTACATATATATTTTGCGCACATTATCTTTAGCACTTACCAACTACTATAAATTAGGATGCATTAGGCATTTGATAGCTAAGTGGTACTAGATAAACGACAATACTTGAAATTATGAGTTTCTACTGCTACATGATTTATAATGGCCACTTTAGCAGTGTTGCTAATATCAATGTTGCTAAAATTGTTCATTATCAATTATCTAATCTATGGTTTGAACAATAGAATAGAATATTTCATGTTACGAATTTTTGTACAAAATTCGTAACACTGTAATTAATAAAGATAAAAATACGATAATAAATGGACTAAATGCGAAGAACCAACACCTTCAGAGGCTCTCATTGTGCAGCTGGCCTTGAGCCAGACCAACCTTTAGGTACTATTATATATTCTGTGGCCAGACGCAGAAAGCTTGACGCAGAAAGCAGTTCTCTTGGACACGGCGCACATTGTGAAGAGGTTCCTCTCTCTGGAACCCTAACCACCGGCAGCTTAGACCCTGTTCCCGATGCTGGTGGGCCACATTTTTTTTATATTTTCAAATGTTTTTGTATTTTTTTTAATAATATTTAAAAATATAAACGAATTTGCTCAAAAATGAATAAAGAGAATGATAATAAATTGAGATCAATTTTAGCACCATTGAAATAAGCAACGTAGCAAAGATGGCAATTTTAGACCCGCATAGGTACCCACTCGAATTAATCATCAATTCATCATAATCAGTTTAAATATGGATTTCACACTTCCTTATGTGTTGAATTATTATGTATGTGTGAATAATTACAGTACGCTGTAACTTACTGAAAGTACTTGATGAGTCTGTGATACACGGGCCTTAGACCCTCCGCGCTGGAAGTTAGTTTTGTTAAGTCAACAATTCCCCATGCAGGTGCAGTGTGACAAGGTGGCGAACGATCTCTCAAAGCATTCATTATGTCCTAACGTACCATCGTCGTATCTTATTTTGTACCAGGATATGCGACGACAGACGTGTGACAAACAAACTGATGATAAGTCGTTGCTTTTATGGAATGTAAAACAAATAACCGCTGTCGCCTTTTACAAAAAAAGCGCTCGTGCAGAATTTATTAAACAGCTTTCAAGCTAGCAAGGTCATAAGATAAATCAATCAATCTCAACGTTTTAAAATAACTGTGTTCTTGCAACACATTACTCATTCAGATGTCCTATTCGTTTTATAGTCAAACTACGATTCCAAACGCCAAGCTTTCCACGCACTCGCGATCACGGGGAAGCGCGGAAGGCTGCGTAGGCGAGACTCAACAGGTTATTTTAACCCGGCCTGAGTCAACAAACGCCGAAACAACACTCAATTCACGACTGATTAATTGTTTAATTAAAACTGAGTTAATTGTCTGACATTCCTCAACGTAACCAGTTACCTAATGTGAAATTTGCTATTGTTGATTTATTTTCCGTGTTTTGTTAAAGCAACCTTAGTTTTAATAAACCTTAGTCGAGCTCATAGTTGCTTTACCACTTCCTCATCCCATTTCAAGGCCGCAACTGTTAAACCTATCTAACAAAGAAAAGAAGAAAACAGTTTTTATAAACATTATAAGTGGTATAAACATTAAAAATTGCAAGGTCGACTGGATCTGAAGCAAATTTAAGAAGACACAATACAAACAAGAAACTGATAAATGAGTGTCTATGTAGGATCCGGATATATGTATGAACATGAGTTGTGGGGAATAGGAGAATTCCATTAGATTCTTACAAGTGACACCTGTTTCTAGCTGCCTGGAATTAGGCAATCAGTTATTCAAGTTGCGCTCTAAGGCGTATCTACACAATTCAATTCGTTATGAACATAAAACATTAATGTAAAATGGACGTTACGACCGTCAAATACAATATTAACTATCACAGTGTCTATGTCTACTTGATGGTGTGCAAAATAACGGGGACAAAACTTAATTTGACTTAAATTAAGCTTACGATTAAAATTACAAAATGATCAATACCACGGTGACATGTATGCAACTGCATTTCTACCACTATAAAATGGTATTTTAAAGCATGATTTTATCTCGTAACTCTGAAGGACTAGAGTAGTGAATATAATTGAATTTCATTGTTTACAGAATTAGTTTCAGAGTCAATTTCGATGTAAAATTTTTTCAGCGATACGATCTAAGTTTCGCGTAAATTGTATTTGGATAACACAAAACCGCCGGCAGAAACATTAATTTTCCATTACGCAGAACGCGGGTGTTTTGACGTAAAGGACTCGATGGCTCAAGGTCGCCGCCACTAGGCAGTTTGCATACAATACGATAATGCCTTGATTCTGGTGAGGCTCCCTCCGTTCTGCAGGGCACCGGGCATGTTTGCTGACGCAAAAGTCGATGACGTTTACGCCATGCGACTGATTCGAGCGCCAACGGAATCCTTAGGGTGATCTTTCACTATTTGGTAGGTTCACATAGCTTCATGTGACGATGCGAGATCACTTTCATTAGATACCTATTTATTTCTAGGCATTAGTTTTATGAATGATCATTAGTTTGAAGACCTATGCAATTATCATTTGACACATATGAATTAGAACTAAATTAATTTATTTGAAAGCACTACCGCGGCAATTTGTTATGTTTCCTTGAAGAAATATCCACGACCGCACAAACACAGATTATTCTCGCAAAAATCCTAATTGCTGTGTAAATACAGCGATAAAGACCATCATTTGTACCATCAAATGATATAAACATAAAAATTAACTGCTAATTTACTTAAGTTTGTGGTTTATACAAGAATAAAGCGAATGAGCAAATAAAGCAAGAGATAGTAAATATAAGTAAAACTTGTTGAAGATTAAATGTATGACATCTCTGTGGAGGCGGGGATAAACTAGCTTTATTTAAATTTTTCATTGTCATGCATATAAACTGTTTCACAGCAAAGAAAGGTCGTTTGACACAATCGGTCGCACAAGTCATCACCATTTATTTACTTACTCTAATCTTATCAAAGCAAAATTCATTATAATCTAAATCAAGGCCATAAAATGTTGATCAGTACTTCCTTGCATGATACTTCACTTTCTTCACACCGAATTATCGTTATTCTTATCACCGGCATATCCATGAACCGGTCTTTAGCCTATCTTAATCTAGAAATATCGTTAGTGCAAAGCGAACCAAATAATATACAGATAATGTACACAAGGTCTCTCTCAATGACTACAACAAACAAATTTGTTAAGTGGTTAATTACGATGGCGCATACCTCACTAACATCTACTAGGTGACAAACAATGGTCGCGGGACTAACGGATTACCGTGACCCCGGTACGTAAAGGGCTATTGAAGGACACCGTGGATTTAAGTCAGTAAAAGTCTGACAGTCCCTCCCGCCCTGCCCTGGGTGGGAGGACTCATTTGATGATTTTACCACGATAAAAAAAAGGTGACAAACAATGAACGGTGTGTATTCATTAAAATTCGCATATTTCTGTTAAAATTCTAGAAAGTAAGTCCAAGTTAAAGTATCTAGAAACTACCGGATCAAGAATGCGTTAGTTTTATCTAATACTAGCAGAGCGGTCAGTGAGTGGTAGTGACAAGATAAGGATGACGTCACCGGCATCCAGTTGAACGATTACTTCAAGTTGGACTGATAACAGCTATCGTGCGAGCAGTCACCGGATCCGGTACTAAGTATTGAAGCCTCTTGGCCGTATGGTCCAAGATGCTATTCGGTCGTACTGTAAGGGCGATCTGTTATTTTACATAACGTGATTATTGGTTTTACCAATAACATAGTTCGTTTTTGGTTACTTTTGAGCGCTTGGATCCATTTGAAGATTAGAGAAGAGTCATGGGCCACTACCACTGAACTATGTATATTTCTCAGAAGCAACACTAAATTTGGTATTTTTCGTTGGAATTCAAAAGTCAGTAATATAGCATTGAGACAATTTTGAGATTTTTATTCATAACTAAGTGATGATGAGCTTATGTTGGAGATGTGAAAACTTTCTGACTGATCACAATGTTTAGCAGACTGATGTTTATTGTGTATTTAACAGAGCCGTGTGAAGCCCCACGCAGCACGAGCTCACTACTAATTAACACGCAGTTCATGGAATCCGGTCCTTTGCACTCACTCAGCCTTTAGGTAACAGTTATTTTTACATTTTTGCGGCAGAAGGGACTATGTTTTGATCTTATGACTAACGACAGATATATCTTCTATCTATACTAATAATAATTATTAAAACGAACAAAACATTTGGTCGGCAATCTCCAAAACTACTCAACAAAATTTAGTATAACCAGGTTTGTTGTTTCTTGGATGAATGATGAAAGTTATATTCATCTGCATATCATCAATTTGCTTCACAAGGCTGGGGGGGTGATCCTGGGGTACTCAAACCATGCCGATTCATTTACCTTCCATCTGTCCAGCATACACGTCGCTCTTAAAGTGCAAAGTAACAACATATACCTACAATAACAAAGAAGAAAGCTAGCGTACCTTATCATAATATTGTTGATTATCGAGTAAAACTCATTTTCAGCGTCGCTCTCACGAGGTACTTGTCTTAAGTATATGTGTACTACAAGACAAGATTAATATTATCGATCATGATAACAGCTTTACCAATCTGTGTGTGAGCAAGAAAACATGCCGCTCTTTATTTGATTACGAATGATATCAGTAATACCTCTGCCAATTTTTGTGCCGCGAGGGGCAATACAATATTTAGACCCCTGCGCAAGACGCGAACTAACCTATGTCGCAAGAAGCGACGGAAACACTTGGTGGTACCAGAATCCGACTGGCTGGCGACTCTCGCACAAGTCAAGTAGCTCGTCTGCGTTTTGTCCGAGGATGCGTGCGATGGATCGTGAGCCCAAAAAGTTGGAAAAGTTGCAGTCTACAACGCGCAGACGATTCGTCTAGTGAAGCAGGCGTCCTTCGACTACTGACTACGGTGACCGTTTACAATTAGACGGACCCTTTGCTTTATGGTATAAAAAAAAAACAATTTTGTTAGAGAAAAACGTAAAACCCTCATTCGCGGTGTTTACTTTTGAAATATCTTGTGGAACAGTCTAAGAGTAACTGCTGCAACCGTAAATTCATTTGTCAGTAAAGCATTCGCAAACCTTAAAGTCGTATTATGATGAGAGCTGTACAAAACAGATGGTCCGGCCAGTGAGAGCGAGTGTGAGCTCTCACAGCTGAGCCACTCAGCCGCCTGGCCCGCGGGGCACCGACGCCATTGTCACGCGCACAAAGAGCCTCTCGTAGCACTCGGCTCGGGAGCGTTTGTCGACATTTCGTCTTTTCCTATTGTTTAAAACACTACGAGATGTCATGTTTTTAAAGCTGTTTGTGAACCTCAGTAATATCAAGGAACCTGGTTGAATACTTCTGCTCGTAATCCACATGTGTATGTGGTGAGTGTGGACGTGCCGGACGTCCAGCCGCTGAGCCGGGAGCCGCACTTAACGGCCCGTATCCGGCAATTAGCGGCCGTCACCGTGACACTTGTTGCGGTGAGCCTGCGCCCCCGACGCCGCCAGTTAGGAAGCGAGCTCGACGATAAACCAACGCCCAAACCTGACACGGTTCAAAAGATACGTACCAAAGTGGTGCTGCTGGTTCTGAATTACAGACCACCATATAAATAAATTCAACAAGTGGGATCTTCTCGATATTGTCATGTTTCTTTCATACGTAGATTAAAAAAACCCAACATTTTCTATGCCTAATTGTGCCTCAATGCTTGTATGTGGTATATGAGAATGGTATTCGTTGTATGGGCCAACGTTTCTAAAAAGTTTTGACAATTGTATATTTCTTATTGCTTGTTTCAATGAGTTATTTATTTCACGTTACCATGTCACATATAGGAAACATGGTAAAGAAAAATATTAGTGGCTTTAGTATTGATTATTTGTACTATTTCGTATTGATTACATTTGACGCGGCACATGGAATTACTGTCATTCATATAGTTATACAATTGACACCGCTCGCTTGAATGTAAATCGTAAAAGACAAGCTTACTAGTACTTAATAGAAAACGAAAGTCTTTGCCACGACAGACAACTGTGTTAATGGACTGATAATTCTACGTGCGATTTTGCAAGGTTTCACTAGGTAGGTACTCGCCAAAATAGACACAGGTACCTAGTAAACATTTTGAAAATAAGAATTACGAGGAAAAAGTACAAGAGCAGCAAAATAATAAAAACTTCAACCCACCGCTACAGCAAAGAAGTCAGTACCATTTACAGTTTTAGGGCTCAGAGGGTTTTTTTTTTTTTTTTTTAGCGTGGTAAAATCATCAAATGAGTCCTCCCACCCAGGGCAGGACGGGAGGGACTGTCAGACTTGTACTGACTAAAATCCACGATGTCCTTCACTAGCCCTTTACGTACCGGGGTTACGGTAATGGGAAAGTCCCGCGACCCCGGCAGGCTATGGCCCTCTACAGGCCCCGTCATTGTGCTGACACTCCTTGAGGCGCGCGTGGAACACAACGCGCCGTCGACCCGGGCATGGTCCATGGTCGGACAGCGAGTCGCCCATTACTCGCCGCCCGCATGCCCGCGCCTACGGTGGCCGGAGATCGTCTTGCGACGTCCGACGCCGTGGGCGTCCACCACTGCGGCTGGGGTGGAGGGAGGTCGCTGTCCTCCCCCTCACGCGGCTCGCCTCCTCCTTCGCGAGCATGACTGCTTCGCAGAAAGAGGCGACCGCTTCCCACTCCGTCTCGCCCCGCAGCATGGCCTCGACCAATGCCGGGCGCGAGAGGTCTCCGCCAATCGCCGTCGTGAGGACACGGCGGTGCTCTGCCCAAGCGGGGCAGTCCTGCACCGTATGCTCCACCGTGTCCTCCGGACGATCTTCGCAGTGGTGACACCCAGGCGTTTCCTCCCTCCTTATCAGACACAGGAACCTCCCGAAACATCCGTGTCCGGTGAGGACCTGCGTCATGCGGTAGGTGAGGACGCCGTGACGCCTATCCAGCCACTCCTCAAGGAGGGGTCTTACCGCCGCGATTGCGGCGTGCCCGAACTTCGGTTGCGACAGTCGCTCCCTCCATACTGCCCTGAGATCGCGCCGGAGCTCTTCCCGCCGCGCCTCGACTTGTCGAGGCAGCGGGTATAAGATAGGAGTTGGCACATAGTTTGGGACAAGCCTCCATACGATAGTCACAAATTCCTTATGGATATAACTAGAGAGTAGCGTGAACGTACCCTGGAGTCGTAGACCCTGGTCAAGATGTCGTAGCGGATGGAGCCGAGGAAGATGACGGCCTGCGCGGCGCAGCCTCGGCCGCGCGCCACCAGCTCTACGCACACCATCTCGCCGTCGCGCACCACGATGTCGCAGAACACCTGCCGGCAACCACACACCATTACCACCACACGCATATATAGGTAAAACTATGTTATAAAAAGGTAATACTTGTATGTACGACTAATTTGACAGCACGATTGGCGCAATGCCAGTGACCTAGCAATTGATTGCTGCGGTGAGAGTCGCAGGTTTTATTCCCACACGGAATAAATATTTCTATGATATACAAGTAGCTGTTCCGGGTCTGGGTGTTTTTGTGTATAAGTTTAAATGCTTGTAAACGCACCCATGATACAGGAGAAATACCTGTAGGGGACCGTTACATTAAAATAAAACACTTAATCTATTTTTTTTCTGGTATAAATTATTCCTGTTTATACCACAATATGGACGACAAAGAAATATTTACATACAATTATATTATATAATAAAATATTATACTCCTCGATATGGCGTGGTCAAATAAGGATAATAGGTACTTTAGTTCCATTTAGTTGGTTTTATATTTATTGTATAGAATTATTTGACTTTCCTCAATCAAACGGCCATAAAACTACAACCAACCTGCTTATCGAAATTTTGAAACATTTAATATATGTATGATGTTTATTCAACAGTAGATTTAATTGTAACGGGTTTTTTTTTCTTTGAAAGACGAAGTAGGTAAGGTTCCAACGAACGCTTGGCCAAGAACATTTGGCTCTGATGATTACGGATGCGAATTACAAGTCCATTAATAAGTTTGCAAATTAAAATCTTCACGTTTTGCCGGGTGGTGTTCACACGTGGTTTTTACTTACATAAGGATGTGTAAATCGGCCTTAAGATCGAGACGTTCAACACGAGAGTATTAAATACTGTCAAGTTTATAAGAGGCACATAGGGTAATTAGCACTGATCTGGCGATAAGACGAACCGCTCGTCTGAATGTCAAGCTTGCGAGTTGTACCGCTCCATGAGTCGAGACACGTGATCGCTATAGTTACCTATTCTAATTTATACAGTAGTGAATAGAACATAATATTCTCCCGTCAACAACATAATAAGTCAAAGAGTGAATATGTAACTTCTAGGCAAGCGTGCTTTACCACCGACCACAGCATCGCTTATCATAAGGCGAAATGGTGGTCAAACACGAGTACCGCTAAATAAAAAAAACATACAGTAAGTCCCTACAAGACGTTAAGAAAATAAGAAGAAGAGTTAAGAGATGTTTTTTAGAAATCTTAACCTTTTGACCGCCAGTGTCATGTATAGATGACAAGCCAAAAAGTGCTCAGCACGCCACAGTCGCGCGTCGCGACTACACGAAAGACTTTTAAACGTCAATATATGTAGCTTATTAAAATATCTCTAAATTCACTACTGTTTTTTATGTACTTATGTATTTATTATGCTTAGCTTGGCGCTGAGAGCACGTTCTTGTTTTTTTGACGTGGCGGTCAAAGGGTTAAACAGTTGAACAACAATAACACTAATTATAACACAACATGAGTGAACATAACGCGCTATTATGTTGGTTGGTATTTAACTGTAATAAACTAATGAGATATAATTGGCTTAGCCATTTAATAATTTAGATTTTCTAAAACTGTCTTGTAAGGTATTTACCGCAAATACTTTACACGTTACTCATTCAACATTACATCTAGCGGCCATGATGTCATCGTCATAGACTACCGTATTGGTTGTTTGTTACAATTTATTGTAACTGGTTCTTTTCTTTATGTAGGTACTTAATAGGCATCATCATCATCATCATCATCATCTCAGCCATAGGACGTCCACTGCTGAACATAGGCCTCCCCTTTAGATCTCCACATGTACCGGTTGGAAGCGACCTGCATCCAGCGTCTTCCGGCGACCTTTATAATATCGTCTGTCCATCTTGTTGGTGCCTTCCTAATAGGCATAGCAATTGAGAAATAAAAGGTCGGAACTAAAACGCATTTATAAAAATTTCATTATTTAAACATGACACACAGAACCACAGAAACGCTTTACATAAGCGTTGTTCGCGCTTGCGTGTATTATTTATATGTTATTAACACCTGATGACCTGCCACAGTGTCAAGGTATAGTAATGTAGGTACTTAATTCGTTGAAATTGCACATAATGTACAAAAAACTGACGAACAAACACAATGACCGGCCTCACCTTGACTACTGCCTTCAGGTTTACTGAATTTTAATACAATGTGACAACACAATGAGTCGTTATTGAGATAGTGTTTTGATCTCGGCTTAGCTACAATGTGGACTAGAATATAACCAAGATAACAAATGATGGTAAATCCAACAGATTGTATACAGCTTCAACATGAACTGCGCAGATATTATTAGCTGCTAACTAAATAAAAAAACGATAGGAGTGTATTGTAAGATTCAGGTTATCGCTTTATCAATCAATTGAAAATGCTTAGCCGATACCTGTGTCCTACGGTAGAACAAGAAATTCATAGACAGTTACAAAACATTTTTTAATAACATCCGAATAGAAGAAACCACAGTAAATTAAAATAATGAGGTGCTTATAATTTGAACATGATCTAGTGAAACGTTCTATTATTATTGCTCGGTGGTTCAGCACTGAGTTAGCACCGAGCTTCCCGTTGATTTGGAAACAATGAGAAGGGATAAATATATCTATACATATAATAAATCTGTAGAAGGGTCAATTCTGTACATTGAAAATATTGAAAAAATAAATAGCGGGGGGCGTTGCTGGATCGATACCAAACCCAAATATATGATTAAAAAATTTTGTCTGTCTGTCTGTCTATCTGTCTGTCTGTTTGTGCAGGCATCACGTGAAAACTAACGGTTCGATTTCGATGAAACTTGGTATAATTATTCCTTATTATCCTGGGCATAACATAGGATACTTTTTATCCTGGAACCGCGAACACACGTTGCATTACCCGCAGTGGATTCAGCGCCGTAATATTTATAAGATGTCATTGTCAGAGTTACTCAAAATGGGGAAATAAACCATCCACGCGAAGACCGACATCCACGCGGACGGAGTCGCGGGCGGAAGCTAGTGAATAATAAAATTTGTAACTGAACACTTTCTGTACATGGAAGATTTATGAGATATTTAGCTATTGTTATAACTCTTAAGTAATCTGTGTTATTGTTCTAAAACGCAATAAAACTCAAAACAATAATTGTTAGAATGTTTATCTGTATTTGTGAGCGCTAATCTTAGAAACGGATATGTGGTGTTTCACGTAATGTAGTAATTTTCTTAAAATAACGTGCTTGTAATCACACCATACGGCTTCACGGATCTGGATAAAAATACAGATATAGATTATTAAACAGAAATAAAAAATAGGCTACATTATTCCGATTTAATATTCCTGTGGGATACATTTCGACTACCACGCGAGCGAAGCCACTGGCTAAAGCTGGTGTTGATATTATTAATGTTATAATTACTTTGGTAGGTATCTGTTGTTTTTTTTTAATTAAATGTTCCCTCACTGTCCTCATTGTCCACTGACACTATAGAATCACAGTACTCAGCAGGCAGTGAGTCACCAGCTCCTCATTATTAACATAACACGCCTGTTGTTTTCCAATTAATTCCGATAATTATTAAACCCACTGACTATTTACACTAACTATTTCTAATAAATACGCAATTAGGTGTCGCCGTTTCAAAGTCCGTGGTAATTACAGACATATTCGCATTTAATGAACGATTTCTTTCGCATGACTATCAATTAGATGTAAATAGGTCGCCAGATAACTGACATGTCCATAATAAACATGGCTGATAATGAAAATGTTCGTACTCAAGGACGTCAACTGTTCAAATTGTCAGACATTAATAATAATCGCTGCCAAATTATTATCACATAGTGCTTGATAGAGCTTTCAGTTTATGTTGCATGTATCATTGACAATTGATTAGAGGCCATGCTTCCGAACACAAAGCCTCTTCACAGCAAAATAGGCAAATGAACTGAGATATCGGTTGAATGCCGACGATATAATCTATTTACAGAGAGCTAGAATGTGCAGCAACTGTGGAGCTATTCACTCGCGCCTCTGTTCATTGTATGAGTGATTTGTTGTGTTATCTCCGGGCGATTGCAACATGATGCTGTTGCGAGCAGTCAGTTTATAATATGCAGCCATATTAATTCATAAACCGAAATATATAAGTGAAAAAACGTTCCCTGGCAAACGAAAAAAGGCTTCGAAATTATCACGATAATTATCCCACGCTGATCATCCGTGCCTTGTTTTTACAAACCACTTTTTTTAACGCGCTCTAATTATATTTCAAAACTATTTTCGTAGCTAACTGTTCCATCACTAGTCCCATCTTAGAAATCAAAGAGCACCAAATAATGAAATTTAGTAAAAACAAATTAAACGTGAAATAATCAAGTGAATTATCAGTCGAACCCTGGCAAGCTGCCTCACACGTGGACGATAAACATAGCATAGCGATACTTTGACAGAGTATCGATACTGAAACTGTGACGAGTAATCGCTTATAAGCAACATCAATACAATACCTTCCAATCTAGGAGTAGGTACATCACCTAAGTATTTGTATAAATTGAACAGAACTACTTGAAATATTTCTCGACTTCTATTTTTGGGTGTTATCGTAGCAAGCGTTCATCTAGTGGGTGATGTTTAATGTCTAGCTACGAAGTTGTACTCGTATGCAGTGAAGGCCTTTAAGTAGTTAAGCAAGTTGTGGGTGCGAGCCGTGAGAACGTAACTCAAAACCGTGGCCGGTGCGCGTGCACCGAGCGCCCGTCTAACTGGTCGCCATCCAAGGCCTGATGTTTGAAAACAACATCAATGAAATGACGCGTCTAAATACAAGTTTTATCGGATTCCCACCTCAGTTTAGTTGTTAAATATGGTTTAAGTTAACCAAGAACAACTGCTCTGTAAAAATACTACAAATACTGTGCACCGCCCAATAAATGTCAAAAGTCTTTGACAGTGTTCGGCACGCAAGTCTACTCAGCTTCCTTTGTGAATCCAGTCGCTCTGAGAAGTCGTTGATGGCTCCTCTGACCTTATGGCCATTGATACCAAAATTCCTCAGGGGTTTGTTCTCTGCAACTTTTATCCTGCTGCATATCAACGATCTACTTCAGCCTTGTATTGTTCGGTACGCAGATTTTCAGATAGATGACCAGCGCAGGGGCGATGAAGTTCGTCACTTGGGATAGGCCATGGTAGGGCGGACAAATTTGACCTTAAGCCTTGTTCTTCCAGTGGGATGATGACATTTTGCAGCAAAAAGAGTCATAACTTAACTGATCGACTCAAGCTCCTAGGCGTAGAGCTGACTTTCATCAATTTCGGCGCCCCCATTGAGTATAAAGCCCAAACTGCGGCCAAAAAGCTGTGCATCCGAAATAGAGTGAAACGAAGACTTCACGCCTGAACTGCTTTTAACTAATTACAAAACACAAGTCCGATCCTTTTGGCATCGTATAGGACCAAAATTGTTATAAGTATATTTTTATTGTTTTCTTTTGTTCTTCTGTCATCATTGTGTTAGAAGTAAGTGTCCTGTGTGAGCCCAATATAAATCTTTTCTTTCTTCTTTATCCTACATGACGAGTTGCAGTCATTATTGGGATCTTTTCAGCTCAGATTATTCTTTAGTTAGTGTGTCAAAGAACTCTACACCGTAATTCCACCGGCCTGCTACCATCGGACATGTATACGCACAGCAAGATACTATCCATCCCTTTTTGTGATTCCATCAATTCGCACTTAGCGTTTCCAAACGTATTTTATAACATAGCATTGTTAGCAAGTTGAGTGAACAGGCTTCTTAGCTGGATAAGTTCACTTCATCGTAGGTTTTGTCTCTGTCGCCTCTGACTCATCTCAAATTAAAATAAAGTAGGTTCAAAAATTGTATACCGCACGATGCAGGAAAATAACACAGGAATTGCAGCTTCCTGTTTTGATATTGATACGGAAAACTTAATCGTTTACACCGTTATTGTCTTTTTGTGAGTTCATGTAAGTTATTCGTTGCTTGATTGAATTTTGATAACGTTGTCTAGTAATAAGACGGTGATTGCGTGTCTTAGTGGGACGTCTCCTTCGCGTGCTTGGCGATGTAAAGCACCTCGGAGATAGCTATCGCCTCACTATAGTATAATAACACGTTTATGAGATAATCTACTACGTTATTATTCACGAAACGATTGTATAGATATTAACGGTTATATCGAGAACAATAAACGTGTGTTGCTACATCGATGGTCGCCGGTACATTATATTCTATTTGCTAACACAAGCGCAACCGGAAAGATACCGACAACAAAGAAAGTGACTGCTGTTGCATTTTGTATGATCGTATATGATGCATTAATCACAATATGCAGTTCGAGTACAAACGCACCCGGCGCTGTTGTACTTAAACAACAATAACAAAAATACAAAGTAAGTGCTTCATTAATATGCTGGCGGCGGCGCTAATATAACATAGTAGGCGTAATAGATGTTTCCAAGGTCTGAAGAGTTAGCTGTCTCGTGTAAATACTGCTAAGACACTTTGTAGGTGAGGTTAGGCTGACTAACAGTATAGTTACATGTTGATCGATAGCGGCCCCGCGGTGCACCGGATTTAATTACCGGTTGTGTGGTAGGTCGCTCGCTGCTCGCTCAGCTGGTCGTAACTGTTGCATGTATTCACGCCGGATCAATACAACACACGACCCAAACTTTACACTGCACTGTCTTCAATAAGAACTATGTGATGAGTCGTGCCAAAATTGACGATGTCACCATGTATTGGTAGTTGATCGAATGCTTATGATGTCAACAGCGTAGCACACCAGTCTCTTCATGCAGTATGGTCATACTCATGTACGTTGTTTTTGAAACTATAGGTACAAGGCCTGTATAGTTTATGATGCATATCGACGATGAAGAGTCAATAAATAATAACTGCAAAAACGCAACTTTACAGGAGGCGAAAAAAACGTTCCAAGTCCGTTTAATTATTTTTTTAGTATATTTGATTTTTTAAATGTTTTATGTAAACTGACTACAATATTATGCTTATGACTACAATATTAATATATTAATCAATGATTTTATTAGTTTTTAGATATATTTTAGATAGATTTTATTAGTATTTATTACCATCGTAAATGACGTAACACCACTTAGTATATATTGCAATAATTGATTATCTTGCAAAATTAATAAGAAACAGACCTAAGATCTTTGTCAGCATGTGCATTACTCTATTCTACAATAAATAATGCAATAAAACAAAAATGGCCAAAATGTTAGATATTATATATTGACTCTTCATCGTCGATATGTGACCACGAATATCGCGGGGATGTCGCCCAAGTTTTCGCGCTGACGTCAAGGCATGATTCACCGCCGCAGTAAACACACGATCGTGGATGATTAATATAATGTTATTATGATCTGTGTACACATCGTCAACGTGGTACTCTTCTGTGAATACATGAATCAGTGTTATTTAACTCCACTTGGGAAAACTTTATGCATTAACGATTATTTCATCGGCATTTTAGGTTTATTTAGTTACGCAATTTGTTATAAAATATTAAACTAGAAGTTATTATATTGGTAACATGATAAAGTTGATATGCGAGCATTTAAAAAATACATAAATGTGACAGACAGAATCTAAAACTAAAACTCGCTATCATTAGAACGTGTTATCTCATGCCAAATACCTACTGTGTTATTGATAGCTACTGTTTACTAGCTCTTACATAAAAAGTAACTGTGCTCAATACACAGCACGTAAACGAGATACGTAAGAGCGGCAGCCAAATGCAGATAGGAGCATAATGCAATTGGGCCACCTGGAGCCTTTCCAAGCGGCAGGCGAGTGCGGAGCGCCAGTGAGCGAGCCAGTAAGTGGAGCGAGTGCACTGATACAGCGCGGTGCCCGGCTCCAGACAACACACATTCACTCTCGGATGGAACAGGTCAACGCTGTCACTGGCAACGCCTACCCATAACATGTGTGTAATAGTATGTACATAGATAGGCCATACATACAGTGCACAGTTATTTTCTTATCAATTTTTACTGCAACAGATAGAGATTCAGTGATTGATGTTCTTTATAAAATGCATCAAACTGACTTCACTTCGCTTAGTTTTTCAAATCTTACGCCATATTTTATGTTTCTAGAAGGTGACATTTTACTTGGCAAAAAAAGCATTTGCCTTTGTCAAATTGTGACTCACTTTACTGCATAACATGTTGCGGGACATGGTGAAAAGCCAACAAGTGACACATTTTAGTGTGTAAGAAAACAGCGGAGACCTTTAGTTTAGCCTTTTATTGTATAGTTGTGGGTGACGCTGGAAGTAGGGCAGTGTGGCGCCTCACTATATGAGAGAACCTACCGCACATACCTACATGCACGACAGGCTGACCTAATAACAACAATCTGATTCATAGAATAAAACTGATTCTTGTACTAAAAATACACTATATAATATTTAAATAATTAATTTCTTTGTTCATTTTTTAACTTATTGGTTACATTTTTATATAATTAATTATTGTTATCTCATGTTCTTATTAAGTTCTGGATTTGATACAATCTTCTGGCAAGGAAGTGTCGCTAAATGTTACATTAAAAGGCGTAGATAAGATTGAAATCAGGCAAGGAATTAAAATGAAGCTCTTATGAAAATGAATAGTCGGTTGTGAAAGAACATTGGCCATCAATATAATTGAGTAATAAAACATGTTCTAGTGGTACGGTGTTAGCAGAACTATGGCAGGACACGCGCCACAGACCCACCGAGCGAATTTTATTGCCCATATCTCGTAACAATGTTATAAATTGTGGCATACAAAGAGTAGATAGACTGGCGTCTGTAAATACTCGTATATTAGAGTTCAGGGACCACACCACTAGTACTAAATCCTGTAATGGCTTCCGCAAAGCGTCAACCAAATATTACGATCTTTCTTTTTCAGTAAGAAGGGTTAAAAGGGTACCAATATTTAAAAATTAAGACAAATTTGCCAGCACTATAAGAACCTACTGGGGTTCCGGGACGAACGAGCTACCGTGACCCGGAACGTGAAGGGATATTGATGGACACCGTGGATTTTAGTCAGTACGAGTCTGACAGTCCCTCCCACCCTGCCCTGGGTGGGAGGACACATAAGAACGGAAACCTGAAATGTTCTAGTAATGACTATGTTTGAACACTGATGATAAAAGTATAAACTGGAGATAAAAATAAATGCTATAAAGATTCATGTAGTTTATCTTCATGAAAACTTTTGTATAATGCACCATTTATTATTTCAATAAACTCACGCAACAATAGCCTGTGTGTGGTTCACATAGAGTCTAGGGAAGCACGAGACTCACAGCTGGTCATTCATTAAAATAATTTACCGGTCATTCAGGTAGGTACGGCCGGCCCGTGCGCATGGTGGAGTTCCCATTGAATAGCAGCGACATACGGCAGGCAAATACAGAATTTAACGGAAAATTCATACCTAATTGAACTACCTACAATTCTTAAAAAAAGAAGTTTGTTTAAAAACAAAACGAATGCGTATATTATGTCTAAATAACTTTTAATACTCTGGTCTGTGGCTAAAAAAAGTATGTATGAATTAAAAAACCCACTGACTTTCTAAATAGAAGGTTGAAGCTGGTTAGTTTTTTTTTAAGTGTTTTATTTTTCCCCTTTTAGTTCAAATATTCAACCCAAACTTGTCAAATACATAATTTTCTTACATGTGGACTACAACTTAGTTAGGTACCCGTAGTACCGGTAATAACATCGTCCATGTACACAATAAGCAAAAAATGCTCATAAAATAAAAACTACCGAACCAATTCGAATGAATATTTTATGGGACCAAATGGCAGGTATACTGTTTAGAACAAAAAACAGTCACACAAATCGGACCACCAGAAACCTCGGAGTATTCGGTTTACATACATAAAAGAGAAAGAAAGAAAAAGGTTCGGTTTAATGATACAACTCAAACATAACAGATATATAGAAATCAAAGATAAAACATTTCATTTTTATTACGAGCCTTCTTATCTTTTTAATTAGGGTTTTACGCCCGCCGCACGGTGGGCTGGAATCGTCAAGTGGGGACTTAAGGATTAAAATGAGTATTTTTGAATTTTATGTACTAATACAAATATTTTTTGTTATATGTAATTTTTTTATACTTAGTATTTTTCGAGTTATAGACCCCTAAACTTTGTATGAAATATTAATCGGTTTTTGGTTTAATCTGACATGTTTTAATATTGTATTACAGAAATATAGCAAAAAACAAATTATTGGTAAACATTCTACATCACCCTTATTACGTCATTTGTTTTTAACAATACTCAATAGTGCCGTGACCCTCATTAGCGCATCGTCCATTGAGCGCAGCAAAATGATGACGTGTCATTATGTGATTGGATGATGAATAGCAGGTAAAAAATGATACGATTACATTTGAAAAACAACCATCCTCAGTACGTTGTTACACATCGTAATAAACGCACTATCCTATCTCACATTTTCGGAATACTAATACTATTTATTACGTAAAAATGTTCGATTTGTTGTCAAATATTGATATTGTTGTGCTATTAAAGGAAAGTGGAAGTTTTAAAAATAATAGTGTTTTATATAGTGCTATTAAATCTAGATTAGTCCCCACTGTGTTAAGTGCTGAAAACGATAAAGCGGTAAAAGCGTTTTGTGCAAAATATTGCTATAATCTGCAAAGGAGACGGCAAAATGCTCATAGCAAAGAGGAATTGTTCAGCAACAATAATAGTGAATGGTTATCATCGGAAATAAAGTGGCCTGATTTCATTGTAAGTGCATTTGAAAGAAACCAAGACTCTGTTCCTAGTACATCAAGTGAACATGAATCTCCAGCAAAAGTGTCTACTGCCACGTCAACGAATGTAAGTCCAAGAAAACCATTTTGTGAATTAGGACCTAAGCAAAAAAAGAGACGTACAGAACATATTCATACAAATATGACTACAGAGGAAATATCTCATGCATACATTATGAAATTACGAGAGGATGGTAATCAAGGAATATCTGAAATCCTCGAACACCTACTTAAAAATCCACAGGATGTGCAAAAAGCGAAAGATAGTCTTTTAGGTAAAAATGAAAAACCTAAATTTACTCCAGATGAAGCTTTGGGACTTGTTTTGTCCCTTAAGTTAACAAAGTGACAATATAATACTTTAAGAAAAAGTATCAAAGAGAAAAATGTCGACATGTTCCCTTCCTACTACAAGGTGCAAAATGCAAAACAAGAATGCTTCCCGCCAAAAGATGATATCACCTTAACAGATAAAACTGCTGGAATAAAATTGCAGCGTCTATTAGATATAACCACCAAAAGGATATTATTCAAAGCAATCAATATTGATAGCGCAGACTTTAAGGAGTTGACAATGATAAGCAAATGGGGAATGGATGGTGCCTCGAATCAAGCAAACTATAAGCAAAAAATGACAACGGAGGACAAAGTGGACAGTGCTTCGACATATGATTCAAGTATTTTTATGGGTAGTTTAGTACCAATAAAAAATATTTCTGAGGAACAAATTATCTGGGAAAACGACTCACCAAATTCTGCATATTGGTGTCGTCCAATATTTTTCAAGTTTGAAAAAGAGAATAAATCAACGATTTTAAGAGAGAAAACCGAAATTGAAACGGAGATAAATGAATTGAAGGAAACAGAAATTAGCGATTAATGAAGAAGCGGCTGAATCTAGAAATAAAGACTTTAGGCGATATCGCCAACACCATTCAAGGAAAGTCTGCAGAAGAGCTAATAATGAGGATATTTTCAATAATTTAATAATTAGTTCAGACCCAGTTAGTATATATCATCAAAACGTCATAAAATGATACGGAAACACAAACCATTTTC
The DNA here is from genome assembly GCA_943136025.2 of Agrotis puta. Lineage (NCBI taxonomy): Eukaryota > Metazoa > Arthropoda > Insecta > Lepidoptera > Noctuidae > Agrotis > Agrotis puta. The sequence goes on along the minus strand of OW964176.2, from coordinate 431,007 downwards.
AGAAGAAGCGAAAGCCATGCTTCTTTTATCTACAACATTTGAAGATGATGAGCGGGAAAATTTGTTAATGTGGAACATTTAGAGAACGAATCTGAATCTGATGAAATTGTCTAAGTGATAATTTTGTGAGTGCGTGTGTTTGTGAGTGAGTTTGTGAGTGTGCGTATGAGTGGATTAGGCCTCCTGGAGACACCACTGATAAAAAAAAACGCGCTTAGTTCTCTACCTCAAAGGTGGTGTGGAAAAGGGAATGAAAAACAATTTTCTCCAAAATCGAAGAAAATCGAAGCAAGTGCTATATCGGATAATTTGCCTAAAAAATAGCGCAATCGAATACCGAAAGCGGTTATTTGAGAACTCTTGAGAATTAAAAGTTATTCATATAAAATCAAATTTCTCCATACAAAAATAAATTCAAATCGTTATAACTTTTAAAATATTAAGTATATACAAAAATCGCAGAAGAAAAATTTCTTGTATTTTGTGGTAGATCGCCAAGCCGTCTTTATTTTTTTTTTAATTGCTTATCAATTTTCGTGAATCCCTAAGTCCATTAGAGCTTGATTTCAGCCCACCGTGCGCCGTGTCGCTGTAGTGCAGGCGTACGTACTTATTTATTTAAAAACAAATCGCAAACTGTGCCACGGTTAGAAGCCGCGAAAACATATTTATAGCGCCCACACTACACACATTGCCTATTTCCAGAAATAAACTATTACAAACACGATGTAGTGTGCGGATTTGCCGCGAAATATACCTACCTACTTATAATTTCCACAAATGTCATAACCAGGAAACTGAAAAACTTTTGTCAAATTGGTATGGTAAAGCAGATTGTTATCGCTGATGTTCAAATGGCTTATATTAACCTATTAAGATAGTAGGTAATGATTAGGTGTGATTTTCATTCACTGACTCGTATAATTGAAGTGACTTTTGAAGTCGGAGTACCTACTTATTTACTTAATATCTTATCATATGTGTGAAGTATCAAAACAGAAGATACGAGAGTTTGTCACTCGGTTATCAGCCAACCGACAGAAAGAAACGAGCGAGAGTGCCCGTGCGCAAGGTCGCGGAGCCCACGACCGCACGACCGCCACCGGGCCCCGACCGGTCGCCGTCGCTCCCACGCGCCTTGGACGTTCTCACTCAGATATCACACTTTAGCGGCCAACTACGGAATTACTTATTTCGTGATCAATTTGCATTTAAGACGGTTGCCATTTACAGAACACAACGGTCATGTCATTGACATGTCACCGTATGCATTCCTTTCATCACTTATATCGACCGGTATCAATTTATCAACAACAAGTTTAATTAATTGCTTTCCGGTTCCAAAGTATTATGCAATCGACCACACATGTTACGAAATTAACGTAACAATTGAAGCTATTTTATGAAACTTCAACAAGTGCAGTTTGTCGTGGTTTTATAATGTTCCAGCTGTAGAAATGTTTCTGTATTCCTTGAATAACAACAGATATTAATACAATCAAGCATAATCCATTTCTAGAATGGCATTTTGATCAACAAAAAACTAATCAGCATCAGAGAAAATACTGTAAATCGATTTGGTTTGTAAATATTAGAAACGAATTTGTCACTGATCTTGACTCAAACATGTTGAAATTCTGCTGAGTCAAGAACTGATGTCGGTACTAGGCAGTGCCAAACAGGACGTATACGAGTTACAGTTTTTACCGAATCACGTCAAACAGAAAGTCACCAAACCTGCGCTGGAGCTGCACAACATCAGTGCATTACAACAACCACGACGAATAAGAACACACACATTCCAACGAGGACGCCATTTCATAAACAAAACAAGTTCCGATAACGATTCAATTAGTTTTACCTAAACAAATCAAGTCTAAACTTAGGACATAATCACTGGCCTGTCAACTGATTATCGCTATTTGTGAAATAAAACGCTAATCACAACTAAGTACTTGACGAATGGAAATAACTAGCCTTCGCGTTTAGTGCATATTATGATAAAATTGAAACAGGTTTCATGTATACGAATCATGGTTTATCAAGTGTGGTTAAGAGGCAAGACAGGATTTCTATTTTGGCATTATAATAAGAGAACTTAAACGGTTTGACATTCACAGTTGAAGCACAAGGTGATAAAACTACACGAATATCCAACAGGTAAGTGGTATGCATTAAAGCCGTGTTGTCACAAATACCAAATATTAATGTTGTTGAAGATATCGGTGATGACAGCGAGATGATGAAAACAGAAGACGGAGACAAAGAACGGCGTTTAGTGAGTCGTTGAACGAATGCAGCGCCAAGTCTAATTATATCGACAGACATAATTGAAACGCAGACGACAGTCAGTCAAGCAGCCGACTACATGAGTACACAACACAACGAACCATGCACACTCACTCACGTGATAACAGGAGAGATTATTGAGGACATCATAATGAATTCATCATGTACTAACGCAGCCTGATACAGACATTTTATATAGAACAGCTGGTTATCTACTAAATAGTACATGTCAACACACAGTCGATGATTACAATTTACACGGCAAGTTATTTGGAGGTACGCTGTGTCCTCCTCTTTTATTTAGCACATGTGCTGGGGAGGAATGGGAAGCATAGTAAGGAAGTTTATAGCTACATTTATCTACATGAAATCAGACATACCAGAGAAAAGATGTAAGTAATGAATAATTATGATCAAGAAATAAGATGGTTGGAAGAATAAGAAGTGCTGTGGTGTTAAGAACTTCGATACAGATGGTGACTTACTGAAGTGAGATATTGAAATTGATATTTTGCAGTTCAGATCAGGAATGTTATTTGTTGCATGGAGTAGATTAATGCCTTTCAACTTTGATGATTCTCTGCTATTTTTATATTATTTTGTAAAAGCCCATTACTTCACCTCTGATAGTTTTTACATACAAATAACTGAGTAATGTTTAAAAGTTAATTATCGCCGCCATTTTCGGACGCTGTTGCTAAATTCTGCCACAAACAACGCTAGCCTTGAGGCGCACCTTACATAAGCAACTTTGCTTATTCGCTGAAGACAAATCTCTTGTGTGTTTTCAGTTTCATTATGACTAAACACTTAGTATGTATATCATTTACTGGCTTCGGACTACATGATCGTTCTTTGACATTTTAGATTCCTCGAAATATTTACACCCAATATTGCAATAGGTTGAGGTGAACAACAGCAGGGTATTATGTGGCACACTAAACCAATAATTTGATTGTTTCTACGCGCTAATCTCTTGAACTCCCAGTCGGAAAAAAATATTTTTGCAAAAACGATAGCCACATTCAAAAGGAATCGATCCAAACAAACCCAGCAGCTGGTGAAAATACGAGGAACAGTTATAAATTACATATTTGAGGTATATAGTAAGTCATTGCAGAAACAGAGGGATTTGTCAAACTAGATAATGATTTGTTATTGACTACATGATAACACGCAGCTGATATGTTGGAAAGTCATGATTTGTTTAATAGAACAGATTTATATAACATTGCTTCTGAATATTTGTATAATCACTACTTTCTTTAGTTTCTCCTAAACAAAAACAAATTAAATTAATCTTTGATAATAATCTACCTAATGTTATTATTACTGTTTAGGACAGTAATAATAACATAAGGTAGATTAGAAATGTAAATATTTACACAGTGACCGCTCGTAGCGGTGTTACTCATGTTATTGTTATTATTAGTATTACACATTAACAACACAGAATGAGTTGTTCGTAAGCACCACTCATTGATCCAGTAATGTTGCAGCCCGTCGTACGATAATATGTAACAATGTAAACAATCAAAGTATGAAGTATCACATCTTGATAAACGTCCCGCTAATAGTAACAGAAGTCAGTCGATCTCGCCCTGATAACCAGGCCCAGCAAACACTTCACCAGTTACTAGACGACTCAATTGAGAACGACATAAAGAATTAAATGAAACTTATTAGGGCATCTGAATGTCCAACTTGTTCTTATGAATTACCTACTCTATTTCTATCATTGGCTGGTGGCTATACTGCAGCCCATATTAGCAACTGTACGACTCAGAAAACGGTAATGTCACATGACTTTCAATTCTAAGTCCAGGACTTAGGCACTTCGACATGACAATAATCACTGTTCTCAAAAGCTGTCGTTCAAGTGGACCGTCGTTTCTGCAGTACAACGGCTATAGTCGTTGCTGCAGTAGCATCAGTTGTGGAGCATGTATTGTTTACTGACCTCGTCGAAGTTGTCGACCATGAAGCAGATGTGTGGGTAGGTCATCTCCTCGCCCTCGCCCTTCGTGTCCATCTTACGCCGACTGGGCGACGCGTACACCTGCACACAACACACACTGTTACCTCACGGATGCGCAATCTTATAACAATACTAAACTTTTATTATTAAAAAAAAACTGCACTCATTGTTCACTTATATTACCGATGTTATGATGGGATAAAAATGAATAAGAACCATGAGCATACCAGTTTAAGTGATTCTCGTACAAAGCGTGTTACATGCGGAGAGTGAAAATCTGCATTCAGAACATCTGCATCGAGCGACAATAGCTCAACACAAAATATTGTGCTCCCGACCAATGAGGGTGACGCACAGCTATGACGAAAGTATGAGAGTTATAATGTACAGTCACGAGCAATAACATATAAACACTAAACAATATTCAAACGCAATTTACTCGTTTCTACTTTGAAATAAGACCTATTTCGTAATAGTATGGCTTCCAAAATAGAAGTCTAATGGAAAGGCAAAATTTTAATCAATATGGTAGCAGAACATAGCTTTTGAATACTGCTTAGTGTATACATATTATTGCTCGTGACTGTACCTATGGATTTTATTTTTACTCTTGTTGCTGTATAGTAATTAATATCTCGACCGACTGAACAATATTTGCGAGTTTGACCCGTTTCTCTTACGGCTAACGAGAAGTGTGGTTGCTGGCGATCTCAGGTACTGGAAATTTTGGAGATTCCAATAAGCAAACGGATAATAATCACCAGAAAGAATCAACCAGAGAGAATCAACACATAAAACTGCTGGCCCGGACCGCCCACCACTACATACTCCGGAGTGTCATTACACTCGTGTCCCATTGAACCCAAATTTTGTTGACACACCATTTACCTAAATCATCTAATATTGGAAGTAAAACCAAGTCAAAACTTTTTAAACATTTTTTACAATACAAGAAAAACGATGAAGAATCGTAACTAATACAAGGACTAGAGTAGGACAAACAGTCCAAACTATCGCCTCCCACAGCGAGGAAGTATTTTTTTTTTGTTTTTTGCTCGACCTTAGGGTAGCTGACACGTTTCGATCATTTTGTTAATGTTCTTTCCCACCACCCTGTGAAGAGTTAACAAAGGATCGGCCGCCGGGCGGCTCAGTGTGGCCAGTGACGTCGGGTCCAGGTAGATCACCTTGACCCAAATTCGATCAAACTTACGTTGCACGATTCTGCATTCAAATACTAATATTTACAAAGGCCTGTATTACCCACTTGTACTTTGAAACTTTATATGGCTACGTAGTAGAGGTTGTCTTCGTCATTACTAATTCTTCTACGAATTAACTTTAAAAACTCTTACGTCAGTAAAGTAGCTTTACTTATTAATTACTTAATTGACTTACGTTAATACTATTTATCTTTCCTGAGGAATTCAGTACGACAAGGTCATGCCGATCCAGAATTACTATTGTTCTGTGATCATGTTACGGAAGTATAGAAATACTTTTAAATACAACATCGTTTTAGATAGGAGGATAACATTTTACGAAGGGGAGAAATCGGTGAACCGATGCAACAAAAAATAACGGCCCACAATATCCCTCATCTGAGACTAATCGAAAGCCCCCAGCACAGCTGCTGGGGGCTTATTAAAAAGAACTGGCGATGAAATAAGAAATACTAATGCAATAACTGCCTTTGAAGCATTATAGTCTCAATGACGTCACGTGACATATAAAGTGACATCAGTTAAAAGAACGCGACTCCTACTTTCCATGAACTAACAACGAATGCAGTTCATCACGGGTGATTTGTAATTGGGTGCATTCCTTGAAAATGGGTGATACGAGATCTAATTTGCAATAATTTTTATCACAACTTGGGGTCCAAACTGGTTTGTTTTGGAGATCTCGTACTTTTCGAATATTCTCCACCTGTCCCCCGTATCACAAAGCAGTTCTAAGCAAATTCACAATGTATTACCTATTTCAGTTGAAATACTAGCTTGTCAGTAGCAACACTTAATTTTCTGGACAGACACTAATTAAAAGTGGGTATTGTTATTGTAGCACCATTTTGGAATGGTAATGAGACAAGAAACTTTTTTCTGTAATTTGCCAACCAAGTTTTGTAAACTTGGTTGGCAAAAATTTATTTTAAGAAATAAGGCAAGTGAAGTGTTAAGAAAAAATTAATACATACACTTTATGGGGCTTGATTTCCAAAGATTTGATTAGTTTTTTAACAAACTTTTCACTGGATTTCGTCGTTCCTACGCTAAAAGAAAAGTATCAATTCAAAGTGGTGACCGTCGTTACTTTGTATCAGTAAGCACTTAATTACGAAGACGTGGAACTGTCGATTAAAATTTAAAGTTCGATATCTACAAAACAAGCCAGTTTGGACCCCATGTTGTTTCTAAAAACTCAAGAGATATTTCGGAATTCTGAAAAGCTTCCCAATACCGATTGAGAACCTATCAAACTGTAAAATAAATACAATTGAAAATGACTCTGCTTCGAAACATTTCATTAAACTCGTCAGCGCTGAGCGCGCCGCTGCCGTGGTGGCCGCCTGGCCAGCTTGCTCAGTGCGCGGCGGCGGGCGGCACAGCGGCCCGGTGCACCCGCACCGAGGCGGAGGGGGACTGGAACGTCTCGCTGTGACGTCACCGCCGCGCGTAATTTGCTTCCATTGAGCCGAGCGCGCGCGAACCCACCCGACGACTGCCGAGCGCCGGCGGACCGAAGCCAACCAGTGCTACATCTTTTCTAGTACGCGGTCGCCACTGTACACGCACGCTCGCAGTGGCGAGACTCTGGTGGAATAAAATATTATTTTGTGTTATTATCGCGTCCGAGGCCTTCGCACAGTGTAGTGATATCAATTTGAATGCAAGTTCGAATATAGAAGCTCGGACGTCGTATTGTGAGTGGGATTACGTTACTCGTGCAGTGAAGTGTACCTCTAAGCATATCGTTTTCCATTTCGACCTCGTTTACGTGCCTGTGATTTTACTGGATGCGACGCTGGCTTTCCGGCTTTCTATCTGGCGCAAATCAGGACCGGGACATCCAATCGATGAGACCCCGCGTTCCCGCTGAATGACGGCTCGCACATTGATCGGGTAAGTCGGAATAAAGCACGAGTCGGGCTCATAATACCGAGCTTTCACGCGTAAAGAAAACAACTCTCGGAACAAGTGGCCAAAGAGAAATCTGTCGTCGGGGGCTATCTATAATTGTCTCTTGTAATAGTAAATTGCAATCTGGTGGGCCGCGCGCTGCTCGATGACGAGTCACGAATCGTCGGGGCTCCGCCGAGCACAACAAACAGCGGCGGATAATTATTACCATCTGACAATGCGAGGAGGGGCGCCAGTGCCGGCTCGGCGCGCCGCTCACCGCGCCTCCGACTCGCGCAATCGTAACCCTCGGTCTTTGAACCGTACCAGCGCTGCCGGAGCTATTTTGTTTACGACGTATCTTCTAGAAACAGCCTTATTTACACAACAACGATGCACAAATAATACTAAACGCCTCATTTATCCCAGATAACAGTTAAGTTAGCATCGACACTGCAAACATGACACCAAACTCGTACAGATAATAACGACGTAGATAAATGTCGCGTTGATGTTCACTATATTTAAATTTACACCTTTGATAACTTAACTTTGGTTAGATGAGTAGGAAATGGAAGCCTGTCAACATGTAGGGAGGCCAATCAATTAATTAAATTTCCGAGCTTATGAAGCATAGGTACGTCCCTGGAGCACAAAGGGCAACTGAATGAGTTTCACCCAGTGCGGGAGGACTCATTTCATGACTTTCCTTACCAAAATAAGCTAAAGATAACAGAAATGAACAACCAGGAATGGAACAAACTAACACTTGCTTTTTCTACATTTCAGGTTCGATTCAGCCGAATGGTGATTGGATGACGATCTCCTCGCGTTCTCCAGACAAGGAGCCCTCACCGCCAAAGCAGATCAACTTCGCGGAACCGCTGGTCGAGTCAGTCCGCGTGTACCTCGCCAATGAGCTGCCGCACAAGCAGCTAGCGCTGGTGCCGCGCGCGCCCTCGCCGCCGCCCTCCCCCGCGCCGCCTGCCACGCCGCCACGGTGCGATGTCGACATAGCGGCGCACACCGCGCACGACGAGATCAAAGGGATCAACTTCGAGGCGCGCCTCAAACGGAATGACCTGAACAACAACGCTGCGCGAAAACAGAGCGACCGGCAACACAACGGGGCCATGCCCAGCCAAGCCGAGCTCATGCAGCGACAGCCGCTGCTGGCGCGCACCGTGAAGACGGACGCGCCGCAGCCCACCACAGACGAGTCCGACCCCGACCAGGAGCACTCGCCGCAGCGCACGCACGCCGGCGACTTCATCGTGGAGATCCCGCCCGGCGCCGTGCGCGAGGAGAGATACCCCAAAGAAATATGGAAAACTATTATATCATTCTTCTTCCTATTCATGTGCGTATGTGTCAATATGATGTCGTTGTCGCTAGTACATGAGCGACTACCCGACAGAAACACGACGCCACCGCTCAACGATATCATACTAGACAACGTCGCCGCGAGGGACTGGGGCCTCGCCGTGTCAGAGTACCTCATCATGATATCGACGACGGTCGCCATGCTGGTGGTCGTGTTCCACAAACACCGGTTCATCGTGGCGCGCCGCTTGTTCTGCATCATCGGCCTGCTGTACCTGTACCGGTCCGTCACCATGTTCGTGACGGTGCTGCCGGTGTCCAGCACCACGTACTACTGCAGCCCCAAGAGTAACAACACTTCGCCGATACTAGTCATCAAGAGAATGTTCTACTTAATATCCGGCTTCGGATTGTCAATAAACGGCAAGCACACGTACTGCGGCGACTACATATATTCGGGGCACACCATGGTCCTTGTGCTCAGTTACCTCATCGTAGCGGAGTACTCGCCGAAGAAGCTGTGGCCGATGCACTGGGCCATGTGGGGCTCGGCGCTGCTGGGCGTGTCGTTCGTGCTGCTGGCGCACGGCCACTACACGGTGGACGTGGTGATCGCGTATTATGTGACCACGCGGCTGTTTTGGACGTTCCACTCGTTGCTGGTGACGCCGCACCGCAGCGGCAACGGCTACAATCACTACATGATCCAACGCGAGTGGTGGTACGGGCTGTTCACGTACCTGGAGCGCAACGTGCGCGGGCCGGTGCCGCGGCGCTACGACTGGCCGCTGCCGTGGCCGCGCACCAAGCTCTTCAGTCGGCTCAGCTAGTGACGCGCGCGCGCGACGCTGCCGCCGCCCGAACGCGTATGACGCTCACCTTTTGCGAGTGCCGCTTGAGGACCTGCAGCTCCTTGGGGCTGGTCCGCGTGCAGATGGCCAGCGTTAGCGTGTAGTCGAACTGATGCACGATCAGATTAAGATAGACCGTCTCCTCCCAGTCGATCTCCGGGTCTCCGATGGGCAGTTTCTTGGAGTCTTTGCGGAACACCTCGACGTCGGTCTGCGAACAGGCCCGGCGGGCCAAGCGGTCAGTGTCGGTGGCGTGCCGCGCGCCCTTGCACCTTGCACTATATTACTCGGCTGTGCTGTGAACGATCGCGTCAACTAACTGAACTTTGGCCGACCGCTACGGCTCAAATGTGATAATTCGCCAAGTGAGCATAAGATTTGTTTCCTCACAACTATCGCAAACTATTCTATAGGAAGTGACAACCTCGTAAGCTTTTATTGTTGAATATAATTGTAAGATTTGATTTTATTTGACAAAGAACAATAATCGATCAATTATGTACTGTCAACTGTTGATAGAATTTTTGTTTTTGTAAATTGTATAGTTTATAAGTGGTTATTGAACAATCTCGAATCAAAGTTGAAACTTACTGAGTATTTATTAGAAACAAATATACTGTGATTAATGTATAGTTGGAGACGAACGAACATATACGCGTGCCACCGGGAGTGTCACGCGCGTATAAGTACAAGTCGTTGTTGTACCAGCAGCCTACTATAAGAAATAATATTTTTATATTGTTTAAAATAAAGTACATACTTAACTGTTGTTAATGCATACTTTTTGTATTTCAAAATATTACCATCTAGAATTTGTAACATTCATCAAAAATGGTGCTAAATTAGAAATCTAATGAAATCGAGCAAGAACACTAGGAGCGGCACCAACACTCACCCAGAACAACATTCCACACTCACAATCAAACTGTTTTACCAGTTAAATGGTTTAATTTCGATATCTACAAACATACACTTTTATCTTTGTTGTCATTGAATATCACACATACCTAGTTGCATAGATTTACTCTACAAACTACAATTTAAGGAACAAAAAACAAGGGATAAAATTACAAAATCAGCAACGAGAGATGTTGACATGGACACAAATTGATACGATTTGTAGTACATTGAACAAAGTTCAGCTGTAGTAACTGTTGCATGTTCACATTCATACAATATCTATACCATTGCGTTACTGTTTGGACATGCTCCTGGTTGTGCAACCATTTCTATTTCACGCAGTCACTACTAATCTTACAACATTTGTTCAAATATTCTATTCGTGTTCATCTTTGGAACCATGTGCAAGTTAATATAAATGACGCATAGCTGATAAAACCACGTGATTCCACTCTGATAAACAACATGAGATGATAATTATAAAAAGTTATAACTTCGGTACCTAGGGCCATCAAAACAGCATCAGTAATAAGTTCATATATGTATGATGAATTAGGCATGTAGCACAAGTGAGTCAGACGTGCGGTGGCCCGGTGTCGGAGTTTAACCAGAATGTCAGTGGCCGCGAGCTGAGCGGCTAGACAGATGTACTGCTGGAGTGAACTCTTACCTCGTACTTGGGCAAGTAACGCGAGGAACCCTTCACGTGGCGTTTCCGCACGAAGAACAGCAGGTCGTCGCAGTCGATCGACTGCTCCTCTTGGAACAGAAAGTGGCGCACAAACAAATCTGTCCAATATGTTGTTCCTTGTAGAACTACGAAACCACAATCTGAAACATTGTTGTAACTCTAATTATGTTGCACAAATATTTGTTAAATGTACAAAAAGATATTATATATAAGAGTGTTTAGTAGAAATGAGTAGAAGGAACGCGACTGCTGCTGAACTCTTGTAAATTGCAAAGTGCCTTCAAAATGTTATGACACAACCAACTTGCTTCAATTATAATAGTTTTCTCAATTTCAGTAAAACTCAGATATTTGCAAGAAAACATTTTATCATCTCATCTCTTTTTATCAAATTTCGTGATGGACTAGTATAAAGAATTAGAACAACAATTTAAACATAAATATACTTGAACAACAATGATGTGGGTAATACTATAATTTGTGAGTTGTAATTAATATCAAGTATTTTGATAATGAAGCTCTACTCAAAAGCATTCCTGGGACACAAATCATCCATGACTTAAAAACTAATTCGGTTCCTTAAATAGGTGTGATCAAGTTTACAAGTGTAAGTAACTAGGTACAAGTTATTATAATTATGGTTAATTTGGATATAGTAGGAAATAAATGGTCCTAGAACCGTATGTGACGCGTCAAGTAGGTGGCGGCATGCGAGACCGCCACGTGTCATGGTGAATCTCTTCATCGTCAGCTGTAAATTCTGCTTCTGTGTGCAAATTGCATTCGTGTAAATTTATCATTTATAATAAACCGTCATTACTTTATGTATATTTCTTCTGAAGTTTTGAATATCTTAGGTATATTTTAATACTTTTGTATTTTCCTGTATTGTTTTTATTTTAGCATCTTCTTTAAATATTTATTGTACCTAAATGAAACGCTGCATTAAAACCTTCGATGGGATACTGTGTACATGTATTAATATGTTAAAGCTGGTTACATACTTAATGATATTAGGTACCTATTGTTTCACGATCGAATGTAAACCACACCTACTTAATGATGTAATCAAAACGGGAGATAATACTCTGTCCGACTTGTTATATAAATAATTGTAATCACATCAAAATGTATATTTGAGGCTTTTCAGAAGTTCCAATACATACATTGTTGGATGCCACATTCCGAGATTTATCGTGTTCCCTGTTTAGAATATACTGTGAAAACTGTAATGTACGGAACATGCAACTGTCTATGCCAACGCTGTTGTAAAGTTAATTAAATGTTTTTTCTTAAGCCGACTTTATACTTCCTCCTACATGAGTAGACAACCCGTTCCTACTATACATTTTTAAAACAATATGAAAACATACAAAATCGAATGCTCATCCATTGAGAGGTATCGTAATTTAAAATATAGGTACATATGTAGTAAAACTTCCTCTATCCCTAATGAAGTCACCTCTCGCGCCCGGCATTGGTCGAGGCCATGCTGCGGGGCGAGACGGAGTGGGAAGCGGTCGCCTCCTTCTGCGAAGCAGTCATGCTCGCGAAGGAGGAGGCGAGCCGCGTGAGGGGGAGGACAGCGTCCTCCCTCCACCCCAGCCGCAGTGGTGGAAGCCCACGGCGTCCGACGTCGCAAGACGATCTCCGGCCATCGTAGGCGCGGGCATGCAGGCGGCGAGGTCGACGGCGCGTTGTGTTCCACGCGCGCCTCAAGGAGTGTCAGCATAATGACGGGGCCTGTAGAAGGCCAAAGCCTGCAGGGGTCGCGGGACCAAGGGATTACCGTGACCCCGGTACGTAAAAAAAAACCCTAATGAAGTCAAATATGAAATTACAAAACATGGAGAAGAATCAACTAGTATTGGTTACGTTGAAGTATAATTTTATCTATATCACTAGTATTTATCTGTAAACCGAAAAATCTTCCATTTCTAAAAATATCCCAATCCTATTTAAAAACGAAAATATTAAGTAGGTGGGTACAGACACCAGCACATCAACCTACCTTAATCTATCACTTTAATATATTTTAAACCTTATCACAAAGGTTAATGTTCGATTGGTAAAGTTTGATAGATTCGGGTAGGTTTGCCTGCTGGGGTCTGTACCTCAAAATATTAATATTTTAGCAGGAATTTGATTTCGTGACGCATCTTCATTAGGTCGCTAAAATCTCAATTCATCACCAAAATGCAAATAGTTAAATAATTATTACAATAAGGCCAGCGTGACACTTCTATATCTGTCTGCAGAATGGGTTGGGTGTTAAGGGAATGCCATCATGTGTATCCGAGTTGCCCCTTTTTATATTGGCGGTTCAGGTTGAGACTTGGAATTTAGTTAAAATTTAAAGTCATAAACCATAAATTTCTTAAACACGAATGAAAGCTGTTATGGGCAAATGTCTTGGGCCCTCAGTTACGAAGCATGCATTAAGTGTCAGCATAAATTCAATTCAAATTTCAGAAAGTGTCAAGTCTCGTGGTTTCCTACCCTACAAAACTCGCAAGTAAGTATACAGGGTGGCCGGAAAAGTTACTGATGCAAAAAAAAATGAAGGTCCCTTCATTTTTTTTTGCATCAGCCGTCGTGGTTAATCAGAATCATCCTTCCAAGTTCCGCGATTTTTTTTATAGTTTTCGAATTATTCACGATTTTTTTTCTTAGATAATTCTTAACCTGACCACTTAAGAGTTCCTATCAGGTTCGGTCCTATCGGTTTCATCCGTGTTATGTTAGGCGTTTAGCCTTAGGGGGGCGAAGGCCCGTCAGTTTCTTGGGGAGCGCGTGGAACAGGACGCGCCACCAACTCGGACCTTGTCCTTAGTCAGACGGCGAGCTACCCATTACTTTTGTTTTTTACGTGGTAAAATCATCAAATGAGTCCTCCCACACAGGGCAGAGCGGGAGGGACTGCCAGACTCGTACTGACTAAAATCCACGGTGTCTTTCAATGGCCCTATATACGTTCCGGGGTCGCGGTAATTCGTGCGACCCGCGACCTTAGCAGGCCCTATACAGGGGGACCCCTATCCCAATCTTTGGCTATGTCGGCAACTTTAATTCGAATCTCTTCATTTCTCTTCATTCGATCACGCAAAGAGACTCCGAGCATAGCCTTCTCCAATGCTCTTCATAGGTCATTTGGCTATCTTGAGCTTACTAATGAGCACATAGTAAGGTTATTTGCGCAGAGAAGAGTAGAAGTACAAAAACATAAACTAGAAGACATTTTCGAGATTCTTTTTTTGGAATTATATTTCTATGAGTTGTACTTTTTTATGCATAAAATAAACAGGGGATTCACGAGAAGTGGAAGGACTGGTCTTTGCCCAGGAGTGGGACAGAGCAGACTAATAAAAAAATAACCAGCTTCATTACTTTGATTTCATGGTTCTTAAGTAGTCCTCAAAAATGTGCCAGACTCTCAGCTTTCATTATCATAAAAAGATTGGGTGTACTTAAACGGCTATTTTGACAAATATCAGCCTTCAAATTGAAATTGCCGTGTGTCATTACTTTCCAGAATTTGATCCTCAATAGCGACATTATCGAATCGTGTATTAATATACCTAGCGTGTTTCTTTTTTTCAAAAACAATGGGTTCGACTAAAAAATCAATAAGATTTTTCAAAAACTCAATAAAATTTCTTCAAACACAATAAGGTTTTTCAAAACCTCAAATGTGATTTTTCAAAAATTCAGACATGAAGTTTTGGATTTCATCAAAATCAGCCTCGTGAATGCTTTAAGTATTTTTTCTTATTCCCAAGTTTCGAATTTAGCGCCCAGTTGAAAAAATCACCTATATTAGCAATGACATATATGACTAGGGTGGCCAAATATCTCTGTATTTCAGGTACAAATATTTAGTTGTCCCGTAATTTGGCGAAACCAATACAGCACAGTACATAAATTATCCGGTAAGTTTATGATTTTAATTTTTTGGAAAATGGTTTTCTTTTCAATAGGATCACAACTAAACGACAATTACGAATCGTGTTTAGCGAAATGTGCGTGTCCAACACGTGTGCCTCAGCTCCTTACAAAGAAACCAGCGTGACGTTATGTTATTACTATGAGTCATCGTATTCCCCAGTGCGAATGGTGGGTTGGATCGCATTTAGGCCACGGTTCAATGACCAGTGGCAACGAAACGACGAGGGGTTGTACTTTTAGAAAATACATATTTTGCGTGTTGATAATACAACTTATATGTCACTGACTATATTTTAGTAATTGTTAAGAGAATTGCTAATTGTTAACCGATAAATAGGTACTGTGTATTTCTTTTACGTCAGACACGCCGCAAACGCGGTGATTACTGGGTTGGATGAGTGGCTAAGGAGATGCCCCGGCAGCAGCGTCCCCACTTTCCGCCTGACAAAGATCCTCACCAGTCACCGGACACAGGTGATTTCTGTTTCTAATTCAACACTGCGAGAGGTCGCCGCTTATTAACTCAAGTAGGAGTAATTAGGACTTAGCAGTGCTTCGCCCAAGCGGGGCAGTTTTCCACCGTGTCCTCCTGGCGGTCCATTCAATGGTGTCACCCGCGGATATCCTGCCGAGGATACACAGGAACCTTGCAAAATGACCGTGTCCGGGTGTGGCCTCTCTCCAGCCTCTTCTCAAAGTCGACGTATGTACAACCTCCATTTTGGCATACCCAAGAGAACAATAATTTAATAACCTCTTGGGCATGGCAAAATGGCGGCTGTTTTGTCCCTCATTAAAAGTACTTAAAAAAAAGTCATCCAAATAAGTCAAATCATCACAAGCATTTAATTTTAAACCTTAATGCCCTTGAAATTATTTGATTTCAATGAATATCTTAGGAGATATCATAGTTTCTAAATAGTACCGCAACAAAATGATGGGCTGGGCAACTCACAAAAGGATGCTGACAACATCAAAAAAAATTATAGTTATTTAGTCCGTCAGTTAGAGATTTCAAGAAAATTTGTTAAAACAATGCATATTTACAAAAATATAACGTATCAAAATTCGAAGTGGGGGCTTGTGACGTCAGAAGCAAGTAAACACTGTACTTGCTTGTGACGTATTGGCAATTTTAAAAGTGTTGTATCTTAGTTAATTTTGGTTTGCTAATAACAAAAGAAAATATGTGTCAAAACATGTCAAATATCATTTGATTACCTAACTGACAGATTACTAATATTTTTTCACTCAAATACCGTATTGCGGCGGTAAGATCCCTGTTGGCAGAGTGGTTGCAGGGCCGCCACAGCGACCACTCATTCCGCCTGACGCAAGTTCACCGGAGACAGCCCGGTTGTTTCGGGAGCTATCTCAGGGATTCAGGAAAAGAACATCCTCACGCCTAAACCACCGCCGAAAACGCCAAGGGCCAGGCATCGGAAATCGCGGGGCAAATTGTGGTCATCCGAGGCAGTTACTTGCGGATGTAAGCAAGTAATGGGTAGCTCGTAGTCCGACCAAGGGAAAAGGCCCGAATCGTCGGCACGGTCCTTCTACTTGCTCCCCAAGGGAACTAACGGGGCCTCCATAGAGCCAAACACCTAATATAACGCGAGTGAAACCGTGGGCAGAAGCTAGTATTAGTATAAATTAATTTTACGTAATTTTATATTACAGTGCAAAGTTGGTTTAATTACTTTTTAAACGTAATTTACTACTGTGGCCACTGAATAAAATTGATATGTTCATAAAAAAATAAAAGTGGTTGCAAACAACTTTTTTCTCTTCTATTTTTCGATTTAATTATTCTAAAATGATAGCAAGTATTTTTTTTCGTAGCTCAGTATTTTGAATGGGTGCTACAGGTACTAAAAACTAAAACAAAAATGGTGCAAATAATTATCGACTTAGCTAGTAGCTGCATGTTTGTCATTCATCATTTGTGGTTGAACTCTAGAGGCATAATTATTTCATTATAATTATTCTTAGTTTGTATAGTGAAATAGTATTTTTTTTTTAATAGTAATATTAACAAATATTGAAAGTAAAAAAATAAAACCTGACTCCATAGCACAGTGAAATTCATAGAAAGTAAATAATTTTCTTTTTCTTAATTAAAGGGGTATGCAACTTATTGGCATCAAAATTTTTTTTTTTCTTCCGCCAGTAATGAAATGTCGGTCATTAGTAGACCGCAACCTAATAACTTCGTAAAAAATAATAAAAAAAAATGTAAACCCTAACCAACCAGAGATATAACGGATTTTATTTGGTGGTGTTCTAATCGGGAGTAAGTCAGTCCTGATTAGAACAAAATTAAAACCGCCATATCTCTGGTTGGTTACGGTTTAGAAACTTATTTTTTTTTATATGGACTTCTTAGATAGTAGTCTAATTGTGGCCAAAATTTAATCACTGGCGAAAAGAAAAAAAAATTGATGCCAAGGTCCATATTAAAAGTTGCATGGGCCTTTAGATTATATGAGCACAATCTGAATGGTACAATATTTAGAAATATAGTCGGATATGATTACATTCACTAATAATTTAGTTAAATAGAAAAAAAATAATTAGATTTAAAAAAAGTTATAAAATGAAATAAGTTCATCAAGCCTAGCAGTACAGTGACCCCTGACCCCAGAACATAAAGGGCTATTGAAGAACACCATGGATTTTAGTCAGTACAAGTCTGACAGTCCCTCCCACTCAGGCCTGGGCGGGAGGACTTATTTGATGCTTTACCACAACAAAAAAAAGGCCTAACAGTACAAGGTATAAATATGAATCAAAAGTTTTTCATGTGTGAACACTAATCACACAAAAACTTTCAATCAGTCACTACAATCATTAATTAATTCATAATACTACTCTTCACCATTTTATTTTCATAGATGATATTAGGTGGTTACAAAAAAGTGCACCAATTTTATAAATTGGCTTTTATTTTTTTAATAATTTTTGTCTGTTTCATATCAACATTTTTTTAAATATTTTTATATCAAAATATTTAAAAATGTGTAACAAATAGTACCCCAGTGGGCTCCAGAGAAAAGAACCTCATACCAATGTGCACTGTATCAAGAATTACTTTCTGACTTAGGTTCTGATTCCAAGTGCATTATGAGAGCATCTTCATGCAAGGGCCACACTAATGGGAAATGCAGTTCTATATCTCGACTTTAAAATAATGTTTATATGAACATATAAATTTAAAGTTGTAATATATCTGTTGTTTAACTGACATAGAGGCAAAAGAATAAATGACTGATACTCTTACTTGGAGTATTCTATTACTGGTATTCTTTTGCGCCGGTAAAATAGAACTACCTTTATGTGTGTACTCACCATCTTTCATCAGCTGACGCATCTCCTTGGTTCTTTGAAAGTTTATTTCTTCCAGCAACTGTTCCAACATTGTAGCGCTTTTTAAGTACGTCGATCCTCCCAAAGCCATTTTCAGCCAGTAATATATAATTCAAGACGTTTTTCCCAAACAAACACTTTCAAGTGTCAACACATTCCAAAAGCAGCATTAAATACTATTTATTTACCGCCAATTTATTGCATATTATTTCCAGGCGTTAGATAAGACAAAACCCTTTATTAACATAGCCAAAACGAATAACGAGCTTTATTTATATTATTTTGAATTTATTTCACAGAGCATGAAATACAGAGATCGGCCAGCTGAAATTCATTTCAGTTTTCAGTCCACAGAGCAGCTATTCTTAAGTTTCAGCACAGATTATTTATAGCAAGTTATATTTCCTGTGGTCTGGTCTGTGATTTCAGCACAAACCATAGACTTAAAAAAATGGACTACAAGCTTCCCTAGCCAACAAAAAACAATTAGGTAGTTGCATAGATTTATTAGGAAACGATTGTTTTTCTAGTTAGAATAGTCAATGATCAGCAGCAAGCACAGTGTTACCAACTCTCAGAAATATTTATCCCTAAAGCCTACGTCAAAAACCCCTAAAATAGCCGTAACTATTTGGAAAACCCCCTAAAATAAATCCTAAATATAAAAAAAATAAAATAGATAAAATTACGTAATGTCGATATTATAAAAATGAATGTCTGAATGTGTTGCTAAGCGCAAAACTTGAAAACGGCTGGACCGATTCGGATAATTCTTTTTTTATATTATTCCTTGAAGTACGAGGATGGCTCTAATGTGGCTCTTATGGAGAAACAATTGCCCGAAAATGTCTAAAAACAAACTTTTCTATGTTCTCATTTAAAAGATTCGTAAAACAATTGAGTGACATTAGTTATGGGCGGTACAAAGTTTGCCGGGCAAGAATTTTTTTTAAATAAAACTTGGTATCTGTGGTCAAATTTTTACTGTCTAGGTTGTGATAGAGCTTTATTCCTCCAATAAAACAAATAAAACGTGTCAGAAAACCTCTAAAATTATCCCTAAAAATAAAAAACCTCTAGAAAAATCCCAACTCATTCATTTAACCCCTAAATCTGGGGGGAAAACCCCTAAGTTGGTAACACTGAGCAAGCAGCTATTGCTCAGTTCAACCTTAACCGCTTTATTACAAAAAGGGGTTTAACTAAAAACCCAGGTTTTATCTTGTAAAACTACGGTTTATACAAAGATTATTACAAATCGTGGTTTTGCGATAAACCATGGTCTAACAGTAGTAGCTGTCAAAGGTATGTCAAAGTTTCTCATAGCAAATTTTTCATTGTGTTGTAGTTTTTGTGTTATTTTCACCCAAAATGGATTGAAACAAGGTAGATTTAATTGTTATTACTCATTCTGGATTTAATTGTATAGACAATCGTTCAAATGGCGGTACTAAAGTCGACGTTTTATGTCAGTTTTGTAATACGGACAAATTTAAACCATGGCTCTGCAGATAAGCCTGGACTTGATAGACCAGGTTTAAACCAAGGTTTATTTCGTTTTTGTAATAAGGCCGAGAGTCTGGCCAATGAAAGCTGACCGCGAATTAATTTCTAAACTTTTGATATGGCAATATTTTAGAACTGTAAGTACAGCTTGGCAAGAAAGAGTCTGATGCGGTGACAATTGAAACTACGAAACGTTTGTTGTTGCAACATGTTAAAAAAGTCAACTACGAGCAGCTTCTGTGTCAAAAAACAATTCCCTCGTGTTATTTCACGATTTTCTACATTAATTCGCAACGATCAGTGCTTACTTGTTTATTTATAATGACATATGACAAGTAGTAGCGACCTCAATTTTTCCATACTCTTTTTTGCCAAGCTGTAAAGTAAAACATCTTAATACTTTTTCACTTTTTGGAAAAAAAAATTTCAAAACCTTAAAATTTATCAACATTGTTTACACCGATTACTCCGAGGTTTTTGGTTCAATTTCGATGTTTTTTTATTTTTGTTCGATGCAGCATATCTGTTATTTGGTCCCATAAAATTTTCATTTTTGTTTTTATCTTATAAGCATTTTTAGCTTATTGTGTACAAGGGCGATGTTATTATAGGTGTTACGGATTATGAAATTTTAGTGCACATGTATTAATAATATTTGACAATAATTTGGGTTGGCACTCCTTCTAGAGTATGGCCAATTTTATCTGTCAGTTGGCTAGGGAAGGCCACGGGAAGGCGCAGTCTATCTTTTTAAGTCTATGGTATGGTTAGTTCCACAAAACAAATAATGGTAATTGTGTGTTGCCATGCCAGAAACATTCCAAAAAAAATGGAAAATGTGTCAACTCAAAAACTGACAGTAGTGATATGATATGTCAGTCTAGCGATTTTACAGCAAAGCTGAAAAATTAAAATGAAGGCTCTACTGAGCTAAAAAACTAAAAAAAACAGTAATAATGTGGATACGGCACATTTCAAATTATATTTCGATTCACACAGAAGAATTAAAAAGTTACTCGGAAAATAGCATTGATTGAATATAAACAATGTCAACATTACGATCTGCTCGATGTATGTACAAACGCAGCGTGTTTGCGTTGAAGCAATCGGTGCGGCTCACAGGAGTACTGGTGCGGCAGGTGAATACGGCAGATAACAACGGCGACCCGGGTGGCGACCACCGGCACGGGTCCACGATTGCGCTCAGTGCAGGCACACTGGCGCTGGCGCTACTCGCAGCTGATCATGTCTTTAATGGTGCATATACTAAAACAACTACTTACTTTGTAGTTATCAAGACTTCATGACCATTAGAGTATGCTGTAGATCATCCATAGGTACTTATATACAAACTTAGTCCCTTCATCACCTTTATTCACTCTCTTATCTTTTACTATACAATTAGACTTAGATGTCTGTCATTTTGTATATATTTTATCAAATAAATTAAATTAAACCCCTTATTCAATAACTAACACACGCACAAAATTGCATGGGCACTACTGTACAAACTTTCCCCTCATTTTAGAAACAGCTGTTGTCATATGTTAAACGTTTTATAATAAGGATCATTATTGAGCAACCTCATAGTTTCCAAGAAAAAACATCATATAATTTGAAAAAGAAAACAGCAATTTAAGTAGCTATATTGTAATTTTACCACAAATAATGTATGAATTTCAATTTTAGGTCATTCCATTTTACGTTTAGATGTAGTAAAAGTGGAGTTAAATGATTTTTAATGGATAAATGGTGATGTCTTGTATTATTGTTTCAGAGAAAAGATTCTTTAAAGCAGCGCAGTTGGGAAATGTGCAAGAATTACGCAAGTGAGTTTTCTTTTAATTAGTAGAACATTCTATTGCAGATTGGATAATCAGGTGCTATAAACTACTTTCCACAAAAGAATAATATTTATTTATTTCATGGAGGACTTACAGCTAACAAAATCAAAACAAAAAAGGGCACACAGCCTATTGCCAGTCCTTGCATTTAGAATTATAATAAAATATCTAAGTATGATGCGAGAATATCCAGAGAACATGGTGGAGCATGCAGTGCAGGACTGCCCTCATTGGGCAGAGCACCAACGTGTCCTCACGACGGCGATAGGCGGAGACCTCTCGCGCCCGGCATTAGTCGGGGCATGTGCGGGGCGAGACAGAGTGGGTAGCGATCTCCTGCGAAGCAGTCATGCTTGCGAAGGAGGAGGCGGGCCGCGTGAGAGAGAGGACAGCGTCCTCCCTCCACCCTAGCTGCAGTGGTAGACGCTCACGGCGACAGACGTTGGCAGACGATCTCCCTCCACCGTAGGCGCGGGCAGCGAGTAATGGGCAACTCGCTGTCCGACTACAGATCATGCACGGGTTGACGGTGCGTTGTGTTTCACGCGCGCCTCAAACAGTGTCAACATAACGACGGGGCCCCGCTCTAGACGGCCAAAGCCTGCTGGGGTTCGGGGGACTTACGATTTACCGTGACCCCAGAATGTAAAGTGCTATTGAAGGACACTGTGGATTTTAGTCAGTCCCTCCCGCTCTGCCCTGTTTGAGAGGACTCATTCGATGATTTTACCACACTAAAAAAAAATATAGTAAGATGCGAGCACAGACAGCATATGCAGCAGCATACAACTTAAAGTTCCCACATTAAAAAGTGAAACAGAAAAATGCAGAAATCTGCTTTCCAGCAAAAACATAAAAAAAACAGACATAAGTAAAAAGAAAACAGCTTAAGATAACTACTGTCACTTAAAAAATGCAGTCTCAATTATCAATATGGACATTCTTTTCTGAATAAATAAGTCATCATCATCCTGCCCTTATCCCATTTTACTTGAGATCGGCGCAACACGTTTTTTTCTTCCATTCTCCTCTATCAGATGTCACAGTATCATTTACTCCTTTTTCTTCCACATCATTCTTAGACAGTCCATCCAAAAAATTCTGAATTAATAAGTAATCCTGACTTAATTAAATTATACTAATGGTCATTGTGATTTAGTACTTATCTTTAAATTATTGAAAACAAATGGAATAAAAAAAAGATATGGTCAGTGAGATCGATTAGTAGTGGAAATTCATTTAACTACCTAAGAGATTAGTGATCGGATCGACTAATTTATTGTATTTTTTCATAAAAACAGAAGACTATAAATCCGGCACTCTAAAATGTATGTCCGTATTATTCTTTTGTGGGAGTAAAAGTGAAGTTTAACAACACGGTTGGCGCAGTGGCTGGGCGATCGCCTGCTGTGCCGTCAGGAGTCATCAACATTTATAAAAAAGCGACGCGTTTTTAGGCAAGTAGAAGCGGCAATTTCAAGCGGAAAGAGCGGGCGAGAGGCGGACGGAGGCGGCACCGGCGCAGCGGACTGGCGGCACGCGCTGGGCTGGACCGCGCTCATGGTGGCCGCCGCCAACGACCAGCCCGCCGCCGTGCGCGAGCTGCTGCAGCTGGGCGCGCGCCCCGACCTGCAGGAGCGCTACTCCGGCGCCTCGCTCACCGCCGCCGCCGCCGGCATGCACCCGCTCGAGGTGCTGCAGCGCCGCGAGGACGAGTTCTGCGGCACTATGAACGCGCGCGCCTCGTTCCTGGGCTGGACGGCGCTGCACTACGCGGCGCTGGCCGACTCGGCGGGCGCGGCGCGCGCGCTGCTGGAGGCCGGCGCCGACCCCACGGCCCGCGACCACGCCGGCCGGCGCGCGCTGCACTACGCGCGCGACCCGTCGCCGGCGCGCGAGCTCATCGTGCAGCACACGCGCGCCTGGGAGGAGGCCGCGGCCGCCGCCGCCGCCGAGGAGCGGCGCCGCTTCCCGCTGGAGCAGCGTCTCAAGCAGTACATCGTGGGCCAGCAGGCCGCCGTGGAGACCGTGGCCGCCGCCGTGCGCCGCAAGGAGAACGGCTGGGCGGACGACGAGCACCCGCTCGTGTTCCTGTTCCTCGGCAGCTCCGGCATCGGTAAGACGGAGCTGGCCAAGCAGCTGGCGCGCTACATGCACCGCGACGACCCCGCCGCCTTCATCCGCCTGGACATGTCGGAGTACCAGGAGAAGCACGAGGTGGCCAAGCTGATCGGCGCGCCGCCCGGCTACGTGGGCCACGAGGAGGGCGGCCAGCTCACGCGGGCGCTGGCGCGACGCGCGGACGCCGTGGTGCTGTTCGACGAGGTGGATAAGGCGCACCCCGACGTGCTCACCGTGTTGCTGCAACTCTTCGACGAGGTAACCGTCTGACGAGCACGAGACTGATGTCACACTGTGCTGACTGCGTGTACTTGAGATTCGTATCGGTCGCAGGGTCGCCTGACGGACGGCAAGGGCAAGCTGATCGAGTGCAAGAACGCTATCTTCGTGATGACGTCGAACCTGGCGGCGGACGAGATCGCCCAGTACGGGCTGCAGCTGCGGCGGGAGGCGGAGGCCCGGGCGGCGCAGCGCGCGCGCCTCTCGCCCTCCGTCAACGTCGAACAGAGAGGTGCCCTCACGTTTACATGATATTACAATTATTTAGTAGTAAGTTATTACGTGTTTTTGAATGTCGGCCATGTTCAGTTAGCGATTACGGCAACAACCACAACGGGCCTCCCGAGACTCACGAGCCGGAGGAGTTGCTGGAGGTGTCGCGCAACTTCAAGGACAGCGTGGTGCGGCCCATCCTCAAGCGGCACTTCGGGCGGGACGAGTTCCTGGGCCGCATCAACGAGATCGTGTACTTCCTGCCGTTCTCGCGCCAGGAGCTGCTGACGCTGGTGAACCTGGAGCTGAAGCACTGGGCGGAGAAGGCCAGCGCGCGCCACGCCGTGGAGCTGCGCTGGGAGGGCGGCGTGCTGGGCGCGCTCGCTGACGGGTAACTGCACTCTCAAACTACTTTCGATCAATTTATATCATGTTAAGTTTATTCAGATGCTCAATCAATAGAGGACGATTTCAAATGAAGTCACAATGGTAAGGGTTTTGCGAAATAGAATCCTAGAGGGTTTCGCGGTCCGCGCCGCCACCTCCCCGCAAGATCCACACCACGCGATCGCGCTAATCGGATCAACTTAAACTCTAAATGCGGTACAGGGACACCTTAACAAGACCCTTGCCGTTGATCTACCAAACAGAATGTAGTGTAGGTCATCTGTGGCTAGCGCAACACGGCGCGTCACTCACAGCGTGTGTTTGTTCAGGTACGACGTGCACTACGGCGCGCGCTCCATCAAGCACGAGGTGGAGCGGCGCGTCGTCAACCAGATAGCACTGGCGGCCGAGCGAGGAGCCCTGGGCAGGGGCTGCGGGGTGCTGCTGAGCGAGCGGGCCGGCCGGGTGGCGCTGGCCGTGCGCCGCCCCGCCGCCACCGACTACACGCCGCTCGACCTCGTGTAGCACACCGCGCTGCGGGTGCTGCTGAGCGAGCGGGCCGGCCGGGTGGCGCTGGCCGTGCGCCGCCCCGCCGCCACCGACTACACGCCGCTCGACCTCGTGTAGCACACCGCGCTGCGGGTGCTGCTGAGCGAGCGGGCCGGCCGGGTGGCGCTGGCCGTGCGCCGCCCCGCCGCCACCGACTACACGCCGCTCGACCTCGTGTAGCACACCGCGCTGCGGGTGCTGCTGAGCGAGCGGGCCGGCCGGGTGGCGCTGGCCGTGCGCCGCCCCGCCGCCACCGACTACACGCCGCTCGACCTCGTGTAGCACACCGCGCTGCGGGTGCTGCTGAGCGAGCGGGCCGGCCGGGTGGCGCTGGCCGTGCGCCGCCCCGCCGCCACCGACTACACGCCGCTCGACCTCGTGTAGCACACCGCGCTGCGGGTGCTGCTGAGCGAGCGGGCCGGCCGGGTGGCGCTGGCCGTGCGCCGCCCCGCCGCCACCGACTACACGCCGCTCGACCTCGTGTAGCACACCGCGCTGCGGGTGCTGCTGAGCGAGCGGGCCGGCCGGGTGGCGCTGGCCGTGCGCCGCCCCGCCGCCACCGACTACACGCCGCTCGACCTCGTGTAGCACACCGCGCTGCGGGTGCTGCTGAGCGAGCGGGCCGGCCGGGTGGCGCTGGCCGTGCGCCGCCCCGCCGCCACCGACTACACGCCGCTCGACCTCGTGTAGCACACCGCGCTGCGGGTGCTGCTGAGCGAGCGGGCCGGCCGGGTGGCGCTGGCCGTGCGCCGCCCCGCCGCCACCGACTACACGCCGCTCGACCTCGTGTAGCACACCGCGCTGCGGGTGCTGCTGAGCGAGCGGGCCGGCCGGGTGGCGCTGGCCGTGCGCCGCCCCGCCGCCACCGACTACACGCCGCTCGACCTCGTGTAGCACACCGCGCTGCGGGTGCTGCTGAGCGAGCGGGCCGGCCGGGTGGCGCTGGCCGTGCGCCGCCCCGCCGCCACCGACTACACGCCGCTCGACCTCGTGTAGCACACCGCGCTGCGGGTGCTGCTGAGCGAGCGGGCCGGCCGGGTGACATATAGTTTGATGTTAGAACTGCCGCTAGCAGTACTACTTCGCGCCGCTCGCTGTCCATCGTTTCTTTGCTAAGCACACCCAGGCCTTAGACTGCCTTAAAATAATATTGATTGTAATAGTTACCATACCTGTAATAAAAAAATCTACTGTACTATTTTTATTTTTTATTTTATCCACTCATTCTTTGTGTTAACTTAGCTACTCGTATACTCGAATCATTTTCATTTTTTTTTATTCCAATTCGGCGTTTATTATTGCACGATAAGAGCCCCCGCAGACTACAGACTTTTAATCGGCCGATAGTTTAGTTGGGCTCTTAATTAGTAAGTAAGAAAGAAAGAACGAAAATAGGTTTATTTGACACACCTTAGGCACACAATTACAATGAAAAATTACGAGACAATGGAAAAGGAAGAACACAAAAGTAGGTACCGTGTGCCTCACGGCTGTGCCAAATAGGCTCAGTTCAGCAAAATGCCAGACCACAGCGTGCCTGACGCTGGTTTCATCTTTTAGTCGGCCGACTTAAGCCGATAGTTCAGTTCGCTCTGAGCTTTGACACCGAATGGTCGGCCGTGTTTTGTAAAATGGCATCGCCCAATTCTCAGTCGCTGATTTCGTTGATCGTAAATTTGATCGAGGAAGTCACCCAATTTTCTCGGGCTCTCTTTTTGGTTTTTCTCCTCCGGTGTATGAGAGCAATAATAACATTTCTGTACAATATTTTACTAATTTTCATTGTGCGACCACTCTTTTCAACAGTTGGTTAGAAACTAGCAAATAGAGAATAGTCGGCAGACAGTTGGCTAGTCTGCGCACTCTTCACCAACCAAACTTTAGTTGGCTCGGTGTGCGCACTAGCAGCCCAACCCGACCAAACTATCGGCCAGTAGAAAGTTTGCAGTCTACCTGCAGGGGCTCTAATAATTCACTCGTGATGGAAAAGGCTCGGTACTAAATGAGTATGACCGCACTGGACAACAATATTTTCCTTATTGTGTACCTGGGTAATTCTCATCCAAACTTATAAATGCGAAAGTAACTCTGTCTGTCTGTCTGTCATTTATTCACGCCTAAACTACTGAACCGATTTGTGTGAAATTTGGTACAGAAATAGTTTGGAACTTGACAAAGAACATAGGATAGTTTTTATTACAAAAAATAAAATAAAAAACAAAATCTGCCGGAAGTCACTATTCCACGCGAAGGAAGTCGCGGGCAAAAGCTAGTTATTAACAAAAAAATATGATTTGATGAGAACAATGACAATCGTTTTACTTTCCAAAATTAACAGAAAACTTCAAACAATATCTTCATATTACAACGGCTCAGTCGCAAAATGTACCCTTTCCTCAAACAGAAGCTAAACTGTGTAGGGCACAGAGGGGTACTGTAGTTATGTTTAATTAGTAATATGGGAAGATGCATAGTGTGAAATTGTGCATACACATAAACTAAAATAAAAAAGAAATCGAAATTTGTGAGATTTACTGTCTCAAAAAAAAGTTTATTTGTTTTCTTTAACTTATCTGCCACCATTTTTTTATGCCAATGGGCAATCGGCGAAAGATACATTTTGCGAAAGGGGGCTTTTTGCGATTGAGCCATTTTTCACTACAAAGTATAAAACAAAGTCGCTTTCCGCTGTCTGTCCCTATGTATGCTTAGATCTCTAAAACTACTGTTTTTGTTAATAGATGCAGTGATTCTAGAGGAAGGTTTGTATATAACAAGCGTAATGTAGTAGAAATTACACCCGTGCGGAGCCAGGGCGAGTCGCTAGTTTTTTTTATATAAACAAAGAAAGCCACTTGCCTTGTTTTACCAACCTTCTCAAACATTAATATCACGGTAATAATATTATAATGTTTTAAGCAGTTCAAATAGCAGAGCAAGCAAAGTGAATTATATTTTTCATACTAAAGGTGCATTCACACACATCAGTCACCTTCACGTCACATCACCGACCCGGTTTAAAAAAAATGTTTCTGTACTCCTAGTATGACTTTGTATCCACACGGCAGTCACCGGCACGTGATCTATCAGTGGCGTCACCGTTCAGGCACGTCAAATAATTTTTTTCCATACAAGTTTCATACTTTTATCCCCACATACCCGGGATCGTCACGTCTCAGTTCAGTCAGTGTAGTGTTCAATGATTCAGTCAAAACGGCGACGTGACGGTGATTGGTGTTTGTGGATACTTACACAAATCGTGTACGTATGGTGACTGATGTGTGTTAATGCACCTTTAATGTTACTAAATGTTGTAATAAGGAGTCTCCACTTGAGTCTGTTCTTTCAAGTTAAAGTAAATATTTTCAGACTATTCCGATAACCCAATAAGTAAGGAAAAAATGCTGCAATAGATTAGGAACCTTTAAATAATTTTAATGGCAAATAGATATGTATTGCTATAATAAGACAAAAAAAACAATCGAAATGAATAAAAACATTACTACACACGGGGTTATACCACGGTTAGCAAATTGAATGTGAAGGGCGGGCAGATGGAACCCTAAAAATTACAAGAAAAACCATTTTAAACTTTAGCTAGATATCGCGGAACATAAAACTAGCATGTTCCATATAACTGTATTACGCTACGAATTTTAGACGGCACGGTTAGCGCAGTGGCTGAGCGATTGTGCTGCTGCGCTGGGTGTCTCGGGTTCGATTCCCGCACGGCGCAAATATTTGTATGATCTACAAGTAGTTGTTTCGGGTCTGGGCCTTTGTGTATGTGAGTTTATATGTAAACGCACCCACGACACAGGACAAATTCCTAGTGTGGGGCAACGTTTAAAAAAAAAAACTTTTAACATATTGCACGTTGGAGATTGATCGGCCACGCTCGCGCCAGCTATGGCGGATCAGTCGCTAACAAAGCAGTGGAGCAAGGCAGCTGCAGTAGGATTGTAATTAGTTGATACCATGGAGATTGGGGACAAATGAAACACCCCAATGAATAGTGCTTATTTTATTAAACTTCGCACCGTTATATACAAATATAATGTATAAATAAATAACAATTCTTTACAAAATATAATCGATTATGTGCCGACGCGGTCGTGAAACCGCGGCGAACAACTAAACGCGTGAGAAGGCCTCTGGTCGTGCTGACCAGCCGGCCGCCGAGCGAGGCGTGGCCAGCACTCAATGAACTATAAGATAAACAATGACACACAGCAGGTGCACATGAGGACGATATGTGGCGGGCGCGTACCGGGACGTGCGGCAGGCGACGAGCAACTCACTCACTGATACTTCAACTAATTATTCAATGAATAGAGGCCACGTCAAGATATTTGGTCGTGTAGCCTTAGTGAGTACATCAACACATCACTTCTTAACAGTTTCGCTGAGTAATTTGACATTTTTATACATATAAAAATAACGACTTCCGGGGTTACAGAGGAGGCCGTACAGCGCTGCAATTCTCTAAAGACGCGACGCTGACACGGCGTCGTAATTGCAGTTTGCCTACATACTCATATATTGTATGTATATCCGGTGTGTGCAATGACATTACTTCCTAGTGATCACATTATTTCCGCACTTCTAAGATCTGCTTATTCTTGCCAACTAGATATTTAGTAAACATTGGCAGCTTGTTTTTAATTAAAACTTAAATAAAACCTAAATAGTCTAGTAATGATATATTAAAAAAATAGCAGAAAAAAGGGGTCAACCACGGAATACGATATAATAGGCTGGAAACTAATATACACCTTTATTTTTTTAGTGTTCTGGCAGTTGTCTCAAAGTTTCACAAACTTTTATATCTGTAGCTTTCGCAAATTATACAAGGTCAAACGTTACAAATTAGTTTTTGTTTTTTGCGATAAATATCTTGTAATATTTTCTTTGGAATAAAAGATAACAAGCTTAAAATTCGGATACACCTATTTATCCATTTAAGAGTTCTAAAAGTTATCCCAAAAGTCTCTTAAAATCTCGTTTCAATCTGTCTCTCACATTCCGAGTTGAAACGCTAATTTGGGTTTGACACAGATTGTGTACTTTGTAAATTGTGCACGTGACGCAAAGTGCACAATTTGCGAGGTGCATGTTTTGCGAATTACTATTTTGAGAAGTGCACATTTTGCAAAGTGTACATTTTGCGTCAAGTGCGCAATTTGCGAAGTGCGCAATCTGCGAACCCGCTAATTTGACTGTTCTTTAAAAAGTACCGAGTAGGTTTACATTTCTGTCACATGCCGCGTTGCGATCGTATTGATAGTCCCCACCACCGACTTCATACCTAGACTACTGGAGACACGCTGTGGTTTCGATGCTGCGCGGTGCTTTGCCCTTAGTGATTAGCACTGCTGTTCTAAGATGGTAATTAACCGTGTCATAAGTTTGTGGGACATTACACCCATCATTTCAATGACGCAGGTAGACCAGCTTAGTAGCTGATATACGATATATGTCCGGATTGTGAATTAGATGTGTTTTTGATTCTTTAAAAACGTACCTACGTGTGGATACTGTAACATTGCATGTGAGTGATGACGTGCTCATCTGTCTGCGTGCGAATACTGTCAGACATACACTCGCGGCGTCGCAGTGACCATTCATATTCCAGATTCCTCTTTTAATTAATTTCCTCTTTTATGAACTCAAATGAACAAAAGGAAACTTTCCAAAACGTCAAGAGCTGAAGCTCGCGACATCGGTGAGGATGCTGACTGTTATCGCATAAGATGAATCAATCTGGCGACACCAGTTCATTGTCAATTATCGCCTACTCTCTACTTAACCTAACGTGTCTTACAAAATGTCAGGGGTATCACATACCGGCATCGGATATTTAGGTAAGTAGGTATAACTTGTTTCATTTAAAATCCCTGTTTTATATTGTTCGTCCTTACTTAGTAATAATAGTAGCACTATTTCAGTGTGCGTCGACCAAGTAACTTAATTGGAAAACTTTCTGGAACACATCATGATTATATTTAGTAACTTATTGGCTATTAGTAGATACCTTACACGAAGTAACTTACACAGTATACAGAAGGTCGACTTATTTGTTGGGAACAATGGTTCGTTGTTCGTTCGGAATGAAGACAACATTATATAATAAGTTCTCGCTACTCTTGTATCTTAGGTCATTTTATCTTGTGCTAATTCGTTTACCTGCAACTATTGGGTGTCAATACATCGTAAACACAGTGCATTAAACCTTTAATCCCTTATTAATAAACGTGAACTAAAGTTACAACCAGGATAATCTTCAGATGAACTATACATTTTTAAGGAATAACTTTGGCGTAACTTTAGTTCGCGTTTATTAATAAAGGTGATTATGTTTAAGTCAACCCTCTGTCAGTACTTCACGTAGTTTCCTCTTAAAACGTATATAAAATAATTTCTTACAAATGTAATACAATAAATACTTACCTACCTGTACTTACAATACTTTTGTAGCTACTTAACTAGTTGGTGTTTGATAAAATATGTCTTCGTTATTAACAATATAGGAAGATTTATCCACTAAGTATTGATGATAAGGTTGTGTTTACATGGTGTTAGTATGTACTATTACTATATGAATAGTTTTACCAGTCTATCTGTATGTCGGTGCTTTTAAACGGGCATATGTTACTGTGTGTGACTATAATTGATTCACCTGTCAGTGCTCCTCACGTGGTAGTATTCATTTTCTTTGTTGTCAGCAGCCGCCGCTGTTAGAGGAGTGCAGCCGTGTCTTTGATGACAGTCATTAATGCTCGCAACAACAAATATTGTAGGAACTTGCAATAATATATGGCTCGTTTTGAAGCACCTTTATTATAGGTACCTACAGTCAGTCAACGGTCAGGGATCCCAGGACTTCCTAAGTTCCATTCGGCCTTATTACAAAAACTAAATAATACTTGGTTTAAACCTGGTCTATCAAGTCCAGGCTTATCTGCAGAGCCATGGTTGAAATTTGTCCGTATTACAAAACTAAGAAACGTCGACTTTAGTACCGCCATTTGAACGATTGTCTAAACAATTAAATCCAAAAATAGCAATAACAACTAAACCTGCCTGTTTCAATCCATTTTGGGTGAAAATAACACAAAAACTACAACACTATGAAAAATTTGCAATGAGAAACTTTGACACACCTTTGACAGCTACTACTGTTAGATCATGGTTTATCGCAAAACCACGATTTGTAATAACGCTTGTGTAAACCGTAGTTTTACAAGATTAAACCTGGGTTTTTAGTTAAACCCCTTTTTGTAATAAGACGGATAGAGTCCAAATGGCCATGCCAAAAACCGGAAAGAGGCAGCAAATACGTACCTACCTATGTACCTAATTTCTGTGTGGCTACTTTTTTGCTGTGTCTAAAACCGAGAGCACTCTTGCATCTAAGTGCTCTGTGCCTTTTTTGAAAAAAATACAGTGAACAGACAATATTCGTTCGATTTGAAACTTTCCATAAAACTGGAAAGCTGGATGAGTTTATGGGTAGGTAGGTATTTGATGCACGCTAAAAGTTGTCCAACAGGTACCTACTTCAATTCAATTATACCTCAACTCAGAAATGCATACCTGGCTGAGAAGTATGTAGCAGGATGTTTTCAGGATAAAGCCAAACATTTTTAAAGATACAATTGATTTGTGATAAATTATAGAATCAGGCGTTACTTGGCAGAAATCCATGACAATAAATCTTATGAAAATATTTAGTTTTAATCCAAGCTAGGTGGAAATCCCGACTAAATGATCTGGCTTATTATTTTTCCCCACTATAGATACAAAGATTTCGAGATGCATCAAGGCCCTTTTTTGCATAAAAGATATTTTCTCTTTATAAAGTGTCTCTTAACTGGTCCGCGGACCACTGATGGTCCCTGGATCCCTGGTCCTACGATACTCGCGTGAAACGAGCAACGCGTAGTCTGTGTTTATTAGTCCGAATTTCACGTTTTGTACGTGTTTTACAACTAACTAGTAATACGTAATTGTGTTCACAATATTTTAAAGATAAATCTAATATTTATTTTTAGAGTTTGTGATATTTTTAATTTACCTATTTTATTACCAAATCTCTTAATTGAAAAACATAACCTCAACCCACGATTAAATGGACGGTGGCGAACTGAGCCGGCGGCGCCCCGTCGGCGAGCAAGCATGAGTTAGCTGCGAAGTTTACCGAACGACGCACGAAAGTTTCGGCTATATTATGGCCGAAACCGAAACTCAGGCCGAAACTAGATTTTTTGCCCGAAACTGGCCGAAATCGATACCGAAATTTTGGTCGGTCACTATGAAACACGATATGTGCAGAATGTTAGGAGTAGGTATGAACGTTGACTGACTGTAAACAGTTATTATAACATTATGGTTAGTAAGGTGTGCACACTACTACATCGATATTTGATTCACTTTTTCATAAACACCGAATTATCTATTCATTAATTTGCGTCTGTCATTTAACTAATAAGAAATGTAACTACGGCATAGTGCGACTAGCAAGGATTGTGCTACGGCAACTGATCGAACTCGTGCTGTTCTGTCGCGGCCGAAGATACCGCGGCAGCCGGCGGCGAGCTGCGCAAGCACTAGAGCCAGCCGGCCGAGTGGTGCGGCGCGTGCCCGTGCAGCGGCGTCACGCCCGCCAGCCGCGCCAGCGCCGCGCAGCGCCCGCACGGCGCGCCCTCGTCCGCGCGCCCCGCCTCGCCCTCCGCCTCGCCTGCGCCGGCCTCGTACCCGCAGCGCCCGCACGCCTCCTGGGAACCGTCACGCGTCTCAGCAGCGTCCGCGGCGCGAGCCCGAGCAGACTCGCCCGGCGCGTCGTATGCGCGGCCCACCTTGTGCGCGTCGTCGTCCAGGCTGGCCAGCAGCGGCTCCCGGCTGCCGCCGCGCCCCGCCACGCTCTCGGCCGTGGTGGACGGCGACACGCTGGCGGGCGCGGGCGGCGGCGCGCGCGGCAGCGGGCCGGGCGGCGGCGGCGGGCGCGCCGGCACGGAGCTGGCCCGCTGCAGCGCCTCGGATCCCGCGGCCGCGCGCGCCGCCCGCGCCGCCTCTCCGGCGCGCCGCGAGTCGGAGAACTTCTTCCGTTTGCGCTTGAGCGCCGCCAGCGCTGTCAGCGGGTGCAGCGGTCCGCTGCGGGTGGTCCGCTCCGGACTCCGCTGCGAGTCGCTGCCGGAGTCCGAACCACTAGCACTAAATAAAAGCCAGTTGGATTACCTTGAACTTTTAACATCAAGATATTTGAAACAAAGTACGAGTCAAACTCGCGTACTGAACATTTCATACCAATTTTCATTTATAAAAGTTAAACAACTTAACAATGGTATCAATTTTGCGCGTAAAAGCAGAAGATTCTATTTATTCAGCGCCTCAATAACCTTAACATATCTGTTTTTTTGTTTGCATTGTTATTAATCACCTGTTTATCTATTAAAGTGTGCAAAATCAAATTTTGAATGCACTCAATATTAATGTAAATTATAAAATCCCAACGCAAGTTTTTTTCAAGTGTGAATAAGGCATATACTTTAAAAAAATATGATCGGTGCTGAAATACTATTTCTATAGAATGTGTCTGTTGTTGCTCAAATCAAACATTTCGCTGCATCCGGCGGGCACGCAAAAACCGGGTCAGTTATGAAAACTTTGTTTCTCGGGTTTCTTGTTTAAAAAACAGGTGAAACCGGTTAAACCGGTTTATTCTTTTTTTTTCAGTCGTATAAAACAAACAGACAGATATATGTACATGAGAAATCTACATCGATTCCGTTTTTGCCATTATACTACAGACCCTTCTAAAAAGGCCTTGATAGACGGACAATACAAACGTACAAACGTGATGCTCTTTACATCTTCCGTTTTGTATTTTGCAATAGGGAACCCTATTGGGCAGAAAGAAATGCCTGGGTGTGAGCATCGCCTTGAGGACAAGGTCGAACATACGGTGGAGATTTGCCCCGTCAGGGAGAAGACAGCATCTAGCACACCCTGACGCCGCGGCACGCCCGAGTATGGTTGACTGACCGTCTGGTCATGGAACATGCCCTGGTCGACGGCGCATTGTGTTCCAGACATGTCTCAAAAAGCTGTCAGCAATCTGACGGGGCCCAATAGAGGGCCAAATGCCTACCGGGGTCGCGAGACTCTTTAAACAGGTAACCGTTACTCTGGAAAATCGAGGCCTATTGCAGGAACACCGAGGACTTTAGTCAGTACGAGTCTGACAGTCCCTTCAACTCCACTCTAGGCTGGGGACTCATTTGATGCTTTTACCATATTAAAAAAAAGGTACGGAAGTCGGAATCCAAGCGAAAGTTCAAGAACAATAAATACACATTTTATTTTCTTTCTTCTCTCGCAGTATGTATTTGTACTGGATATTTCTACTATAGAAGGAAGTCTAGGTGTGAACGAATGAAAGTTATTACCTGGGCGACTGTCGGGCATGATCGCATACGGAATCCTCTGACCTCGAGCGGCCGATGAGTCGCGAGACGCGAGCGGCGCGAGCGGCCTCGATGATGGTGCCCCAGCGGCGCTTGTGCGAGGGCTTGCGGCGCGCGGCCTGGCCGGCGCCGCCCGCGCCGTCCGACAGGCTGGACTGCGACGTGCGCAGGCGCCCGCCCAGCAGCGCCGACAGCGACGCGTGGTGCGCGGCGCCGTGCGCGCCGCCGTGCTCGTGGTGCAGCGACGCGAAGAACTCGTCCACCGGCGCCAGCGAACCGCACGGCGCGATGTTGAATCCTTTCAGAAGGCGTCGTTCTTTCTGGCGGTTCTTCTTGCCGCCCCCGCCTCCTGCGGATAAGACTGGATAATTAATCATTGTGTGAATGCAGAAACAGAATCGCTTAATTGTAAATATTGTAAAACATGAAAAGAGCGTCATGATGGTGGAGTAGTACCGGGCGCTCCGGCGTTCACGGTGGAGGTGTTCATGCCGGAGTTGCGCAGAATCTCCACCAGTTCGCAGCGGAAGGCGCTGACGTCCTGCTTGATCTCGTTGACGTCGTCCTCGGTGACGCCGCCGCACTCGGCGCGCCGCTGCTGCACCGTTACATAGCGTCGCACCAGGTTGCGCATTATCGCCTGATAAATAAATCAAATCAAAGTATTTATTTCAAGTAGGCCAGTTACATGTACATTTTTTCAAAGACAATAATAAATATAAATTAATTGAGCCACAGTCCCAATTAAAAGGCGTAAGAACTTTGAAATTACTGTAGTTGTTTGTTCAAAGCGTCGATATCTGGTCGCGGGACTAACGAATTACCGTGACCCCGGTACGTAAAGGGCTATTGAAGGACACCGTGGATTTTAGTCAGTACAAGTCTAACAGTCCCTCCCCCCCTCCAGGGTAGGAGGACTCATTTGATGATTTTACCACGATAAAAAAAAAGCGCCGATGTCTGTAAATCTCTATGGAGAAGACATGGACATGGACACTCTTTTCTTCATTCAGAAAATAATAGATCGTTCCATATACCTATCTAAAAGATCGTTTCATGTTCACATTGTATATAATGTGAGAACTATGTAGCAAAAGCGTCAATAGCAACTAGAAAAACTGTTATAGATGTTATTCAAAAATCAAATAATAAATTGACTTAAAATAAAGAATCCTGAGCGTAGCGAAGTTTTGCAACACACAACTTTCAGCTCACTACAGCGAGGACATGTGGGGCCGGCTCACCTATCAGTGTAGAAAATAATTGAATACAAAACGTGTTCGAATTTATATTTCCTTCCCTTTCATTTTGCAGCACAAATTAGTAGGCGATGATTCTTATATGAGCTGGATATACTACAGCTGATTTCGGGTACAACGAATATAACATTTGAGCAGGAGTGCAGATTTTTACTATATTATGTTTTTGCTAGAAGTTAGGGATAAAACGAACCTGATAACGGAAATCTCGTTCATTTGCTTGTTTTGCTTTTCTCTGTGAACAATAAAACATAATTAGTAAAAAAAAAATTACATATAGATACCTCTTCTCCTACTCTTCACCCATACTTTATGTCCTTAGATTGACCATGTAATGTACTAGTAGTTCTTCATACAGCTTTTAGTCGTATAGTAGTCAACGTTTCATGAGTTTTGGACCATTTCTGTTGCCCATATTATAAGAGATATTATAATCACGTGAATAAAAGGGCATCCGTGGTTCGCAAGTACACACATCAAAAGTGTCTAGGGATCAACATATATTTTTGCAATAACTTTTCTCCTGATTGATATTAATTAAAAATTTTTTTAAGGATTCATCAAATAAAGTGTTTTCGTTTGTCACAGTAACGATAAACCAAGTCACCTTTGCATTAATAAAGAAATTTGCCATTTTCCTAATAAAGGGATTTTTGACATTTGAACCACTAACACAAAAGTTCGAAAAAAAGACTGAAATAACAGTTTTCTTTAAAATTTTATTGGGTAACTTAAACAATTAATAATCCGTGTTTCTACCGCGAACACTAACAACACAAGAACATCGGTTTGGCATACTCAAAATGAGTTCATCCAAATCACGCTGTGGAATGGCCGCCCATGTTCGTTGCAACAACAAAAAAAGGTCTTCTTGCGACTGGATACCCTCCATATTCGGCAGAGCTCTTCTCTGTAGCATATCCCATGCATGCTCAATCGGATTCAAGTCTGGCGACTGAGCAGGCCAGGGCAGGACATTGATGTTAGCTGCGGCGAGAGTCTGTCTTACAACTCTTGCGGTGTGCGGTCGTGCATTATCATGCATTAACTGAAATAAGGGACCGATTTGCACTTGTAGAGGAACGATGACGTCTGATACAATCGTCTCAGCATAAATTTGAGCGTTGAGGTTGCCTCTGATCCAAATCAACTCAGTTCTTCCGCCGATCCAAATACCCGCCGATACCATGATGGTTCCACTACTATAAGGATGGACTCTGATGAGTCTCGTTTTGGTATGATACCGGATACAAGACGTATACGACACTGGAGAAGCCCTGGACGCCAACAGCGATTAAAATCCTGCCAGGAAGTCCATCCTTATAGTGGTGGAACCATCATGGTATGGGCGGGTATTTGGATCGGCGGAAGAACTGAGTTGATTTGGAGCAGAGGCAACCTCAACGCTCAAATTTATGCTGAGACGATTGTATCAGACGTCATCGTTCCTCTACAAGTGCAAATCGGTCCCTTATTTCAGTTAATGCATGATAATGCACGACCGCACACCGCAAGAGTTGTAAGACAGACTCTCGCCGCAGCTAACATCAATGTCCTGCCCTGGCCTGCTCAGTCGCCAGACTTGAATCCGATTGAGCATGCATGGGATATGCTACAGAGAAGAGCTCTGCCGAATATGGAGGGTATCCAGTCGCAAGAAGACCTTTTTTTGTTGTTGCAACGAACATGGGCGGCCATTCCACAGCGTGATTTGGATGAACTCATTTTGAGTATGCCAAACCGATGTTCTTGTGTTGTTAGTGTTCGCGGTAGAAACACGGATTATTAATTGTTTAAGTTACCCAATAAAATTTTAAAGAAAACTGTTATTTCAGTCTTTTTTTCGAACTTTTGTGTTAGTGGTTCAAATGTCAAAAATCCCTTTATTAGGAAAATGGCAAATTTCTTTATTAATGCAAAGGTGACTTGGTTTATCGTTACTGTGACAAACGAAAACACTTTATTTGATGAATCCTTAAAAA
Source organism: Agrotis puta (assembly GCA_943136025.2). NCBI lineage: Eukaryota > Metazoa > Arthropoda > Insecta > Lepidoptera > Noctuidae > Agrotis > Agrotis puta. The sequence continues at coordinate 391,939 of OW964176.2, read as the reverse complement.
AATTTTTAATTAATATCAATCAGGAGAAAAGTTATTGCAAAAATATATGTTGATCCCTAGACACTTTTGATGTGTGTAGTTCCAGAGATCGCTAGCTGTCGTACTATGTTGTACAAGGTGCTGTAAATAATACATAGACTTAGGGCATGTGAATAGGCTTCTATACTCAAAAAAAAATAGTCCGAAAGATAGATTCTTTAAAAACATTCTTTCGTATTTTTTTATTAAAATTGACGAAGATAGAATGCTTCAAAATATCACAAAACGTCACGCGGTCGGTATAATTTTGCAGGCCTTAAGACGTCACAAGCCACACTCCCGAATTTCAAAGCGTTTTATCTTTGTCAACATTAATCGATTTAAAAAAATACGTGTTGATTATTTTTCAATACGTGACGGACTATTCAGATTTACAATTTATTTATGCAGGAAACAGGTACTCTATTGTGCAGAACATGCCGTTTTGGCTGATTTAAGTGAAATGAAACTGTTGGTTTCTTACTCTAATGGTGCGCATGTGCTCGCGCTTGGCGCGCGTCTGCCCGCACAGGCGGCGCTGCAGCCAGCGCCACGCGTACAGCGCGCTCTTGGGCGACGGCAGCACGTTGAAGGGCGGCGGCGCCGTGCCGCCCTCCTCGAAGTAGCTGATCCACAGCTTGCTGCGAGCGAACTTCCACTCCACGTCTGCACGCTCCTACAAAAATTATGAAATGCTCTATTGATCCGTTGTTACTACCAAGGGAATTTATTAACCTACTAGTAACAATACTTTACTTTTTTATTTAGGAATGAAATGCATGTAAAATAAATTGAATTATTCGAAAATATTTTACACTCATAATATTTTATACTCATAAAAATATTTGCTCATTTTGTTGTAAATAATATATTATTTAATCACACAATAAATGTTTTGTAACTTTTTACTGTAATCTCCACTTACAGAGATGAGTTGGTAGGAGTGGTTCATCATGGCGATGAGCAGGTTCAGCAGCACGATGACGTTGATGACGGCGTAAGTGCCGAACATCAGCATGCCCCAGAACCGCGTGAAGATCTTGATGCCATCCAGCTCGAATGAATCAAGATCCACCAGTCCGAAGGCCGCCCAGAAAAGCGTCTGCATCGTCTCGAACAAACTGCGACATAGTAAGCGGCTCATTGAACTAACCACTGCAACGGACATCTTCCACCGATACAATTATTTCCTTCACAGCAGTCAGATCTACAGGATCACAAAATATGACAAAAAGATTTAAGAGTTCACTTAAAATACACATGAAGAAAAGTCAGTAATAGATTAATTTCTGCAAATTATATGTCCTTTTCTGAGGCAATTCGAAGCCTGGGACATAATCTGGATCCATCATGTAAGAGATCATGCGGATAACAACTATGATTATGGCTCGAAGCCAAGCGGCGTGTGTTACGAGCACCGTAAATGATGGGATACGATGCGCGATGGGCAGTTTGCTACTTATATTGTGATTGTACATTGTTATAATTTTATTTAGTTTCAGAATACCATACACAACAATCTACATGTACTACCGAACTAATTCCACCACCCGGCGCCGAGCGTTGATGAAAATAATAAAAAATAATAAACAGTGTTAACTTATTCAGCGAAGTCTCTAGAGATGCAAATTATAAGAACTAACTTAACAAAAAATAGGTTATAAATGTGATGTTTATGAATGTGAAGTGATTCTCACTTGGCAAACCGTCGCCACACGATGCAGGCGTCAGGGTCGGGGAAGGTACCGTTGGCAGTGAGCGAGGTGCCCGTCGTCGTGCAGCGCTTCTTCTCCATGTCGGCGTAGTACCACAGCAGCTGGTTCAGACCTGTCATAGAAGAACACTGTGATACGTTCAGGCTCAATAAGTGAGGTCAGCGCGCTTTGTAACTGAATAGAACACTCACCGCAAGAAAATGCAAAGATGACTAATATATCTAGGACGAAAAACTTGAGTATGTCCAACACCATCCTACTGAGCGAGACTTGCAACGGACCCAAGTGCGGGTTGACGCTGAAGATGTACACCAGCTTCAGGCTGCTAAAGATGTTGGCAGCCGAGAACAGCCCTTCGGACAACAGCATAGGGTCCCACGCGTCCCACTTCTCTCGAGGTTGGTTCCAATGGAGACCAGCCAACATTTCGCGACGCACCTAGAGGGAAAGATCACTGGTCACAGTTTTCACCGAAGTCATTGCATTTGTTTGTAGAAAAGCTGGTAGAAAGGACTCACCTGAAAGTGTGAGACGATCCGTAGCGCGACAGTAGCGACGTACAGCGAGTTGGTGACGAAGTCTATCACGTTCCACATGTCGTGCACGTACTCCCGCAGCCCCATGTCCCACAGTTGCTTCACCTCGCTCCAAATTAAACCTGCAGTCATACAGACCTTTTATTTATACAACTTTCCCCACTACGCTAGTCCTTCTGATATATAGCAGTTATATATAACTATAATACATACAGGATTATAATTTAGTCATAAAATTCCAGAAGCAAATCGTATAAATATTGGTACACACCGCTGACCCAGGCGAGGATGAGCCACTCGACCAGAGAAGGTGGGGCGCCCCGACGTGACAGCGGTTCGCCGTGGGGCGCCGCGCCCCACAGCAGCCCTCCCGCCGCAGTCTCGATGCGCTGCGACGCCAGGATCAGCAAAACTGCAAGCGAGCCCTTTAGTTGTCGAAATATACAGGATAATTTTTTCAACTAGGCGTGGATTTCTTTTTCCGTTCTGTTTTATTGTTTGTAAATAGAATTGGTTTAGACTTTCTGGGTAAATCGCTTTCACATTTATTTCTAACTCGTGTAATCAAAATATTGTAAAACTATTTTCAAAAGAGTAAGTATGGAGTTTCTTGCCTATTCTTCTCCATCCAAACCTACCTTTGCGAATGGGCGTAGAATCAATCTCTTCCCACCCCATTTCCTTTAATGTTAATATTCGACGTTCAAAAGTGCCTCTTTGATAGCCTAATTGAAATAAATGATTTCACTTTAACTTTTGATCCTTATTAGCAACACTAAAAAGCAACGCGAAAAATTCACCCGATATGACAGAACTTTACGAACTCAACGTACGTCATGTAAGTACAGGAATGTAAAATTCATTACCGACAATCACTCACATAAAAACATAAAGTAGCTCGCCGAGTGGCACAGGAACTTGATGAAGGGCTTCCGGAGCGTGCGGCCGGCGGCGGAGTGCGGCGCCACGATGTAGGCCAGCGAGTACAGCGGGAACATGGCGCCGATACGCACCATCTCCGCCGCCTGCAGCAGCATGTTCTTGCGCCGGAAGCCCGGCACGCTCTCGTACCAGATGGACGCCAGCAGCTGCTGGACGTTCGGGTGCGCCACGAACTGAAATGCAGCAAATTCAATACAATGAAGTTAATTGCATGCATTAGTATAACGCTAGTAATTTTGTCGATTTTACCTTTTTTTGTCTCAGTTTTATGGCAAGCTTCAATCTGGACAGGCGCATCCTCTCCGGCGCGCCGGGCTCCGGCAGCGGCACCTGCGGCGAGCCCGTCTCGTGGTTGAGTAGCACCTGCAACTCGTGTGAGGTACGCGTGTGGTCCAGCAGCGCTGTGGCAAACTCCTGGCACTGCGCGCGCAGCTCTTGGTACTCGGTCTTAAACTCGTGCTCGAGCGCGGACAGGCGCCGCAGTTCCCAGGACAGCTCGAACGCCGTCAGTATTGGATCTTTAGAAGAAAGTGCAATAAGTGATGGCGAAGCGAGCGCGCGGTACGCGTTAATACGCGAGCGCGAGTGGCGCAGCGAGTCCTCGCGGCGCGAGCGCACGCACTCGTCGCAGCCGCAGCGCACGTCGTGCGGCACCGGCAGGTTGGCGCCGCGGTCCAGCAGAAGCTTGATGATCTCGTAGCTGTCGCGGTGCGCCGCCAGAATCAGCGGCGTGATGTCCGCCGTGAACGTGGCCGTCTCGGGCGGCAGCGCCTCCCAGCTCTGTAACACAGAGCGGCGGCTCATGAGTCAGTATGAGGCGGCAGCGGCGCTGACCGCTCGCAAGCGTGCGCTGCTTACGTTGGGCTCGCCGGGCTTCCTGGTGCGCTCCTCGTGGTCCAGCAGTGCTTCTACGGCCTCCACGAACTCTTCGGAGATGGCGTGCAGCAGCGCATCGCGCGTTTCTACGCCGAACTCCAGCAGCAGCTCCACCATCTCCAGATTCTCATTGTCGATGGCCATGAGCAGCGCGCTGCGGCCCAGCGGGTCCACGCAATCCACGTTGATGTGGCCGGTGTCGCGAGCGCGCTGCAGCACGCGTCGCGTGCCCGCCACATCGCCCCGCTCCACGCCCAGCAGGAACTTCTTCTCTTCCAGCGACAGCACGGCCATCTCCTGGTGCGGCCGCACCACGTTCTCTTCCTCCGTCATACCATGTATACTGTGGCGCTACGGAGCAAATATAATAAACAACCTCCGTGACAGTCTTTGACTGCATTACAATGCCCATCCAAAAAAATACTATATAATTCAGTTTATACCTTGTTAAGGAAATCAAGTTACGAGCTTATGTAGACGGTGACCGAACCGAACTAAGAAGCAATAAATTGTTAACGTTGTATAGTGCCCAGGAACCTCCATACCTATATATTTATACCGCACCTTGTATATTCGTGATCGTAATATCCAAAGCGAAATAAATAATTTCGTCGATCCCGCCCTGGGAATTCTCCGAGTAGATAAAGCTAATGAAATGAGTCGTGTTTCGCTCGTAAAGGATGTTGTCATGTGTGATATACCTAACATGAAGACTAGGAATTTAACTTACGATGTTATCGATTGTGGTCAAGTTATCAGTTTGTTGGCGTTGGCGTAAAGCAGAGCAAGTACCACCTACTGGCATTGAGTAACTCGCTAGCCAGCACCGTCAAGTCTAAAGCGAATAGATATTGACTCCTCATGTAAAATAAATCCAGAGCTTATCTTTTGACAGTAGTCACGTGTCCAATCCTAATTGAATTTTGGCACTCAATAGTAACTTTGTATAATAGCGCTGTCAGAGAGGCAGGGGCACGTGGTGTGCAGGCTGGCCAGCGGGCGCGCCGGGTGCCGGGCGCCGCAAGTCGGGCCGGGCGGCGCGCGAGGGCGCAGCACGTGAGTGCTGCCACTCATTATGCAAGTGGGTCGCGGGGTGGAGGCGGGTGGAAACGCACCTCGCTCCACGCTTGCTAGCGAACGCTATCGTTGACCCGTAGCAGTTAGCACACCTCCGCCGCGAAACTACCGCCACGCGCGTTCCGCAGCGGAACCTCGCCACATACGCTGCGTTCGCCTAGAACGGAACGGCACTTACGCTAGTAACGAACTACGTTAAAGTAATGAAATTCGTATACGCCAAGTCAAAATTACGTGTGGAACGAAATGCGAAACAAATAAAATAGCGGATCGAATGTATAGGTGAAGCTGGCGTCGAAGCAGACCGGAGAATGAGCGAGCGACAGAGATCCCAGTGCCATAGTAATGTAACTGAGTTAGAACATATGTAGTTACCAAAGCGAGCTCTACAAATGACAGATCAACCGAATCGTTTACTGGTTTCGCTACTACAGTTTCGCAGCGGAGGTGTGCTACCGGCATAAAAGTCGGCGTTTTATAACCGACCTAACATAACCGGACTGGACTTGTCGCGTGCCTGGTGGCCGGTTCTAGTGCCTCGCAATTGTAAAGCTATAAACCGGCAACAGAGCCGGCCGCCGAACAGATGTGTCCAGTGATGACTGTTCTCGTGTAAATGTTTACGCGTGCGAAGTCTAATTCCACGGCGGACGAGAGCTTCGCTGCGAGATACTTAAATGAAACGATTTTATTGTTTCATTGATAGGTGAGGCACTCGGCTTGCTAATCAACTGTCCGACTACAATTACCAAGCAGCTCAAAAGACAACAAGAAATCAATACGAATCAACATCGTGTATGTGTGTACATACACCGTACGTGTTGCGACCCCGCAGACGATCAGCGCGGTCGTTTCTCTTGCCGAGACCTTATTGCTAAACTTTCAGACGAGGTTAGGATTGCAAATTACGTGCGAACAAACAACTTGTGTGAGGGTGTGGAGGCCCAAAGATTGAACTCAGTGTGAACTCACAACAACACAATGTGCGACACTTGTTACTGAAAACTACTCGAAGCGAATAATAAACAATAGGTATCAAACCCATTGTCGACCGGTTTGGGACCGGATGGCGATGTGATGCGATTGATTTCGACCTAGGCTTTTAACTCAGCTGTAGTTGTCATTTGTGTGTTCGCATGTGACTTACGAGTATGTAACAAATATTCTTGTTGAAGATCCTCGCACCTCGAAATCGAAGTAGTTACAGTTGATCGCCGCAAGTTGTCGGGTTATCAATTGATCATGTTTGGCGTCTTCTTGGCGTCAAACAAGGTGATGCTGCAAGTCAGACTCACGGATTTCACACTTGCACAGAGGTCCTCTGAACGCCTACCTCCGAGCACTGAGCCGAGGACGCAGATTTACGAGGGTGACAAATTCCATTATTAGGGTCGCCACTTCATTTGTAAAGACTTCCCACATAGAGGCAAAAATTCACTTCGAGGAATCAAAAAAGAATTTAAAGTGGCGAAGGAAAGAAGACACAAGTATCGTAAACACTGAACAACGATCACGAAGCTTTAAGCTCCTAGGTTGAGTATGTTTCTAAATAATGAGATACTTATATATATATATATATAAAAAAACAAATACACTGAGAGCGTTTTGAATCAAGTTTATAAAGTATGTATACTGCGGTGGCAGACGACCGGAACATTCTAAATTACCTCATTTGCATGTCAAAACACTTTCATGCTCCACCTTCAAGTGGAGCACAAAATAACTTCTGCTTCGATTTCTCAAATACCTACTTTACTAAGCAATGTCATGTCTTAATGCGAAATAAAAAAAATATGTATATTAAAAAGTAACGGATTGGTAATTACTTAGAAGTTACCAAACAGCTGTTTATCACATCTGGCTCGCTCAGCCTCCCGGTCCCGGCTCGACACAAGCCCTCACTCCGTAATACTAAAGATTATCTATCTACCCTGATTAGTATCACACATCAGAGACTCATTGGGCGACAACTTTGTGAAATAACTTTCGTGCGCTTCCTGATCTCATTCGTTGTGTCTCCGCTCTTCGACTAGATAGTCGAAGTCTTTCTTCTGATAGAAAGATTTTTGTGGAGAATCTGACTCGTAGTATTGAATAGTTTCACGACTTACCGCATATTTGATAGCGAGCTCAGCTTGTAAAGCTGTGAAGGTAGCCCCCGGTTTCTAATAGAATCGTGATACATTCGTAGTAACATATCCAAAAATAGATAGTGGTGCGAGAGGTATCTCAAAAACTTATATTTTACTAAGTACATGATACATTAAAAAGTATCCCAATATTTACTGATATGCAGTAATACTACAACATTCAACATTACCTACTTCTCATGATTGTTCATAGGTACGTATTGGAGAAAATCATTACATAGGCCCCTTCTTTCCATAGAGATCTACGATTTGGAATGGGCAACTACCAGTACTTTAACAAGTTATTAAACTTTGTGACTAGAACTGTAGGTAGTTCCATTCTGTTTTTTTTGGTAATTTACAGGTAGTAGATAAATTTAAATAAATGTAGAGTTTCAGTTTGATAGGTACATGAGTAATGTTTAAAGTTTCGTAATAAAGCTCACCCTCTCGTATACAAGCTTTAAATGTTGATTGTAATATAGTCTACTTCTCGGTAATTCTATAAGCTAGAGCCCTCAAGAATATTTAAATTACCGAACTTTTAGTTGAAAGCTAAGCTTGCACCGATGTTACTACCTAACTTAGATTAAGTTTATTTTGATGAGAATACTGGCGAGTGTCATGTAAACACTGGCTTGTCACTCGGCTCGCATTTTAAATAACAAGTAGATAGCTTACTTTCTAATTAATGATATCCTTGACGTAGTACGTCCATGAGTGCTCGGCCATCAACGAGTGTACCTATCTACTACATGAAGCGACGCACACGACCACATGACAAGTATCTACAAAGTAAAAAAATACCTAAATAATAACAAGTCGCTACTGCATCACTAACAATCATCCGTATTCTCTCTCCATTGACTTCATAGCTAAATGGAAAGATAAACAAACAAAGCAGATACATAATTTACATATCCATGGACAGACATGGCGAGGCCAAAAATAAAAAATATAACATATCTGCCTATCAGATGAAAACATTCATACATGTACCAACATACTGTAGCGATTAACTGATACTGATTTAACTTCCATGCTGACCTGGAAACGAAAAAAATACTGAAGCAATATGTTTGCTACGTAGATATGCAGTACTGCAGCCGCTAAAGCTAATAATACATCATGCCATACGTAACTCAGGTGCACCTGCACACCTTGTATGCGTACCGCGGGGAGCCCTGCCTCTTCTGGAAGAAAAGCACACTAACTATACCTAATCGCTAGATTAAGATGATCACGACTAGGACGAAGAAAATGAACAGACGCGAGCACAGGCCCTGTGAGGACACGCAGGTGCGTCGGCGTACCTTGACCTTGTTGTCTAGCGGGCGCGGCTCCGGCGCCAGCAGCGCGCCCAGCTCCACGCGGCAGGTGGAGGGGCGCCGCGCGTCGTTGTTGCCGCCGCCGCCGCCGCCGCTGCCACCGCCGCTGCCGCCCGACATCTCCGAACCGCCACTCTCTGCGCACACACACTACCGTCAGCGGCGGCCGCGCAGCCCGCAGCCGCCGCGAGCCTCGCGAGCCGCCCGCTGGCGAGAGCGGCCTGCGCGACTAGTCACAGCGTTGCAATGCGGACGGAGGATATATTTAGCGAGGGCGGGCGGCGAACTGCGAGCGCGCACTCGCAGGGCGGCGCGTACTTACCGGCACCGTCACCGCCGCGCGCGCCATCCTTCGTCCGTTCCGTGAACTGAAACAGAGGTAGGCGTGAGTGTGCGGCAGAGAGCGCATGCGCCGGCCGCCAGGGAGCGCTCACCTGCACGCGGCGGTCGCGGCGCGCGGCGATCTGCCGCGAGTGGCGGCGCAGCGCCTCCAGCGTGCCGCGTGCCGCCGCGAGCGCGTCACGAGCCCGCTGCTGCTCACTCTGCTCGCGCTCTTGCTCTGCTCGTGCTGCTCACGCCACTCGCGGCGTCAATCGGGTCCAATCTGAAAAGTGTTCGGGTTTGAGTTCGATTTTCATGATTTATTGTTATTGCATCTTAAAATATATTCAATGTTTTAAAAGTTACATGTTAATTAAGCACTCAGTATCAGTACCTCGAATCACTATCATTATACATATCTCTCTGGCTATATGGTACCATTGTCTTATGTATACACATTAAAAAAAAAACAACATAAATTGTGAATGTAAACAATATTCCTACCTTTGGCTAATATAGGACATTAAAATTTTTATAACGCCATGATAATTGCCAGGTTTATGAACAAAGTAAACTATAGAACATGGCATAGATGGCTTTTGTTTGAGGCCGATTCCTGGTCCGAGGTACATGATTGCGCGCAGAGGGGTTTAAATTTGGTGTTAACGTGGCTAGCTACTAATAAACTTGCTCTTAATGTTGACAAGACTAAATTTGTTTCTTTTTACCTAAAAAAACCTTCTTGCTCTCTTGACGATTTCAAAATCATCGCTCATTCCACCTCGTGCATTGCTTCCCATAGTGATTGTTGCTTATGCCCCAATCTGCAGCGGAGAGAATCGATTAAGTACCTGGGAGTCATTCTAGACAGTAACCTCAATTTTCACCAACACATAGATGCTCTGTCAGCAAGAATCCGAAAATTAATGTTCGTTTTTAAAAATCTTCGACAGGTTGCGGACACGGATGTTATAAAAACAGTTTATTTTGCACTGTGTCAGTCTATAATCTCTTACTGCATAACTGTATGGGGTGGGGCACCAAAAACATCAATGCTCCGGGTTGAACGCGCACAAAGGGCCGTTCTTAAGGTTAGTAACTTTTTGCCGTTCTTATTTCCCACCAAAGAACTGTATGCTCGTGCTGGAGTTTTAACTGTACGCCAACTCTTCGTGTTGAAGACTATTCTCCGCAAACACTCCCTTCTTACCTATAACCCAAGTTTGTTTAAAGATAAACGACGTAAACGCGATGTATGCCCTTCCGTTCAATTCCACACTGCTTTCTTCCGTCGACATTTTGGTTTTCTTGGTAACAGCTTGTACAATAAAATAAATAGAACCTTATCAATTTATTCTTTAACTTTATCGCAGTGTAAAACTAAACTTACAAGTTGGCTACAAAAGTTAAATTATGAAACAACAGAGCAGCTGCTCTGTGTTTCTTCATAATATTTTATAGTTATATGAAAGTTTTGACTGTGTCTCACATTTACACTCACATGTTCATTCAACCTCTGCTCACACACTTCACTTTCGTACCACAAACACATCTCACTCATAACACTGCACACTTCACACACATCACACGCATTCATGTCGCGCACCGATTCAAGTGTTTAAAATTTTCATTGCGCTGGTAATTTTGTATTTTGGAGTTCTGTTGTTTTTGTTTCATTCTTCTTTTTCTTTCCTTAGCAATATTTTAATTCATTATTTTTTTTTAAACCTTATTACCCTTCATTACATATTATGTAAATGAATTGTATTTAGTTCGAGGTGAGAGCCTGGGGATCCGTCACACAGGTTATCCTAGTATGGACGCCAGTCTCTCACAAAGGAACATACATATTCCATACTGTAAGATAAAGATTGTATTTATTGTAATGTGATCCTTTGTGTAGAGAGAAAATAAAGAAATTTATTATTATTATAGACATAGACATGACAACTTTCAGAATGGTGAAGACGAAGAGAAGCACCATTGAACTGAACAAAGTGAACACAGCCAACACAAGTCTTACAATAATTGCATTTCCATTTCGTTCGACATATTTTTCCCAATTTCTGTAGATAAATGGGTTTTCAATTATTCATTTCGCGCCGTTTGGTCTCAATGTTCCTCATGTATGGGCGCGGGGGAGGCTGCACTCATTCAAACAGAACAATAAGCCCTAAATCTCCCAATTACTTAACTCTAAATCCGGTCTTTTCAATCACGTTATAATATAATGTATATAAAGAACGTAAAAGCGGTGCCACTTTTATCGTCTTCTATCGGCGGTCCTTCCATCTAAGAATATAGCTTCCAATATGTAAGTGATTCAGATCATCAAACTGGACAACATTAGATACTTCCACAGTAATTGCGTTACCCGACAGAATCTATACATATAATAAATCAAATCTGTAGAAGGGTGAATTCTGTACATTGAAAATATTGAAAAAATAAATAGCGGGGGGTGTTGCTGGATCGATACCAAACCCACATACGTGATTTAAAAAAAAATTATCTATCTGTCTGTCTGTCTGTATGTGCAGGCATCACGTGGAAACTAACGGTTCGATTTCGATGAAACTTGGTATAATTATAACTTATTACCCTGGGCATAAAATGGGATACTTTTTATCCGGATATGGAAAAATACGTAGATAAAAAATTTTATTTTTCAGTTACTACAGAACGCGAGCTCAACAGCAGTAGCTCAATAGAGGGATCTCCTTAATTATTATAGGCTTAGCCGTATTTGGGTCCAATAGATATTTATAAGATGTCATTGTCAGAGTTACCGAAAATGGAGACATAAACAATCCACGCGAAGACCGATATCCGCGCGGACGGAGTCGCGGGCGGAAGCTAGTAAAAATAATAAAAGCAATAAGTTAGATAAACAATTCATCAAAAGCACCAGTCTATCTGATTATGCTTTTAATTAAATTCAATGCCTGCTGTTGTACATTTTGTTGCTGTCTTTACACAACTATTCAGTGATGTGTATTTTAAGCTAAAAACCGATAGCGATAACCGTATTGTCAGAGGTACATGGAATATCAATAAAAAGCATGAAAGGTCACGTCGTGTAAAGCCCCACGCCCCGAACCGGTCCTGCGAACATCCAAAAACCCATAGGATTTCCTTCCAGATCAAGAATGGGTTAGTCGAAACTGTCCAGTATTCTCACGGGCCCCACGCCGGAACAAACCTCCAAACTCTCGAAGGGAAAGGTACTGTCGGAACGGTAGGCGCAGTGGCCGCGCCATCGACTGCTGCGCTGCATGTTGCGAGTTCGATTCCCGTACGGAACAAATATTTGTACGATCTGTAAGAAGTTGTTTCGAGTCTGGGTGTTTGTGTATGTGAGTTTAAATATTTATTAACGCACCAAAGACACAGGAGTCATTTCTAGTGAGGGGAATGTTTTACCTAATGTGTCGAAATATGGTCGCTCACCGAGTCGCAGAAGATACACCTTAGAGTTTATCGAAACAGCACATTGCGTTCCAAAACAGGCATAGTGGACGTTGGCAAGAAGGCTGGCAGGCTAAAATTAAAATTGGATGGGCCACGTCAGTCACATGGGGGATGACCGCTGGGCGAAAGTCTCCACACAATGGGATCTGAAGGATGGCCTGCGCCTCCGGGGCCGGCCTAGAAAGAGTTGGCGAGTGGACGCGTACCACGAGGACTATTTCGAGGAGGCACAAGACAAGAGCTGGTAGGTACTGGGGAAAGTATTGTATTTGCCCAGCAACAAAGGCTAAAGGAAAAAAAAAACTAGAATTATTGATATTATTTATGAATCCAATCCACTTTGGTCCATATACCTACCTGTTCCCTTACAAACTGTTTGCTTATGACGAACCGCGAATGGGACCGACTGCGAATGGAATTAATCGAGAATGGGACCAAGTTTGAACACGAAACGAATGCAAATAGAACGAAGTGCGTTTAACCCTTATTATTCTATATAACTGTAAACATAATTCAAATAAGTGAATTGTTTTTGATGCGTAACATCTTTTCATCGCTTTTATCAGTAGTTTGACAAATAGCGCGACTAAAATTCATGCTCGTTTCAGTATCTCTTGCATACTAAAATTCTTTCTAAAATTATTATGGAATGTTTCGTAGGTCTCCATAATAATATTAGCCAATATTTCCAAGTTCGCTCCGCTTGCTCCTAAATTCTAATTGATCCAGCTAAGTTGCTAAAGCTAACATGTACTCAACGAAATGTTCAAAGAAAATGTAAGCCATCTTGTTTCTCGATCTCCGTAGATTGTTGGTTATTTTTACTTTTTGCAGAGAAATTCCAAAGCCGGTCTGAATTACTCGTAACTTATCATTCAGGGTGTGTCTCGGTCACTAGCTTGTTCCAAATGAACCAGAAAAACGGTGTTTAACGACGGGTGGCACGTGACGTACCGCGACGACTAGGACACTAAGGACACATGTCAGTGAGGCACCCCTACGGCGCTTGTACATGTGTCAGCTGTAATTCAGCTATTTGAGTGAGCACGTCTGTTGACGCGCCCCGCCGCCGCGCCGTGCGGCGAGCACTTGATGGCACGTCCGGACGTCCTCACACACAGTAAAGCCTGCGGAGTGCCGCCTGTACTCTACTGCCACCAACGTCTTAACACTCAGTCCTCCACATTGAGCTTAGTATTGTACGCTCGACATACTACCACAATTAATAACGTATTTAAAAAAATATTATAGTTTGACCGCGACCGGTGCTGTATCTATGGATTTTTTATTGACACTGCAAATAAACACAAAACTAAGACAGATGCAGTTGATGAAGAAAGCAGGTGATTTAGGCGGCTAGATAATCATAACAATGTGTGTAAAGCAATAGATTTTTAAAAGGCAGCCGCGTCTTCTTATAAGTACTCCAGCCGCCTAACCAATTAGGCTATCGTAACACACTGTTTGTAGCTGAATCAGTAATTCCCTTGTTTGAACGTTTTAGGGTAACTATAGGTAGGTACGTCTGGAGTTCGTATCCAGAAGACGGGTGAATTTTTCTTTCCTCAAAAATCTTTATGAAAACGCGACATCGCGTTCAGCTGTGCCTCACATCCGCAACTGTTCCCAAAAGCTAGCCAACTTGTTCATTTACGAAGCGTTCTTTTACAGTATACAAGTTTATAATATAAGCCGGGCTGCTCGAAGAACCGATCACATACTTAAGCGTTTACTCGCTAACTTCGAGTGGAAACTGTGCCGACGGGCGCGCGCACCAGACACGGCTATGAAATATATTGTAGCTGAACTTGCACAAGTTTTCCACTTATCAGCCCAGGGATTTTTCAATATAGCTTAGTTATTTGTTATTTTTGCGTAGCGGACGTAATCAAACACTATTATAATTATTGCCACTTACAAGATATTTTCCGTGATTGCACATTATTTTGAGTTCCCGATAATTCGACGCTGTTGTAAGCGCCATGATCGGTATACCCGCGGTCAAGGTTCTCGCAACAACAAAGAAACACGGAAGATATCCCGTAAGTGGTAATTGAAGTTTAATGAGGCGGTGTAATGTTAGTTGATTATTATGTAAATGTTGCGTAATTTTCAGTAAATTACGTTACGTTAAACACTCAGCATTTATAAAGTTGTTAGTAGCATGTAAAGTCGATGCATGTAAAGCTTTCCGGCGAGGCGAACCCTGCAGGCGCACGTGGATCTAAGAACATTCAATATTACGCAACGTGTCCCGAAGCGCGCCTTCCAAATTAAATCCTTGTACAAAATATTAATCTTGACGCTAAGGGCGGACATGAATAAAATTGATTAGTTTCGTTGGAAAATATAGGCGGTTCGCTGTCTCTAGGGAATTTAAATTTCCTAATTTTATGAAGGAGTTCTTCATATTTGATTGGATATTTATTTATTAAAAACAAGCAATCAGCCCGCGACTTCGTCTGCGCGCGTTTCTAACTTCGAATTCAGTGAATTTAAATGCCCGGTCACCCTCCTTGTTGAATTCTTTTGGAAAATCTCAATATGTATCCAACTAATATTGTAACTTTATAAAAATCTTTCACGTTGAAGAAACCCTCTAAGATCAAATTTCTGTACCATTGTGACTTCATTTCATTGTAGGTTTTCATAATTAAGCCCAATTACCCATCTACAACCCTTTCAAGGGAAAATTTATTATTTAATGACCTTTGTCAATTATTTACTTAAAACAGGACGAATAAAATCGGAAAAAAGTTTCATTCAAACTGATTTTTTGTTTTTCACCCCGCTTGGGGTTTGATTTTTGAAATATAGATATTTATGTATCCTGTATTTGATTGAGATCTGAAGTTTTGAGTTTATCGAAGCAAACAGTAAAAAACTTGCCTTAAAAATTAATCACCCCTTTTTACCAATTTAGGGGGTGATTTTCGAAAAACCCAAATACACATATTTGATTATTTTTGATCTAATTTCTAAATACTGAGTTTCAAATTCATCGGTTAATGCGTTACGATTTTACAAGATATGATTTTTTTTGCGAGATATCAATTTCTAGATATAGGAACATAGTTTCCTTTCGGATGTAAACAAAGTATGAACATAAACATACAGAACTGATCAAACGTGATATAAAAATACTGGTCTCACATCTCACTCCTCCAACCCAGCACAACACAAATATACGTATAAATAAATGTAGTAGCACTTCATCAGACATGTTATTGTATTGAAAACATACGGATTCATTGCTCTCAGAATCAGATTAGATCTGACATCATAATAAAACCCGAAAGCGTGGTTGTAGCCTGTAGGTGTGGGTAGAGCAGCTGGCTCGCTACTTACTGAGTCAGCACTCCGTGGCGTAATGACGCGGCCCGCGGGGCTACTCTACTTAATGTGGGTCTCCGTAGAACATCACCAAGGATAGTCCTGCGGGGACGCTATATATATACCCAAAAATGATAACTACGGTTGAGTTACAGACTAGTTCGGCAAACTCACCCATGCCCATTTAGCTTGGCAACAGACCCGGTGCACCGCCTCCTGTTTTCAGGTTGAAAAAAAAAAGCTTTTCTTTCGATCTACTTTTACTTAAGAATTGTGACTGTACGTAAAGCGTCGTACCCCTTCAGGGATCGCTTCAACGTTACGATATCTCCATGAACAGGTGGGAGATAGCCCCGCCCCCGTGCCCGCGCGCGCTCTCTCCCCTCTGTCACCCGGAGGCCGCCCGCTGAAGTAACGCGCTGTATTTGCCGAGATTCAGTGACGATAACAACAATGGATCGTAATTTACACAGATCGTGTGATTTGGATGAACGCGACTCTAAGTACGGGGTTTACGAATAGCTGACGATAAATCTTAGGCAACTAGTTGTTTAAAAAAAAACTTAAAAAAAAAAGTAAATAACTTTTCTTTCGGAATTCGGTGGCAATAGTCAATGAAATAAAAAACAATGCCACCGACTACCAAAAGAAAAGTTATTAGAATTTTTTTGTTACTTTTTGAAGTCAGCCTTTTAAAAAAAAGTTTTTATTTAACCCTTTTTAGTAATAGTTTTTAGTAGTAATATAATTCAACAAAAATTTTCGTAAGATCGGCGTCTTTGAAAATCTAAAATCCGAGTAAGCAACAAAAACGTATCTATGCGAGCAGCATCACGAGATATCCATCACTACATAGTTTAAAACAAAGTCACTTCCCGCTGTCTGTCTGTCTGTCCCTATGTATGCTTAGATCTTTAAAACTGCGCAACGGATTTTGATACGGTTTCTTTTAATAGATAGAGTGATTCAAGACGAAGGTTTTTAAGTATGTAACATGCATAATATAGTAGATATTGAACCGGAGCGGGTTGCTAGGTATTGTTATTCAAAAATATTTTTAGTATATGCGAAACCTGAATGTAGTTTGTTCAGAATCAGTAACTGATTCGATTCCAATAATTTTTACACCATGTTATATTTTTATTCAAAAATATTTTAATTAAATTTTATTACCAGTTAATTACAATACAATCACCGTACGGTTAGGTACCTATTGCCAAGCTATTATCACTAGTGTATAACACAGAAGACGCGGTTTACGGGGGTGTACCGCGAAATGAGCATGTTTTTGAACGGACAACCAGGTAATATACAAACTTATTGTGATTTTTTATGATACGGTTTTAAAATTTCGTACATAGATTCTTTACACAAAAATACTAGCCAGGTGTATCTGGTTTCGTATAAACAAAAAATAATGTTGTATACTTGATTTGATTTGTTGATGAACAATACCTAGTACAACAAAAACATTATTTTTAAATCGGACTTATAGTTCCGGAGATATGCAAACACAAACATAAAAACATACACAACTAAATACGTACACTCTTGAAATTTGACAAATTTGTTTAGACGCTGACATAGACTAACATACTCGTATACGAAAACTGGGCAGTTCTGGAAATATTAACAACGGCTATGAGCACCTTTCACCTTTATGAGGAGATAACATCACTCTGGAGGGGTTCGGTTCGGTGGACAGACATACGCTACATGTTCCAACCCACATCAATAGGTATATCGTACGTGCTGCGTGTGCGGTGGGTTCGTCTGTGCACGCTGCACAGACGAACCCACCAGCCGCCGACTGCGGTCTTATCTTCAACGTGACAGGGGTCCACTTATCACAATTTATCGAACTGTAACGATGAATTTCATCAACACTCGTGTATGAACATTATTAAAAAAATCTAATTTAGATATTGTTCCTTGAGCCTAAATAATTTCATGGATTATCTTTCTATACGAGTCATATTAAAGGCTGATATTGCAAACGCTCTTATTATGCTCCACGCCTTATGGCCACACCATTTGGACAAATAATATTGAGAAGAATACAGCTGGAGTACTCCTGAGGACCCGCCTCTACAATATGAGTGTTCTGCCCGCGATGAGTCTATAACGGGTGATGCTGCATGAACTCTTAAAAGGTATACGTATTTTATATCGGTGGGTAAAGTTTATATTCTATATAACTAATAATATATTAAATTAGCTCCGCATCTGTTACTTTTTGTCAGAATTGTTTTTTTTGTCAGATATTAGGTTCACAACATTAATAAATGCTCTCAACTCGTTACTGATTATAAAACACTCCCTTGCTCTTCTCTAAGTTAATTACAGCTAGAAATCAGAAACAAAAATCAAGATGACACTTATACCTAATCAATAAGTAGTCTGAATTAGAAGTAGGGTAGTTAACTGGTGTCGATAAATATCAGAGTGACGGTAACGGTGGGCACGTTCACAAACAAACAAGTAAAGTCGGCGGAAATAGTGTTATCACAGCATTAACGACTCCAAGTCGTTGGTAACGCGTCGGCGAAAGAAGTTGGCACTCTTTATAAGTCATTCAGTTGCCGATGTTACGACCCAAGACGCGTTCCTACTTAGGTATGTGATAGATGGTATGTATTTGCATGATTAGCTATAGCACGTTAGGCTTAGCGTTGAGGTTACTGTATCAGATCCAGCCAAGCAATTGGGCGCTGAGTGAGCTATCTAGTGCGACAGCCTCGTGTTGTGGTTGGTGCGCTAGTGCGACACTGTCAGATGTAGTGAGCTGCGCCCCGCGCCCCGGTCAGAGCCCACGCACGGAGGAGTGTCAGCCATTCAAACTCGGTGACGTCAATGTTGTTTGACGGACTTCCTAGCCTGCCCCTCTGTTACACTATGTGCAATGAGAAGATTGGCTACTTGTACTACATTTCGCAAGTACAAAAACGAAAATAAAAACAAGTATACTTTTTAAGTCTACATTATAAAAAAGTAGCATTTGTTTGTTTGTAAGTAATCTCCGGAACTAATGATCTAATGCAAAAATCAAAGGTTGCAATACCACCACAGGTGTACTATGATGTCCACGTGCGTTTGAGTGTCCTTCAACATCTTGCCTTGTTAATTACAAGCATAAAGTAATCTTGTAACTTTAGGTTGGTTTGCAGAAGATGATCGATATGAAAACACAGGAGAGCGCACCCAATCGATTTATTTTCGTTCGTCACTTAAGGGAAATGTGGCGCTATACAACACTCATTATTTGCGATCCACTAACATAGGACAGACCACTGTTTCAGCTACAAGTGGAGTGAAGGTAGCGGCGCGATCAGCTCGTCGATATGCAGCACTCAGCGAGGTGCACTGTTCCACTAAAGGTACGCTTTGGGATCGCGGAATGGATTTGTTACGACCATCGATTACACATTTAGATACTTGTAGTTTATAGCATCTACTCCCGCCGTACAATCATGATGGTATCATAATCCAAAAGGAATATTTAAATATTTCTTAAACCAAGACGTTATTTAGTGGCTTGTGTTGTGCCGCACGCGGTTCTTGTAATAATAAATGAGTGTCTCAAGAACCGAGCCGCTCTTGTTTAAATTTAATAATGGTGGAAATAATTAAAGAAACCTTATCACACTCAGCTAGGGTCGCCTGCCATCCCGCACGCGAGGGGCGCGCGAGCGGTGCCACCGGCTGCTAATACTAATGTAAAGCGAAACTTTGTATTGGAGAGTTTCCAAGTATTTTGCTTGTGGTTTAAAATCTTTCATAGAAATAATCAATGTGTAGACATCTGCTTTTGTTTTTATCGTGGTAAAATCATCAAATGAGTCCTCCCACCCAGGGCAGAGTGGGAGGGACTGTCAGACTCGTACTGACTAAAATCCACGGTGTTCTTTTATAGCCCTTTACGTTCCGGGGCCACGGTTACCTGATAAAGCGGTCCCGCGATCCCGGAGATTAGACCCCCTGCTGCGCTCTTATAGACTTTTCGTAGAGGGCTGCTATGCTGTCATAGGCGCGGGGTTTGCTACGCCGTCGAAGACTGCGTAGAGGTCTGCTACGCAGTCGTAGGCGAGGGGTTTGTTCCGCTCTCGTAGACTTTGCGTAGAGGTCTGCTACGCAGTTGTAGACGACGGATTTGCTACGCTCTCGTAGACTTGCGTAGAAGTCTGCTACGCAGTCGTAGGCGCGGGGGTTTGCTACGCTCTCGTAGACTTTGCGTAGAGGTCAGCTACGCAGTCGTAGGCGCAGACTGCTACGCTTTTGTAGACTTTGTGTAGAGGTCTACTACGCAGTCATAGGCGAGGGGTTTGCAACGCTCTCGTAGACTTTGTGTAGTTTGATTGAGTTAACCTCTCTTCTTATACCCATTACAAATTCAAGGGTTGTGTTTTCTGCGTGACATATCTTGTGCACGCTCTTCTATTTCATAAGTTAACATACCTATATTCATCCTTAATTATATTAATTCGTCTGATTCCCTTGTGACCACTTACTAATTGAATACGTTTAAACAGTTTTGGTTTCACGTATGACATTCATACAGGTTAATGAAATTCATACGAAAAGTTTGCTCTGGACTACTGCACCCTGGACTGGCATTTCTAAAGATGGTATACATATTCCTATTTAATCCAAGTAAGAGGCATTCACTGAAGACAGGGAACGAGACGCTTCACGTCCACCATATTGTACTGTAATAAACAGCCTTACGGTTAATATGTTGGTACTTATCGCCGTTTTAGGTCTGTCTGACCGTCTAGACCGGAGGACCGTCTGTCACCAGGCTATATCTCAAGAGCCGTTTTAGTTAGGCAAACCCACCGCACTATTCCCAAACCACTGCAATTCCTGATAGAAATCAGAATCAACAGTAGCAACCACCAGAAAAGCGCCGAGACAGTGAAAAAAAGAAAAGACTGTGAAACTAATATTGGATACTGCAAAGTAGTAAGAAAAAAATGGTGAAAGAGTAGGTATACAGGGTGAATTTTTCAACTGGGATTGGATGGCTATATCCGAAAATATGAGGAACATCGAAAAACCTTGAAAGGAGTCTCGAGGCCGATTTTGACGAAATCTGAAACTGCATCATGGGATTTTATAAAATTCAATAATCCTGGCCAGGAATCGACCCTCAGCGAGTTCGATTTAAACTTTTGAAAAAAAAACACATCCTGTATTATTACACCATTCGATAGTGTTGCTAATAAGGATCAAATTCTGAGAAGTAATGATATACGGCGAACTTAAGGAAATAGCAGATTTTTAAGAAATTGGTATTTTTCTATGTTACTGTACTTCTACTGAGCCATATAATGTATTCGAAATTACAACATTTCAATGTTTCACTGGCTTTGACGTCTCAACTATCGCACTGTATTCAGCAATTCGAAGTTATTGAGTTAAAACGTAGCATTATTTCAAAGAAAAAACTGTTAAATATATTTCGAATACAGTCATTGCCTTGAAGATTGATCAATTTTTCTTTGACGTTTTCCATAAGTAGCAAAGATTATCTGATAAAACTTCATAAGCATCAGGCATCGGCAATATAGCTTAGAGGAAATCCCCCGGCAGCCCGCGGAAATAATCCCTTAATAGTGGTCGTGCCGTGAGCCGACACGCAGGCGGGTCGGGACCGAACCGGACCGACTGATTGATTACAAGTACTAATTTAATGGAATCAAGTGACGTGCGTGCTCTACCTGCTCTATACAGTACACATCATAACTGTTTTCTTTTGCCTCATTATTTGTTGCTTTGATACACATGTTGGTCTGAATTATAATATTTATAATAACACGAGTTTCCTTCCGTTCTGGTATTAGCCACATGTCGGGATAATAAAGTACAGAAGCCGACCCCCCGGGCACAGCTCCGCTCCGCCGCGGGCTGTGCGCTGCGGCTCAGCTGTTCTTTAATTGCTGAGTAAACTTTAATGAGCTGTAAGTAACTGTATCCATTGTTTGGAGGACTACAACCAAACTTTATGATGGAGAATCTTATTTAAATATCATCAAACCAAAGGCTATAACGTTGACTTATTCATATTTTGTAAATATCTAGGTCAGTAAAGAACAATAGTGGCGGTAACTAGTTGAGTAACTCCTATCCAGTTACTGAACTCCGAACTGACTGGTAAACTAACTAAAAAGAATGTCTTAACTACTCTAGCGGGACATTAAAAGACTTGTTTTTTTTCCTTTGAACTCGTCCGGCGCGACTGTGTGCCACGCTCCGTAAAAGCTTCACAAAAGATAAACGTATTAGTGCCGGCGCTAACCTGTACAACATGCATACACAACACTGAAACAACAAAGCGACATCGTCCATAAAAGTTATTTTTATTACTGCAAAGAGTACGTGTATATTAGAGACGTACGTATGTGCGTTTATTATACATGTAGTATACAGACGGAGTTTGTTCAATTTTCCGGTGTTCTGCTTCGCTCGGCGACTGACAAAGAAGCAGTATCTATTGAGTGCGTGGTGGGCTGTGGGGGGGGGCGCGCTGCCAGCACGGCGCGCCGGCTCCCATGGGCATCGCTGAAGGCGAAGGAAAAAGGAATCGCTTCAATAAAAGCTAATTAACTTTTTCATAACATGATGTAGCTTTTTGCGAGCTTGCGCCTTACCTATCGATTGATTGACGAAACTAGGTACTTAAAATCTTGTTGGCATGAACAAGGAAAATAAAAGCCGCGCGTGAAATGTTTTACGTTAATTACGTTACAAAATTGCTTAGCATTGTAATTAATTTGTGTGGCTGTAGAGCGAGGCGGCTCGCGCAGCGCTCGCACAAGTTATTACTGCTGTGGGTACATTTGTTGTGGTTGTTGAACATCCCATTCTTATTCTTTATCGTACACACATTACACTGACGTTGTTAAAATATTTCAGTTATTATGTGCAAAGCGAGTATCATTATTCATTGAGTTTTCAGTATTTTTTCTTATGATATGGATTCTGTTGCAAACGCAAGGTGCCTGTTACATATGCCAATGATTTTTTTGCCTTTACTCTTTAGGAACCATTAAATAATTATCTTATCTAACTTTCTAATACAATGTTTACAATTCTGTGTCCGAAGCCTGTATTGTCACAGGCTTGTCTTTTCCCAATGGGCTACTGTGGGCTTTCTGGTCTCTCTAACTCAACCCAATTGGAAGGTTGTAAAATTTTCGAGATTGCTGCACTCGCATCATTGCATCCTGTATTTTTATAATTTAAGTTTTTTATCCGACTGTGCAAGGAGGGTTATGTATTTCGAGTAAGTATGTATATATATTTCGTTGGCACGCTGTGTAGCCTAAACGACTTGATGGATTGTAGCTTGTGAGGTGTTGTTGTATTCTTCTGAATTCTGAGAGTGAAACTGGGTATATTCAATTATGATGAATCCACAATAGCGGATTATGAGCGCCATATTGTGGATGTTTTTTTTCTCTTCCGATACCATCGAGTAGGGTATTGAAATAAAAGTTTTTAAAAGTAGATTACAAAACTATCGTTCGTGTAGTTATATGTTTATAAAATAACTAAAAACTAGTCAATAATTTAAAATTTATAAACTTTTTTGCAAAAAAGAAACCAACATCAAAGACCAAAAAAAATGACAACAATAAAATAAAAAGTCAATAAAATAAATATAAATAAAAAACAAAGCGACCAACGTCTTTGTATCAAAAAAAAAAAAAAAAACATTATTTTTGGATGGTCAATTAGCACTGATTTTTAATTATAATCTTGTTTCTACCTTTTTAGTTCACTTTTTATGCAGTCGGACATTTTTTTTTTACATGAGCGTATATTAACGTATATTTTTGTATCAACAGTCAAAACAAAAGCTAACGTACCTCAGAGTATTCAATAATTTGATTATAGCCCTGATTTTTTATCAAAGTTCTTGTCAAAAGTGCGAGCACGTGTCGCAGCCAATTAGAGCAAGCCTCCTCTAGTACCTATGAGATTAACGTAACAGTCGACGTGATCCCTCCAGTGGAACGACCATGACTGTGCCCGGACTAAAGGGAATTACAGTAATAAAATCAGTGACGGCGGCAGGACGAGTGATGGCCGTATAATGTTATGTTATGGTCCCGTGGGCGCCTGCGACACGACTACGACGTACCGGAGCCCCGAGACTGCGTGACACACTCACCTCCGTGCTACAAAGAGGTGAAGCTAATGCTTAGTAGGGTAGCCATGAATGCGACGGTATACGTGTACAGTACCGCGCAGATGGCGTTCAATTTATGAAAGTCATTAACATGGTTCCGCGATTGCCAGTCCGCTTATTGTACTCTTACCAAATAACAATTTGTTCGTGTATAAACGCGCATTGTATTGTTGAAACAAGAAGTATTGGACCATCATCATAATGATACATTTTATTATACATAGCCTGGCTGAGTGTGGCCGGCGCCTTATGGTTCTGTAATGATTGAATTAATGTAACTGTTAGCAAGATACGAGTATACTAGGTAATTTAGGCTCAAGGAAACTCAATCTTCTATATAGTACTTTGGAAGCGCCAAGTAGTAAATATTTTGTGTACACAATACCTACTGAGTACCTAAAGATAGACGTGAGGCTAAAAGTCAGAGCTTTATAAATGATGAAGTGTGTGAGTCAAGCATGAGCAAGAAGCAGACACAGCTCACGACGGTACATTATGTTGTACCGGTCCCGGTGAGGATATAAATCAGGCGTGTTTTTAAATCTGCTAATTTTATTGCTGGTTCGCCAATTTTTCATTTTATATCCGGGTTTGCATTGTATGTTGTTTCTAAATACAAAAGTTCTTGCTTATATTCACAATTTCCTTACGATCTGTATTTTCATTTTCCTTCCCAAAAGCGTATGAAGTCTTCTACTTCTAAACACGATTTAATTTGTCAAGAAGATGAACTCTCCAGCGCATCGTCTCTAAAGTCTAAACTACAACATGAATTTTGGTGAATTGTTACGATTGTTTAACCAAATCTAATTTGGAACGTGAAACATTAAATTATGATTTTATGCACCGGTTTGTTATTCACTGCTCACTGCTTGAAATGAATTTACAAGTTCCGTTTCAGTAAATATGGGTGGTACCTACAGTTCCAGCTGTCTAGACCGCAACTGTGCCGTAATGACTGAATAATATAATGTGGTACCTATTAGTGGGAGTGCCTCGGGAGCCGGTAGCCCTGTCAGTGTCAGGCGGAGGGCCCGCGGGCTGTCACCGCCGTGTAAACACGCGACGTGGGGCGCGCTCGGCGCGCGACTCAGATGCTCCAGTACTGCGGGCGCTCGGCGGCAGGCGCGGGCTGCTGGCGGCCGGCTGGCGGCGCGGCGCGGCGCGGCGGGCACGTGGCTGCCGGGCGGCGCGGTGCATGCGGGCGGCTGTCGGCTGCCGCGCGCGCCAGGCACTGCCGCGCCGCCCCTCGCCCGCGCCGCCGTATCGACGCCCGCCGCCGCCGCCCTCCGCCCTCGCTCTACCACGCTCTCTGGCATGTGCCGCCGACTCCGTTGCCGACTCTCTTCAACATCAAAAAGCAATATATTACCATTTTATTATTTGCTCCCGTACTTTAACATCTTGCAGTTCCATTATGTTTGACCATGACTGAGTTCGTTGCGTTTAAGTTCTAAACTAAAATGATGTATTTTTTGCCAACTTACCTATACATGCAAAATTTTAAGAATAGATTCATAAAATTAGCCCTTCCTAATTTCCTACAAGACTCTGATTTTAATAAGTCGCTACGTGAACAGTTGTTTCAAGGAAGATAGTAGGTGCAGTCATGTAGGTACCGCACGTGCACGCAGTTCGGCCTGTGTAATGTGTTTATTGTGAATTGTGAACACTATATCAGAATGTTAATGTCGTTATTAGAAATAATAGCGTCCGATTCGCGTACAATTAGAACAGATGCAGACTGCGAACAGTTTCAAATGTAACGAAGAGTTAACATTACATTTTAAACTTTTGACGGCTCAAAGTGACGAGAACTATTGTCTCTCGACTGGCTGCTAAATATTTATAGATTGTCGACAGCGAGCTTGATGAGCAGGAGCAGCAGCTCGAGTGATAGGCTGATAGGCGGCGCCGGCGGGCGGCTGCAAGCGAGAGGCGGCTTCCTTTGAGGAAGCGAGCGGACGTCGCGGAATTCAGGTCAACCTCTAATCGCTACCATAAACTGAGCCGGAGCGTCCGCCAGCCCAACCTACTTGTGCGGACATTGGTCACCCGCAGGCCCGCACCTTACATAATACAACATGATAACACGGATCCTCTCTGTGTAATTCTGTAACTACAGCACGCGGCACTCTCGGAACCGTTATCAGTGGAGCACACATTGGAACAAGACGGCACGGTTGCCGCAGTGGCTGAGTGATTAGACTGCTGCGCTGCGTGTTGCGGGCTCGAATCCCTCACGGAACAAATAATTGTATGTTCTGCGAGTAGTTGTTCCTGGTATGGGTGTTTGTGTCATGTGAGTTTAAATGTTTGTAAATGCACCTCTATGAAACAGAAGAAATTACTAGTGGCAGACATCATTCAGTCCGTTAGTGTGGGCGCTCGTGAACCCGACACGTTCCGTTTTTAGAATTAAGTACTAACATAGGTTAAGTAGTTTTGTTACTAACACTATAGACCATTATAGTCTGTACAAATAAAAATAAATAAATAAATACATTTAAAAAAAAAGCAGCGGATTCGCAATCAATAAACCGTTTAATTATTACAAGAAACCTTCTTGTTATAAAGGTACTCAGAGAGATGCCCGTGGATCTCAGTGTCACTATGATCATCACAGACTGATGATCACAGCGCTCATGGAGTCACTACTACAAAAGCGCCAACAACATACCTTTGCAAAGCTTGAACATAATAATGAACCATGAACTGCTTGCGCGGGACAATTGCTACTGGGCCAATCTTCAATGTTGAGGATAATGACGTCCGATACTTTTACTACTAGTGCAACCATCCATTGACAAAGAACTAAAATATAAATTATTTTAATTACATTTAAGTTAAATGTAATTAAAATAATTTATATTTTTGTGTTTTATATAATAATTTATGTTTTAGTAGTAAAAGTATCGGACGTCATTATCCTCAACATTGAAGAATGACCCTACTCCTGCTACTGTGATCTTATCTGGCTTAGTTAGGTAAGGTAGAATTTAATGACATTTTACTGTAACAGAGACTGTCACCTCCAGACTGATGGAGAGCTGGTAACAGTGATAAATATGTTAATATGATTGTTATATCATGTTACGTGCTAATACGGTACATCAAAGCTTGTCATGAAAACACCGGCGATTAAACGCATGAGTTGCGACCACTTCCCGCAGCTGTGTCGACTTCCTAGACTAACATTCTACGTGATTCACAAGCGTGCATCTCGACTGATCAGTACACAGTCGTGATGAAAACCACCGCAGCAAGTCCATGGACGTCTGTGGAACTGTGTGGGTACTTCCCTGATTCTAGTAGTCCCACCAGATTACGGTGAAGCGACTAGTTGGTTTACTAATTAACGTTAAAAGTTTAGGCAACAAACTGTAATGGTATCTATGTTATGTTCCACCGCGTGTAAGTGAGGCTCTGGTCTCCCGAGGATGCGCGACCCACGCATGTGTTGGCTCCTTATTAATGGCCAGCTCGCTCTTGACATGGATGGATGGATGGTCTCAAGGACAACGTGTATTCGTCCATCGTAGCTCTGTAGGCTGCAGATAAAGATCGTAATAAGTATAATAATAATGTTTTTATTTTGTTCATTCTTTCAAAATTAGTATTACTTAATTCTAATAAGCAAATTGTTCAAAATTAGAATAACTTAATTTTGGCAAATGGTTACATTTTAAAAACACGAAAGTTTCCCGCCGAACGCATTTTGGTAGAGTTTTTGTCGTGACGAAATTTCAGAATATTTTAACATAAGTAGTCGGATTTTTGGTCGCGGGACTTACGTTTTACCGTGACCCCAGAACGTAAAGGACTGGTTGAAGGACACCTTGGTGTCTATGACCATTTTAGTCAGCACGAGTCTGACAGTCGGTCCCGCTCTGCCCTGGGTGGGGACTAATTTGATAAGTTTACTACGATAAAAAAAAAGGTGTTGGATTTCCACAACTATCACACAACGCCATCTAGTCCCAAGCTAAGCTGAGCTTGTGTTATGGGTACTAGACAATTGATAAACATACTTATATATTTCTAAATACATACATATTATAGATAAATTACACCCAGACACAGAACAAATGATCGTGCTCATCACACAAACATTTGTCCTGGTTGGGAATCGAACCCACGACCTCCGGCACAGCAGTCAGGGTCACTAACCACTAGACCAACAGGCCTGTCAAAATTGATAATTGATTTGATAATACTATTTTCTTAAATAAGGCGTAGAGTTTTACTTTATAATGTAATCAAGTTTAAAGTTTATGTTATAAAACAACAATATATGTTATAAATAAACAACCGGCGTATTATAGGTTTTAATGGTTCAAGTATGCAAGTTTGTACTTTTTTAAGTTTCTTACATTACTTTTCTATGAATTTGGTACGATTACAATCGTAGTGTTATACTGGGTGACATAAGCTGCGAATAATAATAGGATAACCATGATTCTGGAACCAAAACCATTTTCTTAAATTTAAATATCGAAAATTCATTTACAAAATTATGCAACATTGTACTCAATATACATTCATTCTCTAGAAGCCAGGGCTCGAAGTTAAAAGTTTACTGTAAAGCAATTTTTGTGGGATACTATCAGCTCTAAATCAAAAAAGTTATGATAAAATGAAATATGCAGCTCAACTTGAAAGAACTGGTGACAAAACGATACCGCAAGTTTTAAAATGTGTTGTAGAACGACCCAAAGAAAATTCAGTTACAGTAATATCATAATGAGCAAATTGTTCACCTACCTAGTTCTGAAACTACGCAATTCCTATAAATCCCAGAATATAATCATTTGCGCGGGACATTGTTAGCATTCTAATACATAAGAATGTTATACAAGCATATAGGTACTATAAACAGACACGGTTGTAGGCAGCATAAAACAAAATATAATTGTCGGAGGGCTTAACCAGCATCCGCCGATTTGTTACAGGGACAAACGTATTATCTGTTGCGAACGAAGCGACTGCTCCTGAAATATGGGGTCAGAGCCCATTCGTACCCTAAGATTCGCACCCTGTGCCCACTCGTACCCTGGAACTTTTGAGGGGCCCATTCGTCCCCTGAAGAATATTTATTTTTATTCATTCTTCTAATATAAGTACATGTATACTGCAGCTTGGTAGTCCTGATACAGTCGCGCAGAAAAGGGTAAAATAAAAAATATAGTAATTCAGTAGATATAATGTTTATTTCAAATAAGATTAAGTTTAATAAAATGCCTCTAGGCTCTAGGCATTAAGCCAATCTTCAAAATAATTAATGAACTTTTGGTTTCTTGTACATTTGTAAATATTTAGCAAAATATATGATAACTATAATATGTTTTTGCAGTAAAATAAAACTGTGTAACTGTTTAATGCGCGCACATCTGAAGAGCACTTACTAATTTTAACGCAATTTTAGGAGCAAAACAGAATTAATGTTAGAACGTTCATTATTTTTGTACATTAAAAGGGTGACAACGGCTCCACATTGAGCTAAAACGAAACACTTAGAATACAAGAACATAATAACATCCACTAATATGATAAAATTATAATTGCGGATAAAAAATCGCTATACATATTTAGAAGTAAATAATTTAGTTTTGACTTTTTAGTCAAAATATGACTGTAGTATTCTACCATAAAGTGAATTACCATCAATAATAATACTAATCATATTCCAGGATTCAAGTGAGATAATTCGATTCAATTATGTTAAAAATATTATTATTATAATATTAAGCGATTAAATAATTATATTTAATCGCTTAATATTATAATAATAATATTTTTGGCATTAGCCCACCATAAAATACTTTGATACCCTTAATTCTTTTACCAAAAATATATACATAACACCAGAAAAATAAAGTCCATAATTACAATAGCACTCGCTATTTTAGTCACGTCTGCACTTCAAATTGTAATCGAACACCAAATGTAGTAAATGATCACCAAACCTAAACGAGCAAATTAATGGGCTATTTCTGCCTAAGTAAACCACTATGATTGCCATAAAATGTAGGCTTAGCAAAGAAAGCATTAATTGCGCTGTTGAGCGACTGAAAATACAGCTCGGGACTTGCTGGCACCCCGACTCGGCCAACTTAGGTTAGAAGAGAAAAAAAAATAACCAGGGTCTGAAAAACCCCGCCATCCTCTTCGTGGTTATTTTTTTTTAAACCACCCAGAAGTAGGAGCCCCACGAAGCGGGGCTCCGTCGACATGCTACTGCCAATGTGAGCTCCTTATACTCTCCTCATTAGTGCAATTTTCGGGATTTTGTCCATCGGTATTTTAAAATTCGGGATTTTGATACGTACCCAATAATTTGGTGTTCATTAACTATTTTTGGGTTAACAATGATTTATTTGGAGTCAGTCTGCTTAAATAGTATAGCGAGATGTTAAAACTTTGGCTGTAAATTTACATTTAAAATGCGGGTTTAATTTTGATGATCATTTACTATTTCTGTCTGTTAATTGTTACTATATCTGGTCGTAAGTTAAACATAAGCCTAATATTAACAGTACTGTTTATTTCGTTAGACGAACTTCATTTAATTTTATTAAATGAAGTTCGTCGAGCAAAAACACATTGAACAGGCTCGTATTTTTGTCACCGAGAATTACTTATTATTGTCACTGAGGCAGCCACAACATACAAACAAAACACCTTATCTATTTTATAACCCGTTTTTTTTAAACAGGCCATTCGTAGAGAAACAATATTACATCGTAAGCCTATCAACAGGTTGTATTATTATCATGACGAATTATCATTGATCAAAGCTCTTTTTCAATGATCTGTAATGATTTATTAAATTAATTCCGTTAATAAACTGTTCACAAGTGTACTACGTTAACCGTTTCTTATGTAAAATATTGCTAATTTTATCTCAGGGGACCGATAGGCACCTGAATAGGTGCCGAATCTTTAACTTATATTGTATATATATTAGAGGGTACGAATGGGTACCTTAAAAATAATATTTTTTATTAAAATATTAACTGGTCCCCTACCAGGAGACCAATGGGCACCTATATAGGGGCCGAATCCACAACTTTTATGCTGGGGGACGAATTTTAGGGTACGAATGGGCTCTGACCCGAAATATGGCAACTTTGCATAACAAACGTGCCGAAATGTAACACAAACGCGACGAACTAATGCTCATTACAATATTTTTATAGGGCTATGTTCGTTCACTGTTGACAAACATTCACGTAGGTGTATAGCTCATTTATAATAAAACAGTAGAACCCGAGTATCTGTACGTTAAACATTTTTACCAAATATTGTGTGGAGGCGATCAAAGGAGAGCAATAAAGCACAAAAAAATATTTTCTCATTTATCTGTCTGCTTATCTGTGGGTTTGTTTTAGCTAACCTCCTTGAATGTCCTTTTCATTAATGTTTTTTACTAAGCTGGGCGCAGCTTTGGCGTTTGTTTGGTGAGAATCGTTACACAAATAAAAAAGATATGACAGTTTAAAAACTCGCGGATAATGTGTTAGGAAAATACACAATAACGTTAAGTTCAATTCGGTTTTCCATTCATCTGGTTCCTACCAGGCAAAATTAAAACACAAAGGGATACCTAGGCGTCATCTTCTCACTTTAGAAATTAACGTTAAGAGCGCGTATTCTGAAAGTTAGCAACGTCGCAAAAAGCTGTCAAAGATTTACAAGTTTTTATTAATTTGGCAAATTTACTGTATGAAAATAAGAAATATGGCGCAAGTACTAGTACTAGTCGTTTAGTAGGTAAAACAGAGTCCTTTCGAGAACAAGGGGAATGCAAGTGCGAGTGAAGCGAGCTTGAATTTTTTATTGCATCTTCTTTAAGCAATAATTAAGATAAGCTCGCTATATCATCGAGCGAGCGAAGCGAGCTAGAAAATTTAAGCATTCTTCGTCGGATTGGTTTGGTTTTTTGTAAGTTTGTAAGAATACCTATTAGCTTTTAAATTAAAGAAACACCCGCGACCAAAATTAGTCCTAGAAACTTTTTTTTGGTGCGGTTTTTGGTGTTGTGAGACTGAGACGTGATGCCCTAAGGACGGATTTTTTTTGTGCTTCTTCTGGTGCCCCTCCAGATGTGATGCCCGAGGAAATTGCATAATTTGATTAAGGGTTAATCCGTCACTGGTCACTGCGGTAGGTCTAGATGAATTGCATGATATGACGTTAAAATTTTTGCAATTTAGAACAATGAAGCATTTTGTTTCACACTACAACAAAGTCTCACAGTCGTTTTAACTGGATAAAAGGACCTGCTGTTGCTTCTGTGTAGATGTAGTTACAAAATAGCTTTTAAATTGCTTGTCTAAACCCGTGTCGAATCGGATCTTAACAGGTTTTAAAACCTTACAGAATGGTTCAACTAAAGCCACGTCACTAATTGTACTCAAAGGAGCCAAATTAAGATACTACTGACTTCTTAATCCTTTTATTGTTGTGTACGTAGCTATTAGCACACCCAAGCCTCCATTAGTAACAGTCCGTGTGGGTCGCAATAGACTCGCTCTATAGTACCGACAAGTTTGTACTCGGCACCTTCGCACCTGTCCCCTGCGGAGCGACGCGCGACGTGATAAGGGTGACAGCTTCACGTAGACACGTCTCACACGTCTGACGAAGTGACTGAATAAACATGACGTGTCAATTTAATAAATTGTGGACGTCACTCCGCCCGCCCCTCCCCGCGTCTTCTGCCTGCTGCCACAATCAAATAATTTTCCATCGTTATGTACGAGAATGTGCGCTCCTCGAGTCTTGTTCTCGGAACGTCAGACAGTCGCGCGAGCGTGTCTGTCTGCAGGGTGGGAGTGGTCAACTGAGGCCTTATCACGAGTTTTCACGTTTTTGTGACGTAAAATAAACGGGACGTTGACGTTAATTTGATGGAAAAAAATAGTTCCTTGATCGTACACTAAAAAATAAAGACAAAGAATTTATTCCATTAACACAGGACAAAACAAATAACAGAAAATAAACAAAATTGTATAAAAGTAACAAAAATTGTAAAAAAGAACAATGAAATAACAAGCAGTAAAAGAAACAGATTAGTTCTGTTCGAGGCCAAAAGGTCGTCATCTCAGCACGGTGCTGTACCTTAACAAAAGGCATACAGCTGGTATTCTGATAGAGACTCAGTGATGTCAGGGTGAAATGCGACGAAAATATATATTTTGACAAAATATGTATGTAAATAAATATCAATATATGTATATGTACAGTGTAATAAAGAAGAACCAGAACCAAGTGATAATTTTATAGTTATGACTACTACCAACATAACCACAATGTTAATCTATGCCATGAGAGTCAATAAAGGCGCTTTTAATTTTTCTGTACAATAAACGTCAAAATAGTTGAAGTACGCTTTACGGTAAAAGACGGAAATCTTCTGCTAAGGTCTCTGGTGACGCGTGTCTCGTAACTTGGTTGCGAGTGCGACTAATGAATGTGATCACCTCCCATGGCGACTATGAATGAGATAACTTGTCCCTCACTCGCCGGAAATTGCTGAACATCGATTAGTTAATTTCACCCTTTAGTGAATTCTATTGTGTTTTATTGTTGAGCTGTTTGCGTTAGCTTGTGTCACGAGGATCAAGTTATCGACTTCACAGGCATCTTGGATTTATACTGTAGCTGTACGTCTTGATTACATTCCAATGCAAGTGGGGAAACTTTAAGCAGCATAGTTTGATAGTAATTATGGCAAAACTATTTTTCATTCTTTCAAATGCTATGAAACGTGAATTGTGAATTGCTATATCATGAATTGCCCAGTAAAAAGTCTCGGGTTGACAAAAACAGCGATGTTTTTGTCACAAAACGACTCACGAGGTCACTCCCACCAGAACAGTTTTTTTTTATCGTTGTAAAATCATCAATAGAGTCCTCCCAATGGAGCGGCACGGGAGTTATTGTCAGATTTGTACTGACTAAAATCACCCATTTCTCGACGTCCGCATACCTAATTTTGTAAAGACTTGCAAAATATGAATAGCCTGTTAATTTTCCCCACTAGGTACCCACCAACAAGCTCTCTAGTATCTCTAGTGTTTGAATATACCACATCAGCGGAGGGTGTCATTTGCAAGCTTGCAACGTCGAACGCCCCGTGTGCTGCATCAATATTAACAATGTCTTAGAACTCGGATTTGTACAAAATTAAATCGTGTTTTATTGAATTCAGAAATGCAGCTTCAATCGGGCAAACTGTCGTGTTAACGTCCGGATAAGTAGGTAAGCAGATGTTATCGTGGTGGCGCATGGCGTTGTGGTGGCGTGTGGTGGCGAGTGGTGGCGAGTGGTGGCGGGCGCCAGGCGGTGCACGTAGAGCTGGTGCGGGGCGCGCGGTGCACTGCTCTGCTGACCTACTTCGCGATCGCGACGTTAATCGTATCACGTGAAAAAGCTTGCGTGTACCGGTCGTTGCCCTTCGCCGCGCGCCGTTCGCCGCTGCGGGGCTCAGCCACGCGCCCGCCGCTGCCGCGCAACGAGCCCCACTAGATGCCCTCCACCCTTTGTCCTTCACCAGGCTGATGATGAAAAAAAGGTAGGATTGATCTATTTTATCTGATTACTAATACCTACACATTATATTTTGTTTATTTTTTTATAATCCTGATGTTTAAAGTTAGGAATTGGAAGGTGATGGAAGGTGATGGAATTGAACACCCAATAAGTTTCATCCATCTTGATGAGACGTCCCATGCTATTTCGACGTTATAAGTTTTAGTCCACGCCCAACTACACTGGTGAAAATTCACAAAATATATCAGAACTCCGAGAAGAATACTGGGTGATATGACGAGATCACAATTAGTTTTGAGCTCTAAAACAGTGTTGACTAAACAACATCATCAGCGTTTTTTTCTTGTGAGTGTGGTTTTATGAGGATGGGGACAAAGTCAAAGTCCGGTATCAGATATACCTTAGAAAGTACATATTAACATTGAAAAAGACTACTGTCCAACCGAAACTGGATTTTCAACCGTAACAGAATCGCAACGGATATTTTTTTCTAGTCTGTAGTCTAGTCTAGTCTTTTTATATTTTACAAAGAAGTTAGAATAGCATTTTTATTAATCTACGGCCATGTCAAACATGATGATTAGTGATAATATAATTAGGGTTCCGTACCTACGTACCCACTTTGTTGTCCATTTATCAAGTCCCTTTGTCTTAGGACCGCGTGGAGTTATCAAGCTGAAATTAATATCAAATGCTCAAGTCTAGATTTTCTTTGAGCAGAAAACTAACGTATAAGTCAACGCAATCAAAAGATGCGGCCATTAATGCTCTGTTTTGCCGCATAATTTGACGCTCGCGGTGTAATCAAAACCTACAGGGTACTTCGCGTAGACGTAGAGTTATCTTTGGACAGAAGCAAGAACCTACTGTACAAATCTATGACATATAATAAAATGGTAGGGAAGTCAAAACTATACTTACATTGAATTTTTTTTAAAGAATCAAGTATTATTTAAAAAAGGTGTGATCCACAATCGATACCGAAGCCAAAAATACAGTTTTTAGAATTTTTGTCTGTTTGTCTGTATGTATGTCCGGGATAAACTGAAAAAAGTACTGCATGGATTTACTACAAAGGCACGGATGTTATTAAAAAGTTGGGTCAACATATAGGCTACATATTACCACGCTATGACCAGTGGCGTATTTACCCTTAGGCCAAAAGGGCCATGGCTTGGGGCGACCAGTAGCGGCGGCGCAAGCCACCTGGCGCCTTGCTCTCAGGCCTTTAGGACTTTAATTATTTTTTTTAAGTCCTAAAGGCCTAAGAACTTACAAAAACGTAAATAAAATTCATTCGTTGTTATTGTAACTGTTGTTTAGAAAAATGACGGCGCGGTGAGGCGGCTACGTGCCCTCTGACATCGTCACTATTCGGGATGTGGCAACGTTGCTCGTATTACAAGGCTGCGCCACGTCCAAGAGGGCGACTCATAGACCACCACATAATACATAATTTTTTAACTTGTATATTTATTGCAACATCAGGTCGTCGTGATTACGTAGTAATGTCAAGAACAACCAAACGTTTACCATAATATGCGCCATTGGCGGCAGACTGCGTGAGGCCCTCTTTTTCATAGAAGCCTTAGAAATATTCTGAATCGCCGCCCCGAATCTTCAAAGAAAACTTCAATTATCCTAGCCCAGAACCTTACATTTATCAAGTTTGCTTTTCAATTAAATATTTCTTATTACAGGAAACTATTTTTTTTGGCTTTGTTTTTTATTTCATTGACTATTGCCACCGACTTACATGACCACTTAAATGACGAAAGAAATTATATTTTAAACTTTTTTGTGCTTGTTTTTGAAGTCGATTCCTTCTTTTAAAACGTTTTTTGTTACCGACTCATATAGGGTGGAGAGAGAGTTGAGAGAGAGGTGGAAAGAGGTGGAAAGAGGTATACTACGTTTTAAAAAAACTGACGAGTGAGTGACGGATCACGCAAAATAAAGGGTTTACCCGGTTTACCCGACTACGGCAAAGCCAAAAGGAGGGTTATGATTTTGAACGGTATGTATGGATGTTTCTATGGATGTTTGTATGTATGTTTGTTTGTAACCTCATAACTTCTAAATTGCTTATTGTAACATGACAAATGAGCAGTCGTTAGAAGCGTCTCAGTTGTCCGCTTGTAATAAGGTAGGTGACGTGTCACCAAATCCAAAGTGGCGCCCTCTAGGGGATGTAAAGTCGTAAACGAAAACAATATTTTTTTCGCACAGTTCCGACATGGGTATCAAATGAAAACGCTTTTATTTTTTGACGTGGTAAAATCAGCAGTGAAAGTACGAGTCTGACAGTCCCTCCCGCTCTGCTCTGGGCGGGAGACTCATTTGATGATTTTACCACGATAAATAAATTTAAAAATAACAGTAAAAAAACAATTTTAAAAACAAGCTTTTATGTAAATGCTCTAAAAAGGATAAAATAAACTTTAAATTAAATCAAACATGTAACTTAAGTATAGGTAATATAAAAGCTTGTCGCGAGATATACCTGTGTAAAGTATGTTATGATACATACATTTTGTCGTTGAATTATTTGTTTGTTTTGTTTGTGACAAGTAAATCTCGCGACAAGCTTTTATATTACCTATACTTAAGTTACATGTTTGATTTAATTTAAAGTTTATTTTATCCTTTTTAGAGCATTTACATAAAAGCTTGTTTTTAAAATTGTTTTTTTACTGTTATTTTATTTTTAAATTTTTAGTTTTCTTTGGACATATTTCGCAGTCTTTCCATTTCATTTAGTGCGTCATTGTTGCATGGTCGTTTACTTGTTAATTTCGTACAGTCAAGTTCTTCAATAAGGAGACCTTCTAGCGATTTGACTCTACTTAAGGCCACGTATGCTTGGCCAGCAGCGAAGAGCTTTGAGCCTAAATAGACGACGAAATAGTTTTTTTTTATCGTGGTATAATCATCAAATGAGTCCTCCCACCCAGGGCAGGGCGAGAGGTACTGTCAGACTTGTAATGACTAAAATCGGTGTCCTTCAATAGCCCTTTACGTACCGGGGTCACGGTAATCCGTTAGTCCCGCGACCCCGGCAGGCTATGGCTCTCTGCAGGCCCCGTCACTATGCTGACACTCTTAGAGGCGCGCGTGGAACACAACGCGCCGTCGACCCGGGCATGGTCCGTGGTCGGACAGCGAGTCGCCCATTACTCGCTGCCCGCATGCCCGCGCCTACGGTGGCCGGAGATCGTCTGGCGACGTCCGACGCCGTGGGCGTCTACCACTGCGGCTGGGGTGGAGGGAGGACGCTGTCCTCTGCCTCACGCGGCCCGCCTCCTCCTTCACGAGCATTACTGCTTCGCAGAAGGAGGCGACCGCTTCCCACTCCGTCTCGCCCTGCAGCATGGCCTCGACCAATGCCGGGCGCGAGAGGTCTCCGCCTATCGCCGTCGTGAGGACACGGCGTTGCTCTGCCCAAGCGGGGCAGTCCTGCACCGTATTCTCCACCGTGACCTCCGGACGATCCTCGCAGTGGTGACACCCAGGCGTTTCTTCCCTCCCTATCAGACACAGGAACCTCCCGAAACTTCCGTGTCCGGTGAGGACCTGCGTCATGCGGTAGGTCGGGACGACGTGACGCCTATCCAGCCACTCCTCAAAGAGGGGTCTTACCGCCGCGATTGCGGCGTGCCCGGACCTCGGTTGCGACAGTCGCTCCCTCCATACTGCCCTGAGATCACGCCGGAGCTCTTCCCGCCGCGCCTCGACTTGTCGAGGCAGCGGGGATTCGCGCCGACGCTGCGCCTCCACGCGCCACTCATAGACGCGCTGGAGGGCAGTCGCCTCCAGATCCCAGGGTACGACAAAATAGATTAATATAATAATTAATTTTATTAATAGCCTAAATAGATTTCATTGTCGTTGTGACCATATTCTATCGGGAGCAGCTGATCCTGGCTGCACGACCAAGACATTGTCACCATATTATTGTATTATTATTTGGGTTGCCATATATTATGTTTAATGTTATAGCTCGGTACTATTAACCATTGAGGAGTTCTCTCGTAAGCAGATGTCCCTGGCTGCACCAACAGGTTGTTATCATCATATTATTGCATTGTTGCCGGGTTTCCATATATATTTCAAGTTTTAGTTGTGTACTACTAACCATTGAGGAGTTCTCTCGTGAGCAGACAATCCTGGCTGCACCACCAGATCGCACTTATCATATTATTGCATTGTTATCGGGTTTCCATATATATTTCAAGTTTTAGTTGTGTACTATTAACCATTGAGGAGTTCTCTCGTGAGCAGACGATCCTGGCTGCACCACCAGATCGCACTTATCATATTACCGGGTTACCGGGTTTCCATATATATTTAAAGTTTTAGTTGTGTACTATTAACCATTGAGGAGTTTTCTCGTGAGCAGACGATCCTGGCTGCACCACCAGATCGCACTTATCATATTATTGCATTGTTACCGGGTTTCCATATATATTTCAAGTTTTAGTTGTGTACTATTAACCATTGAGGAGTTCTCTCGTGAGCAGACGATCCTGGCTGCACCACCAGGTCGCTGTTACCATATTATTGCATTGTCATCGGGGTTCCATATTAATACCAAGTTTCAGATCGATTGAGTAATTAGAAGTGGTCCTAATATGACTTGCAAGATTTGATCTAAACAAACATACAAACATTGCAAGTTAAATAAAAGCTTGTAAAAAAAAAACATATACGAAAACTGGGCAGTTCTGAAAATATTACAAACATACGGGTCGAATTGATAA
This sequence comes from Agrotis puta, assembly GCA_943136025.2. Classification (NCBI taxonomy): domain Eukaryota; kingdom Metazoa; phylum Arthropoda; class Insecta; order Lepidoptera; family Noctuidae; genus Agrotis; species Agrotis puta. The sequence goes on along the minus strand of OW964176.2, from coordinate 352,682 downwards.
CCTCCTTTTTTTTGAAGTCGGTTAATTAAAAAGGCTTTGGCTTAGAACTTTCTTGTATGAAGAAGTTTTCGTGTTCCTGGCCTGCCTAACTTTCGTCATTTTTTATGATGATATTTTAAGGTGGTCTTATATCAATATTTACCTGGGATCAATATCAACTTATTAAATATTCTTAATTATCATATTTCTGTGATGATGAAGAGTCCAATTTACAAGTCATTCACTGGTTGCATATTCAGTGCAACAGTTTTATTAGTCATGTACATGTCCTATTAAACGATAGCTGACAGTATTTGAAAAGGTCATCGGCGTGCGATTCTTTGAAGAAAAATGGCGCTTATACAGCCTGTTAGTGTAATCAGTCTTAAACTTGAAACCAGTGGTTTGGTATCACTTACAGAACGTAAATTCAATAAAAAATAAAAACTTTTTTTTTTCAATAAAGTCTCCATTTTTCCCCAAAATTATTTCACCCTATTACGCAAAGGTAAGATCAAATAAGCGACCGAGCGCACCGGGCCGCGACGCCGGCGCCGCCGCGTCGCCCGCGCACACTTCAGTGATCAGTCAGCCGGCAGCGTCGCTACGGAACGTACGTGTGTACGCTCGCAGCGCAGCGAAGGACTCCGCGCCGCCCCACCGTTAATTTTTCGCGCAAGTGTTAGTGTTTAGTGATTATGTCGTACACAAACGAACAGTGGACCGAAATGGTTCGGGTTTACGCCGCGTCGGGTGATAACCTAACTTACATCTGGACTCGTCACGCAACAAAGGTAGGTATTTTTGCCTGTCCTAAGCCAGGAAAAGTATGAAGGGAAGTTAGTTACATCACAGGTTACCTGTATTTTATGATGTAAGTAGTTAAAACTTATGTAGGTATGTAGTTAAACGGACGGCTATTGCGGCAGGTTAACGCCCTTTGCAGTGAATACGTAACTCGGGCGCATAGTATCCATGAATTAACGGACGGTGTAGGACAGAAACATTTTTGATTTTTTTAAAGAAAAATTCGTTTATTTATTTTTAAATTCAGACAAACATTTTTATAATTAAATCAACTACCTATGGTTTCAAGGTGAAGACTGATTACACTAACAGGCTGTATAAAAGCCCATTTTCAAACATTTTTTCGAATTTGTAATTATATGTATGGTATCACCGCCGGCCGTCAAACTCAGCTGGCAATCACCAATACCGTACAGACGCCAGCACATCAAACTACCTCAATAGTGTAAGGTTAATGAATGTTCGATTGGTAAAATTTTACAGATTGGGGCAGGCTGATCTGCGTCTGTACAAGGAATTCATATGAAGTTAGCCGAAACGAAGTTTCTCTCGCTATTTTCGCTATTGAAGCAGTTTACACTCATAATATGCAGTTGGGTGAATCTTCGAAAAATATTATTCTTGAAGAAATATTTAAAAATTTTAAAACCTTGTGCCAGAACTCCTAAATTAAGCTGGAAGAAAGAACTCTTTAAAAGATGAAATTTTAAGTGGGAGGCACTTCAAAAAGTTGAGTACTTTTGGAAATAATTAAAATTTTAAATAATGGCATGTTGCCGAAAATGACGATTTGAGAGACCAATGACGTTATTGTTTCAAATAATGATGGAGTGTTGCTAAGATGACGACTTGAAAATGAAGGTGACCAGAGCTTTGTGCAAAGTTCACCTTGGGAAGTACAGTGGAGCTCACGTCAAGTTAAACCTTTAGTCCCAGTCACCCCCACTTCGTTTGCCTCCAGTGGCCACCGAAAGTGGGGGCGACTGGGAACGATTAGCCCCTGGCCACCGAAAGTAGGGGCGACTGAGAAAGTTTAGTCCCGAAGCGGGATCGCTGTACATTGTTGCGTCGTTGACGTGTCCTGCTTCACGTCGAATACGCGGCAATATAGAGCGATCACACTTGTGGGCTAATCGTTCCCAAATGCGAACCGAAACTCCTTGCCTGGACTTTCTCAAGGCAAGAGTGAATCAGGTGAGATGGCAGACATTACATATATTATATTTAAAAAAACCACGGAGGTGAACAAAGTGGGGGCGACACAACCTTAATAAGAAGTCGCAATTTTTAGTTTATAACAATATTTTTGTAAGGTACCTACAGTAAAACGGGGTGGATGGAGACGTAGGGGTGAATAGAGACAGGACTTTGATTCGAGATTTTAAATTACCAAATCACCATATTCCTAGTTTTGTAAAAATCATGCATCTACTTAAATTGAAAATTATTTAAAAATTGTAGTCCTTTAATGTAAACAATCCAAACTAATATTATAAATGCGAAAGTAACTCTGCCTGTCTGTCTGTCTGTCTTTTCTTCACGCCTAAACTACTGGACCCATTTGTGTGAAATTTGGTACAGACATAGTTTGGAACTTGAGAAAGGACATAGGATAGCTTTTATTACAAAAAAATAAGAATAAAAAATAAATTTATTAAATGCTCTAACGGAGTATAGATAATTCCTTAAATGCTCAATAGATGGCGGTGATCGCGCAATGGTGTCGATCGTTACACGAGTTCGGTTCTTTTTATTGTTTTAATTCATCGGAAAAAAGGAAATAAATAGTAAAAAGGTATGAAAAAAATAATATCAAAATAATAAAACTTTTAGTACAAAGAAAATGCCCGAACGGAGTTTAGATAAATAATCCGAGTTGTCACTAAGGATAGATAGATGGCGTTGGAATCAAAATTGTACTGTCGGTTGTATGACAGTTTATGTGGACTGGTCCTGTTTCGTAAATTTTAAATTGTTCCGTTGTATAATTGGTGTTCCTGTGATGCTTATGAGAAACTATATAACTAGATCCACCAAGACTATACAACATTATTTTTAGTATATGCGAAACCTGAATATAGTTTGTTCAGAATCAGGAACTGAATCGATTCCAGTAATTTTTACACCATGTTATATTTTGTTCCAAAAATATTTTAATTAACTTTTATCACCAGTTTATTACAATACAATCACTATAAGGTTATGTACGTATTGCCAAACTATTATCAATGGGTGTACGACACAGAAGGCGCAGGTTGAGCGGAGGTACCGCGCCTCGCCGCGAAATTAGGATATTTTTGAACGGGCAACCAGTTAACATAACAAGCTTATAACTTTATGATTTTTCATGATACAGTTTTGAAATTTTGTACATAGATTCTTTACACAAAAATACTAGACAGGTGTATCGGGTTTCGCATAAACAAAAAATAATGTTGTATAACGGCATACGGTTACAAATAACCTATTTAGGACGGAATGTCATTAAAGCCGTTATTATGACTGGGATGGCAAAAGGCGAAACTTTTATTATTCCCCGCATTCCCATTATTCCAACTGATTTGCCATTCCAATTCAAAAGAGTTCAGTTTCCGCTGAAAACTGCGTTTGCAATGACCATAAATAAAGCCCAAGGGCAAACGCTAAAAGTTGCGGGAGTACATCTTGAAAAAGACTGTTTCTCCCATGGACAACTCTACGTTGCGTGCTCAAGAGTGTCGAAACCACAAAACCTTTATATTTTTGCAAAGGATGGCAAAACTAAAAACGTGGTAAACAGAAATGTCTTGGTGTAAGAAACTTTCATAATCTCTAAAGCCTAAAATAATAGAAAATTTGTCAAGGGAGAAACAGTCTTTTTTTCCTTTTGAACTGAAATGTCAAATCAGTAGAATGATGGGAAAATGAGGGAAAAATAATATTTTCGCCTTTTTCGATCGGCAAAACGGCCCTAAGTGAGTATACATCTCTTAAATTCAAACGCAGAGCTCATTATGTTGATTTTTGAAGAGTTCCCTAGAATATCTTCCACATTTCATTTTTGAAGAGATCCCGCGAGATCGGGAGCTATGTGGGTAAAACCAAAAATCTGCTGGAAGTCACTATTCCACGCGAACGAAGTCGCGGGCAAAAGCTAGTAATCTACTATTTCGTACCACTTACTCAAAAAAGTGACATTCTATGCCACAAAAAGCGAATGCGATTGTTTTTTTCATACCTTTTTACTATTTATTTACTTTTTTCCGATGAATTAAAACAATAACAAGAACCGAACTCGTGTAATGATCGACACCATTGCGCGATCACCGCCATCTATGGAGCATTTAAGGAATTATCTATACTCCGTTAGAGCATTTCATTTTTTTTTGTAATAAAAACTATCCTATGTCCTTTCTCAAGTTCCAAACTATGTCTGTACCAAATTTCACACAAATCGGTTCAGTAGTTTAGGCGTGAAGAAAAGACAGACAGAGTTACTTTCGCATTTATAATATTAGTTAGGAAGTTAGGATTTACTTTTTTTCCGATGAATTAAAACAATAACATGAACCGAACTCGTGTAACGATCGACACCATTGCGCGATTCCCGCCATCTATTGAGCATTTAAGGAATTATCTATACTCCGTTAGAGCATTTCATTTTTTTTTTGTAATAAAAACTATCCTATGTCCTTTCTCAAGTTCCAAACTATGTCTGTACCAAATTTCACACAAATCGGTTCTGTAGTTTAGGCGTGAAGAAAAGACAGACAGACAGACAGAGTTACTTTCGCATTTATAATTCTAGTTAGGAAGTTAGGATTTACTTTTTTTCCGATGAATTAAAACAATAACATGAACCGAACTCGTGTAACGATCGACACCATTGCGCGATTCCCGCCATCTATTGAGCATTTAAGGAATTATCTATACTCCGTTAGAGCATTTAATAAATTTATTTTTTATTCTTATTTTTTTGTAATAAAAGCTATCCTATGTCCTTTCTCAAGTTCCAAACTATGTCTGTACCAAATTTCACACAAATGGGTTCAGTAGTTTAGGCGTGAAGAAAAGACAGACAGACAGACAGGCAGAGTTACTTTCGCATTTATAATATTAGTTTGGATTGTTTACATTAAAGGACTACAATTTTTAAATAATTTTCAATTTAAGTAGATGCATGATTTTTACAAAACTAGGAATATGGTGATTTGATCGCTAATTATTATTGTGTTATTTTTTTCGCAAATGGTACGAAAAGTAAAGTATTTTCCTCGGTGATAAAGCTGTCTTAGTCTTGGGTGAACTTAAATCCCTCGCTACACTCAGGACTCGTCTTAAATCCCTCGCTTCGCTCGTGATTTAAGTTTTTAACACACTCGCTACGCTCGGGAGTAAACCGCGACAGAAGACACTGCTTTATCCCCTTGGTTAATAATCTACTATTACATCGAAGTTTAACGTCGGTACTTAAAATCATATTGGCAACAATCGTCATTGTTCTCTCTCTAGTTTATCATTTAAGCAACATGCGTCATTGTCGTCTTTTGGGATGTTACTAATAATGACGTTGCCAATAATGATGAATGCTAGAATATTCCACGCGCCTAGAAAATCATGGTAGGTAGCAAACGAATAATACAGCATGGGGAGTTCTTTTCACGAATACTTCCTCATGGAGTCATAATACAACCATAAAATGCTTAAATAATTGATGTACAGTTAAATGTATAAATGATGATTGAAATGACAAATTATGGAGAATCAAATTCAGCAACTTATCACTCGAAACTCGTGGCGTCCGTTGTCTCCAAAGCGCGCCGGCTGATTGAGGACCGGGGGTAGCTCGGTTTTTGACAAGCATGACACGCCGAAAGCGTTTGGTTTCACCAAAACGTTTTAAAACAAAACTGTTGCTAAGAATGATGGGAGAAATTTGAACATTTTTTGATGCTATTTTCGACTAACTTGTTTACAATATTTTTGTTATTATTTTTATGTAAAACATAGTTTATTGATATGTATATAATATTTTCTGAACAAAATCTCAAAATGTTTAGCAGCAATTATTTTATTCACGAAAAAACTAAATTCTGGTCAGTGTGACATGCAATTGTCGTGCGGTTTTCTATAGTTTTTTTTGAATAACTTTTTTTTTAGTTGTTCAAGCTTAAATCGGGTTGGATTGCTTTTTTGTTAGTTATTTATATTATTGAAAAACGATCTTTTGTTCAGATTGTTTATAACAGTAAAGAGAAATGTGACGAGACATAAATTTTGGGTCTCCTAAATATTCACCCAGTTCCTCTGACGCCGCAGGCTGCGGGTCTAAATCCATCACTTTAGCAACATTGCTAGTACATAGGTTTGTAGATAAAGGGCGTAAAAGCACGAATTGTTACTTATAGACCCGTTGTTTCCTCGTTCGTAAATACAGCCGCACAGGCCGATCTTCCGGGTTAAGCCGCGCATGCTGAGGTGGGTCTGTGGATAGGTGACCATCTGTCATAGTGAGTTTCCTCCGTGCCTCGGAAAGCACGTAAAGCCGTTGGTCCCGGCTGTCATTTGTAGATCTTTGACAGTCGTTACTGTTAGTCAGAAGCTCTAAAGTCTGACAACCAGTCTTACCGTGGGGTATCGTATTGCCCAGTTACTGGGTTGTGGAGGTCCGACAGGCAGTCGCTTCATGTAAAATACTGATATCCAGCTGCATCTGGTTTGACTGGAAGCCGACCCCAATATAGTTGGGAAAAGGCTAGGCAGATGATGATGTTCGTAATTTTTCATTTACGAGTATCAGATGCAAGACAGACACCCATAGTCTGTACTGCGTTATCTCGCGGATGGCCTACAGCAGTTAAATTCTGTCCAAACTCGGCTGAAAGTGAAACATAGCGATCTGTACTGCAGCCGCAATGGTTTCTATTATTCAATTCAAACCCTGCTACAACACAGCGGTCTCTAGTGCAGCTGCAATTGTTTCTATAATTCGTGGAAAATAGTGTATATTAGTGAATTCAATGCAACGCAGACACACAATATTCTTCATTTATATAATTATTATACTTCATTCATATTCATTATTTATATTGAGTATATATTGAGTATACAATATTCGGTGTGTTTTAGGCATTAAATCATATTTATTAGAAAAATTAAAGAGTATTTTTTATTAAATAGAAATGTGTAAATAATAATTATTATAAAAACAGAATAGAATGTTCGTTGTCTTTAGAGCGAGCGATGCAAGCCCAGCTCTGGTAAGGTTCGTGCGTACTTTTTGAAACTACCCAGTAATAGGAGCCCCAATTCGTGGGGCTACGTCGAACGGATAGACGTGGCGAAACAGGTACTTACCTGAAACCCGATGCCAATTCATGATTTGTCTTTTTTAAGGCTATCGGGCCCCATAACCTGAAAATATTGTTTGTTACCTATTACGATACGAAAAAGACCTTAGTCGTTTCCTTCCCTTATCCTTCGATTGAACCTATGACAACAGCCGCACTTCAATGGTTGAAGACTCTCAGTTCTGTTACTACCTACTGATGTGCAGTAGATTGAACTACGCGTAGCTACGGTAATGTATATAAAATAAGTTTTCATCACTAGTAACAATTAATTCTGTATTTTATGAGTTGGGTACATGTACATGATGTATTAACTGTGAAGCGTCCGACTTGATGGTGTGCGTTTTAAAATACTTCGAACACATGAGAATAGTTGCGTACCTACCGACGAACCGTAAACACGTGGCATCACAGTAATAAACAACGCCAAATTACTAATATTACGGATGATTTATAGCGACGTTTCTTCCTTACAAGCTGGAGCCAAACCAGCAGGCGCGCGCCCTCCGTGCAGCAACAGTGGCGTAGTAGGCGGGGGCGAAGCGGACCCTAATCCCCGGCCTCGCACCTGAAGGGGCCTCGCGCCCAATGAAAATAAAACATTCTTGACAACGGCGATCACATGTTTTTTAACAATCAATAAAGCAGAACATTTTAACTTCTACTAAGAAATTAATAAAACTCACGTGACATAAGTATTGTGGGTTACCTGTATTAATTTCTTAGTAATATTAATGTCTTACTACACATTGTACGGGCACGCCGCAATCGCAGCGGTAAGACCCCTCTTTGTGGAGTGGCTGGATAGGCGTCACGACGTCCTCACCTACCGCATGACGCAGGTCATCACCGGACACGGAAGTTTCGGGAGGTACCTGTGTCTGATAAGGAGGGAAGAAACGCCTGGGTGTCACCACTGCGAGGATCGTCCGGAGGACACGGTGGAGCATACGGTGCAGGACTGCCCCGTTTGGGCAGAGCACTGCCGTGTCCTCACGACGGCGATAGGCGGAGACCTCTCGCGCCTGGCATTGGTCGAGGCCACGCTGCGGGGCGAGACGGAGTGGGAAGCGGTCGCCTCCTTCTGCGAAGCAGTCATGCTCGCGAAGGAGAAGGCGGGCCGCGTGAGGGAGAGGACAGTGTCCTCCACCCCAGCCGCAGTGGTAGACGCCCACGGCGACGGACGTCGCAAGACGATCTCCGGCCACCGAAGACGCGGGCATGCGGGCGGCGAGTAATGGGCGACTTGCTGTCCGACCATGAACCATGCCCAGGTCGACGTCGCGTTGTGTTCCACGCGCGCCTCAAGGAGTGTCAGCATAGTGACGGGGCCAGTAGAGAGCCAAAGCCTGCCGGGGTCGCGGGACTTACGAATTACCGTGACCTCGGTACGTAAAGGGCTTCTGAAGGACACCGTGGATTTTAGTCAGTAAAGTACGACAGTATCCCTCCCGCCGTGCACTGGGTGAGGTCTCAAAAAAAAAACATCAAATTTTACCAAGGTAAAAAAAAGTGCACATTGTAATTTAATGTATACTTTTTGTTTCCGATGAGTGGGAACTGAAACAGCCTAAGGGGCTTCGCAAAGATGATGTCGCTGACAGTCACATTTGGTATAGACGACTCGTGGGAGCCAAGTCAAGTAACAAGGGGGCTCACGCGGGTAGCGGAGTCAAGTCATATCTTTCGTTCTGAAAGAAAAAGGTCCTCGCAGATGTGTCTTGTCCCCTCCTAGATTCGGTCTCGCTACGCCACTGGCAAGCGAGAATCGCAAACGTTTGGGAATCTTCAATTATGTTACACAAGCCTAAGCACATAGAGTGGAAAACCCATTAAAGACTACTGAGCGATAGCGAGCGGAATGAATGGAAACGCTCTGTTTTCTGTAATAGATTTTCAACTTTATGTTCTAGGCCCTAGACTCTTTTTTTTTTTTTAGCGTGGTAAAATCACCAAATGAGGGGCTGTCAGACTCGTACTGACTAAAATTCACGGTAATTCGTGAGTCCCGCGACCCCGGCAGGCTTTGGCCCTCTACAAGTGGGCCCCGTCATTATTATTAGTAGTACTAACATAGTAATTAAGAAATATTGTTACCTACTAACACTTTGAGTCATAAGTTACTTGGAAATAAATGTAAATAAATAAATATTATGCTGACACTCCTTGAGGCGCGCGTGGAACACAACGCGCCAGGCCCTAGACTCTAGAGCAACTTTATACCCTAGAGGGTAGAGTATAAAGTTGAAAATATAATAGAGATTACTAAGCGTTAACGTTTATCGCTCGCCGTTTGTCTACTAGGGGGTTTGCATCACGCACAACGGACCGCGACGCGGTCGTCCAACACTCGGCTACCATTGTAGTTTCGTACACTACACTACTACAATTAATTATACCTAATTTGTTATCCTAGTGATATATCCTAGTGTGTAGGCATTTGCCAATTTCAACATTAAAATCTGTATTTTTTATATGCACCATGCAGAATGCAGATACACATATGTTTTGGACACAATTGTTGGTAAACATAATAACTTACTCGTACCATTGACGGAGAAATCACATATATACAATGCGGAAACCCCGTAGGTAAGTATTTTTTCGTACCACTTGCTCAAAAACGTGACATTCTATGCTTCAAAAATCGAACATAACGATAGTCATTTTTAATCTGTTAAAAACAGGGAGAGAATGTTGTACTGAATTTCATTCATCCTCTAGGGAGAGAATGTGATTTAAATTTGGAATACTTACCGAAATTTATACTGAACTACATCTGTGTTTACACCATTGAGTTTGTATATAAAGCATTACACATCTTTTTGAAAAAGGAATACGTATTTATTATGCAGTTATGATTATTAAACAAAATTACGAAAACCGAAGAGGCCGTATGAGCTTGATGCCTTTGCTTTTCCGACAAAAAAAATGTAGTCTAGGAATTTGCCGCGTTTTTGTTTAACCTTAAGTTTATTTTATTTTTATAAATAAGTTAATGTTCTAAAAATGCGTAACGATGTTAAATCAAATGAAACGCAAGTTCCTCAGACGCAAGAACAGAGACATACTCAAATTAACTCATCGACAATAAATGTACCAAACCAAAATGTAACTCTCTCTATCAATAATTGGACCAATGTTTCGAATGTTAACTTTTACTTTTAATTGTCATTATTTTCAATAAATGCTTATCTCATATTATTATTGAGTTCATTTTTTCGCAAATGGTACGAAAAGTAGAGTATTTTCCTCGGTGATAAAGCTGTCTTAGTCTTGGGTGAACTTCGGGCACGCCGCAATCGCGGCGGTAAGACCCCTCTTTGAGGAGTGGCTGGATAGGCGTCACGGCGTCCTTACCTTCCGCATGACGCAGGTCCTCACCGGACACGGAAGTTTCGGGAGGTTCCTGTGTCTGATAAGGAGGGAGGAAACGCCTGGGTGTCACCACTGCGAGGACCGTCCTGAGGACACGGTGGAGCATACGGTGCAGGACTGCCCCGCTTGGGCAGAGCACCGCCGTGTCCTCACGACGGCGATAGGCGGAGACCTCTCGCGCCCGGCATTGGTCGAGGCCATGCTGCGGGGCGAGACGGAGTGGGAAGCGGTCGCCTCCTTCTGCGAAGCAGTCATGCTCGCGAAGGAGGAGGCGTGCCGCGTGAGGGAGAGAACAGTGTCCTCCCTCCGACCCACCCGCAGTGGTAGACGCCCACGGCGACGGACGTCGCCAGACGATCTCCGGCCACCGTAGGCGCGGGCATGCGGGCAGCGAGTAACGGGCGACTCGCTGCCCGACCATGGACCATGCCCGGGTCGACGGCGCGTTGTGTTCCACGCGCGCCTCAAGGAGTGTCAGCAAACTGACGGGGCCTGTAGAGGGCCAGAGCCTGCCGGGGTCGCGGGTCTTACCCATCACCGTAACCCCGGTACGTAAAGGGCTCGTGAAGGACACCGTGGATTTTAGTCAGTACAAGTCTGACAGTAATGGGTGGGAGGACTCATTTGATGATTTTACCACGCAAAAAAAAAAAAACAAAAAGTCTTGGGTGAACTTAAATCTCTCGCTACACTCAGGACTCGTCTTAAATCCCTCGCTTCGCTCGTGATTTAAGTTTTTAACACCCTCGCTACGCTCGGGAGTAAACCTCGAGTCCTTCGTTACGCTCGCGATTTAAATCGTCACCCGCGACAGAAGACACTGCTTTATCCCCTTGGTTAATAATCTACTATTTCGTACCACTTGCTCAAAAAAGTGACATTCTATGCTTCAGAAATCGAACATAACGATAGTCATTTTTAATCTGTTAAAAACAGGGAGAGAATGTTGTGCTGAATTTCATTCATCCTCTAGGGAGAGAATGTGATTTAAATTTGGAATACTTACCGAAATTTATACTGAACTACATCTGTGTTTACACCATTGAGTTTGTATATAAAGCACTATCACTTTTCCCGCGACTTCGTCCGCGTGGGTTACGTACTTTCCTAATTCCCCCTTTTCACCCCCTTAAAGGTTAAATTTCCAAAAACCCCTTCTTAGTGCTCCCCTACATTATAATAGGAACCCGTGTGCAAAATTTCACATTCCTAGCCCTAGTAGTTTCGGCTGTACGTTGATATGTCAGTCAGTCAGTTCTCCTTTTATATATTTAGATAGATTACACATCTTTTTGAAAAAGGAATATGTATTTATTATGCAGTTATGATTATTAAACAAAATTACGAAAACCGAAGAGGCCGTATGAGCTTGATGCCTTTGCTTTTCCGACAAAAAAAATTTAGTCTAGGAATTTGCCGCGTTTTTGTTTAACCTTAAGTTTATTTTATTTTTATAAATAAGTTAATGTTCTAAAAATGCGTAACGATATTAAATCAAATGAAACGCAAGTTCCTCAGACGCAAGAACAGAGATATACTCAAATTAACTCATCGACAATAAATGTACCAAACAAAAATTTAACTCTCTCTATCAATAATTGAACCAATGTTTCGAATGTTAACTTTTACTTTTAATTGTCATTATTTTCAATAAATACTTATCTCATATTATTATTGAGTTCATTTTTTCGCAAATGGTACGAAAAGTAGAGTATTTTCCTCGGTGATAAAGCTGTCTTAGTCTTGGGTGAACTTAAATCCCTCGCTACACTCAGGACTCGTCTTAAATCCCTCGCTTCGCTCGTGATTTAAGTTTTTAACACCCTCGCTACGCTCGGGAGTAAACCTCGAGTCCTTTGTTACGCTCGCGATTTAAATCGTCACCCGCGACAGAAGACACTGCTTTATCCCCTTGGTTAATAATCTACTAATGTAGGTGAAACTGTGAACAGAAATGATTTCTTTTTTAAATATTTTATACATGCGTTGTAAAATTTAAACCTTTTTGTTATGGAAAGACTAAACTATTGCAGTACTTTTATTCCATTCATAAACGCCTTTAGATGTTATTTCAATAATAATAATTAAAACTTTAGTTCCCACTTCTGGTTCAGTTCCGTCCAATGGCTATGATCAATTAAGGTATGAAAATATATAGCTACCTACCTACTTCTAAGTTCTAAAATGAGTTCCATAGCAACATCATCATGTCTGTGTACTATGGACTATGCACCATCTGGATTGCTTACCCTATTGCTATTTTGGAGACACGGGCAGAAAATGAAATTTTCTTGAATTTTGTTCTATCCGTAGGTACATTAAGCGACGAAGCGTCCGTGACGAGGTCTGCGTCCATTAGAGAGAAATGCGATAGCGTGGTGTCACAGTTCATGTCCCGGACGTGGACGAAAAATATTCGAAGGAAATTATTTTTATATAAGATAGATTGTTACCTACACAAATAATGGCACCTCACTGGCATATTGATGGGAAGGAATATCTTTATAATTCACATTATTTCTTTAACCACATACCTAGTTCAGTGAATTCCAACAACTACGATTTTTACCTCATTTTGGTGAACATTTTTGTTTCTGGTTTTTTTTTTAATATTCTAAGATTTTGATTAGAAAGAAATAGATTTTTAGGTACTTAAATATTACCGAAAATTATTTACACCTAAATGTTTCTCACATATTGTCGACACCTGAATTAATAAGACACCAGAATTTATCTTTGTCAGCGAAATTAGAAAAAAATAAGTTTCATTCTCCAAATTATAAATAAAATAACAATAAGAACTAACTTACGAGTTTAATTAATGTAAATGTTTTAATAAAAAAAAATAACAAATTACAATCAATAAAAGAAAATAAGAATCACCAAATGCAACTTTCTATATTTTGTTAATTCTACAGATTTGAATTTAAAAACACTATTTTCACGTCTTTTATTCTATAAATTAATATCAATTCATCATCATCATGATCATTTACGATGTTTTCTGTGTAATTTAAATACAATTTTTTCACAAATGTATGGAAAAACACCACCAAAGCCACCAAAAATGTACCATCAAAATACCTTGATTAATATCTTTATTTTAAAAAAGAAACTACTAAGAATATAGAATTTAAATTTGTACAATTTTGAAAGCATTCCAAAACATTTAAATTACAACACCGACTCATTCATAAAATGTTTTTTAAGTATTAACACTAAAATTGCAGTTTTTTGTCCGATTGCCATAAAAAGCCTTCTTACATTTCTGGCGGGAAATCAGAACAAGATGGAGAACTTCTGTTACAGCTGCACGTTAGTACCTGGCTAAATGAAGTGAACGATGGTAGTGACGTCTTCCCCTGTTCATTTTATTAGAGCCACTTAATGATTTCTCGCGGACGCGTTTTCTCATTCCTTTAGGATAAAATATCGCACTAAATGTTAAAATAAAATTTTCATTAGATAGAAAAACTGTTACTGAATACAATTAAAATGAGTAATTTCTATCGAAACAATTTTAGTTTCGTTCAAGCGATGGTAATTCCTAGTTAAACAGATTATGGACGCGCCACCAAACTTAGAATAACGATAATACAGATCCTAAAATAGTAATGCTTTTAGCTTTTTTTTTTATCGTGGTAAGATCATCAATGAGTCCTCCCGCCCTGCCCTGGGTGTCGTCAGACTTGACTGACTAAAATCCATGGTGTCCTTCAATAGCCCTTTACGTACCGGGGTCACGGTAATTCGTGAGTCCCGCGACCCGGCAGGCTTTGGCCCTGTAGGGCACAGCAAAAATGAAAAAAACTAAACACTAGCTAAACACTGGGAGTGCCGGCAGAAGTGAAAACTTGAATAGTAATAAACACACACGAACATTCGCGCAAGCGCCCTGCGCCGTCTTACGAATTTTCGATCAGGGTCACGTGTCCTGACGCGAGTTTAACATTTTTTTCCCCTTTCCAAAAAAGTGCACAACGCCGCTAAACAAGTTTTCACTTTAAAAAAAACGACGGGTTGCACTCTGGGAGTGCCGGCAGAAGTGAAAACTTGAATAGTAATAAACACACACGAACATTCGCGCAAGCGCCCTGTGCCGTCTTACGAATTTTCGATCAGGTCACGTGTCCTGACGCGAGTTTAACATTTTTTACCCATTCCAAAAAAAGTGCACAACGCCGCTAAAGAAGTTTTCACTCCAAAAAAAAACGAAAAATTATAATGTTGAAATTGTTTTGATTATTAATTCACATTCACGAAGTGAACCAATTGGAATATTGCTAAGTGGTGGATACTCGGGCACGCCGAAATCGCAGCGGTAAGACCCTTCTTTGAGGAGTAGCTGGATAGGCGTCACGGCGTCCTGACCTACCGCATGACGCAGGTCCTCACCGGACACGGAAGTTTCGGGAGGTACCTGTGTCAGATAAGGAGGGAAGAAACGCCTGGGCGTCACCACTGCGAGGATCGTCCGGAGGACACGGTGCAGGACTGCCCCGCTTGGGCAGAGCACCGCCGTGTCCTCACGACGGCGATAGGCGGAGACCTCTCGCGCCCAGCATTGGTCGAGGCCATGCTGGGAGCGAAACGGAGTGGGAAGCGGTCGCCTCCTTCTGCGAAGCAGTCATGCTCGCGAAGGAGGAGGCGCGTGAGGGAGAGGACAGCGTCCTCCCTCCACCCCAGCCGCTAAGGTAGACGCCCACGGCGTCGGACGTCGCAAGACGATCTCCGGCCACCGTAGGCGCGGGCATGCGGGCGGTGAGCAATGGGCGACTCGCTGTCCGACCATGGACCATGCCCGGGTCGAGTGTCAGCAAAAATGACGGGCCCCCCTCAGGAGGGCCAAAGCTTGTCGGGGTCGCGGAACTTATGATTTTCCGTAACCACGGAACGTAAAGGGCTATCCAAGGACACCGTGGATTTTAGTCAGTACGAGTCTGACAGTCTCTCCCGCTCTGCCCTGGGTGGGAGGACTCATTTGATGATTTGCCATTGATTTGCCATATTGCTAACACAAAACAAAACATTTAAAGAAAAGAATATATGTCCACGCCACAAACGATCGACTTAGCACATCACTAGATTCATTACCTCATCACTAAATTTTTCTTTAGTCGTTGATCGGGAAATCCCCTCTTTTTTTTATCGTGGTAAAATCATCAAATAAGTCCTCCCACGAGATGAACTAGAAATAAATGATTGGTAAATTACAATCACATACTTTTGAATCACTTCGATGCCACACAGTTCTGACGCGAACTCCGTAAATTAGTTTTGAATTTCTGATTTTGATCATCTACTCGTACTTTTGCTGTTGACTGTACTACCGTCTTCTGGCAAATTAATGGATAAGAGGAAACTCTTATCAACACTTATTATACAATAACCAATTCTCTCCTATGAGTTTCAATTACCCTTTTGGGCTTAATATTGCCAAAGATTTTGAAACGGGTTTTTTATTGATTAGGTTGATTTAAGTCAAATTAATTATAAAAAAAAATATGAATCACATATTCCTCCTGACTTAAGGAATATATCTACCCCAGTCTAGCTAATAGTACGTAATGAAATTAAGTTATATAAAAGATTTTAGTTTTACGAGATTATGTATTGAAACTACGAGATATTTGGCAGCCCTAAGACGAAAAAAAATATGCCATCTGGCAACCTTGTCCCTATGTCACTGTCATGTTATTTCATTACATGGAGCAAGTATGGAGCTATTATCTCAGTTTAAAGTATAAAGTCTGTGGCTATTATTGATCGTAGCACGGGTGGTTATAGTACTCTGTAATGGGTGGGTTGTTGTCGTAGGTCGAACTTGTGGTCAGCTACCTATACCTACCCAAGTTGTACCCCTGTCAGAAGTATCAGTAAACAAACGGTTTAGGGAAATTAATTTTAAACACTGCATTTTTAATTTAGGTACTCCTTACCTTCAAAAAAAATAATTTGAGTAAACAATCGCGATTGTTTAATGCTCTGACATGGTACCCGCGTAATATTGACCAAATTGTGGTGTGTTTTCTACGAAAATCCAGCTGGAGTCACTCTATCAAAGGTTTGATTGTTATTATAAGAGTTCTGCTATTCAATGCAAGTGACTGAGTCAGAGTAGGTAATTAAAATATTTAAAACAATATGTAGCTTTGAGTATTTCAGAAATCTCAAAATGCCGGCTTCATGAGTACCAAGCTAAGATATATGACATTATCCAAGGGGTTAAAGTTACTTATTTAGTGCCGAGATGGTGTTTGGGCCCATAACATAGTGAGGGCGCTAATAGTTCGAGGCACTAAATAAGTAATTTACCAGAGGTAAACACTGCTTTTCATTATGTCATCGAGGAAATAAAAAATAAGAACAATTATCAGATAAAAAAAAGTGCATGTTGATCAAATTGTCACTTTCCCACTTATTTTTTGGCCTGTGGTTATGCAGCTATACAGCCAGTATTTTTCATGTTCATCTTTAAAAAAAAGCAGCAAAGATTTAGCCGCATGTAGGTTATTTTAAAGAAATATTTGAAACCGAATTATTATAAAGTCATAATATATATTCTTAATACTTAATTATGTATGTAATTTTAATTTTTATTGTGCTGAAAGGGGTATGCAACTTTTGGCAACAATTATTTTTTTCTTTCGCCAATAATGAAATGTTGGTCATTAATAGACTATGGTGTACTAATGACCAACAGTCTAAGAACTTCATAAAAAAAAATGTAAACCGTAACCAACCAGAGACACAACGGTTTTTATTTTGTTCTAATCAGGAGTATTTTTGGTAGGAATTCATAGATTTATTGATGAGCTAGTTTTTACCTGCGGCTTTGCCCACCCCAACCGCCTTTATGTATAGCCTATAACCGTCTCTAGAGTCCCATCTATCTCTGTACCAAAATTCATCAACATCTTTTCAGCTGTTTTGACATCAAATGGAACATATCTAAATACTTATTTTCGTATTTGTAATACTAACTAAAACAATGTTAAGAAGATCTTTTTAACCGACTTCAAAAAAGGAGAAGGTTCACAATTCATCCTTATTTCTCAATGATGCCTGGACCGATTTGGGAAATTCTTCTTTTGTGTGAAAGGGTATCTTAACAGATGGTCCCATGGTTACTAGGTCAGGATCTCATGACGGAATATTGGGGAAATCGAGGGAATTTAATAAATGACAGCATCTGTACCCACTAAAATACACTAGTACAAAATAAGAATATGTTTCCAGTCCAACCAGTATTTCCCGAGATTAGCGTGTTCAACCATACAAACTGCTTAGCTTTGTGTTAGTATAGATTTTTTTTTATAATTTAATAATAATCTGTTTCAGAAATATTTTGCAGAAGCACAATGAAGACGGCTGTGACGGTGCTACAGGAGATGATGGTGAAGATGGGCCTGACGCCCGAATATGAATGTTTATCTCAGGTGGTCATTTGATATGATCCTCCCTTAGATGTTTGCTCTTCATAATGTTATATAAAACAAATGTACCTACTTGGAGCCTAAAACTGCCACTTTAAGCAATTCTTCTAAAAGTGCTACATTTATTGAATTTCCCCCAAAATTATTAACAATAATTGTTATATTATTCATAAAATGATAACACACACAAAATATTTGTATGATCTAAAAGTAGTTGTTCTGGGTCTGGGCGTTTGTGGACACACCCACGATACAGGAGAAATTCCTAGGGATTGGCAATGCCTTTTTATTTATCGTGGTATAATCATCAAATGCGTCCTCCCACCCAGGGCAGAGCGGGAGGGACTGTCAGACTCGTACTGACTAAAATCCACGGTGTCCTTCAATAGCCCTTTACGTTCCGGGGTCACCATAATTTGTAAGTCCCGCGACCCCGGCAGGCTTTAGCCCTCCAAAGGGGCCCCGTCATTTTGATGACACTCTTTGAGGCGCGCGTGGAACACAACGCGCCGTCGACCCGGGCATGGTCATGGTCGGACAGCGAGTCGCCCATTACTCGCCGTTCGCATGCCCGCGCCTACGGTGGCCGTAGATCTAGCGACGTCCGTCGCCGTGGGCGTCTACCACTGCTGCTGGGGTGAAGGAAGGACGCTGTCCTCTCCCTCAGCGGCCCGCCTCTTCCTTCGCCAGCATGACTGCTTCGCTGAAGGAGGTGACCGCTTCCCACTCCGTCTCGCCCCGCAACATGGCCTCGACAAATGCCGGGCGCGAGAGGCCTCCGCCTATCGCCGTCGTGAGGACACAGCGGTGCTCTCAGTCCTACACCGTATGCTCCACCGTGTCCTCAACTTAATCAAGCCATATAAATAGGTTTATCACTAAACTCAGGTCGGTTGGACTCAAAAGAATGACATATTTCCAGACAGGTCCACAGCACCAAGCAATGTTCGACTACCGCTGCGCGGCGTGCGGCGTGGTGGTGACGGCGTCGGCGCGCTCCAAGAAGGAGGCCAAGCAGGAGGTGGCGCGGCTCATGCTGCAGCAGCTGTCGCGCCAGGGCCACCCCGTGCCGCCGCCCTACGCCGCGCCCGCAAGCGCGCACGCCGACCCTCTGGTACGCCACAATCACTTGGCTCAGCGTCGAACAACCAAGACATACCTACTTTGCAATTAATAAGTACTCGTATATATACTTTTTTTTACGTGGTAAAATCATCAAATGACTCCTCCCACCCAGGGCAGAGCGGGAGGGACTGTCAAACTCGTACTGACTAAAATCCACGGTATCCTTCAATAGCCCTTTACGTTCCGAGGTCACGGTAATTCGTACAGTCCCGCGACCACTCGTATTATACACACATCAAAAGTGTCTAGGGATCAACATATATTTTTGCAATAACTTTTCTCCTGATTGATATTAATTAAAAAAAATTTAAGGATTCATCAAATAAAGTGTTTTCGTTTGTCACAGTAACGATAAACCAAGTCACCTTTGCATTAATAAAGAAATTTGCCATTTTCCTAATAAAGGGATTTTTGACATTTGAACCACTAACACAAAAGTTCGAAAAAAAGACTGAAATAACAGTTTTCTTTAAAATTTTATTGGGTAACTTAAACAATTAATAATCCGTGTTTCTACCGCGAACACTAACAACACAAGAACATCGGTTTGGCATACTCAAAATGAGTTCATCCAAATCACGCTGTGGAATGGCCGCCCATGTTCGTTGCAACAACAAAAAAAGGTCTTCTTGCGACTGGATACCCTCCATATTCGGCAGAGCTCTTCTCTGTAGCATATCCCATGCATGCTCAATCGGATTCAAGTCTGGCGACTGAGCAGGCCAGGGCAGGACATTGATGTTAGCTACGGCGAGAGTCTGTCTTACAACTCTTGCGGTGTGCGGTCGTGCATTATCATGCATTAACTGAAATAAGGGACCGATTTGCACTTGTAGAGGAACGATGACGTCTGATACAATCGTCTCAGCATAAATTTGAGCGTTGAGGTTGCCTCTGATCCAAATCAACTCAGTTCTTCCGCCGATCCAAATACCCGCCCATACCATGATGGTTCCACCACTATAAGGATGGACTTCCTGGCAGGATTTTAATCGCTGTTGGCGTCCAGGGCTTCTCCAGTGTCGTATACGTCTTGTATCCGGTCTCATACCAAAACGAGACTCATCAGAAAAGCACACGAAACGCCATTGTTCTTCTGCCCAATTTCTGTGTTCAAGAGCCCATTGATATCGAATCCTACGATTGTGCATTGCTATAGGTGGTACCCGTAGCGGTCTTCGGGAATGAAGGTTCACTTCATGCAAGCGGTTTCTGACTGTTTGGTCGCTAATTAAGTTCCCTGAAGAGTGATGAAGCCTCACGGCTAACATCATGGCGGTTATTGTTGGAGCTCTTCGAGTTAAGATTTGAATGTATCGGTCTTGTCTCCGTGTGGTGCAGCGATACCGTCCTCCATGGCGCTCAGCCACGGTACCAGTGCTTCGGTAACGTGTCCAAAATCGACTGATAATACTCTGACTTGTATTCAGAGCTAAAGCCACAGTACGTTGCCGGGAACCAGCTTCTATCATTCCCACGGCTCTGAGCATTTCTTCCCTGCTTAAATGACGTCGCCGCTCCATAATAACGTTGGTTTTAAACAGTAGCACTAAAATGTCTTCAATGCGTTGTATGTTTTTATAGGGAAAATATTGACAGCTGATTTTCATCTTTTACTCGAATTTGATTCACAGTTCCTGATTCAAATTATGAAATGCACCAAAAAGGATCCATATAAATTTATAAAATCATAAATTTATTACAAAGCCACATCTCAATCTCAAGAAATCCGCATAAAAATGCTTGATCCCTAGACACTTTTGATGTGTGTACTTGGCATAAATCGATAGTTTTGACTGCTGTTAATGCTGCGTACACACCGGACCCAACGAATGGATCTTGCTGGCCGTTGCTGGTTCTATCTGTCTGGCTTAGCGAACGCCAACGATCGTTCGTTGCCGTTTACCGGCGATCCGAAGCGTGGCGCTTACATCAAAGAAATTGAACCTTTCATGATCATACTCGGTGTGGTCTGTCACCGAAGGCCAACGAACGAGCGCTCAGTTCATTTTACTTCCACTGTGTTGGTACTGTGGCTGGGCGATCGACTGCTGCACAGATTGTCGCGGGTTCAATCCCCGAACGAAACAAATACTTGTATGACCTACAAATAATTGTAGGTCAATTTGTAGGTTTAAGTATCTAAGTTTCGTTGTTTATAAATGCGCTCACATTACAGGGGAGATTATTTTGTTGGGGCAAGGTATTAAAAAAATATATATTTCGTTTCTTGTAATATTTGGATGTCTCCGGTATGTTATCGTATGTGTGGCCGAAATTCAATAGTTTACAAGAAAATGAGTTTTTTTTTTCGAAACAGCACACTCACACAAAATATTGTAGCTGGCATCAATTAAGCTATGGAAATCATTTAAAGTACTTAATTCAACAAAATAATTAAAATTATGTGCGATCTTAGAAATATTTTCTCACACGCTTCAAAAATTATTGTCTTGTTAAATAATAATAATGACACGAATCGTACAAAATAACTTGTTTAAAAGGTGTTTTAAAACTAAATAATTCACAATTATTTTTGTTTTAAATTTGCCAACAGGGGGATACCTGAATCCGTAAGCTACCTAAAAAAAACTTTTTTAGGAGACTAGCTCTTTTTAATTATAAAAATTTTGGCGTATTTATTTTATTGGTTTAGTGTGAGTGGTCAAAAAAAAATTAAAAACACGCAGGATTGCTTATCTATACATATAATAAACCTGTAGAAGGGTCAATTCTGTACATTGAAAATAATGAAAAAAATAAATAGCGGGGGGTGTTGCTGGATCGATACCAAACCCAAATATGTGATTAATTTTTTTTTGTCTGTCTGTCTGTCTGTATATGCAGGCATCACGTGAAAATTAACGGTTCGATTTCGATGAAACTTGGTATAATTATACCTTATTATCCTGGGCATAAAATGGGATACTTTTTATCCTAGAAAAATACGTATCTTATTTTTCAGTTTTATTCATAGACGTTGTTCTGTAGAACCGCGATCTCCTTAATTATTATAGGCATAGCCGTATTTGGGTCCAATAGATATTTATAAGATGTCTTTGTCAGAGTTACTCAAAATGGAGAAATAAACCATCCAGACCGACATCCGCGCGGACGGAGTCGCGGGCAGAAACTAGTATATAATATAATTCTTTTTAGGCAGTAACATGAGAATAATAAATTATTCTGTAACTAGCTTTTGCCCGCGACTTCGTTCGCGTGGAATAGTGACTTCCGGCAGATTTTTGGTTTTACCCGCATACACAGAAATCTTAATAATAAGGCAATAGAAGTCGCATAGACGTGTGACCTTGTCGCCGCGCATATGATTCGTAGGACACAAGTGCACGAGGAGCGTTTGTTGCGGTTACCTACTTGTGTTATTGGAGACGCGGAGAGGTAAACATGGTGTTTTGCAGCGTATCCAACTGCGGAAACTCGTCCAAAACTTGTAACTTAACAAATAAAGGAATAACATTTCATATGTAAGTACTTAATTTTTGAAATATTGTCGTTTTTAGTAAATATAAACAAATCAAATATTTTCACCACCGCTACAACGATCTATCACGAAAAACGTTTTTTTGTCAAATCAATAACCATCAATGCTTAAGCTTGTCCATGTCTACTATTACAACTGCTAAAAGCAGCAATGGAATTATAGTCATGCGGACTCATGCGCAATAAACAATTCTTGGTACAAGCCGCATGAGTTGGCCGCAATTTAGTGACGTGCCACTACTAATCTGTATCGATAAATTAATTACGTTCAGTTTAATTCTTAGTTTTACCAAATTGGAAAACATTATGGTTTTATGTTAAATGTTTAAATATGAGATATATTTTCAGTTTTAATAATCAAAATAATGTAGAAGTCCCATATTTTTTCATTTTTACAAATTATTTGCTTAATAATTGTTCAATGTGACCCATATTAGGTATGTATTTATATTTATTTATAGTAAATAATTAATTTACTTACATATTTATGTCATCGCAAAAAGGTTTGGTTTTGTTGCCGCAATGCAAAGTGCATATGTAGGTGTTATTGTGTATCTATTGTTTGTTTATGTGGTGGTAGCTGTGACCCGGCGACACTCGTCCCGCTATAAAATGTAGTACTATAGCATTTCTATTGCCTTATTATTAAGATTTCTGTGCCCGCATAGTTCCCGATCTCGCGGGATTATTTTTATTTTTTGTAATAAAAACTATCCTATGTCCTTTCTCAAGTTCCAAACTATGTCAGTACCAAATTTCACACAAATCGGTTCAGTAGTTTAGGCGTGAAGAAAAGACAGACAGACAGAGTAACTTTCGCATTTATAATATTAGTTTGGATTAAATGAAACTTACTGATTTCAATAAATAATTATTTGTTTTAAAATGAAATAATAAGAAAAGTATCAAGACGACAGGTTGGTACTCTATTCGTTCACAGAGAGTTGCCACATGAACAGCACAGTGGCGACCTCCCGATTTTCTACTCTTTTTTTGCCAAGCTGTATAAAGAAGACTCGACGTGGCGCTGCACAAAACAGAGGCCATGTGTTTTCATGGCCGTCTGAACGCGCCACGTTCAGAGTCCCACATTACGGTGGAGGGGGTTCGCATCGGCGTTGGGAGGACGATGAAGTACCTGGGACTCGTCCTCGACAGCCGATGGAACTTCAGGGAGCATTTCCTGCATTTAGCCCCAAGGCTGAACCGGGCAGCAGCCGCTCTCAAGCGACTCCTGCCCAATCTCGGCGGGCCAAATGCCTCCTGCCGGAGGCTGTACGCCGGTGTCTTGCGGTCCATGGCCCTCTACGGGGCCCCCGTGTGGGCCCCAAGCATCCGGACGCGACCACTCAAGCTGGTCGCATGCCAGAGGGTCATGGCTATCCGGATGATCCGGGGATACCGCACGATCGCCGGCGAATCGGCCAACCTCCTAGCCGGATTGCTGCCCTGGGATCTGGAGGCGATTGCCCTCCAGCGCGTCTATGAATGGCGCGTGGAGGCGCAGCGTCGGGGCGAATCCCCGCTGCCTCGACAAGTCGAGTCGCGGCGGGAAGAGCTCCAGCGTGATCTCAGGGCAGTATGGAGGGAGCGACTGTCGCAACCGAGGTCCGGGCACGCCGCAATCGCGGCGGTAAGACCCCTCTTTGAGGAGTGGCTGGATAGGCGTCACGGCGTCCTGACCTACCGCATGACGCAGGTCCTCACCGGACACGGAAGTTTCGGGAGGTTCCTGTGTCTGATAGGGAGGGAAGAAACGCCTGGGTGTCACCACTGCGAGGATCGTCCGGAGGACACGGTGGAGCATACGGTGCAGGACTGCCCCGCTTGGGCAGAGCACCGCCGTGTCTTCACGACGGCGATAGGCGGAGACCTCTCGCGGCCGGCATTGGTCGAGGCCATGCTGCGGGGCGAGACGGAGTGGGAAGCGGTCGCCTCCTTCTGCGAAGCAGTCATGCTCGTGAAGGAGGAGGCGGGCCGCCTGAGGGAGAGGACAGCGTCCTCCCTCCACCCCAGCCGCAGTGGTAGACGCCCACGGCGTCGGACGTCGCAGGACGATCTCCGGCCACCGTAGGCGCGGGCATGCGGGCAGCGAGTAATGGGCGACTCGCTGTCCGACCATGGACCATGCCCGGGTCGACGGCGCGTTGTGTTCCACGCGCGCCTCAAAGAGTGTCAGCATAGTGACGGGGCCTGTAGAGGGCCAAAGCCTGCCGGGATCGCGGGACCTAGGGATTACCGTGACCCCGGTACGTAAAGGGCTATTGAAGGACAGCGTGGATTTTAGTCAGTACAAGTCTGACAGTCCCTCCCGGTCTGCCCTGGGTGGGAGGACTCATTTGATGATTTTACCACGATAAAAAAAAAAAAAAAAAAACTGTATAAAGAAAGTAAGTACGTTGTCTTCATACAAAAGCACCGCGCGCGGCTTTTATGTGTGCGCCATAGTGCTCAAACACATTGACTCACGGGTGCGGTGTTCCTACGTGAACAAGCATATAGTATCTATGCGTCGCCGCACGCACTCTTAAACAAAATCTCGACCCGGCTTTTCGGCACCGCTAAATGAATGAAATATGTGTGATAATCGCAGGAGAACGTATTGTGTGATTCAATAGATATTTTTGTATTCATTAAAAATAAATATAGTACTTTATGTGTAAAAATACTACATTAACAAACCCTGTACCTAGACAATACAAGTAAAAAATACTACTTCCCGACCCTTGCCAATTTATAGGTACTGAATTAACATTTAGCTAACACCCCTAAGACAGTAGGCAATAACCTACTTCCCGTCTTTATACTATGTCATAACCCTCCTTTTGGCTTTGCCAAGTCAGGTAAAAATGTTATTTTATTGTCGAGTCACGCGTCAAGTTCAAGTCGGTACACAGTGCCTGGAGGGAGGCAGTCAGGCAGTCAATAATGAACGAGTACAACGTCGTGTGCACAGACGGAGCCCTGCGCGCCGGTGGACGCGCGCAGCTACGTGGCGCTGCTGAAGGAGCTGTGCGAGGAGTACCGCCTGGCGCCCGTGGACTACGTGCTGGTGGGCGACACGGGCCCGCCGCACCTGCGCCACTTCACCGTGCGCGCGCGCATCGGCCAGCACGAGCGCGTCGCCACCTCCACCACCAAGAAGGCGGCGCGCCAGCTGGCGGCCGAGGAGCTGTACACGTACCTGCGTGAAAACCTCTCGCGCGTCACCCGCGACTTCAACGAGGTGAACGAACACACGTACCGCTAGGTTGTATAGCCCGACAGTGTCTATATATCTGTATACATACATCTTGATGAGTGGGTGTATTGTCCACCCGCCCGTCCGTCCAGTGAATTTCCTTCTATGTGTACGTAATACTTATGATGAGACTGTCGGTGCGGCTTCGTTTGTAGACGTTCTTACAAGTTATATCCATGCAGGAGGACGCCCTGGTGCGAGCGCACGAGAAGGCCATGGACCGCTACACCGACACCGGCGAGGACGTGCCGCGCCGCCCGGACCTCGGCCAGAAGATCTCCGAGTATCACCTCGGCCTCACCGCGCACCTGGGTGAGCATGCGCCCCCCGCCCCCCTCTCCCCCCTCGCCCTGGCGCTCACCCGCTCGCTGGTTGCAGACGAGGCCACGCGCGTGGCGGCGCTGGCAGCGCTGGAGCGCGGGCGCTCGCTGCCGCCCAGCGCTGCGCTGGCGGGCGTGGCGGAGGTGCTGCGCCTGCGCGTGGAGCCGGTGTCGCTGCCGCCGCTGCACCTGCTGTCCATCACGGGCTGCTCGCCCGAGCTGTCGTTCGCGGGCCGCGAGCCGGACCGCGCGGCCCGCGACGCGCTGCGCTACGTGAGCTGCGCGCTGCTGGACGACGCGCAGCAGCGGGCCGGCGCGTCGGCTGCCACCGCTGGCGGCGATCGAATGCCAAATCCACAATAACCAACTCGACCGTTCATCTATTATGTTACTGAGTTTAATATATACTTTAGTAATTGTGATAAATTCTTCCTAAGCTATTTTTTTTAAATAATTTTACTGTACTTCATGCCACTAATGGACAAAGGCCAAAAAAATTAGTTTCAAACTTAATTTTATATTTTAAAACCATATTGTTTACGTTGTGTAGCTTTAATTTAAGATAAGGAAGGTGTTGTTCTTAATATAAACCTAACATGTATATACTATTTATTCATCGTATTTATAAGTCGTAACTAGATACAAATCAAAATATTTCTTTTTTTTACGTTCCCATTTTTAAATATCGACTACTAGGTAAGCCCCCAGCAGAGAATTTAAGTAAGTAAGTAATTTATTTATTTATTTTCTGTCAAATCAATTTTAAGTACACAGTTTAGAGTAAAGAATCACTGCACAGAGACTGGTGTCTATTGTAGGTAAAATCTGTATTACAGATAGGTTAACCCTCCGTCGGACATATAACTTATAACATAATTCACTGTTCAAGATTTATAAACATAGTTGAATTAAAGACTGAATTAAGAAACATAAATGATAAATTAAGTTATAAACTTTAAATTAAATTTGACATTGATAAACATTGATAAATTAATTACATTAAAAAGAAAACAGACAATTTATAAGGAGGTACACATTTCAAATGTCAAGAATACATTAACGTCGATTTGGTGGAGCGTAGATATATTGGATTGTGTGTGTGGGGGTAAGAGTGTTGATTAAGTGAGAAGAATGATTGTGTGCGCGTAAGTGTAGTGTATTGTGTACGTCATCGAAAGATCAAGACAAGGATTTCAGTAAAAGTCCTGGTGTACGTTACTCCAGCAAGAAAGTATCTCCTAGAGTTATATGAGTAGAACGTATAGTTTGTGCCTTATCTGCTGTAAATGTGCCCCCACATAAAAAATGTGTGCCCCCTGACGTTCCGAAAAAAAATCGAAAAAACGATTCTTGCTGGGGTAACGTTTTTCTAGCAGGAAAATTCTAAACGAATGATCGGAGAGAGAAAAACTGTGCATGGCCAGATAGCTTATATGTGTGCCAAAATGTGCCCCCAAAAATAAAATCTGTGCCCCTTCAGATTTTCGAGATATTGCATTTCCTGCTGGAGTAACGTTTTGATGAATAGTATATCTCTAAAACCATTGCATGTGCCCCTGTAGAATAAACATACGTGAGTAGCTCTTAATGTGTGCCCCTTTGTGCCCCAATTAGATTTTAGAAAATATTTATAGTTTTCAAGTTATCGCGGTTTTATGAAAACCCGAAAAAACATCGCAGCGCTTAAATGAGACAAGGCATAACTTCGCTGAAAACTGTATTCGGTCCTTCTTGACGCTAATAATAACCATACAAAGTTTCAAAAATGTTCATGCATGCGTTTTTGAATAATCTTGCTAAAAGTAAAAACGATGGTGTCATAACTTTGACGGCAAAATACAAGGAACTGGCACAATCCCAGATGTGTAGGTGTAAACCAAAATCTTGTGCCTTTAGTAAAAAATATATGGTGAAAATATTGAGCTTCAAATGTTACGCATTAAGTAAATATAAACAAAAAACCAAAATATGTAAACAACGGCTGGTTAGCCGACCAAATCTGAATGACTACTAAAAAGCGACGGATTCATACATATCGATGACCTTCTTTATTGGACGTATTATACCTAAGCTGTTGTCCGCACAGTCGCGTTCAAAAGTTTTGAGGGCTAATTAAAAAATATATTAAATGCACCTTGTGACTACATAAATGAAACAGCTTGTTGATGTGGAAATTATTATTTTTATTCCCTTAATTTTAATTCTTAAAGTAATTATTGCATCAAATCACAGATCAAATTTCCTACCTATAACGTAGTCTAGTTCTTTAAATCACAGATCAGTTTTTCATAGCCTAACATAATTATAATTAGTAAATTTGCATCACAAAAAATCACAGATCAATATTAAGTTTATGAATAATATTGTGTAAAAAAAAATATAAAATTTGAAATTATATTATTAATATATTTTATTAATAATATAATTCATAAATATATAATACATTATTATAAATATAAATGCTGAATTTGATCATTAAACCTGCATTTTAGCTCCCTGCCGGACCCTGCTCAATTTGAGCAGTAGGACATAGTTACATGTAAACTCTGCTTTACAATAAATGTGACTTACATTAGTATAAAAATACAGGTATGTCACAAAACAGTTTGGTCACGATTTTGAGCATGTTAGTCACATGTACATTTTATTTGAAAATGGCTCTTATTTTATTAGTTATTACTTTTCTACTTCAGTGTACTCAGGCACAACAAGTGTGAACCGGTTAGTGAGTAAAGTAAAGAAGGTCATCGATATGTATGAATCCGTCGCTTTTTAGTAGTCATTCAGATTTGGTCGGATAACCAGCCGTTGTTTACATATTTTGGTTTTTTGTTTATATTTACTTAATGCGTAACATTTGAAGCTCAATATTTTCACCATATATTTTTTACTAAAGGCACATGATTTTGGTTTACACCTACACATCTGGGATTGTGCCAGTTCCTTGTATTTTGCCGTCAAAGTTATGACACCATCGTTTTTACTTTTAGCAAGATTATTCAAAAACGCATGCATGAACATTTTTGAAACTTTGTATGGTTATTATTAGCGTCAAGAAGGACCGAATACAGTTTTCAGCGAAGTTATGCCTTGTCTCATTTAGGCGCTGCGATGTTTTTTCGGGTTTTCATAAAACCGCGATAACTTGAAAACTATAAATATTTTCTAAAATCTAATTGGAGCACAAAGGGGCACACATTAAGAGCTACTCGCGTATGTTTATTCTACAGGGGCACATGCAATGGTTTTAGAGATATACTATTCATCAAAACGTTACTCCAGCAGGAAATGCAATATCTCGAAAATCTGAAGGGGCACAGATTTTATTTTTGGGGGCACATTTTGGCACACATATAAGCTATCTGGCCATGCACAGTTTTTCTCTCTCCGATCATTCGTTTAGAATTTTCCTGCTAGAAAAACGTTACCCCAGCAAGAATCGTTTTTTCGATTTTTTTTCGAAACGTCAGGGGGCACACATTTTTTATGTGGGGGCACATTTACAGCAGATAAGGCACAAACTATACGTTCTACTCATATATCTCTAGGAGATACTTTCTTGCTGGAGTAACGTACACAAAGTCCTGTTGCATTGTAATCAATATTCTGCAACCACGAGGAAACTTCCCTCTTGCACTTTTCTCTGGTGAGGGGATAGATATTCAATTTATGCTGTAGCGTACATAATCGTCAGCAAAAAGTACACTAGCGCCATCTATCCCCTCACCTAACGACCGAGGAAGTAAGAGTTCTACATCGCGCAATCAAAGTTATCCGCGAAATTAGAACACAGAATATTCCGAATATAAATGTCGGGCAGATAGCCCACTAGACACAACACCCGTCTGGTCGGAAGATACCTTCCTTTTCACCGGGGTATCGAGGAACTTTCCACTCTCTTCCTCCTACCCACAAAATGGTGGTTATTATTATACAAGAATGGACCCAGGAAACCATAAAAATAATATGCTAGGCTGGACTTATATGTAGTTGTTGCACAGACAGTGGTATCTCTTCTTTTTTCAGTTCGATTCCCACCCAGGACAAATGTTTGTGTGATGAGCACGATCATTTGTTCTGTGTCTGGGTGTAATTTATCTATAATATGTATATATTTAGAAATATATAAGTATGTTTATCAGTTGTCTAGTACCCATAACACAAGCTCTGCTTAGCTTGGGACTAGATGGCGTTGTGTGATAGTTGTGGAATATTTATTTATTTTACCCTCAAAAGTTTTCGGGTCGTAAAGAAGTTCGGAATGTTTCTTAGCGACGGTCAATAAAATGAAAAGTTGTCCAACTGTCAGTACTTTACATCGTTGATATGAATCCACTGTACTTAGGTTCGTAAAGGAAGGAAAAACTTTTTTAATGGCCCTTTGAGCTCTCTCCAACTTCAGTAAGTACTTACGTTTTAAGGATTGGCAGAATGCGAAATAAACTGATTTGATGATGGAGGTGTCAGCAATATGACGAAGAGATTTAAATATATATATGTGAGTTTACGAATCCTAGCAATTAGGGCGTCAATGTGATGATGAAAATTCAATCGGTTGTCAATGATATACGCCAAGGTACTTGATTGTATCCGTTTTATATAAACGTGGACATTTACATAAATTATTGTTTGAATTATAATGTCGTCATGTTCTTGGTTTGTCCACGTTTAGTGTGAGGATGTTGTCACAGAGCCATTTAGACACTTTATTGAAACCATTTTGGGCGTAACTATAAACTTCTTCCCAAGTTTCACCGTAGAAGAGTCACTACTCTTCTCTTTTTATAGCACAACTAATTTAAACTTATTCCTAAGAAGTCTTGTGCAAAATATGATAAGAATCCGCTTAACCGCTAAAATCTATTAAAATTAAAATCTCGAATAACTTTGCAACCGAAGAAATAACGAATACAAAACAAGGCACAACATTTACTTCATCTAGAAAACTAATTTTATAGCTAGTATTTATTTAAATATTCCCATTAGAAAGTAAAAGGTCTGGCTGGAGTAACGTTACGCCAGCCAGAAATGTTTTTGTGAAATAATTAAAAAACTATGAGCGCAACAAATTTAAAAATGTGCGCAACAATTACAGAAGCCGCACAACTAATTATCTATACGATTCAAATGACCATTTTCGACAACATCTGGCTGGGGTAACGGACACATTGAACATGTCCGTATTGCATAGGTTATTTATATAGACTAAGAACATGGTTGGGCCGAGGATACTTTCTTGGGGCACGCCATATTCAAATGGTAGTTCATCACTCACCCAGTCATTAGAAAGAAAGAAGTCTGTTAATTGATGAACTGCATCTGATGTTGACATGTGAGCGCGAAATCCATATTGAGACGAAGACAAAAGCTCATTGGTTTCCAAAAACACAACCAGACTTTGATTCATTAGGCGCTCCAATATCTTAGATAAAGTTGGAAGGATAGAGATAGGTCTATAATTATTAACACAGCGTCTATCCCCACTCTTGAAAATGCAAAAGACAAATTGCATATAAAAGTTACAGGGGGAACAATAATATCTACAATTTTTTCGCGACTTCAGTTTTACCACAGAATACCTAATAGTACTACGTTTTACACTGAATATTTTAGATCAGCCTTTCCCAAAGTGGACGATAACGCCCCCTTGTGCAGGCCTAAAGTGGGGTGGTAAGAGACCCAGAAATTATGTGAAGTGATGAAATAAATTACGAAAAGTAATGCGCCCTGCTAGGTTCACGAACCCACGAACTTCTACACGGTAAGTCGTGACCGATACCACCGGGCCACCACAATACTACTATAACTTAAAAATATTAATCATTATTTCTTCTAAAAGCCGTTTAATTAGCAAATTGATAATTTTTGATGAAAACTATTAAGGTGCAAACTAGTGAGCGGTCAATTATTTTGTGTTTAATACCCTATTTAATATAGTCGAACGTCGTAGAAATGAAAAAATAATATTCAAATATTCATTTATTTTATCAATCGTAACAATTACTTATTCTGTTAGGATGTAAAGCAACATATTCAAATCTAACAGCTTTGCATTGGGTTTGTTTGATTTTTATTATCAGTAAAGGTGCTCCCAAACAAAAGAAAAAGTTGGATAACATTTCTTGTCTTTGAAAAACGGCAAACCCAAAATGTGATGGTTACAAAATGTTATACAACAATTTGAAACAATGTGGGAGCGTTTTAAACATAGGTAAGATGTTGTTGCAAAATGTACACGTTATCAAATATTATCATGTTAGACAATGTTTTATAACGTTAGTAGCGGCCCGGTACGTGCTTGGCTACTGCAAAAAATGTGATAAATGAAGAACCGCTTGACCGATTTAGTGCAAACTTCACATAAAACATCTACTAAGTAGTCCGAACAAAGCATAAACATTTGGTTTAGATAGGTGAGCCCGTTCTTGAGTTATAAAATTACAACAAAAAGTGGCATTGATTTTGATATATATTGATTGATTATATTACAGCAGGGTGGGAGCACCTTCAAGTAAACGTCGTACCCGCGTTATAGCAGCGTGGACTACCGACTCTGTTTATTATTAATAGAAAAATGCAGCTTTACGCCATTTCTTTACGTCAAGAATATAACCATGAAACTACCCCCGTTAGCATATTATTATTTTTAGATTTGTGTTAAACACCCCAAAGAAATCTTATAGTTACGTCAGACTATTAATTACATTATAGGTACATTCTTAAAAACTCAAATAATAAATTTAAGGAACCGTTTCCACCAAGAGAAAAATTCGCGCACACTTGATATGAACGAAACGACGAAAAGATCGAGTATTATTTTATTTCAATTAGGTATGTCAGTTACAAATATGGTACTACAGTCCAGGTCACAAGACAATAACTATTAAAGTACCGTAGTTATCCATTCCAAGGCGTGGATCTCTATCGAGAATAATGGGCAAGAAACTCCATGGATACCTACTTTATTAAAATCAAGTAATTATTACAAATCCTTTGTTCATTAATGTTGAGATTATACATTTGCAAAAAATGTAGCAAGTGGCCATAGCAAAAATGGTCATTTGAATCGTATAGATAATTAGTTGTGCGGCTTCTGTAATTGTTGCGCACATTTTTGAATTTGTTGCGCTTATAGTTTTTTAATTATTTCACAAAAACATTTCCTGCTGGCGAAACGTTACTCCAGCCAGACTTTTTTCTTTCTAATGGGAATATTTAAATAAATACTAGCTATAAAATTAGTTGTCTAAATGAAGTAAATGTTGTGCCTTGTTTTGTATTCGTTATTTCTTCGGTTGCATAGTTATTCGAGATTTTGCTGGGGTAACGTTTTTGGTTTTGCTAGATCTTTGAAACGGTTAAGCGGATTCTTATCATATTTTGCACAAGACTTCTTAGGAATAAGTTTAAATTAGTTGTGCTATAAAAAAACCAAAATAATACATAGCTTAAAGGTTATTTCATTAAATAGAAAAACACTTCAATTGGTCCCAGCACCCTCAATAAGAGGTCTAAAGACTTACTTTAAACATTATTTTGAAACTTGTAACTGCCTTCAAAGTCTGGCTGGAGTAACGTTACGCCAGCAGGAAATGTTTTTGTGATATAATTAAAAAACTTGCGCAACAAATTTAAAAATGTGCGCAACAATTATAGAAGCCGCACAACTAATTATCTATATGATGATTCAAATGACCATTTTCGACAACATCTGGCTGGGGTAACGGACACGCTGACAGCACCATTCAGCTCAACCATTTTGATTTTTAGACATATAGGAGAGAGCATGACATACTCTCAACCGCCGGGGTCATTCTAATTCCGCATTGGAATGGGCACCTACGGTACTTTCACATTTTTGTCTTGTGGTTGGGACTGTAGACTATTACCATAACTATTTTTAGTACTAGTTCTATTTTATATCTTTTGACAATTCAAAAATGCCTGTGATTGGCCTAGTTGAAATAAATGATTTGATTTGCATCCAATAGGTCGGGATAATTCGTACGTATTTTTAACCAAAGTAACATCTCGAGCAAACTGTAGAGGATGCGCGAGCTCGCAATTTTTACTTAAAGAAAATACTTTGTAACGACAGTTTTTCGGTTGGTGGAAGCTGACCCTTAGGGTCAATACATACTAGCACAGAGTCAATCTGAAACTTAACAAAACAAATTCACCCATATAAGTATGAATTGACCCTGAGAATACAAAAAGCAACGACCATCAATTTATTACAGATATAAAAGTTTTAATAAAACTTTCGAAATCTTTTAGACACAGATTTAACCTTCAAAGTACTAAATGCAAAAGTAGATATTAAACTTTATAGTTGTAAAGAACTGTACGTCTGCAAAGATAAAGTTTAAACCTAAGTTAAAACTCGTTGGTATCGAGATGGGTAGTGTTTGTAATACTAATAAGTTCGTTCAGTCAGAGTCGTCAATCTCAGACGAATCACGGCGACGGGCCTTTGAAGCAAAATTTTGTATCCATGTCGCAGTTTTTTGAGCGGCCGTTCGTCGCGGGGTGCGACGCTCTGGAGTGGCAGCGACAGGCGAAGGAGGCGCCGGCGGGTCAGGCTCGGCGCGGCCGCGGCCCCTTGCGCGCGGGCCTCGTGCTCGCGACCCGCGTCCACCGCGCGACCCTCGCCCTCTCCCCCGTCCACTCGACTCTACTTCCGACCGTACCAACTCCTCATCACTGGATCCATCAACAACAATCTGTGCTGGCAGAGGTACAGCATTAAGAGCAGCAAGTTGTGCAACATCAGCTGAGTCGATTTCGTCGCGGAGCACTCGCAGACGGTCAGCAATTGCTTCTACTTCCGTGTCAGTATTGGACTCAAGTAAGGTAGTGATGCAACGCCTCCTGTGTGCTTCCAAGGCATGCTTCAGGATCTCCTCATTTTGCTTGATAGTGAAATCACGCACTGCCTCTGTCATGAGTTGGACAGGTAAAGCGGTAAGGCGGCGTTCGGGTGGCAAGGCATCATAGTAGGCACGAAGTAATGTCTCAACATCTGTTGAGTCAGCAACATAGTCTGCCATATTGACATCATCTCCCGTTGTTTGTCGCTTCTCACGTATTTTTCTCTCACGCTTCAATAAAAGGATATCACTTGAATTTGCAACTCGGCCAGCAAAATACTGTCCAAATCGAGCTCTATTAAAGACTTGATCCTCGCGGTCATAAAATACATTAATTCTTATCAACGGCATAGTTGGCTGTCTTGGATCACCAGATAAGAGACTTTCAGCTTCGGCTATTGCTTCATTTACTTTTTGCTTCAAGAATTCCTGCACCTTTTCAGTTTCATTGACATCCTCTTCACCAAGATTTTGTTCTGATAAAACCACAGTTTTGAAAATAAATGGCCTCACAGTTTTTAAAGGCAAGGCAGTTAGAATGTAATCATTTCTATGTATCTGTAGCAATGCACAGTGTTTGGGTTTAGCTTCTCCTACAGCTAGCGAGGTTGCTACTGTGCTTCCAGGTTGAATAACATTAAAATGATCTTTTTCACTACTACCTTTCATATCATATAGTTCACAGTCATGTTCATGACCCCAAACAACTAAATCTAGAAATTTTGGCAACACATCCTCTCGGATAAAGTTACCCACTCCTCTGTCTTCAGCTCTGTTTTGGTGCAGCACAAGTATATTGAACCAATCATGTTCCTCGTCCCGCAACATTTCCACTTTCTTTTCCTGGAATAAGTGTGACAAACGCTGGTCTTTGAGATGGCTGAGACCATATAGTGCAAGCTTAGTATCACCTTTTTGTAAAAGTACTGGTGAAATATGCACATGAGTGTAATCTGTCCATTTCCCGAAATAGTTAACCAAGCCTCCAGTGGAGAGTATATCGAGACTGCTAATGCCTTCCCGTCCCACAGGGTCATCATGATTACCATGTATAGATAAAATTGGATACGACACATTCAAATTTGGATCTTCATAATTAACACTTCGTGAAAAGTTGACGGTCTGATCTGAAAGCAACTCAATGCTTACCGGCTTATCGCCGAAACAGTACTTGCGAACGATCTCCGTGCACTTGAAAATACAATTGAGCGATGGTTTCGCATGATGGAACAAGTCACCACCGAGTAACACTAGATCCACATCATATTGTACAGCCAGTGACAAAGTTTCTTCGAAAGCAATGAAACTATCTTCCCCTCTGACAGGATGGTCTTCTAAATAACCTAAATGGATGTCCGAAGCGATGAGAATTCTAATTGTCTCATCTTGTGACCAAACGTTTGTATCATTTCCAACCATTTTACACGACGTACCTATTAATGATATGAAAATGTTAATATAAGTTAAACTTGTTATTCACAATGTTGCTTTCAATAAACCGCCATTATTCACCGCGTTTATGTAAAGTTGTTTGATGTGTGTACGTTTGACACATTCGTTTTGATTTTGCGGCGGCGGCGGCGAAGATCCGAGTAATTAAAATGTCAACTGACTGTCAGTGTTCTGTCAATTCATTTCTTTTAAAATGTTTTTGACATGGCTTTAGGGCCTTTAGGCCAAGCCGTCAGTTGCATCCTGTGATGCTGTGATTTCATGCTTTGATTCAGAGTATGGCTTCCCTAGCCAACTAACAGATAACACACACTCTAGAAAGCCCATCAAATCTGATTCAAATGCAAAGTTTTTGCATTTGAATCATATTTGATGACTTTTTTGTCTTGGTAAATCATCAAATGAGTTACCAGGGCAAGGTGGCAGGAAGGACTCATTTGATATTTTTTTTCACAGGACATTTCGCTACTCTAGCGCCTCTAGTGTTGAATTCATTTGTGACAGCCCATGGGCAGTCCTCATTGATTTAAGCTAAAATGTACTAAATTGTTCAATACTGTTAAGAGGCCTCTTACAGTCCACTAGCGCTGCCAATCGAAAAAATGTCATAACTCGTAAATAGAATCAAAAATACAAAATGTGGTCTGTAATTACTGTAGAAAAGGCAATAACGTAATTTTATAACACATTGTCAACACTTGAAATATAGCTATGACATTTTTTCGATTGGCGGTGCTAGTGGACTGTAAGTGGCCTCTTAAAATTAAAATCGATTTAATGTTGCGTTAATCGATTTTAAGTACTTTTTTGAATCGATTATTAGTCACTCACTATTTGACAACTCTCGAGTTCTCGACAAGAAAGGTCGCGAGACCAAATTTGTAATGTGATAAAAATAGGAATAAATAAATAAGTGCTTTTACGTAGATATTACAGTGTAGTTTAACATGAAGATATGAATTCCGAGGACATGCTATCAAGTGAGCCATGCATTATATCCATACGGAAGGCAGTGCTGTGATGGAGAGAAAGTGTCGTGAAATCGGACAGTCGTCGCCTTCAATGATGTGGAAGAGGTTGATTG
Source organism: Agrotis puta (assembly GCA_943136025.2). Classification (NCBI taxonomy): domain Eukaryota; kingdom Metazoa; phylum Arthropoda; class Insecta; order Lepidoptera; family Noctuidae; genus Agrotis; species Agrotis puta. The sequence continues at coordinate 315,160 of OW964176.2, read as the reverse complement.
TGCAAGCGACGCCTGGGTGCGCTCGCGCCGCCGCGGCCCTGGCGCTGCTGCTCGCTGTTTGTGCGGTGAGTTCGCGAGACTTGTCACGGTTCACTCGAACCGTGGCTTCAGGGCATACCTCTTAAGCCAGTACTAATCCTCTGTTGTTGTTTATATAAACATAACATACGATATCAACAATTCATTGATATCTAATTAGTAACTAGTGGTGTGAACATCTTCCAATATTTTTTTTTTTTTTTTACTATGTTTATGTACATCATCTTCATGCACATATTCCTTATCCAAATGTAAAGTGAAACAAAAATAAAAACTAGTCAAGTATATGTACTCAAAACTTGTATATAAATTCCTAGTAGGACTTTTGGTCAGTGGTTCATCAAATAAATAAAATTCACTTAAGTTTCTTGTAAAAATTATAGATTTTACAAAATAAATATTGATAATTGTATTGTATCCTACATAGATGTGATATTTTCATCCACAGTTCATGTGAAGTTAAATAGTTATATAAATACTGCTAAAGTTTGTTGATTAATGTTGTTGGAATTTCCTGATTTTAGAGGAAAATACAGTATGTAGTAGATAAACAATTTTATAAGTTAGGGAATCAGATTTTATAATCTTAGTTGTTTTCCTCCACAAGTTTATTTGAGGAAAAATAATTGTATGACTGCTCTGACAGATAAGGAAAATATATAATAGTAATTAAGTAATTGATCATAAATAAGTTATGATTAAAGAATGCTGTACCAGTGTTTGGAAGATTATGGATATAGAGTGATTCTTTGAAGATAGACAGCATGAGGAAATCAAAATCTATAAGAGCAGCAAACTTCTCTAAGAAACTGAGAAACCTTATTTGAATTTTTTTTTTGTCAATTGTGTGAAACAAATAGTAAACATTTGACCCTTTTCTGCTGGTTACATTTTTTCCTTTTTTTAAACAAGATAGGTTTGCATTTGACTACTACCTTGGCTGATGGTAAGCAAAGAAATAGAATACAATATAATTTCGCCATACAATGAAATTGAGCTCCTGTAAGCTGCAGGCTAAGCTGTGTTTAAAGACCTGAAGAGATATTGTCTTAATTAGTGGGTTTCCATGGAGGTATGGAACACAGGTGGGATTGCATTATTTTTCAAAACAAGGAGACTAAAACAGCCAATATTTTTAAAATGAATCCTAGGTTTGCTAAAAAAAATAGTCCATAAGTTTGAGGAATGATCCTCAAGATCAATTAAATGAAACAGTCAGTTTTTTTTTACATGATAAAGTCATCAAATGAGACCTCCCACCGAGGGTGGGACGAGAGGGATTGTCAGACTTGTACTGACTAAAATCCACAATGTCCTTCAATAGCCATTTACTTTCTGGGGCCATGGGTACCTGATAACTGGCTTTGGTCTTCTAATAGGGGCCTTGTCATACTGCTGACAGCTCATTGAAACGTGCGTGGAACACGACACACCGTGGACCTGGGCATGTTCCATGATCAGATAATACATATATATACCATAATTTTGTAGTGTTTAATTATATTTTATTTGTGTTTGACAATTCAAAAGTGCCTGCAACTTTCCTACTTGAAATGCTTTGATTTTGATTGACGGCAAGTCACCCATTGCTCGCCGTCTGCACACCCGCGTGACTCATCTCATGAGGCAGTATTATTTTGGTCTTTGACATGCTTGGACTAGTTTCATTAGGTTACACTGGTGGGTCACAGGTCTCAACAAAATACCTATTTGCCTTTACATAGTTTTTTAGTTAATGAACGTTATTACGAAAGATGTTAAGTTTATCTAAATAATGATACCAAAAATCGATTCTGGGACACTTGGTTTAAGAGGTCATTGTTGGAGCTTAAGCTCCGGGGAAGAGCTGCTTAAGCATTTTCACTTTTTTATGATGGTTGGGCTTTAAATCCCAACGTTATAGTACTTTTAGTAAGCACTCTTCATTTCAATTAAATCAATAAATAATTATAAACAACAGGCTCTTCTACTAAGGTAGTGATATTTGATTGTGGAACTTGAAAAGAGGCGAATGAGATGTACATGATGTCACGATGTGACTGTATGCAGAGTACATGGCGGGGCGGAGGCTGCGCCGACTTGGTGATCGAGATCCCGGGCGGCGGGCCCGAGGCGGCGGACGGCGGCACGTACCGGCTGGACTATTGGCCGCCACATGGCACGCCGCCGTCCAACATCACGGTGCCCGCACATCGCAACACCATCAACTTCGTAGGACTTCCCGGAACCAAGTACCACTTCATGCTCTACTACTCCAACGCCACCTTCGCGGACCTTCTCACGTGGAATCAAACCATCATCACAGGTACTTTTCACTTTATTGTTAAATGTTTTATTGCTTTATATCGTAATGCCTGCAGCCTATTGTTACAATTAAACGCATTGTCCAATTTATTATCCTTGATTTTGTGTATCAACACTTTCGCATCAAACGGCCTTATTACAAAAACTAAATAAACCTTGGTTTAAACCTGGTCTATCAAGTCCAGGCTTATCTGCAGAGCCATGGTTTAAATTTGTCCGTATTACAAAACTAAGATAAAACGTCGACTTTAGTACCGCCATTTGAACGATTGACTATACAATTAAATCCACACTGAGTAATAACAATTAAATCTACCTTGTTTCAATCCATTTTGGGTGAAAATAACACAAAAACTACAACACAATGAAAAATTTGCTATGAGAAACTTTGACATACCTACCTTTGACAGCTACTACTGTTAGACCATGGTTTATCGCAAAACCACGATTTGTAATAATCTTTGTTTAAACCGTAGTTTTACAAGATTAAACCTGGGTTTTTAGTTAAACCCCTTTTTTTGTAATAAGGCGGAATGAGTTGCAATTTCGTGTTGGACATGAAGTCGACGTTCAAAAAGCTACGTTCGTACAAACATGTCCACTTGTCCAGCCACCGAATGGTTTCACTTGATTATTTGTATATATTAAGTATAGTATTGTGGTTGTCGCAGCGCCGGAGCCGCCCACGAACCTGACGGTGACGCTGGGCCGCAACAAGCAAGCCTCCATATCGTGGTCGCCACCGGCGAAAGGCGAATATACTGGATTTAGATTTAAGGTACTTTTCACTTCCATCTTAACTACGAGGCTTCCTGTGTTTCACAATTTTACAGACGCGCACTTCCACACCTTTTTCTTTTAAGGTGATTCCTCCGTAGTAGCCCGCGAAATTCAAATTTTCATTTGTCAGATTTGGTCAAAATAAGTTAGATTTCGGAAATTTTACCAACTTTGACCAAATCTTTGTGAGAACGAATGGGGGAATGTTTTGAACATTTTATATTTAAAATTATACTTGTTATGGTCACGAATCATATTTTGATCAAGTTACAACTTGTCATTGATATGCAAATTGCAAAAAACTCATGAAAATTTGAACTTCGCGGGCTTTTTGACCATAGTTTTGGGTTCGGTCAGTTGCTGGCCGAAACTTTCCCCTCAGCCATAGCTCATCTGAAACTCGTTAATTGTAGTAGGTCGTTCCGATACTACCGGTGAGTTCATCCCCAGAATTTAATTAAAAATCACTTGTAAGAGTCAGTTTTTGTTTCCTCATTTTTAGGGTTTCGCACTGCAGAAAACGAAACCCATATAGGATTACTTCGTTGCCCGTTTGTCAGTCAAGACCTTTCTCTTCAGGAATGCGTGCAAGTATCAAGCTGAAATTGATACCAAATACGAAGGTCTATGATCCCTTGATAAGAGCTCTAAAATATAAATTTTCTAATTCGACGCCATTAAAATTTGTTATGGAGGAAGTAAAGGAAAAAGAACTAAAATGTTTAATTTGTAATTTCGTAACCCATATGATTCGTTAGAGGAATTCGTATATATGTTGTATCTAATTTAACCGCGAAACATTTGTTAAAAATAACAACTTTCGATTTTACACCTTAAATTGTTGTTGTGACAACAACACTAATTGTTGTGACAACTGTCACCTAGAACTTTTTTTTTTTTTTATCGTGGTAAAATCATCAAATGAGTCCTCCCACCCAGGGCAGGGCGGGAGGGACTGTCAGACTTGTACTGACTAAAATCCACGGTGTCCTTCACTAGCCCTTTACGTACCGGGTTCACGGTAATCCCTTGGTCCCGCGACCCCGGCAGGCTTTGGCCTCTACAGGCCCCGTCACTATGCTGACACTCTTTGAGGCGCGCGTGGAACACAACGCGCCGTCGACCCGGGCATGGTCCATGGTCGGACAGCGAGTCGCCCATTACTCGCTGCCCGCATGCCCGCGCCTACGGTGGCCGGAGATCGTCTCGCGACGTCCGACGACGTGGGCGTCTACCACTGCGGCTGGGGTGGAGGGAGGACGCTGTCCTCTCCCTCAGGCGGCCCGCCTCCTCCTTCACGAGCATGACTGCTTCGCAGAAGGAGGCGACCGCCTCCCACTCCGTCTCGCCCCGCAGCATGGCCTCGACCAATGCCGGGCGCGAGAGGTCTCCGCCTATCGCCGTCGTGAGGACACGGCGGTGCTCTGCCCAAGCGGGGCAGTCCTGCACCGTATGCTCCAAAGTGTCCTCCGGACGATCCTCGCAGTGGTGACACCCAGGCGTTTCTTCCCTCCCTATCAGACACAGGAACCTCCCGAAACTTCCGTGTCCGGTGAGGACCTGCGTCATGCGGTAGGTCAGGACGCCGTGACGTCACCTAGAACTAGTGAAGTAGTGAGACTCTTCTTTAGTACCTACATTCAACATGTAAGTTAGTGTCTTTGATGTTATTTCTTGTAACAAATTGATCGGTTCCGCCAATCTCATTCATTGTTTACGAACAATGTGACAAAAAGTCCGCCACGAGTGCCGACCATGTCGCCGGGTTCCTGCTCACTGCTCACTGCTTGTCTTCTTATATTAATGAACTTTATCTCTACAAAAAAATTATAAAATCTGCCAATCCTTAGTCAAAAGTTTGGCATATACTTTGTCTATTAAACTCAGCAAGATGAAACGAATGTAAATTAAAAAAAAAAGACCCAAGTGCGACGGTAAAAATTCACGTTTGTTGTAAGGAAGCTCCGGCCCTTAAAGTATTTAATTTATTCTGTTTTTAGTATTTGTTGTTATAGCGGCAACAGAAATACATGATCTATATATAAAAATCTACTCCCTAACTATCACAGTTCATGAGATAGCCTGGTGATAGACAGACCGACAGACGGACAGCGAATTCCTAGTAATAGAACCCTAAAAACTGATGAATAATATGAAATGCAACGAATAAATGAGAGAGTGATGGTTGACAAGAAGAATGAAACATGTTACGGCGAGTCCGAGTAATCTGGGAGTCCGCGCAGGTGATCCCGCTGACGGAGCGGCTGGAGGGCGGCGCGCGCAACATCACGGTGGACGGCGCCGGCAACTGGTCGTACTTGCTGCGCGACCTGTCGCCCGGCGCCACCTACCAGCTGCACGCCTTCACGCTGCTGCACGACAAGGAGAGCGCCGCCTACGCCTCGCGCAACTTCACCACCAGTAAGTTATACCACACACCCTAACCCCTTTAACATTATATTAACAAGACAGAGCTCTCTAGGTGCTGATATTAGGGGATGTTTCCTGTGTGTACCAAAATGTTTATACATAATCTGAGATATTTTTTTTCCTAAATGATTTCCTTTTTCCTGAGCCGTACTTACACTTCAAATGTTACCTACATTTGAAGTGTCGGCTCCCTGTTTCCTTATTCACGGCCACATTGAGTCAGTTGGTATAGGATAGTTCGCAATCAATCATTTAGATACAAATACTTAAACGGTGGATTCAGTCACCCTGGGCTTATTGCGAATTATAAACTAGATTATTGAGTAATGCTGCCCTGACAGTTACGTGTGTGCCGCTAGTGAGGCGTGACCCGCGACTGTCTGACTCACATTGCAATTATAACCATTTACAATACCCCATAAAAAGCTTCAGTGAGGGGTCTGTAGCACCAGAAGATGGTGACATTTCCCACTAAACCGGAAGCCTGTCCGCTGAGCTCAGTACTGACATCACAGCGTCACCGCTATACCAGCCTGACAGGGACTGGCCGCCTAGTTGCAAACCAAGAACGCAACATACATGAAATCAAATGTTTTACAAATGTAGACCTTGACCACAATCCGGAAATAGATGAAAATGAAAACTGATGTTTAATCATTGTGCCAGACGACGTGACGCAATCTGGTAGAAATACATCTATTTAATGTGAGCTATATCAAATGAGTGGATGACACAGACGGTGGCCACGGCGCGCGGCGACCACACTATTAGTGAATTCAATATTTACTGGGTAAACTAATGAATCGTTGCAACCTGTAGGTGCCGGCGTCCAGCGCCGCTCTAGCAGAACATTCCGCCCGCGCCGCACTAATAATGCGCAACTGTAATAACCCACATATGTCAGCTATCACGCGCTCATACAGACGTGTAGGAGTATCGATCTCACTTGCGATGCGCTGCACGGCTGCACCAACACTAAAGAGCAGCATGCTCCCAGTGGGCACGCGGTGTCGGCGGCAGTCTCACGAACAGTGTAGCAGTGTGTGAGGTCTGTGATCCGAAGGTCGACAGGCGCCGCTCACCGCCCGATCACTGCGCGCAGAAGGCCCGCACGGCCGGACACTAGTTGATTACGCTACTCCTAACATCTTTGTTGCTGGAAACAATGTGGCTCTTTGATTTAGATAGCTTTAGGCTTCTAAGGAATACAAGAATGCCTCAAGAGACGTCTTAGCGCGTCTGACATGATTTATTTAGGTGTATGAAGAGTGGCGGCACGAGGTACCGACTGGTAACTCTGGGCGTCTCCCGCGTGGTGGTAGGTGACGTCGCGTATTGTTTTGTTCACCCATTGTTCCTTTTTCGGCGCTTCTAGGCATAGCGGAGGATGCGACCATCCTCACGCCTTATCGTACCACTAATCCAATAAGTATTACTTTCATGTACTTTTGCCACCTTGTTCTCATTGCATAAAGCCGACCTCTGCCCGGTCGAGATGAGATCACCGCTCTTACGTCACACAAACGATCTCGTCGCGCTCCGCTGCGCCTGCGCTCATCTACGATCATCATTCCACAAATATTGCATAAGATGCGCTTAAAGGACCGTGAAATTCATACATAAATTTATGAACATGGAACCTATAGGATCTTTTGAAGTGTAGTTCGCCACTTCGAAAGTTCCTATTCAAGTTCTACATCAACGAAATGCTCTGAACGTGAACCGTCGTGCATGTGACCAGCAGTCCAGCAATCGCTCTATTTCCAGTATAGCAACGCGTGGGAAGCGCTACTACTGAACGACTTTGCAAATCAACATAACTACTGTGGTTCCTACCACCAAATGCGGCTCAGTGAAGTTCCTAAATAATAAGCCAAAAATGCTCATAAAATAAAAACTACTGAACCAAACTAAATGAAAATTGTATGAGACCAAATGATACTATACTGCATCGAACAACAAATAATCATCGAAATAGGACCAGAATCCTCGGAGTAATCGATGTTGAAAACTTTTTATGTTTTTGTTGATTTTTCAGAAAGCGTTTGTCAAATTTTCATGGGACTCTTTAGGATGTTAACCTTTTCCAACAAAAAAAGAATTTTCAAGGTTGGAAAGCGACGGATATATGCGCGAACAAACATAAATACAAAATATATAAACATCCGAATTAAGAACCTCCTTAGTCAAATCTGAGGAATGATGGACTTAGGATGGGCGGTAACAGTGCTATTTTGAGACTGTTTGACCTTGACGTGACATTCATGTACATCATTAATAATGTAAAGGTTACTTATATTAATCAGCCTTATAAAATGATTTATATTATTTAGTAGAAGGATATACACAGGAACATCCCCTAAAAAAACTTCATTTATAAATAGAAAAATAAACCAACCAGCGCAGCACTCCCTCCGTGAGCGCTCGCTGCTCGTGGGATACGTTCGTCCAGTCACGTCAGAGCACGTGCTCATGTTGTGCTAATATAATCTGGTTTTGTTTCCTCCTTGCGCAGGACTCGCAGGACTCTGGTGAGCAGATGGCATGTTGTTTCTCGTCACACTGCTTCAAGTTACGCCTCTCTTACTCGTTAAATAAACACCGTGGATACAACCTCGTTCATGCAGAGGTATTCAATATCTACGTTCAAAAGAAACTAAAATCATATTTGTGTGAACATCTTTACCTTCGTAACTGTAGTGGGTTGCCTTATTCTAGTTTATATTAGACACCTGTATGTCGTAGCCAGTCGTAAAACAACAAATTGAGTCATATCTATTTCTTGATTTACCATTATGATAAAGTAGTAAATTCGTCGAGCACGCAACGCACATAATTTAGTGTTGTTTTTTCCTCTACGGTCTTAGACAGAGCATCGGAAAATAAATGTCACTTGTGATTCCGGTATAGCTTTACTGATGTTATTCTCGAGAGTTGTGAGGCTCGCTGACGTCAGCGCCGGGCTGCAGTGCACATGTTCCGAGCACTTCGCAGCCGAGACCAGGTGGCCTACAATGACGTCTTAGCGTGAGTAGTTCCGCAGTGGGAAAAGGGACAGAGCTATACAACTCGTCTAGCGCCACCTCGTTCCCACAGCTCAACTACTCATGCTTTAAGACGCTATAGTAGGTCACCAGGAGTCAGTTACGCGGCGACAGACATAGATGCAATTAACTTCTTATATATATATGACATATATAATATAAATGACGTGTCATAGAAATAGGCAACTTGTTAATGTTCGGTCGCTGTTGAATATGTTACAAGGAAGTAAGTGAGGCGTAACGCGAGGGCCGCTTATGTACTGTGCATGGTTTTCGTTGCTTCCACTGGTAGGTGTCGCAGCACTCATCGGAGTGCCGCTCGACTGCTGCCGTACTCATGTGTGCCTACAATGTCCACGTGATGGTGGGGTGCGTTGTATGAAGGTCGATGAGTCCCTGATGTGCTCTTATTATGTTATTCTAAGCACTGATCGCTAACATCCGCTACTCATCTGTCCAGCATGTTTTCACAATTATTTGCGTTTATATGTCTCGTATTGCGTATTTTATTGTTGATGTCATATCGAAACTGTTAAATATCAATCATTGAATAACATAAATGATGTACAAACGCCAGCACATCAACCTACCTTAAACTGTCAAATTTATTCAATAGATTTTGAACCTTATCACAATAGTGGAAGGTTAATATTCGATTGACAGATTCGGGTAGGTTGACCTGCTGGCGTCTGTACAACTAGGAAGTTCTAAATTGTTTACTATTATAAAAGTTTAGTTAGTGAATATGAACCGGAGCACTACCGACGAAGCCTCGCTTGTAAGGGGCTCCTTTTTCTTTTCATTATATGAATGATAGATTTAATGAACATTTTAAAATAGTTTGTAAACGCATCCATCATACAGGAGAAATTACGCATGTACGGTATATATATATAATAAAGCCGCCTATGGGAACACCACTGGCTTCTTACATCTCTTTGGACATATATTTTTAATATCTATACAGGATGTACTTTTAGTTTGATAGTGTCGCTAACAAGGTTCAAAATCTGGAAATCAAAGATATACGGCAAACTTAAGGAAAATTATGTTAATGATAATAAAAAATTCAAATTATGACCTTGATTGATGATATCGCAGCGCACTACAACTTCAAAACATTCTGACCACATTTTAAATTATTAAAATCACTTCACGATCAAAACAAATCTATTGAAAAGTAGGTTTTTATTTCGGAATTGTAATTTTATTCGGAGATTCGCTGATTACTACTTTTTGCGCTCTGTTTCGTTTTTACCAAAAATTTGATCGACGACGATCCTGTAGTTTCCCATACATCATTACTTTACAGAATTTTATCCTTATTAGCGATAGTATCGAATGGTGTAATAATACAGCGTGTGTGTGTTTTTTTTTTCCAAAATCAACAGGTCACGGCCAGGAATATTGATTTTTCAATTTCAAAACAAATCTATATTATATTGTAAAATTATTGATCCACTACATTAGAATTGAAATCAAACTTTATTTATTTATGATTGATTCATTCCAAATTATTATTATTCCCTGCTCTTCAAAATGTAATGAAATTGTTGATTTACCAGGTTTGCATCCACATGTAAATTATATAAAAAAACAAACAAAACAAAAAGCCTTTATTGCTGATATTAAAAATACAAGTTTTCCTTACATCTAAACAAACGATATTACTTATGCTTAAAATATTAAGTTGGATTTCCTGATTTTGTGATCAGCGTGTCTTTCGACACATAGGCCTCTTCCAGCTGTTTCCACTCCTCTCTTTTGTTTGCTGTTCTTGACCAGATTGTACCTCCTATAATCTTGATGTCATCCATCCATCTCTTAACTTGCCTGCCTCTCTTTCTTTTACCATCACGAGGCTGCCACTCCGTTAATATTTTTGTCCATTTCAATCTGCTGTCCCTTGTCATGTGTCCTGTCCATCTCCATTTTAAAAGTTTTATTTTCTTTATTATGTCTTCCACCTTCGTTGTAGACCTAATATCTTCAGCTTTTTTTCGATCTTTTAGTGTCACACCCAGCATGCTTCTTTCCATGCCTCTTTGGCATGTTCTCAGTTTTAAAAGAAGTTTTTGCGTCAGCGCCCAGGTTTGACATCCATATGTGAGGCATGGCAAGATACATGAGTTGAACACTTTTCTCTTGGCCATTATGGGAAAGTGTTTGCTTTTAAATATCTCTTTAAGGGACCAGTATCTTTTCCAGGCGCAAGCCACTCTCCTTTCTACTTCTGCGTTAGTTTGATCTTTGAATGATATCAATTGTCCTAGGTATATATAATTTTTAACATATTCAATTTCTTCACCATCTAGTTTTATTGATATTTCGTCCCTGTTTGTCATTACTTTTGTTTTTGATTTATTCATAGTAAGACCAACTTCTTTGCTTGCCTCCGTCAACTGTTGTAGCATTTGCTGTAGTGTGTTTGCGTTGTCAGTGATAAGGACTAAGTCATCCGCGAATCTCAGATGGTTAAGTTTCTTGCCATTGATGTTAATGCCTAACTTGTCCCACTCAAGATCTCTGAACAAACATTCTAAGATAGCTGAGAAAAGTTTTGGCGACAGCGGATCTCCTTGCCTGACGCCTCTAGCTATAGGAAACTCTTCGCCAGCTGATTCGAGTTTAATTTGTGCAACACTATTCGCATATATATTTTTAATGATACGTATGTATTTTTTTGGCACTCCTTGCTGTATTAAGGCCCTCCAAAGGGAATTATGATTTATGGAATCAAATGCCTTACTGTAGTCTACGAATGCGATATACAAGACTTTACCGTATTCTTGGCATTTTTCTATTAACTGCTTTATGGCGTGCATATGATCAGTGGTTGAAAATCCTGCTCGGAAACCAGCTTGTTCTATAGGTTGCTGTTCGTCCATTATCCCGGATAGTCTGTTTAAAATCAATTTAGAAAATACTTTATAGATATTTGACATGAGGCTTATAGGCCTATAGTTTTCAATAATGTTCCTATCTCCCTTTTTGTGTAATAGTATAATTGTACTCTTGGTCCACTGCGATGGTATGCATTCCGTTTTTAAAACAGAATTGTATATTCCGGTAAGTGTTTGCAAGTTCTCTGGTACAGTAATTGAAGCTTTAATCATCTCATTTGTTATGTGGTCAGGTCCGGGTGCTTTATCATTCCTTTGACTATTAACAGCCTTTTCTATCTCTGACTGGAGAAAGTCTGGTATGTCTTCTACGTCATCATCATCAAGATTTATAGTTAAGTCCGGGGTCGTTGTTTCTGCTGCATAAAGTTTTCTATAAAAGTCTGTTGCTGTCTGGTTAATACCTTTTCTTGTAGTTTCCTGTTTTCCTGCTTTATTTTTTATGTTTGGTATCCATTTCTTCTTCTCCATCAGTTCTTTTAACGCTTTTTTAACTCCTCCTGTCTTTTTAATATGGTAATTAAGTGTGCTTGTCCGCTTTTTGGTTCTTTCCTTTTTAATACTTTTGCTTATCTTTTTACTAATTTCTGTTATGGCTCGTAGATTTTGTTTCTCTTTTCCAAGTTTAAGAAGCAGTCTTCTTTCTTCTATAAGGGTTTTGGTTTCATTGTCAGTATCGGTTGTCTTGGGTTTTAGGGTTTTGTCAAGTAGTGGACCGTATATTTCGTCTATTTCTTTGGCATATTTGTCTTCTATTTCATTTCCGGATTTTGTTGTAGAGTATTGTCTTTTTGTATAGTTCGTTTTTCTATTAAATTTCTTTCTGTCTTTTTTTGGTTCTATAACATTTATAGCTGCTCTCACCATACGATGGTTGGTGTTGAAATTAAATTGGTAAATAACACTAGTATCGAAAAAAACTTTTCTGTTATTGCTTGTTATGTAATCTATTTCGTTCCTGTATATTCCATCTGGAGATAACCAGGTCCATTTTTTCTTTGGATGTTTTTTGAAGTAACTGTTCAGGATTGCGAGGTTGTTTTCCATCGCCATTTTAATCATTCTATCTCCATTTTTACTTCTTCTACCGAAACCAAATTTACCTACTACATTTTCCTCACCAATTCGTTGGGCGCCTATTCTGCCATTGAAATCACCCATTACTATGACATTCTTGTGTGCTTCTTGTAATGTTGATGATAATTTGTCATAGAAAAGGTCTTTAACATGTTCGTCTTGTTGTTCTGTGGGAGCATATACTTGTATAATTGACCATTTGTGTTTGTAGCCTGGGAGATGCATATTTAATACAGCTATTCTCTCTGATATGCCCTTGAATTCGTCTATGTTTCTTTCTAGGTGTTTTTTAATCATGAAGCCAACTCCGTAACTTCCTTTTGTTTCCCCTTTGTAGTATAAAATGTAGTCGTCTCTGTCTTCAATGCTTTCGCCTAGTCTTCTTACTTCACTAAGGCCCAGTATGTCCCATTTTATTTGTGCCAAGGCTAGTTCTAGTTCAGTGATTCTTTCTGGAGTTCTCAGTGTTAAGCAGTTTAAAGTGGAAATATATAGTGTTCTATTTTTTGATTTTTGTGTTCCGTCGTATTTATTATTTTTCCTTGTGTGAGCTGGAAGGGTTCGGTCAATGTCCCCCACGGGGACCAGCCGGCTTGGGGGACGTGTTTCGTTTTTTCTTTTTGTATTGTGATAAGTGCTTGTTTCATTTGCGAGAGGAGGGGGCGCTGATTGCTATACTTCATTTCGATCCTGGTTGTCTTGCTGGTTTGTCGGGTTGTTAGTATTCTTGCTTACTAAATAGTTTAGCATACTAGGCTTAAGAACTCCCTCTGTAATGCTAGAGGACCTTTGCAGTGAAGGGTTGGTAGGTTTTGGTTTATTATTTCGTATCTCCTGTGGTCTTCTATCTGCTAGTTTGTGAGGGTTCAATTGGTTAGCTTCGGGAGAAACAGAAAGCGTTCTCTTTTTGCTCCATAATGTATCTGATTTATTTTCGAGTATGACGAGTTTATCATATTTAATTATAGCTTTATTTCCTTTTTCCTTTTCGATTTTAACCCTTTCCTGTAATTCTTTTCTTTTTTCTAAGACATATTTTGGATAATCCTCTTTTATGTAGTACTCGGTGTCTTTCAGTGCCGCTTTTTGTTTCAATATTTCGATTTTCTTACCAAGAGTTGTAAAAGTTACTGTTATAGGCCTAGGCCTTTCCCCCTTTTTGCCTAATCTCATAATCGCCTGAAGGTCCCTTTTGTCGAGCTTTATGCAAAAGAATTTTTCTATGAAGTTGATAAAAGTATCTTCCAATTCTGAATAAGCTGATTCTTTTTCTTCTAGACCAAATAATACTATATTTCTCTGTCTTGCTTGCTTTTCTAGAAAATATAATCTCTTCTCCTGGTTTTCAACTTTTTCTTTGAGATAAATATGTTTTTCTTCCCATACTTTGAATTTTTCTTCTAAAATTATATTTATGTTCTTTGTTACATTTATCGTGACATCTTCACCGTTTTTAAGGATCATTTTCTTCTGTTCATCTAGCTCATTTTGTATTTTGCGAAGTGCAGACATTACTTCCTCCATGATGTGAGCCGCCACAGTTAATGATTTTTATACTTCGTTTTTATTTTGGTACAAGTGCTGGCATCTATTGGTTGTTGGTCGAACTAAGCAGCGTTGAATCAAAGTGTATTGATTAAGGTTCGTGTACGTGTTTCTGCAATTCGCTGGTAGATGGCGTTGTTTTCAACTGATGACCCAGTGATGACTTGTAATTTTCGTTTACTATGGTTAGAATAATTATGCGAACCTAAAGTTAACACTTCCCACTCTTCTTAACCCTTTGTTGTTAACTGACCTTCTATTTAGGGTGTCGTAACTCTTCTCTCTTCAATAACTGTGGCGAAATTCGAATTATGAAGAAATCCGTTGCAGTTCGTTTGTTCGATGTTTTCGGTGTTATTTTGGCACTTTCACTATTGATAACGATAATCCTGGTGTTTCGTAATTAGTTTCACACGATCGTTATAGTTTTGCGTTGAAAATATCGTTATTTCTACTTTTATTTAGTTAAAAAATTGCGGAGCCGATGTTAACATAAGGACAACAGCGCCCTCTCTCTAAATTATATAAAGCCATACATAATTAAATAATTAATTTAAAAGAAATAATACCAAATTCAAAATAATATGTACAATAATAAGATAATTAATAAGACGTAACCACATATTACATTGTTTATTATGTGGTTACTTATTGTCCTCATGAACACCGACGAATCTATAAATATTAAAATAAATACAGTACCGGCTATAAGTTATGTACATCGACCTTAATAAAGAGAATAATTTCTTTTTTTTTTATCGTTTTAAAGTCATCAAATGAGTCCGACTCGTATTGACTAAAATTCACGGTGTCCTTCAATAGCCCTTTACGTTCAGGGGTCACGGTAATTCGTGAGTCCCGCACCCCGGCAGGCTTTGACCCTCTAGTGGGAGCCCCGTCATTTTGCTGACACAACGCACCGTCGACCCGGGCGTGATCCATGGTCGGACACCGAGTTGCCCATTAATCGCTACCCTCATGCCCGCGCCTACGGTGGCCTGAGGTCGTCTGCCGACGTCGCCGTGGGCGTCTACCACTGCTGCTGGGGTGGAGGGAGGACGCTGTCCTCGCCCTCACGCGGCCCGCCTCCTCCTTTGCGAGCATGACTGCTTCGCAGAAGTAGGCGACCGCTTCCGACTCCGTCTCGCCCCGCAGCATGGCCTCGACCAATGCAGGGCGCGAGAGGTCTCCGCATATCGCCGTCGTGAGGACACGGCGGTGCTTTGCCCAAGCGGGACAATTCTGCACCGTATGCTCCACCGTGTCCTCCGGACGACACTCGCATTGGTGACACCCAGGCGTTTCTTCCCTCCTTGTCAGACACAGGTACCTCCCGAAACCTTCGTGTCCGGTGAGGACCTGCGACATGCGGTAAGAAGGCGAGAATAGCTAATATTTTCAAAGGTCGATGATCATTCTTAATGGCTGTTACCTGTATATTCGGGTGTTCCCCCACAGAACGGTCCGCAGCGCGCGCGCTTCTCCTCACACAACAGGGGCATGTGGGAGCTCATTTCCAATCTTTTTACCTCTGAGACATACGGTTCTATTTTTACCGTTCAAAAATGATAACCACTTTTCGTGTTCAGATAGGCCACAAGTGCCTAGAGATTCAATCAAAGCATTTATTGAAATTTAAAGTAGACCAGTGACAGGCACTTTTGAATTGTCAACTACAAAAAAACATAGAATTAAAAAAAATAAAAAATTGGTGCAACAGTCCCACTGGCAAGTCATAATAATAACTGAAAGTATCGTAGATTCCAAGGATTAGATCTCTATGGGGAATAACGGGCAAGAAACTCCATATCAGTCTTTTTAGATCGCCAAAATTATTACAGAACCTTAATTTATACACTACACACAATCATTATGAAGTTGTCATCTAATGCTTGGTTATTTACATGCCGTATCCCTTTTTTACCCGACTGCGGTAGAAAGAGCGTTATGTATTTTTCCACACAATATCATTATTATTGCACAATTTCAAATTTTTCATTTGTTCTTGTGGCGTTACTTTCCTACGAACATTATCTGTTTTTTTTCATATGTTCAGATTCTGTTTCTCTGTGTTGTTCCCTGGTAAGGTACTCAATGGGAATCCGAATGAAAAAGCAAACCTATGTACTTGTCTATTTGGACTACTTTTAATATTGCAGAACAACGTTGAATAACATGCACGAAAAGTTTTGTATTTCGCTCGGAACTCCACCGACTTTGTAGCCAGGTACATGTTAAGGTAGTTGCGTTTTGTGTCTGTGTCGTGACGTGTTGTGTCGTATCGCAGAGCCCAACACGCCCGGCAAGTTCATCGTGTGGTTCCGCAACGAGACCACGCTGCTGGTGCTGTGGCAGCCGCCCTACCCGCCCGGCGCCTACACGCACTACAAGGTACCCCACACCCATATCATACTACATACTGTGCACTCACACCAGTACTAAACTCATTTATATCCTCTGTACGCGGCGACGTCCGAGGATCTCATTAGTGAAGTAGTACACACTTTGCACCCAGATTTTATTTGTCAAACAAATTTAATTATGGTCCGTTTAAAATAAAAACACCATTTATTTATTTTTTTCTGGTGTCATGTCTGAGTCTGGCTTTAAATAAGATTCTTATGTCTTCACCGTGAACAGTACGCAGTCGTTGATAAGACAAACGATAGCGTAAGTGACACATCTCAGTGTCCACACAGCTAGTGCACCACACTGTGTAGTAAGACGGTAGTGTGATGAGAGAGTGACATGCAGGTGTCGATCGAGCCGCCGGACGCGCGAGACTCGCAGCTGTACGTCGAGAAAGAGGGCGAGCCGCCCGGGCCGGCGCAGGCCGCCTTCAAGGGGCTGGTCCCGGGCCGCGCCTACAACATATCCGTGCAGACCGTATCAGAGCCCGAGATCTCGGCGCCCACCACGGCGCAGTACCGCACCGTGCCGCTGCGCCCGCGCAACGTCACCGCGCCACTCGACGACCTGCGCGAGACCTCGTTCCGCGTCACCTGGCTGCCGCCGCTCGAGGAGAGGTACCCGCGCTACATATTTATTTATTTATTTAAGGAGAACAAACAGCTATACTTGGTGGATGGTATAATGATAACATGCAACATAAAGCCAATTACAAGTACCCCGGGATAAGATTGGAAAAAGTAGCAGAGAACTTAGGATCTAACAAGCACGATAAATAAATACCTAAACTTAACTTAAGCAAAAACAAAGCATTATAGCCCTTTGAAAAAGCTAGCATTCAACGACTGAGCGCAGAATGAGAGTTAGTTATGTTGAAAGTTTTTTCTCGCTCGATTCATGTGTGAGTGTTGTCTATAGTTTTATGTTTTATAAATTTTATTTGGGGTTGCGTATCTCTTAAGATATTGGTTATTTCAACTACGTCTGAAATGATGATGATGTGATCCGACCGATTTCGACCAGGGCTATTGCTTCAGCACCGTTTATTGAAATAAAATTAATAGACGTCTCGCCTACAGTTTATTTATACCACACGCTCGTTTTATTTTAAACGCAATGGATAGTATAATATTTCAGAAGTAGGCGGTTGAGTTCAGGTCGAAGGAGCCCCGCTGAGCGAGGCTTCTTTTTCTGACTGAAGGGTTTACAGGAACCTAACCAAACCGAAGTATTTAGGTTAAATTATTAACGATCCGGTGTCCACCGGTAACTGTGGTGGATCTTTTGACTGTATTTATATTGAAAATAGTTTAAAGAACTTGTTATTATGATATGTAACCTTACTTATATTATTTAGTCAGCAGTTTGTTTAGTAATATTATATTATTTTGTACTGCAGCGAGTTCGAGAAGTACCAGGTGTCGGTGAGCGGGTCGGGCGGCGGCGCGCGGCGCCTGGCGCCCGTGCTGCGCGCGCGCAACGACACGCCCGCCTGCGACTTCGAGGGCCTGGAGCCCGGCGCCACCTACACCGTCACCGTCAAGACCATGTCCGGCAAGGTCACCTCCTGGCCCGCCAGCACCGACCTCACGCTCAGTGAGTCATCCTCTCAGCTTAGCGCGCCGAATGTTAACTGCACGGGTGCTGTACATTTACTCTCGTTGTCCGATGGGACGACATCCCGATTGAGGAGACCCCAGGAACGATGACTTAACGTGTTATCCGAGACACAGAAGTCTTGTCTTGCCGACTTATATACTTCGGGTTTCCATTAAGAAATTCCTAATGATATTATTACATTATATTATTCACTAGCGACCCGCCCCGGCTTCGCACAGGTACAATCTTTATATTATGCATGTTATATACATATAAACCTTCCCTTTGATAACACTATCCATTAAAAAAGCCGTATCAATATCTGTTCATCATCATCATCATATCAGCCCGGGATCACCCACTGCTGGGTATAGGCCTCCTCCTTTTTATGCCATATCTCTCGGTTCTGTGCGTCTCTTATCCATCTATTCCCCGCGATCTTGACGATATCATCAACCCAACGGGCTTTGCGTATATCCGTTGCGTAGTTTTAAAGATCTGAGCAAAAGGAACAGAGAGACAGCTGGAGACGACTTCGTTTTATACTATGTAGTGATTTATTTCAGAATTATAAGATTCCAGACATAATTATTAAAAAATAGGTATAACTATGTTAGGACGAGGTAGATGTGGAGGTGTGGAGGCACGGTGCTTGATAGCCTGGGCGTGTTACAGAGCCGCTGCCGGTGCGCGAGCTGCGCTGGGAGCACGCGGCCGACGGCGTCACGCTGTGGTGGGCGCCCGAGGACGGCAGCACGCAGGACGAGTACAAGGTGCGGCCCGCCGGGACAGGACCGCTCGCGCTGTGTGCAGTGCCTGACTCACACCGTGCCCTTGTCGCAGGTGTCGTACCACGAGGCCGGCCCGTCGCGCGACGACAGCAACACGCTGACGACGGGCGAGCGGCGCGTGACGCTGCGCGCGCTGCTGCCGGGCCGCAACTACAGCGTGGGCGTGGCCGCCGTGTCGCGCGGCGTGGCCTCGGCGCCGCGCGGCCTGGCGCTGGCCACGCGGCCGCTGGCGCCGGTGCTGCAGTCGGCCACGGCCGGCGTGGGGTCGCTGACGCTGGCGTGGCGCTCGGACGTCAACAGCCGCCAGGACCAGTACGAGCTGCGCTACCGCCGCTATCCCGCGCCGCACGAGCCCTACACCACGGTGGGTACCGAGCCCGACCGGACGGCTCTTGATGATCATTTTGTTTCTCAATTGTCTTTTTATATTTTACTATTCCACCTTAACTTGTTTGAATGATTTAACAAAGGTTCTGTTATTATTTTGGCGATCTAAAAAGAGTGTCCATAGAGTTTCTTGCCCTTTCTTGTCCAAAGAGATCTACTCCTTGTAATGGGCACCTACAGTACTTTCACAGTTATAATGTCTTGTGACGGGGACAGTAGCACTATAATTTTGTACAATTTTATTTTTTGTGAAGAAAAAAACTGAAGATGATAAAAAAAATCCAAATACATATTCGTAACCAGCACACCATAATACCCTTAGGTCAGCATTCAAATTCAAAAGGGGATAATAAAAGTAAAAAGGGGTTTGAACATTTTTGTATGGAGAGTGTACCAGGTGGCATCCGCCATTTTTTATATATTTTTTTGAATGGCGGCCAGTCATGAAACATTTTTCGAACAAACGAATTTTCAAATATTTTTATTGTGAAAGTATCCTTATTGATTAATAAACAACAAAATATTTAAAAAAAAGTCGCTACTTGAACATATTTGACAGCTCATAACTCGGAAACGTGACGCTTAACGAGGTTTGCCTCTCTACGTTTCATGTTTATATTGATGTGATCTATCAATTTTTGAAGGTTTCAATCGTGGCCGCCATTTAAAAAAAAAACAAAATGGTAGATGGAAGCTGGTATAAAAGGCACAAAGCCCTTGGAAACCTGTGTAATATTTACTGTCGTAATACCGTTATTATCAAGTAAATGTTATTTGTAGAGTACGGTTCATATGCAACTTAAAATTGGCGAAATATGCATGCAAAGGCTATGCAATGTGAGCTGAATTGAAGCATTGCTAGACACTCCGCATCAAACTTGTTTCTGATTAAAATGAGCGATTCCGCTTAGTATTAGTTCGTGGTTCCACTCATGGCCCTGCAAGCAGACTGAACGGCCGGCTCGTGTTGCAGCTGACGCTGACGGACACGCGCGCGCAGCTGGCGGGGCTGGTGCCGGGCGCCGTGTACCAGCTGCAGGTGGCCGCCGTCAGCTACGGCCTGCACAGCGAGCGACACACGCTGCTCAAGCCTGTCCGTGAGTACTTTGTCTCCATTCGATACTGTACCAATAATAATAACAAAATAAAAATACCTACTTATTCCGATATGACGCAAACTCCTTTATGAGATAAATGTTGTATATACATGGTATGTAGAACAATGGCTTTCTGAAAATAATAATTGTTGACATAATTTCCTAGCGTCTGATGATGAAAACTATGTTAATGTTTGAACTCCTGATCACTTTTGCTTCAAAGGAAGGAAGTCTGAATAAAAAGATAATCCATGTTAAAGTTTTAGAGGTTATAGGTATCTACACAGTAAACATGTGAAAAAGAAATAAATGCATCTTTTGCCAATTAATTTGGTAAACATATCAATTCTTGTAGGACAGGCCTGTTGGTCTAGTGGTTATTGACCCTGACTGCTATGCCGGAGGTCGTGGGTTCGATTCCCACCCAGGACAAATTTTTTGTGATGAGCACGATCATTTGTTCTGTGTCTGGGTGTAATTTATCTATAATATGTATGTATTTGTCTGAGTCACTGAGTCTACAATACTAAAAAACAATACAAATAATAGTCCTTTGCCTGTATGTTACATGAAAATTATAGAGAAGACTGATATTAAACTAACATGGCGATCGGGGGTGTAAGATGCAAAACTTTAATTAAAAAGAAAATGCATTCTGCTTTGTATGACATATCAAATGAAAAGGCTTGTTATAAATAATGGTATGAAACCTTTCGTGTGCGATTCCGATCGCACTTGGTCGGTTTTATTATTTTGTGTACACCCTCTCTTCTATACAACCCTCATCTCAAGATCGGACTGTCTACTAAAAATAAGAGGAAATGCATCGGCTTTTGTTCATACAAAAGTATTCCGCTGTTTTCATCGTGGATAAGCAATGATTTTTTTTTCGAAAAATCTAGACCTTATTACTACGTGCTCTTATAATTTTCTTTTTTCCAAAATATAATTCGTAAAGAAAATATGTCAAAACATGGTCCGTTCTTACAATTTAATATTTTTTTACAAAAAAGAGAAGCATAGATATACGTGTCCTCTAAATTTTTAATATCAGATTTATTCAGGTCCGTTCACTCTTGAAGAAGAAAACAGCAGAATACGAAACGCCTTTTGAGTAATGATTTTGTAGGTGAAACAGTCTGAGCTACAATAGGGTATTTTACTGCATAAAAAAATTGTGAATCTGACAAAGATAAAACACTTCCAAATTCGGGAGTTGGGGCTTGTGACGTCATAACGCTTGTAAAATTGTGCCGACCGAGTGACGTTTTGTGATTTTTAAAAGCGTTGTATCTTCGTCAATTTGGGTTTACGTATCAAAAGAAAAAATGTTTTTGTTTTTGTAATATATATTTCAGACTAAAACTTTTTTTTTTAGTAAAATAGCCTATTGTCTCTTTCGCACACAACCCGCTTGGGCAGGCGCAACGCACCGGCAACAATTGTTTCAAATACCTATTTTCCGAATGCCTCGGGACAACAGTGCGGTCTCAAGCAGCTACGGCAGCTCGCTCCTCACTGACCGGTCGCGGCCGTCACTGCGGACGCAAGCGATAACAAAGTGTTCCGTGTGCAGGGCCGCTGCCGCCGCTGGCCTTCAACGTGTCGCGCGCCACCTCCAACAGCGTCACCGCGCGCTGGACCGGCCCGCCCGCCGCCTCCGCACTGGGCGGCTTCGTGCTGCGCTACCGGCCGCTCGACACCACGCGCTGGCTGCAGCTCGCGCCGCGCACGCGCTCCGCCAGCGAGGCCGAGGTACCGACACTTTACTTACAGCTTCGTGCTGCGCTACCGGCCGCTCGACACCACGCGCTGGCTGCAGCTCGCGCCGCGCACGCGCTCCGCCAGCGAGGCCGAGGTACCGACACTTTACTTACAGCTTCGTGCTGCGCTACCGGCCGCTCGACACCACGCGCTGGCTGCAGCTCGCGCCGCGCACGCGCTCCGCCAGCGAGGCCGAGGTACCGACACTTTACTTACAGCTTCGTGCTGCGCTACCGGCCGCTCGACACCACGCGCTGGCTGCAGCTCGCGCCGCGCACGCGCTCCGCCAGCGAGGCCGAGGTACCGACACTTTACTTACAGCTTCGTGCTGCGCTACCGGCCGCTCGACACCACGCGCTGGCTGCAGCTCGCGCCGCGCACGCGCTCCGCCAGCGAGGCCGAGGTACCGACACTTTACTTACAGCTTCGTGCTGCGCTACCGGCCGCTCGACACCACGCGCTGGCTGCAGCTCGCGCCGCGCACGCGCTCCGCCAGCGAGGCCGAGGTACCGACACTTTACTTACAGCTTCGTGCTGCGCTACCGGCCGCTCGACACCACGCGCTGGCTGCAGCTCGCGCCGCGCACGCGCTCCGCCAGCGAGGCCGAGGTACCGACACTTTACTTACAGCTTCGTGCTGCGCTACCGGCCGCTCGACACCACGCGCTGGCTGCAGCTCGCGCCGCGCACGCGCTCCGCCAGCGAGGCCGAGGTACCGACACTTTACTTACAGCTTCGTGCTGCGCTACCGGCCGCTCGACACCACGCGCTGGCTGCAGCTCGCGCCGCGCACGCGCTCCGCCAGCGAGGCCGAGGTACCGACACTTTACTTACAGCTTCGTGCTGCGCTACCGGCCGCTCGACACCACGCGCTGGCTGCAGCTCGCGCCGCGCACGCGCTCCGCCAGCGAGGCCGAGGTACCGACACTTTACTTACAGCTTCGTGCTGCGCTACCGGCCGCTCGACACCACGCGCTGGCTGCAGCTCGCGCCGCGCACGCGCTCCGCCAGCGAGGCCGAGGTACCGACACTTTACTTACAGCTTCGTGCTGCGCTACCGGCCGCTCGACACCACGCGCTGGCTGCAGCTCGCGCCGCGCACGCGCTCCGCCAGCGAGGCCGAGGTACCGACACTTTACTTACAGCTTCGTGCTGCGCTACCGGCCGCTCGACACCACGCGCTGGCTGCAGCTCGCGCCGCGCACGCGCTCCGCCAGCGAGGCCGAGGTACCGACACTTTACTTACAGCTTCGTGCTGCGCTACCGGCCGCTCGACACCACGCGCTGGCTGCAGCTCGCGCCGCGCACGCGCTCCGCCAGCGAGGCCGAGGTACCGACACTTTACTTACAGCTTCGTGCTGCGCTACCGGCCGCTCGACACCACGCGCTGGCTGCAGCTCGCGCCGCGCACGCGCTCCGCCAGCGAGGCCGAGGTACCGACACTTTACTTACAGCTTCGTGCTGCGCTACCGGCCGCTCGACACCACGCGCTGGCTGCAGCTCGCGCCGCGCACGCGCTCCGCCAGCGAGGCCGAGGTACCGACACTTTACTTACAGCTTCGTGCTGCGCTACCGGCCGCTCGACACCACGCGCTGGCTGCAGCTCGCGCCGCGCACGCGCTCCGCCAGCGAGGCCGAGGTACCGACACTTTACTTACAGCTTCGTGCTGCGCTACCGGCCGCTCGACACCTTTGCCGCTGACTAACAATTGCCATAAAACATAAATACAAAAAATATATACATCTACATTGTAGTTCACGGTAATAAGTTACTCCACTCAATCCCGCAGATCAGCAACATGACGCACGGCGAGCACTACATCATCGAGCTGGACACGCTCAGCGAAGACGCCGACGGCGAGGCCGTGGAGAGCGGCAAGCCCCTGCGCGCCGAGCACACCGTCCGTACGTACACACACACTACTACACACAACACCCGATGTTCGGATGCACATTTGTCTTCGTATATGTTTATGAATAATTTGATTATCATTATATTTGACGAGCCGGTACGTTCATGCGACAGGCCCCAACCCGGTGAGCAACGTGGAGCAGCTGGTGGACACGCGCAACCTGACGCTGGAGTGGCCGCGGCCGCAGGGGCGCGTGGAGCGGTACTCACTGCGCTGGGCGGCGCCGGACGCGGGGCCGGACGCGGGGCCGGGCGCGGGGCCGGACGCGGCACGCGCGGGCTCCCTCAACCTCACAGCGCCGCCCGCGCGCCTCACGGGGCTGGAGCCCGGCCAGGGCTACACGCTCGAGATCGCCGCGCACTCCTACAACCTCACCAGCGACATCTTTAAAATGGAGACCAGAACTCGTACGTACCGATACGCCGTATCTGGATACTGACTACTATTTTGTCGATAGGTTCGATCCGAAAAGAAAAAACAAAACTATCCAAACCACACAGTCAATTCTCGACAGGTGTTTTCAAGTTGCTAGCCGTATTTCTTTCGTTTATTTGGTCAATGTTGGGACATGTCCGTCTGTACCTCACCGGTCAGTCGGGCACCCCATAGCTCTTATAATGTGTGTCGAACTACACCACATGACCCCCATGTTCCAGGCCCCCTCATACAATCAGAGATGACGATTGTGAACGAGTCCGGAACCGAAGATAATGATACCCTGTCTACCACGCTGGTGAGTCCCAAGTATCACTGAAGTATCTAATGCAAAAGTTGTTACGCTTTCACGAATACATCAAATAACTGAATTTCAAAGACTTCAAAAAAAACGAGGTTCTCAATGTGTAGTAACCTTTTTGTTTATGTATTTTCTCCCGTAAAAGAGGGCCAAAATCGAATGAACGTGAAATCGTATCTAGCTAATTTACTTTAGCGTTTATCATAGAGTGCGTGCGCCTAGCAGTCGGAGTTGTAATGTGTTTTGGGGTGTGCAGAAAGTGATCTACACGCGCACGCCGGATAAGGCGTCGCTGTTCGACTCGTACCGCTTCCGGCTGGACGGCGCCGGGTCCGCGCCGCGCCAGCTG
Source organism: Agrotis puta (assembly GCA_943136025.2). Taxonomy (NCBI): domain Eukaryota; kingdom Metazoa; phylum Arthropoda; class Insecta; order Lepidoptera; family Noctuidae; genus Agrotis; species Agrotis puta. The sequence goes on along the minus strand of OW964176.2, from coordinate 289,993 downwards.
GAGCGCGACGCGCGCGCGGCCAGCCAGACCGTGGAGTTCGCGGCGCTGGTGCCGGGCCGGCTGTACAACGTCACCATGTGGACCGTGTCGCACAACGTCACCTCGCACCCCGTGCAGCGCCAGGCCAGGCTCTGTAACTATACACCTCTTATTTACTGCGCGACTACTTGTGATGCCGCCATATTCTGACGTCGTGCACGATTTCTCACACTTTCACGCTTAAATACAGAATTGTGTTCATTTACACATTTTTTGTTGTTAAATGCAATTTCAAGGGACAGTTGAAAGACAGAGGTCGTTGACGTGTTCACTATTATCGTGATCGCATAGTACCATTACTCTTTGTTACTCTCTTAAGGAACAAACAGAAGCCAAATCTAAAGCCCTTTGGAGAAACTACTGCAAAAATGTAATCATAAATGAAAGGGGTATGCAACTTATTGGCATCAATTTTTTTTTTCTTTCGCCAGTAATGAAATGTTGGTCATTAATAGACCGCAACCTAAGAATTTCGTAAAAAATATTTTAAAAAAAAATCTAAATCGTAACCAACCAGAGATATAACGGATTTTATTTTGTTCTAATTGGGAGTAAATCACTCCTGATTAGAACAAAATTGAAACCGCCATATCTCTGGTTGGTTACGGTTTAGAAACTTTTTTCTTTTTCTATGGACTTCTTAGGTAGTAGTCTAATTGTGGCCAAAATTTAATCACTGGCGAAAAGAAAAGAAAAAATGATGCCAAGGTCTGCCAAGGCTATAAGTTGCATGGGCCTTTAATTAAATTTGGAGAAAGTTTATGTTGGGAATCTTCAATATACATGTGAAGGTTGTGTCTGACGAGAAACATAGACTTTTCTGTTTAGTACTCCATCACAAAGCTAACTCTAATTTACACCGTTGACGTTTACGCCCAATATGCTGTAACCCTCTCGCGTAAAACTAGCTTCATACGTCAGTTTTGTTTCTGCCTGATACTGGTTGTGTCTTGAGCGGGCCCGGCGTGACGTCAGTAACGCACGCGTTGTCCCGCAGACCCGCGCCCCATCACGCAGCTCAACGCGACCGTCGTGGGCGCGCGTGACGTCACGCTCTCGTGGGACCGTCCCGCCGGCGACTACACGGAGTTCCAGGTGCAGTACCTCCGGGGCGACAACCAGCTGCAGACCTTCACCACGGAGGAGCTCACCTACACGGTCAGTACACCTAGCCGGCCGGGCAGACGTCCCTCGACCTCACGACATACGACTTTCAATCTAATAAGCGATCACAGACAGAGAGAGAAGTTATTTAATATATTTTTCATTACATATAGTCAGTGCAGGCAGGCAGGCAGCTGGTCTGGAGTTACTTGAGGAACATGTTGAAAGTACATCACACTTTCAATTCTAGGGAGAATAATTTCAATATTTTCAACTAACAGCTTCGACAGTTATTAGGTTTAATGGTTTCGATGGCCTAATTGGTAAGGCGTCTGGAGTACCTATTCAGAAGACGCAGGTTCGAACCCTGCTCGCAGCTGAATTTTTCGTTCCTCAAAATATCTTTGCGAAAACGCGACGCAGGTGTGTTTGTGTATGAAAATATAACTTTGGTTATGAACGACTTTCTACGACAGTGGTCCAATCGTTCAGGAAGCGGTCCAAGACATCTCACCATCTTCGCTTGGGCCGCCACGACGTCTAGTTCTCCCATTCGTTAAGGAACGCAGTGCTGTGTTTCTTATGCTGTCTGAAAGTTTGTTAACCAAAAAACTGCGTTCCATGCGTCGTTGGCAACCGCGAGTTTGGACTTCTGAAAATTTGTCAAAGACCAAGTTTGTGCACCGAACGTGAGGATGCTAACGTCCATGAGTTTCCGCTACGACGTCGTCATTAAAGTCTTAAGAAGTGGAGATAGTGGAGGGAGGGTTTTGCTCTGTCTCTTTGGGACAATATGAGCTGAGATTATTAAAAAAAAAATACATATATATATATATATGACGACGTCAGCGACGGCGGAGCAATCGGGACGTCATCATTTCGGTTCGGTGGTGAAGGGTCCAGTTCGTAGGTGTCGTTGAAGTGTAGCCCGAATAACACGAAACGTGACCTAATATAATAACCTTACTTTTATTCACAATAATATTAGGTGATAATAATTTAATTAGGCAAACCGACAGTTTCGTTTTGGAGAAGAGACTTGGTTCGCGTCTCGATGTGACGTCCGTTCAAGCCCCACTTCCCAAAACGATTCTGTCCGCGCGCCACCATTACAAATCCGTGCCCCACTACTACGAAATACAACTGAGCAAGTTTTATTAAAAACTAGCTTTTGCCCGCGGCTTCGCTCGCGTAGAATTTGGTCTGCCTCATTAAGTTACGTGGCATTTTTTTTTAATACTTATATTTTTTTATGTAACTTCACATCGTACATCCCAGATTTCTAACTTCAAATTAGTTTCCATACAATCTTTGAACGACTATCCAAACTTTTCCAAACTTAATATTATAAATACGAAAGTAACTCTGTCTGTCTGTCTGTCTGTCTGTCTGTCTTTTCTTCACGCCTAAACTACTGAACCGATTTGTGTGAAATTTGGTACAGACATAGTTTGGAACTTGAGAAAGGACATAGGATAGTTTTTAACCGACTTCAAAAAAAGGAGGAGGTTATCAATTTTTATGTTTGTTACCGCATTACGACCGACTGGGTGGACCGATTTTCATGATTCTTTTTTTGTTTGAAAGCTGGTGCTTCCGTTGTGGTCTCATTGTCACCAAATCAGGATCTGATGATTGGATCTTGGAGAAATCGAGGGCAACCCTCAAATTTTATAGGCCCACGCATCGTTTTTCGTAAATCTTATGAAGTAATTTAAGTACTTGCGTATGGTAATCATCATCTTATGTAGCTGAGCTATTGATGGAAGGTACAACTCCTTAACAGTAAGGAGTAGGCATCGACTGATTCATTGTTCGCATATCTCCGGAACTTCACGCCCGATTCAAATAATATTATTTTTTTTGTGCTAGGTATCGTTCAACTTAGTAAATACTGCAAGTTTCATCAAAACCGGTTCAGTAGTTTTTGATATAGGGAATTTTATTAGCTTATTGTGTACATGAGGGATGTTATTACCAGTGCTACGGATTATATTATATGTATTTGGCAAGAATTTGGGTTGAATATTTTAACTTAAAAGAGAAAAATATAAACTTTTTCAAAAAAAAAATGTTACCGCCTTCAAAAAGAACCACAGAAAAGGGTAAAATAATCTACAAAATAACTTTTATTTCGGAAGTCGATGGCAAAAAAAAAAAAACAATGAAATAAAAAGTAACAAAGCCTACAAAGAAAGCTACTTTGTTTTATACTATGTAGTGATTAAATGCAAGTAACATTGGTCCGACCTGTTTATTAGTCAGTGTTTAGTAATCCGTTTGTGCTGGATAGGATAATCTCAAGCCCGGGGAAGGACATAGGGCTACTTTTTATAAACACACCATACAGGTAAAGATTGATGAAGAAACCACTGGTAGAATTTTGAAATTTGCAGAGTTCTATTATTATTATTTTTTTATCATGGTAAAATCATCAAATGAGTCCTCCCACCCAGGGCAGGGCGGGAGGGACTGTCAGACTTGACCGACTAAAATCTACGGTGTTCTTCAGTAGCCCTTTACGTACCGGGGTCACGGTAATTCGTAAGTCCCGCGACACCGGCAGGCTTTGGCCCTCTAAAATAATGAGCACTTAGAAAGGAATTCAGATAATTCCACCCTCAAGAGATTCCCTCTAAATATTAGGTATAGTCGTTCAAAGATTGTATGGAAACTAATTTGAAGTTAGAAATCTGGGATGTACGATGTGAAGTTACATAAAAAAATATAAGTATTAAAAAAAAATGCCACGTAACTTAATGAGGCAGACCAAATTCTACGCGAGCGAAGCCGCGGGCAAAAGCTAGTACCTAATATTTAGAGGGAATCTCTTGAGGGTGGAATTATCTGAATTCCTTTCTAAGTGCTCATTATTTTAGAGGGCCAAAGCCTGCCGGTGTCGCGGGACTTACGAATTACCGTGACCCCGGTACGTAAAGGGCTACTGAAGAACACCGTAGATTTTAGTCGGTCAAGTCTGACAGTCCCTCCCGCCCTGCCCTGGGTGGGAGGACTCATTTGATGATTTTACCATGATAAAAAAATAATAATAATAGAACTCTGCAAATTTCAAAATTCTACCAGTGGTTTCTTCATCAATCTTTACCTGTATGGTGTGTTTATAAAAAGTAGCCCTATGTCCTTCCCCGGGCTTGAGATTATCCTATCCAGCACAAACGGATTACTAAACACTGACTAATAAACAGGTCGGACCAATGTTACTTGCATTTAATCACTACATAGTATAAAACAAAGTAGCTTTCTTTGTAGGCTTTGTTACTTTTTATTTCATTGTTTTTTTTTTTTTGCCATCGACTTCCGAAATAAAAGTTATTTTGTAGATTATTTTACCCTTTTCTGTGGTTCTTTTTGAAGGCGGTAACATTTTTTTTTTGAAAAAGTTTATATTTTTCTCTTTTAAGTTAAAATATTCAACCCAAATTCTTGCCAAATACATATAATATAATCCGTAGCACTGGTAATAACATCCCTCATGTACACAATAAGCTAATAAAATTCCCTATATCAAAAACTACTGAACCGGTTTTGATGAAACTTGCAGTATTTACTAAGTTGAACGATACCTAGCACAAAAAAAATAATATTATTTGAATCGGGCGTGAAGTTCCGGAGATATGCGAACAATGAATCAGTCGATGCCTACTCCTTACTGTTAAGGAGTTGTACCTTCCATCAATAGCTCAGCTACATAAGATGATGATTACCATACGCAAGTACTTAAATTACTTCATAAGATTTACGAAAAACGATGCGTGGGCCTATAAAATTTGAGGGTTGCCCTCGATTTCTCCAAGATCCAATCATCAGATCCTGATTTGGTGACAATGAGACCACAACGGAAGCACCAGCTTTCAAACAAAAAAAGAATCATGAAAATCGGTCCACCCAGTCGGTCGTAATGCGGTAACAAACATAAAAATTGATAACCTCCTCCTTTTTTTGAAGTCGGTTAAAAACTATCCTATGTCCTTTCTCAAGTTCCAAACTATGTCTGTACCAAATTTCACACAAATCGGTTCAGTAGTTTAGGCGTGAAGAAAAGACAGACAGACAGACAGACAGAGTTACTTTCGTATTTATAATATTAAGTTTGGATGATACTGCTATTCACGACATATACCTATTTATAATAATCGTGTAACTCGGCAGGTGAGCTCGCTCCGACCGTACACCGAGTACGAGTTCACGGTGCTGGTGTGGGCGGGGCGCTCGGACGCGCTGCGCACGGTGTCGCGCGCGCACTCGCTGCGCGTGCGCACGCAGCAGGCGCCGCCGCCCGCGCCGCGCGCCTTCCGCGTGCTGGCCACGCAGCCGTCCGCGCTGCGCCTGGCCTGGGACCTGGCGCCCGAGGACGCCAACGGCGAGCTGCGCCGCTTCCTGCTGGAGTACGCGCCGCAGGCGCAGCCCGACCGCGTCACCACGATCGAGTTCCCGCCCGAAGGTAACGCGTGTGTGAGTGCGGCGCCATGACAGGCGAAGTGATGCGGACGAGATCAGGTGCTTTGGTATTTTCCTTGAAATGCGCGCGACGCAGCAGTTCCGCCCCGCCGCCGTGCAGTGCTTCTTTTGTCTTTTGTTGTCGCACCGCACCGCATCAAACCGCGCCGCGTTTTTAGTATATTTTCCCGTATGACTCGGACTCTAACTATTTTTAAAATTACAAAATATACACCACCAATCTGTGCCGGTAATGTTATTCTGTAACGATCACAAGTTCACTTCATCCAAATGAGAACATAATCGAATTCAATTTTTTCGAGGTAGTAATAGTACATTTCAATCGAGTAGGGAAGTTTGTTAGCGCATTTGAGGCGGAATTCCCAGCCGAACCGTAGACGAGTGTGGTATGGAGCCAATCGAGGCCGACTATGAACGAACGACTGACAATAAAACGATGTCTCATTGAAAATCTACTTTATAAAAAATTGAGTCGGGTCGTCCGCTCACTCGGGTGAAGCTCACTCGTGAAGGTTACAGGATAGCGGTAGGTAGCAGTAACATGTACTGATGCAGCGCGCAGCGGCAGCGTGGAGGGGCTGGTGCCGGGCGCGGCGTACTGGGCGGCACTGCGCGCGGAGACGGGCGCGGGCGCGGGCGCGGCGGCGCGGCTGGCGGCGCAGCTGGCCATCGGGCCGCCGCCGCGCCCGGCCGCGCACGCCACGCCGCGCGAGGTGCGCCGCTCGTCGTCCACGGTGGCCGTGCGCTTCCGCGCCGACTACTTCTCGCCCGCCAACGGCAACGTCACGGCCTACACGCTGGTGCTGGCCGAGGAGCCGCGCAACGACACGCCGGCGCGGCTGCCGTCGTGGCGCGACGTGCACGCGCTGGACGCGTGGCCGCCCTACCAGGTCACGGAGCCCTACTACCCCTTCCACTCGTCGCCCGTGGAGGAGTTCACCATCGGCTCGGAGCGCTGCGACGCGGGCGGCCGCTCCTACTGCAACGGGCCGCTGAAGCCCGGCACCAAGTACTTCGTCAAGCTGCGCGCCTTCACCGCGCCCGACAAGTTCACGGACACCGCCTACACCGTCGTGTACACCGGTACGTACCGCAGGGCAGGGCGGGAGGAACTGTCACACTCACACTGACTAAAATCCACGGTGATCCTTCAATAGCCCTTTACGTTCCAGAGTTACCTGATGATATAGTGACCGCGACCCCGGGATTGTTGAGGTATTAAGGGTATTAGGTATAAAGACAGTGTTGGACGCACCGAACTAGGGCGTTGTACAAGAGCCTAATAACTGAGTTATCGGATGGTTTGGTTTTGTCTGACGCAACTGCCACGCGTAAGACAAAACCAAAGCATCTGAAAGATTCTTTAGTTAGGCTAATAATTATTATTATAAATATTTATAATTATTAGCCAATTAACCATTATATATATAATTATAATTATTAGCCTAACTTAAAACTTAAAATGACCTTTCAAACACATATTATAAAATGTATATGAAAGGTCATTTTAAGTTTTAAGTTTGCTCTTAAATCAGAGAAAGCCTTATATGCTACTAAACATTTAGACTTTTTCCAAACATGTTGCAATTTCTCAACCTTATCGCAATAGCAGAAGGTTAATATTCGATTGGCAAAATTGTCAGATTCGAGTAGGTTGACCTGCTGGCGTCTGACATGGAGAGCAGTATCTGTTTGTGCTAATATGTTTACTGTGTACTGATAACGGTATCGTCCGATATGCTCTTCGCTGATAACGCTCAGTCGGCATGTGCCAGCAGACAGCTCGCGCGGGCCGCGGTGTGACGAGCTCTTCGGAACCATCCAAAGGTTGTGTTCGCAAGTTGTAGGAAGTAGCAGCGTGCTGTGAAGACAGTGGGCTGCCTATACTCGTGGATCGTTGGCGAAAGTTAGTGATATTGTGATGTATTATAAAACATGAAAACATTTTCTTTATTATGTGATTAGGTTGTTATCTTATCGTTAGTTCATGTGAAATTTACTTATGATTAATCGACGAACTTATTTGGTGATGAAAATCTTTTCCATATATTTACATGTCTTGTCGTGCATGTGCACTGACCTACTGACGACCTTAAGGATGCTGAGGAGTCACTATTCCGTCAATTTAATTCAAAACTACAAGAATGCCCCTGTGCTAAGACATCCCGGAACCATCCATTTTCAGGATGCTGTTGTGGCTCCGCCGCACCCTTCTCATCAGTGATACGACGATGACATAAAAGTCGTCAGTATGAGTCTGTGCAAACATCTTGGAGGCACTACAGAAGCTAGGAAGTCCCAACATCATCCTGAAAGTGTTATTGGATGTGCAGAGTGTTCAAGGATTTTTGTATGACTAACCCATATAAGCCATCCGTGCTTATCTGCAGAACCATGTTTTAAACTCCGTATTACAAAACTTACATAAAATGTGGACTTCTTAGTACCGTCATTTGAAGCATTGTGTCTACGATGTCAATTAGATCTACGATGTTTTAATACATTTTGGGTAAAAATAACACAAAAAGCTGCTATAAGAAACTGACATTGACGGATATTTAGGTAAAGCGCATTTTGTTTTGTTTGAGATCTTAAAACGAGAGGTGAGATTTTACCTCAGCCATCACGTAGTAAACTAAAACCAACTCGCGACAGCCTTATTAGATCCCAAAAACAGAGAAGTAACCTAAACATCCGAGGAAAGTACGATGTAGATTGGCAGGAGTTCGTAATGACGAGTACCATCAGATGAGTCTCCCGCCCTATGTGTAGTGGAAAGGGCTAATTGACTCTTAAAAAAAACCACTATGTTGCTTCACTCGCCGTTTGCGTTCCGTAGTCACGGTATCCTTTTGAGAAGGTCCCGCGAACCAAGCAGGCCGATCCCCGCCGTACGCTCCACTGCATCTTCCGGTTGGTCTAAGCAGTGGTGACATCCGGGCGAATCGTCCCGGCCAATACGAAATAGGAACTTCCCAAAACAACCCTGTCCGATGAAGGCCTGCGTCAAGTGGATGTTGAAGACGCCGTGGCGCCTCTCCGGTCGCTCCTCAAACAGGTTCTTAAAGCCGTGCTTGCAGCTTGCACGTTCTTGTGTTGCTACAGTCGTTTCCTCCACGTTACCATGAGATGCGCCGGAGCTTTTTCCACAGTGCTGCGATTTGCTGTGCCGGTGACTGTGCCTTATCCCCGAATCATCCGGATGACCATGGTTGGCATCCTGTTGCAAAGTGAAAGTCGAAGTCAAAGTCAATGTTCAGGTCGAGGTCTAAGTCAAAGCTAAAGTCAAATTCTAAGCTTAGGTGAGATCACAGATTTTATACATAAAATACGGCTGCTGTTTTTTTACACAAATCGGCATATAATGTAGTTTGGTATACGATTTTTTTTCTTCATTAACGTTAACGTAATACATTATTTAATTTCATATAACATTCAAATCTTACGACAGAGTAAGAATAACTTAGGTGTTGTGTAAAGAACGCAATTGTGGTTTTAAGTCCTCTTAAATTCTCAGCTAGGAGAACATTCCCCAAAAAAATATCCGCAAAGTTCTCGCTTAGAAAATGTTATCGGGAATTTCCCGTCACTTCTTAGGACCGTTAATAATCGGTAACCTGTCGGCCTCCCGCAGAGGTGGACAACACGGCGTGGATCGCCGGCTCGTGCTGCGCGCTGGCGCTGCTGGCAGGCGCGGGCGCAGCGCTGGCGGGGCTGCGCCGGCGCAGGGCCCGCGCCGCGCCCGCCGCGCCGCTGCCGCCGCCGCTGCGCACCGAGCGGCCCGTGCGCGTGGCCGACTTCATCGACCACTACCGGCTCATGTCCGCCGACTCCGACTTCAGGTGCCACACACGATTCTTATTCCTATACATAGCGATAACTGATTACTTTGGGCTTGAGAGGCGAAAAGCTTTTGATCACTGAGGACAAAAATCCTCGACTATTCGTATATGAGAACTAGCCGAGTCAGACGTCAGGCTTCAAATATCAATAATGTACCGCTACCCTGTCTGGGGTTTTATTTCAAGTGTCAGAGTTATCGAGTGCTAACGGGTGAACGTGCGCAGGTTCAGCGAGGAGTTCGAGGAGCTGAAGCACGTGGGGCGCGAGCAGGCCTGCTCGGCCGCCGACCTGCCCGTGAACCGGCCCAAGAACCGCTTCACCAACATCCTGCCGTACGACCACTCGCGCTACAAGCTGCAGCCCGTGGACGACGAGGAGGGCTCCGACTACATCAACGCCAACTACGTGCCGGGCCACAACTCGCCGCGCGAGTTCATCGTCACGCAGGGCCCGCTGCACTGCACGCGCGACGACTTCTGGCGCATGTGCTGGGAGTCCGGCAGCCGCGCCATCGTCATGCTGACGCGCTGCGTGGAGAAGGGCCGCGAGAAGTGCGACCGCTACTGGCCCTACGACACGCGGCCCGTGTACTACGGCGACATCGCCGTCACGGCGCTCAACGAGTCGCGCTACCCCGACTGGACCGTGACGGAGCTCATGCTGTGCCGCGGCGCCGAGCAGCGCGTGCTGAAGCACTTCCACTTCACCACGTGGCCGGACTTCGGAGTGCCCGACCCGCCCACCACGCTGGCGCGCTTCGTGCGCGCCTTCCGCGAGCGCTGCCCGCCCGACTCGCGGCCCGTCGTGGTGCACTGCAGCGCCGGCGTGGGCCGCTCCGGCACCTTCATCACGCTGGACACGGCGCTGCAGCAGGTGGGTCACGGCTGCGACCGACAACTGGGTGGGCGTGGCTGGCATATCCCGCAGATCTGTATGGAAAACCAAGCGTGCCATTTTTTGGCTACATGTTATGACGCCACAAAAACTATTTAGTCTTGGGAAAACCAAATCGATTGAAATTTGCCCCCGCTTACGGTGCCCCCCTTCGTCCCACAGCACAATTAACCATATACATATTAAAACTTGACGTCCAACTAACGATAGACCAATTTGGACGAGCGCGAAAATGGCCACTTACGATTTTTATATAGGTATATCTATATCTGTAGCATATCCGAAACTATGAGGAATATCGAAAAATACTGAAACGAGTCTCGAGGCCGATTTTAACAAAAACTAAAACTGCGTCATTGGATTTTTAACCGACTTCAAAAAAGGAAGAGGTTCTCATAACTTACGACTGTGTGAACCGATTTTGATGTGTTTTTTTTTTGTTCGATGCATTAGATCTGTCATTTAGGTCCATAAAAAATGGCAGTTCCTTTTTCTTGAAGTTTTTAATAATAATCAATAATCCAGAAATCAAAACCGCATTCGATAGGGTCACTAATAACAATCAAATTGTGAGAAGTAATGACACACAGCAAACTTAAGGAAAAAGGTGATTTTTAACAGATAGTATTTTTCTATCTTACTCCTTACTTATTGTTGCTTCTATAGCCTGAATTTGACGATCTCAACAATCGTGTATTTGACGATCTCAACAATCGTGTATTGGGCGATACGAAATTAATGAGTTGAAAAGAAAATTGCACTATCTCAAAGAAGATACGGGTAACGGATGTCTCAAATACAGTAATTTCCTTGAAAGAGATAAGCTTTTTTTTTTAATTCAACAGTTTTCTTAAGTTTGCCGTATATCATTACTTCCCCGAATTTGATCGTTATTAGCAACTCGGTTTTATAATACAGATCGTGATTTTTTTTTCTTAAATCTGCTGGTTAGACTGATTCCTGACCAGGATTATTGATTTTTCTAAAATCCAATGATGCATTTTTAGTTTTCGTCAAAATCGGCCTCGAGGCTCCTTTCAGCGTGTTTCGATATTCCTCATCTTTCGGATATAGCCATACACATTTGAAAAAAACATCCAGTATAAATGTTTGATTACACCGTTACATAGTCGTATAGCTGAGAGTATAGCCTGTGCTACAGTACACTCACGTGTTGGTACAGCTGGCGAACCACGCGGAGTTCATCGACATCTTCGGCATGGTGCACGCCATGCGGCGCGAGCGCGTGTGGATGGTGCAGACGGAGCAGCAGTACATCTGCATCCACCAGTGTCTGGTGGCCGTGCTGGAGGGACAGGACCTGGCCGCGCCGCCGCACAACAACCACAACCACCACCTCAATGCGGCCTTCGAAGGTACGGAACTCTACTTCAAACGAAGCATTACGATTTTGTACTATCTACTCTTGCAGAAATGTATATTATTATTATTTTTCAATTGAGTCCTGCTCTTGTCTGTGATTGAGCCGGTAACGATGAGTCGGAAGAGCAGGTTAACATGTGAGTGTGAACGCTAGGTGGAGGGTAGGGGAGGGTAGTGCAGTAGCGCAGTAGTGCAGTAGCGCGGGGCGCGGCGGCAGCGGGCAGCGCGTGAGTGTGTGTGGCATGCCGCATGCCGAGTGCACTAACTGCGGGCACCTGCTGCCCGCACCACACTCACCGCCTCTCTGTTGCAGACGACGAGGGCATCGCCGAGTCGGGCATGTGATGGCCGGCGGGCGCGTGCCGCGAGGTGTGACGCGACGCGACGCACCCGGCCCAGAGACGTGTCCACCGCCTTATGTACTTAATTTATGTTTACTTTTCCCGATGAGATCCCTTGTATACAGTAGTATTAAGTTTTGTACTAAAATATTTTTATAAAAATGTACATTAGTAAAAATGGACCAATCGTTAATTGTATGATAGACTAAGATTTAATAAATAATTTGTTATTTTTTTACATTAGTAATATAACTTTTTACACAAAGTGAACGCAACGAGCGAGCTCGGGTCGCTCGGGCCTCGCCCTCGAGATCGAAACCTCGCAGCTCGAGCCTCCCGCTGCGTACACTATGTCTGTATTTATTAGTGATTTGATAAACATGTTAAATGATTTTAAATAATAGATTTATATTTACACAAATAACTATCAAGTAAGTATGGATTATCTACTGAATCTCAAAATTGTACTTAATTTTTACATAAACTTATATAAATTTTTACTGCACATTGCTCAAATAACGGTGAAATTCGAAGCATCCATCTCGTTTGTAGAAATGTTCGTCTGAAGCAGACGGCTGTACAACATGAAGCAGCGCCGACCAGTTACAGGCAAGTGTGATGTGGTCGCGTACTCGGTGGTAGCGGCCAGCAACGAAATGCTTTTACAACTTTTTGATACACTACTTTCCAGTATTTTTTTACAATAAAAACTGAAAAGTGAAAAAGTTTCGTTGCTGCCTGTTCCTGATGCTCTATGACGAGGACGATGTTTGCTATTTGTTTGCACGATGTCATCCGCCATAATGTGATATTTTTAAAAGGTACGAAGATTGTATGTACTTAAACTAAGTGAATTACATTCCGATAGAGAACATGAGTTTGAATAATAAATAAGGCTCCTTACTCATGACGCGACACAACGAGGACGATATCGAGCCGATTGCTGACTCTTATCACACGCACGTCTTAATGGAGCGACACGATGTAATCCGACTTTGCGTCGCAGATCAACTAAGTAGTGGTCATAATTTAATTACGAATAACCCAACATATCAATTTGACAAAGGTTTGAAGGTTTTAAGCCTATCGGTCGCGCGCGCGTATTTCCAATATATAAGAGACCAGAACGTAGGACACTGCTCGCGTATACTTTATAAATTGAAGAGAAGTAGTTGCAGTACTGAGAACGCTTACCGATGTTCCCAATACAGCACAATCACGAACAGAACGGACGTGGCAGAGAGACGTGATATCGCAAGTCATGAGGACGTATAGACAATTTGATATCGAACACATTGTCAGCGATATCGTCAGCTCGTGCGTCTCATTAGCAAACGCTTGCCATTGTCCATACATTGGCTGCACGTTTGTGCGATAGCTGATCGGCGAATGAAGCAGTTTTGTATGGCTTCGCGTCATGAGTAAAAGGGGCCCGAGTTGTACACATTCGAGTGTAATGCGTTCAAAATGCTCCGATTTATAGCAGTGCCGGATTAACACAGTAGCAGGACTAGCAATAGCTACGGGCCCCGCGCAAACGGTGTCTAGCGCGTCCTACACGCCCCACCTCCGCCGGGTCACCAAAACGCGAAGCATTGTACTATTTCCGACTAAGATAAATAATCCACGACACACAATCGGTAAAAGGTCATTGGCAAGAATAAATACAGAATGTTATATGTTAAACTCAGAACTTGTACATTATTATATTCGTTCGTATCAATTTAAAGAATTAGAATCGGCCCGAGTACACATTAACAAAACATAAAATTACTATATAATTTATTGTAAATATTTAGTTTTTTTAATTAAAAAGGGGAAGTGTTGTATTGAGGACACGGTGGCGCAGTGGCTGAGCGATCGACTGCTGAGCAGCGTGTCGCGGGTTCGATCCCCGCACGGAACAAATATTTGTATGATCTGCAAGTAGTTGTTCCGGGTCTGGGTGTTTATGTATGTGATTTTCTATGTTTGTAAACGCACTCACGATACAGGAAGAAATTCCTAGTGTGGGGCCATGTTTTTTTTTTAAAAAAAAGCAAAGCAAAACAAAGTGTGGACCAAACTAAACAGAGGCATGGAAGAGGTCATTTCCAATCCACCACCTCTTAGACATACGGTCCTATTTTTTTAGGCTTCAAAAGTTATGACCACTTCTCTTGTTCAGATAGGCAACAAATGTACAGCAATTGCAATTTCATTAAATTCTCTAACTTTAAAACTAAAAAGAATATCCCAACGATTAATACGTCCAAAGAATCTCTACTCCTTGGGAATTTTTTTCTGGTACGTGGTCAACTTTCAATAGTGCAACTTTGTCCCAAAAAAATCTTGAAACTTTTTTTTGCTAAATACGGTGTATTTTTTTAAGCAGGTTTGTTTTTTTTGGTGGACAATTGTTTTCTAGCTGCTTTATAGTGGTGCATTGGGAATATCCATCATTTGTGTGAAATACAAATAAACATTGACTGCTAAAAATTAACTCGATTTTTAACCAATTTCTCACAATGAATGTAAAAATGTTAAACTAATGAAAGTTGACCATTGTTCAAAAACTTCCCTCAATTTGTTAGATTAAAATTGAAATTACAAAGTAAATCTCATATCTGGCTATTTGTATGTACTTGTGAGATAGCTTGGCAAAGCATAACAAGGCCTCACAAATCTTTGACATTTAAAAACTTGACGTTCAAAAAAATTAAGAAAAAAGGCCCCCCTCAATAGAATTTGCTACGGGCCCCGCACATGCTTAATCCGGCACTGATTTATTGATAAAACATTATGTGAATACAGTTTTTGATAAGGATGCAATATATAGAAACAGAAAATACAATAAAATATTCTATTTTTTTTTTCCTAAATATTTTTTTTATTCCCTCGCACTTAAACAGCAATCAGTGAAAGTGATGTATGGTTACAATAGAACTCTAGTTCTGAACCGACCTCCTTGCCAAATTGCTGCCTTGGGATCTGGAGGCATTGCCCTCCAGCGCGTCTACAAGTGGCGCGTGGAGGCGCATCGTCGAGGCGAATCCCCGTTGCCTCGACAAGTTGAGGCGCAGGATAGGCGTCACGGCGGCCGGACCTACCGCCTGACACTGGTTCTCACAAGACATGGAAGTTTCGGGAGGTACCTGTGTCGGAGGGAAAGGTTGAAACGCCTGGGTGTCACCACTGCAAGGATCGCCCAGAGGACACGGTGTAGCATACGGTGCAAGACAAAAGATTTTGATTTGCTGTATCTGATCTGATTAAATGGAAAGTAAACCCTTTCAAACAAAACAATTTTCCAAATCGGTCCAGGCGTCACCAACAAATCGCGAAACATACATAAAAAAGTTTGCGATCATCCTCATGTCGACGTCAGTTAAAAAAATATGTACCTACGCAACCCGCACTGCGCCCGTGACTTAGTCCCCGCGAATTTCGACCTTTGACTCTATGAAATTCTACTCCCAGCCATCCTCTTTATAAAATCCCCCCATGCATCCCCCAAGGCCCCATGTAGAGGGCCAAAGCCTGCCGGGGTCGCGGGACTCACGAATTACCGTCACCCCGGAACGTAAAGGGCTATTGAAGGACAACGTGGATTTTAGTCAGTACGAGTCCGACAGTCCCTCCCGCTCTGCCCTGGGTGGGAGGACTCATTTGATGATTTTACCACGTTAAAAAAATTATTAGGTAGCACTTACGACCTAAAAAGAATCCCCATGCAACTCTTGCACTGGTAGTGACGAAGTTCCATACAAACTATCAACCCCAAAACCAAACCCCTTAGGGGTCGAATTTCGCAAAATCCGTTCTTAGTGCTCACCTACGTCATATAAGGAACGCTTATGCAAAATATCATGTTTCTAGGTCAAGGCGGTTTCCTCCATGTGCTGACCGGGGTGTTTTTAGTGAGGTACTAATCCCACACTCTTTGGTCTTATCCCCAACGACCGGGCCCCTTTTGAAGGTTTCCCCCCCCCCCCCCCCAAAACAAAAAAAGGTCAAGGCGGTTTCGATCAACGCACAGCCTGCGTTGATCGATCAGTCTGACAGTCAGTTTTGAATTTTACATACTGTACCCTGCCATGCTTCGCTGTGGCACATTGTGATTGAAACATAAGCAACAGGATCCGCATACGAAGTCGTGGGCAGAAGCTAGTTGGTAATAGTCTGATAATCCCTTCCGCTCCACTCAGGGAGAGAACGCATTTAATAATTTTAAAATATCAAAATTATCAAATGCATTCCCTCCCTGATTGGAGCGAGATACACACTAACCGCGGCCTTGTAACACACAGAGCAATAATATTGAAGGAACACAGTGGTTTTTGGTCAGTACGTGTTTGAAAGTCCCTTGCACTACACCTGGAGCCCTGAGTAAGAGAACTCATTTGGCGTTTTCCCAACTAAAAAAAGAATCGCGCACTTCAAATTTATGTTCAGGTTCGCCAGCCATGAAGGTTTAGAACTGCTGCGCGCTGGTATAAACAAATACATGTGACAGTGTTCAAAGCAAAATGGTAATAGACAAAATTAAATATTTATTAGGAAATTGAGAAAAGCTCGATCGTGTCTCGTTAGCAAAGTCTTCGGTTCAGGGTGAGCGGATATCGAAAAATTGTAATATCTAGACTATTTTTTTCTAATTACGTCCACACACACGCCGTGCATCAGTGTTACAGCGGTAACTACGCCTACTGATTTTCCATTGTTTTCAGTGGATGTAGGCCCTGGACTGCAGCCCAAAACGCCCTTAAATAGATCCGCCACAGAAAATAGCAGACTAAGGCCCCAGGGCCGCCGCTAGCGGTCGTACAAGGCAGGCGACACGTCCAGCATGCGTAGCATGGCGATTCTATCTGTATTCTACCAAGAAAAGACACTATCCAACTCGACGTGTCTTCTGCCCGAGCATGGCGCGACCTGTATACTCGCGTTCCGCATATATAAAAGTACTCTGTGCTCGCGTTGCTATGAAGACAAAGACATAAGTTTTCTCAAGTTTTCAATACAATTAAAATGATTTATTAAAATCAGACACAATTATAATATGTGCATTAATTTACAATAAAAAACTTTTTTGCACATAAATCAAAGCAACAACAAAACGCAAAAAGTTTACAACCGATAGACGTACAGTATGGTTCGAGTCCTTCCTAGCCATCGACCACACAGCCTATAGACTCCTAATAACAGGCGACCGATGTCTGTCAACACATTAGGCAAAAATGTCTTATAACCGTCGTCACTCACCAAGCTCGTATTAGTTTCGACCACTCCTGTGAGCCGTAAACACATCCGCATTACTCCTTTAAAAAATCGAGAAAATAGACATAATATGTTCCCGTATACAATACGTTTGTGTGATAAAAAAAGCCGGACTTCAAATTTCCTGAAAGACGTTATCACATTTCATCGGTAACTTAATAGTTCCATAATCTAAATTAGATTAAATTTCTCACAATATTTATCGGGGTTCATCTTATACTGGTCATACTTGGCGTCTTTATGATTCCGTCCCTTTCTTTTGCAAGTATTTTTTTCGCCATCTCTTTTCGTGGATTTTAAGTACACATATTAGTGATGTTCCAAATCGTACAACCACCTCTGTTGTCGATAAAGCAAAACAAAAACCTGTAACTATTAATTTATACAAAAAATATTTTTTCAATAATTAGAAATTACAACAGATGTACATCTGATAAATTGTGAAACTTTAATTTATAAATTTTAGATACCCACACGATCTTGATTTAAAAAATAAATGGATAATTGCAACCAAGCGAGAGAATTGGATCCCATCTACTTAAAGTGTAATATGTTCACGTCATTTTAGCGAAGATTGTTTTATTCTTATGAAAAACCGTCGATGTCTACTAAGTTGAGCAGTACCAACTAAGTATTTGCCGCTTTTGGTGAGTTTAATTATTGAACTTGTTTTTCTGTCTCCTAGGCAAAAAATATAGTTCCGGAACCTTTCTTCTTTTTCGTTTTGCTGCCGCGACGGTATTTATATTTTATTGGCCCAAAACCCCCACCACTCCACCGCATTGTCGGTAGCGGCGAAGAGATCCGTTTGGCTGCATGTTTTTGGGCTAACTCTATAACATCGCGCTGCATTCAATTTGATAGGCCTCACCAAAGACTTCGAACTTAGCTTATAATAATTACGGAAATTTTAAAACATTGTTTTTATTCATTTTTGTATTTTACCTACATGATTCAATCGTAATTACAATAAAAGAAGGTAATTGAATGCAAGTATGTAAAAACATATTTTATTAAATACAATTTAAAAATGTCGATACTTTCTTATTTGATTTAAAACCGTCCCATCCCTAGTGACATGCACTGACCTTGAATTGACCAATCAGGACGCAGTACCCCGTCCCCCTCGCTGACGTAATACCTCAGCAAGTTGGCAGAATAGTTTTCGTGCGTTTTATCGTGTATTAGGTGTCTATGGGCTGTGTGGTCGATGTTCCTAGCCAAATGTTAAATGAAATTAAAAAACTTTCTAGAAAGAAAAACAAGTGTGGAAATGATCTATGTGTTAAAGGAGAGAGATAGATATTTAATATACGATAAATTATAATTATGAAAATGTTGGTCAGATAATGTTTGGTCCATGTTGCATATCTATGACTGATGGAAATTTTTTCACTGAAAGTTAAGGCATAAAACTGATGCGATTGCATTGGGAGGACCCTTACTTGTTTTTAAAACAAAAAGTCAATAAACACCAAGAATATTATATAAAGAATCTTGTCTATCTGATATGATGTAGACAAATTTCTCTTGTAGAGAAGAAATGTGTCTTCCCCCAAGTGTCAAAAGTAGAGAAAATATTGTCGGCATGCTTGATGTTGTAGACTTGTGTCTATCGTAGAGAAGAAATTTTTCTTTTCTACTTGTCAAACATCGCCTTAGGACGAAACAGATCTTTTTTCAATATGTCATTATGTCGATTCTCCCGTCGATATAAGTCGTTTCTACGGTGGTCATGCTACGCGTGCAGGGGGCCGGCATATCGAGCGAGCACATAGAACTTCGTGTAGGAAACCTGTAAAACAAGGGTGTAACACTTAACACTACAACATTAAAAGGCATTTCTCAAAAATTGTGTTAAGAAATTAAAAAAAAAGGCTTTTTTGTTTGTTGTTTAAGTAATTTACGCTTTTGGAAGTAATTTACTGTGATATTAAACATGGTCGTAACTGACGGGTTCATGAAATTTTATAAGCTCGCTTTAAAATCAAAACTTTCTTTGTGATAGTACAGACAGTAATGTATATAATTATATATGTTAGCGAGGCTACTGCGCTCACTCTTAAAATAAATCTTGGCTATTTGAAATTATGACTAAATGAGCTCTCAAAATATTGTCTTGTCGTTGTCCAGAAAGCTCTAATTTTTCAAATGAAGTCATGTCTCAGTTAGAAAATACGTGGTAATGATATCAATTAGTATGTATTTTCATATAAACAAGTTCACACTCCGACTCACACTTGGCCGATTTTTGGTTAACCATACCCGTTAACTTTTTTGCCCTTCATTGTGCGTAGTTCGACACGCACTTAGGACAAGTGTGTGTCTATTTTCATTTTTTTTATTACTACGTTAGTCGGGCCGCAGGTTGATCAAAACTGGTATAACTGAACGCAACTTGGTTGAACGTGTCCATTCCAATTATAATATTCCATTTACACATTCGTGTTCGCTATTCGCCTCATCATTCGTCGAAACATTCGTGTACGAATACTGTAGCGAACTACTGTTCACACATTCTCGGGGTAATTCATTATGACGTGAGCACACGAACATGGAGGACGTGAAAATAATTGCGGCATGCACGCACATATCTAATGAGTATATACAATTATTTGAATTCCAAATATTTTTTCTTTTTTTAAAAAAGCTTGCACGGCACTTGATATTTTTTCCTGTACCGTGGGTGATGGCATTTTTAACCGACTTAAAAAAAAGTAGTTTCTCAGTTTGACTTGTACGAAAAAGACAGATTTTGGTGCGATTTTCAGAAAAATGTTTGTTACGTTCCAGAAAATGTTTTAGTATATAACAATAATGGATATCTGGTGACGTTGCTCGCATGGATCCCTTTTCCCTAATTTTTCCATCCACGATGTCGAACAATAGCCCTGTACGTTCCGGGGTCACGGATTGTACATTTTCAAAGACGACGATTATACAGCAATATTTGTTGAATAACTTAACTTATAACTTAACTAAAAAGGATAAAAAAAACACATTTTGAAAACAAAAAGGAACCGACTTCAAAATCAAACACAAAAAAGCATAAAATAACTTTTCTTTCTGAAGTCGGTGGCTTTGTTTTTTATTTCATCGCCTATTGCCAAAGAAAAGTTATTTTACGGTTTATTTTTTTCATTTATTTATTAATTTAATAATTAACGTACACACAATATAAAATATAAGGACAAACTTAATTGTAGAATTTTATTTGTTTTTGAAGTCGGTTCCTTTTTTTTTCAAAAAGTTTTTGCGACGTCCTCTTGGGTTGAATGCACAGACTACGTGGTCGGATGCTAGTGGTCAACGTAATGCACGCGACGGTGTAAACGGTAAGTTTGTGTTCGCTATTCGTGCCCTTTGATTCGCGTCCAAAAAATCGCTCCCTACGCGAACTCACGAATAGCGAGGCGAAAAACGAACTTACTGTTCACGCATCCGTGTTCGTTATTCGCTTCGTCATTCGCCTCCCGATTCGCGCGAATGTGTAAACGCACCATAAGTATTCTATCATGTTGGTAGTGTCATCATTTCCTTTCTTATTATTGAAAACTTATATCAGTTCAAGTTAGTTACTAAGTTAGATAAATCTTATAACAAAATTAGTGTGATTGAATAATTATTAAAATATTTGAATTATATTGTAGAAAAACAAATTGTTTGAAATAACTAATTATATATTTTATAGAAACCTCTGTTGTTTAAAGCAGGTCGTCCGTCGGGCATTAGCAAATAGCAAGCAACTGTCAATTTGTACGTGTGAGTCAGTGAGTTATTCAGTTGTATGTGTGCAAAAGAACACGCTTGTCGTGTTGCGGTACGTGTGCTTTCTACGAAATTGACTTTCATCGCCTCGTAAGTTTGTGAATTTCTTTTATTATGGTGTATTTAGTGCATAAATTTCTAAACAAAGTCGTGTCCGTGCGAAAGTCCTATTGATCGAGCAAGAAATAGCCCAAGATCAACTAAGATCATTCGATTGGATCGTGTCGATGCGTCACCTTTGTGAGCCATTTTATTCAACTTCCACATTATGGTAGCTGTAGAATAAGATACATCTCGCACGTTCTATCGTGACCTCACATGAGGTCAGGAGTAATGTCAAAATGCAAGTGGTAATTGGTTGACGAGGTAAAGTGCATTCTAACCTAGCCGTTGTGATTTGGTATCGATGGGCTGTGTTAGCGGGCCACGGCCGCCCGTGGGCCGCTACCGGCCGCGTCCCCTTGTTACCTGCGTACGTGCTTGCTCCTCGCGGCTCCTCGCATGCATATTCTAATAGCTGTAGACAATGTTAACTCTTGAATCAATATAATCTGCGATGTCATCTCAAATAATCGTAATTGTATGCAATACTTTGGAATAGTTCAAATTAGCTATCACACTTATGTTTTCATGAATCTTTTGTTTGATAAGACTACCTATAAAAATTTGTTACTTTTGGTAAATATCATTGTTTCTTAGTTGATAATCTAAATTCAATTTATGTAAAAATACAATGCATGTAGCTAATTCCGAGATTGTATCATTTGAATCATTGTTTTTATTTTTATGTAATAGTTAATTAAAATCTCTATTTTAGATGAACTGGTTTGAATACAATAAAAAATAAATACACACAGTTGACCTTCAAAGAATTCATAATTCAGTTCTGATTCAAAGTCACAGAAATAAACAATCAGCTGTGTTCATTTGTAATTGTGCATATATGTAATCTGATCTTTAAGGAATTGTTTCTGTAAACACTATTTGAAAAGTGATCAAGAGACCCTGTCATGGCAGACACAACATCTGTTGTTATTGTTCCACAGCAATGTGCTTCCACCTCTATATAATTCTTCTTTTTACTAAATCCTTCACTTCAGGTCTTTCTGTTAATTTGGAATCTGTCACATTTTACCAATTGAATATTAAACTTCCGTTATTATCATAAGGTACAAAATCAATTAAAGAAATTTGACCGATTAAGGTAGGTTGATGTGCTGGTGTCTGTACATTAGGTGTGTAAACACAATGACTTGTGAGAACTAACTGAGTTATAATGTAATATATTATTTAATAATATAAATAACAAGTGGTGCACTAGGACACTTGGCTTAGTAAATTGAAAGTTATAGAGATCAGCAGGAAGGCTCAAACCTGGTTTAATGTTAGCTAACAAATAGAGAACACCAGATTGAAATAGAATTTTGTAAGGAAATTATCAAAAAGATTTTTTTATAATTTTTTTATAAATAAATGGGTTTGATTTAGGCCTCGATCTAACCCAGAACCATAGATGATGCCCCAGATGGAGTCAGCTCACCCAGTGGGAACTAGAACTGCTGTGCACTGACAAAACACAGTGAAAACGGGATCGGCACTAGACTCCGCCAGGATGGTGATTGTGTGGCTCTGACGAGCTCTGGGTTAACTTTAAAACTAAAAAAAAAGCATGCTGTTAAGCAATCAGTAGTGTCCCTAACAAGGATCAAATTGACCTGTACTAAATATTCTGTGAATATTTCAACTGTCTACCTGTTCTGCTATCAATATTGAGCAAAAGGAAGCCCATTTGTTGTATGGGAGCCCCTTGAAATATTAATATTATTCTGTTTTTAAACTCTGTTAGTATTTGTTAATATAGCAGGAACAAAAATATATCATTTATAATGGACATACAGACAGACAGATGGACAGTGACAATATTCTTAGTAATAGGTTCCCATTTTGCCCTTTAGGTAAGGACCTAAATCCCATTGAAGGGCCATGTCTCTTCTTGCTGATATTTTAAGACTAAAGTTCACACTAAGACAGTGTTATTTTTGAAGTGAAAACTTCTTTAGCGGCATTGTGCACTTTTTTTGGAATGGGTAAAAAATGTTAAACTCGCGTCAGGACACGTGACCTGATCGAAAGTTCGTAAGACAGCGCAGGGCGCCTGCGCGAATGTTCGTGTTTGTTTATTACTATTCAAGTTCTCACTTCTGCCGGCACTCCCAGAGTGCAAACCAACGTTTTTTTTTTTGAAGAACATTGCCCCACACTAGGAATTTCTCCTGTGTCGTGGGTGCGTTTACAAACATATAAGCTCACATACACAAACGCCGAGACCCGAAACAACTACTTGTAGATAATATAAATATTTGCTCCGTGCGGGAATCGAACCCGCAACACGCAGCGCAGCAGTCCAATTGCTCAGCTACTGCGCTTACCGTGCCGTCAAATGTTTAATAATAATAAATATTATTATTAAACACACAACTATCACACAGTATATTTCTAAATACATACATATTATAGATAAATTACACCCAGACACAGAACAAATGATCGTGCTCATCACACAAACATTTGTCCAAGGTGGCAATCGAACCCACGACCTCCGGTATAGCAGTCAGGGTCACTAACCACTAGACCAACAGGCCTGTCCTGTTTGTCTGAGCAACATCCTAACAAATGCACTAATAAGTAACGTAGATTACTTACCATAACCTGCAAAAAAAAACTACATTTATAATGCACTAGCTGTACCCTGCCCCGCTTCGCTGTGGCACAAAAAACTGTTTTTTCAACAAACAAAAAAAAATAGATATAAACAATCCTTGATGCGGATTATATATCATGCTAAAATTTCTTCTCATGTGACTGCGTCATTACGACTGCGGTTGTCAGCGAGTGTTATCCTCGCTTCCGGTAGATGGCGCGGTCACTGGTACAGAGCTGATCGTTAAAAAAACTGTTTTTTCACGGTTGCGGATATGAGACTGATGCAAAAAATAGATAAAAACAATCCTTGATGCGGATTACATATCATGCTAAAGTTTCAGCTCAATCGGTGCAGTACTTTTTGAGTTTTTAAAGCATACACAAACCAACATAACATTTTTATATATATACTAGCTATACCCTGCCACGCTTTGCTGTGGCACAAAAAAAATGTTTTTTCACGGTCGCGGACATGTGACTGATGTAAACAATAGATAAAAACAATCCTTGATGCGGATTATATATCATACTAAAATTTCAGCTCAATCGGTACAAAACTTTTTGAGTTTTTAAAGCGTACACAAACCAACAAAACATTTATATATATATACTAGCTGTACCACCCTGCCCCGCTTCGCTGTGGCACAAAACACTGTTTTTTCAACAAAAAAAAATTAGATAAAAATAATCCTTGATGCGGATTATTTAACATGCTAAAATTTCTTCTCATGTGACTCCGTCACTACGACTGCGGTTGTCAGCGAGTGTTATCCTCGCTTCCGGTAGATGGCGCGGTCACTGGTACAGAGCTGATCGTTAAAAAAAACTGTTTTTTAGTGGTTGCGGATATGTGACTGATGCAAAAAATAGATAAAAGCAATCCTTGATGCGGATTACATATCATGCTAAAGTTTCAGCTCAATCAGTGCAGTACTTTTTGAGTTTTTAAAGCATACACAAACCAACATAACATTTTTATATATATAGATATATAGATTTACACCCCTTCAAAAACCCCCAATAGAACTGCAGCAAAACAGTAACAGTTGTCCATGAATTTACTTTAGTTGATGAGTCTATAGATACAAACATGAATTGCAAATCATGCATGAAACAGATAAAATCTAAACTCACTATAATATGCTATTTGAAGAGGAAAAAAATATAAGATAATAAGCATATGCCATTCATAAAGTGAAAAATACCACATTCAGAATACTAGTAAATATATGTGAACAAAAGAACACCATCGACATCTGCAACCCATATTTCTGAGAGCAAAAACATTTAACACTCCTCTGGCCATACATTCTAAACAAGAGATAATAAACATTCATACATAAAAGTGTGCCGTTTTGCCCTGGTGCACCGGAGAGAGTACAGCACTGTGAGATGTTCCTTTTGAGAATTCTGTGGATCAAAATAGTGTCTATTCAAGATTTTTCAATTATCAAGTAGCCCTAGCTGGTCACCTGGTATTGCCCTAGTGCACAGACACAATACTGATACATCTTCAGAAATTTATAATATAAATAACGGAAGTATGTAACTACCTTCTAATAATTTATATTAACTACTAGCTAGTCCCTGCGGTTTCACTGCTCGAATTCCTATGAAAATTAAAGCAGGGCTAAACAAACAATCAATAATTTATTTTTGTTGAAATAGGTTTTATGTAAAATAAAACGAAAATGTTTATCAAAATCCTTCTTCCCTACTGCTCAATTATACTGCTCTACTGAGTTGTGCAGCTTATATTTCGCACTGCTCTTGTAGAGGTATAACAAGTGGCCTGGCCTTCTAATAGACGGCACGGTTGGTGCAGTAGTTGAGCGATTGACACAGCATGCTGCGTGTCGCTGGTTCGATCCCACGGAAAAATCCTAGTGTGGGGCAAAGTTTTCTTAAATAAAAAATATTTATTGACGAGATCTCACTCTGTCATCAAGACAACAACTGACTCTTATTTTAATTTGATTAAAAAGGAATTTGCAATTTTTTTTGATGACATCGCGTAGGTTAAATAAGGATAATTTATTTTGAAATATTCTGGTATTCCGAGTAAACTATTTGGGAAAATTCATCATATTAAAAAAATACCATCTCTACCGGACTCCTGTCTCAAATGTGTACGAAGATAATAGCAATGGTTAGGTTAGGTTGACGGGGAGCGGTAATGACGCAAGTAAACTCTGCCCTGACTAAGGCAAAAGTGGATACCGTGTGTTTTTAGTCAGTCGAGTTCATACTGACTTCTGCCGCCCGGGGAACCGGAGGGGTGTATCTGTATATGTTAGGGGAAGCAGAGAGGTTTCCCCGGATGGAGGAAATCCATTTTTTTTTTCGTCGTAAAATCATCTAATGAGTCCTCCCACCCAGGGCAGGGGCCTCTACAGGCCCCATCACTGTGCTAACACTCCTTGAGGCGCGCGTGGAACACAACGCACCCAACCGACCCCGGGTATGGTCCATGATCGGGCCGCTAGTCGCCCATTACTCGCCGCCCGCGTGCCCGCGCCTACGGTGGCCGGAGATCGTCTTGCGACGTCCGACGCCATGGGCGTCTACCACTGCGGTTGGGGTGGAGGGAGGTCGCTGTTCTCTACCTCACGCGGCCCGCCTCCTCTTTCTCGAGCATGACTGCTTCGCAGAAGGAGGCGACCGCTTCCCACTCCGTCTCGCCCCGCAGCATGGCCTCGACCAATGCCGGGCGCGAGAGGTCTCCGCCTATCGCCGTCGTGAGGACACGGCGGTGCTCAGCCCAAGCGGGGCAGTCCTGCACCGTATGCTCCACCGTGTCCACGGAGGAAGTCCATTAGGAATTTCTTACGATAAACTCCCCCAAACATTCGAAAAATGTCATCATAATAGCAGATACTACCAGACATAGTAAAAAAGATTCAGGCGCAGAAACCCGCGCTTGCACAGACTTTTTATTGAAGAAACTACATCTAGTAGAAACTGATGACTGACGGAGTTGCGTAGGGTAATTTTCGCTTGCGGTCGATTTACTGGAGATTTCTGGAGATTTGCGTTGGCTTGTAGTGCTACTAATCACCAACCGCGTCGCTTTTTTTTTTGCGTGGTAAAATCATCAAATGAGTCCTCCCACCCAGGGCAGAGCGGGAGGGACTGTCAGACTCGCACTGACTAAAAGCCACGGTGTCCTTCAATAGCCCTTTACGTACCGGGGTCATATATCAATCGCGTCGCTGGCAAAAATTTAGAGTTAAAGGTAGTAAAAAAGTAGTCGAATTGTCATTTATGTAGAAAGTCGATTTTCGCCACACTGCTAGTCGCCAGGCAAGTTGACCGAAAAATGAAATATTATGTAGTATAAATGCCCAAATTAAAAAGTTAGAAAATATGAATATAGTGGACTAATTTGACACTTTCGCAAGTAAATTTAGTATATCAATAAAAGCATTTTGTTGCGCCAATCAGTGAAGTTTGGAATGAGGTAGCATGACGTTGCTGGGTAGACAGGAAGGTTTAGTAGGTCAGGTAGGCGGCTCCGGGTCATGCCAGGGCCTTGGCGTGGTAGTTTTAATGGTACGGAGCGCGGGCGCGGGGCCGCTCCGCGAATCTGGGTCAATGGTAGCGGACTGGCACACAGGCGCCGGTCGCTCTTAGGGTCGACTCACACCAAAAGAGCGGCGAAGGGCAACGAAGCGGAGCGCAGTTTCAGTGTCATATGAATTTAAACTTTATTTTCATTACTATAATACTCATTCTTACTATCGCACTCATACTCGAAAGAGTCGCGGGAATGCCCGCGGATCCGCGGGCATTCCCGCGACTCGTTCGAGTTTCTCATGCGATAATAAATGTTATTTTAATGAAAATAAAGTTAAAATTCATATGACACTGAAACTGCGCTCCGCTTCGTTGCCCTTCGCCGCTCTTTTGGTGTGAGTCGACCCTTACCACCGCTCTAGGGACTCGGCGCTCCATCGAGCCGTCGCAATGCTTAACTGGGTCGCGCGCCCCGGCCGCTCCCCTCGCACCCTCCTACATTGCGCTTTGACAATTTTATCATACTTGCAGCTTACGTGGGCGTACACGAAATCTTTGATCTAATCCGGATTTTATGCATTTTTCATGAAAATTTATAAATCTTCTTGAAAAACCCATATTAATAAATAAAAACAAGATAATCATTTTTTTTTCAATATCTGTAATTTAAAAAAAAAAAACAAAAATTTATATCATCGTCACCTTTTTTGTAAAAGCCATAATATTCTTATTTAAACCAAGCTATCAATCTATCATCATAATCCGTTCAGTAGTTTTTGCGTGAAAGAGTGACAAACTACCGTCCATTGATCCTCACAAGCTTTTTTGCATTTATAATATAACTAGCTTCTGTCCGCGATTTCACCCGCGTCATGTTAGACATTTGTATGAGCTATGGTTATGGAGGCCCCATCAGTTTCCTTGCTTGGTTTGCGCGTGCTACCCTTTACTCGCCGTCCGCAAGCCAGTGCCCATTGTGGCCAGAATTTGCCCCGCCATGTCCGTCGCCCTGGGCGTCTTCGGTAGTGGCGTGAGGTAGGGGATGTTCCAACTGCTCCCCATTCCCTTCGCCTGCCGCTGAATCCTTGAGGTACCTCCCCAAACAACTGTGTCCGCGCGAAGTATTCCGCGCTCCACCGGTTATGAACCACTGTTACAAGGGATCCGTTTTTACATTCGGACGTACTGAAACCTAAAAAACTGTCATATTTTGAGGCATTTTAATACATAATAATAATGTATAATAACGCATCTATAGTGTTGTCGTTTAACCTGCAGCGAAATCGATTAAGTGCACATCTGCATATAGACAATTTCTTTCGGAAAGAGGTTCACATTTTTCTCGAACTCGTGTCGTTGTCGCCGCGTGAAGGGAACCATCAAAGACACTTGCTGAATTCGCGCCACGCGGTCGTTTGCGCCCAGCAACTCCAGAATCAAGACACAAATTTGCAAGATAGTGTGGCTCTCTAATTAAAATTTCTTATTTGGAAAACCCAGATTTGATTTTCGAACACAATTTTCTCCGACCACCTTATAGTTTAGGTACACCAAGCACCACGACCTGATAGTTTAAGTTATCTTTTTAGCACCCGTAAGAAGGCGTTATTTTTATTTAGAAGTGTAATAAAAATATTATCTGTACCAAGGTTAAAATATTACGTAATATTACGGACTAAAGTGATGAGCTTAACTTACTGCTACCCTGACTACGGTAACTACAGTGAAACCTGGTTAAATGGAACCTTGTTGTTAAATGAGAAACCTCCATAGCTGTTACACATACTGAAGTCCTGACACTAGCACTGAATTAACTCTGTTAGTGGGACAAAACAAACCTTTAGAACCGGGATTACTCTTTCGATTTTATTTGTAATAATTTTAAAAGTAGTTGAGTCAATAAAGAGAAGTATAAATTAATTGGCCTGTATACTTTCGCATATACATGTTGAATTTTTCAACTGATCGTGGATATCTGAAACTATGAGGAATATCGAAAAACTTTTAAGGAGTCTCGGGGTCGACGAAAATTAAAACTACATCATTGGATTTTAGAAAAATCAATAATCCTGGCCAGGAATCGAAACGCTGATTTTGGAAAAAAAAACACAACCTGTATTATTACACCATTCGATAGTGTTGCTAATAAGGATCAATTTCTGGAAAGAAATAATATACGCATAAAGATTTATACGAACAATGTTTCATAATTTAGCGGTACAAACGGGAGTCTAAGTAGCCCGATTTATTTAAAGGTTGACGGTACTAATAATTATGTTTAATAATTATGCCCAAGACTAATCATATTAGCGTGTAGCTTTTATTATGTTTCACATTTGAGATAGCCGATTAATTAAACTCAGTTATATCGATAGACAAGGGGGCGAGGGCTATCAGCTTAGGGGTGGCAAACGTAAAGGACGCGACACGAGGGGTGCGACCTGCAGCGTAGGGCAATGACCTGGTCGGGACGCTCGGCAGCACGGACCTGCCGCCGCCGGGAGACGCTTGGGATAGCCCGCACATAACGCGTGCCATCATGTTTCCCGAGCGTGCTACATGTAATAATGTAAACTATATCTAACTACCGAGAACGCAGAACCTACTGGGTGAACGCTTCATAATGTGAATCAAACAGAACTAGCTATATTCATTACGAACTAAGTTTGTTCGTAATGAAAATAGCTATAATTCAATTTGATTTAAATGTACAAAATATTATGATGTGTGAATTATAAACTTGTGTGTTCATTCTTCATTTTATATAATATAATCGAAATATACAGTTTTTAGTTAACTTAAAATTGGTTTCAAATATACTAAAAATCTTTAAAACTTCGTAAATAAAAGTATTTTGTGTAAAGTTGCAGAGATATTTGGGGCTACACTACCCAATTAAATGAGTATCTAAATTAAATGAATACATTAGGTACACGTAAAGCTTGTCGGGAGTGCGGTGCGGAGGCGCGTCTCGGTGTCGGTGGGCGACAGCTGGCGGCCGGCTGCGCGACCTTGCAGCGCCAGCGCCAAGGTTCCGACGGCCGTTGACCTCGCGCCGCGACGCTATCGACCGCCTTTGCCACGTCGCTCCAACCTCGACGTACACCGCTTAGGCTATGCAAAGCTCCATAAGAAATCTCATCGCTGGAATCTACGATGTGCTCTTCGACGAGATGGCTTTGAGATCGTCCAATCGTGCAGCGTGAGCGCTCACCGCTCGCGCTGCTCCATTGCATAGTGTCGCTGTCAGTAGCTTAGTGAATGGCAAACTTTAGTCCCAGCGAGGCTGGAGCACTTCGGCCGCACCGTCACAAGGCTGTGTTTATAGGGAATAGCACTGCTGCAATAAATATCTCATCATAATTCGTCTGTAGACGCGCTTGATGCTTGCATTCCCTCTAATGTGTTTAATACCGAAAATGCGAGCTGTCGTCTGTGTCCTGAGCGACCGGTCGGGCCGGTCGGTCAGGACACGGCTAGAGGTGCGCGAGGACGAGTGGCGGGGGCGCGTGGCGGGGTGCGGCGCTCCTGGCCCCGCGAGGTCTACGGCCGACGCGGGCGCGGCCGACGACCGCCGCCTCACCTGACCGGCGCGGCGTGCGGCGCGGCCGCAGCGCAGCGAGCCGAGCAAACAATCTTTGACAATATACGCAACATTAACAATCGCAATAACTTAAATCATCGGAGTACAATATATCTACCACTCATTCGACCGCGATTGTCGGGGATACCAACGTCTCGATCACTATTTATCTTAACATCCTGGGACATCCAGAAACATCAAGTATTGCTCAGAATTCCTTCCACATTCTGCTTTGTCCCGCTAGTGGGACTGTGGCGAATAATCCTCGATTTGCTGATATTTAGTTGCTTTATGTGGTTACTCAATTCCAGTTTAAAAAAATATTTATTAAGTAACATACTATGTATAAATGTTATCATTACGTTGTTTCTTTGGCGCCTCAAAATTTATTTTTTGCTTTTCAATTCCATGTTTCATCGGTTTAATTTTTGTTAAAAGGGTATTATTTTTAGCTTTTCAGATTTATACCATGATAAGTGTTTAACACATGGAGATTCGAGAAACCCGCTTTTCTCATTCTTTCTTTATTTTTGAAGATTGATTGGAATTTGAGATCTGATTTGGAACGCAGCATAGTGCTACGCTGCGTTCCATTTCCCTTTGGCAATCTCCAAGGCGGGACTTTTTGATTCGGTGAGTGACCGAGTCTGAGCAAGGTTACGAGGGGCAGGATACATCTATCGATGAGTCTTTCTTTCGGTAGCTCACCCGTTATCAGCTTCTACTTGGACCGGTAGCTTTCCCAGGCGTTTTCGAGTCGGCGATCATTTCCCATTCTTGCCTGTTTTCGGAAGAAACTGACTGGCCCAAGTAGTAATACTCATCGACATAGTGTACGTTCTCTGCCCATCTACGGTTCTTTTACAAAGTCGCCCCGTTTGTCTTAAAAAAAAGCTATTATAATATTCTACTGAAACTTAATTCGTTACAAAGCACGGAGACACAACTTTTTGGGCACTTAAATTCTGGCAATCCCTTTGGGCAACTAGTTTACGCGACAGCGTTCAGAATCTTATCTAACTCAATTGTCCATATTATTTCTGTGCATTGTGTAAAAATGCAACATAAACACTTTAATAAAAGAAAAGTACACTATTAATAAGTGAAAGCTGACTTAGGCTCTATCGCCTTGTAATAAGGGTTACTACAGCACTAATGCTGTTGATCAAAGTCTGGGTTTTAGACCGACTCATCGCGAGTCCAACCTTGAAACTGCTACTGGCTGTGCTCAGCAAAAATAAAAATATAATTCTGTATTAAAATGTTGCGCCGACTCCAACTAATATGATTCGCGGGCAGGAAGATGAAGATGACTGACTGTTCTATCTTAAATCTGAGATAGCAATTATTTATTAAAAACTTTACATTTAATTTATATTGATAGGCTGAGAGTGATGCTAACTATAGGTTTTATGTGTGCACAGGGTCGGTCGCGGAGGCGTAGCGAGAGCGCACAGCGCTGCAGCGAGAGGTCAGCCCGATCAGCGCGGGCACAGGAGCGGGAGGCAGAGCGCGGCAGTGCGCAGGAGACAGCACCGACGGCAAGACGGACAGCGCGCGGCAGCCGGGGCCCGCGCCGCGCGCCTCGGGGCGGACGCCAGTCCCCCCGCCGAGGCGCCGCTGGGTCCCGCCCTCCTCCTTGAGACACCACGAGGTGCCCGACGGAGATGCCAAGCACGACATCATATTCCGAAAGGTGAGTGCGCCGCGCAGCAGCGACGACCCGCCTCCCAGCCCCCGCCCCGCTCACCCGCCGCTCACCCGCCGCTCTCTGTCCGCAGGTCCGAGGTATCCTGAATAAGCTCACACCGGAGAAATTCCAGAAACTGAGCGATGACCTGCTCGGTTTGGAGCTCGACTCCGATAAAGTGCTCAAGGGAGTGATCCTTCTCATTTTCGAGAAGGCGCTCGATGAACCTAAGTACTCATCGATGTATGCACAGCTGTGCAAAAGGCTGAGCGAGGAGGCGCCTAACTTCGAGCCGCCCGGTCAGCCCTGCACATTCAAGCTGCTGCTCCTGAACAAATGCCGCACCGAGTTCGAAAACCGTGCCCAGGTACCACTTGACTCTCACGCAAGAAACGTGAGCGCACTCTATGAGTACAGTATTTTTAATAAGATTTTCTATTTATTTTTGCTAGGCGTTCGCCGCGTTCGAGGACAAGGCGTTACTTCCTGAAGAGGAAGAAAAGAGACATCTTGCAAAATGCAAGATGCTCGGCAATATCAAGTTCATCGGAGAGCTCGGCAAACTGGAGATCCTGGCCGAGTCCATCCTGCACCGATGTATCCAAAACTTGCTGGCGCGGCGCGCGGCCGCCGAGCATCACGAGGACCTGGAGTGCCTGGCGCAGCTCGTGCGCACGTGCGGCCGCGTGCTGGACTCGGAGCGCGGCCGCGGCCTCATGGACCAGTACTTCGCGCGCATCGAGACGCTGTCGTCGTCGAGCGAGCTGGCGCCGCGCATCCGCTTCATGCTGCGCGACACGGTGGAGCTGCGGCGCGGCGGCTGGGTGCCGCGCGCGGCCGTCACGGCCGAGGGGCCCGTGCCCATGCACCAGCTGCGCCACGACGACGAGCACGTGCCGCGCCGCGACCGCGAGCGAGAGCGCGACCGCGACCGCGAGCGGGACTCGCTGTTCCGCGGCGGGCTGCGCTCGCGGCCGCTGGACGACGTGCTGGCGGGCCTGAGCCTGCAGCCGGCCGCGGCGCTGGTGCCGCCGCCCGACAAGCTGTTCGGCAACGGCTTCGGCGCGCCGCGCGACGGCTTCCGCCAGCGCTCGGCGCCCGGCTACTACCCGCGCCAGGGAAACAACATGCACTATAACAAGCACTCGCAGACCAACCAGCAAGGCAACGGCTCCAAGGTACAGTACACAAATACAGTATAGCTACGATGTGCCTCGGACTGTTCTGGGTTAAGACATTCGATGCCAAAATTGCGGGCAGACCGGCACACCGTAAATCTCGTTAAAGAAAATCTCCCGAAAGAGAATCTCCTGGTGGACCGAGTCGGACTCTGTTCGGTTGTAAAAAAAAAAACATTAAAAACTAAAAGTTAGAAATCTTGAATCATCTTATATCTGCGCCCTGTACTTGCAGTCATCAGCATAGAAGTCAACGCTAAAGCACAACATAAATGTTATATGGTTTACGTCAGGATGGGTCATCGCGCTCCAACAAGGCGCGCGTGTACACGGCGGGTGCGCTGCAGGACGTGCAGATGCGGCCCGCTGCCAACTCGCTCATGTTCACCGCCAACAAGCTGTCCAAGCCGCAGCCGCAGCTGCCGCTGGCGCCCGTGCAGCAGAGTGAGTACCGCCCGTGTGGCCCACGCGCCCGCTCTCGCTCGTGCGCCCGCTCTCGCTCGTGCGCCCGCTCTCGCTCGTGCGCCCGCTCTCGCTCACACCCGCTCTGTCCGCAGACGTGCTGACGCCGTCGTTCGCCAGCGCGCCGCCGCTGCTGAAGGAGCCCGCCATCACTATCAAGCCCGCCGCCGACAAGAAGGATAAGCCGAAGAAGGACAAGGTGAGACGCGACAGGCCGGCCGGACTGCACGGCAGTGAGTGGCTGCCGTCAGTCACCGCGTACTTGCACCACAAAATCTTTTGTAGTTATACAAGCTCGCATAGGTGTAACAGTGTCCTTGATGGAAGAACGAATTTACGATTGCATTGACATTCTCGTGTTGAAGAACCGGTTTGGATATTAGTAACAACCTTAAAATAAGTATGAAAAATAAACCGTTCTAGAAAAAGGGAATGAATCTTTACGTTTCTTATGAGATAGGTAAATAATTATAAGGAAGTCCACTTCCATATCGCTCGACGAGGGTTACAACGGGCCGTTGAGTGGCTGCTATAACTGGCTGCGCAGCTAGGCTGTCTAGTACGCGAGAGGTTTTATAAAGCTGACAATTCAACGTATAATTTGTCAAATGTGCAGAATTTTACGCACTTGGACTGTTTTTTATAAAAGTCACAAATATTATAATATCTAAAACCGACAAGTGAAATGTTGATATCACTTGTCATTTAAAAACGCGTTGTATAAAACTCGACATAATGTCAAAAAATACAGTTAAATATTTCTGACAATGGCGCTGCGTACGTTTGTTCCATTGCCAGGTTTGTATCTTCTTATCAAAAAACAAACAGATTTTTTTTGTATTATTTTAATTCTTCAATGCAAATGGACGCAGCAAAACGAAAATTTTACAAGACTTCGAAAAAAGAGTTACTTTCCGTTTTCGACTTCGAAAAAAGAGTTACATTGTGTTTATTAAGAAGCCGGTAATTATGAACAAGTACGATATTAAAAGGTTTGTTTATTATTTTATTTTCTTTTGAAGCTTTTTGATGCCAATAAATAGTCGAATCTTCTATTACTATCACATCAAGTCAATAATCTGTGTAATCCCCGAGGAGTTAGACAGTGGTGTACATACTTAATGTACACACACATTCATTTCGCACGTTATGTTTTAGTAACCGGACTCCCAGTTTAGTGGTGGACAGCTAAACTTTCTGAAACAGATGTATCACTGTCCACCTCTGGCCAGAGAATTTTTTATATAAAATCTTCCTTTTGTTCATCCTGGGGTGGACAGAGATAAAGTTTAATATAAAAAGTATCGCTGTCCACTAGTGGTTAGTGGTGTTCAATTCCGCTATAAACTAAAGACGCGCTATGGACTATTGAATATATTTTTATAGCACGCTATTTTATACGCTATAATTATAGCACGCTATAACAAAACTAGGTAGCAACCTGAACGCGGAGACGTTATCATTTTATTCGGCAACACGCTAAACGGGCGCAATGATGCGTAGTGAATGTTATCTCGTAACGCGCTATACACGAAAGAATATAATAATATCTCATAAAGCGTTTTAAATGATCAATGAACTTTCCTTCATACTTTCCTCCAGGCTTAGGACTGTCTATACCTAATAAAATTGATTAAATGATATTATTATTAGTACCGTTTTGTGAGACAATTATTATTTATTATAGGCGTATTTAAAAGTTCATTGATTGTATTTACAAAAATCAACTATTTACAGGTTACCTAGGTCTATTTCTTAAAATCACTTTTTTTTTCACCTTTTCATATTTGTTTTCACATCCTTCTTTTTAGAAAATCATAAATAAAACGACTTAATATTCAAAAAGTATCAAAAAGATCGCCGAGCGAATGTTGCTTACTAAACTGTTGATAAACAAACCGGTTGAACCCGACCGATAAACTAGACACCTCGCTGGAACAAGACTCGTATTGCGCTAAGTGCCTATTTAAAACGCACGGGTTGTAATAACAGAAATCACGTCTCACGCACGAGTATTCACGACGCGGGCCGACTGCCGCCGAGTTCACCCGAGTACCCGAGCCCGCGCTACGGACTTGCTGTTGCTATTCCGTTCTGACGGTGGCGTTTTAGTTTGTTGTTGAGTGAGAATAGACATTATAATTATAGCACGAAGGTAGAGCCCGTATAGCAAATGCTATGCGCTATGAAAAAATAGCGTGTTATTTTTTGGCGCTATGCGCTATATTAACCACCACTACTAGTGGTGACCAAATTGGGGGTGGTCATCGGGAATTATGAAGGGGAAGAGTTTGTTTGGTTTTTGGTTGAACGCGCTAATCTTAGAAACGACTGGTTCGAATTGAGGAAATGTTTTTGTGTTGGATAGTCCATTTATCGAGGAAGGCTATAATATAATATCACGCTACGACCGATAAGAGCCGAGCAGCTGGTGACACCGCGGGAAAAGTTAGTTAGATATTATTTAACAAAAGGTAAAGGTATGTTGGATTGAATTATATGAATAAATCCAATTAGCGGCCCGCCCCGCCTTCGCACCGGTCGTCATAGCCTATGATAGATGCTTTGAGAATAATCTATATTATTATATATTTATTTATATATATACACTTCTGGACACATCTATTGGTCCACCTTAGAGTTTAGGTTTCGATGGCCCCTACCGAAATATGATTGCTAGATTGAACAAAAACTGTTGATGCAGTTTTAAACCTGATACATTTTACCATCTTTTTCGATCGTATTGTTTTAAATTTGAATTCAGAATACCATACGACAGGAGCTACGCCTAACAAGTCGGATATGCGCCTTTTTAAAGGCAATTGATTTTTGAATAAAAAACATGTTTATCAAATAAAGGTTTAATTTAATAACGCGTGTTGCCTCCATGGGCATCTACCACAGCTCTCATACGATTAGGCATAGAGTTTATCAACCGCTCTATGAAATTTTGAGGGATCATCTCCCATTCCTCTTCTATGGCAGTTTTCAACTCATGCATCGTCTGGGCAACTGGCTGACGAGCCCTAACACGTCTTTTTAGCTCGTCTCACATGTGCTCAATGGGGTTCATGTCTGGGCTTCTGGCTGGCCAGTCCATAACTGTGATGTTCACATCCCGAAGATATTCCCTGACGATGCCGGCCGCATGGGCTCTTGCATTATCATGCATAAAAAGGAAATTTGGGCCCACATAGTCCGCGTATGGTATCACGTGAGGTTCTAAGCACTCACGAATGTACCTTTCAGCATTTAATGTTGGCAGCCGTGGTCCTGTAACAACCTCAAGTTGAGTTTTGCCGCTCGCGGATATACCGCCCCAGACAGTCCATGAGCCACCGCCATAAGCAACCCTCTCTTCAAAGCAGCATTGTGCGAAACGCTCTCCCTTACGTCGGTAGACCTTCTTCCTTCCATCATTGCCATGTAACACAATTTTAGACTCATCAGAAAAGAGTACACGGCTCCAATCTTGCTGTGTCCAATTTAAATGACTGCGTGCGAAATGAAGGCGCGCTGTTCGGTGGGCTCGCGTTAGTTTGGGCCCATTAGCTGGCTTGTGTGGTACCATATCGCGTTCTTTTAACCTTCTCCGAACAGTTCGAGCGCTCACAGATACTCCGTGGAAGTCGCGAAGTTGGTTTTGTATCTTAATGGAGGTAAGGTGACGATTTCTCAAGCTGGTCGTCACGATGAATCGATCCTGCCTTTCAGTTGTGACCCGAGATCGTGGCCTTCCTTGGCGACGAACAAAGCCGCCAGTCTCCAGGTACCTCCGATAAACATTTCGGACCGCAGATCGACTTAAATTAAGTTGAGCACTCACGTTTCTTTGGCTGTGTCCGGCCTGAATAAGTGCCAAGCTTGGGCGGCGACTTCAGGTGAAGTATCCATAGATTATTGATAGAACATCACCTTAATGTTAAGAATAAGTAATGTTTGTTGCAAAACCAAAGATATCAATCACTTTTTCAAGAATTAAATCCAAGTAAACCAATAAAACCAAGTTTTCTTAGTATTCGATTGTTTGATATCAACAAACAGGCTCCAAATTGTCTTTTGTTTCTTTAAATTCTGTGTTCGAAATTCAAAAAAAGACTATTGAATGAAATTGTGAATGTGCCAGGTTCAAAACTGCATAAAAACTTGCTCGACCTAATATAAAATTTTAGCTAGGACCAAACGAAACTGAAAATACAAGGTGGGCCAATAGATGTGTCCAGAAGTGTATATATATTTATTATATATATATATATATAAAAGGAGAACTGACTGACTGACATATCAACGTACAGCCGAAACTACTGGGGCTAGGAATGTGAAATTTTGCACACGGCTTCCTATTATAATGTAGCGGAGCACTAAGAAGGGGTTTTTGGAAATTTAACCTTTAAGGGGGTGAAAAGGGGGAATTAGGAAAGTACGTAACCCACGCGGACGAAGTCGCGGGCAAAGTGCTAGTAAAATATATATCGCTGAGGATAACTTTTTTATTCTCACAACATCTACTCATTTCTTCGTGTGGTCTTTTGAGAATAAGGTTGAGTGTTGACTGCTCAGGATTTCGAATTCGAAGCGAGATAAATGAAACGCGGGTTTAGCAAACGAGGTCTGTATTGCAACTGTACTGAAGAAAACAAATTGACATTAGGAGCGGTTACGCACACATTCAAACTCAACATCGTGGTAGTGCATTTTTTCAGGCTATTATATATTACACATCATTATTTTAGTCATAATAAACTGATAAAACGTTTTTTCACAGAAGTGTTCCTTGTTACGACAGTTCTTTTGTAACAAACGTAAGCGGCGCCACTTTGACAGTTTGATTTTGATTCGTAATGCAGTAAATCCCCTAGAAATATAAATGTAGTCCTGTTTATTATTTAATAAAGAATCATTTTAAATGGTTTCTGAAAATAAGTCAAAGCCTATTATGGCAACATATCTGTTTTGATACCTTACGACTTTGGTATCCAGGCGACTATCACAATACAAATCCACACAGGCACGCGCCAATGGATACCAAAATCGTGCTTAGATAATGGTTAAATATCAAATATAAAAAACAAAGCAAAATAATAAAATAATCACTAGTGCACTTCAGATTGTTTGTATTGATCGAAGTAAAATTGTAATGTACAAAATACAACATAAAAGTGAAAAATAACTTATTGCGCTGCACGAATTGTCATCTGTCAGTTGTCGCTCAAAAAATGACAAAATGTCGAATTGTCATTTGTTGACATTATGTCGACTTGTCGGATCGTCAGCTTTATAAAACAGCGTCCCGACCGTCTGCTCCCGCAGGGCCCCAACAAAGAGGAGGCGTGCCGCCTGGCCGTGGAGGCGGCGGACGCGGCCGCCGACGACGAGGACGGCGACGAGCACAGCCTGCCAGCGCTGCGGCGCCTGCGCGAGCTGCAGCCGCCCGACAAGCTGCTGCGGCGCTGCGTGGCCTGCGTGCTGGAGCACGCGCTGCACGGGCCGCGCGGCGACGGGCCGCAGCTGCGCGCGTGCGTGCGCGTCGTGCGCGCCATCAAGCGCGCGCCCGCCGGCGACGCCCTGCGCGCGCTGCTGCACGCCGCGCACCCGCACGCGCGCCTGCCGCGCCTGCTGGCCGCGGCCGTGCAGCACAAGCTGGTGGCGCTGGCCGACGTGGGCGCCTGGTGCGACGCGGGCGCGCACCACCCGCTGCTGCTGGAGGTGCTGCAGGCGCTGGCCGAGGCGCTGGGCGTGGAGCGGCTGGCGGCGCTGTGCGAGGAGGGCAAGCTCAACGTGTGCGCGCACGCGGCGCCGGGCGACGCGGGCGCGGCGCAGGCGCTGGAGGCGCTGGAGGCGCGCGGGCTGGCGGCGCTGGTGCCGCAGCTGCGTGTGCAGGCGCAGCTGCAGCGCCAGCTGCAGGCCGAGCCCGCGCCGCACGCGCTCTACCGCTGGATCAAGGTGCGAGCCGACCCAACGAGATGTATACTAAACTTTTAACTGAGGCGGTATATTAAAATCAACGTGAGCTGTTGTTGTTGTCCATAAACAAATAATATTTTTTATCTACTATCATGCTATTAATCCTCTATAAAAGAACCTATAACAATTAGCTTATTGCCAACATTAAAACACTCAATGATATAATGATCATTATATCATCCAAACGCGTGTTATAATGAATTTCAAAAAAAGAACATTCTCATGCAATGACATTTTCACCACCAGATCGCTAAAATTTTGAAAAAAGAACAACTCGTCTTATCGTGTTATATCCCGCCATTTTTTCACTCGAATATGGTATGCGAATATGGTATGTTATGAGAATCTTTTATAGAGGATTCACAGCATGATTGTAGATAAAGTCTTGTATGCAACCGTTATAATTAGGTATTAAAACACTCATGTGATACTATTATCACACTCGGCTACGCCTCGTGTGATAAACCCACATTCGTGTTTTAATACCCCTGATTATACAACAGTTGCATAAATAACTATTAATTAGGTGCACTGCTGACAACGTGTTATTTCATTTTTTAACTTTGCTTTACATTGGGAAATTATTCTGTATCGTGAGTGTGTTTCCAAAAATTAAACCGCGGCACTCAGTGCGACAACCGGCGTCCGCTGTGCTGACTCTATATTTGTAGAGTATTACACAAGGCATCCTTATAGTTCCGCCATGTCCGTCCATCTATCTGTCTGCCCGCACCTTAGCTCAGAGACACTTTGTATTAAGTACAAAGCTGTAATTTAACATGAAAAAAAGAACGAAAAGACCCTTTTTCTCAGGAACGCCTGGAAATATCAAGCTAAAAAAAGTGGCTCCTCAATCCTTACGGACATTTTTATTTTCTGGTCTTTCATGATTGTAGATCAACGGGAAATACCCTATTTTTTTTTTTTTTTATCGTGGTAAAATCATCAAATGAGTCCTCCCACCCAGGGCAGGGCGGGAGGGACTGTCAGACTTGTACTGACTAAAATCCACGGTGTCCTTCAATAGCCCTTTACGTACCGGGGTCACGGTAATCCGTTGGTCCCGCGACCCCGGCTTTGGCCCTCTACAGGCCCCGTCACTATGCTGACACTCTTTGAGGCGCGCGTGGACCACAACGCGCCGTCGACCCGGGCATGGTCCATGGTCGGACAGCGAGTCGGGGAAATACCCTATAGATCAATTTTGGGAAATTGAACACATTAAATCACTTGAGGAGCTCGTGGCTAAATAATTACAGCCGAACAGACCGATCTTCCGAGTTAAGCCGCGCTTGCCGAGAGTGGTCTGTGGATGGGTGACCATCTGTCAAAACGAGTTTCCTCCATGCCTCGAAAGCACGTAAAACCGTTGGTCCCAGCTGTCATTTGTAGATCTTTAAAAGTCGTTACTGTTATTCAGAAACTCATAAGTCTGACAACCAGTCATGGAGTATCGTATTGTCCAGTTACGAGGTTGTGGAGGTCTCGAACACCCGGATCCTTCCTATTTCTCTATCTCTCTTACACATTCTCTCCCTCTCACTCTTACAGTGCTGTCATCCCCACATTCCGACGTCCTTTAAGGTATGTCCCGTTGACGTAGAATCATTAAAGGAAATCATTCAGGCACTATACATTTTTTGGCGTTTTCTGAAAGTCAAAAAAGAAAACCGGCCAAGTGCGAGTCGGACTCGCCTATAAAGGGTTACGTAGCAGCAAGTAACATAATAGAAAAATTCTTGTAGTTGGTTGTAACTTTGAAAGGTAAATTGCGGCTTACGATTTATGACGTATTAAAAAAAATATTAATTACTTGATCTCGTTCAAACCAATTCAAACCCGCTTTTTTTTTATCGTGGTAAAATCGTCGAAATGAGTCCTCCCACCCAGGGCAGAGCGGGAGGGACTGTCAGACTCGTACTGACTAAAATCTACGGTGTCCTTCAATAGCCCTTTACGTTCCGGGGTCACGGTAATTCGTACAGTCCCGCGACCCCGGCAAATTCAAACCCGCTAGTAGTTTGCATGGGTAATGTACATTCAGTCAAAAAAGTATCGGGAATGGATGATTTGTTTATGGTTACAAATTCAAATTTTTGTTTTTTTTTGTAGTTGTTAGATTGGCACAACTGTTTTCCATTTTGGCGCGGAGTTTGAGTTGCATCTGTTATTTATATTAAACTAGCTGTACCCTGCCACGCTTCGCTGTGGCACATTGTGATTGAATAGT
Organism: Agrotis puta; assembly: GCA_943136025.2. Classification (NCBI taxonomy): domain Eukaryota; kingdom Metazoa; phylum Arthropoda; class Insecta; order Lepidoptera; family Noctuidae; genus Agrotis; species Agrotis puta. The sequence continues at coordinate 247,557 of OW964176.2, read as the reverse complement.
TGAGAAATGAGAAACAAAACAAAGAATACATTTCATATAAGTTTAATTTTCCTCGCTTCCGGTGGATGGCGCGGTCAATAGTACACAGCTAATCATAAAAAAAAACTGTTTTTTCGCGGTCGCGGATATGTGACTGATGCAAAAAATAGATAAAAACAATCCTTGATGCGGATTATATATCATGATAAAATTTCAGCTCAATCGGTGCAGAACTTTTTGAGTTTTTGAAACGTACACAGACCAACATAAAATTTTTATATATATAGAAGATATATTATTAGCGGCATAGAGACATGACGCACATACATGAGACAGCTGGCTATAATTTATAAATTACTCGCTGTACCCTGCCCCGCTTCGCTGTGGCTCAAAAAAAGTGTTTTCCAAAAAAAAAAATAGATAAAAACAATCCTTGATGCGGATTACATATCATGCTAAAGTTTCAGCTCAATCAGTGCAGTACTTTTTGAGTTTTTAAAGCATACACAAACCAACATAACATTTTTATATATATTTTATATTTATATATATAGATACAGTGCTGGTTTTAGTAATATCATGTATAGTGTGTATTGCGAATTTCATGTAGTGATTAAATGCAAGGAACATTGGTCCGACCTGTTTATTAGTCAATGTTTAGTAATCCGTTTGTGCTGGATAGGATAATCTCAAGCCCGGGGAAGGACATAGGGTTACTTTTTATAAACACACCATACAGGTAAAGATTGATGAAGAAACCACTGGACTTAGCATTTTGAAATTTGCTGAGTTCTATTATAGCTTAAAATAATGAGCACTTAGAAAGGAATTCAGATAATTCCACCCTCAAAAGATTCCCTCTAAATATTAGGTAAAGGAGTTCAAAGATTGCATGGAAACAAATTTTGTAGTTAGAAATCTGGGATGTACGATGTGAAGTTACATTAAAAAAATATAAGTATTTATAAAAAAAATGTCACGTACCTTAATGTGGCAGACCAAATTCTACGCGAGCGAAGCCGCGGGCAAAAGCTAGTATTAGTATATACTAATACACGTAATACATTATTATATAATAATAAAGAATAATTTCAATTCTAAGTATGGGGAAACACCAAGTTTTTTTTTTTATATTTGTGTGAGAATCCTAATGCAGTTCATATAATACATCTACTTACCAAATTTTTGTAGCATGGTAAAATAATCAAATGAGTCCTCCCAACCAGGGCAGAGAAGGAGGGACTGTCAGACTCTCATACTGACTAAAATACACGGTGCCCTTCAATAGCCCTTTACGTTCCGGGGTCACGGTAATTCGTAAGTCCCGCGACCCCGGCATGGTCCATGGTCGGACAGCGAGTCGCCCATTACTCGCCACCCGCATGCCCGCGCCTACGGTGGCCGGAGATCGTCTAGCGATGTCCGTCGCCGTGGGCCTAGTCTGCATCCGGGGTGAAGGGAGGACGCTGTCCTCTCCCTCATGCGGCGCGCTCCTCCTTCGCTAGCATGGCTGCTTCGCTGAAGGAGGTGACCGCTTCCCACTCCGTCTCGCCCCGCAGCATGGCTTCGAATAATGCCGGGCGGGAGAGGTCTCCGCCTATTGCCGTCGTGAGGACACCGTGGTGCTGCGGGGCACTGGTACCTCCCGAAACATCCGTTTCTAGTGAGGACCTGCTTCATGCGGTAGGTCAAGACGCCGTGACGCCTATCCAGTCACTCCTCAAAGAGGGATCTTACCGTAGCGATTGCGGCGTTCCCAACTGGATTAACACCTAGGATATTTTGTATCCAGGTTTAATGCTCCTGTGGGATAATTTTCGAGTTGTAGCTGGCGAAGCCACTGGTAACAGCTAGTTCAACTATACAGAGTTTTATCTTGTTATATAAGTTGGCCAACAGGACAAAACCGAATCCATAAGATACATATACATCCATATACATACATCAAAAAAGAGCTGAAGTCGTCTAACAAAACAACTTTGTTAGGGGACTTCATCTCTTTTTTTATGTTAAGAATTTTGGCATTTGTGATTCCAAAAAAAAAGAATTAAATAGACCAATTCTTTTTAACCTTATTCTTGGTAAAAAAATATAGAAAAATAATCGACAAACCAAGATAATGGGATTCTATACAACATTATTTTTTGTTTATGCGCATTAAAGCACGCGCGTTATTAAAGTTCTACCACATTTTTTACGGATGGCGGATTTCCGCTGTTAGCCAGTTTAAAAGGAAGACCCTGTATATTACTTAGTTTGCGTTTGGGATCAATGGTTTTTAACTACGGAACCCTTCATTTTGTTCATTGTGGTCCGACGCGCATTTGGCCAAGTTTTTTTTATTGTGCCTAGATTATGAAATCCTTTGTGTTCTCTGATACGTACTCGTCTGGTTTTTTTTTTTGTTAAATGGGCTCTTCGATATCATGAGTATGGGATCGTTCAAGCGCCAGCTTGTATAACAGCGACGTGCGTGTGTTGCAGGCCAACGTGGAGCCGGCCGTGCGCGCCAACAGCGCCTTCGTGTCGTCCTTGGTGGCGCTGGTGGCCGAGCACGTGACCGCGGCCGCCGGCAGCGGCGCCGCGCAGCCCGACAAGGCGGCGCTCGAGCAGGAGAAGGCGCTGCTGGAGGCCTACGCGCCGCTGCTGACGGCGCTGCTGGAGGGGCAGCCCGAGCTGCAGCTGGCGGCCGTGTACGCCGTGCAGGTGCACGCGCACCAGCACCGGTACCCCAAAGGTGAGTGCGCGCCGTACGCTGGAGCACAGAAGGCGCTGCTGGAGGCCTACGCGCCGCTGCTGACGGCGCTGCTGGAGGGGCAGCCCGAGCTGCAGCTGGCGGCCGTGTACGCCGTGCAGGTGCACGCGCACCAGCACCGGTACCCCAAAGGTGAGTGCGCGCCGTACGCTGGAGCACAGAAGGCGCTGCTGGAGGCCTACGCGCCGCTGCTGACGGCGCTGCTGGAGGGGCAGCCCGAGCTGCAGCTGGCGGCCGTGTACGCCGTGCAGGTGCACGCGCACCAGCACCGGTACCCCAAAGGTGAGTGCGCGCCGTACGCTGGAGCACAGAAGGCGCTGCTGGAGGCCTACGCGCCGCTGCTGACGGCGCTGCTGGAGGGGCAGCCCGAGCTGCAGCTGGCGGCCGTGTACGCCGTGCAGGTGCACGCGCACCAGCACCGGTACCCCAAAGGTGAGTGCGCGCCGTACGCTGGAGCACAGAAGGCGCTGCTGGAGGCCTACGCGCCGCTGCTGACGGCGCTGCTGGAGGGGCAGCCCGAGCTGCAGCTGGCGGCCGTGTACGCCGTGCAGGTGCACGCGCACCAGCACCGGTACCCCAAAGGTGAGTGCGCGCCGTACGCTGGAGCACAGAAGGCGCTGCTGGACGAATTCCGATTTCTCGATTCTTTATTGCATTCCACAATATATGCTTAGGTGGTAAACATTTTTGAAAGAAACGAGATACAATCTTGGACCCTGTCGGGCACAGCAAAAGAAAGAATATTATGTAGAGATGAGGTTTTAATTTTTTGTCGGAGCTTTTATTACTACCCCTTATAATCTAACTTATACTAAAACATTTATTTTTACATGGTTTTTAAGGTTTTATAGTTTAAATATTCGTCGACACCGTAGTAATATTACTTATTAAAAAAAAATGTAAAAAGATGAATTTCTTTTTTCATTCCTAATGATAAATTATTAAAGATTTTGATTGACATTACCATAGGGCTTGTCGAGAGAATTTTTAAGCGGGATTTAATTAGGTTGAGTTCTGTTTTTATTTATTAGTTTATTTAGTTTAAAGGAGCTTGCTCATGACGCTATCGTCAAAACGTGCGACTCGAGTCCATTAGCAATGTACCATACTTTTTGTTCGGCCAGACGTTTGTGCGATATTTGACCGATATCGTCAATCGTTGCAATGGGAAGTTTCACGCCAAACTCGGCTTAGATGGCGCTACCAGCGCATAATGCCAATTTACTGTATGAGTAACTTGACATATTGTTGTTTACGTTATGCGCTTGTAGCGCCACTAACGCATTAAACTCGCAGTGAAACTCCCTATTCTGTGTGGCGTCGCGCCATGGGCGAGTTCCCTAATAGTAATTTCTCACGACATTGTTATTTTAGTAACTAAGGGAAGGGCGAGGCAATTCCCTCACAAGTATTCTTTAACTTAACGGGGATGCCTTACTTTTTGTGTTGCATGACAATGTAAAAATAAATAATAAACCATTCATTATTATTGCAATTCTACCTGAAGTGTCCCCTGTATAAAGTTCTTAGAAGCAAAAAAAGATAAACAAGGATTTTCCAATAATAAAAAAATAAATGAAACTGGCTTCTAAAAAACACAAAAAGTGTAAAATATCTATCTGAAATCTGTAAAAAAGTCAAGGAAATAAAAAATATTGTCACCGACTTCCGAAAGAAAAGTCACTTTTGTTGTGTGTACAGGCGTAATATTATGTTATGTAATAGAAGAGTGCCCTCGATTTTTCCATGATCCCGTCGTCTGTCGTCGTGACTTGATTACCATGCGGACATTTTTGGCCAAGTGAAATTTCTCGTTAGTTTCGTATTACCTATGTTTCTTTGACTTGATTAAATTTTAGATAAAAATAACTAATTAAATCTCAAAATTGTTAGCATCACGTGTCTGGTCGACATTGGAGGAATCAAGAACGAACATCAACTTAAATAATAGTAAATACAATATCGAGAGGCGCGCTCAAATTGCCTTCTGTGTGAATTGAGTGTACGACACCTGTCAAAAAGAACACGTATAAATGATGTGTAGTAAGGTAGTTTATTAGAGGAAGATTTGCGACGCTCTCGTGCTAATATTGTTGGTGTGGCAGGCATGCTGCTGCGCTGGTTCATGTACCTGTACAACCTGGAGGTGTGCGAGGAAGACGCCTTCCTGCGTTGGCGCGAGGACGTCACCGACGCCTACCCCGGGAAGGGCGAGGCGCTGTTTCAGGTAACGACGCCCACCACACACTCACACCACACGATACTACTGCTAAACATTCTGCTGTGCAACACGAAAGACGTGAAGGCGCTGGGATCACTGGGTTTTTCGGTTAGCTCAGTGGAGCTGAGCAATTGGACTGCTGCGCAGCATGTCGCGTGTTCGATTCCCGCATGAAACAATATTTGTATGACCTACAAATAGTTATTCCTGGCCTGGGTGTTTGTGTTATGTGAATTTCTAGATGCGTAAACGCCAGGGGTCGAAACTAGTCAGTAAAATCAGTAAAAGTCAGTTTTTTTTAGCATGGTCAGTAAAAGTCAGTTTTTTGAGAAAATGGTCAGTTTTTTCAGTTTTTTGAGATACACACACATATATTATCACATATATACATATATTGCTCCATATATTTTTTTGGAACCTTATTAATTATTTACTGACACAATTTTGCCTGTCTGTGTCGTTCCTTTTTACGCCTACCTTCTTCATTCTAGATTTTGCTTAAGAAATATATATCTTATAGTATACCTACTAGCAGCCAAACCCGGCGTTGCTCGGGTTTCACCTTTCAAGTCCATTCATTTCATCAGTTGCAACACTTTTTCACATTTTCGCCACCCACAACCGCGACCAAACATCCTTACTTTCACCAGGAGACCAAAGGGGAGATGATTGGAGTTGGTGGTCATAGAGAAAACCCTGTCTTCCTGTCCTTACATTAGCATTTTAAATATACATTTAGATTGTGTCAACAAAAACAAATTTCTAGTCATTTCTAATTTGCATTTGTAACAAAAACGGCCGTTTATGTTTAGAATGCACGATTTAGCTAAACAGCTATATTTCAAGTGTTGACAATGTGTTATAAAATTACGTTATTGCCTTTTCTACAGTAATTACAAACCACATTTTGTATTTTTGATTCTATTTACGAGTTATGAAATTTTTTCGATTGGCGGCGCTAGTGGACTGTAAGAGGCCTCTTATAAGAAGGAATTAAGGACACGTTAATATGGCCAAGACATTACTAGATGCCGCTGTTAAAGAAAGAAAAGACTACGAGGAAAAAATTAAAGAAGAAGAAAACTTACAAAAAATTATAGATAAAAAGAAAAATGCTTTGATTACTAACTTCTTCAAGAAATCATAATGTCTAATGTTTCTAACTTTTAATATTATTTGCATGATGGATGTGTGTCATTTGCTTATTAACAAATATTAAAACTGATAACTATTTGTAAACTTTTTAATAATAAAAAGGTGGTGATGGTTGGCTATGGGGATGGTGGAGGCTAATAACATTTTTTTTTTTCAATTCCACATGAAACTTTTATTTTAAGTTAGTTCAGATGGTCAGTAAAAGTCAGTTTTTTTAGATTTCTGGTCAGTAAAATCAGTATTTTTGAACACTGAACCTGTTTCGACCCCTGGTAAACGCATCCACCCAGGAGAAATTTCTAGTGGGGCTAGGTAGAATGGGATTGCGTTCAAGTCTATATTTTTGCCTCGCGGAATTTGTAAATATTATAACTTACTGTAAAAAAAAATTAACCTGAATATCAATTTGGTTGAACTTTTTGCATTTATTTCGACACACGTAGTAGAATTGAAGAAAGCAGACTTGTCCAGCGTGTGACGTGTGTTGTGTGCCCGCAGGTGAACACTTGGCTGACGTGGCTGCAGCAGCAGGAGTCGGAGGACGAAGAGGCTGAGGACTAGCTCCGTGCAGGACTAGCTCGGCGCTGGACTAGCTCCGCGCTGGACTAGCTCCGCGCTGGACTAGCTCCGCGCAGGACTAGCTCCGCGCAGGACTAGCTCCGCGCTGGACTAGCTCCGCGCTGGACTAGCTCCGCGCTGGACTAGCTCCGCGCAGGACTAGCTCCGCGCTGGACTAGCTCCGCGCTGGACTAGCTCCGCGCTGGACTAGCTCCGCGCTGGACTAGCTCCGCGCTGGACTAGCTCCGCGCAGGACTAGCTCCGCGCTGGACTAGCTCCGCGCTGGACTAGCTCCGCGCTGGAGTAGCTCCGCGCTGGACTAGCTCCGCGCAGGACTAGCTCCGCGCTGGACTAGCTCCGCGCAGGACTAGCTCCGCGCAGGACTAGCTCCGCGCAGGACTAGCTCCGCGCTGGACTAGCTCCGCGCTGGACTAGCTCCGCGCAGGACTAGCTCCGCGCTGGACTAGCTCCGCACTGGACTAGCTCCGCGCTGGACTAGCTCCGCGCTGGACTAGCTCCGCGCTGGACTAGCTCCGCGCAGGACTAGCTCCGCGCAGGACTACCTCCGCGCAGGACTAGCTCCGCGCTGGACTAGCTCCGCGCCGACACCGCGCGACCCGGTTCATGAGCCGCACCGCTTTTATTTCGCGCTCATCTCATTATATAAATATAATTAAGCCAAATAGTTGAAATACCTACGTTTGTTACCCTTTAACGCTAGACGCGCCGCGCGCCACTGCCGTCGTCGGCGATTCCAGTGTTAAATAGGACAATTTTTAGGTTACTACGTAAACGAATATTAGTATCTCGAGATAATTTTTTGTAGGCCTTTTACTCGATTTTGATACTTTTTACAAATGTATACAATGTATAGTGTTCGTTTGGACGTATGATTGCACCCCGATCTGCCCCTTCCTGCAGTGAGCGTGTTTTAGTTGAAATTGTAAAAATATATATATATGTGAAAAACTTAAATCAATTTTTATTAATAATATCATGATGATCATTTATTTTCAATGCTAAATGGACTTAGTGATAACTGTAAGAATGCTTAAATTTCATTGTATTATCAAATTTTAGAATTTTGTAACTAGATAAATAAAAACAAAAAAAAAACTGCCCTAAGGCATAAGAAATGTATGTTGAGTGAGTTGTAAAGTTGTGAACTGATGATGCAAATGCAACATTAAATAAGTAACATTGGTCAATATGTATTCAGGATGAAAAATAAACTTCAGTGTAATTTATTACAAAAACAGTTACGAGTTTCATTTTGGTGTAATTATGTAATTGAGATAATACCACTCTTGTTGATGTCGGTATGGTACCCGACGCACGTGGCACAGGACAACAATGTGACACGAATGTAAGGGTGCGTCCACATCTGGCGAATGTGCCGCAAATGTGCAGCTCGCGAGTCGTTTCCGAGCTACCCGCGAGCGTGCAGCCACGGCAATGGTTTGGTGTGCCTCTGTAGCGCAACTCACGCGAGACTCGTATAAAGGCGTGCGCGCGGCGTGTTATCTGCGCGCACTTACAGTTCCTATATTATCTTTAGGATCCCACAATACTGGAAATCTTTATGTTTCAATTAATAATAAACAATTCCCCTCCGTCCACTCCATGACAACACGTACTTAGCCTCCAGTAATCAGAATGTTACTCTTCTAAAAAATTAACTCTGTTCTGCAAACAACACCTCCAATAGAAATTCACCTCTTTTTTTTATCGTGGTAAAATCATCAAATCAGTCCTCCCACCCAGGGCAGAGCGGGAAGGACTGTCAGACTCGTACTGACTAAAATCCACGGTGTCCTTCAATAGCCCTTTACGTTCCAGGGTCACGGTAATTCGCACAGTCCCGCGACCCCGGCAGGCTTTGGCCCTCTAGAGGGGGGCCCTGTCACTTCGCTGACACTCTTTGAGGCGCGCGTGGAACACAACGCGCCGTCGACCCGGGCATGGTCCATGCTCGGACAGCGAGTTGCCCATTACTCGCCGCCAATATGAAATTAGAAATTCACCTCTTGGGTGTAGATTGATGAGGATCGATACTAAAAGTATTGTATTTTCTTTCATTCGTAAGAGAAAAAAAAATATCGTTCGTAAGATTGCCATAAAATGTAGGCTTAGCAAAGAAAGCATTAACCTTTGCTTGCAAAAATCGTGAATATTCTCTGTCGGATAAATACGACACGGGCGATAGGGGCACGGAAATGTTTGTCGGATATATAGGACTCTGGCGGGTTTAATTGCGCTGTTGAGCGACTGGAAATACAGTTCGGGACTTGCTGGCACCCCGACTCGGATAATTTAGGTTAGAAGAGGCTTGTGGTTATTTTTTTTTTTAAACCACCCAGAAGAAGGAGCCCCGCGAAGCGAGGCTCCGTCGACATGTTACTGCTAATGTGAGCTCCTTATACTCTGCTCATTAGTGCAATTTTCGGGATTTTGTCCATCGGTATTTTGATACGTACCCAATAATTTGGTGTTCATTAACTATTTTTGGGTTAACAATGATTTTTTTGGAGTTAGTTTGCTTAAATAGGATAACAAGATGTAAAAATTTTGGTTATAATTTTACATTAAAATGATGTTTTAGTTTTGGTGATCATTTACTACTTTTGGGTTAACAATGATTTATTTGGAGTAATTTTGCTTAAATAGGATAGCGAGATGTTAAAACTTGGGTTATAATTTTACATTAACTACTTTTGTCTGCTATTTGTTACAATATCTGGTAGTAAGTTAAACATAAGCAATTTTTAGACGGTAATATGCACAATTGCTGCTTAATGCCGCCAAATTTTCAAAAATGTACATCTTTTACCTAACGAAATCCAAGGTGGCTCCTCAATTAGGACGATTAGATTGAAGAGCTACTTTTGCTTTAATATAACTAGTGATATATTTTGTTGCTAAATCTAGAATTCATGCTGCAAAATCAGCTACGTTGCTGCTAAATAATGGTGAAATCAGATTTTAAAAATGTGATGTGGCTCCTCAATGGTAGATTATGCCGACGCCTCCTTGAGTTATGAGTCGAGCTACTTATTCTTATTCTTTATTGTACACACATATAATTAAAATAACATTTAACAATAGGGTAATTTATGTACAAAGGCGAGCTTAACCCAGAATTGGGTTTTCTTACAGCAAACCTTAGAGCGATAGAGATTATCATTTTAGAGAGGACAGATATTCTGTGTACATTTTAATAATTTATGCATACTTAAATAAACAAATAAGTGTATAAACATAATACATACAATATAATATATAAAATAATACATACCTACAACATATAAAATAATACATACATACCTATATGTCATGATGACAGGAAATGCTCTCTAATTTTTCTCCTGAAAACTTCTAACGACGGGCTATCGCGTAAGGTGTGGGGAAGAGAATTCCAAAGGCGAACAGCACGCACAGTAAAAGATCCATCATAACGAATCGAAGTATGAGAAGGGACACGCAGAGGCGGCGCTAGATCTCGCGTGGACGTCGGCGAAATTAGGTTCGCGAGGCCTCCTTTTTTCCCAATCAAGAAAATATTAAATTACGTAAGCAGAATTATAGTTAAAATAATATTAACAACAAGTTTTATTAAATATTTTATTGCTATTAAACAAGTTTTATTGCTTATCAAATGATGACAAAACTTACATAAATAGAAGTTAAAATAAACGAACTTTTCGGCTTTTGGCCTCACTGAACTTTTTCAGGATTACGTCATAGCTAATACCAGACGCTATTTCAGCTTCAATTGATAGAACTGATAACGAAGATAATCTCTCTTGACTCATCGTGCTTCTCAAGTAGGTCTTAATCAATTTTAACTTTGAGAAGCTTCTCTCAGCGGAAGCTGTACTGACAGGAACTGTGAGCATGATTCTAATTGCTATATAAACATTTGGATATATTTCTTCCAAATTATTTTCTAAAATATATTGAATGAGTTGTTTCGCGTCGTTGATAGTCTAGTGAATTTGTTTTTAAAAGTTGGAGTTCTTCATACAGTTCGAAAGGCTGTATGTCGTTGTTTTCGCCTTCCCGAAGTATTGTACATAAATCATTACAGCACTTGAGGAGATCTTCTTTTGATATAGAATTTAAATATCTGATATCATAAATAAAACCAAATCGTTCAAAATATTCATTGAGCGCTTTAAATCGACATTCGGTATCAACTATAATAGCATCAATCATAGTGTTAAAAAAGGTAACTCTGTACTGCATTTCAAAAGATTCAATAGGTTCATCAATATGTTCATAATCGAACATTCGTTTTCTCCTGGCTGTTCTTTTTTCTTTAAATTGAGTCTCAATTTCGAAAGTACTCTTCTCTACAAATAATCGAGCTTGTGCGACACTATTGTCAAATCCTGTATTACGGAATTCTTGAATCCAGCTGCAAAATGACCGTAAAGTATCAATAGCGACTTTCAAGTTGACTTGAACCGTTTGCCATAGTTTGCTTATATTGTTCACACGTAATAAAATCTCGTACCATACGTGTATCGCAACAACAAACTCAAAAGTTAACATTTCATTGAAAACTGCGTCACAGTCGCTGAGAGTTTCAGAATCATCACTTTTATTTTTCAGGTCATTCACGCATTCGATAACATCATCAAATTGCAAAAATATTGCTTTTACTGCTCCGATTCTACTCTCCCATCGTGTTTCAGACAGAGGTTTTAATGTCAATTTTAATTTAGTTTTCACAATATCCCAACGCTGACTTGACTTTGAAAACAGCACATAGATTTTATTGATGAAGCCAAAAAACGTTTTGGCTGTTGTAGAAGACTTAGCTGCATCCATCAAAAGCAAATTCCAACTGTGACATCCGCACGGCGTAAAGAATGCTCTTGGGTTTATATTAAGTATTCTTGTTCTGACACCTTTATTAATACCGACCATATTGGCGCCGTTGTCATATCCTTGTCCTCGACAGTTTTGGATATCTAGACCATTTCTTTCCAGTTCTTGTAATATGGAATTTTTTACATATTCTCCCGTTGTTTCTGTGACGGCAATAAACCCAACAAAATGTTCCTCTATTGCTCCAGTTGAAGAATTGCAAAATCTTAATATTATTGACATTTGTTCAACGCGGCTGACATCCCTGGTACAATCGATCAAGAAGGCATAGTATTTTGCTTGTTTAACGCTGTGTATGATTTCTTCAATAACTGATTTAGACATAAATGCAATCAATTCATTTTGGACGTCGTGGCTCAGATAATGTTGAGATAGTTGCTTTTCATTAATACGTTGCATGTGCTCCCGTAGTGTCAGATCATATTTGGATAACAACTTAAATAAATCTATAAAGTTGCCACTGTTTTTGCTATCGTTCAATTTAAAGGTTTCTCGATGAGCTCTAAATGCCAAATTGTGTGAGGCTAAGTAGTTTATGATATCAATCATTCTTTCAAACAAATTATACCAGTACTTTTGCGATTCTTTAATAGATCTCTCATTATCTTTATCTATTGTTTTTCCGTGTTTGATTCCTTTATAGAATTCCATCCATTTAATCATGCATTCCATGTGTCTTTGTCTTTGCAATATCCGACTCAAATCTTTCCAGTCACAACATCCTTCTTTTACCATCTGTGTATGCAAATTTGAAAAAAGTCTACATGGAAAGCAATAAACTTTATCTTGAAAAATGGAGTAAACTAACCATCGGCGATGTTGCGTTTCGCCGTTACTTAATTTTCGAGTGAAATGAAATTTAGAAAAATGTCTTTTATTTGCGTCTTTTGGGTAACTGTCATCAGATTTCTCTAGATCTTGATTGGGTCCGTTTTGAATTAGGTCATGACGCTGCGCATCGTTTACTGGAAATACCCACTTCCCTGGATCTAAGTCTATAAATGACTCTTTTAAATGAACTCCTTCCACTTGATTTTCTGAGTCACACAACGTTTCACTTTCTAACTCTTTATTGGGTTCCGACATTTGGATCATAGTAGGTTCGCTCGATGTTGCCGGTAAAACTGTATCAGAACTTCCAAAAAAAGATTCATTTGACTCTGATGCGGGCTCAGAAACTAAAGTTTCATCAGATGACTCTGAAGCAGTCTCTACTTGGTCCTGCAGACATGATGACCTAAAAATAAAAACAACAACGTTGAAATTAAATAACAATTAGAAGTATTGTTTATTTAATTAATCATAAATTAGGTATATTTATGTATGTAATAAATAACTACTATTACTACTACTAATTTTTATTAGTGACGCCCAATAGCATCAAAGTTAATATTAATGCGATACGAGATCTATCGATCTGTAGTTCGATGTTTTTTGTGTAGCAGATTATAAAAACTATAGATACGCCAATGCTTTTGATAGACAACTGAATAAAATTATTTACTTACGTTATTTTGTACTGAAACAACACCAGATTCTAGTGCGGAGTTCTTTTAATACAAAGTAATCTAGATCTAAAGATCTAGGCGCAACGATAGAAAAACTCGATAAAAATTTGTTGACAATTTTGAGGCTAATATTTTTATAAGCACGTGCGTGCTTGTAAACATACTCGAACAGCTAAAAATTTTAGTTCTTGAAAAAAAAAACACTAGCACAGTTTGAATTTAAAACTACATAAACTATCCACTTTTTAAAATTTCGATATCCTTAAAGAAATACATTGCAATTAAGACTTATAAAATTATTATATTGATGTTGACAAATACTTTACGTTAAAGTTGTTATAAAAGTTCATATTGACTTACCTTATCTTATAACCTTCGAAGTATGAACGAAATCACAATATAAATTAACACTTTTGTCCACTAAATCATCACTCAACCACCGGGGTACTGACTGACTTTACAACACAATAAATGACTTTACAACACAATAAAAAGAAATTTTGTCCATGCGAGCCTAGTCTGCGAGTGTTGCGTTAATTACGTAGGCTACTGCCGGAGGACTCAAAAAAAACCGAATTTATTACAAACTAATTTATTAAAATAAAAATTACAAATATTTGAAAATGGAATTGACCCGATCGATGGTGGATACGAAGTGCGCGGGCTCGGTCACGCAGCCGGTGTCTTCGGTCCTCGTGTTCCGTGGTCAGCAATTTTCACTCGTAGCAACTAGGGCGCACGCGGCGTGGCTCGTGTCCTTGTGTCAGCGCTTTACATAGTGGTGATGCGCGTAACACCTCCCCCCTCAGATCGACGACTATTTCAGATGTTTAAGATGAAATATCGTCGAGAGTTTAGGTTGATCTTGAGATGCCGGCTGGTTCTGACGTGTTACAGATGCTTCAGGCTCGGCGTACGTGGCTTCATCTGGAGTTATGATCTGCGTCTTTCGGCGGATGTAGATTCGGTATAATAGTATCGCTCCCAGTATAATTATGGCGAGTAGGGTACCATAAAATGGGATTGTTGTATGATAGATAGTTGAGGTTGGTTCAATGTGGATTGGCCTCTGTGAGTCTATTCTATCTTGAATATCGTGTAGCTTCTTTAAGTTAATGGAACTGATTTGAAGAGGTGGCATGGTTGATTCTTCGACGTCATCTGGCACATTGCTTATCTTCATGGGTTGTCCTCTAATGTGGTCGTTGATGTTGACGATGGTGAATTCGTCTGTTCGTAGCTTGCAATTATGTGGAATAGTGGCTAGGAAGCTTCCAGCTAAGGTTATGGATTCTTCTTGTTCGCAGGTTAACTGGACTTGTGTTGGTTTCGGGAAGACGATAGCGTAGCGGCGGTCATCTAACTTTTCCATTGCGGGCTTCGTCAGGCTAATAGTAATCGTGTTGCATGATTTGTGCGGGTTTTTACTTCCAATGATGTCGCAGATACAATCTGGATGGGTTCTCATTTGGTGATTGAGGTTTTCTTCGCAGAGATACTCTGAAGCTACCTTCGGGCATTCTGCCTCTATGTACGCATGAATATTTCCAGTGATTGCTAGGAATGGGTAGGACGGGATGATGGCTTGCCTATTTTTGTTTGGTACAATGACTAACTTATACAAGAGGAATCTTAGCGGAGATATTATGGGGAATTTAAATGCAAAAACTATTTGGTTTCCATGATAATAAGCTAATGGTTTGATGATGTCATAATATTCTCTAATTTCTAGTTCCAGTAGTTGGTCTTTATTATAGAGCGCGCTTAGCTTGCGGATCATATTGCTTAATATTTCTGTACCTAACATAGAATGATGAGTACGCAGTTGACCGGAATGTGCTATCGCGTTTTCTAACCTACTTAATTCATTTAATAAACTATCTACATTATTGCAAATTACTTGCAATATTTGCGAGAACTTTGCAAATTTTATGAGGTTGTGTTGTTTATACTTATCGGCGTCAAGCAAGATATGCAAGCTGTCATTTAATTGTACTTGATTCTCTACTAATTGTGTAATAATTTTTGTATGTTCGTTCATCAAACTTTTGCTCAAACTTATATGATGATTTTGCTCGATAACTAGTTGTTGCTGATTATCATTGAGGGCTTTAAGGGCGTTATCATACTGAATGGCATCTGCATGATCCAGGTTTCCTGTAATGCTCTTAATTACGGATCCAAGTCCATCTACTAAACCTCTCTTGAATCGATTGGGCTTTAGACTTTGTAGATGAGATGAGGCTTTATTTAATTTTACATTCAAACTATCAATCTGGAGCTCGTATAAAGTGCGAGTGTAATTGTCTAGTCTGTCTGTGGCTTTAGTTAGTTGGGATCGTATTTCATTAATGTTGTTATCTATGTCTATTAGTTCAATGTTCTGTAGGAATGTATGATAATGAGTGATAAGCTTCATGGGTCCTATTTTGAAGGGCAACAGTCCAGGTCCATTCTCAAGTCGTTCTAGATTGATCTCCTGCGCCCATGTTAGGCTAAGTAACAGCATCAGGGATATCCTGCAACAATTTCGCAGTTTTAGGGACACGCTTTAGTCTAGATTTAGCTATGGGTCCCTTTTTCTTAGAGGTATAAATGTGGATAGGCAAATTAGCTAGGACGGTGTCCTGGGTATATCTAGGTGCAAGTTTAGATCTACTAGCAGAGGGATTACTGATGAAAATTTGTTGGTCGAGTTCATAATCGACTTCGTCTTCACGAGTTTTGTTACGGCTCTCTATAAGCGCCGTTCGATTAGCGAGAGACGTCTCATTAATTAGTTCGTATACTTTTTGCATGCGTTCTCTATGCGTTTCGGTATATTGTTGTAATAAGTGCCCAGTCAGGTCTATGTCGGTCGGGTCTCGTGGGTCAGTATGTCCTAATATTAGGTCGTATGGTTTACATCGCGTGAAGGAATGGATCGAACTATTGTAAGCTATGATAGCATATGGCATCAGGTGAACAACTGGCTCATCTTTGTGTTTTAGTTTTAAAATACGAAGATGTTCCAATATAGTGGAGTGGAAGCGTTCAATATTGCCGTTAGCGTTAGGTGAGTATGCGAGTGTTTGGTGATGAATTATTTTATGTACCTTGCAGAACTCGGAGAACATCTGGTTGGTAAATTCGGTCCCTTGATCTGTAATAATGGTTAGTGGTAGGCCATGATGCGTGCTGAAAGTTAATAAAGCTTGTATGATACTAACTGCAGTCCCATCTCGAAGAAGATAAGCTTGACCATACTTTGAGAAGGCGTCTATGAATGTTACGTATTTTGCATTCTGTGCTGAAAAACTGTCCATGTGTATTATTTCGAACGGTCTAGTGGCTGGGGGCGCTATGTTGAACTTCTGTTTTATAGGGCTCCTATCGTACTTTGCTTGTCCACATATTGTGCAGTCGTTTATGAATTTGGTTATTTGGTCTCGCATCTTAGGCCAGAAATATTTAATAGATAGAGCTAGGAAGCACTCGTTGATACCACGGTGGTTGGTTTTACCCTCGTGGTAGTGACGAATAATTTCCTGTTGTCTAAGGTATTCTTTTATATTTTCAAGTTCTCTTTTTGCCAATACCAATTTCATAGACGAACTTTTAAAGTGTTTTTGTATTAGAGGAATTATATTGTACATTGCAAGGGGTGGATTTATTAAAAGGGCAGTTTTAATCTTAGGGTTGACATATTCTTTAATGGCGTTAATCAGATCTTCCTCTAGGTTGGATTCAGATAGCTGAACGGATGTCCGAGTGTGGGTGTCAAATGGCTTAGTTGCAGTAGTCCGTTTTTTAAAGTCACCTACAACGGTTAAGCACAACTGTCGGTGAAATTTATTAAGTGGTTCGTCGGTTATAGGTATTTCAAGTATGGGGTTTTCCTCAGAGGTATGTGCTGTCAGGGTTTTGGAATTATCTAGGGATGGTGGTCTGTCAGTTGCGTTTGCAATCATCGAACTAACTTCCTCGTTATGGATCTCGACGCGAGAAAGGGCATCAGCATTGGTGTTATTTTTGCCTTTTTTATAAATGACGGTGAAATCGTATTCACTTAATTTTAACCGCCATCTGGTTAACCGTGAATTTGGTTCCTTGAGACTCATAACCCACTGTAGTGGTTTGTGGTCCGTTACTATTTTAAATTTACGTCCAAAGAGGTAAGGCCGGAAATATTTTGTTGCCCATACGATGGCTAGTAATTCTTTCTCTATAGTGCTGTAATTTACTTCGCTGTCATTAAGTGTCCGTGACGCATAAGCTACGGGTTTATCCGATCCAATGGAACCTTGTGAGAGAATCGCGCCGATTGCGAAATTAGAAGCGTCCGTAGTTAGAATAAATTCCTTGTCAAAGTCGGGGTATTTAAGGATAGGGTCGTTGGTCAGTAGAGTTTTACATTTCTCGAAACAGTTGATATAGTCTGAGTCTAAAGTTACCTTTTTTCCTTTCTTTAAACATTGTGTCAGGGGTTTGGTAATACGGGAAAAGTCTGGAATGAATTTTCGGTAGTAGCCGAGAAGTCCGAGAAACTGTTTAATTTCTTTAGGTGTTTTAGGTATGGGGTAATTTTGAATAGCTATGATCTTGTCTGGGTTGGGTTTTATCCCTTCAGTACTGATGACATGGCCTAGGTATGCGGTTTCGAGTTTTAGGAACTCTGATTTATCTAACTGGATTTTAAAGTTAGATTCTCTTAACCTTTGGAACACCTTCTCCAAGTTGTTCATGTGTTCCTGGAGAGATGTACTGAACACAATTATGTCATCAAGGTAGACAAGACATATAACATTTTGGAGTCCTTTGAGTACGTTGTCCATCACTCGCTGGAATGTGGAAGGGGAATTTTTAAGTCCCATGGGCATTCTTAAAAATTCGAAATGCCCACGTTCAACATTAAAAGCGGTCTTGGGAATGTCACTGGGGTTCATCTCCACTTGATAGAATCCTGAAGCTAGATCAAGAGTACTGAAATATTGGCATTTGCCTAATTTGTCCAGGACGTCTGTAATATTAGGGATAGGGTACTTGTCATCGATTGTTTTATCATTTAGCTTCCGAAAATCAATAACTATGCGCCATTTTTGTTTTCCAGAGGCGTCGCTCTTCTTTGGGACGACCCAAATTGGTGAGCTCCATGCAGATTCAGACGGCCTGATGATTCCCTGATCTAACATTTTCGCTATTTGATCACTCACTTCCTGACGGTGTACAAACGGATATCTATAACTTTTAGTGTAGATTGGAATTTCGTCGGTCGTTTTAATATTATGTTTTACTTTATTAGTGAAGGTTAAGGCCTCGCCTTCAATGTAAAAGACGTCGGCGTACTTTGAACATAATGCCAAAAGGTTTGCCTTTTCCTCCTCATTCAGGTGATCGGTACGTATCCGGGATGTGACATCTTTAGCGCGAGGTGATAATTGTTCAGTGCATTCGACATTAAGAATTGTTGCCTGAGTGGCATGGTCTAATGAGAATATAATATCGCTGTGAGTTGGGTTAGTCACTTCAACTATACCGCGGCTATTTGAAACCGTAGTCAGGCATTCGGATATAATACAATTGCAATTTATTTGTTCCTCTAAGAAAACTTCGCCATCCGACGCATTAATAGGTAACCGTAATAATTTAGAACTTCCCGCTGGTATAATTTCCTCATAGAGATTTAAATTTCGGGAATTATATATTTGAATGGGATTAATCGCGAACTTAGTTATAAATGTAAGATCTTTCAAATCTAACTTAGCCTCCCATTTGGTAAGTAAATCCATTCCTATCAAGCCATCAAAACGATCGTGAAATTTATATACGAATAATTTAATTGGTTCCCTGTCACCAAATTCGGGAAAGCATGGTAAGTTAATAGAGTAGTCGCTCCTGCTAGTAGCATGAACGTTAGTGACCTCGAATGGGTCATAGTTAAGAGGTATGTGCGGGAAATAATTCTGGACGGCTTCCGGACTAATGAATGACTGGTTTGCACCGGTATCTATTAGAAAGTTAAGTGGAGGGTTATAGATTCGAATAAACGGTAATTGCCTTTGGGTTTGTAAATTTAATTCTATCCTGAGCTGTTTGACTTCGGAGCTTTCTGAAAATCCTGACTTGTTGAGGGTTTCTGTTGGTCAGCAGCAGCTGGCTTGTCTTTGTCGTTAGTACCGTCAGTCTGTTGCGGTGTGACGTCATAAGTACAGTCAGTGAAATAAAAGTAGTCCTGGTAATAGGGGTCAAAATAAACGTAGTCAGATAGGTCGGGATAGTAATAGTCCTCCCCATAATTTAAACACTCATTCACGTTAACATCGCGAGCTTTAAGGTAGTTGGAAGGTGGTGGGTTGCCCTGTTGTGCCCAGTTCCAGCTGTTGGTAGCAGGCAGAGGCCTGGGTACAAAGTGGCTCACGCCGCTCATAGGCTTGGGACCGTTATTCGGCGGATGAGGGTTTCTCGGGGGCATTCTGAATCCAGAACCACCCTGATTATTATTAGGTGGTGGTGCACCAAATACTTGTTGCGTGCGAGTCGGGCCACGTGGTTGCATGTTATATGGATTAAACGGCATTCCAAATTGATGCTGAGATAGCCAAGGCCGTGGCATAAATTGCGGTCCTTGCGGTCTAAATGGATCAGGCATGTTAAACAGATTAGGCTTTAATGGAACAAGCATGTTATTTGTATGGGCTGGCATTTTATTGAAGTGAAAACTTCTTTAGCGGCGGCGGCGTTGAGCACTTTTCTGTAATGGGTATAAAATCTTAAACTCGCGTCAGGACACGTGACCCTGACCGAAAAAGCGTAGGACGGCGCAGAGCGCTTGCGTGAATGTTCGTGTGACTTTATTACTTTTAAAGAAGTTTGTATGCTGGATACATTCGTTGCTAGGTAACATTGTTTATAAAAGATGTACGTCACATTGGAAAATTATTGAAATAAAAAGTCAACCATTTTTGCGAGTTTTACTAAAATCTGTTCACAAGATATTTCCAACAATTACTATTCAAGTTTTCACTTCTGCCGGCACTCCCAGAGTGCAACCCGTCGTTTTTTATTAGTTTCGTTCTGTTGATTAGGTGGCATTCGAGATGAAGGTTTTTTATCTGACAAGCTATCATTCCTATTCTGTAAATAAATGGTGTTAGTCTCCTCGTGCACGAATTCTAGAGCCTTCTCAATTGTCTCTGGCCGCATACATCTAATACGCGCGCCTAAAGGATCTTTCAAACCGCGGAGATAGGCCTGCAAAGTTAGTTTGCGATATAAGTCGCGTTTGGCCGTGATAGTTGAATCTAGGGTATCATGCAGTGAGACATATGTCATGACGGTGCTAAAGAGACTCTGGCAACGCTCGTAAAATTCCTGTGGCGTGCCGGAACCTTGCGTAAGTAAAGCCAAGTCGTTGTATAGAGCGGTCTCATCCCGTTGGTCTGCAAAGTTATTGATAAGAGCACTACGTATGCCTGCCCAATCACTAGGTATGCCATTGGCGTTAATTAGACGGGCGGCGGGCCCCGTAATTTTGTTAAGAATGCCATTTAACAGCGCTAACTTAAACAGCGGTTGCCCCTCTTGGATAAACTCGGCTACCAGCTGATCACATAATTTTATGAACCTGGTAAGTACGTTCGGGTTCCCATCAAAATCGGGAACTAAGCGGAGGGCTTTAAATATACCGTCTAGATCGGCCATCTCGGTTTCAATTACAGGACTTAAATTACGTCTAGAATCTACGCTTCTATTCCTACTACTAACTAACCTAGTTGCACTTGATCTACGTGGGTAAAAAATGTTGGAAAGGTATATGGAAATTACACACAAAAAGGAAGCAAGCAACCACTAAGAAAATTCAGCGGACTTACATGAACATTCTGGTCTTCGTTGAGCTGTATCGATATCTGGATCTCCGGCGTAGTCTCGTTGTTCAGGATCTCCCGGTGCGACGTTGAAAGTCTATCGTAGCGAACGCGGTGCGATATACCGGTAATCGCAAGAACGACCCGGGAATCCTACCGACTGCGCCAATTACGTAGGCTACTGCCGGAGGACTCAAAAAAAACCGAATTTATTACAAACTAATTTATTAAAATAAAAATTACAAATATTTGAAAATGGAATTGACCCGATCGATGGTGGATACGAAGTGCGCGGGCTCGGTCACGCAGCCGGTGTCTTCGGTCCTCGTGTTCCGTGGTCAGCAATTTTCACTCGTAGCAACTAGGGCGCACGCGGCGTGGCTCGTGTCCTTGTGTCAGCGCTTTACATAGTGGTGATGCGCGTAACACGTTGCATTCACAAAAGGAATGATTGTTTACGTTTCGCTCACAGAAGAAATACAAAGACGACACGGGTATTCCCCGTCTCGCGCACGAAGTTGTTTAACTTTCATAGTGTTGCCAGACTATTCTGCCCGTAAAGTGCTCATAGCACAAAAACTACTGAACTTCTAGTTTTCGAGAAACTCACTCACTTAACAAGTTATACATGAAAATAAATAAAAATGAATAACTAAATTTTAAATAATAAATTTTTTTTGCGAGGCCGTCAAGCGCGAGGCCGTCGGCGGTCGCCGACGTCGCCGACGCCTAGCGCCGCCACTGGGGACACGAAGGAGAAGAGATAAGGATGAGCGACAGGGTTTTCCTCTAGGGACAAGAAACTCAAAACGCTCCCGGAGATAGATAGGAGAATTAGGATTATGAAGTACGGAAAACAGAAAAGCAAGGACATGAGAATCTCGACGCTGCCGAATAGGTAACCACTTCAGCCGTCTCCGAAATTCCGACACGTGGTCGTACTTTCGAAGACCGAAAATGAAGCGGATACACAAATTCTGCAGACGTTCGAGCTTGTCGAGAAGTTCCTCAGTAGCGTCGAGAAAGGAGACATCAGCGTAGTCAATTAAAGGTAGAAGAAGAGACTGAGCGAGAGTAACTTTTGTTGGTAATGGCAGAAACTTCTGGAGACGTTTGAGGGACTGAAACGAGCAAAACACCCTCCTGCTTACTTCTGCAATGTGAGCGTTCCAGGCACAGAAATCTTAATAATAAGGTAATAGAAATGCTATAGTACTACATTTTACAGCGGGACGAGTGTCGCCGGGTCACAGCTACCACCACATAAACAAACAATAGATACACAATAACGCCTACATATGCACTTTGCATTGCTGCAACAAAACCAAACCTTTTTGCGATGACATTACGCAACATTTTCTAAAAACGTATAATCTCAGGTCACGTGACTCCTGCAGCCAATAAAAAACGTGTGCGAAAAGCAGAAAATGATATCGCGCGCTCACTCTCACGTAGGAATAGTGCAGTGCAAGTGCAAACTACTACGAGCTCATGTCGATAAATTATAATTTTCCGTTGAGTGTTAATCGCCAAGGAATCTAGCAACAATAGATAACTAATTTTATTGAAAGGGATTCAATAAAACAATAAGTGTAAGTAGAAACATTTAGTTTATAATATAGTTAAATCTCAAAGGCTCTCCAATACTTCACCTTATGGAAAAAAAAGCAATGACCAAATAGGACGGACTATGTACGAACTTAGATAAAAGTGGGGAGGTAGCTAGTGTAGTGGTGGACTACAAATACTTAATAAACTAAACTAATTTAACATAATTGAAATTAAAATATAAACTAAAATAACATAATTGAAATTGTTTAAGTTTTATATAAATAACAATACATAAATATGTAAGAATATTAATTATATACTATAAATAAATATAAATACATTCCTAATATGGGTCACATTGAACAATGATTAAGCAAATAATTTGTAAAAATGAAAAAGTATGGGACTTCTACATTATTTTGATTTTGAAAACTGAAAATACATCTCATATTTAAACATTTAACATAAAACCATAATGTTTTCCAATTTGGTAAAACTAAGAATCAAACTGAACGTAATTAATTTATCGATACAGAATAGTAGTGGCACGTCACTAAATTGCGGCCAACTCATGCGGCTTGTACCAAGAATTGTTTATTGCGCCGCGAGAATGCAAGTCCGCATGACTATAATTCCATTGCTGCTTTTAGCAGTTGTAATAGTAGACATGGACAAGCTTAAGCATTGATGGTTATTGAATTGACAAAAAAAACGTTTTTCGTGATAAATCGTTGTAGCGGTGGTAAAAATATTTGATTTGTTTATATTTACTAAAAACGACAATATTTCAAAAATTAAGTACTTACATATGAAATGTTATTCCTTTATATGTTAAGTTACAAGTTTTGGACGAGTTTCCGCAGTTGGATACGCTGCAAAACACCATGTTTACCTCTCCGCGTCTCAAATAACACAAGTAACCGCAACAAACGCTCCTCGTGCACTTGTGACCTACGATACTCATGCGCGGCGACAAGGTCACGCGTCTATGCGACTTCTATTGCCTTATTATTAAGATTTCTGTGGTTCCAGGACAAGTTGCAGTCAAGAAACACACCTAAGTTTTTAACATTGCTGGAATATGGTATGGGAACAGAATCGTAAATGACTGGTGGGAGAGACTGGTGATTCAGCAAGTTGACAAAATACCTACCACCAATAATTATTGCTTGAGATTTTGCTGGATTAACTAAAAGTCCGTAACTTTTAGCCCATTGAGAGATATTTTTTAAGTCATTATTGATGGCGGCCAAAGCTTCCGGAAGCTCCTCAAGCTTGAAATGGCGATAAATCTGTAAGTCGTCTGCGTAGAGATGGAAGCGGGAAACTATGATCTTAGTGATGGCGTTAATAAAGACAGAAAAAAGAAGAGGAGAAAGGACGCCACCTTGGGGAACACCCGCAGCTAGATTGCACCATTCAGAGGAGGCCTCATTATAGCGAACCGACTGCGAACGACCCCGAAGATAAGAATTAAACCAACCAATTACAGAAGGAGATATGTTAAGAGAGGATAGGATACCCAAGAGGATGTCAAAATCAACTGAATTAAACGCACTGCTGAAGTCCAATAGAACTAAAACTGTAAGGAGCTTATTTTCCATGGCTAGTCGGATGTCATCGGTTATTTTAACCAATGCCGATACTGTGCTATGGCCAGGACGGAAACCCGATTGGTATGGACTCAACAGGCTATTAGAGGAGAGATAAAAAGACAGTTGATTGTTGACAACACTCTCAAGGACTTTGGATAGGACAGGAAGTATAGAAATTGGACGGAACTGTGACACCGAAGAGGGATTGGAGACTTTAGGAAGAGGTAGAACAAGGGCATTCTTCCATATAGAAGGAAAGGAACCAGTGAATAGAGAGTAGTTGATAATATGGGAAATTATTGGGACAAGTGTATCTAGGATTGGAAGAAGCATCTGGAGTTGAATTCCATCAACACCTACTGCTTTTGTGGAAATGGATAAGATGGCCCGTTTAATATCACCTTCTGCAACCGGCCGGAAGGAGAAAGAAGTACATAATGGCAGAGGAAGGTTAGAGAGGTTGTTGAGAGTAGAAGTTTTAGTGCTGTCATCCAAAATGACTGGAGATTTTGAAAAATGGGTGTTAATTACGTCCAGGTCCATATCGGAAGTGCTATCAATAGCGACTTTGCCGATACCGAGAGACTTAAGAAATTGCCATACTTGTGCTGTATTGATGTTTTGAACAGAATCGTGAATGTGGCGTCTTTTTGCATCCCTACACAAACGACTACAACGATTACGCAGTTTCTTGTAAAAAGACCAGTTCTCATCAGTAGGATCCCTTCTGTAACGTCTCTTGGCTTTATCCCTCTTCGACATTGCGCTTTTTATGGTGTCAGACAACCACGGAGCTGGAAGATGCTTCACTCTAACCTTTTTCAGTGGAGCATGCTCATCAAAGAGATTCAACATAATCCTATTGAATTCCACGACCTTCGAATCTAGTTCATCACAGTTGTAAACGAGAGACCAGTCAATGTTGCCCGCATCCTCCCTCAAACGCTCCATGTTAATGTTTTTAAAACTGCGAAGGAAGAGAAATTTGGATTTCCGTTTAGGTGGACGAATTTTGTATGACAGAAAGAGAAGGTCATGATAAGAGAAAGGGGCGGTAAGTTGTCCATGAGTGGCTACTTTGCTGGAGTCGGAAACAATAATGAGGTCCAATAACGAGGGATTACAATGAGGAGCATGGTGAGTAGCGTTTAGCTGAAGGATATGCATGTTGACAGAAGAGACAAGAGATTGAAGTTTACGGCTGCGCACATCGTCCTTTATCAAGCATGTATTGAAGTCTCCGAGGATAACAGTGTGGTCATATAATGATGTTAAAAGTTCAAGTTTTGATTCGAAGGAGGAAAAGTAATCAATTTGACAAGAAGGACTATAGTAAACACCTAAAAGTAGCTTCGTGTGGTTAAAAACAATTTCAATAAAAAGATGTTCCGCAAATTTCAAATAATCACTCGGAGACTGATCAACAACTCTATACGTAATATCTCCACGGAGATAAATGGCGACCCCTCCACCTCCCTTACCTGTTCTGTCATTACGCACAAGCTTGTAGCCGGGCAAGGAATATTGCGTTGAAGGAAGTGCTGGTTTAAGGAATGTTTCAGAAACAAGCACAGCATGGATGAGATTGGAATCGAACGAAGACAGTAAGTCAGAATGATGAGCAGGAATACTTTGAGCGTTTATGTGGACCGTATTGAAAAATTTGCTGCGAGATGTAAAGTGAGAAGAAAGTTGTTCACATAAGTGTACAGAATCATCACTGAGCGCACCAGCAAAGCTGTCGTCAGAAGTACAAGAAGAAAAACAAGATACAAAACTATCGTCAGAATTATCTAGCATGACACAACAGTAATTTAAAATAAATAAGAAATGTATTGGTTCTAACTAAAATAAATAAATATATATATATATACAATTATCAGTTAACTCGTATTCAATAATCCTCGATGCACCCGCCAGTTGCTACATAGTCTGTGGTTAACAATATGTAAAATTAAAAGGCCTTGTATCCAAAACACAAAAATAAAAAAGTAATTAAAATAACAATGTTTCCGAACGAGCAAGTTACAAGGCAATAGACAACTAGAAAAATGTGATTGTCAAAAACAGAAATAACCTAAAATGATCAACAAACAAAGTAAATAAAGCTATTATTTAGGTTGCCTTCGTGATCTTTTCCCCAAAGGAGATTTGTTGATCGGTGACCGTTCGCCCGTGCCCTGTGTCGCATCACTAGTCAATGGAAATCGAGCTTCAAGTTTTTGGAGTTCAGCTGAAGTTTCTATCTTCCACCGAGACTTGTCTGGGAGCAGGATGACGATCTTGCCCTCGGAGGTCCAGCACTGCTTGACCCCAAAGTGTTTGCGAGCGGCAAGAAATGTGTCATGCCTGGGTTTAGTCAAGAACTCCGAAAATACCAGTCCAGAACCTTTCAACATGGTTTTTTTGTTCCATACTTCGCTGCGCAAACTGTGGCTCAGAAACCTAATAAGTAAAGGCTAAAGGACGAGGCTTGCCTGAATCAATTCCAAGGCGATGACAGGATGTGATGTCTGCAGAAGAGATATTGGGCATCTTCAACTTATCTGTCAGCACAGTGATAGCCTGGGAAGTGTGATCTTCATCCCCCTGTTCAGGGAGACCATGAAGGAGGAGAACCTGCTTGCGTGAAGCCATCTCGTGACGATCCAGGCCAACTGTCAACAACTCCATCTGAGTCTTCAGAGCAGTCATTGTTCTCCAGATAAGACACTTGAACTCAGTGAAGTCCCGGGACAGGCTGGCAATTGTTTTGTGGGCGACCTCATTGCTGCTTGCATTCTTCAACTCCTCTTCATAAGTGTCCATCCGTGAAGCAAATGTTGCAGATAGTTCCTCCATACAGGTTGACAGCTTGGCATATAGGTCCATATTGACAAGTGGTGAAGTGAGAGGAAAAGAAGAAAAATTATGAAGACTGTGAGTGCATCCGAGGATAATTAAAACTTTGAGTGTATATACAATATAAAATATGCAGTTTAACTATTTTTAAATCAATAATTAAATGAGAGCTCTGTAAAAAGATGTGTACACTTTTACTACCCTCAAAAAAAAAAAAAAAAAAAATCGGATCTTTATGTAGTACCACCAGATTGCATTCAGGCACCAGTCTTGGTAGGGACTGACATTTTAAATCGAGACGGTTGTGTGGTTGTGCTCTCAAGTGCTATTTCGTGATATTGGTGACCGATAATTTTGATTTCAGTTATTTGTGCTAAGTTTGTTACTTTTAGTTCCGATTTAGGTTATTTTGTGATTTTGCTCATGTTAAGATTATTTGAATAATTTAAGAGAGGTTAGGATTGTTAGTGTGTTTCTTTTTAAAAACTCAATTTGATAAGACGTTTGTTGACGTTTGTTTGTCGTCTTATCTACACGATAACTGACAAATGTTTGCACTGACTGGACCATTTCAGACACTGACCTGCATGGTCCTCGTATAGCCTGATCTACATATAATGTCTGGACTTCAAAAGAGACTGCGACCTCTGAGTTTGTTTCGGCTGTTTCTTCTCAGAGTAGTCAGGTACGAAACACTGGCTCCTTCTAGTTTAATAAAAAGACGTGTAAAAGTGTTGATATAACCTACTTGCATAAATAAACATCATTTCATTTCCTCTTACTTGGATGCTACCACATAAGAAGATAAACGGAACAGAGACCACATTAGATAAACGGAAAAAATTAAAAATATATCGTACTTTAACTATCCCAAGGAGTACAATAGGTGAGTAAATATTTGATTACTTATTACTTTTTCAAGTAAGTACCTACCTACCTTTATTTTATTGTATGGTCCTTTTTTAATTACAAGTTTAGCATTTGTCAGTATGTGGGTGGGTTGGGTTGTAGCAAAGACATTAAAATAAACACGAACAATAGACGAGACATCACGAAGTCAAGTCAATTAATCTTGTTTGAGACGTCCGTCTGACAGGTCGATTGAAATTTGAAAATTGGTCTATAATTTCACTTTATTCACGCCATGTTTACATTCACCCTATATTTAGAATTTTCTTAGATTCATCACTGATATTATGTCTTCTTTTCACATCCTACATTTTTCTAACCGCATAAAAATCGGTTTAGCCAAACGGTAAACAATGATATTATAAGTAATACACTCAGGGGCACATTTAACCGTCCACTCATTCGAAATTGCATATCGTTTAAATAAAATTGGACGTGAGAGCAATGGAAAGAAGTTCTCTTCTCTGATGAATCAAGAATCACTACGAGGTCCTGATGGACGTCAGCGGGTGTATAGAAGTGGTGAAAGGTATGCTGAATGTGCTGTGGTGAAACAGTGAGCTACGAGGGAGGCTCGATTATGGTGTGGGGTAGCATTTGTTACGAGGCCCGTACAGAGTTGGTGGTCTTTCATAGAGGCAGCGTTAATGCTCACAGGTATGTGACAGAAGTCCCAGAACCACATGTGATGCCATTTACTCCATTCATTGGCGATAATTTTGTTTTAATGCACGACAACGCTCGTGCACACACCGTGAGAATTGTCACAGAGTACTTGGACGCCATCAATATTCTGAGATTACCACAGGCAGCTCGGAGTCCTGACCTGAACCCGATAGAGCAAGTATGGGACAACCCAAAAAGACGAATTCGGAGTAGAACATCAGTGAACTGAAAACTGCAGCAGTTGAAGAGTGGAGGAACATTCCACAAAGCGACATCCAAGACATAATGGACGGGCTTACAAATCGATTACAAGAGGTGATTAGGGCCAGAGGAGGAAATACACGTTATTATTGCGATAATTTAGAGCATACTTTTTAAAATTAAAATTTTGCTAAATGTTGGTTTTGGTCAGAAAACTCCATATTCGCATTTTGAATTTTTTTTATGTTGATTAAACCATTTCGCAACTTACACATGTTTTAAATGTGTTCCCAAAGATTCACCCAAAGTACTCGTAATGTTATAACAAAATTAGTTAAAATCCGATTCAATTTTGAAATAATCAACAAAATCTAGGTGGCCGGTTAAATGTGCCCGTGAGTGTAGATATGTTATACACTTACAATCCAATAGAAAAAAGTGTTCCGCGCCGAAAGGCAGCACACATACACACTTTTTATTCACACATTACATTTCACTACAAGTAAAAAGGATAGCTTGATAAAACCAATATGAAAAAAAGTGACAGCTAGATGTTGTCAATTGCGCGTGAATGTAAACAAACATTATTCGAGTCACCAATCACTGCACGTTGGCATCATAGACTAACAACTTAACTAGGCAGAAGGTACACACCGCGTGTACAGAATTTGTAGCCGGAATTTGTGCCTATGCAACGACTAAACAGTATTAAAAGGTAGGTAGAGACAAATATAATTCGCGACAGTGCGTCGTCTAATGTACCAGAACAATGTAGAATAAATTAATTAGATATGAAATTACCTTACACCGGGCATAAATCATAATGCCTAAAAATGCGAATCACTCATGACTTTATACAGTAAAAATATTATGTAATAAAAATGCATTGAAATTAGGTAAATAAAACTGCCACCCACTGAATACACCTTAGTTCATTTCTTGGAAATCTAGGAATCATGAATTAATTTATTACTTACACCTAAAGAAAAAGTTTATTATTTATGAATCAGTCACAGATTTCAATGTAGTTATATAATATTTAATTATTAATTTAAAGGATTTATCAAAATTCTTACGGGAACGGGAAAAGATAAATAGCATAATCGAAGTCGCGGGCAAAAGTTACTCGTAACATAAATAAAAATCTACATTTTAGTAGGTATAGTGGCACCATTTGCACTGTTAGGCCTCTGCCTCGAATCTTGCGGGCAGCGGGGCGGCGGCGGCGGCGGCGCGGGAGCGGCAATATCTTAGGCATACATTCAAATGGACCGGCCCTCGGAAACAGCGGCGCGGCAGCGGGGCGGGCGCGAACAGCGAGCGCCGCCGCCGCCGCCGCCCCGCTGCCCGCAAAATTCGAGGCAGAGGCCTTAGTCAACTGACTTACTGTTTCGTAGGTATAATTTTACTCTGTCATCTATCTCTATTGCACTTGTTGATAGAGAAACTGTTGTCTTACTCTTTCTGTTACGACGCCATATTTTAGAATTGTAATGTTTTATTTGTGAAAATATTAGGATAAATAGTATATTTACGAATGATATGTGATTCCCTGACTTTTAGAAGGTTGCTTGTATAATTCGCACAATATCTCATTACACACGACGGCATTCTTGGTGGTTTTGAGTCAGTTTTAATTTAGATTCACTCTGTTTACGTTTACGTGCACCCGTTGACGCCGGCAACGTCGCACTGAGGTCAAGGTTTGCCAATTAGCCACATTTGAGCGTGTCACTTGCTGAGCGCTTATAACGTATCTACACTTTTCCACTTATAATATTATTGGCGGTAAACATACAGGTCGAACTGCGAACCTACTTTATTTTATACCTACTAATGCCAACATTCCAAATTACTAATTCCAATTTGCAGAATTTTTGAACATTGTTGAAATTATATTTGTGAGTTTTGTCATTGAATACAATCGACTTTGAATTATGACCCTTAAAATATAATTAGGTCCACTTTCGGGTAACCATGCATGTTTATGGCAACATCGACCACACACACAGCCTATAGACGCCTAATACACGATAAAACGCACGAAAACTATTCTGCCAACTTGTTGAGGTAAGACGTCAGCGAGGGGGACGGGGTATTGCGTCCTGATTGGTCAATTCAAGGTCAGTGCATGTCACTAGGGATGGGACGGTTTTAAATTAAACAAGAAAGTATCGACATTTTTAAATTGTATTTAATAAAATATGTTTTTACATACTTGCATTCAATTACCTTCTTTTATTGTAATTACGATTGAATCATGTAGGTAAAATATAAAAATGAATAAAAACAATGTTTTAAAATTTCCGTCATTATTATAAGCTATGTTCGAAGTCTTTGGTGAGGACTATCAAATTGAATGCAGTGCGATGTTATAGAGTTAGCCCAAAAACATGCAGCCAAACGGATCTCTTCGCCGCTACCGACAACGCGGTGGAGATGACGGGGTTTTAGGCCAATAAAATATAAATACCGTCGTGCCAGCGACACGAAAAAGAAAAAGAAGAAAGGTTCCGAAACTATACTTTTTGTCTAGGAGACAGAAAAAAAAGTTCAATGATTAAACTCACCAAAAGCGGCAAATACTTAGTTGGTACTGCTCAACTTAGTAGACATCGACGGTTTTTCATAAGGATAAAACAATCTTCGCTAAAATGACGTGAACATATTACACTTTAACACATTCGCTGCGCGCGCCCTTTGTACGGCCGGCAACACACACGGTGTGTGCGCCGCACTGTCGTAGCATATTTTCGTAAGCGCGACGACTGTGCGGCCGAACACGCCTAGCGTGTGGCGGCTCGCTGTTGCGCCAGTGCGAGACTTACGCGCTAGGCGTGTTTCTATCCTTGAATGCGGCAAACACAGACGCCTGTGTTTTTACCAATGTAACAAAAGTGCGGTTTACACATACCGTGTGTTTGGTCATTATTTTTAGGACTGCGTGGTAAAGTACTAAGTATCGTGTTGGTATTTCTTTAATTTCCAGCTATTTATACTGATACGATAAATGTTTTTCTCGGTTTTTTTATTTGCTTTTTCCTAAGTACATTTTTTTATTAAGTAGTACATTTTTATATATGATACTATATTTTACATAATTAATAATAAATTTGAAGTAGGGTAGGCATTTGATCAGCAATTGTAAAAACTACCTATGTTGTTTCATTATAGGTCGCGGGACTCACTAATTACCGTGACCCCGGAACGTAAAGGTCTATTGAAGGATACCGTAGATTTTAGTCAGTACGAGTCTGATAGTCCCTCCCGCTCTGCCCTGGGTGGGGTCCTGCCACCCAGGGCAGAGCGGGAGGGACTTAATGATTTTACCACGTTAACCCTTAACCACCTGCCAGCGGTCATGGTGACCGCAACAATTTTTTGAATTTGAATTTCGTCAATATCCGTTATCGCATGTTAGTGTGCGTCTGTGTACCTTTTCTGTTGGTGCTTTAGCGTTGTGTGTGCGCTAGGCAAGGATCTACGTGCACGCGTTTGGCTTCGGTGAGTAAAAATATTTTGCTAGCGGTCATGGTGACCGCGTGCAGGTAGTTATGTGATTTTTGTGTATTACATTCATGATTATTGTTTTTACGTAAAAATGGATGTAAACAACGAAAATGTTGTGAAATGGTTAGAGATGTGGTTGATGAGAGTTGCAGTGATGTAGAACCTGAGAATTTGGAAGTTTCTGAAATTTTAGAAGACTATGAATCTGATGACTGCCTACAAGTGTCGTCTTCTAGACGAGACGAATTGCCTACTGTTTCTGGATTCTCGAAACACGTAAAACGTGTTTAACTTGTGTTCCCAAGAAGAAATGAAAAACATTTCATGTATCTTTTATCTGTAAAAAAACAATCTGTGTGGAATGTACTATCAAAATGTGCCAAAATTGTCGTGAAAAATTGACAGATATTACCCTCTGCATTTTTATCGAAGTTTTGATTCTTTTTTAAACTTTATTTTTTTATCTCATTCAAATGTTATTAGATTCTTTAAAGAAAGTTCAAATTTGATGTAAAATTTTGTCCCTATGTTGATACATCTCGTTATGTAATCATAGTTATATTTTTAGTTAAAATGTGCCATCAATTTAATTGTTCCCATTTATGAGAAGAACATGTTTTATTATTGTTTCTTTTTCCACTTAAATAAATAATTTATTATATATTACAGAATATTATTAATTCATTCTTATAATAAAACCTTAATATCCTGAGATAACTCATGTGTATTCGATGCGGTCACTGTGACCGCGCGCAGGTGGTTACGTTACTGATTTAGGGGTCAGGTGGTTAAGGGTTAAAAAAAAACACATACTTGACCTCTAAATTTATTCTATTGCAGACAGGTAATTGTTTTTTTGTACGTAGGGGTGCCGGTGGTCTTCGGAAATAGTGATCGAATTAAAAAATAATCTTGTTACTACCCCGATTCTTCTGGAAGGTTATGCTCAATGTAACATCACGCTATTGTCTTGGGGATTCGATAAAAACCACAACTCAGCAATAACGCTAATTGTAAACAAAATAATAGCGCGGGCGGGCGACGCGCACGTCAAGATGGCCGCCGCCTAAGGGTTCGTGTATACGGAGATGGCATACCTACCATAGTAGAAATATTTTTTCTACTATATTGATTATTTTAGTATTATTATGTTAGTAATGCCTTTAGTTCATTTAAGTAGATGGGATCCAGTTCTCTCGCTTGGTTGCAATTATCCATTTATTTTTTAAATCAAGATCGTGTGGGTATCTAAAATTTATAAATTAAAGTTTCACAATTTATCAAATGTATCTGTTGTAATTTTTAATTATTGAAAAAATATTTTTTTGCATAAATTAATAGTTATAGGTTTTTGTTTTGCTTTATCGACAACAGAGGTGGTTGTACGATTTGGAACATCACTAATATGTGTACTTAAAATCGACGAAAAGAGATGGCGAAAAAAATACTTGCAAAAGAATGGGACGCAATCATAAAGACACCAAGTATGACCAGTATAAGATGAACCCCGATACATATTGTCAGAAATTTAATCTAATTTCGATTATGGAACTATTAACTTACCGATGAAATGTGATACCGTCTTTCAGGAAATTTGAAGTCCAGCTTTTTTTAACACACAAACGTATTGTATACGGGAACATATTATGTCTATTTTCTCGATTCTTTAAAAAGAGTAATGCGGAAGTGTTTACGGCTCACAGGAGTGGTCGAAACTAATACGAACTTGGTGAGTGACGACGGTTATAAGACATTTTTGCCTAATGTGTTGACAGACATCGGTCGCCTGTTATTAGGAGTCTATAGGCTGTATGGTCGATGTATGGCAACTGATTTTTGCCGTTTGTGTATGTGAATTTAAATGTTTGTAATCGCACAAACACAGGAGAAATTCTGAGTGTGGGGCAACGTAATTTTTTTGTAAAACTTGAAACTCAATCGAACATTCGCGCAAGCGCCCTGCGCCGTCTTACGAAGTGTCCTGAGGCGAGTTTAAACATTTTTTACCAATTCTAAAAAAAGTGCACAACGCTGCTAAAGTTTTCACTTCAAAAATAAATAAAATTGACCAGTCTTAGGAGTGCCTTCTTATATCTCATGTGAGATTGTTTCTCCCGTTTCTTTAAAACTCTGGAATGGGAGATGATGTTTAATCAACATTATAGGTACTATATATTAGTGTGAGCATTGAATCTGAGCATCTTGTATTACATCGCATCTTCCACTCATTTATCATAATCAAGTTTGTAGTTGGAAATTGCCAAATTTATAGAAATAAAAGGCTATACTACGGACTGCAGCAAACAGAGGATAAATACTGTGGCAGAACAGCAATTGATAAATTATTCAAGATGATTCTGCAGTAGTTGTTAATTACGTCGCCCAGTCTGTTCTACTTATTTATATTTTCTGCCTTGCCACAATCGACTGGACTAAAAGTCACAATGGACCAGTTGGCCACCCCTGCCTTATAGTTTAAAAAAAAATATCAATTTGAAACAGTACTTTCTAAGATTAACGCGTTCAACCTAACATTCTACAGCTTTATGACAGATATGATTTGAAGTAAAAACAAAATATTGGGTCAACTACTTAGAATAATGAAAACACAAAATAATACATACGGCTTTATTTTAAATTAATTACTAATAGAACTGATAGGTCACAGCTTGAGCTGATGACTAAATCACCCAGTTGTGTTTCTGTGAATAATCATTGCCTATTTGTGATTATTATAATGTGAATCCTGTCATTGTAGACCGCTATGTTCCAGAATGATGGGAGCTGTAAGCAGAAACATTATTACTTAAGTGTACAAAAATAAATATTACTTTCTTGCAAATAAGCCAAGATAATTTTAATAGAAGACCAACCTTGTATTCATAACATATATGTAAGTAAATGAATTATCATTGGAGTTAGGACCTCCTGCAGGTTAAGGCTTTCACCAAATCAAAACTGAGTGTAACTGAAGGTAAAGTTTACATTAGATTGACTAAACATTCATCAGTTTTCATGACATTTACAGTAGAATAAGGAAATATGGCTTAAATTGTAGAAGGATGCTCTGCTCTGCTTTGTTTCTTCTTTCTTATATTTGGTTTCAATTTATGACTTAGAACCTATCCTTTTAGAAAATAAGCTTAAAATAAATGCTAAAGTTTTAATTGAGAAAACGAACAACTACAAGGTTACTTTAAGGGCTTAAGATCTTAAGAATTCTGCTGTTTTATTAAAATTGGCTTACCCACTCTGATGGCAGCACATAATATGGCAAAGGTAATCACGCTGCTAATGGTGTTCTCACGCGCCTGGCGCTTCTCTTCCATAGGGTCAACTCTTTCCCCATAAGGTAGACGAAACATGATTGTAGAAATAAAGTCGAGATCAAAGATGTCATAAATAATTTAAGGTTACATCACCTGCTGACAGCAGAGCTGTTCAATTTTCAATTTTGACAAGCCATAGACAAAACCAGTTCAAGATCATGACCATAGACGTAAAATATACGGCATAGCCATAGCTTGTGTATTAGGCGGATACGGACTGCACAGTGTCGTGTACTGTACGTGCAGAGTACCTATTGGGGCCCATGTGTACGAGCGCTTATTTTTCGGACGTTAAGAAAACGCTGAGTTTTAACGAAAAGGTAAATTGAACTCAAATGTCACCTCCCAGCATCGATCAAAATTTATAATCATATTCTAAAAACTTTTAGAGAATCACCGTCACACTTCTTCAAAAACAAACTAAAGTCATGGCTACTCCAAAAGACTTTTTATACCGTTAAAGATTTTTTGGAAGATAGGAGTTTAGGTAGAGATTAACTGATTAAATAGAAATATAGAATATTAGCTAATGTAAGTATCATGTGCCAAAATTGTTATTACTTGTTTAATTTTATTTAGTCTTATTGTTTAATTTTATATATAGTGTTATTGTTTGATTTCATTTAATAGATATGCAACTAAAGTTATTGTTGTACCTGCTACTGTGTTTTCCCTTATTTGCAGTAGTTTATATCGTTTTTTAGTCGAGCTAAAAAATGTTACTTCATTGTAAACATAAAAATTCGTATGCCGCTTTATGCGGTGGATATGCTGTACTAACCATGTATAACACCTGTATACCTACCATATTCTACGAATAAATATCTTTATCTTTAGCACTTAAAGTCAACAACAGTTCGAAAAAAAACGCCGTGCTTTTAAAGCGCTGACGAGTGAACAGATTCATGGGAATGCATTTGTTATATTAGTGCCCATTCGCACGAGCGCTTCGACTTAGAACAATTGCTTCCACATATCTATTCACACGTCAGT
The DNA here is from genome assembly GCA_943136025.2 of Agrotis puta. Lineage (NCBI taxonomy): Eukaryota > Metazoa > Arthropoda > Insecta > Lepidoptera > Noctuidae > Agrotis > Agrotis puta. Next base: position 211,049 of record OW964176.2, on the reverse strand, counting down.
GCTTTTAAAGCGCGGTGCTTTTTTTTTAACTGTATTTGACTATACGTGGTGGGCGGTGACATTCGAGTTCAATTTACCTTTTTGTTCCAAGTCAGCGCTTTTCCTCAAAGAGTGTTAGCAAAAATGACGGGGCCCTGCTATAGAGGGCCAAAGCCCGTCGGGGTCGCGGGGCTTATGATTTACCGCGACCCCGGTACGTAAAGGGCTATCGAAGGACACCGTGGATTTTAGTCAGTACGATTCTGACAGTCCCTCCCGCTCATTCCACCATTTTTACCGCTTATTCAGTTATTGGGTAGCTCAAATATTTTAAGAATTGACATTGTATGATTAAATAACCGACAAATTGATTTTTTATAAATGTCCATGTTTTACTCTCTCAGTAATTAATCAACCGCCATTAAATTAAATAAGTGTTTAATATGTTTTTCAACTGATCATAATAACATCTTTCTTACTTGAAAACATTGTTTAGCTAAGTGAGTACCAAGATTTTGAAACCAGTGACAATTTGACAGCAATTAAAGTGTTGCTAGAGCAAACAATTTGGACCAAATGTTATTTCTTGTCCGTTTCTTCTCTGTTTTTTTGTGTATCGTTTCATTGCAAGTGTTTGATGTTTCAGTTTGCAACAGAAATTTCTATTATCTTTAGAAACAGATAATATTAGCTTTGCAGAATAAAACATTTTGTTGAAAGTATTATGGTGACGAACAATATTTTCTAAAAATAAATCATTTAAGTTGCGCAATATGGCGATTATGGCTCAGCTGCTTTGATCATCCAAATAGTGAAAATTTTCAATGATAGGGTTTTGCGACGGCGACACGCTCTACTTAACATCAGATTTGAACTCATCCAAAGAGTACAGTTAGTTGTAATCTGTCAGTTATCATCGCGCAGTGTGATGAAACAACAGCTAGTGATTGTGTGCGGCTAAGGCGCGGACTTATAAAGACAATTGCTCAGTGCTGTTATTTTTGGTTGAGAAGCAAGCCGGAGGGAATCCGTCAAGCTGGAGCGACTACCGGAGTACCTGCGCGACACCGTCGACTGGTTCATGGGGTGAGTGGCCGCACGCCATTGTTTATATGAAACTTGTTGTTCACTGCGCTCCTTTCACAATTTCTAACATTTGGTACTTCCTTCATTTCTCTAATAACTCAGTATACATGATGATCACAAATGTCACCCGAATTGTCAATAAGTTGCTATGGCAAAAGTGTCACTTGGTAACTGACACTTCTCAAATTAATAAAACTCGAAAAATACAATAAAACTACATATTTTATTACACACAGGCCCATTAGTGTACTCATCAAACACTGTTAATCTGCATGGTTCGGTTTAGTCATTTCTATGGAGAAGAACCAGCAAGAAAGTCCATGGCTACCCTTTTAACTTTTCAAGTCACTATTTTATTAAGTGACAGATATATAAATAAGAGTTTGGTACAGATCTTGTAAAAAGAAAAAATAAATAAGTTTAACGTTTTTGAGGAACAAGATGGATAGCTAATGTATGTGACCACTGGGACTTTAGAGATAGATGAAATATAAATTAAAACCATGAGTTGCTATGAATAAAAGGATACAAGTATTTAAAAAAGATGGAAGTGAGTTTATATGTTTGTAATTTAAAAAAAAATCTTAGTGTGGGGCAGCATAAAAAAAATACACAAATGCGTCCAGAAAGTTTAGAATTAGGTATGTCAGACTTCTTACAGATAACTCTTAATTAAAGGCCTTTTAAATAGGACCATCACATAAAGACCAAGAACAAGAGATGGAGAAAAATGTGTAGTGCTTTTAAAATGATGGCACAGTTGACTCAGTGACTGAGCCATTTACTGCGTGTTGCAGGTTCAATTTCAAATATTTGTAAGACCTTGGGTGTTTGTGAGTTGTTTATTGTTTTAAATCCACACAGGATTCAAGATAAACTCATTAAGAGGGTACTTCAAAAAAATGCCTGAATATTATAATGTGTTAATGCATTCATAATTTAAAAAAAAATTGAATCTTGGGCTTGAATTTAAATGTGTAGAAAAGTTTCGATTTTTGAAGTGAAAACTTCTTTAGCGGCGTTGTGCACCGTTTTAGGAATGGGTAAAATATGTTAAACTCGCGTCAGGACACGTGACCTGATAGATAATTCGGCGCAGGGCGCTTGCGCGAATGTCCGTGTGTGTTTTTACTATTCAAGTTTTCACTTCTGCCGGCACTGTCAGAGTGCAACCCGTCGTTTTTTTTTACGGTTTCGTCCGAAACTAGGACCGTAACCGAAGGTTTGATTATGGTTTTTGGTTTTGACAAGTTTGGTAATGTTGAAACTTCTATTCCAATATAATAAAGCAGAAGACTTTGTTTGGTTTAACGTGCTAGTCTAAGGTACTGGTTTGAATTGAAAATACTTTTTTGGGGTGGGTAGTCCTTTTATTAAGGAAGGCTTAACATCACATTATGATCAATAGGAATGGAGCAGGATGTCGACAAATCCAGACGAATGATGAACCTGTATTGATCAAGTGGGGAATATTCCAGGGCGACAATTAGAGTCCACTTTGGTTCTGCTTAGCTCGAAAACCTCTAAGCACATTGCTGGGAGATTCAGGTCTAGGCTATCGGTTGAGGAGAGGTGGTCAGGTCATATCTCACCCCTTATACATGGATGATCTGAAACTCTTTGCCCCCAACAAATTGCGAATGAATGGAGCAGTAGCTCCAAGTTACTAAAAGTTTCAGTTACCTTCAGTAGAAGGTAACTGAAACTTTTAGTAATGCCATCAGGAATTTGGTGTATGGAAATGTACAGTCATGCATGTAAAGCGAGGGGAGATTTTGGAATCTAAAGGGATTCAGCTCTCAGTTTCCATACACCTTAGATCAATCTCCTCGTACAAAATCTATAAGTATTTGAATATGTCGGAAGCGCTAGGAATTGATGTACCTGACATGAAACAATTGTTCAGGGAGTACTTCTTTGGATTCCTGAATAAGGTTTTTAATAGCCTTTAGCGGGCACGCCGCATTCGCGGCAGTACTACTCGATACGGCTCGCATTATGAGGAGATTCCTGTCTCTGGAGCCCTAACCACCGGTAGCTTGGACCCTGCTCCCACACCGGCGGATCACTATTTTTATATTTTTAAATGTTTTTTATTGTTTTTATTTAAGAAATGGTCGTGCCATATTGTATTGGGATCAATCTATCATCACTCACAGGACTATTGTTGCCAATTAGCCTGATATAGTGGTGGCAGATCGCCGAGAGCGCCGTGCGATGATTGTTGATATCACCGTCACTCATTACGAGAATCTCGTGAAAGCTGAAAATGATAAAAAATCAAGTATCTTGATATAGCTCACGAGATTGTCGACATGTGGTACGTGGACTCGGCAGTCATTGTACCGATAGTCGTTTAGGTCAATGGTTTAATTACGAAGAGCCTCGACCAACACCTTAAGAGGCTCTCATTGTGCGGCTGGCTCAAGGGCTTGATACAAAAAGCAGTTCTCTTGGACACGGCGTACATAGTGAGGAGGTTCTTTCCTCTGGAGCCCTTACCACCGGCAGCTTGGTTGGCTTCAGCATTCTACGAAGCATGACTGCTTCGTAGAACGAGGCGACTGCTTGCCCCGTATCATGGCATCGACCAATGCCGGATCGATGAGTGCTGGGTTGAAAATTGAATGGCGACTGACGAATTACTGAGTGAAGAATATTATTTTACACAACAGATTTCAGCTCCTTGCAGAATCTCTTATGAATGCAGTTTCCTCAAAGAATCTCTTATGAATGCAATTGCACCTTGTCAGGTCAACTAAAATTAAAATGATTAATCATTCGGATATTCCAATTAGATTTAAAGTTAGAGACTGTTGCCGATCTGAACACGAATAGTAGTCATAACTTTTGAACCGTAAAAAATAGCACCCTGTCTCAAATATGAAAAAATTGGAACTGTTCAATTTGATCCACACTTACCGGGACATACTGTATATAATATTGGTTTCAGTAAATATTTTTTGTTTTTGCCAAGCTTCGAACGTTAGTTGTTGGGCGCCTTATCACTTCTTCCGCTTCGGATTGAAATCTTCCTGGAATAATGCTTTGTTTTCCTTAGTCTATTGTGAACCAGGCTCATATACTAATAATTAAAAACTGTCAACGTCAGGGCAATCATGTTTGGAGTTGGCAGTACGTTATGCAGTGTAAACAGAGCGTTGTTTGGCGTGTGATGTCGGCGAAGTGCTGTCGGTGTGTCCCCGCGCTCACAGGTGTGCTGATAAGGCGTGATGTCACCGCGCGGCGCACGGTGGGCTGGAATCGTCAAGTGGGGACTTAAGGATTAAAATGAGTATTTTTGAATTTTATGTACTAATACAAATATTTTTTGTTATATGTAATTTTTTTATACTTAGTATTTTTCGAGTTATAGACCCCTAAACTTTGTATGAAATATTAATCGGTTTTTGGTTTAATCTGACATGTTTTAATATTGTATTACAGAAATATAGCAAAAAACAAATTATTGGTAAACATTCTACATCACCCTTATTACGTCATTTGTTTTTAACAATACTCAATAGTGCCGTGACCCTCATTAGCGCATCGTCCATTGAGCGCAGCAAAATGATGACGTGTCATTATGTGATTGGATGATGAATAGCAGGTAAAAAATGATACGATTACATTTGAAAAACAACCATCCTCAGTACGTTGTTACACATCGTAATAAACGCACTATCCTATCTCACATTTTCGGAATACTAATACTATTTATTACGTAAAAATGTTCGATTTGTTGTCAAATATTGATATTGTTGTGCTATTAAAGGAAAGTGGAAGTTTTAAAAATAATAGTGTTTTATATAGTGCTATTAAATCTAGATTAGTCCCCACTGTGTTTAGTGCTGAAAACGATAAAGCGGTAAAAGCGTTTTGTGCAAAATATTGCTGTAATCTGCAAAGGAGACGGCAAAATGCTCATAGCAAAGAGGAATTGTTCAGCAACAATAATAGTGAATGGTTATCATCGGAAATAAAGTGGCCTGATTTCATTGTAAGTGCATTTGAAAGAAACCAAGACTCTGTTCCTAGTACATCAAGTGAACATGAATCTCCAGCAAAAGTGTCTACTGCCACGTCAACGAATGTAAGTCCAAGAAAACCATTTTGTGAATTAGGACCTAAGCAAAAAAAGAGACGTACAGAACATATTCATACAAATATGACTACAGAGGAAATATCTCATGCATACATTATGAAATTACGAGAGGATGGTAATCAAGGAATATCTGAAATCCTCGAACACCTACTTAAAAATCCACAGGATGTGCAAAAAGCGAAAGATAGTCTTTTAGGTAAAAATGAAAAACCTAAATTTACTCCAGATGAAGCTTTGGGACTTGTTTTGTCCCTTAAGTTAACAAAGTGACAATATAATACTTTAAGAAAAAGTATCAAAGAGAAAAATGTCGACATGTTCCCTTCCTACTACAAGGTGCAAAATGCAAAACAAGAATGCTTCCCGCCAAAAGATGATATCACCTTAACAGATAAAACTGCTGGAATAAAATTGCAGCGTCTATTAGATATAACCACCAAAAGGATATTATTCAAAGCAATCAATATTGATAGCGCAGACTTTAAGGAGTTGACAATGATAAGCAAATGGGGAATGGATGGTGCCTCGAATCAAGCAAACTATAAGCAAAAAATGACAACGGAGGACAAAGTGGACAGTGCTTCGACATATGATTCAAGTATTTTTATGGGTAGTTTAGTACCAATAAAAAATATTTCTGAGGAACAAATTATCTGGGAAAACGACTCACCAAATTCTGCATATTGGTGTCGTCCAATATTTTTCAAGTTTGAAAAAGAGAATAAATCAACGATTTTAAGAGAGAAAACCGAAATTGAAACGGAGATAAATGAATTGAAGGAAACAGAAATTAGCGATTAATGAAGAAGCGGCTGAATCTAGAAATAAAGACTTTAGGCGATATCGCCAACACCATTCAAGGAAAGTCTGCAGAAGAGCTAATAATGAGGATATTTTCAATAATTTAATAATTAGTTCAGACCCAGTTAGTATATATCATCAAAACGTCATAAAATGATACGGAAACACAAACCATTTTCAGAAGAAGCGAAAGCCATGCTTCTTTTATCTACAACATTTGAAGATGATGAGCGGGAAAATTTGTTAATGTGGAACATTTAGAGAACGAATCTGAATCTGATGAAATTGTCTAAGTGATAATTTTGTGAGTGCGTGTGTTTGTGAGTGAGTTTGTGAGTGTGCGTATGAGTGGATTAGGCCTCCTGGAGACACCACTGATAAAAAAAAACGCGCTTAGTTCTCTACCTCAAAGGTGGTGTGGAAAAGGGAATGAAAAACAATTTTCTCCAAAATCGAAGAAAATCGAAGCAAGTGCTATATCGGATAATTTGCCTAAAAAATAGCGCAATCGAATACCGAAAGCGGTTATTTGAGAACTCTTGAGAATTAAAAGTTATTCATATAAAATCAAATTTCTCCATACAAAAATAAATTCAAATCGTTATAACTTTTAAAATATTAAGTATATACAAAAATCGCAGAAGAAAAATTTCTTGTATTTTGTGGTAGATCGCCAAGCCGTCTTTATTTTTTTTTTAATTGCTTATCAATTTTCGTGAATCCCTAAGTCCATTAGAGCTTGATTTCAGCCCACCGTGCGGCGCCGGCGCGTCCTCTCGCCACCGCCGTCTCAGTCGGTCGCTGTGCGCAAGCGTGAGCGCCGTTTTTTTCGCTATAGACTTTTTTACATCGCGGAGCCGCTCACGGATTGTATCGTCCTCCGCGGAGGCGGAGTAACGGTGTGACGGTGTCAGTGAATCTGGTGCAGTGAGTGGCGGCGTGCATGGTGGTGGAGGCGTGGGTGCGTAGGATGAGCTCTGCCGGCGGCGGCGGATGCGAGGATAGCGGCGGGCGATCAGGCGCGCGCTGGCCCGTAGGCATACTGCGGCGCAGCGGCGCGCGCGCGGCGCGTCGCGTTCTGCACGTCAAGTACCGCAGCGTGCCACCTTCGCCCGCTCCCAGCCCAGCCCCGCCGATGGTGCCGCTCGATATCGACGACACAGTGTCGTGCTTCTGCAGGTGTGTCCCTGTCTTTTGGCCTATGAGGTACAACAAAAGTGTGATACACACTGCACTCAAATACGTTTCTATTATAATAAACAAAAACTCTTTATAGATATGTTTTATGTTTAAGTTTGCTTTCAAGAGTGTGAGCAAGTAGCTAGCATTGTATAGTCTTATTACAAACAAGGCTATCTCGCTTGATTAACTGAAATGAATCGATGCGTAGTGGCGAATGGGCGCCATATTTGTTTCTTATGTAAATGATTAATGTAAAAATAAGTAACAATACCGGTTTGTGGCCGTTTGTTGTTTCCGCGTGTTGACGTAGCGGCGGTGATTACATCGGCCTACTTCGGCATCGCGGCACAGAGCTGCGCTTATCGTGTTATCACTCACTTCACCTGCGTGACGTCACACGCCACTTATTACTATGTTAATAACCTTCAGGTAAATTCTGTATTGTCTTCATAGTTTTGAGTTTCCATTAATTTTCTGCTACAAACACGTCTCATGCTGATTAGAAATAGGGTTGCCAATGCCATCCGTCCGGGTTTCCCCAGATTTGTCCTAGTTTAGAAGGCATCCGCCGGGGAGCGTCCGGGGGGGGCATCAGTTGTAGTCCGGGTTTAAAAATTTAGTCTTGGGCCACCCGCGAAACACGCACTCTTCACCGTCCCTCTACCCCTCGACGACGCAGTTGCCACGGTGCTCATTTCGACTCATGTCCGGGTTCTGGACTCTAAAATCCGGGGTTTTCACGCGTCTTGTCCTGGTTTCCAAATTTTTGAGATGGCAACCCTAATTAGAAACGACCTATAATGTTCCCATTACTGAAATTGAGAGACCAGCTTCCTATCGATGTAGAAGGTAAAGCTGGGCCCGTTACCCCTTTTTATCATGCTAAAATCATCAATTGCGTCATCCCACTCACGAAGGGATGAGTGAGACTGTCAGACCTGTACCTACTGGTAGTCTGGTACTGACTAAAATCTACGGTGAACCTTCGATAGCTTTTTACGTTCCAGGGCAGGGTTGGCATGATTAAACCATGTTGTTTTAAAACACCTGTTTAAAACAATTTGAAATTAAACAGTGTTTTTTATCACACGTTTTAACTACTTTTCATGGCGGATGAATGTAGGTATATCAAATGGAAATAAAACAATATTCAGGTGTCTAAATAGCTCGACATAAAAACATTTGAGTCTGTGCCATTATTATGTTATATCTTTGAACTTTTATTGGCATTGTAATGAAATAATACTTGAAAACATTGGATTTTTTTTTCCATTGATCATTTTCTGTGAATATATCATTACAAATTGCGAATAAGAAGATGTAGTCTAGAAATGAAACATATAATTTAACTATAAGTTTTGTTTGACGTCGACCTAAAGGTCGAATTAATTTAAAATAATTCCCCAAACCAAAAAAAAGATCTTGTTTAAAACAATTTGAACTGTTTGTTTTATAAAATTAAAAAAAAAGAAACAGTTTTTTTCCAACCCTGTTCCAGGGTCACGGTTACCTGACGAGACAGCCACAGTACCGCGACCCAGGCAGAACATGGCCCTCTTCGAGGCGCGCGTGGAAAAAGACGCGCCGTCGATCCATTCGTGGTCAATAATCGGACGGCGTGTCACCCATTACTCGCCATCCGCATGCCCGCGCGGGCCCGTTACCCTGGGCAGCTGCTCGACACAAGTATTACAAATCTGCACCATCCTAATTTATCGGCGTGACCGCAGTCACTTGTGATAAGGGTTGCCACCCGTACTTTATAATAAAGTATCGTACGTTATTTCAGGTAATTGTAATCTTACTTTATGATAATAAAAAACTACGCGAAAATACTTTATTTAGCATGATTTGATTTAAATTAGTTTTATAATTCCAAGAACTGATTTCATAAAATAAAATGAAAAATGCATTATTTCAGTTTAAGGGTGATTCAATGGGATCAATAATATGGTGGTCAATAATGCCAGCTCATAAATTTACGCTGAAACGATTTAGCTCGCCCAAAGAAAGCGGCACCTGTAATATTGGAGGTATGTAGGTACGTGCGCTAAGGAAGGGTTATGTTCACGTGAGAATAACTCCTAAAATACTTGACGTAGAGTGATAATTTTGATATCATTGTATAATAAATAATAAATTAAGGGGTACTTTTCGAGCTAGAGTGTAAAATTTGAAAATATTCAGTAATTTTTGTAAGTATACATTTTCGTGTTTTTCCATGTTATGTTGTAATTTTTATTTCTTACTTATAATAACAAATGTACTTTAATTGCAAAAAAAAGGTGGCATCCCTACTTGTGATGTCTCCATCCAGCACAAAGGTACCTAGACAACCTAGAATCCGCGCTAGGAAGCTCTCGAAGTGGCCGCGGCTGCAGCGCGCCACTGTCCCGCGCGGCGCTGCTGGTCGCTGCACGAGTCCTACTGATTGTGAAGCAGTGCGCACTGATTGCCTCCACTTGACTCCGCCGCGCCACTAATTGTGCCACTTGCGCGCCGACACAACGCATGAGCTGCTATATCAAAACAACTTCAGCAGTTCAAAACATAACCTTCGTAGGCAAATAGAGATTTCAATGTCGTGCTGACATAGGCCATTCGATATTTTGCCCGAGATCTAGAAACGAGTCGAAAACAGACCCTTCACGAAGCCACGATGTGATGATGACTCAAGCATTCTGTACAAGAAACAAAACTTCGCTCAAAATATAATTATGCTGGTATGATTCACGTATGGTTAATGGAATTTTTGTTTCAATTTCTGTTTCCCTCTTACTGGTAAACTGGAGAAAATAAAATCGGGCCTTGAGCTATTCCACACAAGGAAAACGTATAATAAAAATTAAAAAAAACTGATAAATCTTCACGGCAATGACTGCATTATATTTATAAGTTAACCGTTTCTTCTTTGAAATAATGCTATTATTTTGTTCAACTCAATAATTTCATATTGCTGAATACTAACGTAGTGGGATTTTTGAGGCGTAAAATCCAGTGAAACAATGTTTTATACGAGTAATTTCGAATAAATTATGGTTCAGTTGAAGTAACATAGAATAAAGGCAATTTCATTAAAATCAAGTATTTCTTTAAGTATGATTATCATTACTTTACAGAATTTGATACTTATTAGGAACACTATCGAATGGTGTAATAATAATAATACAGGGTGTGATTTTTTTTTACCAAAATCAGCGTTTCGATTCCTGGCCAAGATTATAGAATTTTCCAAAATCCATTGATGCAGTTTTAGTTTTCGTCAAAATCGGCCATGGGATCCTTTCTACATTTTTCGATATTCCTCGTAATTTCAGATATAGCCTGTAAAGCCCAGTTGAAAAATTCACCCTGTAAGTATATCTGTATAGACGCACATCGCGATTTGTTGTCGTTAGCAACCAGATGGCGCACGACGTTGAGCTGTGCTGAAACCATACCTACCCGTACAGGGTGGGCAAAAAATTAACGAAACGGTGATAGTTGAGGCTATTTGCACTAAGAAATATTTCTGCAGCACATCCCTAACTTGATCTACTTAAAAGTTATGACTGAGTGTTCTTTCAAGAAAATTTCATTTTTACGTAAGTACCGAAAATACCGAATTTCTCGGGATATCCCGGTTCCAAGTCCAGTACTGGAAATCCAGCCCCGGTTCTTAAGAAGGAACCGGTACTGCATCCACTAGTAACCATCGATCATAGCTAGTTTCCTTCCTACCTCGGATAGCACGTAAAGCTGTTGGTCCCGGCTGTCATTTGGCACCGTCGTCAATGACATTTTGCTACGGAAGCTAGCAGAGGTCGGATGGACCCCACATCTATTGCAGTTTTTTGCCAGTTACATGCAAGGCAGACAGCAGTATGTAGACTGGAACGGATGTGAATCTGACTTATACTACACTTGGTCTGGTGTGAGTCAGGGCAGCAATTTGGGGCCTCTAGAATTCGTATGATAAACAATTTACCAGAAGTCGTAAGACATGGCTCTTGTTTATTGTTTGCAGATGACATCAAGTTGCTGCTTGAGATTAGGTCTGAGTCCGACTGCAGACGCCTACAGCAAGATACAGATCGAATGTGCAGTGGAGTCATGAAAACAAACTGTACTTCAACGTGTCCAAGTGCTCGTTGATGAGCTCGTGCTCGTACACCTCTGCTCTATGAGTACCCGGAACCCTGTAAAGATAGAATAAGTTTTGATAAATAAATAAATTTGTAGATCTTTGGCAGTTGTAAATGTTAGTCAGAAGCTCTAAAGTCTGACAGCCAGTCTTACCATGGGGTATCGTATTACTCAGTTACTGGTTTGTGGAGTTCCGATAGGCAGTCGCTCCATGTAAAGCACTGATATTCAGCTGCATCCGGTTTGATTGTAAGCCGACCACAATAAAGTTGGGAAAAGGCTAGGCAGATTATGATATAGCATACAGCCAAAAAGTGCAGATATACAGTATATAGCATGCATATAGTATACAGGAAAACCGTTACAAAATTGCTGCCTGCACACCTAATTGTTAGCCACGCTTACGACAACAACAACGTAAATAATAACATCATCATATCATCCCTAGATCCCCTGCTGCTCAAAAGCATCTTCTTTAGATTTCGAATAGGATCCATCCAGCGCGATCATGTGATCTTCTTCACTTTGCGAATAATAACATTCTAGAATAATTAAATGTTTCTGTTGCAGGTGAGTCGCATGCTCGCTCGCTCACCGCTGTACGTAAGTGCCCCACACAATGTAGTTCCGTCCCCGCTCACACCGCTGCTGCCCTCGCACATGCAGTGCTCACTCTCCTGTCCTACACATGATTCACACGCTTTGTACTCGGCACAGGTGCCACTGTATTGTGCTTTGCCTTCCTGCCTGCACTGAACAAACCAGCTATTGAATACGTAGCAAAGTAACAACAAGCTGCAGGGTACCACCGACGGGCACGCCGCAATCGCGGCGGTAAGACCCCTCTTTGAGGAGTGGCTGGATAGGCGTCACGGCGTCCTTACCTTCCGCATGACGCAGGTCCTCACCGGACACGGAAGTTTCGGGAGGTTCCTGTGTCTGATAAGGAGGGAGGAAACGCCTGGGTGTCACCACTGCGAGGACCGTCCTGAGGACACGGTGGAGCATACGGTGCAGGACTGCCCCGCTTGGGCAGAGCACCGCTGTGTCCTCACGACGGCGATAGGTTGAGACCTCTCGCGCCCGGCATTGGTCGAGGCCATGCTGCGGGGCGAGACGGAGTGGGAAGCGGTCGCCTCCTTCTGCGAAGCAGTCATGCTCGCGAAGGAGGAGGCGTGCCGCGTGAGGGAGAGAACAGTGTCCTCCCTCCGACCCACCCGCAGTGGTAGACGCCCACGGCGACGGACGTCGCCAGACGATCTCCGGCCACCGTAGGCGCGGGCATGCGGGCAGCGAGTAATGGGCGACTCGCTGCCCGACCATGGACCATGCCCGGGTCGACGGCGCGTTGTGTTCCACGCGCGCCTCAAGGAGTGTCAGCAAACTGACGGGGCCTGTAGAGGGCCAGAGCCTGCCGGGGTCGCGGGTCTTACCCATCACCGTAACCCCGGTACGTAAAGGGCTCGTGAAGGACACCGTGGATTTTAGTCAGTCAGTACAAGTCTGACAGTCCCTCCCGCCCTGCCCTGGGTGGGAGGAATCATTTGATGATTTTACCACGCAAAAAAAAAAAAAAAGGGTACCACCGAAATGATGATAACACAGCCACACAAAAAAAAATTTTTTTGACCTGGATGTCTCACTATGTGTATAACTGCTAACCGTATGTATGGCTTTAAAACCTAAAACCTTATAATTCTATATTACAGGAGCTCGATGACCTCTTGCTTAAATAACTACATAACACATAGTCCAACCTGAACCAACCTGTACTGGGCCTGCGTGGTAAATTATGGCCCACTCCCTCTCACAGAGAGGAGGCTTGTGTCCCAGCAGTGGGAACATTAAAGGCTGATGGACCCCTGAACATGTTCTGTGATTTTTATTTTTGAATGTATTTGTTCCACGTTCAACACTCATTGGACAGTGAAGCAGAAAAGATTTTCGCGTTTTTCTTTTCTCCTGTATGGTGTGTACAATATAAACTCAGGCTGAGATCGTTTTTATATGAACACCAAGGAGTACCGTATTATCCAGTTAGTCGGTAGTGGAGGTCAGATAGGCAGTCGCACCATGTAAAAATATTAAAATCAACTGAATCCGGTACGAACGCGAGCTGTCCCCAATATGCTTACTTGGGAAAAGGCAAGGCAGATGATGAAGAGTCCTTTCTGCTACACCCAGGTCAGGTCAGGGAAAACTCATTATTTATCCAACCCAAAAAGTGTTAATTTGAAGATTATTAAACTGTAAAAAAGGCCAGCCCGGAAGATGAGTTCTCTTAAGAAATAATTAAAAATATAATTAATATTATATTTGCCGGAGTCAACATTTACTATTAATTACTATTAAAAGTAAATGTTGACTCCGTAGTTGTATGGTAAACCAACCATACAACTTAATTTTGTAGAATATTATCATAATTTATTTGTCTTTTATTTCGTGGGAAACTATTTTTGTTTTTTGTTTACTAAGCTTATCAAGATCGTTGGCGTTCCATATTCAACCTTATTATTAAACATAATAATAGCTTTTGCCCGCGCCTTCGCTTGCGTTAATTTAGAATTTGAGAAACAATTCGGATCGTATAAGAGGCGCCATCAGGAATATGTATGTATTGTTGTTTTCTCGGCAACAGCTCTCTTCTGTTTTTCGAAATGAAAGGAGGTATTCCACAAAGGGCACCCGCTGATTTGGCACCTTTTTCCCAACCAGTCGCCCCCTCCATACTGCCCTGAGATCGCGCCGGAGCTCTTCCCGCCGCGCCTCGACCTGTCGAGGCAGCGGGGTTTCGCCCCGGCGCTGCGCCTCCACGCGCCATTCGTAGACGCGCTGGAGGGCAGTCGCCTCCAGATCCCAGGGCAGCAATCCGGCAAGGAGGTTGGCCGATTCGCCGGCGATCGTGCGGTATCCTCGGACCATTCGGATTGCCATGACCCTCTGGCATGCGACCAGCTTTAGTGGTAGCGTCCGAATGCTCAGGGCCCACACAGTGGCCCCGTAGAGGGCCATGGACCGCACGACAGCGGCGTACAGCCTCCGGCAGGAGGCGTTTGGCCCGCTGAGATTGGGCAGGAGTCGCCTGAGGGCGGCTGCTGCCCGGTTCAGCTTCGGGGCCAAACGTAGGAAGTGCTAAGCTATTCCACGAAGGGCACCTATCGAAACTTTTTGCAGGTGTTCTAAGTGGGTGGCTGGATAGTCGTCACGGCGTCCTTACCTTCCGCATGACGCAGGTCCTCACCGGAAACGGAAGTTTCGGGAGGTACCTGTGTCGGATATGGAGGGAAGAAACACCTGGGTGCCACCACTGCGAGGATCGTCCGGAGGGCACGGTGGAGCATACGGTGCAGGAATGCCCCGCTTGGGCAGAGCACCGCCGTGTCCTCACGACGGCGATAGGCGGAGACCTCTCGCGCCTGGCATTAGTCAAGGCCATGCTGCGGGGCGAGACGGAGTGGGAAGCGGTCGCCTCCTTCTGCGAAGAAGTCATGCTCGCCAAGGAGGAGGCGGGCCGCGTGAGGGAGAGAACAGCGAACTCCCTCCACCCCAGCCGCAGTGGTAGACGCCCACGGCGTCGGACGTCGCAAGACGATCTCCGGCCACCGTAGGCGCGGGCATGCGGGCGGCGAGTAATGGGTGACTCGCAGCCCGACCATGGACCATGCCCGGGTTGACGGCGCGTTGTGTTCCACGCGCGCCTCAAGGAGTGTCAGCATAGTGACGGGGCCTGTAGAGGGCCAAAGCCTGCCGGGGTCGCGGGACTTACCCATTACTGTGACCCCGGTACGTAAAGGGCTAGTGAAGGACACCGTGGATTTTAGTCAGTACAAGTCTGACAGTCTTGTCAACATGGGTACCAAATGATAAATCTTATATTCACAACTCAAAAACTATACATCTATATATATAGCAACGTTATGTTGGTTTGTGTACGCTTCAAAAACTCAAAAAGTTCTGCACCGATTGAGCTGAAATTTTAGCAGGATATATAATCCGCATCAAGGATTGTTTTTATCTATTTTTTGTACCAGTCACATATCCGTGACACAGCCAAGCGTGGCAGGGTACAGCTAGTATAACATAAATTACTTACTTCAAATGACATAACCCCAAAATATTGTAAATAAAAAATAAGTTAAAAATAACTAAAAGCCGACTACACAAAAATTGCGCACTGAAAAATATAAAACAAGAACAATATTCATTTGACCGAGTAAGTGCTTGTTCATACAGAGGTCCGTTTTACACTTTTCGGCGACAACGTATGCTGTTATATGAGCGAGTTCACATACAAGACAGTATTACGGATCCGGTAAAATTAACAGTTATACAGAATCGGTTTTTCGTGTGTCTACGTTTTATTCGACGTCATACTCACTCACATGTCGTATGAGTAAGTTGAACTGCCGGGGTCGCGGGGCTGTACGAATTACCGTGACCCCGGAACGTAAAGGGCTATTGAAGGACACCTTGGATTTTAGTCGGTACGACAGTCCCTCCTGCTCTGCCCTGGGTGGGAGGACACATTTGATGATTTTACCACAAAAAAAAAGGCGTCCTGGCCTGGTAAAAAAAAAATGAGTGAGTTGAAACACGAAGAAATTATTACGGATCCGTAAAAACTGTACTCTAAATGCAGTGTGAACATGACCTCCAGTAGCGAAGGATCCGTTAAAAACAATCCGGTAAATATGGATGCTCTGTGCGTATGAGCCCTAAGCCGACCGAGCCGTGGTCGTGCCACCTGCGTTTGTTTCAGACAAAGATGAACTTTATTGGCTAGGTGACACACGACCACGGCTATTACTCAGTCAAATGAATATTGTTCTTGTTTTATACTTTTCACTGAAAAGTATAAAACAAGAACTATATTCATGTTCTATATTCATGTTTTTGTTATTTTTAACTTATTTTTTTGGTCGATGCAGTATATTATCTATCTTTTGGTCGCAAAAAAAAATCTTTCAGTTTGGTTCAATAGTTTTATGAGCACTTCGCTTATTGGGTACTTCGACGATGCTATTAGCTCCCGGTAATCCAATCGTCCAAGTATACAGTACCCTTACCTAGGGATTACGTATTTGACAAGAATTTGGGTGGAATATCTATCTATACATGTAATAAATCTGTAGAAGGTTTAATTCTGTACATTGAAAATATTGACCCGCTGTAACAATAGATTTAACTGGTGATGACACCATGCCATTGTGTCCTATTATGACAAGTCACAATAAGCTTAAAAAATATATTAAAATTAAGAAATTTATAAAACGGTCACAAAACTCAATGAAAAAACAAAACCTTTTAAAATTAAATATTTCGTTAAGAAAGGAACGTGTGATCTTGTCAAAAAATCTTAATATTTGCACTAGTGAGTTAGATAAATGTAGAGAAAAGTATGATAATGATACTCAGCTGCTCCATAATGATTTATTGCACAAGGAGTACTTGCTGAAGGATATTTTTAAAAAATATGAAAGGTCACAGGAACAGTTAAGCGACCGTCTGTTTGAAGCCGGGGAATTGCTGGACTTGGTCAAGTACAATGCTGAGCAGTATGAGTTGCTTACAAATAGCTTCCCCTGCAGCTGTACCAACCAACAACCACCTCCTCAGCCCCCACTTGACTTGTTGACTCTTCCATCAGAAGAGTCCTGTAATTTTCAGAAAAATAATAAAACTATTTTCTTTTGTGACGAATTAGGTTCAGGCTTTGGAAAAATACTACATAATTACCTAAGCCATAGTTTTACTAACCATTCTTATCACAATATAACTTTTAAACAAATAATAAACAGAATTACTCATTATAACTTAGAGGACTATTCCTCAATGGTTCTTCTATTAGGAAATAGTATAGGTTTATCTAGAAAGGACATAGTGGATGGTGTGGATGCCTTATTAAAATTAAACATAGGAAAGCTGATGTTGTGTGCTTTTCCTTATTCTGACAGTTTTAGTGATACTGAAAACCACCGTATATATAAGTTGAACAGTACTATTCACATGTTGACATGTCGTCATAGTGACAAATTATTGTATTTTGATTCTAACAAATTTGTTAGTAGTTTTATTTTGAATCGGGGAACTTTATCTTTGTCCCGTAAATGTAGACATTTGATTGCTATGTTGATAGCATACAATATTAACCATGTTGTTGCTAATATATTAGACTCTAGGTTAAGTAGGTTAAGTAGTAGTGTAAGTGACGAATCTGTGTTGTTAGGTTGCCCTAACAACATAGTGATTCAGTGTTCTGTACCTGCATGTTGTACGAAGGAGGTTCTACCTAATATACCACCTGCCTTGGAGACCACTACTACTCAGGTTGGGTATTCCCTTCCTGATGGTACACTAAATGGTCCTGTTTTGGAGATCACTCCGGATATTATTTTAAACTAGATTGTAGGACAACAGAAGAAACCTCTGCAGTTAGTAACTTATTATTAGTGAACAATAAACAGGTTTCTTCTAGCAAATTAGTTAAGTATAAAACATCAAGTGGAGAGCAACACACTCTAAAATTGTTTCATCAAAATATTCAAGGGTGCTCTTCTAAATTACTTGAAATAGAAATGTTTTTGGAATCAACCAAGTTTGATATTGTTTGCCTTACAGAGCATTGGTTAAAAGATCATCAAGTTATGTCTATTTGTTATGATAATTATTGTGTAGTTAGCCATTTCAGTCGTAAATGTATGTTACATGGCGGATCGTTAATACTAATTAAGAAATCAATTAAACCTAAAACTCGAAATGACATTGTTGAAATGTCAGTTGAACATACCATTGAGTTGTCCTGTGTTGAGCTTGATAAGCATGTTATAGTATGTGTCTACAGACCCCCAAATTACCAGAATCTACCTATGTTTGATTCCATAATGGAAGATGTTTTAAACAAAATATGTACCAATAGTAAATCCGTCATCATCTGTGGTGATTTTAATATTAATTTATTAGAAAATAACTCAAATAGTATCAGACTGTTGAGTCTTTTTAAATCTTTTAATTTGTCACATGTTTTTATGGAACCAACCAGAGTGACCGCTTCTTCTGCCACTTGCTTAGATAATGTATTTTCCAATTGTGATTACTTACATAAGGAAATTGTTAATAAACTACCATCTGATCACAGTGGCCAAACAATAACGTTTTGCGCCTATACACCAATTCAAAAAACTCAAATAAGGTATAGGCCAATTACAGGTAAAAATGTAGAAAATATGAATAATACAATAGCAAGTAATTTATGTAATCATAGTTTTAATAATATAAGTGACCCAAATGAGTTTTACGCCGAGTTTTTTGAAATTTTAAACAAACAATTTATTCGTTCATTTCCACTAAAAACTAAAACTATCTCTACAAAGTTCTTATTTAGTGATTGGGCAACGCCAGGAATTCGCAAAAGCAGAGATAAACTCTTTGAACTTTACGGTCTTAAGAGTCATAATATAAATAATATTAGCTTTCATCAGTATGTAGCCAGATATTCAAAAACTTTTAAACGTGTATGTAAAACAGCTAAGGCTCTTTATATTAGTGGTAAAATTAAATCAGCTGATGATAAAATAAAGACTACTTGGAAAATAATAAATAATGAAACAGGTAGGAATAGAAAGCGCAATAATGAAATTAATTTAGAAACAGCACATGGCCCTATAAACTCAGATGTGGAAATTGCTCAGGAGTTTGAAAGGTTCTTTTCGAACATCCCTCTTAAAACGACTGAATCTTTAAATTCGTCGCCCGCACTCTCTGCTGCCTTACTTAAAAAGAATGTAAAGGTGTGCCCAATGGAGTTTAGGTTTCAGCACACAAACCCCCAAGCTGTCATTAAAGCTTTCAAAGACCTAAAAATTAAGTCAACAGAAGATCTTTGGGGAATGTCTGTGAAAGTATGTAAATCTATTATTGAAACCGTCGCACCTTACTTAGCTTTTATATTTAACACCAGTGTAGACCAAGGAGTGTTTCCAGATCTCATGAAACATAGTAAGGTAGCTCCACTTTTCAAATCAGGTGATTGTAAGGAACCTAACAATTATAGGCCTGTGTCAATTTTGCCAGTTTTCAGTAAGGTGTTTGAAAAGTTAATGCTTGCACAAATGTTATGTCACTTTAATAAACATTCCATCTTCCACGATCAACAGTATGGTTTTACCAAAGGGCGTTGTACAACTGACGCGGGTGTGACTTTATTAAAGAACATTTTTAACTCCTGGGAGGAAGCAAAAGATGCCATAGGAATCTTTTGCGACCTCTCAAAGGCATTCGATTGCGTAAACCACGAAACACTATTGCTGAAACTGGAACATTATGGAATTAAAAATAAAGCCCTAGATTTACTTAATTCATACCTAAGAGATAGATGGGTAAAAGTTCAGGTAAACAGTATAAACTCATTAGGGTCTGAAATAACAATGGGCGTTCCTCAGGGTTCTATTTTGGGTCCGTTCCTCTTTTTAGTTTATATAAATGATCTACCCCATTTACTCAAAAATCAACCACAGATGGTGTTATTCGCGGATGATACTTCGTTAATCTTTAAAGTAGACAGACGTTCGCAAAACCTAGATATTGTTAATGATTGTATTCTTCAGGTACACAATTGGTTTACTTTGAACAATTTAGCTCTTAATGAAAACAAAACAAAATGCATTAGATTTACTTTACCAAATGTTAACAGTACCGAATGTGACATTATACTGAACGGTGAAAAACTGGAATTTATTAATCAAACAGTTTTCCTGGGAATCACGTTAGACGATAAATTACAATGGGGCCCCCATATAGCATCTCTTGCGGGGCGTCTAAGCTCAGCCGCTTATGCTGTTAGAAAGATAAGACAGTTAACAGACGTTGAAACTGCGCGATTGGTTTACTTCAGCTACTTTCACAGCATTATGTCTTACGGCATTCTATTGTGGGGCCGGGCGGCTGACATTGAATCAATTTTTATTTTGCAAAAGAGAGCCATCAGAGCTATTTACAATTTACATCGTCGCGAATCTCTTAGGGAACTATTTAAAAAGATTAACATAATGACAGTGCCTTGTCAATTTATTTATGAAAATATAATGTATGTTAGGAAAAATCTTTATCTTTTCAATAAAATAAGTGATAGACATAATTTTAACACTAGAAATAAGGATAAAATTGATCAACCTTATTTTAGATTGTCTAAAGTAAAAAAATCTTTTATGGGGTACTGTGTTAAATGTTACAACAAAATACCTAGTGAGGTCTTAAAACTAAATGAAAGAAAATTTAAAACTCATATCAAAAATACTCTAAGTAAACAAGCATATTATAAATTAGAAGATTATATTCAAGATAAAAATGCTTGGAAACATGCTGGTCCTGCTCCATAGTACAATGTAGGGCTTAAGCAGAATCAAACTGGTTGAAATTTGAATGCTCACACACTGCCAATATTGTATTTGTATAATAGCTATAATTGCAATATATTGTGAAAATGTGAACGCCGTGTACCTTTTAGCTGTGTAATTGTTTTTTGTTTTTTTTTTTTTTGTTTTGTATTTTATCCTATGAATGGTCTAGATTTTATGGGTACATCGCATTTACATTTATTTTTAAATTTGTGATATCCAAACATTGTAAAACATTTTTGAAAAAGAGTAAGTATGGAGTTTCTTGCCCATTCTTCTCCATACAAACCTACCCTTGCGAATGGGTGTAGAATCAATCCCTTCCCATCCCATTTCCTTTAATTTTAATAATCGACGTTCAAAAGTGCCTCTGATGGTCTAATTGGAATAAATGATTTGACTTTGACTTTGACTTTGACTTTGACTTTGAATAAATAAATAGCGGGGGGTGTTGCTGGATCGATACCAAACCCAAATATGTGATTAAAAAAATTTTTGTCTGTCTGTCTGTCTGTATGTGCAGGCATCACGTGAAAACTAACGGTTCGATTTCGATGAAACTTGGTATAATTATACCTTATTATCCTGGGCATAAAATAGGATACTTTTTATCCTGGAAAAATACGTAGAAAAAAAATCTTATTTTTCAGTTTTATTCATAGACGTGGTTCTGTAGAACCGCGAATCTCCTTAATGATTATATATAGGCTTAGCCGTATTTGGGTCCAATAGATATTTATAAGATGTCATTGTCAGAGTTACTCAAACTGGAGAAATAAACCATCCACGCGAAGACCGACATCCGCGCGGCCGGAGTCGCGGGCGGAAGCTAGTTTGAACTAAAAAGTAATTACTTATAATGTAAGTAATAGAACAATTAAGAAATATGCTAAATTAAATAGAATTATTAAAAAATGTCACCAATTTAAGAAACAACACAAACAGTTTTCTAAATATATTCCATTGAGGAAAGAACGTGTTGATTTACTAAATAAATTAAATAATTATCAAATAAAATTAGAAGACAGTATTAAAATTTATGAAATAGATACTCAGCATTTGCAGTCTGAAATTCAGGTACTACAGGACTCACTTAGTTCCCTATCCAATAAGTATCTGTATGTGACCTCTCAGAATCAAATCAGGGAACATATATTCTTGCTGCAAATGAATTAGTAAGGTGTAAATGTAACTGTCAGACAGTTCCCAGCCGTGACTCTATCCAGCCGTGTACGTTACTCCAGCAAGAAAGTATCTCCTAGAGTTATATGAGTAGAACGTATAGTTTGTGCCTTATCTGCTGTAAATGTGCCCCCACATAAAAAAGGTGTGCCCCCTAACGTTTCGAAAAAAAATGGAAAAAACGATTCTTGCTGGGGTAACGTTTTTCTAGCAGGAAAATTCTAAACGAATGATCGGAGAGAGAAAAACTGTGCATGGTCAGATAGCTTATATGTGTGCCAAAATGTGCCCCCAAAAATAAAATCTGTGCCCCTTCAGATTTTCGAGATATTGCATTTCCTGCTGGAGTAACGTTTTGATGAATAGTATATCTCTAAAACCATTGCATGTGCCCCTGTAGAATAAACATACGCGAGTAGCTCTTAATGTGTGCCCCTTTGTGCCCCAATTAGATTTTAGAAAATATTTATAGTTTTCAAGTTATCGCGGTTTTATGAAAACCCGAAAAAACATCGCAGCGCCTAAATGAGACAAGGCATAACTTCGCTGAAAACTGTATTCGGTCCTTCTTGACGCTAATAATAACCATACAAAGTTTCAAAAATGTTCATGCATGCGTTTTTGAATAATCTTGCTAAAAGTAAAAACGATGGTGTCATAACTTTGACGGCAAAATACAAGGAACTGGCACTATCCCAGATGTGTAGGTGTAAACCAAAATCTTGTGCCTTTAGTAAAAATATATGGTGAAAATATTGAGCTTCAAATGTTACGCATTAAGTAAATATAAACAAAAACCAAAATATGTAAACAACGGCTGGTTATCCGACCAAATCTGAATGACTACTAAAAAGCGACGGATTCATACATATCGATGACCTTCTTTATTGGACGTATTATACCTAAGCTGTTGTCCGCACAGTCGCGTTCAAAAGTTTTGAGGGCTAATTAAAAAATATATTAAATGCACCTTGTGACTATATAAATGAAACAGCTTGTTGATGTGGAAATTATTATTTTTATTCCCTTAATTTTAATTCTTAAAGTAATTATTGCATCAAATCACAGATCAAATTTCCTACCCATAATGTAGTCTAGTTCTTTAAATCACAGATCAGTTTTTCATAGCCTAACATAATTATAATTAGTAAATTTGCATCACAAAAAATCACAGATCAATATTAAGTTTATGAATAATATTGTGTAAAAAAATATATAAAATTTGAAATTATATTATTAATATATTATATTAATAATATAATTTATAAATATATAATATATTATTATAAATATATTAATTATAAATGCTGAATTAGATAATTAAACCTGCATTTTAGCTCCCTGCCGGACCCTGCTCAATTTGAGCAGTAGGACATAGTTACATGTAAACTCTGCTTTACAATAAATGTGACTTACATTAGTATAAAACTACAGGTATGTCACAAAACAGTTTGGTCACGATTTTGAGCATGTTAGTCACATGTACATTTTATTTGAAAATGGCTCTTATAAATGTACTTAATCATGTGTAATAACTTTATTTTATTAGTTATTACTTTTCTACTTCAGTGTACTCAGGCACAACAAGTGTGAACCGGTTAGTGAGTAAAGTAAAGAAGGTCATCGATATGTATGAATCCGTCGCTTTTTAGTAGTCATTCAGATTTGGTCGGATAACCAGCCGTTGTTTACATATTTTGGTTTTTTGTTTATATTTACTTAATGCGTAACATTTGAAGCTCAATATTTTCACCATATATTTTTTACTAAAGGCACATGATTTTGGTTTACACCTACACATCTGGGATTGTGCCAGTTCCTTGTATTTTGCCGTCAAAGTTATGACACCATCGTTTTTACTTTTAGCAAGATTATTCAAAAACGCATGCATGAACATTTTTGAAACTTTGTATGGTTATTATTAGCGTCAAGAAGGACCGAATACAGTTTTCAGCGAAGTTATGCCTTGTCTCATTTAGGCGCTGCGATGTTTTTTCGGGTTTTCATAAAACCGCGATAACTTGAAAACTATAAATATTTTCTAAAATCTAATTGGAGCACAAAGGGGCACACATTAAGAGCTACTCGCGTATGTTTATTCTACAGGGGCACATGCAATGGTTTTAGAGATATACTATTCATCAAAACGTTACTCCAGCAGGAAATGCAATATCTCGAAAATCTGAAGGGGCACAGATTTTATTTTTGGGGGCACATTTTGGCACACATATAAGCTATCTGACCATGCACAGTTTTTCTCTCTCCGATCATTCGTTTAGAATTTTCCTGCTAGAAAAACGTTACCCCAGCAAGAATCGTTTTTTCCATTTTTTTTCGAAACGTTAGGGGGCACACCTTTTTTATGTGGGGGCACATTTACAGCAGATAAGGCACAAACTATACGTTCTACTCATATAACTCTAGGAGATACTTTCTTGCTGGAGTAACGTACACTATCCAGCCTGAGGTAACGGAGGACCCGTCCCAGTCTGAGAATTCACTGCTGGAGTGTAATGATCAATCACAGGTGGCACAGTCTGAGATATTTATCAATCATGAATGTTCTTACTCAGTTATGTTCTCGGATAGGATAGGAAGAGGTGTAGGTAAATTATTGAGTAATAATTTGAGCCATTCCAGTCAGAATTATTGTATGCCGGGGTCAACATTCAAACAGATAATGGCAACAATAACCAAACATGTCTATAACTGTAACACAGACTTAACTATATTTGTGGGTAATAGTAAAAAAATTAGAAAAGCAGACCTTACTAACAGTGTGGATGAATTGTTAAAGTTGAATTGCCGTAAAATAATATTGTGTGCTTTCCCTTACTTTGAGAGTTTGTCAAAAAGTCAGAACAATTATATTCACATGCTGAATAAGCATATTTATTTCCTTGTTAGTCACTATAGTGACAAACTAAGCTTTTTTGATACCAATAGTTTTATAGATAAACTTAGGTCAACACGAGATACAGTGTATCTGCCTTTTGTATATAGACACAAAATAGCTAGGCTATTAGGTTTTTATATTTACACAGACATAAATAGTATGTCTAAGTTTAGTAGTAGTATAATTAACACCGAAAATATTAGTAATGATACTAGTATTAGGGTGGTGACCACTGACTTTAGCAGTAGTGTTAATAGTGGTTTTTTTTC
The DNA here is from genome assembly GCA_943136025.2 of Agrotis puta. Classification (NCBI taxonomy): domain Eukaryota; kingdom Metazoa; phylum Arthropoda; class Insecta; order Lepidoptera; family Noctuidae; genus Agrotis; species Agrotis puta. The sequence continues at coordinate 186,032 of OW964176.2, read as the reverse complement.
TTTAAACTAGTTAGTAAGACAACAGAGGTTTTATTCAACAACAAGGTACCTTCTTGCTCTGAAATATATACGTGCAATAAAGGGGCTAAGCAGAATTCTTTGACAATATTCCATCAAAATATTCAAGGTTTCTCTTCAAAGCAACTAGAAATTGAATTGTTTTTAGAAAGGACAATGTACGATATTGTTTGCTTCACTGAACATTGGTTGAAAGACTATGAAATGATAATTTATTACGAAAACTACAATGTGTGCAGTTGCTATAATCGAAAATCTAAGATGCGTGGGGGTTCACTAATATTGGTTAGAAATTGTTTAAAAGTTAAGTCTCGTAAGGACATAGTTGATCTATCAGTAGAACATAGCATTGAATTGTCTTGTGTTGAGCTAGATAAGCATGTAATAGTGTGCGTTTACCGACCCCCTAATTATCACAACTACTCTATATTTGAATCAGTAATGGAAGATGCTTTGGCGAAACTTGGAACTTGTAAAAAAACAATAATTATCTGTGGTGATTTTAATGTTAATATTTTAGAAAATAATGTATATAGCAGTAGGTTTTTAAATCTCTTCAAATCATTTAATTTGTCGAATGTGTTTTATGAACCAACTCGAATTACTTTAAATTCTGCCACATGTATTGATAATGTTTTTTGTGATTGCGAATGCTTAGATAAATCTATTGTTAATTACCTTCCTTCGGATCACAGTGGTCAAGCGGTTACTTTCGAGTCCAATATTCAATTACAAAAAGTTCAAATACACAAACTAGACAAATAACTCCCAGCAACTTAGATAGATTTAATAATAACCTTATTAATAAATTAAATATTTCAGACCATATTTTTAGTTTAAACAATGTAAACAAATTGTATGAAGACTTTTTTTCAGTAGTTCGTACCACATTCAACAATACTTTAAAAATTAAAATAAAAACGATTGGCCCAAAGTTTATTTTTAGTGACTGGGCAACACAGGGTATTAGAAAAAGTAGGGAACGATTGTTTGAGCTGTACGGCCTTAAGCCTTTTATTAACTCAGAAATTTTTAACAGATATGTTGCTACTTACTCCAAAATTTTCAAAAACGCTTGTAAGGTAGCCAAATCCATCTTCATTAGCAAGAAAATTAAATCGGCCGATAATAAGATAAAAACAGTTTAGAAAATAATAAATAATGAAACTAATATAAATAAAAAACGAAGTAACAATTTAATACTAGAGAATTCACGTGGTCTCATAAGCTCAGATAAAGAAATTGCTGAAGAATTTGTAAATTTCTTTACCCCACTTAAAACAACTGAAACTTTAAACTCATCTCCCTTGCTTTCTATTGATTTATTAAAAGCGAACGTTTCAGCCTGCCCGAACGAATTTAAATTTAAGCATATAAACCCCCTAGCCGTCATAAAAGCTTACAAGCAAATCAAGATCAAATTAACTGAAGATCTATGGGGTATGTCTATCAAAGTTTGTACTTCAATTATTGAGACTGTAGCACCGTATTTAGCTTCGATCTTTAACTTGTGTGTCGATCAAGGGGTCTTCCCAGATCTAATGAAACGCAGTAAAGTAGTACCGCTTTTTAAATCCGGGGATAGTAAAGACACCAACAACTATAGACCTATATCCGTATTGCCGGTTTTCAGTAAGGTGTTTGAAAAAGTGATGCTTGATCAGATGCTCAATCATTTTAACATCAATAGAATATTACACGAGCAGCAGTATGGTTTCACCAAAGGACGTTGTACCACTGACTGACGCCGGTGTTACCTTATTGATTGTGTAAATCATGAAACCTTGCTCTTAAAACTTGAGCATTATGGCCTCAGTAAACTCGCGCTTAACTTAGTGAAATCTTTCTTAAATGATAGACAACAGCAAGTACAAATAAATGGTGTCACTTCAAAGGGTTTACGGGTAGAAATGGGTGTACCACAAGGTTCAATATTGGGTCCTTTTCTCTTTTTAGTTTATATCAACGATCTTCCCCATTTGTTCAAAAATTAACCTGATATGGTATTGTTTGCTGACGATACTTCTTTGATATTTAAGATAAATAAACGCAATTCACACCTTGACGATGTAAATAGCGCTCTACTGCAGGTGCACAAGTGGTTCACCGCTAATAATTTAGTATTAAATGGGAAGAAAACTAAGTGCATAAGATTTTCTCTACCAAATGTCAAAAGTAATGATAGTGACATCGTATTGAATCAAGAGAAACTAGAATTCGTCGATAAAACGGTTTTCCTAGGAATCACGCTCGACTCAAGGCTACAATGGAGTCCTCATTTAACATCTCTTGCAGGACGGCTGAGTTCAGCAGCATACGCTGTTAGAAAAATCCGCCAACTTACTGATATAGATACCGCAAGGCTAGTCTATTTTAGTTATTTTCATAGTATTATGTAATACGGTATTTTGCTATGGGGACGGGCTGCAGACATCGAGTCCATATTTATTCTGCAGAAAAGAGCCATCAGAGCCATATATAATCTATGTAGGCGCGATTCTCTCCGGGAATTGTTTAAGGATATCAACATCATGACGGTACCTTGTCAATACATATACGAAAACATCATGTACGTTAGAAAAAATCTGCATCTATTCAGTAAAAGAGGTGACAGACACAACTGTAATACTAGAAATAGGGACCAATTAGTTCAGCCAGGTTTCAGGCTAGCTAAAGTAGACACATCTTTCATGGGGTACTGCCTAAAATATTACAATAAAATACTTCCTCACATAATAGAACTGAATGAAACAAAATTCAAATCATGTATAAAACGCACACTATGTAGGCAAGCATATTACAAGTTGGAGGATTATATTAATGATAAAAATGCTTGGCTCAATGCTGGTCCTGCTCCACAACAATAGGGGTAAACTTATTAATTAGGTAACACGCATAATTATTGAGGAAGCTGCAGAAGATTGTAAGACTATTATTGCATTGCATCGATTCAATTTCTTAGTATTATATAATTTTATTGCACATGTGTGAGTACTATGTACTACTTATTAATTATTATTGACTCGATTTTGCCCTGGTTGTTGAGAGAATGTCATGCTTTTTTTTTTTGCGTGGTAAAATCATCAAATGAGTCCTCCCACCCACTGTCAGACTTGTACTGACTAAAATCCACGGTGTCCTTCACTAGCCCTTTACGTACCGGGGTTACGGTGATGGGTAAGACCCGCGACCCCGGCAGGCTCTGGCCCTCTACAGGCCCCGTCAGTTTGCTGACACTCCTTGAGGCGCGCGTGGAACACAACGCGCCGTCGACCCGGGCATGGTCCATGGTCGGGCAGCGAGTCGCCCATTACTCGCTGCCCGCATGCCCGCGGAGAATGTCATGCTCACTTAAATGTCTCGTTGATGGTGGCACGTGTGTCGGATCATTTAGCTCCCTCCAAAATGGTTGAGCTGAATGGTGCTGATACGTGTGTCATGTTCGTGAACGGGCGCTGTCAGTTGAGACTGGTCATCTCTTAGCTGCCACGGTTTATTTTAATTATTGATTATTTTGTTTCTGAATTGTCTTTTTTTTGGTATTTTACTGTGGACACTTAACTTGCTACATCGTTCTCACATTATGTACCATCTCAAAATGAATGATGTAACAAAGGTTCTGTAATAATTCTGGCGATCTAAAAAGAGTGTCCATGGAGTTTCTTGCCCGTTCTTCTCCATAGAGATCTACTTCTTGGAACGGGCATCTACGGTACTTTCACAGTTTTTATGTCTTGTGACTGGGACTGTAGCACCATAATTTTGTAATATTTAATTATATTTTATGTCATTGACAATTCAAAAGTGCCTGTAGCTGGTCTACTTGAAATAAATGCATTTGATTTGATTTGATTAAAGGGTAAAATAAAAACGTTTTCAAAAAAATACTAACCGCATTTAAAAACTACCACAAACCTAACCTATCATATTGAAACTGTAAAACAGTTTATCTTTCCGAAGTCGGTGAAATTCATCGATTTCCGAAAGCTAACTTATTTTACACTTTGAATTTTTTTTTGTAAACCTGATGTCTGAGAGATGGGTGTTTTAGAGGTGGGCCCTATACGGTGAATTATATTGAACTGTATTGCGCACTAATTGCGTAGTGTTTTTGACCGTCTAGGGTTAGTATTGAAGATTTTTCAATGATTTAACAAATGTTTGAGCGGCCTAATTTTTTTAGCTATATTTATTGCACCGTGTAGTCTTAATATTGATCAATATTTTTCAGTTTCACTGTTTAAAACTACCGCCAAGAATAATATTGGTCGTCAAATATGACGCTCGCACGAAAATATTGATAGTGACGCCAGCAGTCCTATGAATGGTGTTTGTTCGTTGTTGCAGGTGAGTGCAGCCCCGCGGGCGCCACGTGCATGTCTCTATCATGCTGGACTGCCTCTGGTAAGTCCTGTGCTCTCCGCCCTGTGCTACGCCTACTTTACGCCTTCTCGTTCTTTGCCCACCATGGCGTCTAATTGCGCCGTGCGCCGGTGCCGCCCTACTACGATCACGTAACTGAGTCATCTTACTAGGAGGCCTCGCGCGAGCAGCGGAGGCAAGTCATTTTTTCGACTTGAAAAAAATGGGCCTCGCAGATGAGTCTTGCACTCTCCTAGATTCGTTCTTGCTACGCCACTGCCCACAACACGAGAGAAATTCCTAGTGAGGGTAATTTTTAAAAAAATAATAATGTATGATTGGTAAGAAGTAAAGTCGTAACATTATATTAAGAGGCCTCTTACAGTCCACTAGCGCCGCCAATCGAAAAAATGTCATAACTCGTAAATAGAATCAAAAATACAAAATGTGGTCTGTAATTACTGTAGAAAAGGCAGTAATTTTATAACACATTGTCAACACTTGAAATATAGCTGTTTAGCTAATTTTTTTTATTCGTAACAAAAACGGCCGTTTATGTTTAGAATGCACGATTAGATTATATATATATATATATTTTGTAAAAAGCAACCGACTTCAATAATAAACACAAAATAAACGTAAAATAAAGCTTTTCTTTCAGAAGTCGGTGGCCATAGTCAATGGAATAAAAAACAAATCAAATCAAATATTTTTATTTGTAGAACATAGATAAACAAAAGTACAGATGTCAAAAAGACTCGTAATACTTAGAACGCTACCCAAGGAGCACCACAAGCTGTACAAAAGCTGTATTTTAGTTTATTCTTATACCACAGGCTGTATATTGAGGCTGTATAAGCGCTTATACAGCCCTTATAAGTAAAAATTGTAGTAGAAGTAAAAATAAGGCTGTAGTATAGCTGCAGTGGAGCTGTAGTATGGTGTAAAAGGAAACCACAGGAAAATAGTTATCCGCTTATAAGTATCTTCAAAAGAAAATAGTTCTTAATCGGTTTTTTGAGAGATTTTTTTTTTATCGGGGTAAAATCATCAAATGGGTCCTGGACTGTCAGACTCGTACTGACTAAAATCCACGGTGTCCTTCGATAGCTCTTTACGTTCCGGGGTCACGGTAATTGCGTGAGTCCCGCGACCGAGAGTATTACAATGGGAAAATTTGTGGAACTTGCCAAACATTTCTATTACATATTAGATACGATAAATGGGGACTAAAATTATAAATCAAGTAATGATCTTGGACTTTCTATGTGATAATATTTTGTAGATTCGACGTGGCGATATAATTTTGTTGTGTATTGCTGTGCCAAATATTAAACATCGTCCATAGATCATGGTCTTTATGTGTGTCTAGCACAGACTAAAGCTGTACTATAGAATTATTTTTTCCTTTATTCATTTTTTCACTTATTAATTACATTTTAAATATTTTTCAAAAAAGCAATAAAATACATTTAAAAAAAAATAGCAGTCCACCAGCATCGGGGACAGGGTCCGGACCTCCTAACAATACGCGCCGTGTCCAGAAGTACTGCCTTCTGAATCAGGCGCCTGATCCAGCTGCCAAGCGAGAGCCTCCTCAGATGTTGTTCGAGACTCTTGTCAATTAAGCCATTGGTAGACACGAATATCGGCACAAAGACTGCCGTGTTCAGGTCCCACATGTCAACAACCTCGGGAGGCAGATCAAGATACTTGATTTGATTGTTTATCTTTTTCTGCCTTCACGAGGTGTACGTCATGCGGGACCGTTATATCAACAATCATTGCGCGACGCTCCGATCGATCTATCACCACATTGTCAGGCTTATTGGCAACAATAGTCCTGACAGTAATGATAGGTCGATCCCAATACAACGAGATTTTGCCACATTCGAGAACTGGGTCGGGCGCAAAGAGAATTAAAACCACTTGAGAGCTCATAGAGCGATTTCGCCTAGGCACACGATTCACCAGCGCGGGCCGGGGACCGGGGGATTGCGTCTTCCCCCGTTCCTCGGCCCGCGGTAGTTGTGATTGGCTGATGCAACAATGTCAGTAAGAATAGTGATAACAAGTAAATCCAGCAACAATAATATCGATATCGATAAAATCGATGGCAATTAAGTCTTCTTTTGCTTTTCTCAATGTTGATTTGTATGTAGAGAAATAAATGAAGATTAAACGAAAAATAACATCCTTTATTTGTTATTCTTATTTATTTACTACATTTCTAAAAAAAATATAAAAACATTTTTTTAAATTTAGACAACACAAACCCAAAATTATTTATTTCAAATAGACCATTTACAGGCACTTTTGAACTGTCAAAATTGAAGCTAATTTGCACGTTCCAAAGCGTAGTTCTCTATGGAGAAGAACGTGCAAGAAACTCCATGGACACTCTTTTAAATCAAATTTAGATTTACTGGCATTAATCCACTTTTCTTTAACTTCCGGAATATTTGGAAATCTAAAATGTAAACGTGAAAAATAACATTATTTTTTATTTACCATTAGAAATTATCGATTAAATAATTTATCAACAATGTTTTAAGTTGTCACATCACTTCAGCACACAGCACAAAGTACTTATGGATAGAAAGAGATAGACTTATCTAATATTCTAGTGAAAGTAAAGGACTTTTCAAAAGACATCAACGCGGTATCCCAAAAGACATCAACGCGTAATCCTTTTTTCGTAACCAACCAGTTTAGCTTGAGCCCTCTAATTACCAATAATGTAAATAAATATAAACATATTTTACTTACCGATGAAAACTTATACCATCTTTTTTATAACTAGATGTTTTAGATGATTTCCCGCACCATTTAATTGCACAGGTACTCATTTTTGCTTCGGTTTTATTCGATAAATGTTTTTTTAGGTTCCAAAATTAAGGAATGTGCACAGATCCAACAACTGGTCAGTACTAAAACATTCATTCGTATCGGGATCTCGTATAAGTGCTATTCCATTGATGTGTCGTGAGCCTGAGTCGCCCGTATGAGCGGTCAAGTGGCTATATTGTCATTGGTCGGGCGCATACTTACAGTACAACACTTCCGATTCCACAAGGTTGTACTTCAAAGCAAATTGTTGGTAGTTATTCGTCATCATAACTTCGTCCATTATTGCAAAGGCAAAACCTTCGGTTTCCCCAAACAGGTCACCGAAGCGCAGCCAGGATACGGACGCTAAAAAGTCAACATCGGGAAGCTTCTTGCTCTGCCATACCTCCTTACGATCATTAGTGTCTAATACTTTAGGTTTGCGCCAGTTCTCGTTAGCCAAGGAGAGCGGAGTGACACTCTTGTCCACTGTGACCACATCTCGGTGTATCCACACGTCGGTTTCTAGGAAATATACCCTAAAACTGCATACCTCACGGTTGTGCAGGATCTTAGCGTTTAAGAAGCCACGACCTCCGCACTTCCGTGGGATATACAGGCTCATCACCGACGACCGTGGGTGATGCATCCGATTTGCAGTCAGCAGTGAACGGACTCTCCTATCCAGGGCGTCAAGATCCGTCTGAGTCCATTTGAGTATGCCGAAAGAATACATCACCTAATAGAATTAATTTATTATTTTAGTGTTATATCATCATATTTGGCAGAAGTCATAAAACTCAACAAGGGTGTACAATTACGCAATAAAAATAAGTCTTAGAAAGGAGTTTGCATATACCATTATACAGAATCTATTATAGAGTGATACCATTCTAACACATAAAGCTGTAGTAAGTCAGTGATTACATGCAAAATACAGCCTCCGTGCAGCTTGAAGTATAAACATCAGCTTAAAGTGTCAAAAATTCTTAGATTTAAAGTAGAGTTTTAATATTCCGTTCTAACACCTTTAGTTATACGTGGATACTTTTATACAGATTTAGTACAGCTTGAGCTGTACAATAACTGGTAAATGAACCTTATAAGTATACAGGCTGTATCAAAAACCCTGTTGTTCCTTTTAGGGACGTATACATATACCTATAAGCACAACATTTATGAAATTATAATTATAAAAAAAACAATATTTACTAGTCCGTTTCTCAAAATCAAATAAAAATGTTTACAGTATCTGACTTTACAAGTACATCTTTAATACTAGATATCCAACGAGCTCAGCGGCTTTCTTTGACTTTGACAAAAAATGCCGACAAACGCTACCGCGGGCGGCGCACGTGCCTAACTAACCCTTTACCCTCCCGCCCTCCGCCCCGCGTATCATTTCCTAGTTCCTTCTTCCTTAGTCTCCCGCGCAACTTCCTATCGAACGGATGAGATTGTTGACCCGCGTAGTGAGTGTTTTGTTTACGTAAACATGTCTTTTTTTAACGCAGAATATTTTAATATGTTGATGTGTCTAGGGAAATGTGATTGCAATTATGCAGCAGCACGCAGACTCTACCAAGAACGTTTTGCGAGTTTACCACTACCGTCGGCGATGGCATTCCAACGTTTGCACATGCGTCAGTACAATACCGGCAGTGTCCACGGACGAGACCAATCTAGCTGACGCAGGCAGACTGAGGAATCGAGACGATATTGAAGAGCAAGTCTTGAACTTGTTTGAGCACGATCCAACACGGAGTACGCGATCAGTGGCACGTGAACTCGCAATAAACAATATGCGCGTGTGGAGAGTCCTCAAAGAAAATGGCCAGCACCCATTCCAATATCGCGTTGCGTCCAATCATTATTTCCCTCCGATTATGAGCCAAGATTACAATACAGTAGATGGGTAATAGACAAGTTTGCAGAAGATAATGATTTTCAGAACTCTGTACTGTTCACCGACGTGTGCTCATTTGTTCGAACAGGTGTGTTCATTTCACACAATGAACACGTATGGTCGATCACAAGCCCGCATGCTATTAAACCCAGTCATTTTCAACATGGGTGGCGTATTAATGTTTGGGCTGGAATTATTGGTGACAAAATTATTGGACCTTGTTTTTTAGACCAATCAATGAGCGGTGCCAACTATCTTCGTTTCCTTCAAGAACAACTGAGTGATGAACTGGACGAATTAGGCCTCCATGTCGTGCGACGTATGTGGTTCCAACATGACGGCGCGCCGCCACACTTCTCCCGCGCTGTGAGAATCTACTTTGATACCGAGTTCGAAAACAGATGGATTGGTCGCGCCGGACCCGTCAATTGGCCTGCAAGATCACCCGATCTGACGCCATTGACTTTTTCCTCTGGAGTATTGTAAAACAATAGGTGTTCAAAACGGTGTGCGATACGAAGGTCGAAATGTACACGCACAGTAGCAGCTATCGACCACATCAAGTCTGATACCTCCGTTCTGCGAAGCGTGCGCGAAAACAATATTAGACGTTGTCACAAATGTGTAGAGGCTGAAGGTGGTCATATCGAACAGCATCTCCGTGGCCGTCAAGTTGATATCATAATTAATTAATACATAATTAATTAATACGGCGCGCGGCGGCGTCTTGGCGGCATCGATCAAAGAGTGGCGGTAGCGTTTTACCTCTTTGTAGTTCGCGACATCGCTTCATGCAGTATTGCAGCAGAGGTAACAAACCAGTTCAATATTACAAACATTAATAATGAAATATTTATTTTAATTAATTTTATTAATAGTTTTTCACAAATGACTCACTTTATTACGTATGTATACCAATTCTTAAAACGTAGGTAGAAGGAACAACAGGGTTTTTGGTACAGCCTGTATGATCTTTTCTTGACACCTTTGTACGTCTCCAAAAGAACTCTCAGTTCTATAATAGCTGTATATTGGATGTCGTTAACGCCTAAGTGCTCCTTGGGGATGTCTTACCATTAATGGCGTAAAAATGTTTTTATCAATAAATTATTAACTACCTACCTACTTATGTAGTAGTAAAAATTTAAAATCAATTTTCAAAATAAATTTCAAAATAAATCAAAATGCACAGATAAATAGAAAAAAAAACAAATTGAACAAAATAAATTAGTTTAAAATATAATTAAAAAAAATAGATTAATTACAAATACAAAATGTCAATAGAAATGTGTCTTCTAAAAATATAATTATAATACACATTCATAATCAATAAACAAAGGTCAGAATCTAGTTCCATTAGTAATTTTATATTATAATTAACAAAGCCACCGACTTCCGAAAGAATAGTTATTTTTGCTTTTTTGTGTTTGTTTTTGAAGTCGGTTCCTTTTTTTAAAAAAAGTTTTTTTGTTTGCATGTATTTAGTTTAAATCTGCTGATAAACTTGAGCATACTTGTAATGAGCATTCTTGCGAAAATGTTACATAACAGAAAAACGAAAGAGAGCGTTTCAGCGAGCATTCTAACAAGCATTCTGGCGAGCTTTCTGACGAGCCGACTGTCGTCAACACTCGAATCTGACATCCAGGAGAAGAAAAAAAATTACGACTTTCAACTTAAGCTTCAACTAGAGCTTTCGCTAGAAAGATCTTAAAATTGTTAGTGCCTCTATTCTTTGTTCATCAAATAATTTAAAACGGGTGAGAGGGCCTAAAACGGACAATTAGCAAAATCCAAATGATTCACTTTCCTTAATGAATAGTCAATGGCGTTGCGGGGAATGCACGAACTTTTATTACCCAACACCGTTGGCGTCGTGGCTGAGCGATCGACTGCAGAGCAGCGTGTCGCGGAGTCGATTCCCGCACGGTACAAAATATATTTTTATGATTTGCAAGTAGTTGCTCCGGGTCTGGCTGTTTGTGTATGTGAGTTTATATGTTTATAAACGCACCTACGATATAGGAAGAAATTCCTAGTGTGGGGCAAAAAATCCCTCACTTTAAGAAACCCTATCTCCAGGCCACTACGCAGCGGGGTAGTTGAGAGCGGCCGCCGCCGCACCCTGTGTTATAATCGAGATCTAGCGGAACTTAATTCAAAAATAATATTTTTCTAAATATTCCTAAAACTCCCTTCATTGCACAGTTATCTATGTATATGACCGATATTTGACCAAATTAATAAGTTAGCAACACCACATAACTCAGGGAAAGTCCCAAAACATGTTTGTGCGTATTAGCACGTGCGATATTGTTTAGTACTGATTTACTACTGAATGCGAACTGGTGTGTTCTTGTCTTTTAAAGTGCTATAAGTGGTAATTTTTATTGTTTGTTATATCATCGAGCATACGTTGAGGGTAGGTTTGAGCCTTTTTTATATTGAATGTTTTTAATACATTAAGTTTTTGTGGTAGTCTTGAAAAATATTTTTTTTTTGTATTAGAGTTGACTTTTAAAAATGTATACATGTGTATACACCCGGAAATCACTGTTATACCATTCTACGGTTAATATTCTTTGAAATTTAGTTGAAATCTCTTGCTCCTGTTTGCCCCGCTCATGCATTTTTTTTTTGTTTTCTATCAGATTGATACACAATGAAAAGACGAGATATTTTTGATATATGGTTGCAAATTGGACGACAGGGTCGAAATAACCTTATAATTAATAAAATTCTGAATAATTATGACATATATGACTGAAAATCCTCCACGATCACTTCAAATGTTAATAAGTAGTCTCACCGCAAGAATACAATTTAAATGGGAGAAAAACTCCTTAGAATAATGTTGCAATATACAAAATAACAACATAATGTTAACATTTTATGTCACTTGAAATTAAAAAATAAAGATTCGCTCAATAATGAATAAAGTTCCGATGGATCGTAATAATCATACAGTGTGCGCCGCCCCCTCTCTCAATATTCGAGGCAGAGGTCTTAGTGATGTCAGTTGCGGCCGTTGCGGCGCGCCCTTGACATTTAATTTTGTTTCCGCACTGATCCTCCCACCTCCCCGGCGCACTATGGGCCAGATCCGTGCGTACCGTCTCAAAAATCTGTAACTTTTATGTTAATTGAAATAAAAAGCTAAAATTTGGCACGCAGTATCTCGAATGTATACACAATCCAATTATGAAACATTTTTTGTCAAATGTTGAATTTTAAATATTTAAAAAATAAAACAAAAATAGTTTTTTTTTTTTTCATATTAAACCATACTTTGTTTAGCTTATTCTATTACAATTTTACAGTTTATGATATTACTACTGTATAACATAATTTTTTATTATATATAAATCATTAAATAACACATATTATATAATAATTAATTCCAAAAATATATGTTTTAAATTAATGTAACACCTACTTCTACTTAAATATCTAAGAGGTTCTTGGCTTCGTCTAACAATTCCTTGGAAATAGTCACTGATGGTTTTCTGATACTTGATAGATAAGGATCTGATGTAAATAGGAGACCATGAAAAACGTCTTGATTCGTTGCTGATCTAGAGCATTTTCTTGCGTGAAACAATCTGAATTTTTTGTAATCTTTGTTTCGAGATTCTTGGGCATCTTCAGATAAATTACCAATAGGCAGAACAGCAAAATGTCTAATTATACTTTCCCCATGTATTAAGATTTTATGTACTGAAGAAGGCATATTATACCACATATATTTTGTTACGTACAGTTGTGCGGTTGTGCGAGTATATTCACCAAATTTTTCTGGATTTACAGCAATACCGGATGCCAAAGTCTGGAGAATAACATAGAACCTTTTAATAAGTTCCTCGTCAACTCCTGTTATTTCCGAAGCGCAAGAGTAGTTCACAAAAAAACGCCGAGCTGTATTGCCGTCATTGCTGTTTCCACTTCCTTGTCGAGGCTTATCAACGTGCAATCCCATTCGGATTCTAAATAAACTTTGTACAAGCTTTTTCTTGTCTTCTTTGCTTTTTTTATCTTCCGGAGATCTCGCAGCCCATTTTTTAAATGAAAGGTTATATGAAATATGTAAAATTAACTCCATGCACCTGATCCACGCATGCAACGTAGACAAACCGTATTCGTATGCATTTATATTATCTGGCTTTGATTCAATCTTCTCCAAATTATTCATTTCGCTTGGTTTAGCCCCACACACTGTACACACAGCTCCAGAACTTGTGTCAGTTAAAACTTGTGTAACTTTTCCATCCACCATAGTTAGGAATAGCTCGTGCCTTATTTCAATGACCTGTTCATCCTTGTGTATCTTTGAAGTTCGCAAATTTTCAATTTGACCCCTAATGTTACCAACGACCGATCGGGTTTTCTCAGGGGTTTCTTTAGCAAATTCCATCAGGATTGGTCGGCAATAACGAATAGAAGAACAAGCCGGATTTTTCCAAATAACTTCATTCGTTTCTGCGTCAGTCAGCTTTATCGGTACCAAAGACGCTATAAATAAATTTGCATCTGAGACTAAGTCATTCTCATCTGTTAAAACTTGTTTATACTCACTTTGTCCCGATGAACCATCACATCCCCACTTGGTAAACAGTATAAGAGACATTCTTGTCGGGACGTACACATTGTCAATCTTCAAAATGCGAGCAGTAGTGTGATCCAGTAAATCTTGTAGATTTACTCTAGCATATGTATCGGTAATTTCAATGCTGGATGGTGGAGGATAACACAGTTTTTTAGCATTCGTCAATATATTGTATGATGGCAATATATCGAAGTTTTTGTTAATCAGACTTGCTCGGAGTAATCCGTATTGTGATTTCGAAAGATCTAAATCTGCAAAAATACTTAAAGCTTCATCTGCCGTAAAATATATTTCATTGCGACTTTCATGTAACAATTTTTCCTTCATGATCCTTTTTTCATTTCTATCAACATTCCTTATCATTGAAACAACAGTAGCTTCTTCGAATTCTCCTTCAGAACGCAATCCTTGAACGTATGCATTATGTATATACTCGAGTCCATATTCTTGTACTAATTCCATATTCTTCCTTTTTTTCGATTTTTCTGATAGATCTTCATAAGACTTTGGTGGTCGTCCACGTTCTCCAGATGTTGTAGGTGTATCCATCGGTATTTCTTCGAATTTGACCCTTAATTCACCGTCCAACCACGTTGTATTTTTACTATAAAAACGTTCTTTAGTTCGGTTAGATTTGGCCCACCGATCGTTAAAAGCTGTTATAAGTGATTTTTGAATACCTCTTAGAACTAACTCACTTTTTTCAGACGACAAATGGTGTTGTTCTTCTAAGTATTTTTGAATATCTTCTGATTTCGTTCCATGGTCAATGAAAAATTCGCATAATACTCGCAGAGGTAAAACAAATTCACTCATTTTGTTGTATACGTAAACTTCTAACTTTTTTTAATGAGGATAGTGAAGACTATAATTATTATGTCATAGCACACTAAAGTACTGGTAAATGACAACGTAAATCAATTACTTTTATACTAAATACCGTGCGAAACATTTTTGTCATTATCACGTTCTTAACCACTATCAAGAAAGTTGGTTAGTAGTGCTGATATAATGTACAATATCAACTTTAACCACCATTTCCTCCCTACATGAGAAACTTGTAATTCACACAGTGATAATAAAACATTAACCACATCTGTCTTGAAGATAAAAAAAAATAAGACATTACCCATTACTCCCACCTTACCTAAATTTTTGGTAAATAGATAGTACGTTATTGAAGAATTAGAGGTAAAAAATAATATAATTGTCCAAAAATCTCATCTATCACAACTTAAAATATTTTTTGAAATATTTTGTATTTTCCCTCCATCTGTAATTTTTGATTCATTTGAAGGGGGGCAGATTCGGGCAGAATTTTTTTTTTGCCCTGACTTCTGTATAAGTTGCTCTATGTAACACTACCAAAATTACGTCATGGGCAGACACGGCTAACTGTCAAAAGTCTATTTGAAGTTTCTAATTAGGTTAAAATATCAGGCCCCAAAATAAAAGTTCTATACCTTTCCAGTTTGCACAAAAAGCTTCACTTAAATTATTTTTAATTAGAGTACTTCCTAACGATTCTAACCATATATCACACTTATACATTTGCTGTGAAATTAATGAAAATAAGATCATGTGAACTGGAGGAATTGTGTTCTACATTATTCTCATATTTTTAACCGTCAACTTGCAAGCCTTAGTCTAATAGTAAAAATCAATAAATAATGGATTTTAACTACTACGTAATATGCATTGGACATTTAGTTAGACATGTGCATTAACGAAATATTCAATATCGAACATTACCAAAACCTATTTTTGAGACGGTACGCACGGATGTGGCCCATAGTGCGGCGTCCCGCACCTGTAACATTTTACAAAACTTTCACCACAACTAGGATCAGAGAACTGAGCTCTGTGGCCCCTTATCTCAGTAATAAGCTCAGTAGAGAGTATCACTGCATGTACGAGTAACTTGACGTATGTTGTAATGTTTGTATTCGTCCGCAATGCCAGTGACTAACGCAACCGTTTCATCGCTATGACGCAATGCTCCTCTCTAAGTTTATGTCCATTACTCAATGGTCATTTGATGGGCCAACATTGTTTGACCTTGGCCACCACATACCTACTAGTAAGTCAATTGCTTGTCGATAGAAAACTAGTGATGGACGAAAACATTGAATACTAAGTTCATCTCATTTTGAACACGTATTTGTATAACAAACTCATCAAACCCTTCCCCGTGGTTTCACCTAGGGCTTCCAAATATTCGATGAATTTGATATTCGAATATTCGATTTTCTAAATAGCAAATATACGAATTATTCAAATATTATTCGAATATTTTTTTTTTTTTATGTTTGTAAGAAATTTAGTTTTTAAAATGGTTTCGGGTTTTTACTTTTTATGAAACCGACGGTCTTCAGCCCCCTCCCCGGGCGTCGCGTCGCCGTCGCCCAGTATGGTATCTGTGGTATTACTCTCCGCATCGTCAGGTGATCGCGACGTGGGTCGTGACCCACTGCCCAGTTTGTTATGGCTTTATAATGCTTATTGTAGCGGACCATTTAAACTTGTTTTTAATGTTTTAACAAATATGTATTTTAACCTCGTCATTATTATAAATGTTACCCATGGAACCAGAAAAACAAGAATCAATAGAACACTGTTTCATACCCCATTTACACATTCGTGTTCGCTATTCGCCTCGTCATTCGACGAAACGTTCGTGTACGAATGCCGTCGCGAACTACTGTTCACACATTCGCGGGGTAATTCATTATGACGTGCGCACACGAACATGGAGGACGTGAAAATAATTGCGGCATGCACGCTTCATTTAATGAGTTTATCTAATTATTAAAATTCCATTTTGATTTCTTTTTTTTTAAAGTAAATTCTCTATTTGACTTGAACGAAAAAATCTGTTTAGCCAAACGCGACCAAACATACATAATCTTTGCCCGCGTTTGGCTGGTAAGATTTTGATGCGATTTTTTGAAAAGTGTTCGTTACATTCTAGTAGTGTTTTCGGAACCGGTATTCTTTTTGAGAACCGGGAATTTCGGTACTTTTGTATAACGGAACCGGGATTTCCCGGTTCTTTCGGTATTTTCGATTCTTGCTAGTTATTGTTGTAGAAAACAAGTGATATGCTTCAAAAGTAAACTAAAATTTAGTATTCAAGTAATTTTAATTAGATTTTTTTTCTTCTATTCCCTATTCTCATACTTAGTAGTAGGTAATTTTAAATAAATCAGAGTATAATCAATCGCAGTGTTATTGTTAGGTACTTACGTAAGTATTTACTGGCAAAAAGAGTTAAAATATGGCAGTCATCTTAGATTCCTTAACATTAAAAAATTATCTTAAACATTCTTAAAGAAAACAAAATTAAACTATTTTTTATTCTGACACCTAGTAGTAAGTAATTATACCTATATAAATCAGACTAAAGTCAATCACAGACAGTGTTATTGTTAGGTTATTAAGTAATTATTTACTGTCAATAAAATGATAAAAATTAGGCAGTCATCTTAGATCCCTTAAATATTTAGAATTATCTTAAACATTTTTCAAAGGCAACAAAATTAAACTATTTTCTATTCTCATACCTAGTAGTAATCATATATATTTAAATCAGACTATAAGCGATCACAGTGTTATTGTTAGGTTCTTAAGTAAGTGTTTACTATCAATAAAATGGTAAAAATTAGGCAGTCACCTTAGATTCCTTAAATATTTAGAAATATCTTAAACATTTTTCAAAGAAAACAAAATTAAACTTTTTTAACAAAAAATATTTAAACATAATATCTCCTTCCGAGTATTCATAAAATATGGCGTAACCAAAGTTTAGATTTTTAAGAGCTTTTAGCTCGCTCTTCTCTATAATAGGATCTTAAAAACAACAGTGCATCTAGAATTTTGTCACTCAAACGAGATCTTATTTTGTTGCAAAGCAAACCAGCCGAAGAGAAAACTCTTTCTGGCTCAACACTGGTTGGCGGAATCGTTAATAGATGGTCATATGCCTGAGACAAGTAACGCCCACGATCTCCTCCATTCTCAAAGAGAGCCATTTCAATCCTAACATTCGTAAAGAGATCTTCATGAGCAGAAGATCTAACGCGTTTTTCACTAACAGCTTTTGCAAGCTCAGCATTTAACTCATCGCCTTTTGTCAAAGTAATGTTTTGAACTTCAAGCACATCAGAGTCAAATTCACGTTATCTCGCCTGTTCACCTTGGGAGGTTTGTATTTGTGGGGGTTCAGCTTGAGATACAGGAGTTGTTGAGGATTTGGTGCGACTTAGCCTTCCCATCCTAGCAACAGCGAGCGAGTGTAGGTAGTTATTGGTTATAGCGTAGCGAGCGCACCATTAATTACGCGCGTTATTTCTTTTAACGCTGAATTGTTCACGTTAGTTTTGAATGTTTGAATAGTAGAAAGTGTGGAAAAGTAAAGTAAGCGTAAATAAGTAAATAGTAGTGTGAACTAGTGTGAATCGCGTAATAAAAATAGAATTCCCGAAAGTACTGAAAGAACCGGGAATCAAATTCGATTTCCCGGTTCCATTTTACTGACAAAAGAACCGGGAATTCCCGGTACTTTCGAGACCGGGATTTCCCGGTTCTGAACCCTACATTCTAGATAAGGTTTTAGTATACAACATTATTTTTTGTTTATGCGAAACCCGATACACCTGTCTAGTATTTTTGTGTAAAGAATCTATGAACAAATTTTTAAAACCGTATCATAAAAAATCACAAGGTTAAAAACATACTCATTTCGCGGTACACCCCCGTAAACCGCGTCTCCTGTGTTATACACTCGTGATAATAGCTTGGCGATAGGTACCTAACCGTACGGTGATTGTGTTGTAATTAACTGGTAAAATTTTCTAGTGTGAGTTTACCGGCGTTCCTGTCCTCTGCCCACAGCACTGAAACCTTAACCAGGAAGATTTTAAGTCTCTCCCTGGTTGACTCTGAAGTGCCGTGCTTGACCGATGCGGAGAACACCTGGAAAATGACTTGCCCGGATTCAGATCGACCCGTGAACCCATCTTCCCAGAGGCAGTGGGATGAGCCGCTCTGCAGGTTGGTACGGTATAATCTTATTAATACGTCAACCAATTCTGTGGAGCGTGCCCGCCTGCTGGCTGTGGGAGAGTGGGAGTCGGGTCTATGGCTTCAGGCACTACCGTCACCCAACATAGGTACCATGCTGGGTGACGAAACCTTCCGGATCGCTACATGCCTGCGTCTGGGCGCTCCTTGCGGGGCTCCACATCGTTGTCAGTGTGGTGAAGGCGTCGACTGCCTCGGGCACCATGGCCTTTCCTGCAGCAAGCGTGCAGGTCGGCTAGCACGGCACGCTAGTTTAAATGACATTATCCGTCGTGCTCTTGTCACCGCCGGGGTGCCAGCCGTTTTAGAACCCAGTGGCTTGGCACGCGACGATGGGAAGATGGGATGACTATAATGCCATGGAAGTTGGGTAGACCTTTGGTGTGGGATGCAACATGTGTCGACACCCTTGCGCCATCCCACCTTCCTGGTACTGCATGCTGTGCTGGTGCGGCTGCTGCAAGTGCCGAAAACCTCAAGCGGCGCAAATACACTGGCTTAATGCCGCCAGCGTTCTGGGCACTTTCCCCATTGACAGCGATGTGGACGAATTTTTTGACGCCCTATAAATTTTAGTTTTAATTTAGTCATTTTTGTAAATATTTTAATTTTAGTCTTTAAATATAGTGCTACTTAAGTGGATATTAACTTTCTTTGCCGATATAAAATAAAAACCCATTATTGTGTGGACTCAGAGTTGAAAAAAAAAAACTGGTAAAACAATTTAATTAAAATATTTTTGAAAAGAAATATAACATGGTGTAAAAATTATTAGAATCGAATCAGTTACTGATTCTGAACAAACCATATTCAGGTTTCGCATATATTAAAAATAATGTTGTATAATAATAATGGAAATCTGGTGACGTTGCTCGCATGGATCCTTTTTCCCAATTTTTTTTAGCGTGGTAAAATCATCAAATGCGTTGCCCACACAGGGCAGGGCAGGAGGGACTGTCAAACTTGTACTGACTAAAATCCGCGGTGTCCTTCAATAGCCCTTTACGTTCCGGGTTCCCGGATTGTTCATGTTCAAAGATGACGATTATACGAAGATATTTCTTGAACATCTTAACTAAAAAAGTTAAAATAAAAAATGCAATAGACAATGAAATAAAAAACAAAGCCACCGACTTTAGAAAGAAAAAATATTGACGCTTTTTTTGTGTAGTTGGTTCCTTTTTTGTGACGTCCTCTTGGGTCGTATGCTAGCAGTCAACTGAATGCACGCGAATGTGTAAACGGTAAGTTTGTTTTCGCTATTCGTGCCCTTTGATTCGCGTCCGAGAAACCGCTCACGAATCGCGAGGCAAAAAACGAACTTACTGTTCACACATGCGTGTTCGTTATTCGCCTCGTCTTTCTCCTCGTGATTCGCGCGAATGTGTAAACGCGCTATCAAAGTCAAACATTGAATGAGAGAGAGGGGGATAATGTCAGCGCGGTGAAGAGACGGCCGAGTGGCGAGTCGGCGGCAGTATGGTAGCGGCACTCGGCATTCGGCAGTCCCGCGCAGGTCGTTTGTAGAGCTACATGTGTTGCGATGCGCGGCGGAGCTGTCGCGCTATCAGCTGTTGTTTGTCGCGCTATCGCGCCAGGATAGTTTTATGTCGCGTGGCAGGCGAGCTGCGAGTGCCAATGTGCTAGTGATTGATGTTGCGCTCCGCGACCACGGCTGGCATGGTGGGCCTGCCGCCGCCGCCGCACGCGAGGCTCTCGCTGTTCGACTCGTGCCACCGCAAGATCAGGCTCATCGGAGGCGGTCCCGTCGCCTTCCTAGGAGGACTTGTCGCGTGAGTCACTACCATTTGTTTCAAACCTCGAAAGTACTTGATACGGAATAAACGCAATAAATGATTTGATAAACAACTTTATTTAGGCTGCTAAAGTTAAAAAAAATATTTGAAGAAAATTTGTACACAGTCATTCTTCTCGCTTGGCCACTATGGAGGAAACCGAATCCATACGAAATACTTTATTAAGGTAAAATTTAAATAGAAAGTTTTAAGCTCTTTTTTGGCTTTTTTTACAATGAATGACAGTTTAGGTAATTTGATTTTTGGACAATGAGAGTTGCCTGTCGATTCTGGTCACGACCGTACATAACCTTGACAACAAACGATGCTTTGTCTTCAATATACGTTAAGGTTGGCTGACCCAAATTTACTGCAGACGTTTGAAATTATTACTCTATTGAAAAAAACCCCTTGGTTGATACAAAAAAAAAAACTATTCAGTATTTCTGGCCCCGTACATGCCAGTGGCAACGACTGTCACAAGGCATACAAAACGCAAATAGGGTCACAAATTAATAGTGTACGATGGCTTGTCAACAAGTTATAGTCAATAGCAGATAAAACAACGCATTTAAGCCATATATTGAATACTAGCGTACCGCCCCGGCTCCGCACGGGTGCAATCTATACTCTATTATGCTTGTTACATGCATATAAATCTTCCGCTTCAATCACTCTATCAATTAAAAAAAAACAACGGGTTGCACTCTGGGAGTGCCGGCAGAAGTGAAAACTTGAATAGTAATAAACACACACGAACATTCGCGCAAACTCCCTGCGCCGGCTTACGAATTTTTGACCAGGTCACGTGTCCTGACGCGAGTTTAACATTTTTTACCCATTCCAAAAAAAGTGCACAACGCCGCTAAAGAAGTTTTCACTTCAAAAAAAAAAAAACATCAAAATCCGTTGCATAATTTTAAGATCTAAGCATATATAGGGACAGACAGACAGCGGGAAATAACTTTGTTTAATACGATGTATTGATTAGCCCGTCCCAGCTTTGCACCCGAGTGGACAACATTATATACAGTGTGAATTTTTCAACTGGGCGTGTATGGCTATATCGAAGAAAACTATGACGAATATTGAAAAACGTTGAAAGGAGTCTCGAGGTCGACTTTAACGAAAACTAAAACTGCATCATTGGATTTTAGAAAAATCAATAAACTGATTTTTGAATAAAAATCACATTGTTGAGACGTCATATACACTCAGGGGCACATTTAACACGTCCACTCATTCGTAATTGCATATCGTTTAAATTGGACGTCAGAGCAATGGAAAGAAGTTCTCTTCTCTGATGAATCAAGAATGACTTTACGAGGTCCTGATGGACGTCAGCGGGTGTATAGACGCCGTGGTGAAAGGTATGCTGAATGTGCTGTGGTGAAACAGTGAGCTACGAGGGAGGCTCGATTATGGTGTGGGGTAGCATTTGTTACGAGGCCCGTACAGAGTTGGTGGTCTTTCATAGAGGCAGCGTTAATGCTCACAGGTACGTGACAGAAGTCCCAGAACCACATTCCACCATTTCGCAACTTACACATGTTTTAAATGTGTTCTCAAAGATTCACCCAAAGTAATGTTATAACAAAATTAGTTAAAAGCCGATTCAATTTTGAAATAATCAACAAAATGTAGGTGGCCGGTTAAATGTGCCCCTGAGTGTAGGTACAGGTATATAGCCTATATTAGGGTGAACGTAGCTTTCTAACGGTGAAATTTTTATGAAATCGGCGCAGTAGATTTGAGTTTAATCATTACAAACATACACACACACACACTCGAACATACAAATCTTTCCTCTATGTAATAATTATATTATTAGTGAATACTTGTATTCCTCCCGCGACTTCGTTCGCGCGGACTTCGAACTTTTCCTCTGTGAATTGCAACTCCCGCTTCAGTTCAATTTGTTTTCAATAACAAATTTATATCGCGTTCGAAATGATGACATGAAAGTGAAACAAAATTTAACTTAGTTAAAAACAATTAGGTACAAAAATAACGATAGTTGTGATAAATAAAAGTCAAACACAATTTTATAGTATAATAAAAAATTAACAATTTATAAAATAACGTCAGTATTAGCAAATTACGATAACAGTTCTGTTAGTACAGACATTTTTCCAAAAGAAATGCTTTGAGTCTGCCCTTGAGTGAGCTTGTGTTCATTCACGGTCAGACGCAAAGCACCTTTTCATCATTATTTTCATCCGTACAGTACGCTTTTTAATACAAGGGGCAATTTATTAAATAATTTAACTGCCTGGTGGTGCACAGTGTTTCGAAGTGGCCATATTCTTAGCTCGACCCGTATGTTGTATGTATGTTTGTCCGCGATTATTTTATGTTTGACTGAACCAATTTTGATGTTCTTTTTTTTTCAGAAAAGTGTTCTTTACACTCTGGAGAAGGTTTTGTTATACAATAATGGATGGCGCATTTTCAAAAACTCTGATTTTACAAAGACTCCTTGGCCGATTTTTGTGACGCCAGTGATTCATGGCCCTCGATACAAACCTTTTTGATTTAAAAGTTGCATAATGTACTTCATACCATGACTACGAAAAAAGGAAAGATTTAAGCGATAATAGATATTTAATGAAGAATAAAGAAGGGTTAAATTGATTAAAATGCGTACAACTGAACGTTCGACTGCTGCGCAGCGTGTCGCGGGTTTGATCCCTACACAGAACAAATATTTATACAACCATTTGTTCCGGGTCTGGGTGTTTCTGTATATGAGCTTCTACCCATATGTTTGTAAACGCACCCACGACACAAGAGAAACTCCAACTAAAAGAAACTCTTTTTTCATTACAATACTTTCAGAGTATGAATAACTTTTAATATTGGTGGCAAAAGTTTACGAAAAAAAAAATGCCACCGACTTCCAAAACAAAAGTTATTTTACACATTTTTGTGTTTGTGTCTGAAGTAATAACACTGCGGAACAAAAAAAAAATTTGCGGCACTTAATTTGTTAATGGTTTTTGTAAAAATTTACATTAGACATACTCATTATGTATTTACTTTTTTTAGATTGATTCTGGTTCTTGTGATAAACGAAAGACAAGAAATAAACGAAAAAATTACAACTTCCCTCCTAAAATTAAATATATTTGTTTACACACTACTAAGTTCTATGATTCTTCTTACGTATTTAATTACAACGATTCTACTAATCAATTATTAGACGCTGAAATTATCAGTTCCTGTCTTATTTCAAGTTTATAAGTGCTTTTTGTCTGGAAGAATATGCGTTCTTTACGAAAACCTTGTGTAAATAACCCCAACAGTTTTTGTTATAAATATGGAAAATTTTGTACACAAAAACAAAGAAAAAAGATCACTGAGTTTGTGATAAGAACCTATGAAGCATATTTTGGGGTAAAACTTGCCCAAAAGAATAAATATTGGGCGCCTAATATCGTATGTAATCTTGTGTAGAATCTTTGAGATACTGGAGTCAATGAGGACGTAAAGGGCTTAAATTTGGAGTGCCGATGATATGGACCGAGCCTACTAATCACGTCAATGATTGTTACTTTAGTGCAGTGAATGTAAAAGGTATCAACCGGTATAAAAACGCACTTGGGTTTATCCTAATGTAGAATCGGCTAAACCCCCAGTACTGCACAGTGATGATCGTTCAACATATGACACCAATTGTATCTGAAGCACGGCTAAGCTTTGTTTTAGTAGTAAAAATTTTTTGGGGAATCATAGAGCACCAGACTATTCAGAATTGGTTGCAAAAATACTTCAAAATTTTCTAACATTGGGAGCTAATATGAGCATTATAGTGCATTTTTTACATAGTCATTTGGACAGATTCCCGGATAATCTGGGTGATTGTAGCGAGGAACAAAGAGAATGGTTCCACCAGGACATCAGGACAATGGAAGAAATTTACCAAGGTCGGTGGGACCGCCACATGATGGCAGACTACTGTTGGACTATGGATAAGGGATTGTCCTGAGCAAAATCATAATAGAAAACCGTACAGAAAAAGGTTTTTTGGAATATTTTTTTAATATTTAATGAACAGAACAATATATATCTTCGTTTTTTTTATACAGGGTGTCCCAAAACTCAACGTCAAGCCGAAACGGGGTGACAGGATTGATCATAACCATCACGAGAAAAATCTGAAAAAAAATCTATCCCATGCAGTTTGAAAATTATGGGCATTTTAAGAAAAACCTAGAAATTTGATCAAACTGTACCATTTTTCGGTTATTGTGGTTATTCTTTTTTATTTTTGTTCATTTGAACTTTGGAAACGTAATCCTAAATAACATTTCTAGAATCTCAATAAAAAATAATGACACAATTGCCTCAAGTTTCCGAGAATTGAGACTATTTGTAAAACTACGAATTTAAAATTTTCAAGATTCGTCGACTTTGACAGGCCCTCCTATAAAAAAAATGTACTAGAGTGCCTTGGCAAGTGGCATTAAAAGTTGGCGCATTTAATCAGAATTCTAAAATGGTACAATACTTGTTAGTTCCATACAATAGAAAAGAGTAAAAAAATTAAAACCTCAAGTATCCCGATTTTTGCTATCACATTTTACTCAGTTAAAATGTTTTTAATTCGCACAAGCTCTAGGTAGGTTCTTAATTTTAAGACAAAATTATGAGAGAGATGGATAATGGGTATGTTTGCCATGAGTGAGCGAGACAGATAGTGACGCCACTTTTATCAAAGTGAAAAAAAGTTAGTAAAATTTGTAAAATAATTAGGTTTGTTGGAATAAAAGTCAGATGGAGAAATAACATTTTTTATTACAATAAATGTTCAAATTGTTTACCATCAGCCTCAATACAAGCCCTACATCTTCTTAAAAAAGATCTACTTATAAGTCGGGCATATCTTCGAGAGTTGATCGCCTCAGCTGCTTGAGAAATGCGTTCACGCAGGTCGGCTACGTTCTCAATGGGCTTTGAGTAAACTTTTTCTTTGAGAACTCCCCAATAGAAAAAATCCAGGGGATTTAAATCTGGTGAACGGGCGGGCCACGAGATAGTGCCTGAACGTCCAATCCACCTTCCCGGATATTCCTGGTCAAGGAAATCTCTTACTTGCACTGCGAAATGCGCTGGGCAGCCATCTTGTTGAAACCACATGTCGCGAAGATCTGCTAGTGGTACGTCCTCTAACAGGGTTGGTAAATCTTCTCTTAAAAAATGTAGGTAATTAGTTCCATTCAAGTTCTCAGGCAGTTCAATAGGCCCAATAATTTTACCGTTTAAAATTCCGGTCCACAGGTTTACTTTAAAACGATACTGGGATCTATCTTCTCGCATTAAATGTGGATTCTCCACATGCCACTCGTGATAATTGTGCAAGTTCATGTAACCATCTTTTTTAAATGTCGATTCATCGGACCAGAGAATTTTTTGGATGAATTGGGGATTCTCATTATGCCTCTGTAGCATTGTTCTACAAAAAGAAATCCTTTCCTGATAATCTCGAGGTAGAAGACTTTGAACTCGTTGTACGTGAAACGGATGCATTTCGTTTCTTTGTAAAATACGATGAGCAGTGCTTTTGGGTATTCCCGTTCTTTCTTCAATTCCACGTACGGAAATACTTCGGTCACCTGCGACCTCTTGCAATACTTCTTCCTGGAAAGGAAACACAGGTCTACCTCCAGCCTGTATTTGATTCGGGAAATGGCCGCCCTCTGTGAGTGAACGGTGCACATTAACAAACACTCGGTGATCCGGGTAGCGCTCTAAATTTGGATATCTTTCACGATAAAGTCTAGCGGCGGCACTTGCGTTGCATCTGCATTCCCCATAAATGAGGTGCATGTTCGCATATTCTTGTGAAGTGTAGCGCGTAGGCATGGTAGATAAAAAGGATGCCAACACAAAAGTCCAGAGAGAAGCCAAAGTTGCCGGTATGTTATCAACAAGTCCAATTTACAAAGATTCAAGTCCAAAAAGAGAAGCCAAAGTTGTCAGTACTAAATCAACACAAGCGAATACGAACGTGCGCAGTAGACGAATGAGCGAAACGTACTAACTGGTTGGTGTCGGACTGGTAGCGTAGCCATTTGCTTGGCTGAAACTAGTGCGAATGAAACAGATAGATGCCATAGCATCTATCTGTTTCATTCGCACTCGTTTAAACGACGCATCTCCGTCTCAATGCGTGGCGTCACTATCTGTCTCGCTCACTCATGGCAAACATACCCATTATCCATCTCTCTCATAATTTTGTCTTAAAATTAAGAACCTACCTAGAGCTTGTGCGAATTAAAAACATTTTAACTGAGTAAAATGTGATAGCAAAAATCGGGTTACTTGAGGTTTTAATTTTTTTACTCTTTCCTATTGTATGGAACTAACAAGTATTGTACCATTTTAGAATTCAGATTAAATGCGCCAACTTTTAATGCCACTTGCCAAGGCACTCTAGTACATTTTTTTTATAGGAGGGCCTGTCAAAGTCGACGAATCTTGAAAATTTTAAATTCGTAGTTTTACAAATAGTCTCAATTCTCGGAAACTTGAGGCAATTGTGTCATTATTTTTTATTGAGATTCTAGAAATGTTATTTAGGATTACGTTTCCAAAGTTCAAATGAACAAAAATAAAAAAGAATAACCACAATAACCGAAAAATGGTACAGTTTGATCAAATTTCTAGGTTTTTCTTAAAATGCCCATAATTTTCAAACTGCATGGGATAGATTTTTTTTCAGATTTTTCTCGTGATGGTTATGATCAATCCTGTCACCCCGTTTCGGCTTGACGTTGAGTTTTGGGACACCCTGTATATATTTTTATTAGGTTCTTTATTAAAAATATGTATTCCATTAATGTTGGTATTTGTCTTTAGATTTTTCCTTTGAAATAGCTAATAGTCTTTATCTCAAAAAAACAAGAGCCAATTTGACAAATCTAATATTTTTCTAGTATTCAACACACAATTCTAATACATAATTTACGTTAATCTAATATGCCGCAAAATGACTGTTGCCCAGTGTAATAATAACATTTTGAGTCGATAATGTTTTCCTGTTTTTTTTTTGCGGTCGCCGCTGCTAGTACCACTGGGTTTTAAGCAAATGCGCGTTCAGTCCGTAAACGCTCCCAAACATAAATTATGATAATATTATTATGTTCAAATTTACTGTACAAAGTGACGCGCGATGCGCCACTTTGACTACGATCGAGGCGAAGTGAATTCGAAGTGACTTTTTAAGTGTGAACTAGTAGTGAATCGGGCTTCCAATTCGAATATTCAAATACTTCGAATATTCGCCCATTTCACTATTCGAATATTGACTTGGGTTATTCGAATATTATTCGAATTATAAACGTCGTTGGTTTTCGCGTACAAAACCCTGAGCAAAACGAAGAGAAGCGTGATGAAGCCTACAGGATGTTGTGATTAGATTCTGTCTCAAAAATGATACAGACAGACGCTTTAAGCTGTACGAGATGAACGATTAACGCACGTCTGTCGGGTCGTGGTGATGGAATGGCGGAAGAGGGTTGAGCTATCTATATCACTGGCCTGGATACGTTCAAAGAGATGCGGCCTGTACTCGATGGCTGGCTTGGAAGGAAGCATGCTTCACTGGCCGAGTGAGGTGCATTTGACGGGTCGCGCTGTACCCTCATTATATAGGCAGGAGACCTTTCGCCATCGACTAGTTCGCTTCCAACTCCCACCCATCCTGTAGCAAGGCACCGAAAGTCGGCAGAGACCGTGCACCGACCGTTTTTCGAACCCCCTACAAATAGGTCCAGACACAGTGGTAGATTTGGTCATATTCTTTGCTCCTCATCAAATTGGACGTGAGTCATTTACCTTACAGACGCAACGGGCAAGTCATTTACCTCACTCCTACCCTGAACTAAGCCCGCAGGCGTTACCAGTCTGGGCCAAAACAGAAGTGTCGCGCAAGTGCGCGAGGGACCACCAGGATGGTGTTAGCCAGTCGAGTTTAAGGTGTCACTCCATTTTCACAAGCGGAGGAAGTCAACGCCTTATGCTTGATTAGATTACACTACCACAATAATAATAAATTTCGTTCCACTTCCTCCTTCTTAGTGACAATTTACGACTATTAAAATGACTCAAAATACTAATTATATTTTAAATGTTATAAAAACTTTTTGTTTTTTATAGTTTTAGAAAATAATCAATGTATTTTATTTGCAAGTTTAATAATCTCACCAGAGAGTAATACAACATTAATTTCAGGCTGTTTGAATCCTGTTCATTCATTGTATTCATTATAACGATGAAATCTTAGTATGGGACTTTTTTTTTTTTTTTTGCGTGGTAAAATCATCAAATGAGTCCTCCCACCCAGGGCAGGGCGGGAGGGACTGTCAGACTTGTACTGACTAAAATCCACGGTGTCCTTCACGAGCCCTTTACGTACCGGGGTTACGGTGATGGGTAAGACCCGCGACCCCGGCAGGCTCTGGCCCTCTACAGGCCCCGTCAGTTTGCTGACACTCCTTGAGGCGCGCGTGGAACACAACGCGCCGTCGACCCGGGCATGGTCCATGGTCGAGCAGCGAGTCGCCCATTACTCGCTGCCCGCATGCCCGCGCCTACGGTGGCCGTAGATCGTCTGGCGACGTCCGTCGCCGTGGGCGTCTACCACTGCGGGTGGGTCGGAGGGAGGACACTGTTCTCTCCCTCACGCGGCACGCCTCCTCCTTCGCGAGCATGACTGCTTCGCAGAAGGAGGCGACCGCTTCCCACTCCGTCTCGCCCCGCAGCATGGCCTCGACCAATGCCGGGCGCGAGAGGTCTCCGCCTATCGCCGTCGTGAGGACACGGCGGTGCTCTGCCCAAGCGGGGCAGTCCTGCACCGTATGCTCCACCGTGTCCTCAGGACGGTCCTCGCAGTGGTGACACCCAGGCGTTTCCTCCCTCCTTATCAGACACAGGAACCTCCCGAAACTTCCGTGTCCGGTGAGGACCTGCGTCATGCGGAAGGTAAGGACGCCGTGACGCCTATCCAGCCACTCCTCAAAGAGGGGTCTTACCGCCGCGATTGCGGCGTGCCCGGACCTCGGTTGCGACAGTCGCTCCCTCCATACTGCCCTGAGATCGCGCCGGAGCTCTTCCCGCCGCGCCTCGACCTGTCAAGGCAGCGGGGATTCGCCCCGGCGCTGCGCCTCCACGCGCCATTCGTAGACGCGCTGGAGGGCAGTCGCCTCCAGATCCCAGGGCAGCAATCCGGCAAGGAGGTTGGCCGATTCGCCGGCGATCGTGCGGTATCCTCGGACCATTCGGATTGCCATGACCCTCTGGCATGCGACCAGCTTTAGTGGTCGCGTCCGAATGCTCAGGGCCCACACAGGGGCCCCGAAACCCGAAATCGCGGATAAACATCTGTTCTCATTTTGATGAGTTAGACGATCTTAAATGTTTAAATGTATCATAATTAACAGTTTTTTTTTATTAGAATCCGAACGTCTTTCTCTTCGGACCAAGTTTATACAAACATAAAAAAAA
The DNA here is from genome assembly GCA_943136025.2 of Agrotis puta. Lineage (NCBI taxonomy): Eukaryota > Metazoa > Arthropoda > Insecta > Lepidoptera > Noctuidae > Agrotis > Agrotis puta. The sequence goes on along the minus strand of OW964176.2, from coordinate 155,929 downwards.
AAATACAATTATTTGAATAATATTCTAACATTTGCTTTTTAGAAAATAGAAAATTCGAATATCAAATGTCATCGGAATAATAATATTTGGAAGCCCTAGTGCTGAATAGTGTTTAGTGCTAGTTTTAATTAGTGTTTTGTGTCGACTAAAAATATTTGGTAAATTAATTAATTTATTCCATACCCAGCTCGTAAATATGAGGAAAATTTCTAAGATTCTAAAATTAAATGCCCGATCCGTAACGCTGTTAAAAATATGAATGTCTTTACACTTTTTTTTTACGTGGTAAAATCATCAAATGCATCCTCCCACCCAGGGCAGAGCGGGAGGGACTGTCAGACTCGTACTGAATAATATCCACGGTGTCCTTCAATAGCCCTTTACCTTCCGATAATTCGTACAGTCCCGCGACCCCGCCAGGCTTTGGCCCTCTGGAGGGGCGCCCCGTCATTCTGCTGACACTCTTTGAGGCGCGCATGGAACACAACGCGCCGTCGACCCGGGCATGGTCCATGGTCGGACAGCGAGTTGCCCGTTACTCGCTGCCCGCATGCCCTATGCCTTTTTTTTTTCTTTTTTTATCGTGGTAAAATCATCAAATGAGTCCTCCCACCCAGGGCAGGGCGGGAGGGACTGTCAGACTTGTACTGACTAAAATCCACGGTGTCCTTCACTAGCCCTTTACGTACCGGGGTCACGCTAATCCCGTGCCCGGACCTCGGTTGCGACAGTCGCTCCCTCCATACTGCCCTGAGATCGCGCCGGAGCTCTTCCCGCCGCGCCTCGACTTGTCGAGGCAGATGCCCTATGCCTACGGTGGCCGGAGATCGTCTGCCGACGTCTGTCGCCTTGGGCGTCTACAACTGCTGCTGGGGTGGATGGAGGATACTGTCCTCTCCCTCACGCGGCCGGCCTCCTCCTTCACGAGCATGACTGCTTCTCAGAAGGAGGCGACCGCTTCCCACTCCGTCTCGCCCCGCAGCATGGCCTCGACCAATGCCGGGCACGACAGGTCTCCGCCTTTTGCTGTCGTGAGGACACGGCGGTGCTCTGCCCAAGCGGGGCAGACCTGCACCGTATGCTCCACCGTGTCCTCCGGACGATGCTCGCAGTGGGACGATGCTCGCAACCTTCGACGTTTCTTCTCTCCCTACCAGACACAGGTACCTCCTGAAACTTCCGTGTCCGGTGAGGACCTGCGTCATGCGGTTGGTCAGGACGCCGGTGACGCCTATCCAGCCACTCCTCAAAGAGGGGTCTTACCGCCGCGATTGCGGCGTGCCCGAACCTCGGTTGCGACAGTCCCACCCTCCATACTGCCCTGAGATCGCGCCGGAGCTTTCCCCGCCGCGCCTCGACTTGTCGAGGCGATGTCTTTCTTTATACATAGAGTCAGTGTTAATTTTTTTTTTTTTTAAATGAGTCATCAATCACAATGCAGGTGCTACCGATAATATGCAATAATAACTAAATCTATACCAGAATTACTAGTTGTAAGTACGTATGTGCAATTAAAACTGTACGCATATTTAACTAAAAAAAAAGTCAAAACAGCCAAATGAGACAAAAAATATACTTTGAATTTATTTTGAACTAGCGACCGGCCCCGGCTTCGCACGGGTGGACATTTATTTTTTAAGCACTCTGAAAAAAAAAATTTCCGGGATAAAATATAGCCTATACGGATTCGGAAGAATCCCTCTAAGTAATGGTAAAAGAAATTTTGAAATCGGTCCAGTAGTTTTTGAGCCTATTCAATACAAACATACAAAAATACAAAGGTTTCCTCTTTATAATATTAGTATAGATGGCAAAATATTTCATACAAATATATTTATTTTATCGAATGATTACTCGCGCGGCCGCAGATGACCGGTGCTGATTTTTTTTTCGTGGATTGAGAATGCACCTAATTATCATATACTCACGTCATACACGCAACATAATATGTAGTACTTATTGAAGAAAAAAATGAAACTATTTTTTCAGACAAACTATCAACAGAAGAAATTTCACAAGAGTAAAAGTTGTCAGGAATATCATAACGCGCCAAATAAAAAAAAAAATCGCATCGATATTGGAACTTTGTTGCCTATGTCCACTATTTTTCAGTATGGGCCCACAGCTGTGCGTCGGTGCGCAGGAGGTCCAGTACTGGGTGAGCTCGCTCCATTTTGGGTCTCATCTTTGCCTCTGGGCTAGATTGAGGCTAAGAGCGAAACCAATGTAATAAAAAAAAGTTATCAGAGGTACCTCAGCTCCTGAAGGAATAAAGGATTCCGCTCTCTCTAAAAGGGGTCCTAATGTTAACTGGGATGGCGTTCTTAGTTTCCAGCGAGCTGGGATGACTTTGTTTTGCAGAAACCGTCTGGACGCGCGTGTCTTTGGAAGTATTATGATTAAGTGGAATTAATTATACCACTTAGGTATCGCTGGATACACGGATTTGCATGAAGCACGCGGGTAATTCATAAAAGAGATAAAGTTTTTGTGTCACAAGAAGTATGTAATATAGTGAAATAGGGCACGTTTGTATCGGCTGCCGGGCGGCGAGGCGGTCGTTATGCGGCAGTACCGCGGCCGATATCGATCACCGGCCGCCGCCGAGACCTGCTCCACCCGTCACCACACGCCAGCACGCCATGCTAAGTACTACTTCTACGGCATAGCGCTTATATTTATGATAGTCGACCAATTTCTTCATTCGACTGTCCACTGAGAAGATCGCATGGCAGTTCCCTTCGAGCATACGTTTTGTATGTAGTAGCTTTTGCCTTGAGGCCTTTAGGCTTCAAACACGTTCGGTACACATAATATGACTCTTAGGGCCCGTTGTTTGGTCATTACCATTACTTCTCATTTAACTGTTCTTAAAATTCCATACACATATATAAATCTCGTTAACAAATGGTGAAGATATGTATATTTGGTCGCGGGACTCTCGAATTACCGTGACCCCCTGGTACGTAAATGGCTATTGAAGGACACCGTGGATGTTATACAGTACGAGTCCGACAGTCCCTCCCGCTCTGCCCTGGGTGGGAGGACTCATGGGATGATTTTACTACGTAAAAAAAAGATATGTATATTTGACAAATATATTTTTTAAGGTTCACCATTTTCTATACGGTTTTCTCCTCTCGAAGTTGATGACTCTTCTTCATCCATAAAAGCTTGTTGGATGGGTGCTGGCCAGGACTGGTGGTTGGTGGCTGCAAAAACTCCCTTATTTTTTTCTTTGGTTTTAGTATCGAAAAACATACCTACAATTACGAAAGCAAAACTATGGCACTTACCTGTCTGATGCTTGCTTCACTGTGGTGAACTCACCGGCGAGTCACTTGCAGATCTACAGGTCGTTCAGATGCGTTGTTAAAAGATAGGTGATATTACTTCGCGCTGCTTGTCGATACTATGGAGGTTAGCTGTCCTCCACGTTACCTTATACATTTAAAACTAATTGTTAGACGTTTTTGTTTTTTTGAGGTATAAATCATAGTGTCTATTGGTTGTGCGGTGAGCAAGGCGGCAGCGGCGCGGGCGGGAGAGCGGGCGCAGGCGACGACGTTACAGTTGTAACGGGACCGCCCGGCCCCGATACGCGCCGCACGCCTCCAAGAACAACGAGCTTTACGAACAATACAACACGCCCCTTACATTCTTGTCAATCGTGGTGCCATTCTTTATAACTTGACTCAAGCTATGTGTACTCGTAGTGGCTGCTCTCACGCACTCGGCCACGCGTGCTCTGCGGTCTCATATCAGACAAGGTTCGATTCAGTTAATGATTTCAAAAGGAAGGATACGCCCTTCAGCACATTTTGCCTAAACCTTCTTCATACAAGCAAAAAGTAGCGCCATCTATGAACGCGCCATACGAACTATATTCAACTACGTTGCATAAATTGATCTTCTAAGAGCGTACATAATTTTTTACCGGAATTAAGAATGTTGTAAAGAAAACGTAAGAGTAAAATAAATGAATTTCAACAACTTATTGCTATACTTAATTCTTTATTATAGGTAATCAATAATTATAATATAATAATAATTTGGAAACATACACAATTTAAGTAATTAAGAAAATACACATTTTAATGGCGTCTTCGCGAGCGCTCCAAAATTTTGTTCTCGGTGGCAGTGTTGTCAACCCTAATTTTAGAAAGTCAGTAATAAGTGTGCAAAAAATCGGTAGAAATTCTTAGAAACCAAAATGTAAAATCGGTAGATCTACCACCTTAATTTAGTAGGTTTTTTAAATTACAAATACTTCAAAATATTTTTGAAATTATTTATTGTTTATGTTTATACATGTTTTTTTTTTAAGTTTTAAATGTTCTGGACTAGGCTGCCCATTGTTCTTTGTTATAAATCTTTTAGTATGCAAAAAAACTCTCAAAGTATCTGTGCAACGTCTATTTCTTTGGCAGGTTTTCGTGTTGTAAACGCCAAAGGAAGGAGTCCCCAAACTATCATAACTGTCAAAGTCCTTAAACGCCACTGTGGCTGTTGGTAGACAGGTAGAGGGCAAAGTAGATAGATCTACCTAAAAGTTGGTAGATATAGCAACACTGCTCGGTGGTAACGATATTATTACTAAAAAGGTGTTAAAAAAAAGGTTACTTATAATATCTCGGTAGATCCAAAATAAAAACGCAATAAAATATTATTAAATAAAATCGTTTCCACGAGCTTCAAAAATTTCAAATACGGATTGTACAGAAAAATCTGCGATAACGAGATTGCCTTATTCTTATCTTTATTATTTCACTAGCACTACGCCCGCGACTTCGTCCGCGCGAATTTCGAACTTTGCCTCTGTTTGCCTCTGCTGGCCATCTTTGGAAAATCTGAATCAATATCCAACAAATATTCTGTCAACCCCAAAAATAAACCCTCAGGGGTCGAATTTCGCAAATTCCCATCTTGGTGAGCATTGACGTCCTAAAAAGAACACCCATGCATTTGAGACCAAAAACAACCCCTTAGGGTTCGAATTTCGCAACATCCCGTCTAAATGAGCATCTACGTTCTAAAAATAAACCCCATGCATAATTTGAGACTTCTAGCACTTGAAGTAACGAAGTTTCTTACAAACTATCGACGCCGAAAACAACCTCTTAGGGTTGGAATTTCGCAAAATCCTAAATAGAACCCCTATGCAAAATTTGAAACTCCTAGCATTTATAGTTTCTGAGATTTCGTGTTTCGATTCGGATCATGATTATTCCTGTTGAAAAAGCGAAGACAAACGAATATTCAAATAGTTTTATTGCGAAAGTATCCTTTTTGGTACGAAAACCGTACTTTACCCATAGATCTAAACTCTCCTCCTGTACGCGCACACCCCGCCGTGGTGACGCCCACTTCGCAACGCGCTGTGCAGCAGAAATCGAAATATTTTAATTTCGACATAACTTCAAAACCAAACGTTCAATTGTAATCATTCAAAGACCAAATATTATCTACATAAACTGTACTTAGTGATGAAATAATTTATTTTGATAAGGATTAATAGCATGAGTAAAATAAACGCGTTAAAATGTAGTCCACAAAAAATTCAAGATTTTTAAATAAAAAACTGTTTGCTGTGCCTCACTCGACATAGATAGATATAGTGTGTCGCGGACTTTATTGTAGATATTTATAAGATCAACAATTAATTAGAACATTTTATCGTTCCATCTCTATTATTTAAGCAGCGTACGCAAAATAAGTAACTTTTCTGGTTGATTTTTTACACCTTGTAGCCGAAAAACCCAAATATCTTACGGAACCCTATTTTTCTCCAAAATAAAATACAGCCTATGTTACTCGTGGATAATGTAGCTTTCGAATGGTGAAAGAATTTTTAAAATCGGTCCAATAATTTTTGAGCCTATTCATTACAATCAAACAAACAAAGCTTTCCTCTTTATAATATTAGTGTAGATTTAGAGTTTTTATTTCACCCTTATATTAAATAATTATATTTAAAATGACTTGCACTATGTCTATAATTAATACTATATTTACAAACTAAAAATGACGTTCGTACAAAGTTACGTTGTTACACGCCGTTGACTTAAATGCTTCGCTGTGGGCCAACTAACTGGTGCTATTTTCGTTGTTCGGAAGGGTCTGTCCTTACGATATAAGTCAATGGATTCTGTTCTACGACTTCGACTTCGTGGTAAGAATCCATATGGAAACTCCTAGCGCTTGTAGTACGCAACTTCATACAAACTATGAACCCTAAATAAACCCCCTATTGGTCGAATTTCGCAAAATCCCGTGGAGGAGAAAGGAGAATGAATATTTGTCCGTGGATAGAATGTTTGCCGCTAATGCTATCAAGAAGCGAATTAGGTAGGTACCTATACGTTCAACTAACCGTAATTCTTAATGTAACAAAATTATAAGTAGTAATGTAATGAAAATTAAAAGTAGGTAAATACCTTATCTATTTTTATTTGCTACTCATAAAAAATATATATCTAAATATTGAAATCTACGATCCTATATTTAAACAAACAATAAAGAACAATTCTTATACGACTGAATTAAAATAAAAAGTAATTAATCGCTATCTAGGATAAATGACGAAGAATAAATGACACGACAATAAAAATGTATACTGAACACAACCATCAATGACGTCTGCCCTCACGTCACGCGTCTACCCGTGTTCGGGTCGCGCACGGCGTGCTTCCGCCGCCGTTAGGCGCTCCGTTCAAGTCAATCATATTATCGTGATAACTTTTAAACTATTCGGCCAAATTACTTAGTATGAACGACAAAGTTTATCTACGTTAAATACTTAATGCGGGAAATGTATTCATTTTGATAAGAGTTTGATAATTAAATACTTATATGTGCATTGTAAAATTGTACCAAATTTAATTAAATTTTGGTTCACAAGTTTGGTCGTACTGGCTTGCACATAAAAGATAGATATTTGCTGTCGCGGGCTTTTATTTAGATCTACTTAAGACAAACAATCCTGCGGTACATCGTCTTTATGTTACTCCATTGGTTTAGGCAGCTCACGCCAAATTAGCTCTCAGATGGAAGATTTTTTTCCGACTTAATTGACACGTATCGTTATGTTATGTTAAATGTCTGGACTTTAAAAGAGACTGTGACCTCTGAGTTTGTTTCGGCTGTTTCTTCTCAGAGTAGTCAGGTACGAAACACCGGCCTCATCTAGTTTAAAAAAATAATAATAAGGAATGTGATTTGACGTGTAAAAGAGTTTGTCAAAACCAATTTGCACAATAAATATCATTCATTCATTCATTTATGACCAAAATTACATAAAATCATTATAAATTGTAGCCTATGTGTTATTCTGACGAATAACCTACATTACTGTAAAGTTTAATTCAAATCCGTTCAGTAGTTTTTTCGTGAAAGGGTAACAAACATACACACACACACATACATCCATTTACGCATTTATAATATTAGTAGGATTTTTTTGTATTGTATAATTTTATTGCACATAATTATGTGAGTTATGTGAGTACTATGTACTACTTATTAATTATATTTGACTCGATTTTGCCCGAGTGGTTAAATGTCATGCTCACTTAAATGTCTCGCTGATGGTGGCGCGTGTGTCGGATCATTTAGCTCTCTTCAAAATGGTTGAGCTGAATGGAGCTGATACATGTGTAATGTTCGTGAACGGGCGCTGTAAGTTGAGACTGATCATCTCTTAGCTGCCACGGTTTACTTTAATAATTGATCATTTGGTTCGGAATAGTCTTTTTTATCTCACTATGGACACTTAATTTGCTACATCGTTCTCACATAATGTACCATCTCAACAAAGGTTTTGTAATCATTTTGGCGATCTAAAAAGAGTGTCCATTGAGTTTCTTGCCCGTTCTTCTACATAGAGATCTACTCCTTGGAATGGGCATCTAGGGTACTTTCACAGTTATTATGTCTTGTGACTGGGACTGTAGCACAATAATTTTGTGGTAGTCATTGACAATTCAAAAGTTCCTGTAAATGGACTACTTGAAATAAATGATTTTGATTTGATCGATTTGCTCTTCCCCCTTTTGCAAACCGCGATACCTAAAAAATTGTTTATTATTTGAACCGATGTGTAAAACTTGTTTTCGTTGAAAACAAAATCTATGCACTGGTTTGAGCACCAATTTAATACATACATAAACACAAAATAACAGAACGGTTTGTTTTTGAATCATTACCATTCCTATACCTCGAATTAATTACAGTTAAAAAAATATTCAACTTACCTACCTACAATGTTAATCAGCGTAGATATATCCTAGAGAACTATTGAAAAATACTAGTAAAAAAAAACGTGTTGTACTCGGGGACTGCCGCAGTAAAGTTATTGCATTTTTTTAACGTGGCAAAATCGTCAAATGAGTCCCTCCCACCCAGAACAGAGCGGGAGGGACTGTCAGACTCGTACTGACTAAAATCCACGGTGTCCTTCAATAACCCTTTACGTTCCGGGGTCACGGTAATTCGTGAGTCCCGTATAGCATTTTTTTATCAACTTAAACAATTATAATTATTAATTAACAATTATCGCCTGAATATTTAACGAGAATATCACGCCATCGTTGCTCTATGGGAAGTTACTCTACTACGAGGGTTTGACACATTTTTCCATACGATGGAACCAACCATTCCATTCGGAAGTTAGGGTCTCCAAAATTGCCGTTTTGTAGGCGTCCACAGCTTCTTCAGGTGATGAAAATCTCTGTCCACGCAATTTATTCTTTATTTTAGGGAAAGTATAGAAATCATTAGGGCTTAGGTCGGGGCTGTACGGCTGATGGTCTAATAATTCTCCGTTTTCTTGCTCTAAAAACTCTTTTCTTTGCGCGGTGTGAGAACTCGCATTGTCGTGATGGAGGATGATGCGGCGGTTGCAGTTCTCTTTACAGAGTTCAGAAACGACCTGTGGCAAACAAATGCTAGCACACCATTCTGCATTAACCGTTCTTTGTCTCTCAAGAGGAATAGTCGTAACATGGCCGGTTTTGGAGACAAACGTGGCCACCATTTTTTTGCAACTTCGTGAACGAACAATTTTTGTGGGCTTTTTCGCAACTCATTTTTGAACACCCAAACTCGTGACTGGTTTTTTGTTTTGGGTTCGTACGCGTATATCCAGGATTCGTCAGCTGATACGATGTTGTATACAGCATTTGAGGATCCTGCGTGGAATCGCGAGCCGCTTTTAGCTCTTCACAGAGCGAATGCGGTATTATTAATCAGCTTACGGACAACATCAACGTTTTCTTGGGTGACTGCAGTTTTTGGATAACCTTGACGGGGATCATCAGTGAGCTTGACACGTCCACGTTGAAATTCGGCAAACCAACGATAAATTGTGGTTTTGGATGGGGCTTCATAACCAAATGCAGAAATCTTCAGTTTTTGTGTTAAACCACTTCGAAAGTCATAATAAATCATCGCTCTTGAATTTTCTCAACGACTAAACAAGTTTGACAAAACCTTGTGACAAGACCGAGAATCTTTTTTTAAATAAATAAATGGTATTCAATTTTTGAAACCAAGGAGTTTTCAATTAAAAAGATTTTAATATGACAGGAACAGTGGAAATATTATATATTTGATACTTTTAGTGCAGCCGTCGAAATTGGGCTATGGTCAGCCACGTCAATCAAGTGAAACGTGAAACGCGGTTATTGTGAATTTGTTCGGAGTTTCGCCGATTACCACATTTGCTACTAACTCTTTGCGTTCTGTTTCGTATTCACATCATCGAATTAGTCCTCCCACCCAGGACGGAACAAGACTGTCAGACTTGAACTGTCTAAAATCCACGGTGATCCTTCCATAGCCCTTTACGTTCTAGACTGACGGTTACCTGATGATACAGTCCCGCGTCCCTGGCAGGCAATGACAATATAGCCACTTGACCGCTCATACGGGCGACTCAGGCTCACGACACATCAATGGAATAGCACTTATATGAGATCCCGATACGAATGAATGTTTTAGTACTGACCAGTTGTTGGATCTGTGCACATTCCTTAATTTTGGAACCTAAAAAAACATTTATCGAATAAAACCGAAGCAAAAATGAGTACCTGTGCAATTAAATGGTGCGGGAAATCATCTAAAACATCTAGTTATAAAAAAGATGGTATAAGTTTTCATCGGTAAGTAAAATTATGTTTATTTTTATTTACATTATTGGTAATTAGAGGGCTCAAGCTAAACTGGTTGGTTACGAAAAAAGGATAACGCGTTGATGTCTTTCGGGATACCGCGTTGATGTCTTTTGAAAAGTCCTTTACTTTCACTAGAATATTAGATAAGTCTATCTCTTTCTATCCATAAGTACTTTGTGCTGTCTGAAGTGATGTGACAACTTAAAACATTGTTGATAAATTATTTAATCGATAATTTCTAATGGTAAATAAAAAATAATGTTATTTTTCACGTATACATTTTAGATTTCCAAATATTCCGGAAGTTAAAGAAAAGTGGATTAATGCCACTAACAGGGAAAATTGGTTTCCAAAATATTATTAGCGTCATTAGTTCAAGGCATTTCACAGCTGATTGCTTTGAAGCTTTAAAGGACCGACGCCGTTTGTTTAGTTTATTATGATTTTCGTTTAATCTTCATTTATTTCTCTACATACAAATCAACATTGAAAAAAGCAAAAGAAGACTTAATTGCCATCGATTTTATCGATATCGATATTATTGTTGCTGGATTTAGTTGTTATCACTATTCTCACTGACATTGTTGCATCAACCAATCACAACTACCGCGGGCCGAGGAACGGGGGAAGACGCAATCCCCCGGCCCCGGCCCGCGCTGGTGAATCGTGTGCCTAGGCGAAATCGCTCTATGAGCTCTCAAGTGGTTTTAATTCTCTTTGCCGGCAGGCCTTCTAAGGGGGCCCCCGTCAGATTGCTGACGAATCTTTGAGGCGCACGTGGAACACGACGAGCCGTCGTCCCCGGGCATGGTTCATGATCTGACGGCGAGTCATCGATTTCTCGAGGTTCAGCTTTGGGGCGAAACACGGGAAATGTTCTCTAAAGTTTCAAAGGCTGTCGAGGATGAGTCTCCCAGGTACTTCATTGTCGACTCGACGCCGATGTGAATCCCTTCCACCGCGACTTTGGACTCTGACCGTGGCCACGTTCTTGTGCAGCGCCACTCCGAGTCCCAACTGCCGGATCCTATCCACGACTTTCGCGACCATCAGCGTCACCACGTCGTCGGCCGCCGCTTGATTCTCTCTGTGCCAGGACAAGCGTCAGCGTTGCACACTACGCTGACGCCGCCCGGGGGGTGGCCTAGATAACGGCTATGGTATCTCTGAATAGTTGTGTGCGTGTGAAGAAGGATTTGGCTCACGCACACATGGAAGATACTTTAACACAAGGAAGATGTTTTAAATTCAATGCGGCTTCTTTGCGTTTTTATTCTAAGGTTAAAAACTAAGATCGTTGCAAGCTCGGGAGCCTTGACGAGCCTTCTACGTACAATGGACTGAATCATTATGTTCGAATCCGTCAAAATAACAAAGATCAAGGTCGTTACCATGGATATGTATGTGAACTCGAATGTGGGTGTACGTTACTCCAGCAAGAAAGTATCTCCTAGAGTTATATGAGTAGAACGTATAGTTTGTGCCTTATCTGCTGTAAATGTGCCTCCACATAAAAAATGTGTGCCCCCTGACGTTTCGAAAAAAAATCGAAAAAACGATTCTTGCTGGGGTAACGTTTTTCTAGCAGGAAAATTCTAAACGAATGATCGGAGAGAGAAAAACTGTGCATGGCCAGATAGCTTATATGTGTGCCAAAATGTGCCCCCAAAAATAAAATCTGTGCCCCTTCAGATTTTCGAGATATTGCATTTCCTGCTGGAGTAACGTTTTGATGAATAGTATATCTCTAAAACCATTGCATGTGCCCCTGTAGAATAAACATACGCGAGTAGCTCTTAATGTGTGCCCCTTTGTGCCCCAATTAGATTTTAGAAAATATTTATAGTTTTCAAGTTATCGCGGTTTTATGAAAACCCGAAAAAACATCGCAGCGCCTAAATGAGACAAGGCATAACTTCGCTGAAAACTGTATTCGGTCCTTCTTGACGCTAATAATAACCATACAAAGTTTCAAAAATGTTCATTCATGCGTTTTTGAATAATCTTGCTAAAAGTAAAAACGATGGTGTCATAACTTTGACGGCAAAATACAAGGAACTGGCACAATCCCAGATGTGTAGGTGTAAACCAAAATCTTGTGCCTTTAGTAAAAATATATGGTGAAAATATTGAGCTTCAAATGTTACGCATTAAGTAAATATAAACAAAAAACCAAAATATGTAAACAACGGCTGGTTATCCGACCAAATCTGAATGACTACTAAAAAGCGACGGATTCATACATATCGATGACCTTCTTTATTGGACGTATTATACCTAAGCTGTTGTCCGCACAGTCGCGTTCAAAAGTTTTGAGGGCTAATTAAAAAATATATTAAATGCACCTTGTGACTATATAAATGAAACAGCTTGTTGATGTGGAGATTATTATTTTTATTCCCTTAATTTTAATTCTTAAAGTAATTATTGCATCAAATCACAGATCAAATTTCCTACCTATAATGTAGTCTAGTTCATTAAATCACAGATCAGTTTTTCATAGCCTAACATAATTATAATTAGTAAATTTGCATCACAAAAAATCACAGATCAATATTAAGTTTATGAATACTTAATATTGTGTAAAAAAAAATATAAAATTTGAAATTATATTATTAATATATTATATTAATAATATTAATTATTAATATATATTAAAAAAATTATATTATTAATATATTATATTAATAATATAATTTATAAATATATAATATATTATTATAAATATATTAATTATAAATGCTGAATTTGATCATTAAACCTGCATTTTAGCTCCCTGCCGGACCCTGCTCAATTTGAGCAGTAGGACATAGTTACATGTAAACTCTGCTTTACAATAAATGTGACTTACATTAGTATAAAAATACAGGTATGTCACAAAACAGTTTGGTCACGATTTTGAGCATGTTAGTCACATGTACATTTTATTTGAAAATGGCTCTTATAAATGTACTTAATCATGTGTAATAACTTTATTTTATTAGTTATTACTTTTCTACTTCAGTGTACTCAGGCACAACAAGTGTGAACCGGTTAGTGAGTAAAGTAAAGAAGGTCATCGATATGTATGAATCCGTCGCTTTTTAGTAGTCATTCAGATTTAGTCGGATAACCAGCCGTTGTTTACATATTTTGGTTTTTTGTTTATATTTACTTAATGCGTACTATTTGAAGCTCAATATTTTCACCATATATTTTTTACTAAAGGCACATGATTTTGGTTTACACCTACACATCTGGGATTGTGCCAGTTCCTTGTATTTTGCCGTCAAAGTTATGACACCATCGTTTTTACTTTTAGCAAGATTATTCAAAAACGCATGAATGAACATTTTTGAAACTTTGTATGGTTATTATTAGCGTCAAGAAGGACCGAATACAGTTTTCAGCGAAGTTATGCCTTGTCTCATTTAGGCGCTGCGATGTTTTTTCGGGTTTTCATAAAACCGCGATAACTTGAAAACTATATATATTTTCTAAAATCTAATTGGGGCACAAAGGGGCACACATTAAGAGCTACTCGCGTATGTTTATTCTACAGGGGCACATGCAATGGTTTTAGAGATATACTATTCATCAAAACGTTACTCCAGCAGGAAATGCAATATCTCGAAAATCTGAAGGGGCACAGATTTTATTTTTGGGGGCACATTTTGGCACACATATAAGCTATCTGGCCATGCACAGTTTTTCTCTCTCCGATCATTCGTTTAGAATTTTCCTGCTAGAAAAACGTTACCCCAGCAAGAATCGTTTTTTCCATTTTTTTTCGAAACGTCAGGGGGCACACATTTTTTATGTGGGGGCACATTTACAGCAGATAAGGCACAAACTATACGTTCTACTCATATAACTCTAGGAGATACTTTCTTGCTGGAGTAACGTACACCGAATGTGGACCTAATTGAATTTGAATGTCTAGGAGCATAAAGTTACTTCGAATTTGACGATTGTACCTTCCGTGAGCTAATCAGACCATTTATTTTTACCCGACTACGGCAAAGCCAAATGGAGGGTTATGATTTTGATCGGTATGTATGTTTGTTTGTATGTATGTATGTTTGTATGTATGTTTGTTTGTTCCCTCATAACTTCTAAACTACTTATCATTACATGACAAATGAGGTCTCGTTAGAAGCGTCTCAGTTATCCGCTGGCAGGGGCGGTCTCTCATAGTACTGATTTAGGCCAAGCCTACCCTACCACAAAATCGCATAAATAAAACAAACGCATTTATTGTAACCTTGTAATAAAATAAAACAAAAATATAAAACATAACGCCTCACATAATGCATTAGCAAATTTCCGCGCGGCCGCCGTGTGACGTCATCACGTCCAGATTACTATAACCGAAGGCAAGCGGTCCTGTGGTCTCAAAAATTCTAAAATTCATTCAATAATTCATGCATATGTATGCATCCGTGTTCATATTTTCGTGTATATGAAACCGCACACATGTATAAATTACTACGCAGCTCCTTACGCTGTAGCTGACGAGTACGCGTTTTATGAATGAAAACGCACGGGTAAAATAAACAGAGTTGCCAATTCGGGAAACAGATTACACACAGAAACGACAATTTCGTAAAAGACTAATAAAGACAATTAAAAAAACAGAGTAGTATTGTCAAATCTATACATTTCAAATTAAATGTTATATTTTAAGGAATAGCAAAGACCTATTATAATAATTAAAAACTGTAAGAATTTTATTTCGAATTTGGTTTTTGGGGAATTGTGTAAATTAATACTGGCAACTCCGTGTGCAAGTGTCAGATTATGCCGGCTAAAATTAGTTAATGTTTTGCACTTTTGTTTTTATTTAATCATATTTAGCTATAAGTAATACATTTTGAAACAAAAAGTAGTGTAAATATTAAAGAAGATTCGTTTGTTTACTTAAAATGGTCCTAGTTTGTGTGACTTGTGCTGACAATGTGTGTTTATACTGATTACGATAGTTGTGAAAACTTATTTTTCACAACTCTTATGAAGAACTACTAATATTTTCGTTTAAATTTCAAGTTTTGTCTAAATGTTACGAGAATTAATCCAACAATTTCAATCTTCAAGAGTTATTCTTGCAAGTGACGTGTTTTGTAACTATCACCCAGATGGAAAGATATTTGAGGTGACAGATCTTCTATTTGAATCGTCAGAATATTGTGATTATTAATCTTACGTGAAGAATGTGGTGAGTGTTTTAAATTATAAGTTTTGAAGTGGGCCGAAGCTTTCTTCCATTCGCGTCGTCAGTATTGAGAATATAGTTTTTTTTTTTTCCTGGCCTACCCTTAGTCTGGAACCACTGCACGCTACTGTCCGCTGGTTATAGGGTAGGTGACGTGTCAGCAAATCCAATATGGTGCCCTCTAGGGGATGAGAAGTCGTTTTCGAAAAAAAATATATTTTCGCACAGTATCGACATGGGTATCAAATTAAAGGGCTTGATAAGCACATTTGAAATATATATACAACATATAGCTTTTACTATAATTTTCTGTTTCTAACAATGTCAACATGGGTATCAAATGATAAATCTTAAATTCACAACTCAGAAACTATACATGTAACATAAATTACTTACTTCAAATAATATAACCCCAAAATAGTGTAAATAAAAAATAAGTTAAAAATAACTAAAACCCGACTACGAAAAAATCGCGCACTGAAAAGTATAAAACAAGAACAAGCCGTGGTCGTATGCCACCTAGCCAATAAAGATTGTGTGAAACAACCGTAGGTGGCATACGACCACGGCTTGTTCTTGTTTTATACTTTTCAGTGCGCGCTTTTTTCGTAGTCGGGTTTTAGTTATTTTTAACTTATTTTTTATTTACACTATTTTTGATAAAGGACACATAATAGCCAATTACTACTCCAACATGTATTTAACGTCCCATTACCTTGAACATATGTAAATGATCTGAAGCAAGATTGCGTGACGTGAACGTAAAGTAAATAATTCATTTTCGAAAGACATATTCGTTTCCCATATAATATTTACTCAATGTTTTTGATAGATTAATCTGATTGTTTTATAACTGAGGAATATTGATTGCGATTAGTTCTTTTCGCCGGAAATTCAAGGATACTCGAATTTCCTGTTTTAAAATAAATCGTTGCATGTATTTGGTTTACGTTTATGTCACGTACCTAGTCGTACTAGCGCCTGGCGGGAC
This sequence comes from Agrotis puta, assembly GCA_943136025.2. NCBI lineage: Eukaryota > Metazoa > Arthropoda > Insecta > Lepidoptera > Noctuidae > Agrotis > Agrotis puta. The sequence goes on along the minus strand of OW964176.2, from coordinate 139,575 downwards.
AGTCCTGCACCGTATGCTCTATATTAGGCGGATGAGCCCCTTGGGGGTTAGTAGGGGTGGAAATTTAATAATATCGCAGTCACATATGATAATAAGCATCCTTCCGAGTATTTTGAATTTTGATTTATTGAAATCGGACGAAAATTGAGCTGTGGCTGGACTTTTGTCCACTTTTCTACACTGTGTGGCGGGGCGGACGCGCGCGGCTGTGACGGTTCACGCCCGAAAGCGCATGCCTGCTGTGCAGCGGAGCACCGCACGCGCCACACAGTGTGTTAGAAAGCCCGATTTTGTTGCATGCCCTTTTTATTACAGAAATCGATAGTATTTATCATTTTAAGCACTACAGTCAAAGTCCGGCATCGATACGACTTGTAGATGTTTTTTAAAAAAATCTCAAAGTTGCTGTATAACCGGGTCATGAAAATAATAAAAAAAAATTATATAAAAAAAACCAGCCTACATATTTAAATTTCCATTATAATTACTAATCAAACTTATAATACCTAACTATCTGACAAGTTTTCGTGTCTGTATTGCAAATAGATCGCGAAATATTAATATTTTTATGTTTTTTATTTTTTATTTAATTTCTTGGCAATAATACGGTATTAGATGGAGATATTTGACCAGACGATTGTCAACATGTATGTCTATCGACATTATTAAAACCACAATCTAATTCAGCGTTATTTAGAAGTTATGAGAATTTTTCTATTTTAGCCAGGGTTGTCACATTCGAAAATGTCGTTTTATCCGGGTTGTAAAAACTAAAAATATTTACAAAAAACTGAAAAATCATAAATCTTGGTTTTCATTTTGAATAATTAAAGTATCTTCATCATGTTCAGTGAATGACGAATGATCATCCACTAGAACATTTTTCGCATTAACTGGTTTTAGCAAACTTAATGCTTCTGCTGGTAATGGGATCCTCTTTGCACTTTTATTTCTGTCCTGATGAAAGTCAGAAATGACTGGGTCAGAGGAAATAAGCGCTCTGTGGAACAGGTCGAACATTGTAGCTTCACGACTAACTTTCGGAAATGATACTCCCTATCAAACCTCCAAAACTTGTTTCTTGATTCAGCCGCTTGTTCAGACATCATTCCAACTGGCAATGGCGATGCTGCTATTATTTTATTTGTTTGTGTATTGTTCTTCAAACCGAAACACAAAAGTCCAACACTACTGCTTGGTGGCAGAAATAGACGAGTCGGTGGTACCCACCCAGGCGGACTAAGCGAAAGAATCAAAGAATAAGAGTGCCCATGGGTATAGTTTCAGTTATTGGTAAATGCACATATAAAGATAATTAATCGATAATATATACGACTTCTTTCAGCTAAACTCAAAATTATAAAAAATATTAAATTTTAAATTCTGGTCAAAGTGACAACCCTAGTACAAAAAAATCCGGATATAACTGAAAATTCTCATAACTTCTAAATAACGCTGAATTAGATTGTGGTTTTAATAATGTCGATAGACATACATGTTGACAATCGTCTGGTCAAATATCTCCATCTAATACCGTATTATTGCCAAGAAATTAAATAAAAAATAAAAAACATAAAAATATTAATATTTCGCGATCTATTTGCAATACAGACACGAAAACTTGTCAGATAGTTAGGTATTATAAGTTTGATTAGTAATTATAATGGAAATTTAAATATGTAGGCTGGTTTTTTTTATATAATTTTTTTTTTATTATTTTATTGACCCGGTTATACAGCAACTTTGAGATTTTTTTAAAAAACATCTATAAGTCGTATCGACTTTGACTGTAGTGCTTAAAATGATAAATACTATCGATTTCTGTAATAAAAAGGGCATGCAACAAAATCGGGCTTTCTAACACACCGTGCGCCAGCATGACGCCGCCGTTCACCGCCAGCTCTCCACGTGTCTCACTGTATACAATATAGTATAATAGTTATTTATGCAACCGTTGTATAATCAGGGGTATTAAAACACGAATGTGGGTTTATCACACGAGGCGTAGCCGAGTGTGATAATAGTATCACATGAGTGTTTTAATACCTAATTATAACGGTTGCATACAAGACTTTATCTACAATCATGCTGTGAATCCTCTATAAAAGATTTTCATACCATAGGGTGTTGTACAGAACTATCTGAATTCAAGATGGCGGGAAATAACACGATAAGACGAGAATCCGAAATTACGAATTAGTCTACAATTTATTGTTCTTTTTTCAAAATGTTAGCGATCTGGTGGTAAAAATGTCATTGCATGAGAATGTTCTTTTTTTGAAATTCATTATAACACGCGTTTGGATGATATAATGATCATTATAGCATTGAGTGTTTTAATGTTGGCAATAAGCTAATTGTTATAGGTTCTTTTATAGAGGATTAATAGCATGATAGTAGATAATAGTTATTTATGCAACTGTTGTATAATGAGGGGTATTAAAACACGAATGTGGGTTTATCACACGAGGCGTAGCCGAGTGTGATAATAGTATCACATGAGTGTTTTAATACCTAATTATAACAGTTGCATACTAGACTTTATCTACAATCATGCTGTGAATCCTTTATAAAAGATTCTCATACCATAGGGTGTTGTACAGTCTGCCGGGGCGCGGTGGTTGCGCAAGTGAGCCCGCACCCCCGGCTAAAGGCAGTAGAGGACACCGTGTGGTTTTAGTCAGTCGAGTCTGACATGCCCCTCCGTCTTCCCCAGGCGGAGGAAGTCCATGAGGATTTCCACACGTTAAAAAAAAAAGGTTGTTGTACAGTGTTGTAAGAACTATGTAAATTCAAGAAAATTCTAATTGCGAAGCATGTAAAATAAACAAACCTTAATAAGTAAAAGAATTATTTATTGTAATTATTTACATTTTGGATCGTACAATTATTGAAATGCACTTGAACATTTGCACCTTGTTGAATGTTGGCAGATCCAGATGTACTTGGAATATTTATATTCACCACTTCATTATTTCTATTTTCTATAGAACTTAATTAGTCTACAATTTGTTGTTCTTTTTTCAAAATTTTAGCGATCTGGTGATGAAAATGTCATTGCATGAGAATGTTCTTTTTTTGAAATTCATTATAACACGCGTTTGGATGATATAATGACCATTATATCATTGAGTGTTTTAATGTTGGCAATAAGCTAATTGTTATAGGTTCTTTTATAGAGGATTTATAGCATGATAGTAGATAATAGTTATTTATCTACAATCATGCTGTTAATCCTCTATAAAAGAACCTATAACAATTACCTTATTGCCAACATTAAAACACTCAATGCTATAATGATCATTATATCATCCAAACGCGTGTTATAATGAATTTCAAAAAAAGAACATTCTCATGCAATGACATTTTTACCACCAGATCGCTAACATTTTGAAAAAAGAACAATAAATTGTAGACTAATTCGTAATTTCGGATTCTCGTCTTATCATGTTATTTCCCGCCATCTTGAGTTCACATAGTTCTGTACAACACCCTATGGTATGAAAATCTTTTATAGAGAATTCACATCATGATTGTAGATAAAGTCTTGTATGCAACTGTTATAATTAGGTATTAAAACACTCATGTGATACTATTATCACACTCAGCTACGCCTCGTGTGATAAACCCACATTCGTGTTTTAATACCCCTGATTATACAACAGTTGCATAAATAACTATTATTCAATTAATATAATAATTCAAATGTAGAGAACCCTCGGGTGTAAGTCCGACTAGCCTGGTGGGAACTGAAACGATACATATGGATTCTGGATGAAATATTGTTTTAGAGTTGCTGTTGTATAAAACCAGTCAAGTAAGAGTTGGCCTTGCACACCGAGGGTTTAGTACATTGCGGGCGAGAATTATCCACAAAAAGGAATGTTACGAGTTTAGAGTTCAGGTAGGGTCAAAGACATTAAAATATGGGTATGATTTAAGCTGTCACCAATTTAATTCATTTTGTGTTTCTTAAATAATAGGGTTTGCCCTCAAAATAGTAGATTTGTCACCAAAATGTAGTCACCAAACAATATAAAATCAATTCCACAATAAATTACCGAAAATCATGGAGATATTGGGTCAAGTACCAAATAAATGGTTTTGTATGTATTATAATATGTTTGTCCTAATAGTATTTAAGCAAACTAATTTAAAGAGATCACCAATAAACCATATATTATATCACTAGAAAATTTCATGAAGGTCTAAAAATGTAGGGTGGTCGTTACTGTTCACCACCCAACGGGGAAGCTAGACGGAGCCCCGCTTTGCGGGGCTCCTATTTCCGCGTGCAAGGTTTAATAAAAAGTAACCTAACACGAAGTACTAAAAAGTAACCTAACCATCCCCTTCGAACCTAACCTGTCAGTGTCGGGGTGCCCCGAGTCCCGAGCTCGCTCCGCTCGCTCTACGATCCCTAATACTCCAAACAAAAACTTGCATCTCGCTGCCCGCGCCGCGCATCGTATGATCGTACCTACAACCACCCTACAACCCATTTGTTGAGGCCCGAAAGCGCGCCAATTTGTCTCCCTTCCCTTCCTTTTCCCTTTGAACATATTTTCATTAAAATTATAAACTGATGTATTAAATTGGTAACGAATACATTATTTTAATAACTGAACGAAATAAAATGTAACTACTGTATTGGTGACAAAATAACAAATAAAAAGGAGTCGCAGTCAGGGATCGATTAATGGATTTATTTGGTGACAGATCTACCATTTTGAGCAACAAGCTATTATTTAAGTAAAAAAAACTATTATTATAAGAACGAAGTTTATATTCATGTACTTAATGCACTCCAATTTTATTGGTAATCCATCTCACATTTTACACATTATATTAACAATAATTTGGTAATTCATACCTGGGAACACTCTTTGTTTATCTGAGAACGAAAATATTTCGTGGCGATAGATCTATTTATTAGGTTAACTTGATGACAAATATAAATTTTGGTGACAAAAATATAGTTCCCTTAAAATATATACGATCAATAGACGGGACATCACGAAGATAATTTGTGATCCACTACTTGTTACCACTGGGTAACAAGTCGAGTCAGTTAGTCTTGTTTGAGATGTCCGCCTGACAGGTTGTATGCGTTTGTTTTTTGTTTTACTTTTTTTTTTAGCTTGGTAAAATCATCAAATGGGCACCCCCACCCAGGGCAGAGCGGGAGGGACTGTCAGACTCGTACTGACTAAACTCCACGGTGTCCTTAATGGCCCTTTACGTTCCGGAGTCGGTAATTCGTGAGCTCTCATGTACACGACGCCGCCGCGCGCCGTGCCGCCACTGCGCCTCTAGGCTGTGTATAAGGTCGCGACCGCGCCGCCGCACTATGGGCCAGATCCGTGCCTACCGTCTCAAAAATCTGTATCTTTTATGTTAATTGAAATAAATAGCTCAAAGGATGATGCTAATTTTGGTCCCACCCTCCAATAGCAACATGTAGTACGTCATTGGATAGCTATTTTCAAGCTGATTAGAAAATACTATGGCACCAAGTTTGAAATCTTAGTCCGTTCTGGGCTATGTTTGATTTAATACAGTTATACCGGGTGTTAGGGACATTGACGCACAAACGGATACCATGGGTTCAGGACATGATTCTGGACCCCCCCATGTTGGAATTTTTCGTCGGTTTTTTCCTATTTTTTTAATTTTTTTTTGGCGTTTTTTTTACTTAAGACTGTTCATAATCGTTATTCTTACCTAACCTAATGAGATTTAAAATAAAAAAGTTATTAATTCACTACTTTCACTAAAAGTAGCAATGTAAATAAAACTAAAAACGGTGTCTTCTCAGCTGTTTATAAAAGTTCAAATGAAAGGTCATCGTATACCACAGTACCTGTAGTACCTCATGAACGGCTCAATTTAAAGTAGTAAATAAAAGCTAAAATCTAAACAACACGAAATAACCGATATTCGACATTAATTTAACTACCGAAGGTCGGAAATGCATTACTTAATTTTGCGTCTTTTATGTGCCGCATTCTTGGAACGCGCACCGCCGGCTTTGGCACAAAGAGCACAAAGACGCCGCTAGGTCCTTTAAAATTTACAAAAAAAAATCGACTTTAAGCAGAGAACATAAGGTCGGAAATGTATTACTTAATTTTGCGTCATTAAGAACATTTTACTTTGCGCGCACTTTCTCAAAAGAAGCCGCTGTCGTGGCTCCAAGGATAAGTCTGGCAAAGAATAAGTAATCGACAGTGTTTCAACTAGGCTCTTAATGTTTTTGAATTTGAATTTTATAACATTAGTGTTCTGTAGTGATCAAACAATTTAGTTGATATTACTAGTTTATAACATTCATACATGAACTCACGCCTTTTTCCCATGGGGATAGGCAGAAACAACAGAACGCCACCTGCTACAATACGGTTCTTACTTTCAAAATTTATTAAAACATTTTTTGTGTTCTGTAGTAATAAACAATCGAGTTGAAATAACTAATTTACAAATAAAATTTAAATAGGCATAATCTTATGACATCGGTTAACAGCAGTAAAATACGGTACCTAGTTTAGAACACGAAACAGTTTAATTAATTATCACATTTAACAATTTCTACAACATCCTCCTCGAAAACTATGAAAACGATACCCATGACGAAAAACATGATGTTTGTCCTGACTGTCCATTATTGTTCTTTGGTCATAGGTAACTACTTATAAAGTTTCTTTTGCAGTCCGATTTAAACGTTTTTTTTTGTCAGTTTGTGGTTGACCGTGGACGCGAACGAGTGATGCTTTTGCGAAATTCGGTTTACGCGAGGTGAGAAGAAATACGTTTTGACTAGATTCCAAAACGAATTTGTTCTCTGTTTTTGTGTGTTTTCAAGTGTTTTCGTGAGTGTGATTTAAAAATGTTTTTTTGGGGTTATGTAAAGTAAAAGGTGCTGCGCCGCGCTCAAAACTGCGAGCGCGCTAAGGGCGGCCACGTCGAATCTTACCTGGTCAGGATTGAGCGAGCTTAGCGTAAGTTAAATGTTCATTAGTTTATACCTACAATACCGGAGCTCGATGTGTTTAAGTACAAGCTTCTTTTTTGTTGTCAATCCTTATCGGCATCGTGATTTTAAGAGATTAAGCTTATGGTTCCTCTTAACTTCTGCATAAACATGTTCTTAACATCAATAAGTAGGTATTTATGAGTGATTAAAATGATTTTATGTGATATTATTGTTGTTGCCGATATTCGCTGTACTGTACTGTAGGCAGTGACATGCTACGTAGGTACAACGTATTGAGCGTTTATATCGCGGTGTTCGCAATACATTGCGCGCTCGAAAATGACGATTTCTGTAACCGATCATTAGCGAGATGAATGACTTTCACAATTTGATTAGTGGCATTAGGTGTAGCCTTTTCGCGAAGTTTGCGTTACGATGCCAAAAACACCCTGTATATATAGTTAACCAAATAATGTTTTTTTCATAACCTTTTACATTTTGGGGCAGAGGCAGAGGAGGAGAAGGTCGAATCTAAATAATTACAGCCGCACAGGTCGATCTTCCATGTCAAGCCGCGCTTACCGAGGTCGGTTTATGGATGGGTGATCATCTATTCTAGTTTCCTCCGAGCTTCAGAAAGCACTTAAAAGCTGTTGATTACGGCTGTCATTTTTAGATCTTTGACAGTCGTTGCCTACTGTTAGAAGCTTGCTTTGGTGGTTAACGGCATGTTGAAGAACGATTTTAAGCTGTTACCAGTACGTCAAAGTCGAGTAGTTTTTGTTTCTATAACGAACATACAGACAGACAGACAGACAAAAATTTTACTGATTGCATTTTTGGCATCAGTAGCGATCCCTAATCACCCCTTGATAGTTATTTCTTAAATATATTTCATGTACAGAATTGGCCTCTCTACAGATTTATTATAAGTATAGATTTGCCAAAGTAGTGGCCCCCTACAAATATCTTCTAATTGTCTTGTTGTAGGTTGTAATGCGCGGTGATTGGTCTGCGTCTCGTCGCTGTTGACGCAACAGTAGCATGTGTTAGTGGCGTGCGTCCAGTGTTCTCGCTCTACATACGCAGCGCTTCCTGTGCTCGATTCATTCACTCTTTTGTATCTCTTGTTGTGCTGTAAGTGGTGAAATATTTTTTCGGCAACTGTTGTGCAACTATATTATATTCATGTGAAACAGTACTATTAAGGTTAACTTGTTTAACTTATGACGTCAGTTATGTATGTAGCCCAGTCATTTTAGGCATTTTAAACCCCAATCTGCGGAAAAATTCCTAGTGAGCTGCATTTTAGAACACACCTTTATTACGGCGTTGTAATGAAGATGTGACAATTCGACATTAATATCTTGCCGGCTAAAAAAAGTTATGTCGGGATATATGTAAGTTGGGTCGCGGGACTCACGAATTACCGTGACCCCGGTACGTAAAGGTAACTCGGACAGTCCCGCGACCATGTTTGGAACTGTAGAGTATTTTTTGCTATCGCCGTGGTTCGGTCGTGGTCGTGTAGTGTGGCGTGGTCGCCCTCTCTCTCCCGGTTTGACACCCTTTATTTATTTTTTGTGGGGTCATACTGTATGAACCCACAAAAATAAGGCAAAATTTTGTTTCATATTATTATGAGATAAAAATTCATCCTGTCCTGTATAAAAGCGAGAGGTTACTCACTCATAGGACACGAAATCTCAACTACAAGTGCTAGGAGTTTAAAATGCATAGTGTTTCTTTTTAGGACGTTGATGCTCGCTAAGACGGGATTTTGCGAAATTTCACTTATTAATAATTCTATTAGATTTTAAATTCACAGCTAGGCAAAGTTCGAAATTCGCACGGACAAAGTCGCGGGCGAAGTGCCAGTATATCATAAAAACAAATAATTTGGCGGATGCTCAGCCTCATATTGTGATTTATTTATTTGTTTTCTTAAACCATGGTAAATTAATTACTTGGTATTAATTTTAGTTAACGTCGTGGCTGAGTTATTGACTGTTGCGCTGAGTGTCAGAGGTTTGATTCCGCCCGGAACAAATACTTCTATGATCTGCAAGTCGTTTTTCGTGTCTCCGTGGTTGTGCATGCGAGTTTAAATATGATAATAGAAATTCCTGGAGAGAGGCAACCTTAATTAAAAATAAGCTTTCTGGTTCACCTCAGACAAAAACGGTGGGTTAAGTCAGGGGATAGAACTGGCCGAGGAGGGCGGTAGAGCTGCCACGTGCTTTTTTCGTAATTCAATAAACAAACCTCATTATTATTGAACGAAATGGAAGGTAATATTTGTTTAATAGTTGTGAAAGTGTTTGATGGTGTGGCAAGCAGGCGAGCAACATGTATTATTGTGATAAGCGTGTGATTGTGCGCAAGGGACGCGTGCGCTCACGATAAGCGCGACCTTTGCGATCGAGGGCGGCGCGAGGGAGGGGACGGGGCGGCCGATCGGCTGATCCTGAGTCACGTGTTGGCTAACATATACTTCATGTAGTCTACAATAAAACACTGTATCAATTTGCCTCTAGTGCCTACTATTCATGGCTATAAGGCACCTACCTCGAATTTTGCGGTGATCGGTGTAACAGCGGCAGCGGCGCTGACCGCTCGAAACGGGCGAGTAGATCGCGGCAGCCGGCGCCCGCCGTAGCGTATTGTGTGTCGTCGAGATATTTGTTTTTGTATGAGTCCTCCCACCCAGGGCAGAGGGGGAGGAACTGTCAGAGTCGTACGCGAGTACTCGACGCGCGTGGAACACAACGCGCCGTCGACCCGAGCGTGGTCCATGGTCAGACAGCGAGTCGCCCATTACTTGCCGCTCACTTGCCTGCGCCTACGGTGGCCGGGGATCGTCTAGCGACGTCTGTCGCCGTGGGCGTCTACCACTACGCCTGGGGTGACGGGAGGACGCTGTCCTCTTCCTCACGCGGCCCGCCTCCTCTTTCGCTAGCATGACTGCTTCGTAGAAGAAGGCGACCGCTTCCCATTCCGTCACGCCCCGCAGCATGGCCTCGACCTATGCCGGGCGCGAAAGGTCTCCGCCTATCGCCGTCATGAGGACACGGCGGTGCTCTGCCCAAGTGAGGCAGTCCTGCACCGTGTCCTCCGGGTGATCCTTGCAGTGGTAACACCCAGACGCTTCTTCCCGGAGGTACCTCCCGAAACTTCCATTTCCGGTGAAGACCTGCGTCAGGCGGTAGGTCAGCACGACTCGGGTGGCGAATGTGACGTTATGATATTGATGAGGTAATAAAGCCTAAGATATCAAATATTTTAAATATTTTTGTTTTTGTAAGATGAAATGTTTAAAAATATAACAACAATAGGTAGAAAAGATATAATATTTAATATATTATTTCTAACGTAAGGAGCCGTCGGGCACGCCGCAATCGCGGCGGTAAGACCCCTCCTTGAGGAGTGGCTGGATAGGCGTCACGGCGTCCTTACCTACCGCATGACGCAGGTCCTCACCGGACACGGAAGTTTCGGGAGGTTCCTGTGTCTGATAGGGAGGGAAGAAACGCCTGGGTGTCACCACTGCGAAGATCGTCCGGAGGACACGGTGGAGCATACGGTGCAGGACTGCCCCGCTTGGGCAGAGCACCGCCGTGTCCTCACGACGGCGATTGGCAGAGACCTCTCGCGCCCGGCATTGGTCGAGGCCATGCTGCGGGGCGAGACGGAGTGGGAAGCGGTCGCCTCCTTCTGCGAAGCAGTTATGCTCGCGAAGGAGGAGGCGACCCGCGTGAGGGGGAGGACAGCGTCCTCCCTCCATCCCAGCCGCAGTGGTGGACGCCCACGGCGTCGGACGTCGCAGGACGATCTCCGGCCACCGTAGGCGCAGGCATGCGGGCAGCGAGTAATGGGCGACTTGCTGTCCGACCATGGACCATGCCCGGGTCGAGGGCGCGTCGTGTTCCACGCGCGCCTCAAGGAGTGTCAGCATAATGACGGGGCCTGTAGAGGGCCAAAGCCTGCCGGGGTCGCGGGACCAAGGGATTACCGTTACCCCGGTATGTAAAGGGCTAGTGAAGGACACCGTGGATTTTAGTCAGTACAAGTCTGACAGTCCCTCCCGCCCTGCCCTGGGTGGGAGGGCTCATTTGATGATTTTACCAAGATAAAAAATAAAATAAAAAAACGTAAGGAGCCGTAGGTTAGGTACTATTAACATTCTGTGTTACCAATCGATAATGTATGTAGTAATCGATAACGAAACCAAAAAGATATAGGCTGATGATAAAAACAAAATTCCTTGAGGAACATAGGTGTTTTAATTAATAATGTAATTTAAAAAAAGCATAAAATACACCTTCCTACTTACTTCCTAACCTAACTGGACCTCCTAAACTCGCAAGTCGGAACCCTGTTGAGCGCGCCGATCGTTGACCCATAAATGTCGTTAGCGTCAGATAAAGCAAAATAACTCTAGCGCGTAGCCATTCAGTCAATTTTTGCTTGCGCACGCGATGTTTAGGCTATTTTAAAAGTACGTGGGCGATGCGGATGCCAGTTGAAATGTACTTTATTCTTTCGAGCATAGAATTTACATTTGTTTGATTGTTTTTGGGAAGTGACACTTCTGTACTATCCTGTGGTTTGGTGTACACTTGTACAGTCCCAGTCGCAACACATAATTACGACATAATAATGTCTGCACCTCCATGAAACCGGGCCAGGTTAAAACCGTCTTCTGGGCAAGAAGTGCGGATAGATGGACACATTTGTAATCTAATAAGGGTTCGATTTTTTCGTTCAGACTTACAGAACCCTGAAAATAACATTTCAATATACCTACTACATTATTTGTTGTAGTCAACTGTATTTTTTTATTTTTGCAGGTAAGTTGGTGTTTCAAACCCCGCTCAAGAGAGGTTTTCGTGTGCAATGGTTTTGTAAGTCACTACTGAATAATCGACTGTTTTGCTTTATAATGTTCGCTAGTTGCTCTTTAACTTGTAAATGTATGTCGATTTTCCTACATACTTTAAACAGGTTTAGGACTGTTAACCTGTCGTTGTTATGGGAATAGCACTGAACTCCGATCGTGATCTAATCAGACCAATCTGGTCTGATGGAATCGGAGGCTATGAAATATCAAATTTGCGATACGCCCATGATACCACTCTGCAACAACGGTCGACAACATGAGTATTCTTCTTCGCAAAATGGAGCAAATTTGCCATGATTTCGGCCTGAAAATTAATCGCAGCAAGACGAAAATGATGATTGTCGATCGTGCAAATAACAACTCACCAGAAATGACTGATATCGCGAGTTGCGACGTTGTTCCTATATCTTCCTTGGTGCACTAATTTCTAACAACGGTGGGTGCGCAGATGAAATCAAGCGACGAATGGCTATCACGAGGCCAGCCATGGACAGGCTCGGTAAAATATGGAGAAACAGAAACATCGCAAAAGCCACAAAAGTACGACTCGTCAGTGCATTAGCCTTTCCCATATTTCTCTACGGACCGAAGACATGGACACTTAGGGAAAGTGAGAAAAAGAAGATTGACGCTTTGGAAATGTGGTGCTGGAGGAGAATGCTTGGCATATCATCGTACCAATTCCGCTCGAACGTTTCTATAATAAGCTAGCTCGGCGTCAAACAGCGTCTGTCTTCCATCGTTTAGAGTCGTATCCTCACATACTTCGGGCATGTTTTGTCGGCGAGGAGACTCGTCTGTGGAACGTCTTGTGATGCAGGGCAAAGTGAATGGTACCAGAGCTCGAGGCAGATCACCAATGCGCTGGACAGACCAGATCAAGGCTGCATTGAATGGTCCCTTACACGAATGTACCAGGAAGACAGCGGTGCGAGAGGAATGGCGGCGAATTGTGAAGCGAGCCACCACCCCTGACGTGACGACCACGACCACTCTGCCAAGAGTGTAGCGACTGAGAAGAGAGGACTGTTAACCTAGAAAAATAATATTGTCTTGTTTTTAATGAAGATAACGAAATAAAAAAAAATATGGAATTGTTATATTATTATATTTGATCATTTAACTTTTTTGCATTCACATTTCATATTCTACAATGTTTGTTTAGCCAAAAAAACCACTCATAACGAATGACAGATTCTGGTGGACGCTGTACGATAATCAACATATATATTAACAAGTTTAAGTTTATTTGTGAAAGGTTACTTACAATATTACTTAAATATTCTTAAATTACATATACATAACTAAATCTAAATATTTACAAAAGATTGATTGATTAAATTAAAACTAAAAATAATACATTTAAAAATTGAAAGCCATACTTTTTGTTGAGATAACACGTCAACAGAAAGTGATTTAAAATTATGGTACATTATGTACATTTATAAGAGATTTCCCAAAAAATAATTTGAAATTTGAACTTTTTTATGTAATTCTTGGTGCCGAATTGAGTACTTTTGTTATTTAATCGATCAAGCTAAGATCACGATTGGACTGCAATATTTTTAAGAATAAACAATTGCAAAACATTCAAAAATACATTAGAAAGCAATCTTAAAGCCAAAAAAAATTAAGTAAGCAAGTGTAATATTTTCTACCAATGTTATCTTTTAACAATTAAGGAAAGGGACAAGCGCCTCGAACATGATTCTCTCTTTCGTCTTAAACTAAAAAAATCTTAGCAGTGACAGTTACAGTTAATTTTTAGGGTTCCGTACGTCTGAATACAAAAACGGAACCCTTATAGGATCACTCGTGTGTCTGTCCGTCCGTCGCTTACAGTCAATTATCTCCGAATCTATTAGACCGATTAAGTTGAAATTTGGTACACATATCAATTCCTGTGACCCAAACACAGAGGTGTGACGTGAGCAGATGAAATCTGTATATGGGGGGTCATTTTTGGGGGGGAAGGGGAAAATTAAAAAAAAAAAAAACTGAAAACTGCATCGTGTGGCATATCAAATGAAAGGTCTTGTTGAGAAGATCTTAAATGTATTTTTTTGTAATTTTAAAATAAATAGTTTCCAAGTTATTCAAGAAAATAGACGAAAATTGACCATTCCCCCCCCCCCTTATCTCCGAAACTACTGAACCTAAAATTTTGAAAAAAATACAGAAATTAGTTTTCTCCTTATAGATTATAGGAAAACCTATAAGAAGTCCATGATATTAAAATAACATGGTAAATCACTCAATATTGTGCGTACCAACTTACATTTTTTTTTTAATACGTCATAAATCGTAAACCGCAATTTATCTTTCAAAGTTACAACCAACTTTTATAATGTTACTTGCTGCTACGGAACCCTTTAAAGGCGAGTCCGACTCGCACTTGGCCGGTTTTTTTGTTTAATGAGTTACATTAAGTGCTCAGGCTAGATTTTATGAAAAGTCCATGTTTCGACTTGGGTATTTTTGCATCAATGACGTTTCGTTGCACCTAATCTTCAAGCTCAAATGCGAAATATTTTTAAGAGTGTACATTTATAGTGTGATTTATAAGTCTTAAAAAATTTTTTTTTTTTTACACACACTAAATGGAAATAATGTTTTATTAAAACTGAATATTACATATTTAAATAACCTATTTTCAATTGATAATTTTCATTAATTCACATTTCCTGGATATTGTTAAAAGGTGGAGCAGGACCTGGCATTGTCATTTGATGCTTAAATAAAGTATAATCTTTAGGGTTACGTAGGTGCGAATGAAAAGACGAAATCCTTATAAGATTAACTCGTGTGTTGTTTTAGTGTTGTTCGTAGTTACTGCTTATTTTTCGGTGGACATTATATTTGTTTTATGTACTATGCGTTTGCTCTTTACTTTAGTCTAGGTCAGGAGTGACAAAGACAAGGTCGACGATGGAGCGAGCTTACCCAGAAAAAGCCTGTTCACTCTAACTGAAGAGATTAGGGCTGTATACGTTCGGAAACACAGACGCAGGCAGAGAGTTTTACTCCTCGCTGTTCGCATTACCTATACAATTATTTTAGCTGGTGATGAACGTTTGGCGTTATTAAAATTGTCCCTACTTACACTTATTTTCGGGTCGGGGGCGCCGAACTGTTTCTTAGTGTTGGTAGCAGCGTCAGCGCGCGGCATGTGGGAACTGGGTCACCATTGTGCAAGCGCCACCACCACCGCCGCAGCACTCGTGCGCTCGTCTTACTGAACTAGCGATGTAGGCCTGCGGCTCAGAAATGCCATGCTACTTTACCATTATAATAAAACTAGCACTTTGCCCGCGACTTCGTCCGCGTGGGTTACGTACTTTCTTGATTCCCCCTTTTCATCCCCTTAAAGGTTAAATTTACTTCATAGCTCAAAATGTTTATAAAATGTCCTTTATTCATTCGTTTCAAATATAGCCTATACGGATTCGGAAGAATCCCTCTAAGTAATGGTAAAAGAAATTTTGAAATCGGTCCAGTAGTTTTTGAGCCTATTCAATACAAACATACAAAAATACAAAGGTTTCCTCTTTATAATATTAGTATAGATAAGTTAAAAATAACTAAAACCCGACTGCGAAAAAATCGCGCTCTGAAAAGCATAAAACAAAAACAATATTCATTTTACCGATATTTTTCCAATTATAAACTTTTAAATATTTATCTTTTATTACATAGACAAGTTATAATATCATATTTTTTTATAACTTCCGTGTTACAGATTTTTTAAGTAATAGCCGTGGTCGTGTGCCCCCTGCGGTTGTTTCACACAATCTTTATTGGCTAGGTGGCATACCTATATAAATAATAGGTCTGTACCTATGAAATTGCAGTTTTGCATGAAAAAAATTTAAACGATATTTTTAAATGTATTAATCGAAGTAATCACCCATGCAATCAATGCATCTTTGCCAACGCAGTGGCAGTTTATTGATGCCCTCTTAAAGAAATCGGGAGGCAACAAATTCTTCAAAGGCATTTTGTACGGCCTCTCGGGTATTGAATTTTTTTCCCGCCAAGAAGTGATCCAAATTCTGGAAAAAGCAGTAGTCTGTAGGCGCAAGGTCTGGTGAGTAGGGCGGATGTCGGAGAGCTTCCAACCCCAGTTCTTGCAACTTAGAGACCGTCTGCTGTGCAGTATGTAGTTTAGAAGTTATGTAAATAAAGAGTGATTCTGAGGCGGCACGAAGTAAGCCAGCTAGAAAACCATAACATTTTAAATGTTCAACTGCATCGAGTGCAGTTTCAATTATTAATTAATAGTTATTTTCTAATTTTAAACGAATTTATTTTGTATTTTTGCGACGCAATTTTGCTCTTTTCCTTGTTGCTTTCAAGCAGCACTGTCCTTTTGCATTTTGTAACGTACGTATATGACATTATGAAATTATGGTGAGGAGGTGTATTGTGTACCGTGTGGCGCAAGGAGTGACAGCGCAAGCTCCTGAAACATGCCCAAGGCTCACTGGCGTCCCCACGGCGTCGGACGTCGCAAGATTATCTCCAGCGCGGGCATGCGGGTGGCGAGTAATGGGCGACTCGCTGTCCGACCATGGACCATGCACGGGTCGACGACGCGTTGTGTTCCACGCGCGCCTCAAGGAGTGTTAGCATAGTGACGGGGCCTGAAGAGGGCCAAAGCCTGCTGGGGTCGCGGGACTATCGAATTACCGTGACCCCGGTACGTAAAGGGCTATTGAAGTACACCGGATTTATGAATTTTTAAAAATCAAAATATATATATTTTTTGATTCGTTGGTTCACTGACGTTGATACCGCGAGAATTGTCTATTTTAGTTACCTCCACAGTATAATATCGTATGGCATTTTATTGTGGGAACGGACGGCTGACATTGAGTCTATCTTTATTCTCCAAAAGAGAGAGATCCGAGCCATATAATATAATCTCCGTAGGCGCGATTCTCTAAGAGAACTGCTTAAGGAAATTAACATCATGACGGTACGGTCAATATATCTATGAGAACATAATGTACGTTAAATGTACGTTGTGTAAAAAGAGGTGACAGACATTATTATTATACTAGAAATAGGGACCAATTAGTTCAGCCGGGCTTCAGACTCGCCAAAGTAGTCTCTTCTTTCATGGGGTACTGTTTAAATGCTATAATAAGCTACCACAAAACGTTCTTGAACTGAATGAAACGAAATTCAAAACATGCATTAAACGCACACTGTGTAAGCAGGCATATTACAAACTTAGCGACTATATCGCTGATAATGATGTGGCTCCAACCTGGTCCTGCTCCATGAGACAGTGAATGTATATATAATTTGACAGGAGAAATATACTTAATACCATTGTTGGAGCTGCTGAAGATGTACATCAGTATTTGCATTGGATAGATTCAATCTTTCTTGTATTATATAGTTTCATACCGACATTGTGTGGGTACTATGTACTTCAGAGCTGTGATTCACTGGGCATCTACGTCTTTTGTGGACTTGAATGATCCTGGCGGTTGAGAGTGTGTCATGCTCTCTCAAATTATGTCTTGCTGATGGTGGCGCGTGTGTCGGATCATTTAACTCCCTTCATAATGGTTGAGCTGAATGGTGCTGATACATGTGTCATGTTCGTGAACGGGCGCTGTCAGTTCGGACTGGTCATCTCTTACCTGCCACGGTTTATTTTATTTCTGAACTAGCTTCCGCCCGCGAAACCGTCCGCGCTGATGTCGGTCTTCGCGTGGATGGTTTATCAATGACATCTTATAAATATCTATTGGACCCAAATACGGCTAAGCCTATAATAATTAAAGAGATTCGCGGTTCTACAGAACAACGTCTATGAATAAAACTGAAAAATAAGATTTTTCAGTTTTAGTTTTTTTTCTACGTATTTTTCCAGGATAAAAAATATCCCATTTTAGGCCCAGGATAATAAGGTATACGGTTATAAGGTATACGGTACGGTTCGATTTCGATGAAACTTGGTATATAATTATACCAAGTTTCATCGAAATCGAACCGATAGTTTTCACGACAGAAATTTTTTTTAATCACATAATTGGGTTTGGTATCGATCCAGCAACACACCCCGCTATTTATTTTTCAATATTTTCAATGTACAGAATTGACCCTTCTCCAGATTTATTATATGTATAGATTATCTTTGTTTTAATTTTTACTATGAACGCTTTTAACTTGCTACATCGTTCTCACATAATGTACTATCTCAAAATGAATGATGTAACAAAGGTTCTGTAATAATTTTGGTGATCTAAAAAAGAGTGTCCATGGAGTTTTTGGCTCCTTCTTCTCCATAGAGATCTAATCCTTGGAATGGGCATCTACGGTACTTTCACAGTTATTATGTCTTGTGACTGGCATGTAGCACCATAATTTTTTTAGTGTTGTTTATATTTTATTTGTCTTTAATCATTCAAAAGTGCCTGTAACTGGCCTACTTGAAATAAATGATTTTGATTGCTTTTTTATGTTTAGTGAGAACTGAAAACGTGCTCAATACTTCTTATATTGAGCAAGTTTTCAGAGTACCTAAAGCACTTTCGAAAAAAAATTTGATATATCTTCAGGTAGTCGACTTTTTGCGACATTTCAAAATGTTATTTTGCGAATGTGGTAAATATAGTCAAAAATCCATCCGTACGTTTAGTAAGAACTATTACATACTGCAAGCGCAGCTTGGCTCGGCAGTTTTTGCACTAAAAATGATTTTTACTGAGTTGTTGGTAAAAACGTCGTCATCTTGGTCCCATCACTGCTAATTTTATCAGGGTTCTGAAGGTGCTGCTGTCACTGTTCTTACACAACACTTACTAGCCCCCATTCAACCCCGCCTCGGCGCCGTCGCCCCCACGTCACCACGCCCCCGCGCTTTTGGCATTGAAATAACAGGTTTCCAGCCCCTCCGCCTCCGAAAACCCTCCGCACCCACGTTATGACTTCATCCGCCATACTTTGAACTGTCAGACAGTAGAAATATGTTATAACTACATTGCAAGGAAGTTTGCTTGTCCAAAACAAAAATGTTTTCATTACTCATACTCTGAAAAAGTGAGTCATTAGCATTAAATGCCTGATGAGCGGTTTGAAAGTTAAGCATTGCAGCCCTAGGGAAAATAACTTTCAACTGATAGCTGGCAAATAAAAACAAATATCAGTTCTATTTTGACATTACTATTAAATCATGTTCTAACTTTTTATACGTCCACTAAATTACAGCGAAAATTAAAATAATATACTTAGTTAAGTACATACATCGGGCACGCTGCAATCGCGGCGGTAAGACCCCTCTTTGAGGAGTGGCTGGATAGGCGGCACGGCGTCCTGACCTACCGCATGACGCAGGTCCTCACCGGACACGGAAGTTTCGGGAGGTTCCTGTGTCTGATAGGGAGGGAAGAAACGCCTGGGTGTCACCACTGCGAGGATCGTCTGGAGGACACGGTGGAGCATACGGTGCAGGACTGCCCCGCTTGGGCAGAGCACCACCGTGTCCTCACGACGGCGATAGGCGGAGACCTCTCGCGCCCGGCATTGGTCGAGGCCATGCTGCGGGGCGAGACGGAGTGGGAAGCCGTCGCCTCCTTCTGCGAAGCAGTCATGCTCGTGAAGGAGGAGGCGGGCCGCCTGAGGGAGAGGACAGCGTCCTCCCTCCACCCCAGCCGCAGTGGTAGACGCCCACGGCGTCGGACGTCGCAGGACGATCTCCGGCCACCGTAGGCGCGGGCATGCGGGCAGCGAGTAATGGGCGACTTGCTGTCCGACCATGGACCATGCCCGGGTCGACGGCGCGTTGTGTTCCATGCGCGCCTTAAAGAGTGTCAGCATATTGACGGGGCCTGTAGAGGGCCAAAGCCTGCCGGGGTCGCGGGACCAAGGGATTACCGTGACCCCGGTACGTAAAGGGCTAGTGAAGGACACCGTGGATTTTAGTCAGTACAAGTCTGACAGTCCCTCCCGCCCTGCCCTGGGTGGGAGGACTCATTTGATGATTTTACCACGCAAAAAAAGAAAAATAAAAAGCTAATTTATACTTACTTACTTATTTTTACTTTCCTCGTATTCGTAATGAAAAGCACAGTGTTTAGTAAATTACTTATTTAGTCCCTCGAACTATTAGCGCCCTCACTACGTTACGGGCGCCAAACCCCGTCTCGGGACTAAATACCTAAGTAACTTTCACCCCTTGGATAACAATGTACTATTTATTAGGAATCGAATAAAATAACCATAGATATAATAAATAAGGAGATGTGTTGTGAAATTCAAAATTTATAGAAAACCGGTGAAGCGATTATTCCCCTTCCATTAACATGGCAGTCGATCACTCACAGCGCCAACCGTGCCGTTGGCTCAAGTTGAAAATCTATTCAATAAAAACTGATTGCAGACGGCTTGTGCTGGCGTCTATTACCTATATTGTTTATTTACGTTAAACAGTCAGTTTATGGTGGGTAATTGGAATTTATACAAGACTCGGTTCCGATGAAACGAGAGGTTGCGGTTCTAAATTGTGTAGTTAAAAATGAAAGCTTTGCTTTTCCGGTCACCTCAATCCATGGCCCACCACAGTGCGTAGGTACATACGAGGTGACGTCATAAACGAGAAGCTCATTGTTTAGGCGGACGCCGCACTGCGATATTTCCGCGGCACATTTTAATGCGCGTACGCGAATCATAAACCTGTATATATGTCATAATGTGCGCAATCCCTTATGTTCGCTGTATGTCATTGCTTCTCGAAATTTGATCCTTATAAGCGACAGTATCGAATGGTGTAATAATACAGGTGTGGTTTTTTTTCCCAAAATCAACGGGTTCGGTTCCTGGGCAGGAATAGTGATGTAAAAAAATCTAAATGATGTAGTTTTCGTAACTCGTTACTTTACGTTACGCCTCGAGAGTACTTCAGTATCTTTAGATATGCTCCATAGTTTTGGGTCCATGCACGCCCCGTTGGAAAATTCCCCCAAAAAAAACCAAAATAAATTATAAAATGCCCTAAAGCGTCAGGTTTCACAGTTATTTGCTGTAATGTAATTCGAAAATTTAGCCTTGGAGAACAACTTTTTTGTTTGTCTAAATGACCTCTATTTAAATACATATTTTTCGTTGTGTGCATTGCGATTCTGATAAAAAAAGCAAAATGACGGGCGATCGATACGGCCAAAACCCCTTTTTCGGGTATTTCAGAATGTCTATTAATCGTTCGATCTACGACTAGTTGGTCCTGCCTGCTATACGTTACCTAGACACATGGAGACCAGTAAGTTCAGTTGAAAAGAGGCTCTCAATTAATCTGTACATAATTGAAAATTAATTACCAAGCGACAAAATTGTGAAGACGAAACGAAAAACGATGAAGGTGTGATAGCACCATATTGTGAAGATAATATTACGTTTAACAAAAAAGTAGTTTAAAAAAATAGCATGCATCTTCATAAATCATACTTGCCCAAGATATTTGCGCGAATATAAATCGCACCGGAGTGCTGTGGATTCTGTGATGTGCATTGCGGTTTTATATTGGGACCTTTTTTTATTCGCAGTGAGTATTGCTTCATACAATTACCTATGAC
Organism: Agrotis puta; assembly: GCA_943136025.2. NCBI lineage: Eukaryota > Metazoa > Arthropoda > Insecta > Lepidoptera > Noctuidae > Agrotis > Agrotis puta. Next base: position 118,118 of record OW964176.2, on the reverse strand, counting down.
GTAAAAAATCGCGCTATTAAAACCGTCGTGTGTTGTCGGCCTTATGCGTCGGAGACGTTTTGTCTCGTTCTGCCGGGTAGCGGATGTGGGTCGCGGGGGGCTGCGCGAGCGCAGTTCTGGCTGACGTAGTAGCGGCGCGGGGCGCAGTGCAGGCAGCAGGCGGCGTGTGCCGTCAGTGAGCGGCGCGATGTGCCACGCAGTAGTGCTCGGAGTGTTTTTCTCGCTGCCGTCCTACCTGTACTCGGCCGTGCCGTTCAGGTGAGCTCATGTGTGCCACTATGTGCACGTGTCGCGGCCGCGTTCTACTGCGCCACTGCGATCTCGCTACCGTTTTGTGCATGTGTCTGTGACATTATGGATATTTACAACGATAAAAAAAGCCTTATTCTTTAAATGGTTTCATTTAATCGGAATGTCATCCTTCAAACTATTATTGAACAATTGAATTTCAAGAATTGTGAGGTCCTCACGGGTAAATTCATTGTGATATTTCGCGTTGGGTACTTAAATGATTCTATAATGAATTGGTGTGCACGGAACGCATACGGATTGACGCATTAAGTATTGGTGTCACGAGCGATGGCCTCGGCTGCGGGCCCCGACATTGAACCGGCCAGCTCATACCGGCGGGCTTGTGTTACGTAACCGTGGCGTCCCCAGGGCTCCGAGCTCCCGGCGCTACATGGACTCCTGCCTGGAGCTCCTCATGCTCTGGCTCTCCGCACTCGCCGACACTGCCCTCGGCAAGTCAGTATCAGGTGATAGTTAGCGCTCCGCTTCAGAACCTAGCCAACATCGGGCTGATTATAATGTATGGCTTGTTTTGTTACCTATTGATAATTTTTATTCGATTGTTTCCTACACACTTAATGTCCCAGAAGATGTCACTCATTAATAGCTGACCAACCAGTTGTATTTCTATCAGCCAAGTGCTTACTGATAAAGTTATCAGCAGGTGGTTCGACACTGTGACCAAACTGATTACTCAACAAGCAGATAACAGAACATAATGTCAAAAATTTATGTGCCAATATTTTTTATTATTATAATTTTTTTTTTGCTGCTTTTGTAGGTAGGGTTTACAAAACCGGTATTATAATCCCGTGATCACCTATATGTATATTTCGGTCTTTTTTTCAATCACGGTATTGACAAGCCAATACCGTTATTACCTACGGTATTACAAACATTAATTATGACACTTTCAGAAAACCAACGCCTGACGAAATCTGTATTACTACAGATATACTTACATATAATATTACAAATATTTTAGTTAACCTACACTTATAAGTTTTAAATGTGGCACACAAAACAATCGGAGACAGCGCGACAATATGATTTAAAGCAATCATATTGTCGCTGTCTACGATAGAAGAACCCCTACATTATTCTGAAAACCAAATTGTTGGTCGGTTATAATTTTGTGTTTTTGCAGATGACATACAAGCCTTACTTTTATGATTTTTTGACTTCATTGTCGAAACAGCATCAAATCAGTCCATTGTTGTCCACTATGACGCCGAAGTTAATACGTACAACGTAGGCATCCCCCAATAAATGCCACCCGCAGTTATACCAACAGCTCATCACTGTCCATCTTCACATCGGCTCCAGCACAGCTCAGTTTTTGATGGTGTCGAAGTTTTCATGTTGTCCACATACGCTGCGCTGTAGCCACAGGGCTGTAGTCCTAAATCAACTATCGATAACATGTGCCCATCCTGCCCCACTACCTGCACCTTCCAGGATTTGAACAAGGCAAATAACAGAGCTGTGCATTTTGATTGTATACAATTTGATTACATCTACGCGCAAAGAAGAAGGCCCTACAGTCGCACAGACTAATATTCCAGGTTAGACCGCGCTTGCCGAGGTTGCTGTGTTCATGGATGATCTGTCATAGCGAATTTCCTTCGTGCCTCGAAAAACACGAAAATCCGTTGGTACCGGTTATCAATTGTCGACATTTGACAGTCGTTACTGTTCGTTAGAAGTTCGAAAGTCTAACAAACAGTCTTACCAAGGTGTATTGTATAACTCAGTTGCTGGGTTGTGGAAGTCAGAAAGATAGTCGTTCCACGTAAAATACTAGTATTCAACTGCATCCGGTTCGACTGGAAGCAGACCTCAACTTAATTAGGAAAAGGCTAATCAGATGATGATGATGATGATGTAGGCTCCTTCCAGAAGAGGAAAGGCGTAAATGCGATAGAAGACATAATAACCGAGCTCAGGCCGCATCTTAGATCTTTGGTGATATGTAATTCTTGTTGGTTGCCTCTTTTTAGGGTTCCGTAGTTAACTAGGAACCCTTATAGTTTCGCCATGTCTGTCTGTCTGTCTGTCCGTCCTCGCTTAATCTCTGTGACCGTTAGCACTAGAAAGCTGAAATTTGGTACCAATATGTATATCAATCACGCCGACAAAGTGCAAAAATAAAAATTGGAAAAAAATGTTTTTTTAGGGTAGCCCCCCTATATGTAAAATAGAAAGTGATTTTTTTTTTAATTTCAACCCTAACGTGTGATATATCGTTGGGTAGGTATTTAAAAATGAATAGGGGTTTACTAAGATCATTTTTTGATGATGTCAATAGTTTCGGAAATAATCGCTCCTAAAGTCAAAAACAATGTGTCCCCCCCCCTCTAACTTTTGAACCATAAGTTTAGAAAATATGAAAAAAATCTGGAAAGTAGAACTTTATAAGGACTTTCTAGGAAAATTATTTTGAACTTGATGGAAAGAACAGTTTTTGTGCAAAAAAAACAAGAAGGTGGTACAAAATTCTTGGACTAAGTTTGTAGTATAATCAATTATTTAATCATATATACAAGCATTTTTTTTAACTTCGTTTACGTATTTCATTATTCTGAACGTATCTTCTTTCAAACAAAAAAAGAATTATTGAAATCGGTTCGCGCATTCCAAAGTTATCAAACGCATAAAATGTTAAGGTAAAAACCAGTTCATAAATGGTTCGATAGATGGCGTTGCGTCAAAGTTCAAAATGTCAACGTAACAAATAACCTTTTTTTAACACACAAGTTTAAAAAAAGGCTATTTGTTAACACTTATTGTAACGGACGGGAAACTACGGAACCCTACACTGAGCGTGGCCTGACACGCTCTTGGCCGGTTTTTTGTGATGACAAAATCATGAAATGATTCCTCCCGCCCTTGATGGACAGCCCCGCGACCCCGGTAGGCATTTGCATGATTGTCAGTTTCAGAGAGCTGACAGACAGCTCTTTGAGGCGCGCGTGGAACACGTGGTCAGAGTGTCAGACCAGTGCATGGTCTGACACTCTGACCAGACGGCAACTTACCTATTACTCGCCGGGGACTTTTTAATTTTACTTTTATTTTGTCCTTTTGAAGTATGTAGGTATAAATGTTAGGAAGATTTTATAGTGATTAATTAGTTGAGTTACTAACTTAGTTATGTACTAGGTAATATAATATACATATATATATTCAGATTTAATTGACAAGATTAAGTTTAACTACCTACTCCGTGTTAAATATTAGGTAGGTGAGTTGAATACACTATAGACTTTAAAAAAATTGACGCGTCGCGTCTCTTCGTCTCTGCCGCGGTGGTAAGCTAATTGATTCCATTTACTTAGCCACTTTCGAAATCTAAACCTTATCCTAAAATGTCATATTTAAAGTCATGTTTACGTTAACAAGTTCTTTCAATACCATTGAAGTAATACGATACCAAATTTTGAATCCATCGAACATAAGGAAGTTAGTCAGATCTCAGATCCCGTCATCAACTAGAAAAGAGTTGATGATCTTCAAACGGCTGATCATATTTTCATGAAACATGATTAAGAACACTCAGGATAATCGGTATCAAAATAAACTATGACACAAAAAAAAAAAACGAAAATCGGTTCATGCTTTTGGGAGCTACGATATCAATTTTTTTGTAGGTGCCCAAGTGGAATAGTTTTTGATCTAGCATTTTATTCTACATAGGGACCCACCCCCTGACACGTTTTGTATTTTTGAGTTATGACGTATTCTTATACTTAAATAATCTCTCTAATAAGTAAGTACCACCTTAAATTTATGCATACCTAGTATATTTGTTGATTACTCTAAATTCTACTGATTTTAATCGATTTTCTTGTCCTACAAAAAAATGTGAAGTCCCAGCACTAGTACGTATTGTGACGGGCTGGGTAAGGGAAATTAATTAACACCAATTAAAACCAAATAATCTTTAATGGCACACACTAATTACAACAACCACTAAACGCTATTCAACACTATTCACTAGTATTCACAACTAAAACACACTTGCACACACTTAAAAGTCACTTCGAGACTTTCGGTATAAATATAGTGGTACCAGCTGTGCCCCGCGGTTTCACCCGCGTTTTTCTCGTTTCCGTGTAAATACCGAGATAAAATATTGCCTATATTATAGCCTCCCTCAATAAATGGACTATTGAATATTTAAACAGTTTTCATATCAGATCAGTATTTCCCGAGATTACCGCGTTCATAACAAACAACCAAACTTTTCAGCTTTATAATATTAAGAAAAATATAGATTAAGTTAAATTGTCTAAGTCGCAGGCAATAGCTGTCTATCTGTTCGTCATTCAGCCAGACACATAAGACTACAGGCGGGAGTGTCCGTCCAATTTAAACTGGGTTAAAATATTATTTTAAAGTACTTCTGAGTAAATTATATTTTCTTGTGGCAGAAGAATATATTGATTGTTTCCGCAACCTGATCTTGACAACGCGACATATAATTGACCGTGCGAAAAACAGTCTTGCCGTAAATCTAATCCTACATATTTAAATGTTTGCCCCTGTGATTTATTTATCGTTACGGCAGAAGATAATTAAATTGGGAATTGGACTCTTTTAAAATGAAAAGGCAAATCATTTGGAATCATTGGGATCCGAGGTATAAGTACTGTTTGACCAACCGCTAGACCAGTCAAAACTGTTGCATCGATCACGTTATTGCGAAGAAATTTAACCTGAAGTCGAGTCCCGTTACATAAATTTGGTGGCTTTTTTTTATCGTGGTAAAATCATCAACTGAGTCCTCCCACCCAGGGCAGGGCGGGAGGGGCTGTCAGACTTGTACTGACTACAATCCACGGTGTCCTTCAGTAGCCCTTTACGTACCGGGGTTACGGTAATTTGTGAGTCCCGCGACCCCGGCAGGCTTTGGCCCTATACAGGCCCCGTCACTATGCTGACACTCCTTGTGCGCGCGTGGAACACAACGCGCCGTCGACCCGGGCATGGTCCATGGTCGGACAGCGAGTCGCCCATTAGTCGCCGCCCGCATGCCCGCGCCTACGGTGGCCGGAGATCGTCTTGCGACGTCCGTCGCCGTGGGCGTCTACCACTGCGGCCGGGGTGGAGGGAGGACGCTGTCCTCTCCCTCACGCGGCCCGCCTCCTCCTTCGCAAGCATGACTGCTTCGCAGAAGCATGGCCTCGACCAATGCCGGGCTCGAGAGGTCTCCGCCTATCGCCGTCGTGAGGATACGGCGGTGCTCTACCCAAGCGGGGCAGTCCTGCACCGTATGCTCCACCGTGTCCTCCGGACGATCCTCGCAGTGGTGACACCCAGGCGTTTCTTCCCTCCTTATCAGACACAGGTACCTCCCGAAACAAAATTTGGTGGCTTAAGATTTCTAAGTAAAATAACTGGGGCACCAATTTTTAACTTGAGAGAATGTGGCGGGAGGCCACTCGGGTTTAGAGAATTAAGAAATTCCTGTGGAAAATGGACTGCATCTTCTTGATCCATTACATTATCAATAGAGTAAGTGACTATATCCCCTGGAAGTTTAGTTAAAATTAAATCGTTAATTTCGTCAAAACTACTGTTTCTCGCCGCCAATATTGCTCGTTGACACATCCATTGATAATCTTTATTTTCTATTTCGACGATATCTGGGTAAACTTTAAGATCTTATACTTACAATCATCAACAAATATATTTCGAAAAAGATTATTACAGGATTTTATGTTGATAAAAAACTCTATGGCCCATAACTCACTAATAGGTACCAACTCTTAACATCTTACAAACGTGATAACTTTTAAACGCAATATCCGATTGAGATGAAACAAAAAATATTTTACTTCTACATAAACACCCTTGATAACATAATGCTTAATTTCGATAAAGATCAATATTACGATACATATTTAACGTAGTTTTTTTTCTTCAGACGATTTAATAATTATTTTGAACACAAAATCGGTTATTGTGATTAAACCATGATAGCTAGACATATGTTCTCGCGGACTTTTTTGTAGGTCTTAATAGGATCTACAAACCCGTAGTACATCATTTTGTTCTATTGTCAATAGTTTTTGCAGCGCACGCAAAAATAGGTTTTCGATTTTACACCTTGTGTTACAAAAAGCAATTTTATTACGGATCCCTAATTTTGAAACAAAAAAAACATAGCCTATAGCCTTCCTCGATAAATGGACTACCCAACACTGAAAGGATCATTCAAATCGGACCAGTAGTTCCAGAGATTAGCGCGTTCAAACAAACAAACAAACAAACTCTGCAGCTTTATAATATTAGTATAGTATAGATAAACTGCTAGATGAAGAATTATTCCACTAAGGGCACCTGCAAAAAAATTAGATAGGTGTCGTTTGTGGAATATCTCATGTGCCATTTCAGCGAGTGCCCTTGGTGAAATACCTCGTGAATGGCTATAACCGAAATTAGGAGGAATATCAAAAAACGTTGAAAGAAGTCTCGAGGCCGATTTTACGAAAACTAAAACTGCATGCAGGTGACTTTTTTTTTAGCGTGGTAAAATCGTCAAATGAGTTCTCCCACCCAGGGCAGAGCGGGAGGGACTGTCAGACTCGTACTGAGTTAAATTCACGGTGTTCTTATATAATTTAATAGCCCTTTACGTGCCGGGGTCACCGTAATTTGTGAGTCCTTGTTTGAGCGACGTGTGTGGTGTTACAGGAAGGCGCGGCGCAAGGACCGGGAAGGCGAGCCGGCGGGCGACCCCAAGCTGTACCTGCAGGAGGCGCTGCTGGAGCGCAAGCTGCCCGAGCTGGACATGCGCCAGCTGGTCGACCTGCCGCTCGGCCTTGACTACAACGAGTGGCTCGCCTCGCACAGTCAGTACTACTACACTTCACTAACGTGTCAAATAGGCTGTCCAGTAATTAATGGATAACCTGGGAATAGGTCTTTTTTTTTTGCGTGTTAAAATCTTCAAATGAGTCCTCCCACCCAGGGCAGAGCGGGAGGGACTATCAGACTCGTACTGACTAAAATCCACGGTGTCCTTCAATAGCCCTTTACGTGCCGGGGTCACGGTAATTTGTGAGTACCGCGACCCCGACAGGCTTTGGCTCTCTACAGGGGGCCCCCGTCATTATGCGGACACTCCTTGAGGTGCGCGTGGAACACAACGCGCCGTCGACAGGACAGCGAGTAGCTCATTACTCGCCGCCCACAAGCCCGCACCTGGCCGGAGTGGCCGGAGATCGTCTGTCGACGTCCGTGGCCGTGGGCGTCTACCACTGCGGCTGGGGCGGAGGGAGGACGCTGTCCTCTCAATCACGCGGCGCGCCTCCTTCGCTAGCATAACTGCTTCGCAGAAGGAGACGACCGGTTCCTAATCCGTATCGCCCCGCAGCATGACCTCAACCAATGCCGGGCGCTATAGGGCTCCGCCTATCGCCGTCGGCAGTCTTGCACCGTATGCTCCACCGTGTTCTCCAAGCGATCCTTGCAGTGGTGACACCCGAACGTTTCTTCCTACCTCATCCGAAACAGGTACCTCCCGAAACATCCGTGTCCGATGAGGACCTGCCTCATGCATGGAAGGTCAGGACGCCGTGACGTCTATCCAGCCACTCCTCAAAGAGGGGTGTTACCGCCGCGATTGCAGCGTGCCCGGATCTCGGTTGCGACAGTCGCTTCCTCCATACTGCGCTAAGATCGCGCCGGAGCTCTTCCCGCCGCGCCTCGACTTCTCGAGGCAGCGGGGATTCGCCCCGGCGCTGCGCCTCCACGCGCCACTCATAGACGCGCTGGAGGGCAGTCGCCTCCAGATCCCAGGGCAGCAATCCGGCAAGGAGGTTGGCCGATTCGTCGGCGATCGTGCGGTATCCTCGGATTATCCGGATAGCCGTGATCCTCTACTTACTGGTCGCTTCTGGATGCTCTGGGCCGACAAGGGGCCCCCGGAGAGGGCCATGGACCGCACGACACCGGCGTACAGCCTCCGGCAGGAGGCTTTTGGCCCGCTGAGATTGGGCAGGACTCGCCTGAGGGCGGCTGCTGCCCGGTTTGTGGCCTGTGTGAGCTTTGGGGCCAAACGTAGGAAATACTCCCTAAAGTCCCACCGGCTGTCAAAGATGAATCCCAGGTCCTCCCGACGCCGCACAGTGGTTCGAAATCGACGCTTAGTGGACATTGAAAACCAAAATGGCTTTAGGCGAGAAATAAAAATCGGAACGGCTTTATTTCAGTATTATTTATAATATTTGGTAATATGACAGCTATAGACAGCACCATCTCCGAAAAAAAAAAAATTTAATATTTTTTTGTATGGAGAAAAACACAAAATTCGTTTTTTCTCACAACTTAACAGAACTTAAAGCCTGCGGCTTACATGGGTTGTTGTCCCACATAAGGCGATTCCGAAATGCTATAACACGCACACCCATGCGCGCCGCTTTACTCACAGCAGAGTGTTGAAGTTTTAGAAATTCGGTAAGAGATTTTAACGTAGTTTTAGGTGTGGTTTTGAAAAGATACAAACTAATTGACACTAGTGTACTAATTTTAAAATTATAATGAGAAATAATGGAATATCTACCTTCTATTTACATAAAATTTAAAACTGACTGGCTGACTAATCTATCAACGCACAGCCGAAAGCGCAGCACCTAGGAGCATGAAATTTTGCATAAGCGTTCCTTATATAACGTAGGTGAGCACTAAGAACAGATTTTTCGAAACTCGACCCCTAAGGGGTTTCTTTTGGGGTTAATATTTTGTATGAAACTTCGTTACTACAAGTACTAGGAGTTTGAAATTTTGCATGGGGATTCTTTTTAAGACATAGATGCTTACTACGACGGGTTATTACGAAATTCATCCCCTAAGGGGTTGCTTTTGGGGTTGATAGTTTGTATGAAACTTTGCTACTACAAGTGCTAGGAGTGTCAAAATTTGCAAGGGGGGTCTTTTTAGGATGTAAATGCACACTAAGACGGGATTTTGTTAAATTCTACCCTCAAGGGGTTGCTTTGTGGCTGATAGTTTGTATTAAGCTTTTTAACCACTAGTGCTAGGAGTGTCAAAATTTGCATGGGGGTTTTTTTAGGACCTAGATGTTCACTAAGATGGGATTTTGTAAAATTCGATCCCTTAGGGGTTGTTTTAGGGTTAATAGTTAGGAGACTCAAACTTTAAATGTGGGTTATTTCTCAAAATACCGTCTTGGTGAGCATTTAGGTCCAAAAAGAACTCCCATGCAAATTTTTATACTCCTAGTACTTGTAGTAACAAAGTTTCATACAAACTATCAACCCCAAAACATCTCTTAAGGGGTCACTTTTCCCAAAATACCGTCTTGGTGAGCATCTATGTCATAAAAAGAACCCCCATGCAAATGTTGATACTCCAAGCACTTGTAATACCAAAGTTTCCTACAAACTATCAACCTCAAAGCAACCACTTGAGGATGGAATTTAACAATATCCCGTCTTGGTGAGGATTTACATCCTAAAAAGAACCCCCATCCAAAGTTTGACCATCCTAGCACTTGTTATAACAAAGTTTCATACAAAACTATCAACTCCAAAGCAACCCCTTGAGGGTGGAATTTAACAAAATCCTGTCTTGGTGTGCATCTACATCCTAAAAAGACTCCCTTTGCAAATTTTGACACTCTTAGCACTTGTAGTAACAAAGTTTCATACAAACTATCAACCCCAAAAGCAACCCCTTAGGGGATGAATTTCGTAATAACCCGTCGTAGTAAGCATCTATGTCTTAAAAAGAATCCCCATGCAAAATTTCAAACTCCTAGCACTTGTAGTAACGAAGTTTCATACAAACTATTAACCCCAAAAGCAACCCCTTAGGGGTTGAGTTTCGCAAAATCCGTTCTTAGTGCTCATCTACGTTATTTATGGAACGCTTATGAAAAATTTCATGCTCCTAGGTGCTGCGCTTTCGGTAGTGCGTTGATAGATTAGTCAGCCAGTCAGTTTTAAATTGTATGTAAATAGAAGGTAGATATTCCATTATTTCTCATTATAATTTTAAAATTAGCACACTAGAGTCAATTAGTTTGTATCTTTTCAAAACCACACCTAAAACTACGTTAAAATCTCTTACCGAATTTCTAGAACTTCAACACTCTGCTGTGAGTAAAGCGGCGCGCATGGGTGTGCGTGTTATAGCATTTCGGAATCGCCTTATGTGGGACAACAACCCATGTAAGCCGCAGGCTTTAAGTTCTGTTAAGTTGTGAGAAAAAACGAATTTTGTGTTTTTCTCCATACAAAAAAATATTAAATTTTTTTTTTTTCGGAGATGGTGCTGTCTATAGCTGTCATATTACCAAATATTATAAATAATACTGAAATAAAGCCGTTCCGATTTTTATTTCTCGCCTAAAGCCATTTTGGTTTTCAATGTCCACTAAGCGTCGATTTCGAACCACTGTGCGCCGATGCGTCCCAGTTATGTGGGACTCTGACTGTGGCGCGTTCAGACGGCCATGAAAACACATGGCCTCTGTTTTGTGCAGCGCCACGTCAAATCCTAACTGCTGGATCAATCCAACGACTGTCGCTACCGCCGCCCAAGACCGATCCCTGTGGAACACCGCACGACATCTCTTGCCGGTTCCATTCTCCCCGGTGACCTTGGTAGATAAAGGCTCTGTCCGTCAGGGGGCTCAATAGTCTTTGCAAAGAATTCGTCTATTGGGCAAATCCAAATGACAATGCTGAAGATTAACGACGGCAGTATCATTTCGACGAAACCGGAGATCCTGAGAGAACTTGAGAGGTTTTAGAGCTAAACTGACTCGACACTAAATTGAGGATATCCCGGACATCAACCTGTACGAGATTAGAATGGCTCTTAAACAGCTCAAGTTCAAGTGCAACAAGGCGCCGAGAGAGAAGGCGACGGAATATATAACGGAGAACGCATTATAGGCACGCAGGTCACGTCGCATTGATTTAGAGATTTAGTGCTCAAATTAGGTCTAGTATCTTACTTCAATAACTTCGCTCTGTAGATTTAGGGCATCGACTAAATGTATAATATTTATAAACAACCAACTTCAAAAAAAAAGGAGGATTATTTTTTAATTCTTCTTACCTCATAACTTACGACTGGGTGAACAGACTGATTAATATTATTTTGTTCTATACAGTATATCTGTCATTTGATCCCATAAATAAATATTTCAGTTCGGTTCAGAAGTTTTTACTTTATGAGCATTTGTTATTGTGTACTTGGACGATGTTATGTGTTTGTTACCTCATAACTTACGAGTGGGTGAAACGATTTTGATGATTCTTTTTTTTTTGGACGTAGTATATTTGACATTAGCTCCCAATAAAAATGCTTTCCGTTTGATCCTGTAAACATTTTTTTTAGTTATTTTTAACTTTCTTTTTATTTACACTACTTTGGGGTTATATTATTTAAAGTAAATAATTTATGTTATATGTATAGTTTCCGAGTTGTGAATTTAAGATTTATCATTTGATACCCATGTCGATACTGTGCGAGAATTTTTTTTTTTTTCGGTAACGACTTCTCATCCCCTAGTGGGCGCCATATTAGATTAGGCGATACGTCACCTACCCTATAACCGGCGGACAACTAAGACGCTTCTATCAAAACCTCATTTGTCATGTAATGATAATTAGTTTAGAAGTTATTAGGGAACAAACAAACATAGGTATATACAAACATACATACCGTTCAAAATCATAACCCTAACCATATTTGTACACGGCAGTATATTACGATCGTAATTATACATAACTAGCGACCCGCCCCGGCTTCGCACGGGTGCAATGCTGATACTAAATACACTACGGAAAAACTGTGAACGTTGTATATCAAAACATAGCGGCCCGCTCTGGCTTCGCACGGGTATAAAATATATAGCCTATGTGATTAAAATCGATCCAGTAGTTTTGATTTATTCATTACCGCCCGTGGCCCGCACGCGTTAAATTTGGAGTAAAACAATCCCCCTTTCCCTATACCATGAAGATTTCCTGCTATCTTTTGGGATATCTAAATTCATACACTACATTTTTACTTATTTACTTTTTACATTTTTAACTATTTATTTTATTTTTACAACATATTACAGAATGTCTTTATAAACAACGTTCACAGCTTTCTTGTCATTAGACAATACAAACATGTTTTCTCTGGAGGTCACTCTTGAAAGAGCGACATCCATGTGAAAAACAGTACACATAAATATTAGTTCTTTTTTTTAACGTAGTAAAATCAAATATTTAGATAAATAAAAGAAAATTACATTCTACTAGCTGTTGCTGTGCCAACGGCTTCGCCCGCTACAACTCTAAAATTATCCCAAGGGAAGATAAAAATCGGGATAAAACTATCCTATGAGTTAATCCAGGTTCCTTCCGCATGACGCAGGTGCTCACCGGACACGGATGTTTCGGGAGGTACCTGTGCCGGTGAGGAAGGAAGAAACGTCTGGGTGTCACCACTTCGAGGATCACCCGGAGGACACTGTGGAGCATACGGGGCAGGACTGCCCCGCTTGGGCAGAGCACCGCCGTATCCTCAGGATGGCGATAGGCGGAGACGTTTCGCGCCCGGCATTGGTCGAGGTCATCCTGCGGGGCGAGACGGAGTGGGAAGCGGTCGCCTCCTTCTGCGAAGCAGTCATGCTAGCGAAGAAGGAGGTGCGCCGCGTAAGGGAGAGGTAGACGACGGGCGGCGAGTAATGGGCAACTCTCGCTGTCCGACCATGGACCATGCTCTGATCGACGGAGCGTTGTGTTCCACGCGCGCCTCAAAGAGTGTCCGCCCCGTCCGAATGACGGCCCCGTCATTATGCTGACGCTCCTAAAGGCGCGCGGCAGCCTTTGGCTCTCTACAGGGGGGCCCCCCTGTATAGGGCCAAAGCCTGCCTGGGTCGCGGGACTCACGAATTACCGTGACCCCGGAATGTAAAGGGCTATTTAAGGACGCCGTGGATTTTTGTCAGTATGAGTCTGACAGTCCCTCCCGCTCTGCCCTGGGTGGGAGGACTCATTCGATGATTTTAAAACGATAAAAAAAAAATGCGCTAATTCAGGTTATAAACTGTGTACTAACTTTTGTCCAAATCAGTAGTTTTTGAGTGAAAGAGTAACAAATATCCATCGAGACAAACTTTCACGTTTATAATATTAGTAAAATTATATGACAGAATTAACCAATTAGTGGTCCCGAGTCATTACGGATTGTGAACCTGCGCGCTTCAGTGTATCGTGCATGTTGGCTAAGCTGTAGTACGGTGTCGTGTAACGTTGTGGTGTCATGGTGTTCCAGCGCTGGCGTTGTTCGACCACGTAAATCTGCTGTACGGCACGGTGTCGGAGTTCTGCTCGGCCGCCAGCTGCCCCGATATGACGGGCCCCGGCGGTCGCACCTACGCCTGGTACGACGAGCGCGGCAAGAAGTCGCGCGTCGCGGCGCCGCAGTACGTTGACTACGTCATGACCTTCACGCAGAAAACTGTCAACGACGAGACTGTCTTTCCTACTAAATATGGTGAGTTGCCGCCGGCTCCGTTTGTCACCCATTTCCACCATTCACGCCCTATTTATGTACGGGAAATATTTAACCTTCCAGCGGGCGCGCGTAGTCGAATCGACCGAGCTTAATACATTTTCGTTCATATTGTCATTATTACTCATCACATGTATTTCTAATTTCTAGTAGCCTGTCGTTATGTCATTGGGAGTAAAAAAAGGATAGATTTTAAAGACAATCACAATATATCTGCGTATATAAAAATAAAATTTGAAATTTAGTGCTTTATTTCTCGTATTCATCTCATAGGTCTTTTCGGTTACGCGCGCCCGCTTCCGTTACAAAAGACCACGCGCCCGCTTGAAGGTTAAACCGAGCCAAAATGTTTAGGACTAGAGAAAGGAACCTCCTAACAATGCGCGCCGTGTCCAGAAGAACTGCTTTCTGAATCAGGCCCCTGATCCAGCTGCCTAAAGAGAGCCTCCTTAGATGTTGGTCGAGGCTCTTGGCTTTTTGAGTTTTTGAAGCGTACACAAACCAACATAACATTTTTATACATATTATAGACTTGTATTCAATAGATTTAATCATTTCTATTCTATTAGAAAAGTATAAATTCTAAGTGTTTACAATAATTAATTTTTAAAAGAAATTAGGAGGTGGAAATTTTTCGAAAATATTTAAAATTTCCATATCACCAAAACCAGTCAGTTTGGACGCCATGTTATCAGAAAATTTAAAGTGTAGTATCAAAAATTCCAAGGAATGCTCCTGATTACAAATCTTTCTTTTTCTTTTCTTTTTTTTTAAAATTTTTTCGACTAGATTATTTTAGTTATTTTCACAGCCTTATGTCATTTTTTTTTATCATGGTAAAATCATCAAATGAGTCCTCCCACCCAGGGCAGAGCGGGAGGGACTGTCAGACTCGTACTGACTAAAATCCACGGTGTCCTTCAATAGCCCTTTACGTTTCGGGGTCACGGTAATTCGTACAGTCCCGCGACCCCGGCAGGCTTTGGCCCTCTAAGGCCCTAACGCCCTAACGCCTAGAGAGCCAAAGCCTGCCGGGGTCGCGTCACTTTGCTGACACTCTTTGAGGCGCGCGTGGAACACAACGCGCCGTCGACCCGGGCATGGTCCATGGGCTGATAGCGAGTTGCCCATTACTCGCTGTCCGCATGCCCGCGCCTACGGTGGCCGGAGATCGTCTGGTGACGTCCGACGCCGCGGGCGTAAACCACTGCGGCTGGGGTGGAGGGAAGACGCTGTCCTCTCCCTCACGCTGCCCGCCTCCTCCTTCACGAGCATGACTGCTTCGCAGAAGGAGGCGACCGCTTCCCACTCCGTCTCGCCCCGCAGTATGGCCTCGACCAATGCCGGGCGCGGGAGGTCTCCGCCTAGCCTTATGTCCTACGGTATTTTATTGTGGGGCAAAGCGGCTGATATTCAAAACATATTTGTTTTGCAAAAACGAGCTGTTCGGGCTTTACCAACTGGGTACTAGAGTTTCTCTGGGGGATTTGTTTAAGGAGATTGGCATTCTGACGGTGGCATCTCAATTCATATTTGCGAACATTATACATTTAAGTCAGAATTTACATCTATACATATACCAAGAACAGTGATTTTCACACTATTAACACGAGAAATAAGCACCACCTATGTACATGTTCCTTTTCATCGGCTTCATAAGGTTCATAGCTCATTTGTAGGCCTTAGTATAAAATTCTATAATAAATTGGCTTCGTCATTGCTAGAGTTGCCGTTTAATGTGTTTAAATCTAAGATTAAATCCAACCTTTGTTCAAAGGCATATTATTCCATAAACGATAAAAACAGCTGGTCACTCTGTTGAAGTTAATACGGCGTTCATGCTCTTTCCCCAGATTTTTAGTTTTTTTCTTTTTCCTTCTTCCGGACAGACGGAGTCATTAAAACAAATATTTATATAATTGTTTATTTGTTTTTATGACTTAATTAAGTCATCTTGTTTTATTGTATGTGTTTGTACTTATTTGTTTTATTATTTTATTTTGATTCATTGGGACATTATTGCCCTACTTTATATTTTATTGTTTGTCTTTTTGTGTGTATTTTTTATTATTTTAGTACGACTGTCGTAGGTTTCCTTCATCTTTTAATAATATTGTCGGAGCGGATGAAGAATGTACAACTATCTTTTGCATTGTATACAGTGTATCTATCTAGTATTATATAGCGTCATAGCCAGCATTGTGTGAGTACCATGTACTTCAGAGCTATCTTTGACTAGAAACCTACGTCTTTCATTGACTAGAATGACTCTGGCGATTGAGAATATGTCATGCTCACTCAAGTCTCGCTGATGGTGGCGAGTGTATCGGATCATTTAGTTCCCTTCAAAATGGTTGAGCTGAATGGTGCTGATATAGCGTCATGTTGTGTCATGTTCGTGAACGGGCGCTGTCAGTTGGGACTGGTCATCTCTTAGCTGCCCCGGTCTATTTTAATTAATAATAACTTTATTTTTGAATTGTCTTTTTTATATTTACTGCGGACAATATTAACTAGCCACATCGTTCTCACGTAATGTACCATCTCATGAGATGGTACATTACGTGGTATTGAGAACGATGTCAAATTTTTACAGAACTCAAAATCAGAATTCATCAAAATCAAATTTTTACAGAACTTTTTTACATCATTCATCAAATGATGTAAAAAAGTTCTGTAAAAATTTTGGCGATTGAAAAAGAGTATCCATGGAGTTTCTTGCTCATTCTTCTTCATAGAGATCTACGCTTTGGAATGAGCACCTACGGTACTTTCACAATTTTTATGTCTTGTGACTGGGACTGTAGCACCATAACTATTTTTGTACTAGTTTTATTTTTATGTCTTTTGACAATTCAAAAGTGCCTGTAATTTGCCTAGTTGAAATAAATGATTTGATTTGTTGCCCCACACTTGGAATTTCTATTAGATCGTACAAACACCAAATATTGGTTCCGTGCGGGAATGGAACCCGTGACACTCAGCGTAGCAGTCCAATTGCTCGGCCACAGCTCCAAACGTGCCGTCAAAATCTCCCCGTATACAGGCTGATTTGTAATTGGGTTCATTCTTTGAAGTAATGCTGGATTTAATTTACAACAATGTGAACCCCGACTATTTTTGCCAGTTCGGAGAAATCGAGCTTTAAGGGCACCATATTCGAGTGCAGTAGGCATTTAGAGCTGCCTCCCAAACCCCCTTGCTAGACCATCGCGTCGCGCGAGTGCGCTTTTCAAATGAACTCCGCTGACCCTGTTGTAAAACGTACCACCTTAAGCTTGTGCTAGCCTTGAACTTTTGCAGGGCATTTAAAGCTACCCCCCAACCCCACGCGCGTGTCACGTCACGCAAGAGCTGTTAATCCATATGCAGATAAGGCACTGACATCTCTAAAGAAACCAAACCTGTGTGAATGCTTAAATTGCAATTAATTTCTTAGCTCGCTTCGCTCTAGGCACCATAGGCTTGGATTGCTTAGGGCACCAAATTGTCTTAATCTGACACTGACTCAGCCACGAATATGTTCAAAACAAATCATTTAAAGCTTTTGTCGGGGTACTTCACGAGGGGTCGGTGTTTTTGAGGTGAAACACAGTTTACGGGAAACACTGTTTATCACTTCACACTCGAATGTTCTTAACCACTAAAATGTTACGAAATGTTGGTTGAAATGTTTGAATACACCCGACTAACGCGGTAAACGAAAGTGCACTGAATATAATAATATAATTTCACTTAAACTAAGTAATAATTAATTAGATCACCGCGCTACGCCGATATTGCAATCCTAAGGTGTTCGGTAAAAACACCGGACAGCTTTGCCAACATGGCTAGGTAATAAATACATAGATGTTTTTCATGAAATAAGGTTCAGTCTTTTATTTACCATCACTTGGGTATGCAAATAGTATGGATAGATATTGGTTTGAGATATTATTAAACTTACAATGGAAATAAAAATAATGGTCAGTCTGATAACTGTACAAACAAATAATAATATATCTGCTACTGTAAAAGCCCGAAGTACGGTAAAACTCAAGATTTCCCAGTAAATACTAAGACTTGGTAAAAAGAGTAAAGAGATGAAATGGTAAATAAACAAAATGGTTTGCGATTCAAACTTTTACCAACATTCACTTGGTGAAGTTTAGGATTAACATTGAAGGTACGGTAAATGTTGAAAAAAATTAAGACGTGAAATAAATGATTAAGAGCCATTTCACGTTTTTGCGCGTAGAACCAGGCCTGGCTCACTCCGCGGTGTAGGTATAAAACTGCAAGTACCGGCGGGGGCCCCTTCGTCACGGCCATTTAGTCGGTTGTCGCGCGCCGCCCACTACGCACGCGCTTACTTAAATAATATTTAAGTTTGGTGTTTGGTTGTATTTACGCATAAGTTTAAAAAAATATATATATGATGAAGAAAAGAAAATACTGCATAACGTTTGGTTGTTTAAATAATGACATTGATAGGAGCCTCACGTTTCACACACTACCACGTGATTTCGAAAGGTAAGGAAAAAAGTGAATATTTATCTATGTAGTACATATTTAATAATGATCAAAAAACTATCTACCTGCTTGTGGTGTGCTTATTAATGTCATTCAAGTACCGGCTAGTAATCATGATCAGTATGATTAGGTAGGTTACAAATTTGGCCTACAAGACGACCAAGATAAATAAAATAGACGAATATCAAACCTGACATCACTCTCACTCACCTAAGCTGAATACGTAGGTAGGTCGAATTATGATCGGTAGAAAGTAGGAAGATGTTTACGTTATTGTTTAGACACGTTCAAACTCAGAAAATGGCTACACTACGCATTCAAGGTCAGCGATCGTATTTCTCTTCGCGACTTTTTTACCTACTTACCTACAAAGACACTGTTAGATATTCAGTACGGAGGTAGAAAGGACAACCATCAAACACGCTAGTCAATGACACACTAACTTTAATTACGTAGGAACGAGTTACTTAGCCGGGACGCAGCCGCGGTACGTTACGACATACTAGTTATTTATGCAACTGTTGTATAATCAGGGGTATTAAAACATGAATGTGGGTTTATCACACGAGGCGTAGCCGAGTGTGATAATAGTATCACATGAGTGTTTTAATACCTAATTATAACAGTTGCATACAAGACTTTATCTACAATCATGATGTGAATTCTTTATAAAAGATTTTCATACCATAAGGTGTTTACAGAACTATGTGAATTCAAGATGGCGGGAAATAACACGATAAGACGAGAATCCAAAATTACGAATTAGTCTACAATTTATTGTTCTTTTTTCAAAATGTTAGCGATCTGGTGGTAAAAATGTCATTGCATGAGAATGTTCTTTTTTTGAAATTCATTATAACACGCGTTTGGATGATATAATGATCATTATAGCATTGAGTGTTTTAATGTTGGCAATAAGCTAATTGTTATAGGTTCTTTTATAGAGGATTAATAGCATGATAGTAGATAAATACATATATAACATCCCCTTCCCTTTAATTAACAAGTACCCCAAACGTTATGGAGTAAAGTTATCAGGTGACAACTCGAGACGTCGTGGATTGATCGCTGGTATAGGTGTCTGTGCATTAGGTGAGCAATCTGACTCAGCCAAGGGCGTGCCGAAGACCACGTTTCGCTCAACCCCGCTTTCACCTTCTCCCTCTCCACTGACCGGTGTACTGGTGACTGACGATGAAATGGATAATTGTTCTGGCGGTGGTGTTCCCAGAACTTCTAGGTCTGATGAGGTGTTGCTGCTGGCTCGGTCGTCGTTATCAACTCTTATTTGATCTTGATCATCGTCATCCCGTGTCGTCTGGTTTGAGTTGGCTGCGTCGCGCTGAACATCCTGGATGATATCTGGATCCCAGCTGGAGCGGCGATCGGACATTTGAGTATGTCCGTGTGGTCGTATTTGATCCACGTGCCTCTTTACCAACCGGTCTAATTCAGGAACATAAACTTCGTACATCACATTTCCGATTTTGCTCTTAATAATTCCTTCGATCCATACAAATTTCTTATTATTTAAATTTTTCGTTATCCATACCAAATCATTTTCTTTGAGCGGTTTACGTGTTTTCCCCTTGTAGTATTTACGCTGTAAGCACTGGTTTTGCTGCACCGTTTGAGTGAGGCAAGTGGAAGAGGAGGTCGACGATGTGGATGTCACCGATGCCGATATCGGTGACAATAAATCGAGCCGCGAGCGCAGCGGCCGGCCGTACACGAGCTCAGCGGGTGATTTCCCGGTAGTACTATGTCTGGAGTTCCGATAGTCAAACAAAAACTTTGATATACGTTCCTTTAATGGTTTCCCTTTACTATTGAGAATTATGCTTTTGAGACCCCTTTTAACAATTTTCACAAAGCTTTCAGCTTGTCCGTTACTGGAAGGATGATATACCGGAGCAAGTGTATGAGTAATACCATTCTTCGAACAAAAATCTTTAAAATCTTGTGATACGAACGAAGTACCGTTATCCGTTACGATAGTATTTGGAATTCCGACTCGTGACATTAAATCTATTAATTTCTCAATTACTGCTTTAGAGCCATACGATGATGACATTATAAATACTTCAATCCATTTACTATAAGCGTCAACAGCTATTAGAAACATTTGGTTATTAAAGGGCCCAAGAAAATCTAAATGAATTCTATAAAAGGCGTGGGGAGGATGAGGCCAGGGCGTGAGCGGAACGCGAGGCGGCGCGGGGCGCAGCGCACTGCATACAGCGCACGCGCTGGCCAACCGCTCCAGCGCACCGTCCACGCCAGGGAACCATAACCGCTTGCGCACCTCTGCCTTCATTTTAACCACTCCAAAGTGAGAACTGTGAAGTTCATTACAAATTTTTATCCTTAACACTTCTGGTATAATGACCTTGTGACCACGCATCAAGCATCCTTTTTCAACCGACAGTTGGTTACGGCAATAAAAGAAAGGTTTCAGTTTGTCGTCATATACTTTTCTCGGCCAACCTACGTGAACATAATCTATTACTTTACGCAAAGTTTTATCTAGCTCGGTTTCGCGTTGTAAGTCAGTAAGCGTAACAGGTAGTCCTCCGTCAACGACGAAGTAAACATATGACGCGTGGTCATCAGGAGCGCGCGATCGGTCTCGCTCGTGCCCTGCCCCCGCCATCTCACCGCTCGTACCGCTGTCCGATGACGGTGACTCATAACCTATCGGAGCGCGGGACAGATAGTCAGCACTGTTATTTTTACTACTAACATATTCGATGATATAATTGTATGCCGATAAAAATATTGCATACCGCTGCAATCGGTTGGCTGATACCTCCGGTATACCGCGGTGTGGACCGAAGATGGTTAACAACGGCCTATGGTCCGTTCGTAAGGTAAAAGGCACCGCTCGGGCATATAAATACTGGTGGAAACGCTTCACCCCAAATACTATAGCGGTTGCCTCTTTTTGTATTTGAGCATATTTTTTCTCGGCCATTGTTAACGTTCTAGACGCGTAGCTGATTGGTCGTTCGCACCCATCGCAACCTATCTGTGATAGAACAGCGCCTAGGCCGTATGGAGAAGCGTCTACCGTCAAGATTAATTTTGCCGCGGGGTCAAAATGTGCCAATACCTTATCCGATGCCAACTGTTGTTTAATTTTTTAAAAAGAATTTTCATGTTCTTGTAACCATTCCCATTTTGTCGATTTATGCAATAAATTATATAACGGCGCTAGTATGGTTGATGCGTTAGGGACAAAATTGCGGTAATAATTAGTTAATCCCAGAAATGACTGCAGTTGTAGCACGTTCTGAGGTCTTGGTGCTTGTGAAACTGCTACTATTTTATCTGGCGACTTTTTAATACCATTTTTGTCTATAAGATGTCCTAGATAGTTCACTTCATTTTTGAAAAACTCACATTTACTAGGTTGTATTGTGAGACTTGCGTCCGCCAGCCTTCCTAGTACTGTGACTAACCTGCTCATGTGTTGTTTTTTATCGGCACCTGTTATCAAAATATCATCGAGAAAAAACACTACTCCGTCTAATCCCGACAGTATGCATTCCATAGCACGTTGAAATATTGCTGGTGCGCTCGATAAGCCAAATACTAGACGTGTATACTTGAATAGCCCACGATGAGTGTTGATACAGGTCATACCCTGTGATTGCTCTTTTAAACAAAATTGGTTATATGCCATGGAAAGATCTAATTTGCTGAATTGTTCGCCACCATGCAACTTTACGAACAAATCATTAACCGTTGGCAAAGGGTACTTATCGATGATTAGTTGTTTATTAATTGTCACGGAAAAATCCGCACAAATTCTCACTCCACCGTCTTTTTTTAAAGCGGGCACAATTGGTGACGCGTACTCTGAGTATTGAACCGGTTCTAATACTCCCAAGCTAAGAAGCCGATCTAATTCGCTATCTATTTTTTCTTTTAAGGCATATGGTACAGAGCGAGCTTTAAAAAATATTGGTTTCGAGTGTGGTTTTAAGTGTAATTCCACGGCGTATTTATTAAATTTTCCTAATTTACCAGAGAACACGGTGGGAAATTTTGAAATTAAATAGTCCAATATTGAATTGTTATCCGACCCGCCAATGGATTTAACTGTAGTAGCAAATTCCAAATTAAACGTGCTTATAAAATCTCGCCCTAACAATGGCGGACCACCGTCACGAACAACAAACACGTGCAGGTTACGCTTTATTTTGGAATATTCAACATCTAAATCAATAACCCCAACTGTTTCTAAACGTTCACCAGTATAACTGAATAATTTTCTATCGGTAACTGATAACGGTACCTTGGTGAAATGCTGTTTGTATAGCTGATGCGATATAATACTAACCGCGGAACCACTATCTATCTCGAACTCCAAACTTAGTCCCCCGATTTTAACACTTGCCAGCATCGGTCGACCTTTATCACAACGTATATTCAAACATAATCTACCGTCGTCGCCCTCATCATCCACTTTGCCTTCCCCCACGTGCTTCACTTTCGCGTCACTTGAGCACATTCGCCTTAGGTGGCCCTTATTATTACATTTCTTGCATTTATAGTTTTTAAACCGGCACTGATTTGATTTGTGATTGGTATAGCCGCACACACTGCACTTTTCTTTAACCGCGAACACGGAACCTTCGTCGACGCTGCCGGCGCCCGCGCTCACGCTGGCGCCGCTTGCTGCTGGCGCGGCATGCGACGCGCGCCGAGCACACCGCACGCTCTCCGCTAACTCCACCGCCTTGGCTAACGTTAAGTCCATCTGGTCCTGGGCAAAGAGCTTGTCTCGCTCGGGTCCTGGCATCATGCCCATGATAAATTTATCAAGAAGAGCTTCCTCCAAGTTCTTAAACCCGCAGTGTGCTGCCAATCCCCTAATTCTGGCCGCCCATTGAGTGTGGCTTTCGTCTGGTCGCTGCACCGCCACGTAGAAAATTGATTTTTCTGCGAACCCGAGCCGCTTCGGCTCAAAGTGACGGTCTAGAAGGTTTAAGATTTCTTCAAAATTTGTTTCTTCTAACTTCTTAGGCAGCGCCAGGTCCCTCGCTAGCATGTAGGTAGGTCCGGTGAGGGCGCTTATGAGTATTGCCCTCCGTTTGACCTTCAATTTGTCCGATTCTTCCGTAATATCGTTAGCAATGAACCATTGTTGTAAACGGGACTTGTAACTTGTCCAGTCCTGGGATAAAT
Source organism: Agrotis puta (assembly GCA_943136025.2). Lineage (NCBI taxonomy): Eukaryota > Metazoa > Arthropoda > Insecta > Lepidoptera > Noctuidae > Agrotis > Agrotis puta. The sequence goes on along the minus strand of OW964176.2, from coordinate 94,574 downwards.
GGTCAAAGTTGGTTAAAATCCCGAAGGATACGCCGAAAGTAGACATTTTCGCACTCGTAAATTCGTCCTCGTCGCCACTGTTAGATATTCAGTACGGAGGTAGAAAGGACAACCATCAAACACGCTAGTCAATGACACACTAACTTTAATTACGTAGGAACGAGTTACTTAGCCGGGACGCAGCCGCGGTACGTTACGACATACATACATATATAACAGACACGCAACACGGGGCCTGTGACAATGAAATGAATGAAATGATAAGGACTAGTTACCTATTTTGCCGTAAACGATAACAATCGATCTTTAAAGTTATGACTACAACTTGGCCAGAACGGATTGAAACGGAACTAATCTTTTTGTTTCTGACAACGTTTTAAAATCTTTGATATTTGATGTAAACAAAGACCGCAGGTTTGTTAGATTTATTATTGTGCCACAAAACTAACGTAATAAGAGAATTAAACAATGCATAAATAATGTAATTAAACAATGCATAAAATACGTATTCCTACCTAACTGTGCCCAAACTCGCGAGTCGCAACCCTATTGAGCTTGACCGACAGTAACCTTTTAATGTCGTTGGCGTCAGATAAACTAAAATGAACTCTCGCGCGTCACTATTCAGTTCATTTTTGCTTGCGCACGGAAAGTTTAGGCTATTATAAAAGTAGGTGAGTGATGCGGCTGCAAGTAAAAATGGACCCTATTCTTCCGTGCATAGATTTTACATTTGTTTGTTTTCTTTTTGGGAGTTACACTTCTGTACCTTTAGGTACTATTAAGTATTCTGTGGTAGAACTAAAATTAGGGTCGACTCACACCAAAAGAGCGGCGAAGGGCAACGAAGCGGAGCGCAGTTTCAGTGTCATATGAATTTTAACTTTATTTTCATTAAAATAACATTTATTATCGCATGAGAAACTCGAACGAGTCGCGGGAATGCCCGCGGATCCGCGGGCATTCCCGCGACTCTTTCGAGTATGAGTGCGATAGTAAGAATGAGTATTATAGTAATGAAAATAAAGTTTAAATTCATATGACACTGAAACTGCGCTCCGCTTCGTTGCCCTTCGCCGCTCTTTTGGTGTGAGTCGACCCTTATGGTCGTCGAATTTACCATATTAAGTAATACTCCAACATTTTTTAATACCTGTAAAAGAAAGACCAGTCTTTCTTGTTGTTATTTAACTTAACACATTTTAAAAAACTCCTTTACCTATTAACTTGGTGGTAATTCATCTCCCAAAAGTAGTTTACTGAAAAATCAACGCAGAATCGATTTGCGACTCCTATATCTACCATTAATATTCATAATTTTAACCAAAAAAAAATACACAAATCATTAGGCATACGTTTTTGTCGTCAAACAATTTACTAAAATTTATATTTTTAATAACATTAATTAGTAAAAAAATAAAGTCTGAGGTCAATTTTTACGTTTTATGTCGCTGTTTTATCGCGATTTTTGGTTCGAACAAAGCGTAATTACATTAAAAAAACGATGTGAATATAAACTATGTTTACAGACTAAACTTATTCCTAAATTTCATTAAAATCCCTTCATATAATTAAACATAATATAGTTTTTAAAATCACTCTAAACTAGAATAAATTACGAAGCACAAGCGAGCTGCGATCAGTCCGGCTCCAGCGCCCGTCGACATAGGACGTGTGTCAATTTTTCCCGCGTCCCGATTATAGAGCGTACGTATCGGAACGGAATATTATACTGCGACTACCACATTTTGATTCACTTCATTTTTTTTTTCATAAGGTAATATTTTCGTAACTTTATCAAACAAAGTATTATTGTAGTAGTTTGTAGAATTTGTGCATTAATTAACCATCTGTTCTTTTTTTTATTAGTTTTTGCAATGGGGCGCAAGAGTTCTGTTTACCATTGTGTTAAAAAAGGAAAAATAGAAATATTGCAGCTATAAAGATAGCATTAGAAGCGAGGTAGATATTATTTTTATTTGCAATTCATATACGTAGTTATTGATCACCTATCTTCATATCGACATGAATTCTAAAACTGTAATTACTATTTATTAAGGATTTATATCCACTTACGTATTAGAAATTTACTAAAATAAATCAATTTATTATTATTGTTTACCGCGATAAGCTCCAAAACAAGAATCACCGATGTGGGCAACAAGAATGCCAGGTTGAAGTGGGATTGGGCGGGCCATGTCTATAGAATGCATCAGGATCGATGGGCTAGGGTTGTTACGCAGTGGGTGCCGGACGGGCGTCGTTGCCGAGGGAGGCCTAGGAAACGCTGGCGTGACGACCTAGACACTTTCATGACAAATTGGCCGGAGAAAGCCGCACACAGGGAAGAGTGGAAAGTTGTGGGGGAGACCTTTGCCCAGCAGTGGGACAACACAGTTTAAAAAAATATACTATTGTATAAAAATATGTTTCCTTTGTAAATGTGGAAACTTTACTATTGTTTTTATTCTAGAATGAGAAATCGCATGAATCGGGTAAAGACCCTAGAAAAGCAAGATCAATGCCTTTACGACAAGTATTTATATAACATACGATAGTTATTATAACTTGAGAATAATTTGGTCACTGCTACAACATAATAGTACCAACAAGAAACATGTAACCGAGATATTTGTGATACATAACATGACTGAAACAAAATTACCATATTGTTTTTTGCAGTTTTCTCCATAGAGATTTACCCTTTGGAATGATCAGTTAGCATATTTTTTTCTGATTGACGTCTTAACTTTTCAAAATCGTCTATAAGTGGTTTATTTAAAACTAGCACTTTGCCTGCGACTTCGTCCGCGTGGGTTACGTACTTTCCTAATTCCCCCTTTTCACCCCCTTAAAGGTTAAATTTCCAAAAACCCCTTCTTAGTGCTCCCCTACATTATAATAGGAAGCCGTGTGCAAAATTTCACATTCCTAGCCCCAGTAGTTTCGGCTGTACGTTGATATGTCAGTCAGTCAGTTCTCCTTTTATAGATAGATAAAATACTTTGAATCTTTCAGTTGTTTCCCTGTCCATTTCTATTTTATATTTACATACTTCACATTATATTTTTACTTTTATATTAGTCTATAATAGTAAATATAATAATCAATTAGTTTTAATAGTGTTCATTTAGTTTAACTCTTTCGCGAGCATTGGCAAAATACACACATCAAAAGTGTCTAGGGATCAACATATATTTTTGCAATAACTTTTCTCCTGATTGATATTAATTAAAAATTTTTTTAAGGATTCATCAAATAAAGTGTTTTCGTTTGTCACAGTAACGATAAACCAAGTCACCTTTGCATTAATAAAGAAATTTTCCATTTTCCTAATAAAGGGATTTTTACATTTGAACCACTAACACAAAAGTTCGAAAAAAAGACTGAAATAACAGTTTTCTTTAAAATTTTATTGGGTAACTTAAACAATTAATAATCCGTGTTTCTACCGCGAACACTAACAACACAAGAACATCGGTTTGGCATACTCAAAATGAGTTCATCCAAATCACGCTGTGGAATGGCCGCCCATGTTCGTTGCAACAACAAAAAAAGGTCTTCTTGCGACTGGATACCCTCCATATTCGGCAGAGCTCTTCTCTGTAGCATATCCCATGCATGCTCAATCGGATTCAAGTCTGGCGACTGAGCAGGCCAGGGCAGGACATTGATGTTAGCTGCGGCGAGAGTCTGTCTTACAACTCTTGCGGTGTGCGGTCGTGCATTATCATGCATTAACTGAAATAAGGGACCGATTTGCACTTGTAGAGGAACGATGACGTCTGATACAATCGTCTCAGCATAAATTTGAGCGTTGAGGTTGCCTCTGATCCAAATCGACCCAGTTCTTCCGCCGATCCAAATACCCGCCCATACCATGATGGTTCCACCACTATAAGGATGGACTTCCTGGCAGGATTTTAATCGCTGTTGGCGTCCAGGGCTTCTCCAGTGTCGTATACGTCTTGTATCCGGTCTCATACCAAAACGAGACTCATCAGAAAAGCACACGAAACGCCATTGTTCTTCTGCCCAATTTCTGTGTTCAAGAGCCCATTGATATCGAATCCTACGATTGTGCATTGCTATAGGTGGTACCCGTAGCGGTCTTCGGGAATGAAGGTTCACTTCATGCAAGCGGTTTCTGACTGTTTGGTCGCTAATTAAGTTCCCTGAAGAGTGATGAAGCCTCACGGCTAACATCATGGCGGTTATTGTTGGAGCTCTTCGAGTTAAGATTTGAATGTATCGGTCTTGTCTCCGTGTGGTGCAGCGATACCGTCCTCCATGGCGCTCAGCCACGGTACCAGTGCTTCGGTAACGTGTCCAAAGTCGACTGATAATACTCTGACTTGTATTCAGAGCTAAAGCCACAGTACGTTGCCGGGAACCAGCTTCTATCATTCCCACGGCTCTGAGCATTTCTTCCCTGCATAAATGACGTCGCCGCTCCATAATAACGTTGGTTTTAATCAGTAGTAGGGAAACAGTAGCACTAATAATGTCTTCAATGCGTTGTATGTTTTTATAGGGAAAATATTGACAGCTGATTTTCATCTTTTACTCGAATTTGATACACAGTTCCCGATTCAAATTATGAAATGCACCAAAAAGGATCCATATAAATTTATAAAATCATAAATTTATTACAAAGCCACATCTCAATCTCAAGAAATCCGCATAAAAATGCTTGATCCCTAGACACTTTTGATGTGTGTAATTGCCAAGCCACTTTATAAAACAAACTAACATAATTGTGTGAAAACAACACATTGGTAACTAAAAATTGACAAATTCAATCGGAGCATTTTTAACACGAAATTAAATTAAAATCACCAGTACAGTTTGTTTACATTCGACATCAAACGAATTATCAAACAAATAATTATGGCGGCACCGGGCACATGACGTTCAACCAATCAGCGCGCGAGATGCTTTCCGTTCTATACCATTTAACAGTCTAATAGACTAAATAAAAAAAAAACTTTTTCAGAAATGTAACCAAAGTGCATTACGATTATATCGGCTCAAGATTGTTTAGTCCGTCTCAACACTAGCGCTACACTGGTTGCGTTGTGTATGTGTGAATAGCTACGCACACATGAACATTGCTCCCGTCTTTTACCTAAACTCGAGCGTTCGAATTTTGTGAAATGGCTCTTAACAATTACTCAACTGTTTTATTCTTACAACCAACATTTACCAACCATCATTAGAAAATCTTAGCATTTCCCAAATTCTGCTGGTAATAGCCCGAAATAATGTCTTTTTTTATAATTCGGAAATAATACCAACTTATCTAAATAAAGTAAATCTTAGGATTTACTGGTAAATCTTAAGATTTACCGTACTTCGCGTTTTTACAGTAACATGTCCATTAATGCCTTTTAACGGAATTACAATATTACCACAATAAAAAAATGTTGTTCTGAGTTATCATAAGTTAATGTTTATAGTCAATGCAATGCATGGTCAATTTAAATCCATCCTAATATTATAAAACTTGTTTGGTTGAACGGCCTGATGTCAGGAACTACTATAACATCACGCTACAACCAGGCGCCGTAACTCATCTGTATATTCAAACCAAATAGCAGCTTTCTAGTAGCAAGTGTCTGTCTCAGCTAAGCTGCGCACTGACAGACAGACAAACGGACGGACATGGCAAAACTATCAGGGTTCATATCAGATATCAGTCATAAATATTCAAAAACCATGTTACAGCGAACGAGTTCCCGTCGCAGTTCGAGGGCGTGGTGCGGCGCGTGGTGCGCCTGCTGTTCCACGTGGTGGCGCACATGTACGCCGCGCACTTCCGCCAGCTGGCGCTGCTGCGCCTGCACGCGCACCTGCACCTCACCTTCGCGCACCTCACCGCGCTCGACCGCCGGTTCGCGCTGCTGGACCACAAGGAGACAGAGGTGACGCACCACACAACACTGCAATTCTACAGCCAAAATGCAATTCTGCGTGGCAATTTCTGTTTTAGATATTAGTTCATATTGTGTTCTTAAGATTTATGTGATTTTGTAACGCTTTTGTTCCTCGTAAACAGGGAGCAAAAAAGCTCTTTGTTCTCTTCTTTTTAAACCGGAACTGTATATTATATGGAAGTAGTGAATAAAGGACGGATTTAAAGCGAATGCCATATATCACGAACAAGCGAAGGATTCTAATGACTGAATCACGACCGCAGGGAGTGATTCATGATGATAATATATAATGCAAGCGATTCAAGCATTAGAATCCTAACTGACATGAGTGATTCATGGTATAAATCCGTTTGATTCAAGAGTTTATCGTTTTAACATAAGACAGTAGGGGACTGTAACTGTGGTAACACTAGGAATTGTCGAAAGGCCCTAAGGCTACGGTTTCCCTGAGGCGGAGCGGAGTAGAACGTGCCACGATTCACCAATCACAGTGAAACCGTAGCCTTAGGGCCTTTCGACAATTCCTAGTGTTTTGGCTGGGAAGAAATGGCGAAACAAACTCTTCAACAATATCTAATACAATGTGTCGTTTGCAGGTGCTGCGCGACCTCGAGGTGGCGCTGCGTTTGACGGAGCCGGCAGCCGGGGGCGGGGCGGGGGCGGGCGGGGCAGGCGCGGGCGAGGAGGACGCGTCGCCGCGGCGGCGCTCGCCAGTGGTGACGCAGCCGCTGGCCACGGCATGAGCGCGCGCGCCCGTGTCCTGAGTCCGCCAGCGCCTCGCTCCGTGCGGTCGGGCCCTGGGTCCGCCCGCTTCTCGCTCCACCCGGTCGCACTCTGAGGCCGACCGCGCTTCGCTCCGCGCGGGCAGGCCCGGGGTCCGCCCGCTTCTCGCTCCGCCCGGTCGCACTCTGAGTCCGCCCGCGCCTCGCTCCGCGCGGTCGCACTCTTAGTCCTACCGCGCCTCGCTCCGCGCCCAGACGCGACCGTTACACGAGTTGAAGAATTGTTAATTCTATTGTAAATATTTCGATCTGTTAAGTAGTTCTAGGTGATTACGATTAGTTTTTAATTATAATTTGTGATCGCTTTGGTTGTAAATAAAAGTGATATTTGTTTAACTAATAAATTGAAAGCTTTATGAGAGTCATTTGTTTAATTTTGACCTATGTTCTTATTGTAGTACTAGGCTAGCACAAGTTCAAGGTGGTATGTTTTAAAGGATAGGTGTACAGACAACTGTACAGGTTTAATTTTGTTTTATATACATAATTAGCGCCGCGGCGCGCGTCAGCACTTTTGTATAGTATTTATACTGTTACTTTAGCATTATGTATCACTGCACCTTATAATTTCTATCAATAAGTATCAATTAAATACTTATCGCAGAAGGTTGTGTCGTTTATCATTTATTATGCGATCTTTCTGCCTGTATCATTGGCAGCAGTCATCTATCATTTATCATCCAAGTGTAGGAGTGATCCAAAACCCCCTACATTTATTGGTCCTTCGAGCCGGATGTTGGATCTGAACCAGTGACCTGCGGATCCAGTCATCAGTGTATATCATTATCAAGATAGTGTTTGAAGATTTCCGGTACGATAGCGAATCGGTCCGCTGGCCTCCCACAAGCGGGTCTCACCAGTAGGATTGAGAAGGCGCATATATCGTGCTGGAGATTAAGGAAAGGAAAACACTAAGCAAGAGAATATCATTTTTCAGCAATTTCAGGTATTTATCATGGAGGGCATACAAGCAATGTTCGAACGCCAGAGCTTCCTCACTAAGGAAATGGAGAGAATACATACCAATTTCCGGAAGGACATTGGTTCGAGCCGAAAAACAACTGAATACCTTCTCAGTCGTTTATCTGCGCTGTATAAGTGCCGGAAGGAGTTCGAAGAAAATCACAGCAAGCTGCTGGATTTTGAAGATGATCAATACAAATATTTTGCAAAAGGTATATACGGGTACATGAAGGATTATTATATCAAAACCAAGGAAATCATGTCATTATATAAGGAGCCTAAGTTTCCGACCTTTTCATTGCCCGCCTTTGAAGAATATCCTTATCAAGGGAATGACCTGCTTGGTCAGCAGGACACCGACTTTAGAGCATTGGAACGACTAATGAATCGAATCAACATTGAAGACTTAGAGGAAAAGAACTTCAAGATGAGCTAAAGAATCTTCAGCATCTATGGAAGGTTATTGACACTACCACAGAATATATAATAGTACCTAAAGGTACAGAAGTGTTACTCCCAAAAAGAAAACAAACAAATGTAAAATCTATGCACGAAAGAATAGAGTCCATTTTTACTTGCACCAGGCCTGGCTCACTCCGCGGTGTAGGTATAAAACTGCAAGTACTGGCGGGGGCCACTTCGTAGTGGCCATTTAGTCGGTTGCCGCGGGCCGCCCACTACGCACGCGCTTACATAAATAATATTTAAGTTTGGTGTTTGGTTGTATTTACGCATAAGTTTAAAAAAATATATATATGATGAAGAAAAGAAAATACTGCATAACGTTTGGTTGTTTAAATAATGACAGTGATAGGAGCCTCATGTTTCACACACTACCGCGTGATTTCGAAAGGTAAGGAAAAAAGTGAATATTTATCTATGTAGTACATATTTAATAATGATCAAAAAACTATCTACCTGCTTGCGGTGTGCTTATTAATGTCATTCAAGTACCGGCTAGTAATCGTGATCAGTATGATTAGGTACGTTACAAATTTGGCCTACAAGACGACCAAGATAAATAAAATAGACGAATATCAAACCTGACATCACTCTCACTCACCTAAGCTGAATACGTAGGTAGGTCGAATTATGATCGGTAAAAAGTAGGAAGATGTTTACGTTATTGTTTAGACACGTTCAAACTCAGAAAATGGCTACACTACGCATTCAAGGTCAGCGATCGTATTTCTCTTCGCGACTTTTTTACCTACTTACCTACAAAGACACGCAACACGGGGCCTGTGACAATGAAATGATAAGGACTAGTTACCTATTTTGCCGTAAACGATAACAATCGATCTTTAAAGTTATGACTACAACTTGGCCAGAACGGATTGAAACGGAACTAATCTTTTTGTTTCTGACAACGTTTTAAAATCTTTGATATTTGATGTAAACAAAGACCGCAGGTTTGTTAGATTTATTATTGTGCCACAAAACTAACGTGATAAGAGAAAAAAAAATAAGGAACTAATGAGGAGTGATATATATTTATGTTAATTAATAATGTAATTTAACAATGCATAAAATACGTATTCCTACCTAACTGTGCCCAAACTCGCGAGTCGCAAACCTATTGAGCATGACCGACAGTAACCTTTTAATGTCGTTGGCGTCAGATAAACTAAAATGAACTATCGCGCGTCACTATTCAGTTCATTTTTGCTTGCGCACGGGAAGTTTAGGCTATTATAAAAGTAGGTGGGTGATGCGGGTGCAAGTAAAAATGGACTCTATTCTTTCGTGCATAGATTTTACATTTGTTTGTTTTCTTTTTGGGAGTAACACTTCTGTACCTTTAGGTACTATTATATATTCTGTGGTCGTGTGCAAAATAGCGCCCCGCGTCCCGCACGCGTCTCACCCTAGACGCATCGCTATTGGTGGAAATTGTAAAGGCTGGCTATGGTACTAGTACGAAGAGCACCATTGTTTTTGTACATATAAGTAGCGTATTTTTAGACAATAAATTAATTGGAAATTGGACTTCAATCCTGAGTTTTATTTTTACCTACGAAGATCCCGGTTAAGTTAGCGACCCAACGCTAAAGTATAGACCTAACATTTATATTTTAGCCATTATAACCACTTTTCCATAGAATAAAAGTAATTAAAATTATTAGCCTATGTTTATTGATCATATTATCGTCAAATACTAATCCTTATCCAAATAAACTACTTATTGAGCAAGATTGTTTCAATAGCTATAAATTAATTTTTATTTTATTCCAATCGGACAATCCATTCAAAAGATATTACGAATTTAAAATTGTAATTGGTATTAGAATGAATGATGGTGTCGCACAGCGAAACCACAGGGGAGGGGGGTGCACGTCTATGGAGGTCGGCTATACGCAGCGGATGCGGCTAAATCGAGTAAATTTACTGAATTAATGCACTTATTAAAATTGATTTTGGAACTATTTAGATACTCATTATCAAAAGTTCTTTTCAAAAATGCTTATAAATAATTTCAATCAATATATTCTTAAATATATTCGCTTACCAAAACCTTTGATTACTTACCAAAACCTAATGAAAACATACATACAAAACAAAATTTAATTTTCAGAGTGCTTAAAAAATTAATGTCCACCCGTGCAAAGCCGGGGCGGGTCGCTAGTTATTTATAATTTTATTATATACTAGCTGTTGCACAGCTGTTTCACCCGCTACAACTTGAAAACTATCCCACGGGAAAATCGTATAAAAACTATCCTATGTGTTAATCCAGATGATAAACTATCTGTGTACCAAATTTCATCCAAATCCGTTCCGTAGTTTTTGTGTGAAAGAGTAACAAACATCCATCCTCACAAACTCTTCGCATTTATAACATTAGCAGGATATAAAAAATATTTTCTGGTTTTTAGTTCGATTTAGCAATCGAACTAAAAACCAGAAAATATTTATACATCTTTACTAGCGTAAAGCGTGTTTTTTTAAACTATAATTTATTTTCTGAATTTTTAGTCGTAAGACGACAATAAAAGAAATTAAAATACGCAAGCGCAAATGCGCGCGCACTATTTCAGTAGCAGCGACCAAGAAGAAAATTTGTCTTTTGAAAGTGGGAGAAGCCAGAGAGAGGAACAGGCCGTATGCAGCAGAGGGCCAATCGGCAGCAAAAGACGGAGAATTACATTTTCATCGATGTTAACATGCTCACTAATCTAAATATATTTTTTTACTAGCACTCCGCCCGCTATTGAGGGACACCGTGGATTTTAGTCAGTACAAGTCTGACAGTCCCTCCCGCCCTGCCCTGGGTGGGAGGACTCATTTGATGATTTTACCACGATAAAAAAAAAAAAAAAAAAAAAAAAAAAAAAAGCACTCCGCCCGCGACTTCGTCAGCGCGTGTTTCTAACTTCGAACTCGAAATATTAGTGTAGACAAACTGATTTTCCGATGTTCGCCCGCTAGGTTGGTTTTTGAAATATAGATAATTACGCATTCTTTATTTGATTGGGAAACTATTTATGCCAAGTTTTGAGTTTATCGAAGCAAGCAGTAAAATCCTTCCCTTAAAACTTAATCACCCCTTTTCATCAATTTAGGGGGCGATTTTTGATCTATTATCTATAGACTGAGTTTTAAATTCAACGGTTAGCGCGTCATGAGTTTCCCATACAAAGTTTAACATCGTCTAGATTACCGATGAAGGGTAGTTTCAAAAAACGAATAATGCCCATCGTTTTTATTTACTTATACTCATATTCGTACCAAGTTTCAAGTTTATGAACTTACGGGATAAGATTTTTCATACAACAGTTTTCACCCCTTTTCACCCCCTTAGAGGAGGATTTTCGCAAAATCCCGTCTTATTGCTCCCCTACATGGTAGACTGCAACTGCTGTCAAAAACTCAGGTTATACGTGTATCGGTTTTATTTCCTTCCCTTTAAACTTGAATAACCCTTTTCACCAATTTGGGGGGTGATTTTCGAAAAATCCAAAAACACGTGTTTGATTAATTCTAATCTAGTATATAAATACTGAGTTTCAAATTCATCTGTTAACGCGTTATGATTTTCCCATACAAACTTTAACATTGTCTAAATCACCAGTGGAGGGTAGTTTTAAAAAAATAATAGTGCCAATCTTTTTTATTTACTTGTTTTCTTATTCGTGGCAAGTTTCAAATGTATAAACCCAAGGAATAAGATTTTTCATACAACAGTTTTCACCCCTTTTGACCCCCAGAGGAGGATGTTCGCAAAATCCCGTCTTATTGCCCCCCTACATGGTAGACTGCAACTGCTGTCCAAAATTCAAGTATCTGCGTTTAGCCGTTTCGGCTGTAGTAGAGTCTTAATAAAAATCCCTGTTTTTTTATATATATATAGATTTCTATACCAGCATTTCGGATGGTTTTATTCATTTTTTTATCAAGTTTCCCTTTAATTTTGTGGAGAATTATAAATTTTAAAACTCCCGAACTTTGTTTACATCAAATGACATAACTTTTTAAATGTTGCCAGCAAACAAAAAAAAAATAGTTCCTTTTCTAGACTTTTTTGCCAATCTGTACATTTTGTCTGACATTACTTTGGTATAGCGCGCTTGATAAATGTTGATACGTGAGTGTCGTACTTTGCAATATGTTAATTCAAATTGGATTTCTACAGAACTTTGCTGTTGAATGTGATTATACGGTGACAATTATGTTTGTTATATCATTAGAGTTACAAATGTGATATCTGAATCCATAAGTGACCTAAAAAAACTGTTTTAGGAGACTAGCTCTTTTTGATATTAAAAATTTGGACGTATGGTTTTTTTTATCGTGGTGAAATCACAAATGAGTCCTCCCACCCAGGGCAGAGAGGGAGGGACTGTCAGACTCGTACTGACTAAAATCCACGGTGTCCTTCAATAGCCTTTTACGTTCTGGGGTGACTAAACTAAACTGATAAATCATGAGCCCCGCGACCTCGGCAGGCTTTGGCGCTCTAAAAGGGGCCCCCGTCATTATGCTGATAGTCCTTGACGCGCGCGTGGTAAACAACGCGCCGTCGACCCGGACATGGTCCATTGTCTGACAGCGAGTCGCCCATTAGTTGCCGCCCGCATGCCCGAGCCTATGGAGGCTGGAGATCGTCTGCCGACGTCTGTCGCCGTGGGTGTTTAACACTGCATTTGGGGTGGAGCGAGGACGCTGTCCTCTCGCTCATGCTGTGCGCTTCGAAGCACTTATACTCTCGAAGGAGGAGTCCTTCGCTAGTATAACTGCTTCGCAGAAGGAGGCGACTGCTTCCAACTCCGTCTTGCCCCGCAGCATGGCCCCGACCAGCTAGGAACAGGGTCCAAGCTACCGGCGGTCAGGGCTCCAGAGAAAGAAATCTCAAAATAATGAGCGCCGTGTCCAGCTGCCTAACGAGAGCCTCCTTAGATGTTGGTCGAGGCTCTTGGCAATTAAGCCATGGGCCGATGTTTTATTATTTCGATGCTTTATTGGAATTGGATGGCCCTATGTATGTTCATTCATGTTTAAAGGCACAAAGGCCAAGAAGCCATAACAAAAAATATTAAACCAAAAATGAAATCAGAAATGAGAAATGTCAATCAGTCAGTGTGTATGTGTTTGGTTAGATTAAAAGTTGTACTTGATAATTTCGCTTCATTTTGATCAAAATCGTGTCCATAATAGAGTTAATTTTTGCGTGTATTACGACTGTGCAACAAACTTCAGCGAAAGAGTCAATTCTCGTCGATCGTACTCATAATGCCCTTAACCCCTGGTCCGTGTTAGGATTATGTACGACAGTACATGCGGCGCCGCCGCTAGCGGGCAATGCGGGAAGGCGCAACCCGATGGCGATGGGCCGCCGCCGCGCGAACCCCCGCCCGCGCCCCTGGAGAGGGACTACAGCGGCTTCGACATCGTGAAAGCAACACAGTACGGTGCCTTTGCTCGCGTTAAGGAGCTCGTGGAGGCGGGATGGGACGTGAACCAGCCCGACCATGAGACCGTCACTCTGCTCCACTGGGCGGCCATCAATAACCGGCGTGAGATTATCCAGTACCTGCTGTCGAAGGGCGCGGCGGTGGACGCGGTGGGTGGCGAGCTTCAGTCTACTCCGCTCCACTGGGCTACGCGTCAGGGTCACTTGGAGGCTACGGTGCTGCTGGTGCGCGCTGGTGCTGATGCATCACTGCGTGATGCGGAGGGCTGTGCCTGCCTACATCTGGCGGCGCAGTTCGGCCACACGGCGGTAGTAGCTTACCTTGTTGCGCGCGGTGTGGCGCCTGACGAGGCGGACGCGGCCGGCATGACGCCGCTCATGTGGGCGTGCTGGAAAGTGTCGGCTGTGGACCCAGCGCGCCTGCTGCTCACGCTAGGTGCGTCGCCGCGCCCGGCCGACCGTTCGCACGGCAACACGGCGCTGCACTGGGCAATCCTCGCCCGGAACACCACTGCCATTACTACCCTCATCCTCTATGTGAGTCTCTTATCTCTTGTCTCTCTCTTTCAATTTTGTCTCATTTGTACATGCACCCATGCATTTACAAACAAATTCATATACATAAACACCCTGACCCCAAACAACTACAGTAGAATCCGTTTATTATGATTCCACTCTTATTAACCAAGAGCTTATTATATAGTTGATTGACAGAGGAGTTTGATTTTCAAATAAAACTCTTTAAATAACAAAGTCAGTCATAATGACTTTGCTTATAGTGACATATTGTATATTGTGACCTATTTGTAATAAGTTGTGTCTGATAATAGTGACCAATATGATGCCTAATACCTTGAGCAGTGTTCAGGAGAGTCACGAAGAAAACTATGCATGTGCATAGTTTTCTTTTGCTTTGTGTTTCAGTGGGAAATTAAGAGTTGAATCATTAAACCAAATATTGGTTATAGGATATTGATAGTCAAATATTTATTTATCTCTATTTTATTTCTCTAATCTAATCTAGCTGAATACTAAAGCTAATGAGTAATTCAGTTTTAATTTGCAAGGTAGAGTAAGCCTAAGAATGTGTCCATTAAAACTCTTATTGTTTCTATTAAGAGGAAGACATTTTGTGTTCTTTATGGGTACCACTCACTTCACTACAATAATCTAATAATTGTCTAAAATAAATCTGGGGAGCTGGATAGCCTTTATGTTCATGAAAAACCTTTGTTTGTGGGCATTGGCATTATTTTAATAATGTGTGTGATGAGGGCTACTTTGAGGTTCCGGTGAAGGTGATGATTTCAAATTTACCAGGGCATAGATACATATTAGCAAAAATAGAGATTGTTTATTTTCTACAAAATGCTTTGTATGAGGTGTCCTTAGTATGACGTTCTTGTTATTTTCCTCTGATATCATTATAAACGGATTTTACTGTACTCGCAGATAATACAAATATTTGTTCAATGCTGTGATCCAACCCGTCACATGCTGTGCATGCTGTAGTCAATTGCTCATCCACTGTAAATATAGTAGTAATACAGCAGTAGAGAGGACCCTCCATTACAGCTTTGTGAATTACTTTTTAAAAAACCAATCTCATAACATAATCCATAGATGTTGAAGTAAATACTTGATATTAATACAATAATGAAACGTGTACAGGGTGATGCTAGCTTAGATGTGCCCAACCTACGAGGAGTGACTCCACTAGCCATGCTGCAGGCCAACACTGACTCACTTTGGGTGGGCTCCAAAGTAGCTGATAAAATAAAAGAACACTCAATTGCTGCAAATAAAAGGAACCTATTTAGGAGATTAACATATGATAAGGTAAGATACTGTATCTATTGTACTTTAACAAAAGGAATGCTACGTCCTACATTGATTTGTGCAAAGCAGCAATGTCCTACTGCAGGTTGTGTTGAACTTGATGACATAAAGTTTGGACTGAGCCTTCTCTTACAAAATGTCAAATAAAACTGTAGTGCAGTTGTCTTTTTTTTTTTTTTAATTGGCAAGTCGCTATTTGCGCAATGCCACGAACAAAAAGTAGTGCAGTTTTATATGACATTTGGCTTGTACTCTAAAAAAAAAAAAACTTAATTTTTTTTTTTGAGTACACACATAAACAAGAATACAAACGTACCGTTTATTCCATTAATTATTAATTAAATGTCAAATAAAACTGTACAGCAGTTTTATTTCACATTTAATCATTTACATAATTATACAAGAATACAAACTTACTGTTTATTCCATTAAGAAATCTTTTCTAGCAGAGAGATAGACAAGAAAACTAGATGCAGTGTGTAAAACAAATAAATCTATACTAATCTAAACTTAATATTATAAAGCTGAAGAATTTGTTTGGCTGAACGCACTATTCGAATTTTTTTTTTTTTTTATTGTATTCTATTTTGATTGATGATAGTCCATTTATTTTTTTATGTTGGAAAGCAGTTGCAGTCTAAGATGTAGAGAGGCAATAAGGCGGGATTTTGCGAAAATACTCCTCTAAAGGGATGAAAACTTTTGTATGAAAAAACTTAATTTGGGCACAGAATATATAATAGTACCTAAAGGTACAGAAGTGTTACTCCCAAAAAGAAAACAAACATATGTAAAATCTATGAACGAAAGAATAGAGTCCATTTTTACTTGCACCCGCATCACCCACCTACTTTTATATTAGCCTAAACTTCCCGTGCGCAAGCAAAAATGAACTGAATAGTGACGCGCGAGAGTTAATTTTAGTTTATCTGACGCCAACGACATTAAAAGGTTACTGTCGGTCAAGCCACAGAATACTTAATAGTACCTAAAGGTACAGAAGTGTAACTCCCAAAAAGAAAACAAACAAATGTAAAATCTATGCACGAAAGAATAGAGTCCATTTTTACTTGCAGCCGCATCACTCACCTACTTTTATAATAGCCTAAACTTCCCGTGCGCAAACAAAAATGAACTGAATAGTGACGCGCGAGAGTTCATTTTAGTTTATCTGACGCCAACGACATTAAAAGGTTACTGTCGGTCAAGCTCAATAGGGTTGCGACTCGCGAGTTTGGGCACAGTTAGGTAGGAATACGTATTTTATGCATTGTTTAATTACATTATTTATGCATTGTTTAATTCTCTTATTACGTTAGTTTTGTGGCACAATAATAAATCTAACAAACCTGCGGTCTTTGTTTACATCAAATATCAAAGATTTTAAAACGTTGTCAGAAACAAAAAGATTAGTTCCGTTTCAATCCGTTCTGGCCAAGTTGTAGTCATAACTTTAAAGATCGATTGTTATCGTTTACGGCAAAATAGGTAACTAGTCCTTATCATTTCATTCATTTCATTGTCACAGGCCCCGTGTTGCGTGTCTTTGTAGGTAAGTAGGTAAAAAAGTCGCGAAGAGAAATACGATCGCTGACCTTGAATGCGTAGTGTAGCCATTTTCTGAGTTTGAACGTGTCTAAACAACAACGTAAACATCTTCCTACTTTTTACCGATCATAATTCGACCTACCTACGTATTCAGCTTAGGTGAGTGAGAGTGATGTCAGGTTTGATATTCGTCTATTTTATTTATCTTGGTCGTCTTGTAGGCCAAATTTGTAACCTACCTAATCATACTGATCATGATTACTAGCCGGTACTTGAATGACATTAATAAGCACACCACAAGCAGGTAGATAGTTTTTTGATCATTATTAAATATGTACTACATAGATAAATATTCACTTTTTTCCTTACCTTTCGAGATCACGTGGTAGTGTGTGAAACGTGAGGCTCCTATCACTGTCATTATTTAAACAACCAAACGTTATGCAGTATTTTCTTTTCTTCATCATATATATTTTTTTTTAAACTTATGCGTAAATACAACCAAACACCAAACTTAAATATTATTTAAGTAAGCGCGTGCGTAGTGGGCGGCGCGCGACAACCGACTAAATGGCCGTGACGAAGGGGCCCCCGCCGGTACTTGCAGTTTTATACCTACACCGCGGAGTGAGCCAGGCCTGGTCAAGCTCAATAGGGTTGCGACTCGCGAGTTTGGTCACAGTTAGGTAGGAATACGTATTTTATGCATTGTTTAATTACATTATTAATGAACATAAATATATATCACTCCTCATTACCTCCTTATGTCCCTCAAGGAATTTTGTTTTTATCATCAGCCTATATCTTTTTCTGTTTCGTCATCGATTACTTCATATTCATATCGATTGGTAGCACAGAATGTTAACAGTAGGTACCTACGGCACCTTACGTGAGGAATAATATATACACCGTGACTTTTTAGTCGCCTTACAACGGCAGCTCAGTTCATGTATCCAATGACTAAAACACGTTTATAATATAAAATATGTATTTAAGAGATTTCAAAATTTAAAAATAAAATTAGGTAACTAGTCCTTATCATTTCATTCATTTCATTGTCACATGCCCCGTGTTGCGTGTCTTTGTAGGTAAGTAGGTAAAAAAGTCGCGAAGAGAAATACGATCGCTGACCTTGAATGCGTAGTGTAGCCATTTTCTGAGTTTGAACGTGTCTAAACAATAACGTAAACATCTTCCTACTTTCTACCGATCATAATTCGACCTACCTACGTATTCAGCTTAGGTGAGTGAGAGTGATGTCAGGTTTGATATTCGTCTATTTTATTTATCTTGGTCTTCTTGTAGGCCTGTAACCTACCTAATCATACTGATCATGATTACTAGCCGGTACTTGAATGACATTAATAAGCACACCACAAGCAGGTAGATAGTTTTTTGATCATTATTAAATATGTACTACATAGATAAATATTCACTTTTTTCCTTACCTTTCGAAATCACGCGGTAGTGTGTGAAACGTGAGGCTCCTATCACTGTCATTATTTAAACAACCAAAAGTTATGCAGTATTTTCTTTTCTTCATCATATATATATATTTTTAAACTTATGCGTAAATACAACCAAACACTAAACTTAAATATTATTTAAGTAAGCGCGTGCGTAGTGGGCGGCGCGCGGCAACCGACTAAATGGCCACTACGAAGTGGCCCCCGCTAGTACTTGCAGTTTTATACCTACACCGCGGAGTGAGCCAGGCCTGATTTGGGTTTATACACTTGAAACATGCTATGAATAAGAACACAAGTAAATAAAAAAGTTGGCACAATTTTTTTTTAAACTACCCTTCATGGGTAATCTAGACTATGTTAAAGTTTGTATAGGATAACTAAACGATGAATTTGAAACTCAGTATATAAAAGTTAGATCAAAAATAAGCAAACACATGTTTTTTTGTTTTTTTAAAATCATCCCCTAAATTGGTGAAAAGGGGTGATTAAGTTTTAAAGGAAGGTTTTTATTGTTTGCTTCGATAAACTCGAAACTTAGCAAATAAATTTATCAATCGAATACAGGATACATAATTATCTAAATTTCAAAAATCAACCCCTAACTGGATGAAAATCGGAAAATCTGTTTGTATGACATTTTTTTACGAGTTTATTCATTCTGTTTAGTTCGAATCTTAAAGCCAAACCAAAACTGTTTCTCTAAGTAATTGATAAAGGTCATTAAATAATTAATTTTCCCTTGAAATGGTTGTGGATAGTTTATTAGGCTTAATTATGAAAACCTACAATCAAATGAAGTCACAATGATACAGATTTTGCGAAATTTGAACTTAGAGGGTTTCTTCAATGTGCAAGATGTTTTTAAAGTTACAATGTTTATTGAATACATTTTTAGACTTTCCAAAAGTATCCAATAAGAAGGTTGACCGGGCATTAAAATTAACTGAGATCGAAGTTAGAAACACACGCAGACGAAGTCGCGGGCGGAGTGCCAGTAAATAGAAAAGGAAGAATTTGTCAGCTGTTTTTTTTTTTTTATTAACACGCTTTTATTAGCTTGACCTGTATGTATGTATGTAACGGAATCTTTTAACTTCATTTTCACCCACTTCCAGCAGTCTGATTAACTTGAAAATTTGGGGTCAAGGGCCGATGACAATACAATAATCTCATAAATTTTATATTAAAATCCTCCTCTAAGGGGGTGAAAAGGGGTGAAAATGTTTGTTTGAAAAATCTTATTCCTTGGGTTTATACACTTGAAACTTAGTACGAATATGAGTATAAGTAAATAAAAAAGATGGACATTAATAGTTTTTTAAAACTACCCTCCATTGGTAACCTAGACGATGTTAAAGTTTGTATGGGAAAATCATAAAGCGCTAACTGATGAATTTAAAACTCAGTATATATAAATTAGATCAAAAATAATTAAGCACGTGTTTTTGGGTTTTTCGAAAATCACCCCACAAGTTAGTGAAAAGGGGTATTCAAGTTTAAAGGGAAGGATTTGAAGTCGCTAAACGTAGAACCTGAATTTTGGACGGTAGGTGCGATTCATTTTGTAGGTGATCACTAAGAAGGGATTTTGCGAAAATCTACCTACAAAGGGGGTGAAAAGGGGTAAAAACCTTTGTATGTAAAATCTTATCCGTTAGGTTTATAAACTTGAAACTTGGTACGAATACGAGTAAAAGTAAATGAAAAAGATGGGAATTATTCGTTTTTTAAAACTACCCTCCGTTGGTAATCTAGATGATGTTAAAGTTTGTGTGGGAAAATCATAACGCGCTAACCGATATATTTTAAACTCAGTATATAAAAATTAGATAAAAATAATCCAACACGTGTTTTTGGGGTTTTCGAAAATCACCCTCTAAGTTGGTGAAAAATGGTGATTAAGTTTTAAGGGAAGGCTGCTTGCTTCGACAAACCCAAAACTTGGCATAAATAGTTTCTCAATCGAATAAAGGATGCGTAATTATCTATATTTCAAAAATCAACCCCTAGCGGGAGAACATTGTAAAATCAGTTTGTCTTCAATAATATTTCGAGTTCGAAGTTAGAAACACGCGCTGACGAAGTCGCGGGCGGAGTGATAGTAAAAAATATATTTAGATTAGTGAGCATGATATCGCCGATGAAAATGTCATTCTCTGTCTTTTGCTGCCGATTGGCTCTCTGCTGCATACGGCCTGTTCCTCTCTCTGGCTTCTCCCACTTTCAAAAGACAAATTTCTTTATTGGTCGCTGCTGACGATTGCTGCGCGATCATCCGTTCTCAATCCTCGAATTTTATAATTAGTCACTGCTACCGAATTAGTGCGCGCGCATCCGCTCTTGCGTATTTTAATTTTTTTATTTCTTTTATTGTCGTCTTGAGACTAAAAATTCAGAAAATAAATTATAGTTTAAAAAAACTAAAAAAAACACGCTTTAATAGCAATCGAACTAAAAAGTAGAAAATATTTTTTAAGTATAAGAGAGTTTATGTTACTGCAATATAAAATCCAACAATCAATTATCATAATTAACTTAGAATAAGATTAATATAAATATTAAGATATTAACAAAAATTCAAATAAAGTGAAAAAGCGTGGGGTGCTTGATATCGAATGTGATGATCATTTTATTAGTTACTGTTTGCAATATCAAAATTATTATAAAAATATCATTAGCACCCCACGCTTTTTCACTTTACTTGAATTTTTGTTAATATCTTAATATTTATATTAATCTTATTCTAAGTTAATTATGATAATTGATTGTTGGATTTTATATTGCAGTAACATAAACTCTCTTATACTTAAAAATTATTTTCTACTTTTTAGTTCGATTGCTATTAAAGCGTGTTTTTTTTAGTTTTTTTAAACTATATTTTTAAGTTTATTTTGAGATGACCCAGTAAAAATACAAGAAAAAAATGCTACTTACTTCTATTTCTTTGATTTTTTTTTCCATTTAAATAAATGTGTGCTTTGCAATAACTTTTTCTTTTTGTTACAATGAAGTCCTATCCAAATGCGAAACGTCAAGATAATGTCAATAACACAGCCACACATTTTTTTTTTAACCTCCTCCAGGTCTCACTATGTGTACTATATGTTTTTGGGGTCGCTGAATCCGAATCTGGGGTCAGTTTTATTCCAGCACATCTGGGTTCGGCCATAACCTCAAAATATACCCTCAAATTTGCTATATTTGGTTAAACTGCTAACCGTATGTATGGCTTTAAAACCTTATAATCCTATATTACAGTAGCTCGATGACCTCTTCCTTAAATAACTAGATAACCCATAGTCCCATAACTACATAACCTTATAACCCCTTACCAACATAACCCTTAAACCCAATAACGAAGTTTCTGACGTTGGGGCCTGAAAATGTGTACTATGTGTTTTTGGGGTCGAACCCAGACGTGGAACTGGGTGGGTGGTGCTGGACTGGGTGCTGCGCGGCGAGCTCCCTGACGGCGTCGGCGTAATTTGTTACGCCGACGACACGCTCGTCCTGGCGAAGGGAGAGTCGCACCAGGCAGCGGCCGACTTGTCGACGCAGGCGGTAGCGACAGTCGCTAATAGGATCCGGCAGTTGGGACTCGACGTGGCGCTGCACAAGACAGAGGCCATGTGTTTTCATCGCCGTCTGAATGCGCCACGTTCAGAGTCCCACATAACGGTGGAGGGACCTTCAGGAACTTCAGGGAGCACTTCCTGCATTTGGCCTCAAGGTTGAACCGGGCAACAGCCGCTCTCAAGCGACTCCTGCCCAATATCGGCGGGCCAAATGCTTCCTGCCGAAGGCTGTACGCCGGCGACGTGCGGTCCATGGCCCACTATGGGGCCCCCGTGTGGGCCCTAAGCATCCGGACGCGACCACTCAAGCTGGTCGCATGCCAGAGGGCTATCCGGAAAACGGTTTTTTTTTGTGTGGCTGTGTCATTAATGTCGTAAATCAATTGATTGATATTGTTGGTATTGTAACAGTTTTGATGTCTCTGAAGACCCCACGCGACGGATCACGCAATAAAAAAGGCGCAACGGGTGGAGGGTTAATAGATTATTTTAGTAAATTCAAGTTAAGATCTCCAAATATAATCGTTTTTTTTTATGTTTCATGAAATAAATTTAGTTAAACATTCCACTTTTAATCATAAAATGTCATTAACTGTAACGGAAATTCCAGGTTTTCATGTTTTTAACCCCCTTGGAACTCCTCTCAAATTTAATAAAATTATCTATTATTCGATTAAAGATTTGAAACACTATTGTTATGAAACATTGGTTTTATGTGACAGAAATTCAGATGGTGGTGTGTGGTGGTGATGCCGTTCGTGGCGTTCTACCTGACGGGGCTGGTTTTAGAGATGGACGCACTGTACCTGGTGAAGGCTTTCATCCTGGTGTGCTTCTACGGCGCGCTGCACTTCCTCAGCAACCTGCTGTTCGACGACGACCTCAAGAACATCTTCCCGCTCAGTGTGTACCTCGCCACCAAGGTGAGCCTCCCAGCTCTTGTTTTGTCCACGAAATAATGGGCAATATTACAGCACGTTGGAAGATCTCTGTCGCCACAAGCATGTCAATGATAACAATGTACAATATAAATGTTTCTATCCGTCAGTCGTCTTAGGTACGTGCCATAGACAGGCCTGTTGGTCTAGTGGTTAGTGACCCTGACTGCTATGCCGGAGGTCGTGGGTTCGATTCCCACCCAGGACAAATGTTTGTGTGATGAGCACTATCATTTGTTCTGTGTCTGGCTGTAATTTATCTATAATATGTATGTATTTAGAAATATATAAGTATGTTTATCAGTTGTCTAGTACCCATAACACAAGCTCTGCTTAGTTTGGGACTAGATGGTGTTGTGGAATATTTATTTATAGCCATAGGTCGGGCAAACATATATACTTGGTACAAATAGTGTAATCTGGAACCCGCATGAAAAAGTCTATAAATTAGTCATTGAGAAGGTTCAAAAGTGTTTTATACGTTATCTTTATTTAAATTTGAATGGGTATTATCCGTACCTGTATCCTACACCATTTGTGCTAGGTATGGTAACCTACCAATGTTTAGAAGTCAGGAAAAATCTTGCCACGGTTAAATATTTCATCCGCCTTATTCGTGGTTTCCACTTCAACTCTTCGCTCTTACAGTACATTTCCTTCAAAATCCCTCTACCTATCCGTCATACACTTCGCCCTCGGCAACGTCCTTTATTTTCTGTGCCCCAAACATCCAAATCTCTCAAGACCAGTCCATTATACGTTGCACTCACCCTCATAAACAACATTTTTACCCGACTACGGCAAAGCCAAAAGGAGGGTTATGATTTTGACCGGTATGTATGTTTGTATGTATGTATGTTTGTTTGTTCCCTCATAACTTCTAAACTACTTATCATTAAATGACAAATGAGGTTTCGTTAGAAGCGTCTCAGTTGTCCGCTGGTTATAGGTGACGTGTCACCAAATCCAGTATAGCGCCCTCTAGGGGATGAGAAGTCGTTACCGAAAAATAAAATATTTTCGCACAGTATCGACATGGGTATCAAATTAAAGGGCTTGATGAGCACACTTGAAATAAATATACATTATATAGCTTTCACTAGCTAATTTTCTGTTTCTAACAGTGTCAACATGGGTATCAAATGATGAATCTTAAATTCATAACTCAGAAACTATACATATTACATAAATAACTTACTTCAAATAATATAACCTCATTATAGTGTAAATAAAAAATAAGTTAAAAATAACTAAAACCCGCCTACTACTACTACTATTTTTATCATTTGATGACACATTAGATATCTTTGCGACTACTGAGCTGACATTCCTTAGCACTGTTACTCGTAACCTGGAGTCTATTGTTGCCTTTAGTAAAATTCCTTTTTAATTAATGTTAATTTTTATGAAGCTTGATTACAATATTTTTTTGAATGTCTATTTTATTTAAATATTATACATATAGAATTGATTATTTTTCCTTTATTCATCTTCTCACTTATATTTTACATTTTTAAATATTTTTACAAAAAAGAAATAAAAAAACATTTAAAAATATAGAAATAGTAGTCCGCCGGCGTGGGAGCAGGGTCCGGGCAACCGGTGGTAAGGGCTCTTGAGAGAGGAACCTCCCAACAATACGCGCCGTGTCCAGGAGTACTGCCTTCTGAATCAAGCGCTTGACAATTAAGCCATTGGCAGACACTACTATCGGTACAATAACTGCTGTGTTCACGTCTCACATGTCAACAACCTCGCGAGCAAGATCAAGATACTTGAATTGTTTATCTTTTTCTGCTTTCACGAGGTTCTGGTCACGCGGGTCCGTTATATCAACAATTATTGCGCAACGCTCCGATCGATCTATCACCACAATGTCAGGCTTATTGGCAACAATAGTCCTGTTAGTGATGATATGTCGATCCCAATACAAACGAGATATTGCCATTTTCGAGAACTAGGTCGGGCGCATACTTATAGTACGGCAATTCCGATTCCACAAGGTTGTACTTCAAAGCAAGTTGCTGGTGGATAATCCTGGCAACGAGGTTGTGTCTATGCAAATATTTGCCGTCAGCCAGACGAGAACACCCAGAAATAATGTGCCGGATTGATTCTCCCGGACGGTGGCATGCCCGACATATGTCAACCGTACCATCCATCACAATGTATTTGGTAATGGTAGTTATTCGTCATCATAACTTCGTCCATTATTGCACAGACAAATCACCGAAACGTAGCCAGGATACGGACGCTAAAAAGTCTACATCGGGGTCCTGTAGTGCCCGGTAAAAGCGTCCGTGAAGCTCCTTGCTATGCCATACCTCCTTGCGATCATAAGTGTCCAGTACTTTAGGTTTGCGCCAGTTCTCGTTAGCCAAGGAGAGCGGAGTGAGACCCTTGTCCACCGTGACCAATCTCGGTGCATCCCCACGTCGGGTTTCTAGGATATATTCCCTGAGACTGCATACTTCACGGTTGTGCAGAGTCTTAGCATTTAAGAAGCCACGACCTCCGCACTTCCGCGGGATATACAGTCTCATCACCGAAGACCGTGGGCGTTGCATCTGATTTGCAGTCAACAGTGAACGGACTCTCCTATCCAGGGCGTCAAGTTCCGTCTGAGTCCATTTGAGTATGCCGAAAAAATACATCAACACCGGCATGACCCAACCGTTGAAAGCACGCACCTCATTGCCACCTGACAAAAGACTTTTAAGTACTTTATTCAGGCGGCCAAAGAAGCGCTCCTTCAACGATTGTTTCATGTCAGCATTATTGATGCCTAATGCTTCCGACATACCCAAATATTTGTAGGTCTCTGTTGAAGAGAGGGATCTAAGGTGTATGGAATCCGAGAGTTGAGTTCCCTCTGATTCCATAATCTCTCCTCGCTTCACATGCATGACTGCACATTTGTACACACCAAATTCCATCCTGATGGCGCTACTGAAAGTTTCTATTACCTTCAGTAGCTTCATCAGTTGCAAGTTGTTGGGGGCAAAGAGTTTCAGATCGTCCATGTAAAGAAGGTGAGATATGACCTGTCCACCTCTTTTCAACCGATATCCTAGCCCCAAACCATTCAGCAATCTGCTGAGCGGGTTCAAGGCCAGACAAAACCACAAAGGACTCCGACTATCACCCTGGAATATGCCACGCTCAATCCTTATTGGTTCGCTGCTACCTCGGATCTGTCAACATCCTGGGTAGCGAAGGACTGTACTCCAGCTCCCCATACACCACATCAGGAAGGTACGTAGAGTTATATCAACTTTATACAACTCTAGCACCCTCATGAGCCATGTATGGTGTACCGAATCATAGGCCTTCTTATAATCTATCCAACATGTGGACACATCTTTTCGGGAGCGACGAACCTGTTGAACATAATTATTATTTTCGTTTATTCATTTTACATTCATATAATTACATTTTTAAATATTTTAAATAAAAAAGAAAACAATATAAAACATTTAAAAATATAAAAATAGAGATCCGCCGGTATGGGAGCAGGGTCCAAGCTACCGGTGCACACTGTATGATTATTACGATCCATCGGAACTTTATTCATTCTTGAGCGAATCTTTATTTTTTAATTTCAAGTGACATAAAATGTTAACATTATGTTGTTATTTTGTATATTGCAACATTATTCTAAGGAGTTTTTCTCCCATTTAAATTGTATTCTTGCGGTGAGACTACTTATTAACATTTGAAGTGATCGTGGAGGATTTTCACAGTCATATATGTCATAATTATTCAGAATTTTATTAATTATAAGGTTATTTCGACCCTGTCGTCCAATTTGCAACCATATATCAAAAATATCTCGTCTTTTCATTGTGTATCAATCTGATAGAAAACAAAAAAAAATGCATGAGCGGGGCAAACAGGAGCAAGAGATTTCAACTAAATTTCAAAGAATATTAACCGTAGAATGGTATAACAGTGATTTCCGGGTGTATACACATGTATACATTTTTAAAAGTCAACTCTAATACAAAAAAAAAATATTTTTCAAGACTACCACAAAAACTTAATGTATTAAAAACATTCAATATAAAAAAGGCTCAAACCTACCCTCAACGTATGCTCGATGATATAACAAACAATAAAAATTACCACTTATAGCACTTTAAAAGACAAGAACACACCAGTTCGCATTCAGTAGTAAATCAGTATTAAACAATATCGCACGTGCTAATACGCACAAACATGTTTCGGGACTTTCCCTGAGTTATGTGGTGTTGCTAACTTATTAATTTGGTCAAATATCGGTCATATACATAGATAACTGTGCAATGAAGGGAGTTTTAGGAATATTTAGAAAAATATTATTTTTGAATTAAGTTCCGCTAGATCTCGATTATAACACAGGGTGCGGTGGTTAGGGCTCCAGAGACAGGAACCTCCTCACAATGCGAGCCGTATCGAGGAGCACTGCCTTCTGAATCAGGCCCTTGATCCAACCACCTAGGGAGAGCCTCGACAAGTGTTCGTCGAGGCTCTTGGCTATCAGGCCATTGGCCGTAACGACTATCGGCACAATGATAGCCGAGCTCACATTCCACATATCGACAACCTCGCGCGCTAAGTAGAGATATTTGATTTGTTTATCTTTCTCTGCCTTCACGAGGTTCTCGTCATGTGGAATGGTAACATCGATTATCACTACGTGTCGCGCTGATCTGTCTATCACTACTATGTCAGGCTTATTGGCGACAATAGTCCTGTCTGTAATGATAGGCAGATCCCAGTACAGCGTGACATGGTCTTTCTCGAGAACTGGGTCGGGCACATACTTGTAATACGGTACCTCAGAGTCCACAAGCTTGTATTTCAAAGCAAGTTGCTGGTGAATAATCCTGGCCACTAGGTTATTCCTATGCAAGTACTCGCCGTTAGCAAGACGAGAACAACCAGAGATAATATGTCTGATCGACTCACCCGGACGGTGGCATGCCCGACACACGTCAACCGTCCCGTCTTTCATATAGAACAGAATTATTAATATCATTTCTATTGTTTAATTTGTTCTTTTTTTTTAATTATTTACGTTTATTTTGTACAGACCAATAACTTGTATGTGTGGTTTAAAACTGTATATTCAAGTTGGTTATCTATACTTATACTTATACTTAATATTATAAAGAGGAAACCTTTGTATTTTTGTATGTTTGTATTGAATAGGCTCAAAAACTACTGGACCGATTTCAATAGCTATAAATTACTTTTTATTTTATTCCAATCGGACAATCCATTCAAAAGATATTACGAATTTAAAATTGTGAGAGAGCTTAAAAAATAAATGTCCACCCGTGCGAAGCCGGGGTGGGTCGCTAGTTATCTATACATATAATAAATCTGTAGAAGGGTCAATTCTGTACATTGAAAATGTTGAAAAAATAAATAGCGAGTATCGATCCAGCAACACCCCCCGGTGTTGCTGGATCGATACCAAACCCAAATATGTGATTAAAAAAATTTTTGTCTGTCTATATATGTATGCATCACGTGAAAATTAACGGTTCGATTTCGATGAAACTTGGTATAATTATACCTTATTATCATGGGCATAAAATGGGATACTTTTTATCCTGGAAAAATACGTAGAAAAAAAATCTTATTTTTCAGTTTTATTCATAGACGTTGTTCTGTAGAACCGCGATCTCCTTAATTATTATAGGCTTAGCCGTATTTGGGTCCAATAGATATTTATAAGATGTCATTGTCAGAGTTACTCAAAATGGAGAAATCATCCACGCGAAGACCTACATCCGCGCGGACGGAGTCGCGGGCGGAAGCTAGTTATAAATAAATAACGTAGTAGGATATTATAGAAAAAACTTTACCTATTGGTAGAATAGAGCAACCCTCGAGCGACACCTTATATAATAATGCGACTTAGTATTCAACAACACATCTTGAGCTTAAATTGTTTTTTAAATTAAAATAATGTTTTATTTCAGTAGAATGCTCCATCTACAATATCCAAGGTACTTTCCCTCCATGTGGCATGGCTGTGAGACGCCCTGTATTAATTCTATTTATTAATTTTTCTAAACGTTTTTATTTAATACTTTTCAATAGTAAAATAAAGTAAAATATTTACAAAAAGAACTACATTAAAACTAAAATTTACAGGGCTACTAAAAATAATATATTTATCTATATATATAAAAGAACAGGGTTTTTTTTTATTAAGACTACAGCCGAAACCGCTAAACTCATATACTTGAATTTTGGACAGCAGTTGCAGTCTACTATGTTGGGGGGCAATAAGACGGGATTTTGCGAAAGTCCTTCTCTAAGGGGGTGAAAAGGGGTGAAAACTGTTGTATGAAAAATCTTATTCCTTGGGTTTATAAACTTAAAACTTAGTACGAATATGAGTATAAGTAAATAAAAAGGATTGCACTATTATTTTTTTTAACTACCCTCCATTGGTAATCTAGACGATGTTAAAGTTTGTATGGGAAAAACATAAAACGCGAACCGATGAATTTGATAATCAGTATTTTAATACTAGATCAAAAATAATTAAACACGTGTCTTTAGATTTTTCGAAAATCACCTCCTAAGTTGATGAAAAGGGGTAAGTATTCAATTTTTAGGGTAAGGATATTAAACGCTAAACGTAGAAAGCTGACTGAAAATTCTCCTCTAAGGGGGTGAAAAGGGGTGAAAAACCTTTGTTTGTAAAATCTTATGCCTTAGGTTTATAAATTTGTAACTTGGCAGGAATACGAACGTAAGTAAATAAAAAAGATTGGCATTATTAGTTTTTTAAAACTCTCCTCTGGCGATTTAGGTGATATTAAAGTTTGTATGGGAAAATCATAACGCGCTAACCGATGAACTTGAAACTCTCTACTTATATAGAAATTAGATCAAAAATAATCAAACACGTGTTTTTGGGTTTTTAGAAAATCACCCCCTAAATTGGTGAAAAGGGGTGATTAAGTTTTAAGGGAAGGATTTTACAGCGTGCTTCGTTAAACTCGGAATAAATAGTTACCCAATCTAATAAAGGATCCGTAAATATCTATATTTCAAAAATCAACCTAGCGGGCGAATATCGTAAAATCAGTTTGTCTACACTAACATAACAATCTAAAGTAATTAGTTTGTCCGAAAAATAAAATAATTAGTTTTTTTTTTGTATGGAGCGAAACACGTTTCATTTTTTTTCTTCAATTGTACTAATATGTTAGGTGTATGGCGTGAGTATATGATAGCTAGGGTCATTCTCTATCCAGGAAAAATAAAATGACCGCCGGCCTAAATATCATAGACAATTTTTTTTTTACCGAAGGATTACTCGCGGGGCCGCAGATGGCCGGCGATTTGAAATGAACCGCCATAGTAACGATTGTAGTACATGAAAATAGCTTTACAATGATATATGAACGATCGTTATTGGTCTTCGAGACCATTTTGCCGATGTCAATGAAATTGTAAAAAAAGTATGTAACGGTGTGTGTGCTCTGTGTAGGTGTGGTTCTACATCACGTGGGCGGTGTTCGTGGCGGGCGTGGTGGGCGTCGGTGCCTCGCTGATGTTCGTGCTCTGCTCGGGTGCGCTGTGGTACACCTTCCTGCGCTCGTGGCGCTCAGACCCTGGCGTCATCAGCGCGTCGCGCCAGGACAAGCTGCGCGTGAGTACCTCCCACCCCGGCCCCGCACCACGCCCCGCCCCGCCCTCACCCGCGCCCGTTCCTGTTGCAGACCATCATCGAGCTGTCGGAGTCGTCGCGCGGTGGCTTCGAGCCGGCCCGCTTCTGCTCCGCATGCCTGGTGCGTCGCCCGCTGCGCTCCAAGCACTGCTCCGTGTGCAACCGCTGCGTCGCCAAGTTCGACCACCACTGCCCCTGGGTGGGCAATTGCATCGGTGAGTGTGGCAGGCCAGCGGGTGACTGCGTCCGCGTGACTGCGTCCGCTGAGCGAGAGATACGTCTGTTGCAGGCGCCAAGAACCACCGCTACTTCATCGGGTTCCTGGTGAGCCTGCTGGTGATGTGCGCGTGGATGCTGTGGGGCGGCGCGCAGTACTTCGCGGCGGTGTGCCCGGTGGCCGACGACACCGCGCCCGGCGTGGTCTGGTACTGGTGTCGCTGCAACCCCTGGCTGGCCTGGGTCATGCTCAACGCCAGCTTCCACCTGTTCTGGGTGACGGTGCTGACAGGCTGTCAGCTGTACCTGGTGGTGTGCCTGGGCATGACCACGAACGAGCAGCTGAACCGCAGTCGCTACCGGCACTTCGTGGCCCGCGGAGGCCGCTCCCCCTTCACGCGCGGCCCGCTGCACAACTGCGCCGACTTCTTCGGCCTGCGCCTGTGCGGCCTGGCGCCGCGCGCGCGGGACTGGGCCGCGGCCGGCCTGGACGACGACGAGCCCATGCTGGCCGAGCACCACTACGTGTGAGTGCGGGCCCGCGCTAGTGCCGAGGACTTCGTGTAGCGCCCGCGGCCCGACCCACTAGCGCGCACCCTCCACTACGTGTGAGTGCGGGCCCGCGCTAGTGCCGAGGACTTCGTGTAGCGCCCGCGGCCCGACCCACTAGCGCGCACCCTCCACTACGTGTGAGTGCGGGCCCGCGCTAGTGCCGAGGACTTCGTGTAGCGCCCGCGGCCCGACCCACTAGCGCGCACCCTCCACTACGTGTGAGTGCGGGCCCGCGCTAGTGCCGAGGACTTCGTGTAGCGCCCGCGGCCCGACCCACTAGCGCGCACCCTCCACTACGTGTGAGTGCGGGCCCGCGCTAGTGCCGAGGACTTCGTGTAGCGCCCGCGGCCCGACCCACTAGCGCGCACCCTCCACTACGTGTGAGTGCGGGCCCGCGCTAGTGCCGAGGACTTCGTGTAGCGCCCGCGGCCCGACCCACTAGCGCGTACTATCCGCACACACTTCGTTCGAGCACGTTCTATCATTACTCTTATGTAGTTCACGTTATTTATACATAGATATAATTAATATTCATTTATACATATAGACACATGGCTGCAAGAATTCGATTCTTGTAATTCATTTAATGTTTTTATCTCTTGTATTGATTATTATTTATTTATACATATTTTGAAGTATTTTAGAAGTTGTGCTTGTGGCTGGACACTGTGCGTCAACTGTTGGCAATCAAACCGTTGCACTAAGAAGTATGGTACGCATCGCGATCGAAACTAGGTAATGTAATTATGCAGGTGCGGTTTGCCACGGTGACACGCAGCGTGGCGTTACGCTTCGTGTGGACGCGGAGCGTGACATCACACTCTGTCTGGACGCGGAGCGTGACATCACACTCTGAGTGGACGCGGAGCGTGACGTCCGTCCCACTCTGAGTGGACGCGGAGCATGACGTCACACTCTTGAGTGGACGCGGAGCGTGACGTCACGCTCTGTGTAGACGCGGAGCATGACGCCACGCTCTGTGTAGACGCGGAGCATGACGTCTCACCCTGTCTGGACGCGGAGCGTGACATCACACTCTGAGTGGACGCGGAGCGTGACGTCCCACTCTGAGTGGACGGGGAGCGTGACGTCACACTCTGAGTGGACGCGGAGCGTGACGTCACGCTCTGTCTGAACGCGGAACATGACGTACCGCGCGTTCGTGAATGTGGCTTACTATTGTATATTGATTTATGTATAAACTGACGAACAAATGTCTACCTGATGTATATGTTTAGTACAATGTCGTGTTGAGTTTGATACTGGCACGAAACGTAAAATTAAGATTAGAAATTAATGTAAATTATAAGCAACGAAGCTTCCTTCTTCTAAGGTCGTCCACTTTTAATGGTTTAAATGTCAAAATACATGATATTATAACATGTTAGTTTGTATCATCGGTGAAATAACATTGGGCGGCAGTGTAATGTTTTCATTGAATGTTATTTTGTTGGTTAAATAAGTATCATACAGTAGAGGTGCAGAGCAGAGAGCTTGTTCATTTGCGATGCGGTGAGATCGCGCTGGACGCCACAAACTGCCCCATGAACAAGTGTAGACGCTCAGTAATCTTTCATACATTTGAGCTCGTAGTACGCACATGTGAGCGGCAAATATATAGTTGAACGCGTGGGAGCTCGCAGTAGGCGCGTGTGCAGGCGGCACACGCAGGTGTACAAAAGGCTCTTAAGAAGTTTTGCGGATTGGTTCTCTTTCGCAATAAAAAAAGTTCGCAATTTATCTTTATATCTTTATATTATTAGTCATGTTGAGGCCAGAACTTCACACAGTAAGTTGCGGTCTTACCTGTTTGCCATTGCATTTGCATGGTCCATGATTGGACGGCAAGTCACCCATTACTTGCCGTCTTCATGCCCGCGCCTATGATGGGCGACTCCCGCGGCGGCTGGGTCGTGAGGTGGACGCTGTCCTCTCCCTCACGCGTCTCACCTCCTCCTTCGTAAGCATAACTGCTTCGCAGAAGGAGGTGACTGCTTTCCTTTCCGTCTCGCCCCACGCATGGCCTCGACCAATACCGGGCGCGAGAGGTCGCCGCCCATCGCCTCCGTGAAGACATATGCTCCACAGTGTCGATATCTTTATCTTCGAAGGTTTACCGACTCACAGTTAGTAACTACTTCTATTTATGAAATTCTATTTTACCTATTACCACAAGTATTTTAGTTTTATAAAAAAAAGACATCTAGTTACTTAGTTTGTTATTGATAAATAATACAATGTTAGTACAATCAGACACTTTTCCAAAGTCTTATTACTATTCGAATTATTAAAAAAAAAACTTGTAAATCCGGCTTATGGCATAATATCCAATAAAGGCGACTTACCAGTATGCCATATGCAATGATAATAAAATGATCAGTTAATTTCTGCGGCTAATGGATCACCAGAGGCCGGCTCGTCTTCTGAACTACATTCAAGACAACAACCAGAAGGATTAATAATAACGTTTCTTCTTCTCGTAAAAGACCCTCTGGTTCATAGTCTCGATCATCCCGATCACATCCCGCTTGCTCATCGTCATCACCTTTGCTATCATTCAATGTATCATTAAGGCCATAAAACGATTTTGGATCCATATTATCTGGGAAAAGACAGATATAGAGACAGTTCAAAAAGCCAACGAATGCATGCTATGCCAAATGTGGAAACTGGTTCGCGTGTTGTTATTGCAAATACTTCCAGATATGTACTGTATACTGATTACTTTACATATTTTAAACCTCTTAAAGTCTTCTTTGAAACACACTAAAAATGTATAAAAAGAGTGCCCACAATGACAAAAACAATTTTCAAAACAGAATATCGCTTCATCATTCTCAACGGCTGACTACTGAGTTTGACTATTTCTAGTTTTTTTTTATGTTTAAGAGCCATTTCACAAAATCCGAACGCTCGAGTTTAGGTAAAAGACGGGAGCAATGTTCATGTGTGCGTAGCTATTCACACATACACAACGCAACCAGTGTAGCGCTAGTGTTGAGACGGACTAAACAATCTTGAGCCGATATAATCGTAATGCACTTTGGTTACATTTCTGAAAAAGTTTTTTTTTTTTATTCAGTCTATTAGACTGTTAAATGGTATAGAACGGAAAGCATCTCGCGCGCTGATTGGTTGAACGTCATGTGCCCGGTGCCGCCATAATTATTTGTTTGATAATTCGTTTGATGTCGAATGTAAACAAACTGTACTGGTGATTTTAATTTAATTTCGTGTTAAAAATGCTCCGATTGAATTTGTCAATTTTTAGTTACCAATGTGTTGTTTTCACACAATTATGTTAGTTTGTTTTATAAAGTGGCTTGGCAATTATTTTGCCAATGCTCGCAAAAGAGTTAAACTAAATGAACACTATTAAAACTAATTGATTATTATATTTACTATTATAGACTAATATAAAAGTAAAAATATAATGTTAAGTATGTAAATATAAAATAGAAATGGACAGGGAAACAACTGAAAGATTCAAAGTATTTTATCTATATATATAAAAGGAGAACTGACTGACTGACATATCAACGTACAGCCGAAACTACTGGGGCTAGGAATGTGAAATTTTGCACACGGCTTCCTATTATAATGTAGGGGAGCACTAAGAAGGGGTTTTTGGAAATTTAACCTCGCGGGCAAAGTGCTAGTTTTAAATAAACCACTTATAGACGATTTTGAAAAGTTAAGACGTCAATCAGAAAAAAATATGCTAACTGATCATTCCAAAGGGTAAATCTCTATGGAGAAAACTGCAAAAAACAATATGGTAATTTTGTTTCAGTCATGTTATGTATCACAAATATCTCGGTTACATGTTTCTTGTTGGTACTATTATGTTGTAGCAGTGACCAAATTATTCTCAAGTTATAATAACTATCGTATGTTATATAAATACTTGTCGTAAAGGCATTGATCTTGCTTTTCTAGGGTCTTTACCCGATTCATGCGATTTCTCATTCTAGAATAAAAACAATAGTAAAGTTTCCACATTTACAAAGGAAACATATTTTTATACAATAATATATATTTTTTAAACTGTGTTGTCCCACTGCTGGGCAAAGGTCTCCCCCACAACTTTCCTCTCTTCCCTGTGTGCGGCTTTCTCCGGCCAATTTGTCATGAAAGTGTCTAGGTCGCCACGCCAGCGTTTCCTAGGCCTCCCTCGGCAACGACGCCCGTCCGGCACCCACTGCGTAACAACCCTAGCCCATCGATCCTGATGCATTCTATAGACATGGCCCGCCCAATCCCACTTCAACCTGGCATTCTTGTTGCCCACATCGGTGATTCTTGTTTTGGAGCGTATCGCGGTAAACAATAATAATAAATTGTTTTTTTTTTTTTTGACAGGCCTGTTGGTCTAGTGGTTAGTGACCCTGACTGCTATGCCGGAGGTCGTGGGTTCGATTCCCACCCAGGACAAATGTTTGTGTGATGAGCACGATCATTTGTTCTGTGTCTGGGTGTAATTTATCTATAATATGTATGTATTTAGAAGTATATAAGTATGTTTATCAGTTTTCTAGTACCCATAACACAAGCTCTGCTTAGCTTGGGACTAGATGGCGTTGTGTGATAGTTGTGGAATATTTATTATTATTATTTATTTTCGTAAATTTCTAATACGTAAGTGGATATAAATCCTTAATAAATAGTAATTACAGTTTTAGAATTCATGTCGATATGAAGATAGGTGATCAATAACTACGTATATGAATTGCAAATAAAAATAATATCTACCTCGCTTCTAATGCTATCTTTATAGCTGCAATATTTCTATTTTTCCTTTTTTTAACACAATGGTAAACAGAACTCTTGCGCCCCATTGCAAAAACTAATAAAAAAAGAACAGATGGTTAATTAATGCACAAATTCTACAAACTACTACAATAATACTTTGTTTGATAAAGTTACGAAAATAATACCTTATGAAAAAAAAAATGTAGTGAATCAAAATGTGGTAGTCGCAGTATAATATTCCGTTCCGATACGTACGCTCTATAATCGGGACGCGGGAAAAACTGACACATGTCCTATGTCGACGGGCGCTGGAGCCGGACTGATCGCAGCTCGCTTGTGCTTTGTAATTTATTCTAGTTTAGAGTGATTTTAAAAACGATATTATGTTTAATTATATGAAGGCATTTTAATGAAATTTAGGAATTAGTTTAGTCTGTAAACATAGTTTATATTCACATCGTTTTTTTAATGTAATTACGCTTTGTTCGAACCAAAAATCGCGATAAAACAGTGACATAAAACGTAAAAATTGACCTCAGACTTTATTTTTTTACTAATTAATGTTATTAAAAATATAAATTTTAGTAAATTGTTTGACGACAAAAACGTATGCCTAATGATTTGTGTATTTTTTTTTGGTTAAAATTATGAATATTAATGGTCCTATATCTAGGAGTCGCAAATCGACTCTGCGTTGATTTTTCAGTAAACTACTTTTGGGAGATGAATTACCACCAAGTTAATAAAGGAGTTTTTTAAAATGTGTTAAGTTAAATAACAACAAG
Source organism: Agrotis puta (assembly GCA_943136025.2). Lineage (NCBI taxonomy): Eukaryota > Metazoa > Arthropoda > Insecta > Lepidoptera > Noctuidae > Agrotis > Agrotis puta. The sequence continues at coordinate 57,630 of OW964176.2, read as the reverse complement.
AAAGACTGGTCTTTCTTTTACAGGTATTAAAAATTGTTGGAGTATTACTTCATATGGTAAGTTAGACGACCATAATTTTAGTTCTACGCGCAAAAACGTGAAATGGCTCTTAATACTAGATGGCATCACTTTTATACTGAAATGTTGTTAAATGTATCCTTTATTACTGTGAGACGCGAAACAACATATTTGTAACCGACTTCAAATAGGAGGTCTTTTCCTCCTCATTTGTGTAGTTAATTTTAACAAAAACTAAAACTGCATCATTCGATTTTAGAAAAATCATTAATCCTGCCCAGAAAACGAATTAGGAAAAAAATCACAACCTGTATTATTACACCATTCGATATTTCAATGAAGTAACGGTTAACGTGTTTCGAATTCAGTCGTTGCCTTGAAGATTGATCAGTTTTTTTTTTTAATTATACATTTTCCTAAGTTTGCTGTATGCGATTACTTCTCAGAATTAGATCTTTATTAGCAGCACTATCGAATGGTGTAATAATACAGCGTGTGTGTTTTTTTCCAAAACCAGCGGGTTCAATTCCTGGTCAGGATTATCTTTTTTTTTTTTTATCCAATGATCCAGTTTTAGTTTTCGTCAATGTCGGCCTCGAGACTTATTTCAACGTTTTATGATATTCCTCATAGTTTCAGATATAGCCATCAACGCCCAGACAAAGAATTCACTCTGTAAGTATGTTGTTTCGCGGCAACTGATTACTTGCAATCAGTTGTTTTATTCAGATGCCAGCACATCTACCTAGACAAATCTATCAAATTGTCTTCAATAGATTTTAAACTTTATTTAAAAAGGAAGTATTTGGTTAATGAATAGAGGTTTTGGAGATTCCTTAAGCCCTTAAGTCCATAAGCAGGATACATAAGTCTAAAAAGTTATGAGTTTTTTTTTTTGTAAATGGCTTATTAAAAAAAAAAGTTAATTTGAAATCTGTGTCTATAAAATGTTTAAAATTAGTATAATAGGCCATTTGACAACATTAAAAATATAAAATTCGCTTCAGCTGCAACGTTTTATTTGTTTACTTGCGTGTGACATCACACATGTCATATGGCCACTATGGGCCAGCGTCATTACTGAATCATCGTTTTTGGCTGTGTTTTGGAAATTCAAACTTTAACATTGGTTTTCATTGATAATACAGTAGATCTCACAGAAATATCAATGTAGTGTGCTTATTATGTAATAAAAATCTTAGATGTGACACAGCGGTTCCGTACGTCCGAACAAAAAAATGGAACCCTTTTAAGATCATTATTTCTAATTATCTCTTACGTTTTGTAATTCATTTTTAGACCTATAGTATGTATCTTTCGTATGCGTACGAAGTTTCATTAAAGTCAGTTGATTCATTAGAAAAAACTTTTTGAACCTATGTTCAATGCCGGTCGGTGTACGCGTACACTGAACGACACACGGGTTCTTCCATCCAGGGCAAAACGGGAGGGACTGTCAGACTCTTACTGACTAAAATCCACGGTGTCCTTCGACAGCTCTTTACGTTCCGGGGTCACGGTAATTCATAAGTCCAAGACCAACAAGTTTTGACTTGGATCTAAAATTATACGATCGCAAAAACAGGAGTGTTACACTTTTAGGGTTTAAGGGTTGATGTATGTGTGAGTTTATTCCACCATACCTTGTGAACAGCCAAACCGATTACGATGAGTTTACTGTACTGGCAACTGAACTTGTGCGATACGGAATTGAGTCGTGACGTGATAAACTGCTACTAACTATTATTATAACAAAAAATTAGGTACGTTGAGTTATAATCAGAGGTTAAAGCAATGGCACCTCAAATGTATGACGGAGAGAAAACCGGGTGGCGAGTGATAATCTGGGCCTCTCCTCCTATCGACTCAATATGCCTAGTCCGCTTGGTGACCCCAAGCGGACTGGGCGGCAAAAAAGTTAGCTGCTGACCGCTTCAAAATTGGTGAGCATACTTATTGCCAACCATCAAACGTAGAAAAAATGAATTGCCGTCCGAATCTGATGCGCAGTTCCGGAGATTGTTTCTTCCTTCAAAGTCACTGAAACCTAAAAGAGACAATAAAAATTATAGAGAAAAACAATAGAAGAAAGAAAATTCACTTTTTTCTCCAAGGGAATAAAAGAGGTTTTTCCAACATTTGGTAGTGTCAATAAACAAGCTAACAAATTTTGAAACGGTTCCTAACATTATTTTTTGACGGTAATTTTTTTTTGTCCATTTACACTTGGGTTCAATTCGGTCGATATGAGAGGGATCTGTACTACTCCAAGTAACAGATGAGCACTCGCCACCCGGTTGCTTCTCTGACGTACCTACATTGATTTAACATGGCATGGAATGAATATAACCCCAGATGCCTTTATCCGCTAGTAGAAGTATTTGTGCTTAGTGAGCTACTTAATATTGTAATGTAATTAAAACATGTATAATGAGATCCTTTACCATTTAACACGTTTCCAAGTGTTCGCTTTGTTGAACTTATTGTATGAATACCTACAGTTGTAAATAATTTTTAAAAATCTCTTTGGCTGTAGTATTTAAATATCAAATGTAAGAGCTTACAATAATATCATTATTTCTGTAAGACGCTTAGATAAATGTTTGAGTACTGCTAGTAACGTGGAACGAAGGTGGCATTTGGTACACGAAGGCTGCGCGCCCGCGCGGCTGCCGGACTACCAGGACTACTAGCATGGGAAGGGATTTTATTCATTATATTAACGTGTATAGAATAATACTATTGTATTATATAAATCGAAACCAAAATGCATTTAATGTCAATAAATACTTAATAAAGTTAATACTAGTTTTTTTTTAAATTTATTTCCTTTTGTTAATTTTTTTCACTTGTTTACGTTTTAAATATAATTGCAAAATAAAAACATTTAAAAATATAAACAATAGTGGCTCACCCAAAGAGAATTAAAACCACTTGAGAGCTCATAGAGCGATTTCGCCTAGGTACACTATTCACCAGCGCGGGCCGGGGACCGGGGGATTGCGTCTTCCCCCGTTCCTCGGCCCGCGGTAGTTGTGATTGGCTGATGCAACAATGTCAGTAAGAATAGTGATAACAAGTAAATCCAGCAACAAAAATATCGATATCGATAAAATCGATGGCAATTAAGTCTTCTTTTGCTTTTTTCAATGTTGATTTGTATGTAGATAAATAAATGAAGATTAAACGGAAAATAATATCCTTTATTTGTTATTCTTACTTATTTACTACATTTCAAAAAAAAAAAAAAACATTTTTTTAAATTTAAACAACTTAAACCCAAAATTATTTATTTCAAATAGACCATTACAGGGTCGGCGTTGCTGAACTAAACAAACGGCGTCGGTCCTTTAAAGCTTCAAAGCAATCAGCTGTGAAATGCCTTGAACAAATGACGCTATAATATTTTGGAAACCAATTTTCCCTGTTAGTGGCATTAATCCACTTTTCTTTAACTTCCGGAATATTTGGAAATCTAAAATGTAAACGTGAAAAATAACATTATTTTTTATTTACCATTAGAAATTATCGATTAAATAATTTATCAACAATGTTTTAAGTTGTCACATCACTTCAGCACACAGCACAAAGTACTTATGGATAGAAAGAGATAGACTTATCTAATATTCTAGTGAAAGTAAAGGACTTTTCAAAAGACATCAACGCGGTATCCCAAAAGACATCAACGCGTAATCCTTTTTCGTAACCAACCAGTTTAGCTTGAGCCCTCTAATTACCAATAAAGTAAATAAATATAAACATATTTTACTTACCGATGAAAACTTATACCATCTTTTTTATAACTAGATGTTTTAGATGATTTCCCGCACCATTTAATTGCACAGGTACTCATTTTTGCTTCGGTTTTATTCGATAAATGTTTTTTTAGGTTCCGAAATTAAGGAATGTGCACAGATCCAACAACTGGTCAGTACTAAAACATTCATTCGTATCGGGATCTCATATAAGTGCTATTCCATTGATGTGTCGTGAGCCTGAGTCGCCCGTATGAGCGGTCAAGTGGCTATATTGTCATTGTGATTTGCTTATCTTTTTCAACTTTGACGAGGTTCTCGTCTTGCGGGACGGTTACCTATGTCAACAATCATTGTGCTGCTTTCTGATCAATCCACCAGCTCCGGGTCTATTGGCGATAATGCTACAATATTCCTAACAGTGATGATGATTTTCTATATTATTATTATCGTGTAAGGATCGGGCACGCCGCAATCGCGGCGGTAAGACCCCTCTGAGGTTCTCTAGTCTAGTGGCTGGATAGGCGTCACGCGGCGTCCTGACCTACCACATGACGCAGTTCCTCACCGGACACGGAAGTTTCGGGAGGTACCTGTGTCTGATAGGGAGGGAACAAACGCCTGGGTGTCACCACTGCGACGATCGTCCGGAGGACACGTGGAGCGCTGCCCCGCTTGGGCAGAGCAACGCCGTGTCCTCACGACGGCGATAGGCGGAGACCTCTCGCGACCGGCATTGGTCGAGGCGAGACGAAGTGGGAAGCGGTCGCCTCCTTCTGCGAAGCAGTCATGCTCGTGAAGGAGGAGGCAGGCCGCGTGAGGGAGAGAACATCGTCCTCCCTCCACCCCAGCCGCAGTGGTAGACGCCTACGACGGCAGACGATCTACGGCCACTGTAGGCGCGGGTATGCGAGCAGCTAGTAATGGGCAACTCACTGTCCGACCATGGACCATGCCCGGGTCGACGGCGCGTTGTGTTTCACGCGCGCCTCAAAGATTGTCAGCAAAATGACGGGGCCCCGTCTAGAGGGCCAAAGCCTGCCGGGGTCGCGGGTCTGTACGAATTACCGTGATCCCGGAACGTAAAGGGCTTTTGAAGGACACCGTGGATTTTAGTCAGTACGAGTCTGACAGTCCCTCTCGCTCTGCCCTGGGTAGGAGGACTCATTTTATGATATTACCACCCACCATTAAAAAAAACCTGTTTGGATGAATTGAATTTATTTTGAACTAGTTTTTCCCGGTGATTTTAGTCGTAGCGTGATGTTAAATAGCCTTTTTTAAATCTTACTAAAATCATTACATTAGTCCTCACACCATCCAGGACGGATGGAAATGTCAGACTTGTATTGATTAAAATCCACGGTGAACCTTCCATAGCCCTTTACGTTCCAGGATCATACGTTTCCGACCCCACATGTAGAATAATTTTATCGACAGATTTGAGCAAGCTACCTCTACTTTAAGTTTGTACGGACCAAAACCGCACACATTGGATTAGTTTCAGATACTTACCACCTATATACCTAATCTACCTACAAATGTTTTGCACACGACTCTAATTAAATTTTTCTTTATCATGTTTTAACTTATAGCTATCAGATAAATGTTTGATTCGAGGCAGAACTAAGCCTGCGAGTCGCGAATGGCTTCGTCGAACGCGTCTTGCCCCCTTGTCCCGCGCCCTGCTGCTTAGCATGACTGCTTCGCAGAAGGAAGGAAGCGACGAAAGCCCGGCAACAGAGAGGTAACCGCCGCCTATCGCCTCCGTGAGGAGACGGCGGTGCTCCGCCCAAACAGGGAAGTTCTCCACCGTATGCTCCACCATTTCCTCCTGGCGTTCGTCATAGTGGTGACACCCAGGCCTTTCTTCTCGTCCAATCAGAAACAGGAACCTCTCGAAACACCCGGGTAAGGATCTGCGTCGGGTGGAAGCTGAAAACGCCGTGGCGCCTCTTCAGCCAGTCTTCAAAGAGGGGTCTTGCCGCCGCTGTTTCGGCGTGTCCGCCGCGGCAAGGCATCGTCGTGCCCTCGAACTATGGACGTCGCGATCACAGACTTGTACCTCGGTACATACTATTAACTGAGAGTCGCAGTCGTTATAGTTGTATTGCATGCGCCACTGCACTCGGAAATATGACCTTTTGTTTTGTCTCTTTAGTGAGCGCATGACCTTGCGAGTCCACGTGCGTTATCACTGGGACCGTCCCCCTAATCTTTTAAAACTATGTGCAAACGATAAAGACAAATATTTACAAATTAATGATAAAGTTTAATAATTTACCTATTATAGGAAATGATCAGCGACCTGCCTACCTACCACCGACATAATTGTGATAAGTAATGTCCTATCTTTACCTACGACACCTAAGCCATTCCGACCATGCAGAGGAATCGATATGCAAAGCTACGACACAGGATTAATCCCGTCCGCGACTTCGGGATGATCGCGTACTACAATGTATAGTAAATCTATTAAAGTTTAATATATTGAGGGAGGTGATGTGCTGGCGTCTGTACCTACATTTTTGCAAATAAATCTATTAGTTTGTCAGATCCTGAACTGTATTAAGACGTCTTAAAATCAGGCTTGTTCCACGCGCGGCTCAAGGAGTGTCAGCACGGTAGTGACGGGGCCCCCTGTAGAGGGCCAAAGCCTGCCGGGGTCGCGGGACTCACGTATTACCGTGACCCCGGTACGTAAAGGGCTATTGAAGGACACTGTGGATTTAAGTCAGTCAAGTCTGACAATCCCTCCCGTCCTGCCCTGGGTGGCCTGGAGGACTCATTTGATGATTTTACCACGATAAAAAAAAAAAAATACAAAAAGACGTCATTCCCCGGGCAGCAGCAAGACCCTTCTTTGAGGAGTGGCTGAGGACACGGTAGAGCATACGGTGCAGGACTTCCCCGCTTGGGCAGAGCACCGCTGTGTCTTCACGACGGCTACAGGCGGAGACCTCTCGCGCCCGGAATTGATCGAGGCCATGCTGCAGGGCGAGACGGAGTGGGAATCGGTCACCTCCTTCTGCGAAGCATTCACGCTAGCGAAGGAGGAGGCGGGCCGCATGAGGCAGAGGACACCGTCCTCCCTCCACCCCAGCCGCAGTGGTAGACGCCCACGGCGACAGACGTTGGCAGACGATCTCCGACCACCGTAACCGCGGGCATGCGGGCACCGAGTACCTAATGGGCATCTCGCTGTCCGACCTTGGACCATGCCCGGGTCGACGGCGCGTTGTGTTCCACGCGCGCTACAGAGAGCAAAAAATGACGGCAGGCTGGCTTTGGCCCTCTTAGAGGGGGGCCTAGGTCTGTACGAATTACTGTGACCCCGGAACGTAAAGGGCTTTTGAAGGACAACGTGGATTTTAGTCAGTACGAGTCTGACAGTCCCTCCCGCTCTGCCCTGGGTGGGAGGACTTATTTGATGATAAAAAAAAAATAGAGACGTCATTAGACGGCATTAGCTTTGGAGTTCCACAACAGTTGTTCCAGATCTTGGATTTTTATAATAACAATGTTCTTATTTTTACTTTACTCATATTCGTAAAGAAAGCACAGTGTTTACCTCGGGTTAAAGACTTATTTGGTGATTCGATATATTTTTAAGGAGTTTGGCGCCCCGTCTCGGGAATAAAAAGTAACTTTCACGCCTTTTTTTTTTTTTTTTTTGCGTGGTAAAATCATCAAATGAGTCCTCCCACCCAGGGCAGGGCGGGAGGGACTGTCAGACTTGCACTGACTAAAATCCACGGTGTCCCTCACGAGCCCTTTACGTACCGGGGTTACGGTGATGGGTAAGACCCGCGACCCCGGCAGGCTCTGGCCCTCCACAGGCCCCGTCAGTTTGCTGACACTCCTTGAGGCGCGCGTGGAACACAACGCGCCGTCGACCCGGGCATGGTCCATGGTCGGGCAGCGAGTCGCCCATTACTCGCTGCCCGCATGCCCGCGCCTACGGTGGCCGGAGATCGTCTGGCGACGTCCGTCGCCGTGGGCGTCTACCACTGCGGGTGGGTCGGAGGGAGGACACTGTTCTCTCCCTCACGCGGCACGCCTCCTCCTTCGCGAGCATGACTGCTTCGCAGAAGGAGGCCTCTCCCTCACGCGGCACGCCTCCTCCTTCGCGAGCATGACTGCTTCGCAGAAGGAGGCGACCGCTTCCCACTCCGTCTCGCCCCGCAGCATGGCCTCGACCAATGCCGGGCGCGAGAGGTCTCCGCCTATCGCCGTCGTGAGGACACGGCGGTGCTCTGCCCAAGCGGGGCAGTCCTGCACCGTATGCTCCACCGTGTCCTCAGGACGGTCCTCGCAGTGGTGACACCCAGGCGTTTCCTCCCTCCTTATCAGACACAGGAACCTCCCGAAACTTCCGTGTCCGGTGAGGACCTGCGTCATGCGGAAGGTAAGGACGCCGTGACGCCTATCCAGCCACTCCTCAAAGAGGGGTCTTACCGCCGCGATTGCGGCGTGCCCGGACCTCGGTTGCGACAGTCGCTCCCTCCATACTGCCCTGAGATCACGCCGGAGCTCTTCCCGCCGCGCCTCGACCTGTCGAGGCAACTTTCACGCCTTGGATAACATGTACTACAACATATGTCAATTCCAAACAGTAGTTCCTGAAATTAGCGCGTTCAAACAAACAAACAAAAAGCTCTTCAGCTTTATAATAATATAGTACCTACCTATAGATGGTATGGAATCCTATACCGATTCGCACTTGGCCGGTTTTTTTTCTCTAGTAACACAGCCTGTAAGTGACCGCACGGCCGCAGCGCTCTCGCCACGCTGGGTGGGACTAAAGTTTGCTATGCTCTAAGCTACCGACAGCGACACCACCAATCGTGTGGCCGATCTAAAAGCCGTCGCGTCAAAATCACATCGCTGCCGCCGCCGGACTCTAGTCCAGCGATGTGATTTCTTATTGAGAATAGCATAGCTGTAAACGAAGGACTTACACGCTTAATCGGCGACAACGGCACCGGCGCGCGGCGGTCTGATTACCGCGATGCACGACAAACCTATCAAATGAGAGATTACCTGCACGCCTGACTGACAAAGATACAGCGATGCACGATATATGCGGCGTTGTGCGATGCTCGGCACAGTCGAACGCGACGCGACACGAGGCGAGCGACACAACACGACACTGAGACTCACGCGGTACGTGCCTCATCAGTTCTTCATGCTCACCAAGTCACCATCACACCTACTAGCCAAGGTCTCACATCACAACTGTCATGGTGTTCATATTGTGATCTAGCAAAGTGATAAGATATTTTATTGAGTCGGTTTCGATCTGTTTACATTTGATTGTTTTTTTCTAATGTTGCCGTTGTGTGGACTTTTGGACTTTTCCCGGACTTTTAGAAGATACTAATTAAAAACCGGCCAAATCCGAGTCGTATTCGCGCACGAATGGTTCCGTAATATTATTAATACAAACGGCAAAAAAAATCACGTTTGTTGTATCGAAGTCTCCTTAAATATGATATGATATATATAGGATAGGTCTTTAAAACTGATATTGAGTTACGCTCTAATATCATTTTTTTCTCAAAAGAACAGTTTGCGCGAAAAACACTTCCAAAATAGTAAAATGTGTCCCTGTAACTTCTAAAATAAGATAATGATCAAACTAAAAAAATATATGATGTACATTACCATGCAAACTTCCAGCAAAAATTGGTTTGAACAAGATCAACTAATTATTATTTTTTAATACGTCATAAATCGTAAACCATAATTTACCTTTCATTCAATCAACTCAAATATAAAACAAACTTGCAAAGAACTACAAGAACTTTTATATTATGATGATACTTGCTGTTACGACAGCTTTATCACCGAGGAAAATACTAGAGTATTTTCTTCGGTGATAAAGCTGTCTTAGTGTTTTCGTACCATTTGCGAAAAAATTAACTCAATAATAATATGAGATAAGCATTTATTAAAAATAATGACAATTAAAAGTGAGTTAACATTCGAAACATTGGTCCAATTATTGATAGAGAGAGTTACATTTTTGTTTGGTACATTTATCGTCGATGAGTTAATTTGAGTATTTCTCTGTTCTTGCGTCTGAGAGACTTGCGTTTCATTTGATTTAACATCGTAACATATTTTTAGAACATTAACTTATTTATAAAAATAAATTAAAATAAACTTAAGGTTTTATTTGAAGAAAACAAAAGCGCGGCAAATTCCTAGACTTTTTTTTGTCGGAAAAGCAAAGGCATCAAGCTCATACGGCCTCTTCGGTTTTCGTAATTTTATTTAAAAATGCGTATTCCTTTTTCAAAAAGATGTGTAATCTATATATATAAAAGGAAAACTGACTGACTGACATATCAACGTACAGCCGAAACTACTAGGGCTAGGAATGTGAAATTTTGCACACGGCTTCCTATTATAATGTAGGGGAGCACTAAGAAGGGGTTTTTGGAAATTTAACCTTTAAGGGGGTGAAAAGGGGGAATTAGGAAAGTACGTAACCCACGCGGACGAAGTCGCGGGAATAGTGCTAGTGCTTTATATACAAACTCAATGGTGTAAACACAGATGTAGTTCAGTATTATACATTTCGGTAAGTATTCCAAATTTAAATCACATTCTCCTCCTAGAGGATGAATGAAATTCAGTACAACTTTCTTTCCCTGTTTTTAACAGATTACAAATGACTTTTGTTATGTTCGATTTTTGAAGCATAGCATGTCACTTTTTTGAGCAAGTGGTACGAAAAATATATTTAGATTATTAAGCATGTTAACGCCGATGAAAATGTCATTCTCTGTCTTTTGCTGCCGATTATAAGTAACTATTAGTAACATCATTTTATTAGTACCTAACTAATAAAATGATCATCACATTCGAAATCAATCAAATATTGAAGTGGCAAAAGGTTTAGTTAATGGCAATATGGGTATTATCACTGAAATTATCTGGCCACATTTCCGACGTGATCAATATATCTATTAATTTATACTTCATGTACAAATTAATGGTACATAGGCGGACTTAATGCTAAAAGGCATTCTCTACCAGTCAACCTTTGTGTGTAGACAACACTGTGGTAGGGTACAATAAACAATAAAAATTAGTAAAAAAATTAAAATAATTAAAAGCTATACAAACTAAAAATTTATACTATAACATATATACCTACAAATAAAATAAACTAAACAATATTATAACAAATTAAATAAATAAAAAGAAAAACCTAATAATTGCCATGACTCGACTTTTATTAATTGAGACCTAATTTATTGTGACGTATAGGTAGAGGTTTCGTACTTTTCTCTTGAAAGTGAAATTGCTTTCAGCTTTTTTAATGCTAAAGGGTAGCGCGTTCCAGTTCCCGTTTCATAATCTTGAAGCTGATGCAGAAAGATCAGTTATTGAGAAGTCGATCCAATTTTTTTAGAAGTTCTTGTGATAGATGAGAACTTGACTTTCTGACTCACCTGAGCCACGTGTTGTATACAACTCAAACTTTCGTCAATGTACAGGCCCAAGTCTTTTACGTGAGGTGAAAGAGAGATGATGGTGTTCTCATACAACAGTGGCATAAGTTAGCTAGTGTTCACGTTTCTCAAGTAGTACGAACTACCAATGATGATTGCCTGACATTTTCCGACGTTCACAGCGACCCCAAACTTGCTACCATTCTTCAATAGCACGAAGATCAGCATTGAGTGATGAGATGCAATTGTTAAGGTTGGCGATGTCTGATTGAGCGTATAGTTGTAAGTCATCAGCGTAGAGATGGTAAGAAAATTTGAGTATAGTTTTAGTTTTTGTCAAAATCGGCCTCGAGACTCCTTTCAAAGTTTTTCGATATTCCTCATAGTTTCGGATATAGCCATCCACGCCTAGTTGAAAAATACACATGTTGGGAAAAGGCTAGGCAGGTGATGAACATCCCGTCGACACCTTGTTGTTGAAGTGTTTCCCAGTTATTGAATTGTGGTTCAATGCGTCAAACGTTTTTTTGTAGTTCACAAAACACGTACACAGGTATAAAGACGTGTTATATTATATTTCTTGGCTTTTACTATTGCTTAAGTCACCACTTTTATGTGATCCAATGTTGAGTAGTTCTAACGAAAACCAGCCTGTTCGGTCGATTATAAACATTCAGCTTAAGCGTAAGTACCGGCGTTATCTAATCGTAATGTTGGTCAGGAATTAGAGTTTTGAGTAACAGACCGTCAGATAACATCATAGGACAAACAGAGGTCAAGCGCGTCGTGCGGTGGTGTGAAGTACACTCGTACCGGGGTGGTGGGAATGTGCACGCATGTTCTTCAAGTTACCATTATGTGGCAGGTATAATAAAACTACGTTGTTACAGAACAAACATGTCGGGCATGACGAGCATGGCGAGCGGCGTGGCAGGCGCGGTGGAGCTGGCGGCCCCCGACCTGGCCAGCGCGCACCACGCGGACGACCCGTGCGCGCACCACGACCACGCCATGGTGGTCAGTATGCCACACACACACGAATAATTACAAGGGTCATTAGGAATTAACAAGATATACCAAAGACGTTTGCACAAACTCGATGGTTTTGTCTTATTTAGTTTCGGAGTTCCCATGGTCACCATCTAGCAAGAGGGTTATCACCCGTACTCTAAAATGGAGTATTTTGTAATAAACCTTTAAAATTACGATATGATTTAATCAGTGGCGCAGATAGACCTAATCTAGGAGGGGGCAAGACATATCTGCGAGGCCCTTTTCTTTCAGGACGAAAAATATAACTTGACTCCACAGCTCGCGCGAGGCCTTATAAACTTGTGATGGCCTATGTCAAGAATTTACTTTTTAGTCTCTGAGCGGAAGGCCCCTTCAGGTGCGAGGCCGGGGACTAGGGTCCGCTTCGCCCCCGTCTAGCTACGCCACTGGATTTAATGTACGACTATCCAACCAATATGTTCTATATCCCTATCCAATAATCGTTCTAAACTACGAATACATACATAATTGTTTTGGATATGTTTATTTAAAAAATTATATCAAAACCACAAAATATCGAAGGTGCATGAATTTTTTAAATAAATCTTATAATCTTATAATAAATCTTATATAGATATTAACAGCAAACTGGATTGCGCAGTAATATTTGAAGGCATGAAATAACAAACGAGTCAAAAACTTAAAAGTATTTTGTTTAGCTACAAACAAGTATGCCTTCATCAACTCGGTTTCGATCGTTCATTATTGCGAGACAAAATAGTTAAGTTGGAACGTTCATTTTATTATAACACTACTTTTTGCCCGCGACTTCGTTCGCGTGGAATAGTGACTTCCGGCAGATTTTTGGTTTTACCCACATAGTTCCCGATCTCGCGGGATCTCTTCAAAAATTTTAATTAAATTTTATTTTTATTTTTTTTGTAATAAAAACTATCCTATGACCTTTCTCCAGTTCCAAACTATGTCTGTACCAAATTTCACACAAATCGGTTCAGCAGCTTAGGCGTGAAGAAAAGACAGACAGACAGACAGACAGAGTTACTTTCGCATTTATAATATTAGTTTGGATTAGCGACCCGCCCCGGCTCCACACAGGTGCAATCTCTACTATATTATGCATGTTAAAAACATATAATCCTTCCTCTTGAATCACTCTATCTAAGAAAACAACCTGCATCAGATCTAAGCATACATAGGAACAGACAGACAAACAGCGGAGAGCGACTTTGTATTATACTATGTAGTGATTTGTATTAGAAATATTTTTGCAATGATGTAGGGTTTATTTGAGTTCTAACTGTGACCACATAAAGTACTCCAATCATTCTTTAAGCACAATCTAATGCTTTTTAAATGCCGTTAGCATCTAATGACAGGCCTGTTGGTCTAGTGGTTAGTGACCCTGACTGCTATGCTGGAGGTCGTGGGTCCGATTCCCACCCAGGACAAATGTTTGTGTGATGAGCACGGAGCACGATCATTTGTTCTGTGTCTGGGTGTAATTTATCTATAATATGTATGTATTTAGAAATATATAAGTATGTTTATCAGTTTCTAGTACCCATAACACAAGCTCTGCTTAGCTTGGGACTAGATGGCGTTGTGTGATAGTTGTGGAATAAAAAAATATATGGGCTAGTTTAATGATTCTGAAATGCCATTGGCAACTTCTTTGACTCAAATAATACTTTAATGCTATCGGCATTTTTGTTGACCACAATAATGTCAGTATAATGTGCTTGTAATGCCATTAACCAGTTATTTGTAAACCTATTTAATGCTTAAATTTGTGCCCAATTAGCGTTATAGGAGCCGTATATTATACGTTCATAAAGCTGCTAACGGACATCTTAAAATGTCACACACGTGCTGTTATCCGGCCGTTGAACAGCTTTGTTGTGTTACTAGGAAACACAGCCACAAACGTACAATGCCAGGAGCTAGGTATATAAGAGCATTAACCCATCAAATAAAAGTTGCTTTACAACCATTCTAGCATTCTATTGGCGCTTTATCAGTGATAACTAAAATCATGTTTATATGCGTTTGGTAATACTGAACGTTAGGTTGCTGTATTTCTCTTTGTAATTTAAAGTTATTGACACTCAGACAGGGTGAATTTTCAAACTGCGCGTGGATGGCTATTTCCGAAACTATGAGCACTAGGTATTGAAAAATACTGAAAGGAGTCTCGAGTCCAATTTTGATTAACATCATTGGACTTTTAAAATCAGGAATCAAACCTGTTGGTTTTGGAAAATAAAACACACACACACACACAAAAAAAAACTGTCGCTAACTTAGAATAATAAATAACGCATAGAATCCTATTACGAGTACATAAAGTGAGGAAAACGAAGTTAAGCTGAGAACAGCTTAACTGTCTCAGCGAGCTGACGCGAGTACTCAAGGTCAGGTTCCGTCGAACACAGCTCGTGAGTATTAAAATTTAAAATGACAATTTGTACCATGAAGAGATGTCAGTATGAGTAAGGAAAACCGAGTGATCAAAATATATTTCATAAGAAATTACAGTCATACACACCGAATCTGACCGGATCTGACCGAATCTGACCTAGTCTGACAGAATCTGATTTTAATTTTCTGATAATATAGAACACCTTGTTTTCGTTCTTTTGTGGGGAAGGATATTGTACTAAGTGGTAAGCAGTTTTTTTCCCTAATAGTTTCGGATATAGCCTTAATGTAGCCATTCAAGGATAGTTGAAAAGTTCATCTATATATATAAAAGGAGAACTGACTGACTGACATATCAACGTACAGCCGAAACTACTGGGGCTAGGAATGTGAAATTTTGCACACGGCTTCCTATTATAATGCAGGGGAGCACTAAGTAGGGGTTTTTGGAAATTTAACCTTTAAGGGGGTGAAAAGGGGGAATTAGGAAAGTACGTAACCCACGCGGACGAAGTCGCGGGCGAAGTGCTAGTCTATATATATAAAAGGAGAACTGACTGACATATCAACGTACAGCCGAAACTACTGGGGCTAGGAATGTGAAATTTTGCACACGGCTTCCTATTATAATGTAGGGGAGCACTAAGAAGGGGTTTTTGGAAATTTAACCTTTAAGGGGGTGAAAAGGGGGAATTACGAAAGTACGTAACCCACGCGGACGAAGTCGCGGGAAAAGTGCTAGTTCTGTATAAATTTTGATTAGAAACACGAGGCAGTGTGTATCGAAGAAGGTCTTGTGTGTTGCAGTTCCACTCGTGTGTGTGCACGGAGATCCTGTTCAACGGCTGGAACACGAGTAACGAGCTGCAGCTGTTCGGCTCCGCTCTGGCCATCTTCGTGGCGGCGGTGCTTTACGAGGGGTTCAAGTACTGGCGCGAGACGCTAGCAACAGGCGCGCCCGCGCTATCCGACTCGCAGCAGAACATCGCTAAGAGTGAGCTCGGTGGAGGGGCGGGACGCTCGTTCAGGTGAGATTCTGGCGTGTGTGTGAATGTGGACGCAAGGGAGTATACAAGGCCAGAACGCAAGGGAGTGTAACTGAACGCGTATGGATTGGAAGTCAATTTTTTACAACTCTCTTCCAATCTATACAAGACTAGTAGATATACTTGGCAGTAACCTAAATAACAACCTTAGGTAAGTACTCCATAATATACAGTGCGCATAATATGGAGTAATCGTGTTTAGATCGCGATTTCAGCAGAAAATCGTATGGCGAGCATACGATTTTCTGCTGAAATCGATTTTGATTTGTTACTTCTATAGAAGGAGAGGTCTACAAATAACAATAACGAAATAAATATTAGGTACATTGGTATACCTACCAATCTATACATATAATAAATCTGTAGAAGGGTCAATTCTGTACATTGAAAATATTAAAAAAATAAATAGCGGGGGGTGTTGCTGGATCGATACCAAACCCAAATGTATGATTAAAAAAATTTTTGTCTGTCTGTCTGTCTGTCTGTTTGTGCAGGCATCACGTGAAAACTAACGGTTCGATTTTGATGAAACTTGGTATAATTATTCCTTATTATCCTGGGCATAACATAGGATACTTTTTATCCTGGAAAAATACGTAGAAAAGAAGTCTTATTTTTCAGTTTTATTCATAGACGTTGTTCTGTAGAACCGCGAACACACGTTGCATTACCCGCAGTGGATTCAGCGCCGTAATATTTATAAGATGTCATTGTCAGAGTTACTCAAAATGGGGAAATAAACCATCCACGCGAAGACCGACATCCGCGCGGACGGAGTCGCGGGCGGAAGCTAGTGTACCTAATATTTATTTTCCTGCGTGTTGGGTGTCTATTCTAAACATTGCATCATACTTCGGCATACAGTGCCATAAGCCCAATGATTTACGCGTATGAACCAGAAGCAGACAGACAACGTCAGGGGCCTCCCGAAGTTCGGTTTGGTAAGGTTCATTTAAATCTAGCAGACGTTAATAGAGACCTCTGTCGACCTGACTTTGACCGTCTTGCTACAAAGACCGCATCCGCCGCCTCTGCCGCACTACACTCCTGCAATTATTTCATTAATCGTAATCAAGTTATGTAGCTATGTTGCGTGACGCTCGTAGGCGCCTTCATAGTCAGTGGAATTAATGTAATTGTCTTCTGCATATTTACGTGCCGGGCATTTCACAACATCACCTGTAGGATGATCATTTCTCATCTTGAACTGTTTGCAAGTCGCACAGACTTTTAGAGGCAGAGAACTTTTATTGGTGCATGGTGCATTCCTTGAAAGAATCTCCAGTCTCTTTCTCCTGTCTGTTTCTCTGCAAATTTTAGCTGCGTGTCCGAACTGCTGGCAGTTAAAACACCAGGTCACAATAGTGAAATCTCTTACTGGACATGATATCCAGTTTATGAAGTTTCGGCCTTGATCCATTATAATTTTCCTGGTACTGGCAGGAACTTCCAGTAGGGTGATCCGTCTTTCCTGACTTATGGCTCAATTTGATGGATTGTAAACGGACTCTTGTGTGGTGTTCCTCAATTTATCGGCAAAGTTTTGTACATAAATGCAGTGCGGAAAACCGGAGACAGAAAAAAAAGAGGCGCTTCATAACGGTTTCGCACACAGGCGCTGCCAGGGCTCCGCGCGGCCCTGTCATCGGTCGTTCAACACTGTCAACATGTCATGGATTTTAGCGATCATCTCTGGAGTAGTGACCTCAACTGGGCGTTCTGGGCGTTCAGCATCACTTGTGCTTGTACGACCACACCGAAAATCCGTAATCCATTTATAAATCATTTTAATCGACGGAGCAGAGTCCCCATAATATTTATCAATCCTTTATTTCGTTTCCGTTATAGTTTTTTTGCGCAAAAAATAATGTTTAATCAACACTCCAAATTCACTTTTCTCTATCTTTGCGAAAATGCGTTCCATCGTTTTAATTTAATGGCTCTCAAAAAAAAGTACTGACTGAAAATTTAAATTAGTCCCTCAAAAGAATTGCGAACAAGGAGGTAACATGCAATTTGCGATAATTTTATTCCAAAATAGATTTTTACCAGACTTATCACTCCGCCCTCGTACAAAACATAGTTACGTCTCGCTGTCTGTCGGTCCTTATGTATGCAAAGATCTTTAAAACTACGCAACGGATTTTGATGCAAGTTTTATTAACAGTAAATTCTTACGTATTGCCAATTTTGAAAGCGTCGTATCTTCGTTAATTTTGGTTTACGAAACAAAAGAAAAAATACGGGTTGAATATTTTTTGATAATTTAAGTGATGGACTAATTTTATTTTTTCAGTCAAATAGCCAATTCCTAGGAAATGCATGAAATTCCTAAAATCGCATGGAAATGTGTGAAACCTAACCAAACAACCCCGGGGTGCTCCGTGCCCCTGACGTTTACTTGCTGCCAGGTTCGGTTTGGTTAGGTTTCTTTAAACCTTGCACGCGGAAATAGGAGCACCGCAAAGCTGGGTTCCGTCTGCCTGAACACGTAGCTAAAGCACTTTTTATACATTTCCTACATAGGAAGCTTCGGAATTGTATACATTACCTAGTAGCGAGCAGTTTGCTATGGCTGCGTTCTGGCCTTGTATAGATTGGAAATACGCTCCTCCTCCTCAGGGCGATGCTGTGTTCAAGCGCGCACGCGGTGCAGACGGCGCTGCACGCGCTGCAGTCGACGCTGAGCTACCTGCTGATGCTGGTGTTCATGACATACAACGTGTGGCTGTGTTTGGCCGTGGTGCTGGGCCTCACGCTCGGTTACTTCTTGTTCGGCTGGCGGCGCAGCGCACTGAACGACGCCAACGAGCACTGCCAGTGACGCGCGCCTCACCGACCGAGTGCGACGCGGCGCGCGCCCTTCTGACGATAGAATTTTCTTCCATGTAGCTTTTGTCTCCGTACAGCCGACCGCATGACAAAAATCCGTAAAGGTGGCCGTGTCTTTTAGTGAAACTACATACTACAAAGTGGAAAATATTCAGCTTGCCAAATCCTGCTCTACCGTGCCGTCGAATGTAGGCACTGCGCATCTGTACGAGGGATGAAAATGAGTAACACTGGACACAAAGTTAATTAGTGTTAATGACAAATAAGTTCTGTACCTGACAGTGGAGTGTTGAAGGGAGACAAGAGGTACCTACTTGATATCTACTGGATATCAATGAGAAAGTTTTTAAATAACTGAGGACATGTTTAAGTAATCAGTAGGTTAAGTGTCTTTTCAAATATAATTATTATGAAATTTAAACCTTACTTTTTCTACGCAGAAACCTTTTTAGGAGTTATTTTATTGTTCTATAAGAACAACACACTATTTTCTGTACAAATCCTGAAATTGCTTAAAAGAATCACGAACATCAATATAATATCATTTAACATACACACATCAACAGAATCTAGGGATATCTTAATCGTAAATTATTTACGATTGTTTAGTTTAAAATCTTTTTAGTTTTCATAAAAAGTTTGTATACAGATTTAAACCTCATTTATTCTATTTTCAAAATTTAAAGAATAAATATTAAAAAAAAAAGAAAAAACAAAATACGGTGGCAAAATTGTTAGTGATTCGTTATGTTACGGAAAATTAAAATTGTTTTATTAATATTAATTAATGAACAGGGATTAGATTGGTATTCTTTTTTAATTTAACGTGTCGTGTGAGCTTTAGGAGTCATGTCACGTCGTCATTTGAGTCGAGATGAAATGTTACGAGCCGTGGTCATGCTATAAAATGGTGCTATTTAACGCTTCGTTGCTGAGGCCCTACACACCAGCCAAAACGTGATATCAAGGTTGTGGTCACGTTATCGCAGTATTGGGGATGTAGCTGAACGGCACACGGGTAGATATCGCGTTACTACGCAGAGACAGGATCGATTTTTCCAAATAACTGCTAGAAGACAACCCAATATCACAGCGATGCAACTAGTACAAAGGCTCCAGGAGGACCACCAGCTGCTGGTAAGCGACCAAACCGTGCGAAGGAGGTTGCATGAAGTTGGTCTTCATGCTCGAAGACCGCTACGTGTTCCAGCATAGCGACGTGGCAATCGCGGTCGGCGGCTTTCGTGGGCTCGGGAGCATTTACCATGGAGTGACGAACAACGGTCTTTGGTGCTGTTCACCGACGAGTCCCGGTTTGGGTTTCATTTGGAATCACGAAGAACACGCGTTTGGAGAACTCCAGGGACAGTTAGCCGTCTAAGGCACCCTCAGGAGGTCCACTCATACCAAGGCGAGACAATCATGGTGTGGGCAGGAATTCGTCTTGGCGGACGAACCCAGCTCATTTGGATCCAAGGTAGCATGACTGCACAAAAATACCACGAGGAGGTAGTGGAGCCTGTTATTGACCCACACAGAATTCAAATGGGCCAGAAATTTCTACTCATGCACGATAATACTCCTTCCCATACGGCGCGGCCGGTGTCGGCCGCTCTCCGAGACCACGATATTCAAGTTTTGGATTGGCTTGCACAGTCGCCCGACTTAAATCCTATCGAGCATGCCTGGGACATGTTACAACGAAAAGCTTTGAGAGATTTCCCGCCAAATTTGACGACACAACAACAACTTTACGACCACTTGCAAAGAACATGGGACCTCATACCGCAGCAAGACATTGACAATCTAACTTTAAGCATGAACAATCGATGTTGATGTGTAATTAATGTAAGAGGTGGCAAAACTGATTATTAATAATGAGACTTAATAAGATTTTTTAAATTTTCATTAAAATTAATAGCTTTATAAGAAGAAATGAAGTTTTTTTCCATATTAATTTGCTACGGCGATTAAAATAATTAACATTTCTATTTAAAACAAAAAAATCACGAAATGTTTTTTATTTTTTACTGTACACCTTAAAATAACCTATCATTCTTCCATTTACTATATGAGAAAATTCTTCATAGATTTTTAGATATTTGATGAAATATAAAATATCCCTAGATTATGTTGATGTGTGTAGGTACATACCTATTTGCATTTTTTAACCGACTTCAAAAAAGAAGCAGATGCTCAATTCGACTATATTTTTTTTTTGTTTGTTTCCTCATACTCATAACTTACGACTGGGTGAACCTATTTTGATGATTTTTCTTTTGTTTGATGTCTATCATTTGGTCCCAAAAATTTATTTCAGTTTGGTTCAGTAGTTATATTTTATGATAATTCTGTACATGAAGTTATGAATAATTGAGAACCTCCTTCTTTTCGCACTCCTGAATTCGGAGCACAGAACGCGGACCTGATCACGTGAATGGAAGAAGGAGACTACCTACTAGAAAAATTTAAATGACTTAAGTACTAAGTACGAGTATTGTAACTTACAAAATAACAGCGAGGTGAGTGTTTGAATTTTGAAAAAATGCAAAGTACGGACAAGGGATGATGATGGGAAAGGGTTGCGATTAGGGTTTCCAGGTCTTAAAACCGAAACGCCGGATAGGTATACCAGTCAGTTAAACTAATAAATAAATAAATAAATAATAACACTTTATTTCATTAAAACACAGATTTAACATGTTATACGTAAACACAATTTAAATGAGCTTAGGTAGTAACACAATATAATACAATATAAGAGCTGAAATCTGTACACAACATGGAAAACCCTGCCTCTCAAACTAGGTAGGTAACCTGTATCTTGAGAGACAGTGATTCAGCGTAAAATGTGATGCTACAAGTATAATAGTAGACTGTGTCGATCTACCTGAGCGATTAGGAATACAAAGATAATTTATGTAGTAGTTTAAATTTATACGTGATGTGTGTGTCTGTTTGTGTGTGTGTGCGCGTGAGTGTGTGTGTGTGTGTGTGTAGGTGCGTGTGTGTGTGTGTGTTGGTATATTATATTGTGTGATTGGGGATTTGTAGGTATTTAGGAGACGTACTTAAGTAAGGATTCTGTTTGTAGATAGTCCTGTTCTAGTAACCATTCCGTTAATTTTGATTTTATTTCATATTTATTTAGATCGACAACGTTTAGGTTTTTGTGAACTTGTTTGTATATATATGTACTCAATGTGTAGTATTGATGTTGAGCGAAGGCGGTTTTGTGAGGGGTACTTAGGGGTAGTTTCTTCCTTTTTTTAGGGTCAGTTGGGGGAACGCTAGCGTGTTTTCTAACAGTAGACTGCAGTACAAAAAGCTGACGCACTGTAAGTACTTTAGAATCAACGTATAATTGTGTAGTGGGGTAGCGTTAAGGTTTGCGCGACATCACCTTCAGTATGGCTCTCTGCGCTCTTTCAATCCTCAGAAGACTGGTTTTGTTTGCGCCACCCCATACTGGAATGCAGTATCCAATGACGGATTGGCATAATGCAAAGTAGATAATCTTCAGGGTATCAGGCGCAGCCGAGTCTCTAAGGGATTTGAAAATATGCAAAAGTTTTAAACATCTAGTGGTATATAGTGGCGTCAACATGTTTGTCCCATCGTAATCCTCCGTCTATTTGGACACCCAGATATTTCACATTGTCAGTTTTGACAAGCGTCGGACATGAGCATTGTGGGGATTGTTTGGAGCAGGTGTGCGCTATTATGGAGAAGGATTTGTCGGGCAGGTTGTTACGCTGGATAGCGAAGGGAATGTACGATGTTTTGTCGCAGTTTAGGGTAAGCAAGTTGTGGTTGAGCCATTTCATTATAGTTGACATTGCCGCTTCTGCATAGCGCTTAACGCTATCCCAAGTTGGTCCGTGAACTAAACTATGACTGCGGTGTCGTCAGCATACGCAATGATCTTGGAATTGGGGATGGTCATTCTGCACAACTCATTGACGTATATTAGGAAGAGGCTGGGGCCTAAAATGCTTCCCTGAGGAACACCGTAAGTGGTCAAGAATTCTTCACTTATATGCTCTCCAATTTTTACTAGTTGGGTCCGGTTATTACGGTAGTCTATGAAAAGTTTGAGCGTATGTCCTCGTACCCCTAGGATTTCCAATTTAGAGATAAGTTAAGCTAACTGGACATTTAGGTGAAATGACCGGACCCATTTCATTTTTTAGTCCTAGTATAACACCACCATGTTTTTAATGAAAGCAAGCGTCGGTTCAGCTAAAGCTAAAGATCAACAAAAGCCGGGCAGACCGGACATGGTTTAATTTGGCCAGACACGCTAACAAAAAGACTGTGTTTATACCTGAAAGATTTCGGGTATAAACACGAAAGAGGTTTCCTCTTTCGGAAGTCGTAAAGGTGGACACAGTATTATGTAAATTAATAATCAATCATATTTAAATCGCCAAAATAAAGTGCAAATCACGACTAAAGTCCACGGTGTCCTTCAATAGCCCTTTACTTTCCGGGGTCACGGTAGTTCGTTAGTCTCGCGACTCCGGCAGGCTTTGGCAAGTTTTCTTAAGGGGGGCCCATCATTGTCCAGACAGCCCTTTGAGGCGAGCGTGGAACACATCGATCATATCGACATCGACCATGATCGATCCAGCGAGTCGCCCATTACTCGCCGCCCCCATGCCGTCGCCTACGGTGGCCGGAGACCGTCCTGCGACGTCCGTTGCCGTGGGCCTCTACCACTGCGGCTGGGCTGTGAGGTGGACACTGTCCTCTCCTTCACGCGTCTCGCCTCCTCCTTCGCTAGTATGACTGGTTCGCAGAAGGAGGTGACCGCTTCCCACTCCGTCTCGCCCCGCAGTATGGCCTCGACCAATGCCGGGGGAGAGAGGTCGGCGCCTATCGCCGTCGTGATGACACGGCGGTGCTCTGCCCAAGCGGGCAGTCCTGCACCATATGCTCCACCGTATTCTCCGGGCGATCCTCGCAGTGGTGACATCCAGGCGTTTCGTTCTTCCCCTTCCGACATAGGTACCTCCCGAAACTTCCGTGTCCGGTGAGGTAGGAAGGAATATTGAGAGGTTCCCACAGAAATCTGAATAATAAGGCATTGCCTTATTATTAAGATTTTGCCTTATTATTAAGATTTCTGTGGAGGTGCCCGATATTAAGAGGTTAGGTTAGGTTTTAAGGGTTTTCTAAAAAAAATGTTGTGTTGAAACTATTGAAAGGAATCGAATGTATTGTCGAATTTCGGTTATTGGACAACAGCCTGCTAGATCCCAAATTCGACAATACATGCGATTTCTTTCAATAGTTTCAATACGCCTAATGAAAATTTATAGCAAATTGTTGTTCACTAGAATTTGTTATTCCATTATTACAGGAGGAAATGTTCAGAAGTACATAACCAAGAGATGCACGTGAATACTAATCTGAATTTATTTGTAATTATAGACCTCAAGATTTCCTACCTATATTAAAAGTGAGTTCTGGTTGCTAATTACGAGTAGGTACTATCGAATTTAAAAAAATAACGGTTAAAGAGATTTTTTAATTTTCTCGCTATAAAAAAAATGTGAGTCAACAATTTGGAAAATTAATTAATTTTGGTGAATGTTGTTTCAATTGAGTCATAAAATGACACGGATGTAACCACAATGTTTTTCACATTTTCGAGAAATAACCAAAAATTTACTTTCCAAGTATTGAAAATTGGCATTTCTCCAATATCACAGACAATACTACGAGTATGTGGTAGGATTTAGAATAATGAAACGCATCACTTTCTAAGCTTAGCTAAAAATGTCCCATCCGAGGGGTTCTTGGAACACTGACTCCATGAAATGTTTATTGAAAATTTTAATTTTATGTTTGGATTATTTTCTGCATTACGTTAGTACTAAGTTAACGTAATGGAATGTATTAATTTTATAGTAGTGTGACTGTGCACTTACATTTTAATATTTTTGTCTGAATATTTTTGCATGCCGCAAGGTAAAATGTAACGGGACTATTTAATATTATTATTTAACACCTTATTTGTATACCTACATTTTTAGCAAATAAATTATTTCTATTTCTATTTCTATAGTAGGTCACTGAGAATTGAAGCCAAAAACACGGTAGAAAAATTATCCCCGGCCACACCCGTTTCCTTCGTAATACAAGTGAACATCTCTAGGGAAAACAATTAAATGTGTGCATGGCGCTCATATTTATCAAAAAGTGGCTTCAATAAAAACGATATGTTTTGTTTTCAATACGGAATGGACATTTTACTATCTAAACCGTTGGCCACGCTAACGCGATACGTCTGCGACAACGTCTGGAACTGGGCCAGCAGAGGAAATTGTACCATGTGTTCGCGCGTATTGCGGATTTTACAAATTGTTTATATTTACCGCGGCATTTGCAAAGTTTATAAAGAAAAACAATGGGGGAGTTGTGTAGAGGCTTCGGGGGGAAATTTGTAACTTCATCTAGGTAGGAGGACTCTTAGCCACCGACTGAGCTCTCAACTCTCGGCTACAACTTGTGAACATCAAGTAATATTGATTAAGAGTAAATAATAGTTGATGTAGTATTGTTTGCTAGAAATTTAGAGACCGACACAAAAGGAAAAGGAAATTGGAAAAGTTTTGTGATGAGAAAGGGATTCCCTTGAAAAATATCATATCAGTTGTTACGGATGGCGCTCCGGCTATGACAGGGTGCCATAAAGGCTTCATTCCAAATTCCAGATGTCTTTGCTGTACATTGCGTTATTCATAGACAACATTTGGTTGCTAGAAACTTAAGTGAACGACTATTTCAATCACTGCAATATGTCATCAAAGCAGTCAATAAAATCCGTAACACTTGCATTTATTTCTGTCAGTTATTAAATGAATGTGTGTCATATTTGTGTGTCCAATACGTAATCTGGTAACAACTATTTGATCTTTTCTACAGGTAAATGAAATGGGGGCTTTTTGAAAAATTGACTTTCTGATATCTTTGTTGTGTTTTCTGTCTTCCAGTGATGATCCAGAGAAGTTTGATTTTATATTTATATTTTACTAGCACTTTGCCCGCAACTTCGTCCGCGTGGGTTACGTACTTTCCTAATTCCCCCTTTTCACCCCCTTAAAGGTTAAATTTCCAAAAACCCCTTCTTAGTGCTCCCCTACATTATAATAGGAAGCCGTGTGCAAAATTTCACATTCCTAGCCCCAGTAGTTTCGGCTGTACGTTGATATGTCAGTCAGTCAGTTCTCCTTTTATATATATAGATATTTCAATGCAAGTGTGGATTAGATTTGACTGTTCATCATCTTTGTTCGTCGGCTTAATAATATTAAGCTACATATGTTGAGTTGCATTCTTTGGGTTGTACTGGATTGTATGTGCTGGTCGTTTTCGGGGACATTAGCGTTTGGTTGGGCCCCTCTTTGTTTAAGCAAATGTATTGTATCCTATTCTATGTACATAAATTAATATATTGTTAACTCGCTAATGACCATGAAATGTTGTAAAGCGACCTTAAATAAATACTAAAAAAAACCGTAACAGCTGTATTATTTCATCAGCTTCGTGTTACTGACGAACATTCCAACCGTTTGTTGCTTCTTACTGAGGTTCGTTCGCTATCAAGAGGCAATTGTCTGACTCGGTTTTACAAATTGTTTGACTTTGTGATAGAGTTCTTGGAAACTAAAGATACATAATTGCGCTAAAGCTCACTTCAAAAAATGATATAGCTTACATGACAGACCTGTATAAATTGTTCAACGACATGAATCTCTAATTGCAAGGCGATGAACTAAATTTAATTATAACAAAAAATGTCGTTGCTGCTTTCGTAGCCAAACTGCTTCTACACAAAAAGATATAGGCAGACGAGAGTTTCTCAATTTTCCGAATTTATCAGTATCCTGCAGTAACAACGACTTGTTTGCCTACTGCCAACATTTGGTAAATCTTCACATTGACTTCACCGAACTATACTAGGACATTTAAAACGTAGAAATACCAGACTGGGTGTTACATCTGTTTTCAAATGTCAACACAGCAATTTAACCTCAGCTGGAAGAAGAACTTATAGAATTGACAACAAACGAGGAACAAAAATCAAGTTCAAAAATGTGCTGGCGCTGCTGCTGCAGGTGCTGAAAACTCTAAACGGCGCAAATACATTGGCTTGGCTAGTAGCTATGTATTTGAGCCGTTTGGGGTTGAAACTCTAGGGCCATGGGGTCCGAGTGCTCACAACGTTTTTAAGGACATCGCCAGGCGATTAGTCGACTCTTCAGGTGACCAGAAGGTTGGTCTATTCCTAGGCCAACGAATCAGTATTGCCATACAACGTGGCAATGCTGCCAGCGTTCTGGGCACTGTTCCCGTTGACAGCGATGTGGACGTATTCTTTGACGCCCTTTGAATGTTTTTTTTTTGTTTTATTTATTTTTTTGTACATATTACTAGTAAGTTTTTATTTATGGTCTGTATATAATCATGAAGCAAGTAAATAACTGTGTATATTACAGTTCAAAAATAGCTATCAATAATTTTGGCTACAAAAACCGATTCCGCAATTGTACCCTGGATTGTGGTCAATCGTTCAACGATTCTTGATAGCATCGCGGGGAGCGCAGGCGACCCTCGCCTGCGCGTGCACAGCACACGCCCCCCTCGATAACCGCACGCACGCGAGACTGCGTGCGCTAATGCATCATTGCGTCTGCACGTTATTGCTAAAAAGCTTTTTTTTTTACGAGGTAAAATCATCAAATGATTCCTCGTACCCAGGGCAGAGCGGGAGGGACTGTCAGACTCGTACTGACTAAAATCCACGGTGTCCTTCAATAGCCCCTTACGTTCCGGGGTCACGGTAATTCGTACAGTCCCGCGACCCCGGTGCCCGCAAAGCTAGCGTAAAATTAGCGATTTAAAAATATGTGTCGTAATAACTTTTCAGCTTTAGTTACCAAATAATTTATTTATATTTTATAACGATGCCCACACTAGGAATTTCTTCTGTGTCGTGGGTGCGTTTACAAACATATAAACTCACATTCACGCCCAGACCCGAAACAACTACTTGTAGATCATATTAATATTTGTTCCGTGCGGGAAGCGAAACCGCGATACGCACTGCGCCAAACGGAGACAGAAGTGTGAGACAGATAGAAGTTTAAGGGAGCGAGAGTCATTTTTAATTAAGCAGGTATTAAAATCAACCATTAAAATAACGTGGTCATACAAAGGACGAAGGTCAGTACGAGCAGATTCAAGACAGTCAAAATAGTCTATATGCAGATTAGGACTGTAATGAACTGCTAACAAAACCTTAGTATGACGGACGGAAATCTCTACAAACAAGTATTTAGCCGACCCAGATTACAATGAAGGAAATGAGCTAACTACCCTGTAAGCTAAATCAGCACGTAAATACATTACAACACCACCTCCTCCCTTGCCAGTCCTATAATCTCGGATGAAGCCAGGAAGAGAATATAGAGTGGAAAGGAGAGAAGGCTTCAAAAAGGATTTCGAAATCAACAGGGCATCTAGGTGAGCACTGCTAAAGGACGCCAGAAGATCAGAACAGTGACACTCTGAGCATTGATGTGTGCAATATACAAATTCTTAGGATCATTAGAGAAAAGAGAGGAATTTTTATCATGCAGCGTAAGGGGTAAAGAAGATTCACTGTCCGCAGTCCGCGCTAACAAAACTAATAGAGGACGAGCACGAGAAAAGCTGTCATTAAGGTCAGCTAGATCATTCATAGAATATAATATATAGAATTATACAAAAAATAGAATAGCTAGAATATTATTCTAGTTATATACTAATAATTATTCCACCTAAAATTTAAACAAATTTTTCGTACCACTTGCTCAAAAAAGTGACATTCTATTCTTCAAAAAGCGAACATAACAATAGTTATTATTATTCTGTTAAAAACAGGGAGAGAATATTGTACTGAATTTCATTAATCCTCTAGGGAGAGAATGTGATTTAAATTTGGAATACTTACCGAAATTTATACTGAACTACATCTGTGTTTACACCATTGAGTTTGTATATAAAGCATTACACATCTTTTTGAAAAAGGAATACGCATTTATTATGCAGTTATGATTATTAAATAAAATTACGAAAACCGAAGAGGCCGTATGAGCTTATGCCTTTGCTTTTCCGACAAAAAAATGTCAATCTAGGAATTTGCCGCGTTTTTGTTTTCTTCAAATACATAACCGTAAGTTTGTTTTAATTTATTTTTATAATTAAGTTAATATTCTAAAAATACGTTACGATGTCAAATCAAAGCGACAGTGACAGTGAATTGTCGGATTCCATCAATGCAAATGCTGCCGCAATTATAAATAATTTTAATGTAACTCTCTCTATCAATAATTGGACCAATGTTTCGAATGTTGCGTTTTTAATAAATGCTTATCTCATATTATTATTGTGTTATTTTTTTCGCAAATGGTATGAAAAGTAGAGTATTTTCCTCGGTGATAAAGCTGTCTTAGTCTTAGGTGAACTTAAATCCCTCGCTACACTCAGGACTCGTCTTGAATCCCTCGCTTCGCTTGTGATTTACGTTTTTAACACGCTACGCTCGGGAGTAAAGCTCGAGTCCTTCGTTACGCTCGCGATTTAAATCGTCACCCGCGACAGAAGACTCTGCTTTATCCCCTTGGTTAATACTCTACTATTCAATATCATTTCCTATGTAAGTAAAGAAAACCACCCCAACTTGCCAAAAACTTAAAACGACAAAATAAAATTGAGTTTAACATAGTTGAAACTATCATGTTTGGCATTAATTTACATATAAAGTAGTTAATTATGCCAATCATGACAATTTCACAAAAAAAACAAACAAGTAAAAGTAATGAAAATCAACAATCGATTCACTGATCGAAACAATCATGGAATGAAGCATTATCGAACGACAGATGGAAGACTGTGACATTGACAGCTGTTCATAACTGTCATTTAGTTATTATAAGTCAATTGTCTTATGTTGAAAACAAAAAGAAACGAATGACGGAAATAGTTTATTAATACCGGCAATGATCAAAAAATTCTTATAAAAAAGTTTCAAAGTCAAAGTCAAATCATTTATTCCAATTAGACCATCAGAGGCACTTTTGAACGTCGATTATTAAAATTAAAGGATATGGGATGGGAAGGGATTGATTCTACACCCATTCGCAAGGGTAGGTTTGTATGGAGAAGAATGGGCAAGAAACTCCATACTTACTCTTTTTCAAAAATGTTTTACAATGTTTGGATATCACAAATTTAAAAATAAATGTAAATGCGATGTACCCATAAAATCTAGACCATTCATAGGATAAAATACAAAACAAAAAAAAAAAAAACAAAAAACAATTACACAGCTAAAAGGTACACGGCGTTCACATTTTCACAATATATTGCAATTATAGCTATTATACAAATACAATATTGGCAGTGTGTGAGCATTCAAATTTCAACCAGTTTGATTCTGCTTAAGCCCTACATTGTACTATGGAGCAGGACCAGCATGTTTCCAAGCATTTTTATCTTGAATATAATCTTCTAATTTATAATATGCTTGTTTACTTAGAGTATTTTTGATATGAGTTTTAAATTTTCTTTCATTTAGTTTTAAGACCTCACTAGGTATTTTGTTGTAACATTTAACACAGTACCCCATAAAAGATTTTTTTACTTTAGACAATCTAAAATAAGGTTGATCAATTTTATCCTTATTTCTAGTGTTAAAATTATGTCTATCACTTATTTTATTGAAAAGATAAAGATTTTTCCTGTTTAGGTACTAAATGTAAAGCTATAGCAGATGGTCGAATACTCTTTGCTCGCAGAGGCAAAGGTATTCCGGCTCTGCGTTTCACGCCAGACCAAGTAGCGTGTTTCCGAACGCGCCCATAGACGTAGTGTTTGTCTATGGTAGCTTTGACCAATGGTGGCCAAGGTCACGGTTTCCTAAACACTGATTGGTCACTTTGATATATATCAGAACCAATTAGGTTTAAGATGTCTTTTGACAGTATTATGTTAGTCGTAGAGTAGTTTTCAAAGGCAAATGGCGCGACTTGCACTATAATTTAATTAAAGTTTTATCGTGTAACAAAGCTCTTTAACTGAACCTGACCACCCCGACTACAAAGCATAGTAAACCACCGACATAAAAACGATAACGTAAGTGCAATGATACCAAATATCGACGCGATCAAGTAAATAGAATTTACAACAACAGTGAATGCGTTACTTGCGCAGACGCGTCTTTCTAGATCTCTTGGCTACAATAGCTAATACTACGGCGCTTGGAGATCCAGGCTCTTCGGAATGCACAGAGTCTTTGGTGGGAGCGGGAGCTGCAGTAGACGGGAATTTGGACACTAAATATTGAAGATCGCTTGGTGTTTCGATCCTGCGCTTGTCTGGGCAAAGAATAATTATCATGCCTTCCATGGACCAGCTTTTTCGCATGCCGAAATGCTCATGAGCGGCCGTAAACAATGATGCCTAGTTTGGGTCAAGAACTCGGAGATGGTGAATCCAGTGCCCTTAAAAGCTTTCTTGCTCATACCGGTTGCCGGTGCTACATTTTGAAGAAACGCAGTAATATGAGACGGACCTTCTGCTGCGAGAATCCGAGTCGATGACATACATGTAATATGTTCATTTTACCGTCCACTTCAGTCAGCTTAAAGTTGTTGGTTAATATGTTCATGACCACATCATTTAAGTTTATATTATTCTGCTCAGGAACACCATGGAAGAGCAGGACCTTGCTTCGCATGGCAGTTTCATGTCTGTCATACCCTGCAGCAAGCAACTCAACTTGAGCTTTTAAAGATGTTAGTGCTTGACAGACAAAAACCTTGAAGTCGGAGAACTCATGTGCTATGGTTGCAATTTCAGGTGTAGCTGGAGTAGCAGATGCGGTAGCCATATTCAATTTTGCTTCATAATCTTGCATCCAGGCACCAAACAACTCTTGAAGTCCGTCCAGACTGGCAGCAAGTTTGGTATCCATGTTGATGATGTTGTGCAGTGATAGTGAACTAAGGCAGGTGATACTTTATTATATGATAGTAGATAGCAAATGGGTCAGTGGGTAGCCTTAGGGGCGGTGTTAAGTATTAGATTAACTAGTTTAATTCATTTAAAATACAGATAAACTATTTTTATTTAATTCTTTAATGAAGAGCTCACAAAATATGTGTTATAGCTATGTATACCCACATTCGAAAAGTGGAAAGTACTTTTGAGAACTAGGCTTTTAGAGAATTTGCCCTTTGCAATATGCATATTTAACTTTTATTCTAACATTATTATTCCGTTCAAATACTTCTTTATAATGTAAATAACACAGTCAACGAGCATATAGAGGGAAATTCTTGGAACACAGTTTTTGACTACGCAACTTTGTTTGGACTAGGCCTTGAGCCATGGGGGAGGTAAAATATTTTGGTTTCTCAATAATATTTCGGAAATCATGCATCCTAGCGGCATAGCACGAATGAACAAAAAAAAAAGCTTAATAAATTTTCCATAAGTTTTATTCAGCAAATATTTCCATGTCTTGTATAGTTTTCGAGATATCTGCATTTAATGATAATTTTGTTCAAAGGGTATGCAACTTATTGGCATCAACATTTTTTTTTCTTTCACCAGTATTCATTACTGATGAAAGAAAAAAAAATTTGGTCATTAGTAGACCGCAACCTAAGAACTTCCAAAAAAAATATTAAAAAAAATCTAAACTGTAACCAACCAGAGATATAACAGATTTTACTTTGTTCTAATTGGGAGTAAATCACTCCTGATTAGAACAAAATTAAAACCGCCATATCTCTGGTTGGTTACGGTTTAGAAACTATTTTTTTTTTCTATGGACTTCTTAGGTAGTAGTCTACTTGTGGCCAAAATGTAATCACTGGCGAAAAAAAAATAAAAATTGATGCCAAGGTCCATACTAAAAGTTGCATGGGCCTTGCATTTGGAAAGTTGTATTTGATATCGCCAAAGATCCAGAAAGCAATAGCAGTCTTTTCAGACTCTCCCCTCACTACCTAAATCCAAGTCCAAGTCCAAGTCAAAGTCTAAGTCTAAGTCTAAGTCGAAGTCGAAGTCGAAGTCAAAGTCGAAGTCAAAGTCAAAGTCAAAGTCAAAGTCAAAGTCAAAGTCGAAGTCGAAGTCAAAGTCAAAGTCAAAGTCAAAGTCAAAGTCGAAGTCGAAGTCAAAGTCAAAGTCAAAGTCGAAGTCAAAGTCAAAGTCAAAGTCGAAGTCGAAGTCGAAGTCAAAGTCGAAGTCGAAGTCGAAGTCAAAGTCGAAGTCAAAGTCGAAGTCAAAGTCGAAGTCAAAGTCAAAGTCGAAGTCAAAGTCGAAGTCAAAGTCAAAGTCAAAGTCAAAGTCAAAGTCAAAGTCAAAGTCAAAGTCAAAGTCAAAGTCAAAGTCAAAGTCAAAGTCAAAGTCAAAGTCAAAGTCAAAGTCAAAGTCAAAGTCAAAGTCAAAGTCAAAGTCAAAGTCAAAGTCAAAGTCAAAGTCAAAGTCAAAGTCAAAGTCAAAGTCAAAGTCAAAGTCAAAGTCAAAGTCAAAGTCAAAGTCAAAGTCAAAGTCAAAGTCAAAGTCAAAGTCAAAGTCAAAGTCAAAGTCAAAGTCAAAGTCAAAGTCAAAGTCAAAGTCAAAGTCAAAGTCAAAGTCAAAGTCAAAGTCAAAGTCAAAGTCAAAGTCAAAGTCAAAGTCAAAGTCAAAGTCAAAGTCAAAGTCAAAGTCAAAGTCAAAGTCAAAGTCAAAGTCAAAGTCAAAGTCAAAGTCAAAGTCATCGTCAAAGTCAAAGTCAAAGTCAAAGTCAAAGTCAAAGTCAAAGTCAAAGTCAAAGTCAAAGTCAAAGTCAAAGTCAAAGTCAAAGTCAAAGTCAAAGTCAAAGTCAAAGTCAAAGTCAAAGTCAAAGTCAAAGTCAAAGTCAAAGTCAAAGTCAAAGTCAAAGTCAAAGTCAAAGTCAAAGTCAAAGTCAAAGTCAAAGTCAAAGTCAAAGTCAAAGTCAAAGTCAAAGTCAAAGTCAAAGTCAAAGTCAAAGTCAAAGTCAAAGTCAAAGTCAAAGTCAAAGTCAAAGTCAAAGTCAAAGTCAAAGTCAAAGTCAAAGTCAAAGTCAAAGTCAAAGTCAAAGTCAAAGTCAAAGTCAAAGTCAAAGTCAAAGTCAAAGTCAAAGTCAAAGTCAAAGTCAAAGTCAAAGTCAAAGTCAAAGTCAAAGTCAAAGTCAAAGTCAAAGTCAAAGTCAAAGTCAAAGTCAAAGTCAAAGTCAAAGTCAAAGTCAAAGTCAAAGTCAAAGTCAAAGTCAAAGTCAAAGTCAAAGTCAAAGTCAAAGTCAAAGTCAAAGTCAAAGTCAAAGTCAAAGTCAAAGTCAAAGTCAAAGTCAAAGTCAAAGTCAAAGTCAAAGTCAAAGTCAAAGTCAAAGTCAAAGTCAAAGTCAAAGTCAAAGTCAAAGTCAAAGTCAAAGTCAAAGTCAAAGTCAAAGTCAAAGTCAAAGTCAAAGTCAAAGTCAAAGTCAAAGTCAAAGTCAAAGTCAAAGTCAAAGTCAAAGTCAAAGTCAAAGTCAAAGTCAAAGTCAAAGTCAAAGTCAAAGTCAAAGTCAAAGTCAAAGTCAAAGTCAAAGTCAAAGTCAAAGTCAAAGTCAAAGTCATCGTCATCGTCATCGTCATCGTCATCGTCATCGTCATCGTCATCGTCATCGTCATCGTCATCGTCATCGTCATCGTCATCGTCATCGTCATCGTCATCGTCATCGTCATCGTCATCGTCATCGTCATCGTCATCGTCATCGTCATCGTCATCGTCATCGTCATCGTCATCGTCATCGTCATCTACTCTTTCATTCCAGTTCTATCATTTATTCCTCTCGCACTTTTATTCTACATACTTGGTCTTTCTTTCTTTCATCATCTCTCAATCTCTATTCTGGTGGGATTCCGGTCTATTTCTTATCTATCTTATCTATTTTTCTTTATTTCAGGGTTTTGGGGTTAACAACATACACGGTATCTTTATTTAAATGATTTCGGATCAACATTTCTTTTACATTTCTTGTTGTTAAGTACTTACTAATTTACATTTCTTTCTTATTTTTATCTTAACATTATTCCTTATCTACTTATTTTCTATTACATCTTTGTACTTTTTGTTGTTTTCACATTTTTATACTTACTTTCTATCTTACTGTCTATTTATCTCTACTATTGTACAGGGTTCCTTATGTTTCTATTTATTGACGTTAAATGTTTTCATTTGGGTCTACGGGCCTCAGACAATCTACATTCCCAACAGTGGCGGCTTTGTCCAGTGTCACTTCCACTGTTTGCTTTTATCGACCCTTAGTTTAAGTTTTTCTCTGAACTATTACTTACTTTTAATTTTCTTAATTGTGCTAATTAACTCGGCGTATGATGTGCCCGATATTTTCTCACAAATATGGTCATCATACTATTAACTACTTATTTCTTTTTACGACCGTTTTGACGATTTCTAAGCAGAAGTTCATAAATATCTCTCTCTTCTTTCCTTGCATTATGCACTTTATGTTTGCTAATGTCACCTTTACATTTAATTCCCGTTCGACATTATATCTAGGGTACTCGAAAACTGGGCACTCGGCCACTAGATGGGGGACTGTCTCCTGTACGCCGGGGTCGCAGGTACATGAAGGATTATCCTTGCACTTAAAGCGATATAAGTACTCGGAGAATCCTCCATGTCCGGTCAGCAGTTGAGTGCTTAGACAGCTCGGTTCAAATTTACGGACGATGCTGTACGCCGCAGTCACATTCGGGAGGAAGACCTTGGTTATACCGGCGACTGTGCCGGATTTGTATCTCTCGTCCCATTCGCGGATCGACCTCTGCCGGAGCTGCCGTTTCGCAAATGAGACGGAAAATAGGTCGTAGTTCGGCTTCCTTTTCGACGCTAGGGCGGCCTCCTTGGCAAGTTCGTCTGCCCTTTCGTTTCCCTCCAATCCTGCGTGTGCTTTGATCCAGAACAAAGTAACAACTTTGTTCTGTCGAGCGATGGCTGTTAGGTTTTCGCGTGTTTCAACGGCTAACGGATGGAGGGAGCCAAGGTTAGTGACGGTCTGTAATGCCGCCATAGAGTCGCTGTGTATGCCGAATGTGACTGCTTTGTGTTTCCTGATCAATCTGGTGGCCTCGCAGACAGCCAGCAACTCCGCTTGATACACTGTGCAGTAAGGTGACAGACAAAGCTTGACGGTCTTTGTCTCTGCCTCGCCCTCCCATACGGAGAGCGCTGCGCCGACTTTACCCTCAAGCTTACTGCCGTCCGTGTAGATCCTTACTGCGCAGTTACTGTGTTCAGTGACGTCAGTTTGGTCTTTGAGGCGAACCAGTTCCAGGTCCGTCAGTGTTGCGGGATGTGGCGCTTCTATTGCCGGCGTTGGTCGCTCGATCTCCCGATCCCCTAGCTCGGGCAGGGCCTCGCCCCTCTTGATCCTGTATAGCGAGGCTACCTCGCGTACACGAAGATCAAGCGGGAGAACTCCCGCCAGAACCAGTGCCGAGTTCAGGGAGACCGTGCGATACGCCCTGCACATTTTCTGTGCAAACCCTCGCTGCACTATCCCGAGCTGCTTCCGCACTCCCAGCTTCTCCGCCGCTGGAGCCCATATGCTCGCC
Source organism: Agrotis puta (assembly GCA_943136025.2). Classification (NCBI taxonomy): domain Eukaryota; kingdom Metazoa; phylum Arthropoda; class Insecta; order Lepidoptera; family Noctuidae; genus Agrotis; species Agrotis puta. The sequence goes on along the minus strand of OW964176.2, from coordinate 21,403 downwards.
GCATACAGTATTATGGGTTCGACGGTCGCCGTGTAAATAGTTCTTATAACTTCTGGGTGAAGACCCCAGCTCGCTTTCGCTGCTCTAGCTAATTGCTGATACACGGAAATCGCCTTCTTACAAACGCTAGACACGTGCAAATTAAAAGTGAGCTTGTTATCAAGCGTCACCCCCAACATTTTAATGTGGTCCGACATGGCGATGTCGATCCCTCCCATGCGCAGGTGTGGTGTGTCGAATTTGAGCTTGCGCGTTATTACCATGGCGTTGGTTTTGTGAGGCGCGAATTTGAGCTTATTTTCGACACCCCACACCCGCACTAGTTCGAGAGCGGCATTTGCATGTCTTTGCACGTGTTGCGCTGTATGACCGTCGAACACCATCACGACGTCGTCGGCGAACGCCTGCACGTAGTGTCCTTCAGCCAAGAGAGTGTTAAGTAGGGGGTCGAGCAGAATGTTCCATAGGATAGGCCCTCCTATGGACCCTTGGACACACCCTTTGTTGGTCGCTTTTGTGAAGGACTCTCCATTGTACCTCACCGTAACCTCCCTTTGGTCCAGGTAACTATCGACTATCTTGCGTATGTTAGGGGGACAGTTCATTTTCGCCAGTTGGACTCTGATGGCTGGCCACCAGGCGCTGTCGAAGGCGCCCTCTATATCCAGCGAAACGACAGCTATGATTTTTTTCTCAGAGAGTTTCGCGTTTATATGCTGCATTAGTTTATAGAGGGCGTCTTCGCAGCTTCTTTGGGGCATGAATCCGAACTGGTTGGTATTGAGTCTCGGTAAGAGGTGGTGTTTTATTCTGGCGACCAACATTTTTTCGAGGACTTTTCCTAAAACCGGTAGAAGTCCAATGGGGCGATACGATTTGGGCGTTGTATAGGTTTCTTTTCCTGGTTTCCTCAACACAATGACCGTGGCCCTTTTCCAGACCGCCGGAAAATGGTGAAGTCCCAGGCACTTGTTGAGTACTTCCAGGAAAAGTTGTGGGTTTGTTCCCACCGCCCGATTGCAGATATCTGCGGTGAAGCCGTCTGCACCAGGCGCTTTTTTCGGGTTCAAGGAGTTCAGTGCGGTGAGCATTTCTGTTTTGGTGAACGGGGGATCGTCTTGTTCCTCAGATGTTTCGAGGTTCACTTCGGATGCTCGCTTCCTTGTTTCCCGATGCGTCTCGTTATCGTTCTCCCTCAGATCTTCGGGGTAGAACGTTCTCGCCAGCAGCTCCACCGAACCCTTGGCATCAAGAGTGATGCCATCGCTTTCCAAGGGTATATCTTCCACTCTCTTGGCTGTCCTACCTATAACCCGGTATATCCCCTCCCAGAGATTCTCCTTGTCTTGCTTGTTGCAAAAAGCCTTCCAACTTTCGACCTGGGCCACCTTTGCCTTTAATTCGTATGCGTCTCTTGCTTCGATATACGCGTTTACTACACTTTGTCTACGTATCGGCGCGGCGTTCTTGATTCTGCGTTTCCTAGTGGTGACTACTTGCTTCATTTTTGCGAGTTCTTCCGTCCACCATGGCAGGGTAAGTGTCTCGCTATTCTTTTTGGTCGGTATTGCTGATTTGCATGATTCTGTGATGGCTATTTGGTAAGTGTTAATAAATTTATCTAATTGGTCTTTGGTTTTAATATTTATGATGCTTTCTGTTTTTAAGTTTTTAATAGTTTTCTGTTGTGTAAAATTTTGCTTAAATATTTCCCAGTTGGCTTTTTTTGTGTTATATAGCCTGGTGGTTCTTTTGACACTTACCCCTTTCGATCGTTTCAGCTTGATGTCGAAGCTGATACCGTTATGGTCGGCACACGTCAGGTTTTCGAGAACTTTCCAGTCCTCCACTAGGTCCAGCATCTCAAGAGTGCAAGCCGTCACGTCAACGTAGCTAGCGTAACGCTTCCCGCCACGAATGGTGTCGAAAGTTGGAGTGTCGCCTTGGTTCGCAACGTGCAGGCCTTGTTCGTGCAACATGCTGGCCATGTCCTCGCCCCTGCAGTCAACTATCGGGCTTCCCCACCAGGTGCTCTTGGCGTTTGCGTCGCCTCCAATAATTAGCCTCTTTGATGTGGTTTCCACTATTTTATTTAAGTGATCCAGGTACGGCCTTATGGGCTGGTCCGGTTCGAAGTAGTACGAAGCCAGCGTGAGTTTCCAATGCTCGGTGCTAATGCTCACCACTACGATGTTATTTGTGGTGAGCTCGGGGTGTTGGGTGACATCTAATTGATCGTCGTATACCGCGATTGCTGCCTTGACGGTACCTGTTCCCGAGTTTTGGAAAATCCTGGCTCCGCGATATGGCTTCATACTATCGGACCCGCCCACATAAGGTTCCTGGATCAGGGCTACCGCGACTTTCCTCTTCGTTGCTTCCAGCATCAATTCTTCTGTGGCCAATTTCCTACGTTGGAGGTTGCACTGGAGCACCTGGTAACGGCGTTGACTCTCCTGGGTGCCCTCAGCAATACGCTACGGACATGCGCGCTATTGCGTCGCGTTTCTTGCGTATTGGGCAGTCCTGGCTGAAGGCGTTGTGTCCATTATGGTCAAGGTTCGCCGCCGTACAGTTCCTACATGAGGGCTCGCTTCCCGCGAGCCAATCTGGGCATTGCGCCCTGAGATGCGGGCCTCCACAGTGGCTGCAGAGATCCGCTGGGGCAGCGCAGTATTTTTTCGTGTGGCCATATCCCAGGCATCTCGAGCACTGGACCAGCGGCGATTGATCGAAGACCCGGACGCGTTGAAGGTCAACGTAAACTGTTCCAGCATCGATCGCTCTCCTCCAGATGGCCGGGGACACACTGAGTATGACATGATTGGTATGCGGGTTCCGAGCCCTCCTCTTATATTTTATTTGCAGCCTGTCTTCACTTTCCTTGATGTCCTGGAATATTCCCCGATTCTGTCTCCTGAAGGCCTTGAGAACCTCCTCGTCAGTGTTAACTGTGAGGACGTCCGCGAGCCTCAGGAGGGGGTCCCTATTTTGGACCTCTTCTACCACTAGGTTTCTTCCTGACTTCTCAAGTCTCTGCTTAATTTTCTGTCTATCCTCTTCAGTATTGCAGCTCATGATGACCTTTCGGTCCTTACCCTTACGGGTCCTCTCAACTCTTATCCAGCCTTCCTTGGCGTTGACCGCTTCGCGCACTTTTGTTAGGACTTGATCCCCTGTGTCGTTCTCGTCCTGGGACTTAACGACGACAGAGTGTAGTGCGCTGTGTTGAGGTAGGTGTGGGTTGGATCTGGTTGCTGCAATATCTGCGTAGGACTTTGAGTTCATGACCTGTTGGTGGTGCTGCTCCAAGTTATACTTGAGCTCGTCCATTTTTCTGCCGTTTTCAATGAGAAGTCGGCTCTGCTCTTTCAGATGTTCTACGATCTGATGGTTGCCTTCCGATTCGTCATTCGAGGCGGTCTTGTTCGGGGAAATCAAGGTAGTCTCAGGGGCTGTTGTTTCGCCGGTTTTCCTTTTAAGCCGCTTTATTTCGGCATCCGCTTCCTTAATTATTTGAAACAGTTTTTCTACCGCCTCTAACACGTTCGCTTTAATGTCAGACCTTATGTTCCTAGAATTTCCCACGTTTGTTCTGGCTTTAATCAGGTTCGCCTTGCCTTCGGCTAGGCGGCTTGTTAGGACCTGTCTTGGCAGAATCTGAGTGTCTGTCTTGCTGGTGGACGGTGTCGAGTTTTGTTGCTCCGATCCCGCCGCCTCCAGCTTTTCCACACTGCGTCTGACATTGGACGATAGCGTCTGCGTCCTGGGTGGCGATTTTTGAGGCGGTAGAGTCTGCGTCCTGGGTGGGGATTTTTGTGACGGAAGTATCTGTGTCTTGGGCGGTGATCTCTTTTCCGTTTCTTCGGTGGGTTTTGCCGGTGTTCTGGGCATCATTGTCGGAGGAAGGCGTCAAAATAAACTAAAACGAGCAACAGTGTATATGGCTGTCGACTTGTAGTCTACACACAGTGTAAAATTGTGTGCAGTCAAGATAAAAATATAATAATAAACAAAAGAAAAGAAGAAGAAAATAAATATGGATTACCGAGAATTCCGGTCAACGGTCGCAAAAAGAAAAGTCGCTAGTTTGGCTCAATAGAGCCTCCGTAGTATAACTTAAAACTAAAGGATTAAAATTAAAAGAGAAAAAAAAAAACAATAATTTATATGTAGAGCCGTGCTCTATCGGGATGTAGATTGTCTCTATATCTATTCTTAGTGCATAGAACAATGCCCTGGACCGACGATAGCGGATTCGTGAGGTCAGACAATGTTGCTCTATGTAGAGCCGATTTGAGGGCCCCAGCTGATAGGCCTCTCCGAGCCCTTCAAAATGACACCAAACACGACCCCCGTAGCCCAAAGGGTTTTGGAGATACAGGAGATCGAAAATTTGGGATAGTCAACGGGATAGTCGCCGCAAAATGGATATTCGACTATATCTCCCCAACCCCTAGGCCGAATAGCGTCGAGTTTGGGTTCAAAGTGCTCGAGGAGTTCTAACCGCTGAAATAGTCTTCAGCACCCCGAAAATTTTTTCAGCTGAAAATGCCTGAAACCGATCACAGCGGGAAGCCGGTGTCAGGCCCCGGTCAACACCGGAAACCCCGACTCTCCACGACAAACCGTTCCGGAGCTATAGGCGTTTGAATGTTTCCAAGATGGCCGCCGCAGCTGTCAGTGTCAACGTTGGACCCAAGATAACTCCGGTTGTATTTGCCGTAGAAAGCCCGAGTTTGGACTCGTCTGCTTCAGCCCGATCCGGACCGTCTGCCGAAACCGTTTTCAGGAGTCTGAAAATTTTTTGCTCTGAAACTCCTGAAACCGGAGTGTAAGGGAAGATGATAAGCCCGTGAACGCGGTTCTGAAATCAGATTTTTGAAATCTCGACGGGTTCAGGAGACAGAGCAGGTTTAATTTTGGCAAGATGGCCGCCGAGCTGTCAAAACACGTATTGAACCCACGATATCTCCGCGGTTTGCGGTCGTATCGGGACCGGGTTTTCGGTGTACAGATCGGCTCCACCCCGCGTATTGTTCGAATTGTGTTTCAGGCCTGAAAAAAGTTTCAGCCTGAAAACTCCTGAAAAGTTGGTATTTGCAAACTCGAGGCAATGCCTCCCACTATACCGAAAACCGTGACTCTGTAGGCCCAACGGTTCCGGAGTTATTGCTGAAGCAAACGAGTATCCTGTTCCAACAAAATGGCCGACTTTTATCAAAATCGGTGTTTCTGGGGTTACCTAGGCCGAGTTTCGGCTTATACAAGTCACAATATATATTCTAAAAACATATCTCCTTCAAAAAAGTATATTTCTCCTATTATTTTCAAATTAAAAGCAAAAAACATTAAAAATTGGATATCTTTAAAACTATGTATGGAAAAATTTTGAAAAAAAATTGTAAAATAATCTAAAAATAAGTTTCTTTAAGATAATGTAAATTTGAAATTTTTTAGACAATTTACTAACATCCAAAAATCCAAGAATGTGTTTTTTACAATTAATTAATTATCGTTCCAAAATGGCTTATCAAAAAAATCTAAAATTTAAAACTTAAGGTCCTCTAATTAGCGCGCAGCGCGCTGCAGTCGCAGATTTTCGAATTTCTTCTCGGTTCCGGAGAAAATCAGGGTCAATTTTGCAATTTTTAATAGGCAATATAAATTACGTGGGTAAAGATAAAATTCTAAATACAGTTGCACTCGCCTTGTCTTCCAAGTGTCCTTGATGGTGCCGATTTTCGTGACTGTAGCTCCTCTCCTTCCACTTTTTCAGCGCACGTGGTTTTCTGTTTTTCGCTGATATCTTCAGGAAGCGAGGCGATCGGACTCCCCAAAGTGGCCCAGATGATGGGGGCCCAAAAAGCCCAGCGGGATGCCAAATAAAATTTGGGGGTCGTCGATCTAGTTTCGACGGCGTAAGCGTTTTAAACTTAAGCACTTTACACTTAACCTCAACAAAACTAGTTTTTCAGGGATAATTTCGAAGGCACTGATCACTGACACTTTCTCAGGGTGGCACTTTGTCCGGCTCGATTTTCCGCATCCAACAACACTAAATACTTGGTGCTAACTGCACAAAAACCAATTAATTTGTATTTTTTTGTGCGGAGCGCGTGGTTTTTCGTGCCGTACTGCTCGGCAGACGGTTAGGTTAGGTTTTTTTTTTTTTTTTTTTTTTTTTTTTTTTTTTTTTTTTTTTTTTTTTATTCTACTTCCTCCGACACAATCGTCAGAGACTATTCTTACTAGGCTACTCTTTCATTCCAGTTCTATCATTTATTCCTCTCGCACTTTTATTCTACATACTTGGTCTTTCTTTCTTTCATCATCTCTCAATCTCTATTCCGGTGGGATTCCGGTCTATTTCTTATCTATCTTATCTATTTTTCTTTATTTCAGGGTTTTGGGTTAACAACATACACGGTATCTTTATTTAAATGATTTCGGATCAACATTTCTTTTACATTTCTTGTTGTTAAGTACTTACTAATTTACATTTCTTTCTTATTTTTATCTTAACATTATTCCTTATCTACTTATTTTCTATTACATCTTTGTACTTTTTGTTGTTTTCACATTTTTATACTTACTTTCTATCTTACTGTCTATTTATCTCTACTATTGTACAGGGTTCCTTATGTTTCTATTTATTGACGTTAAATGTTTTCATTTGGGTCTACGGGCCTCAGACAATCTACATTCCCAACAGTGGCGGCTTTGTCCAGTGTCACTTCCACTGTTTGCTTTTATCGACCCTTAGTTTAAGTTTTTCTCTGAACTATTACTTACTTTTAATTTTCTTAATTGTGCTAATTAACTCGGCGTATGATGTGCCCGATATTTTCTCACAAATATGGTCATCATACTATTAACTACTTATTTCTTTTTACGACCGTTTTGACGATTTCTAAGCAGAAGTTCATAAATATCTCTCTCTTCTTTCCTTGCATTATGCACTTTATGTTTGCTAATGTCACCTTTACATTTAATTCCCGTTCGACATTATATCTAGGGTACTCGAAAACTGGGCACTCGGCCACTAGATGGGGGACTGTCTCCTGTACGCCGGGGTCGCAGGTACATGAAGGATTATCCTTGCACTTAAAGCGATATAAGTACTCGGAGAATCCTCCATGTCCGGTCAGCAGTTGAGTGCTTAGACAGCTCGGTTCAAATTTACGGACGATGCTGTACGCCGCAGTCACACTCGGGAGGAAGACCTTGGTTATACCGGCGACTGTGCCGGATTTGTATCTCTCGTCCCATTCGCGGATCGACCTCTGCCGGAGCTGCCGTTTCGCAAATGAGACGGGAAATAGGTCGTAGTTCGGCTTCCTTTTCGACGCTAGGGCGGCCTCCTTGGCAAGTTCGTCTGCCCTTTCGTTTCCCTCCAATCCTGCGTGTGCTTTGATCCAGAACAAAGTAACAACTTTGTTCTGTCGAGCGATGGCTGTTAGGTTTTCGCGTGTTTCAACGGCTAACGGATGGAGGGAGCCAAGGTTAGTGACGGTCTGTAATGCCGCCATAGAGTCGCTGTGTATGCCGAATGTGACTGCTTTGTGTTTCCTGATCAATCTGGTGGCCTCGCAGACAGCCAGCAACTCCGCTTGATACACTGTGCAGTAAGGTGACAGACAAAGCTTGACGGTCTTTGTCTCTGCCTCGCCCTCCCATACGGAGAGCGCTGCGCCGACTTTACCCTCAAGCTTACTGCCGTCCGTGTAGATCCTTACTGCGCAGTTACTGTGTTCAGTGACGTCAGTTTGGTCTTTGAGGCGAACCAGTTCCAGGTCCGTCAGTGTTGCGGGATGTGGCGCTTCTATTGCCGGCGTTGGTCGCTCGATCTCCCGATCCCCTAGCTCGGGCAGGGCCTCGCCCCTCTTGATCCTGTATAGCGAGGCTACCTCGCGTACACGAAGATCAAGCGGGAGAACTCCCGCCAGAACCAGTGCCGAGTTCAGGGAGACCGTGCGATACGCCCTGCACATTTTCTGTGCAAACCCTCGCTGCACTATCCCGAGCTGCTTCCGCACTCCCAGCTTCTCCGCCGCTGGAGCCCATATGCTCGCCGCATACAGTATTATGGGTTCGACGGTCGCCGTGTAAATAGTTCTTATAACTTCTGGGTGAAGACCCCAGCTCGCTTTCGCTGCTCTAGCTAATTGCTGATACACGGAAATCGCCTTCTTACAAACGCTAGACACGTGCAAATTAAAAGTGAGCTTGTTATCAAGCGTCACCCCCAACATTTTAATGTGGTCCGACATGGCGATGTCGATCCCTCCCATGCGCAGGTGTGGTGTGTCGAATTTGAGCTTGCGCGTTATTACCATGGCGTTGGTCTTATGAGGCGCGAATTTGAGCTTATTTTCGACACCCCACACCCGCACAAGTTCGAGAGCGGCATTTGCATGTCTTTGCACGTGTTGCGCTGTATGACCGTCGAACACCATCACGACGTCGTCGGCGAACGCCTGCATGTAGTGTCCTTCAGCCAAGAGAGTGTTCAGTAAGGGGTTCAAAAGTATGTTCCATAGTATGGGTCCAGCTATGGATCCTTGGACGCATCCTTTGTTGGTCGCCTTAGTGAAGGTTTCGCCATTGTATCTGACCGTTACTTTCCTCTCGTCCAAGTAACTGTCAAAAACCTTCCTTATGTTGAGAGGGCATTTCAACTTGGCCAGTTGGACCCTTATAGCTGGCCACCAGGCGCTGTCGAAAGCGCCCTCTATATCCAATGACACGACGGTTATGATTTTCTTCTCGTCTAGCTTTGTGTTTATGTGTTGCATTAGTTTATAGAGGGCGTCTTCGCAGCTTTTCTGGGGCATGAATCCAAACTGGTTTGGGTTGAGAACCGGCAGTAAATGGTGTTTTAGTCTGGCGACCAACATCTTTTCAAAGATTTTGCCCATCACTGGTAGGAGTCCTATAGGGCGATAGGATTTGGGTGACGTATACGAATCCTTCCCCGGTTTCCTCAACACAATGACCGCAGCCTCCTTCCAGACAGCCGGAAAGTAGTGAAGCTGCAGGCACTTGTTGAGTACTCCCAGGAAAAGTTGTGGGTCAGTTCTTATCGCGTAATTGCAGATGTCAGCGGTGAAGCCGTCAGCGCCGGGAGCTTTCTTAGGATTTAGGGAGTCCAGTGCGGTGAGCAGTTCCGTTATTGTGAACGGGGGATCATTCTGTACCTCTGATGACTGGAGGTTCACTTCATTTGCTCGGTTCCTTATCTCCTGGTGCGTCCGGTTATCATTCTCCCTCAGGTCTTCAGGGTAGAATGTCTTAGCTAACAGCTCCACCGAGCCTTTGGCGTCCAGTACAATGCCGTTCTCCTCCAGTGGTATGTCTTCCACTCTCTTGGCTGTCCTACCTATAACGCGATAGATACCCTCCCAAACATTTTCTTTGTTTTGTTTCTGGCAGAATTCCTTCCAACTTTCGATTTGGGCTTCCTTGGCCTTTGATTCGTACTCGTCTCTAGCTTGAATGTAAGCGTTTATCACACTCTGCTTACGTATTGGTGCGGCATTCCTGATCCTGCGTTTCCTAGTGGTAACTAGTCGCTTCATCTGTGCGAGTTCCTCGGTCCACCAAGGAAGGGTAAGTGTCTCGGTGTTCTTTTTAGTTGGGATAGCTAGGTTACTGGATTCTGTGATGGCCATTTGGAATTTGTTTATAAAATTTTCTAGTTGTTCTACGAGATTAATATTTGAAATTTTTTCGGGCTCTAAATTATACTCTATTTTTATTTCATTAAATTTTTCTTGGAATGTTTTCCAGTCGGCTTTCTTGGTGTTATAGACTCTAGTTGTTCTTTTGACACTTACCCCTGTGGATTTTTTCAGCCTGATGCTGAAGCTGATGGCGTTGTGATCAGCACATGTGAGGTTCTCTGCGACTTTCCAGTCTTCCACTAGGTCCAGCATATCAAGAGTGCAGGCCGTCACGTCAACGAAGCTAGTGTAACGCTTTCCGCCACGAATCGTGTCGAAAGTTGGGACGTCTCCCTCGTTAAGCAAGTGCAACCCGAGCTCGTGGAGCGTACATGCCATGTCCTCCCCTCTATTATCAACAGCCGGGCTCCCCCACCAGGTGCTCTTTGCGTTCGAGTCGCCTCCGATAATTAGCCTCCGGGTTGTGGCTTTGGCTATCTTAGTGACGTGATCCAGGTACGGCTCTATGGGCCTGTCCGGTTCAAAGTAGTATGAAGCCAATGTGAGTTTCCAGTTCCTAGTACTTATGCTCACCACTACGATGTTGTTTGTGGTGAGCTCAGGGTGTTGGGTGACGTCTATGTCTGGGTCGAATATGGCAATTGCTGCCTTGACAGTACCTGTTCCGGTATTTTGGAAGATTCTCACTCCACGGTATGACTTCATACTACCCGTCCCGCCCACGTATGGTTCCTGGATCAGTGCTATCGTGACTTTTCTGCGAGTAGACTCGACCATTAGTTCTTCCGTAGCCAGCTTCCTCCTTTGGAGGTTGCTTTGGAGCACCTGGTAACGGCGTTGACTCTCCTGGGTGCCCTCAGCAATACGCTACGGACATGCGCGCTATTGCGTCGCGTTTCTTGCGTATTGGGCAGTCCTGGCTGAAGGCGTTGTGTCCATTATGGTCAAGGTTTGCCGCCGTACAGTTCCTACATGAGGGCTCGCTTCCCGCGAGCCAATCTGGGCATTGCGCCCTGAGATGCGGGCCTCCACAGTGGCTGCAGAGATCCGCCGGGGCAGCGCAGTATCTCTTTGTGTGGCCATATCCCAGGCATCTCGAGCACTGGACCAGCGGCGATTGATCAAAGACCCGGACGCGCTGGAGGTCGACGTAGATTGTTCCAGCGTCGATCGCTCTTCTCCAGATGGCTGGGGACACACTGAGGATAACGTGGTTGGTGTGCGGGTTCCGAGCCCTCCTCTTATATTTTATCTGTATCCTGTCTTCGCTTTCCTTGAGGTCTCGGAATATCGACTGATTTTGTTTCCTGAAGGCCTTAAGAACCTCCTCGTCAGTGTTGACTGTGAGGATGTCTGCGAGCCTCAGGAGGGGGTCTCTGTTTTGGACTTCCTCTACCACCAGGTTTTTTCCTGACTTCTCTAGCCTCTGTTTGATTTTTTGTCTGTCTTCTTCATTGTTACAGCTCATGATGACCTTTCGGTCTTTTCCTTTGCGAGTCCTCTCGACTCTTACCCAGCCTTCCTTGGCGTTTACTGCTTCACGCACCTTTGTTAATACCTGATCCCCTGTGTCGTTCTCGTCCTGGGACTTAACAACGACAGAGTGTAGTGCGCTGTGTTGGGGTGGGTGTGGAGTGGGTCGGGCTGCTGTTATGTCTGCGTAGGACTTAGTGCTCATTATTTGTTGATGGTGTTGCTCCAAGTTATTCTTGAGCTCGTCCATCTTTCTGCCGTTTTCGGCGAGAAGCCGGCTTTGTTCTTTCAAATATTCCAGGATCTGTTGGTTCCCTTCCGTTTCCTCGTTCGAGGCGGTCTTGTCCGGGGAAATCGGAGTAGCCTCTGTTGTTGTTGTTTCGCCGGTTTTGCGTTTGAGCCGTTTAATTTCGGCGTCTGCTTCCTTAATTATTTGGAACAGTTTCTCTACCGCCTCCAGCACGTTTGCTTTGATGTCAGACCTTATGTTCCTGGAGTTGCCTACGTTGGTTCTGGCTTTGATCAGGTTCGCCTTGCCTTCAGCTAGGCGGCTTGATAGAACCTGTCTCGGCAGGATCTGAGTGTCTATCTTGCTGGTGGACGGAGTCGAGTTTTGTTGCTCAGATCCCGCCGCCTCCAGCTTTTCCACACTACGTCTAACATTGGACGATAGTGTCTGCGTCCTAGGTGGAGATTTTTGAGACGGTAGAGTCTGCGTCCTGGGTGGGGATCTTTGCGACGGAAGAGTCTGTGTCCTCGGCGGGGATTTCTTTTCCGGTTCCTCGGTAAGTTTGGCCGGTGTTCTTGGCATCATTGTCGGAGGAAGGCGTCAAGATAAAATAAAATAAGCAACAGTGTAAAGGGCTGTCAACTTATGGTCTACACACAGTGTAAAATTGTGTGCAGTCAGGTTAATAATGCGTACAAACAAAATAGAAGAAAATAAGATGAAAATATATAATAATAAACGATGAAAAGGAGAAAGGATAAAATATGAATTACTGAGAATTCCGGTCAACGGTCGCAAAAAGAATAGTCGCTAGTTTGGCTCAATAAAGCCTCCGTAATATGTCTTAAAACTAAGGGATTAAAATTAAAAGAAAAAAAAAAGCAATAAATTACATGTAGAGCCGTGCTCTATCGGGACGTAGATTGTCTCTATGTCTATACTTGGTGCATAAACAGTGCCCTGGACCGACGATGGCGGATTTGTGTGGTCAAAAAATGCTGCTCTATGTAGAGCCGGTTTGAGGGTCCCAACTGATAGGCCTCTCCGAGCCCTTCAAAATGACACCAAACACGACCCCCGTAGCCCAAGGGGTTTTGGAGATACAGGAGATTGAATATTTGGGATAGTCAACGGGATAGTCACCGCAAAATGGATACTCGACTATATCTCCCCAACCCCCAGGCCGAATGGTGTCGAGTTTGGGTTCAAAGTAAAGTGCTCGAGGAGTTCTAACAGCTGAAATAATTTTCAGCACCCTGAAAATTCTTTCAGCTGAAAATGCCTGAAATTGATCGCAGTGGGGAGCCGGTGTCAGGCCCCGATCAATACAGGAAACCCCGACTCTCTACGACAAACCGTTCCGGAGCTATAGGCGTTTGAGTGTTTCCAAGATGGCCGCCGTAGCTGTCAGTGTCACTGTTGGACCTAAGATAACTCCGGTTGTATCTGCCGTAGAAAGCCCGAGTTTGGGCTCGTCTGCTTCAGCCTGATCCGGACCGTCGGCCGAAACTATTTTCAGGAGTTTGAAAATTTTTTGCTCTGAAACTCCTGAAACCGGAATGTAAGGGAAGATGTTAAGCCCGTGAGCGCGGATCTGAAGTCAGATTTTCAAAATCTCGACGGGTTCAGGAGACAGAGCAGGTTTAATTTTGGCAAGATGGCCGCCGAGCTGTCAAAACACGTATTGAACCCACGATATCTCCGCGGTTTGCGGTCGTATCGGGACCGGGTTTTCGGTGTACAGGTCGGCTCCACCCCACGTATTATTCAAATTGTGTTTCAGGCCTGAAAAAAGTTTCAGCCTGAAAAATCCCGAAAAGTTGGTATTTGCAAACCCGAGGCAATGCCTCTTATTATATCGAAAACCGTGGCTCCGTAGGCCCAACGGTTCCGGAGTTATTGCTGAAACAAACGAGTATCCCGTTCCAACAAAATGGCCGACTTTTATCAAAATCGGTGATTCTGGGGTTACCTAGGCCGAGTTTCGGCTTATACAAGTCACAATATATATTCTAAAAGTATATCTCCTTCAAAAAAGTGTATTTTTCCTATTATTTTCAATTTAAAAGCAAAAAACATAAAAAATTGGATATCTTTAAGACCCCTTAATCTAAAATTTTGAAAAAAATATGATAATTATTTAAAAATACGCTTCTTCCGGATAAAATTGTTTTCAAATTTTTTAGGCACTATCCTGATATGAAAAAATCTAAAATAAGGTTTTTTACAGTTTTTCAGCTTTGGTGTCAAAATGGCTGTTCTTAAAAATCTAGAATTCGTAACTTAGGGTCCTCTAATGAGCGCGCAACGGGCTGCAGTTTCAAAATGTCGAGTTTCTTCTTGGTTCCGGAGAAAAACGGGGTCAATTTTGCGATTTTTAATACGCAATATAATTTATGTGGGTAGACATAAAATTCTAAAAAAGGTTGCACTCGCCTTGTCTTTTCAGTGTCTATGATGGTGCTGACTTGCGTGCCTGTAGCTCCTCTCCTTCAGCTTTTTCAGCGCACGTGGTTTTCAGTTTTCCCTGAATAACTCGAAGGATCGATGCGTCCGGATGTCCTGGTGTGGTCCCGATGGTAGGGGACCAAGATGTTCACAATTACCCAAAATAAAATTTGGGGGTCACCGATCTGGTTTTCGCAGCGTAAGCGTTTTAAACTTAAGCACTTTACACTTAACCTCAACAAAACTAGTTTTTCAGGGATAGTTGCGAAGGCACTGATCACTGACACTTTCTCAGGGTGGCACTTTGTCGGGCTCGATTTTCCGCGTCGAACGACACTAATTTCGTTTCGCTAACTGCACAAAAACCAATTTTTTCGGATTTTTAAGTGCGGAGCGCGTGGTTTTTCGTGGCGTACTGCTCGGCAGACCGAGTGCAACTGGGTTAGGTTAGGTTAGGTTAGGTTAGGTTAGGTTAGGTTAGGTTAGGTTAGGTTAGGTTAGGTTAGGTTAGGTTAGGTTAGGTTAGGTTAGGTTAGGTTAGGTTAGGTTAGGTTAGGTTAGGTTAGGTTAGGTTAGGTTAGGTTAGGTTAGGTTAGGTTAGGTTAGGTTAGGTTAGGTTAGGTTAGGTTAGGTTAGGTTAGGTTAGGTTAGGTTAGGTTAGGTTAGGTTAGGTTAGGTTAGGTTAGGTTAGGTTAGGTTAGGTTAGGTTAGGTTAGGTTAGGTTAGGTTAGGTTAGGTTAGGTTAGGTTAGGTTAGGTTAGGTTAGGTTAGGTTAGGTTAGGTTAGGTTAGGTTAGGTTAGGTTAGGTTAGGTTAGGTTAGGTTAGGTTAGGTTAGGTTAGGTTAGGTTAGGTTAGGTTAGGTTAGGTTAGGTTAGGTTAGGTTAGGTTAGGTTAGGTTAGGTTAGGTTAGGTTAGGTTAGGTTAGGTTAGGTTAGGTTAGGTTAGGTTAGGTTAGGTTAGGTTAGGTTAGGTTAGGTTAGGTTAGGTTAGGTTAGGTTAGGTTAGGTTAGGTTAGGTTAGGTTAGGTTAGGTTAGGTTAGGTTAGGTTAGGTTAGGTTAGGTTAGGTTAGGTTAGGTTAGGTTAGGTTAGGTTAGGTTAGGTTAGGTTAGGTTAGGTTAGGTTAGGTTAGGTTAGGTTAGGTTAGGTTAGGTTAGGTTAGGTTAGGTTAGGTTAGGTTAGGTTAGGTTAGGTTAGGTTAGGTTAGGTTAGGTTAGGTTAGGTTAGGTTAGGTTAGGTTAGGTTAGGTTAGGTTAGGTTAGGTTAGGTTAGGTTAGGTTAGGTTAGGTTAGGTTAGGTTAGGTTAGGTTAGGTTAGGTTAGGTTAGGTTAGGTTAGGTTAGGTTAGGTTAGGTTAGGTTAGGTTAGGTTAGGTTAGGTTAGGTTAGGTTAGGTTAGGTTAGGTTAGGTTAGGTTAGGTTAGGTTAGGTTAGGTTAGGTTAGGTTAGGTTAGGTTAGGTTAGGTTAGGTTAGGTTAGGTTAGGTTAGGTTAGGTTAGGTTAGGTTAGGTTAGGTTAGGTTAGGTTTTTTTTTTTTTTTTTTTTTTTTTTTTTTTTTTTTTTTTTTTTTTTTTTTTTTTTTTCTTGCTCCACCAACGTTATTGGCGCCTAGGCTCTCTATTCCATTCATACCAGTTCTCGCGTTTATGCCTCTCGTACTTTCATTCTTCATACCGGATCTTTCTTGCAT
Organism: Agrotis puta; assembly: GCA_943136025.2. NCBI lineage: Eukaryota > Metazoa > Arthropoda > Insecta > Lepidoptera > Noctuidae > Agrotis > Agrotis puta. The sequence continues at coordinate 5,880 of OW964176.2, read as the reverse complement.
TCATCACTCTCATTTCGATGGGTGGGATTCCCATTCTTTAACTAATCTCTTGATCTTATCTTTATTTTTCTATTTCGAACATCGGGAAATAACTCCTATCCGACACATATTGTTGTTTTTATATTTTTGACTTATACTCTAAACATTTTTCTTACACAATTAAGTTTTAAAAGCTAAATACAATTTCTTACGCTATACTTATGTTTACGTTACTAATTCTATTACATTTCTTACTAATTCTATTACATTTCTTACAACTATTCCTTATTTTATACTACCGCTATCTTAATTACAATTCTTACTCCTATGTTAACATATAAATATATACTAATATTCTATGAAACATAGATTCTATGCCGTTTTGTTTCTCTCTACGACCGTTGATGCTATACTTAGGCAGTAATATATAAACTGGTTTCTGTGCCTTCCACTAAATATTTCCCCTATGCTGTCTTTAGTCAGCTTTATGCCAATCTCCTGCTCCAGGTTAAAGCGCTCGATAGCGTGTACGGGGCAATCCAGGAGTAGATGCTGGATGGTCTCATCCACATCTGGATCGCAGATGCACGATGGGCTCTCCTTACACCTGAAACGGTGTAGGTATTCAGAGAACCCACCGTGCCCCGTCAGTACTTGCGTCAGTACACCCGTTGGCTGCACCTGTTTTACAATACGGAATGCTGCTTTTGCGTCCGGAAGAAACATTTTCGTCACCGAGGCCGTCTCGCCAGACACATATCTCCGATTCCATTCATCGAGTGATCCCATGCGGATCTGACTTCTGATGAATGAAATCGGACACCGGTCATAGTCCGGCTTCCTCCGTGACGACAATGCTGCCTCCTTCGCCAGCTCGTCCGCGCGCTCATTCCCCGGCAGATCCGCGTGTGCTTTGATCCAGAATAAAGAAATATCTTTCTTTTGGTCCAAAGCCTGAGCCAAATTGGCTCGTGCGCGGACCGCCAAGGGATGGAGCGAGCCATGGCTTGCAAGCGTCTGCAATGCTGACATTGAGTCGCTATACAAACCGTAGCTCGTCTCATTGCGCTTGAGGACCACGTCCGTCGCTTTGCAAATGGCCAAGAGTTCCGCCTGGTAGACTGTGCAGTACGCGGCGAGGCTAAGTTTGAGGTTCTGGATTTCGCCTTCATTATCCCATAAGGATAATGCGGCTCCAACCTTCCCCTCAATCTTGCTGCCGTCAGTGAATATTCGCACTGCCTGCACATTATTTTCGTCTACCTGCTGTTGATCAGCTAGGCACACGAACTCCAGGGGCATTTGCTTCGCTGGATGAGGGGCTTCTGCAAATCTTACCATACACTCGATCTCCCGGTCTCCTGGCACGAACTGCGACGACCCTCTCCTTGCTTCATACAGGGCGGCTGCCTCTTGTATGCGCAGGTCTAGAGGTAGTATCCCAGACAGTACCAGTGCCGAGTTTAGAGAGACAGTACGGTAAGACTTGCAGAGCTTCTGGACGAGGCCTCTCTGGACGGAGCTAAGCTTCTTCCGTATTCCCAGCTTATTCGTAGCGGGAGCCCAGGCTGCAGCCGCGTAGGTTACTATCGGCTCTATTGTAGCTACATAAATTGTGCGGATAACCTCCCGGTTCAACCCCCAACTAGCCTTGGCCGCACGAGAGAGCTGCTTGTATATGTCGGCAGCCTTCTTGCAGATGTTCGCCGTGTGCTCGTTGAAAGTTAACCTGTTGTCTATGGTGAGCCCTAGCAGTTTCATGCTGTTAACTAAACCAATGTCGACCCCGGCCATGCTCAGGGCTGGAGAGTCGTACTTAAGCTTATTGGTTATTACCATCGCACAGGTTTTGTGAGGTGCAAACCTCAGCTTATTTCGGACTCCCCAGCTCTGAACATGGGCGAGGGCTGCATTGGCTACCCTAGTTACTTCACTTGCTACGTCGCCGTCCACCACTAGCACAATGTCGTCCGCAAATGCTTGCACGAATAGTCCCTTCCTATCCAAGTCCTGGAGCAGTGGATCCAGTAGTAAGTTCCAAAGTATTGGACCGCCAATTGACCCTTGAACACAGCCTTTATTTGTCTCTTTTGTGCATTCCTCCCCGGCATATCTCACCCGTACTCTTCTGCCGTCGAGATAGCTATCAAGTAGCCTCCTGATATTAACCGGGCAGTTTTCCTCTGCCAGCCTGACTTTGATTGCTGGCCACCACGCGCTATCGAAGGCGCCCTCTATATCCAACGACACCAGGACAATTAGCTTCTTCAGCCTCAACTTGTCCCTGACGTGTTTTATTAGAGTATAGAGAGCGTCCTCGGTGCTCCTCTGGGGCATAAAGCCAAACTGGCGAGTACTAAGCCGCGGCACCAGTTGCCACTTGACTCGCGCTACTACCATCCTCTCCAGGACCTTCCCCAAGACCGGTAGTAAACCTATCGGTCTATAGGACTTGGGGTTCAAGTAATTATCCTTGCCCGGTTTTCTGAGGACAACCACCGTAGCCTCCTTCCAGATTTCCGGGAAGTGTGCCAATTCTAGGCACTTGTTGTAGAGGGCAAGGAATGTATCCGGGTCCTGGTAGATTGCTCGACGGCAGATGTCCGACGTGAATCCATCCGATCCGGGGGCCTTCTTAGGGTTAAAAAGTTCCACGGCTGTCTTCAGCTCCAATGGCGTAAATGGTGGGTCATGGTGCTCACCATGCTTCCACTCATTTACGCGGCGGGCTGCTTCCCTCGTGAGCCTGTGGTCTTCATTGTCCTCTTTTGCTGTGTCCTTAGGATAGAAAGTGTCGGCGAGTAGGGTTGCCGACTCTTTTGGGTTCAAGAATGCACCATCGATAGATAGGGTCAGGTCTTCCTTTCTCCTGGCGGTCCTTCCGATCACTCTGTATATTCCTTCCCATACTCCTTCGCGATCCTGTTTCCCACAGAACTCTTTCCAACTGGTGGTTTGGGCTTGTTTGGCTTTGCACTCATATTCCTCCTTAGCTTTCAGGTACGCGTCGACGACCATCGCTCTTCGGACCGGTGCGGCATTGCGGATGCGGTTTTTCCGCCTGGCGACCTCCTTTTTCAACGCCGCGAGCTCCTCGGACCACCACGGAACAGTAAGTTTAGTTTTACTGTTTATTTTAGGTATTGCACTTTCACATGCTTTTCCAATACCCTTTTGATAGTTTACGACAAAATTTTCTAATTCATTTTTATTTCTTAATTTATTTACGTTTTCTAGGTTAATATTATTTTCTACTTTAAAGTTTTTAATTGTATCCCCAAATTTTTCCCAATCTGCTTTTTTAGTTATGTACTTTCTAGTGGTTCTATTTATACTAATCCCTTTTGCCCTTTGGATATTTACATTAAAAAATATGGTGTTGTGGTCCGAGCTCGTTGCGCCGGTGTCGACCCGCCAGCCTTCCACCAGGTCAAGCAAGTCCAGCGAACATGCCGTGACATCCACGTGGCTCTTCAACACTCTCCCACCTCTGATGGTATCAAAGGTGGGCGTATCGCCAGTGTTCAGTACCTGAAGCTCTAGCTCGTCCAGGGTCCCGAGCATCTCTGCTCCCCTGGGGTCTTCTGATGTGCTGCCCCACCAGGTACTCTTCGCGTTGGCATCGCCCCCTATGAGCAATCTACCGGTGGCCACTTCTCTTTTGACTTGGGTCAACTGGTCCAGGTATGGCCCTATGGGTTGGTCTGGCTCGAAGTAGTAGGAGACTACTACGATTTCCCAGGCTTTGGTCCGGATCCTCACCACAACGATGTTGTTTGTGGTGAGTTTCGGGTAGGGGATGACGTCCAGGTCATCATCAAAGACGGCGATTGCCGCCTTAACCCTCCCACTTCCATCAACCTCGCACTGGTAGAGTCTCGCACCACGGTAGCTCTTCATACTCCGTGCTCCTCCCACATATGGCTCCTGGATCAGTGCCCATGCGATCTTACGTTCACTGGCCTCTAAAAAGAGTTCGGTGGTTGCCAGTTCCTTTCTTTGGAGGTTTGCCTGGGCCACCCGGTATGGTCTTGCTACATTTGACGCCGGAGTATTCTTCGGGACAACCTTAGCAATATGCTACGGACATCCGCGCTATTGCGTCCCGTTTCTTACGGATCGGACACTCTGAGTCGAAAGCGTTGTGGCCGTAGCGCGTGAGTTTGGCCGCTGCGCAATTCCTGCAGGCAGGCTCGCTACCTGATAGCCACTCTGTGCACTGCGCCTTGAGGTGAGGGCCCCCGCAATGACTGCACAGGTCCACTGGGGCCGTGCAGTACTTTTTGCTGTGGCCATACATCAGGCAACGCGAGCACTGCACCAGAGGTGACTGGTCTGCCACTCGTATTCTCTGCAGGTCGATGTAGACCGCTCCAGCCTCAGTCGCCCGTTTCCAGATAACTGGAGACACACTGAGTACGATGTGGCTCGTGTGTGGGTTGCGTGCTTTCCTCTTATATTTTATCTCCATTCTATTTTCTCCCTCACTGAGATCACGGAAAATATCGAGGTTCTGTCTCCTAAACGCTTTTAACACCTCCTCATCGGTGTTCACCGCGAGGACGTCCGCGAGCTTCAGGAGAGGATCCCGGTTTTTCACCTCTTCTACTATTAGGTTCTTACCGGATTTCTCCAACCTATGTTTTATTTTACGCCTGTCCTCCTCCGTGTTGCAACTCATAATTACTTTCCGGTCCTTACCTTTGCGAGTTCTTTCTACTCTAATCCACCCTTCCTTGGCGTTCACCGCTTCTCGGACTTTTGTTAGCACCTGATCGCCGGTGTCTTTTTCGTCTTTCGACGTGACGACTACCGAGTGTAGTGCATTTTGCGGTGGTGAATATGGGGTGGGTCGGGCTGCAGTAGTCTCTGCGTACGTTTTAATGTTTATGACCTGCTGGTGTTGCTGCTCGATTTTTTCTCGCAAGTCATCCATCTTCCTGCCATTTTCTACTAATAGACGGCTTTGCTCTCTTAGCTGCTGGATTATTTGGCTATTAGTATCGACCGCCTCACTGTGGCTTGTCTCGGCTGGTGTGGTTTGGATGGGTGACGGACTATCGGGTATTAAGACTTCCCCAGATTTTTTGAGTTTCTTAATCTCGTTTTCAGCATCCTTTATCAGCTGGAATAGTTTTTCCACCGCCTCCATGACATTTGTCTTAATGTCTGTCCTAGTGTTCCGCGAGTTGCCTAAGTTCGTTCTTGCCTTTATTAGGCTGGCTTTGGCTTCCGCCAGACGACTAGGCGGAACTTGTCTTGGTAGGACTGGGACTTCAATTTTATTGGAAGACGGGGACAAGACTTTTCTAGGTTCTACTTGAACGTCCTGTTTGCTCGTAGATGGGGTCGAGCTGTATTGCGCAGATGCAGATGCAGCCGCCTCCAGGGTCTCAACACTGCGTCTTACTTTGGACGTAAGTGTCTGGGTCTTAGGCGGAGAGTTTTTAGTTGGGAGCGTTTGCGCTTTTGTTGGCGACTTCTGGGCCTCCTTACTCTCTGAGGGCTTTGCTGGTGTTCTGGCAAGCATTGTGGTGGAGTGCGTCAATCCGTGTAAAAAGTATAAGTCACTTATGGCTTGCACACAGTGTAAAAGGCTGTGTGCAAAGCAGTAATAAAATAACTAAATAAAACAACAAAAAAGAAAATAAAAAATATAGATATAATAACAATAAAACTGGAAAAACCACAGAAAATATAATAAAAAAGTGTAAGCGCAAGAAAAGCCTTGGCAGTATTCGCTTATCCGCGGTCGCAGAGAGAGATAACGTTCGGCTCAATAAAGCCTTCGTGAAAATGTACGCTATACACAAAAATTAACTAAATGAATATACAAATTTTGTCTCTACGTAGAGACTGTCTCTACTAGGTAAGACTAGTAGAATTCAAATTTAACAACTA